>BTCW01000011.1:36075000-41075000 GCA_033239725.1 Echinochloa phyllopogon
GATCTGCTCGTGGAGATGGAAGTCTGATCTTCTTTGGAATGGGTACGCGAATTCTTCCATGAGATGCATCACAATGAAATGCAATACCCGTGATCCTCTCAATAACTCTCATAATATAAGGTGCATTACCACAAAGCTTCTGAGGATTTTCAGATATGTGCTTGTCGGTGCTGGGATCGGGTGGCTAATCCTTAGCGCCACACAGAATGCACTGTGTCCCGTCCCCTGACGGTTGATGCAAGGGCTAGCACGGTGAGACAAGGGTTTATCCTGGTTCCGACCGCGAGGTCGTACGTCCAGCGGAGTGCGCTCGGGGCGCTGTACTATCTTGCACCAGAGTGCTTGCAGTCGGGGGCTACAAGCGAGGTGGGAGAGGAGAAAGAGTCTCCGAGTCCCTAAAAATGAGTGTGAAAGTGATTGAGGCGAGTGCCAATATCGTGCCCGACGGTCGTCGTGTCCCGGTCCTCCCTCCTTTTATAGGCCAAGGAGAGAAGGGGGGAGGGGCTTACAAGTACAAGTACAATGTGTGCTACAGAGGTGTGTACTGAAGAGCGTGGCGCTAGGCGTGCGGTCGTCCTTGACCCTGGCGGGGGATTTATGGCGAGCTCCGGCTTCCGTGGGCGTCATGGCCGTCCCCGTGCTTGTCCTGGAGTGATTTCGAGGGGTGGTGCTGCCGTAATCCGCACCCAGCTGCCCGCCGCTGGTCGATTCGAGGGCGTGGTAGGTCGGGAAGGACGAGAGTCGGCGGCACAGGGGCCGGCATGGCGCTTGCTGTCGACCACAGTGCGCGGCGTGCCCGGTTTGCCGGGGAATGGCCGAGAGTTGGCGGATTTGCCCTGGCGTTCGTCATCACCGGACCACACCTGACCGGAGTCCGTACTCGGTTGCTGCTCGTATATTCGTTCGAGGGTTCTTCACGCCCATTCGAGGGCTGCGCCGGGGGGGAAAGGACTGGAGCGGGTGGAATAGTGGTGCGGATTGATGCCTGCAAGTCCGCACAGGGCCTCGCGCAGCGCCGCATGCATCCTCACAGTGGTGGTGAGGACGCATAGTGACTGGAGTAGTTGAAACAGCGAGCTCTGCGGTGTCAGCGGCGCGTCGTGGGGAGAGATTGCCTTTTGACTTTGGCGCCCGCCTGATGGGGCGGGCATTAAATGCCGTTGTCGGGCGGGGCGCCGGGGCGTGCCGCGTTATGTAGAGGGGTGGCCTCGAGCGAGGCGGAGTTGGCTCGCCCGCTCGAGGGGGTGCGCGGCCCTCGAGCGAGGCGGAGTTTGCGTTGTGCCTGCTCGAGGGGGTGCGCGGCCCTCGAGCGGGGTGGAGACGGGGGCGCGCGGCTCGGGCCCCCTTGACTGGCGAGCTCGGACGGCCATTCTTGGGCCGCGATAGGCTGTGACGGGTCGCGCTGCCCTGGTGGCCCTTCCGGGCTGCTAGCGACTCGGCTTTTCATGGTTAGTGTTTTTTGAGGGTGATTACCCCGATGATTAGGGGACCACCTGGGTCTGTCCCCGACAGTAGCCCCCGAGCCTCTGTCGGACTAAGGATCAGTCGGGCAGAGGCTGATGGTTCGCGGGATCGTTCCCGGGTATTCTGCGGGGATTACTCCTTCTTGATTATGCACGTTCTTCCGTGGGGGCGCGCGAGCGCACCCGCGGGTGTAGCCCCCGAGCCCTTGGAGGAGTGAGTTCACTCGTGTAAGGGCTTTGACTTCCGAGGGTTATGTTAGTCGCTCCCCTTTCGACGCGGTGGGGATGCGACCGAGTTATACGGAATTCGGGGGCGGACCCTGCACGGTTTCGACGCGTTTCACGCATAAGAGGAGGAGGATATGCTGCAAGGAGCCCCCGAGCTCATGGCCCGAGCGGAGGCGGTCGGAGGGGATTCTTGTCTTTGAGTTACGACCCTCACTTCCCCTTTGCGGGGGAGAGGGGTGAGGTCATTCGTGCAACCCTCGAATCGGGCAGCGTACACGGGTGCCTCGGTGAGCTGTTAGCGGGTAGTTCAAGTGGGCGCCCGTGCCCCATTCGCTAGGGGTCAGCTCGTGGTCCGGAGATGCATCCATGTAGCACTTGCAAAGGTTTGCTAGGTGGGGCTCGGTCCCTTTCGACAGGGTCCGAGGGCGCGAAAGCTCTCCCTCGTTGGGATCCCCCTACTAGCTGCCTTTGTCCGGCCTTGAACACAACAGGGGCGTCCCCAAACTTCACGTTCGGGGTAAAGTCCGTTGAACACGCCCGAATTGTCCCTGACTCTGTCGATCCGGAGCGCCTGTCGAACCCTTTCGCGGGCCAGGCTTCATACTCCTGATCAGTGGGGCCTTGCGAAAGGTGCGGGTCACCCTCGAGTAGTGGGCTCGAGGGTTGGTCGAGTGTAACCGGCAGCCTGCGCATCGCTTAATCTAGGATGCCCATCGAGCTCTTTCGAGGCTTGGGCTTTGGGCCCCTGATTAGTATTACCCCACGCCTCGGGGCGGAGGGGCGTCGTTGTCTTACCCTGGAAGGAATCCAACGGTTGGGTCGTTTCGGTTTTGCGGGCCCGCGCACGACCGCTGGCGGGCGTGGTCGTGGCCGTCGTGGCGCAGAGTGGGCGAGATGGGCGTAGCGGGCGCGCCTTTTTAGGCGGAGTTGGCGTGCGCCGGGGAGAGGCGAGGCGACGGGCGGTCAGGCGCCGCTGCCGCGTCGTTTCGTTTTACCGTGCCGCAGTAAATGCCGCCGCTCACGCGTGCCGTCCCGCGGGGAAAAGGGGGAGGGGGCCCCTGGTTGTCAGCGATGTGCCACGCGCGCGTCCGGCCCGTTGCCAATGGGTTGGCGTGTCGCGGCAGGGACGAGTCCGTTCCTTTATAAAAGGAGAGCGGGGGGGGGGGGGGGGGGGGTAAGGGGATTTCTTACCTTCGCCATTCCTCGCACCAGCTCTCGCCTCTGCCTTTCTCTTGCATCCGAGCCCGCTAGCCGCTTTCTGTCTTCGTCGCTTTCGCTCCTTGCTCCACCGTCCGCCATGGTGATCATCGAAGGCGTCATCGAGTGGACTCCGTCCGCCGCTACCGAGCACCTCCTGGAGGGCCTGGTGAACGGCGGGCAGCTCTCGCCCCGGGCGATCCATCGCGGCCGGCGTGGATTGTCCCGGCGCCGGCGGCCAGGGTGCCGAACCCGTCGGCGGGGTACGTGGTGAGCTTCATCCGCTTCCACGAGCGGGGCTTCAACGCACCCGCCAGCCAGTTCATGCGGGGCCTCTGCCACTACTATGGTGTGGAGCTCCACAACTTCTCCCCCAATGCCGTCTCTCAGGCGGCGGCCTTCGTCGGCGTCTGTGAGGGCGTGCTGGGGATCGAGGCGCACTGGGACCTGTGGGTCCACCTCTTCCGCGCCGAGCTCAGTACGTCCGGCGCGGGGAGGGGGGTGCGCCGTTCTTCGTGCGCCGGTGGTCTTACGCTCGCGACGCTCGAGTCCCGGAAGCACCTGTATCCGGCCTGCAGGATGACTACCAACAACAGCGGCTGGGCCAAGGGGTGGTTTTACCTGCGCAACGACGGCCTGGGGTTGCCGGAGTACACCGGCAAGGTCTTGACGGAGAAGGCCGACTCCTGGAGCTACGGCGTTTCCGGCGAAGGTCAGCGAAAGAGGCTCCGCCCTGTCGTCGACGCCCTTTGTACCCTGGAGGGGTCGGGCCTGACCGTGGCGCACGTGCTCGCGCACTATCATCGCCGCCGGGTGGTTCCCCTCATGGAGAGGCAGCTTCCTCTGTTCCGGATGACAGAGGGTGCCGACCCGGCGGCATTGGCGGCTTCGCGCATGTTGCCGGAGCCGCTCCTCGAAGAGTATGTCGTCACGAGGGTGCGAACGGCGGTGCATCCCGACACCATGCCGAGCGACCTTTGGTCGTTCCGGCTGCGCCCCGACGAGGGCCACGTTCTGTCGGTGAGTCGCCATTCTCCCTCTCGGAACTGTCAGATTGATTAACTTAGGATTCCCTTCCTCAATTCATCATGATTTCAGGAGGTGAACTGCGGCCTCTACCGCTCCCTCGCGCCGACTCCGGAGGTGCGCGCTTCGAACCGCGCCCGCCGTGACCGCGAGAGGGACGCGAAGGAGGCAAAAAGAGCTAGCAGCCGGAGGAGGCAGGCCCGGCGGGATGCGCACCAGGCGGCGCTTCGCCGGTGGAGGAGGGACGGCGGGGCGCCGCCGTCGTCCCCCGAGGACTCCCCGGACCCTCCCAGCGAGGAGGAGGATGAGGAGGAGGAGATCGATGCCGGCGTGGTTCCGCCCGCCGGTGAGGAGGAGGAGATGGCCGCGCTGCAGTCCGGGGCGGGCGCGGCTAGCCCCGGCGATATTGCGCCAGTGGCGGCACGGACGGCGGTCGCGCCTGCCCGACCCGCGGCGCTGCGGGCGTGAGCGACTTCCTCCTCTGCTGCGGGCGCGCCGCGCCGCAGCGGATTGGATGCCGAGGGCTCGGCGGGTTCGCAGCCCCCGAGCGGGTTGAGGAGGTCCTCGAGTTCGAGGAGGGCTCCCGCAACGGGCGGCTCGAAGCGGAAGCTGCAGGCGCTGCAGGATTGCGTCCGGTAAGTTCTGCCTCGTATTTTTTCGCAACTTTCCATCCTTGTTTGGTTTTTCGTTTCGTAATTTCTGCTTTTTCCCTTCTGATTCAGCGCTCGTGGCGCCGCCAAGGCCAACCCCGGCCTCGCGCCTAAGAAGGCGTTGAAGGTTGGGGCGTCGGATTCCCCTCACGCCGGGGGATCGCGTACGCGCGGGACTCCGCGTCCCAAAGCGATGTCCGCAGTGACGCCGGTGGAGCCGGCGCCGGGGGCGCGAGGTTCCCGGCCGGCGGAGGCGGAGCGGGAGGGGACGCCCCTGGTGGCGGAGCCGGGGCAGGATGCCCCGGTGGTGGAGGTGGAGCTGGGGCACGGCGCCCTGGTGACGGAAGCGGGCGAGCAAGGGGGCCGCGCCACCGCCGCGGCCCCCACTGGAGGGAGGCAGGAGGTGGTCGTGCCGGTCGGCGGCACGGTCATCCTGCCGGCTTTGGGTCGCGCACAAGGCGTGGCCCAAGGTGGTGATGGCGGGCGTGTTCCCCCCGCAGGGGTGGCTGCGGCCGAGGTGTCGGCAGCGCGCTTCTTGGCCCAGGGGCCGCCGCAGATGTCCGTGGCCAGGGGAGCGGCGGAGTGGGATGCGGCCGAGGTGGCGCTGCTTCAGGGTCGACGCGGCCCGAGTGCATGGCCGGAGGAGCCTGGCGTCTCTGCCCGGGTTTGGCAGGGCATGGCAGAGGAGAACGAGCTGTGGGCTCGGGCTGAACGGGCCGGGACGGACCTGGAGCGGGCCATCTCTGCCGCCGCCGATCTGCATTCCAGGCAGGCGCTAGAACTCTTCGAGGTATCCCCGCGCTCATCTTAGCACTTCGAGATTGTTTTTAGTCTGTGTCTTATCCTTGATGGTTCTTCGTGCAGCTTCTGCGGCAGGAGGCGGCAGACAAGACCGCGTGCATCGCGGACTTGTACGCCGACCTTCGCCGGTTCCGTCAGGCGAACGCGGACCTGGGCACGGAGGTGACCCAGCTCACCGTCCGGGTGAGGGAGGCGGAGACGGCCGCCCGCGCACACGAAGAGGCCAAGGCTCGCGCGGAGCGGGAGCGCGATGCCGAGAGAGGCACGGCGGAGCGGGAGGCCCGAGCCTCGGCCGCGGTGTTGGAGCGGCTCGAGCTCGAGCGCAAGGCGCGTGAGGAGGTCGGAGCCAGGCTGCTGGAGGCACAGGGCCAGCTCCAGCAGGAGCGCGAGGTGCTGGCGGCAGAGCGGACGTGGCTCGAGCAGGAGTGCAAGGCGCGTGAGGCCGCGCAGTCCCAGCTCGCGGAGGCGGCGGCCCGGGCCGAGCAAAAGGCCCAGGAGGCCGAACAGCTGGGCCGCGCGCTTCGAGAGAAGGAGGGTGCGCTGGCCACCGTGGAGGGCCTGCTCCAGCAAGAGCGCACGACGCTTACCGAGGCCAGGGCCTTGGTAGACGGTATGGCTTTACGCTTTCCTGGCTTTCTTGGCTGTTTCTGTGTTGGAGTTCGTCTTGACGTGCTCGAGCCTTGTCAGGGCTGCGGAGGGCCGAGGCCGAGAAGGCGGGCGAGGTGGTGGCTGTTCAAGCCGCCTACTCCGAGGCTCAGGGGGAGCTCGAGATGCTGAGGGCTGCCGCCGATGCCGCATGCCGGGACATCCAGTGCGTCGACATCCCGTCGGGGTTGCAGTCGGGGTCGTCGTTGCCCAGCCGCCTGCGGTCTTTGAGAGGCTACGTGACGTAGTGCCTCGAGAACGCCCTTCACCTTGGTGTGAAGAAGGCACTCGCCATGGTGTCGACGCATTATGACATCGGCCTCGCGGCGGTGGCGCGCGGCTACTTCATCGACGCAGACCTGGATGACGACGCCGCCCTTGCTGCTCTCGACGAGGCCGATGACGGCGCCGAGGACGCCGCTACGACGCTTGCCGCCAAGTTCGGGTGCGAGCTTTTCCCTGGAGAGGATGAAGATGCGTGCGCGGATATCGAGCCTGAGGTCGCGGCTGCCACTGAAGCCGAGGTTGATCCTGAGGCCGACGCCGTGGCGTCCCTTGAGGAGGCCATTGCCTCGGTGCGCCGTGATGACGATGGTCCTGGGGCCCTCGCGTCGGTTCCTTCGACCGTCGCCGCCGAGGCCACCGCGCCCCCGCAGGAAGGTGGAGCCTGAAGGGTTCAGGCTTAGTATCTAGATGTATCTTAGTTTTTAGGAGACTAGCTCTGTACATAAACTAAGATTGAATGTCGATCGTGTGTTTCGAACTTGTTCGATTGTTCTATTGTGCTACTCTTGGCTTGGAGAGATTTTGGCCGGGTATTTCGAATCCGCGAGTAATTAAGGCGTGGAGTGGAGAGGGAGGTGCCGTATCCCTTCAAGGGCGTAGGCGGTCTCACGGCTCAGCTGGCTCCAGCTTTAGTTAGCTCGCGCCCCGCATCTCTCTAAGCGCCTCGAGTTTCAGCACAATTTTTTGAAAATTGGGACGATTAGGGGGGTAAACCCCCCTGCAGCCCCCGAGGGGGGCTTGGCTCTATTGAGAATAGAACCAAGTCCCCCTTGTTCATGTTGTTAGTAGCAATGTTTCCACGTTTTTCGCAAACTTTTCATTGTTGTTAACTAAGAACATGAAGTATTTACAAGAAATACTGAGAGTTTTAAGGATAGAAGCGACGTAGCTGTTGGATGTTCCAGGCGTTGGTGAAGACCTCGCCCTTCTCATTCGCCAGCTTGTAGGTGCCAGGCTTGAGGACTTTGGCGATGATGAATGGTCCTTCCCATGGCGGAGTGAGCTTGTGACGCTCTCGATTGTCCTGGCGCAACCTCAGCACCAGGTCCCCTTCGTGGAGGTCTCGACGCCGCACCCTCTGAGCTTGGTATCGCCGGAGCGATTGTTGGTAGCGTGCTGAGTGAAGCAACGCTACGTCGCGAGCCTCATCCACCTGGTCCAGCGAATTCTTGTGGTTCCGCTGGTTTTGGTCTTCCTGGTAGGCCTTGAGCCTCGGAGACCCGTACTCCAAGTCTGTTGGGAGGACGGCTTCGGCGCCATAGACGAGGAAGAACGGGCTGAAGCCTGTGGCTCTGCTTGGGGTTGTCCTGAGATTCCAGATCACGGATGGCAGCTCAGCAACCCATTTCCGACCAAACTTGTTCAGCTTGTTGAAGATTCTTGGCTTCAGGCCTTGTAGTATCATGCCGTTGGCACGTTCTACTTGGCCGTTCGTTTGTGGATGTGCCACGGCCGACCAATCAACGCGAATGTGATGGTCGTCGCAGAACTCCAAGAACTTCTTGCCGGTGAACTGGGTGCCGTTGTCGGTGATGATCGAGTTGGGTACCCCGAATCGGTGGATGATGTCGGTGAAAAATAATACGGCCTGCTCAGATCTGATGCTGGTGATGGCCCGGACCTCGATCCACTTCGAGAACTTGTCGATGGCCACCAACAAGTGGGTGAAGCCCCCGGGCGCTGGGCGGAAGGGCCCCACGAGATCCAACCCCCAGACCGCGAAAGGCCATGTTACAGGGATGGTCTGTAGGGCATGCGCCGGGAGATGCGTCTTTCGTGCGTAAAATTGGCACCCTTCGCAGGTGCGCACGACTTCGTTCGCATCGGCTACGGCGGTAGGCCAGTAAAAGCCTTGCCGGAACGTGTTACCTACGAGGGTACGCGGCGCGGCGTGGTGTCCGCACGCCCCGGCGTGGATGTCGCGGATTAGCTGCTTTCCCTCGGGGATGGGGATGCATCGCTGTAGGATCCCCGAGGCGCTGCGCTTGTACAGCTCGCCGCCGACCGAGACAAAGGTCTTGGCCCTTCTGGCGATTCGGCGCCCCTCGGTTCGGTCCCAGGGCAGCTCCCCGCGGTCGATCCACGCGAGGTACGAACCGCGCCAGTCTTGTGGCCGTGTGTCCACGTCGATTTCCATGGCCTCGGCCGAAGAATTTTCTGCGTCGAGGGCTTCGAGCCCCTCTTTCGAGGGGTCCTCTTCCATGGGCTCGACCCCCGCAGCCCCCAAGGGCGTCCTGAGGGCTCCGGCCTTGGGTTCAAAGTTGACGGAGGGTTGGTCGAGGTCGCGGGCGAAGACGTTCGGAGGAACGGTGATTCGCTCTGACGCGATCTTGGCCAGCTGATCCGCTTCCTCGTTGTACTTGCGCGCGATGTGGTTCAGCTCGAGGACATAGAATTTGTCCTCGAGGCGGCGAACCTCGTTGCAATACACCTCCATCTTTTCGTCGCGGCAGCTTGCGCTCTTCATCACTTGGTCGATGACCAACTGAGAATCTCCCCGGGCGTCGAGGCGTTTGACGCCGAGGTCGATGGCGATGCGGAGCCCGGCGAGAAGGGCTTCATACTCCGCCATGTTGTTTGACGCCGGGAAGTGCAAGCGAACCACGTACCGGATGTGTTCTCCGAGGGGTGAGACGAAGAGGAGGCCCGCGCCTGCCCCGGTTTTCATCACCGACCCGTCGAAGTACATGGTCCAGCATTCGGCTTGGATCCGTGGCGGTGGAAGTTGGACGTCGGTCCACTCAGCGACGAAATCCGCTAAGGTTTGCGACTTTATCGCCTTTCGCGGCGCGTAGGAGAGAGTTTCTCCTACGAGCTCCATCGACCACTTCACTATTCTACCCGAGACGTCCGGGTTGCGGACTATCTCCCCCAAAGGGAAAGATGAGACCACGGTGACCGGATGGTCCTCGAAGTAGTGTCGCAGCTTTCGCCGCGCGAGCACTACAGCGTAGATTAGCTTCTGGATCTGTGGATACCGCGTCTTGGTTTCGGTCAGCACCTCGCTGACGTAGTACACCGGCCTCTGGACCGGCAGAGCATGGCCCTCCTCTGTCCTTTCCACAACGATGACGGCGCTGACAACTTGCGTTGTTGCGGCCACGTATAGGTAGAGGGGCTCGCCGTTCTGCGGCGGCGTGAGGATGGGTGCGCGCGCGAGCGACGCTTTTAGCCCGTCGAGGGCTCTTTGGGCTTCGGGGGTCCATGAAAAGCGTTCGTGCTTTTTTAGGAGCCGGTACAAAGGTAAGCCCTTTTCACCAAGTCGAGAGATGAAACGGCTGAGAGCTGCGAGGCAGCCCAGTACCCTTTGCACCCCTTTGAGGTCCCGAATTGGCCCCATTCGTTCCAGGGCCGAGACTTTTTCGGGGTTGGGTTCGATGCCTCGTTGGGAGACGATGAAACCCAATAGCATGCCTCGTGGCACCCCGAACACGCATTTTTCCGGATTCAACTTTACCCCGTTCGCCCGGAGGCAACCGAATGCGATTTGCAAATCGTTGACCAGATCGTCCGCCTTTCTGGTTTTTACAACGATATCGTCAACATATGCCTCAACGGTCCGCCCGATGTGGCTTCCGAAAACGTGTTGCATACATCGCTGGTATGTAGCTCCCGCGTTTCGGAGGCCGAACGGCATAGTAACGTAGCAAAACATGCCAAACGGGGTGATGAAAGAAGTCGCGAGCTGGTCGGACTCTTTCATCTTGATTTGATGATAACCAGAATAAGCATCAAGAAAGCATAGCAATTCACACCCAGCGGTGGAGTCTACTATTTGATCTATTCTAGGCAAGGGAAACGGAACCTTAGGGCATGCTTTGTTTAACCCGGTGTAATCTACGCACATGCGCCATTTTCCATTTTTCTTTTTAACTAGAACAGGATTAGCAAGCCAGGTCGGGTGAAATACCTCTTTGATGAATCCGGCTTGCAGGAGCTTGTGCACCTCCTCCCCGATGGCGCGGCGCTTTTCCTCGACGAACCGCCGCAGTCGCTGCACCACCGGCTTGGAGTGAGGCTGGATGTCGAGGCTGTGCTCGGCGACCTCCCTCGGAATACCCGGCATGTCCGAGGGTCTCCACGCGAAGATGTCGGCGTTGGCGCGGAGGAAGTCGACGAGCACTGCTTCCTATTTGGGGTCGAGGGTGGTGCTGACCCTCAACGTCTTGCCCTCAAGGGCATTGGGGTCGAGGGGCACCGCCTTGGTGTGCTCTGCAGCCTCGAAGGTGCCCGCGTGCCTTTTGGTGGAGTCGACGGCCTCGTTCGCCATCTTCTCCAAGTCCGCCACCAGGGTCTCGCTGTAGGCGAGCGCTTCCGCGCCCTCGACGCACTCGACGTCGCACGCGTAAGCGTGCTCGTACGACGATCCCACGGTGATGACGCCCTTTGGCCCTGGCATCTTCATCTTGAGGTAGGCGTAGTTGGGGACCGCCATGAACTTGGCATAGCACGGACGCCCGAAAATAGCATGGTATGCTCCTGGGAATCCCACCACCTCGAAGGTGAGGGTCTCCCTCTGAAAGTTATCGGGAGTACCGAAGCAAACGGGCAGGTCGATCTGCCCGAGGGCTTGGACCCGTTTTCCCGGCGCGATGCCGTGGAATGGCGCCTTGCTTGGCCTCAGCTGGTTCGTGCCGATGCCCATGAGCTCTAAGGTGTGGACGTAGAGGATGTTGAGGCTGCTGCCCCCGTCCATCAGCACCTTGGAGAATCGCGTGTTGCCGATGACGGGGTCGACGACAAGCGGATAGCGCCCCGGATTCGGGACATAGTCCGGATGGTCCTCGCGGCCGAAGGAGATGGTTTCGTCCGACCAGGCGAGGTAAGTTGGCGTCACGGGGTGAACGGAGAAGACCTCTCGGCGTTCACGTCTTTGCTCCCGGGACGTCGCGTTCACTGTGGGCCCCCCTACGATGAAGAATACATTCTCCACATGGGGGAACTCGTCGTTGCCGCCATCGCCCGTATCCTTCTTCGGGCCATCCTCCTTCGCGGAGGCGCGCCTGAAGTAACCCTTGATCATCCCACACTGTTCGAGGGTGTGGGTGACAGGGCCCTTATGGTACGGGCATGGCTTCTTCAGCATCTCGTCGAACAGGCCTCCCCCCTGAGGGGGGCCTCGAGGGCCTTTGCGGCCTCGCTCGACCACGAGGGCGTCGTCAGAGTCCTCGCCCTGCTGCTGCTGCTGCGTGGCTTGCCGAGGCTTCTTGCCCTTACCGCCTCGTTTCTGCTTTTTTGCCTTTGCCTTGGGTTTGCTGCCCTCCGCGGGCAGCTCCTCCGCGCGCTTCCCCTTGGTCTTGTCGTCGAAGATTGCCCCGACAGCCTCCTCTCCAGAGGCAAAGTTGGTGGCGATGTCGAACAGAGCGTTGACGCTGGTGGGATGGTTTCGCCCCAGCTCGCGCACCAGCTCTCGACAGGTCGTGTCTTCGAGGAAGGCGTGGATGATTTCGGAGTCACCCATGCTCGGGAGCTCGGTGCAGCGCTTGGAGAAGCGGCGGATGAAGTCCCTCAGTGGCTCGTCGGCCGCCTGCCGGCACCCATGCAGGTCCCAGGAGTTTCCGGGGCGCACGTATGTGCCCTGGAAGTTACCCACGAACATCCTGACCAGGTCGTCCCAGTCGTGGATTTGGTTCGCGGGTAGGTGTTCGAGCCATGTCCGCGCCGAGTCCGCGAGATGAAGCGGAAGGTTGCGGATGATCATGGCATCGTCGGTGGCCCCGCCCAACTGGCATGCCAGGCGATAGTCATTGAGCCACGTCTCGGGTTTCGTCTCGCCCGAATACTTGGTGATGGTGGTCGGCTGACGAAAGCGCGGCGGGATGGCGGCCGAACGGATCTTCCGGCTGAACACAGGGGCTCCTGGGGGTTCTGGCGTCGGGCTTTTGTCCTCCTCGCTGTCATAGCGACCCCCTCGTCGGGGGTGCCTACTGTGAGGAGGCGCCGCATTCCGCCTCTTCCTGTTCAGGACGTTGCGTGCATCACCATCGTCGACGGCGCCCCGCGTGTCCACGAGTCGGTCCTTCGCGGACCTCCTCATTTCGCGGTCGCCGGTCATGAGCACCCTCCCGTCGTTCGTTGGTCGGTGAGGCGTCCATGCGCCCCTAGGAGGAGTATGGACGGATTGTTCCTTATCCCGCTTGCTTCCCCCGGCTCACGAACTGGCCTGGTGGCGCATGCGGGAGGCGGAACTTTCCGCTTGTTGAACGGCCGCTTCCTCGACAAGGGCCTGCACCTGGCGCCGCATGCTGCGTGCTTCTGGTGTCGATGGTTCGGGCATGGCCCGAATCAGGGTTGCAGCGGCGACGAGCTTCTGGCTTGCTCGTGGCGGCATGGCAGGGCTGGCGTCGTCGCCGTCACTCATGATGCGTGCTTGAGCGATACGCCCGGCAGCTCGCGCGCGTTCGCCGCACTTGGGCTGCCGGGCTTCCAGAGCTGCGCGCAGCTCCTGTACCCGCTGGCGCTCCTGTTGGAGCCTGGCTTCCAGCTCTTGCACCTGCGCGAGCTGTGCCTGCGCGAGTGCAGCTTCACCCGCTGGCTCGGCGGGCGCTGGTGGCGGTTCGTCGTGTCCGGCTCCGTCGCGCGTTTCTGCATCCTCTCCCACGGACTCTACTTCGCCGTCGAGGATGAAGCATTCTCGCGTGGGGTCGTATTCCCCTTCGCTGGAATCGTCGGAGCAGGTGAGGCAGAAGTCCGCGATGGCCTGGAAGGAGATAAGGCCTTCGCGGTCGCGCAACCCAGAGTAGTCCAGGTCCGGGTGCTCCTGCCTGCGCACACTTTCCCCGTCATCCGACTCGGACCGGGGCCCACCGGGCGAGGAAATGTTGAGGTCGCGGATCGGACCCAGCTGGTGACCCGGCGAATCCTCGTGCGCGTTTGGGTTGGCGCTGATTGCCGCGGAGTAGCTTGCGACCGCGTTGTTCATCTCGTGTGGGAGCTGCGCCGGCCCGGCCACATTTTCCCAGCGCGCTCCCTCCGTGGGAGCCGCCGGCGGGGGTCCGCCCCCCTGTAATGTGGCAGCGGGCTGGAGCAGCAGGTGTGTGTCCTAATCAGGGAGGACGATGCGTGGGGCAACGCGCCGCTCCACGCGAATCTGCAGCTCGAGCAGTCTTCGACGTCTCCTGAGCTGGGACGGCGTTGGCGGTGTCGGGGTAACGGGCATCATGTCGGGCGTCCTGGAGGCGAGCCGCATGAGGAGGCCCTCACCGGTCGCTTCGAACTCCAGGCTCCCAAACGTGATCCGGTACCCGCGCGGAAGCGGGCCGGGGGACCCCGTGGCGGATCGTGGTGGCATGGCCTTGGCGTGGCCTGCCGTCAAGGGAACTGATCGGGCGAGGTTGATCACAGCGCAGCCCCCTACCTGGCGCGCCACTGTCGGTGCTGGGATCGGGCGGCTAATCCTCAGCGCCACACAGAATGCGCTGTGTCCCGTCCCCTGACGGTTGATGCAAGGGCTAGCACGGTGAGACAAGGGTTTATCCTGGTTCCGACCGCGAGGTCGTACGTCCAGCGGAATGCGCTCGGGGCGCTGTACTATCTTGCACTAGAGTGCTTGCAGTGGGGGGCTACAAGCAAGGTGGGAAAGGAGAAAGAGTCTCCAAGTCCCTGAAAATGAGTGTGAAAGTGATTGAGGCGAGTGCCAATATCGTGCCCGACGGTCGTCGTGTCCCGGTCCACCCTCCTTTTATAGGCAAAAGAGAGAAGGGGGGAGGGGCTTACAAGTACAGGTACAGTGTGTGCTACAGAGGTGTGTACTGGAGAGCGTGGCGCTGGGCGTGCGGTCGTCCTTGACCCTGGCGGGGGATTTATGGCGAGCTCCGGCTTCCGCGGGCATCATGGCCGTCCCCGTGCTTGTCCTGGAGTGATTTCGAGGGGTGGTGCTACCGTAATCCGCACCCAGCTGCCCGCCGCTGGTCGATTCGAGGGCGTGGTAGGTGGGGAAGGACGAGAGTCGGCGGCACAGGGGCCGGAATGGCGCTTGCTGTCGACCACAATGCGCGGCGTGCCCGGTTTGCCGGGGAATGGCCGAGAGTTGGCGGATTTGCCCTGGCGTTCGTCATCGCCGGACCACGCCTGACCGGAGTCCGTACTCGGTTGCTGCTCGTATATTCGTTCGAGGGTTCTTCACGCCCATTCGAGGGCTGCGCCGGGGGGGAAAGGACGGGAGCGGGTGGAATAGTGGTGCGGATTGACGCCTGCAAGTCCGCACAGGCCTCGCGCAGCGCCGCATGCGTCCTCACAGTGGTGGTGAGGATGCATAGTGACCGGAGTAGTTGAAACACCGAGCTCTGCGGTGTCAGCGGCGCGTCGTGGGGAGAGATTGCCTTTTGACTTCGGCGCCCGCCTGATGGGGCGGGCATTAAATGCCGTTGTCGGGCGGGGCGCCGGGGCGTGCCGCGTTATGTAGAGGGGTGGCCTCGAGCGAGGCGGAGTTGGCTCGCCCGCTCGAGGGGGTGCGCGGCCCTCGAGTGAGGCGGAGTTTGCGTTGTGCCTGCTCGAGGGGGTGTGCGGCCCTCGAGCGGGGTGGAGACGGGGGCGCGCGGCTTGGGCCCCCTTGACTGGTGATCTCGAATGGCCGTTCTTGGGCCGCGATAGGCTGTGACGGGTCGCGCTGCCCTGGTGGCCCTTCCGGGCTGCCGGCGACTCGGCTTTTCATGGTTAGTGTTTTTTGAGGGTGATTACCCCGATGATTAGGGGACCCCCTGGGTCTGTCCCCGACAGTGCTTGATCTCCTCCCAAATGTAGTCACCTACACAAAACTTGTCCTCTTCGGGCTTCATTCTAGCAAGCAAGTTCTTTGCAAGTAGGGATACATCTGAAGTGTTGCCTCCACGAGGTGCAAGTGTCGCTCTGAGCATCCGGTTGAACACCGAATAGTAAGTGTAGAGACCGGCGACCTTGCCAAAGTTCCCCGTCTCAGTGCTGGGGTACATGAACTTCATGTTTTCTACCGGAAAGACCCCATCTAGGTGCAGCCTATGGCGACTCCTGTCAGCCTGCCTGAAACCAAGAATCTCTGCAAAGGCTAGATATGAGATGCTGTACGAGGTCCCCTCAGTCATCCAATGCATCCTTTTGTTCTCTAGCTCATCTCCCTCAAAGTAGACTGTGGCATAGAACTGGGCTATCACCTCTGTGTTTCAATCCTTTTTGTAGCCCATGATGGAGTAGATCTTTCTATGTTTGCAAGTCTCAATGATTTGGTTGAATATGACATTTTCAGCCTTCACCATATAATCCCAGTCTATCCAATGCTGCTCGCAAACAATTCTCCCTTTAATCACAACCATCTGATAATAATCCTGCTGAAAAGCAGTGTGAAACCTATATTCAGTGGCTGTCCTAGGTACACCAATATGGCTCACTCTCCTCTGTTCCCTAGCCTCATCAGTCATCCCTGACGCTCTGTAGTTCACCAATCTCCAAGTGGCAGGGGCTGATGGATCTCTTAGTTTAGGAAATGGTGGCTCTCCATCATCATCTTGCCCTACTGCATCCTCCTCTTCTTCTCCCTGGTCTTCACCCATCTCAATATCATCATCATGAGCTGCCCCACTGCCATGACGAGGCACAATCTGATAAGCTTCATCATCAACATCATCTTCATCACTAGAAGTGGTTTCTACTTCATCCATTTCCTCAATTTGCTGCTCTGTTGTTCTCTTTGGCTTCCTAGGCCTCAGTGATCTCCCACTGGTCATGCCCGAGCTGCTGCCGGTTGCCGGATCATGACGACTTTTCTTAACTCTCTCGGCATGCTAACCTATTGGCATCATATATTGTCTTTCCTAGGCCACATAAGATGGTATACAACATGTAAGCTCCCAGAAAAAGATTGACCAAAGATAGAGACAGTATGAAGGCATCAACAAGTTTTGGGTCAGCACAGCGCCAAACCGGTCAGACCGGTTTCACAAACCGGTCAGACCGCTTTTGCCTGAGCCGAGCCAAATCGAGTTGTGGTCAATATGAACAGATATGTGACAAGAAGGTGTGATGGATATTGCAAAGAATGCTATCCCTAGTGCATATGTGGATCAACACACTGCATAGCAAGGACTTGGGCCGTCTCTGCCCAAACCGGTCAGATCGGTTTGTGCACAGATGGCACAAATCCTTGGTCCGCAAAATGCAGCCAACCAAACCTTTTGATCTCTTAGGGATAGGTTCCTAGACATGTCAGAAGATGTTCCACCAAAGGGATTTGAAAGAAATTCATCGAGTGAGTAGATCGGGCGAGGGGAGCATTTGAATACCTTGAGAGCCTTGAAAACGAGAGGGAATGAAGATTTGAGTCCAAATCTGGTGGGGAATCCGGTCATGCCGCCTAGGGGCACTCCAATCCGAACAAGAACACCCCTTTTTCTTGGATGAGTCAAGAAATCGCCATAGAGGGGGTTACTCGCGGTGAAAACTGTGGAGTAGTAAGAGTTTCATGGTGAAAGGGTGAGGGAGGAGAGAGAATAGGCTGAGGGGGGTAAATATCCACGTGGGGTAACTTCCTGGGCCAAACCGATCAGACCGGTTTGGGAAACCGGTCAGACCGGTTTCTCCCAGAGAGCTAAGAAAGGCCAATTTTGAGTGGATGTTGAGTTGCAAACGTATTCTCTTGATCTGAGAGAGTATATGATGTATATCTTTTCCAAATTCCTCAGATTCCTTTAGAAGAAATAAGATTTCCAATAAATCCATTTTCTCATATCGCTTTTATCCTTTTATAAAAGAGAGTTGGAAGTTTCGGAACAGTAATCGGAGATATGAACCAAGATAAGGAGAAAAGATCATGTGAACTAGAAGGATAGAGATATGATTTCCAAAAACACCATTTTCTCTTATTACTTCTAAGAGAGATTGAAAAGATGGATAGATGGATAAAGATTTGTGGACTTGAGAGAGAATCTCACTATTTGTGACTAGCCATCAAATAAACAAAGTTAACTATAGTCACAAATAGATTGATAGGGATCAAAAAGATCAAAACTCAAATATTTTCAAAATCACACTCAACCTATCATGCTAGTTGGAATTTTCCAAAAAAAACTATCCTATGTCACACAAGAGCATACGCTTATATCGAGTTATGGACCAAGTTAGCATATTCGGTTCACACCTTTCATTGTTTAATCAACACTTGACGCCAAGACAATATTAAGAGGATGTCAACCAAATATCTAATTGGTACACAAGAGGGAAACTCAATATAGTAGCATGCAAATGCACACACTAGCATGATATAAGGCCTAGATGCACAAGGTAAATACTAGTTGGAAGGAAAACATACATTTGCCTCTAGTCGAAAGTGTTGTGCAATATAATCGATTTTTATCCATACGCTTTCTCACATGATATAAGCCATTTGTACAAAAGAGAGAAAAACATATTAATTTGCACAACAACTAGTTTCATAATCCACGATCCCTTTTAGGTGGATGGCAAATAGATCATGAATTATGAAACCTCACAATATAGACCAAATTCCCTTTTCTCTAGTGCATATGTGATGAGGTGGATAGAGTAAGCTCATACGCACTAGTCTTGAACACTAAGATCAATTCAAGGAATTTAGGCTATATTACGGTGAGTTGTCAATATATATGTCAAGAACAAGACCCAAGGTAGAAGATATGATGATTTTACCGCATTGGATCATAAAGTGAGATGACAACTCCATATGAGAGAGATGATCTCTCAATTGTTAGACTACAAGTTAACTAAAAGAAATGTTAGTCTCATAGACACAAATATTGAGATAATCTTCCCCTGAATATGTGCATCATACGTTGATTATATGGAACATGCACTTTGTCTTTTTATGGACGTGGGAGGATTAAGTCAATATTTGGTCAAGGCACATAATAACTTGCTCAAATGAAGTGTGCCATGTAATCTTACCATTATATGGGAGCAATATGATACACATATGCCAAGAGTGAGAAGTTTATGAATTAAATTACTGGTGTCTTCATTTCTCACATGAACAGCAAAGTCCCAAGTTTCTGGGCCAAACCGGTCAGATCGGTTTGGCAAACCGGTCAGACCGGTTTTGCCAGACTTGTGCCTGTTCACCGGAAATTTCCGATTCTTGAACTGATATCCGACATTTGCGACGGACATTTCCTGTACGGGCGGAAATTTCCGGTTGTGCACAGCCAAATACTCATACTTGAGTTTCTTTGTTTGGAGTATTTGATTTTCTGCAATTAGACACAATATTGCTCTACTAGAGAGCCATTAGAAGCACCATATGGCATATGTTGTCAATTATTTAGGAAAATAATCTAGGTCACTTTTCAAGTGTCACAAGCTCATAGAACACTTGACCCTGCCAAAGGCACTAGTGACGAAGATATAATCATTGTAGGTGCAATGTTACCGAGATGACATTGGGTATAGAGTATGGAGCGGAAGCAACTTTTCTTGGCTTGATACTTGATCATAGATGGTTGTTATTCAAGCCAAGCCTCCAATACATCTCTTGGTTCCTACCATCTTATCAAACATGCTTTGGTACCCAACTCATGTTGGGTCCGACAAGGTTAGTCCCAATATGCTTAGGGACCCAAATAGCTCTTGTGCCATTCTTAGGAGAATGAATCATTTTGGATGGACAAGAGACATTTGGGGTGTTCCCAAGCTTCATATGATTAGTATGGACACGGTTGGGTTTAGAAATTTTACCATTAGGATAATCTTTACCAAGATGTCCTTTTTCCCAACATGAGAAGCATGTCTTGTGCTTAACATTTATTGCCTTCTTCTTGGGTTGCTTGGTAGCTGCTTCTCCATTGAATCTTGCTTGGGCCTTGAGAAAACCTTTATTGAGCTTGATGTGGGGCTTCCCGGTCAACACCGGAATATCCGGTTTTGAACTCCCGGATTCCCTTGGGTGAGACCCCACTTTGCTTGGACATGATGCAATCTCATGTCCTTTCTCTAGACACCCAAAGCATCTCCTTTTCTCAATATTTCTTTGTCTTTTGGAGAGAGTAGTCTTGCCTTATTTCTCGTTGGAGCACTTGATGTGAGCCAATTTTCCTTTTTTGACTTGCTCTTGGCTTGTGTGGGACTTGACTTGATTTATGTAAGAGCCTTGCACGGTTGATCCCTTCTCAAGCTTGTTTACCATGATCTCACGGTTATCTTGAGAAGGTTGTGCATTGCTCTTGCCTTTGAGAGTTGTCAAGTTCTTTGTGAGTCTTTCCACCTCTTTCTTGAGTTCTTCATTTTCCTTTGCAATGAGGTCATCACACGACTCTACAAGCACTTCATCATACCAAGAGCGTTTTGCTTGAGAGCAACATGGGTTAGCACATGATAAATTATACTGAATTTGTGAGCATGTGCATTTGTGAGATTGAGGTTCGAATGATTTTACCAATGTCATTACAACCTCATGAGCTATCTCTAGCAAGGCATATGATTCTACAAGCTCTTCATGCGAACACGTGAGTTCATCATGTTTTGCTTGTAGTTTCTTATGCTCACTAGTTAGCAAACCAAATTGTTGCTTGAGCACTTGATTTTCTTTCTTCAAGAAAGCTACACATGAAAGAGAGTCAACGGCACAAGCATATTCTTCAACCACAACATCATACTTACAGACCAAGGAGGCGTTCATGAGTTTGACTTTCTCAAGCTCCTCGGTGAGAGCTTGGATAGTTGCATCCTTTGAATTTTTGGTCTTCTTGTCATCTTCGGTCTTGTGACACTTTGTCACCTCATCACTGGAGGATGTCATTGCTTTTGCGCTTGATATTTTGCTTGCATGACGTCGGCCGCCCTTCTTGCAACTAGCTGTGGCTCTTCTGCCCAAACCGGTCAGACCGGTTTCAGAAACCGGTTGGACCGGTTTTGGCAGTGAGACAGCAGCTGCGCAATCTTGGTCCTCTAGCTCCTTTGTGGTTATCACATGAGGCTCAGTGCATGTTGTTGCTGATGTAGAGCACTCCTCATGTGACTTGGTTCTTGTATACTTTTTCTTGTCGTTTGTGGTGTTTGCAAATAATTTTTCAAGTTGAGACCAAATAAGATGAACATCTACTAGAGTCGCTTCATCTTGTAGAATAATTTTCTTCACACCTTGGCTCATAACACTAAACAAGAAGTTGGCGACAAGAGCATTGAGTTGTAGGCAATCCATTTCGTCTTTGGTTAAATTGGACGAAATGATCCAATCAACGTTAGGACGATGGATGCCTCCAACTACCACTCGCTCAAGAGTAGGACCCATGGCCCTAATATCATGAAGAACATGAGCAGACCAAGTAGAATAATTTGAGCCATCACAAGCTAGTGGCTCAAAGGTTACCTCACACGAAGTCGACATCTTTCCTCACGGCGGTTAAGCTTGGATGTGAGGCCAAGCTCTGATACCAATTGAAAGGACCTTGATGCCACCTAGAGGGGGGGTGAATAGGTGAATCTGCACTTAATCAAAATTTTATACACAATCAGTACTGAAACCGGTCAGACCGGTTTCCCAAACCGGTCAGACCGGTTTTTGGCAGAGAAACACAACAATGCAATTTATCCCCTCTATGAGTTCTAGCACAAACCAAACTTGGTAAATAGCTTCTGTAGATGATTTCTAGCAGGTTCACTATGTCCCTGCACACAAATAAAGCACAACCAAGTAGATCGAAGTGGAAGCTAATGTAAATGCTAGAATTGAACTTGTGAGGTAAACCAAATGAGAGACGCGATGATTTGTTTCCCGAAGTTCAGATTCACCGCTGCCACTAAGGCTGCCACCAAGGCACGATGAATCCTACATCTCCGTTGAGGGCCTACGAAAGGCGGGCTTATACACACCAAGCCACTTTCCTCGATTCCACTAACTTGTGACCTTTTTCCATGAAGAAGGCAGGGCCAGCCTTTACAAACAATCCGTGGCTCACCACAAATACGGTAGCTCACCGGCGACGCCTAGCCATCTAGGAGGCTTCACCTCCAAGAGTAATGAATGCTTCAATGGTTGCTAGACTTCACCGGAAGTGCTCAAGCTAAGGATTTGCTCTTCACTGATCTAGCTAGCTCTTACTAGCTTGCAATAGCTCACACACAATTAGCCTCTCAACCCAAATCCAAAGATACAATCAAATTTCTATCAATCTCATAAAGAGATGTTTGGGGAAAGCTTGCTGGTGCTCAAGAAGGTTCTGGGCGCACAAGAGAAGCAAAGGAACCAGCAGCCCTCAAAGGAGGGGGCCAAGGGGTATAAATACCCCACACCCAAAAACTAGCCGTTATGTCAGTGGAAAACGAAACTAGCCGTTAGCACTCCGAGCTCTAAAACCGGTCAGACCTCTTCCCAAAACCGGTCAGACCGATTTTGGATCAGTCAGCACACTTAGTCTCAAAACGATTTCTCTCAAAGGCTATCTCACATGGGTTGACCTATGAGCACATTTTGGTGTTGTCTAAACAACTAATTGTTGCATCCCTCTTGATAGTACGGCATTCCTATACTCAAGAAAATAAATAACAAATTAAGTCTTCCACTTGAGCTTCAATGTCTTCATTCATGCCATACTTGTCAATTTCAACTTTGAGGGCATACATCCTTTCTTGGTTGCTGAGCAAATCCAATCTTGAGCTGGGCTTAGATTTTCCAAGTGTATGGACCAATTCATAAGCCATTCCAATATATGATCCATAAATCATTAGATGCTTCACATTGCTTCACTTGATACGGCTTGATTGAAGTATAGAGATCAAACTAAGATGCTAGACTTTCCCTAACAAAGTCCTCAGCTACAAGACCAACTTGTCATTCTCTTCGCTTGGAATGTCACTCCCGTCTAGCTTGATCCTTTTCATCATATCTTGCCACTTTAAGTTTCGCTTTGCTTTGCATCATCATGAAAACCATATTGAAATACATGTATTCAATTAACCCAAAATATATTCAATATTGTCTTGTATGTTGTCTTTGTCAAATCACTTGTCCATAGGCTTCCATGTACTTGAGACCATATAATCTCCATAAGATCATGTCTCATCATGAATTTAACTATTGCCATGGACCACGTCCAAAGGAATTCCAATTTCTTCATGTAGATTGTCCCATTTTGTCTTGATAGCTTCTACTAGATGAGACCATATACTATCCATAGAATTATATCTCATTTTATTTATAACCACTACTATGGACCAAGATCAAAGGAATTCCAATTTCTTCATGTAGATTGTCCCATTTTATTTTGATGAGCTTGTACTAAATGAGACCAACCAATATGCATAAGAACCTTGTCTCATTTGTCATTTCTATTCTTTTGCCATTGCTCATCTTTTGAATCATAGGATCAAACATACTTGCTTGCTTTTATGTCATTTAGAACCAATGTCAAGTACATATTCTTATCAACAATTATATTGCGTGAATATTAATAAGAATAAAACATGCTCATATGCTTAAGCAAACAAGTTAGATCATGAATCATGTTGTCATACAAATCACCAAACACATAAGTGCCTAGATGCACTTTCACACGCTCGCCTGACCAGGCCCCCAGGCCCTTGCACAATGGATAGCAGCAGCACACGCATGCGCGACAGCCCGACCCCGCACATGACCTTTCTCTGCCGCACAGCACCTCTCCGTGCCGCCCCTTCATTGTGTCCCCACTTCGCCCACGCCGCTGCAGCCGTCCTCGCCGGCTTGGCTCGACGCCACTGCACACCGACGCAGGCACGCACGTCGCCCTGCCTCGCCGGTGAGTCGTCAACACCTCTGTCGCCTCAGCTACAAGCTCGTCGCTGTTCATGTTGACGCCGCGCTACCACAACACCACTTACCCGAGCTGAGCACGCACGTCGTCGATGCCGGCTCGTCCTTGCGTAGTGCCAGGACCACGCCTCTCCATAAACACGCCTGGCGAAGTTCACTAGCCGCACTCCTTCTATGTGCATATAAAAGGCGAGGTTGAGCAGCCCTCCATCGCCATCCCAAGCTCGCCGACCCGCCCAAGCTCCGCCAGCTTCTTCCTCCCTCTCTCCAGTCCCGCTCTGCTTCGCGAACAGAGCATCGGCTGCTGGTCGATCTCCTCCCTGGAGCTGTTCCCCGCCGAGGTAAGCAGCTGCTTAGCATCACCACGCCATTCTCCACCTTCCCCAGGCCTCGCCTCTCTCCTTCCCTGTCTGTACAGAGCTGCCCACGAGCTCCAGTGCCGCGTCCATGGCCGCCCATGGGCGACCACCTTCCACCCTATTCCCCGCAACAAGAACCTCCAGAATAGACTCCCCTCACCCTCCTCTCCCTCACCATGCCCTTAGATCTAGAAATAGTGGCCAAAATCGCTGCTCCGGCGAAGCTCCGGTGAGCTCCGGCCGCTGCGCTCCGATGCCCCTCACCCTCCTCTGTTAACTCCCGTCGTGTCTCTCTCTCACATATGTTTCTTTATTACTCCAGCACACAGCCACAAATAAAAAATGGCCCGCAGCCCAATTACACTACCCCGTGCACACAGGGTCAACTAGCCTGTCACGAACAATCAAAGCACCTGATTATTTATTTTCGAAATTATTCAATCAGCTAACCTTATACATGCAATATCTCAGCGGTCGCAACTCCGATCCATCCGATTCTTTTTCCCAAATCCTTCTAAAATCACGAGCTACGCATTCCAACTACGCTCATCTTTATTTGACCCCAAATTTCACCATACCCTTCCCCATTATATATCCTTTAAAAGCCAATCAAAATATTCCTAAAAATAATCGTACCATCTCCGCTTTCCGTTTACTCCATGTTCCCTCTGTTTGAGCTTGGTAAATAAAACTTGTATTTTGTTTTATTTATTGTGTGCTTATTTGGGTGTGTCGTAGACCACGGAGTAATCGAGGAAGGACTCGAGGAGGAGCAGTGTTACGAGCAGGCACCCGAAGGCCAGTACCCCGGGCAGGAACTCCCCGAGGGTTTTGAGAACGGCAAGTTCTATCGCACCCTTTGATGCATATTTCTGTTCTAGTTTTATAACCACAACCCATTGACCTGTTTAATAAAACTTGCATATTTTATTTCTAAACCCTGATTGGATAGCCACCCCTTGATTTTTATGATAGTTTCCTTGACAACCCAGATTAATGTTTAAATAGGATATTGCTCTGTTTAAACATTAATTACTGCTAGCAACGCTTAGGATTTGGTTACTACTACACTCAGTATTATAATCACAAATGTGTTTATAAAAATAACTGTGTGCGTGTCTTAAAAAGAAAGTGGGTTTGGGAAAAATAAGAAAGAACTGTGTATTGGGGCAGACGGTGTTTCTGTGTGAAATACCGAGGTGGGCTCGTACCTATGTGGTTGAGCAAGGTGGGAGATGCCCATTTTTATTAAAATGAAGGATGAGTTGATGTGTCATCTTGCCTAACTCAATTTCAGTACCCCCACTCGACCGTTGTATGTGGCAACGGCTTAGCTTAAATCCCTCTAGTTAAACTGTTAGCTATCAGGTGTGCTGGTGAGCAACAGAAGGTCATGGAGACGGGGATACGATCTTTGTGAGTTATGCCCCTAGGTAGAACCTCGTTGGTAGGTTGCTAACCCCCCTGGCTGTTTCTGTGATAACTAGTCAGTTTAGCTATGGTGGGTAATGGCTTTGATAGGATCTAACCTGGCACTAAGGTGTTCGTGTTGCGGTACCCTACTCGTGGTTGTGTACACCTCTGCAGAGTTAAAACCTATCCGGATAGTCGTGTCCACGGTATTGGGCGAGTTACGGCTTGGTCATTTCATGAATCCTTTTGGGTGTTTTGTGGCGTGAAGTCATTTTGGAAAATGTCGGCAGTTGTGCCAGAGGCTACGACGGGTGGGAAGTCTGGTAGCATTAAAAACTTGGATCATGTGTGGATCGAATCAACCTTACTTACTATCATTGGATCAAATAAAATGTTTACAAAATCTCTTTTGGAAATGAACCCTTGCATGTGAAACTACTAGCTTTTCCTGCAAAATAAACCTTAGCTTTTACCTTGAATTATCTTGTGCATGCTTCTGTTATAACCCCTCCGTGGGTGTGTGTGAACTTGCTGAGTACGTATGTACTCACCCTTGCTTAATCGTGTACAGAGGAAGATCCAGAGTTCGTTCCCGAGGACGTTGAGTAGGGGTTCGTTCTGCACCCAATCTTGCCTGTGAGTTAGGGACACCCGCTTGGAGATCCGCATGACGCAGCTCTCTGATGATGAAGTAGTTTGTATCTTCGTTTGGTTTGTAGCTCTAGTTCTAGCCCTTGTGATAATGGCTCTCGAGTGCCCACTACCGCGAAGGCTTGTTCGGTAATGAACTATCTGTTGTAATAAATGTGAATCAGCCTCCTGGGACTGATGTTTGTATCACATTTAGTCTTCTCTGATGAGGGGACGCTTCAGGTGGTATCAAATCCTTTAGGTTGGCCGTAGGACTTAACCCCTAGGATTGAGACCCTCTCCTGAGCATATTACTTCGATCCTTCCTTGCCCAAAATTTTTTCCCACACAAACACTCACTTTTTCTCTTACCCTGTTCCAGATGGCTAATGAAGGATGGAGTGACGGAATCTGCCCCACAGAGCCGGGCCTCCTCATGTTGTTGCTACTTAGCCTGGAACGCATCGGAGTCACGGACACACCCAAGTACACCTACCGAGAGTACGACCACCGGGGCACCAATCGGTGTGAGATGATGATCTTTGTGGGAAAGAGCACACTTTACCCGGAAGTGGCACCTTGGTTCATCTCCACCACCGGCTTCTGTATCCCGGATACCTACCAGAAGGCCGCCAGAAAAGCCCTGATATGCCTACGCGAACTCTACAAGCAACACCTCCAGGGAACACCTATGGGGTTTTTCCCACCCACTAGAGGAAGAGGACGCGCATGGATCGCCCGGATGAGGAGCCTAGGAAATGATGAGGAGCTAGAGGACACTATTTCTCATTTGGCTATCTACCTCAACGGATTGGATTGGTTGTACCGCGAGCAGGCGGCACAGCTGAAGCACCAAATCCGCAGGGCGGAAAAGGCGGAGCAGGAAATGGAAAAACAACAGATAAGAGCCGGACAAGCCATAAGTTCCCTAACCACTCTCCAAACTAAGTGGCAGACCTATACCCAAGAGATGGAGCAAATGGAAACCCACAGAAGAGAATCCGGGTTAATGGAAGGAGAACCTAAAGAAACCCATCAGGATGCAGATACCCAGACCGATGGAGAAGTACTGGAGCATTGCCTTCCACCAAAGAAGCGTCGCGTCTTGGTTGAGGAAGAATCCCCATGAGTAGCACGTCGTACCCTAGATTAGAGTCTTCTCTCTCATGTCATTGTACCCATATTACAGCCGTTATCCTAGTGTCGATGTATCCATGCACCATGTACCCAACTCTGTCATGAAATAAAGACCGCATTTTAGTTATATTCATGCCGAACCTGTTTACCTATCTTGTTTCAGATGGCTTAGGAAGGATGGACCCAGGGTGTTTGCCAGGAAGCACCCGGTTTCCCTAGCCTTTTGATTGGATCCTTGGAAAGCCTCGGTATACCAGAACGCCCAAGATACTACAGCAGGGAGTATGAGCAACATTGCACCCTTCGCTGCAGAGTGGTCATTTCCGTCGCCAAAACCGACCGCTACCCCGCAATCGGGCCATGGCGTGTGACCGCCACAGGGTTTAGGTACCAAGATACCTATTCCTTGGCTGTCAGTAAAGCACTCCGCTACATGTGCCGCATCTTTGAAGAACACCTCGTCCCCACACCAATGATGTTCTTTCCCCGCTCATCAGGACCCCAGTTTGGCAGGCCTGCATAAGGAACTTGGAACGACGCTGTCAAGAAGAGGACCCCTTGTACCAAGTGGTCACCTATCTCAACTCCCTGGACCAACTCTTTGACAAGCAAGCCAGTTTCCTGGCTGAGCAAATCAATCGGGCCGAGCAAGCTGAACTCGCGGTACGGATGCACCAAATTCGAGCAGTTCAAGCTGAAGCCAGGACCGCTGCTGCCATCAGCAGCAAAGCCACCGCCCAAGAGAGCCTCATGCAGGCTCGGGACCGGCGTATACAAGAATGGACCAGGAGTGGAACGCCCGTCCCGGTAATGGGAGAAGACCATGTCTTACTTGGAACACCTGTCATAGCATGGGGAGAACCTGTTAGGACCCCACAAGCTCTGCCTGGGAACTCTGCAAGAACAGCCGCAGTTGCAGAAGGAGAAGCTGCCGGACAACCCCGGGAAAACGGAACCTTGGGAGATGAAGAGCGTGAGTTGCTCTTTCCGTTGGAAGAGCACTCCACCCCAGAAGAAGGTCCGCTCCGCGAGTAGGCCCAGCATCAAGCGTCCGAATGGGAATGAAGTCTTCATGGTCCAAAGTTAGAAGAAACCTTGTACCCCTAGCAGTATCATCCTTATCATGCCTTGTACCCCGCCTTGTAATGCGTGTTTTGTTTGGACCCCTCCAAGTGTTGTACCCCCCCTCCTCGGCTGTTTAATTAAGACCGTTTTGTTTGTTAGTTTGCATGCTTGCCGGCAGAAGATGGATTCTGCCTTTTTGAAAATTGCAGGTAAATAACTTAAACATCACCTTAACCCAATCTCACAGAAGTCCTACTAATCCTGCATATGGTTAACACGCGTGCTAGGCCCTCTCAGAGCTGCGTGAACGCCGCTCCTAGTGGAGAGAGGCAGCCAGTTGAGCCAGGACAAGACCCGGAGCAGGAAGTGAACCAGTCAAGGGTGGGAAGCCAGGATGAAGAGCAGCACATTCCACCCCCACCCCTTGACCTGGCACAAGCAATATACAATCAGACTCGATTCATGCAGACCATAGCTGAAACTCTCAAACGCCAGGAGCCCCGTAAGCAGAACCTGAATGACAAGCTGACCCTTTTTCTGAGGACCAGGCCGCCCACATTTGGGGGATCCAGCAACCCCTTGGAAGCAGATGACTGGCTGCGAGTTATCCAGAGGAAGCTCGAGCCATTCGGGTGTGAAGATCGTGATAAGGTTCTCTTGGCTACTCACCAGCTTACTGGAACTGCCTTAGCCTGGTGGGAAAATTATTGTGCTGTTGTCGAGGATGCATCTACCATCACCTGGAAAGAATTCGTGGATGAGTTTCGCCGCTACCATATCCCCGCAGCCACCATGAAGCGCAAGGCAGATGAGTTCCGTGAACTGCAACAAGGAACCAAGACAGTGGAAGAGTACACCCACTAGTTCATGGAGCTAGCTCGCTATGCTCCAGAAGAAGTCAACAGGGATGAGAAGAAGCAGGACATGTTCAAGAAAGGTCTGAATCTAGAACTCCGGACCCTGCTTATCCCCCAGATCTACCCGGATTTCAACACTCTGATGAACATGGCCATCCTCACGGAAAGGGCCAAAGCAGATGAATGGAGGGAGAACAAACGCAAGTTTCTGGAGAGCAAGGCTCGTCAGCAGGACCGCTTCCAGAAGCCAAGAAACTCCAACTACGCTGCACCTAGATCCCAGATTCCTATACAGTACAGGACCCAGTCCCAAGCTACAGGCTCCCAAGCCCCTAACACCCAGTTCAAGAGTCAGAACACCATGAGGCCCCCACAGAGTAATACTAGCCAAGTCACTGCCAGCAACATTAATGCAAGAGCCTGTTTCAACTGTCACGAGACAGGGCACTACATCGCCAATTGCCCCTACGCAAAGAATAAGCCTGCGACATCAGCCTACTCCAACTCAGTGAATGGGCCTAAGCCACCAGTGTCTGGAGCCAACCGTGTACCAGTCCGCAACAACAACACCGGCATCAACAACAACCAGCAATCTTATGGACGAGCCCGCGTCAACCACATCGACACGCAAGAAGCTCAGGGAGCTCAAGGAGTAGTACTCGGTGAGTTCCTAGTCAGTTCAGTTTTGGCAACAGTATTATTTGATTCTGGAGCATCACATTCATTTATATCATCGTTTTTGTGGAAAAGCATAATATACCTATGGTATTACTAAAAACACCCCTATTAACCCGAACGCCTGGGAGTGACATTCAGTGTCAGCTGGGCTGTTCCCGGGTGCGGATCATTTTAAGTGGGGTAGGATTCTCAGCGGACCTGGTAGTACTTAAGTCCAAAGGAATAGATGTGATCCTCGTAATGGACTGGTTGAGCCAACACAATGGTCTCATAGGTTGTGCTGATAAGTTAGTGCACCTAACCAACACAGATGGAATTCAGGTGACCTGCTACACCAAGGGAAGTGGACCAGACCCTATGGTCTAATATGGAGGTGAAATCCCTAGAGGAAGTTTCGGTAGTCAATGAGTACCCAGACGTTTTCCCTGAAGAACTTCCTGGAATGCCACCAGATCGGGACATAGAGTTTGCTATTGAACTTGTTCCAGGAACCTCCCCCATAGCCAAGAGACCCTATAGGATGGCGGCCTCTGAGCTAGCCGAATTAAAGAAACAACTGGAGGAGCTACAACGGAGTGGTTTTATCAAGCCTAGCTCATCCCCATGGGGAGCCCCAGTACTTTTTGTTAAAAAGAAAAATGGAAGTATGAGGATGTGCGTTGATTACCGTGCACTAAATGAGGTCACTATTAAGAATAAATACCCCCTCCCTGGAATAGATGACCTCTTTGACCAGCTAAAAGGAGCCAAGTACTTCTCTAAGATTGGCTTAAGATCTAGATACCATCAGCTGAAGATTGGCTTAAGATCTGGATACCATCAGCTAGAAGGATGGCTTAAGATTGGCTTTAGATCTGGATACCATCTGCGGTTAGTTTTGGAGAAGTTGAGGGCGCATAAGCTCTATGCCAAATTCAGCAAGTATGAATTTTGGTTAGAAGAAGTGGCTTTCCTTGGTCACATCCTGACCGCAGAAGGAGTAGCAGTGGACCCTGAGAAGGTCGAAGCAGTCTCCAACTGGCAGCAGCCCACAAATGTCAGCGAGATTAGAAGCTTTCTTGGACTAGCCGGGTATTATCGGAGATTTATCGAATGATTCTCCAAGTTAGCCCGACCCATGACGGAGATGCTCAAGAGGGAAAAGAAATTTGTTTGGACAGAATCATGTGAAAGGAGTTTTCAGGAGTTGAAGAAAAGGCTGACAACTGCCCCAGTTTTAACCCTACCAGATATCCATCGGGATTTTGTCGTTTATTGTGACGCATCTCGTCAAGGGCTAGGGTGTGTTCTCATGCAAGATGGGAAGGTAGTGGCATATGCTTCCCGACAACTTCGGCCTCATGAACAAAACTACCCAACTCATGACCTGGAATTTGCAGCAGTAGTGCATGCACTCAAAATCTGGAGGCACTATCTCATTGGAAACAAATGTGAGATATACACGGATCACAAGAGCTTGAAGTATATTTTTACCAAGCCAGACCTAAATCTTAGACAGAGGAGGTGGTTAGAATTGGTTAAGGACTACAATGTGGAGATCCATTACCATCCTGGCAAAGCTAACGTAGTAGCAGATGCCCTAAGCCGAAAGTCTTACAGACCCAAGAATGCCCACCTGCAAGAGGAAATGGCATGATTAAATGTGCACATCGTTGCTTAGAATGCTGGCCATGAGCTGAGTATCCAACCCACTCTGGAAGACAGAATCGGAAAAGCCCAAGATTCAGACAAAGATTTAATGACAATGCGCAAGCACACTGGAGAGAACAAAGCACCAGATTTTAGAGTCGACGGTAAGGGGGCTCTATGGTATAAAAATAGGATTTGTGTGCCTAAGGAAGGTGACTTCCGGCGAATAATCATGGATGAGGCTCACAACACGCCGTATTCTATCCACCCCGGATCCACCAAAATGTATATGGACTTAAAGCAAAAATATTGGTGGAGTGGAATGAAGGCAGACATTGCCCAGTTTGTCGCCCATTGTGATAACTGCCAAAGAATTAAGGCCGAACACCAGAAACCTGCAGGATTATTACAACCCCTTCCCATCCCCGTTTGGAAGTGTGATGAGATAGGAATGGACTTTGTAGTGGGGTTACCCAAGACACAAAAGGGACATGACTCCATATGGGTAATAGTAGATCGACTCACTAAAGTCGCTCACTTCTTACCCGTGCGAACCAACTATGGCGGGGGAAAGCTAGCCAAGCTTTATGTGGACAACATAGTAAAGCTACATGGAGTGCCCAGCAGGATTGTTTCGGATCGAGGGACACAGTTCACATCAAGGTTTTGGAAAAGTCTACACAAAGCCATGGGCACCAAGTTGGATTTTAGCTCCGCTTATCACCCACAGACCAATGGTCAAACAGAAAGAGTAAATCAGATTATGGAAGATATGTTGAGAGCGTGTGTCCTTACCTATGGTATGGATTGGGAACAAAGTCTACCTTATGCAGAGTTTTCGTACAATAATGGGTATCAAGCAAGTCTAGGCATGTCACCATTTAAAGCTCTCTATGGGAGAAAGTGCAGAACCCCTCTGATGTGGTCAGAGGTGGGAGAACATACTTTAGTAGGACCAGCCCTCATAAAGGAAGCCGAAGAAAAAGTAGCTGAAATTAGAGAGAAGATAAAAGCAGCTCAGTCCAGACAAAAGAGCTACGCGGACAATAAAAGATGGGAAATAAGTTTCAATCCAGGAGACTTTGTCTATCTCAAGGTTTCGCCCATTCGAGGAACCCGCAGATTTCAAGTTTATGGGAAGTTATCCCCTCAGTACATTGGACCATATCAAGTACTAAAGAAGGTCAGGAAGGTAGCATACCGATTGGAGCTACCCGAAGCAATGTCAGACATACACCCGATGTTCCATGTCTCACAGCTAAGAAGGTGTCTCAGAGTACCCGAGAAAGAGCATGTGCCGGAAGAAGAAATAGATTTGTAGACGGACCTCCGGTACCAGGAAGTGCCGGTCAAGATTCTGGATACTGTCACCAGGAGGACCAGGAACTCCGAGGTGCGGATTTGCAGGGTGCAGTGGAGCAGACATGGTGTAGAAGAGGCCACTTGGGAGCGTGAAGACGCTCTGAAAAAGGAGTTTCCCCATCTTTTTAGGAGCCAGCCGAATCTCGAGGACGAGATTCCTTTTAAGTGGGGTAGGTTTGTAACATCCGTAAAATTGACCAAGTTAAATCACTCGCTAAAAATGCTTTTAAAAATCTTTTGCAAAATTTTTCTCAAGCTCAGTTGCTTCCGAACCAAAGTCTATCTCTCAGGTCCAATACCCATCCATGTGTTTCCCTCTATCTAATCAGCTATCATCACTTAACACATTTCTCTATTCACAAGTCACCAACACAATAATACCTCCCATCCATGCACTCATGTACTGGAAATACAACAAGCAAACACAATACTTGCACACAACACACAGCGCACAGCAGAACAGCACCAGCTCCTACCATTTCTTCCGCGCGTTCAACACAAGCAGCATGTAAGCCACTGCCTTGTTGGTTACCTTGCCTCGGATGCTCTGCAACACACGGCTCTTGCACGCAGCAGCAGCACGCTCGCCTGACCAGGCCCCCAGGCCCTTGCACAACGGAAAGCAGCAGCACACGCATGCGCGACAGCCCGACCCCGCACACAACCTTTCTCTGCCGCCCAGCACCTCGTCGTTCCACTAACTTGTGACCTTTTTCCATGAAGGAGGCAGGGCCAGCCTTTACAAACAATCCGTGGCTCACCACAAATACGGTAGCTCACCGGCGACGCCTAGCCGTCTAGGAGGCTTCACCTCCAAGAGTAATGAATGCTTCAATGGTTGCTAGACTTCACCGGAAGTGCTCAAGCTAAGGATTTGCTCTTCACTGATCTAGCTAGCTCTTACTAGCTTGCAATAGCTCACACACAATTAGACTCTCAACCCAAATCTAAAGATACAATCAAATTTCTATCAATCTCACAAATTTCTATCAATCTCAAGAAGGTTATGGGCGCACAAGAGAAGCAAGGGAACCAGCAGCCCTCAAAGGAGAGGGCCAAGGGGTATAAATACCCCACACCCAAAAACTAGCCGTTATGTCAGTGGAAAACCGGTCACTGACCGGTTTTCAAACGAAACTAGCCGTTAGCACTCCGAGCTCTAAAACCGGTCAGACCTCTTTCCAAAACCGGTCAGACCGGTTTTGGATCAGTCAGCACACTTAGTCTCAAAACGATTTCTCTCAAAGGCTATCTCACATGGGTTGACCTATGAGCACATTTTGGTGTTGTCTAAACAACTAATTGTTGCATCCCTCTTGATAGTACGACATTCCTATACTCAAGAAAATAAATAACAAATTAAGTCTTCCACTTGAGCTTCAATGTCTTCATTCATGCCATACTTGTCAATTTCAACTTTGAGGGCATACATCCTTTCTTGGTTGCTGAGCAAATCCAATCTTGAGCTGGGCTTAGATTTTCCAAGTGTATGGACCAATTCATAAGCCATTCCAATATATGATCCATAAATCATTAGATGCTTCACATTGCTTTACTTGATACGGCTTGATTGAAGTATAGAGATCAAACTAAGATGCTAGACTTTCCCTAACAAAGTCCCTCCGCTACAAGACCAACTTGCCATTCTCTTCGCTTGGAATGTCACTCCCGTCTAGCTTGATCCTTTTCATCATATCTTGCCACTTTAAGTTTCGCTTTGCTTTGCATCATCATGAAAACCATATTGAAATCCATGTATTCAATTAACCCGAAATATATTCAATATTGTCTTGTATGTTGTCTTTGTCAAATCACTTGTCCATAGGCTTCCATGTACTTGAGACCATATAATCTCCATAAGATCATGTCTCATCACGAATTTAACTATTGCCATGGACCACGTCCAAAGGAATTCCAATTTCTTCATGTAGATTGTCCCATTTTGTCTTGATAAGCTTCTACTAGATGAGACCATATACTATCCATAGAATTATATCTCATTTTATTTATAACCACTACTATGGACCAAGATCAAAGGAATTCCAATTTCTTCATGTAGATTGTCCATTTTATTTTGACGAGCTTCTACTAAATGAGACCAACCAATATGCATAAAAACCTTGTCTCATTTGTCATTTCTATTCTTTTGCCATTGCTCATATTTTGCATCATAGGATCAAACATACTTGCTTGCTTTTATGTCATTTAGAACCAATGTCAAGTACATATTCTTATCAACAATTATATTGCGTGAATATTAATAAGAATAAAACCTGCTCATATGCTTAAGCAAACAAGTTAGATCATGAATCATGTTGTCATACAAATCACCAAACACATAAGTGCCTAGATGCACTTTCACACGCTCGCCTGACCAGGCCCCCAGGCCCTTGCACAATGGATAGCAGCAGCACACGCATGCGTGACAGCCCGACCCCGCACACAACCTTTCTCTTCCGCACAACACGTCTCCGTGCCGCCCCTTCATTGTGTCCCCACTTCACCCACGCCGCTGCAGCCGTCCTCGCCGGCTTGGCTCGACGCTGCTGCACACCGACGCAGGCACGCACGTCGCCCTGCCTCGCCGGTGAGTCGTCAACACCTTTGTCGCCTCAGCTACAAGCTCATCGCTGTTCATGTTGATGCCGCGCTACCACAACACCACTTACCCGAGCTGAGCACGCACGTCGTCGATGCCGGCTCGTCCTTGCGCAGTGCCAGGACCACGCCTCTCCATTAACACGCCCGGCGAAGTTCACTGGCCGCACTCCCTCCACGTGCCTATAAAAGGCGAGGTTGAGCAGCCCTCCATCGCCATCCCAACCTCGCCGACCCGCCCAAGCTCCGCCAGCTTCTTCCTCCCTCTCTCCAGTCCCGCTCTGCTTCGCGAACAGAGCATCGGTCGCCGGTCGATCTCCTCCCTGGAGCTGTTCCCCGCCGAGGTAAGCAGCTGCTTAGCATCACCACGCCATTCTCCACCTTCCCCAGGCCTTGCCTCTCTCCTTCCCTGTCTGTACAGAGCTGCCCACGAGCTCCAGTGCCGCGTCCATGGCCGCCCATGGGCGACCACCTTCCACCCTATTCCCCGCAACAAGAACCTCCAGAATAGACTCCCCTCACCCTCCTCTCCCTCACCATGCCCTTAGATCTGGAAATAGTGGCCAAAATCGCTGCTCCGGTGAAGCTCCGGTGAGCTCCGGCCGCTGCGCGCCGACACGCCGCCAGGGGACGCCTGGTCCTCTCTCTGTTAACTCCCGTCGTGTCTCTCTCTCACCTCTGTTTCTTTATTACTCCAGCACACAGCCACAAATAAAAAATGGCCCGCAGCCCAATTACACTACCCCACGCACACAGGGTCAACTAGCCAGTCACGAATAATCAAAGCACCTGATTATTTATTTTCGAAATTATTCAATCGGCTAACCTTATACATGCAATATCTCAGCCGTCGCAACTCCCATCCATCCGATTCTTTTTTCCTAAATCCTTCTAAAATCACGAGCTACGCATTCCAACTACGCTCATCTTTATTTGACCCCAAATTTCACCATACCCTTCCCCATTATATATCCTTTAAAAGCCAATCAAAATATTCCTAAAAATAATCGTACCATCTCCGCTTTCCGTTTACTCCATGTTCCCTCTGTTTGAGCTTGGTAAATAAAACTTGTATTTTGTTTTTTTTATTGTGTGCTTATTTGGGTGTGTCGTAGACCACGGAGTAATCGAGGAAGGACTCGAGGAGGAGCAGTGTTACGAGCAGGCACCCGAAGGCCAGTACCCCGGGCAGGAACTCCCCGAGGGTTTTGAGAACGGCAAGTTCTATCGCACCCTTTGATGCATATTTCTGTTCTAGTTTTATAACCACAACACATTGGCGTGTTTAATAAAACTTGCATATTTTATTGCTAAACCCTGATTGGATAGCCACCCCTTGATTTTTATGATAGTTTCCTTGACAACCCAGATTAATGTTTAAATAGGATATTGCTCTGTTTAAACATTAATTACTGCTAGCAACGCTTAGGATTTGGTTACTACTACACTCAGTATTATAATCACAAATGTGTTTATAAAAATAACTGTGTGCGTGTTTTAAAAAGGAAAGTGGGTTTGGGAAAAATAACAAAGAACTGTGTATTGGGGCAGACGTTGTTTCTGTGTGAAATGCCGAGGTGGGCTCGTACCTATGTGGTTGAGCAAGGTGGGAGATGCCCATTTTTATTAAAATGAAGGATGAGTTGATGTGTCATCTTGCCTAACCCAATTTCAGTACCCCCACTCGACCGTTGTATGTGGCAACGGCTTAGCTTAAATCCCTCTAGTTAAACTATTAGCTATCAGGTGTGCTGGTGAGCAACAGAAGGTCATGGAGACGGGGATATGATCTTTGTGAGTTATGCCCCTGGGTAGAACCTCGTTGGTAGGTTGCTAACCCCCTGGCTGTTTCTGTGATAACTAGTGAGTTTAGCTATGATGGGTAATGGCTTTGATAGGATCTGCACTGGCACTAAGGTGTTCGTGTTGTGGTACCCTACTCGTGGTTGTGTACACCTCTGCAGAGTTAAAACCTATCCGGATAGCCGTGTCCACGGTATTGGGCGAGTTACGGCTTGGTCATTTCACGAATCCTTTTGGGTGTTTTGTGGTGTGAAGTCATTTTGGAAAATGTCGGCAGTTGTGCCAGAGGCTACGACGGGTGGGAAGTCCGGTAGCGTTAAAAACTTGGATCCTGTGTGGATCGTATCAACCTTACTTACTATCATTGGATCAAATAAAATGTTTACAAAAGCTCTTTTGGAAATGAACCCTTGCATGTGAAACTACTAGTTTTTCCTGCAAAATAAACCTTAGCTTTTACCTTGAATTATCTTGTGCATGCTTCTGTTATAACCCCTCCGTGGGTGTGTGTGAACTTGCTGAGTATGTATGTACTCACCCTTGCTTAATCCTGTACAGAGGAAGATCCAGAGTTCGTTCCCGAGGACGTTGAGTAGGGGTTCATTCTGCACCCAACCTTGCCTGTGAGTTAGGGACACCCGCTTGGAGATCCGCATGACGCAGCTCTCTGATGATGAAGTAGTTTGTATCTTCGTTTGGTTTGTAGCTCTAGTTCTAGCCCTTGTGATAGTGGCTCACGAATGCCCACTACCGCGAAGGCTTGTTCGGTAATGAACTATCTGTTGTAATAAATGTGAATTAGTCTCCTAGGACTGATGTTTGTATCACATTTAGTCTTCTCTGATGAGGGGACGCTTCACCAAGTGGGGAGCCGCATTCCTTGCGCGCGTGGAGCCAAAGATGGAAAGGGAGTGCGGGGATGGTTCGGCGAAGCTGCCTGGGTGAGCCACGGGCGCGAGAAGGTGCCAGCGCGGCCGGTTAGTCGAGCGAGATGTGCGCCGGGGGAGGAGGTGGCTCGGGCGCGGGGAAGGGGGAAGAGCTGACTGGCGGGCCCGGGCGGCCAGTGAGAGGGTGAGGGGGAGGTGCGCTGTGGGCTCGGCCGAGCGGAGCTGAATCGGGGAGCGGCTGGGCCGGCTCGGCTGTTGGGCCAAGGAAAAGGGGAGAGGGTGGGCCGGCGTGGGAAAGAGAAGGGGGGATGCTGGGCCGAGCTGGGGGAAAAGTAGAGGGTGTGGAAGTGGACCAGGGAAAATAGCTTAGGGAGCAAAAGTGAACTTGGCTAGATTTAACTTTTCTAGGACTCCAAAAAGGTGATTCAAATTTGAATTTAAATAAATTTAAGCTCTCGTTTGAATCACAAGCAATACAAAAATAAATGCAACAAAAATATTTCTACAACTTATATTTAATTTTAATATTCATAAATAATTCATTTAGCCTATATTAAATAAGAACAAATTAAATAAAAGCCAATAAATTACTAAAAATTTTAAATATGCTATTTTTGGGTGTTACAGTAGCTGTAGCTCGCAAAGCACAATGACAATGTTGCTTCACGAAGCGAGCTCATCCCGGGACATCACCAAGTCAGACCTATATGTGGGTCGGGCAGCGGTGGGACAGTGAGGTGCGGTGGCCGAAGATGATGGGGTCAGGGTTGGGCGCGGCGATGAGATAGCGAGGTCCAACAATGAGCAAGTTTGGGTCATTTGGCAAGGGTGAAGGTGGGCTATGTGAGATCGGCGATGAGGTCAGCGGTGAGAGCTCGCTGGTGAGGCGAAGTTTGTTCGCGTTGAGGTTGTGTTGTGTGCACTGCTTGCCTGGTGGCGCTTGCCCACATCGGGCTAGTTCATACACCGGGCGGCAAGGTGCAACGATTGGAGGTGGCGTTGTTGGGGCAGAACATGGCGGCAGGTTGAGTATAGAAATATCCTGGCATCGGCAGTTGGGCTCTCTCTCATTGAGAAGAAAATATATCAATCTAAGACTTGTATTGGTATATTTACATTAATGAGAGAAAAATTTAGGTCATAACTTAAAATTTTAGATATAGCAATTCATATAGCAATGACGTTGGAGGTATTTTTAATCTTTTAATCATTTTTAGGTAAGTTGGAGATGCTCTAAGGCTTAGGCTAGGGGCCGAACATTAGCCGGCCATAAATTTTTATGTATATCTTCTCCAACCAACCATCACAACTTTTTCATAGTTTACTAATAAAAACAAGAGTAAACTATATCCACCATACAATAACTTGGATTATTGTATCACTTTGTTCCAACAAGTTGCAAAACATGCAAACAGATACACAGACGTGACAAATTCGTGCATATATGGTCATGTACTCATATGTACACCATGGAACGTATTTTATCATTGTGGCATACAACGTAAAGATTGGCTGGCATCACTACATGAAAATTGAAGTTTTCACGTAGTGCATCTCACTGTCATGCAGGCACGTCATTCATTTCCTAGCTATGTTGCCATGCAAAGCTCACAGATCATCTCCTCCACTTCTTTCCATGATGACCCTCCTTCTAACAGAGCATGTCGAGCTTGTATTCCTATTGCCTTCACACTTGTTGACATTGCCTTTCCTGCCTCGCCGAACATTAGCTCCCTCAAAACCCTTGTGACCTACTCACTCTTTACAAAACTACCAAACATATCGTCACTAGTATGGACCCAAATGGACCCAAATACCAACCTTAAGCTCGTCAATGACAAACCTTGCATTTATAGGTTGCTCAAACTCTATCGGCCAGACCGCCATCGGCACGCTATTAGTGACTTAAGAATCCTTTAACACTTGCGTGTTGAAGGATTTGCCATTGGTCTACCCATTCTCTCACCACCTTGCCCTAGCCTTTGACATGATCCTCAAATCCAATGCCCAAGTCAACATTACTAGGCCTCACGGCCCATAGAAAATCCACACCGGCCTGATCCAGCCCGTCGGCTACCTCTTTCAACTGCACTTCTGGGATTGCTGCCAGCGTCCCTAGTGCGAGGTATAATACCATACGGCATGTGTCCGCCTTTTCATCCAACCATTGTATCCAAGAGGGTTTGCCATGGGCTTGATCGACAGAGAATGGCGCATGTCGAGCTAAACATAACGGGCCGATGGGCCAGGCCTGTCGGTGTCCAAATCGGCTACCCGACACTAACTAGAACGAATGCATTGTGCCCACTCTATCGATGGTTGGTGCAAAGGATAACACAATGGCACGAGATTTATCCTAGTTCTAGCCACGGGGCCGTACGTCCAACAAGGGAGGTGCTCGCACTGTATTACTTCACACCGGGGTGCCTATAGTAGGGGCTTACAAGCGAGGTGGGAGAGGAGGAGAAGCCTCCAAGTCCCGAGCATATCGGATGGATGTGTTATGAGCTCCAGTGGGTGAATGATGTTCGCGCGCGCGCGTGTGTATGTGTGTGTGTGTGTGTGTGTCGCTTATCGTCTATTCGTGTGCCAGCCCTTGGCCGGGTGTCTACCTCCTTCTTTTATAGTCTAAGGAAGGGCACAAGTACATGTATCACACAGTTAAATCTACTATCATTGGGCACTGGAGAGTGTGGCGCTGGGCGTGGCAGTCGTCCTGTGGATCCTTTCGCCCGGTGCAAATGGCTGAACCTCTGCCAGCTTCTGTGCACGGCGATATGACGACCCCTTTAGAAAGTATGTGTCCCTGTGCTTGTCCCGGAGTGTCTTCAAGGGGTCATGTTGTTCGGCGTCCATGCCCAATCGCCGTCCGTACACCCGTTCGAGGGTTCTTCCATACCTCATCGAGGGCTCCGTCATGGGATCAGTGCGGGGGTGGGCAGTACAGGAGCGCCAGAGTCTTCAGCACAAGTCCGAATAGGGCCTCACAGATCGGCATGGTGACGGGAGTTGGTGGTGCAGGGTCTCGCAGTCACGCACAGTGCTGGGGATGGCAGAGCAGTGACCGGAGTTGGCGGATGCAACCTGGCCCACATTGTCCGTTCGACAGTACTGACCGGCGCTGATACCCAGCCCTCGTCCGTACGCCCATTTAAGGGCATCCCCATGCCCATTCGAGGGCTCCATCATGGGGGATGGACAGGGATAGGCATAGCCGTGCATCGGGGTGACGCTTGCCTGTCCGCACAGGGCGCTGCAGTGCTTGCACAGTGACCGGCGTCGGCCGCGCAGTGTCTGGAGTTGGCCGCATAGTGCCTTAGGTCGTGTCAGTCGGCATGGGCGGTGATTTGTCTTTTGACTTTGGTGCCCCGCGGTAGCGCCGGGCATTGAATGCCCTTGTCAGGCGAGGTAGATGCGCGCGCGTGCTTTTGTTTGGAAGGGTGGCCTCGAGCGAGGCGGAGTTTGGTGTCCGCTCGAGGGAGGTCGGTACCCCCGAGCGAAGCGGAGTTTGTACAGTGTTTTGGTCGAGGGAGCCGAGACCCTTGAGCGAGGTGAAGATGAGGTCCGTGCGTCGATACCTTTGGTGGAGGGGCCCGAGCGACTGCTGGGCCGTAATGGGCTGTGGGCCTTGTGCGTGCTTTGGTCTTCTTTGGATCATGGGGATTTGGTTGTGACTTGTTTGTGTTTTTCTAGGGTGATTATCTCTTAGATTAGGGGACCCCTTAAGACTGTCCCCAACAAAGGCCCTAGGCCCGATATGCTGGTTCTAGTGATCTATGTAGCGGCCCTCCAAATCATGGAAGGTGTTAACGATGATGCCCTAGCTTGCGGCCACAGCCACCGATGCCTTGGCGTGCAGCTGCAAGTCCGAGATGGACACGGGCGCAAACTCGGCGAGCTTGAACCACAGGTGAGGGAACTCCAGCACCGTGTACGTGGCGGTGGAGGCGGCATCACAGCCAGGCCTGTAACGACCCAAATTTGCTAATCAGACATGGAGCATACATGAGCATCATATTTAGCATCATTGTATTGTTTGAGTTCAATTGAAACATATTAAACTTGAGATTACTAAGAAATGTGATGTTTAATATATGTCTTGTGAAGCAACTTAGATTTTCACACAATACGGCCACCATGGACTGTCCGACTCCTCCTCACGGACTGTCCGACACTACCCACAGACTGTCTGACACCACCCTCGGACTGTCTGACCCCCTGGAATGCCGGAAAACATCTCTGTGTGATTTTGATCAATTTTACGGACTGTCCGACCCTACCCTCGGACTGTTCGACAACCCCTCCCCCCCGACGGAATAAAACTCCCGGCCCCTCCGTTCTTTTCTCTCTCTCTCTCTCCGTCTTCTTTCTTTTCCCCCGACACGTGCCGCTCCACCTCGTCGCCCCCGCCCCACACCGGCGAGTGGGAGGCCGCCAGCCATGGCCCTGGCCGGGGCTAGGGCGAGCTCCTCCTCCTCCCCCACGACGACTTCAACTCCATCCTCGCAAGAAACAGGTTGTTCTCCGTGTTCTTCTTCCCCAACTCCGATGAAGCAAGGTGAAGCCCGATCTTCTTCCTCGCCACCCTACTTCAACTTGGGGCACTTAAAATCATCTTTCCCCATCCTAGGTAAGCCTTTCCCATCGTTTCTCCCTCCTCTTTCATGCTCCATGAGCCTAGCCATGACTCCCTACCTCCATTAACCACCATTGAGGCCGTAGGTCAAGCAAACCCCCGTGCATGTCAAAGTTAAGCCCTAAAACGGAATCCCGATCATCCAAAGAAGCTCTAGGTTCAATTACCGTCGAGTTTGGTCGCCGGAATCACCAGGAACCCATTCCCGGGTAATTGACATGTTATTTACTAATATGCCACTGCACCTATTTTTGAATAGAACCTTACTATCTTGATAGCTGATTGCTCTACTAGTTATTATTAATTATTTGTGACATAATAGGAACATGATAACATTATTTTAGTTTCATTCCTTGCATATCATCGTATTATATGCATCATATATCATTTTACTTATTATGCATCATTGCATTCGTGTAGAGACCGAGACGCTGGAGACCGTGGAGTGTGCGCCCGGGCAGGAGCCCGTTGCCGACGAGTCTTCCTTTGAGCAGCAAAGTAGACCCCTAAGCATTCTTTCTCCCTATTTTGGATCAATTGTATATGAGAGTCTTGATTGCGCATTGTCTATATTATTTATCCATGATTGCTTAGCACCTATTTGTTGCATTATCAACCTTGAACTAGAATGCTCCCATTAGATGAGTCTGATTGCTAGGTGTCATGAAAAAATTGCTTAGCCATGCTTAGCTATGGTAGAAGTCGAGCGGTGGCAAGGACACCACCACTCGTGAGTATAGGCATATGTTTGGCAACCATGATAGATGATGAAAAGTAAAAGATGAGCAACTTGAGCAATGAAATGGAACATTAAGGAACTATGTGTTATCGCTTTTATACTTGATCACTATCTCGTACTAACCACATGTCTAAATATGGTAATGATAAGTCAAGTAGCATAAGTTGCACTGGGTATTGGGCGAATTCGGTGCGGGTTAAATGAGGTGTAGTCGGCGGTTCCGGTGCATCTATTTCCTCCGACCTTTCGTTCAATTCTGGGTGCGGGTATGTGAAAGGTTGAGGGCATGAATTAACACTTATCCTTGGCCGTGGGTATGGTCGTTGGTTTTGTGCCTCGTGTGAAAAAAGTTGTACACCCCTGCAGGGTTTTAATCTATTGCAATAGCCACACTCTCGGTCATGGAGCACGCTCATGTACTTTGACTTTAACCTAGAGTTTACTGAATCGAGCTTATGGAAGATTGAGCTCATATTATATGATCACTTTATTTATGCAATTGTTTGATGCTTGAATTAGAATAATTAGTACGCTATGTCTTTTGCTTATTATAACTTGATCAAATGTAGATGCTTTTATGCAAAAATAAATAGCCTCGCCATATCCTTGCTACTTAAACCAAATGCATTCTTCTTGGAGTTGGTCTAAGTATATAACCATAATGGATAAGTTCTGCGAGTACCTTTTTGTACTCACGGTGCTGTCGTTAAGTTGTTTCATGTGAACCGCAGCCGGAGGCCGTCTTTGGGTACTTCTTTCCCGTGGACGGAGGTGCGGGCAGCAGTAGATGGTCTATGTCGTTCGGAAGGGCACTAGTGGCACGTAGTGCGAACCTTCATATTTTGTTATGTATCGTATGAGTGAAACTTTCTGTTGCAAAACTCTAAGACATGATGATGTAAACTTGAATCGTTTTTATGTGTGTGATGATTGTGTATGGACTTACCTATATCGTGTGAAAATGTTTATAATGTGCTTGTGAGGTGTGCCGCCTGGGAATAATTATCGGGCACATCTCAGGGATTATCGGGATTATTCTTCTTTAATTGGGTTGATCAATGGACGATAACTCGATTAAATGAGGGTCATTTGGTACATGGAGTTTCGTCACCATAAAAACTCATTTCACCTCTCTCTACACATCATCAAAAATGCTGACATAACAGTCAATTTATTATCCATAAAACTTCCACTGAGACTGGTCAAAGCCGGTACGTCTCTATGGCCTTGTTTAGTTCTCAAATTGGGAGCCAAACTTTGGCGTTTGGGAGTACGTGTGTCACTGTAGCATTTTGTTTGTATGTGTGAAAAATTGTCCAAAAATTGATTAATTAGGCTCAAAATGTTCGTCTTGCAGAGTACAACAAAACAAGTGTAATTAGTTTTTAATTTTATCTACATCTAGTACTCCATACATGCTATGACATTTTGATGTGATGGGAATCTTCTTTTTACCTTCTCTTCTCTGTCCCCGAGTACTTGATAAATAAACGGCGAACCGGGTCGCCTAAATTTTCCGTCCACCCACCGATCCGCACTCATGCGACGCATTTTCACGGTCAAAATCCATTGCCACGCCTGCGATTCGATCCCTGAAAACCGCGTCCATGATGGGCATCGCTCCTCCGCCTCCGTCCCTTCACTTGTGAAGGATTTTTACCGTCGGTTGTCAATCGTACGCCTGCTATCAATCCCTACTAGTGAATATAATATCATACGGAGTACATCTTGAGGCGACGGTGGCATCTGCTGCAAATGCAGTGATAGTGATCGGCCACAATGACCCACCTGCTACAATTAACAGTAGATGGTAGATACAGCAATGCAAAGACAGACGTTTGCAGCAGATTCATCCTCAAGCTAGCTAGACGGACGGTGATGCGGGTTCACCGAGCTACGCCATGCACGCCTATATATCGACTACTCCCTCCGTCGCTAAATATAAGTCGTATTCGTTTTTCAAGAAACATCTTTGACCGAATATATAAAAATATATATTAATATTTATGGTACATAATAAATATCATTCGATAGATATTTGAATCTAGTTTTTTAATAATTTTTTAGAGATTAAAATATTACACATATTTTCTATAAATTGAAGTAAAGTCGTGGCACGAAAATCAACGGCGACAATTATTTAGAGACGGTGAGAGTAGGTACCTTGCAGGAACGACGGACCAGATATCGGAGGCACTAGGATAGTCTTCTTGTATCCCCTCATGCTTATGACTTATATAAGCTGTACCGTGGAAAATTATTCATAACGGCGTACACATGACGGTGTATACAAACATTTAACAAGTTTATATAATTGTTTATATGCTTTGCAACTTATTAGATCATGATATATTTTAATATGTTAGGTATAATTTACTTATTTTATTAAAGCTATCCTTGTCAGGTTAATATTGCTCTGACTCGGAGACTCACCGGGGGGCAGAGGATATGATTATCGGAGTCCACGCTAGTTTTTTTTTCTTCCAACAAACGGAAGGGGGTGTTTAGTTTCTGAAAAAAAGTGTGAAAAGTTGGTAAAAAAGTCACATTGGACACTGTAGTGCACTGTAGCACTTTTCGTTTGTTTATGATAAACATTGTCCTAACATGACCTAACTAGGCTCAAAAGATGCGTCTTGTCGTGTACATCAAAACTATATAATTAATTTTTTTATTTACCTACATTCAATGCTCCATATATGAGGAGAGAGATTTAATATAATTTAATGTGATATGTGAATAGTGAAGTTTGGTGAGAGAATTTTTTTTAACTAAACAGGGCAAGCTCTTTAACCTCTACCGTCGAGCTGAACTCGTAGAGAAGAATATTTTCGGTAAAAATAATATTTTGTTGCGAATGATAGCATATTATTAGTAGAGGATCTGACCCCGGGAGCTTACAGTCATCCCCGCGTGGTTCTTTTCATATTCATATCTAATAGCATCTCCAAGAGGCTAGTCAAATCGTTTTTTAAAGTTAAATTTAGCTATTGTCAGAGAAAAAACGTTTCCAACAGACTCTGTAAATGACTCTCCAAATTCAGTGGCTCTCTATCCCACCTAATTCGCTAGCCATTTTTAGCTAGACTACCTCACTAGCCATCTTTATAGAATTTGTTGGATTATCCTGTTATTTGTTAGTCAAATAATTTGACTAGTCTTTTTAGCTAATCTCTTGGAGATGCTCCGTACGATAAGTAGGCCGACACGGTTTGATATCATGCAAGTGCTATTCATGTCTAGCTGTACCAACCTTTGTATTCAGTACTTGTTTCGTTCAGGAAGACGAGATCAACTCTCAGCAATCCACGGGCATGGCGTCTCCCGCTGCTGCTTCGTTCTCCCGCGGAGCCCGTGATGCGCAGGCTCAGCTCCCGCACGTCGTCATATTCCCGTTCATGGCAAAGAGCCACACCATCCCCCTCACCAACCTCGCCCACCTGCTCCGGCGGCGCCAGCTGGCCACCGTCACCTTCCTCACCACCCCTGGCAACGCGGCGTTCGTCCTCGCCGCGCTGTCCGGCGCCGACGGCGTACGTGGCCGTCGTGGAGCTCCCCTTCCCCGACCACGACGCCATTGTCTCCGGCGTCCCGCCGCGGGCACGGAGTGCGTCGAGGCCCTGGGCTCGCTGTCCTCCCTCCCGGCGTTCGTCCAGGCCGTGTCGCTGCTGCGGCCGCGGTTCGAGGAGGCGCTCGCCGCGATGCGACCCCCCGCCAGCGCCGTCGTGGCGGACGCCTTCCTGCACTGGGCGCACGCCGCCGCGGCCGCGCTCGGCGTCCGGACGCTGGCGTTCTTCGGCGCTAACGTGTTCGCGCACGTCATCCGGGAGGTGTGCCTCCGCGACAACCCGGCCGCGGCGCTCACTGGCGGCGGCAGCGCCTCGGCCGCTGCGTTCGCCGTGCCGGAGCTCCCGCACGTCCAGCTCGTGTTGGACGACATCCCGTTCCCCTTCAACGAGCCGGATCAGACCGTCGCGGCCTCGATCCGCGATATGGACGGCGATCTCGGGAGAGCCATCGCCGGCAGCCGCGGCCTGATCGTGAACACCTTCGACGCCATGGAGCGCCGCTATATCGAGCACTGGAACCGGCACGTCGGGCCTAGGGCCTGGCCCGTCGGCCCGCTCTGCCTGGCACGCCCAACAACACCAGTTCCGCGGCACGGCGGCGCGCCGCCGCCGTGGATGCGGTGGCTGGACGAGAAGGCGGCGGGCTGCGCCGCCGTGCTCTACGTGGCGCTGGGCACGCTGGTGGCCGTGCCGGCCCGGTGCTCAGCTGAGGGAGGTTGCCGACGGGCTGGAGCAGTCAGGGGTAGACTTCCTGTGGGCGGTGCGGCCCGTGGACGCTGACCTTGGCGAGGGTTTCGAGGATCGCGTCCGGGGGAGAGGCACGGTGGTGCGGGAGTGGGTGGACCAGTGCGCCATCCTCCAGCACGGCGGCGTGAAGGGATTTCTAAGCCATTGTGGGTGGAACTCGGTGATAGAGAGCATCAGCGCCGGCGTGCCGCTGGCGGCGTGGCCGATAGGCGCCGAGCAGCCGCTGAACGCGAAGCTGGTCGTCGACGAGCTGAGGGTCGGGATAAGGGTGCCGGCGGCAAAGCACGACGTGACCACCGGCGCATTGGGATTGGTCGAAAGCGAGGAGATTGCCAGGGTGGCCAGGGAGCTGATGACCGGAGAGGAGGGTGGGGAAGCGGCGAGGAACGTGGCTGCGCTGGGGGAGAAGGCACGGGAGGCGATGGGCGAGGGCGGGTCGTCGTGGAGAGCGGTGGAGGAGATGATTGGCGGGCTCGGTCAGCCGGTGTAGGCAGCAATACACCATCACGGCAGTGCAGGTGCAGCACATCATTCCATATTGCATTTCGTTGACATTTGACAATCTACATATGCATGCACTGATGCCAATCCAATTCGTCTCCGATCTCCGTTTGTTTAGTGGTCCTCGTGCCGTGCAAGCCTGAGCCTAGTGTTGTCGCTGGAGTTGTTGATCCACGCTTACTACGAAAAATGACTCGACGTGATGCTACTCCTATTCAAAGATCATCAACAAAAATGACATTTTCTACTCTGTAGTGTTATAGCGACTTCCAATACTTAATAATGTCCCGCGCCTTCTAATTTGAATTGGGAAAATTACACCCTCTAGCCGTGAGATAGTCTGATTTTCAACTATGAACTATAAAATCGGAAACCGGGCACCAAAACGAGACAAACTTAGTCCTTTAGCCGGTTCCAAACATGGTATTTTCTTTATTTTGGCAATAATAAAAATATAGTCTAATCTCTAAAAAGCTCAAAACTAATTCATTTTGAATCACAAAAATATAAAACTAGTACGATATTTTTTCTAGGAATACAATCTATTTATCTGGAGCATTTGAAACTTATTTATTCATGCACCTATTGTTTTATTGCTCGTATTAGTCATGCACATTATTTATTAAAGTTTTTTTTTTGAACGGAACGGCAAGAAATTTGTCATAATTTTTATTAGAAGGAGAAATAGAGAAAACAGCTTACAAACACCTCACCCCACAAGGGCAACTTAAGAAAAAAACAAAGAAAGAGAAAAAGAGGGCGACGGGGGGAACACCAAACAAAAGGGAAAAAACAGACTAAACCAGACCCCCTGGGGGCTCAAACGAGGCCGTGGCTCTACGGTATAGCTGAACATCTTCCTTAATCAGGAATGCCACTTCATCCGGTGTCTTTACCTCTCGGTCGAGAGTGCGTCGATTTCTCTCTTTCCATATGTTCCACCAAAAATAGATCATTAGTCCGTCGAAGTCTCTTCTATTCTCTTTAGCAAGACATCCCCTGGCCTTTTTCCACCATGTGTTGATCGATGCTACTGAAGCTGGTATTGGTAGATGTTGCAGTTGGGTCCAGCTTATTAATTTTTCCCAAACCGCACCTGTGTATTGGTAGTTTTTGCAGAGGTGGACGGGTGTTTCTTGTTCAAGGTTGCATAACCGGCATCGAGGGTCATGTGGCCAGCCCCTTTTCTCAAGATTGTTGTCTGTTAGAATTTTCCTGTGTAAAAGAATCCATGCAAAGATGCGGCATTTTGGTTCTGCTCTGGCTTTCCAGATGGGCGTGAAGCCGGGTTTGGGCAATCGTCCAGTGAACTGAATGTGGTAGGCGCTTTTGGTTGTATACTCCCCATCCTGCGTCCATCGCCATTTGATTTCGTCCTCTGCCTCAGGGACACGCTGCAGGAGGTGGATTTTTTCCCACAGGTATGTGTATTATGTTATCTCCGTCGTGGTGTTTAAGTGATTGAGTTGACGAATCCAGAAATGATTAAGGCCCTTTGGACAGTAAAATCCTTCCATCTGGATTTACTGAAAACTTGTGGTGCAAGGTTTTTTAGTGCCTGTCCATTTAGCCAACTGTCATGCCAGAATTTGGCTTTGTTCCCTTTCCCAATCGTGATAGTTGTTGAAGCATGGAAAAGTTCTTTGTCCGCTTTGTCGCAGGGGATGTCCATCTCTATCCATGGATTGTCTTCATGTTTCCATCGGAACCAACACCATCGTAGTCGTAGTGCCCTTGCGAGTTTTTCAAGATCAAGAATCCCCCGAGTTCCTTTGGCGTACAGACGGTCGGCCAGTTTACGAGACAGTGGCCACCATTGACCTTTTCCGGTTCTTCTCCTTTCCAAAGGAAGCTTCTTCGTAATCTGTCGATTTTCTTAACTAGCCACTTATGTATGGGAAAAACGGTGAGGTGATATATCGGCTGGGAGGAGAGGACAGACTTTACAAGTGTTTCCCTTCCTGCTGTTGAAAGGAGTTTCCCCTTCCATCCTGTCAATCTTGCGCCTATCTTATCTATAACTGGCATTACATCAAGTCTTCGTAGTTTACGGAAGTGGAGTGGGAGGCCAAGGTATTTTCCTGGGAATGTGCAGATCTTGCCCGGGAAATCCACTAGCGTTTCAGCTAGAGCGTCAGCATTACATCTAATAGGAAAAATCTCTGTTTTGTTTAAGTTAACCTTGAGTCCTGAGCACTCTCCAAAGAATTTCAGTAATCTTGCAAGGTACTGTAGCTCTATTCTGTCTGGGTTTGCAAATATTGCGGCATCATCTGCATAAAGGGAGCATTGGAGCTTAGCCGCTCTTGGGAGAACCAGCTTGATTAATTCCTGTTGTGCAGCAAGTTCTACTAGCTTGTGAAGTGGATCGATGGCTAAAATGAATAGCATCGGCGAGAGTGGGTCGCCCTGTCTCAGTCCTCTTGCATGCTTGAATTTTTTGGTTTGGATTCCGTTAAGTAGTACACGAGATGAGGATGTGGCCAATAAAGTTGTAATCCAATCCCTCCATTTCTGACCAAATCACAGGGCTTGTAACGTCTCAAGAAGGAAGACCCAGTTCAGAGAATCGAATGCCTTTGAAATATCTAACTTAATGAATAGAGCTAGTCTTTTATTGTTGTGCAAAGCTTTTATCACACTCTGGACGTAGATAAAGTTGTCATGGATACAACGCTTTTTGATGAATGCATTCTGACATGCCGAGACTAGGGTATTTAGTTTGGGTGCAAATCTGTCTGCCAAGACTTTTGTTATGATTTTAGCCAGGCTATTGATGAGGCTAATAGGCCTGAAATCGGAGACCAGGTTGACATCTTCCTTCTTTGGGATTAGAATGATGTTTGCCTCATTAATCAAGTCTAGTCGTCTAGTGCGCAATTGGTGGAAAGCTCCTAGCGCCTCAATTAAATCCTTGCCGATAATGTCCCAGCAACGCTTATAGAATAAGCCAATGAACCCGTCCGGCCCTGGGGATTTTTCTGCTGGTAGATGCATTACTATCGATTTGATTTCGTCGTCGTCAAAAGGGTCTTCTAGGTCCTCTAGATTCTGGGGGTGGTAACCCAGATTGCTCCACTTTAGTCTTGAAGGGTGGTCTTGTGGTGTTCCAAGCAACTTTATAAAGTTATCATATATAGCCTCCTCTTTGTCCTGGTGAATTGTCGTTAGGCCCCGAGTGGTATTTAAAGCTGGGATGTATAATTTTTGTTTTCTCATGTTTGCGTGTAGCATAAAGAATTTTGTACATGCGTCCCCTTTGCGTATCCATGTTAGCCTTGAATGTTGTCTGACCCTTGTTCTTTTTATGGCCGCTAATCCCACTGCTTTAGCTTTGAGGTACCTCCTAAATTCCAGCTCATCAGCAGTGAGCGTTCATTGTTCTTGTGCAACGTCTAGGAGGAGAAGTGCCTCATCTGCAATTGCGAGTCGGAGATCCAGATTGCCCAGGTTTTGTCTTCGCCACAATTTTAGAGCTTTTGCCGTTCGGATCAGTTTGACATGCATTCAGAGAGTGACATCTTGTGTGTGGACTTGTTTCTCCCATGCATCTTTGACCGTATCCATGAAACCCGGCATGTCTGCCCAAAATGATTCAAAGCGGAAACCCAAGTAATTTTGCCTTGTGATGTCACCAGTCAGGAGCAAGGGGCAATGATCTGATCCCTTTGTTGACAGGGCCAGTAGATCTAAATTGGGGAAGAGGAGGTGCCATTCTGGTGATGCGAAAAATCTATCAATTCTTGTGAAAGTTGGGGTATCCTGCTCGTTGCTCCACGTGAAGCGCCTGTCGCGAAAGTCTATTTCCATGATTTGGAGTTCATCCACCGCTTGCTTGAAGTTGTTCATCAGTCGTCGGTTTAGTCGGCCATTGCTTTTATCCTCGACTTTGTAGATAACGTTGAAATCCCCTATAAGCAACCAGCTAGCTAAGACTGACATCTTTAATGCCTTTAGCTCCTCAAGAAAAGCTAGCTTGACATGTTCCTCTTGTGGTCCGTAGACTCCTGTTAGTGTCCATGTTGTGTTATCCGCTCTCATGGTTACTCTAACTGAGATTGTGTTTGGTGTCACGTGATGGTTTCCCAGACTGAAGAAATTTTCGGATACGGCAATGAGTATCCCCCCCTTGTACCATGAGCCGGCAGAGCCACAAAAGTGCTAGCAAAATTCCTACCTAGTGTGTCTTGCACTAGTCTGGGCGTCCAATTAGCAATTTTAGTTTCTTGGAGACAGATGATTGTGGCGAGATCAACCAAGAGGATCCAAAAGATTGTCAAGTAAACCTGAGATTAACTTTACGGGCTGAGCCAACAAAAAGCTAGATTTATTTTAAGCCTAAAATCAGTGCTAAGCCCACCAAACAAATCAATTAGAGCTGCAAAATTGGCACAAGTCGATGTGGGCTCAGGCCCAAACACCAGGCTTCCCATAATTTATAGTGTAAAAATAAGTGGTTCAATTAGTTTAGTCACTGGGCTTTGCAAATCAGCCTAGGCCGGGTCTTCTTTGCTTAGGTCTAACGAAAATCTACGAGATGACGACAACCTCCATGTTCCACCACATGTATATCCGAATTAGACATTGCATGGCTAGCGTATTACTTTACTTTGATTGCATGACTAGGTAACAGATTGAAAACAAAGCAGGGGCTCAAACATCATGCAATCGATAAAAAGTAGAACACAAAACAACAATTTAAATAAAATAATAGACATGTGTATGAGTGATAACACTTAGGAACATGAACAAATAATATCTAAATAAGTCCTGATATGTTCTGCCTGTAATATGGGTTCAGTTTAATGGATTACCTGATGACTTGAGGGAATATGAGGTTATCTGGGCGGTTGGTTCGATTCTAGGTGTGACTAAGGAGGTGGATATGAGTTTCACAAGGAAGTATGATAGATGCCGTGTTCAGATTGCAGTCCTTGATCCTAATATCATTCCGCAATTTGCGAATGTGGCTATTGGGGAGGGTTTATATGAGCTGCAATTTATGGTTGAGGTTAACACGGATGACAGCAACCCGGTTCCGATGGATATGGATTCCGGTGCTGGTGGAGGCTTTGATGACAACGGGCATGCAAAGCAGGACGACAATGGGTCGAACAACAAGGCCAGAGGGGGAGAGAAGAAGGATGTTGCTGAGCGGAATGGTTCTGATAATTCCTCGAAGCGGTCGCAGTCACAACCTAATGCAAAAACATACTATTTAGCAGCTGATCTAGGTGTTGTTGGTGTTGGGCGGCTGGTGATAGGGGACCCTGTTGGATTGGTTGCCCCGGTGGGACCGCTGTCCGATGGGGAGGCTGCTGATTTGGCATGGCAGCAGGTTGAGCTGGGTCATGTGCTGCTGCAGAATAGACAGGGGGAGCTGTCGGACGCAGCGGAAGCAGTATGGGGGGATATGTGCCCTGTGTTAGAGGAGACAGCGGGGACTGGCAAGGATGCAGCGGCCCTAGCGGCTATCCCGGAGGCTCAGGACCCCAACCTTCGACGTAGCAAACGTCGGGCGGAGTCTACTGGGGAGGACTCCATGGAGTTGGCTATGAAACGCAAGGCTGCTGCGGATCTGCCTACCAAAGGTATGCATAAAACTCTGTCTTTTTTACAGTTTCCAGATAATTTGATAGCTGATAATTTTAGTGACCTTGGCATACGGTTAGGCACTGATGATTCCAGCATTAAAAAGTCTATTTCTTTTATTAAGCAAGTAGAGGAAAAAAGATTAGAGGATAGGCCGATTAGGGATAAGATGGTAGAGATTTTTGATAAAGAGGAAAAGTGTTTGGCAGAGGAAGAGGAAGTCGAGGTTTTTATTTTGAATCATATATGTGGTGAGATCATGGATGAGGTGATGGATTCCAGTGGTGATCCTCTTGATCATACTACTGTGTTACCAATTCAAAAATCACCGATATCCAAGAATAAGAAAAAGTCTCCCACTCCAAAAAAGAAATCCAAACGAATGTCCAAATGAAAGGTGTTTTTTGGAATTGTAATGGGTTTAAGGATGTGAAAAAACATAGATTTCTGTCTGAGATGGTTAGAGAACAAAACCTTAGTTTCATTGCCATATCAGAAACAGGGAGGAGGAGCTTTTCCGATCCATTCCTGAGAAATATGTGTGGCGGGAAAAATTATATTTGGCATTGTAAAGAACCGCAAGGACGATCTGGTGGCATCTTGTTGGGAATTGACTTGGATGTTTTCCACATCGGAACAATTGATGAAGGGGACTACTATGTGAAGTTTCACTTGTGCAACAAAAATGATGGCTTCAAGTGGGCTTTAGTAGCAGTGTATGGCCCTGCGCAGTCTGAATTTAAAGAGGGCTTTTTAACCAAGTTAGCACGTCTGTGCAGCCATGAAAATCTACCGGTCCTTATAGGTGGTGATTTTAACATATTACGGAACCAGAACGAGAAAAACAATGACAATTTTGACCATCATTGGCCGTTTCTTTTTAATGCCGTAATTGATGGTTTAGATTTGAGAGAGTTAGAGATGTCGGGCAGAAGGTACACTTGGGCTAACTCGTTGCAAACTCCCACATACGAGAAGTTAGACTGTGTCTTGATGACTACGGAGTGGGAACAAAAATTTCCTATGTCCACTATTATTGCATTAAATCGAGATATTTCTGATCATACTCCATTACTTCTTAACACCGGCGAATCATCTTTGGTGTCCAACCAGCCTGCGTTTAAGTTCGAGCTAGGCTGGTTACTCCGAGATGGTTTCGTGGAAATGATAAGAGACGTATGGATTAATGAAAATAGTGGCGCTACACCAATGGAACGATGGCAATCGAAAATCCGGAAGGTTCGCCAATACTTACGGGGTTGGGCAAGAAATGCAAGTGGACATTATAAAAAGGAGAAGAAACAGCTGCTCGATCGGCTTGATAGCCTTGACAAAAAGGCAGAATCTTGTCTCCTGTCTTCCCAGGAGATTGATTTGAAAAACTGCCTCCATAATAGATTAGCAACTTTATTGCAAGAAGAAGAAATAAAGTGGTACCAAAGGGCAAAGGTGAAGGAGTTACTCGAGGGGGACTCCAACACAAAGTATTTCCAGCTTGTAGCGAATGGAAAGCATCGAAAGACACGTATATATCAGTTGCAGGATGGGGACAAGATAATTAGTGGTGATGACGAGTTGAAACAGTATATTACCACTTATTATAAAGGCTTATTCGGTCCTCTGGAAGGAAATGATTTCCAGCTAAACGAGGACCGAACTGAAGATATTCCCCAAGTTTCAGCAATTGAAAATGAGATTCTTGTATCGTTGTTTTCAGAACAGGAAGTGAAGGAGGCAGTTTTTCAAATGGAACACAATAAAGCTCCTAGACCGGATGGTTTCCCAATCAAATTCTATCAAGCGTCTTGGGACTTCATAAAGGAGGACTTGATGCTTTTGTTCCAGGAATTCCATAACAGAAATCTGCCTTTATATAGTTTGAACTTTGGTACAATCATACTGCTCCCAAAATGCAGGGAAGCGATAAAAATTCAACAATACAGACCAATCTGTTTGCTAAACGTGAGTTTCAAGATCTTCACGAAGGTGGTTACGAATAGAATTTCGTTGGTGGCCCAAAAGGTTATTAGCCCTACACAAACAGCCTTCCTGCCTTGAAGGAATATCATGGAAGGAGTAGTGGTCCTTCATGAAACAATACATGAGATGCATAGGAAGAATCAGAGTGCAGTTATATTTAAGATTGACTTTGAAAAGGCCTATGATAAGGTCAAATGGCCCTTTGTACAGCAAACCTTGAGGATGAAAGGTTTTTCACGGAAGTGGAGGCAGTGGATTGAGGCGGTCACACAATGGGGTCATGTGGGTATTAAAATAAATGATCAGGTCGGACAAAACTTCCAGACCTGGAAGGACCTTAGACAGGGAGATCCTCTATCACCGATTCTTTTTAACATTGTGGTGGATATGTTGGCCATTATTATAACCCGAGCGAAAATAGAGGGACAAATATCTAGTGTTGTTCCACATTTGGTTGATGGTGGGTTATCTATCTTACAATATGCGGATGATACGATTCTTTTTATGGACCATGATTTTGCCAAGGCCACAAACATGAAGTTATTGTTGTGTGCATTTGAGCAATTATCATGCCTTAAAATTAACTTCCATAAGAGCGAGTTATTTTGCTTCGGTCAAGCTAAGGAGTGTGAGCAGCAATATGCTGAGATATTTGGGTGCCAATCTGGTGCTTACCCATTTAGATATCTTGGCATACCGATGCATTATAGAAAGCTTAGCAACTCAGACTGGAAGGTGATAGAGGAAAAGTTTGAAAAGAAGCTGTCAAGTTGGAAAGGAAAGCATATGTCTGTAGGAGGGAGGCTAGTGTTGATTAATTCGGTTCTTTCTAGTTTAGCGGTCTTCATGCTATCCTTTTTTGAGGTACCGAAAGGGGTTCTGGAGAAGTTAGACTACTACAGATCGAGGTTCTTTTGGCAATCAGACGATCATAAGAGAAAATATAGATTAGCCAAATGGAACATCCTATGCCAACCGAAAGAATTAGGGGGTTAGGTATTAAGAATTTGGAGATACAGAACCAGTGTTTGCTAAGTAAATGGTTGTTTCACCTCATTAACGGGGATGGGATTTGGCAACAACTTTTGAGGAAAAAGTATTTACGCTCTCAAACCATCACTCAAGTTCAAAGGAAACCAGGTGATTCCCATTTCTGGTCAGGACTGATGAAGGTAAAACATACCTTTACCAACTTTGGCTGTTTCCAGTTAAATGATGGACACCAAGTCAGGTTCTGGGAAGACAAATGGTTAGGAAATTTTACCTTGAAACAGCAATACCCATCTTTGTACCGTGTGGCCAGGAAGAAAAACAACACAGTAGCCTCGGTTTTTTCTACTGTTCCTCTAAACGTGTCTTTTAGAAGATCATTAGTGGGTCAGAATTTAAACCTTTGGCATAATTTGGTGAGTCGGATTAGCTTTGTGCATCTGAATGACAGAAGAGACATCTTTAGGTGGAACCTCAGCCCTTCAGGTTTATTTTGTGTTAAAACAATGTACAGGGCTCTCATCACTAATGGGAATGTGCCTCGCAACACGCATATTTGGAAACTCAAGGTCCCCCTAAAAATTAAGGTATTTATGTGGTTTGTGAGAAATGGTGTTATTTTGACCAAGGATAATTTAGCTAAGCGAAATTGGAACGGGAGTAAATTATGCTCATTCTGTTCTAAGGAGGAAACGATCCAGCACCTATTTTTTGATTGTCATATGGCCACATTTCTTTGGCGTGCCGTTCAAATTGCTTTTAATATTCCTAAACCACGTAGCTTCAATTATATGTTCACTAATTGGCTAGTAGGTTTGAACGTTAAGAAAAAAAGACAACTGTTGGTCGGTGCCTCGGCCTTATGTTGGGCATTATAGCTAGGTAGGAATGATTTGGTCTTTGACAAAACCCCAAAAAAAATCTTACTTGCAGGTATTGTTCAGAGGAACTTATTGGCTTCGATTCTGGACGCAACTACATCAACTTGAGCAGGACCATCAAGTAATAAAGGATGCTTGCCAGGTATTGGAAGTCTTGGCCATGCATGTGTTTGCTCACCATGGGTGGAGGTTTAGTCATAGGATTGCGAGCTGATTCCTTCATCGTTTGTATGGTGTGGTTTCTTTGATTAAACTGTGAGTCCGCAGACGGAAGTGCTGCGTTTTGTAAACATTGGCGGTAGCCTTTTGGCCAAGGCCGGGTATTAATTTATTCGTTATCTAAAAAAAGTCCTGATAGATTATCATGGTAGTTGGAGCGTGTAAACGATGGAGTGGGTGGTGGTCAGTTCAATGAAGACATGAAAGATGAAACGGCTTGTCTTAAGTTGCTTCATTCTTGTTCTCGCTGGGCTACTTCATGCAGCCCTAGCCCACAAATGGAAGTCGACGGATGGATGTCGAACAGCACGGCCCAGATCCCACCTGGGCCAGATCCGACAAGGCCAACCTAAGAGGATTATTTGTTGTATAGAAACGTGGAATGAAATGGAATGGGAGATGCATTAATAAATTAATGATCTTCAGGTTGAATTGTGCAAAACAGAAGATGCTTTGCCGTTGGGAGACACGTCTTCAACAACAAAAAAAATTATAAGACACCCCCCCTCCAATTGTTCTCAGACTATTTGGGTCCATCCACTGAGCTAGATATTCCGTCCCTGTCTCTTGCAACAAAGTTTAAAAAAACATTTTATGTGGTAAATAAATATGACATCGTCATTTTTTTAACCCGGTTCGGTGCACGTACGGTTGGTGAGCACAACGACGTGGCGACGGGCGTATGCGCTACACGTGCACTCCCTTCACTTCATTCCTCGCCATGCCAATATATTCATGCGCGGATCAAATTCAAACGATAATAATTCATTGCAGGTGCATGGACGACGACGAGACGGCCGGCTCGTACGTAACCGTGCGACGTGTGTGGCGTACATCGATTACTTGCGAGTCTCTCTCGCCCTGCTGGTCGGTCATGGTCATGGCCGGCGCTGTCGACCTCGCTCGCTGTACATTTTCTCCAACGCGCTGATGAGGCCGGCCGATCTATCGATCCAGCATGAACCGATCGATCTAGCTCCATGCATGCTTCGTCGAGTAGGTAGCTGGTGATCGATCGCATGCATGATTGAATCGCGCGTCTCGCGTAAGAAACCAAACAAATTAAGCGAGGAGGTCGCCGTCGTCCGGCGATCGGCATGGCTCGTCACCGATGCGTCATGTACAGTGGCTAGCTAGAACACGGTGGTCCAAGGTATAGAGGAGATGGAGAGCGGCCGGCGGCCCTGAGCTTTCGCGCGCCCGGGGACACGACGGCGGCATCTTGTGGCGCCATCGATCGACCGATCACCAAATCGGGGTACCAATCGAGACGTGTTATGCAATTAGAAAGCAACCTTTTTTGTGAGTATTTATATTTATAGGCTGCAATCATGGCACCGGTCTACTCAGCAACAGCAAAAGGGATAAATTTAGAACGTGATGGATGACGCGCCAAGGTACACCTTGCGTGCACACATGCTTAAATAGCCACCGTTGATATGAAGCCGGTGTCCGATCGAGTATATATATTTACGAACAACGGACGACCTTGAGCATATATATAGGTTTGTTACACGCAGTTTTGCGCATAATATGCATAGCTGTCCCAAGATAATAGTATCGATTTTTAAAGGAATATATACTGGTTAATTACTAGTAAGAATATAATGTCTCTCCCTTTGTTTTCAAACTTCAAGTTTTGTTGAAGCTCACAGTTTACATGTACGTAAAATGTTGCATGTTCTGTCATGGGTTTTTTTTTGTCAAAATTTTGCGTGCAATTTTAGTAGTTCTACCGTGATTACTAATCCCCCTTTTTCGAACTTTAGTTTTGTTACAAGTCAAACTTATATAGTTTTAACCACTTTAAGAAACAAAGTATCGAACTTTCACAAAATCAAAAAATTTCTATTCAATCCACCATAAAACATATTTTGATACTGCATTTATTTGGTTTTGTATATGTTATTGTATCTTTATATAAATTTAGTTAAAATTAGAAGAAAAAATAACTAAAGGAACTATAATTTGCAAGGATCGGAGGGGGGTAAAAGTTAACATCCTGGCAACATTGGAGATATTCATGCATGGTTTGAGCAAGGACCAGTGGGCAGTGGCGAATATGGACGGCCTTCGTCCATTTATCATTCAGCACGCGGCCGGTGTGCTCATGTTTCTCTCTTGAACATGTAGGATCTTGTGCAGAAGGCCGTAAAGGAAAGAGACAGCTGCAGCGGCGGGCGCTGTTGCAAATCAATGGCACCCTCGACTCAAATAAAGTCTCAAAAGAGACCTGGTCATAAAGAGTCTACAGTATCTGCCAAATCACCTGCGAATGGACTCGGTAATCACCTGCCAAATCACTATGCCAGAGAGAGAACTAACCCACATCGTTGTATTTCCACGCACCTCGTCTGAACTGCTCGGCCGACGCCAGCCCAGCAGCTCGATCGGTGCATCCGAGGGGCCACTGCTATGCCTTCAAAATATCATCTCTCCACACAGTGCCCCGTTGAAATATGTTGGATTTGCTAGCTACTAGCTTCGTTCACCGGGAACTTTGCAACGACAAGCCAATCAGGCTGCTCCGATGCTGGGCCGAGAGCGACCGGGTGCGTACGGCCTGGGGCGACGAGACGCGCTCGCCTGCTTCGGGACAGAGCTGAGCCAGGCAGCAGCCAGCTCCGAGCACGTCGGATCCAGTGCACGCGCCGCATGTATGCCGCGAGGGCGCGCGTGCGTGCATCATCCGCCCGGCGTGCGCGTCTCGCCAAAGCTCTCGCCATCGGATCGGCCATCCTGTTGGCGTACACCTACGCGGCCTCAGATGCTACGAAACCCGGCCTCAGCGAACGCGAGTGTATAAATTTGGTGATTCTTAAGATGTATCCTCACTCAATATCAATACCAGTTCTAGGTCCGCCCCTAGTTAGCATATAGTAGTACAGTATTTCTTTAGTTGCTACTGCATTTACTGACAATGCAGCAAGGTAACACGGGTGGGTTATAACGAGATATAAAAAAACGAGTTAAGATACTGCCACGCATATACCCAACCCAAGCGGCGTCAGAGTACGCCACGAAATATATTGGCATAGTAAATTGATACACGAATACAATATCCGGGAACGTGCGGGCAGCAAAAGATTTGGTCGCGCGCCTAGGAAAAAAAACGTTGCGGGCGACGCCAAGGCCAAACCCTGTCTGCCCCCTTCGCCACGTCTGACAGTGACGCCTCCCCTCCCTTGACCGCGTCCGAGATCCGCCTCCGGCCCCGGTGGTGGATTGACGAGACCGCTCCAATCATCCCGCCGTGTGGGGCCGCCTCCCCCCTGGACGTACGCGCCCCGGGTGGGGGCCGCAAATCGCCGCGCGACGCGTGGACCAGCGCCGGGGACACGTAGGCGGCGGGAAGATCTTTTGCTTTCGGGGGCCGGAATGTCAAATGGACTCGCGTCCATGTCGCTTAACAGCCCGTCACCAGCGCTGCGCTTTCCTGCTAACCGTCGTGCTAATCGCGCCAAGCGAAAGAAGAAGGGCTTTGGTATCCCCCGCCCAGGTGCGCGGCGGGCGGCGCCGTGCAGGATACGCCGGCGGGTGTGACGCACGGCACGAGGCGGGGGCACGAATTTGTTGAAGCAAACGTGGCGGGCGCACGAGGCGGGCAGGGGTGGTGTCCGCTGTTCGGGGCCGCAGGCATGTCGGCCGGGAGGGGCGGGGCGTGGGCCCACCCCCGCGCGCGCCTCGTCTCGCGTGCGCTCCAGTCTCCAGAGATCCGATGGTTTGCAGCGCCACATGTCCGGCGCCACGTGTGCCGGGGCGGTCGGGTGGGCCCGTACGTGGTGGGGACCACGGGCAGGCTCGAGCCTTCGCTCTCTTCTGGGGCTTTGCCTTCCGTCCGGATCTACTCTACTCGTACTAGGCTTGTTTAGTTTCAAAATTCCACTCCCAAATTTACTATGCAAAAAAAAATTCCCCGTCACATCAAAATGTCATAACATGCATGAAGTATTAAATATAGATGAAATCAAAAACTAATTGCACAGTTTTGTTGTGCTCTGCGAGACGAACATTTTGAGCCTAATTAATTAATTTTTAGACAATTTTTCACAAATAGAAACGAAATGTTATAGTGACGCAATGATTACGAAGTGACATCATACTCCCAAATTCAACATCTAAACACCACCTCAGAGTACTCACCCATGACGCCCGTCGTGCGCATGGCCTGATTCGATCGGTGGAGGAGACGCGACGGCACGGCACGGCCGCCGACCGAAGAAACCGCGGGATGGCCTGGCCTGTTCGAGCACACACCATGAAACCAAAAACTAGGCTTCTCTCCGTCTCTCTCTCCCTGTTACGAGTTTAGGGGAAAAGGGCACTTGCCGCAAAGCTAAAGTTCAAGGGATCTGCCACCAATCGGCAACGAACGGATCGGGGGTTCTCACCGCAAGGTGCAATGGATGTGGTAAAAAGTTGGCGGAAAGCACGCGGTGAATGCTAGCACACTTCGACGTGATCGAGCGGCTTTTCACCGGTAGCAGCGGCTGCGCTACATACATACACATTCTCTGTCCACCGTCGGCGGCGGCGCCGGCGTCAGTGCGCGTCACCGATCCTCATGGTAGCTGGATACCCCCACAAATTGTTGCGCGCTAACTCAGCTCTTCCTGGACAAGAGCCCGCCGGCTACTTATAAACTCTTTACTTTTTTTAAGGCTCTTAATTAGCTGTGAATTGAACATCGGTCGGTGATTTTTACTAGTCGCTTGTCGCGTGTGTCCAGATGTGCAGGATGTGTTTTTTTTTCTGCAGAGGCCAGGTTTTCCTTGAATATCACACTCGTTGTGAGTGGAAGTCAAATGCATTTCCTAGTTCCTAAAGATACACAGTATCTAACTAATGAACATTCATCGAAGCAGGGGAACTTGTAGTACCCACTTTATATGATTTACAAAAATCCTTATACCTGGAATTGGAAGGAGGTAAGGGAAGGAGCCAAGAGGGTTTGGTCATCATCTCCTACGATCTTCAGGCACAGAGAAACCAGTAAAAGAAGTGGACGGAGCAAGACCGACAACAGAGGAGCACCAAATGAATTGTGTAGCTAACATGATGGTGGCTATACACGACGGAGAGCGCGGGAGAGCAGTACGTGTTACGTGCAAGATGAAAGACAAGAAGAAAATAATGAGGCTTAGCGTAAAACTTTGTAAAATTGCCTAGCTCGACACACCGTATGAATTATTAATGAAAACCACCAATATATACATATCCAAAGTTCCTAATCTACTCTACGTGCATAAAATAAGAGGCTTAGGAGCTTAGCTGCCGCTGTGCTATACAAGTACCGGTTGGTCCAGTCCGTTGTTCCGTTCTTATCCAGTATGCCAAGAACTTCCGCCGCCAGCGAAGAAACCACCGGTGCATCGCTCTACACGTGTCATCGTATCCACGTGGCACCATCCCAGCCTCTGCCTCCTGCCTCGCAACACGTGTTCCACCTCCTCTATAAATACTCGCTCACGCTGCGAATTACGGCCACCTCGAAAATTCTCTTCTTACCTCACCGCTTAATGTGCCCACTCTCCTCTTCCTTGACGGTTACCAACTTCTCCGCCAATGCCGCCGCCGCCGCCAACGGGCGAGCCCAAGCGCCGCCGCCTGCTCTCCCTCCCGGCGGTGTACCCTTGCGAGGACATCGCGCCGGCGCCGCTGCTCGCCTCCCTCCTCTCACTCGCCGACGAGTTAGCGAGCCGCTGGGCCGGAGACGCCGGCGCCTTCCCCGTGCTCCGCCGCGGCGTGCGGCAGGCGGTCAGGGTCGCGGGCCTCCTCCTCGCGTTCCTCGAGGAGATCCACGACGCGGCGGCGACGCCGCCGGCGTCGGCGGTGCTGGGGCTCACGGAGCTGCACGTGGCCATGCAGAAGCTGCGGTTCCTCCTCACGGACTGCGCGCGGCGGGGCGCGCGGCTGTGGGTGCTCGTGAACGCCGGGCTGGCCGCGGCCGAGCTCCGGGCGGTGCTCGGGTCCGTCGCGGTGGCCATGGACGCGCTGCCGAAGTGCGTCGTGGATGCATCACTGGAGACCGGGGAGCTCGCGCGGTTGTTGTCGGAGCAGGCGTGGCGCGTGCCGGTGCGTCCGGACGCCGGTGACGAGCGCGCGGCGCGGAGCGTGCGGTCGATACTGGAGCAGTTCAAGAGCGGCGTCTCCCCGGACGCCGAGGACGCCCGGCGGGTGCTGGAGCACATCGGCGTTAGGACCTGGTCGGAGTGTTCCGAGGAGATCGCCTTCTTGGAGGATGAGCTGCGCGCGCGAACGGACGGCGCCGGCGATGACACCAGCAGCGACGCGGTGCTCATCAACAGCCTAATGGCGTTCCTGGTGTACTGCCGCGTGGTGCTGTTCGATCAGATCGACACTAACGCGAAAGCGGACGCCGGAGGGGCGCGTCCGGCGAGGTGCCCGGATTGGATCAGGCCGGACGCGCTGCAGTGCCCCATCACTCTAGACCTCATGACGGACCCCGTGACGGTGTCCACCGGCCAGACGTACGACCGCGCGTCCATCACGCGGTGGATCAAGGCCGGGTGCCGCACGTGTCCGGTCACCGGCGAGCGGCTGCGCACCGCCGACGTGGTCCCGAACGCCGCGCTCCGCGGGATCATCGAGCGGATGCTGCTCAGCAACGGCGTCTCGCTCCCGGACGCGGGCAGCTGCTCCACCTCGGGGCACCGCCACGGCGCGCTCGGCAACACGCCCGCGCCTTTCGCCCCGGCGGCCGCCGGCGCCGCCCGCCTAGCCGTCGCCTACATCGTCGCCCAGCTCTCGACGGGGTCCACGGAGGAGCGGCGGAAGGCGACGAGCGAGGCCCGCAAGCTCTGCAAGCACAGCGTCTTCTACCGCGCGTGCCTCGCGGAGGCGAACGCCGTGCCGTGGCTGCTGTGCCTCCTGTCCTCGACAGACGCTTCCGTGCAGGACAATGCGGTGGCGTCGCTCCTGAACCTGTCCAAGCACCCGCGTGGCCGGGCGGCGCTGTTCGAGGCCGGCGGCGTGGGCCTGGTGGTGGACGTGATCAGCGTCGGCGCCAGGGCGGAGGCGAGGCAGAACGCGGCGGCCGTGCTGTTCTACCTCGCGTCGGGCCCCGAGCACGCCGAGGAGATCGGGCGCATCCCGGAGGCGATTCCGACGCTGGTGCAGCTCGTCTGCGACGGCGCGCACCGCGGGCGGAAGAACGCCATGGTGAGCCTGTACGGCCTGCTCCAGTGCGCGAGCAACCACGGCAAGGCCGTGGCAGCGGGGGCCGTGGCGGCGCTGGCCGCCGCCGACCGAGACGAGCTCGCCGTGGCCCTGCTGGCAAGGCTCGCGGAGCACCCGGTGGGCGCGCAAGCCGTGCTGGTGCGGCCGGGCCTCGTGGCCCGCGTCGTGGAGGCCCTGGCCACGTCGGCGTCGAGGTCCGGGAAGGATCACTGCGTGGCGCTGCTAATGTCGCTGTGCCAGCACGGCGGGGAGAAGGTGGTAGCGCTGCTGGGGAGGATGCCGGGGTTGATGGCGTCGCTGTACACGTTGGTGGCGGACGGCGGCCCGCAGACGTGCAAGCGGGCGAGGGCGCTGCTGAACATGATCCACCGGCATTACGAGATGGGAGACCAGCCGGCGGCGCCGCCGGCGTCGTCGGAGGCCGGCGAGCGTGTCGTTCGCGTGCTATAGCGGCAAGACGACCGAGGCATACGTGCCGTAAGTACAGGATGTAGGGGTAGATCTGACCGTCAGCTAGCTAGTGATCGTTGTGAGACCATTTTTGTGAGTTGTCAGCTCGTGTTTTAGAAGAGCTGGGAACGAATTTTGCTGCTTCTTGTTTTTGAAGTTTTTGTTACACTGCGATTGTTGTAGACACACACACACAAGTATAGAGAAGTCTGTTGTGAGCTTGAGTTCCATAGAAGTAGGAAGTGTGACAGTATGGGTTTGCTGTTTGGATGTTGTTGTACATATTGATGGCAAGTTGGTTTGTGTTCCCACTGTGGAGAGGGAGATTCCAGTTAAAAGAATTACTATTGCATGATGGAACAATGGATTAACTCTTAGGACAATTTGGTCTCTGATGCTAAAAAGATCTGGGTGGGGGGCTGCGAGGGGGACGGGACTACAGGAGTGCCTAAGCGACAAAAGGACTCTCCAGCGAGGCAGCGAAGATTATTAAGGACACGAAGAAACTGGATCTGGGTACACTACATTTCACCATACCGCCGATATTTTGCTTCGTAGCGGTACGTCAGTACGTGTGTCTTGATAAGTTTGCTTCGTAGCGGCGGACGTGATTGGAAAAGCACAAGTCCGGTTGCTTTGTGCTCGAAGAGGCCAACAAAACAACTCGCATATATATCTCGTCCGCCAGGGAGGAATAATTACCGAGGCTGAACTCAGGATAAGAAAACTAAATTTTTACCGCCGTCAAGAAGCCCGTCTAGCTCAGTAGGTAGAGCGCAAGGCTCTTAACCTTGTGGTCGTGGGTTCGAGACCCACGGTGGGCGTTTCTTTCAATTTTTTTTCAGTCTTCCTTTTTATGCACTCTCGTAGCTGTTTGGTTTCCCCCGGTATGCTTGTTGACCGACTTTTTTTTTTTAGCCTTTTTCGCGAAAAAGTTCACAAATACGTTCCTGGTGGAAAGATTTCAAAAAATAGACCCTGGGCTCGGCGCCGAGGCCATACAGCTCGGCGCCGAGGTCATACAGCTCGGCGCCACGGTGCATGGCGCCGAGCCATCGCGAGCCGAGCCGGCGTGGCGTCCGACGTGGCAGGGGGCTCAGCGCCATAGACCATGGCGCCGAGCTTGGCGCCGTGGATATTGGCGCCGAGCTCGGCGCCGTGGATCTTGGCGCCGAGCCTTTGAATAGGACTCGGCGCCGAGCTCCTCCCGCGCGTCCGCCAGTCCGCTCGCTCGTCGTCCCCGGCCGGCCCCACCCCGCCCCCGGCCGGCCGCCGCCCGCGCGCGCGGGGCGCGCCCGCCTGCCGCCCGTCGCCGCCGGGCTGGGCCGGCCAGGGCCCGGCGCCCCTGGCCCCGTTGCCACCCCAGCCGTCGGCGCTCGTGGCCCGGCGCCACTGCCCCCGGGCGCCCCTGCCTCCTGCCGCGTCACCCCTGTCGTGTAATGTAAAAAAATTAGAGTGTAATGTAAAAAAATTAGAGAAACAGCCAGTGATGTTAGTAATTTATCTGATAGCTAGAATTATATATAGTAATTTAGTTACTATAGAAGTAGCTAGTGATTTTAGTTTAGTATATGCATAGTGATATTAGTTAGTGATAATATTTACGGTAGTGTTTTAGTTAGCGATATCATTGGTATACTACGTAAGTATAATCAAGATTAGTGGTAGCATAAAGTAGTATATATTTGTAGTGATAACTAGTGGTAGTTTTGAAGAATAGACATGACTTACGGGGTAATGAAAGTTTGTTTCGATATTTGCATGTAGTACTAGATGGACAACCTAGTGAACATATAACATGGTGGCAGCGTGGAAAGAGATCGTTATGGATATGTTGAGTTTGTTGACATGCAAAGTGTGCCGGTTCTATTCAATGAAAGGCCATCTTTTAGTGAGTTTGTTGTAAGGGCTCGTGAGGAGATACGTTCCCATGGAGACGTTGATGACATAGAAGTTGACGATGTTATCAACCTAGGTGCTCCCCCCAACATCTTGAGGCGGACCGTCCGAATTGACAGTGAGAACCAATGGGACAATTATGTGAGAGTGGCAATGAAGAGTCAGTTGCAATGTTTAGATGTGGTGGTGCGGCCAGTGTTTATTGATCCCACCCCTAACATGTGTGGCCCAGTAATGGATCATCTCCCACATGGTTACTCTCCGCTACGGGAACTTGGTAGGAGTTTTGATGAACCTTTGCTGAGTGTCCCCGATGCTCAATCTGCTCCTGATAGTAAGTATCGCATCCACATATGTTGTTGGAGCTCATGCAATACCATTTTATCATGATATCCTTATCTTTGTGCCTTTTGTTGTATAGGGGACATTCATGATAATGTCGGTGTTAACTCGTTGCCCTATGGTGTCCGAAATGAAGAGGAAATTAGGGCCTCCAACAGTGTGGAAGTTGAAGCTGCAGTTATGCATCATGATAATGTCGGTGCACACCGAGTCTCCTCCTTTGTCCGAAATGAAGATGAAATTATGGCCTCCAACAGCATGGCAGATGTGGCCGATGAAGCTCAAGTTATGAATGATGATGAGCCTTATGAGTGTGCGAGAGCCATTGACTCTGATGATGACCGACCGGTTGGAGAGCTTACAGAGAGTGACATTGAGATGATGAGACGTATCCTGCCTGGTCGTGACTTAAGTGTTCATGCATTCAGTGATCTTGCACATTCAGATAAGGCTCGTGCAGAAGGTCGTGATGAAGACCTTTTAGACGCTCCTGAGGTTTCTTGGAGCATGACAGTTAAGACGGGGCGCATTTTCAATGACCTTCCATCATTGAAGAGGTGGTTGCAGCATTTTGCAGTCCTTCGCAAAAGGCCATACAAGGTCCTCCATTCTTATGCTGAGCGGCGGTACACGGTTGTATGTGACAAGGACCGTTGTGATTGGAGGGTATGTGCAAGGAAGCAAAAGGTCACCGGTAAGTGGAAGATCACAAAAGTGGTTGGGCCACACACATGTTCAGAACATGAGTTGACAACTAAGCATCGACAGTTGAGCTCAACCTTAATTGCGAAGCGGCTAATGGGAATTCTGAAGCAAGAACCCACCATGAAGGTGAAGACAATTATCAGCACAGTTAAGGAGGTTTATGATGGATACCAGATTACTTATGGTAAAGCTTGGAGGGCTAAGCAGCGGGCATGGAAGATGATATATGGGGATTGGGAGGACGGCTATGAGCAGTTGGTGGAACTTTTAAATGCAATCAAAGCGGTGAATCCAGGGACAGTTTACGAGTACATGCCTAAACCAAATGAGTTGATCAATGGGCGGCCGATTTTCTTCCGACTCTTTTGGTGCTTCCCTCACTGTGTTGAGGCCTTCAAGTATTGTCGACCCGTCTTCTCAATTGACGGCACATTTCTTCTTGGGAAGTATGCAGGGGTGCTTCTTATAGCCATATCTGTTGATGCAAACAACGAACTGGTTCCTTTGGCATTTGCCTTGGTTGAGAAGGAGAACAAAGATAGTTGGGGCTGGTTCTTGAGACTCGTCCGGATACATGTGGTTGGTCCCGGTCGAGAGGTTGGTGTCATATCTGATAGGCACCAGGGCATACTGAATGTTGTGCATGAGCATATATAGGGGTATGCCCCTTTGCACCATCGTTGGTACACTCGACACCTTGCCGAGAACCTCCTCCGTAAGGATGGTGTCAAGGACAACTTCAAGCTATTCGAGGAGTGTGCACGCCAGCTTGAGGATAAGTACTTCCGTGAGAAGTTGGAGCAGATCAGAACAGCTGCGAATGCAGAGGGTAGACAATGGTTGACAGGATTGATGAGAGATTTGGAGAAATGGACTAGGTCCCATGATGTTGGAGGATGGAGGTACGAGTTTCAGACCAGCAACATGGCGGAGTCGTTCAATGGCCTGCTCTTGGGGATACGTGGTATGCCTGTGAATGCTATTGTTTCCTACACTTTCTACAAACTTGTTGCGTTTTTCAATGATAGGCATGCCAAGGCTAGAGAGTTGCAGAGTCGTGGAGTGAGATGGCCTAAAAACCCAACACAACACCTGAACAAGGCAAAGGAATGGGGACACACACATGAAGTCGTGTGTTTTGATCATACTTCGGGCACTTATGAGGTAGTACAGAGGGGTGGTACAACATCCGATGGCGAGATCCGAGAGTCCAGAAAGCATGTGGTTTGTCTACAAGAATTTACCTGCACTTGTGGTGCACCAAAGCAATATCACTTCCCATGTTCCCATTTGGTGGCTGCAGCAAGAGCTCGGAACTACGACATCGAGAGTAGGATACCTCGTGAGTATAGTGTTGACTACCAAGTGCTCACATGGAGTCCTAGATTCGTACCTTTTCGGGACTCGGGAGAGTGGCCTCCATATGACGGCCCGAAGTACGTTGCAGATCCAGCTTCCCGTTGGGACAAGCGTGGGTCTAGAAAGAGGACGAGGTACAAGATGGTTATGGATCAGATTCCAGGAAGAACTAGGCGAGGTAGTGGAACTCCATTTCTTAATGACCCCGATCAGTATGAATGTGGCAAGTGTGGTAGACTGGGTCACAATTCACGCACGTGCCATTGGCGTATTAGTCAGGTGACAATAAATTATGTACTTTGTTGCATTTTGTAAATTATTTCCCGCATTTTATCGGTTACTTGCATACATTCGTTGCAAATATTTTTTGTAATATTTATTGTTAAGATGTTAAATTTTCTAACTAATCTGTCTCTCTATTTTAGGATGGCGCTATCCCACCTGCTGGATCCGTACTATGACCAGAACCACCGAGGACGACTCACGGCAGAGGGGCAGGTAATGACATACTCCCGCTTCGTCAATCATATTACATTTCTAATTGCTACTAACTTTGTTAATCAAAATTTTAATTTTGCGCAGGAACTGCCCCTTCTTCGTCCTCGAACCCATAACGGGTTCGTTGAGATGCGGTACAACAACAGGTACACTCCTCTCTTGAGGATGGCTGGCCTGGACGTTGTATCGTACCAGGTTCGCCGCGGGTTGCCTGTTTTGAACCCAGCGGCGATCACAACTCTTGTTGATAGGTAAAATCATAGTCCCACAAATCCGGTCTCTTTGTCGTTTTCAATATATTGGATACAGTGTATCATTTATGTAGGTGGAGGCCGGAAACTCATACTTTCCACCTTCCTTGTGGTGAGATGACAGTGACACTTGAGGATGTGTAGAAGCTTCTTGGACTCAGTGTCTGAGGGCGTCCGGTTACAGGCCAGTGCAACCCTGAGGGTTGGAGGGATCGTGTGCACGCCTTTCTAGAGAGAGAGCTTCCTGCCGTGGCTCCGGGTACACGGACCTCTAGGGTACCTATTTCTTGGCTCTGACAGAACTTTGGCATTTGTCCGGGAGATGCAGATGAGCAGACAGTTACCTACTACTGTAGAGCTTGGATCCTTCACTTGTTTGGGTGTGTTCTCTTTCCAGATGGCACTGGTGACGCCGCGTCTTGGATGTACATCCCTTGCCTGACAGACTTCTACACGGCGGGGAGTTACAGTTGGGCGTCCGGAGTCTTGAGTTTCTTGTACCGGCACCTTTGCGAGGCTTGTCGGCGCACCCGGCAGGGCAGTTCTGTTGGGGGGTGTACCTTCTCCAGCTTTGGATGTGGACTCGTTTACCTGTTGGTCGGCCCACAGTTCTTCCTCCACGTCCCTGGTTCGTGGAGCCCGATCCTCGACTTCAACCGACGATTGCTTACCTTTGGGACCAGGTGACACCTCCACATGCTAGGTCTGTGCGAGCATACGTCGAGTATGCTAATGAGCTGGATTGCCTCACATCCTCTATGGTGAGCTAATTTCATTCCGTTACCGCTTGTACTAGATTGACTCATTTCATTGAACTGTTGTAAGCGATACTAACATACAAAGTTTTTCTAGGTCTCTTGGCAGCCGTACACAGATCCGAAGGTGGGACAGTTCCAGTGGAGCAGCATGTGCTTCACTGATGATGATCTATATAGGATGACGTGCCCGCTGATCTGCTTCTACGCAGTTGAGTACCACCTACCGCAGCGAGTTGCTAGGCAGTTTGGTTTGCGACAGGAGTGGCCCGTACCACCGTTCTCGACGTCTATCGGGTTGCACAAGTAAGTGCATTCACTTATCCATTTCGAAAATAAAAAAATTCAATTCCATTTCGATTATGATTCACCACTCCATTTCGTTTATGATTGTGCATTTAGATTAATGAAAAAGTTGTTCATTTCGATTATGATTCACCTGTCCATTTTGATTATGATTCCCTTGTGCATTTAGATTAATGAAAAATTGTCCATTTCGATTATGATTCAAACAACCATTTTGATTATGATTCCCTTGTGCATTTCGATTATGATTTATTTGTCAATTTAGATTAATGAATAATTGTCCATTTCGATATGATTCACTTCTTTTAAATCATTGTTGAAACTGTTTTTACAGGATTGATCGTCAGAAGCATAAAAAGACTACCGATTTCGAGAGACTTCACCTCGCTTACATTGAAGAATGGGATCTTTTTTATGAAAATGTGTATGAAAATGAGGACGAGCATACGAACTACAACTTCCGGGCGTACCTTTCTTGGTACTTAGGTGTGACTCGTCCTAGATTGAAGGTGTAGTGGACAGGTGCTGACTACGCCGACATGGATTCGTCTGATGACGAAGATACATCCTATGACATTGCGACCCGGGAAGGGACCATTGTGGAGGCTGCGCCAATCTTGGATAGAGTGGTACTGGAAGCTCTGCAATCATATTTTAAGAAAGTTTAATGATTGTTGACGAGTAACAGCTTGTTTTCGTTTGTGATTTGCAGGGCAACGCGCTAAGGCAATCGGTGCTTGATATTGAGTGGTTTTCGACGACGGATGTCGATGAGAGGACGGCTACCTTTCTTGGGGTAAGTTTGCAATATTAACACATAAATATATAAATATCATCGAAACATATCCATTGACTAATAATTGAACTTCAGAGACTTGCACACCGGCTACGTCGTGCTGCAGCTCGTTGTGGTTGTAGGAGTAGCGCGGCGAGGGACGTGCGTGGCGATGCGGCTCGGCGAGGTGCAAGACAGGCCACTGCTTCGCTCGACAGGTCAACAACGGATACTTTCGCTGACGTTGCAGTTGAGGGCGAGGAGGAGGACGACCACGAGGAGATTGGACCGTCTCAGATCCTAGATGCTCCTCAGCCTTCGCAGCCTGCCACACGTAGGCAGCGTCGCCCACGTGACTGTTACACTCCGGGCACCGACGCTCTAGGTAAGGGCAAGGGTAAGGCTAGGAGGCACTGATGGTTGTGGGTGACTTGTAATGGTTGTGGGTGACTTGTAATGGTTGTGGGACACTGTGATGGTGAATGTGTTATATGCGACTTGTGATGGTGGCTTGTGTATGTGACTTGCGATTGTCGGGGGCTTTTGATGCTCAAAACCAAGGGAAGTTATGGCAAAAAAATTTCGTGACTTTATGGACTATGGACTGTTGTTATGGACTGTATGGATTAATTTTATAGACTTTGTTTATGTCGTGGTAAACTTGTTGTGTCTATGTGAACCTATGATATATGTGCCTTGTAATTATTCAGGATGGAATAAAACAAGGGAAATTCTGCCAAATTTTTTTGGTGAAAGGTTACTAATTTAGAAAATTATTGAATGTCTGATATGTAACTACCACAATATTGTTATTAGTGGTTTTAATTACCTAAGGCATGTTAGGTTTATTGGAAGACATATTTACCCTTGTTTGGTACAGGTCCTCACATGCCACTACATGTGTTCTGCATTTCGATTATCCACTGCACTATTTCGTGAGTTTTTTAATTCGTATTCTTTGAGGCCAAAACGAAAAATGCACCTCTTGACAACCAACCAAAATAAAAAATGCAACATTGTTCTTGGATTAACCGCGCAAGAATAAAATGTGCATTACATGTGAACTAGCATAATAGCCAAATACTCTTAGACATTGTCCATAACTACTTCATTAGACATGCAAATGTAGAGTGCTACTGAGTACAACGCGGCCACTTTCCCTTCCTCAAAGCATCGGGATTTTCCTCCAGTGCTTCTTTCGCACGACGAGCACGCTCAAGCTTCTTCTCTCTCTCCTCCCTTGCCTTCGCAGTACACCTCCTTTGCAGCTCCTCTTCCCGCTCCTTTTTTTCCGCCTCTTGTTTGCGCCTCATCTCCAACCTTTCATTTATCTCTGCATCCCACTGCTTCATTCCATTCCAAAAGTCCTTATCTTTATTCTTAATCTCAGTGTCGATCCACTGCTCATAATCGCATAGCGGTGGTGGAGTGTGCAAAAAATTATGAGTTAGATTGCTATTACATGAAGTAACGAATCAAAAATCACTATTTTGACCACTAAGTTCTCACCATCATGCCAATGCGGATCTGCTCCGGTGTTGGATCGAATGCAAAGTTCGCACACATCCAGTACCTTTGTCTAAAAGTCTCCTCTTCCTCTGAAACCTCTACCTTACAAGGATCACCACAAAAGCACATCGGCACGGGAACACCACTAGGTAATGGGTAAGGTTCGAAGGCATTGCGAGACCTTTGTTGAAAGTTATTCCTCCTACTCAACAAAAACATATTTGGACTAAATTTACGACTCTACTAACAAAATCGGAGAATTTACTATTTTGGACGAAGATTACCTTGCTTGACCACCTCTACCTCGCCTAGGCATCCTAGTTTTCAATATCACACGTACACATATTAATCATCTAATAACTCATTAGAAGTTTCATATCTAGGGTTACAAAATACACATAATTTAAACCAAATCAATCCGAGAAAAATAGAGGACATGACAAAGGATACCTTGCTCTCGAAGATCTACGGAAAAAATCAAAGTTTCCACGGTCCAATAGATCGACTCCGGACGTTGGTTGGATGGGGGAAATAGAGAAAACCGAGAGCAACATACAACAAATGGAGCAGCCAGGGACGCGGCTGAGGTTGAAAATGGGGGCTCGGCGCCAAGATCCACGGCGCCAAGCTCGGCGCCATGGTCTATGGCGCCGAGCCCCCTGCCACGTCGGATGCCACGCCGGCTCGGCTCACGATGGCTCGGCGCCATGCACCGTGGCGCCAAGCTGTATGATCTCGGCGCCGCGTGCTATGGCGCCGAGCCCAGGGTCCATTTTTTAAAATCTTTCCATCAGGGACGTATTTGTGAACTTCTTTCGCGAAAAGGGCTAAAAAAATAAAAAAAAGTCGAGCTCGTTGATCCAGTCATTCATTCAGTTTTTTCCAATACCCTTCCGAAATGGCTGGCAACGCACGCGCTGCGGAGCTGCCAGTGGAGCCAAGCTCCTGTACACATCACCCAGCTCGATTCCTCAGACTAATCATCATTCTAACTTGTCAAGCCGCTGTTTCCTTTGGAAAAAAAAGGAACTATGCCGCTGTTGCCCACAGCACTTTGGACGCAGCATCCAGCGTTGACGTGTCAGGGGCGGGGCGGGGCGGCGTTGTAACACCCTAAAAATGCCTATTTCAAAAATTTAGTAATTAAATTGTATTTATTTAAATTTATGCTTATATTAATCTAGGAAGAATAAATTATTTATGAGAAATAAAATTAAATATAAGGTTAGAAACATTTTTGTTGCATTCATGTTGGCTGCATTGAGTTTTGTTTGTGTGCGGTTCAATTGGAATTTAAATTCTGTTTAAATTCGAATTTGAATCATTTAATTTGGAGCTCTAGAAAAGTTTCTGCGGCCCGAGTTCACTTTTTCCCCCTAAACTCTTTCCCCCGTCCGATTTTGGCCCTTTTTCTTTTTCTTCTGCAGCGGCCCATCTCCCTCCTGTTTCCGTTTTCGGCCCAGCCGGCCAGCTTCCGCAGCAGCCAGCCCACGCGCCCCGCTTTCAGCCCCGCGGCCCAGCTCCGCCAAGGCGGCCCAACGCGGCCCGCAGCCCCCCCCCTCTACACGCCGACTGACACACGGGTCCCACCCGTCAGCCCGTCTCCTTGCTCCAGCCGAGTTCGAGTCCGGCCCGGCCATGGAGTCCGGCCGAGGTACGGGCGCGAACGCCGAGAACCGACCGGACTCTCCCTCGTCCGCTCTACTTAAGCCCCGCCGCCGCCTCCCAACCCCTATCGAAACCCCTCGCGCCGCCGAATCTCCGCCGCCCGAGCTCGCACCGCCGCCGCCGCGGTTTCCAAATCGCCTCCGTCGATCCGCCGGTCTAGCGCCGCTCCGTCGCCAACAACCGCCCGGGCAGCTTCGCGTGGTGGTAAGAGTGCTCCCGAGCCCCACCCTGCTCTTTATCCCCCTCAGCAGCGAGCCACCGTCGCTCGTCGCCGTCCGCCGCTCCTGCTCGTCGTCGCCGGCCGCCGCTGCCGCGTTTCCGCCGACGAGAGCCACCCAGTTGAACTCGTCGCGTCGCCCCGGTCCTATAGCGCCCAAAACCCGCGTCAACCGTGCCCCGTAGCTCGAGATCCACTCTTCGCCGGCGAAGCTCCGCCGCCACCTGCTAGCGCCGCCGCTCGCCGCGCCGCCGTCGCCAATTCCCTCTCCTGGATCCAATCCCAACCGCTCGTGCTCGATCCGACGGTCCAGATCTAAAACCAGCCGGGTCAAAGTTGACCATAACGGTCAACCCCAGTCAGCCGAGCCACTTTTTCAAAAGAACCCCTGTCCTTTTTCAAAATTAACCCGCAGTCCTGTTTTATTCAAAAATAATTACAATTAAGTCCTGATTTTTACAGAAAACCCCTTGGCTTATTTGAAATTAGTGCCCGAGGTCCTGTTTCAGTTAATTTGCAAATAAACCCTCCTGTTTTCATATAAAATTATGTTTTAGCCCCTGAGTTTTTGCAAATAAGCCCCTGGAACTTTTAAAACTTTGCCAGCAAGTCCCTGAACCTTAGAAAAGCCGTAACTTCTTCGTTTTAGCTCCGAATTGAGTGATTTTCGCGCTCACGTGTTCGTAGCGAAGCGTAGATTAGTTTTTCAGCCTTCTTTTGTTCTGTTTTTATTGTTTGGTGTACTGTTCTAATAGAATAATATTGTTTGCATGTACTGGCTTGTATGGATGCTTGTGTGTTGATGTATGAGTCCAGTCGGTGAGCCGTACGCGTTTGAGTTCGAGGGTTACGAGGAGCAGGACCAACAGCAGCAGCAAGAGCAACAGCAGCAGTTGGACGAAGGCAAGTACAGCACGGACAATCCTTGCTACCTAAACACACCTTTACACTATTTACTGCATATGCATGTGTCTAAATTGTTCCTATTAAGGTTATTCCTAGCTTTGCTTATCCTATACCTTGATTACCCTGGGTTATTGCATTTGGGGTAGACCTTTGCTAAGCGCCGCTACTGTCACCAATGTTTAACTGTTAATCTTGACTTAATGGTTCACTTCAATGTTAATGGTAAAACTTGCTTTTTAGCAACATGGATCAGGGAGCTAGGGCGTATGCTTCATGCTTGGCCCTAGTGTCTCTCCGTAAGGACTGGTTCTTAAAGCGGCAACCCAGGAACCTGTCGCCACCGCCGGAACTATAATGGCTCTGGTCTTGGACGAGTAGCATGTACGGCTCTAGCTTGACAGTAGTTACCGACGGGCCGACGGCGTTATGGGAAGCATGGGTGAGAGTATGGTTTGATCCACCGAGGACGGAGTATCCGTTGGCTATGTCCCCGTGAGGCACAGTCCCGTGTGGGAGCTTCCGTATGGCGGGGGTTCCACACGTTGCGCTATTTATTTTGTTGTTGTTGTTTATTACCGCGCTTGGACGCCATTGACCCCCTCGTGTTGCGACATGGGCGTAAGTCAATCTCGGTGCCTTGGGTCATGCTGCCTAGGTTGTACCATAACGGCTACTGTTTTGTTAGGGTGTCTTGTGAAAAGCCTCGTAGCGTCCCTATGCAGTCACACCTCGGAAGTGTTGATGTGCGTGGTTGGGTGCAAAGTTCCTTTGAACTTTTACGCGACTGGTGGGAAAAGGGCGAAACCTCTGCAGAGTGTATAATCTATCATGATAGCCTTGCTCAGGGTCAAGAGCGGCCTGGATCCTTTTTGATTAGAAGATGATGTTTGTTATTGTTTAACGTTCACTTCTACTTTATTAATCGGGTTGCAACTGGGATACACTTAATTGTAGTAATCTTGGTTTATGTTAAAATGAAACAACTAAAATTGCTAATGCAGTACAGCCGTGTCAAGCCTTTCTTTTAAGCCTTCATTACCCGTGTTGTATTTGCTAAGTAAGACAATTACTTACACTTGCCATTCAACAAAATCCCGGATGGGTAACAGATGGATTAGATGGTATTGCTGCTATTGAATTTCCTGAAGATCTGCCATTCTACTAGCTGTGCTCAACCAGTCGGTGTCCCTGTGGATTATGGATTTCGGCTTCGTCTTCATCTTCGTTTAGAGAGAGAGTTAATAAAGAGTCTTCCGCTGTTTTATTTAGTTATTTTAGTCAAACTCTGATGTAAAACCATTTTATTCGAGCATATGTACTCTGTTTATCATATTTGTTATCTATATGTGTTCTGTGGACATCCTGGGCACACATATAGAAGCATTCGGGTTTCTGTGTAAATCCGGGTGTGACAGCCGTACGCGCCACGACGTAATTGCGGCACAGCGCACGAGTCGGCAGCTCGATCGTCTCCGTTCGTTGTCCCCGACCTGACACCCTCCCTCTTTATTAATTTTATTCACTCCTATTCTCTCTCTAATCCCAATCACCAACGCCAACGCCATCTGACAGCACCCTCCTCACCGGTTGTGCTACTGGATCTAACGGGCCAGATAAATGGTAGCTGATGGCGCTCGCTCAGGTGCCTGCCACGCAGTCCCCACTGGCCACTGCAGCTGCGGCCGATCCGCCCGCACGCCGAGCCGACGTGTCCGCTCTCGTGCGCCAGTAGCGGGTGCACGTGAACGCGCACCACTTGCTGGGTTAATTAACTAATTAGCTAGTACATAATCGTGAACCCTGGCATTGATTGAGCTGCGCGACAGCCAGCGTGAGATCTCGCCTCGGAGGCGGCCTTGTGGTGTGCAGGTGTGGTCTCGTGACGGGGTCACGGGCGGAACACATGAGAAGCTGCTTGGCCGGTGGCGTCTTGGTTTAGACGATGCGATGACGGGGCCGGAACTGATGAACCGGCAGATCGGACGGCTTTGACTGATGATACTATAATCTGTTGCTTGATCCGAGGATGCTACCTGTGTCCATTTGAAAACCGCACAAGTGGATTGAATTTTGTCCTCGGACCTGAATGGCAAACCGGCAATACTGGCAAGTGGTGGCTCTAGCTCCTCCGGGTGTTCTTTTTTTTTTTTGGCGCTGGCTGTTGGTTCGATAACTCGCCGAGGAAGAATTTAGAAGCAGTAGTAGTCGATAGAGTAATGAAAAGAAAAGAAAAAAAAGGAATAGTACTTCGAATGACTGATTGATTGATTTGTTTTGGGCTTGTGCCCATATCGCTCTAAACCCACGGGCTGAAGTCGTGTTCCGTGTTTAGTGGGCTACAGAGCGGCAGGCCGAGCCCATTAAACCATGTTGCCTACTTACTCGGCCCAGAAGGAATATTGGGTTGGTGGGCTGGGGCCAGCACAGCCATGTCCCTAGCGAGTGCCCTGGAGGCCCACGGCGACGGCCTCATGATGAGCAGTGAGAGGGCCGGTTCGCGCGCAGGCCCGCCATGATCACTGTGTGTCAGGCCGTGAGGAACGATGGCATCATGCTGAGACGACGAATCGAGAGATTCTCTTGTGTGCAACAAGAGGAAACAAATTGGCACGAGAAGGCAGCTTCGGTTGCGTGAAAACAAAAGAATTACAGGTAAACATGATAGAGGACGCATCGTGTGATTTGCTGATAAGAACTACGTACGAGTTGCGATAGTAGTATGATGATCCGACCTCGGTCTCAAAGTCAACTCAGTCGATAATAAAAAAATAGAAAAAAGAATTATATCAAATCAAGACTGCCATTGGCTTGGGGGTGTTTCGGTTTCAGAAATGGTTGCACCGAAAAGAAACTGAATGGGAGCCCACGCGTCGTGATCATGGCTCAGAAACCTGGTACTGGTGCCTACTATGCTCTGCACTAGTTCCAGTGTCGGTGCCGCCATGATAGGAATCATCCCGGCTCCACAGCTGCTGTGCCTGGACGTACGGACTACACAGTAAGATAATGGTCACGTGCCCACGTGATAAGGATGGTAGGCCTGCGTAATTAGGCTCCTGGAGTCAACCGTTTTAACCAGCTGCCCTTGTTTATTAGGATTTAGGAGTAGGCAACCTAATGGCGAGACTCATCAGCTACCAGACAAGATTATTTTATAAGATGAAAATAATAGTTTGATAATGAAGCGTATACATTATATGGTTGTATTACTTTGGTCCAACAAGTGCAAGACGTGTAAATAGATAAAAAACTTGTAAAGTGTATGTATATACGATCACATGTATGTCACGAAGGGTATTTTACAATGGTGACATACTACGTAGACCGTAACTTGACTCCCAAGTATTAATTTAGAGGTAGTGTATTCTTCCTCTTCGATCTCGTGAGTCCTAATATAATGCTCGCACAGAGACGCTCACAGCAGCCGCAGAGACAACAGATAATAGTGCCAAGCAAAGCCCAAGAATGGCTCCCGCTCCTCCCGCTGCCGCCGCCGCTCATTGCCAAGACCTCCATGGCCGCGAGCTCCCTCACGTCGCCGTCTTCCCGTTCATGGCGAAAGGCCACACCATCCCGCTCCTCGACCTCGCCTGCCTCCTCCGCCGCCGGGGGCTCGCTGCCGTCACGTTCCTCACCACCCCGGGCAACGCGGCGTTCGCCCGCGCCGCGCTGGCCGCCGCCGGCGCCGCGGACGCGGCCGTCGCCGAGCTCCCGTTCCCGGCCGGCCGCGCGCCCGCGGGCGGGGAGGGCGCCGAGGGCGTCGCGTCGGCGTCGTCCTTCGCCGCGTTTGCGGAGGCCGCGTCGGCGCTGCGCCCGCGGCTCGAGGAGGCGCTGGCGGCCATGCGCCCGCCGGCGGGGCTCCTCGTCGCCGACGGGTTCCTGCACTGGGCGCACGCGTCCGCCGCCGCGCTCGGCGTCCCGAGCGTGGCGTTCCTCGGCACTTCCGCGTTCGCGCACGCCGTCCGGGAGGCGTGCGTGCGCGACAAGCCGGGAGCCTCCTCCGCCGCCGGTACGTACACGGTGCCCGAGTTCCCCCACCTCCAGTTCTCCCTCCGCGACCTCGTGCCGCCTCCGCTCCCGTTGATAGAGCTGGACGCCAAGATGGCGGCGGCCGTCGTGGCGAGTCACGGCCTGATCATGAACACCTTCCATGATCTGGAGGGCCGCTACGTAGAGCATTGGAACCGGCACATTGGACCCAGGGCCTGGGCCATCGGCCCACTATGCTTGGCCTCGCAACCTTCTTCCTCCTCGGTCGATGATGAGCATGCCCATGCTAGACCTCCATGGATGCAGTGGTTGGACGAGAAGGCAGCTGCTGGAAGGTCTGTACTGTACATGTCGCTTGGGACACTGGCAGCCATCACAGAGGTGCAGCTCAGAGAAGTGGGTGACGGGCTAGACCATGCAGGGGTGGACTTCCTATGGGCCGTGCGGCCTAGCAATGCCGCTCTTGGCACGGGGTTCGAGGAGCGTGTGAAAGGGAGGGGCATGGTGGTGAGAGAATGGGTGGACCAGCGAGAAATACTCAGGCACTCGTGTGTCCGAGGATTTCTAAGCCATTGCGGCTGGAACTCGGTGCTGGAGAGTGTTGCTGCCGGTGTTCCTTTGGCAGCGTGGCCAATTGAGTTTGAACAACCTATGAATGCAAAGTTTGTTGTTGATGAGCTGGGGATTGGTGTTAGGGTTCATACTAGTGATGATGGAACAATAAGAGGCGGTTTGGTTAAAAGTGACGAGATCACGAGGGTGGCGAGAGAGTTGATGCTTGGGGAGAAGGGAATGAAGATGTCATCAAACGCGACAAAGCTAGCGGCGGATGCTAAAATTGCGGTTTCCGAAGGCGGGTCATCGTGGAAAGCAGTCGAGGAGATGATCAAGGAGCTGTGTACGACGAGCATAGCAGGGAAATCACTGGACGGGTGAGTTGCATGTGTCATGGTGGAAGGACCGCATTTTGGCGTCGGAAACCATTGAGAGATAATAATGGGGAAAATGATGTGTTGGATCTTTGCATTGGTAATTTCTTATGTAAAACTAGTATAGTATTGCGGTGGGTCGATTGAAACCATTTATGTTCAGTTGGACACATGTAATCTGAATTCCACTCAATTGGGACCCAGACTGATCAAATCAGTTACTACTCTCTTCATTGGTACTTTTTTTTAGGGAACTCTCTTCATTGGTACTAAAAACTTGAAGCTTTGGTCACTAGAAATTCCGTTGATGAAAATCAGATTTTAGGCCTCTTAATTATTACTCCTCTCAAGAGAAGCATAAGCGAAGTCCAAAATAGGAGGCCCAGTTGCCCGGATAAGAGCCCATTTAAGGAAGGTGATTACAGGCCAGAAGAAGGTTTCAAATATTTGTTGCGGGCCAGCCCTGCCCAACTTTCGACCAACATTGAAGAAATACTGCAGGCGCGCTTCTAGTGTCATGCTGGAAATGAACACTTCCAGATTTGTTATTTAGAAACTTCGATATAACAAAGCTTTAATTTATCAGAACATACTACGATATCAATACCAGCAAAACGCAAAACCAAATGTATACTGCAACGCTAGGCTAATACTGCTGCTCGCTCCATAGCCATGCCCAGTTGTTGAGCTGCGCCCCGTCTTCTTCACCAGCCGCGGCGAGCAACGCGTCGGGATCGGTGTCGGGGAGGATCAAGAAGGCGCCGCCGTCACCATCGCCGCCGCCACAATCATCCTCTGATGACGACGGTGGCGAGCGCGCGCCGGCCAAATAGGACTCCGGGCTATCGCTGGCTCCCCCCGTGTAATAACCCACCGCCGGCGCGGCGCCGCCGGTGGCGGCCTCGGTGCAGAGCCGATCCTGTTCGAAAGGACCATAGGCTACCGCTTGCAGGGCAACGGTCTGGTCCTCCGGCTCTGGCCCCGGCGACTCCTTGGCTTCCAGTTTCTCAGTCAATATGATCACCTGATATGAAGTGATTTGCACATATAAATCTGATGAAATAGATTATTTCTGTAGGGGGTTAGGTAGAGCGAGTAGATGTTATATTATTTAGTGAAAATTAGTACGTAGGATTCCTTTTGTTGGCCTTGTCAGGCCATGGAACTGAAACCTACTCCATCAGTCTCAAAATATAAAGATTTGTTGACTTTCAGACATCACGTTCGACCGTCCGTTTTATTCAAAAATTTTGTGAATACATTATTTATTTTGTTATGACTTATTTTATCATTAGATATACTTCAAGTGTGACTTATTTGTTTTATATTTTTATAATTTTTTTAAATAAGACGGATGATCAAACGTGATGTCTGAAAGTCAATCAATGCTTATATTTTAGGAGGGAGTACACGAACAGCAACGGACTGCCGGAGACATGTGAAATACAGTAACTGCCTCTGGCTGAACACAGTGGCTCTGGGGTTCGCTTTTCTGATCGATTATTTTGCATTTCAGCTGATAGTATGATTAGCGAGGTTGACTATTGGTGCTCATCGATCAGAAAATTGTCGCCGTGGAATCTGCTAGGATACTTGTTAACTGCACCTAGATGCTAGCCTATATATGGCCTACGTCAGTACAAGAATATACTCCTCAATTTAAGATTGTGGCTTATTTTGTTTTATTAAGATGGTTGAATAACTAAAGAGGGTTAGTAGTTATCCTTAGGGGCACAAATTCGTACACCTATGTAAGACCAAATATTTAACCAATCATTGTAAGAAAATTTTATTGAATAGGGGCAAAAATTCATACCCCTATGTAAGAAAATACTTTTGAATACAGAAAGTGGCTATACTTTGGGTAATATTATTGGACTAGTGGCGGTCAGAGACTTGTTCGCATGTTTAAGATACATCTAGTACATACAAGATTTCTAACATTTCTCAATAATTTTCTTATATAAGCGGCCAGTTTTTAGTGTATTTGGAGAACCAACTAGCATAACTGTGGAGAATGAGTTTGTTGAGAATTATGTTATTGAGGATTTGATTAAACTGTTGGGAAAGACAACTACAATATAATGATATCATTATACTGTTGGCCTCTATTCTATAATTTTAAATTACAATTCGTTTTGACTTTTCTAGAATCTAGATACATAGATGTTATATATTTAGACACACCATTTATCTATGTGCATAATAAGAATTATGTATTTAGAAAAGATAAAATAAATTATAATTTGAGATGAATGGATTATACTTTGTAAAAAAATTAATTGTGATTTTCATATAGGTATATTGTCGAGATTGATAATTTTTCCACAATGTGCATCTCGTTAAACTTTGAACAATATATGATATCTAAGGCGCCAAGAATTAGCCCTTCCATTTTCTTCGAAATGCTAATTGAATTCATTTCTATGAATTTACGTACGTAAATTCTGTCTCATGAGTATTTTGAGAGACTGATTAGCTCTTCCGTTTTGAATTTACCAAAATATTATTTAGTTTTTTCAAAAATAAGTTCTGAAATGGGTGGTCAAGTTATCTACTGAGACTGAAAGTGCCTTGCTAATCGGTTATCGGTGACCTCTCACCTGTGACCGGAGGCGGTCGTTGTCGGCGATGAGCGCCTCGCGGCCGGCGAGGAGCTCGTCGTGCGCGGCCCTGAGGCGGTCGAAGTCCTGCTCGAGCTGCTTCGTCTTCCAGCGCGCGCGGCGGTTCTGGAACCACACGGCCACCTGCCGCGGCGCGATCCCCAGCCGCCGCGCCAGCTCGCTCTTCCGCTCCGGCTCCAGCTTCCGCTTCTCCTCCTCGAAGCTCACCTCCAGCTCCCGCAGCTGCTCCGCCGTCAGCCGCCGCTTCGCCCGCTCCTGCTGCGGCCCGCCGGCGTGCAGCTCGTAGTCGAAGCCGGCCAGCTCGTCGTCGCCCAGCTCGAGCTGGAGCTGCAGCTCCTCCCGCGCCGTCAGCTGGAACGGCCGCTTGCGCCAGCCGCCGTCCCCCGCCACCGGCGCCGCGCCGCCTGCAGACGAGGACATGAGCAGCGGATTCCACGAACTAACTAAGTAGCTAGCGCTGCTTGAGATATCCATCATGATCACTGACCTCGAATGAAGTTGCCGCTGCCGCCGCCGAAGAGAAGCACCTGTCCGCCGCCTTCGCCGGCAGCGCGGAACGGCACCGCGGAGCTGATCATGTTGCGGCCGGAGTCCATGCGCCAATTTACAGCTAAAAATGAAGCAAAGAAAGAACGTATCTCTGTACGCGCACACTCACGTCACGTATGTATCGGTGTATGTACGTATGTATTATATTCTCCTCCACCTCCTCTAGAAGCAGCACGGAGGTCGTCGCCGGCGGGCGGCCGGAGGTAGCCTGATCAGAAGGAGAAGGAGGGCGCGGCGGCCGGGAACTTGTGGCGGAAGAAGCTGGTGCTCCACGGCGCGCGCGTCGACGACTTGGTGGGGTACAGCGTGAACCCCATGGCGCCGCCGCCGGAGGGGGACGTAGGGTTCGCCACCGCAAGTTTTGGGCGACGACACACGGTGGCCGGAGAAGCAGCGGGACGGCGGCGGCGTCCACCGGTTTGATGAGACGCGAGGCCAGTGGATTGGGGATCGGGAGGGGAGTCGTCGGCGGTGGCGGGAATTTGTGCGTAAACTGGGTAAACTCTGAAGCTGGGAGGAGGATGGAATTTATAGGAGCAAATGGCATCTGCAATGTGGGGTGTAGTGACAGAAATGCCCTTTTGTGGTTAGTGAGGTTCTTTGCATCTTGATTGGAGGATCAAGGCCTATTAGTCTCCTTCTGAATTTTAAGCATTTCTCGGTTGGTATCTGGGACTCGTTAAATTTGTAGATTTTGCACACAACAGTTTGGAATCTTTGGAAATTTCATCGGGACTAGCTCTGATTTTCATATGATCTATGTATGATGTCATGTGCTATGACAAAGATCAACTAACTACATCAATCTCATAAAAACACTGAAAAGCAGTAGCACAAATTGCAAGCTGTTTAGAGTTCACTACTGGTCCTATTCTGTTCTGTACTTCTGTATAGGAGTCTGCTTCTTATTTGGTGACACCGTTTCGTGTAAGCAGAAAGACAAGCCACAAGCTCCACCACATAGCACAGCACCCTTTGGGAACCTAAAAAGCTAATTTAGAAATGGTTCTGGTAATGGTACACCACACACTGAACTTTCATGTATTACCAGCGAGCTTACAATACACAATTATGTCAGCTTCATGACAGGGTGACACGTACGTATAATTAACCGGCTAAGGATTCAGTTGCAGTGGTATGATCAATATGATTTGAGGGTGCGAAGGGATCATGCGACATGGCATTTGTGGCAAGTAGCTGATGAATTTGCTGGCCCAATTTTGAAGACGTACTCAACCACCGATGCAACACGTGAATAAGTTTTTGTTGTTCTTGATTCGTTCTTATGCCTTTTGACCTACAGTTGGGAAAACAAAGGTTGAATATGCTAGTAAGTCAACTCAAGATGACATGAGAGAAGCAACAAGTTGTTCTCTCTCCTTTTTCCAGTTGCGTGTTTGGGAATTATATTTAAGACATCTGCCTTAAGACTTAAGTTGATCTCAGTTCGGAGCCTGGAAAGTTTTCCATATCTGTTTGGAGAGTGAACTTTTTTCTCCAAAAAAATCATATGAATTTCGGAAACTTATGCAGATTCTTACATGTGGGTGATGAACAGGGTACAGAGCACCGGATGCGCGCGGTACTCTTGTGGTGATTTTATCAACAAATTACAAAAGGTGCAACAAAAGCATATATTCCTCCATTTCATAATGTTTAAACTAGAGTAATACCTATACAATCAAATCAAACTTTGCTACTAGATAGATTAATTCAACATTTTATCTAACAAGAACAAGAGTGATCCAGTTCCACAGAAAAAATGTACTTTCACTTTTCTAGCTCATAGAGTCATAGATATGTGAATGGAACAAACATTGTGAAACGGATGTAGTAGCTACAAAACTATTTGTTTTTTAACTATGTGTGGCTATTTCGATAATTGCAATTATAGACAGCAGTCATTTCAATATTTGCAAAAAAAGAAAAGAAAATAAAAGAATAGTCATTCAGAACTTGAAGTGCATACATTCTTCAAGAAGCAAAAGTAAAGGATATATCTCGAATAACCTCAATCTCTTCACCAACTAGTAAAGATAATTGTGGACTTCTGCAGAGTATTCGCATATATACTCGCTCTGTGCTAATTAGCAATAACACTAGTACAATGCAGAGTGCCACAAGACATATTCTGCAAGCATGTTTCTACAAGATTAAAATCAAAGGTTATGTCCACATTTGGCTGCGCAAAACATAGCGTCTAAATATTTTTTAGATGAAGGAAGCTTCTACTAAATATTAAAGTTCCGGCATCTAATAAATCAGTAAACGTAGCCCTTACAGAAAAAACAAAAAGAAAAAAAAATGATATACTAGGAAAGAAGCGGGTTGGAACTTGGGGTTTGGAATGGCGAAACAGAAACTAAAAGCATGCTTCTTCGTATATACTTCTGCAGCAGTGGAACTAGACCTAGACGACAAATCAACGATGCAGTTGTTCTCATTGTTCAACGTAATATCAGGCACCTAGATAGGCATTTGATCCTTACCAATCTCAGTTACACAATGCAAGAACAAATGCTTCTGCATTCCTATCTGATCTCACTTTTTATAGCATTTGCAGGACTTGTTTGTCCTCCAAGGAGCCAAGAAAGAATATTTTCTCACTCTTATCTGAGAAAAAAGAATACAATCCTGATGTGTAGGGGTGATGAAACGTAGCTTTCTGCTAGTACTCAAATATGCCCTTTAGTTGCATTGCCTGGTGCCATGTTTCACATGGCGCTAGGAATGCCATTATTCTAACCCTCAGCTGCCGCCTGATGCTACCACTCAGGAACACTCCTGAATTGACCTTTTATCATATATTCTTCAGGCCAGATTCAGAGAATCAAATGGACAAATGCCATCTTCTTGGCCAACCACTTGTTCCATGCAGACTGCAGGCTTGTAGCAGCAGGTGGCGTTGCAGTCAATTCTGATCCCCACTATCATCCTGAAGAGATTGTTTTTCTGTATTTTGTTGCTGCTGCTTAATTTCTCGTTGATTCTCAGTGAGTGAAGCTTCTGTTCTTGGAAGGGCGGCATTTTGAGGGCACTCAAGGATGCTCAGCACCTGTGCAGGACTGTGGGTTGAGCTGCCATAGCAGGAACGGGTCTGACTTCCAGTATTTTTTCTGATGCCTGATCAACTATCGCTTGGACCTAATGAAATGATGTGACACAAATTAGCTGGTTAATTTAACTTATCGGCACGCCATTGTTTTGGGGTTCTTTTGCGCCACTTGTTGCTTGGCCAGTGGGAAGTAGGCAGCTGGGTATCGCCATATAAAATGCGAAACGAAAAAAAAAACTCGGGATAAAGGAATCATGACAAAACTTTTATATGAAAAAGAATCGACATCAAGGTTCCTGAGAAAATCGTCTGATTTGTGAGACGACAAATCCTTTGTTTTTCTTCAGAACCAGTCAAAATGAAGAGCTGTAACGACAACACAATAAAGAAAACGCCACGAAATTAAAAGGTACATCTACAAGATTTCCAGACTTTCCTGGTGTACCTGTTAGGCTGATGAGGTCCCAATTCTCCTTTCAAGCCTATTCTTTTCCTTCTCCTGTAAAGATGTCGTCGTAGGGTTCAAAATAAACAAAAGAAAGCAATATCTTTCTCTCAGACCAATGAAACTCATGTGCACTGCACGATCAGAGACGGACTCGAAAAGCCACATTCTTGTGATTGGTTGGTTGTCGTCAATGTGGCTCTTCTAATTTCTATCCGCTGATGTTCTCTGACATGCACCGGGTAAGGTAACCGTCCAAGGTACCAAACAGCGACCGCTTTTGGCATGTGTAGCAAATTGGAGGGCCATCCACGTCATGGCATTTCGACAGGACTTCACGAATGTGACAAGTGGGAGCTACTAATTTCTGCTATACCTTGATTGATTGAACTAGCTAGGCATGATGTTGTATAAAAAAGGGGAATAGAGTATAAATCAATTAAGCAGGCACAACTAAATGTACATCATTACATGGGTTATTACTACTCATCAAGAGATTATAGATTGACGGTTAGACATGCAGAGTGAAACATGCTGTTGCTGTCCTACACCTCTAGACTGTCAAAAGTCGATCCACAAATTAACCAATCTTTTCCCTGTGACGATGTAATAATTACTATACAGTAGAAACAGACACCCTGTGTGCAAAGCTTAAATATATGTTTCGAGTGCGTGTAACATAGACCGTCACTTATTTTTGGCATGATGAAACGCCGATATGTTTCCTCACATGGTTCATCAAATTTCAGCTAATGAAGCAGCAGCGTCTACGAAGCTAAGCTAGTAAGGTGCAGTACCGTGTGTGACAGGGAGAGATCCACCAGGGAAAACCTGAAGCCACACACGGTAGCTTTAGGCCTCAGCTTTCAACCCGTTTAACCCCCTTTTCTCCCCACTACGCCCCGCATCACAAGGAACGAGAGGTTGCCGGAGCTCATACATGCTCGCGTGACCTGCGCCACGCATACACCATCGATCTCTTTTCTTTGGCATGTGAGGAACAAGACGAAGTGGGGTTGTTTGTTGCCATAATGGTGGCCACCGGGCCGATCGAACACACCCTCGCCATTACCTCAGAGGTTCAGTCAATCGATCAGATAGCAGACAAAGGAGATGGCCTGGCTAGACGGGTAGATAGATTAGATAGCACCATATATATATATATATATATATATATATATATATATATATATATATATATATATATATATATAGCATATATAGCAGATTAAGTTATTCTCCAAAGTGCGTAGCGTTTACAATTGGCAAATGGCTCGCGCACAAATAAAGAGACGGCGCCGCTTTGCGGCTTCTTCCACTGGCAGGTCGACAGCGAGCAGAGTGTGGAAAGATACATATATGTATGCAACGCAACAGTTTCAGGTGTGCACTGTGCTTGTCATGGGCAAAGAAGGCTCACTTTGCACTAGGGGTCGATACGGGATCAGCCGGAGATGAGGCTGAAAAGAAAGAAAGAAAGAAAGAAAGAAAGAAAGAAAGAAACTGGTGCGGAGAAGATCCTGATCTAGACGACGATCTGCGGGAAAACGAGGGCGCGGCGCGCAAAACGAACATGGCATGTGCGTCGTCGGCAGAGGATGGACAAGCTACTGAATGTCTGAATCTCCCTCGTTAGTGCTTGAGGTTGATTCAGAGCCCACGGGACGTACGGTACGTTGCCGTGTCGAGGTCAAACAGGAATTACTCCGACGAACAGCTGGGAGTGGGAGCTTTTGCGTCCATGGAGAAAAGAGCTGGATCCGAGGTGGTACGTGTAGGCAATTCACTGTTCTCACGGCTAACATTTGGATTTTATGTGTCAATGAATACTAAGAGGTTGTCTAAACGATGAATATTAAGAGCTTTTTTATGAGGTATCATCAAATTTTAATAACTAGGTATTAATTTGGTGCCAATTAATTTAGGTACTGTAAGTTCAATACTCCCTCCCTCGTAAGACGATTTAGTTTCTCCTAAGTCAAGATTTTTTAACTTTGACTAACTTTCTAAAAGAATATATTAAGAATTACAACCCAAATAACGTGCACAAAGTTTATAGGAGAATTTATTAAGTTTTGTAATGCCAAATGAATGTATTACTAAAATATATACTATAGAGGATTTAACAAAACTAATTTAATTTAATGCTATAGGTGCTACTGTATTTTCCTATAAATTGATCAAAGCTGGAAGTTTGACTTAGAAAAAAATTAAAATGTCTTATATTTTAGAACATAAATATCATCTATCTAGATATAATTTATTTTTTGTATGGTATTGTAGATATTAATAGGGGTCGCTATAAACTTTGTTAAAGCTGGAATAGTTGACTTGGAGACGGCCTTTATGTTGAATCGGAGACCTTAATAATCAGTTAATCACCAAAATAATGTGTAACCATGACCTAAGCTGTTGACTATGCACAGGTTCGACGCAGCAACCTCAAGGACGGACAAGGGCCCTACTCAGCACTAGGGAGCTAGTAAGGCTGAAAGAAAGAACCTGCGAGGCTGCGAAGAAGATCAATCGAGATTCTGGACAAAGTTATGTGCGCCGACTGACATGAAATGGACCGAGCGAGGAAATTTGATGAAAGAAGGTTTGTATCGTGTTGCAGGTGAAGGAGCAAGGCAGCCGCATGATGAACGTGGCATGTCCCGGCGTCCCTGGCTCCCCATTGGCTGTCCATACATTCGTGGCGACTGCGGGACAGAGGACAGCCATGCGTGCAACTGATTCCTTAGAGGAAGACTAATGATTTAGTCAGCAGCAGACTGTAAGCATCTTTACAGCCCATCTCTCAGCTTAGTAGTATAATGATTCAGCTTTTCATCGTTAATATATGATCCATTTGTCTCTCTCATAAAATTTATTGGTTCTTATGCTCAAACTGACCGTAAACTTACAGTCCACCTCATCTATCTCTTCTCTTCTCTTCTCTTCTCTTCTCCACCTCATCATTTAGCATTCTATAATACTTTACTTGCTCTCGGTGGATGGCCATGACACACGGGGGTCAGACTCTGACAGCAGTTTGCGGCCGGCGCACTCGGCTGAAAACTTAGCCGGTGGTTGGTAGTACACGGGATGCATCCGTAATCTGGTCGGATGTATGTATATAATAGTTGGACATCAACTGGTTGCCCTAATGTCTTTAATTTGCTTCGATATGAGAAATTGAGAACGATGAAATGTCAATCTTCTCGAGTTTGTAAAGAAATTCTTCTTGGTCCCCTCGTGCAGCCGATGCAGAATGATACGGAGCGCGGTCCCCCATCTTGTGTTGACAAGGGTTGTCAAATTCTTGCATCAGACGGGGTACGTGAAGGCAAAAAAGAAGAAGGGATTCGTAACTAATGAATGATGATTGGTGGAAAAGAAATGCAGATTGAGCATGTGGGCTGCGCAGGCAATTATGGGCCATATTTTCCCGCATCATCCTTCGTCGTCGTCGACGACGTGCAGCCCATCCATCTGCCAGTCTGCTGCCTACATGGCCCATCCGCCCTATCCTCCTCTTTGTGCCATGCGCTACGGTCTGAATCTCCGTGCTCGGCGGCCCCACGGCCTAAGCCCCCCCTCCTCTCTCGAGGCCCGACCCAACGAGCCAGCCCAAGACCAAGTCCGCTGGCGGCAATGGCACGCCGCGTCCGCTGTCGCGCGCAAGGCAAGCTCCGCGTGGCCGCGCCGCGCGCTCTGGCGTCACGCGGCCCCGTTGCAACCTCTTGCTTGTCCTGGCGTGCACGGGCCACCGGCGCTTTGCTTCGACACGAAGCCTTTGCGGTTTGGCTTGGCCCCTTGCTCTCCGAGTTCGGCGACGCGACCGCGTCTAATGCCTGCTCCGCCCGCCACTTGCAAGGCGACCACGAAAGGGATGGCCTACCCTCTCTTTCATCAAGTCTTGAGAATGGACCGACCACAACACCAGTTGGGAGTACAACAGGTCAACATGTACACAGCAACTTCCACATAAAAACAGAGACATTCTGATCCACCCCCACCGATGTGCAAGCAGCCAAGCAGATAGCGTTCCCGTTCCATTGTACCCGATCATCCGTAGTTCTTTGATCCTTTTTTTTTCTTAAAACAAAACGACGATCCATAGTATAGTACTGACGTTAGTAGAGAGCACCAACGCCGGTTCGTAGCCAGGCACAAGAGCCAACATTTTGCGACAAGACACTGTGCAACTCTAGCATCGCAAGCTGTAGTCCCCGGGTCCATCAATAGCATCATGAACAAATCCTCAACTCACGGCATTAACTACATTTATTTTTCCAGTATAAAAACGGCATAAAAAGTGTGTAGCATCGTGATGTATCCATGCGTAAAGTAAAGCACATCGAACCAACGGCAACCCCACTCTGACTTTTCAACGTATCAACACCACTCTCCTCCTCCACGAGCAGGACCGCAGAGCCCCAACGGTCACCCAAGCCGGGGCCAGGCCACGGGCCCACGCCGTCAGTGGCAGTACTGCCGGTACCAGCAGCACCGCCCGGACCCGTCCCCGGCGACGACGCTGCCGCGGCTGTACAGCCACCACAGGAGGTTCGTCAGCGAGTTGCCGTCGTCGTACCCGGTCAGCGCCCTCGTCTTCTCCAGCGCCGCCTCCCTGTCGTAGATCCCCTCCAGCGCGTACACGAACCCCTTCCACCCTTCGCCGACGCCGTCCCTCGCCAGCGCCGGCAGCGTCCACGCCACCAGGTCCTTGACGAACGCCACGTCCGGGAACAGCGCCTCGCTGACGGGCAGCACGGGGAGCAGCTGGATCCCCAGCCGGCACTCCTTCCACTCGGGCGGCGCGAACCACAGCCCGCTGTCGCGCTTGTTCGCCCACAGCACTCCCACCACGCGGTTCGCGCCGGCGAAGTCCTCCTCGTAGATCCCCTCGCCGCCGCGCACGTGCCACCACGTCTGCGCCGCCAGCGCCTCCAGCGCCGTCAGTGTCGCGCCCAGCGACACCAGGTGCGCGTCACCGTAGCTCAGCCCCACCAGCGCCGCCGAGTAGTAGGCGTTCACCGCCTCGCTCGTGCTCTCTTGGTTCCGCCCGTCGGCGAACTCCGTCAGCCCGCCGGCCCACGAGTGGAGCTTCCAGAGGTCGAACATCCGGAGCCGGGTGAAGCTGCCGCCGTCCTTGTTCCGGGACAGCGTCATGAAGTCGGCGATCATGGAGTAGGCCTGCGGCATGTACTTGCGGCCCCAGCATGGGTCGAGCTTGGCCAGCACGGCGATGGCGTACAGGAAGTAGCCCAGGTGGTAGTGGTGGTCGTTGAAGATGCCGAACCCGAAGTCGGCGCCGGAGTCCTTGAGCCCCTGCAGCGTCACGAGCCCGCCCCACTTGCCATCGTAGAAGAAGCCGTTCCCCTGGAAGCTGCCGTCCAGCCACGGCGTCACCGTCGCCTTCAGAAACTGCTGCACGGTGGGGATCACGTCGGGGCACCCGACCTCCTCCGCGATCAGCGCCAGCCGCGCCGCGCGCGCGATCGCCTTGCCGTAGAAGTAGGACGAGGTGGTGGTGATGGGCGTGGAGGCGAGGCCGGCCACGTCGGCGCGCAGGGCGGCCACGACCTCGGCCACGCCGTCCTCGCTCACGCCGCGGGTTGAGTGCCACGTGGGGGAGACCGGGTCGGTGCGGAGCGCCCACGAGTCGCCGACCACGCCCACCAGGTCGCCGTCGATGCTCCGGTACCGGAAGTCGTCGAGCACCGTGACGGCGCAGTCGTCGGAGAGGAGGCGGAGGTGGAGCGGGTGCGCGAGCATGAGAAGCTCACCGTGCCCGACCTTGCGCCAGGAGTAGTCGACGGAGAAGGGGCGGTTCAGCGCGGCGTCACCGGCGACGGGAAAGCATCCGCTGTAGCGGTCGAGGACTGGCTCCATGGACGCGTCGGGGAGGTAGGCGACCCGGATTGCGCCGGCGAACCCGGGCGCAGAGAGCCGCGTGGTGTCGGTCTGCGTGAGGCGGATCGGCGCCGACGCGTAGAGGAGGAACGTCTGGCCGCTGTTCATCCGGAGGCGCCACTTGGTGCCGGCGTCGTCGCAGGCGGCGACCTCGAGGAAGGCGTGGACGGACGCGACGGAGAAGTCCACGGGCCCCGCCGTGGTGGTGACGGTGACGTAGGGGCAGCCGCGGACGAGGTGCGCGCGGAGGGACGGCGAGACGTCGAGCGTGACGGAGAGGTCGTCGAAGGCCGAGATGCGGTGGCGCTGCGCCGCGCCTCCCGCGGCATCGGCGACGGTGAGGTCCGCGACGAAGGTCTGGATGATGAAGGACGGGGAGTGGTTCCTCGTCGGGTAGCAGATGTCGAGGGCGGCGCCGCCGGGGGAGCGGATGGAGTAGGGGTGGATGTACTCCGGCTGGTCCCCGTTCTTGAGCGTGAAGTTCTGGAAGAAGGAGTTGGTGGGGAGCGGCGGGGCGAGGAGCGGCGGCGCGAAGAAGCGGGACGGGTCGGGGAGGACCGTGGACGTGGCGCGCGGGAACACGTGGCCACCCGGGGCGTGGGGCGGCGGACGGTGGCTGCCGTGGTGTGGCATGGCGGAGGCGGGGAAGGGGGAGAACTCCGGCGGCTGCGGAGGGATCGAGAAGGGGGGCGGAGGTGGGGGAGGGGGACGAGCGAGAGGGGTGGGCCTGGGCCGGGAGAAGGCGAAGGGGGGCTTGGAGGTGATGAGGCGGGAGAGGGTGTGGCCCAGCTTCGTCGTCCACTTCCGCATCTCGCTGGTGGGTTTATATACTGATCGGTCGCAGCCTGGATTGGGCTGGGCTAGATGTGTTTTTTTCTCCTTTGTTCCTTGTTTTTTTTTTGGTTTAGACTGGTTTTCTCCCGGTTTTCCTGTTGGATTTTTGGAGTTTTTCTGGGCTGGTTTTGTCGAAGTTTGACTGGGCAAACGCGTGATCTGACAATCGACGGGGCCCAAGGCGACACGTACCCCGGCGTGCGTGGAGAGAGTGTTATGCCTGCGTGTAACAAAACAACACTAAGAAATCTTGTGAAGTATCGGTTGAATGGTTAATCACAGTGAGTGCATGGTTACTAAGAATGGAAACCACGAGGAACGGGAGATGCTTTTAGTCGGCATGATCACTGCACATGCGTGGATATCGAGGGAAAGCCGGGACGGGAACACGGCGAGACAAGGAGGCCGGAATGAACACGGCATGGAGATGGGAGACCGCGTGGCGTGCGCGTCGACTCTCGGCGTACCTGCTTGTAGCCCCGGCTCGTGGAGACTGGAGAGCGCGTCGTCGTCCGATCCGATCGATCCCTGCGTACAGGCACACCAAACAACAATAATTACAATAGTGTGACGATATAGTATAGTATTTAATTTGATTGATGGGCACGGCAGAGATGATCGATGATTTAATTAGCGTTGAAAGCTCGCGCAAAAATGATAAACACGGCCCGATCGGATCGGAGCAGTATGCAAATAGCTAGTGTAATAGATCCGGGCGCGAAGCTAGGGAAGCAATGTATTTTCTTAGCGTAATCATTGTACTATATGATCACCAGTTGATTTTGAAGGAAGGGGAGACGACTACGAACATGGAGCTGAAAGAGACTGCCGGCCTGGAAGAACGGCACGGTTGCCGTGAGTGGCCAACTACTACGTACCTTGCTTGTTTTACCGAGATGGCTAGGGACGCCCTCCACGCGGGCCGGCCGGGCTTCAACTCTTCAAGCAACGTACGCGCGATGGGACGTCCTTGATGGGAGCGGTTGCGAACTTGCGATCGAGCTGGGGCTGCTCATTCATTATCCTTGCATTGGCAAGGAGAGATTACCACGCGGGCCGGCAGGTAGCTAGGTGTCCCGTGTGTTGGGGCGGCCATGTACTCGCACGCGCGTACGTCAGCAACTGCCGAGAAGGCATGCAGGCCATGGCAGTGCCCCGCGTCGTAAGATTGGCACCGGGGCCGGCCGGGGAAGGAACAGAAGCAAGGCACGATGGGCTTGCCGTGCCCGCGAAGATCAGGTCGGGAGTACGTGGGGCAGGGGAAGGGCAAGGCGAAACGCCAAGGAGCCCTTGGCGGTGGTCGTGTTGCTTCCTTCCTTCGGGGGTAAGGCCGGGCAAGGGTAACGTACATCTGCCTTGGCCCTTCTTTATATGCAAATTAGGGGTGGAAAATTGAAGAAAGATGTCACTTCATCATAAATATGTCACTATAACATTTCGTTTGTATTTGTGAAAAATTATCCAAAAATTGATTAATTAGGCTCAAAATGTTCGTCTCGCCATTAGTTTTTAATTTTATCTACATTTAGTACTCCATGCATGTACCGATATTTTGATGTGATGAAAATCTTCTTTTTGTATAGTCAACTTTGGGGTTGTTTTTTAGGAACTAAACAAGGTCTTAGTTAGATTATACGTAGTGGCTGGCTGGTGGCTGGTGACTGATGCTGATTTGTTCTGAGAGAAAAGTATCGCTGACTGCTGATAAGCCAAATGAACGACAGGGCGATGCAGACAGGCTCAAGTGTCCCAGCTTGGGAACGTACGCCGCGGCTGTGGCTGTTCATTCGATCCTTCCATCCAATCGAGCTTCAAAAGGAAGAATAAAAGAGAGGAGCACATGTCTGACTTTCCACAGTGATGATTGGTTTCCCGCCAATGTGCACCAAATGTACTTGTAAAAAAAAATACTCCAATCCGTTTCGTGTGCGATTATTAAGCGAATCGTTTCTTTATGTTGACGAGATTACATAGTAATCTAAAGAGGCCAGTGGCGGACCCAAGAAAAAATCTTAGTTGGGACGAACTTTAGCTCAAAGCTAAACTAAAATAAAAAGAAACATACATATCATATTCATATATTATAATCACACAAATTATAATATATAGTAAGTGAAAAACAACATTTTTTCTGATAATTCAACCACCTGATAAATCTTTTAGCCCAATAACAAGAAATTAAGCTAATCAACTTCATGTTTAAAATAAAGGAAAATCTCTTGATTCTGTGCATCCAACCACCTGCCAATTTGAGCCAATCAACTTTATATTTAAAACAATGAAAAAACTTTCAAATTTTCTCGCCAAACTGGATGTCTGGTCTGGGTAGAATTACATAATTACATAACCCTCATAAATCGTAATCATGGCTAACAGGTCTGGTGGCTTTACATTGGCTTGCTGGGCTTCATTACGTTGTATTCAATTTAGCCCATGAAGCCGCACCACTTCATCTTTCGGAAAACTTCTGCGCGCCGGGTCGCTCTCGCGCGGAGTACCCTGGTGGCCCGCGGCCTGCAATGTCGAAGGCCCAATAAGAACGAATCCACTTCAGCTCTGACTCATGACGCATAATATATACGCCCACTAGTTTAAAAAGCTAGTTAGCTATTGTTTTTTCATACTAGGCCGTTTTATTTGTCAAGTTGTGATAATTTTTATACCATATCTATTTTCAATTCAATTTAAACCGTTGCTTACCACGAGGTTTACAAAATAAAACCGGCTTTACATATATTTAGTACTAAAGTTTATACGTAAACACATTAACGATTTTATTAAATAAGTTGATAGCTCATATGCGATATCAAGTTGCGACCTGATATATGTTTGTTCCGTTCTCAAACAACATGACATTTAGAACAGGCTATGCATAACAAAATATTTATATAAATTGATACAATATATCTACATAAGTTGTTGTATGTTTTCTCTCTATATGTAAGTTGACGTTAGAATTGCACATACATTGACACTATCATCATGCATAGGTTGATAATGCATTAATGTATGAAATATATACGCACAATGCGGTAGTAGACACATAAGTTACTACATTATATAACATAAGATTACTTCATCTTTATGTATAAACTTGTATATATAAATTGGCACTACTATTACATGTAAGTTAACACGTCATATAAAATTACATCACTACTATATATATATATATATATGTTGATAGAGCTGATGTCATGAATTGATAGTATCGATATAATGCGTCTATACAGATCGATACATATAAGTCGTTGGCATACAACATCTTCGTAAATTGATACAAGATCTTTATAGAAGTTGATAGGTCATTTTATATAAGTTGATAGGTCACTTTATACAAGTTGATATTATAAATAAAATAATTTTAAAACATATTCAACATGGGTCTTGTTTTGTAGATCTCCTCATAATGAACATACTGGTGCAAACAAAATATAATTTGGACATCATATGAGAGAGATATTGTTATTTAAAGATCATACATAAGTAAAAAAAGTGTAATGATATCATCTATTTTGCTCTTTGCGGCTGCATTGCACCTGGTAGTGAGTGACGTGAATAACAATAAAAAAATACCAGCTATCCTGTATGAGCCCTGTATGATCTAATTTAGGTTATGTTTGTTTCCCGCCGCTAAACTTTAGCGCCGTCACATCGGATATAAATATGTTAATTAGGAGTATTAAATATAGATTAATTTAAAAACCCATTACATAAACGAAGAGTAATTTACGAGACGAATCTATTAAGCCTAATTACATCATAATTAGACAATGTAATGCTATAGTAAACGTATGGTAGTGAAATTAGGCTTGTTAGGTTCATCTCACGAAATAGACATGACTTATGTAATTAGTTTTATAATTAGTTTATGTTTAATACATCTAATTATCACTTATTTAAAGCGCTAAACTTTAGCACCTGGATCCAAACACCACCTTAGTCAAAGTATGAGCTCTGTACAATTTGATTTGGTCGGAGAGTGGGGTCGCGCGCTCGTCTCAGGCGCGACCCGTCGCGCATTAGCACGGTCCTTCGTCTTTATACTCTCGTAGTTCTCCGTGAGGAAGCCGGGCAGCGCTCACAATAGTGGACGACTGGCTAAGGCACCAAATGACCAGGACTCATGGAAAATCAGGACGGTGTAATGATGCATGCCAAACGGTAGCTGCACCTCGCCTATAGGGTGGGTCCACCCCTGAAAGGGGCACTAGACAACACTGTATGGGTAGAAAAATTGGAACACGGCGTGCTCGATATCAGATGTGTTTCTGGTTGAGACTGGGATTGGATGGTTTCAACTCGTGCCGGTCCCTTAATGGATGGCTGGAGTAGTTCTTGGACAAATATGTCTGCTGGGACGTCGGCTCGACGAGATCCTAGTTTTGACAGGGCATCTGCTGTGACGTTGTAGTCACGAACGACGTGGTGAAACTCCAGACCAAGAAAATTTTGTTCTAATTTACGAACCTCTTGGACATAGGCATCCATTGTCTCTTTAGAAGCGTCCCAGTCTTTGTTAACTTGGTTAATGGCGACAGCCGAATCGCCATAGACAACAAGTCGCTTGATACCAAGTGATGCAGCCAGGCGGAGCCCGTGCAGCATAGCTTCATATTCTGCTTCATTATTGGTGACCTGAAATAGAATTTGTAGAACGTATTTGAGTTGATATCCTTTAGGAGATATGAGAACTACACCTGCACCTCCTCCTTCAAGTTTAAGTGATCCATCAAAGTACATGATCCAGTGCTCAGGACGAGTGGTTGTCGTAGAATTTTGAATTTCTGTCCATTCGACTGTGAAGTCAGCAAGAGCTTGGGACTTGACGACTGTTTGATATGTGAAGTCGAGGTGGTACGCTCCAATTTCGGCCTTCCATTTGCAGATGCGACCTGTTGCGTCTGGATTATTGAAGATTTCGCCTAGTGGGAATTTAGTCACGACTGTGATATGAAAAGCTTGGAAATAATGTCGTAACTTCCGTGATGTGATGAAGATGGCGTAGAGTAATTTTTGGACTTGTGGATAACGGATCTTGGATTCGGAGAGTACTTCACTGATGTAGTAAATTGACCGCTGTACTGGGAATACATGGCCGTCCTCTTGTCTTTCGACTACCATTACAGTGCTGACCACATGGGTTGTGGCTGCAATGTATAAGTAGAGATGATCACCCTTCACAGGTGCTGTGAGTACTGGCGGAGTAGATAAATAGGTTTTGAGTTCTTCGAATGCCATACGTGCTTCATTCGTCCATGAAAACTTATCCTGCTTTTTAAGTAGTTTGAAGAAAGGGAGGCCCTTTTCCCCAAGTCTTGAAATGAACCTGTTTAAGGCCGCGATGCATCCTGTTAGCTTCTGGACATCTTTTATATTCTTCGGTGCTTCCATTGTAAGGATCGCCGAGATTTTTGCCGTGTTGGCTTCAATGCCCCTGTTACTGACCATGAACCCCAAAAGTTTCCCTGACGGGACACCGAAGACACATTTGGTTGGATTGAGTTTCCAACGGAATGTTCTAAGGTTGTCGAATGTCTCTTGAAGATCACTGATGAGATGTTCTGACTGCCTTGTTTTGACGACCACATCGTCAACATATGCCTCTACATTGCGCCCAATTTGTTTGGATAGACACGTTTGTATGGCTCGTTGATATGTGGCGCCTGCGTTCGTCAGTCCAAAAGACATAGTTGTGTAGCAGTAAGCACCGAAAGGGGTGATGAAAGATGTTTTGATCTGATCTTCTTTCTTTAGTGCTATCTGATGGTAACATGAGTAGCAGTCCAGAAAACAGAGCAGTGCGTATCCCGCGGTGGAGTCCACGACTTGGTCAATGCGTGGGAGTCCCATGGGGTCTTTTGGACAGTGCTTGTTCAAATCTGTGTAGTCGACACACATCCACTACTTGGGATGGAAGACTTCTTTGATGAAGCCTGCGACGAGTAGTTTGGCGAGTTCTTCTTTTATTGCCTCACGTCTATCTTGTGCAAATCGTCGGATGCGCTGTTTTTTGGGTTTTGCGTTCTTGTCAACATTTAGTTTGTGCTCGACAAGTTCTCTAGGAACACCAGTCATATCAGATGGTTTCCAAGAAAATATATCTTTATTATCACGGAGGAACTTGACGAGCGCGTCTTCCTATTTACAGTCTAAATCTGCCCCTATAAGGGCAGTTTTGGACGGATCGCCCGTCCCAAGATCTAAAGTTTTGAGCTGTACTTCTTCGGAGGGCTTGAAGTTGGTACTTGTCGACTTCTTGCTGGGCACATCTAGATCGTCTTCCTTCGACTTCTTGGCCAAGGCGAGTACTTGTAGCATCTGGGTAGGGACATGCGAAGTGGCTGCGAACTCTACTGCCTCAACGTAGCAATCGTAAGAGATCTTTAAGTCTCCCTTTAGGGAAAGTACTCCTTTAGGAGTAGGCATCTTGAGAACCAAGTATACATAATGCTGGATTTGCCATAAATTTGGAGATGGCTGGTCGCCCGAGAATCGCGTGATATGAGGTCTCGAAGTCTGCAACCTCAAACTTGATGTACTCGGTTCTGAAGTTTGCTTCCGTCCCGAAGGTGACTGGGAGTGTGACTTGACCAAAAGGGATTGTTGCATTGCCTGGAACAATGCCATATAATGGAGCATTTGTAGGGTTGAGGTATTTTGTAATGTCTAGGCCCATCTTCTTGAACGTGTTTGCGAAGATGACGTTGAGCCCGCTGCCACCATCGATGAGTACTTTGGTCAGTCTGGCTTGCGCCACGACTGGGTTTAAGACCAGAGGATATCTCCCGGGATTTGCGAAATTGGTCCGTTCTGGAAAATGTGATGGGCACTTCTGACCACTTTAAGTATGTTGGAGTGGTAGGCTCTATTGCCATGATCTCTCGCAAGGTTAGCTTCTTGGCGCACTTCGACTGGTTCATTGTTTATCCACTGAATAGTACGGCTACGACGTTCTCGATGTTTGGAAAGTTATTGCCAGGGTCTTTGTCATCTTTATCTTCCCTTTTCTTGTCGGTATTGGGCGCGTCTGATGTTTGCTTATCAAACTCCTGCTTTAGGTGGAAGCATTTTGCCATTGTGTGCTTGCCATTGGGATGATATGGGCAAGGACCGTTCATGACGTCTGCCGCTTAATGAGCCTTGCGACTGGGGCGCTGGACTGCCGCGACAGTATTGTCTGGCTTGCGCTTCCTATTGTCGCGGTTGAAATCCCTATTGTTTGGGCGATCATTGCGTCGGTCGCCATTGTCTTTGTTGTGATTGTTGGAGTTTTTATCACGAGGCCTGTCGAAGCGCTCCCGCTCGTGGTCGTCTTGGTCTGCCCATTCAGCGACAATGCGTCATAGCTCGCTGATGTTTTCCGGACGGCGTCGGCCGAACTCGCAGTGTAATTCCCGGGTGTAGAGGCCGTCGTGAAAGCAGTCAATTACTTCCTGGTCAGAGATATTCACGATTGTAGCTCTTTTATCGTAGAATCTCTTGATGTATTTTAGCAAGGTTTCCCCTTTTCCTTGCTTGCAAGCTGCCAGTTCATAACGGGTTCCGGGCCGAGCCCAGGTTCCCTGGAAGTTGGTGGTGAATTTCCTGGTGAGATCGTCCCAGGAGTCGATGGACCCGGGGCGGAGGCCCTCGAGCCATGTCAGGGGCGTGGTATCGAGCATAACGGGGAAGTAACTGACTTTTATGTCATTGGATCCCCCAGCCATCTGGATGGCGGTAGAGTAGATTCGGAGCCATTGTTCAGGGTCTTGCTTGCCCGTGAACTTTTCAATTCCTGTTGGTTTGAACTTGCTAGGACATTGGATTTCTTTTATGCGCCTGGAAAAAGCTGGGAAGCCGTCATATTTATCACTTGGTGAACGGTCGCTCCGGAAGCTAGAGGTGCTGTGATCGGAGTCGTATTGTCATCCACGATTGTGGTTTTGGAGAGGTCGGTCATCGTGGTTTGATGACTCTTGGTGTTGGTGACGATCGTGACAACTCTCTCCTCGACGATCGTTACGGCGTTCTTCGTGGCGATCGTGATGGCGTTCTTGATCGCGTGGTCGGTTTCTGTAATTATGATGGGGTGGAGGCCCGTAGTTGCGGTCGTAATCTGCGCGACGACGGAGTTCAAATTCCACGCGCCGTTGTCGACTCGACTGGATGACAGAGCGTGCATCACGGTTGTCGTTAATGATGTTGCGAAGGTCTTGATCTCGTGGCCTTGCACCATCTTGGTTGTGACTGCGTCCTCTCCCCTGCTGGTGATTGCGATCAGCATCTCGGTCACGTCTATGTCCCCGTGTAGTAGCGATTTAGGCTTCATGTGGAGGAGGCCTCTCAGCGCCTGGGCGCCTGGTATCCGGTGTGTGGTGGCTAGGATTCGCTTGGTTCGTAGCCTTGTGAGCTGTGTCGAGGAGCGTGAGTACTTGTCTGACGGTAGGGGTGTCGGGCATGGACCTGACAAGTTCTGCCAGGACGGAGATGTTCAATGGCACGTTTTGAGATACTAACTGGTCCCCGACCATATCGAAATCCTGTGTAAGGTTTCGTATGGCGTTGGCGCGTATCGCGGCGTTGAGGCGCCTCTGCTTACGCTTGGCGTTCCTTGCTTGGCGCGAGGTTTTTTGCTCCTCTGTTTCTCTGTCAGCAGTGCGTTCCTCTTCTGATACGTCGGTGATCAGCTCGCGATCGTATTGGGTGCCTTGGTCCTCATTGCCAGCCATGAACACTTGACGACCTGGGTCTTGTTCGCTAAGGGAGAGGACTATCTGGGTGGTTGAGAAGTTGTCGCTTGAGCTTTCAGTTGAAGTAGTGAGCGATGCAGTCTTGCCATCTTGGAAGGGCAGTTCCTCCAGGATGACGGCGGCAAGTCTTGACTCATTGTCCCGGCAGGTGTCGGCCGGGATCGCCTTGGGCCAGTGAACCGCGAGTCCTCCTGGTGTTCTGGTTACGACTAATCCGAACGGGAGGCGAACGAGTGGTTCCTCCAACACGAACTTGGTGTTGAAGTGAGCGTGATGGCGTAGGCGCGCGACGTTGTCAGGAGCGTCACTTAGCAGGATGGTGAAGTCATCATCGTCGTCCCTCGATGGCGTTGATTCCAGCTCGAGGTCGTCGGTGTGATCTGCCTTCGGTTGAGGCTCCTGAATCATCCTTGCCTCTGCTTTTGTGGTACGCATCTGTTTATATGGATGCGCTATGTTGGAGAGTTCGAGCGGGAGTCGATCTGAGGGGTTGTCCGATGGCGTGGCCAACTCGGAGTTCCCTGCTCTTTCCATATTTGGAGTCGAGTTGTACCTGGACTCGACTTGGAGAGTCCCGAGCGAACTTGGAGTTAGGATCGAACTCGTAATTGAGGCCGAGGTCGATTTGGGAGTAGTCGTCGAGTAGGGGCCGGGGTTGTTCGCAAGGTAGCTCGCGAACCTACCGTCGCTTTGGGCGATGAAGGTCCATGCACCGAAAACGAAGGTGGCTCCTTCCTCGACGTCGGCGATCTTGAAGGCGGTGAATCCCATCGTCCCTGATGGTGAGCTTTCGGCGAGAAGCCCCACGGTGGGCGCCAAGTGTCAATGGTTTATATCGAGCACGTCTGTCTGGGGGTACCCTAGAGAGTAGATTGATGGATCTCGCTGAGTTCTAGGAACGACAGTGCACGAACAACACAAAGATTTAGACAGGTTCGGGCCGCGAGTAGCGTAATACTCTACGTCATGTGTGCTTGATTGTATTGCACGTGAGTTGAGTTGTTTTGAGGGGGTCCCTGCTCCTCCTTATATACCCGGGGAGCAAAGTTACAAATCGATTACAAAGACTACTCGTATCCGACCTGGATGGTTACAATAAGGTAATCTATCATGTATACTATTCGAATACGAGTAGTTTTACTATTTGACTACATCGTCATATACCTTATCTGGCTAGTCCAAAGCAGTCGGATCACAACTCTCCATATCGAGTAGTTTAATTCCTTAGATGAGTGGCCCTAGGGATCCTGGCCCCACACACACCAACCGTCGGACGATGGGCCGAGTTGTACGAAAATAATCACCGTACATACTCCATCCGTGCATAGATTTTGCTATATCTCTAGAAAAGCCAGAATAGCTTGTATTACATAATGGAGAGAGTATGTGACAAGGCTGATGATAATGTCAACATGTTGTCAAGCACTAACCGGGTATGTGAGATGTCATCTATCAATGAGGTGCGTCATGGGATGGTAAGGAGCAGGCCTGGCCCTGAGTTTTGAGAGGCCCGTGGATGAGCGTGTAGCTCAATGGTAGAATGCCTAGTGGAGGTGATACCCACTATCGACGATTTATGTCGAGCACGTCTACCTGGGGGTACCCCAGAAAGTAGTTTCATGGGTCTCGCTGAGTTCTTGGAACGATGGTGCACACACAACACAAAGATTTAGACAGGTTCGGGCCGCATATTGCGTAATACCCTACGTCATGTATGCTTGATTGTATTGCATATGAGTATGACCTGTATGGTTCGCCGAACTAGGGACCCCTACCCTCCTTTATATATCTCAGGGGGTAAGGTTACATGGCAAGTCTCCTAGTCAGTTACAATATGGGAGTCCTAGTAGGAGTACATGAGTAGTTCTCCGAGTAGTTCTACTAGGACTCGGTCTTCTGTCTTGAGGGTATCCGGGGATACATATCCCACAAGCCCCCGAGCGCTTCATAGCCGAACAACAACCATCCTTCGAAGTCTTTTAGTCTTTCGCCGAATGCTTGTGGTTACTGAGAGGCCGTGGAGAGCTTCATGAATGTCTTCAAATAAATATGCTCACCGAAGATGAAGCATATATGCTTAGCCCCCGAGCCTCGAGTTGATTAGGATAATCAGGTCGAGGTTCTTGTAAAAATATTCAAGTATTTGTCTTGAATTGATCAACAATAGGCACAAAAAATGTGTACCCCTTGAGTATAGCCCCCGAGCCTCGAAGCGAATGGTTTACATTCGGTCCGAGGGTTAAGAACATAATCTTCAAAGTAGCTTCTATGTTGATATCCAAATATCGACGGGTGCCAGTACTCGGCTGGTATTGTAGGGCCGCGCCATTTGAGTACCGACTGGTTCGAGTACTCGTCTTCATGTCTTGTCTTGCGCTGTGTAGCCCCCGAGCTTAAAACGACTAGTTGAAGTACTCAACATGTGAGCACCGACTAGTATAAGTACTCAAGTGGCTCCGTGGCGTCATGAAGAGGCGAGGTGGTGCCAAGTCTTGTAACGTTGCTACTGGTTAAGTAGATGATGATGCGTGCTACTTGTTAAGTAGTCATTAAGTTGATGCCGCTTATTACACTACTTGTTAAGTAGTCTTGACATTTCACTACTAGTTAAGTAGTCTTTTGTGTCATGCGCGTTACACTAAGTATTTGTAGTACCGCAACTCGTGGTCGTGATGATATTTGATTAGTCTGCTAGAGCAAACTTAAGAAGTTTTAGTTTTGTTAAGACTTGGTAGACCGCTAGCGCAAGCCTGAAGTACTACTTGTAGTAGTTTAGATTGTGCGTTTTATGCAAAAAGTACTTTTAGTACGTCAACTCATGGTCTGAGTGCTTTTAAGCATGTCTGCTATAACAGAAGTAGTCGTTTGAATGCTACTTGTTAAGTAGTCATTGAATGCTACTTGTTAAGTAGTCGTTTGAATGCTACTTGTTAAGTAGTCTTTCATACGCTACTGGTTAAGTAGTCGTTCACATGCTACTTGTTAAGTAGTCTTTCAAACGCTACTAGTTAAGTAGTCGTTCACATGCTACTTTTTTAAGTAGTCTTTCAAATGCTACTGGTTAAGTAGTCTTTTGAATGTGCTACTTGGTAAGTAGTCTTTCAAATGCTACTGGTTAAGTAGACTTTCATACACTACTGGTTAAGTAGTCGTTCATACACTACTTGTTAAGTAGTCTTTCAAATGCTACTGGTTAAGTAGACTTTCATATGCTACTGGTTAAGTAGACTTTGAATGCTACTTGCTAGGTAGTCTTTTGAATGCTACTGGTTAAGTAGACTTTCATATGCTACTGGTTAAGTAGACTTTGAATGCTACTTGCTAGGTAGTCTTTTGAATGCTACTTGTTAAGTAGTCTTTTGAATGTGCTACTTGGTAAGTAGTCTTTTAAATGCTACTGGTTAAGTAGACTTTCATACACTACTGGTTAAGTAGTCGTTCATACACTACTTGTTAAGTAGTATTTCAAATGCTACTGGTTAAGTAGACTTTCATATGCTATCGATTAAGTAGACTTTGAATGCTACTTGCTAGGTAGTCTTTTGAATGCTACTGGTTAAGTAGACTTTCATATGCTACCGGTTAAGTAGACTTTGAATGCTACTTGCTAGGTAGTCTTTTGAATGCTACTGGTTAAGTAGACTTTCATATGCTGCTGGTTAAGTAGAATTTGAATGCTACTTGCTAGGTAGTCTTTTGAATGCTACTTGTTAAGTAGTCTTTTGAATGTGCTACTTGGTAAGTAGTCTTTCATATGCTACTTTGTTAAGTAGACTTTCGAATGCGCAACTGGTTAAGTAGTCTTTTATATGCTACTTGTTAAGTAGTCTTACATATGCTACTGGTTAAGTAGTCTTTTAAATGTACTACTTGTTAAGTAGTATAGGCTACTGGTTAAGTAGTCTTGCATACGCTACTGGTTAAGTAGTCTTTTGAATATGCTACTTTGTTAAGTAGACTTTCGAATGCGCTATTGGTTAAGTAGTCTTTTATATGGTACTTGTTAGATAGTCTTTTGGATATGCTACTAGTTAAGTAGTCTTTTGAATTTGCTACTGGTTAAGTAGTCTTTGTGAAAAACTTGTGGTACTTGAGCTCATGGCGCGAGTACTTTCTGGTTTGTCGGCGGAAAATTCAGTCCTGTTAAGTACTTTTTAAGTAGCCGGAGGTTCGGAGTAATCTTCAAAAAACTTCATAAATCTTCAATAATAAGACAAATTGTCGCGGAGATCTTGCATAGGCGATGGTTCATCACTTGGTCTGCTTTTTCTCCAAGTAGTTGTACGAGGGCCTGTGTTGGCGGTCGTTACAACCCAAATCCGACCACCAATACTCGGGAATAAATGAGGTTTTATGCAACATTCCATGTACTTAGGTTTTATTTCTAATAAAGTTCCACAAGTTTTGGTGAGTGACACTTGTGCAGGTACAACTACAACAAATACGTGCTATTGGGGCCAAAAATGACCGAATCGGCCGAACGACTCCGTTCGGCCGGTTACCCCCCTTAGCTGTACAAGACGCCGGGAGCCGTCCACGTTAACAAATGACCGAGCGACTACATCACACGCCACGTGGACGACCGCCAACACATCCCGGAGCACTAACACGTCATCCTGGGCCAGAACAACACAAGTCCAAGCTACAAAGGCCGGACCAGGGGGACCCAGGACCAGAGGCGGTGCAGCTGAGGCCGGCCAAGGGCCAGGCCCAGTTCGGCCGAAGCCAGGCCTTCGGCCGAACCGACCCCAGCTGCCAAACCGCCTCCCAGCAGTGCATCCTGGCCCTTGGTGCAGATGGCGGTGGATCTGGCGTTCGGCCGAACGCCAGGGTTTGGGCAAACCAACCCTCTCGGCCGAAACGGCCGGCCACCGCCTCTGCCCTCTCCCTTGGCCGTTACTCTACCTAAACTGACCCTGGAGCACTATATATAGAGTGGCATACCCCCATTTGTAACACACACCAAGCCAAGGAGCTCATTTCCACTTTCATTCTAGTAGAGTTAGGATAGTTTAGTTGGGAGTTAGAGTTGAGTCGAGCTTTGCCTCGGAGGTTCCGGAGTCATCTTCAGAAGCTCTGGTAATAGCTCTTGTATCTTTTACTTTTCCTTTTGTAAGACATTGAGTATCAATATAGTTATCTTTATCTCTTTGCCTTTGTCATTTATATCTTGCTTCTACTTTATTCTAGTAGCAAATATATCTTGTTTAGACTATAGTCAGTTATAGTTCTAGTGCTTGTAGTCTTGTTTAAGTCTTTGTCTTGGCTGGTTCTTCGATCTTGCTTGATACTGGAGGTGAACTGTCACCAAGAGTATTGACAAGGTTGCTTGCTCTTGCTAGCAGAGTAAGTAGTCGTTGTCTAGTGTAGGAGTGGTTCCTAGACTAGTCAGTGGCCTTAGTTTATTCCCGTCGCAACGGAGGTGGTAGCCGGGAGGTGGTGACAGCCCTTTCGGTCTTCGTAGCCCATCACGTTAGTTCCGGTCCGTAGGATTCCCCAGTTGGGAAATAGTGGCACCCCTTCTCATCCCTTTCTGTGTGTTCACCGGTTCCCTTGTCCCGAAGCTAAGACATTAGAGTTATCCCAGATCTCCTAGTGCTGGCTCTGTAGCCGCTGTATCTCTAAGCTAGAGTGACATAGGTAGATAAAGAATCCAGGAGTCCTCTATCTCTTCTCGTTGTCCTCCAGCTATCTATCTCTTCTCTCCCTTACCTGAGTATCCCTTGAGCTGTGTGTCCGGTATATCCACTCCTATCCAATACCGTTATCCCCTGTCTTGTCTAGTTGTGTACCCTCCTCTGATAGTCTCGAATATCTGTTCACTAGTAATCTTGCCAATGCTTCCCTGCGGAAATATATATTATGATACCTCGGAATACTCCCAGGTGAAGTGCTACAATGGTGATTCTGTGCGCTTGCAGAATATTTCTATATTTTACTAAGCCATAAGGAAAACCACTGAAACACTCCTTACCCCAGTACCAGGATTCTCAATTCTGATATTGGATCGTAAGAAGTGCCAACAGCCTGCTAGTGGCAGGAGTACTGGGCAGAGTTCTACTGAACCCCACATTTAAAGTAATGCTAAATAGTGCTTCTTGCGGGATCACGCGATGTTTTAACATCCGCATGCGAAGAAATCTCATATGTAGGTGTAGCCTCCAAGAGCCCTACGTATCTCGATTTATCAAATACGTAGGCTAACATGGCATGCTCCATAGTCGGCGATAGTGTAGCCCTCAAGAACTGTTGTTGTCGAGAGACATACCCAAAAAGTAGTCGGCTCATGGCCCAACATGTTTTTTAAACAGGCTGACAAAATTATTATGTAGAAAATAATTATTAAATAAGACAGCTTAATTCGCAGACGATTGTCGATGAAGCAGTGGCGGATGTTGTTGAAGTCGACTAGTCGGAGTCGAATCCGACTAGTTATTGATGGCACGGTAGCCGATCTCGACTAATTTTGAACTAGTCGAGATGAGTAGTCGAATTAGTTGTCGTGCACGGTGAAGTGGTTGTTGATGGAGCCGACTAGTCGGGATTAGTCCCTGACTAGTTCCTGAGCTTGCGAGACTCATCCCCGAATGGTTTCGGGTCAAGACGAGTAGTCGAAGTAGCCGTTGCGTGCGATGAAGTAGTCGTTGATGAAGCCGACTAGTCGGGGAATGACCCTGACTAGTTCCTGAGCTTGAAAGACTTGTCCCCGAGTGGTTTCGGGTCGAATTGAGTAGTCGAGGCTGTCGTTCGAGATGTATCCGGACTCAGCTTGATGAAACCGGATCGGAGTCAAAGTTGAAGTCGGAGTAGTAGTCGGGGTTGAAGTCGAGATCGAAGTCGAGGTACGTGTCGAGGTCGAAGCCGAAGAGGTCGTCGAGATCGCGGAGCGGCTACAGTGGAGTCACCGTCATCAAGTACGGGCCCGGGCGATCCGCAAGGTGGCTTGCAGACTTGTCGTTGCCTAAGGCGATGAAGATGCAGGCGCCAAAGACGATGGTCACGCCTTCCTTGATGCCGCAGGTGTTGAAGCTTGATCCCATCACGCCTAATGGTGAGCTTGCGGCGAGTAGCCCCACGGTGGGCGTCAAGTGTCGACGATTTATGTCGAGCGCGTCTATCTGGGGGTACCCCAGAGAGTAGTTTCGTGGGTCTCGCCGAGTTCTAGGAACGATGGTGCACACACAACACAAAGATTTAGACAGGTTCGGGCCACAGATTGCGTAATACCCTACGTCCTGTATGCTTGATTGTATTGCGTATGAGTATGACCTATATGGTTTGCCGAACTAGGGACCCCTGCCCTCCTTATATCCCAGGGGGCAAGGTTACATGGCAAGTCTCCTAGTGGGTTAAAATATGGGAGTCCTAGTAGGAGTACATGAGTAGTTCTCCGAGTAGTTCTACTAGGACTCGGTCTTCTGTCTTGAGAGTATCCGGGGATACATATCCCACACCCACCAATGGCTCGAACCCTGGGTGTTGTACTTGTGCCCATCTCTCTATGCAACAGTTGCAGATGAGTCCCACGTTGCCAAAGAGGTGGCGATGGTGAGATTCCTACCCCGACCAGGATTAGGTGGGCTCCTTCTTAAAGCTAAGTCAGGGGACGTCTTCCCCATGATCGAGTATTTTTAGTTTTGAGGGGCCAGGATAAAGATAAAATTGGACATACAAGGCTATGATTATATTCACCTCTATAAATACATGCACACAGATCCTACCCCATATGAGACTATGAGCACCTTCGAGAGACTAAACCCACATGGGTAGAGTTTGTATGCGTGTATTCATATGAAAAATAATATTTTTGATAAAGTCCATTTGACCTCCCGAACTATCATGCAAAGTCCAATTGACCTCCCTCAAAGCTGACGTGGTGCTACGTAGGATGGTTGATTTGGCGGCACGTAGGACAAAACCGGATTTCTTTCAGGTGAGGGAAGAGAGGTTTTGAGAATCCAGGGAGTCTGTTCGGACGGTTTTTGAGTCTAGGGTGGAAACACAAACTAAACCCATTGTCCAGTGAGGCAAATAGGACTTTTTCCAACTAGAAACCGGCACTACCTCACCTAAAGGATAAAACACAAGAGATTCTACTTGTCATGCCTCCTACAAGGTGTCTACTAAACTATGGCGCTACCCCAAGTGTAGCCTCCATTTGCCAACTTGATTGAGATGTGAGGAAAGTGTTGCCCCCAAGGAGAGCAGATGATGAGGAGATAACCTTGATTGGCGACCTCTAGATAATTATCTTGGCCCTAGTGTGTAGTTAGAGGCTGACTTGTGGACCTAGTTAGAGTATTGTATGTCCAACTAGCAATATATGTATGTATATACCCACTTTAGTAGCAGGGCCAAACATGTCTCATTGAAAATCCCTTGGTTGATAATGCACTTTTAATATCCTAGTGAAAGATGGTTTCCTAGGAATCACATTCATTCAATTTGCTTCGGCTAAAAGGACTTGTATGAGTAGAGCTGGAAAAATGAAAATATGAGCTCTTCCATGGCTGAGAAGGAAAGATTAATATTAAATCTAAATAGGCTTTGGGTTGGATTAAGATTAGGGTTTATAAATTTGGATGAGTATTTTATAAATTTTCTAGATTTAAATTTGAATATAATTGAAATGTAAATAGAAAGACATTTAAATTGAGTTTAATTTTTTAAGAAAGAGGGACCAATCATATGCAACACAAATGTGGATACTTAGTGCAAGCGTTATATTATGAAAGGATTATGTTATAAAATAATTATTAATACTGCTAGCTAAGAAAATAAAGAAAATATATTATGTTTGTGAAAATTTTAAAAGTTTCAATATTTTTTGTGAAAACTAAAATGCTCTAAAAATCGGGACGTTACACTAGTCTTCCTATATAGATTGTTTCTTGAGGCATTGTAGTTAAAACATATGAATGGGTGTTTTTATATATGAACAAGACATGGAGGGACTTCGTTGTGGATGTCTTCTATAGCTTACATATATGCTTTGGTAGTCGTATTGCAAGATATGACAGCCAGATCCCACTATTGTTCATTATTTCTCTATCGTAGGTACAACTGTAAACTCTTGGTATTCTATGTTGAAGATGTCATCAATATAGCCACAAGTTTTCCATTGATCTATATCCAAAATATATTGTTAGTATAACATGAAGTTACTAATGTGTCATCAAGATATAGTAAGTAGTACCACGATATGTTGTAGATGTCTTCTATAGCTTACGGATATTCTCGCTCGTTGTATTGCAAGATATGACAGTCATATCCCACTATTGTTCTTGATATTCTATCTTATAGATGATGTCAATATAGCCACAAGTTTTTTATTGATCTATATTCTAAAGATGTTATTAGTATAACATAACATGAAGCTACTAATTGTATCTAAAGGATATAGATATAGTACCATATGTTCATTATTTTATATCTTAAGGATATCGTTGTACACCCACAAGTTACTACATATACAGGTACGCCTTGGCTTCACTACCACACCAACCTCATAATACATACAATCAAATATCAAGGGTTTGCAAAGCCGACTTAAAGTGATAGTACCATGGCCACTCCGCATATTCTTGTAGTTGATGACTCTTGTGTTGATCGTCTTGTTACATCGACAGTCTTAAAGAGTTTTAACATTCAAGGTGCAGTGATTATTATGAACTTTCCATTTGAAATATGCAATCAAACTTTTTATTATGCATTACTTCTTGAGCCTTGTACTTAATGGAAATGGAGAATTACTTTGTGTGGAAGTGACTTGGGATGACATCTCTACACTTATATTCTTGTATAGTGTTATGGTTAATGTTTTTTCTAATTGCAATGGAATGCAACTTGAGCCATAGTAAAAATAATATTTTTAATAAAAACTATATATGGCTTGTTTCTTCCATTTATTGTATATATAAAATAAATTTATTTCCCGACTTCAGTCTTTTTTCTTCATATAAGTGCTTTAATGCTTAATATTTATTATTATTATTATTATTATTATTATTGTTATTGTTATTGTTATTGTTATTGCAGTGACTGCCATGGAAGGTCCTAATGAAGCTTTAAAGTTCTTGGCTATGGTATATAATAGTTTATATGGTCTATGTAATTGTTATTTACAAGAATGTAGTTACTTGTTTAAGTTAATTTGATTATTCACTATGATTAACATGTTTCTCTGCATGCACTTCTGAATATATATATATATATATATAGGATCATGATGTGAAGCTGATTTTGACGGATTACTCTATGCCTGGTATGACTGGTTATGACCTTCTGATGGAGGTGAAGGTAGGGTTCTTTATTAGGAAAAAAATGTATTCCTTATATTTTGTCGACTATTTTACTACCATATCCCAATATTTAATATTTTAATAACTAATAAGGAAATTTCTCTACTCAGAAATCAGCTAAGCTTAGTCACCTGCCTGTGGTGATTATGTGCACGGACGATGTCCCGGAAAGGATCAAAAAGTGAGTAAATATTAAAATTTGCAAGTAATGTATAATTTATATAATTATTATCTAAGTATCCATTTGTCTTATATGCATGTTTTGTGTGAAAGGTGTCTTGAGGGAGGGGGCAAAGACTATATCATCAAGCCTATCAAAGTTGGAGATGTGCGCAATCTTCTTAGCTACATTTGATGAGACAATAAAAGATGAATAAAGACATTATAATAGAACTCTCCTATAGGGTTATATTTCCCATCATCTTATAATCGATATTTAGATATAACCATGTATGGTCATCATTTGTATGGAATGCATTTAAACTTCTGTAAGACTCTATAATATGGCTTTTAAGTGTTATGTGTGGTCATCACGCCTTTGTATCACAAAGTGATTGTTATTTGGCCATGATTAGCAAGGTGAATGTGTTGCTTTTGATCCCTTGTTTGAGCATCTCCAGCAAATCCCCTAAAAGTTATTAGGGAACCTAATACCATTTTTAAGATTTTGGGGGAGGTGCTTTAGTGGATCCCCCGTAGCTTCACCTTCAATAATACATTCCCTTCTATTTCTCTTCACCTGTGCATGCGAACACTATTATAACCTACGTTACATGGATACGCCAAGAAAGTACTGTATCACGTATCGGATACATATCCGATATGGATACGGCAGGGATACGTGATGGATACGTATCAGAAAGTATTCGAGATAAAAAAAACAAATACAGAAAAAACTGATACGTTCGTGGGTACGCATCTAGGTCATTTGAAGATACGGCCTAGCCCACAAGACAACATCACCCTTATCCCTTCTGTTGTTCTGCTCCGGCATGCTTCCCTTTCCTGAGTAAATATGCCCCGCACGGCATCCGCTCGTGCGCCGCCGCCCAACAGCACGGCGCCACCACTCGCCAACGACAGACCTCCGCCACCGGTCACGCCACACCCACGAGGCCGCAATGATCTGCGTTTCTGACAGGTGATAGCTGGGCTCGCGAAGAAGCTATGCAACTCTGCCACGCTGCCGGCGACTCAGCGGCAGGCCGGCGAACTCCGGCGGTGACTCAGCGGCAGGCCGGTGAACTCCGGCGGCTTGTTCGTCGACCCTTTCCGCCGGCGAACTCCGGCGGCTTGTTCGTCAGTTTTGTACTCTGCATTTGTTCTTTTTACCAATCCCCTTCCCGGGCTTCCAGTAGTAGATGGCACGAGTTCTACGGCGATGGCATGAATCAAGGTGCTACTGGACTACTGGACAAACAAGAAGTTTAATCAGTTGCCTTGCCATCATTGAATTGCAAGCTGTCCTTTTTAAAATTCCTAAATTTGAGACTATGATGCAACGTTTCTTACTTTGTTATGTACTGGGACCTCTAATCCCTTCTATTTACCTATATTGAACTTGTGTTTATTGTCATGAACCTTGCTATGTATTGGTATTTATTTATATAAAAATATATTAAAACATATCCACGTATCGGGTATTTTTAAGAAATGTCGTATTTACATATCCGTATCCGTCCGATACTGATACACCGTATTCGTATTCATGTAACATAGATTATAACTCAAATTTCAGATCATTATAATATTTTGTCGTATTCATGGCCCATGCGGGCGGAGTCCAAAGACCCACTTTTTCCAGCTCCGGTGTTCAAGATCGGCTCTACTAGACTTCAATGGTGAGACCGTTTTAAATTGATAAACCGGCGGAGAAACCTGATGGACCCAATGGTTAACAAAATCATATGATACGTGCCAAACTGATAAAGCTCCACTATTTGAAGGACCCAGTGGTTAACATAACCGTCTGATACGCGCCGAACTGATAAAGCCCAAGGACGAACACACGCTAGCAGGCAGCGGGAATTCTATATAGCTTCTAGAAGTTTTTTTTTCTCTACGTAACTTTCGATATTTGAGATTGGTGCGGATAGTCTCGTTTGTTGGATGTGGTTCCATCTCTTTGAACCTTAGAAACCCCGCACCTCCTTCTCCTCCATGCTACCCCCGCCACCATCATGGCCACGTGCGCCGTCGCTGTGTACCAGCCACTAGCGATGCTGCGACCCCACGCGCCTTCGTCGCCGCCTATGCTGTGTCCCTGCATGCCTCCATTGCTGCCAATGCTGGAGCCCTTACACGCGACACTAACGATGCTGCTGCCCATGATGCAATCCCTGCCTGCGATGCCGGCGATGCTGTCGTCCCCACACGTGCTACCATCACCGTCGTCCATACATATACATTACGTGTTTGTTGTTGTGACCCGTAAGAGACGCCGCCGTTGATATTTGTCTCCGTACGTCGCCTTTGTCGCTGCTTCTGCACGTCGTCGTCATAAAAAAAGATGAATTAATCACTTGAAAGTTGATTTTTGTTTCGCAAATGTTGAATTTATTATTTCAAAATGTTGAAATAGGTTGTGAAAATGTTGAAGATAGTTTTCCCCCGAAATGTTGATCCATGTTTCAGAAAATGTTGAATCTATTATTTTTAAATGTTGATTTAATCTATACTGAAAGGATCGAGCTCTTTTAAAAACTTTTGCTACCAATTAAAACCCCCCCTTACCCCTTACCCCTCACAATAGACCCACCTGGACCCACGTTGAAGGAAAGAAAAGGAAATATTAGAAAACTTTTTTTTGACAAAGCGAAAAATCCCATGTGAGTTCACCTCTAGGCCCCCGTTTTTTTCACCAGTGTTTTTTGTACCCACTTTTTTTTATTTGGAAAGAAGAAAACGATTTTTTGTTACGGAAGGAACATCTTCCTATAAGGTAGGCACTAGAAACGGAAGCTTTTGCTAGCTCGTTCCTGCTTTTACTGTATATAAACATCGCCTACTTGCTCTTACCAAATTCTGTTAACTTTTACCGAATTTACCATCACGGAATCATTTGATTCTGTAATTCCTGTTCATTTTGTTAAGGTACGAGAGGGAGTTCTTCTTGAACGTTGTCAACGGCCATGGTATTGTTTCCTGGGGCGCTGTGGACACCAGCAGATCAGATGATCGCAGGGATGAGATAATAGGTTTTGTAACCACGAGGATAATTGCGGCAAAAGATAGCGAGGTATCACCATACAGAAGGTCCTGAAAGTTGTATTACCTAACTTGTAGAGCTCGGTGGAGCTAATGATTTTGATATGCAGATTGAGGACTTGTTTAGGTATAACAGTTCACGCAAAGATCTTACACTTGTCTATATATTGACCCTGGGTGTGGTTGATAGCTACAGAAACCTTGGCATAGGTTTGTTACCTTGTCTTAATTATTTTTTACCATTCTTGGCTTCTAATCGTATATAAATCTAAATACATACCATGAGGTCTGAGCACCTAAAATTTATAAATTCGGTCTAGAATATGTTGAAAACTAAAACTATAGGCAAGCATGTCGAGATTGAAAGAATAGATTTTCTTCTCCCTTTATCTATTGGATGGATAGAGGTCGAGACTCCAAATATGGATAAAGTCCGGATAACCTCCTGAAGTATATTTTTATTTATTTTACACCACAACTATTTCAATTGATCCAATCTATCCCTTATAAGATTTATCTTTTTAATTTCTCCATGCATAATTGGTCTCCTAAGTTAAAATTTTGTAAGATGATAGAGATCCACATATAATATTTTTTTAATATAATTCGAATTTTTTATCATTATTTTTTATAAAATTTTATTTTATATAATTAATTTATTATTACATATCATAGCCTTTTAAAATAACGATGAAAAATTATAATATATTTTTTAATATAATTTATGATCCGCTCTATTATATCAAAAAATTTCAACTCAAAATAACATACGTCATGGAGAAAAAACAAAGAAATCTTACCAAGGAATAAATTAGACTGATTAAGATAATTAGGGTGTAAAACAGATCAAAATATATTTTATGGGTTATCTAGACTTCGTTCGTAGGCAGTAATTTAGATTTTTTTCAAAAAAATAAAAATGAAAGCGTACCGAACCAGCTGACCCGGAGCATGAACCGCCCGTCCCGTTCCCATAGACCATTGTCGGGTGTTACGTTTTCGGTCGCACAGTTTGGACTCGAGTACTCGCCGACTTCGGCTCGTCACGTCCACGTACCCTCTGATCTCTCTCGAAGAAAAAGCCGGCGAGCTCTCTCCCCGTGCGGAAAGGGTACGAGCGCCTAATCTATTCGCTCGGATACTCCTCCAATGTCGCGACCGGCGGAGGCTGGGGACGCATACTGGGCAGCACGGGAGGAGGCGGCGGCGCGGCTGGAGGCGATGGACGCGAGGGCTGTTAGGGTGGACGAGCACTCGGCGGAGCAGTTGGAGACCAACAACGAGCTCCAGTTGGACGAGGTAATGTATCTTGCGCCCCAACTGTCCGTGAGTTTGTCTGTTCACCGGCGCGCGCCGGAATTCGGTGGATGATATAATATGTGGGTTCCTAATTCCTAATTAGGGCGAAAATATCTCGTGATTGGAGTTTTAGTGATTAACATGTGACGATATACAGAGTATGCAATCGTCACCACCCCTCGTGATCTGAAACTGGAGTTCAAATATGCCAGAGGCTGCAGTGAAATTTCCCTTCTATAGCATTGAGAGGGATATTTAACTATTTGCCACATTTACACAAGCCGCTCCTTCAGTTGCCAGCTTTAGAATTTTTCCTACACATTTGCCACTCTTAGGAAGCAGTAGTTCCACATTCACCATTTTTGCTGACGTGGCGAGCCAACACACCAAGGCAGCGTGGATCGAGCATGTGAAATGACTACGGTGCCCTTGTCTCTGTGTACACTTGCCACGGTCTGATTTTTCTCTATCTCACTCCATCTCACTTGCACTGGGACCCACATCGTCATTTCCTACCTCCAGCCGCTCCCCCGCCGCCTTGCTCGACCGCTGCTTCCTCCCCGACGAAGATGGCGTCACGGGCGGTTGGAGCCGCGGACGCGACGGAGGTGACGCCGCAAGTGCCATGGAAGGCGGGGGAGGGTTCGCGCTCGCGCCCGCAGCCGGCGGCGCCGGGGACTTGTCGAGCGACGGGGACTTCATAGTCCTCCGGTCTGTCCGCGCTGCCTCTGTCCGCGTCAAATCCCGCGCCATATTAGATGATGGCTCATGTACTGTCTGACAGGGTTTAAAATTTCAATAAACAAATTTTTCTGTCACTGCCAATGAATACGAAATATTGAGATCCAAAAAAAATCAAAAAATATCTTTGCATGATTTTACTAGAAATTGTCTCTAAATCGTCATACATCATGATTATGTATATAACAATAAAAAATATGACAACATATTAAAATTTTAACACGTTACATGAAAAATTGGTTTAGAAAAAAATTCAGACCCTACTAATAAACACAAAATTTTGGAAATTCCAACAAAATTTCGCCAAAAATTATGGTTGTTATCTTGCATGAACGTCACCTACGTATTTGGTTTGCATGATTGCCCGGGTACGATGAAAATTATGGTTGTCATCGAAGTCTGCACATATGGTCCCAGCTATTCCGCGCATGGTTCATGTTGAGATCCTTGCCGGTCCTGATCAGATAGGAATAGGATCGCATGATCATGTTTTAAAAACGAAGATCTATGATTGAACCTACTGTAGTGTGTTATGTCCATCGCAATTTTTATTATCAGGATTTGATACTGGACGAATGGATCCGATTGGGTGTGGGTCGCATTATAAAATTTATATAATGTTTATATTTGTATAATTGTTTTCTGATAGGTACTGAAACTCCGCATTTTTGGTCTGCCGCTCAATTAATAATAGATTTCTTGAGTTCACCTTGTACTGCAAGTGACAATAATGGTATTTTGTGCTTGTAAATAATACAATATTTGATGTATTTTAGTTTTAGTTTGTCTCATTAATAGTATTTTATTATTGCCAGAAACAAAAGTTAACTTAAATTTCGATGGAGGATTATTGGAACAATCTGATTCAAATTTTGGAATTGCCACGAATGGTATTTTGTGCTCATAAACAAAAAAAATATTTGAGTTCTTCCTTGTCTCATGACTAGCATTTTTCTATTGTCAGAAGCTAATGTTAACATAGATTTCGATGGAGTAATCTGGGAACCACCTGATCCAATATTTGGAGCTTATGGTATTATATATTAAATTTTGTGTATGCACATGATATATATTTTGCCAAACTTTTTATTAAATGTATGGTAATTCTGTAGAGGAGGATTTGGATTGTAATGAACCTGAAAAATGCATTGAAGATATTTATGAAGATGATGAAGCTAGGATGTATAATAACGAAGGTTATCATAAATATTTGTTTAATCTATTTGTTAATTATTTTTTATATTAGTATAATTATTGTTTTAACACAATTTTTTTTAAAAACCCCTAGCCCCTTTTTTCGCCGGTGTTTATTTACCCACCTATTTTTTTGGAAAGGAAATAACCTCCAAACTGAAAAACAATTCTTCTACCATGAAACCTCCTCTAAGATTTTTTTTGAAAGGAATCAACCGATACGCATGGCTCCTATAGCCGAAACAAATTTAATTACCATTGTTGGATATTAAAAGAAGGAAAACACACGGTTATGGCACCAACAAAAATAAAGTCCATAGCCAAGCAGGAGCAAGAAACAAGCACCAAATTTTCTCTTCGAAATTGCTAATCCGAGGAGATCAACACAAGTCACACGAAGCACCGGGAAAAAACTGGAATAATTCTACGCGATAGTGTCAAGGACGTCAAAACTTTGAAGAGAAAAAATGGTCCACCTAAATACACCCACATTTGTAACCACGTCTATACATAATAATCCCATATTGCTAATAGACAATAGATTGGAGAGTTTTTCTCCATATTTACCAACTATCTCGAAAATGATGTGCTTCTAGATTTGAAAATACCTAAAGCTCTCTATACATGAGAGAACTAATATAAATTATTTTTAAAAGCGTTTCGCACGACTGGTCTGTTTACCATGGCTCACTAAGTGACACGGTTTGAGTACTTACGTGTCATCAATAAACGTGCGTGCCGCACGTGAGTTCTTGCTAGTCTTTAGTAAATGTTAGATCTAGTATATTGAAATATTTATTCAAGTTTCTAATATGGGTTTAATAGGTTTTAAAGTGGGTAGGGGGCGTCTTACACGCACGAGCAGATGGTTAATTTAGTAATTTGCTATTGGGCCGGATCTTATTGTTTGTTATTGGGCTTGTAAGCCATGTTTTTGGCTCCGGAAGTCATATAAGTCCCCCGCAGGCAGCGGCACCAGAAGGTCCAAATCCATCTTCCTCGCACCAGAAACCCAGCTAGTCAAGAGCACAAAGCCCACCACACCACCACCGGAAAGAAACCTGTTGTTTTAAGAAGCGCAGCTTCCGTACAGATGTTCGATGGCCTATTTTAGGTTTTCATATGGCATGTAGCCCGATCCTGCTCGGCTGACTGGTGGTTGGTGGCTGATACTGATGTGTGCTGAGAGAAAAATACTGTTGGCTGACTGGTGGTAGGTGGGTTGGTGTTGGTTTGTGCAGAGAGAAAAACACTGTTGACTGGCTGCTGGTAAGCCAAATAAAAGGGCGCTAAATGGTTACGGCACATAGATATTGTTGTAACACATAAGCATGCTATTTATCAGCAATGCCTTAGTTACAAACAAAACAAACACGAACAGCAATGGATCTCACCACTCTACTAAATCCCTGAAAGAAGATGGATCACTGAAGCGCGAGGTTCATAGAAGGCCTCCAAAGGCACCTCTTTCGGTAAGGTTAGGCCCGAGCCCTCAGTCATGTCCACAAGATCCTCCCCAACTCTTTCCCAATCGAAGCACTGGATCATAGTCCCCAGAGCAAGGCCAACCATCTGCATGCCCAAGTTCTCTGCTGGGCACCGTCGTCTTCCCATACCAAATGGGATGAACATCTTACCTTCACTCTTCCCATTCTCAAACCTATGAAAGTGAATTGCATATTTCTGTAAATCATGCCATATGGCACCAAAATAACATTTCTATAAATAAAAATGAAATATAGAATAAGTTTGACACAGTACCTTTCTGGTATGAACTTTTCTGGTTCATTCCATAGCTCAGGATTCCTATGGATGGCAAATGTATTTACTAAGAGCATTGTCCCCTTGGGAATATGAAACCCCTGCACCGTGCAGTCCGTAGAGGATTCATGAGGAACAAGGAATGGCGCTGGTGGGTATAAACGAAAGGTCTCCATGATGATGCACCAAAGGTAATGAAGCTTTGGCAGATCGGTCGCCTCGATTAGGCGTATTGATTGCCCTATGCATGCATCAATCTCCGTGCGAGCTTTTTCCAGCACAGTGGGGTTGTTTAGCAAGAGCGTCATTGCCCATTCGACTGTATCTGCTGAAGTACTTGTTCCAGCTTCCAGTGAACTCTTCAAGAAACAGAGAAAAAAATAGGTTAAATACCTCCCATTTGGTGAGAGAATTTTCAAAGCTGGAAATCAAGAAATAGATGGAGGTTGCAACATCTATACACCAAACCCTGCTCAGCTACTCTGCATTGCTGGCTTGCTGCGAGTCTGGTATTATTACATTCCACCAGAGGCAGATGCGCATTTCTGACATTATATATGGATGTGAACATTTTCTTTTTAAAATATCAAACCCTGACAGTATATAGCTTCCGATATATTTATTCATTGGCATTTTTTCTTAAGGCTAATGAGGAAATTGAACCAGTTTTTGGCACCATGTTTTGATCCCCACAAAAGGCTAAAGAGGAAAATAGCAGACTTGACCAAAGTGGCACGAGGCATGCTTGGCTGTCGCCCGTCGATGACACATGTGACATGTACAATCACATTTTTACTACAGGCAGGAGATATATATATATATATATATATATTTGAGAATTACACAGTACAACGCAGACGCTCACGCACGCACTCACCCCTATGAATACACGTACGCAGACGCTCACGCACGCACACTCACCCCTATGAATACACGTACGCAAACCCTACCCCTATGATGCGAGCATCAGGATTTGAACCCTGGTGGGTAGCGTCCCACTGGACCGTCTCCTACCATTGCACTACAGGCCAATTCGCAGGCAGGATATATATATATATATATATATATATATATATATATATAATCACCTTTATTTGCCATGCTACAATGCTTGCATCCACGTGTGTCCTAGTGCGACAAATATGGTTTGGTTTTGATAAACCTCCGCTAGATAAAACTCCAAAGTCTGACGTTGGATCAGAGCGTGATTCCAGTGGCGCTGTCCGTGGCAGCGGCGAGGGACAGCAAGATGGCGGCAACGCCGTGCACGTGACATTTAAGAAAGCACTATGTTTTGGAGATTGGATCTGACCGTTAATCTCAAGGATTTAAACGAGTAGACTACATTCGGGTTAATTAGATGTCAAGTTTTCATTTTCATTCAAATTTCAAACAAGACTGAATTCCTTTAAGAAAATTCTTGTAGAGAGTGATATTACTCACAATGCACAAGGTACGGATGAGGTGGTCCGGGCAGGCCTCGGGGTCCTCGTTCTGCAGCGTCAGCAACACCCCGATCATGGTCCTCCTCGCCGGCGCGCCCTTGTCCATCTCCTTCCTCTGCTCCTCGATCAGCCCCTGCAGGAACCTCGTCCGGCCCTCCCGGAGCCGCCACAGCCGCCGCCCCACGCCGCCGACGTCCAGCCACCGCGCCCACGCCGGCAGGAAGTCCCACGCAGTCGACGCGCCGCTCAGCTCCATCGTCTCCTCCACCATCTCCCTGAACCACCGCGCCTCCTCGCTCACCTCCCCCTCGCCGCCGTAGTACGTCCGCGCGCACATCATCCCCATCATGGCGTTCATGAGCAGCTCGAACAGCCGCGACTTGAGCTCCACCCGTGCCCGGCAGCGGCCCCCGGTTCCACAGGCCGCCGCGGCGGCGCGGTAGAGGCCCCGCGCCATGGCCCGCGCCTCGCGCTCGTGGACGCCGGCGAACTGCTGCACCCGGAGGACCGAGAGGATCTCGGTGACGGCGATGCGGCGGACGTGGCGCCAGTAGGGCCCGTAGCTGGCGGTGCCCATGGTGGTCCAGTCGTAGGAGAGGATCCCGCCGGACGGCAGCCGCGGGCGGTCGGCGAACGCGACGTCGCGCGGGCCCAGGCACTCCTCGGCGGCCTGCGCCGAAGACACGACGGCGACGCGGCGGGAGCCGAACCGGAGCGCGACGACGGCGCCGTGGCGGGCGGCGAGGCGCGCCAGGGTGCGGTGGAGGGGCTTCTTGAAGAGGTGAAGGTGGCCGATGACGGGGAGAGCCACCGGCCCCGGCGAGTCCCGGCGAGCCCCGCGCCGGAAGGCTCGCGCCAGCGCGAGCAGTGGTGCTAGCAGGAGGACACTGATGACGGCGATGGTGCTCAAGGTATCCATGGTGGACTCACACAATTGATCACTCTGATAAGTGGGGAATCGAGTCAAACTCGGTCGGAACGCTCCTTGATCTGAAAATCTCAATCTGGGCTCACGGTAGTTGGGAAGCACTATACTACAGTAGTACTGCTCAAATTTCCGGATCGAGTAGTAAAGACGACAATATCATCAAAAAATAAAATTATGGGACCGTTCTGTTTGAGTCTATATATACCTACCACACTCTAATCTTTGTTTAAAATTTTGAGTTTTTTCATAATGTTTGATCATTTGTTGAGGACCAGGTGTGTCCGAGGACCGGTGGATGGTCGCTTCCCAGTGTGATGAGTGATTGACAACGTGGTGTTGGACTGACTCTTAGTATTGCAGGTGTTCGATGTGACTTGGTTTGCGTTGGTGCAGGTGAAGAACAAGCGCGAAAGGCCTTAGCCAGAGTGGCCTCCGAGGAGTCGAGAGACAAGTAGGCTTGGTTCGAGGGACCCGGTGGCCAGACGGAACCAAGTGCGGTCGGCATGGTGCAAGAAGAGCAAGACGACGTCGTGAAATGAGCCGGTGCAAGGTAGCGGCTAACAACCGAAGCTTGTACGCGGGGTTTGATGGTTGGGCCACAAAACCATCAGAGGTGGGTTTCTCAGTTTGGGCCTCAAAACTGAGCCCGAAGGCCCAACATGACGGAGACGGTGATCCGGGCATGTTCGGGAAGCTTCGAAGCGGTGGACACGCGGCGGGATCCTGGAGCTTGCGTCGGAGGGAAGCAAGGCCGGATGGACGGCGTGCCCAGCCGGAGGAAATATATCAGAGTTCCAAGATTGCCCCTGAGGGGTATGTATCTTAAGCTTAGAGTGTAGGGGTAGTGTGGTTCCCCCCCCCCCCACGAGATGACTCAATATAAATAGGAGGTGGAGGGGATGGCAAGTTATCCGTTCGAAACCCTAGTTCATTTTCTCTCTATTCTGGTAGGCTAGCCAAGTGCAGATCGAGTAATCTTAGCGGGTGGATGAAGGGTGGAGGTTAGCCACCGTTGTACAGATCGTGACCTCTGGTTGTATGGAAGAATCGTTCTAGAAATGATTTGCTCGTCTTCCTTCCCGAGTTCATTTTGTGTCATTTTCGTTCTTGGTTCGATTCGTCGTTTCTAGGCCGTTTCCTCTCGGATTTCTTTGTGGGAATCATGGGTGAGTGCCTTGTGCCTCTTTGTGGATGATCTTGACCCCTCAAACGCCGAGATTTGGTCCGAATTTGAAGTTTTTGTGATGAACTTGTGGTGAGGGTGTTCTTCCGTTAGATCCGGGATTCCTCGTGTTGTAGGGAGTTAGAGGCTGAGTTTTTTGGGGCATAGCTTCCTCTTGGGTTGCTTCTCATCTCCCCAAAGTTTCGCTTCAAGAGCTCCAGCCGTTTGGGAGATCCGATGTTGGATTTGGGGGAACTGACCCGCGCGTTACTATAGTTGTTCTTCCTGTTCGTCCATCGGGTTTCTCGGACGGTCCGACTTGGTATGGCGGACGGTCCACAGAGTTCCCGAACAGTCCGCATGTGATTGGCGGACGGTCCGTGGTTTGATTCCGAATCTGAGTTTTTCTAGTTTTGGCTAAGTTTTTCTTGGACAGTCCAGGTGACTTTTTCGGACGGTCTGCGACACTGGCGGACGGTCCGCAAGACGGTCAGCGAGACAATCCGCAGAGGACCCAACCTTCTGGAGTTTCAAGTTGATTTTACGGATGGTCCGTCTTTCCTTGTCGGACAGTCCGCCGGCCTCGCGGACAGTCCGAGCCCTCTGTGCGGACGGTCCGATCAGGCCTGGCAGACAGTGTTCCTCGTTGCTTCTCTAGTTGTGTGCTTCCGCTTCGATTCTCTTTTGGATTGTTCCTAGGGTTGGTAGCTCCGCTGTGACTACGCTACCTTGACAAGCTTGTGAGGACATTGGGTAGTGATTGTGGGACATAGGCCAAGTTTCGTAAAGAAATTTTTATCGGCTCCCATTCACTCCCCCCCTCTCTGGTCGCCATTTCGATCCTTCATTTGTTTTATTCAAAAGTCATTTATTTTATTTATGACTTAATTTATCCTCACATCTATTTTAGATATTACTTATTCTTTTATATATTTGGACTAACTTTTTAAATATGACAATGTTGCGGAAAAGTTAATTTTGAATCACTACAAGGTTTCTTGGCTATTGCCACGCTACACATGTGCAATGCCACTATTTTGGTTGTCATAGGGGGTCATATCGCAACTTTTGTACAAAATGGTAGCAATATGGTTCTATAATGCAACGAACTAAAAGTGTTGCCTTAGGTGTGACTTTTGGTTGCAATAGGGGTGTGTTATTATAACTATATTGGGCTTTGGTTGCAATTATTTCGAGATATTGCTACTGCACTTTGGAGTTGCAATAGCACTATTTTTCGTTGCAATAATATGATATTATTGCAACTATATTAGAAATAGTTGCTTTTGATTGGTGTTTTTACCATGATTTTTTCATGTTGCAATAAATTTCAGTAGTGTTGCGATTGATAGATGGTCATTGCAACAAAAACTCTAATGTAGATGCAATAGGTTGTGTCTATTGCAACAACTTTTTAGAGTTGCAAAAACCTTCTTTGGTGTTGCAATTATGTTTTTTTATTGCAACGAGATCCTTAAATGGATGCAATATAATTTCCCTATTACAATAGTTTTTTGGGTTGCTACACATGTGTCAATGTCCATTTACATGTAATGTGAGACTAAATATAGTATGTATCCAAGTTTTGAGGAATCAATGAGACTTTCTTGCGTATAATTTTAAATAAACTAGAGGGACCCATTAACTGGCGATGAGCCAAATGATATTGACCTTTTTGCGATGACACACTCTAAGAATGGGCAATGGGCAAGCCAATAATCCAAGGATGTCTACGTGAGTATATAACAGTTTGTACAAACTTTATCAAGATGCAGATTAAATGCCTGCAATATCTTTTTCAATTGACTACTTTAACTGTCCTCTTTTTGTTAGGATTATGCAAGCGGAAAAATTTCATAGAGGGAAATAAATGGAGATGGAAACATCATCTCAGATGTGAAGCAAAACCAGATTTTCCAAACAGCCTATAAGGTAAAAAGAAAATCAAAATCATCCAAGATCCTTGGTAATAGATACATGGCAAAGTAACCAACTAGAAGACATCTACTGTCTGAGGACTACGAAATGCAAGTCCGCCATGACGCGTCACTGGCTGAAGCGTTTTCAAAGCTCAATGAGAGACTAGAATCTCAATAGGCTGAAAGGGAAGCTGAAAGGGAACAACATAGGGCTCAATTGGAAGTTGAAAGGGAACAACATAAGCGTCAGATGGAAGAAATGATGAAGGCCAGGGAGGCTGCACTTAGGTAAGAATTTATGTCAATTATACAAGCAGCACAAGGACAAGGATCATTTTAACAGGTAGTAGTAATGTCAATTCTTAACTTGACCGAAATATTTAGTTCATTCAACTGAAATCATGTGCTTAGGTACTAGGCAACAAACCGTGCGTTCTTTTTATATGCGTGCATTTGTTACATATTGTATATGCGTTCTTTTTGTGTACACATCTTTTTTTTAGATTCATAGTCCACTAATGATTTTTATGACAAAATTTTAAATCTAGGTGAACAATAATGGACAACAAATTGCAGAGGTGGCTGCTGCAACAACCATGGTTGAAGCAAATGTAACAACTACAGAGAGTCAAGATATTTCACAAGAACAGGTACTTTGACACTTCAAGCTGTGTAATGATGTCTTGTGATAGTCCATAGTCTAGGGTCTAATTTTTCCCTCGAACAATTGATTCGCAGGGTAACCAAAACAGTGTCCCACCACCACAAACACCAGCCGTTGTTGTTGTTATTGCTGCTACTATTTCTACATGTACTACTAAAAGTTCTACTGCAACTAAGACACAAGCTGCTCAAAACAAAGGTGGGAATACCCTTGTTGCTTTTACTACAGCAAAAGCATTGAAGGATAATGCGGCTAAGAAATGAAAAATATTGAAAAGAAATCAACAAGCTGCCAATACATAGGTGATTTTTTTGAAACTCCACTACTTGTGAATATTCATCAATATAGTCCTTTTTGACACATTCTGAAAATTTGAGACATGTTTTTGCTTGACATAAATGTGGATGAAACCGATGTATATTTGCACTAATGTTACTGATCATTTTCAGGAGCATGATCTTGAGGTTTGAGTGGAGCACAAGATTCAAGGGATGATCAACATGAAGGCAACCTTGGCTTCAGTGCTGCATACCTCATTATATTTTGTTGTTTTCAAAATAGATAAGCGTGTTGGACACCATTGTGTGTTCCACTTGTGCGTGTGTTTGGACTAGACGCTGTGTCAGATACATTTGATGTATTATTTACAGATGTGCACAACTAAATTGTATTTTTGGATTAATGGATGTCTAAATGCTTCATTGATCATATATTGTTTAATTTGAAATCATTGTTTGAAGCTACCAATCGAATCATTGTAATATGCACTATCGTGGCATAAGCATGGCGTTGCAATTATATGCTATAGCAACAAAAAAAACCCATGCAAAGAAACATAAGGCGTGGCAATAGGGTTTCTAAATTATAGCAATGCAGCGGTAAGCGTGGCAACATGTTCAAGTATAGAAACCACATGTATTGGCCGTGGCAATAGAGGGACACCCTATAGCAACCACAATATTTAGTGTTGCAATAGGGAAGAAGCCTATAGCAACCAAGTTTTTATAGTGGCAATAGAGGTGTCACATATTGCAACCACTGTAGTAGCGTGGTAATAGAGAGTTCATCTATGGCAACCAAAATGTTTAATGTTGCGATAAAGGGTCCCTCTTATAGCAACCATAAGAGTAATGTTGCAATAGGGCATATATTTTGCAATGCTTCAAAGACGTAGCAATAGGGTCTGCTACAACACCTAGTATCGTTGCCACTTACACTATTGCTACATTTTATTTATGTGGTAATAGATAGCTCTTCCAATGCTTGGTGCGTTGCAATAGTAACGATTGCAACACCAACGATGGTTGCTGATAAGGAGACTTACAACGCTACTTTTGGGTTGCAAAAAGATTCGTGGTGTTGCAATAGGGGGAACACAATGGCAACACCAAAAATAAACTGTGGTGCAAACTTTGGACTACGTTTGCATTGGCAACGCCTCGCAACGCTAAAATTACGTTACCATGGTGTCTATTGCAACCATTTTGGGTATTTTGCAACACTTTCCGGCGTTCCATTATACACAAACCTTGTAGTGAATGGAGAGAGTAATTAATTTTCTTTGTAAAAATCCTTATCATATTACACTAGCTCCAATAAAATTATAGTCCATTTTAATTTTATTAGATCAGATATACACTATATAATTTAAAATGACATAATTTTGTTAACATAAAAAATGGTTGATAATCTTCGTGTAATGAGACACTATAGGCCTGGGAGATTTGCTTCACTTCGGCATAGAATGTATATTATATTTGAGGTTTATGACGTGCCAGTCAATTTAACATGTAATTGACAACAAGATAAATTTCATTAGTAACTTTTGGTAGGATCACATAGGCTAGAGTTCCAAAATGCCTTGAGATAGACTTACCATTAGCTATGATTCGAATTATGAAGATATGAAACTTAGGATATTGGCATGATTTCATCGGCTATTGACAAACGATTCCATCTAAAGACTTTAATGATATTTTAATATCTTTTATAAATAAATTTATTAAAACAATAAGAATTATACAATTGTCACCACTATCGGATCGGACCCAACTGAGACAGCAATAACAATAGGGCGATAGATTAACTAACACTGCGCCAATGAATCTAACTATGAAATCAATCTAAAATAAAAAAATAGGATAAACACTATGATTTAAGACTTAACAAGCTATATTAATCTTTAACAACTTTTACCTTATTGCACTTTATTTTGAATAATGAACATATGATTTGCACAGTGAATGCCTCGAGTCGATAAGTTTCAAACCAAAGTGTAATAATTGGTGAATTTTATTAACAAATACTAGCGAGCAATCAAAAGATGCAGTCCTACGAGTAATATAAAACAAAATCTGATAACTTTGAATAAAATAGAGACAAACACAAACACAGCCTATGAATTGAACCCAAATTATTCAATAACTAACGGTATTTACATGCAAACCGGAGGCCAGGGATGATGTAGCCCTGTTTGTTCGAAAAACTCTTTGAGAAAATCTGCATTACTCCTACTCCTTAGGTTTTGGCGTAAAGCCGAGAAAAAGAAATTGTATTGATTGGTGTGTGTACACATTTTCTGTCTCCTCTTGGTACATATTTATACCTTAGACTAAAAACTCCTAGTCGATTGCGATTTATTACAAACTTGACGCAAAAGAAAAAACTACTATATTTACAAAACAAAATAAAATAACACTCGGTCTTTCATAACGTCATCATTCTGTTTAAGAAAATCTTTGACATCGACCCCATTAGATTTCTTGTAAGTTCGATAGGTCATCATCTTTGTTGGCTTCACCGTCTCTGAATCAGCATAGCCTTTGTCCCGGTGCATACCAAATTTTGGTGTTAACAAATTTAAAATGAGAAGAATAAGTGTGATAGAAATGGGAGCCATTAAAACTTAAAATACATGATATCATCATCCCTATGTGTTCCGAACAACAAAAAATTAGTTTCCCTCTCTAGTTGGGAAGATTGGCCATAGATTGCAGCTGTGAGAATCAATAGTTTATTTTTATTCTGTGTGCACAAAATTATAGCCCAAGAGATTTGGGAAGTGGTCTACATCAAGTTTTATGATGCTAACTAACGATCATCACTCCGAGAAGTATTTGCCGGAGAGCTATGTAATTTTGATGTGTAAAGGACCTTGGAAATAATGTTTGAGATATATTTTTATAGGGGTGACCTTAAACATGACATATAGTTACAGATTTTTAGCACCACAGTCCTCTGTTATTGATACATGTGACTTTAAATGCCAATAACATTGAGAATTAACACTTTGTGTTTTCATGATACAAATATGAAACATGTGTTCTACCTATGTGAGACTTATCCCTAACCAACATCTGTCATAAACGACTCCTTCACAGGCATCTCCATGGACTACGCCATGAGCACCGAGGAGTGCCCCGCATTCGTTCCCCCTCCCTCTGTCTCTCTATTCCACGCGCTCGTCAAGTTAGTGTCTGGCGACACATGAAGCCACTCCACACCACCCACCGACCCTATCGCCTCTGCTCTCCTTTTTTATTTCATTTTCTCTCCATCCATCCTCTCCACTCCCTGGTCAGTCAGCATCTCTTGTAACATCTCTATGCTGGCCGCATGCTTTGTGATGTTTCAATATTTTATTTTCGACATTGCAATTGTTGATATATGATGTTGTAGTTGGGTCTGCGACTCTAGTAGAAGTATGTTTCTTAGCATAAATTTTCAATTTTATTGCAGCAGATCATTTCGGATATTGAGGTAGTTTGATTTAGGGCTATTGCTGGAGTTGCTCTTAGTCACAAGGGACGAACCTATTGAAAACATCAAACTAACAAAATCATTCTATTGGCTACTTGGAATTCATCAACAAATTCATTCTATTGCTGGAGTATGCCAAAAGGTTAATCCCAATATGGCGTCCTTAAGAAGCAACTTTTGTGTAACATTTTGGTCATATTCTGGCTAAAATAAAGTTATGTAACACAAATGTCATGGCTATGAAATTGTGTTATGCCATGACTAGCATATCTATAATTGTATTCATGAATCAAACACAATATTTATTCATTGAATGTTTTGCATCTTACCCTTCATCTCGAATACCTTTTTTATCTGTTATAGATGTACACACAAGATGCCACCCCTTTCGATTTATAGAAAAACTTCTCCCTCAAGATTTCCGATCACATGGACAGCAACCGCAAAGAGAGGACATATATGTAACCAATACAATCCATATACTTCTTTCGAGGAGGTGCATATACATGCCACAGTTAATTAGCAGCAACCAACTAAGTGTACACCTTATTGAAAAGACTAATACAATGAATAAATAGGGGCAAGTAAGATAATTTCATACTTTGCCTAATTTTTTTTAGAAAGAATTTTTCAGCAATGGATAAGTATTTATTAATAAAAAATTGATCTTTGGAATGTTGCAACTCAGCTAAGCAAGTGGCAAATGAAGATGCTCCGGTTAAACCATATACAAGATTAGGTTGAGAAAGCCCGGTTCGAGAGTTGCTAGTTTAGAATGGATTCACACACATGCACGGATGAATTGGGGGCAAAGCCTGTGTAATGGCTATATAGAACTCAAGAGGGAGAGTGTGGAGGTTATGAATGATTATGATGCAAACATATTGCTTGATCTATCATGAAAATAATATCATTTCGCAACCCAAACTTGATAGTATCATATGTATAGGTTCTTGTGTTGATCTGTTATATTAGCAAGACCTAGTTTGTTGCTCTTTTTTATCTCTTCTATTTAATATAGTGCCACATAAGCAAATAGTCTTATATGACAGTCTATTTAATGCTATAAAAGCTATCCTAAGTGAAGGGTTGGGACTGCCCCTAGGAAGTTGCAAGCCTATAATGGCAGTCCCAACCCTCCATATAGGATGGTTTCCATAGCATTAATTAGGTTGCCACATAGGACTCTTTGCTTATGTGGTAGTGTAATAAATAAGAGAGAGAATGGAAATATGAAGAAACTGGGTCTCATGCAAGACCCAGTTTCAACACGAGAACCAAAGCACTGGACACTACCAAAATTTGCATTGAGGCAAGATAATGTCTTCATGATAGATAAAGAACAAGTATGATTGGTAGAGAGGAAAGATGACGAATTTATTAAGGATGCATCCGATAGACAAAGAACAAGTATGATTGGTAGACAAGAAAGATGATAAATTTATTAAGGATGCATCCTAAGAAATTATGGATTAAACAATACAGTGTTTAAGATAATATCTTGCTAATATAACAGCATTCACACTACCCGTAAACACTCGACCGCCCTAAGCAAATGGACATGATGTTCCGTGAGTGGACATTCACTAGTCGGATGGGCGCAACAGGCATAGCGCAACGATTATTATATAGCGTTTGCATGATTATTATATATTTTTTCACAATTGTTGAATTGTATTGTGCGCAAAGATCCACATTATTATAGTCACTTTTTTACAATCCCTACTAGGATGCTATACTGAATGTAGCTACACCGAATATAATGGAGAGGTTCTATTCGCTCGGGTCTCTAGGCAAATTGCGAGATACCACAATTGATATAAAGTGAGGTAGTGCAAAATTATATTCCCCGTCCTGGAAAAAGAAGACACTTTAGGTTTATTATAAATCAAACTTTTTGTAGTTTATCAAAAATTGAAATCAAATAAGCGAACCTATTGGTACTTATTTTGTTATAAATACTAGCAAATGTATCAGTGTGTTGCAACGAACATATACTACATGGATATATATTGAGAGATTTAACCAGTTCTGATCTATGTAGATTTATTTTTTCGTTTCTCTCTTGCTTTAATTTAATTTTAGCGTATTGTACTTGTATTTGGTCTCTGTAATGGTCGTGATTACGAAAACAGGCACGTGAGCCCACTTATCAGCATTGTTAAAGGGAAGGACCAAACAATCCTTACTTTAGTATTAGATAGAGATTATTAATTTTATATATAAATTTGGTCAAACTTGTGAGAGTTTGACTTAGGACAAACCTAAGGTGACTTCTTTTTTACGACGGAGGGAGTACCTCCATTCCAAATTACTATTTACAGATGACTTTTCCTACAACATTTAACTTTATATATTATTTTAAAAATTATGTAAGTATCATTTATTTTGTTTGTTATTATCACATATATTTTAAGTATGATTTATCTTTTTAATTTATTTAGAGTAATTTTTTTTGAATAAGATGAACGGTTAAATATTATAAAAAAATTAAAAGTGAATAGTAAAGGTGGAACAGAGGGAGTAGTTAAGAACGAAGAGAAACAATTGAAAAATCAAATGGCAATCATATGGGATGCGGCAAAAGAGAGAGAGGATCCTACACACGTCACGCTTCTTTGGCATACTACTAGGCTCCGCGCCAGATACTCCGTACTAGAATTGAAGAAAAAGAGTCCAGTTGAGCAACGGCCGAAATTTTTTTGCCGAAGAAGTTCAGGCAGCAAATTATCTGTCGCCGCTCGTGCAACGTAAAGGCTGCGGGTGCGGGATATCATATCTTTCTCGGCCACTTGGTTATGACCGACAAGAACAGCTCTATCCGATTTGTTACTTTAGGTTGCTCGCCAGTTTGGTACACCGGTCCGGGAATTCTCTCTGCTTCGTCTTCTTTGTTTGCCGTAAACAACTTGGAGCGTCTGCAACTGCAACTTATCTGCTGAGCATCAGTAGCTGTAGCCGCGGGACTTCATGGCCGCCGCGTCGCACAAGCCGCTGGGCGCGATCACCGCCGACGACCTGGCCGCGGCGGCGCCCGGGGTGGACGCCGCCGCGCTCCACTCGGCCCTCCGGCGCGCGCTCGACTCCCGCGCCGGCGCCGGCGCCGCGGACCCCGCCGCCGTGTGGGGGGAGCTCTGCCGCTCCCTGCTCCGCCCGGACGTCCCCTTCGCCCTCCACCGGATGCTCTACTACGGCTGCTTCGCCGGGTTCCCCTCCCCCACGCCGCCCGCCTGGACCCCCGACCCGTAAAGATCCAATCTTTCCAATACCCAGCTCGCTCGCCCCAATGATTTTGCTTATTTCAAATCCTTTCTAAACTTGTTATTTTTTTGCAAAAAAATTCTAGCAAGGAGGCGGCCTTGACCAATGTCGGCCGCGTCATGGAGGCGCGAGGGAGGGAGCTCATCGGCGACGCTTACAAGGATCCCGTCACCAGCTTCCCTGACCTGTACAAGTTCTCCAACGAGAACCCAGAGGTGACTGATGAAACGTGCCCCCTTTTTTGCGTTCATTGTTTCTTACTATTGCAACGTGAGCTTACTGTCTCAGTTCGATCGGTGGGTTTCCATGATCAGGCGTACTGGAAGATGGTTTTTGAGGATATGGGTGTTGAGTTCAGTGTTGAGCCGTCTTGCATCTGGAGAGAGAGCGATGCATATCCCGGTGGCGAGTGGTTACCAGGAGCTGAGCTTAATGCCGCCGCGAATTGCTTGAGTGCTAAACCTGGGAGAAGTTCTGAGGATGCTGCCATTTTGTGGAAGGATGAAGGGAAGGATTCAGAACCTCTCAACTTTATGACAATAGAGGAGCTGAGGAAAAAAGTTTGGTAATGATACCCTACTCTTAAAAAGAGTGCTAATAGTTTCGATCCTAGCTATGATTTGATTCATTGTGATCTGATTCCATAATCTCCTTGCTTTGCCTGGAGCAGCATTGTGGCAAATGCACTTGATGCTCTGGACCTGCCAAAGGGATCTGCAATTGCTATTGACATGCCTATGAATATGAATGCTGTTGTGATCTACCTAGCCATCGTTTTAGCAGGCTATGTGGTTGTCTCGATTGCAGACAGCTTTGCTGCACCTGCAATATCGACAAGGTTAAAGATATCAGAAGCAAAATCAATTTTCACTCAGGTAATTAGGTAGCCTGCTTCTGCTGGGTTGATTCCTTGTTCAGTTACTTGTCCGATAATGTTTTTGAGAAGGAGTTTATACTTAAACCAGTGCAATGATTTGGTAATATTGATAGTCTTTTCCTTGCTAGGATTACATCCTTCGTGATGACAAGGAACTGCCATTGTACAGGTGTGTTTTTAAGTACAAAGGCTATACATTAATGAATAAGATTATCAGAACATATTTCTCATATTATATCTTATTTTCTGCAGTAGAGTAGTGGAGGCTAAGGCCCCTATGGCAATTGTGATCCCTGTAAGGGGATCTTTGCCAATAAAGGGACTGCGTGTTAATGACCTATCCTGGCAGGATTTCCTTGGAAGGGTTAATGATACCAAGTGAGTTATTTTCTCAATTTCTCATCATGTGTCGAAATTTGGGGATGAACCCAAGTTGAACAACAGTCTTTCCTGTGTTAACTGAATGCTCAACAATTTCTAGAGCGAATTGCTGAACTATCTCTAACACACTCTTCATACAACGCAGCAGTTTTTAGAACCTTTTGCTATGGCATGTTCATAATGCTCAAAGTTCAACAAGCTTACAAGTTTTTTGGTTACCGTATGGAAAGAATTTAGTCAATGTCTTGTATCAACCTAGCTTACTTGGAATAAGTTGATACCACCTTACATCCACTAACAGTTTTTTTTTGCAGAGCGGAAAACTATGCTGCTGTTAAGCAACCTGCCTACGCATTCACCAATATCCTATTTTCGTCTGGGACCACAGGTAAGATAATATTTGATAATTTTATCAGTTCTGACATGATTTTCCCATATGCAATTATCAGCTATACAGCTGTGTACAGCAAATGGGCCAACAGCAGATCCCATTTATGATATTGAGTTAATCAAATAGTGCATCTTTTAAAAATACTGTACAAAATTTTCCAACTCTTCTTCATATTCAGGGGAGCCCAAGGCAATTCCATGGACACATATAACCCCGCTAAAGGCAGCTGCTGATGGATGGTGTCACATGGATATTCGTAAAGGAGATGTTGTTGCATGGCCAACTAATCTTGGTTGGATGATGGGTCCCTGGCTCGTATATGCCTCCTTACTAAATGGAGCTGCCATGGCTCTGTATAACGGCTCCCCAAATAGTTCAGGCTTTGCAAAATTTGTACAGGTACAGATAAAAGACACCTCAGTTCACAAAATTAGTATCAGGAATCATGGACCACCTCATAGTTGTGTTCAGATATATTAAGCTAGGAGGATAAGAATCATCCCAAATGTAACGCTTAAAACAAAAACTAGATGTGAAAAAAATTTCTATGCATGGTTTGCTATGCAGTTAATCTCTTTTGGGTGCTCATCATGATTCTCACTGGGTTGGCAATTGGCATGCTTCACTCATGTTTGTGGATCCTTAGTAATAATGAAACTCGTGGGCATGCTATCCTATTTGCTCTGTTACTTTGTATATTGCTCCATAATGTCACTGTTTCTAATCAAAAGTTTAGCTTACTTCCATTCCATCTTCATCCATTACAATGCCATTCGTATTTATCATTGCATTTTCTTCATTTCATTGCAATCTCATTCCTACTTATCCTTACATTAATTTCCAGGATGCTAAGGTGACAATGCTTGGACTGGTACCTAGCATTGCTCGTACATGGAAAAATACAGATTGTACAGCTGGATTTGACTGGTCCAACATCCGGTAATTTTTTAATTGCTCCACTATCCAGACCTTTTCTGCTTTGCATATACTCCTTTTTATGGCTTGCAGTATGTCACTGGTTGTTTTCACAATATATAGATGCTTTAGCTCATCTGGGGAGGCGTCCAGTGTGGATGACTATTTATGGTTGATGGGAAGAGCTTGTTACAAGCCAGTAATTGAGTATTGTGGAGGCACAGAGATTGGTGGTGGATTTATTGCAGGATCCTTGCTGCAACCTCAAGCGTTATCTGCATTCAGCACACCTGCCATGGGTTGTAACTTGCTCATTCTTGACACCAGCGGGAATCCCTTGGTAAGTATATCATGGAATTTCATTTCGTTTTGTGTACATGTCCTTTTCATAACCAATGTATATAGAGAATATGTTTTCCTTCGTGTGCAACTTTATATCAATTTTAAATAACATAACCATCTACATTTTTGTCAGCATTAACCTGACATTAGCTCCTACCGCGTCCATCTACTGCTTGCAAATTCTGCCCCAGATTTCATTATGATACTTGTTTACTGATCTGTTGTTAGAACTTTTACCACGTGCAAATGAAAAGGATCCGTCAGAACTTATATTGGTTCTGACCTTCAAACTTGCAGCCACAAGATTCTGCGGGTATTGGTGAACTTGCACTTGATCCAGTTTTATTTGGATCATCAACAACACTGCTAAATGCTGATCATCAGGAGGTTTATTTCAACGGAATGCCAGAATGGAATGGGAAAGTGCGTATGTGTATTCTTGGCACCTTTCTGATGCTTAAAGGTTTGGACTCTAACCTGTGTAATCATGCAGGTGCTCCGCAGACATGGAGATGAATTTGAGCGTACTTCTGATGGGTATTATAGGGCTCATGGGCGCGCAGATGACACAATGAACCTTGGTGGAATCAAGGTATACCATGCATTGTGGTAATATCCAACACACATTAAAAATGTGTCATTTCACCGTCCACTCATCGAAATTTTATCGTCACTTTCAGGTCAGCTCCATCGAGATTGAGAGGATATGCAACAGAGTGAACGATGCCATCCTGGAAACAGCAGCTATTGGGGTTCCACCTGTAGGTGGTGGCCCTGAACAATTAATCATAGCTGTCGTCTTGAAAGACCAGAGCTCACAAGTAGGGGATTTGAACCAGCTGAAAGTAGCATTCAACACGGCTCTGAAGAAGCTGAACCCTCTTTTCAAGGTGCGTCCATTTGTTCCTGTGAATTTTCAAGCTGAACCCTCTTTTCAAGCTGAACCCACTCAGACATCACCGAACCTTCTTTGCTTCCAAGTCCAAGCTGAACCGACACAGACATCACTGAACTTTCTTTGCTTCCCTCTTCACGCAGGTTTCTTCTGTAGTCGTGGTTCCATCGCTCCCTAGAACCGCTTCAAACAAGGTCATGAGGAGAGTCCTGCGCAAGGAGTTCACCCAAGCAGCACAGGCAAAAAAGTCAAAAATCTAGATAGTTAGAAATGCTTTTCCTCCCCTGCAAATGTACCTAAAAAAAGGAGTTATACAGTAATCTGTGCATATCTCATTATACGCCCTTCAAAATCCAGTTGTTTACCTCTAACAAAGAGGTATGAGGTGTATTTATATTCTGAAACAGTAAATGAGCTGTATTTCCTGCCAATGGACAGCAAGGATTCGTTCACTTGATGTGAACACAAAGATGAGGTGCTAATAAAACATCCGCGATATTCATACCATCATTCGCCCTTTCGTGAATTTAACTCTGAAGAGTTTCTTAATTTCTGCTGGTTGAGTAAACACCAGCCAGACCTTCGGTGCTTCTCATCCGGAAGATCATATGACCAGCGGCCAGGGGCAGAGCTCGATCGATTCAAATCATGGAGAGGACCTGTGCGGATGGCATGGTCGGTCGTCGTTTTCATGACACGGATTCTTGTCGCCCGACCTGCCGGAGATGGCTGGTTGCCGGCGGTTGAAGGGCATCGCCGTACGGCAGCAGGCTCTTGTGCTGTGACGGCAATGAACATGGAACGGGCGAACTGGCCCAGCGGTTGTAGAAGCAGACAAGATCTCGATCTGTTCATTCGAGAGACCACCTCATCATCATACTTTGATGTTGCTGGTCACTACAGTGGAAGACTGCAGGTCTGCAGCAGTACTTGGTTTTAGCCCTTGGATCCAAAATTTGCATCCCAAATTTCATTATGTAAAAAAAAATTTCATCACGTCAAAATATCGGCACATACATGGGTATTAAATATAGATGAAATCAAAAACTAATTGTATAGTTTTGTTGTACTTTGCGAGACAAACATTTTAAGCCTAATTAATTAATGTTTGGACAATTTTTTACAAATACAAACAAAATGCTACAGTGACGCATTTATTACAAACATCAAACTTTGGTCACAAAATTTGAATCTAAACGAGGCTTAGTATTACTCCGTATATCCGTACATTTTACATGAAAGGTGCCAATAAATTTGTTCCTTGGGTGCTTCATTCTATGGCCTCGATTTCTGGACACTGGCCTCCATTATTCTAGAAAGCACATTGCACGAGAGCGAGCGATTCCCCAGGTGTGAACTCGAGACTGGGTTCCGGGGCCACATGTCAGCCAGTGTAATCCCCGCGACGGACTCGCACGTGTTCATTCCCGCCGCTGCTGGCAGATTGACCTGGCACACGTAGCGCCGGAGAGCCAGCCAGCCAGGCCTCTAGTCGAGCGCTTCGTCAGTAACCGCCACCCGCAGGAGCAGCCGCCTGCGCGGCGTGCGAAGCTGAAGCCCTTTGGCTCGATCCTTCTCCCGATCCCCCAACCCCACCTGCATTTAAACGCGAGGGGCGCCTTTGACCGGCGGGCCGCGCCGATCGACGCCTCCGCCAAACTCCACCGCATCTCTCTATCTATCACGGGACTGCCGCCGTACACCGTACGTACGTTGTTCATACTATACCTCCCCGGCGGCGGCGGCGGCGGCGGCACCCTTCTTCATTCGCCGCGTACGCACGCGATGAGCGCTGCTGCATGCGGCTTGCTTGTGATCGAGTTACCAACCAGCCGTGTCGTGTTCGATCTTTGGTGCAGGGATATTCGAAAGGGACGCCCGGGCGGCGGCGGCGGCGGCGATGGGGAAGCTGGCGAGGCTGGTGGACGGCATCAAGGAGAAGCTGGCGGGGGCCGGCGGGAGCAAGAAGGGCAGCGGCAAGGCGGTGTGCTACGACAAGGTGGACAAGACGGAGAGCATGAGGATGGAGATCAGGAGCCGCCGCGCGCGCCAGCTCATCGCCAAGAACCTCGCCGTCGCCGACGACATCGCCGGCAGCAGCCCCCGGGGCGGCTGCGTCGGCGGGGGGAAGAAGACCAAGAAGAAGCGGTTCCTGGCCTTCTGATCAACAAGATCGACCGACATAATCGATCAGTGGTTTCTGTTCCCTTGACATAATCGATCGATCTTGTCGTCAATAACCTAGTTGATTATAGTATCTTATCTGTGTAGCTATAGCTAGATTCCAGAAGCCATCCGCGGGCGTGCGCGCGCGGCTTGATCATTCTCTCTGTTTGTCATCTTCTCCTGGGACGAAACTGAAATCCTCATCCATTCCTGATTAAGCGTCTCAATCCAAATTAAACGCGTTATGTAAATTTCTGCAGGTGTTTAATTAGATCATGAGTGGATTTGGATATGGATACACCGGCCGTCCTTAGCTTTTAGGTGAAGTCTTTGATGTTATAAAATTACTATTTCGACTTCGGATTAATTATCGGTCTTCTTCTTAATAAAACACGTGTTCTATAAAATGTTATAAAAAAATCACCTACATGCTTTGCTAAATAAGCTTTATCAAGGTGACAAACTTCACGCAGCAACAAACATGGGGAATAGAGTCTAACCAGACATGATTTGATCGAGCTGTGCTGAGAGCCTGCTGGGACGTGTGCTACCAATGCCCGCGGCTACACACTTCTACCTGCAGAAGCAGACATGGAATGGAAGGTGGCAAACATGTGCTCATTAATGTCGATGTACAGCATTACACGCATCTCATTAGGAAGAGCTCCAGAAAAAGAATTTTGATTAAGAGAGCGATTTGAGCCTCGCTTTATCATCTCACTTGCTCTTGTTTTGCTCGAAAGGCGAGTTGCCACATGGATAAAAGCCCATACTTCTCTTTGAAAGGCATAATTAGGCCGCCGCCGACACGTGAAAACCCATTGAACATGGCCCATTCCCACCAGAGTGTAAGCCATTTCAGCGGGCCCAGAAAAGAGCCGACCGCCGGCCTTACGACCCACCAACCTGCTCTGCGCCTCCCGTCCCCGTCTCCGTCGCTCCCTATCCAATCCTCCCCTCCCTCCCCCGCGGCGGTCGCGCTCGCGGCAACACAGCCAGCCTCCCTCTCCTCGCCGCGGGCGCCGGAGATGCAGGCCACGGCGGCGGCCTTCCTCACGCGCCCGCACCCGCGGCTCCTCCGGTGCGCGCCCCTGTCCTACTTAAACCCCTCTTCTCGCCCCTCTCCTGGCCGCTGCCGCATCTCTCTTCTCGCGGTCGCGGGGTGCTGACACGGTCTATTGTTGAATTCAGCATCGAACGATGGGCCGGGGATGGAGCCGCGTTGGTGCGCGGCGGCATCATCGCGCTGCCGCCGCGGCTGCGGGGCCCGCGGTGCTCCATGAGCCTCTCCATCGGCGGCGGTGCCGGCGCCAGCGACGACCGCGGGTTCAGCTACGGTAAGAGGCGTTCAACTCCCCAGCCTTAATTGGCTTCTCCGGTTTGAGGGGATGACATTGTAGGTTGGCTTTTGGGTTGCCGATGCATGCAGCAAGGAATAATGTGCGGGTGGTTAACTCTTAACTGACTTTGAGTTGGCAGGCCTGTACTGTTTAGTGTTAACGAATGCTAAAATGCATAATACTCAGTGTTACCGTGATGGATTTGAGGTTAAAGATAATAGGTTGGGGACACCTACACAATTTTTTGCTGAATTTTCAACTTCAAGCTTTGTAGTGGTAATTTAAAGAAAGTGGTAACATATTTTATGGTGACAACTAGGGAGCACGAGTTTGGGAGGGCTCTGTTGCAAAATGTGGCTGATGGCTTGGTAATTGGTACCATATCATTGTTGTGATTGACCACATTGAAGGAGGCCATGCTTTTGGAGTGATAGTTTAACCAAAATAGATGATTAAGGAGTGATAATATTTCTACTCTGTACTTTAAGGAAACTTAACTGATTCTGTTTAATTGTGTTTCTCTTGTACTATGTGCATATGCTGCCACTTAATTAAAGACACATGGCAGCAAAGTAACTTCTTATGGGAGCACCTGCAGTTGGTAAATTATGGGATTGCTTTTAGCTTTCTTTGTACCTGTCCGTGCACCTGAAAATAAAAAAGGAAATACAAAGAAAGATAATAACTTACATTCATTTAATTGTAACAGCATCTCTATATGTCTGAATTTAGTTGTCTGCACAGTTCTGTTTCTCACAATGCCCAGCTTATGTACGGTTTATTATATATAGGATAGTTTTAGAGTCCATTTATAAATGATTTCAGGAGAATCATAATGCTGCCAAATTTTCCACTTGAAACCTTTTTTTTATGAGACCACTGTTGTAGTGGATTAATTTCAGAAAGGGTACAATGTTTTTATGATGTTTGAGCATTAAAATTGCTAGATGTCACTTAAGGTTAGGATACCTAATTTATTCAGTTTGATTGCATTTTTCTCTAGTATTGACACTGTTTCTTAATCAAAGGCTTCAGGTCATTGGACATTCTTGTGACCATTGGGTCATTGTTTTATACCAACATTAGCTGGTCATTGGACATTCTTCAGGTTGTTTCTGCCTTTAAAAATGAAAAGGAATTTATAGAAACACCACTTCATCAAATTATCTGTCACACATATCTTGGTGTGAATTAGTTATCTGCATAGTTCTATGTCCTACATGTCTCAGATTATATTTTAATTTCTTATAATATAGGAGAGTCCTAGACTCTATGGGGTTTCATTTAGTATTGATGGATAACAATTGTCTTATATGGTATCCACCTTCGTTTGGTTATTAACAGAGCATGTTCCGGTGTTCCCAAGATACCGAATGCGAGATCCCTACAAGCTTCTTGGCATCGACCGTGACGCGTCTGAAGAAGAGATCCGAGGAGCAAGGAATTTTCTTGTTCAACAATATGCTGGCCATGAACCAAGTGAAGAAGCTATTGAAGGTGCTTATGAGAAGATAATTATGAAGAGCTACCAGCAGCGGAAGAAGACAAAAATCAATCTAAAAACCAAGTTAAAGAAGCGAGTGGAGGAATCTCCATCATGGGTCAAGGCACTGCTTGGTTACTTTGAGGTGCCATCAATGGATATTATTTCCAGAAGATTGTTCTTCTTTGCTTTCATTGCTGGGTGGAGCATAGCAACTTCTGCTGAGAATGGACCTGCATTCCAGGTAAATGCTTTGGTTTTTCCTGACATTATAAAGTCTGTCTTTTCTTGTTTGTGGACATGTTTAAATTCCATGGCTTTCCTAGAAGCTGGGATTGTAGTGTGTGAAATTTAACATTACTTGTTGGTTTATTTGTAGCTAAGCACCTCATGAAACCACGGTTCTGCCATGACTAAGTTTATCTTCTTGTTTAACATCAACAGTGATTTTACAGCATCTGTTTGATAAATGATTCTTCGACAGCATTTGCATATACCATCTATGATACTATGGCAATACAGATCCGATAAATCCTAGAAAAGTAGATCTGAAACACTTGCAATGTTGGGCATCACTGAACTGATTGATGGTTTGCATTTGCAGCTTGCAATATCTCTCTTCTCATGCATATACTTCCTCAACGACAAGATGAAGAACCTCCTCAGAGCATCAACCACTGGGTAATGGAAGCTCCTTCCATCAAATGCCTTGGCTGGTCATCAATATATGCATGTTAACTCACTCTGTCTTTCCAGGTTTGGAGTACTTGTTGGCGGCTGGATTATTGGTTCTCTGTTGGTCCCACTGATCCCAACATTCATCATTCCACCATCATGGTCCCTAGAGCTTCTCACCTCGCTGGTTGCATATGTTTTCTTGTTCCTGGGATGCACGTTCCTGAAATGAAACTCTTTCAATTTTGTAACCAGAAACCGTAGAATCATTTGGAAAAATTTTGTGATGACTGACATCCCTGTATTGAGTTCCAGAAAGTTTTTGCACGTGCTGGTGTCACTCACTCTTGAGCACGAAATCTTGGCTTTTGACCTCCTCTTTGAATCTTTAGGTCAGCTAATGTACACTATTGTTTTCTATATGGTGCGCAGACAAAGGTGGCATTCCTTCCTACCAGCAGTCGATCGATTTTGTCCTATGTTTAGTGAACTGTTCGGAGAGCATAGATCTGCTAGTTTGTATTTGCTCGCATTAATTCAGGTCTGCCTAGCACAGCATTGTACTAGTGATTATGTTGAATATTTGGCATTCTAAATTATGTTCTTATGTTATTTGCAATCTCTGTACTAGTGTATAGCTAGCCAATGCTAATCATGGTTTTATACTGATATAAATGTTTGGTATTCAGCTGCATTCTTCTGTGTGGAAGTAGCAGGCTTGGTCGCTGGGCTTCATGGTCATTGTACCTAATAACAGTTCCTATATGGGTCTACCAACGGCCCAATAGATCGATCGGTAGTAAACTCTTTCCATGTCGAAAACGAGGGCCCATCGCTAGTACTATTCGAAATCGAGGGTCCATCTGCCGGCGCTCGAAGCAGAAGATGAGGAGCTCCCCAAGAGAGCCAGTCCGACGCCGGCGCCCTGGGCTGCATTGTGCTCGTCTTGGACCTGCAGAGCCCGGCGCTGTGGCACTGCCGCGTCTCGGGGCGCCGCCGGTGGTCCAAGCACGCCTACGACATCGGCTCCTACTCCCTCCCGGAGGAGTACCCAGGAAGCGGATCCTGTCCGGCGCCGCCGCCGTCGGCGGGAGGTTCTTCTTCGAGTCCGACTCCAGCAGCGACCTCGGCACGCTGGACTTCGCCGGCGGCGGCGGCGGCGTCCCCAGGATGCACACAGCTCCTTGTGTTATGCTGTCTGTTCATATGTACAGCCGATGCAGATTTGCATGTCTACTCGATCTGCACTATTGTATTCGGAAGAATGCAGTGCTGAACTAAAAAATGTATATATGAGTAAGTACCGGATATACAGGAACACGTAGTCTAGTACTTTTACATGATCACATTCTAGTAATGTGGAGAAATGTGGGAATCATTTCTCACAGCTTGGTCTGCTAGTCTGTATTTGCGCACCGCAAGGTTTGCCTAGCGCAACATTGTAGAGTAATTATGTTGAATTGGTGGCACGCTAAACTGTCTGTATATGTCATCAGCAATCCTTGTGCAGCTACCAGTGCTCATCCTGTTTTATCGACCTATAAGGGCGACCACAATGTTGTAGAAAAGTAGTCCATAGGAAATATAATATTCCATTCAACGACCTGGTAACATTGTGCGAGTAGTCATAGGAAGAAAATAACAGAAGGGCCGAGTTTACTTGGGATGAAAAAAAAATTCCACTCTGTTTGACCAATAATTAAGGGTATTAAATAAAGTCAGTTTACAAAACTAACTTCACAATTCCGGGTCAATTCACGAGACAAATCTAATGAGACCTCTGACCGTACGATTAGAGGAATGATTACTGTAGCATTACTGTAGTAAATCATGGATTAATTAGGCTCGTTAGATTCGTTGCGTAAAGTTACACTCATCTCTAAAAAAATTTTGTAAATAGACCTTCATTTAATACTTCATGCATGCAACATTCCCTTTGAAAAAAATTTTACAGGTAGTAAAGAAACACGGCCAAGATACCCGTAGCTCTATGGACAGTCCAGAAGACAGTAAAATACTATAGTTGTACAGTAAAAACTGTGCACAAACATTAAATAAGACAGGCGGTTACCGTTGCCCACTGCCCAGGTAGGCGTTGGCTTCCTACATGGTCCTGCCTACAAAATCATACTATACCTCACTTTACAAACTTGCAAAAACACTACAAGTTACTATGGATCCCTCCCACAGAAACTTTTCAAGCTTCACTGATCAAGACTCCTCAAACCAATACTCTGAGAGTAGTGGCCAGTTCTCACCACCTACACCACCATCCCAGTTTAACTTTCTACAAAACTTCAACCCTTTTGGTCCTCCAATAAACCAGCCACCATATGGCCGCTCTCCTCCAGGATTTCAAGGCGTTCAACATCAAGGGAGCTGGCCGCAGCATACTCCACCAAGCTTTCAAGGTTTTAATCTACAACAGAGTTTTGGTCCGTCACCAAATATGCAATTTGGAGCTGCAGCCAACAGGTCACCATTAGTGCTTCAATTTAGCTCTTCGGTTGGAGCTACAACCAACACTTCTTCCCGTGGATCTGAGTCTCCATGCCCTACAAGACAGCAAGACAAACAACATGTTAACATTTAAGATTCAAGTAGTAGCAGTGAAGAACAACCGAAGAGGCGTACACGCATAAATTGGACTGAAGAAGAGAACCTACGACTGCTTAATAGTTGGTTACACCGCTCAACTGATCCTGTAAAGGGCAACGACAGGAAATCAGAATACTACTGGAAAGATGTAGCTGAAGATTTCAACACCTACGCGCCAACAAATGCACACAAGAGGACAATCAAGCAACTGAAGACACACTGGGGTGATGTGAAGAGAGTTATTACAAAGTTCTGTGGGGTATATGGTAGAGTTAAAAGGACCTAGAGCAGTGGGCAATCTGATGACATGGCCATGCAGTCGGCCCATGCAATGTTCAAAACAGAAAATAAGGAGAGACCTTTCACCTTGGAGTACATGTGGAGAGTGGTGAAGGATCTACCAAAATGACGTAGAATCGTACAACAGGAAGTGGAAACAGGAGGACAAATGTTTCATCATCGGAGCATGCACTTCTTCATCCAACCAAGACACAGAGGAAGAAACCTTGAGCAAAGAAACACGTCCTGAGGGACGGAAGAAAGCAAAGGCAAGGCTAAAAAGAAAAGGAAAAGATATTGCACCATCTCTGTCGGACCTTAGGACCGGCAATCCACCTGGGGGTACCCGAGTGATTGATTTGTAGGTGAGGGATCGTCGAGCGTGTAGCTTGATGTTACACATGAGGCATTGATTTAGACAGGTTCGGGCTATCCGAAGGTATAATACCCTACGTCCTGTGTCGGTGGTCATGTTTGTATTGCTGGAACTCGGCCAAGCTTCAGGAAGCAAGGACGAGCAAATGGTTACATGATGAGATGTGGGATTGTCCCTCGTTGGGTTGCCCTAAGCCGCCTTATATAGGGTGACGGACTAGGATTTACAAATCGGTTTGAATCTAAACCCACCGGATTACGACTAAGGAATATATCCGAGTCGATTACAATAAGATATCCCGAGATATCCGACCGTGCCGCTGGCCGTGTCTTCATCAAGCTTGTTCATCAAGTCGGGGGTTCCTTGTGGGCCGCCTAGGGGTCGGCCCACAACCTTGTCAGGCGTGGGCCCAGGCCGGCGTAGTCTGCTGTGACTGTGGGCCCGGTGGTACCCATATCCCACAATCTCCTTTGGGGAACCAACCAAGTCAGAACATGATTCTGTATCATGAGGCTATGTCACTTAAAGCAACAGCAATGATGAAATCAACAAAAGAAAAGAAGTACCAAACCTATCTCTTCACTCTAGAGCTGGTGCATTTCCAGCTCGTTGCGGATATCCACGTTGCCCGATAACCCGTTTACCGTCCGATCCGCCGACCTCATGATATTGGCCATCCGATGTGGGTTGGTTCGGGTCCTGCACTCACTTACCCGCTAACCCAATTGCTCGGGAATCCTCTCGAACCGCTGACGACTTTATCCCCTCCGCTTTGCAAGCATGGAACGAGGCAAAGCAGCCCACGGGCGGCGCCGCCGCTGACGTTGCCACTTCGTCTCCTGCGTGCACATCGCCGCGGCCATTGTCTCTGTCCGTCAACATCTTTCTCCTGAAGCAGCTCCCCTTCCCCGTGAGCTCCGACCAGCGCAGAGCCATAGATAGCAAGTGCTAGATGCGGCCGTCTCCCCCTTGTCTCCGGCAAGACTGCAAGAGGCTCTGCTTTTTCGGCATCATCCTCCTTCCGTGCTGCTCGATGCCGTTTGCCGCTGACATGCTAGAAACTATCAATCTCTGCCCATGCCTGCCGGCACAGGTGCCAGGTACAGTCCTCGGCTGCCTTTGCTATAGAACAGCTCCGTAACATTGCATTTCTTACTCTGTATGATGCAGAAGCAACAGAAATCCAAAAAGTACATTCAGAAACGGATAGATGAGGCTCATATTTTGCTATTGCAATCTCTCCATTAGCAAAATTTGAGGCATCTAAGGCTATTACTGGTCTGAAACTCTGGGTAGTTGACGTTGAACAAATTGTACACTGAGGCATCTGATTTATTTACACAATCAATCAAGCACTTCCTGTACACTCCTTTCAAGACAATTGCTTTGTGCGCCTTTATACGTGATTATTCAACTGCTGCTTATAGCTACAGAATCAGTCTCTATTTCTTATCGCCAGTGCTTGTTTGGATTACACATAATCATATTGTATCTGCACTGTAGATTTTACTATTTATATGTATATGCAGCATGCCAGCATGTTCCATCTATACCTCTAATTTTATTTCTAAAGTAATCCAGATTACATGGAGATAGATTCAGTGTTTCAAACAACTGAATGAGATACATGCTGGCTAGTGCCAGGTCCGGAGGTTGGGGGTTCATCATAAGAGGCGACCAGGGGGCTATTGCAGCAGAGGTGGTGGCGTCATGTCTTCAAGCTCTGAATTTTGTTGCAGAGCATATCTTCAAGCTCTGAATTTTGCTGCAGATGCTGGGATGACATAAGTAGTGTTGGAGTATTTCTCGAGGAGGGGTGTCTGCTGCAGTAACTCGCTTCCCCCCTGAGCAGAAGAGATCTATTTGTTCAGTTATTGTGGCTGGTGTAACAGGAGTTCTTCGGCTTATTGACAGGTAATATACAAGATATGTATGCACACGCTTACCTAGATGTAACTTTGAAATGTTCCATGTTTCTTGCAGGTATATATATATATATATATGTATGCACAGGCTTTATCGCTCAGCCATCCTGATATAAGATGACATTGCCTTGCAGTACATCGGATCCTCTTGCTGTCAAATGGTGTCAACCCTGCTGTTCTTCAGGTTTTTATGAACGTTTTAGAGCTGCCAATTCATGGAGTCCATAGCTTATGTGATGGAAAAAGACTAATGTTTTTCCTACAGAAACTATCAAATATTTCCTCCGGTATCGTATTAGAAGTTGTTTTGTATAAGATTTGAGTCAAACATTGGAAATATAAATCATGAATAACATTTAAGTCGTTGAGTTTGAAAATGTAAAAATCATATAAATAGATTGGTCTTGAAAATTACTTTCATAAAAATATACATATGTAACTTTTCAAGAAATTTTTTTTAAAAAAAAGTGGAGTCAAACTTGTGCTTTGGTGACCGTGTCGCCGTCCTAAACGACTTCTAATATGATACCGGAGGGAGTATGAAGTTATAGCCAACGTTGAGACCTAGCCTCTACTCTACCAAATTTTTAGTTTATTTCATCCAGTACAACGTGTGTGTACTATATACTGTGCACATAAAAATTCTACATTTCTACTCATCTACCGTGCTATGGAAACGCATTCAGTTCATGGGCACGTTTAGAGACTTAATTGTATAGCATTGACTCTTGCTGTCTTCATAACACGAGAAGAAGAGGACGGAGAAGAATACCAATCATGCAGAGCAACTAGACCTAAGACTTCGCCGAGAGTATCATAATGACCGGACTCAGTTTATGCTGGATACGGATTATGCCAAAGCTCTTCATGTTGTGATTGAGAATTATAATTTCCCATGTATAACAGCAATTACATTTCTGGAGATCAGATTCAGCTACCAACATTCCCTCTTTGTTTTTGTCTACTAAAAACATATAAAAGTAACCTATCACCAACACAAATAAAATCCCTGGAAGTGGTTGGTGCGCACGAACGAAACACAGCCACCAAAACTGAGGCTGTAACAATGTTTTATGGGAGGGTTTGATACAAGCTCCTGATCAATGATCCAACAACACAAGCTAAAGCTATATCATTTGAGACCATCTAGCTACACATTAAAAGTAAAGTCTATCTAGACCAGACACGATACTTATATTTCACAATTGAAAGCTATTTTGTACACGCAAAATACACTATGCTTCCAATCTCAGCGACGGGCTACTGAGCGCGCGCCAAGGGCGCGCAATTTTTCTAGTTTAAAACTATTGGAGAACTGAAGCACAACTAAAGAGACATGAAGGTGTCTTGGACCAACTAGCAAAAGAACTTGCTGAGGAGTAAAATAATAAGCAAGTGATGTTGTATCCCTAGAACTTATTTTGTTTGTCATATTTAGAAGTGTTGTCAGTTAGTGTACTTTTCATATTTAGAAGTATTATTAGTCAGTGTAGTTTTCACATTTAGAAGTGTTCTCAGTCTATTTGTAACTCTTAAGTTAGCTATTGTAACAGGGTTAACACTCAGTATTGTATCCCTATGTTGTCCTAAATGTTGGTTTTCAGCTGCTGCATTGGGGAAACAGCCTGCAATGTATGGCGACCGTGTAAGCAGTGAGGACAATAATAATCTATATGTTTTTTTTGCAGGACAACAATAATCTATATGTTTATGAACTGAAAAGTGGCAGCTTGGAGACAGTCCGAAGCCGTTTTGGATTGTTCCAGTTTCTTGCTAGTTGTGTTCACAAATCACAACTAGTATTGTGCTAGTACTTGTTTAGTATTAACTGAGGTAAACATTATGCCTAGGTTCACATCACTAATGGAGAGCCTGGATTTGCTTTTCAGTTAAAATTAAACGTTTAAGCGGTCATTTGGATCTTCAAACAAAATAGAACTAGTTTGAGGAAACAAGTTTTAAGAATCTGAATAATTTAATTTTCAGTGCTTTGCATGTGTTAACAGTTTATTTGGATACTATTATATAAAACAGATTGTGGATTACAGAAATTGGTGTTCTTTCAAAGACGCCTAGGGAATTTTGGGACTATTTGAAGTCACTAGTGATATTAACCCGTCCCTTTTTCATGGCTTTATTCCCATCTCAGCATCACCTTGTTGTAGTAGCAGTGAATTTTCAACTGAGGCGGCCTCGGTACCGCTTTGTCTGTATACCATACCGACATATAATGTCTATAATTTATACTTTTTATCACAAATATAAATCCATCCAGATTTGTTCTTAAGTCAAACTTTTAACTTAAGTAGAAACATATAATCTTAAACAAAAGAGTTATATAGATTGTATAACAATAGTTTCCACAATGATATAGCTATGCCATTTAAAGTTTGATTTACAAAAAATATAAATAGACTTATATTTGTCTTAGGAATACTTTATTTAACATTTATTACTGTAAACATGGGCATCTTTTATTAGAATTTCCAATATTTTGTTAGTACTGAATAAGTAGCTGGGCCTCTTTTAGGTATGAGAAATGGGAGCTGAAAAACACATGTTTGTTTTTTCTTGTTGCTGGTGCAGGATGCACACAGCTCAGTTGTGTTATGCTGTCAGTTAATTCGTCTACGCGTTGTTTCCCCACTTCTCGATTGTCCATCCACAGATGATGCGGATTGCATGACTCCTCAATCTGCAACAGTTTATTCAAAAGACAGCACGACTCATAAATTATTCACTAAGCAAGTGACGTATGGAGCTAAAATGAACCAAGAGTATGTACCAAAACACGTACAGGCCCGTTTCTTTGGCCTCAATGGGTCTGCAGATATGTAGTGATTTGTAGACAGAGTTGTTGCAGTTTTTGTAGCATTTGCAATTTATATATCATACTTCTTTTCTAGATTGTATCAGACTTCAACTGAACACATGTGACGTTGGAGAGGAATGAAGGTGGTTACTAAAAAAACCGAAGGTACATGTTGTGGCAACGATCGCTTCGAGCCAGTCACAAAAGAAAGTATTCGGCCCTGTTCGGCTGGCTGGTGGCAGGTGACCGGTGCTGTTTTGTGTTGAGAGAAAAATACTGCTAGCTGGCTGGTGAGTGGTGGCTGGTGCTGGTGTCACAAAAAAGTATTGATGCACACTTGTTCATGGTCATGCTACGTTCACAAAGTACACATGAAAAAGAATCTATGTTATTACTTTTTAAGTTGATGTACAAGCTTGGGAGTACCAAATGGATAAAAAGGATTACACAGCAATCAACTTCTCACCAACAGGTACCAACGGGCGTCTCATATGGAAGACGCAGCATCAAACCTTAAGGCATCCGGAGCGTGGGAAATAAGGAGGTCTTAAGCCTAGATGAGATCGACCACATACATAGCAGATGAGGTCCTAGAGGAGGTCTCAGGGCATCAGGAGCGTGAGAAATAAGGGGGTCTTAAGCCTAGATGAGATCAACCACATACATAGTAGAGGAGGTCTTAGGGCATCTGGAGCGTGGGAAATAAGGGGGTCTTAAGCCTAGATGAGATCGACCACGTACATAACAGATGAGGTCTTATAAGAAAACGTTAAAAACCGGCACCTGGCTTAAGACCCGGCCATACCAAATAAAAAAAGCGGTCCAAGTACGGTGAGTCCCTGAAGCGCAACAACGAAGGCTCACGAGCAGGTGGTGCTTGGGCCTTGCAGGCCGCGGGATGGTGTTTTTTTATTTGGGTGCGGGTCCCACACTTAAGACCAAGCCGGCCATATACATAACGCCAGTGACCTCATCCAAACGCGGGACCCACACTTAAGACCCCTCATCAATATACACTCCTGATGCCCTTATAAGAAAAAGTTAAAGATCCGGTCCCTAGCTTAAGACCCGGCCATACCAAATAAAAAAAGTTATCCAAGTATGGTGAGTCCCTAACGCGCAACAATGAAGGCTCACAAACAGGTGGTGTCGTAGGATCTAGGATTACCGACTAGAGGGGAGGTGAATAGGCGGTTTTAAAACTTCAAACACAACACTAGAGAAATTTAATTAGAATCACAAGGAATTAAATCTCTAACTAGTCTAAGCCTTATGTTGAGGTTTGCAACCTAGGGTGACAAGTAACATTTAAGTTCTATGGAAAATAACTTGCTCAATGTAAATGCTTAGGATAGAAAACAATGAACAAACCACAATCAAGACACAGGAATTTTTTCCATGGTGTCGATGACTCGCCAGTTACCCCTAACCCACGTTGAGATGGATTCAATGTTCAACCGCTCTTCTATCAAGGCACCAGTTGATTTATGAGCCGGTTAGAACCAAAGAACCGTTCCAAATCTCTTTTCCACTATAGTTGCTCTTCACCACTCCGGTGAGGTGAGCACAAGACCTCTCACACCAATCTTCCAAGGCCACTTCACAATCTTCTTGAAGTGCTCAAGGAACCACGAGCTCCAAGCCGTCTAGGAGGCGGCAACCTCCAAGAGTAACAAGCCAATGATGCTTGCTTGAAGTCTCCCTAGTGCCACAAAGCTCAAACTCTTGATGCAATGCACTAGAATGCTCTCAATCTCACAAAGATGCAACCACTAAGCCAATTGAGTGAGAGAGAGGTGGGGGAATGCTCAAGTATGTCAAGGAAGCTTTCAAATGTGCCAAGAGAACTTCCCCAAGCCCGGGTGTGGAGTATTTATACTCCCAACCCCGAAATCTAGCTGTTGCGTTCAAACAGCACAGTTGGCAGACCGTCCGCAATACAACCGGCGGATCGTCCGCCTCAGAGTCCCAACGGCTAGAACGTGTGTCAGAGGTGTGTCAGAAGTGACCGTTAGAGACTAGCGGACCGTCCGCCCACCAGGCGCGGACCATCCGCCCCACACCAAAATCAACCGGCCAAAACTCAAACTTAGTTTTGCCCGCGGATCGTCCGCCTCACAAAAGTCCTCTCAAATGCTCAGAAATGTCTCTGTGTAAACAGTCCGCGAAAATGGTCCGCCTCACAGAATTTTGCCTGTGGACCGTCCGCCACAACACGCCAGACAGTCCGCCTCACAAAATCCTTCGCGGAGCCATTTGGGACTTAGTTATTTTCACGCGAGTTAATATACCAGCGGACCGTCCACCAAGCTGGCCGCGGACTGTCCGGACCCCCCAGACAGTCCGGCCCAAGCGAGGCAGACCGTCCGCCATTAGTCAGAAAAACCGTTGTTTCCATTTTCTATCTTTCCCACTTTCTCAAACGATGTTAGCCCTCATGCATACAATGCAATAGTTTGAGCAAAGTGACATTATGGAACCGTCAAGCAAATGATATTTACCCCCCCCTTGATAGTACGGCTATCTAGCCTATAATCTGGTCAATATTCATCCACTAAACACCACTTGACCGGTAAAATCGAAAAGCCCTATCTTATACCTTTGCCTTGAGCTCCTTTGAGTCCATAGCGTACCACATATAGTCATAGCACATTTCTAGGGCTCATCATATCCCGAGGACTAACCTATTCTCATATCTCAATGAAATTGTTAGTCCACCATGATTGTCATTAATTACCAAAACACAATTTAGGGGCCTAGATGCTTTCAGGTGCTTGGGCCTTGCAGGCTGCAAGATGGTGTTTTTTATTTGGGTGCGGGTCCCATACTTAAGACCAAGCCGGCCAATACATAACGCCAGTGACCTCGTCCAAACGCGGGACCCACACTTAAGACCCCCTGGTCAATATACACTCTTGATGTCCTTATAAGGAAAAGTTAAAAGACCCGGTACAGATTGCAACATATATAGCCGGCAAGGACTACCCTTTCACCATCATGGTTTGGGAGCAGCTCGTGTCCTGGTTGAGTTACACCAACTGCCGCCTAGCAGCCCTTCATCTTCGATTTATAGATGGTGGAAGGAATGTAGGAGAATAATTGGAAAAGAGTTTCGACGCTCCTTTGATGAACTGGTAATCTACTTCTGGTGGAGTATTTGGAAGGAGAGAAAACGACACATTATCAACCAAACCTCTTTGCTGCCAGGAGAAGTGGCATGGTTCACTGGCGATGAAGTGGAACAATTTCATCAAGCTCATCATGCTCACCAGAATACAACAAAGACCTTTTCTGCGCTCACCTTCACTTAGTAGCTCTTCATGTTTTGTTGTTTTTCTTGCCCTTTGTGGTCTGTCCTGTTCGGTTGGCAATTGGGTACCCAAAATCCGATGGGTTTTTACTCTATTAGGGTACGAGCATACACCAATTTTTCTACCATATGTCTGTTAATGGGCTAAACATTAGACCCATCGGGTTTGCAGGCATGGGTCTGGGAACATAAAACCCAAGCCCGTGAACCCATGGGTTTTTTAGACCCAACCATATACAACAAATAAGCCCATCTTCTCACCCCACAACTCAATTTAGATGGCCCAAACCAAATTCATGCCTTGCTTTCTATACTATCAAACGTATATCTGCTAACTATTTGATTTCTCTATCTATCTACTATACTCTTGCATCATTTAATCAATAAAATAATTTACGTCGTCTAGTTTTGATTAAGTTTATCTAAAATATGTGTGTTCGCTAACAGGCATGGATGACACGTGGGTGCCCATTAACCCAACGGGCATGTGTTTGGACAAAATATTAACCTGTTATAAGTCATGAGTTTTTTAACAGACGGGTTTTATATTTATGGGCATGGATTTGGGATGGCAAAACCCATTGAGTTTATGCATGTTGCCATCCCTAGCTAGGATGTCCCATTTTTCTTCTCTCTTGTTGTAACCGTTTTTATTTTACTCCCCTAATTAAATTCGGCAAAGCTCTTGCCGTCTTTTCGAAAAAAATGCAACATAGCTCTCGCCGTAAAACTCTCACCTGTAGTCTATCCCTCTAGCCCTAGATCAGATCTCATCTATCTTATAAATAGGGCCAAACATTACAATTTTACTCTATCCAAATATATACAAGATCACATGCACATGGCACAAGGTATTACTCTGCATCAAGGCGCTGAACCAGTGTCGATCTTTTTGTATTTTGGGATTGTTTTCTTTGTAGTAAAAAATAGACATGCCACACCTTATATGTGCTGCACCGCAACTTCGTGTCACCACATAGTTCTTAGCATCGTGGCTCGCGTGTTATAGACTCAGTTTCTAGCCAATATCATCTAACTTGTGGGCTGTTGGGCTCATTTGTTCTTTGCCAAACTTTTTTTTGGCAAACCAAAATTGTGCGAAACTTAGGTGTGGTAAGCTTAGGCATGAACCAAACATATCCACAATGTCTATCTCTACAACCTTAGTCTATCTATATACTATAAGCATTCTAGAGAATTGAGAACACTTCCCACCTAAAAAAACTACACCCATCCCTCACAGATGATCCACCTGCCTTTTTTTAGGAGAGGGAGTACCAAAGTTTTAAGAACCAAAAAAATTGGATGTTCCGGACACTTTTCGGTGTTTCACCAAAAAAATTCAGAGTGACTATAGAGGAGGATTATATTAGAAGGCTGTAAATAAATAGAATCGAAGCCATGCATTTATATATAATTATGTTACTGGTATGATCTCTATGTGCCTACTTTCAATTATTACTTTCATTTTTTTTAATTTGTCATATAACATGGATGCTGGTTATACAAAACCTCACATGTCAGGTGATATTGTAGTGTTACTCAAAGGCTCGTTTTCATATATACCTTACGTTAATGACAATTGTTTTCCTATATGATCTACTACATCTTAATGCATATCCACCATTTTTCCACAGAAGAATATATACTCAAAAGTGATAACCATGTTTCAGGAGTTATGTTATATGGTACTGAAAGTCACTCTGAATTTGGATATAAATAGCTGTCATATGCATAAGATTTCCTTTTTGTATATCTTGGCATTCACTTTCTCAAGTTATTTATTTTCTTTATATGCATGATACCTCCTTGCTGTTCACGTCACACCAAGGGCTGTTAGAAGAGGTGTACAGATAGTATTATGACCAAATCAAATAACTCACGTCACACCAAGGTATTTTGATTGGCCAGAGTTGGAGGCAGCAACATGCCCTCAGAATGGATAGGTGCTAGGTGGTGCTACCATGTCGATCAAGTCCACCTTAACATCCATGGACCCTGTGCGGCTTGGAGGGGACAGTCTGCTGTTCCAATGGGTACTTGCAGCATGAACAAAAAAGGTCCCATTCTTTTTTTTTCTGACTTATAGCATCTTGGCCTCAATAATTTGTTCAGTTGTTAGTGATTTGTTATAAAATAGTTTTACTATTTTCTAAAAATTTTAACAATAGGCTTACTCATTTGCATTTATTGATATTAACTGTGGTCTATTTGTTGTTGTTGTTTTAAAAAAAATTGGAGCCCAGAAATCAGTCACACAAATGCATTTTCCTTGCTTTTACGGAAATACTGTTAGTGGACTCAAGTTGATGGACCTATCAAGGTTGGAGGGGCTGCAAGTTATGTATCATATTTTTTGTCCTTCTATTGTTGACATCTAGATGAGGATCCAATGCTAAATATGTAGACACATTGGCAATTTATCAAATGGTCATTTCGTCAGTTTGCAGAGTATTTCAAAATATAAAGTGGACATTGTTTAATTGTAATTCAAAATATCTATCTCCAAAGCCCTTATAAACCATTGCCTTGATCATTTTAACATGTAAGAACACATTAGTTTCATGGAAGACGAAATCGTGTGGTGTTTTCACCTTTTATGGCATTTTGATCAAGTTGGGAACTCCGATGGCCAGACATTGTTGTAGATATGTTATCCATTATTATTAATAGAGCAAAAGAAGAAGGTCAAATTTCAGGAGTCATACCACATCTAGTTGATGGAGGTCTATCCATCTTACAATATGCGGATGACACAATTCTTTTTATGGATCATGATTTTGTCAAAGCCACAAAAATGAAGTTGTTGTTGTGTGCATTTGAACAATTATATGGTCTTAAAATTAACTTCCATAAAAGTGAGATTTTTGTTTTGGTCAGCCTAAGGAGTGTGAAGAGCAATCTGATGAATTATTTGGGTGCCAATCTGGATCTTATCCTTTTAGATACCTTGGCATTCCAATGCATTACAGAAAACTTAGCAATTCGGATTGGAAGGTGATAGAGGAAAAATTCAAAAAGAAATTGTCTAGCTGGAAAGGTAAACACATGTCCGTAGGCGGAAGACTAGTTTTAATTAACTCGGTCCTAACTAGCTTGGCGGTGTTTATGCTTTCTTTTTTTGAGGTACCAAAAGGGGTTCTTGAGAAACTAGACTACTACAGATCAAAATTCTTTTGGCAATCTGATGACCATAAGAGGAAATACAGATTAGCCAAACGGAACATCCTTTGCCAACCAAAAGAAATGGGAGGGTTAGGAATAAAAAATCTAGAAGTCCAGAACCAATGTTTGTTAAGTAAATGGTTGTTTAATCTCATTAATGGGGATGGTTTATGGCAGCAACTGTTAAGGAACAAATATCTGCGTTCTCATACTATCACATAGGTGGAGAGGAAACACGGAGACTTTTATTTTTGGTCGGGACTGATGAAGGTGAAACAAACCTTTACTAATTTTGGTGCTTTCTAGCTAAATGATGGGAAACAAATCAGGTCTTGAAAAGACAAATGGTTGGGTAATTTTATCTTGAAACAATAGTATCCGTCCTTGTACCATATTACTAGAAAGAAACACAATACTGTAGCCACGGTTTTTTCTAAGATCCCCCTCAATGTGTCTTTTAGAAGATCATTAGTAGGACCAAATTTAAACCTATGGCATAGCCTTGTGAGTCGGATTAGCCATATACAGCTGAATGACAGTAACGACACCTTTAAATGGAGCCTTACTCAATCTGGTTTGTTTTCTGTCAAGTCAATGTATATTGCTCTTATTACCAATGGTAATGTACAACACAATACACCAATTTGGAAGCTGAAAATACCGTTAAAGATTAAGATATTCATGTGGTACTTAAAGAAAGGTGTGATTTTGACAAAAGATAATTTGGCAAGGAGGAACTGGAATGGGAGTAAAATTTGTTCTTTCTGTTCTAATGAGGAAACAATTCAACATCTCTTTTTTGATTGTCATATAGCCAAATTCCTTTGGAGAGCCGTCCAGATTGCTTTTAACCTTCAAACACCTCATAGCTTTAATTACATGTTTAATAATTGGCTTGTTGGGTTGAATAGAAAGTTAAAGAGTAAGCTGTTAGTTGGTGCCTCGGCTTTATGTTGGGCATTATGGCTCCGTAGAAATGATTTGGTTTTTGACAAAACTCCAATAAAATCTTACTTGCACGTACTATTCAAAGGGACTTATGGCTTCGATTTTGGACGCAGCTACACCGGCATGAACAGGACAGACAAGTAATAATCGACGCATGTCAAGCATTAGAGGTTTTTGCCATGTGTTTCTTCACTCACCACGGATGGAGGTTAGTAATAGGATTACAGGATAATTCTCCCATCAAACGTTGTGGTGTGGTCTTTTTTGTCAATCGTGTGGATGCAGACAGAAGCGCTGCAGTTTTGTAAACCTGGGCTGTAGCCACCTTGGCCAAGGCCAAAATTTTTTTCTCCATTATCTAAAAATTAATTGTTAGAGAAGGGGACAACAGTCTCACATGGGATTCGGCAAATTTAAAATGAGACAAAGTATGCCCCTTTGCGCTTTAAAATATTTCTATGTTTCCATCATATTCACCTAAGTTTATGTCCTGATCAGATAAGAGAATCCAGAAAGTTGAGGAATTGTCCAATATCTTAACGGTCTTGCTACTTAATTTTGCTTGTTTCAGTGCCTAGCCAAATTGCAATTAGTAACATTAGTACCCAAGTGAACTGGTGAATGCTAATTATGTATAGAAGTGCAAATTAGTTATGTACAGAGAAAGGAACTACTGGTGCATGCCGACGGGAGATAGGGACGAGAGGACTACAGGGGGGCATGCCCGGCTTGCTTTATGGTGTGAGATGGATAGGGAGGATAAGCTATCTGGGTGCATCTACTTGTGCTTGAATTTAGGTAAGGTTGATGCCTGGCTGCTTGATTTGCCATATGAGGAAGCAATGCTAATTTGTTTGATGTGCTCGTGAGGCGTTCGACTGAATTGGAGAAGGGAACCCGGTGAGTTGCTTCTGTTCGCATCTTCTAGGGAAAATCTTGGGAGGTGGCGGCTTGGATTGGGTGGCTGTGTAGCTCCGATTAGGGAGGGTATCAGGAGAAAGATGTGCTGTCGACGGTAGATCCAGCATTGGATGCAACATGGGCACAGCTACGATCTATATACCTTCTGTGGGGGGAAGGAATTTTTTTGGCATCGGATTTATCCTAGAGGTCAGTCTGGGGGTATTCTTTTAAGAGTTAACTTATCCTCGTTTGTGATAGAAAAGTTTGACAGTGGAGAATTTTTCATCAAAGCTCATCTTAAGAACAAAAGCGATGGCTTTCAATGGGTCCTGATGGCGGTCTATGGTGCTGCTCAACCAGAACTCAAAGATAGTTTTCTCGCTGAATTTGTTAGAGCATGCTCGATGGATTCTAAACCTTTTTTGATGGGAGGTGATTTTAACATTATCAGGAACTCGTCTGAGAAAAGTAATGATAGATTTAACCGTCGCTGGCCCTTATTGTTTAATGCTTGCATTGAGACTCTTAATCTTAGAGAATTAGAGCTTTCAGGGCGAAAGTTTACATGGGCTAATTCAAATGATATTCCTACTTTTGAGAAGTTAGATAGAATCTTGGTTAGCACTGAATGGGAACAAAAAAATTCTATTATCGACGGTCGAGGCTCTATCTAGAGATATTTCAGATCATACCCCACTTTTGCTGGACACCCGTCAAGCTGCCCACAGAGGAAACTCATTTCTTTTCAAATTTGAATTGAGTTGGTTCTTTAAGGATGGCTTTCACGACCGGGTTGCAAAGGTTTGGAATGATACTACGAGGGGAAGTACACCGTTACAAAGATGGCAGAATAAGATTAGAGTTGTCCGTAGATTTTTAAGGGGTTGGGCCAAGAATGTAGTAGGTGAGGATAGAAGAAATTATTTATGTCCAGTCATTTAGATTTTTTAGATCGCGAAGCTGAAATGCATCTCCTTTCTACCCAAGAGTTGGAATATAAACATTCTCTTATGTCTCAATTAGCAAAGTTGCGTAGAGATGAGGAGTCGTACTGGCTCCAAAGATCTAAACAACGAGGTTATTACAAGGAGATGACAATACAAAATATTTCCAATTATTGGCAAATGGTAGACATAGAAAGACATGTATTATTCAGTTAGAACAAGATGAAGGGGTTATTGTTGGAGATGATAATCTGAAAACGTACATCACAAATTACTACAAAAGCCTATTAAGTGATCCAGCTACAAATAACTTCTCTATGGATGAGACAATCAGAGAGGACATCCCTCAAGTTTCTGATATAGAAAATGAGTTACTAACGTATATATTCACTGAAAAGGAGATAAAAGAGGCAAATTTTCAGATGGAACTAATAAGGCACCAGGCCCATATGGTCTCCCTACTGAATTTTATCAGTTTTTCTGGGACACCATTAAGGGAGATCTGATATAATTATTTAATGAGTTTTGTCTTGGTAATTTGCCTCAGCATAGTCTTAATTTTGGAGTAATTACCCTTCTGCCGAAAAAAGAGGAAGCCATCAAAATCCAACAATTTTGACCTGTATGTTTGTTAAATGTAAGCTTCAAAAATTTAACTAAAGTTCTCACCAATAGGTTGTCCTTGATAGCCCTCAAAGTAATTAAACCTTCGTAGACAGCTTTTCTACCTGGTCGGTATATCATGGAGGGGGTTGTGATTTTAAATAAGACAATCCATGAATTGCAGAGAAAAAGGAGAGTGACGTCATTTTAAAACTTGATTTTGAGAAAGCTTATGATAAAGTGAAATTGCATTTTCTTCAACAGGTGTTGAGAATGAAAGGTTTCTCACATAAGTGGTGCTCTTGGATTAATCAAGTAATGACTAGGGGTAGTGTTAGTGTTAAGGTAAATGATGATTTTGGGCACTTTTTTAAAACTAAGAAGGGGTCAGACAAGGTGATCCGCTCTCACCTATTTTATTTAATATCATGGTGGACATGCTTGCGATTTTGATAGATAGGGCCAAAGAGGCAGGACAAATTTCTGGCATGGTCCCTCACTTGGTTGATGATGGTCTGTCTATTTTGCAATATGCGGATGATACTATACTGTTTTTGAAAGATGATTTAGAACAAGCTAAGAATCTCAAACTTCTACTTTGTGCCTTCAAACAACTCTCTGGTCTCAAAATCTCTACTACTTAATAGAATCAAAGAGGAGAAAAAACGTCGTCAAACAACCCCGTGGCCTCGCTACTCCTACGCACCTCGGCGCCGACAGGTGGGCCCGAAGGAGCGGTTCCACGCCATCTCTGCGTTTCTCGCGCACGTCCCACAGCACACCTCCCGCAGCCCTCCTCCCGCACGCCGCACCCGCAGGGAGGCCCTGTAGGATCTAGGATTACCGACTAGAGGGGGGTGAATAGGCGGTTTTGAGAACTTCAATCACAACATTAGAGAAATTTAATTAGAACCACAAGGGGAATTAAATGTCTAGCTGCTCTAACCCTATGTTGATGGTTTTCCAACTTAGGATGATAAGATAAGAATCAATCTCTATTAAATTAACTTGTTTCAAGTAAATAATCAAGATAACAAGCAAGCAATAAGAACAAGTGACACAAGAACTTATCCCGTGGTATCGATGACTTGCCGGTCACCCCTAATCCACATTGAGATGGATTCAATGTTCAACCGCTCCTCTATCAAGTCTCCACTTGATGTATGAGCCGGTTAGAACCAAAGAACCGCTCCAAATCTCAATTCCACTAGAGTTGCTCTTCACTGCTCCGGTGAGGTGAGCACAATGACCTCTCACAACCAACCTCCACGGCAACTTCACAATCTTCTTGAAGTGCTCGATGGAATCACCAGCTCCAAGCCGTATAGGAGGCGGCAACCTCCAAGAGTAACAAATCAATGACCTTGCTTGAAGTCTCCCTAGTGCCACAAAGCTCAAACTCTTGATGCAATGCACTAGGATCCTCTCAATCTCATAAAGATGCAACCACTAAATCAAGTGAGTGAGAGAAAGGATGGGGAATGCTCAAATGTATCAAGGAAGCTTTCAAATGGGCCAAGAGAGCCTTCCCAACCCCGGGGGTGGAGTATAAATACTCAACCCCTCGAAATCTAGCCGTTACGTTCAAAACAGGGCACTGGCGGACTGTCCGCCTCATACCTGGCGGACTGTTCGCCCTTCAAAACCAACGGCTACAACGTGTGTCAGATGGTGTCAGAACTAGCCGACCTGCGGACCGTCCGCCATACAGGCGCGGACCGTCCGCCAGGCCATGAGAAACTATCACAAGTTTGCCTGCGGACCGTCCGCCTCACAAAAGTCTTCTAGAACGCTCGGAAACGCTTCTGTGTTGATGGTCCACCAAAATGGTCCGCCTCACATTTTTTGTACTGCGGATAGTCCGCCACTCATGGCCGGACAGTCCGCCTCTCATTTTTCAGCCGGACACATTTCATACTTAGACAAAATTATCACACGGAAAAAGCCTGCGGACCGTCCGCCACACCAGGACGCGGACTGTCCGGACCCCTAGACAGTCCGCCACTGGCCACGCGGACAGTCCGCCAGGACGCAGTGAGCCATCCACACGATAGTTTTTGCTTATTGTATTTCCCACTTTCACAAACGTTGTTAGCCCTCATGCATGCAATGCAATTGTTTGAGCAAAATGGCATCATGGACTCGTCAAGCCAATGACATTGACCCCTCTTGATAGTACGGCTATCTAGCCTATAATCCGGTCAATGTTCATCCACTGAACACCGCTTGACCGGTAAAATAGAATACCCTATCTTATACCTTTGTCTTTAGCTCCTTTCGGTCTTTATCACACCCATCATGCTCATGACATACCGCAAGAGCTCATCCAATCCCAAGGACTAACCTGTTCTCATATCTTAATGAAATTGTTAGTCCATTTTAATTGTCATTAATTACCAAAACATAAATTAGGGGCCTAGATGCTTTATGCTTTGAGCCCGCGCCCGGAGCCGCCGCCTCGCCCGCCCGCGGTGCTTCAGCTATCCAGATCTGCGCGGTCTCGCCAGCGATGGCGTGCATCAAGAGCGTGCGGTGCGCGGCACTGACGGCGCCGGCGCCGGACGCACCATACCTCGTCGCTGGCACCATGAGCGGCGCCGTCGACATGAGCTTCTCCGCGTTCGCCAACATCGACATCTTCCGCATCGACTTTCAGTCCGACTCCCTGGACCTCCCGCTCCTCGCCTCTGCGCCCTCCCCGAACCGCTTCAACCGCCTCTCCTGGTCGCGGCCAGGCCGTCAAGGGCAGCGACTCCTTCTCGCTCGCCCTCCTCGCCGGAGGCCTCAGGGACGGCTCCGTCGCCGTGTGGAACCCGCTAAGCATGATCAGGTCCGGCCTCCCTCGCCCGTTTCACACTCGAGATCTGCTCCGCTCCCCCCTTCCACTCTCTCCCTTCCACTGCTTATTCTGTCGCCGCCGCTGCCGCCCCGCGCCGCGGCCTGCAAGGGGAAGGGGTGCCGGGGTTGGAGGTGCTCCTGCGCTCTCCTGATTGAGGAGTGGATGATTCAAGGTGGCGGCCGCCGTGCAGGATGACCTGCGCCCGGCCATCGACGAGTACCCGGAGGGCGTCCTGTCCGGGGAGTGGCCCGAGAACTTCTCCCTCCTCAGCTACGCCGACCTCTACGCCTACCTCGAGTCCCATATCACCACCACCGGTGAGGTCCGTCCGTCTCCCCACCCGCGCATCCCTCCCTTTGCTCCTCTCTCTCTCTCTCTCTCTCTCTCTCTCTCTCTCTCTCTCTCTTCCTGTAGTTTATGTGATGATTGGTTGGCTGGCAGATGAGCCCGATGGCGAAGCTCGGGGACGTCATGTCGCGCCCCGTGCATGTGGCCACGCCGGGGTAGCGGCTCGCGGAGGTCGACGCCTTCTTCGCCGCGCAGAAGTTCTCTGGCCTGCCCGTGGTCGATGAGGAAGGCAGGTGCGACGGGGTCATCTCCAAGAAGGACAAGGACAAGGCTCCCGATGGGGTCAGTTCTCGTTTCGATGCTAATTGACTAATTGGATATGTTTCTTTATGATCGAGTATTGACATCATGGTAAATGCGAATGGAGAACATTATCGTTTGCCAGATGGGAACAACTTTTATGTGCCCCAAGCATCCTGTCCAATTGAGATGTCCTTGTTGATTAAATAATTGAGTCCTCAATGTACATAGGTATGAAAATTGAGATACAGTACTTGTCCTAGAATGCCACATATCCATATGAACCTCTGATTGAACTTGTATATGCAGCCATCACAACTATCTTGGATGCTAGAACTACAATGGGTCCGTTCGCTTCTTCTACTGAGAACGCAGCAGTCAACAACAGCCAGCCGATCGGCTTCTATGTGCAGCTACAGCTGGCTTGGGCTGCAGCCAAGCGGCTGGGTTGTAAGCGAATAGGCCCAATATAATACTTGGGAATTGCTGATGGTTCTAATCGGCCACCACGTGCAGCCTCTCCTTCGCAGCTGCTGCATCTCGCCTCCTAGCCGCAGAGGCCTCGCACCTCTGTTCCACCTCCAACGCCGCCCAGTGGATGCGCTGCCACTACGGGGATGTCTGCTCCTCAATGGCCTCCTAGATGCTTCTCCGAACAGGTAACTGACCTATTCCCTCATGGCATCTCTCTGATTTGTGCAATGCTCTGTTGATTAGGAACTTGTATCCTTCCAAGGATTTGTAGGGTTTGCTTGTGATTGCCTAAGATCTCTTCGCTGGAGCTTCATGGACTTCTTCACATCATAGCAAACTGTGAGGTTTTGAGGTTTTTTTTTCCTGATCTTTTTGTGAAACCCATGTATGCTTGTGTAATTTAGTTTACTTTAGAAATCTTGATCTTGAATTACCATCTGATCTTGAATCGGTCTGTACAGAAACAAAATCCTTGTGTTAGGAGTTATGGATGTTGTGCACCTGCATTTGATTGGCGGGAGTGCATACTTGCTAATCTAGACCCATTTATAGTCAATGGAACTTCCAATATCTTAGGCCTTTTTAACAATGCACACTCTATTTTATTGATTTAGAAGATGGCATTCCGAATTTTGGAAGAAAGAATTTAGAATATGCTCTTTTTGGTTGAAGGATTGCATGACTATTACACAGTAAAATGAAACCATCTAGAAAAGATTGTTAAACTGTCATTAACCTAATAAACCACAGAGTTTTGGCCCTTCAGAATTAGTGACTCCATAAATTTGGTGTAAATAATAACAATGCCAGAAATAGAAAAGTTCAAACTCAACAGTGGAAGGATGACAAAGCGGATGTAGAGCTGAATTCTGCAAACCATATAAATTTCAGCTGAATTGATGTAGAGCTACTTCATGCAGGACGAACATTATCAAAAGAATTATTCCCTGAAAGTCTAGGACATTTTTAAATATCAGCAAGTTTATTATTTTTCTTAAGGTGAAAATGTGGTGGTTCTTTATGCCTCTATCTATAATGATGTCACCATGGTGATTAATCTTCTGGTCTTTTTTTTGGACGAAGGAGCTCAAGAGCTCCTAGGCAAAGAACTTCTGCATAGAATAAACAAAGAAGGGGCTACCTTGATGTCACAAATGAATCAGGTAAGGAGACAAGTCTGACCAAATATTCAAGGCTACATGACAAACAAATCATTTATGCTAAGTGTGGCCTTTTTTCCCCTTCATGTGCATCTTGTAACTGTGTGCTGATAATCAAAGAGAGCTAGCTCTCCTGCATTTTTTTTTAAAAACAAACATAGGTAGCTTTGATGGAACGACCGAATACCGATATATATGCATGCAGCAAGCTTTCAATCAGCAAAGAATGAAAGTTCAAAAATTATTAGGCTTAAATTATCCCTTTCGTGCAACTTAACAATTGAAGCAGCCATTCATAGCAGCACATAATATTTCTGTTTGTTAAATGCCTACTTAGAATCCAAAATTATACATACATTACACTGTCAGCTACATTCATCGATGTTATAGCATGAAATCTTTCTCGCAGGAATTATTATTTGAGTATTGCTCAGGTTCTCTACAATTTATGGTTAAGCTGATGAGATCATTCCGGTGGAAGATGCACATGAGTTGCATTGGTGTTTGGCTATTGCTTAAAATCAATGGATTCAGTTGGTACACTAATCTACAGGGATCCAGGCACTACATGTTACTATGTTAGGGAGATCACGGAGCGAGAGCTTGAAATGCAAGTAGGTGCAGGCTTGCTTGCTATCCTGTAAGGCCCGGCCCGCAAAAATGTCTCAGCAGGCTCATTTCAGAGTATGTGTTTTTGATTGATTGTGCTCTTCTTATCTATTTGCAGTTTGTTCAGTTCAGAGAATTTGTTTCTGAAAATAGAAGAACTGGCCAATAAGCACCAGTGCCTACTCAGTGATCCTATAATTTCATTCTCTTACCATTGGTCGCTACAGTATTTGAACAGTGATGGTTCACAGTGTTCACTCAGACATGTATTTTCATATACTTTTTTGATATACACTTAGAAGTGAAATGATCCATACTCATAAATCATCAGTAATTAGAAGATACTATGATCTGGGAAGTACCCCTTTTCAATTGTGATCTGATTAGATAAACATATTCTAGCCTCCTACAACGTACTGGTATGATATCACGAGGCACCTTCTCATGAGCATTTAGCTATCCAGTTATTTACAGTTCTTATGTTTATGTATGATTTCAAACTACTAGTCTTTATCCTTTTGATATTGTGCTTATTGCACTATAAATATTTTGCAACCTGTAGCAATGCACGGGCATTATTGTGAGGTCATTTCATACAATTTTTTATTTTTCATGTATTTGTGTGATATGCTTGTGTTTATTTTGCGTTATTATTATTTTGTCTTTTTGTATGTTGCACTATAAATAGTTTGTTGTCCGTAGCAACGCACGGGCATGTTGCCTAGTTAACTTCTATAAAAGTGAGATGTTTTGTTATGGGGATGCAAAAGGAAAAGAAGGGGAACTTTCTCGAATCTTTGGTTGTGAGAAAGGCTCATATCCTTTTAGATACCTAGAAATTCCCATGCATCATCTTAAACTTAGTAATGCGGACTGGAAGGGTGTGGAGGAAAGGTTCCAAAAGAAACTTAGTTGTTGGAAGGGAAATATGTTATCGGTTGGGGGTTGTTTGGTACTGGTTAACTCAGTTCTTAGTAATTTATCTATGTTCATGTTATCATTCTTTGAGGTACCAAGAGAGGTACCGAAGAAACTTGATTATTTCAGATCAAGATTTTTTCTGGCAAAGTGATGAGCATAAACGTAAATATAGACTTACTAAGTGTAGTATTCTTTGCACACCAAAAGATCAGGGAGGACTTGGTATTCTTAATTTAGACCTTCAAAATAGATGTCTTTTGAGTAAGTGGCTTTTTAAACTTATAAATGAAGATGGGGTTTGGCAACAGCTCATTAGGAGGAAATATTTGAGAAATAAAACTATAACTCAGGTTGAACATACACCGAGCGACTCACACTTTTGGTCGGGCCTAATGAAGGTCAATCCTGAGTTTTTGAGTATGGGTAAGTTCAAGCTAGGGGATGGTTCTCAAGTAAGATTTTGGGAAGATGTCTAGCTAGGTAATGTCACGTTTAAACATCTATACCCCGATCTTTACAACATTGTCAGGAGAAAAAGCGATACGGTATATTCTGTTCTGAGTTCTATACCTTTGAATATCTCTTTTAGAAGGTCGCTGGTGGGTGAAAACTTGATATCTTGGTATATTATAGTGGCCTCAGTCATGAACATAGACCTTTCTAATATAAGAGATTACTTCACCTGGTCACATACTCAACATGGGGCATTCTCTGTCCGTTATATGTATAGAACTTTGACCAATAATAACGTACCCCCGAATAAACATTTAATTTGGAAGCTTAAACTGTCACTTAAAATAAAAAATTTTATGTGGTATATTAGTAAAGGAGTTACCTTGACTAAAGATAACTTGGCAAAACGTCGTTGGAATGGTAGCACTAAATGTAGTTTCTGCAATTGCGAAGAAACTATTCAGCATATTTTCTTTGACTGTTATAATGCCAAGCTTATCGGGAGAGCGATACACGTTTCTTTTAATTTACCATGTCCGTTGAATATTGTGTATATGTTTGATGGTTGGCTTAATGGGGTAGACAAGAAAACAAAGTATCAATCGTTGTCGGGGGCTGCTGCATTTTGTTGGGCTATATGGATAAGCAGAAATGATATTATTTTTAACAATGCGAAAGTCTTTTCTCTGATGCAGGTACTGTTCCGTGGGACTCATTGGGTCCGGTTTTGGGCGCTTATGCAAAGAGAGGAAGACCGACCTCGCATCACTTTGGCTTGTTGTGCCCTTGAGACGTTGATGATGGATTTCTTTGCCCGCAATGGTTGGCTTTTTAGTAATAGGCTTCCAGCGAGTTGAGCTGGTAGGGATGATTCATTTGTTGGGTCATCGTTTCTTAGTTTGCAGTTCCTTTGTAATAAGAATCCCAAGCGAGGGTGATTTGTTCTGGTTTGACTCTTTAACGGCTACATGTATCAATCGATATAGAGGCCGGAATATTAATACATATTCCATATTCTAAAATAAATGGGCACGGCTACGAGGAGCGGCGGCAGCATAGCTGCGACACCTAGAAGAAGATATGGGTATTTTGGTCCCAAAATTTTTATTAACATAACGAAAGGGTAAGTAGTGGCATATCTCTATGACTCATAAAATTATAATGGCATATTTATAATATTGCTAGTAGTAAGATTATATCCAGGAAGCGTGACAATTGCAATGGCATATATCTGAAATTTTAATAGAGTGGCTGGTTGATGGGTTTAATTTTGGTATATGACTGATTTTGTTTGTCTGGCTGAATTTGGTTGTAGGATCAATGTCGTGTCGTGTCCTCGACACTGCTATTTTCCTATCATTGATGATATGACATTGTGGAATATTTGTGTTGCTGGTCGTTCCATTTCAGATGTTACACGATTGGAACAATAGTTTTTTTATTTCAGGTTAATTAATCATGGAAGATGTATGTCACCAAGCTCAAACCATGAAACAACCACACGATAGGAAGAGGGGGGCTAGACCAGTAATAGAATAATTGATACAACTTTTGTTATATTGTTTGTAATATTTTGAATGGAACAAAATGAAGTGTAATACTCATCTTTGAATATATGGGCCATTTATATTACACTTATGCAGCCGTATTTTTAGGGGCTAACCATTTATAAATATCAATAAAATCATGGATAGTTGATTTAATTTCTGTTTGAGAACAGTAGTAGCTTTAATAATGGATGTATGTGTGTCTAACCACTCAAGGTTAGAAGAAAGAAACACTGAAAATACTTATCAAGCATTTACTTGGTGCAATATATAACTTTATCTTACTATAATTCAGCAATATAGGCATTTTTTTGCTCAAAAAGGTAATATAGGCATTCTTTTCTCAAAAAAAGCAATATAGGCATTATTTTTCTTCATTATTAATTTGTACATATTAAGAACTAGGATTTATTCCTAACACAAAGTAGCTTAAAATCTAATTTAGTTTCTTGAACATTGAACATCTCTCTTGTGTGCCGCATGTACATCTTTGTTGTTATGTAACCATTAAAGCGAATCATGTATGTTGTCATGTCATGGATGATTTTTTTTTTATTTTTTTGTCATATCTTACTATTACTAATTGGAGGCTCCTTTTATAAGCTCCACGTTAATTCTCACGAGACGCACTAGAAAAAAAGATAAATCCTAGAAAATCTCACAAAAATCAGAAACATCTAGCCATCACTTAATTATATTGTAATTATCGTAGCCGTTAGATCTATTATTGTCACACCCGGATTTTCACAAAACCCGAATGCGGCCATATGTGTGCCCAGGAGGTCCACAGAACACATACAACGAACAAATATGATAAACAGAGTACAAATGCTCGAAATAAAATAGTTTACATCAGAGTATAACAATAATATTTATTACAGTAGAAGTCTATAACTCTCAACTATAGCGGAGCCGCAGTCCACAGGGACTCTGACTGGGAGAGCGCAACTCAGAAGTACGGCAGGTCCTCAGGGAACTCAGCAGCAGTCTCCTGATCAGCCCAATCTGTTACCCATCCGGGATTTTGTTGAATATTGACAAGTGTAAGTAAACAATTACTTAGCAAGTATAGCACGGGTATGAAGGCTCAAAAATAGGCTAGACACGGCTTAACTGCATTAGCATTTTTAGTTGGTTCATTTTAACCTTTAACAATTACTACAAGTGTATGAAACCCGGTTGTGACCCAATTAAATAAGTATAAGTGACCATAAACATAAAAGAAACATCATCTTCTAATAAAAAAGGATCCAGGTCGCTCGTGACCTTGAGCAAGGCTATCATGATAGATTTTACACTCTGCAGAGGTTTCACCCTTTACCCACAAGTCGTGTAAAAGTTCAAAGGAACTTTGCACCCAACCACGCACATCAACACTTCCGAGGTGTGACGGCATAGGGACGCTACGAGGTTTTTCACAAGACACCCTAACAAGACAGTAGCCGCTAGTTTAACAAGGCGGTGAGACCATATGCACCGAGATCGACGTACGCCTACGGAGTCACACCATAGGGGGGTCGATGGCGTCCAGAGCGCGGGCATCACACCCATCCATGCGCAACGTGTGGAGTTCCCCATCGCAGGGACTCCCAACACGGGACTGGGTCTAACGTGACCTAGCCGACGGATCGCCCGTCCTCGGTGGAGTCCGGAAACACCCTTTCACCTTGTGTCCACTAACGCCGTTGGCCCCAATGGTAGCCATTGGCAAGCTAGAGCAATGCAAGTTACTTGACCAAGACCAGAGCCATAATAGTTCTAGCGGTGGCGACAGGCTCCTGGGTTGCCGCTTTATGAACCGGACCTTACGGAGAGACACTAGAATTATGCACCTAAAAAATTACCCACATTTGCCATTATAAAAATAGCCTAAAATAACCCCCTATATGTATATATAAATTACCCACTTCTACCATCACCAAAAGTTACCATTATATTCTACCGTGAAAATTAGTTTTGTACTATCCATCCATCCAACCTAACCAATCTTTGTACTGCTTCTTTTTTTTAGAAGATCTTTGTACCGCTTCTTCTTTTATATCTATTTATTCAAATCTTCCCAAAAGAATATCTAACGTATGCTATGGATCCCATCCACCCTACCGTAATCTACGTGATGCCCCCTAATCTTATTTCAGTCTGAGAGATGCTCCTTAGTTAATATCTCTATTATTTAAATCTGAGAGAATTTTGATAATCTGTTCTCTTCCTTCTTTGAATATCGTACGAAGCCTTTTGCAAATGGTCGGTTAACAGCTAACAAACCATATACGCATGTCTGTGTGTACATAAAGCAAACGCCCTTCCAAAAAATCCAACGTTTGTTATTTTAGCCAGCAACATCTTTCATAAACTAAAAGGTATACGGACTACTCTCACCATCTATTTCACATGATCGTTCTTTGTGTATCATAACTTCTATATAAAAAATATCTCAATTTTGTATTCCTAATCTATCTCAAAAGATTGTTGTTATTCTTGATGGTTTTAAAGTCTCATGTTTGTATACCATAACTTCTGTATAGAAAGATAGTTTGATAGAAACAATTGCTGCACTTTATTTTGAGCATTTAGATAAGTAATGTCAAGATATAATAGTCCATTAGGAGATCAAATTAATAGTTTAGCAAGGTGCGCACCATGCATGCAGCATCCTATATATGACTAAAACTATATAAATAAGAGTACTCATAATAATCAACTTCATTCGGTGGAGTTGACCCTCTCCAATGGATCTACCCTTTTTTAGAATATAGATATATGCACAAGATCCTTTCAGATACTGTTTTCTTGATACATGCTAGACTGTGACCCAAGCTGAACAAAGGAGAAGACATGATGTCCGTAGTGATTTACATCTTATTGTAGTGGATTTCTAAAATAAAAATAAAGAAAATTGATTTGCCTAGCAATCTTCAAATATGTTAAGCACTATGCACTACAGACTACCAAGTTCAAATCAATATATCATGTGTTATTCAAATTATTAACAGTATCTCTATGCTGAAAAATTGTTCAATTCTTCTTATGACGTGACGTAAAAGAAAGCAGAAGAGAAATTTGAGTGATTGTTCACCCTGAAATTAAAAACAATACTAATATTCAGGTCACCTAAAACTGCTAACCCGTGCGGTAGCACGGGTTGATTGGCTAGTAGATCATAATTTTCTTGCTCAATTTCTTAGAATGTTTTCATTACTATCATAATTCTGTATATAAGTCATTTCCATTCTGTTCCAACCATTCGGCTCTGATCCACAACTATCTCACATGAGCTCGAGCTCATGGGAAGATTAATGGCATGAGACAGTTTCAAAAGGTCAAAGAAATGAAAAATCAATTGTTTATACGCTTCCTATTTACTAGGTTTTTTCTAAGTCTTGTGCATCATTTCCAGTATGATATAAAATACTATATAAATATTGAATATCAAATGATAATTTGTATCGTCGACCACAAGATCCATGGCTCCTTTAAATCACACCGTGATCACGTTTGTCAAAAATGGACAATACGCTCTGATGTCCACATTAAAATGATATCTAAAAGTTTGCTTTGCCATCACCGCACGAGTTGTCTACATTTTGCAGGAGTTAGAAATGGCATACGGACAAATCAGGTGTTCTCTGATGTAATTGGACTGGATGTAGCCGCTTGGGTCGAAAACAATTCTAGCACTTTTGCAAGAGTTATCTAAAAGTTTGTTTTTTGTATTTTAAACACGTGCTTGTGGCATGTGCACGCTACTAGTGTAGACCAAAGGTACTAGGATAGTCCTGAATTACTATCGACTAATTCGACTGTAAAAACTTGCTCCTTTTGTTTTGGTTATCCTCACTCTACTCCATTAAAAACGATCGTTTGTTCTTTGCTGTGAAGATTTGAAGTGCTCGTGACGTACAGTATCTGATGATTACTTGCACTAGTACCAGATCCGGAAGAATGCAAGTATGCAACGACTTGTCTCGTCGGAACAGTTGCTGCAGCTTTCGCGGCTGGAATGACTGTAAAAGTGACGGCGATAAAGAAGGAACTCGAGCTGTGGCTTGAGAATGGTCACCCATTCTTTGGACGAAATATCGAATCCATTCAGTTACGCATCACATCAGTGTCAGTTGAGGTGATCATGCTCCGCCCTGGAAATTCACAAGTAATGATAATACGTATGTGCATGCTCTGCATTCGTCTTCTCCTTTTTTTGGAAGCACAGATTTTGGGCCGAATTGAGTCGGCTGCAACATCGGTCGCCATGCGGAGCAAGCCCAAAGCAGTCGCCAAAACGCCACGGCTGGTGCAAAGCCGTTGACTGGTTTCAGTCAGTGACTCGTTTCATTACTGCTCCCTCCTTTCCAAATTATACTCATTACATTTCTAAAAACCTGACATTTAAGATAGCAACACGATCTTCAAAACATAACTTTAACCTCTTGTTATTATAAAAATATTTATCGAAGATTGATATATGTATACTTTTATGAAAAAAAATTCAAGACAAATCTATTCATATAGTTTTCACATTTACAAACTCAACAACTTAAAAGTTATTGATGATTTATATTTCCAATATTTGACCCAAACCTTTTCCTAAACGTCAGATTTTTAGGAATAGAGGGAGTATGCCGTTTGACTTTGTTTTACCACGAGTTTGAACTCTCGTCTTATTCAAAACTTTATGCAAATTATCATATTTTTTACGATGGCTTGCTTTATTAATAAACATTCTTTAAAAATAACTTAAATTTGACTATATTTACATAAATTTTTTGAATAAAAATAAGCGGTCAAACTTGTGTTAAAAAAGTCAAATGATCTATAATTTAGAACGAAGATAGTACCGGTGGGATGCAGACCAAAGACAAGACATACATATACATGCGGAGGAGACATGCAAGCGACCACCTTGTTGACGGACGGGCTGGCTTTTGCAGCGGGCTGGATAACCGTGGCTTGTTTAGCTGTCAACAAAGTTGAGACTTTATCATAAATACGGTATTATAGCATTTCATTTGTATTTATGAATAATTGTCCAAACATTGATTAATTAGGTTTAAAATTTTCATCTCGTAAAGTACAATAAAACTGTACAATTAGTTTTAAATTTTATCTATATTAGTACTCCATGCATGTGTCGATATTTTAATGAGATATAAATCTTCTTTTTTATAGTAGAATTTAGAGATGAAATTTAGCAACTGAAACAAAAGGCACGTGTGACGGCACAGGCCACAGGAGCAGATTCTTTCGAAAAACACACCGGCTACTCTGCATGGCGATTGGCATGTGAAAAAACAGTTACCCCATCCTCTCCCTATGCAGACTGCACTGCAGGGAAAGAAACGAATCTGGGCAGTCGTGATGCATCACATCGGTGCCGGTTTGCTCATGCCATGACGTGGCTGCCGAGTGATCATGCCATGAACCTGAATGACTGACGCTGCTGCCGCAATGCAAGGCCGGTACGTGCTTGAACGTTGAGCTCCTACTAGTACAGTAGTTCATTCTCCTTTTTAATTTCGAAAAAAAAGTTCATTCTCCTTTCGCCTCTCTCCCTACGCAGCGTGGGTACATCTGGCACGGTAAGGACTGTAGATTTTGTGTTCCGGTTAGTACGACTACACGACACCGGAGGACGCATGGCGCCGGGGCGCGTAGTCGTGCGCGCGAACCACCGATTTGTTCGCTAGCCGACGCGGGCCGAAGACGACGGCGCCTCTCGCCTGGTGCCTGAGCCCGGAACGAAACGAACAGGCGGCGTGCATTGGCCAGCCGGGGAATGGAATAGAATCTGGTGGCTGGTTCGTGCTAGAGAAAATACCGCTGGCGACGGAAGTTGCTGGCAACGAAAACCACCGCCGAGACTTGTTCGCGAGTCCGACCAAGGATCCCCATGCTTTCGTGCGCCTTTTAATTTGCCCGCGGCGGAATTCCCGCATCAAAAGGGGCGCGGCAGCGGTCACCACTTGGGCCTGCTGCTGCTCGGCTCGTGCGCCGCGCCGCGCTGCATATCGCCGGTGGCATGGCAGGTGGCGCCGCTACTCCCCAGACGCCTGGCTGGCTGCTGTACGTTGCCAGGATGTGATGTGAGTACCGGTGTGTACTAGTAGCCGCGACCAACGACTCCACTCCGTGTCACTGTCTCAGGACGGCGTGGTACCGGTACGTGTCGCCATCCAGACGCGGCGCTAATTATACTACGGCAAATGTCTGCCTGCAAGGATTTAGGATTCAGTCTAAGCTAGTATACTAATTCTACTTAGTACAAGCTGCTGCTACATACAATTCTCTACTAGTACTAGCTAGTATCCGAGGATCAACTTTCCAACGCATAAATTCGACAAGGCTTTGTTAATTTTCCAATCATGTAGTACGTACTCATCAGCCGCAAGCCTACGACAAACAGGCAGCTCAGCGCATGTGTGTGTATAGACGATTTTGCGGCCGGCCGGACTTGGAGAACGTACGGAGCTCTCACCTGTCGAAGACGAGCTCCGGACAGCGAAAAAAGCCGATCGATCGAGGAAGGCGTCGCTGGAAAGCAAGGAACGACGCAGCAACGTGGCCTGCAACGAGACGAGAGGCTGATTGACTGAACGAACGACGCCTGAGGCCTGCCTGGCAACCGTTTGGACCTTCGTCTCATTATTAGCCTAGCCCTGAAGGCGACGGCGACGTGTTATAGCTTGTGCCGAGACGACGGAGACCAAGCACGCGCGTCGCGCTGTTCCCCGGCCGCGCTGGTTGATCGATGCATCGAGAAGGAGCTTGAGGCCATGCCACAGGGGATAAGGGTGGTTGGTGGTGGTGATGCACGAATGCGGCTGCTAGCAGCTAGCTGCAGCGAGAAGAAGCTTGACTGGCCGGCACCACGGGATGACAGCGACGGCGGCTTCGTTAATTAAGTGTACTAGTAATGTCTATCATCACCGTGCCTTCGGTGAAGTAATCTTGCGCGTGACACTTGGAATCGATTCGATGCGGCCTTGTTGGCAAAGATAAGCGAGCACACACGTACAGGCGCAGAAAGTCCTCTACTCTTTTTCACCAGATAACATATTATTAGTCGTTTTCACGTGTTCATCTCGTGAATGTCCGAGCACATTGTTCATTATCATTTCTTTCTTCCTCGTCGAATTCCCCCTTTTTTTTCCGATGAACTGTCCGGCCGGTTGATGCATGAAGAATTGAAAATTCAGAACGTATACTACTATTCGCCCGGAGAGTTCCTTAGATTTGCTGAAGTCCCAAGCTTCCTGCGTGAGTGTAACCACATAAATCAAGCCGGTAGCGATCAATGGCCTTGAATGATTCTTCGCTCGCCCAATGAACAACGGATCTAGATAGTAGAAGCAAGCATTGATGCCACGACATGACGCGAACCCTCCATGATTTCGCTTCTTATCCGGCGATGTCTTCGCTCGTCACGGAGGCATGGGTGCCCGGTCTCTGATTGCTATCGTCGACCACCGCCATCATCAATCCAGAAAGTGATGGATGGGTTAATCACTGCTGCGCCATACCATTTTCTATCCTGAGTATTTTCTCATCATGGGCGGGGAAAGTCACTCTTGGAAATTGGAATCGGTTGGTTGCAGCTAAAGTTCAGGGCAAATGATGGTCTCCTCTCCTAGTGACCATATACCAACACCAACCATGCATATAGGTTTGGTACCAAAGGTGAGGTCCCATGGAATGGACCCACCCAGCTAGGAGTATCAATTGCTCCCTGGAATCATCACTTGATGAGCACCATGTCTTATTGCCAGAGTTGGTTAAATAAAAAGGCTCCTGGAAATTTGTCTAGAATGGGAGACAGTTGGCCGATCAAGCTCCTGCTGCCGGGACCATGGTTGTACAATTCCATTGTATACTCCCTCCGTACCGGTAAAGAAAGACGTCTAGGACAGCGATACGGTCTTCAAAACATAACTTTGACTTCTTATTTCTATAAAAATATTTGTCGAAAAGTGATACACGTATACTTTTATGAAAGTATTTTTCAAAACAAATCTATTCATATAACTTTTACAATTTTAAACTCAACAACTTAAAAGTTATTCATGATTAATATTTCTAAAATTTGACTCAACCCTTGTCATAAACGTCTTTCTTTACCAATACGGAGGGAGTACGTTACTGCAGTGCAATTTATTTCCAATCTGCACAAACTGGAATAAAAACTCACACAGGACATTTCTTGGTCTTGACCCAAAGACTGGATTATCACTAAACGAAGAGGTACTGTAGCAGGCGTGAAGACTGGAGTGCCGGTGCTGTGGCTTCCTTTTCTCCTGTTCTTGCACATGCATTATCATCCAATAAAATCCAGAATACTCGATGACAGCAACAGTTGGAAAAGAGCATCTTGTGATGAACCCAACAACCAGGGAGGGAAATATAATAGAGAGTATACCGCCAAAACCAGAAACAGAATTCTGTCTGGCTTTGAGCAACTGAGGAGAATGTCTGGCCACATACTGCAATCCTACCCACTCTCACCTGTAGTACACTTATTACCAATTGTTTATGTTTATGTTACGAGGTTTTTTACGGTACCTTGTACCGCTAATTTAAAGGACCAGTATATAAACATCCGACGGTTGAGAATAATTGTATACTAGTTTAACGTTGGTTACTGGTATATGTAGTATATAATGAGTAGTATAGTAGTATAAGGACATTATTAGAAAAAAAATCTAAATGACATCACTGTAATTTAGATATATTTTAATTTTTTTCATTCGATCATATGTCTCGGGCCGACAGTCGAGGCACGCCAATGGGATGGGTCTCGGGTCGTTGATGCACGCCGCCGTAAAGAACCAGAAGAAGTATGCTTAGTTATATTACTCATTCTCTATACCATATACCACTGGTCGGTGGTATAAGTCACCGTAAAAGAGCTCTTATGTTACATGATGTTAACAGTATAAGTAGTCCATTGGAAGCCAGTGCTGGCTGCAGTTGCAGCCTACCGACAAGAATTCCTCGCGGTCAGCTTAGACTGAGGCAAGATTTCTGTTAGACTACTTGTGTTTAGCAGGATCCTAAGTGCAAAATAAAGGAGGGGAACATTTTTAGGGCTGCTTTGAGTAGTTAGACCATCATGTGTCACGGGCTTTTTGTCTTTGCCAGAGAATAAATTCCCTTAACCCCACCTATCTAAATCTGTTCTCTGCTTTACACTAGCCACATATTCTCATGTCCAATGAAAAACAAAAAAGACCGTAGGGTACTTAAATTGCCTGGCTTTGCTGAAAGACACTAGAAAAGCTGCGTTTGATGCTGGACACAACGTAACTTCGTATTTTTGCTGCAGGACACAGAGATACCGTTTTCTTTTTAGCAAGGATCGATTTCCTTTAAACATTTGTGTGTAGCAGCAAATATATAATATTTGTAGTGTTATACAGCAAAGATCAATTTCCTCTGGTGTTAATCAGAAAAAGCCGTGCACTATGGATGTCCTGTGAAAATTCCCGAGAAAGAAATGGCCAAACACGCATTGTCCTGTGAAAGCACAAATGGACAAATCTCCATCGATCAAAGATTTTTGTTCAACGCCTGTTTAGATCATCCCTATAGGAATGCTGGTTTCCTATGGATTTCTCAAGGAATAAATGCCCAAACACGCATTATCTAGCGAAACCACAATGTAAGAATCATTGCTGAAAGACGTTCGAAGGTAATAACTGATGTTGGGCACTACAAAACCATGTATTTTTTTGCTGGAGGACACAATTAGTGTTTTCTTTTAGCAAGGATCAATTTCCTTTAAACATTTATGAGTAGTGTCTTACAACAAATATATAATATTTGTAGTGTCATACACGCATTGTCCAGTGGAACCACAATATACGAATAATCATTGATCAAAGATTTGGTTCAACCTCTATTTAGACTACCCTAAATGCGTAGCCTTTGCTAAAATACGCTTGAAGTTGACATTTAATGCTGGACACTACAAAAGTACTTTGTATTCCTGCGTGAGAACACAGTCTTAAACTACTACGGAGTAACTATTTGTTTTTTAAGTGTTGGTCACCAACAGAACTATTAACTATATGTTTTTCCTAGTGTGAATATCGGTATTACTAGGCCCACTACCATAGAGGATGACAGTCAACTTGGGTCCACATCTGACAAGGTTGTAGGTCGACTTAGAGGTGGCCCACAAGGAATTCTTGACTTGACGAACACGTTTGATGAAGACGCAGCTGGCTTGATTCCGGATATCTCGGGATATCCGTACAAATATACTCAGATACGATTTGTTGTTGTAATTTAGTAGGTTTAGATTGAAACCGACTTGAAAAGTTAGGCTATATAAGCAGCCTAGGTCAACGGCTTGGGGGTAATCAATCATCTGTAACAACAAAACTCGTCATTGCTTCATGAAGCTTTGACGAGCACAAATAATATAAACATCACCCGACACAGGACGTAGGGTATTATACCTCCGGGTAGCCCGAACCTGTATAAATCTTGTTCCTATGTCACATTCAAGCTACTCAATTTGACGATCCTTCTCCTATAAATCTACCACTTGGGTATCCCATGTGGATTGCCGGTCCTTAGGTCCGACACCTAGGTCCAAGGAAAAACAAAAAAGGCCATAGGGCACTTAAAATGCGTGGTCTTTTTTTCTGAAAGACACTAGAAAAGCTGCATTTGATGCTGGACACAACGTAACTTCGTATTTTTGCTGCAGGACAGAAATACTGTTTTGTTTTTAGCAAGGATCAATTACCTTCAAACATTTGTGTGTAACAATATATACTCCATACTATTTGTGGTGTCGTACAGCATACTCCGTAGATCAATATTTTTGATGGTCAATCAGCAAAAACCACACGTTAGATGTCCTATAAAAATTCCCCAAGGAAGGAATGACCAAGCACGCAGTATCCAACGGAACCACAAAGTACAAATCGTCGGCAATAAAAGAATTTGTTCAACTCCTATTTAAACCACCCATAAATGCATTGCACGGCTTTTGCTGAAAGACATTAGAAATTGACAATTGTTGCTACACGACATATTTGGTGTTTTCTTTTACCAAGAATCAACTTCCTTTAAGCATGTGTGTAGCAACAAACATAAATTTTTTGCAGTGTCATACAACATACTCCCTCCATTCCAAAAAAATTGACGTTTAGGACAAGGTTTGGGTCAAATATTAGGAATATAAATCATCAATAACTTTTAAGTTGTTGAGTTTGCAAATATAAAAACTATATGAATAGATTTATCTTGAAAAATACTTTCATAAAAGTATATATATCACTTTTTGATAAATATTTTTATAATAACAAGAGGTCAAATTTGTGTTTTGGAGACCGTGTCGCTGTCCTAAACATCAGTTTTTTCAGAATGGAGGGAATACTCCGTAGATCAATTTTTTGGTGTCAATCATCAAAAGCCAGAGATTACGGGTGTCCTATGAAAATTTGCAAGAAAGAGATGCCCAAACACACATTGTCTAGTGAAAGCACAATGTACAAATTGTGATCTATAAAAGATTTTGTCAAACCCTTATTTATATCACCAATAAATGTGCGGACCAAATGTTGATTTCCTATGAAAATTCCCAAGAAATAAATGCCCGAACACACATTATCTACCGATAACACGATTTGAGAATCATCTCCGATCAAGGATTTTGTTCAACCCGGTTTAGACCCATAAATGTGTGCCTTTTACTAAGAGACACTAGAAGTTGACACTTGTTGTTGCACACTGCAGAAACTGTATATTTTAGCTGGATGACACAATTGGTGTTTTCTTTAAGCAAGGACCAATTTCCTTTAAACATTTATGTGTATACATAATATTCTAGTCCCATACAACACAGATCAATTTTCTTTTTTCATCAAATTAGAAAAAGGCACACATACGAGTGCCCTTTGAAATTTCTCAAGAAAGAAATGCCCAAATACATGCACAGTGCAGTGGAACCATAATGTACGAATCATCATCGATCAAAGATCTTGTTCAACCCCCTATTTAGACCACCCATAAATGTGTGGCTTTTGCACAAAGACACTCGGAAGTTGACATTTTAGGGCAGTCCCAACCAAAACGTCCATAGTCTCCACATCATTAAAAAACTGATACTAGACACTACCTCCCAAAGCAAACACTAATGTAAACACTAATGTTCCCTCCATACCGGTAAAGGAAGGTGTTTAGGACAGTGACACGGTCTTCAAAACACAACTTTGACTTCTTATTTCTATAAAAATATTTGTCGAAAAGTGATACATATATACTTTTACGAAAGTATTTTTCAAAATAAATCTATTCATATAACTTTTACAATTTCAAACTCAACAACTTAAAAGTTATTCATGATTTATATTCCCAAAGTTTGACTCAAACCTTGTCATAAACGACTTTATTTACCAATACGGAGGGAGTATTCAAATTAAATGTATCATACAAGATCTGGTTTTCTTCTCTTTCTTCATTAACTCTATCCTAGTTACTAGGTTGAGAATGACCTTAGGGCATGTATAACCCACATTCAATAGTTGTCTTTTTATTGCCACGTAAGCAAAATGAGCTGATGTGGCTATCATTTAATGATGAAAAAGAGTGTTGCTGTCTACTATCTCGTTTACTGTGTTGGCTCGCGCTCCCATGTAAAACAACAGAAATCAAAATGTGTATTTATTACCACACATACAGCTAAATAGATAGCACATTGCAGAGCTGTCTGTTTAGCTGTTTGTATGTGTTAAATAGACCATAGCCGTCTAAACTGTTGTACATGCCCTTAGAAGTAGTACTCCATATTCATTAGGCCATCCTCAATGAAAGTTTCGTGGACACAATTACCTAGAGTGACACATCATCTAAAAGTGTTTGAAATTAGGATGAAAAACCTCCCTCTCAATGCATAGTTTCATCAATTATTGTTTTCTAGGTCACATATAAGACACAAGCTGTCTAGGTAACTGTGTACGTGGAGTTTCATCACTATGAAACTCATTTCACCTCTCTCTTAATTAATACAGTGACACATCATCAAAAATGCTTATATGACAGTCAATTTATTATTCATAAAACTACCGCCGGCCTTAGCTTATGTTTTACCTCACCGTTGCTCTTCTTTCAGTCACTGCTACGCCTACTCCTTCACGGGCATTATTCGAACCGGAGCCGTTACACATTTCCATGTGTTGATGCACCAAGCCCGTGTCAAAAAAAAAGGGACCAAGTTCCCAATAGTGAAGGACGATGGCACGAGCAGCGCTTCGCCCCCAGCCGATACGGTAACGGCCCTGCTGCAGCCGCAGTGCAGCAGGTGCCACTGCAGGAGCACATGTACCTGCCCGCCCCCCCTCTTGAAGCACAAGGCAACGGTAAATACTCTAGCACAGGTCGTGCGAGTCAAAACAAAGCTCCCAGCCGCTCCGGTAGCTGCGGACTTGAATTGAAAGCCTTCCGCTTCCGGCCCTGGCTGGCATTCGTCGCACACATTTCCTCCTCCTCCTCCAACGTCAGCGTATGGTACGCCCGCCTAGAGACCCGAGCCTCCTCGTCGCAATCCACTCCAACTCGACGAGCGCGGCGCGCGTGTAGTGTAGCAGTAGCAGTAGCAGTAGCAGTAGCTGAGCTGCGAAGGCGAAACGGAACGAACCCAAAGGACCCGGGGCTTGCTAGTAGTAAAGGCGCCGGTTTAAAGAGGGAAAGCGAGGAGCAAAGAGAGAAGAAAAGAGGAAAAGAAAGAGAGCAGAGGGGGAAGGAGGAGAGCGAGCCGTCGCTGTCGATCTCCTTGCGCGCCTCGCCGCGCTGCTGCTGCCTGCCACCTCCTTTCTTCTGCCCTGCTCAAAAGGGTTTCCGGTTGGGGACGCCGCCGATCGAGCCGATCGCCATTCCCGTTCCATTCCTGCTGCGCGCTCGCGCCCCTTCTCTTCTCGGTTCTCACTTACTGTTCGCAAAGCCCAGCGAGCTCTGCCCCCGTGGAGCTCTCTCTCCTCTGATTCCATCCCAGCGGTTCCAATCAATCATAGAGGCAAGCAAGAGCAGAGTGAGTGTGTGCCCGTGGGCGTGCGTGTGAGAAAAGGAGAAGAAAATCTGGCCTTTTTTTGGGGCAGCCAGATTCCATTCCTTGCGCAGGAGGGCTGGCTACTCTACACTATACTATACTAGTTGCTGTGGTCTGTGGAATTTGCTAGAGCGCAGCAGCCCAAAGGAAAGAAACTAGCAGCAGCAGCCCACCATTTCTCTCTCCCTCCCTCTCGCCCCTGCTTTTCCAACAGCGATCGATTCTTCCTTCCTTCCTTCCCCGTGAAGCACAGAGCTTCGGTTCTCTTCTTGGGACTGATTCCCTCCCATCCGGGGAGTTTCTTGGAGCTTTGCTTCCTCGCTTTCTGTCACTGACGGAGGCAGCGGAGTGAGTTCTGGTTCCTCGACAGCCGGCTCAGCAGCGGAAGCAACGGGATGGCCGCAGCGCCGCCGCCAAAGGCCGACGAGCTCCAGCCGCACCCGCCCAAGGAGCAGCTCGCCGGCGTCTCCTTCTGCATCACCAGCCCGCCGCCATGGCGTACGTGCTCAACCTTCATGCTCTGTTCGGATAGCTTTTGTTTGGTTGGTTGGTTTCGCTGTTCAAATGTTCCCTGCGCTTGTCCTCTGGCGTTCGTTTTCCCCCCGCTGCCTCTTTTTCCTGATGCCGAGGCTTTCGACTTTGGAGGCGTCTCTCTGCTCATCCTTTTTATTCGTGTAAAGTAACTGGGATTATCACTGAACTTCTTTTTTTCTGTCTTTGCCGGTGTTTGCTCCAAACTAGTGTGTTTGTAATTAAAAGTGCTTATCAGTTAACTTTCTTGATAATTTTCTGCTATGATTAGTTTGTTAATTTCGGATAGAAAATAGCTTTCCTTGATCAAGTAGTTTAGGATTTAGTAGGGTTGCTTTGCCTTGAATCTGCAGTAAAAACTAAGAAAGGTGTGCGGTTGCACATCTTTTTCTGTAAACTGAAATTTCTATGAAATTCATAAAGCATGGTAAGGGTAATGGTACGCATGGTCAGGCATGCTTGATGTGCTCAAGGATGTTAACGTTTCTCTTACCCTCGTGTTCCTCTATGCAGCCGAGGCCATTATACTAGGATTCCAGCACTTCATCGTCATGCTGGGCACCACGGTCATCATACCCAGCGCCCTCGTTCCTCAGATGGGAGGCGGAAATGTTAGCACCAAAACTTGTGTTCTGAATTCTGCCCGTGTTCTTTCTATTGGCCTTTGCATTTTTTATATTACTCAGCTACTATCATTGTTTGCACTAAATTTGTCCAGTTACCATGTGCACACCAAACACCTGAATGATAGATACCACTTTTGTCAGGAAGAGAAAGCTCGGGTGGTTCAGACGATATTGTTCGTAGCTGGCATAAACACCCTGCTACAAACATTCTTTGGGACTCGCCTTCCAGTTGTAATGGGCGGCTCGTATATCTTCGTTGCACCAACCATCTCAATCATCTTGGCTGGGCGGTACAGCAACGAAGCAGACCCTCGCGAGGTACACATAGTACCATAGTCTGTTCTTTGGGCACAAGTTTCTTGAGGAATGTTGACAATCTTTTATTCATCACGTGAAGAAATTCTTGCGGACAATGAGGGGAACGCAGGGTGCTCTCATCATTGCATCGACAATTCAGATCATACTTGGTTTCAGTGGACTCTGGCGCAATGTTCTCAAGTTAGTTTTATTCTTTCACCTGGCAGCATTTTTGGGAGTGCCATGCATAATTTTAGTTTGTAGTATGTTAAATTAAATTCTACCATGTTTCTTTTGCAGATTATTAAGTCCACTGTCAGCTGTTCCTGTGGTCTCACTTGTTGGATTTGGACTTTATGAGCTTGGCTTTCCAGGGGTTAGTTTGCTCTATCTATTTTTCTCCATGTTAAAACATCAGGATTGACGTAATATTCTGCATTATTGTAGGTAGCGAAATGTGTCGAAGTTGGCCTTCCAGAACTAATTCTGTTGGTCGTGTTTTCTCAGGTACTTATATATCTTAGTTCCTGGACGAATATGTCTATTATGGAGGATATCATGTACTAATAATGTTGTAATTTTTTTTACAGTATCTACCTCAAGTTCTACATTTTGGGAAGGATGTCTTTGGTCGGTTTGGTGTTCTTTTCACTATCCCTATTGTATGGCTCTACGCATACATTCTCACCATCGGTGGTGCTTACAAGAATTCTCCACCGAAGACACAGGTGCATTGCCGTGTTGATCGTTCAGGTCTTATGTCAGGAGCTCCTTGGTAGGATCCCAGGGCAATATTCTTTACTTTAGGCTGATATATTGGTGGTGTTCCTTATGAAGTTTATGAACAACTGTTGTAGGATAAGTGTTCCCTATCCCTTTCAGTGGGGTGCTCCGACATTTGATGCTGGAGAAGCTTTTGCAATGATGATGACTTCATTCATTGCTATTGTAGAGGTTTGTTTGCAATACTCTGACTGAAAATGAAAGAAAAATTGTATTACCATATTATAGTTTCTGTCCATTTATTTGGAGTACCAATTGGATACATTTTTTTTCCCTTTTTTAGTCAACTGGCGCTTTTATTGGTGCTTCAAGATACGCAAGTGCAACTATGATTCCTCCATCAATTATAAGTCGGGGCGTTGGATGGCAGGTAAGGATTCAAATACTGTACTGCAGACTCTGGGATATGAGTTTGCACCATCTTGATTGCTATTTGCTAACATTGATCAATATGAAACAACACTTTCAGGGCATTGGTATCTTGATTGGTTCATTTTTTGGGACAGCCAATGGGACATCGGTTTCAGTGTAAGTATATCTTTAAAACATTAAGTGTCGATCCTTGATTGTTCAGAACTGAATGTTTTGCTAAAATGCATTATGAATTTTTGTGCTTGCAGGGAGAATATTGGATTGCTTGCATTGACACGTGTTGGCAGCAGGAGAGTAGTACAAATATCTGCTGGGTTCATGATTTTCTTCTCTATCCTTGGTACATTAAGTGTACTGATTTTTTTTCAGATATCACACAATTCTCGTTGTATAAACATACATGTATTTCCCTGCCATGTGATAGGCTGATTATATTTCATCTGGCAAACCAGGAAAATTTGGAGCTCTGTTCGCATCAATTCCACTGCCAATATTTGCCGGCATGTACTGTCTCTTCTTCGCATATGTTGGTATGTGCATATACCTGAAACCACTATTATCTTTCGACAGGCTCTTTGAAAGTCGTCAGCATCATAATCCTGAGACTCATTGCCGTTTCTGTATGTAGGTGGCGTTGGTCTGAGCTTCCTTCAGTTCTGCCAATTAAACAGCTTCAGGACTAAGTTCATCATGGGGTTCGCTTTCTTCATGGGATTATCGGTTCCTCAGTACTTCAATGAGTACACAGCAGTTGCAGGCTATGGTCCAGTGCACACTGGCGCCAGATGGGTACGAGAAAGAAATCCTAGCAACACTTGTGTCATTTCCCTTGATAGCTTGAGCTTCGACAGACTAACTGATGTTTCTCTTCGCATTCTGACAGTTCAATGACATGATAAATGTACCGTTCTCGTCGAAGCCCTTCGTCGCTGGTCTGGTGGCCTACGTCCTGGACAACACCCTGCAAGTGAAAGACGCAAGGAAGGACAGGGGCTACCACTGGTGGGACAAGTTCCGGAGCTACAAGAAAGACGCAAGGAGCACGGAGTTCTACTCGTTGCCGTTCAATCTGAATAAGTTCTTCCCATCGGTCTGATCTCGATCGCCAAGTGGTTTTCAGGAACCCTTCCTTGTTCATATGGTGAACTTAACTCTGCTGGCTTGGCCTGTGGAAGCTTTCTGTGTCACCGATGTTCGTCAATTTTGTGTATTTTTCGTATGAAATGGAGTAACTGGACAGTAGAGATGGGGCTAGAATTGAAGTATATCGTGTTCTTTTTTTGGATCTACAAGGATCAATGTCTGATAACCTGGTAGCTTCTTTGTAAGCTGGCATTGTACATCAGTATTGCGGTTGTATGCGGCTTTCATAGCCCAGGTAAAATGATAATTATTAATGTTTCATAATTACTTCTGTTATGTCTCCAGGAAGTAAACATTGAAGTGCTGCTTTTTGTTATTACTTCGGTTATACTTGAAGAAAAAAAATGTTATCAGCCGCCGGCCAACAGTATTTTTTTCTATGCATAGACCAGCGCCAGCCAGGCAGCAGTATTTTTGTCCCAGCACAAACCAGCACCAGCCAAGCGAACAGGGCGATGCCTCTAGGAAGTAAACAGTGGAGTGTTTAACTTTGCTATTTGTTATTATACTTCTGTTACTTGAAGAGACAAATATTGTTGCGTATAAGTGTTCATGCGTTTCTCTACCCCTATATAATTCTCTACCCATCTACCCCTATATAATATCCCAAAAAAATATTCCTAAACCCAGCCCATATAATATCGCCGGACATACTACGCCCACACAAAAATATGAACTCTAAAAGGAGTGTTCAGATCGCTTCTCGGGCTCTCCTTGCTCAAATCCAACGATAAGAATCATCTGTCCCAGGAACTCCACTGCGTGAATAAAAACTGGCTGGCTGTGTGTGGTATCTTGTTTAGCTAACAAGTTTACTACCCTGTGTGTGGTATCTTGTTTAGCTAGTCGTTTCAGGGGTACTAGAGGGTGCAAAAACTGGATAACCGTTTCGTGGATTGAATGTTTTTTGTAATTTCGTTATCTTTTAGAAATGTAATTCGGGTACACCCCGTAGTAGAAAACAAAATGTTCCTTGGGCCTGTTGGTGCTTGAGTCTAATGGTCCTTACGGCCTGCTTGGTAAGCAGACATCCCATGGGGCATCCACCATCCGAGTCTCACAAGTATGGGCCTATGCAAGAAAGCTTTGGAGCCTACCTAATAGGCCTCTTTGCCGTCCGAAAGTAGGCCGTTAAGGCAGTGAAGCCCATGGGCGTCGAAAGAAGCCCATGACCGCGTTCAGGTCAGTGTTTGCTGCCTCATTTTCTATCTTGTACCACTGGACTGGAAACACGAACTTGCAACAGCAAAGCAGACCTGCCAAAATCACCCAACCGCTATCCTTCACAAACTAGCGCCGGTTTAAATCTCCTTTCCCGGAAATTTTGCAGCTGCAAAGATACGCAACATCCTACAAATGATTGACCTGAACGCAGACATACCACAGCACCAACCTGCCTCTCTTTGATGTTTCCTCAGGCGGAGAGATCTTTCGACCGTGTTGAAGTTTCAGCGGCTTCTCCAGTTCTCCTCTCGCGCAAGGATACAAAGAGGCTTTCTCGCTTCGTTTGGATCTTGCAAAGATGGCAACGCCATGGCGGTTTCTGCGAAGAAAAGGCCCTGGCCCTGGCCCTGGCACGGCACCCGGAGATCGAGACGAGCAGTTGCCATCACCGTCCAGGAGACGACGGTGAGTGAGTGACTCGTCAGCTCTGTGAACAGGACACCCGAAACCTGCATGGAGTTGAGGCCCAACGGCAATGCTGATGCCAACTTGTTGGCCTAGCTCCATGCGGAAACACGCAACAGACCGTGACGCCGCGAGATATGTATACGTATATATTGCCTTCCAGAAGATTGATACAGGACAGTTGACGGTTGTGTGGGTACGTATTGAAGATGGGATACGGTTTGCTTGCGTGGACGGTTGTAAAAATAGACCGTAAAAGGTCCACGGTGGAAAAGGTCTCACGAGGCGTATAAAACCATCCGTCTCTGTTGGTTTAGGCCTTGTTCAGTTCCAAAAAGCAACACCCAAATACACTATGCAAAAAGAAGATTCTCCATCACATCGAAATGTCATAACATGCATGAAGTACTAAATGTAGATAAAATCAAAAACTAATTGTACAGTTTTGTTGTACTCTGCGAGACGAATATTTTGAGCCTAATTAATCAATTTTTGGATAATTTTTCACAAATACAAACGAAATGCTACAGTAACGGAATGATTACGAAATGACATCTTACTCCCAAATTCAATCTTTCAATTCTAACATCTAAACAAGGCCTTACGCAATTCTCTTGGATCCATTTAGAGACTATTTAGACTTGTCTGGTCTCTGCTAGCTAGTAACGGATCTAGAGATTTTCTAGTGGATTTACACGGGACACGGATGTACCGCGAGGTACAGTCTGGGCGTGACAGCAGAGCCCAGACTAACTAATGGTTATTACATCATGTATCTTCGTGGTGAGCCATTGAAAATAGCTTTCAAGATGTTGAAGAGCACGAGCAAGATGCCACGCTTTACACTTTTAGTCTAGCGGTCTGGTGTTTTTGAATAATGGAGATCATCGCGGGCGTACGGTAACTTGACTTGTGTCTTACAAAAGTTGCCCGAAGTGACTCGCCGGTCAAACACTCTGATGGCCTTTTTCCTCCGTGAGCAGACTTGCCATCCCCCCGGACCCACCTGCAACAGCAAGAGAGACAGGAAAACAAGAGCTAGTGTTCCGTGACAGCAGCCAACTTTTTCCATGCTTCCTGAAACGATTCCCCCTCACCGCCATCATAATGGAGAGAGATAGGATGGAGACGTACAGGTTGCATTGTAAAAGCCATCTTGCTTGCAACTGCAATGCTTTCTAACCTAGAAAGTGCCTGCAGGCTATGCTCCCTCATTGTCCATCTATCCAGGAGCACACATACATACACTAAGGGAATTAAAGCTTGTAAGCATGGCACACCGAGAGGCAACTTTTGTCTCAGAGATTGCCTGTTGTTTGTCACACATGTGAGATGTGAGGGAAGGAGAGAGTTGGAGTGAGCTACAACTACTCATGGCTTTATCTTGAGCGCCCTTTCTCTCTGTTTCTCTAGTGGTCTTCTCAATGATGCAGTTTCTTGCTTGCTGTTAGCACTCCCTCTTGCATGCTTTCCAACCTTTGCAGACTCCGTGTGTCCGTGGCTTGCTCCCCATGATTGCCCCCATGAGAGGGCAATCCATGGGACAAGTGCTCTTAGGCAGGATCTATGTCGGCTAATGAGACAAAGCCCAACCACAAACCACACAAGATTGATGTGGCAACCCACTAGGGCTAGCTGCTTCCTTGCACCTTGCAAAGATTTATATGTTTGCTTCATGTCGTCACAAGCATGCAAGTACATGGGAACAAAGAAGAAAGATTGGACTGGATTTTGTGTGTACTATGTCTAGCAATATATATTTGGTACATACCTATACAAGTAGGCCAAGTGTAACAACTTACAGTTAACAATCTGATTGAGCATTTAATTTAACTGGCCCTGCTTGGAACTTGATTGGAAAGCGAGATGAAGTTCGCCCGTGGTCTGCAGTGCGTGTTTGATGGTGTTTTCTTTTTGTTTAATGCTGTGCGTGAAAGATGATTTTGCTGTCTAGTGTATATAAGGTCCAGCTAGTTGATGTAAACAGGATACAGGCGTCAAATAGCTTTCAACAGTTAGTTTACCTGCTTGTCTTGTTTTCGCTATTTGATCATTTATGTCACTTTCACAAAAACTGATTTATCCCTCCAATTGGTTATTTATATATGTGGGCCTGTTTGGAACGCAGGATTGCCAACACAAGTTTTAGAGGGCGTACGTATAATTTTGTGACGAGTCATTTTACAGCTAGTTGCTGTCTTCACATCATGTGGCCGGCTTCATGGCCTCCCAAGTTCCAATCCTTGCCAGGCCTTGCTCTCTAGTATGATGAGAGGGAATCTTGCAATTGGACCTGGCAACTGCATGTACGATCAGTAGAATCCAATTTACGTTTCAATTCAGACAGTCCTTGCATTGCTTGCTCGATATGTATGCTATTGCTATCCCGTATACAAGTTGGGTTCTGTTCGATATTGCATCCTTATCGAAATTTGGACAGGCAAAAAAAGGGATGCAGAGAAAAGAGGCGCGAAAGATGATGGTGCCCCAACTTGTCTTCAGACAAAAAGATGAGCTCAACATCACAGTTCACAGGGGAGCAGGCTGCTTATATCCTAACCAACACATAGTGTTTGCTTCGTCGTCGTCTGGGATGACGAGGCCAAATGGCAGTGGCAGGTTTGGTATTGTTTGTCACTTGCGGATGTTGAGGCCGTGTTGGAGCCGCTAGCTGTTGAGTGCACAAGAGCAAATAGAAAAAGATTGAGGATGCTAGCTCGGAGTCGTCAGAGATAATATTTTTCATCAGAAAAATGCCGTTTAGTCAAATACCGAAGAGAACCCAACTACGTTGCATCTTGCATGGTGAGGTAGCTCCGTTTCATTGAAGGCACAGGAATAATAACAGATAGACGTATAAATACCCCCATCTGATCACCAAAAAGTAAGTGACGTTCTGGGCTGCGTGCAACCAATGCATAAAAAACTTGAGATCATCAGTTACTCTGTGCAGACAGAGATTGAAAATTAAGGAATACAATGCTATTCGTATATTTGTCTCAAGATATCAAATAGTTTTGTAATCATGTTGTTTTTCTTCGGTTTGCCGCCAGTGTATTTCAGATTTTCAGCGGAAAGCAGTAGCCAAATTTTTGCTTTATTACGGTCTCCGGACCGTGTCGATTCTTAATTAAAAAACGGCAGTCTGCAGCAAACAGATCGGAAGACTGCATTGCGGTACGTTATTAAGGTATTTTTATATTCCGTTGGCCAGCTTAAAAAAGAAAAAGAGAAAAAAATCGCATTCAACAGACTAGCTGAATGGATGGCTATCTTTTCACGTTAGCGACGCTTTGTTCGTTTGGCTGGTGGCTGATAACTGGTGCTGATTTGTTCAGAGAGAAAAGTACTGATGGCCGGTGGCTGGTGGCTAATTTATTCTGAGAGAAAAGTACTACTGACTGGTGGCTAATAAGCCAAACGAACAGAACGAGCCAGGTACACTGGCCAGTTTTAATATATAGATAGTCCAACTTTAGACAGTCTATTAGTTTATTTCTATTTTTAGAAAGATTTTTATTTTCTATCCAGCCCAATTAACCAAGACGAGACGATGGACGGCCGGCCAAGTACTAAAGTACTAGTACCGTAATACGTCGTCGTAGTAGTAAAAAAAAAAGAGAAAAAAAATCGCCGGGGCGCGGGTTTATTTGTGCGTCGATGCGCACGAGCACGAGGCTGGCTCGACGGCAAAAGCAATCCGCGTCCACACCACACGGGGGCCCTCGTGAACGGCGTCCCATTCCGTTGCGCGGTTGCGTAGCGCGCCATGCACGACGACGACGCAGCACGCGCGCGCACAGGGATTTTGACCCGGATGCTTCGATGCACTAGTACCGTAACCACCAAACATCGAGGCTACCTGTTCACTAATCACGTACTGTATATAGGTACTTAAAATAAATTCTGTATGAACTTGAACGCTCCATCTGAAGAACCATATACTATTGAATGTTTTATCCCCCTCGATCTTTCACCTCTCAAATTAGACAACTACGGTCTACGTGCCGACCTGCACTAGCTAGCTAGCTAGCTAGCGCTCTCTCGTGACATCGGATTTCTTGATGGCTTTGGTCAAATTGATGATCGATCATTCTCCAACAAAATCAATTTTAATCGAGATATCGTGCATATTTTGCCCTTGCTTGGCTCCTTTGGTTGACTTCGCCGTGGGCTTCCTGTACGTCCAACCCGTTCCCCGATTGCTACATGCCAAAATCATGTGACATGGGTCGTTATCTCCGTATGTCCTGATAGTGCTCTTCTTAATGGTTCCCGTCCTTCCCTCGTGATCAATTTTCTGTCAAATCGTCTGCGTTAGGGGGATACTATATAGAAAAAAAGGAAGAAAAGGAGATAAAAAGAATTTGTTCTACAAGCACTGGTTATTCAAAACTAAAATAAAGCAGATATGGTGTGTGGTATGTTTCGCTGCAAAATCTCCACATGTTTCACAGAAACCGAGCCCCGCTACGAATCACCATTAAATCGTTTAATCCGCAAGATGCCAATGGAATTATGCCTAACCAAGGACACGGAACAACGTACGCGACGCAATAAGCAGCTCGATTTCCTGTTTTGAAAAAGGTTTTTTTATCAACTGTTTTGAAAAAGGTTATGCATACTGCTAGCTTCTTCCTTTCATTTTTTATTTTGCAAAGTGACTCCGAATCTCACCAAATTAAACGCCAGTCAAATCAAACATGCTAATACATAGTGAAGAAATGCGTACTACCACTGCAGAACGGCATTGATTACTGGTGATCTCTATCCTGTGCGTACGCGGACAGTTTGGTAGCGAGTCCTTGTACTGTACCTACGTGTCCACCTTTCAGTATGCAAATACAACAGCTTATGAATGATTGTATTGTATATACATGGACCATTTCGAGCTAATCCGGACAATTGGTCTGCCGGACAGACAAAACAAAACAGTTCGTTGTCGATCATACCCATCTTCCTTGTTTTCAATTAGAGGGCTAAGTCTAGCTAGTTAGTATTACATTAAAAGCTTCCTCGCAAAAGAAATAAATTAAAGCTCATGTCTGATTTAAACTAGTATTTGTTGACTTGGCCCTGTATTTATACAACATGGAAAAAGTCGGCCATTTATGAACTTTGCAAGAGTTTCATAGGAAAAAATTTCGGCCATCCAAATGATGATGTACCTCTTGTTGGCTACCTTCCATTGTGGTCTGTTTGGATCCCTCTAGTCCCACGACTAAAGTTTAGTCTCTACCATGTTTGGATGGAGGGACTAAAGTTTAGCACCTTCATTTTAGGACTAAAATTTTAGTTGTAAAGATCCTAACACCACGTAAAAGAGACTAAAAGCACTCTAAAAATACTAAAGACTAGAGATAGAGAATGACTTTAGTCTCATTTAGCTACCCCCAAAGAACTAATGGACTAAACCATTTAGTCCCGCTTTTAGTCTATCTGTTTGGATCTTTAGGGACTAAATAAAACTAAAAGTGTAGGACTAAAGTTTAGTCCCTTGGATCCAGACAGGGCCGTAGAGTGTCCCGGCTCGCTCACACAGTACGAATGCAGAAGCAATGTACTCCCTGCATTCCTAAAAACCTGACGTTTAGGATAAAGTTTGGGTCAAATATTGAGAATATAAATCATCGATAACTTTTAAGTTGTTGAGTTTGTAAATGTGAAAACTATATGAATAGATTTATCTTGAAAAATTCTTTCATAAAAGTATGCATATATCACTCTTCGATAAATATTTTTATAATAACAAGAGGTCAAAGTTGTGTTTTGGAGACCGTGTCATTGTCCTAGGTTTTTAGGAATGGAGGAAGTAAGGGTTGCAAGTTTTGTTTTTCTCTAGGTCAGTAGGTCGACTCAAAATTCTTTGAATTAAACTAATCTATATTTACAAAAGCAAAAAAGAATGAGATTAAATAAGCTAATAAAGTGACCCACAACTACCTATAACTTTCATCACTTGCACACATATTAGAAACAACTGACCCACAACAAGTTTTAATTTGTCCATCTTTCATTTCAATTTAAGCTTTTAAGCAATCAGAGAGAAATTTTAAGTTAAGCTATACTATATCCACATCAAAATATTCATCACTATTAATTTTAATCAAAACATTTGATTATTCATCTTATTTAAAAAATATGTAGCTATCACTTTTATTTGTGATGACTTACTTAGTCATGAAAGGTACTTTAAATATAATTTATCTTTTCATATTCTTTTGTATATTTATGATAAATTTTTAAATAAGATGAATGGTCAACAACGACAAATATTTCGGTAGTACTTTATATCGATCATTAGTCGACCTCAAAGGCTTAAATTGAAATGAAAGATGGACAAGGCACGCACTTCTACTTCAACAATTATTTTAACCTGGAACGACATAGTTGTAATGCTAACCTAACCATATATATGAAACTGCAACCATTTTAATTTGAATTGAAGGTTGTAATTAAGAACTGCAGCTATACGATGAAGTGTGGGATTATAAAATGGTGCAGGTATATGAGGCCTGCAAAGCCAAAAGGGAGGAAGTTGTTGACCTCCCAACCTTGGTTGTAGCCCCAAAACTTAGCACATCTTTGGGGCTTGGACCATTGCGATGCCATGATCTGCTAGATCTTTGCGCTAGCTATTATACTAATCCTCCGGAGAGGAGATGGTTAAGGAAAGCAAAGAGAAGCACTAGACGTAGATTAATCGGTGTTACGTACACTAATTAGTATGCGCAGATTCTCATCATAGTTTAATCAAACCAAGGCGGCCGCAGATCATTTCTCGCTCTCAAGTGGTGGTGCGCTACGCAACAAGTTCTATATATATACATATATACTATATCTCTCTGCTTTGGGTCATGTGTGAGGGGAGGGCTATTATTACCTTTGATCGCTCCATGTTGGTGGCATTATGGACCCTGGCGCGCATGAGCTATTGAGTCCTACTTATAAGTCAAAAAAGCTTCCGAATTTTCAACTCCTCTTTGTAGCAGGGCTGCTGCTGCTGCTTTGCACTTCAAAATTACTTCTACTATACGATGCTAGCAGGCTACGAGCTACCACGACCGTTGTCGCCAAACCAATTTGAGACCCTAACCCGAAACCATAGCTCGTATTTAGACCCGCTTGCTGAGGACCAGGTGTGTCCGAGGACCGGTGGATGGTCGCTTCTCAGTGTGATGAGTGATTAACAACGTTGAGTGGACTGACTCTTGGTCTAGTATTGCAGGTGTTCGATGCGACTTGATTTACGTTGGTGCAGGTGACGAATGTAACACCCTAAAATTCATCACAATTAAATTGTAGCAACCCTCTGAAATTTTCTAGGATTTATTAAGGCTTAAATAAATTTTCTAGGATTTAATTGGAATTTCTAGTCTTTTTATCAATTTAAATATCATATTAAATAATTTTAGTCAAAATAAGTTTTTGTTGCATTCATGCTGTTGCATATACTTTTGGTTGCTAGTAAATCAAGTTGGAATTTAAATTCTGTTTAAATTCGAATTTGATTTGCTTTTGTTTGAGTGTTAGAATAGTTGTTTTCTGTTGAGTTTGTTTTTGCCCCTCCAACTTTTGGGCCAGTCCATCTTTGCTCCCTCTACTTCTTTCTCTCCCGAGCCGTCTGCGTTTCTTTCCCGGCCCAGCTAAGTTTCCCCGGCCCATTTCCTTCGCGCGGCCCGCTCCCATCTCTCTCTCTCTCTCGCCGACAGGTGGGACCCACCTGTCATCTCCGTCGTCCCCGACGGGGACTCTGCCCCGAGTCCGATTCCGCCGCCGCGCCGAGTCCCTCCGTGGCACGCACGCCTAGGCGTGGGCCCAAGCTCCACCCCGGGCCTATAAAACCGCCGCCGCCGTTGCCTTCCCCTCCAATCGAAGCCAACCGAGCCGCAAACCCTAGCCCGCGCCGCCATTGCCGAGCTCGAGCCGCCGCCGTCGATCTTCGCCGCCGGAGCCTCGCACTCGCCGTGAAGCACTCCAGAAGGTTCGCCTTGATGCTCCGAAACTCTCCATCGCGTTCTTGCTCCGATTTTTGCCGTACACCGCGCTAATTTTGGCTCGCCGTCGATCCCGCAGCTCCGCCGTCCGCCGTCGCTCGTCGCTGGCCGCCGTCGCAGCTTCTTGCTAGTTGTGATCTAGCTTGGTGAGTTCGCCTTGATCCCCTCTTGCTCCCTGTCCAAGTCGCGCGCGTTTTGGTGCTCTGTAGCGTGCTAGCGCGTTTACTCCGGCGATGCTCCGCCGCGGCCATCGCAGCGCCGCCGTCGTCTTCGTCGCCGCCGTCGAGTTTTCCCCTAGATCTGTTTTGGACCGTCAGATCTAAATCCAACGGCTCAGATTAGATCGCGTCCCAAGTCAAACCGACCGCGTACCGGTCAGCCATGGCCATTTTGCAAAAGAGCCCTTGAGTTTTCTGGAAATCAACCCGCAGTCCATCCTAGTTCAAAAATAATTATGTTTAGGTACTGTTTTCTTCTGTTTTAGCCCCTGCAAGTTTTAAAATTACGCCCGAGGTCCTGTTTCGGTCTTTTTACCCGTAAGACCTTGAGTTTTTATACAAAATTATGTTTTAGCCCTCGGATTTTCGCAGTTAAGCCCCTGAAACTTTTAAAACTTTGCCAGCAAGTCCCTGAACCTTAGAAAAGCCATATCTTTTGCGTTTTAACTCCGATTTTAGTGATTGTCGCGCTCACGCGTTCGTTGTAACGCATAGATTAGTTTTGTGCTGTTGTTTACTTCTGTTGTAATTGTTTGGTGTACCGTTTCTTAGTTATTGTATTGTTTTCTTGCATGTAAATGTGTGATGCGATTAGGAAACGACCAGTTCGAGGATTTCTCTGAAGAACCAACTGTTGGAGAAGGATTTGAGCAGCAACAGAGTTGGAAAGAAGGCAAGTGTATTATGTCATGAAAATGTCCTAATAACTATTAATTTCACCATCCATGCATGTGTCTTAATTTGATGGGTTCCTATTTAAGGATTTGCCTAGCCACTATATTTTTCTGTCCCTGAAACTGGGTTATTTAATTAACTTTGATGGTAGATGATGCTTAGCTTGCTCAACTGGGATTGGTTAAATGAACCCCTACTCTTTGTTCCAAATACTCTTTGAATTAATTAAATGGCAAGATCATATCTTTTTAATTGGAACATGGAGAACCACCCAGGAAAACAGTACAACCATGAGTGCCATGTGGCTCTGGCTTTGACTGACTAATTAGGTGCTCTGGTTTATGGTAGCTTTACTCGAAAGGGGCATGGGGGGCGGCGGTTGACGGGGTATAGCTCGGTCCTCTTGAGCTGTGGGCTTTGGTAAGAGACAGACCTCATTAGGGAGGGTTATGCTTTGCTTCTGAACCGGAAACCTTAGCGGGCTATCATTTATTAGAGTGCTTTTGTAAAGGTCTCATAGTGAAACTCAGTATTCGGTCCACGTGGTATGGGACGGGTGCATGCTTCGGCAATGGAAATCATGGCTTATGGTGAAAGTGTACAACCTCTGCAGAGTGTAAAACTGCTATAACAGCCGTGCTCACGGTCAAGAGCGGCCTGGACCCTTACATGATAATCATACTTGAACATGGATTAAATTGTGGTTACTTGATTATGTTGGGATTATGACATTCATTAATTTGTGGGTGGTATATACTTTCACTTGCTAGTAAATAGTTGCTTAATAAAACTTGACCAACTAAAAGTGCTTACTGCAGTATTGTCAGCCAGCCTTTTGCCCCAGCCTTGTATGTCATATTACATTTGCTGAGTACGTCATGTGCTCATGCTTGTTTTCTTTCTTTTATTGCATCAACTACACCCGGAATGCTGCTCAGATTGGGAGAATTTTGAGGATATCACTGCTGATTTTGAGGAGTTCTAGGCGAGTCTCCCCCAGTCAATGCCTGTGGAGTTGGAGTCACTTTTGCTTCGTTAGATGAACGTTTATTTAAGTCTTCCGCTACAACATTCGTGTCAACTCTGAGATTGTAATAAATACACTTTAATACTTTTTCGTTATGCATGGTTATGGATATTCACTTGTGACGTCTACCATATGTGTGTAAACTGATCCTGGCGCACATATGAGATGCATCTGGTTTTGCCTTTAAAACCGGGTGTGACAAAGAACAAGCGCGAAAGGTCTTAGCCAGAATGGCCTCCGAGGAGTGGAGAGACAAGTAGGCTTGGTTCGAGGGACCCGGTGGCCAGACGGGATCGAGTGCGATCGGCATGGTGCAAGAAGAGCAAGACGAAGTCATGGAATGAGCCGGTGCAAGGTAGCGGCTAACAACCGAAGCTTGTACGCGGGGTTTGATGGTTGGGCCACAAAACCATCGCAGGAGGGTTTCTCGGTTTGGGCCTCAAAACCGAGCCCGAAGGCCCAACGTGACGGAGACGGTGATCCGAGCGCGTTCGAAAAGCTTCGAAGCGGTGGACACGCGGCGGGATCCTGGAGCTTGCGTCGGAGGGAAGTAAGGCCGGATGGACGGCGTGCCCAGCCGGAGGAAATATCTCCGAGTTCCAAGATTGCCCCTGAGGGATCTTAGGTTTAGTGTGTAGGGGTAGTGTGGTCTTTTCCCCCCACCAGATGACTCAATATAAATAGAAGGTGGAGGGGATGGCAAGGTATCTGTTCGAAACCCTAGTTCATTTGCTCCTTCTTCTAGTAGGCTAGCCAAACGCAGATCGAGTATTCTTAGCGGGTGGATGAAGGGTAGAGGTTAGCCACCGTTGTATAGATCGTGACATCCGGTTGTATGGAAGATTTGTTCTAGAATTAAGTTGCTTGTCTTCCTTCCCGAGTTCATTTTGTGCTATTTTCGTGCTTGTCTCGATTCTTCGTTTCTAGGCTGTTTGCTCTCGGATTTCTTTGTGGGGACCATGGGTGAGTGCCTTGTGCCTCTTTGTGGATGATCTTGATCCGATTTGGGCTGGATTCAAAGTTTTTGGGATGAACCTGTAGTGGGTGTGTTCTTCCATGTGATCCGCGATTCCTCATGTTGTAGGGAGTTAGAGGCCGAGATATTTGGGGCATAGCATCCCCTTGGGTTGCTTCTCATCTCCCCAAAGTTTCGTCTCAAGAGCTCTAGCCGTTTGAGAGATCCAGTGATGGATTTGGGAGGTATGACCCGCGGGTTACTGTAGCTGTTCTTCCTGTTCGTCTGTCGGGATTCTCAGACAATCCGACTTGGGGTCTCGGACAGTCCGCATGTGATTGGCGGACGGTCCGAGGCTTGGTTGCTTGTCTGAGTTTTTCCCATTTTGGCTAAGTGTTTTCACGGACGGTCCGCGTGACTACCTCGGACAATCCGCGACACTGGCTGATACTCCGAAATAGTGGATCAGACAGTCCATATAGGACCCAAAGTTTCTGGAGATTGGAGTTGATTTTGCGGACAGTTCGTCCTCCTCTATCGGACAGTCCGCCCGCCTCACGGACAGTCCGAGTCCTCTGTGCGGACAGTTCGACCAGGCCTGACAGATAGATGTTTCTCTTTGTTTCTCGACTTGTGCTTCCAGCTTCGTTTCTCATCTTAGCTTGTTCCTAGGGTTGGTAGCTCCGTTGTGACTACGCTATCTTGGCAAGCTCATGAGGAATCATTGAATAATGATTTTGGGACATATGCCGAGTTTCGAGAAGAAATTTTATCGGCTCTCATTCACTCCCCCTCTCTGGTCGTCATTTCGATCCTTAACTTACAATTACAACCTTAGTTGCCAAATTACATGGAAAAGAAATTAAGTTGATAAGGAAATGCCCAAATGGTACAATAACTGCTTTTGCAAATAGAAATTGTTGAGTCGTGTAAGCAATTAAATAAGCATACTTTGCAGCCACAGAAATGAACAAATAAAGCGCACACACGCGCGCGCTATATATATATATATATATATATATATATATATATATATATATATATATATATATATATATATTGTCCGTGTGCCGATCGACAAGAACGGAGCCATGCGTGCGTGCAGGAGTGGGCATGAACCTGCGTCGGTCCAGACGAAGCCGGGTACTCTCTGTACTCCACTCCATGCATTCTGCAGGCTGCAAGTCGTTTCTTATACGCTTCAACAAAGGCATCCGCCGCGCGTGCCTGCAACCTAGCTGCAAGTGGTGTGGTGCATGTCTCCTGCACGTACATGAATGCATCCCATTGATTGGATTCCGCTGCTACGAACCAAGCGTGTACACGTACGTATACCTGTCTCTGTATGTATCGTGACATTGACAGGTGGGCCTGGGCCCGTCCTACACATGCATCCTATATTTTTCCGGATTCGGACGTGTAATTAATGTACGGTGAGCTGAGGATTTGAGTTTGACGGGGCCATTTAGTTTGCGGTCGACCGTCTTCCTCCCGCCTCCCCCACCCGCCTGCCTCCCGTGCCTCCCGTGCCTCCTCCCCCGCCTGTGGCGAGTGTCGCTGGCCGTCCGTTCACCTCCCGGCCGCGGCCCGCTTCCCTACTTGCCGCGGCCCGCGGCGAGCGCCGCCGGCCGTCCGCCCACCTCCCGACCGTCGCCCACTGTCCCGCCCTTCCGAATCTTTTCGGCCGGTCGTCGTGCCTAGCCTCCTCATCCCCCACCACCTCCCGCACCGCCCCGCGGCCGGCGGCGACCTCGCCGCCGTGCCGGCCGCCCTCCTCCCACCCACCGCCCGCGGCCCCGCCCTTCCTAACCTCTTCGGTTGTCGCCCACCCTGCCGGCCGTTGCCCCCGCCGCCAACCTTGCCCACCGGATGTCCTCCGCCGTCCGGTCGGCAGCGTCCCCGCCGCCTCTCCTCTGCCTTACCGCCCGCAACCGCCACCGCCCCGACCACCTTCTAGAATCCGGTCCTCCTCTCCAACCCCGACAACCCCAACCCCGAACCCTAACTCGAGCTCCTCTCTCCTCTTCCTCCTCCTCTCCTTTCCTCTCCTCTCCTCTTCATCGACCGCACGAGACCGCACATGCGGTCAACCCGAAAAGCAACATTGCGTAGTTTGACCCCAATCCATGTCAATTTGGCATTGCAAGATCATCCCTCTAGCACAGCGATATCCTCGGCCGGCCTGCATGTGGCCCTGTTCGGCTGGCTGGTGGCTGGTGCTGGTTTGTGCTAAAAGAAAAATATTGCTGACTGGTGGCTGGTGCTAGTTTGTGCAGAAAGAAAAATATTGTTGACTGGCTGCTGATAAGCCAAGCGCAACGCAGTTAGTCGGAGCGGGGAACTTGGGTGCCCATGCCGTGGGGCCCGAATGTAAGGATCTTTGACTGACAGCGGGCCCGCAGGTAAGTCACGTCACGGCTGTCGCTCCCTAGGTCATGTGCTACAGACATCAATGCCATGCATGGCTCATCAATACGATGGCTCGCGGCGAGCCGGCCACCAAATTAGACTAGATATTTCTTTTGCTATTTTTCTGGTTTTGTTTCAGTTTCAGAACAAAGTTAAAAAAAAGACAATGGCACTATTGTTTTCCCGGTTATTCGACACATGAGTCTTCTTTTTAAGACCACACAGACATTCACGACGCACGCACGCTCATCCCTATAAATATATGCACATAACTCTACCCTATAAGCACCTCCAAGAGATCGGACCGATAGATGTTGAAATCGAGGAAGTCATTGTATAATGTCGATAGACACGTCACTTATTATTGAAAAAACGCTGGTTAAATTCTAAAATAAATCTAGAAACAATAACATAATGCTGAATTGAGGACTCGAATTCTGATAGGTAGGTTCCTCCACACATAAGGGCTTTCCGGTTCAGATTTGCACTTTCTATGTTAAATTAATATATTTTAAATATTAATATTTAGTACAAGCTATAAATAAGATTATTCCTCTAAATACTTTTTATGTAGTCTCAGCTCCAACTCCAGAATTTTTTAGAGCTCATCATACCCAGCTTCAGAAACTTCATAGATTTTCTGGAGTTGAAGCCGTGCCAAACAATACCGTATTTTAAGCCGGCTATTTGTTTATCTTAGACCTCTTTTACCTCGTGTTGTACCTCATGTTGTGTTCTTCTTTTTTTACGTGAGATCCTACCCCCATGTCGGCATTCCACACCATCTAGAGGTAGGATCTTAAAAAATGCCGCATTTATGTTTGCTAGCGTGAAGCTCCCGCGCCCCCATCAGTCACTTGTTATTACCACTGCTTTAAGTTGATCTAAAAAGACAGATCGAACTTATCTTTCATTTGTCAAATCTCTAACTATCAATCAATGGAATTGATTCTGTTGAAGAAAATCAACAAAACGAAACCAAAATGGAATCAGAAGAAATAAATCAAATATCATTCTATTAATTGACAACAAAAGATAGGAATATGCATTAGATAGTCATCTGCACTCTGAAATCTGTCTACTTGGAGACTCCGCCAAGTTAGAGGAAATGGAGGGGAGTTCAAACTACACTAAAAGAATGGGAGCAAAAAAAAAGGTTTCTTAATTTATTTCCAAAGTACAAGGAACAAAAAATAGAGAAAAAATGATTTTAGAGGGAGAGAAGGATGATGAAAGCCGGCAGAAAAAAGTGGGTGTAAAGGCGCCGAAAAGAGGAACGAAGCAGATAAGCGTTATCGTTTTCTTTTTGCTGCTATAAATGTGCAGGCACGACGCAGAAGTACGTCGCCCACACAGAGAATACGGCAATGGCCAGCCCTCCTGCCGACCGTTTCCACCTGACATTCAACGCTGACACATCGCTTAACATGCTAATAACACCACTACACATTCTCATAATATAGCTTTAGTATAGTACATTGTTATCATATATATCCAAATCCGATGGATAATCTATAACACATATTCAGAGGCTGAAAAAAGTGACAGGACAACAGCAACAAATCGTTTTTTTTCTGCAAAAAATAATATGATCCTGCTTTGGAAGTCTGGTACTCGTGATATTTTTGCACTATTCAGGCCTTAACAGCAGTTTGTTTTTTCTCGAGCGTTGAACAATTCCCTCGTGAATTTCTCAAAGTTTTCTTCCTCGTGAATTTCTCAAAGTTTTCGCACACGGAAGAGTTACTGTAGCAGCAGCACGTCCGGGTCAATAACGGAGACCCGGATCCGCAACCCGAAACCCCAAGAGCGAGCTCGAGCTCCTCATCACCCACCCGGCCACACCCCCCGGCTCACATTTAACACCACCACCTCAAAAACGGCAAGCGCATGACCACCGTCTCCTCCTCCTCCTCCTCCTCCACCACCACCGCCTCCCTCTCCCTCTCAACGACTCACACCACCACCGCCGCGGCTCCTTGAAACCACCAGTCCACCACCACCACTGGTGCCGAGGGGGGCGCGGGCGCGATGGGCAACTGCCAGGCGGCGGAGGCGGCGGCGGTCGTCATCCAGCACCCCGGCGGGAAGGTGGAGCGCCTCTACTGGTCCACCACCGCCGCCGATGTCATGCGGAACAACCCGGGCCACTACGTCGCCCTCGTCATACTCCGTGTCGCAGCTGACAAGGCCGCCCCCGCCCCCGCCCCCGCCGGGGACGCCGCCGGTACCGGTGCCGGAGGCGGCGGCGGGGGAGGGGCCAAGATCACCAGGGTCAAGCTTCTCAAGCCCAAGGACACGCTGCTGCTCGGCCAGGTCTACCGCCTCATCACCGCGCAAGGTTAGCGCTCAACACGGTCTTGAAATTGAATTGATTGAGCTCGGATTTCTTGCCATCCGTCCGCCGCGGCAACCTCGAGTTCTCAACCCGGCCGTGCTGCGCGCATGCAGAGGTGACCAAGGCGCTGCGGGCGAGGAAGGACGAGAAGATGCAGCGGTGCGAGGCCATCAGGCAGCAGCACGAGCAGCTCCGGCGCGGCGACGGCGCCGACCAGGTCGGCCAGCTAGCGATTCTTTCCCTGACACGATTTCTTTTCCCCCTGCCGCGAGAGGCAGCTGCTGATTCTCTCTACCTCCACGCTGTGGTTTCAGGACGGGAAGCAGGAGAAGGACCGGCTCCGGGGAAGAGGCCGGCACTGGCGGCCGGCGCTGCAGAGCATCTCCGAGGCGGCGAGCCAGAGCGGCGGCAGCAGCTGAAGCCGCCGCCGCCGCTAGCTAATGCTACTGACCGGACTGTGCCGTCCGGGTTTCTCTTCTTCTTCTGATTTAAAGTGCTTGTTAGTATAAAGTGCTTGAGCCTAGCCAGCAACAACAAAAAAAAGTTGTAAATCAGAGTGTCAGAGCAGGATCAATAGGAGCCTTGTTTCATCTCTCATGTAATTGCGCATGGTGGAACTGAAACTCTAGTGTTCAAATCATTTGAGTGGTTTGCCAATTGCAACTCTGAAGAGCATGAGTACTGACTACTGAGCAGAAAGGGGGACACAGAATTCTCTTACTATTCTCTCTCTATCATATTAATAATCTTCGCGTCGCTATAAATCTGATTAATCAGATAGGTAAGCAAAACAAGATAAAACTTCAATTTCATTCAAACTAGAGATAGATATCTTTAGAAGTGGCTCCGAGAGATAAATAGCAAAACTGCACCAGAGACCATCTTTAGTTTTGGTCGAATCCAAGTTATAAACTAGTAATGATACCATTCTTCATCATAATCCGCGACGTTCCAGTCGCCTTCACTTTGAATTTCAGAATTCAGAGGCTTTATCCGTGACTGTTCTCTCATTATCACATTAATCTTCACGTAGCTAGCTGAAACAATACCAATCTGATTATCTGATAGAGAAGCAGAACAAGAGAATTTCAGCTTCAAACCTGAGAAAAGTATATTTGGAAGTCGCTCTGAGAGATAGTAAATATCAAAACTGCAGTGGAGACCATCATATACATAATTTCCCCCGATCCTCAGTTTTGCTCGAATCCAAGTTATAAACTCGTGCTAGTACCATTCTTCATCTAGAATTCGCGATGCTCGAGGCGCCTTCGTTTTGAATTCCAGGATTCAGAGGCTTATCAGCGAGCGACTGACTGTCAGGTGCTGAGCACATGCGATTCAGTGTAGAATACTCGGAGGACGAGGACAAGACACCACTGCTGGAGTGCTGGTGATGAAGTGTTTTGGGGCGCTAAGCTCCATCAGACCACTTGGGGCAGCTGCCAGCCCGGACGGACACCGTCCACGGCTGCCAGTGGAGCTCCAGCGAGCCGGCCGCCGAGCCGAGACCGCCAGGCGCACGTGTGGCGTGCTGCTGCTGCTGCTCCGGCCGCCCACCGCTGCGGTCTCGGGATTCAGTCTCGCTGTCCTGCAGCCTGCACGAGGCTCAGCTCAGCCTGCATTGGGAAGAACCTGAACAGAAACCGAAACTCTTTTGTTTTTGAATGAAAAAACTGAAGCTGAGATGAGGTAATATAGTATTAGTGGCTGTACAGAGATTCGGATCCAACAGGCCACGGCCAGTGCAGCATATGCAGGCCAGCGATCATGTTCAGTTGGGCAAGTGAGTTCTGAGGAATTGTGTTGGACAGGGATAAGATGTTTTCCATGATCATGTGAACATTTTATAGCTTCGTGGTGACACAAGGTTTGTGATGAAATTACTGGGTATAATCCAGCTGGTGATTTATGTGACAGCCTCTCTGATGGTTCAGATCCAGATCTTACAGTGCATTGGGTGGGGGATTATTTGATAATTTGGTCTGGGATCCATCCATCCCGGCTCAATGATTCTGGAAGGGGCAAAAGCCTGATTAGCAGCGTGCGTGCATGCTGCATAAAGGCGAAGTGGTGTATCATTGTTCGCAGAAAGTCTGAAGCTTTTTGTTTAACAACGGATCAAACTGGTGGTATGGCAGGGATTGGCAATGCAAAAGAATGCTACACGTTCTTGGCCTAAAAAGACCCTAGCAAATCTGGAGAGGAGTAACAGAATATCCAAACATAGAGAATCAGATAGAACGTTGACAAGGTTATGGTATCTGAAACTAGAAGCAGGAACTGCTGACAGGATCCACACCACACGTACATACAAAAGCCCCCTCACACCATATCCCATCTTACTCCTGCATAGGAAAGGTAAGTTGATGCTCATTTCTATCAGCACAGATTAGCAAATGGTAAATTAGAAAAGAAGCTTGGAACATGGGAAGGATGAAGTCTTCATTTTAAAGATCATCAGTTGAATCCTCCCTAGTACCTATCAAGAAACAAGAAAGTCCAATTAGTATAAGAACATGATGGGATCAATCAGGAAAAAGGAAAACTGAAATTCTAGATCACCGGTCGTACCAGATGGTGCCAGCCAATCCTGAGTACAAACAAGCTCTTCAACCCACTGTTTACTATTGGACTCTGATATTGCCAGTGTTGCAGTCCTTGTTGCAACCTTCCAGTCACTAATGCATGATAGTGCCAACACATCACGTGCCATCTGAGCTATTGTAGGATAGTTCAGGCTATGTTCCTTCCACCATTGGACAGCACAGGGTCCCTTCCACCATTGGAGAGCACTCGGTTTATCTGCTGTCCTTTTTAAACCAACATGCTCACTTGTAGTGAGATGTGGCCCTTGTACGTACTGATCAAGTTCAGCCATTGGTCTGTCACTGTACTGATATCGATGATAACGATAATACTCCACTAGTGTATCTCCATCTACAACAGTTCTCTTGCTAGTTTTAGACCCGGAAGAGTTGTTAGGGTCTTCCACCTGATCCGAATACTCATTGAAGAGGCTGACCAATGTATCATGCACACCGTGAATATAATCTCGTATACTTTCATCCAAATCAGAGAGCCAAATGCGGGACTTGATGCGCTCCAGGCGGCATTCAGGATCCATGACCATAGGCATACAGAAATGGAAGAAACAGACTTTCCAGCACTCCTTGAACTTCTTTTGCATCTTCTCCTGTATTTTGGAAAATGTGTCAGCATCCTTGCATCCAGAATATTCAAAATGCACATCCCTCTTCACATCCCACGCCATGTCAAAGAAATGAACTGGAGTAGGATATCTTAGAGCGAAGTCCATGTGTTTATGGAGATCGTCCAATATCGAACAGATCTTCCTTGCCGTCGACCAGTCTTCTGATGATGGTGCATATCTGCAGTTGGGATACTGTACTGCTGAAGGTGCCAGACTCTTTGTATGTTTGGAACATTTTGACAACTTCTCCATGGTTTTACCAAGTTCATCAAGTCCCACCTGAATAACCTGATCAAGCAAATGAGTTGCATAACGAACCACAAACAAGCTCCGGTTTGCAGCAACTGGATTCCGTTCCAGAAGTTGGCCTTGGCATTTGAAGCCACTGAATCATCAATGAATGCATCATCCAGTAAAATGCAGAAAACCTTGCCATCAAGCCCCCATTGTTCAACAGCTCCCAATATGATATCACTCAATTCATTTGCATCACAAGACGAATCCACAGCACGAAATACGATGATCTTTTGCTGCTTCTCCCATTCATCATCGATGTAATGAACTCTCAAGCACAAGAACGGCGAGACTGGATCATAGTGCCACATATAAACACTCAAGCAAACACGACTGTGCAAGGCTATCAACTCCTCCTTCAGCTTGGATTTTTCTTTCCGGAACAAGTTGGAAGTGTTCATTATCACATCATCGTGGGATGGCATCTTGATAGTAGGATTCAACCAAGCAACTAGCTTCCTGAATCCATCTTGCTCCACCATCCTTGGTAGGTGCCCATGCATAGCCAGCATCTTGAGAAGATCTTCATGAGAAGCATGCTGATCAACCTCCTGATGCTTCCGACTCGTGTCAGCAGGGATGCTCATCTGGTCAGGCAACATGATTTCCTCATATGATAGGTTCCTCCTATCGTTGTCAGTGGAAATACCAGGCAAAACATGATTCTTCTGCTCAGGTGCTGCAGGTTCCTTATGAGACCCATTCTGATCAACATCCTGATTCTTCCTATTTGTGTCCATGGGAATGTCAGGCAAAGCAAGCTCCTGCTCAGGCACTGTACCTTGTGTGCCTGTGCTTTTCGTTTGGCTGGATGGCAAGAATGAGAGTTTCTTCTGTTTTGGATCAGAGCTAGCGGCGTTTTCCCCCTCTGTGTACATGGCAATGATGTGTTGTCCTGCACCTTTGGCCTCTTGTGAATCGCGGGGATGCAACTGGTCAGGTGTCGTATAAGGCTGCTAGTGCCATTGGTTCCACCAAAGACCTGATGGCAGTGAATGCATTCAACCCGCGTGACCTTCCCATGGACATAGGTGGGTATGAAGTCATCCCACACCTTGGACCGGAGCCTTTTGTTCAGCATTGTACCAGAGAACAGCGGGCTGGGGATGCTGCCAGTGCTCTCCTCTTGTTCAGCTAGGTCATTGGCATTGTCAGCCAGATCTTCCATGCCTAGGCACACAAAAAGGGGACAGTTTTAGAACATGGAGCAATCTGATAAAAGCCTGGTCACTGCCTGAAAATTGTGCTTATCTTATACAATGGTATAAAAATTATTCAATAAGCTTTATGTTAACAAATTTTTGTAGAAGACGAATTTCTCCCACCCCGCTCGCGTCGCCCCCCCCCCCCCCCCCCCCCCCCCCCCCGCGGCGACCCGGGCGGAACCAAACCCTAGCCGCCGCCACCTCTCCCCGCCATCCTCCGCCGCCGGGCCGCCGCCGGAGGGAGCGCCGGAAGTCCGCGCGGCTCCCTAGGATGGCGGTGGCGCGGCTTTTCCTCCCCTCCTCCAGGGAGGACGGCGGGCGCGGCCGTCCCGGCCTCCGGAGATTCTCGCCGGCGCCGGGAGTTTCTTCTTTGGCGGCGGCGGCTTGCCACAGATCCGGGCTGCCCTCGTCCGGCTCCGGTGGCCGCTGCGTCGGGGGAGGCGCGGGTGCTCTTTGTGTAGAAGGGGGCGGAGGTGGAAGGGGGCGGCGTCAGTGGCGGCGGGCCGCTGTGTCTGGTGGCTGAAGGTCCTTGTTTGGTTTTGGTAATTGAGTGACAACTTAGGTGGACTAATATGTGTTTAAGTGAAATACACAGGTGATTAGTCCACAGGTAATTATGTGATGAAGGAGCTCATTGCATATGAGACATGACATGGAGTCATGTGACTGAGAGGAGAAGATCAAGACAAGACTTGGTTTGATGGACCGGTTGCAAATGTGAAGGGCGAGTCAGAGGCTAAGCGCTGGACCGCGTGGCGGGATGCTTGAGCAATGGCTTGGCGCTGATGGACCGATGCAACGGTGAAGAGCAAGTGAAGTCAAGATCGATGAACCAATACGTCGCATGATGATATGAAGTGAATCATATCATTTGTGATGACGTTGGTGCATGTGTTGCATCAATATTGGAGAAGATGGAATGAAATGCGCAAGGCAAAGGTATAACCAATAGACATTTCATTTAACCGGTCATAGGTGAGTAGAGAAGTTTATGACCGGGTTTAGGATAGATGGCCGTACTATCAAGAGGGGCAAACTTGTTTGCATATCGGTCATCTAGTGCCACTTGATCAATAACTTACATGGTTTGCATTTAGATGAGTGGTGACTAACCTTGGGAAAGGGCGTTGTTAAAAATCTTGAGGAACTCCGTTCTGACAGAAAGATCGGACAGTCCGTGGTGGAGGTCGGACAGTCTGTGACCCATAATCTATGAGAGGACCCACTCTGTCGATCTCTTGAGCGATCTAACATTGCGATGTCGCTAAAATCGAGTGGCGTGGTAAAAAGAGTGGAAAACCCATTGACAAATGTTTGTGAAAATGCTAACTCACTCACACATAAAGTGGTACACTTATGGGGTTGGCACATTTGCAAAGGGTTGAAGGTTTGGATGATGGTTATGGCTCGATGTGATCTTGGTTTGCAATTCTACTTTGATCCAAAGTGTTTTGGGTCAATATTTCAGTTGGGTTGGATAGCCCTCTGAATGAGCTTTCCATAGAGTCCAAGATCACCTAATTTGGACATCGGAGCTAAAAGTTATGGCCATTTTACTGAGCTTCGGTTGTGCTGAAAAAGGGTCCGCCTATCTGGCGGCGGACCATCCGGGGGTCCAGACTGTCCGCGGCCTGGCGGACGGACAGACCGCAGTTGTTTTTCAATGCGAAGAATTTTGTGAGGCAGACTGTCCGGCGTGATGTGGCGGACGGTCCACAAGCAAAATTCTGTGAGGCGGACCGTTTTCGCGGACTGTTTACACAGAGACGTTTCCGAGCGTTTGAGAGGACTTTTGTGAGGCGGACGGTCCGCGGGCAAAAGTTCGAGTTTGGCTGGTTGATTTTAGTGTGGGGCAGACGGTCCGCGTCTGATGGGCAGACGGTCCGCCAGGGCTCTAACGGTCATCTCTGACACATTTTATAGCCGTTGATATCTGAGGCGGACGGTCCGCCAGTTGTAGTGCGGACGGTCCGCCAATTGCGCTGTTTGAGCATAACGACTAGTTTTCTCCCTCCCTCTATAAATAGGAGGGTGCCTGGGGCTTGGAAAAGGTTGAGCACCTTTGGAATGTGTTTCCAATGGTAGTGCTTGTCTTGAAAGTCCACTAACTCACTTGTTCATGCTAGATTATGAATCTATTGCGAGTGAGTGCGAGTCTAGTGCATTGCTTTGAGAGATTACATCGAGTGGCACTAGGTGTTCGTGTTGTAAGTCGGTTTGCTTGTTACTCTTGGAGGTTGCCACCTCCTAGACGGCTTGGTGGATTGAGGCTCCGTTGAAGCACGCAAGGAGATTGTGCGGTGCTCCGGAGAAGGATTTGTGAGGGGGATTGTGCTCACCCCGCGGGGATCGCGAAGAGCAACTCTAGTGAAGCGTGTCATTGAGTTACCTCACTTGCGAGTGGTGTCTTGGAGTGTCCGGAGTGGCCAGCGGCTTGAGAGCTTTGCCCAAGAACCATCGAGGTGTTGGTCGACACAACGAGGATTAGCTTGGTGGCAAACAAGTGAACCTCGGGATAAAAATCACCGTGTCAACATTGTCTACTCTTCTCGGTGGTTTGCATTTCTTGATCACAAGCATTGTATTTACTTCCTTATATATATCTTGTGCTTGTGAGGTTGCTCTTATAATTAGTTGGCTTGTGTAGCTTGCTAGTTGTCTTCTTACTTGTGTAGCTAGAAGTAGTGATCTCGTGACTAATTAGCTTGTATAGGTTAATTAGTCTCTTTACTTAGTTTGTGTAGCTAAGTAAATTGAGTATTTGGATTAGACTTGTGTAGTCTTGTCCATTGAGCATTGCTAGTGGGCTTAGGGGCTTTGTGCTTTTGCTTACTAGTTGTGTAGGAGCTCTCCGGTGTGTGAAGTAATATTGGCATAGGTTTGTGTGACCTTGCTCCTAGAATTATTTAGATGAGCTCGTGCTAGCCCGACACCTTAGTTGCTTGTTTAGGATCTTTTATAAGGTGCTATTGAACATAGATAGAGGGGTGAAGTCTTGGCTAGACCGATAGTTTTAATTCCGCATTTGTTTCACTTAGCCGGTGCATTAAGTTTTAGAAAGGACCATTCACCCCCCTCTAGTCCGTCATCTCGACCCTACAGTGGCGGCCGGGTGCGGCGGTCGGGGGCTGGCGGGGCCTGGCCTGCTGCGTCTGTCTGCTGACGGTGGTGGCCGCGGCCGGCGGCGCCTGGGGTTGAAGGCTGTTGGAGCGGTCGGATCTGGCGGCTTCGGCGACGACTGCTTCAGGACGGCGGCGACGGGTCGTGGACTGCTGGGGCTTGCTTCGGTTGGTCTTGGTCTGCTGCTGCTACCGTGGCTGCTCATCCTCTTCCTCGTCGGTAACTTTGGGGTTCGCGCCGCCGCGGTGGCGGGGCTGGGGGGCTGTTTGGCCAGGTTGGGGCACCGAGGTGGTGCTGCGGTCTGAGCTGGGCCTCTTCCCGTGCTGGCGTTGGGGAACTGGCGATGTGCGGGCGGCAGGCATGGTGTCAAGTTGGGCAAACGCCCTCGCCGACATTGCTGTCGGTGGCGGCGCCCTTGGGGCGTCATTTTTCCCGTCGGGGACATCATGGTGAGGCATCATTCTGTGCCGCGCGGGCTGACCCTCTGGGGAGCTGGGAGTGTTCGTGTTCCTCGTCCTACTCCGGTTGTCTGTCTCTGTGAGTTCGTGGTTGGCACATCTGCTTCATTGTCGCTCTCCTTGTTGGTGGTACCATCAAATCATATGCCTAGTGTGTTCATTTTGCCGGCCGTCTCTCCTTTGGGGCTTCCTTCCCCTGAAGGGCGTTGGATGGCGGTAGGTGGAGCTCGGATGCGCTGCGAAAGGTGTTCCTGCCAGCTCGAAGGGAGGTCGATGTTTTCAGTTACTCTTGGTCCAGATGTTTCTCCCACCCTGAGTCCCCCTCCGTTGGACAGCCTACAAGAGTCAGCGGTGTGGCGTAGCTACGAGGGGTGGTGTGGATATGCATTGACTCGGGTTAAGCTGACAAGTACGTTGCTCAATGGCGATGCTTACTTAGGACAACTGGTTTCTTTTTGGCTAATGTGAGCCATATTTGTAGTGTGGGAGTAGTCCCTTCTGTGTTCTCCCGTTTTATGTGTTGCACTGTGCTTACAACTTCTTGTAATATGTGGTTTTGCCACCCTAATTAATGAAAAGTTCAGGTCGGCTTCTGGCCAGCCGTAGTGATGTTAAAAAAACAAATTTCTGTACATGGAATGACTAAACACACTTAGTGAATGCAGATACTAAAATTATGGTTTGACATGTCAACAAAGTTGAGTTTACAAGGCAGCACTGAAGTTGAAGTAATAGCATGTGAGCTGCATATATTTTATTGACAAGACAGTAAAAAGATCACCCAGAAAACCCAGAAAAGTCAACTAATAGCACGAAAGGAATAATCACCGATGGAAACCATGAGACTACACAGGTGCCGATTGCATACAGAAACTATACCATTCACATCTCGTCCTCCTCCTTGCCGTTGAGCGGCAGTTCGAGTCGGGACTACAGCACTCTTGATCTGTACCTAGTACGACCTACACACCAAGGAAACGAAATCATCCATCCTGATTTCATAATCAACTAAGAAACAAACAGATGACCCAGCGAATGAACCAGCCAAAGGCATCTACGGCGAAAACAAGTAGAAGTGCGTTTTCTACCAAAAAAAGAGAGAAAAAACTAGAGAATATAAGAAGCCCGTACCGATCTTTGCAGTCTCACGGTACAAGAGAAGGATCAGAAGAGGGCGAAAGGCAGAGCTGTATTATCGGAATCAGGGGATAGAGAGGGGGGAACGCAGCATTCTTCCTCTCGGCGTCGGCGGCGGAAGAGACGAGGCGGCAATGGAGGGAAGTGAGGGAACGGGGGCAGCCTTTCCCGCCGCTTTTCCCCCGCGAAACTGACCTCTCTGCTCCACCGCGCGCGCGGTCGAGAAACCCTCGATCCATTTCCGTGATGGGCCGAACCCAGTGCCTTATGACGCTACGGGCTGGGCGGTCAGAGCCCGATATCATTGGACTCTACGGGCTGGGCAGCCTTTTCTGTGTGTATAATTCCGAATTTCCGATGACATCGTCTAAAATGAATACGGCCACGTACAATCCGTTTGTAGTTAGAGACTGACTCCATTATATGAAAAATCACTTAAAATAAAATTCATGGACTTCCGCACGCAAAAGAAATCATAGACAACTGGCAACCTGAGTTAAGCCGTCACAACATCCTGATTCGAAAAACAAACATCAGTGACTGTCTGAAAAAGTTTACCTGCTGCAGACGACAGTTTGTGCGATGAAGTTGACGTATGTTTGGAAAAGGTTTATTTTTTTTCTAATCGAAAGAGGAAACCTGTCTTCGGTTTTCAAAACACAAAAAAACATCGATGAATCATGATCCTGGAACTGACAAAAGTCTCATTTGCAGTGCGTATAATGGCGGACGGTATTATCATTGTTCAGAGAAAGACTCAACCCTTTTGACCTAAAGAGCAGCAAGCAGGTGCGACGATCAACAAAAGATGTCCAGACTTTTAGCCTAAGGAGACCACAATAGTACTGGAGAGAAGGAAAGAATTCTCAAAGCTCCAGAACAGTAGAGTATATCCGGTTTAAGTGAATGTCTGGGCATAAACATCAAGCATCAGTAGCGGATAGAAGCTCACAAGTGTAAAGCATTTTTTTTTACAAAAAAAACTCGACTAAGGCTATAGCATTGGAAACTAGAAGCAACAGCTATTGACAAACTCCTCACTGCCATACATACAGAAAGCCCCCCATTAAAACTGTTAAGAAGGCCTTAATTTTGATCTCATCAGTGCAACAGCCACAAGATGAATGCTACTAGTAACTGCCATGGCACCATAATGACAACCATGATGGTCATTAGCAAAAGAACATGAACAGACTCCACTAACCATTCTAATTGCTGTGCAGTGAAGAATGCTTAGTGCTATGAACATTCATGTATTACATTAAGTTGAGACCTTTGAGCTACCCTGTAATCTCTCTCTATATAGAGAGAGAGAGCTTGAGATCAATAGAAATGGCCAATTCACCTATCTACAGTGTCCTCTCTTGTTTTATATTCTAAAACGTTATCAGCAGCTCTACATTGAGCAAGAGAGACAATGATAGGAGATCACCAACAATCGGTAAGATAGCTCGTCGATTCCCTGTTCGCGCTGGTTCCCTTCCCCGCAACCTCCTCGCTCGTCAACTTCGCCGCTTCATACACGATCAAGTTGACTCGCTCCTTCGCCCTCCCGTGCGCCGTCTTCGACGTGGCAGGGGCCGTGGTGCTGGCTTTGCCGGCCATGGCCCCCGGTCTCTCCCTCAGGAGGACGACGCCACGCCAATGGCACTCCTGCCCGCAGAGCCTCTTCAACAGCCAGCAGTAACTCTGGCGATCTTGCGGCTCAGCGTGGACCACCGGCGATGCCGGACACCTGCACGGCACTAGAACGTATTCTGGTGGAGTCCCCGCGCCACTGCGAGTCCCATGGGTGGACTGCAAGAGTGTGGCTGCAGCCGGATGGGCTGCCGCAGTAGGTGCCCGACATGGTGACCTCCTACTGCCCTCGTCACGGCTGGACCAACTATGCCCGCCGCGAAGGCCCTTCCTTCGAAGGGCATGCCTTCGCCATGGCTCCACAGCGTCGTGCCGCCACTCCATCCTCTTCGCTGGATTACTCGCCGTCGACGCCTCTGCCCTTCCCAACACCGGTTGCGCCGCCGGAGTTCCTCCTCAGAGGCACGCCATGGCTCCACAGCGTCGTGCCGCCACTCCATCCTCTTCGCCGGATTACTCGCCGTCGACGCCTCTGCCCTTCCCAACACCAGTTGCGCCGGTGGAGTTCCTCCTCAGAGGCACCATCCCCGCGCGCCGTGGAGCCCCACCTTTCTTCATGAGCACCGGTGGCGGCTCGAGCAGCGCGGCCGCGGCGGCGCCCCTGGCTTCGCCGAGCCCGAGCTTGCTGTAACACCCAAAAATAGCCTATTTAAAATTTTTAGTAATTTATTGGCTTTTATTTTAATTGTTCATAATTAATATATGTTAAATAAATTATTTATGAATATCAAAATCAAATATAAGTTATAGAAACATTTTGTTGCATTCATGCTGCTGCACAAGGTTTTGTAATGCTAGTGGTTCAAGTAAGATTTCAAATCTAGTTTGAATTCAAATTTGAATTGCTTTGTTTTGAGATGTAGAAAAGTTTTTTGGCCCATAGTTCATTTATGCCCCCCAGACTTTTTCCTCGGCTCACTTTCGCTCCACCTACTTCTCAGTCCAGCTCTTGGCTCAGCAGCCTCCCCCGCTACCCGCACCGCCGGCCCAGCCAGCAATCGGCCCAAGTCAGCCCAGCGCGCCAGCACCTCCTTTCCCCTCTCTGTCCCACTGCCACGCGGGCCCCGCCCGTCAGAGTCGCCTCCAACCTCCCGCCCGAAGCTCCTCCTTACCCGGCGCACGTCTCGCCGCTTCGGCCGGCCACCTTGGCCCCGCCCCGCGCCCGTGGGCCACACCAGGAGCTCCCCTGCCCCTTCCACGCGATCCCTTTCCTTCCCTAGCCCTGCGCACCCATGGCAAGTAGCCTCCCCCATTGGAAACCCCATCCGATCGCCGCCGCCGCCGAAATCATGGCACAGAGGCCCATGCCATTGCCCCCGGGCTATAAAAGCCAAGCCCCACGCCCCCAATGCCTCACCAAGCCTCGCATTGAGCCCCCGAGCGCCCCAGCACTCCTCCCCGTGCGCGCCGCCTTGGAGCTCCGCCGGTCGCCGACGAAGTCCCTGCTCCGGCGCCGATCCGCACCAATTGAGCCTCCTAGAGTCTTCGCGCTATGGTGAGGACCAATTCAAGCCACTTCCCACTCTCCCTCTCCCTCCCTAACACCCATTCCCCCTCTCGCGCGGCGAGCCTCGCCGCGGTCTGTCGTCGACCGGCCGCTGCGCCACCCTTCTGTCGCCTTGATCCACCCAGGTGGACTCGCCACCTTCCCCTGGTGCCGTAGGGCCAAGTCCCATGGCCAATGGGGGTCTCTAGCCCGAGAACCACCCAACTCTGGTGAGCCCCGCCCTCTGCCGAGCGGCGCTGCTACGAGACCCTCCCCTACCGACGACCCCCGCCGCCAGGTTGGATCCGAGCCATCGAATCTAAATCCGACGGCCCACAGAACCCCCCCTATTTGAGTCAAACCAAACCCATACCGGTCAGCCCTGACAACTTTTCTAAAGAGCCCCTCCACTAAGTAAAATTAACCCGCAGTCCACGCCTATTCAAAAGTAATTACAAATAGGTCCCTAATTTTACGGAAAACCCCCTGACCTTTTCAAAAATAGAACCCACCGTCCTGAGGGTTAGTTTTGCACGTTAGACCTTCGGTTTTTAAGCATAATTACGCATAGGTCCTGGTTTTTCACAGATAAGCCCCTAGAAACTTTTAAAACTTGCCAGCAGGTCCCTAGAACTTAGATTTACCATATCTTTTTCGTTTTAGCTCCGATTAGTGTGATTTTTGCGCTCATGTGTTCGTAGTAAAACGTAGATTATTTCTAGAACCTTAATTTATACTATTACTATTGTCTGGTATACTGTTCTAATATAATATTATTTGTTTGCATGTATTGGTTTGCGTGGATGTTTGTGTGGTGATTTGTGTCCAGTTGGTGAGCCTTTCGCATTGGACTTCGAGTACGAGGAGGACTTTCATGGACTGGACTCACAACAGCAGCAGCAGCCGCCTTTTGAGGAAAGCAAGTTATAGCACAGACAATCCTTGCTACCTACTCACCTTGTATTAAATTATTTCATAAATGCATGTGTCTAATTTGTGTACCATTAAGGTTGTACCTAGTCATGATTATCCTATTCTTATTTACCTTGGGTTTTTGCATATGGGTAGAATATTTGCTATGCGCAGCTACTATCACCATTATTTAACTGCTAATATTGACTTAATGGTCCACTTCAACATTCGTGATAAGACTTGCTTTTTAGCAACTTGGTTTAGGGAGCTAGAGCATGTACTTCGTGCTTTGCTCTAGAGTCTCTCCATAATGTCCGGTTCTTAAAGCGGCAACCCAGGAGCATGTCGCCACCACTAGAACTATTATGGCTCTGGTCTTGGTTAAGTAGCTTGTACGTCTCTAGCTTGCCAGTGGTTACTGGAGTGGCCGACGGCGTTATGGGAAGCAAGGCGCGGGGTGTTACTTGATTCCACCAAGGGCGGTAGCCCCGTCGACTATGTCTCGTTAGGCACAGTCTCGTGTTGGGAGTCCCTGATGTACGGAAACTCCACACGTTGCGCTCTTTATTTTTTTTGTTGGCATGAGTTGCCCGCGCTTCGGACGCCATTAACACCCTCACGTTGCGCCCTGAGGGTCAGTCAATCTTGGTGCCTATTGTCTCACCACCTTGTTGTACCTTAGCGGCTACTGTCTTGTTAGGGTGTCCTGTGAAAAACCTCGTAGCGTCCCTATGCAGTCACACCTCGGAAGTGTTGATGTGCGTGGTTGGGTGCAAAGTTCTTTTGAACTTTTTACGCGGCTGGTGGGTAAAGGGCTAAACCTCTGCATAGTGTAAAATCTATCATGATAGCCTTGCTCAAGGTCACGAGCGGCCTGGATCCTTTTTTATTATAATATGATGTTTATTCATGTTTAATGTAAATTATACTTTATTAATTGGGTTACAACTGGGTTTCATCCACTTGTAGTAATTTGGTTAATGATAAAATGAACCAACTAAAAATGCAAATGTAGTTCAGCCGTGTCTAGCGTTATTTTGAGCCTTCATACCGTGCTATACTTGCTAAGTAATTGTTTACTTACACTTTTCATTTATTCAACAAAATCCCGGATGGGTAAACAGATTGGGCTGTGCATGAGTCTGCTGCTCAGTTTCCAGAAGATTTGCCGTACTACTGAGTTGTGATCTCCTAGTCAGAGTCCCTGTGGATTGCAGCTCCATAAGTTTGAGAGTTTATTAGTCTTCCGCTGTTATTGGTTAGTTTATTTATGAAGCACTCTGATGTAAAACTTTATTTAATGAAGAATTTATTCAAGCATACGTTCTCTGTTTATCATATTTGTTCGCTATATGTGTACTATGACATCCTTAGCACACATATGGCCGCATTCGGGTTTTGTGAAAATCCGAGTGTGACACTTGCCCCTCCACTCCACCGCCGACTCAGGCGGCCCCTTTGCTCCCTAGCCGTCAGACCGCAGCCGCGGCGGCCGACGCGCACCCCGGCCTCCGGCGCATCATCCCGATCGGGCAAGTTCCGGCCGGAAGAGCCGCTGACGACGAAGACCACCGCCCCCCACCATCAGGTGTGGGGGAAGCTTGAGCGCGCGACGACGGGGCCCATGGGGAGTGGTGGGCGCAGGGGCGGGCTTGACGACAGTGGCGTAGCGGATCGGCGGCACATCGACGGCAGCGGCAACGAACAGCAGGTGGCGGCGTCAACAGAAGGTAGCAGGAAGAGGCGGCGGGTGTGGGTTAACCCTAACACCCCCTACCCAGCCGTTATAGGCCGCCATGCTGTTGGGCTGGCCTCGGCGGCGCACCAGCCCAAGCAGCACAACGCCCGGCCTGCCTCCCCTCCTGGGCCCAAAGCGGCGGTGGACCGAAACTGAGTTTTTCGGCCCACTGCCCAATAAATTTTGTTTATCTATTTTTGGATGTTATTTCCTCAAAAAATTTACATTTTAGTCCCTGAACTTTGGTCTTTTTGCATTCCGCAGTTACACTGCGACGAATAAATGTTTATGTTCAGACCCAAGTTACTTATTATATGTGTTTGTTCAACAGTGGCATTTCCATGTATTTTATTTACAAGTTTACTACTTTGCAAATTTAATTTCCTCGCCCTACTTCAATTTATTTTAATGTAATTATATCTCTAAATTGAAAAAAAATCTTAGAAGTTTGGGATCATATGGATCTTCGCATACCTTAGTATAGCGCTTATCCCTTGAACTCGGAATTAGTTTTGGCACACGCTAACAAAATTCCTCTATCCTTTTACCAAAGTTGGTCATATATCAAAGTGGAATAATTATTTCAAGTTTGAACTAAGTGGTTGACTCCGTCGTCCACATAGTTAACACACTCAACAACCAAGAGAGAAAAGGGCTGAGATAAAACTAAGAACTTAATCATAAACTTAATCTATTGCTAAACCTCCACCCATTCCTAGCAAAAATCTCCATTGTCAGAGACTCCAAAAGGCGGCATGCATGTTGCATAAATCCCCTTTCCTCCTCCTTTTCGAAGATCGACCATGTCCGTGTCCAGTGTGAACCCCTGTAAATAACCTGCATAAAAGAACAAGTCGGTGCTTTGTCAAATACTATATCATTTCGGCTTAACCATATGGCCCAACACATGGCGCCTCCTCCCACCAAAACAAGAGGTTTTTTGTACTTTGACAAATTATTCAACCAAGTACCAAACATATGAAATACATTTAAAGGGGGGTGAGACCAAAGGCTAAATGTATCATTCTCCAGACAAACTTAGCAAGAACGCAATCGAAAAAAAGATGTTGTATAGTTTCATAATTATTACAAAACAACATGTCTCGTTTCCGTGCCAATTTCTTTTTAACTAGATTGTCTTTAGTAAGAATAACGCCCCTATACAAAAACCAAAGGAATATTTTAACCTTTGAAGGTATTTTGATCTTCCAAAGTAAACTATTACGAGGCCCATTGTTTGAGTTCAAAATTGCATTATACATTGATCTAACCAAGAACATGCCATTTGCATTTAGGGACCATCTCAAGACATCCGGCTGATCATTTAAATGTATGTCTGCAATTCTTAGGACAAGGCTATTCCAAGAATTGAGATTATGTGCAACTAGACTTCTTCGAAAGGAGATGTTTAAAGGAACTGTGCTCAAGATATATCCAATTGCAGCGTCTTTTCTCCTAATTATATTGTACATATTAGGATATTGATCTTTTAAAGTGTTCATACCTAGCCACTTATCTTCCCAGAATCTGATTTGATTGCCACTTTGAAGTCTGAAATTTCCGAAATTCAGAAATTGACTTTTGACATTCATCAGACTTGTCCAGAATTGAGAGTCACCATGTTTTTTCCCCACTTGAGTATTTGTTCTAGTACATAAATATTTATTTCGAAGGATTTGTTGCCATGCCCCATCCTCATTAATTAGAAGAAAACGCCATTTACTGAGTAGACAATTGTTCTGAATTTCTAAGTTTAAAATGCCCATACCCTCTTGTTCTTTAGGTGTACATAGGATATTCCACCTAACTAGTCTATATTTTTTCTTGTGATTGTCTCCTTGCCAAAAAAAAACTGGATCGATAAAAGTTTCTGTAATACCCCTTTTGGTATTTCAAAGAAGGATAACATAAAAAGGGAAAGACTACTTAACACATAATTTATTAGTACTAGACGTCCACCATATGACAACATATTGCCTTTCCAACAACTTAGTCTTTTTTTCAAATTTGTCTTCAATTATTTTCCAGTCTGCATTGTTATTTTATGATGCATTGGGATGCCTAAATATCGAAAAGGGTATTGACCCATATCACATCCAAATAATTCTGTATATTGATCCTTCCAGTTCTTAGCTTCCTCATAACAGAATAATTCGCTATTATGAAAATTGATCTTTAGTCCAGACAATTGTTCAAAAGCACAAAGTAAAAGCTTCATATTTTTTGCGTGTTCAATATCATGTTCCATAAATAGAATTGTATCATCTGCATATTGTAAGATGGATAAACCACCATCAACTAGATGTGGTACTAAACCATTTATCTGGCCCTCCTCCTTTGCTCTAGCTATTAGCACTAACAACATGTCAACTACAAGATTAAAGAGTAAAGGGGATAATGGGTCTCCTTGTCGCAGTCCTTTCTTAGTTTGAAAGTATTTTTTCCACCTCATCATTCACTTTTACACCAACACTGCCCTTACTCACAAAATGATTGATACATTGACACCATGCGTCAGAGAAACCTTTCATTCTAAGTGTTTGTTGCAGTAAAGACCAGTTTACCTTATCGTAGGCTTTTTCAAAGTCTACTTTGAGAATCACCCCATTCATTTTCTTCCCATATAATTCATGTAATGTCTCATGTAATATTATCACCCCCTCCATTATGTTTCTTCCAAGCATTAAAGCAGTTTGTGAAGGGCTAACTAATTGTTCAGCAATACCTGTAATCCTATTAACAACTACCTTTTTAGAGATCTTGAAGCTCACATTGAGCAAACAAATAGGACGAAATTGCTTAATATGTGTAGCTTCATTCTGCTTTGGTAGCAAAGTAATGATTCTGAAGTTTAGGCTAAAAAGAGGCAGAGATCCTTTATGAAACTCTTGAAATAATGCCATGAGATCAGATTTGATAAGTTCCCAAAATACTTGGTAGAATTCTGCTGGAAATCCATCTGGTCCAGGTGCTTTATTATGTTTCATATTGAAGATTGCATCTTGTACCTCTTTCTCGGTGAATTTTGCCACTAATTTTTCATTATCCTCGGTTGAAATTTGTGGTATGTCTTCTCTACGGGTTTCATCCAAACTGAAGTCTTCATATTCAGAAGGTCCAAAAAGGCCTTTGTAAAATTTTGTGATATAAAACTTTAGTTGTTCATCCCCTCAGATTATTTGACTACCATCTTCAAGTTGAAAGAAGCGTGTCTTTCTGTGCTTTCCATTTGCTATCAACTGGAAGTATTTAGTATTACTATCACCCATTAAAAGTTGGTCAGTTTTGGACCATTGGTACCATTTGATTTCTTCTTTCCTTAGTAATTGGACAAGCCTTTCTTTTAAACAATGCTTTAAATCCACCTCATGTGGTTGTAGCACTGATACTTCTGCCTTTTTATCCAATTGGTCTATTCTTATAGTGATTTCCTGCTTCTCTTTTTTGTTATTACCACTGGTATTTTTGGCCCAACCTCTCAAAAATTGTCTCAGCCGACGAATTTTATTCTGCCATTTTTTGTAAAGGTGTTGAACCCTTACTTTCTTTTCTCCAAACATCTGTTACCAGCTCATGGAAGCCATCTCTCATTAACCAGCCAAGTTCAAATTTGAACATATGCTTCTTTGTAATGTGTGGTGGTTCACCGGTGTCTAGTAGCAAGGGTGTATGGTCCGAGATCTCTCGTGTGAGTGCTTGAACTATCACTTTGGGAAACTTCATTTCCCATTCAGTGGTTACTAAGACTCTATCCAATTTCTCAAAAGTAGGTGTTTGCAGGTTATTAGCCCAAGAATATTGACGCACTGATAATTCTAGTTCTCTCAAATCCAAGCTATTTATGACTGCATTGAATAAGAAAGGCCAACGATCATCGTATCTATCGTTATTCTTTTCTTTTGGACTTCTAATGATATTAAAATCACCTCTCACCATCAATGGAAGTGATTCCATCATACAGATATGCACCAGTTCTTGTAAGAAACTTTGTTTATGTTCTATCTAAGTCGCCCCATACACAGTTTCCAAGACCCATTCAAAATTGTCTATTTTGTTCTTTAGCTTAAACTTCACGTAGAAGTCGCCATGGGAAATATTTCCAACACAAAAATGTCCAGATTAACTCCAACTAGAATTCCCCCAGATCTGCCTCTTGGTGGCGCCCAGCTCCACAAATAATTTTTTTGCCACAAAAACGTGCTAATTCATTATTTGTGAAGCCATTTCTTCCTGTTTCTAGTAGGGCAATGAAATCTAGATGTTCTGTGTTTGTTGTGTCTCAAAGGAAACCTGCTTTAGCCAAGTCCCGAAGACCTCTGCGATTCCAAAAGATTCCTTTTCATTTTGACTTGCTAAATTGTGAACGAATTGGTTTCTTTTTCAGTTTTCTTGTTTTACCAGAACTTGTTTTGTTCTTCCTGGGGGCGGCTTTAAAGTCATGCCAATGAACTTCTTCCCCCAATTCGTATTCGGTAAAATCACCAACAAGGTGTTCTAAAACTTCCTGATCCAAACTCCTATCAGACTCATTGTCACTATCATCGGACACATCCCTTGATGGTATCGCTCTAGCTTTTTATTACGTGAAGCTGCCAAAGATCCATCAATTTCCATGTTTTTTATCATGGTAATTCCTTTCTATAAATTCCCACCTAAAGAGATGCCAATGTTGGATGCTATGTGTGTATCAGAAAAGGATAAAAAGGACTTGCAGATGGACATATCCGTTTCCTCTAGGTTCTGTCGCGCCTTGAGTCTCTCTGCTCGATCCAGAGAGTGCTCATCCACTGTGAGCTCCCTCCTCTTACTCCTCCTAAGTGGCATGAGTGGAGATGTCTCAGATTGTGGGTTGTCACCGAGCAGCACATCATCTCCCTTGACATTTCCCAACTCTCCCTCTATACCAGATATATTTCTCCTAGCATTAGTACAAGCTGCAGGAGGCAATGATATCGAGCATGGTTCAAAATTTGAAATAATATAATCAGTACCCAAAGCATGAGTTCCATGGCTGAAATTTAAAGAAAAATTACCATTTGGAAGATCATAGTTAGAGTAGCTACTAGGATAACTTGAAATCTTCATGGCAGCTATGTCCACATCACTTGCCACCTCGACTTCTATCCCATCTATCTGTTTCTCATCTACATTAGAAGGGTTCTACGGTGTTGATTGAGAGCCCTTATCCCCTTTACTCGCTTGTTGCATCTTGGCATTGTTCTTATTGTTGGTATTGTCACCTTTCTTGTCATCATTGCCTTCTCCCCCAATATTATCATCCAAATCCATCTCATGATCAGGAACAAACTCCTCACGTCCCTCCACCACTATGGGTAGAGAGAACATTCTATCACCAATTACCACTGATTCAATTCTATTTGGGAGAAGGCTAACATCAAGGACTGCCACTTCCACCCTTCCATAGTCCTCCCTTAATGACGTCACCATATCAACAGACTGTAGCTCTTAGCATGGATCCAAGAGCCCACAAAACTGAGAATTCATGCAGCTTCTGTGGAAGCCTATAAATCCGTAACCAGACCCTGGGTAAGGGCTGTCCTTCCTCAACTGGGCTCCATTCTTCAAAAAGCAAGCTTACACCATGATCCTTGATGTCTGCTTTCCCAAAGGACACCGATCTCTGTAAATCTCCACGTGTTGGAAATGACACAACAAAAGAATACTCATCTTGCTGTGTCACTTGCCAATTCCATCGCTCAGGGATCAAGTGGCAAAGTTCAGAAACCAATTGCTCAATTGATAGACTGCCACCCTGAACTCTGATCAGTGCCGTACGGTTATCCATTTTGCTGGGAACTATTGGAGCATGAGGTATGTGATAAAAGCCTATACCACTTACATCATAACCACAAGGATGAGAAAGAAGTCGTGGCTGTTTCAGAATCGGACACTTGCTAGTTAAATGATCCTTGTGACCACATATCTGACATAGCAATTCTGCGGTGCACTCAAATTTGTTATGCCCTGGCTTGTAACACCTAAAGCAGAATCTGCTTTTGGGATCCTTCGTACTGTTGTCATTGGTTGTACCTTCTTCTACCTTTGTTTTTACAGCCTTCTGAACCAAAAAGACCTCTGGTAGTACTGGTGGTTCGGCATGTGCATCCGCACCTCTTGCAGTCATCCCCGTCGCTTGTGCCAAATTGGTAGCAGGGATCGTTGCATTACTGCCACCATTATTGGCCAAGTTTGTCTGGAACGTAGTATCTTTGGTAGGGTTGGGAATCCTACCCCCACCCCACGAGTCTGTAGGTGCCACGCTGACCTCTAGATTGGCGACTCTGCCAACCTTGTGCATATCCACCGTACGCACGTCCGCGTCTATGACCCGGATTGAAACATTGTTGATTCATTTGACTATGATTGTGCTAAGGCTGACGGAAGTTGCCATTGCCACGGTTGCCATTGGTCCCAACCTGAAAGGATGCACCTTCAGATGCCGGCAATCCTCCTTGCATCTGATGAGTGCCGCGGCCATGACCACCACCTCCTCCATGAGCGCCCCCTCCTCCCTGACGTGCTCCAGCATCCATTGCCTTCCTCACGATCGCCGCGTATGTCTCGCACCGTGGCTATGTGAGAGGAGGAACAGATGTTGTGTTCATTGGAGAATTAGGGTTTTGCCCTTGTGTCTTTGCACCAAAAAAGTTAGGCCTCCCTCAACGGCTAAAGAGAATGTTTAGGCCGTCCGAAGGTTGAAACCAGGCTTTAGTTATCCCAGCACGCACTAAGACTGCTTTTGGCCTTAATGGGCTTAGCTTGTCTATGGTCCATGCAAAGACACAGACACGTCGGAAGAAGGTTTCAATTTTTGAATGCCGAAAATGTCGGATCTTGGATTTCCAGAGTCTGGCGGCATGCATGACGTCGGCGATCTCCTTGCCGTCAGTGGATCATCCGTTGCAACAAGCCTAGAAGCAAAACCATTTGCCGTCGACCGAAGTACTTCAGTCTTAAACGGTGATGGATTTTCCCTCCCAGTTGGGGGCGATATCCCAATGTTGACCAATACCTACACCACCGACAGAGCTAAATCATCTCCTCCGATTCGCACATTCGCTTCCCGAAACAAACGGTCAAACAAATCAACCAAAAGCAAAATCTAACGCGACGAACAACTGAACCCGTAGGCCGTAGCAGCGCGTTATCTAGCAAAAACCATAAACTTGGGAAATCACACACCGATTCTTGCAAATTACAATCCCACAGCACGAGAGACGGATCAGCAAAGCTGGGTTCTTGGAATTAGGGGGATTAGAGAGGGGAACACAGCGACTGTACCTCGGCGGCGGAAGAGACGAGGCTGGCAGGCTGCAATGGGCGGTAGAACAGCGAGAGTTTTTTTCCGCCGCTTTTCCCCGCCCTTTTTGCTTCTAACATGCGCCGGCGCGCCAACTAGAGTAGTTTTTTTTAGAATAACGCAGACGTTCACGCACGCACGCACACTCACCCTTATGAATACACGTACGTAAACCCTACCCCTATGAGCACCTTTGAAGGACTGAGCACCCGGTAGATCTGGAGATTCTCGAAGTCACCATTGGCGCATCGTTGTCGACGGAAACGCCGCTTACCACTTAACGCATAACGCCGGTAAATTCTTGAAAAATCAAGAAAAAGATGCGAGCATCAGGATTTAAACAATGGGTAGCGTTCTACTGAACCGTTCTACTATTGGACTGCAAGCCAATTCGCGCCAACTAGAGTAGTATGCTCCCTGCGTTCCGCCTGGCTCGGTTTCGAAGCAGCCCAGGCATGCAAGGTCTTAGAGCCCAACTACTCCAATGGGCCGAGGCCGTTTGTGCTGCGCACTCTCTTCTTTCCTATTTTCGAGCGATTCGACTTTGCGTAATTGCGTAACATAAATCGGTCTAGGTGCCGTGTGTTCCCCATACGAGCAAATAGCCTTGACAAAAGCTTCAGATAAATACATGTAGCATAGGATATATGCATCAGTCATACGTCGTCAAAGCAAACGACTTGTACCATTGTATGTAGGGAGAAGACAGCGAGGTCATCGAACGCAAGGAAGAGAAAACAGCAGCGCTGAAGAGGAATGAACGGAGGAAGAAGGCACTTGGAGCATCGGGTGGAGATCCGACCGCCCAAATGCGACCAACCCGAATTTCAGGCGACTGATGTACAGCATCACCCTTCTACTACCAAGAATCAGCAGATAGCATCACACATAGGCTGATAGGCAGTAAGGGAAATTGGAATATCTGAATATATAAACATATAATCATCAAGGATCAGCAGATAGAGTGCTCAAAAACAAGTTCGGCTAGTACATGAGAAGTGAGATGCAGGAGAACAGGTCATACCAGCTGGTGTGAGCCAATCCTGAATACAGACAAGTTTCTCAACCCGGCTTAGACCTGACTCGGACATTATGAATTTTGCTGTTTTTGTTGCTGCATTGCAGTCATTACTGCAAGGTAGTGCCAATATATCGCGCGCCATCCGACCAATGGTTGGATAGGTCAGGCAATGTTCCTTCCACCACTGTAGAACACTGGATTCACCTGTTGTGAGTCGTGGCTCTTGCAAGTATTGATCAAGTTCAGTCAGCAGTCGTTCACCATATGGATATTCAGTATGTAGATATAACTCGTGCAGAATATCTCTATGAACTCTCCCATTCTAATTTCAGACCCGGAAGTGCAGTTAGGTGCTTGCACCTGATATGAATATTCGAAGTAGAGGTTAAGCAATGTATCGTGCACTTCGCCAATATAATCATCTATGTCGCTGTCCACGGTATAAGCACTCTCGATAGTAAAAGGCTGTATGCGTGACTTGATGTCTTCCAGACGGTATTTAGGATCCATGACCATAGGCATACAAAAATGCAAGAAACTAGTTTTCCAGCATTTCATGAACTTTCTTTCCATCGTCCGCAACATAGTGGAAATTCCTTCCTCCTTTTCACGCTGAAGGACTTTCCAGAGTGGCTTGAACCTATCAGTTTCAATATTGCGATCCACCTTTTCCTTCACATTCCACAACTTATCAAACAACCCAGCTGGACTAGGAAATTTAAGCACGAAATCCTTGTATTTATGAATATCTTCCAAGATATCACAAATTTTCTGTGCTTTTGTCCAGGCTTCCATTGATGGTGCATATCTGCAGTTGGGATAATATGATAGGAGGCGTAGAATCCATTTGATACCTGGAACACTTCGTGAACCTCTCCATGACTCCGTCAAGTTCATCCAGACCCACCTGAATAACCTCATCAAGTAAATGAGTAGCATAACGTGCCACAAGCAAGCTCTGATTTGCAGCAACTTTGCATCTTTTCTAAAGACCAGCTTTGACATTTGAAGCATGCATCATCCAGTATAATGCTGAAAACCTTGTCATCAAGACCCCATTCTCCAATAGCTCGCAATATGTATAGCTCAATTCTTCTGTGCTGCAAGAGGGATCCACGCGACAAAATTTGATGATCTTGTTCTGCTTCTCCCATTCATCATCGATGCAGTGAACAGTCAAGCACAAGAATGCCAGCAGTGAATCATAGTGCCATATATGTGCACTTAGGCAAACCCGACAAGATAAAGCTGTTAACCTCTCCTTCAGATTGGACTTTTCTTGCCGAAACAAGTCAAAAGTCTTCCTCATCAGGTCGATGTGGGATGGAATCTTGATCGCAGGATTCAAGTGAGCAACAAGCTTCCCAAAGTCATCTTGCTCCACCATCCTTGTTGCATGTCCATGTATGGCTAATATTCTCACAGGTTCTTCATGAGAAATGTCCTCATCAATTACTTGACTCTTCTTATCCTTATCAACGGAAATAACTGGCAATGCTAGATTCTTCTGCTCAGGTGCTACAAGTTCCTCATGATACCTATTATGATCAACCTCCTGATTCCTCCTATTCGTGTTTACAGGAGTATCAGGCAAGGCAAGCTCCAGTTCAGGCGCTGCACCTGTTGTGCGTGAGCCTTTCTTGTGGCTAGATAGCAAGAATGTGAGCTTTTTCTGTTTTGGATCAGAAATGACTGCTGCAGTGTTCTACTGCATTGATGGCAGGGATGTATGCTCATGCAGCTTTGGCTTCTTCTGATTCTGAATGTCAGGGCTGCACTTGGCCTGGTTATTCCAAAGACTGGATGTGCCGCCACAGTCAAAGATCCGGTGGCAGTGCTTGCATTCAGCATACGCGAGATTCCCATTGACGAAGGAGGGTATGAAGTCATCCCACACCTTGGAAGTGAGCCTTTTCTTCGGCTTTGTGCCCAAGAAGGGGCTAGGAATGCTGTCAATGCTCTTCTCTTGTTCAACTATGTCATTGTTGGCATTGTCAAATGCATCTTCCATTCCTGGGCATCAAAAGGTACAGTATTTCCAATAAAAAAGGGCACGTGATTTTGATATATGGAACAAGTTGACAAAAGTGATGTTGCCATGGAACATAAATACAACTGAACAAACTTCCATTGGAGAAATTAACTTAATACATACCTTTTCCTGGATTTGTTTACAGTACTCTCAAAGTGTTTTGGTTTTGGACCGTTGATCTAAAGGTCATGGTTACCTAGTTGATAAATAGGCCACCATATCTCCTCTGTTTGGAAGTTAGCAAAAAAAGGAAACAATAGATTTCTAATGCACTCATAATTTAACTGGATGCTACAAGCTACATTGAACTCTAAAGAAAAGGGGTAGGATGACATACAGCTTCAAAAACATGGCATGTGTCACACCCGGTTTTAGAAAACAAACCAAGTATACACCGTATGTGTGCCAGGATCAAGTTTCACACATACAGTAAACCAGAAAGTGAATAAAAGATACAGTATCACGTAAAATAAATATAAATGACTTACGAGTTTATCAGAGTTATACAACAAATCCTGGAAACGAATGCTCCAAACTTCACAGGCAATCGACTGGGGGTTGCGTACGCCTAGAACTCAGCACCATCTTCGTCAGCTTAACACAAGTTCTTCTTCTGAGCAGCAATTAGCAAGGTTGAGTACACTTATGGTTGGTACTCAGCAAGGCCACAAGAAATAACCAGAATACAAATTAATTATCAACTTTAAGTAAATTAATCATGTGAGGGTCCAGGCCACTCTTAACCGTGAATACGGCTGATATATCAGTTTTACACTCTGCAGAGGTTGTACACTTTCACCATAAGCCGCGTAAAAGTTCAAAGGAACTTTAAACCCAACCATGCTGTGCGGATCAGGCACACATCACACTACCGAGGTGTGACTGCATAGGGACGCTACAAGGCCTTTACAAAGATTTCCTAATAAGTGCAGTCCGCTAAGGTTTCAAAATCCAAGCAAAGCATAACCCTCCCTAATGAGGTCTGTCTCTTAGCTAAGCCCACAGCTCAAGAGGACCGGGTTATACCTCATCGAAGTCTCCCCCACTTGCCCTTTCGGTAATACATGCACAAATTAGAGTCTCTAATTATTTAGCCTAAGGCTAGAGCCCATTAGCACTCATGGTTGTACTGTTTTCCTGGGTGGTCACTCCATGTTCCAATTAAATCATCATGATAGCGTAATTAAAGCATAGGTAGAAAGATGGTTAGGGACACTTGCCTTCATGCAACAAAAATACAACTGCTCAAAGTCTTCAACTCTTGCTATTGCTCTTTTAATCTTCAAATCACTCGAACTGCGCTTCTTCTTCTCATAGCAATTGTCGAGCGATCACACAAGCATACAACTATACAAGTAAATAAACAAGCACTACTAAGAACAGTACACCAATCAAAAAGAAAAGCTTGAAAGAGCGTTCAAAAGGATATGGTTCGATGCTATGGTCACGCAAGCGCAAGAATCGCTAAAAACGAAGCTAAGGTTGACATAATACAACTATATGCTTGGTTGATTTTAATTAAATAAAATCATATGTAAAGGTTATTTGAAAGTACTTACATTTGAATTTGTAAAACCGAGATATAACCTATCAAGTTTATTTAGAAAACTAATTGAATAGATATTAATCATATTAACATCAATATGAAAAACATGAGTATAAACCTTAATTTGCTTTTAATTAAGAAAACACGATTGAGTAACATTTAATCCATTTAATACAAATAAAAATTCAGAAATAATTTATATGTCAATTAATAGTGCTAAGGTGTAGTTTAAGTTGATATGAAGCTAACGCAACAAGAATGAATTAAATCGGAGTTAAAACGGAAAAGATGATTATTAGATCAGTGGATAGAACAATGATTGAATAGAAAGGCTATTATGAGTTTTGATTAATCGAGCCAAGTTGTAATATAAGGACTTGTACAGGCAGGTTTTCCTGAGACATCGTGATAAATATATTTGGATGGATAGGTGAATAAGAGAACGAGTGAAAACATAGAAAACTCATACTTGCCGGCGACGGTTCAAGGCCGTACGAGGATAAGCACATTGGTCCATATATGCTTGTTACGTGTATGGATATAGATTTGCATGGCTGTTAGACAGTGTCACAAAGGTCTTGTAAAGTGAATGCAAAGGCTAATTTTCTTTTGGTAAAGCAGAGTGCTAGAATATATGGCATAGGACAGATTAACTAGTTAATAAAGAATGCGGCTAAAGAATTAAGATGCGACTGATCATTCGATCGTGGGTTCTGTTCTCTATGGGTGTCACGATTGATTTGGGAAAAAAACAAAACAAAATAGCTTGTCTACAAACTTAGCTAATGGACAGGGGACTGGACGATGGAAGCTTACATCTAGGACTCCAATGCTCCAATATATCCTGCAAGGCACTCGGGAGGAAGCTCGGCGACGGCGGCATACAGCAGCAACGACACATATGTGAGCGGCAGAACAGGCGGCGTTTCACAACGGTGCTGCAGGATTGGAGGAACTAGGATAAGAGGCAAAACGAAACAAGGTGCAGATGGGGAACGTGCTGGTGTTATCACCTTCGATGTCTGGAGTTGGGACGATAGAGCCAACGACGGTCGACGGAAACGACGACGTGCCGAGACGACGAGACAGAACCCAACAACGACAGATGTGGTTCAACCTTGGCGAGGACTCACGCAGCGGCTCGGATCGAGACAGCGACGGGTGCCTGCAGAAGGCCATCGCGGCGGCCCTCCGGGTCAGCAGCGGCATGCCTGCTGTAACGACCGGTGGAGATCGGCGCGGCACGCTCGGACAACATGACTTGATCAGACGATGGCGGCGGCGGCAGAGGTTCGGCTCAATCTCGCGGAGCTCATGGTGACGGCGGCTCGCTCCGAGAAAGCTCGACGGCGACGAATCGGGCGCCAATGGCCGACGGCGGCGCTTGCTAGAGCATCGGCGTGAAGACGAAACAAAAAATGGACACTAGCAGAAGATACAGGGGAAAAGACTACCTTAGGGAATTCGAATCTCAAACGAAGGGGCCTCCCTGTAAAGGAGTCTATGGTGTGACTTTTCCAGAGAAGAGGTGGCTCATATATAGGGAGAAAAACTCTTCATCTCCATGTCCATTAGCAATATGGGACTAATCGATAGATTACCCCCCTTTTAATGCTAAGGGCTTTAGAGATATCCCACAACACTAATGGACTTTAAAATTTGACCCAATAAAGTGATGGGATGGATTTGGGCTAAATTTAGGTCAATTTTGGGCCAAGGCTGGCCTACTAAGATTTATGGTGATTTTTATTCTCGGAATAATTATTTTCCTGGTTACAAAATAATTCTAGATAAGTCCAGAATTCATATTTAAACCATGAAAAATACTACAAAAATTCCAAAAATCCTAGGAAAAATCCTAGAGATAGATTTGGACATGAAGAATCCAAATAATGTATTTGGACGTCACTAAAAGGATTTTAGCCTACTCCAAAAATTGAAATTTCCTCTAAGGAAAATAGGAATAAATGCTAGAAAACTCTAAAAAATTCACATTATGCTTCTAAATGCGTTTTTTTTAAAAACTTTGCACACACAAAGGCACTAATTACAAGAAGCACACATTATTACCACCTATCTTATTTAAATTTAGCAAACAATTTTTTTCCTATAGTAAATTCCCTATTAATTATATAAAGCATGAGAAAATTTTAGAAATTTGAGAAAATTATTGTATTAATTAGGCTAACTGTTCACATCCTAAAATTTGAAATTTTAGGGTGTGACAGCATGTCCACTATGAACTTCACACCAGCCATTGCATGATGCTCTATGTGTATTACTACACAACAAACTTTATCCAGTATCAAGGATATGTCTAAGCTCAATGTGGCATCTATTGTAGAGTTGCCATATCGGCCATGTACCATGAATAAAAAAATAAAAAAGTAACACGAAATATTATGTAAAAGAATTAAATTGATCACTAATGTTGAAATACTTACACCAAAAAGAAAAAAAAAGGTGAAATAATACCTTTTATGCAGAACCACTTCTATTTTACACAATTGGTCCGCGTTAAAGCGCATGGCATGCATATCTTCCTTTTTCCGGAAGCATGCAGAACTTATAAGATGGAAAGGATGCAGAACTTGATTGGACAAATTGCTTTCTTTCTTTGAGACGCCGTGCAACTGGCAGCAGCCAGTAGACGTAATTTTGATCAAAAGTTGACTATGGGAAAGAGGGTCTAGGGTTTGAGTGGGGATATCTGAGGTAATTACAGTATCCTAAAAGAGACCCCACCCCCCTCTCTTTCCCCCCATACATAAGGCTGCCCGCACCGGTCTCCCCCAAACCTCTCTGCAGGAGCATTTAGGGGACAAACCGCTGCACCGATCTCCGGTACAGACTGCGGTAAAAAGGCGGAGCCCCCCGTTTCCCCCATCTGTGGCGGGATGGCGCTGCGACGCTACGCGCCGACGTGGCGTGGGGCCCGCGTGCCATCCCAAACTACCGCTCCGCTCCCCGCCTCAGCTGGCACGGGAGCTGGGCGCCGCTTGGCCACCGCCGCTCCGCTCCCCGCCCGCTCCGTGAGGAAGAGCCCTGGCGGGGTTGGAGGCGCGAGGAAGAGGAGCAGCGCAACGGAGGCGCGCGAGGACGGTGTGTGCGGCGCAGAGGAAGTGGCCGTGCGGATGGGGCTTGGGCCGCGGCGACGAGGGGCCCACGAGCTGGCGGAGGAGCCGACGCCGCGCGACTCATTGAACTCTCCGACCTCCAAGTCGTCGACTTCCCAGTTCCCGTGGTGAATCGGAGCGACGACGGCCGGCGGCGCTCGGCTCGTGGCGACACTCGGCTCCGGCGGCGCGCGCGAGATGGGGCGAGATGTTGTCTGCCGCAGCCGGCATGGGAGCTGGGAGCCGCCCCGCTTAGTCGAGCGGTGCCCCGCTCGACCGCCAGGCCGCCTCGCGCACCGAGCCGTGCGCCCACGTGCCGTCGCCCGACCCAGGCGTCGCCGCCCTGGCGCCCTCCCACGCGTTGGGGAGAGAGATGGGGAGAGAGAGAGAGAGAGGGGAGAGGGAGTGGCGGCGGCGGCGGCCGGGGGAGGCGGAACAGAGAGGAGGAGGGGGTGGAGGCGACGACGACGGGGCGGCGGAGCGGGGGGAGGGGAGGGGCGGGGGCGCCGCCGGAGGGGGGGAAGGGAGGGAGGGGATGGGGCGGCGCGTGGGGAGGGAGAGAGAGTGTGAGCGAGGGAGAGCTGGAAGAGTAGAGAAGGGAGAGAAAAAAGAGAGAAAAAGGAGAGAAAAAAATAAAAGGAAAAAAGAAAATAAAAAAGAAAGAAGAAAATAATTGTGGAGTTCTTTAATTAAATAGTATTACTAAGAATTATTACTTAATTAAAAAGTTGTATTAGTAATTATTTTGCATTGTATGATTTAAGAATCATCATTTTAAATGATTGTGTTATGAAGTAATGTGTTTGTTAAAATGAGATGGTAGTTGGAGATGGTGGAATAAAATATGTTGTAGTTGGGATAGGGTGTTAGAAATATAGGCATCATTCGGCATATTTTAATTCCAAAAATTAGCAACAAATTCACGACAGCAGTGAGTGATCCAGTGGTAATATAACATGTGCCAGTGTTCAAGTTAATTCTCCTAAATAACATGAACAACATGAGAAACCGAAACAAGAACAAGAGGATGTTCAGGATGTACCCAGAGGCGGGGCCGGTACCGGAGGCACCGGATGCGCCGTCACCAGCTGGAGGAATAGTGTTAACCATCCTCGACTGGCCTTGCTCGAAGTAGTCGATCTAATTCGGTGCAGTGACGAGTTGGTGCAGTGGAGTCCCTCGAACGGTCACCGGGAAGTAGTCGTTCACGTGAGGAAGACGGCCACCAGGAAGTAATCGTTCGGGTTGACGAAGTTGATCACCAGGAAGTAGTCGTTCGGGTTGATGAAGTTAGCCTCCAGGAAGTAGTCGTTCGGGTTGTTGAAGTTGGCCACCAGGAAGTAGTCGTTCACATCAACGAGCAGGCGTGTACTCGTACGCTCCCCAAAAACCTTATTGCCTGCCTATCCCGAGCAGGATCACTAGACATGGAGGTTCGGAGGCAACTGCTCACGCAAGCTGTGTGCGCGCAAGGCTTGCGTTGGGAATGCAAGAGAGCAGCAAAAACAAGGAGAAGAGAGAGGTCTCCTGAAAGGAGTACCTGTGAGGGAGAGTGCTACTGTGTCTGGCTATGGGAGGAAGCCCCTCTTATATAGGCGACCAGAGGAGGAGGGGGATGAACCTAGACACTCCATGTGGCAGCAATGGCCATAATGACGTCAGTTATTGGTCAGCCCAATAATGCCATTAAACGTCATCAGTTACTCTCAGCCATCAAATCGGTAGTTACTGGTAACGTTTAAGACTCAATCAATGTCATTTGTGGCAAAAGGTTCATCACACAGCACACGTAGAGCGGCTCGGCTCGGCACGTCACGTCACGTCACGTCACGTCTCGGCACGGCACGGCCACGGCCACGGCCACGGCCCGGCCCGGCCCGGCCCGGCGAGGTGAGCGAGCGCGCGCGCGCGTGTGGCACGCCCATCTCCTTTTACCAACTTCACAAGTGGTCCACAGTTGGTCCACTATTTAAGTTGGTTAGTATTCCCGTTGACTCTCCATCCGAGATTTAATTCCCTAGCATTTATTAGTGGACCTTTAATTCTTTGATTAATTGAGACTTAAATGGGCCAAGGCCCAATTAATCTAACAATCCCCACCAAGAATTTCAAGGTACACAAGAAAATACCCTCGTCTCAACTGTTGTTTTGATATACTGGCCTCATGGCGGGACTGTTAAGTTGAACATCCACCTGGGGCAAGAGCTGCACTTGTTCACAACTGACCAATGGACTATGCCTTGAATTGACAGTTTTGTGCAAACAAGCTTGACTGGAGCCCATTTGCCACTACTAGGCTGCTATAAGCATCCCCTCAGGTTGGAGCGTATAAGTCATACTCCGTGCCTTTCATGGGTATCTAGAGATCACCCTATCTCATAGATTGTGACTAGCAATCGAACCCGCATAGGTGCAATCCTTTGAGATGTTCTGTAGGTCAACATCTTTGCCCTTATTGAGCCACTTGGATCACATTAAGGTTTTCACCAACCTGCCATACAGACTTAGAAGAGAAATGCACCTCCATTGGAATGAGCCATTTTCAAAGGTTCTCTTCTCTCAGTTAAACAATAGCTTGTTTCACCATCCTAATTCACGGGATCTCCGATCACATAGGACAGGTTACCACTACTGAGTAACACACATGGGTCTCAAGCCCAATTCCCTGGATGCATTGTCTATCACGTTACGTGAAAGACCCTTTGTGAATTGATCTGCCAGGTTCTTAGCCGTTTGGATGTAGTCCAAGGCTATTACTCCGGAGTTTCTCATTGTCCTGACAGATTTCAGCCGCCTCTTTACATGCCTAGAGGACTTCATGTTATCCTTCGAACTGTTCACCTTGACAATCACAGTTTGATTATCACAGTTCATGAGGATAGCCGGTATCGGTTTCTCAACTACCGGCAAATCCATAATGAGATCACGAAGCCATTCGGCTTCAACGGTGGTGGTGTCCAATGCAGTGAGTTCTGCCTCCATAGTTGACCTCGTTAAGATGGTCTGCTTGCAAGACTTCCAGGAGATAGCGCCACCTCCAAGTGTGAAAACATATCCACTTGTGGCTTTAATCTCATCTGCATCGGATATCCAGTTTGAATCACTGTAACCCTCCAGTACTCTAGGCTACCCGGTATAGTGAATTCCATAGTCCACAGTACCTTTCAAAAAGCGCATTACCCGTTCAAGAGCTTCCCAATGAGCATCTCCCGGATTTGACACAAACTGGCTCAGTTTGCTCACAGCGAACGCGATATCGGGTCTAGTAGCGCTGGCTAGGTACATCAGTGAACCAATGATCTGGGAGTATCTCAGTTGATCTCTTATTATTCTTTTGTTCTTCCGTAATATTTTACTAGCATCATAAGGTGTTGGAGCTGGCTTGCAGTCATTATATCCGAAACGACTCAAGACCTTCTCCCCATAGTGGGATTGTGTGAGAACAACCCCACCATCACCTTCTCTCACTAGTTTAATATTTAGGATCACATCAGCCTCTCCCAAATCTTTCATCTCAAAACTCTGAGACAAAAACTCTTTGACTTTCTTAATCACATTAAGGCTTGTCCCAAATATCAGTATGTCATCTACATACAGACACAAGATCACTCCTTCGCCCCCACCATAGCGATAGTACACACACCTGTCGGCTTCGTTCACAACAAAGCCAACTGAAGTTAAAGTTCTGTCGAACTTCTCATGCCACTGCTTAGGAGCTTGCTTAAGGCCATACAAAGACTTTATCAACTTACACACCATTCCTTCTTGACCTTCCACTACAAAACCTTTTGGCTGATCCATGTAGATCTCTTCCTCCAACTCTCCATTTAGGAAAGCTGTCTTAACGTCCATCTGATGAACGAGAAGACCATGGGAAGCTGCCAGAGAGAGCAGTACTCGAATGGTGGTCAATCGGGCAACAGGCGAGTAAGTGTCAAAGAAGTCCTCTCCTTCTTTCTGAGTATATCCCTTAGCCACTAGCCTTGCCTTGTACTTCTCAACAGTACCATCAGGCCTAAGCTTTTTCTTGAACACCCACTTGCATCCTACAGGTTTGCACCCATATGGAACGTCCCAAGTACCATTAGACATAATAGAGTCCATCTCACTCCGAACTGCTTCCTTCCAATAGTCAGCGTCTAAAGAGGTATATGCCTCTTCAATGGTTCTAGGGGTGTCATCCACGAGGTACACAATAAAATCATCACCAAAGGACTTTGCGGTCCTCTGTCTCTTGCTCCTTCTGAGAGCTTCACTGTCATCCTCCTCAGAATTTTCCACATGTGTGTGTTCATTGTGTTCTATCGAAACAACAGGTTCTCTAGGTTCTTTATTAATAGACAGTTCATGACTAGACGTGCTAGCTTCCTCTTTCATAGGAAAAATGTCCTCAAATAATGTAGCGTCTCTGGACTCCATAATTGTACCAACATGCATGTCAGGTACTCCAGATTTTACTATTAAAAATCTATAACATACACTGTGGAAAGCATAACCAAGAAAGACACAATCAACAGTCTTAGTTCCCAATTTACGTTTCTTGGTTATGGGCACATTCACTTTGGCCAAACATCCCCAAGTCCGTAAGTATGAAAGGGTTAGCTTTTTATTTTCCCATTCCTCGAATGGTGTTATCTCTTTGTTCTTCATAGGAACACGATTCAGGACATGACATGCAGTCAATATAGCTTCACCCCACCATTCCTTGGAAAGTCCCGCTGTATCCAACATGGCATTAACCAAGTCAGTCAGAGTGTGGTTCTTTCTTTCGGCTACCCCATTTGACTGAGGTGAGTAGGGAGGTGTCCTCTCATGAATTATTCCATGTTCCTCATAGAACGCAGTGAATACATTAGAAAAATACTCTCCACCGCGATCAGACCTAACTCTTTTGATCTTTCTCTCAAGTTGATTTTCTACCTCAGCTTTATAGATTTTAAAATACTGTAACGCTTCATCTTTAGACTTCAACAAATAAATGTAGCAAAATCTAGTAGAATCATCTATTAAAGTCATGAAGTGCTTTTTACCACCTTTTGTCAACACACCATTCATCTCGCACAGATAGGAATGAATTAAGTCTAGAGGTGCCAAGTTCCTCGCCTCAGCCGCGAAATGAGGCTTGCGAGGTTGTTTTGATTCAACACACACATGACACTTAGAATTTTTGACTAAGGTGAATCTCGGAATTAAGCTCAGGTTTGCAAGACGCATCATACAACCAAAATTAACGTGACAGAGTCGCGAATGCCAAACATTAGATTCAGTATTAACGTTTGCAGCATGGTTCACAACTTTATTACAATTGTCTGACAAAGAAAAGCGGAACAAGCCTCCGCTATCATAACCTTTTCCAATAAAACTTCCAAATTTAGAGATTACACATTTATTGGATTCAAAGACTAATTTAAAGCCGTCTCTACACAGAAGAGACCCGCTGACTAAGTTCTTTTTGATGGTGGGGACATGTTGCACGTTCTTCAGTCGAACGGTCTTTCCCGAAGTAAGCTTCAGATCGACCGAACCAGCACCAAGAACACGCGCATGTGATCCGTTCTCCATCAACACGGAGGAAGACCCGCCTGCCTGGTAAGAAGCAAACAAGGAAATGTCAGCACAAACATGAATATTAGCACCAGTGTCAATCCACCAATCGGGTGAATGACATACTGAAAGAACTGTAGGTAAAGGATTACCGTACCCCGACGTTCCACCAGTCTCACTAACAACCATGTTGGCACTGCCACCATTTCCGCCATTGTTCTTGTCCTTGCGGTGCGGGCACTTTGCAGCAAAGTGGTCCGGGCTACCACAACAATAACAATGCCTCGTCGGCGGTTTCTTCTTCTTCTTGAACTGAGCCGTTTGATTAGTCTTTGTCTGGTTCTGTTGCGGCTTGTTCTTCCTTTTGTTGGATGCATTGAAGTTCTTCTTTTGCACCAAGTTGGCACTAGAAGATCCAGCAATCCCTTTACCACGTTGGTCTTTTGCCCTCGCCTTCTCTTCCACATCAAGAGTGCCGATGAGATCGACAATAGTAAACTCTTGTCTCTTGTGTTTTAGAGAGGTCACAAAATCCTTCCAAGAAGGTGGCAACTTGGAGATAATACCTCCAGCCACAAACTTGTCAGGCAACCGACATGGAGCATCCTTGCTATAGTTCTCAAGATCTCTAGCCAGCGCCTGGATCTCATGGGCCTGCTCTACCACAGGACGGTCTTCAACCATCTTGTAGTCAAAGAGCTGTTCCATGACATACAGCTCGCCACCAGCATCAGAGACCCCAAACTTAGCCTCAAGCGCATCCCAAACATCTTTGCCACTTGGCAGCAAGAGGTACGTGTCCACAAGGCTTTCAGCGAGAACGCTCATGATGGCACCTCTAAACAGGTTATCGGGCGCCACGAAAGCCCGCTCCTCCTCTGGAGTGAACTGTTCGGGCTTCCCCTGTATGACATGCATGATGTTCATTGCTGTCAACCACAGCGTGACCCTCTCGCGCCAACGTTTGTAATTAGACCCATCGAACACATTTGGTTTGATCGATGCGGCAAAACCAGCTACCGAAAGCCTATTATTAAAATAAGGTTTTTGGATTGTTAGAAATATAGGCATCATTCGGTATATTTTAATTCCAGAAATTAGCAACAAATTCACGACAACAGTGAGTGATCCAGTGGTAATATAACATGTGCCAGTGTTCAAGTTAATTCTCCTAAATAACATGAACAACATGAGAAAACCGAAACAAGAACAAGAGGATGTTTAGGATGTATCCAGAGGCGGGGCCGGTACCGGAGGCACCGGATGCGCCGTCACCAGCTGGAGGAATAGTGTTAACCATCCTCGACTGGCCTTGCTCGAAGTAGTCGATCTAATTCGGTGCAGTGACGAGTTGGTGCAGTGGAGTCCCTCGAACGGTCACCGGGAAGTAGTCGTTCACGTGAGGAAGACGGCCACCAGGAAGTAGTCGTTCGGGTTGTTGAAGTTGACCACCAGAAAGTAGTCGTTCGGGTTGATGAAGTTGACCACCAGGAAGTAGTCGTTCGGGTTGACGAAGTTGGCCACCAGGAAGTAGTCGTTCGGGTTGTTGAAGTTGGCCACCAGGAAGTAGTCGTTCACAGCAGCGAGCAGGCGCGTACTCGTACGCTCCCCAAAAAACTTATTGCCTGCCTATCCCGAGCAGGATCACTAGACAGGGAGGTTCGGAGGCAACTGCTCACACAAGCTGTGTGCGCGCAAGGCTTGCGTTGGGAATGCAAGAGAGCAGCAAAAACAGGGAGAAGAGAGAGGTCTCCTGAAAGGAGTACCTGTAAGGGAGAATGCTACTGTGTCTGGCTATGGGAGGGAGCCCCTCTTATATAAGTGACCAGAGGAGGAGGGGGATGAACCTGGACACTCCATGAGGCAGCAATGGCCATAATGACGTCAGTTATTGGTCAGCCCAATAATGCCATTAAACGTCATCAGTTACTCTCAGGCATCAAATCGGCAGTTACTGGTAACGTTTAAGACTCAATCAATGTCATTTGTGGCAAAAGGTTCATCACACAGCACACGCAGAGCGGCTGCCACGGCCACGGCCCGGCTCGGCGAGGCGAGCGCGCGCGCGTGTGGCACGCTCATCTCCTTTTACCAACTTCACAAGTGGTCCACAGTTAGTCCACTATTTAAGTTGGTTAGTATTCCCGTTGACTCTCCATCCGGGATTTAATTCCCTAGCATTTATTAATGGACCTTTAATTCTTTGATTAATTGAGACTTAAATGGGCCAAGGCCCAATTAATCTAACATAGGGAAAGATACAGAGGTGAGATGAGTGCGGGGGAAATTGAAATAAAGGAAAGAATCTCGATGACCAGGATAGAATATTCCTTTTAGGGGAAGCAGATAGAGTAATATGAGTGCGGACAGCTAACAGTTAACAGGAGAGTTAACTAACAGATTTACAGTCAACAGGTGGATGTGATGCAATTTGGTTAGTGGTTATGTCACTATCTGAACACTTTCCTACTGCAACTGAGCAAGCTTTGGCTTTAGAGTTTAATTGAACCCTTTTTTATATTGGAATAACTGAGCACGGTAGTTGAACAGAACACCAGATTGGATTTAACATTTCATCAGAGTTGTGTTTATAAAATAATATCAAGCGAACCAGACTCATATCATTTGAGGGAATAAGCATAAAGTAACAAAAACTCAGATAAATGCTAGATGTATCTTCCTTTATGCGTTTTCCCTTTTCCTGGATGCTGCTGCTTTCCATGTTATTTCCATTTAATCCATAAAAAAAGGGCATGTACGATGTATCACTTGAGCAGCACAAGAAGACTGCAAACACAATATTGATGAGATCGAGAATTCAAGATAGATAAAGGAGCCTACCATTCACCATTTCCTCATCTTCTTCTCCGCAGAAGTTGTGGTTGGGACTATCGCCCTCTCGATCCATACCTACACACTAAGGAAACTAAATCATTCACCTCCATCTACACGCCCCCTTCGGAAACAGACGACCAAACCAACCGAGTAATTAAAGCAAAATCTACGGAGAAAAACAAGCACGGTGTACCAGGTACCCAAAAAGAACACCAAGAACAGGAAAATGTGCATACCGATCCCTACAGCTCCACGGCACGAGAGGGAACGAGACGGACGAGTAGAGATGAGCCCCGCGCGGCGGTGGCTCGGGGTCAGGGGAGATGGAGAAGGAAACGTTCGCCTCGCTGCCTCGGCGGCGGAAGGAAAAACGAGTCGGCGATTGGAGGGGGAAAGGGGGGGAAAGCTTTGCCTTTCCCGCCGCTTTCGCCTCGCCTCCGGGGGCTCCTACGCGGCTTCCACGTCCTAATTAACAACATGGCTTAGAGCCCAACAAAGCTCAATAACACAGTAACAAAAAAACCGTCCCGTACTCACGTGTGGAAGAAAGGAAATGAGTTACCCTTTGTATGAAAGGAAGGCAAGTAGTCGTCACCCCGATATTTTTTCCGTCTCCATTCTATTAAATCGGATGTCTGGAAGTACCCTCACGACTTTTTTCTTCTTTTTTCTAATTATCAGTAGCTAAGTACTACCTCCGGTCCACTATATTTGATTTTTTTTTTGCCTGCAATCAGTTTTATTTGGCTGTCTGTAACGTCAAATAAAAAGAAACGGAGGTAGTATGTATTAATAAGATGTATAATGTTACGGTCAACATTCCAAAAACAACGATCCAACATTCTGATTATACCATTTTAGCATCTGGCACATCAAAATTAAATTAAAATGCTTTACATGTTGAACTAATACAGTCAATATTTTCAAATAACACAGTGGTTCAAACAGAATTGAAAAATGATTAACAATTTAAGATAAATTTGTATTTAAAGATTAAATTTCACATTAGATTCTCGTCCATCCACTGGACTTGTTACACCTGTCCGCTAATCCACCGTCCGCGCCTTGCGAACCCAAATAAACATTTAATCCTATCTGTTGCGCAGATCTCCAATAATAAAAGCTACCGCCTTCTTCATTTGGCTTATCAGCCACCAGCCAGCATTACTTTTCTCTCAGAATAAATCAGCCACTAGCCACCAATCAGCAGTACTTTTCTCTCGAAACAGATCAGCACCAGCCACCGGTCGTTAGAACAGGGCGTACGTTGATAAAAAAAACTTTGGAAAGCCATAGTTTCGCGCTCACCTCCCGCTAACGCCGAAGGCCGGGCCTGACGCATCTTATTATTCTGTGTTCAGTTTCTCGATGGCCCAGACCTGCACGACCAGGGCCTAATGTATTTTTGGGCTTAATTGTCCGGGCCCGTTTGTAACCACGAGCGCTTCTCTCTTATTATTGTTCAGTTTAGTTTAGAAAATGTTGGTAAAAGGGAGTGGTAGCAATGACGAATAGCACCAATGGTAGTATTGGTGACACGGAGATGCTGGTGTCTTGGAGGGAAATGACTATCTTTTATAGTAGCATGCTTGTCTCGCCGCACTGCTAATATATCGTGATCTTTGCCTCCACGTTATCTTTTCCCTTGTCCTAGATGGCTAGATGTTTTGTACGTGTATTTTACTCTCGGCAATATATTTATCTTTAATCGCCTCGTCATATCTCTTGTAGTAGCTATCATCATTTTTGTGTAGGGCTGAATGTTCACCCCACCGACTTCCGGATGAGTCCAACCTATTATATGATTTTAAACACATTTCACTTTAAGCGTTATCGTATACTACTCCCTCCGCTTGTTATAAGGCCATCCCAACCTTCTAGTAAGTTGATTTCTGTAGAATTAATAAGGTTAACAAGTAAGCAAAAATCTAATGTAAGTCTAAAAAAAGACAAAAATATAATGTGACAGAATAGTTAAGAAGAAGGAGAAAAGGAAAAACATTAAAAACGAGTCGCATGTAGGAAACCAGCTCGTCACATATTTTAAGGCGACGGAAACCACTAAAAAAATTTAGACACGTGCTCTGAGGAGTTGGAGTGAATGAACTAGAAAAGTAATTGAGGACCCATAGAAAGAAACTATAGATTGAGTAGTATAGTTTCTAGATCTAATGTCTTAATGATATATTATGGTAACATAGACACCATTTATAGACATTCTGAGTTTGATCGTTAGGTTAAGGCTTTAACTAGCAATTACTCTATTAACATCTGGTTGATATTATAGAAAGTTATTGTCATAAGAAACGAATCTAATGGCATCAAGTTTGTGTTATCGAAATCACATATGAATAAAGTAATTGCTGATTAAATTTGTCTTAACAAAACAAAGCCTTGGAAATAAAAAACGGATGGAGTACTTGCCAGCTAAAGAACAGCACAACTTCGTAATGACCTTTTGCATTGTTGACTCCCGTGTACTACGGACTTAATAAGGTCACGAAAGCGCATAGCCACCGCTCCCCTGCATCGGCAAGCAGCTTATGCGATCGCTGCGATGGTACGACATCGCTCAATCGATAGGAGCTAGTGATGAGCAGATGATCGAAGTGACAAAACGGCTGCACTTCATTTGAAAATGCGTGCCTACCTCGATCTGGTTATGTTCGAGCGTAAAAGGGCCAAACTAGCAGTGGAGAGAATGTAAGAACTCAATGCTCCAGAAGAACATGTAAGTAGTAAGTACTTGAATATTTGAATGGATCAGTACGTGAAACAAGTATCTGAAGCTACATGTAAGAACTATTTACAAGCTCCTCACTACTCAGAGCCTCGTTACAACTCCAGCAGTAATTCATTCTAATACCAAAAAAATCAGCTGAAACTCCACCTGAAGTCCCCTAGCACCCTCGGTTTTTCATCTTGATAATCCTGCACTGGAAAAGTAACTATATGAGCCACGGCTAAGTCGCCATGAATACAGAGTAGATAAACTAGGAGAGCAGCTTACATTTAACATCAGATTCAGGAAGGATGAAGTGTCGAGTTTTGAAGATCATTGGCTGACTCCACGCTTTTAGTACCTACGAAGACATCAGAAGTTTGGTTAATACATAACTACATACTGTGATCAGATTAAAAACAATAGATGCAAGGGCACAGATCATACCAGCTCGTGTGAGCCAATCCTGGATGCAGACGAGACAAGTATCTGAACCCGCCCTGTACTACCTGACTCAGACATTACTAGCCTCGCGGTTCTTGTTGCTGCCTTGTTGTCAGTACTGCACGGTAGTGCCAATATATCGCGTGCCATCCGGCCAATTGTAGGATAGGTCACGCTATGTTCCTTCCACCATGGAGAGCACTGGACTCACCTCTTGCCAGCCGTGCCTCTTGCAAGTAGTGATCAAGTTCAGTCAGTGGTTGCTGACCATATGGATATTCAGAGTGTCCATATAGCTCACGCAAAATATCTCTACCTGTGAACTTTCCCATGCTAATTTCAGACAACTAAGTGCTGTCAGGTTCTTGGATCTGATCTGAATATTCACCACAGAGGTTAGGCAATGTATCATGCACTTTGCAAATGTAATCATCTAGGAGTATGTCGCTGCGCACGGTATAACAACTCTCCAAAGTAAAAGGTTGTATGCACGACTTGGTGTGTTCCAGACGGCATTTAGGATCCATGACCATAGGCATACAAAAATGGAAGTGGTGGGATCCATTTTAGACCTGGAACACTTCACAGAATGCTCCATGATTGTGTCAAGTTCATCTAGCCCAACCTGAATAACCTCGTCAAGTAAATGAGTTGCATAACGTGCCACAAACACGCTCCTATTTGGAGTGACTTTGTTCCTTTTCTGATGACTAGTTTGACATCTGAAGCCCCTAAATCATCAACAAATGAATCATCCAGTATAATGCTGAAAACCTTGTCATCAAGGTCCCATTCTTCAATAACTGGTAATATGGTAAGGCTCAAATCTTCTGCACTGCAAGAGGGATCCACATCACAGAACGCGATGATCTTTTGCTGCTTCTCCCATTCATCATCGATGTAGTGAACAGTCAAGCACAAGAATGCCAGCAATGGATCGTAGTGCCACATATATGCACTCAGGCAAATTCGGCATGATAAAGCTGTTAACTTCTCCTTCAGCTTGCACTTTTCGTGCTCAAACAAGTCAAAAGTCTTCCACATCATGTCGTAGTGGGATGGAACCTTGACCACATGATTCAAGTGAGCAACAAGATTACCAAAGTCGTCTTGTTCCACCATCCTTGTTGCATGCCCATGCATGGCTAATATCCTTATAAGTTCTTCATGACAAAATGTTCATTCTAGAGGTTAACTGAACATTCTTTTCTCCATAGAGAATACAAGATGTTTACTGAACAGACTTCCAGTCAAAATGTTAACTGAGAGGGCACATTGGTTCAATATGGAGCAATTTTAGCAAAGATATGCCACTATTTAAATCTTAAACATAGTCCTGATGCAAGTGAACTGATATTCAATCAATAGATCAATTAAACATGCTTTTTCCCCTTCATATAATGTAGGAGAGCATTGCTGAAAAGGCTTTCAGTCGACATGTTAACATTGCCATAAAGCATGTGGACAAGCTTTTATTTGACAGTTTAATTGCACATTCTATACACAGGATTAATCGAACAGTACATCAACATTTCATCAGTGCTGTTGTTCTGAAACAAAACTAAACAACCGAAGGAAAGCAGAGAGCCGTACCATTCAGCATTCTCTCGCCTTGTTTGCCGCCGCAGTTGGGATTGGGGCTGCTCCACTCTTGATCGAAGCAGACGACCGACGGAATTAAGCAGAAGCAGAGAAACGAAAGGAAAAACAAGTAGCAGCGCCGCAATTCGTACAAAAACAAATGCTGCGAGAACCGGCTGAACTGGAATTCTGGAAAGCACGTACCGATCTTTACGGCGCGGGTGGCGGTGGTCGTGGGGAGCAATCTGCAGTCGGATGAGATGAACGAGCACGCCGAGCTGGGATCCTCGCGGGGGGTTCTCTCCTCCCCTTGTCGGAATCAGGTGGCGCTCTCACCTCGGCGGCGGCGGAAACGAGAGCAGGTAAAGGCCTTTCACTTTTTTCTTTTTCTTTTTTGAGAGAGAGCAAAGGTCTTTCATTTTTTAGAACTACACAGCACAACACGCAGACACAGGTACGCAAATTTTGCTCGTATCTTCACACCCCGGTAGATTTGGAGATTTCCGAAGTCACCGTTGGGGTTTCGTTCCCGATGAAAACGATGCTTACCACTTAACGCGTGACGCTGATAAATTTTAAGAAAATTTCAAAAAAATATGAGCACATTTAAGCTTTGATGGGTAACGTCCCACTAAAATTTACTGCTATTGCTATTGGAGTACAAGCCCAATCGTCCGTCTTTTTTACATTTTAGCCTTTTTTCAAAAAAAAATCCCGTTTGGACCCCTCAAGGAACGAATTGCGTCTTTGGACCCTATGGGTCAACACCAGGGTCCATGGCGCCGACGTATAACGTCTCGGCGCCACAGATCCTGGCGCCGACGTGCCAACTAGGGAGCATGACCTGGCATCGCGCGCGCTTGCGTGGCATGGGGGCTCGGCGCCACAGACCTTGGCGCCAACCCTCAGCGCCATAGATCTTGGCGCCGACCTCGGCGCCATAGATCTTGGCGCCGACAGTGAAGATATCCACCCCCCAGCTCCTGGCCGAGGCTTGCTGCATTGTTTCGTCCTCCCTCTCGGTTTTTCTCGCTCCTAAATCCGTCCAACCTCCGTAATCGACGTATTGGACCGTGAAAATTTGGTTTTAATCCATATATCTTGAAGAGCAAGGTATCCTCCCTCATCTCCTCTTTTTTCGCGCACTGATTTGGTCTACATTTTATGTATTTTGCAACCCTAGATATAGAAAGGGTAAGAAGCCATTAGATGATTAATATGTGTATGTGTGTTATTGAATTATAGGATGCCTAGGCGCGGTAGAGGTGGTAGATGTGGGAAAGCAAGGTAATATGCATCCATTGTATTCTCCGATGTAATTACTTTTTTTGACATAACCAAGTGCAAATTTGTTTTTTTGAATAGGATAAATACCTTTCAACTACGGCCTCGCAATGCCTACGAACCTTATCTTTTACCTAGTGGTGTTCCGGTGCCGATGTGTTTTTGTGGTGACCCTTGCAAGGTAGACGTTTCCGAGGAAGAGGAAACTTTTAGGCAAAGGCACTGGATGTGTGCGAATTTTGCATTCGATCCACCACCGCAGATGATCCGCAATGGCATCACGGTGAGAACTCAATGGTGAAATTAGTTATTTTTGATCTATATGTATACATCATCTAATAGCAAAGTAATGATTTATTTTTTGCAGACTCCACCGCCGCTATGTGATTTTGAGCAGTGGATCGACACTGAGATTAAGAAGGAAGACAAGGACTTTTGGGATGGAATGAAGCAGTGGGATGTGGAGATAAATGAAAGGTTGGAGATGAGGCGCAAACAGGAGGCAGAAAAAAAAAGAGCATGAAGAGGAGCTAGAAAGGAGGTGTGCTGCGAAGGCAAGGGAGGAGAGGGAGAAGAAGTTGGAGCGTGCTCGTCGTGCGAAAGAAGCATTGGAGGAGAATCCCGACGCTTTGAGGAAGGGAAAGTGGCCTCGTTGCACTCAGTAGCAATGTTTTAGAAAGTTGCTATGAGCATTGTTTTAGAGTATTCGAGTACTGTGCTTGTTCGGATTTAATGCACTTTCCATTCTCTCGTGTTAAGCCATGAACAATGTTGTACTTTTAACTCTTATGACATGTACTAGACTAGTTGTCAAGGAAAAAATATAATTACTATTGCATGGTTATAATTATGCTCCGACAGATAATACTCCATGCTCTTATTCACGCAAGATAAATAATGTAAAGATATCCACATAATCGGATAAACACGTGATCACGTAATCACATAAAACATGACCATCCAATTCACCACCAACATAACAAATTATATAAAGAATTCACAAATAAAATTCGGCTGAGTTTCCCTTGTTTTTTGAGCATCCAGGACTCCACAAACAATCACATAAGCAAAGTGCAGATTCATAAGTAAAGTACAGGCAACAAATAAACAAAGTCATCACAAACCACCACATCATAGTCCAGACAGTCCACAACGTCCATATACATACACAGCGTTGTCGAAACGCTCAATCAACCAACATTCACTGCCTCCTAGTCTTACCCTTACCACCAAGGGCGTCGGTGCCTGGAGTGTACGACTCACGTGGACGTCGAATCCGACGTGGTGAACGCTGTGAAGGCTGAGTCGTAGGAGCTGAGAGGATCCTATCTCCACGGCTCTGTCATGGTGGGCACCAAAGCTGTCGAAAGTATCCGTTGTTGCCCGCGACGAGCTCTGTCCCCCGGAGGCTGCAAGGTCGTCACCTAGGTGTGTGTGTGGGTCGTGCACGTCCGTCGTCACGGTCGACCTGCAACCACAACGAGCAGTAGCACGACGTACCCGACGTGCCAGTCGCTGCATGTAAACATTTAGTCAATGAAAGTTGTTCAATGAGAGATACTATTTACTACCCGTACACATTGAAAACTACAACAAAAAGCACAATATCATCTAAACTACATCAACTCTTCCACGTAATACAATTTAGTGTGATATGAGAAAATACATCAACTTGCTACGTAGAAAACTTACTCCAAGAAAGTTGTTCAATGTCGTCCCATCCACATCTGTTCGTGGAAAACGTTCGATGTCATCCACAGACCGCCTCAACGCGTTGCCCTGCAAACAAAGAGGGGAAATGGAAATGGTTGCTGACAAGGAATAATTGTCATAGACCAAGAGACTATAAAGTTTTGTGATAGTACCACCCGGTCCAATATTGGGGCTGCCTCCACGAGCGTCCCTTCCTGTGTCACAATGTCGTACGATGTGTCTTCATCATCCGAAGACGCAATCTCTGCGTAGTCAGCCGGTGTCCACTGCCCCTTCAGCTTGGTCCGCGTCACCCCTGTGTACCATGATAGGTACTGCCGGAAGTTGTAGTTCGTGTGCGGATGCTCGTTGTCATTCACATTGTCTTGGAAGAGATCCCAAATGTCGATGTACTCGCGGTGCAGCATAGCGAAATCTGTCGTCTTCTTCTGTTGCTGATGATCGATCCTGTCATCCATATACAAATTGGGAAAAACAATAAAGTTATTTCACAAACTTACTTAATCAACTTACTTATATAACAATGAGCCATATAGTGAACTAGGAAACTACTTACTTATGCAACTCGACAGACGTGGAGAAAGGAGGTACCGGCCACTGCTGCCTCAAGCCAAACTGACGTGCAACTCTATCCGGCAAATGGTACTCAACAGCATAGAAGCAGATAAGTGGGCACGTCATCCTGTAAATGTCTTCATCTGCGAAGCACATGGTGCTCAATTGAAGTTGAGCCACGCTTATATCGTTGAATGGCTCCCAAGTCACCTGCATCAACAAGAATGTAAGCGGCAAAAAAAATTAAGAATACATGTAAGTTGAATGGAATGCAAAGGACTCACCATCGATGGCGTCAGTGTGTCCAACTCGTTGGCGAACTCAACGTACGCTCTCTTGGTTCTGGCGAAGGGAGCTGTTACCTGATCGAACAGGTAAGCAACAGTCGGTCCAAGACGAGGGTTCGGCACGTTGAACCAGGGACGTGGTGCAAGACGTGTAGGCCGCCCAACAGGGATACGAGACCACATCCAAAGCTGGAGAAGGTACACACACCCGCCTATCGATGAGTGTTGTGTCATACGACGACAAGCCTGACAAAGGCTGCGGTACAAGAAAGCCAACACGCCAGAGGCCCAACTGTACCCTCCCGCCGTCTCCCAATCGGTCAGGCATGGGATGTACATCCAAGACGCGCTGTCACCTGTCCCATCAGGAAATAGAACACACCTACAACAATAAGATTAAAATTTAGTGCAACAATAAGATGAGATGATGTTAGTGCACATAATGAAAAAGTAGTACAACATGACCATCCAAAACTCACCCAAACAAGTGAAGGATCCAAGCCCGACAATAGTATGTAACTGTCTGGTCATCAGCATCTGCCGGACATTGACCAAAGTTATCTCGAAGCCAGGCGATAGGTACTCCTGAGGTGCGGTCGCGTGGTGCCGCTGGGGGAAGCCCTCTCCCGAGGAAGGCCTCAACTCATGCCCTCCAACCATCGGCCCTGCACTGGCCAATAAGTGGAATACCTCTAACAGAAAGTCCAAGAAACTTCTGAGTGTCCTCAAGTGTGACTGTCATCTCACCACACGGTAGGTGGAAACTATGAGTTTCCGGCGTCCACCTACAGAAAAAAATAAGTACAGTTAGCACCAAAAGGCCGCAATCGACTAATAAAACTGATTGGGGAAGTGGAAAAGTCTCTGTTGACTATACCTGTCAACCAAAGCTGTGATCGCCGCGTGGTTTATAACAGGCAACCCGCGGCGAACCTGGTACGATACAACGTCCAAGCCAGCCCTCTGCAAGAGAGGAGTGTACCTGTCGTTGTACCGTATGTCCTCGAACTTATCATGGGTTCGAGGACGAAGAAGGGGCAGCTCCTGCAAATATTGTTTTTTGCTAATTAGTACATAAATAAACACAAATTAAATAGAGTGACAAACAGATGAAGTCATCACCTGCCCCTCCACGGTGAGTCGTCCTCGGTGTTGCGCATCGTAAAAAGGATCGAGAAGATGAGGTGCTTCCATCCTACAACAATAAGATTACAATTTAGTACATAAAAATACAACTTATGAAATAAAACAGATTATCAATAAAACGATGTAAACATGTAAGCACATTAGAATTATTTAAATAAGCACTACTACAAGTATAATTTGCACCTGACTAAGCGGCCAATGGCATGTGCGTCTATTGTGGCCAAGTCTGCCGCATCGGCCACAGTTGTTTTCCTCGGGTTCAGCAAGAAAGGGTGTTGCTCTGCCCCGCCTAGTTCTACCAGAAACTGTGTCCATGACCATCTTGTGTCTCGTTCTCTACCTGCTTCCACGTTTGTCCCAACGACAACTTTTATCGGCAATGTATATGGGACCGTTGTACGGTGGCCATTGGTCCTCGTCTAGAAAAGGCTCGAACCGGGGAGACCATGTCAGTATCAGGTTATGAACACTGAACTGTGGTGGAATCATGCTCTCGTAGGCATAGTTTCAATGTCGAGCTGCTGCAATAAAATGAGAACATGGAAAGTGGTACTGCCTTGGTCTCCCACACGTGCATGAGAAATCCATTAGTACAACAATATAAATCCTTGGAGGCCGCACCTCTCCATCGGACGATGTTCCTCCCCTTTCAGTGACCTCGTACTTTCCTGTCAAGTGGTCAAAACATATTACTTCATGTGAGCAAGCCCAGTCCTTTGCGGCTGATAGATGCCGCGTAGGTTTACATGCCAATGACTGACCCTTCTTCTGTAGCTCCTCTGCATCTGCATGTCTCTTGTTGAACCATGCAACCATTCTATAGAAGGTGAATGCAACAATACCATTGACTGGCATGCCACGTACACCCTTAAGGACACTGTTAAATGACTCGGCCATGTTGCTAGTCTGAAATGAATACCTCCAACCACGATCGTCATAAGCCCTTGTCCACTTATCACGCTCCATCAACCCTTGCAACCATTGTCTGCCATGTTCATTTGTTGACGTTTTTGGTTGATCCAACTTCTCCTCAAACCTCTGCACCTCTAGTTGTCGAGCAACTTCCTCGAATAGAGGAAAGTTCTCCTTCGTACCATCTTTCCGAAGTAAATTCTCGACAAGGTGCCGAGTGCACCAACAGTGATGCAATGGTGGATAGCCCGGGATCTGTTCCTGTACAGCACTGAGTATACCCTGGTGCCTATCAGATATGACACAAACCTCCCGACCAGGTCCTACAACATGTCTCCGAACAAGACGCAAGAACCATCCCCAACTATCCTGGTTCTCCTTCTCCACCAGAGCAAAAGCCAAAGGAACCAATGCATTCTCCGCGTCACATGCAATGGCTATCAATAGTGTGCCCATGTACTTTCCAAGTAGAAATGTACCATCAATGGACAACACCGGACGACAATGCCTGAACGCCTCCACACACTGGGGGAAGCACCAGAAGGCACGCAAGAATATCTGCCTACCATTAATAGTTACATTCGGTTTTGGCATGTACCCGTAATGCATTCCCGGATTGGTTGCTTTGATTGCATTGAAGAGTGCTGGCAACTTCTCGTACCCCTCCTCCCAATCTCCATATATCATCTTCCAAGCTCGTTGCTTTGCCCGCCATGCTTTTCCATATTTTATCTTGTAATGAAAAATCTTCTCGGCCATGTTAATAATTGTGTTTACCTTCAAATTGGGCTGCAACTTCAATGTTGACACAAACCTACTTGCAATGAGGGTAGATGTCAACTGTTGATGCCTCTGTTCAAGATCTTTCTCGGCACAAGTGTGTGGACCTACAATTTTGGTGATCTTGAACTTTCCCGAGGCCTTCTGTTTCCGAGCACATACCCTCCAATTGCAATCTACCTTCTCACACACCATTGTATAACGTCGGGCCACATATGAATGCCTAACCTTGAAAGGTCTCTTACGTTTCACGGAATACTCCTGTAACCACCTTCTCAACGTTGGCAAGTCCTTGAATACAATTCCCTTCTGAATTTCCATGCCATCTGCATATTCATGCTGCTCTAGTACCTCGTCCTCTCTGCCCACTACATATGCTCTATGACAATGTCTCAAATCACTAAACTCATCAACAAGTGGATCACGATCAGGACAAAATTGTCGGACGAGCTCAATATCTTCTTGACTCAATGCTGGAACGGGACGGTCATCATCAGAAGCAACAGCTCTAGCTGTCCCATAAGGCTCCTCATCATCATCAATTTCAACATCGACACTATTGCTAGCCCGTCCAGTATTGGATGATGGAGGCACATGAGGAACATGGACACTGTTAAAAGACCCTCCAGTATTGGATGATGGAGGCACAGGAGGAACATTGACACCAATATTATTTGGATTCTCTCCTGAAACCACAGAACAAGAAGACATATCGGTACAAAGGTATAGAATGAAGGGTGAATATGAGAATAGTGTCATGTGCATTTACCATTTGGGGCGGATTGAGCATCAGGGACTCCAACCACCACATCTTCCACAAACACCTCACGCATTGGTGACGGAGGGAGAGAAGGAGCCGGATTACCATATTCTGGCGACAACTCATGAGGGGATGAATGCCCATTAAGGGGTGACAACTCATCACGGGGTATTGGATCAATTGACAACTTCCGCACCACCAAATCCAAACTTTGGAACACACTCTTCATGACCATGTTCACATACTTCTCCCACCCACTCTCACATGTAATTGGGAGAAGCCTCCTACCAAAGATTTGCCCTGATGTACCATAGTGAAGTACCCCTTCCATTGAGATGCCATCCTCATTTGAATTAAGACAAAGGCATTCACGAACCCTACCTAACAACTCACTAAACATAGGGCGATCATCGAACAACAGAGGGACTCTGTGCATTGCAACAAAAGTGACATTCCCAAACTGATCTTCTTCCACACTTCCTCCATGATACACTGTGACTAAATTGTCCATCTAGATATATTATGAATGTTAGTGACCTAGCTTGATATTCAACAATAACTAGGTTTATACACTGTGACTATCTATATCGAACTTTATTGAATAACTAAACTTCTAACTATCTAACTCTATATATTATGTAACTAACAAACTATATTACCTAAATAAAATAGCTAACTATATCTCACTATATTGCATATTGATATTATCTAACTATATTGCATAAATCAAATAGCTCACCTTCACGAGTGGCCCAAACGCCAGCGGGAGTCGGAGCTCCGCGCGGCCGGGAGGCGCACGCGCGGGCCGACGAGGCGTGGCCGACCGGCGTCCGCCCGCCGCGCGGACAGGAAGGGCGTCGCCGGGCGGCGGCCAACGGCGGCCAACGGCGCCCACCGCGCGGCCAGGCAGGGCGCGGCCGGGCGACGGCCAACGGCGACGCCGGGGGCGCAGGGCGCGGGCGGGGCAGCGGCGGGGCGCAGTGCGCGGGCACGGCGGCGGCGGGAGCACAGGCCGCGGGCGGGCGGGCGGGCGAGCGGGCGGCGGCGGGCGGGCAGCAGGGCGCGAGCGGGCGGCGGCGGCGGCGCAGGGCGCGGGCGGGCGGGCGGCTGGAGCAGCGAGGGAGAGAGAGAGAGACGGAAGCCAGGGACCCGCACGATTATGGCTTCCAGGGTCGGCGCCAAGATCCATGGCGCCCATGATCTATGGCGCCGAGGGTCGGCGCCAAGATCTGTGGCGCCGAGCCCCCATGCCACGTAAGCGCGCGCGATGCCAGGTCATGCTCCCTAGTTGGCACGTCGGCGCCAGGATCTCTGGCGCCGAGACGTTATACGTCGGCGCCATGGACCCTGGCGCCGACCCATAGGGTCCAAAGACGCACTTCGTTCCTCCAGGGGTCCAAACGGGAATTTTTTTTGAAAAAAGGGCTAAAATGCTAAAAAGACGCCCCAACCGCGCGAAGGCCTTTGACTTGTGCAGCTCCTCTCCGGCCGCCCCCGCACCCGCCCCCGCCGCACATTTCTAAGCAGCACAGGCCTGCGAGGTTGGAGCCCATTATCCTAATGGGCCGAGGCCGAGGCCGAGCCCATTTGTCTTCAAGCAATATTGATTTTTATCTTAAGTTTAAAAATGTGATTTTCGAGTGCCATTTTTATCCTGTATACGCTTCTGCAAAGAACGATCATGCACGAACCTACCTACAGATGGCATTTTACATAAGATGGTTAATGCAAAGGTGTAATTCCCTCCTGAAAATAAAAGAAAATGAAAGTGAAGAATCGAACATGTACTGTGGCGCGTCGTACAGCATTGTCAGGCCAACCGACGACACCGGTTGCCCTGCTTTCCAGCAGCAACTCATGCTGCCTGGCCAGAGCTGCAGCCTGCACCTGGCGCCTGGCCGCGTTTCTTTCGGGAAATATATTTTCAAAAAGAGTATTAAATAAAGTTTATTTATAAAATCTTTTTAAAGATGAGTGTAACTTTACGCGACGAATCTAATGAGTCTAATTAGTCTGTAATTTACTATAACAATGCTACAGTAATCATTCTCTAATCGTGCGGTCAAATGTCACATTAGATTTGTCTTGTAAATTAATTCAAAGTTGTAAAGATAGTTTTGTAAACTGACTTTATTTAATATCATTTAATTATTGATCAAACGGTGGAAAAATTCAAAGAAACACGGCCGACACGCCTGCCGCGCTTATTATCCATGGCCGGCGGCCGCAGCCTACGCGTACAGGCACGCGGCAGATTGTGCTGTCCGACTCACCATCGCATTTCACCGCCATTGCATCTGAAAATGTCTAGGTTAACTAGCCTCCATAGTCCATGCGTCCATCCAAGTTTTTGTTCGTCCAAAAGATGGTAACCATGTCCCAAACGACAGCCAGCTAGCTCTAGATGTATAGGTCATCATGCATGGCCACGGTCGTCAAATCAGTCAGACATTTTCAGATGCAATGGCGGTGACATAGTGCTAAAATAGTAAAATAGTGCTAATCTTCCTCTTCTCCATCCTTTTTTCTGTAATAATAATTGAGCACGTAGTGCATGCACACATGCACATGCATTTGGGTATGTGCTACGTGTGTTAGTAGTGGATGGATGTCTCAGTCATACTCGATTCTAGTATTACTTATGCTGCACAAACAAGAATCTCCTTTGTTTGGTGGCTTCATTAGGCGCCCGGCCGATTAGCGTGCATTACGTGCCATTATGATCTGACCCCGCTTCATCATCACCAACATCATGGCCTCATGGGCCGAATCCTTTTGCCTAGAGCCCCAGCACTCCTAGCCTAGCCTGCTAGAGGACGAGGAGGAGGAGCTGCTAGCTCTCCCCACGGGCCACAGCCATCAAATCGAAACCCCTCGCTTTCTTTAGCCTCTCCATTGTGGCAGGGCAAGCTCATGGAAAGGAAGCTCATCAGCTCGTGCCTCGTGGGGTTTTCTTCGGTTGCTGCGTCTCCACCATGCCTATGCGAGTGTGGTGATGTCTCCATGATTGAGACGGAGACCTTATATATATGTGCTTGCCGGCCGTATGCATGCATATGTGTATCTTCGGTACGTGTACCATTTCGTATATCATTGGTTCGTAGCTGACGACGGGGATGCGTATGCGAGTGGGGTTTTCTTTGTTTGTAGCTTGCCGTTGCAGCATGACCCTGTCGGCACTCGCAGTGCGGAGGTCAAAACTCAAAACCCACCATACGGCAAGGAAGCATGTTGTTTGCTATCCTCCAGCACCTAAGACAACCGGAGGGCTATTTGTTAGAACGTTAACATGACTAGTCTATCAACCCGTGCTACTGCACGGGCTACCGACTATGTACTCTTAGATGTTTATGAACAAATTAATCATAGATCTCATAATAGAAGATATGTTTTAAGTTTTAATTAAACTGTGTAACCTGTAAACATTGATTAATTTTAGCTATTTTGCTTGTAACCTATTTGTGTTATTAGTAATCTTGCTCTGTATTTATTGCTGAATTTTCTAGTATGACAATGGCCAACATCAAGCAACAACCAAATAACCCGTAAGATTCTTACTTCCACCCTAATTCTGAAATCGGGACTAATATGAAATAGAAAGTGCTCGTGCTTATGTCAACCTTTTGCTATACGGTTAAGTCACGTACCAAGCTATATTGAAGTGGTATACATATGTGTCTCCTTTGTCGATGCCCCATGATGACCATGTGTGAACCTTTCTTGTCTTCTTGATCTTGTCCATGCTACATTGTGTGGGTGACATGGGAGGCTGAGTTGATTTTGTCCACGACTGACTGTGCATATGCCTTCCTGAGACACTGGTGAGAACTTGTGACGATGCATGTTGACACTGTCAAGCCAGTCCAAGTTGGCGTCATCACTGCCTCCAATATGGTAATATGCTCTATGTTCTGTCAATCAACTTAGAGCGACGGGATCACTACTTGTACCCACATCTTTTTCGCTTGACACACCATATATATGGCCTCGTGTCACCCATATTGCACCATTATTATTGGACAGAAAGAAGATATATAAACCACGCGCTTACCTGCGGCCGTTCGCCATAACAGTACAACTTACTGCTTTCTTGCATAGACGAAGAAATTAGAGATACCAGTTAGAGATGTCTTAGGTGGGAGGTGGCCTACACGGGCGCCACGACATGATTGCCCCATAATGATCCCGATCGATAACATCCCGGGTTTACCTTTGTGTCATGACGACTGCGGGAATCACCATGTGTCTTCTTGGTCGATGAATGCTACAGTGTGCTCCTCAGGACGGAGCGGCTCCATTCCTCGTAGTGTTTGGTTGCAGAACAGGTAGAATGGAATGGTTCCTGAGAGAAATATTCTCGCAAGATTCAGGACCGAGCCATCCTAAAAATTCTCTGGAACGCACTCATCCCATGTGGACGGCGATACAACATCAAAGCTCTCTCTCTTCGTTTATCGTTCTCGTCCCTCCAACCAAACATAAATATGGAACTATTCTATCCCTTCAACCAAACATTAGCATGGAACCATTCCATTCTTAAACCTAGAATAGAACCATCCCATTCTACCTCGCTCTTAACCAAACACACCATAAGTCGGCTGTGCTATGTGCTCTCATTTGCAGGTTTGATAGAGATGAGATGCAATCGATGCAATTTTAGGCGAGAAGGGAGGTATGTTTGTTGAGATTAGTAGTAGAGGGTCACGTGGTTTCGAACTTTTATGTGGAGGGCCGAGTTGGATACCCCTGGCTAGACTTTTAAGGGCTATATAGATGTTTTATTAGTATTTTCAGATATTTTAGGATTTATTTGTTTTTTTTTTGCGAGGAGCATCAATGGCTAGATATCCTATGTGAACTTCCCTAGAAAAGATAGAGTATTTTACTTTACTAGCAAGAACGCACGTGCAGCACGCACGTTTATTGATGATATGTAGGTGCTAAAACAGTGTCACTTGAGTGGACCATGGTAAATAGACCAGTCATGTGAAACGCTTTCAAAAATACTTTATATTCGCTCTCTCATATATAGAGAGCTTTTATGTATTCTCATTCTCAAATCTCAAATCTAGAGGCACATCATTTTCAAGATAGTTGATATTTATTTATATGGAGAAAAACTCTCCAATTTATTGTCTATTAGCAATACGGGATAATTGTGTATAGACGTGGGTACAAATGTGGGTATATTTAGGTGGGCCCTTTTTTGGGTGAAAAAAGTATTGGGTTTGGGGGGGAATCATTCTCTAACGTCGAAAAAATGTCCCTCCTCTTCTGTCAAACTTTTGGCATGACAAGTGGGTCCTCTGTAAGGTGGGGGTGGGCCAAATACAGGTAACAATTGTTTTCAAATCTAATTCTCTTTATAGTATAGATAGATATATACTATTTCCCCTATGGCATGAATATATAATTTAGATAAATTAGAGGGTTATTTTAAACTAGAACACACGTGCGACACACATGTTTAACAGAAAATACGGAGACCGTGTTGGTTACGAACTCGACAATTATATTATAGAGTTTTCATAAAATTACAACGTATTAAAGGACTGTGGGTTGATTTTTATAAACATTAGGAGGTTTTCGTAAAAATTACAATGTCTGATGGATGAAGCGAAAAGCCTGATAGGTGGGGTCGTAGGAGGGGTAATGTTTCAGTGGTTTATGGGTCGGTCGACTCTCGAAAGTTTTGGATCTTTATAGTATTGATAGATAGATTTTCATAATGACAAAGGTGGGTAATTTGTATACAGATTAAGGGGGTTACTTAGCCTATTTTCATAATAGAAGAGATGGGAAATTGTTTTAAAGTATAATAGATGTAACGACTATTAATTATCCATGACGATTAGAGTCTACTGGAGCCAGATATTTCTAGTTTTTGTGAGAATTTTTACAATTTTTTTTATCTAGAGCTTTTCGTGAGAATTAATTTGGAGGTTCAAAAGGAGTTTACAATTAGTAATAGTAAGATAAGATAGTCATTGCCGATCCACTTTAAACCTACAAGCTTTGGATGCTCATCATACCCCACACCCTTCATCGTGATTAACCCTAATAAGTTCGGCTAAACTCTAAACCCAGCATGCCTGCCGTGAGTTAGGAGACACCGTGTACTACTAGTACCACCACAGCATTACTATAGCTCAGTCTTTTACCATACATTACACATGCTGCGTTGTACTGTATGAGGTCCTGGCTCCCGAGGATCTCCTTAAAGCAAGAAAAAAACAAGAGAAGGCGCACAGGAAGAAGGCTGCAGAGAGCCCATGGACGACGCTGCTGCTGCTGCCGGCCTGCCGCACGGTGGTGCAGCCGGATAGGGGGCAGCTGCCCTCCCCACGCCGCGCAAAGGAAACCACCGCCCCCGCTCCAAATATTCTCCCCCATATCATGCAACCTTTTGACCATTCATTCAATCGGCCAGGGCCCCCGGCGACGGCGACCTCACCACGAACCACTCCCCTGCGCTGCACTGCACTGCACTGCCATCCCCGGCCAGCTAGCTCTCGATCGTGCGATCGCTGCCACGGGACGAGCTCGCGCCCGCGCACTCGTGAATGATCGAGCAGCCGGCCGAGGCGGAAAAGGAAGCACGAGCGCACCTACGTACGCGGGACCAAAAGAGGCAGCTGCGCTTCTTTTGATCTGATCCGCCTTTGACACCACAGGCCAAATGCGTGGCGACTGGCGACCTGTGAATTCCGATCCGTGAGGCCCTGTCTAGGTGTAAAGTTTGGGTGTTCAAACTTTGCAAAATGGCATAAATGTATCACTATAACATTTCATGTATTTGTGAATAATTATCTAAACATTGATTAATTATGCTCTAAATGTTCGTCTCGCAAAGTACAATAAAACCATACAATTAGTTTTAACTTCATCTACATTTAGTACTCCATGCATGTGCCGACATTTTAATACGATGTAAATCTTTTTTTGCATTGTGAAATTTGAGGTGGAATTTGGGACTAAACAAGGCCGAAGGTACGAGCGAGTGTCACAGTGTACTGCTGTTCTAGCACTTGCAGTCTCTGGTTTTATCCGATCCCCTGCTTCTGCTGATGCTCGCAGAGCTGCAGATCGTCTAAGCATCTGCAACTGAAAACAAATTGTGCTCTGACCGTCCTCTGAAATACCTGGTGAATGTGAAAGTGAAACAGCAATACAGCATCTGTTTCAGTGTTTCACTCCATGGTGCTGTGTTGTGGGAAAGAAAGAGATTACTACATGTTGCGACGTCTGCAGATCACATGTATGGGGTGTACCCCTGCAGTCCGAGACATCCAAGGCCTTCGTCCTTCGTCTTTCCAGGGCTAGGTCATGGGATTCCAAAGCTGCCTGACCATACGGCTTTTCTCCTGTGGCAAAGTGCAATGTTGAATCAGTAAAGCTGTATTCCGAAAGCCGGGCCTCCATGCACTGCAGCTGCAGCATTGGGTTCAGCCCCCGATTGCATCCCAAACCGATCGATGAGCCACACACATGAATCTTGACCGTTCAAGTTTTTTATTCCATGTGGTGCAAGGGTGATTTTGACACAAAACAATACTCTGCGGCAAGTGTTTTGTCCTACCAAAGTTGCTGAAACTTATTTCCAGGGCCTCAAAGCTGCTTTGTTCCTCACTCCCTCTTTTCAGAAAAGATGAGGTTTTTTCACCCCTCCTGCTAGCCTAGGAAAGTGAAGGACTCCTCAAGATCTACCCCCGGACAAAAAGCGGCTGCAAAAACTGCAGCATCTCCGGTATCTGTACTAGTATGTACCACCCGGTCGTTGTCTGATACAAGGTTTTTCTCCAGCCACTCGTTTAGGGGAAAACAAATCCGTAGCAAAATTAAAACAAAGGAAATATACTGAGTGAGAGAGCACATCATATTCACGGATTCACAGCAGCAGATTGCAAAAAAAGGGCTGGAGGTCTGTAGTGGGGTTCCTTGGTCATGGCCTCATTTGTACATTAGGGCAAAGCATGCCTGCCACAGATCACCAAAGATTGGTGGCATGCTGCAGCCCCATGCCATGCATGGCCATATATGCCCATGTGTGTGGCTGCTTTGGCCCCTGGGAGGTTGCCAGCTTGCACATTGGGTTGCTAGCTGTACTGGGTGGGTAACTCCCTTCCAGAAACACTGAAAAGAAGGATAAAAAGATATGACAAACTGCCCCTGTTAATGGGCATTTCCAATCATTCCCCATAGCCACTACTGTTGACCGCTATTGTAAATGCTGTTGAACACCTATGATGGGGATTTAGTGCGTATGTGTTGTTCCTCCTAGCCAGGGGGCAGGGAGTTTGCAACTTTGCATAGGGTGGTCATATCCCTGCATATATTATCAGATTGTGGATATCGTATTATATGCATATCAGTTCAAATTGCTAATCCATTCATCTTTAAATGAAAAGCAATATGAATGACATTATGTAGAATATTTGTTTTTGCTGTTAATAGGGAGAAAAGTAATGCAAAGTTGAGCCATCCTTGCAGTGCATGTCTACTTCCTACAGTGCTTTATCCTTGTAGTGATCACCTAACCTACTCAGCTACATTCTTTCAACAAGCATGTGATGAGGTACAGTTATTTGTTTGACATTATGGGTTCATTAGCAAGTGAATATTCAAAGTGTCAGACTATTTAATTCCTTGCTGTCTCCAAGACACTTTCTGGTATAGAGTGACTATGAGAAACTGACCATATATATACAGCTCACATTATTAACAAAAAATATGTCAGACTGACCAGCTACAGTCTGATCTGACTGAGAACAGCACAGCAGGAACACAGTGCAAAACCATTCATTCCAGCGGCACAATTCTCTCTCATTTTCCCTCTCTTTGTCAAGCCAGTTCAAATGGCAAGATCCTTATTGATACTCAAAAAAGAGATACAAATGGAACCAAATAGCAAGGGCCCCCAAAAGCCTCATGCTTGGACACTGTTAGCCCTGGAGATGGACAAATATTTCCCTCCAGAGCACCACCACACACTAGGACACGCCTGCATGTGCCTCCCATCACAGCAAAGCAAAGCATGCCCCCCTCCCTCTGACGCTCTCTTCAGTAGCATCAACAAAATACCAACAAACCACTCGGAAACAAACAATTTTTGCCCTCATGAATATGAACAGGAACTTTGCAGGCAGGACCTGCTGCATCTTGGCAGTAGCCCTGACCACTCTTTGACCACCCCATTTAACCCTACCAATCATCACCCGCCCACCACTGCATCTCATCGCCTCTTTTTTACTCCTCTCCATTATCTGATTCCATGGCTTCCTCGCTGACCAATCAATGGTTCCTCTGCAGCTCTGCGTCGGGGTTGAAGAAGACCCACGCAGTGTTGCACAGAGGAACACAAATGTGTCTGCTGCAGCAGCTGCCTTTCGCTCTCTAGATGCCTCCCATCTCTCCATCTCGACACCTTCACAGACTGGCTGGCAGTGCAGAGGCCAGAGGCTGCCATGATGGCTGGGCCGATCGAGCAAGCAGAGCCCCCACCGAGGTGTAAAGATCCAACCCCAAAAGAAGAGAACAAATGGCAAAAGGGAGAAGAAAAAAAGGAAAGAAAGAATCGCAGGAACACAACAGCAAACTGCAAAGAAATCGATCAAACCCTGTTAATCTGCAAAAAGATGGAAAACCCCATGTAAAACAATGCTATCTACTACTTGCGTTCATTCTCCCGTACGTTTCAGATGCCCGGCGGCGACCTCTTCCTCCTCTTGGCCGGGGGAGGCGAGGAGGGGGACGAGGAGTGCGATGACAGCACCTCGTCTGAGCAGCACAGGCTCACTGTCGATGCCGTGGTGCTGGCTGCCCTTGTCTGAACATTGCCGTGGATCACCAGCTGCTGCATCAGCCTGTAGCAGCTGCTGATCGCTTCCTATCGGCAAGAAAAACAAAATGTTACATACTGCCAAATCGTAAAAGTTATACAAAATGACACAGCTGTTGACGTACGTACCTCTGCGAGGCCAATGCACCAGCGGACGGCGGCCCCGGGGCTAACGGACTCCAGCGACGGCGTCTCGCCGGTGGCGCAGAGCACGGCCGCTGCCGCCATTGACGACGGACAGTGGTCCAGGAACTCGATATCTGTGGCTCACATTTTTACAGTCAGATCGATGAGATAGAGCTGCTGCATTTCAGAGCATATATAGTCACCGGTGACAGACAATTATATTACCATGTATCGCAGCTAGAATGACTTGTGTGGCCCGGGCAGTGAGGCACCTCGTGTGCCTCCCACCCGGATCAACCTTGCACGCGAAGAAGTCGATGAAGGTGAAGGGCGTCACCGACCGGAGCCGCCAGTTGAGCGCAGTCAGGACGAGGAGCTCCATGCGGCCGATCGTCTCGGGCTCGAACACGTATCTGCTGGTGCCCTCGACCTGTGAAAATGCGCAAAGTTCGTTCATTAATCATATAATCTCATCATCGATCTCTGATGATCACAGCTACATCCTCTGAAGATTTCACTGCAGTTAGTGGGGGTGTAATTGCCTGTAGGTCAAGGAGGGAGGGCACGAGGGTCTCCTCCATCTTGGCGGCAAGGGAGAGGCAGGTCACGGCCAGCAGCTGCATCGCCCACCAGTCCTCCTCCTGCGTGCATTCAGGGGGAAACGCACAAAAACACCGCAATAAGTATGCTGGGGGCAAGGATCCACGAAGCCAAAGGACAGATCGTGCTATATATGATCTTGCATCTCCTGTTATCTTATTTATGAGCAAACATGATAAATATCAAACTTGGAATTCCAATTTTTATTCTTTTTTTGTTTGTTCACGAGGCAGCCAGGACCAATAGCTAGGCCACGCAGGACCATGAACATTTAGCCCTTGTTCAGTTCCCAAAAAGCAACCCCAAAATTCACTATGCAAAAAGAAGATTCCCATCACATCAAAATGTCATAACATGCATGGAGTACTAAATGTAGATGAAATCAAAAACTAATTGCACAGTTTTGTTGTACTCTGCGAGACGAACATTTTGAGCCTAATTAATCAATTTTTGGATAATTTTTCACACATACAAACGAAATGCTACAATAGCACAATGATTACGAAGTGACCCCAAACCCCCAAATCCCCACTCCCCGTTCTCCATCTAAACAAGGCCTTAGATAGAGATCTTCACATGGTAACCACACACTGACACACACATGTGGTGGTGTTCTTTTGAAGACATGCATTCATTGTTACCTACGTAGTAGTATTCAGGATACAGAGGGGATTAGCATTAGTGCCTGGGAGCAAGTTAGGCAACAAACACTGTTACATTATCTTTCTAATTAATGAATAACAAACATCTGTACGGCTTTTATATTACTCCCAGCAAAGGTTGGTGAGGTCTTCAGTTTCAGTCAAAGCAGTCTGGATAACCCTATTATCTTAAACCCTGAAGTTTCAGAGGGTGACCTCAGCATGGCATGGTCCATTGCTTGCTTTTACAGTGGAGTCCTACTATATTCTATGGTTGATTGTTTCATCTAAACATGTATAAATCCAAGAACATGTGTTGAGGAAAACAGCAGCAGCAGCACAAGGCAACAAAAGTCAGAAAAATAATGCTGCAGTTTCAACCAAGGCAGGTGCTGCATATGACTTGGTGCCTGCAGGGAGAGATGCTAGTGAGACCACTTTGCAGTGTTTACAGCTAGCTTGCAGCAGCAGCCTGTTCTTTTCCTTTGGTTCAGGATTCAGATAAACTACCACCACACCCCACACCCCCACAATGCACAGTCACTGCAAGGGGATCGATGTCACCATTCGCAGTTGCAGTCCAAGCACTAGCTGTCTAGGTCACAGGCCGGCCATGGCCCTCTGGAATAAAAATGTGGATGGAGCAAGGTGATGGCGAGGCACAATGATAAGGTGTGTTCCACACACCATGATAAAGCGTCAGCTGCTGGCTCTTGCACACTAAAGCATGGCTGCAAAGGCAAAAAGACACCTCTGTCTTGAGTGCATAAACAAATCCCATGGCCCTGCGGCTGCCCCCCTTCATTCCATTTAAGGGTAGGAAGGTAATTATCCAGCTGATTATTTGATTAATCCGCTCAGACACGCTCTTCCAAACCCTTTCTTTTTCCACACCAACATCAGCACTAGTGCACTTTGAGAGTGAACTTCCCACTGACAGCCACCACACACACACACTGTGTGTATGGCACCATACTTCTTCTATGGCCACCACCATGCTCATATGAAAAATAATTATGCAGAGGAAACTATCTACAATCCATCCATCCATCACACATGGTGCTCACGTATATATATTCATGTATGTAAATACCAAGGAGTATATATGTAGCGAAACAGCGATGGCGGCGGCGAGCTTACCGGCAGACGGTGGAGGGAGAGGAACCGGTCCATGTAGTTGACAGCGAGGTAGGCTGTCAAGGGAAGAAATCCATAGTATTCTTGCACCTGATGATGATGAACAAGAAGAAGATGATGAGAGAGAGATAACAACACATGTGAGATGAGATTACTTGTTGAGTTAATACACCTACTACTATACAAGTAAGCTAGAGGATTATTAGAGCAAGAACAGTCTGAGATGTGGTTGTGTCGTCGTCATCACCTTGAGAATCCATGCAACAGACTCGGCCCGGGAGGCCGGGTCGATGGACCGTGACCGGAGCCGGTCGGGGTAGTCTGGCCTCGGCGAGTAGTCAGCCTCGCCGCCGATGAGCTCGGCGATGGATGCCGCCGACTCCCCCTCCTCGCCGGCGGAGCAGCAGCACCCGTCGTCGTCCCCGGTGCAAGCGCCGCCTGCTGCGGCGACCGCGGCGCCGAAGAAGGCGGCGGCGGCGTCCTCGGCGCAGAGGAGGTTATAAGAAGCGTCGTCCGGCATGCCGCCGGCCGGGCCCGTCACTGGGCGGCCGCCATCGCCGTGGTGCCCGATCGAGAGGCCGGACGGCGGAGTGGGCGGCGTAGTGGGGCGCAGGAACTGGCCGGCACGCGAGCGAGGTGGTGGTCGTAGTGGAAGACGTGATGAGAGAAGATGGTAGTGGTAGTGTGGTAGTAGAGTCTATAGGCAGCGTAGCGTCAGTGTGAGCGATCGATATGCGAGAACACTAGCCGATGACAGTTCCGAAAGGGAAATAACACGGGACCCAGCGCGCGATGGTGAATTATAATTTGCCGTCGCTGTTAATAATAATAATAAAATAATAATGTTTTCGGATAGACTTTGATACGTTTGTTTCAAATAATGGACGACGGTGAGCGAGATCGAGCGTGACATGGACAGTGGTCACATACACACGCAACAGCATTCTCAGACGAACAAAAATGGGTTCCTCCTAAGTTAAGCAGCCGATATATATATATATATATATATATATATAATGTGACCCGCGGGTGGGTCCCGACGCGTCAGTGACTTGGCCACTTGGTGACGCCGTGCCTGCAGCAGGAGCGGGCGCGGGCCATGATTGGAGAGCCACGGATGGTCAAGATCTACTCGAGCCAGGGGCGGGGGAGATCCGATCCGATCCGATCTGATATATCCATCCTCTGTTGGGCTTGTCGATACGGCCTACTGCTCACAGGCATGGCCGCCGGGGATACAGACACCGGCGAGGCGAAATCATACGCCCTTGCTGTTGCTGGCCGGCCGGCTCAGCAGCTCGCCCTCTGCACAGGTCCTCACGGATTTCATACGGGTAGTCCGGCCAGTACCCCCAGTTAGTTACTGTTGTGAGGCGTATGGCCGCATTGACTGCGTACATGCAATTGTATGGGATGGACCGAGGTGGTCGCAGCTTGCATTGCAGGCTTTAATTTCCTTGATTGATGGCTGATATCTGCAGATATGTTTACCAAGACTCAAAAAGAATTGCGGGAAACATCAAGTGATCGGATCAGTGTAACTATTTTTGATTCCAACGATAGGAGACGTACTGTAGAGCTATACTATACGTACGAGTGAAGTGACCACCATATATACGGACAGAGGTGCGCACCTGTACGTGGAGGCCGGTTCAGGTATACATGCTAGGTTGCGAATTTATTGTCACTGTGCAATCCGCATGCAATGAGCCTAGCTGCCACCATATATATACACCTTCACTGCACATATAAATCTTAATTACCGTCGCGTACATGGACCCGAGCTGCATGCTGCCATTACATTACCGCTGCTCACGGGCGGCGTCACGCCGTCTCCAGAGCTGCCGGAGGCGACGGCCGCTATCCACGCACCATAACGCCATGGATGGTGAAGCCCCGGCCAAGCTAGGCACGGCCGATGCGTCAAAGCAGAGCAAGGGGGCTAGCTGCTGCTTCGTCTACCTCGCATCATTCAGCTTCAGGCCCTTTGAATGCCATGGACCCGGCAGTCGGCTTCAATTCCCGTGCGTGCCACGGAAACTGAAGTGGATGCAGTGGTTTTCTTTTTTCAGATCTCCATCTCCCATCCCATTGAATGAACCGTGAACGGGCCACTTTTACAGTCTCGACGGGCGTTGACTAGGTCAGAGGCTGCTCGTCCTGCGAGGGGCAGAGGACGGAGAGAGTTAGTGAAGGAGCCTATGGAGGATGTTATCGGGGCTCCTGGTGCTTACGTTGCAGCAAGGAGTGGAGTGAATTGGCGCCATCTGCTGGACTTTTCTGACCTGCAAAACATGAGATGGCAAAACGATCAAGTGGTCACAGTGGTAATGGCGCCACTCCACTCCTTGCCTGCCACATTCCCAAATACTAGTATGCTCAACTAGTTGCTGAAAAGATTTTAGCCGCCACACAACAATGGCGATACATTAATCGCCCCTCAGAAAAAGAAGTATGACACCTTCATCGGAATGAGAGGATCAAAACTTTGTGTTTCAAGGGGTCCAAAGATGTGATCGACTAATCTAGAGTTCTAGCTTCAAGACTATACCGAAAGAGATAAAGATACTAGTACAACAAACGCAGGGAACAGAAGTGGAGGGATTAACGAGCCCTAGTATTCCCCAGTCCAGGCCTTCCAGTCCTTGTCGATATTCTTTTCAGCCCAGGCGATCGCCGCACGCGCAGCTTGAGGTGCACCGGGAAGCCCCCTCTCTTTGATCTCTCCCTTCATGTCCAAGAACGGGTGAACCAGGAGCGTCCCAGGTCCGCAGTAATCATTTTCCAAGAAAGACCCCAAGATCTGCCAATGACAGTCATATATTAGTGCTTTGCCAGATTTTAACTCTTGGTACAAATGTTTGTAAAGAGATCTGCAATGTTATCTCATCTAACATCAAGTTATGTCAGAATACAATGCTTTTATGTTCACCAGCAGTTCAACACAAAGTAACACGATTCAAACAAAGGTAGGTTGCAACTAGTGATAAGCCTGATTATTATTCAAGCAAGAACATCATAACGGCTAGCTGATTCCTAGAATTTACATGCCCAATTCTGCACAACTTGCATAATGCTCTGTCTCTAATCTTTGGAGATTCCTTCCACTCAAACAAAGCCAGCTAGAACTGAATCAAAGATTTGTTTCATTGATATCAAAATATTTTAGCATATTTGGATTGTGATAAACTATAAATCTCTAAACCTGAAATAGCAAGAAAGAATGCATCTGAAGTCTGAACAATAAGGAAATCATTTGCATCCTTTATAGGTGAGGCACTAAATTTTACATGTCAATCAAGTTCATAGTTTGAATGGCCTTGCCAACGCACCAAATTCTTTACATTTGCTTACAAAAAAGGTGCAACCGGTGACACGCCTGATTATTCTCATGAACTCCATATAACTTGCACAGTGCTCCAGTTCTGCAGACTGCTTCCTTTAACAAAGTCATTTTGAAACCTACTTTAAGGAGGCTTGATGGAACTTACGCAAAACGTTTGACAACATGCACATATTATTGGCCTTTTGGATTATAACAATGTGCGCTCTAGACCCAAGACAACTAGGAAGAAGCATATGCATATGAAGTCTGAACCATCATGAGAATAACTTGTGGACCCACGTGATTATTCTCCAGAATATCATAATGGAAAACACTAACAGTTATCTGCGGATCTAAACTCCTACTCCATATTACTTGCACAGTGCTCTGGCTCTGCAGTAATCTGCATAGACTACTCCTTTAACAATGTCATTTTGAAACCTACTTTAATAAGGCTTGATCGAACCTATGTACAACATCTCATAACATGCACAGATTATTGCCTTTCTGGATTCTACCTACCAAAGTACCAAACTATCAATATCTACACCAAAACAAACTGGGAACAGGCATATGCCTATTTAGTCTGAACTTTGAACCATCATGAGAATATTTGCATCCTTCAGAGACGAGGCACTAAATTTTCAGTCCTAATTACGCAATTGTAAGGTGGCACCACACTAATTTCACGAACGGATTCGTCTGTTCAAAAGTCAATTCTTCCTAGCCAACTCGGAAGCAACTGATATTCAAGGAATCATAGGCACTCAGCCACTCAGCCATCCATACAAAGAAGTGCGAGAAAGTAAATGGAGTGGTCAACGAATACATGCCTCGGTGCAGATGTCGACGATCTCCTCGACGTGCTCCCCGAAGTAGTCCTCCTTCTTCTGCTCCAGCCGCCACGCCATGTGCTCCCTGAACTTGCTCGTCTCCTGAAACACAGCCCCACCAAGACCAAACGTGTGTTAGGCATCGGATCGACAATATCAGACAATATCCGCGCGGCAGTAGCAGCACAAGGCTTCGCTCCAACTCGAGAGGAGCAAGGAAAGGGGGAAAGAAGCTAACCTGCTCGGCGAACTCCGGAATGGGGTCCGGGAACTTGTAGTCCTCGTACCCCGCGTTCTTGGCGCGGCGGCACTCGAACTTCGCTCGCCGGCTGCGCAACCGGAGACCCGGCGCCGCCGAACGACGCGCGGGGGAGACCGACAGCGTCCGGGAACAGGAGCGGCGAGTCAGGAGAGTAGGGTTCAAGGCCGCGGTCGCGGCTGCCCACGCCCTCGTCGCCATCGCCGCACTGGGCTGCGTCTTCACTTCGGTTGCTTCCCCCCTCCTCTGGGAGTCGTCCCAGGCTTCCTTATCTGGTGGGAGGCGGCGGCTTTGATGTGCCGCGATGTCTGTTCGGGTGCGCCGTCCGATGCCAAAATGAAGGCTAGGATTGGCCCATGGATACCATAGCCGGCCATTTGAATCAAGCACAAGTCCTAAACTGGTGCTGCAATGTGCGAAAACCAGCAGTTGAGTCCTCCAAACTGGAAGATACTGAAACGTTCACATACATCGGTTGCAACCGAACAGCGCTCAGCCCGCCCTGCTCGGCTGGTATGTACTGAGAGAAAAATACTGTTGCTGACTGGTGGCAGGTTTGTGCAGAGAGAAAAATACTACTGGCTGGCTGCTGATAAGTCAAACAAACAGAGCCACACTGCCCTTACAACTCATTCTGAGCGCAAGGCTCTGAGCTTGTTACTGAGCACCATTTTTTTAAAAACTTTTGGTTCAATAATAACACATGCTACTGAGTACAGTGCGCAGCAGAATGCCATCCCAGCGAATTTGAAATCAGGCAATGAGCAAGATTAACAAACGCAGTGTTCACTTTGTTAACAAGCAAGCTAGGCCATGAAACAAGAATGTTATTCACGAAAATGCCAACCTAGTTTATTTTATTTTACATGGTAGCAACGATGAACTAAAAGTCCCGAACACAAGAAGTGATGCTATGCCAGTTTATGCTATCACTTTCTCAGATATCTGTGCCGCCATACGAATGTGCTCTCCTTCATTTTGTGCTTGTTGCCATCGCAGCAATCTGAAAGCTGCAGGCTGCACGAAACAAAAAACAAAAAGCAATCAGCACAGCTATAAAGCACAAGAAAATTATAAACTTTGGATTAAAAAGGTAGCATGGATGAAATGGATCCAGAAAAGTAGTTCTGACAAGTGTGTGAGAGCGTGAGGTCTGTTTCGAACATTCAGCCTTCTGCTTGGGGACATGCATTATTTAGTGCATTCAATTAGGCAGTATAAAGGACAATGCTGAAACCACCGCTTACAGTCTAACCTACTGCAGGTACTGTGTCCACTTCATCAAGTAGTGTAAAAGGAAAATTGTAGCAAAACCTCCTTGTTGGGTGACGCAGAAGGCTAAAATGCATAAAAGTCTCATGATGCAACGTCCACAGACTCCACTCACTATGGTTGTCAACTAATTGCAATATGGATACTCAAGGAAAAATACGCCTTATTAAACAGATATCATATGTCAACACAAGTAAATGCAACAGGATGATAAGCACTGTTCATACAGCAAGAACAACTCGGGCAACTACCAGGTTGTAACTAATTATACATCACCAGACTGACGAGTCATATGCCAGTGCACTTAAATCCTTAACACTAGAAGCTAGCAAAAAGAAACTCTTGGTAGTGGATATCAGGATACAGAACAAGTGTAAAGGAGCAACAGAGGCAAAGGGTTGCGACAAATGATCATGCCAGGGAGCTAATAAGTGTATTACAAACAATACAGCCTACTGCTTGCAAATTCAAACAAAAGAGAGTACATAGCATCTCTTGCGCTATTGACCAACATAGCCTGGACATGGTTCGATGCGTACAGAAGATAAACTAGAGCTTCAATTAATCAAGAGACTGGAATTTGATAGGTTGTGTATCGATATAGAAAGTAAGAAAAGCGCAGTAATTTCCTACCAATATCAATTTCCAGCTAATTTTTTTTCTTCATGAGGTAGAAAATTCACTAGGCACAACTTTAGCTCCATCCTTGCATCGATATCGTAATGAGATTACACAGCTAACAAGATAGTAGGTATACACCAGTAAGTCAAGCAGTCTAATTGAATCCACAATACACATCAATAACTGTACCATACGGTCCCAAAGGTTTAACAAGCTGAAACCAAAAGGTAAGCAAATCAAAATCATGAAGACATACCAAAGACAACAGCGAAAGTGAGAACATTCCCAATCTTGGAGACCTGTTTCACACTGTTCTTGTATGACTTGAACCTCTTCAAAGCAACATCCTCCTCCAAAAGCTGCAAATTCAGCAATGAAAGGTTAAAATACTGCAAAGGAGAAGTAACATGCTTCCAAAGTGTTAGAAAGATCACAAAGAAACTCAGACAGAAAATATGCCAAGCAAACACTAGTGTAATGTATTAATAAACTAAACACTAATTGCAAGATCATATGTTATATGAAATATCGAATAGCACTAACAATAGTACTCCCTCCGTTTCAAAATGTAGGTCGTTTGACTTTTTTTACTCTAAGTTTGACCGCTCGTCTTATTCAAAATTTTGTACAAATTATCATATTTTTTGTGATGGCTTGCTTTATTAATAAAAAATCTTCAAAAATACCTTAAATTTGACTATATTTCTACAATATTTTTTGAATTAGATGAGCGGTCAAACTTGTGGTAAAAAAAAAGTCAAACAACCTACATTTTGGAACTGAGGTAGTACTACACAACTTTGATCTGGACCACTTGTATCTGATGAAGGGTTAATTCTGAAACAAATGTGAAAGCCAAAAAACAGGAACATAGAAAGTGATAAAAGCCACAGAAATATGGTTTCAACAAAAGGCCCAGGATACATGTACTGGAACTCCTAATCATATTTACATAATGGTTTGATTGTACCCATAAAGAGAGTAACGATTGATTGTATTCAGAAAGAGAACAAAGTATTTAAGTATAGCAAGTTCCCAGCATCTGAAATAGACGATATCAGCACATATTAAGCTATATCCTACAGTGACTGGAAACTCAATTCAAGAGATGAAGTACTACACTATGCCCCAAGTCCATTTGAATGTTTCACAAGGATCAGCACACCAAGGAACAACACCAATTAATCCAGATGATATCATTTGCTACCACAAATAGCGTGCCTCAGTTCAGCAAAGTATTATATCTGGATGATTCTCACACACCAATGGCAGGGATTAGATTTGCACAACTCAAAGCACCAGGACTAATTAACAGCGGACAAACATGAACAGATGGCAACCCTAATTAACAGCGGAGAAACATGAGCAAATGGCAACCCTAGCAACCATGACCAAAGCACCTCGAGGTCAGCCATCCTGGACCAGAGGCAAGTCGACACTTCTCCACGCGATACTACCGTTCCCACAATGACCAACCCCCGCGCTTACAGGAGAGCTCCCAATCGCAGCACCTATGCCGCCCCGTCCCGTTCCACCCAGATCGAAACGACGCGGCTCGCGACCCCGCGGGCGCAGATCAGGCCTAGCGGCGCGATCTAACCCCCCAACCCCACGACTCGCAACGAGAATCCCCTATCCCACCACAGGGTTCCGCAATCGAAGCATCGAATCGAGGAGGATATGGCGAGAGAGTAGGGGAGTGCTTACCGCTTTCTCGCGAGCGCCGAGCTCGACGTGGTAACCGCGGCTGGGCTGGAGGCGATGGTGCAGCGTCGGCGGCGGCGCGGTGCGGAGGCGGGAGCGGAGCGAGGAGAGGAAGGCGGGCTGGGCCATGGCGGAAGCGGGGAGGGGATGGGAGGGCAAAGGCGGCGAGGAAGGGGAAGGAAGGAAGTTGCGGAAGCGGGGTGCGCCGGTGCGGTGCGATTCGATTCGAGGAAACTAGTCCAGGGGCCAGGGCTGTGTTATTTTCTCGGTTTGGTCCCTGAGCTCCCTTGTTATTTTGTTTTGTACAAAATGCTGCATTGCTGCAGTAGTTCCCCAATCGCATCTGATGGGTCTAAAAAAACGCATCTGATGTGCTAATCGTTCGATATCGAGGTGATCCTTCACCAATTTCAGTTTCATACTGGGTACGACAAATCAACCGGTTTGCAAAACTTCCGGGCAATTGAAAGATGCGTTCAACTTTATAACGAAGTAAAAACTCCGACTATGTGAAACTCCAACGAAAACCAATGTGGAAGCACATTAGATACTTTTTTAGGCGCACATTAGATATTTATATTAGGTTACCAAATATTGTTTTTTTCTTTTTTGCCAAACTCGCCTAGGTAGTTTTTTTAGAGTTACAAACCACGACAAAGTGTCGATACACAAGGCCATGATGGAAATGATGTTTATATAACAGCTAAATTGTAACAAATAGGAGTACGAACGACACAGTAATCATGGATTCAAAGATCCAATCCACACACTGGAGCGACGCAACAGGAATATCAGCAGTCTCGGTACGCATACATACAGGTTTCAGCAGATGATCACAGCTTCGAAAACCTCACTCAGCAAGCACAATGCCCATAAATTGCATCAATGGCTTATTACACGCTTTCAGAAACAAGCTCCATACAAAACGCCAACCTGGCTTACAAACACAAAATTTATACAACACTTTGTTCTCAATATAAACCATATGTAACCAAAGCCACGCGTATAGCACCGCCACCCAAAAGAAAGAAAAATGCAGCCAGCACACTTTCTCCAGGCAACGGCAACAATGATCCTAATCATGAGTCACGATGACTGCCCTCTGTACCAGTCCACTTCGAAGTAGACCTACTCCTTGTACCAAGATGGTTCTGTGCAGCCATAGCTCGGCTCATACCGTGAATGTCAAGGCGCTGCAGGCTATACTGCTATTGCCGCCAATCTCTGGCATTGTGTAGTTACCATCAGTTGTTCTGTCTTCTGTGGGATGAAATAAAGAAACGAGTGCTGCTGTATGTTCAATGGTCAGCATGACGCTCTCGCTTCACATTGGGACCTCTATTTGGAGATGGTGTTTTACCACACCCAGCTAATCTCATCACTGTAGGAAAATTCATAGATTGGAAAAAAATTACCATTGGGGGAAATTATCAATAGTGAATAGCTTTTGAAAACTCTACTTCTGTTTACCTCTCTCCCTTTCAAGCTCCTGATCTAACTCTTCTTTCCACTTCCTCTGCCTTTCGGCGAAGCTGATGCTGTGAATAGAAATAGTCCCAATTAGATCACGTACTGGTCATAGAACAAAATAAATGAGCCTACGAGTGCTTCAGCACTGATTGTGTTTTTGCGGAATATAATTTCAGTTCCGGAACATGGCATGGCAATAACGAACAAACCTTGGGCTATCTTGGGCATCATGATGGATTTTATCCCCAAACTCATTGAGTTGCGGAGAAGCTATTTCTCTCAAAATTCGGCTGCTCTCCACCACACTGCTTCTTGGGATTTGCTTGCTGCAGCTATCAGGATTTGTATCATTCAAGTTATCACATGTTGGTGATGCACCTCCCCGTGTCTTACTTGGAGGTGACTTTCCTCGAGGGGGCAGTTTCGGACTAACTGTGATTTTTCCCTTGGAAGTTTGATCAGCTTCCTGACAACTCCCTGCATTCGTTGTGTTGTAGAACTCCTCATATAAAGGTGTTTGTAGCTTTTTCAGGTCAAGAGCCTGCCAAGAAAACCAGCAAACAGCATTTAAGCACTAGCAGTAAACAACTGAATTTGTGCAATCTAATAAATACTAAGTACCTTCTCCTCAAGAAATGCCTTTATTTTTGACTCTGTAAGTACATCATCATCTTCACAACTTCCCTCAACAGGGAAAGTAAAATCATTCTCAGTTATGCTAGCATGTTTAGCTAATCCACCAAATTCCATTGATTGATGAGAATTTTGCTCGGGGCTTATATCAAACTTGTTTTCCCAGTTATCAAGTGGTTCTGACATAGGATTATAGCTCTGGAGTGGACAGAGTGGAAAGTTAGCACAAGGATGAAACAAGTCTTTAAATGCACATAATAACCAACGTGGAAGCAACACTTATAAAAGTAAACAGCTGAAGCAAAATTCTTACAGATCCAACTGCTACATAGTCATCCTTGTCAGCAAACTCACACATGACATCATCATCACAGCTACCCTCCCATAAGGGCTTGATTTTTGATGATTTATTGGAGTTCATAGTCGACCAGTTGGAAGAATGATTCAAACCCCTGCAAGCAGTTAAATAATTCTCAAAGCCATAAATAGAAAAAAAAACAAATAGATGATGAGCACTCAGGTGAGCACAGGAATTACAGAATTCACTTACAAGTCATTTGGCATATCATGTCCAGGGATCTCATTAAAAGAGTCCTGCATCGTTGTTTAGATGAATTTATGAAGTTAAAAATGTGGATGGAGTTCTCTCAAGAAAAAAAGGTGGATGAAGCGACATCAGACTATGCTAGTAATCGAACCTTGTGTGCAGCACGATTGAGTGGCTGCAGATCTTCTGGTTTTCCAGTGACAAAAGGATGCTGCAAGAAAATGTTGCAAGAAGTCAAAATTACAAAGCACTATCCACTTGGAACCACAGTAACAGCAGTAGCTACAAACCAGAATTAAAGCAAGTATACCTTTAATAAGTCTGATGCAGTAGACCTCAGCTCTGGTTCCCTAAAGAACAAATAATCAAGGCACCAGACAAAACATTTGAAAATGTAAGTTTTCATTTGCAGGAAATTTCCAAATACTTTGGACGAAATCTTAGTTAAGTGGAAGGTATAACAGTAATACAGTAATAGGCATACTTCTGCAGGCATTTCAGCAGAAAATCTTTGGCCTCTGGTGACAGATGTTCAGGTATAGGCGGGTGTGACTTTGTGGTTCCAACATGGAAGAGAAGAGCAACCTGAAAAGATAGTGCAAGAAATAAGTTTTTTTACAACTTGCTTAGGGTTCTATGGTGATTAAAACTTACCTCTTGATACTGCTGGCTCCATGGCGGTTTGCCAGTTGCCATTTCAATGACTGTGCACCCTACACTCCATATATCCGCAGAGCTGAGATAATGAAACAGTTTACAAAATAAGAACAAAAATGAGAGGGAATGATTCTGAAGTATTTTTGTTCTTTTAATTTTGAATCACAGTATATTACTTTCTTCCTTGGTAAGTGTCATACATTCATAACAGTTAATGAAAGGCAACAGAAGGGAATTGATTATCTTAACTAACAAATACCGGTGCTATTTCCTGCCACCTTTTCTGTATTTGGACTATAAATGTCACATAACCACTCATTTAGAAAATGTGATTGGAAGTGATATCCAACTCGAACTGGGGACAATCAATATAGTTCATGGAGAAAATTGAACATATATAATCCTTACTGGGCAATGTTTTTTTTTAAATTCTGTCCTGGAAAACTATGAATGCATTGCACATAACTTAGAGCAGTACTACTAGTAGCATAGACTGACATAATGTCCACAATCCTTATAAAAGGAAAGTAAAGCTCCACAATTTTCTTTAAAAAATGCATTCTGTTTCCAAGATAGAAGTGAATCCTGAATGTTCTTAATTCCAAACAATTTGAACTAGAAAAGGATGTTCTTGGTAATCATTATAGCAAAAGGAAAAAAATATGTGCCATATTTAGTTCTGGAAAAGCAAGAAATAAGGTAGTGGAAGAGTTTGTAGACATACAAGCTATGCCCACTCCCAACAATGACTTCAGGTGCCATCCAATGCGGTGTACCTTTCATTGTTTTGGCTGCTGTCACAGTAGCCTGACAAAACATGGTATATTGTTGTCAGTGCATTGACATGGAAATTAGGAATAAGTTGAACAAATAAAAAAAACATAGTGACATAATATCTTCAAGTAAAAAAATGCAGCAGGCAGTTTGTTACTACACCAATGATACAAAAAATGGGGATGGGTGTGGCACATGCCAAGTGTCACGGCATTACTACACCAGAGTGTATAACTGTGGTCAGAAGACAACACTTAGAAAATATGATGATCGGATGGGTGTATCATCTGGCATTTGTATTGAAAATAGACCACATCAGCAAGATGCCAGACTGCTTACTTTCAGTAGATATGAAACCCAGGAAGAGCCTCAACATTGCCACTGATAGAATAGAAATTGTGACCATCCATACTTTGTTGAGATTGTTATGTCCTACAGCATTCTAGGATCTTTGTTTTGTAGGCCTTGATACAGGCCTACAGTCATATGATTACAAGGGATGGTTGTGTCCTACAGTATTCTAGCATCCTTAATGATTGTTTCATCTTAAACCTCCTCACACAAGTTCACTCGGTACACCTCCTCCTCCCCTCCTTGCACGACTTTTCATCTCTACTGCATCAATTGCAAGTAACTCGACAATATGAAGAACAAAACAGGTGACTCCCTGAATCTAAGCAGGCATTGGACTTACTCTTTCATTATTGATTAAAAAGAATAATCAAAATTTCTCTTCTGACTAACTCAGTCTTATTGTCCAAGTTTGCTAACTTCCCACATTATATCTGACCTTAAGAACACACTGAACATGTTGTTTTGATCTTACCAACTTTGCCACTTGCTTAGATGCCCCGAAATCAGCAAGTTTGATGCACCCTTTGTTATCAACAAGAATGTTTGCACCCTGAAATTTGGCAAAATCCCAAGGTCATCAGAATAAGCATAACGCCATAACCACAGAACAAGCAAGGTCAAAGATCGGCCATTATATGTTAAGACTTCAGAGTTTATACCTTTATATCTCGATGTATTATCGCATTGCTATGCAGATACTCCAATCCTTGCAAAATTTGCTTAGTGTATTTCTTAATGACCTGATCAACAGATACAATGGATAAGTTCCTTTCAACTATGAACTCACCAGGATTGCAAGACACATATTGATCATTACTTACAGGCTCTGGGAACGAACCAAGCTTCCCTAGAAGTGACTGAATGGATCCTCCAGGAACAAATTCCAACAAAATATTCAGCGTATCTTCCTCCCGAACAGTCCCAAGATACCTCTTTCCAGATCAAACAGAGTAAATCACGCATCAACTTAGCAATTACCTAACGAAAGTGAAAATTCCCATTTTCTAATCCATGTTGCATTCACTCACAACGATGTTGGGGTGTGACAGGTTCTTGAGCAGCTTCACTTCTTCTTCGAGCTCTCTAATATGTGCCTAACCACAAAGACCGAAAGCAAAAGGCAGCTCATATCAGACAAAAGCCTCAAAACTCTAATTCCCTAGCAAAACATCAAACGGTTGGAAGAAATGCTACTCACTTGGGCCTTCTCCCGCGTCGCGTTGCTAGTGCCGATCAAAACCTGCAATAAATCACATGAAAGAGCAAGTCACTACTACGAAAGCCTCCAGAACTTCAAACTCCTAATCCCGCGCGCCGAACCCCCTCACCTGCTTAACGGCGAGGAGCTCGCCGGAGTCCAGGTTCATCCCGAGGTAGACCTGCCCGAACGCGCCGGCCCCGATCAGCTCCCCCTTCCGCCACCGGATCGGTGGGTTCTCCTCTCCACCTCCGCCGCCGCTTCCTCCGCTGCCGCCGTCCGCCTCGTCGGGCATCGGCGGCAGCATTCGGCGCGGCGGCGAGGGGCTCTTGGTGATTAGCCCGAGAAACCCCATCCCGCGGGACTTCCGGATGCAGGAGCTGATCCGCACGCCGATCCCTCCGGCCGCCGCGCCGAATGGGCCCGCGGGGGGCTCCGGGCCGCCGCCGCCGGCGGCGGGGCGGAAGGAGATGGAGCGGCGCACGGAGTCAAACAGGTCGTGGAACCCGGTTCCGCCGCCGGCGTCGTCCCGTCGCATGGTTGGGTGCTCTAGGGCTCGGAGCGCGTCCTTGTCGGCGGCGGGCGGCGGCGTGGCGCTGGATCGAATCGAGGAAGAGGGGGTCGAATGGGGGAATGGAGACGCCGCTCTCGAGTGCTGGGTTTTGAAATTTTGGGGGTTTGCGGGGCCGCGGAAGGACGGAAATGCCCCTCGCGACCGTTAGCGAGGGAGCATTCGAGAGTGGAGTGGTTCGGCTTTAGCGCGGAATTCGTGTGGACGCGTTGATTAATCGGGAGTGGTTTCTGGAGCGCGTGAGAAATGGGTTACGGGTAATGATACCCGTTCGTTTGGGCCTACAAAATAGAGGGTGGGGACTTGGGGGTTTTGTGTCACTTCTTAATCATTACATCACTGTAGCATTTTGTTTATATGTGTGAAAAATTATCTAAAAATTGATTAATTAGGCTCAAAATGTTCATCTCGCAGAGTATAGTTTTTGATTTCATCTACATTTAGTACTCCATGCATGGGCCGACATTTTGATGTGATGTGAATCTTCTTTTTACATAGTGAATTTTAGGGTTGCTTTTGATGATTAGTGTTGATTTGTTCTAAGAGAAATATACTGCTGGCTACTGGTTAGTGGCTGATTTGTTCAGAAAAGTAATGTTGGCCGGTGACTGATAAGGGAAAGAAACGGTGCCCCCGTAGCACAGTACCTTATAGAAGACTTGAAAAAGGATGGATTCATGCGATTCGGATGAATCCGGAGAAGAATAAAACACGTGCGGTAATTGGTCCAAGCCATTCGCGGTTCTTGGACCTATTGTGTCAATCTTACGTTGAGAGCTATAATTAATTATTTCCTCGAAGAGCCAGGATGTGCTGTCCACTAAGAATTTGTATAATCTATATTTCATTGTTAGAGCCCACTCTTGTTTGAAATATATATCTGGAATAATCGATGGAATGCACACATTACTATAATTTAAAACTTTCTACTTGAATATTTGTGGTAATATATGTGCTTAGAAAAAAAAAGAAACTCGCGTCCTGCTCGGCTGGCTGGTGCTGATTTGTGCTGAGTGAAAAATATTGTTGGCTGACTGGTGGCCGGTGGCTAGTGCTGATTTGTGCAAAGAGAAAAATACTACTCGTTGGCGCTGATAAGCCGAGCGAACGGAAAAGAAGATTTTCGGGGGCTTTGTGAGGTGCGTGCTTGCGGGCACGTGGATCGTGGATCGTTTGATCCATGTTGTGAATGCTTGTTTTTACCTGATGCTACTTTCGATTTCTTGAATGCTTGTTTTTACCTGGCACGACTTCTGATTTCTCAGCTGTTCTCGCTTCGCAAATTATGGAGTTTATTTTGCTCGGTTTGTTTTCTCGCGGAGACGACGGAAATGGTCAAATGGACTCTGCTACTCATGAGCCGAGCCAAGCCGCGTTTTCTGCTCGGCTCGTTATCTGAAGTTTAGATTTTTGAACGAGCTGGAGCGAGCCGAGCCGACCTTAGCCGGCTCGACATCCAACCCTACCTGTGCACTACCCTAGCCGAACGCGCTTGAGCCCCCACCATACCACGGCACGCCACAGTGATGGCGCTGCACCACCTCCGCCTCGCGCCGCTCGCGCTCCTTCGTGTCGCGGCCCTCCCGCCTCTAGTCTCCTCCCGTCTCGCCGCGCGCCACCACCAACACCTCCTCCTCTTCGCGCCGCCCGCGCGGCCGTGGCGCCTCCTCTCGCCCGCGGCGAGGCCGCGCGCGCTCGCCACCGCCGCGGCCGAGGCCGACGACGCGGGGGCGGGTGCGGGCGACGGCTTCTTCGCGGAGGAGAGCACGTCGTGGAGGTCTCTCGGCATATCTGACCGCCTCGCATCCTCCCTGCGCGGCGCCGGGCTCGAGAAGCCTTCCCTTGTCCAGGTTAGCTCCGTGCGTTCACTGATGCTGGCAGCTGCAACACACGCCACGTGCTCGACGAAATGTCGGAGCTCGTGTGATCGTCCCATGCCTGTTTGGCATCAGCTGTTCAGCTGTTGCACGTAGATTTTGTACTTTTTTGCTCGAAATTACAGCACAGGTGTGATTTCTGTGCTAGTTTATCGTGAATTGACCGAGCATGTTAAGCTTGAATATTGTTGGGACTCAGAAATAGATTTTTCAGCTTGTTGCCTCTCTAGCTGTCTGTTCCAATTCATGTATGTTGTTCCCATGAAATGGTAAGGTGAAAATTGTAACTCCTGGCATCATATACCTAAAATTGCAGCCGCTCTATTATTTCGATTAGTAATTGAGCACTAGAGGATTCATGTGACGTGCTCTCTCTCTCTGTCTCATCAGTTGTGTCAATATGACCATCTGTCTTTGGCTTTTTTTGAACAATTAGAATTTTAGACCCTTGTGCTATAAATTTACTAGTGTTGCTGTCACTCCAAGAGATTTATCTTTATTGTTGTTTGACTCATAGCTGTGTTGGGTTAGTTTTTTCTTTTCTGCAGCCACCTTTCGAATAAGTATTTGAACTGATGGTAACATAATAATAGTTTCACTTGGACTTGTATTTTCTTACTGCCTTGTTCATTTCCTAGTGTTTCATAAATGACACACAATATTTCAAATGTTATGCAGGCTGCCTGTATACCACATGTTCTCACAGCGAATGATGTAATTGTTGCCGCAGAGACTGGCAGTGGCAAAACCCATGGTTACTTGGTTCCCTTGATTGAGAAGTTGTGCTCCAAATCTTCTATCACAGAAGATGATACTTCCCAGGACACTGCCCCAGGGGCACACGACATCGTGTTAGTCCTTTGTCCCAATGTCATGCTGTGTGAGCAAGTTGTTCGCATGGCTAATTCGTTGCTTGATGAGTCTGGTGAACCACTTAAAAGTGCCGCCGCCGTTTGTGGACCGAAGGTATGCTCTATCGGAACATAATTCGTGCTAATTGATAATATGGTAAACTCATATTTTTCCTTGTCTTACTTTAGATAAATTTGTGATTAGCGATATCACATTTCACATCTGAATGCCCATTTTAATAATTCTTTTTTGTAACAGACCTTTCTCCTAATCTCATTTATGCAGCTAGCAGGGGTCTTTGTGACTTTGTTTAAGGCTTTTAGCTTCCTATTTGCTGCAGAACTCTTACAACACCTTTTGCAATGATGTAGTAAAGAAACTTATTCTAGGATAACTTCTGGTCATGCTTTTCTTAATTTGCATTCCATGGCAGGGTTGGCCAGCTGTTCATCCAGATATTCTTGTAGCCACTCCAGCTGCTCTCTTAAACTATCTATTTGACTATGACCCAGAAAAGAGGCGAAGAGAGAGATTCATGCGTAATGTAAAATTCATAGTAAGTTCTTGAGCAAAACATTTCTTTCTATCAAATTTGTATTTGTGCTTTATTCATCATTCTGAATCTACCTGTCAAAGCTATAGTACTAGTTGCCTTTTCATTTCCTTTCGCCTGGATAAGAAATATCTGGATTCGTTTGTAGTTGAGACGTGAATATCTATGTAGTTTTTTGCTGTTCGATGGGATAGGACTTAATGAATTTCCCTTTTATATGTCTGTTCTGTTTTAAGGCAAGTGCTTGAATGGCAGTACTTGATCTTGCGACTACCAGAATGTCTTAATAGTTGTATATTTGGAATAGGTGTTTGATGAGGCAGACATGCTACTTTGTGGAAGTTTTGAGAACCAGGTCATTCGTCTTATCCATATGCTGAGATTTGATGAAAAGCTACTGTCTAGAGCACAAGATTCTGGAAAGGAATTATCACCTGTGAGTGACAATGAATATCATGAGGATGCGGACTCCGACAGTGCTGAATTCAGCGATTTTGATGAGGAAAATGAAAGCACTCTTGTTCAGGATAGACCAGGCAAGGTGGAGAATAGTCCCGTTGGAGCACGTAAGGACTGGAGGAGGGTTAGAAAAATATATAAACGGAGCAAGCAGTATGTCTTTGTTGCAGCCACCCTTCCTCAGAGTGGCAAAAAGACTGCTGGTGGTGTACTCAAGCGTATGTTTCCTGATGCTGTATGGGTTAGTGGAACTTATCTGCACCGTCACAACCCCAGGTATCCACTTTGTTTCCACTGTTACTCTTTAAATGCCCTCTATGGTGGGGATTCTTCTTTTGAACTTTCTTGGCTATTTTGTTCAGCATGAGCATAATTGTATTTCTCATCGGCACTAAAATTAGATCTTCCCGTTTCTCTTATAATCCCAATTTTGTTTTATTTTTCTTCACATCATATTATCGCCTTAAATTCCACATATTTAATATATATATAATGTGCCTCGTGTGCAGATTAGAACGGAGATGGATAGAGGTCACTGCTGATACACAAGTTGATGCTCTTCTAGATGCAGTAAAATATGTCCTAAAGAGTAAAGATCATGTTGCACCAAAACGCACGATGGTGTTCACAAACACAGTTGATGCTGCCAATTCAGTCTCTGACATATTGCAGCGAGTTGGTATTCCATGCATTGTGTACCATCGTGAGAGCTCATTGGAGGAAAGGGCTAATAATTTGCAATCTTTTCGGGAAAATGGTGGTGTGCTTGTATGCACTGATGCTGCTGCCCGTGGGCTTGATGTCCCAAATGTTTCTCATGTCATTCAGGTATGTTCTGACTGTGCTGTTGCTACATTAAATTCCTTGATGTCATCTACTTTTGGTGTCAATACCATAGAACTGAAAAGTTATGTGAAACATCATGCAAATTATGCATACAGAATTGTTTACTTGTCATATTGCTGGACTAACCCAGCTGCATTTTTATTTTATCTGTTCTTTTGCTTCTGCAGGCAGAATTTGCTGCCTGTGCTGTTGATTTTTTGCATAGGGTGGGTCGCACAGCCAGAGCTGGCCAGTCTGGCATAGTGACCAGCCTGTACACGGAGGCAAATCGTGATCTCGTAAGAGCGGTCCGTCAAGCTGAGGAGTTGGCGCAGCCAGTGGTAAGACTTCTTCATTGTTTTCATCATTTGGCACGGTTATAACATTCTTCTTGAAAAAAGCATACATATATACAGACTAAAAAAAATATGGTTTTGACAGGAGAGAGCGTTTAGTAGGAAAAGGAGCTTCCGCAACAAGTTGAAGAAACAAGCATTACAGAAACGTGAAGCATCGCTAGCGTGACCATTATATTTGTAGAGAGGAGAAATGAATTGTTTTCCTCTATTGTTGGCGGTGAATGTTTTTCTATCATAAGTGAGCTGCTACATATTGAATGAAAGTGATTTTCATATAGAATGCGTTGAAGTAATTTGACCAAAGTGTAGACTCTTTGTTCTTGTGGACCTCTTTTTTCCCCTGTAGACTCTTCGTTTTTATTTTTTTGGATCGATGCTTTAGTGCCTAGTTCTAACTGACTGAACAGTACTTTATATCTCTCGACAAACTACATTCCCAAAATCAGTACGTGGTTACGTCTCTTGTCTCTTTACGTGACTACTACAGTACTACAACCCCGATGGGTTTATTTTTTTTTATACTGACTAATATATTAAACGGTGAAACCACGGTACAAAGTTTTGGGAACTTCGGTCCCAAAGAACAGATCGGTAGTTCCCTAGGTACGATTAAAGAGTCAACATAGTGACTCATACAAAGATGCTCGAAAACAATTGAACACAGTGATCTAGAAATTAGTAATCTAAACTCCTGTCGAAACAATGATAGTCTTCGTTGGGGGCGCCGGACCTTTAGCGTGTGTTTGGTTCGAAGACAAGTTAGGATGGGACGCCGTCCCAGTTTTGTGGGATGGAACGGCGTCCCAATGTTTGGTTGAAGTGGGACGGGACGGTTTCATCCAGTGTTTGGTTAAAGTGGGACCAATTTTGTGGGATGGAACGGCGTCCCAATGTTTGGTTGAAGTGGGACGGGACGGTTTCATCCAGTGTTTGGTTAAAGTGGGACGAGACGGTTCCATCCAGTATTTGGTTGAAGAGGTTGAGACGAGGGTATGGATGATGTTTTCGACACGTTAGCTAGAGGATTTTGTGGACTCCATACGTCATTCAAGATCCAGGTGTCATCCTCCACCCATTTCTTTTCCTTTTGTCTTTTTCCCCCTTTTATCTTCTTCCCCCGCCGGCGGGCATCCTCCGTATCCTCTCCCACGTCGGTACCACCCACCGGAGGAGCTCGCGGTCCGCCCCGCCGGAGGAGGTTGCAGTCCGCCCGCCGAAGCCGCTCGCCCGCCGCCCACCGGAGCAGCCCGCGCAGCGCCCGCCTGAGCCCCTCGCGTGCCGCCCTCCTGAGCCCCTTGCGCGCCCGCCCCGTTGGAGGAGCTCACGGTCCGCCCCGCTGGAGCCGCTCGCGCGTCCACCCGCAGGGGCAGCTTGCGCGGACGCCCACCTGAGCCCCTTGCGCGCCGCCCGTCAAAGCTCCTCGCGCGGCCACCCTCCTCCCCCATCGGGCCCCTAATCGATTCGCGCCACCCTTCGCTGGCAGAGGTCGAGCCCCATCCCCACGACGCCGTTCCACGAAGGAAGACGGCCTGCGACGGTCGAGCCCCCGTTCGCTTGTTTTAGGCGGACGGACTAGTCCCACATCTGGTGCGAATATTTTCATGTGAGATGATCCTGTCCCACTTTGACTCACAACTAAACACCTATAAAATGAGGATTGTCCCGTTCCATCCCGTTCCTGATACCAAACACACGGTTAGAGAGAAAATGACCACAACAACGACATCGAGAATCCTAATCGGGTACAGTTGGCGCACCCCTGAACTTTCTGATCGGCACGTGACTTTGAGGATTTGAGATCTTGAACCGTAGATACGTAGGGAGCTTTACCGGGCTCAAGCAATTAGCGCCATATCCACCAACGTTGAATCTGAGGACCAGCATCGACGTGTGTCGGAAGTCAACCCGAACATTAGTGGACACTTTTGCTGTGTGCTAACAAAGGCCTGGTTTAGATGCCAATTTGGCACCCTAAATTTGAGAGTTAGGAAATCAAGACGCACTGTAGCATTTCGTTTGTATGTGTGAAAAATTATCCAAAAATTGATTAATTAGGCTTAAAATGTTCGTCTCGTAGAATATAACAAAACTGTAAAATTAATTTTTGATTTTATCTACATTTAGTATTTCATACATGCTATGACATTTTGATATGAACTTGGGGGTAGAATTTGGGATTTAAACAGGCCAAAGAACAGTCCAGCGCTTTGGGGGCAGCTAGTACATGCATGCCTGACACGTAGACAGACGTGTCCATCGCCTCCTCTGAAGTGCCCGCTGCCCAAAGGCAGGAGCTTTACACGTATAGGCCCGGGTGGGACCCACACGTGCAGCATGCCCGAGGATGGAGTGACCGCCGACGACGCAGACCTCGCCGGCCGAGGAGTCGCTCGACATGCTTCCGCCCACAGATCCCGCACGCACCGAGGGGGCAGCCCCCTGCAGCGGTGGCATGGCAAACCGAGGGAGCAGAGCTGCCCCGCAAAGCGGCCGCCGTACCCAGCCGGGCGCGTGGCCGAAACGGCCACTCCAGCGACACGACAACAGTAGCGCGCAGCAGGACAAGAAGAAGAGCTGAGGCTGCTCGCACTGGGGCACGGTACCCCGCACGGTACGAGCCACGTCGCATGCATGCCGTGCGGGGTACCGCTTCGCCCGCCTGCAGCGGCTTGCGGCATCCGAATCGCTACGCGCTCAAGCTTGGAGCGAGCCGGTAAATACAGGGAGAGAGAAAGATGATCGGTATGTGTGGGCCCGCCTCCGGCAGTTGGCTTCCCGGCTCGTTTCGCCCGCTCGCTCGCCGCTGCGCCGGGCCATCCTTGCCGCCGCGCAGGACCATCGCCGCCGCCGCCGCAGGGGTAGAGGAGTAGCAGGCGCTCGCGCCCAAGCAGAGCTCGGCCACAAGTCCAACGGCGAGGAGGTTGACATCGGCCGCCGCGCCTCCGCCAGCCGCTCCGCTCCGCGCCACTTCTCCACTGGCGCCCAAGGCGGAGAAGACAGCCGTGGAGGCGAGGAGGACGGCCGCCGCCTCGCACTCCGCCCGGGCACCAGTGGAGAAGTCCGGCGCCGCGGCCTTGCTCTCCGCCCGGCCGCACACGCCCAACGCCGCCGCGGAGCTGCGAGGGAAGGGGAGAGGAGGGGCGGCGCGGGAGGAAGAGAGGGAGGGGAAGGGGCGGCGGGCGGCGGCCGCGGAGGAGGTCGGGGGAGGGGGCGGCGGGCGGCGTGAGAGGGAGGGGAGGAGGCGGGCGCGGCGGCTGGGGAGAAGGCGGGGCGGCGGCGGTGGGAGGCACGGCGGGGGAGGGGAGGGGAGGGCGGCGTGAAAGGAAGAGAGGGAGGGGAGGGGGCGACGAGCGTCGGCCGAGAGAGGGAGAAAAGATAAAGAGAGGGAGAGGAAAAATAAATAAAACCGAAAAGTGGGCCCCACGATCTGGTGGTTGATATAGAGAGTGAAGATAGAGTGTGAACGAGTGTGGAAGAATGTGATAAAGAGTGAAGAATCTTGATGACTAGGATAGAATATTCTCTTTTAGAGGGGTAACAAGTGCGAACAGCCTGAGGAACCAGCTCTAAGGCTGCCCGCACTGGTATCTGTAAAAAGAAGCTGTAAACATTTTTACCGTTCCGCGCCACCATTTTTTGCTGCAGCGGGACACGGGAAAAGTCACGCTACACGGGAAACGGCGCAGCCCATCCGTAAATCAAGCGGCTCTAGAGATTGAGCACTAAACTTCACGTCGGCGTTCTTCGCGCGCTGCGCCAACTGCTAGCCACGGCCCCGCCGCCCGCCGCTGGCCGCCCGCAGTGCCGAGCTGCGCGCCCCTCTCCTCCCTGCTCCTTTGCCGAGCTCCGCATCGAGCCAGCACACTTTGGGCGGCGGCGGCGGTCTCCAGATCCGCCACCTGCCGGAAGGAGGGGGCGGCGGGGGGAGACGGTGGGCGGCGCGGGGTGAGGCGACGGGGGGGGGGGGGGAGCAGCGCGGTGGAGGGGGGCGGCGCGGGCGGGCGGGGGGAGGCCGTGGGGAGCGGCGCGGGGGGCGGGGCTGGCGGGCTGGGGGAGGCGGCGGGGGGAGGCACTGGCGGGCTGGGGCGGCGCTCGCGGGCGGGGGGAGGTGGTGGGGGAGGCGCTCGCGGGCGGGGGCGGCGCGGGGAGGCGGTAGGCGGCGGGGGGAGCAGTGCGGTTGAAGAAGAGGCGGGGGAGGAGGCGGACTGGCGGAGGCGAGGCCGGGGATAGAAGATGGGAGATGGAGAGAGGGAGAGGAAAAAGATTAATAAATTATGACGCGTGGGTCCCACAAGCTGGTAGTTGGAATAGAGAGTGGAGATAGAGTATGAACGAGTGCGGAAGAAAGTGATAGAGAGAGGAGAATCTCGATGACTAGGACAGAATATTCTCTTTTAAAGGATAGAGTAGAGGTTGACCAGTGCGAACAGCCTAAACGCGGGGAAGAACGAGGAAGGGGAGGATTTATTTTATTGAGGCTCATCTTGCATCTACTATAGTCGGCGACGAGGATGACAACAGCGACGCCGACGGCAAGGGAGCAACGACGGAGCTCTAGCAACCATCGATAACCCATCCGACAGACACAAATAACTAAGAAATACTAATACTTCATTCGTTCTTAAATATATGACGTTTATGACAAATAAATTAGTTTATTTTTAAACTAAATAGATTGTTCTAAACGATATATATTTAAAAACGGATGTAGTATTATATAAGAGAGTAATGGGTCGGCCCACCTTTCTCTCACCGCCGGCGAGCCGTCGGAGGAGAATAGGAAACGGGCCGGAAAGCTTTTTGGAACTAGGAGGCTACAAGAGAGCCGTGGTAGCGGACTAGCGGAGAGCAGTTGATGGGCTTAGTTAGGCCCCTTAGAGCTCTAAAAACAGGTCTAAGCAGCTCCAGGGAGCTATTTTTTCTGGAGCTGCACCAAATAACGAGAATCACTTCGGGAGCGCAACATTGTTTTTACAGTCGACCGTACGTCCCGTACTGTGCGGTCGATTTTCTTTTGGCAAGACGCGTTCCGCGTTCCCTTCTGCAACTCCCATGTGCGCGGGCCCTAGGACTGCTCCCCCATTTTCTTTCCTTCTATTCTCTTTCCTCGCGTCTCCATCTCCCTCTCAGATCCCCAACGCCACCTCCCCCGGTGGAGCTCCCCATGACGCGCAACCGGCATCGGCAGAGCTCCCTTCCCGGCGTGCGGCCGGTGGTGGAGGAGCTCACCCAGGTGCGCATGGCCGGTGGCGGAGCGCCCCTCCCGACGCGCGGCCAACGGTGGCGGAGCTCGCCCAGGCGCGTGCGGCCGACGGCGGCGTAGTTCCCCTCCCGGCGCGTAGGACCGGCGGTGAAGGAGCTTCCCCCACGCATGGCCGGCGGCGGAGCTCCCCCAGGCGCGCGGGACCGGCGAACGAGCTCCCCCAGGCGCGCTGGACGGGCGGAGCTCCCCCGCGCCACCACGGCTTGTTTTTTCCTTTTCTATATTTTTTATAATATTTTACGTATAAATTTTTGTTTCCATAATTTTTGTTCGTGAACTTTTTATTTTCGACCCCTTTTGGATTCCAGATTTTTGTGAATAATATTTTCCTTTTAAGGATTTTGTTCAAAACTTTTTTCTGTTTTCTTTTGTTATTTTTTAATTTTTGTCAAACTTTTGTTTCTGTTTCTTTTTTTATATATTTTGTTTGAAAATTTTGTTGTAAAGTATGTCTTCATTTTCAAAGTTTTGGTCGAAATATTTGTTCCTGAATTTTGTTTCTTCATAAATTTTGTTTCAATTTTTTTGGCTCTGTGTTTTTTATTTAAAGAAACTTTTGCTTCTTTAATGTTTAAATCTTTTATGCATAACTTTTTTAAAAAATGTTTGTTTCAAACATTTTGGATTTTTTGAAATTTTGTATCTGTTTCTTTTATTAGCTTGTTGTTTGCTAACTATTTTTTAAAATATTTTATTTTTAAAGCTTTCGTGAAAATGTTTGTTCTTTTTTTTTTCTTATTTCGATTTTTGACATGGGACAATGTCTGACGGCGTGGTAGAATGCGCGGTGGGAATGGAACGTGGGGGCCACAGTGATGTATGTTGAATGAATGTAAGCAGACTGACATGGCCTGACCGCATTGATAGTATTTTCGTTTTTGGTTGTCCGAATCGACCTCACGGAAGGGCTGCGTGCGATCGACCGCAAATTAGGAGACCTTCACAAGTTTGGCCGTGAGAGGTGGAGTTGTTTTTTATATTACACAAGTCAAGTTGGTGGAGTAAAAAAAAATTAGCTACTTCACCTTTAACTCCAACTTCACTCTCGTGTGAAGCTCTGCCAAATCTACCAAAGGAGCCTTAGTGTGCGGCGACGACTTCACCTCTGATGAATTTAGTTAACCTTTGATGAGTTTATTAGCTTTACATTCAAAAAAAGAGTTTATTAGCTAGCCACACCACCTCCAATGCCGAAGCCCTACCTTGTCAACGGGACGGGTTGTACTCGTTATCGCACACTACTAGTGTTGGATTAATTAATTGATACTGTGATACGAACTCTGCCCACCCTAAGCGACGGAAGGTACCGTGGCCGTGTTTCTTTCCTCCGTTGAATTTTTTTTTAAAGGAAATCTTATACGTATGAAGTATTAAATAAAGTCTATTTATAAAATCTTTTTAAGGATGAATGTAACTTTACGCGATGAATTTAACGAGCCTAATTAGTCCATGATTTACTATAGTAATGCTACAATAACCGAGCTCTAATCGTGCGGTCAAATGCCTCGTTAGATTTGTCTCGTGAATTAATCCGGAGGTGTGAAGATAGTTTTATAAACCAACTTTACTTAACACCCTTAATTATTGGTCAAACGGGATGAAAAAAAATTTTCACCCTAAAAATACACGGCCATACACGCATGATCCATGACCATATTGTCGCCACCGCCGCAGCTGCGTGAGATCTAAACCCTGTCTCTCGCAAGTCGCAGCCTACCAACCGTCAACCGTGTATGGACGCCTCGGAAGCCCAATATGACTCGCCTCCGCTAGACCCCAGCGCGCCTAGCTCCACTCCTGCTGTTCCGATCCGTCCATGGCGATGACGACGCTGAATCGGGGGACGATGAGGAGACAAGACAACCCACGATGCCGGCACCAGCACGTTCCTGTACAGGATCCCCAAGCGCGGCAGCTCCTTCCGTCCGCCGCTGGATCACGCCGCAGGGCTGGGTCCTTACGCTAGACCCCATCACGCGCGACGCTTCCCTGCGCGACCCCTTCACCTCCCGCACGGTGCGCCTGCCCCGAGACCGGGAGCGCCTCCTCCCGCCGCCGCAAGAAAGAGCAACCGGCCACACGACACGAGGTCGAGGTGCCTCCTGTCGACGCGCCAGCCAACCGACCCCGGCTGCGTCGTGCTGGTGATCCACCTCAAGGACCCGGTGCTGTGGAACTGCAGCGCCGCCGCCCGCCCGGCGGCCGGTGGTCCAGGCACGAGTACCCGCCCGACCTGATCACCGGCGACAATAACGGCCGCGGCGTCGCCATGTGGGCGGTGAGCTTGCTCACCGCGGCGAGGGGCACGTTCTACACCTCCGTCTTCGACGCTGAGGACAGGCTCGTGACGCTCGAGTTCTCGCCGGCGGCGGCGGGGCCGGTCTTCTCGATCGCCCGCGCCGCGGCTACGCCGCGGTGGCTGCCGGGGTGCTTCCGCGCCGGCCTGGTCGAGTCACGCGGGGATCTGTTCGCCGTGTGGTTCAGTCTGGAGCCGTTTCGCGGCGTAGGGGTCGTGGATATACACGTATACAAGCTAGTTGTCTCCGACGACGAGAACGCCGCCGCCGCCTGGGTGAAGGTTGCCGGGCTTGGTGACGACGACAGGGTGTTCTTCTTTGGTAGGGGTCTGGTTGGGGCTTCGATGCCGGCGGATGATGAGGTCGGATTCAAGGCAAACTAGAATCAACGTGCGGCGTTGCCGCCCTTGGACCAGCGTGAATACCGTGAGTTCATTTGTCTTTTGGTAAAATTGATTGAGAAAATTAGAATACAGTAGTACTGGCTCCTAAGATGTTCTTGTTTGTAGAGTCTTGAGGTTTTTATTTCTCTATTGATGATGGATGTATAAAGTGATGTAATATAGAACAATCAGGTGGTTCTCAGATAATTGATCTTCATATGGAAATCAATGTGTGATGAAAAAAAATGGAGAATTGATCTGTTCATATGGTTCTTATTTTCAACCTTCGGTTGAGAAAGGATTGCTTTAACATAATATGATGTAGGAAGTACTCGAAACGGAAAAATATTAGCGTTGAAAGAATACATAAGTCTGACAAAACTGAAGAAATGTCAATACTACTTGTGAGGGAACCACCTGTGTTAACGAGCAGTCTGGAGTCCAAAGGTCGTACCCCTTTCCTCAACAATCGTCATTTTCTCAAGCACTTACTTGAGTATATTATGAGCGCTGATCAATTTAACTTATCTGTTCATGCTATTGATAATGGATAGGCAACATAGGATAGGATACTAATTTAATAAACATGTCTGTAAGCAATCATTAATTTAGAACCAATGCAAACAAGAGTCATAACTGTAAGAAACTTACCGTCTCTTAGTTGTGGTTGTTGCCTCAATTGCTTTCAACCTGATTTTCAGCTAATTGTTCTTAGTGACCAGTCCAATTGAATTGGGGAAGTTCATGAATGTTGGGAGCCGGAGCAAGGTTTTAAGGATGTGTCATGTGTCTCAACAAGAGGCATGGATGAAACGTGGAATGCTACAGGTGTACATAGAGCATGTGTTGCAGCTGTGAAGGGGCCTTGCTTTCACCCTTGACGAGCATGCCACAGAGGAAGATAAGGACTCAGGTGCGCATTTCGTCGAACATGTTGTGAGCACTTGGCAGCGTAGCAACACAGCCCTGCGACGGGGAGGCTGCAGCAGCAGACAGAGCGTCTGTTGTGTCCGCCAGTCAAGTGCATCTTCCAAGCAATTGAGGCGACGACTGCTTAGCGCCCAATAGTCACACTGGTACCACCATCGCCTGCATCGTATGGGCAAAACACATCGGGAAGTGGAGGGCGCGTATCAACTCCGCCGGCGGAGGGGTGTGCATGTGCCAGTCATCAATGATGCTTGCAAAGTTGCCGGGCTAAGGGGATAAGGCACGACGGGTCGGTGCCCGCTGTTCCTCTGCACTGACCATTGTGGGAGCCATGCTCATCTCCAAAGCAGGGCCAACAGTGATGCAGGCAAGCAGTGCCACGCAGTGGAGGACTGGAGGCCGACCTCCCCACCAAGCTGCCACGGCCTCACGTGGGTCGAGGTCGCCGGCGCTGCGAGAGTTGCACTCGCCTCCGGGACCAGGCCAGCGGCGAGGCAGGCAAGTGTCACCGTGTAAAGTAGGCCGATCTCCCATCCTCGCATAACCCCCGCATGAATCGAGGTGGTCGGCGAGCCCTCTCCACGAGGCTCCGCGTTCTGCCCTCCACAGCCAGCCTTGAACACCGGCGGCGGTGACTCACGGCGAGAAGCAGGAGAAGAGAAGTCCAGAAGAAGGAATGGAGCTGCGATGGAGGGGAGGAGCAACAGCGAAGCGAGGAGACGAAGTCTCAGCTGGAAGAGTTTGCTGCAGGCTCGGGACACACGCTAGCTTCGGTGTTCGCTTTACGAAGGGGTAGGCTACGCTAGCATCACTACCACATACACCCAAGATATTTGCGAATAGAAGATCATATAGTTACCACTAGACGCGCAGCGCAGCGGAAGAAGTCGCGCGTCGATGTAGAGGAAGTAGTCGATCGCGTCCACGAACCGAGCTCCTCGTCCTTGATCCCAGCAGCCGATCAGCGCAGCAGTCGCAGTAGCGCCTCCACGGAGTCCACACGTACGGGGATGGAACGCCGGACGTCGGTGTGCTAGCACCGCACGCACGGCAAGGGCGGCGGCCGAGAGAGAGGAGGATGCGGCGGCTAGGGTGGGCGCGACTATTAGGTCATCTTGCCCCCCTAGCCCCTCCCTCGTATATATAGGCCGTACTAATGGGCTTCTATCTCATAAGCCCATTAGTAACCCTAATCCCTCTTGGATAAATATCCTCTTGGGCCTTTAAACCGTATTGTGATGATGAGCTATTGGGCATATCACCAACAATCTCCCACTTGCACTAGAGACAATCATACAGGCAAGCTTTCCAACATTCCGAACCCCTGAAGTGTGTGACCCGTTAGGTTTATGTGTAGATGGTCGTGAACGGAAACCATTTCCGAATCACAAGTCAATAGCGGCACCTAGCAGGGCATAGTGACTCACATATACACATAAAGATTATATCGGCCGAACCTTAGATATACTCATACACCGAATCCCTGTGCCACACGATACCTATCAAGCTCAAGGCGAGATGCGTGCCACCTTTGTGATAGCTCGACCATTCTCTCGATCTAATAGTGGATTCTATTCATAACTAACATTTAGTCATCATGATTAATTCTTTAATCATTTTGGCATGGTCATGCACTTTTCAACACAACTATCTCGAGGGGCCCAGAGATATCTCTCCCGTTATCTAGGAGGGGAAAATTCCATCTTGATCCGCTCACATCCCATTCCATGTTTCATGACACATGTGTAAGCTACTTTTGTAACTACCCAGTTACGGAGTAGCGTTTAGCAGCCCCAAGATGCACCACTACACACAGTGAGAAACAATGGCGATCTCAGGTCTGAGGATCCAGTAGGTACAACACTCAAGAATAACTGATGGCACATACAAGATAACAATCCCAACATTGTCTTGGAGTGGGTCAAGCCAACACCATGTTCACCAACATGTGTCCACATCATTAATCCGATATCTCCATATCCATGATCCGGTAAACATGATCATCAATTAATGCATGTGCTAGTCTCAACGTCGCTGTTATCCCACATAACGACATAAACTAGGGATAATTTAGAATCATATCCTTGTCAACAAAAAGTTTCACGAATAAGTCACATACTTGATAATTAATGTAAAAGATAATCATCCATGGAACAAATAACAATTATTCATTATTACATAAACATACTTATGACACAAAATCTCCCACGCACACTGAAATCACCGATGTAAGTATCTAATACCCATAGATCTCATGTGTGCCTCATGCTTTGGTTGTGGGAGAGGCTTAGTCAACGGATCAGCAACGTTTGAATCCGTGTGCACCTTGCAAACCTTCACATCACCTATCTCAACAAAGTTACGGATGAGGTGATACTTCCGCAGTATATGTCTGGACTTATTAGTTGTTCTAGGCTCCTTTGCTAGTGCAACGGCACCACTATTATCACAATAGAGGTCCACTGGACTGGAGGCACTAGGAACAACACCCAAATCAGAAACAAACTTTCTAATCCAAATAGCTTCTTTTGCACCTTCAGAAGCTGCAATATACTCGGCCTCTATCGTCGAATCAGCCACCGTATCTTGCTTTGAACTCTTCCAGCTCACTGCCCCACCATTGAGGCAGAAAACAAAACCGGATTGCGATTTGGAGTCATCTTTGTCTGTTTGAAAACTAGCATCGGTGTAACCCTTTACAACGAGCTCATCTTCGCCTCCAAATATTAGGAACATATTCTTAGTTCTTCTAAAGTACTTAAGAATACTCTTTACAATTGTCCAGTGAGCTTCACCGAAGTCTGACTAATACCTGCTCGTGACACTTAGAGCAAAAGAAACATCCGGGCGCGTGCAAAGCATGGCATACATGATCGACCCTATGGCTGAAGCATAAGGAATCGTACTCATCCTCTTTTGCTCATCAGGTGTCGTAGCACACTGACTCTTGCTCAGAGCAATGCCATGTGACATTGGCAAGAAAACCTTTCTTGGAATCTTGCATATTGAACCGATTCAATATCTTGTCAATGTACGTGTCTTTGGCTTAATCCAATTAGCCTTTTTGATCTATCTCTATAGATCCTAATACCCAGAATGTAAGCCGCCTCTCCTAAATCCTTCATCGAAAAACTCTTTTTCAATAATGTTTTAACAACTTCAAGCATTGGAATATCATTTCCGATCAGTAATATGTCATCCACATATAGGACCAGAAACACAAGTGTGCTCCCACTGGCCTTTTTGTAAACACAAGGCTCATCTTCATTCTTGATGAAGAAAAACCCTTTGACTACTTCATCAAAACGAATATTCCAACTCCGAGATGCTTGGTTCAATCCATAGATGGACCTCTGAAGCTTACATATTTTCCCAGCATTTTTAGGATCGACAAAACCTTCAGGCTGTGTCATATACACATCCTCATTTAGATGTCCATTAAGGAAAGCAGTTTTGACATCCATTTGCCATATCTCATAGTCATAATATGCAGCAATTGCTAGGAGAATCCGAATAGACTTTAGCATTGCGACGGACGAAAAGGTTTCTTCATAGTCAATACCTTGAATTTGTCGGAAACCATTCGCCACCAATCGTGCCTTATAGATGTGAACATTTCCATCCATGTCTAATTTTTTCTTAAAAATCCACTTACAGTCGACAGGTCTAACACCATCAATTTGATCGACCAAGTTCCAAACTTGATTATCATGCATGGATTTTAACTCGCATTCCATGGCTTCAAGCCATTTATCGGAGTCGGGTCCCATCATTGCTTCCGTGTAGGTCAAGGGCTCATCATTTTCCATCAATAATACATGGCACTCCTCCGTAATGAGGAGGTTGAGCTTGTCAGTAGCGCAACGTTCCCTTATAGACCTTCGTGGGGCTGGTGCCTCAACTACGGGTTGTGCAACATCTTGTGCATCCCGTGGATCTTCAGTGGGTGCTGAAACAGTTTCGGGCGTTTCCTGAATTTCTTCAAGTTGCACCTTGCTCCCACTAAATCCTTTTGAGAGAAACTCCTTTTCTAAGAAAACACCATTGCGAGCGACAAACACTTTGCCTTCCGCCTTATTGTAAAAATAATATCCTTTGGTTTCCCTAGGATATCCCACAAAGAAGCATTTGTCTGACTTTGGAGTGAGCTTATCTGACATCAAACGTTTGACATAAGCCTCACATCCCCAAACTTTGAGAAAAGATAATCCGGGACGCTTCCCAGTCCATATCTCATATGGTGTCTTCTCAACAGACCTACTTGGAACCCTATTCAGTGTGAACGTAGCAGTTTCAAGAGCATAACCCCAAAATGACAATGGAAGATCAGCTTGGCTCATCATGGACCTAACCATGTCCAACAAGGTTCGGTTCCTCCGTTCGGATATCCCATTCCATTGAGGCGTTCCGGGCGGAGTTAGCTGCGGAACAATTACACATTGCTTTAAATGATCACCAAATTCAAGGCTCAAATATTCTTCTCCACGATTAGATCGTAGAAATTTAATTATTTTACCTAATTGATTTTGTACTTCATTCTGAAATTCTTTGAACTTTTCAAACGATTCAGACTTGTGCCTCATTAAGTAGATATAGCCATATCTACTAAAGTCATCAGTGAAAGTAATGAAGTATTGAAAACCACCTCTGGCTATTGATCTCATTGGTCCACATACATCGGTATGTACAAGTCCTAACAAGTCACTCGCCCTCTCACTATGACCAGTGAAAAGTGCTTTGGTCATCTTTCCAAGCAAACAAGACTCACATGTGTCGAATGATTCAAAATCAAACGAGCTTAACAATCCATCTTTATGGAGTTATTCAATGCGCTTCTCATTTATATGACCTAAGCGACAATGTCAAATAAAAGTGGGATTCAAATTATTTGGTCTAAGCCTCTTAGTAATAATGTTACAGATAGATTTATCCTCAAGATCAAGAACATATAATCAAAGTTTGTTCCATTTAACTTTTCTTTCTCAAGAACAGAACGCAAGTTGAAAACGGAATTGTTACCGGCAGACGTGATCTACAACATTAAAGTAAGGCAAGATTTCAGCACTAAGTTTATGTAAACACTTTCATTAACTAATTTAACAAAAGACAACCGACTATATCTAAGTCATCTTCTCTTTAATGACATATAGTGGTTCAAGATCCATAATCACTAAAATCCTAGTGAGCTTTAGCATCACGGCTAGAAAAGTAGTGATATAGGTAAGCAACAAATTGCTAATCATATCTCTATACGACTCTTATTCGTTGGGTGGCATCCAATGCCCCGGCCCCAACCCTATACCTTAAAGCCCAAAACCGTTTTGATAGCTTTGCTGAGTAAACCAGTACTATGCTTGTGAATGTCTGACATCCACCATATACAAAAGAGATAGCTGAGGGTACTCTACTTTGGTAAACATACCACACAACGATCAAAGTTTATAGGTGCAGCTATTGGTAAAAGACATAAAAAAAACTCAACTTTTTTTCGAGGGAAGCTATTCTATCATGATTAAAACATCCACCATATGTAAAAGCATGAAAGAATAATATGACAGGAAAATAAACATCACAGGCATATAATCATATTATATTGTGAATAGTATGGCCTCTTGCATCACAATGGGCTCCATCGCCATGGCTCCAGTATGACCTCCATTGCCATCCGTCCTGTCTCGTGGTGATAATGATCGCCATCATGATTGAAGCCTCCATGAAAAGATACTAAGCTACTACATCTAATAGCTAGTGAAATAATTACATGAGGATTCAAGCAACACAAGTCGACACGCAGGTCGTTATACAATAATGGTGCAACCTCAACCCGGTTGTGTTAACTTGCGACACGCAGGCCGCACAAATCATCACATATATCTTCACATGACATTGAGGCCATACCATTCACATCATACCCTGCAAAAACGAGTTAGGCGTGCGACGTGTTCTACCAAAGTAGCGCTTAGGAAGCCGCTATAGCGAGAAAGCAACGGCGGTCCCGCATCTATGGAATCCTTATGAAAATCTCATCGGAGTGATCATATCACCACAAATCCAAGCCATTCATAATGCCTCAATTTTCACTAGTCAATCACATTGACCGTGCAACCTTTGCACTTGAGAAGACTGCATCTACACATGACATCGATCTGTTGGTTCAATCAGCTGACTATGCACACAGTAAGTCCCTGATGGTGATTCCAGCCGGTAGGGACATGTCGTATGCACAACAGAGAAAGAACACGAACTAATCTTTTTGGTTACATGCCGCGCAATCAACTCGCTCCAGTTTTAACCCCTTATGACCAATTGATCTAATCAAACCGTGCAAAAGTAATAGATCCAATCTACTACAACAACATATCACCTATATGCTAATGATCCAGACCAATAACTACGCAAGATGGCTCTGGTACCACTGAAGGAAAACAGGTAGGCTACGCTAGCATCACTACCGCATACACCCAAGATACTTGCAAGTAGAAGATCATAGATCGTTACCACTAGACGCGCAGCGCAGCGGAAGAAGTCGTGCGTCGATGTAGAGGAAGTAGTCGATCACGTCCCACGAACCGAGCTCCTCGTCCTTGATCCCAGCAGCCGATCAACGCAACAGTCGCAATAGCGCCTCCACGGAGTCCACACGTACGGGGATGGAATGCCGGGCGTCGGTGTGCTAGCACCGCACGCACGGCAAGGGCGGTGGCCGAGAGAGAGGAGGAGGAGGCGGCTAGGGTGGGCACAACTATTAGGTCATCTTGCCCCCCCTAGCCCCTCGGTCGTATATATAGGGCGTACTAATGGGCTTCTATCTCATAGGCCCATTAGTAACTCTAATTCCTCTTGGATCAATATCCTCTTGGGCCTTTAAACCGTATTGTGATGATGTGCTCTTGGACATATCACCAACGCTTTAGGACGGGCCGATCAAAATCCAACGGCCACTGGAACGAGGCGACGTGGCTCGCTGAGGTGCCAGAGAATCCACTCGCTGTGAGCCGAGGATTCGAGTTTAAGAGATTGTATCTATTTCACGAATGAAAATGACAAGGAAGTATCTGCTTGCGCAACCCTGGCTCGGATGTGCCCGATTCTTCAGAGCCTATGCTTTTGATACGTGCCACCTGAATGAATGGCATGTGTATGTCTTCCGGGCGAATGATAAGGCCGTAAAGGTTGTAGCTGCAACTGCAGTGTAGTCACGGTTGAAACTTTGTGTATAGCCTGTCATGGAGTAGGCGGCCGATCGCCTCGACACAGAACACCCTGCGCTCGCCGTTGTCGTAGACGACGAAGTCCAAGCGGATGCGCTCCAGCGGGTACAGGTCGCAGATGGCGTCGGCCACGAGGTCAACCTGGACCACCGTGTTCTCGTCATATATCCGTGCGCTGGCACAGCGTGAGGTGGCGCCCCCTGGTGCAGTAGATCTTGGCGTTGGGGGTTTCCAGCGTGCAGCTGATCGACCTGGAAGATCGATCTTGTGGTGGTAGGGGCTGTAGTACCGGAGGTTGGTGGAGCCGATGTCGGCGGCATTGAGGAGCGGGGTGAGCCACGCCGGAAAGAAGCAGGCCGGAGACGAGGCGGCCGAGAGCGCCAGTGCTTGCACACGGCGGCGAACCTCGGGTGGCTCGACCAGGGCAGCAGGTCCACGATGGCTTCGAGTAGGTCCTGCATCGCCGTCGACGTGGTGGCCTCCATAGATCTTTCTCCTTGACTGGCTTTCCCTCGTGTGAGGCGGCGAGTACGTCGTCAACTTACGACGAACGTGATGGGATTCTCGCGCCGCGGTCCGTCTTTTTCACGTCATGGATGTGTGACTTTTTTCTTGGGACGTACGTACTTGTGTCACGTTTACACTCGGGTTGTGTCGTTGCAGTAATAAAAGAATCAAGTTGAAGTCCTATTTACGTTCTCGACTCGTTCATGTTCCTAGCTGGTACGTACTGCTGTTTTCTTGATCGACCTTTATTTGGTGATCAGATCTAATGGTCGTCTTGAACATCCCTAAATCCATTGCATCGCCATATACAGCTGAGAAAGTATCATTCCAATAATGGGGTCCAGCGTCTCCTCTCCGTACGTCCAAGAGGATACTTTGCTGTACCACCTCCGGCGACCTATGTAGGTAGCATTGGTAATAAGGACAGTCATTTGTATTAACTAGAACATTTGGTGCGTTCGTTATCACATCAATACAAAATAATTTGTTTATGATAGACATGAGTTGCTTGTGAAAGAACATCGACACACACTCTCTCTCTCTATATATAGAACCTATAGTTTATGGCCGGCCATAGAATAATAATTTTATAGCCACTTTGAGTTACTATAATTACTATAGTAATTTATGAGATTTTAGTAACTTCTTACTAAGTAATTTACTATAATATAATGGTAAATATCTCCATGTGTGTTATAGTAACCCAATTACCATAAATATGTATTGAAATTATAGTAAATTACTACATAAAACTACACAAATTAAGCAATTACAGAACTATGCCTCCAACAATACGGAAACCACAATAACAATGCATCAATGTGATGCTAGTGTAGTAAGCTATATATTCGGTCAGTATGATTCTCGACTCCCATCCTCCTTTCCTATATATAAAGCATCCTTGATTGCACTGTATAGGGGAAAACCATCCGAAAGCATGCATGGCTATTTGGTAAATGAGCACAAATATACAATTTGGTATCCAGACCTGATTCTGACAATAAACTCTCTGGTGCTGACAAGGAAAAGAGCTTGTGCCAAGAAAAATAAACCATCACAGGCATAGCAGGTTGGTTATAGAGGAACCACCGGCTACGTCCATTGAAAAAAAAAACATATGCAAACATTTAATTTACATACAAGAGCATATCTGTCAGGGCGGTGCTTCTGATAGGGAAATGGATATGGGAAGGCCATGTAAGTATATCTGTGATTCAGAAAGACCAAATAATGCAGCTAGTTTGACTTTTGAATTTCAACCTTTCCAAAAATAACTCATTGTGATTTGTGAGCTCACAACAGGAAACAAGGACGGGCACTCGGCAAATACCAAAAAACACTCGACAAATGCTTTGCCGAGTGTAACACTTGACAAAGGCTTTGCCGAGTGTAACACTCGACAAAGCCCCGTCGGCGAATAAGATGACGGCAAAGCATGTTTTTTTTGGGCACTCGGTAAAGATTTTGTTGAGCGTTTTTTGTTCGACACTTGGCATTAAAAAGTGCTAACGGAAGCCGAGAAGACGGCGCGAGCAGCGGAGATTGTAACGGAGGCTTTGACGAGTGTCAGGCTTGGCACTCGACAAATCACTCCACCTTTCCTGCCAAAACACTCGGCAAACATGTTACACTCGGCAATGCGCTGTCCAGAAATGACGGCAAACACCACCTTTATCGAGTGTAACACTCGGTAAAGTGACAATTCAGCCCCATTTTTTATTGCTCGGTCATGTATAACGTACCCACTCAAACAAACATCACATCAAATATATGATAATAAGCATCACAGGTAGTTCATATATATATGGCAATAACCTTCCACAACCATAATTTCACAATAAACATCACAAGAACAAAACTACATAGAGAACAATTCAGTACATAGTAGGTATAAACATCTCAAACTACATAGAGAACAAAACTCCTCCAACCTCACTTGAGGGGAATGAACCGCGAGGAGTGGGCACCGATGCCGGGCCTACCGTGCTTGATTGGCTTGTACAAGATGGAGAACTCTGCAAGGTAGTGGCCAATCATCTCTGGCTGGATCTCAACGTGGTTGAAGGCCTTCCCATTGTAGACACCAATGATGCTACCAATCATCTCAGGCACAATGATCATGTTGCGGAGATGGGTCCTCATGGGTTCCGGCTTCTCACGGCCAGGAGCATCCTTTTTCTTTATACATAAATATGCGGGGCCAAATGATCTATATTAGAATAGATATTGAGACGTAGAGTCCAAACAGATAGTAAAAGAAGCAGTTCAACTTAAAATCAGTATAAAATTTATTGTTGTGGTATTCGAGGAAAAAACAAATCATGTGAGATAAAAATGAACAAACGAGCATATGAAGAGCTGTGGCATTTACTTGAAACAAATAATCCCACAAACTCATACAAATAGCAACACCTAGCAAGATAAATAAGAATGATAACTTGCAATAAAAATAAATAGGATTTGAGAAATAAATGTCCATATGCAATGAAAGTACAGTGCTTGATAGCATCGCTCTAGTAAATCTATCGGGTCAGATAGAAATGAACAAACGAGCATATGAAGCGCTGTGGCTTTTACTTGATACAAATAAACCCACAAATTCATGTAAATAGCAACACCTAGCAAGATAAATAAGCATGTCTACTTGCTATAAAAATAAATAGGATTTGAGAAATAAATGTCCAGTTCCAGTGAAAGTGCAGTGCTTAATAGACACACAAATCAAATTAAATAGATATCAATAGTCTAATGTCAGGCTTAAAAAAAACTGATGGCAGGGGCAGAAATGCTAGAATGAAACACAGTAACGAAAATTACATGAGAACCAATCATCCTATAGATATCCTATCCAATTTCCTATCGGTAACTGATAATTAGGCACACAGCTATGCATGTATCCAATTCAATCATCACTTTAATTTCAAATATTAACGAGTACTTCTCAACTTTCTGAAACTTTCTCAGAGATTCTTCGATTTACATGCAATGTACGTGACAACTTATCTAAAATGTTCTCATGATTATACACGGACTCTACGTATGATATAATGATATCACGACAAATCTCATGATTTTCAGACTTCATTTTCTTTTTATAGAATTTTGAAGCAATTCAGCCACACGTTCGTGGTCATGTTTCGTGAACAAGATGCTTGAATTTTGTTTCAATTCCTGGATAAGGCCTTGCATTGACCTAAATAACATTAATATCATTTTTTTCATTCATTGTTTTTCATTATTCGGATCACTTCCAGTTGAAATTCGTCGAATCCCAAAATAATACTTTTAATAAAATAAATTAATTAAATATAACAACTGAATCGAGAAATATACCAAATTTGAACATAGAGTACCCCGTATAGTATGTGGACAAAACAAAAGGTTTGGATGACAGAATAAAAAAATAAAAATTACTTTGCCGAGTGCCAAGAAAAAACACTCGAGAAACAAGTAACTCTGCCGAGTGTTAAAAGTAGACACTCGGCAAACCACCTATTTGCCGAGTGCCTACTTTTGACACTCAGCAAAGTGCTGACGGTGTAAACGGCCGTTGCATGTGCTAGCATGTGCGTGCTCTTTATCGAGTGTCAAGTTTTGGACACTCGGTAAAAGGAGGCTTTGCCGAGTGCCGTCTGTTGGACACTCGGCGAACCCCTTAGTTGCCAAGTGTCAGCTGTTTGTCGACAAATAAAGGGTTTGTCAAGTGTCCGATAAAATACACTCGGTGAACCCTTACGCACTCGGCAACTTAGGGGTTTCCGGTAGTGCAAGTGTCGCGTGGATTTTGTACCCGGAAGGCCTTGTGCTCTTGGTGACATCAAGAATGAGGTGTATATATAGAGCCAGAGAAGGTGGCTGGATGCCCCTCGCAGTGGATGAATGCCCATCACAGTCGCAGATCTTTGAGCTCCAGGTCTACTTCCCCTTTGTCATCGTTACCGTCCCCTTGCTTCACCATACCCACCACCACACCATTGGCCGACTTGCCGCCACTGTCACTTTCCTCTAAGCCCATCGAAAACAAACAAAGCCCCTAGCCTAACACCCGAACCCTGAGCAAGCTTGTTGGAGCTTCGACGGAGACGACGAGTAAAACATTGGTCTCGGATGACACATGCAACATTGTGTGTGGAGAAAATTGGAGTGTTCAACCTCCCTAAAACAAAATATCTGTGTTTTTAAAAGGAGAAAAGTCGAGTGTTCAACCTCTCCAAAATATCTGTGTTGTTTTAGAATTACCTGAAACGGAAACAATTGGACATCATGAGGCTATCTGCCGGATGATCTGCGAATGTCGAGGTAACGCTATTCTTCAATTATATAAAGAGAAGAAATGTTCTTCATCTATAAAGAGAAGAAACTATATACAAATTGGACTATATCAATTGCTAAAATCCATCCAGATGCTGTAATCAAGCTTTATGGTCTCCCAAAACTTTGACCCTTCATGCGGTCCCAATCCACAAGCCCAGATGCTCGTGCCACACACACCACCGTGCTGTGGCACCTCATTAGATATCGGTATAAAAGCCAGCTCACCTTCCCTGTCAACAAGGTCAACTCTGATCGTTTCTGGCCAATCGTACAGCCTCGGGGTGAAGATCTTGTTCTGCATCCACTTAACGTTGGTCTTCACCATCAGCGTAGCGAGTGTGCCGGTGAACAGTGCTCGTCCTTTCAAGCTCTCGACCTTCTCCCACTCCATGCTTTGCTCGTTGAGCTTGACGACATGCACCGGGGAGCCACGACGGCCCATGAGCACGGCCATGAGCTCGCCTTCGTCGGACTCAAATAGGTAGTAGTCATCGTACTCGAAACCAAAGCCTTTGGGCATGTCAAGAATTTCAAACCCTTCCTCTGGTCGGTCGTCGTCATACACCGCCAACCTCCCATCGACGCGCAACAGGTAGAGCAAGCCGCGGTGGAGGACGGGGTTTGTGGTCGGCAACACCGTAAAATTTGGCCCCTCCGGCATGATCTCGGAGAAGTGCCAATGGCACCACCCTTCGCCGTCGCCGCTACGTACGATGCGAGCAGCCTGCAGCTCGAAAAGTGCATTGACGCCGAATATCCTTTGCTTCCCATCGTAGACAACGAAGGTGAAGCTGGTGCCCTTGGGCACGTAGATGTCGTAGATGATCCCAGTCACGAGGTTTGCGTCGACGACTATTTTATCTTTGTCCACATAATAGTACAACATGATGTGGTGCCCCCGGCGCAGCATATCTTGGCGCCGGGCGACTTGAGCGTCTCACCGTCGAGCTCAAAGATCTTGTGGTAGTAGGGGCTGTAGAAGCGGATGTTGGTGGAGCCGACGTCGGCGGCGTTGACGAGGATCGGTGTGATCCACGCCGGGTAGAAGGGGTCCACGGCGGAGCGCCAGTGCACGCACGTGGCCGCGAAGCTCGCGTGGCTCGACCATGGCAGCCAGGCAAGGATCTCGCGGAGCAGATCGGCCGAGAGCGACGACCAGTCCCGCCGTCCCTGGGCGGTGGGCGGCGTGGCCGACGATGCCGCCTCCATCGATCTCGCTTGTGTTGCAAAAGAAACGCGCGTAGCTAGTGTCCGTCCGGCCCGCGGCGTCTTGTGCTGTTCTGATTTTGACTCTTCCTTCTTTCCCATCTCTGATCTGGTTTTGATCGCTACGGCTGGCGGTAGGATCGGATCGGATTCAGTTCAGCGCCGAGTTCTTGCCGAGCCCTCCTCCTCCGATCCGTCTTTGCAGGTTGCATTGGACTCGGGCCGGGTCTTCGCCTGGAGCGCGGAGGCGTACGTGCGTTCTGTTCCATTTTCGTTTCCATCTTGGGCGCATATAAACGAGGGAACGCATATATATATATATATATATATATATATACCGCCCAATCGGCCGCTATATATCTTAGTTGCAGGGAAAGGCGTATGTAGCGCGCATCGATCGACGCGACGTCGTCCCCAAGTCGAAGGCAATTAACCAACAACCCATGGAGACCGTAGCAGAAAAACAAGATTCGCCACCACTCGATCCTAGCCTGGCACCGGTGCTGTTGTTCGCCGGGGACCCAATAAGATTCTTGTACAGCATACCCAAGAAGCAGTCCCTCTCCCTTGTTCCAGCAGGAGGGCTCGGCCTCGTCGTCGCGTCCGCGCGCTGGGTCACCCCGCAGGGGTGGGTGCTGACGCTGGACGACCCGGGCTCCCGCCGCGCCGTGTCGCTGCGCGACCCCTTCTCCTCGCGCACGGTGCACCTCCCGCCGGACCGGGAGGGCCTCCTCGACAGCCAGGCCACCACGTGCGTGCTGTCGACGCCCCGGCCCACGGACCCGGGCTGCGTCGTGCTCGTGGCGCACCGCAAGCGCCCGGTGCTCTACTACTGCCGCCCCGGGGACGCGGACGACGACACCGGCTGGCTTCAGCACGAGTACCAGACCCAACCGATGAGCTAACAATGCAGCGCCGCCGCCGTGAAGGCGATGGCCAGGCTCGTGGCGGTCGGGGGCAGGTTCTACGGGCATCTCCTCGGAGGCGAGAAAGTGATGGCGCTCGAGTTCTCTCCGGCGGGGCCGGCGCTCACGGTGGTTCACGTCGCCAACACTCCGTGGCCGGCGGGGTGCTGCCGGATGAAGTATTGCAAAGTGGAGTCCTGCGGCGAGGTGTTCCTGGCGCGGTTCTTCTACATGCCTCTCTGCTTCCAGAAGATTGCTCGTATCCAAGTCGATAGGTTGGACTGGTCCACGGGTGCTTGGGTGAGAGCGGCGGCGCTCGGCGCCAACAGGGTGTTCTTTGTTAGCAAGGGCCAGTTTGGGGTGTCAATGGCGGCGGATGAGGTTGGCTTAAGACCAAACTGTATCTATTTCACCATCAAGGGTGATAAAGGACTCTATGTCTATGACATAGAGCAAGGAACCACCACCTTGCACGATCTTGGCCCAGATATTCCGGATTCTATGCAGCCCCTGCTATTGATGCCTGGGATCTGAATGTCATGCATGTTTTGTTTTTTCAGATAAATGAAAGGATTAGCCTGGAGCTATTGTGTTCTAAGCTAAGTTTTCCCAGGCAAATATCAGAGCTATCGCGCTATATGTTACATTGTGTGTTCAAAATTAATATAAACATGAAATGCTAGAGGGAGACATATACATGTATCCACTAAAATAGAGGGTTGGAGAAACCGAACCTTGTCACAGAACAAACCAAAAGAAGGGATTGAAGTCACCGCACCAAAAGACAACAAAACACATCCCTTGACGGAGACACCATAAAGTAAACCTACAAATTTTTTTTATGAAACAGGAGGGTTACTCGTACTGATTATATATATTAATAAAAAGCTAAAAGAGCCACAACAATTTTCACGAGACAAAGAAGAAAACAAAAAATAAGGAAAATTACAACCGAGCTTCTGGTCAGGAAGAAATAGAGCACCTCCGGCTCTCCGAACAACATCAGGCTGTACTATTTTCGATCCCTACATGTTTTTGAGTATGTGTCACGACGCGCAACGCAATCCGACTGCAACACGTGAACAAGTGTCCTCCCGCCTTTTAATTTATATATAAATATCAGTCGTTGCTGCGTGTATATATATATAGGAGAAATAAACCCGACGACATCGTCCGTGCAAGACGTACGTACGTCACGCAAAACTACAGCTGAGAAGTACGGAGTATCATGCAGAATGGAGACGGTAGAAATAGAAACGCTTGATCCTAGCCTGGCACCGGTCCTGCTCTACAACTGCGGCCGCGGCGGTGCCGACCCCGAGGAAGGAGACGACGGCGCTAGGCTCGTCTACAGCATACCCAAGAAGCACCTGCTGCTTCTGGTCGGCGGCGGAGAGCCGGACCGCTTCATCGACGATGTCAACTGGGTCACGGCGCAGGGGTGGATGCTCACGCTGGACCCGGCCACACGCAGCACGTCCCTGCGCGACCCCTCCTCCTCGCGCACGATCGGGCTGCCCCCGGACACGGACGACCTCCTCGCCGGCAGCGACGAGACCAGATGCGTCATGTCGACCCGCCGGCCGACGGACCCCGGCTGCGTCGTGCTGGTGGTACACCTCAGGGACCCGGTGCTGTGCTACTGCCGCCCCGGGCCCGGGGACAGCCGGTGGCTTAGCCATCGGTACCGGCCCGAGCTGCTCGTCACCGACGACTACTTCGGCCGCGACGACATCATCCACGCGGTGGCGAACCACACGGCGGCGGCATTAGGCAGGTTCTACACGGATTGGGCAGAAAAGCTGGGGACCCTCGAATTCTCACCGGGGCCGACTCTGGCTGCCACCCATGTCGAGATTAGGCCGTTGCCGCCGGGCTGCCGCTGCTTCAACGCTCGTTGCCTGGTGGAATCCTGCGGGGAGTTGTTCATGGTGCTGTTCATGAGCATCCCCCTCGGCAACAAGAAGTGTCTGCGTATTGAGGTGCAAAAGCTAGAGTGGTCTAGGAACGCCTGGGTGAAGGTGATGACACTCGGTAGCAACAGGGTGTTCTTTGTCGGTGAAGACCAGTTTGGAGCATCGCTGCCAGCAGACAAGTTTGGTTTAAAGGCAAATTGCATTTACTTCTGCAACAATGGTGACAAATGTTTGTATGTCTATGACATGGAGAAAGGAAGCACCGCCATGCATAACCCTGGCCCAGAGATCCCAGATTTTCTAGAGCCTATACTTTTGATGCCTGCAACTTGAAAATATTTATCATCATTTATACTCTGTCCGTTTTAAATTATAATCGTTTTTAGTTTTTCTATGTAGATATATAATTTAGTTTTGATCCGGTGGTCCTCTTCATAAAACTTAAAATCACACACAAATCTTAAAGCAAGCAGCACCGTAATTAATTGTTTTCTTAATTATTTTCGTCCTGGGTTTCATTTCATCTGGGCACCCTACCCGCGTCTAGCATGTGCCCAGGTAAAATCCCAATCTCATCCCATGCCATTTTCCGATTCGCATTCGTCATTTCGCGGTCGACTCATTAGGGCACGTACAACGGCCGTTGTCAGCCGTAGACATGCAGTGAGTTTTTTTTTCAAAAAAACCCCGCGGGCTCGTCTACGGCTCCATCCGTCGACTCGTTCGTCTACGAGCCGGATTCGTGCTCCAAGTCAAAGCGACGATGAACTGCGCCTTTGCACGAGACGCTGCGGGGAGACAGCAACAACAAAGGATCAGCTGCGCGGTGGGGAGATTCATTTGACGCCAAGGTTCACTGTCGAGCAACTGAGCAAGGAAAGACTAGAGGGAGCAGGAGGAGCCGTCTGGGGAGCCCCGCCGGCCGCCGCTGGCCGCGGGGCCTCGCCGACCGCGCGCGGGAGCTCCGCCGGCCGCCGCTCGCCGCGGGGCCTCGCCGACCGCGTGCGGGAACGCTCGCCGCTGGGGCCGCTGGCCGCACTCCGCAGACCGCACGCGGGAGCCCCGCCGGCCGCCGCTCGCTGCGGGGCCTTGCCGACCGCGCGGGGGCCGCCGGCCGCATGCCGCAGACCACGTGCGGGAGCCCTGCCGCGGGGGCCTCGCCGGCCGCCCCTCGCTGGAGATGGAGAGAGAGAGAGGAGGAGGAGGAGGAGGAGGAGGAAGAGATGGGAGATGAGCGTGGTCGGGTGGGTGGGGGTGGGGGAAGAGAGGGGAGGTGGAAGATAAGGTTGGGGCACGGGCCCTAGTTGTCAGCCACATATACACATATTTGTATGTATTCTAATTCTCTGATGTATACAACAAAAACAACTATAAAGATCAAGTATGCAGTAGATCACCATTAGTTTTTATGTCAAATGATGAATTAATCAAGAGTAAAGTACACTAGCGGTCCCTAAACTATTCCCGCAGTGTCATCTAGGTCCCGTTACTCCTAAAACACAGATTTAGGTCCCTAAACTATTTCTGCGGTGTCATCCAGGTCCCGTTACTCATATACCGTAGATTTGGGCCTCTAAACTAATTATTCACGCCTAAGCGAGTCCAAACCAGCCGCGCAAGCGCTCGACGGCCAACATGGCATGCCACATCACTATAGGCGGGACTTTTATTGCCAGAAGCTACAAGATTATTTTTTATTTAAGTCCCTGAGAGAATCGGTCAACGTGAGATTCTATCCTCTTCTCCTTTCAGATCGAGGTGGACCGGCTACCATCGTTCTCGCCTCTGTCTCTAGTTCACCCGAACCCTAGCCCCTCTCCACTATCACCATTCTCCCTTGCTAGCCCCTCTCCACGCATGACTGGATGTACGTCTCCTCTGAGCAGCACCGCTCGCCGCCGATCATCGCCCGCGTCGCCCAAGTCGGGGTACCTTCACCTCCCTTGAAACACCAGATGGGTGAACAAACGAGAACGTGTAAAGATCGAGGGGTTGTGTGCATAAATTCACATCCAACCACGGTCTCACGTGAGCAGCACGTCGGCTGTCGGGCGCTTGCGTAGTTGGTTTGGACCCGTTTAGACGTGCATAATTAGTTTAGGGACCCAAATAAACGTGCATAATTAGTTTAGGGACCCAAATCTATGTTTTAGAAGTAACGGGACCTGGATGACACCGCGGGAATAGTTTAGGGACCCAAATCTACATTTTAGAAGTAACGAGACCTGGATGACACTGCGAAACAGTGTACTTTACTCATTAATCAACATACAAACAACTAAATAGACAACCTATTGTACCAGTTGTCTGTTAAGCTGTCTGTTTGTGTGCTAAAAAGACAGTAGATGTCTACACTACTGTACTTGCCCTTAGCTGCGCTGAGTCCGTGCACGGGTAACGAAGACGGCGCTCCAGCGGTGGCGAGTCGAACACCATTGTTTGACTCATCTTTTATCTCGTTGCTCAGGTCCAGTAGCCCATTTCATCGACTTGGCCCTTGTTTAGATGCAAAATTTGTGCCTCAAATTTGGTCCCTCGTAGTTCGTGCGTCACTGTATCATTTCGTTTGTATTTGTAAAAAATTATCCAAAAATTGATTAATTAGGCTCAAAATATTCGTCTCGTAGAGTACAACAAAACTGTGAAATTAGTTTTTGATTTCATCTACATTAGTACTCCATGCATATGCCGATATTTTGATGCGATGAAAATCTTCTTTTTACATAGTGAACTTTGGGGGTGGAATTTAGGATGTAAACAAGGCCCTGTGTTAGTTGTGTGTGGCTCATCTGCGTCTGATTCTCCATCCCAGCGTCGCAGCCAAATTCAGTACTTACGAGATGGTGATGATAGACGCATTCAATTTGTGTTGCTTTGATGGTACGCAATTGTCGATTCTTCTGCTATATCCTCACATGAGTTTGTATTTGATCACCGGTAGGTTTTATGTTGCAGTAACAATTATTTGCTCTGAGAAATTAAGTTTCAATCGCTCATAGCTAATCCGTAACGAAGGTGACAAGTTATGGATTGCAATGTATTATTCTTTCTCGCAATCCAAAGAAAGAGACAGTGAAACTCAATTGCCAATGGCATGGCTATTAAGTTGAACTCCTTCAGTTCCGGTCCCTCTCATATCATCTTTGATCTATTTTTTTCGTCTCTACTTTACTTATTTTACCTGATTCTATCCAGCTCTTGCCTTCAGAGATTCTTTCATTTGTGATTGATTTGTCAGACCCGGCCCAGTTTGTATGGCCCGGTAGTGGCCCATTAGTGCGGGATGCACATGTTTAATGCCACATTGCTAGTTGAGCAAGGGTGGAGGCAACTTATAAGCCTCTGTCTTCCAGCCATAGCACCTTCGGGTTAACCCTTTTACACGAAGCGAGGACGAAAGTGTAAGCAGGGTGCTATGTGTACGCGTGCACGCCCCCCGGAAGGGCTGTGCGGGGCGGCTCGTGAAAGACGGGGTGTTACAAGTGGTATCAGAGCCGACCCTCGCGGTTGCGCGTACGGGTCAGTGTGCGGGCATAGGGCGCATGGCGCGTATGGCCCGGGTAGGGCATACGGCATGGACTATGGCGCCGGCACTGGACGTACGGTCGTGCGCTAAGGGGAACGTTCCTGTACATTTGCCCGGGTGGGTGAGTTGCGCCGACGAGGACGTCGTGTTCTTTGAGGGGGGATGTATGTCACACCCGGCCCAGTTTGTATGGCCCGGTAGTGGCCCATTAGTGCGGGATGCACATGTTTAGTGCCACATTGCTAGTTGAGCAAGGGTGGAGACAACTTATAAGCCTTTGTCTTCCAGCTATAGCACCTTCGGGTTAACTCTTTTACACGAAGCGATGACGAAAGTGTAAGCAGAGTGCTATGTGTATGCGTGCACGCTCCCCGGAAGGGCTGTGCGGGGCGGCTCGTGGAGGGCAGGGTGTTACATGATTATAACGCCCGTCATGCATAGCAATGGTGGAGTAAGGGAGGGGGAGGCTATGTCATGGTCGGTTGCTACGATTATGTTGATAGTAGTTTCGCTCCAGCAATTACTGATAGATCCTGTAAATAGCAAGTCACCAGCTGTTTCTCTGAAGAGGTTGAGAACTAGAGTTTTGGTGATAAGTGCCTCTATATGTCCATGTTCTTGTAATACCGAGTTTTATACAGACATTCTACTTTACAAGTTCAGATTTTGCATATCGTCTGATTTTTTGTCGGCATATATGGTCTTTAGCAGGGTGATGTGTGGGTCCAAACTTGTCTTGAAACAGGATAGCCAAAATATCCTAAGAAGCCAACTGATCACCCCATAGATTTTGCATATAGTACAGAATGGTTCATAAACTGGGGTGAGAAGTAGGGCCTCTTAATTACACTTCTAAATTGTTCGCCCGTATGATCTGATTTCAGTAGAAATTGGGGTGGCAATTGATCTGATTTCTAAATTGTGTTTAAAATTGAAACGGCAAACTCAATGCTTCTGTCTAATAAGTTTTGAGTCCCAAACCCAAGCACTCCACACTACAACTATCATTTTTCAGATAAGGGAAGTATGTGACGCGTTGCGGTGCTGGTTCTTTTCCCTGTCAGATGGGTTTGTTTCCGTTCTAGCCTAGGTCGTATTGTTTTTCACCGGCGCCGGGTAACGTGCGCGGTAAAAAAACAAAGCGCGCAGGACTCAGCAACCAGGCCTTACGTACGTACTCCGTACTCAGCATCCAAAGGCTCGTTTGTTTCCGGCGAGCTGCGAGACCCGCCCCCCACACGTTCCTCGATCGCGCCCGCCCGACTCGCCGAGAAGCCAGGGAGATCGATGGACGACGCCACCACGCCGACGGCGACGCAGGAACTGGGCTGGTCGTCCCTCCCAGCCGACCTACTCAAAACCATCGTGGAACTGCTGCCGTGGTCGAGCCACGCGAGCTTCGCGGCCACGTGCAGGCACTGGCGCACCGCGGTGTCGCCCTTCTACCCGGCGTGGATTACCCCGGTCCTCCTCCACGCCGCCGACGTCGGCACCACAAATATCCGCTACTACAGCCCGTATTACCACAAGAACTTCGAGATCGCCGGGACGCCTCCAACGCCAAGCTCTGCTGCGCCAACGGGCATCGTGTGACGGTGTGCCATTACACTGATAGTTACAAATTAGTCGTCGTTGATGCCAACCTCGTGACAGGCAAGATCTACGACTTGTATCCTTTAGACAGAACCAGCTTCGACTTCGTAGTCTACAACGGCGCGCGACGAATATTCGGCATCAACGTGATCGGCGCGCTCTATATTACCCGCGCCATCGAGAACCATGATGGCGGATGGGATTGGGAGTTCTCCGAGTTCAACCTGAATTGGCCAAAGCCTGACGTATCCCCGACAACGAACCCTGTGCTCCACCGTGGTTTGTTGTACCTTCTTAGAGTCGACGGGAGGTTGGCGGTGTATGACGACAGCCGGTTCGAGGAAGGATTCAAGGTTGTTGACAAGCCCAGCGAATTTGGTTTCGAGTGCGATGACTACTACCTGTTTGAGTCCGACAAAGGAGATCTCATGGCCGTGCTCTTGGGGCACCGCGGCTCCCCAGTGCACGTCGTGAAGCTCAATGAGCAAAAGATGGAGTGGGAGAAAGTGGAAAGTTTGGAGGGACGGACATTGTTCACCGGCACGCTCACCACCATGATGGTGAAGACCGATATTAAGTGGATGCAAAACAACATCTTTGCACCGAGACTATACGATTGGCCTGAGACCATCCGCGTTGACCTTGTTGATAGGGAAGGTGAGCTGGCTTTTGTACCTGTGTCTAGTGAAGTGCCACAACACGGTGGGGCATGTGGCACGAGTATATGGGCATGTGGACTGGGACCGGAAGAAGCGCCGGAGTTTTGGGAGACTGCAAAGGTTGATCACAGTATTTGGGTTGATTTTAGCAAATGATATACTCCTGCTTGTACATCGTTTCTTCTCTTTATTTATAGTTGAAGAATAGTATTACCTCAACGCCTGTAAAGCATCCCTGCAGATAGCTTCATGATGTCCAATTGTTTTGATTTCAAGTAATTCTAAAACAACGTATAGCACGATCTTCAACACATATATTTCTCCTTCTAAACAACACATTTATTTATTTTAGAGAAGTTGAATACTCGAATTTTCTTCTTCATACACCATGTTGCATGGTTAATCCGAGACCAACGTCTTTCTTGTCTCCGGTGAAACTCCAACAAGCTTGTCCAGGATTGGGGTTAGGATAGGGTCTTCGTTTGTTGTAAATGGGCTTTGAGGGAAGGTCCAGCAGCGGCAAGTCGGCCAACATATAGTGGTGGGCACCACGAAACGAATGGGCAGTGCAGGTAACGATGACAAAGGGGAAGCGGAGAACATCGATGGGTGGGGTCAGGTGCGGCCCGTGCAGGAGCGACCATGGCGATGACGACCGGCAGGGACAAGAGAGGCTTGGCTCTCCGGCAAGACTGCAAGAGTAGAAGACCCTACACCATCGCAGTAGGGTAGGGGTACGCAGGGTGGCGGGACCTCGAGCAGAGATGGAGCAACTATGGTTGGAGATTAAAAAAGATTTTTTTCTTGCTTTTAAGTTTCAATTGGACACATATACACAAGCTGATTTTTTTGTTTTTTATCAGCTTTAGCACTCCTGCAACTATGAATGAATGTACGATGCTCTCGATCACTTCGTAGTCAAAATATCATCACACGCCGTTTGTCACTACACGAAACCGTGGTAGACTCAGTTTAGGATCACCTCGGCTCTCCAAACAGCATCAAGCTGTACTGTAATGTATTCGATCACCACGTGTTTTTGGAGCATGCCACGACCTGCAACGCAATTCGACTACAACACGTGAACAAGCAAGTTCTCCCGCGATTGAAGTTTGGTACATATCAACATCGTATGGTCTAGATTGAAGTTTATATAGTTTGCATGGAGGGGTTGATTTCCACATGATACGTTACCATATATATATATATGGGCAGTGGTTGCTGCGTATATAGGAGAAAAAATAAACCCGACAACATCCCCTCACACAGAACTACAGCCCAGAAATATCTCGCATGGAGACAGTAGAAGTAGAAACTAACGCTTGATCCTAGCCTGGCACCGGTCCTCTACACCTGCGGCCGCGGCGGTGCCGACCCCGAGGAAGGAGACGACGGCGCTAGGCTCGTCTACAGCATACCCAAGAAGCTGCTGCTGCTTCTGGCCGGCGGCGGAGAGCCGGACCGCTTCAATGACGATGTCAACTAGATCACGGTGCAGAGATGGATGCTCACACTGGACCCGGCCACATGCAGCACGTCCCTGCGCGACCCCTTCTCCTCGCGCACGATCGGGCTGCCCCCGGACACGGACGGCCTCCTCGCCGGCAGCGACGAGACCAGATATGTCATGTCGACCCGCCGGCCGACGGACCCCGGCTACGTTGTGCTAGTGATACATCTCACGGACCCGGTGGTGTGCTACTGTGTCATGATCCGGGCTAATGGGCCCATAATAGGAGTACGTGAGCCTGCGAGCCTGTGGGGTGCTGGGCTTGGCCCATGTAAGAACCTTATTATGCTGTCGAATGCCTGATGGAGAGGCAATGAAGGATGAAATGAACTAAACCTATCCCCTTCCTGTTCTTCTTCCTCCTTGATTTCTCTTCTGTGCCGGCATTGCCGAGCCACTCCGCTGCGCGTGACGCCGACGAACTCCTCCTGTTACCCTGTTTGATCTAAGGATCGTGACATTTGGTATCAGAGCTAGCTATCCTGCACCCTCCGCCGTCGCCAAGCTCGCCGCCCAACCCTAGCCCACCATCACCACCGCTGCCGCCGCCACAAACCACCATGATTTACCCTACTTTAGCTTGGAAGTACTGGAGTTCATATTTCAATATTTCTCTCAAGTTCTTTGTTCTGCAGCATACTTGGCAACACATATTGGAGATAAATGATTTGGATTTTCATATGAACTGGATGGCTATCTTTATTACACTGAAAAATCATGATGGTGTCTCTGATATGGTGCTGCACAAGTTGGTGACAAGCAACACAGCAATTCTAGTGGCTCATACAATTCTTTCTTTTACATATCTATCTACCACATTGATACATGTGTGTTGGTCATGGACATGGTTGCTAGAATTGTCTAAGTATCTATCATATGAGGGTTCTTTCAGTAGGCCTACCATCCACATTTCTGAAACTATTGGATACATGGCTTGGTATGGAAACACCTTGCTGACAGTGTTAAGCTTTTATCAAGGGAGAGTCCAATGGAAACCACCTTGGTTGTCCTTGATGTTCATTTCTAAGCTGGAATATTGGCCCTCTCATACATGCACGAGAAGCATGGCACTGCAAACTTGCTGCAGTTCATTGTTACAGATGAGGTATTTGCTGCTCACACAAGTGCACTGGCATTGTATATAAACAACAATTTTTGGGGACACTATGCTAGTGCAGCTGAAGCAGGAAGGTAACTCAAATGGTAGAGCTGATGTGGTACAGTTTTCTGGATGCAAGATCGAGTTTGCTGCTGCTAAGATTTTAAGCCAGGAAGAAGTGCTTCTGTTATGACCGGCATCGGCTACGAAAGGAGACACAAGCGCCAGCGTGGTTGAAGGAAAGCGGCAAGGATCAAGGAAGGCGTGGATATTTTGTTAGGAGAGATGTTTCCTTTAAAGTTTGTTAGGATTTGATAGTTAGGGTAAGTTGAGAGTCAAGGCTATATATAGCCAGATGTTGTAATCGTTTAGGGTACGCAAGATCAACAAAGTGTTGGTTCCTTGCCGCAGCTGCCTTCCGTGTCCCTTGTGCTCGTCGTGCGACAGCACGACGTTCGTTCGTCGTCGGGCGTTCAAGCCCCGTCCTCCCGTCTCCCACGACTACGCTCTCCGGAGCCTCACCTCAGGCTCTTCCAATCTGGTATCAGCGATGCCAGGCTCCAATGATGGGACCGAAGACGCCTCCTCCGCCGCGCCATCCCAAGCCATGGACGCCATCACCAAGTCGCTGGGATATCTCCAGAAGCAGCTCGCCGTGATCACCACCCAGATGGCTAACATGTCGTCTAGGCTCACCGTCCTCGAGAAGCATCCGCTCCCGCCGCCGGTGCTTCCATAGGCGGTCTCCTTGCCATATGGCCTACCTGGTTATGGTGGGATTCCACAGGCTTCGGCGCCCTTGGCATTCTCGGCATCATCGTCCTTGCAGCCGATCGTCACCATGCTGGCGCTCAGCGCACCCCTGCCAGCGACGATAGCTCCAGTGGCCATACACCAGATTCAATTCCCGCACTCACCCTCGCCAATCTCGGACTACGCTCTGCCGACACCCTCTGGGGAGCAGTATGGGCCGCCGGCGCCCGCAGCGCCGGGGATCGGCGTGCCGCGTTTCCATAAGCTGGATTTCCCGTTGTTCGATGGCAGGGAAGATCCGTTGGGCTGGCTAAACCGTTGCGAACAGTTCTTCTGCAGCCAGTGCACGCCGGAACATGACAAGGTGGATCTCGCGGCGTATCACATGACCGGTGTTGCCCAGACGTGGTTCTTCATGCTGGAGCGTGATACGGGCGTTCCGACCTGGACGCGCTTCAAGGAATTGAGCAACCAGCACTTTGGGCCGCCCCTCTGCACCAACCACCTGGGTGAACTTGCTCGCCTCCAGTTCCGCACCACCGTCGAGGAGTATCGGGAGCGCTTCTTAGCACTCCTTTGCCATGCAGATCCATTGGCACCGGCACAGCAGGTGCAGCTCTTCACGGCAGGTCTGCCAGATCGCATTCGCATTGACGTCGAGCTTCGTGGACTGGCTGATTTACAGGAAGCGCTTACATTGGCTCGCGCATACGAGCGTCGTTCTGCCACGACGGATACCGCGCCCCCGACGCGTCCAGTACGCTTGCCTCCCCGACCCGCCCTTCCGGCCGCGCCACCATCAGCACCTCTACCGCGGCCGCCCGCGCCTCAACCAACGACGGGCGCGCCCTCAGCCGCTCCAACCCCACCACGGTCGTTCCGTCGACTGTCTCCGGCGGAGTTGAACGAACGCCGCCACCAGGGCCTTTGTTACAACTGCGACGAGCAATATGTGCGCGGTCACCGCTGCCAGCGTCTCTTCTACATAGAGGTGACCGATTATGAGGAGGACCCGGCGGAGTCTGCCGCGCAAGAGTCTCCAGAGGACTCCCCGGTCGCATCACTGCAAGCCCTCACTGGCATACGCATGGAGGACATGATGCAGCTGCCAATCATCCTCAACGACGACACCTACATCGCGCTCCTCGACTCAAGGTCCACACACAACTTCGTCAACCGGAATGCAGCAGCTCGAATGTGCCTCGCGGTTGGCCCCATCCCAGGCCTCCAGGTGTCAGTGGCCAATGGTGACAAAGTGGGTTGCCAGGGACACGCTCGTGACGTCGCAATTCGCATCGGCCTTGAGGATTTCTCCATCAGCAGCTACATCATTCCCTTGGGTGGTTACGATGTCATCCTTGGCGTCGAGTTCTTGCGCACCCTGGGCTCCATACTATGGGATTTCGAGGACTTATGCATGGCATTTTGGTGGGGTGATCGCCGTGTGTTCTGGAAAGGCGTGGGCTCACCACGCTATGACATCACGAAGCCATCAGTGCGTGCCATCCGCGGTGATGGTCCCGGCCTGATGGAGTGCCTTCTGTAGGAGTATGCCACCGTGTTCGCCGAGCCTTCCGACCTGCTGCCGGCCCGAGCTTGTGACCACCGCATCCACTTGCTCCCAGGGACGGCGCCGGTCGACGTGCGGGCCTATCGTTATCCACAGCTACAGAAGGATGAGCTTGAAACTCAATGTGCAGCAATGTTAGCGCAAGGGATCATTCGGCCCAGCACATCCGCCTTCTCAGCCCCGGTACTACTCGTCAAGAAGCAGGACGGCTCTTGGCGCTTCTGCGTGGATTATCGCGCCCTCAACGACAAGACGGTCAAAGACAAGTACCCCATCCCCGTGGTTGATGAGTTGCTCGATGAACTCCATGGTGCGTGCTTCTTCACTAAACTTGATCTACGTTCCGGCTACCATCAAGTTCGCGTGCACCCCGCTAATGTGGACAAGATGGCCTTCCGCACCCGCCATGGCCACTTCGAGTTCCTCGTTATGCCTTTTGGCTTGACGAACGTGCCGAAGACGTTCCAGAGATTGATGAATGAGGTCTTGTGCCCGCCGCTCCGTCTTGGTCTTTTTCGATGACATTTTAATCTACAGTTCCTCTTGGTCGGAGCACTTGCAGCATGTCAAAGCTGTCCTCGACGCCATGCTCACCAATCACCTCTCCGTCAAGCGCTCAAAGTGCACCTTTGGAGCCTCCACGGTGTCCTACCTTGGGCACATTATTTCGGCCGAGGGCATCGCCATGGATGGCGAAAAGGTGGACGCCGTGGCGTCTTGGCCAGAGCCACGTTCCGTGAGGGGTCTCCGCGGATTCTTGGGCCTCGCGGGTTACTACCGCAAATTCATCCAAGATTTTGGTATTATAGCAGCGCCGCTCACCAAGCTCCTCAAGCGGGACAACTTCGTATGGAACGATGAAGCAAACTCGGCCTTCCGGTGTCTCAAGAAAGCCCTCTCCACCGCGCCCGTGCTCCAGCTACCGGACTTCAATAAACCCTTCGCCGTAGACTGCGACGCATCCGGTACATGCTTTGGCGTCCGTTCAGATGGCCGGAGCACTCGTGTTCTTCAGCCGGCCATTCGCAGCGTGCCACCTCAAAATTGCGGCCTACAAACGCGAACTCATCGGGTTAGTGCAGGCCGTTCGACATTGGCGGCCATACTTGTGGGGCAGGCGCTTCCTCATCCAGATAGATCATTACAGTTTGAAGTTCATGCTCGATCAACGTCTGTCCACCATCCCTCAACACCAATGGATCAGTAAACTCTTTGGGTTCTACTTCGCCGTGGAGTTCCGCCCCGTACGACTCAACACAGTGGCAGGTGCTTTGTCCTGGCGCGACACAGATGAGGGCGCAGTTGCCGCTCTCTCGGGACCCTCGTTCCAGCTGTTCGCGGACATTCGATAGGAGGTCGCCGAGAACACGGAATGCCGGCAGATGCGCGACCAGATCACGGCGGGTGAGCTGGGCGCGCCATGGCGCGTCCTTGACGGCCTCATTCTCCATGGCGATCGCGTGTTCCTTCCAACGGACTCGGCCTTGGTTCCCCAGGTGATCACCATGGCGCACTCTGCGGGCCATGAAGGCATCCAAAAAACATTGCATCGCCTCCGCATGGATTTCCACATTCCGCGCGACCGGGCTCTGGTTTGTGACCTCGTTCGTGCCTGCGCCACTTGCCAACGCAACAACACGGAGACGCTGCATCCCGTGGGCCTTCTGCAGCCGCTTGATGTGCCATCCCAGGTGTGGGTCGATATCGCTATGGACTTCGTGGAAGGACTTCCGAAGGTGCACGGCAAGTCAGTGATTATCACGGTGGTTGATCAGTTTTCCAAATATGCACATTTTATCGCCTTGGGACACCCGTACACGGCGATGTCCGTGGCTAAGGCTTTCTTCGAGGGCATTGTTCGTCTTCATGGATTTCCGGCTTCCATCGTGAGTGATCGCCACCCCGTCTTCACTAGCAATCTGTGGCGGGATCTCTTCAAGATGGCAGGCGTCAAGCTGCACATGAGCACGGCTTTCCATCCGCAAACCGACGGTCAGTCAGAGGTGGTGAACAAAGCCATTGCCATGTACTTGCGCTGCGTCACCGGCGACCGTCCGCGAGCATGGCTGGATTGGGCTCCCTGGACCGAATCCTGCTACAATACGTCGTTCCACACGGCGCTCAAAGCTACGCCGTTCCGCGTGGTCTACGGCCGGGATCCACCGACGCTCCTGCCATTCACTCCAGGGGCGGCGCAGACAAACACAGTCGATGACATGCTCCGCGCACGGGACGCGTTTCTGGCCGAGGTGCGTGACCGTCTGCTCCAAGCCCAACAATATGCCAAGCGTTACTATGATGAACATCACCGCGACTTGGAGTTCTCAGTGGGGGATTGGGTTTGGCTCCGCCTCCTCCATCGCCAAGCTCAGACTTTGGTCGACCGGCCAAAAGGGAAGCTGGGGCCGCGTTATGCCGGGCCTTTCCAGGTGGTTGAACGCATCGGCACGGTGGCCTATCGGCTTCGTCTACCAGCAGGTGCGCGCGTCCACGATGTCTTTCATGTGGGGCTCCTCAAACCATTTCATGGCGAGCCGCCAGTGGCACCCCCTGCCCTGCCTCCCATGGAGAACGGCCGGTTCCTGCCTGTGCCAGAGCGCGTTCTGCGCGCACGATAGTAGCGAGGCATCTGGGACGTGTTGGTGAGCTGGGCCGGCATGACGACCAACGACGCGACCTGGGAGCCCCTCAAGCAGTTCAAGCAGTCGTATCCAGACTTCCAGTTTGAGGACGAGCTGTTTTTGGAGGCAGGGAGAGATGTTATGACCGGCATCGACTGAGACACAAGCGCCAGCGTGGTTGAAGGAAAGCGGCAAGGATCAAGGAAGGCGTGAATATTTTGTTAGGAGAGATGTTTCCTTTGTTAGGATTTGATAGTTAGTTTGGTAAGTTGAGAGTCAAGGCTATATATAGCCAGATGCTGTAATCATTTAGGGTACGTGTCGGGGACAAACCCAGGGGGTCCCCTAATCATCGGGGTAATCACCCTCAAAAAACGTTAACCACGAAGGGCCGAATCGCCGGCAGCCCGGAAGGGCCACCAGGGCAACGCGGCCCGCCACAACTTACGGCCCAGATATAGCCGCCTGAGCTCGCCCGACAAGGGGACCCAGGTGGCAACCTCCGTCTCCGCCTCGCTCGAGGGTCGCGTGCCCCCTCAAGCAGGCGAACCAACTCCGCCTCGCTCGAGGGCACCCCTCTACTAACCGCGGCACGCGCCGGCGCCCCACCTGACAACGGCATTTAATGCCCGCCCCATCAGGCGGGCGCCAAAGTCAAAAGGCAATCTTTCCCCACGCCGCGCCGCTGACACCACAGAGCTCGCTGTTCCACCTGCTCTGGTCACTATGCGTCCTCGCCGGCGCTGTGCGGGCATACGCGGCACTACGCAAGGCCCTGTGCGGACTTGCAGGCGTCATTCCGCACCACTATTCCACCCGCTCCCGTCCTTTCCCCCCGGGGCAGCCCTCGAATGGGCATGAAGGACCCTCGAACGAATATATGAGCAGCGACCGAGTACAAACTCCGATCAGGCGCGGCCCGGTGATGACGAATGCCAGGTCAAATCCACCAACTCTCGGCCATTCCCTGGTAAGCCAGGCACGCCGCGCACTGTGGTCGACAGCAACCACCATGCCGACCCCTGTGCTGCCAACTCCCGTCCTTCTTCGCCTACCACGCCCTCGAATCAATCAGCGACGGGTAGCTGGACACGGATTACGGCAGCGACACCCCTCGAAACCACTCCAGGACAAGCACAGGGACGGCCACGACACCCGCAGAAGCCGGGGCTCGCCATAAATCCCCTGCCAGGATCAAGGACGATCGCACGCCCGGCGCCATGCTCTCCAGTGCGTACCCCTGTAGCACGCACTATACTTATGCTTGTAAACCCCTTCCCCCATCTCTCTCCTTGACCTATAAAAGGAGGGAAAGTGGGGGAGGAGAGGGAGGGACACGGAGACGAACGCACACACAACCACCGCCTCCCACGATATCGGCACTCGCCTCAATCACACCCATTTTTCAGGGACTTGGAGACTCCTTCTCCTCTCCCGCCTTGCTTGTAGCCCCCCACTGCAAGCACTCCGGTGCAAGATAGTGCAGCACCCCGAGCGCACTCTGCTGGACGTACGACCTTACGGTTGGAACCAGGATAAAACCCTTGTCTCACTGTGCTAGCTCTTGCATCAACCGTCAGGGGACGGGACACAGCGCATTCTGTGTGGCGCTAGGATTGACTGACCGATCCCAGCACCGACAGTGGCGCGCCAGGTAGGGGGGTTGCGCTGTCATCAACCTCGCCCGATCAGTTCCCTTGACGGCAGGCCACGCCAAGGCCATGTCGCCACGATCCGCCCTGGGGTCCCCCGGCCCGCTTCCGCGCGGGTACCGGATCATGTTCGGGATCCTGGAGTTCGAAGCGACCGGTGAGGGCCTCCTCATGCGGCTCGCCTCCAGGGCACCCGGCATGATAACTATTACCCCGGCGCCGCCAACGCCACCCAACCTTAGGAGACGTCGAAGACTGCATGAGCTGCAGATTCGCGTGGAACGGCGCGTTGCCCCACGCGTCGTCCTCCCTGATTGGGACGCACACCTGTGGCTCCGGCCCGCCGCCGCATTAAGGGGGGCGCACCCCCGCCAGCGGCCCCCGCGGAGGGAGCACACCAGGAAAATGTGGCCGGGTCGGCACCGCTCCCGCACGGAATGAGCAACACGGCCGCGAGCTACTCCGCGGCAATCAGCACCAACCTGAACGCGCAAGAGGATCCGCCGGGTCACCAGCTGGGTTCGATCCGCAGCCTCGACACTTCCTCGCCCGGCGGGTCCCAGCCCGAGTCGGACGACGGGGAAAGTGTGCACGGTCAGGAGCACCCAGGCCTGGACTACTCCGGGCTACGCGACCGCGAAGGCCTTACCACCTTCCAGGCCATTGCGGACTTCTGCCTCACCTGTTCTGACGATTCCAACGAAGGGGAATACGACCCCACGCAGGAATGCTTCGTCCTCGACGGCGAAGTAGAGTCCGTGGGAGAGGATAAAGAAACGCGCGACGGGGCTGGGCACGACGAACCGCCACCAGCGCCCGCCGAGCCGTCGGGCGAAGCCGCACTCGCGCAGGCACAGCTCGCGCAAGTGCAAGAGCTGGAAGCCAGGCTCCAACAGGAGCGCCAGCAGGTACAGGAGCTGCGCGCAGCTCTGGAGGCCCGGCAGCCCGAGCGCGGCGAACGTGCGTGAGCTGCCGGGCGTATCGCTCAAGCGCGCATCATAGGTGACGACAACGACGCCAGCCCTGCCATGCCGCCGCGGGCAAGCCAGAAGCTCGTCGCCACAGTAACCCTAATTCGGGCTATGCCCGAGCCATCGACACCAGAGGTGCGCGACATGCGGCGCCAGGTACAGGCCCTTGTCGAAGAAGAGGCCGTTCAACAAGCGGAGAGTTCCGCCTCCCGCATGCGCCACCAGGCCAGTTCGATAGCCGGAGGAAGCAAGCGGGATAAGGAACAATCCGTCCATACCCCGCCTAGGGGCGCATGGATGCCTCACCGACCAACGAACGACGGGAAGGCGCTCATGACCGGCGACCGCGAAACGAGGAGGTCCGCGAAGGACCGACTCGTGGACACACGAGGCGCCATCGACGACGGCGACGCGCACAACGTCCTGAACAAGAAGAGGCAGGACGCGGCGCCTCCCCGCAGTAGGCACCCCCGACGAGGGGGTCGCTACGACAGCGAGGAGGACAAAAGCCCGACGCCGGAACCCCCGGGAACCCCTGTGTTCAGCCGAAAAATCCGTTCGGCCGCCATCCCGCCGCGCTTTCGTCAACCGACCACCATTACCAAGTATTCGGGCGAAACAAAACCCAAGACATGGCTCAACGTCTACCGCCTGGCTTGCCAGTTGGGCGGGGCCCACCGACGACGCTATGATCATACGCAACCTTCCGCTTCATCTCGCGGACTCAGCGCGGACATGGCTCGAGCACTTACCCGCGAACCAGATCCACGACTGGGATGACCTGGTCAGGATGTTCGTGGGTAACTTCCAGGGCACGTACGTGCGCCCCGGAAACTCCTGGGACCTGCGCGGGTGCCGGTAGGCGGCCGACGAACCGCTGAGAGACTTCATCCGCCGCTTCTCCAAGCGCTGCACCGAGCTACCGAGCGTAGGTGACTCCGAAATCATCCACGCCTTCCTCGAAGGCACGACTTGTCGGGAGCTGGTGCGCGAGCTGGGGCAAAACCATCCCACCAGCGTCAACGCGCTGTTCGACATCGCTACCAACTTCGCCTCCGGGGAGGAGGCTGTCGGGGCGATTTTCGACGGCAAGACCAAGGGGAAGCGCGCGGAGGAGCTGCCCGCGGAGGGCAGCAAGTCCAAGGAAAAGGCTAAAAAGCAGAAATGAGGCGGCAAGGGCCGAAAACCCCAGCAAGCCACGCAGCAGCAGCAGCAGGGCGAGGACTGTGACGAGGCCCTCGTGGTCGAGCGAGGCCGCAAAGGCCCTCGAGGCCCCCCTCAGGGAGGAGGCCTGTTCGACGAAATGCTGAAGAAGCCATGCCCGTACCATAAGGGCCCTGTCACCCACACCCTCGAACAGTGTGGGATGATCAAGGGTTACTTCAGGCGCACCTCCGCGAAGGAGGATGGCCCGAAGAAGGATACGGGTGATGGCGGCAACGACGAGTTCCCCCATGTGGAGGATGTCTTCTTCATCGTGGGGGGGCCCACGGTGAACGTGACATCCCGAGAGCAGAGACGTGAACGCCGAGAGGTCTTCTCCGTTCACCCCGCGACACCGACCTACCTCGCCTGGTCGGACGAGACCATCTCCGTCGGCCGCGAGGACCACCCGGACTATGTCCCGAATCCGGGGCGATATCCGCTTGTCGTCGACCCCGTCATCGGCAACACGCGATTCTCCAATGTGCTGATGGACGGGGGCAGCAGCCTCAACATCCTATACGTCCACACCTTAGAGCTCATGGGCATCGGCACGAACCAGCTGAGGCCAAGCAGGGCGCCGTTCCACGGCATCGCGCCAGGGAAACGGGTCCAACCCCTCGGGCAGATCGACCTACCCGTTTGCTTCGGCACTCCCGACAACTTTCGGAGGGAGACCCTCACCTTCGACGTGGTGGGATTCCCAGGAGCGTACCACGCCATCCTCGGGCGTCCGTGCTACGCCAAGTTCATGGCGGTCCCCAACTACGCCTACCTCAAGATGAAGATGCCGGGGCCAAAGGACGTCATCACCGTGGGATCGTCGTACGAGCATGCTTACGCGTGTGACGTCGAATGCGTCGAGGGCGCGGAAGCGCTCGCCTACAGCGAGACCCTGGTGGCAGACCTGGAGAAGATGGCGAACGAGGCCGTCGACTCCGCCAAGAGGCACGCAGGCACCTTCGAGGCTGCAGAGCACACCAAGGCGGTGCCCCTCGACCCCAATGCCCCCGAAGGCAGGGCATTGAGGGTCAGCACCACCCTCGACCCCAAATAGGAAGCAGTGCTCGTCGACTTCCTCTGCGCCAACGCCGACATCTTCGCGTGGAGACCCTCGGACATGCCGGGGATTCCGAGGGAGGTCGCCGAGCACAGCCTCGACATCCAGCCTCACTCCAAGCCGGTGGTACAGCGACTGCGGCGGTTCGATGAGGAAAAGCGCCGCGCCATCGGGGAGGAGGTGCACAAGCTCCTGCAAGCCGGATTCATCAAAGAGGTATTTCACCCGACCTGACTTGCTAATCCTGTTCTAGTTAAGAAGAAAAACGGAAAATGGCGCATGTGCGTAGATTATACCGGTTTAAACAAAGCATGCCCTAAGGTTCCGTTTCCCTTGCCTCGAATAGATCAGATAGTAGACTCCACTGCTGGGTGCGAATTGCTATGTTTTCTTGATGCTTATTCCGGTTATCATCAGATTAAGATGAAAGAGTCCGACCAGCTCGCGACTTCTTTTATCACCCCGTTTGGCATGTTTTGCTACGTCACTATGCCGTTCGGCCTCCGAAACGCTGGAGCTACATACCAGCGATGTATGCAACACATTTTCGGAAGCCACATCGGGCGGACCGTTGAGGCATATGTTGACGATATCGTTGTGAAAACCAGAAAGGCGGACGATCTGGTAAACGATTTGCAAATCGCATTCAGTTGCCTCCGGGCGAACGGGGTAAAATTAAATCCGGAGAAATGCGTATTCGGGGTGCCGTGAGGCAGGCTATTGAGTTTCATCGTCTCCCAACGAGGCATCGAACCCAACCCCGAAAAAGTCTTGGCCCTGGAACGAATGGGGCCAATTCGGGACCTCAAGGGGGTGCAAAGGGTACTGGGCTGCCTCGCAGCTCTCAGCCGTTTCATCTCTCGACTTGGTGAAAAGGGCTTACCTTTGTACCGGCTCCTAAAAAAGCACGAACGCTTTTCATGGACCCCCGAAGCCCAAAAAGCCCTCGACGGGCTAAAAGCGTCGCTCGCACGCGCACCGATCCTCACGCCGCCGCAGAACGGCGAGCCCCTCTACCTATACGTGGCTGCGACAATGCAAGTTGTCAGCGCTGTCATCGTTGTAGAAAGAACAGAGGAGGGCCACGCTCTGCCGGTCCAGAGGCCGGTATACTACGTCAGCAAGGTGCTGACCGAAACCAAGACGTGGTATCCACAAATCCAGAAGCTAGTCTACGCTGTAGTGCTCGCGCGACGAAAGCTGCGACACTACTTCGAGGCCCATCCGGTCACCGTGGTCTCATCCTTCCCCTTGGGGGAGATAGTCTGCAACCCGGACGTCTCGGGTAGAATAGCGAAGTGGTCGATGGAGCTCGTAGGAGAAACTCTCTCCTACGCGCCGCGAAAAGCAATAAAATCACAAACCTTAGCGGATTTCGTCGCTGAGTGGACCGACGTCCAACTTCCACCGCCCCAGATCCAAGCCGAATGCTGGACCATGTACTTCGACGGGTCGGTGATGAAAACCGGGGCAGGCACGGGCCTCCTCTTCGTCTCACCCCTCGGAGAGCACATCCGGTACGTGGTTCGCTTGCACTTCCCGGCGTCGAACAACATGGCGGAGTATGAAGTCCTCCTCGCCGGGCTCCGCATCGCCATCGACCTCGGCGTCAAACGCCTCGACGTCCGGGGAGATTCTCAGTTGGTCATCGACCAAGTGATGAAGAATGCAAGATGCCGCGACGAAAAGATGGAGGCGTATTGCAACGAGGTTCGCCGTCTCGAGGACAAATTCTATGGCCTCGAGCTGAACCATATCGTGCGCAAATACAACGAGGAAGCGGATCAGCTAGCCAAGATCGCGTCAGAGCGAATCACCGTTCCTCCGAACGTCTTCGCCCGCGACCTCGACCAACCCTCCGTCAACTTTGAACCAAAGGCCGGAGCCCTCAGGACGCCCTCGGGGCTGCGAAGGTCCAGCCCATGAAAGAGGACCCCTCGAAAGAGGGGCTCGAAGCCCTCGACGTTGAAAACTCTTCGGCCGAGGCCATGGAAATCGACGTGGACACACGACCGCAAGACTGGCGCAGCCCATACCTCGCATGGATCGACCACGGGGAGCTGCCCTCGGACCGGACCGAGGGGCGCCGCATCGCCAGAAGAGCCAAGACCTTCGTCTCGGTCGGCGGCGAGCTGTACAAGCGCAGTGCCTCAGGGATTCTGCAGCGATGCATCCCCATCCCCGAGGGAAAGTAGTTGATCCGTGACATCCACGCCGGGGCGTGCGGACACCACGCGGCGCCGCGTACCCTCATGGGTAACGCGTTCCGGCAAGGCTTTTACTGGCTCACCGTCGTATCCGACGCGAACGAAGTCGTGCGCACCTGCGAAGGGTGCCAATTCTACGCACGAAAGACGCATCTCCCGGCGCACTCCCTGCAGACCATCCCTGTAACATGGCCTTTCGCGGTCTGGGGGTTGGATCTCGTGGGGCCTTTCCGCCCAGCGCCCGGGGGCTTCACCCACTTGTTGGTGGCCATCGACAAGTTCTCGAAGTGGATCGAGGTCCGGGCAATCACCAGCATCAGATCTGAGCAGGCCGTGTTGTTTTTCACCGACATCATCCACCGATTCGGGGTACCCAACTCGATCCTCACCGACAACGGCACCCAGTTCACCGGCAAGAAGTTCTTGGAGTTCTGCGACGACCATCACATTCGCGTTGATTGGTCGGCCGTAGCACATCCACAAATGGGTTGCTGAGCTACCATCGGTGATCTGGAGCCTCAGGACAACCCCAAGCAGGGCCACAGGCTTCAGCCCGTTCTTCCTCGTCTACGGCGCCGAAGCCGTCCTCCCAACAGACTTGGAGTACGGGTCTCCGAGGCTCAAGGCCTACCAAGAAGAGCAAAACCAGCGGAACCGCGAGAATTCGCTGGACCAGGTGGATGAGGCGCGAGACGTAGCGTTGCTTCACTCGGCACACTACCAGCAATCACTCCGGCGGTATCAGGCTCAGAAGGTGCAGCGTCGAGACCTCCATGAAGGGGACCTGGTGCTGAGATTGAGCCAGGACAATCGAGAACGTCACAAGCTCACTCCGCCATGGGAAGGACCATTCATCGTCGCCAAAGTCCTCAAGCCTGGCACCTACAAGCTGGCGAACGAGAAGGGCGAGATCTTCACCAACGCCTGGAACATCCAACAGCTACGTCGCTTCTATCCTTAAAACTCTCAGTATTTCTTGTAAATACTTCATGTTCTTAGTCGACAACGATGAAAAGTTTGCGAAAAACATGGAAACATTGTTAATAACAGCATGAATAAGGGGGACTTGGTTCTATTCTCGACCTAGTCTCGATAAAGCCAAGCCCCCCTCGGGGGCTGCGGGGGGTTTACCCCCCCCCCCCCCCCCTAATCGTCCCAATTGTCAAAAATTGTGCTAAAACTCATAACGCTTAGAAAGATGCGGGGCGCGAGCTAACTAAAGCTGGAGCCGGCTGAGCCGTGAGACCGCCTACGCCCTCGAGGAGATACGGCATCTCCCTCTCCACTCCACACCTTAATTACTCGCGGATTCAGAATACCCGGCCAAAATCTCTCCAAGCCAAGAACAGCACAATAGAAACAAGTTCAAAATGCACAATCGAAATTCAAACTTAGTTTGTGTACAGAGCCAGTCTCCTAAAAACTAAGATACATTTTAAACCTCTAAGCCTAAACCTTTCAGGCTTCACCTTCCTGCGGGGGCACGGCGGCGGCCTCGGCGTCGACAGTCGAAGGGACCGACGCGAGGGCCCCAGGACCATCGTCGTCACGGTGCACCGAGGCGATGGCTTCCTCAAGGGACGCCACGGCGCCAGCCTCAGGATCAGCCTCAGCGTCAGCCACGACCTCGGACCCGATGACGGCGCGCGCATCTCCATCCTCATCCTCGCCGGGAAAAAGATCACGACCGAACCTGGTGGCAAGCACTGTGGCGGCGTCCTCGGCGCTGTCATCGGCCTCATCAAGAGCAGCAAGGGCGGCGTCGTCATCCAGGTCTGCATCGATGAAGTAGCCGCGCGCCACCGCCGCAAGGTCGATGTCGTAATGGGTCGACACCATGCCGAGTGCCTTCTTCACGCCAAGGTGAAGAGCGTTCTCGAGGCGCTCCGCCACGTAGCCTTTCAAGGACCTCAGGCGGCTGGGCAGTGACGACCCCGACTGCAATCCCGACGGGATGTCGACGCACTAGATGTCCCGGCACGCGGCGTCAGCGGAAGCCCTCAGAACTTCGAGTTCCCCCTGAGCCTCGGAGTAGGCAGCTTGAGCAGCCACCGCCTCGTCCGCCTTCTCGGCCTCGACCTTCCGCAACCCTGACAAGGATCGAGCACGTCAGGACGAACTCCAGCACAAAAACAGCCAAGGAAGCTAAGAAAGCATAAGACCATACCATCCACCAAGGCCGTCGCCTCGGCAAGCGAGCGGCCCAGCTGTTCAGCCTCCTGGGCCTTCTGCTCTGCCCGGGCCGCCGCCTCCACGAACTGAGATTGTGCGGCCTTGCGCGCCTTGCGCTCCTGCTCGAGCCGGGCCCGCTCCGCCGCGAGCGCCTCGCGTTCCCGCTAGAGCCGGCCTTGAGCATCCTCGCGCGCCTTGCGTTCAAGCTCAAGCCGCTCCAACGCCGCGGCCAATTCCTGGGCCCCCCGCTCCGCCACGCCTCTCTCGGCGTCGCGTTCCTGCTCCGTGCGAGCCTTGGCGCCCTCGTGTGCGCGGGCGGCCGCCTCCGTCTCCCTCACCCGGGCGGTGAGCTGGGTCACCTCCGTACCCAGGTCCAGGTTTGCCTGACGGTACCGACGAAGGTCGGCGTACAGGTCTGCAATGCACGCGGTCTTGTCTACCGCCTCCTGTCGCAGAAGCTGCACGAAGAACCATCAGGAATAAGCCACGAACTAAAAAACGGCGACGAATTACCGAGCGATGTGGATGAGCACAGGGTTACCTCGAAAAGCTCCAGCGCCTGCCTGGAATGGAGATCGGCGGCGGCAGTGAAGGCCCGCTCCAGGTCCATCCCAACCCGCTCCGCTCGAGCCCACAGCACGTTCTCCTCCGCCATGCCCCGCCAGACTCGAGCGGAGACGCCGGGCTCCTCCGGCCATGCGCTCGGACCGCGCCGACCCTGACGCAGCGCCGCCTCGGTCGTATCCCACTCGGCCGCTCCCCCAGCCACTGGCGTCGGCGGCAGTTCCCGAGCCAAGGAACACGCCGTCGGCACCTCGGACGCGGCCACCCCCGAAGGGGGAGCGCGCCCGCCGTCATCATCTTGGGCCACGGCGGTGGCACGGCCCCCCTGCTCGCCCACCACCGGGGCGTCCTGCCCCGGCTCCACATCCACCACCGGGGCGTCCTGCCCCGGCTCCACGTCCGCCGCCAGGGGCGCCCCTTCCCGCTCCATCTCCATCGGCCGGGGATCTTGCGCCCCCGGCGCCGGCTCCACCAGCATCGATGCGGACGTCGCCGCTGGACGCGGAGTCCCGCGCGAACGCGATCCCCCGGCGAGAGGGGAATCCAACGCTCCGACCTTCAACGCCTTCTTAGGCGCAAGGTTGGGGTTGGCCTTGGCAGCGCCACGAGCGCTGAATCAGAAAGGAAAAACAGAAATCACGAAGTAAAAAGCCAAACAGGGATGGGAAATCACGAGAACGGCTCAAAGCGAGGCTTACCGGACGCAGTCCTGCAAGGCCTGCAATTTCCGCTTCGAGCTGCTCGTCGAAGGAGCCCTCCTCGAGCTTGAGGACCCCCTCAACCCGCTCGGGGGCTGCGAACACCTCGAGCCCTCGGCATCCGATCTGCTACGGCGCGAGGCGCCCGCAGCAGGAGTAGGGGTCACTAGCGCCCGCGGCGTCGCAGGTCGGGCGAGCGCAACCACCGTCCGCGCCACCACCGGCGCAACATCGCCAAGGCTCGCCGCGCCCGCGTTAGGCGGCGGCATGGTCATCTCCTCCTCCCCACCGGCGGGCGGAGCCCTACCGGCGTCGATCTCCTCCTCCTCCTCCTCGCTGGGAGGATCCGAGGAGTCCTCTGGGGACGACGGCCGTGTCCCACCGTCCCTCCTCCACCAGCGGAGCGCCGCCAGGTGCGCGTCGCGCCGGGCCTGCCTCCTCTGGATACTGGCTTTCTTCACCGCCTTCGCGTCCCTCTCGCGGTCGCGGTTCGAAGCGCGCACCTCCGGAGTCGGCGCAAGGGAGCGGTAGAGGCCGCAGTTCACCTCCTGAAACCGCAAATGAATCGAAAGGGGAAATCCTAAGTAATTAATCCGACAGCTCGGGAGGGAAGACGGCGACTTACCGACAAAACATGGCCCTCATCAGGACGCAGCCGGAACGACTAGAGGTCGCTCGGCATGGTGTCGGGATGCACCGCCGTTCGCACCCTCGTGACGACGTACTCCTCCAGGAGCGGCTCCGGCAACATACGCGAAGCCGCCACTGCCGCCGGGTCAGCGCCCTCTGTCATCCGGAATAGAGGGAGCTGCCTCTCCATGAGGGGAACCACCCGGCGACGGTGGCAGTGCGCAAGCACGTGCGCCACGGACAAACCCGACCCCGCCAGAGTACGAAGGGCGTCGAGGGCGGGGCGGAGCCTCTTCCGCTGACCGTCGCCGGAAACACCATAGCTCCAGGAGTCGGCCTTCTCCGTCAGGATCTTGCCGATGTACTCCGGCAACCCCAGGCCGTCGTTGCGAAGATAGAACCACCCCTTGGCCCAGCCGCTGTTGTTGGTGGTCATCCTGCAGGCTGGGTACAGGTGCTTCCGAGACTCGACCGGCGCGAGCGTAAGACCGCCGGCGCACGAGGAACGACGCACCCCCTCCCCGCGCCGGACGTACTGAGCTCGGCATGGAAGAGGTGGACCCACAAGTCTCAGTGCGCCTCGATCCCCAGCACACCCTCACAGATGCCGACAAAGGCCGCCGCCTGAGAGATGGTGTTGGGGGCGAAGTTGTGGAGCTCCACGCCGTAGTAGTGGCACAGGCCCCGCATAAACTGGCTGGCGGGCGCGTTGAAGCCCCGCTCGTGGAAGCGGGTAAAGCTCACCACGTACCCCGCCAGCGGGTTCGGCACCCTGGCCATCAGCGGCGGGACAATCCATGCCGGCCGCACCGGATCGCCCCGGGGCAAGAGCTGTCCGCCGGACGCCAGACCCTCCAGGAGGTGATCGGTGGCGGTGGACGGAGTCCACTCGGTGACGCCCTCAATGACCACCATGGCGGACGGCGGAGCGGGAAGCGAAACGCAACGAAGACGGGCGGAAGAAGCAGAGAGCTGCGAGCGGACTCGGAAGCGAGAGAGGCGGAGGCGCGAAGCTGCTGCAGGGAATGGCGAAGGTAAGTGATCCCCTTCCCCCCAGGCTTTCCTTTTATAAGGAAGCGAGCGGATTCATCCCCGCCGCAGCATCCAAAGCCACTGACACCTGGGCCAGGCGCGCGTAGCGCATTGATGACAACCGGGGGCCCCTCTCCCTTTCCCCGGGGAGCGGCATGCGCAAGCGGCAGCATTTACTGCAGCGAGGTAAAACGAAACAACGCGGCAGCAGCGCCTGACCGCCCGTCGCCTCGCCTCTCCCCAGCGCACGCCAACTCCGCCTAAAAAGGCGCGCCCACTACGCCCACGTCGCCCGCTCCGTGCCACGACAGCCACGACCGCATCCGCCAGCGGTCGTGCGCGGGCCCGCAAACTGAAACGTCAAACCACCCAACCGTTGGGTTCCTTCCAAGGTAAGACAACGACGCCCCTCTCCCCCGAGACGCAGGGTGACACTAATCAGGGGCCCGAAGCCCAAACCTCGAAAGGATTCGATGGGTGCCCCAGATTAAGCGATGCGAAGGCTGCCGGTCACACTCGACCAACCCTCGAGCCCGCTACTCGAGGGTGACCCGCACCTTTCGCGAGGCCCCACTGATCAGGAGTACGAAGCCAGGCCCGCGAAAGGGTTCGACAGGCGCTCCGGATCAACAGAGTCAGGGACAATTCGGGCGTGCTCAACGGACTTTACCCCGAACGCGAAGTTTAGGGACGCCCCTGTTGTGTTCAAGGCCGGACAAAGGCAGCTAGTGGGGGGATCCCAACGAGGGAGAGCTTTCGCGCCCTCGGTCCCTGTCGAAAGGGACCGAGCCCCACCTAGCAAACCTTTGCAAGCGCTACATGGACGCGTCTCCGGACCACGAGCCGACCCCTAGCGAACGGGGCACGGGCGTCCACTTGAACTACCCGCTAACAGCTCACCTAGGCATCCGTGTACGCTGCCCAATTCGAGGGTTGCACGAATGACCTCACCCCTCTCCCCCGCGAAGGGGAAGCGAGGGTCGTGACTCAAAGACGAGAAGCCCAAGTACAAACTCCGATCAGGCGCGGCCCGGTGATGACGAACGCCGGGTCAAATCCACCAACTCTCGGCCATTCCCTGGTAAGCCGGGCACGCCGCGCACTGTGGTCGACAGCAACCACCATGCCGACCCCTGTGCTGCCAACTCCCGTCCTTCTTCGCCTACCACGCCCTCGAATCAACCAACGACGGGCAGCTGGACACGGATTACGGCAACGACACCCCTCGAAACCACTCCAGGACAAGCACAGGGACGGCCACGACACCCGCAGAAGCTGGGGCTCGCCATAAATCCCCTGCCAGGGTCAAGGACGATCGCACGCCCGGCGCCATGCTCTCCAGTGCGTACCCCTGTAGCACGCACTATACTTATGCTTGTAAACCCCTTCCCCCCTCTCTCTCCTTGACCTATAAAAGGAGGGAAAGGGGGGGAGGAGAGGGAGGGACACGGAGACGAACGCACACACAACCACCGCCTCCCACGATATCGGCACTCGCCTCAATCACACCCATTTTTCAGGGACTTGGAGACTCCTTCTCCTCTCCCGCCTTGCTTGTAGCCCCCCACTGCAAGCACTCCGGTGCAAGATAGTGCAGCGCCCCGAGCGCACTCTGCTGGACGTACGACCTCACGGTCGGAACCAGGATAAAACCCTTGTCTCACTGTGCTAGCTCTTGCATCAACCGTCAGGGGACGGGACACAGCGCATTCTGTGTGGCGCTAGGATTGACCGACCGATCCTAGCACCGACAGTACGCAAGATCAACAAAGTGTTGGTTCCTTGCCGCCGCCACCGCCTTCCGTGTCCCTTGTGCTCGCCGTGCGACAGCACGGCGTCCGTTCGTCGTCGGGCGTTCAAGCCCCGTCCTCCCGACTCCCACGACTACGCTCTCCGGAGCCTCACCTCGGGCTCTTCCAGCTTCAGTATTGGCAATTTTTGGTACAACTGCAAACTGATGGACTCTCAACTAGCATCATAGTGAATCATCAACTGATCCTATGGGATTCAAATTATGATCAATGTTTTCTTAGTGAACTTGGATCACTTGATTGCTTGGGAGACCTCATAGTGAAGCAAATTGCTCTGTACTCGGTAAAGAAAAGCTGGGGGCCATGCCGCCAATTTGGAAGGGAACCTGATCCTTTGCTTCATGCATCAGAAATTGCAAGGTTTCCCGCACGTGATTATTTGCAAGTGCCTGAGATGGGTATCAACAAGACAATGTTACTCGTGCCATTCATGCGTTCTAACCAATTGTGCTTCTGTTTATTCTGGAAGCCACCATGGCCACCTCCAATTTGTCAATCCCACAAATGGAGGTTTACTGAACTTGCAATGACCAAACAGAGTCACACACATGTATTTGCAATGTTTTTATGGCTTTCATTTACAGAAGCAATGGAAGATTATGTGCTTGATATGGATCTGACAACAGAATCACTTGTTCTGGACTTTTGTACCAGTAATTCAGAAATGCAGAAGGTTCCATATTATTCTGAGAACATGGCATTGCAGTTCCTAATCTTTGACCGGCTACATCCAAATTTCCAACAAGCAAAACATGCTGAAGGGTCTTATTCTCAATACGTAGTTCCATATTATTCTGAGATCATGAAGGTGAGAGATCAATATTTTCGGGCAGTACCAACAAAGACAGCTTTCAAGATTCAATTCTACAACCTGATGATTGAAGACCCATGAGGACTCTAATTCAGAATGATGATGGTCACTTCTATTCTGTATTCTGAGGCTATAAGATTTGTCAAGATTATTCGCGATACAGGCAAGTGTTCAATCTTTTCCTGATGGTTTGATGATTACTTCCATTTTCAAGCTATAACTCTGTTGAAGATGAAGAATGTGAAGATGAAGCCCTCTGATGTTATATGATGATGAAGTCCTCACAGCTTGAGGGCAAGCTGTTGCTTAAGGGGAGGGGAATGTCATGACCCGGGCTAATGGGCCTGTAATAGGAGTACGTGGGCCTGCGAGCCTGTGGGGTGCTGGGCTTGGCCCATGTAAGAACCTTATTATGCTGCCGGATGCCTGCTGGAGAGGCAATGAAGGATGAAATGAACTAAACCTATCCCCTTCCTATTCTTCTTCCTCCTTGATTTCTCTTCTGTGCCAGCGCTGCCGAGCCACTCCGCCGCGCGTGACGCCGGCGAACTCCTCCAGTTACCCCGTTTGATCGAAGGATCATGACATACTGCTGCCCCGGGGACAGCCGGTGGCTCAGCCATCGGTACTGGCCGGAGCTGCTCATCACCGACGACCACATCGGCCGCGACGACATCATCCGCGCGGTGGTGACATTCATGGAAGTGGAGGGCAGGTTTTACACCGACTGGGAAGGTGAACAATTGGCAACCTTTGAGTTGTCGCCGGACCTGACGCTATCTAGCCACATTATTGTCGCCGATAGGTCGAGGCCGGCGGGTTGCTACTTGACGAGAACTTTCAAGCTAGAGTCCTGCGGGCAATTGTACATGGTGCGGTTCTGCTACTCGCGGCTCTGTGACCGCAGGATTCTGCGTGTTCGGGTGCAGAAGCTAGACTACTCATCCACGGGTGATTGGGTGAGAGTAACGGGGCTCGGCAGCAACCATGCGTTCTTTGTGAGCCGTGGTCAGTTCGGGGCGTCGATGTCTGCAGACAAGGTTGGGTTGAAATCAGACTGCATCTACTTCACGATGGAGGATGATAAGGGGCTGGTGGCTGGTGGCCGGTGCTGGTTTGTGCTGAGAGAAAAATACTGCTGACATGTTGGTGGCGGGTGACTGGAGCTGGTTTGTGCAGAGAGAAAAAATATTACTGGCTGGTCGGTTGTGCCCTACGACCGGGAATCGATGGAGAACGCCACGTCGTCGACGACAGCGGCGCAGGAACGGGACTGGTCGTCGCTCCCGGCTGACCTACTCAAATCCATCATCGACCTGCTTCCGTGGTCCAGCCAGTCAAGGTTCGCCGCCACATGCAGGGACTGGCGCTCCGCCGTGTCGTCGTTCTACCCGGCGTGGCTCACGCCGGTGCTCCTCAACACCGTCGACGTCGGCGCCACAAACATCCGCTACTACAGCCCCTACTATCACAAGAACTTCGAGGTCGCCAGCAAGACGGTGCGAGCCCACAATGCCAAGCTCTGTTGTGCTACTGGGCACCGCCTCACGCTGTGCCAACGTGTGGGTTATGAATTAACGGCCGTTGATGCTAACCTCGTGACAGGAGACATCCACACCTAACATCCATTTGAGCACGCCGCCTTCGAATTCGTGGTCTACAACGGTGCACAAAAAATGTTCGGCATCAGCGCGCCGCCCTGTTCGCTCGGCTTATCAGCGCCAGCCAGCAGTATTTTTCTCTCTGCAATCAGCACCAGCCACCAGCCATCAGTCAGTCAGCAGTATTTTTCTCTCAGCACAAACCAGCACCAGCCAACCGAGCATTGAGAGCGACGACGGCGGTTGGAATGATTGAGAATTCTCAGAGTTCAACCTGGAGGGACCAGAGCTTAATGGTCACGTTGCCATTGGGTAACCACCTCCCGTATCCAAAACCATACCCGTCATATTTGGATAGGATCCGGATCACCCATCTAAATTTGGGTATGGAGAGGGTATACGTGGATAATACCTGTTTTCACCCGCCAGTTGAGTATCCGCTTCTTTTTTAGGAGAGCTCAACTCTCTCTTGCCGAAGAAGGAACGAGCGGGACGACGTCTGGATGCCTCTGTCTTGGATGCAGCGCGGTGCCGTGTTGTAGATTGAGGCCAAGAGCCCCGACATGCTTCACGTGCTGCATGCGGCCACCGGCGAGTTCTCCATGTGTGCTCCATGCAGTGCAGCCACCGGCGAGGTCTTCGTGCAAGGGCGCCGCTCGTGAATGACAGGACGACTGGCTCTGGCTGATCGACTATCCATTGGATTATCTATATCTATTGGGCAATTGCCCGTTCTTTTGGGATGGATAAATTGGGGACGGATAATCGTCGGGTACGGGTGCGGGTCACCCATTCCTTCCCCAGCGGCATCGTGATTTAATGTGTCGCCCATGACAAACCCTGTCTTCCACCGTGGTTTGCTCTACATACTGAGCAACGACGGGAGGTTGGCAGTCTATGATGACAACCGACATGAAGACGGATTCAAGGTTGGCAGTCTATGATGACAGGAGCATCTGAAATTGTGGATTGGGAGCGCAAGGAGCGCCTCAGTTTTGGGAGACTACAAAAGTTGATTATAGTATCTGGGTCGATTTTAGCAATTAACGTAGTCCTACATTGAATTTGTATCTTGTTTCTATATTTCTTTCTTAAATCAGTCATGCTTCAGACTTGTATCATGTTTATAATTTCTCTCTTCTTCTTTATAGATATGAACAATGTTTCTCGCTTTCTTCCTAGAACATCACCCTCCGTTTTGCCTCGCCCTCCTCGCAGCAGGGTGTGCGCCGCTCCTCCTGTCCTGGCAGCTCGATGGCGTCGCAGCGCTGATGGCTGGCACGGGACCACGCTGCGGTCCTGGCCACCGTGAACAGAGTTTAACTATATGTTCTTTAATTTAGTTTCCAGCACGGTGCACCCTCATCCCTACCGCCCAAAACCAACCGTGACAAGTATGTGCGTGACACCTGACACGCACGGCGGCACGGGTAGGACAAAGTACCATGGCCACATGTACAAGTATACTTCTTTTACGAATCATACTTCATTCAGGTGGTATGAATTTGAATCTGCAGAATTTATCATGTGTACAATACATATTTCTACCCAGAAGAAGTAAATAAATTTAAACTGAACTATATGATGCAGATTCCCTTGTAAATATCTTAGTGTCATTCTAATTGGATTGGAACTTTTAGAGGATCGTGTGGATTCCAAAATAGCATGAATCCAATACAAAATGGTTTACTTTCAACTGCACGCTTGCAACTATGAAAATAAGATGCTTTCGGTTCAAACAATTTACTTTCAATTAGACATCTGTACCCAAACTTAAAATTACGTTTCATCACTTTTAGTTTTAGCATGCTTTGCGACTATGAAGATAATATGCTCTCCACTTTCAACTACACAAAAAAAAACATCCAACCTTAAACCTTCAATTTGACACTGAACTTGCGACAATTAATATAAAATGCTCAAAAGTCTCAAGTCACACAGTTTACTTTCAATTACGAATTCAAACAATCCAACTTTACCACAAAGATCAAAATAGCTCCGTCCATCATATCATCGCTGCAAAAACGTATTTGAAATGCACGATTTTAAAATTTTAGTGATCTCGTATCGTGAGGAAGCTGTCCTTTGTTCAAACTCATATATGGTCGGCCCTGTTCGTCTGGCCGGTGGCTGGTGCTGATTTGTTCTGAGAGAAAAGTACTGCTGGCCGGTGGCTGATTTGTTCTAAGAGAAAAGTACTGCTGGCTGGTGGCTGATAAGCCAAACGAAGTATTTTTTAAACCGCATCCTAAGTATTTTTTTAAAAAGAATCCCGATAAATATGAAATCAGATATGGTGATTTATTTCATAGTGATGCTTAAGAGCAACTGCAACAGATTGAGAAAAATAACCCCCTTTCCTTATATACTTGATTAAAGGGGATTAAGATGAAAAAAATCAGCTCCAACACATCCCCTTTCACAATTTCCATTCCCTATATTTTTCTCAATCTCCTTTATCCTCCTCCCTCGCCCCTTTCTTTTCTCAATGACCATCCATTTTTTCTCAATCCCCTTTCCATCTTTTCTCCTCCTCCAGTGGGCCCCAGCCTGCCCCAATGCATCGCCGAGCGTCGCCGCTGCTCCAGGCACGCACCGCTCCCCGGTCGGGCGCCACCCATGCTCGACGGCTGAGCGCTCAGGTGCACCGGCCACGCTGCTCCTTGGCCGTGCGCCGCTCGCCATCCCAGCGTCGCCGCTGCAATGGCCGGGCGCCCCCTAATCGCCCCGTGCCGCTCGCTGGCCGAGCACCGCCCTGTCATCGGCCGCCGCATAGGCCGCATAGGATCGTGCCACCGTCCTCCACCAGACGGCTGGCCCTGCTCCGCCACACCTCGCTGGGCGGCCCGCCGAGCGCCACCACCACCTCTCCGTCTTGCGCTCGGCCCGCCGAGCGTCGCCGACCTTGCCTTGCACAGCTGGCCAAGCGCCGCCGCTTCTCCGTAGCGAGCCCGCCGCGCGCCGCTGCCACTTCGCTCGACCGGTCCCGCCGCGAGCCGGGGTGCCGGCGATGGCGCCGTAACGAGTCTTGTTGGAGCGCCGCGACGTGCGTGGACCTGCACCGCCGCATCGTCAACGCCGACCCCTCCCTCCTGGGTCGAGAAGACACATGCGGCGAGGTTGAATCAGCATTTGCAGGTTGAATCCGCGCGCCGACCGCCGGACGCCCGCATCCCATCGCCCGTGCGGCCACCGTCGGCATGCCCGCCTCGCGCCGGGGTCGGCCCCTCGACGCGTTGACCGTCGAGCACCAGTGTGCCGACCGACCTTGAGCCCGAGCTCGGCGCAGTCGCCGAGCGCCACCACTCTGCGCCGCGCCGCGCCTTGAGCTCGCTCTAACGAGCCGGCCGGCGAGTCCATATGGATGGAGATGCAAGTGAGGAGAGAGGAGAGAGGGGTGAAAATAGAAAGGATGAATGGACCCAATGACGAGCGGGTTCTGTATGTCAGCTAAGATGAAAAAGGGAAAGGGAAAGGGATCTGCTGGAGCACCCTCTCCCTGATATCTTGAAAATTTGAAAGGAATTCCCCAATAGCAATAAAAAAAGGGAAAAGAGATATGTTGGAGTTGCTCTAAAGTCCCAGTTTGATTACTACTGTGTGCACAATGCCTTTTCTCCGTAAGGAAAAAAAATCATGCTCTTCTCTATTTATGATTCTATAGGTCGATGTGAACATTTGAAATCAGAAACATGAAAAGTCAACTGCATAAAGAATTTGAACGATCTGAGCATATTGGCATATGCATTGTAGCAGTTACATGGAACAAATAAGAATATAATCATATAAATCAATAGTTCTCAGACGTGCTACTCTGCACAGAATTACAACGGCACAAGGCAACATTCACGACAAATGCACAATCTTTTTATGCTCCAGGGAGAAGCCAATGAATTTTCAAGATCATAGGCACTGGTGCTTTTTGCCGCGAGATTTTGTCGAGCCCGCAAGCTTAGCTGCAACATGTCCCAGCTGAATCCTCAAAATATCTTGAGGTTGCGAACCGACGCCGGCAGCGTCCAGCCGCCGCTCCCCTTCTTCTGCGCGTCCCGGGCGCAATCCCCGGCGGCCCTCCTTGTCGCCGCGGCCGCGCCCGCGCAGTCGTGGTCGGCCGGGAAGCGGTGCCTGAGGCACACCTTGGCGCCGCATGCCTTGCACTCGCTGGTGTTGGAGAAGGTGAGCGTCTCCTTGCACCGCCGGGCCGGGCACCGTGGCTTCCGCTTCCTCGCCGGGTCGCAGCGCCGCGACCGCGCGTGCGCCTCCAGTACGCCCTTGTCGTCCTGCCCCGGCGCCGTCCGCTCGATGGCGTCGCCGCAGTCCGGGCAGACGACGACGGTGCGGCCCTGGTCGGCGGCCTTGGCGCAGCCGTGGCCGCCGTACGTGCGGTGCGCGGCGCAGAAGACCCCGCCGCAGCCGTCGCAGTCGAACGGCAGGAAGTCGAGCTGGTTGCAGTCGGGCTCGTCGCAGTGCGCGCCCAGGTCCGGGAACGCCTCCGTGCCCCGCCGCGCCATCGATCGCTGCCGCGCGCGCCTCCTTGTTCTCTCGCTTGCCTCTTACAGCGAATCGATCCTTCGGTTTCTTGCGGCGTTGGAGGATTGACGATGGTTGCGTGCGGGTGATGAGCGAGAGGAGGAGACGGTGTGGAAAGATTTATAGGTTGGGCTGGCGAGCTGGTGCCGACGCGGATCCGTTCGGCTTTCTTTCTTTCGCGGCAAGAAGAAGAAGAGGAGGGCGGTTCCGTTCCGAGTGGCGCGTGTTGGCGTGGTTGCGGGGTCATGGCGTTGGTTCGCGTTCTGGATTGGCCGGGTATACTCTGGAGGTTGCTGACTTTTCTTAGCCGAGGGGTTTGTTTATGTTGGCGGGAGGCGAGCGTCCACGTCGGCCGTGACGTGCTGGGCGTTGACTGGGTCGCCGTCGTGGTGGGTCCCGGTGTCAGTGCTTGTGCATTTCTGCATTTCTCGAGGCCCTTGCTTGTTTCGAGAGGAACATGACGGAACGGAAGGCCCAGCCGTGTCGAATCCGTGTTTGGGTTTTTGGTACACGGCCCAATACTACTGATCCAACAAGGCCACTAACACGATAGAAATATTAATAGAATAGAAAAATAATAACAAATGCTGAAAAAGGTATCTGTGCTAGTGCTTGTGTCAAAACAGCCTATTTTTGCCTCCATCCCAGCACATTTTTGAAATCGCGATATCTGTCGTCGTGGGGAATAACATCTCTTGGCCGTTCGTCCGAGCTACTCCGTGAGTTCGGATAACGCGCATGTCACCTGTGCCAGGATAGTTAAGCATGTCATGAGAATTTCATTTACAATCATTCTAGGGCCCTTTGATGATGTTGTTGTAAAGGGTGCATCGAGTATCACTAGCAATCTCCCCAGCATTCATGAAAGTAAACCTACAGTAGTAGATAGAGTGACAAGACGCCTTTTTCGACGCCCAGTGAATTCATGCCTTGTTTAGATCCTAAAAGTAACTCTCAAATTTACTATGCAAAAAGAAGATTCTCCGTCACATCAAAATGTCATAACATGTATGGAGTACTAAATATAGATGAAATAAAAAATAATTACACAGTTTTGTTGTGCTCTGTGAGACGAACATTTTGAGCCTAGTTAATTAATTTTTGGACAATTTTTTATAAATACAAACGAAATGCTAAAGTGACATAATAATTACGAAGTGACATCAAACTCCCAAATTCAACCAACTAAATTCGACTTCTAAACAAGCCAGGCATTCGGCGACTACCGATGCGGCCCCGTGTGAATGCGAAGGAACCGAATATCAAACTCGGATACATCGGCCCATCCTAGGCCTGCTAATGGGTCAGGACCCGCTCCCAAACCCACCCCGCCCCATTTCTAGCTAGTTGCATATGTCAATCCAACCCTACCCAAAAAACTAGCTAATAAACCCGCCCCACCCCGCCCCATTAGATGTATTTGCACCATAATATCAACACCCATGGAATACCCATGGGTCTTAGTTTTAGGGTCTTACTCTTGACGTGGGGTCCATCTGTAGGTCTAGTCACGCTACTTTGCACAAAGTTGCGGCTTATCATACCGAGTATCTCCAACAAATTTCAATCAATTTTGCTAAAATTTTATAGTGTGAACGCGAGGTTTTAATTTTAGGGTCCGACTCTTGATATGGGGCCCACCTGTAAGTCTAGTCACGTTATTTTGCACAAAGTTGTTGCTTATCATACCGAGTATCTCCAACAAATTTCAGTCAATTTTGCTAAAATTTTATAGTGTGAACGCGATGTTTTAATTTTGCCATAAATTATAAGTAAACTCCATTGAGGATACGACCCATTTTAACCCATTCCAACCCGCAACAAACCACATTTAGAGTAGACCCGCCCCACCCCGCCCCACTTATTGATACAACCCATATCAAAACCCAACCCATAAAACCCACCGAGACCCGACCCATTAGCAGGCCTAGCCCATCCAATTCCACGCCAGCAGAGATTGGCGACGGACAGGGACGCGCACCCGCCTCTGGGTCTGGGAACAGAACAAACAAACAAAATTGGCCGAGCGTGTGTGAAATCCGTGTCCCGTGCTGCAAAACCAACTCTCTCCAGACATTCCGTCTGCAGCCGCGACAACAGGTCCGGATCCGGGTCCGGCCACGTCTCTCTTGCCCTTCGCTCTCGTCGCGGCCTCTCTCGTACCCGTCACGGACGGCGGCCTCGAGCGTTAACCAACCGAGGCAAGTCCCTTTCGATGCTTGGGTTCGCGGTGGCGCCGAGGCCGACGGGTCACCTGCCGGCGGCTAGCTAGCCCAGACCGAACTCACTCACTTTGGAGCCGCACGCGCCATGATTACCGAACGTTTTCAGGCGGGTGCGAGTGACAGTGAGCGACCCCCGCCGGCATTGTCGAGAGTCGAGTCCTCGTCCCGAACCAACGGTTGCTGCGAAAATGCAAGTCGCCCGCGCAACTTTCGGAACCGAACAGGGGAGCCCGAGCGGTGAGCGCCTCGAGCCTCTCTCTCCCGAACCGAGAAAAGGTTGTCCGACACGACGGGCCTCCTGGAGCCGGAGCAGGTAGCATGCATCCGGAGACAAAACGTGCAGTGCCGGCAGCGGTGTGACGAGGAGGCAGCGGCAGCAGCGGGCGAGCGCCCCTGGCGTGACGCACCCGCTGACCAGCACGCTCGTGCACGGGAAAGTTGCTCGCTCGGCGACACGCCCGGGTGGTCTCGAGGCTCAAGGGTACGATGGGTCCTCGCTCTCCGGTCAAATACCTGTACGGATATACAAAGTTCGTCGCCGGGCAGCTGCCGTGGGAGAGGCATACGATCGTGTTTAGGCCTCCTCCAATGGACTATGTCGGAGCTGGCTCTTTCGTTTTTTTTATTCCGTAAACAGTAGCAGAACAGGGAGGCAGTCGCGCCGCATAGCGCTAACGCTGTCCGCACTCGTCGTACTCTAAACGCATCCTCTAAAGAAAATATTCTATCCTTTTCTCCGCACCCATCATACTCCATATCTCATTCTCTATATCAACTGCCGCTCGTGGGGCCCACACGTCGTATGCTTATCCTTTTTTTTCTCCCTTCCTCCTCCCTCTCTCTCGGCCATCTCCCCCACCCCCTCCAACCGCGACGCCGTCCACTCCCCTCCCCTTTCCCTCTCCCCCGCCACCGCCCACTGCCCCCCCCTCCCCTCTCCCGCGCAGCCGCCCCCTTCCCTCCCCTCCACCCACGCATCCGCCATCTCCGGCCCATCCCCTACCCTTCCTCGCCTCCCCGCGACCGGCTCGCCTCGCCCCCCGACCGCGACCAAGGCGGCAGCGCCGCCCCTCCCGTCCTCCCTGCACGCCTGCACTCCACGCGCGGCGCGACGGCGGTGGCCCAGGCCAGGCGCGACGGTGGCGGGCGAGCAGCGGACGGCGGTGACGAGCGAGCGGCGCGACGGCGGTGGGCGGGCGAGCGGCGCGCGGGCCCCGCGTGGGCCACGTCGGCGATCGGCGGCGGCGGCTGGGCCGACCTCCCGCCACACCTGCTCCCCCGACCTCCCCGCCGCCCCCTTCGCCGCACCTGCTCCCTCTTCTCCGCGGCGGCGGACGATGGTGGATGGCCGCCCGGCGACACCGAGGACGCGACAACTGCAGGAAGCTCGCACGTGGAGGAGGCGGCGCTGGCGCGGGGGATGGGCGGTGGTTGGGGCCGATGTCAGCGTGGACGGATAGCGCTCCTCACGGAGTACTCTGGATTCGGCGTATGGCCTCCCCTCGGTTTTCGTGCCGATAGCATCTGCCGCTGCAGAGTTTTTTTACGCCGTCACGCACTGCCGTTTCCTTTTGAGTATACGAGCAGCCTAAGCTCGCTCAGCTCCCGAGATAGTTTTCTCTCACGCGCAGCACTTCCAAAGCTCTGTGCTGACACTGTGCTACTGTACGATAGTGCTAGCTCCGACCATTGGAGCCGGCCTTACTCTGGTGGCTGGCTGGTGGCGCTTTCTATAAATGACGACCCACCTACCTTTTTTTTCAGAAGAGTTTCCTCGCCGCGCGCCCTGGCCCTGCCAAGAAAGTTGCAGTTGAGTGGTGAGTGGACGAGTGGACGAGTGGCCACGTGGTCCGTGTCCAGAGGGAGGGCCCAGAGTGACCGAAACTTCAGTCGCCAGAGGTCAGCACTCTGCATCAGCTCTATGTTTAACTGCAGAGCTTCATTGGCCCCGACTCTTATTTAACGAAAAAACTTTTACGCACACATTTATCCACTAATTAAAAATATTAAATAAAATCAGTTTATAAAACTACGTATACTTGATGCACGTAAGATTTTTTTTTAAAAAAATTGCTGACACAGAAAAACGTGCCTGTATTAACCGAGTCAAATCACTCAACTTCCACCTCCCCTGCTCACCGGGCCAGCGTGACAACCTGGAGCCGCAGCCGTAAAAGGTTTAGTGCTGCATCACCACGTACCTGACGATGTTAGGAAAAGGTTTACATCTCTAAAAAGACGTTTCTTTACCACCAACTTTCACGCCACGACCCAATTACGGAGGCTTACTTGCGAACACGTTCAAGGTACGGTTACCCAATCCAGAAACGCCCCAGTACACCCCAAGTGACAGGCAGAGTTTACTTGGATTTCAAACAAAGCATCGCGACGAACGGGTCCGTCCAGCCGGACTCTTCTGACCTCGGCCGACCGAGCTATGTGGATGATCCGAGTTCGGTCGGTCAGCGAGCGTCTTCTAACTGTCGATAAGCACGTCCCCACCCGGGGCCCCGGCCTGCCTACTCTGACCCCCTCGCATGGAGGCAAAGGCACCTAGCGTTGACATTGCAATGGCTCATCAGCAAAGTCATTAAGGCCTTGTTTAGATGTAAACTAGGGGGATTTGGGGTTTGAGACCACTTCGTAATCATTGCGCAACTGTAGCATTTTCGTTTATATGTATGAAAAATTGTCTAAAAATTGATTAATTAGGCTCAAAATGTTCGTCTCGCAGGGTACAACAACAAAACTGTACAGTTAGTTTTTGATTTCATCTACATTTAGTACTTCATGCAATGGGCCGACATTTTGTTGTGATGTAATTTTTTTTTGTATAGTGAACTTTGGGGTTGCTTTTTGGGAATAAAAAAGGGCTAAGCAAGTCTTTCAAAAAAGTCATTAAACAAACCCATCGCCTTTTTTTTAAAAACAACTTGTTGGGAATAAACCCATGGCTTTTCCCTTCCTGTGTGAAAAGAATTTGTTTGTTGCATCCGATGGTTAGGTTAGGTAATTAGGTTAGGTGTGATTGAATCCAACAACCCATACAAGAACCTAAGCTTCAGATGTTGGATTTCCATCAATCGATTATTTTTCTGTTGCAGAATGCAGCCATTTTTTTCATCAGGTTATGTCAATGCTAGGTTCAATGTTGTATGAACCCTAGTTTATTAAGGATAAACACCTCCGGGAAATAGCTGGACGAAGTGGCTTACAGGGAGAAATAATCGACTACATTTTCTATTGATTGATTGAAAGGAGATATAGACACATCCTTATATTACATAGATGAGGAGACTTCCTTTAAAAACTAATAATCTCTATAAATAAATTACCAACATGATCTGATCTCCCTGTTAATCGTTATCTCCTGAGTTCCTGACGTGAGGGGGTAGAGCCATAACAGGTGCTGTTACTCAAGAAAAATGGGCTGTGTCAGCTGAGACATACAATAGCATGTTAAATTGTCAACCAACAGCTGATTAGAAGATCTAGAGAAATAATTCGCAAATAAACAAACAAGCAAATAAATAAACATGGGCTCATCTCCGTACTGAACTCTGTAAAGGCCTAGGCAAGGCAACGTGCCCTTGTTTAGTTCCCAAAAATCAACCCCAAAGTTCATTATGCAAAAAGAAGATTCCCATCACATCAAAATTTCGGCCCATGCATGGAGTGCTAAATGTAAATGAAATTAAAAACTAACTGCACAGTTTTGTTGTACTCTGCGAGACGAACATTTTGAACCTAATTAATCAATTTTTGGATAATATTTCACACATACAAACAAAATGCTACAGAAGCGCAATGATTACGAAGTGACCACGAACCTCCAAATCCCCACCCCCATATTTTGGATCTAACCAAGGCCGCAATGCGACGGGGACAATGCAAAAAGGTGAGGGCGTTGTTTAGATCCCCAAATTTGGGGGTATAATGTCACTTCATAATCATTGCGTCACTGTAGCATTTCATTTGTATTTGTGAAAAATTGTCCAAACATTGATTAATTAGGCTCAAAATGTTCGTCTTGCAAAGTACAACAAACTGTGCAATTATTTTTTAATTTCATCTACATTTAGTACTCCATGCATATTATGATATTTTGATGCGATAAAAATCTTCTTTTTGCATAGTAAATTGGAGGGTGCAAATTTGGGATCTACACAGGGCCCAAGCTGGAATGCTGCATGAGGGAGGCGGGGGGCAGTGTGACTGGCACAAAAGGCAGCGGACGGGCATGGCCTCTGTGGCTCGATGCCCATCTCAGGATTAAGAAAAGGGATGAATTCCATTCCGTGCCTGGGATATGGATCCGTCCACGAGCAGCCAGATCAACGACATCGTCAGCGACGATCAGGTCAGGCACCTACAAAGAATCCCATGTTTTTTAACCAAAAGATTACGACTGAAGGACAGAAACTAGGCCTCGTTTAGATCTCAAATTCTACCTTCGAAGTTCACTATGAAAAAAGAAAATTTCCATCACATCAAAATATCATAGCATGTATGAAGTACTAAATATAGATAAAATCAAAAACTAATTTCACAGTTTTGTTGTACTCTGTGAGACGAACATTTTGAGCCTAATTAATCAATTTTAGACAATTTTTCACACATACAAACAAAAATGCTACAATACGCATTTAATACGCACAGTGCGCGTCAGACCCGTTTCGGGACCTCCCGAATCTGGAACTAAACAAGGCCCTACTGATCTTGCAATAGGCCATTTAGGGGGTGTTTGGATCCAATGAACTAAAGTTTAGTCCTTTAAATAAATAATAATTAGGCATATCTTTACCTAATACTAAAGCAAGGATTGATTCTGCGGTACGTCATAATTTTATAGAAAAACCCTTAATATTTTCAAGAATATCAACCTAAAGTCCTTAAAACGATCAATATTATATATATAATTTTTTCCGAATAGGACTCGGCTGATTTTTTACAAAACCATACACGCAATGCATGGCTTCAGATAGAGTTCTACGTATTCGTTTGAGAAACAAGGCTTGCATTTGGATAATCTACGGAGATTTAAATGTGTACGTGTTTATCTCTATGACCAGCCTGGTAGCCTTATTATTGAGGATTGTTGTTATCACGCAGCCACCTGCAAGGAGAACGAGAAATACACGTGCAAGAAGCTTTACGTATGCCATGGTGCACGCTTTGGCGATGCAGCCACGCCGCGATGTGCTGTCCTCGACCATCACCCGTCGTATCTCGTCACTCAACGAAGCCTTGCCGCGTAAGCCATCATGGCATCATCCAAAACTTATGGTGTTCGGGAAATCCACCTGCCCAGCGTGAAGATCACCGTGAAACTCAACGACGCGATCCATGCCGGTGCTACAAAGGACGACGCCACCCTAGGTCGGGGCTAGCGACGCGACAACTTTTGGTAGGGCCTGTTTGGTAGAGCTTCATCTGTTGGGGCGATCATTAGGGGTACCCAAACCTATGGGATAACCACCCTTGTTAAACATTAAACTCATGCGCATAACCAGAAAAAGAGAAACGGAAGTTAAGGCCCACGGCCCAGCAACGAACGAAGGCCCAGTCAAGGCACCCAGTGGAGTGCCTCGACGCGAACCATAATCTCCGCTTCGCTCGAGGGAACCAACACCTCGAGCGAATCAGAAAACTCCGCTTCGGTCGAGGCCTGAGGATCGAACCTCGAGCAACGCACGAAATGGGGAGAGCTCCGCTTCGGTCGAGACCCTCACTCCGACAGACAATTAAAGGCGCTCACCACCACCGTGCGTCCAAAGTCAAAGGGCAAATCTCTCGCCATGCCGCCCTGACAGCCACGACCCCCCGTCGCATCCGCCAACTCCCATCACTATGCTGCCAACCGAGGCTCTGTGCGAGCAGGCCAGCACTGTGCGAACAGAGCCCGTCACTCCGAGCTCCTGTGCTGCCAACTCCGACGACCCGAAGCCCTCCGTCGTGCAGGAGAGACCCTCGAGCACACAGCAGGAGAAGAAGAGAGGACGGCGGAGGCATGGCGGGCCATTTCGAGCGCTATGCGACCATCCCTGGCGCTGTGCGCACATGTCGCCACTGTGCGAACAGGGCCGGGTCACTCTAACTCCCTGTGCTACCAACTCCCACAGCGATTTCCCACAGAATGAGCTGTGCACAGGCATGGGAGACCCTCGAAATAGTGTATGGGCGAGTCATTACCGCACAAAGGACAGCTCGGATCCTCAAAACCACTCCTCTGCGTCATCACCAGTACAAATAATCGACCACAGGGATCGCAATATCGCGCAACAGCGGACAAGGACAAAGAAGCACGCCCGGCGCCACTCCTACTACTGTGCGGCAACTATGCCTGTACATCAACACACGCCTGTAACCCCTTCTCCTTGGCCTATAAAAGGAGGGGGTGATCGATCAATCAGGAGAGACAGATAGATCGAGAATTCGCACACACTCAAATAAACCACGATATTGGCACTCCGCCTCAATCATCAGGGACTTGGAGGTCTAGTCTCCTCTCCCAGCTTGCTTGTACCCCCTACTACTTGCAGTCCGGTGCAGAATAACACATCGCACATACCATCCTGCTGGAAGTACGGTCTTACGACCGGAACCAGGATAAACCCGTGTCTTGTTTTATCTTCTACATCAACCATCTGGGGAGGGAACACAGCGCATTTCCGGTTGGTGTCGGGACCACGATTTCTAAACACCAACAGTGGCGCGCCAGGTAGGGGCCTCGCGCTGTGATCGATTGTTTCATCCACCATCTCCCTTGATGGCAACCCGAGTCGTACGCGACAACCCTTTTCTGATGCCAGCATCGGATCAACTCCCTACCGGATTCGAAATCCGGTTTGGGAGTCTTGACTTCAGGGCGACTCGCGATGGCTACAACATGCAGCTCCTGACGAGGAACGCCAGCATGTGCATGCCACCACCACTCCCGTCATCATCACCACGACGCAAAAGACGTTCACGTCAACGCGCGCGGCGAACGCGCGCGGAGCAACGCAGAACAGCCCGCGCCGGCTCCCCCAAACAGGTTGAGTCCGGCACGTCAAGGGCAAAAAACACCGCCACCGCGGCACACCCAGCCGGGGATAGCACGGTTGACCCGTGGCGAATCTCCGGTGAGGCATGCACCACAACCGTGACCAACTCCTCATCAGTTGACACGGACATGATGGCGTATGAGGATTTGCCAGGGCACCACCTGATCTCAATTCGCAACCTCATACCAACGTCGCCAGACGACGACTACCCCGACTCTGGCAGCAAGGCACACGAGAGCGGCCGGAGGATCCCCGAATGGGACTACTCAGGGCTTCGCGATCGTGAGGCCTTCTTGTCATTCCAGGCTGCGGCAAATTATTGCCTAACCTGCTCCAATGACCCTAGCGAGGGGGATTACGATCCTGCCAGAGAATGCTTCGTCGTCCTCCCGGGAAGGGATGGCGGAGATGACGGGGCAGGAGAGCCAGCGCACGCCAGGGATCACGAGCAGGCGCCTGACAACGTTGCGCTTGCACAAGCACAACTAGCCCAAGTCCGCGAACTTGAAGCCAAGCTTGAGGAAGAACGCCGACAAGTCCGAGAGCTCCGGGAAACGCTTGAGGACAATCGTCCTATGCGCGGCGTGCGTGCCAGGGAAACCGGGCGCATAGCACGAGCCCGCATCAAGGCTGATGACGATGTGGACGACCCACTCGCATTAGCCAGGGCAAGCCAAAAGCTTATCGCCGCGGCGACTCTGATCCGAGCCATGCCCGAGCCATCAACGCCCGAAGGCCGAAACCTCCGCCGAGAGGCACAGCTTCTAATCGAGCAAGTGGCTGTGCAGCAAGCCGAAAGCTCGGCCTCTCGCATCCGCAGTTCCGCCAGCCCAAAAACTGGTGGAGCAACACGGGAGCACAAGGCATCGGCACAAACCCCGCGAAGGGACAATCCAATGCCACCCCCGCCCTCGAATAAGCAAAAGGCACCTTCGGTGCACGAACGCATTGGGAGGAGGCCTCTCAAGGAGCGAATCCTTGATACACGTGGTGACGCCAGCAACGATGATGCTCGCAACACCCTCAGCAGAAAGAGGCAGGATGGCACATCTCGCGGTTTCCACCCCCGTCGTGGAGGCCGCTACGACAGCAACGAAGACAAGAGCCCAACGCCAGAGCCCCCGGGAACCCGGGTATTTGGCCGGGAGATTCGTGTGGCCCCGATTCCCGCACGATTCAGGCAGCCGACGACCATCACCAAGTACTCAGGGGAAACGGACCCAAAGGTATGGCTCAAAGACTATCGCCTCGCCTGTCTATTGGGCGGCGCGACTGAGGACGCCATGATCATCCGCAACTTGCCGCTTCATTTGGCGGATTCTGCGCGGACATGGCTTGAGCACCTACCCGCGAACCAGATTCATGACTGGAACGACCTCGTGAAGACGTTCGTGGGTAATTTTCAGAGCACCTATCTCCGCACTGGAAACTCATGGGACCTTCGAGGGTGTCGCCAAACATCCAATGAGTCCCTTTGTGATTTCATCCGCCGCTTCTCCAAGCGTTGCACCGCGCTCCTAAGTGTGGGTGACTCTGAAGTCATCCACGCCTTCCTCGAGGGCACAACCTGCCGGGACTTGGTGCGCGAGCTAGGACGCAGTCCTCCTACCAGTGTGAACGAATTGTTCGATGTCGCCACCAATTTTGCCTCCGGTGAGGAGGCGGTTGGAGCCATCTTTGATGGTAGAAGGGGGAAGCGGACGGACGAAACGCCCGTGGAGGGCAGCAAGTCCAAAGGATCTGCCAAGAAACAAAGGCAAGGCAAGAAGGGGAAGAAGCCCCAAAAACCCTCACGCCGACAGGAGCGGACCGAGGACCCTGACGAAATCCTCGCAGTCGATCCTGTTGCGCCGAAAGCTCCTCGAGCCCCCCCTCGAGGATGCGGCATCTTCGATGACATGCTCAAGAAACCTTGCCCTTATCACAAGGGCTTCGTAACTCACACCCTCGAGCAATACGGAATGCTAAAGAAATACTTCAACCGCGCCTCTTCGAAGGACGAAGGGGGAAAAAAGGACACGGGCGACGGGAGTGGCCAAGGCTTCCCAGAGGTGGAGAACGTCTTCTTCATTTTCGGGGGACCAACCGCGAACATGATCCCTCGACAGCGCAAGCGCGAGCACCGAGAGGTATTCTCCATACACAAGGCGGGGTCGTCTTACCTCGACTGGTCAGAGGAGACCATCTCCTTCAGTCGAGAGGATCACCCCAACTACATCCCAAATTCGGGGCAGTACCCGCTTGTCGTTGATCCCATCATCGGCAATACCCGGTTCTCCAAGGTACTCATGGATGGAGGTAGCAGCCTCAACATCATGTACGCTTCATCTTTGGAGCTCATGGGCATCGGGAGGGACACGCTGCGCCCCAGCAAGGCGCTGTTGCATGGTGTTGCGCCGGGAAAGCGAGTTCAGCCCCTCGGGCAGATCGATCTGCCGGTTTGCTTCGGTACCCTCGACAACTTCCGCAGGGAGACCCTGACCTTCGAAGTGGTGGGATTTCGAGGTGCGTACCACGCCAACCTTGGCCGCCCATGCTACGCCAAGTTTATGGCCATCCCAAACTACACGTATCTCAAGTTGAAGATGCCGGGACCAAACGACGTCATCACCGTGGCCCCATCGTTCGAACATGCCTACATATGCAACGTGAAATGCGTAGAGAGCGCCGAGGTGCTTGCTGAGGACGAGGCTCTCGTCGCGGACCTGGTGAATATGGCGAACAAATGGGGGCTCGACCTCGTCGGTCGAATGCGAGCAGCGCCCAGGGGCTTTACACATTTGCTGGTGGCCATCGACAAGTTCTCAAAATGGATCGAGGCTCGACCAATCATCAGCATTAGATCCGAACAAGCTGTGCAATTCTTCATAGATATAATTCACAGGTTCGGGGTCCCCAATTCGATAATTATTGAAAATGGCACCCAGTTTATAGGCAAGAAATTCTTGGAATTCTGTGACGACCACCATATCCGCGTGGATTGGTCGGCCGTAGCACATCCACAGACAAACGGCCAAGTAGAGCGTGCCAACGGCATGATTCTACAAGACCTCAAGCCAAGAATATTCAACAAGCTGAATAGATTCGGCGGAAAATGGGTGTCAGAGCTACCCTCGGTAATTTGGAGCCTTAGAACAACCCCAAGCAGAGCCACGGGTTTCACCCCATTTTTTCTCGTCTATGGCGCCGAGGTATCCTCCCCACGGACTTGGAATATGGGTCCCCAAGGTTCAGGGCCTACCAAGAGGAAAGGAACAAGCAAGCTCGTGAAGACTCACTCGATCAGGCGGATGAGGCTCGAGACGTGGCGATCTTACATTCAGCACGATACCAGCAGTCGCTTCGAAAATATCAAGCCCAAAAGGTTCGACGATGAGACCTCAACAAGGGGGACCTGGTGCTAAGGCTGTGACAAGACAATCGAGGACGCCACAAGCTCACACCGCCATGGGAAGGGCCCTACATCATCACTGAGGTCATCAAACCAGGCACATTCAAGCTCGCAAACGAGAAAGGCGAAGTATTCGCCAACGCCTGGAACATCCAACAGCTACGTCGCTTCTACCCTTAAGCTTCCAAACATTCATGTACATTTGTATTAATTTCAAGAAATAAACAAAGGACCTTAAAATGAGTAAGACTAGGCTTACCGTCGGAAAAAGCCAAGTCTCACTCGGGGGCTAATTCGGGGGACACTCCTCCTAAAATTGTCTCAATTTTAAGGGTTTTTCTTCAAAAATTCTTTCATCATGTCCATCTCCAGTAATTGCCAAAAGGTAGTTCGGGGCATAGATTGATGGCTGAGGGCCGGACGAGTCGAGGGACCGCCTACGCATTCGAAAGGATACAGCATCCCCCTCGCCACCCTACGCTAAAGTTATTCTGTGAACGATACTCTCCTCGACAAGTCCCTTGCAAATTCAGTGAGATAAACGTGATAAAGAAAACCATAATTAAAATAAAAACTCAAATGCGCGTTTGAAAACATGAAGTTGTTTAAACCACTAGAGTACTTATTACATAAATATCCCTAAACTACTCAGGGAGCAGGGTCTTCGGGGTCTTCGGGGGTGGCGTCCTCTTCGTCTTTAGCGTCGGGAAGGAGGTCGCTCTCAAAGATTCACGCGAGGGTGGCAGCAGGAGCAGAGGCAGCGGCATCGGCGCTCTCCACGACGGCCAGCGCAGCGTCGTCGTCGAGGTCATCCGCCACCACGTAGCCACCGCTGACCGCCTCGAGATCCACGACAATGTGTGTCGAGATCACTCCGAGGGTCTTTTGCATGCCAAGGAGAAGGGCCCCCTTCAGGCGCTCGGTAATGCAACCAGGGGCGGAGCTAGAGCAAACTTGAGGGGGGTGCAGGCGTGCAACAGTTCCATTTCAATTAAAGATGTTCAAATGATCATCTCAATGCAAAAAAACTATCAAGACACATAATCTGAATTAAAAGAGAAAATTTACAGCAGCAATGAAGTTGTCAATAATGTTTACCAATCACCAAATGACCAAAATATGAAATCGCGAACAAAAGACATCTAATATTTGCAAATCTATGATCCAGCCTGAAGATCCTCTCTGCATGAAGAAAGGAGAAGGAACATATCAATATCATGCAAAGAAATTATATAATGATTCATTGCAAAAGTGAAAACATATGGCTTACCTTTTAGAGTTCATATTTACGTCCTTTTCCTTCCATGTTCATGAAACGACGAACCACTGCATCACTTGTAACTCTTTTAAATAATTCTTTCTCCACATAGCAAATAAGTCTATGACTCAAGTGCTCATCACCAATTTTATTTGATAAATATGTCTTCACAAGCTTCATGGCCGAAAAGCATCTCTCTACTGTTGCAATAGCAACAGGTAGCAACAGTACAAGCTTTAAAAGACGATAAACCAGTGCATAGCGCTGATTTTTTCTTGTCTCCACCATTTTTTGTGCAAGTTCACTAATAGTATTTAAGTTGGAGAATCTATTGTCTTCTCGCACATCAGCAATATACACGTTAAGTTGGTCCCTCAGATCCATTAACTTCTTATTGCTAAAATCATCAGGGTATAGCTTTGCTAAGCTCATCAAGCTGTCCACATCGAAATCATGAAATGAGTCTCTTGGACTGAATGCAGCTGAGCAAACAAGAAGCTGAGAGTTTGTCTCGTTAAAGCGGCTATCAAGCTCTTGAATTAGCCAATCAATAACATCATTGAAACAGTCCACTTCATAGTGATGCTTATTTGTGATTCCCGACCTTTTCCTAGGCTGTTGGGGATCAACATATGCATCTTCTATTTCCAATCTAGTAATATCATGAAGGTCACAAAACTTATTCACTTCATCTAATAATTCAGCCCATCCATCTCTTCTAAGACTATCCAAATTTTGCCTAGTTGCTTTCACACATTTAATGGCATTCACAATATCTTGATCCTTGCATTGCAATGCTAATGACAAGGTATTTGTAATGGACAATATTTTCAGCATGAGATGCAAATAAAAGACAAAGTCAAAAGACTGGAAATACACTAGAAGATTTGATGCTTGGTCTCTATTTTTCCAATCTCTATCATACTTTCCCACAATTTTCAGCACTTCAATTATTGTAGAGAACATATGAATCAAACCTTTGAGTGTTTTGTAATGAGAATTCCAACGAGTATCTCCAGGTCTTTGAAGACATTGCTCTTGATTTAATCCTCTCCCAGTTTCAAGTTGCCCACAACCTAGGGCCTTTGTCAGTTGTTCATGATTGATCTCTCTCATCATATCCTTTCTCTTGGCTGATCCACCCACCACATTTAATAAGATGGAAACCTTGGTTAAAAAATTGCTAATGCCCTTATGCTTTCTTACAATGGCCACAATGACTAACTGAAGTTGGTGGGCAAAACAATGTACATAATAAGCTGTACTACTTTCTCTCATAATCAATGATTGAAGTCCATTAAACTCACCTCTCATATTACTAGCACCATCATATCCTTGCCCTCTTACTTTCTTTAAGCTTAGCTTTAACTTTGCAAATAGAGAATCAATAGCTGACTTGAGGTAGGAAGAAGTTGTCTCGGTCACGTGCACAAGGCCAACAAACCTCTCTTTTACAATTCCACATTTGTCAACATACCTCAACACCACAGCCATTTGTCCTTTGCATGAAACATCTCTTGACTCATCAACTAGCAAGCAAAACACATCATCCCCAAGTTCTTCAAGGATAGAATGTAAAACTTCGTTTGCAAAACATTGAACAATGTCCCTTTGAATTGCAGGAGCCAACATACAACTATTACCTGCGGTACCCACTGCCTTGCGTAATTCTAGATCATGCTCTGCTAAGCAATCATAGACCTCCAAGAAATTCCCTTTGTTGTAGGACTTTTTGGACTCATCATGGCCTCGGAATGCTAATCCTTGGTTCAATATTAACCTAGCAGTATCAATTGATCCATTCAACCGAGTAAAATAAGCTTCCTTAGCTACACCACTTAGCTTGTGAAAAGCAACATCTATGTGTTCTCTTTGTAACAGATCATCACACTTCTTCATTGCAATATAATGTGAGCCAGCAACATCACCGGCATGTGTCTTGAGCCTCTCTTTCCTATGATAACCATTCCAGCCATCAACAACAAATGCTTTGTACCCTGCATCCTTCTTTTCTCTAAATAAGAAACAGAAAAAACAATATGCCCTGTCTTTGGACTCACTATATTCAAGCCAATCTCCATACTCGTCGAACCATTCCGAATGAAACCTTCTTAGGTTATCTGTTTCACCAATTTGTGTAGAGGGAAAAATGCATGTGCGAGGTTGGCAATGCCCATTCTCTAAGTATTTCCTTCTCACCATCTCTCTCTGATTAGGATGATAGGAATCAATTTCTTTCCTCAAGCCTGGATCATATTTAATCTCCTCTTCCCAATTAATCTCAGGGAGACTTGAACGGTTGCCACAATCCTGCTATGGTGCTTTTCTTTTATAAAACCTTTCCATGGTGTACCTATCAGTTGCATGAATACTCAAATTTTAGTTGCATACCTGCATCCAGTTTCAATGTCAATGAAAGAAAACCCCAATTACAACTAAATATCTAACCAAGTAACCCTAGAATCTGGACCAAGAACAAAACAATTGAAACAAAATTGAATGCTTAATTTGATGGGAATCTAAATAATCGAGAAGATACTTGTGGGTCTTGGATTACCTTGTGATTGATCTGACAACAATGATCTACACCTGGGAGGGGGAGCAGGCTGCAACACGAGGTCCAATCACCTCAACCTGCGCTGCTCCATTTCTCCAATCAGTGTCAGTGAGGAATCAAAGATTGGAGACTTGGAGTTGCGCCATCGCCATGGGAGAAGGTGAGAAGACGAGAGAAGGGAGACAGAGAGGCGAGCGTTCAGCGTTGGGTGGAACGAAGAGTCACGCTCCTGCCCTCCTGTGTGCGTGATTAGCAGATTGGAGAAAAGGGTGAGGCGAAGCTGGGCTGTGGGCTCACATAGCTGGGCTGTGGGTGCATTGTATTGGGCCAGGGGGTGCATAAACAGTGAAAAATTGATAGTAATAACTAAATTTCGTTTTGGGCCTGGGTGCAGCCGCACCCACATGGGCCAACATGGATCCGCCCCTGAATGCAACCGCCCAAGGCCCTTAGACGGCTGGCCACCGAGCTGCCCGACTAGGACTCGAGGGCGTCTGGCCCCTCGACCTCCTTGCAGACGGCAAGGGCTACTTCTCGTAGCTCCTCGAGGTCCTCCTGGGCCTTCGAATAGGCCACCTGCAGTGACTCCGCCTGTGAGGAAGTCTCCTCCGCCACCTTCCACACGTCTGAAAGCCCAAAAGCAAAATCAGATAAGTTCTCGAAAAATGGAATCCAAATTTAGGAGGAGTTCATATCAACCTTACCTTCCACCAGCTTTTCCTTCTTGGCGAGGGCCTCCCGGGCAGTGCTGGCCTCCTGCTCGAGTGTTGCCATCTCTCCTTGTTGGGCCTCGACGGAGGCCCGCAACTCCGTGATGACGACATCTCCCTTCGTCACTGTCATGGTGAGCAGGTCGATAGCCTCGCTCTGGGTCTTCAATTGGGCCTCAGCCGCGGCAAGCGCCGAGTCCCGTTGCTGCAGCTGCCCCCGGGCTTCGGCAAGGGTGGCGCGCTCCTGCTGAAGCTCGCCCTCGAGCGCCGCCTGCGCCTGCGTTCGCCGATGGAGCTCGTCCCCCTGCCGAAGGACCTCCTCCGCCGTCTCCACGGCGGGAGTCCTCTCGCGCAGGCGTTCCCGCTCAGCATGGCTCAAGGCCTCCCTTAGCTGATGCAACTCGACGTGCGCATCAGCAAGTTCAGCGACCTTTCGCCCAGTCATCTTCCTCAGATTCTGTTATCAACACGACAGATAAAGATGAAAAAAGGGGGAGAGACGCAAAACACACAATGAATTTAGTAATTAAACCACTTACCTGGTGGATGTCCAAGCCCCGACCGAGCTGGAGTTCGAGGACTTGCTTCAGAGTGTCCCGGACCGCGGTCCCCAAGGCCTGCTGCTCCTCCCATAGGAGATGCTTGGCCTCAGCGGACTCGGCCAGGCCAGGAGGGTCGCCGCGACGACCGAGCCCCAAGTTGCGCCAGGCCTCGAAGGCCGGGACACCAGGCAGGGCGCCCATGGTCCTCTCCTCCCAAGGGCTCTAGGTCCCGTCGCGGAATCCTGGAGCATCCTCCTGACCACCCTCGAGGGTGGCCGGGACGGTCATCATTGCGGAGCCGGCCCCGGGCACCTCCTCCGCCTCCGCTGTACCGCTGCCTCCAGCCGCGGTCTGACCCGTGTCATCAGCACGGGCCGTACCTTCCGCCACTTCCGTGCCCTCGGCCGGCACAGAGGTCTCTGTCACCACCGCAACGGCAGGGGCCGCATCCTCCACAGGGAGAGCCGGGGTCGTCTCCCTGACCCGCTCGTCGCCCGCTGCCGCCGATACTTCTACAGCCATCGTGTGCCCCTTGATCGGGCGGCCCCTCGCGTGAGGGCCGCCCTATACCGGGCGACAATCTTCGTCGCCTGGGCGCCCCGGACAGGGGCGGCGCTGTCGAACGAGGCGTGGCACGCGCCGACACTTTCAGCGCCTTCGTTGGCGCCAACAGAAGCGATGCCGGCGGTCCGGGTTGGCTGACAGAAACCAAGTCAATAAAATTAGACAAAAAAACAACCCATGAATTAAGCCCAAGAAACGAACAACAACTCACCTAACCCGAATGAGGCTGCTCAGCCCGCGCTTCTTGCCGCTCGAGGGCTGCTGAGTCCCCGAACGACCACGGCCCCTCGGCGGCAGGGTCTCGCTCGCGGGCCTCGAAGAGCTTTGCACCCTAATGGCCCCTTTGTCCGCCCCAAGCGCCGGCGGGCTCCGAGCTCGAGCCCCTGCAGCAGCCGCCGCGGTATCCGGGGGGCGGCACCCGCCGTCGAAGGCGCCGGGCCGCTCGAGTCCTCCCTACCCCGTGACGACGACGGGGTCTCCTGGCTTTGCCCCCTCGGGGGCAAAATCACTTCAGCCGCCACCGGCGCGGATGGCGGAATCTCCATGAGGTCGTCCGAGGAGTACTCCTCTGGGGTGCTCTCGGGGGTAGTAGGCGGGGAGCGCCCCTCCCTGGCCCGACGGCGGCATTCCTTCTCATGCGCCGCCCTTCGTTGGTGCTTCCTCTCCTTCTTCTGCTTGGCCGCATACTTCCGCGCCTTCTGCCTTTCGGTAGAAAGGCGATTGGCCGCACGGACCTCGCGAAGAGGAGGAGCAGAGCGATATCCCTTTTGAGACAAACCCTGAAGAGAAAATCCAAGATTGGCGATCAGAAACCCTCGAGGGTAGGAAGCAAGATTGAATCTAAATCAAACTTAAAACAGAACTTACAAATTGTAAATACCCCGTTTCGGGGCGCATCTTGACGGCGAATAGGGCCGCCTCCTTGCAATCGAGCTTGGAGACCTCGACAGCACAGCGAAGGCGTCGGTGAAGACCTGGAGTCGCTCCTGACGGTCAGTGGGGGAAACACCGTAACCCCACGACTCTCGCCGCTCGCGCAGCACCTTGCCGGTGTACTCCGGTAGTTTGTTGTCGACGTTGCGGAGGTAGAACCATCCCTTGTCCCAGTCGGCGTTGTTGGATATCATTGTCGCCGGGATGTACTGCCCGCTCCGCTGCCCCCGAACGTGCAAGGTAAGGCCCCGGCGCGGACCGCCTGGCAGAACCCCCGAGACTCACCTATGGCCGTATGCAGCTCACCCAGGAAAAGGTGAACCCATAGGTCCCATTGAGCCTCTATCCCCAAATACCCCTCACAAACGGCGACGAAGACCGCCGCTTGCGAGATGGCATTGGGGGCGAAGTTGTGGAGCTCCACGCCGTAGTGGAGGCACAATCCGCGGAAGAACGGTGATGCGGGGACTCCGAACTCCCGCTCGTGTAGCCTCACCAGTCTCACCACGAAGCCCTCCGGCGGAGAAGCCGGTGGCGCAATCCACATCGGCTCATCCGGGTTGCTGTTCGCCGGCAGCACCCCGACCTCCACTAGCCCGGCGAGATAGGCGTCGGTGGCGATGGAGGGGCTCCACGGAGTACGCTCAACCACGGTCACCATGACGGGCGGCGGCGGGGAAAAGCGAAGTCTATGCGGGGAAGACGAAAAGCAAAAAGCAGCGGCGCTTGGAAATAGCAGATGCAATCGGAAGGCAAGGGTTGGGTAAGCCAAACCTTTCCCCTTGTCTCTTTATTTATAGTGTAATGCGAAGCACAACCGGCACCCCGGCCGCGTGAAATACGCATTCAATGCGGTTGGCACCACTGTCACTGACGGCCAGGCCCCACGGGTTGGGATAACCACTACGCGTGAGAATCCAGGCGTCGCAGACGATACGTCGCATCGTAACTACCCACGCCTCTGCCGCTCCGCCTAAAAAGGCGCGCCCGCTTCGCATACTCCACGCCACATCGCCCACGATTACGAAAATAAATGCTCGAGGCCAGCCGAAAGGCTTCTGAGGTAAGTTACCTCTCCTCGAGGCCCTACTGATCAGGGGTTCGAAGTCCTGGCCCCTCGAGGGTTTGACAGGCACCCCAGATCTAACAGATCAGGGATAACCAAGGGCACGCGCGATCGAGCCTATCCTCGAGTACGAAACTCGAGGATGCCCTCCATGTTATATTCAAGGCCAAGATGGAGGCAGCTAGTCGTGGGATCCCACTGAGGGAGAGCAACGAGCTCTCGACCCCTAACGAACGGGGTCGAGCCCTGCCTAGCAAACCTTCACGAGTGCTCTTATGAGACGTGTCTTCGGACCACAAGCCGACCTCCATCGAACGAGGCACGAACGTCCACTTGAATTACCCGCTAACAGCTCACAGAGGCATCCATGACTCGCGGCCCGTTCGAGGAAAGCATGGATTGCATCACCCCTCCTCCCCATGAACGGGGCGACGAGGGTCGTAACTCAAAGTCAAGGACCGCCCCTGATCGACCTTGCTAGGGCCAGGGCTCGGGGGCTCCTTGCACCTCAAGGTCGAGTTCCTTGAAGACGAAATGTGTTGTAGCTCGCGAAAGCGTGAAACACTGACAGCCATTGCAGGAGTATATCCACTCCTCCAAGGCCTCGGGGGCTACACCCGCGGGTGCGCTAGCGCGCACCAAGCGGAATTCTTCAACGAAACCTTATTAGAAGCACTCACGACGAAAAGCCTTTGTCGGATTAAAACCCACTCCAACAAAGGCTCGGGGGCTACTGTTGGGGGCGATCATTAGGGGTACCCAAACCTATGGGATAACTACCCTTGTTAAACATTAAAATCATGCGCATAACCAGAAAAAGAGAAACGGAAGTTAAGGTCCACGGCCCAGCAACGAACGAAGGCTCAGTCAAGGCACCCCGTGGAGTGCCTCGACGCGAACCATAATCTCCGCTTCGCTCGAGGGAACCAACCCCTCGAGCGAATCGGAAAACTCCGCTTCGGTCGAGGCCTGAGGATCGAACCTCGAGCAACCCACGGAATGGGGAGAGCTCCGCCTCGGTCGAGACCCTCGCTCTGACAGACAATTAAAGGCGCTCCCCACCACCGTGCGTCCAAAGTCAAAGGGCAAATCTCTCGCCATGCCGCCCTGGCAACCACGAGCCCCCCTGTCGCATCCGCCAACTCCTGTCACTATGCTGCCAACCGAGGCTCTGTGCGGGCAGGCCGGCGCTGTGCGAACAGAGCCCATCATTCCGTGCTCCTGTGCTGCCAACTCCGACGACCCAAAGCCCTCCGTCGGGCAGGAGAGACCCTCGAGCACATAGCAGGAGAAGAAGAGAGGACGACGGAGGCATGGCGGGCCATTCCAAGCGCTATGCGACCATCCCTGGCGCTGTGCTACCAACTCCCACAGCGATTTCCCACAGAATGGGCTGTGCACAGGCATGGGAGACCCTCGAAATAGTGTACGAGCGAGTCATTACCACACAAAGGACAGCTCGGATCCTCAAAACAACTCCTCGGCATCATCACTAGTACAAGAATCGACCACAGGGATCGCAATATTGCGCAACAGCGGACAAGGACAAAGAAGCACGCCCGGTGCCACTCCTACTACTGTGCGGCAACTATACCGGTACAGCAACACACGCATATAACCCCTTCTCCTTGGCCTATAAAAGGAGGGGGTGATCGATTAATCAGGAGAGAGACAGAGAGATCGAGAATTCGCACACACTCAGATAAACCACGATATTGGCACTCCGCCTCAATCATCAGGGACTTGGAGATCTAGTCTCCTCTCTCAGCTTGCTTGTATCCCCTACTACTCGCAGTCCGGTGCAGAATAACACATCGCACATACCACCCTGCTGGAAGTACGGTCTTACGACCGGAACCAGGATAAACCTGTGTCTTGTTTTATCTTCTGCATCAACCATCTAAGGAGGGAACACAACACATTTCTGATTGGTGTCGGGACCACGATTTCTAAACACCGACACCATCTGATTCTGATTCTCTGTGGGAGCTAATTCTCTGAGAGAAGTGATTCTGTGGCTGAAAGTAATTCTATTTAATTCCCTAGCACAAACTATCAAAATCAGGATGGAGAATCACTTCACAAAATCAGGAGAAGCTACTTTTTTAAGCTCTCAGCCCCTTAGTTCATTTCAGAGAATCACTTCTCAGAATCAGCAGAGAAGCATTTCTCGCTGGAAAACTGTTTGACAGAGCTCCTCCTGAATTCACTAGAGAATTAGCTCTAGGAGCTCGCATCAAGGTCAGGTCAGCTTTCTTCTCCTGCTCAGGCTGCCGCGACTGCACGAGCATGAATTGCCATAACCTGGACATGTTTCAGAAGTGCAAGGCCAACGCCGAGAGGCTGCTAGGCAGGCTTGTGGTGCTCAACTCTCTGCAATGAATAATAGTGACAAATTCAAGTGCGCTGCGTGACGACCTCGAGCAGCATGCCCCAATTAATTTGGATAGAGTTATCGGCGACCTTGGACGCCTTCGCCACCACTACCACGCTAACCCATCGCCCGTCGGTCTCCTCCACCATCAACTCCACCCCGGCGCCTCCTTCGCCCCCGGCTCCGGTGGCGTTGTGCCGCCTCCACCGTCGCCACACTAATTCATTGATTAGTGCCTCCTCTTCCGCCGTCTTCGCTCCCGCTTCCGGCACCGTCCACTGGGGGTCCTTCACTGCCTCGGCCGGTGCTGCCCTCGCCGCCCAGCCTTCCACCCGCCGCCCATCGCCACTGCCAGGCCTGCCGCCGCCGCGACCACCCCTTCTATAGCTGTCTCGGCCAAATCCTTCCCGAACCCTAACCCGCGGCGGCAGCCGTCGTGCATAAAGCAAAGAAGGTGTGACTGGTAATGATTTAATTTTGTGTTGTGGGTGTTTGCATAGGGGTTCCACGATGTGGCCTAGAGCGAGAAGGAGAAAACCAAGGAGGAGGACATGGAATAGGCCATCGATCTCCGGTGACGGTGACATTCTCCTTGGGTGTGGCGACCTCAAGTCATCGACGTCAGTCCGTCGGTGGCTGTTCTCAGGATCCCTCATCAGCTCCTCATACACAGCAGCACATGCAGGAATTCCAACTCTCGCGCGTGGATTGATAGAGCGCTACAAGGAGCTCATAGCCAAACTTGTTGATTTTTGGGAGGTCAGCAGTATGGCCGAGAATTTGAAGGGGTGGTTGGAGGCTACTCCCTCCGTTCCATGAAGTGCAATCCGATCATTTTAGGCTGCATTGATCAATCCAGGTGATCCATGGTTCAAGCATGCTTTGTAGCTTTTCTTACATCAAATTCATGATTAATTCTATGTGGATCAATTCCACAATGTGCGCTATCACTGTTCATTAAATTTAATTTAAACAAATAAAATACATGATTAGCAGCACAGTTTATATAATCATGTTTACCATTGCATTTATATATAGTCGTCACTCGTAGCAACGCATGGGCACTTTTGCTAGTTAAACATAAATTAATTATAAAATTAATTACATAAGTCGTGTCTATTTCACGAGACGAACCTAACAAGATATAATAATTAGTACTCCCTGCGTATCACAATTAGATGACGTTTTGGACAAGGTTTGGGTCAAACCTTGGGAATATAAATCATGAATAACTTTTAAGCCATTGAGTTTAGAAATGTGAAAATTATATCAATAGATTTGTCTTGAAAATTACTTTCATAAAAGTATACATATATAACTTTCTAATAAATATTTTTTATAGAAAATATGAGTCAAAGTTAGGCTTTAAAGACCGTGTAGCTGTCCTAAACGTCATCTAATTATGATACGGAGGGAGTACATGTTGACATTACATTATCTAATCATGAACTAATTAGGCTTAATAGATTCGTGTCGTAAATTAGTTCTCTTTTATGTAATGAGTTTTTTAATTAACTTTTATTTAATACTTCTAATTAACATCTTTATATTTGATGTGACGGGACTAAATTTTACTTACAGGGACCCAAACGCTGGAGATGCAGCAGGAGTTGGACGACCTCGCCTTGTTGGTATGATCCGTACGCAGAGCGCATGATTCGCCATCGCGCATTAACACGGGGCTGCGTGATCAGTGTAGTAGGCCCCGGAAGTGAGCATCACGCGGATGAGATCAGGAGCGTAAAGATGGTTTGATTTACAGACGGGGACACATGCGTGCGTCGCTCTCGCCCTAAACAATGGCCCGTCAAGGACACGAGCCGCCAACAGGGGATAGAACAAAGGCATCCTCTGACTTGCAAGCAACATCCAACCCGCGCCTTGTCCCGCACACGACCCGGTGGCTGGCTACCTGGGGTGCCTTAACACATGCCGTTCCGTTCCGCACACCAGTTCAGTTCAGCCCCAACACACTTGCAAGGTTTCACTCACAGAGTCGCACACAGAGCAAATGCCAATGCCAGCGTTCCAAAAACCATGGACATTTTCATCAGTCATCACCTCTGATCTCTCTCACACGGCACAGCACAGACGTCTAACGCTGTAATGCGAACCTAAGCAACGAAATTTACATACAAAACATTCATCGCAATGGGCGTGGGATCGGGTCGCCGGAGAATGCTCGTCAGAACTCGGCGGTGTTGCCGCACGACGACGCGCCGAGCTCGCGCTGCCGGCGCCGGAACGACATGAGCCCGTCCGAGACGATGCTCCCGCCGCAGTCCTCGCCGTCGCCGCACTCCAGGCTGCTCCCCGTCAGGTCGTTGTACTCGCCGCCCTCCTCGTCGTCCAGGTCGCCCCGCATGGCGCGGAGCGTCTTCCGCGCCATCTCGCGCCGGACGCCGCCGCCCTCGCCGGCCACCACGCGCCGGAGCGCACGGTCCGCGCCGGCCGCCCGCGCCAGCCCGCGGAACCGGAGGCTGCCGCGGCTCATGGCGTACAGCGCCGACACGCACCACTCCTCCAGGTCCGCGCCGTCGCCGGCGTCGTCGAGGATGCCCGCGACGGACGCCACGGCGCCCGCGTCCATCAGCGCGGCACGGCCCTCGGTGCAGGCGGCTACGTTGCAGACCACCATGAGTGCCAGCCTTCGGATGGGCGCCGGCTCGGCGGCGCCGGATGCCACGGCGAGCAGCGCCTTGGGCGCGCCAGGGAACCGCGCCACCTTGGACTGGTTGACGGCGGAGAGGGAGAGGTGGTAGAGCGCCATGCCGGCGTCGCGGCGCGCGCGGGGCGGGTGCGCGGCGGAGGTGAGGAGCTCCAGCAGCGGGGGCACCGCGCCCAGCACGCCGATGGCGGCGCGGTTGTCCTCGTTGAGCGCCAGCCCGAACAGCGCTCCCGCCGCGTGCTCCCGTGCCTCGGCCGCCGAGGCGCCCGACCGGAGCACCTCCACAAGCGCCGGCACGGCGCCGGCCCGCACGATGCGGACCTTGTTCGCGGGCTCCAGGGAGAGGTTGACGAGCGCGGCCGCGGCGTCCACCCGCGCAGGCGCGTGCCGCGGGAGCAGCAGCACCCGCCGGAGCGCGCCCAGGAGGCGCGGCGTGCACAGCGCGCGCCGCCGCTCCGCGCTCTCCCGCGTGGCCTCACGGAGCGCGCCCATCGCCGCCGCCACCACCCCGTCGTCGTCCGCGTCCATCACCTTGCCCACCACCTCGTCCTCCAGCGGGTCGACCGGCTCCGCCTCCTCTTCCACCTCCACCTCCCTGACCACCCGCTTCTGCGCTGCCGCGGCCGCCTCCTTGCCGGGCCTCGCGGTCCCGCCGCCGTCCTCATCCTCCGCCGGCGTGATCTCCGAGGACGACCCGTACGACGACGTGGACGCCGGGGACGAGTACGACGAGTTGGACGAGCTGGCCGCCAGCACGGCCGCGTGCCTGGCCGTGGTCCTCACGGACCTCGCCGCCGGGGGCATCGCGCGGAGCACGGCCTCCCGCGCCGCCTGCGCCGACGGCGGCGCCGGCGCCGCGCGGCCGACGCGCGCGCACCAGGTGCCGATGGCCGCCTTGAGCGCCGCGTTAGGGATCACGGTGTCCGCGCCCTCGGGCCCGACGCCGGGAGGCAGGAACGCGAGCTCCGCGCAGGCCTGGAGGCACGCCCGCTCGTAGGTCCGCCCCGACGGCAGGATGACCGGGTCCGCCATCAGCGCGCCGGAGATCGGGCACAGGAACTCCTCCGGGACCGCCCACGCCTCGGACCGCGCGGGCGAGGCGGGCGCCGGCGCCGCGACGGACGACCTGGAGGACGGCGACGGCGAGCACGGCGCGCTGCTGCCCCCGTTGCCGGCGCGGTGGAACGGCAACTTCCAGCGGCGCGGGCGCGCCGCACCCATGGACCGGCCGGCGTGTGGCTGCGGGCTATGTATAGCGGGCTAGCTTTAGCTTAGCAGCGGCGGCGTGGGAGGAAGAAGGATGCTTTTGGTGCCGCGGAGGCCATGGGGGCTCGGGTGCTTTTGCTTTATGTTTGTGTGTTCTCGCTCCTTTTGGGGTTCGGGTGCTTTGTTCCTTGGCTGGAGCTTGGGAGTGTGGGTGGTTTTATGCGCCGGGAAGGAGAAGGCGGGCGACGGCTGAGGAGCCTTAGCCTGGAAGGGATCGCGCCGTGTGCTCCGCTGCCGCCTCCGCCCGCTGGGTTTTTGGCTCGGTTTCGCTCTGGATTGGTTGGTCGCCGTCGCGTCGGATGGGCTGGGCGGCCGTCATGTAGCCGGGTAGGGGTAGGAAGACAGGACACGGTGGCCGCCGTGCCAGCAGGCCGGCGGGTGCGTGCTTCGGCTCGTACATTCCGGAAGTTCACTGGCTGTTGGGTTGGCTTCGTTGCCCACAACTACAGGAATGTGTGAGCTCAGTTGCAACCACGGCGGCAGATTGGTGGAGCTGCACCTCGTCGGCCACGGGTATCCACTGCCGTTATTGGTAACAATTCTGTAATCAATGAACCAAAGCTTGCTACTCGGACGACCCATGATGAATCCACCGTTTTTCGCATTGAGCTGTGTTGTACAGATATTCGTTCAGAGCGCGGTCATCATACAACAACGAGCCTTGCAAGATCAGTGACCCCCCCGCTGCTACTGCTAGCTGCGAAGTCTGCGCTCGGCTGAGCTGAAACTGAACCCGTCTCGTCTCCTGCTGCATATGCCCCTCACAGCCTACTGTACTCGTTGGATGCTTCTGTGGTATCTCTGGCTCCCTCCTGGGTCAGCGACTCAGCGAGAGTAGAGTATTCCGTACATGCTAACATGCATACAGTATAATCGTGCTATCGTTATCATCCCGGTACTCGCCCCGCGTGCCTCCAAACGAGCCCAGCCTGACAAACTGTGATGCGAATGAGACGGAGCTTTTGCCAGCGTCCTGTGTGCCCCGGACAAATTCAACATCTCGGCGCCCAAGTCGAACATGTTTAGCCAATACTACACTACTTAACTCGGAGGACAGGAACCAGCTGGACGCGGATCGAAGAGCTGACCGAGTCAAAAGGCTTCAACGTCGCCAGCCAGCCTCTTCGCATCGAATTATCTACGTATCGCTCTCTGCGCCATGGTTACTTCGACCTATCTTTTTTTGTTTTTTTGTCTTTAGATAATGCTTGGACCTATCTGATGTGACTATCTGATGTGAGTGCATCGCCGGGGTTTGCCACACGACTGGGGGCGCTGGCGGGTGGGCCGCCTTGCACACTACTCACTCCGTCCCCAAACGTAGGTCACCGTTGGTTTCGTGCCACGACTTTGCTTTGATTTGTAGAAAATATATGCAATATTTTAATCTTCAAATAAATTTATTAAAAAACTAGATTCAAATATCTATCTAGTGATATTTATTATGTACCATAAATATTAATATATATTTTTATATATTCGATCAAAGATGTTTCTTGGGAAGCGAAAACGATAAACATTTAGGGGAGGAGGGAGTACGTATATACTACTCTTCTCTACAAGTTTATTTATATACGACATGAACGAACGGACTCGCTTCAAGGGAAACAGTGGCCGGCCTGGCTGATTGGTAGCGCAACAACCCGGCTGTTGCTGTGTTCTGCTAATCTGCTTGCTCGTTTCTAGCTACCTGCCGGCTATCATTGTAAGGATATAGGATCCTCCTCTAAGCCTTGTTTAGTTTCTAAACAGCAACGTCAAAGTTCACTATGTAAAAAAAATTCTCAATCACATCAAAATGTCGGCTCATGCATGGAGTACTAAATGTAGATGAAATCGAAAACTAACTGCACAGTTTTGTTGTACTCTGCGAGACGAACATTTTTAGCCTAATTAATTAATTTTTGGACAATTTTTCACACATACAAACGAAATACTACAGTAGCGCAATGATTACGAAGTGACTCAAACCTCAAATCTCCACCCCATATTTTGCATCTAAACAAGACCTAAATTAGCCTACTCAGCCTGTACTGTACGTGCCGCTAGCCTATAAATCCAGCGCGAGTTCGTTCATACGGCCAAGTACAGGTAGGTCACAAACAGTAAATGCTTCTGGTACCGGTCCGGGTACTCGCCTGCATTTTAATTTTGAGTCTAATTAATCAATGTTTGAATAATTATTTATAAATACAAACAAAATGGTATAGTGACGTATTAATGATAAAATTTTAATTTTACTATGCTAAAGTTGAGAACTGAACGAGACCTCGCTTCTCTACCAAAAACTGGCAAAGGCTGTGTTTAGTTCCCTTAGAAATGGTATGAAATTTGAAAAGAGATTGAATTTGTGCAAATTTGAGACAGAAAATGTAAATTTGGTTGAATATGTGTCGGGCCTGACACAAAGCCCATCAATGGACTAGGTTACCCCCCGCCTCCTCTCCGAGGATCCGTCCATGCCTTATCCTCTCCGCCCCTCGAGCCGCCTCCCCCAACCCTTCTCCCCCCAGCCCCGAGCCGCCGCCGTCGGAGCCTCTCAGATCCCGTCGAACCCCGCCTCATCCAGTACCTCATCTTCCAGATCCAGGCCGCAGGCGCGTGTCATACCCCCTCCCCGATGGAAGACGACGGAGCCGACAGCGAGTCCCACGGCCAAGAAGCTGCGTACGGTGAGGGAGGCCACACCCGGGACTTCCTATCCCCGCGCGGCGTCCTTTGCTCCAGGCTTCCCCTACAACCCCGTGTACCCTCCGGTGTATAGCGGGGCGTCTTCGAGCAACCTTCAACCAAGCCGGCTCGACTTCGACGCGCTCGACCTCAACTCGGCGTCGGAGTGGGCAGGCACCCAAGGCTTCGGCGAGCTACTTCGGTCGGGGGGGACGTCCGTGCGGCCTGCTCCGCCTCCCGTTCGCGTACCAACACGGTGAGGGAGGGGTAGCCCCGGGGTGCGGGCCCCCGCCCCGGTCGAGGCATCGGCGGACCGGCGTTCCTGGGTGCCGGAGCGGCGCACCCCGGCGACCCTACCTTCGTGGGTGGCAGATCTGCGCACGGCATCGCCGGATCTGCTGTCGTGGCCGCCGGCTATGTGCCATACGGGGGCCCATCAGCTTACCAAGGCGGAGCTTCGTCCTACCACGGAGGCGGATCCGCTTTCCAGGGCGAGCCTGCCTCCTTCCACGGTGGGTACGTGTCCCCTACACCCAACGCGGGTGCCTCAGCAAGGGGGACAGCTCGCGGAGGCAGGCGTCGCAACGCACGTCGCCGAGTTGGGGTAAGCCTGCCATGTTGTACTTGTTGTTTCCACGCAACATCAGTAGGTTTAGCTTAGTGGACGAGCACCATGTTTTTTGTTCTTGCGAATTCATTAGTGTGCATCATCCATTTGAATTGGTACCTTGCAACCCGTCGTTTAGGAGGACACTGATAGGGGTCAGTGGACCCCTGAGCTTATCAAGCAGTTTTGTGAGATCTATTGCGGCATAATGGACACTAGTAACGACAAGTGCATAAGGGGTAAAATGACGTCGTGCGGGTGGGAGGAGATCTCTAACAGGTTTTACATGGCAACCGAAAATTACCATGACGCTGCCCAATTCAAGTACCTGTTGAAGAAGCTGCGTACGAAGTGGAGCTTCATAGAACAGAAGTTGAGGAAAGGCTCAGGTTTGGGACGAGGGGATGGGAACACAGCAGTAGCGTCTGATGACTGGTGGAAGACGAACACTGCGGTGAGTATTGCATACAAAACACGTTCATAGCTTTGGTTTATGTTACCTTGTCTACTAATCATTTCAACACCTGTATTAATGCTCTCTTCTTGTACTAGGGCAACCAAGACTTTTTGGCGCTGAGGGAAGGGTTGCCGGACTACGTTGACGAGCTGGATAAAATGTTCACTAGATTTGTTGCTGACGGATCCTCCTCATATGCCCCTGGCCAAGGGTCCGTACAAGATATTCCCAGTGATGACGCTGACGAAGAATACGCACACGAGCCTGACGAGGAAGATGTCGCCACACCGGTTAGCGTTGGCACCAAGAGGAGCACTCCTAGCCTACGCAGCACAGGAACCAGTCCCAACAAGAAGGTGAAGAGCCCAGTAGTCAGGGTCGTGTGCACCTCTATCGGGGGCCTCACATCAGTACTAGGTGATGGCCGTGAATACTTCAATGACCAAATCAGGATCCGTGCAGCTCAACGTGAGGCAGCAGAGCAGGCAGCCAGGGAGGAAGAGCAGCGGAGGCGGCAAGAGGAGGAGGATCAGGTGGACCTCATTATCACGTTGGCTAAAGAGTGTGGCTTCAACGAGAGCGGCCCAGAATGGATTGGTGTCCTGAACATACTCGAGAGTGAGAAAGCCATCATCTGGTTCGTGAAGAATGGGGTGGAAGGAAGGAAACAGACCATCAAAGCCTACGCAAATCGGGTCTAGACCTCCTCAACCAATCATGTATCGTCCGTGTCCGTCGACCTAAGTTTGTGTTGGGTGTGTTAGTTTCTTATTTCTTTGTGATGTTTGTCATGTTGTGAATGTTGTGTGTCGGACAACTTAAGGTTGCATGTGTGTTATTTGAATGCCAAATATGGTGTTGTGAGTTCTGTGATCTGCTGTGTGTGTCCTGCTACTAAGAAATTGTTGTCCCTTTCTTCATATGCCTTGTGCTGTTCATGACCTGTCACTGATGTGTTATGTTTTTGTTGTGGTTTGTTTCAGGTGCCAAGGCGTACAGTACGTGCCAGGTCCGCTGCGGGTACGGTGCATGCATATGATGAGGACAGTGACGACGCGTTTGACGAACTCCTATTCGGCACAATGGAGAATGAACTGGCAGCTGCTCAGGCTGCATTGCTAGGTATGTCCACATTGGCTATGCATATTGACAAGTACTGGACCAGATCTGAGTATAGGGTCGTCGAACCGGGTCTAAGTGGTGAGGAGTGGGTTAACAGAAACCTAGCCAAAGATGAGGATTGCTATGACATGTGTAGAATGACCCCCAATCTTTTCTACAAACTTCATGATCTGTTGGTACAACAGTATGACCTCACATATAGTGACAAGTCTTCCACAATTGAGGCATTAGGAATGTTCCTTTGGGTAGTTGGAGCTCCTCAATCTGTTAGGCAAGCTAGGAACATATTTCAGAGATCATTGGGAACGGTGCATAACATGTTTTTGAGAGTGCTCCGTTCGCTGCTCAAGCTTGCTGATGACATCATCAAACCAAGAGACCCACAGTTTAGAACCATGCATTCTAGACTGAACAACCGTCGTTTTTATCCATACTTCAAGGATTTGTATTGGGGCTATAGATGGCACTTATATTCCCTGTGTTGTGTCAAAAAATCTGGTGAATCAGTACATGTGCCGTAAGAACGTAACAACCCAAAATGTCATGGCCTGTTGTGACTTCGATTTGATATTCACATTTGTCAATGCTGGCTGGCCTGGTTCAGTTCATGACATGAGGGTCTTCGATGATTCGATGACTAAGTTCGGACATTTGTTTCCGCACCCACCACAGGTACATGTGCAGCTGATGTGTCTTCATACCCCCTAATTACATGCACTTATACTTACAGGTGTTTGCCGCTGTAGGAAAGTTTTATCTGGTAGACTCCGGGTATCCCAACCGTCCAGGGTACCTCGCGTCATACAAGACAGCACGGTACCATCTAGAACAGTTTCAAAACGCAGAAGAACCACAAGGTAAAGAAGAATTGTTTAACTACGCACACTCTTCACTTAGAAACTGCATTGAGCGAGCATTTGGAGTGCTCAAGCAAAAGTTTAGGATATTGATGGGTATACTGAGTTATAATATTGAAACACAAACACATATAGTAGTTGCTTGCATGACACTCCATAACTTCATCAGGTTGAGTGAAGAAAGGGATCAACACTTTGCTAGTTGTGACCGTGATCCAAACTATGTGCCGACTGCTGCTTCTGTACAACAGCCACCAACTGAGGAGGCGCCTGTTGTGTTAGATAACCAACAGATGAACGAATTTCGGGAAATGATTGCTTGTGAAATGTTTAATGCCGGCCAGTAAATGTGTGTTCAAATAAAGGGACCGTCAAATAAATGATGTGGATGAAGTTGTAATTGTATGAGGACTTGTTTTTTGCATTCGTTTGTTTGCAAGGGTTTGAATCGGTTTTGGCATTGTTGTAAACTGCTGTATTTTTGTAACAGTTTTGTGATGTTTTGCAAATTGATGTAATTTTTTATGTTATTTTTGTAACAGTTTTGTGGTTAATAAAATGCTGGCTTGGCTAGGGGTGCATGCCGAGTGCATGCAGCATGCAATCTGCATGCAAGGTGCACATTTAGCACGCACCGCATGCAGAGACTATGCAGTGATGTGCAGGAGCTCATTTAATAGGGGTACAACTGGTTTTCTTATCATCTAACTATCTAACTCAGGACACCAATCATTAGATCTGACAGCTGACATGATTTCTTACAAATGTGACACAAATTTAGCTCAAATTTTACCATCCATTTTTGGAAACTAAACACAGCCACAATCAAACATGGATCCAGCCAAGCCCATGTATTTACGAGCCCTAAAAAAGGAGCCGGAGAATGTTGCAGCACGGACGACGACAGGAGTCGTCGATGCGAGACGCAGCGCAAGGTGTGGTGTGAATCCAAGCGCCGAGTCAAAACCGGCTCTGCGTCAGGGATTCGGGCGCATGTGAGCGCCTCGGCACCGGTTGCCATCACTCCATCATCAGGGGGTAGGCTCATCTCATCAGTGCGCAGTCGCCTGCCCGTGCCCGTTCTACCCATCTGCTTACCTGTTTTCAGTCGGGGCCTTTCGATGTGCCCGCTGCGCTGCTGCCGTTGACGCCATGCAAATTTGATCCACTTCACCGTAAATATGTTAATGAGTATTTTATTTGTATTTATATAAATTGTCTAAACATTGATTAATTAGGATATTCGTCTCGTAAAGTACAACGAGACTGTGCAATTAGTTGTTGATTTTATCTACGTTTAGTACTCCATTGTCACACCCCAAATTTTCTAAATTTAGGATGTGAATAAATAATATAAATAAACACAATGATTTTCTCTAATTTATAAAATTTTCCAAGGTTTAAATAATTAACAGGGAATGTAATAAATATATAATATAAATATATGTTTTCTAATTTCAAAACAACATATGTGTTTATAACTCCCTAAAATTCATCACAATTAAATTGAAGCAACCCTATGAATTTTCTAGGAATTAATTAGAGTTTCTAGCCTTTTATTAATTTAAATATCACATTAAATAATTATTTTTGTCGAAATAAGTTTTTTTTTGCATTCATGCTGTTGCATATATTTTTGGTTGCTAGTAAATCAAGTTGGAATTTAAATTCTGTTTAAATTCGAATTTGATTTGCACTTGTTTGAGTTTTATAAAAGTTTAAATTGTTAGAGTTCGTTTTCAGCCCTTCAAGTTTCGGCCCAGTCCACTTTTCACCCCTGATCTTTTTCCTTCTCTTTCTTTTTCCTCCCCGGCCTTTTTCTTTTTCTTCTTGGGCCGAATTCCTTCCTGTGCAAGCTCGGCCCGTTCTTTTCGGCCCGTTACCGGCCCGACTCGCTTCGCCCTTTCTCTTTCTCCCTCTCGCTCTCACTGACGCGTGGGCCCCGGTGTCAGTTTCACCTTCTTCCTCCCGTCCGACCGGGACTCTTCCACCCGAGTCCGTGTCGCCGCCGTCGCCGTGTCCTACTCGAGTACGTGCGCTTGGCCGAGCCCCTGCTCCGATCTATTTAAGCACCCGCCGCCCGCAATCTATTCCCATCAACTCGAGCTTCGAAATCCCGAGTTTTGAGCCGCCAGAGTCGCCGACCGCCATAGCCGTCGATTCACCGCCGTCGTTGCTCGTGGAGGGAAACCAAGACCCCCAGGAGGATCTCCTCATCACCGTGCGTCGATTCTGCCGCCTCTCTTCGTAGCTCGACCGCCGAAGTTCGTGGTTCGTGTGAAGCCGAGCGCCGCCGCCGCCGATGCTCGTCGCCGGCCGCCGTCCATGCATCTCCCTCGCCAAGACCTAGTCCGGTGAGTTCGCCTTGGTCCCAGCTTGCTCTCTGTCCTTGTCTTGTCGCGTGTAGTGCGCCGTAGCATCGTGTTCACCTTCGCCCGAGAGCTCCGCCGCCGCCATGGCGCCGCCGCCGTCAATCGTCGTCTTCGTCGCGCGTCTGTCGTCAAGAGTACCCATGGTGAACTCGCCTTTCGCTTCTGATGCTCTAGGTGCAATCCTCGTTGAGTTTGGCGCCCCGTAGCGCGTTTCCGACGCTACTCCGGCGGAGCGCCGCCGTCCCGGCCGTCTTCGCCGGCGAGCTTCCCGGCCGATCTGTTTCCAGCCACTCGATCAAGATCCAACGGTCTGAATTAGATCGAGCCCCGAGTCAATTAAACCAGTACCGGTCAACTGTGCCAGTTTTGTAAAAGAAACCCTGAGCTTTTCCAGAATTAACCCGCAGTCCAAATTAAATTAAAAATAATTACGAATAGGTCCTTTTTCTTTTATTTTAGCCCCTGGAAGTTTTAAAACGTTGCAAACAAGTCCTTGAACCTTAGAAAAATCATATCTTTCACGTTTTAACTCCGTTTTAATCCGTTCTTGTGGTGTTAGCTTCGTATCAACTTAAACTACGCGTTAGTACTGTTATTTACACCATGTTTTGTTTCTGAAATTTATTTATTATTAATTTAATTAAAGTCTAATTACATGTGCTTTTCTAAATAAAATCTAATTAAGTTGACACATCGGTTTTTCTTGTTAAATATTAAATTGATTAATATTTATTCCATGTGTTTTGTAAATAAAAGTTGACTAAGGTTATATCTTGATTTTCCTAAATAATATTAACTTGATTAATACTTATTTCTTGAGCGTTCTAAATAAAATTGAAGCAGATAATATCTTGGTTTCTTTAAATAATATTAACATGATTAATATTAATTTTATAATCTTTCTAACTAAAATTTAATTAGGCTCTATCTTGTTGCTTCATAAAATTATGTTAACTTGATTAATGTTTATGATCACTAGTTCTCTAATTAAAAGCTAATTAGAGTTAAACTTCGAGTGTTCATAAATAATTATCAATCTTGATTAATATTAACACAAATCTGTTTTAATGATAATATGACTAGTTCAACTCGAAATATAAATTTATTCGATAATTACTCTCACATGTTTTATTTAAAATCAATACTTAAATTGGTATAATTTATACATAAACAATTATAAACAAAATGTGATTAAATTATATTTCGGATTTTAATAAGCTTATGTAAAATTGATTAATGAGTATTAAACTAGATTTCAAACTAAAAGGTGATTAGCGTCAAACTTAATGCTTTCTTTTATTTTAGCCCCTGGAAGTTTTAAAACGTTGCAAACAAGTCCTTGAACCTTAGAAAAATCATATCTTTCACGTTTTAACTCCGTTTTAATCCGTTCTTGTGGTGTTAGCTTCGTATCAACTTAAACTACGCGTTAGTACTGTTATTTACACCATGTTTTGTTTCTGAAATTTATTTATTATTAATTTAATTAAAGTCTAATTACATGTGCTTTTCTAAATAAAATCTAATTAAGTTGACACATCGGTTTTTCTTGTTAAATATTAAATTGATTAATATTTATTCCATGTGTTTTGTAAATAAAAGTTGACTAAGGTTATATCTTGATTTTCCTAAATAATATTAACTTGATTAATACTTATTTCTTGAGCGTTCTAAATAAAATTGAAGCAGATAATATCTTGGTTTCTTTAAATAATATTAACATGATTAATATTAATTTTATAATATTTCTAACTAAAATTTAATTAGGCTCTATCTTGTTGCTTCATAAAATTATGTTAACTTGATTAATGTTTATGATCACTAGTTCTCTAATTAAAAGCTAATTAGAGTTAAACTTCGAGTGTTCATAAATAATTATCAATCTTGATTAATATTAACACAAATCTGTTTTAATGATAATATGACTAGTTCAACTCGAAATATAAATTTATTCGATAATTACTCTCACATGTTTTATTTAAAATCAATACTTAAATTGGTATAATTTATACATAAACAATTATAAACAAAATGTGATTAAATTATATTTCGGATTTTAATAAGCTTATGTAAAATTGATTAATGAGTATTAAACTAGATTTCAAACTAAAAGGTGATTAGCGTCAAACTTAATGCTTTCTTAAATGAGTATTAATTTGTGTGAATATCAACATAAATGTGTTTTATCAATAATATTGATTAATTCAACATGGTCAATAAAAGTTAATCAATTAGATGCTCGCATCTGTTTTTAATACTAAAGTTATGTGTTTAATTACATAATATCTACAAAAAGAAAAGAATAGTTATAAATAAAATAAATTCTTGGTTTCACATACTTAAATATAATTAAATCAATTTCCAGGAAATAATCTCTTATATATGATTTTATCAGATTAAAATTTATAAAGCGTATAGTGTTTCCTTTTATAACCTAAAGTCTTCCGCTAGTTTTAAGTTTTCAATCGTAGTTCTGTTCTCAGCTTTCCTATGCCACTAAACCCAATCCTGTTAGTGCACCCTACGTTTCTCACTTTGTCCCTATTCTGTTTTGCCAATCAACTATCTCCAATACTTATCCTATAAATTCATCGGCCAGTGTTTCCAATGACCGCAACACTCGTTTCTGCAATCCTAACGCTAGTCCATCTTTTCTGAGCCATATCACTAAGTTTGAGTATAGATCTTTTCTTACGTTGTGGTTTCTCTGCAAATCAATATTATTTTAATTTTTAACTTTATATTGCTTCAATGATATGGTGTGAGTTACTATGTCATTGTATTGTAATATAAAATTAAATTATTAAAGTAATATATTATTGTTTGAGATCCTCGTATTCGTAAATCCTCTGTACATGTGGTATTCCTTGTGCCAATTAAAGCTCTGCCTTGGAACCTTCGTATCTTTCTTTTTCTCTCTGATCTTCGTGGTCCTTAGGTTCTCGTAATCATAGAACAAGCCCTATCCGTTAGTGCTCTCTTTTAAAAGCTTTTATTTTGATTGGTGCATTGTTCTTAGTTGTACTTGTTTGTTTGCTTGTATAGTTTTATGCTTGCGTGCTTGTGTTCGATGATTGCTGCGAGTAGACGGAACGTTGTTCAACTGAAGAAGACTTCGAAGAGAATCTGAGCAGCTATACTTTGGAGAAAGGCAAGTGTATTATGTCATGCAAATGTCCTAATAATTATTAATTTCACCACCCCTGCATGTGTCTTAATTTGATGGGTTCCTATTTAAGGATTTACCTAGCCACTATATTTTCCCTGTCCCTCGAACTGGGTTACTTAATTAATTTTGATGGTAGATGATGCTTAGTTTGCTCGACTGGGATTGGTTAAATGAACCCCTACTCTATGTTCCATATACTCTTTTTAATAATTAATTGGCAAGATCATATCTTTTTAATTGGAACATGGAGAACCACCCAGGAAAACAGTGCAACCATAAGTACTATATGGCTCTGGTCTTGGCTGACTAATTAGAGACTTTAGTGGATGGTGACCTTACCCGAAAGGGGCATGGGGGGCGGCGAGTTGACGGGGTATAGCTCGGTCCTCTTGAGCTGTGGGCTTTGGTAAGAGACAGACCTCATTAGGGAGGGTTATACTTTGCTTCGGAACCGGAAACCTTAGCGGGTTACTATTTACTAAGGAATCTTTGTAAAGGCCTCGTAGCGTCCCTATGCGGTCACACCTCGGTAGTGTGATTTAAGAGGATTGGCCCCCTCGGCATGGTTGGGTTTAAAGTTCTTCTGAACTTTTACGCGGCTTATGGTGAAAGTGTACAACCTCTGCAGAGTGTAAAACTGTTATAACAGCCGTGCTCACGGTTAAGAGCGGCCTGGACCCTTACATGATAATCATACTTGAACAAGATCTAAATCGTGGTTACTTGAGTTATGTTGGGAATATGACTTTCATTAATTTGTGGGTGGTATATACTTTCATTTGCTAGTAAATAGTTGCTTAATAAAACTTGACCAACTAAAAGTGCTTACTGCAAGTATGGTCAGTCAACCTTTTTGCCTCAGCCTTGTATGTCATATTACATTTGCTGAGTACTTTCTGTGCTCATACTTGTTGCTTTCCTTTCTTTCTTCTATTGCACCTACGACAACCGGAATGCTGCTCAGTTTGGGAGAATTTAGAGGATTTTCACTGCTGGTTTTGAGGAGTTCTAGGCGTACGCAACCCCCAGTCGACTGCCTGTGAAGTTTGGAGCCTTCGTTTCCAGGATACGCTGTATACTCTGATAGACTCGTAAGTCACTTATATAGTTTATTATGCGTGATACTGCATCTTTTATTCACTACTGGTTTACTGTATGTATGAAACTTGATCCTGGCATACATACAGAGCACACTCGGTTTGTTTATCTACGTTTAGTACTCCATATATGTGTCGATATTTTGATGTGATTAATTTTTTTTAATATAATGTAATTTGGGGTGAAATTTGGAAAACAGGGCCCGGTTTCTTGCGATTTCAGTCCGGTGGCCGGTCGCCGGGTCAATGCCGGCAGCTTGTCCCACTCTGGCTTCATCGTGATAGCCTCTAATCATGCAGACAGCGAGGCAGATTAGCAACTCCCTTGGGCGGCTGTACTGTGCTTATGCTGATTCCTGACCCTGAAATGTGATTACTATAGTCTATAGGTTCATAGTATTTAACACTTAAGCGTCGACATCGGCTTAATTCCAAGGCTTGTTTTTAACCTTGAGCTAGCTGCTCTTGCTTGCTTCCGAGGATTGGACACGTACGTCAAATGGGCTGGCGTGACTACATCAACGTAAAGTAATTAATGAAGTGCTTATCAGGATACCTTATGGTCAGAACCGTGGTTGAAAACATGGTTCAGTGGTGTTTTTTTGGTGAAAAGGAAAAGGAAAAACGACTTTGAGCGAACAAAAGGTGGAACTATTCAACCGCATGTAGTCATGCCAATAGTTTAGTCCATCCCTATTTACCAACCCCGTGTTAGAAAACTATTCCTATCGTTAGTTGGTAGCTGAGCGAGCTGACTAGTTTGATATCAGCGCATCCTAAGTGGCACTGGTATTGCTCTGTAGAGTACTTTGGGGCTAATGAGTACCCCCCAATTAGTTGCAAAAGTAGGTTCTCGTCTGTATTATTATTTTCCCAGCTAGCTCTTGTCTCTTCTTGTCAGTACGTAGCATTTTGTACAATATCGCCTTCTCTAACAATAAATAGCAGTGCATGATTCCATGTCATAATAAAATCATGGTGGACTTGTGGTCACTGGAAATGTATGTTGTCTGTAGCACAGTGCCATCAGCACTGAGAAAGGGCTTGGTCAATCGTGTTCACGGGATGGTTTGTTCCTTGGAATGTTAGGAGCACATGTTTCTTTTCAAAAACAAAGGCACTTTGGTCCACATAGTCAGTTCTTGATTTGAGTATAACCCACCCATGTGTTCTGTTGATACTCTCTGCTCAAAGAAACCCATTCCGGTAATGATACTGTAAATGGTGTCCAATATAGTGTAAGATACGGTGCCTTTTCTCAAATCCAAGAATAAAATAGAGTCCCAGCGCTACCTGTACTTTTTCCACAGAGTAAAATACACTAGTGTTAGCGTCCTCATACATTTTTTTTTACATTTCCTCCACAACAGAGCAATGCCTATTTTGCCGCCGGTCACACCTTTGACCTTTGTGTACCTGCTTAGCTGTTTCTCCCCCCCCCCCCCCCAAAAAAAAGTATACCTGCTTAGCTCATCTACCATGCACACCTGAATGTGTCGTCAAAGACGCCTTCATTTCAGTTTGACAATGCTAACCTCTCTCCTCGCGCAATACATGGATCTCGATCGCACAGCTTAATTGAAGGCGTGGCTTGGTATATTCTCCACTGAAATCATGACCATAGTTTGGGGCTCTCTCCTGATACACACCCATCATCCGACGTTCTTCGAGCCAACGCAAAGCGCTCATCCAACTGAACTGATAATGCATCATCAAGCTCACAGCAACAGAGATGCGGCCATGGGGGCATCGCCTGAGCAGAGATTCCCATCCATCATGGCGCAGCTCCTTGCGGCACACAGGTAACCGGTGGAGGGGCTCCGTCAGATTCCCGTCTGACTCTCACCGATCAGCACAAATCATTCACTCCGGTGGTGATTATGGCATGTGTTGAAACCTGATGGCAGATGAGGCCGGCAGGCACTGACTGAGCACGAAAAGGCGGCGGCAGCAGCAGCAGCAAAGGCAAAGCCCAAAAGCAGGCGGGGGCTTTATCGCAGGCCAGATGCACGACGCAGCACGCTGAATGATACGCTTGGCTTGTAAAAGCTTCAGCTGTTCACACCAACATGTTACATGTATACATCCTCTCCCCGATCCTTTTCTCCTACTGTTTCACACATCCACAACATGCATGTATTATCCACCAAGAACATGTAAATGCAAATTTGTTTGATGTCTCGATACACATTGTTGCCTCCAGCAAAACAAGAATCTAACAGGATATGTATATATAATAATAACTGGTGCCTGACTTTGTTGCTCGGGAATCTTAGCTTACAGTGGTAGTGGCGGGTTTGTTTTCTCCGACTTGTGTTTGCAAAGCCAAAGATCGTGATATCTGCTTTAGGAAATAGGATAGAAGAGGCAAGCTGTCTGTCGACATGGACACATACGCTTTTCCAGCTGCACGATCTTTCAGTATACCCGGAAAATACGGTATGTTGGGTTTACTTGTAGTACGTTTGTGCTTGGAAAGGCTAGAGCACTTATTATAGTGGTTTCACTTTTGCAATATTCTATCGTACTCATGAGGGTGAGGCCGTGAGGGCAATGTATGAGCGAGTAAATAACTTTGGCGGATACAAAAGGTGATGTTACATATGCATACATGCATGAGAGCGAATAAAGAAATGAATTTGGGCACGAAACATCTGATGTAAAGATGTCCAGGACACTTGTCTCATTGTCTGGTAATGAACTATCGTTGGTGTCAATGCTAAGGCGTGTAGCAGTACACCGGCTGATTCTCTGAGATGGACTAGAACGTGATGCAGCTAGTAGGTTATTACTAACAGTCTAACACTGTACAGCATGTGGTAAGTTCAAAAGACGCTTTTGGCATTTACAGGTTGTCCTAATCTTTAGTAATGTGTGTACCTCTTCTGAATCCGGGCTGCTGGATTGGATTAGCTTAGAGACTCCGAGTGATTCGAATACAACAATTCAGGACTGTGACACTCAGCTTGTTTAAGAAAAAAAGCTCTCGGCCCTATAAATAATACTGGATAACATAAAGGTTAAGATGATGCACCAAAAGAGGTTGCTGTCCTCTTTCTTAATTTAATCACTTTACCCCTCTCAGTTGTTAGTGCCAGTCGCATTGTTTGCTCATAAGGAAAACACACAAACCATTTTATCTTTGTCCGGTATGAAGATATTTTGGCCGCCAGTCGCCAGGGCTATTTTCTGTTGGATCAGGGAGAGACACGACACACAAAGGTGCCATATCGTTGAGCCGTGCGAAGGAAATCAAAGCCCGTGTTTAAGGAGCTTGATTTGGGCCATGCTAGCTAAAGAAGCTGCCTAAAAAAGGCTAATGAAGCTGCCTAGGAAGCAGCGGGAACATGTCAGGAAGAATTATACCGTCCATCCGTCTATCATCCATGCTAAGCTGTCTGAATTGACTAAGGCGTTGTTTAGATCCCAAATTTAGGATCAAAATTGGGAGTATAATGTCACTTCGTAATCATTGCGTCACTTTAGCATTTCGTTTGTATTTATAAAAAATTGTCAAAATATTGATTAATTAGGCTCAAAATATTCGTCTCGCAAAGTACAACAAAACTGTGCGATTAGTTTTTGATTTCATCTACATGTAGTACTCCATGCATGTTATGACATTTTAATGGGATGTGAATCTTATTTTTACATAGTGAACTTTGGGTGTGGAATTTGGTATTAAAAAACAAGTCCTAAATGGTTGCCGGCAGCATCGGGGCTGCAGGCTGCACTGCACATTGAACAGAACAGACCGCACAAAACCCTGGGTTATGGACAGCCGCTTTCCAGTTTGGTTGGCTCCATCCGCTTTACGAAAAGCGGAATATTCTAATTTCCTGGATGGACGTTTCTTTTTTGATATAAAAGGAGTCACTACATCCTTGATGTAAAATTATAAACCACAGAAAGAGGGAGATTTTGGTTGTGTGTTTGATGAGTTTTCTTGTTTCATATGTGAAAGCGGAACAACAGAAACGAAGAAGCTCGACTTTAGGTCGTCGCACAATCGACCCGATTGCATTCAGTTGGAACTTCTGAAATACTAGCGCTTAGTAGTTAACAAGAACTAGTAGTAAGCAGCATATACGCCCATTGCACACTTACATCACCCCTCTTTTTAGTAATCCTCGAAGTGAGACCGACAATTTACAGATAACACAGTACTGGATCACCTTTTTTTGCAGAATAATTAGAGCGCCAAGCATACACCAGATCCGATCTCGCAGCAACTCTAGCTTTTAGCATGCTCCTATTAAGTTGGCGCTGAGAATAGCATGATTTGTACTCCCACATGGCCGTCCGGGTAAATTCATTGCAGGTAGATGTTGCTACAAGTTTCCTGCACGGCGGCGCTGGCAAGAATGGCACGCTCAGCGTCAGGGCCTGGATTGACCTAGTTCCGTGCATGCTTTGCTAGTAGCTGTTGGCTGGTGAAGTACCAGCTGGTTGTTGAGAGCACGCGCGCGGCTCATGCGTCGTGTCGTGTGTTACGCTGATCAGTGCTCGCGTTGGTCGCCGTTCACTAGCACGCACGCTACCGGGGGCGTGCAAAGGTGGACGTGCTGGTCCGGTGAGTCCTGTAGTCCCACACGGCGACGGCCTCTGCGCTGCATCGTGTGATGCATTGCACAAAACTATGGCCTAATAACAAGCTGCTAATAAGCATAACACTACTCAGCTTCCTGTCTTCCCACGTTGTTGTTATTATTGTTATTGTTATTATTATTATTGTTGTTGTTATTATTAGTATTAGTATTATTAGTATTGTTACGGAGAGAGAGAGAGTTGGTGCTGCCGATTTTTGCTTCTCTAGTTACCAAAGCGGGTGGTACGACCGTAGACGCAGGCAGGAGAATTAGAGCAGCAGTAACCGTACTAATGCCCTGCAGATGAGATGAGATCTAGGAACCCAGCAACTAATGCTGCTGCTGGTTGATGATAGTTGAGGACGGCCCTAATCGTACTGTACGGCCGGTCTGTGCAACATCATGGTCCAGGGAAATTAACGGGGAAATATACGAGCGGTCCGGCTGCCCGTTCCGTGGTACAGAGGTTAGTGAGCAGTGATGTAAAATTACGTACACGCAAGGTGTACCGACTGCCGAGGGTCTGGGTAACCAACTGCGACAGAATGACCAACTGCAACAGAATCGCCCGTGCGTGTTTCGCGGCTATTTATCTCTTGAGATTTTATTTGGCAAAATAGGCACTTTCGTCCATCAACTTTTCCTCAAGGATCGAGTTCGTTCCTCAACTTTAAAATTAACTAATTTGATCGCTCAATTTATACTTTTAAATCCACCAATATAGTCGGTGGTGGAGGTAGGTTCGAAATCTACCTATGGCAAAACTACATTCAAGACCAGGCTAACCCTGCTTCTCATCTATCATCATCACGTGTCTAAGAAGGAATTTGTCGATGGGAGGCATGGCGGCCGCTTGGGCTTGCCAGATTGGTGGCTCCGCCACTGAATATAGTCCCTCAAGTTTTGTTTTTAGGTCAGATACGTCCCTAGAGAACACAAAATTTTTTAGATCTAAATATACTCCCTCCGTATTGGTAAAGAATGATGTTTTGGACAAGATTTTAGTCAAATATTGGGAATATAAATCATGAATAACTTTTAAACCATTGAGTTTGAAAATGTAAAAACTATATGAATAGATTTGTCTTAAAAAATACTTTTATAAAAGCATACATATATTATTTTTTAATAAATATTTTTGGAAGAATAAGAAGTCAAAGTTACGTTTTGGAGACCGTGTCGTTGTCCTAAACATCATTCTTTACCAGTATGGAGGGAGTATTAATTATCTCCATACACTTTTATGTATATGCTTGCTACAAAAGTCGTACGCTATTTTTTTTACCAACAAGATAAACATTCAGATTAAGTTTGACAAGAATAATTGGTCTAGAAGTATGGCTAATCATTTTGATTACCTCCATACAAGGATATAAGCATATTAAAAACAATTGGCCCAAACAGATAAGCATAATGGTTAGTTTGGCAAAAAGTAACGACTCGTCTGTACCAAACAAAATTGAGTTAAGCACATAATCCACAATAGATACGATGGATATAAATATTAATTAGGATAATCGATAGACGATATGGTAAAAATAATTAATAAATTACATATATTTAAATACCAACCGTATATATAAAAGGTGGTGACGAGAAATAGTGGAATAAATAGAAAAAATAAAAGTTGAAGGATGAGTTTGATCAAAAGAACAAAACTTGAGAAACTAGATTGGCTGATTTGAAAGTTTAAGGATGAATTTGATCTAAAAACAAAAGTTTAGGTACTAGGTTGACCGTTTTAAAAGATGAGGGATGAATTTAGACATTGAAGCAAAGTTGAGGGAATAATATGTCTATTTTGCCATTTTGTTTGTAACTGCACCAGAGATGAAGCCAGAGACAGACCAGAAATGGTGGCAAAACAAGCCAAAAGAGGATACCAAGAACTGATTCTCGAGAAAGGTTTTATTTGAACGCAACATATTGTACGACACGTGTCCCAAATTGACGGCCAATAATGGTACATTGGTACAAGTTACATCCAAGAGTGCTTAAATACAGATATCCTTTCCAGACAAGCTATTCAGTATCCGTGTCCAAAGTATCGATCTATGAGCAAATTCAACAGAATTACAAGGTAGTTGTCAGCAACGGTTCTGTGACTAAACAGGCTTCCCGTTCAACTTGGGGAAGGGGTCTTGTTTGCTGAGGACAAGAACCTTGCTCTTGTGAGCAAAGTAACCCTTTATGAGATTCTTGTATATAAGGCATGCCATGATACACTCCACCTGACAGAGGTGAGAAACTAGGTTAAATACATCGCAGATAAACTGGACAAGATATAATATATGAATACGCTCTCAAATCACCTCATCCACATCCATGTCGATTTCAAGCCATTTCAGAGCTTTTACTACAACGTCTAGCTTAATTTGATGTGCCTTTGCTGGTTCCTTCTGTCTCTGAATGATATGGCTGTGAAATAACAGCAAAACCAAAAAGGATTAGGTCTGAAGGTGTTAGGCATGACTAGCGATGGTTTCGATTTCGCACTCACATTTTCTTAACTAATCTCTGATAGACCTGAAGCTCGAGTTTCTCCAATACAAGGTAGACGCCAGATTTCAAAAATCTTGCAAAACAGATAAAGGTATCAAACAGTGAAGCATTGAAGCTAATTTAGCAGAGAACAGGTGAATTCAAAAATCTTTCAAAACAAATAAGATATCAGAGACAGTGAAGGGATTGAAGCTAATTTAGCAGGCAAACAAGTGAATTAAAAAATCTTGCAAAACAATCAGATATCATAGACGGTGAAAGGTTTGAAATCGATTTATTAGAGGAATGGCAAGCAGGTGGACTTACTGATCTTCATATCTGTCTAGGGCTTGCCTAAGAAGCCTGAGATCTCCTCTCCTAAGTGAGGTCACAACATCTGCATACTGAAAGGTCATATTACCACTCATGCAAATCTCAATAAGAATGGGAGATGTCCCTAAATGAGTAACTATAGCATCATAAAATACAGGGCAAACATGTTTATCAAACTGAATAGAAAATAAAATGGAAAGGCATATTTAGCACAAGCAGTAAGAACAATCATCAAAACAAAGCTTACAGGATATCAGCCTAAACAATACAAGCTGTTAATGAGAGGACTAGAAACATCAGCAAGGGAATTCAAAATAGCAGTCACAAATCAAAACAATCAGCCAAAGGTCATACCAAAACAATGTATTTCCCCTTCCATAACTTGGCATGTCTACCCAGAAGTCGATTAACGTAATGTTTTAGACATAGCATGTTCATCATTATGCAATTCATAAAAAAGAGGGGCTCATGAGCTCATCTTTGATGAATGACAAGACAGAGTGCATTCATTATAACCAGCCTGACTCACCAACCATGGTTCCTCAGGGATGCTGTGAATAAGGTTGAGCAGTCAGAGCCACCACAGTAAATTCAAAAGATCAGTCCACAGGTTAACTAACCTAGAAACCGTTACAGTACAATTTGTGTATAATCATGTCATTATGTGGCCTAACTGCTGATTAGATGGTAACAGATAGGGACACACATTCCTTGTGTACAACCCAGGATATGGCCTGGTACATCAGTATTTAGAAAACATGTGACAGCAGTAAATGGAAGGATTTTCTTCAAAACAAAAACAGTTGACAGAAGGAAAAGGGCCTGTTCCAAAATGGAAGTAGTGGGTCCTAGGTGTACTGCAGGATCCTTTCTTCACATCCCTTCTTTTAGAAACTCCCAAATAGAAGTTGAGTTCAATTTAAAAGAAAAGCTGTACACATGAGGTAAAGAATCCACAAATGTAAATTTCTTTGTAACCAATGTTGCTAAAGTATCTTGTCATATGTCAAATAGGAATTTTCAGAGTCCCCATTGAATCCTCCTATCCATTCCTTGCAAAACAGCTTTATTATACATAAAAACCGGCACCGTTTTGTAGCCTTTCGAAAGCAAACTAAGTTAATATGTTGTCACATGTAAATTTCTTCATGTAACAAAGCCATTTGTGATTACACTGTTACTTAGGTAACCTACAAAAAGTAGCCTCACATCGTTTTGTAGGTTAAAAAAAAGGTGGACACTTCAATTCTACAGCATACATCACAGGCTACAATTTCCTCCAACTTAAGCAATAACCTAAGAGTAGAAGTAAACATACCTCAAGCAGATTGTACCTCTCCAGGAGAGTCCTTTTTGGCAGTACACCTATTGAAAGCTTTACGGGGATAAGAAACTTCAAAATTCTCCTAAAAACAGAAGACCGATTAGAGTCTTGAAAACACAGGTATGCCATAGATCACATGCTACAAAAACCCCATGCAATATAAGTACCTCAAATTTGACTCGCTTTGAGGATTGCAATGCATCAAAGCATAAGTTAGCTTCTGGTCTGCCTGATTTAATGAAACAAAACATTGTGTAAGCAGTTTTGCTATTTTGTCAGTCAAATTATCCTAGTTCTTAACCATGAATGCGTCTGTGAGAGAGATAGAGAGCTTACGACAAGAAAGTTCTCATTGAACACCTCCAAGCGCCCAGTATAATACATATAAGTAACCTGTAGCGTCACAAGCAACAAAGCAACTGTCAAGGTAACTGAATAAGTCCCTGAGAGGGGAAAATGGCCGTAAACTGTGCTTATCTCACCTTGTCTTTCACTGGAAAATCTTCGAAATCAAAATTCCTGGCAGTTTCGATACTTCTTATGACACTACGACAAAGGTTTACTGTTCCAAGCTGCATAATTCCATCATCAGTGCATATCGTTTTAAAATACAGAATGATGCACTAGTGTACATACTACACTTAATTACTCATCAAACATAATGTGATGGCCGTATATCCTATGTGTTGCCTTATGTTCAATTAATGAATCCAGTAACACAGGCTACAGATAGACAAACAAAAGTTTGCAAGGGAAAGAATCCTACCCTGAAGTAAATTTTGAATAGCTGGCAGGTAACATAGAGCGCTCCAATACGCTTAGGTCCTTTCACCTGAAATGTTGGACAGAAAATAACTTTCGGAACACAGAAGATGATAAAATTAAATATGATGAATCAAAGAACGGGTGTTCGAAAATAGCTATCAAAACACAAAAGATGATGCATAGAACAAGTTGAATGCTTAACAAAAAAAAACTCCAAAAGGTTTCAATCAAAGATAGCCACCTAATGATGCTCCTTATAATTCAGACAGAAAACATTATGACACTATCTAATTCGAACACCGATTATTCAAGCCTAGATGATTAGCATAGCAACAAACAAGTGCAGCTCACAACTATCATAGTAATTCAATTGATGCTGAATTGTCCAAGATGTATGATTCAAAAGAATACTGAACAAATCTTTCATTCAATGCCATACCGCTAGTGCGCCGAAAACCTTCATCAGGAAGGACCCGGCGGCCTGAAGCTTGTCGGGGTTCTTTCCCGTCGTCGCAAGCTCCCTATCTGCCTACACCAAGATAACGGACCAGAATACATGAGCCCAAATAGTCAAAGTTTCACACACTCAGATCAGACACCCTCTCACCTTCTCGGCGAGCAGCCTGATCTCGAGTGCCACCGTGTGCATCGCCTCCATCGCCCACGGCGTCTCCCAGTTCCTGAACTCCTGCAGGAAGGCGCTGCAACCAAAACCACGTCAAATCTTCGAAGAACCCAATAAACTGAGCCGAATCGGGAGGAGGCGGAACGAACCTGGCGGCCTTCTCGAACGAGGAGTAGGCGTCGGCGAAGCGCTGGAGGGAGTGGGAGTGAATGGAGCGGAGCAGCGGGACAAGGAAGTCGGCGAGGTGCGGGAAGCGGTCCCCAGCGACGCGCGGGAAGTCCGGGAAGGCGGCGAGGGCGTCCGAGAGCGGGGTGGAACCGGGCGCGGAGGAGATGGCGACGAGGGAGGCGAGCGCGGCGCCGTCCGACGAGGAGATTGCGTCGACCACGCGGGAGAGGTAGTCGCCGATGCGGCGGTGCGCCTCGCCCATGCTCAGGTACGCCGCCATCTCCCGCGGCGGCGTTGGGGTTTGGAGTTTCAGAGGTCGGCGGCGGTGGCGGCGGCGGCTGGTACGGGTTCAATCCCGGTTGCGACTGGCGAGTTACGATTTCCCGATGGGATGCGGGGTAAGGAATCGTCTCCGTCGAGTGAAAAATCGACGGCCAAGGCCTTATCTGTCATCCGAGTGCTGAGCGTAAGTGCTAAACTTTAACATTATAGTTTATCTAAATATAAATGCTAATAAGTTGTGTTAAACTTTACTCAAGACTCTAAAGACATGAAAAGGCATTAGTTAGAATATAAGTGGTAAGGTTAGCACTAGCATTTCAGTCAAATTCACATAGACTTGGCCACAAGTGGGGTTTTACGTGGAGTGCAGACTGAACCATATTTCTTTGCTTGTAAATAGTTAAATTCGCTAGACTGTTGCATTATTCATTTGTATATATAGGGCCATTTATAACACCAAACTCTTTAAAAAAGTATATCTATTTATCTATTTATTATACTATAAAGAGAATTAGGTTTGAAAACAATTGTTACCCATATTTGGTTCACCTCCTACCTCACATAGGACCCGCTTGTCATACTAAAAGTTTGATAGAAGAGGGGGGAGGGACATTTTTTCGACGTTAGAGAAGGATTTCCCCCCAAACCCAATATTTTTTCACCACAAAAGGGTCAACCTAAATATACTCACATTTGTACTCACGTCTATACACAATTATTCCGTATTGCTAATAGACAATAAATTGGTGAGTTTTTCTCCATATAAATAAATGCCAACTATCTTGAAAATAATGTGCCTCTAGATTTGAGATTTGAGATGAGATGAGAATACCTAAAGCTCTCTATACATAGGAGAGTGAATATAAATATTTTTAAAAGTGATTCGTACGATTGGTCTCTTTTCCATGTCCTACTCAAGTGATAATATTTTAGTACCTATGTGTCATCACATGTGTTTTGCTAGTTAATGAACATGCTAAAAAAATGAGATAAGTGCCATGGTCGAATGTGTGTGCCACGGTGGGGGACAATATTCTATAGAAATGCAAGTATTGTCAAATAAGTAAACTCACTAGCAAAACTCCAGCGGCTAGATTGCAAGTTAATTTCAACATTCCTAACACTTTTTAGAATTTTGATATGCAGAATTATTCATTTATTTTAAATACTAAAACATATCCATGTATTGAGTTATTTAAAAAAATACCATAACCCGTATACATATCCGTCCGATAATGATACATATATCCATCCAACATAGTCCGTAGGTGCCATCATCTCCTCGCTAACTTTTAATCACCGCAGCCAAGTATCATGCGTATAACTATGCTATGTAGGATATTTCGCTAATGTGGCAAAAATAAAGAATGTTGTGCTCCCTCCATTCTTTTTGGATAGATATATATTTTCAAAATCAAAATATTTTTGATAATCCTATTTGAGTTGCCATCTCGGGTCTAACACAGTTAAAATGCTCAATTTAGTACAATAGCTTGACAGGCGGGTGCAAATTAGTCCAACAACTTATAAAATGCTCAAGTTGGTACGATAAGTTGTCACGTGGGGTGTAAATTGATCCAACAACTTGTGAAATGCACAATTTAGTGCAATAACTTTGTAAATAGGTGCATCTATAGTCCAAACTTTACAACGGCGATGTATTAAGTATAGTAGATGGACATATGAATACCTTTTGTCTAATATATTTACATTAACTTATTTGTTCATCGGTCCGAATTCAATAAATTCTAGAATAACAACATTAATTAGTATTATCGAAAGACTAAAGTACATAAGAGAGACTTTGAGATCTAAGATTTGTTTTCGGCTTCTTCTCATGCATTCAACAATTATGTAGTAAACAATTTTGTTTATGTCCTTTTAGCTACTTTTTCATTACGAAACAAGTATTGGAGGCTTTAAAAATATTTATGCCAAGCTACTAAAGCACATATATTGGTTTCCTTTTTAAGCTGAAAAATGCATATAATCGAATAGATAGAAAACAACGAGGACAAACTGATGAGGACATGACACCCATATATATATGTTCATGAGGGGTGCATGGGTGGAGAAGAAGGAGACCAACAAGGTTTTACAAGTCAAGAAGAAGGCCCAAGGCTAGTCCGATTCGAGTCCCCAAGGTGGAGGCCCAAAGAAACTCAAGTTCGAGTCCGCCTCGGAGTCCAGGAGCAGCCCGCACTAAATTTGTCGCCCAGGTCGCATACGAGCTCGGTTTTTGACGTTCTACATATGCTTGGAAAGCTAAGGAGATAAGATTTTCAATGGCATCGGTCCCACCTCAAAATTCCTTCTGAGTCATCGGGAATCGTCGAAACAAGTGGACATCTAGAATCTGACAGGGTGTTGCGCCGCCATCTTTTGGGTTGTTGGCCCGTCTATCATGTTGGGGTCCATTATGGACGTGGTTAGGGGGTTTTGCTAGATTAATTTGTCGAGAATAGTTTCGCCGTTATCGGTTTGTAGAACCCCAACTTTTGATCTTAATCATACATCTGCAGTGTCACTTCATATTGAGAGCTGCTTCTTTCGAGTTCTTGCTTGTGTTCTTCGTTTCGCAGGCATGGATTAGCCTTCTTGGCGAGGTCAACCGGGTTGTGACACAGTTGATAACCAGAGGAGTCGTGGTGCTAAGATTGCAGGGTTCGAGTTTGCTGGCTTGAAGCCGGATCGATGTGTTGCGCTCCGCCCAAAACGAGTTATCCTTCACCCGACGGAAGATCGGGAACCCTAGTCCCATCCACGTTTGGCCATACAACAATTCGAGCCACCACATTACTCGATTTGCCTCACTCAAATCAACTTCTTTGGTCCTCTATGCCTTACATGTATGTTTAACACTCTTTTTGATCCAGCTATATATTTCTGAAAATGACATTGAACACACATCATGGTGTATGGTCATATCCGAGCATGTGATGTCCTCATCACTAGCTGCCTTGTGTGAACTCTCGCCGTGCAAGCCCTAGATAGGTTGCAAGTCGCTTTGATCACCTTTGCATTGCATACTTGATCCTTTTTTCATCTGGCGAATACCTATTGCTTGCTGCCGCAGACACTAGGAAGAAGTTTACCCTAGCCGCTGCTGTTTTCCGTGCCTTTAGAAAACATAATTTGTGATACCTTCCATAAAACAGGCATAATGTTTCACTCGGTGATCCATTTTGGCTCAAATTTTTACAGCAGATTCATGACTCCATTCGGAGGTGACCCAAACTAGCCATAGGCTTGTTTGGTCGAGTCAAAAAATTCAAAAAAAACCAGGAAGATAAATAAAAAAAATTGATCAAGTTGTTTCAGGGTTTTAAGAGATTGTTCCTGAAATTTTCTAGGCCGCATCTCACTTCAAAAACGGATGCAAATTTTTATGGTTGGAGCTTTTGATATCCTTATTCAGAGAAAAATATAAAAACAATAGTTGAGAAAAATAAAACATCTTAATTTCTACGGGTCCTACAGAGAAATTGCTGAAAAGATTTTAAAAAAATTGCATAGAGTGTTGTTTTGCTTGTTCTGTGAGCTTTATCCATCATTTCTTGTTCCAACTTATTGTGCTACGCCTAGGACACGTCGGAGCCAGCAATTGTGACTTGTGCTTTGGAACTTATTGAACTGTGCTATTCTGCATTCGTTATTTGCTACTCCTTGCTACATATTTGGCCTTCCGAGCTTCACAAACTATACTTCAGGTCAGTGCAGCGAAGGACCCTTGCAATCTTGGTACTACTTACTCACAGATATCACGAACCAGCCACAAGTTGTACCATCCACCGTTTTGCTTTTGTAAGAACATTTGTAAGAATTTGGTAAAGCATGTGAGAGAGTGTTTCCACTGACACACATATAGTAGTTGATAGTGATAACCTTTTGTGTTTTCTCTTGTCTACATACTAACAATGGCAGTGAGCGATGAGATTGTTCGAGAAGTACTACGTTCTCAAATGAAGAAAGCAGAGCAAAGTCAATTCAACAATTTATTCCAGATTTTCTTTGTTGTGATGGAGAGACGTTGCCGAGTCATCATTGATGGTGAAAGTTACAACAAACTTGCAAGCTTAGAGCTGGTTGAGAAGCTTGGTTTGACCACAAAGCCACATCCACATCCATACTACATGCAATGGGTAAATTCTTGTGATAAGATAAAAGTAACTGAAATTGTACATATTGAATTTAGCATTGGTTCTTATAAGGATAGTGCTGATTTTGACATAGTACCTATGCAAGCATGTCATTTGTTGCTAGGCACGCCTTGGATTAATATAAATAATGTGGTACATAAAAATGTTGGTAATAAATATTCCTTCAAGTGCAACGGTAGAAAAATTACACTTCTACCTTTGACTATTGCTGAATTTTTAGAAGCTGGTCTCCAAAGGGCGGAGAGAAGAAAAAGTGAACCTTTTATAAAAGGATGGGTTGTTTTCAATGACACAGCAAATTCATCTAAATCTGAATTTTTACAAAATGAAGATATTATTTTGCCTATTGTTGGAACTGATACTTTGCAACATTTACATAATAAAAATGACCATACAAAAGAATATGAACAGGTAAAATTTTCTGGTAAAAGCTCTCTTGATGTGCTGAATTTGCCCTCCAATGATGCAAATAATGCTATACTAGAACCTTCTCTAGGTTTTACAAGTCAAGAAGAAGGCCCAAGGCTAATCCGATTCGAGTCCCCAAGGTGGAGGCCCAAAGAAACTCAAGTTCGAGTCCGCCTCGGAGTCCAGAAGCAGCCCGCACTAAATTTGTCTCCCGGATCGCATACGGGCTCGGTTTTTGACGTTCTACATATTCTTGGAAAGCTAAGGAGATAAGCTTTCCAATGGAACCGGTCCCACCTCAAATTCCTTCTGAGTCATCGGGAATTGTCGAAACAAGTGGACGTCCAGAATCTGCCAGGGTGCTGCGCCGCCATCTTTAGGGCTGTTGGCCCGTGTATCATGTTGGGGTCCATTATGGACGTGGTTAGGGGGTTTTGCTTAGATTAATCTGTCGAGAACAATTTCACTGTTATCGTTTTGTAGAACCCCAACTTTTGATCTTAACCATACATCTTCAGTGTCACTTCATATTGAGAGCTGTTTTTTTCGAGTTCTTGCTTGTGTTCTTCGTTTCGCAGGCAGGGATTAGCCTTCTTGGCGAGGTCAACTAGGTTGTGACACGGTTGATAACCAGAGGAATCGTGATGCTAAGATTGCAGGGTTCGAGTTTGCTGACTTGAAGCCGGATCGGTGTGTTGCGCTCCGCCCAAAACGAGTTATCCTTCACCTGACGGAAGATCGGGAACCCTAGTCCCCATCACAAACTTATCAATATTGAATATAAAAATTAATATTCTTAAACAAAACTAAATCACTATATAAAAAATAATGAATTTGAAGACACAATGTTACTTCCCTATGCATTGAAAGTTCTTATCTTAGCCAAATGCATTGCCATCGCGATGCGAACATCAATAGCTAATTAATATGTGAATATACTCTCTATTACAACCCGACGTTAGGAAATACGTTACGGTTGTCACATTTGGACTATAGATGCACCGATTTGCTATGTTATTGCACTAAAATGAGTATTTTACAAGTTGTTGGACTAATTTGCTCCCACCTATCAAGTTATTGCACTAAACTGAGCATTTTATAAATTGTTAGACCAATTTATACCCACCCAACAAGTTGTTGTATGGTGTGCATAATTTACTCTAAAAAATATATGGATATATAATTTTTTTTGAACGAACTATATGGGTATATAATAACATCGATACGAGGAGTCATAGTAGAAAATCGTTTCTACTTGTGAGGAGTACATAACGACATGATTAATTGGATAATAAGAAGGGTCCTTCTCCTTGGTTATTCCACCGAGGAAGCTTATATGTGCCTAAATTTTAAATGAAAACATGCTTACGTTTGTGGATGAACGGGGTATTTTTTTTAAAAAAAACAGACAGTTCTTATTCTTGGACATAATTTTTTCGGTTTCTTCTAGTTGTTGTGTTGTCGTTAGATTTTGGATGTTGCCTAGTAGGGTTAATTACTGCGGAGTATATGTTAACTAACAAGGTGGCCCGTAACCTAGTTTTTTTTACAATCTTGATTTTCTGTTACTTAAAAGGTATATAGAAACAATTTTTCATAATGTTTTTTAAATATCCCAAATCAATATATATATATTGTCTATATTTTTAAATTTAGAAGAAAAGTATCTTAAATTAAAACTTATTTTTGAAATGAATATAAAATTTATATTTTATACATGAATATATTTTTTTATAAAATTGTTTGGGTGGCGTAATAGGCTTTTAGTTATTGTGCATGATAAATATGGCTTAGATCTTTAGAGAAAGATCTACTAAGTGTTCCGAAAATATAAAATCTTTATTTTTTTTATTTGTGCTCCAATCTTCATATGCTATAGCCTCATACATGCCTACTATCATATTGTCTTAAACCTACTAACTCTTTGTACTCGTCTTGTCTGTTTCATGCTTTTACTACTACGGAGGTTTGCTCGCCATGCTATAATCATTAAAGATGCATCCCTAACGTCTAACAGCGTGCATGGTTCATTCTTTTCAAACACTAATCATCCCTAGAATTCATCTCAATTTGTGAGGATTGGGCAGAGGTGGGATTTTTTCGATGTGGACCCCATCCACACCCACATCGCCCTCTCTACCATGTCTTCTCTCCTCCTATCATATTCTTGTATTTTATCCAATTTCTCTTGGCATGTATCTATATTGTGCTCTCTTTTATCCGATGCATATACGTAGGTGGTGGGCTGGACAACAGCGCGGCCGAAATGGTGCCTAGGCAGTGTGGCTTGCGCTGCCACGGCCGAGGCACAACCCATGTGCGAGTAGCATAGCCATGGCCGAAGGGAGTGACACAGGTGATTGGTGGGGCACGGGCGGCACTGCGACTCCCTAGGCAATGCGGACACAAATGGGTCACAAGCGACTCGTTGGGTGCAGGTGGCGTGGTACTGCCACGATGACCTGGTGAGGCGTAGAAGTGGGCGGCGCGACCATCGCTCGGTGGATGGCACCTGCGGAGCCACAACAGCCGGGCGGAGCATCGGCAGCGGCTACGCGGAAAGGTGTTGGACGGAGCCTCGCCTACATCAGTAGGTGTGCTCTAAAAGGAGTGAACACAACAACTGATTTGGTGTTGAAACCTCATGCATTTAATCGGTTACTCTAACATGTTTCCTCGTTGCTGGTTTGTTATAATTTTGTATGTTGCATAAACTTTTTGTTGTTTGGTCTCTTGTTAAATTAGCTAATAAAATGGGTCAATTACCTCCCCCATAGTTTCTTTATAGAAAGAAAAAATCAAATCAATGTGCTAATTTTGTTGGTATATATCTCGTTGTTTTTTCTTTGGAAAGGACAAAGATGATACGAGAAATAAAGATTTGTATATCTTATTATTACTCATATATTCTTTTTATTTTCTATATTTTAATATATCTATATGTTTTTCTCTTTTTAGTAATAACATAATATCTTTAATCGTATTTGACATATGCTCATTGGATTGATCTGAACTATTAGATATTTATAAAATCTAATGGTTTATATTGTTTTTTTATTTGATATGTCCTCTTTGGATTAATCTAGTCCATTAGATCTTCATAAAAGTATATTCTTCTATTTTTTATTTTATATACACTCTTGGATTAATCTAGGCCATTAGATCTTCATAAAATCCATCAGTGTGTATTCTTCTGTTTTTTTATTTGATATATACTCTTTGGATTAATTAAGGTCATTAGATCTTTATAAAATCCAATGGCCCATATTCTTCTCTTTTTTAGATTAATGTGGTGGCTCCTTTTAACACAATTGTATTGATTGATATAATAATAGATATAGTCATCGTTGTTTTTTCTTTGGAAACAACGAAGTTGATATGAGAAATAAAGAGTTGTATATCTTATTATTACTTTATATTCTTTCATTTTCTATATTTTAATATATGTATATCTTTTCTCTTCTTAGTAATAATATAATATCTTTAATCATATTTAATATGTGCTCATTGGATTAATCTGGACCATTAGATATTCAAAATCCAATGATTTATATTCTTTTTATTTGATATATAATCTTTGGATTAATCTATGATATTAGATCTTCATAAAATCCAATGATGTATATTCTTCTATTTTTTATTTGATATACACTCTTTGGATTAATCTAGGGCATTAGATCTTCATAAAATCTGACAGTATATATTATTTTATTTTTTATTTTATATATACTCTTTGGATTAATTTAGGCCATTAGATCTTCATAAAATCCGATAGTCCATATTCTTCTCGTTTTTAGATTAACTGGGAATTTTTTGGCCCTTTCAGCGAACGTGGTGGTTCCTTTTAACACTATTTATTAATATAATAGATATTTGAGAGGCTCCTTTTATGTTAACTTGTACAAGTGTAATTTGGTTGTATGCACTATTTTTGTATTTTTTCCTTTTATTTCAATTGGACTAAAGGGGATTTTTTTTCAATCTAGTTTCATTAATATATATACTATGTCATTCTAAAGAGTACGACAACTACGACAAATAGGACATGTATTAAAGACATAAAAGGATACATGTTTACACAAATTTCCTAGTCTTTGTACGGATTACATGATTGAATTATACTTCAAAGTGTTGATTTGGTCCCCCAATACACACACAACTTCACGAATTTCATACTACTTATCGCCTATATGTCATGAGAAGGACACGATTGTAACATCCAAAGTTTATCCCAAACTTTTATGGTACTATGATGCTTCTTTGTGTTAGTACCACGAACGAATCCGATAAACTTTGGGCATTACAACCCTGTCCTTATCATGTGGTATCATATCGATTAGCTAGTAGCAATTTTTTAATTATATTAGTAAACATACCCTAAATGTGTCTATGTTATCTTAGTTATCTTGCTTTGAATCTATCATATAATCAATAATGTAACAACATTAGTTTAATATAAGCTAGAGATGAGAAGCTAAGAAATAACTTGTGTTCTCGTAATGGTATCTGGAGAGATGTATCGACTCTCCTTCACAAGATTGCTAGTACAACAAGGGCCTAGAAATTGGGTTATGCCCGGTAGGAAAAGTGAATTACTATATTACATGTTACCGAAGTTGTTGAAACAAAAAAAGTACTTATAACACTACACCATAGATAAGGGTATAACCCAAAAACTATAATATATGATCACGATATGAATCAAAATTGATGAAGTTCCTAATCAAAGAACAAGGACAATTGAGAATTAGAACATCTACCTAGAAAAGAATTATGAAGTTGATAAGATGCAACAAGACATGGAGAAAGACACGGACATATACAAATTAAGGGCCAAACCTCAAAGAAAAATTAATTCTACTCCACTATTGTCAGAGGTTAAGTTATGAAAACACATGTGTGATTGATAGTAGCAGTGGTTGTTGAATTAGCGCAAACACATGTCGCTACTATTGTCACACCCGGTTTTAAAGGCAAAACCAGATGCATCTCATATGTGCGCCAGGATCAGTTTACACACATATGGTAGACGTCATAAGTGAATATCCATAACCATGCATAACGAAAGAGTATTAAAGTGCATTTATTACAATCTCAGAGTTGACACAAATGTCATAGCGGAAGACTTAAATAAACGTTCATCTAACGAAGCAAAAATGACTCCAACTCCACAGGCGTTGACTGGGGGAGACTCGCCTAGAACTCCTCAAAATCAGCAGTGAAATCCTCAAAATTCTCCCAATCTGAGCAGCATTCCGGGTGTAGTTGATGCAATAAAAGAAAGAAAACAAGCATGAGCACATGACGTACTGAGCAAATGTAATATGACATACAAGGCTGCGGCAAAAAGTCTGGCTGACAATACTGCAGTAAGCACTTTTAGTTGGTCAAGTTTTATTAAGCAACTATTTACTAGCAAATGAAAGTATATACCGCCCACAAATTAATGAATGTCATAATCCCAATATAATCAAGTAACCACAATTTAATCCATGTTCAGGTATGATTATCATGTAAGGGTCCAGGCCGCTCTTGACCGTGAGCACGGCTGTTATAACAGTTTTACACTCTGCAGAGGTTGTACACTTTCACCATAAGCCGTGATTCCCATTGCCGAAGCATTGTACCCTTCCCACACCACGTGGACCGAATACTGGGTTTCACTATGAGACCTTTACAAAAGCATTCTAATAAATGATAGCCCGCTAAGGTTTCCGGTTCAGAAGCAAAGCATAACCCTCCCTAATGAGGTCTGTCTCTTACCAAAGCCCACAACTCAAGAGGACCGACCTATACCCCGTCAACCGCCGCCCCCCATGCCCCTTCCAAGTAAAGCTACCATAAACTAGAGCACCTAATTAGTCAGTCAAAGCCAGAGCCACATGGCACTCATGGTTGTACTGTTTTCCTAGGTGGTTCTCCATGTTCCAATTAAAAAGATATGATCTTGCCAATTAATTATTTAAAAGAGTATATGGAACATAGAGTAGAGGTTCATTTAACCAATCCCAGTTGAGCAAGCTAAGCATCATCTACCATCAAAGTTAATTAAATAACCCAGTTTCAGGGACAGGAAAATATAGTGGCTAGGCAAATCCTTAAATAGGAGCCCATCAAATTAAGACACATGCACGGGTGGTGAAATTAATAATTATTAGGACATTTGCATGACATAATACACTTGCCTTCTTCCCAACTCTGTTGCTGCTCAAATCCTTCTCCAACAGTTGGTTCTTCAGAGAAATCCTCGAACTGGTCGTTTCCTAATCGCATCACACATTTACATGCAAGGAAACAATACAACAAATAAGAAACAGTACACCAAACAATTCCAACAGAAGAAAACAACAGCACAAAACTAATCTACACGTCACAACGAACTCATGAGCGTGAGAATCACTAAAATCGGAGTTAAAACGCAAAAGATATGGCTTTTCTAAGGTTTAGGGAATTGCTGGCAAAGTTTTAAAAATTCCAGTGGCTTAACTGCGAAAATCCGAGGGCTAAAACATAATTTTGTATAAAACTATGAGGGCTAAACCATAAAATAACAGGGGCTGGACTGCGGGTGCTATTTTAAAACTTGCAGGGGCTAAAACGAAAGAAAACAGGACCTATCTATAATTATTTTTGAACTAAGATGGACTGCGGGTTGATTTCCCGAAAACTCAAGGGCTCTTTTGCAAACTTTCCACGGCTGACCGGTATCCTCCGGTTTGACTCAAACGCGATCTAATCTGAGCCGTTGGATCACGATCGGACGGGCGGGAGAGATCGGGATCTCGGGTCGACAACGGCGACGGCCGAGACGGCGGCGCCGCTCTCCTCCGCGGCGCCGCTCTCCTCCGCGGCGGCGCTTCGCCGGAGCAAAGCCGATCTAAGGCTACGGTGCACGGTTTGCGACGAGATAAAGCGCTATCGACTCGTGAGGAAACAACAAGTCCAACTAAGGTGATCTGGATGGCTGGGTCGGCGCACAGGCGGTGGACGACGACGGCGGCGCCATGCGCGGCGGCGGAGCTCTCGGGTGAACACGCGAACGCGGAACTAGAGCTGCAATTCGCGACTAGGAACAGACGGGAAGGATGAGAAGGTGACGGAGAACTCACCAGAGGCAAACTTGATGCGAATAGGTTCGCGACAGCGACGGACGACGACGAGCTCAGATGCGGCGGCGCGATGAAAACAAGGATTGCGAGGGGTTGCTCGGTTGGGGAAAACCACGGGCGAGGCGGCGGCTATAAATAGGGGCTCGGACCGGACCTCGGCGGCGTGCAGGGAAGGGACTCGACGTCGGGGCGGAGTCCGGCGCGGAGACGAAGGAGATGACAGGTGGGTCCCACCTGTCGGCGTCACAGGTAGGAGAGAGAAACGGCGAGCTCAAGCTGGGTCGCAGATGGGCCGAAAGCGGAGAGTAACGGGCCAAGCAGGGACGAAACGTGAACGGAGAAGAAAAGTCCAGGGAGCAAAAGCGAACCGCGCCAGGAGTTCAGGGGCCAAAACCGAACTCAGCCTAAACAACTTTTCTTAAACTCAAACAAAAGCAAATCAAATTCGAATTTAAACAAAATTTAAATTCCAACTTGATTTACTAGCAACCAAAAATATATGCAACAGCATGAATGCAACAACAACTTATTTTGACTAAAATTATTTAACATGATATTTAAATTGATAAAAAGGCTAGAAATTCCAATTAAATCATAGAAAATTTATTTAGGCCTTAATAAATCCTAGAAAATTCAGAAATTGCTACAATTTAATTGTGATGAATTTTAGGGTGTTACAAACCTACCCCCTTAAAGAGAATCTCGTCCTCGAGATTCGGACAGATTAGAGAAGATCTTAGGAAATTATGCCATCAATTCATCTTCCCTTTCCCAAGTTGCCTCACTTTCCGCATGATGACTCCACTGAACTTTACACATCTTAATCACTTTACTCCTAGTAACTCTTTCAGCAGTTTCCAAAATCTTAGCTGGATATTCCATATAAGTCAGATCATCTTGCACATTCAACTCATCTAAAGACAATTCTTCCTCAGGCACTCTAAGACACTTCTTCAACTGAGAGATATGAAACACGTCATGCACATCAGACAATCTGGCTGGCAACTCCAATTGATAAGCAACCTCACATTTTCTCTCAACAATCTTGAAAGGTCCAATGAAACGAGGAGATAATTTACCTTTCACCTTAAACCTTCTCAAGCCTCGAATAGGAGATACTTTCAGATACACATAATCACCCACCTCAAAGGTTAGCTCTCTCCTTCTTGTATCTGCATAGCTCTTCTACCTGGACTGAGCCGTTCTCAAATTCTCTCTAATAATCTGAACCTGTCTCTCAGCCTCCTGCAAAATCTCTGGCCCAAACAGCTGACTTTCACCTGTTTCAATCCAATACAAAGGTGTTCTGCACTTTCTACCATAAAGCGCTTCGAAGGGGGCCATCTTTAGACTTGCCTGATAACTGTTGTTATATGAGAACTCTGCATAAGGAAGACTCTTGTCCCAACTGCCTCCATGCTTCAAAGCACAAGCTCTCAACATATCCTCCAAAATCCGGTTAGTCCTCTCTGTCTGACCATCTGTCTGAGGATGATATGCAGAACTGAAATTCAACTTTGTATCCATAGACTCGTGCAACTTCTGCCAGAATCTAGATGTAAATTGAGTACCTCTATCAGACACTATCTTTTTAGGTACACCATGGAGACAAACAATTCTGGACATGTATAAGTCTGCTAACTTAGCGCTGGTATAAGTAGTGTGAACGGGTATAAAGTGAGCTACCTTAGTTAATCTGTCCACAATAACCCATATGGAGTCATATCCTCCTCGAGTGCGAGGTAACCCAACAATGAAATCCATACTGATTTCTTCCCACTTCCATTCAGGTACCTTGAGTGGCTGAAGCAAACCGGCTAGTCTCTGATGTTCAGCCTTAACTTTCTGACAAACATCGCACAACGCCACATGGGCAGCCACATCCCTTTTTAGTTCATACCACCAATACCTTTGCTTCAGATCCTGGTACATCTTGGTGCTTCCAGGATGAATAGAATATGCGGAATCATGAGCTTCCCTCAATATCTACTCCCTGAGAGACTCGATATCCGGTACACATATCCTCTTTCTAAACCAAATTGTACCCTGATCATCTTCGGTGAAGTCGGGAGCTTTCCCTGCTAACATGGTTTCCTTGATTTCCTTTATCTTCTCATCAGTAAGCCGACCCTTCCGAATTTCCTGCTCCAGTGTAGACTCAACCTCCATTGTCACGCCTTCGGTCTGACTCAGAAATCCCAGGTTCAGCTTCTCCATCTCTGCACACAACTCAGCTGGCAACTGGCGACCAAACATTGCATTTACTTGTGACTTCCTACTCAACGCATCAGCAACCAAATTAGCCTTGCCAGGATGATAGTTGATCCCCAGATCATAATCATTGATCAACTCCAACCATCTTCTCTGCCTCAAATTCAGATCCTTCTGAGTAAATATGTACTTCAGGCTTTTGTGATCAGTATACAGTTCACATCTGTTACCTAGAATATAGTGCCTCCAGATCTTCAAGGCATGGACAACAGCTGCAAGTTCCAGATCATGAGTAGGATAGTTCAGCTCGTGCTTCCTCAACTGCCTGGATGCATAGGCTATAACTCTGCCTTCCTGTATGAGCACACACCCAAGACCTCTACGAGAAGCATCACAATATATATCAAAGTTCTTGTGAATATCTGGCATAGCAAGCACTGGGGCTGTAGTCAACTTTATCTCAATTCTTCAAAGCTAGCCTGACACGCTTCTGACCAAACAAACTCCTTGCCCTTCTCTAATAACGAAGTAAGAGGTTTCGCTATTTTAGAAAAGCCTTCAATGAATCTCCTGTAATATCCAGCCAATCCCAGAAAGCTTCTGATCTTAGGGACTGTGGTAGAAGGTTTTCAATCCAACACATCCTTGACTATACTTGGATCCACTGCAATACCTCCATCAGTAACAACATGACCAAGAAAAGACACTTGATTCAACCAAAACTAACATTTACTAAACTTGGCATACAACTGGTTCTCTCTAAGAGTCTGCAACACCAACCTCAAATGCTCCTCATGCTCCTCTTCATTCTTAGAGTAAACCAGAATATCATCAATAAACACCACCACAAATTTATCCAAGTACTCCATGAACACCTTATTCATCAGGTACATAAAGTAGGCGGGTGCATTTGTCAATCCAAACGACATCACAGTATACTCATACAACCCATATCTAGTGGTGAATGCTGTTTTAGGAATGTCGGAATGCCTGATCCTCAACTGATGATAGCCAGATCTCAAGTCAATCTTGGAGAAAACCTTAGCTCCTCTCAACTGATCAAATAAGTCTTCAATTCTGGGCAATGGATACTTATTCTTGATGGTTACCTCATTCAATGAACGATAATCCACACACATCCTCAGAGTACCATCCTTTTTACCCACAAAAATTACAGGTGCTCCCCAAGGTGAAGAACTAGGACGAATGTAACATTTATCCAACAATTCCTTAAGTTGTTTCTTAAGTTCTTCTAGTTCATTAACAGCCATTCTATAGGGTCTTTTAGAAATAGGAGCAGTACCAGGTAAAAGCTCAATAACAAACTCAATGTCTCGGTCGGGTGGCATACCTAGCAAATCATCTGGGAAGACATCCGGAAACTCACAAACAACTCTGATATCCTCCAACGGAACACCGCTGGCCTAATTCACTGAGTAAGTTGAAGCTGAGGGTTGGGTGGCTCCGAATTCAATCTTCTCTCCCTGAGGGCTAGTCAACAACACGGACCTCTTGGCACACTGAATCACCGCATTAAAAGCAGCTAACCATCCCATTCCAAGTATGACATCAATTCCCTCAGAGTTCAGGACTATCAGATCAGCAGGAAAGTCTACCCAACTATTTTCAGGTTAACTCGGGGACAGATAAAATTGGCTTTCATGTTTCCACCGGGAGAGCTAACTAGCATGGAATTTTTCATAGGGAGCATGGTTATATTATACTTAGCTACGTACTGAGCAGTAATGAAAGAATGGGATGCTCCATAGTCGAATAAAACTGATGCTGGGGCTGAGTTGACAAGGAACATACCAAGTACCACATCCTGGGCCTCCTGTGCGGTCTCTGCAGCAACATGGTTCACCTTGCCCCGCATCTGATTCTGCTGGCCCTTGTTGCTCTGGGGCATCGGGTTCACATTCCTGTTCTGCTGCTGAGGGGTATTCTGCCTAGGTGCACTGCCACTCTGGTGCTGTGGGGTCTGAGCATTCCTCTTAGGACAGTTGTGGGCAAAGTGGCTGGGATCTCCACAAATGTAGCAGGTACGAGGAGTAGGAGCACTGCCTGGTGTAGGGGTCTTCACTGGAGTCTGAGCCGGGGTGGTCTGACGGTTCTGCTGAAATGCTGGACGCTGAGGTGGAGGTGCCGACCGCTGACCCTGACTCTGCACAAAGTTACCCCCTTGCCCACCAAAGCGAACGGGCATGTTCTGCTGAGGCAGCTGGAGACGAGGGCGGGTGTTACTGCTTGACTGTCCTGAGGCCATGAACTTCCTCTTCTGCTCTCCCAACTCACGGCGCTTGCTCTCCAAGCCAATAGCCTTGTCTAGCAGCTTCTGAAATGTTGGGAAGGTGTGAGACATGAGTTGATAATGGAGCGGCGGAATCAATCCTTCCAGAAATCGCTCCTGCTTCTGCTCATCCTCTTTCACCTCATCTGGGGCGTAACGGGACAACTGAATGAACTTATCCCGGTACTCGCTGACGGTCATCCCACCTTGCTTGAGTGAGAGGAACTCCTTCTTCTTCAGCTTCATGACACCAGCAGGAATATGGTGGCTCCTGAAGTTGGTCCTGAACTCCTGCCAGGTGATAGCATCAGGGGTGGCATGAGCAGCATGGTAAGCATCCCACCAATCCGAAGCTGATCCCTCCAAGCGACCTGAGGCATACAGGACCTTCTCCCTGTCATTGCACTGAGCCATATCCAGTTTCTTCTCAACAGTCTTCAGCCAATCATCAGCATCAAGAGGATCTGCAGAGTGGGAGTAGGTAGGAGGTTTGTGACTCATGAACTCCCGGTGCTTGTCTCTCGGCTGGTTGTTGTTGTTGTTGTTGTTGTTGTTGTGTGCTTGCATGGCTACCAAGGTATTAGCCATGCCCTGGAGGATCTGAGTCTGGTTGGCGAGGATTTGATCCATTGCTACAGATGCTTGATTCGGCGGAGGATTTGGATTGGGGTTGACACGTCCCTGACGATTCACAGGTGGTTGATCCACTCCACTTCCAGACCTGGTGTTTACCATCTGGTGGTTAGAACATGAGGTTCAGAGGGTGGTAAAAAGATGTGACTCAAATCATGAACAGATAAAAGTTGATGTAGAACGAGTTGCCAATGACTGGAACATCAAATTCTGAAACAGGTTTTGTTCATCACAATTAAACAGTTGTAACTCTCATTCTGAGTATCCAAAAATCATGATCTTTTGTCTGAACGTCTACTATCAAATTCTGAAACTAACCCAACTTGAATCACCTCAATCGGAATTTTGTGGCTCGAGGTATAAAATAAACAAGACAGCTGTGTCAGGACCACGAGACAGATTCTGGTGGCTCCAATAAAACCATTATATCTCTCTGCCAGAACCTCTAAAAATCACGAAAAATTCCCAGAACCTAGGTTCTCAAGTCCTTAATTCAACCCTACTAGATTTATGTCAAACGGAGTTCTGAAGCTCCAGAAACAATTCGGACAGTACCAGGATATCATGCAGCAGCGAGAACAGATTGTCGCATAACATGATTTATATAAGGGGTACAATTATATGGATAAAGTGATAGTTAAGTGCTAAGATCAGAGACCAAGATAAACCCAAACTAACTAAATTTATTTATTTAATAATTACTCAATTGTGGTCATCACTCCACAATTAAGTTCAATCATTACAAAGATCCAAATCACACACTTAGCACGAAAGCAAACATCTCTACCACACTTTTAAACCGAACTAAATCACATGCTACGCACGAGTCTCAACGATTCTAAACGTACTGAACTATAAAAAGAGAGGGTATCCTATCTTAATAGGTATGGGTGAAGCAACTAGACGATCCACCAAGCACTCTCTAGTGGGGCGGTGAATGACCCATCAACCCTTCTATATCTTCATCAAAGGGCGGAAGTGCTTCTCCCTTGAGTTCAGCTATCAGCCTCTTGTTCTTCCTTCGTTCAGTAGCGAGTTCTTCATGCACTTCTTGTAGCTCCCTTGTGGTGTCATCGGCGTGCACGTTGAGCATCTTGGTGAACGCCACCTGGACGTTGAGTGTAGAGTTTAGCACGCCGGGCGGTTGTGGCACAACCCCAGTTGGAGTGCCTTGCTGCCTTCGGGGAAGATATGCCCAAGCAGTGTGACGTACTTCAGCAGCCTCCTCATGACAAAGCACAGAAAGTGCCCGTCTTGCTGCATCCTGGATTCCAGCTTCGAAGGTTGATCTCATGGCGATAGCATGGTGCACTGCAGCCTCTTTGGTTCCTCCATACTCATAATCAGGCTCCCGGATGTATACAGCGACATCCCAGTCCTCTGGGTAATTTGGATGTGCCCTCCTTCTTCCACGATATTCTATCTCCACTGGGTAGTTCAGACGCTCGAAGAGCATTCGGAGCAGCATCGGGAACCCACTGTTGCCTCCGTCGTGGTGGTGAAAAGTCACTACCCACATGTCAGGCGGCGGAGGGGATCCTTCACTTCCTTCAGATCCAGCTGGAGCATTCCCTCCTGAGTTAACTCTTCATCCATCACTTCCATCTCTTCAGGTTCCGGTTCCTCTTCTTGCACCGAATGCGACGAAGAAGGGGAAAGAGTGCTAGACAATCTACGAGCACCTTGCCTTGTCAACACCATCTATGGTTTAAGCAAGAAGGGGTTAGAAAAGTTCTAAAGACCTCGAAACCAGGTGAGATGATGGAAAAGATAGAACAGAAAACAAAATCAAGGAGGAGACAATTATCAATGACCAGGAATAATAGCAAAATAAACCAAGAATAGATAGAACAAGGGTAGTTAAGCAAAATAATCCTTAGAGAATGACCATTGCTATCTAGGCTTGCGTCCTACAGTCAACACAGCTCTAGTACCACCTCTGTCACACCCGGTTTTAAAGGCAAAACCAGATGCATCTCATATGTGCGCCAGGATCAGTTTACACACATATGGTAGACGTCATAAGTGAATATCCATAACCATGCATAACGAAAGAGTATTAAAGTGCATTTATTACAATCTCAGAGTTGACACAAATGTCATAGCGGAAGACTTAAATAAACGTTCATCTAACGAAGCAAAAATGACTCCAACTCCACAGGCGTTGACTGGGGGAGACTCGCCTAGAACTCCTCAAAATCAGCAGTGAAATCCTCAAAATTCTCCCAATCTGAGCAGCATTCCGGGTGTAGTTGATGCAATAAAAGAAAGAAAACAAGCATGAGCACATGACGTACTGAGCAAATGTAATATGACATACAAGGCTGCGGCAAAAAGTCTGGCTGACAATACTGCAGTAAGCACTTTTAGTTGGTCAAGTTTTATTAAGCAACTATTTACTAGCAAATGAAAGTATATACCGCCCACAAATTAATGAATGTCATAATCCCAATATAATCAAGTAACCACAATTTAATCCAAGTTCAAGTATGATTATCATGTAAGGGTCCAGGCCGCTCTTGACCGTGAGCACGGCTGTTATAACAGTTTTACACTCTGCAGAGGTTGTACACTTTCACCATAAGCCGTGATTCCCATTGCCGAAGCATTGTACCCTTCCCATACCACGTGGAGCGAATACTGGGTTTCACTATGAGACCTTTACAAAAGCATTCTAATAAATGATAGCTCGCTAAGGTTTCCGGTTCAGAAGCAAAGCATAACCCTCCCTAATGAGGTCTGTCTCTTACCAAAGCTCACAGCTCAAGAGTACCGAGCTATACCCCGTCAACCGCCGCCCCCCATGCCCCTTCCAAGTAAAGCTACCATAAACTAGAGCACCTAATTAGTCAGTCAAAGCCAGAGCCACATGGCACTCATGGTTGTACTGTTTTCCTGGGTGGTTCTCCATGTTCCAATTAAAAAGATATGATCTTGCCAATTAATTATTTAAAAGAGTATATGGAACATAGAGTAGAGGTTCATTTAACCAATCCCAGTTGAGCAAGCTAAGCATCATCTACCATCAAAGTTAATTAAATAACCCAGTTTCAGGGACAGGAAAATATAGTGGCTAGGCAAATCCTTAAATAGGAGCCCATCAAATTAAGACACATGCACGGGTGGTGAAATTAATAATTATTAGGACATTGCATGACATAATACACTTGCCTTCTTCCCAACTCTGTTGCTGCTCAAATCCTTCTCCAACAGTTGGTTCTTCAGAGAAATCCTCGAACTGGTCGTTTCCTAATCGAATCACACATTTACATGCAAGGAAACAATACAACAAATAAGAAACAATACACCAAACAATTCCAACAGAAGAAAACAACAGCACAAAACTAATCTACGCGTCACAACAAACTCGTGAGCGTGAGAATCACTAAAATCGGAGTTAAAACGCAAAAGATATGGCTTTTCTAAGGTTCAGGGACTTGCTGGCAAAGTTTTAAAAATTCCAGGGGCTTAACTGCGAAAATCCGAGGGCTAAAACATAATTTTGTATAAAACTACGAGGGCTAAACCATAAAATAACATGGGCTGGACTGCGGGTGCTATTTTAAAACTTGCAGGGGCTAAAACGAAAGAAAACAGGACCTATCTATAATTATTTTTGAACTAAGATGGACTGCGGATTGATTTCCCGAAAACTCAAGGGCTCTTTTGCAAACTTTCCACGGCTGACCGGTATCCTCCGGTTTGACTCAAACGCGATCTAATCTGAGCCGTTGGATCACGATCGGAAGGGCGGGAGAGATCGGGATCTCGGGTCGACGACGGCGACGGCCGAGACGGCGGCGCCGCTCTCCTCCGCGGCGGCGCTTCGCCGGAGCAAAGCCGATCTAAGGCTACGGTGCACGTTTTGCGACGAGATCAAGCGCTATCGACTCGTGAGGAAACGACAAGTCCAACTAAGGTGATCTAGATGGCTGGGTCGGCGCACAGGCGGTGGACGACGACGGCGGCGCCATGCGCGGCGGCGGAGCTCTCGGGTGAACACGCGAACGCGGAACTAGAGCTGCAATTCGCGACTAGGAACAGACGGGAAGGATGAGAAGGCGACGGTGAACTCACCAGAGGCAAACTTGAAGCGAATAGGTTCGCGACGGCGATGGACGACGACGAGCTCAGATGCGGCGGCGCGATGAAAACAAGGATTGCGAGGGGTTGCTCAGTTGGGGAAAACCACGGGCGAGGCGGCGGCTATAAATAGGGGCTCGGACCGGACCTCGGCGGCGTGCAGGGAAGGGACTCGACGTCGGGGCGGAGTCCGGCGCGGAGACGAAGGAGATGACAGGTGGGTCCCACCTGTCGGCGTCACAGGTACGAGAGAGAAACGGCGAGCTCAAGATGGGCCGCAGATGGGCCAAAAGCGGAGAGTAACGGGCCAAGCGGGGAGGAAACGCGAACGGAGAAGAAAAGTCCAGGGAGACAAAGCGAACCGCGCCAGGAGTTCAGGGGCCAAAACCGAACTCAGCCTAAACAACTTTTCTAAAACTCAAACAAAAGCAAATCAAATTCGAATTTAAACAAAATTTAAATTCCAACTTGATTTACTAGCAACCAAAAATATATGCAACAGCATGAATGCAACAACAACTTATTTTGACTAAAATTATTTAACATGATATTTAAATTGATAAAAAGGCTAGAAATTCCAATTAAATCATAGAAAATTTATTTAGGCCTTAATAAATCCTAGAAAATTCAGAAATTGCTACAATTTAATTGTGATGAATTTTAGGGTGTTACAACTATGTAACTATAACTATGGCTCTAGCCCAGCATTCTACCATTCCTTTTGCCTCATTTTGAAAAATGATGCCATTTCTCTCTTCAATCATCACAATCATGCATTCCTCATCCTAGTATGAATCCCACATGCTGATAGTTCCGATATATATATATTATAGGTTGCCTTGTCAAGGGGCTCTCCATGGTGCTCACAGATCGTCAGCAATCTAATATAACTAGCTCCATCTCGCCGACCAAAACTGGCTTCATTCAAGACGGGTGCATTTATAAGAATTTCATTTATGCCACCAAATTGCTAAGCATTTTCCATGCCGAGAAAATGTCCACCTTTATTCTCAAAGCTTGACTTTCAAAATGCTTTCGATTTCATTGCATAGACAATAATTATCACATTCTTGTCGCTCATAATTTTGATGAGCACTAGTAGCTCTTACATCGATGGATCTTTCTTGTTCTCACTAGGAAGACTTCCATCCTTCTCAATGTCATCCCTAGACCATGGTTCACTGCGAGAAGAGCTTCCATGTGGAGGACCATTTGTACCCTCACCTCTTCATCAATGTCGCCGACATGCTCATGCACACCCTTAGGATTGTTTGCTAATGGTCACCTTTCTCACCTATATAGTTAATGACTTTCCCAGCCCTATTCTTCGATATGCCGCGACACTATGATCCTCTTGCATAGTGACCTCACTATCGAGGTGGCGGAATAGAGGGGGGGGGGGGGTGAATAGTCCTTTCTAAAACTTAATGCACCGACTAACCGAAACAAATGCGGAAATAAAACTATCGGTCTAGTCAAGACTTCATCCCTCTATCTATGTTCACTAGCACCTTATAAAAGATCCTAAATAAGCAAATGAGGTGTTGGGATAGCACGAGCTCGCCTAAATAATTCTAGGATCAAGGTCACACAAACCTATGCCACTAGTACTTCACACATCGGGGAGCTCCTACACAACTAGTAAGCAAAAGCACAAAGCTCCTAAGCTCACTAGCAATGCCCAATGGACAAGACTACACAACTATAATCCAAAGGCTCAATTTACTTAGCTACATAAACTAAGCAAAGAGACTAATTAAGCTACACAAGCTAATTAGTCACAAGATCACTACTTCTAGCTACACAAGCAAGAATACAACTAGCAAGCTACACAAGCCAACTAATCATAAGAGCAATCTCACAAGCACAAGATATCTAAGTATGTAAATACAATGTTTGTGATCGAGAAGTGCACACCACCGAGAAGAGTAGACAATGTTAACACAATGATTTTTATCCGGAGGTTCACTTGTTTGCCACCAAGCTAATCCTCGTTGTGTTGACCAACACCTCGATGGTTCTTAGGCAAGGCTCTCAAGCCGCTGGCCACTCCGGGCACACCAAGAAACCACTCACAAGTGCGGTAACTCAATGACATGCTCCACTAGAGTTGCTCTTCGCGATAACGACGGGGTGAGCACAATCCCCCTCACAAAGCCTTCTTCGGAGCTACGCACAATCTCCTTGTGTGCTTCAACGGAGCCACAATCCACCAAGCCGTCTAGGAGGTGGCAACCTCCAAGAGTAACAAGCACACCGGCTTATAATACAAACACCTAGTGCCACTCAATGTGATCTCTCAAAACAATGCACTAAACTCGCACTCCCTCACAATATATTCGCAACCTAGCAAGCACAAGTGAGTTAGTGGACTCTCAAGGCAAGCACTACCATGGGAAACACATTCCCAATGTGCTGAACCCCTTCCAAGCCCAAGCCATCCTTCTATTTATAGAGGGAGGGGAAAAACTAGTCGTTACAGCCTTTTCCTGAGCTCCAACGGCTCTCTCGGACTATCCGAGGTCCATTCTCGGACGGTCCGTCATCCATGAAACTAGCCGTTATGTTCAAAACATTCAAAAACATGTCTTTCATGGACTGTCTGGCCCCATGTGACGGACTGTACGAGATTTCATAACCAACGGCTCTTTTCCAAAGTCAAACACTGTCAGACTCGACCGTTGGCCTCGGTAGGACTGTCCGTCCTTCCCCCATGGACTGTCAGACCCCTAGAACAGTGGGAAACGTCTTTGTGTAAAACCGAGCTAATTTATACGGACTGTCCGACCTTCTTCCTCGGACTGTCCGTCACTCCGTTTTTCAGCACAACTGAATCTCGGTAAAACGACCATAACTTTTAGCTCCCATAACCGAATTAGGTGATCTTGGACTCTATGAAAAACTCATTCAGAGGACTACCTATCCTAACTGAATTCTTGACCTAAAACACTTTGGATCAAAGCAGAATTTCAACCCAAGATCACCACCAACCATAAGCATTAACTAATTCTTCAACCCCTTTGCATATGTGCCAACTCCATAAGTGTACCACCTTATGTGCGAGTGAGTTAGCATTTTCACAAATATTTATCAAAGGGTTTTTAGCCGTTGGGGCTTGACGGACTGTCCGACATCCGACCGGACATTGTCCGAACGGATTTTCCCAAATATTTTAATTAATCTAACCACAGACTATCCGAGGCAACCCCACGGACTGTACGACACTTGGCTCGAGGTTCTCGAGTCAGTGCTCAAGTTAACGCATGAGACATGGACTGTCTGAGACCTCCACGGATGGTCCGACCCCCTGTCAGAACTTGGTTTTCACAAGATTTTGAACGACGCCTTTCACTCACTTCACCACGCCACTCGATCCTAGCAACATTGCAATGTTAGATCACTCAAGTGGCACTAGATGACCGATATGCAAACAAGTTTGCCCCTCTTGATAGTATGGCCATCTATCCTAAGCCCGATCATAAACTTGTTTACTCACCTATGACTGGTTAAATAAAATGTCTATTGGTTATACCTTTGCCTTGTGCATTCCATTCCATCTTCTCCAAAGTTGATGCAACACATGCACCAACATCATTACAAATGATATGATATGATCCACTTCATATCATCATGCGACGTATTGGTTCATCGATCTTGACTTCACTTGCTCTTCAACGTTGCATCAGTTCATCGACGCCAAGTCATTACTCAAGCATCCCGCCACGCGGTCTAGCGCTTAGCCTCTGACTTGCCCTTCACACTTGCAACCGGTCCATCAAACCAAGTCTTGTCTTGATCTTCTCCTCTTAGTCACATGACTCCATGTCATGTCTCATATGCAATAAGCTCCTTCATCATATAATTACCTGTGGACTAATCACATGTGTATTTCACTTAAACACATATTAGTCCACCTAAGTTGTCACTCAATTACCAAAACCAAACAAGGACCTTCAGTCATGTGTGATGTATTGCCTTGTGTATGGGTTGTTGTTTTGGAGGGGGTCCCTGCTTTGCCTTATATGTACGGTGAGCAGAATTACAAGTTAGTTACATGACCCTAGTCAAGTACTACATGGAGAAGTACAATATGGTAATTATGAAGTCTTCAATCTATACACGACTAGTTCTCCTAAACTACTATGTCGTCTTTGCACCGTTGTAATCCTTTCCGGAGTAGTCGGGCCAAGACCACTCGTGCAGAGTAGTTTAGTACCGTGTATGAGTGACCCTGGTCCCACAAGCCCATGAGTGTCTTGTGTCTTCTGTTCAAGTCTTGGAATTGCTTCAAGTAGTCGAAATTAATCTTCTGTTCTTTCCAAGAAATCCTTCAAAACTCGATTTTGACAATCAAGTAGTCGTGAAACCCTAGAAGTAAAGTGGAAGGCGCTCTTCTGTCTTGCTTGTAGTTTTCCGTTGGAGTGCATATGAAGCAACTCTAAGACTTAATTCAAATGATTTTGAACTTACAGATCCAAGATTTCAAACTATCAATCTTTAGAATATCTTGTCTTCAAATCCCGTAAATAATGGTTAAACAAGATTTATGAAAAACCCTCAAAAAGTGCCTAAGTTATGGGATAACTTTCACCGTTTCCTTTTACTGTTGAGGATAGAAAAAACCAAACCTGAAGGTTATATATATATATATATATATATATATATATATATATATATGTGTGTGTGTGTGTGTGTGAAAAGATTGAATCTTTCCCATCTTTCATTCTTGCGACTCTTGCATCCTATCATCGTCAATCTCTTTAAACACAATGCCCCGTGCGTGAATGAGAGAGAAGAGCAAGGTTTTAACTCGCGCAACCTCCATGAAGCAAAAACAAGGTGTTGTGAAGAAGGCGACGATGGAGGAGTTGTCCAACAAACCCGCGAAGAATTCCACGAGGAAGAGCAAGGAACAAGCTCTGAAGCTCCTGAGATTCTCCATCGTGCTGCCATATTTCTCAAGTATCACCCGACCCCTGTTGTTGCATGGGTACAGTGTACAGCGAGTGAGGTAAATCTAACTTCTCTTGTTACCGAGGGATTTCTACAACCCAAATAGTTGGTCTCTCATAGTCTAATATGGTCTGTCAATCTAGGGACCCCTATCCTCCTTTATATATTCCAGGGGCAAGGTTACATGCAAGTCTCATAATCAGTTACAATATGAGAGTCCTAGTAAGAGTACACGAATAGTTCTAATAGGTACCCCTCTAGGATGATTTTGCCGATGCCACTAGATTAGTGATCAACTATCATAAGTCCACCTTCATCCCCATGCAAGTAGCTCAATTATGGCAACACATTACACACGACACAAATTCTAGGATACTCAATCTCATACTTCCCATAGGCATACCATGCACATCCCTCTCGCCTAACAAATTGTGTGTTGCGAACTACTAACCATTAGTTGCCAAGTGGGACAAATAACTACCTAGTTGGTATAGTATTGTCTCTAAAACAAACTAGACTCTCGATGTCAGAATTTGACTCCCTTAACCATTGTGATAGTCCCAAGAAACTCAAATATCATGTACATAACTTATTTTAGCATAACATATCTATACATTGATATCATGACTCCAAATCAAGTATTACATAACATAGTACGAATTGATACAAGCCACTTTAGGCTTAATAGTCAATACGAAACAACTACGCATCGAAAGCTAATAACTTGGGCACTTCTAGCCTTCTCTTCCACATGCATCCATGAGCGGTGAGTGAAGTGGGCACCTCTTCAGTTGTACCAATCGTCATGATTGAACTCATGGTGTGAATCTCGGGTATACCCCAAATCTGTTAGAAAGGAATAGCTTATGGCACCAACCAGTTATAAAGCAAGCTTTAAAGTGGTCTAAACTAGTGTAACAAAATAATGAAGGCAAAGGCTAGAGTTTTTATATGTGTGCAGAAGCGATATAACCATAACTCTCATCTCTGAACACCATTCTCAGAATCTCATCCCATCCCAACCATGGCCTCACAACCAGCACATGCTCATCTTATTGCAACAAGTTCCTATGTCAAAACAACCAACTCCTTCACTCTCTATGTCGACAATGTGGGCTCTCTCCCATCTGTCTCGACAACAACACTGGCATATCTAATTCCTAAATCAAGGCATAGGTAAGGTAAAATATCCTATACTAATAAAAGGCACAAAATATTGGGTCATTCGTGGCCATGGACTCGGTTATATCTATAGTTTCACTTTGTAGAGGTTGTACTCCTGGACCCACCCGGGTTGTGAGATGGTGATCTGCCATCTCGAGACGTAACTCACAACCGACACATGAACAGGTAAACATACCATCCCGCTTTTCTAGGCTCCAGAAACATTTGCATGCTAACATATGCACCATTGGTGCAAAACCCTCCCTCCATGGACAGTGGAGGCTATGGTATATCTGGGAGAAAACGCTGCAATGAGTCCCCCTTACACAATCATGCTTTATCTCATAATAGTCCCGGTACCGCAGTGCGACGGCTTTCATGCCCTACAAAAGAAGAGGGCAGCGCTCGACTTTTGTGCCCTACAAAAGAAGAGTGCAGTGCAATGGCTGGCCACACAAAGGGGAAGACTTCGACTTCCACCTCCATTGGCACGATGACACTGTCCTAGATCATCGAGGAGATGGAATCTGGCTTGGTCATCATCATGGGCCCAGCGAAGCTGGGATGGCAACACTATGGTGAGGCGTGGCAGAGGCAACTCGAACTATGCAAGCTGGTCCGCAATGTCTATGTAGAGGTACGGGGCATCGGCACGTGGTTCGGGTTCGCATCGACAGCGTTCATCCCAGTGAGGTGCTCCTGCTCCCCCTCCTCTTCTTCCACGGCTCAACCTCCCTTGGCTTCTCCTTCCTTCGGACTTCCTTCTCATCCTCTCCTCTCTGGTGTGGTTCAAGTGGAAAAGAACAAGGAGAAAAACCCCAAGGGCTAGGGTTTTGTGGTGGCCAGGGGAGAAGGGTAGATATACGACAGATAGGGCTAGGGTTTTGCAGGGTTCAAGTGCGTGCGACCATTGATCCTCGTCGCTCGTGCCATATTTACACACAGCGCAGATCTGCAGGGCTCGAGCGGAGTGGCACGACTATCTTTGGCGCGTAGTAGGGGAAGCATCACGCTGCGAGGGTGGCACGCATTGCATGCGTGCATCTGAGTGGGGATGACGGCGCAACAGCGCTCGACTAGTTGTTGGGCTAAGCCGGCTCAGCAGCTGGCTCACTACTGTCGGTCAGACCGGGCTAGGTTAGCATGCCGGCAGGTTAGATTGGTTAGCAGATCGGGTTAGGTTAGTTATAGAGTTTGGGCTCAAACTAGAAGATTTAGCTTATAGGAATTAGTGTGTCGGCTTTAGAATTTGAATTCACACACAAAGAACCAAAAGCCCAAGAGAAGAACCAAATCACACTAAATTAATCCTTAGCAAACAATTTCCATTTTAAACTTAAATAAAATGCCTAGGAGCAAAGGGAGCACAAGAAGACATCCTTACGGTGAAAGCATGCAAACAATTCATGAAAAAGTTTTTAAAATTTCAGATTTTTGCATTCAACAACCTACAAAAATCCAGGATGTTAGGGTCTCGTTACTTGAGGGAAGTAGCTCCGCCTTTCTAAGTTAATCCTTACTATTCTTCCCATTTACTACATATGTCTCTCCTCTTGCCCTGCCTTTGATGCAATATACTGACATCTTTCTCTAAACTGGTGAGAACAAATGTTGCGTCTCTTGCTGCCCCATTGCTTGGCACAAAATCTGCCTTCGGGAGCATGAAGGCAATTTGAGGATCAAGGATCTTGAGACCCAAAATCATTTCCTACTCCTAAAGATCGTTTATAAAATTTGCTATATACATGACCCTACACACTTCCTTAACAACTTGATTTGCACTCACGTGTGTTGATCTTTTGGTTGACCTTTCGTTCATCATTGTCCATGCCTTGTCTTTCATCCTAGGTGCCCATATGCCTTTGTTGCAACCTCCTTCTCCGTAGTTTACACCTCACTCTATAGCCACACCTCAACATGATTGCCAGAGTGAGCTTAAATGCTTAGTTGCCTACATTGATAGCTTGTGGTCATTGATTCAGATAGTGAGATATATGGATATTATTTTGTTTATGGCAACCAGACTACTTACGAACCCTATGCAACGTACATAAGCCTTACGGTCAGTGAACCCCCGTGCCAATACTATGTTCATCTAGGTAATTAGTGTTCTGACAACCTCAATTGTTCATTCAATTGTTTTGCAATGATCAACTCAACACCCTAGCCAACCTCCTCCACAAGGCTCTCCACAAACTAGCCAAGGCCACACAACATTTGATGTCCAACAAGATCAAGATGGGTGTGGAACATCTTCTCTAGTTGCACCCTAACCTGTCTTTTCTAGGTGAAGCTTATCGCGTTCACACGCCACAGATGCCGTGCATGACTCTTGGACTTGTTACCATACTAAGAATGCTCCATGCGCCTTTGCAGCCAGATGTTCTCTTCGTCATCCTCTAGCGCATCTTGAATGTTTGAAATTGCTGGATTTTTACAGCATCGGCGCCAGCTCGAATGACATCATACGCGTTGCCATAGTTGACATTGTTGGATCTCTACAGCATCGATGCCAACTCGAAAGACATCATACGCGTTGCAACGTTTGAAATAGCTGGATCTTTACTGCATCAGCGCCAGCTCGAATGATATCATGCGCGCTGCCATCCAAGACATTGACATCTGGTGCCACCGATCCATTATCGTCGCTAGCGAGATGTGGTGCCAGCACATTCTTTGACTATTCCTTATGACAAATAGATCTTAAAGATTTAAACTTTTGCAGCCCGTCATGCTATTGACGCGTCTAACTCCTTTTGAATGAATATAAGACGAATGTTTTCCCGTATTTACTCAAAAAATAATGTAAGCTATGTGCTACTATGAGTTCCATTTGAAACATCAAAAGAAGAACATAAATGCCCATCTAGAAATTGTGGGGAAGGTAATCTTCGAGAAGCTTCCCGTTGCTCGATGGATGAATGAAAACACGCTAGCACGTCAATTGGACCTCTAGCTTCCTTGTCATGCAAAAAAGTCAACCAAATTAATACTCACGGACATTTCAGCGCGAAAAACGGGCGCCCATCAATCAAAACCTTGAAGATCACGACCAAGCGATTAGAAGATTAAAAAAAGATCTTCATGGGTTCACTCTCACAACCCACAGCCAGCCAGCGAACATTCCAGCCCCTTGTGGAGTCAACGGCAAAGCGACCCCAAATCAGCCGTCCAAAAGCAGCAGACGCAGAACCCGCCAGGCTCCATCGGACGGCGGAGGGAGGGTGTTCGCCACTTGGATTCAAAACGCCCGTCACGCCCCCCACCTCGCTGCAGAAATTACCAAGCTGCCCCTAGCCCGCTCCCTCAGAGCCTCCTGCTCCGTCGGAACGGGGCAGTGCACGGCATTCCCCTCTCCCAGACTCCTAGCTCCACCCTCGCAGCTAGGGTTTGCTCCCAATCCAACGCCTCCGCCATGGCGAAGACGAAGCAGGGGAAGCGCGACGTCGACGCCTACACCATCAAGGGCACCAACAAGGTGGTCCGAGGTAAGCTCCCGCGCCCGCCCGTGCTCTTGATCGACGCCGGCGCGTGCATGTGTAAGATTTGAGCTCTGACGGGTCTGGCTGCTGCGCGTGAAGTGGGGGACTGCGTGCTGATGCGGCCGGCGGACACGGACAAGCCGCCGTACGTGGCGCGGGTGGAGCGGCTGGAGTCGGACGGCCGCGGGGGCGTGCGGGTGCAGGTGCGCTGGTACTACCGCCCCGAGGAGGCCAAGGGCGGCCGCCGCCCGTTCCACGGCGTCAAGGAGCTCTTCCTCTCCGACCACTTCGACACGCAGAGCGCGCACACCATCGAGGGCAAGTGCGTCGTCCACTCCTTCAAGAACTACACCAAGCTCGACAACGTCGGGCCTGAGGATTTCTACTGCCGATTTGACTACAAGGCGGCCTCCGGCGCATTCACCCCCGACCGTGTCGCCGTGTACGACGCTCTTCACACTCTTATTTTTAACCTTGCGTCATGTGGTGATCAGTTCGTACTGTGTCTCTTTCCATGTGATGCAACGTGGGATTGCTGATCTTGCAGTGTGGTTTGTATGTTCAGGTATTGCAAGTGTGAGATGCCATACAACCCGGATGACCTCATGGTGCAGTGTGAAGGATGCAAGGACTGGTAAATCCCTGTGAAAAACGCCACCTTTTACTCAAGAATGCATGTTCGGTGTTTATGTGGTCCTTATATGAGTTGCCTCTGTTCAGATGTTACATCTGCTGCTCTGTAGCCATTTGTCTACTTTGTCTTGCAGAATGAATTAGTTGTCTTGTCTTTAGTTTTTTTTAATTGTGGGGCAAAGTATAAATCATTTGGATTATCAGGTTTATAGTCTTTGGACTAAATACTGAACATTGATTGGAGTACAACCAATGAAGAGTTTTTTTAGAGCCTATGCTCCTGTATTTGCTGTTCCTTATGTAGATATTCACAGGTGTTGCTTGCATGTCTTTTGTAGATATATATAGTTTCAAGTACAGCCTAAACACATATCTTCTAGAAAGGACTGGTTTCTGTGAAATTTCATATCATTTTTTCCATGTCTTATTGTCTCTGTTTTATCATACATGTTGCAGATTGTTTTTTCCTGTTTGATAAGAAGCTATCCTATCTGTATGGACCTGACTGTGGTGCATGCTATCCCCCCTAGAGTACTAGAAACTAATGGTGCATTGGAATTAGGATTTGGAAATGAACGTGTCAAGCAGTGTTTTTAGGATTTACGTGTTCTCGCATTTTGAATTGTTTTATGTATATAATAAAGAAGCTCATAAGATGTTTGAAGGTCATCTGTGCTATATTGCTATCCTGAATTAGAAGCCTTGGGCTCTGGCAAGCAAATGACTCACTAGTTTTTGGAGAAATATGCACATTTTGTTCCTAAAGTATTGTAAAGTATTCTTTTTGTCTCAGTATCTATCCATTAGCATGAAGTCCTGACCTACATGGTATTATTTAAAGGAACAATTTGCATGCATAATAAATATATGGCATGTTTCTGTTGAAAGGTTGCTTTGAGACTTCATTGGCACAGATCCAATGTTTGTCTTCTTCTTTGGCTTTCTGTTGAAAGGTTGCTTTGAGACTTTTTTCATCATGCAGAGTTCCTATTACTATTAATTTTGCATGGTAATATATCCTTATTTTTGCTAACCATTATTTTCTCTACATCCTGGTGCTACATATAGAACATGCACATGAAACACTGTCTTCTCAACAATTTTCGGGAAATGATTATTTAACATTTTAACAATGTAATGCTGTTTCTACTATTTGTATGCTGTTATTGTTCTTTATTTCCATTTTAATTAATAATTGTTCAACTTTTAACTCCTGTAGGTTCCATCCATCCTGTATGGGGATGTCCACTGAGCAGGCCAAAAAGATAGATCATTACATGTGCCCAGACTGTGCTAAAGAAAATGGTGCAAAGAGACCCTCAAATTCATACCCAGTTCCACCAAACTCTGATTCTAAGGTCAGTGCCTTTTTATCTGTCACATGACTGCATAGATTATTTACTGTTTTTGTGTTTGCGTGTAGTTTCTATTTCTATTGAGATTATTTTTAGGCTAACCCTATAAGATCTGCTTTCGCAAGCATTGTGTTTTCAGAACTGGTGGTTTTTGCCTGTAAAATACTTCACAATCAGTGCTTTAGTGTTGGGTTGTTGACTACACAATGCTCACTTTTTGTGATGTTTGCTGCCATTGCCATGAACTCTTGAAGTTATTTGCTTGTGTTGTGTTGAATTGTCATTTGTCTTGCACTGAGAAATACTGCAATACTGGCTCATAATTAGTCTTCATTCTGTATATGGTGTTTTTTGTGTATTCAAAAGCTGCACTTATGCAAATCTGTATCTTGTTTAACTAATGGATCCTTGCATTCATAGGAAGATTATTTATGTTGCCTCTGTAGAACTGCATTGCTGCCTAGCATCTCACACATGCCATTCTTGGTCATTAATAATCTTTGATTGGGAATGCTAGTTGTTATCCTTGATTTCCAGTCTTCTTTTCAGATGTTTGAAGCATGCTCTTCTTGATCGATAGTGGGTATTTTGTTCGGTGGAAGTACCACTTAGTACCTTCTGAGCACCTGAAAACACCTAATGGAGATATGAAGCTTGCCAAGTCCCCATTCGTAACATAATGACAAATCAGTGGCCTGATCACAGTTGCTGTAGTATCGAGCGTAAAATAAATGTAGTGTTTAAACCTCCATTTGCATTTTCATCCATTTCTGGTGCATATTAATGTAATAAAATCGGGCCTTGTTTCAACAAACAAGATTGTATAAGCTTTCTGTTGTTTCTTCACTGCAGATTGAACCAAAGAGGCGCAAGAGATAAATGCTGTAACAGAAAACATCCCTGGCGAGGAGATGCGCTGTTTATGGTGCCAGCTCTTCATTGCTGGTGCAAATTAAAGCTGTTGAGATGTACACTGCGAGAGAAGAGCCAGACCATTTGTAGGACAAAATCGTGTTTGACTTATTGTTCTGCTGTGTATCCGGGGGACGTTTCCTGCAGTTTAGAACAATAGTGTTATGAGTAGGTTGATTTCCCCGCAGCTGCCCAACGCGTGACCAAGCTGCTTGAGGCGGGGAAAGAGGTCGAGAAATGCTAGAATGCTGCTGACTCTGTCGATGTAACCTTATCAGTGTGTGTTAACATATCCCCCTGCTGGAAACGTTCCCTTGTGTGAATGATGTTGATGATAGCTTTGACTGTTATTTCATAATTTAATTAGAAATCGCGAAGAGTTGATGAATTGGTTATCTGTGGCTGCTGGTGCTGCGTGAAATGTTTCTGCGGATGCTGATGCTGCCGTGAAATGTTATCTGCGGCTGCTGCTTCTGTATGAAATGTTATCTGTGCCTGCTGATGCCGTGTGGAGTGCTATCGAACTTGATCTTGGAAGTTTTTATGTGGAGTGTTACCGTTTGACGAGGAGGAACTTATGCTGGATTTTCTAGAGAACTTGGAAGAGCATTGCAAGCTTTTTTCTGTGTGCCTGTGCCATCAACTATAAACCCTGCAATTTAGCTTCCTGTGCTTGCAGATTTCCTTTCCCAGTTTGTACGTTGCATCTATTTGCAGGTCTGGCTGGTCTCGTGGTTGGCTGATCTTGATTGGAAATGTGATAATGAATCAGGAAGGCAGCTTGAGCTTGGTGAAGCTGCAGAAACCCTGGGAGCTTTTACGAATTGATTGACGTCAATCAGTAGTCGAGTGGTACGGCGATGACCGCGATTCGGTGCCAGGCCGGTCATGGGCGCCGCTCATGATGTCGGTCCGTTGGCTAGATGCATCAGTGACACAAGGACGGCACCACAGCAGCAACAGTTGAATTCACTGTAGCTATACTTCGATCATGATTCGTCAGTAGCTCACGAAGAAACAGGAAGCGGCATGGGTCAAGGACTCTAGGACCTGTTGTGCCGTTGGGTACTACCACACGTCCACACTTTATGTGGTAGCTATTTGGTCAATGCCATTGTTTTAGCGTGCTGCAATTTTTCACCTAGAACATCTCACTCATCGAATACTTGTTCTTTACAAAATTATTGGCGACTTGTCATTATTGGCGCAACCATTGGCCACTTCTGTCGTAAATATGGCAACATATGTTGTAAATTGTGATAACCAAGCAAACAGGCCCTAAGTTTCGATAGAGCGGAGCAGTATGGCTTTTGCAGCAAAGACCCAACAATTCGTCTTGTCGAGTAATAGTAACTGGCAATGGCAACTCGCCATTGCCAGTTACTCGATCACCACAGCATCGTTTAACTGAAGAACTAATCGTTGACAGATCAAAAGGAAACAAATTTCGTATTGGGTACCATAGCATGCATCATGGCCCCATCCCAACCGATACAGCCGATCCATTAAATATATTCTGAATGTCCCCATCCCAAATTAAGCATGTTTTTCTTTTATTATTGATCATCATCGCTACAACAATCAAAGGCTCGCCCCGGTCGTCGTCGTCGTCGTACAAGGCTGCCGCAGCAGGAACTCCCTGAGGCAGCGGTTGAACACGCGGGGCCGCTCCAGCATCACCAAGTGCCCCGCGTCGCTGATGCTTCGCAGCTCCGCCTTCTTGCCCAGCCGCCTGCGCGAATTATTCATTCACCGATCGACTGTTAGTGTATATTACGAGCTCCGTAAGCTTGGAGTTGACAAAAGAGTTGCTGCCAGCCACGTAAATACTCACTCTTTGAGGCCGCTCGCGAGCTCCATGGTGAAGATGCTGTCCTTCTCGCCCCAGAGCAAAAGCACGTCCTGCGATTCCGAACATTTGGAGCGCAGAGGAATTTTAAAACGACCAAATCCAGTCGATCTTACGAGGGAATCAACAGATCTTACGAGAATCAATCGAGAGAAAATATATGCTATCTTAACCATGTGAATTTGAGTCGAATTGACACGCCAAATTTTCCCCAATGCGTGCATGCACGATCTGATCGAGAGTGTGTACGTACGTACCTGCCGGAAAGAAGGGGCAGCTGCGTCTTCATCGTTGATCACCAAGGCCTCCAGCAATTCCTCCCTCTCCTTACGGTTAAACATCATCTGCAGAACCTTGTGCCCTCTCAAAAACAAACAGAAAAAAAGCCGTGCAATTTCTGGAAGCAACACGTGCACACTATACCAACACCTAGAGAGATAGATATAGTACCAGCTTGAGATAGTCCTTGAGGACGCGATCAGGGAACCACCACTTCCCGTGGGTGCCGGCGGCGAAGAGGGACCTGAGCCCGGCGACGTCGCGGGGGAGGAGGAGCTCGGCAAACGACGCGGCGCCGACCCTCCGCAGCATGGCGTCGCCGGCGGAGCGGGGCATGTCCACGAGCGAGCCCGTGGCGATGACCGACGCGACGAGGCCCGGGTGCGTCTCCGCCATCCGGAATGCCACGAAGCCGCCGTAGCTGAACCCGACCACCGCGCACCGCGCCACGCCGAGCAGCCGGAGCGCGGCCGCCACGCACTCCGCCTGGAACGCCGGCGACCGGCCCCCGCCCGCCGGCGACGTCGAGCCGCCGAAGAAGAGCAGGTCCGGGACGTACACGTCGTAGTGCTTGGCAAGGGCACCCACCTAGAGCACTCGGTGCAGCATGCCGGCGTTCATTATATATTTATATATATATATATATGCAGAATAATAAGGGAGATGGATCGGTATATATATATATATATATATATATATATATATATATGTGCAACCTGAAGCGCCCACGTGAAGATGCCGTCGCCGGCGAAGCCGTGCAGGAGCACGACGGAGAGCCTGCCGGCGGTGTCTCGCTTCGCTTCCTTCTTCTTCGTCTTCTCCACCCCCGGCAACTTGCGTTTTGGCATCCAGATGGTGATGACGGTGCCGGCACCGTCCACGTCGACGGCGTGCCGCCGCAGCCCGGCCCTCCTCGCCAGGCGATGCACCAGTTGCTGCTGGGCTACCTGTACCCAGTTCACCATCCTGTTCGATTAGCTCGTTGTGTTGTATCACGCTACGCACCCTTATATAGCGAGCTTGTTTGGGTGACTTGCCAATGGAATGGCTCGATCACTGTCTGATCCGGTACTTGAAACACATAACACGTGTTATGCTCAAGGACAGCTCCAAGCATAAGCCTCCAACCGTCGTAGTCAAATGAACAGCAAAGCTATTACTCCATGAATACTTGCCAACATCATGCCCATGCATGCTCATTTATGTACCAAGCTTACCCATTAAAACTATTCTGTGTTGCGTCTGAAGACTAAGCAGGATACACTATATATGTCTATATTAAACACTTGTGAAAGGCGTGGAAATGCCAAAGCAGTGAAAAAGGCGCGGTTCTTTTTCCTTCTGAAAGAAATGTCCGTGTCTACGAGAAATGCCCGATTCTAAAGCACCTATTACATTCCTCGGCCTGTGCACTGATCCTGACTTCCAGAGTGGAGAGGACATTTTTTTTCTTTCAATCAGATGTCTTCCTATGGCTATATAGGTGCGCGTGTAACTGAAACTACTCGCAACTAGCATGAGCTGACTGATCAATCACAGGTGAGGTTCGACCCTGTACAACTAAAGCTAGCAGGCCAAATCAGCAATCAGCAACACCAACACCACGTTCTGCACAAGAGGGCAAACTGAACACATGACAGCATACAAAAGCACGTGTTATGATTAGCTAATTACAGGCCAAACCCAAAAAGAAGAAGCGTATAAACTACAATGGCACAGAACTATCGAGAAGATAGAAGGTATATCTTGGCGTCAAACCGAACTGATCACTTTGCCTCCAAAGAATCAAACCGCAGGGTAGCAGCTGCTTTTGCCTCAGTCGTCGCCAACAGATGACATGGCAAGCGTCCGTCTGGAGATCTCCATGTGCAATTGCTTCACGAGGTTGATCCAGGCGCCAACGCTCTGCCCATCTATCGTTACCCAATCCACAATTGTCGATGCCGGTTGCTCGTACCACTCATCTACCTGCAAATTACAACAGCATGGTCGCATGAGTTCGCAGCATGGCAGTACAGTTCACAGGACACACAGGTTTGTAGCAAAATGGCAACAGATCTAACCGACAGATCAGTCAATAAGTAACAGACAAGTTGACACGATGATCTGGTGACCAAGCAAACCACAGGGATGTAAATGAAAGCTAGTATTCACTTACCAGGCCCCTAACACGCTGGCAATCTTCAAAACACCTTCGTGCTTCTTGAACTGCATTTCTCAGTTCTGGCAACCATCTTTCACTCACTACCTTTTCTTGTTCGCCGGCTAATTTAAGACAATAGTTGGCCACCCTAGAGAAATAAATGCCATATCAGTATATGTTTTGTGAAATGTGCAGCAAGCTGGAAAAACACATTCAACCAGACAGAATAAAACATCCCCACTGGCGGCTGATGGGGAAAAAACACAATAGACAAGATAACTCCTTTGCATCGAATCAGTTTCTGACTGGATTCAGTAAATAGCTACCGTTAGAAACTGAAAAGAGAGAACGGAATGCAATGTACCTTTCATATTCTTGTTGAGCACGATGTGCCCGGTTCAGCAAAACACGGTCATTCTCCACAAGATTTCTTCGTGTGTGCACCAAGTTGATGGCTTTTGATAAATCTTCTAATATACTAGCTTCAGACCCACAAGGTTTCAGGCAGAACTCCAGTGAATTTAATACTGAAGCCAAGCCAGAATCTGTGCCTTCTGTACCTGGCGAAACTATTCATCATGAAACGAGAAACATATGAGGTAAGGGGGGTAAATGCCAAAACAGTCGATAAACAAAGTCACATGTGAAGTAAGCAGCTGATCATTTTTTGCAAATTGAAAACCAGTAAGTCATATGTGCAAGAAAATATAAAAATACGTTTCTCCTTTAGTTACCACGAACAATATCAAAACGAGGTTGGATACATTTGTAATTTCTTGTATGCATCATCATTATAATACAACATTTACATCTGATTCCATTTTGAGTATGCATTTTACTTTGTGACATTCAGTAACCAATGATAAGTTGATAACACATCCATGTGTAATGATAGTAACATATACTTGCTGTCTTATATATATTTATTTAGTTTTTTTCTCTTTCTTTCCCCTTTTTGTTGGTGGCTCATGTTGGGTTCAACTCTAGCCTACCCCAAATTTGCTTGGACTAAAAGGCTTTGTGGCATAAAAGTGGTACATATGCATTTCTGAACCAAAACATATAACACCACCAGTAGCACTGAACACACCAGAATTATACTGAAGTGCAGCTGAGATGCGGCATATAGATGGCACAGCAGATGGATCTCTGGCACCAGCTCTTGCAGTCAACAAAGCTGCATGTTTTTCTGCAGCTGCAAATGCTTCTGATCCTGTCACACCACTAGAACCCACAGCCTCCAAAAGGGCCTGCAATAGGAAACATCAGTAGAATGGTGGCTCAAGTTCCAGATTTTATACCAATGGCAGACAAGGGAGATACACAGAGGTAGAGATGGAAGCTTTTCATATTTATTGCCATAAATACTGGCTTGTTGAAATGCACCAGAAGCAGTCATTCCAATACAAGCTGTGATATTGAAAAAATAAGAATGCTGAACATGTTTCAACAGTGATAACAGCAACATAACAAAGACGATATATGGAGCACTGCAGACTGTGTACCATATTCATAGGGGCTCATGCTTGTCCAGTTCATTCAGGTAAAGCAAATATAAAAGAGAACTGATATAGGAACTAGCAGACATGATTTTCGAAAGATACAATCAATTTAAACATGTAACATTACCAACCTGAGGAGTCGCCGGCAATCTGCACAAGCTATTATCCAAGCTCTGGCCAAATGCAGCTAATTCCCGCTCTATGAGGTCCCTTGAGTTCGTAGACATGTCTACCACGGCATTGCACGCAGGGATAATTGTAGTTGATGCATATCCTCTAGCTGATAATGGTTGTTGCTCCCAAAATGCCGATGCGTCCTATATCATCAAGATTCGGTGTCAACATAGCAATTGACTAATTGTATTTAACGATCAAATACTGACAGTAAGACCAGGCCCCATGAGTCCCCACTACCAGCATATTTATGCGTAGTTCCTACAATCTATAAGCTGGAAACCACTACAATCACAGATCAAAATACCTAACTCTTGGTAGGAATAAGCAAATATTAGGTTGAAGCTCATGAAAACACCACATTCAATGTGAAATATACTGGGAAGAATAAGCAACAGCAGTTCACTTCCATTCTTAAGTTTAAGCTCATGCCAAGCAAATCCTCAAGTTGCTAGAGAAAGTCACAAGATTGCAACTAACCATATTGGCCCGTTGAAGAGCACTGTAAATGCACTCCAGCTCTGATCGACGAGCGTCAAATTCTTCGATTTTCTTCCACTTCTTCTTCAGTGAATCTTCTGCTTCCTTCCACTCAGCGCATAACTTATACAGACGTTGTACCTCTGATGTAAGTGTACTCAAGCTTGCCTTTAGTCCCGCAACTTCTCTTTCCTTGGCCCAAACGTCCAGCTAAAATGAGGTACACTATGTTATCAGGAAAAGACTATTGATTATCCAAAAGTTTCTTTTCTGTTTATTGATATGCTAAAATTGAAGAGGAACATCGCAGAACTAAGAAGCTTAGAAGCAGCAAGCATATGCAGCTTTAAACAGAAGTTTTGCCACAGCCATGAGCCAATGTAATTGCCTCGGCACATGCATTTGGCTACAAATTGTTATGTTTTATAGTTATAGCAAGCAAGGTGTTTAAAATGATCTTGCATCATTACTCTGCTCAAGGCAAGTAAAGGGCGGTGGGGGGACCTGGCAAGAAAATTTAATACAGTGTGAAACTGGAACAGCAAGCTATATATCTGTGCAATTTTTACTCTTGTTCCTATTAAATATAGGCATTATAGACACCATTTAATTTATCGAGGAGTACAAAAAACTGACTTCATTGTAGGATGCGACTTCCAAAAAGTACCTCTAAGTGCCTACTGTTGGTCACATTCTGTGAGGTGTTCCCAGTAGGCAGCTTCTTACTTCCTGTCATGTCAGCGGTGCCATGCAGGCGTTGCAATAGCTTCTGACTCAGAGTTTTAGCTTCTGCAGCTTTGTTCAAAGCATCTTCTGTTGCTAAGAATTGCTGGACATGTTCTTTCTGAAAGGCAAAATGTGATTAATAAGTTAACTTCAGCTTCATGTGTTATTTGAGATTCTGTGCAAAAGGAATAATGCAATATGTTAGTGTACCAAGTGGACAAAGAAGAGCTAGATGAACTCACCATTTTATTTTATTTTATTTTGTGCAAGAGGTAGGCAAACAGCATAATAATACATATTTCAATCATGTTTTCTCCTTCCAGAAGATTGTGTATTTTAAAGCAAAAGCTACTAACATTTCAATAATTTTGCTTTTAGAAAGTGAATCCAGTATCAGGAACATTGAATGTTTAGATAACTAATAAAATAAAGCAGGCGAAAACAATATTAGTTCAAATAGATAACTTGAAACTTCTGATTTGGGAGAGCAAATAGATGACATGATAATATACAGAAATGTAAAATGTACCAATTTCATTCATAAAAATAAGTGGAATCAGAAGAGAACAATAAACGTGAAGGATAAACAATAAGCCTTGTGGTAATAGGACATGAAAACAACTCATAAGCATCAGAACAAAAAGAACACCTCATAAGAAACTACCTGTCTTTCTAGTAGCTGATCGTATGTTCCTCGAGTTGACAACTGAGACCCAGTCTTCCCATTGCCATACACCTGATACGGTAAGGGTGAGCTTGCATCAGTTGAAGCAGCATCAATAACCTGCTCATTTTCATATTTATACCTAGGAAAAGAATGTATATCTGGTTAAAATCTAGCCTGGAAAAATATAAGCAGTTCGCTTAGTATATGTAGCAACTCAGTTCAAAACACATATTGACTGCTGAAATCAACAGACATTATGTGACCTTTTCAATTAAAAGTGTTGTATTAATACTCCACTTCAACAAAACAAATGAAGCAATATTCAAAAAATCTAAAAAGTAAACAATTTCCCAATTAAAACTCCATCAACTCATGTATATAATACAATCTCTAATCTCACTAGCACAATAGCACAAAACTAGACCGTCAGGAAGAATTCAGCAGCAGAATCAGCACTGTGTGTGACAAAAGGTAAAATTACACAGAACTTTTGTAGTCATGCCTATTCCTGAGATACAGTAAGAAAACTAAAGATAAATGAAGCATGCAATACCTCAGCAGTTCTGCATCAGCACGTATGTCAATCTTGCCGGTTTCTCTATGTATAAGTGTTTTCATGCGTGATGTGTAGGTAATGATTGACTGCAGAAGCAAGGATGGGTTCTTTAGGGAATCCAATGCGACAGCTTTAACGTCTGTTGGTATTTCACCATCCAAGTCAATACCCAGTTTTGCTGCATCTAATTGGCAACTTGAATTAATCCCGCTCCCTTCAAATGCCGGGAATGAACTCCGAATCGTTTCGATCATATCTGCAGCAAGAGTTTCACATGCCTTCCGAATGCTTCTTTCGCCAGCAGTTTCTATCAGATCCTCTGGCAACCTATTGCTTTTGATGGTCGATGAGTATAGATCATCTCTATCACTCTGCAATTGCATATCCTCAACAGCACCTGCAGCTCCAGACACACCTATACTTGACCTTCGCACGTCCCTTGCTTGATTAACGAACTGATGTAGCCGGCGCTGGTATTCAGCGAATATTTTGCATGCTTCATCACATTCCTGTTCATATGCTTCGAGCATAACTTGCTTGTGCCTATACAAAAACAACTTGTCATGTATTCAATCTGCTACAGTGCACCATCACTACCAGGCGGTTTCAAAGGCGATAAGGCGACCCAAGAATTCTGGGAATGCCTTATCGCCTAGGCAACAAGGCGTCATTGTTCCCCAAGGCGAGCTGGGTGCGGCTGGACGCCTAGGCGACGCCTTCAACAATTTATGATAAATAGATAAATGAAACTGCTAGGTATATAAATGGAGAAACACAAAGAAGTACTGCTATTATTATCGAATACATCATGTTAATGCAGATCATAAAACAACTCTACAACAAAAGTTGATGCAAAATGCCTATGTGTGCAAGAATTGAAATGTCTACATCTTGTTACATGCTAAGAGATAGGTCTAGGCATTACTGTCAGCAGGCTTAGTACCATGAATGTCTTGGCCTGTTAGTGCAACAAACATAGAAATATGAATTTAGCCCATAAACCCTCAAAGAAACTGTCATCACTCATCAGATGTTGGTATGTGCAGAAATGCTGATTTTCAGATTTAGACAATTGATAAGGATATAAAGATAGCATGCTTTTCATAATGAAAGAACATCTAATGACATCTAGGCTGGTGATAAACTTAGCAGATCATGTAGATCAGAGTTGTGCTGTGCACCAGTCTTCTGAATTCCATATCTCTGAAAACTCCTTTGTTCATAGCAAAGTCTATCCTATCAAACTACAATTAGGAATTGTCAGTTTCAAGCAACCATACCAGTACATTGAGCAGCCCGCACCATCGCTAATAGTGGAATAGTTACAGTAAGGAGGTCATACATCTTTTGTGCTATTTCTATCAGAAGATTTAGCAAGCTTGCAAAACGTGAATACTAGAATGTAGCTCCATACAGCTAGTCACCCGCTCATACCCAGTAATTCCGCTATGATTTTGGGTACCTGGCATTGGAGCGCTCGCCGAGTACGCGCTTGCGCTCGGCCTCCTCCCTGGCGACCTCCGCGATGCGCGCGCGGAGCTCCTTGCGCTGCCGCCTCACGACCCCGCGCAGCCGCTCGGCCTCCTCGGCGGCGAGGTCCCGCTCCCTCGCCTCGGCCTCCCTGGCCGCGGCGTCACCCGCCCCCGCCCCCATCGCCCCGCCCTCCCGCGCCCGCCGGGCCGCGACGCCGTGGACAAGGATGTTGCGGCGCGCGGTGGCGACGGTGCGCTCGGAGCGGACGCGGCGGAGGAGGAAGGACCAGACGGGGATCATGTTGCCCCGGCAGATCTTGCGGAGCTGCTCCGGGGCCGGCGGGGCCGAGGGGTACCCCATCTCGTCCTGCAGCCACTCGATGATGGCGTCCGGGGAGACGCCGCCGGGGCCGCTGCCCCCGGAGACGGAGGACGCGGGCATCGCTTGCTGCCGGCGGGGACAAACCCTAGGCTAGGCAGGCGGCCGCTCGATCTGGTGAAATGCGGAGAGGGGGATTGGGGTGGGGGTGGGTAGTGGAGGGAGGGAGTGGGAATGGATTTTGAAACTTTTTTCCTGGGTTTTGCTGTGGATCTGTCCGCTTGGACAGGACGGGGCAACGGAACGGCGTCGGAGCAGGCCGGGGCTGTTTGGTAGTCGGGGACGGCCGGACGGCGACTTGCGCGTTGCGTTGCGGGTGCGCGCCTCACCGGCCTCGTGTTAACGTCACTGCCGGTAGAGGCGTAGAGCATGGAAGAAATGCTGCCGTACCACTTGTACATACAGCATCGTTAACAATCCATCGAGAGCCCTATCGGCCAGCATTTGTACTACCTATGGTTCAAATTATTAACTTTTCTTTATAATCTTTAACCATTCATTTTATTTAAAATTTTTGTCTAAATATATAATGATAATGCTCGGGAGCGGCCTTCCGATGCATGGACGCTCCATCCCAACGACCCATATTTCGGTGGGAGACTACATTAGTAGTTTAGAGACTACACATTTGTTTGATACTGTCTCGTTGCTCCTCTGACCATCCGTCTGTAGTCCATCGCCTATAGAGTTTCAGAGGACGATTTCAGGGCACCCAATGCTTATCCTTGTAGGTTCAGGCAGTTTTCTTAAATTTCCCAGCAGCTACATGAGGCTGAGAGCTTTGGAAACCATTCAGTCCTAGAACACTTTATGGCCTCTATTCAGTTTGTGTTGGTTTGTTATACTGCTAAGATAACCATGGCCACCACCTATACTAGTTGAAATGTTGGTGGGTTCTGCTGCTAGTGTTGTGTTTGATCATGGGAAGAGTAGGTTTGATCGGTTCTGTCGGTGTTCGGATCGGTCGCCCGACACTAACTAGAACGAACGTGCTGCGTCCACTCTCTCGATGGTTGGTGCAAAGGCTAACACAATGGCATGGGGTTTATCCTAGTTCTGGCCACGGGGCCGTACGTCCAGCAAGGGGCGTGCACGCACTGTATTACTTTGCACCGGGGTGCCTATAGTAGGGGTTTACAAGCAAGACGGGAGAGGAGGAGAAGCCTCCAAGTCCCAAGTGTCTATGATGGTTGCGTTATCTGGGTTGTGGTGTGTTCTAAGGGTTGGATCTTGTTGCTCTTGCCGCTTGCCGCCTGCTGCCGGCCACTGGCCGAGAGCCTACCTCATCCTTTTATAGTTCAAGGAGGGACAGAGATACATATGTTGTACATTTGAATCTACTGTCATCGGACACTGGAGAGCATGGCGCTGGGCATGACAGTCGTCCTGCGGATCCTTCTACCCGGCACAAATCGATGAGCGTCTGCCAGATCCAGTAGACGGTGCGGTGGTTTATGTAGAAAGTACGTGTCCATGTGCTTGTCCGGAGCATCTTCGAGGGGTCATGCTGACCGGCGTCCATGCCAAGTCGTCGTCCATAAGTTCGTTTGAGGGTTATTCCATGCTTTGTGGAGGGCTTCGTCAGGGAGTCAGTACGGGTGTTGGCAACACAGGAGCGTCGGAGCTGGCAGCACAGGGTTGCACAAGGCCTTGCAGGCCGGCACAGTGACGAGAGTTGGCCATACAGTGACTAGAGTCACGTACAGCGTCGAGGATGGCCGCACAGTGACCGGAGTTGGCGGGCGTGGCTCAGGTCATATCATTTGTGCGGCATGGCTCGCGATCAGCCATTTGATTTTGGCGTCCCGCGGCAGCGCCGGGCATTGAATGTGCCTGTCCGTGGAGTAGATGGGGGCGCACGTGTGGTGGGTCGAGGGGTAGCCTCGAGCTAGGCGGAGCTTCTAGAGTAGAGGGTCACGTGGGGTTCGACCGCGGAGGCCTCGATCGAGGCGGAGTTCGCTGTTCGCTCGAGGGGGGTCGGCACCCTCGATCGAGGCGGAGATGGAGCGCGCACCGGGACCCTTTTGGGGGGTTTCGAATGGGCCGTTGGCCTATGTTGGGCCGCGTGCTTTGTGCACTTAGACCTTCATTGGTTTGTGGAGATTCGATTGTGACTGATTTGCGTTTTTCAACAGTGATTATCCCCTAGGTTCGCGAACCCCTTATGATCGTCCCCAACAGTAGCCCTCGAGCCTTGGCTGGACGTGGGTTAGTCCGGCAAAGGCTTGCGTTTCTGCAACGACGTCTCGGGCGCTTCGTGTGGGGTTCTTCCTTTGAACTTGCGAGAGTTTCTGTGGGGGGCGTGCTAGCGCACCCGCGAGTGTAGCCCCCGAGACCTTGGAGGAGTGAGTATACTCGTCCAAGGGCTATGAGCGTTTGGTTCTATGGCCTGTCGGGTGACGTGTTTGCCCAGCATTTGTTTCAGCCAGCATCGGCAATCTACGCTGGTGAGGCAACGTCGTGCCCATACAGACCACTCTCTGGAGAGTTTGCTCAAGCATTTGAGGGGGTTGACTCGACACGAAATCTCGTACTCGGGTGGTCGTGTGCTTTGTTCAAAGGGTATGGCCATGGTGCAAGGTGCCCCCGAGCCCCGGCCCGAGTACAGTCGATCAGGGGAAAGCTTCGACTTTGAGTTACGACCCTCGTCGCCCTTCCGCGAGGAGGAGGGGTGAGGCAGTCCATGCTGCCCTCGAGCGGGCCATGGGTTATGGATGCTTCAGTGAGCTGTTAATGGGTTGTTCAAGTGGACGTCCATTCCCTATTCGATAAGGGTTGGCTTCGTGGTCCGGAGACACGTCTCATGGAAGCGCTTGCAAAGGTTTGCAAGGCAGGGCTCGACCCCATTCGATAGGGGTCGAGGGCTCGTTGCTCTCCCTCATTCGGATCCCTTGGTCTAGCTGTCCTTGTCTAGCCTTGAACACAATGTTGGGCGCCCCCGAACTTCATGTTCGAGGATAGGCTCGAACGAGCGCGCCTGGGTTGTCCCTGACTCTATTGATCTGGGGCGCCTATCGAACCCTCGATGGGCCAGGCTTCGAACCCCTGATCAGTAGGGCCTCACGAAGAGATGCTTACCTTAGAAGGTACCCCCGGAGAGATTCTCTCGCTTGGTCTTCGGCTTGACCGAGTCGTGCGCACGGACGTTGCCGACGTGGCCCGGGGCAGACGGGGCGGGCGCGCCTTTTTAGGCGAGAGCAACGCACGCGCAGGCGGTTTTGAAGAGACACGCTATAGTCCCGCCTTGGATTGTGCGCGTGTGGGTTTTTACTCCCAGATGGGGCCCAGTCGTCAGTGATAGCAGCACCCACCGCATTAATTGCACCCGGGTATAAAACGAGGAGTCGGAGAGGTTATTCTCCTTACCTTAGCCATTTGTCATCCCCACTTTTGCTTCCCTGAGCTCTGCCGCGAGGAAGAAGAGAGAGAGATTCCGCACGAATGCGCCGCCGAGATTCGTTCCACCTCCCTTCGTCCGCCACCATGGTTGAGATTAGGGACCCTGCGCCGTGGAGTCCGTCCACCGCAGATGCGCACTACCTTGGGATCCTTGCCGAGGTTGGGTTGCTGCCCAAGATCTCGACTCCGGAGAAGCCAGAGTGGATTGCTCCGCCTCCGTCGCACGGGGAGCCCAACCCCCCGCCGGGCTACGTCGTCAGCCTGGCGCGGCTGCACGAGCGGGGATTCGGCATCCCCGCGGGGTGATTCGTCCGGGGGTTGTGCCATCACTACAAGGTGGAGCTGCACAACTTCGCCTCCAACGCGATCTCGCAAGCGACGGTCTTCGTCGCCGTCTGCGAGGGGTACTTCGGGGTCGAGGCGCATTGGGACCAGTGGGTTCACCTCTTTCGGGGTGAGCTTCACACGGCCGCGGGCGAAGCGAGGGGGATACAGAAGGCCGTCCGCACCGATGGCCTCGCCATCTGCGCAACGACGACGGCCGACTTCCGACGTACATCGGCAAGGTTCTGCGGGAGAAGGCGATCACCTAGTCCCACGACGGTGTGAGCTTGTGGCGCCCTCGACTGTCTTGTCGGAGCCCCAGCACCAGGTCTCCCTTGTTGAGGTCTCAATGTCAGACCCTTTGCGCCTAATATCATCGGAGGGACTGTTGGTACCGTGCTGAGTGTAAGAGCGCCATGTCGCGGGCTTCATCCACGTGATCCAGTGAGTCCTCGCGGGCTTGCTAGTTTTGTTCTTCTTGGTAAGCCTTGAGCCTCGGGGACCCGTATTCCAAGTCTGTGGAGAGGATAGCTCTACTTGGCCATTCGTTTGTGGATGCGCTACAGCCGCCCAATCCACACGGATATGGTAGCTGTCACAAAACTCCAAGAACTTCTTGCCCATGAACTGGGTGCTATTATCAGTTATTATCGCATTGGGTACCCCGAACCGATGGATGATGTCTGTGAAGAACTGTACGGCTTGCTCAGATCTGATACTACTGATGGCTCGAACCTCGATCCATTTCGAGAATTTGTCAATGGCCACCAGCAGATGGGTGAAGCCCCCAGGTGCCGCTCGTAGAGGACCGACGAGGTCCAGTCCCCACACAGCGAAAGGCCACGTGATGGGGATGGTCTGCAAGGCGTGCGCCGGGAGGTGGGTTTTGCGCGCGTAGAATTGACGCCCTTCGCAGGTGCGCACGACTTCGTCGTCGCCAGCAACTGCCATGGGCCAATAGAAGCCCTGCCAGAATGTGTTGCCGACGAGGGTGCGCGGTGCCGCGTGATAGCCGCACACATCGGCTTGTATGTCTCGTATCAGCTCCCTGCCCTAAGGGATACGGATGCATCGCTGCAAGATCCCCGAGGGGCTACGCTTGTACAACTCCCCGTCAATCAAGACGAAGGACTTGACCTTTCTGGCAATGCGCCGTGCTTCGGTCCGATCCGGGGGCAGCTCCCCTCGGTTGATCCAAGCGAGGTACTGGTCACGCCAGTCTAGAGAGGGTGGGACCTCATCGATCTCCATCGCCTCAGCCTCGTCTGCCGAGGACGCCCCATGATCCGAGGCCTCGGGTTCCCCTTTCGAGGGGTCCTCGTCCGAGAGCTCTACTTCCGCAGCTCTCTCGGGGGTAACCCCCGAGGGTGCGCCGGGGCTCTTGGCAGTTGCCCTGAAGTCGACAGAGGGCTCGGCGAGGTCGCGGGTGAATGTTCAGGGGAACGATGACCCACCCCGACGCGATCTTGGTGAGCTCGTCCGCTTCCTCATTGTACTTTCACGCTATGTGGTTGAGCTCGAGGCTATGGAATTTGTAATCGAGCCGTCGCACAGCATTGCAGTACACCTCCATCTTCTCGTTGTGACCGCTGGAGTCCTTCATCACTTGGTCGATGACCAACCGAGAATCTCCCCGAACGTCGAGGCGCTTGACGTCAAGCTCGATGGCGAAACAGAGCCCACTAAGAAGGGCCTCATACTCTGCCATGTTGTTGGACGCCGGGAAGTGCAGGCGCACTACGTAGCGTATGTGCTCTCCGAGGGGTGAGACGAAAAGGAGGCCCGCGCCCGCGCCAGTTTTCATCACCGACCCATCGAAGTACATGGTCCAGCATTCGGCTTGGATTTGAGGTGGGGGCAGCTGAGTGTCGGTCCACTCAGCAACAAAATCTGCCAAGATCTGCGATTTTATTGCCTTTCGAGGCGCATAGGTGAGAGTCTCACCTATCAACTCTACAGACCATTTGGCTATTCTATCCATGGTGTCCTGGTTGTGGACTATCTCTCCCAAGGGGAAAGATGAGACCACGGTGACAGGATGAGCCTCGAAGTAGTGGCACAGCTTGCGCCGCGCCAGCACTACTGCGTAGAGTAGCTTATGGATATGTGGATATCGCATCTTGGTCTCGGACAACACCTCACTGATGTAGTGCACCGGCCTCTGGACTGACAGAGCGTGAGCCTCCTCCGTTTTTTCTACGACGATGACCGCACTGACCACCTAGGTCGTCGTGGCCACGTAGAGATAGAGGGGCTCGCCGTCCTTCGGCAGTGTTAAGATAGGTGCATGAGCGAGCTATGCCTTTAGCCTGTCGAGGGCTTTTTGGGCCTCGGGGGTCTAAGCGAAGTGTTCGTGCTTCTTTAGGATTCGATACAAAGGCAAGCCTTTCCCTCCAAGTCGTGAGATGAAACGACTTAGGGCCGCCAGGCAATCCAATACCTTATGTACCCCCTTTAGGTCTCGGATTGGTCTCATTCGTTCGAGGGCTGAGACTTTCTTAGGGTTGGGCTCGATGCCTCGCAGAGAGATGATGAAACCTAAGAGCATGCCACGAGGCACCCCAAAGACGCACTTCTTCGGGCTTAATTTTACCCCGTTAGCCCGGAGATAATCGAACGCAACGCACAAATCGTTCACCAGGTCATCCGCCTTCCTGGATTTTACAACGATATCGTCGACATAAGCCCCTATGGTTCGCCCGATGTGGTTCTCGAAAACGTGGAGCATGCACCATTGGTACGTGGCCCCAATGTTCCGGAGTTTGAAGGGCATTGTAACGTAGCAAAATATACCAAAGGGTTAATAAAAGAAGTCACGAGCTGGTCGGACTCTTTCATCTTTATTTGGTGGTAACCAGAATATGCATCAAGGAAACATAAAAGTTCGCATCCCGCGGTTGAATCTACTATTTGATCGATACGTGGCAAAGGAAAAGGAACTTTGGGACATTCTTTATTTAAACCAGTATAATCTACACACATCCTCCACTTCCCATTCTTTTTCTTAGCTAATACAGGATTAGCTAGCCAGTCGGGATGGAATAGCTCCTTGATGAATCCAGCCGCCAAGAGCTTGCACACCTCCTCGCCGATCGCTCGGTGCTTCTGCTCATCAAAGCGCCGCAGGCGTTGTTTCACCGGCTTGGAGTGGGGCAGGACGTCAAGGGTGTGCTCGGCGACCTCCCTCGGTATGCCTGGCATGTCCGAGGGGCTCCACGCGAAGATGTCGGCGTTGGCCCAGAGAAAGTCGACGAGCACTGCTTTCTATTTGTCGTCGAGGGTGGAGCTGACCCTCGCCCTCGGGGGCAGAGGGGTCGAGGGGTACCACCTTGGTGTGTTCGGCGGGCTCGAAGCTGCCTGCGTACTTGTGGGCGGAGTCGACAGCTTCGTTTGCCATCTTCTCCAGATCCGCGACAAGGGCCTCGTCGTCTGCAAGCGCTTCGGCGCGCTCAACGCACTCTACGTCGCATCGTAGGCGTGCTCGAACGATGGCCCCACCATGATGACGCCTTTCAGCCCCGGCATCTTCATCTTGAGGAAGGTGTAGTTCGGGATCGCCATGAACTTGGCGTAGCACGGGCATCCAAGGATGGCGTGACATGCTCCCCGAAACCCCACCACCTCAAAGGTAAGGATTTCCTTGCGAAAGTTGTCCGGCGTGCCGAAGCAGATAGGCAGGTCGATCTGCCCGAGCGGGTGGACTCGCTTCCCTGGCGCAACGCCATGGAATGGTGACTTGCTAGAGCATAGCTTGTCCCGGTCGATCCCCATAAGCTCCAAGGTGGAGTAGTACATGATGTTGAGGCCGCTGCCTCCATCCATGAGCACCTTGGAGAAGCGTGTGTTGCTGATGATGGGGTCGACGATGAGTCGGTACTGCCCCATGTTTGGGACGTGATCAGGGTGATCTTCGGTGTTGAAGGAGATGGTCTCTTCCGACCAGTTGAGGTAGGTTGGTGCGGACTTGTGAACGGAGAAGACTTCTCGACGTTCATGCTTGCGCTGTCGGGGCGTCATGTTCGCAGTTGGCCCCCGAAGATGAAGAACACATTCTCCACATCGAGGAAGCCGTCCTTGCCCCTTTCGTCCGCATCTTTCTTCGCATTGTCGTCCTTCGAGGCGACACGCTTGTAGTATTTTTTGAGCATCTCGCACTGCTCGAGGGTATGAGTAACCACGCCCTAGTGATAAGGGCACGACTTCTTGAGCATGTCGTCAAACACGCCTCCCCCTCGAGGAGGGCCTCGAGGGCCCTTGCGAGTTGCATCGACCGCGAGGGTCTCATCGGGGTCCTTGTCGTGCCCTTGACCGCGCGGTGTTTTTTTGCCCTTATTGTGTTTCTTCGCGGAGCTCATGGGCTTGCTGCCCTCCGCGGGCGCTTCCTCCACACGCTTTCCCTTCTTGCCGTCGAAGATGGCCCCAACTGCCTCATCCCCAGAGACGAAGCCGGTGGCGACATCGAACAGCTCGTTCACGCTGGTGGGAGGGCTTCGTCCCAGCTCACGCACCAGATCCCGACAGGTCGTGCCCTCGAGAAAGCCATGGATGACCTCGGAGTCACCGACGCTCGGGAGCTCGGTGCAACACTTGGAGAAGCGGCCAATGAAGTCTCGCAGGGACTCGTCGGATGTCTGGCGACACCCTCGAAGATCCCACGAGTTTCCGGGCGCACGTACGTGCCTTGGAAGTTGCACACAAAGGTCTTCACCAGGTCGTTCTAGTCGTGGATCTGGTTCATGGACAAGTGCTCGAGCCATGTCCGCGCGGAGTCCGCAAGGTGAAACGAAAAGTTGCGGATGATCATGGTGTCGTCGGTCGCACCACCCAGCTGGCAGGCCAAGCGGTAGTCATTGAGCCAAACTCTGGGGTACGTTTCTCCCGAGTACTTGGTGGTGGTGATGGGCTATCAGAAGCGTAGGGGAATGGGAGCTGCACGGATCTCCCGACTGAACACATGGGGTCCTGGGGGTTCCGGCATCGGGCTCCTATCCTCCCGGCTGTCGTAGCGGCCTCCACGTCGAGGGTGGTAGCCTTGAGTTGTCGCCGCGTCCTGTTTCTTCTTGTTCAGGACGTTGCGGGCGTCACAATCGTTGGCGTCGCGTGTGTCTAGAATCTGTTCCTTTACGGACTTCTTCTGGACACGATCTTGGACCGAGGGTGGTTTGCCCATGCTCGTCGGTTGAGCTGGAGCCGCCTTGCCCCCGGGTGGGGTTCGGACCGACTTCTCTAGGTCGTGCATGCTCCCACCAGCCTTCGTGCTGGTCGTATTGCGCATGCGAGAAGCGGAGCTCTCGGCGTGCTGCACGGCGGCCTGCTCGATGAGGAGCTGTGCCTCGCGATGCAGGTTGCGGCCCTCAGGGGGTCGAAGGTTCGGCATGGCCCGAATCAAAGTTGCAGTGGTGATGAGCTTCTGGCTCGCCCTTGCTATTGGTAGTGGATCATCCACGTCATCACCGGCCTCGATGCGTGCGTGAGCGACACGTCCCGCCTCTCTGGCGCACGCACCACGCTATGGGGGCACCGCCTTGGGCGTGGTTGGTGCGCCACGCTCAAGGGGTGCCACCTCGAGAGTGGCTCGTAGATGCCGTACCTGTTGGCGCTCTTCCTCGAGCTTAGCCTCCAGCTCTCGGACTTGGGCCAACTACGCCTGTGCGAGCGTGGCGTTGTTCGGCGGTGTCGCCGCTTGTGAGTTTGCCACGCGGTCGGCGCGACCCGTTGCGCCGCCTGCCCCGTCGTCCTCGTCTTCGGGCCCCGTCAGCCCGACGACAAAGCACTCCCGCGTGGGGTCGTAACCCCCCTCGCTAGAGTCGTCAGAGCAGGTGACGCAGCGGTCCGCCGTAGCTTAAAATGACATAAAATCCTCACGGTTGCGGAGCCTGGAGTAGTCCCACCCCGGGTGTCGGATATACATCCCCGGGTACCCTCAAGATAGAAGACCGAGTCCTAGTAGAACTACTCGGAGAACTCATATTCCAAGTAGAACTACTCATGTATTCCTACTAGGACTCCCATATTGTAACCGACTAGGATACTTGCCATGTAACCTTGCCCCCTGGGATATATAAAGGAGGGCAGGGGTCCCTAGCTCGGTAGATGAAGCCTAACGGCAAAGGCCTAAAACCACCCAACGAGAAGAATACAATATACAAAACCCCATACAGGACGTAGGGTGTTACGCTATTCTGGCGGCCCGAACCTGTCTAAATCCTTGTGTGTTGTGTCTTCGCGTTAACCATCAAGTTCCAGGTCCGGCAATCCCCACAAATCTACTCTCTGGGGTACCCCAGGCAGACGTGCTCGACATAATTCGTCGACACTTGGCGCCCACCGTGGGGCAGATCGCAGGGTCATTGAGTGAGCTTGATGGACCTATCTCATCAACAAGGTCAATCACTCGGCTACTCGCCGACATCATCGATGGACAAGTACTGCAAGATCATTGGCATCGGCATGTCTGATGTTTGATCCCCTATCCAAGTCAGATTAAGTACTCTGTATTCGACTTGGAGAGCTACGTTCGTTTGAGTTGGAATTAGAAGCGGAGTCCGAAGCATCCAGGCCTGTCGTATCTATTAAAGCTGCGACAGAAGAGTTGTAGGAAAAATTACCGTCAAGAGAGAAGCGGCAAGTCTACAACAAAAAACAACGAGAATGCTAGCTGCTGCCGCACAGGAATCAAGAAAACAACAATCGTGTTTCTTGCCGCAAGAAATCAACTTGATGGAATTATCCTATGCGCACATCGAAGGCTACCAACATCTCCGCTTGATGCACACGGAAGATGTATGCGAGTACGACTACATCGACGTCCGACTGCATCGACTTGTCGTACGACTACTTCGACTACTCGTCTTCGAGATCGGCTGCATCGTCTCGGCGTACGACTACCGTGACTAGTCATCTCGACTAGTTTAACTAGTCGAGATCGGCTGCGCCTACTCATCGTCGACTACTTCAACTACTCGAGTACAACTACATCGACGATCGCCAACGCCAATTCACCATCGACTGCTTCGACTACTCGAGTATGACTGCATCGACTCGCGCACGATGACTACTTCGACTACTCAACTAGTCGAGAACGGCTACCGCGCCATCAAGAACTAGCCAGGGATTAATCCCGACCAGTCGGCTTCATCGACAAGAACTTCATCGCGTCGTACGACTACTTCGACTACTCAACTAGTCGAGAACGGCTACCGCGCCGTCAACAACTAGTCGGAACCAACTCCGACTAGTCGGCCTCATCGACAACGACTTCAGCGAGTACGACTACACCGACGTCCGGCTGCATCGACTTGTCGTGCGACTACTTCGACTACTCGTCTCGACTACTTTGACTACGGCTAGTTAAAACTAGTCGAGATCGGCTGCATCGACTCGTCGTACGACTACTTCGATTACGACTAGTTAAAACTAGTCGAGATCGGCAACGCCAACTCGTCATCAACTACTCGAGTACAACTACGTCGACGCTCGGCAACGCCAACTCACCGTCAATTACCTCGACTACTCGTCTCGACTAGTTAAACTAGTCGAGATCGGTTGCCGCGCCTTCAACAACTAGTCGAGACCGATCTCGACTAGTCGACTTCAATGACAACCGTCGCGGCTCCATCGCCAACCGCCACGGTTTCATCGACGATCATCCGCAAATCAAGCTAAGTCTTATTTAATAATTATTTTCTTTATAATAATTTAATTTCTTGTTTAAAAACATGCTTGGCCATGAGCCGAGTACTCTAACAGAGTACATCCCTCAACAACAATAATTCTTGAGGGATACACCCTCGCATAACCTCTCGCCGATGGGTTACAATCCCTCGCGCGACCTCTCCTACAAGAGAAAAGTCCTAACTGACTACTTATATTATTTCTCTGCACTCTTAATGACCAATGCCGCTCGGTAGCATGCACCTTAATCCGTGAAACTTCGGTAATTCGCAACACCTATGCACCTTAAAAGGACTGGTTAAGCGGGACCAAGTGTTTAAACGTAACGGGGCTACTACTCGAGTGGTTACGAGTCTAACAAGAGCAACGAGCAACAAGTTTAAAACATGCATTACAAATGCTATTATTATCCTTCATGGATATTTCTTGATCGGATACTACTCATCCTATGTATTTAAATTGCAGGGTTACCAGTTGAATATTCATAACACGACCACAGAGCCACTTGAGTACTTTTACTAGTCGGTGCTCACATGCTTAGTACTTCAACTAGTCGCACTAAGCTCGGGGGCTACACAGTAAAAGCCAAGACATGAAGACAAGTACTGGAGCTAGTCGGTACTCAAACGACGCAGCCTTACAATGCCAGCCGAGTACTTTAAACTAGTCGGTGCTTGCATATTACAACAACTCAAAGACTATGTTCTTGACCATTGGACCGAATGTAAACCATTCGCTTCAAGGCTCGGGGGCTACACCCAAGGGGTACACACACATTTTTTGTGCCTATTGTTGATCCATTCAAGATCTTCGACTAGTTTCAACAGAACTGCTCGAAGCTCGGGGGCTATACCCAACGGGTGCACCTACTCGGTGCACGCCATTGAACTACTCAAGATGAAGATAGAAGACTACTTTTGAACCTCTGATTACTTAAAAAGTAGTCGGAGGCTCGGGGGCTACACCCATTGGGTGCATCTAAAGATGCACTCCAATGTAAACTACTCTACAGAGAAGGCTTGAGCGTCTTGGACTTAGCTCCAACTACTCAAAGATGTTAAAGCAGATTCAAGACTTGAAGCAAATGTGTAAGATGCTCTGGGGCTTGTCAGATATACATCCCCGGGTACCCTCAAGATAGAAGACCGAGTCCTAGTAGAACTACTCAAAGAACTCATATTCCAAGTAGAACTACTCATGTATTCCTACTAGGACTCCCATATTGTAACCGACTAGGATACTTGCCATGTAACCTTGCCCCCTGGGATATATAAAGGAGGACAGGGGTCCCTAGCTCGGTAGATGAAGCCTAACGGCAAAGGCCTAAAACCACCCAATGAGAAGAATACAATATACAAAACCCCATACAGGACGTAGGGTGTTACGCTATTCTGGCAGCCCGAACCTGTCTAAATCCTTGTGTGTTGTGTCTTCGCGTTAACCATCAAGTTCCAGGTCTAGCGATCCCCACAAATCTACTCTCTGGGGTACCCCCAGGCAGACGTGCTCGACATAATTCGTCGACACCAGGGCCTCCTGACCGTGCGCGTTTACCTCGCTATCGGAGTCGGGGTACTGGTCATCGGGCGAAGTAGCGATGAGGTTGCGGATCGAGATCAGGTGATGTCCCGGTAGATCCTCATACGCATCCATGTTCGTGCTGACCGACGAAGAGTAGGTCATAGTGGTGGCATGACGTCGCAACGGCTTGGCAGTGCTCTCCCCGGGGGGACACGTCATGGTAGTTGTTGGTGAAGGCACCGCCTCCCCCATCACAGCTGCAGGCTGCGACTCACTTGCTCTGACCCGCTCGGGGAGCAAACATGAGCCGCTCTGCGCTGCTCTACGCGCGCTCGTCACGCACACTGGCCTGAACGCCTCCTGCGTCGAGGTGATGATGGGGGTGGCACCGAAGCCTCCACGCTCGCGTTCCTCGAAAGGAGCCGCATGAGGTAGCTGTTGCCGATTGCCTCGAACTCCAAGCTCCCAAACCAGATCTGGTATCTGGCCGGGAATGGGTCCGAGACTCTCATAGGGTATCGATTGCCGCGCCTCATGCGGATCACCATCGAGAGACTGTGGATGAAGAGAACTATCACAGCGCTTCCCCTACCTAACGCGCCACTGTCAGTGTTCAGATCAGTCACCCGACACTAACTAGAACGAATGCGCTGCATCCACTCTCTCGATGGTTGGTGCAAAGGCTAACACAATGGCACGAGGTTTATCCTGGTTCCGGCCACGGGGCCGTACGTCCAGCAAGGGGCGTGCACGCACTGTATTACTTCGCACCGGGGTGCCTGTAGTAGGGGTTTACAAGCAAGGCGGGAGAGGAGGAGAAGCCTCCAAGTCCCAAGCATCTAGGATGGTTGTGTTGTCTGGGTTGTGGTGTGTTCTAAGGGTTGGATCTTGTTGCTCTTGTCGCTTGCCGCCTGCTGCCGGCCACTGGTTGGGAGCCTACCTCATCCTTTTATAGTTCAAGGAGGGGTAGAGATACACATGCTGTATAGTTGAATCAACTGTCATCGGACACTGGAGAGCATGGCGCTGGGCATGACGATCTTCCTGCAGATCCTTCTACCCGGCACAAATCGATGAGCGTCTACCAGCTCCAGTAGACGGCGCGATGGTTTCTGTAGAAAGTACGTGTCCCTGTGCTTGTCCCGGATCGTCTTCGAGGGGTCATGCTGACTGGTGTCCATGCCAAGTCATCATCCGTACATCCGTTCGAGGGTTATCCCATGCTTTGTTGAGGGCTTCGTCAGGGGGTCAGTACAGGAGTTAGCAACATAGGAGGGCCGGAGCTGACAGCACAGGGTTGCACAGGGCCTTGTTGGCCGGCACAGTGATGGGAGTTGGCCATACATTGACCGGAGTCACGTACAACGTCGAGGATGGCCGCACAGTGACCAGAGTTGGCGGGCGTGGCTCAGGTCATATCATATGTGCGGCATGGCTCGTGTTCAACCTTTTGACTTTGACGTCCCACGACAGCGCCGGGCATTGAATGCAGCTGTCGGTGGAGCAGATGGGGGCGCGCGTGTGGTGGGTCGAGGGGTAGCCTCGAGCGAGGCGGAGTTTCTGGAGTAGAGGGTCGCGTGGGGTTGGACCGCGGAGGCCTCGATCGAGGCGGAGTTCGCTGTTCGCTCGAGTGGGGTCGGCACCCTCGATCGAGGCGAGATGGAGCGCGCACCGGGACCCTTTCGGGGGGTCTCAATTGGGCCGTTGGCTTATGTTAGGCCGCGGGCTTTGTGCACTTAGACCTTCGTTGGTTTGTGTAGATTCGATTGTGACTAATTTGCATTTTTCAAGGGTGATTATCCCCTAGGTTAGGGGACCCCTTATGACCGTCCCCAACAGGTTCCTACTATCTATTGTTCTGTCAGTGGGGTATTTTGATTCTACAGCCAATGCATTGGTTCAGTTACAATTACCTTGGCCATCCCTTAGTTGGCAGACAATTAACCATGCAAGAGATGTTTTATTAGCAGCATGCAAGTGGGATTGCTAGCGGTTAATGTCAAGTTTCATTCAGTTGTCTTTCAGGACTTACCAATGGCAAATTCATTGGTTCCTGCCCCCATGATGTGTTGGAGTGCAGATGAAATTGTTGAGGTGCAAGTGATCACAAGGGAACTGTCAGACACTACTAGGAGGATATCAATGCAAGTCAATGCTGCTCTCAATGTTGTCTCTAACCATCAGGTGATGGTCAAGGAGAAGGCCATCTTGGCCATGATCTACTGGACCTTGATAGATCCAACAATGTACATGTTCATTGTTCAATATCTGGAAGTTGTAAAGGGTGACAAAGAGATTGAGTACATGGCATTCTTCTGCTTTGAGCTTGCGCTGGTCCAATACATTATGCTGAATTGCCCTCTATCAGTGACTGCAGCAGCTGTTGTCTATGTTGCTAGAAGTACACTTCAATTGACTCTACTGTGTACTGAGATTCTGGAGTATGTGCCATTGACAGCATTGTGGGGCCAGGAATTAAACTACTCAATATGGAGAGTTATGACCCGACTACTTTGGACTAGCCGGATAGGGTATAGGACGATGTAGTCAAATAGTGAAACTACTCGTATTCGTGATAGATTACCTTGATATAGCCTTCCAGGTCGGATACGAGTAGTCTTTGTAATCAATTTGTAACTCTGCTCCCCGAGTATATAAGGAGGAGCAGGGACCCCCTCAAAACAACTCAACTCAGATACAATACAATCAAACACACAGGACGTAGGGTATTACGCTACTCGCGGCCCGAACCTGTCTAAATCTTTGTGTTGTTCGTGCACTGTCGTTTCTAGAACTCGGCGAGACCCACTAATCTACTCCCTAGGGTACCCCCAGATAGACGTGCTCGACATAATTCGTCGACACTTGGCGCCCACCGTGGGGCCCGACGCCGAAAGTTCGCCGCCAGGGACGATGGGATTCACCCTCGTCAAGATCGCCGACGTCGAAGAAGGAGCCACCTTCGTTTTCGGCGCATGGACCTTCGTCGCCGAAAGCGATGGTAGGTTCGCAAGCTACCTCGCGAACAACTCTGGCTCCTGCTCGGTGCCTACTTCCAACTCGATCTCGGCTCCAATTCCGAGTTCGATCTTAACGACAAATTCGATCAGGATTCACCAGGCTGAGTCCGGGTACAACTCAATCCCAGTTATGGAAAGAGCAGGGAACTCTGAGCTGGCCACGCCATCGGACAACCCCCCATATCGGCCCCCAAACGAATTCTCCAATGTAACAAATTCGCATAAACAGAGTCTTACCACAAAAGAAGAGGCAAGGACGACCTGTGAGTCCCACTCAAAGCCAAGTCACCCCGAAGACCTCGAGCCGGCATCATCGCCATCGATGGACAACGACGATGACTTCACCATCCTGCTAAGTGATGCTCCCGACAACGTCGCGCGCCTACATCATCACGCTCACTTCAACACCAAGTTCGTGTTAGAGGAACCACTCGTTCACCTCCCGTCCGGCCTAGTCGTGACCAGAACACCGGGAGGACTCGCCGTTCACTGGCCCGAAGCGATTCCGTCCGACACCTCCCAGGACAGCGACTCAAGACTTGCTGCCGTCATACTGGAAGAACTCCCCTTCCAAGACGACAAGACTACATCGCTCACCACCCCAACTAAAAGCTCGAGCGATAACTTTTCAGCCACTCAGATCGTCCTCAACGATCAAGACCCAAGCCGTCAGGTGTTCATGGCTGGCAACAAAGACCAAGGCATTCAGTACGATCGCGAGTTGATCACCGACGTTTCTGAAGAGGAACGCACTGCTGACGGAGAAACAGAGGAGCAAAAGACCGCGCGACAAGCAAGGAACGCCAAACGCAAGCTGAGGCGCCTTAACGCCGCACTACGCGCCAATTCCATGCGAAACCTTACACAGGATTTCGACATGGTCGGCGGTTAGTTAGTATCCCAAAACGCGCCATTAAACATCTCCGTCGCAGCAGAACTCGTCAGGGCCATGCCCGACACCCCTGCGGTCAGACAAGTGCTCTCACTCCTCGACACGGCTCAGAAGGCTACGAACCAGGCAAATCCTAGCCACCACACTCCAGACACCAGACGCCCAGACGCTGAGAGACCACCCCCACATGAAGCTTCAATCGCGACCACAGGAGGACATCGACATGACCAAGACGCTGATCGCAACCACCAGCAGGGGAGAGGACGCAGTAACAACCAAGACGCGGCAAGGCCACAAGATCGAGACCTTCGCAACGTCATTAATGACAACCGCGATGCTCGCTCTATCATTCAGTCGAGTCAACAACGGCGCATGGAATCGGAACTCCATCGCCGCGCAGACTACGACCGTAACTACGGGCCTCCTCCCCACCACAATTACAGAAACCGACCACGCGATCAAGAACGCCATTACAATCGTCATGAAGAATGCCGCAACGATCGCCGGGGAGAGGACCGTAACGATCGTCACCGACATCAAGAGTCCTCAAATTACAACGATTGACCTCCCCAAAACCACAACCGTGGACGAATATACGACTCCGACCATAGCACCTCTAGCTTCCAGAGTGACCGATCACCAGGCGACAAATATGACGGCTTTCCAGCTTTTTTCAGGCGCATAAAAGATATCCAATGGCCAAGCAAGTTCAAACCTACAGGAATTGAGAAGTTCACAGGCAAACAAGACCCCGAACAATGGCTCCAAATTTACTCTACAGCCATCCAGATGGCTGGAGGATCCAACAATATCAAAGTCAGTTACTTCCCCGTTATGCTTGATACCACGCCCCTAACATGGCTCGAGGGCCTCCGCCCCGGGTCCATTGATTCTTGGGATGATCTCACCAGGAAGTTTACCACCAACTTTCAGGGAACCTGGGCTCGGCCCGGAACCCGTTATGAGCTGGCAGCTTGCAAACAAGGAAAAGGAGAAACCTTGCGAAAATACATCAAGAGAGTCTTCGATAAAAGAGCTACAATCGTTGATATCTCTGACCGGGAAGTAATCGACTGCTTTCATGATGGTCTCTACACCCGAGAACTACACCGTGAATAAGGCCGACGCCGCCCAAAAAACATCAGCGAGCTACGGCGCATTGTCGCCGAATGGGCAGATCAAGACGATCGCGAGCGGGAGCGTTTTGACAGACATCGCGATAACAATACCAACAATCACAACAAAGACAACGGCGACCGACGTAATGATCACCCAAACAATCAGGACTTCAATCGCGATAACAGCAAGCGCAAGCCAGACAACACAGTCGCGGCGGTCCAGCGCCCTAGTCGTAAGACACGTTCAGCGGCAGATGTCATGAATGGTCCTAGCCCTTACCACCCCAATGGCAAGCACACAATGGAGAAGTGTTTTCACCTAAAGCAAGAATTCGACAAGCAAACACCAGATGCTCCCAAAACCGACAAGAAAAAGGAAGACAAAGATGACAAAGACCCCGGCAATAACTTCCCAAATGTCGAGAATGTCGTAGCAGTACTATTCAGTGGGGAAACCCTGAACCGGTCGAAGCGCGCCAAGAAGCTCATTCTGCGAGAGATCATGACGAAAGAACCTGCCACCCCAACATACTTAAAGTGGTCAGAAGTGCCCATCACATTCTCCAGAACGGACTAGTGGACAAACTTTGCAAATCCGGGCAGATACCCTCTGGTCTTAAACCCAGTCGTGGCGCAAGCCAGACTGACTAAAGTACTCATTGATGGAGTCAGTGGACTCAATGTTATCTTCGCAAACACGTTCAAGAAGATGGGCCTAGACATTACAAAATACCTCAAGCCTACAGACGCTCCATTCTATGGCATCGTCCCAGACAATGCGGCAATCCCCCTAGGCCAGGTCACATTACCAGTTACCTTCGGAACGGAAGCAAACTTCAGAACCGAGTACATCAAGTTCGAGGTTGCTGACTACGAGACCTCATACCATGCGATTCTTGGGCGACCAGCCCTCGCCAAATTTATGGCAATCCCGCATTATGTATACTTGGTTCTCAAGATGCCTGCTCCTAAAGGAGTACTTTCCATAAAAGGAGACTTAAAGGTATAATATGATTGCGATGTCGAGGCAGTAGAATTCACCGCCACTTTGCATATCCCTACCCAGATGCTAGAAATACTCGCCCTGGCCAAGAAGTCGAAGGAAGACGACTTAGAAGTACCCTGCAAGAAGTCAACAAGTGCCAACTTCAAGCCCTCCGAGGAAGTATAGCTCAAAATTGTAAATCTTGGGATGGGCGATCCGTCCAAAACTGCCCTTATAGGGGCAGATTTAGACTGCAAATAGGAAGACGCGCTCATCAAGTTCCTCCGAGATAATAAAGATATTTTTGCTTGGAAACCATCTGATATGCCTGGTGTTCCTAGAGAACTTGTCGAGCACAAACTAAACGTTGACAAAAACGCAAAACCCAAAAAACAGCGCCTCCGACGATTTGCACAAGATAGACATGAGGCAATAAAAGAAGAACTCGCCAAACTACTCACTGCCGGCTTCATCAAAGAAGTCTTCCACCCCGAGTGGTTGGCTAATCCAATGTTGGTTTGGAAGAAAAACAACAACGAGTGGCGGATGTGTGTCGACTACACAGATTTGAACAAGCATTGTCCAAAAGATCCCATGGGACTCCCCCGCATTGATCAAGTCGTTGACTCCACGGCCGGATGTGCACTGCTCTGTTTTCTGGACTGCTATTCAGGATATCATCAGGTAGCTCTAAAGAAAGAAGACCAGATCAAAACATCTTTCATCACTCCATTCGGCGCTTACTGCTACACAACCATGTCTTTCGGATTGAAGAACGCCGGCGCCACATATCAGCGAGCCATACAAACGTGTCTATCTAAACAAATTGGGCACAATGTAGAGGCATATGTTGATGATATAGTCTTCAAGACAAGGCAGCCAGATCATCTCATCAGCGACCTTCAAGAGACGTTCGACAACCTTAGAACATTTCGCTGGAAACTTAACCCAACCAAATGTGTCTTTGGTGTTCCGTCAGGAAAACTTTTGGGGTTTATGGTCAGTAACAGGGGCATCGAAGCCAACCCGGCAAAAATCTCAGCAATCCTCGCCATGGGAGTACCAAAGAACATAAAAGACGTCCAGAAGCTGACAGGATGCATCGTAGCCTTAAACAGGTTCATCTCAAGATTAGGAGAAAAAGACCTCCCTTTCTTCAAATTGCTTAAAAAGCAGGATAAGTTTACTTGGACGAATTTAGCAGGCACGACATTCGAAGAACTCAAAACATATCTATCTACTCCGCCAGTACTCACAGCACCTCTGAAAGATGATCATCTATATCTATACATTGCAGCAACAACCCACGTGGTCAGCACCGTAATAGTAGTTGAAAGACAAGAGGACGGCCATGTATTCCCAGTACAACAACCAATTTATTACATCAGCGAAGTACTCTCCGAGTCCAAGATTCGCTATCCTCAAGTCCAAAAACTACAATATGCTGTCTTCATCACATCACGCAAGCTACGACATTACTTCCAAGATTTCCACATCACGGTCGTAACTAAATTCCCGCTAGGCGAAATTCTCAATAACCCAGATGCAACAGGTCGCATCAGCAAATGGAAGGCTGAAATCGGAGCATACCACCTTGACTTCACATCTCAAACAGCCGTCAAGTCCCAGGCTCTTGCTGACTTCACAGTCGAATGGACAGAAATTCAAAATTCCACGACAACCACTCGACCTGAGCACTGGGTCATGTATTTTGATGGATCACTCAAACTTGAAGGAGGAGGTGCAGGCGTACTTCTTATATCTCCTAAAGGAGATCAACTTAAATACATTCTTCAAATCCTCTTTCAGGTCACCAATAATGAAGCAGAATACGAGGCTATGCTGCACGGGCTCCGTCTGGCTGCATCTCTCGGCATCAAGCGACTTGTTGTCTATGGAAATTCGGCGGTGGCCATCAACCAAGTTAATAAAGACTGGGACGCTTCCAAAGAGACAATGGATGCCTACGTTCATGAAGTTCGTAAACTAGAAAGAAACTTTCTAGGCCTGGAATTCCACCACGTCGTCCATGACTACAACGTCGCTGCAGATGCCCTGTCAAAGCTAGGATCTCGGCGAGCCGACGTCCCAGCAGAAATATTCGTCCAAGAACTACTCCAGCCATCTATTAAGGGTCCAACACGAGCTGAGACCACGCAACCCCAGTCCCAACCAGAAACTCAGTTCATGGTAATCGACACTGATTGGATGGTCCCTTTCATCGAGTACTTGAAAAACCACAAATTGCCAGAGCAGAAGCCAGAGCAAATACACATTCAACGACGAGCCGCTAATTATGTAGTAGTGGATAATGCACTCTATAGGCATGGGGCTTCGGCCAACGTCTTAATGAAGTGCATCACAACTGACCAGGGAAAGGCTCTACTACAAGAAATTAATAGCGGCGTGTGTGGCAATCATGCTGCTTCACGAACATTGGTTGGCAAAGCTTACAGAGCAGGTTTCTTCTGGCCAACAGCCAAGCACGATGCAGCGGACATCGTCAAAAAATGTCAAGGATGTCAATTCTTCGCACGACAAGCTCATGTTCTAGCACACGACCTCAATACTATACCACTATCATGGCCTTTCGCTTGTTGGGGTCTTGACCTCGTTGGTCCCCTCACCAAAGCTCCAGGCGGATTCGAGTGCCTCGTCGTGGCCATTGATAAATTTTCTAAATGGATCGAAGCAATGCCTTTAGTAAACGCTAAAGCTGCTAATGTGATCAAATTCTTCGGTGGTATTGTCCAGAGATTTGGAGTTCCTCACAACATTATCACAGACCTCGATTCTGTATTCACCAGCGAAGAATTCCAAGACTGTTGTGACAGATATTCCATTGAGATACATTATGCTTCAGTTGCTCATCCTCGTGCCAACGGACAGGTAGAAAAAGCAAACGGTTTGCTACTACAAGGGTTAAAACCCAGATTGTATGAGCCTCTAAAGAAATATGGTGGGAAATGGGCAAAAGAGTTACCCGCAGTGCTCTGGGGGCTACGCACCCAACCCAGCAGAGCCACTGGCCAATCACCATATTTCTTGGTCTATGGTTACGAAGCAGTCCTACCGGCTGATCTTCTATGGGAAGCATCGCGTTTGGAGAACTATGATGAACAACTCGCTCATCAAGAAAGATCTCAAGATATTGATGGCTTCGAAGAAGTTCGAGTAGCAGCCCTCATTCAGAACACACGCTATCTTCAAGGATTGCGTCGCTTTCATCAACGCTCTGTTCAACCTCGTTCTTTTACCATAGGAGACTTGGTACTACGGCGAATCCAAAAGACTGAAGGGTTACACAAACTTATGTCTAGATGGGAAGGTCCTTTCCTTGTAAAACAAGTCATTGGACCTGGTACATATAGGCTGCAAACATCAGAAGGAGAGGAATTACCAAATGTATGGAACATAGAACATCTCTGCAAATTTTACCCGTAACACGGGACATTATATTAGAGACGTTGTAAAACAACCCTTGTTCTCAAATTAATAAAGTTATGTTTCCTTGTCATCTACAAAGTCATGACATCCTTTATCTCATTAGATAAAACTATATCATGTTCATTACGGCGATAGCCGTCGTGTGGTATCCGAGTAGTTTTCTACTCCCGCTCAAAAGAAACCAGGATTTCCCTTTAAAAGGAGGTGTCGAACCACCCAAAAATCTTGGATGAATTACCCTCACCTATACATGGTTGAAGGTGGTAATCTCTTTTCTTTTGACTCCGTGGATTTTTTCAACAAAAGCTTCAAGAATCGGTGTTATACCAACTACACTCATTCTTCATAAAAATCACCTAAAGGTGCTCTAAAGTACTAAAAAGTACAGCATATGCCTATGCGCATAACTTCTCGCCCTGCATTAGCAAGGTTATTAATCCTTAACAAGGCTCGATTCAACTCCTCCTAGTTGCGAACCTCATACGACCACTGGATTACTCAAACTGTAGTTACTCATCAAATATACTACTCACAATACTTCGCATACGCACGAACTACCGGATATTACTTACACAGTGATATTCCCAAGTGGATTACTTTAAACAAGTATCAGATGACAACTATCCATACCGGATCAAAAACAGAGTATTCGAAACGAGTAGTTCAAATTATAGTGCAGATCTACTCTAATGAATCAATAAAAGTATCTGCGACTAGCTCTATTTCTTTCACCAATTCTTCAAACCCTTTGATTTCCATCCCTTCCGGAAGCTCCACAACTTCAAGTTTGGCGTCTGGATTGTGCGCCTTCACCATTGCCAGCAACTGATTCACACATTCTTTCATGGTATTCTTACAGAAATCAGTTATCTGTCCAGGACTAGTTGATAATAGTAACACCCTCCGGTGTTACCATGTCAATAATGGGGAGCACTGCTTCCTCTATGGCCTTCTTCTCAGTTTGGAGATCCTCCACCTCTTGTTGTTTGGCTTGTTGTCCTGCCAAGGCCCTGGCGCAAGCTTGTTCCATGTCAACACGGATCTGGTGCTCCTTGGCATATTTTCCTTTCAGGTCTTCAACTTCTTTTTCCAAGCGGGCGCAATCTTCGGTTTTAGATTGAGCCAAGTTATACCATGAAGGTGCTTGTGCTTTGTTCTTCAACCAATTCTTTTTTCAATCCTGCAAAGGCGAGACAAGTCTATGATTACACTTCATACGACTAAGTTAATAATTAAATATATGGGATTTGCTCTACTTACTATTGTTGTCTCGGATCAACGCCCGATTGCGAGTATCCATTCGAGATTTTTCATCTCTCATTCCCTCGAGTTGTTTGTGTAGTCGAGAGACCAATTCTTGATTATCAACTCGAGCTTTTTCGTGCGCCTCATAGGCAGCCGCAAGATCTTCTTCGAGTTCTTTTATTCGAGATTCCAGACTGACATCCCTATTCTTCTCCATTTGATCTACCAAAGACTGCTTGGATGATAGTTAGTAACTAATGTATTAACTATTTTCTATTAAGTTTTCCTCTTACCAGAGTGGCTGCCATGTGTTGCTTCAATTGCGCAGCTTCATTGTCCATAGTCCTTTCTTGTGGCGGTGGAGTACTTTGTCTGATAATAATGTTGGCGACTTCTCCAGCCTCCAAACCAACCTTCACGGTTTTACAAGCATTTAAATTCTGGTAAATATATAGAGCAAAGGCTATATGATGTACCTCCATAGTTGACGGCGGCCTTTCGGCGTCTCCCTGGTTTACAGTTTCTATGGGGTTTGACTCTAAAGCCAAATGAACATCAGATTACTCTTTCTCTGGAGACTGGTTTAGACCCGCAACTTGGCCGCTTTCTTCGACAGCGCCAGGGAGGATTTCTTCTTCATTACGCTCTGTCTCTTTAGCTTTTTTCGATTGTTCTTGTGGCGCAAGTGCACCAGATGAAATCCTTCACAAAAAATGCAAGATTCAATAGCTGAATTATGGCTCAATTGAAAGGATATCTTGATCTAACAAACTTACTTTGTTGGCGCGGTGGTTTTTGGCTTAAAGTTGAACTTCTTCAACTTTAGCACACCCACTTTGGAGCTAGTTGTACTCCCTGTGGTACCACTTGCCATGGCACTTGTAGTTGAAGAGCTTTGAACAACAGTAATAAATTTGGAAATCTTAATGCGCTGACCTTCCTCTGCTCCAGGCACGTATGATCCCACAGGGACATCTGACCGAGACCGAGTGGTTCTTTTTCGTTTCACGCCTGTGGGAACTCTCGGTACTATGTCTATATCCTCTGTTTTTCAAAAAACAGTACATCCAAATTAGACGGAGGAACTTACAAGGTACTCGAATTAAATCATGAAGACTTTTCTTACCTTGAAGATTAACTTGCTGGACATCTGAGTGAGCTGCCTTCTCGGGGGATATCACTTCAAGTTCTTCTATAACATCGGCGATTGCCTCTATTTTCTCATTCGACGGCTCTGACTTTTCTGAAGAACTCTTCCCAAATTTCTCCCAATCTTGCGGAGAAAGGCCACCAACTGGCCCATCCGAATCAGTGGCCGACTACATGAGAGGAATCATCATTGAGATGTGTGTTAATAATAACTACAATTCAAAGGTTTCGAGTACTTACAGAACTGGGAGATTGGCCTTTACAGAATTCTTTTGCAATGAATGGCTTCTTATTGTTCACATTGCTGAACATGCGCGATAAGCGCATTAGCACGGTTTCATCTGCGAGTTCTTCTAGCACCATGCGAGAAGGATCTGTATTCCCCTCATACTTGTATCCAAGATTGACACGCTCTTGGAGTGGTTGAATTCTCCTCTTGAGAAAACTGAAGGCTATCCCGACTCTGGTTAAGCCCTTGTTCTTCAACGTCTAAACTCGCTTTAGCAGGGCAGGCACATCCTTGGCTTCTTCAGTGGTTGGCTTCGCGTTCCAATTGGATAGATCACTGGGATACCATCCATCTTTGACAGGACAACTTTTTCCATGGTTCCCTGTTGTATTACAATGACACGGGAACAAGATTAGTGTATAACAATGTGCACTGACAGTAAATACTATAGGAAGAGTACTCTTTTTTGACTACTCACCGATTATGAACCACTCAGACTTCCAGTCTCCACATGATTCCTTCAGGGGCATGGAGAACCATTGCTCTTTCACCCTTTGGCGGAACTGAATTCCCGCACCTCCAACCACTTCCATCCTCTAGAAATTCGGATGGGGCTTTACATGATACAGAGTACGGAATAAGGCAAGATTTGGATCGATGCCAAGGAATGCTTCACAAGCATGCACAAATACAACGATATTTAAAATCCCATTAGGATTCAGATGATGGAGTTGGAGTTTGTAAAAATCAAGGAGTTCGCGGAAAAAGGAGGAGATCGGAAGACCTACTCCGCGCTCGCAAAACGACACAAACAAAGAGATTTCATTTGTGTTCTCTGTGGGAAATTGTGCGTTGAAGCAAGCCCTCCATTCTAGAGTCTCTTGGGATAAGAGCAAACCTTGCTCTACCAAGCCATGCAGGTCTCCTTCCTTCGTGGTGCAATACTTCCAAGCGTCAGCAGGGGAAGGATGAGTGTTGCAATCTGGCTTCATGTTTGGATCTACCAAGGGAACCCTCTTCCTTGATGCCTTCTCCACAGGCTTAGCAGAAGAGGCCTCTGCTTTCTTCGAGATCATGGTTGTAGATCGAGTTACGACTTTGCGTTTCTCACGCATTCACTAAAGAAGCGAGCACGAAAGGTTCAGAGTGACAAGGAATGTTTGACGAGGAGGCCAAGGCTATAGCTCTGGGCTAGAGGTTAAGGAAGCAATGAAAGGTTTCACTCCAGATTTATAACTTTCGGTTAGGGTTACTGTTTTGAACAGTATCAACGGCGTATCGCATTCCGTTACAGGGGATTGCTCGGTTAGTTTTTCCCGGCGTAAATTTCGGATGACATTACAACAAAATCCTGGTGGTTAATTAGATCTTCAAATCAAAGATATTCTTTTGATTCAAAGCTCGGGGGCTGCTAACGGATAATCTGGGATTTGATTTCCTTCTGAGATTTAAGGCGGAAAACAGTAGAAAAAGATCTTTGATTGGTTTTAACAAAACCACTCGTAAATACGGAATTATGTTTGATCAATTCTTACATTTGAAGACAACTCGAAAGTTGTTATACTCGCATGGATGCTCGAGAAAGCATGCTGATTCTTATAACAATAATTGTCAAGTATGTATTGGGATTCATGGCTCGGAGTAAATAAGGGGAGCAGTACTCGATCCAACGACTACTTAAAAGTACTCGTGGATTCGGGAGCTGCATTTGAAGGATATAATTTCTCTTAAAACTATTATGCTTTATCTAAGATCTTTGGATAGTTTTAACAAAACTATTCGAAAGCTCGATAGTATCACGTTATCCAAGACCTTTGACTAGTTTTAACAAAACTACTCGAAGCACGGTGGGTGCATCTACTCGGTGCGCACCGTTAGACTGCTCAGGTGGAATTCAAGATTAGTTTCTTGAACCTTTGACTGCTTAAACGAGTATTCGGAGGCTCGGGGGCTACATTTATTGGGTACATCAAAAGATGTACTTTAGCGAAACTACTCGTCAGAAGAGATTTGAGCGTCTTGGGCTTAGCTCTAACTACTCGAAGATATTGAAAAGATTCAAGAGTTGAAGCAAAGACACAAGATGCTCGGGGGCTTGTGGGGCCAGGATCCCTAGCGCCACTCATCTAAGGAATTAAACTACTCAATATGGAGAGTTATGACCCGACTACTTTGGACTAGCCGGATAGGGTATAGGACGATGTAGTAAAATAGTGAAACACACATTCGTGATAGATTACCTTGATATAGCCTTCCAGGTCGGATACGAGTAGTTTTTGTAATCAATTTGTAACTCTGCTCCCCGAGTATATAAGGAGGAGCAGGGACCCCCTCAAAACAACTCAACTCACATACAATACATTCAAACACACAGGACGTAGGGTATTACGCTACTCGCGGCCCGGACCTGTCTAAATCTTTGTGTTGTTCGTGCACTGTCGTTCCTAGAACTCGGCAAGACCCACTAATCTACTCCTTGGGGTACCCCCAGATAGACGTGCTCGACATAATTCGTCGACAAGCATGGATCCACCCATTGCCGACTGTTGAATTTATGCTCTCCTTGATTTTGTGGGATCCAGGTGGTAATCCAGCTGTTGTCGGGATGCATGCAACTATTCCTATAGGCAAGGCTGAGGTGATCAGCCCAATTATCCTTTGGTGGTCTGCACATTTGAAGAGACTAATATGGTTTGCATTATGTCTTGCTACGAACTGTGGTGAATGGACGGGAACTATTGTTCTTGTGACCAATATGCGGAACTTTCCAGTCAGCAGAGATGCAGTTTCTGGCATTCTGACAAGTGCAGCTATTTACAAATCCAACATAGAGCAAATACATTTTTTGTTTGCACAAATGGCGAGTGTTCTCCATGGGAATTATCTGGTTCTGGATACGATATTAGATCATGTCCTGTCTCTCGATGATATTATGGCGAGTGCATTTCACGACAAGCATTGTTGGGCTATTCCTATAAATATGTGTGGTGGTCGTCAAGGTTTTCCTGATGAACACATGTCTGCAAACAGTGGCCTCATCCTGCACACAGTCTTGGACAAGACTAGGTGCGTTACAGGGTGCTTATATGATCATACATCTTTTGGTATTGGTTTTCTACTGAAGGTCGCACAAGAGCTCATCAAACTCATCACCTCCTGGAGGCTATCACTCTACATGATTCACTTTTACCATCTAGTTGTGGATGATCCATGAGTCTCTTGTTGCAAGCTGGACGTTCCTATCTCCATCTGATGATAGCATTTCTGTCTACTCTTCAACAACATGGTACTCAACTTGATTAGGCAGCTTGGGGCAAGCTGCTCTTAAGAAGGGGGGAATGTCGGTAGTGGCTCATGATGATCAAGAAGATGCAGGGATTAATCAAGCAAGTGCAGAGCCCAAGTCGCCTGAACCAAGTGTGGAGCAGGCCCATGTAATGGCGTGTGTGCATGAGTTTATCTGTGTGTGCTGTGAGCGTTTAGATAAGTAGAGGCGAGAGTTCAGAGATAGGGGGTTATCGAATATTCATGTAACAGACAGATACAGTTCTTCTTCCTCAAGCCAATAGAGCTGCCCTCTGTTCTTCTCCTCTGTTGTCTCTGTTCTTCCTCGATTCTTGCTTCTGAGCTACGATTTCCGCTCTAGCTCTTCTCAAATCCTATCCCCACTACCCTGCTGCTAACACCTATTCAAAACATGTTGACAAAGTGTTTTGCTTTTGTTGTAAGCTTTCTGTTACATCATCATTATTATTACTACTACTGCTATAAAAGGGCCCCAAATTTTAGTTTGGCCCTGGGCCACCAGAATCCCAAGACCGGGCCTGATCACACTCTTGCCGGACTGCCGGGCGAATTCGGTCCCTAGCAGCAAGTGCCTCTGTCATCAAAGGCTCTCCCCTCCCTAAAAAAAAATCAAAGGCTCTCCCAAAGTCACAAGCTAGGACGCTAGACCAGCAAGGAAACGGCCATACTGGTTGAACAGCGTCTGCCACTCTCGTGTTACTTTCAGCAAAAAAGCTAGGCCCCATGTGTATTGCATTTACACCATTCTTCCGGTGGCTGATTCCATTGCATCGACTGCTTCGGTGCTTTCTCCTTGTTTGGGTGCAACAAATGCCATAAATCAACAGCAGTATATCCCACATTCCCACACCCATTCAAAGGCTAGACTTGCTGGTAGCATTGCCTCCCCATGTCACCGCTTATTGCGCATCATCCAAAGCGACCACGTCCCATAGATAGTGACAGTTGTATCCTTCGATGGACAGATATCAGTTGGATCAAGTCATGAGCCCATGTCACCTCATGCAAACGTGGTAACTTGACTCCAGTAATCTCTTTAGCGCTATCCCAGAAACATCTTTGCAACTTTTTGGGCTTAAAATGATGATTGATTATTTTACGATGCAAATAACCATAAAGATAATTCAGCTTAATACAAAAGAAAATAATAAATAATAATAAAGACAAATCAAATTTGATAGCCCACACCGGACGTCCACGCCGGTGACCGCCCGGTCCCAGTGTCCACAGCCCACGCCGGTGGCCACTGCGGCCCCGGCGGCCACCCATCCGCTCCTCTTCCCCTCGGCCCCCTCCCCTCCCCTTTGGTCGTTCCACCGGCAGAGATGAAGATGACCCCGCACCTGGATTAATCTTCGGGCCGAAGAGGAAGCAAGAAGGCTGATATCCAAATAGTGACTTTGCTTCGCAGTCCACATCATGGATCCGTCTCTGCTTGATCCACGGATGGGTTGCAATTTTGCGTCAAAGGTACGATCGACCGTTCACTCCTCGGTGACCTCTGCTGATCCTGATGGTGCTTCCAGTTTTTTGCTTGTGGCCTCTTTCTCTCGTTCCAAAGTTCGACTTAATGAGGAAAATGTCAGCCTCATTCTCCAATCTGTTTTGGGAGGTGTAGCTTCCGATTTTGCGGTCGTTGTAATTCAAGATTGGATTTTTAAGTTCTGTGTCTCTTCCAAGCAAGTGGGTCTTATAATCTATGATCTGGGGGAAGTGAGTTCTGAATCTTTTAAAGTCTCTTTCAATGTTTGGAATGAGAAAGGTGTTATGAGGGCACAACAATTGCTCGCAGCAGCACAAAGTCCCCAATATCAATGGCAAAAACTAGAAAGGAAAAAACCCTCTTTGACCTATGCTCAGGCGGTGCAGCGGCCTTTGGGATCTCAACAGTCAAAGAATTCTTTGGTGTTTAACAAGATCTCTAGACCTCGTTCATCTATTTTCTCTCGTTTGAAGATTCATGATCCCATCTTCTAGGGGCAGGTGAAGAACACGCGCCCTGATTGGCAAAATTTCAATGACCGCTTTACGCAACGCATACCTGTGTGGAGTAATCTTGGCGGCAGTTATGTCTCTCTTCAAATTTCAAAAAACCGTAGCCCATCTCGGAGCTCTTTTTCAGCTAGGCCCAATAGTATGGTGATGGGCCGTAAGCACTGCTCGAGATGCCTCTCAAACTCTCACACCAGAGACCTTTGCAGATTCAGGATTTGGTGTTCGGCCTGCTTTCGCACTGGCACATTGGCCTTCATTGCAATTTTCAGCCTCGATTTTCGGGTCTTTCCCACTTCAGTCGTCCTCCTTTCTTCCCAGCACCGGAGGCAAGTGACTTCGCTAGTTATGAGTGTTGGTTTAAGGCTCAAAGGCTAATGACATGTGGGGCAAGCTCTAGTGGACCTATGAAGTTCGTGTCTCTTAGTGAATTCGGTCGCGTGATGCTTGGCATCCAGAGCGACGCCTTCCCGGCTTCAATTCCGTGGCCTACTCCGGTACCTTCCTTTCTGACACCCGACGCTGCTCCCTCACTGCCTCCGCCTTCCACCGTGCTCTCTTTGGGCCTCCCTCCTCCGCTAAGTCGCGCTGCTCCCCCGCCTCCCTAGTGCGAGACCATGTCTCGCCGCTCGCCAAATCCTGCATTCCCTTGCTTCGAGAAGGAGAAAACCCCAATTGCTACAGTGCTTCCATCCCCACCTCCTCTCCCGGCGAACTTCGCACCGCCGACGATGGCCTATCGCTTCATCGACCCGACTCCCTTCATGCCGCCAGGTGCCTCCAAGGTCATGGCGGCGAACCGCAAGCTGATGGCAAGGGTAGTTATGGGCGGTCTCCGTGGCAGCAACAGCGATGTTGCAATCGCCTTGATCGAGCCTCTCCCAGTATCTTTTCCAAGCATCAGCGAGCTGCTTGATGACTTCTTGCGCAATTGTAGAAGGGTCGGTTTCAGGTCCATTCAGCCATGCCCATATGGCCAGGCATATGTGCAGTTTAGGCACAGGCATGACAGGGATTTTCTAATCCAAGATATCCCGCATGAGTATGGAGATTATAGGATTCCTTTTGTTGAACACCATAAGGGCTGGAACAATAAGGCCACCTCGATGAACTATGAAGTATGGATAATGCTGCTAGGTTTTAATATTGACTTCTAGGAGGAAAGGGACATTGAGAAAGCCATTGCAGAGTTTTGTAGACTACTGATCTGGGAAGAAGATCCCAATAATCTGGCTAGAGTCATAGTCAAGGCTAGGGTGGTGGACCTAACAGAAATTTCTTGGTTTATGGTATGCTCTGAAGGGGAGAATTTTGAAGGTAAATCGGCAACAAGGGGCGACGGCCGGGGGCCCTGAGCACAGGGGGCCAAGATCCTGTAATATCCAATTAGCAACAAGCAAGTTCTACTACATTGGATTTGAGGCATAGTAGGTACTTTAGCCATCTGGGAGCCGCCCACACACGCTGAGATGCCGATTTCAATTCCTCCTGGCCCTCCATCGCGATGCAAAACCTTCTGTCGACTACCGTTTTATGTTCCGACCATCCACCATTTGCGAAAACCAACGGACAACATGCCAACATTGCAGCTCGCTAGATGCAAGTCCGCCGTCAGTATCCACTCCGTCGCTCATCCATAAGATCAGGATTGAGAACTCAACCAAATCAATCACCTTCGGCCTGTCTTCACCCCTCATCAACTCTAGTGCTTCGATCAAGCGATCAGCAAGTCCTTCGAATCCTCAACTTTTTTTGCTGCGATTAGTGAGTTATTTTTTGTTACTTACTTATATTGGGTTATTAATATATTATATTATTTAGGTTTTAAACTTCTAATTTCAATGTTTATTTTCCTTCATACTTTAGGTGTTAAAATCCTAGAATGTTTCTTAAGAAGTATTTGTTGGTTTATTAAAAAAGAAAAAAAGAGAGCAGGATGATCAATTTATTGAGATGCGATGCTCTAAATAAGTTCTTTCAAATAACATTTATGCCACTTAAATCATGGGGTAGAATGTGATCATGGGTGAGAATATAATTATAATTTAGATGCAGAAATTAAGCTCGATGAAGATGAAAAAAAACTGCTTCAAATACTACTATTCTTTTTCTATAAAAAGAAAATATTTAGGCTAGGTGGGCCCATAATGTCCGGTTCGCTCTAGGGCCCTTAAAACTATAGAGCCGGCCCTGGCGAAATCCTACAGGCAAAGATGTTGGGAGCAGCTCCCATGGATGAAGATCAGCCTCCTAATGGCCCAGATGACATGCACCCGAACCTTTTTGAGTTCTTTGGCTATGGGCAGCCTGGGTAGGGCCCTCCTGAACATGCAGAACCGGCAAATGAGAACATTCAGGGTTTGAACAATATGGGCAATGGAGCCCAACCAAAATGAAATCCTGGCCCAGCAGCCCATTCCTGGGGAACCCTTCTTGGAGTTGAATGACCTACTGGAACCTCAGAACAACAATTTTGTTCTTAACCAAGTATAGAATGAGGAAGGACTAAATGGAATCCAAGTGTTACTGCAGGCTAATGAAGCTATGGGACTAGAAGAACATATTTAGGCTGTAAATGATGAAGTAACAATTTGGATGGAGGCATCCCACAGAATGCACAGCAACAAGAGCCTCCATTGATTGATCAAGAGCAACTCCTGCCAATGCACAATGATCAGATGCATCTGGGTTTTGTGAACCTGATAGAACCTGTTGCAGACCCAGCATTCAGGGATTACTTGGAAAGGACCTCTTCTATAAGATCTGGAGTGGTTAGTGAAGCTATAAGATTCTGGGCCAAACATTTCTCTACTGGAAAGGATATCTCTCAAGTGCAAGTACCTGAAGAGTGGGCACCTTTCTTCACATCATTTCTGCTTAATCCTGGTAATTTTGAATGAACCAAATTGTTGCTCATGTCCTCAACCTTGGGCTCACTCGCCAATCCTCTAGAGAACACAAGGGGTTTTTTATCCCAACTAAATGCCCATCCTCAAAGCCTCTGAATTAGTGTATGCTGGGACCCCATAATTTTGATCACCTAGAACAAGAAGCTGTAAAAGTCAGTCAAGCTCCTGACAAAGGTAAAGCTGTGATCCTGGAACCTGTGGACACCCCCTTCCACCCCTAAAAGCTTCAAGACCAGAGTCTCCCCTTCCACAGGCCCTTGGTCTAAATCCTTGCTGTCCCAGGCTAGAAAACTTATACTGTCAGAGGATGATCCTGTGTTAAGAAGAAGTGTGAGAAACAAGAATCAGAACAAAGGGTTCAAGCACTCGAAATGTGCCAATAACAACTGTATTGGGTGCAAGGTTCCAGCACCACAGTTGTCCCCATCAGTGATAAGAAATCTTGGGGTATCTTTCTGTAAAATGAATCCAAACACTCTCACATTAGAGAATCTGAATAACCATCCAAGAGCACCTGCAAAAAGAGCAATCAAGAAACCTGGTCAAAGCAATAGAATAGTGAAGGTCTCAGTTCCTGGAGAGAAGAAGACCAACAAAAAGCCACAAGAGACAGATCATGCCGATGTTGCAAAGCCAAGCAAGAAGAAGCCCAATAACTAGTCTGTTCTTTCAGCCTTGGGGGCTCAGTTCTCTTTTCTTTCCATGCTTTTGGCCCTGGAGTGTGTCCCACCCCAGAATTTGGCTCTCCCTGGATTGTAATGAACCGATAGATTTAAGTCCTGGTGTTACTCCCCCTTTTCGTAATCGGTTTCAGCCTCCTCTATTCTTCTTTTCGCTCTGCTCTCTGAATGGTTTAATCTGTTCAGTCCTCTATTTTTTTTCTTGGGCCCATATTGTGTATGGAGGCCTTCTCCACATCTCCAAATTCATATATCTATGGATAACGCCAGAACCATAAATGCTATGAGAGAGTGGAAAGTGCTATGTTGGAATGTTAGGGGCCTAAACTCTGACAAAAAATGGGATTCTGTTAAAGATAAAATTAGAGAAAGTCAATGTGGCATCATCTGCATCTAAGAAACAAAGAGAGAAGTGATCGATGCTCAGTTTATAAAAAATTTCTGCCCACCAGGCTTTGATAGTTTCACCTATTTACCATCAGTAAGGGCCTCTGGAGGCATCCTAACAACATGGAATTCACATTTTTTTTATGGACATTTGGTCTTTCAAAATGATTTTGCCATCTCGGTAGAATTTAAATCCAAGCACAACAACGAGTGGATTCTCACTAATGTTTATGGTCCATGCACACCTGATGGCAAGCAGCAGTTCACTGAATGGCTGAAGCACATCCAGATGCCAGAGGAAATAGAGTGGTTGATTTTGGGGGATTTTAATCTGATGAGAAGCCCAGCCGATAGAAATAAGCCGGGTGGAGATGTAAATGAGATGCATATGTTCAATGATGCCAACAACTCTTTGGGGTTGGTGGAAATTCCATTACATGGTAGGCAATATACTTGGACAAATAAGCAAGAATTCCCTCTGATGGAAAAATTGGACTGGTTTTACATCGAATGCATGGACTCACTCATATCCAAACACCAAAGCCTACTCGCTTGTAATGGAAACCTCAGACCATGTCCCTTGCGTTGTAGCAATCAGTACAGATATACCAAAAGGTAACATATTCAGATTTGAAAATTATCTAATGGAGCATGAATCATTCATGGAAATAGTACAACATGGTTGGAGTCTCCCTGTGCCTCACACAGACAAAGCAAAAATAATTACAATGAAGTTTAAAAACTTAAGAAGAGTTATCAGAGCCTGGCAAGGACATCTCTCAAGTCTCAAAGCTAACATCAGCAATGTAAATTTTTTTTTGAAGGAACGGGAGGGGAAACCCCCTACTGATTAATTTATATATAGAAAGTCGAAATGTTTAATACAAAGCACGCCTCACACCCTCACGAGACAAAGAAAGTCTCAAAGAAAATGAAGAAAGCCGTCAGATCGAGTCTATCCATAACAACATAGAAGATCTAATCATGTCTTTTGCCCTCAACGAAGCGAGGGTAAACTCTTTTCTAAACCTTGACTTTACTGACTGCAGGGCTGGTAACACACCACTGAAGATGAGATCATTTCGTGCCATCCATATGCACCATGCCATCAAGATGATTGCATCCATGAAGAACTGCACATTCAACTGATTTCTAAATGAAGCAAATATCTCATATGCATCAACATTTGGGACGTGCAAAGCTAGGGAATTCCAGCAGGCTTGCGAGAAGGGGCAGCCAAAGAACAGATGATATGTAGTCTCTTCCTGATGATCAAAGCAAAACACACAATCATAAGACTGTAGCACCATATTCTTCCTCCTCAATAAATTCCTTGTACTCAATCTGTCTTGTAGCAGCAACCAAAAGAAAACTTTGTGTTTGTGCTGCACCTTAGCTTTCCATAGCCAATTGAACACTGGGTGTGTCATTCTTTGTCCAATGAGGTGCTTGTAAGCTTTTTTTGATGAAAAGATGTTAGATCCCCAAAGGTAAGTCCACATGTCATTTTCTTCGGAATCAGGTAGGCTCTGCAAACTATCTGCCAATTGTATGAGCTGTTGAAATGCTTCATCTGTCATTGGAAGATGGAAAAGCTGATTTAGGTCTGTCTCAATTCGAGCCCTGTATACTGTAATGTTTTGAGCTCTGGCAAACGAGAATAACTCAGGGAATGCTTGGCTTGGAACTACCCCTTTCCAAAGATCATGCCAGAGATAGCATGAGGATCCAATGCTGACACATGGCATGGCTTTCCACCAGAAGGATCCCACCCTCCTTTCTCCTGGTAATGCTCCATTATTATAGTAGCAGTTCCAGAGTAATTGTACCCATGGTAAATCTGCTCTATTGTAGAACTTGTGTAAATTTTTCAGCAGCAAAGCCTCATTCTGTGTTTCCAACCTAATTACTCCCAACCCACCTTCAGATTTTGGCAAACAGACTAATTCCCAGGCAGCTTTAGGTGGTTTTCTGGCATTGATGTCTGATCCCCTCCACAAACAATGTTTTCTGTATTTGTCCACCTGCTTTATGATAGTTTTGTGCATTTTGAAGGTACAAAGGCAGAAAGTGGGTAAAGCACTAAGCACTGAATTTGTCAATTGAAGTTTCCCTGCTTGTGACAGATATATTGATGAGCTTACTAGTCTTCTTTCACATCTTGAAATTAATGGCATAAACTCCTGGATTTTTGGTTTTGTTGTGCCCAGGGGTAACCTTAAATAAGTAAACGGAAAAGAGCCTTCAGTGCAGCCAAAGGTCTGTGCCAGGCGTGTGTGTGTCTCTTCTGATAAATTTAAAGGTACCATCATTGATTTGGAGTAGTTCACCTTCAGGCCAGTTGCACTGGCAAAAGCTTGGAGCATGGATTTTAAGAAAACCAACTGCATTGAACAACCTTCCATAATGATCAATATGTCGTCAGCATACTGGAGTATTGGGAAGTCCTGACTATGAGGGAGAGTCACTGGCAAGTTTAACAAGTTCATTTCCCTAGCTTTGTTTAACAAAGATTGGAGCAGATCAGCTGCCAATACAAAGAGGAGAGGTGACAGTGGGTCTCCTTGTCTTACTCCTCTCCTACAATGAAAAGTCTTCCCTGGTATTCCATTTAGTAACACAGATGAAGTTCCATATACTAGAATGCTTTGAACCCAATTTAGCCAGGTGGTTGTAAACCCTTTTGCTGCCATAACATCCAAGATCAAGCCATGTTCCACTTTATCAAAAGCCTTTTCAAAGTCCAGTTTCAGAATAATTAGTTCCTTCCTTGTCTGTTTGCACAGGTGGATATATTCGAATGTCCAACCCAGACAGTCTTGAATTGATCTGTTCTTGATGAATCCATACTGATTAGTGTGTACTAGTTGTAGGATCACTGTTTGGAGTCTATTTGCTAATAATTTAGTAATGATCTTTATTGATATATTCAGCAAGGAGATTGGTCTGAAATCAGATGCAGCCTGGGGATTGTCAATCTTTGGTATGAGAGTGATGTGTGATCCGTTTATGCTCCTGACACATGTATCTCCACTTTGAAATGCTAGGCATAAGTTGTAGAAATCCCCTTTGATAATCTGCCAACACTTTTTCACAAAGTCTGTGTTAAAGCCATCAGGCCCTGGAGATTTATCAGATGGCAGAGATTGTACCACTTTGTCTATTTCTTCAGTAGAGAATGGTTCTATCAACCATTCTAGATTATCATTTCTGTGTAGGATTTGTTCCAAGTTAAAAATCCTTTCAGCCCCAAAAGATTGTCCAAGCCTTTCCTTGAAAGTTTCCCACAGAATGTGTGCTTTAGCAGCATGTGTGTTCTGCATTTGTCCTTGTGAATCCTTGAGGGATGATATTGTGTTTCTTCTGAGTTTAGTAGAAGCATTGGCATGGAAGAATTTTGTGCACTCATCCCCAAATTTGACCCATTTGATTGTCCCCCTTTGCTTCCAGTAAATTTTCTGCAGTAGTAACAAGGATTCTAATTTTTCAGCTAGGATTTCTTTAAAGTTTCACTCCTCTACAGACAAATCTCTAAGCTCTTGTAGTATCTCCAAGAAGAAAATTACTATCTTGACATGTTCAATACTCTCTTTAAGACTGGAAACATGCTTCATCCAGGCTTTTAGGACTCTCCTAAGATTCTTAAATTTGGTTGTAATGATCTTTGCTGCATCCTCTTGCTGAGTTTGAAGAGCCCATCCATGCTGCACTATTTGTAGGAAGAGCTCATGTTCCATCCAGTGATTCTCAAATCTGAAGCCTCTTCCCTTCGGTATACCAGTGGAAACATGGACAACAATTGGCACATGATCAGAGGGTTCCATTATCAATGGCCATGCAGAGGTCTGGGGGTAACTGAGCATCCAGGAGTTGGATGTGAAGGCCCAATCTAGCTTCTCTAAGAGGGGTGAGTCTTGTTTATTGGACCAAGTGAATGATCTACCTTGTAGTGGAATTTCTGTCCATCCTTGTGCACTTATAGCCTCATTAAACCATAGCATCTCTTGTATGTCACCACCTGCCTTATTTCTATTTTCTGCACTTCTAAGCAAATTGAAATCACCAAGCACTAGCCAATCTATATCCTCTGGCATTTGAATATTCTTTAGCCAAGTTGTGAAATCAAATTTTCTATCATGTGCACAGGGGCCATAGATGTTTGTGATTACCAACTCTGCATCATTAAACTTGGACTGTAATTCAACAGACAGGGAGAATTCATTAGTGTACGCTAGAGAACCTTCAAAGCTGCTAGACTTCCAAATCGTGATAATCCCTCCTAATGCTCCTATCGATGGTAAATACTCAAACTTATCGAACTGGGGTGGGCAAAATTTTCTGATGGATTGGGTGTCAAAGTATTCTTTTTTTGTTTCTTGCAAACAAATCACCTCACAAGCACTTTCTCTAATTTTATCTTTGATTGCATCCCATTTTCTCTCTGAATTTAAGCCTCTAACATTCCAACAAAGAATCTTCCAGGTTCTCATATTACTGCTTTGGTCCATAAAAAACTGGGAATTAAACCAAGTCTTACCAACCATGCATAACATGGTTGTATAAAGAACGATTTGCCAACACAAGGCATAAGCAACCAAAATAAACACTCCAGGTTTAAATGTTTAGGCCAGAACTGACAATCTGAAACAAAAGATGGCCTAGCAACACTAAAGGAAATGGCCATAAAAGGAAAGCTTTCATTGTCCACCATTTTTGGGCTTCTTCTTCTTGTTTGGGCTTGCATTGTCATTAATTGAATCATTCTTCTTTTCCTTCTTCTTCATATGTTTTCTCTCCACAGGAGCAGGGATAGATTTGCTTTTTTTCTTCTTCAAGGCTTGTTCTGTTAATTTATCTACATCCACCTTGCAAAAAGAGGTACCCAGATTTCTAATGACCGAGGGAGTCAGGGTCGGGGGGTTCATGCTACACCCAAAGCAGTCACTATCTTTACAATTTGAGCTTTTGAATCCCTTAGATTGTTTCTTCTTTCTGACACTTCTTCTAACATCACTATCTCTGATTCCTTCCTCCACTTGGCCTGCCAGTGCTTGAGAGAGAAGAGTCTTGGACCAGGGACCAGGAGAGGCTGACACTTTGGCATGAAGCTTTCTGGTGGCATGGGTGGGGACTGAAGTTCAAACATGGGCCTCTTCCCTTTCCTGTCTACTGTTGGTGTCCTTGCACCCTTTGGAGCTTCTATGTCCGGGCTTTTATTAACCTCCATCTGGCTTACAGACTCAGACCAATCAGAAAGGTGTTCAAGCTTCTTGTGACACACTTGCGATTCTGTTTCAGGGCAGCTCTCAGGCAGCCTAAACTGTATACTCTGACCGATCTGGCTGAAAGAGGCAAGGGCAGATGAAGCTAAAAACTTCTTTGCCCAGTCAAAACCATCAGGGTGTAGAAGCATATGTGTGAAGAAGTCTGCCCAAACCATAGGCACTTCTACTGTCCTATCTCCAGAATGTGGGGCCAAATATTGTTTCCACAAATTGGCAGCTTCAGAACTTTGTGTGGGGCTGAAAGAGCTTTTGGCTCCCTGTCTCATCATGAATACTGGGTCTGCATGGAGCTCTGGCATTTGAACAAACCCCAGCTGGAGGTCCATTTGATCATGTTGATCCTAATCAAGCCCAACATTTTCCTGACTTTGGTTAGCATTGAATTCCTCAAGTTCCTCTATTGGGAAGTTATCCATCAGTTCATTTTCTTGAATTTCTATGTCAGGTAGGAATTGGATTGGAACACCATTCTCCATGGGCAACAGAGGCCCCAACTGATTTAGAATTTGAACTGGGTTTTCCTCAGGTCCCATATTTACTGAGCCATCTGAATCTGCCTCTATCACATTACCATTACCAGAGTGTTCATCAGCCACTTCCATGTCTAAACCCTGTGCTAGCTCTTCAATACCTCCCAGATCATTAGCCTCTGCAGTAGGAGGTAAATTTAGGTTGAGGCCATCATCAGCATCAAGAGGCTGGATGAGGTCATTGAGCTCTATGAAAGCTTCACCAGCTCCCTGAACCTGGTTGACAGGTTGATGGGCCTGATTTGCATTGACATCAACTTGCTGGGCTAATGGGCCTTCTGGCCAGAGGCCCCAATTTCCTTCACCTCCATCATTTTGGTTTTCTTCTGGTACAGCTTGAGGCCCATTGCCAGGTTGGCCAAAACCAAAAAAATCGAAGAGTTCAGGCTGTACATCCTCTGGCCCTGGTGGCTGCTGCTCATCTTCAGGCTGACCCCCCAACATTCTAGCTTGAATAATTTCAGTTTGTATTGTCCAAGATTCACCCTCAAAAGCTGGGCCATCTGATCCAACTACAAACCAGGGAATTTCTTCAAGAGCTACCACTCTGGCTTTCACTAGAACCCTGGCTAGATGGTGTGGATCCTCTTCCCAAGCTATCATTTGTCCATGATCCCCCAAGACCTTGGTGATGTGATGATCAGACCAATAGTCTACATTGAAACCTAGGAACATCAACCAAACCTCATAATTAAGCTAAACAAACTTATTGCTCCTGCCTTTGTCATGTTCCACAAAGGAGATGTTATAGTTTCCAAACTGATGGGGACTGTTATGAATGAGTTGATCTCTATCATGAAACATGTTGAGCCTGACATAAGCTTGGCCTAGAGGGCATGGCTGGATTGAGCGATAAGCAATGCGCATGTGTAGTCTCAGGAACTCATCAAGAAGATTGCGGATTCCAGTGAAGGATACCTGTTGTTGCGGCAGGGGCTCAATCGTCGCTATGGCCAGGTCAAAGTTCCTCTTTGCTGCTGGCCCGAAGAAAACCCTTGACATTGGCTTTCTTCCCGGCACCATTACTCGATTGAAACCACGCGGGATGAAGGGAGTGGGGTCAACAAGCTGGTAAGCCATCTCCCCGGACACAGCTTGATGATCGGCCGGCGAATGTGGCGCTGTAGCAAACGCCGGCGGAATGCACTGCGCAGAGCCTGGTTGCAAGGGGGCGGTGTGCAAATGCGAGAGATTCACGGTGCGGCCTTCTCCTCTACAGACTGAAACTGGATTAGCATAATCGTACCTTCCAAGTTGAAGCACTGTGCTAATCGGCAAGTTCGCCGGAGATGAAGGGGAAAAGAAGGAAGGCTCAGGCACCTGCCATTTAATTGAAGACGAAGGAGCATTCTTTCCATTTTCTAGAAACACTGCCGCAAAATCTCCCCACGAAAGGAAAATTGGGGGTCCACTAGGACCTGCCCCACCCATCATAGGCATAGCCTTCTTGAACCAGAGTCCAAATTCCTTGTCCTCCCAACCATTAGGACTAGAAAAGGAAGTATTTATCTTGTCCAAAGAAAGTCCCAGGAATCGAGGCGGAAAGGCACATGTGTCTGCGATATGGCCCAGTCGGAAGCATGAGTTGCAGCGTATCCAATTTGTGCAGGCAGACCTTAGGTGCTTGTTAGAAAGGCAACGAGAGCAAGAAGTTCGGCCCACATTAGCAGCCCGCTTCCCCAAAGGCCAAGCATTGGCACCCGTCAGCTGCGGCCCAAGTCCAGAATTGATGGGCTTTTTAGCAAAATGAGCAGCGGTATTATTGCCCACATTAAAACCCGGCACCCGGCCTTGCTGATTTAAATTTGAATGAGGCGCCTTTGATGCCGCTTGATCATAATGCCTGGGGCGATGAACACGCAGAGCAGAATCATGCACATTTTTTAAATTCAATCTGGAGAAAACCGATTTTGCAGATGCACCATGAGGACCAGAAGGATAATTGACTGTTTTAACCACTTCTGCAAAGGATTTCTTAGCCTTTTTGGTTTGAACTGGAGTCCAAGCATATACTTGGCCTTGATCAGCTGTTTTGGCAATTCTAGCTCGAGACAAACCAGCTTCATTCCAGAGATGAAAGAAAACTTTGAAGTGAATGTCAGACACAGACCCCAACTTGTAAATTTCAACGCCAACATTGCGGCCAGAAACCGAGAACTTAAAGATTCTTTCTTCCAATTCAACAATCGCAAACGAATCTGATCTGCCCCCCAAAGTTGCTTGGAGGATCAGACCCACCACAGAAGCATCAAGACGGAAACAAGAACGGCTGAAAGAAGCAAGCATCCAAAACGACGAAGCATCATCCAGCGCAGAGGAGGTGACGGGCAAACCCCACAGATCTCGTACCTTTGCCATGAAGGAAATGCCTCGAGAGGGATCAAGAGAGGCGGGATCCATTGCCAGGGACCCACCAACTGGAGAGAAGGTCGTGGACGTTACCGTGGAGATCGCCGGCAGGAAACGGCGGTGTGCGCCGGGACCGGGGTGGTCACCGGCGCGAAGGAGCGGCGGGGGCGCTAGCTCTCATATCTTTTCAACTTGTGTTGCCCTTTCGCAGGCGAACCAATTATTCGGTCCAGCAATGTAAAATTAATGTTGCAGTTCATGGAAATTGTTAGTGAGCTCAGGGATCTTACAGGACTAGAGTGGAATTTCAAATCGATGCTGCAAGAGAAGCTTATATCTTTGTTGAAGCAATAGATGATTTATTGGAAGCAGCGATGAACTATTAAATGGGTCAAATTTGGGGATGAAGGCACCAAATTCTTTCATGCAAATGCAACTATCAAACATAGAAAATCTATAATTACTTCTCTGCAGGATGCAAATGGCCAAACCTACTCCTCGCACCATGACAAGGCCAATATACTTTGGAACACTTTCAAGGAAAGGCTAGGAGTGTCTGAACATCAAGAAATGAGATTTGATCTAGAAAATCTGCTACTTGCCGATGCAGACCTTTCATCTTTGGAACAACCATTTACCCATGAAGAGATAGATGAAGTAGTGAGACACCTACCATCTGACAAATCCCCACGACCAGATGGATTTAGCACAGACTTCATCAAAAAATGGTGGCCTATAATCAAGGTGGATTTCTATGAGCTATGTACAGCCTTTCAGGCGGGAGATGTTTGCTTACAAAGCATCAATGGTTCATATATTACCCTAATACCTAAAATTGATGGACCTTCCAGTGCTTCTGACTACAGGCCAATCTCCCTTCTGAACATTTCTATAAAAATCATCACGAAACTATTGGCTAACAGATTGCAGACACACATCACAAGGTTGGTACATCAGAACCAATATGGTTTTATTAAGAATAGAACAATCCAAGACTGCTTGGCTTGGGCATTTGAGTACATACATCTCTGCCAAAGATCAAAGAAAAAGATAGTGATCCTAAAACTGGACTTCAAAAAAGCTTTTGATAAGATAGAACATAACTGTATGTTGCAAATCATGGAACACAAAGGCTTTGGGGAAAGATGGTTAAATTGGATGAGAGTAATATTTTCATCTGGGACCTCAGCTATAATGTTGAATGGTGTACCAGGCAAAACATTTCATTGCAGACATGGAGTCAGACAAGGAGATCCTCTTTCACCTCTGCTATTTGTCTTGGCTGCCGATTTGTTACACACAATTATCAACAATGCCAGAATTGAAAACATGTTAGCACTACCAATACCAATGCAATACAGCCAAGACTTTCCAATTTTGCAATACGCCGATAACAGTCTGATCTTTATGGAGGGGGCAGCTGATCAGCTGTTAGTTCTAAAAACAATCCTACAAGATTTCTCTGTTTCAACAGGATTAAAGGTCAATTACCAAAAATCAATGATAGTTCCAATCAACATTGATGAGGCTGAAACCCTTAGTTTAGCACAAGTTCTTGGTTGCACGGTTGGCTCCCTCCCATTCACCTACCTGGGATTACCATTGAATATATCTAGACCTAGAGTTGAAGACTACTGGCCACTGGTCTCTAGAAGTGAAAGACGACTTCAAAGCACTTCTATCTATCTCTCACAAGCAGGAAGGCTTCAGATGAAAAATGCAGTCTTCACATCATTGCCTACATTTTGGATGTGCATGTTCATACTACACTTAACTGTGATTAAACAGGTGGACAAATATAGAAAACACTATCTTTGGACAGGAGCAGACATTAATGCAAAGACACCACCTAAAGCTGCATGGGAATTTGTCTGTTTACCAAAAAAGGAAGGGGGACTGGGAGTCTTAAACCTGAAAACTCAGAATGAAGCCCTCATGCTGAAAAATTTGCACAAATTTTTCAACAGAGCTGACATTCCTTGGGTCCGTCTAATCTGGGAGAAACATTACACCAATGGTAGATTGCCAAATCATGTTAAAAAAGGCTCTTTTTGGTGGAGGGATAATTTGAAATTATTAGACAAGTTCAAAGGCATAATAGAATGGTGGAGTACTGCATGATGGCAAAACCGGTTACTTATGGCATGATATGTGGAATGGTGGAGTACCAAGTCAAATGTACCCCGAACTGTATTCATTTGCCAATAAAAAGAGCCCGACAATTCACAGTGCCAGGGAGGTGGATTCTTGTTTTTTTTGAGAATGCCAGGGAGGTGGATTCAATCACCCAGATTGTACACACACCTATGTCTACAGAAGCATATGAACAACTGCTGAGACTGTTAGGTTCCCTGGACACCATTCAACCCATAGAGGAATACAATATTTGGACATATATTTGGGGATCTCCAATGGAACAGCTGTGACACACTCAATTTATCGCTGGCTTTGGAAAGCTTCCTGTCAACACAAACATAAAGTCTTCTTTTGGGTGCTCCTAAAAGACAGGCTAAGCATAATAGAATTACTACGGAGAAAAAAATGAATTTACAGTCATACAGATGTGTTCTTTGTCAGACTAACATTGATGAAAGCCGGGACCACCTCTTCTTTCATTGTTCATTTGCAAGGCAGTGCTGGCTCTTTCTGGGATTTCAGACAAATCTGCAACACCAACCAATTGAGTTTCTGGAAGGTTGTAAAAATCATCTTGGAGTCCCCTTTGCCATGGATGTGATGATTATCTTAGCTTGGGCTATTTGGATGACCAGAAATGACCTGATCTTCAGGAATATTCCCGCTTCTATTCAAGGTTGCAAGAATATTTTCAAACAAGAACTTGGTCTGGTTGTCATGAGAGCAAGACCAGATATCTCCCCCCCCCCCCCCCCCCCCCTAATTTCTTCATGGCTAGAAGCCTTTGTGTAATTAAGTTTATCGTCTTTGTCTCTTTTTTTGTGTCCTGAACTTTTGGGGGACGATCCTTTGTTACCTTTTTTCAAATATATTAACCAGTAGGGGTTTATCCCTCCTGTTTCCTCTAAAAAAATAAAGACAAATCAAGATAAGATAAGATTAAACATGTGTTGTTGGAAAGTATTACCACTCAACTCTCTTTGTCAACTAAGCAAAAAGAATGATGCAAGATTTCTCAAAATATCTGACTAAGACGTTGTTGAATATGTTCTTACATGGGACTCGACACAATAAGATTATTATCAAATACTAGCAGGAACGCACGTGCGACACACACGTTTAATAGAAAAATAAGATTACATAGCAGGTGGGGTCGCTAGCAGGGTAGTATTTCAATGACCGGTGGGTCTGTTGGTTGTCAAAAGTTTTGGATCTTTATAGTATAGAGAAAAAACTACAATGTATCAAAGGACTGAGGGTAGATTTTTATAAATATTAGAGGGTTTTCACAAAATTACAACATATTAAAGGACCGTTGGTTGATTTTTATAAACATTAAGGGGGTTTTGTAAAATTACGATGGTTTGATTACAATGTATTAGAGGACCGGGGGTTGATTTTTATAAATATTAGATGGTTTTTGCAAAATTACAACCGTGGGTTGATTTTTATAAATATTAGGGAGTTTTCAGTTTTCATAAAACTATGATGGTTTAATGGACGAAGCCAAAGTTTTGGATCTTTATAGTATATATATAGATAGATAGTACAACGTAAATGATGGAAAATTGAAATATATCTTTAGAACTTGGGCCGTCTAAACTAGTAGGCCGTATTATTCAATGTTCCAATTTAATATCTTGGTGCGGCCTATTGGCCCACCTTAGGAAGGGTCCTAGCACCCAAACAAGGGATATAAAGCGCATTCTCCTTGGCCATTCTCCAAATCGGTCCCATTTCCTTTCTCCGCTAACTAGGGTTTCCTAGCAGCCTTGAGCGGCAGATGTCGCCCCCCGTCAAAGGATGGAAGATGAGCAGGAATCGTCGCAGATCCAGGTTTTCCTGGGCAGAGCTAGAGACCCATCGCCAAGAGCAGAGAGCAGGTGCTGAGGAGCCACAACCCCAGCCATGGTGGTTGCGAATCAATCATGGTATAATTTCTTTCCCTTTTCTAGTATAAATATCAAATCGATGATGATCGTACTAGAACCTTGATAACTTGATCTTTTGTCTTGCGATTTGTTTCCCCAAATACCAAATCTACGTCGCCGTGTTCCGATCTATATGCTTTGATAATTTATTTTAGGATTTGTTTCCCTAGATAACATATCTATGTTGTCGTACTCCGATTTCCGATTGCTACGCTTTGATCGCTTGTCTAACGATTTGTTTCTCCAAATACGAGTTCTATGTTACCATATTTCGATCTTTCCGCTCAAATTCATATTTCAAGATTTTTGCTTGTCATATAATTTGTTTCCCCAAACACCAGATCCATGTTGCTATATTCCAATATGTGGGTTCAGTTTACGTTTCCAGATTTCCAAACCTTGCACCATGAGCATGAGCCATTCTTTTTTTTCCTTGGACCATCACCCACCACCGCCATGGCCTGAATCACGAGGCGCTCGCCGCACCAATGCTAGCCAGAGCAAAGCCAAATCCGGGTGTACACGACGCGGTAAAGAGCCGGGAGGTCCACATGGATCGCCAAGTCATCCGCGGAGCCATGCCAGGCGCGCTGACGGGCAGGCGTGAGCGATCCCGGCGCTTTCCCCCAGAAATCTTGTGCTTTTCGGGGAAAAAAACCCAACGCTCGGAAAGATCTCGTTGAACACGCCACCAGAAAGGAAACACGCCTTTCGCCGGTGGCCTAGCCTGACCTCTAGTTATTAGGACCGACCGAACCGGACCGGTGGTTCAACCGGTAAAAAACCAAACCAGAGCCTTTAGCGGTTTGGTTCACTTAAAAGATCGTCTCTGCAATCGGACCGGTAAAATCCGGTTGAACTAGCTGGTTTTTTATGAAACGAACTGGACTATGAACCGAACGGTTTTTGCTTCTTGCCATGGATTTGCTCGTCTCTCCTACATTGGCCCAACCAAAGGCCCAGCCCATTTAACCCTTCGGCCCGTCAGTTGCTCGCAGTCCTGGCACGACGGCGCCGTATCGCGGAACCGGCGGCGCATCCCGACTCACGAGTATAGCAGTGGGCCAGCGGTGCATCGGCCATCGTTTCTCCGAATCTCCTCCCGCATCTCCAGCAGGCTGCAGCCTCGCCTGTTCTTCGCCGGCCGTGGCCGCGGCACCTAATTTCCCGCTAGCAGTCTGCTACCCTGCGTCCCTGCTCGTTCTCCACCGGCAGATGGGCAGAGGAGGCCTCTCGTCTCGTCTAACACCCTGATTGTCTTCCCGTTCTTCACAAGCAGCAGACGGAAGGCAAAGGTTAGGGCAGGTGCTGGGCAGATCATAGAGGCTCCCTGTGGCGGCGTGACCACGACACAACTACAGGACATGCCGATCAGTGAGTATCCAGACTTCGTACTAAAATGGTTCGATCTGTATATTGCTAAGCTGCCTGTGGATTGGACGGACAGTGGAGCGGAGTTGGAGATCTAACCAGAGTAGGATGTTGGCAAGATGGATTTCTTTTAATTAGCTTTAATATTCTACCTATATATTTGCCGTGCTTCTCAGGATTGAGGGAAGGAAGAAAGACATAGTATTTCTGTTAACTTTGGGATTTGAGTGGAGTAGTTGAGTTGTGACCATATTTTTTTTTATAAGTGTATACGACACCGGTTCAATATTTTTGTGGCCGGTTCAATTCAGCGGTTTAGAATTATTGGACCGACTAGTGAATCGAAACCTTCACATGACCGGTCCAATCCTAAACTATGGCATGACCCCCGATCGTGTCCTCCCCCGAATCTCTCCCTCGCACCCACCCCTGCTACGCTATAAAGATCGATCACCCTCTGGCTCTGACCAGATAGTGCCCACCGCGGCAGATCTTTGACGCCTCCGAGGTACATTCCGTGCCCCCCCCCCCCCCCGAATCTTCTTCTCTCCGAATCGTAGGCCGTCTCACGATCTTCTTTTTTGAGCCTTTGTCCTAATTTTTTTTCTCGATGATTTTCAAATCTCTTGATGATGCGGTGGTGTTTGATTGCGTAGAGGACAACGGTTTGGACAGCAGCATCGGGGGCAGCTCGGAGATGGGATCGATGGAGGAGGGCGCCGGAGCCGGAGCCAGTGGCGGCAGCGGGGAGCCGTCTATGGCCGCCGCTGCCGGTGGTGGAGCAGGCGCAGGGGCCAACGTGGAAGGTGCGCAGCTGCCGCAAGTGGTGCAGAAGAGCTTCGGCGAGGTGCAGGGGATCCTGGAGCACAACCGCGTGCTGATCCAGGAGATCAGCCAGAACCAAAAAACCCGCGACGCGGACGCGCTAACTCGCAACGTGTCGCTTATCCGGGAGCTCAACACCAACATCGCCCGTGTTGTTGATCTCTACGGTGATCTGTCGGGCTCCTTCGCCCGTGCCGTCGCTGCCAAGAAGGACGCCGTCGGCACCACGGCGGCAGGAGGCGATAAGGGAGCACTCAAGAGGCCCCGCTCCGCCGGCGCCGGGGAACAGCAGCAGTAGAGGCATGCCGGTTCGCCTCCGCTCCGTGTTATAGTTCCATCGCAGTAGAGGCATGCCGGTTCGCCTCCGCTCCGTGTTATAGTTCCATCGTGGATGATTGGACGCGATCATGAAGATTTCAAGAGGGGCAGTGGAGGTAGAATTGGAAACTTTTTTTCTTTTCCCTATTTGGCGATGAATAACGTGATGATGATGTAATGGTGCATTAACCGGCTCGTGTTGAGATGGACACCTTGTTGTCAGTTGGTCGGTGATTCTGGAATGAATCGAAGAACATGCTAAAAAGTTTGATTCTGGTACAGGACGGCATGTGCGTGCTTCAGTGAGTGTACATGGCTACTGCTACTGTACCGGTGTGTTACTCGGGTTGACGAGGAGTGATGCCCATTGCATTGCATCACGCCGCCTCCTGCGGAACCGCTCTGTTCGGCTGGTTGGTGCTGATTTGTGCTGAGAAAAAAATACTGTTGGTTGACTGGTGGCTGGTGCTGGTACGCGTAAAAGAAAAATAGAGCCAGCCGAACAGCGGCAGCTGAAGCCGATGATGGTCAGCTTGGACCACGCGGCCAGATCTCTGCATTCTGCAGCAGCAGAATCAACAGACAGCCATTTGTTCGAAAAAAAAGAATCAACAGACAGCCATGAGAGTGACCACTATTCCTTCGTGTGGTCTCTAGCCCGGTCTCGTGTCCGCGGGGATGCGGTTTCGCGAGCTTTCGACCGATAGGTACATTTGGATCACGAATCTTTCCTGCAAGCAACAGTTGGGAAAGAAGGGTTCCATTGCTTCTCTTCAGAGCCGACGCTTGCTTGCCGTCTGGAAACAGGTTGTTTGTTCCCTCTATCAAGCCACGACGGGATGGATGGGCATGGGGCCGATCTCGTTAACATCAACGTCGTAATTAGTCAATGAGTGAAATGCAAGTACGGTTGTCACGGAGGATCATCATAGACTTTGGAAATATAGATAAAAACTCGCCGGAGTTCAGTGTTGCCAAAATGTCTTACAATCGTTGATACGCCATGTTAGCATGTGAATCTCATGGACAAGTCAAAATCACAAAGATATTTTTGACATTTTTGAATCTAGATGACATATTTTAACAAGTTTATGGACTTGAATCTATATTTTTAAAAGTAGACCTAGATGGCACTCCCTAAGAAGTAAGAGCAATCCTGGTGGCAGTTTTTTTTTTTCAAAAAAATGTTTGAACCTGCTGCACCGTGCTTCTATACTTATTATATAGTCTCCCCCCATAGTTCTTACGCTAGTCTTTCGAATGCAGTTTTCTGGATCCTCTTAGTTGTGCACACTGAAATTCTTTTGTGAGAAACATCTATTAGGATATATTTGGTTACTTATCACATACTGATTTTTGGGGGATGAAAACGTGTTTTCATAATAGGTCACTACACGTATGGGTAATCTATGTGCCTGTCTATCTTGACTAAACTCATACTCCCTCCGTTTAAACTCATACTGATTTGCGGTATTTTTCAGTCTCTCGGATTTTTGCAACAACATAGTATCCACTTCCAGCCAAATTTGGACTCCGACCCGATTTTAGGCCTGTCACAGTGGGGTTTTACGGAGAGTTTCATAATATTAAATGTGCTGATGTAGCATAAGACTTTCTCCAATGGTGTACTCTTAGCTCGTAGAATATTTTCACATATTTTAATAGAAGAGATAATCTCATACACGCACTTCGAGATTATATGATTATGATGTGTCTATATCACCCCCTCACCTATGAGGGTTGAACTACATAACCCCATAACCTATGAAACGGTCTATATCACCCCCCTGAACTTTCTAAAACCAGTCAAATTACCCCTTAAAGTAATTTTAAAAAATCGTAATAAATCACAAAAAAATCATAAAATGGAAAATTTAATTGTGTTGAACTGCAAATGAGTATATCTACACAGTGAACATATAATATGATATACTTAAGTACATTTTTACAGCTATAAAGAAAACATAGATCTAATGATACAACAAAAAATGTACTAAAACATATCATATTATATATTTATTGTGTATATCTCATTTGAATTCCAACACAATTGGATTTTCTATTTTATGATTTTTCTGTGATTTATTATGATTTTTCAAATTTTCTTTAGGGTAATTTGACCGGTTTTGGAAAGTAGGGGGGCGGGGGCGGGGGCGGGGGGGGGGGGGTGATATATACCATTTCATAGGTTGGGGGTTATGTAGTCCAACCCCCATAGGTGATGGGGTTTTCTAGACTTTTTCTGAAGTCATTTATATTATGAGCCATGAGCTATGAGTTAGGTCTTGTTTAGATGTTGAATTTGGGAGGTCGAATTTGGGAGTTTGATGTCACTTCGTAAACATTGCGTCGCTGTAGCATTTCGTTTGTATTTGTGAAAAGTTGTCCAAAAATTGATTAATTAGGCTTAAAATGTTCGTCTCACATAGCACAACAAAACTGTGTAATTAGTTTTTGATTTCATCTACATTTAGTACTCCATGCATGTTATGACGTTTTGATGCAATGGAGAATTTTTTTTTTTTGCATAGTAAATTTAGGAGTTGCTTCTGGGATCTAAATAAGGCCTTAGATTATTAGAAGAGTTGACTTTTAGAGTACTTAGATCTAGATATTAGCTCATGATATTGGAGAAGGCATAAGAGTAAAGGAAAAGTTTCATCCTACGTAAGTATTTGGCTCAGTTATCTGGCCTTGTTTAGATCCCAAAAGCAACTTCCAAATTTACTATGAAAAAGAAGATTCCTCATCACATCAAAATGTCATAACATGCATGAAGTACTAAATGTAGATGAAATTAAAAACTAATTATACAGTTTTGTTGTGCTCTGTGAGACGAACATTTTGAGCCTAATTAATTAATTTTTGGACAATTTTTCACAAATACAAACGAAATGCTACAGTCACGCAATGATTACGAAGTGACATCGAACTCCTAAATTCGATCAACCAAATTCGACGTTTAAACAAGACCCAGTTATTTGATCGTAGATAACATTAAGAACCTAAGTCCGAATCCTAACTCAAAACCGAACGGGCGAACAGCACGATACAAATTCCAAACACAAAACTTCAATGCCGTGGGCCCATCCTGTCTCGACTCTCTGTATCCTCGTGGGCCTCGCCCCAACCCCGACGAGTGGGATACTGGGATCCCGACTCGAACAGTGGAGCGAGCCCAACAGATCCTCCCCAAACCCATAAGCCACGCAAGCGGCAACGACTCCGTCCGCCCACGGCACCTTCCCCTCCTCACCCCACCACCACCGCCGCGCAGCCGTGGCGTGTCTCCTCGCCGTCTCGCCGGGGGTGAAAAAAAAAATCAACGCGAGCAGGCGGGAGGCAACCAACCGCCGATGGCGTGGGCGGAGTCCCCGCCGCGGAGGCGCTGCCTCCCCGCCCTCCTCCTGCTCGCGCTCCTCGCGGCGTCCGCCGCGCTGCCGCGGGGCGCCCGGGCGGTGGAGCTGGGGCTGAAGGTGCCCTTCAGCCCGCGGGACGTGCTGCCCATCCTGCCGCGGCAGGTGGCGTGGCCCGTGATGAACACGCTCCACAGCGCCGTCGACCTGCTGCCGTCCTTCGTCGCCGCCGTCGCGCCCGGGGCGCCGGCGCCGGCGGCCTGGACCGGCGCGTGCTTCGCGGAGAACCAGGCCGCCATCGAGCTCACGCCCGGGGACCGCAACGGGACCGACGTCGGCGGCGCCGTCCTGCGGCTCAAGGTCTTGCTCCATGCCTCTTGACCCTTGATTTCTCCTCATGGAAGTAGCGTCGCGTTGTTTTCGTGGAATTGGGCGGAATTGCTTGGGTCTGCTGTGCAATCTGGTGAGGACGCGAGAGGTACAGGAGGTGGTAGTTGACAACTGTTGACCTCAAGTGGTGGTACGAGCAATCACTTTGTACAAGGGTTGGTTGTGTTATTAGAGAACTGGTATAGCAATCGCTCAGGCTTATGTGTTAATGCCTCTTGGTGCCTCAGTGGTATGTACCAATTGAGTGTGCTAAGTGATAGTGAATTGACGAGATTCAGGGGAATGATTCGTAATTGAAGATTCTATTAGTATGTTGTGCCCCGCCTGTATGTCTGGTTGGATATGTTTGATTCATTATGGGGAAACAAGCTGTGGGTTGTAGCCATTTAAGCATTATGTTCTTTTTCTGGTCGGGCTAGAGAACATTCTGTCTTTCTGGCAGATTCTTGCACTATTAGCTGATTATTATAGGGCAAGTGTCGTTGATCATGGAATGTGTAGCTTATCTCTTATGTTTCCTTTCGATGGATTTCTTGTGTTGGCACTTACTATTCTTAGCTTTTTAAAGAACTTATTGGTCTAAAGCTGTAGATTTTATGATTCATTGATTGGGTTCACGCTACTGTTTCATTGCAGTTTGTTGAAACCACACTAGTGATCATACTAAAAATAAACCAGCAGATGACTGTTGGGTAAATAATGGCCGACCAAACTCACGTTGCACCTGTTTATATTGACTGGACCGGATTCCTTGTTTGCTTAATCTGCACTTGACCAGTCATGGAGATTCGTTTGTTTTGTCATAACAAAGTTGTTTTATCTTTGTTTATGCAGGCTGCTTCAGCACAGAGTTGGACATGCATGGATCTCTATGTTTTTGCAACACCATATAGGATAACATGGGACTATTATTTTGCTGCTCGGGAACACACTTTGGAGATTAAATCGTGGGAGGAAGAAGCGGAATTGGAATATGTATGTTTTCTTTCTGCAAGTCCTATTTGTTTTCACGATTTGCTATCCCAATCGAATTTATCTTAGCAGTCTAATTCTTCATGTTTCTGATCAGGTGAAGCAGCATGGCATCTCTGTTTTTCTCATGCCATCTGGAATGCTTGGGACTTTGCTATCTTTGATTGATGTCCTGCCTTTGTTTTCAAACACTGCCTGGGGCCAACATTCTAACTTGGCCTTTTTAGAGAAGCATATGGGAGCCTCATTTGAGAAGCGTTCCCAGCCTTGGGTTGCTAACATTAGAAAGGAGGACATACAATCTGGTGATTTTTTGGCTCTATCAAAGATTCGAGGTCGGTGGGGTGGGTTTGAGACATTGGAGAAATGGGTGACTGGTGCATTTGCTGGGCATACGTCGGTTTGCTTAAAAGATGAGAAGGGTGATCTCTGGGTTGCGGAGTCAGGCTATGAAAATGAAAAGGTAGTTATCTTATGGCTGCTTTCTTTTTTAGCTATTCTTTGTTTTCTCATGTCAACAATCACAAAACAATTCCACTGATCATCATTCTGAATATACGGAGTAATATGAAGACTAAACTGTTACACGATTGAACTTTTAGCCATCCATCTGGATTAAATATTGGGCTGAGCTAACTTGAGGCTCAAATTAGTCTGGGAAGCAATTTTTGGTAGCCATCTGTGTTTGTTGCGTTGGTTTTTTTATGGGTTTGCTCTTCCTAAAATATTTTTCTTGTCTTTTGGGCATCTTCGTCTCTTGGTGGATATTAGAGTTATTGTCTGATTGTCTTGGGCACCTGGTGCAAGGCACTATTGGGCTATTGGTCAATGAAACACTTACCCTGCAGAAGCTTGTATCTAGCAGATCATGCATTTTACTCTAGTACAAGTATTTCCAGTTGCGGCATTTTTGACAATAATCACTTGCAAAACAACAGGGAGAAGAAGTCATTGCTATAGTTCCTTGGGATGAATGGTGGGCTATGGCACTCAAGGATGAATCAAATCCTCAGATAGCCCTTCTTCCACTGCATCCTGATGTACGTGCCAGATTTAATGAAAGTGCGGCATGGGAGTATGCTCGAAGCATGGTTGGGAAGCCTTATGGCTATCATAACATGATATTTAGCTGGATTGACACAATAGGAGATAATTACCCCCCTCCTCTTGATGCTAACCTGGTAAGTTTTTGTTGATCTTTGGATTAAGTTTTCATTTCTGTTTGAAACTCACCATTCATACTTATCTCCAGTGTTGTGCTACTATGATACTATCTGAGTCAATGCATGATTTTATTTTCTGTGACCTCAATTTCATCAAACACTGTTCTCAGGTAATGGCTGTTATGTCTATGTGGACTAGAGTACAGCCAATTTATGCTGCCAACATGTGGAATGAAGCCCTTAACAAACGACTTGACACTGAGGTTTGTAAAGTTTTATGTATTCTCCTTCATTAGTCACACACAAGATTATTTGATTCAAGGTAGCTTTAGGTTAAAAGAATGCTGAATTTCTGTGAAACCTATGGATTTAAGTGGGCAACTCCACTCAGTTCTGGTTATACATATTTACATGATACTAGCTAACTTTTGATGTAATATTGACTTGGGCTATGGCCTATGCTTATTGATCTGGTATGGATGTTGACTGCACTCTGTTAACCTAAAATATGTTCAGTGCAGTGTTTTGCTCAAACTGAAATGTCTTATCATCAAAATGGATTTTTTTCTATCTTTTTTTTTGTTTTAATTGTTACAGCTATGTTCAGTATCAAATTCACAGCATGTATTCTTTTCATATAGGGTTTGGACCTTCATGGAATCATTATGGAGACGGAAAGACGCGGTATGTCTTTCGATCAATTGCTCACCATACCTGAGCAGGATGAATGGATATACAACGATGGCAAATCAACCACCTGTGTTGCCTTCATTCTTGCAATGTACAAGGAGGCCGGAATATTTGCTCCTTTTGCGGAGTCGATTCAGGTCACGGAGTTCACTGTAAGTGTTAAAGTAGAATACATGCCAATACACGTCCACACATTTCATGCTCTCAGTTTTGTTCCCCTCCAGCCACCACTCTTCTGGTTGATTTTTATGTCGCATCACTAAGTCTCACCTGCATCCTTTGACACTGCTCTTTCTGCATCAGATTCGGGATGCATATATGCTTAAGATTTTTGAAGACAACCCGAACAGGCTTCCAAGCTGGTGCAACGTGGAGTCAGACAATCTTCCTTTCTGCCAGATCCTCGGAGAGTACAGGATGGAGCTGCCCGAGTACAACACGATAGAACCTTATGCGAAAATGAACGAGAACTGCCCATCCTTACCTCCAACATACAAGCGACCTGCACGCTGCTGACTGTGAGATCGCTTAGTTAGCTTGCTGCAGCTGTTATTTACCCACCGGAGATAGAATATTGTTCTAGTTTATGCTGTAAATAAATGACGCTGTATATATAGGTATCGGGTAGACTATAGTCGTCATCCCAAGTAACGTACTTGTTCAGGTTTCCGGCTGTCATCCGAGCAGTTCTGAGACCCAGGCAGGACGGCAGCCAATATAAATGTTAGCTCTGCCCAGTTGGGTCAGAAGTTTGTATACGCAGAACATTTTTACTTTTGACCGTGGACAGTGTTCCTATTTTCCTAATAAAGTGTGTACAACGACATGCATAGAAATAAACCTGCAGTACGGTTATTTGCCGAATTGGTTAGTAAAGATTCCTATACTATCGTTTCATTGTTTTTCTCGCACGGCGCACACGTAGGATACAAAAGCCAATTAAAATTTCATAAAATCAGATTATTCTTGATTGATTTGATTAGATATTAATTATCCATCGAATGAGCGTTTAGGACTGCCTCCATCGAATGTGTTGGTTAAGTGTCACTTCTATTTCGTGTATTTATTTTGGGTCCATTGTTGTTGACATCGAAATTTTTAGAAGTGGAATCAAACAGAAAAACAAGATACATTTGAAGCAGTAAGCCGATAAGGAGAATCTCTTAAATTTTTTGGCCGATGGGCACGCGGAGGCCGATAATTGAAGTGTTAAGTGAAGCTTTCAACCGACGGCAAGCCAGGGTGGATTCGGTCAAGAGGAATTGATTGAGACCAGTGTGGAAGAGCATCTATGCCCCTAATTCGATTTCGGTGGTTAACGACGGCATAATCATTATGACTAACGTGTGTTTTTAGAAAAGAGAATATATATTAATATTCCAGCCTCTGTATCGATTGATACATGCAGCTGTCCAAAGTCATGAACCGAAACATAACGACCATGTTTCTTAAAACAAAAAAGCAGTCAACTAAACAAAGATGACTAAGCAGACGAGCCGACCCTAAACACTCAACTAACAGGAAGTCTATTATTATTAATCCAGCCATTGTAAGCAAAGAAATTCATCATCAAACTCAAGGACACGACAAGCCGAGCTGATGCGAGGTCGATCTTCCTCTTTTTACAAAAGTGCCCAAAATCGAACCCAATGGGTTCCCCGGAACAATACCTGCATTGGAGAAAAAAACTTTCGCATTGTTAAAAATAATATCATTTCGGCTTATCCAGATAGCCCAACAAAACCCAGCCGCCCCTGCCAATGATTGATACTTTGTTTTCTTGTCCACCCCATTAAGCCATCCGTCAAACATATGCATAATATTAACCGGATGAGGTAAATTAAAAGAAACTTGTATCACTCTCCAGATAAACTTGGCATTATAACACTCGAAGAAAAGATGTTGGATAGTCTCTTCACAATTACAGAAACTACACTTGGTACTCCCCTTCCAACATCGTTTTGCCAGGTTATCCTTGGTCAAGGTGACTCCTTTAATAATATACCACATAAAATTTTTGATTTTAAGAGGCAATTTAAGCTTCCAAATTGCATGCTTGTTCGGGGGTACATTATTAGTCAAAGTTCTATACATAGAACGGACAGTAAAAACCCCATTTTGAGTATGTAGCCAGGTAAAATGATATCTCGTATTAGATAAGTCTACATGAATGACCAAAGCAACTATAATATACCATGATATCAAGTTTTCACCCACCGAAGACCTTCTAAATGAGACATTTAAAGGTGTAGAACTTAAGACAGAAGACACCGTATCACTTCTTTTCCTAACTATGCTGTAAAGATCAGGGTATAAATGCTTAAAAGCAACATTTCCTAGCCAAACATCCTCCCAAAACCTGACCTGAGATCCATCGCCTAGATTGAACTTACCCATACTCAAAAAATCAGGTTTGACCTTCATCAGACCCGACCAAAAATGTGAGTCCCCTGATACATGTTCAACTTGAGTGATTGTTTTATTTCTCAGATATTTATTTCTAAGAAGTTGTTGTCAAACCCCATCTTCATTAATAAGCTTAAAAAGCCACTTACTCAAAAGATATTTATTCTGCAAGTCTAAATTTAGAATACCTAGTCCGCCCTGATCTTTTGGTGTGCAAAGAATACTCCACTTAGTAAGCCTATATTTGCGTTTATGCTTATCACTTTGCTAGAAAAATCTTGATCTAAAATAATCAAATTTCTTGAGCACCTCTCTTGGTACCTCGAAGAAAGACAGCATAAACATAGATAAATTACTAAGAACAGAATTAATCAACACCAGACGACCCCCAACGGACAACATTTTTCCTTTCCAACAGCTAAGTTTCTTTTGGAACCTTTCCTCCACCTTCTTCCAGTCCGCATTACTAAGTTTATGATGATGCATGGGGATTCCTAAGTATCTAAAAGGATAAGAACCCCTCTCGCATCCGAAGATCTGTGAGAGTTCTTCTTCCTTTTCTTTTGCATCCCCATAACAAAACATCTCACTTTTGTGAAAGTTAATTTTTAAACTAGAGAGTTGTTCGAAGGCACAGAGTAAAAGTTTCATGTTCTTAGCTTGTTGTAAATCATCATTCAAAAATAAAATAGTATCATCGGCATATTGCAAAATAGACAAACCATCGTTAACCAAGTTAGGAACCACCCCATTAATTTGTCCTGCCTCTTTAGCCCTTTCAATCAAAATTGCAAGCATGTCCACCACAATATTGAACAAAATAGGCGAGAACGGATCACCTTGTCTGACTCCTTTCTTGGTTTGGAAAAAATGACCTAAATCATTATTTATTTTTACACCCACGTTGCCCCTTGTCATTACTTGATTAATCCAATAGCACCATTTATGTGAAAAACCTTTCATTCTTAGAACTTGTTGAAGGAAAGGCCATTTCACTTTATCATAGGCTTTCTCGAAATCAAGTTTTAAAATGACACCACTATTCTTCTTTCTCTGCAACTCATGAATTGTCTCATGTAGAATCACAACGCCCTCCAGGATATGACGACCAGGAATAAAAGCTGTTTGGCAGGATTTAATTATTTTATGGGCTAACACAGATAACCTATTAGCGAGAACTTTAGTAAAGATCTTAAAGCTTACATTTAATAAACAGATAGGTCTATATTGTTGAATTTTAATGGCTTCCTCTTTTTTAGGTAGAAGAGTAATCACTCCAAAATTAAGACTATGAAGAGGTAGATTACCCAGGTGAAACTCATTAAATAAGTCCATTAGATCCCCTTTAATGGTGTCCCAAAAAAATTGATAGAATTCAGCTGGGAAACCATCTGGACCTGGTGCCCTATTGTGTTCCATCTGAAAAATCGCCTCTTTGATCTCCTTTTTGGTGAATCTATCCGTTAATAACTCATTTTCTATATCAGAAACTTGAGGGATGTCCTCTATGTTCGTTTCATCCATAGTGAAGTTATTTGAATCCGGAGCACCAAATAAGCCTTTGTACTAGTTTGTAATATAATTTTTCAGATTATCATCCCCTACAATGACCCCTTCATCTTGCTCTAGCTGAAAAATATGGGTCTTTCTATGTCTACCATTAGCCAATAGCTGAAAATATTTTGTATTGTCATCCCCTTGTAATAACCCCGTTGTCTTAGATCTTTGGAGCCGATACAACTCCTCATCTCTACGCAACTTAGCTAGTTGAGCTGCAAGACAATGTTTATACTCCAACTCTTGTGTAGAAATAAGACAAGTTTCAGCTTTGCGATCTAGAAAGTCTAATTGGTTAACCAAAATGGTTCTTTTTCTTCTATCTTCTCCAACAACATTCTTAGCCCACCCTCTCAGAAAACTGCGAACTGCTCTAATTTTGTTCTGCCATCTTTGCAACTGTGTTCTCCCCCTGTTAGTATCAGTCCATACCTTTGCAACCCTATCGTGAAAGCCATCCTTAAAGAACCAGCTCAATTCAAATTTGAAAAGTGATGAATTTCCTCTATGGGCAGCTTGACGGGTATCAAGCAAAAGTGGTGTGTGATCCGAAATGTCTCTAGATAGCGCCTCGACCGACGATAATGGAAACTTTTGTTCCCATTCAGTGCTAACCAAGATTCTATCTAGCTTTTCAAAGGTAGGAAAACTAGTTGAGCTGGCCCAAGTAAACTTACGTCCCGAGAGCTCTAACTCTCTGAGATTAAGAGTCTCAATGCAAGCATTAAACAAGAGCGGCCAGCGACTATCAAATCTATCATTACTTTTTTCAGAAGGGTTCCTAATGATACTAAAATCCCCTCCGACCAACAACGGTTTCGATTCAATCGAACAAGTTCTCACAAATTCAGCAAGAAAGGTGTCCTTGTGTTCCTGCTGAGCGGCACCATAAACCGCCATTAGGATCCATTGGAAGCCATCACTCTTGTTCTTAAGGTGAGCTTTTACGAAAAAATCACCACCATCAAACTTTTCTACAACAAATGACAATAAATTAACTCCTAAGAGAATACCTCCGGACCGTCCTTTAGGAGAGATCCAATGCCAGAGAAATTTCCTTCCCCCACAGAAGGTATTGAGATCGTAATCAGTAAAATCCCTCCTTTGGGTTTCAAGAATGGCAATAAAATCTAAATCCTTTTCAACAGAAGCTTCATATAGAAAATTAAACTTAGCCAAGTCCCTTAGACCTCGGCTATTCCAAAAGATTCCTTTCATTGAAAGACAATTTGTTTTTTAACCGATGCCTTCCTATTTTTAGCTTTAGCTTTATCTTTATTGGGATGTTTCCTATTGTGATAGATAGTTTCCAAGTGATCCAGAGGATCATCCCTATCGTTTTCCACAACCTCATCTACTAAATCACCACAAATATTAGAGATAGCAAGCAAATCCAAATCTGAGCCCTCATCTAGATCAACATGGTTATCTTGACCCATATCACCATAGGGTAACCTAACTCTATCCTTCTCAACCTCTTTAATAAGCAAGACAGAAGAACAAATATCTACATCTTCTACCCCTAAAGAAATACCAATACTCTGAATATTTTTTTTAACTTGCTTATCATTAAGAGAAAGAAAAGAATTATTAAAAGACGTACCCTCATGTGTTTCCAGGTTCCTTTTAGCCATCTGTCTGGATGCCTTCTCAATAGAATTCTCATTGTTCAAGCTCGCACTCCTCAAACTTCTTCGTTCCGGTGTGGGAAAGGAACCCGCCTTAGCCACAATAAGTGATACATCAGTCACTTGTGCTTTACTGGCCGAGTCCTTTTCCAACTCCCGGATCCTTTCCAAGGCTTGTGCTAGCATAGGACCCAAAGGCGGTGCAGCTCCCCCAACACTTGGCCCCCCTCTCCATGCGCCTGCTCTGCACCATCAGACAAAACAGGCACTCCTGCTGCTGTTGGTTTATCTCCACCAAGAGCTTGATCCTTTGCGCCTATCTCTGTCTTGCCCTGCACCATTTGCCGGTCATCTACCTGACCTTCATCGGTATCTCCTGACTCGAAGCTAGGTACCTTCGACAGCTGCTGCATATCTGTATCTGACCCCCTTTGCTCCTTGATAGCAGGCACAAACTTCTCTTGAAGCTGAACAGACCCCTCAATTTCCAAGTTCATCAAGGAGATCGTCTGCATCGCTATCAAAATAGATTTCCTCGTCCTGCTGACCACCAGCCCCCAGCTCACTTTCCTCCATCGCAGCATCTGTTCCTTTAGATCCCGACCCCGACCCCGACGGCGCCCCCGCTGTTTTATAGGTGCTAGTCCCGATTTCCTTAGTTTTGCTTTGATCGCCCCCTGATTTATCTTTTCCAGTCTGATATCTGTCTTTTCCTTCTTCTCCATCCTTGTCCACATCCATATTCACCTTGGACGAAGGAGGCTTGTTCATCTGGTACGGCTCAACTACAAATTCAAGTTCAAAGTATCTTTTTCCAATTACCACATCCATTTGACTTGGAACTGAGGCCGGGTTAAGCACTGCAACTTGAAAACGACCAGACTTACTCTCCCTAGTAGAAATCATATCCACCTTCAGGGTCGCTCCGAACATAGTCCCAATGGCCCAAAGGACTTCATAAGTCCGTAGCGTTCTAGGCAAATTAGTCACTTTCATCCATACAGTAGGCAGCTCATCCCCATAGTACTCTTCTTCCTCGAACTCATCGAATTTAAGCAACATGCCATTTTTTAAATCCGCCGACCCAAAATTCACTGTGCGCTGCAACTCAGCCTTTGAAGGAAAAGGAACAATCCATACATTGGGTGCGTGAAGCTGAATATCCCACGCAAAATTACCCGGGACTAAGCGCTTCAAGTGCTCAACTAGTTGTTCCTCCGTCAAGTTACCACCATGCACTTTAACCAATGCAGTATTACTATCCCTTTTATTCACAAGAATAGGGCCATGAGGAATATGAAAGAAACCAAGGTTATCAACACCTGAACCCACCAAATGTGCCACTGGACGGCTCTTCTTCAGGGGGCATTTTGCAGCAACATGATCATTGCTTTCGCAAATTTGACTATAAATCACCGCTGTACAATCTGCCATAATATGACCCTTGGAACAACATCTGTGACAGTAGTTCTTGTTCTTCTTTGATGGTTTCCCTTCACTGGATGACGCCTCATGTTTTTCTTTCCCATCAAAGACCCCTGTAGTTATCTTCCCCTTCTGAGGGTTGACCGCTGCCTGCACCACCTCACTCACTCTCATCTCTTGTGACTGCATCTGTCGCTGTTGAGCCACATCCAAAGATCCAGCTAGTATCCCCGTTGCCTGACCATCCATCTTTGGAGCCTGTGCACCACTAGCAAGCGGTGCACCAACAGGTACCCCACCCTGTGTCTGAAGTCCATGGGATTGCGTCCCAACATTGGCATTGTGCCCAAGCGACTGCCCCTGTCGCGACATATTGGCGAGCTGACCATAGACATGACCCTGTCCTACATATTGCTGTGTAGCCCCTCGTCCTGCGTTAAACCGGCCGCGACCACGATCACGACCACGACCACGCTGCCGGGACCATCCTCGACCTCCACCATAACCTGGATCGAATTGCGGCGCGCCAAAATTTCCTTGCGCGTTCCCATGCCCAAATGATCCGAACACAGTACCTTGACCTTGGTGATAGGCGCCATCTACAACTCCTCCATGGTGCTGCCTCCCCTGCTGATTTTGGAAATTCTGATGCTGCTGAAAGCCAAAACCTGCACCTGCACCTGCGCCACCGTTGCCAGCCATACCACTGAAAGGACCTGCACCTGCACCAAAACCTTGCTGTCCGGCGCCGTTGCCCGGAAAAACACCCGTCTGGCCATTGCCGCTGTGTGGATATGGCGCTCCACGGCCAGCGCCACCCAGAATACCTCCAGCCCCGGAGCCCATCGATCCACCGCGGCCAGCACCCTGCATCCCTTGTCCGCCACCAAAATTCATCGCTCCTCGACGGATTACGTCGGCGTACGTGCTCCCGGCGGCTGCGCTCGTATGCGATAGATTTGGAGTCGGCGCTGGTCTGCGCTGCGAACGAAACTGGGACGGCAATTTCCCCCGACGTGCAACGGCCCGGCCCACAGACGAGTTGAGGTGAAACTTGGTCCAGCCCGTTCCGTTCCAAACCGAAATCGGAACGCGTCGCTGCGGACAGGTCGCATTTGACGCCGAAGGCTTTGACTTCGAGCAACCCTCACGCCAGAGATCGGACTCCGGTGATCGCCGACGGGACCTGGATCCCCCTCTTCGATCGAAAACCGGACAATCTCCGAGTGTCATCGATGGTGAAACCCTCGGTTTCGGAAGCGGCCCCTTCCATGTATCCACAGGTTGTTTGCGACCTTTGAAAAGCGTATTGACAATTTTCCTAGCCATCGCCGTCGGACGATCTACGTTCGTCGGCGTTGACTTCGAAACAATTAATTGCCCGCTTTCAAGGTCTGCTAGTAACCTTGTAGTTTCATCTATCTGCACTGAGGAGATCCCAGCTTCCTTCGCTTTACGACATAGCGAAGCTGTCGACGGTGAAAGATACTGCCCCTCATCAGACTTCGTGGATGCAGCGTCGTTCTCCCAGAAACGATTACAGAATCCTTCAGGTCGTAGACCAGATAATGGGTCTGTGTTGGATCGCGGGGAAGTTAACGACGACGACCACACCACATCATCAGAGCCCTCATCAGAAAAACCTGCTACAACCTCTACCTCATACCTTTGATTCAAATCCTCGACGGCTGTCAAGTTAGCCCATCGCCGGCGAAGATCACCGACAGGGGCAACTCTCAGCCTACGGCGTCCTTTCATTGGTGCGCCATTCCCAGCTATCCACCACTGCTGCCGTCCAGTAAGTGAAGCGCCGATTAGCCTCCACAGTACCATACACCAAGAGATCAGCTACTTCCTCGCCCGTCGTCAACAGCCGGACACACCAACAACGTGTGTTTAACAGCAACAATCAATAGTTATGTCATAATTATGGAGCTCATGGCATTCTTGGCCCCCATTATTGATTTTCATTGTATTGAATCAAAAGATATACACCAAGACTAAGGATAATTCAGTTCATTGTGTCGTTTGAAGTTGAGAGACACAAGGAGTAGTTTAGGTCTTTATTTTCCTTTGGCCGTACTATAATGGGGACAATGATTAATAGCTTGACCTTTTGAGCCTAGAGTACAGGTGTGGTGTACACTTGTGAAATGCTAGCACTAGATAGCTCAGATGAAGCCCTAGAGAAGTTAAGAAAAAGATTGGAACTCAAATGGACCAAATTGGACGAGCTAAGTTTCAATCAAGAAAAAATCACACCGAACTAAGTGACCAATTGATTCGGTGCCCTGAGTGGCCTGTGACTCAGTAAGTGCATATGTGCATCGATTGATTCGGTGCTGGCCTAGACATGCACCAAATCAGTTGGTGTTGTTGTGCATTAACTGAGTACTAGCATAGGAGCACCAAATGAACCGGTGTTCGTCCATCCACGCACCGAATGAGTCGGTGTTGGTGCTCCTGTGCAGTGTATTGCACATGAGTATTGTCTGTTTCGGTGTTGATGAAGGCCTACACCGAATGAATCGGTGTAGGTGAATGAAGTTCAAATGTGTCTCTGGAAACATGGATTCATTCAGTGCTAGCATGAATAGTGACATCGATTCATTTGCCCGTATGATAACTATCCATTGGAACTTAGTTTGAAAGTGGACACCAATTGATTTGGTGTGGGCTGTTTGTATATACCGAATGAGTCAGTGCAACAGCCCAATAACGAAGCAACGACTAGCTCATTTGGAGGGATCTATATATACATGTTCTTCATCTCTAATTGAGCTCTCTTACTACCCAGAAAGTTCATAGTGTTCATTTGAGTTCAAGAGCAAGAGAAGCACTAGAAGTGATTTGCAAGTTTCTTAATTCGAGATTAAGGACATCATTAGTGCTCAGGGAGTAACAAGTGTGCATCCACCCATCTCTTTGGCTTGTGTAGGTAAAGTGAGGATCTTTGCTTGTTATACTCTTGGTGATCGGCATCACCTAGGCGGCTTGGAGTTTGGTTTTCTTGGTGAGCTCTCAAGGAGGAGTCTTGTGAGAAGCCCCAAGAAGGTTGTGCTTGGTTTGGAATCCACCAATCTGGAGTTGGAGAAAGGATTACCACTAGTGAGCACTTGGTCCTTGTGCGGATCAAATGGGAGCAAGACCCTTGCATGGGTGCTCCAATGAGGACTAGGGGAGAGTGGTGAATTTTTGATACCTTGAGAAAAAATCGGCATTCTAACCCTCTCTTTAGTTTCCGGAATTTACTTTCTACCATTTAAATTTCTAGAATTGCCATGCTAGTATACAGCTAGAACTTAGGGTGTAAACCATTTGTTACGACTAGATAGTCATACTCTCTAAGGTTTAGGCACATGGGGTAATTAGGTTTGATCGATAAAATTTAATTGCTCGAGAAAATTTATAGAAGCCTAATTCACCCCTCCCCTTTTAGCCATCTTGATCCTTCCACGGTGATCCGTGTCGAAACAAGGAATCATGATGCCATCCAAGAATTAACATAGAGAGTCCGACTCAACATCGTTGACCTTTAAAATTGTACACACATACCAATCAATAAAGTTATTTTCTCGGGTTTTAGACAAAAGAAAAAACTCTAGGAGTAAGAGTAACCAACTTTTCTCGGTGAGTTCTTCAATCAAACATGGTTGGGTCATCTTTAATCTCCGATTTGCTTGTAAATATCGTTAGTTATCAAATAATTTAGATTCAAGTTTATAGCTTATGGCTTTTGTTTCGAATCTATTTTATTCAAAGTTATCGGATTTTATCTTTCACGTGCTTGTAAGGCTGCATCTTTTTATCTCTTACTAGTCTTTTTAAGTAAAACCCCACATTATCGCACCTTGATTTAAGTTCTATCGGCTCGAAATCGTTGTGATGCTATGTATTTGTTATCCAATGCAATTGACCGTTACGTGATAATTCTATTATAAAAGTTATATTTAGCAAAATAAGTTCTAAATCTTGTTGTTTCTCTTAGCCTTTAATTGAATGTTATATTTCTACTACGTTTAGATTCATCGGCTCAATATCACTTATTCTATCGCCCTGATATTATTGTTGTTTCGATTAGGTCCGATCTAATGATAGTGGCAATAATTTGATTTCTAATAGTTTGATTTATTTATTTATGAAAAACATTTAAAAATCAATAATGCATGAAGGTTGAATTGGTCGTCATAGCTGATCAAATCCGCTTAATGTTTAAATTTACATATAATTACAATTTGGAGTTATACGAGATGGTTAAATTTTCGTGTTATGGTATAATTAATATGTTCCTACCAAAAGTATTGATTAAAATTTTCTCATGTCAATTTCAGGTTATATTGAATGGCACGTCGTGAACCTTAAAGATTATATAAGACCTACATCAGAGTGAAGCAAATATGGCAGGATTACAATGTGTCTCGTTGCGTGAAGATTATCAGCCAATTTTTGTGTCAACAATTGTGATATAGACATGACTCTTACATTAGTTAACTAGCTTGTTATTCTTCCCAAGAAACAACTATGCATTGTAAGGGTTGTATCATTCTTTCTCCATATGGCATGGCATGTTTGGAGAATGTGACATGAAACAATGGATTGGCTATAATTTTAATAGATTTTTATTGAGTTTTTACTCGAATGCTATACCTTTCCCGTTTGTTGTTGCTCCATTGCAGAACAACAAGGGATGAGTGGGCTGGAAGCAATTATCTACTATCTTCATTCCAAATTACTATTTATTGTTGACTTTTTTGCTAAACGTTTGATCATTTGTCTTATTCAAAAATTTGTGTAATTATCATTTATTTTATTTGTGACTTACTTTATCATCATATATACTCTGAGTGTGACTTATTTTTTTTGTATATTTGGATAATTTTTTTGAATAAGACGAATGATCAAAGGTTGTAGAAAAAAGTCGAATGGTGTGCCACCGGAGCGGGGGGAGGGGGTGTCGATCTCGACGGGTTAGCGTGGGATGCGTTGGTGGGCAACGAAGGCACTAGAGGAGGAAGCACCCTTCCCTTCTGTACGACCCGTCGCGTATTAGCCTATTCTTATATAAACATCACATCTTAGAACAGGTACATCGCTACACGTCAACAGTCTGATAGGTCGTCTTATAGGATTTTAGCTGATGTCGAAGAGAGAGAGCGATGAGAGAAAGAGGTTGTTGTTTCGCGAAACAAATGACTCATGAGCTAATTTTGAGGATTATGAGACAACTCCCCACCATTGTATGAGTTTTATTGCTATGCAACTAATAATATTTTTTATTTCCCCAGTAATTGAGGGTACGTGACAATCAAAACAATAACCTATCATATACGTTGTCTAATAAGTTATTCCAAAATTATATCTTACTACATGAAACCGCCTATTATACGACAACAATATACTTGTTCTTGTAAAATTTGTATGGGAGTCCTCAATGTAAGTTGTAGCGCGCATGAAAATGCACACATGCAAGAAGGCCCGATCTTGACGAGCATAATTTTCGGCGCAGCTCCCGCGCTGACTATTCGACGTGTCTATGTGGAGTCCTATCAATCGTCGCCTTTTTATCTGTAATCGATCCGGGGCACTTTTGGAATTTTCTTCCAAAGCGAGAGTTGTTGCAGATCTGCTTTCCGAACGGGATGGCAGGCATGCCTATATAAGCCCCATCGAGCATCGACCCCCAACGAACCCTGCATGTTGCTTCCCCTTGCGTTTTGGGACCTGGCCGGTGGAATTCGACTAGGCCGCCTCAACTCCGATTTGCAAGGTAATATTTGCCCTTCTCTTGTTTGTTCTTCTTGTTTTTCATTTTGGATTGAAGAGACTTCTCTTGTTTGTTCTTCTCCACTCATTTTTTTGTTTTTCTATGAGGTAGATATTCATCTTAATCTAGATCTACTAAAAGAAAAGTTGGGTCTCACTCTAATACTTGATTGGAAGATGGATTTGCATCCTTATAATCTCTTTTTTAATATTTTTTGCTCTCCTCTTTTTCTATTTCAATTTCATTATTTTTTATTTTTATTATTGTCTAATTGGAGAGTCAAATGTTCATATTGGCCAAAATTTATTAGAATTAGAAACATGACGAAATCATTAAATGTTAGTGTCTTAGGTTTGTTGAGATTCATTTTCATCATACGAATCTCAGTCAATTCACTTTTCAAATTTTGTACAAGGGAAATTGCAAAAACCACCTATGTCATTTAGAGTTTGATATTCTTCATATAAATTGTTTTCTTGCAAATATGTACCCCACTCAATTATGTTGAAAAACCTACCTAGTTCTATCCTCTACCTAGTCGACTAAAGAGTTACCAATGTATCCATCCTAAAATATAGTCATGTTTAGGTGGTCTATGTTAAAGTATCTCAAGTTTCACCGTGGTTATATAAAAATGTATTCATATTCACGAAACCAAATAGGTAGACTATAAAAGTATATTTCATTATTGATTTGGTGATACTAATTTGGTGATATAGATCTCGATGGGTCAAGGACGGTGTCAAAGAGTGAGCCTCCATTCCAAAATATAGCTACTAGGTTTGTCCTAGGTCATATCTCACATTTGACCGTGTTTATATATAATAAAATATTCACATCAGCGACACCAAATAAGTACATCATAAAATATAAAAAAAGCAAATATGCTCGCGCCTGCTAACTTTGTTATAGGGGTTATTTTAGACTATTTGATTGGTGTATACGTGGGGTGGGTAAGAAATTCCACGGTGAGAAAAATAATGCCAAAACAACAAAAACTCTCTAGAAATATCTTTTTTCTGGTTTGTAAAAACTTTCCACGGCTTTTCCACCGTTAGACCTGACATGTGGGTCATATGTGAGGGGTGGGTAGGAATTATTTAGGTGAGAAGTGTTTTCAAAAGAATTGGATCCTTAATAGTACTAGCAAGAACTCATGTGCGGCACACACATTTATTGGTGACACGAAGGTACTAAAACTGTGTCACTTGAGTGAGACATGGTAAACAGACCAGTCGTGCGAATTGCTTTTAAAAATAATTTATATTCACTCTCTCATGTATAGAGAGCTTTAGGTATTCTCAACTCTAGAAGCACATCATTTTCGATATAGTTGGTCTTTATTTATATGAAGAAAAACTCTCCAATCTACTGTCTATTAGCAATACGGGATTATTATGTATAGGCATGGTTACAAATGTGGGTATATTTAGGTGGACCATTTTTTCTCTTCGAAGTTTTGACGTCCTTGACACTTCCGCGTAGAACTATTCTTGTTTTTTCCTGGTGCTTCGTGTGACTTGTGTTGGTCTCCTCAGATTAGCAATTTCGAAGAGTAAATTTGGTGCTTGTTTCTTGCTCTTGCTTGACTGTGGACTTTATTTTTTTGGTGCCATAACCGTGTGCTTTCCTTCTTTTAATACCTAGCAATGACAATTAAATTTGTTTCGGCTGTAGGAGCCATGCGTATCGTTGATTCCTTTAAAAAAAGCTCAGAGGAGGTTTCACGGTAGAAGAATTGTTTTTCAGTTTGGAGGTTGTTTTCTTTTAAAAAAAGGTGGGTAAAAAAAACATCGGTGAAAAAAAGGGGCTAGGGGTGAACTTACATTTTTTCGCTCTACCAAAAAAAACTTTCTTAATATTTTCCTTTTTTCTCCTACATCGTGGGTCCAGGTGAGTCCATTGTGAGGGGTATGAGAGCTTTTCATGGGTAGCAAAAGTATTCAAAATAACTCAATTCTTTTAGTATAGATAGATAGTTCATCATTGATTTGCTGTTTCTAATTTGGTATCCTAGATCTTGATATATTTTCATACAAATTTGATCAAACCTAAAATGGTCTGACTTAGTCTAAACCGAAATGTAACTATATTTTGGGGGCGAAAGAGTAGCATATAACATTAATCCCTTATTTCAATTGAGTTTTCTTTAAAAGCATAAGCAAATAGTGTGCATAAGAGCATATTGATACACATCACTTTGATGCAATGGGCGGAGGATAGTGCAGAGTGCAGACTAGAGAGGGTTGTGACCCTGTCTTTGCAGTTTTTTTATAGAACGACATTGATTAATTTGGTTAAATGGTTAATATGTCTAGAGTACTGCTGCCTCTGCCGTCAATGATCCAAGTCAAATATACATATATGTATTTTATACTAGCGGCATGTTAAGAGCATGCCAATATCGGAGGGAGTAATTTGTGTTAAGCTAATCTAGCTGAGTTCAGGTTACCTCTGTATTCTTGGATTTCAAGGTTGTAGCACGTGCGTGGTAACATGTAACACCTAAAAATTGCCTATTTAAAATTTTTAGTAATTAATTGGCTTTTATTCAATTTGTTCATAATTAATATAGGCTAAATACATTATTTGTGAATATTAAAATCAAATATAAGTTGTAGAAATATTTTTGTTGCATTCATGCTGCTGCATTTATTTTTGTATTGCTTGTGATTCAAACGAGAATTTAAATTTATTTAAATTCAAATTTGAATCACCTTGTTTGGAGTCCTAGAAAAGTTATTATAGCTCGAGTCCACTTTAGCTCCTCAGGCTTCCTCTGCAGCTCGCTTTAGCACCCTATACTTCCTTCCCGAGCTCAGCCCAGCCCCCTTCTCTTTTTCCCCCGGCCTAGCTCAATTTTGACCCCTGAGCTTTTCACTTAGTCGACTTTCGCCCCTCCTTCTTTTTCTCAGCTCCGGCCCAACCCCTCGGCTCCCCCTCGCTCGGCCCAGCCGCAACACCCCCCTTTTTCCCTCTCTCCCTCCCCTCACCGACAAGCGGGACCCGCCCGTCGGATCTCTCTCCCTCCTCTCGCTCGCACCCCCCTTCTTTCCCCGGCGCGATCGGCGCCGCGATCCCCGGCCGACTTGCCCCTGCCCCGCGCCCCGTGGGCCCTCACCGTGCTCCCATGCCCCCCCCCTACCACGATCGCCTGTCTTCTTTGGCTCGCGCTCGTAAGGCAAGTCGGCCACGCATGGCAACCCGAGCCGCCGGACCGCCGGACCGCCGCCGCCGAGATTCGCTCCATCCCTGCCAAATGTGGCACCCCTCCGGCCTATTTAAGCACCCCCACACACACCCTAGCCCCATTGACCCTCCACCGAGCCCAAACGCCCTCCAGCAGCCCCAGCCACGCCGAGCCCCGCCACTCTTCGGCCGCATCCGTCGATCCTCGCCGCCGGCGCCGTTCCCTCGACGAGAACACCCTCAGGAGCTTCCCCTCGAGGTATGGATGCTGCCTGAGCCACCACCGCTACCACATCGCCCCAGCCTAAGCTAATTGCTCGTCGTCGACTTTCCAGGGCCGCCGAGCCGCTGCCTCTCGCCGGCCGCCGTCTCCGTCGCCCCACCGCTACCGTGATCCCCCTGGGTGAGTTCGCCTCCCTCCCTTGATGATGTAGGACCAAACCACGTGTCGAATGGTGCCTTGCAGCTCGAGATTCGCCCAGCTCCGGCGAGCTTTCACCGCCGGACGAGCGGCGCCGCCGTCCCCGATGCCGCCGGCAAGTCTTACCCCCGCCCGACTGATCTGGACCACCAGATGAGGATCCAACGGCTCATAACCGCCCTTGGCCCGAGTCAAATGGGTGGATACCGGTCAGTGCTGCGCGTTTTGCAGAAGAACCCCTGAGTTATTTAGAAATCAACCCGCCGTCCCACGCTGTTAAAACTTATTTGCAAAGAGATCCTGTTTTACTCGTTTAGCCCCCTGCACTTTCTAAAATTTGTTCACGCGGTCCAGATCTGGTTCATTTGCGCTGTAACCCCCGTATATATAGCATAATTAAGTTTAGGCCCTCGGTTTTTCTCAAATAAGCCCCTAGAAACTTTTAAAAATTGCGAGCAGGTCCCTAGAACTTAGAAAACTCATATCTTTTCTGTTTTAGCTCCGATTAGTGTGATTTTCGCGCTCATGTGTTCGTAGTGAAGCGTAGAATAATTCTAGAACCTTTATTTGCACTGTTTCTACTATTTGGTGTACTGTTCTAATAGAATACTATTTGTTTGCATGTATTGGTTTGCGTGCTCACTTGTATGGTGATTCGTGTCCAGTCAGTGAGCCGTACGCTTTGGAGTTCGAGTACGTGGAGAACTTTTCAGAGCAGGACCCACAGCAGTAGCAGCAGCCGCCCTTCGAGGAAGGCAAGTTATAGCACGGATAATCCTTGCTACCTAAACTCACTCTTTACACTTATTTAATTTCATACGCATGTGTCTAAATTGTTGTCCCATTAAGGTTGTACCTAGTTTGTTTACTCCTATCCTTTGATTACCTTGGGATTATGCATATGGGTAGATTTTGCTATACGCAGCTACTGTCACCATTATTTAACTATTAATTTTGACTTAATGGTTCACTTCAACATTAATGATAAAACTTGTTTTTAGCAACTTGGTTTAGGGGCTAGAGCATGTGTTGTGTGCTTTGCTCTAGTGTCTCTCCGTAAGGTCCGGTTCTTAAAGCGGCAACCCAGGAGCCTGTCGCCACCGCTAGAACTATTATGGCTCTGGTCTTGGTCAAGTAACTTGTACGTCTCTAGCTTGCCAGTGGTTACCGATGGGCCGACGGCGTTGTGGGAGGCAAGGTGCGGGGTGTTTCCGGATTCCACCGAGGACGGGTGATCCGTCGGCTAGGTCACGTTAGACCCAGTCCCGTGCTGGGAGTCCCTGCGATGGGGAACTCCACACGTTGCGCATGGATGGGTGTGATGCCCGCGCTTTGGATGCCATCGACCCCCCCCCCCCCCCGTCGATCTCGGTGCCTATGGTCTCACCGCCTTGTAGTACCCCAGCGGCTACTGTCTTGTTAGGGTGTCTTGTGAAAAACCTCGTAGCGTCCCTATGCGGTCACACCTCGGTAGTGTGATTTGTGAGGTCTGATCCACCTCCGCGTGGTTGGGTTTAAAGTTCGTATGAGCTTTTACGCGACTGGTGGGTAAAGGGCGAAACCTCTACAGAGTGTAAAATCTATCATGATAGCCTTGCTCAGGGTCACGAGTGGCCTGGATCCTTTTTTATTAGAAGATAATGTTTATTTATGTTTAATTTCACTTATACTTTATTAATTGGGTTACAACCGGGTTTTATTCACTTGTAGTAATTTGGTTAATGTTAAAATGAACCAACTAAAAATGCTAATGCAGTTAAGCTGTGTCTAGCCTATTTTAAGTCTTCATACCCGTGCTATACTTGCTAAGTAATTGTTTACTTACACTTGTCATTTTATTCAACAAAATCCCGGATGGGTAAACAGATTGGGCTGGGCATGAGTCTGCTGCTGAGTTTCCCGAAGATTTACCGTACTACTGAGTTGTGGTCTCCCAGTCAGAGTCCCTGTGGATTGTGGTTCCATTAGTTGAGAGTTCTATTAGTCTCCCGCTGTTATTGCTTAGATCATTTATGAAGCACTCTGATGTAAACACTTTATTTAATGAAGAATTTATTCCAGCATATGTTCTCTGTTTATCATATTTGTTTGCTATATGTGTACTATGACTTCCTGGGCACACATATGGCCGCATTCGGGTTTTTGTGAAAATCCGGGTGTGACATAACATAAATTTAGGAGATGAATTTTAAAATGATTGAGATTAACTAGAGCCATCCATTCCGTGGACGTTGGAAACAAATGGAGTACCCAGAGATACCTACATACGGGTACTAAGATGTACTCCCTCTGTCCCTTTTTATCTGTCGCCGTTGATTTCCGTGCTATGATTTAGATTCGATTTGTAGAAAATATATGTAATATTTTATTCTCCAAAAAAAATTGTTAAAAAACTAGATTCAAATATCTATCTAATGATATTTATTATGTACTATAAATATTAATATATTTTTTTATATTCAGTCAAAGTTATTTCTCGAGAACCATAAACGATAGATAAAAAAGGAACGGATGGAGTGCCAAATTTGTGGGCCCAGGTATAAAAAATAATAGGACTGATCATTGTTCATACTAGGTACTTTCAGGTACCGGTGGGTACCTATTCAATCATTGTATATCCTCCAAATTTAGAAATGTTAATCGTATTTTCATTTTGCAGGTTTCACCGTGAAAGTGCAGTACGGGCTTGTTTGCTTCGGACCTGAGAAAGCTGCTCAAGCGTCCGATTTTACTTGCCTCTGGCTGGATACTGTTGCCTGGTGTAGGCACGTTTCCCAGTGCAGTAACCAAACAAGCCCACGCACGTTTCCCAGTGCAGTAACCAAACAACCGCAGTACTGGATCCTGTTGCCTGGTGTAGGCACGTTTCCTTGTTAAATCTTTTTTTTTTCTTGCGGTTTTACTTTGAAAGTGAGTTTTGGCTACACAAACGCAAGGTGGCAACTGGCAAGGCCAAGTATTGCCAAAATTTCATGGGAAAGAGGAACTTTGTCAAGTGTGGCCGTTAAGAGAAAGGTTAAAGTTCTGCTACCACCATGATTACTGCATTTTACAAATAGTATTGCATAAAAATAATCATTTCAAATTTTTTTGGTATGCCCAGCTCTCTCCGGGAATACATCATCTGCAAAACCTACCCTTTTCTTAGATGATTTGTGCCAACTGCCAACGAATCCTACAAGCACGACTGTACATCCTCCAGTGCACACCTCTCGTCTCCTCCGTTTGCTGTCTCGCATAAACCCTTGGGCTTGGGGGATGGGCAGGGCTCTTTCAGAATCTGCAAAGCACGCTCAACGGCATAGACGATCATCTTCTTCACCTGCAGCCATGAAGAGAAAAACAAAACCGTCAGTGACAGATCGTAGTTCCCGAGGCAATACCTTTGCAGGTAAAAAAAATACAAAGGCTCTCAGGTTGTTGGTGGTGATTGGTGAACGCCGTCGATCACCTGTTAACCGCTTATTGTGTGTATTGGCAATTCGGCAACTCTGCAAGATTTTAACGATCCCTTCATATTTGGCACCAATTCCGCTACGGGAAGGGCTCGTAGGAAGTCATTTTACAGGGCTTCGTAGGAAGAGGCCCATTGAATTATGAACAATGGGCCCATTGATGGTGAGGACCTTAGGCTATCCATACTCGTCGTACTTTATTTTCATCCCTAAAAAATATTTTATCCTGGTCATTGAGATTCTCTTCTCTACATTTAGTTTCTCCGCACTCACCATACTCCATAGTCGTCCTCTATACCAACTAACAGTACGTGGGACCCACACCTCATTTTTTTATTTCTTTCTCCTCCCTCTCTCTCCCATCTTTCCACCCGCTCCCCCCCCCTCCTCTCTTCCACCGGCGCCCCTCCCCGGCCGGCTCCCCCAGCGGCGGCGACGGCGACCCAAGCACGGGGCGGTGGGGTCCCCGCAGGGGGTGCAACGCGCGGCTGGAGGGGTGGTGCACGACGCGACGGGCTCCCCGTGGGCGGTGTGCGCGCGGTGGCGGCCGAAGCGCGGGCCGGCGGTGCGCGGGCCCGTCCCCTCCCTGCCTCCCCGCAACCGCCCCCGCCCAGGCCTCCACCGCTCACGCCCCCGTCCGCCTCCCTGCCCTCCACCTCCCTGCTGGAATCCCCACCCCACATCGCCTTCGATCCAACCCACCCACCGATCCAGCCACCCATGGGGTCGCAGGCCACTAAGTGGGCGCGGAGGTGTACCACAGTGCGGCGTTGTGCACGAAGAAATCGACGGAGCTGCTCTCCGAGGTTCACCTCCCGTTGGGCCTGCTCCCGCTCGTCGACACGGAGGAGGTCGACTACAAATGCTCCGCGAACTTCGTCTGGCTCCGCTAGAAGAAGGCCCTCACCCACACCTTGCGTCAGATGGACCGCTAGGTCTCCTACGCCGCCGAGGTCACCGCCTTCCACCGTTGCTCTTCTATTTTCCCCTTCGCGGCCGCGGCGGCTAGCGGCGTCGGCGTGCAGCGGCGACGCGTTGTGTGGAGGTGCCGAAGGGTGTGGCGAGCTCAGCCGCCGCCGGCTCCTCAAGGCGTAGCGTGGCTCCTCGCGGTGGCTCCTCGATGCGTCGGGTGGCTCATCGTGTCCGCCGCTGCTGGCAGCTCCTCACGGCCAGCGCGTCATGGGAGCAGGGGCGGTGAACAGAGTGGGGGCGGCGGACGGTGGGTTGGGGACTGTGGCGGGGGAAGAGCGCGAAAGGACGGAGACGGTTGAGCTATGGGGGTAGATGGAGTATACAGCAGTCGGCAAGTACGCTCGGAATAGGGGATCCGGAGCCATCAAGGATTTTACCGTCGCTTTCCCAGGACCCTACTTCGGCGCTTTTTACGGTAAAGTGAACCTGCAGGTTTGGATAGGGGAGCCCAGTGCGGATAGCCTTATGTCTTACCACCGCTTAACTGTGTACTTTATTATTATCGTGGCAATGACATGTAAGAACAAGACATCACGTGCCACTAACTAAAGGAACTGTATGTTAGCATGCATTCATATGCATTTATATTGATGTTTCATAAAAAAAAATATTAGTACAGCACAAGGTTAGAATTACATTCGATAGGGGAAAGGATGCATCGAATTAAGCTCTTAACGCATCCACCAAATTGCTCTCTTGCTTACTGAAGGACTCAACCTATGAAGCACGGTGAAGAAGTTGCTAAAGCGACCTTGACACCCTTAGAGGAAGCCTAATAATATAGCCAACGGTGGACTGTATGTTGTTGCCACATCATTTATAGCCAATTAAAATCCCACACATATAATAAGTTGGCTAAAAAACATAGTGAATCATTAATACTTGACCCATCATCTTATCTCACAAAATTTCTGAGAACATGTGCCTCAGTTGGTTGTAAGTTTACAACCCGCTTTCTCCTCTCGTTTATCCTCTCTCCTCCACGTAGGATTCAGCCTGCTCGCAATATGCTATAATACTTTCTCGAGGCAGGGATGACAACAGACCGAGTATGGTTTGGGTAGAGTAAATACCCACCGCAACATATTGACTATTGGGTAATATTTTATACCCGTACTTTTACCCGCGGGTAAAATTTTACCGATACCCGCATCTATTGGGTAAATACCCGCAAGTACCTTATGGGTACAGATATTTTAAGTTACAAAGAGGAAAATTATATACCCGAATCATACCATCGGACGGGAAGAATATTTTGCCAATGCCCACACCTATCGGGCACGATACTGCGGGTACCTTTGCCCGCGGGTAGTATTGCCATCCCTATTAGGAGGGTAGAGAGACAATGTAAATTAGATGTTCCACCAGCCTGTAGTATTTTTCTCTCAGCACAAATCAACAACAGACAAAAGCCATCCAACGGTATTTTTCTCTCGACGTAAATCAGCACCAGCCAGCCACCAGTCAGCCGAACAAGTTGAAAGCTTTGGCACACAGCTGAGGCCCCTCCTCACTTTCACGGTTACCCGCGGCCACTCTACCATTGTGTATATCGCATAGATCGGTCACACTGTGCAACATTAGATGTCGTTGGCACGGGTGATTCGGTCTAGCCACCATTGTGCACATTGGTGCTAACAACCAAGCTTAGGCATGACCGTCGCCTGTTGGGTCGGTCATTTCAGAGCCAACATCCTTTCACCCTTTTCGTTTGGCTTATCAGCCACTAGCCAACAATATTTTTCTCTCAGAATAAATCAGCACCAGCCAACCAGCAGTATTTTTCTCTCAGCATAAATTAGCATCAGCCACCTGCCAGCAGCCGGTTGATTCGATACTGGCCGAATGAATGTCAAACTCCGGAGACTTCACCGTAACCGAATCATTCGGTGTTGGTTCTTTAAATGCACCAGTCGCTCTGTTCTTCTCCTCCCGTCAACTACAATGGGACCGACTGATTCGGTGATACAGCGTATCAGTTGATAATACCTACAAAGATATATCTTGATGAACTTATTAGTTTCAATCGCTATTTAACCACCAAAATCACATAAAGGAGCTAGGACCATTTTTCTTACAGCTATAATTTTGCGAACATTTCTCTGTGGTACTTGGCTCAGTCCCAGCTGCCCAATCCTTTCGGACGTGCGTGACACAATGCTGCTGCGCCCCCACGTGGGTCCCAGTTGCCCCTGCTGCCCCCGTCAAAGGTCGATTAGAGCATCTTCAGCAGATAAAATGGATTGTTATACCTGATAAAATGGATTGTTATACCTAAAACCCGTCAGGATATCTAAAAGCTATCAAAAAAATAGCCCCAGCGTATGGTTCGCTATACCTAAAATTTTACGACTATTATCTAAATTCCTTCCTCCTATACGCAAATATACCAAACCAACTCCTGGATTGCTATATTGCCTCTTCACGAGCGGGAAGAGCCAACCGTTTCCCACTGGTCCTTCCGCACCGGTCCAAGCTCCGCCATCCACGCCCCAGCCCGCCGCTTGGACGCGGAGCGGATGAGCTCGTCGTCGCTCCACCAGCTGCGTCCCGCCCGGCCACCCACCAACGAAGCGGGCAAGCTCCACCGGCCGCGGAGCAGTGAGCGGCGGAGCCCCGCCGTCCATGCCTAGGCCAATGCCTGCCCCTCACAATCGAGCTCGTGCTCCGGCACTCCGCGGCCGAGTGCCCCCGCCGATGCTCCGCGGCAAAGCTCGCCCGTCCGCACTCCGCGACCGCTTGGCCACCGGCGCTTCGCGGCGGAGCTTGCCTGACCACCAGCCCCTCCACCGTGAACAACCCATGCAGGGGCATGCGAGCAACGGAGGAGCTCGACGATGAGGTTGGTGCGCGGCTCACGAGGCGCAAGCGAGCTCCATGGTGTGGGGGAGCTAGGGGGTGGAGCGAGACAGGCGAGTCTAAGCGGTGCTCGCTTGTGCGGACAGGCTCCTCCGACGGCCGCGCAACTCCGTGAGGAAGGGAATCGGCTGTGAGACGAGGCTAAGGCTGCAACTTACAAAAAGCACTCTGAAGAAATTTGAAATATTTATGTTTATGTGTCTTGCGTCTTTTACCGTTAACCCCCCTTAGATGATTTGATATCCACAACTCAGTTTAGGTATCCAGTTTTTAGGTATACCGCTGGAGAAGGACACAAATATTTTGTAAAAACTCTCTCCTATACCTACAACTTATTTTAGGTCTTCGGTTTACTGCTGGAGATGCCCTTAGCACGGGTACAGCCAACCATTCATCCATCACGGATTGACAGGTGGATTCTCAATACAGATAAAATCCTTGCGATCAGCGCCCAACATTTCCGGTTTCCATTTCGCACGACATGGACAGCAGGATAAGTGAGAACCTATCAATGATGATAACTTGTGATCTATGATCATCAATTTTAAAATTTCTTGATCTAATCTCTGGAAGATGTTAATAAAGGTGGTTGCATATGTCTCCATAAACATGGACTATGTTGGCTTATACTATTAGGGCAGTCCCAACCCAATGAATAGGAAGTTTGTCCATAGAATTAAATGAGTTGTTATCTAAGATAAAAGATAATGTGACGAGTGATTAAATGAAAAAAGAGAAGAAAACTGGGTCTTGCATGGGACATGATTTCTACGTAATAACTAAGACACGATGTGAGATGAATAGCATTAAATTCAAGTGTGAGATAGTAGTGTTTGATTGGGAGAGTAGCGTGTACGGCTAGTTTCTTGATGATGTGTAGACTATAGAAACTACGTGTAGTGTCTTGGGTTGGGACTGCCCTTAGGCCAGACTCGGTGCACAATTTCACTACACAATTACCTAGACTAAAAAACTAGGTAATCATGCCAGAAGAGTTTTATGGTGATAAAACTCCTCTCACGTGATATGAACCCTCTCTTTTCTCTCGTCTGTCACATCAGCAAATTTAATGTCATGAAACCCCAGAGACTGGACTTAGGTATGTTTGGTTGCTTGCATAAACTCGGATACAGCGGGTGGATAAACCTACAGATAAAAGTATTTGGTTGGTCCTATAAGCGGATACAGATTGCGTGAACAGAGGCAAAGATACGCCGGAATTGGCCGTCTCCACTCATGCAGCCTCCATGGATGCATTGCATCTGCTTTGGGCCCATTCATCAGTCTCACACATAAGGTGAATTATATCTGCTTATACAACAAACCAAACATCTTAACAGTATATGTTTGGTTGCCCGGATGACCTCCATCCAGTTTGAGTGGGGCTGTATAATCTGAGAAAGAAGTATGTTTAGTTGCCTGCTAAGCAGATGCAGTCTATATGAGTGGATGTAAAACTACACCCACGGCCTGGCCGATGGATACACTCAAAATGAGGTTCATTGGCCAACCTAGCTAGATGGATAGGATGCATCCAAAGCCAACCCATATGTCAGGCTCAAGCAAAAGATCTCTGCATCCGCTTATACAAGTAACCACACATCTTCACAAAGTTGTTGCATCTACATTTTCACGCATACAACTAACCAAACATTCTTCTTCCTAAAGTTTTGCATCTAATAGGCTTTGTTCCACTCATATGGAATATAGTACCTATGAGTAGTGTTTAGAGAAAAAATAAGTATTAAATATGTATGTAGACACTATTTTCTAATGCATAGTTTATATAACAAATGTAAAAAAGTAAATGCTGTTTTTAGTTGTCATATTTCTCTTCCAACGAAAAAAATGAGTCAAGCGTGTTGGAAATGGGTTTTCTTGTGATGTCTTGTGCTTCTATTTTGATGCAAGACTTTAGGTCTTAGAGCAACTCTAGCAACAACCCCTAAATCAGGCCCTCCAAATATTAAATGGGGACTTTCTCTATTCATTGAGGGCCTCAAAACTTGTTTCAACTACAACAATAGCCCCCAAGCATGGAGGACCCCATAGAGACCCCCGAGAAACGGAGGGTGAGGGGATGAATTTAAAGGTTTCACCAAAATAGGTGGTCAAGTACAGAGCCTACAGGAGTGCAACTGTTTTGTTTGGCCCTCTAAATAGGGTGGTTTATTTAGAGGGTCCGCTGGAGTTGCTCATACATAAGGACATGGTTTTCCTCCTATTTTCTCATTAACTGCAGTGTCATGTCATCTCAAATCCGACATGTCATCTCTATTTAGGAGTACCATGGACACTAGATGAGGTGGAAGACTACCCTCACAGTATGGGATGCGTTGGATCTTCTGGGATCAGGAGATTTTTCTTCCTTCAAGGCACCTGTTTTTTGGTTTGCTCGGGTTCCGTGTCCAAACTACATACCCTGGTAGTATGGCATCACCGACCTCTCTTGCAGGTTTCTTGAGCTGAGTTGAGGATGGATTCGGCACAACCACAGCACTATGTGCACTACGACGAGCGAGGATGAAGAACCAAGCTTGATGAAGTATAGATGCTCGGCACCTCGGTCACATCAGCCACATGCTCGGTCACCAGGAAAGAGGTTTGTGATACCAATGGTTCTTTAGATAAGATCACGATTACCACGCTGGGTTCAAACACTAAACTGTCCTGTGGCTTTGTAATGCACAAAACAGTGCATTTCTATGTATGTTATTTGATCAAATGAGGAGCATTTTTCATGAACATTTCCAAATTTTGGTTACGGATTATTTTTTATGAAGTTTGAATATTTGAAAAACATAAAACAAATTTGTATCAAAGAGTAATTCGTAATAATATACCATTGCCATATGTGACAGATATAATATACTACCTCTGTTCCACTATGTTTATCAATGGATTTAGGAGATTAGCTTACAAAGTCTGTCCTTTGTACATTGAGGGTGTCGAGAGTGTAGTTATTACAATATTTCCACTTTCTACTCCTAATTAAGTCATTTGAAAGAAGAGCAATGACTATACCATATTATTTAACAAAGATACGGGTGGTAATTTTATATTGACTTTTCTTCCTTTTAGCAACAAATAGTTTTTTTTCTTGGTGCTTATTCTCACTGTTTAGTGCATATGGTGTGCTATGGGCAAACACATACACCCATTTGTTAGTAGCACAAGTTGTGATCAAAATTAAGTTCTGGAAACCGTGTAATGTCTAAATGTCAATCTTTTCTTACTGGAGAGAGTAAATGCATAGTTTGAATGTTATTGTACAACATGCACTAGAGTCTTTTGTCTTAACTCAGATTTAAGGCTTGAGATGAAGCAATAATAGACCATGTGGGAACCTATCTATGTGTGTCCTATGGTCTGTCGCCGACAAGCACCTAACGAATAAAAGCTCAGCAGGACCTTTTTCTAGGAAGAAAAAAGAAGGTTAAAGACAGACGTGCATTGAAAAGTTTGTACCTCTAGCTTATCTTCTTTCGCCCTGTGCTTCTTTGGAAGCCTGCGGAAATCCTCCGTTAAGCGAAGACATTGCTGAATGTTCTCTGGAGATACGAAATCCAGCGCAATCTTGGTACAAGACTGCATACATAAAAATATTCCACATTCAGATGCAGAACATGTCAAACTTGACTAGATTTTCTCCCAGTCGTCATCTATCTATTGCATTTGAAACTGGGTACTGCAAGTTTACCTTGAGATTCCGTACTTGATGAGGACACCCAGCAGGTATAAAGACCGCCTCTCCAAGTCTTTGTACAAATGTCCATGGTTCAATTCCTACAACAGCATATCAAAACTTTGAGCACTTCATACTGTAACTATTCGCATGAAAGTATCTTTTAAATATAAATAGATAATGCAACTCACCATACTCCTCTTTGAGCTTCCTCTTGTGTTTGTTTGTTAGATAAAATGTTTCATCATGCACAGGGTTAAAAATCTGCAATGAAAGCAAGTTTCACAGATCGATAAACAACTATGGTCAGCACAAGCTGATTCAGAGATCACACTAACACTAACCTTTTCAACTGGAGAACAGTATATATGGCGAAATTCTTTGGAATGTTTTGTGAGGTATTCTTTTAGTTTTCCAACATCCTCCCTCCTGAAAATATCCCATAATGCACCTCCCCCATCATACGCGCAATCAATTGGGGATATATCTGCATCCTCCATGCTTGTATCATTTCCATCTGTTGTTAGATTCTCCTTTTTATCCTGTTTCGTATGTCTTATCTTCAAGTTTCTTATCTCCTGTTTTTGTTCTTCAGAGGGGTCAACTTTGAAAGTATGCATCAAAACATTGACCTGACAACAGAAATAACATTGCAGAATTAATGAAGACAAGTTTATAGCAAGACGCTAAGCATTCTCTATTAGATATAAAAAAATCCATCGATGCAGACGCCTTGTCTCAACAGACAACAGAAATAAGGTTGATGAACACAGTTCAGTATTGGGTCTCTCTTCATGCAGACGCCTTGTCTCAACAGAGGGAAAAAGAAACATACAAGGATTTCATGAACACAGTGTAACTATGTCCATTGGATTAGTGTACATCATTCTCAATTCCAAAAGTTTAACTATTTACTTACCGCATCAGACAAATCACAATGAAGCTTTGTAACAGAATCTCCTCTGCCCAGTTCCTGTGCATAGCCATAAGCTATATATGATTTTGGGCCCATGTCAAGCTTTAGGATGTCACCAGGAAGCAATGCAGAGACATTCAGCAAGCCAGATTTCAAATTTGTGTATGGTTGAAACGGCAATGAATTGATGTATTTCTTTCCATGGGAAGGCAAAATATTTTCGAAGTGGTTTGAAGTAGGCCAGTCCTTTAATTTAAGCATTTCAGGCCAAAGATTGGGATACATCCGACCTTCATAATACCCTTTGAAAAAGTCCTTGGTGCATATCTCAACCTGCATATATAAACAAATATATTAGAATTCTCACTAGATTATAATAAAAGCAAATAAAAAATAACTCCACTGGTTGGATTCTTTCAATCCACTAAGTCAACATCCATTTGAAGGATAAAATTGCATCTATCCTATGTCCCTTCAGAATTTTTATCCTTCATTTTCTTTTTCTCAAACATGCACCTAGGTTTGGACTCTATCTGAAATCCTTAGCATCAGCAATTTTATCCTTCATTATCAGATTTCAGATAGACAAGTTCCAAGAAAAATAAAGACACGCTTGGATATTTAACCTAGTTGACCTGGCCAGGTGATCATCCAGACACCTATAGTTTTGTTGGTAAACATATATGGATCCCACAGACATATGCACAACCAAAACACGCGCGCACGCACACACACACGCACACACACACACACAACTGTGTAAATGCTAGCTAGTTTCATAAAAATCACAATTTACAACATTAACAGAATAATTAATCACTAACCTCACAGCAAGACAGACAGTCAATGGCTTTCACTTTTTTCATCTCAGAACTAGTTTTGGTGCCATGTATTTTAGACCACATATCTGGTGGTTCCCAGCTCAAATGAGACATTTGTTTGAGTACATCTTGCACAATTACAGGTTCTCCTTTCACCCAGTGCTTCTGGAAGTGCTTGAGATCATCTGGCTTCCTGTCATCTGATATTGGACAGTATATGCAGTTATCTCCTGGATTTTCTCTTGTGGCAGCTTTCCTTGAAGTTTCATGACTATCTGAACATGAGCATTCACATATATCTGTACTGATAATATCAAAAGGTTGTAGGTCCTTGCTCATTTGCAAAGCCACCATCTCAAGCTTACTTAACCTATCTTTTTCAAAAATTTGTCTCAACTTAAGAAGTTGGTTTCCGCACCCACCAAGTTCAGATGGAGGGCAAGGAATGTTCCCATCAGGATCAGCTTCCCACTTGATAGACTCAGATTGGTGACTAGGCAAACCTGTTTCTTTGTTGGAAGTGGATGATGGAACAGGGTCACCACCATGCATATAAACAGCTCCTTTATTATCAGGAAAATCTACTGGTGACTCCTGACAAGAATCCTCAAGACAATTTTCACGAAGCTCCTTACAACAAACGATGCATAACTCGTACGAGCAGTTTGGGCAACTTCTATGTAGATCAAATATTGACGTTCTGCAATTGTCACTGTATCACAGAACAGTTTTTGGACACATATGAGACCAAAAATCATAAGAAAAAAAGACATGTTATTCAATAATTGACAAACATCCAATACCAGAACACCCTCTCATCCCCCCAAGTGTCAGCTTTCTCGACACTCAATTCTGACAATTCCAATCCTGTTTGGGGAAACAATATTAACAAAACAGTCGAAAGCCACAAGTAGCTAGTAAGTTATTCCATAGGAATCTATTGTACCTTGAATTCTGGCCTCTACTTCTTTTTCTTCCATCTGGTCCTTGTTGAGCTCTGTCAAACATGGCAACAGGTAGTGCAACATGTAGGTGGCATATTTGCGCTTGGTTTCAGGATCAACCTCATCAACACTGGCATCTACCTCATCCAACATGGCAGGTGCGTTATTCATCCTCATAAAGGAGTGGCCAATTCCTTTAGTCCATTGTGCGGTTTTACTAGCCCTGGGTGACTTCACACCTGCAGAAGTGGGCCTCCTTTTCCTTGTGCCTGATCCATTGCTATCGCATCTCCTCAAAACCGAGCTCTACAATAAGAGAAAATAAACTTTCTCAGAACTCACAAATAAGAGGTCATGACTGGGAAATTTGGGATATTTTTTTTCTCAACTCACTTATGACTTCAAACAAATCATATATGCAAGTCAAATTATTAAAACAATTTTGCAAGTGTAACAGAATGGAACACAATCCACAACATACCACAACAAAGACAAAATGCTCTCTAAACAAGGAACCACAAGAAATTAAGTGTTCATGACTGGAAAGTCCGACATTTTTTTTTCTCAACCACTTGCTTATGAATTCACATAAATCACAAACATCAATTTCGCCAAATAATTTTTGCCCAGTACTAGTAATACAGAGTGACTTGTCACAATATAATGGAACGGACCACATCCCACGGCATGTCACAGAAAAGAACAATGCTACATAGACAAGGATCCAATAGAAATTCAGAAAGTTCCATGCTGAATTGCTGATGTAATGTATGTACTAGGGTGGGCAGCTCAAAAGGCACAGGATCATCACCTCGGGCTCAACCTGCTTATCTTTGCAAACGCACCGAGTACAGATGCAGAGTCCACGGCAGAAGGGGCACTGCTCTTTCACCTCAGCCTCTGACATTGCTGGGTACCTGCAGAATCACAAGGTTCCCTGACGACGATTCCTGGAAACAGCAGGACAGGGACAGGGGCGAGGTGCGGGGTCAAGTCAATACTTGTTCCTGACGCAGGGGACGCAGTAAATCCTCTGGTCGCACCGCTCGCACCGGATCATCTCCTCCGGGAGCTGCCTCACCCTCTTGCACTGGTGGCACGACCTCCCGCCGCCCCCCCGCTTCCTCCCGGCGCCGCCCCTGCGGCTGGTGCTCGGCGCCACGTACTCCCCAGCTTCATCCGCCGATGCCGATGCCACCGCAGGAGCATTGACGCCGTCCTCCGGCGAAGGCTCGCGGGTGCCCCCCAGCGGCGCGCCCTGCTGCCCGGACGGAGCCCGGCGCTTGGGCCCCGGCCGGCGCCCCCGCGGCGCGGGCCTCTTCCGCCTGCCCCTGCTCTTCCTCCTGTCCTGCTCGACCGCCCAGTCCTCGTCCTCTCCATCCTCCTCCTCAACGGCCCGCCTCTCCTCCTCCTCCTCCTCGGCCATCACCCAGCTCACCGGCCCGACCGGGAGCTCCACTGCCGCCATGGCGCAGCGGGACCGGTCGAGAAGGGGGCGTCGGGAATCGATCCGCAGAACCTGATCAGAGAGAAGCAGGAGCAGAGGGGGAAAACGGATTCGATCGGCGGGGATTTGGTAGCCGGATTTATTTATCTGGAAGAAGAGATCCTTATTTATCTGCAGCGTTGGCGTTGGGCTGCGCGCTCGCGGCCGCGGGGGAGCACGTGGAACGCGCGCAGGCGGGAGCGAGACCGGAGCCAGCCAGGGGAAAGAAAACCCACGAGACGAGCCCGAGGCCGGGACCTCCCGCGGGTTTGGCTGTTTCCGCTGCGGGGTGGTGCGGGTCAGCGGGTGGTGTGGTTCATCTTTGGCTCCGCCGCCGCGGCCTGCGGATGCAACGGTAGTAACGGGAAAGACGTAGCCTTTCTCAGGCGGCGGCAATGCTCGCCTTGCCAGCCGAGGCGAGCGGAAATCGCTCTCAAGCAAGCAAAAAGATTGTCAGCACAGACATCGAGGAGCTCTCGCCTACTCCATCCGTCCCTAGATAACTGTCATTGTTGTCTTTTGTGTCACAACTTTATTTCGATCTGTAGAAAATACGTGCAACATTTTAATCTCTAAATAAATTTATTTAAAAACTAGATTCAAATATCTATCGAATGATATTTATTATGTACCATAAATATTAATATATATTTTTATATATTCGGTCAAAAAAATTTCTCGTGAAGCGAAAACGACCTATATTTAGGGACAGAGAGTAGAAACCAAATGCTACTTCCAACGTCCCTAAATATAAGCATTCATTGATTTTTCTGTTCATGTGACCGTTTGTCTTATTCAAAAAAATTATGAGAATATTATTTTTTTATGACATGTTTTATCATAAAAAATTTTATATTTTCGTAAATTTTTTGAATAAGACGAATGGTTAAACATGATGCGCAGAAATCGAGAAATGCTTATATTTAGAAACGGATGGAGTAGTTTTCTTACAAAGCAAGCTGCGGTTAAAGACCCCCGGTTACACGTCGATCATCAAATCAGAATCAAAACGAGGATTTTTTTTTTAATATGACGACGATGGACGAGGATGGTGGTGGTGGTGACGATCATCTATCGCAGGTTTTAGGCAGAGGCCCGGACCCTTCTGCGCCCCACAAAACCGATACGACACAAATTCGGCAAGATTTCCCCATATGCGCTGCCGCGATGGGTACGTATCGTATCCCGTTGGTATCCGTATCGTATTGCACGAGGGAGGTGAGCACATTCATCGCTATCCTATTCGATTTGATTTTCATTGTTCCTGCCAACTGCCAGGCGTGGCTCGTTGACCAGGCCGCGTGTCGTATCGGCAATGGCCCTCTCGGCTCGCCCCCCGATCGCGGGGCGTCCGTGCCTGACAAAGACCAGCCATGGCGCCGCCCGGCTCGGGTCTTGACCAGGGAAGTCGTTGCGTGATTAAGCCCGTTTTCCAAAAAACAACCCTAATGTTTATTACGTAAAAAGAAGATTATTATCACATCAAAATATCGATAAATATAGATAAAATCAAAAAATAACTGTACAATTTTATTGTACTCTGCGACGAACATTTTCAGCCTAATTAATTAATTTTTATATAATTTTTTACACAAACAAATGAAATGCTACAGTACCATAATGATTATGAAGTGACCTCAAATCTCAAATCTCAGCCTCTATTTTACATGCCTAAACGCGGGCTCAGGCACGGCGGCACCTGACCACTGATGCCCTGTGGGGGCGGCGCGCCCCACGAGCGCCGTGGGTCGCAAGCGAAATGGTACGGCCGGGCCAGGGGCGAAAGGAGAGCGGATATAATATACAAATTCTATTATGGATATATATTTTTATGTTGAAAATGGTACAGAGTCGAGTGGAAATAAGTACGGAAGAATTAAAATAAACGAATGATATATAGTATGTGTAGTTTTTTTATAGTGTTGGATACTTTCTAAACTAAAACCACATGACAACAATATAACATGAAAAATATTATTGATCAACCACATGTTGTCCGTTGAGGGACAAGGGCTAGAGCAATTGTCGGGCAGCCGGTATTTGCGATTCATATGAAAACTACAGATTAACCGACATGTGTTTAGGGCTTACTAATGTAAATGTACGTAATATATATAGGTGAGAAATTGTGGGATATAAACTATTATAGTATTATGATGGCCTCACTAAAATAGTGGTATATCTTATTATAAGTCTTGGATAATCCGCTTCAATTATCGGATAATCCATATCTATCATATTTTGTTAAAATCATATCATATTCCGCATCCGCACACAATTGAATACGTATTATCCATATCAGCGTGTATATAAAAAAACTCTTCTCCATATTCTCATATTTTGGTTTCAGATTCAGATTGGGTCGGATGTTAAAATTATCCACACCACTTTTATCTAGAAGATTAGATTTTAACATTCCATATGGCTTCACAGTTTTGACACTCTCCGCATTGATTTTTGCAAAATTGACATCAATACCATTGACCTATTGTTTTACTTGCCATTTTAGTTCTTTATTAGTTTTTTTCTTTATTCTATTTATTAAATTAGCTCTGACATCAATACCATTGACCTATTGTTTTACTTGCCATTTTGGTTCTTTATTAGTTTTGTTTTTCTTTATTCTATTTATTAAACTGTTCGTGTCCATTTATTATTAGAGCATCTAGAAGAGATTAGCTAAAAAGACTAGTCAAATTTACTGATTTAGCTACTCTCAAAAATAGATTTGACTAATAAATAATAGGGTAATCCGACAGATTCTGTAAAGATGGCTAGTGAGGTAGGCTAGCTAAAAATAGCTAGCGAATAAGGTGGGATAGAGAGCCACTAAATTTAGAGGGTCATTTACAGAGTCTGTTGGAAACGTTTTTTCTTCAACAATAGCTAAATTTAACTTTAGAAAACAATTTAGCTAGTCTTTTGGAGATGCTCTTACTAGCCTAGGCATTACGTGCATAACCTCTCTTGGATCAGATCGGTGCAATTAAATTGCCGCGAGACATGCGCACGCCGGCGGCCCAAACCTCACGCTGTTCATCGCCAGGGCGCCACACTCCTCTGCCCTCCCCCTCTTCTCTCCCTATTGATCATCAGGATTCAGGAGATTCAGGTTTCTCATCAGGAGATGTCCCTGATCTCCCTACCTGCTTTCTCTCCAGCGAAGGCTTGCACACGAGTGCCAAGAAGATGACGACCGGTGGGCAGCGCACAGTACGTAGCGACATCAGCCCCTTACACAGGCAATGCGAGAGGGAGAAACGCGGCAGACCGCCAGGGGGTGTATGTGGATTGATTGAACCGGTGACGCTTTGCTGAACAGCCAGGTAGGGTTACGGCCACCGGACGGAGATCAACATGCGGCGTGCATTAAAAAAAAGCGTAGATGATCAGGTATGGGGGCACTTTAGTCACTTTCCTAGCCTGTAAATAAAAAAAGAATAACAGAAAATTAAAACAAGAACAATGACAAGAAATCAATGTGTCAGTAATGTTAATGTCAATTTCACAAAACCAAATCTTGAAAGTGTCAAAGTTACGAAACCATACGTTAGAGTGTTAAAACTCCAAATATCTCCTTTCATCCCTAAGTCAGGACGCCGGGACTTTGAAAGTCTGTTTGGTTGCTTGGCTAATCCAAGTCTGGCTATAAATCTTAGCCTGACTAGCTCAAGCCTGGCTTAAGCAATGCATCTGCTTGATGTTTGGTTGCCCGTATAAAATTAGCATGTATTAGTTTTTTTGTTGTTTGGTTGGGTGGCTTGCCCGAATAAGTTCACCTCCTTACTCCATACGGTGAGTTTACTCCTGTCACCTTCTCTTCTTTCTCTGCTTCATACCAGAATTTCCTCATCGATGCTCCTCCGGTCACGAAATGAATACATGATTGATCCAAACTTCAACAGACTAATATAAATAAGACCCATCGCACTCTAGATCGAGCATTTATTAGAAATAAAGATTCGCAAAGATTGACCCCTTAGTGGACTTATCGACCAAGGGCCAATAATCAAACCTCCCCATACACCTCCTTAAAATAGGAGACCAGCATCATGGTGTTCACGAGCTTCTTGAATCTTGAGCGGCGATACCCAAGCTTCCCCTGATGTCCAGTCCGGAGCAACAAGTCCCCACAAACAACTGAACACAAGAAAGAAGGAAGCAAAGAAAGAGAAAAAAACACGGATTCCCAAATCCACCCACCCAAATCATGGATTGCAACCTCAGCTGCCACCGATTGAAACAGATCGATCCAAATCGGCATAAGACAAAAAGGAGGCAGACAGATTGCATCAGACGATAACGGAAGAAGCCAAATCAAGAATCATGGTCATTGGGTTCATGGCACAAGACACCACCTAGTTGCCGCCGATGTGGTTGCCGCGGTTCTTGAGCACGAAGGCCTACCCTCTAATCCACCACTCTGGCAGCTCTGTACGACGAAGCGCATCTATGACATTCATTCAGTTCGAACAGGAGGCGGCGGCGCCATGTCCATGCGAAGGAGCTCATGAACGTTTTGGAGGCTATGCCAGCCAGCTGTCGCTGGAGCATGGGGTGGGCAGGGACCGACTTTTTTTTTGTTTTTTTAGCCCTTTTCGCGAAAGAAGTTCACAAATACGTCCCTAGTGGAAAGATTTCAAAAAATGGGCCCTGGGTTCGGTGTCATAGCACGCGGCGCCGAGGTCACACAGCTCGGCGCCACGGTGCATGGCGCCGAGCCATCGCGAGCCGAGCCGACCTGGCGTCCGACGTGGCAGGGGGCTCGGCGCCATAGACCATGGCGCCGTGGATCTTGGCGCCGAGCCTCCATTTTCAACCTCAGCCGCGTCCTTGGAGGCTGCTCCATTTGTTCTTTGTTGCTCTCGGTTTTCCCTATTTCCCCCACCCAACCAACGTTCGGAATCGATCTATTGGACCGTGGAAACTTTGATTTTTTCCATAGATCTTCGAGAGCAAGGTATCCTCTGTCATGTCCTCTATTTTTCTCGGATTGATTTGGTTTAAATTATGTGTATTTTGTAACCCTAGATATGAAATTTCTTATGAGTTATGAGTTATTAGATGATTAATATGTGTACGTGTGTTATTGAAAACTAGGATGCCTAGGCGAGGTAGAGGTGGTCAAGCAAGGTAATCTTCGTCCAAAATAGTAAATTCTCCGATTTTGTTAGTAGAGTCATCAATTTAGTCCAAATATGTTTTGTTGAGTAGGAGGAATAACTTTCAACAAAGGCATCGCAATGCCTTCGAACCTTACCCATTACCTAGCGGTGTTCCCGTGCCGATGTGCTTTTGTGGTGATCCTTGTAAGGTAGAGGTTTCAGAGGAAGATGAGACTTTTAGACAAAGGTACTGGATGTGTGCGAACTTTGCATTCGATCCAACACCGGAGCAGATCCGCATTGGCATGATGGTGAGAACTTAGTGGTCAAAATAGTGATTTTTGATTCGTTACTTCATGTAATAGCAATCTAACTCATAATATTTTGCAGACTCCACCACCGCTATGCGATTATGAGCAGTGGATCGACACTGAGATTAAGAATAAAGACAATGACTTTTGAGATGGAATGAAGCAGTGGGATGCAGAGATAAATGAAAGGTTGGAGATGAGGCGCAAACAGGAGGCGGAAAAAAAGGAGCGTGAAGAGGAGGTGTGCTGCGAAGGCAAGGGATGAGAGAGAGAAGAAGCTTGAGCGTGCTCGTCGTGCGAAAGAAGCACTGGAGGAAAATCCCGATGCTTTGAGGAAGGGAAAGTGGCCGCGTTGTACTTAGTAGCACTCTACATTTGCATGTCTAATAAAGTAGTCATGGACAATGTCTAAGAGTATTTGACTATTATGCTAGTTCGCATGTGATGCACATTTTATTCTTGCGCGGTTAATCCAAAAACAATGTTGCATTTTTTATTTTGGTTGGTTGTCAAGCGGTGCATTTTTCGTTTTGGCCTCAAAGAATACGAATTAAAAAACTCATGAAATAGTGCAGTGGATAATCGAAATGCAGAACACATGTCGTGACATTTAAGGACCTGTACCAAACAAGGGTAAACATGTCCTCCAATAAACCTAACATGCCTTAGGTAATTAAAACCACTAATAACAATATGGATGTAGGAAATGACTACGATATGGTACTCTAGTAGTGTCCCCACATAGCAAACTGTGTTGCACCTTCTCCATAGTATCCGCTCATTACAGGCGGCGGCGACGGTGGGGGTGGAGACTGTGGCGTTGGAGGTCCATCTTTCTTGTGGCATGCACAGCTGCAATCTGGGTCCGTGCACATTGCCTCCTCTGAACTGTCATCCTTGTTACCGCTGCTCATGTTCATTTCTAGATCGAAGATGCGATTCTGCAAGTAGTAGATGTACTCCTGATATGGATGAATAGGAGGAGGATCGACCCACCTAACAAAACCACAATTTTCTGGCGCCTTGGAGGACTATTAAAAAAAAGCTATCGTAACTTGTAGATAGAAAGTGATATGAAAATATATTAAAAGCGAAGAGCAACAATATTTACCCATGCTCGTGGGCATTTGAAGAAACGACGACCTCCGTCTATGCCCTCAACCATCATTTGCAAAAGGCAATCTTCCCCATGCATGCATTTCGGCCAGTCTTCTCTCCTTTTATCGTATCCTCTCAGAGAGCACTCTTTACCGAAATCACTTTTACTCTGAACTGGCAACTCATACACTGCCTCACCATACTCATCTGGGCCAAGAGACCCCTCCCACACAATGGGAGGTCCCTTCCTCCCCCCTTTCCTCTCCCTGAGCCGAAACCCTTCCCACTAGATGACCCTCCGGACATTGCTACTAATGTGGTGTGGTTTCATCAGTGTGTGTATATATAGGCCGAGGCATGTAATTACTCATGATGTGCTGTGGTTAATGCATCTGAAAAGGCTAGGATAGCTGTCTGAAAAGTCTACGTTGAAGGACGCTGAAAAAGCTATTCTAATGAAGACTGAAAATGCTATGTTGAAGGACGCTGAAAAGGCTATTTAGAATCTAGACTTTTCAGTGACATGTCATTTCATATATTTACAGAATTTGTAGTATATAATATTTATTTACGATTTGATTGTCTTAATTATTTATTTGAAATATGTGGTTGGTACAGTGGTATTTACATATCAGACATTCATTAATTTTCTAAATTAGTAACCTTTCACTAAAAAAATTTGGCAGAACTTCCCTTGTTTTATTCCATCCTGAATAATTATAAGGCACATATATCATAGGTTCACATAGCCACAACAAGTTTACCACGACATAAACAGAGTCCATAAAATTAATCCATACAGTCCATAATAACAGTCCATAGTCCATAAAGTCACGAAATTTTTTTGCCATAACTTCCCTTGGTTTTGAGCATCAAAAGCCCCCGACAATCACAAGTCACATACACAAGCCACCATCACAAGTCGCATACAACACATTCACCATCACAGTGTCCCACAACCATTACAAGTCACCCACAACCATTACAAGTCACCCACAACCATCAGTGCCTCCTAGCCTTACCCTTGCCCTTACCTAGAGCGTCGGTTCCCGGAGTGTAACAGTCACGTGGGCGGCGTTGCCTACGTGTGGCAGGCTGCGAAGGCTGAGGAGCATCTGGGATCTGAGACGGTCCAATCTCCTCGTGGTCATCCTCCTCCTCGCCCTCAACTTCAATGCCAGCGAAAGTATCCGTTGTTGACCTGTCGTGCGAAGCAGTGGCCTGTCTTGCACCTCGCTGAGCCGCATCGCCACGCACGTCCCTCGCCGCGCTACTCCTACAACCACAACGAGCTACAACACGACGTAGCCAGTGTGCAAGTCTCTGAAGTTCAATTATTAGTCAATGGATATGTTTCGATGACATTATGTGTTAATATTGAAATTCATTGCAAACTTACCCCAAGAAAGGTAGCCGTCCTCTCATCGACATCCGTCGTCGAAAACCGCTCAATATCATGCACCGATTGCCTTAGCGCGTTGCCCTGCAAAGCACAAACGAAAACAAGCTGTTACTCGTCAACAATCATTAAACTTTCTGAAAATATTATTCCAGAGCTTCCAGTACCACTCTATCCAAGATTGGCGCGGCCTCCACAACGGTCCCTTCCCGGGTCGCAATGTCATAGGACGTATCTTCGTCATCAGACGAATCCAGGTCGGCATAGTCAGCACCTGTCCACTGCACCTTCAATCTGGGACGAGTCACACCTAAGTACCAAGAAAGGTACGCCCGGAAGTTGTAGTTCGTATGCTCGTCCTCATTTTCATACACATTTTCATCAAAAAGATCCCATTCTTCAATGTAAGCGAGGTGAAGTCTCTCGAAATCGGTAGTCTTTTTATGCTTCTGACGATTAATCATGTAAATACAGTTTCAACAATGATTTAAAAAGAAGTGAATCATATCGAAATGGACAATTATTCATTAATCTAAATTGACAAGTAAATCATAATCGAAATGGATAGGTGAATCATAATCGAAATGGACAAATGGATCATAATCGAAATGGTCAATTTTGATGAATCTAAATGCACAAGGGAATCATAATCGAAATGGTCAATTTTTCATTAATCTAAATGCACAAGGGAATCATAATCGAAATGGTTGTTTGAATCATAATCGAAATGGATAATTTTTCATTAATCTAAATTCACAAGGGAATCATAATCGAAATGGACAGGTGAATCATAATCGAAATGGACAACTTTTTCATTAATCTAAATGCACAATCATAAACGAAATGGAGAGGTGAATCATAATCGAAATGGACTTGAATTTTTTCATTTTCGAAATGGAAAAGTGAATGCACTTACTTGTGAAACCCGATGGACGTCGAGAATGGTGGTACGGGCCACTCCTGCCGCAAACCAAACTGCCTAGCAACTCGCTGCGGTAGGTGGTACTCAACTGCGTAGAAGCAGATCAGCGGGCACGTCATCCTATATAGATCCTCATCAGTGAAGCACATGCTGCTCCACTGGAACTGTCCCACCTTCGAATCTGTGTACGGCTGCCAAGAGACCTAGAAAAACTTTGTATGTTAGTATCGCTTACAACAGTTCAATGAAATGAGTCAATCTAGTACAAGCGGTAACAGAATGAAATTAGCTCACCATAGAGGGTGTGAGGCAATCCAGCTCATTAGCATACTCGACGTATGCTCACACAGACCTGGCATGTGGAGGTGTCACCTGGTCCTGTTGACACCGGATTTTGTCAGTAAATCCGATGCAATATAAGTTGTGAAGCAAACGGCTATTCGTATGAGTATCGACGTGAAGCCGATATACGACAGCATTTGCCAATGGGGTCGGAAGCTTGTATGTATGTGAAATTATGTGAGATGGCTTGGTCTTGATTAAATTAGCACCTTGGCCAGATTATTTTATTTATTAATGAAAGCAAGTTAGGCAGAAGATGGAGTTCACATGTGCATGTTTCAATTGATTTGAGCTTCAATGGCTGCTTTGGCGTAATCTGGCCGGATAATGACATGATTAGTGTGTAAGCACATTTTAAGGAAATGAGACATCGGCCAAAGCAGAAGAGAAATAATAAAGGGAGTGCACACAGCAGCAGCAATCGGCAGGGAGCAGAAGAGAATCAGCAGAGAAATAATTGGCCAGGCTGGAGCAGAAGGAAAATAATCGGCAGCTGGTGCAAAGAATAATCGGCAGGGAGAATCGGCTACAGGCACAATCGGCTGCAGGCATAATCGGACGGAGTCCTAGTACAGAGCAGATTGGTTGAAATAAATAGAAAGGAGGCAAGGATGACGTCTGGACGAGAGGCCGACACGTATGGATATAAATGGTTCAAATATATATGCGACATGGAGTCTGGTGCACATGCTACATGTTGAAGAGTCCAAGGTATTAATTATATACGGGCAAGATGATCTCATCGGGGGAGAAGTCGGAAGAGATTTAATTAGAAAGGATTCTTCACAAGGGAAAGTAGAATCCATATATTTTAATTAAGGTAGTCAAGTTGTAATTAGTTTAGCTAAAAGATTGTTTTCTATGCGTGAGTCGCACGCCATGTTCTAAGCCCAGCAGCCCTATAAATATAAAGGGTGCACGGTCATTGTAATCAAAAAATCAATCAATCGTACAACAAACCGGCCCCGTGCCAATATCGAGTCCTTTAGTCGAGTCGTCGAGTTCTTCGAGAGGAGTCATCGATCCGTCGACCTCCGTAAGTACCGGCAACCTTGTATCATGCTTAGTATCATGCGGTGGATTTAAGCTTTGATGCAAGTAGTCTTGTTACCATGCTTAGTATCATCCGGTGGATTTAAGTTGTGGTCTCAAGAAGGTTCCTCTGTTAGGTCATGAGCCATGCGGTGGGCTAAGATCTAGTATGGACCAAGTTATCGGCTCTGTTAGATTTCGGCAAGATCTAACAGATTCATTAAGTTACCCCGTGTTGCTTCGTTTTTACTATGTGCTTAATTCATGCAACACACTTTTGCCCAATCTAGATCGGCTAGAATCGGCTTTGTTTCACGATGTAATGAATTATCCCCTTACAGCCGAATCCGAAACCGATCTAGGTTGCTACGTGTCGCGGGTTCGAGCTTGTCGGCATCGTGTAGATCTTGACAGAACCGGGTATCATGCGGTAGATGCAGGTTTTTGGGTCGTCTTAGAGCTAATCATCCGGTGGATTAGAATTCGATTCGATCTGATAGATTTATCTTTACCGATTAAGCTTGTTCCTTCGCCATGGACCCCGATTCGGCTAAGTAGCCGTATTCGGCAGTGTTCTCATGAGTGAACTTGTGTTCGTGGGTTTGCATTGGACAATGAATGCTTCTAGCCTTTCACGATTAGATTGTATCATGCGGTGGATTGATCTAATCTGATTGGTGGTGTGGCCTCAAACGAGTTGTATCATGCGGTGGATTAACTCGTTTGCTGTCATGCTTGACGGGTGCTGCTTTCGGCCTATGCATTCTTGTTTTCAATGTAAATTCGTGACTGCGTTGTGGGTTCGTAACTAAACATTGAATGCTTTTAGCTTTTCATGGTTAGATTGTATCATGCGGTGGATTGGTCTAATCTGATTAGTGGCGTGGTTACAAACAAGTCGTATCATGCGGTGGATTAACTTGTTTTGTTATCATGCTTGACGGGTGCTGCTTTCGGCCTATGCATTCTTTGTTTACTGCGAATTTATGATCATGTTTCACCCTTTTATTTATTTATCATGCTCTGTTTCTCGTTAATCGGCTATGAGTATATGTCCATTCGGTTGAAAGCCGATCTTTCGTCATGCTTACGTCACGCATTCGGCAGTGCGCTCCTTGCGTGCCTTGCCGATTGCCGAATGAGGTTTTAACTGCCGACAGATAGCTTCCCTGTAGCTATATGTCTCTCAAGATTGGCTTCAACGCCGCAAACATGGAACTGTCTGGTCTCACCCGGCACGTTCCAGGTTTTAATCTAAACGTTTTTATCCCTTTGTTAGTTTTCAAACAAACTGACTGGCACGCTTCCGGATTCGAAAGCCCGGGCCACGTTTGAAGCCAGCTTTGTTCGGCTTGCTGTGTGCTTGGCGTGAGGTGCGGATTTTACGTCAACACACTTTTTGGCACGCCCGGTGGGACCACATATTTTGATCGGAAGTCAGATCTCCTCCAAATATTTCATTATCATTAACTTCCAGATCATGGTGGATCAATTGCCAATTTATCTGCATCTTGTGAATGAGATCAAGCAAAGCAAGGAGATCGAGTTCTTTCTTATTACGTCGACATGGACGTCATCAAGAGCCATTATGAATCGGCTTCATATACAAGAATAGCCGATGGAGGATTCTAGCATGCAAGGTAGTTGAAAAATAATCAATAAGCATCGTGACGAAAAAGACTCCATTACCAAAAGTTTTGCTCCGTGCACACAAAGATGCTGGGAACTTACACATCAGCACCTACACAATCGGCGGCCATGTCATTAGGCTTCGTATTCTGCCTCGCCGTATGTGTGCCGTATACTTTTTTGAATATGCTAGTGGAGAAGTATCGTGCAGCACAGAAGGAATTTTGAATTCATCACGTGTATAAAAGCTTGCCTATTCGGAGTTATACGTGAAACAAAAAAAATGGAAGTTGGAAAAACGTGCATACATCAGATTCTATTTGATCCGAATCATGCCAGAGGCGACATGCATGCCATATATAGTAAAGGGGCAATGATGGTGGAGGACTAGCACGTTCTGCTGTGGTTGGATCAGAGGCCGATATCTTTATGTATTCGGCTATCGTGATGACGAGGTATTCGGCAGATGACAAAGTATTCGGCAAATGACCATGCGGTCGGCTATCCCAGAAGGCGGTGATTCCATTCAAAAAGCAAAAGGGGGCTCATCTCTCGGAATATTTACTGGACCGTGTAGTTCGCTGTGGATTAAATAAATAATAGATGTGTCTAATGATGAGGTCAAGAAGAGGAAAACTGGAGAGCTACAAATTCCTGATCGACATGATATATTGGCTGCTTATAGCTCAGAAAATTATTTCTCTGTGAGGAAGAAGCTGATAGAAAGCTAATCGGCTAAAAGTAAAGCCAAAGCACGTGTTGAGTACACTCAGCCGATAGAGCTGATATCGCTGCCGATTGAAACATGCTGATGAAGCCAGGAGCCTGCTACTTCGTCAAGTATTTAAGGCGCGCATTCAAACTCCATTTAATGCTAGATTAATTATGGATGAAATAGTGCAACGGCACCGATATCGACATTCCTTAATGCCGGTTTCTACGTATGACAAAGAAAAAGCATTCCTCTCTCTCTTGGATTTTCTCATGAGTTATTTCTTGATGGAGTTGACGACAAGGGGATACTTGCTATTACATGGCCGAGGCTGTGCTAAGGTTCCTGGTGGACTGTCGACTGTTAAAATTTAAGCATCGGCTTTCGGTTGGCCGATATATGGTTTATTGGTTTGCATCATGAAGGGCGCACAGAAGAAAATTAGAGTCATCATTCAAAAGGATTAGACCAGCAATGCTCAGTTATACTTTGTGCTTCTTACCTGTCGGCTGGTTGAGAGTAAGAGATATATTGACTGCTAGGGGAATAGCTGATAGGTTAATGCAAATGCCTATTACTGGGTATTCGTGAGAAGATCATCAAATGTGTACACGTGTACATGCATATTTGGAAAAAGCCATCTGCGACAGAGGGGTATATCGGCAATCTGATATTGTTCCAAAGATTAGAATGTTGGAAAGCCGTGTTCATCGGTTATGAGTACGTACATTTGTGCATGATGAGTACTATACGAAAAGAAGGCCAGGAAGCTATTAAGGAAAAACTCTAAAGGACAGGGCCATCGGCAATTCCGCTGACCAACCATGGGGTAACAGCATGCGCCAGCACATCATGACCTGATCACCGCCGACACGAAGCTGCTGGAGGTTCGGGATATTATCAAACATCATCACCAATACTGTGATTCCGCCGTCGTCGCTGCCGCAAGATTGCTGGAGGCAATTCAAAGAAAGATCCGCGATACTGCCAGGTGAATCAGTTGAAAATAGCATGACATAGCCAATGGTCCCAAGCCATCAGGCGATTCTTGCACTCCGACAGGCAGAAGACACTAATAGAAGTTGGAAAGGAAATCTTTAGAAGATCGAACTCGTCTGCAATTCGACTTGGGCGTTCAAGACTTGAAAGTTACCTCTGCCTCGATGGTTTCGTCACGCAGCAACGACATCCAGGGAGCCATCAAGCGGCGTCGAGGCTGAAGTCCAGTGCAAACCAACGCCCGCTGTCCGGCCGATCAGCCACCATATCGTACATAATCAGTATCGATACAAGCATGTGGTGGGTTTAGTTCAACTGTGGATAATGATGCTTATTCAGAGTACATGGCAAAGCCAAGTTGCGCACTCTGGCTCAAGTGCTAAGTCACGATGAAGCATCAACACATCGGCTGGTATCTTACTCAGTAAATCAAGAAGTGCTGAAGGTAGTAAGAATTGATAGACGACCTTTTATGATTAACGGAGTTAACCTTGGGCCTTGGGGTACCTGGTGATTGATGATAGATTCAGATATGCACCGAGAAAGCCGATAGGTTTGAAAATCATCAGGCTTATGATAAGCCGATCAAAAAAAAAAAATGTATCAGCTGAAGATTGAGTACATGGATCAACAAGGGTCAGTTCCCATGGAGCAGCATTCTCCTAGCTACCTGTTCTTCTAACAGTCTGTGACAAAACAGGCGATGAAGGAATAGCCGATTTATTTTTCATCGGCTACTTGGAGTTGGACACTACTAGTGCTGACGATGTTACAAGACTGGAAAGGAGAACAATGCCGCAGTGTGATTCTATATCGGCATCATGCATCTGCAAGAGGCAACAAGACGACGCAGCCAGCAGCAGCATAATCGGCTTGCATAACTGATGGCAACAACATGGTTACCAGTGTCAGACGGACTTTGTTACTCAGTAGAGAATTATTATTTTGAGGAGTTCTCATCACTACAAAGATTCAGTAGCTGAGATGGGCAGCCGCTGGGAGTTTCTCGAAGTAAAAGGTTAATATAGAGGAACAGTAATAAAGTAGCAGGGGGGCTATGATTAATTCTATACAGCTGTTGTCACCTTGGCATCGGTTAATCACATGACTAAGTGGCTGCTTAACAAGAAGAGGAAAGGCCGATAGCTGTTCCCGATAGAGCTGATGATTGAGTTGATAACCGTTTTCGGATTAAGCAGTTAGAAGACCAACATGCACAGCTTGGCAATATTTTAATTTTAGCTAGACAAAAGCACGTGCAAAGGACAAGAAAGCTGTCAATGTTCTTGTTTCAAGCGGTTTATATGCAGAGCTCCCACGCAATGACCAATGAAGTTGCTGATTCGCCATCGATGTCACGCTGATTGCCTAACTGGAGCTGGTAACTAGTATACGAGAAGCCCACTTTTGTCGCTGCTGATTTTGCCGATTGCCGAAACAGAAGACTGCGCCGACTCAGGAGAAGAGCTACGGTATGATCAAGTGAACTTTATTTCTTACTGCAAAAATACTTGGGAATTTTATCTTGCAAAAAATAAAAATAACTTAGCTCCTCGATGATATAAAATTCCTACCAGAGCCATATGCTGATATTATTGAAACCACATACATATGCTGCTTGTTTTTGTATTGAGCATTGTCAAATTGTTTGCGACCCTTGTGAGATTCATTTCATGCTTTTAAGATCAAGATCACGTACACTCCACATATTGTTCCATTGGTGGGTATGATAGACTTTAACTTTCGGGCGCATCGCTGTCGTTTGGTCTGGATTAACATACTCAACTACTCATGCTGACTTCTACACTCGAAGTTACGCAAAAACATGCCTCCCATCTACACAAAAGTACTCCATCCCTTTGGTACGACTCTTCATGTTCATTTATGCAAAAAGAAATGGGCTATGCAAAAAAAAAAGAAAAGAAAAGAAAATGTATATATCAAAGGTAGCCCATATCCTAAAAATAAAAGGAAGAGTCGTGCGAAAAAGGAGTTCCATCCAGAAATTCCACACACATGCACATCTTGATCTGATTATGTGACTTGTTTTCACTTTTGGATCCAGTTTTTGACTTTGCAAAATATACAATGCAAGTATGCTTCCTTTTTTGTTCCCTACCCTGAGCTCCACAAACAGCCTCATTAAAAGTAGGAAGAAAAGGAGGCGACACAATGCCTTGGTGAGGAATAATACACATTGAGAGATTTGAGAGAATCATTCGGGGAGCAAAGTTGTGTTTTGATTTGAAAAAAAAAAAAAACCAAGTTATTTAGCAGGAAGGGTAGAGTTGTCTTGATTATTCGTGTCGGCTAAAGCATTATGGTAAAAAAGCTTGAAGAAAAGTATCGGCAATGAAAAGGACAGTTGAGATGTAAAATTTATGAGCAAATTGCATCGGCCAGGAGATTGAGATGCTGAATTTACAGAATTTCGAAGCATGAATCCTTCATACTCCGAAACTGGGGGGCTTGTGTTGACACCGGATTTTGTCAGTAAATCCGATGCAATATAAGTTGTGAAGCAAACGGCTATTCGTATGAGTATCGACGTGAAGCCGATATACGACAGCATTTGCCAATGGGGTCGGAAGCTTGTATGTATGTGAAATTATGTGAGATGGCTTGGTCTTGATTAAATTAGCACCTTGGCCAGATTATTTTATTTATTAATGAAAGCAAGTTAGGCAGAAGATGGAGTTCACATGTGCATGTTTCAATTGATTTGAGCTTCAATGGCTGCTTTGGCGTAATCTGGCCGGATAATGACATGATTAGTGTGTAAGCACATTTTAAGGAAATGAGACATCGGCCAAAGCAGAAGAGAAATAATAAAGGGAGTGCACACAGCAGCAGCAATCGGCAGGGAGCAGAAGAGAATCAGCAGAGAAATAATTGGCCAGGCTGGAGCAGAAGGAAAATAATCGGCAGCTGGTGCAAAGAATAATCGGCAGGGAGAATCGGCTACAGGCACAATCGGCTGCAGGCATAATCGGACGGAGTCCTAGTACAGAGCAGATTGGTTGAAATAAATAGAAAGGAGGCAAGGATGACGTCTGGACGAGAGGCCGACACGTATGGATATAAATGGTTCAAATATATATGCGACATGGAGTCTGGTGCACATGCTACATGTTGAAGAGTCCAAGGTATTAATTATATACGGGCAAGATGATCTCATCGGGGGAGAAGTCGGAAGAGATTTAATTAGAAAGGATTCTTCACAAGGGAAAGTAGAATCCATATATTTTAATTAAGGTAGTCAAGTTGTAATTAGTTTAGCTAAAAGATTGTTTTCTATGCGTGAGTCGCACGCCATGTTCTAAGCCCAGCAGCCCTATAAATATAAAGGGTGCACGGTCATTGTAATCAAAAAATCAATCAATCGTACAACAAACCGGCCCCGTGCCAATATCGAGTCCTTTAGTCGAGTCGTCGAGTTCTTCGAGAGGAGTCATCGATCCGTCGACCTCCGTAAGTACCGGCAACCTTGTATCATGCTTAGTATCATGCGGTGGATTTAAGCTTTGATGCAAGTAGTCTTGTTACCATGCTTAGTATCATCCGGTGGATTTAAGTTGTGGTCTCAAGAAGGTTCCTCTGTTAGGTCATGAGCCATGCGGTGGGCTAAGATCTAGTATGGACCAAGTTATCGGCTCTGTTAGATTTCGGCAAGATCTAACAGATTCATTAAGTTACCCCGTGTTGCTTCGTTTTTACTATGTGCTTAATTCATGCAACACACTTTTGCCCAATCTAGATCGGCTAGAATCGGCTTTGTTTCACGATGTAATGAATTATCCCCTTACAGCCGAATCCGAAACCGATCTAGGTTGCTACGTGTCGCGGGTTCGAGCTTGTCGGCATCGTGTAGATCTTGACAGAACCGGGTATCATGCGGTAGATGCAGGTTTTTGGGTCGTCTTAGAGCTAATCATCCGGTGGATTAGAATTCGATTCGATCTGATAGATTTATCTTTACCGATTAAGCTTGTTCCTTCGCCATGGACCCCGATTCGGCTAAGTAGCCGTATTCGGCAGTGTTCTCATGAGTGAACTTGTGTTCGTGGGTTTGCATTGGACAATGAATGCTTCTAGCCTTTCACGATTAGATTGTATCATGCGGTGGATTGATCTAATCTGATTGGTGGTGTGGCCTCAAACGAGTTGTATCATGCGGTGGATTAACTCGTTTGCTGTCATGCTTGACGGGTGCTGCTTTCGGCCTATGCATTCTTGTTTTCAATGTAAATTCGTGACTGCGTTGTGGGTTCGTAACTAAACATTGAATGCTTTTAGCTTTTCATGGTTAGATTGTATCATGCGGTGGATTGGTCTAATCTGATTAGTGGCGTGGTTACAAACAAGTCGTATCATGCGGTGGATTAACTTGTTTTGTTATCATGCTTGACGGGTGCTGCTTTCGGCCTATGCATTCTTTGTTTACTGCGAATTTATGATCATGTTTCACCCTTTTATTTATTTATCATGCTCTGTTTCTCGTTAATCGGCTATGAGTATATGTCCATTCGGTTGAAAGCCGATCTTTCGTCATGCTTACGTCACGCATTCGGCAGTGCGCTCCTTGCGTGCCTTGCCGATTGCCGAATGAGGTTTTAACTGCCGACAGATAGCTTCCCTGTAGCTATATGTCTCTCAAGATTGGCTTCAACGCCGCAAACATGGAACTGTCTGGTCTCACCCGGCACGTTCCAGGTTTTAATCTAAACGTTTTTATCCCTTTGTTAGTTTTCAAACAAACTGACTGGCACGCTTCCGGATTCGAAAGCCCGGGCCACGTTTGAAGCCAGCTTTGTTCGGCTTGCTGTGTGCTTGGCGTGAGGTGCGGATTTTACGTCAACAGGTCCCAAAGGTAAGCAATCGTCGGTTGAAGTCGAGGATTGGGCTCCACGAACCAGGGACGTGGAGGAAGAACTGTGGGCCGACCAACAGGTAAACGAGTCCACATCCAAAGCTGGAGAAGGTACACACACCCCCCAACAGAACTGCCCTGTCAGGTGCGCCGACAAGCCTCGCAAAGGTGCCGGTACAAGAAACTCAAGACTCTAGACGCCCAACTGTAACCCCCCGCCGTGTAGAAGTCTGTCAGGCAAGGGATGTACATCCAAGACGCGGCGTCACCAGTGCCATCTGGAAAGAGAACACACCCAAACAAGTGAAGGATCCAAGCTCTGCAGTAGTAGGTAACTGTCTGCTCATCTGCATCTCCCGGACAAATGCCAAAGTTCTGTCGGAGCCAAGAAATAGGTACCCCAGAGGTCCATGTACCCGGAGCCGCGGTAGGAAGCTCTCTCCCTAGAAAGACGTGCACACGATCCCTCCAACCCTCAGGGCTGCACTGGCCTGTAACCGGACGCCCTCTGACACTGAGTCCAAGAAGCTTCTGCACATCCTCAAGTGTCACTGTCATCTCACCACAAGGAAGGTGGAAAGTATGAGTTTCCGGCCTCCACCTACATAAATGAGACACTGAAATGAATCATCCAATATATTGAAAAAAAAAAAGAGACCAAATTTGTGGGACTATGATTTTACCTATCAACAAGAGCTGTGATCGCCGCTGGGTTCAAAACAGGCAACCCGTGGCGAACCTGGTACGATACGACGTCTAGGCCAGCCGTCCTCAAGAGAGGAGTGTACCTGTCGTCGTACCACATGTCAATGAACCCATTATGGGTTCGAGGACGAAGAAGGGGCAGTTCCTGCGCAAAATTAAAATTTTGATTAACAAAGTTAGTAGCAATTAGAAATGTAATATGATTGACGAAGCGAGAGTATGCCATTACCTGCCCCTCCGCCGTGAGTCGTCCTCGGTGGTTCTGGTCGTAGTACGGATCCAGCAGGTGGGGTAGCGCCATCCTGAAATAGAGAGACATATTAGTTAGAAAATTTAACATCTTAACAATAAATATTACAAAAAAAATATTCGCAACGAATGTATGCAAGTAACCGATAAAATGCGGGAAATAATTTACAAAATGCAACAAAGTACATAATTTATTGTCACCTGACTAATACGCCAATGGCACGTGCGAGAATTGTGACCCAGTCTACCACATTTGCCACATTCATACTGATCGGGGTCATTAAGAAATGGAGTTTCACTACCTCGCCTAGTGCTTCCTGGAATCTGATCCATAACCATCTTGTACCTCGTCCTCTTTCTAGACCCACGCTTGTCCCAACGGGAAGCTGGATCTGCAACATACTTCGGGCCGTCATATGGAGGCCACTCTCCCGAGTCCCGAAAAGGTACGAATCTAGGACTCCATGTGAGCACTTGGTAGTCAACACTATACTCACGAGGTATCCTACTCTCGATGTCGTAGTTTCGAGCTCTTGCTGCAGCCACCATATGATAACATGGGAAGTGATATTGCTTTGGTGCGCCACCAGTGCAGGTAAATTCTTGTAGACAAACCACATGCTTTCTGGACTCTCGGATCTCGCCATCGGATGTTGTACGATCCCTCTGTACTACCTCATAAGTGCCCGAAGTATGATCAAAACACACGACTTCATGCGTGTGTCCCCGTTCCTTTGCCTTGTTCAGGTGTTGTGTTGGGTTTTTAGGCCATCTCACTCCACGACTCTGCAACTCTCTAGCCTTGGCATGCCTATCATTGAAAAACGCAACAAGTTTGTAGAAAGTGTAGGAAACAATAGCATTCACAGGCATACCACGTATCCCCAAGAGCAGGCCATTGAACGACTCCGCCATGTTGCTGGTCTGAAACTCGTACCTCCATCCTCCAACATCATGGGCCCTAGTCCATTTCTCCAAATCTCTCATCAATCCTGTCAACCATTGTCTACCCTCTGCATTGGTGGCTGTTCTGATCTGCTCCAACTTCTCACGGAAGTACTTATCCTCAAGCTGACGTGCACACTCCTCGAATAGCTTGAAGTTGTCCTTGACACCATCCTTACGGAGGAGGTTCTCGGCAAGGTGTCGAGTGCACCAACGATGGTGCAAAGGGGCATACCCCTATATATGCTCACGCACAACATTCAGTATGCCCTGGTGCCTATCAGATATGACATCAACCTCTCGACCGGGACCAACCACATGTATCCGGACGTGTCTCAAGAACCAGCCCCAACTATCTTTGTTCTCCTTCTCAATCAAGGCAAATGCCAAAGGAACCAGATCGTTGTTTGCATCAACAAATATGGCTATAAGAAGCACCCCTGCATACTTGCCAAGAAGAAACGTGCCGTCAATTGAGAAGACGGGACGACAATACTTGAAGGCCTCAACACACTGAGGGAAGCACCAAAAGAGTCGGAAGAAAATCTGCCGCCCATTGATCAACTCATTTGGTTTAGGCATGTACTCGTAAACTGTCCCTGGATTCACCGCTTTGATTGCATTTAAAAGTTCCGGCAACTGCTCATAGCCGTCCTCCCAATCCCCATATATCATCTTCCATGCCCGTTGCTTAGCCCTCCAAGCTTTACCATAAGTAATCTGGTATCCATCATAAACCTCCTTAACTGTGCTGATAATTGTCTTCACCTTCATGGCGGGTTCTTGCTTCAGAATTCCCATTAGCCGCTTCGCAATTAAGGTTGAGCTCAACTGTCGATGCTTAGTTGTCAACTCATGTTCTGAACATGTGTGTGGCCCAACCACTTTTGTGATCTTCCACTTACCGGTGACCTTTTGCTTCCTTGCACATACCCTCCAATCACAACGGTCCTTGTCACATACAACTGTGTACCGCCGCTCAGCATAAGAATGGAGGACCTTGTGTGGCCTTTTGCGAAGGACTGCAAAATGCTGCAACCACCTCTTCAATGATGGAAGGTCATTGAAAATACGCCCCGTCTCAACTGTCATGCTCCAAGAAACCTCAGGAGCGTCTAAAAGGTCTTCATCACGACCTTCTGCACGAGCCTTATCTGAATGTGCAAGATCACTGAATGCATGAACACTTAAGTCACGACCAGCAGAATACGTCTCATCATCTCAATGTCACTCTCTGTAAGCTCTCCAACCGGTCGGTCATCATCAGAATCAATTGTCCTCGCACACTCATAAGGCTCATCATCATTCATAACTTGAGCTTCATCGGCCACATCTGCCATGCTGTTGGAGGCCCTAATTTCATCTTCATTTTGGACACCATAGGGCAATGAGTTAACACCGACATTATCATGAATGTCCCCTATACAACAAAAGGCACAAAGATAAGGATATCATGATAAAATGGTATTGCATGAGCTCCAACAACATATGTGGATGCGATACTTACTATCAGGAGCAGATTGAGCATCGGGGACACTCGGCAAAGGTTCATCAAAACTCCTACCAAGTTCCCGTACCGGAGAGTCACCATGTGGGAGATGATCCATTACTGGGCCACACATGTTAGGGGTGGGATCAATAAACACCGGCCGCACCACCATATCTAAACATTGCAACTGACTCTTCATTGCCACTCTCACATAATTGTCCCATTGCTTCTCATTGTCAATTCGGACGGTCCGCTTCAAGATGTTGGGGGGGAGCACCTAGGTTGATAACACCGTCAACTTCTATCTCATGAACGTCTCCATGGGAACGTATCTCCTCACGAGCCCTTACAACAAACTCACTAAAAGATGGCCTTTCATTTAATAGAACCGGCACACTTTGCATGTCAACAAACTCAACATATCCATAACGATCTCTTTCCACACTACCACCATGATATATGTTCACTAGGTTGTCCATCTAGTACTACATGCAAATATCGAAACAAACTTTCATTACCCCGTAAGTCATGTCTATTTTTCAAAACTACCACTAGCTATCACTACAAATATATACTAATATATACTACTTTATACTACCACTAATCTTGATTATACTAACATAGTATACCAATGATATCGCTAACTAAAACACTACCGTAAATATTATCACTAACTAATATCACTATGCATATACTAAACTAAAATCACTAAATACTTCTATAGTAACTAAATTACTATATATAATTCTAGCTATCAGATAAATTACTAACATCACTAACTATTTCTCTAATTTTTTTACCTTACACGACAGGGGTGACGCGGCAGGAGGCAGGGGCGCCCGGGGGCAGTGGCGCCGGGCCACGGGCGCCGGCGGCACGAGCGCCGGCGGCCGGGGGGGCAACGGGGCCAGGGGCGCCGGCCCTGGCCGGCCCAGCCCGGCGGCGACGGGCGGCAGGCGGGCGCGGGCGGCGGCCGGCCGGGGGCGGGACGGGGGCGGCCGGGGGAGGAACGGCGCGCAGCAGGACGGCCGGCGGCAGGCGGAGCGGCGGCGGTCAACGACGAGCGGGCGAGGTGGACTAGCGGACGCGCGGGAGGAGCTCGGTGCCGAGGCCTATTAAAAGGCTCGGCGCCAAGATCCACGGCGCCGAGCTCAGCACCATGGTCTATGGCGCCGAGCCCCCTGCCACGTCGGACGCCAGGTTGGCTCGGCGCCATGCACCGTGGCGCCGAGCTGTGTGACCTTAGCGCCGCGTGCTATGGCGCCGAGCCCAGGGTCCATTTTTTGAAATCTTTCCACCAGTGACGTATTTGTGAGCTTTCGCGAAAAGGGCTAAAAACAAAAAAGTCGGGGGCAGGGGCAAACTAGGGCAGCACTACTTGCAGCTGCGCAGGAGGCGACGACGGCGGTAACGGGAGGTGAGGCGAACAGGTGAGAAGGCAACATGGTGAGTGGATTCTTACGTGCGTGGACCAAGGGCCTTGTGCAAGCCTGACTCTGCTTATACGTGGGCTTGCTTGCATTATTGGGGCCTGGCTAAAGTGTTTGTACAGGCAACCAAATATTAGTTGGGTGGCTTATGGAAGCCTAGCTAGGGGTTAGCCAGGTAACCAAACAGCCACTGAGAGGCTTGCGGGCACCGTCAGTCTCTCACTATTGAATATACCTAATTTTCATTTAAATTTAACCTAAAGAATACTAAATAGCTTATGATGGTTAATATGAACAGAATGAGATCGACGTGCAACAACAAGCTACCATAATCACGATATAATATAATGCATCTATCTCATATGACTACATATAATATAAAACGAGTAAATTACATCCATCATACAACAACTTGTCAGGTGGGTGCAAATTCATCCAACAACTTGTAAAATGCTCAATTTAGTTAAAAAACTTGACAGGTGGGTGTAAATTGGTCCAAAAACTTATAAAATGCTCAAGTTGGTATAATAACTTGACATATGGGTGCAAATTAGTCCAACAACGTATAAAATGCTTGAATTTAGTATAATAATTTGGTAAATTGATGTATTTACATTACAAACTTTACAACGACAATGTATTAAGCATAGTAGATGAGCCTATGAATAATTCTTATGTTTTTTTCCTATTAGGTTGTTGATTCTCAACCATGTACAACTTATTTATTCATTAATTCAAATTCAAGCAAATTATAGAATGACACCATTAGAAATATTGAAAGATCGAAGTACACGAGTGTTGGCACTTCTTACGATCCAATATCAGAATTGAGAATCCAGGTACTAGGGTAAGGATTGTTTCAGTGATTTTTCTTATGGCTTAGTAAAATATAGAAATATTCTGCAAGCGCACAAAATCACCGCTGTAGCACTTCACCTGGGAGTATCCCGAGGTATCGTAATTTATATTTCCGCACGGAAGCTTTGGCAAGATTACTAGTGAACAAATATTCGAGACTATCAGAGAATGGTACACGACTAGACAAGACAGGGGATAACGGTATTGGATAGGAGTGGATATACCGGACACACAGCTCAAGGGATACTCAGGTAAGGGAGAGAAGAGATAGATAGCTGGGAGGACAACGAAGAGAGATAGAGGACTCTTGGATACTTTATCTACCTATGTCACTCTAGCTTAGAGATACAGCGGCTACAAAGCCAGCACTAGGAGATCTGGGATAACTCTATTGTCTTAGCATCGGGACAAGGTAACCGGTGGACACGCAGAAAGGGATGAGAAGGGGTGCCACTATTTCCCAACTGGGGGATCCTACGGACCGGAACTAACGTGATGGGCTACGAAGACCGAAAGGGCTGTCACCACCTCCCGGCTACCACCTCCATTGCGACGGGAATAAACTAAGGCCACCGACTAGTCTAGGAACCACTCCTACACTAGGCAACGACTACTTACTCTGCTAGCAAGAGCAAGCAACCTTGTCAATACTCTTGGTGACAATTCACCTCCAGTATCAAGCAAGATCGAAGAACCAGCCAAGACAAAGACTTAAACAAGACTACAAGCACTAGAACTATAACTGACTATAGTCTAAACAAGATATATGCTGCAACGAGGATAAAGTAGAAGCAAGATATAAATGACAAAGGCAAAGTGATAAAGATAACTATATTGATACTCAAAGTCTTGCAAAAGGAAAAGGTAAAAGATACAAGAGCTTATGCCAGAGCTTCTGAAGACGACTCTGGAACCTCCGAGGCACAGCTCGACTCAACTCTAACTCCCAACTAAACTATCCTAACTCTACTAGAATGAAAGTGGAAATGAGCTCCTTGGCTTGGTGTGTGTTTACAAGTGAAAGTGACCCTCTATTTATAGGAGTCCAAGGCGGTTGAGGTAGGGTAGCGGCCAAGGGAGCCAGGGGGGTACCCCCTGGGATTTCGGGCGAGGGGAGGCGGTTCGGCCGAACAGGTCGGTTCGGCCGAACAGGTCGGTTCGGCCGAACTCCCCAGTTCGCCCGAACCAGAGGATCCGCCGACCTTGCTTCCCACGGTCAGGATTTGCTCCCTAGTGTCGGTTCCCAGCTGGGGGCGGTTCGGCCGAAGGGCCCAGTTCGGCCGAACTGGGCCTGGCCCGTGGCCGGCCTCCCCAGCACCGCCTCTGCTGCCTGGACCCCCCTGGGCTTCCTCCTGATGCATGACTTCGTGTTGATCTGGCCCAGAATGACGTGGCATGGTCCAGGATGAGTTGGCGGTCGCCCACGTGTCGTGTGATGTGTTCGCTTGGTCATTGTTGACGTGGACGACTCCCGGTGGTCTGCTCGGCTAAGGGGGGTAACCGGCCGAACGGAGTCGTTCGGCCGATTCGGTCATTTTCGGCCTCAATAGCACATATTTGTCGTAGTTGTACCTGCACAAGTGACACTCACCAAAACTCGTGGAACTTTATTAGAAATAAAACCTAAGTACATGGAATGTTGCATATATCCTCATTTATTCCCGAGTATTGGTGGTCGGATTTGGGCTGTAACGACCGCCAACAAGCTCCCCCAAGCTTAGGTCTTTGCTCGTCCTCGAGCAAAGATATAAACTTAGGCTCGGTGGATCAGGAGTTGCTACAATGTCATTTCTTTTGCAGGTAACTTTATAAACAACTAGTCTTCAAAAATACTTGAATCATAGGCAAAGTTTCAAATCACCTCTTTACCTATGGGGCTTATAGCAATCTCCTTATCTTGGGCGGTTGAAAGGATGAACAGTTTAAACTCAGTTTTATTCCACTCTACTCTTTTCAGGATCCCATCTCGGAATTTTTCATAAGTTTTGAAAACTACAAATTGTTCCTCATTGGCACACTCAATCACTCAAGTGTATTTGAATCCTCACCAAAGGCTTGTGCCTTCTTTTTCATCCTAACATCTAATATGGCTTTTTGTGTGGCTCAGGGACAAAGGATGAAGGCATGCATGCACCTTATATTTTGCTAAGTCAAAGACCGGATCTCTGAGGAGACAAATCACATCTTAAGATCGAGACGTGCAAGTGTGTGGGTATGAATGGAGTGGAATATGGTGGAATGGTGAAATGGAATATGGTGGAATGGAATATGGTGGAACTCCTTGGATGAATTTCCCTCTCTTTGATTTATTTTCGAGAACATGGGCTATCTTTTATTCTCATATTTTTGCCATGCCACTTGGCATGCTTTTCTTTTTCTCTTTCTTTTTGCCATGCTCTTTGGCATGCTTTTCTTTTTCTCTTATTTTTGCCATGCTTCTTTGGCATGCTTTTCTTTTAACATAGCCCATGTCTCTATCAAGAATATTGGTAGAGGGAAATCATAGAACATGGAGCATTTATTTTTGTGGATGGATGATGGAAAATGTTTGCTAACTCCCAGTGTAGGAATTGCAAGTGAGAGGTGGTGTGTGTACGTGGGTCTCGATCTTTAAGAATATGAAAGCTTCACTCAAAGGTCACAACAATTTGACAAAGCTCACTAAGATAACAAGCAGCATATGAGTAGAAATTTTCAACTAAGTTTATCATATGGCTCCGGTAGGTATTTTGACCAATGAGGAACTAGTTTTATTTTGAAAGCATAAATTTCCGAGATCTTCCCCGTACTAAAAGCAGAATAGAACTTAACCAAATTCTCACTATCCAATCCCCCCAACAACTTAGACTTGGAATAAAGCATGTGCTCCCACAAGGTTTTCAGGATCATTTTTACTCATGCCAAATAACTCAAGCACAATCTAGCAACTAGTTGAAACAAGGTACTTGCAAAATTAATGACAGAGCAACTATTCATCATTTCCAAGGTGAGAGGCATATGATTCATTCCATGCATAGTTGGGAGTTATTTAATTCAAGGGAAATATTGTTTAAGGGAAATATTTTTGGTATTTTCATTTTTTTTGAATGCAACCTATCATGAAGGGAAATGAAAGGGAAATTAAATGATCAAAATGCTGGATAAATCGGGACATACCTGGTGGGGGTCCTCCCCCAAGCTTGGACTCTTCACTGGTAGGGGTTGAGCCTTGAGAGGTACTGGCTCAGTTGTTCCGCTTGTTCGTGGACGCCGTGCTGGATAGACGCCACCATCCCGCTATTCTCTTGATGGTACTGAGAATGGCGGGCTAGTGTGTCCTGGATCTCTCGGGTACGGTCGTCGATGAGCTCGACTCGGTCGGAGATGTAGGACAACTCCCGGACGTAGTCGAAGCGTGCGGACTGTGAGTATCCGGGGTAGTATGGCTGGGAGGCACTGTCGTATCCCCCTCCATACCGACTCCCGGACCACTTAGAGTCCGTGTCCTGGTCGTAGTCCCAGCGTCCTGAGGTGAAGTAGTTTGGCTCCTGGTGTTGCCCGGAGCCTCCTGCCCCGGACGTCCCAGCGTCGGTGTACATGTCGTAGGTGGCCTCAAAAGCGGAAGTGTGTCGATGCGGCATTTGTGGTGCATCTTCCGGCTCCTGTGAGGTGGCGAGCCCAGCATCACGCCTGGCTCGTCCCCTCGTGACGGGTCCGTCACCTGCAACGCTGTGCCGAGCGGGCTCTCTCCAAGGTGGAGAGTCGTCCGACTCGGTCCTCAACTGAAGAGTTAGTTTCGGCGTGGTATACAACCTTAGTGCTGCACAAGGCAAAGGCACTTCAGTTGTATAGCCACGGTAAATCATTGCCAGCGTTGCGTCAGGCGTCCGCCGTATCATGTGGGCTTGCACGAAGTGCTCGGCATCCACGACGGAACGCGCTGTCTCGATGTACGTGAGCCGGGCGCCTTGGAGGACGCCCAGGTGGTTAGCGAGGCGAGTGACTAGAGAAGTCATCGCCATGCCACCCGTATGAGACAGCCAGTGACCAACCATGTCTTTCACAGGTGAATAGGGAATCTGCTTGACCATGGCAAAAAGAACCCGCAACTCGATGGTGTTGACAGGGCGCAAATCTGCCCGGGGGAATACCGTCATAGACACCCAACGATGCATGAAACGCAAAGTGGGGTTATGAATGTTGTTCGTGCGTGGCGCATGACAGTTGGTATCCCCCGAAATCTTTTTCCAAAATGCCACCCGGTCAAATCTTTTAAGCGCTTTGTTCGGGTCTAAAGAACAACAACTCGAAAATCCGAGACCCGAACTAAAATCCCTCCAAGAGCAGAAGAACTCTTGGTTGAAGAACCGAAAACGAATCCCCCCAGTTTCAGAAACCAAAGTCGAAAGGAATTCAAGGGTGAGCAGGTACGAACCTTCTTCGTTGATGTGCCAGAAATTCTCCCAGCCAATGGCCTGGAAGATTTCTGTAAACTCTACGTCCATCCCCATGTCCCTGAGCAAATCTTGCTCAAACACACGGGTATGCTCGAACTCCTTCAGTCGAAGCTCGTTGAAGGTCTTCCGCTCCCTTTCTGTTCTAAGGTTGATGTCACTCTCGCTCAGGAGCTGCCTGGCTGGGGGCGTGGCATAGCCCCATCCCGAGCCGGCTGCTCCGTGCTCGTCCGTGTCCATCCGGCTCGAGCCTCGGGACGGAGCTGGGGAACTCCCAACATCGTCCGATCGTCGGCCTAGCCGGGCGGAACGACGGAGCGAAGTGAACAACTTCGACATGATTCCTGCAAAAAGTTAGTGCAACAACAACTACCCGAAGGACTGAATATATATATGGTTAGCACAAGAAAATCAAGTCAGTCGTTCGAGATAGTTAGTCATTCTTGCGGGGATGAAGACCACCACAAAAGGTTAGTCGTTCTTGTGGGTGTCGGTGACCACCACAAAATCGTCCAAAAATTTCAGCACAAAGATCACAACAAGAGCAAAATATTTTTGGGATTTTCTAGTGATGCAAGTGAACCAAAACTTGAGCAAGAACTTGGGGAAGAACTTGAGCAAGCACTAGAGCAAAGAACTTGAGAGGGAGAGAGGGCTTCCTAGCAGAATTTTCAGAATGTATGAGTGTGTGAATGGTGCAAGGAAGCAAGGAAGCTTGGCCAGCAATTTATAGGCCGAGGGGTGGCCTTGGCCAGTTCGCCCGAAGGCTCTGGTTCGCCCGAACCAGGCCTGGTGGCCAGGGCACTCCCATGTGAGTGCAGCACTCACATGCCTTTGTTTCCACTCCAAGTTTGTGCGGCCATCAATTCCCAAGGACATTTTTAGTGGATTTTAGTGGTAGGTAAGATTGAAATTTGACATGAACAAAGTGGAAATTAGTGGAGTTACCCCCATGCTGCCATGTTTGTGATAATTGGTGAGTGTGCAGCCATTTTTAGTGGGGTAGACATGTTTGTTGTTGGTTGGTGGTGATGGTAAATAATTGGAGATGTTCTAGAAGGGATGAAAATGATAAAAATTACCAATTACATCCACCCTAGTTAAGATTTCAGCATGTGTCCAATTATTTAAACCAAGCTTGCAAAATTTTCTACTCTTTCTCGAATTAATTACTCAAGTGGTTCAGTATTTTGAAAAAGGGAAACATGCAAATGCAATTGGAAATTTAAAAATTGGAAGGGAAATATGGGATACATACCGGTTTTCCTCGCGGCGAGAGCTCAGCTTTTAAGTCCGTGAGCGGGACTTCTCCTGTCTTCGGTTGTTTTTGTCATCGTCCGGTCCCGGAGTGGACGACTCGGATGATGCAACCTTCTTCCGCCACATTTTCTTATTCTTCTTCTTCGGTCTTGGTGGCGGTGGGATCGGTGTCTCTGAAGATCGTGGTTCGGATGCAACCACGTTGACCTGCTCCAGGTTATTGGAATTTCGAATTAAATCAGTGCATACCTGAGAGCATTTCTCCACCCTGGGCTTGAACTCGAACTTTTCTTCCTTGCCGTTGATGTTCAGGCTGATTTCTCCGGCTCCTACGTCGATGTTTGCATTGGCGGTGCTCAGGAATGGCCTCCCGAGGATGAGAGGTGTCTTCGTGTCGACCTCCATGTCGAGCACCACGAAGTCCACGGGTACGAAGAATTCCCGGATTTTCACAAGAATATCTTCGGCTATTCCCGCGGGATAGCGAATCGATTAATCCGCTAGCTGCAAATACATGGTTGTAGGGGACAAAGAAGAATAGTTCAGTTTGTCAAACACTACCTTGGGCATGACGCTGACGCTTGCTCCAAGATCGCACAGGGCATGGTTGAAGTGCTGCTCCCCGATCGAGCATGTGATGGTGGGGCATCCTGGGTCCTTCTTCTTTTCTGGAAGATTGTTCAAGATAGCCGCACTACATGCCTCGGTTAGTTTAATTACCTCGGTGGTTGGCAGTGCCCTTTTGTTGTTGAGGATGTCCTTCAGATACTTGGCATATGTGGGAACCTGCATAGCTTCAAGCAATGGGATATTGACATATAACTTTCGAATTACCTCAACAAATTTGCTGAATTGTTCGTCCACCGTTGGCTTATGGCATCTTCTGGGAAATGGCAGCATATTTGGTTCGTAAAACTCGTGAGGGGCCGCCTTTGCTTCCTTCTGCGGACTTGTCTTCTGTGGTTCTGTTGCGGCCTCCTCTTCTTCGCTATCACTTTCTGTAGTGGCTGCCTTTTCACCTGCACTGTCAGGATATGGCGGGTCTCGAGTGGTCTTACCCCCTCTCGTGGTGACCGCTTTAACCTTTTCACGGGGGCAATTGTCTGGTTGCCCAGAGAATTTCCCCGCTACGGGTGAGGGCAAAGAAACAGCTAACTGAGCAATTTGAGTTTTTATCATTTTATTAAAGCTTAGTTGACTTCTCATAGCAGAAGAAAATGATTCCATCCTAGAGTCTATGTTTTCCAGAGTTTTATCATTAGCAGCAAGCTTTTTATTGATATTTTCAGTTATTTTCATCTAGCCAAACACAAGATCTCTAAGAGACGGCTGATTATTGAAATTGCTGGAATTGAAATTGTTACCTTGTTGAGGCCTCTCAAAAGGGAGGTTTGGGCGCGGATTCCAGCCTTAGTTGCCGTAGTTGTTCGGTCGGTACCCGTTGTTGTTGGAGTTGTTGACGTAGTGGGCATCTTCTCGCGTTTCGGAGCAGTCATTCCCCGAATGGCCAGTGTTGCCACAGACTTCGCAGGTCATGCGAGCGTCCATGGCTTGCACCGTTTCTTGAGCAGGGGCCTCCAGTTTCTTCATTAGGAGGTCCATCTTGGCAGCGAGCATGTCCAGAGCTTCAACTTGGTGAACTCCTCGGGTCTTTGGTTGAGTCCGGTCGTCGGACCAACCTTGGTTCTCGACCATCTTCTCTATGAGGGCCTTCGCACGACTCTCCTCAAGAGAGAAGAACGAGCCTCCAGCAGCAGCATCCAGGTACTCACGGGCAGAATTTCTCAGCCCGTGATAGAAAGTTTGGATTATGAACCAACTCTGCATACCATGGTGAGGACAAGCAGAAATATAGTCCTGGAGGCGATCCCATGCCTCCGGAACTGTTTCATCTTTTAACTGCTGGAAACTAGCTATTTTGTTCCGGAGGGCGTTGGTTTTCCCAACCGGAAAGAATTTTAGCAAGAACGCGCTAGTGCATTTATCCCAGGTGTCTATTGCTTCGCGGTTAGCATAAAACCATTGTTTCGCCTTGCCTAATAATGAGAATGGAAATAAACGAAGGCGAATGGCATCGATACTTACTCCGCGGATGGTGAAGGTGTTGCAAATCTCCAGGAAATGCTGGAGATGAGCATTGGCATCTTCATGTGGCTTGCCGCAGAATGGGCTAGCCTGTACCATGTTGATGAGGGCTGGCTTCAGCTCGAAGCTACCATCTCCGACTGGCGGAGCTGGTCCGACACGTACGTTCTCGCTTGATGGAGCGGAGAACTCACGGATCGTCTTGGTTGCCATCCTCGATGTAGCCTGGTCAACGACGGGAAGGACTGGGTTCGTCGGAAGGGGTTGCTTCTGAGGAGGTACAACACGAGGTCGTACTGTCCTCACAAGTGACTCCGGATTTTCTTGGAAGTTTGACGGTAGTTGGAAACCAGTCATGCACTGCTCTGTTCCACAAGGACCAACAAACAGAGCAAGGATAAACCCGCTTGAGTAGCGGTACTCAACTAAGATAGCTCAAGATAAAAGTTCAAAAATAATCTAGCCAAAGACTTCCCCGGCAACGGCGCCAGAAATGCTTGTTGGCACTTCTTACGATCCAATATCAGAATTGAGAATCCTGGTACTGGGGTAAGGAGTGTTTCAGTGGTTTTTCTTATGGCTTAGTAAAATATAGAAATATTCTGCAAGCGCACAGAATCACCGCTGTAGCACTTCACCTGGGAGTATCCCGAGGTATCGTAATTTATATTTCTGCAGGGAAGCTTTGGCAAGATTACTAGTGAACAGATATTCGAGACTATCAGAGAAGGGTACACGACTAGACAAGACAGGGGATAACGGTATTGGATAGGAGTGGATATACCGGACACACAGCTCAAGGGATACTCAGGTAAGGGAGAGAAGAGATAGATAGCTGGGAGGACAACGAAGAGAGATAGAGGACTCCTGGATACTTTATCTACCTATGTCACTCTAGCTTAGAGATACAGCGGCTACAGAGCCAGCACTAGGAGATCTGGGAAAACTCTATTGTCTTAGCATCGGGACAAGGGAACCGATGGACACGCAGAAAGGGATGAGAAGGGGTGCCACTATTTCCCAACTGGGGGATCCTACGGACCGGAACTAACGTGATGGGCTACGAAGACCGAAAGGGCTGTCACCACCTCCCGGCTACCACCTCCGTTGCGACGGGAATAAACTAAGGCCACCGACTAGTCTAGGAACCACTCCTACACTAGGCAACGACTACTTACTCTGCTAGCAAGAGCAAGCAACCTTGTCAATACTCTTGGTGACAATTCACCTCCAGTATCAAGCAAGATCGAAGAACCAGCCAAGACAAAGACTTAAACAAGACTACAAGCACTAGAACTATAACTGACTATAGTCTAAACAAGGTATATGCTGCAACTAGGATAAAGTAGAAGCAAGATATAAATGACAAAGGCAAAGTGATAAAGATAACTATATTGATACTCAAAGTCTTGCAAAAGGAAAAGGTAAAAGATACAAGAGCTTATACCAGAGCTTCTGAAGACGACTCCGGAACCTCCGAGGCATAGCTCGACTCAACTCTAACTCCCAACTAAACTATCCTAACTCTACTAGAATGAAAGTGGAAATGAGCTCCTTGGCTTGGTGTGTGTTTACAAGTGAAAGTGACCCTCTATTTATAGGAGTCCAAGGCGGTTGAGGTAGGGTAGCGGCCAAGGGAGCCAGGGGGTACCCCCTGGGATTTCGGGCGAGGGGAGGCGGTTCGGCCGAACTCCCCAGTTCGCCCGAACCAGAGGATCCGCCGACCTTGCTTCCCACGGTCAGGATTTGCTCCCTGGTGTCGGTTCCCAGCTGGGGGCGGTTCGGCCGAAGGGCCCAGTTCGGCCGAACTGGGCCTGGCCCGTGGCCGGCCTCCCCAGCACCGCCTCTGCTGCCTGGACCCCCCTGGGCTTCCTCCTGATGCATGACTTCGTGTTGATCTGGCCTAGAATGACGTGGCATGGTCCAGGATGAGTTGGCGGTCGCCCACGTGTCGTGTGATGTGTTCGCTTGGTCATTGTTGACGTGGACGACTCCCGGTGGTCTGCTCGGCTAAGGGGGGTAACCGGCCGAACGGAGTCGTTCGGCCGATTCGGTCATTTTCGGCCCCAATAGCACATATTTGTCGTAGTTGTACCTGCACAAGTGACACTCACCAAAACTCGTGGAACTTTATTAGAAATAAAACCTAAGTACATGGAATGTTGCATATATCCTCATTTATTCCCGAGTATTGGTGGTCGGATTTGGGCTGTAACGACCACCAACAACGAGAGACTTTAGAACCTTTGTTTTTTTTTGCGCTTCTGCTGATATGTTCAGTAATTCTATAGAGGGCAAGTTTGTGTATGTTCTTTTAGCTCATTTCCCCTTTCTAAATAAGTACATGAAAATTTAAAAATATTTATTTCGCATATTGGTTTCTTTTTTAGTTGAACAGTGCATATAATCGAATACGTAGAAAACAACGAGGGTGAACTTATCAATATCGAGTATAAAATTAAATATTCTTAATCAAAATTAAATCACTATATCAAAATAATTAATTTAAAGACATAAAATTATTTTTTAAACATTAAGGTTTTTATTTTAGCCAAATACATTACCATGGCAACACAAATATGAATGCTAAATAATGCTTAATAATTTACTTTGACTTGAATATACTTTCTATTATGACCCGGCGTTAGCAAATACGCTATTGTTGTAACATTTGAACTACGGATGCACCAATTTACAAAATTATTGCACTAAAATGAGCATTTTACAAGTAATTGGATCAATTTGCACCCACATACCAAGTTATTGCACTAAATTAAACATTTTACAAGTTATTGGAGTAATTTGCACCCACCTGTTAAGTTGTTGTATGGTGGGTGTAATTTACTCATATAAAAATTCCAGAACGATGGTTTAGGAAAAAAAACGATCATGTAGTGGAGCAGCATCACTGCTGGAAGCGGCCGTGGATCAAAAAGCTACTTACTCCGTATCTAATAAGTTTGCTTATGCAGTTGTATGTTTCGATTGACCAAAGCGCTGAGTAAACACGACGATCATTAATAGTGATGCCGATCTATAGAAAGTAGTCGCCTTTTGTGCCTTTACTTTTCTGGCTCAGCAGCTCAATCTCATCCAATACGGTGCAAGAATCTCGTCGAAGTATTACATATGGGATTTATAGCCTATTTGAACTGGCTAAAGCGGCAGTGCTAAAGTTTAAGTATCCATTAGCACTTGACTAAAGTTTAGCACTGTCCACTAGCACTCTTATTTGGATAAGCTAGTGCTAAAGTTTATGGTACATTAGCACTTTGATAAACAAACTCTTAGATACTAGGTGATACCCCGCGCGTTGCTGCGGAAATTTGTTAAACAAAATTTTAAAATGAAATGTGAAAGTATAAACACCAAAGTGATTGTATTGCAACGTTCTTTAGTAAACATTATACATGGAAGTATGACTAATCATACATGTAATTTTTACTCCTGTAATTTGTAATTGCTACTCACACAAATGTGGCCATAGAAAATCGATTGAAGAATAAATAGATGGTCTAGTGGATGATGACATGGCTTACAGTGGATAGTGATATGGCGCATAGTGGATGATGACGTGGAATGGTTGCATGTTGAGAGAAATCCAACCATGACTTGATAGTGGGTACCAATTATATAGGTTATATAGATACGGAATAGAATATAACAAAGAGAAAATCATGTGAATTCTGATTCATTAATGATTTTACCTTATCTTCACATACCTACTGCTCTCTCCATCCTAAAAAACAAATCATTATAAGATTAAAAATTTATCCAAAAAACAAACCATTCTAGCCTATTTAGTGAGTATATACACGTGGACGTAACAATTAATTAGTACAAGATATGGTTAATAAATATGAACAAAGGTATTTATTATGAAATTTCTCGAATGACTGTTTTTGGATGGAGGGCGTACTCTCAATCTACATGGATCTGAGACTACAGTACTATACATCTGCAGCTGTTCCCACAAGATGAGGAACAGCAACCTCGTCAGTGAGAAGCCCCTTACAAGGACGCAAGTTTCGCAATGCAGGACGCCGACCTGTGCTGTTCGGGGAGCGTCCTCCACCATGACACAAACGACGAGCTCCCCATGAACACGTCCTTACCCAGACTTCCAGAATTATACCATCCCTGCGCATCGCTCTCGAGCTTGACCACCCGATCCCTCAGGTCCTCGAACGCCCTGCCGTCGACCATCTCGGCCTGGAGCTCCTCGACCACCGCCCAGAAGCAGGACTCGAGGCTGGACCCGGCGGGGGCGCGCTGCAGCTGCTCGTGCCACTTCTGGGTGTACTTGTACCGCCGCGGCCGCCCCTTGGAGAGGTAGGAGCCTGTGTCCTCGTTCTTGGAGTGCCGGTAATAGTTGGCGATGTCCAGCGGCTCGACCAGGCGGCGGAACTGCGTGCCCAGCCTCACCCACTCCTCCCGCGCCTCAAACCCGTCCGGCAGCTCGCGCCTCCGCAGCATCTCAATGATCTCGTCCCAGAGGCCAGCCAGCTCCAGCCTCCACACGTTGGCGTTGAAGTCGTGCACCTCGCGCTGGAGCTTGAAGGAATCGTAGTAGCTCACGCCGCGGAGCTCGCATGTCCTCTTGTAGTCGTTTAGGGACCTGAGGGCTTCCTGGATCTTTTGGCAGCTTTCGTCAATCTTCGTTTGGTTTCTCTGTCTTTGCTTCTCCCATTGCGCAGCTGCAGAAAGGTGCAGTACAGCTTCCTTGCTCTGTGATAAAAAAAAGAGAGAGGTGCTCTTTTACATTAGAACATTTGGGAACCTGGAAATGGTTACCAAAGATTGCTTATTTTAACAGGATGAAAAGTATGAAAAATAAACTTTTTAGATAATTATACAATTTGAGCTAGGATAGGAAATGCTTTTGTGTTGGGTTGCATTGTAGCACACGATGAAACCCAACTTTAGTGGTTGGCAATTTCCTTACCAAGTTTGAATTCACAGAGCATGTTCGCTATTGTGAAGGAAATGCTAACCATAAGGAAGATATCTGCGTGGCAAAAGAAGAGAAGGAAATGGTGGTTTACCAGTTCAATGCTTCCAATTGCCGCTCTGTCTGTCTGCCTACCAGGAATGGTTGATGAGATCGCTCCTAGGTAATCCACACAAACTATATCCGGCATGCACTGTTTAATTGGTTCGTACTGCCAATGAGCACTTGAACTTCTAGTAGCAGAATCAAGAAATTGTTGTTGGGGATCCAACTGAAGGCAGTAAAATAACAACTGCAGTACAGCATCTGAATTTGTGAGAACAATCAGTTGCTCAGTGCTTGTCAAGAAATGATAAGTCCCACAGGGTCTGTAAGGGGAGAGATCAATGAAGGAAGTCAATGTTCCCAGGATTGAGCTAGTGCATCCCATGAAAGAACAGGCCTCATAGCTGGCAATAGATAGTGTGCTTCTCAGTAAATTTTCATAGTACTGAGGTATGACAAGAGACCTTCCAGCAGGTGAGTTGTTTGGTGTTTGAGGAGACAACCAATCCAGAACAGCTTGAATTTCTTCTCTGAAGGATGCAAGCGGAGTCAGTGGTATGCGTGGGACAATATCTAGCGGAAGAAGGAAATGCAAAATACACTGCGACCAGCCCTCTCTTCTAACAGCATGATTGAAGATATTGTTTCCAATAAGAGGAGCCCCAAAAGTCACACAGAATGGGTGCGCTTGATTAACACTTCCCTGTCTGGTGCACTTCTCAAGAAACCATATAGCAGCAAGGGTGGCTATTGAACCTCCTGATGAATGGCCTGTGAATACTATACGCTTCTCTTCAGCCACAGCTCTCGATACCTGTATTTCAAGGGGGGAGTTATCCTTTTGTTCACTTAGGTGGAAAACATAGTGAAATGCAATGTCTATCTGCGTCTTGAAGACAGTATAATTTTGTATGTTATGGTGTAAAAGTTATATTACTGGAATCAAGAATATGGACTATGGTAATTGCCAAAAAGAAAGGGGAAGGGGACATGAACTGTTACTCAATTTGTTATCTGAAGCAACACAATATTGGTGATCGTGGTACAATTCATAACTCTAAGATACTGGAAGGCTGGGGCTGAAAAATTGAAGTGGCAACGTGATGAAACTACTTTGTAGCCACATTAACAAGTATGCCAAAAATTAAGGATTTTTTTACTAATTCCTGAACTCTCATCAGCTCTCCTTCAGTGCTTTATAATTAATCACGTCAACCCATAAATAACCACAAAGCACTGTGAAAAACGAACATTTGCTAAAATATTTTTATTTTTTTCACCTGTACGCCATTCTCTCACATAGTCCAAGCCTTAGTCTCAAACATGATGCACAGACCTTCTGTGAAATAAATATGTTTGACTCAGCGTTGAGTTTGCTGTTTTATTTGCAACCTCATTACTTTATTTATGGTCCCCCACCTCTTTCATCTAATCTATGGTATGTAATGTGAAGTAAACTATTTTCTTTTCCAGCAAAAAAGGGTGAATTGAAAACTTTGCAAAAGAAATATCAAGTCAGCAACCAGCCAAAAAAGACATCGCTGCTGACATCCACTGACCACTAGAGCACACGGAACAAACAGGTTGAAATCAAGCACTCCCTCCACATTCCCGTGTTCTATCCCTGATCCACATTCCCACCCCTTTAATTAGACAAACACACTAAAATCCACAGAGGTCAATGTAACTGCAGAGTCCATGTTACATTTACTGGCTAAGGAGCTGAAACTAACATACACATGACATGAACGCGGATTTGATATTTCAAGACAACAGCAATGGCAGCAATTGAATCTTCCTTGCAGTTAACGCACTGTAAATTCAACACATGCATTTCATACTACAAAAGGAAGCGAGTTTTAAAATTGATCCATAGATAATTTCATTTCTCCTTTAGAAAGTATCCTGGAACGCTTATAGCCTCATCAGGGATTCGTACTACAAGTATCATTTCCTGTAGCAGCAACAAGATCTCGGCACAAAGAGTCACATCAAGCTACCAGGTGCCAGCTCGATAAGCCGGCGCTTGATTCACTGACCTCGGACTGGAGCGGCGATCCGTCGAGCAGGCCGCGGAAGGCGGCGAGGAAGGCGGCGTTGGCGCGCGCGGGGACGCCGCTCCCGACGGCGCGGAGGGAAGGGAACAGCGCCGGGTCCACCTCCGCGTCCCCGAACGGCTGGCGAGCGCCCTCGGCGGAGGAGGGCGCCACCCAGTCGGCGGCGGACCAGGAAGGCTGGAAGGCGAAGGCGGCGCAGGGGTAGGGGTGGGACGCGTGGTGCACCTGGAAGGAGCAGGCGGAGGCGGCAGGCGGGGCCGGGGAGGTGGTAGGGAAGGAGAGCGCGGCGCAGTGCGCGACGAGCAGGCGGTCGTCGTCAGACAGCACTGCCGCCGCGCGCTGCGGCGGCGGCGGGGTGTCCGTCGGCATCGCGATGGGGAGTGGTGCACCGGAGCGCTTGCGGAGGCGGAGGCGGAGAGCTGCTCTGAGCACGGAGACCTGAGGAGCTCAGGTCGCTGGGTTGACTTGTCGTCGATGAGCTGCTGACCAATGAGCATGCGCCACGACGTGGCTGGTACGGCAACAGCAACGGCCAATGGCAGTGCTGGAACCTGGAGGACTCGAGGTCAGCTCACATGCTTGCAAGTAGGAAATGAGCTCATCCCAGATTTTTTGTTCGAACAGCCGTCATATCGCCCGTCTCCGTGTTTGCCGAAGCCCATTGAAACTAGACTTTGCGATATCAGATTTTTGTTGCCGAGTTTACACAATTTGATGTCGAGAGCCAAGACCAGCTTGGAGTCTCGTATATTTAAACCTATTTTGAAATTCAGCAAAGCCTATTTCTTTAGTTTCGAGCTCCCCTCGTTGCCAGCAGGCATCGCTTGCAGTACTGTAGTGCGCACGGCGATACTCAGCCGTGCAACAAATGTATTTTACAAGCTAAAGGCGGATCGATGCCTGTACATGTAGAAGCATTTGAGTTTCTTTAACTTCACTTATGGAAAACAATTTCAACAAGTTATTGCACGTACAGTATGTTAAGTTTCTAATTACAAGTGTGAGTGTTTTCGACAATAGACGGTTTCCGGTGACACTTTTTTTTTGCTTGCACATTTTGTAAAAAATATAATATTATGAATGTAGTTTTTACGATGAATCTAACATAAACCGTGCAGTGTGAATCTATATATTTTTTCATATATTCGTGGGCCAAAGTTAACAAAAGTTGAGGGGATAGAAACCTAAAACAACCTACATTTGCAATCCAAGAGAGTATATGTCCCAAATACGCCAAACGGAGTAAAGAGACCAACCGAATGATATATACACCAAATAATGCAGTAGACCAAATCAACCGAATGCTGAGGCTATTGTTAAGTAGCGGGGGTGCAGACTGAAGAAACCAGTGCCTTGCATATTGCAATTTGCCCATGCAGATGCCAATTTGGTTCACCAGAGGGTACGCAGAGCAGCGCCACATAAAAGTGTGCATGATACAGGAGACCCAGAACCAGCCTGATCCCAGCTATCTCAGAAATGTTCTTCATTCCTTGTATTCCTACGCGGTATATATAGACATAATGTGCATTATTTTCTGCTACATCATCCAAAAGAAAAGAAACCACAAAGACCAGGTCAGAGCCATCTACTTGTCACCCTACCCTTCTACAAACTACTATAAAACAAGACCTATCATATAAATCAACCACGTTCACAATGAACAGCAGAAGAAGTGCAATATCCTATCCTTCACGTCATCTTGATCCAAAGTATCCAATGACTGATATAATACCTCGGCAGAAACAAAATTTGTGCCAGAAATATTCAGTCTCACACATTCTTTAGCTGTTACAGAAGAGTTTTCAGTGAGATACAACAGGAAGCATGAAAAAAGAAACAGTCAAACAGATGTGATAAAAGGACTGGTCACTTCAAAATTATACTTTTCTGTAATCATACGCTAGTGACAGTTACCTCAAGATACTGGGACAGGCTAGGTGAAGAATGGATAAGCCCTGAGCCCGAATATGACAGTGCATACTCTTCTATACTCTCTAACCTGAAAGTTATCATACACTCATAGTTAGAACCTACTGTCCATGAAACTCGTCCAAACCTATTAGATCACCAGTACCCCCAACAGAAGCATACCTGTAAAGATAATTGACCATGATACCTCCACTTTGTTGAATACCCTTCTCTGATTGGTCGGCCATCCAGTTTATTCTCTCAATCATCTGCCAAAATAGCTAGTTTTGTTATGTGAAGCCACCGGATTATTTCAAATAGCTAATACTCTTACAATTAAGCCCAAATTTATGAATAAAAACAGCATAAATGGCTTACATCAGTAAAAAAAACTACTACGGTATAATTTACAACACGGTTCTCGAAAACTTATTTGTTTTTTCCCTGGCATAGGTACACCAGACAAAAGTTTCTGTTTTTAAATGCCACACCACATCTGCTCCTAAGCATTTAAAGATTTGAAATTGAATTTGTGACGCTGGTTAACTTACTGCTCCATTTTGCAAGTGAAAATTTCCAACAGCATCTAGAGCTTTTCCTCGGATTTTTTCTCTGGCAAGATACCTTTACATTATAACAAAAGACTATTAACAGTTGCAATTTATATATGGCATTCCACTTACTCAGAAAATAAACCATTGCACTGCCAGAGGAAGTAATGTTTTTGCATACCTTGCACACAAACGCATTAGAGGAGATTTCAATGCGGCAGATAATTTTTCAGACTTTACCCACTGACTTGTTTTCAGTATATCATGCAATAGTTCAATTCCTTGTTTCCCATGAGCTTGTTCACTGTAGCGACAGTAACAACACGGATGATCAAAGATCATGAAGCAACTTTCAGATTTTGCGTTTTCCAAAAAAAACTTTCAGATTTTTACCCCTTTTTTATGTTTTCACAGCCACAAATATAAAGTTGAGTTGATGGACTACAGAAAACACTATGCATGTATCCAAAAAAAAGAAAACATTTAAAGTCTCCGGAAAAGAAAACATTTAAAGTCTCCGGAAAATAAACATATGTGGATTTAATGGGTACTAGCTTCCAAAAGCAAGGGGTAAACTCAAAAAAGTACTCCCTGTGTTTTTAAATATATGACATTTCAAGCTGATTAGTTCATTTTTTAACTAATTAGCTTGCATTTTTAGATATATAACATTTAGGTCAAGCCAATTAGCTCATTTTTTAAATAATTAGCTTTGTCCTAAACGTCATATGATGAAAATGGAGGGACTATAAAACAAGAACAGTGCTGAAAACAGGTGAAGCTCAGTTTGCAACATTATCTTGAAATGGAACATACATGGCATCATGAATCATCTTCTCTTCATCAGGAAGAAGGATGGACTCCCTGAAAGTAGAGCTAGCTCCTTCTAATGAATTCTCCTCATCCGATTCTGTCTCTGCTAATTTTATTTGGGAGGCCAGTTTAGCACGAAGCCATTGCATGAAACCAGGGATTGGACTAAGTGTTGCAAAAATCTGCATAAATCATCAACAAAGAAGTATATGATCTTTGATGTGTCAATAAAAATAGCTATGAGCTTAGTAAGTTTGGTGAATTATTTGCTATGTTTAAAAAAGGTGGTTTTACAGGAAACTGTATGTAGTACACTTTTAAGCAAAACAATCAATGGACACTCATAGAAGCAGAAAGCTATTTCATTCGCAGTGATCAGTATATAGTGAAAATAAGAACGAAGATGTGCGTACAATAGTGATGATTAGCGCTAAATATTAGAAACGGTACCTGTACTGAAGGCATATCTCTTCTCAACATGTCAATCACACGCTTGAGAAGAAACTTTCCCAGATTTATACCTGATAAGCCAGGCTGCCAATAGTAATAGACAATCAGTTCTAGACTTCTACTAGGCACCAGTTTGTTGGTCATGCTAGTGCCTATCACGGAACTAAATTTGTTATCTTTAGGAACTTTGTTTACCTGAGTAGACGATATTGAGTAAAACAGTGCACAGCTGGCTTCAGATTCAGGAGTTGGGGGGTCATCCCACAAGACCTCCTAGTATGGTAAAAGAAGAGCATAAGGCATAGTGCAGTAGAATACTTATTTAGTCAAACATAACTATGACAGTTAATAACCTGTATAGATGCAGCCATATCTTTGTGTAAGGCAACTTCGATGAAAATCAGGGGCTCCCCTAATGTGAACAAAGGCAATAAGAGCACTCAGACAAAGTAACTACAATCAGGAAAAGTCATCTAGTACATAGCTAATCACTGCACTTAACGTCTTAACAACGACCTATATAATTGTTGTCATGAACTTCTTTCATCCTTATGTAAAGTAAGGGTACATGTTAGGAAAATGGCTATGAACTTATAAAACTAGATATGCACATCTGGATAGGCACACTTGCAGAGTTATTTGAAACTTGGAAGAATAGTTTCGGCTGCAGCATGAACAGTGTGCAGTAATACTCTAGAAGAGCAGCAAGGCACAGACATTCAATCTTACCTGGTATTGCTGGATGGAAGTAGCCAAAGCAACGGCGGCCAACACCCAATCTTCTCTTCAAGTCTATCAGATTCCTGATTGGATGCACTGCCTAAACAATGAAAACAAAAGCATAAGTTGAAACACCAAAGAAACAATTCAGGCTGAGCCAAATCAAATCAACAGGGAGTCAGCCACAAACTTCATATGCCACAATCTTCTCTAGCAAGGAGGCAGGATCATCCCAGGTTATCTGGTGGAGCGTCAGTGCCGCAGGGCTGAGCCAAGTCACCAGTTTCTCCTTCAAGTACGAGTCCAGGGCGCGCAGTGCTGGAGCATTCTCCTCCCTGCATTGCAAAATTGGGATCGCCAAGGACTTAAATCACCAAGTTTCTCATAGCAACAACAGCAAAACATGTCAATGGCAATCAATCTCACCCCAGCAAGGCGAGGAGGTCGGCGCGGAGCACAGCGAGGAGCTTGAGTCCACCGGGCTGCGCGTTCATGGCCTCCAGGAACCCGGCGTACCGGGGCCGCAGCGCGTCCCGGAGCCCCCGCTCCATCCGGTACAGCGCCGCCGCGGCGCCCTCCTTCCCCTCCTCCGCCCCCGCGTCATCCCCGCCTGCCGCCGCGGCGGAGGAGACGCTCATGTACTGTCTCATGAGGTCCCGGACGCGCGCGCGGGGCACGTCGTAGTCGGTGGCGAGGGAGCGCAGGACCTCGCGGCGCCCGCCGCGGTCGAGGGAGCGGTACCCGTCGGAGAAGCGGTCGAGCGCCGCCGGGGGCGGGGAGGCGGCCGTGGCGGCGGCATGGAGCCAGTGGCGGACGGAAGCCGCGGGCGGGGCGGCGGGGTCGGGGTCGGTGGGCGGCGTAGGAGGGGACGGTTGCGGCGGCGGGGAGGGGAGGGCGTCCGGGCGCATGCGGGCTCGGAGGAGGACGGCGAGAGACTTAGGGGTGTGGTTCCTGGTCATGTGACGCTGTGGGGATCGCCGCCGGCCGGAGGCAGGGCGGGCGCCGGCGGTTGCTGGGTCGCGGCTCGCGGTCCTCCACTTTGCGGTTGGGTTCCGGCGGTGAGGTGTCAGCGTGTCCCGATGAGTCAGTACGAGAGCCTTTCTTTGCCTTCTTTTGAAGGAAAGAACAGTTTAAAAGGGGTGTTTGGAGTTTTGGACGGCCTGATTGCTCAAAGAAATTTAAAATTGTACTGAAATATGACGGCATGAAGAATGGAAAGCATAAAAAAATTAATAATAGCTTGAGTAATGGATGGTGCAACTCTTGAAAGCAGTAAACCCACATAAACTACCGAAATACATTTTTCCTTGGTGCCTATGGTTGAGGGATTATTAATAAACACTAAATTACCACTATGCGTTTTTTAAACTGTGCCTGTTCTTTATATTTTCCCGTTTGGAAACAAAATCTGGTCCGTCGATCATTTTTTAAAAAACCAAAATCGACCAAAATTTACATATTTTTTGAGTTAGATCAAAATTTACTATCGTAGTACGGCATCGTACCAACTACCAAGCCCAAAGATCCACTGAGAAGCCCACCCAGTTCGAAAGCTGTTATGTTATGGCCCAGTATATTATATGCTAGGCCCAAATGAAATGGGAAGCAGAAACACAAACCAAGTTTCGCGTCCGGTACACAGCGGCCCATCCTACCCTCCAATAACAACGAACGAGCTCACTAGCTCAGGTCAACAGCTGATGGATTCAGCAAGGCGACCAAAATAACCATGTAAATTTCTTCAGATAATATATGGGGCATGCAAAAGGAACGAAGTGCATTTCCTCCCCATTCAAACCCCCCGGAGAAGAAAAAAAAATACGAGAACACGAACAAAAAGAAACATATAACAAGATGCATGTAATTGTCCATGACTATGTATTTACTGTTCTACCAGTAAATATACAGTTCTGACTTCTGAGGCACCTACATCAAACATACAGGTAATTTTGCACACCCTTTTTCTCCTCCTCTCATTATTCCTGCACTATGATTCCTGTCGTTTCTTTCACTAACCAAAACCCTCTCTCTTTCTTTATCTTTCTCATATATATTAACACTTCAAAAAATGTAATTATATGGAAGCTAGTAATTATAATAAGCTTATATATTAGGAGAAAGAAAAAAGAATTCCCCCCGCCTTGACCTCCTTTTTTATCTACACTCCGCATCATCATCCGCCGCCGTGGCCAGCCGGTGGAGCCTGGCGAAGACGCCGACCATGGGCGCGGTGTTGTACGTGCAGGCCTCGGTCTGCATGTAGTTCTCCCGCTCGTCCCTGAACTCGTCCCGGCAGTTGGGCCCTCCGACGATGGCGCCGGCGAGCACGTTGGGGTTGGCCCTGCCCCGCCCGAACCAGTCGTCGAACCCCTGCATGCAGCCGATGAAGCGGCTGTTGGCCTTGTGCGCCACGATGGAGGCGCCGCGGTGGTGCACGCGGACGGGGTACCGGCGGCCGTAGCCGACCATGTAGCTGAGCCGCAGCGGGTTGCGGCCCAGGATGTAGTCCGCCTGCGACCGCGCCAGCGCCAGCAGGTCGGCCGGCGCCGCCGCGCCGCGGGGGCAGCGGAGGAGCCGGCCGCCCGAGCCGGAGGAGGAGAGGTAGCCGGAGTAGGCGGTGAGGAGGAAGGCGGCGCTGGAGACGTACTGGAGGTTGTTCCACTGGCGCACGTAGAGCATCCCGCCGGGGCTCCGGTCCACGTTGCTGTCGCTGCCGTTGCCGCCGGCGTTGAGGCCCAGGCACGCGCACAGGTAGTGCTCCGCCTTCGCCTTGTACTGCTCCAGCACCGCCCGGTGCTCCGCGGCTTGCGGATCGCCCTCCAGCAGCAGCTGTTAATTAGTCGTTGGATCATCATATATGGAAAACGAATTAGAAAAAAAAACAAGTACGTAGTTCAATCTTACATTCCTATTACTGCACAATCGTGACACAGAGACGCAGTGCAACACCATGCGTGCGTCACTGTCAGTGGGTCGCATCCTGACGGACTCTGGACGGCGGTGCCCATTTGTGTGCGAACTGTACCGATTGACCAGAATGTCCAATCAACACCGACAGCTAGCTAGCGCAAACTCAACCATCGATCGATCTTTCTTTCAGTCTGATGCAGGGTTAATCGTACTAGAAACCGAATCAGATTCGTGCAATGCTAGCTAGCTTCAGGCCGGCTTGCAGAATTGAAGAGATACTGCAACCCCAGCAGTATACTGTACCAATCAAGCAGCTGCTTCCGATCGAGAACTGCATGCCATCCAGCTGCTCGGAAATTCCGATCGTAACAGAGGCGAACCCGATCCCTCCACAGCGATCTCCATTGATTCGGCGCAGGGGTGCGTCGTGTCGGTGCGCGAGGCGACGGGCCACATGCACGGTGGCCCAGCTTCCTCGGCCGGCGTCGCTTTCCGGCGCAATGCGACCTCTGACTCCCCCATCCTCATGGAGTCATGGTGTCGCGGGGCCACGCGCTCCGCTCGCCGACCGGTGGCGCCCCGGGGTGGTGGGACAGACGCCGTACCGGCGCGGGCGGCAGCGGCCACGTCGCGGCCACGATTTAAAGCTCGCGAATCCCGCCCCCGCCAGCTTTTGGTCCAAAATGAATGCGAGCTTTGAATGATAAATGCGGGGTTATTCCATTTTTATTACTGTACTTATTATCTTTCTCTAGTTTTTTTTACCCATCTTTTACTACAAGTACTAATTATATATTGAATCAATCCTCAAATATATTCCAAAATACAAGACATATAAGACTCCAAAGATCGTAGTCTTTAGCCAGCAATTAGCCTAGCGTAATGAACTTTTGTTGTTTTTACGAAAAATATAATTTATTTGAAAGTATTTTTGTATTAGTATTACGACTTTGTTGCTACCAACATTGCCAAGTCAAACCACACGTGTTCAAACGGAGGGAGTAATTTTTTTAGCTGCGAACAAGAAAAGAACCCACGCACTGCTAGTATTGCTTAATTTAGCCAAATCACCAGTACAAGTCATATCCAACTACTAAATATATCCAACTACTACCAGTGATAGGTCCACCGTCCACGGAAGCTTCTTGCGAGAAATTAATAATGCTACAAGACTGATCTGGAGATAAATGTGGACGTCACTACCGGTTGAGCGCGCGGAAATAAAGGTGACAGAGATCGAGACCGTCACCGAGCTGCGCCTAGCTGTATGCCATGAACGTTCACTTCAGAAACTGGATATTTTATTTCGTTTCGTTTCCTTCTGGGCATCCATCACTGGGATCGTTGACACGGCAACAACAGAAAAGCCTAAGCTAAAGAATGTTATTAACCCAACAACCACTTTGATTGCGACATTCTGCTTGGACCAAAACGATCCATCCGTGCATTATGGGCTGACCGGCCGGATTGATCGCGGTTAATTCGTAAGGCTCCTACGAGGCATCTCTAATTGCTTGCAAAATGAATCCTACTATAAACCTACGTTGTGGAAACTGGCACGGATTTGCTTCCTCACGGCGCATTTAATTGACAGAGAAAAGTTCAGCTACGTGCAGCTGTCAGAGCAACTGTGCAAGGAACGTTTATACAAGGAGGGAGGAGGGGGAAAACACGCGGTTGTTGGTTTATTTTTGAGCATATTGTCGGTCAAGCCGGAACAAAATATCAGCATCCCGTGCTCGCGCAGTTTGTCTCTAAATGTCAATATCGAGAACACAAGTTGGCCACGAACGAAAACATTCCAAGAAATGAGCGATTTAAAATCCTTTTCCTACATTTCTATATCGTACCGGTATTCGGGAGCTGGTATATATTTTGAGCATATATTGTCGATCAAGTCCAAACTAAAATGTCAACATCTGGTCTTTTCACTGTTTTTTTTTATGTCGATATCTAGCTAGAAGCCTAGAACACAACTATTTGGCCATGACTTAAAACCTTCCAAGAAAAACCAGCAATTTAAAAGTTGTTCCCTATATGGTTTTCTAGACATCCTACCGGAATTGGCATATAAAATATATCACTGAAAAACAGTACGTGGTGGCTATACTAGATATAGTAGTATTAGTACCGTGATAGTATGAATCACATTATTTTTGAAGGGGCTTTGTCTCGAAGCTTCCGGTTTTCATTTGCACGAGTAACGGTTAAATTCGTGGTGTGTCGACAAGTAGTACGAAATTCTTCCCCAGTGGCTGCGCGCTAGCTACCGCGGTTATATTCATCGAAGAAGCTAGACCAGGCTGTCCATACAGTGACTGCACCCGGAAAAAGAAATGCTTGTGGACACGCACGGAGCCCATGGAACGCTCGGTACCAGTGCATCACCATCTACCAGTCGGCTGTACGTCCTCGAGAGAGAGAGTGAAAGTGAAACGGAAAAAGGGGACCCCAGCCACCCAGGTCACCCGTCCAAGTCGGACGCCCGTCGCGACATGTGGAATTCCGCTACGCCGTGCAATCAATCGGGACTGATGTGAGACGAGCGCCACGCACACGAGAGTCCTTTCCGTCTAATCGTGCACGTCGCGCCAGGAGTGTCTGGGCGCCACGTACATGTACCAGTACACAAGAGGATCACAGGGCAGAAAGATAGAGGCATATATAGAGGACAGAGCATGACGCGAAAATGGGCAGGCACGCCGAGAAGATCGATGATGAGCACCCTGAATTCCAGATCGCCGGCCAGGCCGTCCAAGACACGCACGGTTGAGTCGCGTCGGCTTCCGTAGACCGTGCGGGTAGCTAGGCCGGCGACGATATGTCCACCCACCCACCCACCCCCAGTGTACGTACGCGCGGGCAGTTGCGGCGAGCATGCCGTGCCATTTCTGCCGCCATGATCCCGGGAGTGTCTCCGGCCGCCTATTTTGGCCTCGACCAGCAGACACCCAACACCAGCCGCGCTAGCCCGGGGCAGATGGCCTACTTCTCCAGGGAAGGAGACAAAACAAGCTAGGTACGCGGAGGTTCCCAAATTCCTCGCGCTGTGTTTTGTCCGGGCCCGGAGCAAGAACCGACCGATCGGCACCAGTTAACTGCAGTCTGTAGCGCAGCTCGACCTTTTTATTGCGAGGAGAAAGTTGCGTGAACTCGACCGCCCGGGGCCGGCGGCGGACACGTCGACGGCGGCGCTCGGCCGCACAGCTAGTAGGAGTACGGTAGCTAGTGCTTCACAACGGTTTCTGAGGTGTCAACAGTGAGTGAGCCTCTGCATGCCTGTCCCGGCGGGTCTTGGGATGGAGTTGGGAGGCGTACGTGACGCTCTGCTGACGTCGCCCGGGAGATCGAATTCGCAGCTGGCATGGCATGGGCTGCGTGGGCAGGTCGAAGCCCGTGTCTACAAACTGTAAGTACCCGTAGCATTGGTCAGATACTAATTAAACCCCAGGAGGAAGCATGCCCTATTCGTCCGTGGTCCATTGCTACGGTCATCATCATCAGGTATTATACGACTCACGACCGTAAGATCTGCCGCATCACCTGGGACTCGCTCGATCGTAGAATGTCTCCGGGGGCACATGACATGTGCGTGCTGTCATGAGCATGGAAGAAAAAGAGCTGAGATTCCGCGGTTGGGACCGGATGCTCTCAGACAAGGGCAGCTACATACACGAGGACTTTGCGTCTCGCGATGTTGCTTTCGCGGTGGTTGATAATCTATGCAGCTTCCCGATCCGAGTAGTAGTTTGTGTAAAGCGAGATGATTGGTCCTTTGACGCTGCATTACTTTCTCACTGAACTTAATTTGGCAAAAGTGATGGTGCCATGCCTTAGAAGCTAAGTCTCTACATCTTAACGTACTCCTCTGTGCCAGAGCGTTAAACTTCCTAGGTAAATGTCCAGGTGGATGACTGTCAGCTACTCAGCTTACCCTACCCCAGATGCCCAGACCCTACGGCAGCAGTTGAACCCTGATGCGGACAGGACAGAATTGAAAAGGCCTTGGGCTGAATTAGCATCCGCCGCCCGCAGCTTTCAGCACGAAAGGTTCCATCTCCTGATCAGATGCCCAGCCATGTGCCCGGCCGGAGCCGGATCAGCTAGCTACGTAGCTACTCACTCGGGAGCCACTGAGCCCAGGATACACTCACTCACTTCTCCGGCCAGCATCATTGCAACAGGAAGGTAAGGTCATCCGATGGAGAAAGCCGGCAATGGTCCATGGCATCGGTTCGACGAAGCTGTTCCGTTCTTGGACCTCCCCGCGCGTCGCCATCTAACAGCTCCGTTTCTTTTATTTTTCTTCTTTTCTTCCCCCCCATGATTTTTGGGATGTTTTCTGACACTTGTTGCAAGCGAGGTAAATGTGGAGCTGGAGTGTGGATCCTACGGGGGTTTCTTTCGGGGGACAGGAAAGTATAACGCCATGTGGCGGCATTAACTCCCCCCTTTGCTGTTAAGCACGAACCCATCCGTCCGTCCATCGCGGTGAAACTGATGTACATACGTGCGTGTGCAGCAGCTAGCTAACCGTGTTCGATCTGTCGTAATAAAAGAAATGACTGTAATCACCACGCGGAATTATCTAGCAGTATCGTCATCAGGTTAATCTAGGTGCTGGTTACGGAGGACCGGAGTGATGAATAAGCTTTGTTCTGTAGTACGGCTGGGTCACAGGCGCTTGGTTGCACGGCTCACCCACCGGCAACTAACCAACGCAGTTTACTACTAGTACTCATCCACGGAGTGGTCAAAGCGATCCCATCAAGACATACCCGGGTCTTGAAGGAAGAATTGGTCCGAGAGTTGATCCACACGAAACCGGCTTATATCTTTTTTAAATATTTTCTGAATAGAAAAGAATGGGAATTCTCTAGTCTTTTGAGGTATACCAACAGTGATGATGATTGATTACCAATGGGAAGGAAAGGAAAGCAAGCGAGGGCGCGACGTAGGAGAGAACTAACCGTACGTCCGATCCCTTTGCCTGTGCCTTTGTGCTCCGATTTTCAAACGGTGCGAGAAAAAAAAGCGGGGCGACAGACCCAATAGGACACCAACCAGCGCACGCAATGAGTCAGGGCAGCCACCGTGTCAGCATGTGTGTGTGTGTGTCAGTAAAAAAATACTCGCGAGAAGCAGAGGACGACGAACGCGCGAGCGATCACACAGACCAATTCATTTCAAAACGAGGCCGGCTGAGGGACGTACCTTTGCGGCGAGGACCTGAACGCCGGCGTACTTGACGTCCCAGCTGAACTCGGTCATGGCCCAGCCGACGCCGCCGAAGGGCTCGGCCCTGTCGACGGCGTAGCGGAGGTAGTCGGCGCGGCCCGTGGCGCGGTGCAGCCACAGCGCCGCCCACAGGAGCTCGTCGCGGTAGCCGCTGACGGAGGCGTAGTAGCTGCGGACCTCCGCGATGCTGCTGTCGTACGTGCCCTGGTACCGGTCGCCGAACTCGAACAGCTGCCGCCGCCGCCGTAACGTGTACACGCAAGACAGTGAGATACACGTACCATCAGGACCGAAGACGTACAGCGAGTGTGATGATGAGTGGCAAATTGGCAATCCAATGAACCAATAGATTATCAGTCAGTGACCAACCAACCTGCTGGGCGTGGTGCAGGAGGAGGTGGGAGTAATGCGGGTTGGAGCGGCGGAAGACGATGGAGGCGGCGGCGAGCGCGGCGGCGGTCTCGCCGGCGAGGTCGGAGCCCGGGTTGTCCCTGTCGATGCGGTACGCCTGCCGCGACGTCGTCATGTCCTCAGGCCGCTGCCAGCAGTAGTGGTCCGTGTCGCCGTCCCCCACCTGTCAGCAAGCAACCAGGCATACATAACATACATACGAGTAGCTCGAGTCACGCTATTAATGGCCGCCATCATTCGCTCGCTCGCTCGCATGGCCGGATTGATGGATCGCGCAGTAAATTCCAGCAGTTTTTTAGGGGGAGCCAATGACTGCATGTCGAGTGCCTTTCCCTTTTTCGACCCAACGCGCGAGGCCTCCACTGATCCATGGATCGTGCGTGGAAGTGGCAAGAGCATGGTGACGCACGCAGGCCCAGCAGAGAGGCATGGTGGAAGGAAGAAGATACGGATACAGTAGGCGGGCACCGACACACACGTAGGCTAGCGATGGAAGAAGAAGAAGCAGCCAAGCAGGAGTAGGGTACCTCCGCCCAGTAGACGAAGGGCTCGGTGTGCGCCTTGACGAAGTAGTCGGTGCCCCACTTGATGGCCTCGAGCGCGTGGCCCCACTCGCCGGCGGCCTCGACGTCGCCCCCGAACTCGATGGCGCCCCAGGAGAGCATGGTGACGGTGAAGGCCATGGGCAGGCCGAACTTGACGTGGTCGCCCGCGTCGTAGTACCCGCCGACGAGGTCCACCCCCTGCTGCAGCCCGTCGGTGAGCCCCGAGTGGCCCCGCCACGGCACGCGCTGGCTGTGCGGCAGCCGCCCCGACCGCTGCGCCTCGAAGTAGAGCAGGCTCTTGGACAGCGCCACGCCGTAGTCCACCGCCGGCTCGTCCTCCTCCCCGCCGTCGATCGCCGGGGCCGCCGCTGCCGCCTGCAGCAGCGCGGCGGCGGCCACCAGGAGGAGCGCGGCGGCGCGGACGCTGCCTGCGGGTGCCGGGCGCCGGGCGCGGCCCCGGCTCATGGCCAGCGCGCGCGCGGGGTCACCGCTCCCCGCTCTGCGTGGCGCGCCGCGCGTGCGGAGTGTTTGGGACGCGCTCGGCCTCGCTAGCTGTCTCTCTGCCTTGAGGCGGGGGGGACTCTGTTTGTTTTCCTCCCGTATCCCTCTGCCCCTCCCCTTTATTCTGGCGTCGCGTCGCGTCGCGTCTCTAGGACGGATGCCGGAGGCGGGAGGCGGGGGTGGGCTGTCTGCGGCCGGTCAGCCAGCCACTGGCGATCTGCGCGAGCGGGGTGCGGGTCTCTCCGCTTTCCAGGTGTGCCTGCGTGAAATGATCGGCGGGCCCCGCGCACGTACGCATGCGGCGCACACGCCCCGCGACACACGTACGCGCGGCGCGGGGGTGAGCCGGTGACAGCCCCCGAAACCGCGTGATCCGGGGTGCGCGAGAGCTAGCTAGCGTGTCACTCTCGCCCTGCCTCCGCCGGCTGGTTGGGTGGGACGGTGAAACCGTGGAATGGGGGGCGGCGGCGTCTCGGCACCAGGTGGTTGGGGGCGCGCGCGCGCGGCCTGGTGAGTGAGCGAGCGATCGTTGGACGGCGTCGGCTTGTTGGTGGCGGCGTTAATGCAAAGGATAGAATGGGCGAGGGGTGCGGTGGGTTTGACCCGGCCGAGCGTGCGGCGGGGTGTGGTGTGCAGTCGCAGATGCTTCGTTCCGACTTGTGATGAGGCCAGCCACGCGCGCGCCCGGGCCGGCCGGCGTCCAGCCCTGGACCCTGCCGCAGCCGGTGCCGGCGCCGTGAAATTCTCGGGGGACCATCTAGCCTGACCCGAGCAGCAATCTCTCGTGTCGGGTGGGGAGGACGGCGGCGGCGGAGGATGGATTGGGTTGGGTTGCGGTACGACGCTGGTCGGAGGGCCGGCCGGCCGGATCGGATCCAATCCGAGCAGATGATGAGCGTCGTTGTGACGTTCACCTTACGTACGTACTGTACATCGTACAGGATGCGTGGTACCTACACCTGCTGGGTTACAGCCGAGACAGTACTGGTATGTACCGAGCGGCGACTGATCGGCCTACTAACCTCGACAAATGGCGTATGCGCGACGATTAAAGCTAGTGTGTATATCTGTAAAAAGGCTACCTTCGTATCCGTTCCGGGCGTCGTGTCTGTGCGCTGAAGACATGCGACAACCGAATAATTAGGAGGCCTTTGCTTGCAGTTGCAGTTGCAGATGCGCCGACGAGCGGAAGCGGACGAAAGGGGTGGATGGAACAGCGGCCACTATCGCGACATGCAGCGCTTGTGCGTACGCTAACCTGCACGGCCTGTCTTTCTATGGCTTGGCTATCAGGCTACCTTTGCCGTGCCCACATCTCTATATCCCGCGGAAGCGGCCGGGCTGCTCTATCTATCTATTATCCAGCGGCAGCGACCGACGACGCGAAGCTATCTTCCATTCTCAAGTGACGTCTGCTACGCCACCGCCTCGATGACGATGGTCCAGGTCCTCGAGGGCGCGCGCGAGCCGAGAGCGTGCTGGTGGGACGCTGATACGTGTCCGCGTATGTGCACGGCGACCCGACCGATGCGCGTCGCCGGCGATCATCATCATCACGTACAACGTCTCGATCCGGCTCCACTAGCGCGACAGCTACTCCATCATCGTCGATCAGGGCCGCCACCGCACTGACGCATCGCGTAGTACATGTTTCGCGGCCGGTCGGCAACCGTGTCGAGAGCAATCATGTTGCGCGACGCCATTCGCAACGACGACGACATGGACGAGAGAGCATGGCATGCACTCACTTAGCTGCAGCGTACCGTGTCGAGGTATGTAGCTCCTCATTGACGACATGCATGTCCATCCTTTGCATATAGAACGACGACATGACGATGGATTCTGGTCCATGCTTGCTTGCTCCTTGGATACAGCGGGCTAGCATCGGATCGGAGCCGATCAGCAACTTATCTACCAATCAACAGAGAGAGTCCTGATGACCTAGCTATTGGACCACCGACACTATTGCTGTATACTCATCGTTATTTGTTGCTGATATCTACCAATCAACATCGGCTGCATTCATGCTTGTATGAGCACCCTTGATCAAAGCTAGGAATGAAAGAAGAGGAGGAAATTTCAGTAAAAAGGAGAGGGGGTGGAAAATTTAGGGGATGCTAGAATTACTTGTTTGTTGCTATATATATGAGGGGACAAAATCTTGAGCTCATCTTAGTCGTCCATTGTTATGATCCAATGACACTTGCCTAGCTTTTTGTTCTTCCTCTAGCACGCTCATCGTTATTTGTTGCTGATATTTAGTGAGGTTGCTCATCTGCTAGCTAGATCGAGTGACTGTGTCGCTTTCTGATTTTTAGACGGTGTGTTCCTGGCTGCATCCAGGATATTGTAATATCTGAATAATGCTTACTACCTCAATTTCCAAAAAAACGTGACGTTTAGGATAAGGTTTGGGTCAAATATTGAGAATATAAATCATCAATAACTTTTAAATTGTTGAGTTTGCAAATGTGAAAACAATATTAATAGATTTGTCTTAAAAATTCTTTTATAAAAGTATACATATATCACTCTTCGATAAATATTTTTATAATAACAAGAGGTCAAAATTGTGTTTTGGAGACCGTGTCGTTGTTCTAAATGTCAGGTTTTAGGAATGGAGGGAGTATATGTTAATGAATGAGCCGGCCTTAATCTCAAGAAGAAAAAAAACTTATTGCCGACGTTGTCCCACTGCTATTGCCGCACGCTATTTACTTCATCTTCCTGCTGCGTGCTCCCCATATTGATGTTGCTCACCAGTCGATATGCCCACAATATCCTTTCTTTCCCACCCCTGCAATGCACACCCTCTCTATCAACGTGAAACTCTTTAAACCTAGTCTGGAGTTTTATAGGAGAGTTTCAACTCTATGTCACATCAGCAAATCTGTTGATGTGGCAAGATCATTACGAAGAGAGATAAAACTTATCTATCTAGTATTCAATTTAGATAACTGTGTCATAAAACTCTCCGCTGAGATTGGCTTAACAAGTAACAAACATTTCGTACCGCTAGCCACCAGCTGCTCGATCGCCATTACGTGTGGAGGCTGGGAGTTTATTTGCATTATCTAAAAAATATAATTTTCCAAGATTTCAGGCAAATCAAGCCCAAAAGGTGTGACAAAGTAAATGGCATTAGTTGATTTTTTTAACCATTAGATCTTGATCTAATATAACAACCATCATTTTAATCTTATTCCCATCCAGCCATCCCTCCTCCTCACTTCGTTCTCACTCGATGCTGAACTATCACACATTCACACCCCACTTAATTAGCCGCCGCTCTGCCGACCATCTCTACTCGTCGCTTGCGAGCTAGCCCCTGCTATCGTGTTGTGTTGTTCTTCAAGTATATATATGGTCATCAGCCCCTACCTCCACCGCCACCGCCCTTGATCTGATCGCTACCTCACCAACAACCACTATAAGTGAGTGTCATCCATAGCCGCCACCAGCCTTCCTCCGATCCACCACTGCGGCGGATGGCAACGCCACCATGTCCTACTCACCAGCTGTTACTAGGCTGACTAGCCTCATTCGGGCATGTCTCTTTATTAGTCTGCCGGAGTAATAAGATAATCCCGATTCTAAACTCTAAGATTCTTTAAAATCTAGGTGACTTACATTTGCAAGGTCAAAATAGTGATATGATGTATAACAAATTAAAAAGAAACTGGACGAGCAAGCTAGGAAAGATTCTCTCTTTTTACTGAGAGACCACGCCGCAGCTAGGCAGAGTGGTCAGTGCTTTTGCCCAAAGCGCCTGTACGAAGTGCGAGCTTATGCATGGCCAGCATATACAGTACATGTGCTTCCGCGTTTCAGCTAGCTTAGCGCCATCACATCAGATGTAAATATATTAATTAGAAATATTAAATATATATTAATTTAAAAACCCATTACATAAACAAGGAGTAATTTACGAGACGGATCTATTAAGCCTAATTACACCATGGTTAGACAATGTAATGCTACATTATGTATTAATTATAGCAAAATTAGATTTGTTAGGTTCGTCTCGTGAAATAGACATGTAATTAGTTTTATAATTAGTTTATGTTTAATACGTCTAATTATCATTTATTTAAAGTGCTAAACTTTAGCGCCCGGATCCAAACACCCCTTAGCCTTTGCAAAGTTACTAAGCATGCACACGGAACCCATGCGACAATATGCATGTATTTTGTTCTGCTTAAATTAAGTTAAAACGATTGTCAGATCAATATCAGATAGCTGCACACACGCCAAATTGACAATACGTGATACATCACTCTATAAATTAACTTCCTACTCCGGCCAGTGTCATGCCGTACTATGCGTTGCAGAGATGCGTACATACTTGGGCCTTAGATCCAAAATACGGGGGTGGAGATTTGGAGGTTTGGGGTCACTTCGTAATCATTGCGCCACTGTAGCATTTCGTTTGTATACGTGAAAAATTATCCAAAATTGATTAATTAGGCTCAAAATGTTCGTCTCACAGAGTACAACAAAACTGTGTACTTAGTTTTTTATTTCATCTACATTTAGTACTCCATACAAGCTATGACATTTTGATGGGATGAAAATCTTCTTTTTGCATAGTAAACTCTAGGATTGACTTTTGGAACTTAATCCAGCGGCTAGCTAGAGTACGTCCTGAGCACTGTTTGGATGATTGGATGGTCCATACGCGAACTGCCCTTCATTCAATGCTTGCATAATTCAGCTGATCTCCTTCAGAATAGCGAGGCTATTTAATTTATACCCACACAGTATATGCATCAGAGTATCTCGGACCTATGTATTGTCATAAAGAAAAACCTATATGTGATTCCAGAAACGATCTTTACGCTAGCTGTGAACATGAGGAATACAATGTACTGTTATTTCTCATGAATTTGTCACATCATTTTCATCAGATGAATAAACATTTGGGCCCAATAATTGTGCATATATATGGAATGCCCATCCAAATCTTTCCTGTCAAGTAATGATTTTGAATTGCGGTCCCCCCCAAAAAAAATTATGTACGGAGTATATTTTATGGTGCGGAATATAGTTAGCCTTATTTTTTTCTTTATTATGCACAATGTATTGTATAGGTCCCAAGATACTTTGATGTGCTGTCGGTATGAACAATGCCTCACTATTCTAAAGGCGGTCCACTGAATTATACGGCCAGATCCAAATAGTACTCTAAGTCGAGGCTGGAAGGACGTTTTAAGTTTTTCTCCACATGATTATGTATTCTATCGGAATACCGTGACATCTACACGATCTCAAAACATTATACTTTTTGTTAGTTATTTTACAAAACGTTGATAAAAAGAAAAGGTGCACTTTTATTGAAACTAGATTTTGACAAAAAATAATCTAGTTTTCTACTTTTATCATTCTTAAATATCAAATTAGACATGCACTCAAGATTGGTAAATGGTAAGGAGTAATACTAACCTAAAGTTTGTTCATAATGATTGATTTAAGACAACCCAATATATACATCGATCACGTATTCGTGACTAGCTAGAGGGAGTACACAACTTATCCACATATCCTGTCTAGAAATCTGATTCACGCAAGAACCAAATATCCTTACTTTGTTATTGAACACGAACGTACATTATTACAGGGAAAAAACATTACAAGAATCTTGGAGAAAGCTACAAATAAAGATTGAATTTTTTGAATAAAACAAATAAAGATTGATAGATGGGCACTTTCCGGTGGACCAGTGAGTTCTGGCTCTCTCAAGTTGAGCTGCATAATGGAACTTGGACAGGTAGGACGCATAGTAGGCCCGAATTAAGACGAGGTAGATGGATCGTTTATCCTGTGCTTAGCTCTAGCCATTCAGCGAATTAATCATTCCTTGACCTCACATTTTTTTACGATAGACCACTGCTTGACCTCGTATAGCCCGCCTATCAGTGTGCGGCGTATACCGTTGGTCGTTAGAGGGCAGAGAGGAGGCTTGATTAATTTTAGTTAGTTGCTGTGCCCGTGCATGAACGGTGCAGGATCAGTATGTAGTGATGAGACTGTGAGCATGATGTGGGCACGAAGGTTGGCGAACGAGCGTGGACGGTGGACCTGACGGCGAGAGCATGTTTGGTAGCACGTATGCGTCAGAAATGGCTTGTCATGTACGTGCCGCCGCTAGTGCACCGATCGATCTCTTAATCGTGGGATGTCAGTGGAGGTTGGCCGTTACGAGAAAAGGACAAGAATGCGAGGGCTTGTGCTGTACGTGTGTTGCTGTCTTGAACCCGGATCATCGTTCACTTTCACACCGTAGTAGGTAGCTTAATTAATTAGGAACAGATTAGAAAAACAGTACGTATACTGGCAATTTGTCAAAGTCTTCCTGCTCCTAGAGATAGAAGATGATCAGACTCTCCTACACTGTTCCAGTTCCAGGGTCTATGATCTCAGAGCAGTTAATTTGAGATCGGATCATCGGACAGCCTGCCTGCCCGGCCGTATGGCGATCCATCTGTCACCTGTATGCGATCGGTCTGCACACTTCGTCTGTACCGGACTCTGGTTGCGCTCAAGATACAGGCGATCGACGGGCGAATGAATCGACCGATCGATCGGGAGTTGCCAGTGAGCCATGCGGCCGGCGGCATGTGTGGCCGGAGACGACGTGCCTCGCCATTTCGCCATGCCGGCGCACACGCCGCGTCCATGCGCGCGTGCGCGCGCTGTGCGGAGATCCAAGTCATCACTGCCGCCGACCACCGTGCCTGCTCGCTCTGTTGCTCGATCGGTTCTCCGGCCAATTCAAGATCGAAGCAGTTTCAGGCACATGCCGGCCTGTAGTAGGTTTCTCCTCTGATTATTGTAGGAGGAGTGAGTAGTCGACAACGGCGCAGCCCATCGTCGGATCCGTGGCTCTGTCCCATCGCATCATTGCATTTTGAATCAGCAGATGACTGCGTGCATTGGATCATCGAAGCCACGAATGATTTTTGCTCCTTTTTGTTTTCGGATGATCGGGAGCCAGGAATGATTGGTACTCTGGCGACGGATCGTATGGCACTCGGTCATTGTGGCGTGATGTGCTTGCCCCGTAGGTCCAGCAGCTGAGCCGCATTGGCAGAGGAGTAGCTGCATGGGGGAGCAGGCGCCGTGCTGCCGCGCGTTCCCGCCGGCCACGTGGTGCCGGCGTGCGTGCGTCGCCGCCGGGGGGTGACGGAGCAGAGCAGCGAATGCGAATGGGCCAGCCCAGGCCTAGCGGCCTACCTACCAACAACCGCGCGAGGGCCCGCGTCGTCGTACGCGCCGCCGGGCCCATGTCGGTCGACGCGTACCGGCAGACCGGCGCCCGGGCGGAGCGTGGTACGTTTCACTCGCCGCAACCGAATTCCTTGCAGGTTTCCGTGCCTGCTTCACGGAGATCGCCTGGCATGTCATGAGTCCGGACTTGGTACCGATTCTTTCTAAATTTATTATACGTACAATTTAATCCACGTTATTTTTCTAGTGGTAGATGACATATCGGTCAATATTGAAACGTTTATTTATTAGCTTTGTCAATTTCAGCGCTGCCGATAGATGGGGTTTACATGTATGTATTTATAGAGATGATTATATCTATGTGTGAGCATTTGTCTTTCGTAGTATAGAAAGAAAAACGACAACAAGCTTACGATAAAAGAGCCAAATTACTCGAAGCCGTGGCGCCGCGGGTACGCCTATATGGATCGGCCGGTGCAATCAAATCGATTCCAACAAACACGATCGATGCGATGCGGCTCTCAAATCGTATGATCTATGCGCTCCGTCAGCCGCCGTCGCCCGCCCCTGTGCCGTGGGAAACAGACACGGGCAATCAGAGTCCCATCAGACACACACTGCACTGCACGTTCCCGTCAGCATCGCCATCGCCGATCGGCGCCCATGTGTATCGAGCTCACCCGCCTCCCTAGTCATCCCTGGGTCCTGGGAGAAAACGATCGGTGCCTGCATTTGTTCATCCACGAGCGCCCTCTCGCATGTGCTGCCAACACTAAAGTGACCGTCGATCTTTCCGCCGGAGCTAGGGGCCAGCAAAACTTGCCATCTGTTAATCTTTGTATACATAATTAACATGCCATGTGTTAATTGATAAATTGGCTTGGAATAATTAGGCTACAGTGTCGTAGTAGACTAGTATAAGTTAGCTAGCTGTACCTCTGCTAGAAGTTGGGTGACATGTCGCGTTCCATTGGTGCCTAGGATCATGAGTTGGGAGGTCGCCGTCCCTCAGCAACAGGAAAAAAATTTGATGTGTGAGACAACCCCTAGCTACGACCGACCCATGCATGAACCCAAATCGTGGAACCGACAAATTAATCTCTTTGCTAGGCACGATGCTCGAACCCGAGATGCGTCTCGACCGATCGATATATGTATGGGTAGGCAGATGATGGTAGTAGTACGTCGTACGTGGTGGTGTTTATCGTGGTCTTCGTTAACGATAATGCATGGTTTCAACTTTCAAGGTCTCATATGGGGGAGTGACAAATGGCAAATCTTTTCACCGATCGCTGATCTAGGAGAACGACTGCACATTTGTCTGCGAGCTAGCTGCTGCCGGGACGGCCGGTGAGGTGCGGTCAATGTCCTTATACATGTGCAGACGAGCTGGGAGACTAAAAAAATAATGCACGCAGTTCAAAGTACAGATGGCCATATGGGCCACCCGGGACTAGCACTATCAGGCACGATGCCCTGATCGTGCCGTGTCGGCATTGCATGCCAAACTCTCGGTCCAAGTACGGTCCTAAGGCCTTCTGATACCGACACTATGGCACGGCCAGCACTACCATGCTAGTGCCGACCTAGGCACTATACAGCGTGGATTCTGGCTGTCGGTGACGTAGATCCAAGCCGAGCAACCCGGCGGCGGCGGCGTGGATCTAGGGCTCCATGCGGGGACCCCCTGGCGGCGCCGGCGGCCGGCGACGTAGATCTAGGCTGGGCAACCCCGACGGTTGTGGTCGGCGACGCAGATCCAGGCCAGGACTTCCCGCGGCGGCGGCGGCCGCGGCCCTCGGGAGCGGGCGAGCGGAGGCAGACGCGTGGGGTTCCCGCCCGCGGTCCCCGGGAGCTGGCGAGCGGCGGCGGCCATGCGGGGCTCCCACCCGCGGCTCTCGGGAGCCAGCGTCGACGGTGGCACCGCGGGAGGTAGAGAACCGGAGAGGGAGATAGATGAGGTCGAGGCCGGGAGAGAAACGAGCGAAAGAGCGCTGGTTGCGGCGGCAGAAAGGAGGAGGGAGAAAAGAAATTTAGGGTTAGAGTTGAGGAGAGAGTTTATATACTAAGGGTTAGATAGCAGGCCAGTTTTTTATGGGCCTCTTCGTGCCGGCCCAAAAATCATGCCGTGCTTAGGCCGGCTATGGACCGAGATTGGTGGCCTGACACTACACGATGCATAGTATCGGACCGGCACGGGTACTATGCAACATGGGCCGGGCCGGGCTAGTGCTGGGCCTTTTAGTGCCGGGCCTTGGGCTGCCCATTTAACTCGGCCTATTTGGCCATTTATAGTTCAAAGTGACCTGTACGTGTGGGTGTGTGGCTCCGAGATGCTATACACGGAGTACATTCAATATATAATTCTCAGTCATACACAGATAAAATTTAGAATTTCTTTAAAAAAAGTAGAAATATTTAGGTATCAAGTTATAATCTAATCATCATAATTGGAGCTGAGGTCTGCCCTGGCGTCAATCTCAATAACCGTCTCATTCCTCATCGTGATGTATTGGAGGTGAGGTAGTGTAACTAATTATTTTTGTTTTTTAGGCTAACAGGAAGTGGAGCATTGAACCTTCCATACTACAAATCTATTAATGAGCAATTTAATCAGCAGCAACAGAATAATCTAATCTTTACAAGCACATGGAAAGCACAACACGTTTATTTCATCTCTGTAGTTGTATTTGAAAATTGCCATCTCACTTATTAAAATATTGGGAAGAAAACGAACCCAACAAATTTTAAGACAAAAACAAAATTTTGGCGCAACATTTATTGGTCCAATGAAACGAAGTATGTCCAGGAAGCAAATCCTCTCCGGTACCGGAGAGAACGCTCACTCCCTCCAAACTATTTGCTGTAATGTCTATGTACTCTTTAGATACAGAGTAACTTTGACTGCACCAAGAAAATCTCACCACACATGACATCCCACGCATCTGTACTGTAAAGAGAATTAGATTTGAAAACACGTGTCATCAAGATTAGGTCCACCCCCACCTCACAGAGGACCCATCTGTCATGAAAAAATGACTACGAAAGGGGAGGGGGGAGACCCATTTTGTCGCCCTTCGGAAGAAAATTCCCCCCCAAAACCCAGAACTTTTTTCACCTAAATCGGGTCCACCTAAATCTACCCACGCGCCCTTTATGTTGCCATATTTAATATGTATAATCTTAGCAAGTTTTCAAATAGATGGTAATTGATGATTATGTTTGGATTTAAGTCCAATCTGTTACCATAATTAATATGTATAATTTGAGTATGTTTTTAAACAGACGATAGATTTTCCATATTTAATATATATAATCTGAGCAAGTTTTCAGATAGATGATAGTTGATGATTACGTTTGGATTTAAGTCCAATGTGTTGCCATAGTTAATATGTACAATCTGAGCAAGTTTTCAAACATATGATAGGTTTCCTTAGTTGATGATTGTGTCCGGATTGAAATCTAATAATTACCATACTAGACTATCCAAATTTAATATATACAATCTGAGAAGGTTTTCAAACATACGTAGGTTTCCTTAGTTGATGATTGTGTCCAAATTGAAGTCATAATTACCATACTAGACTAGCTAGGACTTATATAAATCACGCCAACCAGCCGTCACTTCTCATTATCCCCCCTCGACATGTGGTTGTTCCACAAATCCTCCAGCAGAGAGATTCGCCGCTCCGCCATCACCCGCGGCCGTCGGCTCAACACATATGTGCACCTGCACGCCGGAGCGTCTCCAGCGTCGGAGGCCGTACTACAGGACGTCGTGCATGATGGACAGAGGCAAGAACGCCGGCGCCGTCGACAGCGATACGACAACGTCAGACGAGGAGGAGGACGAGGTCAGAACCAGCAGCTTCGCCATGTCCGACGTGATGAAGAGCCCTGCGACGGCGGTGTTGAGCCGGCGCGAGAGGTACTACCTGGTGGCGTGCAATCAGATGGTGGGGTTGTTTGCGATAGTATGGGTGAGTCGAAGTTGGTGCCGCACGTCGGCCATGTCAGGTTCTCTTGCGTCGGCCACGATATCGTGAGATACTAGACTAGATAGTTTGATGAACTTGTTGATAGGATGAACTTATTGCGTCGACCGCGGCACATGCAACTATCGAATTGATTTAATTAGTTGTTAGATCCGCATGTTTACGTGATTTGCGGCACTGTTTGGATGTGTTTTTCCCAGCAGCTCATACTTCATTTCTGAATATATATACAATATTTATGCCGTCATATATACATCATGGTCAAAAGAAATTTACCAGTATACTTGCAAAACTGGCGTATATGATTACGTTTAGATTAAAGTCCAATAATTTTATATTTTCCTTTTATTTTTGTAGTGTACAATACGATAAGTTCTGCTTGCGATGCCGCGCACTTTATGTTGCCATATTTAATATGTATAATCTGACCAAGTTTTCAAATAGATGATAGTTGATGATTATGTTCGGATTTAAGTCCAATAATTTTACATTTCCTTTCCATTTTTGCAGTGTACAATATGGTAAGTTCTGCTTGCAATGCCGCTCCCTTTATGTTGCCATATTTAATATATATAATGTGCAAGTTTTCAAATATATGGTAGTTGATTATTACGTTTAGATTTAAATCCAATAATTTTACATTTTCTTTCTATTTTTGCAGAGTACAATATGGTAAGTTCTGCTTGTGATGCCGCACCTTTTATGTTGCCATATTTAATATATATAATGAGCAAGTTGTCAAATATATGGTAGTTGATTATTACGTTTAGATTGAAATCCAATAATTTTACATTTTCTTTCTATTTTTGCAGTGCACAATATGGTAAGTTTTCCTTGCAATGCCGCTCCATTTATATTGCCATATTTGATATGTATAATTTGAGTAAGTTTTTAAATAGATAATAGTTGATGATTATATTTGGATTTAAGTCCAATAATTTTACATTTTCTTTCCATTTTTGCGGTGGAAAATATGGTAAGTTCTGCTTGCGATGCCGCGCCTTTTATATTACCATATATAATATGTATAATATGAGCAAGTTTTCACCTGCTTCCAAATAGTTATTTGGATCTTCATCACACAATGGTACCTCCTCCTCTGGAAGTCTATGAGTTAGAGTAGATGTGCCAGTTGCACGTTTAGTCTCTATTTTATATCGTCGTTTAGAACATTTCGATCTCGAATATTTACTTATTTGACTTTGCAATATTTACTTATATTTATATATTATAGTATACACTTGAGTTCGATATTTTGTCTATTATTCTCTCTTTTCGGTTTCTCTGATTTGACGTAGTGCTGAAACAGTTGATTACTAAACCACTGAAAGGTGAGCTCCAAGCGAATGTTTGTGAGTTTGTGATTCCAATTTGTGAATTCGCAAAAAAGAGAAGAAGCGTTGAGCATAAAGTTTATAGAACTTGTACCGTGTGTCTTGCAAATTGAACATTTTCTTTAAATTACAATGAACTTTCTATTGAATTTAAGTTTTTTCCCTGCTCTTTTTAAAACAGCACGTGCATACCAATTAGGATGTTTAAAGGGAAAATGCTGCCCCAGGATGCTCGGCAGGCAGCAGTTGAAACTGCAGCAAAGGGACGTGCGAGCTGCATCCGACGGCAGCATTCGTGAAACGACAAGAAGATGACTGAAATGAGCCGACAAGAAGATGACCGTCTTGGGCTTGCTCGTGGGCCGAATAGGCACCTGACGGGCTGAATTCTTTGCTTGGGCAGAGGATCCGACTCCCAAGAGCAGGGACACGTGGGGGCGCTCTGGCTCACGAACCGGGCCATGGCATCGCACCGGGAAAAAATATCATCCGCGAGGCTCCACCCCCACTGCTAGCTCTCGCCGCGCTCCCTCCTCTGCGCGCCCGCCGCGCCTGCCACCTGCTCGACGAATCGCCCCTTCCGGCCCCCCTCCGCGATGCAGCCTCGCCACGCCGCCGCGGCGGCGGCGCTACTAGCCGTGCCCGTATCCCCCGCTCTGCGGCCGCGGCTCGGGCCGTCTCGCCGCGCGAGCCCGGTCGCTGTCCGGGCCGCCGCGCTCCGCGCCCTGCCTCGGCGCATGGAGCTCTGGCCGCAGCGCCTCGCGGCGGTCGAGAGCACGCCGCCGGCGACGGACTCCAGCTCAGGTGGGGTGGCCGCCTGCCTTTCCTCGCTTGCTGCTTGTGCTGGACTTCTGGTGGCGCTGCTGATGCTTGAAATGAGCGTTCGTTCTTCGCGACAGGCCTTGATGCGGGTTCCGCGGGAGGTGAAGGTGGCGGCGACGGTGGCGGCGACGGCGACGGCGCTGACCTCGGGTGGCTGAGGGTGTTCCCGCACGTGCTCACCGCGTCCATGGCCAACTTCCTCTTCGGCTACCACATTGGGTGAGTGCTGCTTTCAGTTCACCTCCAACTGAAGCAATGCTCCCTTGAATCTGCCATTCGTGTCTCGGATCGGGAGTCATGTATCTTTGATTAGCTACCTAAACTGATTGTACAGTACTGGTGCTCATTCTGCCCGCCCCACTGTGGCGCTGCATGGCATTAGAAGTTACCATGGTTGTTCCTCAAAGGGCTAAATCTATATTCTTTGAGAAGAATTTCGATAGTGGCATTTTCACTGTCACCTGCACCACTAGCTGAATATGCCAATTGTAATGTGAAAACTGGACTTGGAATCCTGAAATATGTATTTGACTCTGGTGGACTGCACCATGCAATGTATTGTACAGTTTTCTGTTAAGCATCCGACCGATTGCAGGGTCATCTGACTTGGAATCCTGAAATATGTGTTTGACTCTGGTTGCAGGGTCATGAATGGTCCCATAGAGGATATTGCACGAGAGCTTGGTTTTCAAGGAAATGCGTTCCTGCAAGGTCTTGTGGTCAGCATATTCATTGTTGGTGCTTTTTTTGGGAGCCTAGGCTCATCTGCGCTAGTTGATAAATTTGGTTGTAAAAGGACCCTTCAAATTGATAGTATTCCATTGATCATCGGGGCTCTTCTGAGGTATTTAGTCTCACTGTTACAGTGTTTCTGTGTTCCTAAGTTTATGGAGTTTCTGTTGATTAGTCTAGTATGTACTTCCAATTTTTTATGTGTAATAAAGCAATCATACAGTGCGCAGGCAGATTCGCTGGATGAGATGCTTTTGGGAAGATTCCTTGTTGGCATTGGAATTGGTGTAAATACTGTTCTTGTTCCGCTATATATCTCTGAGGTAGTCTCTGCTATTTTGGAATTGATCATTGCTGCTATGCTTGTGATTGCTATCATACAATTTTTCATTCACCCTTATACTTGCTCAATTCTAGGTTGCTCCAACAAAATATAGGGGTTTTTTGGGGACTTTCTGTCAAATTGGAACATGTTTAGGAATTATTGCTGCACTTTCATTGGGGATACCTTCTGAAAGCGATCCACATTGGTGAGGCATCTCTCGTTGGCATTTCTACATCCTAATGATGTAAGTCTATCATTTGATTAAATTCACTGCTGTGCTGTGGCATCATCATGGAAAAGCTAACAACTTACACATTAAAGAAGCTGCATTACCTTTTGTTCATGTAACTTCTATTGTAGAGAAGAATAAAACCAAAACATGTTACTGAAAGCTTTAAATAAACCAAGGACTACGAAGTGTACTGAACAGGTAGTGAGTCAATTTTCTTATAGTTAACTGGTAAACCCTGAGGCTCATCGTATCAATCATATTCTTCAATGTAAACCATGCAAACTATTTTGAGCGCGAACAGTAGTGGAAATGCCTGCTTTAGTAAGTATGCAGCGATATATATAAAAAAGAACTGTATGAAACAAGATTCCAAAGAAAAAAGAACAAGAAAGAGAGAACATGCACAGTTAAGAAGAGCAGTTAGGTGAGGCTGTCTAGCCAAGCCATGACTACTGTCTAGTATCTCTGTAAACTATTTGCTTGTCAGATGCCTTGTATAAACAGAGTACTGAAGGCCTTTTCTGTCTGTAGGTGGCGAACGATGCTTTATGCCGCATGCGTACCTGGTTTTCTTATTGTTTTTGGGATGCAGTTCGCTGTTGAGAGTCCGCGCTGGCTTGCGAAGGTACCTTATGAGCTATGAATTACTTTGGGGGTTCCATCTTTTTATTCAAGGTCATTGTTTGCAACTTTGCATCAGAAAGACATATCTTGTAGGTTGGAAGGTTTGATGATGCCAGAAAAGTTGTAGAGAGCCTCTGGGAACCTTCTGAAGTTGATAAGTCTATGGAAGAGATCAAAGCTGTTATTGCAATTGACGATTCACAGTCCAGCTGGTCAGAACTTCTGGTGGAGCCCCACAATAGAGGTACTTCTGTTTATCAGAAACTTTTTCCTATTGTCACTTTACTCATTTCTGCTTTCATGAAAACTAGTAAATGATATCATGCTTACGACCTAGAATAACAAGTTGCATGTCTCTGTATGTGCATGTTCATACATCTGCATGCATGCGCAATTGGTTGTTGAACTGATGATCCATGCCTGCTTGTGCCCTGGTACATTCATCTGATGTGTTCATAATTTAACAGCCTTGTACCTGATGGTTGTTATCTGGGGCACTAAATTGTGAATTATTACTGAATAAGTCTCCGATGTGATGTTATAGTATTCAATACATCTATGTTTTGCACCACCAGATCTACATAATCTCTGCACTTTTTATCTAGATAGTGAGTTAGAGCTTATCTCACCTGGAACTTCAGAAATGAACCCAGGCTCCCCAATACTACTACGCACTATTTTCTGCAAAGTTGCTATGAGTTGCTCATTCATTCATGTGACTTTTCTACAGCAAACAGGCAAGCCCTGTCCCTTTTATGCTGCCAAACAAGCTTCCCTATTGTTTATCCTCTTCTTTGTGCGATCTGAAAAATCTGAAACACAGAAATCCTTGTGATTCTGTACTTGAGGCACAGAGGCCTTGAAATACCCATAGCTTACATTATTGTGATTCTCTTCATGCGGTCAAGAACTTAGCTGTTATTGTATATGCAGTTGCATTAATTGGAGGGTCCCTTTTCTTTCTGCAACAATTTGCTGGAATAAATGGTGTTCTTTACTTTTCATCATTAACATTCCATGATGTTGGTATTACAAGTGGTGCTTTAGCGAGCTTATACGTTGGAATTACCAACTTTGGAGGTGAGTAAACCGGGTTGTCATGTTATGTTCTATGGTGAATTCTTCATGAACTCATACCATTTTTTTTTTGGATTTTAGGGGCACTTGTTGCTTCAAATTTAATGGATAAGCAAGGGCGAAAAAAACTTTTGATAGGAAGCTATCTTGGAATGGTATGCACATGCAGCCTTCCCTGATGCACTATTTCAAAGTATTGATACTGTGATAACTATCTTTTACTCAGCAAAGTCTCTGCATTTTTATTATCATATATTCATATGGAAGTTTACTCTGAATACATTATGAGGCTTTTTACAGTGCTTGGAGGGAACCAGCCAGTTCCTCTGTCCAGAATTTTTGCAAACCGTTGATTGAAAAAGGCCGCAAACACCTGGTTCCGTCGTAATTAAGAAATAACTAAGGGCATAATCGTCTTTTTTCCAAATATAATCTCGCTCACGCACGCAATTGTGCTTCTGCTTCTTCCTTACGCGGAGGGCGTGCAGATCATGCGGACGCTTCCAGCGGCGTGCGGATCATGCGGTTATTCTCCGGAGGCGACGCTCGTGACAGCCACGGATCCTCGCCGCTCAGTTGCCCCTTGGCCAGGGGAGTGCCCATGGATTCTCGGCTCCTCGCCGGCGGCGCTGTACGGCTTTGTGGCCCCTTCCTCGGTGGTGCTGAGCCACGGCGGTGGTCGTCCACCGCCCGCTTCCAGTACGGTGGTGACCCCGCAGCTTTGGCGTCCGCGGCAAGAAGGGGCCGCTTGGCGAGACGTCGCCGGCGGAACGAGACTCCAGCAGGAGCAGTTGAGCAGACACGGCGTATGCAGCGACGCCCAATGCAAGGGGCTAGGGACAAGGAAGATGTGTTGGTGCTGGCTGTGCACCAAGCTATGCCGAACGAACGGAGACCGGCCATCGGCAGCTATGCCGAGCGGAGACGGGTCAATCGCGCATTTGCACTCGATCATACGTGGGCCGACGTATTAAACAGAAAGACCAATATATCCTTTGCAAAATTAGTTCATGGTCCACATTTTTTGTTCCTGGTAACGGGTTCCAGTTCCCTAAAACTGGTTCTTTTTATTTTTTAGCCGTTAGATTTAGACCCATCAATGGCTCTTAAAATTCTCAAACACCGTAAAAACTCTCATACATTATTTATGTTCATATGATTATACATACAATGAGCCAACAATGTTAAATGTTGTGGTTCTTAACTTATTATGTATGTTGATGAGCCTACTCTTTTCCTTAAAACGTCATTTTATTTATCTATTTGTTCTTTCTGCAGGCATTGGCTATGTTCCTTATAGTATATGCTATCAGCTTCCCTCTTGATGAAGGAGTTGCCCACAGCTTGTCAATTACTGGAACTCTTTTGTATGTACTTTCAGTTTCTATTTTGTCTAGCAAATTCTTAGAGTTAAATCCACGAGAGATGATATGTTATTACCTGGTGATTTAAAGGTTAAGGGGCAAACACTTGTTGCAGTATAAGAACTTGAGGGAGCTTTATAAAAGACATTATTTTGCATATTGAGTGTGATACTGTTCTTCATGGAGGCTACTGAAGAGAGTGTACTGTGTATGGAGAGTTTTGTTCAAGAGCTTCTATTTATGTTTTCTGTTTACGAGAAGGTTCACTTAATTTGGGAGAAATTACATCTGTCCGATTTCTCAATGTATATAAGGCATTTAATTGCTTATGGATAATACATAGTATTTTGCAGCATATTCTCTGCATCATAATGTGATAAAAGAATTAATTGCATATAGTTACGGATCTTTCAGTTTGTCAGTTTGTATTGTAATGTCAGTCAGAATGCTGGTTAGGAACTTAGGTTGCTCACAACGAGTTGGGATTTAGGAATTCTTTTAGCTAACAGATATATGCTGACAATTGCAGGTACATTTTCACTTTTGCCATTGGTGCTGGGCCAGTTACAGGTATCATTATACCAGAGCTGAGCAGTGCCCGTACACGATCACAAGTTATGGGCTTCAGCTTCACAGTACATTGGGTATGTACTTTCCGACCCTGGATGCGACCTTAAAGAAAACTACTTTTGTAGTAGGTTGCATGCATTCAACATTTTTACTTGATATAGAAAATGTTGTTTAACAGTACTTTCTTGTCTAGACCTGTAGACTGAACTTATGGATTATATTGTTTTCAGATATGCAATTTTCTGGTGGGACTGTATTTTCTGGAGCTTGTGAACAAGTTTGGGGTTGGAGCAGTCTATGCAGGTTTCGGTGGGGTTTCCTTGCTTACAGCACTTTTCGCCTATAATTTCATAGTTGAAACAAAAGGACGCTCCCTTGAGGAAATTGAGATGTCTTTGAGCCCGGCTACACCTGGCAAGCGGGAGTAAAATATGCTCATCCATTCTGTTATGTGACAAACTGAACTGCACAATGGCCTGGAGGAATTAGAGCAGAGGGGTACACTTCAATCGAAATGCAGTTTGGTATCTATTGACCTAACCTGTGTACATGTAGTAGGTTAGTGGCTGGCCAAAGTATTTTCCTGTCAGTCTTCAGCGGCAGCAGTTTGTTGCGAATGACTTCCCGTCTATGGTAATGCCCGTGTATACAAAGATCACATCGTCGAGTATAGTTGTTAATAGCGTGAGCAATTGTTGTACTATGTAAATAAGGGTGGAGATTTTGTTTGTACGTTGGTTGTATTTTGGTACGGTTAGTGTACTGTGCAAATAAAGGAAAACAAGCTGCACCGATAATTTCCGCTGCTGCACTAGTGGTGAATTGGAATTATTGTGTATTTGCTCTTGCGTGATTAAGATTCGTCGTTGCAAAGCACTTCAAATTCGAATGTGCAACTTGTGAACTGCAAAGTAGCATATTTGTTAGACTGCCACAACCAGTAGTTCTTGGTCAGCAAAACTACGCCCCAGTAAGGTGCCATCTCTCATCAATCGCATGCAGGGAAGGCAACCACTCAACCTGAACAGCTTTTGCTGAATGTTAGGCAGATAAGGAGCAAATGTCAACCAATGCAGGACTGTGCTTTCAGTACAGTCGCTTTATTTGATAAATGGTTGAGAGGCTTCGCCACACAAGGAACTCATGGCTGCGGCACACCCTGTCTCAGATTTGCTTCTGTTTTGTGGTCTCAAACAAGGGAAGCCGAAAATTTCCTGGTCAAATGATATATTTTTCTCCTTGTCTTTTGTGCCCATCGTCGATGTCCTTTGGTATAAAACTTTTGTTAAGTGGAGGTCCAAAGAACAGTGATGTCGAAATAGTGCGAAAGAAACGCTTCATTCTGACTTCTCAACATCGATTAGTCTAAGATGTCGACGTTGTCACTATTGGACAGTCTTTGTTTTTCTGAAGATGCTTTCAAGTTCTTTACTCTATGTTATCAAATCTTTGGTGGCGTTTCTGGGCCCGTCAGCTTTGAACTTCTGTATCCTCAGTGTTCATACTAGCGTGTGACCTCGGTTTCTAGCATTGGATTGCAAAAGGGCAGTATAAATGCATAACTGCGGTTTCTTACTTGACAAATATGTAAACGCTAATGATATAACGTTCTCTTTTAAATAAACTGATCCCACCTTGAATGGTAAGATAACAACAAGCAAAGCTTTAATAACATTCTTCTGCGAGCATTTGATCTATATAATCCATCTGTCGCAATCTCGTTCAACCATCTAAACAATTAATGTAGCCAGCATTTTACTTTTTCTTTTTATATGCTGTTTTTTTTACTTTTCAGTTGAAAGCAAGATCACTACCATGTCAGCGACGACACTGGTCCATCTTAGTCCTAGTTGATAATACCATTTGCCTTGTTGCTCCAATGGAAAAATAGTGACGTAGCATAGCAACAACACTTATCTCAGTTAATCACTCCACTATATAGCGAAGGAGGGCCAAATATTGAAACCTTGGTAACTTCCTTAATCACCCTCTTAGGTGGCCCCATATAATATATATAGTACAATGAGTGGGTACTGCTGATATTATAGCATTGCTGAAGTATGGATAATAATGCAACGAAAAGACGGCATTATTGGACCGTCTCCTCTTGTGCTTTATTCACTCGTTTCCCTATCGATCATAAGTATGAACTCATTCTTTTTTTTTGTCTCCTTTTAATTTGGTTTCTTTTCTTGGACGGAAGGAACACCGATTTTGTGATTGAGCAGTTGTAAACCCTACGTCCAAAGCTATCATCCAACCATTCCTCTTTTTCCATCATTGTTTACAAGGACAAAGTGCAGTATAACACGCTAAAGAAATTACGTCCAATTATCCTTGCAATGCGACGGGGACATTTCTTTGTTCACCTTTAGGAAAATCTCCACTACAATATCAAGTACAAGTAGCCTTTGCATATTGATGCAGTGTTTCACTTTTTTGACAGCAACATCAGTGCTGTTGCTTATCTAGTTATCTTGCCAAATCTTTGCCTTGTCATTTCGCTGTTAACTAGCCGACCAATGGACTGGTCTGCACAAATGAGCTAGCTTTACCGACCCATCAGATAAAAATCGACGTGTAAATGCACGAACTGGTCAAGTTTGAGTTTGTGATCTCTCGAGCAAATCGCAGCATTCATTGGTGTTATATCACGCTGCTAAGTTGCTCGTGAGTCGTGACGACAGGGGTTGACGCCTGTTGCAAGCTGTGTGGGGTCTAATTTTAGTGCCAAACGCACAAATCATGGCTTCTCCGCTGTTTGATTTTTTCTCTCTCTCTCTGTCGTCTCTAGACAGCAGGACCCTTTTTTAAGTGTTCCTTTTTAACTCGAACCTCTAAGCTGTAAGCAAAAAAATGTATAGATGACAATTTTCGAGAACAACTAATTTTTGAACGACAAAAGAAAAAGAATTTCAAAGGCACCACTAACAGGGTAAAAAAAAAAATCTGCACCCCTTCTGTGAACTTTACACTGTCAATCATCATTCATCGACAATCTAGTTGCAAACAGCCCAATCAGCTTCACATAATTCTCACCCTCTAGAGGAAAACGCACTTTCATATTCAGCTCAGAAGAAATTTCTTCTTGGTTACTCGCTTGGTCCGATCTTTCTTCTTCGTTACTCGATTGGTCCGATGTCTCCCGTGCAGTTCTTCATTTGACGCTCCGTCCATGCCAGCACTCTTTAGTTGAATGCCACGCCTTCTCTACATCAGTCGCTTGCTGAGTTCAGTATGGAGTCTGGCCGGCCATTTACTTCTGCACGTCCTCGGATACGTCACATTCGGCGTGGAAAACGGCTCTCACCGGCCGGTGATCGGATAACCTGTAGTTGCACGTCTCGTAATGGACTTGCTTCAGTCCCTTGCCTCGCCACAGAATACGATCGCACCTGCACAAAGGTAAACACCTCGGCCTGAGGTCTGCATCCGCCCTCAACAAACTCATGCCATTTGCAGGATTCAATGTACAAGACTTTGCGGCTGCGCGTGTCTTGTTGAGGTTTCTATAGCTCAATGCAAAACACGTACAAAGATTCTGCGTGTTCTCGAGAAAGAAAGATGTGTAGAACTGTTCGGCTGACCATGCTGGCGGACGCTTCTTCTCGCCCCGTGCACCATCGAAGCACCAGTAATACTGATCGGAGTTGGGGTGGAACTTGTAGGTGGGGGAGAACGTGATCAACCCTTCTTGCCATCCCTCGAAATGCCGACCCCTCGAGAACTCAAATAGTAGCTGTGATTGCACCGGGTTTACATATCTTCAGGAAATGGATTCAGATAAGTTGAAATTGAGCTTACATTGCCCAAGAAAGTACCTGATCTTTTTCTAACAAGATGGCCCAGTTCTTGGCTTTCACCAGCGACCTCGTCTCGGCCTCTTCCAAGGATATCCTATAATTCAAGTCACCGAGCAAAACTACTTGACTGCACAAATGCGAAAGAAAAAGCAGTACATAAACAAATTGTATGGAAAACTGGTCAGAAAAAACTAGGAAGTGATGCACTGGATGATGCATGCAATTATGCACGATGTCTCAGCTTCGTTTTCATTTATTACAAAGGAGACACGGTATGCATGGCAAAATTTAAACATGTCACATCAAAGTAAGAAATAAGAATATAACTATAACAGCAAAATCAGAATCTAATCCTACGTTCAGAGGTGCACATCTCCAGAAGATGCTTAGGCACTGTTATTGACTTATTGTAGAAATCTTAAAGATCTCATATGCTGACTAGTTGGCCAAAACTAAAAAACTGAAACAAATATGAGGTTATTGAGCTGAGCGTAGTACACCTACTCATGATCAATGATCTTCTCTGGCAATTCCTGAGTTGTGCGACCAGGAAACCATGTCCTAGCAAGTATGTCTGCAACATCCAAATTCCTCAGCAGCACATCCCCTTCTTTGCCACCTGAGGCCAGGTGACAACAAACGAAGCAAAAGCTCGTCTCATGCAACACAAATCGGATCGAAACAGAACCCTGCAACCCACGCATCCACGTGCATGGTCATATCATTTGCATATATATGGATCATATGTGCTTCTGTGTGCATCTTATGGTTACCTTGTTCCCTAGGCAGCCCATGATACCCGAACCGATGCATGACACATCTAGATGGTGAATGAATGGCCTAAGGTTGCTTCTCACCCAAACTGACGTAAAGATGCCAACCATCTGCTTGCTCCTGATGCATCTGAAGCCTTCTTCCTGCATAGAGCCCTCCATTACACTGCTATTTGTAGATTCTTGTATCAACTTTGCCCCTTCTTTTCTTTCCATTTTGTTGAGTGCCTCCCCAATTAGCGAGTTCCACTTTGCAGATATACTGCTCTTTGTAGGACCAAGCACATTTCTTGCATTGAGTGGCACTATCTCCTGGAACCTAAACCACCATCAGAACGACTCTTATTCAGCAGGAACAACACACCACTTTTACAACAGATGAGTTAACAGGTTGAACTGAACATGATACCCTAGAACATAGATATCATAGGTGTTGGCCCTTGTGCCCAACCAATCCTCCAAGTCCAAATCATCAGATGGTGCAATTCCACCGACATTCCAGGTACTAGCAAACACCCTTTTACGCCAAAAAAAGACATAAAAGATCAGAAATGAAATGCTATGAAGCAGGAATGAACTGGAACTATGGACATGCAAGGTACTGCAAGTTACCTGTATACAAATGTATCCTTCTGTAAGGGTCTCTTTCCCAAATTCTCATCCACTACGCTAGAAACCTCAGAGACAGATCCATGACCATGCAGCTGTTGGCGGTGCAGTAGCTTGGTTGTTACTAACCTTGGCAGGATGATCTAGAACAAGAATCAAGGACAGAAGATGCTTTTTGCTTCAACTCTGCTACATAGACAGGAGAAACGAGTACCTACATGTGCATGCCTGCTCACTTGTCTCACCTTTCTGTTTTCTCCCATGTTGTAGTAGAGACAAGGAAGAGATCGCCTCCCTGTCTAATAGTAGCATGAGCATTCATGCACGAGCCTGTAATAACCAAACATGGCGAAGTGCTGTATGTTATATAACTAAGGAAATGGGCAGGAAAGAAAGGATGGAACAGTAGCTGTGATGTTGACACAGTTGCAAGCAGAGCTTTTCGTTGTATCCAATAATTTATCTTCAAGACATTCACACAGCACAGTACATGTCAGGCTTTTTATGGACCATCAGGTTTACTGCCGGTTTCCGTCATAACAAACTAACAAAGACAGTAGTTATAGTTTAATCTTCAACATTTCCTGTGTCCATGGCTCTATTCCAAACACTGTAGTACAAATACATTAAGATTAACATCAAGACACAGGGGAGTATTTTTTAACAAGTGGTACAAAAAGTAATGTGAATATGCAATCCAGAGTGTTCTGATTGGCGACCTACACTGTCATGCTTGATGGTTTGGCTGGGTAAGAAATCATCCCTGTTGAATAAAGGCTGGGTGGGAAGAGACAAAGGCACACTTGTGCAAGTTGCCTACCTAATATATATTTTTAGTATTATCTGTTTGTTACACACTTGTGCTGCCCTTGGGTTTTTGGCAAGCCAATCATGCAACTTGTGCTCGTATTTTGCAAGAATTTTGGACTCTTGTCCCCATTTGCATGTGTGTATTGTTTGAAAATTCACAGAGAGATCTCAATGCTGTATCAGCTTCTCTGCCGTGGTTGACCGCATGGATAGATATTGTAGGTAGCATAGGCTTTATAGACCTCAAAACAATTCTGCTAGGGTGTTAATGCGCTTAATTATGTGCAGTTTTCTAGCACAAGTGTGACAACATGCTTACCTCTCCCGATGCAAAAGGAAGATATTATGGCCCATGGTTATGAGGTTATCAGGTTATGCTTCTATCCTCAGAAAGGGGAAAAAAAGAACAGCCACAAAATGGTGAATTCCTGGGCGACCTACTAGAGATGTTAGATGAAAAACAAGCATCCTATGCAGCTCTATATTTTGGCTCTCAGGGTATGGAGAGTTTGAGGTACATAAGCTAGTGATTTGACAGAAGTGCAGTCCAGGAATAAAACAAGGATAAAAAAGGAGGACATGAAAAGAGATACCTCTAGGCAGGACCAGTACCCACCGTTCATTTTCCCCAACAACCAAAATTGGTATTTGCCACATTTTCCTTCATTTGACAAAAAGTAACCAGTCTCATGAAACCACCATCGTTCCTTTTTGGTATTACAAGGAGCCAAGGCAGGAAGGATGGTCCCCAATTAGAATAGGAGAAATTCGGTCCGTGCATTTCTATGATAGACATGCCTACACACTAGCATGCAGCTATGCACAGCTGTGGAAACTAGAAGTCTACAGCGCCATGTTTGGCAAGATATTTCCAAATGCCGAGTGAGCATTGTTGCTTTACTAGTTTACAGCCAGGTTCCAACAGTGCTAGTGCCAGTAGAAGCAATTTGGCGAAGATGATGCAGCGGTTACAGAATTTCTCATTTTTAAATGAAATGCTGCATATGGTAATTAATAAATACCAGGAAATTAGTAAATTAATCATTATGACCTTCTAAAAATACTGACCAGGTTTTCTCATTAGGCTGATCATGGTGCAAATGATCATCACAGACAACCTAGAACTTGATCCTTGCACCAAATAAGACTGGTCCAAGAGTACTGTTGCATATTTGTTGCAGACTGACAGGCACAAAGTACAAAACTTCTCGCATGTTGAAACCAAGACTCCTTTCATGAACAGAGTAAATGCAAACCCCACCTCTCTTTACAGGAAGATTCACAATTGTAATAGGTATCACTATTAAGAGAATGAAATTAAAAATTATTTAAAATAACACCTAAAAGCATAGCATTACATTTTACTGGCTGTTTATCGTAAAATATGAGACTACCTTAGGCATCACGAGTTAGAGTATGACATAATCTATCCCACGAGTTTTCTTTTCTAATTGCAATACGAACTAACCACCATATCACCATGACGATCAATTAGGTGTGAACTATACCATGTTAAATTTATCAATTTACAGTATACTAGATATCCAGTGATGACAATCTTGGTAGGCCTCTGCTTTAAGCCGAGGATGCCGCAACCCATTAAAAAGTGCTACAGCAGAGCTCTTCGCTCTATCATGTGTTCAAAAATTTCAAATAGCATAATTACAATCACAGATATTTGCCAAATCAAAGTGGTAATACAGAGTACTGATTCCGTGCACATGTGAACTGTGCAAAAGTGTACTTGTCCACTGGGAAAAAAGACAAGCGAAGATGAATAATATTGCAAACATTTGTGAACAACTTGTTTCTTTGTACAGCACAGAAATCAACATAATTTTGCTCCCTTTTTTTCCTTTGAACAGAATTTTCAAATTAAACCGGGTGCAGCTGCAACCAAGGTCACTTTTGACTTCCCCATAGTCGCAGTGTTTTCATGGTTTAACTGATCAGCCAAGAGCTTCTATGAAATTTCCCAGTTAATGAAATGTTTCCTCTTATACAACAGAAGTTAAGGACTGAAGGTATTCAACAAGCAACGAATTTACATACTAATGAGAAACAAGCAATGTTCAGCATATGTGATTGTTTACGTCAGAAGATCTAGCTGCATAAAATTGGTAGTTCAATTTGATATGATATAAAAATAAATAATGTGTACACATCATATGCTGAGTGAGGCTTCAGTGGCCCATGTGAATTAATGTAAACAGCATGTCTGCTTTATATAGATGACAGACATGACTTATTTATAATGATACACTTCCAGTGCACCACAATTTTAGCACTTGGCACTAAACCAGATCACAGATCAGACTCCTTTAGGCGAACTTGTGTGTTTACTTTTGCAAGATACTTCTATCAACGATTTTCTGCATGTGTGGCAATGCAATAGCCACAAGGGTGCTATACAAGCATGTAACTAAAAGACAATATCCAATGTGATTATATATCAATATCCACCCTTATAGTTTAATGACTGTATGACCAATAATTGATCATGAACAATTTAAAGTATATATGCAAGTTGACAGCTCCCTAGCACATAATAGGAACAACTGGACACTTGATGAGGAGTTGGATCACCAAGTCACTCTATTAACTCTTTCCATCTACTTACTGACCTAAAACTGCAGTATTTCAACCACATCTTAGAAGCAATGTTATTTAACTAAACATGCATGTTCAGATTATAGAGGTAATGAAATAATACTGTAGTTCTCAACCTCCTCATAGAGAAGTGCAATAACCAAACTCTTCACTTATCAATGAACATTGGTAAACATTGCAAAATACCAAAATTCCAAGGAAAAAAGAAATGAGTACCTCGTACAGACATTTTCAGCAATAACTGAATTTAGAACAAACTTTGATCAACTGAACCTGCAATGCTACAAAGAAACCGGAACAGTTACGTTATATACGAGTACTGTTACAGGCTTGCAGCAAATACATAAAACTAAGAAAGTATCACCTTTGCGACAAATGGCATGTCAAAGTAACCATTTGCATACATTTTAAAGAGGCAATATAGCTTAGTCAGGGGAGCTGATAAAAAAAGGAACCTCAAATTATTGGAGCATAATCAAAAGCATGGCTGCCATAAAGGCAAAAGGAAGATTGAATTTTACATCATCTTTGCCTCTAACAGCAGTAGCACAAATGCATAAAACAAGAACTTAGGATATGAGCTCAGTATACTGAATATGTGCATAAGCATGCAGCTAAGCAGTAGAACAATTGATTACAACTTCAAATAAAACAGACAAGTCATAAACAACAATATGTGACCAAATCAAACAAAAACAACTATGTGCCGTTCAACAAAAAAAAGTTTATAAACAGAAACACATAATTAGTGTCTTAAATCACCTTTTAATGACACATCATCCGTGTCCTTAGTTTCAGAAACACCTACTCCACACATTTACACAGAAGCAAGCAACCTTTCGCAGATAGTTCTACCTGCCATGCCTTCTTTAGAAATGAGAGGAGTAATAAATCATGCAGCATTAATCTACTTCATGACTAGATGAACAAATTATGCCACAGCGATGGTAATTCAGAACAGAGGCATCATCCAAACTTCGCAACAACTCACCCAAACTGTTCATTTCAGGAAAAGAAATACAGAAAAAAGATTTTTTATTATAACAAACAGCGTGACAGCATAGAAGCAACAGCATGAATATGGTATTCCCAGTACCAAAGTATACAATGATATAAAGTGTTATTGAATTTGCAACATCTTCAGCAGAAACATTCACAGTAGTTTTTGCTGGAATAAATGGCAGTGGACTATTATTGTCACAAACCAAAAAAAGTCAATTGTGATTGTATATTGACACAAAGCAAAAGCGAAATATCTGTAAAATTGCACACTCGGCCCATACAGTTTGGCTCTATGCTTAAAATATTAGTCCCTGAATATTCACCTGTCCAATTGATCAGGGTTAAGTAAAAGAGAGAGAGAGAATGACCGAGATCAATTCATTAAAATAAAAGAACCAAAATTTTCTTTTAGAAGCGGCGCTGAACAAACTGCATATCAGCAGATACATTATGTTCAGCATAACTCTAATATTACTTACATCTCAGCTAGGCTCTTTTCTATCCTCAAACAACAGAAGTGAAGAGAAAATGACCATGAAGGCATGAAGATCCTATTTTACAATTATATTCTATACTCTATACCAAGTATCGAGTTCCAGTAACTGGCATAAGTAGAAGCACCTTGTAGCCAATTCACATCACCATCTCTGAAGAACATCAAGTCTTGTGCTCAACCAATTGATGATGTCATTTGCGATATCATCCCTTTCCGGTTCAAAGAGAAGATCATGCAAATACCCTTCATATAGTTTTATTGATTTATTTGTTGACATTGATGCTTGGTATAGTCGCTGGGATGCTCTCGGATCAGTTATAGTGTCAGCTGTGCCATGTAGAACTAGAAAAGGGACAGTAACTCTGCTCAAGTTTCTTTGCAAATATGATGATATCCGGAGTATTTCATTGCCAGTTCTAACTCTTATTGGTCCAGTATACACGAGGGGATCTGAATACTTCATCTTCAGAGCCTCTGGATCACGGGAAACAGGAGGTCCTCTCTTATGCAAAGCACTAACTCGATATTTTGGAGCTAACACAGAGAATATTGGTGCAACAACCTGATGTTTGAGAAACGAAAAAAAATATATAAGCATTTGGGAATTGAAGATTCTTGCTGGAAAATAGCAGTTTGAAGAATAAATCCACTATATCAGTCACTCTCACAAGTTAAGAAACCATTGTGTATTAGCATTGTTATGATTGATGACCCAGGAACATAACTCTTCAATTTTCTGAGACCAGATATGACCAGATGGAGCAATTTTAAAATTTGCACTTCAATAAATAAACCGAAGTGATGTATCATTACACAATAAAATTTCTTGTACTACAAGCAACAGAGCTAGACAAGCATACGCAATTCTCATGGATGTCAAATACTGCAAAGGAAAATTCTATATGTAACCATAGACCAATAAATAGACTATATAAAAAAATCATTTGAAGGGTCAATCTTCATTGTATTGACAGGTAAAGGACTTGTTGATTTCATTTTGTTTTTCCTCTCAATCATGATGAGAGACTCCTGCTGGCCACTTTCTATTTAAAGCTAGAGGAGTACTGAACCCCAGCTGGCCAGGAGGCTCATTGAAACCAGATCCTGAAGTAGGTACACACAAATTTGGGAGCCCTAGGTTCAAGACCGATCGGCTGTCCTCTCAAATGGAGGCACTAACCAACGGAGATACTGCTTGGTTCTTTGATTTCATCATTTTGTTAAACTGAAGAACACATTGAACATGTAAGACATTCCACGAATAGCTGGATAGCATTATTATAGTTTGTCAAATACAAACAACTATGCCCCTCAAGCAACCACTAAAACGAGAGCCATACACAAGGATTGTGCTTACTTTTATGATTGGATGAGATGGTTGAACATGAATAGCTGGCGATGTTAAGACCACACCTTCTACATGAAGTTCTACACAAGGATCTAGAGCTGCCTTCAGACATTCATGCAAACAGTAAAACGATTGAAGTTAGCATCCCACATATGTGGCCCTACGGTCTCACTACGAAGAGTCCCAATTAAATCAAATGGCATTGTTGTACCTTCAAAACAATAGCTCCACCTGTGGAGTGCCCAAATAAGAAGCATGGCAAACCATGGTTTTCCTCCAATACAACGTCCTCAAGAAATTCTTTCTGCACAAGAAGGAATTTTGAGAAGAGCACAGAAATCCTATGGTAAAAAAAAGATCCACAACTTGATATATATATATATATATATATATATATATATGTATATGTATATATATATATATGTATACATATATATATATATGTAATATATATATGCACTTATTCTGTATGTAAGAAAGTACCAAGTCACCAACAGCATGATCAAGAGATGAAACATATCCATGAACCCCATCACTTCCACCATGTCCTTTGGAGACAAAATACAAGACAAAGATCAGAGAACTCCAATGTATGCATAGAAAAGAGAAGAAAAGCAGCTAAAAACCAGATCTGTGAAGCATCGTAGTAGAGGACAAGTTAAGTGGAGGGTAGGCAATATTCAATCAACGATATGTTCCAGAGCTGATGCATATGAATTGCTCATTGACGTAACAGATACTGAGAATAAAGTCTAAAATCAGACTCAACCCTGCTCAGGTACCCTTTTTACTCAAAATATAATATATAATACAGGAAACATTTGGGTAGGTTTCTATTGAACCACATTACCACAATGTGCATATATGAAATTAAAGCTATATATGAAATTAAAGCTAGGGCGCATTTGTAGAATTGCGGACCTAATAGTCGTTTTCAGCAGTAGTACATAATAGATAATAGTTGTGCTCCTAGATTGAAGATCTTAAAGTATCAAATCTCAGATTGACTTAGAAGCGGTTGGTTTACCAGGTTTTGATGAGACCACTCAAAGCAATGAGCAGATCATACCAAATCAACACTTGAGCACTAATATGTGACAGTAACTCACCGATCCAGTCCATGGCATAAACTTTAATGCCTTGATCATTCAACAATTTCGCGAAATGGCTGTACCTTCCACTGCAGATTACTGCCATCAGCAAAAGCCACTATGAAAAGCAATCCTGGAATATATGCATAAGATATGTTGTGTACCTATGCTCGTTTAGACCATGCAATAGAACAACAACGCCCCTACATAGTTGAAAAGCAAAAAAGTAAAAGAAGAGGTTAAATTAGAATAGAAATAAAATTGTTAATGCCTCCAGCTGGTTGAAGGTTTCCTGAACATATAGAGCATGAAGGACGTGATGTCTAAAGCATTCATAGGCACAACTATTTGTAAATGAATTCTTGTTTGCTAGTGCATGGCTGTATCTACATCAGTCGAAAAGGTATCCAACAATGCTCCGATTCAAAAAGGACTGATACTAATCAAATTGTCTAGGATACTAGGGACTATTTTCATCGTTACCAATACGAAGATAAAAACAATCCCCTAATGAGAAGGTGTCAGGTTAGTCCAATATAATAATGTCCCCTTTTGTAACGCAGTCCACGCACATCTGAACCACTACTTTAATCAGTCCAAAATTTGATAACCAACAAAATTTCCATGTTGCAAGTATTAACCCACTTTTGCATAATCTAATCCCCAAGGAAGCTCCTAAAGGGACAGGCAGGCTTATCCTTCAGTAAGTAGAACATTACCCATATGTTGCCAATTTGCCATGCTCCCTACACTACAAGACGAAGTGATTCTCCTAAAACAAACAACAACAACCTACAAAGGCCCTTGGAATTATGCACCTGCTCGATGCTACCAACACCACCAAACTACCAATCAAATCAACCCGCCAAAATAAAGCACTAGTACTCTCGGCGTGTTAGGTTTCAATACCCAACCGCTCCATCTCATCGCGTTCCCAACAGTAACGACACGGTATCTCATTGACGCGGTCGCGGCCATTCCAACAGGACGCGCCAGAAGCCAGCGGATTCTCGGCACCACGATAACAGCAAGAGCAGATTCGCGGGGGGTGGTGGGGGTAGGGAGGTGTGAATACTTGACGCGATCGGCGGCGGCCGGAGTCCACGACTGCGTGAAGAGCGCGTCGTCCCTGGCGGTCTCGAACACGGCGAAGTCCCTCCGGCTCCGCCCCTTCCCGGTCCCCGCCTCGCTCGCGTCCGCCTCGGCCTCCTCCCGCAGCCTCCGGATCGCCAGCTCCCGCCTCACGGCCGCGTCCATCTCCACCGCCTTCGTCCTCCCCGTCCCTCCCTCCACAACGACCACCTTCTCCACCTCCTCTTCCCCGTCAGCAGCCGCGGCGGCCATCTCCGACGCGGGCGGCGGCACCGCGAGGCACAGCCGACCCCGCCGCTGGCCCTGCGCCCGCGCCGCGACAGGCAGCGTGACAACGACACGCACCGCCCCCGCCCGCAAAGGCCGCCGGAGCGAGGGGGTCGCCCCCGCCGCCGCCGGCGAGGCCGCGGGTGGGGCCCACATGTCGGCGAGAGCGAAGGGTGGCACGAGGGAGGAGAAGGAAGGGATCGCGGAATGGAACGGTGTGGGAAGGGCAAGCGGCAAGGGATCTCGGAGTGGAAGCTTCGGCGATGATGGTTACGGATCGCTCATCAAATCTTCCGCGCGGTCGTTATTATAATATACTCTGCCCGTATATTTAGTGCACGAGGCGGGGACGGAGAAGAAGAAAGAATTCGGGATTCGTCGTGGCGCTGGCCTAACCCCCCGGTGGCCGCGCCGGGAACGCGCGTCGATGCTTGTTGAACAAGGCCGGTGCCGGGATGTCAGTGAGCGTAGGTGGACGGGAGCTGGGTGTGTGGCGGCATTTCTAGGCGTCTCGATGCGCACGTGGCGCTGTGCTAGTGGAAGCGTGGCCGGCGCACGTTGGGGGTGCACGGGTGGCCGACGTAGACCGGTGTATGGGTGCCGGTAAAGGTTGATTCATTGTGGGGCCCTGGTGTCATATCAGGAGGCTTCTGAATATTTTTTTACACGAATTCTGGATGGATTTATTTGTGCTTACAAGGGTTTTTTATAAAGTTTACGCGGTTGATGGTTTTAGGGACAATTCATTGTAGTACGCTGCTAAGGACGTTCGCACGGGTGAAACTCTACTCTATCCTGCCAAGGTCATGGATGCACGGAGGCCATGGAGCGGAGCGAGGAGTGGCACAGAGGCGGGCGGAGTTCAACGCGACAGCGGCGGTTCCGGGCTTATCGAGCACCGGCGTGAGCGGCGGGCGCACGGGGTGGGCCGGCTAGGGTGCGGTGGCCACTGCCGCGGCAGCCACCATGTCGTGCTGGTGTCAGCGCCGCGGCAGCCACCAGCGGCGGGAGGACCCGGCCGGCGCGTCGACGGGCGCGCCCGGGCGAGGAGGCCATGGATGCACGGAGGCCATGGAGCGGAGCGAGGAGCGGCACAGAGGCAGGCGAAGTTCGATGCGACGGCGGCGGCTCTAGGCTTATCGAGCGCCGGCGTGAGCAGCGGGCGCACGGGGTAGGCCGGCTCTTGTGCGGTGGCCGCTGCCGCAGTATCCACCATGCCGTGCCGGCGCCGGCGCCGCGGCAGCCACCATGCAACCAGCGGCGGGCGCGGCGGCCCAGATCTGGTGGTGCCTCGTCGCTCTCGCTCGTGCGCGTTCTCACGGGGGAGGCGAAGGCAGCCGCTCGCCCGGGTGGTCGATGGTGTCTGCCACGGCGCATGGGGCATGGGGCATGGGGCAGCAGTCTCGCTCGCCGTCGGGGTCCACCTCTCCCCTTCCTCCCCTCCATTCCCCACCTCCTCGCCTCCTCATTCGCCCCCAACTCCAGCGCGGCGGCCCTACCGTGTGCATGGAGGCGGGGGAGCGCGGCGGGGGAGCAGGATGGCGGCTTCCCCTCCTCCTCTCTCCTGCTCCCATGGCGGCAGCCGCGCGGGGTAGTTAGGAGGAAGCGCGGCGCGCGGGCCCCGCGCCGACGTGGCGCATGCCGTGCACCCGTGACGCCCTCCATGCATGGCGTTTCCAGAGCCCGCCCGGGATTTTACCGTGACGATGGCGTTCCCCGCTGCAGGCCTTAAGATGGTACCCCGCACGGCACGCATGCGACGTGGCGCGTACCGTGTGGGGTACCGTCTCCCACTGCGGGCAGCCTAATAACTACTCTATAGTGTCCGCTTTCTTTCACGCGGGTGAATGCCTAGATTAGTTATTTAAACGTATTAAATTTATTTGAAGATAGTTTTCTTTAGAACTTATATCAAAGTTGTCATGAAAATTTTGGAGGTAAGATTGTTTGAGAAGATAAATATAGAAAGTTGTTAAATAGTTATTAAGAAAAGTAATAATAAGGAAAAAGCGTCATAGTGTTGGTATGGTACTCCCTCCGTATTGATATTAGATGATGTTTAGGACAACGATATGGTCTTCAAAACTTAACTTTGACTCCTTATTTTTACAAAAATATTTATTAAAAATAATATATGTATAATTTTATAAAAATATTTTTAAGACAAATCTATTCATATGGTTTTTATACTTCTAAACTCAACGACTTAAAAGTTATTCATGATTTATATTCCTAATGTTTGACTAAAATCTTGTCCAAAACGTCATCTAATGCTAATATGGAGGGAGTGTGTGTGGCATATGATGCTAATATGGAGGGAGTGTGTGTGGCATATGGGGAGTACATGCTAATAAAAAAGGCCCAGGCTTGTGTCTCATTTGGCTTCATGTTAGTTGTTGGGAAGTCCAAACAAATGTTTTGAACCTTTCCGACCTAAAGTAAGCCATAAGGACTATATAAGTAAATAAATGGGAGCTCTTTTACAAGGTAAGCCTAGAGAAGGACGGAGGGTCCTCCGATTATAATTCCACCCCTGCAATGACCAATAAGTCGAAGTTGTATTTTTGGCATATTCTTGAGTCATCTCCTCTCTACTCCTTTCGGTTAGGATTTGGCATCTTTTGAATGGTAGTTGGCGATATTCACCAGCAATATGTATCTTTTTCTACACTGCTTAAAATGAGCTATTTCGCGAACGGCGGACCATACTGTCTGTCGAGAGAGATTTTGATAGGACTCAATTCGCGAGGCTTTCAAGATTTTCCACACATATCACAATGACATGTGGGTTCATTCTGAGTCAATGACATGCGGGTTAAGGTGGCAAATCTTGAAAACTCACGAATTTAGTGTCAATTCTTAAAATTTCTCGTCTATTGACTATTTTGTGGATGCAACATGCGTCACCTTTCTTGTTATGGTAGACATCCCTCGACTCGTTGTCTTTAAGTATTTATTGCTAATTCGCCCCGGAAGCCCTCAGAAAAGCTTTCGGCCTTGTTTAGATTCTAAATTCTACCCCCAAAGTTCACTATGCAAAAAGAAGATTTCCATCACATCAAAATATCGGTACATGCATGTAGTACTAAATGTAGATGAAATTAAAAAATAATTGCACAGTTTTGTTGTACTCTACGAGACGCACATTTTGAGCCTAATTAATCAATTTTTAGATAATTTTTTACACATACAAACGAAATGTTACAGTTACGCACGCATCCTAAAATATCAAAGTTTGGCTCTCAAATTTGAGAACTAAACAACCTTCGATCGCTATACCATTTTGGAAATTGTTCTAGCCTCGGGGGTTCCGGCAATCTATTCTGTGTGGTCTGCTTTTAACCATTGATGCCTCATTAATGTTGTCCACTGTGAATGATTTAACATTTAAAAAAAACAAATCTGATGTGGAAAAAAGGCTGAACTTAATGACACTTTATACACTAAGAAAAGAAAAAACTACTACTACGTACATATGAGCCTTTGGCTACTTTATTCTCCACTTTCTAAAAGAATTCTTGGTGGCTTAGTCTCGAAAGAAAACAGAGTATCTCCACAAGTCTTGAGTGTTTAGAGACTTTTTTTTATATTGGAAGGTATACATGATTTGGCAGTGTTTAGGGCAGGTACATTGGTGTCGTTTAATAGATGGTCTCACGCAGTGACACGTAATCTTAAGACGACTTATCTTAAGACGACTTATCAGACAACCTGTACAGTTGGCTGTTGTTTTAGCTGTCTTGTAGTAATACAACATCCCTTAATTTATTAAAAAAATAAAGAAATACTATTGGTTGCATGGCAATAAAACTCATACAATGGTAAGGAGTTGTCTCATAGTTTTAAAATTTAGCTCATGAGGCGGTTATTTCGCGAAGCAACGACCTCTTTCTCTCACCTGGCTCTCTCTCCTCCACATCAGCAAAAATCATACGTGGCACTGCATGAGACGACCTATAACACCGCTGACGTGTAGCAATGTACCTACCCTTAGAGATTTTAGGCACTTGATTGTTGAGGCATCCAACATTAAGGTCTCCAGTATGACTCAGTTTTAGATCTAATTTTGTGTTAACGAAAGGAAAGCATGCCTATCGAGTGATTCCGAGGAGATCACTAGATTTTTGGGCCGTTGGACGGAGATTAAATAGAAAGCATGAACTTTCTTTCCTTCTCCATCGAAATGTAATGCAACATTTGTCACAAGATCCTTTCTCCGTCACCGCCCAGTCCTCAGTCTACTACACCCACCTCTAACCATAGGTTTTTCATTGTATCATCTTTATTAATATAAATTACACCAGAAAAGTGGTGGTGATCACATTGTAATTTCAATGTAAATTAGTTGTACCTAATAAGATATAGGGAAAGTTTGATTTACACCCTTCAACAAATATATAAGTCTAATTTTCAACCCTTAATTATAAAACCGGACACCAAAGACAATCCAACTGTCAAATCCGGATAAATTTGGTCCTTTAGGTGATTTCAAAGTGATTTTCTATTTTATAAAAAATTAAAGAAAAGTAGTTTAATCTAAAACATTGTCACACCCGGATTTTCACAAAAACCCGAATGCGGCCATATGTGTGCCCCGGAAGTCATAGTACACATATAGCGAACAAATATGATAAACAGAGAACATATGCTGAAATAAATTCTTCATTAAATAAAATGTTTACATCAGAGTGCTTCATAAATGATCTAAACAATAACAACGGAAGACTAATAAAACTCTCAACTAATGGAGCCGCAATCCACAGGGACTCTGACTGGGAGATCATAACTCAGTAGTACGGTAAATCTTTTGGAAACTCAGCAGCAGACTCATGCCCAGCCCAATCTGTTTACCCATCCGGGATTTTGTTGAATAAAATAGCAAGTGTAAGTAAACAATTACTTAGCAAGTATAGCACGGGTATGAAGGCTCAAAATAGGCTAGACACGGCTTAACTGCATTAGCATTTTTAATTGGTTCATTTTAACATTAACCAAATTACTACAAGTGAATGAAAACCCAGTTGTAACCCAATTAATAAAGTACAAGTGACATTAAACATAAATAAACATCATCTTCTAATCAAAAAGATCCAGGCCGTTCGTGACCCTAAGCAAGGCTATCATGATAGATTGTACACTCTACAGAGGTTTCGTCCTTTACCCACCAGTCGCGTAAAAGTTCAAAAGAACTTTGCACCCAACCACGCACATCAACACTTCCGAGGTGTGATTGCATAGGGACGCTACGAGGCTTTTCACAAGACACCCTAACAAGACAGTGGCCGCTAAAGTACAATAAGGTGGTGAGACTCTAGGCACCGAGATCGACGTACGCCTACGGAGTCACACCATAGGGGGGTCGATGGCGTCCAGAGCGTGGGCATCGCACCCAACAATGCGCAACGTGCGGAGTTCCCCGTCGTAGGGACTCCCAACACGGGACTGGGTCTAACGAGACCTATCCGACGGGGCTACCGTCCTCAGTGGAATCAAGAAACACCTCGCGCCTTACTTCCCACAACGCCGTCGGCCCCACCGGTAACCACAGGCAAGCTAGAGACGTACAAGTTACTTGACCAAGACCAGAGCCATAATAGTTCTAGCAGTGGCGACAGGCTCCTGGGTTGCCGCTTTAAGAACTGGACCTTACGGAGAGACACTGGAGCAAAGCACACAGCACATGCCCCAGCTCCCTAAACCATGTTGCTAAAAATCAAGTTTTATCATTAATGTTGAAGTGAACCATTAAGTCAAAATTAACAGTTAAATAAAGGTGACAGTAGTTGCGCATAGCAAAATCTACCCATATGCATAAACCTAAGGTAATCAAAGGATAGGTATAAACAAACTAGGTACAACCTTAATAGGACATCAAATTTAGACACATGCGTATGAAAGTAAATGTATGTAAACAGGTGTGTATAGGTAGCAAGGATTGTCCGTGCTATAACTTGTCTTCCTCGAAGGGCGGCTGCTGCTGCTGCGGGTCCTGCTCCGGAAAGTCTCCCACGTACTCGAACTCCAAAGCGTACGGCTCACCGACTGGACATGAATCACCATACAAGCGAGCACGCAAACCAATACATGCAAACAAATAATAATCTATTAGAACAGTACATCAAACAGTAGAAACAGTTCAAATAAAGCTTTTAGAAATATTCTACGCTTCACTACGAACACATGAGCGCGAAAATCACACTAATCGGAGCTAAAACGAAAAATATATGGGTTTTCTAAGTTCTAGGGACCTGCTGACAATTTTTAAAAGGTTCCAGGGGCTTATTTTGAAGAAACCAAGGACCTATACGTAACTAAGAGTAAAACTACGAGGTTCTACGTGTGAAAACATTAAAACAGGATGGCGGGTTCTATTTTCTAAAAACTCAGGGGGTTTTCTGAAAAGAAAAGGACCTACTTGTAATTATTTTTGAACAGAGGCGGACCGCGGGTTGATTTTAAATATTGAAGGGGCTCTTTAGCATAAACTACATGGCTGACCATTACTCGGGGGTTTGACCTGGGCTGGGGGCGCGCTGGTGACCGTGGGATCTAGATCGTGCGGCTCAGAAAGGTCCAGGCGGCTTGGGTCGTCGCCGGGGCAGTGGAATGGCGGCACCGCCCGCGGATGCGGCGGGGGATCGCCGGAGTTCCCTCAAACTCGAGCTCCGGTCCATGGTTTTAAACGGGAGCAGGCCCTATGGACTCGGTGCGAGGTGGCGAACACAATGGTGTGGTCCTTGACGGCTACGGGGTGGCCAAGGAGGCGTGCGGCGAGGAACCGAGACGGAGCTCGCCGTCGAGGGTGGGGAACACGCTACGGGGCGAGGGGGAGAGCAAGGAGGGGCTTGGGAGCTTGCTCACCGACGCGCGAAGTTGTCCCGGGGGTCGAAGGGGTTGGAGCGGCGGCCGGGAGGGGAGAACGACGGCGGCCGGAGCTCGGCGTGGCTCGGGGCGGCAGCGCTGCGCGGGGAGAGTCGCTTGGGGAGGTTTGGGTGGCTTGGTGGAGGATGGTTGAGGTGCTGGGTCGTCGGGGCGGCTTATATAGGGCGTAGGGGGACGCTCCTTGGCGTGCGGGCCGAGTCAATCGGGCGGCGGCGCCGGCGATCCCTTTCCTTGCGGGGGCGCACCTTCCAAGCGAAGAGCGGCCCGAAGAAAGGAAGGGCGGGATGGGGAAGATGCGGGGAAGGTTCCCCAGGGGCCCACGGGACACGGGCGAGGTCAGGGCGGCCGGCCGAGGCGGCACCAATCGCGGCAGGGAATGAGGGAGTGCCGGGCGGGAGGTAGGGTGAGGAGCTGCCAAGCGGGCCCGGGCGGCCAGTGAGAGGGAGAGGGGGAAGGGGCGAGTGCGAGGCGCGCGCGCTCATGAGTGGGGGCGCTGGGCCGGCTCGGGAAGGAGGCCCAGGTGGAGGGGAGGTGCCGGGCTAGGCCATCTGGCTGCGCACGCGGGCGAGGAGGCGGGCTGGGTTGTGCTGGAGAAAAAGAGGAGGGAGGGGAAGCAAACTGAGGAAAAAGGTGAAGGGGCAAAAACGAACTCCGGGCCAAACAACTTTTCTAGGACTCCAAACAAGGTGATTCAAATTTGAATTTAAATAAATTTAAATTCTCGTTTGATCCACAATCAATACAAAAATAAATGCAATAGCATGAATGCAACAAAAATGTTTCTACCACTTATATTTGATTTTAATATTCATAAATAATTTATTTAACCTATATTAATCATGAACAATTAATATAAAAGCTAATTAATTACTAAAAATTTTAAATAGGTTATTTTTGGGTGTTACAATTCATAACCCATGTGAGCATTTTACAAGAAGGATGGCCTAATTGCAACACCATACAATTTATCATACCTGGCATATCAAATTACCATATGGAATGAGCATCTCCCAATGCTCAATGCCGATACGAAAGAAAGAGATGCAACGACATCAAGCATCAACACAATGTAATCCATGCATGCATCTCTTTTACACGTGCCAAGTTGGTCGCATGTTGTACTAAAAGTTGCACCGGTTATATCTGTGTAATGCAAAGCACTTCTTGCTTAATATGTAGAATGAACCTTTTCCTAAAATGTGAATTGTTCTATATGATCACAGGCGAACTTGGTAAAATAAAATAAGATCGGAATGGGCCAGATTATGCTACACGAGAAAAGAAAAGAGTTAAATGAATCATTAATACACAAATTTGGTGAGTGAGTGCGTTTAGGTACATTATCTTCCTAATTGCTCATTTAGGAAAAAAACTTAAATAGGTCACCGGCATGACACATGGGCAAAATAACGCCATATATGCATCATATCCGTACATTTGGTGTTATTTATTGTTTATTAGGACTCATTTTGATATATATCAGTTTTGACGAACATTAAGTTTTTATGATGCTGATACATGATGAACAATATACCAGAATAAACTTTGTTGAGAGGCATGGACTGCAAACTGATCTATGAATCAAAAAGCCATTTTTTGCGTTTATACGATACCAATGGTCGACGCCAAATATATATCTTGTTTGTTATATTATTTCATTTCACCTCACCAAAAATAACTAGTTTTGTAAAATATATGATTTTTAAATATTTTACAATATTCTTTGTCTAAAAGTTGCTACAAACAAAATCTAAAAAGGATATTACTAAACTAACCTAAATTGTATAATGAGTAAGGAGTTTTACCAAAATAAAGGCTAACACATCATTGCGAGCTGCCTACATGGTATTTTTTGGTCATATGTCATTGTGATGACCTATTTACACTCACATATCAAGTTGTTGCTTCTAAATGAGTAATTAAATAGATGGTGTACCTAAATATACCCATTAGTCAAATTTATATACTAATGATGTTGTCGGTGCTGGGATCGGGCGGCCAATCCTCAGCGCCACACAGAATGCGCTGTGTCCCGTCCCCTGACGGTTGATGCAAGAGCTAGCACGGTGAGACAAGGGTTTATCCTGGTTCCGACCGTGAGGTCGTACGTCCAACAGAGTGCGCTCGGGGCGCTGTACTATCTTGCACCGGGGTGCTTGCAGTGGGGGGCTACAAGCAAGGTGGGAGAGGAGAAGGAGTCTCCAAGTCCCTGAAAATGAGTGTGAAAGTGATTGAGGCGAGTGCCAATATCGTGCGAGGTGATGATCGTGTCTCTGCCCCTCTTTTTTCTTTCTCCTCCTCCTTTTATAGGTCAAGGAGAGAGGGGGGAGGGGCTTATAAGTACAAGTGTAGTGTGTGCTACAGAGGTACGCACTGGAGAGCATGGCGCCGGGCGTGCGGTCGTCCTTGACCCTGGCAGGGGATTTATGGCGAGCTCCGGCTTCTGCAGGTGTCACGGCCGTCCCTGTGCTTGTCCTAGAGTGGTTTCGAGGGGTGGCGCCGCCATAATCCGCGCCCAGCCGTCCGCCGCCGGTTGATTCGAGGGCGTGGCAGGTGGGGAAGGGCGAGAGTTGGCAGCACAGGGATCGACATGGCGGTTGCTGTCGACCACAGTGCGCGGCGTGCCCGGTTTACCGGGGAATGGCCGAGAGTTGGTGGATTTGACCCGGCGTTCGTCATCACCGGGCTGCGCCTGACCGGAGTCTGTACTCGGTCGCCGCTCATATATTCGTTCGAGGGTTCTTCACACCCATTCGAGGGCTGCACCCGGGGGAAAGGACGGGAGTGGGTGGAATAGTGATGCGGAATGACGCCTGCAAGTCCGCACAGGGCCTTGCGCAGTGCCGCTTGCGTCCGCACAGTGGTGGTGAGGACGCATAGTGACCGGAGCAGGTAGAATAGCGAGCTCTGCGGTGTCAGCGGCGCGGCGTGGGGAAAGATCACCTTTTGACTTTGGCGCCCGCCCTATGGGGCGGGCATTAAATGCCGTTGTCGGGCGGGGCGCCGGGGTGCGCCGCGTTGAGTAGGTGGCCTCGAGCGAGGCGGAGTTGGCTCGCCTGCTCGAGGGAGTGCGCGGCCCTCGAGCGAGGCAGAGACGGGGCTCGCTGCTTGGGCCCTCTTGTCAGGTGAGCCCAGACGGCTGTATTTGGGCCGTGAGTTGTGACGGGCCGCGTTGCCTTGGTGGCCCTTCCGGGCTGCCGGTGATTCGGCCTTCCGTGGTTAACGTTTTTTGGGGGTGATTACCCCGATGATTAGGGGACCCCCTGGGTTTGTCCCCGACAGTAGCCCCCAAGCCTCTGCCGGACTAAGGGTCAGTCGGGCAGAGGCTGACGGTTCGCGGGATCGCTCCCGGGCCTTTTGCGGGGATTACTCCTTCTTGATTATGCACGTTCTTCCGTGGGGGCGCGCGAGCGCACCTGCGGGTGTAGCCCCCGAGCCCTTGGAGGAGTGAGTTTACTCGTGCAAGGGCTTTGATTCCCGAAGGTTGTGTTAGTCGCTCCCCATTTGACGTGGTGGGTTGCGGGGATGATATCGATTTATACGGAATTCGGGGGGCGGACCCTGCACGACTTCGACGCGTTTCGCGCATAAGAGGAGGAGGATGTGCTGCAAGGAGCCCTCGAGCCCCTGGCCCGAGCGGAGGCGGTCGGATAGGCTTCTTGTCTTTGAGTTGCGACCCTCGCTTCCCCTTCGCGGGGGAGAGGGTTGTGGTCATTCGTGTAACCCTCGATTTGGGCAGCGTACACGAATGCCTCGGTGAGCTGTTAGCGGGTAGTTCAAGTGGACGCCCGTGCTCCGTTCGTTGGGAGTCGGCTCGTGGTCCGGAGACACGTCCATGTAAGCGCTTGCAAAGGTTTGCTAGGTGGGGCTCGGTCCCTTTCGACAGGGTCCAAGGGTGCGAAAGCTCTCCCTCGTTGGGATCCCCCCACTAGGTGCCTCTGTCTGGCTTGAACACAACAGGGGCGTCCCCAAACTTCGCGTTCGGGGTAAAGTCCATTGAGCATGCCCAAATCGTCCCTGACTCTGTTGATCCGAAGTGCCTGTCGAACCCTTTCACGGGCCAGGCTTCGTACTCCTGATCAGTGGGGCCTTGCGAGAGGTGCAGGTCGCCCTCGAGCAGCGGGCTCGAGGGTTGGTCGAGCGTGACCGGTAGCCTTCGCATCGCTTAATCTGGGGCGCCCGTCGAACCCTTTCGAGGCCTGGGCTTCGAGCCCCTGATTAGTAGCACCCTGCGCCTCGGGGGAGAGGGGTGTCGTTGCCTTACCTTGGAAGGAACCCTTCCGTTCGGTTGTTCGTCGCTTCGGTTTGCGGCCCTGCGCGCGACCGTTGGCGGGCGTGGTCGTGGCTGACGTGGCACGGAGTGGGTGAGGTGGGCGTAGTGGGCGCACCTTTTTAGGCGGAGTTGGCGTGCGCCGGGGAGAGGCGAGGCGACGGGCGGTCAGGCGCTGCTGCCGCATCGTTTCGTTTTACCGTGCCGCAGTAAATGCCGCTGCTCACGCGTGCCGTTCCCCGGGAAAAGGGGAGGGGCCCCCGGTTGTCATCGATGCGCCATGCGCGCCTGGCCCATGTGTCAGCGGTTTTGTGTGCTGCGGCGGGGATGAACCCGCTCGCTCCCTTATAAAAGGAAAGTCTGGGGGGGAAGGGGATTACTTACCTTCGCCATTCCCCGCAGCAGCTCGCGCCTCTGCCTCTTTCGCTTCCAAGTTCGCTCGCTGCTCTCTCCTCATTCCGCCCGCCTTCATTGCCTTTTGCTCCCCGCTCCGCCGTTTGCCATGGTGGTCATTGAGGGCGTCACTGAGTGGACTCCGTCCACCGCCACCGATCACCTCCTGGAGGGCCTGATGTCCGGCGGGCAGCTCTTGCCCCGGGGCGATCCGGTGCGGCCGGCATGGATTGTCTCGCCGCTGGTGGCCAGGGTGCCGAACCCGCCGGCGGGGTACGTGGTGAGCTTCATCCGCTTCCACGAGCGGGGCTTCAACACGCCCGCCAGCCAGTTCATGCGGGGCCTCTGCCACTACTACGGCGTGGAGCTCCATAACTTCGCCCCCAACGCCATCTCTCAAGCGGCGGCCTTCGTCGGCGTCTGTGAGGGTGTGCTGGGGATCGAGGCGCACTGGGACCTGTGGGTCCACCTCTTCCGCGCCGAGCTGAGCACGTCCGGCGCGGGGAGGGGGGTGCGACGCTCCTCGTGCGCCGGCGGTCTTACGCTCGCGCCGGTCGAGTCCCGGAAGCACCTGTACCCGGCCTGTTGGATGACCACCAACAACATCGGCTGGGCCAAGGGGTGGTTCCAGTCTTTGTATCCTTAAAACGGCCTATTGCCGAGTGTATTTTCTTATCATAATCTCGCCGTTCGTGGCGTGTAAGGAACGAATCCTGTTTGTGTCTAACCTTTTCGTGGGTTAGCACGATCTCGTATTTGTATTGAGAGATGTCTTGTGCGAAATTGCGCCTTTTCTCATGATTTAGGAATGACTTTTGCCAAGGAGTTCGTTTTCGTGAGTGACTTGAGCGTTGTGCGACGAGGGGGACGCCGTAGCCTTTCGAGGGCGTAAGCGGTCCCACGACCCGGCCAACTGTCCTCTGTAGTAACTCACGCCTTGCCTTTAGTCTTCCTCGATCTTTGAGGGGAAAGGACTAATAACGCTTTCTAGGTTTCGACCGATGGAAAATCAGACCCCTCTCGCGATCTCTGGGATGCCGAGTCCGTCTCCATGAGTTCCTGCAGTGATTCCGGGAGTTTGGTCCCGTATTTTCGCAGTTAGCAGTATGACAAATAAGGACGTTTGGATTTAGTTAGGGTTTTGCAACCGAAGTTTCGTTTGTTTGGCGTGTCGTGCCTTCCTCTTAACTCTAGATCGGTTTCGGCAGAGGAACACCAGTAACTTTGGCGTCGAGTGGTGAGGGGGATGTCGTAGCCTTCGGGGGCGTAGGCGGTCCCACGACTCTGCCGGCTCTCAGCCGCGGTAGACTCATGCCTTGCTTACACCTTTCTGGATTTAAGGAGGAAAGGTTTGGCGACATTTTTTTGAAAAAGAAGCGCATGGCAAAGGGGTTGGAACGGTTGGGGGGGTCGGTCCCCCGGTAGCCCCTGAGGGAGGCTCGTTTTTACCTCGAGTTAGCTTCGAGGGTAAAGGTGAGTCGCCCTGTTTTATTGTTGTTAGTAACAATGTTTCCATGTTTTTCACAAACTTTTCATCGTTGTTGACTAAGAACATGAGGTATTTACAAGAAATACTGAGAGTTTTAAGGATAGAAGCGACGTAGCTGTTGGATGTTCCAGGCGTTGGTGAAGACCTCGCCCTTCTCGTTCGCCAGCTTGTAAGTGCTAGGCCTGAGGACTTTGGCGACGATGAATGGTCCTTCCCATGGCGGAGTGAGCTTGTGGCGCTCTCGATTGTCCTGGCGCAACCTCAGCATCAGGTCCCCTTCGTGGAGGTCTCGACGCCGCACCTTCTGAGCTTGATACCGCCGGAGTGATTGCCGGTAGCGTGCCGAGTGAAGCAACGCTACGTCTCGAGCCTCATCCACCTGGTCCAGCGAATTCTCACGGTTCCGCTGGTTTTGTTCTTCTTGGTAGGCCTTGAGCCTCGGATACCCGTACTCCAAGTCTGTTGGGAGGACGGCCTCGGCACCGTAGACGAGGAAGAACGGGCTGAAGCCTGTGGCCCTGCTTGGGGTCGTCCTGAGACTCCAAATCACCGATGGCAGCTCAGCTACCCATTTCCGGCCAAACTTGTTTAGCTTGTTGAAGATTCTTGGCTTCAGGCCTTGTAGTATCATGCCATTGGCACGTTCTACTTGGCCGTTCATTTGTGGATGTGCTACGCCCGACCAATCTACGCGAATGTGATGGTCGTCGCAGAACTCCAAGAATTTCTTGCCGGTGAACTGGGTGCCGTTGTCGGTGATAATTGAGTTGGGTACCCTGAATCGGTGGATGATGTCGGTGAAAAACAACACGGCCTGCTCAGATCTGATGTTGGTGATGGCTCGGATCTCGATCCACTTCGAGAACTTGTCGATGGCCACCAACAAGTGGGTGAAGCCCCCGGGCGCTGGGCGGAAAGGCCCCACGAGATCCAACCCCCAGACCGCGAAAGGCCATGTTACAGGGATGGTTTGTAGGGCGTGCGCCGGGAGATGCGTCTTTCGTGCGTAGAATTGGCACCCTTCGCAGGTGCGCACGACTTCATTCGCGTCGGCTATGGCGGTAGGCCAGTAAAAGCCTTGCCGGAACGCGTTACCCACGAGGGTACGCGGCGCCACGTGGTGTCCGCACGCCCCGGCGTGGATGTCGCGGATCAACTGCTTTCCCTCGGGGATGGGGATGCATCGCTGCAGAATCCCCGAGGTGCTGCGTTTATACAGCTCACCGCCGACCGAGACGAAGGTCTTGGCCCTTCTGGCGATGCGGCGCCCCTTGGTCCGGTCTGAGGGCAGCTCCCCGCGGTTGATCCACGCGAGGTATGGGCTGCGCCAGTCTTGCGGTCGTGCGTCCACGTCGATTTCCATGGCCTCGGCCGAAGAATTTTCAACGTCGAGGGCTTCGAACCCCTCTTTTGAGGGGTCCTCTTCCATGGGCGCGGCTCCCACGGCCCCTGAGGCCGTCTTGAGGGATCCGGCCTTTTGTTCGAAGTTGACGGAGGGTTGGTTGAGGTCGCGGGCGAAGACGTTCGGAGGAACGGTGATTCGCTCCGACGCGATCTTGGCCAGCTGATCCGCTTCCTCATTGTATTTGCGCACGATATGGTTCAGCTCGAGGCCATAGAATTTGTCCTCGAGGCGGCGAACCTCGTTGCAATATGCCCCCATCTTTTCGTCGCGGCAGCTCGCGTTTTTCATCACTTGGTCGATGACCAACTGAGAATCTCCCCAGACGTCGAGGCGTTTGACGTCGAGGTCGATGGCGATGCGGAGCCCGGCGAGGAGGGCTTCGTACTCCGCCATGTTGTTCGACGCCGGGAAGTGCAAGCGAACCACGTACCGGATGTGCTCTCCGAGGGGTGAGACGAAGAGGAGGCCCGCGCCTGCCCCAGTTTTCATCACCGACCCGTCGAAGTACATGGTCCAGCATTCGGCTTAGATCTATGGCGGTGGAAGTTGGATGTCGGTCCACTCAGCGACGAAATCCGCTAAGGTTTGCGATTTTATCGCTTTTCGTGGCGCGTAGGAGAGAGTTTCTCCCACAAGCTCCATCGACCACTTCGCTATCCTACCGGAGACGTCCGGGTTGCGGACTATCTCCCCCAGAGGGAAAGATGATACCACGGTGACCGGGTGGGCCTCGAAGTAGTGTCGCAGCTTTCATCGCGCGAGCACTACAGCGTAGATCAGCTTCTGAATCTGTGGGTACCGCGCCTTGGTTTCGGTCAGCACCTCACTGACGTAGTACACCGGCCTCTGGACCGGCAGAGCGTGACCCTCCTCTGTCCTTTCCACAACGATGACGGCGCTGACAACTTGCGTTGTCGCAGCCACGTATAGGTAGAGGGGCTCGCCGTTCTACGGCGGCGTGAGGATTGGTGCGCGTACGAGTGACGCTTTTAGCCCGTCGAGGGCTTTTTGAGCTTCGGGGGTCCATGAAAAGCGTTCGTGCTTTTTTAGGAGCCGGTACAAAGGTAAGCCCTTTTCACCAAGTCGAGAGATGAAACGGCTGAGAGCCGCGAGGCAGCCCAGTACCTTTTGCACCCCCTTGAGGTCCCGAATTGGCCCCATCCGTTCCAGGGCCGAGACTTTTTCGGGGTTGGGTTCGATGCCTCGTTGGGAGACGATGAAACCCAATAGCATGCTTCGCGGCACCCCGAATACGCATTTCTCCGGATTTAATTTTACCCCGTTTGCCCGGAGGCAACCGAATGCGACTTGCAAATCGTTTACCAGATCGTCCGCCTTTCTGGTTTTCACAACGATATCGTCAACATATGCCTCAACGGTCCGCCCGATGTGGCTTCCGAAAACGTGTTGCATACATCGCTGGTATGTAGCTCCAGCGTTTCGGAGGCCGAACGGCGTAGTGACGTAGCAAAACATGCCAAACGGGGTGATGAAAGAAGTCGCGAGCTGGTCGGACTCTTTCATCTTAATCTGATGATAACCGGAATAAGCACCAAGAAAGCATAGCAATTCGCACCCAGCAGTGGAGTCTACTATCTGATCTATTCGAGGCAAAGGGAACGGAACCTTAGAGCATGCTTTGTTTAAACCGGTATAATCTACGCACATGCGCCATTTTTCGTTTTTCTTCTTAACTAGAACAGGATTAGCAAGCCAGGTCGGGTGAAATACCTCTTTGATGAATCCGGCTTGCAGGAGCTTGTGCACCTCCTCCCCGATGGCACGGCGCTTTTCCTCGTCGAACCGCCGCAGTCGCTGTACCACCGGCTTGGAGTGAGGAGTTCCCAGGAGTTTCCGGGGCGCACGTACGTGCCCTGGAAGTTACCCACGAACATCCTGACCAGGTCGTCCCAGTCGTGGATCTGGTTCGCGGGTAGGTGTTCGAGCCATGTCCGCGCCGAGTCCGCTAGATGAAGCGGAAGGTTGCGGATGATCATAGCGTCGTCGGTGGCCCCGCCCAACTGGCAAGCCAGGCGGTAGTCGTTGAGCCACGTCTCGGGTTTCGTCTCGCCCGAATACTTGGTTATGGTGGTCGGTTGACGAAAGCGCGGCGGGATGGCGGCCGAACGGATTTTCCGGCTGAACACAGGGGTTCCTGGGGGCTCCGGCGTCGGGCTTTTGTCCTCCTCGCTGTCGTAGCGGCCCCCTCGTCGGGGGTGTCTACTGCGGGGAGGCGCCGCGTCCTGCCTCTTCTTGTTCAGGACATTGCGCGCATCACCGTCGTCGATGGCGCCTCGTGTGTCCACGAGTCGGTCCTTCGCGGACCTCCTCGTTTTGCGGTCGCTGGTCATGAGCGCCTTCCCGTCGTTCGTTGGTCAGTGAGGCGTCCATGCGCCCGTAGGCGGGGTATGGACGGATTGTTCCTTATCCCACTTGCTTCCTCCGGCTCTCGAACTGGCCTGGTGGCGCATGCGGGAGGCGGTTCTTTCCGCTTGTTGAACGGCCGCTTCTTCGACAAGGGCCTGTACCTGGCGTCGCATGTCGCGTGCCTCTGGTGTCGATGGTTTGGGCATGGCCCGGATCAGGGTTACTGCGGCGACGAGCTACTGGCTTGCCCGCGGCGGCATGGCAGGGCTGGCGTCGTTGCCGTCACCCATGATGCGCGCTTGAGCAATGCGCCCGGCAGCTCGCGCACGTTCGCCGCGCTCGGGCTGCCGGGCTTCCAGAGCTGCGCGTAGCTCCTGAACCTGCTGGCGCTCCTGTCGGAGCTTGGCTTCCAACTCTTGCACCTGCGTGAGCTGTGCCTGCGTGAGTGCGGCTTCGCCCGATGGCTCGGCAGGCGCTGGTGACGATTCGTCGTGTCCGGCCCCGTCGCACGTTTCTTCATCCTCTCCCACGGACTCTACTTCGCTGTCGAGGACGAAGCATTCCCGCGTGGGGTCGTACTCCCCTTCGCTGGAATCGTCAGAACAGGTGAGGCAGAAGTCCGCAACGGCCTGGAAGGAAGTAAGGCCTTCGCTGTTGCGCAGCCCGGAGTAGTCCAGGCCTGGGTTCTCCTGGCCGCGCACACTTTCCCCGTCATCCGACTCGGGCCGGGACCCGCCGGGCGAGGAAATGCTGAGGCTGCGGATCGAACCCAGCTGGTGACCCGGCGAATCCTCTTGCGCGCTCAGGTTGGCGCTGATTGCCGCGGAGTAGCTTGCGGCCGCGTTGCTCATTCCGTGGGGGAGCGGCGCCGGCCCGGCCACATTTTCCCAGCGTGCTCCCTCCGCGGGAGCCGCTGGTGGGGGTGCGCCCCCCTGTAATGCGGCAGCGGGCCGGAGCCACAGGTGTGCGTCCCAATCAGGGAGGACGATGCGTGGGGCAACGCGACGTTAAGCGAATCTGCAGCTCGTGCAGTCTTCGACGTCTCCTGAGGTTGGGTGGTGTTGGCGGCGCCGGGGTAATAGCTATCATGCCGGGCGTCCTGGAGGCGAGCCGCATGAGAAGGCCCTCACCGGTCGCTTCGAACTCTAGGCTCCCAAACATGATCCGGTATCCACGCGGAAGCGAGCCGGGAGACCCCGTGGCGGATCGTGGCGCCATGGCCTTGGCGTGGCTTGCCGTCAAGGGAACTGATCGGGTGAAGTGGGTTGATCACAGCGCAACCCCCCTACCTGGCGCGCCACTGTCGGTGCTGGGATCGGGCGGCCAATCCTCAGTGCCACACAGAATGTGCTGTGTCCCGTCCCCTGACGGTTGATGCAAGAGCTAGCACGGTGAGACAAGGGTTTATCCTGGTTCCGACCGTGAGGTCGTACGTCCAGCAGAGTGCGCTCGGGGCGCTGTACTATCTTGCACCGGGGTGCTTGTAGTGGGGGGCTACAAGCAAGGTGGGAGAGGAGAAGGAGTCTCCAAGTCCCTGAAAATGAGTGTGAAAGTGATTGAGGCGAGTGCCAATATCGTGCGAGGTGATGATCGTGTCTCTGCCCCTCTTTTTTCTTTCTCCTCCTCCTTTTATAGGTCAAGGAGAGAGGGGGGGAGGGGCTTACAAGTACAAGTGTAGTGTGTGCTACAGAGGTGCGCACTGGAGAGCATGGCGCCGGGCGTGCGGTCGTCCTTGACCCTGGCAGGGGATTTATAGCGAGCTCCGGCTTCTGCAGGTGTCACGGCCGTCCCTGTGCTTGTCCTAGAGTGGTTTCAAGGGGTGGCGCCGCCATAATCCGCGCCCAGCCGTCCGCCGCCGGTTGATTCGAGGGCGTGGCAGGTGGGGAAGGGCGAGAGTTGGCAGCACAGGGATCGACATGGCGGTTGCTGTCGACCACGGTGCGCGGCGTGCCCGGTTTACCGGGGAATGGCCGAGAGTTGGTGGATTTGACCCGGCGTTCGTCATCACCGGGCTGCGCCTGACCGGAGTCTGTACTCGGTCGCCGCTCATATATTCGTTCGAGGGTTCTTCACACCCATTCGAGGGCTGCACCCGGGGGAAAGGACGGGAGTGGGTGGAATAGTGATGCGGAATGACGCCTGCAAGTCCGCACAGGGCCTTGCGCAGTGCCGCTTGCGTCCGCACAGTGGTGGTGAGGACGCATAGTGACCGGAGCAGGTAGAACAGCGAGCTCTGCGGTGTCAGCGGCGCGGCGTGGGGAAAGATCGCCTTTTGACTTTGGCGCCCGCCCTATGGGGCGGGCATTAAATGCCGTTGTCGAGCGGGGCGCCGGGGCGCGCCGCGTTGAGTAGGTGGCCTCGAGCGAGGCGGAGTTGGCTCGCCTGCTCGAGGGAGTGCGCGGCCCTCGAGCGAGGCAGAGACGGGGGTAGCTGCTTGGGCCCTCTTGTCAGGTGAGCCCGGACGGCTGTATTTGGGCCGTGAGTTGTGACGGGCCGCGTTGCCTTGGTGGCCCTTCCGGGCTGCCGGTGATTCGGCCTTCCGTGGTTAACGTTTTTTGGGGTGATTACCCCGATGATTAGGGGACCCCCTGGGTTTGTCCCCGACAGATGTATTTAGCTCAAAAGAAAATAGAAAACGGTAACACATGTTATCAATATCCATTTGGTAACCTTGGGATGACCAGATATGCTGGCATTATGACAGCAAGGGGGTTTTCTCGATTCGCTCAGCGTACAAATTGTTTAATGACAAGCAAAGAAGGGAGAGAATGTGCGGTAATGGCTCAGGCTCAATGACAAGCAATGGTGATGAGAAAATGTGGCGTCAGGTGTGGAAGTTGCCTATCCCAAACACATTAAGGGTCTATTTGGGAGAGCTCCATCTAGCTGATTCTCTGAGAGAAGTGATTCTGTGGCTAAAAATAATTATCTTTGGTTCTCTAGCATAAAATCTTTACATCATCGGTCCCTAAACTTGTACTGTTGTGTCATTGCGGTCCCTAAACTCGCAAATCGACCGTTCAGATCCTCAAACTTGTTCGAATGTGTTATTCCGATTCCTAAACTTGCATATCACTCATTTAGGTCATCCAACTTGTTCAGTTGTGTCACACCGGTCCCTAAACTTGGATTTGAATATCATCTGTGTCAAATAGGACGGTCTAAAGACTTCATATTTAAAAATAATTCATAATTTTTTCATGTAAACTCTAATGACGACAAACTTTATATGAAACTTGTAGCCATCGACGCGATCTACAACTTTGTTGTTGAATATTTTTTATTTTAAGTCATTTTTTGTCCCAAAATGTAATTTTAAAATTAAAATTTCAAAATCTATAAACATGCAACAATATTTTGGGACCCTAAACAGTTTTAATTCAAAAACTTTTCAACTACAAAGTTGTAGGTTGCGTCGAGGGCTACAATTTTTATATAAAGTTTATCTTCATTAGAGTTTACATGAAAAAGTTATGAATTATTTTTTGATATAAAATTTTTAAACCGTCCTGTTTAGGGACTGGGGTGACACAACTGAACAAGTTGGTGGATATAAACGAGTGATCTGTAAGTTTAGGGACCGAGATGACACAGTCAAATAAGTTTGAGGACCTGAACAGTCGATTTGCGAGTTTAGGGACCGGGATGACACAACGGTACAAGTTTAGGGACCGGTGATGGATTTGACTCCTCTCAAAATCAGGATGGAGAATCACTTCACAGAATCAGGAGAAGCTAATTTTTGTAGCTCCCAGTCCCTTAGTTCATTTCAGAGAATCACTTCACAGAATCATCAGAGAATCACTTCTCGCTGGAAAATTGTTTGGCAGAGCTCCTCCTGGATTCGCCAAAGAATCTACTCTGGGAGCTCTGCCAAACGGGGCCTAAAACATTTTCTGTGGCGATTCGCGCCTAATACTCTGGTTGTCATGGGATACTTAGAGCACAGAGGCATGATGATTCATACTAAATGTGTGGTATGTGACAGAATTCATGAAGATGGAGGCCATCTTTTTTTCAAATGTAAGTTGGCTAAGGACTTATGGCTAGCCACAAATCTAGAGCACATCTCATATCTGCTAGTAGAGCTGCAATGAGGTAAAGAGGCTGTAGTGTCAATACTGAGCATGAAAAGTGATGTTCAAACTAAAGTGATCTCATTATTGTGGAATTGGTGGGATGAAAGGAACAAAATTAGGGAGGGGGAGAAAAGGAGGACTATTGCTACATTATCACACGCAATTGATATGTATACGACAGAGATCATAAAGTTTTTTTTTTTGAAAAAGGTGATACTTGCAGCAAAATTGTGAGGATTCAATAAACATGGGAGCAGCCGGCGGTGGGGGCTTTGAACGTTAATTGTGATGCGTCCTTTTGTCACACTTCAAACAATGGTGGATGGAGATTCATAATTCGCGACAGTGAATTATGTGTTTGATCCTTTTCACACTGAGGTAATAGCATGTTTGAAGGGGGGTTAGAATGGCCATGGAGTTAGGCTTCAACAAAATAGTTTTGGAGACCGATGCACTAATGGTAAAGGAAGCAATTGCAACTAATTCCTATGACTCGAGTGTGCGTGGAGAGTTGATTGCAGAGCTCAGGGAGCTGCTTTATTCGGATTTCTTAGTTTTAGATTTGCCTTTTAAACCTAGAGAACGTAATAAGGTAGCACGTGCTCTAGCTGCTCTCGGGAGTTTGTGTTCGGCTAGTGCTGATCCAATTTTAGAGAGCTTCGATTTTGTATTCGGTCGCAAGCGATTCCGGCGCGCGTGTCAGGTAATGGAAGTTTCTTTCCATTAAAAAAATATATCCATTTGGCAACCCCAATCCATCGTTTCGCACGCGCGGCCCGTGGGCGCTGCTGGCCGACCACAACAAACATGGACCCGGTCCACCGACTTAGTCTGCGACCTGACACGCGGCAACGCAGACCCAGGGCCGCGCCGTCCGTTGGAGCCGCGACACGGTGGGTGACCACGACAGACAGCGCGCGGGCGCAGGACGGCTAGACCCGGTCCACGCTGGCTCGTTGTCCCTGAGCCAAGCGAAGCCTGCTCCGCTTTAACGCAAAGCGCGCAGCAAATTGCACCTCTCCCAAATCGCCAATCTCCCTCCTCCCGAAGCCGACCAAATCGAATCGAATCGCGGGGAGCGAGCGCGCACCGAACCCCGGCGATGGCCAGCCTCTCCCTGCCGCCGGCGCCCCCCAACCCGCGCCAGGACGCCATCGACCTCCACAAGGCCTTCAAAGGTCCGCCCCGCCACGCACTTTCCCCGTCGGGCTGTTCGATTTTGTTCCCCGCGCCCGCCGCGGCGCTGTTGTTCGATTTTGGCTGGGGTATATAAGGCTGAACGGACAGGAGGAGTCAGGAGTGTGGTTTCCGGATATCTGTTTGCTGGCGGTCGCATGCCCTGATTCGATTATCCGTGCATGTGAGGTCGGGGGTGTGTTGAGGAGCGAGCTGGACGGAGCTCGAATTGTGTTCCAGGGGCTGTCCGGATTGGGTTCAGGTGGCACATGGAGATGTGGTCGGTTACAATTTCTTATGGATTTTGTTGACGCGTTGTGGTTGAGGGGGGTTCTTGTTAGAGAGGCTTATATAGGCCATGGGACATTTCGTAGAGGGGAATTGACTGAGGTTTCTAGACGACGAATTGGGCAGCAATCGACCTGAATGTGGTGATGGTAATTGCATCGATTAAGACCTTTTTGTTTTTCCTCTGACTACAACTTGAGCCAAGTGATGGTAATTGCATCGATTAAGACCTTTTTGTTTTTCCTCTGACTACAACTTGAGCCAAGTGGATAGCGGTTTTAGGAAAGGGCAGGCCAAGGCTGGGTTCGAGCCTTGAATAGTCTGTACATGGGGGTAAAGGAGCACAACTGTGTAATTTCTTGCAGCTATAGGTTTTACAGGTTTAGTAGATAATTAAATTGGTGGTTGAAGGAAATGATTAGTTATGAGGCTAATAGACATTAGAATTTTGTTCTTAGGAAAGTATGGAGGTGTTTCATATACAATATTTGTGATTAAAGAACTCTGTGGCAGGCTGGTATGCAAGCTCATGAAGTTGCTAGTTATTTATTTGTTTGGTTCATTTCTATTTTGATATGTATCTTCTCCCCTTAAGATTTCCAATCTCTTCAGGTTATCTTAAGGTCACTGAATGCCAACTGCCAAAACGGTCAAAAATCTAGTTAACTGCGTCTAGTTCTAGCCTTCCAAGAATTTATTTGTTACTGAGGAATCACTCCAGTTTGGGAATCTCAAGAGCAACTCTTTTAACTAATTGATTTACCCTCTTGAAATATACATTCACTCTGCTCTTTGCTATTTGGTGTTCCTGATAATCTGATCTTTACAGCTACACATGCTACTATGTACGTAGTATAACTGAACATTGTAGTATTATATGTCAGTATTCAAGGTGTTTGATTTCTCAAGTACTTTTGTCACATAAGTTTTTTATGAAATGTTATCTTTTTCGTCGTAAAAAAAGTGTTGCTGAGCTGGTCTTGATATACTTGAATGATTTCTGGATGCTGTGAGGAAGTGAGCATAAAATTGAACCTGTTAAATTTCAGTAAATTGAATGTTGTGCATAATTTGATGCTTTTAGTTAACTACCAAAGCTTTTTTTTTTCATTTCGAATTTCATTATATAACTTGCACGAGGTAATTGTTAACATGCTGAGTTTGTTTTTTTTATTTTGTTTGGTTGATGGTCTTCCAGGTTTAGGCTGCGACAGTACAACCGTGATAAACATACTTACTCATCGTGATTCAGTGCAACGGGGACTCATTCAACAGGAATACAGGGCTATGTATCACGAGGAACTCTCCCAGCGTATTTCATCTGAACTCAGTGGAAACCACAAGGCATGGAAAGTTTTCGAAGCATTGTGCTTTTTATTAAATATAAATCAAATTGTTAAGCTAGGTGGAGCGATATGCTTAATCAACTGTATATATGTTCACCAAGTAGAACTGATTGTTTTAATTTATTTCAAAAATGTACATATGAGTTACTTCAATCCTGAATTGAGTTGAATCAAAATCATTGTTTTAAATATGTCAACTTTGTTTCATGTGAATCCAGAAAGCTATGTTGCTGTGGATTCTTGATCCTGCTGGACGTGATGCAACTGTTTTGAGAGAAGCTCTAAGCGGTGACACTATGGATCTGAGAGCAGCCACTGAGATAATATGTTCCAGGACACCGTCGCAGTTGCAAATAATGAAACAGACTTATTTTACAAGATTCGGTACTTATCTTGAGCACGACATTGGCCGTCACACATCCGGCGACCACCAGAAGGTCCTGATTCTTATTAGAGTGTCTCCCTTGCATTTTTCGTACTTCTTCACCTTATACATGATGATACATGAAAGGTGCTGAAATTAGCTACTTTCTGTTCAACTTCTAGTTTTACACTGCCCAGATTTAGGAAGAGGAATCTTTGGCTATTTTCTTTGGAATGACTTCAATATGCCGCTGAATGACTGCATAATCTGCCATTGTCAGTCTGACATGCTAGGTATAAGATCACACATGTCAGTGGGATATCCTCACATCTAATGTCTCTGTGCTGTACAAGGAATCCCCCCTATATTTATATTGCAATGACTGATGAGAAGTTGCTTCAATTGCTTTTCTGTAATCTTCTATAGCTTTTACCTGATGCACAAGGAGATCTGTAGCATGAACTCCGTGTGCAGTATGCCAGTCAGTATTCTTTATATGAAGTTAGTAGTTAATTAGTTATATCTATCTGAATTCAAATTGCAGTTTTTTCTGCTAGAAGTAATGAATGGCATAATGTATGTTTCAGATTTTACTTGCCTATGTGGGGATTCCACGCTATGAAGGTCCTGAGGTTGATCCTACTGTAGTGACACATGATGCGAAGGACTTGTACAAAGCTGGTGAGAAAAGGCTGGGTACGGATGAGAAGACTTTCATCCGCGTTTTCACTGAACGCAGTTGGGCACACATAGCATCTGTTTCTTCTGCTTACCATCATATGTATGACCGGAAATTAGAGAAGGTAACACTTATTCAGATTTCGCAAACACACACACACTTAAATTCGGTATTCTTCTCACATAAGCATTTTCTATTCTATTGGAGTGCCTGACAGAGTGACCTTTATATATATGGTAGGTTATCAAGAGCGAAACATCTGGAAACTTTGCATTTGCACTTTTAACTATCCTCAGATGCGCCGAGAATCCAGCAAAGTATTTTGCTAAGGTATTACACTCATGCTGTCCTCGATAAAGAAATATTGTAGCTTCTGATAAGTATTGGAACCATAACTTATAGCTTGCTGTATTATCTGGAGTTGATATTTGTATACTTTATTTCTTATTTTAATTGTATGTAGCATTGTAGCTTGCCGCCATTTGAAAGTGTCATTTCCTGCTAATGCTGCCAAATAGCACATGCTAAGCTGCTCTCCTATCTTTGGTGCCCATGACGCCCCTCCTTTTAGCCTAGACCCTAGTGGTATCTTAAAATATGTTGGTGTTGTCAGAATACGCTGTTAACCTGAGTCACGTGGCATTTTGTTTTATGATTTCATTTTTCTTTTTATATTTATGCAGAGACTAGGATCAAATCAACTGACTCTAAGAATTCTATGTGCCTGTTATCCTCTTTGTTATACCCCTTCTATTCAACATTTAAGACATCTAATAATAGTTGAAGGCTTCTGTTTTCTTTATTTCATATATGCTAACATGCAATTGACCAATCATCTCTGAATGACATGAGTACAGCTCTTACGGAAGGCCATGAAAGGTCTAGGCACCGATGACAAAACCCTTATAAGGGTCGTTGTGACTAGGACTGAGATTGATATGCAATATATCAAGGCAGAGTACTTCAAGAAGTACAAGAAGCCGTTAGCCGAGGCTGTCAACTCCGAGACATCAGGAAACTATCGGACATTCCTTCTCTCGCTTGTCGGCCATGGCCACTAGGTTCGTCCCGCTGGAGCTACTGTGATATTTCTTTTCCAAACCAGTCTCATATTCACTCTTGTGTTATCTTCTACTTCGTGTTCTCTTTTACTTTTATCAGGCTATGTTTGACCATGGGGCGTGATAATTCTGTCGATCCACCCTAAACGCAGGGACCTACCTGGAAAACTCATGATGTCGCCATTTATCTGTCATGACTTGTCTAACTGCCACATATGCATTCCTAGTATGCTTGTCTAAACCATTGTTGTTCGTGTATATATATGTGGGTCTGGGGTTTTGTTCGATAATTCTGGACGGAGCACTAGGGCGATTGCTGGTTGCAGTGGGCTTGTATGTCTCCATAACACCAATAATATGATGTCATGTTCGTGTGTGCTCACTCATTTTCTTCATCGGTGGATGTATTTGGCTATCCCGTTACCGCTGCTTGCACTTAGCCTCGTAGCAGTATCACTTTTGTTCTTACGTTCCTTCACGAAGGATGTTATTATTACCCCATCCTGTAAACATGTGAAATGCCTTGCGTTGTACAATGTACTACCAGACACGGATTGAAAGACGCAGCTGTTCAATAAACACTAAACAGTTATTTTATCGAGGATCTTAACAAACAAGCAGGGCTTGTGGATGTATACACAATTGAACTAATTAAGCCGCGTATGATGCTACAACTAAATCAGTAGCCAAAGTCGAGTCAAAGTCCGGGGGACCTCGAGTCACGCTATGTTTCCATGTCGTGTGCAGCCGGCGCGGCGGCGATCACCTTCTTGAGCAGCTGGAGCAGGGCCCCCGCGACGTGGACGGCGGGTCCTCCGGATCCGGCGCCACCGTCGAGCGCGCGCGCGCTGCCGACGAACTCGGCGTGCGAGCGCGTGGCGGCCTCGATCCCGACGCCGCCGCGGCGCGCGGCCTCGTCCTTGATGGCCTCCGCGCAGAGGCCGCACACCCACGCCCCGGCGAACTGCGCGGCCACCCGGGCCACGTACCGCGCCGTGCACTCCTCGTCGATGCCGCAGCACGCGCACGCCGCCGTCACCGTCGCCGCCTCGGACTCGGCAACGACGTCCATGGCCGCCGCCGCTGAATCCGACGCCGCTTGCGTTGCAACTTTGCAAGGTTTGTTACGTTTGCCTCCTCAACGGGGAACTGAGCGGCTCGCTGTCCTGCCAAGCTCCAACCGCCGACCGGCCTCGCTTTTGTGTAGGCTGGAACCCGCCCGGAGGTGTTGGAGACTTTGAGGCTTTGCCAGCGCCTCCAAATACCGGCCTCGCCTTTTGTATGTACTACTATAGAATAGTATATATAGTTGTAATAAGATACTGAGAAATAATTGGAACGGCTTACCTCCATAAGATTGCCGTGCATGTTCATTATATAGAGCTCTGGCTCAAAAGCCAAGGCGAAAACGCTGACAGCAAGAACTCTAGGAGTTTGTATTTCACGGATGTGCTGTGTTAATCCTGCTTGTACTCTGTGACACTTCTAGGAGTTTGTATTTTAAGGATGTCCTAGGATCACTTTGTATGCTAGTAATAATTCTATCTATACTATAAAGATATAAAACTTTCGATAATTGATGGACCCGTCGATTATTGAAACATTATTTTTCCTAACGACCCCACTTGTTAGATATATTTTTGTTAAATTTTCTATTTTCCTCGTTCGTAAAGTCTTCGATCAACTCTTATTTTTTATTAAATATATGGCCACGCACGTGCGTTCTCGTCGGTGAGTATAAGAGCAAGGTTAACAATAGAGACATGTGCTTGACTATTAGACAATACATAAGAGCGAAGTCATACAATAGTGGTCTATTACTTATCTACGCATTACTAACTTTTTGCCATTTATTATCTTCTCTTTCCTATTCACTCTCACATCGTCTCTCATCTGGCCCCACCTCTACGAGCTCGTGCCCAGCTTGTTGCTTTGCACGAGAGCCAAGCTCTCTTCTCTCTCCTCTTTTTTCTCTTCCACGTCAGCAAAAATATTAATTAGCTTGGCTATAATATTATTATTGTACTTGCTCTAACAGTAGTCGTCTTGCGTGACCATTCGAGTGCATTTATCTGTGGGCGCTTTTGGCCCTTTCTCTTGTGATTCGTCGTACGCGTAGGTGGTACCGTGCTATGCTAGCTAGCTAGCTAGAGTGATTCACGTACCCCTGGTGGTCATGTAATATCAACTCATACGCCAGCTCCACCGATATATATATATATATATATAATAGCTCTCTTCCTCGGACTAGGAGTACTGTGGAAAACTAACCGCGGCGCGTACGTTGTATAGAGCTGGGTCCCACCACCTGCCAGAGGTTCGACGACTTTGAAGCAGCACGCCGGTAATTAGTATACTTTCTTGCTTGTACTTGTTCCCGGCCGGGTCCTCTACGAGAACAAAGAAGCCATGCGAGCGATCGATCGATGGGTCTCTTGATGACGGCTAGCTTCATCTTTTGTTTGCGACGTGTAGTCGACCATGCCGGTTCTTCTCGTCACGAGGCTAGCTTCTTGTGCGGCACGTACTGACGCACTGTACGATGACGACGATGCGGGCCTGGTAATTAAAAGCTGATCGACCTGGATGGCACAAGTGTTTCCTACCAGCAAGCACCGTCGTCGTGGGCTGCATGCACCTGCAACGACCGGCGACGTAGATCGATCGATCGAGTGACGACGCAACTATACTGCAGGCGGTGTACGTATTATTATTAATTGTTCCACTCTGGCGGGCCCGGCCTTTCGCTTTAATTTGAACAACGTGAGCGGCCGCACCAATCGAATCCATCGTGTATCGAAACAATTCAAATGTGATATATGGATGTGAGCTGCCCGGTCGACGACGGATCGAGAGGCTCTGATCGCTCTCGCCTTCCCCTGCCGTTGTCCAGACGAGACCTCCAAACCAAGTCTCCTACACAACACAAGGCAGGCCATCAGCAGCAGCAGCCGCCGTGGTGACGCGCACGTAGTAGCAATACATAAAAGAGAAAATACAGAAATAGTTTAAAAAAATAGTCAATATATCTTACATGTTTATTTCAGTTTCACCGTACGGTTGTTTTCACTGTATTAAAATCATCAATAATTGAATCCATGATGTTCTTCGTTGCAATCTCTCTCAATATGGAGTACTACGTCTTAAAAATCCATCTTCTATGAGGTTTCGTAGCCTAGCTCTTAACAAATTTCATTACAGAAAATGCGCGCTCTGTGGTTGCAGTTGAAACCGGTAAAGTAAAAACAAGGCGAATCAACCTACAAGTAAAAACAAAAAATATTTTAGTATGTTGTAATTTTCTAGTTAAACTAAATAACAATAATATAAAATAAGGACATTTAAATTAGACTTCACTCTCCATGGGTAATTAAATTAGACTTCACTCTCAATGTGTAATTAAATTAAAGAGGTATTAATTTTTTAGGTAGGGGGGCACACACCATGTGCTAATCGTACGTACACACACCTGACACCTGTCCGACGAGGTACATATGCTGCCACATATACCCCGGTCTCCACGCCTTCGTAGAACGCAGGGGTGTACTCTACTTCCTTGCAGCAAAACCAAAGAATCCATGAAAATGCAGGGCTAGCTCAGCCCATCCGTACCTGAGATGCATATGCCAGGGGGGCGCCAATCGTGATGACAATTGCCAATGACAATTTCCAAAGATCGAAATACGTACACAGCATGGAACATCAATGTTGTTTCCTATACTACCAAGAAAGGATAAATGCCATTATTTACACACAGGACACAGCAAGATACATGCAGGCACAGATGACTTCAATACCATCCATGCATTCTCGTCAGAGGTAAAATGTTGGGAAGAGCTATGCGTTCCTCGGGTGTGCATGCTCAGATCACGGAATCGCCGCGCCGGTCGTCCATCGCTTAGTCGTGAGGTGCAGGCATTCTCTGGCGCCAAACCAAACAACCCAGAAGAACGCAGCCCAGCCTGAAAACGAACACGAAGCATGGTTCAGACGGCGTAAATTACAGCACCGAGTAGAGTCGATACTTGAGAGGGATCTCTGATTTGTAGGGGATGACGATTTGCATGCTCGCAAAGCGGCAGAAGTTGTATTAGTTGCAGTGTGAACTGTGAAGAACATACCAGTGGCAATCGTGATGGCCACGGCCGTTGCGATGGTCGTGGCGGAGATGACAAACACGGCAACCGACAGGGCGCAGGCGTACGCCGCGGCGAGGAGAGCCAGCAGCACGGCGAGGAACCCCCCGGCGGCGGTCATGGACACCAGGACGGAGAAGGCGACGGCGTTCGTCGCCGCCGCCGCCACGAAGGCCACGACGATCAGGAGGCCGGTCAGCGCTGCGAGCGCCACGGATCCGACACACAGATCGATCAGATCGAACCGCGGCATGCGACCGACAGGTTCGGCGGATGGCCGGCGACTTTGGTGTTGGGAATATGCCCAAGAGACAACTGGATTCGATCCACTAGTCTTAATGGGCCACAAATGTTGTGAAGCCCATTACCAGGGGAAGGGGTGCTTTATTTATTAGTCCCATATTGCTAATGGAACATGGTGTGGAGAATTTCATCCAAATAAATAGAGACCACACCCCTCCTGAGAAAGACATGACTTCCAAGCAATAGTTGTTTTTCTCCCCATCGTGCTCGCGGACCTAGCAGTCCGGTGCGCGACGTTTCAATCCTCGTACGTGTGGATACCTCGGAGGTGCTGCGCTTGGAGCACAAGGACGAACCGCACGTGCAGGACCAGACGGACGTAAGCAACTGCACTACACTGCCACTTCGACGCGTTCGTCTACATCGAGACGGCTTCCGCTGCAACTGCGCGTCTAGTGGTAACAATCTGTGATCTATAACTGCTGCTGTTCCTATTTTGGGTGAACGAGTTTTTGTGTGAGCTAGCGTAGCATCAATCGTTACCCTACAGTGGTACCAGAGCCGTAGCTGTTTCGTTATAGATTCGGATATATGCATATAGAGATATGCTTGGATGTAGATTAGTCTCTGATCGGTTTGTAATCTCCACTATGATGGTAGTGTAACGAATTACTCCTACCGGTCGGAATTCCGCCATCGGAGTTAAGTGATACATGTAAACCCAGGCATGGTGAGATATAGATCAATTGGATTGGTCGAATCGAACTTAGATCAATGACCGCGTCGCATGTCGATATACGACAGTGTTGACTGGATCCACTATGATGGTAGTGTAACAAATTACTCCTACCGGTCGGAATTCCGCCACCGGAGTTAAGTGATACACGTAAACCCAGGGATGGTGAAATATAGATCAATGTGATTGGTCGGATCGAATTTAGGTATATTGACGGTAGCGATAACGGCGGACGGTCCGTGCAAGAACGGCGGACGGTCCGCGAGAGAGCGGCGGACGGTCCGCGAGAGAACGGCGGACGGTCCGTAAATTCGGTCGGAATTTTGACAGAAGCGTTTTCCAGCGTTCCAGAGGGTCGGACGGTCCGCCAGAACAGGTCGGACGGTCCGCAAGAGCTGGTCGGACAGTCCGCGGAGCGAATCGGACAGTCCGGGGAAAACGGCGGACGGTCCGCGCAAGAACGGCGGACGGTCCGCGAAAGAGCGGCGGACGGTCCGTAAATTCGGTCGGAATTTTGACAGAAGCGTTTTCCAGCGTTCCAGAGGGTCGGACGGTCCGCCAGAACAGGTCGGACAGTCCGCAAGGAAGCGGCGGACGGTCCGCAGGGAACGTCGGACAGTCCGGCGAAATTAAAATTTTGAAAACGATCCCTCAGAAATGTTTAAGTTTTGAATGTCCTCCCAACTAAATCTTGCACCATCACACGTCTTGTACAATTAGTGGTGGGTCTATGAAATTAGGGTGCCACTAGTTTTCCTTGACTAGATGGGTTTGTATCGGATACTTACTCGCATAAAGGGTTGGTTAACTTAAACAAGGTCATCTTAACGGTTAAGGACCTTGGGACATAAAGGTTGGACGCCGAGACATAGAGATGTCAACCAACAACAGGAGTCATATGTGATATGATTAGCGAAAGTTGCTTACCGATCTACCATGTCTTCTAGCGGTGATGCTAAAGCTCACTAGTCGACTTGTTAGTTGTGGATCCTGAATCACTAAGTATCAATGGAGGGATATTGATTTTAGTGGGAGTAAATTCCGTTAAATTGTTTAATGTATTTTGCTCTGTCATAGATATATTGTCTTAGTATTTTTGCATTATTTTCTGTTGTAGATCAATGGCACCTAGCACACCGTTTTCTTTGCGTTCGATCCTTGAGAAGGATAAGTTGAATGGAACAAATTATGCGGATTGGATCCGAAACCTTAGAATTGTTCTCAGGGCTGAGAAAAAGGAAGATGTTCTAGACACCCCATTACCAGTTGAGCCTGATGATAACGCAACCCTTGCTGAGAAAAATGCTTACAAGAAGGCATGTGATGTCAATCTTGAAGTGAGCTGCCTTATGCTTGCTTGCATGGAACCCGAGCTGCAGATGCAGTTTGAGACAAACCATGAGGCGCACGATATGATCGAGGCGCTTAAGGACATGTTCCAAACTCAGGCCAGGACTGAAAGGTTCAATGTCTCAAAGGCCTTTGTGGAAACCAAGCTAGCAGAAGGCGCAGCTGTAGGGCCACATGTGATCAAGATGGTTGGTTACTCACAGAGGTTGGAGAAGCTAGGCTTCCCACTTGGCCCAGAGTTAGCCACTGATTTTATTCTAGCATCACTTTCGCCTAGCTTTGGGAACTTCATTTCGAACTACCATATGCATGGGGCGGAGAAGGGATTGAATGAGTTGTGTGGCATGCTCAAGACAGCAGAGGCTGACATCAAGAAAAGCGCTAGCAGCAGCCATGTGATGGCCATCCAAAACAGGCCTAACTTCAAGAAGAAGGGCAAATCTTGGAAGAAAAAGAAGGGCAAGGCTAAAGATATGATCTCTCAGCCAAGCTCAACGCCCCAGACTGAGTCTGGACCAGCTGCAGAAAAAGAGGAGTGCTTTTATTGTAAGGAACTTGGTCACTGGAAAAGGAATTGCAAGAAGTACCTGGCTTCTCTGAAGAAAGGCGGTAGTAAGAGTACTTCCGCATCAGGTACACTTGACATTAATATTACAGACATTTTTCTCGCTGAATCTTCTATTAATTCCTGGGTATTTGATACCGGATCGGTTGGTCATATTTGCATTTCGATGCAGGGACTAATAAGAAGTAGAAGCATGGGAAGAGGCGAAGTTGATTTCCGAGTGGGCAATAATGCAAGAGTTGCTGCTTTGACCGTCGGGACGATGCAACTCCACCTTCCGTCAGGATTTATCATGGAATTGAATAATTGTTATTTTGTTCCTAGTTTGAGTCGAAACATTGTATCTCCCTCATGTTTGATGAAGGATGGTTATACATTCGCGAGTAAAGACAATGGTTGTGTGATCTCAAAGAATGGCATGTTTGTGGCTCTTGCATCCATTGTGAATGGGTTGTTCATTTTAAATCTTGATGATTCACCTATATGTAATATAATTGCTAAAAGGCCTCGGCTAAATGATTTGAATCCTACCTATATGTGGCATTGTCGTTTGGGTCATATAAGTGAGAAGCGCATGAAGAAGCTCCATTCTGATGGATTTTTAACTTCGTTTGATTTTGAATCATACGAGACGTGCGAAGCTTGTTTGCTAGGAAAGATGACCAAGGCACCTTTCACAGGTTTTCCTGAGAGGGCGCAAGACTTGTTGGAACTCATACATACTGATGTATGTGGACCAATGAGCACGACAGCTCGAGGTGGATTTCAGTACTTCATAACTTTCACTGATGATTTTAGTAGATATGGCTATGTCTACTTAATGAAGCACAAGTCAGAGACTTTTGAAAAGTTCAAAGAGTTTCAGAATGAAGTTGAAAATCAGCGTGGTAAGAAAATTAAAGCCTTGCGATCAGATCGTGGAGGCGAATATTTGAGCCACGAGTTTAGCACTCATCTAAAGAGTTGTGGTATTGTTCCACAGCTAACGCCACCTGGAACACCTCAGAGGAACGGTGTGTCCGAGCGATGTAATCGAACCTTGTTAGACATGGTGCGATCAATGATGAGCCAGTCAGATCTACCGTTATCATTTTGGGGTTACGCTCTAGAAACAGCAGCTTTCACACTAAATAGGGTACCATCTAAGTCCGTGGAGAAGACACCATATGAGATATGGACTGGCAAGACTCCCAGTTTGTCTTTTCTGAAAATTTGGGGTTGTGATGCATATGTCAAGCGACTTCAGTCGGACAAGCTTACACCAAAATCGGACAAGTGCATATTCGTGGGATATCCAAAGGAAACAATTGGATATTATTTCTACAACCGATCAGAGGGCAAAGTGTTTGTCGCTAGGAACGGTGTTTTCTTGGAGAAAGAGTTTCTCAACAGCGAGAAAAGTAGACAGAAGGTGTATCTTGAAGAAATTCGAGATGAGCCTATGAGGCAAGACTTTACGAGTGATGCTGATGTAGCAGAACGAGTTGAGGCACCTGTGGTAAGAGAAGAACCGCCACAACCACGAAGGTCGGAAAGGCCACGTCGCGCTACACAGAAAATGAATCTCCTAGTTACGGGAGAGCGCGACATATTGTTGATGGACAACGATGAGCCTAGGACCTATGCGGAAGCTATGATGGACCCAGATTCTGAGAAATGGCAAAGTGCCATGAGATCCGAGATAGATTCCATGGGGCAAAATCAAGTTTGGAACTTAGTTGACCCGCCTGATGGTGTGAGACCCATCGAGTGCAAATGGATCTTTAAGAGAAAGAGAGATGTAGACGGAAATGTTAACGTCTATAAAGCACGACTTGTTGCAAAAGGTTTTCGACAAGTTCAAGGAGTTGACTACGACGAGACATTCTCTCCAGTAGCGATGCTTAAATCTATCCGGATCATTCTAGCAATAGCTGCGTATTTCGATTATGAGATATGGCAAATGGATGTCAAAACAGCTTTCCTCAATGGGAACCTAGAGGAGGATGTATACATGATACAACCAGAAGGTTTTGTCAATCCAACTAATGCTGGAAAAATTTGCAAGCTTCAGAAATCAATCTATGGATTAAAGCAAGCATCTCGGAGTTGGAACCTTCGTTTTGATGAGGTAGTCAAAGGGTTTGACTTCCGGCAGAATGAAGAAGAGGCTTGTGTTTACAAGAAGGAAAGTGGGAGCTCTGTTGTATTTCTAATCTTGTATGTGGATGACATATTGTTGATTGGGAATGATATTCCTATGCTAGAATCCATTAAGACTTCGCTGAAAAATAGTTTTTCTATGAAGGACTTAGGGGAAGCTGCATACATTCTGGGCATAAGGATCTATAGGGATAGATCAAGGAGGCTTATAGGATTAAGTCAAGATACTTATATTGACAAGGTGCTGAATCAGTTCAGCATGGAACAGTCCAAGAAAGGGTTCTTGCCTATGTCACATGGCATACACCTCAGCAAGACTCAGTGTCCTACGACGACTGATGAGCGGGAGCGCATGAGTAAGGTTCCTTATGCTTCAGCAATTGGATCCATCATGTACGCCATGATAAGTACTCGTCCAGATGTCTCATATGCTCTAAGTGTTACGAGCAGACACCAGACTAATCCAGGTGAAAGTCACTGGATAGCGGTGAAAAACATTCTTAAGTACTTTAGAAGGACTAAAGATGTGTTCCTAGTCTATGGAGGTGAGGAAGAGCTCATTGTAAAGGGTTACACTGATGCTAGTTTCCAAACTGATCCAGACGATTCAAAGTCGCAATCAGGATTTGTGTTCACAATAAACGGTGGTGCTGTAAGCTGGAAAAGTTCTAAGCAAGATACTGTGGCTGATTCTACAACGGAAGTAGAGTACATCACAGCTTCGGAAGCGGCGAAGGAAGGTGTTTGGATGAGGAAGTTTCTCATTGAGCTTGGTGTGTTTCCCAATGCATCTAGCCCATTGGAACTCTACTGTGACAACAATGGGGCAATTGCACAGGCTAAAGAGCCGAGGAATCACCAGAAAAACAAACATGTACTGCGGAAGTTTCACCTCATTCGAGAGTTCGTTAGACGTGGTGAGATAAAGATATGCAAAATACATACGGATTTGAATATTGCTGATCCTTTGACAAATGCTCTTCCACGGCCTAAACATGAATCACACACGAGAGCTATGGGTATTAGATATCATTTAGATTAGCTCCAGTGTGAGTGGACAATGTTTTGTATCTATGACATATTGTTTATTTATTGAATATCCATGAAAGGCAACTTGTATATGATTAGCAATTATGTGAATTGTTTGTGAAACTCAATACTTGTATGGTTATTCAAAAGGATTGTCCCTAATTTGATTAGCACATGTATTAGTTGATGACTATGTTTCACAAGTCATGGACATGGAGATGTCAAACTAATAATGTGGGCACATGTATGACATGGGGCTGGACTGACCCAGTTTGAGACTTGTTTATCTCTTCTTCACAACGCGTATGCTTTGTCCTTAGACCTGAGATTGTCGTATGTACTCAAGATGTGAATTGACCTACTTAGGGACTACCAAACGCTGCACCGTAACTGGGTAGTTATAAAGGTGGTTTTCGGGTTTGTCAGGAAGCATGCTGTGAGGCATGGTCAATCAAGATGGGATTTGCCCCTCTCTATACGAGAGAGATATCTCTGGGCCCCTCGAGTGATCGGATCAAGAAATGCATGGCCGTGATAGGTTAAGTGTTAACCTCTTGAAGGATCCGACTCACAGATTCGAGAAAGGGAGGTCTTACTTGGAGCTAGACCAAATATCGTGAGGCAAAGGGAATAGCTTGTACATGATGTTGTGGTGGTTCGTCTGATATGATCTTTACGTATTCATGGGAGTTGACACGTCTTGCTAGAGGCCGCTATCAACTATTGGAACGAGTAGGAGTACTCGAACCATGTCTATGTGTACGTGAACCCATAGGGTCACACACTTAAGAGGTTTGGAACACTGAAAACTTGCTTATGAGATTGTCTCTAGTGCAAGTGGGAGATTGTTGGGAATATGCCCAAGAGACAACTGGATTCGATCCACTAGTCTTAATGGGCCACAAATGTTGTGAAGCCCATTACCAGGGGAAGGGGTGCTTTATTTATTAGTCCCATATTGCTAATGGAACATGGTGTGGAGAATTTCATCCAAATAAATAGAGACCAAACCCCTCCTGAGAAAGACATGACTTCCAAGCAATAGTTGCTTTTCTCCCCATCGTGCTCGCGGACCTAGCAGTCCGGTGCGCGACGTTTCAATCCTCGTACGTGTGGATACCTCGGAGGTGCTGCGCTTGGAGCACAAGGACGAACCGCACGTGCAGGACCAGACGGACGTAAGCAACTGCACTGCACTGCCACTTCGACGCGTTCGTCTACATCGAGACGGCTTCCGCTGCAACTGCGCGTCTAGTGGTAACAATCTGTGATCTATAACTGCTGCTGTTCCTATTTTGGGTGAACGAGTTTTTGTGTGAGCTAGCGTAGCATCCATCGTTACCCTACATTTGGATCGTCGAAGGGCGCGGCTCACCGACACGACGAGGAGAGCGCGCGGCGCGCCGCCGCGCCTGGTCCACGCTGCGAGGTCCGCCGCCGCGCTCTCGCACGCCTCGCGCAGCCTTGGCGCGCCGGCGCGCGCGGCCGCCCAGAGCCGACGCGTTAGCGGCAGGCCCTGGCCGTGGCCGGCGCCGGCGGCGTACACGCGGAGCCGGTCCTGGAGCTCGTCCTCCTCGGCGCCGGACAGCGACGGGGAGGAGGATGAAGAGGAAGAGGAAGCGGCGGCAGCGCCGGCGCCGGCGGGTTCGGCCATCTCCTTGGCGCGCGCGCTCCGAGTGTCAGATGGGAGGACAGGCTTCAGAGATGCATGGGACCGATCCAACGGTCGACGGTTTCTGTTGATCGCGCTGACCTGGCACGCACGCATGCTGCTCAGACTAGTCACTAGAGGACACGCCACGTCTGTTTTGACCCTTGAAGGTCTACTCCGCTTACGTGTAGTGTATTATTATCTCGATTTTTGTTGTCGATTTATTTAAAGGTGGTTCGGCCGTTTGGACGATGTTTGGGCGATGTTTCTTTTTCCCTAGAAGCCGGCCCATCAGCTCGTCACATTACTGATAGGGGCTACGGGGCCAGACTCGGCCCATACCTTGGGCCCAATTCGGCCAACACTTTTCTTGGACCAGTCAACGCGTTCAAAATGTCGCAGGTGGTGAAACGCCGCCGCATTCATAACGGCCGCCGAGCTTGCGCTCATCAATTCATCATCCCTCGCTTCCCGTTCCGTGGAACTGACACCTACGCGCTAGGGCTACCCCCAGGTTATGCTACAGTGGACAGCAAGAGGAGGACGAGGAGTAGCTCTCGCATTTACACACTAGGTGCCCTAACGATGTGGGGCCCACGGCGCAGTGGCGTGTACTCGTACTCGTCCCTGTTCTGTCCTGTAGCTAGCCGTACGTACGTAGGCTCATCGCAGCCTGCGCCCCAGGCTATTTTGCTCTTCAATTTTATAACACCTCAAAAAAGGCATGATGGTTGCGACGACGCGGCCAGGCTTTACGTGTGACCGTCGATCCCATTGTCGGGTAAAGAGGAGGCTACGCTAGCACGCACAAAAAACTCGTTCATCCAAAAATAGGAACAACAACAGTTATAGATTACGTGTTACCACTAGACGCGCAGTTGCAGCGGAAGCCGTCTTGATGTAGACGAACGCGTCGAAGTGGCAGTGCAGTGCAGTTGCTTACGTCCGTCTGGTCCTGCACGTGCGGTTCGTCCTTGTGCTCCAAGCGCAGCACCTCCGAGGTATCCACACGTACGAGGATTGAAACGTCGCGCACCGGACTGCTAGGTCCGCGAGCACGATGGGGAGAAAAGCAACTATTGCTCGGAAGTCTTGTCTTTCTCAGGAGGGGTTTGGTCTCTATTTATTTGGATGAAATTCTCCACACCATATTCCATTAGCAATATGGACTAATAAATAATGTACCCCTTCCCCTGGTAATGGGCTTCACAACATTTGTGGCCCATTAAGACTAGTGGATCGAATCCAGTTGGCTCTTGGGCATATTCCCAACAGTCTCCCACTTGCACTAGAGACAATCTCATAAGCAAGTTTTCAGTGTTCCAAACCTCTTAAGTGTGTGACCCTATGGGTTCACGTACACATAGACATGGTTCGAGTACTCCTACTCGTTCCAATAGTTGATAGCGGCCTCTAGCAAGACGTGTCAACTCCCATGAATACGTAAAGATCATATCAGACGAACCACCACAACATCACGTACAAGCTATTCCCTTTGCCTCACGATATTTGGTCTAACTCCAAGTAAGACCTCCCTTTCTCGAATCTGTGAGTCAAATCCTTCAAGAGGTTAACACTTAACCTAGCACGGCCATGCATTTCTTGATCCGATCACTCGAGGGGCCCAGAGATATCTCTCTCGTATAGAGAGGGGCAAATCCCATCTTGATTGACCATGCCTCACAGCATGCTTCCTGTCAAACCCGAAAACCACCTTTATAACTACCCAGTTACGGAGCAGCGTTTGGTAGTCCCTAAGTAGGTCAATTCACATCTTGAGTACATACGACAATCTCAGGTCTAAGGACAAAGCATACACGTTGTGAAGAAGATATAAACAAGTCTCAAACTGGGTCTGTCCAGCCCCATGTCATACATGTGCCCACATTATTAGTTTGGCATCTCCATGTCCATGACTTGTGAAACATAGTCATCAACTAATACATGTGCTAATCAAATTAGGGACAACTTTTTGAATAACCATACAAGTATAGAGTTTCACAAACAATTCACATAATTACTAATCATATACAAGTTGCCTTTCATGGATATTCAATAAATAAACAATATGTCATTGATACAAAACATTGTCCACTCACACTAGAGCTAATCTAAATGATATCTAATACCCATAGCTCTCGTGTGTGATTCATGTTTAGGCTGTGGAAGAGCCTTTGTCAAAGGATCGGCAATATTCAAATCCGTATGTATTTTGCATATCTTTATCTCACCACGTTTAACAAACTCTCGAATGAGGTGAAACTTCCGCAGTACATGTTTGTTTTTCTGGTGATTCCTCGGCTCCTTAGCCTGTGCAAATTCCCCATTGTTGTCACAGTAGAGTTCCAATGGGCTAGATGCATTGGGAAACACACCAAGCTCAATGAGAAACTTCCTCATCCAAACACCTTCCTTCGCCGCTTCCGAAGCTGCGATGTACTCTGCTTCCGTTGTAGAATCAGCCACAGTATCTTGCTTAGAACTTTTCCAGCTTACAGCACCACCGTTTATCGTGAACACGAATCCTGATTGCGACTTTGAATCGTCTGGATCAGTTTGGAAACTAGCATCAGTGTAACCCTTTACAATGAGCTCTTCCTCACCTCCAAAGACTAGGAACACATCTTTAGTCCTTCTAAAGTAATTAAGAATGTTTTTCACCGCTGTCCAGTGACTTTCACCTGGATTAGACTGGTGTCTGCTCGTAACACTTAGAGCATATGAGACATCTGGACGAGTACTTATCATGGCGTACATGATGGATCCAATTGCTGAAGCATAAGGGACCTTACTCATGCGCTCACGCTCATCAGTCGTCGTAGGACACTGAGTCTTGCTGAGGTGTACGCCATGTGACATAGGCAAGAACCCTTTCTTGGACTGTTCCATGCTGAACCGATTCAGCACCTTGTCAATATAAGTATCTTGACTTAATCCTATAAGCCTCCTTGATCTATCCCTATAGATCCTTATGCCCAGAATGTATGCAGATTCCCCTAAGTCCTTCATAGAAAAACTATTTTTCAGCGAAGTCTTAACGGATTCTAGCATAGGAATATCATTCTCAATCAACAATATGTCATCCACATACAAGATTAGAAATACAACAGAGCTCCCACTTTCCTTTTTGTAAACACAATCCTCTTCTTCATTCTGCCGGAAGTCAAACCCTTTGACTACCTCATCAAAACGAAGGTTCCAACTCCGAGATGCTTGCTTTAATCCATAGATTGATTTCTGAAGCTTGCATATTTTTCCAGCATTAGTTGGATCGACAAAACCTTCGGGTTGTATCATGTATACATCCTCCTCTAGGTTCCCATTGAGGAAAGCTGTTTTGACATCCATCTGCCATATCTCATAATCAAAATACGCAGCTATTGCTAGAATGATCCGGATAGATTTAAGCATCGCTACTGGAGAGAATGTCTCGTCGTAGTCAACTCCTTGAACTTGTCGAAAACCTTTTGCAACAAGTCGTGCTTTGTAGACGTTAACATTTCCGTCTACATCTCTCTTTCTCTTAAAGATCCATTTGCACTCGATGGGTCTCACACCATCAGGCGGGTCAACTAAGTTCCAAGCTTGATTTTGCCCCATGGAATCTATCTCGGATCTCATGGCACTTTGCCATTTCTCGGAATCTGGGTCCATCATAGCTTCCGCATAGGTCCTAGGCTCATCGTTGTCCATCAACAATATGTCGCGCTCTCCCGTAACTAGGAGATTCATTTTCTGTGTTGCGCGACGTGGCCTTTCCGACCTTCGTGGTTGTGGCGGTTCTTCTCTTACCACAGGTGCCTCAACTCGTTCTGCTACATTAGCATCACTCGTAAAGTCTTGCCTCATAGGCTCATCTCGAATTTCTTCAAGATACACCTTCTGTCTACTTTTCTCGCTTTTGAGAAACTCTTTCTCCAATAAAACACCGTTCCTAGCGACAAACACTTTGCCCTCTGATCGGTTGTAGAAATAATATCCAATTGTTTCCTTTGGATATCCCACGAATATGCACTTGTCCGATTTTGGTGTAAGCTTGTCCGACTGAAGTCGCTTGACATATACCTCACAACCCCAAATTTTCAGAAAAGACAAACTGGGAGTCTTGCCAGTCCATATCTCATATGGTGTCTTCTCCACGGACTTAGATGGTACCCTATTTAGTGTGAAAGCTGTTGTTTCTAGAGCGTAACCCCAAAATGATAACGGTAGGTCTGACTGGCTCATCATTGATCGCACCATGTCTAACAAGGTTCGATTACGTCGCTCGGACACACCGTTCCGCTGAGGTGTTCCAGGTGGCGTTAGCTGTGGAACAATTCCGCAACTCTTTAGATGAGTGCTAAACTCGTGGCTCAAATACTCGCCTCCACGATCTGATCGCAAGGCTTTAATTTTCTTACCACGCTGATTTTCAACTTCATTCTGAAACTCTTTGAACTTTTCAAAAGTCTCTGACTTGTGCTTCATTAAGTAGACATAGCCATATCTACTAAAATCATCAGTGAAAGTTATGAAGTACTGAAATCCACCTCGAGCTGTCGTGCTCATTGGTCCACATACATCAGTATGTATGAGTTCCAACAAGTCTTGCGCCCTCTCAGGAAAACCTGTGAAAGGTGCCTTGGTCATCTTGCCCAGCAAACAAGCTTCGCACGTCTCGTATGATTCAAAATCAAACGAAGTTAAAAGTCCATCAGAATGGAGCTTCTTCATGCGCTTCTCACTTATATGACCCAAACGACAATGCCACATGTAGGTAGGATTCAAATCATTTAGCCGAGGCCTTTTAGCAATTATATTACATATAGGTGAATCATCAAGATTTAAAATGAACAACCCATTCACAATGGATGCAAGAGCCACAAACATGCCATTCTTTGAGATCACACAACCATTGTCTTTACTCGCGAATGTATAACCATCCTTCATCAAACATGAGGGAGATACAATGTTTCGACTCAAACTAGGAACAAAATAACAATTATTCAATTCCATGATAAATCCTGACGGAAGGTGGAGTTGCATCGTCCCGACGGTCAAAGCAGCAACTCTTGCATTATTGCCCACGCGGAAATCAACTTCGCCTCTTCCCACGCTTCTACTTCTTACTAATCCCTGCATCGAATTGCAAATATGAGCAACCGATCCGGTATCAAATACCCAGGAATTAATAGAAGATTCAGCGAGAAAAATGTCTGTAATATTAATGTCAAGTGTACCTGATGCGGAAGTACTCTTACTACCGCCTTTCTTCAGAGAAGCCAGGTACTTCTTGCAATTCCTCTTCCAGTGACCAAGTTCCTTACAATAAAAGCACTCCTCTTTTTCTGCAGCTGGTCCAGACTCAGTCTGGGGCGTTGGGCTTGGCTGAGAGATCATATCTTTAGCCTTGCCCTTCTTCTTCCAAGATTTGCCCTTCTTCTTAAAGTTAGGCCTGTTTTGGATGGCCATCACATGGCTGCTGCTAGCGCTTTTCTTAATGTCAGCCTCTGCTGTCTTGAGCATGCCACACAACTCATTCAATCCCTTCTCCGCCCCATGCATATGGTAGTTCGAAATGAAGTTCCCAAAGCTAGGCGGAAGTGATGCTAAAATAAAATCAGTGGCTAACTCTGGGCCAAGTGGGAAGCCTAGCTTCTCCAACCTCTGGGAGTAACCAACCATCTTGATGACATGCGGCCCTACAGCTGCGCCTTCTGCTAGCTTTGTTTCCACAAAGGCCTTTGAGACATTGAACCTTTCAGTCCTGGCCTGAGTTTGGAACATATCCTTGAGCGCCTCGATCATATCATGCGCCTCATGGTTTGTCTCAAACTGCATCTGCAGCTCGGGTTCCATGCAAGCAAGCATAAGGCAACTCACTTCAAGATTACCATCACATGCATTCTTGTAAGCAAGTTTCTCAGCAACAGTTGCGTTATCACCAGGCTCATCTGGTAATGGGGTGTCTAGAATATCTTCCTTTTTCTCAGCCCTGAGAACAATTCTAAGGTTTCGGATCCAATCCGCATAATTTGTTCCATTCAACTTATCCTTCTCAAGGATCGAACGCAAAGAAAACGGTGTGCTAGGTGCCATTGATCTACAACAGAAAATAATATAAAATACTAAGACAACATATCTATGACTGAGTAAAATACATTAAACAATTTAACGGAATTTACTCCCACTAAAATCAATATCCCTCCATTGATACTTAGTGATTCAGGATCCACAACTAACAAGTCGACTAGTGAGCTTTAGCATCACCGCTAGAAGACATGGTAGATCGGTAAGCAACTTTTGCTAATCATATCATATATGACTCCTGTTGTTGGTTGACATCTCTATGTCTCGGCGTCCAACCTTTATGTCCCAAGGTCCTTAACCGTTAAGATGATCTTGTCTAAGTTAACCAACCCTTTATGCAAGTAAGTATCCGATACAAACCCATCTAGTCAAGGAAAACTAGTGTCACCCTAATTTCATAGACCCACCACTAATTGTACAAGACATGTGATGGTGCAAGATTTAGTTGGGAGGACATTCAAAACTTAAACATTTCTGAGGGATCGTTTTCAAAATTTTAATTTCGCCGGACTGTCCGACGTTCCCTGCAGACCGTCCGTCGTTTCCTTGCGGACTGTCCGACCTGCTCTGGCGGACCGTCCGACCCTCTGGAACGCAAGATAACGTCTCTGTAAGATTCTTGACCGAATTTACGGACCGTCCGCCGTTCTCTCGCGGACCGTCCGCCGTTCTTGCGCGGACCGTCCGCCGTTCTTGCGCGGACCGTCCGCCGTTCTCGCTCCCGGCAATTTACCTAATTCGATCCGACCAATCACATTGATCTCTATCTCACCATGCCTGGGTTTACGTGTATCACTTAACTCCGATGGCGGAATTCCGACCGGTAGGAGTAATTCGTTACACTACCATCATAGAGAAGATCACGAACCGATCAGAGACTAATCTACATCCAAGCATATCTCCATATGCATACATCCGAATCTATAACGAAACAGCTACGGCTCTGATACCACTGTCGGGTAAAGAGGAGGCTACGCTAGCACACACAAAAAACTCGTTCACCCAAAAATAGGAACAGCAGCAGTTATAGATCACAGATTGTTACCACTAGACGCGCAGTTGCAGCGGAAGCCGTCTTGATGTAGACGAACGCGTCGAAGTGGCAGTGCAGTGCAGTTGCTTACGTCCGTCTGGTCCTGCACGTGCGGTTCGTCCTTGTGCTCCAAGCGCAGCACCTCCGAGGTATCCACACGTACGAGGATTGAAACGTCACGCACCAGACTGCTAGGTCCGCGAGCACGATGGGGAGAAAAGCAACTATTGCTCGGAAGTCTTGTCTTTCTCAGGAGGGGTTTGGTCTCTATTTATTTGGATGAAATTCTCCACATCATATTCCATTAGCAATATGGGACTAATAAATAATGTACCCCTTCCCCTGGTAATGGGCTTCACAACATTTGTGGCCCATTAAGACTAGTGGATCGAATCCAGTTGGCTCTTGGGCATATTCCCAACACCCATCTCGTCTGAGTCGTTTAGCACGAGGAGCTAGCAGCGGCGTGTGGCAAGAGGGGTCGCGAACAAGTACAGTATCGTCGTGGTCCTTTGGGTGTTACTGCGCACGGCTAAAACTAACGGTGTTTGATGCGCTGTGCGACCCGTTGGATTAGACGTGGATGTAACCGTCCCGTTCGTCTGGGTGGTGGCTGGTGCTAATTTGTTCTGATAGAAAAGTACTTCTGGCTGGTGGCTTATAAGCCAAACGAACGGGGCTATTATGTTTTTTGGTTTGTGGTTCTCTCTTGTTTGTCGTGGTACATGTGGATTGAAAATCAATGTGCTAGCTTCTCCTTTCTAAAATAAGAAACCGGTGAAGAAGTTAAACCAGTCGCAATGAGTGTTCCACGGAGTGTTTTATTTATTATATTAAATTTGCTGATATATACCCCCTCCATACCGGTAAAGAAAGACGTTTAGGACAGCGACACGGTCTTTAAAACACAACTTTGACTTCTTATTATTTGTCGAAAAGTGATACATTTATATTTTTATGAAAGTATTTTTCAAAATAAATATATTCATATAACTTTTACAATTTCAAACTCAACAACTTAAAAGTTATTCATGATTTATATTCCTAAAGTTTGACTCAAACCTTGTCATAAACGTCTTTCTTTACCAATACGGAGGGAGTATATGATATGGTTGTTACGAGAAGAGAGATTGTAGAGTTTTATGAGATGTTAGAGGAGTTTCATCGCATGAGACCTATCAGGCTCGTTTACCTAGTTTATAGTGTTCATAACTGTGCAATGAAAATGTACATTGAGACTGGCCTAAGAGGGGTAATTGTAGAGTTTTATGAGATGTTAGAGGAGTTGCATATTGTTTTATTTTTGGGATATTTTTTAGGCTACGAATACACTTATTCTAGGATAGAGGGGGTATGTAAATTAAAATTGTCGGCAAGGACGATGCCCTACCCTCATCTCTTGCTCTGAAATTGATGGCATGGCAATATAGAAGGGTTATAGGCAGCCAATTAGATAGCCACGATTTATGGACATGGTAGTGTGACTATCATTTTAGAGTTCTTTTTTGGCAAATTTTTGCTTCCATTTTGCTTGTTACGCTTTCCTAACGATGTTTCTAAAGAAATATACTTTTCATTATTGCAAGATGCATGGATCCATATTTATAAAGCACCACAAGAGTAGATTAATACTACGTAGGTATGTGGTTGGAAATGAATGAATGTTTGAAGGACCCGGTACCTTGGTGCAACCATGGCACTGGCACCGGCTGCATGCCCTTCACTGCACATTAATTTTGCCCAAAGAAAAAAAAAGGAACGGGAACCTGCAGGTGCGAGACCCAATTTTGTTGTGGCCCTGATTTCAGGGCGAGAGGGAGGAATAATCGCTTCACGAGACGAGATGCCGGGCAGTACAACACGAGCCCAGTGAAAAGTCCAGACAGTACATAATAGAGGCGAGGTAGAGGTGATGAATGGCGCACAGTGCACGGGGGGTGTGGTCCAAGCAGCGGCCTGCCGGGCAACCTCCCATCCGCACGGGTCCGAAAGGCCCCATGCAAATAAATGCCTGTTCCAAGTCGCAGTGCCCTTTCTCTCCCTAGGCGCACAATACGTACTCCTCCCGGGGCCCACGCTACAGTGTGCAGATGCTTTCTCTTCTGTAGTATTGGTTCCAGAATTCTCATGCCAAGGTATAGAATGCATATTAATTAAATCCGTCAAAACATGATATGACTCATGATCGAGCATCTAACCTTATATATATGGATTGCAAAATCTCTAGCATGAACAGAAAAACTTCATGTCTAGCTTTGACTATCAGTGTAAAAGTGCAAGGAAAAAAAATATCGCTTCAGATGCTTACACCCACACAGATCAGATGCTTGATGATGATGATGTTGCCGCGACGCATCCAGTGTCACACCTGGGAGGTTAGGAGCCGCCATCAAGCTAAGCTAGGCTCGGAAAGGCTACTCTTGCTTGGCGTCATGTACTGTCATTAGCATGCCGCCGGAGCATATGGCGGCCGGATGATTCGATCCATCCGTTGCCTGGGCACAATTAAGCAACAGCTACCCTAGCCTAGCCTAACCTACCCTGCATCCCATCCCAGTCCCAGGTGAAGGGATGTCGCCGTTGCTAGCCCACGGCAGGTGCTGCATGCCCGGTCAATCAGAATCAATGCCACCGGCTTGCATGATGCCATCCCCAGCTTCAGTTCTCCCAATCAGGGGCATTCTTGATCCACATCCTCATGTATTGTATATCAAATCAGAATTCAGACGAGCCTGTTCGGCTGGCTGGTGGCGGGTGGCTGTGCTGGTTTGTGCTAGTAGAAAAATACTGCTGACTGACCGGTGACTGGTGCTGGTTTGTGTAGAGAGAAAAATACTGTTGGCTGGCTGTTAATAAGCCAAGCGAACAGGGATGCCATCGATCCGCCGGCTCGATCTCCCGTTGGGACGTAAGCTATCACAGGTTGGCACCAAACGTAGTACCAGTCGTCCCTCGATCGACCTCATCTCGCGCTTGCTTGCCGTTCGGTGGTGCCGCCGCCGCATCACGCATGTGTCCTTCCTTAATCCTCGCCGCGCAGAGAACACCTGGATGTTCGTGACCAAGTGTTCCGTCCATTATCGATCGGCACTGGCAGTGGCAGATGCAGGAGGTTTGAGGACCAGCACTGACGGAGATCGGAGGGAGCGAGCTAGTGCCTAGTAGGGATATCGTGTCGATCGATCGCAGTCGTCTGCAGGCGGATTGTGGTTGCATCGATTGGGGGTTTATGTGTGGGATATATAGATGTACTTGATCAGTGCCCGGGCTAGCTAGGCACCTCTTGGACCACCATGGACATGATCGATCGGTCGAGGTAGCTAGCTAGGGAGCGGACCATCCATGGAGCCAGCCATGAAGAATCATTGACAAGGCGGTACCGAGAACAATTGATTGTAAATTGTATCCTAGCCATATAGGGTGGTATGCCAATAGCACAACCATCTCATCAACGGCTTAGGCCTTGTTTAGATCCCAAATTTGGGGGTAGGATGTCACTTCGTAATCATTGCGTCACTGTAGCATTTCGTTTGTATGTGTGAAAAATTATCCAAAAATTGATTAATTAGGTTCAAAATGTTCGGCTCACAAAGTACAACAAAACTGTGCAATTAGTTTTTGATTTCATCCACATTTAGTACTCCATGTATGTACCGACATTTTGATGTGATGAGAATCTTCTTTTTTCATAGTGGACTTTGGAGGTAGAATTTAGGATCTAAACAAGGGCTTAACTAACTAAGGCCCCGTTTAGATCTACAGGCTAGCTGCTACCCCGCTTTACCTAAGGTGGATCTAAACTAATTCTCAGCTAAAAGCTTTATATCTGTTTAAATATCAACTATCTAATTAGTTAGGTCCTGTTTGGATCCACAATTAAAGTTAGCTGTTGTATATCCAAATGCCCCCCCCCCCCCCCCCCGCTAAAATAAGTTAAAGTCATCCTAGCTAATGGGAACCCCATTATTAGCTACTTCAACCTAGCTAAAACAGGCTAAACATGTTTAAAGACCAAAATGCCCTAGCTTTTTCTTTCCTTCTAATGGATCCAAGGGCAGTATAGTCTATAAACATTAATAATTAGCTAATGGATCTAAACATTCCTAGTTAAATTGTAGTTGCCTACACTTTAGCTGCCCAAATTAAGGAGCTAAAGTTTAGCTGGGATGGATCTAAACAGGGTCTAACTAACTCATTGCTAATCTTTTTAAAAGGAAACCGGTGCTTTACTAGTTTGCTTTGTTTAGTTTGGTCTCCATATCGGGTTCATGTGTGCTTAATAAAGGGTGTGCAATCAGATTACTGTAAAAGTATGGCCTTTGCCCTTCAGCGCTAAAATAATTGGTGGTCAAGGTTTCACATGTCCGCTGCAAAAGTGCAGGTAGTACTGTGGCAACAAGCAAGCTAGTAACAACTGACACGGGCAAGCAAGAACCTGCAGGAGGCAGGCAGGCGCGCAGGGGCTAAAGACGAGCGAAACCCCAAAGCAGAGAGAGATCACGTACACACATGCACGGAAAAGGATGAAATCTTCACCTTGAGTTAGATTGCTTCATGAGAACTCATTCCCTTTTCTTTCTTTTCTCCCTTTCCAACTTTCCATGTGATACTCATCATCATCATACGCTAAGCTAGCTAGCTTCCACACGCACCACACACCACAGTCCACAGGCCACATCAACCTCACCAAACCTGGACGAACTCACACGACTCGCCCAGCACCACACACCCACACGACACGCCTCTCACCATCATCATCTCATCATCTATTACTACTACTACTACTCCCCGCACCGCCAGCGGCGGCGGCGCTAGCGGCGATCTCGCTCGCCCGTCGCCGCCGCGCCGGCAGAAGCAAACAAAAAGAGAGAAGCAAGAAAGAAAAGGAAATCAGGAACATGGCCAATCTAAGAAACCACCCACAAAGACTGACAGAGACCCCGGTAATAATAAGACCCCGGCCCATATCTCCTCCGGTCCGGACCGGCAAAAAATGTGGCTGCGGCCGGCTGCTCTTGTTGTTGATTAATTAACTGTTCTTCTCGATCCGCAGGCGAAAACTTGTTGTTGTCACGGAGGATGAGAGCAAGTCGGGGATCGATCAAGCATGCATGGTAGTATCAGTACTGCTGCCACTATATATATATCTCAATGGAGAAATTAGCCTTCTAGGTTCTGTGAGCTTGATATAATGACGGCTAGTCGTGATCTCCGCCCTGCCAGTCCGGTCTCCCGAGCGTGAACTCCAGGCTCGGGCTGCTCAGCTCGTGGTTCGACACCTGGGAGCTGCTTGATCGGCAAGGCTCCGCGTTCTGAAACACACAGAAATGCATTTTGAGTGTAAGAGACGTGCACATATATATACAGGCAGCAGGTAGAGAGGAAACATTCAAAGATATATATACCTCGATTGGAGAAGACAATCCTGCCAAGCGATGAGCGTCCATGTTGCATGAATTCGACGACAGCCATGGGTCCCTGAACAAGAGAATTTTTTCCATTTAGCAAAGCTGTTACAGACTTTCTAAAGATACCATGCCCAATTTGAGACTAGCAGGATAGTAAACTGGGCACTGCATAATCGGCCAGTTTCTTCTTTGAGGGAATTAATTATTGGCTAGTATATGGTAATATTACTATATGGGTAGGAACATGGCATTCATGCACAATCCCCAGTTAGCTTTATCTAAAGTGAGCAACAACGGTTGCTCTTCATGATCAGTTAGTTACATAGCTCCTTTCTAGGCAGCAAGCTCTTAAAAGATGTTCCGGTTCAGTACAGTCGTCCTGAGAATGGCACAGGGAGCTGATCAGCAAGCTCCTGTCATAAGAATTCAAGGAAAAACAAAGGGTGAAGCAAGGAATCTAATGCTTCAAGATAGGAAAAAATGTACGCTTGCTGAAATGTGCAGGAAAGAATTGGAAGCATCCAACGTATTTGCTGATGTCCAATTCCAGATTTCCTAAATGCTTCACATAAAAAAAGATTCCTAGGTAAATACTAATTCTAGTGGTAACATGCAGATATGTAAGAACACTATTTAGGCTTCAATGATCAAAGTGAGAGAACATGTTTGTGGATGCTCCCACATGTTGGAGACCATGAAACACAGCTGGCTGTCTATTTCTTCTTCCTTTTTTTCATTTGTGATTTTTGGCTCATCAGGAAAAGTGACCTTCCTTTACCACTACGCTATCAAGATAATACCTACCACTTACTACCAAACCATTCTAAAGAGCTTTTGTCTTGATTGGAACAAATGTATAGTGTTAAACATTAAGGAGCCAGTGGAGGGTCTTTGAATACTAAATTACTAATGATACTATCAATCATAGATATACTACTTTGTGTGCTCAGAGTTACGTCTGAATATTTTCTAACTAAGGATCTCTTATGGTACATGTTTAAAAGATGGATACAACACTAATATTAATTATATTAATCTAGTCTTAGGACCTAGAGTTCATGGAAAGATCAATGCTGGCAAATTCAATTGAGTTCAAAAGACAAAATTGCAATGATAAGGATTTCAAAATATATATTTACTCACATGGAACAACATCGCAACCTTAATTAAGAAGTATGTTCTGTGTCCTAACTAAAGAATAGAATACACAAAATAAAACATTGAATCAATAAGTTAATAAAAATGCACAATAAAAAATCAAATAAACTGCACATTTCATTCTCCATCTTTGAAAAACAACAACTCGTGTTATATTCTATATCCATACTCTATTGTTCAGTACAAATAATTTTAATCATCAGGATACTTGCTTGTCAATAAGATTATAGCATGTTCTGTGCCCCTTCAACTTTAGTTCGTTTACTTTTGTCTGTACAACGTCCTACTTCCGCATTAATTAGATAACCACAATGGATTGAGAAAATGAGAATCGTACTCCCCCTGTCCATTAATTTTGCCTAGAGCAGTTTTGAGAAAATGTCTAACCACCAATGGTCAAAGAAAAAAAACTAAGGGCATGTTTGGTTTGGAGGGGCTTGTAATAAGTCCCTCCAAATAAGCCTCTTTTTAACCAAACAGGAGGGGCTTATAGGGCTTATTTTTATAAGCCCTTTCATAAGTCCATAAGCCTATAGAGAGATGCTTTTGAGGCTTATTGTACATGAGCTACAAGAATCACCCTACTTTCTACTAGATAAGCCTAAAGAACCAAACACCTGTTGAGGCTTATTATAAACCAAGGAGCCCCTCCAAACCAAACGGGGCCTAATAAGTGAGCAGATCATTATTGAGCCAAAAAAAGCATTGCCTTTCCTTTCAAAAAAGGCAGAGATGGTTGCCATTTACTTTCATGACTGGAATGTCACCAGATTTTGTTCGTACTACAATGGAGTACTCTAAAAATGTGACGTATGTATTCGTTCTTTGACTTAAACGGCAACGCACAAGAAAGATAAGGTAACAAAACTAAGGCTCTTTCAAAATCTGGATAGACTTTTATTTTCACAACCAGATGAATTATTCTTAATATAACCAGTTGCTGGGGAAGGCATGGGCCAGAGAATTGGCTATATACTCGGAGAGGAAACTGAGGGGAAAAACCAAGAAATCAAATAATGTCAAGTATGACAAAAGATGGGATGACAAGAAAGATGGAGTGGAGAAAGAGAAAAGCGAGTATAGACAAAAGACAAGCTCACCTGTACTCCTACTTGCTTACAAGTTGCTCAGAAGTCATGTTTTCTACCCAATAACCTTTGGTAAAATTGTCGAATCCACATACGTAAAAAACCCCCCAAATTGGTGAGACAAATCTAGCAGCAACTAACAGACATTGTGCTAGGTCGTCTTTTTTGGAGCTTACTACTAGACACGCTGAACCTAAGATTTTCTACATCATAATGTACTACTGGTACTAGTACAATATCAGGCTTGAGAACCTAAACTAGAGAGAGAAAGAGCTAGTGTATGTGTATGGGTGCAGTGCAAATAATTGCAAAAGGGAAAAAGAAAGTCTTGAAGAGATTGACGATGGGAAAGAACCAAGAGTCCTTGGTTACATATTCCTAGGCAATAGGGCATGTCAGGTCAATACCCCATCCCCCCTGGAATCAGAGCCATGCATTTATAAGAAAAGATAATGGAGCCCCCGGCCTACTCCCCTAGTATCTAGGATTGGGAGAGAGAGAGAGAAAGATGAGAGAGAAACAGGAGAGGAAGAGGACAAGAACCTACACACACAATGACACAGCACACAATGTCGTGGTAGGAGATGCAGAGCTGTACTGTGCGTATTTTTTTTATCATTCCACGTAAACCAAAACACAGAGCAGAGATTCAGGGAAGCTCAAGTCAATGGAGGTCATGGGGTGTGTGGCTTTTTGGTCCTTTCTGCCATGGCACGGCATTGCATTGGCCACCTAGAGCGATAGGCAGCCCTGTGTGTGCACCTCTTTCTCCAGGTGTGCATGTCAGCATGTGTGTAGTGTGCGCCCCCAAAACATTCGCTTAATCTTTTTACATCCAATCCAACCGAATATATATAATCACATGATTTGCATGTAGCGTATGGTCACCACATCACATGCATATAGTATATACCAATACATGCTAAGTAGCAAAGTTTGGTGGTGTCTTTGGGATTATTAAGGTAGCAATTAGACAAAAAAGATGACGCTGTTATCCCATGACAAGTCATTATTATCTGCAAAAGAGCAAAGCAAACGTGTGGAGGATGCGTACTGGTTGGGGGAACAAACAGGGGGGGGGGGGGGGGGGGTTTCGGCTTCAGGGTCATCAGATGTGTGCAAAACATCATGCTGTCATTTAGTAGCAGCGCTCGTACAGGAGTGGGTACCTTGACGAGTTGCTCCACCTGGTGCTTGTGTTCCCGGCCGACGACTGGTCCATGTCGCCGCCGCCGCCGCCCACCGAGCTCGCCGCGCCCTCGGAGGTGGACCGGTGGTGATCCCCGAACGGCCTCGCGCACATGTTGTCGCCGCCGGACGCGGCCTGGCCGGCGCTGGGGAAGTCCTCGTCGCCGGAGCCGCCGCCGTCGTTCGGCCCTGAACGCACAATGGCAGCAGCAGCAGCCATTAGATTAATTAGCACGGTGATTAATTAGATCCTTGGCAGCAGCAGGAGCAGGAGGAATCGAATAGGATTGAGATATGAGGTATGTAGCAAAATCAGGAGGAGCTGAGGACGCATGGCAATGTCGATTAGCTAGCAGTGGTACCTGATGACGCCGCAGGCTTGTCAGTGCTCTTCACGGTCCGATACATCTGAAAGGGGAAGCGAGGAAAGCACACCAAAAAAAGCAAAGCGATCAGCTCGCAGGCCAAAGCCAGTGGCAGTGGGGAGGGGAGGGAAGAGACAAGCAAATGGATGAGCAGGTGGATCGGTGCGCAAGAGAACACCAGGAAATGGACACATGCAAATACTATGATGCCATGCCCTCGCCTTGGAAGTGTACTGCTAGGCTGCTAGTACTGCTAGCTAGCCTCTCTCTCTCCTCTCTCCTGTGGCCAAGCAAGCAAGGGCCATGGTTCTTTGGAGCTGAGTGCTTTGGGCCGTGCGCGCACACACCTACACACATACGCTAACTAGGCGCGGATGCACATACATTGCATTATTGTGTAATGATGGCAACTTTTTCTCTCTCACTCACACACATCCCCCACACCATGCATCTCTCTCTCTCCTCCCTCGTCTCTCTCCACCAAGAATGGCAGTTTCTTGGCTACGAGCGAGGACCCTCGGCCCGTTTCACCGCCATTCACTAACTCTGGAGTTACTGCATTGGCATTCTTGTCTCACCCAAACAAGAGGAAGAACGGCAGGAGCGAGAGGGATGAAGCAGAAAGCTCTTGGCTTGGCTAGCTCGCGCGCGATGATGATGGAGGTGAATTCGGGAGCAGGAAGCGTCTGACGAACGAAGATGGCTGGCAATGGCGGCAACAACGCCGGCAGGTCGCGCGCGTACCTGGAGATGGCTCTTGACGTGCGCTAGGGTCAGATCCTTGACGTCCATGAGCTCCAGCACCGACTTGGGCGTCGCCCCTGCAGGAGGGAGACACGAGGAGGGTGAGGCCGATTTTGATCGGAGATCGAGATCGGATGGGGAGGTGCATAGATGTAATTCAATTCAGGCGATGTGGTTGGTGGCGGCGTTCGGCACGCACTCTCATGGCCGCCGAGGAGCTCCACGGCGTGGACGAAGCGGGCGTGGAGGGTGCTCGTCCACCGCATGCGAGGCGCGCGCATGCTGCGCTTGGCCGGGAGCTTGGGCATGAACCGGGAGCCCAGGCCGAACGGCGGCTGCGCGCCGTGGAGGTGGTGGTGGTGGTGGTGGTGCCCGCCGATGCCGCCCAGGCCGCCGGCGCCGTAGCCGCGGAGGGTGTCGGAGAGCATGCCGTTCAGCCTGCCCGACGCCGACAGCATACGGTGGTGGTGGTGCGCGGCGGGGGAGAGGAACGCCGCCGCAGGATCGAGGGGTGCCGGCGGCGCGAGCGGCGACGGCGACGTGGAGCCCAGTGAGGACGGCCACGTGGCCGGGTGGTGGTAGGAGCCGTAGAACCCGAGCTTCGCCTGCTGCTGGAGGTGGCCGCCGTCTCCGCCGGAGGCCGGCGGCAGGAAAGGGAATCCACCCGGGCCGTTGTAGATAGGTATCCCACGGATTGGCGCCGCCGCCGACGCGCCCCCTCCCCCGCCGTCGAGCGGCTGCAGCATCGGCATGGTGGGCATCAGCGCCGCACCCGCCGACGTGGTGGCGGCGGAGGGCACGGCCGACGCCGGCGGGCGGTGCCGCCATGGCAGCGCGTCCGCGTGCTCCTGCTCCGCCGGCGGCGACAGCGACAGCTCCGTGGACGCCGTGGACCCGTTCAGCCTCCGCCACGGGTCTCCCCCCGCCCCGCCTCCTCCTCCTCCTCCGCCCGCTCCCCCCACGGCGGCGCGCCCGCCGGACGGCCTGGACCCCGGCGCGCTGCTGGGCAGGCTGATGTGCAGCGACAGGTCCGGCGACGCCGCCGAGCTCGCCTCCATCGCCCGTCCGCCGACACGCCTCACTTCTCCTGATCGCGCGCGGGCGGGCGGGGCGGTCCGCACCCCTGCCTTCTCTAGCTCCTCTCTTCTTCTCCAGCTAGCTAGCTTGGAGGGTTCATGCGATCGATGGATATATACACATATATGGAGAGAAGAAGGGAGATGGAGGAGAAGGTTCTTGGTGTTGTGTGGAAGAGGGGGGCTCCTCTCTTCTTGTTTGTGCTTCTGCTTTGGCCTTGGTGGGTGTCTGTGTCTCTAGTACTGGAGTTACTCCTCCTCCTTTCTCTCTCCTCTCTCTTTCTCTCTCTGGAGAAGATGACTATGAGAGGCAACCAGGGATGAACTGGTCTCTTGTGCTGTCCCTCCTTATTGCTACTAGCATAAAAAGTTAGAGAGAGAAATTAAAGAGAAGGGTAGCTAGGAAGGAAGGGAAGGAGAGAGAAAGAGAGAGAATGTGAGGTTATCTTGTTGTTAAGGAGGGCCAGGGATCACCATGTATGAGAAAATGACACTTAGGGAGCAAGTGGAGTCAAAGGAACCATGCTTTTGTCTCCATAACTACACTGCTACACAATACATCCTCCTCGCACACAATAAAGTCTAGACTAATAAAGATGCAGGTGTATACCATCCAGTATTTTATATTTTCCCTAGAAATATTACTTTATGGTATTATTATAAAAATATCAGTTCGTGGTCATGTATATTGTAGGAGAAGACTGCATCTGATTTTCTTCTTTTGTTTTTTTGCAGGAGACTGGTGACCTGAATTTTTTTGGGTTTGTTTGGGGACGAAAAGGCTGTGTGAGCTCGTGCGCCTGGGATGCTTTTTCCCCCACGCCCCCAGGGCTTGGGTACCCCTTTCTCTCTCTACAATCCCCTCCCTTTCTCTCCCCGCCCCTGCCTCTGTGCAACACTGCGCCCTTTTTTTATGGGGGAGGGAGGAGGAGCCAGCCCCTGCCCCTGCCCCTCTCTCTCTCTCTCTCTCTCTCTCTCTCTCTCTCTCTCTCTACACCTACAAGGCTTCTCTCTCACTGCTTGCAGTGCAACCCCCATGGGGAGGGGAGGGCTCAGTGACCACTGACCAGGTCCACATTCTGCAGTCACACCACCGGGCCTCTCATCAATTTGCAGTGCACCCCCATACTAACCGAGTACTTTGTGTTTGTGCAAAGTGGTGAGTTTCCTGCCAGCTGCATGTGTCAAGGTGTGTGCTCCTGGCTTCCTGCTGGCTGCCTTTTCGCTTGACACATCCTCTGCAGACTCTTTGCCACCTGCATCCATCTTCTTCTTTCACACTTGATGCAACGCGAGTAATAAAACCAGCATCAAACGAAGATGCTTACATAAGGAATTTTTGGGACATTGCGGTTGTTGGAGAGGAAAATTATGTGTTTACTTCTACTTATTAAATGTACTCAATAAGTGGTACAGTTGGATCAAAGGTTTCATGTTTGAATAGGGAAAAAAAAGCTATGCATGACGCCCGCCTAGTAGAGGATGGCTTTTATTGCAACAAAAACGGACACCTTGATATATATTGATGACATTTTGTCCCTTGTTTGTCAATTTCTTCCACGCCGGCTTTTTTTGAGCTGTAGGTTTTTGGCTTTTCAATCGAGATACATCCTATGGAAGCTCTTGCTACCTGCAGCGTGCTCATCTGATCTGGTTCCTCACACTTGGTGTACGTGTGAGTCAAACAAAAAAAATGCATCTGAAATTTTTGGGACATCACAGCGCAGTTAGAGGAAAATTGTGTTAGCGGTTACTACTCATTTAGATCTTCCTAGTGTTGCAATGAAAAGTTGTGTTTGAACAGAAAACGTCATGATGCTCGCCTAGTAAAAGGTATGCTTTTTAGCTAGTACTCCGTAAAAACAGATACCTTGGTATTCATGATTTTTTTGTCATTTTTCTCATCAATTTTTCCTGTGATTCTTTTTTAATTGTACACACCTTTATTGCACGAAAAACAGATACAGGTATTCAAAATGTGTTCTTTCACTTCACTATTAGTCACCTTGACCTATTATCTGAGTTGTACATTTGAATAAATCTTAGCAACTTGTTTGAATTGTTTGTCTTATTTATGGTACATAATATTTGTACAGAGCGGCAAGTTTCTGTCAAGTGAATATGTCATGGTGTGTATCCCTGCTGATTTTGGGTTTTCATTGACACGACCATCATACAAAAATGCTTACATAGAGATTTTTGGAAAATCCTAGCAGTTGGAGAAAACAATATGTGTTAGCATCACTACTCATTAACTTTGTAAGGGAATCATTTTGACTTTGGTGGTGTTGAGTGTGCAGTGAAAGGTTATGTGTTTGAGTAGAAAACCCATGATACCATCGCCTTGTAAAGGATGGCCTCCATTATTGTAACAAAAACATAACTTTCTATTCTTAACTTGTATCACTTCTTCATCAATATGTTCCACTTATTTGTTTGAGTTGTTGTAGATACCTTCATATATAGTTCATATCTAGCACCCGAAATGGATACCGGACATTTAAGGTTTTTTGTCTCACTTCTTCGCTAGGTGCTTTGACCTATCCTTGTTTTTGAGTTGTTCATATAATAAGAATCTTTGTGTGTTGCATTGTTACTCACTGCAGGAAAATCAGTACCAGTCAGTACCGGTTCCCTGACCGGTATATGCTGGCCGGCACTTGCTAGCACTAAAGTGCCGGCCATTTAGTACCGGTCCTCCTGCCCGGCCCGATACTAAATGCACAGTTTAGTACCGTCTGAGGTTACTAGCCGGTACTAAACAATTTTTGTGCAAAAAAAAGAATGCTCTCCTGCTCCTCATCCCTTTATCTCTCCTCTTATTTTTTTTTCAATCCACCACTGTTCTCTGCTCCGTTCTTCCTGTTCTTCCTCTGTTCTTTCCTCAAGAACTGAGATCCTCAAGAACAGGAAAGGACAAGAAACAAGAGATGGATGGGGAAAAATGAGAGAGAGAGAGAGAAAAAGATGAGGAGCAGCAGAAAATTCAATCAGATCACAACACTCAAGCAATTTAACAAGAATTCAATAGAGATTCAACAAGAACCTAACAGAAAATCACTGGATTCAACAGAGATACAAGTCTTGGAAACAAAAAATAACAAACAATCACAACACTCCCGCTGTTACCCCGCATGGGGCTCCCACCAGCCGCCGGGCCCCTGCTCCCGCCCGCCCGACAGTGCAACCACACTCCTGCCCGCGCCGGTCATGCCAAGGCCGGGGCCGTCGCCCACCTGCTTGGATCCAGCTCGCCCCCTGCAGAGATGGAGATAGAGGATATCAGGGAATGAAAAAAGGAAAGAAAGGAAAGAGATGAGATCGAGAAGGGGGAGAAGGGAAGTTAATAAATGGCGCTACTAGCTCTGGCCGGCCGTCAGTTAATTTTTTCTGGGTCCCGTGGTACTAAAGTGCTCCTTTTTGTACCGGGTGTAGTTTTCACCCGGTACTAAATATCCTAGGTGCCAGTAACCGGCATTAAATGATTTTTTCGACGTCGGTGACGCTCTTTAGTACTGGCTGGTGTTTCCAGCCGGTACTAAAGTGCCCCCGCGGGCACTGTTTCATAGAACCGGTACTGAATACCACTTTTAGTACCGGCTCTGAAACAACCGGTACTAACTAACGAGGATGAATGCTCACTTTTCCAGTAGTGATATTTATGGTCTGTAATATTTGTGCAAAATGGTGATCTTGTGTCGGTTGCATGTGTGGGGTGTTTGTTCCTACTGGCTAGCTTTGCAATCAACACAATCTTTTGGTCTTTTGCCACCTGCATTTGGTTCCTTCTCACACTTGATGCGAGTAAACCATCAAAGCAGAGTAAAAAAAGAAATGCCTATGTAAGGATTTTTCAGAATAGCCCAATGGTTGGAGAAAAAAATACGTTTGCAATACACTACTCATTAAATGTATACTGAGTAAGTGCGGCGATTGGATCTTTATGAGTTGCCTGCGAAATACGGGTCATGTTTGAACAGAATTAAAATACCATGACACGCTCACCTAGTACGTAGAGGCTTGCCTCCATTACTGCAAGTTTGAAGCAGAGATGGATATCATGTTCCTCATCTTTTGTTGCTTCTTCATCAAACACTCTGATCATTTCTTCTTAGCTGCATTACAAATAATTTGTTTTATTTGCCATCACTACCAGAATCCTTCACATCCGCCCGCCTCCTCCGCCTCGGCCATTTTTGGACCTGGTGCTGATGGGGCTTCAGCACCGGGTCCAACGGTTAGGAGCGGGGGCGGCGCTGCGGGGTGTCAGGGCGGACACATTAGCACCGGGTCGTGGCAAGACCTGGTGCTAATGCACCCCCTTTAGCACCGGGTGCAGCCAGCAAACGGTGCTAATGTGCCGAGGCCATTTCGCACCGGTTGCTGGCTGCACCCGGTGCTAAAGGGTGCACATTAGCACCGGGTCTTGCCACGACCCGGTGCTAATGTGTTTGAATATAGGGGCTTCTTCCTCCCCCGTCCGAGCCAGCTGAACACTTAGGCGCTGTGTTCATGCTGCTCGGCCGTGGGAGGGGAGGTGCTGCCCAAATTTTTTTCAAAATTTGTGAAGATTCTACGCATCTAAGGAGCACTACAAGGTACACTCTTTCATTCTCTAATGTTTTATTTAGCTTGTAATCCTTCTATGATTTAGAAATAGAGGGATTTGTGAATCAAAGTAAAGCTAGCTAGAGAGAGCTTGTGTTCTTGGAGGAGAGAGAGGAGAGAGCTTGAGTTCATGATGGAGAGAGTGTTCATGTTGTGTTTTAAATGGAGAGAGAAGACAAGCTGGTTAGTATTTTATTTTGTATGACTTGTGAATAGTTATAAGGCTTATGTATTTTATTTATTAGAGAGGTTTATTTATTAAAAGTTGGAATAATTATTTATTAATTTAATGAAATATATATTATTAGTTATTTATTAAAAGGTAGAATAGTTATTTATTTATTTAACGGAAGGTATATTTATTTATTTAATGAATATAGTAATGTAGTTTTAGAAATTTATTTATATAATGGAATATATATTATAATTTGTATTTATTTATATATAGGGCCTTTAGCACCGGGTCGTGGCTGCACCCGGTGCTAAATGCCCCGGACCTATATAGGCCGGGGACTTCTCTCCCCTCCCTCACTTCGCCCTCATCTCACAGATCGACGCCACAGAAACCGCCGCCTCGTCTCCTCAGCCGCCGCCGCCCGTCGTCCCCGCCGCCGTCGTCGTCCCCGCGCCCACGCCGCCGCCACCCGTGGTCCCCGGCCGCGCCCACGCCGCCGCCGCCCGTCGTCCCCGCGCCGGTACTATGGTGAGAATGCTTCCTATCCTTTTTGCTGCTGCTGCTACCACCATGACGAGAATGCTTCTTGTCCCTTTTACTGCCACCGGTGCTGCGGCTGCTGCTGCTCTTGGAGGGCTTGTGTTTGTTGTGGCCGCGATGTATTGGAGATATTTACATTGAAATGTATATTGGAAATGTTATATGTTTGAAATGTATATTGGAAAATGCTTCATTTAAATGTATATTGGAAATTCTATGTATATTAGAAATATATGTGCTTCATTTAAATGTATATATTTCTTATCAATTATTTTTAATTCTATGTATATTAGAAATATATGTGCTTCATTTAAATGTATATATTTCTTATCAATTATTTTTAATTCTATGTATATTAGAAATATATGTGCTTCATTTAAATGTATATTGGAAATGTTATATGTTTGAAATGTATATTGGAAAATGCTTCATTTAAATGTATATTGGAAATTCTATGTATATTAGAAATATATGTGCTTCATTTAAATGTATATATTTCTTATCAATTATTTTTAATTCTATGTATATTAGAAATATATGTGCTTCATTTAAATGTATATATTTCTTATCAATTATTTTTAATTCTATGTATATTAGAAATATATGTGCTTCATTTAAATGTATATTGGAAATGTTATATGTTTGAAATGTATATTGGAAAATGCTTCATTTAAATGTATTGGAGATATTTACATTGAAATGTATATTGGAAAATGTTATATGTTTGAAATGTATATTGGAAAATGCTTCATTTAAATGTATATTGGAAATTCTATGTATATTAGAAATATATGTGCTTCATTTAAATGTATATATTTCTTATCAATTATTTTTAATTCTATGTATATTAGAAATATATGTGCTTCATTTAAATGTATATTGGAAATATTATATGTTTGTATAATGTATACTATCGAAAATGTTTATTATCGGAAATTCTATCGCGTACCCGAACCCACCGCGCACCCGAACCCCTTAGCGAATCCGTTTTTCGCGCACCGACCCCCTTAGCGAACCCGTTCGCGTCACGTACCCGAACCCTTAGCGAATCAATTCACACCGCGCACCCGAACCCCTTGGCGAATCCGTTTTTCACGCACCGACCCCCTTAGCGAAAATGTTAGAAATATTGGGAATATGTATGCTTTGTATATATTTCTTATCAATTATTTTTAATTCTATAGATGGCGGACAACAACAACCCCGTCCCACCCATGCAAGAGGACAACAACACCCATGTCCCACCCATGGAAGAGGACGACAACACCCCTGTCCCACCCATGCAAGAGGACAAGACACGTTCTTTGCGAATCAACTTTTCAATATTGTAACCCAACCAATGTCCATGGATGATGTGTTGGGGATCATTGGAAGGGACGACAATATCCAGGGCGACAATGTTGCAAGGGCCGAAAATGTTGAAGGGGCCGCCAATGTCCAGGCCGAAAATGTTGAAGGGGCCGGTAACGAGCCTTCGTCTAGTCAGGTGTGTATATAGATAACATAAATTTGTACTGTACATGTCAATTATGTATACCATCTCTATATCATCTCGTATATATGTAATTTGTGTAGGCCGCCTCTGCTTCTACAAGTCGAGCTAAGAAATCAAAACGATCGACCACGAAGAAGCTGAAGGATGTCAAGTTACACATCACCCGAGTGGAGGATGACGGGGAGCCAGTTGAGCCCCCAAAAGTGGCCAAGAAATTTGTATCTCAGTGCGGGGTAATTGTACGAGACAATGTGCCCATTAGTATCAGAAAATGGAAGTCCACGGACCCCACTGAGGAGTACGTGCTCCCCGATACAGAGAAGGAGATGCTATGGAGGGAATTAAAGGCAATATTCGACTGGCCTAGCACTCATGAAGCAGAACTGAGGGATTGGACAATGAAGAAGATGGCAGTTCTGTTTCAGGATTTCAAGAAGAAGTTGTACTCGCATTTTCTCAAAACCGGAGAGGCCCCGGATCCTGAGAAGTATAAGAAGATCACTGATGACGAGTGGGAAGCATCCTTGAGCACAAAACCTCCGAAGAGGGTGCAACGGCTAGCGCTAGAAACGCTGGAAACGCCGCAAATAAGAAGTACTCTCATAAGATGGGTTCGGGAGGTTACAAGGCAAGCATCGCTAAATGGGAGAAGATGGAAGAAGATCTATATGCTAGAGGCATCACTCCAGCGACACATGACTGGCCCACAAGGACCAAGCATTGGTACTATGGTCATGGAGGCACCCTAAGCCCAATCGACGGCTCCTTAGTTTTTCCCGAGGACTTGCGAGAACTAGCTCACCGTCTCCTCGATATCCTCAGGGCATCTGAGAGGGGAGAATTTGTTGCTGATAGAGACAGAGATGAGCTAACCTATGCCTTAGGGAACAAGGAGCATCCTGGACGGACGCGCGGCGTAGGCACAAGCATCTCATGGAAGAAAGGTTTCCAAGAGCACGCCACCACCTATAGGAGCCGTTCGAGGAAGACGGCCGAATATGAGCAGAGGGTGAGGGACCTAGAGCAAACGGTTGCCGCCCAGGGCTCAAAGCTCCAAGAAATGGAGTCAGAGATGGAGCGACGGATGAAGGTAGCATGGCTGCAGATACAACAAGCCACAGGCGGGACCGGTTCCACAGAGCATGCACCTCTCCAACAAGCCGCAGGCGGGACCGGTTCCACAGAGCATGCACCTCTCCAAGATGCGGCCCTTATTAGCCCTCCACAACAATATCAAAGCAGTCACGCTTCCACACAGGCCGCCGAAGCGGTCCGTTACACCGTGGATGAAATAACTCAACGGACCGCGTGCGAGCTTGTCGTCAAGCAGAAGAACTTAGCTGTGGTGGTACGTATGCGACCTTAGTTCATACTGCATACATTTCACCGTAAATACCATTCATTTACTAACTTTCTTTGTGACTACTAAATTATCAGGTCGCATACGGTATGACCAAACGTGTGGAAGAAGGGCAAAAATGGCACTGCAATGACATTCCACATGGTTACGTACCTGTTGAGGTGGAGCAAGTCGTCACCAACTGGGAAGACTTGGAACTTGACATCCCCGGAGGTGACGGAGAAACAAAACTCGGTCAGTGTTCTCACTGCATCATTCTATGGAGCAAGGCAGACGTCATCATACCTGGTACACCTGCGGCTACCAACAAGCCTCCGTCACCTCCACCGTCTCCAAGAGATCCACGGGATCATGACGATTCTCCGGGAGCTCCTGATGCAAGCCCGTCTCCTCCGCCGAAGAGGTCTCCGTCTCCTCCGCCGCGGAGGTCTCCGCCCCCTCCGCCGAAGAGGGGACGCCGTACTAAAGCCTCTGCCCCCACTCCACCAGCAAAGAAGGCGCGGAAAACCAGAGAGAAGCCAGCACCAGAGAAAAGAGCGGGTGAGAAGACTCTAGAGGAGCTCGAAGCCTCGGTCAAAGCAGACACAAAGCGGCAAATGGCCGAGTGGAGGAAAAAACCTGAGCCGGAGCCGAAGCTTGATCCCACTGTCGTCAAGTCATTCCTCGGTAATTTGAGCAAGGGTCAACAGAAGGAAGTAATAGTAACAGACTATGATCGCTCATTACTGAAATCTCGCCGGAAGCGGAAGGTTGCAGATAAGGAGGCGGGCCCATCAAAAAAGGTTCCTCAGCTCGGCGAGCAACCTCAGCGGCCCTTGGGTCCATTGCCATCTCTGGACGAGATTAACGTGCAACGAGTAATGGCCGAGATTGGACTAACCAGAGCGCAAGTCCTGGGGGAAGAAGAGGTGCCTGTAAACACAACGTTGAAATGGCCGTTTAGGCTTGGCGAGCCTATGGTCCCTCCTGAAATGGAGAGCAAGCTACAGACGAAGATGCGCCGATTCCATGAGTGGTACTTGGAAGATTCAAGAAGGAATAAACGACGCATGATCAAAGTAGGCGTGAAGGACCATGATTTCTACAATGGTGACGAGGATTGGGTCTGGCTGAGGTTTAAGGATATATATGAGCTGTACCACCGCGACGCCATGGACGTGGATTTGATCACCTGTTGGACACTGTAAGTACTTTGTTGTTGCTTATAATTCACAGTTTGAAAACAATAATTCCAATCTATGCTGACGCGGGCTTTATTTATTGCTTAACATATGGAGAATGGAGATTCAAAAATGTCGGAGATCCGGGATATATGACGTTGGTTTCGTGGATCCTCGAAGGATAAGTGAACAAATGATATTGATGAATCCTGAGGAAACATATTTAAACCTATACAAGTATATTAAGAAACAAAATTACTGCGACTCCATACTAATCCCATACAACATCGAGTGAGTACATACACAGGCTTGTTCTTATACTGTCTGTGTACTATTTCATTTCTGATTATAATGTATACAGATTCCACTGGTTCCTAATAATATTGTGTCCTGACCGGGGTGTCGTGAACGTCTTTGATTCATTGCACACTCCAAAAGAAAAACTACAGAACATTATGGACATGATGACAAGGTGATGTATATTTTCCCCTACTTAATTCACCCCTTACACTCGCAATGACTTAACTCAATTTTTTTGTTCGCAGGGCCTGGAATCAATTTCGTCAAGAACACCCGGGTATTCAACATGAAACACTAAAATGGAACATTGGCTTTCTGGTAAGCAAGTAATTTGTACATGTAGGCCTCGGCTAATATATTATATGAATTTTACTTAATTTCTTTTGGTCGACAGTGTGCCAAACAGGGGAAGGGAAATAATTTATGTGCACACTATGTTTGCGATTACATGTGGAATTGGGGACATAAAAAGCTTACACAACACGATATTATGGTACGTAATAATAAACACATTTCCATTATTATTAAGTGCACAATTATTGTCTCCAACTCGGCGAATTAAATATCTTTCAATTATTTGTAAATTATAGATGTTCAACCTGAAGGAAGAGTCCCTAGAGCTAGAAAGAATTGACGCAATTGCAGAACAGCTCGTCGGATGGATCTGGGACGAGGTCGTCAATCCCCGAGGAGAATTCCACTCGCCAGTACTGGAGGACGTGCCGGACAGTCCAACAAGCTAGTCGTCAATCTTAATTAAGTAGAAAATACAGTTTAAATATATATAACTCGAGTTGACATGCATGAATATCTACTTTTGTAATATATATGTCTTCTATTTTGATGAAATGTCAGCTAATATGAATATAGAGTCGGCCGAATACGCATTAGAATACACGTATTAGAATATATACGTATATACACGTATATAGACGTGCATGCATGGCTACTGAAAAAAGCAAAAAAAAAAAAGAAATCCGGGGCCTTTAGCATCGGTTGCAGACAGCAACCGGTGCTAAAGGCAGGCCCTTTAGCACCGGGTGCAGCCACGACCCGGTGCTAAAGGCCCTGCTAAAGGCGCTGCGGGGCAGGCCCTTTAGCACCGGGTCGTGGCTGCACCCGGTGCTAAAGGGACCCTTTAGCACCGGTTATTCAATCCGGTGCTAAAGGGGTACCCCTTTAGCCTCGGATTAGTTGCACCGGGTGGGAAACCCGGTGTTAAAGGGCTTTCCCACCCGATGCAGATGTTGATCATTCTGGTAGTGCATGTTATGGTCTGTAAATATTTGCTTTACACAAATATGCTGTTTTGTCCATTTCTGTCATGAAAAAAATAAACACATGAAGCCTCAGGTCCTTCCTCAATTTGCCTTAGATGTGTGCCTCTAGCTAGCCGATTAAACTAACAGACCACAGTGATTAGAATAAAAATGGTACTTCCCCCGAATCCAGAACCGAAACCCTTCCTGAAATCTTCTACCGGTGCCCCCTTGCATGTCTTCCCCCAAGATATTCCATCTAATCCAGGGACAACCCTGTCTGGGATTACTATGTCACCTCCACATGACCAAATCGATGCAGAAACACGCATATGCATGTATGCCGATGCAAGTTGACTCTCTGCTGTGCTCATCACATGATCATCATATGGCTCCAAACCCCAAGGCTCAATCGGGCAAAGCCTACATGCCTATTCCATCCCCTTGCATGCACAGACGCATTGGGAACAACTCCTAGTCTGAAATATTCTTTGCTTCAAGTGCAAATTTCTCTCCCTTTTTGCCATTTTTGAGCAGGCCTAGCTAGATCCAAAGCATTTTGGTTAGGGTGGAGTGGAGCAGGACATTGTTGGGTCTGTATATATATGGACCGTCCATTTGTGCGACCAATTTAGGATTACTAAAATAGAAAAGACCTCGATGACAGATGTATGATTATCCAATTTCATTACTTTGCATTGATTCATGTTTGTAAAGTCCTCACTCTATTCTCAAATAGACGCCGATTTAGAAAGTGTTTGGATTTGTGCGTTTGTCATGAAAAAATGTTCCAAGTACGTGTTTTTTTTTGAAAAAAAACACTAAGATGAGATCATTACTAAAAGCAAGGTTCAAACATGCATGTCGGAGAGAGATGATATAGTTTCACTGTTGTTAATGGTAAGTAAAACAGGACGGGTAGTACTAACAAGGAATGGATGTGACTTGACAATGTACACGGCTTACAACCAACAGGATCCAATTATCAGCGCTGCCATATAGTGCTCAGCTATTTAAGGAGCGCAAAACTGTTTAGGGTAGCTGGGTGTTACTGTTCAAGCCATAACAGCTGCTTCATTCACCTCTCTCTCTCTCCGTTCCAGTCCTCGCTGAAAACTTTTCCTAGAGGGCGACGTACGAAAAAAAAAAGGCTCATCACAACGCAAAGAGACACTACCATATGGCTAGATGTAACACCCAAAAATGCCCAATTTAAAATTTTTTTGCATTTAATTAATTAATTAGAGCTTGCTCCTATTTAATATAGGCTAAATAATAAAATTTCTAGAATTTAAAATCAAATATAAGTGATAGAAACATTTATTGTTGCATTCATGCTGCTGCATTTATTTTTGTATTGCTTGTGATTCAAACAAGAATTTAGATTTATTTAAATTCAAATTTGAATCACTTTGTTTGGAGCTCTAGAAAAGTTATTAGGCCCATAGTTCAATTCCACTCCCTGAACTCTTTCTCGGGTTCGCTTTTGCCCCCTCTATTCTTCCCCTGGTCCAGCCCAACACCCCCGGCCCAACTCCCTTTTCTCTTCTTTTCCTTCTCCGCGGCCCATCCCCTCTCCCCTCGCGCGCTTCGGCCCAGGCCGGCCCAAGCTCGCCTCTCTCTCCCTCCAGCCACTGCCACGCAGGACCCGCCAGCCAGCCCGCGCCTCCCCTCTTCCCCCTCCGACAGCCCGGCCCCACCTGTCATTCCCTCCCCTTACCTTCCTTCCCGAGCTCCGGTAATGGCGCGCCTGCCGCGGGTGGCCCGCCCGCCGAGGCCCTTCCACCCCCCGCGCCTACTTAATTTGACCGCGACGCGCCCGAGTTCCCCTCATCCCCTCGCCCACAACCCTAGCAGCGCCGCCGCACCTCCACCGAGTTTTTCCCGAGTCCGCCGAGCCGTGCTCCGCCGCTCGCCGCCGACCCGACGCTCCGGTGCAGCTCCTCCCCGACCGACCCTTGGAGGAGCATCACCGAGCCCCGTGGAGCGCGCCGAGCTACTCCAAGCCCTCCAGCAGCTGCAGCAGCTCTCCTTCCCCGCGTAGCGCCGCCGCCGAGCGTCGGGCTCCGACGAACACCATCGCCGGGACCCCTTCGCTCCAATTCAACACCCCCAGGAGCATCGCCAAGAGGTAACGAAGCTCTCCACCCCTTCAATTTTGGCTCCTGAGCACTGTAACACGCATCCCCTCGGTCGCCGTCGATGGCCGTCCGCCGGTCACCGTCGTCCACCTCCCTCCTCTGCACGAAGCTCACCTAGAACCACCCAGACTCACTCTCCACCTCACCATGAGGCTCCAGAGCCGAAAAACCGAACCCCAAACCACCCAAAACCCACTCCCCGCGGTACACCGGAGCTCAGCTCCGCCGCTTGTCGTCGTCAGCCCGCTACGCCGGCCGACGCTCGACTTGAACCCCCTAGGACGACTCGCCATGTTTCCCTGAACCTGTAGGACTAGATCTAGTCGAAAACCGAGCTCCCTAGCCCGAGTTATGTCCAACTCCAGCGAACTTCGCCGTCGGCCCGAGCAGCGCCGTCGCGCTGTCTTCGTCCCCGGCGAGCCCTCGCCCTGGGCCGTCCGATCTCAGATCGATGGCCGAGATTAGATCAGCCGATACCCCTTCGCGTTTTAAATCTCAGCCGCTCAGATCAGATCCAACGACTGCCACGCGTCCTGACCAAGTCAATACCGGTCAGCGCTGGCTATTTTTCTAAAGAGCCCCTCGGCTTTCTGTTAATCAACCCGCGGTCCATTCCAGTTCAAAAGTAATTGCAGATAGGTCCTGTTTTATTCGTTTTAGCCCCTGCGCTTTTGAAAAATAGAACCCGCGGTCCAGCTCGCGTAGTTTTATGCACTAGCCCCTGGTGGCTACTGTTATTTACGTATAGGTCCTCGGTTTTTCACAGATTAGCCCCTGGAAGTTTCAGAAACTTGCCAGCAAGCCCCTGAAACTTAGAAATGCCATAACTTTCACGTTTTAGCTCCGATTAGTGTGATTCTCGCGCTCATGTGTTCGTAGCGAAGCATAGATTATTTATAGCTCCTGTTTTTGTACTGTTTTCACTGTTTGGTGTACTGTTCTAATAGAATTAATTTATTTGCATGTAATGATTGTTTTGGATGCTTGCGTGATGATCGTGTCCAGTCGGCGAGCCCGTAGCTTTGGACTTCGAGTACGTTGAGGACGTGCCGGAGCAGGACTCGCAGCAGCAGCCGTACTCCGAGGAAGGCAAGTTATAGCACGGACAATCCTTGCTACCTACTCACTCTTTTAATACACTGTTCATTACATACGCATGTGTCTAATACTGTTTACCTTTAAGGTCGTACCTAGCATTTATTTCCCTGTCCTTGTATTCCTATGGGTTTTTGCATATGGGTAGTATTTTGCTAGGCGCAACTACTGTCACCTTTGCTTAACTGTTAAACTTGTATTAATGGTCCACTTCAACCTTAACGTTAAAACCTGCTTTTTAGCAACTTGGATCAGGGAGCTGGGGCTTGTGTGTTTTTCCTGGCCCCAGTGTCTCTCCCTAAGGACTGGTTCGTAAAAGCGGCAACCTGGGAGCCTGTCGCCACCGCCGGAACTATAATGGCTCTGGTCTTGGTTGAGTAGCTTGTACGTCTCTAGCTTGGCAGTGGTTACCGAGTGGCCTACGGCGTTGTAGGAGGCAAGGCACGGGGTGATTTCGGATTCCACCGAGGACGGTAGCCCCGTCGGCTAGGTCCCGTTAGACCCAGTCCCGTGTTGGGAGCCCCCGTGAGTGCGGTGAGCTCCGCACGTTGCACCATTTACTTTGTTGTTGGCATGATTTGCCGGTGCGTGGATGCCATTGACCCCCTCACGTTGCGCCCTGAGGGTCAGTCAATCTCGGTGCCTAGGTTCTCACCACCTTGTAGTACTCCAGCGGCTGCTGTCTTGTTAGGGTGTCTTGTGAAAGCCTCGTAGCGTCCCTATGCAGTCACACCTCGGAAGTGTCGATGTGCGTGGTTGGGTGCAAAGTTCTTCTAAACTTTTACGCGACTGGTGGGAAAAGGGCGAAACCTCTGCAGAGTGTACGATCTATCATGATAGCCCGGCTCAGGGTCACGAGCGGCCTGGATCCTTTTATGATTAGAAGATGATATTATTACTGTTAATGATGACTTACATTAATTAATTTGGGATGCAACTGGGATTCATCTAAAGTAGTAGCTATGATTAAAACGAACCAACTAAAAGTGCGAATGCATTTAAGCCAGTGTCGAGCCTCTTTTGCCTCATCACCCGTGCTATACTTGCAAAGTAATTCTGTTACTTACACTTGTTGTTGTTATTATTTTTGGGCAAAATCCCGGACGGGTAACAGATTGGAGTCAGGCTGATTACGCTGTGGAGTTTCCAGAGGACTTGCCTTACATCTGAGCTTGCGTTCTCCCAGTCAGAGTCCCTGTGGGATTGCGGCTACGCTAGAGAGATGTATTAGTCTTCCGCTGTCCATGTATTTCATTTTTGCAACACTCTGATGTAAACGCTACTTTATGCTGAATAAATAAAGCATTGCACTCTAAATTTTACCATATTTGTTCGCTACATGTGTCTGTGGACTTCCTGGGCACACATATGGCCACATTCGGGTTTTGTGTAAATCCGGGTGCGACACTAGATCATAACTCGCTCTTGTCACGCACAGTCGACGCATATATGCATATATGCAGATGCAGGGCCACATTTATGAGCTAGCTGAGTGAGAGAAGTCCTTTTCAGCGAGCTGAGATCGATCCCATATCGAGATCATCGACGATATATATGTAGCTCGGAACGAATGAAGGGCCTGAATGCTGCTGCGTGCTGCATATATATGCATGGCGTCCGATCGATCGGCCGCAAGCAACACACAGCATCATATCATGCGTGTGTGTGCGTGTACATGTATCTCGCGCGCTCTGATCCCATATATACGGCCACATGCCTTGTTTCTTTGCAGCAGACAGAGCATGGCATATGTCATGACACAGTGCGTGGCTACATTGAACACACAGAAATACTGGAGCTGAGCATGCATGCAAGTGTAGATGCTACAGTGCGAGCTCCATGCATGATATACAGCTACAGCTAGCTAGCGCGCGCGGCCGGCTGGCCTGTGTGCAGTGGGATCTCTCTGCGCGCCGCGCGCATCATACACACCGGCCGTTGCCTGTGATTGTCAGCGATCAGTAGTTCAATACTCCCTCCGTCCCATTCCTATAATATAATCATTTCTCGATTTCTGCGCATCACGTTTGATCGTTCGTCTTATTTAAAAAATTTAAGAAAATATAAAAACAATTATGATATACTTAAAATATATATGATGATAAAACATGTCATAACAAAATAAATAATATTTTCATAATTTTTTTGAATAAGACGAACAGTCAAACGTGAACAGAAAAAATCAACAAATGCTTACATTGTGGGACGGAGGGAGTACATACCGTGCCTGAAAAATATTACAAGGACACGTACGCGCAGCCTATGGCACCTGCGTTTGTACGTACAGACATACGTACAGCTGCCTCTGTATTTTAAGGTGGAGAATCTAATAATATATAAACATCATCTGTTGAAGCCTGAGTGGTTAACAGGGTACCTGAAGTAGTGAAGCTCATTGAAAAATCATCAAGGTGCTGAAGAGACACTTGAATTCGGTTTGGATTACAACATGGAGATACCCACTCGATCAGTCAGCGCGCAAACGAGGATTATAATTTCGCATCAGTTGTTAACTCGATCTTGAATCTGTACTTCTCTCCGATCCGTTTTTTGTGGTTTATTGCACAACGTTATCAACTATCATATCTATTTTCCTAATCTTTGCTACGTACTTCATCAATAATAAATACTGATTTTTTGTGTGTGGAAAAGTAGTTTGAAACTGAAGGATCAAAATGGCGACCAGAGAGGGGGAGTGAATGGGAGCCAATAAAAATTTCTTCACGAAACTCGGCCTATGTCCCACAATCACTACCCAATGATTCCTCACAAGCTTATCAAGGTAGCGTAGTCACAGCGGAGCTACCAACCCTAGGAACAAGCCAAAAGAGAATCGAAGCGGAACCACACAACTAGAGAAGCAACGAGGAACACTGTCTGCCAGGCCAGATTGAACCTTCCGCACAGAGGGCTCGGACTGTCCGCGAGGCGGGCGGACTATCCGATAAAGGAACGACGGACCGTCCGTAAAATCAACTCGAATCTCCAGAAGGTTGGGTCCTCTACGGACTGTCTTGCGAACCGTCCGCCAGTGTCGCGGACCGTCCGAAAAAGGTCACACGGACTGTCCGAGAAAAACTTGGCCAAAACGAGAAAAGTTCAGAAGGAGAATCAAACCACGGACCGTCCACCAATCACATGCGGACTGTCCGGGAACTCTGCGGACCGTCCGCCATACCAAGTCGGACCGTCCGAGAAGCCCGACGGACGAACGGGAAGAACAGCTACAGTAACGCGCGAGTCAACTCCTCCAAATCCAACACCGGATCTCCCAAACGGCTGGAGCTCTTGAAGTGAAACTTTGGGGAGATGTGAAGCAACCCAAGAGGAAGCTATGCCCCAAAAATCTCGGCCTCTAACTCCCTACAACACAAGAAATCGCGGATCCAACGGAAGAACACCCTCACCACGAGTTCATCACAAAAACTTCAAATCCGGACCAAATCTCGGCGTTTGAGGGGTCAAGATCATCCACAAAGAGGCACAAGGCAGTCACCCATGATCCCCACAAAGAAATCCGAGAAGAAACGGCCTAGAAACGAAGAATCGAACCAAGAACGAAAATAGCACAAAATGAACTCGGGAAGGAAGACAAGCAAATCATTTCTAGAACGATTCTTCCATACAACCAGAGGTCACGATCTGTACAACGGTGGCTAACCTCCACCCTTCATCCACCTGCTAAGATTACTCGATCTGCACTTAGCTAGCCTACCAGAATAGAGAGAAAATAAACTAGGGTTTCGAACAGATAACTTGCCATCCCCTCCACCTCCTATTTATATTGAGTCATCTGGTGGGGGAAAAGACCACACTACCCCTACACTCTAAGCCTAAGATACATACCCCTCAGGGGCAATCTTGGAACTCTGAGATATTTCCTCCGGCTGGGCACGCCGTCCATTCGGCCTTGCTTCCCTCCGATGCAAGCTCCAGGATCCCGCCGCGCGTCCACCGCTTTGAAGCTTCCCGAACATGCCCGGATCACCGTCTCCGTCATGTTGGGCCTTCGGGCTCGGTTTTGAGGCCCAAACCGAGAAACCCACCTCCGATGGTTTTGTGGCCCAACCATCAAACCCCGCGTACAAGCTTCGGTTTTTAGCCGCCATCTTGCACCGGCTCATTTCACGACGTCGTCTTGCTCTTCTTGCACCATGCCGACCGCACTTGGTTCCGTCTGGCCACGGGGTCCCTCGAACCAAGCCTACTTGTCTCTCCACTCCTCGGAGGCCACTCTGGCTAAGACCTTTCGCGCTTGTTCTTCACCTGCACCAACGCAAACCAAGTCGCATCGAACACCTGCAATACTAGGCTAAGAGTCAGTCCAACACCACGTTGTCAATCACTCATCACACTGGAAGCGACCATCCACCGGTCCTCGGACACACCTGGTCCTCAGAAACATGATAGTAATGATTCAAATTTGCTAGTACTACTAGCTAGCTAGAGGCGACATCATCCAGAAAAAAAACGGAGCGTGTGTACGTAGACTTTCTTGGGAGACATATTACATGTATACACACGCTTTGTAGGGTGCTGGTCCAACCAGAAAATTAAGAGGCATAAATCTAAGCGTGGTCCCTAACATGTTTGTTTTGGACGGCTGGTAAGTTTGTACCGGAGACAAGACGGACATTAAGAATGCCCTAATAATTTAAAGGTACGGTGTGGTCATGCCCCACAAACCTTTTCAGTGCAATCATGCCTGGAAATTTCGGTTAACTAGATCGATCAATGTTAATGCATGTGCCAGCCATGATGGTTCTTTTGATTTGGGAGGACCATATATGGAGTTGCATCAACTAGATGTGGTACAAATGTGTTTAGCTCTCATATTTGCAGTCCAATAATAATTTCCTTCATCAGGCTGATGATTTACCTGTCGTTTTAGATCAATGCGCACATAACACGAGCAGAGTTAATACTTGGTTCTGTTTGACATATATATAGCCTGCCTCTGCTAATTTCAACGGCAATGTCTCTCTCAGGGCTCGGCGCTACCGACAGGTGTATCCAATGGAAAATGTTACCATCCACATAAAAAACCAAAAATCAACTTCCTGAAATGACATCTTTTTCAAAACGAAAGTGTTCTCACTCATGATGTATAGCATATAAAAAAATTGATTAAACTAGCATTTCATTAGGCAAAGGGTTGTCTTAAGTACTAGCAATGTCGCATCATTTCTTTTGCAATAGTTTTTAACAGAGTATGTTCTCACTTTATTTATCATAGAAGTAAGATGGACATGGGTATTATTAATTCTCTTGTAGCAGAAATCCTCCAAGAAGGCCCCCACAGCGGATGAGACCGTGCAGCTAGCAGCAGCCAAATGGTGTGGCATCTTCCAGAACCACACACAGAGAGCACCATCGAGATCCCGCCACGTGCGGGTGAGCCACGCGCACGGACGGCCAGAAATCATTGGGCAATGATGCCGCTGTGATTGGTGAGATAAAAGAAGTCAAAGCCTAGGGATTTGGAGTAAGAAAACGGAAATTTTACCAGTGCTCTGACAATGCTTCTCGGACGCAGTAAAATTGGAAGAGGAGAGGCAGCGACAGACGGCAGAATGAAACGGGCGGGTGTGGAATGGAAGCAAGATTCCCGGGGGGGTGCCTCACGTGAGCGGGAGATGTCGTCACGTGACCCTGGCTTGGCGGAGTAAAATGTGACCACTACAGTACTAGGAGTAGGCAGGGCACTGATGCTGACACTTGGTCAAGTGTCAATGTCAGGTTATTTAATCGGATATTAATTGGTCAGCTGGCGATTAGCTTGTCTGGGTTAGTTAACACTAATTAGCAGCGAGCCCTATGGGGGCGAGGGTTAGTTTTATCCGACCAAGACATTCGCTTGCAGCCACATCAAGTGGAGCATTTGTTTTATGTAGCTGCACTCGTACGCAAAATATTCTCCTTGTTTGCTAGCAACAATGTCAAAAGGCAGCCATAGAGTACTCCCGTGTGTACCACAGAGTGAATATGAAGAAAAGAGCACTTTTGGACTGGTTTAAGGCCCCGTTTGGGGGCTCTCTTTTTTTTTCTTTCTTTGGCTGGATTTTGTAAAGCTCTTCTATTGTTAATTCTTGATCGATGCATTCTTGTTCGCTTTTGGGCTGGATGAGATTTGAACCATTCTAGCAAATACTAGAAAATTTTTTTTGAAGCTGAGTTTGGGTATTTAAAATGTTATGAGTGAATCTGTGTAAAAAAACTTGTTTTATAAAAGTATAGTCTGCTATATTATATTGAAATGAAGAGCACACTGGTCAAAATTGTTTTGCAGACCATGTCCAAAACGTCACTAATCTGTCGCTTACTGTGAAGATTGCACCTACAAATAAAGCATAGATAATTTTTTTTTTTGAAGCTGGCACTTGGTCACATTCGGGAGAGGAGCATTCTACTGTTAATCTGACATTTTAAGGGCATCTATGCAATGTACGCGAGCGGATGTGTTTTGGCAGGGCAAGCTAATAATGTGCAGCCCCACAGACGGTTGCCTTGAGATGCATGCAAGAGACAGCATGCATATGACAGAGGAGAAGATTAAAACGGTAGAGAAGCTTCGAGGCAAGAGTAATCCCACAAGCAACGACCTCATCAGTTGCTTGGATCCTATGCCTTGCCAAGGCACGTGAGGTCAATGACAGCTTAATCATCCTGCTTCCAGGAACATTTTGGAGAATGGAATGCTCCGTAGATTCTGCACAATTCCCTTTGACTTCTCTCTCTCTCTCTCTCTCTCGCTAGATCTCTCCCAGGCCATCTCTCTCTCTCTCTCTCTCTCTCTAAACATTCCTGAGGACCATGTGAGCCCCGGCTGGGAGAACATCCTAGCCCCAGGCACGGCTAGGTAGCTCAAGCAAAGCACACACAGTGACTCAGTGAGTGAGTGAGTGAGTGGGGGCCTATTCTGTTTTGTCCCTCTCGCTCTCACTGAGAAACTTGACAAGCTGGGGCGGTTGCCATGCATGTGCGAGATGGACCCGCGGCCGGTACGTACCCTGCTTCGATCCAGCGCGAGGAATTAGCAGCTGGTACAGCGATTTGGGCGAGATTCCTTTTGCAATAGCGGCAAGGCAAAATCCCTCCTGCTGGTGACAACGATTACCAGGAGTGATATGCATGCCCATGTTACTAGCTTTTCCTGTGACAGCGAGAGGGGTCTCTAACAGCTTTCCGATTAAGGCCATCTTGCCGTTTTCAGAACTTGTCGAGGAAAGAGTAGAGAGATCGAGGAAACCCGTGTGCATCGACGCAAAGTGGAGTATGTAGTAATTCGGTGATGCTTCTATTTGACCAATGTAATGTTAGTTCTGGGAGGACCTCTTGAAAACTTTAGCTGAGCCTTGTGCCTCGCGAACCGACCATCATTCACCAACAATCACAGTATCCTCTACATGTAGTTCTCAGTTCAACACTTCAACATGTGTACGAGTACGACCCAGCAGGTCGGGCCTGACCCAAGCCCAATCTGAAACGTAATTCCACTTAAATGTGCATTAGAAAAAAAAAACTCGAACAACCCATCACTCCATATCCCGCCCAAAGTAACAAACATCTTTTTCATACAAGTGGGTTCTTTTTTTTTGGTGGACCCATACAAGTGGGTTCTAGGGCCGGGTATGGATAACCAATTTCGCCCTGAGACAAATTAGGTTTCACTGGGTCGATCCATGCCTAGGACTTGCTTGCATTGACCAAAATGGTGCTCTCTCTCCATTTAAAAATATAAGACACGGTTTAACTCTAACACAGTTTCAAACTTGACTTTGATTAAAACGTAACACTACCAGAATCCTTCACATCCGCCCGCCTCCTCCGCCTCGGCCATTTTTGGACCTGGTGCTGATGGGGCTTCAGCACCGGGTCCAACGGCTAGGAGCGGGGGCGGCGCGGAGGTGTGTCCGGGCGGACACATTAGCACCGGGTCGTGGCACGACCCGGTGCTAATGTTCACCCTTTAGCACCGGGTGCAGCCACGACCCGGTGCTAAAGGCCTCGGGCACATTAGCACCGGGTCGTGGCTGCACCCGGTGCTAAAGGGTGAACATTAGCACCGGGTCTTGCCACGACCCGGTGCTAATGTGTTTGAATATAGGGGCTTCCCCTCCCCCGCCCGAGCCAGCTGAACACTTAGGCGCTGTGTTCATGCTGCTCGGCCGTGGGAGGGGAGGTGCTGCCCAAATTTTTTTCAAAATTTGTGAAGAATCTACTCATCTAAGGAGCACTACAAGGTACACTCTTTCATTCTCTAATGTTTTATTTAGCTTGTAATCCTTCTATGATTTAGAAATAGAGGGATTTGTGAATCAAAGTAAAGCTAGCTAGAGAGAGATTGTGTTCTTGGAGGAGAGAGAGGAGAGAGCTTGAGTTCATGGTGGAGAGAGTGTTCATGCATGTTGTGTTTTAAATGGAGAGAGAAGGCAAGCTAGTTAGTATTTTGTTTTGTATGACTTGTGAATAGTTGTAAGGCTTATAGTAATGTGGTTTTAGAAATTACTAGAAAATCAATATAAAATGCTAGAAAATCTTATAAATTACTAGAAAATCTTATAAATTACTAGAAAATCTTATAAATTACTAGAAAATCAATATAAAATGCTAGAAAATCTTATAAATTAATAGAAAATCTTATAAATTACTAGAAAATCAATATAAAATGCTATAAAATCTTATAAATTAATAGAAAATCTTATAAATTAATAGAAAATCTTATAAATTACTAGAAAATCAATATAAAATGCTAGAAAATCTTATAAATTAATAGAAAATCTTATAAATCTTATAAATCTTATAAGGCTTATAGTAATGTTATATTTAATGAATATAGTAATGTAGTTTTAGAAATTTATTTATATAATGGAATATATATTATAATTTGTATTTATTTATATATTAATTTTTTTTTATCTTTAAATTGTATTGTATATTTGTTATTGGTTAATAATGCAGATGAATAGACAATGGATGTACGGGGACCCCCACGCTCAGGCCTTCCGTGATGGCCTTAGGACGTTTCTCGATGCCGCCGAGGCTAACAGGACGCCGTCCGGTTTCATGTTCTGCCCATGCACCCATTGTAAAAATATACAATCGTACAAACAAAGAGGTTGTCTTCAAGTGCATTTGATGAGGCACGGTTTCATGAGGAATTATTCTGTTTGGACGAAGCACGGTGAAAGAGGAATTCTAATGGATGAAGATGAAGAAGACGAGGCCGATGACGACATTCCGTTATTGGCTCAATACTACGGTTCCTTTGCATATGCTGCAATGGGTGATGCCGATGAGGAAGATGTTGCTCGGGAAGGCGATGCTCAGGAAGATGTTGCTCAGGAAAATGAACCTACTGATGGGCTCGGGCAAATGTTGCGTGATGCCGAGAAAGACTGCGGCAATGATAAGGATATAAAAAAGATACAGCGCATGTTGCAGGACCACAAGACTGACCTGTACCCAGATTGCAAAGAGGGGCTAAAGAAGTTGGGTAGCACACTTGAACTTCTGCAGTGGAAGGCAGCAAATGGTGTTACTGATAAGGGTTTCGAGGAGCTACTGAAACTCGTAAAGAAGATTCTTCCAGAGGGTAACACATTGCCATCGACAACGTATCAAGCAAAACGTGTTGTTTGCCCTCTCGGTTTGGAGGTGCAGAAGATACATGCGTGTCCTAATGACTGTATCCTCTATCGCGGACAGTACGAACACTTGGATCGTTGTCCGGTTTGCACCTGCGCGCGATACAAAATCAGGCGGGACGACCCTGGTGATGTTGGGGGAGAGCGTTCTAAGAAAAAAATCCCTGCGAAGGTGATGTGGTATTTCCCTCTGATACCCCGTCTGAAGCGTTTGTTCAGGAACAAAGACCATGCCAAACTGATGTGCTGGCACAAAGAAGAACGTAAGCAGGATGGCATGTTGAGACACCCCGCCGATGGATCCCAGTGGAGGAACATCGACAGAGCATTCCCAGAGTTTGATGCTGATGCGAGGAATGTTAGGCTTGGTTTAAGTACCGATGGCATGAACCCTTTTGGTGAAATGAGCAGTAGTCATAGCACTTGGCCCGTGACTGTTTGTATCTACAACCTACCCCCCTGGCTCTGCATGAAGCGGAAGTTCATTATGATGCCAGTGCTCATCGAAGGCCCAAAGCAACCTGGCAACGACATTGATGTGTACCTAAGACCATTGGTTGACGAACTTTTGCAGCTGTGGAAGAATGAAGGTGTTAGCGTGTGGGATGAGGACAAGCAGGAGCAGTTTGACCTTCGAGCACTGCTTTTCATAAGCATCAACGACTGGCCTGCACTAAGTAACCTATCAGGACAATCAAACAAAGGATATAAAGCATGCACTCACTGTTTAGAGGAAACCGAAAGCATGTATTTGAAACATTGTCGTAAAGTTGTGTACATGGGTCACCGTCGATTCCTTCCGGCGAAGCATGAGCTACGAAAGAAATGTGCGCATTTTGGCGGGAATGCTGACCGCCGTACAAAGCCGAGACACCGGAGTGGAGAAGAGCTATTTGATATGGTGAAGGACCTACACGTGGTGTTTGGCAAGGGAGACGGAAGCCAGGCTGCTCCGACGGGCGAGGATGGTCGTGCCGCGATGTGGAAGAAGAAGTCTATCTTTTGGGAGCTACCTTATTGGCAACGTTTAGAGGTCCGTAACGCGATTGATGTGATGCATCTGACGAAGAATCTTTGCGTGAACTTGATAAGCTTCCTGGGTACTTATGGGAAGCCAAAAGATACACTGGAAGCACGTCAGGATCTGAAACGATTGAAGCAACGGACTGATCTACATCCAGAAAAGAGAGACAAAGGACGCCAGTACTTGCATCCTGCCAGCTTCACTCTCAGCAAAGAAGAGAAGGCAAGCATGTTTGAATGCTTGAACAGTATCAAGGTTCCGTCTGGCTACTCCTCCAATATTAAGGGAATAATAAATATGAAAGAGAAGAAGTTCACAAACCTGAAGTCTCACGACTGCCATGTGTTGATGACACAGCTGCTTCCCGTCATACTCAGGGGTGTGCTACCAGTAAACGTGCGGAAAGCCATTGTGAAGCTATGTGCATTCCTCAATGCAATTTCTCAGAAGGTGATCAATCCAGACCACTTAGATCAGCTACAGAACGACGTGGTGCAATGTCTTGTCAGCTTTGAGATGATATTTCCACCATCCTTCTTCAATATCATGACACATCTATTGGTTCACCTCGTCAAAGAGATTCGTATAATGGGCCCAGTATTTCTACACAACATGTTCCCATTTGAGAGGTTCTTCGCTGTCCTAAAGAAGTATGTCCGTAATCGTTCTCGTCCAGAAGGATGCATTGCTAAGGGATACGAAACGGAGGAGGTCATTGAATTCTGTGTTGACTTTGTCGACGATCTTATGCCGATTGGTGTGCCCGAATCCCATCACGAGGGGAGACTTGGTGGAAAGGGCACACTAGGGAGAAGATCGATGGTGATCAAGGACGTTGAGACATTTCGTAAAGCGCACCTCACAGTTTTGCAACAATCAACCTTAGTTGCTCCGTACATCGAGGAGCACATGCAGATTCTCAGGGACGAAAACTCAACAAAGTCTGCGGCCTTCATTCAGCGTCTGCACAATAGTACTTTCGCCGATTGGTTGCGAAGACGTCTTATGGGTGTCGAGGGCATTGATGCGCAGCTAGCTTTTGTAGCTAGAGGTCCATCGAGCACGATCTTGACATTCCAAGGATACGACATCAATGGGTATACATTTTACACAAGAGCCCAGGACAAGAAAAGCACCAACCAAAACAGTGGTGTCCGGATCGACGCGACAGACACCAATGGCAATACAAACTCATACTATGGAGTCATAGAGGAGATATGGGAACTAGAGTACGGACCTTTGAAGATCCCACTGTTCAAGTGCCAATGGGTGAAGCTGACTGGAGGAGGTGTTAAAGTTGAAGCGGACTATGGAATGACGTTAGTGGACCTAAACAAGATTGGCTTTCTAGACGAACCGTTCGTCCTGGCCAAAGCTGTCACACAAGTTTTTTATGTGAAGGACATGGCTAGCAGACCGAAGAAAGGGGCGGATAAGAAAGGTGGGGGTAAGCAATTGGACCCATCACAAGACGAGCCAAAGCGTCATATAGTTCTTCCTGGAAAGAGAAAAATCGTAGGAGTTGAGGACAAGACGGATGAAGATTATGATATGCTCGATGGCCGGCCTCCATTCTCAGTGGCTGATGACCCAAGCATCCTGTTAGCGGCGGAGGAGACACCGTATCTACGGCGTGATCACAATCAAGGAACATTTGTAAAGAGGAAGTTTATTAGTGTCCGAGTAAACGATGATGCCATGTAATTTCTATTGATTTATAGGATTTTCTAACATTTTATATTGATTTTCTAGTAATTTATAAGATTTTCTAGTAATTTATAAGATTTTCTAGCATTTTATATTGATTTTCTAGCATTTTATATTGATTTTCTATTAATTTATAAGAGTTTATATTAATTTATAAGATTTTCTAGCATTTTATATTGATTTTCTAGTAATTTATAAGATTTTCTAGTAATTTATAAGATTTTCTAGCATTTTATATTGATTTTCTAGCATTTTATACTGATTTTCTATTAATTTATAAGATTTAGGCCTTTAGCACCGGGTCGTGGCTGCACCCGGTGCTAAAGGCAACGACCGCGGCTGGCCACGTCACCGGGCGCACACGAGCCACGTCACTGGCCCGTCGTGGCCTTTAGCACCGGGTCGTGGCTGCACCCGGTGCTAAAGGCCACGACCGGGCCGCGGGGGCCGTGCGGCGGCCGGCCACGTCACCGGGCGCACGCGAGCCACGTCACTGGCCCGGTCGTGGCCTTTAGCACCGGGTCGTGGCTGCACCCGGTGCTAAAGGCCACGCTGCGGCGGGGCCAAAGACCGGCCTGGCCGCGGAGGCCGTGCGAGAGCTGGCCACGTCACCGGGCCACGTCACTGGATGAACAAGAACAATTTTTCTTTTTAATCTCTGTATAAAAGTTGTAACTAGTCGTTCTCCCTCGTACAAACTTCAAAAAAGATCATTTTTCTTCCTAAAAATTCCTAAAATCATACTCTATCAAGTTATGAAACTTATTAATGTTATTATTTTGAAAAATCTTCTCGTGTTTGAACAATCCAAATTTTGAATTAAAAATGACACCTACAACCAAGGTTTTTTTCACACTAGGTGATGTCAAATGAAAAAGTGATGAATACCAAAGTTTCATATTTCATCATGATCTACAATCTTTATTTAGGTCATTTTGTCATTTTCAAAATGGGTAATAACATGTAGTAGAAATTTGACAAGTCTCTAACAAAGTTTTGGAAACTATGCGAGTGAATCTAGGATTAATGAACAATGTACACTACCACTTTCTCAAATGCAAAAATGACTTAAATAAAGATTGTAGATCTTGATGAGATATGAAATTTTGGTATTCATGACTTTTTCATCTGAGACCGTTTAATGTTCCAAAATCTTTCATTTAGTTATCAATTTTTGTAATTTATAAGAGTTTCTAGTAATTTATAAGATTTTCTAGTAATTTATAAGATTTTCTAGTAAGTTATAAGATTTTCTAGTAATTTATAAGATTTTCTATTAATTTATAAGATTTTATATTAATTTACAGGATTTTCTAGTAATTTAAAAGATTTTCTATTAATTTATAAGATTTTCTAGTAATTTATAAGATTTTCTAGCATTTTATATTGATTTTCTAGTAATTTATAAGATTTTCTTATTTAATATATATTTTTAATAGGTATTAATAACTGAATTAAAACAAGTATTAATAACTATACATTAAAAACTATATTTATAAGATTCCCAAATAGTAGCCCCCGGTGCTAAAGGCCCGTTTGGAAACTGGGCGCCAAACGAAAAGTTGGGGCCTTTAGCACCGGGTTGATCTAAAATCCGGTGCTAAAGGCCCCCAATTTTCGTTTGGCGCCAGTTACGGGGCCTTTAGCACCGGGTGTAGAAGACCCGGTGCGAAAGGGGGGCCTTTAGCACCGGGTCGTGGCTGCACCCGGTGCTAAAGGCCTCAGTCTGGCGCACAGTTACGGCCTTTCGCACCGGGTGTAGAAGACCCGGTGCTAAAGGCCCTTTCGCACCGGGTGGTGGGAAGACCCGGTGCGAAAGGGGGGGCATTTAGCACCGGGTGCAGCAACGACCCGGTGCGAAAGGGCCTTTAGCACCGGGTCGTGGCTGCACCCGGTGCTAAATGCCCCGGACCTATATAGGCCGGGGACTTCTCTCCCCTTCCTCACTTCGCCCTCATTCGTCACAGATCGAAACCGCCGCCGGTGCCCCCTCGTCTCCTCAACCGCCGCCGCCCGTCGCCGTCGCCCGTCGCCGTCGCCGCCGCCGCCCGTGGTCCCCGCGTTCACGCCGCCGCCGCCTGTCGTCCCCGCGCCCACGCCGCGCCGCCGCCCGTCGTCCCCGCCGCCATTGTCGTCCCCGCGCGCGCCTGTCGTCCCCGCCGCCGCTCGTCCCCGCGCCGCCGTCGCCCGCCGCCCATCACTGTGAGCTTCTGTGAACACTCTTGATCTCTGTGTAACAGGTGGACTGGCCTAAATGATGGTTGAGGATTTGTAACTTTGAAACGCCTGATAGCATAGATGCCATTTTCTTGTATTTTTGGATCATGCCGTGCTATCTGTATTGGAGATATTTACATTGAAATGTATATTGGAAATGTTATATGTTTGAAATGTATATTGGAAAATGCATCATTTAAATGTATTGGAGATATTTACATTGAAATGTATATTGGACAATGCATCATGTTTGAAATGTATATTGGAAAATGCATCATTTAAATGTATATTGGAAATGTTATATGTTTGAAATGTATATTGGAAAATGCATCATTTAAATGTATTGGAGATATTTACATTGAAATGTATATTGGAAATGTTATATGTTTGAAATGTATATTGGAAAATGCTTCATTTAAATGTATTGGAGATATTTACATTGAAATGTATATTGGAAATGTTATATGTTTGAAATGTATATTGGAAAATGCTTCATTTAAATGTATATTGGAAATTCTATGTATATTAGAAATATATGTGCTTCATTTAAATGTATATTGGAAATGTTATATGTTTGTATAATGTATACTATCGAAAATGTTTATTATCGGAAATTCTATGGCGTACCCGAACCCATCGCGCACCCGAACCCCTTAGCGAATCCGTTTTTCGCGCACCGACCCCCTTAGCGAACCCTTAGCGAATCAATTCACACCGCGCACCCGAACAACAACAACAACAACGTCCCACCCGAATCAATTCTTACCAATTGTTTTTAATTCTATAGATGGCGGACAACAACAACAACGTCCCACCCATGCAAGAGGACAACAACACCCCTGTCCCACCCATGCAAGAGGACAACGACACGTTCTTTGCGAATCAACTTTTCAATATTGTAACCCAACCAATGTCGATGGATGATGTGTTGGGCATCATTGGAAGGGACGACAATGTCCAGGGCGACAATGTTGCAAGGGCCGAAACTATTGAAGGAGCCGGTAGCGCGCCCTCGTCTAGTCAGGTGTGTATATAGATAACATAAATTTGTACTGTACATGTCAATTATGTATACCATCTCTATATCATCTCGTATATATGTAATTTGTGTAGGCCGCCTCTGCTAAGAAATCAAAACGATCGACCACGAAGAAGCTGAAGGATGTCAAGTTACACATCACCCGAGTGGAGGATGACGGGGAGCCAGTTGAGCCCCCAAAAGTGGCCAAGAAATTTGTATCTCAGTGCGGGGTAATTGTACGGGACAATGTGCCCATTAGTATCAGAAAATGGAAGTCCACGGACCCCACTGAGGAGTACGTGCTCCCCGATACAGAGAAGGAGATGCTATGGAGGGAATTAAAGGCAATATTCGACTAGCCTAGCACTCATGAAGCAGAACTGAGGGATTGGACAATGAAGAAGATGGCAGTTCTGTTTCAGGATTTCAAGAAGAAGTTGTACTCGCAATTTCTCAAAACCGGAGAGGCCCCGGATCCTGAGAAGTATAAGAAGATCACCAATGACGAGTGGGAAGCATTCATTGAGTACAAAACCTCCGAAGAGGGTGCAACGGCTAGCGCTAGAAACGCTGGAAACGCCGCAAATAAGAAGTACTCGCATAAGATGGGTTCGGGAGGTTACAAGGCAAGCATCGCTAAATGGGAGAAGATGGAAGAAGATCTATATGCTAGAGGCATCACTCCAGCGACACATGACTGGCCCACAAGGACCAAGCATTGGTACTATGGTCATGGAGGCACCCTGAGCCCAATCGACGGCTCCTTAGTTTTTCCCGAGGACTTGCGAGAACTAGCTCAGCGTCTCCTCGATATCCTCAGGGCATCTGATAGGGGAGAATTTGTTGCCGATAGAGACAGAGATGAGCTAACCTATGCCTTAGGGAACAAGGAGCATCCTGGACGGACGCGCGGCGTAGGCACAAGCGTCTCATGGAAGAAAGGTTTCCAAGAGCACGCCGCCACCTATAGGAGCCGTTCGAGGAAGAAGGCCGAATATGAGCAGAGGGTAAGGGACCTAGAGCAAACGGTTGCCGCCCAGGGCTCAAAGCTCCAAGAAATGGAGTCAGAGATGGAGCGACGGATGAAGGTAGCATGGCTGCAGATACAACAAGCCACAGGCGGGACCGGTTCCACAGAGCCTGCACCTCTCCAACAAGCCACAGGCGGGACCGGTTCCACAGAGCATGCACCTCTCCAAGATGCGGCCCTTATTAGCCCTCCACAGCAATATCAAAGCAGTCACGCTTCCACACAGGCCGCCGAAGCGGTCCGTTACACCGTGGATGAAATAACTCAACGGACCGCGTGCGAGCTTGTCGTCAGGCAGAAGAACTTAGCTGTGGTGGTACGTATGCGACCTTAGTTCATACTGCATACATTTCACCGTAAATACCATTCATTTACTAACTTTCTTTGTGACTACTAACTTATCAGGTCGCATACGGTATGACCAAACGTGTGGAAGAAGGGCAAAAATGGCACTGCAATGACATTCCACATGGTTACGTACCTGTTGAGGTGGAGCAAGTCGTCACCAGCTGGGAAGACTTGGAACTTGACATCCCCGGAGGTGACGGAGAAACAAAACTCGGTCAGTGTTCTCACTGCATCATTCTATGGAGCAAGGCAGACATCGTTATACCCGATACACCTGCGGCTACCAACAAGCCCCCGTCACCTCCAAGAGATCCACAGGATCATGACGATTCTCCGGGAGCTCCTGATGCAAGCCCGTCTCCTCCGCCAAAGAGGTCTCCGTCTCCTCCGCCGAAGAGGTCTCCGTCTCCTCCGCCGAAGAGGGGACGCCGCACTAAAGCCTCTGCCCCCACTCCACCAGCGAAGAAGGCGCGAAAAACTAGAGAGAAGCCCGCACCAGAGAAAAGAGCGGGCGAGAAGACTCTAGAGGAGCTCGAAGCCTCGGTAAAAGCAGACACAAAGAGGCAAATGGCCGAGTGGAGGAGAAAACCTGAGGCGGAGCCGAAGCTTGATCCCACCATCGTGAAGTCATTCCTCGGTAATTTGAGCAAGGGTCAACAGAAGGAAGTAATAGTAACAGACTATGACCGCTCATTACTGAAATCTCGCCGGAAACGGAAGGCTGCGGATAAGGAGGCGGGCCCATCCAAAAAGGTTCCTCAACTCGGCCAGCAACCTCAGCGTCCCTTGGGTCCATTGCCATCTCTGGACGAGCTTAACATTCAACGAGTAATGGCCGAGACTGGACTAACCAGAGCGCAAGTCCTGGGGGAAGAAGATGTGCCAGTAAACACAACGCTGAAGTGGCCGTTTAAGCTTGGCGAGCCTATGGTCCCTCCTGAAATGGAGAGGAAGCTACAAACGAAGATGCGCCGATTCCATGACTGGTATTTGGAAGAATCAAGAAGGAATAAACGGCGCATGATAAAAGTAGGCGTGAAGGACCAAGACTTCTACAATGGTGACGCGGATTTTGTCTGGCTCAGGTTTAATGATATATATGAGCTGTACCACCGCGACGCCATGGACGTGGATTTGATCACATGTTGGACATTGTAAGTACTTTGTTGTTGCTTATAATTCACAGTTTGAAAACAATAATTCCAATCTATGTTGACGCGGGCTTTATTTATTGCTTAACATATGCAGAATGGAGATTCAAAAATGTCGCAGAGACAATATATATGACGTTGGTTTCGTTGACCCTCGAAGGATAAGTGAAGAAATGATAATGCACAATCCTGAGGAAACATATTTAAACCTATACAAATATATCAAGAAACAAAATTACTGTGACTCCATACTAATCCCGTACAACATCGAGTGAGTACATTCACAGCCTTCTTCTTATACTGTCTGTGTAACAATTCATTTCTGATTATAATGTATACATGTGCACAGATTCCACTGGTTCCTAATTATATTGTGTCCTGATCGGGGTGTCGTGAACGTCTTTGATTCATTGCACACCCCAAAAGAAAAACTACAGAACATCATGGACATGATGGCAAGGTGATGTATATTTTCCCCTACTTAATCCACCCCTTCCACTCGCAATGACTTAACTCAATTTTTTTGTTCGCAGGGCCTGGATTCAATTTCGTACAGAACACACGGGTATACAACATGAAACACTAAAATGGAACATTGGCTTTCCGGTAAGCAAGTAATTTGTACATGTAGGCATCGACTAATATATTATATGAATTTTACTAGATTTCTTTTGGTCGACAGTGTGCCAAACAGGGACCGGGAAATAATTTATGTGCATACTATGTGTGCGACTACATGTGGAATTGGGGACATAAAAAGCTCACACAACGCGATATTATGGTACGTAATAATAAAGACATTTCCATTATTATTAAGTGCACAATTATTGTCTCCAACTCGACGGATTAAATGTCTTTCAAATATTTTTAAATTATAGATGTTCAACCTGAAGGAAGAGTCCCTAGAGATAGAAAGAATTGACGCAATTGCAGAACAGCTCGTCGGATGGATCTGGGATGAGGTCGTCAATCCCCGAGGAGAATTCCACTCGCCAATACTGGAGGACGTGCCGGACAGTCCAACGAGAGCTAGCTAGTCGTCAATCTTAATTATGTAGAAAATACAGTTTAAATATATATAACTCGAGTTGACATGCATGAATATCTACTTTTGTAATATATATGTCTTCTATTTTGATGAAATGTCAGCTAGTATGAATATAGAGTCGGCCGAATACGCATTAGAATACACGTATTAGAATATATACGTATATAGACGTGCACGCATGGCTACTGAAAAAAGCAAAAAAAAAAAAGAAATCCGGGGTCTTTAGCACCGGTTTCAGGCAGCAACCGGTGCTAAAGGGCCTTTAGCACCGGGTGCAGCCACGACCCGGTGCTAAAGGCCCTGCTACCGGCGCTGCGGGGCAGGCCCTTTAGCACCGGGTCGTGGCTGCACCCGGTGCTAAAGGGCCCCTTTAGCACCGGTTATTCAACCCGGTGCTAAAGGGGTACCCCTTTAGCCTCGGATTAGTTGCACCGGGTGGGAAACCCGGTGCTAAAGGGCTTTCCCACCCGGTGCAGATGTCGATCATTCTGGTAGTGTAAGAAAGTACATCCAAATGTAAATCAATTGATACCATTTTAATTGTACAATATTTATACTATGTGAGGCTAATTGTTAGTTAAAACACGTCTCTAGCCAATTATTATCCTGCCAGGTTTCCTTGGACCATTTAGTTTATAAGAGGTTTGAGTCTTAAAATTAATGTGTATATGTGTCTTCTAAAAAAATCAGAAGGAGCAAGTCTTTACTCCGTAGACATTACTACCTCATCGGTCTAAAAATGCAACTTTAGTATAGAGTTCAGTCAAATCCTCATAATTTTGACCAACCTTATAATAAAAAATACTAACACTATGTATTGTTAGATTCATCATGTAATATAGTTTAATTTCATATAGGATGCCTGTTTGAAATTATAAATGTTGGTACTATATTTTATAAATCTAGTCAAAGATACTTCAACTCTAACCAAACCTAGAGTTGTAATCTTTTTCTTTTTTTTACGAAGGGAGTACGTTGCATCGTCATGTAGTAATTTATACTAAATTTTCCCTCAAACTCCGCCACCGATTTGATGAGGACATCACCGCCAACGATACATCCACGTCATTTCCTCCTATCATTGCTGGTCCCATTACCCATGCTCGTGCTAGATAACTTAATCATCAGGTAAGTTAACTCCTGAGTTCATGTTCATCATATTTAGATTGTGGAGACCCGTGCACTCTTGTTTTTCTTAGGAATCAAGGAAAGGACCGAGAAGCAAAAGGACTCGCGCGGGCTGGATTCGGACAGCAGAAAAGCATCGACCTGTGATGAACACTACAGTCGCATACGGACTCGTATTGGGGTGTTCGAGTACTTCATGAAAAGCTTATCAAGTCTACTTTCCAACAGATCTGACCTCACGTCCATACATGTTCGGGAGTCGGCTTCAATCATATATTTTGTACCGAGATATTTTTTGTCCATGATGCCGCGTCATTTTATTTTGGCCCAACGGGCCGTGTATCAAGTCGATTCCATTATGGACGCATACTAGGGTTGGAGCACGACCCCAGCACCCATGTGGTCATCCTCCCTTGTCTTATACCCTTTAACCACCGCTAAGAACACTTGGGTTTTTGTTTAGATCAAGTTTAGTCTTTGCTACTTGCTTTTAAGCGTGCGTGCTGGTCCAGCCGCCCTTCTTCAAGTCTTCGTAACTCCACTTCATTTGTGATTGAGTTTGAGATTGAAACACTTCATTCCCATGTAGTAAATTCAGTACTTGTTCTTGCTAGTTCTTCGATTGCTTACAGGATAGGTGCCCTAGTGGCCGGGTGACGCGCTCCACAAGATCGCAGCATCCATATATTAGAGGTGGTGTATCAATTGCTAAGGCGCAACGTCCATTGAAAGGTTGTAGTCAGGCCGTGAATGTCGTTTCCTCCAATCGAGTTATCCTCTCGCCTCTCATCAAGAGATCGGGCACAAACCATAACGGGTTACGATCACGCAACACGTGCTATAGAATTATATGTGTTCATGTTTTCAATCTACTCCAACAGACACGGATATATAGAACAATTAATTGTCTTAGTGGCATATAAGAAACAACGATATGATACTACCACAATACATTGTAAGGGTTGTTTCTATACGCCAGGTTAATTCTCTACTAGAGACAAGGCAGTCCTGGCTGAAGTACAAAGCACAAGGGTTAGAATATGCTTGAAACATTGATAGCGAGTTTACACACGCTCCTAATCCGTGTGCTTAACCCAATACTAATTGTAAACTTAATTGTTCCACGGTAATATATATCTCTTCATAGGCAATAAACTCTCGCAACAACAATGCTGGCTCGATTAATTGTCAACATTCCTCCATACATTCCCAACCAATGAAGTAATGAACTGAGGTGGATCATATGCACATGTTATTTTCTTAAATAAAAATAAATTCTTGTTGGCATAAGCATGTGGGCAAAGTGCAAGAGTGATCAGAGGACTGATGAGGAGGCCGGAGGCCAGTGACCACACACCCATAAACCATTTAAAAAGAAGAGGGGCCGGCCATACATGATAAAGGCAGTGTACAGGGTGGGGTGAAGGGGGGAAAAAGGATGAACAGTGGGCGGCTTAAATGGCGCTGGATTGATCCAACCATCGTCAGGCCGCTCGCCGGTGGCAGTCGCCCGTCACTTAACTCCTCCTCCGGCCGGCCTTCTCCTCCCCAGCGCATCATGCAGAGTGCAATGGCAATGCGACGATGCGATGCGATTCCAAAATTATTTATTGGGGATGGATCGATCCATGGCATTCATTCACACTCAACCATTCACTTTGCTTCTGGTCCATGATGCATATATATATCTCCATGCATGCGTGCCTGCTGCGTGCTGATGCATGCGTGGACTGCGCGCACTGATGAACACACACACACACACACACACGGACACGATGGAGCCCTAGCTGGGCAGGCTAGGCCCGGGGTAGGGGGAGGAGAGTAGTAGCACGTACACGTACGAACGCTGGCTCCGCTCGGTTCAGACAAACTGTTACGTTGCGCCTGCTGGTCTCTAGCCACCACGTGGTCGTGGCCGGATTCAATGCCCCAGCACCAGCCATGGCCATGCATCGCTCAATGCTAGTGGCAGCTCCTTGCCTGCCTGCCTGCCTCTGCTTCGTCATTACATGCACACAAGAACCGGTGGAGGTCGACCATCTATGGTGCGTGCTCTCGCTGCATGCATGCACGCATGCTGCAATGGCACACTGTCGGTGTGTCCCTTCATTTTTCTTTTCCATTTTAATAAATGGCGGCACAATGCGCTTCTTAAATTTTAAAGTACTATATATACAAGGCCCCATTCGCAACGCAAGCTATATTTTGGGATGATAATGTTGTATATTATTATTAGTTTCATCCGTGCTCTATCTCGTCACCACAAGATCGATCTTCTTGGATTAATCCCAATCAAACTATAGCACCATTCGTAGAGCTCGACACCCTCGCTCGATCTACCAACGTACCCATCGATCGAGCAAGCAAACGCTCTTAGGCAATCCCCTGTACGTTTTCATTTTTTACAGTTTTACCGATGGAGGCCTTGCATTGCACAACATATATGCTGTGGCTGCCTTGGTGTGCACTCCTCGCGTGTACGTACGTAACGTACCTCCCCCGTGTACAGTGACAGCCACAGTAGCTACAAGTCCCATCCTCCGCAAACGCAGCATGAATCTCTCTCGGGAACACGTACGAAAAAACACGACGCGCGCAGCAATTTTGAGGTCAAGGCCGGGATCGATCGATCGACACATCCGGCCGGCCTAGCTAGGCTCTTGTTCGATTTTAATACACGGGCCGGGCCGCGCAGCGCAGCGCACGAATACACATGCATGCATATGCCTGCGCTCTCGATCTCTAGGGCATATGTAGCTGCATGCTGTAATAGCGCCGATTGTGATAGTTGCCAAATTTGAGAGTCAAACTTTGGTTGTTTTGGTGCGTGCGCCACTGTAGCATTTCTTTTCTATGTGTAAAAAATTATTCAAAAATTGATTAATTAGGTTCAAAATGTTCATCTCGCAGTACAACAAAACCGTGCAATTAGTGTTTAATTTTATCTATATTTAGTACCCTATACATGTGTCGATATTTGATGTGATGTGAATCTTTTTTTTATAATGAACTTTAGAAGTGGACAAGGCATATCTCAATTATCGAAAGAGACACACATGTGGTTATTCATTCTCTCTCTCTCGTCGCAGTCGCCTTGGAAACTTGCGACGCGGTTGGCCGCGCATTCAATGCCCCCCGGCCGCCTGCATCACAACATTTACTACAATCTCCTGTGGAATCTTGCACGCTTGTAGAGAAGGGAGGCAACGGCGGAGTTAAATCCCTCGATCGGCAACAACAACGCCGGAAAACGATTTCCGTAAGGTCTTCTCGGATGGGTTGAGTTAGCACGCTAGCTCTAAGAGACAGCTCCTTCAATGATCTAGTTACTAGCATCTAGCTCATAACATGAATGACGCTACATATCATTCTCACATAATCTCGAAATACGTGTATGAGAATGTCTCTTGAATAAGAGCTGGCTCTTAGCTTTTTGTACTGTTTATAGATTAAAATATTTATGAGCTAGTCTAAGAGAGCCACTGGAGAATGTCTAACGTAACACCCAAAAATGGCCTATTTAAAATTTTTAGCAATTAAATTAATTGTTTAATGTTATTTACTATCTTGTTCGTAATTAATATAGGCTAAATAAAGAATTTCTAAAAATTAAAATCAAATATAAGTTGTAGAAACAATTACTGTTGCATTTATTTTTGTATTGCTTGTGGTTCAAACAAGAATTTAAATTTATTTAAATTCAAATTTGAATCACCTTGTTTGGAGCTCTAGAAAAGATGTTAGGCCTATAGTTTGTTTTTGCTCCCTGAACTCTTTTCCCGGCTCGTTTCTTCCCCCCTTCTCTTCCTCTGGTTCGGCCCAGCCATCCCCGCTCGGCCCGTCTCGCGCTCGGCCCAGTACTCCACGCAGCCAGCCGCGGAAGTCCATTTTCGCTCCTCCAACTCTTTCCCCCGGCTCGACTTCGCCCCCCCCCCCCCCAACTCCTTTCCCTCGGCCCAGTCCGCCGGCCCACTCCCGCCTCTGCTCCGGCCCAGCTCTGCGACCGCACCCCCTCCCTCTCCTCTCACTGCCATTCGGCCCCACCTGTCAGGGCCATCTTCTTCCTCCATCCTTTCTTCTTTCCCCCGCGCCGAGCTAGCAGCACCGCGGCCCAGCTCGCCTCGGTCCGATCCAGCCAGCCCTCCCGCGCGCCAGGAAGCTTCCTAGCGCCTTCCCCGAAGATTCCTCGCCCCTTTCCCTTCCTTTCCCGCCATGCTCCCCATATGGGAAGCGTTCCTCAGATTATGGAAAGCGATTTCCGCCGCCACCGGACCTTCCATCCACGGCGACCCCCACCTCGGTTCCCTAGGCCCCCGAGCCCCTATATAAGCCTCCCTCCGCACCCCTGAGCCTCATCAACCAGCGCTCGAACCTTTCCAGCACCGCAGTCTCTCCTTCCTCGCGCAGCGCCGCCGCCGAGCGTCGGACTCCGACGAGCACCCTCGTCGGGACCCCGTCGCTTCAATCCAGCACCACCAGGAGCTTCGCCTCGAGGTACTAAAGCTCTCCCACCCTCCAATTTGTGCATCCCAGCGTCGTAGCTCGGTTTCCCTCGGTCGCCGACGATGACCGTCCGCCGGTCACCGTCGTTCGCCTTCCCCTCTGCACTACGCTCGACTAGAACCCCACAGAAGTACTCTCCGCCTTTCCCTGAATCTCTAGAGCCAAAAACCCGACCCGGAAACCACCCAAAACCCACTCCCCGCGGTACACCAGAGTTCTACTCCGCCGCGCGCCGTCGTCCGACCCCCTCGTCGGCCAACGCTCGACTAGAACCCCCTAGGACGACTCGCCATGTCTCCCTGAATCTGTAGGACCAGATCTCATCGAAAACCGAGCTTCCTAGCGCGAGAAACCCTTAACTCCGGCGAACTCCCGTCGCCGGCCGAGCGGCGCCGCCGCGCTGTCGTCGCCCCCGGCGAGCCTCTCGCCGTGAGCCGTCCGATCCGAGATCGACCGTCCAGATTAGAACAGCTGATACCCCTTCGCGTTTTAAATCCAGGACGTCCAGATCAGATCCAACGGCCCAGATTAGAACCTAGGATACCCCTTCGCGTTTTAAATCTCAGCCGCCCAGATCGGATCCAACGGCTGCCACGCGTCCGAGCCAGGTCAATACCGGTCAGCGCTGGTGGTTTTACTAAAGAGACCCTCAACTTCCTAACAATTAACCCGCAGTCCACTCCTATTCAAAAATATTTACATCCAGGTCCTGTTTTATTCAAAACCCCCCCTGACCTTTTAAAAATTAGAACCCAGGGTCCAGCCTTTGCATTTTTGCACGTTAGCCCTCCTGTTTTAATACGAAATTACGTGTAGGTCCTCGGTTTTTCACAAATAAGCCCCTGAAACTTAGAAATGCCATAACTTTCTCGTTTTAGCTCCGATTAGAGTGATTCTCGCGCTCACGTGTTCGTAGCAAAGCGTAGAATATTTCTAGCTCCTGTTTTTGTACTGTTTTCACTGTTTGGTATACTGTTTCTAATAGAATACTCTTGTTTGCATGTATTGGCTTGGGTGGATGCTTGTGTGGTGTTTCGTGTCTAGTCGGTGAGCCGTTGCCGTTGGAGTTTGAGTACGAGGACTTTCAGGAGCCGGACTCGCAGCAGCAGCACCACTTTAAAGAAGGCAAGTTATAGCACGGACAATCCTTGCTTCCTACTCACTTGGAATACATTATTTCATACATGCATGTGTCTAATATGAAGTATCCTTTAAGGTTGTACCTAGTTTTTTTTCATTATCCTATCCTTGTTTACCTTGGGTTTATTGCATATGGGTAGAATCTTGCTGAGCGTAGCTACTGTCACCTTTGTTTAACTGCTAAACTTGTATTAATGGTCCACTTCAACCTTAACATTAAAACTCGCTTTTTAGCAACATGGATTAGGGAGCTAGAGCATGTGCTGTGTGCTTTGTTCTAGTGTCTCCCTCTAAGGACCGGTTCTTAAAGCGGCAACCCAGGAGCCTGTCGCCACCGCTAGAACTATAATGGCTCTGGTCTTGGACAAGTAGCATGTACGGCTCTAGCTTAACAGTAGTTACCGACGGGCCGACGGCGTTATGGGAATCACTCGTGAGAGTATGGTTTGATCCACCAAGGACGGGGGTACCGTCGGCTATGCCTCGTTAGGCACAGTCCCGTGTTGGGAGCCACCGTGAGTGCGGGAGCTCCACACGTTGCGCTCTTTATTTTGTTGTTGGCATGCGTTGCCGCGCTCTGGACGCCATTGACCCTCCTATCGCTGCGCCCTGGGAGCTAGTCGATCTTGGTGCCTTGTATCATGCTGCCTGTGTTGTACCATAACGGCTACTGTTTTGTTAGGGTGTCTTGTGAAAAGCCTTGTAGCGTCCCTATGCAGTCACACCTCGGAAGTGTCGATGTGCGTGGTTGGGTGTCAAGTTCCTTTGAACTTTTACGCGACTGGTGGGAAAAGGGCGAAACCTCTGCAGAGTGTAAATCTATCATGATAGCCTTGCTCAGGGTCACGAGCGGCATGGATCCTTTTTTATTAGAAGATGATGTTTAATTATGTTTAATGTTACTTACACTTCGTTAATTGTGTTTCAACCGGGTTTCATTCACTTGTAGTAACTTGGATAATGATAAAACGAACCAACTAAAAGTGCTAATGCAGTTAAGCCGTGTCTAGCCTTTTTGAGCCTTCATACACCCGTGCTATACTTGCTAAGTAATTGCTTTACTTACACTTGCTATTTATTTCAACAAAATCCCGGACGGGTAGCAGATTGGGATGTGCATGAGTCTGCTGCTGAGTTTCCAGAAGATCTACCATACTACTGAGTTGTGTTCTCCCAGTCAGAGTCCTTGTGGGATACGGCTACGCTTAGAGAGAGTTTATCTAGTCTTCCGCTATCCATGTATTTCATTTATGCAGTACTCTGATGTAAACACTACTTTATGATGAATAAATGAAGCATTTGATCTCTGTTTTACCATATTTGTTTGCTATATGTGTAAGTGGACTTCCTGGGCACACATATGGCCACATTCGGGTTTTCGTGAAAATCCGGGTGTGACAGATTGGTATCAGAGCCGTGCTGACTGTAGGAACGCAGCCTAGATAGTACGGTGGACAAATTACTAGGAGACCTCCATGACTTTAATTATTTATGTATGGAATTATGTCTTTAAGTGCTTGTATTTATTGTTATTATGCATCTGCTTGATTTGGATCTTTGTGATGATTGCGATGGGCGTGGACGCCAGTCTTTCCCCATCTAGATTATTGGAATAAGGCTTAAGGACTTTAATGTCTAGATAGCAGGGGTATTCATTTCTCTTGCTAATCTAACCGCCATCTTATACTTGTTATTATAGATGGCTAATCCCAGGGGCCAGAACCAGAACCCGAACCCGAATCACCCGAATCTGAACCCGAATCAGCAGATCCCCACCATCGAACAGCTGATGTATGCTCAAGTCCAGATGATGCAGCAGATGGCTCAGACCATGACGCTGATCCAGCAGAACCAACAGAATCCACATCCTCAGGCAGCTGCTCCACCCAGAGACAAGAGGGGCGAATTTCTGAAGGGACACCCTCCGACCTTCACCAAGGCCACCGACCCACTGGAGGCCGATGACTGGCTCCAGGCGGTGGAGAGACAGCTCGACATCGCGCAGTGCAACGACCGGGAGAAGGTGTTGTACGCAGGAGGACAGCTTCAGGGACCAGCTTTGGACTGGTGGGATTCATACCAGTACGCCCACCCCAACCGTGATCAGATCACCTGGCAGGAGTTCCGTGACCGCTTTCGCTCTCACCATGTACCAGAGGCTCTGATGGTCCTGAAGAAGAAGGAGTTCCTGGCGCTGAAGCAGGAGGGGATGAGTGTCACCGCTTACCGTGACAAGTTCATCGAGCTGGCCCGTTACGCTCCAGAAGACGTGGACATCGACAAGAAGAAGCAGGCCAGGTTTCGTGATGGCTTGCAGGATGCTCTGCAGTACCAGCTGATGTGCACCAAGTTCCCCAACTTTCAGGAGTTGGTAGACAACGCCTTTATGTTGGAGCACAAGCGCCGTGAGATAGAGGAGAAGAAGAGGAAGTTCCAAGGCCAGCAGTCAGGGAGTAGCAGCCGCCCTCGCTTCACTCCTCCACAGGGGAATCAGCAGATGGGGAGCCAGCAGCGCTTCCAGGGCCAGTCCAGCTTGCTGAATCGTGGCCAGTACCAGCAGCGCCCCCAGTACCCTTAGGTGCTACAGCAACAACGTTCCCAGAATCAGCTGCAAAATGGCCCAGTTCAGCGCAACCAGGTGCAGCCAAGGCCTGCCCAGCGCACCGGCCCAGTTAGCACTGCACCAGTGGGTCCGAGGTGTTTTTAATGTGATGAGCCAGGACACTACGTCAATGCTTGTCCCCGCAGAGGCCAGAATCCTGCTGGGCAGAACAACAACCAGAGGGCTGGGCAACCACAGAACCAGAATGGGAAACAGCAACAAGGCCAGGCAAACCATGGACAGCAGAACCTGACTAAGGGCAAGCTTAACCACATGGGTGCAGAGACTGCCGAGGGTGCTACTGACGTGGTCGTGGGTACGTTCCCTGTCAACTCAACCCCTGCAACCGTTTTGTTCGATTCTGGAGCTTCGCATGCTTTCATATCTGCTGCTTTTGTGAAAAAGAACATGATGTCTTTACGACCTATGTCAAACACCATGCTAGTTAGCTCACCAGGTGGGGAACAACGAGCCACTTTACGTTGTACCCATGTCACCATCACAATAAGGGGGGTAGACTTCGAGGTGTACCCGATCGTGCTGGAAACCCTTGGGTTTGACTTAATTCTGGGTATGAGCTGGTTAGGCAGATATGATGTAGTGATCCAATGTTCCAAGAGAGCAGTGCAACTGACAGCCAGGACTAGTGAGAAGGTGGATTATCAAGCAGCTGGTTCCCGAGAGCACAATCAAGTTAATCAAGCTAAAGGTGCAGCTCTTGAAGACATCAGAGTAGTGAGCCAGTTCCCGGATGTATTTCCAGAAGAATTGCCAGGTATGCCCCAGAACGTGAAGTTGAATTCGTTATTGAACTAAAACCTGGCACCGCACCTATAGCCAAAAGGCCATATTGAATGGGAGTAAAGGAACTAGCAAAGCTCAAGGAGGAGTTAGACGCGTTGCTAGCCAAAGGGTACATTCGTCCGAGTTCTTCACCATGGGGAGCACCGGTGTTGTTCACGGATAAGAAAGATGGGTCACAAAGGTTGTGTGTGGACTATCGAGCCCTCAACGAAGTGAACATCAAGAACAAGTACCAATTGCCAAGGATTGATGATCTGTTCGATCAGCTGAGGGGAGCTTGTGTGTTCTCCAAAATAGATCTTCGATCGGGCTATCACCAGATGAGGATCCGCCCGTCAGACATACCCAAGACCGCTTTCACCACTCGGTACGGGTTGTATGAGTTCTTGGTCATGTCTTTTGGATTGACCAACGCTCCTGCATACTTCATGTACCTGATGAACAACGTGTTCATGGATTACCTTGACATGTTTGTAGTGGTATTCATTGATGACATTCTGGTCTTCTCCAAGAATGAGGAAGAACATGAGGAACACTTGAGATTGGTGCTGCAAAGGCTCCGAGAACATCAGTTGTATGCCAAGCTGAGCAAGTGTGAATTCTGGTTGAAGGAAGTGGCATTCCTGGGTCATGTGTTGTCCAATGGAGAAGTGACAGTCGATCCGAGGAAGGTCAGCGATGTGCTAAGCTGGAATCCGCCTCGGGATGTGAGCGAAATCAGGAGTTTCCTTGGGATGGCCGGGTATTATCGACGGTTCATTGAAGGATTCTCCAAGATTGATAAGCCCCTGACGGCGTTATTGGAGAAAAATGCCAAGTTTGACTGGTCTGAGGAGTGTCAAGCCAGCTTCGAGGAGTTGAAGAAGAGACTAACAACAACCCCAGTGCTGGTTCTGCCCGACTTAGCCAAAAGCTTCTCTATCTACTGCGATGCATCTCGTCTAGGACTGGGGTGTGTACTCATGCAGGAAGGGAGAGTCATGGCTTATGCATCAAGGCAGTTGAGGAAACATGAGCATAATTACCCAACACATGATCTAGAGTTGGCAGCTGTGGTACATGCTCTGAAGATTTGGAGGCACTACTTGATTGGTCACAAGTGTGACATCTACACTGATCACAAGAGCCTCAAGTATGTATTCACCCAGTCAGAACTGAATATGAGACAACGCCGATGGTTGGAGTTGATCAAGGATTATGATCTGGAGATCCACTACCACCCTGGAAAGGCTAACTTGGTGGCAGATGCTCTGAGTAGGAGAAGTTATGTGAACAAGATCACCGGTCACTGTCTGCCAGCGGAGCTCAGCCTGGAGTTTGAGATGATGAGTCTGGGATTTGTGACTAGCATCACAGAAATGGCAGTAGAACCGACTCTGGAACAGGAGATCCGGAAGGGTCAGTTGAAAGATGAGAAGATCAAGGAGATTGTTGAGCACGTTGCTCTAGGAAAGGCCCCTGGTTTTCAAGTGGATGATCAAGGAACCTTGTGGCATGGGAAGAGGATATGTGTACCCGACATAGCACAGATCAGGGATATGATCCTGAGAGAGGCACATGACTCAGCCTATTCAATCCACCCAGGAAGTACCAAGATGTACCAAGACATCAAAGAGAGATTCTGGTGGTATGGATTGAAGCGTGATGTGGCAACCTATGTGGCTCTATGTGACACGTGTCAGAGAGTCAAGGCTGAACATCAAAGGCCAGCAGGTTTGCTCCAGCCCTTGAAGATACCTGAATGAAAGTGGGAAGAAGTTAGTATGGACTTCATCACGGGTCTGCCTCGCACTCAGAGAGGATTTGACTCCATCTGGGTGATTGTGGATCGTTTGACCAAAGTGGCACATTTTCTTCCAGTAAAGACCACCTACACAGGCGCCAAATTGGCAGAGCTGTATATGGAGAGGATAGTGTGCTTGCATGGGGTGCCCAAGCAGATAGTATCTGACCGAGGTACTCAGTTCACATCACATTTCTGGCAGAAGTTACACGAGTCCATGGATACTAAGCTGCATTTCAGTTCAGCTTATCACCCACAGACGGATGGACAGAGAGAGAGGACCAATCAGATCTTGGAGGACATGTTGAGGGCATGCGCTTTGCAGTATGGTGTCAGTTGGGACAAGAGTCTGCCCTACGCAGGATTCTCGTACAACAACAACTACCAGAAGAGTCTGCAGATGGCACCATTCGAGGCTCTGTATGGCAGGAAGTGCAGAACACCACTGTTCTGGAATCAGACTGGAGAAAGTCAAGTTTTTGGGCTGGAGATACTCAGAGAAGCAGAACGCCAAGTACAAGTGATCAAGAAGAACTTGAAGGTGGCACAATCCCGGCAGAAGAGTTATGCTGATGTCCGGAGAAGGAATCTCACATTCGAGGTCGGTGACTTTGTGTACCTCAAGGTGTCACCGATGAGGGGTGTGAAGAGGTTCAATGTCAAGGGCAAATTGGCGCCTCGATACATCAGACCATTCAAGATTCTGGAACGGATGGGTGAAGTGGCATATCGGCTAGAGCTACCTGAGAAACTAGCCGGAGTGCACAATGTGTTCCATGTGTCTCAGCTGAAGAAATGCTTGCGGGTGCCTGAAGAGCAGATCCCGATAGATGACTTGAATATGCAAGAGGACCTCACCTATGATGAGTATCCAGTCAAGATTTTGGAGGAGTCCGAGAGGGTGACAAGAAACAAGGTTATTTGAATGTGCAAGGTGCAGTGGAACCGACACTCAGAAGATGAGGCGACTTGGGAGAGGGAAGAAGACCTCAAGGCCGAGTACCCACACCTCTTCGCATCCACATCCGAATCTCGAGGACGAGATTCATCTTAAGGGGGTAGGTTTGTAACACCCAAAAATGGCCTATTTAAAATTTTTAGCAATTAAATTAATTGTTTAATGTTATTTACTATCTTGTTCGTAATTAATATAGGCTAAATAAAGAATTTCTGAAAATTAAAATCAAATATAAGTTGTAGAAACAATTACTGTTGCATTCATGCTGCTGCATTTATTTTTGTATTGCTTGTGGTTCAAACAAGAATTTAAATTTATTTAAATTCAAATTTGAATCACCTTGTTTGGAGCTCTAGAAAAGCTGTTAGGCCTATAGTTTGTTTTTGCTCCCTCTACTCTTTTCCCGGCTCGTATCTTCCCCCCTTCTCTTCCTCTCGTTCGGTCCAGCCATCCCCACTCGGCCCGTCTCGCGCTCGGCCCAGTACTCCACACAGCCAGCCGTGGAAGTCCATTTTCGCTCCTCCAACTCTTTCCCCCGGCTCGACTCCGCCCCCCCCCCCCCAACTCCTTTCCCTCGGCCCAGTCCGCCGACCCACTCCCGCCTCTGCTCCGGCCCAGCTCTGCGACCGCACCCCCTCCCTCTCCTCTCACTGCCATTTGGCCCCACCTGTCAGGGCCATCTTCTTCCTCCCTCCTTTCTTCTTTCCCCCGCGCCGAGCTAGCAACACCACGGCCCAGCTCGCCTCGGTCCGATCCAGCCAGCCCTCCCGCGCGCCAGGAAGCTTCCTAGCGCCTTCCCCGAAGATTCCTCGCCCCTTTCCCTTCCTTTCCTGCCATGCTCCCCATATGGGAAGCGTTCCTCGGATTATGGAAAGCGATTTCCGCCGCCACCGGACCTTCCATCCACGGCGACCCCCACCTCGGTTCCCTAGGCCCCCGAGCCCCTATATAAGCCTCCCTCCGCACCCCTGAGCCTCATCAACCAGCGCTCGAACCTTTCCAGCACCGCAGTCTCTCCTTCCTCGCGCAGCGCCGCCGCCGAGCGTCGGACTCCAACGAGCACCCTCGTCGGGACCCCGTCGCTTCAATCCAGCACCACCAGGAGCTTCGCCTCGAGGTACTAAAGCTCTCCCACCCTCCAATTTGTGCATCCTAGCATCGTAGCTCGGTTCCCCTCGGTCGCCGACGATGACCGTCCGCCGGTCACCGTCGTTCACCTTCCCCTCTGCACTACGCTCGACTAGAACCCCACAGAAGTACTCTCCGCCTTTCCCTGAATCTCCAGAGCCAAAAACCCGACCCCGAAACCACCCAAAACCCACTCCCCGCGGTACACCAGAGTTCTACTCCGCCACGCGCCGTCGTCCGACCCCCTCGTCGGCCAACGCTCGACTAGAACCCCCTAGGACGACTCGCCATGTCTCCCTGAATCTGTAGGACCAGATCTCATCGAAAACCGAGCTTCCTAGCGCGAGAAACCCTTAACTCCGACGAACTCCCGTCGCCGGCCGAGCGGCGCCGCCGCGCTGTCGTCACCCCCGGCGAGCCTCTCGCCGTGAGCCGTCCGATCCGAGATCGACCGTCCAGATTAGAACAGCCGATACCCCTTCGCGTTTTAAATCCAGGACGTCCAGATCAGATCCAACGGCCCAGATTAGAACCTAGGATACCCCTTCGCGTTTTAAATCTCAGCCGCCCAGATCGGATCCAACGGCTGCCACGCGTCCGAGCCAGGTCAATACCGGTCAGCGCTGGTGGTTTTACTAAAGAGACCCTCAACTTCCTAACAATTAACCCGCGGTCCACTCCTATTCAAAAATATTTACATCCAGGTCCTGTTTTATTCAAAACCCCCCTGACCTTTTAAAAATTAGAACCCACGGTCCAGCCTTTGCATTTTTGCACGTTAGCCCTCCTGTTTTAATACGAAATTACATGTAGGTCCTCGGTTTTTCACAAATAAGCCCCTGAAACTTAGAAATGCCATAACTTTCTCGTTTTAGCTCCGATTAGAGTGATTCCCGCGCTCACGTGTTCGTAGCGAAGCGTAGAATATTTCTAGCTCCTGTTTTTGTACTGTTTTCACTGTTTGGTGTACTGTTTCTAATAGAATACTCTTGTTTGCATGTATTGGCTTGGGTGGATGCTTGTGTGGTGTTTCGTGTCCAGTCGGTGAGTCGTTGCCGTTGGAGTTTGAGTACGAGGACTTTCAGGAGCCGGACTCGCAGCAGCAGCACTTTGAAGAAGGCAAGTTATAGCACGGACAATCCTTGCTTCCTACTCACTTGGAATACATTATTTCATACATGCATGTGTCTAATATGAAGTATACTTTAAGGTTGTACCTAGTTTTTTTTCATTATCCTATCCTTGTTTACCTTGGGTTTATTGCATATGGGTAGAATCTTGCTGAGCACAGCTACTGTCACCTTTGTTTAACTGCTAAACTTGTATTAATGGTCCACTTCAACCTTAACATTAAAACTCGCTTTTTAGCAACATGGATTAGGGAGCTAGAGCATGTGTTGTGTGCTTTGTTCTAGTGTCTCCCTCTAAGGACCGGTTCTTAAAGCGGCAACCCACGACCCTGTCGCCACCACTAGAACTATAATGGCTCTGGTCTTGGACAAGTAGCATGTACGGCTCTAGCTTAACAGTAGTTACCGACGGGCCGACGGCATTATGGGAATCACTTGTGAGAGTATGGTTTGATCCACCAAGGACGGGGGTACCGTCGGCTATGCCTCGTTAGGCACAGTCCCATGTTGGGAGCCACCGTGAGTGCGGGAGCTCCACACGTTGCACTCTTTATTTTGTTGTTGGCATGCGTTGCCGCGCTCTGGACGCCATTGACCCTCCTATCGCTGCGCCCTGGGAGCCAGTCGATCTTGGTGCCTTGGATCATGCTGCCTGTGTTGTACCATAACGGCTACTGTTTTGTTAGGGTGTCTTGTGAAAAGCCTCGTAGCGTCCCTGTGCAGTCACACCTCGGAAGTGTCGATGTGCGTGGTTGGGTGTCAAGTTCCTTTGAACTTTTACGCGACTGGTGGGAAAAGGGCGAAACCTCTGCAGAGTGTAAATCTATCATGATAGCCTTGCTCAGGGTCACGAGCGGCCTAGATCCTTTTTGATTAGAAGATGATGTTTAATTATGTTTAATGTTACTTACACTTCGTTAATTGGGTTTCAACCGGGTTTCATTCACTTGTAGTAACTTGGATAATGATAAAACGAACCATCTAAAAGTGCTAATGCAGTTAAGCCGTGTCTAGCCTTTTTGAGCCTTCATACACCCGTGCTATAGTTGCTAAGTAATTGCTTTACATACACTTGCTATTTATTTCAACAAAATCCCGGACGGGTAGCAGATTGGGATGTGCATGAGTCTGCTACTGAGTTTCCAGAAGATCTACCATACTACTGAGTTGTGTTCTCCCAGTCAGAGTCCTTGTGGGATACAGCTACACTTAGAGAGAGTTTATCTAGTCTTCCGCTATCCATGTATTTCATTTATGCAGTACTCTGATGTAAACACTACTTTATGATGAATAAATGAAGCATTTGATCTCTGTTTTACCATATTTGTTTGCTATATGTGTAAGTGGACTTCCTGGGCACACATATGGCCACATTCGGGTTTTCGTGAAAATCCGGGTGTGACATCTAAGAACAGGATATGATGATCTTATTAATTGCTTGCAACCGACCCGGTCTATCCTTTTCTCTCATCCCCCCTGACAATATCTCTCTCATGCTGAATATCCTAATTACCCAAGTATTACTGACTCTATAGCTATATATATGATTTTAAGTACTAAACATGATTGACGGAAAAATAGCTAGGGCTCTGTTTAATTCACCCAGATAATTTATTACTCCATCCATTCTGAAAAAACTGACGTTTAGGACAACGTTTGGGTCAAGCATTGGGAATATTAATCATCAATAACTTTTAAGTTGTTGAGTTTGCAAATGTGAAAACTATATGAATAGATTTGTCTTGAAAAATAATTTCATAAAAGTATACATATATCACTCTTTGATAAATATTTTTGTAATAACAAGAGGTCAAAGTTGTGTTTTGGAGACCGTGTCGCTGTCCTAAACGTCAGTTTTTTTAGAATGGAGGGAGTACTTGGTTAGCTAAACTTCGCTGAGTTGGACTAACTAATTCGATACTGCTAGTAGTTTTTCAGGTAGTTAAAAGGGCTTTTTAGCTGAGAATTAACTGATCTTGTTTGAATACATCCAAGCTAAAATTAGCTAACTAACAATTAGCTGGTGGATGCAGGATAAAATCTTTTCATTTAGATCATACTGTACTCTTCTGATATTCATACTAAGCAATGCGTGATGTCATGCATGTCACCATGTCCCTACGTTACTAATGCTTTTTCACCATGTCCCTACGTTACTAATGCTCCCAACTGCATTTCCATCTCTCTCAGTGTTTATCTCTCACGAAAAAACATAGGCTACGTGAGGCTACATTATATTAGACCCATCGGTTGCTAGCTTTGATATTTTCAAAATTTGGTTGAGCAAGGTACAAAATGTAAAGTAGAATAATTGCATCTTTCCGAACTATTCCCTCCGTCCCATATAGAGTGCAATTTTGATATTAAAAAATCCCATAAAAATGCAATTCTAGCAACTAAGTACACGTCTTATTTCTTAAAATAGATAATTCTCCGTATGAAATGACAACTTACATGCCTAAATTAGTGGGACTGCGACAGTTATTAAGGATAGTATGGTCTTTTGTCGACAACACTAATCTGTTTGAGAAAACCAGAATTCCACTCTTTACGTGACTGAGAGAGTACTGTTCTTTGGTTTTATACTTTTATTCAATATTGCAGTCAGGATCCTATGGTTGCGTATGGTCGCTGCAGATCCCTTGGAACACGGGAGCATAGTAGAATTACCGATGAGGATTGGGAGATTTCATTTATTTCTTAAAAATGCAGACATTATATTACTGGTAGACCGTTGCAGAATATACTATAATAATTAATCAATATTTTCTTTCGTTCTTCTTGTATATTATACTACAACATTATTATAGACATCACCGGTGTAGGGATACCTTGGCCTTACCAGTCGATCTGCTGCTTTATTATATACTACTGTTGTGTACACCTCATCTCTGATGGTCACTTAAATATTGCACAGTCCGTGCAAATGCTTTTGTTCCCTCGACACTACCAGGCATACTCCGTATATGATAAGACAACATAGTGCATCAATTATTCTCCATCTTTGTCACAAATCAAACAGCATTTTCCGGTCTTTTCGCGTCATCTGTATACTACCGTTATAAGTAACATGCTACTACTCGATTTAGCATACTATAAGGATGGCTTTAGGATAGAATGTGAAGAAGGAACTATAATTACTAATATTCCTATAGTCAAAACTCTCTCTCTCTCTCTCTCTCCCCATCTTAGTGTCATTATCTATAGATATATTTCTCTTGCTATACCTTTGTCACCATGATGAAGACCTTGTGTAGGTAGCCCTCACCCGTTTTCTTGAAGAAAAAGCTCTCACCTTGTGAGTGATCAGATCGATCACCCATGATGCACAGAGTATCCAGCCACACTTGCATGCATGCATCCACGGTGGGTCAACACACAGCTGGTGGACGAGTGGGGCCGGGGCATGTAAGTATATACGGAGTATGCTCTAGTAATAAAGGAGAAACAAGACTAGATGGGGAGGTTGGAGGAATTGAACTCCCCATGGCCCTAGTCGATCTTTTCAGCTAGCCTTTCATCTCTTTTTCTACTAAACTCTCTTGCTTTGACGGAGGAAAAAAAAAGAAACCAAAGAGCTGTCGCCGCTGTTCCTGTGCTGCTGCTGCTAGGTAGGAGGAGGGCAGCAAGCAAAGAATAAGCATCCCATTCCCATCCCCTATAGCCATGCATCTATCTAGCCCCCCTGGCCCCCTCCCGTCCAACCAGGGCGGGCCACGTGGGCAGGACACGACCAGGCTTTCCCATTCCATCCTATCTATCTGAACACGAAATCCTTTGAAGCTACAGGCAGCACACGCTTTGTGTCACATACTCACATGCATGGATGGCCTTTCCGATTGATCAATCCGTCTACATGGTGTGGCAGCAGCAGCAGCAGCAGCAGCAGCAACACCAACGGCATTGCTCGCTATGCTAATAGCTTTTGACATTGACAGGGCGGTGGTGTGCCATTGACATAAAGCGATGGTGGTCATGTTTATTCCCAAACGACACTTTTAGCCTTTTAAAAGAGATTCGCTAGATAATGTGCCGGCCGGTCCTCGGCCTTGTCGGTAGCCCAAGTCAACAGGATAAATTAATTAACAAGCCTGATAGATAGTATAGATGATCATTAATTAAACTACAAAGGACACTGCATGCATAGATATATAGTCGGGTTTAGCGCGCTCTAACACACACGGCATATGTTTGTTTCGTTGATTTGACATCCTATTCCTATGCATGGTTACCTTATAATGAAAAGAATTGACGAGCTAATGGTGAGCGGGCACACACACACAATGGCGGCCGCAGGGAGCAGGTGGCATAGAGCATCCGGAAGGGGTTGTACAGGGGGGGTGGTCAAAAGGCTTCGACATTAGGAATAGTAACAGTGGCACAGTAAAATAACGTTGCCCAAGATGGGGATGGCAAGGGAGGCCAGCGCTGAAAGAAGCTACAGAGGGAGACGATCAGAATCAGGACCCCCCGGCCCGGACGAGTCTAGAGAGAGAGAGAGGGAGAGAGAGACAGGCAATCGCATTGAAGCTGCTGTCAGTCGCCCACAGAGTATTTTACTGCTTTCCTCGACTATGACTTCTCTTTGTCAGACGGATTGCTGCTGGCGCTGCCTGCTGTTGAAGCCCGAAGGAGAGAGAGAGAGCGAGAGATTGATTGACGGAGAAGAGAGAGAAAGAAATACAAGAGTGGTGCTAGTAGTACATGTCTAGAGAGAGCTCAGCTCGTGCATGTAGACGGATGGATCCATGGGAGAGAGAGAGAGAGAGAGGCGACCGACCGACTGGCCTGCCGGCTTGAAGCAGCAGCAGGGAGTAAAGAGCAACATCCCTGATATAAATACGTACTCCCTCCTACAGAGGCACAACACAGAGAAGAGCGTGGGAGGAAAGAGAGAGAGAGAGGCCGTGCGAAATGATTTTGTAATCCATTGCTTTATGATTGAGCTCCGCCTTTCCCTGCCGCCGCTGCTGCTGCTCTGTCTCTCTCCTCCTTTCCCCCCTCCCCCTCTCTCTCTTTGACGCTGACACAAAAGAAGTCATGATGCCTTATGATAGATGTGCATGTAGCAGTATGACCGACTCCGTTTTCTTCCACCTCTCGACCTGCCCCTTTCTCTCTCTCCTCCCTCGTAGCGCTGCTGACCTGACCTGCTGTAGGTCTTTAGAAAGGACCGGTCCCGGACGGCGGGCCCAGCTGCCAGTCCGCTGTGCGTGCAACCCACTGCCTCCGCCTGGTCTCTCTTTCTCCTCCTCCGTCCATGTCAGCACTGAGCTGGGCGCATCTGGGCCATGTTGTTTGTACTCACGGCGGAAATGCTAATAGGCAAACTGCATTGGCATTCCTTAAGCAACAATTATGTAACAAATGGAAATTAAATTGAGCCAACTTTATTGGACTGCATGCATATATATACTTCTAGCTAGGTTTTGCAGGCTAAATATGTGTTGCTAATAATACATGAAACATGACGTGTTCAAAATTCAAATCCCTTTAGTAAGGAGCTGAAGAACATGTGTCAAAAGAGAGTGGTCACGTAACTTCTGCAGAATTGGTACAACCTCCAGATCGACTCGCACCTACGATGCTAGCTAGGACATACTATATACTATACTTTTTTGTGTCCAAATGAAAAGGCTAGACACACTATTATACTATCAAGAAGAAGAAAAAAGAGAGAGATGTACGTGCTGTGGCATGAAAGGCAGCACGAGTGACTAGTGAGGTGACGTCCAGCAGGCAATGTATTGTCATCTCAATAATACACGCCATTTGGCCCAGCAGCAGCATGCACCAACAGTATCGGACATAAATGTGCTTTTTTTTCTTCCCTTCGTGCATGCGCTAGCTGTGCCCGGGCCTGTGCGCGCGCGCGCTCATCTCTTGATCGATGAGATGATAGCCCGGCCGGCCTGCTTCGTTGTTGGGCCCAGCGCATGCATGCATGCCCGGCCGGGCCCGCTGGACAGACGTGATCGTAGATGGCAGCTACTAGTACTACTATACTACTACATTCTAACGCCTGCTGCAACATGCATGACCCACGCACTGTGCTGGCAATAAGCTAACAAGGGAGGACGACTCCTCTGGCTCGGCAGCGTTTAATGGATGTAGGGAAACTTGCTGTAACAATAAGCAAGTTCACTGTTTAGTTGGAGCCAAGCCAGGCATGACCATACGCCCCATGTTTGTGGATTATTGACGTGACGGCAGGTCACTGTGCTTACCTTGATTGAGCATGCATGCATGAGGGGAGTGTACCCACTTATGTATCGCAGGTAGGGACGTAGGGTTGCAGTTTCTTTCAAATCCAAAACCACTTATCTTCCATACTGTGAAGAAGTATTTTCGCATACAAAAAGCAGGCGGAGCAGGAGTGGAGAGAGAGGTATATAAATGAGAAAAAACTCCATCGGCCCATATAAAAGCCCATGAATGATGGGCCACCGACATGTTAATTAAAGCCGCTGGCCCGCTATGAATGGGCCCGTCGATCCGCTCAGCGTCGCTTTCGGGGTCCACGTCTCCTCTCAGCAACAGTCTAGTCGGCAGCCGGAGAATGTAGCAGATGCCGATGCGTGTGGCAGCAGGCAGCAGGCACCAGCAGACAAGGTCACGAAGCGAGCACAGCGCCCGCCCTTGGACCGACCTTCCCCCTCACTCACAAGAGCCCCAGCGAAGCACTGTGGGTGCAGCTACATACAGATCGAGGAACCGATCGATATATCCATGCGTACGTGTCGTCGATATGATCGGCGTGCGGACTAGCTGCAGCAGAACAGTGGCGCAAAGCTAGCTTGCACGAAAGCTGCCGCCATGGCGGGTACCTGATCGATCGACCCAAGGCGCGCACACGTACGTACACACGATGGCCGGCCTGATTGCCGAGGCACCAGACACTGAAAAGATCGAGAGCAAATTGACGTGCCTCTCACTGATCACCACACGATAAACAAACAAGTAGTAGTACGTACTAATGTTTAGCGCGCCTTTTTTTGAAAAAAAAGAAAAGGAGAAATTAATAAGCTGAACTGTATTACTGTCGGATCCGATCGAGATCCCCAGGCCAATCACAAGAGATTATAAAAGTCATGTACTACTGTGGCAGCTCGATCGAGATGGAAGCACGCACGAGGTAGTGTGTGTGTGTGTCACACAGTGCGCCCGCGTCGCGATCGGCCGGTCGCTAGCTCTAGCTAAGCTAGCGCGCTCATCCGTTTGGATGCATGGCTTTTAGGGTTCTTGCTTGGAGAATGGACGCTGCAAATGGGGGTGAAAGATCGACGGGTGACGGCGACGCGGCACCCGCCACCGGCAGCGTCGTGGCATGCAGCTTGGGATCGGACACGCCCGCGGGCCGTCTAGCTACCCGTCAGTTGGGCGCCGACCGGCCGGCCAAATTCCACCACACATTCCTCGCAGCTGCTGGTGCCAATTGCGCCTAGCTAGCTAGCTAGCGATCGATCTCATCGATGTGTGTATATGCACAGGTAGGGTGCCTATCAATCTGTCACGGATGACCAGAGGAGAGGGATGGATACGAACTGGTCAACTGGACACTGCCAGCTCTGACCCTTTAATTTCTCTGAATTTTCTCCCATGGAACAATATCATATCTATCATCGATCGGATGCCATGCATGGATTAAAACACGTTCAAACGATAGCGTCGCAAATGCAGGGAATAATAAAGAGCGGATGACTTGAGGCCGACGGCACTGCGCCCCCCAACGTCTGTTACATTCCATCCATGTATCTGTCAACTAGGCCGGGTTCCAACGACAAATTGATTAAGCACTGTCGTAATCCGCATTGAAGACGGAGATGGACACATTACGATGCTATATATATATATATATATATGACGAGTTTTATCTACACACGCGCGTAGCTACACCCACCATCAGTATACGATTGTACGTATGTCCGCATACTAGTTTATCATTTTTAGTATGTTCATATACTAATTCTAAGATACTTCAAAGTGAGTTACACGAAAAAATTTCAAAATCAACCTTATTTTTAAATATATTTTGATTATACATTTATAATACTATATAAAATAGTATGTCCAAATACTTAATGTATGCTTACATACCAACGTATATATCATCTCAGATGATCTAGTATCATCACATGCTACATGCACATACTCTTCGTCGGATCAAATTCATCATATATCATGAGATACACAGGTGGGCGTAGCTACACGCGCGTGTAGAATGAATTTTTCCTATATATATAGTCAGTAGATCGAGTAAATCAAATTATAGGCGTAAATGGCCACTGATTTTGCGCGGGAAGACGCGGCCGGGGTAGTGTTAAATTGTTAATGCGAGAGAGCTACCGGTCGCCGTTACCAGTGCACTGTTGTCGGAATGGCAGTGCACTGCTAGACTGACCATTTGAGAGGTAGTCAGGCACCGTACGAACAGTACACCTCTGTGCGGCCAATAGGAACGGAAAGAGATGACGATTGGTCTGGTCCTGTATATAGCTGCACGGCACGGTCACGCAGCCTTTGACCAGGTAGGATGGATTTTCCTCCAGTCGCCGTGCACATTTGAGATATGTTGGGATGACGGCCCGCTGGCTGTTTTGACCATCGGGCCCTTTGCAAAATCTGTGCCGCAGGTATGTTTCTTCGATTCCCGGCCCCCGTAAAATCCAGCCCAAGGAAACTAATCAATCTGATAATGGGCTTTTATTGTGCCTGCTCGGGCATCGAAGATTCAAGTTTGGGCCCGATTTTTTCTCTCTTTATTATTGGTGGGAAACCCCTTGCTTATTTTGGTTCATGTTTTTTGTGCTGTTGTTTTTCTGAGTTTTTCCCCCGAGGTGTTGTTGGTGACAAGTCCGTAGCAAGCAACGACGGAGAAGACGAGGAGGAACCATAGTATGGAACAATCGGCCTGCATGCTTGAAAGTTGAAACATATCCATTTTCAGGCTTTATGAAAATTTTCCTTCGCCAACATAACTTTTTTTTATTTACCTGGAACAATTCTTCCTAACTTTGGTACCCAATGGTTTTTAATCAGCCACCCTAGTTTATTTTACCTTCTAAATTAATTACACGTGATGTTATTCTAGTTCATTTTTCTAAGTATTGGGTTGACCCGATGACTCAAAAACAATGATACTCCCTCTGTCCCAGTTTAAATACATTTCTAGCATTTGAAAAGCAAATTAGTGTTAGATTAATTGGGCCTTGGCCCATTTAAGTCTCAATTAATCAAAGAATTAAAGGTCCACTAATAAATGCTAGGGAATTAAATCCCGGATGGAGAGTCAACGGGAATACTAACCAACTTAAATAGTGGACCAACTGTGGACCACTTGTGAAGTTGGTAAAAGGAGATGGGCGTGCCACACGCGCGCGCGCTCGCTCGCCTCGCCGTGGCCGAGCCGTGACGAGCCGAGCCGCTCTGCGTGTGTTTTGTCACAAATGACATTGATTGAGTCTTAAACGTTACCCGTAACTGATGACGTTTAATGACATTATTGGGCTGACCAATAACTGACGTCATTATGGCCATTGCTGCCTATATAAGAGGGGCTCCCTCCCATAGCCAGACACAGAAGCACTCTCCCTCACAGGTACTCCTTTCAGGAGATCTCTCTCTTCTCCCTGTTTTTGCTGCTCTCTTGCATTCCCAACGCAAGCCTTGCACGCACACAGCTTGCGTGAGCAGTTGCCTCCGAACCTCCCTGTCTAGTGATCTTGCTCGGGATAGGCAGGCAATAAGGTTTTTGGGGAGCGTACGAGTACGCGCCTGCTCGCTGCTGTGAACGACTACTTCCTGGTAGCCAACTTCAACAACCCGAACGACTACTTCCTAGTGGCCAACTTCGTCAACCCGAACGACTACTTCCTAGTGGTCAACTTCAACAACCCGTTACCAGTAACTGCCGATTTGATGGCTGAGAGTAACTGATGACGTTTAATGGCATTATTGGGCTGACCAATAACTGACGTCATTATGGCCATTGCTGCCTATATAAGAAGGGCTCCCTCCCATAGCCAGACACAGAAGCACTCTCCCTCACAGGTACTCCTTTCAGGAGACCTCTCTCTTCTCCCTGTTTTTGCTGCTCTCTTGCATTCCCAACGCAAGCCTTGCGCGCACACAGCTTGCGTGAGCAGTTGCCTCCGAACCTCCCTGTCTAGTGATCCTGCTCGGGACAGACAGACAATAAGGTTTTTTGGGAGCGTACGAGTACGCGCTTGCTCACTATTGTGAACGACTACTTCCTGGTAGCCAACTTCAACAACCCGAACGACTACTTCCTGGTGGCCAACTTCGTCAACCCGAACGACTACTTCCTGGTGGTCAACTTCAACAACCCGAACGACTACTTCCTGGTGGCCGTCTTCCTCACGTGAACGACTACTTCCCGGTGACCGTTCGAGGGACTCCACTGCACCAACTCGTCACTGCACCGAATTAGATCGACTACTTCGAGCAAGGCCAGTCGAGGATGGTTAACACTATTCCTCCAGCTGGTGACGGCGCATCCGGTGCCTCCGGTACCGGCCCCGCCTCTGGGTACATCCTGAACATCCTCTTGTTCTTGTTTCGGTTTCTCATGTTGTTCATGTTATTTAGGAGAATTAACTTGAACACTGGCACATGTTATATTGCCACTGGATCACTCACTGCTGTCGTGAATTTGTTGCTAATTTCTGGAATTAAAATATACCGAATGATGCCTATATTTCTAACAATCCAAAAACCTTATGTTAATAATAGGCTTTCAGTAGCTGGTTTTGCCGCATCAATCAAACCAAATGTGTTCAATGGTTCTAATTACAAACGTTGGCGCGAGAGAGTCACGCTGTGGTTGACAGCAATGAACATCATGCATGTCATACAGGGGAAGCCCGAACAGTTCACTCCAAAGGAGGAGCGGGCTTTCGTGGCGGCCGATAACCTGTTTAGAGGTGCCATCATGAGCGTTCTCGCTGAAAGCCTTGTGGACACGTACCTCTTGCTGCCGAGTGGCAAAGATGTTTGGGATGCGCTTGAGGCTAAGTTTGGGGTCTCTGATGCTGGTGGCCAGCTGTATGTCATGGAACAGCTCTTTGACTACAAGATGGTTGAAGACCGTCCTGTGGTAGAGCAGGCCCATGAGATCCAGACGCTGGCTAGAGATCTTGAGAACTATAGCAAGGATGCCCCATGTCGGTTGCCTGACAAGTTTGTGGCTGGAGGTATTATCTCCAAGTTGCCACCTTCTTGGAAGGATTTTGCGACCTCTATGAAACACAAGAGACAAGAGTTTACTATTGTCGATCTCATCGTCACTCTTGATGTGGAAGAGAAGGCGAGGGCAAAAGACCAACGTGGTAAAGTGATTGCTGTATCTTCTAGTATCAACTTGGTGCAAAAGAAGAACTTCAATGCATCCAACAAAAAGAAGAACAAGCCGCAACAGAACCAGACAAAGACTAATCAGACGGCTCAGTTCAAGAAGAAGAAGAAACCGCCGATGGGGCATTGTTATTGTTGTGGTAGCCCAGACCACTTTGCTGCAAAGTGCCCGCACCGCAAGGACAAGAACAATGGCGGCAATGGTGGCAGTGCCAACATGGTTGTTAGTGAGACTGGTGGAACGTCGGGGTACGGTAATCTTTTACCTACAGTTCTTTCAGTATGTCATTCACCCGATTGGTGGATTGACACTGGTGCTAATATTCATGTTTGTGCTGACATTTCCTTGTTTGCTTCTTACCAAGCAGGCGGGTCTTCCTCCGTGTTGATGGGGAACGGATCACATGCGCGTATTCTTGGTGCTGGTTCGGTCGATCTGAAGCTTACTTCGGGAAAGACCGTTCGACTGAAGAACGTGCAGCATGTCCCCACCATCAAAAAGAACTTAGTCAGCGGGTCTCTTCTGTGTAGAGACAGCTTTAAACTAGTCTTTGAATCCAATAAATGTGTAATCTCTAAATTTGGAAGTTTTATTGGAAAAGGTTATGATAGCGGAGGATTGTTCCGCTTTTCTTTGTCAGACAATTGTAATAAAGTTGTGAACCATGCTGCAAACGCTAATACTGAATCTAATGTTTGGCATTCGCGACTCTGTCATGTTAATTTTGGTTGTATGATGCGTCTTGCAAACCTGAGCTTAATTCCAAAATTCACCTTAGTCAAAAATTCTAATTGTCATGTGTGTGTTGAATCAAAACAACCTCGCAAGCCTCATTTCGCGGCTGAGGCGAGGAACTTGGCACCTCTAGACTTAATTCATTCCGATCTGTGCGAGATGAATGGTGTGTTGACAAAAGGTGGTAAAAAGCACTTCATGACTTTAATAGATGATTCTACTAGATTTTGCTACATTTATTTGTTGAAGTCTAAAGATGAAGCGTTACAGTATTTTAAAATCTATAAAGCTGAGGTAGAAAATCAACTTGAGAGAAAGATCAAAAGAGTTAGGTCTGATCGCGGTGGAGAGTATTTTTCTAATGTATTCACTGCGTTCTGTGAGGAACATGGAATAATTCATGAGAGGACACCTCCCTACTCACCTCAGTCAAATGGGGTAGCCGAAAGAAAGAACCGCACTTTGACTGACTTGGTTAATGCCATGTTGGATACAGCGGGACTTTCCAAGGAATGGTGGGGTGAGGCTATACTGACTGCATGTCATGTCCTGAATCGTGTTCCTATGAAGAACAAAGAGATAACACCATTCGAGGAATGGGAAAAGAAAAAGCTAACCCTTTCATACTTACGGACTTGGGGATGTTTGGCCAAAGTGAATGTGCCCATAACCAAGAAACGTAAATTGGGACCTAAGACTGTTGATTGTGTCTTTCTTGGTTATGCTTTCCACAGTGTAGGTTATAGATTTTTAATAGTAAAATCTGGAGTACCTGACATGCATGTTGGTACAATTATGGAGTCCAGAGACGCTACATTCTTTGAGGACATTTTTCCTATGAAAGAGGAAGCTAGCACGTCTAGTCATGAACTGTCTATTAATAAAGAACCTAGAGAACCTGTTGTTTCGATAGAACACAATGAACACACACATGTGGAAAATCCTGAGGAGGATGACAGTGAAGCTCTCAGAAGGAGCAAGAGACAGAGGACTGCAAAGTCCTTTGGTGATGATTTCATTGTGTACCTCGTGGATGACACCCCTAGAACCATGGAAGAGGCATATACCTCTCCAGACACTGACTATTGGAAGAAAGCAGTTTGGAGTGAGATGGACTCTATTATGTCTAATGGTACTTGGGAAGTCGTGGAACGTCCGTATGGGTGCAAACCTATAGGATGCAAGTGGGTGTTCAAGAAAAAGCTTAGGCCTGATGGTACTGTTGAGAAGTACAAGGCAAGGCTAGTGGCTAAGGGATATACTCAGAAAGAAGGAGAGGACTTCTTCGACACTTACTCGCCGGTTGCCCGATTGACCACCATTCGAGTACTGCTCTCTCTGGCAGCTTCCCATGGTCTTCTCGTTCATCAGATGGACGTTAAGACAGCTTTCCTAAATGGAGAGTTGGAGGAAGAGATCTACATGGATCAGCCAGAAGGTTTTGTAGTGGAAGGTCAAGAAGGAATGGTGTGTAAGTTGATAAAGTCTTTGTATGGCCTTAAGCAAGCTCCTAAGCAGTGGCATGAGAAGTTCGACAGAACTTTAACGTCAGTTGGTTTTGTTGTGAACGAAGCCGACAAGTGTGTGTACTATCGCTATGGTGGGGGCGAAGGAGTGATCTTGTGTCTGTATGTAGATGACATACTGATATTTGGGACAAGCCTTAATGTGATTAAGGAAGTCAAAGAGTTTTTGTCTCAGAGTTTTGAGATGAAAGATTTGGGAGAGGCTGATATGATCCTAAATATTAAGCTAGTGAGAGAAGGTGATGGTGGGGTTGTTCTCACACAATCCCACTATGTGGAGAAGGTCTTGAGTTGTTTCGGATATAATGACTGCAAGCCAGCTCCAACACCTTATGATGCTAGTAAAATATTACGGAAGAACAAAAGAATAATGAGAGATCAGCTAAGATACTCCCAGATCATTGGTTCACTGATGTACCTAGCCAGCGCTACTAGACCCGATATCACGTTCGCTGTGAGCAAACTGAGCCGGTTTGTGTCAAATCCGGGAGATGCTCATTGGGAAGCCCTTGAACGGGTAATGCGTTTTCTGAAAGGTACTGTGGACTATGGAATTCACTATACCGGGTACCCTAGAGTACTGGAGGGTTATAGTGATTCAAACTGGATATCCGATGCAGATGAGATTAAAGCCACAAGTGGATATGTTTTCACACTTGGAGGTGGCGCTGTCTCCTGGAAGTCTTGCAAGCAGACCATCTTAACGAGGTCAACTATGGAGGCAGAACTCACTGCATTGGACACCGCCACTGTTGAGGCCGAATGGCTTCGTGATCTCCTTATGGATTTGCCGGTAGTTGAGAAACCGATACCAGCTATCCTCATGAACTGTGATAATCAAACTTTGATTGTCAAGGTGAATAGTTCAAAGGATAACATGAAGTCCTCTAGGCATGTAAAGATGCGGCTGAAATCTGTCAGGAAAATGAGAAACTCCGGAGTGATAGCCTTGGACTACATCCAAACGGCTAAGAACCTGGCAGATCAATTTACAAAGGGTCTTTCACGTAACGTGATAGACAATGCATCCAGGGAATTGGGCCTGAGACCCATGTGTGTTACTCAGTAGTGGTAACCTGTCCTATGTGATCGGAGATCCCGTGAATTAGGATGGTGAAACAAGCTACTGTTTAACTAAGAGAAGAGAATCTTGAAAAAGGGCTCATTCCAATGGAGGTGCATTTCTCTTCTAAGTCTGTATGGCAGGTTGGTGCAAACCTTAATGTGATCCGAGTGGCTCAATAAGGGCAAATATGTAGACCTACAGAACATCTCAAAGGATTGCACATATACGGGTTCGATTGCTAGTCACAATCTATGAGATAGGGTGATCTCTAGATACCCATGAAAGGTACGGAGTATGACTTATACGCTCCAACCCGAGGGGATGCTTATAGCAGCCTAGTACTGGCAAAGGGGCTCTAGTCAAGCTTGTTTGCACAAAACTGTCAATTCAAGGCATAGTCCATTGGTCAGTTGTGAACAAGTGTAGCTCTTGCCCCAGGTGGATGTTCAACTTAACAGTCCCCGCCATGAGGCCAGTATATCAAAACAACGGTTGAGACGAGAGTATTTTCTTGTGTACCTTGAAATTCTTGGTGGGGATTGTTAGATTAATTGGGCCTTGGCCCATTTAAGTCTCAATTAATCAAAGAATTAAAGGTCCACTAATAAATGCTAGAAAATTAAATCCCGGATGGAGAGTCAACGGGAATACTAACCAACTTAAATAGTGGACCAACTGTGGACCACTTGTGAAGTTGGTAAAAGGAGATGGGCGTGCCACACGCGCGCGCGCTCGCTCGCCTCGCCGAGCCGGGTCGTGGCCGTGGCCGAAGCCGAGCCGAGCCGTGACGTGACGTGACGTGACGAGCCGAGCCGCTCTGCGTGTGCTTTGCCACAAATGACATTGATTGAGTCTTAAACGTTACCAGTAACTGCCGATTTGATGGCTGAGAGTAACTGATGACGTTTAATGGCATTATTGGGCTGACCAATAACTGACGTCATTATGGCCATTGCTGCCTATATAAGAGGGGCTCCCTCCCATAGCCAGACACAGAAGCACTCTCCCTCACAGGTACTCCTTTCAGGAAACCTCTCTCTTCTCCCTGTTTTTGCTGCTCTCTTGCATTCCCAACGCAAGCCTTGCGCGCACACAGCTTGCGTGAGCAGTTGCCTCCGAACCTCCCTGTCTAGTGATCCTGCTCGGGATAGGCAGACAATAAGGTTTTTGGGGAGCGTACGAGTACGCGCCTGCTCGCTGCTGTGAACGACTACTTCCTGGTAGCCAACTTCAACAACCCGAACGACTACTTCCTGGTGGCCAACTTTGTCAACCCGAACGACTACTTCCTGGTGGTCAACTTCAACAACCCGAACGACTACTTCCTGGTGGCCGTCTTCCTCACGTGAACGACTACTTCCCGGTGACCGTTCGAGGGACTCCACTGCACCAACTCGTTACTACACCGAATTAGATCGACTACTTCGAGCAAGGCCAGTCGAGGATGGTTAACACTATTCCTCCAGCTGGTGACGGCGCATCCGGTGCCTTCGGTACCGGCCCCGTCTCTGGGTACATCCTGAACATCCTCTTGTTCTTGTTTCGGTTTCTCATATTGTTCATGTTATTTAGGAGAATTAACTTGAACACTGGCACATGTTATATTACCACTGGATCACTTACTGCTGTCGTGAATTTGTTGCTAATTTCTGGAATTAAAATATACCGAATGATGCATATATTTCTAACAATTAGCATGGTTAGAAAATTATAACAATGCCCTTATATCAAGGTAACAGATGGTGTATAAGTAGCGGTAATCATTGCAGCTGAGAGGAGATTTGGATGTACGGGAGGGCAGGAAGGCGCTGAGGTGTTCCAAACAAACCGGACGTGCGGCAGAAAGAAATAGGATGTGGTGCTAAACGAATGGCTGCCACCAAATATCTGTACCTGTACGAGGCTGGATCATTGGAAGTTGGAACATATGAGCACTTAATTTGGGATTTTTTTAATGCTACAAATGCACTTAAACCGGGACGGAGGAGTACTCGCATCCTAACTGTGGTACTGAATCCTCTCATGACGGGCTCTTTGATATCTTGTCGGATTTCGGCGTTGGGCTGGAACGAGAAGAGAAGACATCGGAAGACGGCTTCAGGTGAAGCTGGGCCAATTGACTCGTGGGCTGCAATGTACGGGTTCCAGCAGAAGTTGTCGGACCTTGGCACCCGCCGGATGCGGGCAGGAGCTCTACGACGGAGAGCATGTGGTGCCGGTGCAGCCCTGCGGCTGCGGGGGCGGTAGTAGAACTGGCCGATGACGACGGGGTAGCTTTTTTTTTTAAAGAAGAAATTAATAAGCTGAACTGTATTACTGTCGGATCCGAGATCCCCAGGCAAATCACAAGCAACTAGCGATCGAGTCATACAGTGGCGCTAGCTTACGGCTCGAGAATCGAGATGCATGCATGGAAGCACGGCTTGATTAGGGAGCTGATATTCGGCTTGATTAGATAATGTTAAAGTACTACGTGGTCGGATATAAAATTCAGCGTGTATGAATTCGTTAGGATCTTCTTACGGACTGGCGAGGCCAACGCAAACGCCGGGCTGGTTGTCTCTCTGCTTGTAAAAAGTCTACTCGATACTCACCGTACTTCTCGCACACTCCTGGACCAAAAAGTCTCGGTGTCCTGTCACACCCGATTTTATAAACAAAACCGAATGCAATTCATATATGTCAGAATAAGTTAAATCATATATGTGCCGACTTTATTAGTGATTCAATGCAATATTATTACATAACGATAGAAAACGTTACAAAATGATCCGTGGTCTAAAAGAAAAAAATACATAAATAGATCAAAGTCTTCAGCGGAAGGGGTCTCCATCTTCACAAATTGCTAACGAGGGTCACGCCAGCCTAGAACGAGGTGTCGGAGGGTGCGGGAACAATGATGTGTCATGTGTGTGCCTTTTATAGCTGCGTCGAGGAAGCAGAGCGGTCGTCTCTTGAGCCGAATTATCTACGGATCATGGTGGGACCTGTGTTATTGCCACTAGTGCAGCAGTTTGCATCTCTGGTGGTGGGATTTGAAGTTAGGGACGGTAGGGATTCCGTTTTGCTAGATTTTATGGAGCACCTGTAAGAACTCCAAAAGGTCGGCAATGGCTAGGCAGAGGGAGATGATCCAGCCATCGGCTGTTCGCCAGGAAGGGAGACGACAGTGCGTGGGTGCATGCTGGTCCGTGGACCTTGGCCCATGCGGATTAAGATGAGAGAGAGAGAGAGATAATGTCATTGGTTTAGGCTTTGATTAGCAAAACTGAGAATTGTATGTTGTGGTCACGTGTATGGAAAAAGGCTCTAGTGAAAATTAGTAAGGTCCATCTGACGTGGGAAGGAAAAGAATTTAATAGGGTCAAAAGGAAAGAGAAGTGAAAATTTAGAAGATCAGATTAAATAGAGATTTAACTAAAGATTGGAAGCATATCGGCCAAACAAATGTTTTCAGAATTCGATTGAGATTGGCAAACAAGATTTGAATCAAAATCTAATCATATTTTATTTAAAAAGTTTAATTTTATTTTTCAACCAAAAGTATTATGCAGACAGCATGAATGCAACATCCCACAACATATTAATTTAAATATTTAGAAAAAATATCTTCTCTATCTAAATTAGTAGCAAACTAATTTAATGGTTGCAAAATTATAAAATCGTTAATTTATTTAAGGTTTTCTGTTGTCGCACCCCAAAATTTCTATTTTGGTTGTGAATAAAAAACACTAATAAAATAAATGATTTTATTATTTCTTTAAAATTTCCAACATTTAATTTGTTATCAATGTAGATAGAGAAAATACTTTCTATTTTTTAAATAAATTTACGTCAGTTGTTGCATTTATGCTGTCTTGCATTGTGTTTTGCCTGGAAAATGAATTTTATTTTGAAATACGGTTCCAAGACAAATCTAATAGCTAAATCTAATCACTCTCATTTCAGTCCCAAGACAAATCTTTGTTCAACCCGGGGCAGAAGGGAAAATAGTCTAGGGTTTTCACAAGGGGAGCCGGCGCCGCGGTTTTGTTCGTGCGACGAGTGTAGTTGACCGTCGGATCACGATCCGCAATGATGGACGGCAGGCAGCGTCCGGTGCCATCTGGGCCAAATTGAGCCCAAGCGAGAGAGGCGTGCGGGCCGTTTTGGTGGCCTGGTGGTAGGCTGTCAGGCCTAAAGCCCAGTTTGGCATGCAGGAGATGGTCGTGGGCCAAATTTCGTATTTTGGCCGTGACAAAGAGATGCACAATAATGCTTATTATTTGTTTTGATGATTTTCAGAAGTATAGTTTTGGTGAATTTCATCAAAGTAACATAAATGCTTATGAAAAATATGTAAACATGAATTTTATGTCAAGTTCCCGCTGCAAAGTAAAGTTTTATCCTCTAATTAAATTATAGAAGTAGAAAGACATGATATTGTTATTTTCTGACCAAAGTTAATGATAGCAATATTATTGAGTTTAATTTTAAAGTTTGTATCTATGAAAAAGTATGCATCAAAGTGATCAATTTTTAGAGAGAAGATATAGATCAAGATATGCTCTTGATAATTAAAAGTATGTTTTAATGCTTCTGAAAGGTAGATTTTCATCATGTTATTCATGCTTTGCTGTGATAATGATTATCTTCTGATTAAGTTAGATTTAAAAGTTGATTATGATATTGTTGCCTTCTGACCAAAGTTGATGATAGCAATATTATATTATGCATTAGTTCTATTTCTGCCCAAAGGTGATGTAGCATTATTGTAGAAGAATGTTGTATGTTTTTTTAACCAAAGTTAAATTAATGCATACAATATTTGCTCGAGAGATAAAAAAGACAACCCTTGATTTTCATCAACAATTGAGATTATTTGGCTGCATGTCATAGGGCTGCAATGCTGGGGTATGTGAAAAAAAGGCCGAAATAAGTTCTTTTTTCTTTCATGTACAACTTCCGTTGTTAATTAGTTAATTAATTTTCTGATTAAGTTGGAACCAAAGGGAAGATTTAAACAGAAAATGATGTCTAAGTGAACGTTTTATACGTCATGACTAAGTTTACGTTATTGTAAATAGTATGAAATGAATTGCAATAAGTAAGATGCATATCTCATTTTGACCAAAGTTAAATTATACGTATGTATAACAGAGTATTAAGTGTTATTTGCAGAAACTTCCAGTTTCCTGAGAGCATATCCCGCATGACGGGAGAAGTTAGGCATAATACTTATTCTAGTTGATCCTACATGACATGAGAAGATTGAAAGAATTAACCTGTATCACCAGAAGAAGTTTATGATGACTCCAAAATAAAGAAGGTCATTACATGAGGGATTGTGTTCTCTTTAAAGAATGGTCTGACAGAAAGTATTTGTGGACATTGATCTAAATAAGAATGGCTTAAAGTAACACATGTTGAATTGACTAGCGTGGGTTAAAACATGTGTGTTGCGGAATATTCAGATCCATTTCTAAATTTTATGATTGAATTCGAGCCAATTCTAGTTTAAGATAATACCCACATGGCGGGGTAAAGCTGGTACAATGGTGTCCTAACCGAGCATCCACTTTTAAGAGTTATTTTATGACATTGCCATTTTCTGACCAAAGTTGTTAATAGCAATGTTATAAATTGTTTACCATGAGTTTATGCATTAATTCTATTTTCTTTCCAAAGGTGACATATAATTAATGTAGTAGAATGAAGCATGAAGACCCATATGTTCTTTAAGTATATCTTGCATATCAAGAGAAGTTTGGGGTAGTTCTTAAGCTATCTTAGAATTGATCATGCACTTACATCGTCACATGGTCATTAAGCAATCAATGGGTTGATGCCATAAGCGGAGAAATCCCAAAATCACACCATTCTTAAATATAAAGGTGGAGAGTCGATTAACTAACTCTTTACAATACAAATGTCACACCCCAAAATATTTGGATTTTGGGATGTGGTTTGTTAGCATAATTAAAACGAGGATTTTCTGAAATTTCTAAAATTTGTCCAAGGTCTATATAATTATCAAGGAATTTAGTATAGGAATTTTTTTCTAAATTAAATATAGGTTTAATATTGAGTGCTTTGCATTCATTCCGGTTGCATTTAGTGGTTTTATATGTGTAAAGTTTTCAAAAATGCGTTTAGGAGCCCAATGGGAATTTTCCACAACTTTCTGGGATTTATTCCTATTTTTCTATAGCTAATTCCAATTTATGGAAGGTGCTAAAATCTTTTTCATGAGCTCCAAATATTTTATTTGGGTTCCTCATGTCTAACTCTATCTCTGGAATTGTTTCTAGGATTTTTAGAATTTTCATAATATTTTTTGTGGTTTTAATATCAATTCTGGACTTATCTGGAATTATTTTATAACGAGGAAAATAATTATTCCGAAAATTAAAATCACCCTAAACCTTAGTAGACCGGCCTTGGCCCAAAGTTGACCCAATTTTAGGCCAAATCCATCCCATTACTTTATTGGGCCAAATTTCAAAGTCCATGAACCTGGAAGTGTGAGATTTTCTCCCTATATATACGAACCACCTCTCCTCTGGAAAAGGCACACCATCGACTCCTTTACAGGGAAGCCCCTTTGTTTGGGTTTCCTTAAGGTAGTCTTTTTTCACCATATCTTCCACTACAACCCATTCTTCGTCTCGTCGTCGCGTCGAGCCTTCTGTAGTTTTTGGCCTCAAGATTTTCGGTAAGACCCTCAGTGAATCTTGTAATTTTCTACCATATTCGTTTAGTCTATACTCTTTCATAGAAAAGCCCCTGCCTTTTTATGCGTTAGCCCTCAGGTTCTTATATGAAATTGCTTATAGGTCCTCTGTTTTTCACGAATAGGTCCCTGGAAGTTTTTAAACCTTGCCAGCAAGTCCCCGAACCTTAGAAACGCCGTAACTTTCTCGTTTTAGCTCCGATTAGTGTGGTTCTTGCACTCACATGTTCGTAGCGAAGCGTATATTAGTTTTAAAACCTTCTTTTGTTCTATTTCTACTGTTTGGTGTACTGTTCTAATAGAATACTTTTGTTTGCTTGTGTTGGTTTTGTGTGGATGCTTGTGTGGTGATTCGTGTCCAGTCGGTGAGCCGTTTACGTTGGAGTTCGAGTACGAGGAGGGTTTCCAGGAGCAGGACCAGCAGCAACAACACTACTTTGAGGAAGGCAAGTTATAGCACGGACAATCCTTGCTACCTTTCCACATTGTAATCATTTATTTCATACATGCATGTGTCTAAATTGATGTACCTTTAAGGTTGTACCTAGTCTTGATTATCATGTCCCTTGATTACCTCGGGTTTATGCATATGGGTAGAATCTTTGCTATGAGTAGCTACTATCACCAACATTCAATTTTTAATCTTAATATAATGGTTCACTTTAACATTAATGATAAAACTTGCTTTTTAGCAACTTGGTTTAGGGAACTAGAGCATGTGCTTCGTGCTTTGTTCTAGTGTCTCTCCATAAGGTTCGGTTCTTAAAGCGGCAACCCAGGAGCCTGTCCCCACCGCTAGAACTATTATGGCTCTGGTCTTGGTCAAGTAGCATGTATGTCTCTAGCTTGTCAGTGGTTACCGGAGTGGCCGACGACGTTATGGGAAACATGAGTGAGAGTATGTCTTGATCCACCGAGGACGGGTGATCCGTCGTCTATGCCCCCGTGAGGCACAATCCCATGCTGGGAGTCTCTGCGATGGGGAACTCCACACGTTGCACATTGTTGGGTGTGATGCCCGCGCTCTGGACGCCATTGATCCCCCTATGGTGTGACTCCATAGGCGTACGTCAATCTCGGTGCCTGGGCCATGTTGCCTGTGCTGTACCTAGTCTTGATTATCATGTCCCTTGATTACCTAGTCTTGATTATCATGTCCCTAGTCTTGATTATCATACCCCTTTAAGGTTGTACCTAGTCTTGATTATCATGTCCCTTGATTACCTCGGGTTTATGCATATGGGTAGAATCTTTGCTATGCGCAACTACTATCACCAACGTTCAATTGTTAATCCTAACATAATGGTTCACTTTGACATTAATGATAAAACTTGCTTTTTAGCAACTTGGTTTAGGGAACTAGAGCATGTGCTTCCTGCTTTGTTCTAGTGTCTCTCCATAAGGTCCGGTTCTTAATGCGGCAACCCAGTAGCCTGTCGCCACCACTAGAACTATTATGGCTCTGGTCTTGGTCAAGTAGCATGTACGTCTCTAGCTTGTCAGTGGTTACCGGAGTGGCCGACGGCGTTATGGGAAACATGGGTGAGAGTATGTCTTGATCCACCGAGGACGGGTGATCCGTCGGCTATGCCCCCGTGAGGCACAGTCCCATGCTGGGAGTCCCTGCGATGGAGAACTCCACACGTTGCGCATTGTTGGGTGTGATGCCCGCGCTCTGGACGCCATTGACCCCGCTATGGTGTGACTCCGTAGGCGTATGTCAATCTCGGTGCCTGGGCCATGCTGCCTGTGTCTTGTGAAAAACCTCGTAGCGTCCCTATGCGGTCACACCTCGGAAGTGTGATTTGTGAGGTCTGATCCACCTCCGCGTGGTTGGGTTTAAAGTTCTTTTGAGCTTTTACGTGACTGGTGGGTAAAGGGCGAAACCTCTGCAGAGTGTAAAATCTATCATGATAGCCTTGCTCAGGGTCACGAGTGGCCTGGATCCCTTTTTATTAGAAGATGATGTTTATTTATGCTTAATGTCACTTATACTTCATTAATTGGGTTGCAACTGAGTTTCATTTACTTGTAGTAACTTGAATAATGTTAAAATGAACCAACTAAAAGTGCTAATGCAGTTCAGCCGTGTCTAACCTTACTTTGAGCCTTCATACACCCATGCTATACTTGCTAATTAAATGTTTTACTTACACTTGTTATTATTCAACAAAATCCCGGATGGGTAACAGATGGAGTAAATGAGTCTGCTGCTACTGAATTTCTTGAGGATCTTCTATACTTCTGAGCTGTGGTCAACTAGTCGGTGTCCCTGTGGACTTGAGGCTCTACCTATCGAGAGAGTTAATACATAGACTTTTGCTGTGTTTTATTTAGTTAAAATCTGATGTAAAACTCTATTTATTCAAGCATTTGTTCTCTGTTTATCATATTTGTTTGCTATATGTGTACTATGACTTCCTGGGCACACATATGGCCACATTCGGGTTTCTGTTTAAATCCGGGTTCCTGGGCACACATATGGCCGCTATATATGTACCAACGACGAACATGACGCCCTGACAGCGCAAGCGTGAACGTCGAGAGGTCTTCTCCGTTCACAAGTCCGCGCCAACGTACCTTGACTGGTCAGAGGAGACCATCTCATTCAACCGCGAAGATCACCCTGATCATGTCCCTAACCCGGGACAGTACCCGCTTGTCGTCAACCCCGTCATCGGCAACACACGCTTCTCCGAGGTGCTCATGGATGGAGGCAGTAGCCTCAACATCATGTACTCGTCCACCTAGGAGCTTATGGGGATCGGCCGCGACAAGCTACGCCCCAGCAAGTCACCATTCCATGGCGTTGCGCTGGGGAAACGAGTCCATCCTCTCGGGCAGATCGACCTACCCGTCTGCTTTGGCATGCCGGATAACTTTCGCAAGAAGATCCTCACCTTTGAGGTGGTGGGATTTCGGGGAGCATACCACACCATTCTTGGGCGCCCGTGCTACGCCAAGTTCATGGCGATCCCGAACTACACCTACCTCAAGATGAAGATGCCAGGGCCGAAGGGTGTCATCACGGTGGGGCCATCGTTCGAGTATGCCTACGAGTGCGACGTCGAGTGCGTTGAGCGCGCCGAAGCGCTCGCGGACGACGAGGCCATGGTGGCGGATCTGGAGAAGATGGCGAACGAGGTCGTCGACTCCCCCCACAAACACGCGGGTAGTTTCGAGCCCGCCGAACACACCAAGATAGTGCCCCTCAACCCCGCTGCCCCCGAGGGCAAGATGTTGAGGGTCAGCTCCACCCTCGACAGCAAATAGGAAGCTGTGCTCGTCGACTTCCTCTACGCCAACGCCGACGTGTTCGTGTGGAGCCCCTCGGATATGCCACGCATACCGAGGGAGGTCGCCGAGCACTCCCTTGACATTCTGCCCCACTCCAAGCCAGTGAAGCAACGCCTGCGACGCTTTGATGAGCAGAAACGTTGGGCGATCGGGGAGGAGCTGCGCAAGCTCATGGAGGCCGGATTCATCAAGGAGGTATTCCATCCTGACTGGCTAGCCAATCCTGTATTAGATAAGAAAAAGAATGGGAAGTGGAGGATTTGCGTAGATTATACTGGTTTAAATAAAGCATGTCTTAAAGTTCCTTTTCCTTATTGATCAAATAGTAGATTCGACTGCGGGATGCGAACTTTGTGTTTCCTTGATGCTTACTCCGATTACCACCAAATAAAGATGAAAGGGTCCGATCAGCTGGCGACCTCTTTTATCACCCCTTTCGGCATATTTTGTTACGTCACGATGCCCTTTGGCCTCCGGAACGCTGGAGACACGTACCAACGGTGCATGCTCCACGTTTTTGGGGACCACATCGGGTGAACCGTAGAGGCTTATGTTGACGACATAGTTGTCAAATCCAGGAAGGTGGACGACCTTGTTAACGATTTGCGTACTGCGTTCGATTGTCTCCGGGCCAATGGGGTAAAACTGAACCCGAAAAAGTGTGTTTTTGGGGTGCCTCGAGGCATGCTCTTGGGTTTCATCGTCTCTCAGTGAAGCATCGAGCCTAACCCTGAGAAAGTCTCGGCACTCGAATGAATAGGGCCGATCCGAGACCTAAAGGGGGTACAGAGGGTATTGGGTTGCCTAGCGGCCCTGAGCCGCTTCATCTCACGACTCGGTGAAAATGGTTTGCCTTTGTACCGACTCCTGAAAAAACATGAACGATTTTCTTGGACCCCCGAAGCTCAGGAAACCCTCGACAGGATTAAGACATCGCTCGCGCATGCACCGATTCTGACACCACCTAGGGACAGCGAGCCTATCTATCTTTACGTGGCCGCAACGACCCAGGTGGTCAGCGCGGTCATTGTCGTAGAAAGGACAGAGGAGGGTCATGCTCTGCCGATCCAAAAGCCGGTGTATTATATCAGTGAGGTATTGACTGAAACCAAGATGCGATATCCACATATCCAGAAGCTGCTTTATGCAGTGGAGCTGGCGCAACGCAAGTTGTGACACTACTTAGAGGCTCATCCTGTCACCGTGGTTTCATCTTTCCCCTTGGGGGAGATAGTCCACAATCAGGACGCCACGGGAAGGATAGCCAAGTGGTCAGTGGAACTCATGGGAGACACTCTCACCTATGCACCTCGGAAGGCGATAAAGTCGCAGATCTTGGGAGACTTCGTTGCTGAGTGGACCGACACCTAGCTACCTCCACCACAAATCCAAGCCGAATGCTGGACTATGTACTTCGACAGGTCGGTGATGAAAACTGGTGCGGGCGCATGCCTCCTTTTCGTCTCACCCTTCGGAGAACACATACATTATGTGGTGTGTTTGCATTTCCCGGCGTCCAACAATATGGCAAAGTATGAGGCCCTCCTCAGCGGGCTTCGTATTGCCATCGAGCTTGGCGTCAAGCGCCTCAACGTCCGGGGAGATTCTCGTTTGGTCATCGACCAAGTGATGAAGGACTCCAGCTGTCACGACGAGAAGATGGAGGCCTACTGCAACGTCGTGCGACGGCTCGAGGACAAATTCCATGGCCTCGAGCTCAATCACGTTGCGCGGAAGTACAATGAGGAAGCGTACGAGCTGGCAAAGATCGTGTCGGGGCGGATAACCGTTCCCCCGAACATTTTTGCCTGTGACCTTGTCGAGCCCTCCGTCGACTCCAAGACGACCGCCAAGAGACCCGGCATACACCCGAACGAGAACCCCTCGAAAGGGGAACTCGAGGCCTCGAGTCAAGGGGCGTTGTCGCCAGACGAGGCCGAGGCGATGGAGATCGATGAGGACCCACCCTCTCGAGACTAGCGCGACCAGTACCTCGTTCGGATCGATCGAGGGGAGCTTCCCTCGAATCGAACCGAAGCACGGCGCATCGCCAGGAAGGCCAAGTCATTCGTCGTGATCGTCGAGGAGTTATACAAGCGCAACCCCTCAGTGATCCTACAACGTTGCATCCCCATCCCCGAGGGCTGGGAGCTGCTTCGAGACATACATGCCGGTGTGTGCGGCCACCACGCTGCACCACGCACCCTCGTCGGCAACGCGTTCCGACAGGGCTTCTACTGGCCCACGGCGGTTGCTGACGCCAATGAGATCATGCGCACCTGCGAAGGATGCCAGTTCTACGCGCGCAAAACCCACCTTCCAGCGCATACTCTGCAGACGATCCCCATCACATGGCCTTTCGCTGTGTGGGGATTGGACCTCGTAGGTCCTCTACGAGCAGCGCCCGGGGGCTTCACTCACCTGCTGATGGCCATCGAAAAGTTTTCAAAATGGATCGAGGCCCGAGCCATTAGCAACATCAAGTCAGAGCAAGCCGTGCAGTTCTTCACGGACATCATCCATAGGTTCGGGGTACCCAATTTGATAATCACGGATAATGGCACCCAGTTCACAGGCAAGAAGTTCTTGGAATTCTGCGACAGCTACCATATCTGTGTGGATTGGGCAGCTGTAGCGCATCCACAAACAAACGGCCAAGTGGAGCGTGCCAATGGCATGATACTACAAGGCCTAAAGCCAAGAATCTTCAACAAGTTGAATAGGTTCGGCCGAAAATTGGTCACAGAGCTACCCTCGGTCGTCTGGAGCCTCAGGACAACCCCAAACATAGCCACGGGCTTCACCCCATTTTTCCTCATCTACAGAGCCGAGGCCATCCTCCCCGCCGACTAGGAATATGGGTCCCCGAGGCTCAGAGCTTATCAAGAGGATAAAAATCAGCAAGCCCGCGAGGACTCGCTGGACAGCGTGGATGAGGCCCACGCCGTGGCGCTCCTACACTCAGCAAGGTACCAACAATCTCTCCGATGGTACCAAGCGCAGAAGGTTCGACAAGGGGGACCTGATCCTAAGGCTTCGACAAGACAATCGAGGGCGCCACAAGCTCACGCCGCCGTGGGAAGGACCGTACATCATCGCGGAGGTCCTAAAACCTGGCACGTACAAGCTCGCGAACGAGAAGGGTGAAGTCTTTCCCAACGTCTGGAACATACAACAGAGTCCAAGAAAGTGGTGGCTACGGGACAAAGGCCAAGGCTGAAATGTTGGAGAATGATAGGTTCAGATAGGCCTAGGTCTGGTCCGGATGCCAAGATTTGCTTGAAACGAGCCCAGGCAGCTCCTAACGACTCTCCCTCTAATTGCTTAATGGTAAGAACTTCGATTCAGAGGCTGGCTACCTTGGAAATTGGGAAGAAATTTAGGCAGAATTTCTCTCTGAGAGTTTCCCAACTCCCTTCCATAGTATCGACAGCCAGAGAGTACCATTTCTTCGCTCCTCCCGTTAATGAGAACGGGAATAGCTTCCATTTGAGTGTCTCTTGTGTCATGCCCGCAATGGTCAGGCATGAGCAGAGTTGCTCAAACTCGCACAAATGCGCGTATGGACTCTCGGCCTTCGTTCCTGAGAACGATTGCTCACGAACCATGGCTATGAAGCCGGGACGTAGCTCATAGCCTGGTGTGGATATGGGATGTGATGATGGTGGTGGCTCCAAACAAGCGCCCTTTGGAGCTGAGTGTTGGCGTAAGGTAAGAGTGGGATCCATATGGATGGTGGATGGTGGTGGGATACACGGACAACTTGGGTTCAGAATCAGAACAGCTACCGTTCCCCGGCAACGGCGCCAGAAAGCTTGTTGGCACTCCTTACGGCCTACAGATAAATCCGCAAGCGGACGGATACCGATGTAGCTTTCACCCGGGAGTATTCCAAGGTATCGATTTCCACGGGGAACGAGAAGTGTACTAATCCTAAACTAAGTTGTCCTAGGTAGATGGAGTGGATGAATGAAATGGATGAGGTGGATGACGACAACAAGGAGAGAGGAGAAGAGGTAGGAGGGTAGAGAGGGTACAGGTCTGGTAAGGGTATTCTACCGATTGACTGAGCAGAGCAGAAGATACAGATAGATACTTGCTTAGGGACTACAGAGCCTCCGACACACAGAAAGGGATGAGAAGGGGTGCCGGTTACCCTGAACCTTGGGTCCTAGGACACCGGAACTAACGTGATGGACTACGAAGACCGAAAGGGCTGTCACCACCTTACGGCTACCACCTCCGTTGCGACGGGCAGAAACTAAGGTTACTGGCAAGTCTAGGAACCACTCCTACACTAGTCAATAACTACTTATCTCCTATAGCAAGATAAGCACCCAAGCTAAGCAACCAGTATACAGTTATACCAATCAACTAAGCATTGAACGAAGAATGAGACAAGTATATAAATGTAAGAACTGAATGCTCAATTAATCAGAGAGAGATACAAGAGTTACCAGACATGACCCGGATGTCACTCGAAGCAGAGCCGCATCCGTAGAGGTACAGCGGGAAGAGGGGCTGACACTCCAGCTCCTCTCCGGGACGCTCACCTCTCCTCTCTCCCTATTTCTACTGAGTAGCAGAACCTAGCGACACCTACTCTTCTTCTTCTCTTGTGTTGTGTTTGATACAAGGTGTATGCCACTGCTTATATAGGTGTCCTAAGGCGATTTGGAGTGGAGTAACCGCCAAGGGATCCAGGGGATATTCCCTGTTGATTCGGGCGAAGAGACCGGGTTCGGCCGAACAGGTCGGTTTGGCCGAACCCCTGGATCCACCGCCTTGGCTCTGGATGGCATGGATGCACTCCTGGAGGCGGTTGGTGCATTGGGGGCGGTTCGGCCGAACTGGTGGATTCGGCCGAACTGGTGGATTCGGCCGAACTGGGCTTTCAGCCCAGAACGCCCCCCGTGCACCGCCTCTTGCTCCTGGACCCCTTGGGCTGGCCTCTGGTGCTTGGGTTTGAGTTGATTCGGCCCATGATGACGTGTCGGTGCTCCAGGATGTGTTGGCGGTCGTCCACGTGTCGTGTGTTGTCGTTTGGTGACGTGGACGGCTCCCGGTGACTTGTACGGCTAAGGGGGGTAACCGGCCGAACGTGTCGTTCGGCCGAATTGGTAATTTCCGACCCCTATAGCACGTATTTGTAGATATTGTACCTGCATAAGCAACACTCACTAAAACTCGTGGAACTTTATTAGAACTAAAACCTAAGTACATGGAATGTTACATAAAGCCTCTTTTATTCCCGAGTATTGGTGGTCGAAGTTGGGTTGTAACGACCGCCAACAGGGGCTACATCGGGGGGCCACCCCCCTGTCGTCCCATTTTTTCGCGAACCTTTTCTCGCAAAATGTTAATGCTTTACGCCTCGAACGCTTAGAAAGAAAGACGCTGGGCGTGAACTAACTAATGTCGAGGCTGGCCGAGTTGCGGGACTGCCTACGCCTCTGAGAAAATATTTCATCCCCCTCACCGCTTTGCACCTAAGTTATTCACGATTACAATCTTCCCAGCCGAGATCTCTCCAAGTCACAAGGAAAACACGATAACATATAAAATAAGACTGTGAACAATTGTTTACATCATTTTCCATAAATTTTTTAATTACAAATCAAAACCTAATCTAGATACACTTGGGCCTACACGCCCGAGCCTCTCAGGGCGCGTCTTCTCCGTCTCCAGATCCAGGTGCTGCGGCGGCGTCCCCCTCGTCCACCTCGGGAAAGAGGTCGCCCTCGAACTGCTCGGTGAGCGTCACAGCAGTACCCTCGGCGACACATCAGCCCGCTCGACGACCGCCACCGCTGCATCGTCATTGAGGTCCTCGGCGACGATGTAGCCCGCGGCCAACGCCTCGAGGTCGACGAGGAAGTGCGTCGAGATGACGCTGTTGGCGGTCATTACGGACCGATTTCCGACCTCCAACCGGGTATAAAATAAGTACAATGGAACCAAAGACCATACCTATAGGGTTTATCACTGACTATTTCCACAAGTTTTGGTGATTGTCCATTGTGCAGGTATACAATGCAGAAATACGTGCCATAGGGGTCGCAATTGACCGATTCGGCCGAACGACATGATTCGGCCGGTTACCCCCTTAGCCGTGCATGACACCGAGGACCGTCCACGTCAACGATGACCGAGCAGTGACACCACATGACACGTGGGTGACCGCCACGTCATCCGGGGTCAGCACAACATGAAGGCCAAGCACCAGAAGTCAGCCCAAGGGGTCCACTAGGCAGAGGCGGTGCTGGGGAGGCCGGCCAGAGGCCAGGCCCAGTTCGGTTGAACTGGGGCCTTCGGCCGAACCGCCCCCAGCCAGGAACCGCCTCCACAGGTGCAATCCTGGCCCTTGGAGTAGAAGGCGGTGCATCCACTGGTTCGGCTGAACCGGAGGATTCGGCCGAACCAGGAATTTCGGCCGAAGGCCCGGCACTAACCTCCCAGCTTGCTTGGCCGGTGCTCCACCTCAAACCGACCCTGGCCACTATAAATTGAGGCCCCTGGCCGGTGCTCCACCTCAAACACTTGAGATTAGGCATTAGCGAAGCTCTGCCACTTGTATCAATAGAAGATAGGGAGAGAGGAGAGGTGAGCGTCCCGGAGAGGAGCCGTAGTGTTAGCCCCTCTTCCCGCTGTACCTCTATCGATGCGGCTCCGCTTCGAGTGACATCCGGGTCGTGTCTAGTAACTCTTGTATCTCTTTCTGATTAATTGAGCATCCAGTTCTTACTTTTATATGCTTGCTGGTTCTTCGTTCAATGCTTAGTTGATTGGTATAACTGTATACTGGTTGCTTAGCTTGGGTGCTTATCTTTCTATAGGAGATAAGTATTAGCCGACTAGTGTAGGCGCTGTGCCTAGACTTGAGGTTAACTTAGTTTGCTCCCGATTCAACGAACGTGTGGTAGCCGTTAGGTGGTGACAACCCTATACGGCCTTTGTAATCCATCTCGTTAGTCTCGGCCTGTAGGATCCCCCAGTGTGGAGCTGGTGGCACCCCTTCTCATCCCTGTCTGCGTGTCACTGGTGTCCATTGTCCCGAAGCAAGTATCTATCTGTATCCTCTGATCTGCTCAATCAATCAGTAGAGTACCGCTTTCAGACTCGTACCCTCTCTACCCTCCTAGTGCCCTTCTTATCTCTTTGTTGTTGTCATCCACTCCATCCACTCCATTCATTCCACTCCATCTACCTAGGACAACTTAGTTTAGAATTAGTTCACTTCTCGTTCCTCGTGGAAATCGATACCCTGGAATACTCCTGGGTGAAAGCTACATCGGTATCCGTCCGCTTGCGGATTTATCCGTAGGTCGTAAGGAGTGCCAACAAGCTTTCTGGCGCCATTGCCGGGGAACGGTAGCTGTTCTAATTCCGAACCCAAGTTGTCCGTGTATCACACCATCCCATCCACCATATGGATTCCACTCTTACCTTACGCCATTATTCGGCTCCAAAGGGCGATTGTTTGGAGCCACCACCATCATCACATCCTATCCACACACCCGGCTATGAGCTACGTCCCGGCTTCATAGCCATGGTTCGAGAGCAAACGTTCTCAGGAACGAATGCTGAGAGTCCATATGCGCATTTACGAGAGTTTTAGCAACTCTGTTCTTGCCTCACCATATCGGGCATGACACAAGAGACGCTCAAATGGAAGCTATTCCCATTTTCATTAACGGGAGGAGCAAAGAAATGGTACTCTCTTTTTGTCATAAATATGGAAGGGAGCTGGGAAATCCTTTGAGAAAAATTCTGCCTAAACCTCTTCCTAGTTTCCAAGGTAGCCAGCCTCCGAATCGAAATCCTTACCTTTAAGCAATTAGAGGGAGAGTCGTTAGGAGCTGCCTGGGCTCGTTTCAAGCAAAATTTGGCCTCAGGACCAGACCTAAGCCTGCCAGAACCAGTTGTTTTACAACATTTTAGCCTTGGCCTTTGTCCCGTAGCCACCACTTTCTTGAACTCCGCTTCAAGAGGGTCGTTCTCTCATTTGAGTCCCAGTGCAGCGAGGATAATCTTGGATCGTATCCTGGATGACACTCCCTACACTGGAGTCTATGATGAATTCCCCGATGAAGATGAGAAGCAGCCTGAACCTAAAGAGCCTACATGTTCACAATCCAAATCTATCAGCTCTTTTATTCCATCAAAACCCGATGCTCATTTCGAACCACCACTATATTCTAGCCTAGACTACTATCATTCACTCTACACCACTCCCTACAATTTTGATGATGATCTATTCGATAACGTAGGGAGTCCAACAAGTTTCCCATTGGAACAATGTGTAGAGCAAAATGACCCACCACCCGACAAGGAAGAACTAGAATACCAGAAAGAGTACTTAGGATGTCTCTCCGCTATCATGAGTCGGGAATGGCTAGACGAGGCTGAAGTCTCGACCGAGGTCGTTAAGATGCCCAAGAGAATCCGAACAATCTTTTGTGAAGTTATGGGCATAGACAAGAAAATCGGGTATGACCCGAGCCTTGGGATCAACATCATCTCTAGCTCTCTAGTTCGAGCCCAACTTCCTGATGAACCATGGTCAACATCTCAAAAACAACTAAGGTTCACCTTGGGAAGAATCCTTGATTGTTTAGGGATCTTACGGGTCACACCCGTTAAGGTTAACGATCCTAGACTTTTCTTGGATTTCCATATCTTTGACCTACCCGATGATTCCACCCATTCTATCTTTATCGGTAGGCCAATCATGAACATTCTGGAAAAGGTATCGAACAATCACCTAGTAGAACTCAGGGTCAGGAAAGAACTTGTCTCTGTCTCTTATTCTCATTCCTTGAATACTCCAATAGAGGCAGAACCCGATCCTGATCCTATAGAGGAAGTCATGTCAACCTCGTTGATAGACTTAGAGCAACCTATTCCAGAAGAGGATATTTAGTTCTTTGCTGAAGAGGAGGAACCTCATCCTCCGATTGAGCTTGATACATCCAAAACTCCAAAACCATCTCCAATCGAGCTTAATCCACTCCCTCCTGGATTAAAGTATGATTTCCTCTTTAGGAACAAACAAACTCCAGTGACCATCAGTGACAAACCCCGTAACGTTGAAACCCAACAGACTTTCACGGTCCTGGAAGAAGATCAATCAGTCTTTAGACACTCAGTCCAAGACTTCAATGGGATTACTCCTAACCTTCATATACATCATATCCCTATCTCATCTTATCTTGGAGTCGCAAGGAAAGTGTCACGAAGATTTGTCTTTGACCGAGGAAAGACTAGATTCAAAGTTAGAAGCAATCATCTTCCCCTATCCTACTCCTAAACACGACCTTATTCCTACACTTCCCACCAACATAAAGGGGATTCATAGTCTCCTTGGCCACGCCAGGCTTTATAGGTGTTCCATCAAAAATTTCTCTCGAAGAGCCCGGTCGTTAACTAATCTCCTAGCCAAGGAAACCCCTCTCATCTTGGATAAAGAGTGCTATGCTTCCTTTCACACCCACAAGAAAGCACTCAATTTCGCTCCCATCATCCAGCCTCACGCCTGGCGCATCCCACTAGAAATCATGTGTGATGCGAGCGACCTTGCTGTAGGAGCTGTTATGGGCCAAACCATGGACAAGAAGCTTTATGCTATCTCATACGCTAGCATAACACTCACTGGCCCCGGCTCAACTACAAAACCATGGAAAATGACTCTTAGCAGTTGTGTTTGTTATAGACAAATTCCGGTCCTACCAAGTTGGGGCAAAGGTCATAGTCTATTCAAACCATGTTGCTCTGAAGTATCTTTTGACCAAATAGGATGCGGAACCGAGACTCATCCGTTGGGTCTGTCTCGGATACAAGTCCCGTTAGATCACCTCATTGATGATTTCTTACGAGATGATACGCTCCCCAAGGTCACAATACTAGAGTCGTGGTACGCCAACATAGTCAACTTCATGGTGTGTGGGTACGTCCCATCAGGTGAAAATAGGAAAATATTGGTTTACGAGAGCAGACTTCACCTATGAGACGACCCATATTTGCTCCGGTAATATTCAAGTTTGGGGGAGCCGCATTTTTATAGCCACGCCTTATCACCCCAAACTTGTGGTCAAGCAGAACATCCAACATGCAGATTAAGAGCATTCTGCAGAAGACCGTAAATGAGATGGGAAAACACTGGAAGGATAAACTGTCAGATGCACTCTGGGCGTACCGCACGGCCTATAAAACACCCATAGGAATGACTCCATATCAACTAGTCTATGGCAAAACCTGCCACTTACCAGTAGAGATGGAGTTTAGAGCTCACTGGGCCATTAGGAAGTGGGGTATGAACCTTCCAGCAGCTGGCCTCAAACAGAAAATCTAGCTGGCCGAATTAGATGAAATGAGGGAACGAGCATACCACAGCTCCCAGCTATACAAAGAACGGACCAAGAGATGGCATGACAAAAGGATTAAGGTCAAAGCGTTCAAGCCGGGAGACAAGGTCCTCGTCTTCAATTCCCGTGTCAAACTTTTTGGTCATGGGAAACTAAGAAGCAAATGGGACGGCCCATTCACAGTGATCAACGCTGCATCCCATGGGGCCATCACATTGCAAAGTGAGGATGGGAATACCTTCAAGGTTAACGGGCAACGATTGAAGATCTTCCTGGAACCAGAACCTCCGCCACTCGACGATTTAGATGTTGTCGAGTTCATGGAACTCTGAAACCCATCTGTGAAATCTGGCCCAAATCCTTCAATTCCAAACCTTTCTGGGCCAAAACCCCCTCAAACCTCAAAACCCCTGACCAAAGGCACGAGACTCGACCTAGCCCGCACTGGACCAATTCAGGCGAATTGGCCAGTTCGCCCGAAGGCTAGGGTTCGGCCGAATCAGGCCCCCTAGTCCTCCGTGTGGATATTTGCCTCTGGACTCATCTATAGTTGAGCCTATCCCGAAATCCGCGAGGGAAACGTTGGGAATCTCGTTTTTCGATCAGGAGAAACATCGATAAAAGCCAGGGGTTTTGTGTCAACTCCCTCATCCCATCTACAAGCTTCCTTGGCCATACACACAGCCACCATGGCCTCCTCCTGCTCCAAAGATACATCTTCACCCAAGGGATCTAGCCTCGCCAGCCAGATCGGCGAATCTCCCCGACGTGAGCAAGTGTTCCTCGTTGCTGACGTTGAGCTGTCAGGCGATGGGCAGTGAGGAAGGGCGCATGCCCGCAGCCCTATAAGGCGGTCCAACTCCCCATGTCGCTCTCCGTCAGAGACGTTCAACGCCTTCGCACCGCTGAAGGTGATCAAGAAGCCCCCTCGCTCACCATTGCCACGGCGCCCCACTACTGGGCAGTTGCGCCCGAAGTCGGCATCATCCACAAGGGTGCTGGACTTCGCGCTTCCTGCAGTCAAGGAGGAGGGCATGAAGACGCCGGACTATACACCTGATAGTCTGCCCCGTTTTAGCATCTAGGGCGAGCGCACCGCCACGAGGTACGGCAAGGTGTTGGTCCCGCTGCTGAACTGGGACGAGCTCGGACTGACAGAGTCCTCCCAGTCCACTCCTCCGCGGCAGAACCCTAGAGTTCAGCGCCACAGGCAGCCTCCAACCATCAAGGGGCCGCTAGGAAACATGGAGTTCTCCGATGAGGAGGAGGACGACGAGGAAGAGGAGAAGCCGCCCACACTGGAGAGCCTGCAGGTGGAGCTGGCACAAGCACGCCAGCGGATAAACCACCTGGAGGAGAAAGTGGCAGAAGCAGAACTGGCGCGCCTAGAGACAGAGGACAAGATGGAAGTCCTCCGCAAGGGCTTGTGTGCCAAGATCAAGAGGCTTGCCAGAGCCACAGGACACTCGGACCTTTACGACCCACCTGCAGAATAGTGTCCTGCAGTCGTTTCGTTTTTAGATAGAGCACCGTTAGATTGGTTTGCTAGTTTGTTTCATTTATTTCCTTTAGAATATTGTTTAGGGTGCTCTGAACTATTTCCCTTGCCAAATATTTTGTTTCCAATCTTAGCTTGATGAATAAATAAAATTAGAATTGCTTGCAAAAAAAATAAAACTGACGCTCCAGCTGGTGCATTTGAACCACCCGGAGTATACCATGTTTAACAGAGAGATACATGAGTACAGGAACGACACGGGAACAAAGAGGACCGAGGGAGTGCACGGTGGCCAGTTCGGCCGAACCAGGTGGTTCGGGCGAACTGGGCAGCTCGACCGAACCCACCTGTTCGGCCGAACCAGCCCGGCTTCCCCTGCTCGCGCACCTGCACGCTGGTTTGCACACGTAGCCTCTGTCCTTTCTTTTCTATGATGACACGTTTCAAAATTTTAATATGCATATCATTTAATTGAAACAAACTCGGTTTTTCTTTTATGCCATGAACTTGCATGCTGCTTGTTTCGAACCTAGTTACTGTTGCCTGTGAAAATCTCTCATGATAGGACCCCCCTGATCTAGGTTGTTGATGATTGTGATATGTCTCGATAAAACAAACCACTTGTTCACTCCACCATTCGGTAGAATTTAAATTTTGAAAACATAAAACTATACCCTATCCCTTCATCCTGTCCACTACTTCCAACATACACATATGCTTGAGAGTTTATTCCTGAGAAACTTGTTATGGCTAGTACAAAGTCTTATTGAATTTTGATGTCCCCGGAGATAATCATGTTTGCCCAAGGTTTATTGCAAGTATACTATCATCAGAGTGTAGTAGAAGTCCTCATGCTTTGGTGATACCCTGAAAAAAAAAGAGAGAAAATAAAGGACTCATGAAAGTCCAAATGAAAAAAAGAGAGACAAAGAAAAGAAAAGAAAAAAATCCCCAAAAAGGGAAGAGAAAAGAAAGGGGTCACAAAGCTGAGGACCGACATGAACTCTTCATCTTTAACTTGCAATCTGACCAAGGGCGACTATGAGAAACTCCGGGAAGCAATCTTCGACTCGACAGAAGTACATGACTTGACAAGGCCACCAACTGAGAGACAAAGAAAAACACAAAAGAGAGTGAGTGAAAAGGAGTGACTCCGGAGAGCTGAGAGTATCAGTGATGAAGGGACAAGGGTTATTTGTTTACGGAAATCAGAAAACCCCGAATGCAGGATGAGCAAGAGGATCTTGTTGTAAGAGCCGTTCCGACTATCAACCGCCCAAGATCCAGGGAATAGCCACTACAAACTCACATGTATGGAGAAAAGTTTGGAATATTCAATATGCAATTATTCATGTCATGAAAGAACCCTTACCTTAGTCTTGCTCATATTTCAATTTCTTTACTCGGGACGAGCAAAGATCTATGTTTCGGGGAGCTTGTTGGCGGTCGTTACGGACCGATTTCTGACCTCCAACCGGGTATAAAATAAGTACATGTAACACCCAAAAATTTCCTATTTAAAATTTTTAGTAATTAATTGGCTTTTATTTAATTTGTTCATAATTAATATAGGTTAAATGAAGTATTTATGAATATTAAAATCAAATATAATTTGTAGAAACATTTTTGTTGCATTCATGCTGCTGCATTTATTTTGTATTGCTTGTGGTTCAAATGAGAGTTTAAATTTATTTGAATTCAAATTTGAATCACCTTGTTTGGAGCCTTAGAAAAGTTATTCTAGCCGAGTTCATTTTTGCTCCCTAAGCTCCTGCTCCGGTACACATTCTCCCCCTCCACTTTCCCCCGTGGTCGGGCCCAGCCCCCTCCTCTCTCCCCGCTCGGCCCAGCTTCCCCCTCTTTCTTTTCCCCGACCCGGCTCCCTCTCAGCCCATCTCTTCACCGCGCGCCCTCTCACTTTCGGCCCATCGCCGGCCCGAGCTGGTATTCCCTCCTCCTCTCTCCCACCGACAGGCGGGGCCCGCCTATCAGGGTCATCTTCCTCCTTTCCTTTCTCTCCCCCTCCCGCGCCCGATTCCTTGATGGCAAGCGCCCGGCCCGGCCGCCCTCCCCGCTCCCGTGGGCCACTGTCCGACTTCGAGGAAGCTTTCCCCCTCCGCTCCTTCCTTCCTCACCGAGCTCCACGCAATGAAAGGGCACCTCCCGCGCATGGAAATCCCCCCCCCCCCCCCCGCCGCGAAGGAAACCAATCCCGGCCGCGCCGCCGCCGATTGGCGTGGCTCGCACGCCGAGGATTCCCCCTAGGCCTATAAAAGTTGCCCCTCGGAGTCCCCGAGTCACACCAAGTCCATCCACTGAGCCACGAGTTCCTCCGGCGCACTCCCCGCCTAGCACCGCCACCATCGCCACCCGAGCTCACCGTCGCGCCGACGATCTACACGTCCGGCCCGGCTCGGTCCTCCACATCACCCCAGGGCGCTCCCCGAGGCAGTAAGTGTCGCGCCAAGCCACCCCTCGCTCTCGCTAGCACGCCCCACGTGCCTTGCTTCCTTGCCGGAGTCCCTCGGCTGCCGGTCGACGTCGACCGCCACCACAGGGCCTCTTTTGCCCTCGAGGAGTACCTCGGTGAACTCGCCATGTCACCCCCGAGCTGTAGGTCCTGTCCGCGCCAAAAACCGTGGCCCCTAGCCGTTTTTCGTGCAACTCTGGCGAGCTTCGCCGCCCTGCCGTTGTCCTCCCGGTCGCCGCCGGCGGCTCGCGCCTCCCCCTCCTCCCCTGTCCCTTGGATCTCGATCTGACGGCGCAGATCGAGTCCAAGCCCGAGTCAATCCCCGGGATAATGGTCAACCCTGGCAATCTTGCTGGGAAACCCCTCCACTATCTGCAAATCAACCCGCGGTCCTGTTTTGTTCAAAAGTAATTCCAGATAGGTCATGTTTTTAATGAAAAACACCCTGAGCTTTTAGGAATTAGAACCCGCGGTCCTGAGTTTAGATTTTTGCGTGTTAACCCTCGGGTTTTAACGCGTAATTATGCATAGGTCCCTGGTTTCTTCAAAATAAGCCCCTGGAAACTTTTAAAACTTGCCAGTAGGTCCCTAGAACTTAGAAAAGCCATATCTTTTCCGTTTTAGCTCCGATTAGTGTGATTTTCGCGCTCATGTGTTCGTAGTGAAGCGTAGAATATTTCTAGAACCTTTATTTGTACTGTTTATACTGTTTGGTGTACTGTTCTAATAGAATATTATTTGTTTGCATGTATTGGTTTGCGTGCTCGCTTGTATGGTGATTCATGTCCAGTCGGTGAGCCGTACGCTTTGGTGTTCGAGTACGTGGAGGACTTTCCGGAGCAGGACCCACAGCAACAGCAGTAGCAGCCCTTCGAGGAAGGCAAGTTATAGCACGGACAATCCTTGCTACCTAAACCCACTATATACATACGTTTACTTTCATATGCATGTGTCTAATTTGATGTCCTATTAAGGTTGTACCTAGTTTGTTAACTCCTATCCTTTTATTACCTTGGGTTTATGCATATGGGTAGATTTTGCTATGCGCAGCTACTGTGACCATTATTTAACTGTTAATTTTTACTTAATGGTTCACTTCAACATTAATGATAAAACTTTCTTATTAGCAACATGGTTTAGGGAGCTGGGGCATGTGCTGTGTGCTTTGTTCCAGTGTCTCTCCATAAGGTCCGGTTCTTAAAGCGGCAACCCAGGAGCCTGTCGCCACCGCTAGAACTATTATGGCTCTGGTCTTGGTCAAGTAACTTGTACGTCTCTAGCTTGCCAGTGGTTATCGGTGGGGCCGACGACGTTATGCGAAGTAAGGCACGGGGTGTTTCTTGATTCCACCGAGGACGGTAGCCCCGTCGGCTAGGTCTCGTTAGACCCAGTCCCGTCTTGGGAGTCCCTACGACGTGGAACTCCGCACGTTGCGCATTGTTGGGTGCGATGCCCGTGCTCTGGACGCCATCGACCCCCCCCTATGGTGTGACTCCGTAGGCGTACGTCGATCTCGGTGCCTAGAGTTTCACCACCTTATTGTACCTTAGCGGCCACTGTCTTGTTAGGGTGTCTTGTGAAAAACCTCGTAGCGTCCCTATGCAATCACACCTCGGAAGTGTTGATGTGCGTGGTTGGGTGCAAAGTTCTTTTGAACTTTTACGCGACTGGTGGGTAAAGGGCGAAATCTCTGCAGAGTGTAAAATCTATCATGATAGCCTTGCTCAGGGTCACGAGCGGCCTGGATCCTTTTTTATTAGAAGATGATGTTTATTTATGTTTAATGTCACTTATACTTTATTAAATGGGTTGCAACTGGGTTTCATTCACTTGTAGTAATTTGGCTAATGTTAAAATGAACCAACTAAAAATGCTAATGCAGTTAAGCCGTGTCTAGCCTATTTTGAGCCTTCATACTCGTGCTATATTTCTTAAGTAATTGTTCACTTACACTTGTTATTTTATTTAACAAAATCCTAGATGGGTAAATAGATTGGGCTGGGCATGAGTCTGCTGCTGAGTTTCCCGAAGATATACCGTACTACTGAGTTGTGATCTCCCAGTCAGAGTCCCTGTGGATTGCGGCTCCATTAGTTGAGAGTTTTATTAGTCTTCCGCTGTTATTGCTTAGATTATTTATGAAGCACTCTGATGTAAACACTTTATTTAATGAAGAATTTATTCTAGCATATGTTCTCTGTTTATCATATTTGTTCGCTATATGTGTACTATGACATCCTGGGCACACATATGGCCGCATTCGGGTTTTGTGAAAATCCGGGTGTGACAGTACAATGGAACCAAAGACCATACCTATAGGATTTATCACTGACTATTTCCACAAGTTTTGGTGATTGTCCATTGTGCAGGTATACAATGGAGAAATACGTGCTATAGGGGTCGCAATTGACCGATTCGGCCGAACGACATGATTCGGTCGGTTACCCCCTTAGCCGTGCATGACACTGAGGACCGTCCACGTCAACGATGACCGAGCAGTGACACCACATGACACGTGGGAGACCGCCACCTCATCCGAGGCCAGCACAACACGAAGGCCAAGCACCAGAAGTCAGCCCAAGGGGTCCACTAGGCAGAGGCGGTGCTGGGGAGGCCGGCCAGAGGCCAGGCCCAGTTCGTCCGAACTGGGGCCTTTGGCCGAACCTCCCCAGCCAGGAACCGCCTCCACAGGTGCAATCATGGCCCTTGGAGCAGAAGGCGGTGCATCCACTGGTTCGGCCAAACCGGAGGATTCGGCCGAACCAGGAATTTCAGCCGAAGGCCCGGCACCGACCTCCCAGCTTGCTTGGCCGGTGCTCCACCTCAAACCGACCCTGGCCACTATAAATTGAGGCCCCTGGTCACCTGCAAGAGACACAACACTTGAGATTAGGCATTAGCGAAGCTTTGCCACTTGTATCAATAGAAGATAGTGAAAGGACCAACACTAGGCCTAGAGGGGGAGGGGGTGAATAGGCCCTGTAAAAATTTCTGCAAGTTTCTCCGAAAACTGTCAGACGTCGGATGATCCGATGCAGTCTCGGATCTTCCGACCCTCAGAAGATCCGACACTGTGTAGGATCTTCCAACGGGATTAAAACTTTACTTCGTAATTTGAGTTCTAGTACACTTTTTAAAGATTCTACTTGAATAGAAGTGTGACAATAAGTGTATGGAGCCTTCTAGATATGATCAACGCAATAGAATAACAGCAAGTAAGTAGATCGGAACAAATCGAGCAAATCCAACAATTAAACAAGTGAGCACAAGGAGACAATGGATTTACTTCCGAAGTTCACTCCACAAAGGAGCTATGTCTCCGTTGAGAAGCTCACAAAGAGCCGGGCTGTCACACTAGCCCGTAGTCTCCCTCAATCAACCACAAAGGAAGATTGAGTCACTTACTATTGGCTCTCACAAAGAGAGTGGTAATACAAACTTCCGGGGCTCAACCACAAAGGAAAGGGAGCTCACCGGCACCTCTAACCGTCTAGGAGCAAAGCTCCAAGAGTAACAAACGTGAATCGACAAATCAAAGTTGCTCCAAGTGCTTCAAGAGATGAACAAGTGAGAGCTCAAGGTTAGCACTAGCTTCACACCACCAAACTTCTCTCACACTCAAACCCTAGGTGAATCCTTGCACGAATCAAGCTTGGGAGGGAGTGGAGGAGTGAAATGGATGCTCAAGTTGGTGTTTGTCACGAGTTAGGTCAGTGGAGGTAGCAACAATGAATGAGGGGGGTGAAGGGGTATATATACCAACCCCCCAAAATGTGATCGTTTTGTGTTCTGTGAAGGGGTATCGGATCTTCCGAACATGAGTCGGATCTTCCGAAGAATGACAAATTAGTGTTAGAAAACCCCAGAAAAATTCCAGGCATCGGATCTTCTGACAAAGTGTCGGATCTTCCGATGAGGGCCGGAACTTCCGGCAAGTGACAGAACAGAGCAAGAGACCCCCGGTACAGTTCCAGGCGTCGGATCTTCCGACAGACTGTCGGATCTTCCGACAGCCATTGGATCTTCCGGCCCCAGAACAAACCAAAACCGAGCTGGCCGGAACTTCCGGTCGGATCTTTCGGCCAGGGGTCGGAACATGCAAGTTACACACTCAAAGGCTGAAAACTGGCTAAGTCCCGGAAGATCCGACAAAGTGTAGGATCTTCCGATGGAAGTTCTGATGCTAGGATCGGATCTTCCAAAGGAAAACAACTCAAAACCGAGCCAGCCGGAACTTCCGGTCGGATCTTCCGGACTAAGTTCCGACCAAGCAGACAACATGTGAATGTGACTATGTGTGTCTCTCAAGTGGATTTTCATCTCAAGCATAGCACTTCTAACAAATAGAATTTGTCGAACACATCCCTCTTGATAGTATCGTGGTCCTATACTCAAATTCAAACCGAAAATCAAATTAAATTCTTTGATCGAGTCCACCACCATAAGAAATCGAATTGGGGACCTTCTTTTCACATTTCTTTTCTTTTCTTTCATTTTATTCCTGCACAACTCATTCAAAGCATTATATCCAAATTTCTATTGTCATTAATCACCAAAATAGATTAAGTGCCTAGATGCACTTTCAATCTCCCCCTTTTTGGTGATTGATGACAATATCAATTTTGTTTTACAAGATAGGAGTAAAATTCATGTTTTTCACATCCAACAATAGTTAGAAAAGCTCCTCCTAAATTTGTGCATTTTTAACTTAAAAGGACCCAAATGCTTTTGCACAAATTTAAGAAAAACTTTCCTATTCAACCTTTTCATCATTGTGGCCAAGTGTGATAATAAATCCGTGATGCGTATGACATATATTCACAATCATTAAAGAGAGAAATAACATTACACCATCCACAAGAATCATATAGAAATAACATAACAAGTTCAACATCACACTAGCATGAATTATAAATAAGTCTTACAAATATAAAAGTTCTCACTTGGCACACCACACATAACTCCAAATAAGGTTCTTACAAGTCCACAATCTAAAACATGAATAAAACATAATGATGGGTCTCTAGTGACCAAATTCACTCCCCCTTTGTCATCAAGGACCAAAAAGGGAGCTACTCAGTGGCTTCATCGACGTCCCCATCATCACCGGCATCGCCATCATCATCGTCCTCGCCATCGTCACCATCATCACCACCATCATCGTCCTCATCGTGGCCATCTCCCACACCGGCTTCTTCCTCGTTTTCTGACTCACTTTGGTAGAATTCCTCTTCGTTGTCGGTGTCTTCCTCTTCCACTTCTTCAATCTCATCCTCATCGAGTTGTTGAGGGGCTCCAAAGACATATTCTTGAGTATTGGCCTCCCAAGGATTGTAAAACCGAGGAGGAGAGAACTCTCTAGGCTGGCGAACGGGGGAATGAGGCAACTGATAGTGATCCAAGAGTTCTTTGTGTTGCTTGTCAAGCTTGCACATCTCCTCATCCAAGCGAATGTCACGCTCATGAGCTTTCTTGCCTTGATAAGAACATGCGGTGAAATAAGCAAAGAGCCCTTGCACAATAAAGTCTAGCTTCCCTTTCTTGCTCTTTGGACCAAGAGAAGCACCACGAGATGAAGATGGACCTTCTGAAGGAGGAGGTGCACGAGAAGATGAAGCACCATGAGTAGCAGTCGGAGCACGAACGCCTTCATAGGGCTTGGCCTTGATCTTTAGCAGCGGCTCAATTTTGCCTTGGGGAGAGCGATATGGGAAGTGAGGCTTGTCGGTCAAAATGTTTACTCCAGTCACATGCTTAATCATATGGAAGATGTAGGGAGCAAAGTGATAGCCACTAGATGACTCATGGGAGCACAAGATAATTTCATTCCAAATGAAGTTGAACACTTTGAACTTGGGCTTGCCAGGGGCCATCTGAAACAACAAGTTCTTGGCCCTCTTGGAAATGTTATCAGCATCACCTACCCTAGGATACATGGTTCCCCTGAAGAGTTGATTAAGCAACTTGTAAAACAGAGAGACCCTTGTACTTCCCAAAGACAACGACTCCATAAGCCCCATCATAAATGAAAGCGAGCTTCACATCATCAATCTCACGTCCTTGATGAAGATCTACCTTGCTGTGATCATTGATAGTGTGAGCATAGGCGGTTTCCTCAGCTAGCCCAAACAGCCCCGCAAAAGCTTGCAAGGAAATAGATAGGCGTTTGCCACAAAGAGTCCAATGCATCTCATCCCTCTCCTAGTCAATCCACAAAGTGGCATAGAACTGAGCAATCACCTCTTCATTGTAGGCACACTCAAAAGCCATGATCTTGGCCACATCCATCTCAACACACCGCTCATAAACATCATCAACAACTGGCTTTGGCGGCGGTGGCATGCCCTTCAAATAATTACAATCCACCCAATACATGGGTGTACACAGACTACCCATCTTCAGAATCACCGACTCATACCAATCCGCTTGATGAGGCAGCCAGAAACGAGGATCACCTTTGAATTGCTTGGAGGTGATGGACCGAGGGTCCTCATGTGCACTAAACCGAAGTGGTTTCATGCTATTGGCTGCAGACTTGAAATTTATCAAAGCTCTATCATTTGGATGATGAAAAGGAATAGAAGTGGATATGAAATTCTGAGCAAGAGTGGATAGATCAATGTCATCATTATATTCTGACCCAGCATGTTCATCACGGTTAGCTCTCTTGGTCCTTGGACGTGGAGGGGAGGAGGAGGTTTGAATTTCCTTTCCTCGCCATTCACCACTAGCAGACCCCCTTCCTCGGACTGCCCTAGCAGAAGGTTGTTTCTTTATCCATTTGCCTCTTCCTTGCTCTCTTGTCCCATCATCAGAATCAGACTCGGTGTCAGGAGATGAGCCAATATTTCTCCCATAGCTAGGCCGAGCTTGCAAAGTTGACTTCTTCTTCTCAATATGCTTCATACGACCTATCTAGATAGACAATAAGAAAGGATCAACAGATTGACCAAGATAGATGATTTCAATTTAAACATCAGAACCCAGGTCTGTCGGATCTTCTGACAATGTGTCGGATGATCCGGGGCTCGGATCTTCCGACACGGGGTCGGATGATCTGGGGCTCGGATTTTGACCTAAAATTGAGGATACAAAGATTTAGCCCACCAAAAGTTATGAAACTCTAGGAATATGTTCTAGGCATGTGTAGAAAGTGATTCACCATGGGAAATCTCCTAGAACATCCTACATTGATAGATCGGGCGATGGGAAGTTTGAATGAGATACCTTTGAGATTTCCCGCGAAAAAACTGGAACATCCGAAGGGGATCGAGTCCTTCAAGACTAGGAGAATCAAATGAGGCACAAAGACCAACAATCCTTCGGTTGAACTCCAAAATCGCCGCACGGGGTGGAGAGTGAGTGAGAGGAGGCGTTTGGGAAGAGGATGGAACGAATAGAAGAAGTAACGGTTCATGCCAGATATTTATAGTCGCGAGCAGGCCGGAAGATCCAACGCACAGTCGGAAGATTCGAACCTGGAGAAAAACCAGAAGTTCCAGCGGAAGTTCGGGTCGTTCCCAGGTCCGGATGATCCGACGGACCGTCGGAAGATCCGACCACCGGAAGATCCGAAAGAGAGCTGAGAGAGGGAGAAGCGAGGCAGAGCTGTCCGGAACTTCATCGAGTAAGATCCGATGGTGTGTCAGAAGATCCGAGATTCCAGAAAACAGACTTGACAAGGATTTTCGAGATGAGATTTGATGGAAGATTTTGAGAGATATTGCCTATGGACATGTAAGACCCTTGACTCAAAGAGATCAGCCACAATCATCAACACATAACAATGATCTATTGAGACAAGGAATGATCCACCGATCACAAGATCCAAGGATTTTGAAAAACTCACACATAAAGGATAAAAACAGTTTTTCTTCTAGACTAGGCAACAAACAACTTGTGTATGCAACAAGTCAAGCCAAGTTACGAGAATCCAAGATATTTAGCTCACTCCTCAAAGAACAAAATCTTTGCTCATCAAGAGGCTTGGTGAAGATATCGGCTAGTTGTTTATCGGTTCCTACATGGCTTAGAGCGATATCTCCTTTGGCTTCATGATCTCTAAGGAAGTGATGTCTAATGTCAATGTGTTTGGTTCTTGAATGTTGAACGGGATTGTTTGCTAGTTTGATGGCACTCTCATTGTCACACAAGAGATGGATATTTTTGTACTCACATCCAAAGTCACTCAAGGTTTGCCTCATCCAAAGTAGTTGAGCACAACAAGCACCGGATGCAACATACTCGGCCTCGGTGGTGGATAGCGCAACAGAATTTTGTTGCTTAGAACTCCAAGACACCAAAGACCGACCAAGAAATTGGCAAGTCTCCGTTGTACTCTTTCGATCTACCTTGCAACCGGTATAGTCCGAATCAGAATAGCCAAGTAAATCAAAAGTGGAGCCTTTGGGATACCACAAGCCAAGGTTCGGAGTATGCACTAGATATCTAAAGATTCTCTTAACAGCCATTAAATGAAATTCCTTTGGATTGGCTTGAAATCTTGCACACATGCACACGCTAAGCATTATATCGGGCCTAGATGCACGAATGTAAAGCAAAGATCCAATCATGGAGCGATATACCTTTTGATCGACCGATTTTCCTTCTTCATTGAGATCAAGATGACCATTCATGGGCATTGGAGTCTTGATGGGTTTAGCATTGGCCATATCAAACTTCTTGAGCATATCACTTGTATACTTTGTTTGACATATGAAAGTTCCATGCTTCAATTGCTTGATTTGAAAACCAAGAAAGAATTTCAATTCTCCCATCATTGACATCTCAAATCTCTTGGTCATTATCCTACTATACTCTTCACAAAACTTTTCATTAGTAGAACCAAAGATAATATCATCAACATAAATTTGACACACAAACAAATCTTTGTCTATTTTTTGAGTGAAGAGAGTAAAATCTACTTTGCCCATTACAAAGTCATTCTTGAGAAGAAATTCTTTAAGGCATTCATACCATGCTCTTGGGGCTTGCTTGAGCACATAGAGCGCCTTATGGAGCTTGTAGACGTAGTCGGGATGCTTGGGGTCTTCAAAGCCCGGTGGTTGCTCCACATATACCAACTCGGAGAGAGGTCCATTCAAGAATGCACTCTTCATATCCATTTGATATAGCTTGAAGTTGTGATGTGAGGCATAGGCTAGTAGAATATGAATTGATTCAAGCCTTGCCACCGGAGCATAAGTTTCACCAAAGTCAAGACCTTCAATTTGAGTGAAACCTTGAGCAACCAATCTTTCCTTGTTTCTTGTGACAATCTCATTTTCATCTTGCTTGTTCCGGAAAACCCACTTGGTGCCAATCACATTTTGCTTGGGTCTTGGGACCAATTCCCAAACTTCATTTCTTGTGAAGTTGTTTAACTCTTCTTGCATTGCAATGACCCAATCCGCATCGCCAAGAGCTTCTTCCACCTTGAGAGGCTCCAAAGAGGAAACAAACGAGTAACATCCACAAAAATTTGCTAGACGAGAACGAGTGGTTACCCCTCTTTGGATGCTCCCTAGAATGTTATCAACGGGATGATCCCGTTGGATGCTTTGATGAACTCTTGGGTGTGGAAATGTTGATTGACGTTGAATAGGTCCATCATCATCTTCTTCATTGTGAGACTCGTCACCTTGAGTTTCATCACCTTGAGCTCCAACTTGATCGTTGCCATGATCATGATCGTCACCATGATCTTGAACTTGATCTTGCGAAGAACTTGGTGGTTCCACTCTTGTTGATGATGTTGATGGATCAATGTTAAATATGATTTCTGAGACATGGTCTTGCTCATCATCTTCTACTTGGGGCTGTTGAGGCTTCACTTCACCTAAACTCATTTTCTTGATAGCTTGACTTGGTGGCTCTTCATCTACAAGGTCATTCACAACTTGCTCTACTTGAGAGCCGTTTGATTCATCAAATTTCACGTCTACCGTGATCTCAACACAACCGGTGGTTTTGTTGAAGACACGATAAGCGTGTTCGTTAGTACCATAACCAAGTAGAAAACCTTCATCAACCTTGGGTGCAAACTTGGAGCTTTTAGTTTTCTTGTTAAGAATGTAACATTTGCAACCAAAAACTCTAATGTAGTGCAACTTTGGTTTGTTACTGGTGAGGATCTCATACGGAGTCTTGCCCAAGTACTTTTGAAGATAGAGGCGATTACTGGCATGGCAAGCTGTATTGATCGCCTCGGCCCAAAAAATATCTGGAGTCTTGTATTCATCAAGCATGGTCCTTGCCATTTCAATCAAGGTCCGGTTCTTTCTCTCAACAATGCCATTTTGTTGAGGTGTGTATGGAGCGGAGAGCACATGCTTGATGCCTTCTTCATCAAGGAATTCCTCAACATTGAGATTCTTAAATTCCGTCCCATTGTCACTTCTTATTCTCTTAACTTTCAACTCAAACTCATTTTGAGCTCTTCTAATGAACTTCTTGATAACCCCTTGAGCTTCACTCTTGTCTTGTAGAAAGAAAACCCATGTAAACCGAGAAAAACCATCCACAATGACAAGTTCATACTTGTTCCCACCAATGCTTATATAAGCGATTGGCCCAAATAAATCCATTTGAGCAATTTCAAGGGTCTTGAGCTAGTCAATATATTTGTGGGTGGATGAGGGGCTCCAACTTGCTTTCCGGCTTGACAAGCACTACACAACCTATCTTTCTCAAAGACAACATTTGTTAATCCTAGAATGTGTTCATCCTTTTGAAGTTTGGCCACGTTCCTCATCCCAACGTGAGCTAGCCGGCGATGCCAAAGCCAACCCAAGCTAGATTTTGCCCCTAAACAAGTCTTCGGTTCCACTTTATTTTTTGTGAAAACAACTAAATAAAGCTTTCCCTTAAGTTGACCCGTAAAAGCAATAGAGGAATCCTCCCTTCTAAGGACGCTCACACCCTCATTAGTAAAAAGAAAATTGTAGCCTTTTTCACAAAGTTGTGATACGGACAACAAATTATACCCTAGAGAATCAACTAGATAAACATTTGAAAGAGATGAGTCTTGTGAGATAGCAACTTCACCTTGACCAATCACATCATCATGGTTGCTGTCACCGAATGTGATCTTTTCTATAGGTGAGTCATATTCTTTCAACTTAGCAAACATGTTCTTCTCTCCGGTCATATGATTTGAACATCCACTGTCAAGCAACCATGAAGATCCACCGGAGGTATATGCCTACAAAACAAGTTTAAGCTTTCAATTTAGGTACCCAAAAGAGATTGGGTCATTGAGTGTTAGCTTTTGAAATCTTAGACACCTGAACACTCCTCATCATCTTCTTTGCATGAGCACCCACATACTTCACCACCATCTTCCCATTGTGATCCCACATAACCGTGTAGTCAATGGTGTAGTTGGGAGATGGCTTATGCTCAATGCTCTTTTCTTCTTTCTTGATCTTGGTTGAGCTCTTGACATCGTTGGTTATTGCCTCAACCTTAGGCTTGTCTTCAATGGTGTTCACCATCACACCATGAGCAATGTTCATCAAGTCTCCAAGGTTTGCACCCTTGGTGAACAATTGCACTTCATGACCTCTCAACATTCTTGTACCATTTGCTTTTCCTCCTCTAGTGAATCCGAGCCCATCATTGATACTAGGATATCTTCCGGCTTTATATGCCGGATGGCTCTCAAATTCACTCTTACCTTTGGCCTTACCTTTGCCAATTGTCTTGGTCAATTCTTGAATCTTTGCATCTTTAGCTTTGACTTTCTCTTCTAGTTTTGAAAGGTTAGTGGCACAAGAATTTATATCAAACTTATAGCATCTTGAGCAACCTTCACTAGTAGAGACATTTGAGTTAAGAATTGTCTTAGAGTTAATCTTAGTGCTTTCCCAAAGAGCGCTAAAGTTGACTTCTAGATCTTTATATTTGACCTCTAGGCTTGAATATCTTTCTTGAAGCTCACTTTGTACATTCTTTAGGTTGGCAAGAGAGTCATTTGTCAAGGACAATTCCTTAGACATCTTCTCACAAGAGTCATTGGCAAGTGAGAAGTCACAAGTCAATTTCTCCACCATGATCTTCTCCTCAACTAGAGTTTCTTCAAGAGAAAGGTTTCTCTCCTTTTTAAGGATGAGCAATGCTTCTTGCCTATCAAGAGACTCTTTCCTTTTCTCCAATTTCTCTACTAATTTCTTAATTTGTTTGTAGCCTTCTTTGCCAAACTTGTTTATCATGTTCTTTTCATGTTCGGCTTCCTCTTCATCTAGATCATTTTCTACATTCCTAGATGTCAAGATGGTGGATGAGATCGATGGGGTGATGTTTAATACCTTAGTCCCTTGGGCCATGACGCACATGGGAGCTTCATCATCACTATCTTGATAGTTGTTGAAGAGTCTAGATGTTGATGTAGGGACTTGAATGGCAAGAGTTGTCACTTCTTCATCATCGGAGTTATCACTCGAAACCCTTTACCAACATGAGCACTTCCAAACTTCTTCTTGTACTCTTGACTCTTCTCCTTGTATCTCTTCTCCTTGTCAAAGTACTTGTCCTTTGACTTCTTGTCTTCTTTGTCATTTTTCTTGCGGGGGCAATCGGCAATGTAATGCCCTTTCTCCCCACACTCATAGCATCTTCTTTGAGACATGGACCTCTTCTCGCCATTGGTCTTCATGAATCACTTGAAGTTCTTCACCATCATGGCGGTTTCTTCATCGGTGCTATCACCATCACTTGAGTCTTCTTTCTTCTTGGAATTGGAAGTCTTTTCAATTGACTCAACCTTCTTGCTTGGTCCGGCTTTGAGAGCAATGGTCTTCACTTCGGTTGGTTCCATTGATCTAGCTACATCCAAGTTGTTCATTTCATGATATTGCAATTTGTTGAACAACTCCATGGGTAGCATCTTCTTGAACTTGCCCTTCTCCCTAATCATGGTGGCAAGCATTGGGTTCTTGGGTGCATATGCCCTAAGCATCTTCTTTTTCACTTTGTGCTCATCCCAATCTTTGCTACCAAGCATTCGTATCTCGGTGACAAGTAGCTTCAACCGATCATACATCTCTTGGAGAGTCTCATCCTTCTTCATGACAAAGGCTTCTACTTCTCCTTGTAGAAGATCAATCTTGCCTTCCTTGACCATATCCGTCCCTGCATGAGACAATTGAAGAGTGTCCCAAAGATCCTTTGTAACTTCAATTCCTCTAATCTTGTTGTACTCAGAGGGACTAAGAGCACTTCTAAAAACCATCACGGCTTGAGAGTTGCGGAAGAAATCATACTCTTGTTCACGACTTGGCTTGGCGTCTTTGTCAACACCAATATTCACAATGGTCCAAAGAGAGGGGTGAAGACCATATAAATACATTTTCATATCATCACTCCAACGAGCATAGTGTTAGATTAGTGTTAGAAAACCCCAGAAATATTACAGGCATCGGATCTTCTGACAGAGTGTCGGATCTTCCGATGAGGGCCGGAACTTCCGGCAAGTGATAGAACAGAGCAAGAGACCCCCGGTACGGTTCCAGGCATCGGATCTTCCGATAGACTGTCGGATCTTCCGATAGCCGTCGGATCTTTCGGCCCCATAACAAACCAAAACCGAGTTGGCTGGAACTTCCGGTCGGATCTTCCGGCCAGGGGTCAGAACATACAAGTTACACACTCAAAGGCTGAAAACTGGCTAAGTCCCGAAAGATCCGACATAGTGTAGGATCTTCCGATGGAAGTTCTGATGCTAGGATCGAATCTTCCGAAGGAAAACAACTCGAAACCGAGCCAGCCGGAACTTCCGGCCTAAGTTCCGACCAAGCAGACAACATGTGAATGTGACTATGTGTGTCTCTCAAGTGGATTTTCATCTCAAGCATAGCACTTCTAACAAATAGAATTTGTCGAACACATCCCTCTTGATAGTACGGTGGTCCTATACTCAAATTCAAACCGAAAATCAAATTAAATTCTTCGATCGAGTCCACCACCATAAGAAATCGAATTGGGGACCTTCTTTTCACATTTCTTTTCTTTTCTTTCATTTTATTCCTGCACAACTCATTCAAAGCATTATATCCAAATTTCTATTGTCATTAATCACCAAAATAGATTAAGTTCCTAGATGCACTTTCAGATAGGGAGAGAGGAGAGGTGAGCGTTCCGGAGAGGAGCCGGACTCACTGCCCCTCTTCCCGTTGTACCTCTACGGATGCGGCTCCGCTTCGAGTGACATCCGGGTCGTGTCTAGTAACTCTTGTATCTCTTTCTGATTAATTGAGCATTCAGTTCTTACTTTTATATGTTTGCTGGTTCTTCGTTCAATGCTTAGTTGATTGGTATAACTGTATACTGGTTGCTTAGCTTGGGTGCTTATCTTTCTATAGGAGATAAGTATTAGCCGACTAGTGTAGGCGTGGTGCCTAGACTTGAGGTTAACTTAGTTTGCCCCCGATTCAAAGAACGTGTGGTAGCCGTTAGGTGCTGACAGCCTTATACGGCCTTTGTAATCCATCTCGTTAGTCTCGGCCTGTAGGATCCCCCAGTGTGGAGCTGGTGGCACCCCTTCTCATCCCTGTCTGCGTGTCACTAGTGTCCATTGTCCCGAAGCAAGTATCTATCTGTATCCTCTGATCTGCTCGATCAATCAGTAGAGTACCGCTTTCAGACTCGTACCCTCTCTACCCTCATAGTGCCCTTCCTATCTCTTTGTTGTTGTCATCCACTCCATCCATTCCGTTCATTCCACTCCATCTACCTAGGACAACTTAGTTTAGAATTAGTTCACTTCTCGTTCCTCATGGAAGTCGATACCCTGGAATACTCCTGGGTGAAAGCTACATCGGTATTCGTCCGCTTGCGGATTTATCTGTAGGTCGTAAGGAGTGCCAACCGACGCTGAGGGTCTTCTGCACGCCGAGACGCAGGCGCCCTTCAGCCGCTTGGTGCCACAGTCGCCTAAGGCCCTTAGGCAGCTCGACACCGAGCTTCCTGAAGGAACCTCATCACCCTCGAGCTCTCAGCACGCGGCGATGGCAGCCCCCTCCAGGTTCTTGAGGTCTTCCTGGGCCTTTGAGTAAGCAACCTGAAGGGAGTCCGCCGACGCCGACGTGTCAGCCACGACTTTCCGCAGCTCTGAAACAAAGACAGAAAACACCGAGATAAGGCTCGATGAACCCAAAACTGGCAAAAATACAGTATGACTTACCCTCGACCCGCCTCTGCTCTTCCGCCAGAAGCGCCTGCGCGGTGCTGGTCTTCTGCTGGAGCGTGGCCTTCTCCCCCTCGCGCGTTGTGTGTTCCTGCTTCAGCTTGGCCTACATTGCAGAGAGCGACACGTCCCTTACCACGAGCTGGGACCATGCGTCCTCGAGCGCAGCGTGCTCTTGCTGGAGCTGCCCCTCCGCCACCGCAAGCGCCTCGATCTTCTCCCACAGCGCAACGCCCAACCGCTCGGCCTCCTGGGCCATCTACTCCGCTAGGGCCCTCTGAGCGTCGCGCTCTTCAGCTGCTCAGGCCAGGCCCTCCATCGCCACAAACGCCTCCTCCCTCTCCTTGAGCGCGGCGCCCAGCCTCGAGACCTCTTGGGCCCGCTGCTCTGCCAATTTTCGCTGGGCGTCACGCTCATCCCTTGTACAGGTCAACTCCAATCCACGCTCCTGGCCATCGGCTCGCGCCTCAGCCAGCACTGCACGGAGCTTATCCACCTCGAAGTAGAACTTGTCATTCTCTTCCGTAACCCGACTAAGGTGGGCGTGTTGCCGGGCTAAGTAGGAGATCTTGTCTCCAGGAAGCTCTTTCAGTTGCTGCCCAAGAAGAACATGCGATCAAAATTCGTGCACGAACGTGCGAAAGACACCTAACAGCATAAGGATTAACGGGCTTACCTAGTGGATGGTGAAGCTCCTGGACGTGTGGAGAGCGAGGTCGTCGTCGAGGGTGCTCTACAGAGCAGACCCGGCTTGGCGATACTCCTCCCATAGCCCCCGCTCCACCTCCGTAGCTTCTAGCAGCGTCGGGGGGAGCCCGAGCAGGTGAGGCTCCAGCTCGGCCCAAGCGTCCACCGGCTCCGAGGCCTCGGGTCGGCAACGGCCGCGGTCTCAACGCTCACCTCGAGGGCGGCTGCTGTTGGCGGTCATTACAACCCAACTTCGACCACCAATATTCGGGAATAAAAGAGGCTTTATGTAACATTCCATGTACTTAGGTTTTAGTTCTAATAAAGTTCCATGAGTTTTGGTGAGTGTTGCTTATGCAGGTACAATATCTACAAATACGTGCTATAGGGGTCGGAAATGACCAATTCGGCCGAACGACACGTTCGGCCGGTTACCCCCCTTAGCCGTACAGGCCAGCGGGAGCCGTCCACGTCAACCAAACGACAACACACGACACGTGGACGACCGCCAACACATCCCGGAGCACCGACACATCATCCTGGGCCGAATCAACTCAAACCCAAGCACCAGAGGCCAGCCCAAGGGGTCCAGGAGCAAGAGGCGGTGCACGGGGGGCGTTCTGGGCTGAAAGCCCAGTTCGGCCGAACCCACCAGTTCGGCCGAACCACCCCCAATGCACCAACCGCCTCCAGGAGTGCATCCAAGCCGTCCAGAGCCAAGGCGGTGGATCCAGGGGTTCGGCCGAACCGACATGTTCGGCCGAACCCGATCTCTTCGCCCGAATCAACAGGGAATATCCCCTGGATCCCTTGGCGGTTACTCCACTTCAAACCGCCTTAGGACACCTATATAAGCAGTGGCATACACCTTGTAACACACACAACACAAGAGAAGAAGAAGAGTAGGCGTCGCTAGGTTCTGCCACTCAGTAGAAATAGGGAGAGAGGAGAGGTGAGCGTCCCGGAGAGGAGCCGGAGTGTCGGCCCCTCTTCCCGTTGTACCTCTACGGATGCGGCTCTGCTTCGAGTGACATCCGGGTCATGTCTGGTAACTCTTGTATCTCTCTCTGATTAATTGAGCATTCAGTTCTTACATTTATATACTTGTCTCATTCTTCGTTCAATGCTTAGTTGATTGGTATAACTGTATACTGGTTGCTTAGCTTGGGTGCTTATCTTGCTATAGGAGATAAGTAGTTATTGACTAGTGTAGGAGTGGTTCCTAGACTTGCCAGTAACCTTAGTTTCTGCCCGTCGCAACGGAGGTGGTAGCCGTAAGGTGGTGACAGCCCTTTCGGTCTTCGTAGTCCATCACGTTAGTTCCGGTGTCCTAGGACCCAAGGTTCAGGGTAACCGGCACCCCTTCTCATCCCTTTCTGTGTGTCGGAGGCTCTGTAGTCCCGAAGCAAGTATCTATCTGTATCTTCTGCTCTGCTCAGTCAATCGGTAGAATACCCTTACCAGACTTGTACCCTCTCTACCCTCCTACCTCTTCTCTTCTCTCCTTGTTGTCGTCATCCACCTCATCCATTTCATTCATCCACTCCATCTACCTAGGACAACTTAGTTTAGGATTAGTACACTTCTCGTTCCCCGTGGAAATCGATACCTTGGAATACTCCCGGGTGAAAGCTACATCGGTATCCGTCCGCTTGCGGATTTATCTGTAGGCCGTAAGGAGTGCCAACAGCTGCCGCTGCTGGTGCAGGCAGGCCGCCACCTTCAACTTCGAGAGGTGGGGCGATGCCCGCGGTACGTTCCGGCGGCGCCGAGTCCGCAGCATTGAGCTGCGGCGCCACCAACTTCGCGGTCGGTGCCACCTCCGTCACGGTGCCAAAGGCCGCCAAGGCGAGAGCCTCGACCTCCGGCGCCCCTACTATAGCCTCGCGCTCGGCGTCCCCGCCATCGGTGGCCTGAGTTGCGCCCCCAGCGCGGCTTGGGCTTGCCGGCTCCACGACATTGCCCGCGGGCGCGGGCGCTTCCAGCACCACCACTTTCGGGGCCACGTCCTCCGTGCGGCCCGCGGCTCCGGCGCCTGCGGTGCTCCCCTCGCGGCATTCTTGCCGCGATCGTGCAGCCCCCTGTGCCAACGCCGCTTGACACCTGGCGACGACGGCCTCGGCTGACGGGGGTATGCCGGCCGAGGGCTGCGCCGGTGCATGTGGAGTGGCGCGCGCTCCCAGCTACATCGCCTTGGTGGGCGCAAGTGATGGGGAGGAAAGCGTGGTAGTCTGGCTGTCGAACAGCGACGCAAGTTAGTAAATGATGAAAGCAAGACCTAAAATAAATGACGAACGAACGGGAGCGGAACTCACCGAGTCACCACCGACAGCTTGCGCTTCCTTGATCAGCTTGAGGGCTGCGCACCCCTCGAGCTGGGTGGGGGTTGTGACGGCGCAGAAGGGGCGGGCGCGATGATGGGCTGAGCGGCGCAGCCGAGCAGAGCTCGGAATGGCACGAGCCGGGGGAAAGGCGGAGATTCTCTCTCTTCTTCCCTGCGACAGAGCTCAGAAAGGCGAAGGCTAGGGGAGACGAATGGCTAAGGTAAAAGGATTAACTCCTCCGATTCCTCGTTTTATACCCCAGCGCAGTTAATGCGGCAGGTGCGGCTCTCATTGGCGACTGGGCCCCACGTGGGAGTAAAAACCCACGTGCTCGCAATCCAAGGCGGCATTACGGGCCGTCGCTTCGGAACCGCTCGCACGCGCGCCGCCCACGCCTAAAAAGGCGCGCCCACTCCACCTGCCTAGGGCCACGTCAACCATGTCCGCGCGCACGACCGGGTCAAGTCGAAGTCCAAGCGGTGGCGTCCCCTCAGGAGTTCCTTCTGAGGTAAGGCACCTCTTCGTGAGGCCCCACTGATCAGGGGTTCGAAGCCTGGCCCGTCGGGAGTTCCACAGGCGCCGTCGATCCACAGAGTCAGGGGCAACCCGGGCACGCTCAATCAAGCCTACCCACGAATGTGGAGTTCAGGGGCGCCCGGTGCTGCGTTCAAGGCCAGACAAAGGTAGCCGGGTCAAAGGGTCCCAACGAGGGAGAGCAACGAGCCCTTGACTCCTATTGAATAGAGTCAAGCCCTGCCCGTCAAACCTTTGCAAGCGTTTTCATGAGACGTGTCTCCAGACCACGAAGCCGACCCTTATCGAACGGGGCTCGGACGTCCACTTGAACCACCCGTTAACAGCTCACAAAGGCATCCATGGCTCGTCGCCCGCTCGTGGGTAGCATGGATTCCCTCACCCCTCCTCCCTGCGCAAGGGCGACGAGGGTCATACCATGAAGACGAGGCAGACCCCTGATCGACCCCGCTTTGGCCAGGGCTTAGGGGCTCCTCGCACCACGGCTAAAGCCTCTTTGGACAAACCATGCTGTCAAATGGGTACGAATTCCAGTATCGGGTCAGCCCCCTCGAGTGCTCGAACGAGTGCTTTAGAGAGTGGTTCGTGTAGGGGCAATGTTATCGGGTCATCGTAGATTGTCGATGCCGGCTGAAAGAATGCCGAAGTCGGCTAAAACAAAGGCTGGACGAACGCATCACCCAACGAATCACATACCCAAAGTGCTCATAGCCCTTGGATGAGTGTCTTCACTCCTTCAAGGCCTCATGGGCTACACCCGCGGGTGCGCTAGCGCGCCCCCCACGGAAACTCTTGAAGAGTCAGAGGGAAGCTCCACACGTAGCGCCCGAAATGATGTCGCGGAGGCACAAGCCTTTGCCGGACTAATCTACATCCAGCCAAGGCTCGGGGGCTACTGTGGGGGATGCGCTTAAGGGGTCCCCTAACCTAAGGGATAATCACCCCGAAAAAATGCAAATGAATAACAATCAAATCCCTGTGGGCCAAAAGAAGACCAGAACACGCACAAGACCCACGCCGCATGACGGCCCAACAGTCGCTCGAGCCCCTCCCATCGAAGGCCCGATGCGTAGGCTTTATCTCCGCCTCGCTCGAGGGTGAAAGGACCTTGATGTCACCTAGAGGGGGGGTGAATAGGTGAATCTGTAAATTACAAACTTTTTCACACAATCAGTACAACAGAAACCGGTCAGACCGCTTAAAGCGGTCAGACCGCTTTGGAGAAGCGGTCAGACCGGTTTTCAACAGAGAAAACCGACTATGTGAATTAACCCCCTCTACGAGTTCTAGCACAAACCAAACTTGATGATGGGCTCTTGTAGATGATATCAAGCAGGTCCACTAAGTCCCTGCACACAATTAGAGCACACCCAAGTAGATCGAAGCGGAAGCGAATGTATATGCTAGAAATGAACTTGTGAAGGTAAACAAGAGACAAAGATATGTTTTCCCGAAGTTCGGACTTCACCGCTGCAACTAAGGCTGTCACAAAGACACGATGAGTCCTAGTCTCCGTTGAGGGCCTACGAGAGGCGGGCTTATCCACTCCAAGCCACTTTCCTCGGTGTCACTAGCTTTTGGTCCTTTTCCACGAAGGAGGCAAGACCAGCCCTTACAAACAATCCGTGGCTTACCACAACCAAGGTAGCTCACCGGCGACGCCTAGCCGTCTAGGAGGATCACCTCCAAGAGTAACAAATGCTTCACTTGATGCTTGGCTTCACCGAAAGTGCTCAACACTAAGTTTTGCTCACTATAGCTGATATGAACTATCAATTGCTATCTATTGCTCACAACCCATACATCCCTCAACCCAAATCCAAAGATATGATCAAAATCAATCAACTCTCACAAAGAGAGGCTTGGGGAGAGCTTGCTGGTGCTTGGAACAGCCCTAGGCGTGTTAGAATGGAATGGCAACCAGCACCCCTCAAAGGAGAGGGGTATGGGGTATAAATACCCCACACAACCAAAACTAGCCGTTATAGCCGTTGGAAACCGGTCAGACCGGTTTGGGAACTATACTAGCCGTTACACCCGTCAGGGCCCCAAACCGGTCAGACCGGTTTCCCAAACCGGTCAGACCGGTTTGAGTGGGCTGAGCCCCCAAAGCCCAAAAGCGGTCAGACCGCTTTCCCAAACCGGTCAGACCGGTTTGGGTGGGCAAAGCACCCTAAGTCCCTAAAGGACTTCTCTCCAAAGGTTATCTTATTTGGGTTGATCTATTGAGCACTTTTTGGTGTATGCCAAGACAACTAATGTTGCATCCCTCTTTATAGTACGGCATTCCTAAACTCAAGATTAAAACAATAAATGTAAACTACCACTTGAGCTTGTAGATCTTCATTGATGCTATACTTGATCATTATCACCTTGAGGGCTTCAACATTTCATGTCTTGTTGAGCAAATCCAATGTTGAGCTTCATGACTTAGAATTTTCATTGCATGAACAATTCATAAGCCATTCCATCATATGATCAATAAAAGATTAGATGCTTCGCATTGCTTCACTTGACATGACTTGATTGACGTATAGAACCCAAGCTAAGATGCTAGACCTTTCCACTAACAAAGTACCTCGGCTACAAGACCAACTTGCCCTTCACCTTGTAAGGAACGTCACTCCCATCTAGCTTGATCCTTTCCGTCCTCTCTTGTCAATTTAAGCTTCGCTTTGCATTGCATCATCAATGAATAACACATTGAAATCCATGTCTTTGACTTGCTTGAATATCTTCTTTGGTAGATAATCTTGTCCATAAGCATCAATGTACTTGAGACCATACACTAATCAAAAGAATCATGTCTCACTTTGAATGTAACCATTGCTATGGAACAAGCCCAAAGAATTCCTAATTTCTTCAAATGTTTTCATCCCAAAACTATTGACAAGTATCTTGTTAAGTGAGACCAACTAATATGCTTAAGTCCTTGTCTCACTTGTCATTTTCAATCACTTGTTATTTGTATTGTTTGCATGGGATGAATACCACTTGTTTGCTTTCTTGTTATTTCCTGCTCATACACTTAGACAAACAAGTTGAAAGACTAATCATGTTGTCATCCAAAATCACCAAAACATATAAGTGCCTAGATGCACTTTCAATCTCCCCCTTTTTGGTGATTGATGACAACATGATTAAAGCTTACAAAAAGATATGAAATTTAAGCTCTAGATGACTAAGATATATGATGAGCTCCCCCTCAATATGTGCTTTGAATAGAATTTCAAAAATTCGGCTTCAAATGCCAAATTCACATATAATCAACAAAATTGAGAGCTCCCCCTATATCTTAGCATTCATCATGTGCAACAAGTGTGTGTGACATAATAAAACAATGTGTGATGCATATGACATGTATAGCACTCAATAAAACAAGAGAATTACATGCTTGCTGTCACGGGCCAAACCGGTCAGACCGGTTTGGGAAATCGGTCAGACCGGTTTCACCCCGCTGCCATGGGCCAAACCGGTCAGACCGGTTTGGGAAACCGGTCAGACCGGTTTCACCCAGACAGAAGCATATGTGAAACAACATTGCATCAACCAATACATGAATATCACACTAGCAAATGGTCACTTAGAATATATAAAAGAGTTTATCACACAAAGAGCGCACATTACAATTTCTCAAGTCCACAAATAGATAAAGATCGAATTTATAACAATCCAAATTACTACAAGATCAACTAGAAAAGCTTTAATCCATTCTTCTCCCCCTTTGTCATCAATCATCCATAAAGGGCCTGGAGAAGCTTGTAGTCACGCTCCCATCATGCATCCAATCCTCGCCGCTAGAAGGTCGGGCTGTGATCATCTGACGAAGAAGATGTGGTCCAATGAAAACCTTCACTCAAGTTAATGTGTATGTGTGATAAAAATGGAGTGATTCGGATGTGCTAGCCATGGAACTAAGGTAAAGATGTGCTAGACATACCATGACTAGGAGCAGAAGTAGGTCCGAAAAGAGAAGCTGCTGCCTGAGAAGCAAAATCTCCAGGAGATGGAGATGGGGCACTCGAAAACTGAACTCCCGCCATAGATGAACCGGTGCCACCATATGGATATGACGAAGAAGGAAGTGTAGCTGCTGCATATGATGGACCAGGCGGTGCAAATCCAAAGGAAGAACCAAATAGATCACCCTCTGAAGTGGGCATGTAAGGCATGGTTCCTGGAGCACCAACTGACTGTGAAGAGGGTGGCGGAGGCTGCGAGCTCGATCCAACATGTCCATATCCAAACATATCACCGTACTCCTCAAAATATCCCGCACTCATGTGATCTGTCATAATGTCTCTAAGTGGAGGAATCTCTGGTAACTCAAGCGGTGGTGAAATAGGAGATGGTGGATCGTTTGGACTCAAAACGGCACGCAGTTTCTTGAACTCATCACGAGTCTTCTTATTTTCAATCCTCTGCTGCCTAATGTCAACTTGGACATCCCTTTGGCCTTTACAAATGCCTGTGAACATAGAGATGAACTTCCGTATGGGAGAGGTCTGTCCTGCTGACCGAGTCCCGCTGCCAGACCCAAACCGATCAGACCGGTTTGCAGAACCGGTCAGACCGGTTCTGGCCTGCAGCGGAGTCTGCTGCTGTGGCTGCTGCTCTTGATCACCGCCGGCTGCCGCATCTGCATCTGCTGGTTGAGGAGAAGGCATTCTGAACTTGTGTGGCACAGGAGGATGTATTGGCTTGTGTTGGGTGTCCTTTTGAATCTTCAAACTTGTAACCCTCTCAATAATAAACATGATGAACGGGCTATAGGCACAAATTTTCTGAGGACTCTCAGAAATAGACTTGATCTCATGCCAAATGAAGTCAGCAACACTGAATGGAGGTGTCTCCTCTCCAATCCTCAGATAGTACATCAAATTTCTCATGAAAAGCGAAATATCCGAAGTGTTGCCATCTCTAGGTGTGAGTGTCTTTCTTAGCAATCTATAAAGTGTCCCATAATAAGTGTAAAGACCACTCACCTTTCCCCAACTGCCATTTTGATCTCTTGGATACATGAATTTGATTTCAGATGGTTCCATAACTCCTCGATCATGTATCCGGACAGTGTCATCACTTTCATGTCCAACTCTAAGAATGGAAGCAAAATCAGAATAAGTGACATGATAGCGCTGACCCTCTGTCATCCAGTGCATGGCTCTTTCTTGTGTACCATCCTCTTGCTCATAGTAACCGAAAAATACAGTAGCATAGAACTGAGCAATGACTTCCTTGTTCCAACTATGCTTGAAGCCCATGAGATGTTTTATCCTCTTTTCTGAACATACTCTGATGATCTCATTAAAGACTGGGTTGTCATGCTTTCTCATATAATCCCAATCCACGTACTGTGCATCTGATGTGATTTTGGTCTTCTTCATGATAGCTGTGGCATAGAAATCCTGCTGAAAAAGAGTCCAAAACCGGTAGTCGGTCGCTGTCCTATCCACACCAAGTGGACTAGTCCTCCTCAACCTCCTAACCACATCAGTCATCTCACTGGCAAGATAATCAGTAACTCTCCTGCTAGCTGGGCCAGTGGGTCGGCAAATCTCAAGCACAAGAGGGGCATTTTCATCAATATCATCATCAGCCACCTCATCCTCATAATCATCTGCTGCCATCTCCTCATCAACATCAGCGTCCGCCGGCTGACCATGGCGGTACTCAACCCTGAAACTCTCATCCTCAACTTCATCATCAGTGGAATTTCCCACAACATCCACCTCCTCTATCTCCTGATCTGCTGCTGCTGCCCTCTTTGGCCTCCTAGGCCTCAAATCTCTTCCCGAGCTACTTCCTCCGGGTGCATCAAACTTGCTCTTCTTAATTCTCTCGGCATGTGATCCTTTAGGCATCTTCACTGTCCTTCCTGGGTCCACAAAGTGACACACAAAGTATCAATACCCAGGAGATAATTGATCAAAAGATTTGAATGGATAGAGCACATTCAACAAGATTTGATCCAACTCAGCACAAAACCGGTCAGACCGGTTATCCAAACCGGTCAGACCGCTTTTGGTCTGAGCTGGGCCAACTCGAGTTGATGATCAAAAAGGACAGATAAAAGTGATATAATTGCCCAGAAACATATTAGATAAAGTATGGAATTGATAGAGAGCACCAAACAAGTTTTGGGTCAGCCCTGGGCCAAACCGGTCAGACCGGTTCTGGGAACCGGTCAGACCGCTTTTGCCTGGGCTGAACCAAAACAAGTTTGGGATCAATCTGGACAGCTTATGATCAGGAATTTGAACAAATATTGCAATTCAAGCTATCCCTAGTCCATATGTGAGCCAACACGGTGCAGAACAGGGACTTGGGCCCTCACTGCCCAAACCGGTCAGACCGCTTTACGCAGTGAGGGTGCAAATCCTTGTTGCGCAAAATGTAGCCAACCAATTCAATCCATCTCTTAGGGATAGGTTCCTAGACATGCCAGAATATGTTCTACCAAAGGGTTTTGAGAGATATGCTTTGAGCTCATAGATCGGGCGATGGAAAGATTTGAATACCTTTGAGAGCCAAGAACTCGAGAGAGATGAAGATTTGAGTGCACAACTTGATGGGGAATCCAATCAATAGCCTTGGGGCACTCCAATCCCAAAGAGAAATCAACTTTTCCTTGGATGAAACTCCAAATCGCCAAGGGGGCGCCTTCTCACGGTGAAGAACAGGAGAGAGAGAGGATATGAGATGAATGGGTATGGTAGGAGAGAGGGAATCACGGGTAGGCAGTAAAAACGAGTGGCCCACCTCCCTGGGCCAAACCGGTCAGACCGGTTTGGGAAACCGGTCAGACCGGTTTCTCCCAGGGAGTTGGGTTATGCTAGAAACATCGGATCTTCCGGGAATTTGTCGGATCTTCTGATGATTTTCGGATCTTCCGGGAATTAGTCGGATCTTCTGATGAACTTCGGATCTTCTGGGCCAGAGCCAACTCGAGACAGAGCTACTCGGAACTTCCTGTCGGATCATCCGTCGCAAAGTCAGATCTTGCTTTAAAACTGTTCCAAGACAAGCTCCTTTGAACTTAGAAACCATTATGGTGAAATTTGGCCTTCAAAAATCCAAAAATTTCCACAGAAAGCTTCACTCAGCTGCTTGGGCCCAAACCGGTCAGACCGGTTTGGGGAACCGGTCAGACCGGTTTGCCCCAGGCAGCTAAGCCTAGTCCAAAATGGTGGAAATGAGATCCAAAACTTGTTTACTTGATCTGAGAGTGTTTGTGATAAGAATGTTCTTCAACTTCTCAAGATTTTGTCCATAGAAATGATAAGATTTCCAATAAATCAAATTTCTTTCGTTTCTTCCGAAAGAAATGGGAGACAAAAGATAGATAAAGGATTTTATGGACTTGAGAGAAATCTCACTATTTGTGACTAGCCATCAATCAAGCAAGTTTAACAATAGTCACAAATAGATTGACAAAGGTCAAAAGACCAAAGACACAAAGATTTTCAAAAATCACACAACTTAGCATGCTAGTTGGATTTTTCAAAAACTATCCTATGTCACACAAGCACATGCACGTATATTAAGCACACAACGACATTAACATACTTAGCTTGCACCATTCACCAAGAAGATGTTAACTAAATATATAATGGACGCATGAGAGCTTAATACATTTGCATGTACATGCACACACTAGCATGACAAGGGTCTAGATGCACAAGGTAAAAACTAGTTCATAGAAAACATACCTTGGCCTCTAGTAGAATGTGTTGTGCAATATTATCAATTTTGTCATATGAATTCTCTCATGATATAAACCAATTGATCAACATAGAGAGAAAACGTTAATGTGCACAACACATGATTTCATAATCAATGACTTTGAAATAAAGCATGAAAGACATAGGTCATTAATCATGAAGTTACACAATATAGATCAAATTCCTTATTTTAGTGCTTTTGAGATTAGCAAGGATTCATATGCACTAATATTGAAAGATTAAACCATTTAAGGAATTTAATGCTATACTATGTTGAGTTGACAAAACACAAATTGAGATCAAGATTCATGAAGAGAATGACTATCGTGTTACCGTCATGAATCAGAAGATGATTTGACAACTCCAATTGAGAGAAGTATTCTCTCACCATTGAGACTACAAGTTCACTAAAAGAAAATGTTAGTCTCAAGGACACAAATATTGAAATAATCTCCCCCTAGATATGTGCATCATATGTAGACAATATGAGACATGCACTTTGCCTTGTGAATGACATGGAGGGGATTAATTCAATAAATGGTCAAGTCACACAAAAATCACTTAAAATTAATTATGCCAAGTAATTACACAAAATGAAGTATTAATATGGATAGCATATGCCAAGAATGAGAAATTTATGAAATGAAATACTTGAATCTTTATTTCTCACTCAAATGGGCAAGTTCCAACACCCTGAGCCAAACCGGTCAGACCGGTTTGGGAAACCGGTTAGACCGGTTTCACTCAGGCAGAGGCGGCCAAACCGGTCAGATCGGTTTGGCAAACCGGTCAGACCGGTTTTGCCTCGGATCTTCCGATGGATCATCCGGCCTGTTGGAGTGCAACACAGAGCTGTCCGGATCATCTGGTCGGATCTTCCGGCCTTAGTGTCGGATCTTATGTGGTATGCCCTGAAAATGATAGAAATTTGCTCTACAGAAGAGCTATCAAACATACCACATAGCATATGCTTAAATTAATAATAAAAATCTTCATTTTTCAAGAATGCGCAAAAGTTGCAAGTGTCTGGGCCAAACCGGTCAGACCGGTTTGGCAAACCGGTCAGACCGGTTTTGCCAGACATGTACCAAATGGCGTGGATTTCCGATGTTTGATTCAAATTTCGTCGGAACTTGATCCACTGCAACTAAAACATAATATTGCTCTACTAGAGAGCCATTAAGAGCATCACATGGCATATATGATAAAATTTTAGAAAGTAGTCCAAGTCACTATCAAGTGCCACAAGTTCAACACTTAGAAACACTTGATCCTACAAAAGGTACTAGTGACTTAAACATAATCAATTTAACCACAAAGTTACCGAGATGTCATTGGGTATAGAGTATGTAGCGGAAGCAACTTTTCTTGGCTTGCTAGTTGATCATTGAAGATTGTCATTCAAGCCAAGTCACCAATGCATCTCATTGTCCCTACAATCTCATCAAGCATAGTTTGGTACCCAACTCGTGTTGGGTCCGATGTTGTTAGTCCCAATATGCTTAGGAACCCAACTTCCTCTTGTGCCACTCTTTGGAGAACAAATCACCTTGGAGGCATAAGAGTCATTTGGGGAATTCCCAAGCTTCACATGTATAGAATGGACGATGTCGGGATTAGTAGTTTTACCATTTGGACAATCATTACCAAAATGTCCCTTTTCCCGACATGTGTAGCATGTCTTATGCTTGATGTTGGAGGATTTCTTCTTTTGTTGCTCTTTAGCCAATTCTTCATTGAATTTTGCTTGGGCCTTGAGAAAGCCTTTGTTAAGCTTGATAAATTGCTCCTCTTGATTTAGTTGCTCCTTGTTTGGACAAGAAGCAACTTGATGCCCTTTCTCAAAGCATCCAAAGCATCTTCTTTTCTCCAAATTTCTTTGTCTTTTGGAGAGAATTGGCTTGTCTTCTTTCTTCTTGGCTTGCTCTTGACTTGTGTTGTACTTGACTTGATGATTGCAAGAGCTTTGCACGGTTGATCCCTTCTCAAGCTTCTTCACCATGGATTCACGGTTATCTTTAGAAGGTTGTGCATTGCTCTTACTTTCAAGAATTGTCGAGTTCTTGGTGAGTCTTTCTACCTCTTGCTTGAGTTCTTCATTTTCTTGAGCAATGAGGTCTTCACATGACTCTACACACACTTTATCATACCAAGATTGTTTTGCTTGAGAGCAACAAGGGTTAGCACATGATAGGTTATATTGAATTGGAAGACATGTGCATATGTGGGTTTGAGGTTCAATAGATTTTAACGAATTAATCATAATCTCATGAGCAATATCTAATGAAACATATGATTTCACAAGTTCTTCATGAGAACACACAAGTTCATCATGCTTCACTTGTAGCATCTCATGCTTGCTAGCAATTAATTCCAATTTATGCTTGAGCAATTTGTTTTCTTTTTCTATGGAAGCCATATGAATAGTATCACAAGCATAATCATCAACAATAGCTTCATACTTACAAACCAAAGCGGCGTTGGAGAATTTGACTTCCTCAAGCTCTTTGATGAGAGCTTGAATAGTCTCATCCTTTGAGTTTTCCGCCCTTTCTTCTTCTTTGGACTTGTTGAGCATGAGTACCTCATCTTTGGAAGATGATATAGCTTGTGAGCTTGTTACTTGGCTTGCACGGCGTCGGCCTCCCTTCTTGGAGCTAGTTGCACGCTTCCTGCCCAAACCGGTCAGACCGGTTTGGGAAACCGGTCGGACCGGTTTCTGCGGGAAGGCGGCAATTGAGCCGTCTTGCTCTTGTGGCTCCACGGTGGTTGTCACATGAGGCTTGGTGCATGTGTTTGTTGTTGTAGTGCACTCCTCATGTGTCTTGGCTCTTGTTTGGTCTTGTGTGTTGCTTTTGATGTTGTATAGCTTCTCAATTCGAGCCCAAATGAGATGAGCATCGAAAAGAGTTGCTTCATCTTCTAGAATTGATTCTCTAACTTCATCACTCACAACATCAAATAAGAAGTTAGCGACACGAGCATTGAGTTGAAAGCAATTCATTTCGTCTTCGGTTGGGTTGGACACACTCCAATCAACACGAGGACGATCAATGCCTTCAACTACAATCCTCACTAAAGTAGGACTCATAGCCCTAAGATCATTAATCACATTACAAGACCATATTGAATAATTTGAGCCGTCACTAGCTAGTGGCTCATATGTTACCTCACAAGTGGTCGACATCTTTCCTCACGGCGGTTAAGCTTGGATGTGAGGCCAAGCTCTGATACCAATTGAAAGGACCTTGATGTCACCTAGAGGGGGGGTGAATAGGTGAATCTGCAAATTACAAACTTTTTCACACAATCAGTACAACAGAAACCGGTCAGACCGGTTTTCAAAACCGGTCAGACCTTGGATGAGTGTCTTCACTCCTTCAAGGCCTCATGGGCTACACCCGCGGGTGCGCTAGCGCGCCCCCCACGGAAACTCTTGAAGAGTCAGAGGGAAGCTCCACACGTAGCGCCCGAAATGATGTCGCGGAGGCACAAGCCTTTGCCGGACTAATCTACATCCAGCCAAGGCTCGGGGGCTACTGTGGGGGACGCGCTTAAGGGGTCCCCTAACCTAAGGGATAATCACCCCGAAAAAATGCAAATGAATCACAATCAAATCCCTGTGGGCCAAAAGAAGACCAGAACACGCACAAGACCCACGCCGCATGACGGCCCAACAGTCGCTCGAGCCCCTCCCATTGAAGGCCCGATGCGTAGGCTTTATCTCCGCCTCGCTCGAGGGTGAAAGGACCTTGATGTCACCTAGAGGGGGGGTGAATAGGTGAATCTGCAAATTACAAACTTTTTCACACAATCAGTACAACAGAAACCGGTCAGACCGCTTAAAGCGGTCAGACCGCTTTGGAGAAGCGGTCAGACCGGTTTTCAACAGAGAAAACCGACTATGTGAATTAACCCCCTCTACGAGTTCTAGCACAAACCAAACTTGATGATGGGCTCTTGTAGATGATATCAAGCAGGTCCACTAAGTCCCTGCACACAATTAGAGCACACCCAAGTAGATCGAAGCGGAAGCGAATGTATATGCTAGAAATGAACTTGTGAAGGTAAACAAGAGACAAAGATATGTTTTCCCGAAGTTCGGACTTCACCGCTGCAACTAAGGCTGTCACAAAGACACGATGAGTCCTAGTCTCCGTTGAGGGCCTACGAGAGGCGGGCTTATCCACTCCAAGCCACTTTCCTCGGTGTCACTAGCTTTTGGTCCTTTTCCACGAAGGAGGCAAGACCAGCCCTTACAAACAATCCGTGGCTTACCACAACCAAGGTAGCTCACCGGCGACGCCTAGCCGTCTAGGAGGATCACCTCCAAGAGTAACAAATGCTTCACTTGATGCTTGGCTTCACCGAAAGTGCTCAACACTAAGTTTTGCTCACTATAGCTGATATGAACTATCAATTGCTATCTATTGCTCACAACCCATACATCCCTCAACCCAAATCCAAAGATATGATCAAAATCAATCAACTCTCACAAAGAGAGGCTTGGGGAGAGCTTGCTGGTGCTTGGAACAGCCCTAGGCGTGTTAGAATGGAATGGCAACCAGCACCCCTCAAAGGAGAGGGGTATGGGGTATAAATACCCCACACAACCAAAACTAGCCGTTATAGCCGTTGGAAACCGGTCAGACCGGATTCCCAAACCGGTCAGACCGGTTTACGAACTATACTAGCCGTTACACCCGTCAGGGCCCCAAACCGGTCAGACCGGTTTCCCAAACCGGTCAGACCGGTTTGAGTGGGCTGAGCCCCCAAAGCCCAAAAGCGGTCAGACCGCTTTCCCAAACCGGTCAGACCGGTTTGGGTGGGCAAAGCACCCTAAGTCCCTAAAGGACTTCTCTCCAAAGGTTATCTTATTTGGGTTGATCTATTGAGCACTTTTTGGTGTATGCCAAGACAACTAATGTTGCATCCCTCTTTATAGTACGGCATTCCTAAACTCAAGATTAAAACAATAAATGTAAACTACCACTTGAGCTTGTAGATCTTCATTGATGCTATTCTTGATCATTATCACCTTGAGGGCTTCAACATTTCATGTCTTGTTGAGCAAATCCAATGTTGAGCTTCATGACTTAGAATTTTCATTGCATGAACAATTCATAAGCCATTCCATCATATGATCAATAAAAGATTAGATGCTTCGCATTGCTTCACTTGACATGACTTGATTGACGTATAGAACCCAAGCTAAGATGCTAGACCTTTCCACTAACAAAGTACCTCGGCTACAAGACCAACTTGCCCTTCACCTTGTAAGGAACGTCACTCCCATCTAGCTTGATCCTTTCCGTCCTCTCTTGTCAATTTAAGCTTCGCTTTGCATTGCATCATCAATGAATAACACATTGAAATCCATGTCTTTGACTTGCTTGAATATCTTCTTTGGTAGATAATCTTGTCCATAAGCATCAATGTACTTGAGACCATACACTAATCAAAAGAATCATGTCTCACTTTGAATGTAACCATTGCTATGGAACAAGCCCAAAGAATTCCTAATTTCTTCAAATGTTTTCATCCCAAAACTATTGACAAGTATCTTGTTAAGTGAGACCAACTAATATGCTTAAGTCCTTGTCTCACTTGTCATTTTCAATCACTTGTTATTTGTATTGTTTGCATGGGATGAATACCACTTGTTTGCTTTCTTGTTATTTCCTGCTCATACACTTAGACAAACAAGTTGAAAGACTAATCATGTTGTCATCCAAAATCACCAAAACATATAAGTGCCTAGATGCACTTTCAGAGGGTCTCGGCCCCCTCGACCGAAACACTGTACAAACTCCGCTTCGCTCGGGGGGTATCGACCTCCCTCGAGCGAGCACCCCAACTCCGCCTCGCTCGTGGCCACCCTTCCAAACAAAAAGCGCCCGAGCGCCCATCCACCTCGCCTGACAGGGGCATTTAATGCTCGGTGCTGCTGCAGGGCGCCCAAGTCAAAAGGCAAATCGCCACCCATGCCGACTGGCACGACCCGGAGCACTATACGGCCAACTCCGACCGCTGTGCGGCTGACGCCGGTCACTGTGCGAGCATTGCATCACCCTGTGCGGACAGGCGAGCGTATCCTCGACGTATGGCTCTGACCATACTTGTCCTTCCCCCACAACAGAGCCCTCGAACGAGCGTGGGGAAGCCCTCGAATGGGTGTACGGGTGAAGACCGGGCACAAGCGTTGGTCGGTGCAACCGCACGGATAACGACGCCGGGTTTCATCCGCCAACTCCGGTCACTGCTCCCCCATCCCCGGCGCTGTGCGTGACCGTGTGACCCTGTGTTACCAACCCCCGTACGGATTCCATGATGAAGCCCTCGAAGGACACAAGAGAACCCTCGAATGGGTGTGCGGGCGACGACCGAGCTCGGACACTGATCGGCATAACCCCTCGAAGACGCTTCAGGACAAGCACAGCAACACGTACCTTCTACAAGAGTCGCCACACCACCGTCTATGAAAGTTGGTAGAGGCTCAGCGATTTGCGCCGGGTAAAAGGATCCGCAGGACAGCCTCCACGTCCGGCACCATACTCACCAGTACCTGATACTGTAGATTTTACTGTACGATGCATGTATCTCTGCCCCTCCTTGGACTATAAAAGGGGGAGGTAGACGCCCGGCCAAGGGCCGACGGCGAACAGGCGAACAGACGAGCACACGAACACACACACAGACCACTAGAGTTCACGACATGTCCACCGGTTACGCTCGGGACTTGGAGACATCCACCTCCTCTCCCATCTCGCTTGTAAACCCCTACTACAAATACCCCGATTCGGAGTAATACAGTGCGCGCACCTCCTTTGCTGGACGTACGGCCCCGCGGCCAGAACCAGGATAAAACCGGTGTCATTGTGTGATCCTTCGCACCAACCATCGAGAGAGTGGGCGCAGAACATTCATTCTAGTTAGTGTCGGGCAGCCGATCCAGACCGACAAGCATCTCCAAGAGATTAGCTAAAAAGACTAGTCAAATTTACTGATTTAGCTATTCTCACAAATAGATTTGACTAACAAATAACAGAGCAATCTAACAAATTCTGTAAAGATGGCTAGTGAGGTAGGCTAGCTAAAAATAGCTAGCGAATGAGGTGAGATGGAGAGCCACTAAATTTGGAGGATCGTTTACAGAGCCTGTTGGAAACATTTTTTTCTCTAACAATAGCTAAATATAACTTTAGAAGACGATTTGGCTAGTCTCTTGGAGATGCTCTAAGAGGTGGATAGCCATGGTACATAAGTCAATATTGAAATCTTAACCTACGGCTTCCACTACTTAACATATAAATGAGCTAGATTAGAGCATCTCCAACAGCCTCTAAAATAAGTTGGATATCTAAAAATAGAAAAAATTGGGTAAAACATGGATCCAACAGCATTTCTATTTTTCTTCCCTCACTAGCTATCCGCAACCCTCCACTAGCTATATTTTCCGAGCCTGTCGCCTCGCCATCCCCTCCTTTCCCGAGTCATGCGGATCGCTGCCTCCTCTTTGCGCTTCTCGCCACACGCAACGGGCACACGTACAAGGTCCTGCGGCTGTACGCGGAGGCCGCCCACGAGAGCTCGTTCAATCGCCGCCCCCGCGCCCTACCATACCATCTCTCTCCTCTCCTGGCAGATGGACGAGGTCACACGGTGGAGCGTCTCCTGCCGCCTCGCCCCCACCAAGATCAGTGGCTCCAACCTACGGGGACTCGAGTCCCCTATGACGAGCCAGCTCATCCGCAAGCTGGTGGTAGCAGCGGCGGCGCTGGCCGTGTACCTACAAGCCAAAGTGTGGCATCCATCGTCCCCCAAGGCGCTTGCATGATGTTGTTGGTCATGTGGAAATAGCAGCTGTCGGTGGACCTACTCACGTGGGGGGGAGGGGGCTCCTGCGCGCGCCGGCGGCCGCTCCCCGTTGGCGGACGCTCGCTCGGCGACGATGGCGGGACGGCAGCGACTGGCCCGATGCTGGCTTCTACTCGGAGAACACCATGAGGATAGTTGCTGCTGCTGTTGAAGGAGAGGTGGAGAGAAGATAGGAGGAGTATGACATGTGGACCCTAACACATAGAGAGTCCAGTTTTAGAGTGTGTGGTCTACTTCTCAATTTCGAAAGCTTTTTAATTTTTAGCTAGCCTCTTAATCTCTAAAATTTTGCTATGATTATTGCTAATATCTTGGAATTGCTCTTTTATACGATAAAGATATCACTGCTACAAAAATTGTTATCACCGTTGCCGCCTCATCACCATAGGTTTTACGGTTATGTCCTTTCACTTACGGTTTATAAGGAAATAGGGGCAGCACAATCGAAACAAGCGTTGATATAGGGAGAGAACCCAAAAGGTGATTCAATTGACTTATCCTCACACCTCCCTCGGGTCTGCTCACCAATTCTACCTCCAACCTCACGCACCCTCTACCTTATCCTCAATCCCGGCCCTCCCTCTCCCACGGCACACCGCTCCTACCCTCTCGGCCTCTCCTACTACCTCCTGCCACTGACCCCTCACTCCATCCTCCTGCTCTACCGCGCCAACCTTTTCACTTCCTCCCTTTCGTGCACTACTCCTCCCCTCCACCTCTGTCGCGCTGTCCCTCTCTATCTCCCTCCATTTCCTCACCAATGAGCTCCATAAGTTGCCCCTCCCCTCTCCCTTCGCTTGGCCCTCAGTTGTGGCTGTGAGGAGCTGCGATAGGGCGAGAGGCGATGGTAGCAAATGGCACGGGGCGAGCTATGCTGGCATGTCGGGGTGGAGCATCTGGGTCCAAAGGCGACGGCGCAACAGGATGAATGGCGGTGATGGCCAAGCGCGGCGGTGATGCAGGTCTCCGGCCCAGTCCTGGTTGTTGAGCCTTCTCTCTCCCTCCCTCCACTGAAACGATATACTATATATCCTGCTATTATGAAAATCAGTTATTACGCATACTGCATCATCAAGTATTCCGATTGCGCAGTACTTTCAAACAACGTAGAGAACGAGAGGATCCTAAAATATTATACTTTCAAATTCATTTACGCTAACCGTACTCAAGCTGGTCTAATAATTGTGTCGATAGCTATGGCCAATATGCATTCTTATCCTTCCATGAAAAACTTCAAAGTACCGAATTATACACCGGCTGAAATCCAATATATGAGCGGCAACGCCGCGGACCATTTCTAGTGTTTCTTCGATTCCCGGCCTCCGAAAAATCTAGCCCAAGGAAACTAACCAATCTGATAATGGGCCTTAGTTGTGCCTGCTCGGGCATCGAAGGTTCAAGTTTGGGCCCGATTTTTTTTCCCTTTATTTTTGGTGGGAAACCCCTTGCTCATTTTGGTTGATGTTTTTCTGAGGTGTTGTTGGTGAGAAGTCCGTAGCAAGCAAAGGCGGAGACGATGAGGAGGAACCAGAATATGGAACAATCCTGCACGCTTGAAGAAGATCCATTTTCAGGGTTTAGGAAAAATTTCTTTCGCCAACATAACTTTTTTCGTTTTACTTGGAACAATTCTTCCTAACTTTGGACGGATCCTCGCATGATGTGCTCTTTGTATCCTGTCGGATTTCGGTGTTGGGATGGGACGGAGAAGAGAATGTTAGAAATAATATAGTCATATATTATAGTGATCAATATGAAAGTTACATCTCTCCAAGGGGCCACTCCCAAGGGGCATGTCCCTTGGGGTGGCAACCCCCCATGCCCCTTGGGCTTGTATATATATGTGTAAACACTAGTCCTCCATTAATGAGAATTCATTCATTTGTTTCCTTTCACTTCCTGTTCTCTTACATTCACAACACGTTATCAGTACTTTGCTCTACATTGGGTTCAAGTACAGGAAGGGGAACACAAGGCCTCATGCACATAAGTAAGCCATGGAACTACTGTTCATTGAACTTGAAGTTGTTTTTCTTGTTCTTCCTCCACATGGCTTTCCATTCTTCGAATTGGACGATATTTTTCCTCGTTCTTCCCCTTCATTGCCATCGACATTGGAGGCATGGATGCACTTGGCGCGTCTTCTGACGATGGGACTTCTCCCCACGCCATGGACAACGTCCTACAGGACGTCATGGCCGTCACGGTCATGGCCATCATGGTCATCGTTTAGCGATTGGCTTGGAGAACACCTTCTCGACGGCCGGCAACTTGCATCTTTGGTTCCTGCATAAGATGCAATGCCACAAAAATAAGAACAGTACCAAGATGAGTACTGGTCATCTACAGATTAACATCTCTATGGAAGGACCTCACCTTCTCTGTTCACGGTCACGATGATGACAGAGGCAACGACCGGTAACACCAGTTTTGGCCTTCTCTCCAATCCTCCAACTGGCAGCCCCTCCGGGCTTGGCCGCATCCGCGGCAGTCGTCACTCCAACGGTGGTGGCGCTTCTACCACCAGGAAACCTTGCTTGCGTCGCAACCAAGGAAGGCCCCTCGGGCCTATACATGCCATGGGTGGCGCACTCATCAGGCGCATCTACCACGCGAGATCACTGGCGATGCCGGACCCTTCAACGGCGAGGGCCCTTCAGGCTCGGCCGCACCAACACCGGCGCGAGCAGTGACGTGAGGCGCATCAGTGCCCCAACGCGCACCGTCCACGCGCTAACTCGCCGTTGGGCCGTGCGCCGATTCGTCGCTGGGCTCGCTGTGGGCTGGAGAAAGAAAAAAAATCAGCCATCAGGCCAGATTACTCCCTGTTTCTTCTTCAGTTTTATTTAGAAGTCCCCCAAACTTCTAATTATCTATTTATTTGGAATATTTATGTTCTAAATATTTAGTATGTTGTATTGTTCTGTACATATTTGTATGTGTCATCTTGTAATATCCTCAGATATTGGAACCAATATATTATTGACGCTATGATTACCTCAGTAATTTGGCGATTCTTGATCCTCAGATCTTGTATTGGTTCGACACATTTTATTTTCAGAACATGTTTTTCTTATGTCATAATTTTATATTTTGGCATTAACTCTACGAGTTCAATTATGCAAAATACTAATTAAGGAATATTAAATATGATATTTGGATCAAACACAAGGTGATGCGACCTAGGCACTGGCTGCGATAAGTTCTTTTGAATTTATTTGCCCTGAGATCCAGGCTTTTAGGCAGCAATTTTTGCTCATCACTGCGAGGTCTACATCTTTTGATGATTACCTTCATAGTATATATAAGAGATTTCATATAAATGGACATATGACTATCAAGTCGAATTTTTTCATCAGGAATTAAAATAATCTTCTTAAGCAGTTTCACTGCACAATGTCATTTACCTTAATTTTATTTGTAAGACACATATTACATTCAATATTTTTACATACATACAACACAATTTAATTTACATCAGTAAATTAATTCCACACATGACTCCTCATGTAGGAAAATGGCTCAACTAGCAAGAAAAATTTCACCGAACTTGCAGCAAATGGTAGCAACTATCTGACTTAGGCTATGGATGTCAAAATCCTACTCAAAGCCAAAGGTTTCATTGCCGCAATCAATGAACCAGATGCGAAAGCACCTGTTGCAGAAGACACCAAAAATGCAACCTTGTATTTTCTAAGGCATCACATCCATCCCGATCTCAAAATCGAATACACGATGGAAGAGAGTCCTAGGAATCTTTGGGTTTCACTCAAAGAACGCTATAACCAACAGCAAGCCTTAATTCTGCCAGAAGCAAGACGCGAGTGGTCAATGCTCCGTCTAATGGATTTCAAATCTGTTGCAGAATATAACTCTGTCGTTCATAAGATTTGTTCGAAGCTTCAATTCTGCAACAAACCCTTAGAGGATGCAGAAAAGATAGAAAAGACTCTATCTACATTTTTCCCTGCTAACAGGATATTGCAACAGCAATACCGTCGCCACAACTATGCTAAATATTCTAACTTAATACATGATTTACTTCAGGCTGAAAAACATGATGAACTCTTAACAAAGAATCATCAAATGCGCCCTGTAGGCGCAGCTCCTGTTCCTGAAGTTCATTTCAATGTTCAGAATAAAAAGCAGAAATTTGATGACAAGAAATTCAAAAAGAATTTCAATGGAAAATGGCAGAAGAAGAATTTTAAGAAAAAATAAGGGTGCAAAAAAGGGAAAGGGCACTTTCAAAAACAACCGTAATGACAACTCTCAAGTTTGTCAAAGGTGTGGTTGTCACAACCACACTGCCAGAAAGTGCCGCATCCCCAAGCATTTGGTGGACTTATACCAGAAATCTACTAGCACGCAAGTTCAAGGGGACAAGTATGAAGCTCACTTCACTACTAAACCTGACGAAGCCGGTTGCTCTACTGTTGTTCCCGCGGAACATGACAATAAGGCGATCCCACCTCAGTTGGACGACCTATTCAGCACCGACGACATGATTGTGGAATTCGAATCCAACGACATGTTTGGAGACACTGTCGTCTCCATCGTCCCCGACAAGACTTAGTTACCTAAGTTATATTTGTGAAACTTTATATTGTGTTGTAGATATTTGTTGTCATAAGTATCGTAAACCATATGATACTTAATTAATATAGTATGTGTATTTATATATATAATCTAATGAGTCAAATTCTTCAGATATTTGATTTACTCATTTTAGACTATACTACGGGAACAATCCATTTGGAGAAGGAAATTTGTTTAGTGGACAATGGTACCATGAATACAATACTCATGAGAATTAAATATTTTCAAATTCTCATCAAGAGTAAAGGAAATGTCACAACTATCGCTGGTCGCGATTATGTGATGGTTGGTTCAGGTCAGCCACATTAATTCTCCCTATGGATACTAAACTGGAAGTTAAAGATGCACTCATGTATCATGATTCCACTCGTACCATATTGAGTTATAAAAATATCCATCATAATGGTTTCCACGTTGAAACTCATAATGACAACAAGGATGAATATCAATTCATCATCAAAAATGACGGATATAACAAGCAACAGCTTCAGAAAGTTCCTTCATTATCCTCTTGATTGTATTACACATACATCAAACCCGTACAACATGTTGCATATAAGATAATTTTTCAAAATCTTGATATCTTCAAGACATGGCATATCGCCTGGATCATCCTAGAGTTGGGATGATGCGAAAACAAATTATCAGCAATTCGATTGGTCATCATATGCATATCAAAAATTTCCCCAAATCTTCAGATTTTGTTTGCACCACACATGCAACGGGGAAATTCATTTTAAGACCCTCTTATCTTAAGATCAAGGCTAAACCACTACAATTTCTTGAACACATTCAAGGTAATATTTGTGGTCTTATTCATCCATTAACTGGACTATTCAGGTACTTCTTGGTACTTATTGATGCATCTACTAGATGGTCCTATGTGTAATTGTTGTCCACAAGAAACCATGCTTTTATAAGGTTTATTGCTCAAATTATCAAATTAAGAGCAACTTATCCGGAAAGTCCAATAAAATCCATCAGGATGGACAATGCCACTGAGTTTTTCCTCAAAAAGCTTTTAATGACAATTGCATGTCTTTGGGCATTAATGTGGAACATTTTGTACCTTATGTACATACACAAAATGGATTAGTCCAATCTCTTATCAAGAGAATGAAATTAATTGCTAGACCATTATTATAGAATTTCAAATTACCAACATCATATTGGGGGTCATGTGGTCTTACACGCCGCTGACTTGATTCAAATCAGACCTAATGCATATCATACGACTTCTCGTTGCAGTTTGTACGTGGAAATCAATCAAGGGGCCACTCCCAGGGGGCATGTCCCTTGGGTGGCAACCCCCATGCCCCTTGGGCTTGTGTGTGTGTATATATATATATATATACACACACACACACTAGCAAATATGCCCGTGCGTTGCTACGGGTGAAGACCATATACTATTTACCGATATTCTATGTATCGAGTCTATAAAAATTAATCTATATATTTATTAAAAGAGAATAATGCAATACACATATCATTGGCCCAATTGTTGTGCTTAACTTTTTTTTAATCTATGAGGGCTAAGGGCGTTGGTAAAGAGGTACAAATCTGTTGTTCCGAATAATTTTTTTGACAAATCACCGTACCAATTATAATCAGCGTTCCTAGAACTGCAGGATGTGAGTGAGTATATATCCATCCATGAAACACGCCACGTAGTCACCTCCTTGATTCCTGCGTCCGGTTCTTGAGGAACCACGAGCAGCTCTCTTGTTCTTGCTCTTAGTAGTTGTGTTGTTGCCTCCCGTTAATTATTTGTCCCTGATGACATGCATAAAAGGAGTGGACAGGCGCATGGGATAGAGCGCACCATGCAAGGGATGACGGCTAGGAGACGTACGTGCTAACTTGCATATACTTGGATATCTTGTGCACCGAAGTGATCCTCTAAAAGACTGAATAGCAGGAGAAGCAAGCAACCAATGACCGAGATGGTCTTTGGACGGAGCAGAGCACGCGAGGTCGGCGCTAATAAACTCGGTCATGTCCTTGCCGTTGCCCTTGAGATGTCGAGGTCGACATCGTCGGAGAAGAGCATGTCCCTTGCCGTGGATGCAGAGGATTTCGCGAGGTGGCCGCCAGCCTCATCTCATCTGGCATCATGCATATATCTCGATCTCCTTGTCAAAATTGTCAGAGCATACCTGCTGCATGCGCTGCCATGAACTCGACGATCTCACATGCTGAAGTCCTTCCAACTGGTTCCCACCGTCGGCCTCCATGCATGCTGCTGCTGGGCATACTAAGATTGAGGTTGGTTTCGACGACGACGCCGGCCGATTGGTTTTGTTGGTTTTTTACAAGGGCTACGATGTTTGATAGGAGACACGGTGTACAGATCAGATGATGTACGAAGGAGACGAGGAGCTAGTCGGTGGTCAGTTGGAGTAGAATACGGGAACAATAGATTTAGATAGACATGGGATCTTTTTTGTTAGCCCTATTGATTGCAATTGTGGTGCACATGCAGGTTGACGGAATCATTTCTCTCGGGATTTTGACTCGTGGGCTGTAAGACCATGTACTGGGCCATGCCGTGCAGCTTGGCTCACAATGCTTCTTGAGTGAGACCGACTAACGAAGATGTGCCCTTGACAGCAGCAGCAGTGGAGACGGGATCCCCGCCGCCGCCTCATTCTGGGCGCTGGTCCCGATCGCGCGCAAACACCTGAAGCTGTAGCCATCCTCGACGCGCCGCGGAGCGCCTCATCCCATCCGATCCCATCCCATCAGGCGCGGCAACGGCAACGGCGGCCCGGTGGGCGAGCTGGCGCTCCCGTACGCGTTCCAGCAGAAGGGATCGCCGACCTTAGCCCCCGCCGGATGCGGGCAGGAGATCTGCGCCGGAGAGCGTGATGCCGCTGCACGGCCGTCGGCCATCACAAGGGTGCGCCCAAGGTGCCGGCGCCGATGGGGATAGCCGGATCGAGTCGATGGAGTCCGCGATGATTCGGTGCTCTCAACGTGGATGCCATCAGTGTTGGAGCTCTGCGCCGGCCGGCAAGCTGATGGCCTGCCCGCTGACGAACACGCCGCGGCAGCCGTCGAACCGGACTTCTGGCCTTTGGTGCGGATGGGCCCGCCCACCTCACGCAGCGTGGGCCTAAAAGACACCAGAGTTTTTGAGATTAGTACAACTAGTTAGACCACGGTCTGTCACGGTTCAAATGGAATAAGTTTGGGCTGAAGTGGGATGGGCCTCAGCGCCCGAAAGATTTTGGACTGCGACCTGCGAGGGAAGAGATAAACCCGAAGAAAGTGAAACCTGGGATCTCGGAAACTCTCGCATCTAGGCCTTTTGTTTAGTTGCTAAAAACAACGTCAAAGTTCTCTGTCCAAAAAGAAGATTTTCATCGCATCAAAATGTCGGCACATGTATAGAGTACTAAATATAGATGAAATCAAAAACTAATTACACAATTTTGTTGTACTCGACGAGACGAACATTTTGAGCCTAATTAATCATTTTTTGATATTTTTTTACCAATACAAATAAAATGTTACAGTGACGCATTTATGGCGAAGTGACATCTTTTCTCTAATTCTCCACCCCTAATTTGCATCTAAACAAGGGCCTAGACTGGTTTTGCAGGAGCATCAACCTTGGCTTCCCATTACAAAGTTGGAACAGTGGTTTCATAAAAAAAAAGGTTGGAACAATGCCATTTCTAATGCTGCGCCTACCACTCTGCATTCTCAAGGTTTCACCGGCTTTGCTCTTTACATGCAAAAGTTCCGTCCATCGGCCATTGCATACTCCATCCGGTTTAGCAAAGGAAGTCGTTTAAGATAGTGATACAGTCATCAAAGCACAACTTCTCTTTTTTATAAAAATATTTCTTAAAAAATATATGTGTATATATTTATGAAAGTAATTTTCAAGACCATTCTATTTATATAATTTTTACATTTCAAAACTAAACGATTTAAATATTATTTATGATTTATATTCCAATGTTTGACTCATATTTTGTCCTAAACGACCTCCTTTACTAAATCGGAGGAGTATATATATATATATGTAGGGGTCCGCATGGCTGGGACGGACCAACAGAGAAAATACGAGAGGCTCACCGTGTGCCCCCCATGTCCTGGAGATGGGTCATAAGTGGCGACCATGGCTTGACTTGGCTACTGTCCGTCTGCAAATATTTGGTCGATGCTGTGAGAAAAGAGACGGCAACGGTAAAGAAAGACGTTTGGGATAAAGTTTGAGTCAAACTTTAGTAATATAAATCATGAATATTTTTTAAGTTGTTGAGTTTGAAATTGTAAAAATTATATGAATAGATTTATTTTGAAAAATACTTTCATAAAAGTATACATGTATCATTTTTCGATAAATATTTTTATAGAAATGAGAAATCAAAGTTGTGTTTTGAAGACCGTGCCGTTGTCCTAAACGTCTTTCTTTACCAGTACGGATGGAGTATATTGGTATTTCAGGCCTTGTTTAGTTCCCAACTTTGACATATCAAAGTTGATATTTTACCATTAATGTGTCACTGTAGCATTTCGTTCATATTTGTGAATACTTGTCTAAGCATTGATTAATTAGGCTCAAAATATTCGTCTCACAAAGTATAACAAAACTGTATAATTAATTTTTGATTTTACCTACATTTAGTACTTTATGTATGTGCCGATATTTTGATGTAATCATAATTTTTTTACAGTGAAATTTGGGGTAAAGTGGAGGAACTAAACAATGACTCAGTTACGTGTTCTGTCAGCTTCAGAACGAAAGAAAACGAGGAGCAACGCTCCGGCGTTGCAGCAGCGCCTTGAAAGCGAGGAGGCCTGCATCTCAAGGGCTGCTGCTGCCGAGGGCGAGCCCAGACGCAATAAATCGAGGGATTTATGCTGGCTGCAGCTTGATGAAAACCACCGGCGCAAACGGACGCAACGCCAGCGGTGGGGTTGGACTGCGTGCTCGCTGCCCATCGTCACTGCTCCTGTAGCCTGTAGCCTGTAGGCGTCGCTCGATCGCATTCGCGCCATGCCGCCATTGCTAGTGCTCTCGGAGCCTCACGCTCCCGTGACACGGTTGGATATATTGATTGGACGACAGGAAGGAAGACGACGGCGCATTTGGCAGCTGCTGGTCCTGGATTAGGTTACCAAACCCTCGACTGGATGAGCGACCGTTCAGCTCAGCAAATCAGCAACCCGTGCGATCGGAGTCGGATGATCCATGGCACACCCGTGACTGGACCAGGTTACTGGATGCCGCCGTGCACTGTGCGGTACAAATTTACCACGCACGGTCTAATGAACACATGCTACATGGATTTGCAAAGTTCCTTATGAAGATTTTGAGTTAGCAGCTTCTTCTTGGGAAGGGAGAAATTACTACAGTAGTTGGCAAATGGCAACGCGGAAAAGTGTTTAACCGGCGAGAACTGAAAAGTTGAGCCGTAGACAGTAGTAGACGTACTACACCACCAAACATTGCCGTGCTTCAACACCAACGCATGGTGTTCATGCTCATGACAGGGAGGGAGACACCCGGATTCCCTCTCCCCCGTTTGGGAACAGTGCAACCACCGCGGCGAGCAGTCACAGGAATCTCCGCTCGTCGTATCCCCGAACAAGAGAATCTTTCCGACGACACGAACGCCGGCCGGCGTGCGCCCCCGACCCCGAGAACCCCGACCTGACAGACGCTGACAGTGACAGGCCCCACACCGTCGTACGCACACCGGGGCACGGGCACTCCTCCCCGTTGACGCGCGAGCCATTTCACGTGCTGCCCTCGCCGCCGTGGAGCCCAGCGGCGGCCGGCCGCCAACCGCCGCTCGCCATCATCAACGCAACGCGACGGGCTGCCGGTAAGGTCGCAGGTCCCTCACACTCACGAGACAGCATTTCAGTCAGAGGACCTTGAACGCGAGCGGGGTGAGCCGCGGTAACAATGGAGCCGGCGGATGAGCACTAGCTGCTTTTTTTTTTCTCTTCATCAATGGCTGCCGCTGACACTGGCAAGGGGAATGGTCCAGCGCGGCAATAAACACGAGCTACTCCAATGGCGAATGGGGCAGGGCAGGGTACACACGGCGAGCGAGCGAAGCAAGCAACCATCCCGACCTCGATCCCACCGCAAGCAGTCATGGCCGCCGCCCTGCCCCGCCTCGCCTTTATACATCCAGCCTAGAATCACCAGTCCGTCCGGTGCCGCCGCCGCGGCATGCAGGCCGGGATCACATGGCGTCGTCCTGGGCGGCGGCGCCGCGGCGAGCGCGGTGGCGCCGGTGCTGCCTCATCCCGTCGGGCCCGAACATGCGGCCAGGGAGGCGCCCCGCGCCGCCGCCGGCGGCGGCGGCGGCGCACTCCGACAGCGCGACGGGGTACCGCCGCCGGTCTTGGCAGTAGGAATAGGAGGTGTGTGCGCGCCGGAACGCCGCCATGGCAGCGCGCTGCTCCGTGGGTACAGCGAGCGCCTCCAGCCCGCCCCTCGCGTCGCACGGCGCCGCGGCCGAGCGGTCTTCGGCGGGGTCGACGGCGCAGCCGCGGATGACGAGGTCGGCGAACTCGGCGACGAAGGGCGCGTACTTGTAGTTGGCGCGGTAGCGGCCGCCGAGCGTGGCCCAGGCGGAGCCGTCCCAGATGGTGGCGTACAGGGACATGGGCTTGGACGGGAACGCCGCGCCCATGGCCGCCGTCCGCACCACCTCCCGGATCGGGGTCTCGTCCACGTAGAATCTGCCGAAAACAATGTCAGTGGAGCACGAACGAATTGAACCATTTGATCAACAAGCTCGACCCAAATTTGAATGCGAGAACGAGACCGTTGTGTCTGTCCTCATCCTCACCCATGTGCTTTCTTACGACAGGAGTACTCCGAATCTTTCAGCTGCTCCTTTTGGCAAGGGAATCCAAGAAATGCGCATTGAAACGGGCGCAAAGATCTCGGAAAGGCCCCAAACTGAGGAAAGGACTCCCTCCCGATTACTGATGTATGCCAACGCCAGCAGCAAAAGAGGCAAGCGAAAGGACTCCCTCCCAAAAACTTTCAGCTCACGCAGAGAGGGAGAAAGAAAACAAAAGAGCAGAGGCGTTTCCGGTTTCTGCCAGTGCCAGACCCTCTCCTCTCCATGAGACAGAGGAAGCGGCAGGAGGTAGCTGAAGCTGAGAGGGGCCGAGACTCACATGATGCGACGGCTGGTCCAGAGGATGGAGTAGTGGTGGAAGTCTTCGGTGGGATCGAAGGGGAGGTCGTAGCGCTCCTCCCGGCCGGCGTTGGTGCTGCCGTTGCCGTACACGTTGGTCTGCACCCGCCACTCGCGCCCGCGCACGTTGCCCAGGAACTCGAAGTCCAGCTCGTCGTGGGTCTTCTCGTACACGTCGCCGTTCGACAGCTGCAAAGGAAGGAGATAGAGGGATGCAAGAATTTGAATTTCTTCTTTCAGCATTGGATTATACTAGCGAGCCCATGGATTCAATTTCTCGATGGTTTCAGCGCCGCGTGGGGTCACGTACGTAGAAGGCGACGACGACGCCGGCGGCGTAGTCGGCGGGGAGCTTGATGGCGGCGCTGAAGAATCCGTGGAGGAACAGGTCCTGCGACGCGAACCCGGCGCCTTCTCGCGCGGAGCAAGGGGAAGGAGAAGGCGGCGGCGGTTTCGCCAAAAATACCAATAAGTCAGTGGAAATCTAAAGCACGTCCTTCCCCTTCTCGCAGGAGGACCGATTCGTAAAACAAAAAAGTGCAATGCGGCCGCCCCGGAATCCCCGGAAGGGAGCTGAAACGGTCAGGAGGCGGGGCCGCGGGGGCGCTCTCACCGGTGGACTCGTCGAGGGCGAGGCGGACGCGGCGGCCGTCGCGGAGGAGCGCGAGGTTGCCGCTGCCGAAGATCTGGGCGTACCCCTCGTCGAAGGCGAGCGGGCGCACGCCGTGGAGCGGCCGCGGCGGCCTGGCCTCGCCCACGCGCGCGCCGCACAGGGCGAGCATGAGGAGGGCGGCGACGGCGACCGGGAGCGCCGGCGGAGGGCGAGAAGACGGCGCGCCGGACGCCATCGATCTCTGTCTCTATGCTCTCTATCTGTGTCTCCGCTCGCTGGGAGCCTCTCCTCTCTCTCTCTCTCTCTCCCTCTCCCTGCCCCGGCGCCGAGGCCGGTGTGAAAAGGGGGGAGGGGTTTTATGGCGATGGGCCTCCCCTCCACCCCTGCTGCGTTTCCTCTCCCTCTGTCTCTCATCAGCGCTTTCCCGTGAGGAGGCGCGCTGCTCCCTTTGCCTCCTCGGGCCGCGTGCCTCGCGCTGTTGTGTTGTGTGTGGGCGCTGTTCTGTTTTAAGGCACCGTATCCTGTAGAAACCAGATCTCTTGTGCAAACTTTAGAAACTCCAACGAAGGCCACGGGATCCCCATCCAACCGCAGGATAGAGGTGGGGAAGTTTTGCGTATAGGCGCCCGCCTCGCCCCACCGGTTCCTGATTTTTTTTTTCATTCCGACCACTCCCTTCGTCTATCAGCGCCGTCCGTCCGTCCTCCGTTCCGTCTCCCCAAGGCCAACGCACGACTGCTTCCTCCGACCCGGCCAGCGCCGCCGCCCTCCATCGCCTGCAGCAGCGCCGCCCCCTCCCCCCATATCGTCTAGCGCCGCCGCCCTCATCTCGTCCAGCGCCGCCGCCCTCATCTTGTCCAGCGCCGCCCTCCACTGCCTCCAGCAGCGCCGCCGTCCCTCGTTGAAAGGGTCGCTGCTGCCCTCGTCGCAAGGCCATGGAAGCCGGCCTCCAACTCCAAATGAAGCCGGTGGCCGCCCGCGACGCCATGGATGGTAGTTCCCAACCTTATCTGCTTTTCGTCTTCAGATTACCTTATCTCGGATTACAGCATGGTTTACAGCCTCAAAAATTACTTGCGCTATCTGAAGCAGAGAAGAACACAGGTGATGGAGGGTAGTTCCTGATGGAGCGGGAGCTGATGGAGAAGGATAGTTCCAGAGGCAGGAGCAGATTGATACTGGCAGATGCAAACTACTACTGGAAAAATTGCGGAAAGTGTACCCTGAAGATTGTGGTGTAACCTGTAGGTATCCTCAAAAACTGCTACTATTCAGCTATTGTTAGCTCGGCTAAGGAAGCTAGGATATGCTTAGTTTAGAATTCCCATTTTAAGTGTTTGAGTGAATTCCATTCTAACATTCTGGTACCGCATACTAACATGGATCGAAGCCGGCCTCCTGAGAATTTGTTTGATGTTGCTGTTCTCATGGATGCAAAGCTATCTCCCCATGTATAGATTTCACTGATGTTACAGAGAATTTTACTCACTGGCAGATGCAAACGACTATATGTATGGTTGGCATGACCATATTTTTTAAAAATTTGTTTTGCTCATGCACCATACCCTTTTGATACTTGTACTGATCTTCGCAATTCGTTTGGGCTGTGCAGGATCTTGAAGGAAGCAGAGGCTAATAGGTATGCTTCTGTCGTGTTGTGTATGCTTCCTGAAGTCGTGTTCTGAACTGTAAACTGCTCTGTAGATTCCGAACATGATCATGGATCAAAGGCTGCTTAAGAACTACCTTGATGTTGTTCTGAGGAAGGAACAACGACCAGCATTCACTTTGCTTCCAGTGTGACTCGTGCTGCTGAACTGCCAATTGCCGAGTGTGAAACAGAAAGAGGCGTCTTAACAGGCATCAAGCAGAGCTGGCGCAAGGTGGCCATCCTGAACATTGTGGTGTGACCCAATCTGTGATGGAAGGAGATAAACAAGACCAAAATGTAGTTGACACTAGCTATTTGTATGCTGTTTTTTCATTTTCTGTACAGTGTACACTGAAAGGCTTTTGTATTGACAGAGTGACCATGTACTTGACATTTTGATATATATGAAATAGAATGGGAATTTAATTTTACACTGGAATTATTTCTTCATGCAAATATGAGACCAACCAGTTGCACAGTTTCATGTGGATTTGTGATGAGAATGCAGGAAAGCTGATTCAGTTCACAAAGAAAGCAACGCCGGCATGAATGGCTGCCACTACCAACGCCGAAGTTCGCGTCGACGGTGTTCGAGTTGGCGACGATTCCCAATGATGCAGCTCCCAACTCCATGGCGTCGTGGTCGGCCGCCGGCTCTATGGCGGACTGCAGGACCACGAGACATGGGACGAGGGCGACGGCGAGACGTGGGACGAGGGCCGCGGCGAGACGTACGACGAAGGAGGTCGCCCCGCTGCTGTGGAGATGAGCGGCGACACCTGGTACTAGACGGACGAACGCCGGAGCTGTCTTCGGCCACGGACGTCCGGCGGCACTGGCCCTAGGGAACGAACGGATGGCAGCGCTGGCCCTAGGCCACGGACGTCCGACGACGCTGGGCCTAGGGAACGCACGGGCGGCGGCGGCGCTGGAAGCCGTCGTGTGTTTCGGAGGAAGGGGCGACGGAACGGGGACGGGATGGAACGGCGGTGACGGGGGTTCGATGGGAGGGGTCGGAATGAAAAAAAAAATCAGGAACAGGTAGGGCGAGGCGGGCGTCTATACGTAAAACTTCCCCAACTCTATCCATTGCGCTTAGATGGGGATCATGTGGTCTCCGTTGGCGTTTCTAAAGTTTGCACAAGAGGTCTGGTTTCCATAGGATACGGTGCCCTGTTTCAAAGCCCCAATGCAAATGCGAACGCAAAAATACAAATGGCCCGTGGGGCCCACAACTGCGGGCCCAACGCCTCTTGGATTCTTAGTGGGGCCCACCTGTACTGACTACATCCTGACTGACAGTACGCTATCCAATCCAAGCGCTCTGTATTTTTGTAAAGTACGGGACGGTATATGCTGCTTTCATTTTCTTGTGCGTTCTTGCGTGTGACAACATAAAGACAACATTTATCTGGATGGTGCCATGGTTAGTTACACTAGCTAGCGGTAACTTTTTTTTGGTAACGCTATAGAAAAAAAACGGAAGTATAATTTTTTCCCTTTTTGTCCAAAACATTTTTCTTTCATTAGTTTAGGTAAATAGCATAATATGGATTCACAATCAATAATATCTTCACCACCGAGAGTAACAATAAGTTAAAAAGAAAATCATGGGTTGATGGGTAGTGACGGCCATATTGAACATCATGAGATGAGATGTTACCTTGAAAGTTCAGACTCATATCTATGAGCCTATTCTTCTTTTCCATAAAAATGGATTATTGATAAATTTCACAAAATAAGCCTCATTGGAATGCAAAAACTAAGGCTATTATAAGATTACAATTAAAATAAGAAAAATTCAATGAGATCTAAGGCTATTATAAGAGTGCAAGTAAAATAAGAAAAAAAATCAAACAACTAAATTACTTCTCCGGAATATCCAACTAACTGATTATTTTGTTTGCCTAATAAACCAACAAGCGCTCATGTTTTGCCAAAAGTCTTTGTAGACCTCTTTTGTTGAATTATCTTTTTGTGTAATTTCAATTGTGGAGCAGGTCTCTGTATCTTATGCTGCAACTGAATACTTCAACGTAAATAGAACCTTACTTTCTTGTTTCTCTTCTTTAACCATAGTTAAAAAAAACTACCTCCTTTTCTTTCTGATCTATTTTCTTATTATAAAAAATAAAAAGAATGTAACTTATTTTGAGGTTATTCCAATCTCGTAGACATAAAAAATTACATATATTCATCCACCGCTGGAATATATATTTTGGACTTATTTTCTCGAGGTATTCAAAATTGTTTGGCAAAAGAAACAATATTCGGATGCTGCCTTCAGAGTTCCTTGCTGTTTGCAGCCTTTTTTTATTCTACTACTAGTATTTGCGATAACAGTAACAACATGTCAGCTTTGGTGTAATTTGCTAATGATAGACTGCTCAACATTTATTCATTTCCTCGTGCATAAAGCCAGGTATGTATCACATTTGCCGTGCAAGAACTTGGCCGTACTCGAGTCGCCGTCACGTCCCTTCCTGTTCCCTGTGTACTGGAGTACCGCACCTTGGCCGCTTTTTCCCGGGGAGGAAGCAACGGCAAGCAAACGGCTAGGGATAGCGGCCTTCCTCGTAGGGCGGGCCGGGGGGCAGCGGAGAGCTCCGGCCTCCGAGCCGTGCTCGTCGGGTGCCGAAGGTACGGCGGCGGTAGGGCTCCCGTCCCGTGCCGTGCCGGGTGATGCTGGTGACGAGGTGGAATGGGGGCGCTGTCGCCGTCGTCGTGTGCGGCCGCGCGCACGGCTTTCCGTGCTCCTGCGCACCCGCACAGTAAAAGTTCAGGACTGTACGGTACGTGCATGCGTGTGCACGCGCCTCCTATGAATGTGCTTTGTGCTGTCTTGTACGAGCGCAAATACGGTAGCTCAAACCCTCACACGCAGCCTGCCCAGGCGTCTCTTTGCCTCTGCAAAAGCAGGACCGTGCAAAGTTTTTTTTTCTTTTTGGTAGATTTTTTAAGAGCAATTTTGGCAGGTGCCCTGTCATTTCATTATAGTAGGAAGCAAAGTGTGTACAAGGAGTAGGTCTCTAAAATTTCATATAGTAAAGTAATTTTTTGGTAGATTTTTGCAATATCCTCTGCACAGCTAACAGTGTTTGTACGCCGTTTGTTTCACGATCCCATCGTCTCGCTCTCGCATTCCCTCTGGAATGTTTGCTTCTTTTTTGGTTCCTGAAACCCGGAGGTGAAAGAGGCAATGACCCCGGGAAGTCGGGATATTCTCGGCGAGCCCAGCTGCGAGCATGTGTTGGTTGGAGTGAAGTAGCCTTTTCCCTACCGTCCTGACCGTCTCTAAATTTAGTCCGCTCGATGGAGCTTGACGACACCGGATCGCGCTAATTTAGTCCGCTCGATGGAGCCTTTTCCCTACATGCTCGGTTACCCGTGTGATTGATCCTGTCGAGTCCTCGTGTCTGTTGACGAATGAAGATGCGCGCGGCGTTGTACTGTAGCTTCTACTGTCCTTGTGCACTGCACCTAGTTGGATTGCTAGCCGTGACTTGTTTAACCTGTTCGATGTAGCTCGAGGAGCGTTAACTTGCAATTTACAGCGGGTTGGTAACTCGGGCTTCGGTTTTTATTATGTGTGCGTGATGGACGCGTCGCGGCTGTGTTGTCCCTTTTGTCGTGGCCGCGTTGCTGTCTGACATGTCAGGACCGTAGTCTTGTAATTTTTTCTGCTATATTAATAGAAACGTACTTGTTCGTTCAAGTTCGTTCAAAAAAAAATAGACGCGCCGCGATTAGTAACCTAAGCTGTGTAGCTCCTGTCATGTATCAGAACAGTCGATCGAAGGATCAAAGTATTCGAGTCCCCACTGACCGTGACAGAGACAGAGGGGAGGAGGAAGGCAAAGCGAAAGAGAACAGCTGGATTAGGATGCCCTATCCTTTTGGCTCACCTCCGGCAAGTTTGGTTGCCGAGAGAACATGGCCTTGCCTTGCTTTGACAAGCAAGTCTCGCCTTGCTTTTGGCAGAGAGCCATTTTGGCTCGCTTACTTGAGCGAGGAAAAATTTGCTCACACAAGCCTCGAGGCAGGATGGCAAGGAAACTAAACGAATTCATTAGCTCGGTGTCTGTGCAGGCAGGGCGAGGCAAGACTTGCGCGTGGAACCAAACGTGTTCTAAGGCCTTTTTGTTTCCGTCCGTCTAAACTTTAGCACCGTCACATCGGATATAAACACGTTAATTAGGAGTATTAAATATAGATTAATTAAAAAACTCATTACATAAATAAGAAATAATTTGCGAGACGAATCTATTAAGCCTAATTACACTATAATTAGACAATGTAATGCTACAGTAAACGTATGATAATTATGTGTTAATTATAGCTTAATTAGACTTGTTAGGTTCGTCTCGTGAAATAGATATGACTTATGCAATTAGTTTTATAATTAATTTATATTTAATACGTCTAATTATTACTTATTTAAAGCTCTAAACTTTAGCACCTGGATCCAAACGGCACCTAAGGACACATGAGCACAAAATCGACAGTATGTAAAAGTAGGAGTACGGACTATTGTCTTAGGCCAGTCCCAGTGTAAGGTTTCGTAGAGTTTCATACACATTAAATATGGTGCCAAGTCAGCATTTTAGATGATGTGGCAAAGAGCTAATGAGGAGAGAGATGAAATGGGTTTCATCTAGATGAAACTCTGTATACACAGTTTCCAATAAGTTTGTGTCTTGCATGCATTGCCTATGAAACATCAAAACGAAACAATGCATTGTATGAACCATTTCATCTATGAATTAATTGTCCACTTACTTATGTGGCATTCTTGGAAACACAAAAATGAAATTTCCACTGGGAATAGCCTTAGGTGGTGTTTGGATTCAGGTATTAAAGTTTAAAGCTTTAAATATGTGATAATTATATGTATTAAATATAAATTAATTATAAAACTAATTGCATAAGTCATGTCTATTTTACGAGACGAACCTAACGAGCCTAAACTTTAGCGCCGTCACATCGAATATAAATATACTAATTAGGAGTATTAAATATAGATTAATTTAAAAACTCATTACATAAACGAGGAGTAATTTACGAGACGAATCTATTAAGCCTAATTACACCATGATTAGACAATGTAATGCTACAGTAAACGTATGATAATTACGCATTAATTATAGTAAAATTAGGCTTGTTAGCTTCGTCTCGCGAAATAGACGTGACTTATGTAATTAGTTTTATAATTAGTTTATATTTAATACATCTAATTATTATTTATTTAAAGCGCTAAACTTTAGCACATGTATTCAAACACCACCGAAGCGATGTGCTTAGGATCTATATGGACGCACGGAACAGTCCAAAATCTGTGATGATGAACTGGCCGGCTCATCAGTCATTAGTTTACAGTACAAGTCGGCGCAGAAAAAGGTCTCAACCCCGCTTTCCAATTTTTAAGACCTGGCACCGATGGATGCGCGCTTGCTTGCTTGCTTTATTCAGACATGATGCTGGCGATAATCCGTAGTCGTCCGGACCGTGTCATCATGCGGGCACAGCAGCACAGGGCTCCATCGCCGTAAACTAGCGTCAAATCGGGAAATTACTTAGATGTGAGATCCGATCGTGGCCGCGTCGAGTAGCAGTATGAATTTACCTCTCGCTCACAGTTCCTCATGTGGCTGTCATGCAGAAATTGGAGCTTGCAACTTGACGGTTTTGTACTACGCTCCTGCACGGTAAAATTTTGAGGAAAAGGATGATAAGTTTGAAGGGAGTGCCGTACCCGTACGGTAAGGGCGCGTAATACGCGCCTAAGAATATGCCTGTGGTGGCGTATCTTTTTATTTTGGTGTTTTTTTAAAATAATTTTACGTTTAGACCCTTAGAGGAACGAATTGCATTTTTAACCTTACGGATCGACGCTACAGTTCATGACGTCGAGGTGGCTGGTTCGGTCGGCGCCACGGTTCACGATGCTGAGGTAACACGTCTCGATGCCGTAAATCGTGACGCCGACCCATGGGGTCCAAAAACGCAATTCATTCCTTCAGAAATCTAAACGTGATTTTTAAAAAAAGGGAGACTAAAATGCAAAAAGTGTGGCATGTGGTGCTGTGCTGTGGGAGCGCAAATACGCATCTTATTGAACTCTCACACGCAAAGGGCTCATGTCCTGCACTCTTTTTTTTAAGATAAAGGTTGTTTTATTTCATCAAGCAAATGAAAAAATTCCGGCTGCTGCAAATAAAGTTGCATCGGTTCACATTATTATAATTTTTGCTATATCAGAGACTCTGTCTCTCCATAGCACACTCACACACCACATCATACTAGCTGGCAATAGAAAATGAAGAGAAAGCAAAACATAGCTTAATAGTCTAATCTATTGCTAAAACTCCACCCATGCCTGGCAAAGATCTCCATGGCCATCGTCTCCAATTGACGACATGCCATTTTTACGGAGCTTCTTTCTTCCTCCTTTTGGAGAATCTGCCCATGTTCTGATCCAGTGAGTGCCTCTGAAAAGTACCTGCAATGGAGAACACGTATATAAGTTATTAAAAACTGTATCATTTCGGCTTAACCATATGGCCCAGTACACGGTGCCTGCAGCGACCAAAAGTTTTTTCTTTGCTTTACTTCCTAGACCATTCAACCATTGGCCCAGCACATGGTGCCTGCAACGACCAAAAGTTTTTTCTATGCTTTACTTCCTAGACCATTCAACATTTCTATCTTTAGTGAGAACTACTCTTTTCTTTAGGAACCAAAGAAATATTTAAATTTTTAATGGTATTTTTAGCTTCCATAAAGCTCTATTCTAAGGTATTATGGTTCTAATTTGAATATAATTATACATTGACTGAACCGTAAATGTTCCATAAGTAAGTATAAACATGTCAGGTTCAATCGTTAAATGTATATTTGATACTCTCTGAACAAGCTCATTCCAAGCTACCAATTTTACGCCTATCAAAGATCGGCGGAAAGAGACATTTAGCGGCATAGAACTTAACACCTTAGCTTCTGTGTGGTCTTTCTTTCTCACTACAGGTCTTTGCCTCTGCAACACCAAGCACCAACCACCATGCAAGATTTTTTTTATTTCTTTTTGGTGGTACCTGAATTTGAGTAATATCCTCTGCACAGCTATTCTTTGTATCAGCAGTGCGCACGCTGTTAGTTTCATGGTTTCATCGCATCGCATGTACTCTGGAATGTTTGTCTTTCTGCACGTCCGTCGCAGCCTTGATTGAGTTTGAGACCTTTTTTGTTTATTTTTTTATCGAAAGACTTTTTTTTTTTCTGAAAATTGAACTCAGAAGTGAGAGGCAATAACCTCGGGAAGTCAGGGTATTCTCGGCGAGCCCGAGGCCCCCCAGCTGGAAGCATGTGTTGGTTGGAGTGGACTAGTGGAGTAGCCACCGTCCTGATCGTGTACGTTTAATTTAGTCCCCTCGATGGAGCTTGACGACACCGGATTTCGCTAAACTACCCGTTTACCCGTGTGATTGATCGCATCGAGTCCTCGTGTCTGTCGACAAAGATGCGTGCGGTGTTGTACTGTAGCTCCCTCTCTGCACGTGTACTGAACCTAATTGGATTGCTAGCTAGCCATGGCTTGTTTAACATGTTCAATGTAGCTCGACGGAGCGCAAATTTACAAATACAGCGGGTTGGTAACTCGGGTTCTGGTTTATATTCCTGACATACTATATGTTCTCGCAAGTGAGTGGTAACCAAGCTCCTCTGTTTCATTTGAACAGTCTGATCGAAGGATCAACTCTACCAACGACAGAGGAGGAAGCCAAACTAGTACCTTAGAGAAAAAACACACACACACACACAGCTGGATTAGGATGCCTTATCCTTTTGGCTGACCTCCCTCAAATCAAGGACACATGAGCACAAATCGACTAGTATATAAAAGTAGTAGTAGTAGGATTATCCTAGATCACTATGGTTACTAGATAAGTGTAGAGCAGTATTTTAGCAAGATGACGACAAGTTACTAGTGCACTCTAGCGTGGTGTTGTTTGTTTGGACTGAGATAATGGGCTTAGGACTCACGGAGCAGTCCACAATTGGTCATGATGAACTGGCTCATCAGTGATTAGTTTACATGTCGTCCCTCAAAAGGTATCATACCCGCTTTCCGAATTTTAAGACCCGCCACGGATGGATGTGCGCTTGCTTGCTTTATTCAGACATGATGCTGGTGATAATCCGTGGTGTCATCATGTCAGTCACAGCACAGCACGGGGCTCCCTCGCGGTAAATATAATTAACGACCCCACCTCTCGCTCCCAGGTTGGGTACGTCCTGGCTATCATGAAGAAATTAGGTTGTTTGCGGCGGTGCCCCTAAACCCTCCTGAACTGCTAAAATAGCACTTATTGAGTCTAAAAGAAGCTGCAACACGGTACCTTGTAAATGTGCTTCTAATTTTCGGGGGACCGGTTCCCTCCCCCGAACTTTCAGGAGTTGTTTCCCTCCGTCAAACTTCGTGTCATCGCTCCCACACGGCCTCTCCGCGCTGCCCGCCGCGGTGGTCCGGCGCGCCGCCGCTTGCTGCGCTCCGAGTTGACGCCGGCGAGGGTGAGGACCGCTGGCGCTCGCGGTGGTGCGGCGGCGCGACCATCACGCCGGTCTACAGGGCGTCCACGCGGGACCCGTCCGGCTTGTACGGCGGCCGCTCGTTGGTCGACATGGCGAGCCTGAAGTCGCAGAGCTTGACGACGTTGTGGCCGCCGCCACCGCGACGACGAAGAGGAGCGCGCCGAAGCGGGCCATGGTTGGCCTTGGATGTGGATCGGGGGGGGGCTCGAGCTCTAGGCGGATCTGGGCGGCGGCGGGGTTGGTAGTGGAGGCACCATGGCAGTGGCGGCCCTAGGGGGAGGACTTCATCGCGGACCCCTGCGCCTTCGCGGGCGTCTCCTGCTCCCCCAATGGCCGCTGCGCTCCCCGCGCTACGCTTCCTCGCGCTACAGCGGTTCTTGAGGCCGAGCGGGAGGTCGAGGTTGCGGAGGTCGGCGTCGACGGCGGGAGGGAGAGGCGCGTGAGGGAGGCGGCGAGGTTGGCGGCGGCGGTGGTCTTGCCGACGCCGCCCTTTGCCAGAGGTGACTACGACGACCCGCGGGGTGGGCCCAAGAGCTCCGGGGCCATGCGTCCCCCGTGGTGGCGTGCGGAGACGGGCCCACGCTGTGAGCGCGTAGCGGGCGGGGGCCGGCGTGGGGAGCGAGACGAGGCCCAGCGGCGCGAACGCCATTGGCTGGGGGGGTGGGGGGGGGGGGGGGGGGGGGGTGTTCTCCAAGCAACTGGGACAAGCGTGTCTCTTGGGAGGGATGAATCTCCTGGGGGAGAGAGGTCGATTTGAAGTGTGTTTACAGGACACCGTTCCAATAAAAATTAGATTTGGAGGATGAAATATTTTACAAGACATCGAAAGATAAAATATAGAGAACATTAGTCACTAGTAGACTAGTGGTACCGGTACGAGTTTACCTGATCTTGGACAGGAACAAGAATTTTATGTGACGGGGCGATTTGTAGCGCCAGTCGTCGTGCAAGATCGAAGGCTATGTGGACTAATATGGGAGAATGAGTTGTCGTTGTCGTGTGGAGGCATATTTGCGAGAACCGATATGACTAGAAACAACGCGCGGCGCCTTTGCTGGGCCAGTGGTAGCGATGAAGGGGAAGCATGCAAACTGCAACATATCAGATACAACGTATTAATTAATATATGTTATCATATAATTGGAAGAAAGCAGCATGTATTTAAATGAAATATATTTTGTATACGGATTTACTTTTGTAAGTTTTTTATAATACAATTCTGGTTGCTGTTGTAGTTGAAGTTTATAAATCTGAACCTCATCATTGGAGATCTTGAATTATTTCCAAAGGCATTACAACCCTGTTTAGATCTCTCAAAAACCCAAACTTTCCATCACATCCACGTCACATCATCATCACATCGAAACATTAAATATAGCAAACAACACATGGATGAAACATGGATAAATAAAAAAACTAATTGCATAGTTTTGATGTACACGACGAGATGAATCTTTTGAGCCTAGTTAGGTCATGGTAGGACAATGTTTACCACGAACAAACGAAAAGTGCAACAATACGCTACAGTGTCCGATGTGACTTTTTCACCAAACTTTCACGCACTCTTTTTGGAACTAAACACAGCCGTACTAAACACAGCCGTACAGTGCTGTCATTCTGCCAGTCTGCACTTGATTGATCTCTGAGACCCAAGAAACAAATGAATGAGTTTATCTTTTTTTTAACGTATAAATGGTAGGGTCGCTTCGCACAAAGCAAGTGACTGAATACTAATTTCTAAAAATATTTAGTTAAAAGTTGTAAGATATCCGATCCAAGAATTTGGGCGAGGACCGAGGAGATGGCCATTTTGGCTATAATATGGAGTGGACAGTAGAGCATGTTAGGACCTGTTTGGCAGAGCTCCCAGAGCTGATTCTCTGGTGAATCCAGGAGGAGCTCTGTCAAACAGTTTTTCAGCGAAGAGTGATTCTTTGCTGATTCTGAGAAGTGATTCTCTGAAATGAACTAAGGGGCTGGGAGCTGAAAAAAGTAGCTTCTCCTGATTCTGTGGAGTGATTCCCCGTCCTGATTTTGATAGTTTATGGTAGAAAATTAAAGAGAATTACTTTCAGCCACAGAATCACTTCTCTCAGAGAATCAGCTCACACGAAAAATCAGAATCAGATGGAGCTCTACCAAATAGGTCCTTAATGACCTCAAAAGCAGAGTGACAAGGAACAGAGAAAATCATTGAATAAAGTTGATTACCAGTGACTGGAATGAATTTTGGCATGTTTTCACAGTGAATTTATCGGATAGATGGGACTCTTCAAATCACATATAACTCTTCAAATCACTGGCCCGTGCTGCACGGGTTGGTGTTTGAATGGGAACTGTGGGGCGCATGCACAGTGGGCGAGTCCAGGGTGGGCGAATCCTTCGCCAAAATCTTAGCTCAACCTTGTGCTGGCTGTTTGCAGGGTGGACGTAGGCACAAACCATAACCAAACAGTTTTGTGGGCCTTTACCTAACAAGAAGCAAGAAGGAAAAAAGGGCCGCAGACGGGCCTCTCGCGACGATGTAACCCACGAATGGGCCTTATCCGCCGAGAGTTGGTGTGTGTGTAACTTGGAGGCAGTGGAGCTCACGAGCCACGATCAAGCTGACGCCGCTGTTTTATCCTTTCCGCCGTCCTGCATTTGAATGCAAATGCTGCTGGGGCAGTATATAGCAGCGCGGCTTTGGCAATAACGTGCTTGCAGGTGTGGGACAGGGCACCGTTGACAAATTCATCAGATCAGAAAATAAATAAATAAATAAAATAGCAAAAAATTGAACTACAAAGAAGCAAAAAAAAAGGTTAAAAATTTGCGCATCCGGGGAATCGAACCCCGGTCAGTACCGTGGGAGGGTACTATGATACCACTACACCAGATGCGCTTTCTATCAATCGATGACGGTCTAAGATATTTAATCACTAGTCTGTTGTGTTTTTTTTGGTGAAACCTATTTGACTCTTGAGACACTCAACGCGGATTCTTATACGTGTGTGCTTGTATTTATAGCTATTGATTCTCCAATGATAACTGTCATGTCCTTCGACAAAGAGATAGTGCTGCATAGGAAGTGCATTCATATGTTCATAGAGATACATATATGTGTGTGGCGTCTCTAAAAATAATAACAAGCAAGGTAATTATCTGCATTACGAAGCTTCTAGCTTGAGAAGGTCCAACCAGCAAGATATATATATCCTCGATCACTGTCACCGGCAAGAATATACAACGGCGACACACTCCAAGCTCGTGGCACTCATCCAAACCCCAGCCTCTATATATATAATATATATATTCTTTGAAACAGCAGTCGGAACCGTGGCTGACACGCTCGTCGTTGTTATATTATATTATATTATATTATATTATATTATATTATATTATATTATATATATAATATATATATATATTATAGCAAAGACAGTGTGTGTTTCATTGATATAGCAGAAAAAATACAAGACTACAACTCTGGGAGGTCATAGGCAGGAAAACAGAAAAGAAAGAAAAAAAACAAACTATACTCGCCCGGATGGATTGGGACATCATGGCATGGTACCACTCAACGAAGATGACAGCGAAGAGAAACCAATCCGCAGCTCCCACCCACATACCACACCCTACCGGTCATCAAAACTCCGGCGTGATCCGGTGCTGATAGAGAACAAAGGAAGTAGACGCCTTCGTTGGACATTGCGACAATGCAGGACCTATTCGACGGAGTGAAAAGCACCGAGTCTGAGCAAAACAATGCGCGGGGGCCTCGCCTCATCCGCTGTTGGACGCCACCTCTCTCGTGCGCGGGGGCCTCGCCACGTCCGCCACAACTCTATGCTCCGGACTCGTTCATTGTGTTGCCGTCGAGATAGCGAGCACGACCGCCCTGCCTCCCAGGCACTTTACCAAAACACCAAACTGACGCCGTGGTTTAAACTTCATCACGTTGCTTCCCCCGCACGAAGCCGGCCACCTCGGCGAGAGCAAGGCAACACCCTTCAGCGTGCGCACGGCGGAGTTGCCAACCTGAGGCCACCGTAGTAGTGGACCAACCATGCTAGCAGCCGAGCGAGATCTCTGAGACGACGCCTCCAAGGAGGGCATGACGTCAAAGGCGCCACCGTCACTCGTCCAGGGACTGGACAGGGTTTTCATCCACAGATTTCGTGCAATAGGGTTTCGCTCCAAAATGGCGCCCTCAAGAGGGAAAACGACGTCCAAGAACGCCGCCGCCATCCACCAACAAGAAGCTAGTGGGGGCTTTCGCCCGGAGCGTCAACCCGTGATGCACGCGCACGACGCAGCAGAGCGGCGCCACGATCACGGCCACCCCTCGATCGCCGCCTCCGCCGCAAACCCTTGCACCATGCTGCTGACGCGTCACCCCTCTGCCCCTTCACGCGGCCGCCGCCCGTCGCGATGCCCCGCCTCGTCGGCGAGCTCCGCGGCCCTCGCCGCATCACCTCTTCACTGCCTGCCCCCGCCAGGCCCCACACCGGACGCAGCCCCTGCGCCAATCATGGCCGCCGGCAAACCGCGTGCAGGGGCTGGGCCTCCGCTCGTCGCGCTCGTTCCGACCGCCGACGCTGCCACCGCCCAGGAGCCATGGCTGCACGCATCACCCGCCGCCCCAGCACTACCGAGGGCGCCAGTCGCGTGCGCGCCGCCCGCCGTCGGCACCTCGCCGCCGCCACGGCCGCATCTCGGCCCCCGCGCCCGGCCGTGCGCACCACCGGGCCGCGCCGCCATCTGCCGGAACAGATGCGCCAGCCCATGCGCCTCGGCCCCACCGTCTGTCCCTGCGCGTCGACGAGGTCGCCATGGACGCCACCTCCTCTTCCAACGAAGCCGCCTCCTCTCCCAACGTCGAGGCTTCCTCCGGCGACAGATCTGCTGGCGCAGACTCCGGATCCGGCCTCCCCGCCGGTGACGGCGAGCCTCCCGCGACGAGCTCCGCCACCCTCCATTGACGGCCGCGTCCATCCCGAGAGGAGAGAGGGGGTGGGGTATCCACGCCGCCGCCATCCTGGCGGGCCGCGCGGACTTCCGGCGGCTGGCTCCGGCGGCGGCGCGGCGAAAGGGGAGGAGGAAGGGGTGGCGGCGGCGGTCGGGAGGTGGACCGCCCGAGTCGCCCTACGCGGGGGCAAAAACTTCACAGCTAGCAGCTTGTGACTAGAAAATTCCCAATCTGGCCAACCACTCCACCACACGCCATGATTCATGCCGTGACTAGAAAAAAAGGGAACACGAGCTGACGAGGCTCACCTGGCGCGTCACACCCTTTAGCCGTATTGGCCCGGCCCGCCCGGCTAGCAGCCTGTGCCCGGCACACGCGCGCAATGAAAAGTCCAACGATTCCTATGCATAGCTAGCTAGGCTGGAGACTGAAGGAGCCTCCTGGTTAGCCGATCTCGATTACAATGTATGACTAAGCTGCGACGTGATGACGGTTTTGCAAGAAAATTAAATGTTGCTATCTCTCCGGTCCCGGCAAACAATGCTTGAGTTGTGGATTTGGTTGCACTGCTGGTGGCTGTTATCTCCCCTTATGTCACCAGCAAATGGAAATGGGATCGCAGGAAAGAAATTGATCCTGGAAAATTACTGGCACTTTGACTGTGTGGCCATCAAAAGAGAGGAGAATATTCTTAAGGATGTCTATTTTCCATGAAGTGCTTCATGGATGTTTCGCTGTGATGTACCACTATATGATACCTTATTTATTCCATAAGGAATTGGACATGCAGTAACCAAAGGCCATGGCTACAGCTTAAGGCCCTGGACGATATACCAAAAAAAAAAGTTGTGAAATCGAGATCATCCTCACCAAGATCGTTCACCAGATTCGAATAAAAATAATCAGCTGTACTGTATGGGGACAGCAGTTAGTGGGCGTCAACGTTTGCTAGTGAAAAGAAAAGCCGCTTTGAACATGTCATGATGATCTCCTCCATGCCCTTCCAGGTCACCCTCCCTAGCTAACTTGTACGTTTGCTTGTTTTGTTCTCTAGCTCTTTATCCAAAGGTTCGGTCACTCACCTCACCATTTTGGCCATCAAAAGTTGCAAGACAAGAGCGTGAGGCGCGTGCCCGCCACACTCCTCTACTGGCTTTGCTTGCTAGTAGCCCCCACCGCCTACCCAAACCAATAATGCGCTTCATATCATCTGGCCTCTCTTCCTTCTTTCTGCACCTTGATTTTGATTTCCCCGGCCTTTTGTTTGTATACGTACTCTATACAACTATTATTGGTAGATGTGTACAAATGATCAACAATATACAGACCTTTTTACAATCTTTTAGACAGGTATCAAATGCATGTACCTATACTAATAACTTCATATACGAAATTTTGGTACGTGAAGTGCTAATCGGCACCTACATGCATGTGCTCAAGAGATACATCAGCTGAAGAATCGTCGTACATTGTACATATACATATATATGTTATAGAAAAATAATAGTGCAGTACAGGGGTTGGAGTGTAGTAAATACCCACACGATCAATAAAATGATATTAATTATTCACCACATAAAACAAAAATGCCCATACCAAATTACCAAATTATGATCCTTTCTTCGCCCTAAGGTTTACATTCTGTTCACCCTGCTCGATCTGCATTCCCTCGTCGGTCTTTCCGAAACAGGGAGTTTGGTACTTTGTTCCATTTCACAGAGGGAACAGCGAAACAGAGTGAAAGTCTGCCTTGGCGAGATGTTTTGTTACCACGGCGAGCAAAGGGCCCAAAGATAATTGCAATGAACGACAAAAGCACGACACGTGACCTAACCAACAAGCCCTGCAGATATTCTTAAAGCAATGGGACGTGGTTGATACAATACGTACCACTCGGTGTCAGTTGCTACTGTTATTAGAATAGAATCTACTCCGTAGTATATATGTCCTAACCCAGCAGCTAGCCAAGCCAACCACTCCACGGACACCATGAATCATGCGTTGCTGCGGCAGGAAAACCAACAAGAGATGGACTAGTCATCCCGGGCTCCGGCGCTTGCCACGTCACCAGCCGTGTACCGTACTTGCCCGGCTAGCTTGTGCCAGGCACACGCAAGGCCTCGTTCTTTGGCATGCACGACTAATATAAAAGCTGTGAAAAGATGTGACGGCTTTTGCAGGTAAAAGTTGCTGTCGTGGTAAACAACTTGAATTGCGCCTTTGCTAGCAGCTTGTTGGTCGTCTTCTTTGATGCCACAACAAGACTGTGGGCATATTATTTGACTGGACATTACACTCCTTTCATACGAGAACTGCGTGATAGCATAGGAGCTAAAACCTATCACGCATACAGAAAAAGCTAGAGAATATTCATGTTAATTCCTGAAGCAATCTTGCTAGAATGTTCAACGTGATGAATTCAAGAGAGAGGGCTATGAATTCATGCGATCGACAGGCGACACCTGCACCTTAAATCGCTGTAAGAACCGAATGAAAAAAGGTAACAAATTCTCATCAGATCGGAATATAATCTGCGTGGGGACACAGAGCGCGGCTAGTGCGTGGGCGTCAACGTTCGTGCAAGAAAGAAAGAAGAGCCGCTTTTGAACATCTCGGCATCAAATCATCCTAGCTTGCCCATGTCAGCCTCGCTCGTCTTCTTGTTTTGCTGGTCTCTAGCTCTTTTATCTAAACGTCCTGTGTTTTTTTAATAAACTAAACGTCCTGTCACCTCACCACTTTGTTTTGGTCATGAAAAAGGTTGAGGACAAGGGCATGAGGCGTGTGGCAGCCACACTCCCCTACCGGCTTAGCTTTCTTGCCTGTGGTGGCGCTTGATCTTGATCTTTATATCTTTTTCTGCACCTTGATTTTGATATGTCCTTTTTCTTGGAATCTTTCTTATTAGTACGTATATTTGTAGAGTTATCATTCATGTGGTGTTCGCGGCCGGCATGCATGCACGCACACTGTTTATAGCTATATATAATCCACAAGCAACTCCAACATATATATGAGTACCGAAATGTAAATATGAAAAGGTAGCCAACTACCACTTGTACTACTTCATTCATAAACTCGCATTAGATCACCTAAACGGGTGTCTATGCCCCCAATGGCACTTGCGCCGATCACACGCACTGGCTTGTGCAGCAGCTGGAGTGTCCAGGCAACAACTATTTTGATATATATTTATGTAACCTGGTGTCACGACTGTCACCTACAGTAATAAACTAATCAGGCCGGCTTGTGGCAGGCACACGCAAAGCTAAGGGTGCCGTCAAAAGCTGAGCTGAACTTAGGCCTTGTTTAGATCCAAATTTTGATGCCAAACTTTGGTCCAAAGTTTACACTTTGTAATAAATACGTCATTGTAGCATTTTATTTGTATTTGTGAAAAATTATCCAAACATTGATTAATTAGGTTTAAAATGTTTGTCTCGCAAGGTACAACAAAACTGTGTAATTAGTTTTTGATTTCATCTACATTTAATACTCCATGCATGTGCTGACATTTTGATACGATGAAAATCTTCTTTTTACATAGTAGAATTTAGAAGCCAAATTTAGAATCTAAACAAGCCTTAACCACCGAGCCTATCCTGGATGGGGTTGTTGGAAAGGTGTATGTTTGGTTTGACACATGATATGATGCTGCTGTACGTCTCTGCTCTGATTAATTGTCGTCTCTGATCGAAGCCCGGTTGTTGCCATTTTTTCAGATTCCAAAATAAAAGGGCTCCCTCATCGATTGCCTACCTATAGCCATCTCACCTGGTCAGGGCTGGGGCTCGGCAGTCGGCATATATGATCATGGATTGAGAGAATTTGATGGTTTAGACGTGATGTGCTTCATCATGGTCATGGAGCAGCTAATGGCAAAGAGGAAGAGTACAATAGAGGAGAAAGTAAAAGAGGTTTGTTTCCAAAAAAAAAACTAAAAGAGGATACATATACATATGAACCATTTCTAACCGAAGTACTAGATACAGAAAAGGCTTTGCTGAACCGTGCGTGGCTACTTACTTAAATTTCATTCGTCGCTCGATCGGTCAGAAGATTTGCTATACTGGTTCCACGACGGCAAGGAGCTAATAATAATCTGCAGTGCTGAAAAAGTCAGAGAAACATGCATGCGTTGAACTAGCTAATGCATCTTGCGAGCTTACACCTGCGGCGTAGTAGTAAGCATAAAAATATGGATGGGCGGGGTTTGGTTTGAGACGGCGCGATGCATGCCCTTCCACGTGTGTGCCAATGCAAGAACCTCTGCCCATGCAAATTAAATATATACAGCTTTTTCAACCGCAAGGAGCTACCACTACTGCTCTACGTACTAGCTATATACTCGCTCCGTACCGGTAAAAAAAGCCGTTCAGGACAGCGACATGGTCTTTAAAACACAACTTTGACTTTTTATTTTTATAGAAATATTTGTCGAAAAGTGATACATGTATATTTTTATGAAAGTATTTTTTAAAATAAATCTATTCATATAACTTTTACAATTTTAAACTCAACAACTTAAAAGTTATTCATGATTTATATTCCTAAAATTTGACTCAAATCTTGTTGTAAACGGCTTTCTTTACGAGGGAGCATGTACGTATACTACTGCATGCCGGGGCTCTGGGATGGTTCGTTACACGTGCCCTCCATGCGTGTAGCTCGTTGTGGATCCACGGAGACACGTTGCCTGTTGTCTCAGCTCGACCGATCTTGTATGTTTCTCCAAGACTACTGTCCTTGACCACTTTTATTGTTATTCCTCGATGTATTCTCGGCAGTGGAATCAAACTTTGGCCATGCCCTCCTGCCGTCTCATCAGGCGCCTCGGCAGTGCAGCGTCCATTATTTCCCAGCCCAGACAGAAGCAGCTTTGGCTTGGCGCGCTGCTCATGCCGTGTAGCTGCCGCGCGCGCCGCCTGACCGTGACACGGGCCACCGTTCGCATGCGGCGGCTTTCGGCCGGCGCGCGCGGGCATGGCCGCATGGCCTTTTCCGGGCTAGCGATTAGCTTCAGGATAATGGTGCGTGTGCCGAGCACGCAGTTGTGGAACGGAGACCTCGAGAAGCAGGCGAATAGATCATATGATCGACTTTTCAATTCTTCAAAATCGAGATCAGAAGCTGAAACGTACTATCAGATTGGCCGCCCTTCCATTTCTCCAACAACGACGGGCAGCTTCGGTCGTCCGTGTGGAATCGAGATTGCAGCAAAATGATAAAGACAAGTTTTTTTTCTCGCGGGTTCATCATCAGCTGGGCGACATTTCATCGGCTCTTGTTTATCGTCAGATCATTCCACAGCAAGCTTTATTCGGTTGTGGAAAATAAAGCCGAAAAGGATCCAAGAGGACAAATAAGGTAGGCATGAGGCGTGTGGCGACCACGCTGCCCTGCCGGCTATATAGCTTGGCCGCGATGGCACGCCGCCTAGGCAAACGAATAGTAATGCACACGCATGGTCTTTTGATCTTTTCATCCTTATACACTGCTACAAAAAGTCACATTCGTCCATTACATTTTGTACCGAACATAAAAGGATCCGGTACTAAAATGGCACAGAGCCCCTGAAGCCACTTTAGTACCCGCTGGTGGTACCAGCCACGGGTTACTTTAAAAGAAAAAACATCTACTCAATCACGTATAATACATAGGTTGGATGATAAAGAAGCAACACGCGAGGCTAGATGTTATGGGCAAACTGCGTGACTTGTGATTTGCGTGTGTGCGAGCCTCCTGGTAATAGTAAGTACGGACAAAAACGGGAGGGAAATGTTTTCCCCATTAATTATTCTCCAGCATCGATTTTGATATCACATTTTCTGTGTCTTTTCAAAATTGTTTGTAGACTTATGAACATAATTATATACCGAAGCAGAAGATGCAAATATTTTCCGTCTTATCTTGTTCTTACATAACTAGAGACCCCTTTTTACAACCTCTGCATTAATCCTCACCAGGTGCATTTGTAAGCAAAAAATGCAACCATCAATAATGTAGACTCAATCGTTGTTAATGAAAATAAGTATTGAATCTAGTTGTTTCAAAATTATCCAACCTTGCAATTATATGACAATAACTTAAAATAACCCTGTAAATTACTAGCCTTTTCCATTAATAGGATTTTACAAGGTATGTATATGCATATATTGTGTCATGGGAAAATGAACGGGTGATGGAGAGAGCACGGGTTGATGGCCCAATATATAACTTTTAAAAAACGCAGTCATGGATTACAACTTGCACTACTCCATTCAAATAATTTCAAAACACTTGCATTATTGGATCACCTAAACATTTGTCTCTGCTCCCATGACCTGCACACAGATCACACACTCTGACGTGTGCAGCTCGAGTGACAAACTGCTATTTTTCTAACCTCTCCCAGTGGCAGCTAAACAAATTGGGAGGCGGCTTGTGGCAGGCACACGCAAGGGGGGCCGTCGAAAGATCAGTTGAAACAGCGCGCAGGACAGGGAGGCTATCCTGGACGGGATTGTGGGAAAGGCGGGAGCTTTTTTAGTGCAAGTAGCTTTGACGACGCATCTTGTCTTCTCTTGTTGTCACCAAATGCCCCGGGTCTGCCTTTTTCAGATACCAAAAGAGCTTATCGTTGATTGCCTATCTATAGCCATCTGTCGCCTGAGCATTAAGGAGGGCATCCTCATGGGGCGAAAGAATTATTTTCAGTTGTAAAGTATGTAGAAACGGAGATTATTTGCAAATTAGAAAGTAGCAAGGAATTGGATGATAAGAATTTGATATATAGTCTGCAGTTCGAGATAGTAATTAAGAAATGACAAAGAATTCGAACTGGATAATTACTGAACGCAGCAAAGATTCTGCTGCTAGCTAGCTAAGCTAAGCCATGGCTACTAAAGTTCCAGGACATGAAGCTAATAAATCAGCTCTGAAAATGTCACCGAAACATGTACCTATATACGAATTATGAGCTGCCAAGGCACAAAACTACAAAAAGATATGGAAGGTTTGGTATGAGACGGCGCAATGTGTCCTTCCACGTTGCTCAAGAGACGCACATTCTTTGGATTACCGGCTCTAAATAAGCTTATTATAAGCCCCATGCGTACGTCCTCCATGCGCCCATGGAGAGTTTTTTTTGTTTTATTTAACCTATCAGAATAATTAAATCAATACGATGGGATTCAAAACAAATGGGGAGCTGTAATTTTCGCCTGCCTTCAATACTTTTTCACCGCCGCCCGTGGTCGCTGGAATCCTGAGTAGTACGTCCCTGACCTCTAGTGCAATGCGGCGTCCTTTGTCCCAACCGAAAGCAGCTGCAGCGTGGGCGTGGCTAGCAGCTGCTTTTGGCAACTTGCTGCTGGACCCTCGCCGGCTAGCTAGTGCGCGTGGCGCCGGCGCCAGGGCCATCCTTGTCGTCGTTGACATCACGGGCTAGCTATCACACATCTAGCGGCTCGTGGCGGCCACACGACGCGCCCGGCCGGGGGCGTCAGGCGTCGCCGCCGCGACCACGCGTCCCCGGCTCCCCGCCGCCCGGCGATCCATCACGCCCGATCCGATCCCGGCGTCTTGGACTGAGCATGTGCACGCTAATCCATGGATGATTTGCTATAGAGCTAGCTAGGGCTCCATTTAATTACTGCTATATATATCAAGCTAATTAAGAAGAGGACGGAAGCTTTGAGCGGCGCGGAGATGAACGCGAGTGCTTGCAGTCTGGCAGAGCGGCCTACCCGTTTCCCCTTCTAGAAACACCACACGATGGTTCCATACGAGAGATGTTGACACCGATACTGGATAACGGTGGCGTGTGGCGAGCACGCTCTTCGTTCGTTCCAGCTGCTAGTCGCAACAACATCGCCATCCGCGTAAACTTTTTCCTGCACCGATTCCGGACTTGTCACCGTGCACCCGGGCCTTCGATCTCCCACCCGGAGCTTCAGTGTCGTGGCTGTCCATTAGTGCAGTACATACTCTGGTTTGTTAATTATTGTTACAGTGAACAGGGCAACTAGCTAGCTTGTGTTTCTCCCAAGTATGAATATTTACAATCCAAACAATAAATACCGAATAGTATGAACTATCGTCGCTATCAGACGGGGAGTAATTAACCATTCATTGATACTGGAATACCGAATTGCCTGTGAAGCCACTGCTGCATGCCCAGCCACAACAAGTACCGCAACCACCCCGTGCCCAACTCGGTCATTTCGCCACCTCTGTTAACCCTATAAACCCCCCTCCCAGCTCTGCCCATCACAGCAAACCACGCAGCAGCAGCAAGATCTTAGCACAAACAATCACACAGCAATCAAACCCCTCGAAGATTAATCAAGCGAGCGAAGCACGCCGAACGCGCTAGCGATTCTGCGTGGAGAGATCCTGAGAGGAGAGCTTAATTTGCATTGAGAAGCTAGAGAGAGAGAGAGAGCTATGGCGCTGAACGGCGGCAAGGCGTTCGTGCAGGACGAGGAGAAGCAGCGGCTGCTCCTGGAGGAGCACACCGAGAAGCACTTCACGGCCGGCGAGGTCGTCCGGGACATCATCATCGGCGTCTCCGACGGCCTCACCGTGCCCTTCGCGCTCGCCGCGGGGCTCTCCGGCGCCAACGCCTCCTCCGCGCTCGTGCTCACCGCCGGGCTCGCCGAGGTCGCCGCCGGCGCCATCTCCATGGGGCTCGGAGGGTAAGCCAGCTGCCTCCAAACTATACTTAATTTGCTTCTTCTTCTTCTTCTTGTTTGCCATGCGCGCTCCATCTCGAACTCCGCAGCTCTCCATTGTTTGCCTCTTCGATCTCTGGCAACAAACGCCTAGCTCAGCTTGGCTTCTAGTACAGTATTTATTTTGTTTCTTCCCCAAAAGGTCGATGCATGCAGCTACTGGTCGCAATTTTGTTTCCACCACTACTGAAAAGGGAGATTAGTATCGAAAGACAAAGAGGAAAACTCCTAATCACTTGATTCAGAATGGGTGTTCGTTGCATGCAAAGATTTCCTGATGATTGTTCATGACATGCATGGATTCCTGAACATTTACCAAAAACGGCCTCCATTCATGTTTTTGTTTCCGGCCTTTCCTGCAATGTTGCGACTTTTTTACTCATTAGAGCACACCCACTCTATCTTCCTTGAAAATTGGGGTATTCTTTGACCTCAGTGGTTTTCTCATCCAATTAATCTCTAGAAGTTAATTATTTTAGTGCAAACTATTCCAACACATTCCTTCTCTTCCCAAGAGGCCTAAATGTTACCGTCCAACCATTTTTTATGAATGACATCCAACCATGTTAGGGCCCGTGACTAAACAAATAAAAGATGTCGGTCGAACATTACCTGCATTTGGCCGGAGAACAACACAGTAAGATATTTAAGGCAAAATAACAGCACATTCCCTCAATGAAAAAAAATAAAAAATACAAAGAGAAAAAAAAGACACCGCAACCAATTCAGTTGCTGCTTGGGCAACCCCCCTGGTAAGCAACCATGATTCAGAAAAGAAAAGACACGTTTTTCAGATAGTGGATTTTTTTTTGAGAAATTTCAGAAGAGCAATGCCAAGTAATTAAGCCCACCACGAAAGTAATTCAGGCCTGCGCGCATGTATTTCGGCCCGTGCCAAACTGAGCCCAAACGTCGTTTCAGCCCAACTAACCCTGCTGCATCGGTGTCTCTCAGGTACCTCGCCGCCAAGAGCGAGGCTGACCACTACAACCGCGAGCTGCAGCGCGAGCAGGACGAGATCGACACCGTCCCCGACGTCGGTAAGCCACCGCCGACGAGCTCCATGACCTCGCGCGCGTCCATGGCTGCCTGACTACTTGACTCACCACCTCGCCTCGATCTTCTTCCTCCTCTCGCAGAGGCCGCCGAGATCGCCGACATCCTGTCGCAGTACGGGCTGGGGCCCGAGGAGTACAACCCCGTGGTGACCTCGCTGCGCAACAACCCCAAGGCGTGGCTGGAGTTCATGATGAAGTTCGAGCTGGGGCTGGAGAAACCCGAGCCGCGGCGGGCGCTGGTGAGCGCCGCCACGATCGCGCTCTCCTACGTCGCCGGCGGGCTGGTGCCGCTGCTCCCCTACGTGTTCGTGCCGCGCGCCGAGCGCGCCATGGCGGTGTCCGTCGCCGTCACGCTCGCCGCGCTGCTCTTCTTCGGATTCGTCAAGGGCAGGTTCACCGGCGACCGGCCGTTCCTCAGCGCCGTGCAGACCACCGTCGTCGGCGCGCTGGCCTCCGCCGCCGCGTACGCCATGGCCAGGGCCGTGCAGTCCATATGATGATCATCGATGACGATGACAGCAATGAAGCCGGCCTGGTTGCTACTGCTACCTATATATATGTACGCATGCAGCGAGGGGAATAAGTGCAGCTATTATATATATGTATGTATGTGTGGCTATGTATGGTCACTAATGTATGGTCAGCTGGTAGCTGTGCAGATGGCAACGACGGCGTGTAGTGTAACTGTACTACTCGTAGTGTATTTTGTTTGCTGGTTGCGTCTACTGTAGTGTTTAAGCTAAGTGACGTGTTGTTGTAAGGAAATGTGGATTACAGTACTATTTAGGCGAAATCAAGTGTGGCCTGCTGGGCTTTGGATGGACCGTCAATTTGTGGGTTGGGAAGGAAATGACTCAAATGGGCTGTATTGATTTGGCAAGGGGAGGCCCAAGTTCAGTTTTCCCCTAAAATAATTTACAACGATTTCTCGATAGACAGGCAGATTGGCTGAAGGGTTTAACATTGATTAGTAGGATGCTTGATTCTGGCCTCTCACGCTCACCAAACGGCACCCTCGAATAAAAGTTTTCTTTTTCACGGCAAAAGGGATCGAAACCTCATATCATGCTGATTGAGTGAAATGCCATCATCACCATATATCTTGTTGGTCCGTCAGAGAGATAACGACTTGGGTTGGCTAATTGGGCCATTGCAAAGGTAAAAAGGTTGAGAGGTAAAATCTGCTGATGAAACGAAATAAAAAAGACTAGTTGTCCAATTGCCGCCACCTTTTTCAGGCTGTTACTAGTTGGTATAAAGCGGGATCACTGAAACTTTACACTATACCGCCAAATTCACCTTTCCCCGCCTGGGAAAAAAAGAATTCGAGATATTGCACTCATGATCACGAGCACTTTGGCACCAATCAATCATCCCAAACCCAATCAGAAGCCATACTCAGAGGACAGGCAGATTGCCTTTATTAATTCTCTACAGTTCTTCCCCCGTGTTGGAGAACTGAGCGCTACGTACTGTGTCTGAGTAACAGTGTGAGATAAAGAATACTCCCAAAAGAAGACGAACAAGTGTGCGCGATAAAAAGGATCGGGTAGGGTTAGGGTAGGATGTGGTTGTGGACTTGTGGTTGTGTGAAGCGTCCAGGTAGACCTCCATTAGAGAGAGCGAGTGAGAGATTTGGAGCATGCGACAACTGTGGCTATGGATGGTGAATCATCCCTAACTTTAGCGCATGATGGGCAGCATTCAGAGCCCAGCACTGAACGGAGAGATAGATAGATAAGAGTGCATTCCTCCAATGCAAGTTGCTGGATTTTGGCAATCATGGGTTTGGATTCTTGTGGACTCCATCGGTATCATTCCGGTTTGATCCGACCGGCCGGTATGTTTCTTCATACTTCAATACCAATACCAAATGGTATATCGGTTGGGCTTTGCTAAGGTACTCCCAAGTGAACGTATTACCTTCTATAAGGTAATATATTTATTATATATATTTTTCATTTTGAAAATGGGGAAAATATCTTCTAATAGATCTAACTTCCATGCAATCAGCTCTAATGTTTCTTTTTCCCCCTTCCACTGCTGCTTGTTGTTTCGTTTCTCCCCTCACGTGATTATGTCGAGCTGTTCCGTTTCTCACAAGAAAAAAAAAGAGAAGAACGGTGACATGGACATGGATCTGGTAAAAAAAAGAAATGAATGTGACATCTGTTCTATTAAATGTGTTGCAGGGGAAAATATTTTGCCATGTCTAAGTAATTTCTTTGGAATATATGGAATCATGTCTATGATTATTTTTTAGACACCACAAGATAATTGGCTAGACATACCATGTGTGAGTTAAAAAGAAATAGCTTAGACATGACATAAAATTAATTAACTCTTAGAAACATTCAAAGTTACATGCCAGCGTATATGTTCTGTGTGCATGGTCCTGTTCGGAGGATAGGAGAGGAACCGTCAACCATTCTCCCGTGAGAGAAACCGTCGACCATTCTCCCGGAAGGATAGGAGATTGCCATGATTTTTTTTGTGTTTTTAAATATTTTAATTATTAAGGTGTTTTACTTTTTCTAAAAATCAATGGACCAGATTTGTTTAAGGTCTTACCTCCTAGGGAGTAATGGGAGTACCTTAGCAGGACCCATATCGGTTTAGGAGACAGATACCTTCAGCTGCATTCAGAATTCAGACATACACCGTCCAAGTGCTTTTGAAAAACCGCCACGGTACAATGAGGAGCAAATCCTAGAAAGATTCAAGTAAATCTTTGAGAGTACTCGTATGGAGTATTTTGTATGGATGTCAACTTGTAGCCCTTTTCCCCTCCTCCGAGAGAAGCATTTCCTGCGGGAATCTAGGCACAAGCGATGTCTTCCTCGTTCAGGCAAGCGGCTAATCATGGGCGCGTGCTTCTCGAAGCAAAATTAAGCCGCACCGCAGCAAAGGCGACCTCTAGAGCAGCCGGGCTACACATGAAAGCAGATCACCCAATCCGGGGGAGGCGCTGCAGATCGATGCCGGCCATGTGGCTAAAAAAATCCCGGATCATGTTCAGTTCATTGAATCTGTACGCCGAGTTCATTGGACCTGCTGAGCAGTGTAGGTTCCGCGCGCGGCCAGAGACATCTTCAATCCATATCGATCTTCATCTTGGTCTCAACAAGACCACACACACCACCTAATGCTTTACTAGGAAGGATTACTTTCCGCCGCAAATGAACCCAATGCTTTTGGTCCCGTCATGTAATGTGAAATCGCCAAGTGGCCTACATCGTGCAGTCCTGTTGCGAAAAGAAAATGGGTGGAATGTGAATGTGGGGGAGGACGGGATGTCCAAATCTTGCCAATTGGTGCATAGTTCACATGTTCTCTAGATATATATATACTGTATACCCCATCCGAATCCGAGCTGCTTAAGTCCAAAAACAATTAATCTCCGTTTTCGTAACGATACAATTTTTTTTGTTTTCTTTTGGACTTTACAGAAGCTTCAGGTGTGTGATTCTGATCACTACCTTTTCCTGATAAGGTGCCAGTAAGAAACATGGAAATATGACCATATATATGACAAGGACAAACGGAACTCTTTTGTTACTGGAAGGAGCAAACGGAAGTCTGTCTTTTGTTACTGGAAGGAGCATGGACTCTCTTTTTTTTTAAAAAATAAACCTTTACATTTTACATATATCTTTCATAATTCATAGAATCGCTCTACCTTGGTTCACCACTACACATTCGTCATGTGTCAGCTCACAAGGTCGTTACACTGAAAGAAATTGTAGTACATACTGGCAATTTTATGATACAAATTACTATACTGTAATCGATCATCCTATCAATTGAAACATCAGAACTATTCGCAAAAGAAAAAAAAGGAAAGAAACCTCAGGAAAGCATGCCGATAATACAGATCGCGAACATCAAGCCGCCAAAGGCCATCCAAAGTGATGCGGTCTTAACCGCAAGTGGCCAACTAATCCTGTTCTTCTGAATTTCTTTCTGTTTCCGATGTGGTCAATGCGGTTGGCTGCCGAGAGTTCTGCTACGTCTCGTGTCCTTTCTGGATAGCAGGATAGCACCGAAAATTTCTGCAGCGGGCGGCATCCAGCATTCAGTGATATGGGACCATGTGTGCATCGTGGACTCAAAAACCACATGATAAATTGAACAATGCGGCCGGCCGCGATGGAAATAGTAAGTCAGTGGCAATGAGTGGTCCCATGAATCATGCCGGCTAAGAATTTTTAGCACAGGTGGCTTCTCCACCTTATTTAGTTGCTTTATCATTTTTTCCATCTCTTGATTAATTTCACAGGGAGACTCGATCAAAACACCTGAATGACTGATTGTTGTTGATCGAGATACCTCCTGTCAATTAATAATTGGCGCCAAATGTTACCTATGAATGATCGTACGTGTGGTGTCTTATATTCTCCATTTTGAGTTAAATAAAATTCTCCTTTTAACTTTGTTTTCTGATATACTCCGTAGTATAGCCCATGCACCTCACAATATCTCTAGAGGACCAAAACCGTTGAAATCAGCGACAATCTATGAATGGCATAAATGATAGTTAGTACAATTTAATTTCTATAAAATTATAGAGAACCATCGCCCACCAGATGATATCGGGTCAGATCGAGATATATTTTCAAAATATGACAGTTATGTCCATCTCAACCATTGAATTTTGGTAATAAACCGCCAGGCCATCTCTAAACAAGGGTACATGATTTTTTTTAGAAATAGAAACGGGTATATATGATTATATGCATGGTAAGGAGTATGTTTAGTTAGACCCGAGAGGTGTGCTAGTTGTAGCAGTGAAATGAAATCAGAAGCTGATGACACAATGCAAGGACGCTGCCACATAGTGCAGTGCCGCGTGTGTGGTCAGTCAACGTCGACACATCTTTCTTACTGGCTTCCTTTGCTCTCACTCCTTGTCTGAAAGTTAATTACTGCTAACACGAAAACAAAAGCGGAACCCTAAAAAGGATATATTTAAATGCATATATTTAAATGCTCCTTGTTTAAGTTTTACAAGAGTTAGAGATATGTTTGGCCGGCCAGTTGCTGGCTATTAGCTACTTTAACGTGCATATCTGGGACAAGCAGTTCTAATCTTAGTAAAGACAGGAAATACCGAACATCTTTTCATTCGGTGCGTGGTTTGTTTATTCGGTTAAGTTGATCACATTGGTAATGCTTATCCATCTTATCAACGCTTTTGTTTGAGCCAGCATGCATCGACGATCTAGGTGAGTGCTCATCTTTCCAAAAACCTTTTTTTTATTGTGTGTGTTTTTTTATTAACAAGATTGAATTGTTGATGTTAGTGCAAAAAAACAATAAAATAACATGTCACTCATATTTAATTTGACTGCGCAAATCAGGAGCTAGAGCTATACCATTCTTAAAGTTAGAAGTGATTCTATGTGTGTGGAACCATATCTTTAGCTTGGTGCGTAAGAAATAAAAAACCTTTTACCTTCAACGACAGAAGTAGTAGGCACGTCGTGGGTCCCTTTCGTAGCCATGAAAAAAAAAAGATAGCTCTACACCACAAGGAGTAATCAATTGCTAAGATGCAGGTGTTGGTGCAGGTTTTGTTAGGTCTGGTCAGTTTTTTTTTCTTTGACTTGTGTTGAGGACACATGCTAGCAATTATGGAGTACTAGCTAGTACTTCCTTGGTCCAAAAATGATCAAACAATTAGTTAAATCATATTTACATTTATGTACAGAATATGTATCAATATATTTGTACTCCAAGTGGTTTTGAGTTGGTATTGAGTCTTTAGCTATTGGCGTTATATTGTAAGAGAAATAAAAAATATTTTAGAAGATTCTTCCCATTCAAAATATGGCCATGTTTGGATCCACCAAACTATCCATTAGCTGGTTAGCTAAAATTAGTTGTGTTGGATATGTTCAGCTAGTTGAAAGACATTAGTTAAGAATTAGCTGGTTCTGTTTGGATCCATCTTAGCTAAAATTAGCTAGAATTGCTAGTAGATCCAAACCGACTCTATGCCTATCGTTTTTTTAAGATAGTACAATTATCCAACCTTGGTCTCCCTAATCATCATCCCAAGACACACGTAGAAGGATATCCAGAATTCCTCCTCCTGATCAGGTTGGTCAAGGCACTTTATAGCTTTGCCTATCAAGAATCCAACCAAATCCATGTATATGACCACGTTTGCATCTTCCATTGGTGGGTTTTCCTTCACATTTAGAATACAGTAAATGTTGGTTACACGTGTTTGGAAACTAGTAAAGATAGAAAGGCAACAAAGTTACAACACAACATCCTTGTACTCGGCCAATTTATTATTAAAAAAGATGATCATTTATCGGCCGGCGCTGCTTAATTATCCAAGCGACTGTTATTGCAAATTTGCAAACGTAGTTTAATTTGTTTGCCTGGATCGTCAATATGATAATACATTACTAGTTGATAACTCAGAACATGGTGGCTAATTCGATCCAGCAGATAAGAACTAGTACACCCGGTTTGTAATTCACGTTTGTGTCTGCTCAATCAAACGGGAAACCTTCTAAAAAGTGTCATTTTTCGTTTGATATCGCAAATTCATCAACATATATAATTTTCCTCACCGACTCAATACGTAGGTCCTATGTGAGGGGTGGGTAGAAAAAAAATTGAGTGGAGATTTTCTTTTTTCAATTCTAATGGATACTTATAGTATAGATATACATAGATAAAGATATGTCCAAGCATAGGAAACATACCCAATGGATAGCTAGTTCATGTGAAATACAATGTCAGTCTCACCAATAGCTTGATAGATGACGTGGAAAATGCAATTGAAAGCGGATAAAGTGTATTGTATTAGAGATGAAACAACTCATCATGATCCAAAAAATAAATGAACCAACAACGACGGCATCAACATTGAGATGAATTTTTTTAAAAAAAGAAATATATATTAATATTACAGCCTCTCTATCGATTGATACATATAGCTGTCCATCGTCTCAAACCAAAATACAAATTATGCCACCGGTGAACAAAATATTTAGATTACATTCACACACGGCTTTATATATATGTGCATAAACAAAGACAGAAGAGACAGTTTGCCCTTAGCCGCGTCCGATCTGATCCACAAGCGCGGCCATACTAATGATTGTTACTCGCTTGACGGGTTGCCATAGCGCATCGACCATACACTGGTCGCTTTATTTGATATAAAACTAAGTCTAATTAATTAACAAGCAGAGCTAGATTGAGAGATTAAAAAGAGTGAAGATAACGGAGTACGTAATTCTACTCCGTATCCCATCCGAAAGACGTTTAGAACAGCGATATAGTCTTAACCCTACGTAGTTTCTCCGCATACGTACACATGTGCCAGTAATTAATGTTAACCCTATCCAACTGATCCCTAATTCTCCTTGTAATATTAACCTTTGGGATTCTCATCCACCGGAAGATATAGTACAAGATTGGCTTTACATATCAACTGTCTCAAACAATGGAGACCCAAATTGGAGACTCATTTATCACTTTAGGTTGCCAACAGAACTCAAAAGAGAATCCTTTCTGCGAATGGGTCACGAAGAGAGAGGATACCCAGATTTAGGTTCTCTCTCCTGAAAACCTATTTTGAGTTTGGTACGAGTACTCTGTTGGAGGGTGAAATAGTATCATCGGAAACCCATTTTAGGTTTGGGTGTCCTTCTGGATCACTCGTTGGAGATAGCCTCAACCTTGTTGGATGGGTGGTACCGTTGGGATTTTATACAACTGTACGGGGATATTATAAGATATTAGGGGTGAGAAGTCCATTCATTCTCTCTGGGAGCATCAACTATCACGGAGCCTTAAAAAAACTAATTTCTCTCGTGCTATTATAATTTTTAAAAATTAGAAATATGTTATTGTCAGTGACTGAGATAGGCTCTACCCGTAACTAACACACCGATGACAAATTTCTATTTCAAGTTACTTTGAGGTAGCACCAAATTTATTCTGTCTGCACCAAGAGTTAATAAAATAGGAAAATAATGGCAAACTGCAAATGCGATATAATATTCATGGGAGATGTATATTTCTTTTGTTCAACACATATTTACCTTACCCGCGAAGAAACACACATTTACCTCAAAGTTTGACACTGCACATATACATCATCATTTTTTTAGATTATTTTGCCTCTTTACTTCATGCCCAAACCAAAGGTTGATTATTACGCCTGAAAATATTATATTGCTTTTATATGTACTTCTTTCTGTTTGTAAGCGCACACGCATACTTAAAATTCTAACTTTGCAATCTATGAATCAATAAATTTTAACTTTATAATATATTTGATAGAATTGGATTTGTAATGAAACGTACTTTTCAATAATTATAAATTTATAACTATAAACAATACGATATAAGATAAATAAATTATCTAAGTATGATTTAGAAAAATCGTGCTAAATCCGACCAAACCGAGGGAGTACTGCTACTCTCTAGAGAAATTAGCTAGCAAGTCGGGGTGCAGTTTGCCGCGGCGACAGCGTTCACACTATAATTAAATGGCTAAACATATCTGCACAGTCATCCTTTCTTATCACATCTACAGCAATTCGCTGTCAAGTCTAAATTTCTGTAGATACCTGTCTCTTAACATTATGTGATGGAACGTGAGATGTTGCTTTCACGGCACTGTTTTGGATGAGGTTTTCAGTGTTTTTTTTTAAAAAAATCTTGTCCGTGTCTGAACATGCAACCTTTTTTTGCCCTAGCTTCTCAATTTCAATTGGCGACGGAAAATCGATCGAGCTGGGGTCGTGTTGTTGTTTGCATGGACCCAGGATATATATATAGATACTAGTTTCTAGATGGCCGACAGGCCGACTTGCCTCTATCGAGACGTCTCGTGACAGGTTGAGAAAACGGGAAAAATGTATATATGAGGTGGGGTTGGAATCGGGGTTAAAGTTTACAGTTTTAAATAAATAATAATTAGACATATTAAATATAAATTAATTATAAAATTAATTATATAAGTTATGTCTATTTCGTGAGAGGAACCTAACAAACCTAATTAAGCTATAATTAATATATAATTACCATATATTTACTGTAGCATTACATTGTCTAATCATGTATAATTAGGCTTAATAGATTCATCTCATAAATTAGTCATCGTTTATGTAATGTGTTTTTAATAATCTATATTTAGTACTCTTAATTAATATATTTACATTCGATGTGACGAGGCTAAACTTTAGCGAGAGGGAAACAAACGGGGTCTGAGAAGGTGCCCCCACAATATCTGGATTTGACATATAAAAATTGCTTGGTTGTACATCATTTTTTTGTCCAAAAAGTTATACCCTAGGTTTTGTAAAAAATACTTAAATGTTTAGTTCTTTTCAAAGCAGATAACATGAATATTAAAAAAATAGTATTGGAGTGACTATAAGAAAGGGAACGCCAAAATAAATATGGAGCCCATATCTTTTGTTGATGTAATGAAAGACAATTTTTGTTGTTCGCACGACTGATAATGTAGCAAAATTAATGCACTTACCTATGTATAGAAATAAAAAAAGGCGACGTTTTGTGGCGGAGGAATCTCACCGTACCAAAGTCTTCAAAAAACACACTCCTGAGCAGAAACCCTAGCAGCACGCTCCCTGATCCTTATCTCCTACGTTGACCAGGGCAAGCAAGCTCAGGTGGGCAACAAACCAAACACCCGAAACTCTCAAAAACCACGGGCTCTCTGACACCTACCTCTTCATCAAAGGCACGAAGCACGTACGTACTCCGTCCATCCATGTTCTCGATCTCAGTCTTTCAGCTCCAAAAGTCCAAATACGTACGTGCCACCACACAAGTTGACGCAGCAGGAAACACCAAACATCCTAGCTCTGATCCAATCCAATTCGTTTTGATTTGATTAACACACGGGTTGGTATTTGGAGGAGTGGTGGTAGTACTCTACTCTAGTGCGCAGTGTACGTAGAGAGGAGTGGAGATATTTTATGCTGCGCCTGCGGCCGTGTCAGTCGACGGGACGCCTCCACTGCATGCACCTGCTCCAGCTCATCCCACCACGCACTGATCGATGCTGCTGCAGCCTAGCTAGCGTGGGGCTCGATCTCGTTAACGATCGACGGATGGAGCTTGGTTTTTGGTTGGAGTAGTAGTCAAACCTTCGTCATCACACTTTGCCCAGGAAATAAACGGTAATAAAACGTGCTTGACTTCGCCTAAGTCATGCTCAGTTGGAATGTGTTTCTTTGGACAAATTTTTTTATCCTGTTTAATCAATAATTAAGGGTATTAAATAAAGTCAGTTTATAAAACTACCTTTACAATTCCGAATTAATTCACGAGACAAATTTAATGAGGCCTTTGACCGCATGATTAGAAAATGGTTAATGTAGCATTACTGTAGTAAATTATGGATTAATTAGGCTCATTAGATTCATCGCGCAAAGTTACACCATCCCTAAAAAATTTTCAAATAGACTTTATTTAATACTCAATGCATGTAAGATTTTTTTTGAAAAAATATTTCTGCTTTGCAACGAAACACGACCTTGATTAGATTTCTTAGGATGATATATACCTGCGCATCCAACTTCTAAGATTTTCTTTTTTATCACGACTTCATCTAGGATTTGGATTCTCGGTACATGTATTCGTATGTTTATAAATTTATTTTTAGGAGCAATGTGATCTTTAAATACACGATGCCAGCGATGACTTCACCTTACCACACCTAACAAGGTCAGTATCCATGGAGTTTCATAGGTGAGGTTTATAGGAATTATATTCTTTGTCATATCAATAAATTTGGTGATGCGATGAGATCGTATCATTATAGACAGAGAGTCATAAATTTTACGGGATGAAAGGAAGTTTTATGGACGTTAAATTCTTTATCGTCAACAATTTTCAATTTAGATAAACTTTTCATGGAGACTGGTCTAATAATTATAAAAGGCACGAGAAAGTCTTTGTTTTGGGTAAATGGAGACATTAAACCAGCCTCGCACCGACTGCCATAACAGTCTTTCCTCGTCCGCTCCGGCCGGGCCGAGCTCGCTCTCCCCTCCGACTCCGACGACGGGCCCCCGTGAGCTGACGCCGCCGGAGCCCCGTCCGGTGCGACAGCTGGGCCTCGGCACGTGCCGCGGCGCCCTCCACGGCCGACACGTGGGCGGTCGCACGTGCGCGGGCTCGCGCCGATCTCATCCGACGCGGACGGGATGGATATTTCTCCCCCACCCCCGCATCGTACGGGCGAGCGGCGGCCGTCCGATGTGATCGGACGGTCGCGGCGGCCCCGGAAGTGGATAGGGCTCGGGGGCGGCGTGGTCCCCACGCCCCCGCCCCCGCCTGCCTGCCGCGGCAGATAAGGCCGTGGGAACTCACGCTTCCAGCTAGCTCCTGTACTGTGTGTGGGCCCAGCCAGCAGCCGCGCATCTTCCAAAGCCCCCCCCCCCCCAACCACCCGCGGTTCTCCATAATCACACGCAGCCCCTGGCTGGCCTGGGTCAGGATTAGGATTATTCGGTCATGCAGGCGTGCGTCAGATACTTTTTTTAGTGTTTGGGTTGATGAGTCTTGGTTTAGTTTAAGTGGCGGCAGATGGGATCAGTGGATGGATGAGCTTAGGAGTTGCAGGTCAAAGCGTACGCAAGCACGTCATTAACCCGGGCCGGTTTCCTCAGATAAGGCCGGGCACCCGATCGATCAGTTGGGCATTTGTTTTTCCTTCTCGGAAGAAGTCATCGATAGGGTCCCCCCAAAGTCAAAAGTTTGCACAACCAGGAACGGAAGCCGTCGATGCTCTCGACTCGACGACGGAGGGAGGATAAGAGAAGAGCCCATGTCTGTCTCGCAAGCAAAGCAAAGCAAAGCAAAGCAACGCCTCCGTTCCGTACCAAAGGATACGATGCCAAGGGTGGATGGATGAACGAACGAACGAATGATTCGTTCGGTTCGATCCGCCATGCTTTGCTCGTGAGCTCCGTGCCCACTCGCCCCGGTAGGTGATTGCTAGGACGGCAGGGGATGAGGCCGTGAAACAATGGGAGCACCGGGTGGTCTCTGCAAAACCAGCTCCACGCTGCTGCTGTCCTCTGCGCTTGCTTGCTTCCATCGCGAGTGCGAGTGCGAGTGCGAGAGAGCTCACGCTGCTGCTCTGCTCGATCGGGGTTTCCCTTAAAAAAACTGCAGCTTGGCAAGGCTCATCACATCTCGCTCGCGCTGAGAGATTTGCTTGCTGGTCTTGTTGCTACTTAAACAAACAGATCGGCCTCCCCGCAGCGCAGCTAGCTCTTGCGATCCTCAAGAGCCAGCCCAAGCCCCCGGCCACGCACGCGACCTAAGGCCACAAATCGCTTCCCACCGAGCCAGCCACCCTGTCGCCGAATCCGGCCGCGCGCGCTCAAATCTTCCTCCCTGCCCTGGAAAGGGATTCGCTTCGCTTCCTCCGCCAAATCCATTTCCTTGCAGCCGCTTCTGATTAGGTGGTGTGTGATTGAGAGACAAGGGGGAGGAGGGAGAGCAAATGCTGGTCCAAGAAGCGGTCGTCGTCGGCGAGCTCGCGGGATTCCCTTGTCCCCTGCCGGTCTGTCGAGATAGTGGGTGTCCCAGCTGGAGCACCTGAGACGTTGTTGCCGCTCGGGTCGCCTGGATTGATCTCGGCCGAAAGCTCTTGGGGTTTTTTTCGGAAAGGGAGGGGGCGGCCGGCCTTTTGGTCTCTGATTATTTGCTCACCCATTCTCCGATTCGATTCCTTGCCCGGGATTTCTCTCCGCTCCGCCGGAGACCGGTGGTGGGCAGATCCTTTGCGTTCCTGCCCGGGCATTCCTGCTCCGCGAATTGGCTCGCCGAATCCCAAATCGGGTGAGGTGAAGATCGAATCTTGCTCTGCTTCGGTGGTGTTCCGGGATGGTGTCGAGATCCTACTCCAACCTGCTGGAGCTCGCCTCCGGGGGCGGCGGCGGCGGCGGGGAGCCGCTGCCGTCGCTGGGGCGCCGCCGGATACCGCGCGTCCTCACGGCGTCCGGCATTGTGCCGGACCTCGACGCCTCCGACGACGACGCCGACGCCGCCTCCGCGGCCTCCGACCACTCCTCCTCCCACGCGCCGCGGGAGCGCGTCATCATCGTCGCCAACCAGCTCCCCGTCCGCGCCGCGCGCCGCCCGGGGGGCGCCGGCTGGGACTTCGCCTGGGACGAGGACAGCCTCCTGCTGCAGGTCAGGGACAGCCTCCGCGCGCACCACGGCCGCGGGGACGTCGAGTTCGTCTACGTCGGGGGCCTCCGCGACGACGTGCCCCCGGCCGACCATGATGGCGTCGCGCACGAGCTCCTCGAGGGATTCCGCTGCGTGCCCACCTTCCTGCCCGCCGACCTCCGCTCCAGGTTCTACCACGGCTTCTGCAAGCAGCAGCTCTGGCCACTGTTCCATTACATGCTGCCACTCTCGCCGGAGCTCGGCGGCCGCTTCGACCGCCTGCTCTGGCAGGCCTACGTCTCCGTCAACAAGATCTTCGCCGACAAGATCCTTGAGGTGATCAGCCCCGACGAGGACTTTGTGTGGGTGCACGATTACCATCTCATGGTGCTGCCGACATTCCTGCGCAAGCGGTTCAACCGGGTGAAGCTCGGCTTCTTCCTGCACAGCCCGTTCCCGTCCTCGGAGATCTACAAGACCCTGCCCGTGCGCGAGGAGCTGCTCCGGTCGCTGCTGAATGCCGATCTGATTGGGTTCCACACCTTTGATTATGCCAGGCACTTCTTGTCTTGCTGCAGCAGGATGCTCGGGTTGAAGTACGAGTCGCAGAGGGGCTACATTGCACTGGAGTATTATGGACGAACAGTCACCATCAAAATCTTGCCAGTGGGGATTCACTTGGAGCAGTTGCAGTCGGTCCTCAATCTCGAAGAGACTGGAGTCAAGGTCGCTGAGCTTATGAAGCAGTTCTGTCATCGGAACCGGCTGCTGTTGCTTGGTGTTGATGATATGGATATCTTCAAGGGCATTAGCTTGAAGCTTTTGGCATTTGAGCAGCTGTTGGTGCAGCATCCAGAGTGGCGGGGAAGGGTGGTGCTGGTTCAGATTGCCAATCCGGCAAGGGGGAAGGGGAAGGATGTGAAGGAGGTACAGGAAGAGAGCTATGCAATGGTAAAGCGCATCAATGATGCATTCAGGCAGCCAGATTACGAGCCGGTTATACTGATCGATAAGGCGCTGCAATTCTATGAGAGGATGGCATACTATGTCGTCGCAGAGTGCTGCTTGGTTACTGCAGTGAGGGATGGCATGAATCTTATCCCATATGAGTACGTAATCGCTCGTCAGGGGAATGAGATGATAGACAGGATTCTAGGTCTCGGCCCGTCTTCAAGGAAGAAGAGCATGCTTGTTGTGTCGGAGTTCATCGGCTGCTCGCCCTCCCTAAGCGGTGCAATCCGGGTGAACCCTTGGAACATTGATTCAGTGGCTGATGCAATGGACTCTGCATTGGAGATGCCTGAAGGGGAGAAGGTGTTGAGACATGAGAAGCATCACAGATATGTGAGCACACACGATGTTGGGTACTGGGCGAACAGCTTCTTGCAGGATCTTGAGCGGACTTGCCTCGACCACAACAGGAGGCGTTGCTGGGGCATAGGATTCGGGCTGAAGTTCAGAGTCGTCGCCCTCGATCCAAACTTCAAGAAGCTTGCAGTCGAGCACTTGGTCTCAGCCTACCGGAGGACCACGAAGCGCATCATTCTCTTGGATTATGACGGGACGCTGATGCCTCAGACTTCGTTTGGCAAGGGTCCTACCTCAAAGACGATAGACATGCTGAACAGCCTTTGCCGTGACAAGAACAACATGGTGTTCCTTGTGAGCACAAAGAGCCGGGCGACTTTGGACGAGTGGTTCACACCATGCGAGAACCTGGGACTAGCAGCTGAACATGGTTACTTCCTCAGGTAACTTGGATTGCTTTCTGTAATTTTCTGACCAATTTTGTCCTTGTAATATGTCTGATTTTGCAATGCACATTTATCCTGTACTGAAAAGCACCAATTTTGCGAATGGGTGTAGGCTGAGAAGAGATGCGGAATGGGAGACGTGTGTCCCTGTGATAGATTGCAGCAGCTGGAAGCAAATTGCAGAGCCTGTGATGAAGACCTACACCGAGACGACGGATGGATCAACGATCGAGGACAAGGAGACGGCCATCGTTTGGAGCTACGAGGATGCCGATCCTGACTTCGGATCTTGCCAGGCCAAGGAGCTCCACGACCATCTGGAGAGCGTCCTCGCGAACGAGCCGGTTTCGGTGAAAGCCGGCCTGAACCACGTCGAGGTGAAGCCACAGGTAAGCTTTGGTTTGCTGCTGCACACAACAGCGACGGCTACTGTTCGTTTGCTCCGTTCGCGGATGTGTCACTTCAGTTCCCGTTCCAAATTCCAAGTGTTTGACAAAATCGTGTTGGCAACTTCCATCTCGATTGGTTTGCAGGGCGTGAGCAAGGGCGTGGTGGCGAAGCGGATCCTGTCGACGATGCAGGCGCGCGGGGACCTGCCGGACTTCGTGCTGTGCGTGGGCGACGACCGGTCCGACGAGGACATGTTCGAGGTGATCAGCACGGCGGCGGCGGCGGCACCCCGGGGCCAGTCCTCCCTGCACCCGGAGGCGGAGGTGTTCGCGTGCACGGTGGGGCGCAAGCCCAGCAAGGCCAAGTACTACCTGGACGACCCCGCCGACATCGTGCGCCTCATCCAGGGCCTCGCCAGCGTCTCCGACGACCAGGCCCGACGCCATCCCTAGGTGAAAAGTGAAAGTGAAACCCGCGGCGCGCGGGGTTATTAGCTAGCTCTAGGAAGTATATGGAGTCCTCTCGTGAGGGAGCGAGCATCCATCGCCTCGGTAGTGTTCCCAGCTGCTGTACATGCTTGCTCTAGTCTAGGAAGAAGAACGAATCGAGGAACATGGTCCGTAAGCTCGCGCGTGCGTCGAATTTGTCAGCCGATGACGTGTACATAAACCCCTCTCCCCCATGTCTTCACCGATCGACCGCCTCGGCTTCCTCGTCTCGTCACGTTCCCGTCGCTCCAGACCGAGGTCGCCGAGACGTCGCGACCGTCGTTGCTCGCTTGCGCTGCGTAGTAGGATAAGCAAGCCATCATGGGTTCCCTCCCCTGCCGTGTTTGGCAAAGGGGGGGGGGGGGGGGGGGGGGGGGTGGAGAGATTCTCTGCCCTCGCGCGGGGTGGATCGGGAGCGCGCCCGGTGACGGGTTGCCGTCCTGTTCTGCCTCGGATGGAACAAGGCGATACACGACTAGACGTGTGTTACTGGAAGAAGCCAGCAGTCCAGCACACACAGGCTTCGTTTCGTTTGGCGTCGCCGCCGGCGGGTTGCTTCGTGGGCGGTGGCGTCAGCGCGCACGCGGGTCGTTGCGCCGACGAGGGTGATCTCGTCGTCTCGGGATAAGGCTTGGCGGTCGCGTGGGTGGGGGGGTCCGGCGACGTCGCGTCGGGGTTATCCAGAGACCGAGAGGGATGAGAGAGAGAGATTAATCAATCGGGCGGTGGGTGATGGAGCAGGCATTATTGTACGGCCGGGACTTGTCTTGGAAAGTACGGTGTCCGGGGTAATCTTTCTTTCCGCAGGCGAAAGGGAGGCCTGGACAGATGGACCACTTGATTGCCGTGCTCACGCTGCTCAGCCGGACGATTAGTGGGACCAGGATGTAACATTTAGTTCCCGAATTTAGAGCCAAACTTTGGTATTTTGGAGTGCGTATCATTTCATTTTGTAAAAAATTATCCAAAAATTGATTAATTAGGTTCAAAATATTCGTCTCGTAGAGTACAACAAAACTGTGCAATTAGTCTTTGATTTCATCTACATTTAGTACTCCATGTGCCGACATTTTGATGTGATGAGAATCTTCTTTTTGTACAGTGAACTTTGAGGGTGGAATTTGGGATCTAAAAAGGGCTTAATTTGTTCCAAGTCACAACTGCCCAAGTTTGATCAAATTTACAGATATAAATATAATAACATCTACAAAGCAAATTAGAGTGTCACTAGCAAAAGATTAGAGTCTTAGCAGCAGGAATCCAGAACAAGCCTATTTGCTCCCAAGTATCCAGCAGCCAGTTTCATTACACCTTATATAGGTCATAAAAAATCGCATTCACCATGTTATATACAGTACAACTTCAACCACAGAATAATAAGTCAGCACAATGATAAAGCCTCCATGTAGAAACACAGACCGCAGCTCTACGCAACATTTTTTTCTCTCTCTATCTATACTAGAGTGCCACAAAAGATCTTTAGTGGCAGTAATATGGCACTCAACAGGGGTATTAACAGTCACGTATCAGTAGTATATTTATTTATCGCTTCCCCAGCCTCCATCTCCTAAAGAAAAACAAGTCCAAAACCAAGGACCTCCTCAGCATCCAAAACTATTTGTCGGTAGCTGTTCCTGAAAGTGAGGATAACTGCATCTTAAGCACCCACATTGAGTTGACTCATCAACTGAAACAAGTGAGGGTAGTTAGCCCCTTCTTTTCATAATAGATAGTGTTGCCTTTCAGGAGAGCTTTGGGACAATAATTGCTCAATATACATCAATATCAATTTCCGTCCAACCCTTGTCTAATCCACGACAGGTTCATGATGTTACAGCTTTCTACAATCTCCGTTACGTTTTTATGATGCTTATCAGTTTTGTTATAATTTTATTCTTTCGAAAAAAAAGAAGTTATGCTTCTGGCACTTACTTTATCAATTCTTCTTCGGCTACAGATACAAAATGATCCATATTTGGAAACACTTTGATATATACTCTCCTAATTTTTAGAAACATAGAGCACTATTCTCAAAGAAATAAAGAATTTAGATACAACACCAAGGTAAAGATCACACTTATAAAACTAGGACTCTAGGAGTATTCCAATAGATGTGATAAAGCTCACAGAGCTGCAAAATGACAATGTATCCACAGGCTGCAGTGTTTATAAGATGCATGGAATATCAAGTCAGCTATTATCTTTTGAATTTTTTTCAAAAACTATCATCTTTTGAAAATTTACACACACAGGAATTTGAGCAGTTCATAAAAATCAATGGAATACTGTACTTGCAAATGTATCTAAACGAGCATACAGCATTTTGATCAACTTGTATAAACATTTTTTTAAGCATATATGCTTCACACGGTAGGCTGTGATAGAATATTACAGTAAGAGAGAGAAAAATAAAAACGGAATTTGACATGCCTGGGGAACAATCGGTAGTCAGCTAGGGTTCTGCAGCAGCTGATTCCATATCTGCTATTCTGCTCAGAAAGGAATGTGGAGAATCTGGACCATACTGTAAATTACTTCTACAAAGCAATAGTATCATCTTGACTCTGTAAACACCTCCATATGGGTGAACTGAAATTCTGTAAATATGTCCTGGTATGGTACGAACAGAAAACACTCTTGGGGCTCTGAAAAAGGTCCCCCTAACTACAGTGTGATACTAAATCTGTGCAAAGAGGAGCTCATTCCACATATCCGGTACACCAGGCAGGCACCAGTGCAAGCAATCATTGATTCCTGTGGAAGCTTTAGCTTTGAAAGTAGAATTTGAGATATGCCCCTCGTCCCGAAGCTTTGAGATAGCAGTTATATCTAAAAGCTTAACCTGAGTTCCCTTCACAGCACTTTCTGCAGGTATATCAATTGAATGATCCTGCAAGACCTCACTTCCATTAGACAAGGGAATAATATTTCCACATGTTCCACCTGTATTCCAGTCGCCATTTACAAAGTGCCTTGGTGAAATTGTCCTGAGGAAAACTTTCATCTGAGGACGCCGTGCAAGTTCTGAATCCATCCATCTGGCAATGCTATGCAGTGTAAGATTTTTTGCGTGGTTGAGGTCTGCAAGTCTACTACTGTTGCCTACAGGCTTCCCATCAGCATACAATTCCCAATGATTTCCATTGAATTTCCCTCTGTTCCAGTGATGGCCGGTGTTAAGTACTAGGACATCAAAACTGTTAAGATACTTCTTCAAAAATGTAACTGGCCGATCAAGATGCAATGCAAAGCTGGTCACTGCCGGTTCCGTTTTCAAAGTTTCCAACTCAGACAAAGTAGCAGACCAGTAGAAAAGAATAGTTGTGTTGGTCGTTGGAAACCGATAAGCCCACCCATCAGGTCTTAAAGCACCTGGGGCTTTGACAAGGCCATATCTCCAACCAACATCTTCGACCTCTGGACTGTATTTGCCAGCAGTTGCTATACACATCATTGACTGAAATTGCTGTCTGCCAAGTGAATCGCCAACAAAGGCAAGAGTTTGGTTTTTCATCCTGAAATCCACAAAATATGTTAGAACTTAGAAGTCCATATTTCCAGAAGATGCACCCAGAAAATGGAACTAAAATACCTTTTTAAGAAGTTAGCCGCTGTAAATTCAGGCATCTCACAACCATGTGGCTGCCATCGATAATTCTCATAGGAGAAATGTGCACGCCGCATCATTCGACAAGCCCACATTTTTGACAGCCATTGCTTGCACTCATTACCAGAATACAGTGGCCTCTTAGCATCTGCTACCCACTTCCCCTTTGCATAGTTACAATCTATTAAGTAATAGCAATATTGCATGAGGGAAAGGAAAAATAATCTTCAGATTCAACAGATAAACTGTGCACAAGAATGATCAAATTTCATGTTTGCAAAAACACATTATGATCAGCAAAAGAATTGTGGCTTCCAGTGCTTGAGGTGAATAAACAAGAATTAAATATCACCCCTCTGTATAGTTACAGTCTAGGATGCAAACAAACATTCTATCATGCAAAGGCAAATTACTAAGGTTTTAGCATGTAAATGTGGAGAGGCCACATAATTTTGGTTTGTGTACAAGCATCAAGAAAAATGCGGCTACCAAGGCTTGAGGCAAGCCAGCAAGCATGAAACCAGGGGCGAAGCCACGTTCATTGTGCCTGGTGTACCGGGACCAGGGCCCAAATGGGTTTTTCCACTGTTAGTGCTAGAATTCACCAGTTGTGCACCTCCTAGGCCAATGAACGTGCACCATGCAGCAAGGCCCAGCCTGTCCAACATGCATCAGACTGATCAGTTTGCAGCCCAGCGAGCAGCAGGAGGCCAGGAGCTCAACAACGGCCACTCCATAATTTTCTCCCTTTCAATTATTTGATCTAGCTCTCTCTTTCTTGTTCCTTCCAATTTTTCTAAATAATGGAAATCTGTGGTCTAGTTCTCTCTTTCTTGTTCCTTCCAATTTTTCTAAATAATGAAAATCTGTGGTCTATGGTCTTAATTTGATGAATATGGCTTGAGTTTATTCAAAAAGTTGTGTTTACATTATGTCTGTATATGTAGTATATTGATAAAAAATAATCTTCGAAAATATATTACATCATGTTCCATACTTCTATAGGTAACTCCATCCATTGACAAATATAAAAGATCTTCAACTTGTCCTGAGTCAAACTACCGTAAATTTGCTCATAAAAAGAACACTGATATTTAGGATATCAAATGAGTGTCGTCATTAGGTCCATTATGAAATAAATTTTTGTAGTTTACTTTTTCTATGCATAGATGTTAATACTCTTCTATTAAATTTGGTAAACTTTGGATAGCCTGACATAGAACAAAATTGGAATAGTTTATATTCATGGTTGGACAGAGTGCCCTTTTATTTGCATACAGAAAGCTGAAATTGAGCTCGTGGACATCACAATTTCATGGATTCAATTTAGCAAATTTCTTTGATTGGATAGGCACCCAACTACATTCTTTTTCAAGCCTTGTTCAAAATTGACTATTTTTGTTTGATATAGTCTCCACTATCATTTGTGACCCAACTTTAAACCGAGCCTAACAAGACGTGCTGAGGCGAGCCAGACGAAAGCGATTTTCATTCAAAACCATCCAATTTTGATTACAAAGAAAATGAGTGCAGTGAGAGCAATTTTGAAATGGTCCAGCTCAACAAGATCTTCCTTTGTTAAAGCAAACTTTATCCATTTTTTGTTTTTTTAAGTACACACATTGATAATTTCTACTACGCTTTTTAAAAATATACATGTCTGCCAAAAAAAAGCATCGGCATATTTTTATCACATGTCAGGGCGTTATAGTTGTGCACCATGGTTTTTTGGGCTCTAGCTTTGCCCCTGCATGAAACAGCAGTGGAGAAATGACAAAGACAAAAGTAAGGTAACACATTGCATAATAAATTACCTTTGTCCACTTTGCCCCTACCTGTGTGCATGTGGCTCCTGGAAGCTGGACCAGAAACCCCAGCTAGGGTCGCTCCATCATCTCCAGGATGTTCCTGCTCCTGCTGCTGCAGGAAGCCTGATGCCAAAGGGGAATACAAACAACAAGTCAAAAGACACGGCAGAGTGTATATTTTGAATTGGTAAATAAAGCAGCAAGACAAAAAGGTTAGCATGCTGATTTCGGACTACCTTGAGAGAGAACTTTTATTTGCTCTGGTCTTGTGCTGAAGATTGTGAGGACCGGAGCTCCTTCCAGTAACAAAACAATAATTGGCACAGTGAGGAGAAGCACCAGGCCAAAGCATAGCTTGTTGATGAGGAACCTATGCAGACAACCGCCTTTCATCCTGGAAAGGCAGCATAGGACTTATCTGGTTCCTCGATGTCGATCAGATACTGATCTAAAATTCAAGTCCCTGGAGATCAAAAGAGCCAAGAAACCTGCCGAGTTCAGGTCCAAGTTCAGAAAATGAGCACTCATTGTTGGAGCTATGCCACATACCAGACCAGGCATCAAGATAGGCAATTTAAGAAATATAAGCAGCATGCGGGAAACACCGTTGCTCTTGATAATTCTAAAAAAATAACTTATGATACAACACAAAAAGTCATGAGATTCGTATTTCGAAATTATCTAACAAACAGTAACATCACAGTATCGGCAATATGCACTAGAGATGAAAACAACATAGGGGGAAAAGACAGCAACTAGCAAGCAGACAAGCACTGAACTTAAAACCGGGAAATCTCCTTTCCAACTCCGAGCAATCGTGACACCACGATTTGGAGCACTGAGTGACGTGCTGCGACCCGACAACGCAACCTTCTACTGACAGAGATTGACAACCCCATGCGGGCGATGTCGACACTAGCCTCCTCTCCCCATGCCACTCGAATTCTGTACCTCTGAGCGAATTCGCAGACGTATCCCTCCAGAAATCAAACCCGCGGGCAGGCACCCGCAAGGCTAACAATCGATCACGCCTGGCGATCCGTCTAATGGTACTCGACCGAGCCGCACCCAGCATTTTAGGTCGCGGACTGGAATAGATCCACCGCAGACAGCACAGCACGGAGATCGCTTCGGGGGGGAATTCCCGAGACGTACAGTACAGCACAGCACAGCACAGCACGGAGATCACTAGGGCGAAGAATCTAAAGCCTGCGGGAGGGAGCGACGGCGGGCTCACCTGCTCGTCGGGGCTCCGAGCACCGCCGCCGCTGCTGGGGGCGGCCGTCGCAGCCTCCGGCGAGGACGCGAGCGGAGAGAGAGGGATGGGGGCGGGCACGTGCGCCAAAGCCGCTCCGGAAAGAGGGAGATGAGGAGGCGGCGACGGGTGAGGGGCGGAGGAGAGGAGAACCGACAAGAGACGGCGGTGGAGGCAGGTGAGGCGACGCGGGGGCCCGCGTGCCAGCGACTGATTGGCGTGTGCCCCCGCCTGCCCGGACGCGAGCGCAGGCGGGCCTGTTGTGTTGGGTCGAGCCGGACGGGGAGAAGTGAACGGCGCCGGACTTTGCCTTGTGTGCAAGCAAAGAAAGAGCGAATTCGTGTCGTGCCACCGCGGACTTGCTTCGACGCGAGGCCAAGGAATGTCTCTTCCCAAAGCCGTGGGTCACCCGATTGGCCATAAAGCTCTCTCCACTGTAATGACTCATTGCCACAGCATAAAAGTGAAATTGGTCAGTGATCTGACCTGGCACTTTACCAACAGCTTTTGCTTGCACACAGTATGGCCGCACCTTGTACCAACTGTAACACCCAAAAATGCTCAATTTAAAATTTTTTGGCATTTAATTAATTATTTAATGCTATCACCTATTTTATAAAGGCTAAATAATAATTTTCTAAATTTAAAATCAAATATAAGTGATAGAAACATTTATTGTTGCATTCATGCTGCTGCATTTATTTTTGTATTGCTTGTGATTCAAACAAGAATTTAAATATATTTAAATTCGAATTTGAATCACTTTGTTTGGAGCTCTAGAAAAGTTGCTAGGCCCATAGTTCGGTTTTGCTCCCTGAACTTTTCTTCCAGTCCACCTTTGCCCCCTCTCTTTCTTTCCCGCGGCCCAGCTCCCCTCTCCTTTTTCTTTTCCCCGGCCCACTTCTTTTCCCCGCGCGGCCCAATTCCCCGAGACGGCCCAGCTGCACCACCGGCCCACTCTCCCTCCCTCTTCTCCCCGCGCGGCCCAACAGCCGCAGCCGCTCGCCCCGCCCCTCCCCGAGTCGCTGCCACGCGGGCCCCGCTTGTCAGGTGCTGACGCCACCTTCCCTTCTTCCTCCTCCCTCCCTTTCCTTTCCCGAGCGCCGGTGATGGCGCGGCCCGCCGCAGCCGGGCCCGCACGCCGAGGCCCTTCCCCCGCACCTACTTAATTGGGCCTGCGACGCCGCCCGAGTCCCCTTACCCCCATCGCCCCAAACCCTAGCGCCGCCGCAGCTCCCAATCGCGCCGCCGAGCTTGAGCAGCGCCGCCGCACGCCGCCAGGCTGCTCCGGCGTGACTCCCGGCCGGCCGACCCCACCCAGCTGATCGCCAGAAGGTACTGAAGCTCGTCGTGCTCTTCCCCTCCCTCTTCCTGGCTCGATCACGGCTAATTACTCCCCGTCGTCCGCAGCGCCGCCGCGGAAGGATCGCCGCCGTTCCCGCCTCCCGAGCCATCTCCGGCCAATTCCGTTCGCCAGAAGCTTCCTCAGGAGGTAAAGCAGCTCCCCCTCCCTTCAATTCTACCGTAGCTGCACCGTAGGACCCCTCCCCTCGGCCGCCGATGGCGATTCACCGCCGGGCACCGCCGTCCGGCCAGCACACCCCATCACACTGCACATTTTCACCACGGGTGCACGTGTGACCCTCCCCAGCAGCTCCAGAGCCGAGAAACCGAACCCCAAACCACCCACAACACCTTCCCCGCACTTCACCGGAGTTTCGCTCCGCCGCTCACCGTCGTCCGACCTTTTCACCGGCCGATGCTCGACTAGATCACCCTAGGCCGACTCACCATCCTCTCAGGAAGCTGTAGGGCCAGACCTCGTCGCAAACCGAGCCCTATAGCGCGAGATATGGCCAACTCCGGCGAACTTCGCCGTCGACCGAGCCGCGCCGCCGCGCTGTCGTCTTCCCCGGCGAGTCGGGCGATCAGGGCCGTCCGATCGCCAGCCAACGGCCGAGATTAGATCGGCCGGATACCCCTTCGCGTTTTAAATCCCAGCCGCCCGATCCAGATCCAACGGCTCACGTCGCGCCACGTCGCGAGTCAAACCCCTGTGTACCGGTCAGCAGTGCGGTTTTGCTAAAGAGCCCCCGGGCTTTCTGGAAGTTAACCCGCGGTCCATTTTAATTCAAAAATAATTACAAATAGGTCATGTTTTATTCGTTTAAGCCCCTGGAAATTTCAAAACTTTGCCAGCAAGCCCCCGAATCTTAGAAACGCTATAACTTTCTCGTTTTAGCTCCGATTTGAGTGATTTTCACGCTCACGTGTTCGTAGCGAAGCGTAGATTATTTCTAGCTCCTGTTTTTGTACTGTTTTTACTGTTTGGTGTACTGTTCTAATAGAATTATTTTGTTTGCATGTAATGAATGTTTTGGAATGCGTGCGTGATGATCATGTCCAGTCGGTGAGCCCGTAGCGTTGGACTTCGAGTACGTTGAGGACGTGCCGGAGCAGGATTTGCAGCAGCAGCCGTACTCCGAGGAAGGCAAGTTATAGCACAGACAATCCTTGCTACCTATCCCACTTTTAATACACTGTTCATTACTTACGCATGTGTCTAATATTGATTACCATTAAGGTTATTCCTAGCATTTATTTTCCCTGTCCTGGTATTCCTATGGGTTTATGCATATGGGTAGTATTTTGCTAGGCGCAACTACTGTCACCGTTATTTAATTGTTAATATTGACTTAATGGTCCACTTCAACTATAATGATTAAAACTTGCCTTTTAGTAACATGGATTGGGGAGTTAGAGCATGTGCTGTGTGCTTTGCTCTAATGTTTCCCACTAAGGACCGGTTCTTAAAGCGGCAACCCAGGAGCCTGTCGCCACCGCCGGAACTATAATGGCTCTGGTCTTGGACAAGTAGCTCGTACGGCTCTAGCTTGGCAGTAGTTACCGACGGGCCGACGACGTTTATGAGAAACATGGGTGAGAGTATGTCTTGATCCACCGAGGACGGTGTGTGTACCCGTCGGCTATGCCCCCGTGAGGCACAGTCCCGTGTTGGGAGTCTCAGCGATTGAGAACTCCGCACGTTGCGCATTGTTGGGTGCGATACCCGCGCGTTGGACGCCATTGACCCCCCTTTGGTGCGACTCCTTAGGCGTACGTCATTCTCGGTGCCTGGGCCATGCTGCCTGTGCTGTACCATAAGCGGCTACTGACTTGTTAGGGTGTCTTGTGAAAAGCCTCGTAGCGTCCCTATGCAGTCACACCTCGGAAGTGTTGATGTGCGTGGTTGGGTGCAAAGTTCTTTTGAACTTTTACGCGACTGGTGGGTAAAGGGCGAAACCTCTGCAGAGTGTACGATCTATCATGATAGCCTTGCTCAGGGTCACGAGCGGCCTGGATCCTTTTTGATTAGAATATGGTATTTATTCATGCTTTAATGACACTTACACTATTAATTTGGGTTACAACCGGGTTCTCATTCCCTTGTAGTAACTTGGATAAAGTTAAAACGGACCAACTAAAAGTGCTAATGCAGTTAAGCCAGTGTCTAGCCTTTTTGAGCCTTCATAACCCGTGCTATACTTGCTAAGTAATTCCATTACTTACACTTGCTGTTATTATCATTTTTGGGCAAAATCCCGGACGGGTAACAGATTGGAGTCAGGCTGACTATGCTGTGGAGTTTCCCGAGGACTCGCCGTACTTCTGAGTTGGCGTTCTCCCAGTCAGAGTCCCTGTGGGATTGCGGCTACGCTTAGAGAGATGTATTAGTCTTCCGCTGTCCATGTTTTCATTTATGAAGCACTCTGATGTAATCGCTACTTTATGTTGATTAATAAAGCATTGTACTCTGATTTTTACCATATTTGTTCGCTATATGTGTCTGTGGACTTCCTGGGCACACATATGGCCACATTCAGGTTTCGTGTAAATCCGGATGTGACACCAACAAACCGACTGCTCGCAGCAACAAAACCAGTGCCTGTACTGCATCTGGAATCTGGATCCACATGCCACACCAAAAGATGAGATCATGCTGCACATTCAGGATAGAGCTGTGCCGCTGTTTGCTTTGCTCTCACCGGTTCATTCTTCAATCATGGCCAATCACTGTTGGCCGGTTCTAGAAAAGTTGCCGCTGCATTATTGCCCACCAATCGAAACACTGAGGAGCAGTGCCACTGCCGCTTTATCACAGAGGGGGGCTTCAGGCATCAGATCATCAGCTCCTGCAGTGTTTATAGTTTGGAATGCACTGTGCAAAGCCACTTGGCATGAGTGAGTATGATGTTTTCCCGCTTTTGATGGATTGCGTGATCTGTATATCCTGTAGCCTTATTGGTCATAAACAAGGAAGTTCATTGGTATGGGAGATCCACAAGTGCAGTTGAAGATGGGAGAAGAGAGATTAGCAGCTTAAGGATGCCTTAGTTGGCAATGCCCATGGTTCAAAAACAGGACACTAAAAACTTATCCAACCTTCAGATTGAGATTATGCGCTGATAAGAAAACTAAATATTTTTGAGCAAATACAGCAGATGCTCTGCCTTTTCATTAATGGTAGAAGAAGAGTTTAACATATGTACATGATTAGAACTAGCTAAACTACTCAGGGACTCTCCATATGGCCTATACAATCAAAGATTACAGTAAAACATGTGAGTATGTCTTCCCCGGATCATGCCGTACCCGGCTCCCTATGTGCCTGCTGGTATCCTGAAATGCCATGTTTAATCAATACCATCACCTGGGCTGAGTTCATTGCCTTGTTGTCAAATATCCGCTGGCAGCGTTCTTTCCAAACATTCCATAGTGTGTAAATGAACATCTGTAAGTGGTTTGGCAAATCTGTCTGGCCAACTTGAACCAGCCGCTCCCACCATTTGTGAAAAACTAAATATTACCAGGTTCACAAAGGTTGGGAACAAAAGCCTATTTAAGCTACTAAAATCTGGAAACCATAGGCCTTATCAGATGCGCAAGTGCGCAACGTTTGCTAGGGCAGAAACCACAAACTGTTGTATGGCTTACTGCAGTTTTCAGATTCACTTTTAGCGCCCTATTCCTATATGGAATTCATATAGGCCGTTTCTGAAATTAACTTGTCATGTGACTGTGAGTTCCTCTTGGTCATCAACGAAAAGAATGGCAACAAATTATACACAGCTTTAACCTACTGTATTGTCACTTTGTTGTAACCCAGTCTACAATTATATGATCTTTTATTTATATGTGGGGTTACAACGGCAATTTCCTTTTCAGAACCGATTTTGATTACCAATGTGCTATAGCTCATTTAAACAAGAGCATATCACCTCCTTTTTCTCAGCCACCAAAAGGTTCTGCAGAGAATGACAAACCAAGAAAGCTTTGCACCAGATCCCCACATTTGATAGTGAAGCATAAAGAAGAGAACCATAAAGGGGCTAAAGGGTTCCAATAAGTTTGTGCTCAAAGAATATGCTAAGTAGATCCCTCTCCAGTGCGAGCCTACAAAAAGACTAGTTCTCTCCCATGTTGATCAATATCCACTATAACTTGCAGTATCATCACCATCTGAGCTAGCCACTTCTCATGGCATTCGTCTTCGTCTGCTGTTCGTCAATCCACTCCGTGGCCACTGCTTGCTGGCGAAGCCATGGATAATCTTCAACCGCGGGGTGGCCGAGCCTGAAAGCCTACAGCTCAGAGGGCAACCTAGCATCTTTGGCAGAGTGTTGTATGTCTCCTTGTATCGATTACCAATTATACATTTATACTGCAGCTTCTCTAGAGCTCATCTACTGTTGTTAACTTCTGTACTGGAAAGTAATGATCACTTCTGAAGACTCGTTATATGCATGTTATTATTTCTTTGCTATGTGTGACTCTGTTGCATGCTTCCAATGCTGAGTACAAAAAAGCCTATAAGCTACCTTATCGACGCAGTGAGCAGTATGTCTATGGGTACATGTAAAGCACTCAAGAAAATATGGCAATTCAGGCGAACTATTCCTCCAACTCTTGATTTGCTTCATCTTTACTTTCTGAATTGTATCCAAACCGGGCGATCCCATATCATGCTACTAAACTAACTTCAAAGAAATGTGAGGAACAGGTCCGTGATATATATAGGCTCAGTCAGTCAGTCACACTCTCATGTCATAGCAGTTGAATTGGGCACGGGAACTACAGAGGACTTCAAATATCACATCCAGCTAGAACTAGCAACTGCTCATTTATTCTCACTAAATTTTCCACTAGACAAGTTTGCAATTCACCAAGACGAATGAAGAGGAATTTAATCATTCACCCAAAACAGCAACCAAACTGACCTTCTTGACGGGGAGAACATAAATTGGTCTGCCCACTACTCCGCCGGCGCCACCGTATCCTTGGAGAACTGGGAGATGTCGCTGTGCTTGAAGAAATCCTCCCAGTTCCTCCCATCGAACTTCCTGTACTCGACATGCTTCAGGGTGCCGGGGTCGACGCAGGCCACGGTGACGGCCACGCCGTCCGGGTTGGACCTCGGGGAGTAGAAGGAGGTGATGCCGCAGACCTTGCAGAAGGTGTGCTTGGCGGTGTGCGTGCCGAAGGTGTAGGTGGTGATGAACTCCTCGGCGCCGGCCTGCAGCTTGAACTTGGCGGCGGGGACGATGAGGTGGGTGTTCCCGCGCATGGAGCAGTCGGAGCAGTTGCAGATCCACGCCACCACGCTGTCCGGGGCCTCGACCTGCCACCGCACGCGCCGGCAGTGGCAGCCGCCGCTGTGGACGACGACCGCGTCAGAGGCCATGAAGATAGGGGAGCCGGAGAGCAGAAGCTCGCGAGCTTCCGTTCTTGGCTTCCTGCAGTTGACTCCGTAGCGTACCCCTGCTCAGATGTCAGATTTTGTTTTCTTGCAAAAGCACCACTCTATTTTTGTTTTAATTTTTTGAAAAATTATTTTGTTTTCCTTCACAATTCACAGGAAGCCCTGCTTCTTTGATATCTGTTCTTAAAACATGACGTATCACCGACTAGCCACAAAATTTTGAACCAGAATTCACTGTCGGAGACGCATGTGTTCTCCATAGAAATCTCCGTGTTCTTCGAAGCGGAAATAGTTGTGGGAGCCAGACACAAAGCATTGATCTCGGTGTTCTTCTCCGTAGAAATCTTGTGCCTTGTTACCGGAAAAATGGTCCTACTAGCACTCGGTCGTCTGATAGGGAATATTTAGACAATTCATCGCAACGTAAAGAATAAGAAGTTGCGACATTGTAAATTATCTTTTGCAACATCAGACTTGCATATTGAAAATAACAAAAATCTTATGAGATTCATATAAAAAAACAAATTCCTACCGCAACAAATGGTGATGTTTCCTGAAACAGCCGATCTATAGATCCCCTTTTATCTCTAGGAAGAACTAGGAACACTGAAATCCAGATATTGAAATATCCAACAATACCTCATGCAACATCACGAAATCACGATCGCAACATCACAAAAATAACGATTGCAACGTCACATTTTGTGAAACATATGCCAACAAAAATTGAACTGCAACATCATAAATCACTTGTTGCAACATCCAAAATCCATGTCTATCCTACCTTATCAGCAAGCAACACACGGGGAGGTTGCGGCGGCGTGCGGAGGTAGGCGGCGGCAATGGCGCGCAGAGAAGCGAAGTGGTGCGCGAAGGATCAGAGATGGAGGGACGGCGGCGTTGTGCGGATATGTGGAGCAGGATGGGGAGGCAGGGGTGCCCAGATCGGAGGACGAGGGTGGAGAGGCAACGGCGGCGCCTGCTTCAGAGGAGCGGGGATGAGGGAGCGGCAGTGGCGTGGAGGAACGAGGACGAGGGAGCCGGCGGCGACGCGGAGGAGGGGAGCCGGCAGCAGTGTGGATGAACAGGGACGATGGGGGAGACACGAAGGAACGGGGAGGCGCAGAGGATTGGAACACCGTGACAACACGTCAAATGGAGGCGAGGAGTGGGAGGCCGAATAGTAGGATGTTCTAACTGGAGCATTATCGTAAAAAAAGTATCTTGTGACTTGGAAAAACCCCAATGCCTAAACTTCAAAACGGATCATGAAGGGCAAGAAAGAGTGGAACTTACATCGCACTCTTGCCCCAGCTATTTGCGGCTAAACGGTTTTTACAGTACCCTTTACAAAGATGATCATTTCTTTGTAGATTGAGGACCATGTGTGTCCGAGGGACCGGTGGATGGTCGCTTTCCTTGTGATGAGTGATTGACAACGTGGTGTGGTTTAACGTTCGTCTTGGCTCAAGTATTACAGGTGTAGTATGCGGCTTGTTTTGCATTGGTGCAGGTGAATAACAGGCGCGAAAGGTCTTAGCCGGAGCGACCTCTCCGGATCGAAGAGACAAGTAGGTTTGGTTCGAGGGACCCGGTGGCCAGTGGGATCAAGTGCGGTTCACATGGTGCAAGAACAAGCAAGGCAACGTGGATGAAGTGTTCGAGGGCGTGTATCTTAGGTTTAAGTTGTAGGGGTAGTTTAGTCTTTCGGCGGCGGCTATATATACTCACCTTGGTGGGAGTTAGCTGCTAACTCCTGAAACTCTAGTCATTTTCTTTCTTGCTCTCTAGGCTAGCCAAGTGCTTCATGTTGTGAGGAAGAGAGTTGGGGTTCTCTCCACTTCTATTTCCTCCACTTTCAAGTGGGTAGGATGAAGGGAGGAGGCTGACCCTTTGTAAATATGTTGACCTTGTGATGTTTCCTTCGCATTTTTCTTTTTCAAAATTTTCGGAGGATTTTTGGGCGAATTTGTGTTCATCAAGTTTGAGGTCGTTTCCTTGGAGGATTTCATTATGGATTCACTCCTGGGTCTTTAGTGATCCTTTTCTAGTGATTTTCCCCTCTTATTCCTCGAGAAAAACCTCGAATTTGGTGGATTTTGGAGAAACCCGAGCAAAAAGATGGTTGTGTCTTAGATCCTCGATTCCTCTCGATTTAGTGCGAATTTTGGGAATATTTCGGAGCCATGACTAGTTTATGATGTATCACACCTATCCCCAAAGTTTCGTTTGAATCCGTGGGACGAATCGTGAGATCGATTGGAGATAAGGTTGGATTTCCTCGTGGGCGACTTGTTCCTGTTCTGCCTGGGCAAACCGGTCTGACACAGGAGCTCCTCTGTGTCGTTCCTCAAGGTTTTGGCTGTGTATGGACTTGTTGTTGCCTTGGGTGCATTTCTGAAGTGTTGTGGTCTCTATTGTGGGGTTGTTGTTTTGTTTGGGATTTCCAGACCAAATCCGATCTGGCCGGTTTCCAAATCCGGTCTGACCGGTTTGGCTTTGAGTGCTGAGCTGAGTTATGAGTTTGAGTTTCCGCTGTGTTGGCTAGTTTGAGAAGCTTGGATCTTGTTCCTAAGACCAGAAGCACTCTATTGGCTTCGTGGTTTTGGCAAGAAAGGGAGTTGGACACGATCGGAAGTGATTTTGGGATATAGGTCGGATGTGCTCTAGTGAGAGAAATTTTTATCGGCTCACATTCACTCCCCCTATCCGATCGTCATTTCGATCCTTTGTAGATAAAGTCGAGATGCATGTGCAGCCCACACACGTTTTCAAAATATATAATAAACCAAAATTTTAAATGAGTAGCCGATAACTTAACATCACGCACTTAAAAATTATTTAGTAACAAAAAAATTAAGTTCTACCATAATCAATAGATGATTCCCAAATCTATAATTATAAACCATGCAAATTAGAATTTCTCACGTTGCAAATTAGAGAGGATTCAAGAGAAAACCATAATTTAATGAAAACAAAAGATATACAAAATAATTATCTCGTACAACCTTCTCGTTGATTGCACCAGGCCTCACAGAAACTTTACAGGAGAAAGAAGGCGATGTAGATTATTTTTTATCTTCTCATGTCATCTGCATTCAGCCAAGGGACACGGTGGTGGTTTTAGTTTCTTAAGATTGCTCATATGTTTATAGGGAAACCTAACAGAAACAATAACATGGGATTGCTTTCGAGACACACCATCCTTGATTTTACATGGTCATGGATATTGGATATTTACACTTGCAAATACATGGTCATAGATAGAGTCAATGAAAATTCATATATAGCTAAACATTTCTATCAGCATTTCCCATCATGTATGAACTTAGTGTCTTGTGCAATATCTCTACTGCAACTTCTTTTGAACCTCGATTAGTTGCAGTGGTGAAGCTAGCAGGGGCCTTAGCCGGTAATTTCTTGCCATGGGAGGAGAGGAAGAAAGATTCAGCCACTATTTTTATACCAGTTACAATGTAACTCAATTTTGTTTCGATAACCATTTATGATTTTTTATCCCAAGGTGGATTAGCAGTGCCCCTTTAGGCCTTGTTTAGATCCCAAATTCTACCCCAAAGTTCACTATGCAAAAAGAAGATTCTCATCACATCAAAATGTCATAGCATACATGGAGTACTAAATGTAGATGAAATCGAAAACTAATTACACAATTTTGTTGTACTCTACGAGACGAACATTTTGAGCCTAATTAATAATTTTTTAGACAATTTTTCACACATACAGACGAAATGCTACAGTGCGCCTCGGTTTTCCGACTCCCAAATTTGAGGTGCCAAATTGGCATCTAAACAATGCCTTAGCCACGTGACACCGTCGTGTTTCATTGCTCTCAGCAGAAAAAATTCTAAAAGAAATCTTAATGCATGGAGTATTAAATGAAATCTATCTGTAAAATATTTTTAGGGATGATGGTAACTTTACGCGACGAATCTAACGACTCCATGATTTACTACTGTAATGCTATAATAATCATCCTCTAATCATGCGGTCAAAGACCTCATTAGATTTGTCTCGTGAATTAATCCAAAATTATAAATGTAATTTTGTAAACTAACTTTATTTAATACCCTTAATTATTGGTCACACGGATCAAACAAACACGTCGCGCCACTGTCCTTGGTTCGGTGACTTCAGTCTCGTCACCCATCTCATAAACCACACACGGTTTGTACGGCAAAATTAACAGATAATATGTCCTGTGTTCCAGTTTTTAAAAAAGATAACAAGTCGAGAATTTATTTATGCACCCGCCGTCGCCGGGGCCGGGCACTCCTGGCTCCTGAGCAGAGCAGACGAGCAGTGGCCTGGCCACTACTTGGCTTCCGTGTCCGCCTTCCCTTGTGAGAATGCAGCGACGTCGCTGCGCTCGAACCACTCCTCCCAGTTCCTCCCGTCGGCCTTCCGGTACTCGACGTGCCTCAGCGTGCCGGGATCCACGCAGGCCACCGTGACGGCCACGCCGTCCGGGTTGGACCGCGGCGTGTAGAAGGAGGTGATGCCGCAGGCCTTGCAGAAGGTGTGCTTGGCGGTGTGCGTGCCGAAGGTGTAGGTGGTGATGAACTCCTCGGCGCCGGCCTGCAGCTCGAACCTGGCGGCGGGGACGACGAAGTGGGTGTTCCCGCGCATGGAGCAGTTGGAGCAGTTGCAGATCCACGCCGCCACGCTCGCGGGGGCCTCCACGCGCCACCGCACGCGCCGGCAGTGGCAGCCGCCGCTGTGGACGACGACGACTTCTTCGGCGGCGGCGGGGGTGCTCATCTCGTGAGGTGAGGAGTTGAAGCGGAGCGGGACGGAAGGGCGAGGTGGTTGGTTTGGTTCCCCGCCGGCCGGCCCGCGCTGCTCTGGTAATGTATCCGCGCTTGAAGAGAGGATTTTTGGCACGGCTCGTGGAGGAGAGGAGCGGGCCATGGGACTAAGCGTGGAAATCCTCGCAGCGTAGATGGGAGTAGGTAGCCGCCTAGCTAGCGGCTAGCCGCCGATGCGCTGATGACCAGACAGAGTATGATCGATCAAAGCAACAGCCAGTCATTGGATCCTGTTTTACATTCGAGTCTCAAACTCTCAGTACATTTAAACCCTCTCTTGACACCCAGTCGTCGAAAGCGAATCTATATTACTTATATTACCGTTTGGTGTAGCCGATCTGGCAACGTCCAAACCGGTCTAACCGGTTTCTCCCGTGTTGGAGTAGGTTTAGGACTTTAGAGTTTTATCCCATATTGTAAACCGACCTAAAGGGGTACGACTTCCCCACCCTATAAATATAAAGGGTCATGGCCGATTGAGAGAATAATCCAATCGAATCTATCAAATCTACCTTTTATCGTTTTGTCTTTACTTTTATCTCTTTACCCTTCTCTTCCAACCCTACCATGCTATTCTTCCTTCGTCTCTATGTTTGAGGTGGCCTGCCGATCCTAGAACAACCCAAGGTGCGCCTGTCCTGACGGGGTCCCTCCCGGACGAGCATTCGTTGTTCTCTCGCCGGGCACCGCCGGCGAAACCAGTCTGACCGGTTATCAAAACCGGTCTGACCGCTTTGCGCGGAAGGGCAGCAAGGAGCTACTCCGCGTGCTTGTTGTTGGCGCGGTTCTGTGTCAACAGTTACACAAAAGACAAAAAAGAACTTATCGGTAAAGGGCAGATGCGGCAATTCCACGTCATATGTATACCCCGCTACACATTGTACTGCTGCTGTCATTTACCAGAAAAAATAGAAAAATCCTGGCAACACAGCAGACAGAACAATGCCAAATATTGTACTGCTACTTTGTATCAATGACCGGTGTACTGCTTCCCACCGCCCCGGTCCGTGGTGTTCCAGAGCTTGGAACCACGGGTGTTGTCGCCTTAGACTTGGAGCTTGAAATCTCAGGCGTTTCTCTCCGAGTGACAGCAGCAGCAGCAACCAAATAGCTGCGCCTCAGATCACAAATCAGCCGATCTCGCTCCAGCACAAGCCCTGAAACATTGACCGGTAGGCGTCTTAGTAACGGGAAAAAATCTCTCTCTAGGAGATCGCAAGCCTTCAAGAAAACCGCATGACGGTCGTGGGTGGGGGCTCCTTTGCTCTTTGCATCAACAAGCATGCTTTTCAGCTCAGCAATCAGCGTCGATTGACCGAAGACTACTATGTCTGATGCCTTCTCTCCGACAGGTGTCTTTAAATCCGAAAGATGGTTCACCAATGATACGCTCCCACTCTGAATCTCACCCAAAATATTCAGACCAGCAAATGCATTCACGAGCACGGGGCATTGTGGGACGCAAGCAGCATCAGGTGCCTGGGATGAGCCGACAGACTCCCCAAGGTCGTCTGAGGAGTCGGCAGACTCGCCGGAAGATGGCGCCGACGAACCTGAGCCCTCAGTCCTCGGCCTCTTCTTCCATCTCTCTCCCATCCTTCGGAGTCGGTCTCCATGATCTTTCTCTGAGTTGCGATGGAGCACGGCTGAAATCGTATGTGGTGGCGGGAACCGTGATTGGGTTATGTAGCGGCGTGATCGGAATCGGGATACGACAACAATCCGACTGGGCCTTGTTAAACGAGATGCCAAAAGCAACTCCCAAATTTACCATGTAAAAGAAGATTCTCCGACACATCAAAATTTCATAACATATATGGAGTACTAAATGTAAATGGAATAAAAAACTAATTGCACTGTTTTGTTGTGCTCCGCGAGACGAACATTTTGTGCCTAATTAATCAATTTTTGGACAATTTTTCATAAATACAAACGAAATGCTACAGTGACGCAATGATTACGAAGTGACATCAAACTCTCAAATTCAACCTCCCAATTTCAACATCGCCTGGGTCGAGGGCTACGTGCCTCTTGGGCTGGGCCACCAAAAGGCCTTGTGGGATTCTGACTCTTGTCAGTCCGGTTGCGTTTCTCTCGGCTCAGACTCGACGCACTTCCGCCGCCGCAGACTGGTGCCTTGCTGGAGGCCAACCCGCACCATAGGTGGGAATGGATCATAGCCCTTTGTATCCTTCGTAATCTAACTTGATCTAGTTACTTTTGGCTCAAAAATTATTAGTATTTTAGACCTGTTCTAATTAAACTCGATCCTTAAAATTTCTATTAGGAAATGGAAACGGAGGGCCCTTCGCCGCCCCTCGCATCCCAGGCCTCGCCTCCGATATAAAAAATACAGCATCGATTGCCACTTAGGGCTCTCCTTTGGAACCCAATATCCCCTCAATTTCCCCGGACAGGCTTCCCGCGTGGTTTTCGGCCCCGGGCCAAATCACTCCGTCATTTGGGAGCCCATGACCACGGGGCTACCGGACCCAACCTGCGGGACGAGCCCTGCCCGGTCCCCACCTCTCGGGTCCGGGCGCCGCCGCCCCCGTGTCGTTGCGAGCGAAGAAACGCGAGGGAGCCTGGCAGGCAGCGCCGCCTCCCCCGTCCGCTCCGCCTCCGTCCAGGGATCACCGCAGAGCCGCCACCCCTCCGCGTCCCCGTCCCCATCCAGGAGCTGCCTCCCCTTCGCACCCCGCCGCCGTCCTAGCGCCGCCGCCATCCCCGGTGATCTCTGCAACGGGGCTACCCCGCGTCAGGGGCTGCTCCAAACAGCAACGTGGGGAGGGAGGCGGGGCTGCCGCGCGTGGGAGGGGATTCGAACGTCACAGAAAAATCCTCGTGCGGGGAATCTGCCCGGGGCTGGTACGGCCGGTGCCGCCAAAGGAAGCCTTAAACTTTCGGTCCCCGCGCGGCGCCGGCGGCGAGAAATGGCAATCGAGTGCCTCGTGCTAGGTACGCGGCGGCGCCCTCCTCTATCTCTCCCTCCTCCACCAAGCCATGCCTAGACTGGAGCCACACTAACGCTGCGCTGGGTTGCGGGCGCAGGGGCGGGGCAGGAGGTGGGGAAGAGCTGCGTGGTGGTGACCATCGGCGGGAAGCGCGTCATGTTCGACTGCGGCATGCACATGGGCTACCACGACCGCCGCCACTACCCGGACTTCGCGCGCGCCCTCGCCGCCTGGGGCGCGCCCGACTTCACCAGCGCCCTCTCCTGCGTCGTCATCACGCACTTGTGCGTACTATGCAGATAAACATTTTAGCTTTCCTCTCTATTTTCCGTGGTGATTTTCTTCAGCTTATCGCTCTATTGGTTGTGGACTGAAGAAGCTTGCCCTATGCAGCCACTTGGATCATATCGGGGCGCTGCCCTACTTCACTGAGGTCTGCGGGTACCATGGACCCATCTACATGACGGTGAGCTCTGATGAACATCTCGTTATTGTTTGGGCTATCTCGTGGCAATTATATTTGTTTCAAGTAAATTGAGTCTGAAGTTGGATTGGTTCGTTGATATTTGGATTGTACTGCTTCTAAGCTAGGAAGTACTGCAAGCTGCTTGCTAAACTCATGATACTGTGCTCAGTTCCATGTACAAAATGTACTGCTTGATTATGAATTTCAAATCATTTGCTATTTTTATTCCATTTGTGTCAATTGGGAGTTTGGTAAATTTGATGATTTTTCCATGCTTGAGTTGAGTAGGTACAGTTAATGATTGCATTATTAGATCATATGCTTGGGGTCATTATCTTCCTTGGTCTCCCCTGTTCTTAATTTCTTATATGAAGCATCCATATCTGATGATGATCGATGTTGACCCCATAATTTCTGTCATGGTACCTCAAGCAGTATCCTACAAAGGCTTTAGCTCCATTTATGCTGGAGGATTATCGGAAAGTGATGTTGGATCGAAGAGGGGACGAAGAGCAATATAGCTATGAAGATATTCTTAGGTGTATGAAGAAAGGTAACCTTAGTCAAGTTTGCAACCTCTATTACTTGATGCTGGTGCAAAAGTATGCTTATATCATAATTCTCTTTTGCTTGACATACTTGATCTTTCACCTTTCAGTCATACCATTGGACCTGAAGCAGACTATTCAAGTAGATAAAGACCTTGCGATTCGTGCCTATTATGCTGGACATGTACGTTCCTTATACTTTTTAGTAGTTCCACATTATGTTGCGTATTCTAGTAATTCTTTGGAGTGAAGTATTGATTTAGTTCTCTGCTTTCTAATCTAGTAAAATCATCATTCCAATCTCAAGGTTCTAGGGGCTGCCATGATTTATGCAAAAGTTGGAGATGCTGCTATGGTCTACACCGGAGATTACAATATGACACCAGATAGACATCTCGGGGCTGCACAAATTGATCATCTGAAGTTGGATCTCTTGATAACAGAGTATAGTCCAGCCTTCAACTATAGACATGTTTTTTTTCCCTATTTGGTGGTTGCCTTTACTTGGATTTTTAACCAAGTGTTGTTCTGCATTTTGCTGCATTACACCCATAGACTCTTTCTTATGTCTTCCCATCATACTGGCAAGGGGGTATGTTTTACTTATTTGACTTTCTTGTGTGAATGCCTTTGTCAATACCAGGTCTTTTCAACATTTTCTAGACTAGTAACCACTATGGACTTGTTGCTTGGCTCCTTTTGTTAGCCTATGTGTTCACCTGAACATCATTTGGGATATATCTGTGAATTATCTATTAGTTATTTATTACGTAATATGTTGTTGAATGTAGTTTCTGATGCTACAATAGAGTACATTTTTTTTCAACGGACAATAGAGTACACTGAACCTGCAGTTGTTTTAGGGTTGTGGTGGCGTCTTAATGTTTACCGTATAACCAAATTAAGAGTTTTTTCGCCCATGTATATCATGAAGCAGTAAATAGCATTTTTTCTTTATGCAGGTCAACATATGCTAAAACTATACGTGACTCGAAGCATGCCCGAGAGAGGGAGTTCTTAAAAGCGGTATGAACAACTGAGCTTCTATGCTACCAATATAGAGATTTTGTAGTTTTTAGTTGCATGTGTAGCAACAATTGCTTTTTCAATGGTCAACTGTTCAATTTTTGGATTGTGCTTAGATTCTTCTGGCACAACGCAATCCAGGAAGTGTTTCGAATTTTTTAATCCTACGACCATGGTTTTTGAGGCGTTATGGTGTCCTGTGGTGTTGGGGGCACGTCTAGATGCCAAGACGACATCTAGGCAACAAGGTGTAAGTGTGTAACTAGGACCTTGTGGTATCCTGTGGCGTTATGGGCACTCTGGATGCCTTGGAAACGCCTTAAAAACCATGCCTATGATCTTTGGCCAAAAAAATATTCATTCAGACTGCATCAAGTCAAAATCCTATGCACTGTACATATGTTGAATTTCAAGGCTTAACTGAGTATATGTTTTCCCAAGGTGCATAAATGTGTTTCTGGAGGGGGTAAAGTTCTGATTCCGACTTTTGCTCTAGGAAGAGCTCAGGTACTGCAGCTCTCTTAATTCAACTTTATGAGACAGTGATAATTAACTATTACCACTATTTTTCTTAAATGAGCAAGTTCCTCTGAGAAAAGTGCTGTCCCTGGGGCACACCGTTCACATTCAGGAGTGACACTGTCCTGTTGTGTATTTCAGGAGCTATGCATGTTACTGGATGACTATTGGGAGAGGATGAACTTGAAGATTCCTATTTACTTCTCAGCTGGTATGTGTGGTTTCTTGAAAGTTGAAGCCTTATTCTGGTTTTTTTTATCTGTATCTTCTGAAGTTGTGTTTGTTGATATATCCTATAGGTTTAACCATTCAAGCTAACATGTACTACAAGATGCTTATTGGGTGGACTAGCCAAAAGATCAAGGATAGCCATGCAGTGCATAACCCATTTGACTTCAAGCATGGTATTGTTGGGTTCTTCAAGCAAAAAGTACCCATTTTTAGTCAATCGTGATACCGGGAATATATGTTGCTATTTCACTTTGTATGTTAAAATAGGACTTGGGAGATATTCTGTCCTTTTGTTTGTACCTCTTATATCAGAATAACAGAGATTTCTTTTTTTTTTTTCATTTCAGTTTGCCATTTTGAGCGTTCATTCATCAACAACCCTGGTCCCTGTGTACTTTTTGCAACACCTGGTATGATTAGTGGTGGATTTTCCCTTGAAGCGTTTAAGAAATGGGCGCCGTCAGAGAAGAATCTGATTACACTTCCAGGGTATACCCATACCTTTCTTGTTTTCAATATTTCTTCTAATATTGTATATATATTTTATTCATACTGGCAACCTTTACCTTAGATGCCACCTTTTTTATTTCCCCATGCAGATATTGTGTTTCTGGAACTGTTGGTCATAAGTTGATGTCGGGGAAACCTACGAAGATTTTTTTGGACAAGGACACCCATATTGATGTCAGATGTCAGGTTGCTTTTCACCTCACTTCATATGGTTCAGAAAATTGTACAATTTTAATAGAATAATAATAGTTATTCAAAATAATAGAATAATAATGTGAGGTGTCAGAAAATGGTTAAGCAGAAGGAAATATTTTAATAACTAATGTTTGTCTTATTTACCTAACACCTATATGTTGTTGAAGTCGTCCTTTTAAGTTTGATCCATTATTATCAGCCCATCCACTGGTCATTGTTTTGCATGATGAACTACTATCAGTCACTAAGGGCCTGTATGGTTGAAGTCTTGAAAACGCATGATATCAAGGAACTGCAGTTTCAGAGATCAGAGACATGCAATACCATGGTTTAGAGAAAAGGTCCTTAGTGGACCATGTTTTTCAAAACTATAGAATTTGTTGCATCCAAACACCTGTTAGCTTTTGGAAAGTGAAGTATTTTGCAAAACCGTAGCATTTCCTCAGAACTCCGAAAAAAATTTTGTATCCAAACAGGGCCCTAAGCCGTTCATTAAGTAGTATATCCTGATGTCAACATAATGGCTTTACAGAGGAAACCATAGTCTAGGTATTGGATCTTTTCTTATGTCAATCAACATGTTTGAAGTCTCATATGAATGCTGCTGTCACTCTGTTCCTAATTTCTTACACTTCCATTTTGTCTCTTTTGGCATGCTTAATTTACTTGAACTTGATAATTAACCCCTGCTGTCCTTTTTAGTTCAGAGATGCTATACCCTTACACTGAGTTTTTTTTCTGCCCTTAATTTGTGCACCAGATCCATCAGCTAGCATTCAGTCCTCACACAGACTCCAAAGGGATCATGGATCTGACAGAATTTCTTTCACCCAAACATGTAATTCTTGTCCATGGTGAAAAGCCTCAGATGGCTTACTTGAAGGAAAAGATCGAATCCGAATTGGGAATGCCATGTTTTTACCCAGCTAACAATGAGTCTGTCTCCATTCCGACAACCCAGAATATCAGAATGACTTCCACCGAAAGGTTCATTTCTAGCTGTGCTGTTGAGCAAGGTAAACAGAGCCTGCGAAAGCGGAACCTGATTTTCAGTACTGGTATGTCAGAAGTCAATGGCAGTGACCAGGAGGCCGCGGAGGGTGTTCTTCTGATGGAGAAACACAAGGCGCCAAAGATTTTGAGTGAGGATGAGCTTCTCCAGGTGCTGGGCATGGAGCGGCATATTGTCCAGTTTGAAGCAATGAGCTCCTCCAGAATTGAAGCGGCTGTTGCATCAGAGTTGAAGCGTGCCGAGGCAGCTGATTCAGGTAGTGAGGAAAAATGAATGAAACTGTACATGCTGTAATTTGCTCATTATTGTTCCGCCTTTTCTTTCTTAGAAATGCTCGAGATGTCACCCGATTTAGGTACCGAGGGGAAACGTGTAAAACTGTACATGCTGTAATATGCTCATTATTCTTTAGCCTTTTCTTTCCCGGATCGAGATGCTCGGGATGTTTTACACTGCTTATATATGAGATGCCTTTTTATGGTCATTGGGAGATATACCAAGAGTGAAGGATAGTAGAATGCGACAGTTCTATTCATCGAGTATAAGCCTATATATATAGGAGTGAGTACACATGATTTACATGAGCGGTGTAAGCCTTAACCAGCGCGTGTCACGTTACACCGCTCATGTAAATCATGTGTACTTACTGTCTATATATACAGACTTGTAGTTGATGAATAGAACTCACCTTCTATTAATCTTCACGGTAATCAGATCCTATTAATCCCAAGCCTATCCCAACTTCTCCCTTTTTTTTTCCTGCCATAAGCGACACAACCAGCCTAGTCCACTCCACCATGGCGGCACTCAATGGCGCATCTGCCACCACCATCATCTCTACAGCTGCTTCGGCCGCGGCGTCCGCAGCCGCCTCTTCCTCATCCAATGCCACTCAAGGCTTCAACATCCTGTTCACCTTTAACTTGCAATCTACATGTTATCGGCGTTGGAAGAATGTCTTCTGGATCGTTCTTGGGCGCTTCAACCTCAACTCGCACATCGACTCCGACATGGTGCACTCCACCGATCCAGCCTAGGTTCAAGCTGACCTCACCGTCGTCATGTGGCTTCATGCGACCCTCGGCGACGACCTCATGGACATGCTTATGTCCCATAATCCAACGACCCGCTCCGTCTGGACCAATATCGAGGGCTTCTTCAACGCCAACAAGCCCAGCTAGTGAGGGAATTGGCAAACCTCTTGAGTTTATGACAATAATCAGAAACAGACAAGTCACCTTGCTCAGAAGCATGAAGCTCCACCTCAGCATGACTGGGCTTGTTGGCGTTGAAGAAGCCCTCGATCTTGGTCCAGACGGAGGGGACCGTCGGATTATCGGACATGACCATGTCCATGAGGTCGTTGCCGAGGGTCGCATGAAGCCACATGACGACGGTGAGGTCAGGTTGAACCCAGGTCGGATCAGTGGAGTGCACCGTCGGAGTTGATGTGCGAGGTGAGGTTGAAGCGCCCAAGAATGATTTGGAAGAGTGTCACACCCGGATTTACACAGAAACCCGAATGCTTCTATATGTGTGCCCAGAAAGTCCACAGAACACATATAGATAACAAATATGATAAACAGAGTACATATGCTCGAATAAAATGGTTTTACATCAGAGTTTGACTAAAATAACTAAATAACACAGCGGAAGACTAATTATTAACTCTCTCTCTAAACGAAGACGAAGACGAAGCCGAAATCCATAATCCACAGGGACACCGACTGGTTGAGCACAGCTAGTAGAATGGTAGATCTTCAGGAAATTCAATAGCAGCAGTACCATCTAATCCATCTGTTACCCATCCGGGATTTTGTTGAATGGCAAGTGTAAGTAATTGTCTTACTTAGCAAATACAACACGGGTAATGAAGGCTTAAAAGAAAGGCTTGACACGGCTGTACTGCATTAGCAATTTTAGTTGTTTCATTTTATCATAAACCAAGAATTTCTACAATTAAGTGAATCCCAGTTGCAATTCCCAATTAATGAAGTAGAGGTGAACATTAAACAATAACAAATATCAACTTCTAATCAAAAAGGATCCAGGCCGCTCTTGACCCTGAGCAAGGCTATCATGATAGATTATACACTCTGCAGAGGTTTCGCCCTTTTCCCACCAGTCGCGTAAAAGTTCAAAGGAACTTTGCACCCAACCACGCACATCAACACTTCCGAGGTGTGACTGCATAGGGACGCTACGAGGCTTTTCACAAGACACCCTAACAAAACAGTAGCCGTTATGGTACAACCTAGGCAGCATGACCCAAGGCACCGAGATTGACTGACGCCCATGTCGCAACACGAGGGGGTCAATGGCGTCCAAGCGCGGTAATAAACATCAACAACAAAAATAAATAGCGCAACGTGTGGAACCCCCGCCATACGAAAGCTCCCAACACGGGACTGTGCCTCACGGGGACATAGCCAACGGATACTCCGTCCTCGGTGGATCAAACCATACTCTCACCCATGCTTCCCATAACGCCGTCGGCCCGTCGGTAACTACTGTCAAGCTAGAGCCGTACATGCTACTCGTCCAAGACCAGAGCCATTATAGTTCCGGCGGTGGCGACAGGTTCCTGGGTTGCCGCTTTAAGAACCAGTCCTTACGGAGAGACACTAGGGCCAAGCATGAAGCATACACCCTAGCTCCCTGGTCCATGTTGCTAAAAAGCAGATTTTAACATTATCATTGAAGTGAACCATTAAGTCAAGATTAACAGTTAAACTTCGGTGACAGTAGCTGCGCTTAGCAAAATTCTACCCAAATGCAATAACCCAGGGTAACCAAGGTATAGGATAAACAAAGCTAGGAATAACCGTAATAGGAACAGTTTAGACACATGCATATGCAGTAAATAATGTAAAGGTGTGTTTAGGTAGCAAGGATTGTCCGTGCTGTACTTGCCTTCGTCCAACTGCTGCTGTTGCTCCTGCTGCTGCTGTTGGTCTTGCTCCTCGTAACCCTCGAACTCAAACGCGTACGGCTCACCGACTGGACTCATACATCAACACACAAGCATCCATACAAGCCAGTACATGCAAACAATATTAATCTATTAGAACAGTACACCAAACAATAAAAACAGAACAAAAGAAGGCTTAGAAACTAATCTACGCTTCGCTACGAACACATGAGCGCGAAAATCACTCAAATCGGAGCTAAAACGAAGAAGTTATGGCTTTTCTAAGGTTCAGGGGCTTGCTGGCAAAGTTTTAAAAGTTTCAGGGGCTTATTTGCAAAAACTCAGGGGCTAAAACATAATTTTATATAAAAACAGGAGGGTTTATTTGCAATTTGACTAAAACAGGACCTCGGGTACTATTTTTAAATAAGACAGGGGGTTTTCTGTAAAAATCAGGACTTAATTGTAATTATTTTTGAATAGATTTGGACTGCGGGTTAATTTTGAAAAAGGACAGGGGCTCTTTTGAAAAACGTCCATGGCTGACCGGTTTGACCGGTATTGACCCGAGTTGACTCAGGTTGGCTTCCGATCTGGGCCGTCGGATTCGGATTGGACGTTGGAGATTAAATCCAGGGGGAAGGGGTCACCGGCGGCGAGCGGAGCTGCGGCGGCGAGCGGCGGCGCTTCGCCGGCGAAGTTCGGAATCGAGCTAGAGGGCTCGGTTTGGGGCGGGCTTAGGCGCTACGTGACCGGGGCAACGCGACGAGTTCGGCTGGATGGGTCTCGTCGGCGGCGGAGCAGCAGCGGCGGCGCACGACGAACCATGGCGGCGGCGGCGCTCGGGTAACGACGGCGACGAGGCTACGGCGCACGAAACGGAGCTAGACTGGGCTCGGGAGCGAGCTTACCTGCTGGGGAAGCTCCTGGAGCAGTCAATTCGACCCGAGCGGCGGCGAGTCGGCGGATCCGCGGCGGCGCAAATCTCGGGCGGCGGCGGTTCGGGCGGCGGCCGTGCGGGGAACGAGAGCGAGGGCGGCTAGGGCTAGTGGGAAACGCGAGACGGGGGCGGCGAGTATTTGAAGGCGCTCGAGGAGAGTCCGGGCTCCTCGGCACGGACGCCGTGGCCGGACCAAACTGCTCCTGGCCGTGGCCGGGACGGACTCTGCTGCGAGGAGGAAGATGACCTGTGGGTCCCTCTCGTCAGCGGCTGCGGGCGTGAGACGGCGGCTGCTGCGGTGGGCTGGCTTGCTGGGCCGCTAGGTGGGCCGCGAGCGAGGGGAGGCGGGTTGGCGCGGCAGTGAAAGAGGGGCAGGCTGGCGGGGCGAAGCGGGCCGGCGAACTGGGCCGAAAGCGGGGCGCGGGAGCTGGAGCGAGCAGGCCGGCAGCGGGCCAAAAGTGGAGCGGGAGGGAAGCTGGGCCGCTGCGAAAGAGAAAAGAAGAAGGGCCAAAATCGGACGAGGAAAATAGTTAAGGGAGGAAAAGTGGACTCGGGCCGCAGAAACTTTTCTAGAGCTCCAAACTAAGCGATTCAAATTTGAATTTAAACAGAATTTAAATTCCAACTGAACCACACACAAACAAAACTCAATGCAGTCGGCATGAATGCAACAAAAATGTTTCTAACCTTATATTTAATTTTATTTCTCATAAATAATTTATTTTCCTTAGATAAATATGAGCATAAAATTAAATAAAAGCAATTTAATTACTAAATTTTAAAAATAGGCATTTTTAGGGTGTTACAAAGAGATTCTTTCAACGCCGATAACATGTAGATTGTATGTCAAGGGTGAACAGGATCAGCCCCCGGATGTTGCCGCATTGAGTGGCATTGGATGAGGAAGATGATGTGGAGGCGGCGGATGCCGCGGCCGAAGCAGCTGCAGAGATGATGGCGGCGGCAGATGCGCTGTTGAGCGCCGCCATGGAGGAGTGGACTTGGCTGGTTATGTCGCTCATGGCGGAAAAAGGGAGATGTTGGGATAGGCTCAGGATTAGTGGCTCTAATTACCATGAAGGATAATAGAATGCGACCGTTCTATTCGTCAAGTACAACCCTGTATATATAGGTAGTGAGTACACACATAATTTACATGAGCGGTGTAACGTGACATGCACTGGTCAAGGCCTAAAGCTACAGGAATCAGGAGGATCTGGTGCATGCGCTCATGCGGAGAGGTGGACCGAAGGAATAGTGCCCTCCAACAAAAGGCACACTGCAACACCAAATTATAATTTGCGTAGTACTACCTCCGGTTATTTTTACGTGACGTATCGGACAGCTAATTTGGCTTGAGTCTAGTTTATTTTTCGTGTCTGAAGCGTCATACAAAAATGAACGGAGGTAGTAATAAGTTTTGGTGATTCCGTAGGTATAATTTTGTGGTGCCTCATGAAACCTCGTGTATTATCCTTAGAATTAAGTTGCCAAATCTGTGCCCCTAAACCTTCTTGATACAAATTTTTTTTATGGTTCCTCGGGAGGGAGGAGCGCTCCCCCGTCTGAATGAATTGGCCCTAGGCAAGAGGTTTCACATGTCCCCTCCCTCCTCCTATCTCCTCCTATTCCTCTAGAAACCCTAGCGCCGCTGGCCCATCTCCCTCCCTCGTCCCATCTCGCCGCCGGCGGAGCTGGCCCGCCGGAAGCCCGAGCGGCAGCTAGGAGGGTGGTGGCGGGGTGGAATTGTCCGCATCGGACCGCTCTCGCCTGAATCTGTAGCGGCGGCAGCGGCCTGCTGTGGTGGCGGCGGAGGGGGCATGTTGCAGTGGCGGCGGAGGCGGCCTGTTGCGGGCGACGGGGGCAAGTGGCCGGCAGCCTGCAATATGCTCGCATGGGCGTGGGGCATGCAGCGGCGGTCTTCAGGGGTGGCACGCTGGCAATGGCCTGTGGTGGTCACGGCGGGATTAGAGTCGCCGATGGCCACGTCAGGCTTGGTCGCTGGTGACCGTGGCAAAGTTGTGTCCGCGGGGCACCTCGACTTCGCTCAATCCCCATCCCCCGCACTTCAAAGCGACGACGGTGGCCAGCTGAGGTCCGCACGCCCTAGGGCCTAGGTAGCTCCTGGCGGCGGCTGTTGTGGCCGGCTGACAATGGATCCGACTCTACCATGACCGCTACGCGCTTAGGACACTAGGTGGCTCCTAGCAGCAGCTATGGCAGACGGCCGGTAACGGTTCCGGCCTCGGTTGGGGCAGCCCAGTTCCGTCTGTCGGCTAGAGATTGGTAGTCATCGGGTGGTGCAGGTCCTCGGGAGAAAGCCATGCTTAGTCTTTAACTGTGGCCAAGGACGATGGTGTTCATGATACATCTTTCCCTTCGTGAAGGCGTTCCTATGAAGACCTCAACCTCTGGGGATTCCAGGTAAAAACCAAAGAACCGATGATGCTAGCTCGGGCGGCGGCGGCATCTTTACGGTGCTACCTCTTGATGAGGCGTCGCATTGGAGTCCTGCAGATGACAACACCAGGTTCGGTTTGGAGGGATGGTGGTGCCTGATATGCTTAGTTGTGCTTGTAGCGGGATTGTTGTGTTGCATGGTAAAGATCGACTTAGTGCGATGGCTATGCGACAAGAGATCATCAATATCGAAGCAAGGATAAAGAAAGAGCATAGAATAAGTTGAAGCTTAGCCTTTCTAGCTGTCTTTCTTACTTTTTTTTTCTTTCCTTGTCATTTGTGTTCCTTGAGTCACTACGGGAAACCGACGTATGCCGAGTGCTTCCCTCTTTGCCGAGTGCTTTCTGTCGGGCACTCGGCAAAGAAAGACTTTGCCGAGTGCCCTTGGCAAGGCACTCGGCATACAGGGGACACTCGGCAAAGAGGTGTTTTGCCGAGTGTCAGGCCAGCGACACTCGGCAAAGAGGTGTTTTGCCGAGTGTCAGGCCGGAGACACTCGGCAAAGAAGGCGCACGTGCTCGTCAGCCACCACGAACGCCACCGGCCGTTCGCGGCCGTACGCAGCCGTTTGAATCGTCACAGTTTTGCCGAGTGTCCTCCAGCCGACACTCGGCAAAGAGGTGGCAAAAAATTTGAAAATTTGAAAAAATTTGAAAATTTAAAAATATTCTTAAAAAACTTGGAATTCAAACATAAAAGTTTGAAAATTTAAAAATATTTTTGTAAAACTTGGTGGGTTTGCCGAGTGTTTACCAAGCAACACTCGGCGAAGCTAGCCTTTGCCGAGTGTTCACCACTCGACACTCGGCGAAGCTATCCTTTGCCGAGTGTTTCTTGATAAACACTCGGCAAACTCAGGACCTTAGTTTTTAAACTTATGTTTTTGGGGTCCAAACTTTATTTTTTTTCTAGTGATACTTGTCAAAGGCTCTTTATATCTTATGTGGAGTCTGTGGGAAAAGGTTGAGATGATTTCGAAAAGTTTATATATACGACCCTTTCCAATCGGAGCATATCCCCATAGAAGTTTCGGAGAGTTGAGAAGGAGACAGCTGGATATCGAAACGAAGTGAAGTTGAATTAGAGTTTGAGTTCATAACTTTTTCTATAGGCAATAGATGACATAGATTGCTTCATTTGAAGTTATCATATTTTTCCGGACCCATTTGATATTTTTTAAATTATTTCTACGCCCTTCTCCGCATGAAATAATGAAAGTTATGAAGAAATTATGAGCTATATAGGCATGAAATAATGAAAACATTTCATTGAAGCATAGAATGTGCATTGTTGAATGTATTTGACAAGATATTTTGATGTGTATTTGATCAAATTTGAAAAATTTGGTACGGTGCAAATGTTCTGGGAAATGTTTGCCGAGTGCTACACTCGGCAAAAAGGACCTTTGCCGAGTGTCAGGGAAGAGACACTCGGCAAATATGCCACGTGGGCTGGCCGGCCCGCGGCCACGCGGGCCACGTCACGCGCCCACACGCCCCCGGCGCACCCCCCTCTTTGCCGAGTGTCGTAGATCTGACACTCGGCAAAGAGATCTTACTCAGATCTATTTGCCGAGTGTCAGATCTACGACACTCGGCAAAGAGGGGGGTGCGCCGGGGGACTTCACCGCCCACGCGCCCCCCCGGCTCGCGCGCGCACACACACGCACTCCCTTACGCCCGCCGCCACCGCCGCACGGCCCGGCCGCCGCCTCCGCCCGCGCCCCGGCCGCCGCCGCCGCCCGCGCCCCAGCCGGCCCCGCCTCCGCCCGCGCCCCGGCCGGCCCCGCCCCGACCACGCCCCGGCCAGCCACGCCCCGGCCGGCCCCGCCCGCGCCGCGCCCCGGCCGGCCCCGCCCCGGCCGCCGCCTCCGCCCGCGCCCCGCCCCGGCCGGCCCCGCCTCCGCCCGCGCCCCGCCCCGGCCGGCCCCGCCTCCGCCCGCGCCCCGGCCGGCCCCGCCCCGACCACGCCCCGGCCGGCCACGCCCCGGCCGGCCCCGCCCGCGCCGCGCCCCGGCCGGCCCCGCCCCGGCCGCCGCCTCCGCCCGCGCCCCGCCCCGGCCGGCCGTCCCCGCCCACCCCGGCCGCCGCCTACGCCCGGCCCGCCCGCGCCACGCCCCAGCCGTCCCCACCCCGGCCCCACCCCGGCCCTGGCCGCCGGCTCATCCTCCTGTCCCCGCCGCCTCTCCGCCAACGGCCGTCGGTGCCCCTCCACCCGTCCTGCCCCGGCGGTCGCGCAGGCGCGCCTCTCTGCCCCGGCCGTCGGCGCCTCTCCGCCCGTCCTGCCCCGGCCTCCGACGCCTCTCCGGCCCCGACGAGCGACGCCGACGCCGCCCCGTTCATCTTCTATTGGTGAGTGCGCTGCTCCTCTTCCTTGATCTGTCTCCAATGCAAATCGATGATTGTTTCCATACAGACATTTTCAATTTCTTGAATCCAACATAAATAAATGCAAATTGTTATAGGAATGGACGATTTATAGTTGTGAATGTGTATGTGGTACGTGATTGTGAATGCGGATTGTGAACATGGGACCAACAATATTTAATGTTTGAATTATTCGAAATATTGAACAATGTGGATGTATATGTCGGCCTTCGTGCCATGGTTATCTTTGTATATGTCGTTGTCGGCCTTCGTGCTGTGTTTTTTTGCAGGACGTGTGGTTTCAGAAACCTCCCCGTGTAGGGGAGGTGCTGCCGAATATTTTATTTGACAAAATTTTGATTGCTAGATTAGGTTGATGGTAATATGAAATTTATGTCAAATCAAAATGCCAAATTTGATTGATAGGTTGGGTTGATGCTAATATCAAATGCATGTCAATACCAAATTTTACAACAAACATTTCGTTTTTTTTAGGGAGAGGCCCTTTGCACCGTCCTCAGCAAGCTTGTACGTAGCCCGTTCCCCGCCGTCTGCTCCGACACGAGCGTCACCGACTCGCCCGACGTCGAGCCCGTAGGTGAGCACATGCAAAACCATACCCCTCAGCATTTAATTCGTAGATTCATATTTAAGTTGTGTACCTTCTTCGTCTCTTGTATTTATCTTTACCGTGTGGCTTCTTTGCCATGTTCTTGCGTTTCCTACAGTAAATAAGACATCTTATTTACTGTAGGATACGCAAAGACATGACAAAGAATTCATACCGTACAGTTAAATACAGCAGGCCAAGATTGTGCACAACTATGTCACGTAACCTATTTTGTTTTTTCGGGAGAAACGCCCTGCGCTGCTGCGCGGCGTCGACGGGCATCGGAGTCGCCCACACTGTGCACGAGGCATTGGTCCTCAACGACTTCGCCATGGAAGAGCTCCGATTCTACGAGGAAGGGGACTACTACAACCAAGGCATCAAGCTCCATGAGGACGAGAGCTACCTGAAGCTCTCGTCCTCATGGAGCTTGAGGCCTTGGTTGTAGTAGTCCCCTTCCTCGTAGAATCGGAGCTCTTCCATGGCGAAGTCGTCGAGGACCAATGCCTCGTGCACCGTGTGGGCGACTCCGATGCCCGTCGACGCCGCGCAGCAGCGCAGGGCGTTTCTGCTGCCATGGCCTAAATTTTTGCCGAGTGCCAGGACAGACACTCGGCAAACAAGTGTCGGCCCCAACCACCTTTGCCGAGTGCAACACTCGGCAAAACTTGGAGTCTTTGCCGAGTGTGGCACTCGGCAAAGGCCCCGTGAGCACTGACGGACGGCCGCGAACGTCGCCGTGCCGTCCGCGGCCGTCCGTTAGTGCTTTATTTTGCCGAGTGTCGGCTTTTGCACTCGGCAAAACCTTTGCCGAGTGCCCGACAAAAGACACTCGGCAAAGGGCCTGTTTGCCGACACGAGCTATGCCGTAACCCCTTTGCCGAGTGTAACACTCGGCAAAGGCTTTGCCGAGTGCATAACTGCCTTTGCCGAGTGCCCCTGGCACTCGGCAAACGTGGGGTTTCCCGTAGTGAGTCTGGAGTTAAGTAATCGTGCATTTTCTGACTTTATGGTTAGAATAATTTCATAGGCATTTACTTGTGAATGTTAAAGACCAGATATTTTCCTTAATCTAAAAAAATTCTGAATGAATTGCATTTTTTTAATACTTAATGAATTGCATTGAGGTCAGGCAATAAAATGTGCCCGCCAGACGGATGAATTTTTGTTACAAACCAGAAGATATCATTTTGGTATACATTGCAAAAAATGAATATACATGAGCTAGTGTAGGACATGATAGGATGATATATGATGAACTGGTCATTTCTGTCAAGAGCACGGTACAGGAGATCTATAACGAGTCTAAAATAATTCCCGCAGAAATTTGCCGTAGTGCAAGCTCGTTGTCCATGCGCGTGGCCGGTCAGAAGTTTCAACCGATCTGGGGCCGTCAATATCCAGCGCAAGAGCTATCAGTCTTCCTGAATGCTGAACAAGTCTAACTTCAGTCATATGCTCTGTAGCTCCGAGAATTCGTTCAAAACTACCTTTTGCTCTAGGACTCTTATGCATGGGAACAATCAAAAGTAGTCAGTCCACTCTCGAATTGCTGAAATGTTTCAATATTTCCAGTGTGGACTGACGACCATTTTTCATTTGACCATGATCTGTGTGTACTACGTACAAATGTACAAGACATGCATTATATTTGACTGAATATGTAATCGGCATCTATGAATGCTTGCATTTGCATATACCAGGATGCGCGTCAGTCTAATCCGTCAAAAACGTTTTCTTCATCCCCGGCAATGTCGCGGAAGCTAGCATCATCAGCTGGCTGGCTCAACGATCGATCGTCTCCATCGTCTGAACGATGGCTGGCTCAGCTCGCTGCGCTGCGTGCTATAAGTAGACGCCATGGTTTTGAGCTCTAGAAGCACAACAACCTGTTACTCAGCTCCAGCTCCTCTTCAAAAAAGGCAGCTCGATCGAGAGAGATCTCTAGCTCTCGACTGATCGAGCTAGCTTGCGGCACTGCGCGCACGCACGTCCTGATCAAGATGAAGGGAGGAATGAGGGCATGTGCGGCGGCGATGTTGGTTGCGTTGGTGCTCTTGGCAGCGTCGTCGGTGCACGCCGAAGCTGCGGCAGCGCCGGCGCGGCGCCTGCTAGGAGCTGCTGGCATCGCTGGGCAGCCGTCGGCAGAGGCGCCGCCGCCGCCACCGCCAGTGCTGCCGGTGTCCGTCAGCAAGGCATCGGCAGGGGCTTCTTGCGGCACGAACGATAAAAACAATTCTTGCCCTCCGCCTCCCCAAGCGCCATAGCATGGCTTGCTACCTCACTACGGGAAACCCCGTATACGCCGAGTGTCTAGCTCTTTGCCGAGTGTATTTTTTTGGACACTCGGCAAACAAGCTCTTTGCCGAGTGTATTATTTTGACACTCGGCAAACAAAAAACACTCGGCAAAGAGCTTGTTTGCCGAGTGTCACAATAATACACTCGGCAAAGAGCTTCTTTGCCGAGTGTATTATTTTGACACTCGGCAAAGAATTGAGTTTTTTTGTTTTTGAAGCGCAAGTGATTCAAATAATAAAATATAAGAAGTAAAAAAATTATATGCATGTTGTTTGCCGAGTGTCAAAATAATACACTCGGCAAAGAGCTTCTTTGCCGAGTGTATTATTTTGACACTCGGCAAAGAATTGAGTTTTTTTGTTTTTCAACCGCAAGTGATTTTAAATAATAAAATATAAGAGTAGAAAAATTGTATACATGTTGTTTGCCGAGTGTCAATAGAATACACTCGGCAAAGAACCATAAAAAAATATAAAAAAATAAATAATAAACTTGTTTGCCGAGTGTCAAATAAATACACTCGGCAAAGAGCCTCTTTGCCGAGTGTCAAATAAAATACACTCGGCAAAGAAGCTCTTTGCCGAGTGTTTTTCCTTTGACACTCGGCAAAGATGGGAGCTAAAAAAAGAGTGTATATTCTAATAAAGCAAATTAAGTCTAAGAATCATGAGATTTGTCTTGATGTGATGGTACCACACATAGAGGCTGTGATAAAAAGTTGAGAAGATTTCACACATTTTTTCATAACGATATTTACAAAATCGAAACAACTCATGAAAGTATATGTGTGATTGTATATGAGAGGGTTAGTAAATGTATTTTTTGAATACAAACTTTTTTATATGATCTCATATGAAAAAACTTCGTATATAAAAGTCGTACATCTTTACGAAATATAAAACTTTGTAGTTGACAACTCTTGCATTTGAGATTATTTCATAACTTAAAATATTATTATAATTTATCTAATTTGAAATTTGAAATTTAAAAATTTGAAATGGTCTCGCATGTTAATACATTATATATCAAACTTGTACATATCCACGGAATATAAAACTTAGTAGTTGACAGCTTTTTAATTTGAGATTGTTTAATACTTTAAAATATTCGTATAATGTGTCTAATTTGAAATTTGAATTTTTAAAATTTTTCAAATGACCTCGGATGTAAATATGTTCTATATCAAAGTTGTAGGTCTCGAAAAGATGTAAAACTTTGTAGTTTACAACTTTTTTATTTGAAATTGTTTAGCCATCCAAAACTTTGTTATAAACGCATAGAGGAAACACAACTTGCCACGTCAGCGATCCGTCTCTTGAAAATTGAGGCTTCCTATTGGTCCACGTCAGCGATCCACCTCTCACCCTCATCTCTTTTCTCCCTCACCAGCTCTCATTCTCTCTCCACCGGTCACTCCCTCCACTCCCTCATCTCTCTCTTCCTTATCTCCCTCCTCTCTCTCCACCGGGCGGCGCGGCAGGAGGCGGGCGGCTCCGGCGCACGGCCCCGGCGCGGGCGGCCGGTGGCGCGCGGCACCGGCGCGAGCGGCCGGAGGCGCATGGCCCCGCTCGGGCCGCGCGGCCGGCGGCGCGCGGCCCCGCTCGGGCGCACGACCGGCGCACGGCCCTGGCGGCGCGGCAGGAGGCGAGCGGCCCAGCTCGGGCGCACGGCCCCGCTCGGGCGCACAGCCGGCGCACGGCCCTGGCGGCGCGGCAGGAGGCGAGCGGCCCAGCTCGGGCGGCGCGGCCGGCGGCACGAGGCTCCGGCGTGGGCGGCCGGAGGAGGTCCGCGGCCCTGGCGCAGGTGGCGCGGCGTGGTCCCAGCTCGGGCGGCGCGGCCGGCGGCACGCGGCCCCGGCGCGGGCGGCCGGCAAAGCTCTAGCTAATAATACGACCTATACGTGCATACTCTCAACTGCTTCCTGTAATATATAACAGCATGGTTTTTTTCGTCGAAAGAATATATATTTAGCTTGGATAAGTTTATTGTTCGTAGGCTGTGGCAGGAGGCGCCCACAAATAGTTTGTTAGAAGTGGAGAAATATTCATTTGAATTATTATTACCTGTTCTTTTGTAATGATCGAAGAGCAAATCATCAGCTATTTATTTGGTTTCACTACTGGGCATATGAAATTCTGTGCGTGGATCACATGAGTGGACCCGATGCTGTTCTGCATTACTAATTACGTACTACCTGTACCTGCAGCTGCAGTTTTACAACAAGCCGATGCTGCTGGCTATGTTGTGCAATAGATGGTGGATTACATATTTACACTTAAACAAGAGAAAATACTAGTGCAAATGATGACCGGTGTTTTATAGGTTCATATTACGAGAATTATGTCCATGAAGTGTCCTAACAGATTTGAACGTTAAACTTGGTCGATAGAGCGGTGTAAAATATCTGAACTTACATTAGCACAGACCTAAGAGTCTCATTCTTAAACAGGACCCGTCAACTCCTCTCAGATCAAACTGTGACTGATATCCTCATAAAACACTGCGAGTTCAAAAAAGAAAGTCGCCAGAATGCAGCCTCATAAATTCCAAAATGTATTTCTGCATTTTTACCACATTCTGGTTAGTTTTGCCCCGAAACACAGGCGTCATCTTAACTAGTAGGCCAGGACTCTTAAGTTTCCAATCCAGCGAATAAGGTGTGTGTACCTAGCTGGTCGAATAGCGTTCCTAATTAACTTCCATATGGACGCAATCACCAAAGCTTACTGCAGTTAACAATTTGATATAAAATCCCCAAAAAATTAGCTCTAGATGATCGACATGTGCTTAAAATTAGCCAACACCCGGCCCAAAACCAAATATATCCTGATCGAGTGAGCTGTGAATGTGAAAAAAATTCATTATCTATGCTGGTTAACTGTCAAATTCCAAACCAAGCCCTCCGAACTACATCTAGATGAATTCCTTGTAATTTCACATAGACAAAATGTTCAATAAACAATATATATTCTGTCACTCAAGTTCGAGTCCTCCACTCGGTATGGATCTTTGTTTTTTTATTAGTTTTAGGATTCAACGACCAACGCTAGATTATGAAGAAAAGAAATATAATTGTGGCCAAACAGAAAGTCAAGTCAGCGGACCAGTTGTCTTGACCCCTAACGGATGGAATATACAGGTCAACACAAGTTAAAAAAAAAGCTCAAAGTCAATCGTGTTTCTGTTGGTCTGTCATAGCCTCGAAGCTTCATATATCATTATTTTTTTTTAAAAAAGCTTCATATATCAGTCGCAGGGGCCACGGTCCGAGTGTCCTTCAGATTCGCAGGCTTCGTACTAGATCCGTACCAGAACTCAAAGTAGTCAGCAACGAGCAGCTGCCAACGAATTCATTAATCAGACCGCTAGCTGCAAGCGGAAAGTTCTGCGGTCAAACTTTCGCTTTTTAGGGTGCGCGTGTCACTGTAGCATTTCGTTTGTATATGTGAAAAATTGTCTAAAAATTGATTAAATAGGCTCAAAATGTTCGTTTCGCAGAGTACAACAAAACTGTATCAGCCCTTGTTTAGTTCCCAAAAAGCAACCCCAAAGTTTACTATGCAAAAAGAAGATTCCCGTCACATCAAAATGTCGGCTCATGCATGGAGTACTAAATGTAGATGAAATCAAAAACTAACTGCACAATTTTGTTGTAGTTTGAGAGACGAACATTTTGAGCCTAATTAATCAATTTTTAGATAATTTTTCACACATACAAACGAAATGCTACAGTGACGCAATAATTACGAAGTGTCCCAAACCCCCAAATCCCCACCTCCCTATTTTGCATCTAAACAAGACCTAATTAGTTTTTGATTTCCTCTACATTTAGTACTCTATGCATGTGCCGACATTTTGATGTGATAGAAATCTTGTTTTTGCATAGTAAACTTTGGGGGTAAAATTTGGGATCTAAACAAGGCCCGAGTCTGAATTCTGAAGCCCGAACTTGTAATCCATGACTTGGTTAGGGATCATTGCCACGTGGCAACGCGTCCTAAGTTCCAATGAATTGTGGCCGTCAAATGGGTTATGCGTATCGTCCAGGCATATGATTCATACTGTAGGTTCATAGGTCACCGATCTGATGTATGTCTATTATTTCCTCACATGTTTTATTGCTCGTATAAATCTATACTATAAAGATCCAAACTTTTGACAACCAATACGGGTGGAAAAAGGATTTTTCATCATTTAGTCTCGGTTACGTTTTGGTCCGAGACAAATAGATAGTCCCGGTTTGTATATTTCTAGGTCTTGGAGGACCTTTAGTCCCGGGTGGCAACACCAACCGAAAATAAAAGTCACCCTTTTAGTCCTGTTAATGTTTCCACGAGACTAAATTAAGGTCCTCCACGAAATAATTTAAAAGAAAAGCACTCAGAGATGTACCACATGTGCTACTCTGTAGGTAAGATAGTACGTAAGGGAGGCTATACGTGAGGCAGAGGTCCCGAGTTCAAATCCGCGAACCGTACGTGTGTATTTACCCGTGAAAATTCACGGACCCGTGACTTCATATTTCATGCACTCATACGGTTTTAGTCGCAGATATGTCTATTCGCAGCACGTTTTGTCTTGGACAGAATCGACAGTCCACGCTTGAATTGGAACGCTAACTAGAAGAAATTACTAACAAAAGTTTCACCAGTCGAATCCGTCAAAAACGTTCATTCTCCACGTCCGCAACGACGTGAGCGAAGACGTATACATGCATGCTCGATTGATTCGCGAAGGCCATGAATGTTTGCGAACCTTCAGGCTTCGCTGGTTGCATGCCTATAAAAGCCAGCGCACCACCTGGGCTCTTCATAGTTCATACACTCACCAAACGATAGATCTATATATGCTCTCGAGCTGACCACGCGAGCAACGCACCAAAGCTAGACCAGTAGATCATCACTGAAGACGATGAAGGGAGGAGGCAAAGGATCCCTCGCCGGAGCAGCAGCGCCAGCGACAATAATAATGTTTCTACTGGTAGCGCTGCTGATGCTCGTCGCGGCGTCGATGAACGCACACGCCGCCGCGGCGCCGCGCCGTCTGTCAGGGCCTAAGCCTAACCCTTGCACTAATGACCCAAACAACCCGGGCCACAACTGCCAGGCCCCCCCTCTGGGCAAGCAAGCAGCAGCAGCGCACACGGACGCGCAGCCACGTCCGCTGATCTCAGTCAGCAAGGCATCGGCAGTGCCTAGCGACTGCGGCTACCGGGGGAGTGCTCCTGCAGGCCAGACGTGCCCCACTCCCCCGTCGTCGAATGCTCCATGAATTCACCGTGCCTTTGGGAACGAACTGCGCTGTGCCATTTAGATCGAATTCACGTGTAGAATAATCGGTCGATCAGTTGATGATAATCTAGCTAGCTGCTATGTGCACGCAGATCATTCATTGGTTGCTATACATATATATAAATAATGTAATTGTCCATGTGTCTTGTACACACTTACATATATACATAGACAGTCAAATATGCTTGTACTTAAGAGGAACGGCTCTGATCCTATATGAACAGTGTAATTGTAAAATTTTAGACAATGAAATAAAGCACCAGCTGTTTGTTCAAGGGCGCCAGAGCTCAAAAGTAACGGCAAGATTTTAGAGACTAAATTTGCTTGATGGAATTGGGGCACTTGAATTCGAACTCAGATGAAAGATTTGATAATATGCATGCATGCATGCATGATGCATGCATATATAGTACCGTTCAAATAACTGTCACACCCGGATTTATACAAAACCCGAATGCGGCCATATGTGTGCCCAGGAAGTCCACCGACACATATAGCGAACAAATATGGTAAAAATCAGAGTAAAATGCTTATTTCTCATCATAAAGTAGCGATTACATCAGAGTTTGCATAAATGAAATACATGGACAGCGGAAGACTAATACATCTCTCTAAGCGTAGCCGCAATCCCACAGGGACTCTGACTGGGAGAACGCCAGCTCAGAAGTACGGCAAGTCCTCTGGAAACTCCACAGCATAGTCAGCCTGACTCCAATCTGTTACCCGTCCGGGATTTTGCCCAAAAATAGTAATAACAGCAAGTGTAAGTAATGGAAATTACTTAGCAAGTATAGCACGGGTTATGAAGGCTCAAAAAGGCTAGACACTGGCTTAACTGCATTAGCACTTTTAGTTGGTTCGTTTTAACTTTATCCAAGTTACTACAAGTGAATGAGAATCCCAGTTGTAACCCAATTAATGGTGTAAGTGACATTAAACAGGAATAAATACCATATTCTAATCAAAAAGGATCCAGGCCGCTCGTGACCCTGAGCAAGGCTATCATGATAGATCGTACACTCTGCAGAGGTTTCGCCCTTTACCCACCAGTCGCGTAAAAGTTCAAAAGAACTTTGCACCCAACCACGCACATCAACACTTCCGAGGTGTGACTGCATAGGGACGCTACGAGGCTTTCACAAGACACCCTAACAAGACAGTAGCCGCTGGAGTACTACAAAGTGGTGAGAACCTAGGCACCGAGATTGACTGACCCTCAGGGCGCAACGTGAGGGGGTCAATGGCATCCACGCACCGGCAAATCATGCCAACAAGAAAGTAAATGGTGCAACGTGCGGAGCTCCCGCACTCACGGGGGCTCCCAACACGGGACTGGGTCTAACGGGACCTAGCCGACGGGGCTACCGTCCTCGGTGGAATCCGAAATCACCCCGTGCTTTGCCTCCCACAACGCCGTAGGCCACTCGGTAACCACTGCCAAGCTAGAGACGTACAAGCTACTCAACCAAGACCAGAGCCCATATAGTTCCGGCGGTGGCGACAGGCTCCTGGGTTGCCGCTTTAAGAACCGGTCCTTATAGGGAGACACTAGAGCAAAGCACACAACACATGCTCTAGCCCCCTAGTCCAAGTTGCTAAAAAGCAAGTTTTATCATTAATGTTGAAATGGACCATTAAGTCAAATTTAACAATTAAGTAAAGGTGACAGTAGTTGCGCCTAGCAAAATACTACCCATATGCATAAACCCATAGGAATACAAGGACAGGGAAATAAATGCTAGGAAATAACCTTAATGGTAAACAATATTAGACACATGCGTATGTAATGAACAGTGTATTAAAAGTGAGATGGGTAGCAAGGATTGTCCGTGCTATAACTTGCCTTCCTCGGAGTACGGCTGCTGCTGAAAATCCTGCTCCGGCACGTCCTCAACGTACTCGTAGTCCAACGCTACGGGCTCACCGACTGGACACGAACATCACGCCACGCATTCCAAGACAATCATCACAGGCAAGCAATAGTAATTCTATTAGAACAGTACACCAAACAGTAAAAACAGTACAAAAACAGGAGCTAAAAATATTCTACGCGTCGCTACGAACACATGAGCGCGAAAATCACGCAAATCGGAGCTAAAACGTGAAAGTTATAGCGTTTCTAAGATTCGGGGGCTTGCTGGCAAAGTTTTAAAATTTCCAGGGGCCTAAACGAATAAAATAGGACCTATTTGTAATTATTTTTAAATTAAAATGGACCGCGGGTTAATTTCAGAAAAAGTCAGGGGCTCTTTAGCATATATGCCAGCGCTGACCGGTATCGGCGGGTTTGACTCAGGGGCGGCCGGATCTCGGCCGTTGGATCTGGATCTGACGGACCACAGCGAGGGGCTCGCCGGGGAAGAAAGGCGCGCGGCGGCGCCGCTCGGGCCGCCGGCGAAGCTCGCCGGAGTTGGCGATTTCTCGCGCTACAGAGCTCCAAAATCGATGATTCTTGGTCCTACGGGTTCAGGGGAGGATGGCGAGTCGGCCTAGGGGGATCTTGACGAGCTTTGGCCGACGAAGGGGTCGGGCGGCGGAGGTGTGCTCCGGTGAAGCGCGGAGAGGGTGTTTCGGGTGGTTTGGGGCTCGGTTTCTCAGCTCTGGAGCAGCTGGGGAGGGTCACACGTGCACCCGTGGTGAAAATGTGCAGTGTGATGGGGCGTGCTGGCCGGACGGCGGTGGCCGGCGGCGGAGCGCCATCGGCGGCCGAGGGGAGTGGCTCTACGGTGTTCTAATGCCGAAATTGAAGGGCTGGGGAGCTTCAGTACCTCGCAAGGACGCTCCTGACGCAAGGAATTGGTCGGAGAAGGGGCGGAGCGACGGGTCGACGGCGGGCGGCGCAAGTCGGCGTCGGTGTACGCCGGCGAGGATGCTCCGGTGCTCGGGGAAGGGCTCGGGGTAGCTTGGCGCGCTCCTCGTAGCTTGGTGACGACCGCCCGAGGCTTGGGTGGAGCGGAGCTGCACCAGGGCGACGTGACGGCGGCGAGCGGCGGAGCACGGGCTCGGCGGCTCGGGAAAACCCGGTGGAGGTGCGGCGGCGTGGCTAGGGTTGCTGGTGTGGGGTTGAGCGGGCTCGGGCGAGGCTCAGGCCAAGTTAAGTAGGCGTGGAGGGGAAAGGAAGGGTCCGGCGTGCGGAAATTCTGGCGAGCGCCATCGCCGGCGACAAGAAAGGAAAGGGGGGGGGGAAGAAAGGAAGGTGAGGGATGACAGGTGGGGTCGACCGAGCAGAGAGAGAAGGGGGGGGGGGCGGCGACGCGCGCCTGGGCCGAGTGGGGGAGTTGGGCCGCGGCTGTTGGGCCGGCTCGGGGAGGGGGGAGAGTGTTGGGCCAGGGCGGAGTGGCTGCTGGGCCGGGGAAAAGAAAGAAAAGGAGAAGGGGTTGGGCTGGACCGGGAGAAAGGAAGAGGGGGCTGAATTGGACTTGAGAAAAGTTCAGGGAGTGAAATCGAACTTTGGGCTTAAAAACTTTTCTAGAGTTCCAAACAAAGTGATTCAAATTTGAATTTAAATATATTTAAATTCTTGTTTGAATCACAAGCAATACAAAAATAAATGCAGCAGCATGAATGCAACAATAAATGTTTCTATCACTTATATTTGATTTTAATTGTTAGAAAATTATTATTTAGTCTTTATAAAATAGGTGAAAGCATTAAATAATTAATTAAATGCCAAAATTTTTTAAAATTGAGTATTTTGGGTGTTACAATAACGGTCTCAACAGTTTACTGCTTACGGAATAATTTAAAAACTTATGTATTGTTTAATAATTGATACTAGAGCAAAGCTAAATTAAATCAACATTATTCACTCTCATCAAAGACCTCTCCAGCTTTACATGCACTCTACACATATCCATTTTTGCCATTTTATCTCTTGAACACATATCCGTGCACCGCTAGACCTTAAAAATCATGCATTGAAGCATAAAAAATTAAAAAGTACATACTCACCCCATAAAACTCTCGATCAGGTAGATCCTAACTCATCAATATATACAACACGATGCCAGAGCCAGGTGGATCATTTTAGTAGTTTTGTTCTAAGCAAACCCATTTGTTCTTTGTGTTTCAATAGGAAAACACAGTATTTCGTCGCACGGTTGGGGACATCAAACCAGGGTAAAAAATTGAAATTTCACGAATTTTGATGGTGGCCAAAGGAAAATTCCGAAATATGCGATTAAACTTATATTTATATTTTGTTTGTAAATACAGTACTTAGACACATATTTTGTATTGTTTGCATTGCATTTTCGTCAGTCTAATAATTATATAACTATAAATCATTCTAATAATTTGTTTAGACACAAAAACTTTAGAAAATCATATAATGTTGTGAAGACTCTAAAAATATTTTGGTGAAACACTCACATACATGCATACTCACCCCTATGAATACACGTACTATCAAAGCTATTAAAATTCTCTTCTTTCAAAATTGCAACGCTTATTTCCTTTTGTTTTTCCTCGAATATACAATAAAGCTATGCATCTTTATATTAAAGTATAAATTCTTTACAAGGTACGACATGCTGCAATAAATTGTGTGGCTAGTTGTCTATGACTTGAAGAAGACTTACAGACGGACAGGACTGAAAGAGGGAACTACTTCCTCGGTTTTTTACATGTCATTCATCCTATGATAGACTTGTCCAACTTGAACAAAATTTAGTTAAAAATAGAACAACGTCTTTAATTATTAAATTTGGTGTTGTAGATATTTTATATTTTTTATATACTTGGTTAAAGTTAGTTGGATAAATTTGACTCAGGACAAAACAAATATAACTTGTGAAATACTGAGGGAGTACTACTCGATGTGAAGACAATCAAAGCTTTTCATTCCCAACTCAATCTAGAGTAAATTTCATTAAATTTGGATTCAGGATTATTTTCTTACAATATATACTTCTCCATCATACAAATTAAATATTAGTAGACTAATTATTGAACAAGGTTGTTTCCTAACAAAATGAAATAAGGCATGTAAAAAGCAGAGGGAGTAATATAATCTTGACTTCTTCAATCAGTCCATATGCCTAGAATTTGATTTACACGAACATTTGAGATACAACTAACATAAGGCACACTTAATATCTAAAGATGGAATCTTAGGAATTCAAGTTCATGACTTAGTACCGGTGTCGCATTTATCTGAATTTATTCCATTATTTAACCAGCACTATTCTTTCAGTGATAGATGACATGGTCATCTACAATGAGGTACATGTGGTGACTCCATCAATCTCGATATCTACCGGCCCAATCTCTCCGAGGCGGTGATAGGGGTAGGGTTTGCGTGTGTGTATTTATAGGGATGAGTCTACGCGTGCGTGAGTGTCTCCATGTACTGGTCAATCACAAGAAAAAAAATGAAATCTTAGGGGCAAAGAGTGCCAAGTTAGTAAGACCAGCTGACCTGAACGCTAGATATTGAAACCTTCCACAGGTGCAATCTTCTATAGTTCTCTTATCTTTTTCTAAAGAAAAAAGTCTAAATTACTACCCTCATGAACGAAGTCTGGATAACGCCTTAAAGATGTTTTGGTTTATTTTACACCAACAACAATCCGAATCGGTCCAATCTACCCCTTTTTATAAGATTTATCTTTTTTATTTCTCCATGAATAAGTGGTATTTTAAGTTAAAATTTTATGGGATAGTAAAGAGACATTGTATTTTTCAAAAATATAATATAAATTTTTTATCATTATTTCTCATAAAATTTGTTTGATATTGTTAATTTATTATTACATATCGTAGCCGTCAAAAATAATGATGAAAATCATAATATATTTTTAAATATCAACTCAAAATATCAACTCAAAATAACATGTGTGCCTCGAGAAACAAAAAATAGAAATTTTACGAATAGGTAACCTAAGCCGATTGAGATAGTTGATGATGTAAAATGGACTAAAACATACTTTACGGGTTATCCAGACTTTATCCATACTTGAAGGTAATAGTAATTTGGACTTTTTCTTTTTTTAACATCCTGAACACATGCCGCGCACCCTAGACCTTACACATCATCCGTTGAAGCATATAAAGATAATCCTAACCTTAAAACTCACGAATAGATCGATCCTTGAAGAACCAAAACAACGACTAGAGGGGGGGGGGGGGTTGAATGGGAGCATAAAAAATTCTTCGCAAGAATTGACTTGCGACGGCGCGCGCGTGCGGTGACCTCCTCTAGGTGAACCCATTTTTTTATTTTTTCGGACCCCTTTAGTCCCGGGCCGTGTTACTGACAGGACTAATGTCCATTTTAGTCCCGACTCCGCGCCTAGTTCCGGGGCCGTTGTCCAGGTTGGGAAACCGGGACTAAAGGTTCCTCCCAACCGGGACAAATGACTATTTTCCACTAGTGCAACGGACCTATCGGTCATTGAAACACTACCCCTTCTAGCGACCCCACCCATCAGGCCTTTTTTTCGCCAAACTTTTGACAACCGATGGGCTCATCGGTCATTGAAACCCTACTCCTACTGACGACCCTACCCGTCAGGCTTTTTTTCGTCAAATCATCTACTTTCTTCGTGCGTATCTGTAGTATGGAATCGTCGAGTTCGTAACCAACACGATCTCTAGCCAACTATGTATTATGCAATTTTATTTTCTATTAAACGTGCGTGTCCCACGTGCGTTCTTGCTAGTTAATCTTAAAAAATCATAAAAAACTCCCAATACTACCTATGTTGGTTTCTAGATGTCACACCCGGATTTACTCAAAACCCGAATGTGGCCATATGTGTGCCCAGGAAGTCCACAGACACGTATAACGAACAAATATGGTAAAAATCAGAGTAAAATGCTTAATTCTCAACATAAAGTAGCGATTACATCAGAGTTTGCATAAATGAAATACATGGACAGCGGAAGACTAATACATCTCTCTAGCGTAGCCGCAATCCCACAGGGACTCTGACTGGGAGAACGCCAACTCAGAAGTACGGCAAATCCTCCGGAAACTCCACAGCATAGTCAGCCTGACTCCAATCTGTTACCCGTCCGGGATTTTGCCCAAAAAATAGTAATAACAGCAAGTGTAAGTAATGGAAATTACTTAGCAAGTATAGCACGGGTTATGAAGGCTCAAAAAGGCTGGACACTGGCTTAACTGCATTAGCACTTTTAGTTGGTTCGTTTTAACTTTATCCAAGTTACTACAAGTGAAGGAGAACCCGGTCGTTACCCAATTAATAGTGTAAGTGACATTAAGCATGAATAAATACCATATTCTAATAAAAAAGGATCCAGGCCGCTCGTGACCCTGAGCAAGGCTATCATGATAGATCGTACACTCTGCAGAGGTTTCGCCCTTTACCCACCAGTCGCGTAAAAGTTCAAAGGAACTTTGCACCCAACCACGCACATCAACACTTCCGAGGTGTGACTGCATAGGGACGCTACGAGGCTTTCACAAGACACCCTAACAAGTCAGTAGCCGCTGGAGTACTATACGGTGGTGAAAACTTAGGCACCGAGATCGACGTACGCCCACGGAGTCACACCGTGAGGGGGTCGATGGCGTCCGGAGCGCGGGTATCCCACCCATACTGCGCAACGTGCAGAGTTCTCAATCGCTGAGACTCCTACACGGGACTGGGTCTAACGTGACCTAGCCAACGGGGCTACCGTCCTCGGTGGAATCGGAGATCACCCAGCGCCGTACCTCCCACAACGCCGTTGGCCCCTCGGTAACTACTGCCAAGCTAGAGACGCACAAGCTACTTGACCAAGACCAGAGCCATTATAGTTCCGGCGGTGGCGACAGGCTCCTGGGTTGCCGCTTTAAGAACCGGTCCTTATAGGGAGACACTAGAGCAAAGCACACAACACATGCTCTAGCCCCCTAGTCCAAGTTGCTAAAAAGCAAGTTTTAATCATTATAGTTGGAGTGGACCATTAAGTCAATATTAACAGTTAAGTAATGGTGACAGTAGTTGCGCCTAGCAAAAATACTACCCATATGCAAAAACCCATAGGAATACAAGGACATGGAAATAAATGCTAGGTACGACCTTAATGGTAAACAGTATTAGACACATGCGTATGTAAAGAACAATGTATTAAAAGTGAGATAGGTAGCAAGGATTGTCCGTGCTATAACTTGCCTTCCTCGGAGTACGGCTGCTGCTGCAAATCCTGCTCCGGCACGTCCTCAACGTACTCGTAGTCCAACGCTACGGGCTCACCGACTGGACACGAACATCACGCACGCATTCCAAAACAATCATCACATACAAACAAAAGTAATACTATTAGAACAGTACACCAAATAGTAAAAACAGTACAAAAACAGGAGCTAGAAATAATCTACGCTTCGCTACGAACACATGAGCGCGAAAATCACGCAAATCGGAGCTAAAACTTGAAAGTTATAGCGTTTCTAAGATTCGGGGGCTTGCTGGCAAAGTTTTGAAATTTCCAGGGGCTAAAACGAATAAAACAGGACCTATCTGTAATTACTTTTGAATTAAAATGGACCGCGGGTTAATTTGGCTGAAACCGAGGGGCTCTTATGCAAAACAGCCTCGGCTGACCGTTACATTGGGGTTTGACCCGGGGCGTGGCGTGCCGAGGGCCGTCGGATCTGGATCCGAGGATCCAAAATAGACCGGAGGGGGTGCTCGCCGGGGAAACAGAGGGAGGCGGCGGCGCTGCTCGACCTACGGCGGCGCATCGCCGGAGTAGCATCGATCCGGCGCTCCAGGGACTCATTGGCGACGGAACTTGGACGAGGAGCATCCTGGGGCTAGGGCGAGTTCACTAGGGGTGTTCTCGACGTGCAAGTGTTGGCCTAGGGGGGCGCACGGCGGCGATAGAGGCCCGCCCGACTCCGGCGAGGCATTGCGCGCTCGTCGGGGCTCGGTTTCGGGTAATTCGCGCGGCTAAAGGACCAGCGGGGGACGGGGTTGCTAGCTGCGTAGAAGATGTTGAGGGAAGATCGTCGACGGAGTGGGTCGTCGGCGAGGGGCGGAGCTCGTCGTCGGTGTTCGTCGGGGACGGAGCTCCGGTGCGCGGGACAGGACTCGGAGTAGCTTGGAGGGGTCCTCGTGGCCTGGCGAAGCTCCTCCACAGCTTGATAGGGGCGAAGGTGCACAGGGACGGTGGAGCGACGTCGGCGAGCGGCGGCGAGCGTGCTTGCGCTCGGGAGCGGCGCGATTTGGAGGCGGCGGCGCTAGGGTTGGGGAAATGGGTGAGGGGAACGGAGGCTGCGGGGTCGCCAGATTAAGTAGGGAGGGAGCGCCTGCCTCGGCGTGCGGGCCCCGGCCACGGCGATCGCGCGCGTCGGGCGCCATTAGCGCGGGGGAAGAAGGAAGGTAGGGGGAAAGAGGCTGACGTGCGGGGCCCAGCGGCCAGTGGCACAGAGGGTAACAGGGCGAGCGGCTGCGGCTGGGCCGGCTTGACTGCGGGCTGGGCCGAGCGGGGAGAAGAGGCGCGGGTGTTGGGCCGCGGAGAGGTGGGCCGGCTCGGGGAAAAAGAAAAGGGAAAGGAGAAAGGGAGCTGGGCCGCGGTGAGCTTCTGGGCCGGGCCAGAGGAAGAGTAGAGGGAGCAAAGGTGGACTGGGAGAGAAGTTCAGGGAGCAAAACCGAACCATGGGCCTAACAACTTTTCTATAGCTCCAAACAAAGTGATTCAAATTTGAATTTAAATATATTTAAATTCTTGTTTGAATCACAAGCAATACAAAAATAAATGCAGCAGCATGAATGCAACAATAAATGTTTCTATCACTTATATTTGATTTTAAATTCTAGAAAATTATTATTTAGCCTTTATAAAATAGGTGAAAGCATTAAATAATTAATTAAATGCCAAAAATTTTAAATTGAGCATTTTTGGGTGTTACACTAGATAGTAGACATATTGAGATTTTTAATTCAAAAAGTCTAACTTCATACAGTTGATCAACAATTAATCAAATCATATTCACACTTAGTGTATATATGTTATACATGGGTAGCACAACATATTTTTTTTCTTGCGAATATACAAAATTATATCAAAGAAAGAATAATTCGTCATAAAGAAACCAAATTACTTACAAATTTGGTAGAAGCGCTTTCCCGTCGATTCGTTTTACGAATGTACTCTTATCAATGTGTAGTGTAACAAGACATGCATGAATGCAATTGTTGTGAATACGCATGCACTCAGGTAGCATAAATAATCTACGCGTGCTACACGTACGCGTATACTAGGTACCCGGCCTGAAGGTTACACGAGTCACTTCAATCCGTCAAAAACGTTTTCTTCATCCGCTGCATCGTCGCGGAAATTGGCATCAGCCATGGCTGGCTAGCCGATCGTCGAACGTTCGAACAAACAGTGAGCTAGCTGCAGAATGCTATAAGTAGACGCCATTGCCTTCAGGATTGGACGCACATCAGTAGCCTAACTCAACTCGAGCTAATCAGCACTGAACAAGCTACTCGAGGTCTCTATTATCTCAAGATCACTCCATACTCATCAGCTAGCTTCAGAGACCCTACTGATCAAGATGAAGGGAGCAGCTGGCGTCGGAGGCAAAGGAGCGAGTGGAGCGCGGGCAGCGGCGCTGTTTGCGCTGCTGCTCATCGCGGCGTCCGCCGTGCACGTCGCCGACGCCGCGGCGGCGCCCCGCCGTCTGCTAGGAGCTGATGGCGCCGCTGGGCAGCCGTTGTCTGCGGCGGCGTTGCAGGCGCAGCCGCCACCCCCGTTGCAGGTGTCGTCCGCCGTCGAGGCAACGGCAGGGCCTTCTTGCGGCACCAATAACAAGAACAATCCTTCATGCCCTCCTGCTCAAGCGCCGTAGCTAGCTCGCTATATAGTACTTGATATATGCATATACTCTTCCCGAATTGATTACCTTGGATCTTCTTCTAAAAGATACTAGTAAATAACTTGAAATAAGTTCGTTAATTTGTACAATTAATGGCACCGCTCAGCATACGTTGTGATAAATATGTTATTCTATTAGCTTTGCTTACATGATGTGTTACTCGATCTATTAGCTAGGAGTGAAGAATAAAACTGTGTAATTCAATTCGATTGAATCATTTGCAGTTGTTTGTACTTCCCCGTCTTATTATTATTCGCTGACAACTCTGAATGTTTGACTATTCATGTTATTTGAAAATTCTGTCCAAATATAAAAAAGAAAAGTCATGTTTAAAGTATATCATCGATGACAAAGTAAGCTACAAATAAAATAAATAATACTTACATATTTTTTCTATAATAAGAGGAATGATCAAACATTACAAATAAAAGTTAACAATAATAATAATTTAGGTATAATAAAAGCAATCAATCTGGAGTGCTCCGTGCTAATTTTTGTTTGAATCAGTGGACCGGCATATGAACTTTGGTACGTAAGGGTCGACGCTGTTCTATCGCAGTGGTTACATGCCACAAATGGCTCAAAAGAGTGTACAGTAGCATACTCCCTCCGGTTTGGTAAATGAGGTCGTTTAGGATAAGTTTTGAGTCAAACATTGGAAATATAAATCATAAATAACATTTAAGTCGTTGAGTTTGGAAATGTGAAAATTATATAAATAGATTGGTCTTGAAAATTACTTTCATAAAAATATACATATATAATTTTTTAAGAAATATTTTTATAGAAAAGAGAAGTCAAAGTTGTGCTTTGATGACCGTATCGCTGTCCTAAACGACTTCCTTTACCAAACCGGAGAGAGTACTACGGGCACGTGTAATAGGAAGAAAGGAAGCTCGTTGGCAATGTAGAATGTTTATTCAATTGAACTGCCATTTTCTTGTTTGTTTTAGAGTACCAGTGTTGTTTTGGAATAAGGGCAACCAGCTAGCTTTATTTTTGTTGGAGTGAAATGCACCATAGGTCACTAAACTATTCTCGCATTCTCATTTGGGTCCATATGAACTCTCAAAGTGATCATCGAGATCCATCATCTTTTAAGTTGATTCATTCTAAGTTCACTCAAGTTCCAATCATGAATCTAGATTCACATTTAAAATAAACCACTTAAAAAGTTAAAGGACCCAGACGGCCACTTTGAAAGTTTATGGATCTAGATGAGAATGCGGGAATAGTTTAAGGACCTGTGATGTAATTCACTCAATTATTGGCCATACATATGAGCTTCTGTCTTTCAAAAAAAAACTATAAACTCTTAAAACCAGTCACTAAGAAGAAACTTTGTGTGTGTGTGTGTGTGTATATATATAATATGTGTGTGTGTGACAAATTCTTCCATCACCACGTCCACGTTATATAGTGAACCCTAATTACGTTGATTTATAATTAACCACGGGACGGAACGGGATCTGTGTTACTTGATACGTGCATCTGCCTGATTAAATTATTTGATACTACTATACAAACAACAAGCAACCTTGTGCACCTTTGACAATTTGGTTCAAAGATATGCCGGGTCAAAATTTCTTATAGAATTTTGTTAGGGTAGTTATGTACCTGTATTTATAGGGGTGAGTGTATATAAGTGTTAATTTTTGTGCTACAAAAGAAGTGGTGTTGTGCAGTTACAAAATCATAAAATTTTGTAACAAAATAATACTTATATACGATGCCACGGACTGAGAGTGAAATCAAAGACCTCGATGATACGGGATATTGCAGGGAAATGATCTAGCCTTTTCAATCAAGAGCACATGGGTGGAAACCAGAAATGATTCGTAAAATATTATTCAAGCCACGACAGGGTGGTCAAGAGTAAAGCCTGGGCGGAACCCTAGCAGAAGACAAGACAAATGCACACCTTGTCGTCAAACGGGCCATGCAGGCACAAAAACAGCCAAGCTGTCTGGGCATTCCTGAATGAAAAATCCTGATTGCGTCTAGCTTATTGCTCCAGTCAAATTCAAATTAGGCAACAAGCATGTCATCGCTCGGAGAATTTTCAGCTGCCCTTTCTCAAGCTAGCTTTATGCATGCATGTAACTTTCAGTAATAGTAGTGCGTCTTCAGTCCACATCACTTGAAAGTTGGAATAATTCGGAACTTGATCTGTGAACGTGCTAGATCAAGGGTGTATTACTAGAAGTCATGCATCGATTATCCAACGTCAATACGTGTTCGTGTGATTCAGATCTACGCATATGCTACATACTAGCATATACCCTGGTTGCATGCGCCTCGATCTCTCTTGATCACCCTCGTCGATGACCTAGATCGAACATACACTGATCAAGATGGAGAGAGAGGTGTACTACTAGGAGGAACAGGCGCCACCGGCCGGGCGCTGCTTGTCCTGCTGCTCGTCGAAGACGCCACCGCAGCGCCTAGGAACCTGAGGTTTTATTCCATTTCCAGTAGTTGAATTCGATATCTGTAGCTTGACAAGGATCCTGCAACTAATTAATACGCTACTGTAAATGCATGCAAGGCATAATATATAATAATTGTCAGTTTGGTGGGTGAATATAGTTGATGTCTGTTCCAAAACACACGTGGGCAGCAACAGTACAGGACTGGACGTTCAAAGCTATCCGGACGAATTTTCCTTGGGTGATGCATATTTGAATTGATCAAACGTTTTTCTGCACTTCAAGTCTCTTCCTGTCATAATTATTCCAACCTTGATTGTATTAAGTTGTCAACTCTCAACTCTCATCCGTACGAGTTGTTGTAATTGCACATATATCTGTCTGGTGCAACTATACATGTATTGATAAGCGTCTGCGTTTAAACTAGTGTGTTGTGTTACAATTACAATAATTAGTGATCAATTAGTATGCTAATTATGGCTACATACAACTGTACTCCCTCCGTATCAGTAAAGGAAGCCATTTAGGATAGCGATACGGTCTTCAAAACACAACTTTGACTTCTTATTTCTATAAAAATATTTGTCAAAAAGTGATACATGTATACTTTTATGAAAGTATTTTTCAAAATAAATATATTCATATAACTTTTACAATTTCAAACTCAATAACTTAAAAGTTATTCATGATTTATATTTCCAAAGTTTGACTCAAATCTTGTTATAAACGGCTTCCTTTACCCAATACAGAGGGAGTACAAAACCTTTCATGAAAGGGTGTGAATCTTTCAGGAAGGGGCTTGTACCTTTTGCGATTCATGATGGGGGCCAAACTCCCCGAAGGGGCATCTGGTATTCTGGTCCTTTGGGCACACCTCTTCCCCACGTATAAATATGTAATCACTGTACTGCTCATTCAATCAATAAAGGAATCATTCCATTCCCTTTCACCTTTCACTCTCAACACGTTAGGGCAGGTACATTGCTACACGTCAGCGGTCTCATAGGTCGTCTCATGCAGTGCCACGTAGGATTTTTGCTGACGTGGAGGAGAGAGAGCGAGGTGAGAGAAATAGGTCATTGCTTCGCGAAACAACTGCCTCATGAGCTAAATTTTAGGACTATGAGACAACTCATCCACCATTGTACGAGTTTTATTACCATGCAACCAATAGTATTTCTTTATTTTTTCCATAAATTAAGGGATATTGTATTACTACGAGATAGCCAAAACAACAACATATTGTATAGGTTGTCTGATAAGTCGTCTCAAGATTACATGTCACTGCATGAGACCACCTATTAGACTACACCAATGTACCTGCCCTTATCATGCACTTTGCGTTCTACTTACAGGAGAATACAGGTCTGAAGGCCTCACGCACATCACAAGTGTAAGAATGGACCTCCTATTTATTGATCCTAGATGGATCTCTAGTTCTCCCTCCCACAAACCATCAACAATGGTGCACTTGATGTCAAAACCGCCATTGCTTCACTCGCCATAGATGGCGTCCTGCAGAACGTCGTGGTCGTTGTTTCCATTGTGGTCGTAGATGGTGCTCCATCGATGCCCAGCGTTGACGGAATGCTTGCCATGGACGAGATCTACAGAATAGTTGGTTCAATTGCCAATTTTCTATTTTTTTTATTTTCAAATTTATCTATTTTTCTAATTGTTTCCGGTGTCGATACTTTGATAAAGACCAATTATCTTTTTTTATTTTGAATTTAGTCATCTAGTAATTTTATTCAACACATACTCTTTGACTGAGGCTAATTTCTTACGTATTTAGTAATGATATTCGATAACAAATTAATTTTTTTACTAATTCTTTATTTTTAAATTCTAAATGTAACTATTTAGTATTCATATTTGATATGGATTGTTTATTCAAGTGTTAATTTTATAATTTTTGAATTTCAAATCTAGCTATTTTCTAATTGTATTTGACATTGATTCTTTGGAGAAGGGCCAATTATTTTATTTTTAAAATTTGAATTTAGTTATGTACTAATTTTCCTAGACCTATTTTTTGGTCAAGTGCTAACTCCTTACTTTAAAATTTTGAATTTACGTATTTAGTAATTGTACTTACTATTGAATTTTTAGGTTAATTTAGACTGTTAGATCATCATAAAATCCATTGTTAATTTCTATTTTTATTTTTTATTTCTAAATTTATATATTTACTAATTGTATTAGACTTAGACTCTATCAATTAGTTAGTTTGTACCGCTAGATTTTTATAAAATTCGATGTTGCATATTTTTCTTTCTTTTTATTAACACACATAGAAATTTCTAGGCTGTCTTGGAGAAGGTGGCTTCTTTTAACAATATTGTATTAATATAATAGATAGAAGATACTCCATTTTTCTTTAGGTGTCATATTTTATTTTTTGCACAATGTTGAAAACGGATGTCACGTAACGGTTTGGCTTCCGCAGCGCTCCGGTGGAAGGGATGTTGCAATTAAAAGGCATCCTTCATGCACGCCTCGGTTGCAGAGAATTTAATTAGCAAGCGCGGGTGCATCATTGGATTTGCAGAGGATTTAGGCCCTGTTTTGTTTGGTAACGACTAAAGTTTAGTCACTTCTAGACTAAAGTTTAGTCCCTATTTTATTTGGTTCTAGGGACTAAAAGTCGTAAAGTGAGCTCAACAAAGACCAAACTACCCTTGGGACATAGAGCATCTCCAACAGATTAAGTAAATCAATCCCCTTTCCCTGTATTCCTGGTTAAAGGGGATCGAGGGTGAAAATTCTGCTCCAACAATTCCCTTTCCCTATATTTTTTTTTCAATCTCCTGTATCTCCCTCCTTCTCCCCTTTCTTTTCTCAATCATCTCCACCCTTTTCTGAATCCCCTTTCCTTCTTCTTCTTCTCCTCTCTCTCTCCACTGCCTTCTTGCCCGATGACACACTAGCAAATCGCGCCCGGAGAGCCCCGCCGCACCGCCTTGCATTGAGGCGAGGCCATGCGCGAGGCGCCCCACGTCACTGCTCCAAGACAGGTGACTAGTGGAGTCTAGCCATGGCGAGCTCGTCGCGCCGCCGCCCCTCTGCCTGGGGCTGGGCAAGCAGGGCCGTCGTACCGCACCGCGCCTCTGTGGTCACCGGGGCACCCTCTACCTGAGCCACGGCGACGCCCACCTACACGGCTGCCTTGTCGGCGACCCCCCGCCATTGCTGCCTCGCCGCCCTGTTCGAGCCATGCAACGTTGCCCCGCTGCGGCTGCATCACCCCCGACCACGAGCTGGCGAGTGGTGAGCCACTTCACGGCGCCCCACCCTTGGCCTTGCGACGACGAGCAGCGAACCGTGCTGCACTACCCCTGGCCACGTGCCGGCAAGCTGCTCCCGTGAAGATGCAAGAGAGGAGTGAGGGGGGGGGGCATTTGAAAGAGAAGGGAAATATATATTGACTCAATGATGAGTGTGCCCCGTATGTCAGCTGGGATGGAAAAAAAGAGAAAGAGAAAGGGGATCTGCTGGAGCACTTGTCCCCAAACTAAAATGTTGTTTTCTCAATCTCCTTTAAGAAGTACAAGGGATTTTTTTTTTCAATCTGTTGGAGTTGCTCTTATGGACTTGTTGGTGGCTAAATTTAAGTCTCAAGTCACGGTGGCAAAAGCCAAAAGCCAACCAAAGGGCCCAAAAGCTCCATGTGCTTTTGCCCAAAAGCAGCTTTTGCTCTAATACAAATCCAAAAGCACCTCCCACCCTGCTTTCACTGGCTTTTGGGGTAAAAATTACCCACCTGCCACTGGTTATGAGAAAAAAATGGTTCATTTTCTATTTTTACCCCGTACTGCCTCCGCTTTGCTCCGCCCTGACTCAACTCCCTCCGCTCCGGCGCTAGTGAATCGGCCAGTGGTAGAGCTCGACCCGCGGAGCTCCCCTCGGCATCGCCCTCTTCTCCGGTGGACCGCGCTGCAACGGCGCGAGGGAGCCCAAAGCTCGCAGGAGGGCGGTTGCGCCTTGGTCTCCGGTGGACCGCGCGGCGGCGACGCCCCATGCGGGAGGCAACATCTGGCCTGGGCGCGCCCTGGTCCCGGGCGGGCCTTGCGGCGGCGCAGGAGAGCTCGGCGGCCGGTACACCGGCACTTGCTCCCCAGGGGAGGGCTACATCGGACGCGGGTGAGCCCGACGAGCTCCTCGCACGGGAGCGCAACAATAGGCGCGGGCGAGCCCGGCGAGCGCGCTGCATGGGAGCTCGGTGGCAGCGCTGCGGCGTCTGGTCCCGGCCGGCCGCACGGCGGCGCAACTCGCGCTGCGTGGGGCAGGCGCGGTGGCAGTGGAGCAGGGGAAGGAGGAGCAGTGGAGCAGGAGAGGAAGAAGAAGGGGCTGACGAGTGGGGTCCACTCGTCAGTCAGAGAGGGAGCAGGAGACTATGAATGACATGTGGGTTCCACTAGCTGCTTTTTTCAAAAGTCACAACACATCTAACCAAATGGTCTTTTATTTTTTCCACAGCTGCTTTTTCACAGCTGCTTTTCCACAGCCCACAGTCCACAGCAGCTTTTCTAAAAGTCACAGCCCAACCAAACACACTTTAAACAGCATGTGGGTGTCTTTGGATTTGCATGCCATGAAGGGAGGTAGACCAAAGGATTTGCAAAATTAATCAGGCGGTAGTGCTAAACGAGGACTAGCTCAGGGAGAGAAAATTGCTTGTTTTTAACGCCCTTTTTGGTTTGCGTAGCATATGCAAATACGCCATCTAAATAAAACTAAGAGATCGAGTAATAGATAGATATATGCAAGTCAGCGGACCAGTTGACTTAACCCCTAACTCATGGAATGTATTCAATGTACAGGCCGGGCAACACAACTAAAAATAAAAAGAAAAAAAAGGCTCAAAGTCAATTCACGGGTTTCTTTTGGTCTGGAATTTATCATCTTTAATCATTCGTCTTATTTAAAAATTTTGTTCAAATATATAAACTAATAAGTTATATTTGAAGTGTATACGATGATAAAGCAAGTCACATACAAAATAAATAATATTCATGAAATTTTTTAAATAAGACGAATGGTCAAACGTTAAACGAAAAAGTCAACAATGAATAGTAATTTGAAACGGATGTAGTAATAATGAGTGCAGCTGCAAGCGACTTTATCAAACCAGACCGCTAGCTTGAGCCTGAAAGTTCTGCAGTTCTAATCCATATATCAAGGCGGCGATCTGTGTACTCTGAACTCGTGATCCATGACTTGGGTAGAATGGATCGTTGCCGTAGCAACGCGTTCTGAGTTCCAGTGAATTGGCCGGTATGTACATATGCGTAATGTATAGCCATATGTATGTTCGTACGCGTAGGCCATCGATCTGAACACCACTTTCTGCCTGTTTGTGTACACAAATGACTCAGGTCCGTGGTTGAACTGAAACAAAATGACAATCAATAATATTACAGGTCCGCTCTATCCGTAGACAACAGTCACACCACATGTAGGCATTTATGTTTTCTTCTATTATCGTGAATATAGGCATGTAGTACTCCCTCCATTTTCACATAATAAGCGGCATTTAGTCTTGTGTGGTTTCCTAAAGCTAGTGAAATTTGACTATTATTTCCTCATATATGTTTTATTGCTTGTATAAATTAATGTAAAAGTCATAGAGGAGAACTTTCCCTTCCTCTGTTCGTTTTTAGTAGACATATTAGGATTTGAAAAGTAAAATTATATGCATGCTTAGTCAAAATCAAAGGTTTTTTTAATACTCGTTTCGTTTTTATTTACGTGTCACATTAGGTTTGTCCTAAGTCAAATTCACTTAATTTTGACCAAGTTTATTAAAAAATATAAAACATCTACAATATAAAATTTGTTTCATTGGATCTATTATGGACTATACGTTAATAATCCATATTTTTTGTTGTTATAGATGCTATTATGTTTCTCTGTACACATGGAAAATTCTAGCTTCCTGCTGAGGCTTAGTTTTCTTGACGCGACTTGGGAAGTCATTCAAAGGCAATTCGATCAAAAGTAGATCGATGCAACGTGAGGCGTGCATGGATGACGTTATCTTTTGAATCTTCGTCGACGTACGCTATGCTCCGGTACGTGAGTAATTTCAAGTTCCAACTAACCATTCAGAAACTGAAGAAGTCAGTCCATGTTCAGTGAAATCTGGCAAGTGTTTCAGCCAGACTATATATTAATATTCTCGCCAACATCCTGCCGTCCTTGGTCTGCAGATAGCTTTCCCGGGCATTGTTTAGTTTCCAACTTTAACATGTTAAAGTTGAGACTTTGTCATTAATACGATACGGTAGCATTTCGTTTGTACTTGTGAATAATTGTCCAAACATTGATTAATTAGGCTCAAAATGTTCGTCTCGCAAAGTACAATAAAACTGTGCAATTAGTTTTTGATTTCATCTTCATTTAGTATTTTATGCATGTGCCGATATTTTGACGTGATGTAAATTTTTTTGCATAGTGGAATTTGAGGTGAAATTTGGAAGGGCCCAGAAAGATAAGCAAGAATATTCTGCAGCTAGCTATAGCTATCAAGTCAAAAAGAGAAATTCTGCACTGGTATCCACGACCTAGTTTGCTTGTCAAGCTTTATGCAAACCGACCATCTTTATTCGAGACTCCTCGTAGGACTCCGCATTGTAATTCTTATGAGACAAGTTACAAATATTAAGAATCGGAAAGATTCTCCCAAAAGCAAAAACATCACCATCAATTTTGTATACCCTAATAATCATTTATTACAATTAGTAACCATTGGGTCTATTCTTTTCATAAAAGCTATAAACCTTTGTCATTACGAAAATAATCTAAAGTAACACCCCAGATTTATATTTGAATTATTACCTATATCTTCCATTACAAAAATAATATCAAGGAACTCCCGAATCTTCATCAAAGTTACACGTACATATACTATTACAAAAATAACTCTCTAAATTTATATCTAAATTACCAACTTTATGTACGTATACGTAATGATTCAGTCCTTTCTTGTATTGGAACACGCAAATTGCATGACCAATTTCAACAATTCATTCCGTCAAAAACGTTCTCCGCCACACCGGCCTGCAAACCAAGTCACTGGAAATTCATTCTTCATGCGAAGTACAGTACTACGTAATTTAGTTTATTTTATTTCAAACCAATCTTGAGTGGTAAACGCGACACCACCGATGTATGCGCATATTCATTCACTCGAAACTCCCGCGGCTTTCCGGAGTCGCTCAGGCGGAGCCTGTTGCTCTTCGTGGGATCATGGAGGAGACAGTCCTCATGACCGGGGAAGGAATACACTAGTAAAAAAGCATATGAGTTGCTTCGGCGGTCAGCCCCTCAAGACCCTGATGCCGCGATCATTTGGCGAACTTGCCTAGTTGCCTACCTACCAGAGTTAAATTCTTCTCCTGGCTTCTCCACAAAGGCCGGCTCAACACTCGGGCCAATCTTTTCCATAGAAACATTCGCGCAAGAGAAGACTCAGACTGTGAAAGTTGTCGCGGGATCTTGGAAACGGACTATCACCTCTTCCTCACATGCTCAGCCGCGGCCTGCTTCTGGGACAGGCTTGGCTTCAGCCTTGACGAACACTACGCGAAAACCTCAAATAGGTAACACGGCATAGGTAACGAACGCACTGTTACAAGGTACCACATCAGTAACGGACGCGAAACAACGACCGTTACCAATAAGCGTGGCAGATCTGGACCTAGCCTCTGCACAACAAAGCCCGTTACCAATAATAATTTCTAGTAACGGGCGTTGTTCATGACCGTTACTAGTTTTCTTTGTAACGGACTTTAAATACGACCGTTACCAATAATACAACTATCCGTAACGGTCGCTTCATGTCCGTTACGAGCAGACGGTTGTTATATATATTGGCCATTTAAAGCCCGTTACCTTTCTTTTACTAGTGGTAACACTATTAACTTTGGCCATTTAACGCCCGTTACTAGAGTCGGCGCAGAGCAGCAGCCGGCGGGCGCCGTCCACTCCGTCGCCGTCCTTCGCGCCATCATAGATCCACACCTGGCGCCGCGCCACGACCGCGGCCCGCCCGTGTTCTCTCTCCCGCGCCGTCATCGCCGCAGCGCCCGCGCGCGATTGCGCCCCACCCAGCCGGCCGCTAGCTAGCTCCGCGATGCCGGCGCGCCGCCCACCGCCTTCCCCATCCTCTCGGCCTCTAGCTCCTCCTCGCGCGGTATGGATTTTGCCCCTCGTCCTCCTTCTTCGTACTTCATAATTCCCAGCTCATCATGATCGATTTTGATGTGATAAATATAATTCTTAATAAAAAACATCTATTGATCAAAGTTGTGTAGATGATGTCGGCTGATCGGGCTTGGATGTACCTACAACCTCGAGGTTAGGAGATGTTCGTAAGAGGGGTCAACGATTTTCTTGGTCAAGCGGAGGCGAACACGAGAAACCAGGGCGTGCCTACAATGTGTTGCCCGTGTGTTGATTGTGTCAATCAAAAAAAGTTTGAACAACGAGATAACATTTTTCATCATCTAGTCACACGTGGATTCACACAGAATTACACGTGTTGGAACAAGCATGATGAGAAAGGCCTTAATGAAGGCGAAGAAGGATGTCTTAATGAAGGTGAAGCGCGACACGATGCTCAAGGTCTTAATGAAGGTGAAATGAGTGCATAATGACTTAACTCATTGATTTCTCATTGTTTTAGGGTAAAGCGGAATGTCTTAACTCCTTAATTTCTCATTATTGCAGGGGGAGAAGGATGCGGAAATAACTCTGAGGAAGATGAAGCATTCCCACCCATTGTGATGCGGCCTGAGGATATGACTGACCAGGAAGTTACGGGCTTTAATGATGATGATGCGCTGCCCCATGTAAACAATGTTGATCAGATGTTGAGAGACGTTGAGTTTCAAGGCGTGTACACAACTTCTGAATTAGCGAGGCTGAAACAATTTGTTGAAGATTCAAAGAAACCCCTCTACCCTGGTTGTCACAAGTACTCTTGCCTTTCTGGTGATCTCAAACTTCTACAGCTTAAGGCAGGCCATGGTTGGACTGACAAAAGTTTCAAACATCTATTGGATCTTCTAAAAGACATGCTACCAAAGGGAAACCAAGTGGCTGAGTTTGTCTATGAGGCCAAAAAGATAATCTGTCCTTTGGGTCTAGAGGTTGAGAAAATCCATGCATGTAAGAACAGTTGTGCGTTGTTTTGAGGAGAATATGAGGACCTTGACAACTGCGCAAAGTGTGGGTTCGGTTGGTACAAGAGGAAAAAATATGGCGGAGACAATAATGCCGATGACGGGAACGAGCCCGTGAAGATCAGAGGCAGGAAGAGAAACCGAGGGGGACTTGTGAGGGTGGCATGGTATTTTCCTGTTATTTCCCGCTTGAGACGCATGTTTGCCACATGAAAGGAGGCCTAACTCTTGCGTTGGCATAGCAAAGGGCGAAAAAAACAAGGACGATGGCAAGCTTAGGCACCCAGTAGATACAACACAGTGGGGTAACATTGATTCTCACTATGATTGGTTTGCCAGCGATTGCAAGAACATCCCGTTCTCTATGAGCACGGACGACGTGAACCCATTTGGTAACCAAAGTTCAATGCATGGCACCTGGCCTGTTGTATTGTCAGTGTTGAACCTTCCACATTGGCTATGCAAAAAATGAAAATACATGATGTTGTCAATCTTAGTCTCCGGGCCAAAGCAACCCGGTGACCGTATTGATGTGTACTTGAGGCCATTGGTTGACAACCTGAAGACACTTTGGAGGCCTGGTGTGGTGGATGTTTGGGATGAGTTCAAGCGTGAGTACTTTACTTTTCATGCCATGTTATTCACCACCATAAATGACAACCCGGTCCACCGCAACCTCTCCGGGCAGAGTAAAAGGAAAGGCGAAGCTTGCCCTCGCTACTTAGATGAAACATGCTCGTTGTGGCTGATACACTTGAAGAAATTCGTATTTATGGGTCACCATCATTTCCTTCCCAAGAGACATGCATACCGGGCCATGAGTTGTCAGTTTGATGGCGAAAATGAGAATCGAACGGTGCCTCCGCATGTTTCCGGAATGGAGGTCCACTTGCAAGTCCAAGGCATTAAAACTATCGAGGAGTTACTAAAGAAGACCATGCAGGGCAAGAGAAAGAAGCGAGACGGTGAATAAGAAGATGGGCAAGGGATATGGAACAAGAAATCAATACTATGGGAGCTAGAGTATTGGGAGCTATTGTATGTGCATCATTTGATTGACAACATGCATGTCAAGAAGAACGTGTGTGAGAGCATGTGTGGAACATTGTTACAACAGAGGGGGAAGGGAAAAGATCACGAAAATGCAAGGGAGGATCTTAAAGAGATGGGCATTAGGCAGGAGCTCTATGCAGAGCGAACAGACACGGGGACGGACCTTCCCGTAGCTGCAACCACATTGTCAAAGACGGAGAGAAAAAACTTCTGTGAGTTTTTGCATGGTTTGAAAGTACCTTCGGGCTAGTCATCCAACTTCAAGAGGCTAGTGTCGGTGAATGACATGAAAATGAATTTCAACCTGATGAAATCTCATGATTGCCATGTGTTGATGACAACAATTCTTCCTGTTGCACTTAGAGGTATCAAGATAGTACAAGTTCGCGAGGCTGCCACAAGCTTGTGCTTTTTCTTCATTGCAATAGAATAGAAGGTGATTGATGAGGCTGCACTATTTGAGATTGAGACCCTATGCATGCTTGAATCTATTTTCCCACCATCATTCTTTGATCTTATGGTCCATCTAACAGCACATCTTGCAAAGGAGATCTTCTACCTTGGCCCATCTTACCTTCATCAGATGTTTCCATATGAGAGGTTCTATGGCTTCCTCAAATCATTGGTACATAACCGGACATTTCCGGAGGGAGCCATGGTTCGTGGCTACAGTACCATCGAAGCAGTGGAGTGGCTACTATATTCTTTGCTCCAAGAATGAATGGTAATTTCTGTAAAGCATATATGGTGGTGGACTTCTTTTCTCAAGTTCTAAGTAAATTATGTTTCCTCACGAACACAACATTTTATTCCTATAAAAAGAAACTGTATTGTTATTATTATTTTGTGAAATACTAGTACAGACGACGCAAACACTCACACACATGTGCACTCGCCCCTATGAATACACGTACACAAACCCTACTATTATGAGCACTTTCGAGATACTGGGCCGACAGATCCGATCTTGAGATTCACGAATTTACAACAGACACCTCACTGTCGACGGGGACGTCGCCTACAGGAAAATGCGATGTACTGTCAAGTCAAGGACTGGAACTTAGGTGGATAAATTCCACCACACAAGGATTCTTACCAACTGAACTATCATTGAAGCAACTATTATTGGGCTTGCATGCATAGGACCAAGATCAGGTGCAGCGCCATCCAGTCAGAGATTGAAATCTCGAAGGGATGCAAACCGTTGGCAACTTGGCATGATGGTACCGGTGGAACCACGGAAGTGATGAAAAACATGGGGCACATGTCTTTGTCTTATGTTGCCCTTATGTCGAGCGTGTGGAAATATTCCTTCCTAAATTTGCTTGATGCGACTCGAGGCACCTGAATTCAAACTCAGATGACAGACTAGTTGATATGTTGGGTCTCAATAGTTTTCGGAATAATTCAAGACATATCAATATTACCTTAACAGAGCAAAGCTAAATTTAGAGCAACATCATTCACTCTCAAAGGCCCTCTCCAGCTTTGCATGTAGTCTATACTTCACTTTTTTTAAAGCTCTTGATGAACACGTGCCTTTCACCCTAGACCGTACCTTATCATCCATTGAAGCACAGAAATATCATCCTAACCCTCAAAACTCACGACTAGATCGACCATAATTCATCAATACGACACGATGTCTGTCATCTGAGTACTCATTTTAGTACGAACAAACGCCTTCATTTTAGGAAATTCGTACTATTTTAATGAAGGCGTTTGTTCGTGGCCTTTCACTTGGAAAAATAGTACGAATTTCATCGCAACTGTTGGGGACATCAGAGGCATTTGCATCCTGCCTATTTATAAGCACCGCGGATACAGTGAAATGTAATCACTTTTTAGTGGAAATTACTGGGGACACTAGCCATCTGGAACAACAAGCGATACCTTGACCCGGCCGTACGTCTTCAGCTTCGATTGGTTATGCTCAACAGCTCTAAGACCATCTCCAAAAGCTGTAGAGAGAAAGGAAAGAAAAAATCACATCAAACAGACTAGCCAACTGGATGATTATCTTTCCACGCTAGCTATGTTCTCTCCTTCGCTAGCTATCTTTGTCTAGTCAGGCGCGCTAGGTAGTTTTAAATATATAGTCTATTAGTTTACCCCTGCTTTTAAAAAGCTTTTTATTTTTTAGCTAGCCTCCTAATATTTAAATTTAGCTAGGATTATCGCTAGAGATGCTCTAACAAGCTTTGAAGTTTTTTAATAAATATTTTTGTAAAAATAAAAAGTTAAAGTTACATTTTGGAGACCGTGTCGTTGTCCTAAACGTCATTTTTACCGGAGGGAGTACCTTTTCAGTTTGAAATTGCAAGGACATCTGAGATACATGCAACTCATGCATATTTAATGACTAAAGACGTTATCTCGGGGCTAGGACAGAATGCCAAGTCGGTAAGACCGGCCGATCTGAACGCTAGATCAGCACAAGCCAAAAAACGCTCATAGTGGTCAATCCATGCTACTGTATTTCCTATCTGCAACGTCACAACTGGGAAGCTTCATGCCAGGGACCACTGAATTACAAGTCATCAACAGATCTAGTACTACTCCGTATTGTGTGTACCAAACTCAAGTCGCCATTGATCGCTTCAGCTGCAAAATAAATCCAGTCAAACTGCCGCTAGCAACATTTTGAATGTTCTGCCGTGCGATTACCCTAATAAACACATGCCCCTACTGCTCTTTTAGCCCGTCATCCATGCATGACTTAGATTGCCAGGGCAAAGTGTGTGGCAACGCGTCATGTGGGTTACGTTACGCATAGGCCAGGCTTCATATTTCATACATTCATACAGGCTTCATATTTCATACATTCATACAGACTCACATGCATGTCTGTGTTTTGTCTTGGACAGAATCGACAGTCCACGCTTGAATTGGAACGCTAGCTAGAAGAAATTACTAACAAAAGTTTCACCAGTCGAATCCGTCAAAAACGTTCATTCTCTACGTCCGCAACGACGTGAGCGAAGACGTATAATACTTGCTCAATTGATTCGCGAATGCCATGAATGTTTGCGAACCTTCAGGCTTCAGCTGGTGCTGCATGCCTATAAATAGCCAGTTCATACAATCATACACTCACCAAACCATCTGTGCTCTCGATCGAGGTGACCACGCGAGCAACACACCAAGCTAGACTAGTAGATCACTACTGAAGACGATGAAGGGAGGAGGCAAAGGACGATCCGTCGCCGGAGCAGCAGCGACAATGTTTCTAGTACTGGTAGCGCTGCTGCTGCTCGTCGCGGCGTCGATGAACGCACACGCCGCCGCGGCGCCGCGCCGTCTGTCAAGGCCTAAGCCTAACCATTGCACCAATGACCCAAACAACCAGGGCCAAAAGTGCCACGTCCCACCTTCAGGCAAGCAAGCATCAGCGGCAGCGCACACGGAGGCGCAGCCACATCCGCTGATTTCAGTCAGCAAGGCATCGGCAGTGCCAAGCAAGTGCACCCACGACCCGAATGCTCCGCCAGGCCAGAGGTGCCCCACTCCGCCGTCGTCGAAAGCTCCATAAATTCACCGCGTGCTTGTGAACTGATGTGGTGTTTATGGATCGAATTCACACGTGTGTAGAATAATCGGTTGATCATCTAGCTATATATAGGCAGATCATTCATTGGTGTCTATACATAAATAATGTAATTGTCCATGTGTCTTGTACACACTGATCTGATGATGACTGATATCTTCATAGACAGTCAATATGTTTGTATTTAGAAGGAAGGGCTGTGATCCTATCTGAACAGTATAAATTGCAAAATTTTATACAATGAAATAAAGCACCAGTTTGTTCAAGGGCGCGAGAGCTCAAAAGCAACTGCAAGATTTTAGAGACTAAATTTAATTTGCTTGGTGGACTTGATGGCGGCACCTGAATTAGAACTCAGATGACAGATTTGATATGATGCACGTATGCATGCATATATAGTACTATCGTTCAAATAACGGTCTCAACAGTTAAACTGTTTACGAAATAATTTAAAACTTATCTATATGATTTAATAATTGATAACAAGCAAGAATGCTGCAAAACGACTATATGATATGTTTGTTGGAGTTTTTTTAATCAGTGATTATAGGATGTCTTAGCTATATATCCTTCTGGATGTGTGTTTTTCTTTGTTATGGTGGCATCCGTTCGTAAGAATTATGAACTAATGCATTCTCAATTGAGAATGACTGAAGCCGGAAATAAATTTTCCATTATCTAAAAATATGGTTTAATAATTGATACTAGAGAAAAGCCAAATTAAATCAAGATCATTCACTCTCATCAAAAGACCTCAGTTCTCCAGGCTCCAGCTTTTACATGCAGTCTACACACAGATCCGTTTTTTGCTATATATTATCTCTTCAACACATATCCGTGCACCGCTAGACCTTAAAAATTAGACAATGCATTGAAGCATAAAAAGTTCATCCTAACCCATAAAATTCTCGATCGAGTAGATCCTAACTCACCAATATAATACAGCACGATGCCAACCAGGTATACCAACTTAGTTGTTTTTTAGAAAAGGGAATATATTGATATTCCAGCCTCTGCATTAAAAAGATACATACAACTATCATTATTACACAAAAGAAAAGGCTCCATTCCTAATAGCACACAGGCCTAGAAAAAAGGAGCACAAAAAAAGAGCCACCACCATCATCAGCTCCAAACTACCAACACCAAAAAGACCTGTCCAAACCATACGTCATGACACATCTTCTACGACCAAAAGCACATAGCCAACGGTGGTGTTTCATACATCTAACCCTGAATCCACTATGAGCTGCCACTAACAAGGCCGTCGTCTTCATCCTGCTCCAGTTAACCAGCTTTAAATATCGTTGGCACAATCAACCGGTGTAGAACTGGATCATAGATGAATAAGATCAAGTCTGGTATCTTGCTGAACGAACACCACCGTGTCCGTTGTTTAACTTAGTTGTTAATTTTTGTGTTTTAAGTAATAAATCCGTTAGTTCTTTGTGTGTCACTGGGGAAACACAGTATTTCGTCGCACTCTTGGGGATCACAGGCATCTTGCCCGGTCATTCATTTGTAAGCAGTTAAGCACCGCGCACACCCTAGTGAAATTTAAATCACTTTTGCGCGGAAAGTACTGAGGGCACTAGGCAACCTCAGCATTGATACGTTATGCTCAGTAGATCTAACAAGTGTTAAGTTTTTTGTTTTTGTTTGGAAGACTAGTAGACACGCAAACACTCGTATGCATACGAATACACACTCGTCACTATAAATACATATACTATCAAAGCTATAAAAATTCTGTTCTTTTGAAAATTGCAACACTTATTTCCTTTTGTTTTTTTCGAATGTATAGGAAAGCAGAAATTATGTACAAGTAACCACATTCTGTGATAAATTGCGAGCACCACGCTAGTGGTCTATGACTTGAAGAAGATTTTTACAGACGGACGACAACTGAAAGAGGGAACTACTTCCTCCGTTTTGTACATGACATTTCCTTTCGTCCTAAGTTAGACTTGTCCAACTTGAACAAAATTTACTTAAAAAATAAAAATATAACAACATATGTGATACCAAACACATGCACCATCAAAATATATTCCATAGTGGATTCAATAAAATAAATTTGGTGGTGTGGATATTTTTATATATTTTTATAAACTTGGTAAAGGTTGGTTGGACAAGTTTGACTGATGACAAAACAAGTATAACATGTGAAAAACTGAGGGAGTACTACTCGCCATGAAAACAATCAAGACACTTTGCTCCCACCTCAATTCAGAGTAAATTGAAATAAATTTGTATTCAGGGTTATTTTATTGCAACATATACTTCTACATCAAATAAATTATATACTAGTAGAGTAATTATTTATCAAGGCCTTGTCCTAACAAAATGAAATAAGACTTGTAAAATGCAGAGGGAGTAATATAATCTTGACTTCTTCGGTCAGTCCACATGGCTAGAACTTGATTAACAGGAACATATGCAACCAATATAATGCATATAAATGCGTGAAAATGGAATAGGGGTTCAAGTTCTCGATTCGGCATAGGTGTTGCATTTTTTGGATTTATTTTAGTATCTAATCGGCGCTATTTTTTCAATGGTAGATAACTGCTCGCCGACAACGAGGCTCCTGCGGTGACTTCATCAATCCCGACATATGGTCCAATTTCTCGGAGGTGCTCATAGGTATACATGTATTTATAGGGATGATTGTACATGTGTGTACTGTTCAATCGCAAAGGAAAAAAACAGAAACTTGGGGGGGGGGGGGGGGGGGGGGGCAAGTCAGTAAGAACAGCTGACCTGAACGCTAGATCAGCACAAGCCAAAATGCTCATAGTTTTCAACAGATCTTCTCCGTACTCTACCAAACTCAAGTCGCCATTTATCGCTGATTCGCTGAAGCTGCAAATAAATTCAAGTAGATTCCCTCTAGCTACACTTCTGATTTAGGGGCGGGCGTTCGAGTTACCGGAAAAGTTTGGGTCGGGTTTTTCAGGTTTTGAAAAATTCGGGTTTTGAAAAATGAAACCCGAAATTTGTCCACAAAAGTTCGGGTCGGGTTTTTGATAATTTCGGGTTCGGGTTCGGGTGGAACTACCTTATTTACAACAAAGTGAAATAAAATTTTAGTAACATTTGAGAGACCTAACATCATTTAAGCCTAAAAATGATACAATGGTGTATCTATTAACTAAAAAAGATCACACTAACATAGAGCAATAGTGTTTTGGCATAAGAGGAAAAGAAATATATACTATACGACCCTTTAAATTGTCTTATGAGTTGCAATATATAGAATTTCTAACATATTTCGGGTTGATCGGGTTATTCGGGTATCGTGGGCTCAAACCCGAATTACCCTAATTTAATTCGGGTTACGGGATTTCAAACCCGATCTAACTTCGGGTTTTCTAGATTTCGAGTTTTTTGGGTTCGGGCTCGGATTTTTCGGGTTCGAGTTTCGGGTATCGGATTTTATGCCCACCCTACTTATGATGCCGTCCTAAGCCTCACTGCATGTCCGTACTCCGTAGTACTCTTTTGGCCCGTCGTCATCCATGACTTCGATTGCCAGGGCCGGGCACATGCGAGGAACGCGTCATAAGGGTTACGCATACCAGCTTCATATTTCATAGTCATAAGTTTTTGGTCACAGATGTGTCCATTCCCAACACGTTTTTATGTGTTTTATTTATGGACAGAATCGACAGAGTCCACGCTTGAATTTGAACGCTCGAAGAAATCTAACACAAACTTCACCGGTCAATGCAAATCCGTCAAAAACGTTCAATTTTCTGCGTCCGCAACGACGCGAACGAAGACGTGCACTTGCCCAACTGATTCGCGAATGCCATGCATGAATGCTTGCGAGACCTTCAGGCTAGGCTTCAGCTGGTTGCATGCCTATAAATAGCCACCGCACCTCCAGAGGTCTCTTCATACACTCACCAAACGATCTGTGCCCTAGAGTGAGTTGATCACGAGCAACGACACACGCCAAGCTAGCTAGTAGACCAGTAGATCACTGACGAGTGAAAGACGATGAAGGGAGGAGGCAAAGGATCCGTCGCCGGAGCAGCGGCGACAATGTTTCTACTGGCGGCGCTGCTGATGCTCGTCGCGGCGTCGATGAGTGCAGACGCCGCCGCGGCGCCGCGCCGTCTGTCAGGGCCTAAGACTAACCCTTGCACCAATGACCCAAACAACCCAGGCCACAACTGCCATGTCCCACCTACGTCAGGCAAGCAAGCAGCAGCGGCAGCGCACACGGAGGCGCAGTCACGTCGGCTAATTTCCGTCAGCAAAGCATCGGCAGGGGCTAGCAACTGCACCTACGATCCGAATGCTCCGGCAGGCCAGAGGTGCCCCAATCCGCCGTCGTCGAAAGCTCCATGAATTCACCGCGTGCCTTGTGAACTGATGTGGTGTTTATAGATCGAATTCACGTTGTAGAATAATCGGTCGATCGGTTGATAATCTAGCTAGATATAGGCAGATAATTCGTTGGTTGCTATATATAAATAATGTAAGCTAGTGTTCATGTCGTAATCATGTGTCTCGTGCACACTGATGACAGATGCATAGACACAGTCAATGTTTGTATTTAGGAGGAGGGCTGTGATCCTATATATCTGAACAGTCCAACATATTTGTAAGATTTTAGAGAATAAAATAAAGCACCAGTTGTTCGTTCAAGGGCCTAGAGGTCCTCCTCTCTATAAGGTTATAACACAAGATCATTGTGCTCACTACTGGAGACAACTTTGTTCGTGCCGGTGCTAATAAAACCTCGTCCACGCCTTGGTCTGCAACAACGAAGGCGACACGAAGAGGTGGTCTATCCCTGCTGCCTGCTGGCTTACAGCGGTAGGACGTACTAATTAGACTGCAAAACTCTCCGCTTCTTAGAAAAATACTCGAGCAAAGTGTTGCATATTGTAGATATCATAATCTTCTTTAGTGATAGTGAGGACCAGGTGTGTCCGAGGACCGGTGGATGGTCGCTTCCCAGTGTGATGAGTGATTGACAACGTGGTGTTGGACTGACTTTTGGCCTAGTATTACAGGTGTTCGATACGACTTGGTTTGCGTTGGTGCAGGTGAAGAACAAGCGCGAAAGGTCTTAGCCAGAGTGGCCTCCGAGGAGTGGAGAGACAAGTAGACTTGGTTCGAGGGACCCGGTGGCCAGACGGAACCGAGTGCGGTCGGCATGGTGCAAGAAGAGCAAGACGACGTCGTGAAATGAGTCGGTGCAGGGTAGCGGCTAACAACCGAGGTTTGTACGCGGGGTTTGATGGTTGGGCCACAAAACCATCAGAGGTGGGTTTCTCGGTTTGGGCCTCAAAACCGAGCCCGAAGGCCCAACATGACGGAGACGGTGATCCAGGCATGTTCGGGAAGCTTCGAAGCGGTGGACATGCGGCGGGATCCTGGAGCTTGCGTCGGAGGGAAGCAAGGCCGGATGGACGGCGTGCCCAGCCGGAGGAAATATCTCAGAGTTTCAAGATTGCCCCTGAGGGGTATGTATCTTAGGCTTAGAGTGTAGGGGTAGTGTGGTCTTTTCCCCCACCAGATGACTCAATATAAATAGGAGGTGAAGGGGATGGCAAGTTATCTGTTCGAAACCCTAGTTCATTTTCTCTCTATTCTGGTAGGCTAGCTAAGTGCACATCGAGTAATCTTAGCGGGTGGATGAAGGGTGGAGGTTAGCCACCGTTGTACAGATCGTGACATCTGGTTTTATGGAAGAATCGTTCTAGAAATGATTTGCTTGTCTTCCTTCCCGAGTTTATTTTGTGCGTTTTTCGTTCTTGGTTCGATTCTTCGTTTCTAGGCCGTTTCCTCTCGGATTTCTTTGTCGGGATCATGGGTGAGTGTCTTGTGCCTCTTTGTGGATGATCTTGACCCCTCAAACGCCGAGATTTGGTCCGGATTTGGAGTTTTTGTGATGAACTCGTGGTGAGGGTGTTCTTCCGTTAGATCCGCGATTCCTCGTGTTGTAGGGAGTTAGATGTTGAGATTTTTTGGGGCATAGCTTCCTCTTAGGTTGCTTCACATCTCCCCAAAGTTTCTCTTCAAGAGCTCCAGCCATTTGGGAGATCCGGTGTTGGATTTGGTGGAGTTGACCCGCGCGTTACTGTAGCTGTTCTTCCTGTTCGTCCGTCGGGCTTCTCGGACGGTCCGACTTGGTATGGAGGACGGTCCGCAGGGTTCCCGGACAGTCCGCATGTGATTGGCGGACGGTCCGTGGTTTGGCTGTCCTTCTGAGTTTTTCTCGTTTTGGCTAAGTCTTTTCTCGGACAGTCCGTGTGACTTTTTCGGATGGTCCGCGACACTGGCGGACGGTCCGCAAGACAGTCCGTAGAGGATCCAACCTTCTAGAGATTCAAGTTGATTTTACGGACGGTCCGCCCTTTCTCAGTCGGACAGTCCGCCAGGTCCCCGGATGGTCCGCGAACTCTGTGCGGACAGTCCGTCGGGGCTCAGGCAGATAGCAGTTGGTTTCGCTTCTTAAGTTTTGCTTCCGCTTTCTATCTCGTTCGAGCTTGTTCCTAGGGTTGGTAGGTCCGTTGTGACTACGCTACCTTGACAAGCTTGTGAGGAACTTGTGAGTAGTGGTGTTGGGATATAGGCCAAGTTTCGAGAAGAAAATTTTATCGGCTCTCATTCACTCCCCCCTCTCTGGTCGCCATTTCGATACTTCAGATAGCAGGCTGGATCTTTATGTTCCTTTTCCTATATTGCTGTTGTAGCAGTTACAATATATATGAAAGTAACAATATTTGTTGTGGATGTTTGTTTTGCTTAGCATTGTTGGTTTCAGGTTTTCTCTGCTGCTGGTAGTATACTTGTCATATTCCGAAATGAATTTAAGACAGTTTGATTTAGGAAAAATCTAGAGCGAAGTAGATATTTAGGACAGGGGAAGTAGCTAATTTTGCATGGATAAAATCTAGCCTTCTATGTTTACATGGTGGATATACACAACCAACGTTACAAAGAGTTCTTAGACTCTAGATCTCACAAATGAGGAGCCAGAAACACAAGAAAGAAAACTATAAGACAAAGAATAAAAAAACTAGAAGACTAAGACTCAATCTTCTTCTTCGTCCATGTTTCATCCTTGCCTTGTCTTTACACAACACCAATCCGTCATATCTGTCATTTACTTAGAAACTTGATTTCGGAATTGTCCTACCAAAGAACTTGCCTTCTGTTGCTCGCAAACCTTGTTGCATAGAAAGAAACAGACTTCACCAACAAAGAAGATACGATGTTAAGCACTCCATTGCCGCCCATCCGGCGAGCTGGAGTTAGTTTTCACTCGAAGGACTACTGTTGTTTGAAGAAGCACCACAGCAACACGTCAAGGGAGGGAAACGACACCCAAATATATAGCGTTGTCGTTGCTAAATATTGACACATCAGTCAAATAAAGCTTTCCCCTGAAGCTTCTACACAATAGCATTCATCCCCAGCTCGAAGTATGTCGACCACCATACGACCACGAGCAGTGTTCCATTCTAGGAAGGACAGAGGGCACATGGAGGTCAAACTACGCCATCACGCCGGCAAAGAGGAAGCCAGAGGAAGAACTCAAAACAGAGTCGGCCTAGCACTGCTCAAGAAACGAGCAGAATTGGCCCAACATGTCTGTCGAGCACGACAAAAGCGTCGCCATTCATAGAACCCATGCACTTAGTGCGGTCCGGGTCTAGGGCAGGTGCCGACGCCGCTAGACACATGGCCCGGTGTAACACCCGCATTTTAACTTTTTTTTTATCTCCTGCTTTATCACCCAGTAAAATTTTCGCTTTTAAAATCTTTACCGACTGAGCTCCCAAAATCTATCCGAATCTTTCACCGCTTCTCTGTTCCGTCCCGTCCCGCTTCACCCGCTCTCGGGTCGACCGCCCGCGTTCAGCCGTCGTCGACACCATCATGATGTTTTCCCCTCCTTTTCTTTTTCCCTCCCTTTTTTTTTCATTTTTTCCCTTTTTCTCCCTTTCTTTCCTTTCTTTCTTTTCTTTCTTTTCTTTTTTTTCTTTCTTTCTCCTCTCCCTCCCCTCCTTCCTTCCCTTCACCCGTGACCCCTGCCCAAGCTCGGTGCCCACCGTGGCTGCGCCACCACCCTCCCCGGCGCCCACCGTGGCCGACGTTCGCCTCCACCGCCTGGCCGCCATCTTCCCCTAAACGCCCACCATCTCGACGCGCCGCCGTCCTCTCCCAAGCGCCCACCGTGCCCCACCGTCGCTGGCATCCACCCGCGCTCGGCGCCCATCGTCGTCGTCGTTCTCCCGTGCGCCGCCGTTCCTCGTCGCACACACGCATACGTGGCCATCGCCCACCAGCTCGCCGCCGCCTCCACCGCCCTGCCGTCACCGCACGCGCGCCGCCCCACCGCTGCTGCCTCTGCCTTCATCGCTCCTGCCGACACGCCGCCTGCACAGTCGTCGAGCTCGCCGAGCCGCTGCCGCGCGCACGCCGCGACGGACGCACCGCACACCGCCTCACCTCGCAGCCCGCGCCGACCCGTGCACCAACAGTCGCCGCCATCTGTGCCGCCCCCGTGCTCGCACACGCGCCGCGCCGCCGTCCGTGCCGCTCCCGTGCTAGCACACGCGCCGCACCCAGCCACGCACACCGCGCCAAGAACAGCGCCGCCGCTTCGCAGCTCGAGCCGGCCCTGTGCAGCAACAGTGCGTCGCCATCCTATCGCCGGCCGCGAATCCCGGCCGCCCTTGACCGAACGTCGCCTCGGCCGCTCTGCCGCCCGCCACCCCCCCTCATGTCGATCCACTCGCATGACCATCGTCCGCGCCTATAAATAGGCCGCCTAGCTCCTCTGCCACCACCATTCGCTCACCGGCCTCCCAGCTCGCCACCACACCCACAGCAGCACCTCCACCGCCGTGCTCTGCCACCGCCGCCGCCCGCCCTCGTGGGGAGCCCTCTGCTCACCACCTCCGTCCAAGGTGAGGCCACGAGTAGCTTCCTCGCGTGCCCCTCTCCCTTTTCCCCCGGTTCTAGTCCACCACCGCCGCCCCCAGCGTCGGCGACGCCCTCGCCGCCGACCGCCGGTCACTCTCCCCTGCTTCTGTTCGCAAGGGAGAAGAAGGGCATTTTGCCCATAACCCCCTGCACTTCTGAGTATTCAACCCGCCGTCTTGTGTCCTATCGTCCCTCTCTCTGGTTGTTTACCAGGAGCCCCCTAGTCTTTATATTAATTACCCATAGGTCCATGTCTCTTTAAAACAGCCCCTAAACCTTTTTCCTTTTATACCCAAAACCCCATCAACTCTTGGTATTCGCAAATAAGTCCATTTAGCTCTATAAAACCATTACACCTAAGCCCTTACACCTTTCAGTTTAGCCCCGGTTTATAATAAATCCTTTCCAAATCAGTCCAGCTCCTAATTAAACACCCTCCCACTCCCTAATGACACGTCATTTTATGCGTCATTTTAATCCGGTTTGACCTCAAATTCCACCACGGCCCTCCTTGTAGTATACCTATCAAGCCAATCCAGACTATCTCTAGAAATGGCTCCTTCTCCATCGTTTTCCTTTCACTCTCTGTTCTCCTCTTTCTGAGCTCAGCAGAAAAACTCTATTTACTTGTATTTATTGTATGCTTGTTTGTATATATGTACGATAGAGTACGTCGTGAACGAGGAAGGACTCGGAGAAGAACAATACTATGAGCCAGAGCCCGAAGGCCAGTACCCCGGGTAGGAACCCCCCGAGGGTTGTGAGAACGGCAAGTTCAACCCCATCCTTTGATGCATACTTATCCCAGTTTTATAAACACACCCTATTGGTATGCTTTATAAATCTTGCATGTTTTACTGCTAAACCCTGACTGAGCAGCCATCCCTTGATTGTCATGACTATTTCCTTGACCACCTAGATTAATATTTAAATATGACGTTGCTCTATTTAAATATTAATCACTACAAGAAATGCTTAGGACCTGGTTACTTTTACTCTCAGTATTTTATTCTCACATGTATTTACAAAGTACTGGTGTGTGTACTTCAGAAAGAAAAGTGGTTTACGAAAATTGTGGTAACAGTGTGTAATGGGGCATGCGGTGTTTCTTGTGTGATACACCGAGGTGAGCTCAAACCTGTGTGGTTGAGCCTGAGGGGAGATGCCCGCTCTTTCAAATGTTTTGGATGATGTTGATGTGTCATCTAGCCTAACCCACTTTTTAGTACCACCATTCGACCGTTGTATGAGGCAACGACTTAGCATAAACCCCACTAGTTAAGCTGTTAGTTGCCAGGTGGTTAGTGAGCAACAGAAAACCATGGAGACAGGGATACGATCTTTGTGAGTTATGCCCTGGGTAGAACCTCGTTGGTAGGTTGCTGACCCCCTGGTTGTTCTGTGGTGACTAGTCAGTTTAGCTATGGTGGGTAATGGCTTTGAAGGATCTGTACTGGCACTACGGTGTTCATGTTATGGTACCCTACTTGTGGTTGTGTACACCTCTGCAGAGTTGAAACCTATCTGGATAGCCGTGACCACGGTATTGGTCGAGTTACGGCTTGGTCACTTCACTAGTCCTTTAGTTCTGGTTTTAATTTAAGTTGTGGCGTGTGTTGTTTTGGAAAGCTTTGACAATGGCTATGACGGACGGGAAGTCGGGTAGCAGAAAAGTGAGGACTCAGTGTGAGTCAAATCAGCTTGAATCATTTCAGTTATCAAAGAATAAAGTTTGCTAAAATTCCTTTTATTAAATAAACCCCTGCATGAATAAATTCTAGCTTTACTGCAAATGAACCTTAAACCTGTCCTTGTTGTATCATATGCATTTATCTGTTATATTCCCTCCATGGATATGGTTGTGCTTGCTGAGTATGTTTGTACTCACCCTTGTTGTAATTTTATACAGAGGGAGACCCAGACTTCGTGCCAGAGGAAGTTGAGTAGGGTTACGTGCTGCTTCCCAACCCGGCCTGTGTGTATAGGACACCCGCTTGAAGACCGTATGGCGCTCCACTCTGATGATGACATCTTTGTCCTTAATGTTGTTATCTGGAGTATAGCTTTAGTTCTGTTCCTAGCAGCTATCCAGTGCCACCGCTACTCGTGAAGTTGTTTATGTACCGAACCATCTGTTGTAATAATGTGAACCAGCCTCCTGGGACTGGTGGTGCCATCACATTAAGTTCTCTCTCTCGAGGGGACGCTTCACCCGGCCGGGGGAGGGGGAGAGGACCGATGAGGTGGCAGCGCAGTTCCGCCCGTGTCCCCAGAGTGGGGTGACGTGGGGAAGGGTGACTCTCTTCCTCTCACCGTGTTGTACTTTATATATCAATTTAATAATAATAATAATAATAACAACAACAACAACTAACTTCTTATGCTCCAAAAATTCCCTGCCACGACAGTAGCTCTCTTGTTTCAACATATTGCTATCTTACGCGTGTTTTTTACGGTCCACATCTCACCCATTTTGCATCAAGATGGCAATGCGAACCCAAAACTCGATGAGTTTTTACTCTATTAGGGCACGGGTTTGGATCACTTTTTCTACCTGTGGGTTTATTAACGGGCAAAATATTGAACCCAGCGGGTTTACGGGCATGGGTTTGAAAACATAAAACCCAAACCCGTGAATCCATGGGTTTTTTAGACCCGAACATATACCATCAAATAACCCATCTTTTAATTCATACCTCAATTTTAATGGCCCAAACCTAACTCGTTCCTTTCTTCTCCATAAAATCAAATGTATACTTCTTATTAATAGTTTTCTCTATTTATTTATGATACTCTTGCGACATATAACCAATAAAAATAATTTATGTGCTCTAGTATTTATCGAGTTTTTCTATAATATGTGCCTTTTTTAATGGGTACGGGTGGCCCATGGGTACCCGTGAACCTGATAAGCATGGGTTTGGGTAAAATATCAGATCCGTGACGGGTCATGGTTTTTTAATGGGCGGGTTTTATTTTCGTGGGCATGGGTTTGGAATGGCAAAATCCAGCGGGTTTGAACCCGTTGCCATCCCTAATTTTTTTTAATGAAACAGGAGGAGCAAGCCCCTACTGATTATAATATATTAATTAGGAACCAAAACAGAACAGAGAATTACAAGGGGTTTCAAGAAGCAAGGAAAGAAAAGAAGAAAATGAGAAAAGTTACAAAACTGAATGTGACCATGATGACATTTCCTCTTTCAAATGCTCCTTTGCTCTTAGTGTAACTAGAGCAAATTCCTGCTTGAAGGTGTTTCTGAATGTCCAAACATTGTGCTGATTGTTCCTGAAGATCAGGCTATTTCTAGCCACCCAAATGCTCCAGCACCCAATGATGACAATATCCAATGAGAAGGGCAAGTTGAGCTGATTCTGAAAAGATGTGAGCACTTCAAAGAGATCATCCCCTGAGATTAGAAGATCAAGCTGCTGCCAGCAAGCCCGTGCAAACGTGCAATGGAAGAACAGATGGTCCAAGGTTTCCTCAGTGAATCGGTACATAGCACGCAATTATATGAAGGGAGGGTCATGTTCCTTCTTTTAAGAATGTTCCGTGTACCGAGCCTGTCTTTGAGCAATAACCAGAAAAAGACTTTGTGTTTGTGCTGCACATTACATTTCCACAACAGTCTGAAAATTGGGTGCACTTGATGTTGCCCCATGAGGTGTTTGTAGATCTTTGCTGAAGAAAAGATAGGCGATCCCCAAATATAGAGCCAGACATCCTGTTCTGTAGTATCGTATAAATTCTCCAAATTCTGCGCTAAAAGCAGTAGCTGATCATATGCTTCCGGGGATAGGGGCAAGTGAAACAATCGGGATAACTCTGTGGTGGACCTTGCTGTCTGCACTGTGATTCTCTTGTTCTTTGCAAAGGAGAATATTTCAGGAAATGCTAAGTGTGGAACAATGCCTTCCCATAGATCCAACCAAAAGTAGCAAGTTTGGCCATTTTTCACTACTGGAGCTGCAATACCTTTATAAAGGTCCAATAGTTTTAGAACATCCCTCCACCAGAAAGATCCCTTCTTTGTTTGACTTGGCTGTCTATTGTTATTATAGTGCTTCTCCCAGACCAAATGTACCCAAGGTATGTCTACCTTGTTAAAGAATTTGTGCAGATTTTTCATGAGCAAAGCTTCATTATGAGTTTTGAGCCTTAGCACCCCTAACCCACCTTCTGACTTTGGGAGACACACGAATTCCCAGGCTGCCTTGGGTGGCTTCTTTGCATTGATATCAGCCCCTCTCCATAAGCAATGTTTTCTGTATTTGTCAATTTGCTTGATCACTGTCTTGTGCATCATGAAGGTACAGAGAAAGAATGTTGGTAATGCAGTAAAGACTGAATTTGTCATTTGGAGGCGTCCAGCTTGAGATAGATAGAGGGATGTACTCAGTAACCTTCTTTCACATCTTGTTACCAAAGGCAGAAATTCATCAATTCTTGGCTTGGTTAACCCCAGAGGTAATCCTAAGTATGTGAACGGTAAAGTACTGACATTACATCCAAAAGCCTGTGACAGGAGCGCCATTCTTTCCTCAGACACATTAATGGGGACCATCATCGATTTGGAATAATTTACCTTTAGACCAGTAGATACAGCAAACGAGTGTAAGAGACTTTTCAAGAAGAATAGCTGCACTGGGCATCCTTCCATGATTATCAATGTGTCATCAGCATACTGAAGAATTGGGAAATCCTGACTGTGTTGCAGTGAAATGGGGAGCCTGATCATATTTAAATCATCTGCCTTATTAAGAAAGGTCTGCAGGAAGCCCGCTTCCATCTTAGCGTGTGTTAGTACGTTCTACCCTGAATGTTGGGCTTCACATACCATGCCCTTCATCAGCGTCTCCTCACTCAACATTTGGCCTTTCTGTCCTTGGCCCAAACAGCCACCGCTGTGCTGATGCTTCCTAGGCGTATATGCCCTTGCTGACATGTGCGCCGTCATTTCCTGCCGGCTGTGTCGGAGGCTACCTTGTCTCGGATCGACCGTCCTTCATTTTCCTCGGCAAGAAATGGTTCTCCTCTTGGTGCTAATGTTGCTGAGTACTCCCACCATCTTGGGCTCGTCCATGCTTCATTCCAGCTGAGCGCACTTGCCGCAATGTCAACCTCATGACCTCACCTACATTAATACTTAATACTGGATATTTGGTTTCATTTCGTTTAGTAGGCCCCGTTTGTTTCTCTCTCACTAAAATTTAGCTCCGTCACATCGAATGTAAACATATTAATTAGAAGTATTAAATATAGATTAATTAAAAAACTCATTACATAAACGAGGACTAATTTATAAACGAGGACTAATTTGTAAGACGAATCTATTAAGCCTAATTATACCATGATTAGACAATGTAATGCTACGGTAAAAATATGGTAATTATGTATTAATTATAGTTTAATTAGGCTTGTTAGGTTCGTCTCGTGAAATAGATATGACTTATGTAATTAGTTTTATAATTAGTTATGTTTAATACATCTAATTATTACTTATTTAAAGCTCTAAACTTTAACACCCGGATTCAAACACCACCTAAAGTTTGATGTGGTGCATGCTTTGGAAATGGTGGCATTACCGTGCAAGAGGCCACTTGTCGGTATAGTGTTGCTTTCCATTGATATTATTCTTTGTGCTAAATTTTTTTGAACACTGGAACAATGTTTCAGGCAGGGGGGAACAATCATTCCTACCATCGTGTTTGCACGGTGCACATTTTTTTAGACAAAGGGTATATCCGGTCTCTAAATCCACAGTTAAATATATATATAGCCCAAAAAAATACTCCCGCCATTTTAAATTATAGTTTGTTTAACTTTTTAGACTCTAAATTTGACCGTTCGTGTTATTCAAAATTTTATGCAAATTATCATATTTTTATGGAGGCTTACTTTATTAATAAAAAATCTTTATAAATACCTTAAATTTGACTATATTTACACAGATTTTTTGAATTAGACGAGCGGTCAAACTTGTGGTAGAAAAAGTCAAATAAACTATAATTTGGAACGGATGGAGTACTTAGACTTCAACCATCAACACACATGGACTCAAAATATCAAAAAAGAAAACCAAAGACTAAGCGAGAAAATAAAGACTAAGCTTCGATCTTCTTTCATGTTTTTGCTTCAAACTTGAGTTGTCCGCACGGAGTAACAATCATTCGCATCTCTTGATGCTTCCATGCATAGAAACTACATTGAGTCGATCCTGACCGTTAGTCCAAGCCTGAACAAACGTCATACACCATCACAAAAGATAAGCGATCTCACCAACAGCACCGTAGGGCTTAACCCCTCCAAAGCGACGCCCCCAAGGAGGAAGCGACATCCAAATGTCGTCGCCGCTAGAACCAACTTGACGGTTCAATGGTTTTCACCCAGAGAAGAAGATGGCAAGGTCCTTCCAACGATGCCTTCATTAAGGAGAGCGATGCGTCGCCACCACTATCACCGAAGATCGAGTAGAGCTTTCGCCGAAAACACCTACCATGAGCCCAATCGATAGCACCATCTTCATCAGTATTGCCTACAGCCGCAGTCACCGCCAACATGCACACCAAGGCAACATGGACAATGATCGACCAGCAAGGCACGGATCCAGGCTCGGGGGAGGTTGATCCGGCTGCAGCAGCAGCGTCACGGCCGATGGCGGAACACGCCACCTCCGCCGGCCTCCAACACCACTGGAGCCGGCGCCTCCGCTTCCACTCGCTGCTACCGCGTCAGGGGTGGGATAGTATCTTATCAAGGCATCATCGGACATGTAAACTACAAACAGGGAGCCTCCTGTTTCTTTTTTAGTTTTTCTTTGCTAAAAGCTAGACATGTAAACTATATCGATCTGAGACTAACCAAGGTCCAAGATAGTACCTTATCAAGGCATCATCGGACATAGCTACCAGAGCGGTCCAAATTACTTTTGCCTGAAATGATCCATGTACATAGGCCATAGCCTTACCTGAATCCATGTGTATATTCTTTCCTAGCGTTCGCTTGTGCTGAGCCGCATATGCTAGATAGATCAGCGCAAATTCAGTGCTTCACATTTTGACGGGCCTACTTACTAAGGCCAAAATTTCATGTCAATGCAGTTGACTTAAAGCTACGAGGCCAGAACTGATGGAATAGGAATCCTCGTGGTCGTCGTGGGTTTTGATCTGTGTCACAGCTGGAACTTGGAGGCTTCATTTTGGCTGCAGATCGAGACCACTGTGGCACACGTACTAGATTTGTACTGTGCCAGAGGCCCAGAGCGTTGGCTGTTGAACATTTCTTGATGGAATGTTGTTCGTGGTCATGGCCTCGTGGGTTTTTTGGTCTGCAAAGTCATAGCGCTCTGGAAGCACCTTCATTTCTTGCCTGCAGGTCCACTGTTTTTGTATAAATGGTCCGTACCACTACTACGGATTGCTGCTGTACCAAACTCAAGTCAGCACGTACGTATCGATCCGCCGAGACCGGTAGCTGCATTTTGAATAGTCTAATCCGTTTTCGCAATTCAGTACGTACTCTGAACTCGTGATCAATTAATATATTTCTTGGCTAGATCAATGCAACCATGCCAACGCGTTCTACCTACGAAGAAAATTGGCCGTCAAATACGTTATGTATCTTCTTTTCTCGCGATTATGCGTTTTCCTAGATCACCGATGATCTGAGCAAAATTATCTGGTTTCCATGTCAAACACATGGCGGAAGATAAGGTTTCAAGTTTCAACAATAGTTAAATAGAGATAAAGTGGAATCTAGCCACAAATGAAAAAAAAGAGATAAAAACATAGAGCATTAATAAGGAAGCGACCAAAGAGAGAGCCCTCCTGATACGCGTCGGTGGAGAGCCCCCTCCTCAGTCTCCGCCTCCCACCCCTCATGCCCCGCACGTGTTCATCCGTCCGCCGGCGCCATGCTGCCCCGGCCGCCGCTAGCCTCCACCACCTCCCACGGTCCGCCCACCGACCACCCCTCCCCTTCCGCTCCGTCCTTCCTAACCACTACGACGGCCCGCCCCCACCACGCCACAACCGCCAGATCCGCCGCCGCAGCCATCTGCCCCCTCACCGGCGTCGCCTCCGATGCCGGCGAGGACCGCCCGCCTCCCACTCCTTCCCCCTCCCTCTCCATTTGGATCCATGAAGCCCCCGCCAGCCCCGACCCGACCCAACCGCCCTCCTCCACCAACGCGGCAGGCGGCGGCGCCGCCGTCCCGCCCAGCGCCCGCCACCACCGCCAGTTCTCCATCCTCCCCCAGCCATCCCTCTAGATCCGGCAACTATGGATCCCCTCCCGGCCCCAAACCCCAAAACCCTAACCCCAACCCCAAACACTAACTCGAATGGCTCGCTAGAGTTGGATTCACCGTCGGAGAAGAGGAGGAGGTCGTCAGAGTTGAATTCGTCGCCGGAATCTGTGGGTAGATTTTATTATTTTTCCGATTGTATTGTTACTTTCTCTGTTTTTTTTTCTTTTTTGGGAGGGCTCTCGATTTAAGCCTAAATGGAGAGAGCTCTCCATCTGGATTTTGGGAATTAATAATTGGTAATTGAAGTCTAGAACAGCTAGTACAATATTTATATCAGTATTGTGTTCAAATACGAACAAATAACAGGAAAGAGCAAAAAGTGCAATTTTGATTAGCTGAAGCCTCAAATTTGTCTACACTTGCAAAATTCTTGTTTCTCTTAAAAGAATCGGAGCACATCATCACCATCCATTCATCCATCGATCAAGAGACCTAGTCCACATATATAGGAGCACGGACTCTAATAGACTAGTTAATCTAATGATGATTTGGAAAGAAAAAAAATAGTGGAAATTATTAAATTAGTGTGTGGACCTATTTCCACCGGATAATCGAAGCTTCCACGGAATGCATCGATAGGCCTTAGCTTGTTCGAGTTTATAGTTGACTAGTAATGACTACTGGCTAGACTGGCCCTTGCGGCCTTTATGTCTCCTTGTGTAACCCATTTCTGCTAGCTTTCCTGTGTACGAAGGTCTATGATAAATAGTGTTCGGTACGGTTCTTGTTAGGGGCATTTTCTTCTTCCGCGAAGGGACGTTCATTTTAATTTCTTTCGTTGCAACGATATGTGTGTGAGAGAGTCTGAGAGAGCGAGGGATCATCTATAAATGGACCATCACGACCTTCAGCTTAACTACCCCAGCTTGGGCTAGTTCACAAAGCTAAGTATAATACATACTCCGTATATAGATCCGATCACCACTTCTTTGTAAGTCACGCACACACAATATATATGGCGAAGCGAGGAGGAAACAGCAGATTTGGAACGGTGGCGGTGGCGTCAGCCATGCTGCTGCTCGTCGCTGTGTCACTGCATGCCGAAGTTACGGCGGCGGAGCGTCACCCGAGAGCGCGCAGGTGACGGTGGCCATAAGCCGCCGGCCGCGGCGACGCCGCCGCCGCCGCCACCGTTGGTATCCGTAAGCAAGGATTCGGCTGCGCCTTCTGGCTGTACATGGGATAGCAGAAATCCTAACCATCATCCTTGCCCCCCTCCTCCTCCTGCTCCTACCTCCTAAATTTTTTGAAATAAACTACCTCCTAAATTGCCGGGGCTACGAACATGAGCACGATGGTAATAAATGTTGGAGTCGGAGTTGATCATCTTTTTATGAATTGCATCACTAGCTAGGTCCATGCTCATGCATGTGTCGGTTAGCTGCTAATAAGCTGTTCATTTTCCTTTCTCGGGCACTTTTAATTTTTGTTGGTTGCTTGTGCTGGCATATATATATGCTCATGCACAGACAGGAGCTAAAACACTGTTTGCGTTCAGCGTTGTTTGAGAATGAAGTTTGACTTTCTTTACTTTCCTTGTGCAAAATGGCTGGTCTTAAATCTACATCGAAAATTGGTGTTCAAGAAATATAATTTATAAGATGGTATCTGTCACTAATTTAGCTAGTCGTTTTGGTTTAAGTTGAGAAGGCCTAAATAAGGCCCTTCTTTTAGGTGTGGCTGTGGTTATCACAACGACTGATCAAAGACGACCGGCCATCATCATGCACGGTTAATATCAGAGCGAAAGTTTGGCCGTCTCGCTAGGCTTCATACGACAATCATGAGACACGAGCGTTTGAAATTCTTGTAAAGGCTTGTGTAGCATTTGTATATATTTTGGGGCCGTTGAGAGCCATACACTCTTCTTCTTCTTTTTTTAATATGACGGACAGCTCTCTTACTAATCTATACCTATATATATATTTTTTATTTTATTATATACTATAAAGATCATAAAGATCCAAAACTTTCGCTTCCTCTATCAGACCATCGTAATTTTACGAAAGCCCCCTACTGTTTATAAAAATCAACCCACGGTCCTTTAATACGTTGTAATTTTACGAAAACCCTCTAATATTTATAAAAATCGACCATACACCTCCCTCACCTGTCTCTGTAGTATGGAATCGTCAAGTTTGTAACCAATATGGTCTTCAGACAGCTATCTGCTATGCAATCTTATTTTTTATTAAACGTGTGCGTCGTACGTGTGTTCTTGCTAGTTTATTTCAAAAAAGAGTTAAAAGTTCAGAACATGGGTGTCCACGGCTTCTCCACAATTTCATGAACCAAAACTTACAAAATTAATATTTGGATAGATGATATGCATAGCCCAGTAGAGATTTTAGGTCTAACTTATCAAAATCAATTTTGTTTGGCGTCGTCTAATCTCAATCCAATGTGTCGGGGATTAATTTCCCTTCACATACTGTACCTTTCCTCCTAACTCACAGTACTATCAACCTAACCAACTCGCTGCCATATATTACCGCCACCCAACATAATAATTTATCATTCTCTGCTCGATTCCAGCATTAGTGTGTGCCAACTTGCATTGTTAAATCGTTCCTCCCTGGAGATGGAGAAGAGCAAAGGCCTTGACACCCACATTTCGTTGTAATTTTATTTTTGAATCCCATTTTTCATATCAAAACATATTACATATATATAACGATTGGGTAGCAGAGGTACGGTGCCCAAGTCGCCAAGTGTTCGATCGATTTGCTCCAATTTATTCGCGTGCGTATATATATACCCACCAAAAGACACATGCAAACAATTTCATGATCCCGAACTACGGAATCCTGCTGGGCTCAGGCTCCTGGTGCCTCCTAAGCAGTGACGTCCAGCTGGCTGCCGGCGACATCGACGACGAAGCGGTACCTCACGTCGTTCCTCTCGAGCCGCTCGATCGCCGTGTTGACGTAGTCCATCCCGACGACCTCGACGTCCGCGGCGATGCCGTGCTCTCCGGCGAAGTCCAGCATCGCCTGGCAGTCCGCGACACTCCCCACGCCGTTCCCGGCGACGCGCTTCCCGCCGGTGATGATGGCGTACGCCGGCAGCTCCAGCGGCTTGCTCGGCGCGCCGACGACCACCATCTGCCCCATCGGCTTCAGCAGCTCCAGCAGCGGCACGATCTGGTGCCCCGCCGACACCGTGTCGATGATGCCGTCCATGGAGCCCGCCGCCGCCTTCATCTGCTCGGCGTCGCGGCTGACCAAGAACGCGTCAGCGCCGAGGCGGCCGAGCGCCTCCTCGCGCTTGCCCGGCGACGAGCTGATGACGGTGACCGTCATCCCGAACGCCTTGCCGAACTTGACGGCCATGTGGCCGAGGCCACCGAGGCCGACGGCGCCCAGGTGCTTGCCCGGCTCGTTGAGCGCGTACTGCACATGGGGCTGTACACCGTGACGCCGGCAAAGAGCAGCGGCGCGGCGCCGACGCCCGTGACGACGCCGACTACCTCATGCCTGACCGAAATAAGTGCCGTTAGGGTTTTGTACGTTTTTCATCTAGCTGCGATGGATCGGCCAAGATGCGCCTGAAGAAATTATCAGTGCTCGGTCGCTTGGTGAACATGATGAATTGATGATTACCCGGGGACGACGGGGTACATGGTGTAGGGGGAGAGGAGGCCTGAGGCATCCCTCGCAGCCCACCCGCGGGCCGTCCGGTGACGCATGTGCTTAGCAACTAGTACAGCCCAAGCTATCATATGAAATTACTCCTAATATTGTCTTTGGAGAAAACAGTTTGCGAGAATGGAAGGCCGGAGGAAAGAGTCATCGGCAAGTTTTTTTCTTTTGAGAAAGCATGGGCAAGTAGTATGAAAGAAATAAATAAGTAGTAGGCTGGAGATAAAATGCTTCGGTTGAGTATATTATATACAGATTTATAAATTAAGTACACAACAGAAAGTATTCAAATACACGGGCTGAAATTTGTGAACTGGGCACCACGGAGATGGGCTGAATGGTCGTTGGGCTTAGACGGTATGTAGTAGCCCTGAAATAAAAGAAAGAGTGGGCCGTGTCAGGTAGTGCGAAGGAATAAGAAAATGTTGGGCTCATGAACGGTCTGAGCTATATAAACACATTTGTGCTAAAAAATAGAAAACTTTTGCTACCAACTAAAACCCCCTATGCCCCTCACAATGGACCCACCAGGACCCACGTTGAAGAAAGAAAAAGAAAATATTGCAAAAGTTTTTTTGACAGAGAGAAAAACCCGTGTGAGTTCAACCCTAGCCCCCGTTTTTTTTTCACCAGTGTTTTTGTACCCACTTTTTTTGGAAAGAAAAGAATGAGTTTTTTTAAAGGAATCAACGTCCTAACCGGTAAAACCCCCTCGGAGCTTTTTTTGGGAAATGAATAAACGAGCTTTTTTCTGAACTAAAAAAACAAGTTTTTTTTAAAGAATCAACGTCCGAACTGGTAAAACCTCCTCGCAGTTTTTTTGTCTATACACAATTATCCCGTATTGCCAATAAAAAATATATTGGAGAGTTTTTCTCCATATAAATAAAGACCAACTATCTCAAAAAATTATGAGCCTCTGGATTTGAGAATACCTAAAGCTCTCTATAAATGAGAGTGCGAATATAAAGTATTTTTAAAAGTGCTTCGCATGACTGGTGTGTTTACCTTGGCCCACTCAAGTGACATTGTTTTAATACTTATGTGTCATCAATAAACGTGTGTGCCGCACAGGAGTTCCTGCTAGTATGTATAGATTATATACATTTCTCTCTCTATATGTATAGAAAATGTTGGGCTCACCAACGGTCCGGGCTATATAAACACTATATATGCATAGATTATATATATTTCTCTCTATATGTATAGAAAATGTTGGGCTCACGAACTATATCAGTAGATCGACGTCTGTGCTCTTCAGTAGACTCTCTCTATATATTTCTAGATTTCTTTCCCCAAGCTACAGTAGATCACGGGCGACTCACGAGCGATTGTTGATTTTCGGCATCGATTCGTCAATTCCTTCTCGTTTCCGGAGGCCGCTATGACGCTGGAGATGGAGAGGAATCGTGGAATTGGTATCCTTATCTTTTAGCTCTTGTCTGTTAAGGTTACACTACCAGAATCCTTCACATCCGCCCGCCTCCTCCGCCTCGGCCATTTTTGGACCCGGTGCTGATGGGGCTTCAGCACCGGGTCCAACGGCTAGGAGCGGGGGCGGCGCGGAGGTGTGTCAGGGCGGACACATTAGCACCGGGTCGTGGCAAGACCCGGTGCTAATGTTCACCCTTTAGCACCGGGTGCAGCCACGACCCGGTGCTAATGTGCCCCTTTAGCACCGGGTCGTGGCTGCACCCGGTGCTAAAGGGTGAACATTAGCACCGGGTCTTGCCACGACCCGGTGCTAATGTGTTTGAATATAGGGGCTTCCTCCTCCCCCGCCCGAGCCAGCTGAACACTTAGGCGCTGTGTTCATGCTGCTCGGCCGTGGGAGGGGAGGTGCTGCCCAAATTTTTTTCAAAATTTGTGAAGAATCTACTCATCTAAGGAGCACTACAAGGTACACTCTTTCATTCTCTAATGTTTTATTTAGCTTGTAATCCTTCTATGATTTAGAAATAGAGGGATTTGTGAATCAAAGTAAAGCTAGCTAGAGAGAGCTTGTGTTCTTGGAGGAGAGAGAGGAGAGAGCTTGAGTTCATGGTGGAGAGAGTGTTCATGTTGTGTTTTAAATGGAGAGAGAAGGCAAGCTAGTTAGTATTTTGTTTTGTATGACTTGTGAATAGTTATAAGGCTTATAGTAATGTAGTTTTAGAAATTACTAGAAAATCAATATAAAATGCTAGAAAATCTTATAAATTAATAGAAAATCTTATAAATTACTAGAAAATCAATATAAAATGCTAGAAAATCTTATAAATTAATAGAAAATCTTATAAATCTTATAAATCTTATAAGGCATATAGTAATGTTATATTTAATGAATATAGTAATGTAGTTTTAGAAATTTATTTATATAATGGAATATATATTATAATTTGTATTTATTTATATATTAAATTTTTTTATCTTTAAATTGTATTGTATATTTGTTATTGGTTAATAATGCAGATGAATAGACAATGGATGTACGGGACCCCCACGCTCAGGCGTTCCGTGATGGCCTTAGGCCGTTTCTCGATGCCGCCGAGGCTAACAGGACGCCGTCCGGTTTCATGTTCTGCCCATGCACCCATTGTAAAAATATACAATCGTACAAACAAAGAGGTTCTCTTCAAGTGCATTTGATGAGGCACGGTTTCATGAGGAATTATTCTGTTTGGACAAAGCACGGTGAAAGAGGAATTCTAATGGATGAAGATGAAGAAGACGAGGCCGATGACGACATTCCGTTATTGGCTCAATACTACGGTTCCTTTGCATATGCTGCAATGGGTGATGCCGATGAGGAAGATGTTGCTCGGGAAGGCGATGCTCAGGAAGATGTTGCTCAGGAAAATGAACCTACTGATGGACTCGGGCAAATGTTGCGTGATGCCGAGAAAGACTGCGGCAATGATAAGGAACTGAAAAAGATACAGCGCATGTTGCAGGACCACAAGACTGACCTGTACCCAGATTGCAAAGAGGGGCTAAAGAAGTTGGGTAGCACACTTGAACTTCTGCAGTGGAAGGCAGCAAATGGTGTTACTGATAAGGGTTTCGATTAGCTACTGAAACTCGTAAAGAAGATTCTTCCAGAGGGTAACACATTGCCATCGACGACGTATCAAGCAAAACGTGTTGTTTGCCCTCTCGGTTTGGAGGTGCAGAAGATACATGCGTGTCCTAATGACTGTATCCTCTATCGCGGACAGTACGAACACTTGGATCGTTGTCCGGTTTGCACCTGTGCACGATACAAGATCAGGCGGGACGACCCTGGTGATGTTGGGGGAGAGCGTTCTAAGAAAAAAATCCCTGCGAAGGTGATGTGGTATTTCCCTCTGATACCCCGTCTGAAACGTTTGTTCAGAACAAAGATTTAATATATAAGATTTTCTATTAATTTATAAGATTTTCTAGCATTTTATATTGATTTTCTAGCATTTTATATTGATTTTCTATTAATTTATAAGATTTTCTATTAATTTATAAGATTTTGGCCTTTAGCACCGGGTCGTGGCTGCACCCGGTGCTAAAGGGCCTTTAGCACCGGGTCGTGGCTGCACCCGGTGCTAAAGGCCACGACCGGGCCGCGGGGGCCATGCGGCGGAGCCAAAGACCGGCCTGGCCACGGAGGCCGTGCGGTAGCTGGCCACGTCACCGGGCGCACACGACCCACGTCACTAGCCCGGTCGTGGCCTTTAGCACCGGGTCGTGGCTGCACCCGGTGCTAAAGGCCACGACCGGGCCGACCGGCCTGGCCACGGAGGCCGTGCGGCAGCTGGCCACGTCACCGGCCGCACACAGGCCACGTCACTGGATGAACAAGAACAATTTTTCTTTTTAATCTCTGTATAAAAGTTGTAACTAGTCGTTCTCCCTCGTACAAACTTCAAAAAAGATCATTTTTCTTCCTAAAAATTCCTAAAATCATACTCTATCAAGTTATGAAACTTATTAATGTTATTATTTTGAAAAATCTTCTCGTGTTTGAACAATCCAAATTTTGAATTAAAAATGACAACTACAACCAAGGTTTTTTTCACACTAGGTGATGTCAAATGAAAAAGTGATGAATACCAAAGTTTCATATTTCATCATGATCTACAATCTTTATTTAGGTCATTTTGTCATTTTCAAAATGGGTAATAACATGTAGTAGAAATTTGACAAGTCTCTAACAAAGTTTTGGAAACTATGCGAGTGAATCTAGGATTAATGAACAATGTATACTACCACTTTCTCAAATGCAAAAATGACTTAAATAAAGATTGTAGATCTTGATGAGATATGAAATTTTGGTATTCATGACTTTTTCATCTGAGACCGTTTAATGTTCCAAAATCTTTCATTTAGTTATCAATTTTTGTAATTTATAAGATTTTCTAGTAATTTATAAGATTTTCTAGTAATTTATAAGATTTTCTAGTAAGTTATAAGATTTTCTAGTAATTTATAAGATTTTCTATTAATTTATAAGATTTTCTATTAATTTATAAGATTTTCTAGTAATTTATAAGATTTTTTATTAATTTATAAGATTTTCTAGTAATTTATAAGATTTTCTAGCATTTTATATTGATTTTCTAGTAATTTATAAGGTTTTCTTATTTAATATATATTTTTAACAGGTATTAATAATTGAATTAAAACAAGTATTAATAACTATACATTAAAAACTATATTTATAAGATTCCCAAATAGTAGCCCCCGGTGCTAAAGGCCGGTTTGGAAACTGGGCGCCAAACGAAAAGTTGGGGCCTTTAGCACCGGGTTGATCTAAAATCCGGTGCTAAAGGCCCCCAATTTTCGTTTGGCGCCAGTTACGGGGCCTTTAGCACCGGGTGTAGAAGACCTGGTGCGAAAGGGGGGCCTTTAGCACCGGGTCGTGGCTGCACCCGGTGCTAAAGGCCTTCGTCTGGCGCACAGTTACGGCCTTTAGCACCGGGTGTAGAAGACCCGGTGCTAAAGGGCCTTTCGCACCGGGTGGTGGGAAGACCCGGTGCTAAAGGGGCGGCCTTTAGCACCGGGTCTTCCCACCACCTGGTGCGAAAGGGACTTTAGCACCGGGTCGTGGCTGCACCAGGTGCTAAATGCCCCGGACCTATATAGGCCGGGGACTTCTCTCCCCTCCCTCACTTCGCCCTCATTCCTCCCAGATCGACGCCACAGAAACCGCCGCCTCGTCTCCTCAGCCGCTGCCGCCCGTCGTCCCCGCCGCCGTCGTCGTCCCCGCCGCCGTCGTCGTCCCCGCGCCCGTCGTCCCCGCCGCCCGGCCGTGGTCACCCGTGGTCCCCGCCGCCGTCGTCGTCCCCGCGCCCGTCGTCCCCGCGCTACGCTAGTTGAAGTGAGTGCATGGGTTGGGAAAGGTTGTTTTGCATGGAACAGGGAAACTTTAATCTGTAGGATTGGGATTGCTTTGGGTTTTATACCTAATACTAGTATGAAATTTATGTGTTCCCTTGCCGACATATGATTCTACATCTGATATGCATGGCTCAATTGTGCTCAAATTGCCAACAATTATATGCATTGCGAGATGATGCCTTGACAATGTTATATGTTTGAAATGTATATTGGAAATGTTATATGTTTGAAATGTATATTGGAAAATGCTTCATTTAAATGTATTGGAGATATTTACATTGAAATGTATATTGGAAATGTTATATGTTTGAAATGTATATTGGAAAATGCTTCATTTAAATGTATTGGAGATATTTACATTGAAATGTATATTGGAAATGTTATATGTTTGAAATGTATATTAGAAAATGCTTCATTTAAATGTATTGGATATATTTACATTGAAATGTATATTGGAAATGTTATATGTTTGAAATGTATATTGAAAAATGCTTCATTTAAATGTATTGGAGATATTTACATTGAAATGTATATTGGAAATGTTATATGTTTGAAATGTATATTGGAAAATGCTTCATTTAAATGTATTGGAGATATTTACATTGAAATGTATATTGGAAATGTTATATGTTTGAAATGTATATTGGAAAATGCTTCATTTAAATGTATATTGGAAATTCTATGTATATTAGAAATATATGTGCTTCATTTAAATGTATATTGGAAATGTTATATGTTTGTATAATGTATACTATCGAAAATGCTTATTATCGGAAATTCTATGGCGTACCCGAACCCATCGCGCACCCGAACCCCTTAGCGAATCCGTTTTTCGCGCACCGACCCCCTTAGCGAACCCTTAGCGAATCAATTCACACCGCGCACCCGAACCCCTTGGCGAATCCGTTTTTCACGCACCGACCCCCTTAGTGAAAATGTTAGAAATATTGGGAATATGTATGCTTTGTATATATTTCTTATCAATTATTTTTAATTCTATAGATGGCGGACAACAACAACAACGTCCCACCCATGCAAGAGGACAACAACACCCCTGTCCCACCCATGCAAGAGGACAACAACACCCCTGTCCCACCCATGCAAGAGGACAACGACACGTTCTTTGCGAATCAACTTTTCAATATTGTAACCCAACCAATGTCCATGGATGATGTGTTGGGCATCATTGGAAGGGACGACAATGTCCAGGGCGACAATGTTGCAAGGGCCGAAGATGTTGAAGGGGCCGCATATGTCCAGGGCGACAATGTTGCAAGGGCCGAAACTACTGAAGGAGCCGGTAACGCGCCCTCATCTAGTCAGGTGTGTATATAGATAACATAAATTTGTACTCTACATGTCAATTATGTATACCATCTCTATATCATCTCGTATATATGTAATTTGTGTAGGCCGCCTCTACTAAGAAATCAAAACGATCGACCACGAAGAAGCTGAAGGATGTCAAGTTACACATCACCCGAGTGGAGGATGACGGGGAGCCAGTTGAGCCCCCAAAAGTGGCCAAGAAATTTGTATCTCAGTGCGGGGTAATTGTACGGGACAATGTGCCCATTAGTATCAGAAAATGGAAGTCCACGGACCCCACTGAGGAGTACGTGCTCCCTGATACAGAGAAGGAGATGCTATGGAGGGAATTAAAGGCAATATTCGACTGGCCTAGCACTCATGAAGCAGAACTGAGGGATTGGACAATGAAGAAGATGGCAGTTCTGTTTCAGGATTTCAAGAAGAAGTTGTACTCGCAATTTCTCAAAACCGGAGAGGCCCCGGATCCTGAGAAGTATAAGAAGATCACCAATGACGAGTGGGAAGCATTCATTGAGTACAAAACCTCCGAAGAGGGTGCAACGGCTAGCGCTAGAAACGCTGGAAACACCGCAAATAAGAAGTACTCTCATAAGATGGGTTCGGGAGGTTACAAGGCAAGCATCGCTAAATGGGAGAAGATGGAAGAAGATCTATATGCTAGAGGCATCACTCCAGCGACACATGACTGGCCCACAAGGACCAAGCATTGGTACTATGGTCATGGAGGCACCCTAAGCCCAATCGACGGCTCCTTAGTTTTTCCCGAGGACTTGCGATAACTAGCTCAGCGTCTCCTCGATATCCTCAGGGCATCTGATAGGGGAGAATTTGTTGCCGATAGAGACAGAGATGAGCTAACCTATGCCTTAGGGAACAAGGAGCATCCTGGACGGACGCGTGGCGTAGGCACAAGCATCTCATGGAAGAAAGGTTTCCAAGAGCACGCCGCCACCTATAGGAGCCGTTCGAGGAAGAAGGCCGAATATGAGCAGAGGGTGAGGGACCTAGAGCAAACGGTTGCCGCCCAGGGCTCAAAGCTCCAAGAAATGGAGTCAGAGATGGAGCGACGGATGAAGGTAGCATGGCTGCAGATACAACAAGCCACAGGCGGGACCGGTTCCACAGAGCCTGCACCTCTCCAACAAGCCGCAGGCGGGACCGGTTCCACAGAGCATGCACCTCTCCAAGATGCGGCCCTTATTAGCCCTCCACAACAATATCAAAGCAGTCACGCTTCCACACAGGCCGCCGAAGCGGTCCGTTACACCGTGGATGAAATAACTCAACGGACCGCGTGCGAGCTTGTCGTCAGGCAGAAGAACTTAGCTGTGGTGGTACGTATGCGACCTTAGTTCATACTGCATACATTTCACCGTAAATACCATTCATTTACTAACTTTTCTTTGTGACTACTAACTTATCAGGTCGCATACGGTATGACCAAACGTGTGGAAGAAGGGCAAAAATGGCACTGCAATGACATTCCACATGATTACGTACCTGTTGAGGTGGAGCAAGTCGTCACCAGCTGGGAAGACTTGGAACTTGACATCCCCGGAGGTGACGGAGAAACAAAACTCGGTCAGTGTTCTCACTGCATCATTCTATGGAGCAAGGCAGACGTCGTCATACCCGGTACACCTGCGGCTACCAACAAGCCCCCGTCACCTCCAAGAGATCCACAGGATCATGACGATTCTCCGGGAGCTCCTGATGCAAGCCCGTCTCCTCCGCCAAAGAGGTCTCCGTCTCCTCCGCCGAAGAGGTCTCCGTCTCCTCCGCCGAAGAGGTCTCCGTCTCCTCCGCCGAAGAGGTCTCTGTCTCCTCCGCCGCGGAGGTCTCCGCCCCCTCCGCCAAAGTGGGGACGCCGCACTAAAGCCTCTGCCCCCACTCCACCAGCGAAGAAGGCGAGGAAAACCAAAGAGAAGCCCGCACCAGAGAAAAGAGCGGGTGAGAAGACTCTAGAGGAGCTCGAAGCCTCGGTCAAAGCAGACACAAAGAGGCAAATGGCCGAGTGGAGGAAAAAACCTGAGCCGGAGCCGAAGCTTGATCCCACCGTCGTCAAGTCATTCCTCGGTAATTTGGGCAAGGGTCAACAGAAGGAAGTAATAGTAACAGACTATGACCGCTCATTACTGAAATCTCGCCGGAAGCGGAAGGCTGCAGATAAGGAGGCGGGCCCATCCAAAAAGGTTCCTCAGCTCGGCCAGCAACCTCAGCGGCCCTTGGGTCCATTGCCATCTCTGGACAAGCTTAACGTGCAACGAGTAATGGCCGAGACTGGACTAACCAGAGCGCAAGTCCTGGGGGAAGAAGAGGTGCCTGTAAACACAACGCTGAGGTGGCCGTTTAATCTTGGCGAACCTATGGTCCCTCCTGAAATGGAGAGGAAGCTACAGACGAAGATGCGCCGATTCCATGAGTGGTACTTGGAAGAATCAAGAAGGAATAAACGGCGCATGATCAAAGTAGGCGTGAAGGACCATGATTTCTACAATGGTGACGAGGATTGGGTGTGGCTGAGGTTTAAGGATATATATGAGCTGTACCACCGCGACGCCATGGACGTGGATTTGATCACCTGTTGGACACTGTAGGTACTTTGTTGTTGCTTATAATTCACAGTTTGAAAACAATAATTCCAATCTATGCTGACGCGGGCTTTATTTATTGCTTAACATATGCAGAATGGAGATTCAAAAATGTCGGAGATCCGGGATATATGACGTTGGTTTCGTGGATCCTCGAAGGATAAGTGAAGAAATGATATTGATGAATCCTGAGGAAACATATGGAAACCTATACAAGTATATTAAGAAACAAAATTACTGCGACTCCATACTAATCCCGTACAACATCGAGTGAGTACATACACAGGCTTCTTCTTATACTGTCTGTGTACTAATTCATTTCTGATTATAATGTATACATGTGCACAGATTCCACTGGTTCCTAATAATATTGTGTCCTGACCGGGGTGTCGTGAACGTCTTTGATTCGTTGCACACTCCAAAAGAAAAACTACAGAACATCATAGACATGATGACAAGGTGATGTACATTTTCCCCTACTTAATTCACCCCTTACACTCGCAATGACTTAACTCAATTTTTTTGTTCGCAGGGCCTGGATTCAATTTCGTCAAGAACACCCGGGAATTCAACATGAAACACTAAAATGGAACATTGGCTTTCCGGTAAGCAAGTAATTTGTACATGTAGGCCTCGGCTAATATATTATATGAATTTTACTTAATTTCTTTTGGTTGACAGTGTGCCAAACAGGGGCCGGAAAATAATTTATGCGCATACTATGTTTGCGATTTCATGTGGAATTGGGGACATAAAAAGCTTACACAACAGGATATTATGGTACGTAATAATAAACAACATTTCCATTATTATTAAGTGCACAATTATTGTCTCCAACTCGGCGGATTAAATATCTTTCAATTATTTGTAAATTACAGATGTTCAACCTGAAGGAAGAGTCCCTAGAGCTAGAAAGAATTGACGCAATTGCAGAACAGCTCGTCGGATGGATCTGGGACGAGGTCGTCAATCCCCGAGGAGAATACTACTCGCCAGTACTGGAGGACGTGCCAGACAGTCCAACAAGCTAGTCATCAATCTTAATTAAGTAGAAAATACAGTTTAAATATATATAACTCGAGTTGACATGCATGAATATCTACTTTTGTAATATATATGTCTTCTATTTTGATGAAATGTCAGCTAGTATGAATATAGAGTCGGCCGAATACGCATTAGAATACACGTATTAGAATATATACGTATATAGACGTGCACGCATGGCTACTGAAAAAAGAAAAAAAAAGAAATCCGGGGACTTTAGCACCGGTTGCAGACAGCAACCGGTGCTAAAGGCAGGCCCTTTAGCACCGGGTGCATCCACGACCCGGTGCTAAAGGCCCTGCTAACGGCGCTGCGGGTCAGGCCCTTTAGCACCGGGTCGTGGCTCCACCCGGTGCTAAAGGGCCCCTTTAGCACCGGTTATTCAACCCGGTGCTAAAGGGGTACCCCTTTAGCCTCGGATTAGTTGCACCGGGTGGGAAACCCGGTGCTAAAGGGCTTTCCCACCCGGTGCAGATGTCGATCATTCTGGTAGTGTTAGGATTAAAGGTTTGCCTTCTCTATGGTTTGTTGGTTGGATCTTCATGGTGCATGACGGGCGTGTGTAGGCGTGTAGCATTAAGCCGGCGTATTACGCGAAGGAATTGACTTTGGCGAGGTTCTTTTCTTTGATTTCTGATGTGTTGGTCTTCGATTCCTGTATGAGATTCGTTTCACCAGGTGTGCCCATGATGTCCGTGGCGTTGATGGCTTTACAACCAACGACATTGCCTCCGGTGGTTGGAGGATTGTTTTGTCCCTCCAAGGTGGATGTGTCTATGGCTACCTTGTGAGGTTTGTTCTCCACTTGCTCGCTTGTATTGGGCTGGTGTTCTTTGATCCCCTTGCGGGTTTGCTGCTTCTTGACTGGAGTTGGCAGTGAGGCAACCGGTGTCTGATTCTGGTGTAAATGGGGATTCCCCTATGCGTTTGATAAAAAAAATAGTGCGTCTTCGGCATGCTACTTATTGGCTTCGTCAAACAGGGATTTCGTCTGTGAGCTTCATCCTTGGTAATTATCTTCTTCGAGGTGGAAGATACACTACGGGAAACCCGACGTATGCCGAGTGCTTCCCTCTTTGCCGAGTGCTTTCTGTCGGGCACTCGGCAAAGACTGGCTGTGCCGAGTGCCCAGACAGCGGCACTCGGCAAAGAGGCGACACTCGGCAAACAGGATCTTTGCCGAGTGTCAGAAAAGAGACACTCGGCAAACAGGTTCTTTGCCGAGTGTCACGACAGAGACACTCGGCAAAGTTGACGCACGTGCCCTGCGCGTGCCATGCCACGGACGGCCGTTTGGGCTCCAGTAGCTTTGCCGAGTGTCACACAGCAGACACTCGGCAAAGCCGTGGCACGTGCCACGCGCGCCAACGGCCGTGGACGGCCGTTTGGCCTGTCAGTTCTTTGCCGAGTGTCACAGTCTAGACACTCGGTAAACATGTGGCACGTGCTTGACACGTGCCAGGCCCGTTGACATGTTGGCCCTTTGCCGGGTGTCTGAGTCAGATACTCGGCGAAGAGTTTGAAAATTTGAAAAATATTTTTAAAAAACTTGAAATTCAAACTCAAAAAATTTGAACATTTTAAATATAAGAGTTTTTGGCCGGCTGGATTGGTGGTTTTGCCGAGTGCTTCGGCGGGGCACTCGGCAAACCATCTCTTTGCCGAGTGTTTCCTAGGAGACACTCGGCAAAGCTTATGTTTGCCGAGTGTTAACACTCGGCAAAGTTTGGCCCTGTTTATTTAAACTTATGTTTTTGGGATCCAAAGTTTATTTTTTTTCCAACAATACTTGTCAAAGGCTCTTTATATCTTATGTGGAGCGTGTGGCCAAAAGTTGGGATGATTTCGAAAAGTTTATATATACGACCCTTTCCAATCGGAGCATATCCCCATAGAAGATTCGGAGAGTTGAGAAGGAGACAGCTGGATTTCGAAACGAAGTGAAGTTGAATTAGAGTTTGAGTTCATAACTTTTTGTATAGGCAATAGACGACGTAGATTGCTTCATTTGAAGTTATCATATTTTTCCGGACCCATTTGGTATTTTTTAAATTATTTTTACAACAATCTCCACATGAAATAATGAAATATATGAAGGAATTATGAGATATATATGCTTCAAATAATGAAAACATTTCATCTAAGCATAAAATATGAAGTTGTTGAATGTATTTGACAAGATATTTTGATGTGTATTTGATCGAATTTGTAATATTTGGTATGCAAGAATTGTTCTGGGAAATGTTTGTCGAGTGCTACACTCGGCAAACAACACCTTTGCCGAGTGTCAGGGAGGAGACACTCGGCAAAGAGCACCATTGCCGAGTGCCCTGTTGGGGGCACTCGGCAAAGAGGCCATGTGGGCTGGCCGGGCCGCGGCCGCGCGGGCCACATCATTGGCCGACGTGGCACCTTTGCCGAGTGTAGGCACTCGGCAAAGGCCTGTTTGCCGAGTGCCCTGGGCCAGACACTCGGCAAACAGGCCACGTGGCCCACCTCTTCGGCCGCGCGCGGCCACGTCAGCGGCCAGCGCGCGGCCACGTATCAGATCTGTTTGCCGAGTGCCCGATCTAGGACACTCGGCAAACAGGGGGTTGGGCCGGGGGACTTAACCGCCCACGTACACGGCCGCCCCAACCCACACACGCACACCGCCGCCCCAACCCGCACACGCACACCGCCGCCGCCTCTCTCCCCGCCCGGCGCCGCCGCACGCCGCCACCGCCGCCGCCGCACGCCGCGACCCCACCCGCAACCGCCGCCCGCCCTCCGCCCCGCCCTCCGCCCCGCCTGTCGCCGCCTCGGCCGCCGCCGCCCGTCGCCCCGCCCGTCACCGCGCCGCCACTGCCACCCCGGCCGCCGCCGCCGCCTGCCCTCCACCCCGCTCGTCGCCGCCTCGGCCGTCGCCCCGCCCGTCGCAGCGCCCCGGCCGGCCTCCTCCTCGGCTGCCCCACCCGGCCCACGACGCCGCCGCCCCGACCCGGCTTCCCTCCACCCCGGCCCGTTGCCGCCGCCCTCCGCGCCCCGGGCGGCCTCCTCCCCGGCTGCCCCACTAGGCCCACGACGCCGCCGCCCTGACCCGGCTTCCCTCCGCCCCAGCCCGACGCCGCCGCGGCGGCCCTCCGACCCGCTGCCTCCAACCGCGGTTCGTCTCCCCTTCCTGCTGCCTGGCCTGCTAATTCTAGTGAGTTATTTAGAATATGTCAAATTTGATTGCTAGATTGAGTTGATGGTAATATAAAATGCATGTCAAATCAAAATGCCAAATTTGTTTGGTAGGTTGGGTTGATGCTAATATCAAATGCATGTCAAATTTGATTCCTCATTATCCTTGTGTATGTGGTTGTCGGCCTTCGTGCCGTGGATATCCTTGTGTATGTGGTTGTCGGCCTTCGTGCCTTGGATATCCTTGTGTACGTGGTTGTCGGCTTTCGTGCCGTGTTTTTTTGCAGGATGTATGGTTTCAGAAACCTCCCCGTGTAGGGGAGGTGCTGCCGAATTTTTTATTTGACAAAAATTTGTTTTTATTTCAGGGAGAGGTTGCACCATCTTCGACTTGGACCCCGACGCCGCCCGCCGTTCCCCGCCGTCTGCACCGACACGAGCGTCACCGACTCGCCCGCCGTCGAGCCCGTAGGTGAGCACATGCAAAACCATACGCCCTCAATATTTAATTCGTAGATCCATATTTAAGTTGTGTCACGTAACCTAGTTAGGCGTCTCCCGTTCGAAAGAGATACGGTTGTGAATATGTGAATCTTTGCATATGTCTAACCGTATCTGTTTCGAATTGTCCACGTTTTTGGACAGCTCGAGGATGTGTAGATGGGTAGTTTCCATGCTCTACTCGTACCGAGGCTGAGTTTCGGCATCATCTCCCTGTTGTTCTCCGAATACACAATCTCCGTAATTGGACGTGTATTTGGAGAACAGCGGGGAGGTGCTGTCGAAATTCCGTCTTGGATACGAGTAGAGCATGGAAACTACCCATCTACAAATCCTCGGGTGGGATTAGGACCTATCTTTACCTATTAGACATAAAGCTAGCATCCTGTAGATGCATTTATTATTATAAATTTGGTATGGAAGAAATTTATTGCTCGGTGATATGTAAAGGGATGGATGACCGTGAGTGGATGTACACTGGCCGCTCAAGTAAAGGTGAATGTACAGATGAATGGATTGCCAAGACTGATGCGTTCTTGAAGCAAGCTTTTGCTAATGCGAAAGGGGTGCCAACTACTTTCTGTCCATGCGCGGTTTGCGACAATCGTAAACGCCAAACAGAAGTTGTCATGGGTAAACATCTCATCAGGAATGGATTTACGGAGAACTATACTCGGTGGACACGCCATGGTGAAGCCGTTGATCGTGTGAGAGACGAGGCCGTGAGGCAGCACATCGAGGAGTTTGATGATGAGGCAGGGGTAGGGGACATGTTGCATGACTACGACGAAGCACACTTCAATGATGGACCTAGGGAGGAGGAGCCGGAGGCCACTGCAAAGGCTTATTATGACATGTTGTATGCGGCACAACAACCACTTCACTCGCACACTAAGGTTTCTCAATTGGATGCCGTTGCACGTATGTTGGCCGTCAAGTCCCAGTTTAGCTTAGGTCGAGACGCCTTTGACTACATCCTGACAGTTTTGGGTGGCCTCCTTCCGGAAGGTCACATTCTGCCAAAGAACATGTACGCGGCACAGAAACTTCTAAATGCACTTAAGATGCCGTATCAGAAGATACATGCTTGTCCAAATGGATGCATCTTATTTAGGAAAGAATTTGCGGACGCAAAGCAATGTCCGAAGTGCAAGGCTTCTAGATTCGTGGAGATAGTCGGTGCTGATGGTAAGAAGAAGCAAAGCAAAATACCCGTGAATATCCTACGGTACCTTCCACCTATACCGAGGATCCAACGGCTTTACATGACCGAGGACTCCGCGAAACAGATGACATGGCACAAAAGTGGAGTGTGATACAATCCTGATAAGCTCGTACATCCATCCGATGGTGAAGCATGGAAGCACTTTGATGGGATTCATCGTGACAAGGCTAGAGAGGCTCGGAATGTGTGTGTTGCGTTGGCAACAGATGGGTTCAACCCGTATGGAATGACGGCTGCCCCATACTCTTGTTGGCCAATGTTCGTGATCCCACTCAATCTCCCCCCCCCCGGTGTCCTATTTCAACGGCAGAACATCTTTTTGTCGTTAATTATTCCTAATTACCCGGGGAAAAATATGAGCGTGTATATGGAGCCTCTTGTTGATGATTTGGACCGTGCTTGGGAGGAAGGTGTATGGACATATGATCGAGCTACAAAAACAAACTTTAAAATGCATGTCTTCTACCAGTACTCCCTGCATGACCATCCGGCGTATGGGATATTCTGCGGCTGGTGTGTCCACGGGAAGTTCCCATGTCCAATATGCAAGGCATCTCTGAAGTTCATCTGGTTGACCAAGGGTGGAAAATATTCATGCTTCGACAAACATCGTCAATTTCTCCCTCTTGAACACGAATTCAGACAAGATATCAAGAACTTCACGAAAGGTGTAAGGGTTCTAGACCCTGCACCACAGATGATGACAGGTGCGGATGTTCGTGCAGAGTTAGATGCTCTTGAGGTCGGGGAGGATGGCCGTTTTGTGGGATATGGCGAGCAACATGCCTGGACTCATAAGTTGGGCCTGTGGAAGCTCCCGTACATGCCAGACCTTCTGCTTCCACATAATGTTGATATGATGCACACTGAAAAGAATCTTGCCGAGGCACTTTGGGGTACAATCATGAACATTCCTGATAAAACCAAAGACAATAACAAGGCTAGAGTGGATCAGCAGCGGTTATGCAATAGACCGAAGCTAAATATACCACCTCCCAGGGACGGCAAAACATGGAAAAAACCTAAGGCCGATTTCGTTCTCGATAATGACCAAAAGACGGAAGTGCTAAGTTGGTTCCAAACATTGAAATTTCCTGATGGGTATGCAGCGAATTTGAAGAGAGGAGTGAACTTAACTACTCTACGAATCAACGGGCTCAAGAGTCATGACTACCACATATGGCTTGAGCGGCTTCTTCCGGTGATGGTTCGAGGCTATGTCCCCGAGCATGTCTGGCAAGTGCTGGCGGAGTTGAGCAATTTCTTCCGCCAGCTGTGTGCTAAGGAAGTATCGAAGCCCATGCTTGCAGAAATGGAAAAGCTTGCTCCCGTGTTGCTATGCAAGTTGGAGAAGATATTTCCACCGGGCTTTTTCAACCCGATGCAGCATATGATTCTGCACCTTCCGTATGAGGCACGAATGGGAGGGCCTGTGCAGAACCGGTGGTGCTATCCAATTGAAAGATGTCAGAAGGTTCTTCGAACTAAATGCAAAAATAAATGCAAGATTGAAGCATCTATTGCAGAGGCATACATTCTCGAGGAGGTGTCAAAATTCACGACGAAGTATTATGCTGACAACCTCCCTAACGTGCATAATCCACCGCCTCGTTATAATGTTGGCGAAGTTGAATCGAACCTCAGCCTTTTCCGAGGGCAACTAGGAAGTGCAAGTGAAGGCACCAACAAAAATTTGACAAATGCAGAGTGGCGCGCTATCATGCTCTATGTGCTCACCAATCTATCCGAAGTTGAGCCATACATGCGGTAAGTTCAGAACGATCTTGTTTTCGAGTACCTAGCCACTATTCTGCATCCAACACTCTTGTTTCTCGTTCATACAGGGAATTTCTTGATCAATTCTGGCGTAATAGGAGGGCTCCTACCCCACACGAAGTTGATGACCTTCTTAAACATGGAAACCCAGATTTTATTTCTTGGTTCAAACGGAAGGTACACTTAATTTCAGTCTTGTCCTAAATTCGACGTTACTGAAGTCGTGTCATTAATATAACAAACTATCCTGGTCGAACTCGCAGGGCCAATCCGATGGGTCTATGAGTGCCGAGTTGAGACAGATCGCCGATGGTTGTGCGTATAAGGTCAAGTCATTTACCGGATATGACGTGAATGGTTATCGTTTTCGCACAAGAAGTCATGAGCAGAGGATGCCCAATCGAAGGACTACAAGTACCGGAGTCTATACTCCAGGCTCTGATGGGGCCGATTACTATGGGAGACTTGAAGAAATATACGAGCTTAATTTTGGTGGAAGCAAACCTCTTTCTCCTGTTATCTTCAAATGTCATTGGTTTGATCCTTCAGTGGTAAGACGAACCCCTAGTCTTGGGCTAGTCGAAATTCGACAATCATCTGTCTTACCTGGAGATGATGTCTATATAGTGGCTCAACAAGCCACCCAGGTGTATTATTTGTCATACCCGTGCAAAAAGGACAAAAGGCTTGAGGGTTGGGACGTTGTATACAAAGTGTCGCCACGCGGTAAACTACCAGTCCCAAACAATGAAGATTATAACATAGATCCAAACACCTATGATGGAGAGTTCTTCCAAGAAAATGGGCTAGAAGGGTCTTTTGAGATAGACTTAACCCAAGCGGTCGGAATGGATTTAGACTCAGAAATGTTTGTTGACGAGGACACTGGAGATGTGGTTCATAATGCTAAGGAGGTAGAGTTACTAGAGCGATTACAATTAGGCAATGACGAAGACGACGACATTCCTCCGCCTTTGGAGGACGACCATGAACATCTCGAAATGTACGATAGTGATGATGCGACCGTTGATCCAGATAATCCTGATCCGAATGATTATTTCTAATAAAAGTACGTTTATATATTGCATCATCTCTTTCTAATAGTTTATGTCGGGTCATATTTCTTATATATTACATGTTTTTCTAATAATTTATGTTTATATGTGAAATCTAATAATTGTATGTTTTGTTGATTGCAGGTGATTGAACCAATATGGTGGGTCGTGGCGGTGCGATGAGGAACGTCATGTCGTTGTACCGGAAGTTTAAAGATGGGGGGTCCGAGGCAGCTGGGTCGTCTGGTGCCAAGGGCAAGGGGCGAAAGAAGAAGGCCACAGGCGGGGGGCGAGGCAAGGGCAAGAGGCGAGAGCGGACCCCCGTACCTTCGTCGTCTTCGTCCGACGAGGACTTTGTTCCTTCGGCAGTGGACACTCGGGCCGCGGAGCACGAGTACCGCGAGGACGAGGAGCACGAGGCAGCGGAGCACGTGGCCGAGGAGCACGGGGCCGAGGACCACGTGGCCGAGGACCCCGAGGGCGAGGACGTAGAGGGGTCCACCTCCTCTGAGAACTCGGCCCTTTGGCAGCGAGGCCCCTCGCAACTCCCGAAGCGCCCGATACCCATGGAGCGTCGCCCCGTGATCGCACCCAGCCCTCCAAGGTAAGTAATTTTAGATGTTACACAGACCTTCTCGTTTCATATTCATATGTTGGAAATCACAATATGGACTAACAATTTATCTTAATCACTTGGGCAGGAATTGGGTGATGGTCACCCCAGGCGCTGGTCACGCCCGCAAAGTCAACGGCATCCTGGGTCTTCTTTGCAGGGAGCTGTTTCCGGGTCTGGTGACCATTGGCGGCAGGGAGGAGCCGGCCTACACCTTTGACCACTACGTCGCCGCTGGCGATCAGGAGGACCGGGAGCGCAGGATCTTCAACAACAAGGCCGAGCGGGTAAAGGGAGAGCTTTGGGTAAGTATTCGTTGCACTACACTGCTCAACACAACACTTTCATTGAACAATCTACAAATAATGCAACATTCATCGTGTATATATGCGCAGGACTTTTACAGATGCGCCCCGGGACAGGAGGCTTCGGCGGATGCTGTGGCACATGCAGCCTGCTGGAAGCTTGTCAAGGACCTGCACTACGAGGCGCGCGTGCAGGCCGTAATTGATTATTTCGCGGCACTCAAGATCTCCGTGAAGAAAACGGAGGCAAGAAACATGAAGTTGACCAAGGAGCAGTATCTGGCGGTATGTAAATCGATACTGTTTTATTCTAAGATTAAGTACTCTAAATTCGATCTTGTTATATGTCGTACACTTGATGTCTTGTAGGCGATTCCGTGGTGGTGCGCCCCGCATCCCACGTGCTGGGAGGTGATAGTCGACAAGTGGTGCAGCGCCGAGTGGGCCGCTCAGCACGACCTTTGCCGGGAGCGGCGTTTGCTGATGCCCGGTGTCTCACACCATCAGGGCAGCCTTAGCCTCGAGGAGTACAGGGCCAAATGGGTACGCCGAGTCATTTCTATATTCGCTCACTCTATTCTGTGTAATTACTAATTCATATTGTTTGTTTTTTCAGTCGGCGTCACATGGTGGTGCGCCTTGCTCACAGCTCGAGGCTTTTGCTATGGCCCACAAGGGCAAGGCGACCTCCGACGTCCGGTACAACCCGGAGGACGGGCCCGCGGCATACAGCAACGCCAGCGTCCACAGTCGCCTCACAGCATATCAAGAGGTCGCGAAGGAGGTCCACGGGCCAGACTGGGATCCGACCGCCCACGACATTGATGGAGAAGTGGTCATGAGGGCGGGAGGAGGCAAGAAGCACGGGCGGTACTTGATCGCCAACAACACCATCGACACGGCCTCTACCCCCACACTCTCCCAGATTCGAGCCAGGAGCACGAGCTCTTCAGCGGCTATCCGTCAGCCTCTTCCCGGTTCACACTTCGGGATGCAGGCACTCCAGGTTATTTCTGTTTCTATCTTTGTACGTGAAGTTTGCTTACGTTTATAATGTATTATAACAATGTGATTGAATATTGTAGGCCCGGTTGGATGAAGAGACGCAGAGGCGGGAGTTCCTGGAGGCGGAGGTGCAGCGGATGAAGGACGCGGAGGCCGAGAAAGACAGGCAGAAGGAGGAGGCCGAGCGGACGAACCGAGCATGGCAGGAGCAGGTATTTGCCTACCTACAGAGCATTGGCCAGCGCGTGGGTGAAGGTCCGCCGCCGCCGATGCCACCACCGCCTCCACCACCACGTGTGCCTATTTCTCCCGTGAGTCACTTGAGAACCCTATGATTTTATTTCACAACTCATTTCTGTCGAAAATCTTGTAACACACACCACTAATCTCTTTTGGGCAGGCTCCTGGCTCGGCCGCGTCGAATGACGGCCCTCAAGACGAAGACCTTGCGGCGCGGGCGGTTAGATCGTTGTTCGGACCCCCTCTTCCGTGAGTGATGGATGTTGGACTTTGTAAACATATGAATGATGGATGTTGGATGTTTGGATATTGAATTTGTGACATTTCTGTGATGTTGGATGGTTTAGTGACTTATATGTGTTTGTTTATGGTTGTTTGATGGTTTAGTGGCTATATATATATATATATATATGAATTGCCTGTGATGCCTATTATAAACTGCCTGTAATGCCTATTAGAAACTGCCTGTGATGTTTTTGTTGAGGGGTCCTTTTAACGCAAAAAATTAATAAAAACAGGAAAAATTTTGAGCCTTTGCCGAGTGTTACACTCGGCAAAGAGGTGCTTTGCCGAGTGTATTGGCTTTAACACTCGGCAAAGAGGCTGTTTCTGTCATTTCTGGAACAGCCTTTGCCGAGTGTTCATGCTTTGCCGAGTGTGTTGGCCTTAACACTCGGCAAAGATGCAACCTTTGCCGAGTGTTAAAGCCCTTACACTCGGCAAAGGGTTGTCCAGGGCCTGCCCCCTAACCAGGCTTTGCCGAGTGTCGGGGTCCAACACTCGGCAAAGGCGGGTGTCTTTGCCGAGTGTGACACTCGGCAAAGGCTCCGTTAGCCCTAACAGCCGGCCACGGACGGCGCCGGGCCGTCTGTTAGTGCTTTATTTTGCCGAGTGCTACCTTTGCACTCGGCAAAGCCTTTGCCGAGTGCCCGACAGAAGACACTCGGCAAATGGCCTGTTTGCCGACACGAGCTATGCCGTAACCCCTTTGCCGAGTGTTACACTCGGCAAAGGCTTTGCCGAGTGTATTGCGGGGTTTGCCGAGTGCCCCAGGCACTCGGCAAACTCCGGGTTTCCCGTAGTGATAACTGGGTTGCGGCAATTTGGACAGTGGCAGCGACGAGCGTTGGGTGCACCTACAAAGGATAATTGTGTAATTCACTTTTATTCTAGGGTGCCCAAACCTGGGGCTAGTTGTAAGATTAATGCATCAATAAAAATCCAACCCTTTCTCGCTAAAAAAACACTTCCAATGTAGATTATAGCTTGGATTTGGGAGGGACAATTGTACCTATTGTGTCGATTCCTCTAGTTGACGGCAATGGTAGAATCTACAATATACCAGCAACCACCTTGGTTAATGTTTCAGTTTCTCTGGCATGAAGAGCCAATGAAACAAAAATTAGCTCTAGAGCAAGTATATCGGTGTTGCCTAGTAGGTATTATGTGTTGACATGCAATTGACTAAATAGACAATCTATATAATAGATTAATTTTTTGTTGTCTTGTAGCTACATCATATCTTTTAATTTGTGGATGGAAAGAAAAAGATATTGTGAGTGGAATGATAACGACAACCGGTGGCGGAGGCAGGAATTCAAAATTAGGTGTGCATAGAGACCAAATAATTTTCCCATAAACATCTATAAAAGCAAGCGACATAGCATGTATAGTTCCTCAATCCACATACATCAAGAAACTCAACTAGCCAAAGAAAAAAATACAATTTAATTTGTTAAAAGTGTTTTTATTCAAACTAAAAGTGATGTATTCAAAACAACATGTACGGGATTTTTCCATGCTGAGGTGATGCATGTAAGCCATTCAATCATTCATGCACTGATCTTCCATGCTATTCTTTGACTTAGTCACAAAGATCATCACAAAAAATGATCTTTAAGAGGGAAAACGAATGGGGAATCGGGAGTTCATAGATTTCTCACAGCCGCACCAGGAAGACTAATTATACTAACAATGGCTCTTTGTCCTCCGTGTGTGTGCGTGCTTTCTTTGTCCAACACAGAGTGTGAGGTCCTAAGAAGCCTACAAAACGCTTTGGAATGGGCTATATCTCTTGTTTGAGCTGAAATATACACACAATTTGATCCAAATACAAATATACATATGTATATGTACACTATCTGTAATTCACGTGACAAAAATATTGGGTGTACAAATGTACACCCATGTCCCTTAGCTGGGTCCGCCCCTGACAACAACTCATACAATGGTGGAAGAACAATGATATCAAAATCCTAAATTTTAGTGAGGGTGCATAAGACGACCTCTTTTAGATAGCTAATGTGTAACAATGTACCCTCCCTTTCTACTAGTTCGTCTAGAGGAATCTTTTTTGCTGTAGTAAGAATATTGACGTACCATTCTCTAGATTTGTTTATTGGGAGGAGAAATCCTTCTAAGCGGGGCATATCACTACCAGAATGATCAACATCTGCACCGGGTGGGAAAGCCCTTTAGCACCGGGTTTCCCACCCGGTGCAACTAATCCGAGGCTAAAGGGGTACCCCTTTAGCACCGGGTTGAATAACCGGTGCTAAAGGGTCCCTTTAGCACCGGGTGCAGCCACGACCCGGTGCTAAAGGGCCTGCCCCGCAGCGCCTTTAGCAGGGCCTTTAGAACCGGGTCGTGGCTGCACCCGGTGCTAAAGGGCCTGCCTTTAGCACCGGTTGCTGACTGCAACCGGTGCTAAAGGCCCCGGATTTCTTTTTTTTTTTTTTTGCTTTTTTCAGTAGCCATGCATGCACGTCTATATACGTATATATTCTAATACGTGTATTCTAATGCGTATTCGGCCGACTCTATATTCATATTAGCTGACATTTCATCAAAATAGAAGACATATATATTACAAAAGTAGATATTCATGCATGTCAACTCGAGTTATATATATTTAAACTGTATTTTCTACTTAATGAAGATTGACGACTAGCTTGTTGGACTGTCCGGCACGTCCTCCAGTATTGGCGAGTGGAATTCTCCTCGGGGATTGACGACCTCGTCCCAGATCCATCCGACGAGCTGTTCTGCAATTGCGTCAATTCTTTCTAGCTCTAGGGACTCTTCCTTCAGGTTCAACATCTATAATTTACAAATAATTGAAAGATATTTAATCTGCCGAGTTGGAGACAATAATTGTGCACTTAATAATAATGGAAATATGTTTATTATTACGTACCATAATATCGTGTTGTGTAAGCTTTTTATGTCCCCAATTCCACATATAATCGCAAACATAGTATGCACATAAATTATTTCCCGGCCCCCGTTTGGCACACTGTTGACCAAAAGAAATTAAGTAAAATTCATATAATATATTAGCCGAGGCCTACATGTACAAATTACTTGCTTACCGGAAAGCCAATGTTCCATTTTAGTGTTTCATGTTGAATACCCGGGTGTTCTTGACGAAATTGAATCCAGGCCCTGCGAACAAAAAAATTGAGTTAAGTCATTGCGAGTGTAAGGGGTGAATTAAGTAGGGGAAAATATACATCACCTTGTCATCATGTCCATGATGTTCTGTAGTTTTTCTTTTGAAGTGTGCAATAAATCAAAGACGTTCACGACACCCCGGTCAGGACACAATATTATTAGGAACCAATGGAATCTGTATACATGTATACATTATAATCAGAAATGAAATAGTACACAGACAGTATATGAAGATGCTTGTGTATGTACTCACTCGATGTTGTACGGGATTAGTATGGAGTCGCAGTAATTTTGTTTCTTAATGTACTTGTATAGGTTTCCATATGTTTCCTCAGGATTCATAAATATCATATTTTCACTTATCCTTCGAGGATCCACGAAACCAACGTCATATATCCCGGATCTCCGACATTTTTGAATCTCCATTCTGCATATGTTAAGCAATAAATAAAGCCCGCGTCAGCATAGATTGGAATTATTGTTTTCAAACTGTGAATTATAAGCAACAACAAAGTACTTACAGTGTCCAACAGGTGATCAAATCCACGTCCATGGTGTCGCGGTGGTACAACTCATATATATCCTTAAACCTCAGCCAGACCCAATCCTCATCACCATTGTAGAAATCATGGTCCTTCACGCCTACTTTGATCATGCGTCGTTTATTCCTTCTTGATTCTTCCAAGTACCACTCATGGAATCGGCGCATCTTCGTATGTAGCTTGCTCTCCATTTCAGGAGGGACCATAGGCTCGCCAAGCTTAAACGACCACTTCAGCGTTGTGTTTACAGGCACCTCTTCTTCCCCCAGGACTTGCGCTCTGGTTAGTCCAGTCTCGGCCATTACTCGTTGCACGTTAAGCTCGTCCAGAGATGGCAATGGACCCAAGGGCCGCTGAGGTTGCTGGCCGAGCTGAGGAACCTTTTTGGATGGGCCCGCCTCCTTATCTGCAGCCTTCCGCTTCCGGCGAGATTTCAGTAATGAGCGGTCATAGTCTGTTACTATTACTTCCTTCTGTTGACCCTTGCCCAAATTACCGAGGAATGACTTGACGACGGTGGGATCAAGCTTCGGCTCCGGCTCAGGTTTTTTCCTCCACTCGGCCATTTGCCTCTTTGTGTCTGCTTTGACCGAGGCTTCGAGCTCCTCTAGAGTCTTCTCACCCGCTCTTTTCTCTGGTGCGGGCTTCTCTCTGGTTTTCCGCGCCTTCATCGCTCGTGGAATGGGGGCAGAGGCTTTAGTGCGGCGTCCCCTCTTCGGCGGAGGAGACGGAGACCTCTTCGGCGGAGGATACGGAGACCTCTTCGGCGGAGGAGACGGGCTTGCATCAGGAGCTCCCGGAGAATCATCATGATCCGGTGGATCTCTTGGAGGTGACGGAGGCTTGTTGGTAGCCGCAGGTGTACCGGGTATGACGACGTCTGCCTTGCTCCATAGAATGATGCAGTGAGAACACTGACCGAGTTTTGTTTCTCCGTCACCTCCGGGGATGTCAAGTTCCAAGTCTTCCCAGTTGGTGACGACTTGCTCCACCTCAACAGGTACGTAACCATGTGGAATGTCATTGCAGTGCCATTTTTGCCCTTCTTCCACACGTTTGGTCATACCGTATGCGACCTGATAAGTTAGTAGTCACAAAGAAAGTTAGTAAATGAATGGTATTTACGGTGAAATGTATGCAGTACGAACTAAGGTCGCATACGTACCACCACAGCTAAGTTCTTCTGCCTGACGACAAGCTCACATGCGGTCCGTTGAGTTATTTCATCCACGGTGTAACGGACCGCTTCGGCGGCCTGTGTGGAAGCGTGACTGCTTTGATATTGTTGTGGAGGGCTAATAAGAGCCGCATCTTGGAGAGGTGCATGCTCTGTGGAACCGGTCCCGCCTGCGGCTTGTTGGAGAGGTGCGGGCTCTGTGGAACCGGTCCCGCCTGTGGCTTGTTGTATCTGCAGCCATGCTACCTTCATCCGTCGCTCCATCTCTGACTCCATTTCTTGGAGCTTTGAGCCTTGAGTGGCAACCGTGTGTGACAGCTTTGCCCAGGACGAACGGTTCGTCTAGAAAGCCAATCTTGTTTAGGTCCACTAACGTCATTCCATAGTCCGCTTCAACTTTAACACCTCCTCCAGTCAGCTTCACCCATTGGCACTTGAATAGTGGGATCTTCAAAGGTCCGTACTCTAGTTCCCATATCTCCTCCATGATTCCATAGTATGACTACTGCTCATTTCACCAAAAGGGTTCATGCCATCGGTACTTAAACCAAGCCTAACATTCCTCGCATCAGCATTAAACTTTGGGAATGCTCTGTTGATGTTCCTCCACTGGGATCCATCGGCGGGGTGTCTCAACATGCCATCCTGCTTACGTTCTTCTTTGTGCCAGCGCATCAGTTTGGCATGGTCTTTGTTCCTGAACAAACGCTTCAGACAGGGTATCAGAGGGAAATACCACATCACCTTCGCAGGGATTTTTTTCTTAGAACGCTCTCCCCCAACATCACCAGGGTCGTCCCGCCTGATCTTGTATCGTGCGCAGGTGCAAACCGGACAACGATCCAAGTGTTCGTACTGTCCGCGATAGAGGATACAGTCATTAGGACATGCATGTATCTTCTGCACCTCCAAACCGAGAGGGCAAACAACACGTTTTGCTTGATACATCGTCGATGGCAATTTGTTACCCTCTGGAAGAATCTTCTTTACGAGTTTTAGTATCTCCTCAAAACCCTTATCAGTAACACCATTTGCTGCCTTCCACTGCAGAAGTTCAAGTGTGCTACCCAACTTCTTTAGCCCCTCTTTGCAATCTGGGTACAGGTCAGTCTTGTGGTCCTGCAACATGCGCTGTATCTTTTTCAGTTCCTTATCATTGCCGCAGTCTTTCTCGGCATCACGCAACATTTGCCCGAGTCCATCAGTAGGTTCATTTTCCTGAGCAACATCTTCCTGAGCATCGCCTTCCCGAGCAACATCTTCCTCAACGGCATCACCCATTGCAGCATATGCAAAGGAACCGTAGTATTGAGCCAATAACGGAATGTCATCATCGGCCTCGTCTTCTTCATCTTCATCCATTAGAATTCCTCTTTCACCGTGCTTCGTCCAAACAGAATAATTCCTCATGAAACCGTGCCTCATCAAATGCACCTGAAGACAACCTATTTGTTTGTACGATTGTATATTTTTACAATGGGTGCATGGGCAGAACATGAAACCGGACGGCGTCCTGTTAGCCTCGGCGGCATCGAGAAACGTCCTAAGGCCATCACGGAACGCCTGAGCGTGGGGGTCCCCGTACATCCATTGTCTATTCATCTACATTATTAACCAATAACAAATATACAATACAATTTAAAGATAAAAAAATTTAATATATAAATAAATATAAATTATAATATATATTCCATTATATAAATAAATTTCTAAAACTACATTACTATATTCATTAAATATAACATTACTATAAGCCTTATAAGATTTATAAGATTTTCTATTAATTTATAAGATTTTCTAGCATTTTATATTGATTTTCTAGTAATTTATAAGATTTTCTATTAATTTATAAGATTTTCTAGCATTTTATATTGATTTTCTAGTAATTTATAAGATTTTCTAGTAATTTATAAGATTTTCTAGTAATTTATAAGATTTTCTAGTAATTTATAAGATTTTCTATTAATTTATAAGATTTTCTAGCATTTTATATTGATTTTCTAGTAATTTCTAAAACTACATTACTATAAGCCTTATAACTATTCACAAGTGATACAAAACAAAATACTAACTAGCTTGCCTTCTCTCTCCATTTAAAACACAACATGAACACTCTCTCCACCATGAACTCAAGCTCTCTCCTCTCTCTCCTCCAAGAACACAAGCTCTCTCTAGCTAGCTTTACTTTGATTCACAAATCCCTCTATTTCTAAATCATAGAAGGATTACAAGCTAAATAAAACATTAGAGAATGAAAGAGTGTACCTTATAGTGCTCCTTAGATGAGTAGAATCTTCACAAATTTTGAAAAAAATTTGGGCAGCACCTCCCCTCCCACGGCCGAGCAGCATGAACACAGCGCCTAAGTGTTCAGCTGGCTCGGGCGGGGGAGGAAGAAGCCCCTATATTCAAACACATTAGCACCGGGTCGTGGCAAGACCCGGTGCTAATGTGCACCCTTTAGCACCGGGTGCAGCCAGCAACCGGTGCGAAATGGCCTCGGCACATTAGCACCGGTTGATGGCTGCACCCGGTGCTAAAGGGGGCGCATTAGCACCGGGTCTTGCCACGACCCGGTGCTAATGTGTCCGCCCTGACACATCCACGCGCCACCCCCGCTCCTAGCCGTTGGACCCGGTGCTGAAGCCCCATCAGCACCGGGTCCAAAAATGGCCGAGGCGGAGGAGGCGGGCGGATGTGAAGGATTCTGGTAGTGTATGTTTGTTCAATTGAGTTCGAAATCTGGTGCCGATCTTTATAAATATAGATGCCACTGATTTGAGCAGTAACATTTTGTAGTTGTGCATAGGTTTGTCTCGTTGATTGTTGCGACAACAAAAGACAAATTTATGGAGCAGTAAACCTAAGTTGTTCATACCGCCTGAACTCCTCTTGCGGCCACTGGGCCCTTGGAGCCGGCTCCTTTTTGACCATGAAGTGGATCTTGCACATGACCAGCTATAGGGTCTAGCTCGGAGGTTCTTAGGGGCTATGTAATTAAGGAGTCCCTCATTTCCCAGCAATGGCCCCCAAACCAGGGCCCCTACTTCCTCACTAGGAGCTCATCCTGTTTTTTCAGGGCTTACTTTCTACATCCAACTCCAGCAAGGTCTCTAAATCTCAGCTCCCATTTATTTTTCACTCATATTTCAATACACGCTCCATATATAGCCTCCATATCTCTTTTAATATTAAAATTCAAAGTAAATATTTCTTAAGCACAACAATGAACTATATACAAATTCACGACTTCAAATCTGATAATTCAAATTTAAAATATTTAAACATATAATCGCATAGGCATACTGAAGTTATCCATAACATTGTAATAGTTCATCATGCAATAAATTATTATCAAACTACAGTTAATTATACTGGCCGGCACTAAACGGTCCCATTAATTGTCCACATCTCATGCACCCGTTTGTTCTCAATATCCAGATATATCTTGAGGAACTCCTCGACTAATAGTGGATCACGTCGCTGGTACTCCTCATGCCTCAGCACCTTGCCACCGTCTTGAACATAGTCGTAATCCACTTCTTCATCTCGTTCATTCTCAATAATCCATTTCTTGCATGATAACAACGTCTGTCATCATGTACCATAGGGTGTCCTTGTCGCAAAATCTAGTAAGACCCCTCACCATGGCGAATCAAGCTTGTAGAACACCAAATGCTCTCTCCACATCCTTCCTTGCTACTTCTTGAGACCGCTATAACTCTTCATAAAATTCAGCAGAGAAGGGTAGATTCCATCTACGCAATATAGTATCCTATGGTGTACTTATTACCATTTACCATATACTCCATAGGTGGTACGTAAAAATAAAACAAGGCAATAATGGGCAAGAAGTGAGAGTCCCCAACAATTTGATTTCATTTTGACCATAGGGAATTCTAATATTTTTTACGTCACCATGGAAATGAAAAAAAAAGAGATGTAAGAGTAAAACAACCCTAAACGAGTTTAGATTCCATAGATCTGCGGCATTTGAGGGTCAACTCCCGAAAGCACTCTAGTTTAGAAGGTACGCAAAAATAAAAAGGCGATAATGGCCAAAAAGTTATGAGAACCCCCATGGAAATGAAAAAAAGAGAGATCAGAGAAGAGTCAAACAAGCCCCGGCTTCAGTGGCGAAGCCAGGGGGCAGGCAGGGCCACTGCCCCCCTAAGCTCATCGCTAAATGTGATTATGTAGTAGTAGAATTTATGAGATGTCATGATTAGTTAACTAAATACATTATTTTTTAGTTAAATTGTTATATAAGTAGGAACATGTTAATATTTTGTTTCTAGACATTTAGTACATTTTTCTGTAACTAAACGTTCAGTTCCGTTCAGTTGTCCTTTTCTCTTCTTAGCTTTTTGTTTGTTCATTTCTCTGGTTCCAAAACTTGCATTTTGATCTTGTATATCAAACCTTAGCTTATAAATATTATATTTTTAATATAAAGTTTAGGCAACTCGTCAATGATTGTCGTAGTTTCTTCAAAATGTTGTATAGTGCAATATTTTTGTTAGAAATTTAGGCATCATTCGGTATATTTTAATTCCAGAAATTAGCAACAAATTCATGACAACAGTAAGTGGTCCAGTGGTAACATAACATGTGCCAGTGTTCAAGTTAATTCTCCTAAATAACATGAACAACATGAGAAACCGAAACAAGAACAAAATGATGTTCAGGATGTACCCAGAGGCGGGGCCGGTACCGGAGGCACCGAATGCGCCGTCACTAGCTGGAGGAATAGTGTTAGCCATCCTCGACTGGCCTTGCTCGAAGTAGTCGATCTAATTCGGTGCAGTGACGAGTCGATGCAGTGGAGTCCCTCGAACGGTCACCGGGACGTAGTCGTTCACGTGAGGAAGACGGCCACCAGGAAGTAGTCGTTCGGATTGACGAAGATGGCCACCAGGAAGTAGTCGTACGGATGATGAAGTTACCCGCCAGGAAGTAGTCGTTCACAGCAGCGAGCAAACGCGTACTCGTACGCTCCCTAAAAACCTTATCGCCCGCCTATCCCGAGCAGGATCACTAGACAGGGAGGTTCGGAGGCAACTGCTCACGCAAGCAGAGTGCGCGCAAAGCTTGCGTTGGGAATGCAAGAGAGCAGCAAAAACAGGGAGAAGAGAGAGGTCTCCTGAAAGGAGTACCAGAGAGGGAGAGTCTGCTTGTGTTCTGGCTATGGGAGAGAGCCCCTCTTATATAGCCTACCAGAGGAGGATGGGGAATGAACCTGGACACTGCTTGGAGGCAGCAATGGCCATAATGACGCCAGTTACTTGTCAGCCCAATAATGCCATTAAACATCATTCGTTACTCTCAGCCATCAAATCGGCAGTTACTGGTAACGTTTAAGACTCAATCAATATCATTTGTGGCAAAAGGTTCATCACATAGAGAGCGGCTCGGCTCAGCACGTCACGTCACGTCACGTCTCATCTCGGCACGGCACGGCCACGGCCACGGCCACGGCCTCGGCCTCGGCCACGGCCCGGCTCGGCGAGGCGAGCGAGCGCGCACGCGTGTGGCACGCCCTTCTCCTTTTACCAACTTCACAAGTGGTCCACAGTTGGTCCACTATTTAAGTTGGTTAGGATTTCCGTTGACTCTCCATCCGGGATTTAATTCTCTAGCATTTATTAGTGGACCTTTAATTCTTTGATTAACTGAGACTTAAACGGGCCAAGGCCCAATTAATCTAACAATCCCCACCAAGAATTTCAAGGTACACAAGAAAATACTCTCGACTCAACTGTTGTTTTGATATACTGGCCTCATGGCGGGGACTGTTAAGTTGAACATCCACCTGGGGCAAGAGCTACACTTGTTCACAACTGACCAATGGACTATGCCTTGAATTGACAGTTTTGTGCAAATAAGCTTGACTAGAGCCCCTTTGCCAGTACTAGGCTGCTATAAGCGTCCCCTCAGGTTGGAGCGTATAAGTCATACTCCGTGCCTTTCATGGGTATCTAGAGATCACCCTATCTCATAGATTGTGACTAGCAATCGAACTCATATAGGTGCAATCCTTTGAGATGTTCTGTAGGTCAACATATTTGCCCTCATTGAGCCACTCGGATCACATTAAGGTTTTCACCAACCTGCCATACATACTTAGAAGAGAAATGCACCTCCATTGGAATGAGCCCTTTTCAAAGGTTCTCTTCTCTCAGTTAAACAATAGCTTGTTTCACCATCCTGATTCACGGGATCTCCGATCACATAGGACAGGTTATCACTACTGAGTAACACACATGGGTCTCAAGCCCAATTCCCTGGATGCATTGTCTATCACGTTACGTGAAAGACCCTTTGTGAATTGATCTGCCAGGTTCTTAGCCGTTTGGATGTAGTCCAAGGCTATCACTCCGGAGTTTCCAGATTTCAGCCGCCTCTTTACATGCCTAGAGGACTTCATGTTATCCTTTGAACTGTTCACCTTGACAATCACAGTTTGATTATCACAGTTCATGAGGATAGCCGGTATCGGTTTCTCAACTACCGGCAAATCCATAAGGAGATCACGAAGCCATTCGGCCTCAACAGTGGCGGTGTCCAATGCAGTGAGTTCTGCCTCCATAGTTGACCTCGTTAGGATGGTCTGCTTGCAAGACTTCCAGGAGACAACGCCACCTCCAAGTGTGAACACATATCCACTTGTGGCTTTAATCTCATCTGCATCGGATATCCAGTTTGAATCACTGTAACCCTCCAGTACTCTAGGGTACCCGGTATAGTGAATTCCATAGTCCACAGTACCTTTCAGAAAGCGCATTACCCGTTCAAGAGCTTCCCAATGAGCATCTCCCGGATTTGACACAAACCGGCTCAGTTAGCTCACAGCGAACGCAATATCGGGTCTAGTAGCGCTGGCTAGGTACATCAGTGAACCAATGATCTGGGAGTATCTCAGCTGATCTCCCATAACATGTGCCAGTGTTCCAGTTAAGTGATCCAGTGGTAACATAACATGTGCCAGTGTTCAAGTTAATTCTCCTAAATAACATGAACAACATGAGAAACCAAAACAAGAACAAAATGATGTTCAGGATGTACCCAGAGGCGGGGCCGGTACCGGAGGCACCGGATGCGCCGTCACCAGCTGGAGGAATAGTGTTAACCATCCTCGACTGGCCTTGCTCGAAGTAGTCGATCTAATTCGGTGCAGTGGTGAGTCGATGCAGTGGAGTCCCTCGAACGGTCACCGGGATGTAGTCGTTCACGTGAGGAAGACGGCCACCAGGAAGTAGTCGTTCGGGTAGACGAAGTTGGCCACCAGGAAGTTGTCGTACGGATGATGAAGTTACCCGCCAGGAAGTAGTCGTTCACAGCAGCGAGCAGGCGCGTACTCGTACGCTCCCCAAAAACCTTATCGCCCACCTATCCCGAGCAGGATCACTAGACAGGGAGGTTCGGAGGTATCCCGAGCAGGATCACTAGACAGGGAGGTTCGGAGGCAACTGCTCACGCAAGCAGAGTGCGCGCAAAGCTTGCGTTGGGAATGCAAGAGAGCAGCAAAAACAGGGAGAAGAGAGAGGTCTCCTAAAAGGAGTACCAGAGAGGGAGAGTCTGCTTGTGTTCTAGCTATGGGAGAGAGCCCCTCTTATATAGGCTACCAGAGGAGGAGGAGGGGGGATGAACCTCGACATTGCTTGGAGGCAGCAATGGCCATAATGACGTCAGTTACTGGTCAGCCCAATAATGCCATTAAACGTCATTAGTTACTCTCAGCCATCAAATCAGCAGTTACTGGTAACGTTTAAGACTCAATCAATGTCATTTGTGGCAAAAGGTTCATCACACAGCACACGCCGAGCGGCTCGGCACGGCGAGGCGAGTGAGCGCGCGTGTGGCACGCCCTTCTCCTTTTACCAACTTCACAAGTGGTCCACAGTTGGTCCACTATTTAAGTTGGTTAGGATTCCCGTTGACTCTCCATCCGGGATTTAATTCCCTGGCATTTATTAGTGGACCTTTAATTTTTTGATTAATTGAGACTTAAATGGGCCAAGGCCCAATTAATCTAACAATTTTAAGGATGGAATCGTATAACTATGTATAATTATTTTATACCTTTATAGAGTGTTATAAGTGAGCTTATGTTCCAAATATACTGTAGCAAATATTTATGATAACTTAAGTACGTTTATTTATGACCGTTTATACATAAATTCGTGACTTATTGGGCCCCCTTAATGTTAAATCGCTCCGCCACTGCCCGGCTTGATTTAAGACGATGCAGGACTCAAACCTGGGGGTCTCTGGAGTGAGAGCAAGCTCTAGTAGCCAGTCATCCGTCAGAGCACCTGAAGTCCCTAGGGAAATAATGATATTGGAGACACATAGTAACTTTCTTAAATAAATATTACACATGCATGCATTTGATAAGCAGCATATCATGACCCATTGACGCATAACACAACCCAAAATTCTGCCCTTGATTATTCACCTGCGTACACCCAGCAAAACAACGAGACACGATCGAGCAAACAACTTCACATGTTGGCAGAAGTTTTTGAAATCCCGGCGCCTAAGCAGCGACGCCCAGCTTGCTGCCGCCGACGTCGACAACGAAGCGGTACCTCACATCGTTCCTCTCAAGGCGCTGGATCGCCGTATTGACGTAGTCCATCCCGACGACCTCGACATCCGCGGCGATGCCGTGCTCGCCGGCGAAGTCCAGCATCGCCTGGCACTCCCCAACGCCGCCGCCGCCGCTCCCGGCCACGCGCTTCCCTCCGGCGACGAGGCTGATGGCGGGCACCTCAAGAGGCTTGGCCGGCAAGCCGACGACCACCATCTGCCCCATCGGCTTCAGCAGCTTCAGCAGCTCCGCGACGGGGTGCTCCGCCGACACCGTGTCGATGATGCCGTCCATCGTGGCCGCCGCCGCCTTCATCTGCTCGGCGTCGCGGCTGACCAGGAACGCGTCGGCGCCGAGGCGGCCGAGGGCCTCCTCGCGCTTGCCCGGCGACGTGCTGATGACGGTGACCGTCATCCCGAACGCCTTGCCGAACTTGACGCCCAGGTGGCCGAGGCCCCCGAGGCCGACGACGCCCAGGTGCTTCCCCGGCGCGTTGAGGCCGTACTGCACCATGGGGCTGAACACGGTGATGCCGGCGCACAGCAGCGGCGCCGCCCCCACCGGGGGACAGGCTCTCCGGGATCCGGACCACGTACTCCTGGCTGACGACGAGGACGTCGGAGAAGCCTCCCTGGGTGGTGGTGCCGTCGAACAGGTCCACCCCGTTGGACGTTTCCACAAGCTGGGGGCAGTAGCACTCGTGCCCCGTCCTGCAGCTGTCGCAGGTGCGGCAGGAGTCGACGAAGTAGCCCACGCCGACGGTGTCGCCGGCCTTGAACTTGGTGACGCCGGGGGTAACGTCCGTGACGACGCCGACGATCTCATGCCTGCATTTGTACATCATTATTAATTAGATGGCCAGAAAAGCACAAGACATCTATCTATCCGTCCAGCGTTTCCACATGCTTGGTGAGCCCGCAGAAGAGCACCTTGATCGTGATGTCGCCGTCTCTCAGAACCCTGAAATCGCCATCAAACGCGCCGCAACAATTCAATATGCGAAAATGACAGGCTCAATCAATGTACAATGCTCAGTGGTCAGCGTAGGGTATATTTTTCTTTGGAATGTTTGAGAAACCTCCTCAAGAAGTTGTAAGGGGAGAGGTGGCCGGAGGCATCCCTGGCAGCCCAGCCGTGCGCCTCCTTGCCTGCTTCCGCCATTACAAGTTCCTTTTGCTTGAGATCTTGATGTGCTTCTTCAACCTCGCTCGGCTTCTCGGGTTGCAGTAGTTGGGGTGGTACGACTTTGGTAACCACGGAGCTCGGCATAAATAGGGCTGCCGTTATGGGCATGGCGTACGTCAGACTGTACGTGGCAATCTCGGTGTGCTCGATCACCCTTCACCGTCACTGCTCCCACTTCGCTCGTTTCTTAATTAAGTTCACACACCCATGTCCATGGATAGATAAGTCGCCGGCGGCTAATGCTTCTAATCCCACTCCGTTGAAACAAGGGTCGCTATCAGCTATGACTCTGAACCGTTAAGTCATGAAACACGCCGTAGATTTTTGCTTTTAGGCAGCAAAGATTGACTTGAGCATACCGGAGTTGTGAGTACTAATCCCTCCTTTTAAATTATAGTTTATTTAATTTTTTTACTTTAAATTTGACCACCCGTCTTATTTAAAATTCTGTATAAATTATCATATTTTTATGGTGACTTACTTTATTAATAAAAAAGATATTTAAAAATACCTTAAATTTGACTATATTTATACAAAATTTTTAATAAGACGAGCGGTCAAATTTGTGCTAAAAAAAGTCAAATGAATTATAATTTGGAACAGATGGAGTACTTCCTAACAACGTACCGATGATACGCACAATAGTACTCATTTACACTCGAGGCTTCATACCCTGAATTAGTAACCAAATATCTTAAGGCTGGCAAAAGAAAGTTCAGTACAAATTTCGAACAAGACCTTGTGATTTGATATTCTTGTCGACAGGTATTATTGGGTGATATCTTACCTTTAAAAAAATATTTGGTGAGATGGTGGGCTGACTATCCATCGCGCCAAAAACAATGATTGTGCCACTTGGGCTAGAATGGTCTGTGCTCCAAAGAGCTATTAAGGCTACGTCATCTACATTATTACTATTATAATATATTATCTCTATTACCTACCCAGAAGGGCAAAAGAAGATACTGCGATATCAATAATGCTTTTCACCAAACACGTGCCTAGATGATGATAAAGAGTGTGTCATTCATTAAAAATAATGATAAAAAATGAACATAATAAGGGCATCTCCAGCGTGGAGGAAAGAGAGCGCATCTACAGTGGCAATAAGCCTCCCATGAACCGTGTCTGTGAGAGGGGAGGGTGTTGGAAGATGTGTGAGACACGTGCGGAGCGAGGAGCTAACGAGCTGGTTTTTCTACTGTTCACGAAATGCAATATTGTTTCTGTCAGCGATGTTGTCTATCGTTGACCACTTATCTTAGTATTCTTTGTAACAACACATAGATATGTTATGAAGAAACATTAGAACCATTAATTATTCATTACAGTTACTTCGAACTTTGGAAGTGGAGAATGTGGGAACGTGCATGGAGGTATTTCCAAATTGAAGGAAACTACACCTTGCATTATCTATATGAAGTAAGCTGTATATACCAACAAACATTATTGCAGAACTTTTTATGGACCGATGGTACACGTACGATTCGTATAGCCATATAGGGGTCGGTTATCTATGATGGTTGGGCCGTTGATACGGATTATTATGTATCCTTACCGTTGCTAATTACATGCCCGAAAGATAATGGTAGATGTAACTCTATCAGTTCCAACTACATGCCAGCAGGGATGATGGTATATCGCTACCGAAAATCCATACTTCGCCGTGTGCCCGAAATTTTACCGTGTGCAATATATCGGGCATAGGCCAAACAACCCCTTTGCCGTGTGCATTCGCTCCAACACACGATAAAGTCAAGGCACACAGCAAACAACCTATTTACCATGTGTCAGAGGAAAAACACACAGCAAATCTCATATTTGCCGTGTGTTTGCAACCCCACACATGGCGAACAATAAAACTTGAGCGGGATCTCCCTGCAGTGTGACGGTTGTTCACGTCTGTTAGGTTTTACCATGTGGGGTATAGTTGGCACACGGCAAACTTTCTAAAAAAAGAGTTCGAGGTTTGTCGTGTGCCCCGCATCTAGGCACATGGCAAACTTTGTCAAAAAAAAACCAAAATACCCTTCCTCTCTTCCCATGCAAACTTGGACAAAAAAAAGTTTGAGGGTTTGCCGTGTGCCCGCTGTCCAGAGGATTGGCACACAGCAAAGCCTTTCAAAAAAATAATAATAATGCGCTGTCAATGGTCAACGACTGTACTTTTTTACCGTTCGTCTATAAAATCACACGGCAAAACTTTTATCGTGTGCCCGAGATACAACCCCATGGTAAAACCCTCTTCACCATCGGACTTTGTTGCCATCGGACTTTGCCGTGGACCGCACACCGCCTAAGGCACACAGCAAACCCCTCCGGTAGCGTATGTTCCTGCCGGCTCTAATTACAAACTGATGCCGTTACTACAAGAGGGGTGGAGTTTTTTTTTAATGAATAGTTTTTTTTTAATGAGCGAACACCCGGCCAGTTGTTGAAGTCTCGCGGGGGGGGGGGGGGGGGGGGGATCGGGGTTCGAGCCGGATGCCTATACTGGGCAGTGGCGGGATGTGTACAGTACTGCTTTTGTTCCATAAAAAATGTAATTATGTGATTAAAATTTTTTATAAAAAAATGTAATTCTAGTAGCAACTACATGTCTTATTACTTGAAATAGATAATTATCTATGTGCAGTAACAATGTCCGTGACAAAATCAGTGGGATTGAAGTAGTTATTAAGGGTGACATGGTTATTTACCTAGTTTCTAGTCTTGATAGGTGTGCCATGCCCAATGAGAAATTTAGGATGCGTTTGGTTTATGGGATGGTTCCGGTCAGGACGGAGCGGCTCCATTCCTTATAGTGTTTGGTTGAAGAACAGGTAGAATGGAATGGCTCCTGAGAGGAATATTCTCACAAGATTCGGAACCGATCCATCCCAAAAATTCTCTGGAACACACTCATCCCATGTGGACGGCGATACAATATCAAAGCTCTCTCCGTTTATCGATCTCATCCCTCCAACCAAACATAAATATGGAACCATTCTATCCCTTCAACCAAACATTAGCATGGAACCATTCCATTCTTAAAACTAGAATAGAACCATCACATTCTACCTTGCTCTTGAACCTAACACACCCTTAGTACTAGGGAAGAGTTGCTTCAAGCTTAGGTGTGGTTGATATTTTATATTAAGTACGGAAATTCAAGATATTTTTATGCAATTCGATCGGTGCTAGCACAATTTACCCAATTGGATCACCTGGGGTGAACAATAATTAGGGATTGGATGCGGGTGAAATTCCCGCTAACGGCTAAGATGATCAGTTGACTCCCTCACCCTTTGTGGGGGTCTGGGCCCCTATGAGTGAGCAGAAAAGGGAGGAGGAAAGATACCCTAGTTGTGGGATATGGGTATCGTTGAGCCCATCAACGAGTGGGGCGGCAGCTGGCCTGATTACGAAATTAACGAAAAAGATCGAGTTCTAGTAGGAGTACTCGTGTATTCCTATAGGACTCTCATATTGTAACCGATTAGGAGATTTTTCATGTGAACTTGCCTCTTGATATATATATATATATATATATATATATATATATATTTATATATATATATATAAAGGAAGGTGGGGGTCTCTAGATTGATAGGCCGACACAATAGACACAATAGGACGAGATCCAACCCCCAATTGTACCCACCAAGTTCGCCATAGCTTTCTAAAGCTCTACCGAACATCAACAATACAAACCACAAAGAACACAGGACGTAGGTTATTATACCTCCGGATAGCCTGAACCTATCTAAGCCTTGCGCCTTGTATTATCTCGAGCTTGCTAACCCCACGATCCCTTTGTCTACAAATCTACCACTTGAGTATCTGATCCACTTGTGGATTGTCGATCATTGTAAGTGCATCTAGGTCCCTAATGGGTTTTGGTGAATTGTATGACACCATGATTAAAGAACTAATGATCTTGTTGACTTTATGAGCAGCGATTGATTATAATAACAATGAGTTACTTGTGAAGAAAAGAGAAGCTCAATGAAGAAAATAGACTCATACAACAAGATATATGACTAGGTTACGATCAAAGTAACTGTTGGCAAGCAATGAATGTATAAGGATTGAGACACGTGCATAATGACAACAAATTGTTCACATATCATATTGAAGCTTGTTTTCAAGGACATAGAACTAGATGGAGTTCGCTTGTGAATAAAAACGTCTATCTATTGTGAGAAGATAAAAATGAATGTTTGTTGGCGGTTGTTACGACACGTTTTCGACCACCAATACTCGGGAATAAAAGAGAATATATGTGACATTCCATGCACTTAGGTTTATTTCTAATAAAGTTCCGCGAGTTTTGGTGAGTTTCACTTGTGCAGGTACATTAACTACAAATACGTGCTATACGGTCGGAATTGACCGATTCGGCCGAACGACACGATCCGGCTGGTTACCGTCCTTAGACGTATACGACACAGAGCACAACCGGGAGTCGTCCACGTCAACGATGACCAAAGCGATGACGACACATGACACGTGGGCGACCACCACCTCATCCTTGGACTAACACAACACAAAGTACATCACCAGAAGCCAGCCCAGGGAGGTCCAAGACGAAAGGCGGTGCTGGGGAGGCCGGCCATGGGCCAAGCCCAATTCAGTCGAAGCCTGGCCTTCAGCCGAACCGCCCCCAGCACCAGGAACCGACCCCAGGAGTGCATCCAGGCCGTGGGAGCAAATGGCGGTGCATCCCACGGTTCGGCCGAACTAGGCAGTTCGGCCGAACCGGGCAATTCGCCCGAATCACCACGGGGCAGCCCCCTGGCTCCCTTGGCCGCCACTCCTCCCCACCGCCTTGGGACACCTATAAATGCAGAGGCACTTCACTTGTATCAAACACACACCACTTGGGAGCAAGTCTCCATTACTCTCTTTTAAGATGTAGAGTTAGGCTAGTCTAGTTGGGAGTTAGAGTCAGGGTCGAGCTTCACTCGGGGTTCCGGAGTCGTCTTCTGAAGTTCTGGTAAAGCTCTTGTATCTTTTCCTTTTCTTTATGCAAGACTCCGAGTATTCAATATATTATCTTCTGCATTTCCTTGAGCTATTTATTCTACATTTATTTCATGGATAATTGTGGAATGTCTAGCCTAGATTATAGCTGTTGTAGTCTGGCTCTAAAAGTTCTAGCCTAGTTCTTTATCTTAGCTGGTACTTCAATCCTGCTCAATACTTGCGGTGAACTGTGACTGGGGTATTGACGGGGTTGCTTCCTCTTTCTAGGAGAGTAAGTAGTTATTGTCTAGCGTAGGTGTGGTGCCTAGTCTAGATAGTAACATTGGTTTGCATCTGAGTTGGCACGGAGCTGGTAGCCATTAGGTGGTGACAGCCCTATACGGCCTACGTAGTCCATCACGCCCGGCTCGACCCGTAGGAGCCTCCTGTGGTTGTTCATCAACACCCCTTCTCATCCCTTTCTGAGTGTTGGGTGCTCCGCTTCCCGATGCTGAGATAATAGAAATAGGAAGAGAACCATAGATGACATTCTTCTTGCTAGCCGTAACCTTTGCTAGAGATATCTCAAGACCATTGAAAGTATATAGGAATCCTTTCCTGTCTCGTTATCCTCCCACTAGCTAGACCGCTCTTCTATCTCTATCATTTATCCTGGATTTCTCCTTGTGTGTGTTAACTGCATATCACTCCTATTATATCCTTTACCCCCGCCTTGTTAGCCGGTACTTTAATTAGTAGTCATCCTTGTTAATATTCAATACTCTTTATCCAATGCTTCCCTGAGAAAATAAATACGATACCTTGGAATACTCCCGGGTGAAATGCTACATCGGTATCCGTGCGCTTGCGGATATATATCTGTGTCGTAAGAATACCAATGAACACTCTTTGCACCATTACTGAGATTGGCAATTCTGATAGTGGACCATAAGAAGTGCCAACAATGTTGTAATTGAAATGCAAGCTAAGAGCAAATGAACTATAGACATGGTGGTATGGGACATCATTGATCTATACTTATGATACGAGGTTTGCATATAAGACATGAAGAGTTGGACAAGATCAAATGGTCAAAATGATGAATGAACTTCATTGATGATACAAACCTATATGAAGCTCTACATAATGCAAGGATGAAGAGTTGGAATTTGAGATGGTGTTTCTAGGACTAAGCTTAGCGAAGGGACCTATGCTAGGGTGATTAAACTTTCTTAGAATTCAACTTCGATGAATCTTGGTCATGGAGAGTGTTATTGTAGGCAAGTATCAATCATTATAAGAATCAAGTGAATTGAACTAGAAGTGGTTTTCATTCTTAGACAAAGGTTCAAGTCACTAGCTCAAGGAAGTTGTGCCTAGCTAAGAAGAACCAAGATGATGCACTCCTATGTTTGTGAAAGATTAAAGCACGGTGTGATATACAAAAGAGAAGCTCAAATGGATGAAATGCAATTTATATTTGATATTGAGTATAGGTATGTCGTACTATCAAGAGGGATGCATCACATGATGTTTTGGTTAAGTCTCATTGCTCAAGGATCCTATGTAAGTTGAGAGAGACACAAAAAGCCTCACGTGCACGTTGGTGGTTTTTCTGTATGTATTAGGAAGTTCTGGTTTTCAGCACTCGGATGTTCTGAGTACATTACACGACCCGAAAGTTTCGGGTACATTGCACATGGGGCTGTAACGGCTAGTTGAGTTTGAATTCCGGTAGTTCCGGATTTGTGCACTCGGAGGTTCCAACTACATGTGAGCTGGCAACGGCTAGTTTTTGGGGAATGGAGTATTTATACTCCATGACCTCCACAGTTGCCAGCTGCTGCTTCTGAGGTTGCTGTAGTGCTTCTCTGTTGTTCTAAGCTTAGCTAAAGCCAAGTGAGCTCTCCCCAAGCTCTCTTTGTGAGATTGCACATTCAAAGTGATATATTTGTATTGGGTTGAGAGAGTAATAGCTTGAGAGATACATTGAGCACAGCAAAACCTTGAGCATCTGAGTTTGGTCAAAATCTTGTCATTCACATTTGTTACTCTTGAAGCTTTGGCTCCTAGACGGCTAGGTGTTGCCCGGTGAACACCCAATTTGTGTGGGCTATCACGGGAAGTTTGTAAAGGTTGGTTTCCACCTTGAAGGGAACCACAATAGTGGAAGGCTAAGGTGTGGCGTGTATACACCTTGGCGAGGTTGTCTTGCGGGGCTCCTCAACAGAGATTAGGAACCACTGAGCTTGTAGCTTGTGTAGCTCATGCAGTGGGACCAAACTTCAGTAAAAATCCTTGTGTCACTTGGTGCTTGATTATTGTCTTGTGGATTTGAGGATCTCTCCTTGCTCTTGGAGAGATTGTTGTTTTTGTTTGTGCAGGAGGCTTGTAAGCCTGCTCAGGAACTCTCTCTTAGTCACCTCTACATTTGGGGTTTGAATGAGCAAACTTTTACTCGCACTATATTTATTGTACTCATTCTGCTCTCTATGTACTCAGAAGTTCCGAGTTGCAAAATCCGGAAGTTCCTAGTACATATAATTAGTCTGTGTTTACCCGGAAACTCTGGATTGGCAAACCCGGAAGTTTCGAGTAAACAGCCAGTAAATTTTATCTGCTGCATTTGAGTGAAAAATTGTAGGTGCGCCTATTCACCCCCCTCTAGGCGACATCGCGGTCCTTTCAATCATAAAGTCTAACACTATACTAGTGAACCGTTATAATTAATGCATAAGTGAATATGTGTAAGCTTTGATATTAAAACTATGCATTTAGTGTGAACTCAGACAACAAAAAAGTCACAAAATGTTGCCACAATGAGACATTGCCATGACCACAAGCCAACACAAGTCGCAAGTCGCGCCATTTTTCGCGCACAAGTTGCGCGCTACGTGGTCGGCAGGATTCGAACACATGACCTCTCTCTCGTGTGTAACCTCCTCTACCACTGCACCACACTCTCACATGTGACTAGATATTGTTCTGATTCCTACCATATTGTGTAACCTCCTCTACCACTGCACCACACTCTCACATGTGACTAGATATTGTTATGATTCCTACCATATTATACTAAATCAAGCGTAAATTGCTTGTTTGAGGCCGTAAACGGTTTCAAATTAAAAAGTTGTCAACTATAAAGTTTCATAACTTTTTGAAATCTACAAGTCTTATTTTGGTAGTTTCTCCATCCGAGGTCATTTATAAAATTTGAATTTTAAATTTGACAACATTCAAACTTAGTTTCCGTTGACCAGATGATTTCAAATAAAAAAATTGTCAACTACAAAGTTTCATAACTTATTGTGATCTACAGCTATTATTTTGACTGTTTCTTTTCTGAAGATCTACAACTTTTTTATATTTCATTTTTTATCTTATGTAATGAGAGTAACATTGTTCACAAATCTTATAGATCTCTCTTATAATTTTAGGAAACTCTATGAGAGATATAGATTTTTTGAACAATATTCATATGAATTTGTCGAATGAAGAAATGACCAAACTAAAAGCTCTACATCTTGAGAAGTTATACGACTTTGTAGTTCAACACTTTTTGATTTGAATTGATTTACTACTTCAAAATATGGTTTTAATGTGTACTGTATACACCATCACAAAGGGTTTGTAGGAAAAACCATTTATGATATGCATCACAAATGATTTTTCCTACAAACCCTTTGTGATGGTGCTCGGGGACATCACAAACGAACCATTTCTGATGCCCCACATCACAAAAGGTTGCAACGGCTAGTGAGCCCAACAACCTTGTAACCGGTTGTGATGCTAGTGATGGACCGTTTGTGAAGCTGGTTTCTGTAGTAGTGGTGACCAATTGACGGATCACAAAATCTTGGACGGCCCAACAAGATGAATGTAATGAACAATTTATTATGGACTAAGTCCAGTTGTAGGCCCAATTTATTTTGGAGTTAGCCCATGTCAAGCAAATTGGTTTTTTAACTTGCCCATTTTCAGGCTTGTTTCCTTTTTTTTTGTTTCAGGCTCGTTTCATTTTGTTTCAGGTTTTATTCTTTTTTTTGGACCTGGCCACTCATTGTCACATTAAATACAGAATAGTAGGTTGCTACATCAGAAATATATTTACATTGCTCATGCATATACTACAACTATGAAGTATAATATCACTCTTCCGGACCAGAATTTAAAAATCCATTGACCCCTAAAATCTCTATATGTAGCTTCTATAAGGTATCAATCTTATCGTACACATGCACCTGAACTTTGTCATTTTTGTTTGTATTTTTGCAAAACTTTTTAAAGGTGGTTCACGATTTTACCAAAAAAAAGTATTTTGTACTCAATATTTTTTTCCTCTTCTTTCTAGAGCCATGTGAATTGATTTGGCTCTAGAAAGCGAAGCGAAAGTAACCACATTCAAACATCAATTGAATGTCTTCCTGCTAATGTGTGGATATCTTAGAAACACTAATATACAATCCCTGATTGGGATTACAATACAACTCTCATCGTTAGGGCATAACAGACGTTAGTATACAACTCTTTTTCTTAGGAACGTTAAATTAACAAATCAATATGTAGACTAAAGTAGCGCCCATCAAGTGAGCTCCAAAACTATATTGCTACATTTAGGTTATCGAAAATGGATTATTAACAGTATGTACACATGCGCTATTGTCAGCAACATCAAATGCTAACAGAGACGGTTGCTTTTCTCTTAGAACCAAATCAGTCCAGCGAAGCGGATAGCGAAATTAGATAGAACAGAGAGCAACGTTCCATTTATACGACAATGTACAAACAAGGGAGTACATGTACATATATAGATTCGTAGGGATATACAGACTCTGGATAGATTAGAAATTAAAGAAAAAAATAGCTACAACACACCATGATTTCGTAAAGTTGGCTATTTCATATTAAAAACAGCAAAATTGGTTGTCCTGCAGTAATGAATTCAACCGATGTAGGGCATCAGGTTCTTTGCTATAGGACACCGCCTAGTGTCCTACAACTAAATCATCGTTTTCAGTTTGAAACAGCATATACCATAAAATCAGAGTGTCCTGTAGTAAAATTTGCCAAAATTAAATCATTGGACATGAATATATCACATGTATTGATACAATAAAAGAATAATGGGATTAAACATGTGTAGGTTGGTTGCTACCCGCTACCCAGGGGAGGACTTAGGGCCCGGTGACCTGGGAGCTGAGCCTGCCCGGGCTCTACAAGAGGAAATACACATGCATCTGCATGCAAAATTATACTGGGCAATACAAATACAGGCCAAAGAGGCAAAGCCAACTGGGCAAGGCGCAAGGCAAACAGAGGCCATGTTTGTTTATATCAGCAATTTTTTTCCCACGGGAAATCTTGCATGAAGTATTAAATAAACTTTATTAGTAAAACCTTTTTAAGGATGAGTGTAACTTTACGTGACGAATCTAATGAGCCTAATTAAACTATGATTTACTACAGTAATATTGTAGTAATCATCCTCTAATTATACGGTCAGAGACCTCATCAAATAGGTCTCGCAAATTAACCCAGGGGTTTGTATATAGTTTTGTAAACTGACTATATTTAACATCTTTAATTAGTTGTGGTCGAACGTGTGTAAAAAATTTTATTCCCAAACAAACACGGCCTCCCGTCACTTCACCACGTTCCTTGCAGTTGCAGCTTTCGCCAGACTCCTTGAAAAGTGCAGTCTTATTTAGGGCTTTGTCGAGCCTGGATGTGGACGTCAGTTTTCGCCTGCTGGTTCATTACTTCATCGATATGTCTTATTTACTTATTCACGTGAAGTAATATATAGATCGTCCAGAGACAACTAAAACTGGATAATACCATCAACTTTACTTGGTTTTGATGTGTTTGTTTGAGCTTGTTATCAGTTACGACGTTGGCCCAGGCTCTACATAATCTCTAGGTCCGCCCCTCATGCCACCCTATTTTAACCTTATATTCCCTCCATTTATCTTTTTAAGACGCGCACGAATATTAAAATTCAAACTTTACAATTTTTCACCAATAATTTAGCTAATGATTTTTAATTTTTATAATGTAAACTTTGTATGGTTGGATTTGTAATCAAATATACTCATCAATGATTAAAAGTTTATAACCATAAATAATATAACATAAGATAAATAAAATGGTCAAATATAACTTAGAAGACCGTGTGCCAAGTTAAATCGTGCCTTACATAGATAGATGGAGGGAGTAATAAGTGAGTATATATACGAGGCCACTAATGCCAATCCAGAATTCTTGGACGTATAATTATGGAAATAAATAACATCATTCACTAGAACGTTTTGTTTTCTCGTGCCTTCAATTTTAAGCAAGAAAAACTGTACCGTATTTTATCACATCAATATAGGGATAAAAATATGCAGTATGTAGAGCCGATGAGCACGTCTGTCATGGCATGGACACTGGCACGGCATGGAGGGGCTTCTCCAGCTCCAGCACCATGCTGTAACGATCTCTGAGGTCCACGTCCTCAGGCGCCATCCCACCGGGCAAACTCCACTGGATCTTGTGCAGCATTGAGGCCAACAAAAGCGGCACCAACCTTGTGGCAAAGTCCAATCCAGGGCACATCCTTCGCCCCGCCCCAAATGGCCTGTAGGCGAAGGAGTCCAAGCCCCTGAAGTCTGCCGCTTGCCTGCCTAGAAACCTTTCAGGCAGAAACTCTTCAGGCCGAGGCCAAACCTCCGGGTCCCTCCCGATGGCCCATAAGTTGACGAGAACGTATGTGCCGATCGGCACGGAGAAGCCGCCTAGTGACACGCCGTCCGTAACCACCATTCGGGGTACCAGCGGTGCCGGCGGTTGCAGCCGGAGTGTCTCCTTTACCACGGCATGGAGGTAGGGGAGCTTGTTCAAGTCGTGCTCTTCGACGAAGTCTTTGGACCCTAGGCTCGCCGCGAGCTCTGCCTGCACCTTGTTCATCTTGTCCTGGTGCTTGAGCAGCAGCGCCATAGCCCATTCCACGGTGATCCTGCTAGTGTTGCTCGCGGCAAGAAAGATATCCTATATATACAGGATATAACAAATTAAATTTAGAATACTGGAGATCGATGCAATTGAAAACATAAAGACAACAATTTATATAGGGAGCTGAGACAGATCTAGCTAGCATACTGTGAAGAACTTGGTAATCTCTGAACGGGTGAGCTCCGACATGGCATGCCGCGCAAGGACTACGTCCAACAAGTCGCCGTGGTTCTCACCGCTGGCTAGCCGACGTTCAATGAACTCGCCGTCAAAGAACCTGTATAGTTCCATCAGACCTCTAGTGACACGGTGGCGCGAGCCAAGCAGGTCCACTGGCGCGAGGAAGGGGAACGCCTCGGAGACGTTGGGTCTGGTCCAGTCCTGGAGCACCGCCGCCATGAGGTCCTGGAATAGCCGGCCACCCTGCACGCGCATGCCCGCCACGTCCTCGGAGAAGAGGGTGTTGCCCACGACGTCGAGCACTCCGCCGAGCACGGCCTCCCCGACCTCCACCGGCGTGCCGGAGCGCGCCCTTACTTTCTCGGCGAGGCACCGGGCGTGGCGGTCCCTGATGCGCCGGGTACCGTCGAGGCTCCGGGCGGCGGACATGTGGGCGCCGACCGTGGCGCGGTGCTGCCTCCACAGGGTGCTGGAGGTCGGGAGGAAGAAGAGGGACTCCGCGCTGTGCGCCACGGCGCGCGCGACGTCGGGCACGAACCGGGCCGTGAGCGCCGCATCGTTCTCGAGAAGGGCCTCCCGCGCCGCGGCCGGGGATGACACCACCACGAAGCTCCCGGCCGTGCCCGGCCGGAAGGACATGACGGGGCCGTAGGTCTCGGAGAGCTTGGTGAGGACGGTGTGCGGGCTGCGGCTGAACGGCCCGATGAAGTGAAAGGCGCTGCCGACGAGAGGGAGGCCGACGGGGCCTGGGGGCAACGGAAGAGATGCACTGGGGAGATTCATTGGCTTGTGTTTGTGCAAGATAGGAATCATGAGCGAGAGCGATGGAACGAGTTAATTGAGTCAGGAAGATGGGTCTATTGTCTATATACATGTGTGTGAGGATTAGGGCCGGCAGAAAAGCTCGAGGCTCGTGACTCGATTTGTTCATAGATCCGGCTCAGTTCAGCTCGGCTCGACCTCTTAAACGAACTGAGTCAAACTTCATTCGGCACGGTTCAGCTCGGCTCGATCTCTTAAACGAACTGAGCCAAACTTTATTTTCAGCTCGTTTCGAGCTGTTTGATAGGCTCATCAGGCTCGATAAATATAATAACATCAAATTTAGTTATTATTAGTATAGTAGTATTTTTGTTGTTTTACTAAAATAAACTTGTTATTCTACTTGTAAAAGTCAATCTAGCATTAATTGAGTCTATTTTGGGTCTTTAAACTTCTACATTATTTCTGTTACTTATTTTTATAATATCATCAATATTTATACTTTTAAATATTATGTTACTTAAATTATAATATATGGGTTACTATCATATTTAATTTTTACGTTAATATTGAACGATGTTTGGCTGGTGAGCCAAACGAGCTGGCTCGAGCTTCTAGAACGAACCAAGCCAAACTCAACTTTTAGCTCATTAATCTTAATAAGTCGAGCCGAACTAGCTCGTTATTAAACAAGTCATAACGGACCGAGCCTTAACGAGCCGAGATGGCTCGTCAGCCACCCTGGTGAGGATAACCCCGTGTACGGATGAGCCTTCTCTGTCTATATGTAGGAGCTAGTGACAAAGAGCTATATATATATTGTGGATGCTATTATCGTTTCCCGCTCCCATGAGACCACGACGGCTCATATAGCCGCCACCATGTGCGTCTGGATAAGCCTGCTGCTCCATCTGTCTTGAAACACAAGACAATATAGAGATGTTGACACGCATTAAAGAGGCTATCAAAAGACGTATGTATCTCTAACTTATAACATCAAAAATTATATTGTCAAGCTGTTTTAATATAATAATAGTTGTGGATAATAAAAAAAGATCAAATCACTCAATAGGCAAACTAGAATACTAGAATGAGCAATAATCTGAATATATATGAGCAATAATCTAATTCTCCTAACTTTGATTAAATGAGCAATAATCTAAATATATCTAGAATACTACTACCTCCGATTCGTTTTACTTGTCATTTCAGACAAGGAAATTTCAGACAAGGAAATAAACCTAGCCACAGGCCAAAACTTGTGTCCGCGACGTTAAATATAACGAACCGGAGGTAGTATTTGATATAAATTCTGAATTCTTAAACGCCTCATGCAGGATGGAGATTATATGAGCTAGACGGTGTGCAGATATGCATAACTCGAAACCTTGCTACACGCCTCCAAGAAGTATTCGAATTGCTTTCTCTAATTGTCTAGTCGTGTACTAGCTCGTGTGTGTCAATTTTCTGGGTTTGTTCTCTTTGTCCATTTCTAGACCCTCAATTTTTTAGTCCTTGACTCTGATATGGTAGGCGGCGTGTCTGTCGACAGCGTGGCGCATGTAATGACTTCGTCAATCTTCGTATCTGCGGGTCTTGTCTCTCATAGATACTCATAGGGATAGGGTTAGTATCCGTCTATTTATAGGGGTAAATGTGCGTGAGTTGTGAGTGTCTGTGAAAATTGTTGTGTTTAATTTTAAAATTTTCTGATTTCAAAGTTGAAACTAATGAGTGCAAATTTGTTTATGTTGGAAAATATTAATTATTTGTGGAAATAAAATAAGCTTTACACATGTGTATTACCATTACTTTGCGACGCCCACATTCTTTTGCATTGCGGTTTATTTCTTTTTCTCCTCTCTCACCCTTTTAGATTGGTGACCCCTTCACTTCTTGCTGTTTCCTCCGTTTGTTTCTTCGTCCACAATTCTGGAGATTCATTGGCTTGTATTCGAGCAGGAAGTGCAAGATAGGAATTGTGTGTGAGAATGAGAGAGAGCGATATGGAACGAGTTAATTCAATGCGTGAGTCAGGAAGATGGGTCTATTGTCTATATATATTTATATATACTGTCTCCATATATGATTTAGATGTCATTTTAGATAAGATTTTTGTAACACCCAAAATACTCAATTTTAAAATTTTTGGCATTTAATTAATTATTTAATGCTTTCACCTATTTTATAAAGGCTAAATAATAATTTTCTAACAATTAAAATCAAATATAAGTGATAGAAACATTTATTGTTGCATTCATGCTGCTGCATTTAATTTTGTATTGCTTGTGATTCAAACAAGAATTTAAATTTATTTAAATTCAAATTTGAATCACCTTGTTTGGAGCTTTAGAATAGTTGTTAGGCCCGAAGTTCGCTTTTGCTCCCTGGTCTTTTTTCCGAAACCCACTATACACCCCTCATCTCTGCTTCCAGTTCGGCCCAGCCCCTTCTCTCTTTTTCTTTTTTCTTGGCCCAGCAGCCCCGCCGCCCGCTTTCGGCCCAGCTCGCCCCGGCCCACTCCTCCTCCCCTCTCCTCTATCTTTCACCCGCTCGGCCCAGCATCCCTTCTCCCGAGCCGGCCCACCTCTTTCCCCCCCCCCCCAGCGGCCCAACTCCTCTTTCCTCCCCCTCTTTCCCGCGCGGCCCAGCCGCAGCCGCTCACTCGCCCCCCTCCCCCTCCCCCGTGCCTCTGCCGAGCCGGTCCCACCTGGCAGCCTCCCCCTCCCTTCCTTTCCTTTCTTCCCCCTCCTCCTTTCCTTCCGAGCGCGCGCTAATGGCGCGGCTCACCGCGGCCGGCCCGCACGCCAAGGCCCCTGTCACCGTGCCTTCTTAAACGAGCGCCGCGCCCCCGCTCCGCTCCCGTCTCGCCCCTCGCACCAACCCTAGCGCCGCCACCCCCCTCCAGTCTCGCCGCTCCCGAGCCGCCGAACCGAAGCTCGCCGGCCGAACGTCGACCAGCCGGCCCGGTGCAGTTCCGCCCCGGCCGACCCTCGGGGTTGTTTCGCCGCTCCGCGAGGACCCCGCCGAGCTGCTCCGAGCTCCTTCCCGCGCACCGGAGCGCCATCGCCGGCACGCATCGACGGCCGACGTCCGCCGCTCGTCGACAATCCGCCACCCCGGTGCTCCTCCGCCCCGTTCGGTCGCCCCACGAGCACCGCCTGGAGGTATCAAAGCTCCCCACCCCTTTAATTTTGATGCCCGAGCACCGTAGCAAGGTTTCCCACGGCCGCCGACGGCGATCCCCCGCCGGCCATCGCCGTTCGGGCGCTGCTCCGCGCGATACACCCCTAGATCACCCTCGTTGCACTCAACTTCATCCGCAGCAGCTCCTGAGCCGAAAAACCGAACCCCAAACCCCCCAGAACCCCTTTCCCGCGGCTCGCCGGAGCACAGCTCCGCCGCTCACCGTCGTCCGGCCGATTCGCCGGTCGATGCTCGACTTGTTCACCACCAGTCGACTCGCCATCTCCTGCTGAAGCCATAGGGCCAAACCCCGCTGAGAACCGAGCTTCCTAGCGCGCGTAATCTGCAAGTCCGGCGAACTCTCGCCTCGGCCGGGCGGCGCCGCAGCGACCCTTTCTTCCCCGGCGAGCCGTTCTGTTTTGGGCCACCCGATCTAGATCTGACGGCCCACGTTGAGCCACGTCACGGGTCAACTCCCGGGATACCGGTCAGCGCCGGTAAATTTGTTAAAGAGCCCCTGGCTTTTCCAAAAATTAACCCGCGGTCCAATTTAATTCAAAAATAATTACAAATAGGTCCTGTTTTATTCGTTTAGGCCCCTGGAAATTTTAAAACTTTGCCAGCAAGCCCCCGAATCTTAGAAATGCTATAACTTTCACGTTTTAGCTCCGATTTGCGTGATTTTCGCGCTCATGTGTTCGTAGCGACGCGTAGAATATTTCTAGCTCCTGTTTTTGTACTGTTTTTACTGTTTGGTGTACTGTTCTAATAGAATTACTATTGCTTGCATGTGATGATTGTCTTGGAATGCGTGCGTGATGTTCGTGTCCAGTCGGTGGGCCCTTAGCGTTGGACTACGAGTACGTTGAGGACGTGCCGGAGCAGGAGTTTCAGCAGCAGCCTTACTCCGAGGAAGGCAAGTTATAGCACGGCCAATCCTTGCCACCTACTCACTCATTTAATACACTGTACTTTACATACGCATGTGTCTAATACTGTTATCCATTAAGGTTGTACTTAGTATTTATTTCCCTTTCCTTGTTTATCCTATGGGTTTATGCATATGGGTAGTATTTTGCTAGGCGCAACTACTGTCACCTTTACTTAATTATTAATATTGATTTAATGGTCCACTTCAACTTTAATGTTAAAACTTGCTTTTTAGCAACATGGATTAGGGAGTTAGAGCATGTGCTGTGTGCTTTGCTCTAGTGTCTCCCTATAAGGACCGGTTCTTAAAGCGGCAACCCAGGAGCCTGTCGCCACCGCCGGAACTATATGGGCTCTGGTCTTGGTCAAGTAGCTTGTACGGCTCTAGCTTGATAGTGGTTACCGAGGGGCCAGCGGCGTTGTGGGAGGCAAGGCACGGGGTGTTTTCCCGATTCCACCGAGGACGGTAGCCCCGTCGGCTAGGTCTCGTTAGACCCAGTCCCGTGTTGGGAGTCTCAGTGTCTGTGGACTTCCTGGGCACACATATGGCCACATTCGGGTTTTGTGTAAATCCGGGTGTGACAGATTGGTATCAGAGCCGTACTGACCGTAGGAACGCAGCCTAGATAGTACGGTTGACAAATTACTAGGAGACCCCCATGTTTTGAAAACTTTAAAAATCTAACAGTCGAGTCTTGCGTGAGTTTATGCCTTTACCTGCTTGTATTTATTGTTATTATGCATATGTTTGATTTGGTTCTTTGTAATGATTGTGATGGGCGTAGACGCCTGTCTGCGACCATCTAGATATAGGTATAAGGCTTAAGGACTTTATTGTTTAGATAGCAGGGGGGTTATATATATTTTCTCTTGTACTAATCCTCTAATATCTAACCTTTGTGATTATAGATGGCTCACCCCGGGGGCAATGTGGGCGGACAGCCGCCGCACCAGAACCCGCCCACGAACATCAATCCGAACCATCAGATCCCCACCATTGAGCAGCTGATGTATGCTCAAGTTCAGATGATGCAGCAGATGGCAGAGACCATGAGGTTGATCCAGCAGGGCCAGCATCATCCCCAGGCAGCTGCACCGCCCAGAGACAAGAGGGGCGAGTTTCTGAAGGGACGCCCGCCGACTTTCAGCAAGGCCAGCGACCCCCTTGAGGCAGACGACTGGCTCAAGGCAGTTGAGAGGCAGTTGGACATCGCCCAGTGCGATGATAGAGAGAAGGTACTGTACGCCGGAGGACAGCTTCAGGGGCCGGCGTTGGACTGGTGGGACTCGTACCAGTCTTCACGCCCGGCCGGTACTCAGGTCACTAGGCAGCAGTTCTGCAGCAGCTTTCGCGCACACCACGTGCCGGAGGCTTTGATGGTCCTGAAGAAGAAGGAGTTCCTGGCTCTGAAGCAGGAAGGGATGAGTGTCACGGCCTACCGTGACAAGTTCGTTTCGTTGGCCCGTTACGCTCCAGAGGACGTGGCCACTGATCAGAAGAAGCAGGCCAGGTTCCGTGACGGTCTGCAGGATGCTCTCCAGTACCAGCTCATGTGCACCAAGTTCCCGACCTTTCACGAGCTGGTGGACGGCGCTCTGATGTTGGAGCACAAGCGCCGTGACATGGAGGAGAAGAAGAGGAAGCTCCAGGGACAGCAGGTGGGCAGCAGCAGTCGTCCACGCTTCACACCTCCCCAGAGTCAGCAGGTGGGAGGCCAGCAGCGCTTCCAGGGCCAGTCTGGGTTGCTCAGTCGTGGCCAGTAACAGCAGCAGCGTCCTCAGTTTCCCCGGGCGCCACAGCAGCAGCGTCCTCAGGGACAGCCGCAGATGGGTCCAGTTCAGCGCAGCCAGGTGCAGCCCAGTCTAGCTCAGCGCATCAGCCCAGTCAACACAACGCCAGTGGGACCGAGAGTGTGCTACCACTGTGGAGAGCAGGGACACTTTGCCAGTGCCTGTCCCAAGAAGACCCAGAACGCCGCCGGACAGAACCAGCAGGGCAGCACTCAGAGAGTTGGTCAGCAGCAGGGTCAGCAGCAGGGAGGTCGTGCACCGCAGATTCCTGTTCGGGGCAAGGTCAACCACACCAGTGCAGAGACAGCAGAGGCCTCTACAGATGTGGTCGTGGGTACGTTCCTCGTCAATTCAACCCCCGCCACTGTTTTATTTGATTCTGGAGCATCGCATGCTTTCATTTCTGCTGCTTTTGTAAAAAAGAACCTAGTAGCATTATTGCCTATGAAGAATGCTATGCTAGTGAGCTCACCAGGGGGAGAGCAGCGCGCCACTCTACGTTGCCCCAGTATCACCCTCACCATAAGGGGGGTAGATTTCGAGGCGCGCCCGATAGTCCTGGAGACCCTTGGTTTTGATCTGATCTTGGGTATGAGCTGGATGACCAGATATGATGCAGTGATCAGGTGTGCTACGAGGACCATCCAGCTGACAGCAGAGTCCGGTGACAAGGTGGAGTACCAGGCAGCAAGTTCCTCAGAGCAAGGCCAAGCAAATCAAGCTGAAGGGACATTGATTGAAGATATCAGGGTGGTGAGCCAGTTCCCGGATGTGTTTCCTGATGAGTTGCCAGGTATGCCCCCAGAACGAGATGTTGAATTCGTTATTGAACTAAAACCTGGCACTGCACCTATAGCCAAGAGGCCGTATAGGATGGGAGCGAAGGAGCTGGAGCAGCTCAAGAAGGAGTTGGACGAATTGTTAGCCAAGGGGTACATTCGTCCGAGTGCTTCACCATGGGGAGCACCGGTGTTGTTCGTCGACAAGAAGGATGGTACTCAGAGGTTGTGTGTGGACTATCGAGCCCTCAATGAAGTGACCATCAAGAACAAGTACCCTCTGCCGAGGATTGATGATCTGTTCGATCAGTTGAGAGGAGCTTGCGTGTTCTCCAAGATTGATCTTCGTTCGGGCTACTATCAGATGAGGATCCATCCGTCAGATGTGCCTAAGACCGCCTTCACTACTCGGTACGGGTTGTATGAGTTCTTGGTCATGTCTTTTGGATTGACCAATGCTCCTGCATACTTCATGTACTTGATGAACAGCGTGTTCATGGACTATCTGGACAAGTTCGTGGTGGTATTTATTGATGACATTCTGGTCTTCTCCAAGAATGAGGAAGAACATGAAGAACATCTGAGGTTGGTACTGCAGAGACTCCGGGAGCATCAGTTGTATGCCAAGCTGAGCAAGTGTGAGTTCTGGCTGAAGGAAGTGGCATTTCTGGGACACGTGTTGTCCAATGGAGGAGTGGCAGTTGATCCGAAGAAAGTCAGCGATGTGTTGAGCTGGAATCCGCCACGAGATGTGAGCGAGATCAGGAGTTTCCTTGGGATGGCCGGTTATTACAGACGGTTCATTGAAGGATTCTCCAAGATCGCTAAGCCGCTGACTGCTTTGCTAGAGAAGAATGCCCCGTTTGTGTGGACAGAGGCATGTCAGGTCAGCTTCGAAGAGTTGAAGAAGAGGTTGACTACAGCCCCAGTGCTGGTATTGCCAGATTTGGCTAAGAGTTTCTCCATCTACTGCGATGCATCCCGTTTAGGACTAGGTTGTGTCCTTATGCAGGAGGGCAGAGTCGTGTCGTATGCGTCCAGGCAGCTGAGGAAGCATGAGCAGAACTATCCGACACACGACTTGGAGTTGGCAGCTGTTGTACATGCTCTGAAGATCTGGAGACATTACTTGATTGGGCACAGGTGTGACATCTACACTGATCATAAGAGCCTCAAGTATGTCTTCACTCAGTCAGATCTGAACATGAGACAGCGCAGATGGTTAGAGCTGATCAAGGATTATGATCTGGAGATTCACTATCACCCAGGGAAGGCCAACTTGGTGGCAGATGCTCTGAGCAGGAGGAGTTATGTGAACAGGATCACTGGACACTGTTTGCCTGAGGAGCTCAGCCGAGAGTTTGAGAGGATGAGTCTCGGATTCGTCTCCAGCATTACAGAGATGGCAGTAGAGCCCACACTCGAGCAGGAGATCCAGAGAGGTCAGCTGCAGGATGAGAAGATCCAAGAGATTGTGGGGAATGTTGCATTGGGAAAGGCCCCTGGATTCCGAGTTGATGATCAGGGAACTCTATGGCATGGGAAGAGGATATGTGTACCAGACATAGCGCAGATCAGAGAGATGATTCTGAGAGAGGCACATGATTCAGCTTATTCGATCCACCCAGGTAGCACTAAGATGTATCAGGACATCAAGGAGAGATTCTGGTGGTACGGATTGAAGCGTGATGTGGCGACTCATGTGGCATTGTGCGACACATGTCAGCGAGTCAAGGCAGAACATCAGAGGCCAGCTGGATTGCTTCAGCCGTTGAAGATCCCGGAGTGGAAATGGGAAGAAGTTGGTATGGACTTCATCACTGGTCTGCCCCGCACTCAGAGAGGATTCGACTCCATTTGGGTGATTGTTGACCGCCTGACCAAGGTGGCCCACTTTCTGCCAGTGAAGACCACCTACACAGGTGCCAGACTAGCAGAGTTGTACATGGAGCGGATTGTGTGCTTACACGGGGTGCCGAAGAAGATTGTGTCAGATCGTGGTACTCAGTTCACCTCACACTTCTGGCGGAAGTTACATGAGTCCATGGACACGAAGCTGCACTTCAGCTCAGCTTATCACCCGCAGACAGATGGTCAGACAGAGCGGACAAATCAGATACTGGAGGATATGTTGAGGGCTTGTGCATTGCAGTATGGTGTCAGCTGGGATAAGAGTTTGCCGTATGCAGAGTTCTCCTACAATAACAGCTATCAGAAGAGTCTGCAGATGGCACCGTTCGAGGCATTGTATGGCAGGAAGTGCCGGACCCCATTGTTCTGGGATCAGACCGGTGAGAGTCAGGTCTTTGGTCCGGAGATACTCAAAGATGCAGAGCGGCAGGTGAAGGTGATCAGAGAGAACCTGAAGGTGGCCCAGTCCAGACAGAAGAGTTATGCCGATGTCAGACGGAGGGACCTCAGCTTCAGAGTTGATGATTTTGTGTACCTGAAGGTGTCACCCATGAGAGGTGTAAAGCGGTTCAATGTCAAGGGCAAGTTGGCACCTCGTTACATCGGACCGTTCAGGATACAGGAACGGATGGGCGAAGTGGCATATCGGCTAGACCTGCCTGAGAGACTAGCCGGAGTACATGATGTGTTCCATGTGTCCCAGTTGAAGAAGTGCTTGCGGGTGCCAGAAGAGCAGATCCCGATTGAGGAGTTGAATGTTCAGGAGGACCTCACATACGAGGAGTATCCGATCAGGATCCTGGAGGTGTCAGAGAGAGTGCTGAGGAACAAGACCATTCGGATGTGCAAGGTGCAGTGGAGCCGGCATTCGGAAGATGAAGCGACTTGGGAGCGGGAAGAAGATCTCAAGTCCGAGTACCCACAGCTCTTCGCTTCCACATCCGAATCTCGAGGACGAGATTCACCTTAAGGGGGGTAGGTTTGTAACACCCAAAATACTCAATTTTAAAATTTTTGGCATTTAATTAATTATTTAATGCTTTCACCTATTTTATAAAGGCTAAATAATAATTTTCTAACAATTAAAATCAAATATAAGTGATAGAAACATTTATTGTTGCATTCATGCTGCTGCATTTAATTTTGTATTGCTTGTGATTCAAACAAGAATTTAAATTTATTTAAATTCAAATTTGAATCACCTTGTTTGGAGCTTTAGAATAGTTGTTAGGCCCGAAGTTCGCTTCTGCTCCCTGGTCTTTTTTCCGAAGCCCACTATACACCCCTCATCTCTGCTTCCAGTTCGGCCCAGCCCCTTCTCTCTTTTTCTGTTTTCTTGGCCCAGCAGCCCCGCCGCCCGCTTTCGGCCCAGCTCGCCCCGGCCCACTCCTCCTCCCCTCTCCTCTATCTTTCACCCGCTTGGCCCAGCATCCCTTCTCCCGAGCCGGCCCACCTCTTTTCCCCCCCCCAGCGGCCCAACTCCTCTTTCCTCCCCCTCTTTCCCGCGCGGCCCAGCCGCAGCCGCTCACTCGCCCCCCTCCCCCTCCCCCGTGCCTCTGCCGAGCCGGTCCCACCTGGCAGCCTCCCCCTCCCTTCCTTTCCTTTCTTCCCCCTCCTCCTTTCCTTCCGAGCGCGCGCTAATGGCGCGGCTCACCGCGGCCGGCCCGCACGCCAAGGCCCCTGTCACCGTGCCTTCTTAAACGAGCGCCGCGCCCCCGCTCCGCTCCCGTCTCGCCCCTCGCACCAACCCTAGCGCCGCCACCCCCCTCCAGTCTCGCCGCTCCCGAGCCGCCGAACCGAAGCTCGCCGGCCGAACGTCGACCAGCCGCCCCGGTGCAGTTCCGCCCCGGCCGACCCTCGGGGCTGTTTCGCCGCTCCGCGAGGACCCCGCCGAGCTGCTCCGAGCTCCTTCCCGCGCACCGGAGCGCCATCGCCGGCACGCATCGACGGCCGACGTCCGCCGCTCGTCGACAATCCGCCACCCCGGTGCTCCTCCGCCCCGTTCGGTCGCCCCACGAGCACCGCCTGGAGGTATCAAAGCTCCCCACCCCTTTAATTTTGATGCCCGAGCACCGTAGCAAGGTTTCCCACGGCCGCCGACGGCGATCCCCCGCCGGCCATCGCCGTTCGGGCGCTGCTCCGCGCGATACACCCCTAGATCACCCTCGTTGCACTCAACTTCGTCCGCAGCAGCTCCTGAGCCGAAAAACCGAACCCCAAACCCCCCAGAACCCCTTTCTCGCGGCTCGCCGGAGCACAGCTCCGCCGCTCACCGTCATCCGGCCGATTCGCCGGTCGATGCTCGACTTGTTCACCACCAGTCGACTCGCCATCTCCTGCTGAAGCCATAGGGCCAAACCCCGCTGAGAACCGAGCTTCCTAGCGCGCGTAATCTGCAAGTCCGGCGAACTCTCGCCTCGGCCGGGCGGCGCCGCCGCGACCCTTTCTTCCCCGGCGAGCCGTTCTGTTTTGGGCCACCCGATCTAGATCTGACGGCCCACGTTGAGCCACGTCACGGGTCAACTCCCGGGATACCGGTCAGCGCCGGTAAATTTGTTAAAGAGCCCCTGGCTTTTCCAAAAATTAACCCGCGGTCCAATTTAATTCAAAAATAATTACAAATAGGTCCTGTTTTATTCGTTTAGGCCCCTGGAAATTTTAAAACTTTGCCAGCAAGCCCCCGAATCTTAGAAACGCTATAACTTTCACGTTTTAGCTCCGATTTGCGTGATTTTCGCGCTCATGTGTTCGTAGCGACGCGTAGAATATTTCTAGCTCCTGTTTTTGTACTGTTTTTACTGTTTGGTGTACTGTTCTAATAGAATTACTATTGCTTGCATGTGATGATTGTCTTGGAATGCGTGCGTGATGTTCGTGTCCAGTCGGTGGGCCCTTAGCGTTGGACTACGAGTACGTTGAGGACGTGCCGGAGCAGGAGTTTCAGCAGCAGCCTTACTCCGAGGAAGGCAAGTTATAGCACGGCCAATCCTTGCCACCTACTCACTCATTTAATACACTGTACTTTACATACGCATGTGTCTAATACTGTTATCCATTAAGGTTGTACTTAGTATTTATTTCCCTTTCCTTGTTTATCCTATGGGTTTATGCATATGGGTAGTATTTTGCTAGGCGCAACTACTGTCACCTTTACTTAATTGTTAATATTGATTTAATGGTCCACTTCAACTTTAATGTTAAAACTTGCTTTTTAGCAACATGGATTAGGGAGTTAGAGCATGTGCTGTGTGCTTTGCTCTAGTGTCTCCCTATAAGGACCGGTTCTTAAAGCGGCAACCCAGGAGCCTGTCGCCACCGCCGGAACTATATGGGCTCTGGTCTTGGTCAAGTAGCTTGTACGGCTCTAGCTTGATAGTGGTTACCGAGGGGCCAGCGGCGTTGTGGGAGGCAAGGCACGGGGTGTTTTCCCGATTCCACCGAGGACGGTAGCCCCGTCGGCTAGGTCTCGTTAGACCCAGTCCCGTGTTGGGAGTCTCAGCGTCTTGAGGACTCCGCACGTTGCGCATTTTTGGGGTGGATACCCGCGCTCTGGACGCCATCGACCCCCTCACGGTGGACTCCGTGGGCGTACGTCGATTTCGGTGCCTAAGGACTCACCACCTTGTATTACTGCAGCGGCTACTATCTTGTTAGGGTGTCTTGTGAAAGCCTCGTAGCGTCCCTATGCAGTCACACCTCGGAAGTGTTGATGTGCGTGGTTGGGTGCAAAGTTCTTTGAACTTTTACACGACTGGTGGGTAAAGGGCGAAACCTCTGCAGAGTGTACGATCTATCATGATAGCCTTGCTCAGGGTCACGAGCGGCCTGGATCCTTTTTGATTAGAATATGGTATTTATTCCTGTTTAATGTCACTTACACCATTAATTGGGTTACAACCAGGTATTCATTCACATGTAGTAACTTGGACAATGATAAAACGAACCAACTAAAAGTGCTAATGCAGTTAAGCCAGTGTCTAGCCTTTTTGAGCCTTCATAACCCGTGCTATACTTGCTAAGTAATTCTGTTACTTACACTTGTTATTATTACTATTTTTGGGCAAAATCCCGGACGGGTAACAGATTGGAGTCAGGCTGACTATGAGGTGGAGTTTCCCGAGGACTTGCCGTACTTCTGAGTTGGCGTTCTCCCAGTCAGAGTCCCTGTGGGATTGCGGCTACGCTAGAGAGTTGTACTAGTCTTCCGCTGTCCATGTATTTCTTTTATGCAAACTCTGATGTAATCGCTACTTTATGATGAGAATAAAGCTTTGCACTCTGATTTTTACCATATTTGTTCGCTATATGTGTCTGTGGACTTCCTGGGCACACATATGGCCACATTCGGGTTTTGTGTAAATCCGGGTGTGACAATTTTAGTCAAGCATTAGGAATATAATTAATGAGTAACTTTTAAGTCGTTGAGTTTGGAAATATGAAAACCATATGAATATATTTGTCTTAAATTTTTTTATAAAAGTATGTATAGATTATTTTTAATAAATAATTTTGTAAAAATAAGAAATCAAAGTTGCATTTTGGAGACCGTGTCATTGTTCAAAATAACATCTAAATCCTATAAAGCGGGAGTGTGTGAGGATAGACCGGTACGATGAGCCTTCTCTATCTATATGTAAGAGCGAGATATCACTGCATGGCATATATATTGTAGATGTTATTGTTCCACGATTTGACGAGACGACGACGAGTCATATAGCCGCCACCATGTACGTCCGTACAAGCCTACCAACCGCAAAACAGATTTTGCGACATATTAGAGAATATCAGAAAACACATGTACCTCAAAATTTATATTATCTAGTTTGTTTTAATATAATGGTAGTGGCAAATAACAAAGATTAAAGAACATAATTGGCAAACTAATTTTGCTAACTTGGAGTGAGATTTAAATAAACAATGATATCAATATGTCTAGAATAATATCATATATTTAGGGTATAAATTCTGAATTCTTAAACGCCCATTTCTCGACCTTAGTTCTATCTGTACTAGCTAGCTGGCGTATGTGGATTTTCCGGTTCGTTCTCCTTAGTTCATTTCAGTCCCATTTCTTGACCTCAGTTTGTTGTGTTTAATTTTAAATTTTCTGATTTCAAAGTTGAAACTGATGATGAGTGTGAAGTTGTTTATGATGGAAATATTAATTATTCATGGAAATAAAAATAAGCTTTACATATATGTGTATTATCATTACCCCCAACCTTGCGACGTCCAAATTCTTATATCTCCTTCTTCCCCGCCTTTTTAGATTGGTGTATACCTTGTTCACGACCCCTAACCCTTCTTATATCTCTATTACGTGTATACAGAATGACTAGCTAACCCTTCTTATTACGTGTATACCTTGTTCACTTCTTGCAATTTCCTCCACTTGTTTCTTCGTCCACAACTCTGGATCTGTCATGCATGAACCATGACGCTCTCCAGTTTGTCGTCGTCTCAAGTCTGCATGCACAGAACCGCCGCCGACTGTGATTTCATCTACTAACAGTCATTCTGTACGTACAGCAGGGAGATATAGCATTATTAACACCTTATTTACCCATATGTACGTTCCGGTGTTCCTTACATGCATATATATGCATGTTTTCTTCTGCTTCATGCAACACGCGTAAAGCATGCCTGACAAAGTAACTTACAACAATCCGAGCTGGACATAATCGACCTCATAATTAATATGGTCAGGTTGTTCCCACCACGCTTGCGCCCACGCGATCATCGTCGCGGCCTCCAGGGCGTCGCACTGTCGCTCGTTGATAAGTCCATGGCGCAACGATGTATTCGGCGATGGTTGTCGCCGACGTCATGATCCAATCCAACGATATATAATTAAGATTGTAGTTCTCAGTAGCACGGATCGCCTGGAAGAGTACGTGCATGCATCGTAAGGCCCGGCCTAAGGGAGTCAGGCTCCATGATCTGACGTTGGGCTGGGTTGGAGATGCTAACTTTATCGGCGAGATCCACCTGAGTTATTGGGGATAAAGCTGCCATAGCTAGCTGGCGAAGCACAACGTGAAATTCATGTCTAAGCTAAAGCTAGTCAGCTTCAACGTGGGCCGTGTAGATGACTCTGGGTTTGGCAGCCACCAATCACATCGAGACCGAGGATCCTAATGATTTTTTTGTTAAGGAACCGACAGAGAGCTGCCTATTATATTAAAAAAAAGAATCCTAAAATAGGTGAGGATCAGGTGTGTCCGAAGACCGATGGATGGTCGCTTCCCCAGTGTGATGAGTGATTGACAACGTGGTGTTGGACTGACTCTTGGCCTAGTATTGCAGGTGTTCGATGCAACTTGGATTGCGTTGGTGCAGGTGAAGAACAAGCGCGAAAGGTCTTAGCCAGAGTGGCCTCCGAGGAGTGGAGAGACAAGTAGGCTTGGTTCGTGGGACCCGGTGGCCAGACGGAACCAAGAGCGGTCGGCATGGTGCAAGAAGAGCAAGACGATGTCGTGGAATGAGCCGGTGCAAGGTAGCGGCTAACAACCGAAGCTTGTACGCGGGGTTTGATGGTTGGGCCATAAAACCATCGAAGGTGGGTTTCTCAGTCCGCATGTGATTGGCGGACGGTCCGCGTTTTGGCTGCCATTCTGAGTTTTTCTCGTTTTGGCTAAGTTTTTCCCGGACAGTCCGTGTGACTTTTTCGGACGGTCCGTGACACTGGCGGACGGTCCGCAAGAGAGTTCGTAGAGGACCCAAACCTTCTGGAGATTCAAGTTGATTTTACGGACGGTCCGTCGTTCTTTGTCGGATAGTCCGCCCGCCTCGCGGACAGTCCGAGCCCTCTGTGCGGACAGTCCGATCAGGCCTGGCAGACAGTTGTTCCTCTTTGCTTCTCTAGTTGTGTGCTTCCGCTTCGTTTCTCTTTTGGCTTGTTCCTAGGGTTGGTAGCTTCACTGTGACTACGCTACCTTGACAAGCTAGGGAGGAATCATTGGGTGGTGATTGTGGGACATAGGCCGAGTTTCGTGAAGAAATTTTTATCGGCTCCCATTCACTCCCCCCCTCTCTGGTCGCCATTTCGATCCTTCAGTAGGGCGGTCATATTTACAACACTCTACTTGAGGAGTGGAAAAGAGGTAAACAAAAAAACTTATGCGGACACTAGGAGGGGGCTGCCGCTCACAGTCTCACCTCCCTATCATCCGTGCGTAGCCACTAAGGCTAAGTGTTTGGCACCCACGGCGATCCAGGTGGCTATCTCGTCTTTAATTTTGCCCATGATTCTCTAGAAACTTGATTTCTTGTGATCGAAAATCCTGGAGTTTCGCTCTAGTCATATCTCTCAAGAGACTAATATGGTGAGGGAGCGCAATACCCGACGTGAGCATGCAGCAATTGCCGTTATAATCGTCCATCATTGCCAAACCGATTCGCAATGAATCCAAGCAGCTGGGTGGAGGTCATGGACGCCTAGCCACGAGGAGAGGCTCGCCTAGAGCCGCCTAGTGAATCTGCATTCCCTGGAGAGATGCAAGGTTGTCTCCATGGTTAAGCGGCACAGTGGGCACATCGGGTGATGGTCCCATCCTCTCTTCTGCAATCTGTCGGATTTTCAAAGTCGGTTTTGTAAGTCAAGCTAGCTGAATATTTTGCATTTTTGTGGTGCACATACTCTCCAAATCATTGTCTCGAAGTTCGTCCCTATAGAGCCCAGGAACTGTGCCTCGTAAGCCAATTTTGCCGAGTACTCCCCATCCGGCATAAACTTCCATTGTATGTCATCTGGCACCCCCCCCCCCCCCCCATTGTAGTTGGATGCTTGTTGCGGCTCACCAAAGTTGTACAGATTCCACAAAGTGATGTGCGAAAAAAATCTCAGTGTCTGATGTTTATGTCTGAGATCCATTTTCGATCACGTAGCGCTTCCTTGAGTGTTCTTTTCTTTTTCTTTGAAAGGGCATATAAGCCTGACATCATATCCTTGGGCCGTCGTCCATATACCTAGCCGTTGTGCCAAAAGGATGTTTTGTTGCCACGCCAACCGCTAGATTTGGAGGTTAATAGTCCACCAAAGTTATCCTGTGGTGGTAGATTGTGCAAAAAAGAATCTGGTAAGAGTGTAAAGATAACACAAGAGACGCAAGATTCAGAAATCAGATCTAAAAAAAGCTCTAACGTCGTGGCGATCACAGACCTTCCCCTCTCCTACCTGTGTACTTCCCTTCTTGTTGTTTCTTCATGCACACGCTGGTTCTGCCATGCATGAAAGCATATTGGAAACCATCAATTTGTTGTAATAATCTAAAGAGAACAATTGATGCCAACTAATCATATATCATTTGGGAAGATTTTTTTGGTAGAAGCCATCCAACTAAAGTTATGTGTGAGCGTCTGTGGTACCGATCGGACACAACGAGTAACAGTGATTTGGTAGGTGGATCAGTGAGAGCATTGGCTGTACTACCCATTTGCACCGGTGTTCCCGTATGCATGTGTTCTTCATGCATGCAGCAGACAATCAAGCGTGACGGTGCTACCTTCTTCATTATTTATTCAATCGCACATGAATGCCGCAGCGAGCGACCAATCCACCGACATGTCATGGCTCCACGTACCTGCACCTCTTTTTTCTTTACTATCGCTTCGATTTCTTGCTGAACCTTTAAGAGCAAGTATAATAACAGGCTGCAAGGAGGCTGAATCCTACGTGGAGGAGAGAGAGGAGAAGAGAGAGAAGAAAGTGGGCTGTAAACTTACTGTCAGCTGAGGCACAGGTTTCTAGAAATCTTGTGAGAGTGGATGGTGTGGGCCAAGTAGTATGTTTCTTAGCCAACATATTATATGGATGGGCTGTTAGTTGGCTATAAGTGATGTGGCAACATACAGCCCACTTGCTGGTTGTATTATTAGCCTTGCTCTAAGCGATAGGACTTGTCAAATACATGCACGGCCGCGCCGCAGCAAATTAATGCAGTGACACTCATGCGTGCACAAGCGGTAAAATTTGACCACCGGCGCAGCGCATAAGCATTAGCGTTAAGTTCACATTTCAATCGAAGTATCTCATACCAATAGGCTTTGTGTACACGTACGCCTCTTAATTCCTTGTTTAGAATTGAGAGCTAGGAAAGGATGTTTCAATCCATAAAGATTCTCACAGGTGACACATTGATCACCTAGCGACATGCGAGGTCTGTGGTCGTGCTGCGGAGGAATTAATAAATAAGCATAAAACATGTTCTCGTTGAATGCACTGTGGTACGGTGTGGTACTTTTGAATGGGAAACGTGACCACTCGTACAAACGAACCGCTGGGTTTATCTCGATTACGCATCCGAACATGACAAAAAAAAGAGCTGAACCAGGGAGGCCACCGCACGTGAATTTTTATAAGTAAATACGCATGTGGCGCGTAGGATTCGAGCTCGGGACCTCTTACATTGCACGTAGCATCCCTTACCATCTCACCTACACAACACACATGATACCTTTCTGGGTGCTTTCTATTTAAATTATGCCATGGAGAACTTTTAGTTTCAGGTGGGAACACCAACCAGGACTAAAAGTCACCCTTTAGTCCAGATCGGTGTTTTCAACTGGGACTAAAGGTCCTCCGGGATATAGAAAAAATGTGAATCCGGACTAAAAAGGATATTTGTTTCGGACCAAAATGTAACCGGGACAAAAGCGGATGGATGGAAGTCACTTTTATACTAGTGATGTATATCACTCAATAACTTATTACCACCTCATGCTTAAGTGTTCATAGTCTCACGTATGTTTCAAGTACTCCATCCGTCCTATAATATAAGCATTTGAAGCATTCAAATACAAAAAATAGCAGAACTGCTAAAAGACTTTTATATCCCTCATTTTACACTACTCACCAACTCTTCACCCACTCCCAACACATTTAGTTTTGTCCTATTTCTAGAAATGCTTACATTTTGGTACAAAATTTGAACCCTAGGAATGTTTATATACCGAGACGGAGGGAGTAGAATTTGAAACTTTCCGATGTGTGCCTACTTGTGAAAGTGAAAAGTCAGTGATGTGAAATATTATATCTGTGGTTTTGATTGGAACTGGGTGTGTAAAACGAAATAGGATTATGCCTAAATAGGTCGAAATCTGTACGATCAGTTCTAAACAAACCAACGGAAGCCAAACAACTTGTACGTACTGTCTGTTCTAAAGTGCCGGTTTGCGGTACAAATAGTTGTGTACAATAATCAGTTCAAAAACCATTCGCACAAACAATTTATCGAACTGATTATATTAGCACATGTTCCAAGTGGCAGTAGTTGCCGCAGTACGGAAGCATCACATACAGCAAGCAGGTCACGGCGCAAAATCTACAAACGAATAATCTGTTGGGTCCCATTAAACCTTGTTTTTCTGTATTTGTATTTGTATTTGTATTAGACGAGACACGGCTGCAGAAAGTTCTCAAGTCGTATTCATCATCCCAAGCTGTCCAGCCTGACAGCTGATAGAGAGACGATCTTCGAAGTTTAAGTGAGAAGTTGCGAACAACATTTTGCGCAGCCATTCTTCCGGGTCTAGCTGGTATTACATGCCGAAAGATCGACGGAGCGTGCAATGCTTTTTCTCTCCGCCAGCAGGCAGCTTTCCCAAGGAAAATGCAGTTTTGTGATCTCAACAAATAAAGCCATGCATGCATCTCCGGCCTGTGTTGAGTCGTCTCATCATCTCACTGATGCGACGTGAATAAACCTCGTGCCAACTTAGCATTCTCTGTACGCAGGCGGCCGGCCCGCTGCGCGGCTGCTGGATCTAGCTTTCATGCTAGATGAAGAATAGCGTATAGGAGTAGGACAAACACGTTGTCACACCCGGTTTTAGAAAGAAAACCAGGTACATCTCATATGTGCGTCAGGATCAAGTTTACACACATATCGTAGACGTCACAAGTGAATATCCATAACCATGCATACGAAAGAGTATTAAAGTATATTTATTACAATCTCAGAGTTGACACAAATGTCACAGCGGAAGACTTAAATAAACGTTTAACTAAACGAAGCAAAATAACTTCATCTCCACAGGCAGTTGACTGGCGGACTCGCCTAGAATTCCTCAAAATCAGTAGTAAAGTCCTCAAAACTCTCACAATCTGAGCAGCAGTCCGAGTGTGGTCGATGCAATATAAATAAACAAGCGTGAGCACATGTCGTACTCAGCAAAGTATAGAAATAAAAGACATGCTAGGCTTTATAAAGTGGAAGGCTGAGAGGATAGCTACATTAAGCACTTTTAGTTGTTCAAATTTTATTAAGCATCTATTTACTAGCAAATATAAGTATATACCAACCACAATTAAATTAATGACATAAACCCATCAAATTCAGGTAACCACAATTTAGATCATATTCAGATAGATTAATGTGAGGGTCCAGGCCGCTCATGACCGTGAGCACGGCTGTTATAACAGTTTTACACTCTGCAGAGGTTGTACACATTCACCATAAGCCGTGATTCCCATTGCCCGAAAGCATGTACCATTTCCACATCACGTGGACCGAATACTGGGTTTCACTATGAGACCTTTACAAAGATACTCTAATAAGTGATAGTTCGCTAAGGCTTCCGGTTCAGGAGCAAAGCATAACCCTCCCTAGTGAGTCGCGTATCTTAGCAAAGCCTACCGCTCAAGAGGACCGGGCTATACCTCGTCAACCGCCGCACCTCTTGCCCCTTTCGGGTAAAACTATCTCAAACCAGAATACCTAATTAGTTAGTCAAAGCCAGAGCCACATAGCACTTATGGTTGCACTGTTTTTCTGGGTGGTCGCTCCATGTTCCAATTAAAAGAGGTGATCTTGTCCAATAATTAATGAAAAGATAATAGTGGAACATAGAGTATGGGTTTCATTAGACCAATCCCAGTTGAGCAACTAAGCATCATCTACCATTCAAACTAATTTTATGACCCAGCTGCAAGGTACGGTAAAACAAACTAGGGAATCCTTAATGGGACCCAGCAATATTAATACAAGCGATAAATAAACGGTGTAATTAAAATGCATGTCATTTAGGTATAAACGGGCATGATCAAGGAATACTTGCCTTCTTCCCAACCCTGCTGCTGCTCAAACTCTTCAACAGCTGGTTCTTCGAACACTTCCTCGAACGGCGCGTTTCCTATACGCATCACACGAACACATACAAGAAAACAATACAATAAATAAGAAACAGTACAACAAACAATTCCAACAGAAGAAAATAACAGCACAAAGCTATTCTACTCATCACCACGAACGCGTGAGCGCGAAAATCACTAAAATCAGAGTTAAAACGCGAAAGATATGGCTTTTCTAAGGTTCAGGGACTTGCTGGCAAAGTTTTAAAAGTTCTAGGGGCTTAACTGCGAAAATCCGAGGGCTAAAACATAATTTTGTATAAAACTACGAGGGTTTTCATGTAAAAAGACAAAACTTGGACCTCGGGCGCAATTTTAAAACTTGCAGGGGCTAAATCGCAAGAAAAAGGACCTAAGTTTAAATATTTTTGAACGGCTCAGGACGGCGGGTTGATTCGCAAAACTTGGGGGGCCTTTTTGTAAAACGGTCTAGGTTGACCGGTACGCGGCTGATTGACTCGAAGGCTCGGACTGACGTGGACCGTAGGATCTCGATCCGACGGCTGGAAACAGATCGGGCGAAGGAGAGGAGCGCCGGCGGCGATAGAGACGGCGGCGCACCGCCAGAGGATCACCGGAATCGGGCTAGAGGCCCCCAAACTTGACGTGGACTACTCGGGGAGCAAGAGGAGGAAGTAGCGAGCTCACCCGACGGGTTCTCGGCGGCGGAGGTGCTCCGACGACGGCCGGCGACGAGGGAGGCGGTCGGGCGGCGCTGCAACAACGACGGCGAGGGATTTAGGCAGGGGCGCGGCCAAATTTTCGAGCAAGAAGCCGACGGGGACCTTCAGCGCGGCGAGACGGACCTCCGGGAGTGGATAATGGCGAGAGAGAGAGGCGACGACGTCGCGAATCGACGGCGGCGGCGAACTTGGAGAAGTGGCGGCGGCGGCGCGAGCAGCTAGGGCTAGCGAGCAACGGCCGAAGCGCGAAAAAGGAGCGGGGGCGGAGCGGAGCCACGACGCGCGAGGAAAAAGAGGCCAGGGCGCCTAGGCGTGCGCGCCCGAGTCGGAGGGGGCGGCGCGGTCGAGTCGGGTCGGACTCGAGCGCGAGTCCCGCTCGGAGACGACGGACCTGACAGGCGGGCCCCGCCTGTCAGCGACGCGGAAGAGAGGGAAAGGAAACGGGCCGGCGCGGACGGACGGGCCGCGAAGAAAGGCCTGGGCTGAGGGAAGGAGCTTGGGCCGGCTCGGGAGAGAAAGAATTGAGGGGGCAAACCTGGACTGACCAAGAGTTGGAGGGGCGAAACTAAACCCGACATAAAACAACTAATCTAAACATCAAACAAATTCAAATTAAATTCGAATTTAAACAAAATTTAAATTTTAACTTAATTGAACAGCAAGCAAAAGACAAATGCAACAACATGAATGCATCAACAACTTATTTTGACTAAAATTTTTTAATATGATATTTAAATTGATAAAAGGCTAGAAATTTCAATTAAACCATAGAAAATTTATTTAAGTCTTAATAAATCCTAGAAAAATTCAGAGAGTTGCTACAATTTAATTGTGATGAATTTTACACATGTTCCAGGAGCTACGGTGTTGCGAGAAAGATGAGGCGCTGCTGTCGTGAATATTAGTCTTAGCGGACCCACCTGGACTTACCCTAGCAGCCACACAGCAGCCATCACCACTGTTACTTGTCTTAAGAAATAATCAAGTCAAGATTTTTTCGAAGAAGCTTCGAAAGGTTAAGGAGCGCATGTTATAATTCACTATACGTACCGGATACAGCTGCCAAGCTCGTAAGGCAAGTTCCAACTCTCCGAAAAAAATAGTTTTTTATAGTATTAAATAGGCCATCACATAGATCTATTTACTTACGGACACCGCATTAAATAGAAGAGAATAAAACGAGCGAGAAATTAAGTCTCATGCTTTTTTTGTTAGTAAGGCTAGCACCGGTCCTAACTCCTTTTAGTTTCGGTCCCACGTCCGGGACTAAAAGTCACTGACACTAAAAAATTATTTACATCCAATGAGATTTGAACCCACGACCTTGTCACGCACAGCCACCTAGTCACTCCAACTACGCAGTATATGTGATGGAATGTGTGATGCTTTCTCTTTATTATAACCCGTGAAACACCTTCACTCGAGACTAAAGACTCTTTAGCCCCAGTTGGAACCACCAACGGGACTAAAAGTCACCCTTTTAGTTTCGGGTGAAACCACCACTCGAAACTAAAAGGTTGAGACATTTTAGTCTCTGTTGGAGGCTCTAAGCGGGACTAAAAGGTCCTCCTGAACCCAGAAAAATGTGAACCGTGACTAAAAGTTTATTCGTCTCGGATCAAAACTTAACCGGGACTAAATGGTGGATGGAAAGCCATTTCTCAACAGTGTATCTGAGCTAGCAGCAGCGGGCCGGGCTAAACTGTCTTCTTTTTTTTTTTTGTTCCCGGGAGAATTAGCTACGGAGTATTTTTTTATAGACACGTGGCTACCAAGGCCCAGAGCTGCTGCCGCACGCAGGCCAACATCAGCCTAGCCACCTGCCTCCACCACGCTCACTCGCTCAGCTTGGCCCGGCTGCGCGCAGGCCTGTGAGCGCGGGAACGGCCTGTCTGGTTGGCCCGGTCCAGCTCGAGCACACGCGCGTGGCATTGCGGCATTGGCTATGTGCGGGTGTGGGGCCAGCTGCAGCCTCGGCAGGAGGAAGGCGCGCGCGGAATTTTTGTGCAAGCACCAAAGCGCGGGGAATCAGCGGCCAGGCAAATCACCCTCATCCCTGAACAACGGAGCAATACTGATAGCAAGAGGTCAAATACATTCGAGTGCCCCAGATGCAGGAACAAATGTATATCTGGTGTCTCCAGTATTGGCACTCCGAAATCCGAAACACAATCTTGCATTTCTTAAATCTGTGTAAAGGCCTCAGTTTTTTTATAGGCAATAAGGCCTCAACCGAGAGAGGTTAAGTGGACGTTGTCCTGGAAATGTTGCAGTCCGACAACGGCTTGGAATATTATAAGTTTATAACCCTCTGATTTCTTATGTAGTGTTTGGTTGGACACGAGGGACGAGAGCATTCCAAGCGGTGAATATTCTCCTAACATGTTGCATTGGCCGGTCCTTGTTTTTCAGTGGAGTGCAGTCATCCCTTTGCTACGGCGTCAAGCAACGTTTCTTTTACAGCGCGTGCCGTCTCTCTCTCGTCTCTCTCTCATTTGCATGAACGGTATGACTGAGACGTGGGTCCAACGGTGGTGACAGATCAAGAGGATCATTCCATACTCATCCTTCTACCAAACAAAAAATAGAACAGTTCTATCCCGCTAACCAAACATCAAGTGGAACCGTTCTATCCAAAAATTCAGAACAGAACCGTTTCATTCAATCTCGCTCTGCAACCAAACACAACCTTAGTGAATGATGATAAGCTCAGAGAACTCGTACATTGGAACTCGAAAGTACGTTTGCCCATGATTCACTCCATTGCTCGCTGGTCACTGTCACTGCTCCCTGTTCAGTCATCTTTATCGTATTTGGTTTACAGATCTCGATGCATAGTCTTGCCACTATGAGCTGGACATATAGAGTTATCACCGCATAAGGCTGTCCGCACTCATCTTCCCCTATTTTTCTCCTCTAAAAGGAATATTCTAGTCTGGTCATCAAGATTCTTTCCCCTATCCCAATTTCTCCCGCACTCATCTCTCCTCTATCATCTTCCCCTATACCAACTACCACGTATTTTATTCCTCCCCTCTTTTTTATTTCCCTCCCAACTCCCTTTTTTTCCCTCCCCTCCCCACGCTGCTCTCTCCCAGCCCTCTCCTCGGTGGTTGGGCTGCGCGGGGCCCACATGCCTCGGTGGCTGCATAGCGGCGCGCCCCTACCTCCTCTTGGTTTGGGGGAACGGAGGGTGTCCGCTTGCGTAGGGGAACGCATGCAGGACCCCGGTGCAGCGATATGTTCCCCTAAATGCTCCTGCAGGTGTCGGTTGAGGAGACCAGTGCGGGCAGCCTAAGTGAAAAAGAAAAGGAATGGAATAGAAATGGTCTCTAGCTAGATGCTATCCCAAACAATCAGAGGTGTCATTGATTCAGGCCAAATTGGAACTCTGTTACTGTCAACAGTAGGTGTTCCTGACAGCTGGCATTGTATAATCCAATGCTCCAACTAACCTAGTAGTACTATATGATATGGATGATCCTGACCGTGGTCACTGATCAGCAAACCTTCCAATCATGACCCGAGCAGCTCAGTGGCTCAGTGCTCACTGGTGCAGTGGTGCCTGCGACATGACCGCACGGGGTGGATGATCCAACTGCCTCTTTTTGTTTTGCCGCCCGCGCCCCAAGAGGCCAAGAGGGCAAGGGAAAGCATAGCCGCCGCCGGCTTTTCCATGGGTATGCCAACTACAGAAATCATTGAAGTGTCTGTCACCGTCTATTTATACTGATTTGCTCACTGCTTATTACCACTGGCAAATCACCCTCATCCCTGAACGACGGACCAGTACTGATAGCAAGAGGTTGAAGAAGCGGATCAACCTATCAAGGAGTTCTCATGGAGCAAGGCGGCAAAGCGGCGCTCGGGTGGGCTGCGAGGGACGCCTCTGGCCACCTCTCACCGTACAGCTTCTCAAGAAGGTCTCTCTCAGTCTCCCTACTGCCATAACTAGACTAACTTGCTCAACTCTGTTCTCTCCTCTGTACTGATCGTTGTAGTGTTAATATGGGGAACCAATGGTTTGATTTCAGGGTTCAGAGAGACGGTGACGTGACGATCAAGGTGCTCTTCTGTGGGATTTGCCACACGGACCTGCACATCATCAAGAACGATTGGGGCAACGCCATGTACCCCGTCGTTCCCGGGTAATTAGTTTCACCTCCATGCACACAGATTCATCTCCAGTCTTATTCATCTGTTCAATGGTGCACAAACAACACAGCCACGAGATCGTCGGCGTGGTCACGGACGTCGGCCCTGGCGTCACCAAGTTCGTCGCCGGCGACACGGTTGGCGTGGGCTACTTCATCGACTCCTGCCGCTCCTGCGACAGCTGCAGCAAAGGACACGAGACCTACTGCCCCCAGCTTGTGGAAACGTCCAACGGCGTGGACTTATTCGACGGCACCACCACCCAAGGAGGCTTCTCCAATTTCCTCGTCGTCAGCGAGGACTACGTGGTCCGGGTCCCGGAGAGCCTGTCTCCGAACGTGGCGGCGGCGGCGCCGCTGCTGTGCGCCGGCATCACCGTGTACAGCCCCATGGTGCAGCACGGCCTCAACGCGCCGGGGAAGCACCTGGGCGTCGTCGGCCTCGGCGGCCTCGGCCACCTGGGCGTCAAGTTCGGCAAGGCGTTCGGGATGACGGTCACCGTGATCAGCACGTCACCGGGCAAGCGCGAGGAGGCCCTCGGCCGCCTCGGCGCCGACGCGTTCTTGGTCAGCCGCGACGCCGAGCAGATGAAGGCGGCGGCGGGCACGATGGACGGCATCATCGACACGGTGTCGGCGGAGCACCCCGTCGCGGCGCTGCTGGAGCTGCTGAAGCCGATGGGGCAGATGGTGGTCGTCGGCGTGCCAGCCAAGCCTCTCGAGGTGCCGGCCATGAGCCTCGTCGGCGGCGGGAAGAGCGTGGTCGGGAGCGGCGGTGGCGGCGTTGGGGAGTGCCAGGCGATGCTGGACTTCGCCGGCGAGCACGGCATCACCGCGGATGTCGAGGTCGTCGGGATGGACTACGTCAATACGGCGATCCAGCGCCTCGAGAGGAACGATGTGAGGTACCGCTTCGTTGTCGACGTCGGCGGGAGCAAGCTGGGCGTCGCTGCTTAGGCGCCGGGACTCCAACATACTTCTGCCCCCAACATGTGAAGTTGTTTGCTCGATCATATGTCTCGTGGTTTTGAGCGGTGGGTGTACGCAGGTGAATAAACTGATGGGCCGAGCTGCAACGACAAAAAATTTACAAATACAGCCCACAGCCAGAAGAAGGAATAAGAACAATCGATGCTGGGCCGTGCTGTTGTCAATCGAACAAAATAAACACTGTTTTGAAGTGGGCTGTTACTAGTGGGCCCTCGGTGCCTGGCCTCTCTAGAGCCGAAACAAAAACCACGGAGCGATGATGATGGATTTGCCGGCCCCCGGAATCGGACTCCGGTTGCCGACCGACGGACGCCCCTCTGTCTGAACCGTGTGCGCGAGTTCTTCCGATTCCAGCAATATACGGTTGCACCTAGTTTACACTCTACTTATGGCAGCGCCCCCTGTTTATAAATACAGTACTCCGTAGTATATATGCCGATACACGGCGCATCCTGCCTGCCCCCCGTAGTTACCAGAATCTGTGCCCCTGTTTCTTCCTCTCGCCCCCCTTCTTCCCGTTCCAAGATGAGGGCAGCCACCGTGCTTGCGATCTGCGCTCTGTCCGCGCTGCTGGTCGCGGCGCGCGGCTCGGAGAAGCCGTCGACTGCGCCGGTGGTGGCCGTGGGCGTCGCGGCGGCCAGCGACCTCGTCCGCTCGGGCGGTCACCGCTACCTGGACGTCAGGTGACTGTTGTTCTCTCCTTGTTCAGGATTTAACTTGTCTGCTTCCTCTGTGCATTCAGGAATCAATTACTAGTTTGCCTCTTATCGTGCTAGTGATTCTGGGTCCCGGAATCCAGTGCCTCACACAAACTATTACTCCGTAGTCATGAGGCACCAGATAAAACAACAACAAAAAATCCGTTTGCTTTGGATTCACCACTGTTTTTTTAGACCAAAAGGATGTCACCTCTGTCCTCCGGCCTTTGTCTGATTGTTATATGACCTTCAGGGTTCAGACCTTGGCTACAATGTCAGTCCTGTCACTCTCTAGCCGCTACCCTTTCCTACCGTTGACCACAATTTGGGCTTGCATTAGAATCACTCCCTCAATTTAACCATGCTGGAAACAAATCTCGAAATTAACAGTCAGTAGCCGTTTTTCAGCCAGTGAGCCGGCGCACTCTTTTCTGAAGATGAATTACCAGCCCTTTCAGTGGCGCTCTTTTCACCAAAAAAATAGGGGGGAAATCAAGACAATAAACAAAAACCTGTCCAGGACTGGTTTCATCATTTTACTCTTTCACTGCACCCATGGATGTAGAATGTATAGACATAGCCTGCGGATTTGATTAATCTGAACGCAAATTAACAGAACAGAGAAGGAATTCAGGAATGGACATGTGGAGGATTCCATTAACGTGCCCTACGTTTTCTTCACTTCACAAGGCGAGTCTCCTGAACAGCTAAAGTTCACATCTTTATATCAGCAACACACGTCAGGACTTTCGCTTCCCAAAGCTATGAGATGTTCAGCTTGTCTAGTGCACTACTGCATGTGACCTTGTATGGATTCAACAGGCAAGGAGAAGAACCCCCAGTTCATTAAGCAGGTCGAGGCACATTTTGACGAACAGGACAACATAGTTGTGGTATTAACGATGATCTATCCATTGCTCTTCAAATTAGTTATATTTATAGGCCACTGCATATGTGTTTTTATGCTCATATTGATCTTTATCTTGCTTTTTCTTGTGTTGATCCACTTTTTTTCCTTGGAAGGGCTGCAAAAGCGGAGTAAGGTCTGAACTAGCATGTATTGATCTTCTGGCAGCTGTAAGATCTTCCCCTTCCTCTTACTCTCCCTTGAGGCTTCAGTTGTCTCTGCATAAATGTGCAGTATAAGACTACACGATTGCATATGGTTCATTCAATCCAATCTATTTTATGGAATCCAAGTACTTTAATAGGGAAAAAAATAATGTGCAAGATTACCATGATCCTAATTTTCTTGCATGAATAATTTTGATTATAAAATAGTGGTAGGATAAATGGATAATTTTCTTAGGTCTTCACTTTCAGCTACATGGATATTCTTTCAATACCAAGAAATTCTACCATGCCTAGCAGGATGCCGTTTGATGGTTTCCTTGGTCTGAAATGAGAGAGTTTATTCCTTAGATTCTATTAGAGAAATCATGTATGGCATATAATTCAAAATTGTAAGTTTGTAACCCACAGGTCCTAATGGCTTAACACAGCCATAAAACATCAGGACAGACAGATAGAGCAGAGTTTCTGCTGAACCCGATCTATTGTAGTCTAAAGCAAGTCCGGAAACTCAAACTTAGCGATTTAAGTACTGAACAAAAGATCCTGTGTCTTACCCACTCATATCTTCCGTTGCATGGAAGCTTTCATATCTTAGTATGGCTTGTTTTTTTGTGGCCATTCAGGAGATGACCCATAAACAAAAGTTATAGCGGCTAAATGTGGTTTTATTATGGCCATGTCAGGAGATGGCCCACAAACAAAAGATATGAGGTGGTTTAAGTATGATTTTCTTGTGCTCATGTAAGGAAATAGCCCATAAACAAAAGATATGAGTGCTCAATTGTGTGGTATTCTTGTGGCCATGTCAGGAGAAGAGAAGTGAAGCGGAGATCTTTTTTTTTGAAAATTATGAAGCGGAGATCAGAGTAGCAATCTTGTTTCACTTATCTTTGGTCATGTGTGATGGAAATATGGTTTGCTAAATTAATAGCCTGAACCCTCTGCTCCCCACTATTTTTACCATATCTATTGTTCTAGTACACTAAATAATTTTATTTTGTAAAATAGCAAATAAATAATCGAAGTGATATGAAAATTTAAGGAGATTATGGTGGGATAGTCTTCTTCTGGAGCATATGTCCAACATCACATAATGTTAGGGTGCAAACAAATTTAGTTCACGCTGTTACCATTTTTATGCCTTACACTATGCGCAGGGTTTCTAATGCTGTCATCTCAAGAAAACATCTAAATTATTTGTAATGGCTCCCTTTTTTCTTGTCTGAAACATGTGAATGCTTATGAAAACAGGGATTTAAAAATGTGAAGAACATTGAAGGTGGTTACGACGCATGGGTAGAAAATGGCTTTGCTGTGAAGAAACCTCAAGCACAAGACGAACTATAGCCTGTGCTATTCTGCAGCTGTTCTTTTGTTTGATGTGTATTATAGTATCGACGTATAGTGACTTTTAATGTTTTTTTTTGACATGAGAACTCACACCTGTATATTTTAATCGTTGCTGATATTAAGTCTTTGGGAGAATTTGCAGAATTTGTGGCTATTGTTGTACGCATTAAAGAATACCTTCATCTTACTTTTGCTGCAAAAAAGAAGTGTCTGGTTAGAGGATGATCTTATAGATATTTTTCCCATGAACTAAATCATCTTTTTTTTTTGGAAAAAGGTGTCCTCACAGCTGTGGAGAAATTCATCTCAGTTGTTTTTAACTTGTGCTGTTCACTTTCCATGTACTTGAGCAAAGAAGACAAGAACACCATGTCCCCTCTTATTTGTACACCAAACCACAGACCCAGAACAAGCACTTATCAACGATCATTGGGGCTCTGATTCAATTCAACCTTCTGCCGCAAATGCCTAGGCCGCGGACCCGCCGAGGCTGCCGGCGACATCGATCACGAAGCGGTAGCGGACGTCGTTCTTCTCGAGCCGCTCGATCGCCGTGTTGACGTAGTCCATCTTGATCACCTCCACCTCCGCGCCGATGCCGTGCTTCCCGGCGAACTCGAGCATCGCCTGGCAGTCCCCGACGCTGCCGACGCTGTTCCCGGCCACGCCCTTCCCGCCGGGCACGATGGCGTACACCGGCAGCTCCAGCGGCTTGTTCGGCACGCCCACCACCACCATCTGCCCCAGCGGCTTCATCAGCGCCAGCAGCGGCGTGATCGGGTGCCACGCCGACACCGTGTCGATGATCCCGTCCATCGTGCCCGTCGCAGCCTGCTCATACATACCAGGAGGTCATCAGGTGAGCTGCAGCGTGCAGAGAGAATCCAGTCGGCAGATGCGACGGCGGCGGCACAGACCTTCATCTGCTCGGGGTCGCGGCTGACCAAGAAGTCGTCGGCGCCGAGGTGCTCGACGGCCTCCTGGCGCTTGCTCGGGGAGGTGCTGATGACGGTGACCTTCATCCCGAACGCCTTGCCGAACTTGACGGCGACGTGGCCGAGGCCGCCGAGCCCCACGACGCCGAGGTGCTTGCCGGGCGCGTTCAGGCCGTGGCGCATCATCGGGCTGTACACGGTCACGCCGGCGCAGAGCAGCGGCGCGGTGCGCTCCAGCTGCAGGCCGTCCGGGACGCGGAGCACGTAGTGCTCGCCCACGACGATGACGTCGGAGAAGCCCCCCTTCGTGGCGGCGCCGCCGTGCGCGCTGTCGACGCCGTTGGAGGTGAGCACCACGCCGGCGCAGTAGTTCTCGTTCCCCTTCCCGCAGCTGTCGCAGGAGCGGCAGGAACCGACGAAGTAGCCCACGCCCACCGTGTCGCCGGGCTTGAACCTCGTGACGCCGCCGCCGACGCCGGTCACCACGCCGACGATCTCGTGCCTGCGCGCGCGCCGCCAGCCAACCAACGGCGTTACTGTTCTTGGATCCAATCAAATTTGCAGCGCATCGTCTGCGATATCGAATTGGATTTACCCGGGGACGACGGGGTACATGGCGTTGCCCCAGTCGTTCTTGATGATGTGCAGGTCGGTGTGGCAGATCCCGCAGTAGAGCACCTTGATCGTGACATCGTCGTCTCTCGGAACCCTGACATTATTGGGATCAGCAACAAGGATTCCATAAACTCTGTCAACTCAGCACTCTGAACATTTCTGCATCCAATTAGTTCTCCAACGGATACCAGATTCAATAGTCTGACAACAGGCAGCTACCTGAAAGTCTGAAAGCAACAATTTACCCAACTCTATATGCGTATTGTGAGTTTTGCTCGGTCTTTTTTTCAGGTTCCAACTAAAAAATAGTACTGCTATCTTAGGTACGCGGGCCTCTTACTAAGGACGCTAATTTAGAAATCCGAAACGGTGTGTTACACTATTACTACATCACAGCTAAAGTAGCTTTAGACCCTTTCAGAGTTTCAGACTCGAGAGAAGAAGCAAGATTTCGCCATCTCTGAACTCATAGGACATACGTATGCTTCAAGAACTCGGCAGATCAGAAGCACACATGAGCAAAGCAGAGTGCTAAACAGTGTACCGACAGTGACCAGAGGATGGGCAGAGATGCACCGACCTTCTGGAGAAGTTGTAGGGCGAGAGGACACCGGTGGCGTCCCTCGCCGCCCAGCCGAGCGCCGCCTGTCCACCTTGCTCCTCCATCGCCTGCTCTGGTGTCTTCCCCACGGACGCCCCCGCCCTCAGCAGCCGCAGAGCTCTCGAGGGTGACGCTACTAGGCTACTAACTCCGAGCAAGGGAGATGCGGCTCCGGAGAAGAAGGGCACGGGAAGAAATGGGCTGGGGATGAGGGCGTGAAAATGATGTGACATAACTGCTCCTCACAGGGTCCTATTCCGCGTAGAGGGCCAATTTGCAAGACAGAGAGATTCGACCAGAAGAGGATTAGGATGATTCTTGTTCCAAACCGAACCCAAAGCCCCCTGTTTCTCTGTAGTCTGCAATGATATACTCTGGAGAGAGGTTTTCGTAAGTTAACTGAATTGTTGATGCACAATCTTTCATTTTTCAACAAGGTAAACTGGTAAAGTAGTAGTAGTAGTAACTTATTTTCTTGTGGGGAGTAACCTCTTCCGACATAAGATCCTGCTAAGCAAATGGGCAAATACTCCGTACTTGCAAAGAAAAGAAAAGGGAAAGAAGAGGTGAAAAAGCTAGGAGGGAAGCATTATTAGATTAAAGACGAGGGGTCCACCAGTCCAGACCTTGTCCACACTCCACAAGCCAAAGCAAACAAAAGCAACTAGTCCAGATTTTGTTATAGTGTTATGCTCGTGTTGTGGTTCACGCTTTGATATTTCTGCTGCTGTGTGGCTCTCCTGCACTGAAAGCTGCATCTGATGTTGGGTCCGGAGCGACCCCATTTCCAGGGTCTCTGTCAGTCCTCGTCTTTTTTTTTTTTGAGAAAGGTCAATCCTCGTCATGTGTTAATAAATGTGATTGGGCTTGGCCCATATTAGATAGGATCCAATTAGATATTACATTCCAATTGAATTAATAAGTCCTAAGGCCCAAGGCCCTCCAAGACTCCATGTCATTCGAGAAATAGTAGCCCAACCCATTTGCTTGGACAGCAACCTTCAAACTTTGAGCTTTTGTGATTTTGCATTGGGCCCAAAGTATTGCTGGGTCGACCGGCATGGCCTAATTCAGGTGGGTCTTCCAAGTACAAAATATTAAGGCCCATTCTCCTTTAAAAAAAAAGTGATTGACCTTTTCTTCTGCATTAATTTTGCTTTTTGAGCCATTTCCCTCAAACTCTTCATGTCCCTTTTATCTGTCTATTATGTTAGTATATGCCAACAAAAGAAGCCTTCATGCTCGATCTCAAAGCTTATATGCATACAAATATAGTGCTTATATGCATACAAAAACTACATATTTAGAAAAGATAAGATGTCTTATAATTTGAAATGGAAGGAATAAAAAATAATTGAAAACACCCTTATTTCTATTTATAAATGTACGCCACAACTATTTTGGAAAAATAACCTAAAAGACAGCTATACATATTTATAAATTACCATCCATTGACACAAAATACCACTATGCATATTTATAGCCATTAGAAAAAGAAGCAAACACCACTTATGTTTATGTCTATTACCAACATCTATTTAACATTATTGAAAAATGAAATCAAGTGCGGTAAAAAGAACATAACATAACTAATTGATGCATAGATTTATTGCACAAGTATGCATTTAAAAATTAAAGCTGTGCTTTAGATAATATTTTGGTGTAAAATATAATAAAAATAGAAGCATAGCCAATGCAAAAAACAAGATGACAACTGATTCATTCTAATCATGCAAAACAAGCGCCCACTCAAAGAAAAATATACATCATATTATGTTGCCCTCCTAGATGACGTACGTGTCCAATTTAAGGAAATAGTTGTAGCATTGGGTGAGAAGGGCACAAAGCATGATGGTGCGAATTCGGAGATGAGCTCGCACCATGTAACCAATGGCAGATTACCCGGAAGGGATATGCAAAGAGGAACTGACTGACTGACCAACAACCTGTTAGGACCAAGGTGGGCAATCAAGAAGAGAAACTTTTTTGAAGGGTATCAAGAAGAGAAACTTAGTAAACTGTTCATAGACCAGTCAGTAAGATTTATTGTGTCGGAATCTACCCATCTATTATGTGTGATGTGAGTGAGGCCTATTAGAAGTTTTGAAAGCGTCTATTAGAAAGACTTTCATGCAGGCCGGATTTATTTCCTTATTCTAAAAAAAGTTCCATTGAAAGCGTTATTAGAAAAAAAGAAAGACCATACAAAACATTTCCACACAAGGTCCAAGCATTACAGCACCATCTTAAATTATGTATCGGAGTTGAAAATGAAAAAAAAAAACAATTGCTGTAACTGTGTCGCTATCTTGACCGCATCAATCTGAAATTATTCAGAGTTCAGAGTTTGTTTTGCTTATTCAGATGTTCGAGGTTCAGATTTGCGCCAGTCTGTCACTATGGACTGTTCTCCACATTCCATTCTCCTCGTCTGATGGACGTAACAACATACATACCGCAGCCAAACAACACAAATCGAACTGATCGGAAGCAAGCTGTGAGCGTTGTCTCCTCTCCCGGCCGTCCTTGTTCGACCAGCTTTCCCGTCCCCGGGATAGCGACAGTCTTCTTAGCCGGGTCAGAAGTTTGAAGCCTTCAAGACTTCGGACGCCTGCACTTCTGAAGAACAGCTTGAGATGGATGACCGCCTGCCTGACCGTGTCAAAATTGTGCTGCGCCAGAAACCGTTTCTTCCAACCTCACAATTTTGCAGCCGGCTCCTTAATGTTGGGACTCCGACTTCTACAATGGGGCTGGGGCCATGTCAACTGACCTCCATATCATGAACAGTCTCCTGAAAATAGAGCTTCGGGTCTATGTTGGAACGCAAGATTTCCACACGCCCCAACACAAGGTCTTTGTTGCTGCGAACACAGTGTGCTAGTGTTTCCACGATGATGAACAATTGTAGCATGCCTTCACAGAGAAAGAATGCAGAATTAATGAACTCAAAAAAATATCACGAACAAATATTATGAACATGCTATTGGAGACTAACATCAGCGAACAATGTGCATCCAAGATTCGAAAGTAATCACACAGAAGAATCGCGAAGAGCGACCACGCTAACAGGTCAGGGAGAAATGCTATGGAAGTCGTCATCCGTCGTGTCCGTCTTGCGGAGCGCGCTATCGACAATTTGCTCGATCCTCGCCGTCACGTCGGCCATCGCCGGCCGCCGGTCGGGCCGGTCCTCGGTGCACTCTACGGCGAGCTGCAGCAGCCGCACCATCTCCTCCTCAACGTGCTCCTCGATGGCGATGCCGGCGTCGAACACCTCGGCCGTCCACTCCTCCTGCACCACCGTGCGCACCCACCGCGGCAGGTCCAGGCCGTCGGTGCTCCCGGGCACCGAGTTCACCGGCTGCTTCCCCGTTAGCATCTCCAGGAGCAGCACGCCGAAGCCGTACACGTCCGCCTCTCGCGACGCCGCGCGCGGGTCGCTCACCTCCGGGGCGCGGTACCCGGTGACGCGCTTCAGGGGCACGTGCGCGCCGACGAGCTGGACGAGGCCGTGGTCGGTGACGACGGCGCCGTCGCGCGCGCCGTTGACGAGGACGTTGGAGGACTTGATGTTGCCGTGGCACGAGCGGGCGCCGGCAGCGTGGAGGAACGCGACGCCGCGCGCGGCCGCCAGCGCGATGCGTGCCCGGGCGGTGAAGCCGAGCCGCGCAGGGCTCGCGCCGGTGCCGCCGCCGTCTCCGTGGAGGAGGGAGCAGAGGCTTCCCGCGCCGGCGGCGAAGTCGTAGACGAGGAGCTTCTCCTCCCGGCTGTGGAAGTAGGCGCGGAGCGGCACCAGGTTGTCGTGCCGGAGTGCGCCGAGAGCGGTCACCCTTTCACGGAACTCGCGCTCGGGGATGGGCGCCGCTCGGAGCCGCTTCACGGCCACGGTGGCGGCGCCGCCCTCGAGCGTGGCGCTGTACGTCGTGCCCAGCCAGCCCTTGCCGATCACCTCCGCTGACGAGTGCAGCAGCGACTCCAGATCGTACGGCGGGTCCGGCGCGGCTCCCAGGAACACCAGCTTCTTGGCGCTGCCGGCCGTGGCGTGCGAGGACCGCTTCGTGGCGCTCTTTCCCATGCTCGCCACGGTAACCGCCACCGGAGACCCGTCCGCGTCGCCGTCGGCCGCCATCTCCGCAGTTTTTTCAGCCTTTGTCCTCCGACACCGGGAGCAGAGGAGGAAGATCACGGAGATCAAGACCAAGAACGCCACGGCGGCACCCGCAGCAATGCCCGCGATCGCGCCGGCAGAGAGCTTGCTTCCGCTCTTGCTACCATTAGGAGCGGCCGGCGGCGGCGAGGGCGGTGTTGATGGAGATGGCGGCGGCGGCGGGGTTGGGCACGGGCTTAGAGGGGCACCACAGAGACCTGTGCCGCTGAAGGAGCTCGTGGGCCTCCCGGCGAGCGACGCGGGCACGGGACCGGTGAGATTGACGTTACCGGACACGTTGAACAGCTGAAGCTTTTTGAGGTCGAGGTCCGCCGGTAGCGTGCCGTTCAGGCTGTTGTTCTGGAGATACATAGTAGCGAGCCGGGCGAGCTTGTTGAACTCCGGCGAGACGCCGCCGGATATGCGGTTGCCCGAGAGGTCGAGCCGCTGCAGCAGCGTGAGCCCGAAGAACCCCGCCGGTATCTCGCCGTCGAGCCGGTTGCCGTGGAGGTAGAGGTACCTGAGCTCCGCGCAGCCCCCGATGTCGGCGGGGAGGCCGCCGGAGAGCGCGTTGAGGCGGAGCGACAGCTTTCTTAGGGCGCTGAGGTTCCCGATCGTCCCGGGAGGCACCGCGCCGGCGAGGCTGGCCCCCGGGAGCTTCAGCGCGACGACGCGCGACCCGGCGGGGTCGCACCCGACGCCGCGCCAGCCGCATGGGGACGCCGCGGACGCGTTCCACGGGAGCCCCGGGCCTACGGCTGCACGGAACGCGAGCAGCGCCGCCCGGTCCGCCGCGAGGTCCGGCGCGGCGCGGGGGAGGAGCGCGGACCACCACAGCGCGGCGAGGAGGAGGAGGAGGAGGTTGGAGACCCCGCGGGCGGCGTCGGCGCCGGGGGTCGCCCGCCGCATTGCCGGCACGGACGGCCGACAAGCTGCGCGAGGGGCAACGGGTACGTCCGCGCGGAGCGCCGCGACAGAGGGAATTATCTGAGCGAAGAGGACGCAATGGGCGCTGCAGGAGGTGATATAGCAGCGCTGCAAGGATTACTGGCCGCGAGCTAGGCGGTGGCGGGCGACAGGGACGTGGCGGTGGAGGCTAGCGGCTGGGGCGTTGCGGGAAGGGGACGATACGCCTACGCGATGGCGCGTGTTGATTTTTCACAAAATTCGGACGCCGATAGATTGATGTGTTACAGCTCGGGGGACGGATGACGGAGCTGTACTAGTAGATGATTGCAGCTCATCAGGCTGCTGGCCGAGGGAACACGGCGGCGGCCGGGGCGCTTTCCATATGGACGCCTCCGAGGATCCGGACTAGCTGCTACTCGCTGGCGTCTGCGGCACGAAGGGTTCGACGAGGGGTTTGGTTAGTTTCCTAGTGGCGTAGTAGTAGTAGTAGTACTGAACTGCCGATCGGTCCGCGTCCTCCTTTCCTTGTTGGCCGAATAAATTTCTCGGTTGCGTGCATGATACTGCGCGGCTAGGCAGTATTCTACGGCGGGGCCGGACGTGCCGGGGAGAGTCAGCGGCGCGGCGGCGATCGCATCGCATCTCGTCAGCCACATGGGACGGGACGGGACGGGGGCGGCGTACGTACGTGCTCCGGTCGTGACGCGAGCGCGGGCAGAGTATGTACGACGCGTTGCTCGAGCACCGGCGGCCCTAGCGCTCTTTGGATCGGGCCGGATGGATCGCCGGCGAGGAGCGGCTGTCACACCCGGATTTACAGAAACCCGAAATGCGGCAATATGTGTTCCCAGGAAATCATTACACATATAGCGAACAAATATGATAACAGAATACAATGCTCGAATAAAATAAATGGTTTTACATCAGAGTTTGTCTCAAATAATTGAATAAAACAGCGGAAGTCTCATTATTAACTCTCTCTAAACGAAGACGAAGCCGAAAACCATAACCCACGGGGACACCGACTGGTTGAGCACAACTAGTAGAATGGCAGATCCTCAGGAAATTCAACAGCAGCAGTACCATCTAATCCATCTGTTACCCATCCGGGATTTTGTTGAATAGCAAGTGTAAGTAAATGTCTTACTTAGCAAATACAACACGCATAATGAAGGCTTAAAAGAAAGGCTTGACACGGCTGTACTGCATTTGCAATTTTAGTTGTTTCATTTTAACATCATCATAATCACTACATTTACATGAATCCCAGTTGTAACCCAGTTAATAAAGTAGAGGTGAACATTAAACAGTAATAAGCATCATCTTCTAATCAAAAAGGATCCAGGCTGCTCGTGACCCTAAGCAAGGCTATCATGATAGATTATACACTCTGCAGAGGTTTCGCCCTTTACCCACCAGTCGCGTAAAAGTTGAAAGGAACTTTGCACCCAACCACGCACATCAACACTTCCGAGGTGTGACTGCATAGGGACGCTACGAGGCTTTTCACAAGACACCCTAGCAAAACAGTAGCCGTTATGGTACAACCTAGGCAGCATGACCCAAGGCACCGAGATTGACTGACGCTCATGTAGCTACAGGAGGGGGGTCAATGGCGTCCAAGCGCGGTAATGAATATCAACAACAAAATAAATAGCGCAACGTGTGGAACCCCCGCCATACGGTGGCTCCCAACACGGGACTGTGCCTCACGGGGACATAGCCGACGGATACTCCGTCCTCGGTGGATCAAACCATACTCTCACCCATGCTTCCCATAACGCCGTCGGCCCGTCGGTAACTACTGTCAAGCTAGAGCCGTACATGTTACTTGTCCAAGACCAGAGTCATTATAATTCCAGTGGTGGCGACAGGTTCCTGGGTTGCCGCTTTAAGAACCAGTCCTTACGGTGAGACACTAGGGCCAAGCACGAAGCGTACGCCCTAGCTCCCTGATCCATGTTGCTAAAAAGCAAGTTTTACCATTAACATTGAAGTGAACCATTAAGTCAAGATTAACAGTTAAACAAAGGTGACAGTAGCTGCGCCTAGCAAAGTTCTACCCAAATGCAATAACCCAAGGTAATCAAGGTATAGGATAAACAAACTAGGTACAACCTTAAAAGGGTAACAATTTAGACACATGCGTATGTAGTAAATAGTGTAAAGGTGTGTTTAGGTAGCAAGGATTGTCCGTGCTATACTTGCCTTCGTCAAACTGCTGCTGCTGCTGCTGGTCCTGCTCCTCGTAACCCTCAAACTCAAACGTGTACGGCTCACCGACTGGACTCACGAAGCAACACACAAGCATCCACACAAGCCAGTACATGCAAACAATATTATTCGATTAGAACAGTACACCAAACAGTAAAAATAGAGCAAAAGAAGGCTGAAAAACTAATCTACGCTTCGCTACGAACACGTGAGCGCGAGAATCACTCAAATCAGAGCTAAAATGAGAAAGATATGGCTTTTCTAAGGTTCGGGGACTTGCTGGCAAAGTTTTAAAAGTTTCAGGGGCTTATTTGCAAAAACTCAGGGGCTAAAACATAAATTTATATAAAAACAGAAGGGTTTAATCGCAGATTAACCAAGACAGGACCTCGGGTGCTATTTTCAAATAAGACAGGGGGTTTTCTGTAAAAATCAGGACCTAATTCTAAATACTTTTGAATAGGTCTGGACCGCGGGTTGATTTTGAAAAAGGTCAGGGGCTCTTTTGCAAAACTGGCATGGCTGACTCGGGTTGACCGGTATTGACCCGGGTTTGACTCGGGCTCCGGCGGATACGGGCCGTCGGATTTGGATCCGACGATCCAGATTAGATCTAGGGGAGGGGCTGTCGGCGGCGGCGCTGGACGGCGGCGGTGGCGCATCGCCGGCGAAGAGGCGAAAACGCGCTACGGGGCGGGACTTGGCGCTACGGGTGTGCGGGACGACGGCGAGTCGACCGGGGTGGATCTCGTCGGCGGCGAAGCAGCGGCGGCGGCGGTCGACGAGCAATGGCGGCGGCGGACTCCGGCGAGGGCAGCTCGACGCGGGGGCGGCGCTACAGACCACAGGGGAGGGCGAGAAGGGGCTCGGGAGGTTCCTCACCTCCACGCGATGGTCCTGGCGCTGCCGGCCGAGGAAGAACGACGGCGGGTGGCGAGATCGACGGCGGCGCGCGAGCTCGGGCGGCGGCGGCGTTCGGAGAAGGCGGCGGCTAGGGTTTGTGCGTCGCGAGCGTGCGAGGGAGGAGCAGAGGGGCGTCGCGGCTGCGGATTTTATGGAGAGGCCGAGGGAGGGTCCCGGTGGACCTCGGCGTGCGTGCCGGGCCTCGGCCGGACTCGGGCTCGTGGCCGAGTCGAACTCGGTCGGGAGGTAGGGGAGGGGTCTGACACGCGGGTCCCGCGTGTCAGCGGCGGGAGTGCGGGCGGTGCTGCAGGCCGTGCTGCTGGGCCGGACTGGGCCGCAAGTGGGGAAGCGCGGGCTGCTGCGGGAGCGGGAGGGAAGGCAGGCCGGCGGGGAAGCGGAGCAGGCCGCGGCTGGGCCGAAAGCGGAAAAAGGAGAACTGGGCCGCTGCGGAAAGAAAAGGAGGGGCAAGCTCGGCCGGGGAAAAGAGTTCAGGGAGGGAAACTGAGCTATGACCAAAACAACTTTTCTACAGCTTCAAACAAGACGAATCAAATTTGAATTTAAACAGAATTTAAATTCCAATTTAATTCACAAGCAACCAAAACACAATGCAGCAGCATGGATGTAACAAAAATGTTTCTAACCTTATATTTAATTTTATTTTCTCAGAAATAATTTATTTTCCTTAGATAAATATGAGCATAAAATTAAATAAAAGCAAATTTAATTACTAAATTTTAAATTACACATTTTTAGGGTGTTACATCAGCGCGCCCGCGCGAGGCTTTGACCAGTCGCCACGCGCACGCGCCGGCTTGGGCCGCGGGGGCGGGGCGCGCGAGCGGCAGAGACGCGTCGGGGGTGGATGATTGCTGGCCGAGTGGTGGCAGTCACACGGGCGGCGAGACGAGACGAGCGAGCTGGACGGTGAGGGAGGCGTACACTTGTCGCTGCATTAGTACGTGCACTTCAACAACAGCTACGCCCGACGGGCCGACTGACCGGCTGGTCCTCCGGCCACTCGCTCCCCCGCCGCGGCCCTGTTTCTTCTTCCTTCAGCGCTCACGCGGCGAGAGCGAGAGGAAGCGTATTGCGTGGCGTAGGGCCCGTACCTGCCTTGGCTGCGGCTACGGTCAATGGTCAGGCAGCGACAAATGAACGACTTGGACACGAGTGGGTCCAGCGTCGCAAGCTCAGCCAAACAGATTCTACGACCAATCGACTCCACACAAATTGGCCGACTCATTTTGGCCCGTATCTCCTTTTCCTTTAGCAAATAAGTTCATATCTAAGCCTAGCAGATGATACTTTTATGGAATCATCTGCTTTGGACATCTGGGCCTCATCCGATGCCACCAGAATTGATCCAAACTAAGAAAAGAAGTGTTAGTTTCTGACCGAAGGTCTTGAACCAATCGGTAGATTCCAAACTTAAACACATCCACCTTATGAACTCGATAATGTGCTATATAAAGAAAAAATTTGATGAAATTACACAGCTTTTTTTGTCTTTTGTTGTGAAGCAAACACAGAATGCACACAGAGCGGCTCTTTCATCTTTGTGGACATGATCACAAGTCAACCAAAAGAAATGAGGAAAACGCGGCTGCACTGACAAAACGTAGCTTCTGAAGATCGCCATCGTACAAAGTACGGTGTGGTTGCTTGCAGCAATGATATATTACTAGCATGACCCCCGCGCTGTTAGCTTTAATGCAGCTCCTAACTTTCACCGGTGACATGGAACCTAGCAGCCGCCTTAATTTTTTTTAATAAATGAATATTATTTATCCCGGCCTCTATGTCTCATATCCGGTCATTATTACACGAGTGTAACACAATTATTTTATATGAAACCAAAAATGTGAACGGCTTAAAAGCAAAGTCTATAACTAAACCGTCACCCTTTCTTCGCGAAGATTTTCATAGCCGCAGATTCCAATGCTCGACAAGCCCTCGATATAGTGTCATGTTCCTCCTCCTTCTGGAGTAGAGCCCAGAACCTGATCCAGTGTGCGGCCCTGAAAAGAATATGCAAACAGGTTTATTTTTTTACTTTGTCAAAAACAATATCATTTCTGCTAAGCCACATAGCCCAACAAGCAGCACTTACACCAGTTAGAATTAAATTCTTTTGTTTCCACCTTACCCCTTGTATCCAAGACCCAAACATATTGGAAACATTGTTAGGTTTATGTAGGCCGAAGGTGGTGTGACTTATTCTCCAAATTAACCTAGCTAAATTAACCTAGCTACATGGCAATCGAAGAATAGGTGTTTAATAGTTTCGTTGTTACTACAGTAGCAACAATGCTTACTTCCATGCCACTTTCGTTTAGCCAAGTTATTATTGGTTAGAATAACGCCACGATGAAGCCAAAGGAAAACTTTAACCTTAAGAGGGAGTTTTAATTTCCATAAAGATTTATTTATTAGTAAAACTCTTTCTCTATGATTATCCAAACAATTTCCTTTATGATTTTTCCTGCTTTGGATTGTTTTTGTTTCCTGCATCCTTGCCTTGTCTCCAAGACTTATCTCTAACCTCAACGGGGGAAAACTTTTTTATCGTAGTTCGAAGAAGCTATATCAAATTCAGGCACCTAATTCATAGGAACTGTGCTCAAGAATAGCATCGCTAATGTTGTTTTCGCGGTCGAGATCACAAAACTAAAGCAAATGTAAAAGCACCAACATTTCTGTCTGAAAATGTGATTTACATTACCTCACTGGTACGGAAACCGAGTAGCGCAAGCTAGTCATGTGGAAGAAACGATAGAGCCTGTCATGTAGAGCGGCCCTTTGGTCTCTTGTGGACATGAGACCGTGAGAGCTACAAGTCAACCAGAAAAATGAAGAAGACGCGGCTGCATTGACAAAAAGTAGCTTCTGAAAAGAGCGTCGTCCTGCAATGCACAATGGTTGCTTTGCAGCAATTATTAGTAGCAAAACCCCCGCTGTTAGCTTTAATGCAGATCCCAACTTGTACTAGTAGTACGTGACAGAATCGCAAGGCGCGCGGCCTTATCCGAACAATTTTCTTTTTGACTTTTTCGTTCCCACTTTGGAGTGTTTCTTCCACGTACGTACACCTTCCTTGCCTAGCTTGTCAAATCATTAAACGTGTAGGTACTTGCATTTCTTTTCCATTTGTCTTGTGCTTGGACTTACTATTACAGTTTGTGTTGTACACTATAAAAAGGTCGGCTTCGATTATATCCGTTCTAGACTCATGAGGGTGTGATCTGATAGTGTCCCAACAACAAGGACAGGTAGGTAAATCGTCAAATTTGTTTACCACACCGCCCCAGTTGGCCGCCGACCTCGCACAAAGATGTAAGAGTCAAGATGTAATTACCGCCGGAACAAGTCACACCTAGCTAGTTTCAATTTTCATCTCAACATCACGGGCAAACAAGTCAAAGATCCCAAGTCTTTTTTTTTTACCTTAATCACTTACTTAATGCCACCTTTTGACGTACGTAGCAGCTGATCGAGCCACAGCCATCTCGACACGGAGCGTATATGTCCCTGAGTAAGAAAAACGTCGGATCTCGATGGTGAAAGTTTAAACCAGCAGATATAGATAGATAGCTTGCCCAACTGTTTGGCGCCTAACCGTATCTACCATGCATATCCATTAGCAGTAGCCGACGCCCACGGAAAAACACGGTGAAAACATTTCCGTCCGCGACATCACGCGGTTTACATTTCACAGGCACATGAAAGTGCAGCGTCATGTGGAGCTTTTTTTCTTTTTCTCCCGGTGGTGGCGTCAGTTTTGGGTCAGATATCTGGGGAGGCGTCGGTTCAGGTGGTTGCCTACTCCGATCGGTTACCTTGGGAGTTCAGTTGAACACAGAAATTAGGTGGAGCAGCAACCAAAAACTGCTTGTGACGACAGGGAAACGGGAGCCTTATCTTCTTGTTGGTACTTCTGCACCTTGTAGTAGATCGTGGCCAATCATATCTAGAACGTAAATCTCCACTAGCTAACTTTATACTACATCTGATTTCAGCTTTATTTTTTTAATAAATCCAACTAGTGCGGAGTTTTATTTCGATCCTCCAGCTCAATATTGTAAGATCATAACATATCAATTTCACCACTACCCAAACTCATAAGAAGAACATGTGTTGAATGATTTGCATCGACGCCGCATATAATTCTAGTTAGGTTTTAAAGCAATTTCCGACGCGCGCTTCAAAGACCCACGACCGAGCACCGAGGAGAGAGCAGCCATGGAACTGTGGAAAAAGTAGGACGGGGAAAAATCTAGCGCAATTAATCCGTGCCTTGAAAAGCCCTGGAGAGTGGAGACGGCCGGCTCGCCGTGGCGTTGCTTTCGCGGCGGTTTCGACGACTGCCGGGAAGCCACCCCACGTTTCTTCCTCCCCCGCCGCCGTCGCTTTCGCGCCAAAAAATCGAGTGATTCAGAAGCCAAATCCAAGCCTCCCAGCCCCTCTCTCCCACGCCGCTATATATACCGAGACCGAGTCGCCAAGAGCAGATGTGAGAGTCATTTGTAGCCTGCCTGCGACCAGTTCAATCCAATCCAAGCTAAAAGAGACCTCGGCGTTGCGTTGCGTTTGCGTTCATGGCGAGGTCGACGTTCGTTGCCATGGAGGCGAGGGAGCAGCAGGGGGTGGCCGGGAGGGGAGCGGTGAAGCAGGCAGGGCAGGTGCAGGAGCAGCAGGAGGCGGCGGTGCTGCTGGTGCACAGCCAGGTGCGGCGGATCAAGAAGGAGGACGAGGAGGTCAGGGAGCGCCTCCTCAAGCTGCGGCTGCTGGAGACCATGCCCGGCGGCGGCGGCGGGTTCTGCGACCCGGCGGCGTGGCGGGCCTCCCGCTCGCTGTCGCCGCTCCGGCGTGCCGGGAACGCCATCCCCGTCGGGGAGTGAGCGGCGTGGCGGGAGCTCCTCTTGGTCTTCGGTGTTCCGAGCAGGTTGCGTCTACCAGCAGCCTCTGTTGTAGATAGCTAGAGAGAGCTGTTACCTACCACCAGTCGGTCGGTCATCGTGCCTGTCCATGTTCTCGCGTATGTTCATGGGACCGGAGCTTAGCAGACGACCGGCGGTAGCTAGGGTGATGGCAGCGTTGCCGCCATGTGAGTGTGACCATGTGTTCGTATCGTAGTACAGTAGCATGCTGTGTTCCGTGTCTCGATCCTACTCCTGTTCTTGTATATATGATGAGAGAGTTTTACCATCTACTAGCTAGGTGCTGTGTTCTTCCATTTTGTTCTACATACCCGCTCACCATGTTCCGCCACGTTCTCGAATCAGTTCTTGCTTCATGCCACGTACACCCATCTGGCTTGACCATAAAGTGGTCTTTTTTTTCTTTTGCATACGGATAATCTTCAATCTTCAGAGCTCAACTCAAATTGCATACGATACGGTCAAGGGTCATGCGACGCAACCAGGCCGTGGCCAACACCCAACAGTTGCAGAGAAGCCGCCACGGAATAAGCAGGTCACGTAAGCCGATTTGTTTCCCGAGGCACGTGGCCGAGCCTGGCCGTATCCTGGTCGCCGCCGTGGCACAACAGGCTGCAAATAATTCACCCGGGTTTCCACCTGGAGTCGCTGACGCGGCGCGGCGAGGGAGAAGACAGGAGAGAGAGAGCCCGTCCGTCAGAGAGAGATAGAGATCGAGATCGAGATGATTGGGGGCACTTGGGTATCCAAACGAATCGGGAGCAAGATCATCGCTCCTATCATTTCGATCCCGGGGTGGTCTCTCCGGGGTACACGACACGGGAATCTATTGTGGGATGATGCAGCGGCAGGCAGTTGTGTAACTAAAATTCAAAAAAAAAGATCATCGTCGAAGTTGTCCAAATATTATTTAAAAAGATATCTAAATAAATTTTTATATAAAAGTTATCCCAATATCTTTTCTTTACTATGATATTTATAGAAGTATATCCAAAGCACTCCAAAGAGAATTTTACAAGCGAAGGCCCAATGGAATACGGCTCGATCCAATTCCAAGGTGGGATGGGCCTCAGGACGCAATTATTATTTGCGATCCGCTAGCGATGTCGGGCTACTGCTGCTTTGGACGGTTTATCGATCGCGATCCGTTCCTACATAGTACATGGGCTACTCCTCATGGTCATAGGTTGCGCTCCTTTTGCTGACGCATAGGTAGGACTGGGCCTCAGATTGCGATTGTTGTTATCCGGGACCAATTTGCTTTGCGAAACGTTCTGGGCCGAGCCACGAGTGCCGCTCCACCGGGAGACGCTTGTTGTGGTGGCCGACAGGCTCTTCGTGGTGCCTGCTCACCTCTGCAACAGTCTGACAGGCTTTCCAATATGCCCCAAATATTGTAGCATTCTGGTTTGTGTTTCGTAGAACTGTCTGATTGCAGCATTTTGATAGGCTTCATAGAATTTCCATATGGTCTTAATTTTAGTGAAGCATGTTGTCTGATTGTTGATAATATAAGTAACACTATCATAGTGATCATTTAAGGGTCAGGGTGGGCATTCGATTCCGGTTCGGTTATTTGGTTTTTGACGAAATTCGGTTTTTAAAAAATAGAAATCGATCGGTTTTAAGTAAATTTGGAAGTTTTAAGTAAATTTGGACAGCACTTACTCTTTTTAGATAATAATAATTGACAAGGAAGTAATAGCAATATATTAGCACAAATATATAGCACTTCAAATATGACACACCGCACATAAACCTAACCTATAGTCTTGAAAATGTATTTTTTCATGTAATTCGGTTATTTCGGTTAATTCGGTTAACCGACAGTGAAAACCGAATTTTCTTCGGTTATTTCGGTTCCATACTTATTAGAACCGAATAGAGAACCGATTTTTTCGGTTTCGGTTTCGGTTATTTCGGTTCGATTCTCGGTTTTTGGTTATTTATGGCCACCCCTATTTAAGGGTCTCTTTTAAGTCACATTCATTAGAAGTTTAAAAAGGACCCGAAGTCTTTTACAACACTTGACGTACTGCATGTTCCAAAAACTGAAAGAAAAAATATATAGGTATACAGGTTATCATCATGTGTCTTGGGACAGATCGAGCAGATATGTCAGCTTTTTAGTATTGTTGGATGCATGTCCATTATATTATTCTTGCATTTAGCTACGAGATCCTAAGAGGACTTTCATGATGCTCCATTAGCTTCCTAACATTTATATTTGTATGTCAACAATATTGATGGATTAGGCTAATAGCATCCACTTTTTGAGCTGCATATATTGTTTGCCTGCCTATTGCAAAGTTTCTTGGCTATTAACATGTTGATATGTTCCGACGATGAAATTTTACATCTTAATCATTTACATAGAAAGAAAAAGAATATTTTGTTATCTGGTGCAGCTAGAGACAAATCGAGGGCTTTTTCCCGAAGAACTAAAGCAGAGTGGTGGAGGAGAGGGGCATGCTGGGATGGTGCTTACACTTTTCAAGTTTCAAAACATGTTAAATGTGCTCCTCGGCTCGCTTCACGGAAGTCTGCAATAGCCTAGCAAGATCACTAATTGTAATCACTTTTAATTATCTATATAAGCAACAACTACTGTTTCAGCAACTGTTCAGTTGTATTGCTCCCGCGTGTTGTTCCTTCCGGACTGCGACACCAAGTACATCCGATACGGGTCACTGTTAAATCGATTGCCTGAAGCAATATGTGCCTAGCTGTACCCGACATGGCCTAACCGAAAAAATTTTACGTGGAGGAATTGAACCCCCAAAGAGATAAAAACCCCACAAGGATAAAGTGACTACAAAGGAATTCACCCGTTACCGGAGTGAATTTAATCAGCTTGGGGATTTAATCCCTTGCAGCCGAAACGTAGGCCTAATGGACCTAATCCTAAATATTTCTCTGCCAAGGCCTATGAGGCGGTTTCATAGAGAGTTTCGTGGCATTAAATATGTTGATGTGGTGTATGAGAGAGATTAATAAAGAGTTTCATGGCATATCAGAGGAGTTTCGATCACCATAAAACTCGTTTAGCTCAGTTATCTAGTTTTTAATTTATGTAATCATATAGTGAAACTATGCATTGAAACTAACCTCAATACGTAGGACTTCTGGAGCTTCGTTTTTCTGCAATTCCAACTAACTCCATCTAATTTATTACTCCATCTATCTACATCTGTCTATATATATTTATTAAGTAAGAAGAATGCTACGGCAGGAGGAGGACGAGTCGATGCAAGCAAAACAAGCTCCCTCTCGCCGCTCCCCTTCCATCCCTTCCTCCTGCTGCTCAAGCTACACCACACATCACATCAGATCCGGACTATGGTGGTCTCCTCTCCCTACTACTGCTCTTCCCCTCATCCAGCAACCCGCATCTCCTCCAGCTGCTGGTGCCACTTGCCATGGAAAAGGCTCGGGTGGGCAGCCAGTCACGGGGAGAGGGCTACTGCATCACTGCATGGCATCAAGCAAGGAGCAGTGCCACTTTAATGAGGAGGATAGGAAGGAGATAGAGCTGTCATGCAGGCTCCACTTCACACGAGGGCAAAAGGGACAATTCCTGCCTCTTCTCTCTCTTTGAATCAGAAAAATTGATATTATAATTATCGTGGCGTTCTACGGCAAACAATCACAATTTTATAATATGGTTACTGAGTCAATTTTGTTGTTTATAATGTGTTTCGACCGATTCAAAGAAAGTTGAATGTCTATAGCAAAATTTGTCATATATATATATACTAAGAAGAATGCTGCAGAGGAGGAGAAGAAGGATCTGATGCAAGCAAGCAAGCTAGGCGGCCTCTCGAATCCATGGCCTCCCCATCGCGACATGCTCTCCCTCCAGCGCGCCCACGGCACCGCCACAGCCTCTCGTCCGCGGTCGTCGACGAGAGCGTTGCCGCCGCCGCCGTGCTGGTCGAAAAGTGGCACCCCGACGACGACAGCAAGTCCCTCTTCCTCGACGGCGCCGGCGGCGAAGACTACGAGCCCCAGCGGTTCCTCCGTGCCGCCGCCGATCTCCACCGCGCCATGCTCTTCTTCGCCAGCGATGACGACGTGAGCAACGACGACGGGCACGGCCTGGTCCAAGCGCAGGCGCTGCTCCAGACCGCTATGCGGAGGCTCGACCAGGAGCTCCAGCTGCTGCTGCTCCATATTGACGACGACGACGAATCCACTGCCACTGCCAGTGGTAGCAACAAGAAGGAGGAGGACCTCCGCGCCGTGGCGGAGGCGATGATGGCCGCTGGCTACGGCAAGGAGTGCATCTCCACCTTCAAGTCGCGGCGTCGCGCAACGCTCGCCACCAAGCTGCAGCGTCTGCTCGGCTTCTCATTATTGCCTCGTCGTCGCCCTGATGAGCACCACATGATGCTGCAGAAGCTCACCTGGGAGCAGGTCGACGGCAGCATCATACCCTCGTGGCTCAACGCCGCAACCGTCGCCTTCAACTCCCTCTTCCCCGCGGAGAAGCACCTCTGCGACGCGGCCTTCGCTACCAGTATCGATATCGGCGAGGCGGTGTTCGCGGCCGTGGCGAACGAGCAGGCCAATGGCCTCCTGGCCGTCGCAGAGGCCGCGGTGGCACGGGCAACAAGGAGGCGCGCCCCGGAGCGGCTGTTCCGGGTGCTCGACGTCCACCACACCCTTGCCACCGAGGTGCTGCCGGCGCTCTCGTCGTCGTCCGTGTTTGGTGCGGCGGACGCCGAGGTCATCTCCGCCCGCGCCGCACGCCTCGTGGCCAAGGTCCGCGAGGCCGCACGCGCCACCCTGGACGGCTTGGAGGCGGCTATCCACAAGGAGCCGTCCAAGGCCACGGCGCCCGGCGGAGCGGTGCACCCGCTGACACGCTACGTCATCAACTACCTCGTCTTCCTCGCGGACTACCATCATCAAGAGGAGGAGGAGGAGGACGACGACGAGATGGCGACGATGGTGATCCATCACCAGCGGCTGGTGAGGGCTCTGGTGGGCAAGCTGGAAGCCAAGGCGGGGTGCTACCGGCGGCATGTGGCGCTGAGCTACCTCTTCCTGGCCAACAACACGCACTACATGGCCAACAAGGTGGACGGCAGCGCCAAGCTGCGGCGGATCCTCGGGGAAGGCTGGCCGGAGGCGCAGAGGGCCAAGGCGCGGGCGCACGTCGAGGTGTACGTGCGCGCGGCGTGGGGCAAGGTCATGGCCGCCGCCGCCATTGCTGGAGCAGCCGAGGGCGTGGAGGCAGCGGTGATGGAGGCGGTGGGCATGCAGGAGGAGTGGGTGGCGGCCGACGAGGAGATGGGCCAGGCGTTGAGGGCGGCGGCAATGGCGGCGGTGGTGCCCAAGTACAGGATGTTCTACCGCAAGTACGGCGCCAAGGTCAGCCTCACGCCGGGGGACGTCACCACCATGATCGCCGCCCTCTTTGCCACGTAATACACTGTAGCAGGCAGGCTGCGCCCGTGAACGGAGGAGCTACAGGCCTACAGCGACGACCACGTTAAGGGCCGTTTGGTTGTGGGGTGAAATTTTTTTTCCTCGGAATCTTGCTATTTACAAAACATTTTTAAAGATAAGTGTAACGTTACGCGACGAATCCAACGGGACTAATTAATCCATGATTTACTACAAGTAACGTTCTCTAATTATACAGTCAAATGTCTCATTAGATAGATCTCGCGAATTAACTTGAGAGTTTTGTACGTAGTTTTGTAAACTTACTTTATTTAATATCCTTAATTTGTGGTCAAAACGTGTGTAAAGGAGATCCAAAATGCCGCCGCATGCAGCTATTCACGAGACAGACGGACGGACGAGCATATGCATTTCAGCATTTGTAAATGCAGAAACAGAGATGACTTCGTTGTCCTCTAGCTAGAGCTGAGCTCACCTCACTGGTAGTAGACAAGTTTAGGTGATTGGTCATCATCTCATCTCCAGCTTTATGTGCTTTCCCTTTTGTTTGTTTTCTCTCAAAGGAGGCCGGAAACGATGGAGATAAAATGAAAGAATATTAGTGGAGGAAGCCGGCCGGCCGGCCGGCCAGTCTTGACGTACAGATTCTGCTTTGATAGCTCAGACAACAGACCAGAGACAGTTCAGCTGCACCATAACATACATACACAATACTAGACCTTTGCAGCTCACATATTAGCAAGGCATCAACTAGGTCAAGCGACTTTTTTATTTTGAGTTACCGGAGCTTTCATGCAATAGGAAGTTTTTTTTTGAGAGAGAATGCAATAGGAAGGTTCGATGTACCTACTTAGTGCTTATTGAGATTTGGTCATTTGGATAATGTTTCAGGGAACCACAGATATGCTGACCGAGTTCAGAGGTTGGTGCTGGACGCGTGGACCTGCTTTCAATGAATATCCTGTGGTATGAGAACTGAGTCTTGGCCCCCAAAACACATTTATGAGTAAGGCCATGGTGTGAGAAACATGGACCGTTTCCATAGGGCACCCAACTTAGGCCCTTTTTGGATCCACCATGACTAAAGTTTAGCTAGCTAATTTGTAATGGTTTATTTTAGCTAGCTAAAGAGTACCTAGCTAAACTTTAGTCGGGGGTGTTTGGATCCATCAGCTAATTGAATTAATTGGACTATACTACCCTTTATTAATTATAGATAGAATCATGTGACGGTAGGAAATTTCCATAAACATGTGAGGGTATTTTGGTCTTTGAACTCGTTTAGCTGCGTTTAGCTAGGTTCAACCAGCTAAAAGAATCGTGTATCTTTTGGCATGCAACTAAAGTTTAGCTGATTTTAGCTGCTCCCGTTTGGATCCATAGCAGCTAAACTTTAGCAGCTAAAGTTTAGCCGGTGGATCCAAACAGGGCCTTATACGTCTCAGTAATGTTCAGACTTTTGACCCTGCTTCTTTTAAGTTCCAGCCGATCTTGAATGTTTGATTTGTTAGAAATTTAGGCATCATTCGGTATATTTTAATTCCAGAAATTAGCAACAAATTCATGACAACAATGAGTGATCCAGTGGTAACATAACATGTGCCAGTGTTCAAGTTAATTCTCCTAAATAACATGAACAACATGAGAAACCGAAACAAGAACAAAATGATGTTCAGGATGTACCAGAGGCGGGGCCGGTACCGGAGGCACCGGATGCGCCGTCACCAGCTGGAGGAATAGTGTTAACCATCCTCAACTTGCCTTGCTCGAAATAGTCGATCTAATTCGGTGCAGTGGCGAGTCGATGCAGTGGAGTCCCTCGAACGGTCACCGGGACGTAGTCGTTCACGTGAGGAAGACGGCCACCAGGAAGTAGTCGTTCGGGTTGACGAAGTTGGCCACAAGGAAGTAGTCGTTCACAGCAGTGAGCAGGCGCGTACTCGTACGCTCCCCAAAAACCTTATCGCCCGCCTATCCCGAGCAGGATCACTAGACAGGGAGGTTCAGAGGCAACTGCTCACGCAAGCAGAGTGCGCGTAGGGCTTGCGTTGGGAATGTAAGAGAGCAGCAAAAACAGGGAGAAGAGAGAGGTCTCCTGAAAGGAGTACCAAGAGAGGGAGAGTGCTTGTGTGTTCTGGCTATGGGAGAGAGCCCCTCTTATATAGGCGACCAGAGTACGAGGGGGGATGAACCTGGACACTGCATGAGGCAGCAATGGCCATAATGACGTCAGTTATTGGTCAGCCCAATAATGCCATTAAACGTCATCAGTTACTCTCAGCGCATTACCCGTTCAAGAGCTTCCCAATGAGCATCTCCCGGATTTGACACAAACCGGCTCAGTTTGCTCACAACGAACGCGATATCGGGTCTAGTAGCGCTGGCTAGGTACATCAGTGAACCAATGATCTGGGAGTATCTCAGCTGATCTCTCATTATTCTTTTGTTCTTCCGTAATATTTTACTAGCATCATAAGGTGTTGGAGCTGGCTTGCAGTCATTATATCCGAAACGACTCAAGACCTTCTCCACATAGTGGGATTGTGTGAGAAGAACCCCACCATCACCTTCTCTCACTAGCTTAATATTTAGGATCACATCAGCCTCTCCCAAATATTTCATCTCAAAACTCAGACAAAAACTCTTTGACTTCCTTAATCACATTAAGGCTTGTCCCAAATATCAGTATGTCATCTACATACAAACACAAGATCACTCCTTCGCCCCCACCATAGCGATAGTACACACACTTGTCGGCTTTGTTCACAACAAAGCCAACTGACGTTAAAGTTCTGTCGAACTTCTCATGCCACTGCTTAGGATCTTGCTTAAGGCCATACAAAGACTTTATCAACTTACACACCATTCCTTCTTGACCTTCCACTACAAAACCTTCTGGCTGATCCATGTAGATCTCTTCCTCTAACTCTCCATTTAGGAAAGCTGTCTTAACGTCCATCTGATGAACGAGAAGACCATGAGAAGCTGCTAGAGAGAGCGGTACTCGAATGGTGGTCAATCGGGCAACCAGCGAGTAAGTGTCAAAGAAGTCCTCTCCTTCTTTCTGAGTATATCCCTTAGCCACTAGCCTTGCCTTGTATTTCTCAACAGTACCATTAGGCCTAAGCTTTTTCTTGAACATCCACTTGCATCCTACAGGTTTGCACCCATACGGACGTTCCACGACTTCAAGTACCATTAGACATAATAGAGTCCATCTCACTCCGAACTGCTTCCTTCCAATAATCAGCGTCTGGAGAGGTATATGCCTCTTGAATGGTTCTAGGGGTGTCATCCACGAGGTACACAATGAAATCATCACCAAAGGACTTTGCAGTCCTCTGTCACTTGCTCCTTCTGAGAGCTTCACTGTCATCCTCCTCAGGATTTTCCACATGTGTGTGTTCATTGTGTTATATCGAAACAACAAGTTCTGTAGGTTCTTTATTAATAGACAGTTCATGACTAGACGTGCTAGCTTCCGCTTTCATAGGAAAAATGTCCTCAAAGAATGTAGCGTCTCTGGACTCCATAATTGTACCAACATGCATGTCAGGTACTCCAGATTTTACTATTAAAAATCTATAACCTACACTGTGGAAAGCATAACCAAGAAAGACACAATCAACAGTCTTAGGTCCCAATTTACGTTTCTTGGTTATGGGCACATTCACTTTGGCTAAACATCCCCAAGTCCGTAAGTATGAAAGGGTTAGCCTTTTCTTTTCCCATTCCTCGAATGGTGTTATCTCTTTGTTCTTCATAAGAACACGATTCAGGACATGACATGCAGTCAATATAGCCTCACCCCACCATTCCTTGGAAAGTCCCGTTGTATCCAACATGGCATTAACCAAGTCAGTCAGAGTGCGGTTCTTTCTTTCGGCTACCCTATTTGACTGAGGTGAGTAGGGAGGTGTCCTCTCATGAATTATTCCATGTTCCTCACAGAACACAGTGAATACATTAGAAAAATACTCTCCACCGCGATCAGACCTAACTCTTTTGATCTTTCTCTCAAGTTGATTTTCTACCTCAGCTTTATAGATTTTAAAATACCGTAACGCTTCATCTTTAGACTTCAACAAATAAATGTAGCAAAATCTAGTAGAATCATCTATTAAAGTCATGAAGTGCTTTTTACCACATTTTGTCAACACACCATTCATCTCGCACAGATCGGAATGAATTAAGTCTAGAGGTGCCAAGTTCCTCGCCTCAGCCGCGAAATGAGGCTTGCGAGGTTGTTTTGATTCAACACACACATGACACTTAGAATTTTTGACTAAGGTGAATCTCGGAATTAAGCTCAGGTTTGCAAGACGCATCATACAACCAAAATTAACATGACAGAGTCGCGAATGCCAAACATTAGATTCAGTATTAACGTTTGCAGCATGGTTCACAACTTTATTACAATTGTCTGACAAAGAAAAGCGGAACAAGCCTACGCTATCATAACCTTTTCCAATAAAACTTCCAAATTTAGATATTACACATTTATTGGATTCAAAGACTAATTTAAAGCCGTCTCTACACAAAAGAGACCCGCTGACTAAGTTCTTTTTGATGGTGGGGACATGCAGCACGTTCTTCAGTCGAACGGTATTTCCCGAAGTAAGCTTCAGATCGACCGAACCAGCACCAAGAACACGCGCATGTGATCCGTTCCCCATCAACACGGAGCAAGACCCACCTGCCTGGTAAGAAGCAAACAAGGAAATGTCGGCACAAACATGAATATTAGCACCAGTGTCAATCCACCAATCGGGTGAATGACATACTGAAAGAACTGTAGGTAAAAGATTACCGTACCCCGACGTTCCACCAGTCTCACTAACAACCATGTTGGCACTGCCACCATTGCCGCCATTGTTCTTGTCCTTGCGGTGCGGGCACTTTGCAGCAAAGTGGTCCGGGCTACCACAACAATAACAATGCCCCGTCGGCGGTTTCTTCTTCTTCTTGAACTGAGCCGTCTGATTAGTCTTTGTCTGGTTCTGTTGTGGCTTGTTCTTCTTTTTGTTGGATGCATTGAAGTTCTTCTTTTGCACCAAGTTGACACTAGAAGATCCAGCAATCCCTTTACCACGTTGGTCTTTTGCCCTCGCCTTCTCTTCCACATCAAGAGTGCCGATGAGATCGACAATAGTAAACTCTTGTCTCTTGTGTTTCAGAGAGGTCGCAAAATCCTTCCAAGAAGGTGGCAACTTGGAGATAATACCTCCATCCACAAACTTGTCAGGCAACCGACATGGAGCATCCTTGCTATAGTTCTCAAGATCTCTAGCCAGCGCCTGAATCTCATGGGCCTGCTCTACCACAGGACGGTCTTCAACCATCTTGTAGTCAAAGAGCTGTTCCATGACATACAGCTCGCCACCAGCATCAGAGACCCCAAACTTAGCCTCAAGCGCATCCCAAACATCTTTGCCACTCGGCAGCAAGAGGTACGTGTCCACAAGGCTTTCAGCGAGAACACTCATGATGGCACCTCTAAACAGGTTATCGGCCGCCACGAAAGCCCGCTCCTCCTCTGGAGTGAACTGTTCGGGCTTCCCCTGTATGACATGCATGATGTTCATTGCTGTCAACCACAGCATGACCCTCTTGCGCCAACGTTTGTAATTAGACCCATCGAAAACATTTGGTTTGATTGATGCGGCAAAACCAGCTACCGAAAGCCTATTATTAACATAAGGTTTATGGATTGTTAGAAATTTAGGCATCATTCGGTATATTTTAATTTCAGAAATTAGCAACAAATTCATGACAATAGTGAGTGATCCAGTGGTAACATAACATGTGCCAGTGTTCAAGTTAATTCTCCTAAATAACATGAACAACATGAGAAACCGAAACAGGAACAAAATGATGTTCAGGATGTACCAGAGGCGGGGCCGGTACCGGAGGCACCGGATGCGCCGTCACCAGCTGGAGGAATAGTGTTAACCATCCTTGACTGGCCTTGCTCGAAATAGTCGATCTAATTTGGTGCAGTGGCGAGTCGATGCAGTGGAGTCCCTCGAACGGTCACCGGGACGTAGTCGTTCACGTGAGGAAGACGGCCACCAGGAAGTAGTCGTTCGGGTTGACGAAGTTGGCCACCAGGAAGTAGTCGTTCACAGCAGCGAGCAGGCGCGTACTCGTACGCTCCCCAAAAACCTTATCGCCCGCCTATCCCGAGCAGGATCACTAGACATGGAGGTTTGGAGGCAACTGCTCACGCAAGCAGAGTGCGCGCAGGGCTTGCGTTGGGAATGCAAGAGAGCAGCAAAAACAGGGAGAAGAGAGAGCCAGTAATGGCCATAATGACGTCAGTTATTGGTCAGCCCAATAATGCCATTAAACGTCATCAGTTACTCTCAGCCATCAAAACGGCACACGCAGAGCGGCACGGCTCGGCTCGGCACGGCACGGCCACGGCTCGGCTCGGCGAGTGAGCGCGCGCGCGGGGCACGCCCATCTCCTTTTACCAACTTCACAAGTGGTCCACATTTGGTCCACTATTTAAGTTGGTTAGGATTCCCGTTGACTCTCCATCCGGGATTTAACTTCCTAACACTTATTAGTGGACCTTTAATTCTTTGATTAATTGTGACTTAAATGGGCCAAGACCCAATTAATCTAACATGATTTTGAAGAATAAAAAGTCCAGATGACTCCATCTGAATTTTGAATTTCTCAAAATCGAGTCTTAAAAATAGACTATAAGCTGAAACCAAAGGGGTCTTTACTATTGGTTTGGAAGCAGGTTATGGATTCTGAAGAGAACTGCTCCTGCTCCTTTGTCGCGATGAGAGTTCCTGTTTCAAACATACTGCACTGCTGGATTTGTGAGATCAGCAAAGCGCACAGTTGCACACTACACAGTGAGTCTGGTATGTGTGACTGACTAAACGTGCAACTTCTTTGAGTCTGGTGCAGATTTTGTGGACATCCAGTCAGCAACAGTTGCTTCTCGTGAGAGCATCCAATGGGCGTCCACTACCAAAATGTGAAGATGATGGTAGTAGGGAGATTCGAGCATGATATGCCACAGCTCTCCACACCAAACAATTAGTTTAGTCTCATTATACAAGTTGTTATTAACATGGTGCTGTGTTATTAAAAGAAGGTACTGAGCATTGTTCAGATTATGAATAATTAGTTTGTGCAGTAACTGAGCAGAAGACTGGCGGTTCCTATTCTTCATTAAAAGATACAAAAAAATATTTTTTTCCTAGAACTAGTCGGAATCTGTGTTGAACGCAGGGATACACAACAAATGGAGCAGAATGTGGACAGCATAAAAAAGTCTCAGCCAAAATTCCCTGAGATCTCGTTGTGTTCCAACTATCGTAGCCAAATCCTGCTTTTATTGATCGAGATGTTAAAGCATCTTCGAGAGACTAGCTATTTGTTTTTTTTATAAAAAACAGACAAAAAAAAAAGAATCATCCAAGAGATACGCCATCCGCTCGTCATCCTACGATGCTTTCCATCGGCGCCCCTCCCCTCGCTGGCGACGCTGAAGCACCTCCGAGGTCCGAGTGAACCCGTCTCGTCGCTCGCAGCCTAACGGCCCTAAACGCCAGGAAATGCTCGCTGTTGCTGCCAGCAGCTACGGAACGTGGACGCTCAGCAGTCCAGCACGTCACTTGTTGGCTGTTTCACTTGTTTCTCCTCAGGTCTTCGACATTGACTTGAGCTAAAAATTTTCATATACACTAGGAAAAGTTTGGTGTACCTGCTTAACGCTTGTTACTATCTATCTATCTATCTATCTATCTATCTATCTATCTATCTATCTATCATATTAATACAGTAGTGTTAAAAGGAGCCACCACGTTCGCCGAGAGGACCAAAAAATTCCCACGTTAATCTAAAAAAGAGAAGAATATATGCCATCAGATTTTATGAAGATCTAACAATCCATATTATTCCGTTAATCCAAATAAAAAGAAAAAATGCAAGCCATCGGATTTTATGAAGATCTAAAGGTCCATAATATTTCATTGATAAAAAAGAGAAAAAAATATATGCCGTTGGATTTTATGAAGATCTAACGGTCCACATCAACCCAATGGATCAAGACTAAATATAATTAATAAATAGACAAAAATTGAATAACACGAGAAATCTGTGTTTCTATCTATTATATTAATACAACTGTTACGCTAACCATTCGGCCTCCCCCACCCCGGCTCCGACGGCGTCCCACGCCTACCGCCGCCCCCACGCTAATCCATCGTTGTCATTTCCTCTACTGGCGTCTCCGCCCCCGCCGCCGGCACCTCCCACCAAAGATCCCCCACCGCCCGGCCGGCGGCACTCTCGCCGCCCGGTCCTCCACCAGGTGCCTGTCGCCGCCGCCGAGCCGGCCACCACCCCGAAAACCTGGAACCCTAACCCCCCTCCCCCGCCACCGGCACCTCCCACCAGACATCCCCCACCGCCCGGCCCTCCACCCGTCGACCGTCGCCACTGCCAAGCCAGCCACCGCGCGGTAAACCTCGAACCCTAACCGGTCGGGGGCAACGGCGTACGGGGCTGCATGTAGCGGCGGGTCGCGCACGAGCGCTTCCATGCGACACATCATCGGTTAGACTTTACGTATTCCCTCCGTCTCTGCCCCCACCGCCGGCACCTCCCACCAAAGATCCCCCACCACTCGGCCGGCGCCGCCCTAGCCGCCCGTCCCTCCACCTGGCGACCACCGCCGCCGCCGAGCCGGCCACCGCCCCGGAAACCTGGAACCCTAACCAGTCGGGGCAGCAGCGCACGGGGCTACATGCAGCGGCGGGTCGCGCACGAGCGCTTCCGTGCAACCCGTTGTTGGTTAGACTTTACGTATTCCCTACGTCTCCGCCCTCGCCGCCGGCACCTCCCACCAGATATCCCCACCGCCCGGTTGGCGGCGCCCTCGCCGTCCGGCCCTCCACCCGGCGACCGTCGCCGCCGCCAAGCCGGCCACCGTCATGGAAACCTGGAACCCTAACCGGCCGGGGGAAGTGGCGCGCGGGGTTGCATGCAGTGGTGGGTCACGCGCGAGCGCTTCCGTGCGACCCGTCATATGTTAGACTTTACGTATTCTAAAAACTTCCACCACCGCCCGATGAGAGGCGCCCTCGCCGCCCGGCCCTCCACCCGACGACTGTCGCCGCCGCCAGGCCGGCCACCCCTTTTAGGTCCGCGCCCTTCCTCCCCGAAAACATGGAACCCTAACCGTCCGGGGGCTGTATGTGGCGGCGGGCCGCGCGCGAGCCCTTCCTTGCGACCCGTCGTCAGTTAGAGTTTACGTATTCGAAAAAATTCTATATTATTACGGTATATGAAAAAATAAAGATACAAACAATTAGATTTGTATGAAGATCTAACTGACTAAATTAGCCAAAAGAGTACATATCAATCACAAATCATAATTTTCTAATTTAGAATTAAAATATGAATAAATTATTCATTTGATTTTTCATATGAACTACTCCCTCCGTCCCAAAATATATGTTAATACAATAGTGTTAAAAAGGCACCGCATTAGCTGAGAGTGCGTAGAAATTTCCACGTTAATCTAAATAAGAAAAGTACTTATTACACCATCACATTTAATAATGATATAACAGTGTACGGTAATTGATATATTTTGGGCTAAATACAACTACTAATTATATGTAATTTCAAAATAAATAGAGTCCGTGTTGAATTGGAGAGCACCCCATGAAATAAACAAACCGATGCCCATACATTAGGGCATGCAAGTAGGGTATGTAGGAAACGAATCATCACTCAGTGAAGTGGTGGTAATCCATCAGGGCAAACAAGCTAGACGCCAAGGAAGCACACTGACAGGTGTACGGTGCAGTTTAGCAGAAAGCTGTCAGCGGTAGATAGGTGCAGTTGCACCCCAGCGTAAGACATCTAGCAAAAATATAAAGTCAAAGGTCATTGCATTCTTGCATACTTAGGTGATGCAAATGAAAGAATCGTCTAATGTAAGCCTAATGATTTTACAATGTAGTAAACTGAACATACACAAAGATCTAGACTGCACATATATATAATAAAGTTTTGGCTTAAAATATACATAACAAAATTCAAACCATATGAAAACAATAAACTAGGCACAAATTAAACTCTTGAAAAACTATTCTCCATTTAAGCAACATAAATCCTAAGTCACAGAGGCAATTCATTCTAAGCACAGTAAATATCTAGATGGAACCACAACACATGCAAGTAACTTTAAGCCGCAAAACCAAAAATCGTCATGCCATTGAAGAAGACATCTAGAGTAGGGATGGGCACAAGATTTGGGCTACATTACTGTGTACCCACTAACCTCAACCCTTGAGGCCTTGACACGTGTGCCCTCCACTAAGCCACCATCACCACGCTTGCTCACTTTTCATTCCAAAGGAGAAAGAACAGGATGTAGTGCCACAAAGTTCCCAGATTAATAGATTAAAAAACATGGATCGTGTTAAGAAATATTTTACATGGTTGGACTAAATTGTTCTTGCGTCTCTAGAACGAGAACGACACTTTGATATAGATGGGAGAAGGTGTAGGAATTGTTTCACTCAGTGAACTGATTTAGATGTAGGGGCTAGAAAATTAAATTAAGGCCTAAAATGTACCACTTCACTACTAGCCTAAGAGTGGGGTAGGCAGGAATGAAGATGTGGGCTACTCTTTTTTGTTCGACCGAGTTCCTTAAATAGTATATTATTTTGTGTTATTCATTATTTTTAAAATATACACACTTTGCACATACTATATAAACATATATTTTTAAAAAATATTGGATATTCAACTAAATTACTTTAATTGAAGTGGCTCCGCACGTAACCTCAAGAGAAAAAATATAGACCCAAACTACGGCACACTTAGACACAAAAAAGTAAAAAAATAGACATGAAAAATAACTAAAATAAAAATAGAATACATATAGGTCCTTATTGGCAAATCTAAATATAAGATATATGCTAAAAAAAATTAGACATCAATCATTCCATACGAAGTTTGAACTAAAAAACTTAATGTACAAAATACGTAACAATTGGACTCATACCCAAAATCATATACACTTAAAATTGTTGATTCATCTGTAACTTCTAAAGTAAAATGACAATGAATAACTAGAAAATTCTTATGACAAAACTTAAAATTAAACAACAAAAGAAAAAAATATATTAAAGAATTAAAAATACTTATAAAAAGTGATAGATATTTAAAATATTATTATAAAAACTGGCTAGCTATCCGCGCTGTTTGCGCGGGCCATCTTGCTAGTTTGGATAACGTTTTAGGAAACTAACATATTATTGGGGGCGATCATTAGGGGTACCCAAACCTATGGGATAACCGCCCCAGTGAACATTAATCTCATCCAGGTAACCAGAAAAAGAAATGAAAGTTAAAGCCCACGACCCAGCAACAAATGAAGGCCCAGCCAAGACGCCCCACGGCGTGCCTCGACGCGAACCAAAATCTCCGCTTCGCTCGAGGGGACCGACCCCTCGAGCGAATCGGAGAACTCCGCTTCGGTCGAGGCCTGGGGACCGAGCCTCGAGCAACCCACGGAATGGGGAAAGCTCCGCCTCGGTCGGGACCCTCGCTCCGACGGACAATAAATGGCGCCCACTGCCACCGTGCCTCCAAAGTCAAAAGGCAGATCTCTCGCTATATTGCCCTGACGGCCACGACCCCTCCCATCGCATCCGCCAACTCCCGTCACTATACTGCCAACCGAGGCTCTGTGCGGGCAGGTCGGCACTGTGCGAACAGAGCCCGTCACTCCGAGCTCCTGTACTGCCAACTCCGACGACTCGAAGACCTCCGTCGAACGGAGAGACCCTCGAGCACACAGCGGGAGAAGAGCACAGGACGACAGAGGTATGGCGGGCCATTCCGAGCACTATGCGACCAACCCCGGCGCTGTGCGGACATGTCGCCGTCGTGCGAACAGGGCCAGGTCACTCTAACTCCCTGCGCCACCGACCCCCACAGCGATTTTTCACAGAATAAGCTGTGCGCAGGCATGAGAGACCCTCGAGGTGGTGTACGGACGAGCCATTATCGCACAAAGGACGCCTCGGATACTCAAGACCACTCCTCGACGTCATCACCAGTACAAGAATCGACTACAGCAAACAAGGACACAGAAGCACGCCCAATGCCACTCCTACTACTGTGCGACAACTATGCCTAAGCAGCAACACGCTCCTGTAACCCCTCCTCCTTGGCCTATAAAAGGAGGGGGTGATCGAGCAAGAGGATGAGACGAAAAGAAGAGGAAGAATCCGCATACACTCAGAAAAAACCACGATATTGGCACCTTGCCTCAATCATCCGGGACTCGGAGGTCTAGCCTCTCGTCCCAACCTGCTTGTACCCCCTACTAATTGAGTCCGGTGCAGAATAATACATCGCACATACCGCCTTGCTGGAAGTACGGTCTTCTGACCGGAACCAGGATAAACCCGTGTCTCGTGTTATCTTCTGCGTCAACCATCAGGGGAGGGAACAACGCATTTCTGGTTGGTGTCGGGACCACGATTTCTAAACACCGACACATATGCTGACCGAGTAAAGAGGTTGGTTTCGCTGTATTGCTTTCGAGAATACGGTTCCCCTCTATAGTTACATTTGAAAGATGAGAGGTTGCACCGACTTGGGCGAAATTGGTTGAATCGAACTTTTCTGTGCAGAGTTTTGGGCTCCCACCTCGTAGCTTATGTGAGAAATGCATGTTTGGTTAAAGTTTTGGCATAGTCCAGCCAACTTGCATGGCTGCAACTGCAATGTTCTGACTTTGCCGTTTGTCTGGAAGAAGGTTATCTGAAGACAAATGCTGCAGTTTTTTTGAAGACCTGAAGTCCATAGTAATTTTGGTTTTTATCCACTGTTCCTTCATCAAACATACTGCATTATTGGATTTTGAGAGATAGTGGGGTTGGTAACTGTAAGTAATCATGCCCACTTCTTTGAGCAAAATGAATGTAGACTTTGTGGACTTTCAGCCAGCAAGTTGCTGCTCGTGACCAATGGCTCTCCGCTGTCAAATGTGAACATGATTACAGTAGGGAGATTCCAGTGTGCCAATGTTATCAAATACCAAACAATCAGTTTAATTTCATTGTACAAGTTGTTCTGAACATGGTTTAGAGCTCTGTTCAGATTATACCAGTCCAGAAGGGCAGAAGGTCCAAACATTTCTGGGCAGTAACTGAGTGGATGACTCTGACGGTTCCTATTCTTCACTGATTGTTAAAAAAGTGTTTTTGCTAGAATTTGTTCAGAAACTGTGTGAAATGCAACTCTTCAAAAAAAGAGAGCAGAATCCTGTGAACCCGTCGTTGGCCAACGATCAGAGGCCAATCAAGCTTTTGCTGATCGAGAAGTTACATAAGGAGGTGTGAACTTCTTCTGAGACTTGTGTAGCGAACTAATATCTCCAGTTAAAGAAATTAGGACTGTTCAGAGGAAACTATGGTTCATGGTCAGAACTGAAGGCACAAAAGGAGAACGAAATGACGCATCAGTGGATTCCAAGGCCAGTGCAAGGTCCTTCCAACTTCCAAACGTCCAATCTCCTGTATCTGACATTCATGAAGTGAAGCGTAGTGTATTTCTGTATTTACATACAAAATTGCGACAATTAACAGTTCTATGCTTGAGTGCATTTAGGGAAAAAAAGACACCCAACTTGAGATTAAGAATCCCTGTCAATGACCAACTATAGTGCTGTAAACTCATGCTATCTTCATGGAGACAGTTCTCTCGCAGCAAGACCTGGTAAGTGGTAACACACGTCCCACGACTTGGTAATCCTTCAATCTGCACTAGATTTTTTAGATAATAAATGTGTTGTTGTTGTTGCCTTTGAGCTGGCACAGTGAAATCAGCATAACGAGCTGTGATTGTTTGGAGATGGTCAAAGGGTTGCCTTCTTGCATGGCTAGGATCTTTGGGCCACCCCATCACTTTCTTTGTGTGAAAGGATTGCTGAATGGCCAGGATCTTTGGTCAAAACCTACGTGCCTTAAATTTTCGTTATTCTGAAAATGGCAAGTCTGAGACGACACTGACTGCAGGTCTGCAGCCACTGATGGCTAAGCTGCACATTAGTCATGTTCATGGATCGAAGAAATTTCTATTCTGCGACGTCCTTAATTCTACTGGGAATAGTTTATATATCCCTCTGACTGAAATAATCTATGCTTTGTTTCTGAAGGTTCCAACTTGGAATACCTATTCAAGTGCAGTGTTCATACTTTCCAGTTCAGAGCTGGATGAAAAAATGATCTGGTAAAGGCCTGGGCTCTGAGAATAACAGTCGACAAAACTGACAAAAAAATCAGATGCAACCATTTCTTTCTTGAAAAGTCAGTCAATATACGGGTCTATCGTAGTTCCATGTTCTTTTGAAAGTGATACTAACTGTTTGGTTAGTTGGTAGCTCATCTGATACATGGGTCAGAATTATGGCATATGAAATTGCGTTATCTGAAACAGTGATCTGTTCGCTAAATTTCATTACGTGCTCAAATTAACAGTTTGTTTTTCTTTGGTAGCCCAGCTGATGCAGGTCAGAATTGTGGCATATGAATTGGCTTCTCTGAATGAGTTATGTGTTCGCCTAAGCTACGCACATTCTCAAATTGAAAGGTTTGATTTTCTTACACTGCATTTCGTTATAAGCACCATATTTGTTTGGGAACTGCTCCGGTACTCCACAATTTTGAAGTTGCACGAATCTTGAAGCGAACTACCAATTAATTAACTGTTTTAATTTGTTTTTATTTTGGGTCTCATCTGAACCTATTCCGGCCCGCGCCTACCCGGTGCCCAGCCCCTAACCTGATCCCAGTCGCGTCCCTTTTGCCGCTGCCTTTTCTTTCTGAGAACCGCCGAGAGGATGCCTGTGTCCCACGAGGAGCAGCCAGGAGCCATTGATGGCATCATCTGTTCAGTTTAGCCGCAGCCGCACAGACGTGCAAGTGCACCGACATCGCTTTATTGTTAGGGAGCACGCTACAGACTGCCCAACAACCATGGACAAATCTGACGAGCTTGTTTTGGTGATACTTAATCTCGTACCGAGTAACAATCATTAGTGCAAATAACAGATGCCAAGCAGTGGAATTTGGAAGCTGTTCAGAAAAGTTATTAGGCCGGGGCAATGCAGCTTGCAAATGGGTAAGAACTCAGGCCTGTCATTCCAAGCAAACAGACGCCGGCACATCAGTATCGTGGTTGAGGCAAACGTCCGAACACCTGGAGAGTGGCAAGGTAACAAGCTCAACTTCGACAAACAAATTTATCGATGAGATTTCCAAGGGATGATTCCAGTTATTCCATTGAAAGCCATGCATCCTGAGCCATGGACTGCTGCTCTATTTGACCGCCTCCGTTGATCAGCTCAATAATAGTCTAGCCAAAATGAGCAATCAAGAACGAGGAAAGCTGAACGGGGACGACAGTATGAAATACATACCTGTATCATGTGCTCGGCCGGCGTGGGGCGCCGCCGCTGACCGATGCCCTCGGTAAAGGTTGAGATCACGCAGGATTGGGGGAGCGAACCTAGGTTAGGGCTGGACACGGACAAGGCTGGGCCTAAACAAGATCTAAACGGGAATAATTAATATAATTGCTAATCAATTACTGAGAAGTTCGCTTCAAGATTCGTGCAACCTTTTACAAATGGTGTGTACCGGAGCAATTCCCTGTTTGTTGACACAACATTCATTTTTCTGAGGTAGTGCATATCTGAATACAATATAAAGTAAGATAATGTTGTTGTGACTATTTTGTTCCCTTGTAAGAAGCTTCCTGTCCTGGCTACAAGAGTGTGTTTGCCAAACCCCACAACCTTCCATAACATCGGTCAACGTTCCAACCTACCAAAATCTTGACCAAGTTAATCGCCGCAGCTATAGGCCGGAATCGATCTCACGTTACAAGATCGAATAAAGATTCTATATTTATTCAGCCATAAATCGCTTGTATATAATTATTTCCATATCCTACATGTGTGTGGATCTTTTATTTTCCCAACAAGTATTGCATGCCGGACTAAAACTATGCATGCACCTCGTAATCCCTAGCATGCACGCCAATCTGCCATCGAGTATACCACAAAAGGCTGCGGCACCTTGTGCCCTAGCTAGCGCTTGCGCGCCGCCATTGCCGAGCTTGAAGCCGTCCGCTGCCTCCGTCTGGCCAATCTCGCGTCGTTCTGTCACTGTTCAGAGACCGCATGGGATGGAGCATGGTCAATTGCTGGCCGTTAGGTTGCCACCAATAATCTTGGTGACCTACATCTCGATCTGCAGCTCTATCATCTTGGTGAGGATTCCTTCATGATGGCCTTCTCTATTTCTTCTTGATCGTGCTCAGAGGTCCGTTCATCGCTGCAGATGACATTCTGCTTCCGTGCACTCGACTCGGCGCTGCCAGATTGCCAATCAAACAACACTTCCACGAGCTTTGCTCACCGCGCTTCAAAAGCCGCCTACACGGATTTTAATGTTTACGCTTTATACCATGCTATGTCTATCTTATTATTTTTTCTGCCGTTAGAGGCATCACCAAGGATGTTAGCCTCGGTTCTAACCAAGGTGGTATTTTGACCTCAGTTTACTCTTTACCAAGTTACCGATTAGTTTGTCAAAAATTGTCTTAAGCTCACCCTCAAATTAATTCTTGTTTACTATGTTTTCTAATACACGCGCGTGTGTGCACTCGTACATTGGTGTCGTCTAATAGGCGGTCTCATGCAGTGACACGTAATCTTGAGACGACTTATCAGACAACCTACACAATGGGTTGTTGTTTTGACTGTCTCGTACTAATACAATATCCATTAATTTATGGAAAAATAAAGAAATATTATTAGTTGCATGGCAATAAAACTCATACAATGGTGGAGGAGTTGTCTTATAGTCCTAAAATTTAAAATTTAGCTCATGAGGCGGTTGTTTCACGAAGCAACGACCTCTTTCTCTCACCTTGCTCTCTCTCCTCCACATCAACAAAAATCTTACATGGCGCTGCATGAGACGACCTGAGACCGCTGACGTGTAGCAATGTACCCGTCCTAAGGATTAAGTAGGCTGAGGATTATTTGCATTATTTGACGACTGCTGCCTAGTTTATCATCCACGTTTATATTCATTAGTAATATCCCGTTTGCATGGTTTTGTAGATGTACCTGGAACCCTAAAGTATATAATATATAACAGGACTGAATTCTTGATGGTCAAGGTCACAACAACCACGTTCTAAACTGAATTAGCTTCTGTTTGATTAGTTTATCTTGAATGTTTACGTTCATCGACAATGTCCTGTTTGTGTGTGGTCTGGTAGATGATACTTATTTTAGACTGTTTATTTAGTAGACGGTAGACGGAACTCTAAAGTAATAACAGACCTGAATTCATCGTCAAGGTCACAACAACCGCATCCTCAACTGAATTAGAAGATCAATAATCTAGAGCAGGAAAAGACAACATGATAATACAGTAACATTGGTCATGAACTTAGAAAAAACACTTATGCTGTTCAATTATTTGGTGAACGAGTTCGATCTACTATCAGCTTGAATCTGGTATTGCAGTCTGCCTGCCTTCAAATTTGTTGGATTTTAGTGGCGCCTGGCTAATAATTAACATCTTAGGGAACTCTGATACATCTGCAAATAGGTAGTAAGAAATCTAAGACGGATACCAAAAACATTGTTTCCAAGTGGGAAATAATTTACACATAATCTGTAACATGTAAGTGCATTAGATACTTGTGTTAGAAACTAAAGGACGGTCATGGACTGTAGAACAAATAATCTAAACTTAACTGTATGGTTATACCTTGAAGTTGCATGGAAGCATTTCTGTAGGTATATCATGTGTCCCCTTCCATGCAAATCCTATCCTAACAACAAGAAGCGTACACAGGTACACTTGTATGGTTGTATCTTGAAGTTGCATGTAAGCATTTCTATACTATCATGCATGCATGCATGTGTCCCCTCCCATGTAATTCCTACAACAACCAGAAGCTTTTTTTTTGAAAGACCTAACAACCAGAAGCTAGCTTAATTAGATGACACATATACTTGAGTAGTACAAAACTTGTCCGCAAGGAAATCAACACGTTGATTAAGCAAAGTTGATGTAACACCCAAAATACTCAAATTTAAAATTTTTGGCAATTAATTAATTATTTAATGCTTTCACCTATTTTATAAAGGCTAAATAATAATTTTCTAAAATTTAAAATCAAATATAAGAGTTAGAAACATTTATTGTTGCATTCATGCTACTGCAATTATTTTTGTATTGCTGGTGATTCAAACAAGAATCTAAATATATTTAAATTCGAATTTGAATCACTTTGTTTGGAGCTCTAGAAAAGTTATTAGGCCCATAGTTCACTTTTGCTCCCTGAACTTCTCCTAAGTCTGTTTTCGCCCCCTCTTCTTTCTCCCCGGTCCGGCCCAGCTCCCCCCTCTCTATTCTTTTTCTCCCGGCCCACTTCGTCTCCGCGGCCCACTTCGGCCCCGCCAGCCGCGCCCCCTCTCTCCTCTCCCGCTCTCGCTGACAGCCCGGCCCCGCCTGTCAGCCTGCTGACGTCGCGCTGACGTCACCTTCCCCTTTTTCCTCCTCCCCTTTCCTTTTTCGCGCGCCGGTGATGGCGCGGCCGATCGCCTGCGCCGCGGATCACGCACGCCGAGGCCCACCGCTACCCCCGTGCCTTCTTAACTCGGCCTGCGCCACGCCCCGCTCCTCTCACCCCCGTCGCCCCAGCCCTAGCGCCGCCATCGCCCTCAAGCGCGCCGCTCCCGAGCCGCCGAGCCGGAGCTCACCGCTCGTCGTCGACCCGACCCTCGCGGTGCTCCTCCGCCCCGGCTGAACCTTGGAGTCGCTTCGCCACTCCACGAGGACCCCACCAAGCTACTCCGAGTCCCTTCCCGCGCACCGGAGCCCCCTCGCCGGCGCACGCCGACGCCGACGTCCGCCGCTCGCCGTCGACTCGCCACACCGCCGCTTCTCGAGCCGATTCTTCACCCCAGTAGCATCGCCCAGCGGTAATGAAGCTCCCCGCCCCTTCAATTTTGGCGTTTAAGCTCCGTAGCTAGTTGCCCCGCGATCCCCGCCGTCGGCCGACCGCCGGCCGTCGCCGTTGGGCCGCTACACCGCACGATGCACTTCAAGAACCCCACAGGAGCACTCGCCGCCGTTCACTGATGCTCCAGAGCCAAAAACCCGCCCCTTTTTGCACTCGAAACTCACTTCCTGCGGTTCACCGGAGTCCGCCTCCGCCTCGCGCCGTCGACCGGCCGCCTCGCCGGCCAACCCACGACTAGAACCCCCTAGGTGAACTCGTTGTGTTCCCCTGAACCCGTAGGACCAAACCGCGTTGAGTTTGGGGCCCTGTGGCGCGAGCTAGCCCCAACTCCGGCGAGTCCCCGCCGCGGGAACTGGCGGTGCCGCCGCGCAGTCGTCTTCCCCGGCGAGCCCTCGCCCTGGGCCGTCCGATCTCCAATTAACGACCGAGATTAGATCGACTCGTACCCCTTCGCGTTTTAAATCCCGGCCGCCCGATCTCGATCCGACGGTCGCGATGCGGGTCAACTCCCGGGATACCGGTCAGCGCTGGCATTTTTGCTAAAGAGCCCCTGGGCTTTCTGGAAATTAACCCGCGGTCCATTTTAATTCAAAAATAATTACAGATAGGTCCTGTTTTATTCGTTTTAGCCCCTGGAAATTTTAAAACTTTGCCAACAAGCCCCCGAACCTTAGAAACGCTATAACTTTCACGTTTTAGCTCCGATTTGCGTGATTTTCGCGCTCATGTGTTCGTAGCGAAGCGTAGATTATTTCTAGCTCCTGTTTTTGTACTGTTTTCACTGTTTGGTGTACTGTTCTAATAGAATTACTTTTGCTTGCATGTGATGATTGTTTTGGAATGCGTGCGTGATGTTCGTGTCCAGTCGGTGAGCCCGTAGCGTTGGACTTCGAGTACGTTGAGGACGTGCCGGAGCAGGATTTGCAGCAGCAGCCGTACTCCGAGGAAGGCAAGTTATAGCACGGACAATCCTTGCTACCTATCTCACTTTTAATACATTGTTCATTACATACGCATGTGTCTAATATTGTTTACCATTAAGGTTATTCCCAGCATTTATTTCCCTGTCCTTGTATTCCTATGGGTTTTTGCATATGGGTAGTATCTTGCTAGGCGCAACTACTGTCACCTTTACTTAATTGCTAATATTGACTTAATGGTCCACTTCAACTCTCATGATTAAAACTTGCTTTTTAGTAACATGGATTAGGGAGCTAGAGCATGTGCTGTGTGCTTTGCTCTAGTGTCTCCCTCTAAGGACCGGTTCTTAAAGCGGCAACCCAGGAGCCTGTCGCCACCGCGGGAACTATAATGGCTCTGGTCTTGGTCAAGTAGCTTGTACGGCTCTAGCTTGATAGTGGTTACCGAGGGGCCAGCGGCGTTGTGGAAGGCAAGGCACGAGGTGTTTTCCCGATTCCACCGAGGACGGTAGCCCCGTCGGCTAGGTCTCGTTAGACCCAGTCCCGTGTTGGGAGTCTCAGCGATTGAGAACTCCGCACGTTGCACATTGTTGGGGTGGATACCCGCGCTCTGGACGCCATCGACCCCCCTCATGGTGTGACTCCGTGGGCGTACGTCGATCTCGGTGCCTAAGGACTCACCACCTTGTAGTACTCCAGCGGCTACTATCTTGTTAGGGTGTCTTGTGAAAGCCTCGTAGCGTCCCTATGCAGTCACACCTCGGAAGTGTTGATGTGCGTGGTTGGGTGCAAAGTTCTTTTGAACTTTTACGCGACTGGTGGGTAAAGGGCGAAACCTCTGCAGAGTGTAAGATCTATCATGATAGCCTTGCTCAGGGTCACGAGCGGCCTGGATCCTTTTTGATTAGAATATGGTATTTATTCCTGTTTAATGTCACTTACACTATTTAATTGGGTTACAACTGGGATCTCATTCACTTGTAGTAACTTGGATAAAGTTAAAACGAACCAGCTAAAAGTGCTAATGCAGTTAAGCCAGTGTCTAGCCTTTTTGAGCTTTCATAACCCGTGCTATACTTGCTAAGTAATTCCATTACTTACACTTGCTGTTATTACTATTTTTGGGCATAATCCCGGACGGGTAACAGATTGGAGTCAGGCTGACTATGCTGTGGAGTTTCCGGAGGATTTGCCGTACTTCTGAGTTGGCGTTCCCCCAGTCAGAGTCCCTGTGGGATTGCGGCTACACTTAGAGAGAGTTTATTAGTCTTCCGCTGTCCATGTTTTTCATTTATGCAAAACTCGGATGTAATCGCTACTTTATGTTGAATAATGAAGCATTGTACTCTGATTTTTACCATATTTGTTCGCTATATGTGTCTGTGGACTTCCTGGGCACACATATGGCCACATTCGGGTTTCGTGTAAATCCGGGTGTGACAGATTGGTATCAGAGCCGTGCTGACTGTAGGAACGCAGCCTAGATAGTACGGTTGACAAATTACTAGGAGACCCCCATGTTTTAAAAATTTTAAAAATCTAACAGTCGAGTCTTGTGTGAGTTTATGCCTTTACCTGCTTGTACTTATTGTTATTATGCATATGTTTGATTTGGTTCTTTGTAATGATTGTGATGGGCGTAGACACCTGTCTGCAACCATCTAGATATTGGAATAAAATAAGGTTTAAGGACTTTATTGTTTAGATAGCAGGGGTATATATATATTTTCTCGTACTAATCATCTGACACCTGACCTTTGTGATTATAGATGGCTCACCCCGGGGGCAATGCGGGCGGACAGCCTCCGCACCAGAATCCGCCCCCGAACCTGAATCCGAATCATCAGATCCCCACCATTGAGCAGCTGATGTATGCTCAAGTTCAGATGATGCAGCAGATGGCAGAGACTATGAGGCTGATCCAGCAGAACCAACATCACCCCCAGGCAGCTGCACCACCCAGAGACAAGAGGGGCGAGTTTCTGAAGGGACGCCCGCCGACTTTCAGCAAGGCCAGCGACCCCCTTGAGGCAGATGACTGGCTCAAGGCAGTGGAGAGACAGTTGGACATCGCCCAGTGCGATGACAGAGAGAAGGTGCTATACGCCGGAGGGCAGCTTCAGGGGCCGGCGTTGGATTGGTGGGATTCATACCAGTCCTCACGCCCGGCCGGTACTCAGATCACTTGGCAGCAGTTTTGCAGCAGCTTTCGCGCACACCACGTGCCGGAGGCCTTAATGGTCCTGAAGAAGAAGGAGTTCCTGGCTCTGAAGCAGGAAGGGATGAGTGTCACGGCTTATCGTGACCGGTTCGTCGCATTGGCCCGCTACGCTCCAGAAGACGTGGCCACTGATCAGAAGAAGCAGGCCAGGTTCCGTGACGGCCTGCAGGATGCTCTCCAGTACCAGCTCATGTGCACCAAGTTCCCGACCTTTCACGAGCTGGTGGACAGCGCTCTGATGTTGGAGCACAAGCGCCGTGAGATGGAGGACAAGAAGAGGAAGCTCCAGGGACAGCAGGTGGGCAGCAGCAGTCGTCCACGCTTCGCACCTCCGCCAAGTCAGCAGGTGGGAGGCCAGCAGCGCTTCCAGGGTCAGTCCGGCTTGCTCAGTCGTGGCCAGTACCAGCAGCAGCGTCCTCAGTTTCCTCGGGCGCCACAGCAGCAGCGTCCGCAGGGTCAGCCACAGATGGGTCCAGCTCAGCGCAGCCAGGTGCAGCCCAGTCCAGTTCAGCGCATCAGCCCCGCCAACACTACACCGGTGGGTCCGAGGGTGTGCTACCACTGTGGCGAGCAGGGACACTTCGCCAATGTCTGCCCCAAGAAGATCCAGAACACCGCCGGGCAGAACCAGCAGGGCAACACTCAGAGGGTTGGGCAGCCGCAGGGTCAGCAGCAGGGAGGTCGTGCTCCGCAGGCTCCTGTTCGGGGCAAGCTCAACCACACCGGTGCAGAGACAGCAGAGACAGCCACTAATGTTGTCGTGGGTACGTTCCTCGTCAATTCGACCCCCGCCACTATTTTATTTGATTCTGGAGCTTCGCATGCTTTCATATCCGCTGCTTTTGTAAAAAAGAACCTAGTGTCATTGCTGCCCATGAGGAGTGCTATGCTAGTAAGCTCACCAGGGGGAGAGCAACGCGCCACTTTACGCTGCCCCAGTATCACCCTCACCATAAGGGGGGTAGATTTCGAGGCACGCCCGATAGTCTTGGAGACCCTTGGATTTGATATGATCCTGGGTATGAGCTGGATGACCAGATATGATGCAGTGATCAGGTGTGCTACGAGGACCATCCAGCTGACAGCAGAGTCCGGTGACAAAGTGGAGTATCAGGCAGCCAGTTCCTCAGAGCAAGGCCAAGCCAATTAGGCTGAAGGGACGACAACTGAAGCTATCAGAGTGGTGAGCCAGTTCCCGGATGTGTTCCCTGACGAGTTGCCAGGTATGCCTCCAGAACGAGATGTTGAATTCGTTATTGAACTAAAACCTGGCACTGCACCTATAGCCAAGAGGCCGTATAGGATGGGAGCAAAGGAGCTGGAGCAGCTCAAGAAGGAGTTAGACGAATTGTTGGCCAAGGGGTACATTCGTCCGAGTTCTTCGCCGTGGGGAGCACCGGTATTGTTCGTCGACAAGAAGGATGGTACACAGAGGTTGTGTGTGGACTATCGAGCCCTCAATGAAGTGACCATCAAGAACAAGTACCCGCTGCCAAGGATTGATGATCTGTTCGATCAGTTGAGAGGAGCTTGTGTGTTCTCCAAGATAGATCTTCGATCAGGATATTACCAGATGAGGATCCGCCCGTCAGATGTACCCAAGACCGCTTTCACCACTCGGTACGGGTTGTATGAGTTCTTGGTCATGTCTTTCGGATTGACCAACGCTCCTGCATACTTCATGTACTTGATGAACAGCGTGTTCATGGATTACCTTGATAAGTTTGTGGTGGTATTTATTGATGGCATTCTGGTCTTCTCCAAGAATGAGGAAGAACATGAAGAACACTTGAGATTGGTGCTGCAGAGACTTCGGGAACATCAGTTGTACGCCAAGTTGAACAAGTGTGAGTTCTGGCTGAAGGAAGTGGCATTTCTGGGACACGTGTTGTCCAATGGAGGAGTGGCAGTTGATCCGAAGAAAGTCAGCGATGTGTTGAGCTGGAATCCGCCACGGGATGTGAGCGAGATCAGGAGTTTCCTTGGGATGGCCGGATACTACAGACGGTTCATTGAAGGATTCTCCAAGATTGCTAAGCCGCTGACTGCTTTGCTAGAGAAGAATGCCCCGTTTGTGTGGACAGAGGCGTGTCAGGTCAGCTTCGAAGAGTTGAAGAAGAGGTTGACTACAGCCCCAGTGCTAGTGTTGCCAGATTTGGCTAAGAGCTTCTCCATCTACTGCGATGCATCCCGTCTAGGACTGGGTTGCATCCTTATGTAGGAGGGCAGAGTCGTGTCTTATGCGTCCAGGCAGCTGAGGAAGCATGAGCAGAACTATCCGACACACGACTTGGAGTTGGCAGCTGTGGTACATGCTCTGAAGATCTGGAGACATTACTTGATTGGGCACAGGTGTGACATCTACACTGATCACAAGAGCCTCAAGTATGTCTTCACTCAGTCAGATCTGAACATGAGACAGCGCAGATGGTTAGAGCTGATCAAGGATTATGATCTGGAGATTCACTATCACCCAGGGAAGGCCAACTTGGTGGCAGATGCTCTGAGCAGGAGAAGCTATGTGAACAGGATCACTGGTCATTGTCTGCCTGAAGAACTCAGCCGAGAGTTTGAGAAGATGAGTCTGGGATTCGTCACCAGCATCACAGAGATGGCAGTGGAGCCCACACTCGAGCAGGAGATCCGGAGAGGTCAGCTGCAGGATGAGAAGATCAGAGAGCTTGTGGGGAATGTTGCATTGGGAAAGGCCTCTGGATTCCGAGTTGATGATCAGGGAACTCTGTGGCATGGAAAGAGGATATGTGTGCCAGATATAGCGCAGATCAGAGAGATGATTCTGAGAGAGGCACATGACTCAGCTTATTCGATCCACCCAGGCAGCACTAAGATGTACCAGGACATCAAGGAGAGATTCTGGTGGTACGGATTGAAACGTGATGTGGCGACTCACGTGGCATTGTGCGACACCTGTCAACGAGTCAAGGCAGAACATCAGAGGCCAGCTGGATTGCTTCAGCCGTTGAAGATCCCGGAGTGGAAATGGGAAGAAGTTGGCATGGACTTCATCACTGGTCTGCCCCGCACTCAGAGAGGATTGGACTCCATTTGGGTGATTGTTGATCGTCTGACCAAGGTGGCCCACTTTCTGCCAATGAAGACCACCTACACAGGCGCCAGACTAGCAGAGTTGTACATGGAGCGGATTGTGTGCTTACACGGAGTGCCGAAGAGGATTGTGTCAGATCGTGGTACACAGTTCACCTCACACTTCTGGCGGAAGTTACATGAGTCCATGGACACGAAGCTGCACTTCAGCTCAGCTTATCACCCGCAGACAGATGGTCAGACAGAGCGGACCAATCAGATACTGGAGGATATGTTGAGGGCTTGTGCATTACAGTACGGAGTCAGCTGGGATAAGAGTTTGCCGTATGCAGAGTTCTCCTACAATAACAGCTACCAGAAGAGTCTGCAGATGGCACCGTTCGAGGCATTGTATGGCAGGAAGTGCCGGACCCCATTGTTCTAGAATCAGACTGGAGAGAGTCAGGTCTTTGGTCCGGAGATACTCAGAGATGCAGAGCGGCAGGTGCAGGTGATCAGGGAGAACCTGAAGGTGGCCCAGTCCAGACAGAAGAGTTATGCCGATGTCAGACGGAGGGACCTCAGCTTCAGAGTTGATGATTTTGTGTACCTGAAGGTGTCACCTATGAGGGGTGTAAAGCGGTTCAATGTCAAAGGCAAATTGACGCCTCGTTACATCGGACCGTTCAGGATACAGGAACGGATGGGCGAAGTGGCATATCGGCTAGATCTGCCTGAGAGACTAGCCGGAGTACACGATGTGTTCCATGTGTCCCAGTTGAAGAAGTGCTTGCGGGTGCCGGAAGAGCAGATCCCGATTGATGAGTTGAATGTTCAGGAGGACCTCACATATGAGGAGTATCTGATCAGGATCCTGGAGGTGTCAGAGAGGGTGCTGAGGAACAAGACCATTCGGATGTGCAAAGTGCAGTGGAGCCGGCATTCAGAAGATGAAGCGACTTGGGAGCGGGAAGAAGATCTCAAGTCCGAGTACCCACAGCTCTTCGCTTCTACATCCGAATCTCGAGGACGAGATTCACCTTAAGGGGGGTAGGTTTGTAACACCCAAAATACATTTGGCAATTAATTAATTATTTAATGCTTTCACCTATTTTATAAAGGCTAAATAATAATTTTCTAAAATTTAAAATCAAATATAAGAGTTAGAAACATTTATTGTTGCATTCATGCTGCTGCAATTATTTTTGTATTGCTGGTGATTCAAACAAGAATCTAAATATATTTAAATTCGAATTTGAATCACTTTGTTTGGAGCTCTAGAAAAGTTATTAGGCCCATAGTTCACTTTTGCTCCCTGAACTTCTCCTAAGTCTGTTTTCGCCCCCTCTTCTTTCTCCCCGGTCCGGCCCAGCTCCCCCCTCTCTATTCTTTTTCTCCCGGCCCACTTCGTCTCCGCGGCCCACTTCGGCCCCGCCAGCCGCGCCCCCTCTCTCCTCTCCCGCTCTCGCTGACAGCCCGGCCCCGCCTGTCAGCCTGCTGACGTCGCGCTGACGTCACCTTCCCCTTTTTCCTCCTCCCCTTTCCTTTTTCGCGCGCCGGTGATGGCGCGGCCGATCGCCTGCGCCGCGGATCACGCACGCCGAGGCCCACCGCTACCCCCGTGCCTTCTTAACTCGGCCTGCGCCACGCCCCGCTCCTCTCACCCCCGTCGCCCCAGCCCTAGCGCCGCCATCGCCCTCAAGCGCGCCGCTCCCGAGCCGCCGAGCCGGAGCTCACCGCTCGTCGTCGACCCGACCCTCGCGGTGCTCCTCCGCCCCGGCTGAACCTTGGAGTCGCTTCGCCACTCCACGAGGACCCCGCCAAGCTACTCCGAGTCCCTTCCCGCGTACCGGAGCCCCCTCGCCGGCGCACGCCGACGCTGACGTCCGCCGCTCGCCGTCGACTCGCCACACCGCCGCTTCTCGAGCCGATTCTTCAGCCCAGTAGCATCGCCCAGCGGTAATGAAGCTCCCCGCCCCTTCAATTTTGGCGTTTAAGCTCCGTAGCTAGTTGCCCCGCGATCCCCGCCGTCGGCCGACCGCCGGCCGTCGCCGTTGGGCCGCTACACCGCACGATGCACTTCAAGAACCCCACAGGAGCACTCGCCGCCGTTCACTGATGCTCCAGAGCCAAAAACCCGCCCCTGTTTGCACTCGAAACTCACTTCCCGCGGTTCACCGGAGTCCGCCTCCGCCTCGCGCCGTCGACCGGCCGCCTCGCCGGCCAACCCACGACTAGAACCCCCTAGGTGAACTCGTTGTGTTCCCCTGAACCCGTAGGACCAAACCGCGTTGAGTTTGGGGCCCTGTGGCGCGAGCTAGCCCCAACTCCGGCGAGTCCCCGCCGCGGGAACTGGCGGCGCCGCCGCGCAGTCGTCTTCCCCGGCGAGCCCTCGCCCTGGGCCGTCCGATCTCCAATTAACGACCGAGATTAGATCGACTCGTACCCTTTCGCGTTTTAAATCCCGGCCGCCCGATCTCGATCCGACGGTCGCGATGCGGGTCAACTCCCGGGATACCGGTCAGCGCTGGCATTTTTGCTAAAGAGCCCCTGGGCTTTCTGGAAATTAACCCGCGGTCCATTTTAATTCAAAAATAATTACAGATAGGTCCTGTTTTATTCGTTTTAGCCCCTGGAAATTTTAAAACTTTGCCAACAAGCCCCCGAACCTTAGAAACGCTATAACTTTCACGTTTTAGCTCCGATTTGCGTGATTTTCGCGCTCATGTGTTCGTAGCGAAGCGTAGATTATTTCTAGCTCCTGTTTTTGTACTGTTTTCACTGTTTGGTGTACTGTTCTAATAGAATTACTTTTGCTTGCATGTGATGATTGTTTTGGAATGCGTGCGTGATGTTCGTGTCCAGTCGGTGAGCCCGTAGCGTTGGACTTCGAGTACGTTGAGGACGTGCCGGAGCAGGATTTGCAGCAGCAGCCGTACTCCGAGGAAGGCAAGTTATAGCACGGACAATCCTTGCTACCTATCTCACTTTTAATACACTGTTCATTACATACGCATGTGTCTAATATTGTTTACCATTAAGGTTATTCCCAGCATTTATTTCCCTGTCCTTGTATTCCTATGGGTTTTTGCATATGGGTAGTATCTTGCTAGGCGCAACTACTGTCACCTTTACTTAATTGCTAATATTGACTTAATGGTCCACTTCAACTCTCATGATTAAAACTTGCTTTTTAGTAACATGGATTAGGGAGCTAGAGCATGTGCTGTGTGCTTTGCTCTAGTGTCTCCCTCTAAGGACCGGTTCTTAAAGCGGCAACCCAGGAGCCTGTCGCCACCGCGGGAACTATAATGGCTCTGGTCTTGGTCAAGTAGCTTGTACGGCTCTAGCTTGATAGTGGTTACCGAGGGGCCAGCGGCGTTGTGGAAGGCAAGGCACGGGGTGTTTTCCCGATTCCACCGAGGACGGTAGCCCCGTCGGCTAGGTCTCGTTAGACCCAGTCCCGTGTTGGGAGTCTCAGCGATTGAGAACTCCGCACGTTGCGCATTGTTGGGGTGGATACCCGCGCTCTGGACGCCATCGACCCCCCTCATGGTATGACTCCGTGGGCGTACGTCGATCTCGGTGCCTAAGGACTCACCACCTTGTAGTACTCCAGCGGCTACTATCTTGTTAGGGTGTCTTGTGAAAGCCTCGTAGCGTCCCTATGCAGTCACACCTCGGAAGTGTTGATGTGCGTGGTTGGGTGCAAAGTTCTTTTGAACTTTTACGCGACTGGTGGGTAAAGGGCGAAACCTCTGCAGAGTGTACGATCTATCATGATAGTCTTGCTCAGGGTCACGAGCGGCCTGGATCCTTTTTGATTAGAATATGGTATTTATTCCTGTTTAATGTCACTTACACTATTTAATTGGGTTACAACTGGGATCTCATTCACTTGTAGTAACTTGGATAAAGTTAAAACGAACCAGCTAAAAGTGCTAATGCAGTTAAGCCAGTGTCTAGCCTTTTTGAGCTTTCATAACCCGTGCTATACTTGCTAAGTAATTCCATTACTTACACTTGCTGTTATTACTATTTTTGGGCAAAATCCCGGACGGGTAACAGATTGGAGTCAGGCTGACTATGCTGTGGAGTTTCCGGAGGATTTGCCGTACTTCTGAGTTGGCGTTCCCCCAGTCAGAGTCCCTGTGGGATTGCGGCTACACTTAGAGAGAGTTTATTAGTCTTCCGCTGTCCATGTTTTTCATTTATGCAAAACTCGGATGTAATCGCTACTTTATGTTGAATAATGAAGCATTGTACTCTGATTTTTACCATATTTGTTCGCTATATGTGTCTGTGGACTTCCTGGGCACACATATGGCCACATTCGGGTTTCGTGTAAATCCGGGTGTGACAGATTGGTATCAGAGCCGTGCTGACTGTAGGAACGCAGCCTAGATAGTACGGTTGACAAATTACTAGGAGACCCCCATGTTTTAAAAATTTTAAAAATCTAACAGTCGAGTCTTGTGTGAGTTTATGCCTTTACCTGCTTGTACTTATTGTTATTATGCATATGTTTGATTTGGTTCTTTGTAATGATTGTGATGGGCGTAGACACCTGTCTGCAACCATCTAGATATTGGAATAAAATAAGGTTTAAGGACTTTATTGTTTAGATAGCAGGGGTATATATATATTTTCTCGTACTAATCATCTGACACCTGACCTTTGTGATTATAGATGGCTCACCCCGGGGGCAATGCGGGCGGACAGCCTCCGCACCAGAATCCGCCCCCGAACCTGAATCCGAATCATCAGATCCCCACCATTGAGCAGCTGATGTATGCTCAAGTTCAGATGATGCAGCAGATGGCAGAGACTATGAGGCTGATCCAGCAGAACCAACATCACCCCCAGGCAGCTGCACCACCCAGAGACAAGAGGGGCGAGTTTCTGAAGGGACGCCCGCCGACTTTCAGCAAGGCCAGCGACCCCCTTGAGGCAGATGACTGGCTCAAGGTAGTGGAGAGACAGTTGGACATCGCCCAGTGCGATGACAGAGAGAAGGTGCTATACGCCGGAGGGCAGCTTCAGGGGCCGGCGTTGGATTGGTGGGATTCATACCAGTCCTCACGCCCGGCCGGTACTCAGATCACTTGGCAGCAGTTTTGCAGCAGCTTTCGTGCACACCACGTGCCGGAGGCCTTGATGGTCATGAAGAAGAAGGAGTTCCTGGCTCTGAAGCAGGAAGGGATGAGTGTCACGGCTTATCGTGACCGGTTCGTCGCATTGGCCCGCTACGCTCCAGAAGACGTGGCCACTGATCAGAAGAAGCAGGCCAGGTTCCGTGACGGCCTGCAGGATGCTCTCCAGTACCAGCTCATGTGCACCAAGTTCCCGACCTTTCACGAGCTGGTGGACAGCGCTCTGATGTTGGAGCACAAGCGCCGTGAGATGGAGGACAAGAAGAGGAAGCTCCAGGGACAGCAGGTGGGCAGCAGCAGTCGTCCACGCTTCGCACCTCCGCCGAGTCAGCAGGTGGGAGGCCAGCAGCGCTTCCAGGGTCAGTCCGGCTTGCTCAGTCGTGGCCAGTACCAGCAGCAGCGTCCTCAGTTTCCTCGGGCGCCACAGCAGCAGCGTCCGCAGGGTCAGCCACAGATGGGTCCAGCTCAGCGCAGCCAGGTGCAGCCCAGTCCAGTTCAGCGCATCAGCCCCGCCAACACTACACCGGTGGGTCCGAGGGTGTGCTACCACTGTGGCGAGCAGGGACACTTCGCCAATGTCTGCCCCAAGAAGATCCAGAACACCGCCGGGCAGAACCAGCAGGGCAACACTCAGAGGGTTGGGCAGCCGCAGGGTCAGCAGCAGGGAGGTCGTGCTCCGCAGGCTCCTGTTCGGGGCAAGCTCAACCACACCGGTGCAGAGACAGCAGAAACAGCCACTAATGTTGTCGTGGGTACGTTCCTCGTCAATTCGACCCCCGCCACTGTTTTAATTGATTCTGGAGCTTCGCATGCTTTCATATCTGCTGCTTTTGTAAAAAAGAACCTAGTGTCATTGCTGCCCATGAGGAGTGCTATGCTAGTAAGCTCACCAGGGGGAGAGCAACGCGCCACTTTACGCTGCCCCAGTATCACCCTCACCATAAGGGGGGTAGATTTCGAGGCACGCCCGATAGTCTTGGAGACCCTTGGATTTGATATGATCCTGGGTATGAGCTGGATGACCAGATATGATGCAGTGATCAGGTGTGCTACGAGGACCATCCAGCTGACAGCAGAGTCCGGTGACAAAGTGGAGTATCAGGCAGCCAGTTCCTCAGAGCAAGGCCAAGCCAATCAGGCTGAAGGGACGACAACTGAAGCTATCAGAGTGGTGAGCCAGTTCCCGGATGTGTTCCCTGACGAGTTGCCAGGTATGCCTCCAGAACGAGATGTTGAATTCGTTATTGAACTAAAACCTGGCACTGCACCTATAGCCAAGAGGCCGTATAGGATGGGAGCAAAGGAGCTGGAGCAGCTCAAGAAGGAGTTAGACGAATTGTTGGCCAAGGGGTACATTCGTCCGAGTTCTTCGCCGTGGGGAGCACCGGTATTGTTCGTCGACAAGAAGGATGGTACACAGAGGTTGTGTGTGGACTATCGAGCCCTCAATGAAGTGACCATCAAGAACAAGTACCCGCTGCCAAGGATTGATGATCTGTTCGATCAGTTGAGAGGAGCTTGTGTGTTCTCCAAGATAGATCTTCGATCAGGATATTACCAGATGAGGATCCGCCCGTCAGATGTACCCAAGACCGCTTTCACCACTCGGTACGGGTTGTATGAGTTCTTGGTCATGTCTTTCGGATTGACCAACGCTCCTGCATACTTCATGTACTTGATGAACAGCGTGTTCATGGATTACCTTGATAAGTTTGTGGTGGTATTTATTGATGGCATTCTGGTCTTCTCCAAGAATGAGGAAGAACATGAAGAACACTTGAGATTGGTGCTGCAGAGACTTCGGGAACATCAGTTGTACGCCAAGTTGAGCAAGTGTGAGTTCTGGCTGAAGGAAGTGGCATTTCTGGGACACGTGTTGTCCAATGGAGGAGTGGCAGTTGATCCGAAGAAAGTCAGCGATGTGTTGAGCTGGAATCCGCCACGGGATGTGAGCGAGATCAGGAGTTTCCTTGGGATGGCCGGATACTACAGACGGTTCATTGAAGGATTCTCCAAGATTGCTAAGCCGCTGACTGCTTTGCTAGAGAAGAATGCCCCGTTTGTGTGGACAGAGGCGTGCCAGGTCAGCTTCGAAGAGTTGAAGAAGAGGTTGACTACAGCCCCAGTGCTAGTGTTGCCAGATTTGGCTAAGAGCTTCTCCATCTACTGCGATGCATCCCGTCTAGGACTGGGTTGCGTCCTTATGCAGGAGGGCAGAGTCGTGTCTTATGCGTCCAGGCAGCTGAGGAAGCATGAGCAGAACTATCCGACACACGACTTGGAGTTGGCAGCTGTGGTACATGCTCTGAAGATCTGGAGACATTACTTGATTGGGCACAGGTGTGACATCTACACTGATCACAAGAGCCTCAAGTATGTCTTCACTCAGTCAGATCTGAACATGAGACAGCGCAGATGGTTAGAGCTGATCAAGGATTATGATCTGGAGATGTTATTACTATTTTTGGGCAAAATCCCGGACGGGTAATAGATTGGAGTCAGGCTGACTATGCTGTGGAGTTTCCGGAGGATTTGCCGTACTTCTGAGTTGGCGTTCCCCCAGTCAGAGTCCCTGTGGGATTGCGGCTACACTTAGAGAGAGTTTATTAGTCTTCCGCTGTCCATGTTTTTCATTTATGCAAAACTCTGATGTAATCGCTACTTTATGTTGAATAATGAAGCATTGTACTCTGATTTTTACCATATTTGTTCGCTATATGTGTCCGTGGACTTCCTGGGCACACATATGGCCACATTCGGGTTTCGTGTAAATCCGGATGTGACAGTTGACAGGCTACAACTACAAGTAACGACTATCCGTTAATTGCTGATGGACTAATTCATTTTCCTGCTCGGTCAACAAAAAAATAAAAAATAGATTCAAATAAACGCGCGAAGGCCTCGCAATCTCATAGCAGCCCGTGCAAAGCAAGCGAAAGTGGCCGCACCGTCGCCGGGCCCACACTCCAGCCTCCACGACGCGTACCCTGTACCGGAGGAGTGCCTCATTGTCTTCTTCTCCCTCTTGTCTTTCCTAGTCCTTTATAAAGGAAGGTGGCCATGGCGCTCTCGCCAGCAGTTGCAGTTGCTTATTGCCTAGTACTTCCCAATTCAAGCAAAGCAATTTCGATTGCAACTGCTTGCTATAGCTTCCTGTAGCTTTGCTTTTTTCTTTCAGAGAATTTGGTGCAGCCAACTGATCAATGGGGAGGCAACCGTGCTGCGACAGCGACAAGGTGGGGTTGAAAAAGGCCCATGGACGGCGGCGGAGGACCAGAAGCTCGTCAGCTTCCTCCTCAACAATGGCACGTGCTGCTGGCGTGCCGTGCCCAAGCTCGCCGGTGAGTGATCGCCGTCCCTCCTTCGCCGGCGGCTAGCTTTAACTCGTGCTTGTGCCCAAGCCATGTACTCACTCATCGTGCTTGTGCTCATCTCGAACAGGATTGCTGCGTTGCGGGAAGAGCTGCAGGCTGCGGTGGACCAACTACCTGCGGCCGGACCTCAAGCGCGGGCCTGCTGTCTCCGGAGGAGGAGAAGACGGTGATCGACCTGCACGCGGAGCTCGACAACCGGTGGTCCAAGATCGCGTCGCGGCTGCCGGGGAGGACCGACAACGAGATCAAGAACCACTGGAACACCCACATCAAGAAGAACCTCAAGAAGATGGGCATCGACCCCGTCACCCACGAGCCCCTCCAGCCCGCTCCTCCTCCCCAGGATCCAGACGGTTCGCCGGAGGAGGAGGAGAGGATCGCCACCGCAACCACGCCAGGGCACGAGACGTTCTGCACCGACGAGGTGCCCATGGCGCACCTCCTCGACGACATCGTCTTTCCAGGCGGCGACGCGATCGGCGCCCAGCCCGCGCCCAGCGGCGGCGGCGGCGCCACCGCGGCTTATTCGCCTGAGTCTTGCTCCACGACCTCCTCGTCGTCCTACACCTCGGCGGAGGTATCGAGCGGTGGCGGCGTCAGCAACGTCGACAGCGAGTGGCCTGATTGGCCGCCAATGATGGACTGGCCGGAGTTGATGTGGCAGCTGGAGGACGTGGTGACGGGGCCGGCGCCGTGGGTGTTCGAGAACCCCTTCGTGACGTAACAGAGGATGGCGTTGTTCGATCGCCTGCAGGAAACATGGAACGGCAGCAAGATCGAGCTCTTCTGAACGAATAATCAGTCATTTGTAGCTAAAAATATAATCCACGTGCGCGTCGTCGTACATGATGTGTGTTCCTGCGAAAATTACGGCAGGTAACTACAGTTTGGAAACCAGGTACACATGTAACATGTTGTACAGAGGCACTTTTTTTACTGTGGACGTCTATCGTTGATTACTGATTAACAGTCTCACTTGACCGATCAAACGTAGGAAATTAGGGGGGGAGTCCAATTTTCACCATCAAACTATCACACAAGTATGATTTTCAACCCTAAACTACAAAACCAGACACCAAAGACCATTCAACTATTAAAACCGCACAGTTTTGACCCTTTGAGTGGTTTTAAGGTGGGTTTTTGTTTTATAGGCATTTAAAGGAAAAAAAGTAGTTTAACCTAAAAAATAGCTAATTCATTTCAAACCAAAAAATATGAAACTGGTATACAGATTTTTCTAAAAATGTAACCTATATGTTTGTGCTCTTCTTTGAGTTATTTACATCTTATTTTTTTTCTATTCCTAGTGTTTTTATAAATATTAATAAAGCACTAGGAACATAAACAAATAATATCCAAATGACTCAAAGTAGTGCACCAAGAGGGGCTATATTTTCAGAAAAACAATGGTATTGGTTTCATATTTTTATTATTTCAAATGAATTAGTTATAAATTTTTTAAACTAAATCATTTTTCTTTAAATATTTATAAAATAGATAACCACTTTAATCACCTAAAAGACCAAATTTGTCTGGTTTTGATAATTGGATGACCCTTAGTGTCCGGTTTTATAATTAACGGTTGAAAATCAGACTTTTATGATTGTTGAAGGGTGTAAACTGGACTTTCCCAACAAAAAAGAACCGGTAATAAAACGATATATCAGATCAAACAATATGGCCATAATTTTCCTTTGTTAAGGTCACCATTGCTCATAAAAGATGACAAGTGACCTTTCTAAACCAGCGGTGGGGCTCACATAAATAAATTAATCCAATAAATTTATCTAGGTAATTTTTAATACGAGTTTTGAGTTATTCCAACAACATAGATAAATAAAAAAGCTTGTATTGTACGGAGTAGATAAATTGTGGCTACGTACCGATACCGGGCAGTGGTGTAAATGGAACCACAGTCTGAGGTAGTGGAAGACGGCAAGGGGGTAGTGCTGGATATCAAGCCAGCTAGGCTCGGCTCTGTCGGCTCGACTCCTTGACAAAGCGAGCTAGAGAAGCAGTTCGACTCGACTCGTTTGTTAGCTCGAGCTGGCTCGATTAGCTCGTCAAGCCAGCTCGTTTATCATTAACACATGTATTTCTCGTCCAAAAGATATTTATGGCACACTAAAATAAAAAATAATTATTATTATATATATATATATATTCAAACTGAAAAATCAGATAGAAGCTATAGCAGTTCACAACATGATATCATGACAACACAAATTATTATAATTGTATCATCATTCACCATTTAAGAATCGGAACATCACAAAAAATACATGTTGTGCTATAGGCTCTGGCTTGTTATAGCTTGCGAGCCGCTCACGAGCTGGCTCGAACTGGCTCGTTAACACACCGAGCTAAAACCTTGGCTCAGCTCGTGAACAATTTAAAATGAGCCAAGTCAAGCCACTAACGAGCCGAGTCGAGCGAACTACCGAGTTACGAGTTTTTTGTGCAGCCCTAGGGGGGACAACTCCTGCCTCCTGGTGCTTAGTGTTATCAGGCTGCCATCATTTCGGGGCTGTAAAAAGATATTTCCAGACACATGTAATTTAACAACTCTTTTCTTATGAAAGTGAAAGTTATGATGTATATAGTATCATTCTGGAGCAAAACTCCATTGTAAAGTCAAACCAATATATCCATCCATATCGATTTCACACATCACGTTGCATTATCTTTTTTTCCCTCACATCACACTTCACTCATCTCGACCGTTCCAAAAACTCCATATAGCTTTAAAAAGTACTTCCTCTGTCCCATATTAGACGTCGTTCTAGGGATTATTTGAGGTGTCCATGTTCAGCTCATTCTCTAGCCATCTCTAGCCATGTTTGTCCAGATTCACTTCATCTTGCATGCACCTGGTAGGAGTCTAGAACGACGTTTAATACGGAACAGAGGTAGTACCTTTTAATTTTTGTAGTGGGGAGACACGGTTGTGCATGCATGCTCTCGCAGTGCTTCTCGTGGACTTTCAAGGACATCCAGCGGATGGCCGCCACGTGTGTCCCAGCATTTGTGCCCGTCATGATGCCACGGAGAACAGCTGAAATCGAAAGGATAAAGGACCACGCAAATGTCGTAATTATAACCCGCAGGCATTGTCCGACAATCCACTTGACGGCAATCAGAGACGTTGGCCGCGTGTCGATTGATTTATAAAAAAACAAGGAGCATACAACTATTATATTACTCCATCCGTTTTAAAATATAATCATTTCTCGGCTTTCGTGATTTACGTTTGACCATTTATCTTATTCAAAAATTTTATAAAAATATTATTTATTTTGTTATGACACGTTTTATCATCGTATAAATTTTAAATATATTATAATTATTTTTATATTTTCATAATTTTTTAAATAAGACGAGTGATCAAACTTGATCAACGAATGCTTATATTGTGGGATGGAGGGTAAAAAGTAGTTTTCTCAAACATCTGTTGTAACTTTTTAGAAACGGTCCAAGTTACAAGCGTCTGTTAAAGATAGTGGGATCTGATGTTAAAGATAGTGGGATCATATGAAGCTCTTTATTAAAAAAATAATAAATTCCAGCCACCATACATCAACATATAATTCCAGCCACCATACATATCTGATATAATGTTGTACCACTTTAGTCAATCAATTGCACATCGTGCAATCGCTTGCGACAAGTTGTAATACACGGTCTAAATACACTCAGCTCGGCAAGCTGTTTCAAGGACACAGTGCCAACTTGGTATGATGTTTCATAGACACGCAGGCAAATGATGTGGAGACGTTGCTGGGTCATTTTTCAAATAACTTCTTAAGTCCGTTTCCTACTTTTGACCCTTTCCTTTCTACCATGATAATCCATTTCGGATTGGATTTTTTATAGCATTGACGTGTAGGGATTTTCATATTACAACTCCTTAAGGCCGGTGGGGAGTTTTTTTTATTTTTTAGCGTTAGAATAAGAGTAAAGATGTATTTACTTTCTCAACTGTTTTTTATCACAATTTTGGATTAAAACTCCTTAAGACCGTAAGGGATTTTTTCGTTGGGAAGAAAAAAACAAAATTTATGTTTAATTTTAGATCATCCTATTCTTGTTGTTTCATTTGTTCACATAATGTGATTGTAACAATATTCTGATTAAGTGAATTGCCATATGTTTGTATGAGCACATTTACTTCATTTATAGTTGAGAAGCTAAATATTTCTAAAAACTGTAACTGATCGGCAGATTTTTTGAAAAACTGTACGCGCTCGGCATGTATAAGGTAGTGTTTGGTTACTTGAACCAAATTGGTCATGTATGGAATGGTTCATCTGGATGGAATGATCCTGAATGAGATGATACAAATAGAGTGTTTCGTTGCTTGTATGAGTTGGTACATAGTTTTGTTTGGTTGCCTGTATAGAATGATACGGGATGGTACGAGATCATGTTTGGTTGGATGAATGAGTCCAGATCTGATCATCTTCCAATCGGTGACCAATTTACTAATTATTAATAGTTAACGGTGTTATTAACTAAAGGGCCAAGTAATTATTAATAGTTAATGGTGTTATTAACTTACTCGAGGGAGGGAAAGAATCAAATCAAGGAGAATCCGCTTTCCTGCCAAAAGAGAAAAATTTCCTTGATAACGACGTCTCTAATCAAGATTAAGGAAAGAAAATGGGGAGGGAAAGAACGGCTAGGCGTACTTGGCTTTGTCTTCGCCGGGGGCATCGCGATGTCGATCTGGAGGCTTGGGTGGTGAGGAAATGGGCTCCCGACGTCCTGAACCATGTGGTTCGTCGATTTTTGCCGCATGGGCTGGTTCAGGATCTAGATAGAATATACTCAGAATCTGTATGAGCTCATGCTGTATGGATTGGTTCAGTTCCACCGACCAAACACGGTGACCATATCAGATCCTGGACGAACCGGTATATGCACGGTTTCGTACCAGAAACCAAACACAGTATAAGAGAACGGTAGAGGTGAACACCTTATCATATCCACCTGGGGTCCAGATCACTAACGTCTCACTGGCATTTCACATCGTAATGCTACCATGGCGAAATACGTTAACTTGGTGTATCTAGGACCTTACATGCATGCAGTAAAGTATTTGTTGCACATGATTGCGCAATTTACAATTTGATGGACTACAAGTGATATAATGCTACAAATTGTTGTATAATAGGTGCAATTTACTCAAAAAAAACTTCTCTGAAAATGGAGCATTGTTTGTTCCTTGAATGGTCCACCTATGAAACGGTTCCATGAAATTGATAAACTTGTTTCTATATATTTTTAATTAACTTGAGTTTGATGATGAATGTTTGTGGATGGATACCAATACATCTTGCTCATCTCCACCGCTAGTTAGATTTATGAAATATATACAAACTCAAGTTGAACTGCAATTAGCCCTAGCTAACAACTCGGTCATGCAAACTATGATCAATTGGTAAGGTTTCTTGTGTCAGCATAGGTGTCATATTTTTCTAGATTTATTTCAGGACTTAATCGATACTTTTTTTGCAGTGGTAAACGTCTCTTGGATATGCTTGTAGAGATAGAATTTGCAGGCCTATATTTTCAAGGTGAGTGTGGTATGAACGTCAAAACAACTCGCTCCGTAAGGACCGTAACTGCTCTAGTTGAACTGGTAATGAAGTAGTTTTTTGTTTTTTTTGCGACCGTGCCTTAGCACATATTTCATTAAGAGGGAGAATCGAAAATACAGTGATGTCCTCTAGAAGCAGAAGGTTACAGAGGTAGCATAAGAAAAAAAAGAAAAGAGAAGAAAAAAACTTATTACAGAGCCATCATTTCACGACCCTCATCTGCATCACGCACATTGCTAACAAACATCCCCAGGTATGCACAGCCTGCCCTCGTCCAGTTCTGCGCTTCTTCTATGGTCCTGGCCGCCACATGCTCAATTGCCGCGAAGACCCTATCAAAGGTCCGCGAATTGCGCTACTTCCAAATGAGCCACACGACAATGAGCACCAGTGAATCAAAAGAGTGGCATACTGACGCCGGTAAGTGTCACACCCGGATTTTCACAAAAACCCGAATGCGGCCATATGTGTGCCCAGGAAGTCATAGTACACATATAGCGAACAAATATGATAAATAGAGAACATATGATTGAATAAATTCTTCATTAAATAAAGTTTTACATCAGAGTGCTTCATAAAAACTAACCAAAAACAGCGGAAGACTAATAAACTCTCAAACTAATGGAGCCGCAATCCACAGGGACTCTGACTGGGAGATCACAACTCAGTAGTACGACAAATCTTCTGGAAACTCAGCAGGAGACTCATGCCCAGCCCAATCTGTTTACCCGTCCGGGATTTTGTTGAATAAATGACAAGTGTAAGTAAACAATTACTTAGCAAGTATAGCACGGGTATATGAAGGCTCAAAATAAGGCTAGACATGGCTTAACTGCATTAGCACTTTTAGTTGGTTCATTTTAACATTAACCAAATTACTACAGGTGGATAAAACCCAGTTGCAACCCAATTAATAAAGTATAAGTGACACTAAGGATAAATAAACATCATATTCTAATAAAAAAGGATCCAGGCCGCTCGTGACCCTGAGCAAGGTTATCATAATAGATTTACACTCTGCAGAGGTTTCGCCCTTTACCCACCAGTCGCGTAAAAGTTCAAAAGAACTTTGCACCCAACCACGCATATCAACACTTCCGGGGACGCTACGAGGTTTTTCGCCCTTGACTGCATATGGACGCTACGAGGTTTTTCACAAGACACCCTAACAAGACAGTAGCCGCTAAGGTACAATAAGGTGGTGAGATACTAGGCACCGAGATTGACTTACGCTTACGGAGTCACACCATAAGGGGGTCAATGGCATCCAGAGCGCAGGCATCGCACCCAACAATGCGCAACGTGTGGAGTTCCCCATCGCAGGGACTCCCAACACGGGACTGGGTCTAACGAGACCTAGCCGACGGGGCTACCGTCCTCGGTGGAATCAAGAAACACCTCGTGCCTTACTTCCCATAACGCCGTCGGCCCCACCGGTAACCACTGGTAAGCTAGAGACGTACAAGTTACTTGACCAAGACCAGAGCCATAATAGTTCTAGCGGTGGCGATAGGCTCCTGGGTTGCCGCTTTAAGAACCGGACCTTAGGGAGAGACACTGGAGCAAAGCACACAGCACATGCCCCAGTTCCCTAAACCATGTTGCTAAAAAGCAAGTTTTATCATTAATGTTGAAGTGGACCATTAAGTCAATATTAACAGTTAAATAATGGTGACAGTAGCTGCACTTAGCAAAGATTCTACCGATATGCATGAACCCAAGGAAAACAAGGACAGGATATACAAACTTGGTACAACCTTAATAGGACATCAATTTAGACACATGCTTATGAAAGTAAATGAATATAAAAGGTGTGTTTAGGTAGCAAGGATTGTCCGTGCTATAACTTGCCTCAAATCCATTATAATTACTCATAGTCTTCAAATCTTGATCTTCAAACTCTTCTGCTTGAAATATCTCGATGACGTCCCTCTACTCGCAGCAATCATCGAGCACAAACATACAAGCAAACCAACAAGAACAACTAAGAACAATACACTAATCAAAAGTAAACTTCTAAAAGAGCGCACTAAAGGATATGGCTCGATTCTAGGATCACGTGAGCGCAAGAATCGCTGAAAACGGAGCTACGGTTGAAAAGATACGACTATCGAAAGATTTATGTTATAAAAGAAAATAAAAGGCTTTCTGCTTGATTAATTTTAGTTAAATAACTAATATAAAAGGTATTTCAGAGAAACATCTTATGTTGGAATAAATTCAATTTTATTTGAATTTGTAAAACGGGATAAAACTTAATCATATTTTATTTTATAATTGTTTATGTACAAATTATACCAAATTAAACATTAATTTCGAATAAAACAGGTGAGAGCATCTAATCGAATAATGATAAGACATTTCGTGATTAACTAGCCAATATTATATTTAGAACACATTTATGTTTATATTATTCAAATTAATATTTAATTATGGAAGCGCGGAGGAAAACCCTAATTTGCTTTTAATTAGAAAAAATGATTGAATAAATTATTAAGAAACTTAACATTAGTTTACCAAAACCGAGATATAACCTGGTTAAGTTTTATTTATAAAGCTAGTTGGATAAATATTAGTCAAATTTATATTAACATCTAAAAGCCGAGTATAAACCTTGATTAGATTTTAATTGCAAAAAGGCATTTAAATAATCTTTAGTCAAATTAACATTTAAATAAAATTCAGGAATACAAGGCATGGTAAATGTGAGTGCTAACGTGTAGTTCAAGTTTATACGAATCTAACGCAACTTGAACGGGTCGAATCGAAGCTAAAACGTGAAATCTATGGGCTTTTAAAGGTGCTAGGGACCTAGTTGTAATTAACCATAGACTCCAGGGACTAGCAAGGAAGTCTGCAGTGACTCAATGAATAGTGCTCGCAAAATCGAATAGAGGCAGGGTTAGATCTGTAAAAGTACTGGGCTAAGGCTTGGTTGCAAAGATCCAAAGTTTACAGGGGGTTTTCTGCAATTTGCGCAAGTCACATGATAGATCTAAATGGTTAAAGGCTTCCTTAGGGGCCTAACTGCAAAAAGGTCATCTCTTTCCTTGAGACAGCGGAGAGGAGGCTCGTCGGCGCTCCTAGCGGCGCATAGGGGTGGGCATAAATAACCGAGAACCGAACCGAAATAACCGAAACCGAAACCGAATTAACGGAAACCGAAAAAATCGGTTCTCTCTTCGGTTCCAGGAAGTACGAAACTGAAATTTTTTTGGTTATTTCGGTTCCTACTGTCGGTTAACCGAAATAACCGAATTACATAAAAAATTACATTTTTAAGATTATAGGTTTGGTTTATGTATGATTATCATATTTGAAGTTCTATGTATTTGTGCTAATATATTGTTATGACTCCCTTGGCAATTATTATTATCTAAAAAGAGTAAGTGTTGTCAAAAATACTTAAAACCTCAGTACTTTTTTTGTTGTCTTAGACTTTACTTAAAAATTTCGGTTAATTCGGTTATAACCGAAACCGAACCGAAATAACTAAAAGTCGAAATGCTCGGTTTTTATAATTTCTTAGAACCGATCGGTTCCTATTTTTTTAGAACCGAATTTTGTCAAAAACCGAGGAACCGAACAGAAAACCGAATGCTCACCCTGAGCAGCGCATGCTCGCCGGTGATATGGTCAGCAGGGACCCAAGGCGTGACGCGCAAGAGAGAGAGAGAGGAGGTAGAGGGGATCGCGAGGGGCGGCTCACCGTCGGCGTGGATCCACGGAGGCGGCCGGCATTTCCCCCGCGGTGGAAGCAGTGGGCGGCGGCGGCGCCCTCACGTGGGGGGGGGGGGGGCTCCGGTGGTCCTCCGATGATGGGAAGGGGCGGAGGAGAGGCGGCTCACCACGGGGATGCGCATGGCGGCGCTAGTTAGTTCCGTCGGCGGCCGAGGAGGCGAGAACGGCGGCCGGCGGCGCTCGGTCCCGGCGGCGAGTTCGCGCGACAGCGGCGTTCGGCCCTTGGCGAGGGGGGTGCTACGCTAGAGGGGCGGCGGCTAGGGCTGAGGGCTCGGGACGGCATCGAGTCGCGCGCGCATTATAGGGGCGCAGACGCCGAGAAAGGAGAGCGCGGCGTCGCGCGTCGCGCGCGGGGAGGGGGCAGGCGTGCTGGGCGCGCGTGGGCCGGCTCGGTCGGCTGGGCGCGGAGAGAGGGAAATGGGCCGGGGAGCGCGGGGGGGGGGGGTGCGAGGTGGGCCGGGAGAGCTGGAGGAGCGAAAGAAGAAGAGGACAAAACTTTAGGGAGCAAAAGTGAACTCGGCCGGAAGAGGGGATGGGCTAGGTTGGGTTGTAGGTTTGGGCTGGGTTTCGGCCCGGGAGGGTTTTGGATTTTTCTTTTCCTTTTTATTTTCAGAAATTGTTTTTCATGCAAAGATAAATCTAGAAAATTCTAGATAAATCGTTTAAGCCCCGAAAATTCCAGAAAAAATCCTAGAGGTAGAGTTGGACACGGAGAAGCCAAATAAAATATTTGGAGCTCATGAAAAAGGTTTTAGAACCTTCAAAAAATTGGAATTAGCTATAGAAAAATAGAAATAAATTCTAGAAAAATTCTGGAAAATTCCTATGAGGCTCTTAAATGCATTTTAGAAACTTTACACGCATAAAACCACTAAATGCAAGATGGCATGTATGCAAGGCACACAATGCTAAACCTACATTGTTTTAATTTAATTTAGAAAGATGGTTTCCCTGTACTAAATTCCCTACAAAGTAAATAAAGTTGAGAAATTTTTTAAAATTATGAGAAATTCTGTATTTAATTATTCTTTAAAATCATATCCTGAAATCCAAAAAATTTAGGGTGTGACCACATCATCCGCGTAGAGAAAAGCTCTTTCTTTAGCTCTAGCATATGACAGCCTCGAAATTATTCCATCCCTATCAGCAAGTCTGATTAACCAGTAGTTTTTTATTCACTCTACCGAACCTGCGTTTGTCGACATCTGTGCATTGTCTTTGACAAAGGTAGCCGAGGCCTTGTTTAGATCCCAAATTGGGGGGGCCAAATTTGAGAGTATGGTGTCGCTTCGTAATCATTGTGTCACTGTAGCATTTCGTTTGTATGTGTGAAAAATTGTCCAAAAATTAATTAATTAGGCTTAAAATGTTCGTCTCGTAGAGTACAACAAAATTGTGTAATTAGTTTTTGATTTCATCTACATTTAGTACTCCATGCATGCTATGACATTTTGATGTGATGGGAATCTTCTTTTTGCATAGTGAATTTTGGGGGTAGAATTTGGGATCTAAATAAGGCCTCAGTCTCTGTGAATGGATGTATCTTGGCCTGTACCCTTCTGTCGCTGCCACGGCACTTATGGCTGGACGATCTTGGTTTATTTGTAAACTCTTTCTCCTCTTCGTGAGATGCACACGTTCAGATGGAAATATGAAAAGGCAGAACTTAGCAATTGTCGTATATATCATCAAATATATAAGTATCCAGTTCTTTTAAAAATACTTCTCATCTATTCCTACTCACTCTTCACAGAGGACCCACATGTCATGTCTAACGGTAGAAGATATGTGGAAAGTTTTCACAAACAAAAAAGTCAATGTTTCTAGATAGTTTCTGCCGTTTTGTCGTTACTTTTCTCACCATGTAATTTCTTTACCCACCCCACGCGTACCCACCAACCAAATAGTCTTAAATAACCTCCATAGTAGCACGTGCGTGTCGTGCGGACATATTTGCTAGTATATCAAACTCAAAAGAAGAATGGAAAATAAAAAAAATCCCTGAACAAATGTCATCAAACAGCACACAGTATCCAAAAGTGATGAACAAGAGATACTAGATTGAACTTAACATGTATCACTAGTAGATTTCTAGTTTTCACTTTATTTCGTATTTATTTCTTTTTATGGAGAAAATTGTATTATTCCAAGTAATTGCTTACCCTGATCAATATATCTTGGTAACATTGAAGTCTTATGAACACAAGACATAGTAAAACGAGAGAGAGGAAAACGACCCACGCAACTTTGCACGATCGACGGGTATGTGACTCTTGAGATCGTCTTTTTTAGAGTCAATATGGTCGGCTATATGTCATGAGACGCCATGCATCGATCAGGTACGTTCTTTATGGAAAACTAATCCTGAAACTTACATATAGCACGTCCTATTGGCAACCAATAATCTTGCGTACTTTTTAAGCTATCAAGTGTTTCCACAAGTGCAGATTGGCATCCATCTATTTTGTAGTTGATGATTATTTGTTTTCCATTAGGAATGACAAATGGAGGTGTGAATTGATGATGCATGCAGGAGAAGAGGTCGGCGAGGTTGGTGGAACTGGATCATGCGTATGTTCATGTGTACAACTGGAAAAATGTTTTGAACTGATTGGAAGCTTTCAAGGTCACAGAAAAAACAAGTCAGGACAGGATAAATGGCCTCGTCCGTTTGAATTTTACCTAGAGTAGTGATCACTCGGCAGAAGTCGTTTGCTTGACTTTGACTTGGCCGAGGCAAAGTTAAGGCTCAATAACAACGGTAGAGCACTGACGTTCTGAAGATTTCCTTCACAGTATTGTTTCACACTGTTTCACACATGTATGTATGCATGCATGCATGTGAGGAGACAGGAGATGGTCAATTGGTTAACCAGATCTGCAAGGTGAGCTTTGTAGAATGCCAGTAATTTGATCACCTTTGTTGAATGTGATCTGAGTTGTATATGTACTGACCTGGCGGTTGTACCAAAAAGCATAAGTTGGTAGGGAAAGACGGGAAAAATTCACTTATATTTCAACATTCCAGTTTACTTTGCCTCAAGCCTTAGGCATGAAATATATGTGGACAATATAATTCTTTTTTAAATTGCACTATAAATGGATTTTAATTAACTCGGGACATCTGGTCCTAATACAAAATCAAGTTACATGTGTATCATCTCGTTGCACCCAAAACCATAATGTTTCAACTATAATATATTGAACACATGCGAAGACATTATGCTTGTGGGTAAGATTAGATGTTTGTGGGTAAGATTACGCCTATAACTAAAATATTTATGTTTCAAGTTACATTTATGTTTCAAATTAAATATATTTAAAAGAGATATAAGGATTAGATGTTTGTGGGTAAGATTATGCCTATAACTAAAATATATTAAGATATATCCATTTGGCTCAGTGGCAGGATACACTAGTACACAAACGAATTGTGATGGCGGCTCCAGGGAAGAGGCCGCCAATCTCATACCTGCCAAGGCGCTGTCGTGTGCGTAAAAGGGATGTGCCGGACCTCTAGGAGCGCATATCTCATTGAGGTGTTGTCTCGCTCGTTAGAGAAGTGACGACGACAAGCCGGCACAGCGAACGGCGTATCTCGCTGTCCATATGCCCACCGCAACGTGGCTGAGGAGGTAGGACTTACATTGTATTTGCTTGCAATTTTCCTATTCATATGAACTCCAATAAATATATAATAAATATAATGAATATTTTCTCTTGTCTCGTTTGCAGGACCACACCTGTGTTCGGTAGGTGGAGAAGGAGGTGTTGTGCACTAAGAGGGGTGACCTCAAGTCAACAGAAGGAAAAATGGTGAGTTTTTATTTCTAAGATCTGCCAAGTAGATTTATATGGAAAATAATTTTAATATGTTTTACAAATATATAATAACCAAAACTATTAAATTTGTCAAATTAATCAAGTGTTTAGGTGGGGGCATAAGCCCTCTTGTTATTCCGTACAAGAAACATATCACTTTATTTGTAATTGTTAATATGTTTAGAAACATATCACTTTATTTGTAATTATTTGTAATTGTTACTATGTTTTCCTATATTGCAAGATTTACGAGGTTCGTCCACCGACCCGTTGGAATGATGCGGTTTTGTACCTCCTTGAGCACCTCGGGCCAGGCGACTCCAGCAGAGTCTTCTCCATATACATAGGGGACGACACCACATACGAGGACGCATTCAAGGTATATTTCTAAGCAACGTGCACTGCTAAAAAAATCACATAATTTTCCTAATTTCTTGTTTATTTTAGGTTCTATGCGACAGAGACTGTGGAGTTGGTATCCTCGTCTCATAGGCGGCTAGGGAGACCGACGCCTTCTACTCGCTCAAGGACCCTGCCGAAATAATTATTGTAATCCACCACTAGTTATAATCTTTTACCACCTATGGTACTAACGGTTGAAAAATTCAGGTGATGGAGTTCCTGAAGCGGCTGGTTGGAGGAAGGGCCTGTGTCCCTTCCTAGTATACCTGGAAGGCTTGAGTAATAACTGAACTGAACTTTTCAAGGTGAAGGAACCGCGTTCACAGCTCAAGATCATTATAGAGCAGGAAAAGGTCCCATGATAACATGATTGCCCATGAACTTAAAACCTCATTCCTTGGCTTGACGAAGTCGAAGTGACATCTTGGCCAACCAACATCAGAAGCCAATTCTGCAGTGAATAGAATTGGAAAAACATTTACTGCAGTGAATAGAAGTGGAAAAACATTTATGCTTATTACATGTACGTAGCCCCATTAGATACTAATAAGTTGTTTTTCCAAAACAGGATTACCTGGCTTTTACAGAAAGCATATATAATCATTAGATTAGATACTAATAATTAATGTAGTAACTTAGAAAACAAGTTCTATATATATAGGCACAGTCTGCTAATAAAGTAGGCACAGGTACGTAATCTTCATGCGTACACTTGTAGTATGCATGGTTTTATCTTGAAGTTGAAGGATTTGGTACAACTAACCCGGATAACCCCCCCCCCCCCCCCCCCCCGCGCTCGTCGCTCTCCTACCAGGGGCAACACAAGCGGCACAAACCCTAGCCGCCGCCCTCCCTCATCCTCAACACACCTCGCCGCCGCTTGAGCAGGGCATCGGAAAGCCCGCATGCCTGCTAGGATGGCGGCGGCGGGCTCATTTCGTCGCACCGGGGCTTCTCCAAAGCGGATCTGGGAGGTGCGCGGGACCTTGGCGGCGGTGGCCGCGCACAGTTGAGGAGGTGTGAGATCCCGGCGGCGGTCACGCATGGGCGAGGCGGCACCAGATGCGATGTGCGGGCCCGGCGGCGGCGGCGGCGACGACGACGATGATGCAGGGGTGCGGGCGCGATGACTCTATGGCGCAAGATGCCAGCGGTGGCCATGCATGGGTGAGGCGGCGCCAGATGCGGTGTGCGGGCACGGCGGCGGTGGCGACGACGACGATGATGCAGGGGCACGATCAGGACGACGTTGTGGCGCGAGTCCCCGATGGCGGATATGCATGGGCGAGTCGGCGCAAGATGCGACATGCGGGCCTGGCGGTGGCCGCCCATGGAGGAGGATGCGGCGCGTGGGCTCGGCGGCGGCCGCCCGCGGAGGAGGATGCGGCGGAGGTGCAGGGGTGGATGGTGGCCGGGCCAAGTGGAGGCGCGTGAGCCTGGCGGCAGTGTGCTGGCGCGAGGGGGCCAATGGCGGCAGCGAGCAGGAGCAACGCCCAATGGCCTGTGTGCCCAGGCAGTTGCGCGATGGTGGCGTTGGCCGTCACATTTGTGCTCGTGTGGCGCGGCGGCGGTCCAGCAGCGATTGCGGAGGAGTATCCCTGCATCGATGGTGATGCTGATTGTGGCTGTTGGCAGATTCTTTGGGCGAAAGCTATACTCGATCTTGGATCGATCGGTGATGGCGATGGTAGTGCATCGCCCCCTTCCTGAAGGCGTTGTCGGAAGAATCTTGTTGTCTCTTTTTTCAGGTGAAAACCTTTGAACTATGTGATGGTTCTGGCATCGACGGCGGTATTCTACCGTCGTTTTCCCCCTTGGGGTGTCGCCATGGAGTTGTTGGGCCCCGAGGTGTCATATATGGTAGAGATCACTCATATTCGGTGGCAGTAATGATTCTAGCATTAATTGTTTCTAAGTAAACGAGAGCTGCGAAGGATTATTGTTGCGCACAAACAACTCAGGTTGGAAGCAAAGACACGGAGGAAGATTAAGCTTAGTCTTGTTTTCTTGTTTAGTTTGACCAGTCCTATCTAAGGAATTTTAGCCCCAAACATCTGAGTTCTTTTGAATTTTCTCCCTCTCTGGGTGCCTCTGGTGGCTTGATCACTTTATGGAATGCTAATCGTTATACTGGTACTCTGGTTCATGTGAACTCCTATTCCATCACAGTCAAATTGGTCTGTTGTTTGAGTGGTAAAGTTTTTCATGTCACAAATATTTATGGCCCTTCTGCCCGTATAGACAAAACTGGTTTTCTGCTTTGGCTCTACAACTTGGACACTTCAGAGTTAGACGATTGGATTCTGCTAGGAGACTTCAACTTAATCAGATCACAGGATGACAGAAACAAAACCGGGGGCAATTCACAGGACATGATGGCTTTCAATGATTTAATTCAACATCTTGATCTGGCTGAAATACCCTTTCATGGAAGAAGCTACTCCTAGAGTAATATGCAACCTGACCCTCTTCTTGAAAAGCTTGACTGGGTCTTCACCTCCTCTTCTTGGGCACACAGCTTTCCTGACACCTCAGTTAGAGTGCTCAGTAGACCAGTTTCTGATCATGTCCCTTACGTGGTAAAGATAGGCACTTCTATTCCCAAGGCAAATATTTTTCGATTTGAGAATTACTGGGTGGATTTTCCTGGCTTTCTTCCAGCTGTGGAACTACATTGGAGTACAACACCACATTTTGCTAATGCTGCCAAATCACTCTCAGCTAAGTTCAAACAGACAAGAAGAGGACTAAAGCATTGGAGCAGGGGTTTCTCCAATCTTAGCAAGCTGATTTATAACTGTAACTTTGTCTTGGCCTTGCTGGACAGTCTAGAAGAGCAGAGATGCCTCAGTGGTCTTGAAAGAAGTTTTAGAGTGCTAATAAAACAACACCTTCAACAGTTACTAGAGGCCAAAAGGGTCTATTGGAAGCAAAGGAATACAGTTAGGTGGGTGAAGTTTGGGGATGAAAACACCAAACTTTTTCAGACCATGGCCACATATTCCTACCGTCGAAATTTTATTGCCTCCCTTGCCTTGCCTGATGGCTCAACAGCAACAACTCATACTGAAAAGGAAGCAGCTCTATGGAATTCTTTCAAAGAGAGGCTGGGGGTCACTGAATTTACAAGCATCATCTACAACCTTGATGAATTGTTACCTGTGGTACAGCTTCCTGAATTGGACCACCCCTTCTCAGAGATTGAAATCATAGCAGCAATGAAAGAAATGCCCAATGATCATGCACCAGGGCCAGATGGTTTTAATGGGCTTTTCTTCAAAAGATGTTGGTATATAATCAAGGAGGATATTTTCAGATTATGTAGGGACTTTGCAAATGGGCAGTTGGACCTGACAAGCATTAATAATTCTTTGATCACTCCGATCCCCAAGAAATCCAATCATGAAGGAGTTAATGATTATAGGCCCATATCACTCCTAAACAACTGCCTCAAATTGTTGACCAAGCTTCTGGCAAATAGATTGCAGCAAGTTATTCTTCGAGTAATCCATACTAATCAATATGGTTTTATTAAAGGCAGGACCATTCAAGATTGCTTAGCTTGGGCTTTTCAGTTTCTCCACATCTATCACAAATCCAAAAAGGAGATTGTATTGCTTAAGCTAGATTTTGAGAAAGCATTTGATAAGATCGAACATGAACTCATTTTGTCAGTAATCAGGCATAAGGGCTTCTCAGAAAAATGGGTGAATTGGATCAGAAGCATTCTATCCTCGGGATCCTCTTCAGTTTTGTTAAATGGCACACCTGGAAGAATTTTCAAATGTAGGGGGGGGGTCGGACAAGGTGATCCACTGTCACCTCTTCTGTTTGTCTTAGGGGCTGACTTGTTGCAAACTATACTTAATACTGTTGCTGCTTCTGGTGAACTCTCACATCCTCTTGGGTCTACCTTTGGTGGTGATTTCCCTATTATCCAGCATGCAGATGATACTCTAGTGGTGCTACCAGCAGCAAGTGATCAGCTCCAGGTGTTGAAAGAAATTTTAAATACATTTGCCTCTTGCACTGGACTCAGAGTGAATTTTGCCAAATCCTTCCTGGTGCCAATCAACATTGATAATGCAACAGCACTTCAGTTAGCTTCAGTCCTAGAATGCCAAGTCAGTCAGATGCCCTTCACTTATTTGGGGTTACCTCTTGGTACCACCAGGCCAGCAGTTTCTGAGTTCATGCCCATCCTAACTAGATTGGAGAGAAGGCTAATGGGGATCAACAATCTGCTATCCTATGCTGGAAGGTTGGTGCTGGTTAAATCCATTTATTCTGCCCTCCCAACCTTTTTTATTTGCTCTCTGAAAGTCCCAGTTCAAATTCTGAAGCAAATAGATAGATACAGAAAGTCTTGTTTGTGGAATGGTGGTGATCTGAGCAAGAGGGGGGGCTGCTTGGTAGCCTGGAAATATGCATGTAGATCAAAGGAGGAAGGAGGTCTAGGGATTGTGAATCTTAGAACACAAAATGAAGCTCTCCTGCTCAAATTCTTGCATAAATTTTATAACAAGCTTCATCTTCCATGGGTTCAGCTTACCTGGGATTCCTTGTATAGCAATGGTACTCCACCTCATGTCAGGTCTGCAGTGGGTTCCTTTTGGTGGAAGGATATCATGAAGCTGGCTGAGAAATTTAGAATGATTGCCACATGTTCCATCTAGAGAGGGGATACCTTGGTATTTTGGGATGATCTTTGGAATCTTGGAGTCTTGAAATGGAGATACCCACAGCTACATAGTTTTGCTGTCAAAAAGAAAATTTCTGCTCATGCATTTCTTAATAGAGCACTTTTGGAGAATTTTCACATGCCCCTGGCACCCCAAGCTGTCGATCAGTTGTTGTCTCTTGAAGATCTTATTGGTCAATTGTTGAGGAATGAGTCTGACAAAGATCAATGGTTCTACATTTGGGGATCCCAAGAATTTACATGCAAGCAAGCTTACACAAGCTTGGCAGGATCTCTACCAGCCTCTCCTCTCTTTAAATGGATGTGGAAGTCTAATGCCTTGCCTAGACATATGTTCTTTTTCTGGCTGTTGCTTAGGGATCGACTTAATACAAGGAATATCCTGCGAAGAAAACACATGGTTTTGGATAGCTACGTATGTGTTCAATGTGTGGAGAATGTCGAAGAAACCACCATGCATCTTTTCTTTGATTGCCCCTTCAGCCAGGCCTGCTGGCTGTTCATTGGTATAGACTGGGACACTTCGGTTCCAATCCTGGATATGATTATCAGAGCTAGAACTGCCTTTGGATCAATAATCTTCAGAGAGCTAGTAATTGTAGCCTGTTGGGCTATTTGGACTCATAGAAATGATATCATATTTGATGGAGGTTCATTATCTTTTGCGCGCTGGAGAGTTATCTTCCATGATCAGCTGCGGTTGGTTACTTTTAGAGCTAGACCAACCATCAAAGAGAAGATCAATCAGTGGATGAGTAGTAATTTAACAGTGTAATTCTTCCTCCCCTCTTTTCTTTGGCCTAAGGCCTGCCTGATTGTACATTTGTAAATATTCTTTTATAATAGAAAAGAAAAAATAGAGGTAGGGGCCTCCCCTACCGTTCCGGTTAAAAAAAAGGATAGTGTTTACAATTGGAGTCTAAGCACTCTTGTATTTTTTGGCTGCATATATCCACCATGGATATAGATGCCAGATTGTTATCCGTTATCTAAAAAAAATGGTTTTATCTTGAAGTTGAATGAAAGCATTTCTTATTGATATAGTTTCATGTGTAGTATACCCTACCATGCATGCAGATCCTAACTACCAAAAGATATGGTCAAGGAAATCAACGAACACATTAAGGAAGCTGAGAGGTTCACATAAAAAAGAGTAAAATTAAATCAAACACCGTTCATATTGATCATGGACTAACTCGCTTGTTTCCCTTCAACAAATTCAAGACGACTGAAACAAACAAGTAGCCGCTTCATTCAACAAACATTAACTTGATTCAAATAAAAGCGCGAAAGCCGCTTCACATAGCACATACGCAGGCCGGCCGTGCATAGCAAGCGAAAGGGACCCACGAGCAGCAACCACAGCCCACACAGGCCAAAGAGGCAACACGGTGGGGCCATCCAGGTGACACGTGTTCCGTTCCGTCCTGGACAAGGACGACGCCGTCCACCTGCTAGCTCGCTACCGACCCCGTCGTCGTCTTCTCCCTCAGCTCCTCGTCCGGCCTTTATATAAAGGAAGGTGGCGATGCCGTCTCCACCCGTGAACTCTGCAGTTGCTTGCCTAGTACTTCCCACATCCAGCAAAGGCTACATATATACTTCGCTTGCAACTGGTCGCTATAGCTTCTTGTAGTAGCTAGCTTTGCTTTTCTTTGCGAGAAATTGTTGCGACCACAAGTGAACAATGGGGAGGCAGCCGTGCTGCGACAAGGTGGGCCTGAAGAAGGGGCCATGGACGGCGGAGGAGGACCGCAAGCTCGTCAGCTTCCTCCTCAACAACGGCCACTGCTGCTGGCGCGCCGTCCCCAAGCTCGCCGGTGAGTTATCTGATGATCGATCGCCGTCAACGACGACGACGCCATGAGACATGAGCTCACTCGCGTCTGTGCTCTTTGAATGAACAGGATTGCTGCGTTGTGGGAAGAGCTGCAGGCTGCGGTGGACCAACTACCTGCGGCCGGACCTCAAGCGCGGGCTGCTGTCGCCGGAGGAGGAGAAGACGGTGATCGACCTGCACGCGGAGCTCGGCAACCGGTGGTCCAAGATCGCGTCGCGGCTGCCGGGGAGGACGGACAACGAGATCAAGAACCACTGGAACACCCACATCAAGAAGAAGCTCAGGAAGATGGGCATCGACCCCGACACCCACGAGCCCCTCCACCATCCGGGTCCGCCTCCTCCTCCTATGACTCCGAAGGAGCCGGACACCGGCGGCTCGCCGGAGGAGGGGGAGAAGAAGGCCGTCGCGGCGGTCACGCCGCCAGGCGCCGGCGGCGGACACGAGTCGTTCTGCGTCGACGAGGTGCCCATGGCGCACCTCTTGGACGGCATCGTCATTCCCGGCGACGACGACGTCGTCCGCGCGCCGCCGCCCGCGGCTGGAGTCATCGGCACGGCCTATTCGCCTGAATCTTCCTCCACCACCTCCTCGTCAGCGTCCTGCTACTCCGCCTCGGCGGCGGCGGCATCGAGCGGTGGCGGCAGCATCGTCGTCGACGGCGAGTGGCCGGAGTGGCCGCAGATGATGGAGTGGCCGGAGTCCATGTGGCTCGACGACGTGGCCGCCGGCCCGACGCCGTGGGAGCTCGAGGACGACCCCTTCCTCCTCACGTACCAGAGGATCGCACTGTTCGATCACCAGGAGACATGGAACAACAGCAGGGTCGAGCTCTTCTGATGAAGCTAGTCATTCTTTGTTTGTACCAAAAAATTTGTCGCCACGAGTACAGACGTCAGACTACACATTGTGCTCCTAAAAAAATGTTGCAGGTTCGCCTTGCACAGTACCATATATTCACCTTCGTTACAAAAGTTACATTAGAGATATATACACGTGACCAAAAATTGTTGCAGGTTCGCGGGATGCACAGTACCGTTCCGTCATTCACCATCATCGTCGCATTCGGCTGCTCGAAAAAGATTTGAGATATTGCACTGTTCCGTCATTCACCATCGTCATGTTCACCAAAATAAGTAAAACATTGGCCACTTGCAAAGAAATGATTGCGAAAACTTGTTTGGTATACTTGTAGTGCATTGTGTTTGGCCGGGCGTGCACACGACGCAGCGCCGGACCATGAGAGCATTAATTGGATAATGAAATGGGAGAAAATTGGTCCTAGCCTTTTTGGATATTGCGCAATGCAAGACCTCTACGACGACGAAGATGTGAAACCACTTTGTGCATGCTTTGCTTAATAATTTCTACAAAGACGTTTAATTTCCATGGTTCGCGTATATATTTTCCTTTCATTTTCTTTCCACGAGGTCACCCTAGCGGCCTTAGAGCATCTCCAAGAGACTAGACAAATCGTTTTCTAAAGTTAAATTTAGCTATTGTTAGAGAAAAAACGTTTCCAACAGACTCTGTAAATGACTCTCGAAATTTAGTGGCTCTTTATTCCACCTCATTCGCTAGCCATTTTTAGCTAGCCTTCCTCACTAGCCATCTTTATAGAATCTGTTGGATTGCCTTGTTATTTGTTAGTCAAATCTATTTTTGAGAGTAGCTAAATCAGTAAATTTGACTAGTCTTTTTAGCTAATCTCTTGGAGATCCTCTTGCTCTCAGGTATATAAAGACACTAGCTAACGGTCTCTTTAAGGCTGTGTTTCTTTGGTTTCTGGCAAAATTTTGCCTAAAAGAATTTTACATGCATGGAGTACTAAATGAAGTTTATTTGTAAAAATTTTTCAGGGATGAGTACAACTTTGCGCGACGAATCTAACGAGCCTAATTAACCCATATTTTGTTATAGTAACACTACAGTAACCATCCTCTAATCATGCGGTCAAATGTCTCATTAGATAGATCTCACAAAACAGCTTAATGTTGTGAAGATAGTTTTGTAAACTGACTTTATTTAATACTCTTAATTATTGGTGAAAGGGGTGGGCAAAATTTTGCCCCACTCAATGAAACACGGCTGTTGCCGGTCCTGGTCAATTTCCTCTCCCCTTCCGCAGTGTCATTCTCTGTATGTCACTGTAGAAACGAAATTTGACGGAGAAGTGGGCGCACAAGCGACAGTGAAAAGTATATATCACTGTATAGAATTTTTCGGTTTAATTAGTTTACTATCGACTTTTTGTGGTGACGGTGATTTTTGCGGCATGCTTGAAAATTGTGGAGTACTAGTATTTCTCTACTATGCCACAGCAAAATTCCATCCAAAGTCAAACCCTATCCATCTCACGTTCCATTTCATGCTCACGGTTTTCCATGCTTCATTTCGGTCTCGACGACCTTTCCAAAAAGGTCCAATCTAGCTAAGATATCCTAGGAGATAAAGTGGTTTGGAAAAGAAAGAAAAAGCAGCTTTAATTTGTTATGGAAGGCCGGGGAAGGAGAGACGCGGTTGTGCTAGCTTGTGCATGCATGCGTGCTCGCTGCGCTTCTTCTGGACTCTTCCGAGGGAGTCCCAGCGGATGGGCGCCACGTGTGCCCCGCCACATTCATTTTTGCTCGTCATGATGCCATGGTGGAAGAACTTGAATGGAAAAGGGAAAAAAAAAAGGCTAAGACACAGGCTTTGTCCGACGATCCACTTGACGGCAAGCTCGGAAAGGTCAGCCGCGTGTCGATCCCATTTGTGCTCTCTGTCCGAGTACACCTGCCGTCCTAAATAACTGTCTTTAGATATCCGTGTTTTTCTTATAAACACATTTTTCGGACGACGATTATTAAGAGATGGAGGGAGTACGAACATGTCATAAATCTTACAAGGTTCCACACTGCAACTCAGGTTATCGTTTTCTTCTCTCATTATATATGCATATAATTAAAAATAGTTTTTAGGCTAGTATAGCACAAAGAAGGCTGAAGTCAACGTCAACACAGAAGGTAGCTCCATGTATGCATCGTCTAGCCAAACACAAGGAGACTGCAGGGACCAAAAGCATGTCGGCAGTCAAATCGGAGATTATTACAGCCTCCCAGAGAAGGGCTGGCGAGTATCATTGGCTTGGCAATGCAGATAAGGACCGGTCGTTCTTCTAGAGTAGTCAGATATATAGACGCTGCAGTATATTCATCTCTCATCTGGAAGCAGCATGGATATGATGGACATGGACTCATCTGGACAATGGAGCTTGCTGTTACTCAGCAAGACTACTGAGATTCTATATATGGCTCCAAAAGTGGGGAAATGGAGCTGGTATAGGGAAAGTGGGATCAGAACAAAGTTCTATTTTGTACTAGGTCAAACTACCTCTAGAGGGAGTAAATAAATTTGGTTACGTTATTTTGATACTAGCTGTCAGAGTAATGTTTTCTTCAGTGCAGTAAAATTTCATTATCCCGGCCGGGCCTACCAACTCCATAGATGTTGTCCGTTATATTTTTTTTTCTCCGGACATGACTGAATAAAACCTAGCTAGCTTAGGGCCTGTTTGTTTTTCTCCGTCTAAACTTTAGCTCCGTCACATCGGATATAAACACGTTAATTAGGAGTACTAAATATAGATTAATTAAAAAAATTCATTACATAAATAACGACTAATTTGCGAGACGAATCTATTAAGCCTAATTACACTATAATTAGACAATGTAATGCTACAGTAAACGTATGATAATTATGTGTTAATTATAGATTAATTAGACTTGTTAGGTTCATCTTGTGAAATAGATATAACTTATGCAATTAGTTTTACAATTGATTTATGTTTAATACGTCTAATTATTACTTATTTAAAGCTCTAAACTTTAGCACCGGCACCTTAGTCAAACTGTGCTTTTGGAACTAGCTCATCGCTCCTGATGTCACGATGAGGTGATCAGCATGAAGCCTACCCATTCGTCCATCTGATTGGAAGTCACTTGAGAGTCACCTGCAGTCTCGCACGTGCTGTGTTTAACTGCTAAGGGCAGTCTCAATCCTCCATATAGAATGGTTTTCATAGCATTAATTAGGCTGTCACATAGGACTTTTTGCTTGTGTGGCACTGTATTAAATAAGAGAGAGAGTGGAAAGAGGAAGAAACTGGGTCTCATGCAAGACTCAGTGTCGACACGAGAACCTATACACATGACACTACCAAAGTTTGCATTGGGAGAGGATATTGTCTTCACGATAGAAAAAGAACAAGTATGATCGGTAGAGAAAAAAGATGATGAATTTATTAATGATCCATCCTAAGAAATTATGGGTTGGAGAATGTACTGTCTAAGGTGATGTCTTGCTAACATAGCAGCATGAACACTACCCATAGACATGACGGGTTGGGACGGTGAGCACAAGTTTTCAAACAATTTCAGCTCCGCGCGCATCGAGGTTGCATGCATCTGTCAACATCTGAGGATAACCACCGCCTGCGGAAAATCGGTTTCACCTGGACGAAATACGTGCAGATGCAGATTTCAGAGTCCTCGTTGAACATACTACATTTCTCCAATTTCCAGAAGGAAATGTCATCACACACGAATTGCTTCAAATTAAACTATCAGGAAAACAGCAATTAATGAACAAGACTGAAGAGCCCGAAACTTCAATTTTTAGAATATCTAGAGAATATATGCTCGGGTGTTCTGCAGTCACTGAACTTTCTTTTTCCTTTTATTGGCCTAAGGTTGGTGCTCTCGGTCTGTCTCTCCAACTCTAACGACAAGTCTTGGTGAGCCACATGCATGATCGGTTTCACGGATAAGGTAGTAGCATAAGAGAGAGGCAGGCCGACTTGGCGATGGTGCAGTGGCTATGGTTACCATGAGAGCAGCTCGGTGTGGGTGGACAGCGAACCGTGGGTAGAAAAAAGCGAACCATCAACATAGCCAGCATCGAACCGTTCGACTTCTGGTGTCAGATCCCACCGCATCAGGACTGGAGCTGCCCTGAAGGTGGCAAGACCAAGTAGCTGTGACATCGCGGTGATGGATGCGGTGGATGGCCAGTGGGTAGGGACCTTATGCTAAAGAAGAAGATGATGTCATTGGAGGGAAGGACATGTATGTAGGAAGTTGCGGTGTATAGGATAGTGTTTCGCTAAAGAAACCCTCCAGCGAGACCCTAACCCACCTCAGCAAGGCCCAACTCATTTGTGCAGCGACAGTGGTATAGTAGGCTAAATAAAGGAGCTCGTAGGAGGGCGTAGCCGATGGATGAAGAAGATTAGGCATGATCATCTGGTCTGGATCGTCGGATGATAAAATTAGGCGCTGACACACAAAACACTTGGGCATCCAATAGGCATTCCTTAATTTTATTATGTTTTGTGCTTCACTGTTGTCATAGACATTTTTTATGAAACATATACAATTACTATTGCTATCATCAAACGAATTATGACACTCGCAGTATATACTTCCTTCTACATCTTCTTCAACGGGTTATTCGGTTGCTCACAATCTCTCACGCGCATTATTCTATGTTTTTGAATTTGAACACAAGTACGACTGCGCGGTGACGTGCAGAGAAAGAACAGTGCTCATGCAACTTGCAGATCGACGTGACACCGAAGACCGTGTTTTTTGGAGCGATCCGGTCGGTCAGTGATTGTCATGAGACGCCGAGGATCGACCCTAGAGCTTAAATTAAAACCTAACCTTGAAATGTATAGCATGCCCAATTGGACGATTTGTTACTAAACTGCCAACATTCCACGAGTGACATTCAATTCTGGACGAGTGCAATCGCCATCGATACATGCGTCGCTGTTCCTGAATTGGCCGGCACCGATTTGTAGCAGACGAGTTTGAAACACAAATTGTCAAATACTCCCTTCGTATTCATATTAGATAACGTTTGGACAAGATTTTAGTCAAACATTGAAAATATAAATCATGGATAACTTTTAAGTCGTTGAGTTTGAAAATGTGAAAGTCATATTAGATTTATCTTAAAAATATTTTTATAAAAGTATACGCCTATTTTTTTAATAAATATTTTTGTAAAAATAAGAAGTCAAAGTTACATTTTGGAGATCGTGTTGTTATCCTAAACGTCATTTAATATCAATATGGAGGGAGCAGAGACGTGAATCGGTGAGTGAGAATAGGTCGGCGAGGTTGGTGCCAATAGTACAAGCATACGTAACGTGCCTACAGCTGGAAATAAACGTGTTGTATTTTTGCGAAAAAAATAAACGTGTTTTTTGAGCTGTAGAAACTTTCGAGGCCACAGAAAAAAACAGGTGAAGGTTGAAAATTTGAGCCAAGCGAGCGTGGCCTCATCCATTTGCGTTTTACAGTAGTTCAGAATGACCACTCGGTAGAAGTCGTCAGCTTGACTTTGGCAGAGCCGCAGGGGCAGTTGGGATGGGCACGCAAGCTTGTCCCAGTAAACACTAAACACCGAGGTCAGAAAATTTTGGATGCCAATGCCATCCGACCATGTTGGCCACATAAATAAACAAGAAAAATTTACATGCAACTTAACCTTTGCAAACCCATACACTATTCGCATCACAATTCATATACTCCTGGCCTCAGTGGCTCAGTGGAGACTAGCACGCCTGTCTCAGAAATCGACAATACTTTTAGCACACAAAGTAAAGGAGATAAGAGTGCTGCCACTGCCAGTACACATTGATATATATCCACAAACATTTCTGCAAATTTCTTTCCCGCGATCGACAAAGCCGGCCTGGCTGTTGTTTTGCTGCCAGCGGAAAAGGGAGATATGGAAGGAAAAGGTGGTCAAGAAGTGCGGGGGGTCGTATAATAAACAACATCATCTCACCAAATCAGGATAGATATGCTCCGTGGGCCATGGCCTCCAGCAAACATCCATGCAAACCCATATACCTTTCGATTTGCGGCATTGACCCACGACCCAATCAATCCTTCAGACGACAGAGATGGTTGGTAGGGTACTGTAATCCCTGCAGATCGCATCCTGCACCTGCAAGCCGCGCGCAACTTTGCTGAGCCCTACCACTCCACCGAAACGCCGGAGCAAGACACACCTGCCGGGTCAGCTGTGGAGCGAGAAGCAGCGGGAGGAGTGTTGACACAAAACCGCGCCAACAGAGTCGCCGATGCCTTGGAACGAAACCGGTCAGACCGCTTGGTGCAACCGGTCAGACCGCTTTCCTTGAGATGAACCGGTCAGACCGCTTTTGAGACCGGTCAGACCGCTTTTGGTGTGGCGACGATAAAACCTAGAATCTCGAGCTCGGGAGGGACCCCGTCGGAGCTTGAGAGTCTAGGGTTGTTCTAGGATCGGCAGGCCACCTAGAACGCCCTCAAACGTCGTCGAGACGAGAGAAGAACAGAAGATATGGGGATTGGAAGAGCTAGGATTTGGAGATAAAAGTAATGCAGAACATAAAAGTAAAGAAAACGATAAATAAGATAAAAAAGATAAATTCGATTGGATGTTGGATAGATTATCTCAATCGGCCATAACCCTTTATATTTATAGGGTGGGATGGTCTTCCCCGTTGAGTTGGTTTACAATACGGGATAAAACTCTTTGAAAGTCCTAAACCTACTCCATCACGACAGAAACCGGTCAGACCGCTTCTAGGAACCGGTCAGACCGGTTTGGCTGTTGCTAGATCAGCTACAGTAAAACCGGTCTGACCGCTTCCTAGAACCGGTCCGACCGGTTGCCCTAGTCTGATAGGCAACTGCCAATTTTGGTTGTCAACAAGGAGGATCGCCGGGATCCTCTGGAATGATGATGATTGGCCGCGCACCAACCACTCCGGTGAGGCCAGCCACGGCCAGGCAAGTGGAGCTCTGAGTGTGCCGGCGACTGACGCGTCGTGGCTGGCTTTCGCGGTGGGCGCCGCCGGCGGGGGCGGGGGGCGTTTTGTGGGTGGCGACGTCGTGCCGGCCGCCGCAGCCGTGTCGACCGGACACGGGCCGGGCGGTGATGATGCAGGGCGGCGCAGGCCAGGCCACGGCACTAGTGGCTGGACCCGCCGCCAACGATGGCGAACCCGGCGGTGGGCCGCGCACGACGGCGTTACGGTTACGCTCGGGCACAAGGCCGCGCTCGAGCGGGCCAGGAGACACGGAAGAGCCCACCACCAGCAGCCGGGCCAGTGCAGCAGCAGGCTGAGTGAGGACGGGTGGTCGCAGCCCAAGAACTCGAGTTTCCCGGGACGTGCAATACCAGGCAGACTCATCCAAATATTCGTTCATTCTTAAATTTGATACTCTTTCCTTTTCAAATGTATTATATTATCCTAAAGGTGATTTTTTTAGGAAAAAAGGAGGGAGTAGGTAACACGACTCATACATCAAGATCACTCGCAATTCTAGCAGAACAGTCAGCAGCAGTCGAGGAGCAGAAAGATTCCTGCACAAGTAAGATTTTTCTTAGCAAGACTTCAGCACTCACTGGTACAGCTATGACATTAAGAAAATTCATTATCACATTACCTGCAGGTTCTCAAATAAAAAATCCCAGCCCCTTAAGTGCCATTTCCTGCACCACCATTAGGCACTTCTGTCAACATGGCAAACACGAACAACCAAAACTTCCCTCTATGAAAGCAGCATCCAAAACCTTCTATTGACCTGTGCACATCAATTAGAATTTGATAAATCTTCTGAGGCAACAGTAGGAAAGAGGAATTGGTTGAACAGTCACTTGGGAACATGCAAAACCTTCTGACGACCAGTACATATGTTTCTGAACTGTCAATTTGCAGTTTCAGTCTTTTAGGCCAATCGGCAGTCTACGAGATCAAGAATATGAACAGCCACTTGGGAACATGCAAAACCTTGTAACGATATGTTTCTGAACTGTCAATCTGCATTTTCAGCCTTTTAGGCCAATCGGCAGTCTACGAGATCAAGAATATGAACAGCCATTTGGGAAGTTGGGAACATGCAAACCCTTGTAACGACCAGTATATTTGTTTCTGAACTGTCAATCTGCGGTCTCAGACTTCGCCAATCGGCTGTCTACGAGATCAAGAATAAGTTCCTGCTCTGCATTCCGCAGCTCACAGGAGTAAAAAGAAAAGGCACATGATCAAGAATCACCACTGCGTTGCCAATTAGAACATGATAAAGAATAAGTTCTGCTCTTGCATTCCGCATCTTGAAGGTCACAATACAAGAACAAGAATAGTACAGTTTTTCGCCATATAAGGCGCAGAATTTGTAAGCCTATAATATGATACTGCTAAATTGACACATTTAATTTCCTTTTTGCAAGACAATTGGTGCTAGGGCAAAAAATAATCAAGAGTCTGCAAGTGACAGCTCTCTTGTTAGTAAGGTGGGGTACCACCAGCTAAACCAGACATGCAGCAACTAATATGGCAAAATATCATAAACAAGAACATCGTCAACAACATATATAATCTCTTCCTCTCGAGCCCTTGCCTGAATGCAAAAGTATTTTATGGTTTTGCATCAGTCAGCCTGGACAAATCTATGAACATTGGCGCATGATCAGATCAGATCTGTAGTTTCGTATTGGGGGACTCTTGGCTGAAGCTGATGTTCCTGGGCTGGCCTAAACATAGTGACTCTTCGCGGTTGCTTGAGAGGGCAATGTCTGTGCACGATGACTTATCATTGGCGCTCCCGCTCCCTAATGTGTCGCTGCTTTCCAATGGGCTCTTGGCTGCGGGGTATGGCGCAGAAGTTGTAACCCTGTAAGAGAAGCATGCAAAGATGAGGACCAGTTTCTGAGAGCAAATTCAAATCTGTTGTATGGAACTAGGTTACTGTGATGTACTCAAACAAATGTGGTAGAATAACTGATAACAGTTTTTAGGACACATAAGCTTAAGAAAATGGGTTCTACCTTTCCTTTCTTTTCTCCAAGAATCGAGCCAGGGACGCCTTTCGAGCTTGAGGAACAGCTGCAACGGACAATAACAATTTCAATACGGTGTAACAGGGCAAAAAAATTACTGAATACCACGATGATAACAGAGAGTATCATGCTATGCAAAATATAAGCAGCCAGCAGTACCTCTAGGCATTATAGCTGCTGCAGTTGTAGTGGCCAGTGTTGCAGGCTGAGTTGCAGGAGCCTGACTTAGGGGAGGCACAGCTAATGGGACTGAAGATTTTGGCACTGGGGAGTCAATGTTACAGCTAGAGGTGCTCCTGGGGAGAGTTGCAGCTTGCAAGACGCCAGGGATTGGCTTGGATATGGAAGATGGAGGCGGCGAAACATGATGTGGTTTTTGAAATAGCATCTGCTTTGGAGGCGAAACCTCTGGTACTGTGACTTTTGTTGGAGCAAAAATCGGAGCTTCTGGCTTACGGGCAACAGGGGTTGAGCTTGGAAGAGATCCTCTGCTGGCTAAGAACATGAGCTCCTGAGCCTGTAGCGATGAAAAATGTCAATCAAGCAGCTTAAAAGCCAAGCAAATTAGCATCAAAATGCGGCATCTGTCGTGAAAAATCTATATTTCCTATAAAAATCACAACAGATTATACCTTCTCAGCTGAGACGTTATCGAATACATTGACAGAACCAGCATAAAAGATTGTCAACTGTGCCGTCTTTGGCTTCACTGCATCCCTTCACAGGCAAAACAAGCAAATGTTTCAGTCCTAATTTACAGCCACTTCTGCAAATCACGAGTCTTATAACGGAGCAAATTGACTACCTTGTTCCATACACGCCAACGGTAGAATTGGTCACCGCGTTGTTCATCGCGAAAGGTGCCTGCTTGAACGGACCACCACCGACGACGCCGTTGGGAAGGCTAGGAGAGCTCTGGACCCTGAACATCGGGTTGTTCTGGTTGTACGGCGACGAGACCGGAATCACTCTAGCACCGCTAAGCGCATGCTGCGGCAGCTGCGCGCGGTGCACGGCGGCGTACTGCTGGCTGTCGGAGCCGAACGATCTCTGTGAAACATCGTCACAGCCCCCACAAAGGGAAATGGATGCATCAGTAAAAACTTGCAAGCTGACATGAACCAGAACCAAGAAGAGCAGCCGCAGCCTACCTGGTGCGTCAGGATACGAGGGGCTGGGTTCTTGGCGCCGTCGAAGGCGGCGAACTGGGGGAACAAGGGCTCCTCCCTCGCCGCCGACCGGAACGACATGAACGACGGGGAGGCGCCGGGCTTGCTCGCGAAGGACCAGTCCATCGCCGGAGTTCCTCCTCCTGCTGCTGCTCCGCCTCCTCCGAAGTAAGCTGAGAGAGATTTCGACACGAATTCTGAATCAGATGCCGGCATATAAATACACGCAAGAAAGCACGACGCCATGAATGGATCCGTTAGCTATCCCCATCCCACGAGCGAGCAGCGGGAGCTCGAATTCAACTAACGACGCGCGCGGCTGCCCGAAAGATTCGGCCAGCCTCTCCCCGCGGAAATCATCGCTTTCTTGACGCATTAACTCTCTCCCGAATCGAGCCTACACGGCATGCCGGCCGCCAAAAGGAATTCGGCAGCCACGCCGCCCACGCCAGCCAGACCCCCACTCTCTGTGTCTCCTGTCTTTCCAGAGGAAAAGTAAAGAAACAACATTGGAGGAGAGAGACAGAGCTAGAGAAGGGGGGTCTGGAGCTCGAATTTCGCAGCGCACACCCATGCCGCATCTCACCGAACCGACCGGAAACGAACCCAATCCCGCACGGCCGGGTGCGGGCGCAGATCAAGAAACCCAGCGCGGCAGCCGGCGAAAGGAGGCCGGGGAGCGTACCTGAATCCTCCCTGCCGGGCTGCGGCGGGCGCTGCTGCTCCTTGCCGATCGCGGTCAGGAAATCCCTCTCCATCCAACCGGGCTCCGGAAAGGAGGCCGCAGAGTTTGCCCTCCCAAGGTAGCAGGTGGGTGGAGTTGAGGGGCGGACAACACCGCTCTCCAAGCAAGCTCGGTGAAGCTTCTCCTCTCTCTTCTCTCAGCTCGTCCCCTCCTGGTGTGGTGTAATGACGATGCGCAGCAGCCTTGACCGTTCTCCTTCTCCTCCCGCGCCCCCCTCTCTCTCTCTCTCTCTCCTTCCTCTTGTAGACTTGCCGTGTGTGCTATTTGTGTTTGTTTAATGGCGTGAGCTCTTTTTTTTAATGGAAAACGAGGGGATTAGATTAGCAGCTGGGGAAATGAAGGTAATAAAAGAAAAGGAGTGGTGCGCATGGCGACCGTGGGCGGTGGGCCCAGTGCGCGGTGACCGGATCGGGCGCGTCGCCATCGGCGGGGCCCGCGCCACGTTTACCGGTTCCCCCGGTCGCTTCTCCCACGTGGTACGGCACGAGGGCCCATCCTGCTACAATAGATTCCAGGCCGCGGCTACTACTGACAGCTGGGCCCGGGAAGGGATGGGACCCGCATGTCGGTGGACGGGGGTGTGCGGCGCCAGGGACTCCGGAGGCGGTGGGCGGCAACACGTGTCCGGGACGGGGGCGCGCACGAGGCGAACCGGGTGGGCGGGCCTCGTGCCACTGCCCGCGGTGGGGCCTCGGGATTCTCCGAGCGGGGAACGGGGCCCACGTGGTGCCCGGCCATGGAAATAAAAATAGGACAGCTCGTGTCGGGGGAAAAGATGCCAAGGTTAACAAATGTACTAGTTTATATATATATATACTTCCGTATTAAATAAGGGGAAAAAGAATGGGAGTAGCGTCACGGGGGCCTCGGACTTTAGCAGGTGGCGTGCCGCGTCGGTTTTTGTTTAAGTTTTCTCGCCATCACCATGTGCCATGTGCGCACGACGGTTTTTTATAAATTTGATGTCATTGGCTTTGTGCTAAATAACAGAGAAAAATGGGTTTCGTAATTCCACCCCCCAAGCTGCAATGGTCCCGCTGTTGACTTCGATAGTTTTGCGTCTTGGATATGGGAGGTGGAAATTACTTATTTAATTTTTCATATTTTCTGATTTACAGTGAATTGGTTATGTTGCTTTTAGACATTAAACCAAGCTTTCCTTAGAAAATGCATATGTATGAGAATAACCTCTCTAAGATCAGACATCACTCTTTTACTATTGTGGCTAAAATCGAATTCTGATAATAGTTTGATGGTTAAAAATAAAATTATCATTTTTTATAAAAAAATTATAGTATAATTATGGCCCAAAATTAATGTATTTTTAATTAATATATTCCGATATGAAATTATATTAGCAATAAAATGTACGTTTTTTTGCTTGATTCTTTTGTTGACACTACCAGAATCATGCGCATTGGCACCGGGTGGGAAACCCCCTTTAGCACCGGGTTTCCCACCCGGTGCCAATCTTCCGGTGCTAAAGGGTGCCACCTTTAGCACCGGGTAAAATAACCGGTGCTAAAGGTGGGGGCACTAGCAAAAAAACATTTGCATATTTGCGTGTTGCGGGATTCGAACTTAAGACCTCTTGGCTCGCACGCGTACACCCACCTAACCATCTCACCTACGCTACACATGTGATAAGATAAAAGATGCTTTCCTTTTATAGTAGCATATGACACCCCCTTTAGCACCGGGTCGTAACACGACCCGGTGCGAAAGGGTCTTTAGCACCGGGTCGTAACACGACCCGGTGCTAAAGGGTAGCCCTTTAGCACCGGGTGGTGTTACGACCCGGTGCTAAAGTGTGAGGGCCTTTAGCACCGGTTGCTAACACCAACCGGTGCTAAATTAGCACCGGTTGGTGTTAACAACCGGTGCTAAAGTGTTTCCGGGGGCACCCTAATTTCGCACCCGGTGCTAACGTCACATTAGCACCGGATCTTTAGTGCACCGAGGCATATGAGGGGTGCGGATGTGAGTTATTCTTGTAGTGTGATTAACCATAAATATGTTACAACAAATGTTCTTTAATTCCTTTAAGAATAGAGCTGATCGAGTGTAGTAGTTTAACCAGCTAATCACGCTTGTAAACAACTATAACACGGTTTACACACACACACAAAAATATCTTGTCAAACTTGTAAGAAAAACTGTGCCAGTCTGCATAGGTTCCATCTTCATGCCATGACTAAATACTCGCTGAAATCAAGATGGATCAAAAATATTTTAAAGTACAGATCATGTGGAGCTAGCTGCTGCTACTACTAGATGCAGTTTTAAATACATTAGCAGGATGTCACACCCGGATTTACACAAAACCCGAATGTGGCCATATGTGTGCCCAGGAAATCCACCGACACATATAGCGAACAAATATGGTAAAAATCAGAGTACAATGCTTCATTATTCAACATAAAGTAGCGATTACATCAGAGTTTTGCATAAATGAAATACATGGACAGCGGAAGACTAATAAACTCTCTCTAAGTGTAGCCGCAATCCCACAGGGACTCTGACTGGGAGAACGCCAACTCAAAAGTACGGCAAGTCCTCTGAAAACTCCACAGCATAATCAGCCTGACTCCAATCTGTTACCCGTCCGGGATTTTGCCCAAAAATGATAATAATAACAAGTGTAAGTAACATGATTACTTAGCAAGTATAGCACGGGTTATGAAGGCTCAAAAAGGCTAGACACTGGCTTAACTGCATTAGCACTTTTAGTTGGTTCGTTTTAACTTTATCCAAGTTACTACAAGTGAATGAGGACCCAGTTGTAACCCAATTAATGAAGTGTAAGTATCATTAAGCAGGAATAAATACCATATTCTAATCAAAAAGGATCCAAGCCGCTCGTGACCCTGAGCAAGGCTATCATGATAGATCGTACACTCTGCAGAGGTTTCGCCCTTTACCCACCAGTCGCGTAAAAGTTCAAAGTAACTTTGCACCCAACCACGCACATCAACACTTCCGAGGTGTGACTGCATAGGGACGCTACGAGGCTTTCACAAGACATCCTAACAAGTCAGTAGCCGCTGGAGTACTATACGGTGGTGAAAACTTAGGCACCGAGATCGACGTACGCCCACGGAGTCACACCGTGAGGGGGTCGATGGCGTCCGGAGCGCGGGTATCGCACCCATACTGCGCAACGTGCAGAGTTCTCAATCGTTGAGACTCCTACACGGGACTGGGTCTAACGTGACCTAGCCGACGGGCTACCGTCCTCGGTGGAATCGGAGATCACCCAGCGCCGTACCTCCCACAACGCCGTTGGCCCCTCGGTAATTACTGCCAAGCTAGAGACGTACAAGCTACTTGACCAAGACCAGAGCCCATATAGTTCCGGCGGTGGCGACAGGCTCCTGGGTTGCCGCTTTAAGAACCGGTCCTTAGAGGGAGACACTAGAGCAAAGCACACAGCACATGCTCTAGCTCCCTAATCCAAGTTGCTAAAAAGCAAGTTTTATCATTAATGTTGAAGTGGACCATTAAGTCAATATTAACAATTAAGTACAGGTGACAGTAGTTGCGCCTAGCAAGATACTACCCATATGCAAAAACCCATAGGAATACAAGGACAGGGAAAATAAATGCTAGGAAATAACCTTAATGTTAACAATATTAGACATATGCGTATGTAATGAACAGTGTATTAAAAGTGAGATAGGTAGCAAGGATTGTCCGTGCTATAACTTGCCTTAAATCTAACTAATAGCTGCTCAAAGTCTTCAGTGCTTCATCTTGAATCTTTCGAATGGCCTTCCTCTACTCGCAACAATCATCGAGCACAACACGTGCAGCTAAACAAGCAACAACCAATATACAACTAAGAACAATACACCAATCAAAAGGAAAAGCTTTTAAAGAGCGCGCTAAAGGATATGGCTTGGTTTGATGGTCACGTGAACGCAAGGATCGCTGAAAACGAAGCAACGGTTGAAAAGATACAGCTATCGGAGGATTTGTATTAAATGAAAGACTATGGGCTTCATTTATTTTAATTTAAGTAACATTATGTATTTAATACAAATTATATTTTAACCTTTAGAGAAGTCGAAGTAAACCTAGTCATATTTTAATTGTAAATGTTCAAGTATAAATTATTCAAGTTGAAGCATTAACTCAAAATAAATCATATGAGAACATCTAGTCGGATAATTTTATGAGTCGTGTTTGATCTAGTCAATATTATGATAGAAACATATTCATGTTGATATTAATCATTATTAAAATTTATTTATGAAAACTCGAATTGTAACTCTAGCTTTCTTTTAAATTGGAAAAGCTAGTTTAATAAACTTTAGTCAAATTAATATTTCTTTATGAAAATCCGAAGTGAAACTTAATTATATTTTATATTCAGAAAACTAATGAATAATTATTAATCATGTTAACATTAATACGAAAAATTGTATATTCTTAATTAGGTTTTAATTAAGAAGAGACATTTAAATAGCATTTAATCAACTTAATTTTAAATAGAAATTCGGAAACAAGTTACATGAGTCTAACGCAACGAAAATGGATTGAATCGGAGCTAGAACGCGTAATCTATGGATTAATCAAGGCTGCAGGGATTTATTCGTAATTAACAATAGACTACAGGGGCTAGCAGATAAGATCTGCAACACTCAGCAAACAGTGCTCGCAAAAGGATGATACTATGAGGTTAGATCTGTAAAAGAGCTCGGGTTGGGTTTATGAGCAAGCATTAAATAGATCTAGGGGGTTTTCTGTGAAGTCTTCAAGACACAAGATCTATCAGCAAGATTAGATGATTTGGCAGGGTTCTTTTCGCAAATCGTCTTTCTTCTTCCTTGGGTCAGCACAGCAGCGCAGGCAGGCGGCTCTGGTCGACGGCAATGTTGGCTCTCCGGCGACGTAGGCCGGCGGGGATCTAGCGCAGGAGGTAGAGGAGATGGAGGGGATCGAGGGGATGTGCTCACCGACGGCGGGGATGCAAGGTGGCGGCCGGAATCGCGTCCGCGGCGGAGCAGGCGGCAGGCAACGAGGTGCTCGCGTGGGGGGGCTCCTCCGGCGGCGGAACCACGACCGTAAACGGTGGCGGAGGTGCGACTCGGCATGGTGATCCCCGAGGAGGTGGCGGCTCGCCCCGGCGGCCACTGGACGCGACGAATCGCGGCGAGGAAGGCCGGCGGCGGTGCTGTGTGCAGGGGAGCAGAGGCGGCGATGGGCAGAGGCGAAGGGAGAGAGATTGGCGGTGGTGGTGCTGAGCATCGGCGGGGATGGTGACTTATGTAGTCTCGGGGGAGGTGCAGGCGCGCTCGGATGGCGAGGCGGCACAAACGCCGGGACGGCCGCGGTGCGCATGCCGAGGCTCGTGGCGGCGGCGGCGCTCGGCTGGGCTCTCGCGCGGGAGGCGGCAGCGCTGGACTGGGCCGCGCTGGATGGGCCGGGGCGAAGGAAGGGGAGTGGGGCCGGGTGCATGTGTTGGGCCGAGCGAGGCAGTGCGGGCCGCGAAGGAAAAAATGAGGAGGGGCAAAAGCGGACAAATGGAAAGAATTCGAGGGGCGAAAGCGGACTGGGCCAGTTTGGGTTTTTGTTTTCTTTTCCTGTTTATTTTCAGAAATTGTTTTTCGTGCAAAGATAAATCTAGAAAATTCTAGATAAATCACTTAAGCCACGAAAAATACTCCGAAAATTCCATAAATTCCAGGAAAAATCCCAGAGGTAGAGTTGGACACGAGGAACCCAAATAAAATATTTGGAGCTCATGAAAAAGATTTTAGCACCTTCCAAAAGTTAGAATTAGCTCAAGGAAAATAGGAATAAATCCCAGAAAAATCTGGAAAATTCCCGGAGGGTTTCTAAACGCATTTTTGAAAATTCTACACACATAAAACCACTAAATGCAAATGCGAGGCACTCAATATTAATCCTATATTATTTTAGAAAACAAAATTTTCCTTTACTAAATTCCCTGTTAATGATATAAAGCTTGGAAAATTTTAGAAAATTGAGAAAAATATTGTATTAATTGCATTGAAAATTCACATCCCAAAATTCGAGAATTTTGGGGTGTGACACAGGATTTGTGTATGCTGATGCTTAATTTAATTTATGGGGTACCCATCGTCTCTTTCAGGCGTGCCGACATCTAAATATCTAATTGGGTCAGAAACCTCATGTCCGTACCACTTGGTAGTAATAGCGTTATGGCACGTGTAATAGTTAAGATAGCTGCCGTCTATTTAACACGTATAGACAACTAATAAATATATATTTTATTATGTGTTGTCTATTTTACTGTTTGTGTGATATTTAATACGTATTCTATTTAGTTTTGTATTTGTATTGCAGTAAAGCCAAAGCAGCAGACGAGATAGTAGGCTTCAACATATTTTTTTCTCATTTAATAATGACCACGCCAACTCATTTTGTTAATGTGGACTCATACGGATGACTGTTGTCTAACTGTTGTACACACTCTTAGGCCAGTCTTATGGGTTTTCATATAGAGGTTTATGGCATTAAATTGGCTGATGTGACAGAGAAAAAAGAGAGACAATTTCATGACATGTGAAATGAGTTTCACCCAATAAAATGCATTTGGTTTAATTACCTACGGTGTAATAAAACTGTTACCAACATTATTAAGGCGTGTACAACCCATAGACAACAGCTGTCTTTTTGTTGCCACATAGATCAAATGAGCTGATGTGGCTATCATTTAATGAGGAAAGAGAGTGTTGTTGTCTACTATCTCGTCTACTGCTTTGGCTCGTGCTCCCATGCAAAACATCAGAAACCAGAGTGCGTATTTATTATCACACAGACAGCTAAATAGACAGCAGCTGTCTAAACTATTGTAGAGCTGACTATTTCATTGTCTATACGTGTTAAATAGACAGCAGCTGTCTAAACTGTTGTGCATGCCCTTAGCATCTTTGCAAAAGCAATGGTAAGGTTATACAGAGCTCCTCTAGTACTCCCATGTGCTGCTGCTTCTTTATTGTCCTTTTTTTGTTTGGAGATGTGTTTCGTTTCCCAACTTTGAACAAACTTTAGTCCCTCCTTCCACTCATGTTTGGTATATGAACCCAAAACTTTGTTCTCCATTTGGATATCGGTTTGATACCATAGCAGGAAGAGAAATAAAGTGACATGTCATTTTTAAACAACATAAAAGAAATGAAACTACAGTGATTATTTCTTCCTCATTAGGGATTATTAGAGACGCACATCTACAGTGATTAAACTCGCAAATGCCAGAAGTTAATCATGTCTTGTTAGCATAAATGGGTCAAATAAAAAGCTACTACATAAAACTAGGAGATTTGCGACACTTTTATGCATTGATTAACCTTAGTTAAAATTAAAATGGATCAAGTTCGTTCAGTTGGCAACTATATATATATATATATATATATATATATATATATATATAATGGTTTGCTTGTCGGGTCAAAATCACAAAAAAAAAACTGGAGAGGTTGACTTGGAGTAAACTAACTATATCCTTGAAGGCTTAAGTCGACTTGATAATTTTACGGAAAAAGTCTACTTAACCCTCACCTATGGGGTGGAACCCATCACCCTAATCTATGAAATTGACTTTTTTACGCCCCCTCAACTTTCTAAAACCGGACAAATCATCCCCTGAATCTGTTTTGGACGACGGTTTGCCATGGTAATGGAGGTTTTGTCTTTTTTTTCTTTTTTTTATTTCGGCTGAATCTTTGAAAAATCATAGTAAATCACAGAAAAATCGTAAAATGGAAAATCCAATTTTGTTGGACTTCACATGAGTATATCTACACAGTGAACATATAATATAGTATGCTTTAGAACTTTTTTATAGCTATGAATTAATTACAGAAAAGCATAGATCCAAAGCTACAGCAAAACAAATGTTCTAAAGCATACAATATTATATATTGACCGTGTAGATCTACTCACGTGGAGTCCAAAAAATTAGATTTTCTATTTTATGATTTTTCTATGATTTATTATGATTTTTCAAAGATTCGGCCGAAATAACAAAAAAGAAAAAAAAAAGACAAAACCGCTATTACTGTAGCAAACCGCCGTTGAAAACAACTTCAGAGGGTGATTTGTCCGGTTTTAGAAAGTTGAGGGGGGTAAAAAAGCCAATTTCATAGGTTGGGGGTGATATATTCCACCTCATAGGTGGGGGGTTAAGTAGACTTTTTCCTAATTTTACAGCTGGCTCTCGTGGGCAACAAAACAGAAATTAGCTGTATGTGCTAGCATGATTCCAATTAATAATTCAGCATTCGCGGGGTCAGCATTCACTCTCTAAGCTGGATTAGGAACCTTTTTTCTAGAGAGCGCTGGGTCAGCTCTAACATGCACGCACTACGCAAGTACGCATGTCATGCATATCCATGACAAATTGCCAATTATGGCAAGAAAAGAAGCTAGCGTGCCATCCATGCATCTCTAGCGAAAACTAACCATCGCTCTATGCCTCCATCATTAAAGAGTAATGGACGGGAGATGCTCCTCATGTCACGGATCAAAACAAACTATCACCTAAACAAATGGTGTGATTTGCGCAAGATATATATTTGTGTGATAGCTAGAAAACTCGGCGGAGTCAGGGAGGAGCTAGCTGACCTTTATTACAGTACTAAAAAAAAGGAACGAACAGTGTGTGCTCGACGCGATCGATCTAATTTTAAATTAATGTCCTTGTTATTGAATGGGTCCCATGTATACGTAAGTGATGACATTGGAAGTCATAAAAAAACTGTATATATTTGTGGACATATTTTTGTAGCTTTTCGCAAAAAAAAATGTAGCTGGAAAATAGCGCTAACGTCGTGCAGTATACCACAGTGTGCAAAAATATCGCAGCACATGGTGCGGTTCAGCGGTTGGGACTGTGGATATAACGCGTCCTTTTGCTTTACGGATTGTGTGAAGATACTGCTAGGTACTTGTAACAGTCAGTTGGTAATATGAATGTGCTTACTACAATAATCTGGTCTGCCACATCCCTGGGCAAAGCTCCAGCAAATTCCGCAGACGCCGTACGTGCACCAACTCCTTAAGATAGTGCATCTTTTTTTTTATCAACAGATAGTGCATCTATTGACAACTCAACTATTAGTGCTGAGTAGTATAAAACTATGCATGTGGTTAAGGCTTAGTTGTAAAACATGTACCCAATGATTGGTACAGGGGTTTTGCAAGGAAACATTTTTTCTTTTTTGCGAATATGATTGATGTAAGAGTTATTTTTGCATGAAATTAAACCATCCTCCCTTTTGCAAATCCTTGTGCTCTTCCTATATATATAGGAAATGGGAATTGTTATGTTATAATTAAGATCCTATTTGGATCCATATATCTAATTCATTAACTAGCTAATGAAAACAGCTAACTAATATAACCTGGCTAAAAAATAATTTGGATCCATCAGCTAATAGATGAATGGAGGGAGTATTACGTAGAGAAGTAATTGGCCATACTACTATTCTTTAAATGCACAGCTCGGATTTTATCGAGTAGGTAGAGGGACAATTTAGTCTTTAAACTTCATTAATTAGGTTTAACCAATTAGCCGGATAGATCGTTTTAGTTTTTCTAGATACATAGCTTTTTTATACATCTAGACATAGCGTATGTCTAAATTCATAGCAAAAACTATGTACTATTAAGGTCAAAATGACCTATATTTCAAAAGAGAAGGAATAGTTAGGAGGCTTTTAGCTAGCTAATTAGTTGTTCTGTTTGATCCATTTTAAATAAAATCAACTTGCTAAATATTAGGTGATAGATCTAAACATAAGCTATGCTGGATCTGAAATTGTCATCAATGCTCTATAGTTTATGGCCGCTTTAGTCAATCAAGTAGGACCAGAAATGCCATCTCTGCTTATGTAGCACATATGGCTCCGAAGCATGATTATTCATTAACCACTAGTACTAGAACTGCAGGTCCAGTAAACTAGTACAAGGTCTACTAGTCGGTAGTCGGTACTCATACGTGTGTACTAGAGTACGTATGTGTAACACCCAAAATGCTCAATTTTAAAATTTTTGGCAAATAACTAATTAATTAATGCTTTCACCTGTTTTATTAAGGCTAAATAATAATTTTCTAAAATTTAAAATCAAATATAGGTGATAGAAACATTTATTGTTGCATTCATGCTGGTGCATTTATTTTTGTATTGCCTGTGATTCAAACGAGAATTTAAATTTATTTAAATTCAAATTTGAATCACTTTGTTTGGAGCTCTAGAAATGTTGTTAGGCCCATAGTTCAAACTCGCTCCCTAAACTTTTTCTCAAGTCCAACTCTGCTCCCCATTCTTTTCTTTCAGCCCGGCCCAACTTCTCTTCCCTTTTCTTTTCTTTCTTCCTTTTTCCGCGGCCCACTTACTCCCGCGCGGCCCAATTCCTCGAGCCGGCCCAGCAACTTGGCCGCCGCCGCGCCCTCTCCCGCGCCCCTCTCTCCCCCGCTGCCAACCGGGCCCCACCTGTCATCCCCTCCCCCTCCACCTTCCTTTCCCTCTCCTCCCCTTTCCTTCTCCGGCGGCCGCCGATGGCGCTCGCCGAAAATCTCGGCGCGCCGAGCCTTTCCTTTCCCCCGCGCGCCTTCTTAAACCAGCCTAAGCCCCGCGAGAGTCCCCTCAACCCCTCGCCAAAACCCTAGCGCCACCACTGCCCCATTCGCGCCGCTCCCGAGCGCAAGCACACCCGCCTCCGGTCGCCGCCGTCGTCGTCTCGCCCCAGTACACCTTCGTCCCGAGCAAGCTGCGGAGGAGCGTCGCCAGGCCACGAGGACCCCGCCAAGCTGCTCCGAGCCCTGTCCCGCGCTTCGGAACCTCCTCGTCGACGAACACCGACGCCGCCGCTCGTCGTCGACCGCCGTCCCGCCCCCCTAGTCCTTCTCCGACAAATTCCGTGCGTCCAGAGCAACCTTGCGAGGTACTGAAGCTTCCCCTACCTTCAATTTTGGCGTTAGAGCACCGTAGCACTCATCCCCGCGGTCGCCGATGGGCTCCGTCCGCCGGCCGTCGTCGTCAAGTCGTTGCACTGCCCGAAGCTTCACTTTAACCCCTCAGTAACGCTAGCCAACTTCCCCTGGTGCTCTAGAGCCACAAACCCGACCCCATTGCACCCCAGAACCCCCTCCCCGTGGCTCACCGGAACCCCGCTCCGCCACCCATCGTCGTCGGTATGTTTTCGCCGGCCGATGCCAGTCTTGAACCACCCGAGTGAACTCGCCACTCACCCCCGAGCCCGTAGGACCAAGAATCATCGAATTTGGAGCTCCGTAGCGCGAGAAATCGCCAACTCCGGCGAACTCCCGCCGCCGGCCGAGCAGCGCCGCCGCGGCCCTTTCTTCCCCGGCGAGCCGATCTATCCTGGGCCGCCCGATCAAAATCCTTCGGCCCACGTAGAGCCACGTCGCGGGTCAACTCCCGGGATACCGGTCAGCGCCGGTAAATTTGTTAAAGAGCCCCTGGCTTTTCCAAAAATTAACCCGCGGTCCAATTTAATTCAAAAATAATTACAAATAGGTCCTGTTTTATTCGTTTAGGCCCCTGGAAATTTTAAAACTTTGCCAGCAAGCCCCCGAATCTTAGAAACGCTATAACTTTCACGTTTTAGCTCCGATTTGCGTGATTTTCGCGCTCATGTGTTCGTAGCGACGTGTAGAATATTTCTAGCTCCTGTTTTTGTACTGTCTTTACTGTTTGGTGTACTGTTCTAATAGAATTACTTTTGCTTGCATGTGATGATTGTTTTGGAATGCGTGCGTGATGTTCGTGTCCAGTCGGTGAGCCCGTAGCGTTGGACTACGAGTACGTTGAGGACGTGCCGGAGCAGGACTTTCAGCAGCAGCCTTACTCCGAGGAAGGCAAGTTATAGCACGGACAATCCTTGCTACCTATCTCACATTTAATACACTGTTCTTTACATACGCATGTGTCTAATACTGTTTACCATTAAGGTTATTTCCTAGCATTTATTTCCCTGTCCTTGTTTTCCTATGGGTTTATGCATTTGGGTAGTATCTTGCTAGGCGCAATTACTGTCACCTTTACTTAATTGTTAATATTGACTTAATGGTCCACTTCAACATTAATGATAAAACTTGCTTTTTAGCAACTTGGACTAGGGGGCTAGAGCATGTGCTGTGTGCTTTGCTCTAGTGTCTCCCTCTAAGGACCGGTTCTTAAAGCGGCAACCCAGGAGCCTGTCGCCACCGCCGGAACTATATGGGCTCTGGTCTTGGTCAAGTAGCTTGTACGTCTCTAGCTTGGCAGTAGTTACCGGGTGGCCTACGGCGTTGTGGGAGGTACGGCGCTGGGTGATCTCCGATTCCACCGAGGACGGTAGCCCCGTCGGCTAGGTCGCGTTAGACCCAGTCCCGTGTTGGGAGCCCCCGTGAGTGCGGGAGCTCCGCACGTTGCGCCATTTACTTTTGTTGGCATGATTTGCCGGCGCGTGGACGCCATTGACCCCCTCACGTTGCGCCCTGAGGGTCAGTCAATCTCGGTGCCTAAGTTTTCACCACCGTATAGTACTCCAGCGGCTACTGTCTTGTTAGGGTGTCTTGTGAAAGCCTCGTAGCGTCCCTATGCAGTCACACCTCGGTAGTGTTGATGTGCGTGGTTGGGTGCAAAGTTCTTTTGAACTTTTACGCGACTGGTGGGTAAAGGGCGAAACCTCTGCAGAGTGTACGATCTATCATGATAGCCTTGCTCAGGGTCACGAGCGGCCTGGATCCTTTTTGATTAGAATATGGTATTTATTCCTGTTTAATGTCACTTACACTATTTAATTGGGTTACAACTGGGATCTCATTCACTTGTAGTAACTTGGATAAAGTTAAAACGAACCAACTAAAAGTGCTAATGCAGTTAAGCCAGTGTCGAGCCTTTTTGAGCCTTCATAACCCGTGCTATACTTGCTAAGTAATTCTGTTACTTACACTTGCTATTATCATCATTTTTGGGCAAAATCCCGGACGGGTCACAGATTGGAGTCAGGCTGACTATGAGGTGGAGTTTCCGGAGGATTTGCCGTACTTCTGAGTTGGCGTTCCCCCAGTCAGAGTCCTTGTGGGATTGCGGCTACGCTTAGAGAGATGTATTAGTCTTCCGCTGTCCATGTATTTCATTTATGCCAAACTCTGATGTAATCGCTACTTTATGTTGAATAATGAAGCATTGTACTCTGATTTTTACCATATTTGTTCGCTATATGTGTCGGTGGACTTCCTGGGCACACATATGGCCGCATTCGGGTTTTGTGTAAATCCGGGTGTGACAGATTGGTATCAGAGCCGTGCTGACTGTAGGAACGCAGCCTAGATAGTGCGGTTGACCAATTACTAGGAGACCCCCATGTTTTGAAAATTTTAAGAAAAAAAAAATCTAACAGTCGAGTCTTGTGTGAGTTTATGCCTTTACCTGCTTGTACTTATTGTTATTATGCATATGTTGATTTGGTTCTTTGTAATGATTGTGATGGGCGTAGACACCTGTCTGCAACCATCTAGATGTAGGTATAAGGCTTAAGGACTTTATTGTTTAGATAGCAGGGGTTTATTTATTTTTTTCTCTTGTACTAATCCTCTGTTATCTAACCCTTGTGATTATAGATGGCTCACCCCGGGGGCAATGCGGGCGGACAGCCTCCGCACCAGAATCCGCCCCCAAACCTGAACCCGAACCATCAGATCCCCACCATTGAGCAGCTGATGTATGCTCAAGTTCAGATGATGCAGCAGATGGCAGAGACCATGAGGTTGATCCAGCAGGGCCAGCATCACCCCCAGGCAGTCGCACCGCCCAGAGACAAGAGGGGCGAGTTTCTGAAGGGACGCCCGCCGACCTTCAGCAAGGCCAGTGACCCTCTTGAGGCAGATGACTGGCTCAAGGCAGTGGAGAGGCAGTTGGACATCGCCCAGTGCGATGATAGAGAGAAGGTACTGTACGCCGGAGGACAGCTTCAGGGGCCGGCGTTGGACTGGTGGGACTCATACCAGTCTTCACGCCCGGCCGGTACTCAGATCACTTGGCAGCAGTTCTGCAGCAGCTTTCGTGCACACCACGTGCCGGAGGCCTTGATGGTCCTGAAGAAGAAGGAGTTCCTGGCTCTGAAGCAGGAAGGGATGAGTGTCACGGCGTATCGTGACAAGTTCGTCTCGTTGGCCCGTTACGCTCCAGAGGACGTGGCCACTGATCAGAAGAAGCAGGCCAGGTTCCGTGATGGTCTGCAGGATGCTCTCCAGTACCAGCTCATGTGCACCAAGTTCCCGACCTTTCACGAGCTGGTGGACGGCGCGCTGATGTTGGAGCACAAGCGCCGTGAGATGGAGGACAAGAAGAGGAAGCTCCAGGGACAGCAGGTGGGCAGCAGCAGTCGTCCACGCTTCACACCTCCCCAGGGTCAGCAGGTGGGAGGCCAGCAGCGCTTCCAGGGCCAGTCTGGGTTGCTCAGTCGTGGCCAGTACCAGCAGCAGCGTCCTCAGTTTCCCCGGGCGCCACAGCAGCAGCGTCCTCAGGGTCAGCCACAGATGGGTCCAGTTCCGCGTCCCCAGGTGCCACCCAGACCAGTTCAGCGTCCGGGTCCAGTCAGTCCAGCAGTGACAGGACAGAGGTGCTTCCACTGTGACGAGCCCGGGCACTATGCCAACGCTTGTCCTCGCAGAGTTCAGGGTGTCCCTGGTCAGAGCAACACTCAGAGAGCTGGGCAGCAGCAGGGTCAGCAGCAGGGTGGTCGTGCTCCGCAGGCTCTCGTTCGGGGCAAGGTCAACCACACCAGTGCAGAGACAGCAGAGACAGCTACTGATGTCATCGTGGGTACGTTCCTCGTCAATTCGACCCCCGCCACTGTTTTATTTGATTCCGGAGCTTCGCATGCTTTCATTTCTGCTGCTTTTGTGAAGAAGAATTTGCTAGCTCTGAAACCCATGAAGAACACTATGCTAGTAAGCTCACCAGGAGGTGAACAGCGGGCTACTCTACGATGCCCCCATGTCCCCATCATAATAAGGGGGGTAGAGTTCAGGGCAGGTCCGATAGTGCTGGAGACCCTTGGATTTGATATGATCCTGGGTATGAGCTGGATGACCAGATATGATGCAGTGATCAGGTGTGCTACGAGGACCATCCAGCTGACAGCAGAGTCCGGTGACAAGGTGGAGTATCAGGCAGCCAGTTCCTCAGATCAAGGCCAAGCAAATCAAGCTGAAGGGACATTGATTGAAGATATCAGGGTGGTGAGCCAGTTCCCGGATGTGTTTCCTGATGAGTTGCCAGGTATGCCCCCAGAACGAGATGTTGAATTCGTTATTGAACTAAAACCTGGCACTGCACCTATAGCCAAGAGGCCGTATAGGATGGGAGCGAAGGAGCTGGAGCAGCTCAAGAAGGAGTTGGACGAATTGTTGGCCAAGGGGTACATTCGTCCGAGTGCTTCACCATGGGGAGCACCAGTACTGTTCGTCGATAAGAAGGATGGTTCGCAGAGGTTGTGTGTGGACTATCGAGCCCTCAACGAAGTGACCATCAAGAACAAGTACCCGCTGCCGAGGATTGATGATCTGTTCGATCAGCTGAGAGGAGCTTGTGTGTTCTCCAAGATTGATCTTCGCTCGGGTTACTATCAGATGAGGATCCGTCCGTCAGACGTGCCGAAGACCGCTTTCACTACTCGGTACGGGTTGTATGAGTTCTTGGTCATGTCTTTTGGATTGACCAACGCTCCTGCATACTTCATGTACCTGATGAACAGCGTGTTCATGGATTATCTGGACAAGTTCGTGGTGGTATTCATTGATGACATCCTGATCTTCTCCAAGACTGAGGAAGAGCATGAAGAACATCTGAGATTGGTGCTGCAGAGACTCCGGGAACATCAGTTGTATGCAAAGCTGAGCAAGTGTGAGTTCTGGCTGAAGGAAGTGGCATTTCTGGGACACGTGTTGTCCAATGGAGGAGTGGCGGTTGATCCGAAGAAAGTCAGCGATGTGTTGAGCTGGAATCCGCCACGGGATGTGAGCGAGATCAGGAGTTTCCTTGGGATGGCCGGTTATTACAGACGGTTCATTGAAGGATTCTCCAAGATCGCTAAGCCGCTGACTGCTTTGCTAGAGAAGAATGCCCCGTTCGTGTGGACAGAGGCATGCCAGGTCAGCTTCGAAGAGTTGAAGAAGAGGTTGACTACAGCCCCAGTGCTAGTATTGCCAGATTTGGCTAAGAGTTTCTCCATCTACTGCGATGCATCCCGTCTAGGACTGGGTTGCGTCCTTATGCAGGAGGGCAGAGTCGTGTCATATGCGTCCAGGCAGTTGAGGAAGCATGAGCAGAACTACCCGACACACGACTTGGAGTTGGCAGCTGTTGTACATGCTCTGAAGATCTGGAGACATTACTTGATTGGGCACAGATGTGACATCTACACTGATCATAAGAGCCTCAAGTATGTTTTCACGCAGTCAGATCTGAACATGAGACAGCGCAGATGGTTAGAGCTGATCAAGGACTATGATTTGGAGATCCACTATCACCCAGGGAAGGCCAACCTGGTGGCAGATGCGTTGAGCAGGAGGAGTTATGTGAACAGGATCACTGGACACTGCTTGCCTGAGGAGCTCAGCAGAGAGTTTGAGCGGATGAGTCTGGGATTCGTCACCAGCATCACAGAGATGGCCGTAGAGCCCACACTCGAGCAGGAGATCCGGAGAGGTCAGCTACAGGATGAGAAGATCCGAGAGATTGTGGGGAATGTTGCATTGGGAAAGGCCCCTGGATTCCGAGTTGATGATCAGGGAACTCTGTGGCATGGAAAGAGGATATGTGTGCCGGAGATAGCGCAGATCAGGGAGATGATTCTGAGAGAGGCACATGACTCAGCTTATTCGATCCACCCGGGCAGCACTAAGATGTATCAGGACATCAAGGAGAGATTCTGGTGGTATGGATTGAAGCGTGATGTGGCGACACACGTGGCATTGTGCGACACATGTCAGCGAGTCAAGGCAGAGCATCAGAGGCCAGCTGGATTGCTTCAGCCGTTGAAGATTCCGGAGTGGAAATGGGAAGAAGTTGGCATGGACTTCATCACTGGACTGCCCCGCACTCAAAGAGGATTCGACTCCATTTGGGTGATTGTTGATCGTCTGACCAAGGTGGCTCACTTTCTGCCAGTGAAGACCACCTACACAGGCGCCAGACTAGCAGAGTTGTACATGGAGCGGATTGTGTGCTTACACGGGGTGCCGAAGAAGATTGTGTCAGATCGCGGTACTCAGTTCACCTCACACTTCTGGCGGAAGTTACATGAGTCCATGGACACGAAGCTGCATTTCAGCTCAGCTTATCACCCGCAGACAGATGGTCAGACGGAGCGGACCAACCAAATACTGGAGGATATGTTGAGGGCTTGTGCATTACAGAATGGTGTCAGCTGGGATAAGAGTTTGCCGTATGCAGAGTTCTCCTACAATAACAGCTATCAGAAGAGTTTGCAGATGGCACCGTTCGAGGCACTGTATGGCAGGAAGTGCCGGACCCCGTTGTTCTGGGACCAGACTGGAGAGAGTCAGGTCTTTGGTCCGGAGATACTCAGAGATGCAGAGCGGCAGGTGCAGGTGATCAGAGAGAACCTGAAGGTGGCCCAGTCCCGACAGAAGAGTTATGCCGATGTCAGACGGAGGGACCTCAGCTTCAGAGTTGATGATTTTGTGTACCTGAAGGTGTCACCCATGAGAGGTGTAAAGCGGTTCAATGTCAAAGGCAAGTTGGCACCTCGTTACATTGGACCATTCAGGATACAGGAACGGATGGGCGAAGTGGCATATCGGCTAGACCTGCCTGAGAGACTAGCCGGAGTACACGATGTGTTCCATGTGTCCCAGTTGAAGAAATGCTTGCGGGTGCCAGCAGAGCAGATCCCGATTGATGAGTTGAATGTTCAGGAGGACCTCACATATGAGGAGTATCCAATCAGGATTCTGGAGGTGTCAGAGAGAGTGCTGAGGAACAAGACCATCCGGATGTGCAAGGTGCAGTGGAGCCGGCATTCAGCAGAGGAAGCGACTTGGGAGCGGGAAGAAGATCTCAAGTCCGAGTACCCACAGCTCTTCGCTTCTACATCCGAATCTCGAGGACGAGATTCATCTTAAGGGGGGTAGGTTTGTAACACCCAAAATGCTCAATTTTAAAATTTTTGGCAAATAACTAATTAATTAATGCTTTCACCTGTTTTATTAAGGCTAAATAATAATTTTCTAAAATTTAAAATCAAATATAGGTGATAGAAACATTTATTGTTGCATTCATGCTGGTGCATTTATTTTTGTATTGCCTGTGATTCAAACGAGAATTTAAATTTATTTAAATTCAAATTTGAATCACTTTGTTTGGAGCTCTAGAAATGTTGTTAGGCCCATAGTTCAAACTCGCTCCCTAAACTTTTTCTCAAGTCCAACTCTGCTCCCCATTCTTTTCTTTCAGCCCGGCCCAACTTCTCTTCCCTTTTCTTTTCTTTCTTCCTTTTTCCGCGGCCCACTTACTCCCGCGCGGCCCAATTCCTCGAGCCGGCCCAGCAACTTGGCCGCCGCCGCGCCCTCTCCCGCGCCCCTCTCTCCCCCGCTGCCAACCGGGCCCCACCTGTCATCCCCTCCCCCTCCACCTTCCTTTCCCTCTCCTCCCCTTTCCTTCTCCGGCGGCCGCCGATGGCGCTCGCCGAAAATCTCGGCGCGCCGAGCCTTTCCTTTCCCCCGCGCGCCTTCTTAAACCAGCCTAAGCCCCGCGAGAGTCCCCTCAACCCCTCGCCAAAACCCTAGCGCCACCACTGCCCCATTCGCGCCGCTCCCGAGCGCAAGCACACCCGCCTCCGGTCGCCGCCGTCGTCGTCTCGCCCCAGTACACCTTCGTCCCGAGCAAGCTGCGGAGGAGCGTCGCCAGGCCACGAGGACCCCGCCAAGCTGCTCCGAGCCCTGTCCCGCGCTTCGGAACCTCCTCGTCGACGAACACCGACGCCGCCGCTCGTCGTCGACCGCCGTCCCGCCCCCCTAGTCCTTCTCCGACAAATTCCGTGCGTCCAGAGCAACCTTGCGAGGTACTGAAGCTTCCCCTACCTTCAATTTTGGCGTTAGAGCACCGTAGCACTCATCCCCGCGGTCGCCGATGGGCTCCGTCCGCCGGCCGTCGTCGTCAAGTCGTTGCACTGCCCGAAGCTTCACTTTAACCCCTCAGTAACGCTAGCCAACTTCCCCTGGTGCTCTAGAGCCACAAACCCGACCCCATTGCACCCCAGAACCCCCTCCCCGTGGCTCACCGGAACCCCGCTCCGCCACCCATCGTCGTCGGTATGTTTTCGCCGGCCGATGCCAGTCTTGAACCACCCGAGTGAACTCGCCACTCACCCCCGAGCCCGTAGGACCAAGAATCATCGAATTTGGAGCTCCGTAGCGCGAGAAATCGCCAACTCCGGCGAACTCCCGCCGCCGGCCGAGCAGCGCCGCCGCGGCCCTTTCTTCCCCGGCGAGCCGATCTATCCTGGGCCGCCCGATCAAAATCCTTCGGCCCACGTAGAGCCACGTCGCGGGTCAACTCCCGGGATACCGGTCAGCGCCGGTAAATTTGTTAAAGAGCCCCTGGCTTTTCCAAAAATTAACCCGCGGTCCAATTTAATTCAAAAATAATTACAAATAGGTCCTGTTTTATTCGTTTAGGCCCCTGGAAATTTTAAAACTTTGCCAGCAAGCCCCCGAATCTTAGAAACGCTATAACTTTCACGTTTTAGCTCCGATTTGCGTGATTTTCGCGCTCATGTGTTCGTAGCGACGTGTAGAATATTTCTAGCTCCTGTTTTTGTACTGTCTTTACTGTTTGGTGTACTGTTCTAATAGAATTACTTTTGCTTGCATGTGATGATTGTTTTGGAATGCGTGCGTGATGTTCGTGTCCAGTCGGTGAGCCCGTAGCGTTGGACTACGAGTACGTTGAGGACGTGCCGGAGCAGGACTTTCAGCAGCAGCCTTACTCCGAGGAAGGCAAGTTATAGCACGGACAATCCTTGCTACCTATCTCACATTTAATACACTGTTCTTTACATACGCATGTGTCTAATACTGTTTACCATTAAGGTTATTTCCTAGCATTTATTTCCCTGTCCTTGTTTTCCTATGGGTTTATGCATTTGGGTAGTATCTTGCTAGGCGCAATTACTGTCACCTTTACTTAATTGTTAATATTGACTTAATGGTCCACTTCAACATTAATGATAAAACTTGCTTTTTAGCAACTTGGACTAGGGGGCTAGAGCATGTGCTGTGTGCTTTGCTCTAGTGTCTCCCTCTAAGGACCGGTTCTTAAAGCGGCAACCCAGGAGCCTGTCGCCACCGCCGGAACTATATGGGCTCTGGTCTTGGTCAAGTAGCTTGTACGTCTCTAGCTTGGCAGTAGTTACCGGGTGGCCTACGGCGTTGTGGGAGGTACGGCGCTGGGTGATCTCCGATTCCACCGAGGACGGTAGCCCCGTCGGCTAGGTCGCGTTAGACCCAGTCCCGTGTTGGGAGCCCCCGTGAGTGCGGGAGCTCCGCACGTTGCGCCATTTACTTTTGTTGGCATGATTTGCCGGCGCGTGGACGCCATTGACCCCCTCACGTTGCGCCCTGAGGGTCAGTCAATCTCGGTGCCTAAGTTTTCACCACCGTATAGTACTCCAGCGGCTACTGTCTTGTTAGGGTGTCTTGTGAAAGCCTCGTAGCGTCCCTATGCAGTCACACCTCGGTAGTGTTGATGTGCGTGGTTGGGTGCAAAGTTCTTTTGAACTTTTACGCGACTGGTGGGTAAAGGGCGAAACCTCTGCAGAGTGTACGATCTATCATGATAGCCTTGCTCAGGGTCACGAGCGGCCTGGATCCTTTTTGATTAGAATATGGTATTTATTCCTGTTTAATGTCACTTACACTATTTAATTGGGTTACAACTGGGATCTCATTCACTTGTAGTAACTTGGATAAAGTTAAAACGAACCAACTAAAAGTGCTAATGCAGTTAAGCCAGTGTCGAGCCTTTTTGAGCCTTCATAACCCGTGCTATACTTGCTAAGTAATTCTGTTACTTACACTTGCTATTATCATCATTTTTGGGCAAAATCCCGGACGGGTCACAGATTGGAGTCAGGCTGACTATGAGGTGGAGTTTCCGGAGGATTTGCCGTACTTCTGAGTTGGCGTTCCCCCAGTCAGAGTCCTTGTGGGATTGCGGCTACGCTTAGAGAGATGTATTAGTCTTCCGCTGTCCATGTATTTCATTTATGCCAAACTCTGATGTAATCGCTACTTTATGTTGAATAATGAAGCATTGTACTCTGATTTTTACCATATTTGTTCGCTATATGTGTCGGTGGACTTCCTGGGCACACATATGGCCGCATTCGGGTTTTGTGTAAATCCGGGTGTGACAGTATGTAACGACAATAATTCTTTGAAAAACCAAGGGCAAGAGCTCAATCGGTATGGTATGTACTGTGCTTCCACAGAGGCACAAGTCTCCTTAAATTAATGACTTTAATAGACACATGTCATGTGATACACTATTTTTGCTCGCATAAGGCCAATAAGTAAGTAGAATAGTCTATATTATTTTATATATGGTTGCATAATTCATATGCATCCATAGAGCGGCAAAAAGAAATAACTCCAATGGGAAGGAATTTTCTTTAAAATAAGACAAAACGATTTAAAAACCAAACGTCGATGTGATGTTTGGTTTCTTCTGGACCAATGATAGGCCTAAAAAAATCGGGATGTCGCCCACATGAACGCGCATGGTCTTGTCCGAAGGTGCAAAGCATATTCAGAACTCCTGTGTTTTTTAGACAATTCCAAGATGAGATACGTGGACACTTGTCGAGCTTACAGAAACTCTCGTCGCTCTCTCATCGGCCCCTTTAAATATCTTTTATTTTATTCCTTTCCTTGAAATGGAAATTATTCAATTTTTATTGAAAAAGTGTTCTATTTTTTATTTCCCGGGAGACGTCGATAGAATTAGAATATCGGACGACCCATTCACCAAACCGTCCGTCCGTATTTCTAGTCCAATTGATTTTCCGTGTGCCGCCGCATCTCCGCACGCCTCTTCCTCTCGTCCGCATGCCGCCGCCGCCGCCACATGCGTCCCCTCGTTCCCCGCCTCCGCACGTCGCCGGGCCTCCACAGGTCGCCGCCGCCTCATCTGCATGCCGCCGCCACCGTCGCACACCCCTCCCTCTCCTCCGCACGCCGCCGCTAGAGCTTCTCCCTTCCCGCTCCTTCACACGTCGTTGCCACCCCTGGCCTCCCTACTACCTACCCGACTGAAGCGTCCCCTCAGATGAGAAGATTTAAATGTGATACAAACATCAGTCACAGGAGGCTGATTCACATTTATTACAACAGATGGTCTGTTACCGAACAAACCTACGCGGCAGTGGGCACAGACGCGCCACTAACGCGAGGATAAAAATTAGAAACCAAACGGTACAACTAATCAAAGCGTCACCAGAGAGTTGCGCCATGCGGTTCTTCAAGCGGACGGTCCTAACACACAGGCAATGTTGGGTGCAGAACGCAACTCCTATTCGACGTCTTCGGAAACGAAGTCCTGGTCCTCTTCTGAAAAACAAGCAAGGGTGAGTACAAACGTACTCAGCAAGTCCAACCAAACCCACGGAGGGGTTACAACAGAGGCATGCAAGGATAAATGTCAAAGGTAGGCTATTGGTTTATTTGCGGAAATGCCACATGCAAGGGTTCATTTTATAAAAGTTGTGCAAAGCAAAACTAGTGATAAGAGTAAGGTCAATTGTAAACCTCAACCCAGTGCTACCGGACTCCCCGTCCGACGTAGGCACTACCAACAATTCCAAAGCGACGCACACGGCAGAACACTTTTGATAGCCAAAACCAAAACCAGAAATAAAGGACTTGTGATGTGACCATGCCGTAACTCATCCAATACCGTGGACACGGCTATCCGGATAGGTTTCAACTCTGCAGAGGTGTACACAACCACAAGTAGGGTACCACAACATGAACACCTTAGTGTCAGTGCAGATCCTATCCGAGGCGGGATTCCCGGTGGCGGTCGGCCGGCGCCCGACCCGCGGGCGGGCGACCCGAGAAAAGTTGGTGGGCGAGAACGAGGGAAATGATTTGGATGGCGATTCGGGATTTGGGGGCTCGGCGGAGAAATTTTGAAAATGTTTTAGCGCGTGATTTAATTAGGGTAAATTTACGGGCGTTACACCGACGGTGGCTTGCCTGAGCCGGCTAGTGCGGCAACTGTCAAGCAATGACACATCTCGGTGGCATCCATGGTTAGCAGGAGGGGGTGATGGCTGATGAGGTAGGAAAGGCTTAGAGTGCTTCGCGGATTTTTGGATGTTGCAACGAGTGTTCTGTGATGATGCTGCAATTTAGTTTTTGTATTGTCGCATTGCGGATGTTGCATATGGTTCACTGATTGTGATGTTGCAATTATGTTTTTTTCACAATGTTGCATTTATTATTTCGTAATGTTGTATGAGGTGTTCTCGAGTGTTTCAATAACTAAATTACAACGCGCTAGTTGTTTTTGGATAGAAAGGGGATTTAAGTCGATTGCTGCATAAAACATCACGATCTTTTGCGTTAGGATTTTTTTCTTCGAATCACATGAGATCTGATGCTGTTATTTCGATACATATGTCTGATGTTGCAAAAATTAATTTTTAATGTTGCTGGTTCTAATTAGCTATGTTGCGACGGACCGTCCAATAAAAAGTTTTCAATCGGACGTTTGGGCGCCAGTAGGACGGATTTTTTATTGGACAATTGTTCTATTGGATAAAAAGAAAGTGCATTGCACTAGAAATTTCTAAATGATTATTGGTGCTCCAAAATAATAATATAATAATAATACTTGATAGGTCTAGTGAGTTCATTAGAGAAATTGTTCCCGAGCTCTGATGGAAAACAATAATAGTAGGCATGTAATTAAGCATATTCCTTTCCGTTTAGAAGTCGTCTATTCGTCATGGTCACGTCTTCCATTTTTCGCTGCCGTTCACTCAACCTGATCCATGCTGTCTAGGTCTTTGACGCATGCCTTGAACCTATTTTCACACGAGGACTTCTACTGTTAAGGAAATCAACCCATGGTCCAGGAGCAGCCCCGCGTAATACCGGATAATAGTGCAAACGCTTAGAAAAAAATTGTATTCAAGATATTTAAACCTTAAAAGACGAAATTCAGGCATGTTCCATGCTCATTTTACACAAGATTGCCCACTTGCACTTTTGCGGGCCTTTGAAGGTATAACCGCATTTGCAATCTCGGGGCGCATTCGTGTTCCCCCGCTCACCACCTCTTTTATCCTCCTTGGCCAAGAGTCCATTCCATTCATGTAAACCCATGACGTGCGTTACTTTAGGCAACGGGCTCCCGCGCCGCGCCGCACGTTAGAGTTCATGTGTTTTATGTGTAGTAGTACGTGCGTCTTCTAAAGTTTTTTTACATGTAACTAAGTGTGCGTTAGTTTGTTCGTGTATGTACGTACGATCGGTTTATGAGCATCTATGGACTACATGTTAGCACTAGTTCGCTCAGGCTCTGTTCGATTCCTGGGTCCGCCACTGGGTATGGTGGAGCCAAACCTAAAACTTTATAGGGTCAATCCCTTCTAAAAGTTCATTTGATTTTTGCACAAATGTCATGTTAAAAATGGTGATTTATGCTAATCATGTGACGTCATCTATGGACACTAGAGCTGCCACCGGCCTCCACCACTGTTTGCAACAAGTACTTGTGAGTACTCCCTGCCTTAATTTCCTTTCCTTTCCTCTTGATAAGGTGTATTTTATTTTTTTAAAAAAGTATATAGAGGTATATTATATTCACCAATTTATTATAGTATATAATTAATTGCTACACAATTAATATCATTTTAAAAACTCTGAATATATACATGCAACTGTAGGGCCAAGTTTTCTAAATCCATACTATAAAGGGCGAGAAATTTGATGTTTCTATTTTCCCCCCTCGTGGCGTCCACCTACCAAACGTGGGCCCATATGTACGTCATGCCCACTAGTCATACACGGCGATTAGTGTCTTCTACTTTTCTCTATCTCTTGGACGACAATTAGGCCTATGTTTTTTTTTAAAAAAAAACATGTGTTCGGGACACATGTATCTCCGCTAGCTGGAAAAGTAAAGAAAACATCTAAAATCCACACACCAATACAGAAACACGCGATAGACATCTAAACACTCTAGTCCAAATAATTTATTTTTTGCAAAATAGTTAAATATAGTACTATTTCCGGTTCAGAATACATGTCGTTTTGGATATTGGTTTTAGCTTGCAAACAGTGCCTATTTCTTGTCGAAAAGTAAAAAGAACAGGAGGTAGTAGGATATTGACTGTAAATTCACATATTAGCGCAATCTCGTTAACAAAAGTTATTCAGGATAAGAGTATACACAGTGTGGCCACGGACTACATACGCGGCGCGCTAAGATGTATACCCGTTGGTGTGGTGCAGGGCATCCGGACCGTACGAGTTGTAGTTGGCCCATCAGCAGCATGTGGCTGACTGGCTGTAACACCCAAAATACTCAAATTTAAATTTTTTTTGCGTTTAATTAATTATTTAATGCTCTCACCTATTTTATAAAGGCTAAATAATAATTTTCTAAAATTTAAAATCAAATATAAGTGATAGAAACATTTATTGTTGCATTCATGCTGCTGCATTTATTTTTGTATTGCTTGTGATTCAAACGAGAATTTAAAAATATTTAAATTCAAATTTGAGTCGCTTTGTTTGGAGCTCTAGAAAAGTTGTTTAGGCTAAAGTTCGCTTTCGCCCCCTGAATTCTTTTCCCGGTCCATTTCTGCTCCCTCTCTCTATTCTCTCTCTCCCGGCCCACTTCGTCTCCGCGGCCCACTTCGGCCCAGCCAGCCGCGCCCCCTCTCTCCTCTCCCACACTCGCTGACAGCTCGGCCCCGCCTGTCAGCCTGCTGACGTCGCGCTGACGTCACCTTCCCCTTCTTCCTCCTCCCCTTTCCTTTTTCGCGCGCCGGTGATGGCGCGGCCGATCGCCTGCGCCGCGGATCACGCACGCCGAGGCCCACCGCTACCCCCGTGCCTTCTTAACTCGGCCTGCGCCACGCCCCGCTCCTCTTACCCCCACCGCCCCAACCCTAGCGCCGCCATCGCCCTCCAGCGCGCCGCTCCCGGGCCGCCGAGCCGGAGCTCACCGCTCGTCGTCGACCCGACACTCGCGGTGCTCCTCCGCCCCGGCTGAACCTTGGAGTCGCTTCGCCGCTCCGCGAGGACCCCGTCGAGCCACAGCACGGCCCTTCCCGTGCTCCGGAGCTCCCTCGCCGTCGCACACCGACCCGCCGCTCCGCCGCCGCTCGTCGTCCCACCGCTCCGACCCATCTCCGACCAATTCCCCGCGTTAAGAGCATCGTCACGAGGTAATGACACTCCCCCTCCCCTCGATTCTAGTCCCTGAGCACCATAGCCGCCTTCCCCTCGGTCGCCGTCGAGGCTCGTCCGCCGGCCGCCGTCGAACACCTCCCCCGCCGCACGAACCACGGCTTGATCCCCCTGTATATGCTCGCCGCACTCCCCAGGCACTTTAGCTCCCCGAATTTCAGCGAAACCGAGCCCGTAGCACCCTCCCCGACTCTCGCCGGCGTTCAACGCCGCCTGTTTGCGAGGGCAGCCGTCCACGGCCATTAATCCCCGACTTGAAGCCCCCAGATCGACTCGCCTCTCTCCCCGAGCTCGTAGGACCAAATCCCGCTGTAAATGGAGCCCCGTAGCGCCTGCTTGACCCAACTCCGGCGAACTCTCGCCGCCGGCCGAGCGCCGCCGCCGTGGATTCATCTTCCCCGGCGAGCCCGAGCACCAGCGCCGTCCGATCTGGATCCGACGGCCGAGATGCGGGTCAAACCCCCCCGCGTAACGGTCAGCGCTGGCATTTTTTGCTAAAGAGCCCCTGGGCTTTTCGGAAATTAACCCGCGGTCCATTTTAATTCAAAAAAAATTGCAAATAGGTCCTGTTTTATTCGTTTAGGCCCCTAGAAATTTTAAAACTTTGCCAGCAAGCCCCCGAATCTTAGAAACGCTATAACTTTCACGTTTTAGCTCCGATTTGCGTGATTTTCGCGCTCATGTGTTCGTAGCGAAGCGTAGATTATTTCTAGCTCCTGTTTTTGTACTGTTTTTACTATTTGATGTACTGTTCTAATAGAATTACTTTTGCTTGCATGTGATGATTGTTTTGGAATGCGTGCATGATGTTCGTGTCCAGTCGGTGAGCCCGTAGCGTTGGACTTCAAGTACGTTGAGGACATGCCGGAGCAGGATTTTCAGCAGCAGCCGTACTCCGAGGAAGGCAAGTTATAGCACGGACAATCCTTGCTACCCATCTCACTTTTAATACACTGTTCATTACATACGCATGTGTCTAATATTGTTTACCTTTAAGGTTGTACCTAGCATTTATTTCCCTGTCCTTGTATTCCTATGGGTTTTTGCATATGGGTAGTATCTTGCTAGGCGCAACTACTGTCACCTGTACTTAATTGTTAATATTGACTTAATGGTCCACTTCAACATTAATGATAAAACTTGCTTTTTAGCAACTTGGACTAGGGGGCTAGAGCATGTGCTGTGTGCTTTGCTCTAGTGTCTCCCTATAAGGACCGGTTCTTAAAGCGGCAACCCAGGAGCCTGTCGCCACCGCCGGAACTATATGGGCTCTGGTCTTGGTCAAGTAGCTTGTACGTCTCTAGCTTGGCAGTAGTTACCGAGGGGCCAACGGCGTTGTGGGAGGTACGGCGCTGGGTGATCTCCGATTCCACCGAGGACGGTAGCCCCGTCGGCTAGGTCACGTTAGACCCAGTCCCGTGTAGGAGTCTCAGCGATTGAGAACTCTGCACGTTGCGCAGTATGGGTGGGATACCCGCGCTCCGGACGCCATCGACCCCCTCACGGTGTGACTCCGTGGGCGTACGTCGATCTCGGTGCCTAAGTTTTCACCACCGTATAGTACTCCAGCGGCTACTGACTTGTTAGGGTGTCTTGTGAAAGCCTCGTAGCGTCCCTATGCAGTCACACCTCGGAAGTGTGGATGTGCGTGGTTGGGTGCAAAGTTCCTTTGAACTTTTACGCGACTGGTGGGTAAAGGGCGAAACCTCTGCAGAGTGTACGATCTATCATGATAGCCTTGCTCAGGGTCACGAGCGGCCTGGATCCTTTTTGATTAGAACTTGATATTTATTCATGCTTAATGTCACTTACACTATTATTTGGGTTACAACCGGGTTCTCATTCACTTGTAGTAACTTGGGTAAAGTTAAAACGAACCAACTAAAAGTGCTAATGCAGTTAAGCCAGTGTCTAGCCTTTTTGAGCCTTCATAACCTGTGCTATACTTGCTAAGTAATTTCCATTACTTACACTTGCTGTTATTATTATTTTTGGGCAAAATCCCGGACGGGTAACAGATTGGAGTCAGGCTGACTATGAGGTGGAGTTTCCCGAGGACTTGCCTTACTTCTGAGCTGGCGTTCTCCCAGTCAGAGTCCCTGTGGGATTGCGGCTACACTTAGAGAGAGTTTATTAGTCTTCCGCTGTCCATGTATTTCATTTATGCAAAACTCTGATGTAAACGCTACTTTATGTTGAGAATAAAGCATTGTACTCTGATTTTTACCATAATTGTTTGCTATATGTGTCGGTGGACTTCCTGGGCACACATATGGCCACATTCGGGTTTTGTGTATATCCGGGTGTGACAGATTGGTATCAGAGCCGTGCTGACTGTAGGAACACAGCCTAGATAGTATGGTTGACAAATTACTAGGAGACCCCCAGGTTTTAAAATTTTTAAAAATCTAACAGTCGAGTCTTGTGTGAGTTTATGCCTTTACCTGCTTGTATTTATTGTTATTATGCTTATGTTTGATTTGGTTCTTTGTAATGATTGTGATGGGCGTAGACACCTGTCTGCAACCATCTAGATATAGGTATAAGGCCTAAGGACTTTATTGTTTAGATAGCAGGGGGTATATATATATTTTTCTCTTGTACTAACCGACTGATATCTAACCTTTGTGATTATAGATGGCTCACCCCGGGGGTAATGCGGGCGGACAGCCTCCGCACCAGAATCCGCCCCCGAACCTGAATCCGAACCATCAGATCCCCACCATTGAGCAGCTGATGTATGCTCAAGTTCAGATGATGCAGCAGATGGCGGAGACCATGAGGTTGATCCAGCAGAACCAGCATCATCCCCAGGCAGCTGCACCGCCCAGAGACAAGAGGGGCGAGTTTCTGAAGGGACGCCCGCCGACCTTCAGCAAGGTCAGTGACCCCCTCGAGGCAGATGACTGGCTCAAGGCAGTGGAGAGACAGTTGGATATCGCCCAGTGCGATGACAGAGAGAAGGTGTTGTACGCCGGAGGACAGCTTCAGGGGCCGGCGTTGGATTGGTGGGATTCATACCAGTCTTCACGTCCGGCCGGTACTCAGATCACTTGGCAGCAGTTCTGCAGCAGCTTTCGTGCACACCATGTGCCGGAGGCCTTGATGGTCCTGAAGAAGGAGTTCCTGGCACTGAAGCAGGAAGGGATGAGTGTCACGGCTTATCGTGACAAGTTCGTCTCGTTGGCCCGTTATGCTCCAGAGGACGTGGCCACGGATCAGAAGAAGCAGGCCAGGTTCCGTGACGGTCTGCAGGATGCTCTCCAGTACCAGCTGATGTGCACCAAGTTCCCGACTTTTCACGAGCTGGTGGACGGCGCGCTGATGTTGGAGCACAAGTGCCGTGAGATGGAGGACAAGAAGAGGAAGCTCCAGGGACAGCGGGTGGGCAGCAGCAGTCGTCCACGCCTCACACCTCCCCAGAGTCAGTAGGTGGGAGGCCAGCAGCGCTTCCAGGGCCAGTCTGGGTTGCTCAGTCGTGGCCAGTACCAGCAGCAGCGTCCACAGTTTCCTCGGGCGCCACAGCAGCAGCGTCCCCAGGGTCCGCCACAGATGGGTCCAGTTCAGCGCAGCCAGGTGCAGCCGAGTCCAGTCCAGCGCATCAGCCCAGCCAACACTACACCGGTGGGTCCGAGGGTGTGCTACCACTGTGGCGAGCAGGGACACTTCGCCAATATCTGCCCCAAGAAGATCCAGAACACCGCCGGGCAGAACCAGCAGGGCAGCGCTCAGAGAGTTGGGCAGCCGCAGAGTCAGCAGCAGGGTGGTCGTGCTCCGCAGGCTCTCGTTCAGGGCAAGGTCAACCACACCAGTGCAGAGACAGCAGAGACAGCTACTGATGTCATCGTGGGTACGTTCCTCGTCAATTCGACCCCCGCCACTGTTTTATTTGATTCCGGAGCTTCGCATGCTTTCATTTCTGCTGCTTTTGTGAAGAAGAATTTACTAGCCCTGAAACCCATGAAGAACACTATGCTAGTAAGCTCACCGGGAGGTGAACAGCGGGCAACTCTACGGTGCCCCCATGTTCCCATCATAATAAGGGGGGTAGAGTTCAAGGCAGGTCCGATAGTACTGGAGACCCTTGGATTTGATTTGATCCTAGGTATGAGCTGGATGACCAGATATGATGCAGTGATCCAGTGTGCTACGAGGACCATTCAGCTGACAGCAGAGTCCGATGACAAGGTGGAGTACCAAGCAGCCAGTTCCTCAGAGCAAGGCCAAGCAAATCAAGCTGAAGGGACATTGATTGAAGATATCAGAGTGGTGAGCCAGTTCCCGGATGTGTTCCCTGACGAGTTGCCAGGTATGCCTCCAGAACGAGATGTTGAATTCGTTATTGAACTAAAACCTGGCACTGCACCTATAGCCAAGAGGCCGTATAGGATGGGAGCGAAGGAGCTGGAGCAGCTCAAGAAGGAGTTGGACGAATTGTTGGCCAAGGGGTACATTCGTCCGAGTGCTTCGCCATGGGGAGCACCGGTATTGTTCGTCGACAAGAAGGATGGTACTCAGAGGTTGTGTGTGGACTATCGAGCCCTCAATGAAGTGACCATCAAGAACAAGTACCCGCTGCCAAGGATTGATGATCTGTTCGATCAGTTGAGAGGAGCTTGTGTGTTCTCCAAGATAGATCTTCGTTCGGGCTATTATCAGATGAGGATCCGCCCGTCAGACATACCCAAGACCGCTTTCACTACTCGGTACGGGTTGTATGAGTTCTTGGTCATGTCTTTTGGATTGACCAACGCTCCTGCATACTTCATGTACTTGATGAACAGCGTGTTCATGGATTACCTCGATAAGTTTGTGGTGGTATTCATTGATGACATTCTGGTCTTCTCCAAGAATGAGGAAGAACATGAAGAACATCTGAGGTTGGTGCTGCAGAGACTTCGGGAACATCAGTTGTATGCCAAGCTGAGCAAGTGTGAGTTCTGGCTGAAGGAAGTGGCATTTCTGGGACACGTGTTGTCCAATGGAGGAGTGGCAGTTGATCCGAAGAAAGTTAGCGATGTGTTGAGCTGGAATCCGCCACGGGATGTGAGTGAGATCAGGAGTTTCCTTGGGATGGCCGGTTATTACAGACGGTTCATTGAAGGATTCTCCAAGATCGCTAAGCCGCTGACTGCTTTGCTAGAGAAGAATGCCCCGTTTGTGTGGACAGAGGCATGCCAGGTCAGCTTCGAAGAGTTGAAGAAGAGGTTGACTACAGCCCCAGTGCTAGTATTGCCAGATTTGGCCAAGAGCTTCTCCATCTACTGCGATGCATCCCGTCTAGGACTGGGTTGCGTCCTTATGCAGGAGGGCAGAGTCGTGTCTTATGCATCCAGGCAGTTGAGGAAGCATGAGCAGAACTATCCGACACACGACTTGGAGTTGGCAGCTGTGGTACATGCTCTGAAGATCTGGAGACATTACTTGATTGGGCACAGGTGTGACATCTACACTGATCATAAGAGCCTCAAGTATGTCTTCACTCAGTCAGATCTGAACATGAGACAGCGCAGATGGTTAGAGCTGATCAAGGATTATGATCTGGAGATTCATTATCACCCTGGGAAGGCCAACTTGGTGGCAGATGCTCTGAGCAGGAGGAGTTATGTGAACAGGATCACTGGACACTGTTCGCCTGAGGAGCTCAGCCGAGAGTTCGAGAAGATGAGTCTGGGATTCGTCACCAGCATCACCGAGATGGCAGTAGAGCCCACACTTGAGCAGGAGATACGGAGAGGTCAGCTGCAGGATGAGAAGATCCGATTGATTGTGGGGAATGTTGCATTGGGAAAGGCCCCTGGATTCTGAGTTGATGATCAGGGAACTCTATGGCATGGAAAGAGGATATGTGTGCCAGACATAGCGCAGATCAGAGAGGTGATTCTGAGAGAGGCACATGACTCAGCTTATTCAATCCACCCAGGCAGCACTAAGATGTATCAGAACATCAAGGAGAGATTCTGGTGGTACGGACTGAAGCGTGATGTGGCGACTCATGTGGCATTGTGCGACACATGTCAGCGAGTCAAGGCAGAACATCAGAGGCCAGCTGGATTGCTTCAGTCGTTGAAGATCCCGGAGTGGAAATGGGAAGAAGTTGGCATGGACTTCATCACTGGTCTGCCCCGTACTCAGAGAGGATTCGACTCCATTTGGGTGATTGTTGATCGTCTGACCAAGGTGGCTCACTTTCTGCCAGTGAAGACCACCTACACAGGCGCCAGACTAGCAGAGTTGTACATGGAGCGGATTGTGTGCTTACACGGAGTGCCGAAGAAGATTGTGTTAGATCGTGGTACTCAGTTCACCTCACACTTCTGGCGGAAGTTACATGAGTCCATGGACACGAAGCTGCACTTCAGCTCAGCTTATCACCCGCAGACAGATGGTCAGACAGAGCGGACCAATCAGATACTAGAGGACATGTTGAGGGCTTGTGCATTACAGTATGGTGTCAGCTGGGATAAGAGTTTGCCGTATGCAGAGTTCTCCTACAATAACAGCTATCAGAAGAGTTTGCAGATGGCACCGTTCGAGGCATTGTATGGCAGGAAGTGCCGGACCCCATTGTTCTGGAACCAGACTGGAGAGAGTCAAGTCTTTGGTCCGGAGATACTCAGAGATGCAGAGCGGCAGGTGCAGGTGATCAGAGAGAACCTGAAGGTGGCCCAGTCCAGACAGAAGAGTTATGCCGATGTCAGACGGAGGAACCTCAGCTTCAGAGTTGATGATTTTGTGTACCTGAAGGTGTCACCCATGAGAGGTGTAAAGCAGTTCAATGTCAAAGGCAAGTTGGCGCCTCGTTACATTGGGCCATTCAGGATACAGGAACGGATGGGCGAAGTGGCATATCAGCTAGATCTGCCTGAGAGACTAGCCGGAGTACATGATGTGTTCCATGTGTCCCAGTTGAAGAAGTGCTTGCGGGTGCCAGAAGAGCAGATCCCGATTGATGAGTTGAATGTTCAGGAGGACCTCACATACGAGGAGTATCCGATCAGGATCCTGGAGGTGTCAGAGAGAGTGCTGAGGAACAAGACCATTCGGATGTGCAAGGTGCAGTGGAGCCGGCACTCAGCAGATGAAGCGACTTGGGAGCGGGAAGAAGATCTCAAGTCCGAGTACCCACAGCTCTTCGCTTCTACATCCGAATCTCGAGGACGAGATTCAACTTAAGGGGGTAGGTTTGTAACACCCAAAATACTCAAATTTAAATTTTTTTTTGCGTTTAATTAATTATTTAATGCTCTCACCTATTTTACAAAGGCTAAATAATAATTTTCTAAAATTTAAAATCAAATATAAGTGATAGAAACATTTATTGTTGCATTCATGCTGCTGCATTTATTTTTGTATTGCTTGTAATTCAAACGAGAATTTAAAAATATTTAAATTCAGCGCTTTGTTTGGAGCTCTAGAAAAGTTGTTTAGGCTAAAGTTCGCTTTCGCCCCCTGAATTCTTTTCCCGGTCCATTTCTGCTCCCTCTCTCTATTCTCTCTCTCCCGGCCCACTTCGTCTCCGCGGCCCACTTCGGCCCAGCCAGCCGCGCCCCCTCTCTCCTCTCCCACACTCGCTGACAGCTCGGCCCCGCCTGTCAGCCTGCTGACGTCGCGCTGACGTCACCTTCCCCTTCTTCCTCCTCCCCTTTCCTTTTTCGCGCGCCGGTGATGGCGCGGCCGATCGCCTGCGCCGCGGATCACGCACGCCGAGGCCCACCGCTACCCCCGTGCCTTCTAAACTCGGCCTGCGCCACGCCCCGCTCCTCTTACCCCCACCGCCCCAACCCTAGCGCCGCCATCGCCCTCCAGCGCGCCGCTCCCCGGGCCGCCGAGCCGGAGCTCACCGCTCGTCGTCGACCCGACACTCGCAGTGCTCCTCCGCCCCGGCTGAACCTTGGAGTCGCTTCGCCGCTCCGCGAGGACCCCGTCGAGCCACAGCACGGCCCTTCCCGCGCTCCGGAGCTCCCTCGCCGTCGCACACCGACCCGCCGCTCCGCCGCCGCTCGTCGTCCCACCGCTCCGACCCATCTCCGACCAATTCCCCGCGTTAAGAGCATCGTCACGAGGTAATGACACTCCCCCTCCCCTCGATTCTAGTCCCTGAGCACCATAGCCGCCTTCCCCTCGGTCGCCGTCGAGGCTCGTCCGCCGGCCGCCGTCGAACACCTCCCCCGCCGCACGAACCACGGCTTGATCCCCCTGTATATGCTCGCCACACTCCCCAGGCACTTTAGCTCCCCGAATTTCAGCGAAACCGAGCCCGTAGCACCCTCCCCGACTCTCGCCGGCGTTCAACGCCGCCTGTTTGCGAGGGCAGCCGTCCACGGCCATTAATCCCCGACTTGAAGCCCCCAGATCGACTCGCCTCTCTCCCCCGAGCTCGTAGGACCAAATCCCGCTGTAAATGGAGCCCCGTAGCGCCTGCTTGACCCAACTCCGGCGAACTCCCGCCGCCGGCCGAGCGCCGCCGCCGCGGATTCATCTTCCCCGGCGAGCCCGAGCACCAGCGCCGTCCGATCTGGATCCGACGGCCGAGATGCGGGTCAAACCCCCCCGCGTAACGGTCAGCGCTGGCATTTTTTGCTAAAGAGCCCCTGGGCTTTTCGGAAATTAACCCGCGGTCCATTTTAATTCAAAAAAAATTGCAAATAGGTCCTGTTTTATTCGTTTAGGCCCCTGGAAATTTTAAAACTTTGCCAGCAAGCCCCCGAATCTTAGAAACGCTATAACTTTCACGTTTTAGCTCCGATTTGCGTGATTTTTGCGCTCATGTGTTCGTAGCGAAGCGTAGATTATTTCTAGCTCCTGTTTTTGTACTGTTTTTACTGTTTGGTGTACTGTTCTAATAGAATTACTTTTGCTTGTAAGTGATGATTGTTTTGGAATGCGTGCGTGATGTTCGTGTCCAGTCGGTGAGCCCGTAGCGTTGGACTTCGAGTACGTTGAGGACGTGCCGGAGCAGGATTTTCAGCAGCAGCCGTACTCCGAGGAAGGCAAGTTATAGCACGGACAATCCTTGCTACCCATCTCACTTTTAATACACTGTTCATTACATACGCATGTGTCTAATATTGTTTACCTTTAAGGTTGTACCTAGCATTTATTTCCCTGTCCTTGTATTCCTATGGGTTTTTGCATATGGGTAGTATCTTGCTAGGCGCAACTACTGTCACCTGTACTTAATTGTTAATATTGACTTAATGGTCCACTTCAACATTAATGATAAAACTTGCTTTTTAGCAACTTGGACTAGGGGGCTAGAGCATGTGCTGTGTGCTTTGCTCCAGTGTCTCCCTATAAGGACCGGTTCTTAAAGTGGCAACCCAGGAGCCTGTCGCCACCGCCGGAACTATATGGGCTCTGGTCTTGGTCAAGTAGCTTGTACGTCTCTAGCTTGGCAGTAGTTACCGAGGGGCCAACGGCGTTGTGGGAGGTACGACGCTGGGTGATCTCCGATTCCACCGAGGACGGTAGCCCCGTCGGCTAGGTCACGTTAGACCCAGTCCCGTGTAGGAGTCTCAGCGATTGAGAACTCTGCACGTTGCGCAGTATGGGTGGGATACCCGCGCTCCGGACGCCATCGACCCCCTCACGGTGTGACTCCGTGGGCGTACGTCGATCTCGGTGCCTAAGTTTTCACCACCGTATAGTACTCCAGCGGCTACTGACTTGTTAAGGTGTCTTGTGAAAGCCTCGTAGCGTCCCTATGCAGTCACACCTCGGAAGTGTGGATGTGCGTGGTTGGGTGCAAAGTTCCTTTGAAATTTTACGCGACTGGTGGGTAAAGGGCGAAACCTCTGCAGAGTGTACGATCTATCATGATAGCCTTGCTCAGGGTCACGAGCGGCCTGGATCCTTTTTGATTAGAACTTGATATTTATCCATGCTTAATGTCACTTACACTATTATTTGGGTTACAACCGGGTTCTCATTCACTTGTAGTAACTTGGGTAAAGTTAAAACGAACCAACTAAAAGTGCTAATGCAGTTAAGCCAGTGTCTAGCCTTTTTGAGCCTTCATAACCCGTGCTATACTTGCTAAGTAATTTCCATTACTTACACTTGCTGTTATTATTATTTTTGGGCAAAATCCCGGACGGGTAACAGATTGGAGTCAGGCTGACTATGAGGTGGAGTTTCCCGAGGACTTGCCTTACTTCTGAGCTGGCGTTCTCCCAGTTAGAGTCCCTGTGGGATTGCGGCTACACTTAGAGAGAGTTTATTAGTCTTCCGCTGTCCATGTATTTCATTTATGCAAAACTCTGATGTAAACGCTACTTTATGTTGAGAATAAAGCATTGTACTCTGATTTTTACCATAATTGTTTGCTATATGTGTCGGTGGACTTCCTGGGCACACATATGGCCACATTCGGGTTTTGTGTAAATCCGAGTGTGACATTGGCTGTGCTTCCTTCCGTTCAGTAGCTATCCAGCACACTCGCTACTTGCACACTGGACCAATGATTCCATCATGACAACAACCGGTGTTCCCAATTAAGATTGGCATCTATGTGTACATCTCCATCACCGGTTTTTAGAAATGCTTTTCTTGAGGCAAATGTCCCTCTCGAGAGAGAGATGCGAATCGTGGCCGCCAATCATGTAATCGTGTTGCAAATATAACGAAATAATTTCTTGCATGATAGGCCCTCCCTCCATCCCCACATCCTTCAATGAAAACGAAATATGAACAGAATATATGTTTAGGCCCCGTTTGGATACCCCGTACTAAACTTTAGACCCGTCACATCGAATGTAGAGAGGTTAATTAGATGTATTAAATATAGATTAATTAAAAACCTCATTACATAAATGAGGACTAATTTGTGAGACGAGTCTATTAAGCCTAATTAATTCATAATTAGACGATGTAATGCTACATTAACATTTAATAATTATGTATTAATTATAGATTAATTAAGCTCGTTAGGTTCGTCTCGTGAAATAGCCATGACTTATGTAATTAATTTTATAATTAGTTTATGTTTAGTGCTTCTAATTGTTATCTATTTAAAGCACTACGTTGGATCAAGCACCACCTTAGCCTGTCGGATTACTCACTTAAGCCCATGGGCATGGCCCCATGCCAACTTAATTCTCGTCAGTCACACAGACACCTAGCATGTGCACCCCCGCACCAACCATTTTGGTGGCGCGAAATTCAGATCTCAGGCTCCCAGCTAGAGCAGACGAGTAGTCAGTGTGAACAAACAGTAGGAGTATCTTCTATGCGCGTGTGGCGCCAGTGACGTTCACGTGGGACCCCAAAGAAAAAAAGGAGGGGGCACGCCTGACGGCGACGTCTCACCGGCAGGCCGGGCCCGCGCGGCCCCCGGGCTGGCACGAGCCCACGTGACGGCCCTGACGTGCTGCCGCCTCCCGTTTCTGGCAAGTACTCTGTTCTCGATTTATTCCGCTTTTTTTTTATCAAATCCCTGAAGGGAATATGTGCACGTTGGGAAAGAGAAGATTTCATTTTCTTTTTATTTTCACCGTGCGTGTTTTCCCCAGACCCCCGAGGCGCCGCGGCAAGTGGAAGCGGGGAGGGCCCACCTGTCGTTTTCGCTCTGGGACCGCCGCCGGCAGGAGGGCCCAGTGCTGCCCGGTGCAAGTGGTGGCCTGCTGAGCTGAGCGCATGTGCGTGACGCTGGTGTGTGGGGTCGGGGAGTCACGCGCCTGATCTGGTAGAAAAAGAAAACCGCCGTCTTTAATATGATCGGCAACTTGCCTGCTAAAACTCGATCTACCGGCTCTCATAAATCAACGGACTTTACATTCGCCTTCGTTCGTTTTTAGGTTACCTAAGCCGTTCCCAACAACACTAGCGATTTAGCTAAGGGTGTGTTTGGATGTAGATACTAGGAGGCTTGACATTCAATAGAGTTCAGTACCAATGCGGCCATGGTATTGAAATGAGCCAAAATTCGAATGATGTTGTTTGGATGGCTTAATATTTCCTTTTGGAATTTAACAAGCAATCAAATTGGATTTTGTTTGGGTGTGCACAAGCATGGAATTGATATTTGACCACTTCTTCCACAAAACCGGAGGGGGCAGGCGAGGTGCTCGCCGGCGGATGGGCACGAGGCTCGCCGGAGAGGGGCTTGCCGACAGAGAGGAGCAGCCGCGTGCGCTGCTCACCGGCAGAAGGTAGGGGTCCGCGTCGACCGCAAGGAAGACAAAGAGGGAGGTTGGAGCTCCGGGAAGGGAGGGGCGGCCGCCGTCGTCGAGGTAGAAGAGAAGAGGCCGCCGGCCTCGAGGAAGAAGAGGGCCGCCGCCGCCGGTCGTCCCTCCGTCTAACCGTGGGGACAGGGGAAGGAGCTTTCCGGATCTTGGAGGGGACATGCCATCGATGGGGAGCTCGCCAGAGACGGGGGGTGGAGCGCCAGCGAATAGGAGCGGGAGGACCGCGAGGGAGCGGGAGGTCCGCGCCGTGAGGGAGACGGGGGAGAGGGACGAATGCCGCCCAATATTGAAGCTGCTTGCTCTGAATCGATGGGAGGGATGCGCAAGGGAAAGGAATGCCACGCGGTATTCGTTGCCATTTCCGTTTCCCAATTCTGTGACCATCCAAACACTGGAATTAGAGACCCCAAATGCCAATGCCAATTCCGGGCCTCCAATGCATACATCCAAACGCAGCCTAAGCGAGTTAGATGAAAGAGAAGAAAGAATAACTTATTTTATTCTCTCTCCTGCATACATGTTGTGGAACCTACCTTCCCTCCTTACATGTACTAATGCCATGGAAAATAGCCTATCGATTTTCCCATTGCTATCACACGCTCTATCTCTCCCATTTCCTCCTCCACGTCAGAAATCTGCTGATTCAGCATGTGACATCACCTAAGAGCAACTCGAGCAAAGTCCCCTACTCAAAAAGTAGGGGCTAAGAGCTACAAATTGTAACACCCAAAATACTCAAATTTAAAATTTTTGGCATTTAATTAATTATTTAATGCCTTCACCTATTTCGTAAAGGCTAAATAATAATTTTCTAACAATTAAAATCAAATATAAGTGATAGAAACATTTATTGTTGCATTCATGCTGCTGCATTTATTTTTGTATTGCCTGTGATTCAAACAAGAATTTAAATATATTTAAATTCAAATTTGAATCACTCTGTTTGGAGTTCTAGAAAAGTTGTTAAGCCCATAGTACACTTTTGCTCCCTGAACTCTTTTTCCGGTCCACTTTTCCTCCCTCTTCTTTTCCCCTGGTCCGGCCCAGCCCCCCTTCTCTTCTCCCCCGCGCGGCCCAGATCCCCGAGTCGGCCCAGCTGCTCCACTGGCCCACTCTCCTTCCCCCTCCCCGCGCGCAGCCGCCCCGGCCCATTCCTTCCCCGCGGCCCAGCTCGCCCGCGCGCGCCCCGCCTCTCTCCCTCTGGCTGCTAGCCGGGCCCCACCTGTCAGGCGCTGACGCCAGCGCTGGCGTCACCTTCCTTCTTCCCCCTCGACCCCTTTCCATCCCGAGCGCCGGTGATGGCGCGGCTCACCGCGGCGGGCCCGCACGCCGATGCCGTCTGCCCCCGCGCTTACTTAATCTAGCCCGTGGTACTGCCTCGCTCCTCTCGCCCCCGTCACACCAACCCTAGCGCCGCCACCACCCCCAATCTCGCCGCTCCCGAGCCGCCGAGCTCGAGCTCCGCCGCCGCTCGTCGTCAAGCTGCTCCGGTCCTCCTCCGGCCTATTCGACCCCACCAGGAGCTTCACCGAGCCACGTGGAGCGCGCCGAGCTGCGGCAGGATCCCTCTCGAGCCCCGGAGCCCCGTCGCCGACGTACACCGACGACCGCCGTCCGCCGCTCGCCGTCGACCCGTCGCACCACCGTTTCTCCGCCCAATTCCTTCACCCAGGAGCATCGCCCCGCGGTAACGCAGCTTCCCAACCCCTCAATTCCAGTTTCCGAGCACCGTAGAGCCACTCCCCTCGGCCGCCGATGGCGATCCGCCGCCGGTCACTGCCGTCCGGCCAACACACCCCTCCACGCTGCACGATTTCACCACGATTGCACTCGTGGCACTCCCCAGTAGCTCCTGAGCCACTTCTAGCCCGCTCGCACGCACCATAGCAGTTTCCCAGCACCACACCGGAGTTCAACTCCGCCACGCACCGCCGTCCGGCCACCTCGCCGGCCAACCCACGTCATGAACCCCCCAGGTCGATTCGCCATCTTCCCCTGAGCCCGTAGGACCAAACCGCGTTGAGTTTGGGGCCCTGTGGCGCGAGCTAGCCCCAACTCCGGCGAGTCCCCGCCGCGGGAACTGGCGGCGCCGCCGCGCAGTCGTCTTCCCCGGCGAGCACCCCCTCCGGTCTGTTTTGGACCCTCGGATCCAGATCCGACGGCCCACGGAGCGCCACGTTGCGGGTCAACCCCCGGGTTACCGGTCAGCGCGGGCATTTTTGTTAAAGAGCCCCTGAGTTTTATCAAAATTAACCCGCGGTCCTTTTTAATTCAAAAATAATTACAAATAGGTCCTGTTTTATTCGTTTTAGCCCCTGGAAATTTTAAAACTTTGCCAGCAAGCCCCCGAATCTTAGAAACACTATAACTTTCACGTTCTAGCTCCGATTTGCGTGATTTTCGCGCTCATGTGTTCGTAGCGAAGCGTAGATTAATTCTAGCTCCTGTTTTTGTACTGTTTTTACTATTTGGTGTACTGTTCTAATAGATTAATTTTGTTTGCATATAATGATTGTTTTGGATGCGTGCGTGATGATCGTGTCCAGTCGGTGAGCCCGTAGCGTTGGACTTCGAGTACGTTGAGGACGTGCCGGAGCAGGATTTGCAGCAGCAGCCGTACTTCGAGGAAGGCAAGTTATAGCACGGACAATCCTTGCTACCTATCTCACTTTTAATACACTGTTCGTTACATACGCATGTGTCTAATATTGTTTACCATTAAGGTTACTCCTAGCATTTATTTCCCTGTCCTTGTATTCCTATGGGTTTTTGCATATGGGTAGTATCTTGCTAGGCGCAACTACTGTCACCTTTACTTAATTGTTAATATTGACTTAATGGTCCACTTCAACTTTAATGTTAAAACTTGCTTTTTAGCAACATGGATTAGGGAGTTAGAGCATGTGCTGTGTGCTTTGCTCTAATGTCTCCCTCTAAGGACCGGTTCTTAAAGCGGCAACCCAGGAGCCTGTCGCCACCGCCGGAACTATAATGGCTCTGGTCTTGGTCAAGTAGCTTGTACGTCTCTAGCTTGGCAGTGGTTACCGAGGGGCCAACGGCGTTGTGGGAGGTACGGCGCTGGGTGATCTCCGATTCCACCGAGGATGGTAGCCCCGTCGGCTAGGTCACGTTAGACCCAGTCCCGTGTAGGAGTCTCAGCGATTGAGAACTCTGCACGTTGCGCAGTATGGGTGCGATACCCGCGCTCCGGACGCCATCGACCCCCTCACGGTGTGACTCCGTGGGCGTACGTCGATCTCGGTGCCTAAGTTTTCACCACCGTACAGTACTTCAGCGGCTACTGACTTGTTAGGGTGTCTTGTGAAAGCCTCGTAGCGTCCCTATGCAGTCACACCTCGGAAGTGTTGATGTGCGTGGTTGGGTGCAAAGTTCCTTTGAACTTTTACGCGACTGGTGGGTAAAGGGCGAAACCTCTGCAGAGTGTACGATCTATCATGATAGCCTTGCTCAGGGTCACGAGCGGCCTGGATCCTTTTTGATTAGAATATGGTATTTATTCCCGTTTAATGTCACTTACACTATTAATTGGGTTACAACTGGGATCTCATTCACTTGTAGTAACTTGGATAAAGTTAAAACGAACCAACTAAAAGTGCTAATGCAGTTAAGCCAGTGTCTAGCCTTTTTGAGCTTTCATAACCCATGCTATACTTGCTAAGTAATTTCCATTACTTACATTTGCTGTATTTACTATTTTTTGGGCAAAATCCCGGACGGGTTACAGATTGGAGTCAGGCTGACTATGCTATGGAGTTTCCAGAGGACTTGCCGTACTTCTGAGCTGGCGTTCTCCCAGTCAGAGTCCCTGTGGGATTGCGGCTACTCTTAGAGAGAGCTTATTAGTCTTCCGCTGTCCATGTATTTCATTTATGCAAAACTCTGATGTAATCGCTACTTTATGATGAGAATAAAGCATTGTACTCTGATTTTTACCATATTTGTTTGCTATATGTGTCGGTGGACTTCCTGGGCACACATATGGCCGCATTCGGGTTTTGTGTAAATCCGGGTGTGACACAAATACACTTTAGCAGGGACCCTACTCAAGTCCATACACTAAGGAGAGCCCTACTTTCTCCCTTCGACCCCTCTACAAAAGGTGTAGTGGATAGGCAGCTACATCTCCCGCATTGCTCTCTCTACCATCTGGCGCCACTCCTTCTCCATCCCCGGCAGTGGCCTACATCTGTCTTCCGCCCACCCTCTCCTGTGGTGTTGTCCCACCTTCCCCTCCGCCCTTTCCTCTAGTTTGTCGCCGACCTAACATCGTCGTGTCGCCCATCATTTTGCCGACGAGGAAGATTTCCCTCCCTCCCTCTCCCCGAGCTCGGGTTCCACTACTGTTGTCCTGAGCTCAGTGGTTGTTTCCCTAGCTCAGGTTTCACTGCCTCTAATGACTTTCCGCTGCCCGAGTTCGGTATCCACCGCGTCACCGTTTTCCCAAGCTCGTGATCCACCTCCACCGCCTAGAGAGTTGAGAGGGAGATAGTCTGTGGAGAGAGAGAGAGGATAGGTGGGATAGGGGACGTAACGGCCGTCCGAGGAGGAGAGTGCAACGGCCGAAGCGGGGGATAGAAGCGCGGTGGGAAGAGGTGAAGAGGAGCACCGCCAGCCACCTCTTGCTAGAGAGAGAGAAGAGGGTCGTGAGAGAGAGGATTATGGGGAGAGAGAAAAGATGGGGGAATAAATAAAATAAAAATAGAGTTGTCTCGCTGATGAGCAGGTCCCGTATGTCATAACTAAAGTAGAGGTTGCAGAGTAGGGATTCTTACTGAAGTTGGGTGCAAAATTTGAAGCCTACAAAGTAGAGGCATCCTTTACTTGAAAAATGTATGGGCCTAAAGTAGTGGCTATTACTGGAGAAGCTCTAAGGTGCAAGGACTTAACGTGTTTGGAAGGCGGAAGGCAATGAAGGCAAGGGCAAAGGCTGGTGAGCTGGGAGACAAGATGGAGCTCCATTAGCTGTGGTTAGTAGAGATTGGGATGGGGGGAGATCAGAATGGCTAGCGGCGTGTGGCTGACAGTGGAAATTCTATCCGTAGTAGGGATATATGTCATAGGATGTTAAGTCGTGGTATATTTTGCCATAGTCTACCAAATTATATTTTGACTATTTATTTACCTTATATTATCTATGGTTATAAACTTATGATCATTGGAAAGTACATTTGATTAAAAATCCAACAATTACAAGTTTACATTATGAAATTTCAAAATTATTGGCTAAATTATTGGTGAAAATCTGAAAAGTTTGAATCTTTATATGCGTGTGTGCATTATAAATGGGAAAGGAGGGTCATCCATTCTTATTTTTAAGGCATGGTCTGTCTTATCATAGTCTCCTAAATTATATCTTGACCATTATTTATCTTATTTTTTATTATTTATGGTTACAAATCCAATAATTTTAAGTTTAAATTATAAAATTTAGAAAATATTGACTAAATTATTGGTCAAAGATTGTAAAATGTGATTGTATGCATGTGCACCTTACAAAAGAGACCGAAGGGAATACTAAATAATCTACAGGCCCATAGGCAACATTGAAAATTATTACAATTCCAGTTGAAAAGCTAATTAGTCGTAATTTTGCAGTTCATTGATTTCAATTTTTTGTGTGAATGACTAATTGCTCTGACATTTGTGTACTCAACAACATCTTAACAATTCAATTTAATACAATAACATGGCAAATTGATACATCCATGGTCCAAATATAGTCAGCACGGCAAAATATGTGCTAACCCACCTATTCGGATATAGGCGTACTTGATGTTCAATTCCATCCAAAATTATGTTATGTCATCATTTGAGATCATTTTTGTTTAGCGCTTTACAATTCTAGATTTACCTAAACAATTCCAACTTTGATTTGACAATACACACAAAAATAAAATACGGATGATTGTGACCATTGGTTGAGAGAGATGCCCCGTTTGTTTTGCACATGAAAGAATATTGAAACTAGCCTACGGGATGAGCAACAAGAGAGAAAAGGCCATACGGAGATTATCCTAAATAAAGCATAAGGTGATCCAAGGACTAGCGGATCAGAATTTGACGGCTAAAAAACTGATGCCGAACGGCAAGACTGAGTTAGACAGATCCAAAATTGCCGAAAACTTCACTCTAGCAAGTGCGGTGCATTTTCTATTGCTTCTCTTTTTTGGCATGGCATGGCTTCCTGGACGTACTTCACCTGCTTTGTCGTGAAAGAAAACTCATGTTTTCATACAGCAGTCTAATTATGTACATTTGCACCACATACAAGACGTACCCCTGTACAAGACCACCCACTGACCCACGTAAATGCCTAGACGCTACACCGATGAAATCCGTTAAAAGGAATTACTCCTTCATTTCAAATTATAGGTTGTTTGACTTTTTTACCACAAGTTTGACCGTTCGTCTTTTTTAAAATTTTGTGCAAATTATCATATTTTTATGGTGGCTTGCTTTATTAATAAACGTGCTTCAAAAATAACTTAAATGTGACTATATTTATATAATTTTTTTGAATAAGACAAACGGTCACAACCTATAATTTGGAACGGACGTAGATTACACACGAGGACACGTCAACAAGTTTTCTTTCTTGCAAGGACTTCAATAGCGTGTACAAGTAGCATCCCATGGTGATACCTGTCCTTATTCGCTAATCTTTCACACTCCTAGTACTATATATGTTTTGCTTTTGTCTACTACGATATAATACGCGAGTGCCTCTCTCGATCTCTCTGTTAATGATCTTTAATTGGCACACGTACGTGTCTCTCCTCACGATCGATGACCAATGAAACCGTAGCTTGTATAGCTAATAAGCAATATATATAGTAGCCTTCTCAATCTAGCAAGCTAGGAGCACCGATCTCAATCCATGGCACACCACCGGGTGGGAAAGCCCTTTAGCACCGGGTTTCCCACCCGGTGCTATGTTTTCGAGGCTAAAGGTACCCACCTTTAGCACCGGGTTAAATAACCGGTGCTAAAGGTGTGTCCATTTGCCAAAAAATATGTGTGTTGCTGCGAGGATTCGAACTCATGACTTCTTGGCTCGCGCATACCCACCTAACCATCTCACCTACAAAGCACGTGTGATGAGATAGAAGATTCTTTTATTTTGTAGTAGCATGTGACACCCCCTTTAGCACAAGTTGGTGTTACGACCCGGTGCTAAAGGTCTTTTAGCACCGGGTCGTAACACCAACCGGTGCTAAAGGGTCCCTTTTAGCACCGGTTGGTGTTACCACCCGGTGCTAAAGGGTTCCCGATGGCGCCCCAATTTCGCACCCGGTGCTAACGTTACATTAGCACCGGATTTTGAGTGCACCGAGGCATATGAGGGGTGCGGATGTGAGTTATTCTTGTAGTGGCATGAGCCGTCGACGCCAAGAAGAGGAGAGCTAGAGCAGGTCCCGACCAACTTATTCTCGTACGTACGTGTCCCGTGCTCGAAGGTTTGCAAGGCCGCCAGCTTTCACCGAATCGTCCAACTTTTTTGCCAAAATTAAGGTACTAGCTAGCGTCGGTGAAAAAGGCGCCGATGCGTGCCGCGGCCGGCCTGTCGCATGCAAAGTGGCCTGTCCTATTGACTTGAGGATCAAGCAACCACGCGCCGATCGATGGTACGTCACAGCTGCATTTTGGAGAGCTTGACTGATCATGAGTAATCTTTTTTTTCAATAAGTTATGAGAATTTGACTAATCATATTATTGGTTGAGCAATGGTAAAAACTGTTGTATGTTTTAAGGGAGATACATGGATAAGATTTGCATAGATGTATTTATAGGGTTCATAGGAGTGAGTGTACGGGTCTTTAGAAAAAAAAACGATAGTACAAATTTTATAAGAAAAAACATTGTTCATGAGACTATGTCAATGGAAATTAGAGAATTCTGTTGATACTTTATGAATTACTAAATATCTCCTACAAACGTACTGATTGCAAACACTCATAATGACTACCTAGTAATATTATATTTTCTTTATCCTAAATTACTATAGTAATCACTTTAGATTGATCAAGCTTATAGAGAAATAGAATGACATCAAACATATATCAAATAAATTCTCTATCAATTAATTCCACTCTGGATTCAAGATAACCAATCCAATATATTATCTTACGTACATAATAAATGTTAGATAAGCTTTAGTTTATGTTTATCCATCCAAAGTGAACAGTAATTCAGAAACCGAGAGAGCGTACGAAAAATATGTTTACGACAAACCATTCTTGGCATTTTCATAACTAACCGCGCTAAACAAAACAACAAGCACTGATGACTTGCATTAACGTACACACTGTGCCCTCGCCGTGCGTGATACGCACGCACCGGCCAGCGAGCAAAGTCTAAGTGGATCGGAGCCAGCGACTTGTTTAGTTTCTGAAATTGGGAGTCAAATTTTGGTCTTTTGGAGTACGTGCGTTACTGTAGCATTTCGTTTGTATGTGTGAAAAATTATCCAAAAAATAATTAATTAAGCTCAAAATGTTCGTCTCGTAGAGTACAACAAAACTGTGCAATTAGTTTTTGATTTTATCTATATTTAGTACTCCATGCATGCTATGACATTTTAATGTGATGAAATCTTTTTTTTATATAGTAAATTTTGGGGTGGAATTTGGGATGTCCAGATGATGTTGGAGCGACGCACGCATGTGGCCTCGTGCAAGGACGATCGACGGCGAAAGGTGTGGACCACGCGCGCCTACAGGAATAGGGTTGGGGGATGTGTACGGAATGGTGTGGAATCGGGTGCAGTGGCGGGCCGCTGAAATGCCCCGCGTGATCGATTGGTGGAGCCGACGCAGCGCGCGCGGATATATATGAATCCAATGTCCAAACCGTGTGGAATAATATCATGGAAGAACACAGAATCGTTGAACTGTATATTTTGTTCCCTGGAACACATAAGAGATGCAGATGGGGGTAGAAAAAATTGCTGAATTTCATCTGAGTAAATTCCCCGGCAAGTTGTTTTTCTACTAATGCCAATTCAGAATAAATTTAATTTGCATAGATGTGCTTTACGATTATACGTACACATATACGGAGTATGTTATAGTTGTCGTTTTGAGATGTGTAGTTTTGAGAATGATATTTTCAGATTTGTCTTCGATAGTAGTTTCAAAATTTATATATTTAATTTGATATATTTTGAATATGTTTAATACTAATCCATGGTGAGCATAGTGTTGTGGCGACCATATATATATATCGATGTATTAAACTACAATTATTTTGAAGAGATCAATTAATAATGATAATATGTGTACGTTGTACGTGTTTTGGTATGCACGGGTAGCGGTTGGCCAATCACCAGCATGTGGTTGTGCCTCCATTTAGTGGTACCTAGCTATCCTGCACAAGTGCACTGAATCCACACATCCGCAAAGCACTTCGATTTCAGCATATATAGTGTTTACCCAATTAATTAAGATTTGACTCATGTGTATCTCCGTCATCATGTCATTTTTGAACATATTTTCTTTATAGCAAATGTCTCTTTCAAAAAGGATGGGCAGAATATGGGTGCCAATCATGCAATCGTGCTGCAAATATGACGAAGTCGTATGATTTCCACCCGTGATATGAGATATGCCCCCTTCCATAGGTAACAAAGAAATAGTTAGGGCGAGACTAAGAAGCTAATGACGTAAGAAACTTCTTTATGACAGCATCACAGTATATGTGCATGCGCACAAACTAAATAACTAAAAAAGTGAAGTTATTAGCAGTTTATAGCACCCTCGCAGGAGAACTGAGCCTAGTGATAAGATTTATTGTGGTAGAACTTGTTCATCCAGGTTGGAGTCCTACACTCGGAGCGCGTGTTTGCATTTCTCCGAATTTATTTAGGATTTAACGGCACTATTTGTGGTACGCGGTGTGCCTTTGATAGCGAGATGTTCGTGATGGCTTTGTTAATCTCAAGATCTACGAGCTCAGTCTCTCAGAGATGCTCATAGAAATAGATTATGTGCGAGTATTTATATGGGTCAATATACCTGCATGTATGTGAGTCTCTGCATCTCCGAATGAATTAGGACCCTTATGCCTCCCTCGCTATATCAAGATGTGGTTACTTAAAAAAACTAAAAAAGAAGAAGAGATGTGTAGTAACCAAAGATACAAGAAACCTTAGAGCTTGTATAGAGCACGATGTTTAGGCATGAATGCAAGAGATACAAGATGGCGGCCATGTCATTAAGCACTTGCATACACGATGTAAATCAGAGTTAAATAGGCTTAACTTTGCACACATTAAACACCTAGTACAAATTTAAACATATGAGTATGGTATGAAGTAGTATTTGATTAAATACCTTTATAAACACCTGGTGATTTCAGGTGTAAAACATATTATTGCTAATTATGGGTCATGTCAAAGGAACAATATATGAATATGTATCCTTTATCTTATATATGCATGTGAGATGTTTTAGATATATACTATTCATCACTTTGTTTCTCAGAAGGATGAGGAGTTTGTAGGCTTTGAGCCTTTGAAAATCTCACATCATGGTACAAGAGGAGAAGATCAACTGCATCAAGCTATTTCGTTCTCTGTAGCTGGAAGCTCCAACTATATATATTAAACAGTTAAACTTGGGACGTATGTTAATACGCTATTTTGGGCTTTACTTTGTGTCCAAAATTATGTGTTGTTTAATCTGGTATTTTTGGGATTTTATTTTCATCAAATTTGGTGCCACATAAACTACTGGGATTGTAAAAAGAGGGGGGAGAGAGAGAGAGAGAGAGAGATGATTTTATCTAGATGAAATTGCATTTTCGAACCTTAAAAAATGTTCTGTTGCATTGGGGTAAAAGTTTTATTTCATCCAACAATCCTCCAATCATGTGCACCATGTATTAAACACTACCTTATGAAATTAAAAATGACACTATAATATAGGGTTGTTTTAGTCACCAACATAGAGCAACAATTTATACGATGTGATGTTTTTGGTAACAACAAAATGAAATCTTTTATTGTGATTATCCTTAGAGCACGCCGAATCTCATTTTTTAAGACCTTGATTTGCTATAGTGTTATTCTCTGCTTTGAATTATAGTTTATTTTAGTTTTATCTTGAGTCACACTATCTAATTGTGATTAAATTATAAAAAAATTGATATGCAATACTAAATAAATATATTTTTAGATAGATTTAATGAAAATAATTTGATATAATAAAATATTGATAATTTTTATAAATTTAGTTAAACTTAATTTAAAGTAAAATAATCCATAATTTAGAACGGGCGAAGTACTTACCTCTTCTGCAAAATACTGCGCCCGGAGCCAGGCAGCCAGAAGTGAAGGGCCAGGTTCACATGGCTGAGCGGCAAGTCCCATACTCCCATCTCAAGATGGCAACGGATGGAAATTATCCGTGTGCCCGTGGATAGAAAACCCGATGGGCGTGGATGCGGATCTGGATCTATGCCCGTGGGCATGGGTGCGAGCATAACTTTAAATCCAATAGATATTTGCTCATAGATATAACAAAATAATATACGCACCCGCAAACTCGCCAGACCCGCCACGACAACTGACATGTGGGCTCCCTAAATTTCATTATTAATACAAATAGTTTTATGGTCATTAATTAATAGACCTACCGAACTTGTAGTGTTACTTCCAGGAACTTGGTTGTGTCGCGTAATCGTGTTGTTGTATTTTCTTTTACTTAAAATATGTGGCTATAGGTGTTGCCCTTCTACGAGGTTGAAAGCAAATCAGCACCGGCCATTATTTTTCATTCGTCGTACTCCACTGGCTCTAGCGCATGCCATTTTTCCAAACAAATCGAAGAGAAGAGCTGTCGATTGTATTAAACAAAGAATAAAACTTTGGATAATGTAACAGAAGAACAACAACAAATACAAGCACCAACACAACATTGCCCTATAACCACAACCAAGCATAAAGGAACTGTACCACTATGACCCACAAGCACCAAACCACTACTCGCGGGGTGCCAAAATGATGGCTACCATGTATTAAAAAAAGAATAAAACTTTGGATAATGTAACAGAAGAACAACAACAAATACAAAATACAAGCACCAACACAACACTGCCCTATAACCACAACCGAGCATAAAGGAACTGTACCACTATGACCCACAAGCACCAAACCACTACTCGCGGGATGCCGAAATGATGGCTACCATGTAGGGTCAATCACATATCTACACATAGTCATCAAAAACTTTAATGTGGCCTCACATTGTCAGAAACTAAATAGAAGCGGACAAACATTACATCGGGAGAGCCATCGCCGTAATGCTGCTACAACATCAACACTCTCAAATTGACCAAAGCATTCGATCGGGTGTGACCCCCTTCAAAGCTTATTCGTGGCCACCACCACAAACACAACATGTGGGGGCCTCGCCACATCCACCGCTAGACTCCGTACTCGTCGCCTTACCTGCTGCAGGTTTTCAAGCCACGTACCCGTTTTTGTTATTGTCATCCAAGGAGTGTGCAGCATCACCCCACAGCCCTGAGATCTCCTCCTTCCGCTAAGGCACCACTTTTGCTCGGCTGCAAGAGGAGCAATATCACCTAGCTAGAGACCTCCAGTGACATCTCGGAGCTCCGCCACCATGAGACGATATCACTGCTCCACATTCCGATCTCAAATCTGGTAGATCGATCACCCTAGTTTCAGCTGTCAACAAGGTCCTGCGCAACCAACTATATAAACCATGCCGTATATATGCTATGCGTGACCCTCTCATTTCTCATCATCATCTCCTATCGCGCCTCCAACCACGTGACGGTCGGATCGCATCATCCATCGGAGCCGAGCCCAGCCGTCGCCGTCTCCACGGCGGCCGGCCCGTGCGTGCCCCCACAGCCCCAGGTCAGGACCGATCCAGGTGAGCTGGCGGCGATCCCATCCCTACCCCCTGTCCCAGTCTCACACACAAAGCGCGGCGGCCCAATGGCTGTAGCATTTCAAACACGAGCGACGCTCCAAGAGGATTGCCGATCTTGATTGATCTGGACGTGTGTTTCCATTGGTTCGCCGCCTCCGAGATTTTTTCTTCTCTCTCCCAAAGAAATACAGCTAAACTGGTGGTCCGAGGCGTGCCGAATTGAGGCTACAGACGAACCCGCTTGTTTTGTTTATTGACTGCACGCAATACCTTTTCACAAGCTGAGCTCTTTTCCTATAATATAAAATTCTGGCTAGGATTCTATAAAGTGCAGTGCATCCATATCTCTCGGTCTGCTTCGTCTTTTGCAGTGTGGGAATTCTTTCTAGAATAAACAAAAGCTGGTCTGTTAATTAACCCTGATGCTAATTAAGCTTGTGCAGCAGCGCATAAAGGAGCTGGAGCATTATATCTATATCGAGTAGTGGTTGTAGCTTTACACCGTGCCCAACCGCGTGCACGTCTAACATAACAAGGCTTCGACATTTTATATGTATTCCCAATCAAAACTGGCAACTACTAACAAGCTTGCGTGTCAGTCAGTGAAGACGTGCATGCAGTCATGCAGAGTCGTGTGGTACCAACACTAATTTAATCTACCGAGCAGAGCCCCCGAGTGAAGTCTACGTAAACAACAAGAGCCCCCCCCCCCCCCCCCCCCCCCCCCCCCCCCGATGCAGCTCACGTTACCAAACCAAAAGTTGGCATGATGGCGTGCATGTGCTCAAGATTGCGATTGCATAGACAAAGCTGAAGCTGATCAGCTACCTAGGCTGGCGTGATGAAGGGGGCCGTGCAGCTAACAAAAGCATGCAACTAGGGGCATGCATGATTCAGTCAAAGATTTAGCAGGCTTTCTTTACCAACTGCAATTCAGCAGGAGGATCATATCCTTGTGGGAGGAGCAGCACAGCAGCACAACCGAAATTCTACGGCTTGGCGTCACGGCCTATAAAGCGAAAGCAGCTGCTAGGGCGCATAAACTATGGCAGCAACTGGGGAATAATTGTGGGTGGTGCAGGGGAATGTGAGAGGCAACTCAAGCCTGCTGGGTCGCTGCTGGACATAAAGCTAATCTTCCTGATTGCTCAGAATGCTAGCACAAATCAAACCTCAACTTGCTCGGTTAATTTATACTCCTACTCTGCTAGTTTTATTCCAACCGAGATTGTGCGTGGTTTTGGTTTGGACTTTTTAAAAGGTTGACGCCAAAGTCGTGGTGGGTTTGATGCGCGTGCGTCCATAAACATACACATTCACATGCGGCCATCGATTCACGGACTTTGCATGCCATGTTACTATTCTATCATTGGCCATGGCCCAAGGTCGTAATGCTACAGCCATTGGCTAGGCTTGACGTACCAAGGAACGGACACGTGCTGCCTCCGTTCGCTCTTTTCCTAGTCATCAGTATAACCGTGCATCCATGCAGCAAAGAATCAGAACAGATCATTCATGTGTCACGCAGGCAGAAACAACACTAGCTCGACGTAACTAGTTGGGGCAAAAAGGCTACGAGGATGAAAAGCAAAGGCAATGCCGCAAAAGACCAGCAAGTACATAAAACTGTAGTATATATCAATATTAAAGTAACAACATTGCATTCAGATTCAGCAAACAAGCAGCCATGTAAAGGCGCAAACGAGCTAGCCTTTGGCAGCCCGGACAAATTCAGTTTCACAGCAGCCAAACCAAGTGATCTTCCCATGTATTGTAGCTATACATTTGAGCCCGGCCCACTTAAGATCCATTTGAACATGGGCCTTACAAGTTTTTGAGCAGTCTTTGCCACAATGACGCCAGGCAATACGGTAATGTGTCATCCATCATGTAGTATCAGGTATCGAGACTAAAGTAATCCTGTCGGCTACAACTCTGTTTTAAGTCCTTTTTTTTACTCTGTTTTAAGTCCTTTTTTTTACTCTGTTTTAAGTCTGATGTAATGGAACCCCGGCATGAAAATCGACAACATCTGTTTGCGGGCAATGGAAGTCAGACGGCCCACCAATTAACTTCTATATCTATACGTACAGATCATTGTGATGTACCAGGAAGTGGCTCACTGGCCTGGAGAAGCTCATCAAGCAAACCGGTGAACATGACGGAATCGGTCTCCTTGGGCTTGAACTTGAGGAGTGCAGAAGGGACCAGGTCCTCCTCTTGCAGGGTGCGTGCTTGCTCTCCTGGTTTCGGGAAATGAGGAACCACGCGCGGCTTAGGAATAGCTGGACAGATGAGTTCGAATTCCAAACCTGGCTGCTTCAGAGCAGATGCGACGAACTGCATAAGGGGAAACAGTACATTAGTCAGTGCTACAAACCAGAAACAGGCAGTGTGGTTTAAACAGTTGATACATTATACTGCAATAATGTTGGCTTAAACAGTAGCTGAAACTATCTTGTAAGCAGACGTTACATAGCGATGATGGACAGCTACAAGACTCATGCAGAAATAAGCTAACCTATGATCACTGCAAGTCTGGAACAGCAAACTGTCAATGCTAGGAAACCAGAAAATTGCGTGAATAACATAAAGTTTATACAATAACAGACAATTTCAAGCAGAAGGGATGAAAGCATAGCATGATGTACAGGAAACAGTTACAATACTACATACAGAAACTAGGACTGATCGGCACTACATTGCACCCGGATACTGCTGCTGTTTAATTAGCATCAGCATATTTGATGGTCGCTAGTTGGCGGTCATCTAAAACAAATGGATCAGCTTAATGGACCGTTCCATATCATGATAACAGATAAGATGATGAAACATGTGCTTAACTGCGCCCGGCTAAACTGATTTAACTTAACACTATATAATTTGAAAATAACAGATAAAGAGTTTGAACCAAATGAAGAGGAAAAGTCCTCTGACTTGTAGGAGTGTTAAGAACCGGTGGTTCACTGACATCCATATCCGGCAAAAGACATAAAGAAATTTGTAGCAAACTACTGGTCAGATCCAGGATGGTTCAAGTAATTTACATATCCGTGTAAACAAAAAAATGGAAAAGCAAGTGCTAACTATGCATGAAAAAAATGACAGAACTGAAAAAAAAATATTAGAAAATGGTGCATATAGATGCAAATAAAACAAAAACTTGTTAAGATATCGAAATATACTTGTGGCTTCAATCTATGAGCATAGCTACAGAGGGTCAGCTTAAAAAAGCATTGTGTATTATATTCATAGCAATCTCTGTGTGTCCATTATTCAATCTGCAATAAGTAAGCACCAATTCGTATTTGACCTGCTACAAATAGTTCAAATAGAATTAGACAAGGAAGCCAAAGGGGCAGGAGCCTGTGCAAGTGGGCATGCATGCTGGCGTGCTGCCGACTACGGACTCATTGATTTCGTCACGAGGCACCGACAACGCAGAATCCCTGCGGCATCTGCTGCTGCTAAACACACGCGGCGTGAGGCAATGGACTAAACGGGGGCCTCCTGGCCGAACATGACATGGAAGCCTCTATTGACTGAGTCATTTTTTGCTCTCCGATAGCTCCTGTAGGCCTCCAATCCTTCCCGTGATATGACTTCAACTATAAGCTAGCGTACATGATAACACATGACGTGCACAGTGTGCATTTTTTATAAGGAAACGTACATTATCTGGATACAAATAAATCATGTTGATACTAGCGAGAGTACTCATACAGCACTCTATAGCTTCTATTAGGAGCAAAAGTTGAATATCCTATATGTTACAGAAACCAAAGCACCACCTGATCTATTCAAGTACTGTACCCACAAACACCAAACAATAACAGACTATGCACTACCATGAAGGTCCTTCAGTCAGTCACATGAATGTAGATGCTAGAAAGCTCAGACAAACAGGTTCCACACACAGATCCTGTATGACCAATCAAGCCAGTGAATGCACTGAGCAAAGTCCAAGACAATGGAGTGAGTGTGCACAGCCTGATCAAACATTTGTAACCCAGATAGGATCTGACCAATAGGACAGCAAAAAAGAAACTAGAAATTGGAGGTGAGCCATGAGCCCATTACACAATTTTTATCAATATTCACTAATAGAGTAACTCCTGTATTGCCTGATATGGAGTCATTGGGGTTAAGACTCACATTGAGGCTATGGCTGGTTAGGTCGGTCGTTCGGTGTTTTTTCGGTGGCGCGTCTGTAAGCTATTTTGAGTGGTGTTTCGGGTGTGGTGTGAGTTTTTGTTCCTCGGGGCTGGCTGTTGCTAAACCCCTTGTTTTGTTTTTCTTCTACCTTAATGAAATGACACGCAGTTCTCCTGCGTCGTTCGAGAAAAAAAAAGACTCACATTGAGGCCGATGGTGAGATCAGACAAGTTTTGTAAGTGTTTGAAGTTTGATTAAGGATTCAGATGGTGAATGAATGCATGGTTCACCAATCTAACTCCAAACCAATCATGCTTATTAGATAAGTTGGCCCATCAATCTCATTTCTCAGACACGGTATTGGTAGAAAAACAAAGAATGTGATCATGATCACCCCTCAAAAGTTATGGGATGATGCCATCTTGGACCAATCTAGCATAAGATGAAGCAATCCCTCAAGCCTAAACACCCCAGTTGCTACGGGTCTGTTTGGTTGCCTGGCTAACTCTAGCTTAGCTAGAATCTGGAGCCAGGCTAGCCCAAGCCTGGCTTAAGAGAAACAATACACCGTCTTTGGTTGGTTGGTTTGACTAAGCCTGGCTCATGTAAGAGTGTATTTGGTTGAGTGTATTGTCTTGTGTGAAATCACCTCATCTTTCATAAGGTGAGCTTACCCTCTTCATCCTCCACCTACCACCCTCACTGCTCTATCCTCCTCGTCTTCAACCTCTTGCCTCCACCGGCCCAACCCGCCGCCCATCCTCCGCCGGCCCACGTCGTCGGCCACATCTCCCTCACCCCGGATGCTCATCTCTCCCTCCTCTTCCTTCCCGGTGGCGGCGACCCCAAGCCAAGCTCTGCCACGACCGGATCAATGGGAGCTGCAGTGAATCAAGCTCCATCATGGCCGGATCAAGGGGAGCTCCAACGAATCAAGCTCTGCCATGCCCGGATCAAGTGTGCCTTCAAAGGGAGATGCGGCGACCGGCGAATCGAGCTCCACCTCCCGTCCCGCCTGCCCGCCCTCATCATCCACTCGCTCTTGGCCCGCTCGGCCCACCACTGCTGCCCATCTCTCCCTTCCTGGTGGCGGCGACACCAAGCTGAGCCACCATGGCCGGATCAAGGGGAGCTCCAATGAATCAAGCTCCGCCATGCCCGGATCGAGTGGGCCTTCAAGGGGAGATGCGGCGACCGGCGAATCGAGCTCCATCTCCCATCCCGCCCGCCCGCCATCGTCATCCACTCGCTCTTGGCCCGCTCGGCCCACCGCTGCTGTCCATCTCCCCTTCCTGGTGGCGGCGACACCAAGCTGAACTCCACCCCCTTCGGGTCAAGGGGAGCTCGAGGCTCAGGGCGTGGAGGCACCTGCCACACCTGTAGTTGGTCTGGCTCTGGCTCACGCGCGCCGACGTGGATCTCCTTAAGGACGGTCGGCACCAGCGTCACCGCCCGCGTCGGAGGTCGTCGAGGTCTTGATGCCGCGGTGGAAGGCCGAAGATGGTGGGCACGGATGCATGTCTAAAGGTGGACGGTGGGCGCACAGGGTGGTGATGCGAGATGCAGCACCTAACTTGTGCAAGCCTGGCTTAGCGGAAGCGACCGCTTCCTGCGTTTCCGCAGAGCCAGGCTAGCAGGTCCATTTTGCATTAGCTTAGCCTGGCTAAAGGCCTGGCCAGGCAACCAAACGCGAGCAAGATGGCTTACTGGGGCCTGACTAAGCCTTATGCATGCAACCAAACAGACCCTATCTGATTCATTACATAAAAGTCACTTCAGAGTTCACAGTTTCTAGGATACAACTTTTACCACTAATGTCAAATAAATTGTTGGGGCAAAAAGGTCAGAACCATGGAATCAACATGCCAATTGCTGAGATGAGCAGTTCAAAGAGTACACATGTTCAGTGTATTAACATGGCATCAAGAGTGGAACATCAGCATATTCTAAATCAATAAAACAATGATACTGAAAAACACGACAAATCATCAAAAGAAACAAGCATGGTACCTCATAAAGTGAACCAGTGGTCTCTCCTGGAAGGAATACACCTTGCAGAATCACTCTATCTGGAAACTGCACTCGGATGACTGCTTGCTTATACTTCTGTCGAGCAGCCAGTGCCTGCTTCTCCTTGTAAGATTTTGGAATTAGCAGTCGAGATTGCTCTAACCTTTCCCTCCTCATCCTTGCTTCATTCCTGATCTCCTCACCGCTAAGATTGTAAAAAGAATCTGGTACATCATTATCTGCAACAGAACTCCCAGGAACAGAGAAGAATACCCGAATCTGTAAAGTTGATAAAGCATAGCACCTCAGTAAGTTGCAGTTCTAAGAATGTATGACCACAAAGAGAAGCAAAAGATATATCGAAAAAATCAGTTGTGCGTTAGTGCACACAAATAAGAATTTAGAAGTCAGCAGTGCACTGGCGCGGTCTCTGAGCAAAATAATACTATTTGAGGTTTGCTAGTCCTCCATTCTAATATTTGAGGTTTGCTAATATTTACCTGACACAAGCATGTTATCAGGAAAAATGATACTTCAATAATAACTGACACGACATCTGAGCAAAAAATAAAAATAAAATCGACCAATGTTAGTCACACTGATAGCCAAGAGTCTGACACTTTTACAAGCTCATACGTATCAATGATGTATCAGGCCATTGCATAACCCAGATGTACTGAAGATGTTTTGGAAATATAGCTGTGAGGCTGGGACGTGTCAATTAATAAGATTCTCTTATTGCAAGTGTATTATCTCAACATGCATGTTTATCCCAACATGGCGACATATCATGAAATTCAATCATACAAACTGAATATCTGCATCTGATACTAATTTAAGGGTGTAGGGGACATGTTTCAATGTTGCAGTAGAACAGTTTAACTTATTCATGAAAATAAACAGGAAGGAAGCAGAAGAAACTCATTCACATATTACAAACCTTACAGGCTGTAACAAATGAAGAAGACTGCTCAATGAAGTAACATTATATCAAATCAGTGAACTTTTTTTTTCTCAAATTCGGAGGAGAGCTGCATATCCTTTGCTAAAACATCGTGAACATATTGAGAAAAAGAACAAACTTCAGATATGAATATTAAGAAAAGGGGTATGCAGTTTAGTACCTCATATTCCTAATCTCTAACCAACATAGTATAAGGGTAAATATATGCCACAATTTCTCTTCTGGAATTCAGTTTAATTATTATTAATACATAACAAAGATATACAGGCAATGGCACTCAACTAGTCCATGGCAGAACAGCAAGTAACAACATACAGAAATCATACCCCTTACCGGATAAAGAAACACCATAAAGACTAAATCATATTCATAAACTTGCATAATCTAAAAAAAATCATAAACTTGAATGTCACTGTGTCAGAACTAAAGGGCCACATGCCACTTATTAGTCAATCGCATATGTGAATTTCCAGTCCCGAACAAAGTGCAGTTTATTGGTCAACATATGCTAAGTGCAGTATATTGGCTAATGCACGTGTGTCATGGTTTCCAAATTTATAGCTAAAGTTCCACTTACCTCAATAAAATGATGACACATTTTGGTAACTACATACTGTGTTTTGTGTACAAGCTTACATTTCTACTGTCTGCAATTTTTTATAGTAAATGGTTTAGAGGGAAAAAAAAGGGTATAGGTATTTGCTAGTATCTCATAACAAAGTTAACAACCCATGTCTACAACCGTAGAAACGCAGCAGTAGTAGTAGTACATCTAAGTAAATGCAGAAATTTTACAGGTTTATCAAATCAAACTTCCAAATTGTGCTAATTGACGGGAATGGAAAGCTTTCTAGCAGTTGATTGACGTTGAAACAAGCAATTTAAGGCCATATTAAATTGAAATTTGAAACGGTCTAACTTATGTAACAGAAGAGTTTCGTTCAAAAATTTCTGGTAGCACACAACAACATTCACAAACCTAAAGTATGTATTCCTTCCAAATACAGATGCAGATCGTTTTAGGATTCTAGTTGGTCAAATTTAGCTGGGTTGGGTCATTAATACATGAAAAGTTACTTAAATTGCCAACGCATGGTTGGTGTCATCATGGAAACATGTAACTTTCTCTGTTTCAAATGGTATAAGTCAAAATGTCATATTGATAAAGTGTCGATTCCCTAAACAACTTACATTTGGGACCAGAGGGAGCAATACATAAAGAAACATTATATGAATAAATGAACTAAAACATCATTAATATATTGAGTTTTGAGAAAAAGGTCAAACTTTATACATGAATGTGTAAAGTTTAAACTAAAGGAACATGTCTTATGTACAGTTTAGTTCGTCACATTCCTGATCCCTAATAAGCAGTGTACTGATAAACACGTTCAAACTTTACTCTTTTAGAATTCATTTTAATGTCTTATTGATGCATCTCAAAGATAAGCACAGGCAAAAAATACAGACATGTCACTCCACTCGCTCATGGCAAGACAGCAAGTCACAACATACACAAATCCTACAGCTTACCAAACAAAATAAGAAACACCATAAAGAATCAATGGCATTATAAAAATGAATGTCGGAGAACTGAAAGGGATGTATGTCATGTATCAGTAAGTTCCCTATGCCATTTCTAATCCCCAACAAAGTGTGGTATATTGGCTAATATATATGTCTCACGTTTTTCAAATGTAGTTAATGTTCCACCAATACCTTGAAGAAATGGTGATAAATTTGGCAAATACATACTATGTTTTGAATACATTCTTCAATTTCGCACTGTTAAATGATTAACTATCTGTAAAGGAATGCTGAGTTAATAAATTGAAGGGAAATATATTATACGTGATTTCTATATCTCATAATGTTGTTAACAAGGCATGTGTACACCCGAAACAAGCAAAAACTTAGTAGTACATGTAAAAACAGCACAGAAATTCCATACCATTAGCCAATCCAACTACCGAATTGAGCGATTTTATTGACAGGAGTGAAAGCTTTCTACGCATCAAAACAAGCAAATTAAAGGCCATATGAAACTGAACACCAGCTCACCTGCCGATCAATGGTCTTCTTCACCTCCTCCTGTCCACCAATCCCATTGCTGCTGCTCTCCTTGGTGTCAGCCTCCACCGGAGCTGGTGTGGCCGAGGGGTGTGCCCTCTCGAGCAAGAGCACGGCCCTTCTGATCCCGCTGAGCCTCGCGTCGCCGGGCACCTCGTCCATCACCGCGAAGGGCTCCCCGCCCTCGTCCCCGACCCAGAATCCGACGGCCTCCAGGAGCTCCACCCCGCCCTCCCTGTCCGCCACGGCCTCCTTGATCCGCGGGTTGCTCAGCCTCACCCGCCTGAACTTGTCGCTCCCGGGCTCCCGGAGCAGGTTGCCCAGCAGGCGCTTGACGACCTCCACGGCGGCCGCGGGCGGGGGCGGGTCGGCGGCGAGGTACGCGGCGGCGCGCGCGCGGGCGCCCCCCGCCGACGCGAGGCACCCGTCGAGGTGCTCGGAGACCGCGACCTCGGACCGGAACGCGTCCCCGCAGCTCGGGCATGCCACGGTGGCCGCGGCCGCGGCGCCGTCGGGGCGGCGGGAGGAGGAGGAGGAGATGAGAGGCGCGAAGGGGGTGAAATCGGTGGCTGGCGCGGGCGGGGGAGATGGAGATGGCTGCTTGGGGGCGGGCCTGGGGTTAGGGGTAGGGTATGTGGTGCGGGAAGCGGGGTGGGAGGAGGAGGAGGAGGAGGAGGAACCGGAGCCGAGGACATGGGAGGTGCCCTTGAAGGAGGAGGCGGTCCCGGAGGAGGAGGTGACCTTCTTCATGAAATCCTTCATCTTGTCCTTCATCATGGCGGCCGGCGGCGGCGGAGGAGGATGACGAGCAAGCGTGGATGGGGCGGCGAGCGGATTGATGGGTCAAGCCTCAGGCGTGGCAGCGCTGCCACGCGGAGTAGACTTTGGCCGTGGCGGTGGTTGTCGCCGCGGGGAGCCGGGGACGAAGCAAACGAGGAAGAAAAGGAAGCAGCAATAAAAGCTGGGGAGATCCAGCTTGCTTGCAGGGAAATCCGTTTTGCTCGGGTTGTGCTTAGCTGCCAAGGCATCTTCGCTGGACTGGACTGGAGGCGGGCCGGCAAAGAATGGAGTTTACACTCGGCCGGTACGGAATCACTACGGGTACGGGCTGCAAGCAAGCGGGCCACTTAATGGGCTGGGGTTGGAGCCTGGACCTGCGCATCAGCATGGGCCTCCCGCAGCCGTTTAAGGAACGAACGCAGGATGGAGTGATAAACCAGCGTGGAAATGATTTTAGCTCGCCTCTTGCTGCTGACAGCTGCTATGGTATATATCGGGTTTACGGGTTAGATGCAAAGAGGAACGAATTACTACAGGCCATGAGATCGCCCGATAGCGTAACAGAGGCAGCAATATCCTACATTTACGTCTTGTACCTTGTGGTGATCAAACATCTCTAACTGGAGCCATTCGCTGCAAACTTGCTGGCATATGCACATCAAGTTATCAAGAGAGGAAGGATCAAAGTTCAGCAGGCCACAGAAAGTAAGTAAAGATCACAGACAATATAACGCCAACTCCCAGGCACGCATTATTGAAAATCGAAAATAACAAATTTCAGTTCATCCCGAAAAAGAAAATGCATATACATGTATGCAAAAACATCAACCCCTACATATAGCACCTGTAAATTCATCAAATTTTATGAGCAACAGTATAAAAATGCAAAAGATGGAGTGAGACCGCACGCAGACATTTTCCAAACACACACTGCACTGTGAATATCCGGCCGTGTAGTCAAACATACATGTCCCTATTTCACAAACACTTGCAGTTTCAGCTTTCAGCTTTCAAGACAATTTCAACGTAAACTGAATGGATGTCCCTGCATCATGTTTGTTATACTACAATCAGCCATCACATTGCACTGAGGGAGTAATCAGGGAGACTCAAAGATTAAAAAAAACGTCAAGATAAAATCTCCACATGAAAATGTGTCGACTGATAATATTTTGTGACAGTCTAGCTCTTAAAAATACAAATTACCGACAACATTATATCTCATGGGCTGATTATCAAGCCATTCAAAAGACGGTCAATCAGTGAGCTTCCAGATCAAGGCAAAAACAAAATTCTACTTCTAATGAACATGCTCTTGTTAAGGCCTGATAGTGATGGCACTTGCTAAACAACCATATCATATATCCATTGAATTGAGGCTTAAAATACCAACTTTAAACACACAAAAATAGTCCAATTTGATGCTATCTTGACTATGAAGGATGAAATTTATGCTTAGAAAGTAAATGCTGTGTACGTACACTGACAAAATTTTAGCTCACTATCCATCTGATAGCAGTTCCTATAAACCACTCTTAACTCATAGCATGTATGCCTTATGATCCAAAACAAACAAAGAACACAGCTTTACTAGTATAGTCAAGCAGATTGCAAAAAAATTACCAGGGGGACTACATCTACACTCAAGCAGCATGCTAGAACAATTCAGCAATAATTTGGCTAGCCTACACACAGATCCACTGCGTATTTGAGAAAAATAATTCAACTAGCATGCTTCCATAATGCTGAAGTCAAACCAACGACTCAATTCATTGACGACTAAAACGAAATTCTTCTCCAAAATATCACATATCAATTCAATCATAAATTCATAATTGACAGAGCAAGAACCTACCACAAATCATATGATACTACAGTCAGCCTGACTGTGGCGTCTCACCAAGATATTAATCAAGGACACTCAGGCAAGACAAAACTTCAACAAGGTATTAACTATAAAATTCAAAATGACAGCACTGTTGTTAAAAAAATTAATGATGAATAACATGTATTCCCTCCGTTCTCAAATACATGGCGTTTACGATGAGGCAATGATCTAGTTAGTTCATTTTTTAACTAGCAAGCTTGTCCTAAACATCGTATATTTGAGAACTGAGGCAGTATCTCATCATTTAATTATCAGAGCGACAGTCAACTTCCAGATCAAGGAAGTTGTAAACAAAATTCTACTTTTAATGAGCAGGTTCGTCTAATAGTGATGGCATTTGCCAAATAACCTAATCATATATTCATTAGCAGAGCCTTGAAATACCAACTATAAGAACACCTAGATTATCTCATTTCAACCTCTATTGACTATGAAGAATGAAATTTACTTAGTGCCATTGAAACTAACAGAATTTTAGTGTCACCATCCATCCAATACATAACAGGGACAGGCCATAAGTAACCCCTATAAAACACCATTAACCGAATAAGCCGTATGCCTTGAAGATCCAAAATAAACAACTAAATTTTACTAGTATATAGTCCAGAACAAATAGAAAATCATTCTGCACTCAGGCAGCATGATAGAACAAGTGAACGATAACTCAACTAGCACAACAACATAACACTGAAGTTCAAATAACGGCTCAATTCATTGACAACTAAAATAAACAGGTAAATTTTACTAGTCTATAGTCCAGAACAAATAGAAAATCATTCTGCACTCAGGCAGCATGCTAGAACAAGTGAAAGGTAACTCAACTAGCACAACAACATAACGCTGAAGTTCAAATAACAGCTCAATTCATTGACAACTACAAATAAAATTCATCTCTGCAATAGTATGTATGAATTCAACCATAGTAGACCACAAGAACCCACCACAAATCAGGAATAGGTCTAACATACAGCCACTACCCACAGCATCACAAATATCACCATCATAATCAGCAAGCAACAAGGAGAGAGCAAAATAGCACTGATTCAGTTATACTCAGCAGTAGTTTACTGCACTTCCACACCATCCCATCATACACGCAAACCCATCCAGATTATTAAGATTAGCTTACTTTAACCAACACTAGGCAGCAATTGCAAAAGTTACTACGGAACTTCATTTGACGAGCACAGCTACACCACAACCTTACTTTACCACCATTGTCATCACAGGGTTCAACAAACGCCCATGGTTTAAATTTTAGACTTGGATGGCTACACAACAGGTCAACAGCTGCTGGCCTCAATGCCTCACCTTGGGGGGACGTCCACGCCCACGCTTAACAGGCGCGGCAGTGCCAGGAGCTGCAGCAGGTGCATTGATGGGAGCTTGCTGGACCTTGGCCTTCTTAGGCGGCCGCCCACGCGGGCTGAGCATGCCATTGGTGAACCGGGCGATGGCCTCAGTGATGGGATCCTTGGGCTTGGGAGGCCGCCCGCGCCCCCGCTTGACAGGTGCATTAGCATCAGCGGTAGCGACGGGAGTAGCAGTGCATTCACCATTCGTTCCCATGGCACCGGCGTGTTTCGGCTTCGGTGGCCGTCCACGGCCTCGCTTGCCAGGCACAGCTGCAGCATCAGTGGGAACGATGGAAGCTTCAGCGAGCGCACCACTGGAGTCCTCGGCAACGGGGTCCTTGGGCTTGGGTGGCCGTCCGCGTCCCCTCTTGACAGGACCGGCAGCAGGATCAGCGGCGACAGCAGGAGCTGGAGCAGGCACGTCAATGTCATCAGCGGCAGCGTCAGGAGCCAGAGCAAGCATTTCATCAGCTGCGACGCCGAGAGCTGCAGCAGGCAGGACATGGCCATCATCATCAGCGTCGAGGACGAAAGGGGGAGCAAGCAGCCCATCGTCATCAACGTTGAGGAAGGAGGAAACCGGGTCGAACAATCCAGTGGGGACCAAGGCGAAGGCAAGGTCCTGGAGCCCATCGGTACGCAGCGGGGAGGCGGGGTCGGCGGCGGCAGGCTCGCTGGGTTCCCCCTCCTCCACCTCCTCGTCGTCGCCGTGGTTTGGGCGGGAGTAGCTGTTCCTCGCGAAGACGAGTTCGCCAGCGCTCCTCATAGACCCGAGGTTGGTCGTGAGGAGGGAGACGTGACCGGTCGGGAGGCGGGCGCCGTACTTGCGCTTGATGTGGCCCGAGATCGCCGTCTTGTTGGAGCCCTTGTCGTTGCCCAGCGCGTCGATCGCCTCCAGGATCATCTGCGCGAGCGAGCGGCCGCAAAGACGGTCGAGACGGTGAGCGATCCCGAAGGCGGCACCGGCGCAAATTTCGAAAATTACCGCGGGCAGATTGGCGGCGGAAACGAGATGGGGGAGGAGAATTGTACCTCGGGATAGGGCGGGAGCGGGGGCGGGGGAGGGGCGAGCTCGGGGGCGGCGCCGTCGTCGGCCGCCATGGATTCAGCGGAGCTGGGCGGCTGCGCTGAGAGCTCGTGGCGCGGCGGCGTGAATGGGGTTTGGTGATGTGTGGGGAGGGGAATTTTGGGGTTTTGGGTCGGTGAAGGCGACGGGGACGAGGAGACGAGTCGGGAGGAGACTTACCCCTGGTATGCTGATGTACATGAACAGCCTGACAAGCCTCGCACCAGACGGTGCCCCACCTAGCAGTGAGGAACTAGGGGATTTCGGCTGTGCAGAAATGAAAGCAGTAGTTTCGTGGGGGAAGGGAAGGGACGAAGGGCCGCTACTGTCGCGAGTTTTGTCTCTGCGTGGAGGGGAAAACACTGATGAACGGTAGGATTCGGTTTGGGGAAGGATCGGAAGGCGGAGAGAGGGTTGGTGTGTAAGCATGCGCGCGCCCGGGCCAACAACAATCAGCGTCATCTCGAGCTAAACGGGCCGTCACCCGTAGAGGACCGAATGCAGCCTAAGGCTGTCCGCACCGGCGTCCCCTACCGGTCCCTGCAGGAACGTTTAGGGAGCGAGGCGCTGCACCGGCCTCCCCTACGCGCTCTGCTATGGGAGCCGAGGCCTCTGCCTCCACCAAATCCAGCAGAGGTACCGCATCCCCCTACCGTGCCACCGTGGCGGCGGGGCCCGCGCGGCCCAACCGCCTCGCATCTCCTGCCCCGCCGCTGGCCGGTCCTCCTCCTCCTCCACCGTGCGCAGGCCGTCCACCCACACGAGGAGCAAGCTCCCAGGTCGACGCGACGCCGCATCAGCTCGACGTGCCGCCACTGGAGCTCCACGCGACACCCGTTGGCCGCGCCCGCTATCCACCCCGCTGCCGCGCGGAGCCCTGCTCTGGCCGCCCGCCATCTGCCACGCTCCACGGGGTGTCCCTGCGGGTCCGCCCCGCCGCTCCTCCAGCTCCATCCCCTCGGCGGTGCGCCGCTCGATGGCCGCCTCCAGGCGCCGCACCAGCCGCCGCCGCTCGGCCTCGCACCGGCTCGAGGAGGAGCGCTCCAAGGATGGCCACCGGCTCTGCGCCCCCTCGGTACCCACGCCTCCCTCTCGCCGCCCACCACCCCCCTGGTACCCATGCCTCCCTCTCGCCGCCCATCACTTGAGAGAGGGGGATAGGGAGAGGGGTGGCGGAGGAGCGGGCCCGGGAGTGGCCCGGGGCAGGGCCGGGGGCGGTGGAGGTGCCGGGGAGGAGGCGCGTAGGGGGCGGCAGAGGGTGGGCAGGGGGCGGCGGAGGGGCCGGCCACCCCTGCTCGCCTGCTCCACCAGGGCCGCGCGCGGGTTTGGACGGGTCGGAGCAGCCGGCGGGGCGCCGTCGCGCCATGGCCCCGGAGGGAGGGAGGGAGGCTGTCGTCGGTCCGGGAGGGAGCGGTGGAGGTGAAGGGGAGGGGGTGAGGCGGGGGTAGGAGGAAAGTTCCGGGAGGGGGAAAGAAAATGAAAAAAATAGATAGATGGGTCCCACGTATTGGTTGTTGGTATAGAAGAAGATTAAAGAGGAGAGATGGGTGCGGAAGAAATTGGGATAGATGAAAGAATCTCGATGACTAGGATATAATATTCCTTTTAGGGGAAGGAGATGGAGAAAGACGAGTGCGAAGAGCCTAAGGGCAGGCCCAACGCGCCACGGTGGCTGCGAGCCGCCACTTTCCAGTACGCGTGAAATCACCATATCACAAGCAATAGTAGCTCAATACAAAGTACCTGCTCATTTGACAAAGTAAAAGTAAACTTTTCCAAAGAATTAAAACTGTGGGACCGTAACGGTTGTCCTAGGTTGAGAGCTTAGCAGTCCGATAATTTCTTCATCTATGTGGCCAGCCACTTTTTCTTCATGCTAACTCCTTTTCCCATTCGCGTTGGGCCTGGCTTAATATGACCTAAAATCGTCAAGGGCAAAGTTAGGGGTCTATTTTGTCCACATAGGTTGCCATCAATTGTCATAAAACTTTGTAAAATTTGTTATTAAATAACTCAAAAGTCCACTTTGTGATTTATGATGGATAATAATTTTATAAATAATTCATCTGCGACAGGAATATTATTATATAGTTTTACGCAATTCATAGAAGTATGTATCTGCCCTAAAAATAGGATAATCTTCAAAGGTAGTCCAATAAGGTGAATTTAAATGCTCAATATCTGTTTTTCTGCAAAATATGTTCATTCCGATCTATTGTATGACTACAAAAAAAAGTTTTATAATTTTGGAGGTGATCAGTAAATCGTTTTGGTTAAAAAAAGAGAGAATTTAGAAGCTTTCATGGGTTATTGTGCACCATGGAACGTACGTGAATGTCGAACAATGAAAGAAATTTTAACTCAATGTCAAATAAGAAACAAAAAAATTCGGAGGCCACCAAAATGGAGAATTTTCTCCTAATATTTCACCGGAGCACTTTAGTTTATGGTCAATTGGTGGAATGGTTCTCACCAGTCGATCTCCAGACAAGCATAAAAAGGAAAGTTCATTTACATATGTCCAAGTTTGCCCATATGATTATGCACATCCCTCTTTTAATCCTAAAGTCCCCACACCAAATAATAATTAAAACCTCATGGTCCCGAATCAAAAAATCAATAACAGAAAAAATATTTATAGACAAAAACTACAAAAAGTTTGATAACAAAACTATTTGGAACAAAAAATAAGGATAAAGTTATGGAAAAAATGTTGTCACAAAAAGTTATGGAAAAAAGGTTTTCTGTCAGTTATGAGCGTCACCCTCAGTCCCTCACCGGGCTGCCGCCAGCGTGCTCCGCCGGCGCGTGCGCGGGACACCGCGAGCACGGACACCGGAGGCTGTCTCGATCTCACCCTTTGAATCTTTGAATCCAGTACGCGTGAATCTTTGATCGACCACGGCTTATTCAAAGATTGATGTTCAACAGAAAGGAGCGAAGAATAACCAACATAATAAGGTACACACTACAGAAGTACACAGTACGTGAACACGCCCCTATTCTTCTAGTAGATCACCAGTGACAGTGAATGTGAACTGCATTCTAGTCTTCTGGTACTGACTATGCTATGTATCGTCTGAAAAACAGACATTAATCTTTCGTGGAGATTTTTCTGTCGTCGTAGAAATACATGTTTCATCAATTTCTAAAAAGGATTCATTTATCTATCAGGCCCCATTTGACAAGCAGGTATTTTACAGGTTTTATATAAAATTCTCTGAATCTCTCGAGAACTTCACTTGAATCGGTTCAACTCTCACACGGGCGAAGGAAACCTGACGTCAAATAAACCTGGCCTCCATCTCCGTGCCATTGAGCTGTGCTCAGGCACAGTAGCATCCACATGAAAAGTTAGCAGGATGAAGCAATCAGGCAAGGCAAGGGAGCATCACAGCAAACACTACCATCTACCAACAAAAAATGGTCCCTGAAGAGTCTCACAGGCCAAATATACTTTGATCCACTGTCCACAGTACCAACAGACCAAATAAAAACTCACAGCAACACAGACAATTACATCAACAATTACAGACAATTAACAGGCCAAACTTCAGAAAAAGCAAAAAACATCATTCCCCTACAGGTAGCTCTCTGAATTCCTTGAAATCAAATGGAAGATACCTTTTTCCCATCAACTCAGAGCCATGTCGAACAGCGGATGCAGCTTCATTCAGAGCACTGTCCTCCAGCAGGAGCCACTCCAGATGAGGTTCAGGCGTTAGCTCCAGCCTGTGCATCAGGATGCACCAATCCGTGGATCGGCATTCAGCAACATCTCTGGTCTTGTTCCCACTGCTTCCAACGCCAGTGAGTTGTTTCTCAGCTATCACATTCACGTGCTCAGCTCTCTCTTTTTTTCACCTTCCATGGTCTATTATATCAAGAAGCTGTCACATCCAAGGTCAGGTCAAAAGATACTGCCCTTTAATCTCCAGCTTAGCATCAAAGCCTCTGATCGCTGATCTGTCATGACCTTCTAGGGCACTTTTCTGTATCGGAATTTGAATCAGTTGACTGTCATTAAGACAACAAATGACCATCTTTTTATACATGCAGCAGGTATGAGCTGAATTCATATAGCTCTAACTCTTGACTTTCTTTTAGTGTTCTCTTAGTCATAGCTCAGCTACATATGCAGTAACCACCAAAATCAATCAAAAAAATGTTACACATCTAGGTGCTTTAACCAAAATTAGTACAATCATTAAAGCAAACAAAATGCATATCATGAACATAGCTGAGAATTCACAGAATATTATTGACTTGCTGTTTGAAAGTACAGAATAAATCAGTTGCCATCTGATATTCACATGTAGCGCACTAAGGCTGGGAATAAACCTATCAGTTATCAACCATGACTGCAAAGTCAGTCTATGCATAATTTAGGACACAAACTGAATGTACAGAATAATGTCAATATTCACGTCTAGACCACCAAAGCAAGGAATTATTAAACCTATCAACCAAAAACCATAGCTGCCTGCACTCTATGTACTGAAAATCATTTGGACAGTACATATTAAAATATTCAGGTAACTGCAATGCATTCTCTAGACTACTAACCTAATGCTTTATAAAATATATCTCTGAGGAAACAGCTAACCTTCTTTTGTTATAATCAATGATTACAAAACCGATATATGCTCTGAAGGAAGTGCTGCACATTCAGATCTTGGCAGGCAACCAGGAGCACAGTGGTCCCAAAATATTTTAACCACACCATTTGCCTGGCAGGTTTGATACCTCCAATGACTGTATGAACCTTGATGGCTTCATTAAGCTATGGACACAAAACCAAAATGTCGAGCTACAACCCGTAGCAAAGAAACAAATGACCTATGAACCATTATGTTTACATGTTCGTAAAGAAAATAACATAAAGTAAGTAGGAAAATATTTAACACATATTAAGATGGTGACTTATATATGTTAAGAGTAACTTGAGGTCTTGAGGTCATGATAACAAACCTAGGCCAGCAATCCCTGAGATGAAAGCGCGAGCAGCTACAATTCAGGTACAGATCAATGGAGAACAGTCAAACAAAATAGATGAAATGGTTTCTAGATATCAATTGGTGGACAGAAGCTTTAAGGCATAAAAAATAGAAGTGGTTAGATAAAAACAAAATATAAACCACATGATCTAAATTGACTCACTAAGGATCTCTATCCCAAATCTAAGGTATCCATGAGCTGCCTCGGATAGCAGAATGAAATAGACAAGAACAGAATTGGAAAATGAGTAGAGCGACGGAGGGTGCAGGGGCAGCCCAGCAGAATTGCTGCAAGCACAGGACAGGTAAACAGATGAACCTTATAGAGTTTAGATTAATGGGGTGGGGGCTCAGATGCACAGTAATAGTAATTCCAATCTGCTATCTCTCTTGTACATTTTTTTTTACCAAATGCATCAATCAATAGAATACAGCGCATCTTGGCGTTAAATAACCTGCCGGGCTCACCAGAATTTACATTGCAATCAGACCTTCCTCAGATGTATCTGGACACTGCAATGGGCATGCTTGTGTCACAGTCCATCCAGATCAGGGGCCTGATCCTCTCATATATCTGCTCTATAGCTAAACTTGTTACCTGTTGGTAAAAAATATTGAAACAACAAGCAACTAAAGAATGCCTATTCATCTCAGTTCACCCTTCCGCTCAAAATTTGCCAAAGGATGGTGAATGGGTAGTGCTTTTGCTCACAAGTTTGCAGCTAAAACACCAAAGAGGTAGATGCCTCAGGAGGTCCACTGGTCAGGGACGGCGAGGAAGTACCTCGACATGGCCTTCCTGAACCTCTTCTTGTACTGGATTGGAGAAATCACAGTGGGTGACTCGTTCTTGGACCCGCCCAGGATGCCTGAGGTTTTCACCCATGTCTCCAGCTGCTTGTCCCAGGTGTACTGCCTCAGGAAGTCGATAATACCCACGACCAGCTCTTTCTTCTCCTCATCAATGCCGACCAGAAGGGAGTAGTCCATGACATCCAATGACTGCAAGATGGATCATTTTAGATGGGATGATGATGAAACGCTGCAAGTCATGCAATTACTGTATCTCGACTTCTTATAGAAAGGGACTTCAAACAGAACTATCCCATTATCTATACTAAAAGGATCGAGTTCTTTTGAAAACTTTTGCTACCAACTAAAACCCCTGTACCCCTCACAATGGACCCACCTGGACCCACGATGCAGGAAAAAAAAGGAAATATTACAAAAAAAAATTTGACAGAGCGAAAAACCCCGTGTGAGTTCACCCCTAGCCCCCCGTTTTTTTTCACCAGTCTTTTTGTACCCACTTTTTTTTGGAAAGAAAAAAATGCATGGAAACCATTCGACGACGTGAAAAACATATCCCCTCAGAACTGTGCCTCCTCCGTATTTAGAAAAGCATTTTTCCTCCTACGCATACCCTTTGTAACAAGCTTTACTTCTTTTAGTTATTTTGATTCTTTGTTACTGCTTTCAGTGGTCAGTCTTCAGTACGATCTGATCTTCTCATTTAATTATCGATAGAGCCTAAGCAGCTAATACTTCGTCGAAAAACTACCTGCAGCTCCTCAAAGTATTACTGCTAATGTCGTGAGAACAAATTAACACAACAGAGAACTGACAGACAACACCTTAATAATTTATAAAACAAACTAACTAACGCACCTCAAAATAATAAATGGCCCATAGAGCGAACCAAACATCGTATTGGAAACCCATGTGAGTTCATCCTCCGTTTTTTTCACCGGTGTTTTTTACCCCACCTTTTTTTGGAAAGGAAACAACCTCCAAACTGAAAAATAATTCTTCTACCGTGAAACCTCCTCTAAGCCTTTTTTAAAGAAATCAACCGATACGCATGGCTCCTACAGCCGAAACAAATTTAATTGTCATTGCTGGATATTAAAAGAAGGAAAGCACACACTTATGGCACCAACAAAAATAAAGTCCACAGCCAAGCGGGAGCAAGAAACAAGCACCAAATTTTCTCTTCGAAATTGCTAATCGATCTGAGGAGACCAACACAAGTCGTACGAAGCACCAGAAAAAAATGGAACAATTCTACGCGGAAGTGTCAAGGACATCAAAACTTCAAAGAGAAAAAAGGGTCCACCTAAATATACCCACATTTGTAACCACGTATATACATAATAATCCCGTATTGCTAATAGACAATAGATTGGAGAGTTTTTCTCCATATAAATAAAGACCAACTATCTCAAAAATGATGTGCTTATTTGAGAATACCTAAAGATCTCTATACATGAGAGAGCGAATATAAATTATTTTTAAAAGCGCTTCGCACGACTGGTCTGTTTACCATGGCTCACTCAAGTGACACGGTTTTAGTACCTACGTGCCATCAATAAACGTGCGTGCCGCACGTGAGTTCTTGCTAGTATAAATTAAATATCATCTAAAATATTAAATAGAAGTCATGAATGTCTATATCGTTTGCTTATATATCATCTAGAATACTCCCTCTGTTCCAAACAGTAGGTCGTTTTGGCTTTTATAGATTCATAGTTTTATGTCTACATGCATAGCAAAAACTATGTATCTAGAAAAGCCAAAGCGAGCTATAATTTGGGAGGAGATAGTAGTAAATAGAGAAGTCATGAAGGTCTCTATAATCTGCCAGTAAAATTATAGGTCAAAGTTGAAAGAGCTATGTACCGCAAGAAATGATGTATCATTCCAGACAGCTCTTTCCAATCTTCTTTTCGCCTTACTCCCCAAAAACATAGGCTTTGTATGTAGTGCTTCTATGAGATTAGAATCTAAAAGGACTTTATTGTGGCCCGAAGTATCAGAATTGTAACGTGAACGCACAGAACCCTTCAGATCATACACCCTAGATATTGTTCTCTTGAAGAAAATGTTCTCCATCACCATCAGATCCATCTTCACCTCACGGCCACCTTTCAAACTCTTGATACCAACCTGGATGAGGCAAACAGTATAAATTAGTAAGAACTCAGAATATAAAATAATGCAGCTAGATAGAGGGTTCAAAAGTATAAACCAACCTGATAAAGTCCCATTATTTTGGCAAGGCAAGTCGGGCTTCTAGAACTCAATGATTCTGTCAAGTGCCTGAAATAGTGAGGAGCAAATTCTACAAAAGAGTCCAGCTCCGTCTTGGTGACTTGTTTAATAATGAATCTCTCATCCATTGTCTTTGCAAAGTAAACATTGCTTTTTCCACCTTGTGCACTCCATCGCTTACAACGACTTAGTGAGCGTATGTAATCAAGTTCACTTGGACAACATTTCTTTCTAAGTGCATCAAACTGCCTTGCAAAATAGCAAGTAACAGAAAACTTAGTGCTATCTGGAGAAGATGCATCATCATCGAAATTAAACCTGAAGTGGGTTCCTTTCAAATCTGAAATATCTTCATGCAAGGAAGAAGATCCATCAAGTCTATTACTGCTGAGCTTAGTAAAATCTGTAAAGCTGGGGATTGCATTCATTTTATGTGTGACATGCTCAACATACTGTTGCGATGTCATGGCATATGACACAACACTGGATGGTTCATCATCATAGACAGTGACAACAACAGAACCTTCGCAGCTAATATTGGGCAGAAGCAGCCGTGCCCCATTCTTCACCATATCAGAAGCAGATGTTATACATTTAGGAGCATGTGTAAGAACAGCATTTAAGTTTCCTCTTGTCCTGGGAGATATTTGTGAAAAGGCTCTCCGCATGTTTGCCACCGGATCCTTTACAAGGCTCGTCAAGTCTCTAAAGGAATCAATTGGTTTCAATGTTGAATGCAATGAAGCAGGCACTAATCCAGTTTGTTCCCTCTGATGCAATCTCAGAACAGCGTCAAATGAATGGATTCGGACTGGGCCGGTAGCCTTCTTGCAACTTGGATTGCTCAACAAGCTAAAAGATCTATTTTCATCTGCTTTGGCTAAATCATGTGGAAGATTGTAGTGTAATTCACCAGATCCAGACCATGCCATATCTATTTTGTCTGCTAAAATAGATGCAAGTGACGGTAACCTCTCTACTGGCTCTGTCTTGATGGGATCTTTGGATAGATGATTCCCTTCGTATATATTGAATTTGCTGAAGACCAAATCAAGACCTCCTGCATCATCTGCAACACCATCCACCAGCCCAATTCCCAAATCTTTCTCGGACATGACAGACTGGTGATCTTCCGAGTGGCCTTCTGTAGACAAGAGGGATTTCCTAGGACTACTGGAAGAGTGTTGAGGACATGGTTCTTGATAGGTACCTCCAAGTCTTGTAACTGTCTGCTCCAATTCAAGTCTCCCTTCATTAATCCCTTGGGGGTTTCCTTGGTTTGAGGAATCAGTTCTGGAAATATGAGAACCTTCCTTAAATGAATCTAAGCTGCACAACCTGCAGTCCCAAGTGTGAGCATCTAGGAGCAGACCACGTCTAATACGGTTGAGCTCCAAAATATCAATCTTTGATGTAAATGAATGAGGACTCCCCCTTATAACTGGTAGAAGCAAAGCCTGTGGTAAGAATAGCACAACGGTCAACACAAAAGAAATAGCTGAAACATGAGATGAATCACAAAGGAAAATTTAGGACGAGGCGCTACCTCATACTCATTTCTTTCCATGTTAAGAAAATCCCTCATCTCCATTATCTGCCTTTGCATTCCTGTTTTGGCAGAATCATCATCGGTCATGATACTATTCTCAATGTTATGAAGTAAATCATATACCTCCCTGTGCAAGGATTCCATTTTGCCAAATACCTAGAAGAAAATTGTTGTAAGCATTTAATCATCAGTGCCGCAATCAACATGGGATGTAAAGCATGCAAATGAATCAACACTATCTTTACTACCAATTATTTAACTGCATTAACTGCATACCTCAACTGCCTCTCTTTTCACCCACTCTTGTGTAGCATGGAAATTGAAATCTAGCACCGGGGGTGGAAGGTCAACAGATAGAGTAACCATGGGACAATACTGAAAGGCGGCCACCATATTTCCGTACCTGCAATGTTATGTGCACAAAATGAATATTCATTGTCGGGCTGGATGGGCCTGGGAACATAAAAAGGTTAAAGAGCTATATACCCGTAGAAACGAAGGCAATCCCTTTGGAGAGAATGTCCGCAACTCGCAACTCGGTTAGCAGTCATGTGATTTGAAAAGCTGAGCTCCAGGAACTTGCCAAATGATAGGCCCCAAGCAGCATCAGACATAATTACTCTATGTGTTGCTGGCGGCATTCCATCCTTAGGCTTACACCTTGTACATCTGTGCCACATCCATATCCTTCCATCATGTTCACCCGGCAACTTTTGAGACAGAAGGCGTCTAACATTGATCGTTAGGCTGCCATGCTGATGCATATAGCACCTGACATGTGATTCTGAAGGCTCCTTGCATGATGGGCAGCAATACGCCTGAAAAGAAACACAACAAAGAATGATGTTTAGACAAATAACAAAGGAGCTCTTCCAAAGAAAAAATGGCACAGGAACATTTTCACATAACAGGTTACATAAAAGAGTATCATTAATACCTGATCAAATAAGTCCTCACGAAGGTACCTCCCTAGTGGCTTATCAAAACTACCGTAAAATTTGATGCGGAGGAGGTGAGAACGATCACATGCCAAGCTTTTGGGGATGCAGGTACTTGAGAGCGAAATTAAGATGCTCTGATTGTTGTCAGTACCAGATAAGTAACCAGCACAAAGCTTGTTATTGTCATCTGTATTCCCTGATTGTAAGTTGTCTATTGAGGGAAGATTCCTACAGTTGTCATCTGTATCATCAAAAGCAATTGAAGATTGCAAAAACTTGTATGAGTCGTCATAATGTGTGACAGTGGACGTTCTGAATCCATCACCGAGGGAACATGGAGATATGAAATGTTCGATGCACGAGGCATTTGGATGGCATAAGTTGGACAGATCTTGAGTGCTGATAGGATCAACTGGAAATTCAGATGCTCTACATTCAGGCACAGTTCCTTGGCTTACCCCATCAAATGGTAACATAGTTGAAGATGAAGCGATATTCTCATATATCTGACTAATAGTACCATTGTGTGGATATTTCTCTTCAGCATCTCCGAGAATATCAGGAATACTTTGATCTGCAGGCCTAGCAGAAACATCATCTCTATGGGTTTGCAGCTCTGGTGCATCTATCACAGACATTGAAGGAATTCTTGGAACTGTTGCACCCTCATCAGCAAGGAATGATGTCTCCAGGGAGAGGTGATAAGCAGCAAAAACCGCAAGTTGCATCGCACGTTTAATTTTCTTTAATTCCTCCCGACAATTCCCTCTCAGCAGAATCTGCATGAAGTGTGGCACACTTAATAAACAGTATGAAGAAATTTTGAAAATTTGGCTTGAACTTCATCTATTTCATAGAATTAGTATAATACAACAACAACAAAAATGCCAAAGACATCATTCGAAATTTCAATTGAATTGAATGTCTCCAAAGATTCATTACCGTGCAACCCAAGCGCTTCAGACAGCCTTCAAAGAACATCAGAGTCTTAATTGACCCCTTCTCTGTGTGTTGTGCTGATATGGATTCTGGAACTTTCTCAACCTTGAACAAGTCACACTGTCCTAGCCTTGCTGAGACAATGTTGTCAATTGATGAGACAACCTGACCACCTGTGCATCTTGATATCCTATCTAAAAGTGGCCTCTTCACATTCAAAACTAATGAAATATCTTTTGCTAAGAGCTCCTGAGCAAAAGATGAGGCGCTTTTTTCAATTAGAAGCACATTAGGCTGCCTAGACTCGATCTTTCCAACAATAGTTCTCAAATGTTCCTTTTCCTGCAGTATAAGGTCATTCATTAATAAGATTGCAAGAAAAATATTCATATATCCAGAGTGAATAGATACAAACCTGTTCAAGTATAGCCCCTATGGATGCCAGTTTATTCGAAACTTTCTGGTACTCAAGGGCCCCTCCTAAAATGAGCAATTTGGCATTCCTGTGCTCTGAGATCATCCGTTTGTGCCTTACATTCTTGGAGCAAACAATTCCTCTAACAAAATTGCTGCATTTAATAATTTGTTCATTAGTGCCATTATAATGATCAAAAGATAAATTTTGCCAGTAGGCTGAAAGAGAAGACGATACCTATCAGTTGGGCTCCCAGATGCTATGCATTTAATCTTCACATAATCACCAGGATCCATGCTGCCACCTTTCTTGGTATCAGGTTTCACATAGTTAGCAGCCTGCCATGCCAATGAGGACACTATCTCAAGCCAACTTTTGGAATCCTTGTCACTGGCCAAACTAATGCCTTCTGCCTTCAGTAATTGCGCAACAAGAGCTTGGAAGTGCTTCAGCAAGTCATTCTGAACACCATCTTTATGAGCTCCACCAAAGACACCGTCAACACCAGCTATGTTATTAGCACTGAAGCAACTAGGTTCCGATAAAATATCATCATCCTCATCATCAATTCCAAATATCCTTGATTCGACATCATCCCTCTCATCTTCAGGCGGTGGTGGGCACCAAATATCATCACCAAAATCAACAATACAGGATAATGTATTGATCTCTTCTCCCTCATCAGTGATGTGGGTACTGACTTGCTCCCTTGCATCATCTGAATCAGTCATTGTTGTTACATCATGATCAGAAGTATCATCCAGCCTTGCCATGCAAGTAGGGCTCTCTCCAGGACTTGAAGTCATTGATCTGTACATTAAGTTACTAACACTAGCACTAGAATCTGAATCTGAAAAGTCATGTAAGAAGTCAGTCCCAGGGGCTAAAAACTGGGCCCTGGATTCATCGGCAGCCTCCTCCTCCTCCACTCGCCTGCATCCACAACCACAAATCGATCCATGACAAATTACGAGTTGTAAACATAATGCACTTTCCCTAGCCAATTCGTGTGTACTAACTTGGCTACAGTCCCACACCACCTAAGCCTTGTTTAGATCCCAAATTCCACTATGCAAAAAGAAGATTTCCATCACATCAAAATGTCATAACATGCATGGAGTACTAAATGTAGATAAAATCAAAAACTAATTGCATAGTATTGTTATACTTTGCGAGACGAACATTTTGAGCCTAATTAATCAATGTTTGGACAATTTTTCACAAATACAAACGAAATGCTGCAGCGACGCAATGATTACGAAGTGACACCGTACTCCCAAATTTGGCTACTACCGTGGCAATTGGCCAGACAACTAACTACAAGTTTTTAATTAACGGATGCGTGACTTAGATCGTTTACTATACAGTTGTAATAAAAGGAGAGATAGACTTGCATTTTACCTGATATTACGGCAGGGAGGATGACAGCGCGGGCCGGCGTCGCATTCGCCCCCAGATCTCGCCTCGGGCGGGCGGCGCGGCGGCGTGGGCGGACCGACGGGTGAGGCGGCGCCCTGGGCCCTCGGCGTGCCCATGCCATGGCCCGCCTCCTGGCGCCACCGCGTCTCGATCCGCGCGAGCTCGCCCTTCTGCGGGTGGCACCGCTCGTGGTCGGCGGCGGCGGCGAGGGATCTGGCCTTCTCCACCGCGAACTCCAGCACCCCCATCCCCGCCACGTCACGCTAAGACCAACGCCAACCGAAGGGGGAGGAGAAGTCCCGAGAAGTAGCAGGAGACGCGCCGAGCCCAAGCGAGGCGGCCGCGCCCGAAGCTTCCTTCCGTTGATTGCGTCCGCTCCAAGTCAGCGCCCCCCACCCACGCGCAACCAACCACCAGGCACCGGTGCGGCCAGGCCAGCGGCCCAGACGGGACTCCCGCCTCCGGCGGCAAACGAGCGAGCAATGCGGCCGCGCGGGCCGGGAGTGAGAACTAAACTCGGCTTCAGCAAGCGCGGGGACGACGGGCGGACGGCGAGGCCGGGAGATGCCAGTTGAGCGCCGCGTCGCTACTGGGAGAGGAAGAGGAGAACACAAAGTACATGCTGGGGGGGCGGAGCTAGGGGAGGAGAGGCGATGAGACGAGATGATGGCGGCGGCAGAGACGCGGCGGTAGTTCTCATACGGGAGTGGAGGATTCGGGAAGGAGATTTGAGAGGGATACCGGGACCGGGACAGCGACGCCGCTGCCGGGGAGGGGAGGAATTTTAACGGCGGGTAGAGGCCGCGGCCGCGCGCGCGGTGGAAAAGCGTCGCGCTCGGTATGTCGCCTCGCCGTTTCGCTGGCTGGGAGAGGAGAGACGGGGTTTTGGATTGGAATATTGGATTGGATGACGTGTGCGTCTCTAGGTGTCGCTCTCGCCCAGGACTGGTAGCGGTGGACGGCGGTGGCTTTCTTCTTTCGCTAGTGATTTTTTTTCCTCCTGCAGACTCGTTTCAGCATTCATTTATTAAAGTTATTACCGCCAAATTAAAGTGGTACTGAAAGGGAAATGCAGAGGTATTTTTCTAGAGAAGAAGTTATTAAATGTGTCGTTATCTACACAGAATATTGAACGGTTTCCTCACACTATCTTTTCTTTTATTTTTGTTAGCTGTGTGATACATAGTATTTTTCTTGTGGTTCAGTGTTAAAAAAATCTTTTATATAAAAGTATGAACTATTATTTCTAAATGGCTCAATTGTCACAAATTTCTCAATTAATTGTATAATCAGTTATTGCAGTGTTGTAGATAATGGGTTTTTGTATAATATAAAAGTAGAAATAGTTGTAAATAAAACAAGATATGTGCCATTTATACGCTGTCATTTTTCCTTGGACATAATTGTTGCAGTCATTCTAATAGCTACAACATAAGGCGACTAATTATATTCTATAAGAAACGGTGACATGAACGGATAACTTTTACATACAATACAAGTCTTAATTTCCAGACGGTTAAATCTTAGTCATATGTTATTCCAAATGTATTCTAGGCACTAGAAGGTTGATAGGGATTTGATAGGATGTAGGATTTATCTAAGAATCTTTATATTGGTTTCTCCTGTCCAAATCAGATAGAGATGTATCTATCACCTTACTTTTCTCTACACATGAATTTTTGCGGTGACACGTGATAGTTAATATCAGGGGCGGACCTTGCCCAAAAAACGAGTGGCGGCTTTACATCGTTTGCTACGGGACTTATTGGTTAGGTGCATAAGGGGTTAGCCAAGCCTTCATAAGCCATCCTTGGGCTGATTGGTTGCCTGCTTGGGCTGTTAGCCAGGCTCCACAGGGCCAAAATGCGTGTACGGTCTGCATAGCTCAGAAACGCATGGGACTTGCGTTTCCAGCTTGTGCAGGTTGCACAAGGCCATGTGCCGGTTCCTGTCACCGCCGAGTGAAGCACGCCAAGCTCCGCTCGCTCCCGCCGGCCGACCGCAAGCCTTCCTCCTCACCACCGAGTCAAGCTCCACCTCCCCCGCCAGCCGCAAGCCTTCCTCCTCGCCGCCGAGTCAAGCTCCACCCCCCTAGACCTGCACCCGTCACCGGCAGCCGCATCCAGCGATTCCTCCCCAATAGATGATCTCCGTGGGACGCTCGAGGGCCCCACCGCTTTCTCCCTTCACCATGGCGTCATCGACGAGGGTGGCTGAGCTCGCGTCCGCGGTGGGGGAGGACGCGGAGGCGGCGCGCCAGGGGTGCGGAGCCGGAGGAAGACGTCTCTCTCAGCCCCGGTGAGCCGCTCCCCCCTGTCTTCTCCGTCTCGCCGCACAACCGACTACCGACCTCGTCGCCGACGATGGCTTCCGCGGTGGCAGCTTCGACCGCCACGCGGTTTCTCCCACAGCTCTCGGCGTCGTGGCCGCGTCGCTCGCGCCCGGTGAGGTGGAGTTCCGGGACCCCGACGAGCTCGGCGCCAACCCCTCGGACGCCCGGAAGAAGCTCTCCTCCTTCGCGGCATTGCCGGAGATGAAGGCGTCGGACAGGTTCGTGTTCGTCGGGAACAGGAGCTTCGAGGAGTGCGCGACGGTTTGGGGATTTGGGGGCGGCACGTCGGGATTGGGGATTTGGGGGCGGCACGTCGGGGAGGGGGGATGAGGGGAAGAAGATGACAGGAGAGAGGGGTGAGGGGTGCTAAAGCCCACCCTGGTAGAAGGTAGGTGATTGTATCACAACAATGCAACCAACCAATCAAGATCAAACCAATACAGGCTTAGACATATTCAGGCCACCAATCATAGGGGTATTGCATTGTATAAGCCTGGCTTGGACTGGCCATGCATAACTCTTAGCTAGGCTTAGGCTAGACCAGGTAAGCAATCACACCCTACGGTATTTGCTACTGCGTGTCTAGGATTTGAGTGGCGGCCCGTGCAGTGGCGGAGCCAGGATCGGGACAAAGGGGGGGCAATTAGTCAATAAAAATCATCAGTTACACAACTAAAATGCCATGTAAACATTTTTCTTTCAAGAGATGATACGAAACTAACTTAATTACCAGCTAGTTGTTGCTAGTTGCTACTATGGCGTGCACCATAATGACTGAGGAGTATAGCAAGAGGTGGAGCCGCCATAAAAAATCTAACACAGAGTAATAATTGGTACATTATAGTTGATTGCCTGCATGCAGGCATCCAATAGCACATACTGATTTTCTACAGGCCAGACATGTATACATGTAGGTTTGGCGCGCGGGGGGGGGGGGGGGGGGGGGGGGGCCGGTGGGCCCGTGTCGGCGTGAATCTTTCCTCCCATAAACAGAGATATATGGAACGATACGTTGTATTGATACCTTTCTTATAGGACAAAATCTTATTAAGGGTCTATTTGGTTTCTCGGACTAAAACTTTAGTCCCGTCCCATCAAATCTAAGTATGCTAATTAGAAGTATTAAATATAGATTAATTAAAAAACATATTACATAAGCGAGGGCTATTTTATGATACGGATCTATTAAGCCTAGTTAGTCCATGATTAGACAATATAATGCTACAGTAATCATGTGATAATTATGTGCTAATTATAAATTAATTAGGCTTGTTAGGTTCGTCTCGCGAAGTAGACATGATTTATGTAATTACTTTTATAATTAATTTATATTTAATGCTTCTAATTATCATATATTTGAGGGACTAAACTTTAGTCACTGGGATCCAAACACAGCAAGCGTATAAGTGTCACGATTTCTTCACCGCCTAGGAGTTACGGATCACGTGCAGATGGCTTGTCAAAGACATGGCGTATTGTGCTCAAAAAAAAAGACATGGCGTATTGAGCAAAATCTAGCTTCATTGAACCTTTACGATTTCCCGATTTGTTAACTGAAAAGGAGCGATAAAACCACGGCTGAATGTTTTAGACCTGTTTTACGATGCTTAAAACTTTTTCCTTGAGCTGACGTCTGAAAATTACAAAGTCGAAAGAAAGCACTCATTCTCCGAGGTTTTTATATTTAGGAGCCTTTGCAAAGCTCCCGGCAGATGCCACCACGGACGTCTGTTTGGAGGTCCGCGGCGTGCATGCCACACGAACCGACAGAGGAGGGTCTTCTCATTCGCATGATCGCTTCACGGGAAACCCGGAGTCTGTTGTGGCGGCGACGCGAGCGGCCGAGGGCGAGGCTCCCTTGGTATCCAAGGCCCGTACGTGGTGGCCAGCGAAGGGTCGTTTCCATTTCCAGGGTCTAGGTCTCGAGCTCCGAACGGAGCCGCCGCCGCCCCCGGGTCAGCTCGCTCTCCGCTAGAAGGGTCTTGACGCGGAGGAAGGATATATGATCGAGTGCGACGCGTAGCCAGCACTCGTGGGTATCGTCGCAGCGCCTCTGGGCGCTAATCGTGGCCACCGCCGAAACAAAATGGCGCAAAATCTTCGAGCGAGGTGGTAGGTTCTCCGAACTTCACCAGGTCAACGCCCCGCGGGGTCACGCTCGGTCGCGGCACCGGCGAGGCGATGCCGTGAGCCCGCGGCCTCCCTCGCCGCCGTATGGACGGCGTACGAGCCACGTATGGCGTCGTATACGGTACGTACCCCGTACGGCCGCATCCGCTCTCGTGTTCGTGTTTAATGGGGGGCGGCGGGTTGTCGTGTCGTCCCCAAAGACAAGCCGAATCCACCAGCGTGACACTCGTCTTTGGGGAGTCGGTGCGCGCACGTGACCGGCGGCGAAATTATGCTCTCCAGGTTAACAGGCTGGACAGCTGCGTCCCGCTGACCTCTCCAGGAGATGGAGGACCGGATGTATATGGATACACGTACAGGTTCCCGTGTGTGTACTTAAGCACCCTGTTGAATTGCTTCCGTCTGGTCACCAATCGATTTTCGGCCAGTGCAACGGGGTTCTCCCCCAACCGAGCTCATGGAAGCCAGTAGATCTCGGGCCGGAAGGGATCGAAATATTCCGTACGTTCTCGCCCTACCGTACCAAATGCCCAGACGCAAGAGGAGAGCACCATAGCGTACGTAACCCTGCCTAATAACTCCGTCAACCACCGTGCACACATGGATAATAATCCCTGCCCGCGTCAAAAGCGCCGTCCCGAGACCCGAATCTCTCCTGGTACTCGTCACATGATCGCATCACACGCCGCAGCCAGATACAGAAGGCTCACACAGGTGGGGGTGCGTGCATCGGCGCCGCTGCCACACACGCGCCCGCGCGACGTGCGTCTCACCCGCTCCGAGAGGTGCATGTTGCGGGCCGGGGCATTCCTTCCCTGACGATGACGTGTACGTACGCCCCTGGCTCGCCCGGCGCTAATGGAGATCTAGGCACTCTGATTCGCTGCAAGCCTGCAACTTCCATCCTGCTTCCTGGATTCCTATTGGAAGCTGTAGTTTACGACTGCCTCCGTCAGAGCAAATGCTCTCGTACATACGGACAACTTTGCGTTGAAAATCATCCCGGACCTTATACGATCATGCGCCGGACAGGTATTTTATTTGCAACGGCTACAGATCCTAACAGCTGATCTGAACCGAAGAATATATATAGCTGCTCATCGTTGTATCACGTACTCAAACAGTTGACGTGACTGGCGTTTTTATTTTATCTGGCTGGTGGCAGATGACTGGTGCTGGTTTGAGCTGAGAAAAAAAATACTGTTGGCTGGCTGGTGGTGCTGATTTGTTCTGAGAGAAAAGTACCGCCGGCGGATAACTAATAAGCCAAATGAACGGGGAAGTACTGGCCTCTCGTTTCCGGTGCGGCGGTGCCGAGCATAGTCACCTCGCTGCCCGTCAGCTGCCAATAACTTTTTTTTTAGCTCAGCTGGATCATGGGTCAGTCATGGGCGAAATTAACCGCTGTCAGCTGCCATTTCTCTGGACCTTTTTAATTAACCTGTCACTGCACCGAACTAAACAATAGTCCCCCTAGCAAGTCTCTCGCTCCCCAGTCCCCGTCACGTCTTGCCGGATTTGCCGAATTAGCATCTTTTCAGGAGGAGATCCTGAACAGGAGATTATTCCCTGCTCCCTCCGTTGCTTTTTATCCGTCGTTTATGGTTCCCAAGAAACAACTTTGACTGAATATAAAATATATATATATTAATATTTATAGTACATAATAAATATTATTAGATATATATTTGAATCTAGTTTTTTAACAAATTTTTTAGAGATTAAATATTACACATATTTTCTAGGAATCGAATCTAAATCGTGGCACGAAAACCAACAACGACAGATAAAAAGGGACAGGGAGTAGGACGGGAGCAACAAGAACCGAGATACTACTGCTGCTAGCTCTGGTTTCAGTAGGGTGGGCAGGCCTATCCTAGAACGTACAAAGGGAAGAGCGGGAATCGTCTGGACATGAATGACCCATGATCGAGCTTATCAGCGCCATGTCAGCTCTTGGCTATCGACAGTATTCGGTGAGGGTTATGTACTGTATCCCCCATGAGCGACGGATTGAATTAGTTGTAGGTCATATATAGCTAGGACTCATGATCATATCGGAGGCGATGCATGCATGATGAAGATGGGGGATCTTGTAACAACATGGTTGATCACGTGAAAATATCAACCGTGGTCCAATCGCCCAAGTACCAATGATACCCTTTTGGAATTGCTCCGAAACAGGACGAGATTTCCCGGAGCAAATATAGGCCCGTCGGTAGAGCTCCATACGAGGATGGAGTTAGAGTTAGAGGTGAATGGACTGATTTTTTAGCTCCACTTATGCCAGGTGTAAAATAGCTCCACCTCTCACAACCAACCCTTAGAAGTGATTCTTCACCATAGTCATTTGATGCAACTCCAGCAAAAACAGCTTCCTGAAGCTATTTGGAGCTGTTGGGAGCTGTTTTTGGAGCTCTACCAAAGGGGCCACGATGATGGTTCATGCGTGGAGAAGGATAGAGGGACGAAAGGGCTATCTAGATATAGAACTGAAATATCCATAGAGATCGATGCATCCAGGCCCTTATATAACCGTGTGTGGTGATGAAACGATTGCGAGGTTTATTTACCATCTTCTCAAGAGCGGTTAATCATCGCTTTCGAACCTACGAGGCTCGTCATCGCAGCATCAGGATTCAGGAACGCGACAAGCCGTGGGGAGGCCGTCGCGTCAACAGTGAAGGCCGGAGGAACCTTTTCTTTCGCCCGGTGGGACGATGCACGCTCCTCATCAGCAAAATCGACGGATACATATATGCATGCATAACCCCTCCATGGAAAGGCGCCAATCATGCCGCGCAAACAGCAAAAGCTGGTCGGCGTTCAACGTTTCTTTTCCTTTTCTCGATCGCGAGTCGTGACTGTGCTGTGCCAGCCACCGGCCTTTAGGTAGGGCCTCACCCCTGCTAGCCATGCGCGTACGCATGCTACGAGAGCTTCTTAATTTGTGTCGCGAACAGCTTCACCAGAATGATCTCGTCCATCCGGCAAGAAGCGGCAAAACGGTATCGGCTCCCCATGCGTGGAGGCCCCCCGAGGAGGACCGTCTCTCCAACACACAGTACCGGCCCATGCGTGCCAACTGTGTGTTGGGTTTCTCATCTGCGAAATTCTCAGGCGAGTGGCCCAAAGCCCCCAAGAATGCCGCTGAATGCACGAGCAAGAGTGTTTGGATCTGTATAGCCTTGCCTAGCAAAGATACACAGAAAAGCTATAAGTTTGGATACCGGACAATGTTACATCGGGGTCTGTGCTGTCAAGGTTTTAGCTTTCTGCCGTAGGAGAGAAAATTTCGCTCGCCTGGCCGAGCAAGGATTCGCTTGCCTCTCATCGTGTTCATCCGCGGGTTACACAGGTTTAGGCTGGTTTCGAAAACTAGCCCGCAATTGGACGGGTTGGCTGGTTTACCATGGTCCAAACCGCTGGAGAGAGATTAGTTGGATAGGCTGGGCTGGGTTGGTTTTGTGGTTCGACGGGTTTGAGCCCGGTTCCTGGCAGCTACACAGCACCCGCACGCGCCGCGCGACTGCAAAATTCTCCGCCTCCTGTACATGCACCAGGCTATACCTCGGGTCACTATCAGCAAGAAGGCAGCCCCTGCCGCGCGTCGCTGCGCTCGCGCCGCAGCCATGTCGCCGGGTCGCTGGGCTCAGGCAATCCTTTCTCGCTTGTTTTGGCATGACGAATGTCGGTGCGGCCGATTCAGTAGGCGACGATGACGTTGCCAGCGATGCCGCAGCTCACCGCCGGCAAGGGGTCATAGCTCATCGTCTGCAAATGCTCCATTATCGATGAGCTACCTACTTCAATTTCAATATCTGGATTCACTGATGTTAGAATTGTAGAACTCATGGCCCAGCAGAACGTGGATCCGGAGACAAGCTCACCGTGGATGTGTGGCTGGCGTATTTGGAAGCTTCTTTCCATTGGCCACCACGGGATCCCTCGGTTGCTGCAGCCCGCAGCAGGCAGCACACGAGGACCTCCGCCGCTCCCGGCTCGCATCACGCAGCCGCGCAGGGACATCCACCGCCAGCGGGTTGAGCGGGTTTTTACTGGTTCTAAACCAGTCGAACCGCATACCTTCCCAAAACGAACGGGTTTAGCTTGGAAACCATTGAAGACCGCTCAAACGTACTTAGGGCGTGTACAACCCACATACAACAGTTGTCTTTTGTTGCCATATAGATCAAATGAGCTGATGTGGCTATCATTTAATGAGGAAAGAGAGTGTTGCTGTCTACTATCTCGTCTACTGCTTTGGCTCGTGCTTCCATGCAAAACATCAGAAAACAGAGTGTGTATTTATTATCATACAGATAGCTAAATAGACAGTAGCTGTCTAAACTATTGTAGAGCTAACTATTTAACTGTCTGTACGTGTTAAATAGACAGCAACTATATAAACTGTTGTACATGCCCGTTCGGTTTGGGTTGGGTTGATGGGTTAGCTGGGTTTGAACCGACCCGTGAACAGACTGACTTGCCTCACCTGGCAAGGCTAGGCAAGCTAGCAAGAAAGAGAACCGAACGCCCCTGATAAAGTGTTCCTCTGGCTGCTATGATCGCTCGCCAATGGAACACCTCAGCCGAGTGGCCCAAAGCCCCAAGATTCTGAATACTGAATCGATTTACCTTTTCGACCACCTTCCAAGCCGCAAATCTTTGAGTGGGTGCCGACTCTGATGCCCCGATGCAGCAGCTAGCGGCAGACCGGCCGGCACTCCTGTCCAAAAAGATGAGCATATCACAAGCGGAGGGCGACGGCCACGGCAGAAGCGGCGCCGGAGAAACGACAGGGCGGGCGATGCCGCCGGGCGGCCCGGCCTCGTGGCCGGCCGTTGGCGACGGGGTGACCGCATGCATGCGCCGCCACAATTATCGCCCATTCATACGCTGCACGCGCGCGTGACGCCGACGCGCCGGCGGTCGCGCGCCGTAGTAGCAGTGCCCATCGGGCTCGAGCGCGCCATGCATCACCACCGCCGCGGCCAAAAGCAAAGGCGCGTCGCTATTGGAGCCGGCCGCCCGTCGCAAACCACCGGTGCAGATAAGAGGGGACAAAAATGCATGCGTCGGTTGAGGCGAATCGCGGTCGTGCACCGAAATAAAGTACCGTGGAAAGGAGAGGTAAACCGAGGAAGATCTTGTAGTACTAATCACACACACGCATATATGTACATTGTGATTCAGTGGTTCATTCACACTGATCGTCTGATTAAGGTGGCTACTGCAGATGACATGTCTCACATACCAGTACAGCACAGTACAACACTTCTGTTTTTCTCGTTTTTTTTTCAGTTTCCTAATTAACTACTTAGTACTTGCTACTATATATACTGCTAGGCCGGTTTACCTATGGAAGCAAAGACTCAAGACTGTTTTTTTTAGTTTGTCTAAGACTTAAAAAGGACTTGAGGAATTGCTGGGGAGATTAGATAGGAAGCCATAGGTGTCCGAGCGCGCAGCAGCTTCTCATGCTCCAAGCCCCAGCAACTCCTCTAGCCCTCTTTGCCGAAGAGATCGATTCGACGACTATAAGAGGCCGGAGAAAACACAAGAAGAAAGACAAAAGTACAAAACAAGAGTACGCTCCTCTGGGACCCCTCGTGTCATCCGATGATCTCGTCCGGAACTGCCATAAACCTCGTCCGCTTCTGCAAAAAAAAACAAGGGAGATTATTTTATCAGAATGCCAAATCAGACTAGCAGTAAGAAACGGATGAGTGAAATGATGCAGTATATAGTATATAAATGTAGTATAATGTAAACAGAAGCATAGAAGGCATCGTTGAATCTGGCAAAGTCGGAGCGATCGGGACGGGTCGTTGGAGGGGGGGCCTGACAAATAACCGAGCGTGTTTCCCTTGAAAGGAACGCATCGTGTGAACCGAACCACTTTGGAAGTGCTACTACTGTATACTCTCCCCTCTCTTTTTTTCTCTCTCTTTTGTGCCGGTACCAGGAAAAGAAAGGTAATGGGTTCATGATTGTCCTTGCCCAAGTCCGGACTAATAACGACTTGGGCGACGTCTACCAACTCTATTAGGGCCCCGTGATATACAAGGGGATGCTACTTAACTCGGACTACCAATCCCAAACCGGCATTTTACTATTCTTCTATAACAAGGGGATGCTACTTAACTCGGACTGACCTGACCTGCTTCTTAGTTAAATCATTTTGCCTGCCTGATTTATGTCCAGCGAGAGCCACTGTATGTATGTCACAATCTTTAAACTAAATGCTCGTTTTAGCTTCCTGCAGAGTCTTGTAGACCGAGATTTCGTCACAAATTCCCTCTCTCTCTATATAATATAAATAAAGTTACTAACTCGCGAATCATGACCGTTGGGGTACACTGAAAGGTCATAGAGTTTGGAAATTCAGGGCGAGGTTTTCAGAATCCTGCTTGTAATGTTCTCTTCATTATTACCGAACGGAACCACCCCCGATCACATGCCCGGCCAGACACGCACCATGCGCTGTGAGGCCTATAATTAGGAGTAACTACCCCCGTATAATGATGATGTACTATACCGCACGCTCAGCGGGTCGCTAACAACAAAACAGCACAGGCATGCGAGATGCCCGCTGTCCTGCAGCGTCGCCTTGCGCCAACCTCTCCTCCCAAGTTCTGTAGCTCCCTCCCATCATGCCCGGAAGGCCTAGGAATCGAAGGTTCGGCCAGTCGCCGCCTTGCTGGCTGCTGCGCGCGCACGGGGCGTGGCACAACCACGTGAGAGGCCGGAGAGCATCGGGGCGAGATGAGGATCGGGCGCACCGCGCGTGCCGGCCGGAGCCCACGTAGTTGGAAGCAGGACACGGCGGTGGTGGCATGGAAAGGTGGCCGGAGCGAGCGAGAGAGCCCACACGGACACGTACCCAAACCAAAGCCCAACCCAGAAAAGGTGTGGGCGCGCGAGAGGCTGCCACGGATCAAAGGTCACATGATCATCCAGTGATCCACCCACCCCCGCGCGATTAGCGAAGCGCTCCTCCGGAGTCCGGAGACAAATATCTAGCCCGCCCCGCGGCTCTCGAATGTTCATGCGATTTGGGCGCTAGGGATTCGTTTGGATCGAAGTCGATCACACGGTAACAACTGAACAAAACCCTTTGGTACGTACCGAACCCACGAGAAGATCAGAGTGGATACTACGTGCTTAATTAGTGTTGTTTTTATTTCGTGGCAATAGTATGTTTGACGACGGCGATGTGTCGGCCTTACATGCTTGGGCGGTAGTATATAGGCCGGGGACGTCGTGTTTAAAGATCTGTGCAGTTCCGGACAGTGATTGGATTGTTAATTTGGACCCCAATGGTAATCACCTTTTGCTAGCAGTTGAGACGTGAGAGTGAGCTGAGGCATCCCTAATCAACTAGGCAATTGCCTGTCTAAAGCTAGACTACCCAGAGGAGCAGTTGCAGCATGCTACTAGTTGCTGCTAGTATAGTAGTTACTGATGTGCCAATTATCGCTCAGGCACTGTGGAAAAAGCTAGGATGCCACGTAACGAACGGGGATTAAATTGATGAAAAGGAAACGACGGAGGAATGGGATGGATCGAGGCACATGCGCGGCCGCTCACCTCTTTCTTGAGGGCGCCCGACGTCGCGTTCCTGCCGGACAGCGCGGAGCACGGCGGCCGCGCCGCCAGCGCGGGCGGCGGCGCGACGGCGCCCTGGTCCCTGGCCACGCACAGCTGCATGATCCGCTCGGCGGCCTCCGCGGGGTCCCGGCTCTCCTTCATCAGCCGCGCCACCTCGGCCTTGGGCAGCCGCATCCGCAGCCGCACGGCGCCGTCCGCGCCGACCTCCACGGACGACGGCTTACTGGGAGACCCGGCGGCGGCGGCGAGGCGCGCGGCGGAGGACGGCATGATGGACGCCACGTCCGACACGGTGCGCCGGGACAGCATCAGGCTCTCGAGCCGCTCCCGGGCGCCCACGTGCAGCGCGCCCGACCACGTCTTTCGTGGCGCGCGCGGGTCGACCTCGCCGGCGACGATGCCGGCGCCGCGCGGGATCTGCACGAGGAAGTAGAGCTTCCCGGGCTTGAGCGGCGCGTCGCGGTCCAGGGGCCGAGCGCGCACGCCGAAGCGGCGCACCTCCTCGGACTCCAGCAGCTGGTGGCCCGGGTGGCCGCGCAGCGCCGCGCCCGCCGCGGCGGGGATCTTGTACCGGAACGTGGCGCCGTCCACCGTCATCACCTTGGCCGCGCGCCGGCGGCCGGCGAGAGCGTTGCCCATGGCGGCGCGGCGCGCAGCCTCTTTTGCTTCTTGGGTTGGGAGAAGTGGGGCGCGCGCGCGCGGGTGGGGTGTGGGTGTTGTTGCTACTTGCTAGGGAGGAAGCTTTGGGGGTTGGTGTTAACGTACGTGAGGCTGGAGGAGTGAGAGACGGGAAGAAGGGGGACGAGGAGGAGGTTATAAAGGTTGTCGGGTGCGGTTGGAGCCGAGCCTATGGGGTTTGGTGTCCACAAATCTCCAGTGTGCATGTCGTGTTTGTCACCACTGGATGCAAGAGAACCGTCGGCTGTCCGTGTGACTTGAGTTCAATTATTATACACGAGGATCGTGTCGAATTTGCAATGTTCTGCCCGCCGAAAGTTATATTGGATAGTAACAGTGGTGAATAGTACTTTTGTTTGCTGCGGAGCCTGCAATTTAGTCTCTGCAGCAAAACTGTATTTTGAAACAGAGGTAGAGAGATTGTGGAGTGCGGCTTGCAGATTGTAGGACTGTGGAAAATAGATATAACATCTGGATCAAAATGTGATATGTGTGTGGATCAATTAGAGCTTTTAAGAGTCTTGATGCACAAGCTAGCAAAACCTAGGAAGAGATAGTTTGTGAGATGATTGAAGCTGGTCTGTTTGGATCAGTTAGAGCTTTTAACACCTACAATGCATAGTTTTAAGCTGATGCAAACATAGCCTTACATGGATGAGCACTACATATATCCTTTGTTATGGTAGCAAAATAGATATTTCTATTATAGCATATATAATTGTAAATTGCCACTATTTTGGCTCGATGTTGCTGGCTATGTATTATGTTAGACTTTTTGAATGATGCCATTATGTAAAGGCACAAAAAAACATCGCTTAACCAAAATATATCCATTCAAGCTCAAGATGAGCATTCTAAATTTGAGCATATACTTCAAATATGCTAGTAGCTGAAACTTCCTTTGGCAAATATATGCCATATACGTTTGCGATCGTTTGATTCAGTGGCAAAGCTTCATAGGAGCTGGTGGATGCATATGCACCCACGGCAAATACAAAATCAATATATAAAAACAAAATTTTACCATGTATGATGATCAAATTCATATACTACAAGGCAGGCGCACCCCCTCTATTCTATACTAGCTTCACGTACGACTGGTTTGATTTATCCGCCTGAGTAAATGTTTATTTCAATATACGCCCAAATACTTGGTAGTTTAGCATTGCTTCCCAGCTGGTGGGTCCAAATGTAACCTAGACGGGTCATACGCAGTGGCCAGTGATGCAAATTTCGCGCAAGTACCGGTTCTCCCGCGCGCACCTTCGCGCGGTGTGCTGGAAGCGTGTGACCTCTCTGGTCATCCCTCTACGTGTGTACAATATTACCAGTCTTTAGATCCGACCATTTCTTTCTCCAGGTTTTCAGCGAGACATACATAGGCGCTCGCGACCGGTTAACCACACCATGAAGACTGAAGATGATGTTTACTAATACTGCTACTGCAGATATCATGGATATACCATTTTAAGCTGGCGTGTCTTCGTTCTCTCTCTTCTGGGTTACTAGGTTCATAAGGTGTTCGGTAGCCCACAAGTTCGGGAATTGTTCTCCATTTTCTTTTTTTGCTTCTTTTGATGCTGATTTAGGTGTGTGGTTCATTTCCTTCATGAAATTTTGATGCCGTGCAACCAACGATCGCGCCCCGTTCGTTTGCCTTATCAGCAGCCAACCAACAATATTTTTCTCTATGCACAAACCAGCCACCGGCCACCGGTCAGCCAGCAGTATTTTTCTCTCAGCACACACCAGCACCAACCACCTGCCACCCGCCAGCCGAACAGGGCGTATAGTCTGTCAGTTTGATCTTGATTCAAAAGTCGACGATAAATAGAGGAGAAACAAGTTATGAGAAAGTTCAAGTACATACGTACTGCATTGAACGCTGATATTTTCTTGTTTTAGCTTGTCGTAATTGAGCTCGGAATACTACTCTATTGGGCTGACCTCCTATTTGGTAAGCACCTACCAGAACTTGAGACCGGTCGTCTCCGACGAGCCAATTGTTAGTTCATGCATGACCGTGTCAAGGTCATGTTTATGTTCCTCTCACCAACCTTTTTTCTCACTGCTGGACAAAGTTATTACTAGTAACTTTGCCTCTGACTAGCGACTCTAGCTAAACTCTCAAGGGTACCTAAATTCTTGGAGGAAGAATACGACTGATTAATACTAGTAGCTGCAAGTATTTTCAGAAAAAGAGCGACAGGTGGGTCCACCATCAGGTTGAGTTTTGTGGGCAAATATATAACTTATAAAAAGGTAATAAATTGTAGGCGCGTGAATTAGTGGAAGGGTGCCATGCATGGTGGTCGTTGCGTATGTACCGGAGCTCTGAATGATGATGCCTTAGACCCGTGTGTACACTAAGGTAATCGCCAAATATATCTTTTTTCTTTTCCTGTTTTCCCTTTTGCTTTCAGTGCTTGGGGCCCCAATTTCACCTTTTTGTCACAACAAGTGACCTTCCAGAATGATTTATTTAATTGCCAGACGAAGATCGGGATTGAGCACCTTTACCACTACAACGGCCATCATCCATCATCTGCCATCCTTTCCAACCATGATACTCTGCGTGATCAACATTAGCGAATCGAAAACCATATACAAAAAAACAATTAAAAATGTGTAGTGCCGATTGCATGGTCAAAGAAAAGTTGGGATAGATTCGCAGCACGCTGGACGCTGGTGCATGATTTCAGGGGATTTTGCCGGTGCAATGCACCACTAGCTAGCGAAGGAACCGGCCGGCCTGCAACTTGGATTACAACAACGTAGACACCCACGCGCCAAGCGTAACGTGAATTTGCGGTAACAGTTAACTGAACAGCGACGCGCACCACCGGTGCCGCTGACCGCCGCAGCAGCGTGCATTAGGTTTGACCTCTGCATCAAATGGGCAGAGTTTTTTTTTTGCGAGGAAAAATGGACAGAGATTTGCCGGTCTAATCCTGTCGACGTTTTCCCGGTTTTGCAGGGAAGCTCAAGCTGATGCATTTTTTCAGGTTTGGAATGGAACAGAAAGAGAGGGCGTCTACCTTGCACTTATACTACCTGTTTCTTTCTGTCATCACGTACTGTATATAGGTTTTGTTCATATTTTAAGTATACATCTAATCTCCAAAATGGGACCGACATACTCCGTATGCAATTAATTGTTGACTTTTGTGGTTCACGATGTTCCAAGTTTTAGCACCTCCCAGTGTCTGCAATTTGTTTCCCTTTCGAAGTGTCTGGATCTTCTTTTCGGAAGACGATCGAGAGCCGTCAGATTCAGATTAGTGACTAGTGAAGTGATGCATACAGTACGTCATGCTCGTGCACTAATCAGACACGTACGGCTGTCTTGTAGCGTACTACGGAGTACATGTAGGAGTAGCTTCCAAAGCCAACGACCAGGGTTTATGGTTGCTTAGCCTGCTGACAAGGCAGACAGGAGGCCAGGAGTCACGGGAGCGCGAGCCCGTGATGCCCCGTACGTCCATGTCCACGAGCAGCAACATCACCATCTCTCCCTGCTCCCTTGCTGTCCATTTCTTCCCTGCAAATTATTGTCAGCATTCGGATCAACCCGTTAAACCGGGGCCCCTTCATAGGAATAAGAAACAGCGAATGGCCAAGCTAGCGCCAACTCTGTCTTGGACGCTTGCGTTGCATGCACAGCATGCATATGCATCTGTTTTGTAGCGATGATTGCCGTATTAGTTTACGGGTCTGTGATGAGGTCAGGCGACACGCCAGCGCTCGCCATTTGCTGCTAGTTTACAATTACAATCTGTCAGGATTGTGGAGTAATCAAGGAGCAGGTTTGTCAGGGTTTGGGAGTTCAGTAGGAGTTTTGTTTCTCTTTTAGTTTCTTCTTTCTTCGTTTTTGTTTCCATTTCTTTTTCTCTTGGTTTACAATCTGAATTGCTGATAATCTTTTTGCGTAATTTTCCCCTGTGGTTTCTTTCCCCAGTCTTCTGGGTGCTGCTTATTAGACAATTGAACCATTGCCTTAGGTCGTCTCATACCAACTGTACCGCATGGTTCAATTCCTTGTCTATAGACAGAGGCATAAGTTTCAAAGGACTTGTCATGATATAGTGTACAACAGACTCAAGGTAGTAGTAGTGTGGACAGTAGAAGGTCAAGAGGTACATTGCAAAAAATGTCATGATTGGAAGAGTTCTCTTCAAGCAAAAGCAAAACAGCATGTACGGTCAACTCAAGGAAATCAGGGACATATATATTGCCTTCTGGCTAACAAACAGCTCGTGTGAATTCAAATCTCGTGCCAGCTAGTTTCTAAAATTTGTGAGCCGCCTCCATTCTTTTGCTCCAGTGTTTGTTCACCTTGTAGAGTCATAGAAAATGTGGCACTTGATCTTTGAATTTGAGCCACCCCCCGCTCCTTGTTTATCGTCTAGATTTCGTAGCACAGATCAGTAGTTCGGCCAATGGTTAACATTTGACCCACATGTACTCTCTTCATTACAGGGAGCAAGCTTTACTACCAATCATCATCTTCAGCCTCAACATCAGGCTTTGGCGATCATATATCCTGAAAAGTCAAAGAAATCAAATTAACATCCACTGTACGTGCGATTGATGAGGCTCCAACTCTAACAGTGGCGGTTATCCCTATCAAGTTATTTCTATTTAACGACTCACGGAGCTTTTGGACACTCTTTTTAATTGAAAAAAAATAAAAAAATAGTTCTAAATTTGCTCATAAAATTAAAAGCCGGGTGCCGTGCAAACTGCAAACGGATCCGGCCGGCACTGTTGAGCGGTCGCACCCCCTCACGATCACATCCGCGGCGAGCTTAGAAAATAGTTTCTAGTTCTAGATTAAAGTTAGGGGCAGGTACGTGTAGGCTAATCGAAGTTGGTAATCGCGATTAGTCGCTGCTAATCCTTTTTTTGGGCCGGGATTATAGTAAATGCGCAGCTTGACGAACGAACCACGCACTAGACACCTACCTAACTCCATAGCCGGTACAGTTCGTGACTCCTGAAGTCTCAAATTATTCCAACTTGTGCTCTATCTCTCCCAGTAATTAGCCCTCGTCTCGTTCTTAATCGCGCGCTCTAGGTAATTATCGGCCAGGCGACAGCGTCGCGCGTTTTCTTCGAGCTGGCGGCAGCCAAGTCTGCGGCTGCGGCTCGCCTAACACACTAATTAACACCCCGGTAATCTTGGTCTCCTGAGACATTCTGGTGTGCTGAATCAGTTAACAATTGCTGCTAATAGCTAGTGGGCGACAGAGAACGCGGACATAAGAGAACAGTAGAAGCTGATGATTAGCGATTCTTGTTTTTTCTTTCTTGACGGGAGTGCGTCATCAGACAGATAGTGTCATATCTTATCCTAGTTAATGCAGAGCCAACAAACACTGAATGACTCTGTCGATCTTATCAGGCCACAGGCCACGAGAAAGTGAAGAAGGCTGCACGCACCTAGCAGCAGCAGCAGCAGCAAACCAAAACCAACCACTTTTGACTAGATACGGTAGGTAATGTTTGATCGCTTATATTCTTCTAGTCACGAACAGTTAACTTAATCCTGTCTTTTTGGGGCCCGTGCGTATGATGCATGAGCAGTTTGTTATATATATAAGTGGCCGCGCTGGGTTGTTAATCTGGGAATCTCTGTCAGAGGCAAACAATGGGGATCGATTAGCTTTGTGGAAAGAGCAAAAGGAGGCAAACAATTTAGCAGTAGATGCAAAAAAAGGATAAAGGGGGCAGTTTTGATGGCTGGTCGTTAGTTTCCCCTGTATGTGATGGCAGCACATACTTTTGTCAACGGGATGACGCCTCTCTGATACCCTTTAATTTCGTGCATTTCCAAGTCACAGGCCGGATCTTAGTTTCCATGGTGGATTGATGCGTAGATTACATTTGGATCGCGTAGTAGGAATACCGGCCATCTCATCTGGTATGCATCGTTGTCGTGGCCCGGAATAGTCCACCGAGCACAGCATGCGAGCCAACGACTAGCAGGATTTGGCGCCAACGGAGAACAACATAATAAGCCGCGACCAACTACCCCGAATGTTATCGCACCTGATTAACGGGTGCTGCTACACATTTGCGTGGAGTGGCGTTCACCAACCAGGCACCACTGGGGTTCTTCAAATTATATATAAGCGGCAACGTGGAGAAATTATTTTGTGGGAATACCAAAAGAGATCCTAAACTGCGTATGACTGATTGTCACTGTTCGCTAAACACTTGATTAATTTAAACTTTAATCCAACATCTTTAACCTTCAACATTGCGTTTTTTTGTCTCTTGTCTCTCTTGTTGCTCTCCTATCATTTTCGACTGTTCCCGCTATCAAACCTAAAAGAGTTCACGGCAATTTAGGTTAACGTGGCTGCCTATCTTGGCTAGCACACGGTTGCATGTTTATATAGGGGAAGAGTCCCAAACATATTACAACAATGATTTACAACTTATGGTTTAAGATGATCTGGTTCCAAACAATTCTATTTATACAAGATTCTAGATGATTCTATCTGTTGGAACCGAACTCATCCAAGTACCAAACCATAACACGTTCATTTGACGTGTTTACATAAAACTCATTACATGAGAAATAGATATAATTTAACAGCCTCCCTCAATCTCAACCGGGCTTCTGTATGAGGTTTAGAATGAACTTAAACTCTTCAAATTTCTTGACCGGTAGCGACTCGGTGAACCCATCTGCAAGCTGATCATTGGACCTAATCAAACGAATCTGAAGTTGCTTTCGTGCCACCCTTTCTCGGACAAAATGAAAGTCAATTTCAATATGTTTGGCCCTTGCATGAAAAACTGGATTTGCAGATAAATATGTTGCACCAAGATTATCACACCACAAGCATGGAGGTTCTTGCAATTTTACTCCTAACTCATCCAACAAAGCTTCAATCCAAACAGTCTCAGCATTAGCAAGAGATTTATACTCTCTAGCACTCCATGAGATGAGATTAGGACCGAAATAAATGGCAAACCATCCTGTAGATCTCCTGTCATCTATATTACCTGCCCAGTCTGCATCAGAAAAGGCACTCACCAGCCTTGATGGCGATTTATATAGTACAAATCCAATGTTAAGGGATCCTTTGAGATATCGCAAAATCCTCTTTACAACAGACCAATGAACAGTAGTAGGTGCATGCAAAAATTGACAAACCTTGTTTACCGAAAAAGCAATGTCTGGACGAGTGAGAGTCAAATATTGCAATGCACCTACAATACTTCTATACCGAGTACTATCTTCTGAAGACAGTGGAGTCCCATCTTTGCATGATAATTTTTCAGAAGCTGCTAGTGGTGTTGGTGAAGACTTACAATTTCTCATTCCGACGCGTGCCAAAATATCCGCTGCATATTTTTCTTGAGACAAATGAATGCCTCCCTTCGTCGGTTTGACTTCAATGCCCAAAAAATAATTGAGGGTGCCCAAATCTTTCAAAGCAAAGTCAGCTCTCAAATCCTCAAGAAGTGTTGTAATAGCTTCCAAGGACGAGCCTGTGACTATGATATCATCAACATAAATCAACACGAAGATTACTGTATTTGACTTGGAATAAATGAATAATGAAGCATATTTGGAAGCTTTGAACCCAAGATCAAACAGTTTAGAACTGAGCCGTGAATACCAGGCTCGAGGAGCTTGTTTTAACCTGTAGATTGCCTTATCCAACTTACAAACATAATTGGGAAACCGCGCATCCTCAAAACCCGGTGGTTGTCTCATATACACCTCTTCCTCTAGAACACCATGAAGAAACGCGTTCTGTACATCTAGTTGTCTCAAGCACCATCCTCTAGATATTGCTATAAAAAGGACAAGACGAACGATAGTAATTTTAACAACTGGACTAAATGTGTCCTCGTAATCGATCCCATACCTTTGTTTAAAACCTTTCGCTACCAGTCTTGCTTTGAATCTATCAACACTCCCATATGCCTTCCTTTTCACCTTGTATACCCATTTACAATCAATGAGGTTGTTACTTTTAGCTTCTAGAACAAGATGCCAAATTTTGTTCTTATGAAGTGCTGTTAATTCTTCCTCCATTGCCTGCTTCCATCTGGAGTCCTGAATGGCTTCCTGTAGATGCTCAGGTTCTCCTACAGAGCAAAAATATCCATACTGAATAGTACCATCAGTGAAAATTCTTGGTTTAGTAATACCACTTTGCAACCTTGTTTTAGGGTGAGCCACTACTGGAGATGGCACAACCATTGCCGATGCTGAAGACCCTGAAGTATCTCCAGATGCAGGCACAGAGAATCCCGGCGGAGAGCCTGTCGGAGGAGCTATCGGTGCCGAAGATGATTGCCCTCCACGCATCGCCGGGGAATTCGTATTGGTGGGAGCCAGCGCGGAAGGCGACGCTACTATCTCCTGCACACCCACGTCAGGCGAATTTCCCTAAATTTCAGCACCGGATCCCGCAGGAAGATCTTCGTGGTTTTCAGCGCCTAACCCATTCAGCGTGTTTCCTCCGTTTGGGAGCAGATAGAAGCTATTTTGCCCCAAATTTTTTGCAGAATTATCCTGTACACAAGAGCCAGTACTAGAAACAGGGTCATGATCATTAGTATCATTTAATTCATTACGATTTACATCCCCAAAGCTAGGATTCTGAAGATGATCAGGTAACAGCAATATTTCTTGACGAAGTCTAGCACCAGCATTCTCATGTAATGATGCAAACGGAAAAACTGCTTCATCAAATACCACGTCACGAGAGATATAAACCCGACCAGTGGGAATATCAAGACACTTGAACCCTTTGTGACGTGAGCTATACCCAAGGAAAACACACTGTTTGGATCGAAAGGTGAGTTTTCGAGTGTTGTATGGCCGAAGATTTGGCCAACAGGCACAACCAAATATACGAAGGGATGCATAGTCTGGTTGTTCTTTCAGTAGAAGCTCTATAGGAGTTTTATGATCGATAACTTTTGTCACACCCCAAAAATTTTCGGATTTTGGGATGTGAATTTTCAACGCAATTAATACAATATTTTTCTCAATTTTCTAAAATTTTTCAAGCTTTATAAAAATTTACAGGGAATTTAGTAAAGGAAAAATTGTTTTTCTAAATTAAATTAAATCAATATAGGTTTAAATTTCGAGTGTGTTGCATTCATGCTGGCTGCATTGAGTTTTGATTGTGTGTGATTCAAATCGGAATTTAAATCTAATTTAAGTTCGAGTTTGAATCGCATTAGTTTGAACCCTGGAAAAGTTGGTTTGACCCGAGTTCGATTTTGCTCCCCGAACTTTCTTTTGGTTCGCTTCTGCTCCCCCTTCTTTCTTTCTCGAGCCAGCCCACTCCCCCGCCCCTGTTTCAGCTGGCCCAGCTCGCTCCGCCTCCTCTCAGCCCAGCTGCTCGGCCCAACCGCCGACTCCACCCCGCACCGACCGCCCGCACGGCCCACCATCCCCTCTCCCGCCCAGCCAGGCCGGCCCAGTAGCTCCGCTCGGCCCAGCTCGCGCGCGGCCCACGCCGCTCGCAGCAGGCTCCCGCTCGCCCCCGCGGTAAACAGCGCCGCCGCCGCCGGATTCTCGCCGCCGCGCCGCTGCCTTCCTTTCACCTCGGCATCCGAGCTTCGCCCGCGCTCCTTCGGCCCTACATAAGCCGCTGGCCGCCATCGCTTCTCGGCATCAGCACCGCTGCCCTCTCCTCCCTCCGCACAGCCCCACCGCCGCGAGCTCGTCGGAGCAGGAAGCGCCGCCGGCGCCATTGCCGGTCGAGCCACCACCTCGGACGACGACGGACGAAGCCAAGACCACCCCGAGCTTCTCCGTGCCAAGCCAAGGCTTCGCCGCCACTTCCCGTCGCCGACCCGCTACCGGAGCACCCCTCTCCACATGAAGCCGAGCGGCACCGCCGGACATCGCCGCCGATTCGACATCTCCGACGATCCACGGGGCAAGAGGACCTCACCTCGAGCTTCCCCGCCTCGAGCCGCGTCTCCTCCGCCGCTCCTCGTCGCCCTTCTCCCGCCGGAGAAGCCCCTCCTCGGCGTGATGACGTCGCCGCCATCCTCAGTCTCCGCCAAGGGGCCAAATCCGGCCGCCTTCTCCTGCCTCCGCCGCCGGTGAGCTTACCCCCGGGATCCCGTCCACCTCCTCTACCTCCTATGCTAGATCGCCGCCGCCCTACGTCGTCGGAGTGCCGGCATTGCGTCGTCCCTTGCCGCCGGCGAACTCCCCTCGGTGTTTAGAGGAAGGAGACGACTCTTTTGCGTTTTTGCCCCTAGAGAATATTGTAACTTTTGGATCTATTCCTGTGTCTTGCCACATTTACAGAAAACCCCCGAAAGATTTCCCCCCTTCACACATAAAACCCACCCTCCTAAATCCAATCTGGATCGTCGGATCCAGATCCGACGGCCCTCGACAGCCCCCGCCCCCTGAGTCAAAATTCCCCATACCGGTCAGCGCGCCCTTTTCTAAAAGAGCCCCTCCACTTTCCATTAATCAACCCGCGGTCCTGTGTGGTTCAAAATTAATTACGGATAGGTCCTGTTTTAATCGTTTAGGCCTCTGATCTTGTTAAAAATAGGACCCGCCATCCAGAGCTGACATATTTGCGCGTTAGCCCTCGGGATTTAATGCGTAATTATGTTGTAGCCCCTGAGTTTTTGCAAATAAGCCCCTGAAAACTTTTAAACCTTGCCAGCAAGTCCCTGAAACTTAGAAATGCCATAACTTTCACGTTTTAACTCCGATTAGTGTGATTCTCGCGCTCATGTGTTCGTAGCGAAGCGTAGATTATTTCTAGCTCCTGTTTTTGTACTGTTTTCGCTGTTTGGTGTATTGTTCTTAGTTATTCTTGTTTGTTTGCTTGTATGTTGTGCGGTTGATTGCTGCGAGTAGATGAGTGCCATCAAGGGATTTCAAGGAGAAGAGTTTGACGATCAAGAGCCGAAGACTGAGTGACTGTACTGGATTTGAGGCAAGTTATAGCACGGATAATCCTTGCTACCTACTCACTCTTTTAATACACTGTTCATTACATACGCATGTGTCTAATATTGTTTACCTTTAAGGTTGTACCTAGTATTTATTTTCCTGTCCTTGTATTCCTATGGGTTATTGCATATGGGTAGAATTTTGCTAGGCGCTACTACTGTCACCTTTATTAAACTGCTAAACTTGCATTAATGGTCCACTTCAACCTTAACGATAAAACTTGCTTTTAGCAACATGGATTAGGGAGCTAGTAGCATGTGCTGTGTGCTTTGCTCTAATGTCTCCCTCTAAGGACCGGTTCTTAAAGCGGCAACCCAGGAGCCTGTCGCCACCTCCGGAACTATAATGGCTCTGGTCTTGGTCAAGTAGCTTGTACGTCTCTAGCTTGGCAGTGGTTACCGAGGGGCCAACGACGTTGTGGGAGGTACGGTGCTGGGTGTTCTCCGATTCCACCGAGGGCGGGAGATCCGTCGGCTAGGTCCCGTTAGACCCAGTCCCGTGTAGGAGTCTCAGCGATTGAGAACTCTGCACGTTGCGCAGTATGGGTGCGATACCCGCGCTCCAGACGCCATCGACCCCCTCACGGTGTGACTCCGTGGGCGTACGTCGATCTCGGTGCCTAAGTTTTCACCGCCGTATAGTACTCCAGCGGCTACTGACTTGTTAGGGTGTCTTGTGAAAGCCTCGTAGCGTCCCTATGCAGTCACACCTCGGAAGTGTCGATGTGCGTGGTTGGGTGCAAAGTTCCTTTGAACTTTTACGCGACTGGTGGGTAAAGGGCGAAACCTCTGCATAGTGTACGATCTATCATGATAGCCTTGCTCAGGGTCACGAGCGGCCTGGATCCTTTTTGATTAGAACTTGATATTTATTACTGCTTAATGTCACTTACACTTTATTAAATTGGGATGCAACCGGGTATTCATTCACTTGTAGTAACTTGGACAATGATAAAACGAACCAACTAAAATGCTAATGCAGTTAACCCGAGTCTAGCCTTTTTGAGCCTTCATAACCCGTGCTATACTTGCTAAGTAATTTCCATTACTTACACTTGCTGTTATTACTATTTTTGGGCAAAATCCCGGACGGGTAACAGATTAGAGTCAGGCTGATTATGCGGTGGAGTTTCCCGAGGATTTGCCGTACTTCTGAGTTGGCGTTCCCCCAGTCAGAGTCCCTGTGGGATTGCGGCTACGCTAGAGAGATGCATTAGTCTTCCGCTGTCCATGATTTTATTTCTGAAGCACTCTGATGTAAACGCTACGATATGATGAGAATAAAGCATTGTACTCTGATTTTTACCATATTTGTTCGCTACATGTGTCTGTGGACTTCCTGGGCACACATATGGCCACATTCGGGTTTGGGTAAATACGCAAAAACGCAAAAGAGTCTTCTCCTTCCTCTAAACACCGAGGGGAGTTCGCCGGCGGCACTGGACGACGCAATGCCGGCGCTCCGACGACGTCGGGCGGCGGCGATCTAGCATAGGAGGTAGAGGAGGTGGACGGGATCCCGGGGGTAAGCTCACCGGCGGCGGAGGTAGGAGAAGGCGGCCGGATTTGGCCCCTTGGCGGAGACTGAGGATGGCGGCGACGTCGTCACGCGGAGGAGGGGCTTCTCCGGCGGGAGAAGGGCGACGAGGAGCGGCGGAGGAGACGCGGCTCGAGGCGGGGAAGCTCGAGGTGAGGTCCTCTTGCCCCGTGGATCGTCGGAGATGTCGAATCGGCGGCGATGTCCGGCGGTGCCGCTCGGCTTCATGTGGAGAGGGGTGCTCCGGTAGCGGGTCGGCGACGGGAAGTGGCGGCGAAGCCTTGGCTTGGCACGGAGAAGCTCGGGGCGGTCTTGGCTTCGTCCGTCGTCGTCCGAGGTGGTGGCTCGACCGGCAATGGCGCCGGTGGCGCTTCCTGCTCCGACGAGCTCGCGGCGGTGGGGCTGTGCGGAGGGAGGAGAGGGCAGCGGTGCTGATGCCGAGAAGCGATGGCGGCCAGCGGCTTATGTAGGGCTGAAGGAGCGCGGGCAGAGCTCGGATGCCGAGGTGAAAGGAAGGCAGCGGCGCGGCGGCGAGAATCACGGCGGCAGCGGCGCTGTTTGCCGCGGGGGCGAGCGGGAGCCTGCTGCGAGCAACGTGGGCCGCGCGCGAGCTGGGCCGAGCGGAGCTACTGGGCTGGCCTGGCTGGGCGGGAGAGGGGATGGTGGGCCGTGCGGGCGGTCGGTGCGGGGTGGAGTCGGCGGTTGGGCCGAGCAGCTGGGCTAAGAGGAGGCGGAGCGAGCTGGGCCAGCTGAAACAAGGGCGGGGGAGTGGGCTGGCTCGGGAAAGAAAGAAGGGGGAGCAGAAGCGAACCAAAGGAAAGTTCGGGGAGCAAAATCGAACTCGGGTCAAACCAACTTTTCCAGGGTTCAAACTAATGCGATTCAAACTCGAACTTAAATTAGATTTAAATTCTGATTTGAATCACACACAATCAAAACTCAATGCAGCCAGCATGAATGCAACACACTCGAAATTTAAACCTATATTGATTTAATTTAATTTAGAAAAACAATTTTTCCTTTACTAAATTCCCTGTAAATTTTTATAAAGCTTGAAAATTTTTAGAAAATTGAGAAAAATATTGTATTAATTGCGTTGAAAATTCACATCCCAAAATCCGAAAATTTTTGGGGTGTGACAAACTACCCCCCTTAAACTGAATCTCGTCCCGAGATTCGCAGAGAGTAGGGATGAAGGAGGAGAACGGAACAACAAGATTCTGAAAACAGAGATCTTCTAGAGTTGGATCACCATGGTTCTTCATCTTCAGTGTTGATATAGTTGCAAAGCTTGTACTCCAAAATCTTTTTTTTAGCTTCGTTTCTTCATTACGATGATCGTCTTCTGTCTTTCTTCTTGGTGTTCTCCACTTGCTTCATGAGGAAAAGATAGCAAGAAAAACAAGGGGATACGAGGAAAAATAGAGAGAACCCAACCAGACAATCATTACAAAGATCCAAATCAATCAAAGGCACAAGGACAAGCATTACAAACACACTTAACCAAGGTTAGACACACAAGCATAAAAGCGACTCTAAACGTTGTCAATAATGTTAAGGGAATCCTCCTATGCAAGGTTATCACTTCGGTCTTCTTCTCCTTGCAAACTCGTCCTGAGTGGTGTCCAACTTCTTGGTTGTAGTGGCACTGAGGGTGACGTCGTCACGTACTCTGAAGTCGTTCGGCTTGAACTTCTTGTAGCAGGCGGACAGTATCTTCATTCTTCAAGTGACTTGCAAATGCATCGGGAGCTGACATATTTGCGCGTTAGCCCTCGGGATTTAATGCGTAATTATGTTGTAACCCCTGAGTTTTTGCAAATAAGCCCCTGAAAACTTTTAAACCTTGCCAGCAAGTCCCTGAAACTTAGAAATGCCATAACTTTCACGTTTTAACTCCGATTAGTGTGATTCTCGCGTTCATGTGTTCGTAGCGAAGCGTAGATTATTTCTAGCTCCTGTTTTTGTACTGTTTTTGCTGTTTGGTGTATTGTTCTTAGTTATTCTTGTTTGTTTGCTTGTATGTTGTGCGGTTGATTGCTGCGAGTAGATGAGTGCCATCAAGGGATTTCAAGGAGAAGAGTTTGACGATCAAGAGCCGAAGACTGAGTGACTGTACTGGATTTGAGGCAAGTTATAGCACGGACAATCCTTGCTACCTACTCACTCTTTTAATACACTGTTCATTACATACGCATGTGTCTAATATTGTTTACCTTTAAGGTTGTACCTAGTATTTATTTCCCTGTCCTTGTATTCCTATGGGTTATTGCATATGGGTAGAATTTTGCTAGGCGCTACTACTGTCACCTTTATTAAACTGCTAAACTTGCATTAATGGTCCACTTCAACCTTAACGATAAAACTTGCTTTTAGCAACATGGATTAGGGAGCTAGTAGCATGTGCTGTGTGCTTTGCTCTAATGTCTCCCTCTAAGGACCGGTTCTTAAAGCGGCAACCCAGGAGCCTGTCGCCACCTTTGGAACTATAATGGCTCTGGTCTTGGTCAAGTAGTTTGTACGTCTCTAGCTTGGCAGTGGTTACCGAGGGGCCAACGGCGTTGTGGGAGGTACGGTGCTGGGTGTTCTCCGATTCCACCGAGGGCGGGAGATCCGTCGGCTAGGTCCCGTTAGACCCAGTCCCGTGTAGGAGTCTCAGCGATTGAGAACTCTGCACGTTGCGCAGTATGGGTGCGATACCCGCGCTCCAGACGCCATCGACCCCCTCACGGTGTGACTCCGTGGGCGTACGTCGATCTCGGTGCCTAAGTTTTCACCGCCGTATAGTACTCCAGCGGCTACTGACTTGTTAGGGTGTCTTGTGAAAGCCTCGTAGCGTCCCTATGCAGTCACACCTCGGAAGTGTCGATGTGCGTGGTTGGGTGCAAAGTTCCTTTGAACTTTTACGCGACTGGTGGGTAAAGGGCGAAACCTCTACAGAGTGTATGATCTATCATGATAGCCTTGCTCAGGGTCACGAGCGGCCTGGATCCTTTTTGATTAGAACTTGATATTTATTACTGCTTAATGTCACTTACACTTTATTAAATTGGGATGCAACCGGGTATTCATTCACTTGTAGTAACTTGGACAATGATAAAACGAACCAACTAAAATGCTAATGCAGTTAACCCGAGTCTAGCCTTTTTGAGCCTTCATAACCCGTGCTATACTTGCTAAGTAATTTCCATTACTTACACTTGCTGTTATTACTATTTTTGGGCAAAATCCCGGACGGGTAACAGATTGGAGTCAGGCTGATTATGCGGTGGAGTTTCCCGAGGATTTGCCGTACTTCTGAGTTGGCGTTCCCCCAGTCAGAGTCCCTGTGGGATTGCGGCTACGCTAGAGAGATGCATTAGTCTTCCGCTGTCTATGATTTTATTTCTGAAGCACTCTGATGTAAACGCTACGATATGATGAGAATAAAGCATTGTACTCTGATTTTTACCATATTTGTTCGCTATATGTGTCTGTGGACTTCCTGGGCACACATATGGCCACATTCGGGTTTGGGTAAATCCGGGTGTGACAACTTTGCTAGGCAACAGATTAATCAAATAGGTTGCGGTTAGGAAGGCTTCATCCCAAAACTTTAGGGGCATGGAAGCATTAGCAAGAAGAGATAACCCAACATCAACTATGTGCCTATGTTTTCTCTCGGCTGATCCATTCTGCTGGTGAGCATGAGGACATGACACGTCATGAGCAATGCCAATTTTTGGAAAAAAGGAATTTAGCCCTTCATACTCGCCTCCCCAATCGGTTTGCATGGACAATATTTTCTTATCAAATTTCCTTTCAACAAGATTCTGAAAATTTTGAAAGACTTGAAAAACATCGGATTTTTTCTTGAGAAGATAAATCCAAGTGTATCTACTGTAGTCGTCAATGAAGCTAACATAATATGTATGTCTCCCAACAGATGTGGGCGCAGGACCCCAAACATTAGAATGAATCAATTCAAGAGGAGCAGTAGACACATTATTGGATTTAGAATAAGGGAGCTGATGGCTCTTGGCCCTTTGACAAGCATCACAAACCGAAGTACTGCTATCATCACTAATGAATGACAACTTATTGTTTTCAAGGACTCATACAATAGCAAAAGAGGGATGACCCAAACGACTATGCCATCTGTATGTGGATGGCTTATTGACTCCTAAAACTACTTTATCTGATCTTGATCTCGTGATGTGAGGGACAAGTGGATAGAGACCTCCTTCACATCTTCCTTGATGAAGGACCATCTTCGTTGCACGATCCTTTATAAGAAAAAATGTGGGATGGAATTCAAAATAGATGTTATTATGAAAGGCAAGGCGATGGACTGAAGCAAAACTTTTATGAGCACTAGGAACATGTAAAATATTGTTCAGAAAAAGATTTCACAATGGGGTATGTAAATACGTATGACCAATGTTACTAATTCTCATACCTGAACCATTTGTTGTGTGAACCTGTTCCTGTCCACCATATTTGTCCCGTACAGTCATCTTCTCCAATTCACTGGTTATGTGATCAGTGGCTCCACTGTCAGCATACCAGTTTGTATCTATGCCGTAGGCTGCAGTATTGGATCCTCCAGACTTGTTGTTGCTTGACTGCTGGTAGTCTTCATCGAGCCTGTACCAACAATCCAGGGTGGTGTGGTTTGTTTTGTTGAAAATTTGACATGGGACCTTGCTGCCTCCCGTCTTGGCACCATTGGGAGTGTTGCCATGACCGCCATTGCCACAGCCACCACGACCATTGCGTCCACGATAGCCACCACGCCCCCGGTTGTTGAAGGTTCCTCGACCTCTGGATGTAGCATTAGCCGATGACTGGAACTGACCACCTGCGTGTTGGCTTTGCAACATCTCCAAGCGGATCTCGTATGACAGAACTTGTTCATACAAGCCACTGATCGAGATGGGATCTGGCCGACCAAGGATAGAAGAAACAATAGCATTGTAATCAAAATCAAGACCACCCAAAATAAAGGTTACCATCTCATATTCATCAATTGGCTTGCCAGCAGTAGCTAGTTCATCTCCAGTGGACTTCATCTTGTCGAAGTAAGCTGCGATGCTCATGCTCCCCTTCTTCAGGTTTGCTAGTTGCATTCGCAGATTTGTCACCCGTGCACGAGATTGTGCCGAGTACATCCTCTCCAGGACCTTCCAGACTTGCGACGCCTTCGTCATTGTGGCCACTTGTGCCAGAGCCGTGGTGGAGAGGGAGTTGACGATGTAGCCTAGGACCTGTTGATCTTGTGCCAACCAGGCACCATAGGCAGGGTTGGGGATGATTGTCTTGGTCTTGTCATCCTCTAATGTCTTCTCTGGCTCCGGGATTGATCCATCCAGGATGCCGAGTAGTTGAGCGCCCCTGATTGGTGGAAGAATCTGCGCCTTCCAGAGGAGGAAATTATCGCGGGTAAGCTTCTCAGCAACTTTAGAGCCAAAGTACCCCGCCGAAGAGTTGGAAGAGGAGGCCATGGCGCTAGTAGATGTATCTCAGGAAGAGAGCTCTGATTACCATGAAAGAGTTCACGACAATTTAGGTTAACGTGGCTGCCTATCTTGGCTAGCACACGGTTGCATGTTTATATAGGGGAAGAGTCCCAAACATATTACAACAATGATTTACAACTTGTGGTCCAAGATGATCTGGTTCCAAACAATTCTATTTATACAAGATTCTAGATGATTCTATCTGTTGGAACCGAACTCATCCAAGTACCAAACCATAACACGTTCATTTGACGTGTTTACATAAAACTCATTACATGAGAAATAGATATAATTTAACAAAACCTACGACCATATTGTGCTATCCCTCTTTTGTGACTTCAATCCCCACCCTAAAATCCTAACCCTACTAAGTAGTGGTGTTAGAACTTAGAGACAACTAGTTCATTGTAATCTACTATATATGTTCCATGTTACTATTCGTTGTTGACTTTTTCTCAAAACGCCTCACCATTCATCTTATTTAAAAAATTATGCAAGTATCATTTATTTTGTTTGTGACCTATAAGCATGATTTATTGTTTCGTATATTTTAACCAAATTTCTTAATAAGACAAATGGTCAAGTGTTATGAGAAAAGGCCAACAACAGTAATTTGGAATTTGGGGAGTACTTGGTTTTCAGTTGATTGAAGTCTAAGAGAGGTGTTTTTTATAATCCCTAGAAGTGCTAAAATGTGTTTTGAAACAATTGGGAAAAGGCTGAAACTACAACTATTTTTAAACGAAGTGACTATTTTTTTCTAGAAAAAAATGAGATGCTTAATTGTGCCGATACGGGCGGGGGATCCTACCCAGCATCCACTCAATTTGAGCCTCTCTCAGCCTTGGTATGCCCACTTTTCCCTATAACCAAATTCTGTATGGGAATAATGTGCAAACTTTATTTGTTGCTTCCAATATTAAAGTGTGTGCTCGTGCCAAGCGAGTGCAGACCTCAAATCTCATTTGGACATGTGTTAAGCAGCTAAGGCGTACCATGTAGGTTTGTATAGACGACGTACGTGAGTGCGCGTGTGATTTTCACTTACACAAGATAAAAGACAGTAACTAACGACTGGTTGCGTGCTTTAGTAGGTAGATTTTCCTTGCAGCAGCCTCATGAGCTGATCAGGAAATTAGATTGTGGTTGTTGACTTGTTGCCACTGCAATTATCTCTGAATTGATCGCCACCAATGTTAAATCAAGGACTGCATCCACCAACTAGTGACCAATTCGAACGAGAGTGTTAGTGCTGACTACTGAACTTTCAATCCCGTCTGACCTGATCATTTGGACCGCACGCAGTCAACAGAAAAGATAGCACGTTTGGTTCGGGAGGAGATTGATCTCTTTTATTTTTTCGGTCGTTAGATCGATGGGCGTGATCAGCATGCTGATGATAGAATGAAATATGTGAATGCTCGTGCTAGTGCCAGTCGATTCTAAAGATTCGGTGCCGCAGGGACTGATGAACTGGTCCATCCCTTTTACCTCTTATTAGTCTCCTTGTACTCTGCAGTGTTATTCTTATGAAAGAGAATAAAAAACGTGATGCTTGATCGTGCGATTATGTATGTTATTATCAGCAAAAGGCCAATACAATCACAAAAAGGGCGCATTTGTTTTTTTTTCTCAAAAGTTAACTGGACGTACCTTTGATTGTTGTTGGGGAGCTATAATAAAAGAAGTGGGGCATCCGTGAAACCCAGACGAGTGAGGAACGATTAAGCTGCTGCTAACAGAGAAAGGTAGACAAGGGAGCAATTTGCCTTAATCTTCGCAGGCGCCGACCAAGCTGTTTTCGTCTCCATCACCATCGGTGACCACGACGGCTTTTGCTCCGCCTCTCGCGAGAAAAAAAACGCAGCCACCCGCACCCACCGCCGAGCTGCGCTAACGGGCCATCAAACTAAACAAACGGCAGCCAGACATCACACAACGCTACCCATTTTAGCACCTGATATACAAATCTTGAAGGTGCATTTGGGCTGACTGCAGATTTCAGGAGCCAACAGCGAGAATGGGATGACCCGTTCTTGAAAAAAGTCCTTTTGAGGGCTCTCGTGTATCTCTCTGGTCTGATTTTCGTCCCAAAATCAGATATTACTCGTCCCTCGACTTTAGAAACCGATTATTTTTTTTGTCCTTCAGCTTTTTTATGGTGGTTTTGGCCGACGTGACGACACATCAACTATCGTATGTGGCACCACGTCACCCTAGAGGGACCTAAATTGAACTGTGCTGATAGTTCAAGGCCAAATACACTTAACAAAAAAATATACAATAAATTCTCAAAATATTTTCTAAGAAAAATATGCAATTAAAAATATCAAAAATCTAATCTTAACAATAATAGAAATTTTGTTTTATCAATGAAAAATAAATATTTTGTTCTCTTTTTATTTTAAAATCATACTCTATCTTTTGTTAAGACCAATCATACTCTATCTTATATCAAATTGCAAGGAATTATTTAATTTTCTATGACGTTCTGTGTGTTTATTTGCTAGAAGATGCTCTATTTATCTATTATATTTAGTCAAAATTGACGACCTAGACTGCGTAGAAATACAAATGATGTTTTGTCATTTGATGACAACACAAGTGTCACTTGATCCTATCAATAAACCTATTAGTGTAGACAATCATAGACGATAATAACTCCAAACTAAACACTAGAAGATAGAGTATGATTTTTGAAAAAAAAATCTAACTCGATTTTATTTTTTTGAGGTAAAATAATTTTTATATTAAATTTCTAAAAAGAACTAGATTTTTGATAAAAAGATATTTGGATAGCTTTATGAGAAATTATTTGGTAAAGTATATTTGGCCCCTTAAGTGTCAGTATAATTCAATTTAGGTCTCTCAAGACTGACGTGATGCCACATAGGACGACTAACGTGTCGTCATGTCAGCTAAAACCATCATCAAAATAGTCGGGGATGTAAAATAACTGGTTTTTGATGTTGAGTGACGGGTAAGTACATAAGGGATGAAAGTCGGATTATGACGATACATGAGGGACCTCAAAAGGACTTTTCCCCCGTTCTTCTAAGGAAGAAAACAGCCCATTTCAGCCCCGGCTCCCACGCTCCATGGGCCAGGCACAACCTGGTGGGCTGGCCGATTAATGAATGAACATGTAAGAAACAAATAAGAAGGCTTAGTTGGGCCGTTTCTGCGCGCCGCACAACAGGGGCCCCTTCGAAGCAGCCCACAAACGGTGATACGTGCTGCTGCTGATGGCCTCGCGGCGGGCGGGTAACCCAGTTGCTCCGACGAGATGCAACGGAAAAGGCCGTGCGTGCATAACCGGTTGATTCACTGACCCGGGTTAAAACGGTGGCCGGCGTAGTACGTGTTGGTTTGCATTACCAGGAACGACGACTAGCGCGACAATTGACTATTCCATTGCACGAACTAACTCGACCTATCATCAACGCGGGGTACACTATTTCCCTCATCTGAATGCACACCTAAAGTCTATGAACGACATCGTCGTGTCTACGTATACGGCCATGTTTGTTTAACAAGTGAACTATTGTTGATCGGTTGGTAAAAATTTTTGTGGCAAATTTTTTTCATTCAAGTCTATGTTCTCGATTCAACATGAGATAGATTTATTCTAGAATTTACTCATTATTATTCTTTCATGGTAGACGTGGTGACATTAAGAATGAGACACATGTGGTGAATGCATGGATACATGTGGTGAACGAGACTCAATATCAGAATGCAGAAGAAATAGCATATCTGAATGCATGGATACATCAGACATAGATACTCAAATAAAACACTATGAGCAAACATTAAAAAATGTTAGGCCGGAATATTATAAGTCAATGATGCATGAATGGTCCAAGATTAAAGAGAAGGAAGTATACTTTATTAGAGAAATAACCAGGCCGAAGAAGTTACAGAAAGATAAAATGGTTACATGCTTCCAGGTGAGAAACACTAGTTACATGGAATCTAAGAATAATACTAATAAATACACTCCTAGATTAAACAATGATCCTAAGCCTGTAAACCCAAGTATAAACAATACCTGTTTCCAAACCTACATGTGCAATAATAAAAGCTGACAAGTTAAAAAATATAGAATCAAATAGTGACAATGAGCTTGATGTGACTAATGACACCCTAGATTTAAAATAAAAAATGATGAATTAAGTAGATTGTGAACATGATTTGATAAGAGGCAAATGTGATTATAATATAAAGTGTGCTTTCTGCATATATTATCCAAGTTAAGATAATAGAGCTACATGCAACATATGCTTTAAGCAAGCATGCATAGAGTGTTTAAAGTCAAAGAATCATAATTAGAGAATGGAAGTAGAATTATAACCTGAAGAAAAGATTCTATCCACTAGAGTTAGAACACTAGAAAATAGAATGAACAATTTTGAAGTAAAGTTTGAAGAATTAAAAGATAAGGTTAAATATCATAATAAACAAAAATGGTGTTGTTATAGAAAATAAAGATGAAATGATAACAATATGATATCATAAGGGTGATAAGTTGATACAGCTCAAAGATGCAATAACAAGCTTTGGTAGTAAATATATAGTAAAGTTTCTATTCAAAGATATACTTATAAAATTAGTTCTAAAACCCAATATATCCTATAAGCTTCTAGATATTGGTTGTACAAAAAATATAATTCATGATAAGTACTTTGCAAGGTGTCCAGAACTTGTATCAACTATAGATGATGATAAGGCAGAAGTATCGACACATATGTCAGGAACAAAGAAACTCCACAATCAAATAGCATATAATATTGAAGCTTATTGTTGGGGGCGATCATTAGGGGTACCCAAACCTATGGGATAATCACCCTTGTTAAAACATTAAACCAATGTACGTACCAGGAAAAGAGAAACGGAAATTAAGGCCCACGGCCCAGCAACGGACGAAGGCCCAGTCAAGACACCCCGCGGGACGGTTCGACGCGCGCCTCAACCTCCGCTTCGCTCGAGGGAACCGACCCCTCGAGCGAACCGGAAAACTCCGCCTCGGTCGAGGCCTGAGGATCGAGCCTCGAGCGAATCGGAAAGCTCCGCCTCGGTCGAGACCTCCGCTCCGACAAATGATTAATGACGCTCATCACCGCCGTACATCCAAAGTTGAAAGGCAAATCTCTCGCCATGCCGCTCTGACATCCACGACCCCCCCATCGCGTCCGCCAACTCCCATCACTATGCGGGCAACCGAGGCTCTGTGCAGATAGGCCGACACTGTGCGGACAAAGCACGTCACCCAAGCTCCTGTACTGCCAACTCCGACGACCGGGAGCGCTCGGTCAGGCAGGAGAAACCCTCGAGCACGAAGCAGGAGAAGGAGAAAGGACGGCGGAGGCATGGCGGGCCATCCCGAGCACTATGCGACCATTCCTGCCGCTGTGCGGACATGTCACCACTGTGCGAACAGGACCAGATCACTCCGACTCACTGTGCTACCAACTCCCATAGTGATTTTCCACAGAACGAGCAACGGTCAGGCATGGGTGACCCTCGAGCCGGCGTACGGGCGAGCCATCACAGCACTCGGGTCATTTCAGCTCCCCGAAACCACTCCCTGGTGTCATCACCAGTACAGAAATCCCTCACAGGGACGGCAACGCCGGATAACAGTGGCCAAAGACGAAGAATCACGCCCGGCGCCACTCCTACTACGGTGCAGCAACTGTGCCTGAACAGCAACACACGCCTGTAACCTCTCCCCTTGGCCTATAAAAGGAGAGGGCGCGCCCACGAATGAAAAGAGAGAGACGAGAGAGTTAAACACAAAAAAACACTCGCACACGCTCCGTAAACCACGATATTGGCACTCCGCCTCAATCATCCGGGACTTGGAGGTCTTGCCTCTTCTCCCAACCTGCTTGTATCCCCTACTACTTGCAGCCCGGTGCAGGATAATACATTGCACGCATCACCCCGCTGGAAGTACGGTCTTGCGACTGGAACCAGGATAAATCCATGTCTTGCATTACCTTCTGCATCAACCATCAGGGGAGGGAACACAACGCATTTCTGGTTGGTGTCAGGACCACAATTTCCAAACATCGACACTTATATTAATGAAACTAAATATATCATAGATGAAGTTACAAATAAATAATGAAGATTCTGAAACTAGTGAAATATTAGAACTTAGTGATAATATAGAATCCTATTGTTTTGAAAACTATAATATGGAATGTATTGGGTTACAATCTTTCGCACCAAACTGGTATAGAGATATAAAATCTAAAAAGGATATAGAAAGAATTGTACAAAGGTTAGAAGATATTCAAATAATTGGTGAAATCCCAATGAAGCATTGGGAAAGAAATAATATAATATGCAAACTAAATATCATTAATCCAGATTATATAATTAAAACAAGTCCTATAGAAGCCACTCCAAAGGATATAGATGAATTCAAAATGCACATTGAAGAATTACTAAAGTTAGGAGTAATAAGAGATAGTAGAAGCCCACACAGATCAACAGCCTTTATAGTTAGAAATAATAATGAAATAGCTAGAGGAAAATCTAGAATGGTAATTAATTAAAAAAGACTAAATGATAATACCATAGATGATGCTTACAATATTCCTAATAATCAAGAATGGATAAATAGGATACAAGGTAGTAAATATTTCTCAACATATGATTTAAAAGCTGGTTTCTGGCAAGTAAAAATGGTAGAAGAATCTATACCATGGACAACTTTCACATGTCCCCAAGGTCATTATGAATGGCTTGTTATGCCATTAGGATTAAAAAAATGCCCCTGCTCTATTCCAAAGAAAAATGCAAAATATATTCAATGAATATCAAGAATTTATACTTGTCTATATAGATGATGTGCTTGTTTTTTCAAAAACATACAAAGAACATATTGCCCATTTAGAAACTTTCTTTAGAAAGGTTGAACAACATGGTTTAATCTTATGTAAAAATAAAATGGAAATATGCAAAGAAAAGGTTAGGTTTCTTGGTCATGAAATAGGAGAAGTAAAGATATATTTACAGGAGCATATTACAAAAAAGATTTTGGATTTTCCGAATAAAATGGATGAAAGAAAGACTTTACAACAATTTCTTAGAATTGTAAATTATGCTAAAAACTATATAGACAACCTAGCTCAGCTTACTGGTCCTTTGTATGCTAAGATAAGAAAGAATGGATAGAAATACTTCTGAAGATGTAAAGTTGGTAAGAGAAATTAAAGAAAAAGTAAAAAAATTTAAACCCTTAGAATTACCATTAGATAATAACTATTTTATAATTTAAACTGATGCATCCATATCAGGTTGGGGTGCCATATTAAAACAAAAGCTAAATAAATACTCTCCAAAGTCAGAAGAAAGGATATGTAGATACGCTTTAGAAACCTACAAACTAAAAACAGTAAACAACACAGATAGAGAGATCTTAGCAGTGATCCATGCACTAAACTGTTTTAGGCTATATTTAGGTTTCAAAGAGTTTATTGTAAGAACAGATTGTGAGGCCATATGTCGTTACTATGATCCGATCAATAGCAAAAAGATTTCTACTAGAAGATGGGTTTTGTTTGAAGATATTATTACTGACAATGGTTATAAAGTTGTGTTTGAACATATAAAGGGAAAAGATAATAAGCTTCGTGACTTGTTTTCTCGTTCTTCTTTCTTGCAGAATGATGAAGAAGACAACTAACTTTTCAGGCGTTGAGACTTTTGTCTTCACCCCTGAAAACAAGCTCCGAGTGTTTCCTCCAAATTCATATAAGTTCAAACTCAAAGATCATATTGTCCTAGATGAAGTTCAAGAATGCATACTTGACAATTCCTGGTACCAATATAATAATAAAAGATAAGAAAAGAGATATATGCTCTCAATACTCAATAGCCTTGCTGAATATTTTAATCTAATAAATAGCAAGCTACCAATATCAAATGCTACTGAATTAGTTCAGCAAAGGCTAATATATGTGATATATGAAGGACCAAAACCAGGACTATATGTTACATTTGAAGAAATAATATCCCAGAAGATGGATGCTAAAGAAGGAGTTGGAATATCATGGAAGAAATATACAGAAATAGATGACGCTCTAAATATGGCAAGGCAATGCTTGGTATCAATTATTATATTGAACCCATAGCCAAAGATTATATACAAAAATCTAAGATGGCAAAAAAAAAGGTATCATGCAGCAAAACACACCAATCAATATTAAAGAGGAAGGATCAAATAGGCCTTCATATAAGAAAGGTTCTCAAAAAGAGATTGATCCTCTTAATAGTGAATATCTGGATTGGAAAATTATAGAGAAGTTTGAAAGCATATCTCCTGAATGGAAGAAAGAAATAAAGAGAGAAATTATACAAGAGCTCGAACAAGAATTAAAGAATCAAATACTGAATGAGCTCAAGGAAGAAATGAAATAAAATTTTGAATGTCTCAAAAAGGAATTCAATGATAAATATGACTTTCCAATGGTAGATGATACCATGGAAGATGACAAAAATCAAGATGATAATATGAATTTTGATACTAAGGCCAGAATACCAAATAAATCCAAATATCACCGAGGTACGTTGATATGGATGAATATCCTAATATTCCAAAAATTTCACCAAAGCATATTAATATTCTCGCGAATATCAATAATTGGGCGTGGGAAGACCCCCCCCCCCCCGGTATATCAGTATTTGGTAGTGGTACTACCAAATCTCCAGGCGTGGTAAGCCACGTATGTCCCGGCAAGATCACCGCAAATAAATTTTCTTGAATCAATGCTTATGCATATTCCAAATGCCTGTAAATGAATGCTTGTACATAAAATATCCTCAGAAGCGTGCAATACTAGCCACTTGCTTGAATAAAAATACGCCGAAGGAGCCGGCCTCAAGTCTGTCTCCATAATGGAGCCAGAGCTGGTGCTGAAGCCGCGTCGGTCCAAGAAGCAGCAGCATCTGTCCAAGGAGTGTGAAGCCAAAAGTTCTGTAACTCCGAGGCATGCAACTCACGCGAGGCAATCAAGGCCATGCCTGCGGGGATCAGGATGACGCTCCCGGCTGCACTATAAAAGGCACTGCCCGACGGATAGAAGAGAGGTGGAGAATAGAGGAGAAAAATGGTGAAGCATCAGCACCAGGCAAGAAGAGCGCCAAGGATAGTAGAGTAGCTAGCAGCTGTACAACACTGTACAGTACTTAGCCCAGAGTGTGTCCACTGTAACATAGGCGAGTTGAGGTAAGCTTTCTCTGTTTCCCCCGTTCTTGGGGCTTCCCGAAAGGGAAAGCCGTATGTAAGCCAGCTCGTGTCTTAATGGAGTAGCTCCTTTCCATGATCACTGTGTCTGTCGGCCATGTCCGTGCGTGGTGTGAGCGCCTGCGCTAGGGACCCTATAGGAGAAACCTCCGTGTTTGATGCTCTTGTTGAAGCCTAGAGAGTGGCGTGTTGGAGAGCCGTGTCCGTGCTTCCGGTAGAACTGACTGGAGAGACGGCAGGATCCCGCGCCGTGTCAGCCGTGTCCGTAGATGTCCGGAAAGCGAGGGGCGTTGAGCCTTTTTGGCCCAGAAGTATGCGAGAAGTACGGTGAATATCGAGTAGGACTTTCACAACCATAGCTAGAGACAACCAACCCCGCGTCCATGTTGGCCTTGCCAGCCCATGAGAAGATCCTGATATAAGAACGAATTCATACGCGTTGAATATTATATCCGCCTGCAGAATACTTTAACATCCTCTAATCAATCCGAATATTATATCATCTCCCTAATCAAGCCGAATAAAGAATCCGGCTGAATATAATATTCGTGCCATATTATACTCCCGAATACGATACAGACCGTGCATACTTAGCGGTAATCTAATCTCAATCAGCAATATATTCATATACCTAAATATCTACATTGAATATATATTTAATTATATCCAACAACTTTATCGTATATGGTAATGCAAATATGAGGTAGTACTAGTGACGAAGACCATGAATCCTATATATATATATATATATATATATATGAGATATGCACCAGCGTGCGACCAACACTGGTAGTAGTAGGTTATCGTGCATTTTGCAATGCGCGTCACTCCTACCATACTGCGGTCGCCGCCGCCGCTGCAGTGGTCGTCTTGACCGGCCGGCGTCGAGCTCGAAGAACACAGTACGCTGTCAGGCCGGGTACAAGTGTACAAACACACGTACCTGACCTCTGTGGCCTGCACAGCCTCCCTGTCTGCCTTTTGACGCCTTTTCTTTCGCGCTGTCTAGCGCCCATTCATCGGCTCGGAATTGCTGGCTGCTCCACTCACCCAGTTGCAGGGATTTGCCGGGTCTCTCGAGACTACTCGGCACTCGACCGATCATATCGCATGCATGATCTCGATCTCTCCACACTACACAGGGCGTTCGATCGCCTCATCAGTTGCCTGTGTACTCGAGATTTCATGCACGCATACATTATTGGTCACTAGCTAGCTAGTAGAGCGGCTGGCTGGCTGGGGAGATCTGGTGATCGATCGATCGATCTTGCGGCTGCCAATTTGCATCCACCTTTGTCTGGATAGGAGGGGGAAGTCAATGCGTTAACGGATTGTTTTGGTCAACAGCTAATCATGCAGGAGGTGATTAAGTGGAACCAGATCGATCTTAGCTAGATATCATCTGGAATAATATTGGATCTAGCCTTGTTGGGTTTATATATATACTGTGATGACGTGTGTTCGATCTAACTTCATCGATCTCCGAAGCATATATCGTGGCGGGGATTGCAGTAATTACTTGATATATAATATTTCTTTATCGGTCATATATATAGTTTCAGAAAAAATGATAAAAGAAAAGTTCACCACCGAAGCTCAAGTTTATTGGCAAAATAAAGATATATAGCCGATTTAGCGACTCACCTATAGTGCAAACTCCCTCAGGAGAATAAATGTGGGCTGCAAATTCCTATCATATTTAGTACTCTATAGTTTTGCAAGGCGAACAAACTTTAACCACCAATTTAATTATGTGCAGTGAGAGCATTGAGTGCAGTGAGAGGTTTATGTTAAAAATAAAAAAATTACACTGCCCGACAAAACTTCAAGTAACGTCTCCTCCACTGATGAGATCGAGCTAGCTCCACCTGCTCCTTAGTTCTAAGTATTTTCTACCCCTCAGCTCCTCTCTCTCATATATGTCACCTCAAATCCATCTGATGCTGATCAATTCCTTCGCTGCTCTTCCATGTAAAATATTCTATTCATGCTGAAAACCCCAATGTAATCGGTACTTTTGCAGTTTGCTTAGCCAAAGCCATTAATTTTGCTTACAGAGCTAGTGAGGCTGAAAGCTTATACGATAATTGCAACATGTGTGTGGTTCTAATTGCGGCTGGGAAGTATAGTTTGAGGTGCATTGGAGATTCAAGAGTTAACCATGCATGTTGTTATTAGCAGTAGTTAACATGCTGTTACCTAGGAAATATACATATAGCTCTCGTTGATTACCTTAAAACTTCACTAGCGGTTGAAGTGAGTGCTACTACATCGCCAATTACACAGAGTTACTTAGTTGCTAAGACGTAGTTCGATCTATCCACAGCTGTGAAAAAGCAACTACTATACATCAGTTCACAACTTTGAGTAGCACTAAGTTGGACATGCTTTTTATTTATGATAAAGATGTCCCTAGGTAGTCCAAAACATACCAAGTTACGACTTAAATTGCGCATATAGATCAGTGGACCAGACACTAAACTGGAACTGTTACCCAACCCTTTAATTTTGCCTAACTCCGTGTTATATATTTATATTGATCAACATGTAGCGTATATACGTTTTGCAAGATTTTTTTGCCCTTTAATATAATCTTGCTACACGAGAGTGGCCAAATCAACGAGTGTGTCCGCTGTGTCACTCCGTCCACTTACTACTAGCCCCCATAGCCGCTACAGTTTAAAAGTTTGGGATAAGATGCGCCGCTGGACTACCGATAATTTCCAAAACAATGATTCCTGGACGTCCATCCTAACGGTCTCGCTATGGTGGGACACAGCAGGCAAACCTCAAGGTCTTCCGGCCAAATTAAAGCAATCCGCTCCCTGATCTTGCTAGCTAGTTGCTTGGGAACTCTGGAAGGAGAGAAATTCAAGTCTTTGATGATCACCGTCATTCAACTGCAGAAACTCTCATCAACAGAGTCAAGAACAAGACGCGGCTGTGGTGTTCAGCAGGAGCGAAGCGCCTTAGAGCTAGAAATAATTGTGCCGACAACCTCAGGTTGCGGATGCTTGTACAATTTTTTTTCCTGTTAGTATAGTTTTTCGCGGGTGAGTCTGACGTGTGAGCCTCACTAATGCCATGGTCCATACGTCAGTGACAGCGAGTCCCTCTGCAGTACTGAAGATGATTTGTTTTCGTTTTTTGTATGTAAACACTTCTTTATCGATATCAGATCGGTAATTTTTTTACCGTACTTTTCAAAGAAAAAAAATAACGCGCACGTGAGATCACCTCCCTGCTAGTGCCTCTACATGCCACTATGATTCCTGTATAGGTACATTTATATAGTAGGGTAGTGAAGCTACACGACATATATGATATATCGATCGTAGAACCGGGCAGGCAGAATGATTAACTTGCCGTCAGCAAGCAAATTTGCTCCCGAATTCTATCCGGAGCCATTATATTCAGGACTTTCGATGCCCCTTTTTGAATTCTTTTGTTCTCCTTTTCGATCTTGTTGTTTCTCTTTTCTTTTGGACCTCGAATGTTAGATTTTGGAGAATCTTTTCAAAACTGGCTGTCTAGCTTCCTCACGGGGTCGAAGTGAATTATTAGGAAAGCTTTCTAAGCTTCGGAGCATGCATTCATGGCCGAGAAGAAACCTTTGACAGAGACAAAAGATCCTGTGCAACAACTAGATAGAACTGAACAGTGGAACCCTCTATCTTTCTTTCTATGCCTAGACAAACATAAGTTGCATCACACAAAGCTGGGTTCTTTGGCCATCTAGTCAGGGGGCATGATCAGCCACAGTCATCTCGATCAGTAGTTACCAGGAGTTTTAAGTGCTCCCCATATTCGCTGATTGATTCTACAATTGGCATGCACGACCGGCCGTGTGGTGCTGCCAGCGGATTCGGACAAGACAACCCTGGCTCATGGATTTGATGCGATGCAGCGCATAGCTAGCAGTGTATAGGTAGATTGTGTTCCTCGGATCAGAGATAGGGCAACCTCACCTTTTTTTTTTGCCTAGACCTTCTTAAGAGAGAAATAATAGGAACTCCAGGAATGTACCCATTCATGTTATGTTCCGGTTAGTCCTTTTCCATTTGTTGTGTTTGTTGGGAGCGAGAAAAATCATATGGCGGAAGTACTTAATTAACACGTACTCTATCAATTTTTCATAATGATTTTTCAGTTGGTCGGCACACTGAGATGGCATGATATTTGAGATTGTCTAAATCGAATCATGCATGTAAATTAATATTGTACTCACTGGATATAGATCAATAGTTCAGATAACCCAATTAATTTCATAGAAATTTAATTACTTATTTCAAGCCTCCTAAGTCTATACTATAATGATCCAGTAGAATTGAAAACGATTTTCACCCAAAAATTTCTACCCACCCTCTCACGGAGGACCCACATGATATGAATTTTGGTGGGGACAGGGGCAGAAGACATGTGAGGAAGAAAAAAAACTAACTTTCTAGAGACTTTTTGTGGTTTTGTTGCTTATTTTTTCACCGTAGAAAAATCATACCCGCCCCCTATACCCACCCCGATCCGCCGTCCGTGACTCATACCAACCAGCAATCTTTGTTTAAAAAAAATGTTGTCCGCCCATGACTCACACCAACCAGCAAGCTTCGTTTCCACAAAAAAAAGTCATCCGTGGTTATGTTTGGGTTGGGAAGTTTCCATTGCCTTGCCTCGCCTGGCTCATCCACTCACGCCAACCAGCAAGTTTTGTTTCCAAAAAAAAAATGAACGACCGCCGTCCATAGTTTTGTTTGGCAATAAGTTTCCATCGCCTGGTTGATCGTCTGAGCGGCTGCTTCTGCCCATTGCATATATCATCTCGGCGGTGCATTGCATGCCTGGCTCATCATCTCGACGCGGTGCATCGGAGGCTTCTACTTGGCACAGAATCTTTTTCGATTTATAATGTACACACATGTGCAGCAACACAAAATGGTAAATTGTTGTTTACATATTTTAAAAAACGCATGTGCAGAAAAATGTTAAAGGGAGAGAGGGCCGAGCCAACCTGCGTTGGATGATTCTGTCTGGTAAAGAAGCATTTGCAGATCCCTAAGGTGATATGGTACAAGATTTAAAGACTTCAGAGGGCTGCCGATCCGAGGTTGATTTCACTGGATCGGCTGTGTTTTTAAAACACTATTGCCAACAATAATGTTTAGATTGGCCAAATATGTTCACGCATTGGAGCACTTTATATAAAGTTAAAGATTACAAGCACCGATCCGGTGGTACGTTTGCATTCATTCATCTGGAGACAGATTTTTTTTGTTTCAATTTTGTGTATGCAAATTACAGGGTATCTAATTGCGTAATATCTTTTTCTGCCCCATATGCCTAAATGATTTGGCACAAGAGGCAGACGTCATGCACTTGCCGGAATTCAGACATGGGCTCCACTAGGGTAGCCTCTTTGACTAGTTTAAGATTAATCCTATATGCCCAATTTGCTGGCTTGAATACTCTAGGCTGCTTCCAGATGGTTATACGCGTCAACATGAAAACATGTTGGTTCAGGGGATAAAGTTAGAGAAAAATAGAGGAGGGTGCGGCACATTTAAAGATTAATACTAAAATTTGAGTTTTTGTGGGTGCGCCTGCATCCACAGCCACTAACGTGGTTCCGACCCTTGATTATGAGATTCAGCATGAGTAGATCCACCCAGTGATTCTCTGAGTTTTGTTTGGCATACAATGTCATATTTAAGTTGTGCCGTTTATCACCTGTTAAATATCTGGTTCTAAGTGCGAAAATAATTTATGGACGAACCCTATATGGTTACATATGCTGTTTTTTCATTTTCCTAATATATATACTGTTCATTTTTCCTGTGCTTAAATAATTTGTGGACGACCCTACCATTCTTAATTCGGCCAAGCATCTACATCATATTTTATTGTGATATGGAAAAAGGTCGTGGTCCTAATTACTATGAAGTCTTCAAAGCTTTGTGTCATTTTCAAACACACGTGCGTGTCGCACGTGCTCTCTACTAGTATGTGAATAGGACGAACATTATTCAAAAGAGGTAGTAATATATCTTTTTAATATGTGGTGTATATACTGTTAGATAATAGAACTCGATAAAGCACAGTATATATATGTTGGATGATGTTTTAAAAGTACTTGAGTTCTAAATTTTCCCCTAATAATTATTTATGATTTAGCAAAGTACGTTGTTTCACATAGCCTTTAGATGTTTCACCAAAGGTACTGCTGCTGTTGGCTACTTAAATAAAAAACGCAAGGTAAAATTTGGTTTGCAGTGTTATCCCTTGTGCCGCTTATATGTTTGTTTATATGTATGAATTATGAAAATTTGGAGTTTCATGCCGTAAAACTTGTAGTTGTTCACTGGAGGTACATGAGTTACGAAGGTTTAATAAACAAAGTGCAAGCAGCAACTCCTTCAGAAAAAGATGGTTGTGGTTGGTCCATTGGAGTTCTTTTTGAAGATAAACTCTATGGACATCTTGCTCTAAAAAGAAACTGTGATCTGGCCAAAACCATGGCCTCCGCCCTTGAAAGCTCCCCTAGCTAGGCCTGTGTTTGGGACACGGATAGTTTTGTCAATTACGTAGTAAATGATTTTGAATTCTTGTGAAATCCCTAGATTCCAGGCAGATTTTTATAAAAGAGGCTTTAGCCATTATACATTCAATGACTAAACCTCTCCTGACCCCACCTTAAGTATATCTTATATACAGCGTGATATTCTCATAGGATGCGATGATGTTTTCTAGCTGTTTCATTTCACCTAGCTAGTTTCTTAGTGGAGCTTAAGGTAGACAAAAAGGAAAAGAAAAGATAACTTTACGTCCTACCTTCTAAATGAAATATGTCGATCAAGTTTATAAAAAAATATAATATTACATGTAATGCAAAATTAATGAATGCATAAAGACATATTTTATAGTGGATTCAAACTAATTAAATTTTCTTCGTGCTTTTTTCTATATATAAATTTAGACAAAGTTAGGTATATTTAGCTTAAAATAAAGCTAAATTAAACCATAATTGAAAAAGAAATGGAGTAGATACATAGTGAGCAATAGTAGTGCCGCCGTGCAATTGCGTGGGACGAGACAAACGGATCCGGCTAACCTGACCGCACCCACGTTTTCCCTGAAATGGTCGATCGCCCATGTTAAGGTAGCTAAAGTCGGTCGATATGCCTACACAGGCAAAAGTTGCAATGATTATTCTGCATCACCCACAAAGTTGACAGCATGCACCACCACTTTGCTCCTAGCGCCCTTACGGCTAAATTATGGGACGGCGAATCCGGCGAGCGGAAGGCCGCTGAGGGAGGCGACGAGGGGGGGCCGCCGCACGGGAGGCGACGACGACGGCTGACGCTTGCGCCGCGGCCGTGGGCTACAACGGCGTGTACCAGGCATGAGGCGGAGGTGAGTACGGATGTTTTTGCAGATTCAGACAGAAGGAGCGATGGGGCATCACCGAAGAGCAGCAAGGTACTGTCGGAGCTAGAGGATGGCTGGACGCGCTCTAGTGTTGGTTCTTCGTCGGACATCCTGGATGGATTCAGGCGGGAGGGGAATGGCTCTCGCTTCTGGGCGCTCGCCAGCTATGAAAGCTCTGACGAGGAGTCCGAACCCACGGAGGAGGGGTACCCGTCCGATGAGATAGTGGCGGCAGGTTCGCCATAGCTACTGGAGGACTCTCGATTGACGACGACAACAACAAAAGATGGAGATGAGGGAGAGGCGGTGTCGATCGGATTAACGCCGGCCAGGTCGGCGATGATCTCGAGCTTGCATCCTAAGCTGATGCAGAAGAGACTGAAATCGTGTAAGCCATGGAAAGGACCGCTGCCGCCGGCGAGACCTACCCAAGCCAGGTCCCTAGGGGACTTTTGGGTCAAGGATTGTAGATCAGGAAGCAGACACTCTGTCACTAAGCTGACGGACATTGCGGAGGAGCTAAGCTCGCCACCAGTGCATAGAGGATCACCGGAGACAGAGAAGACGAGCAGCCTCCGGCGAGATCTAGATTCAAATTTCAAAATTTGGATACCGGTGACAGCAAAGGCTTTTGGGCCGCTTGCAACAGCCGAGATGGGCCGGGTTGGAGCCCAGCAGGCATTTCGGTGTGCAGAGGGTCTGTGCAGACTCTTCAGAGGGGGAGGCAAACCGGTTCACCTTCTACCGGGTTTCCCATCTGCTCCGTCGTCTGACCCTCCGCGCGGCGCTCGTCGGGCGACGCGGGTGATGGCAGCGCGGCACCAAGATGAGGGACAGGGAAGAGCCGGAGAGAGAAACTTCCATCAAGAGAGAAGAGTTTGGCCGAGGGGGATGGAGGCTAGGGCTCAGAATCGCAGATGGCAGCAGTTCGATAGAGAGGCGGCAGCAGGAAGGGGTTTTGGGGGTGTTCAACGAAGCTTTGAAGGAAGAGGTGGGGGTGGCTATGGTGTTCAAGGTCGTGGCCCTTTCCGTGGTCGTGGGGACAGGGGCGGTGGTAATGGAGGGGGCTATGCTACTCGTGACTGCGCGCCCTATGGGCCTGATCGCCATGGAGGCCGGGGTGCTGCGGGAGCAAATAATCAGCGAGAAAAGGGCAGAGCTGCGCAGGTTGTCGAGGCTCGGAGGGCTGAGGAGATGATGCGTTCGCAGCAGCAACAGATTGAAGGGGAGGGAGAGGATGCGGTGATGGAGGAGGCTGGCGAAGGGGACGATACAGAGGCTAGGGAAACAAAATTCGTGACAAAGTGTGTCCGCTGCACCAAGAGGGGACATGTAGCTGCCAGTTGCATGGCGGAGCTGTACTGTATCATTTGCGATAAGCATGACCATGTTAATTACAGATGCCCCATTCTCAAGATGCCAAGGCCGACAGCTAATGCAGTTGGCTATGCGGTGCATGGGTTGGGTTTTTATCACATCCCGCGACCTCCATTGCCGAGGGCAAAGAAGGATTCGAGGACAGCGCTTATCTCAGTTGAGGGTGGGCAGATTGCTATGGAGGAGGTTAAATACCAACTTGAGAGGCTGTTTCCTGGAAAGTGGGTTTGGGAGCTTAAGGCTCATGAGGAGAATTCTTTCTTGGCTAAATTCCCATCAAGAGTAGAATTATAGAGGGCTGTGGCTTTTGGGGGTGCGGATATTAAGGGTGAAAGGATACCGGTTGGGGCTAGGCTCAAGTTTGAATTGTGGCAGGAGAAGGGGGTGGGGTATCTGTTACCAAAGGTGTGGGTTAAGGTATTTGGGCTAAGAAGTCAGCTTAATGAGTATCTCGAATTATGGGCTGTTGGGTCTATGCTTGGCTCTACTCAGAAGGTGGATATGGAGACCACCAGGAAGAATGATTTTGGGCGTGTTCAGGTGGCTGTTCTCAACCCAAGTTTGATCCCCGAGCAGCTAGATGTGGTTATTGGGGATCATTACTTTGAGTTGGCTTTTGAAGTGGAGAAGAAGGGTTTTGATGAAAATGGAGAGGAAGTGGAATTTGAATGGCCTATAGATGTTGGGAGAGAGGACAGGGAGGAGTATCTAGAGGGAGGGCAGCATGGTGAAGTGGGGGATGTTGAGAGGACGCCGAAGAAGCAGAAGGGAGGAAGGCATAACAGTGAGGTGGAGGGGGCGGCTGGAGTGGTGCAGGGTGCTGAAGAAAACATTGTGACATGGAAGGAGCAAGTGCAGGGCATGTCGGTGCAGGAATTCGAGGCCTTTCTGAGAAATAAAGCGACAAAAATATTGAACAAGGCGACGGATGATGTTTTTGAGGAGTTGGCAGATAAGGTGATGGGGGAAGTGGATGAGGGGCAGCAGGAGGAGGGGCTGTTTGGTGATGGAGAGCAGCCAGGGAGAGGCAAGGGTGAAATGATGGGCGACCGGGTCAAGGATGCTGCGGCAGTTTCTGAGGCTAGTAAGCTGCAGATCAGGGCTAGTCCGAGGCTACATCGGTCCATGGACGAGCACACCTTGGCTAAAGCCGAGGAAAGGGTTGCTAGGACGAACCTAGAGTTCAATGAAGGTATACCTTTATCCACTCATTTGCTTTCGGTAAATAGAGACTTAGCTTTCAATTGTCTACAACAAATAGGGCTCAACCTAGGGGATTCTAGGGTAGACAAGGACTTGAATCTTGATAATATTTTGAACCTTGAGGTGGACAATTACATAGGAGAACTGGGGTCCGACAGGAATTGGTCAGAAGATGACAGTGAGGAGGAGAGTTTGGAGGAAATAGAGAAAAAAGCTCTAAAGAGTTTATGTGGGGATTTGATGGAGGAAATTTTTGATGAGTCGAGCTTTCCTTTAAATAGCGAACTCGACGATATCAAGCGTAAGGGCAAGTCGCACGCTAAGTCGTGTTTGAGAAAGACTTGCAAAGTGAGGAGGGCAAAATTTTCTAAGAAAGGTGTCAAATGAAAGGAATCTTTTGGAATAGCAGAGGTCTTAGTGACTTGGCTAAAACAAGGTTTCTTAGGGAGAGTACCAAGGAGCAGAACCTAGCGTTTATTGCTCTTTTGGAGACAGGCAAGAAAGACTTTTCACAAGATGCACTAAGTAGTTTGTGCGGGGGAAAGAACTTTGTATGGCACTGGACTGCACCCCATGGGAGATCAGGGGGCATGTTGCTAGGGGTCAATTTAGATATGTTAGATGTGGGCAGTATTGATGATGGTGACTTTTTTGTGAAGTTTAGAGTCAGAGATAGAAGAAGTGACTTTAAGTGGATACTGGTAGCAGTGTATGGGGCTGCCCAACCGGAATTCAAAGAAGCTTTTCTTACTGAGCTAGTACAATCTTGTAGTAAACAAAAGTTGCCATTGTGTATAGGGGGGGACTTTAATATCTTACGGAGCAACAAGGAAAAAAACAATGACATATTTGAGGAAAGATGGCCTTTCCTTTTTAATGCTGTCATTGACAGTTTGGACTTGCGTGAATTGGAAATGTCAGGTCGTAAGTTTACCTGGGCCAATTCGCGTAGGGTACCAACTTACGAGAGGTTGGACCGTGTACTAGTTAGCACGGAGTGGGAGCAGCAATTCCCATTGGCGATAGTGGAGGCCCTTAATAGGGAAATTTCTGATCACACGCCTCTCCTGCTTAGTACGGGTGAAAAGACCACTCCCAGGAAGCTACCACCATTCAAATTCGAATTAGGTTGGTTACTAAAGGAGGGTTTTTTCGAGGTGGTTTCTGAAACATGGAAAAAAGAGAACAAGGGGAATACACCGATGCAAAGATGGCAAAACAAGATTAGACGGTTGAGACAATTTCTGAGAGGGTGGGCCAAGAATATGAATGGGGCCTATAAAAAAGAAAAACAAGAACTGTTGAGGAAAGCAGAGGAACTTGATAAGAAGGCGGAATCTCAGCTTCTAAGTCAGCGTGAATGGGATTTAAAACAAAGCATGCACGATAGAATAACGCAATTACTCAGGGAAGAAGAGGTGCGGTGGTTTCAACGAGCCAAGACCACCAAGATTTTAAAAGGGGACAACAATACGAAGTACTTCCAAATGGTAGCAAATGGAAAAAGGAGGAAGAATAGAATTCTTCACCTTGAACAAGAGGGCGGAATTGTGGAAGGGGAAGATCAGCTTAAGAGCTATATCACGAATTACTATAAGAATCTTTTCGGAGGAGCTGATGCTGGCAGCTTATCACTCAATGAATCTTTGGTGGAGGGTATTTCTCGAATCACCAATTCAGAGAGTGAAATGCCGGTAGCTGATTTCTCTGAAAAGGAGATCAGAGAGGCCATTTTTCAGATGAAGCATAATAAAGCACCGGGGCCGGATGGGTTTCCTGTTGAATTTTATCAAGTATTTTGGAGCCTCATAAAGGATGACCTAATGGCCATGTTTCGAGAGTTCCATGCGGGGGATTTACCCCTCTTCTGCCTTAACTTTGGAATAATCACTCTACTTCCGAAGGAGCAGGAGGCTAGGAAAATTCAGCAATATAGGCCCATTTGTATGCTCAACGTTAGTTTCAAGATTTTTATGAAGGTGCTAGCAAATAGACTCACTTCAGTGGCGTGTAGGGTTACTAAACCCTCCCAATCTGCCTTCCTACCTGTAAGATATATCTTGGAAGGGGTGCTTGTCTTACACGAGACTATACACGAGCTTAAAAGAAAGAAGCAAAAAGGCCTCATTCTCAAACTAGATTTTGAGAAAGCATACGATAAGGTTAATTGGAACTTCTTGCAGCAGGTTCTTAGGATGAAGGGATTCCCTGATACGTGGTGTCAGTGGATGCAAAAAGTGGTCACGAATGGAAATGTGGGGGTACAGGTGAATGAGGATGTGGGTCATTTTTTTCAGACAAAGAAGGGTTTGAGACAGGGTGATCCTTTGTTCCCTATTCTTTGCAACTTAGTGGCAGATATGCTGGCCGTTTTGATTGAGAGGTCAAAAAAATTGGGGTTCTTTGATGGATTAGTTCCTCACTTAGTGGAGGGCGGTCTCTCAATCCTACAATATGCAGATGACACAATTCTTTTCTTGGATGATGATTTGGAAAAGGCCAAAGGCTTGAAAGTGGTACTAAGTGCTTTTGAAAAGTTATCAGGTCTGAAAATCAACTTCCATAAAAGTGAGTTATTCTGCTTTGGGGAAACGGGTGAGAGGAGTAAGGAATATGTGGAATTATTTGGTTGTAAAGAGGGAGAATTTCCTTTCAGATACTTGGGTATTCCTATGAGTCCTAGGAGACTTTCTAATAAAGATTGGAGAATAGTCGAAGAGAGATTTCAAAAGAAGTTAAGCAGTTGGAAGGGTAAGTTATTGTCGGTAGGAGGGAGACTGGTTCTGATTAACTAAGTCCTGTCAAGTCTACCTATGTTCATGATGTCCTTCTTCAGAATACCCAAAGGGGTTTTGGAGAAATTGGACTATTATAGATCAAGATTTTATTGGCAATGCGATGAGCAAAAGAAGAAGTACAGGTTAGCCAAATGGAGCATTCTTCATAAACCTAAGAGTATTGGGGGCTTGGGAATTGTGGATCTGGACATCCAAAACAAATGCCTGTTAAGTAAATGGATTATGAAACTAATCAATGAGGATGGTATGTGGCAACAATTACTCAAGAAGAAATACCTCAAGGGCAGAACTTTATCACAAATGGAGAAAAAGAGTGGGGATTCTCATTTCTGGTCTGGCTTAATGGAGGTGAAAAAGCTTGTATTGGAGAGGGGTAGGTTCAAGGTGCAAGATGGGACCCAAACTAGATTTTGGGAAGATCTTTGGCTAGGGAAAGAATCTCTAATGGATAAATATCCTACCTTATATAATGTGGTAAGAAAGAAAAATATGACGATTGCCCAAGCACTTAGTACTACCCCGCTAAACGTATCGTTTAGACGTGCCTTGGTGGGGGATAATTGGGATAGATGGCTGTGTATAGTGAGGAGCATCTTGTCGGTGAATCTTAATGATCACAATGACTCTTTTGTTTGGACAGCCAATAAAATGTTCTCAGTAAAGAATATGTATAATGAACTAGTGGCGAAATCAGATGTCCCGGTTAATTGTAGGATGTGGAAGGCTAAGATTCCTTTGAAAATTAAGATATTTCTTTGGTATCTTAAAAATGGGGTAGTGTTAACCAAAGATAACTTACTAAAAAGAAAGTGGAAAGGATGTGCTAGGTGTTGTTTTTGTATGGAGCCCGAAACAGTTCAGCACTTATTTTTTGATTGCCCCATGGCTAGTCTCATGTGGAGTTCTGTGTGTTTCACTTTTGGAGTGTCAAAACCGGAGAGCAGGGAGCATCTTTTTGGGTCTTGGCTGGGGAGTTTTCCGAACAAGCAAAGGAATTTGGTGTTGATTGGGATGGCGGCATTATGCTGGGCCTTATGGATCAGTAGAAATGATATGGTTTTTCAAAAGTCACAATATAAGTCTATTTTGCAGGTGATTTTTAGAGGAACATTTTGGATCAGGAGCTGGTCGATTCTCTCAAAAGAAGAAGTACGAAGCATTTTGAAGGAAGGGTGTCGGGCTTTGGAAGCAGTAGCTTTGGAGATTTTTCACAAGACCGGTTGGAATGTGATGAAACGCATTGAGTTGTAGGATTGATGTTGCTGGTAGTGCTTAGGCCTATCGGTTGAGAGGAGTGCTTTTGTTACTGCAGTATCTGGTGTTAGCAGTCTGTGTGCTGATGCTTGTATCAGGTCCTGTTGTTTCATTTTGTTTCTGCAGTCTAGGTGCTGCTATGTTCTAAACATTTGGCTGCAGACAATTCCTGTAATTGTTGAGGCCGGAACTGCATGTTCCTTTATCTAAAAAATCAGGTAAAGATCGCCCACTTTGCACAAAGTAGAGGAAGGTTCAGTCAAATGAGTGCATATCCGACCTTATATGTGACTAAACCGGCGCATGAAAACTTACATAAATTGGAGAATGGTTTGTGGGTGCAATTGTTCATCATGCCTATTCGCAAACCATAACTATCAAGTGCTTATTTTCCATTTTTGTTATTCACTGCACATTTTTTTTGTTCAATCTAAAATTTTACATTCACAAATGGAGTATATGATTGCATCATCTACACATCCATATTGGTAGCACGTACGATAGCACCTGAGATTGAGCAGTGTGTAATGCTCCACAGCTAGCTGAGGCATAATCAGATCGAGCAGTGTGTAATATATAATTAAAGAAACTAGCCGGGTCTCTGGTGGTTAATTTATCTAACCCGTGGTTAGCAGCTGGTAAGATAAGGTTCCCCTCTCGCTCGATCGCTACTGCGCGCGTGCGGCGTTAGTGCTTGGGCCTTGATTAGATAGATATATGCCATCCCATTCCCTTGCCGATATGTTAATTAAATGGCGCACACACTAGGTTGCCGGTAAATTGCATCGATGCCTTGCTTCTTTTGAGCTGCTGCATGCTTTGCCTGCTATCTAGCCGAAGCAGCACTAGCTAGCAAGCTAGCCTCCTGATCGATCTCGTTTGCCCATCGACGTGCCTCAAAAATCCAAACTTTTCATCATATCCACGTCATATCGACATCACATCGAAACATTAAATATAGCAAATAACGCATGCATGAAACATTAAACATGAGTAAATAAAAAAACTAATTACATAGTTTTGATGTACACGACGAGACAAATTTTTTGAGTCTAGTTAGGTCATGATAGGACAACGATTACCATAAATAAACAAAAAAGTCTTACAGTACGCTACAGTATCCGATGTGACTTTTTCACCCAACTTTCCAAGGATCTAAATACAACCCTCAGAGATTCAGAGAGCTCAGAGGTGTGTGTGGCGGTACGTGCACGCGTGCGGGTGCTGCTGCTCCTAGCTGGCTAGGAATATTAGATGGGCGCGATCGGCACACCTGCGGGGGGCGCGCTTCGCGACGGATCCGCCTTTTGGGGACCATGTTTAGCCCTTGACCTTATGGTCGTTCAAGGGGTTCTTTAGGGGCCGGGGCTAATCAGACCGGAGTGCCACGCTCTCTGGTAGCAGCGTGGCTGGCTATGAGCATTCTTCTAGCTAAAACGCAACTCTGTTTTTTAAAAAAAACAGTACAGACATAAATGCTCATATACATGCACACCTGTCTATATAAATACATATACGTTAATCTGTCCCTATGAGCACTGAAATACTGGATCAATAAATCGTGCCTCGCGGTTGACGGGTTGTCACCTACCACGTTAGTTAATTCCTAAAATAAATCAAAAAAATACAGTACATGCGTAGAGTCGAAAGCTTGAGCTTAGATGGGCAAATTCCACCGCAAGCAACATTACCAACTAATCTGATCAATCCACGAAACTTTGTTTGGTAACCAACGAGAACACCCCCTCCCCCTCCAAACAAACAGATTCCAATTTTTCCGTGCGTCCAATCTCGTCGCCGGTTTGAAAGCTAAATTTGTGCCCCTCTCTCACCTCCCTGTCCTAGAAATATGCTGTCCTAGAAATATGCTACCCTCTGGCTTCCCAATCCTAAAAACTGCGGTAGGAAATTAAAACAGCGTCGTATTAGGGTGTTCAGGGAAAAAGAGAGGCCCACCTGCAATTACATGGCAGATTTTTAGGTTTTCAAGGGAAAAAAACACTGCTTAAAGGAGGGGTATTTTCCTATCTAAAATTTGTTGGGAATATCCCAATCCAGAATTGGTGGGAGTAATGATATTGTACACTCATGTATATATGTTCTGAGGCATATCGTTATCAAAATACTGATGTTTTTAAATATAATTTTATTTTTATAAGTGTTGTGTGTGACATCATGATGTACTCAGTTTTGGTATAATACAGTTCTTTGTTTGATCTAGATGTATGGATGAATATATAAAGCAATCTGGTTTCTATAAAATGTCACGGGAATGAGGTAATCAATGTAATAGAAATAGAAATGCTTGCCCTTAGTCATAGAGTCCTTCGTCACATGCACGTTCAGTTTGCAGGATTCAAAGCGCTTCTAAGAAGAAAGCTGCAACCAAGCTAAATTAGAAAGTACCATGTGTTCTCCAACTGTTCATCGATCAGCTAGCAGATAGGCAGTGAGCGCCCCTGGGATGGTCAGCTGACATGCTTTTCTTCCGCCGCATGTAATCCAGCGAACCAGCACTTTGCACTTTGTTGCTTGTTTAGGACTTTAGGTTGCATCCTCTTGTACAGATGGGTTGTTTCAGTTATCTTATTTAGGGTCAGTCCGGATTCTTCCTAGTTAGGGTTATCTTTCTAATTTTTCCAGTGGAGACAGCTAGAGCAGCCACCTTTTTTTGCTCCTCTACGATTTATAGTCCCATATTCTAGTTGTGCCATTGGGAAATATTTGTGTGTGCTAATAGAATCACGCATTAATTATATATATGATGATCTAAGTAAATAGATGGTGGCATATCTACAAATATCATTATTGTTACACTGACCACCAGAGTGTGAGGCTTTCTTTGCCGATGTTTGCTATTTACATTCCTATCTTTTAGAAAGAGCCGCTAAATGACTGGGCTAGATATGTATAGGTAAGCTTGATTTTTTTTATACTTTATAGGTAAGCTTGATTGTGTTACCCGTGATTAAAACACAAGCTAGAGATGTATCGACCTATATCCCCACCAATGTGATCTCCATTACAGATTGACAAATATGTTTGGAAACAAAGCTCTTTTATCGCGGAATTAGACCCACCCCAGAGAGTTCTTAGATGGAAATAGCTGGTCCTGTTTAGATTAGTTGGAGTTAAAATTAGCTGGATATCTCTAATTGGATGATCCAAATATGCCTTTAGCTGGCATCTGGAATCTTTGCTTGAATCTGTGCTAACCAGAGCTTAGTCTGTCCCATTCACTCTGGCTTATCACCTGTTGATACTGCCAAAATTAACATTTTACAATCATGCTATGTCTGCTCCATTCAGTCCCTGTAACCTGCACGATCTAGACAGAACCAGCAGAGCGCTCGATGATGCAAACCCATGTGCTAATTCTTGTGATCAGTCAATGTTATTATGTCACTAATCTGCATACATATAAGTCCTCTAACTCAGTACCGAATGCTCCACCCTACACATATATAGCACGCTGCATCAGGTTACACTACCTTGATCAGCCGCTGACATGCCGGCCCCACATGCCAGCGAGACGGCCGGGGAACCCCGACCGGAGAGCACAAAACTTTCAAGCAACCAACTACTCCCTACAGGCTACAACCGCAGGACGGCAGGAGCTAGCTGAGAAGGCGCGGGGCACGGCCGGCCGGCGCGCCCAAACCCCAAAGGAACAAAACGAATGGGCCACCAGCTCACGGCCGCAGCGGCCGGAGGTGTACGGGCACGCCGTGCTTCGGCCGGAGGGTGAGCACGTTCACCGGCGCGTGGCGGTAGTCGTCGGAGATGGCGAAGCGGAAGCGCTGCAGCAGCATGGCGAGCACGACCTTGGCCTCGACGAGCGCGTACGCCTGGCCGACGCAGTTGCGCGGGCCCGCCGCGAAGGGCAGGAACGCCGGCCGCCGCCCGGCCGCGAAGCGCTCCGGCCTGAACTCGTGGGCGTCGGGGCCCCAGATGGACTCGTCGTGGTGGATGGCCAGCACGGGGATCCACACCGACAGGCCCGCCGGCAGATGCAGGCCACCGCCGTCGCCGCCGCCGCCGAGCCGGATGTCCTCGAACACCATCCGCGGCAGCAGCGTCGCCGGCGGGTACAGCCGCAGCGTCTCGTGGATGATCATCTGCAGCTGCGATCAATAACGCAAACAGGCCACGGGCGTCAGCAATGCCGAAGCTTCCAGCCGCGTCACGTTAATGGCTGATGCACGCCGGAGGCGAGGGGACGGGACGTAATTAACGTACCACGGTGAGCTTGGAGAGATCGTCGTAGGACGGCGGGGCGTCGCCGCAGACGCGGGCGACCTCGGCGCGGGCCCGGTCCTGCCACTCGTGGTGCGTCGAGAGCAGCATGAGCGCCCAGGTAAGCAGCAGCGCCGACGTGTCGTGCCCGGCGAAGAAGAAGGTCTTGCACTCGTCGATCACCAGCCGCAGGTCGTAGCTGAACTCCTGCTGCTTCCGTCCGCCGCCGCCGGCGTCCTTGTTGCCCTCCATCTCGGCCAGCAGCATGGCCAGCAGGCCCCGGCCGTACGCCGACGTGGCGCGGCCCTCGTCGGCGATCTCCCGGCTCCGGCCGATGGACTCCATCAGCACGGCCTCCAGCTCGGCGTTGAGCCGCCCGATCTCCCGCCTGTACTTGCTCGGGAAGCACCTGCGCAAACGTCGAGATAATTTCAGACACGCACGTACGTCAACACCAGCAAATTAAAGCGTGCACGTAGTACAGAAATTGTTTACAACTGACAGGCGTACGGCGACGGGAGTGTACGTGTTCGTGACGATGGATCGGAATCGTTTCAAGGCATCAAAACAAGCTGATGCCGGCCCCGTCCTCGAGTCAGTGTGTGCATGCCAACGAATCAATTGACTAATCGATCGCCCAAGCATGATTAATTAGCGAAAAAAGGTTTAGCTTAGCTTAATAATCCAAGGGAAAGGGATCTATATATATAGCTTAATATACGTTTTATTAGTACTCCAAGCGGCAAACCGCAGGTCTGCCCGCATATGCAGGCAGAGCACCGGGACAGGGGTAGCGACAAAAGGCCAGGTAAGAGATTGAGCGTGTGCGTGCGTGCGTAGGTGCACGTGTTACGAGACGGGGGATGAGCGGCAGGCGGCGGCGGCGCGCGGCCGGTGGCGAGGAGGGAGAGGCCGGACTCACTGGCTGCCGGGGATCCAGAGGTGGCGGCTGGAGCGCGCGGTGAGGCGCTGCAGGTCCTCGAGGAGGTGGAAGATGCGCTTCCCCGTCTCGTAGCTCGTGTCGAACTCGGTGCGCGAGATGATGTCGCCGGTCAGCCGGGTCATGTACGCCGCGATGTCCACCTCGCGCCGCCGCCCGCCGCCGACGGGCGACGCTGCCTCCTGCAGCGCCCGGATCGTCTGCTTCGTGCACTCCACCATGTGGCCCACGCGCCCCTGCGACACGTACGGTGACGTCGTCAGCGGCCACACAAACACGTCCGCCGGAAGGAGAGAAAAAGAAAGAAGCAGAGAATGCGAATGGCGGCGGCGGCGGCGCACCTTGAGCTTGTCGGGCATGAACGCCGGCGCGACGACGTGGCGCTGGTGCGACCACCGCGCGCCGTTGGCCATGAGGAGGCCGCCGCCGATGAAGTGCCTGGTCCCCTGCCGCTGGAGCCACGACTTCCCCGTCGCGCTCGCCGCGTACTTGGACGAGAGGAACTCCCTGATCATGGCCGCGTCCGTCAGGCACAGCCGCGGCTCGCTGCCGTACCAGTAGACGAAGAACTTTCCTGCAACATGTCCAGAGAACATTCCGCCGTCGTCAGTATTCACTATTCAGTACGCGGTCAACCGCGCAATGCGGCGGCTGTCTCTGCCTGCCACAGCTTTGGGTTGGGTTGGGTTGGGTGGCGGGTGCCTTCCTCACCGTATGTTCTGGACCAGAGCACGTAGTGCGGCATGAGCCGGCCGACGATGTCGTGGCTCAGCGCCGGCATGTCGCCGGCGGTGGCCCGCGCCACCAGCGCCGACACGTCGCGGAGGTTGCCCACGAGAGGCCGCGGCGGCGGGCCGTGGACGCCCTGCCGGGCCATGACCCGCCGGATTCTCAATGGCGTCAGGAGGTAGCAGGACAGGGTCAACCACGCCGCCCGCAGGAGCAGCGCCAGGGCAGGGGATGCCGCGATCGCCACCATGAGCGTCGCGAACTCCATTTGCAGAAGGAGAGAGAGAGAGAGAGAGAGGCCTTAATTCTCTGGCGGCGCCCGGAAAATCTGTAGGATGCCTGCCGGGGTGCTGGGCTATATAAGAGAAAATTTCCTATTTGACACTGAAAAAATAACTCCTTCCTTCCTTGACCCTCGAAAACTTTTCGTTCCCTATTTGACATCGAGAAAATTTTTCTTTTCCTATATGACACTGCCGTCCAATCCGTGAGAATTTACCGTGAGATAGGGATAGAAACCTATCAGTTATTTGGTGGATAGACAAAATTACCCCTGGCGAACATTACCTCACACATGTTCTTACCTGGGTCAATCGATTCCCATCCAGTCCTCCACCGAACCGTTCCAACCCTATCTCCTAGCGGCAGTGGCGGTGGCGCTACATGATGGAGGGGATGGCGTCAGATCTGGTGGGAGGGCCCCCCGACGGCCAGGAGGCGGCGGCCATGGCGTCCCCCGACGGCCATGATGCAGCGGCCGGTCGGGCAGCGGCGCCCCCCGACTGCGAGATGGCGGCGACGCTACAGGATGGAGGGGATGGCGTCAGATCTGGTGGGAGGGCCCCCCGACGGCCAGGAGGCGGCGGCCATGGCGTCCCCCGACGGCCATGATGCAGCGGCCGGTCGAGCAGCGGCGCCCCCCGACTGCGAGATGGCGGCGGCCGTGGCGCGCCCAGAAGGCCATTGGGCAGCGACCGTGGCGCCCCCCAACGGCCAGGCCGCGGCGGCCCCCGACGGCCATGCGGCGGCAGCCATGGCGCGCACCAGAGACCGGGCCGCGGCGCTCTCCGACGGGCAGGAAGCGGCGGTCGTGGCGCCCCACGACGACCAGGAGGCCGCGGATGCTGTAGCGCCTGCCGACGGCCAGGATGCGGCGGCCATGAACGCGCGCCCTAGGGCCTCTGCAACCTTTCCCGCGAGCAATGAATGGAGTGAAGGGTGAGTCTGTTAACATCTTTGTGTTCCTGTCTAGCATAGCAGTTGGCGTAGGAGTAGGAATATATGCATCTTTGTGTTCCTGTCTAGCATAGCAGTAGCAGTGTTGATGTCTTATATTGTTGGTTTCACTTATAGGATGGATCCAAATTCAACTTTTCTACTGAAAATTAAACTGTTTGGCAACAAAAAGAAAGTGAGAAAGGAGTTCAGATGTTTCAGTTTTGAAATGGTTGTTGATTGCGATTTGACAAACCATAAGGATTTAATTGAAGAGATTGTTGAGAAGTACCCACCAGGTTATTTAGAAGTTGCTCATGTTCAGTATAAGCATGGTCATTCTAGTTCTGGACCATCAAAAAGGTACCAAATTACAATGAGAAATTACAATTCTGAATTTTGTATTACATTCCAAAAAAATTTGCTATGTAGTCTAATTAGCTTCCTTCTAACCATAGTCAAAACATGGAGATTACAAGTGTCAAGAAGGGCAAGCAAAGTGGCAGTTCAGGACCATCAAAAAGGTAAAAAATATGAATTCTAAATTTTAGAGAACAATACAACCCACAGTTTCATTTTTTATTCTCTAAATGTATTGCTTGCTATGTACAGATCAAGGAGTGGCTCAAATCAACCTGAGCCACTTTCCATTGAGTTACCTCTGCCTGTGCTTGGTGTGCAAACAACAACTCCTGTCAAAGAAAAGGCCAAAAGAAAAAGGAAAGTGTTGGCTACAAAGAAGCAAATGGCTCAACTTGACAGTCCGGCAATGGCCACAAGAAGCTAAAAGGTGGATGCTGCTAGCCCTGCACTGAGCACAAGAAGCAAAAGAAGGCTCAGCCTATGATGTGAATGTGATCATTTCTTTTCTATGTATGTGAACCTCATGTGAACTTGAATTTGGCTTCAGGCTTGTGAACTTTCTTGTCTGTGTGAACCAAAACTTTGTGTGAACCTAATGTATCCAGACCATTGTATGCAAATGTGAACCTTGTGTATGCATGTGTCAAGTTAATGTGTTGCAGTATCTGTGTGCAATTTTTTTTGGTTATAATTCATAACTATATGTTGTTATATTTTTGGGAACGAAATAATGCCAAAAAAGTTCAGCACGAGACCCTTGCTGTATGTCAATGTCCAATGTTCAAAATAATGCCAAAAAATCGAACTATATGCTGTTGTATTGTCCATTACACAGCAAAACCCTTGAGGGGTAAAATCGTCTTTTCATGTCCCTTTTAACGCTGTTAGCTAGTGCTTCTCACGGCAGTGTCATTTAGGGAATGAAATTTTAACTCGGTGTCAAATAGGGAACAAAAAGTTTTTGAGGGCCAAATAAGAAAGGAGTCATTTGTTCAGTGTCAAATAGGGAATTTTCTCTATATATAAGCACAATCTTCGTGGTGTATAGTCTGGACTGACTCTGGAGGGCCAAATCTGAATATGATATTCCAGTATTACACATAATAGATGTTTATTATTATTAATTTTGGATTGGATTTGGTAGCATTTAATTTGTTGCCATATTTGGGCAATTACCTTCAGTGCCGGGTTCTCTAGTATTCTGACTTCGCCAATTTGGTTATTACCATATTTTGGCATAGGAGTACGATTTTTTGGCGAGGCCTGATGAGATAAGTTTGGCATCCAACCAAGCATCCTGTAACAGCTTCAACCTCGCTCTAAACCACAGTGGTTACTTTAAAAAAGAACTTCAATGCAATGGCAAGTAGTTCCCCTACAATGCAGGAACTTGGTCTCATTTTTAGCATGAAGAATTCTTGTTTGCTGGGTGAGCAAACATTACGAAACATGCTTACAAAAAAAAAGATTACTGTTATGAAACAGAGCTTTTCTTCTATAAAATTAACGCACAAATATTTTGTGTGTTAGGACAAAACAATAAAACATAGTGAACAATTTTGTGAATCTTTATTAAACCTTCTAGGTCTGGGGTCACTTTGTTGCCTCATCTGACCTCATGGCTGATGCAAAAGCATATTTATATATTTATATTATCACTAACAAGTAAGTTATAAATGTTAGAGGATTTTCTCTCTTAAAAAAAAGAAACGGTGTGCTGGATTTTGGGCATGACCTGAAATGCCAAGTACTCATCTGTTTGTACCCAGTACCAACTGATGTGTGCACTATATATATCTTTCGCCGCCAGGGGAAAAGTAGTAACGTATCAGTTATAGAAGCCGTTTGTATATTGCCTGGCATAAAGATTTCTTAGCTGGTAACATCTGTAGGCTCCGTAGCCAGAATTTATTTGAAGACAAGCAGAGACCAGGTGCCAAGATCCTAGAGAATTCAAGTGCCGCAGCCCACAGCTATATGGTACCACTCTGCCACTATAGACATACAAAAATATGGACATACACTCACTGAGTGGTGTGCCTAATGTATGACATGATACGATTAATCTAGATGACCACTCTAATCTCTTTAGCTGAGTGTTAAATTTGTAAAAAAAAGGACATCTTTCTGTACGCATTGCCTCCTGCACTGCAGAAGGGACAAGTATATGGTACTACATGCGCAAAAGGACCTCCATCGACAAGTTCCAAAATCAGAGCACTAAGCACAGCACATCACCTGTAATGGCACCAAATGTTCTAATTGTAAGGCCTAGACAGCGGCCTGCAGGATTTCAGGCTTAGTTTAGAGTATCATTAGTGTGTCTGTGGGCTGGTCAATCCCTTAAACAATCTCATTCAGGGTGGCTTTATTCTGTATTCTCATCTCCTGCACTTTCACCACAGATGATTCTGAAGCAAAAGTTTCTGATAAGAAGCATAGATTATTGAAGGCGCGGCAAAAGGCAGAAAGATACAGGAATGGGGACAGATTGGAGAGCAATTTTGTTTCGCGGCAAGCGCCTAGTTCTCTGCACTGGTTGCAACTTGGAGAAATTAAAATCCTTGCGATGCTGAGCTTTTGGGCAAGAATACAAAAGTTGTAGCCTCTCGTAAGCCCATTGTTTAGTGAACCGCTAACATATATGTTTGAAAAATACAGAAAGGTTCAGTACGAACGGGATACAGCGCGGATGAGCTGTAGCCAATCGACGCCAATCCCTTTTATTTTTCCTGAATGGACTAGAGATCGAAGAAGTCGGCGCAGCGGCAAAATGCTGATGCTAGTTACGACCTTGGTTAGTTTAAGATCAGGAAGTATTACGTGCGCAGGTGCAAATGGTCACTTGGTCAGGAGAGCCAGTTGAGCCCTTTTGTGTTGAGTCATGTGAGCATTTGCCAATTCAGGACGGTGAATATAGTACGAAACCGTCTGAACATTTCAGAACTCAGGAGGTTTTTGTAGTGCTTACTGAAGCATCTGAAAGCTTCTGAAATCCAGGAGGATGAATGGGTTCTTCTTTTGTGTTTCCTTTTGACATGTACAGGCCTACAGGGGGGATGGGTTGGCAGTGCCAGAAGAAGGAACGCCGCTTTTCTGTTGCATCCGAATTCTGCGATAGGATATCATATCCAATCGTCCTGCGCGACAAATAGGAAACTCGCCATTCTCTTGAAGCCCTGTCACAATAATTGGATCGCAGGACTTTCCATTCTCGGGTTGGGTGTGCACTGCATGAGTTGCAGCATGAGCCAGGGAGACGGGCTCCGTCCGAGCTTTGCTGTATCTGCAGCTCAGCATTTGTGCCATTGTGCTGCTGTGTCTTGTGTCATTGTGTGTAGTGTTAATGTGTGTGCGTGCTTCCTGCACCTGGAAGCCGATGCTTCTGAGTTCTGAGCCTCTCTCTCTCTCCCAGCTCTGAAAATCACTGACGCCAAGTCCGAAAATGGTCGGAAGCTGCTGGGGGGAAGAAAGTTGAGGACCCGAGCTCATACCACGTACGAGCGGTCGCAGGCTGTTCGGTGAGAGACGCAGTTCTGCACAGAAGCCAAATTGACTGACGGTTCGACCGATCTCGGATTTGACACCGGTCGGGTTTCCACGGCACACGTGCTGTAGAAAAACGGACGGGGGGACAGGAGGCCGGGAAACCCCGTCGCCGTTGACGGCAGGGTGAATGCCGGCATGTTGCTCGGAAAGACGCACTGGATCTGAGCACATATGCCACGCCGACGACGCCCAACGGCGGTGAAATGTCCTGCCTCCGTTTAAAATTACTATTGGTTGTTACTTTTTTCATAATCTTCGATCATTCGTTTTATTAAAAAATTTATCCAAATATATAAACCAATAAATTATACTTGAAGTATATAAGATAATAAAACAAGTCTCATATAAAATAAATGATATTATAAATTTTTTTTAAATAAGACGAATGGTCAAATATTAAACGAAAAAATCAACAAGGAATAGTAATTTGAAACGGAGGTAGTATAATGGACGGATGCGAACGCGTTCCAGTGAGAAAGTTCAGAACGAAACCGCAAGTCTGCAATGGTTATCGGCAGGTAGGTCAATTCAGAGCACCGAGAGCACGTACAGCTCACCGCTGAATTCAGCAGCATCCGGGCTGCTAGCTCCAGGGATCAACCGCTCGACTCGCGGGAAAGGAAAGAAAGAAAGAAAAAAGCCGCGTGATGTCATGCGTCTGGACGTCATGCGTTTTTCTTGCGTTCTTGCGCTATTCTCGTTTTCTGTGGTGACCCGGTCTTGGAAGCTCCTTTTATTCTCGTGGCGTTCCTATTTTGAACGGTATTTTTCTCGTGTGAACATGTTTGCAACAATACTAATCTTTCCCACATGCCCATGTTGGCTTTGAACAATATTTTTTCCCATTCACAAATATCTGCAATGATACAAACTTATGTTTTAGACGTTCTTTATTGTTTCCGAAACAATTTACATGACATTCTTGCTTTGACCAATATCTTCCCAGTTGCACATGTTTGCAGCCATACCCATACTCGCCTTACCCTTCTCGTGCGCAGAGTAGCAAGCCAAAACACGACGATATATATATAAGATCACCGGCCACTTGGCGGATAGATAGATACCCGCAGCGAATTCAGCCGAGAAATTTTCAGAATCGCGAGCGTCGATCTGTTTCACGGGAACGACGACCCTGATACACAAAGATCCCACTCCCATGCGCCACGCACGCGATCTCCAAGAAATCCGCGTGCACGATTTTTATAGAGGCCTGCTCGTTTTCCAGGCAGTTTCTTGAAGTGTTCTTCCAGCTCGATCACGAGGTGAAATTTGGTGGGCAGCTGGGCGTGAAACGGCCATCACTGGGTGAATTATACTTTTGCGCCAACATATATAATCCGCGCTGACTAATTGAAAGATCCAGAAGTATAAACGGCACATCAGATTGATTTGGGAATCTCGTCAAGGGTTCTGACCTGTTGAACAGAGATTTGCCTTTCTCGTCTACACTCCTCAGTCCTTGACAGCTACCAGCCAATCTTTGTCTGCGCAATCAAACGAGGAACTAGCGACTAGGCTGTATCGGTTTTGATTCTGGTGAGCTTTTGAAAAAGAGGCAGAAAAGAGAGCTCGAGAAAGGCGCACAAACTTTGATATGAATTTCTTCAAGCAAGTTGCACCATATCTCTGAAAACTTGTCCGCCATTAAGTCCTCGGCATTAGCCTGGATCATTAGGTCTCCGCACTTGCTTAGTCGTGCCATTAAAATGCTTATATATTCTGTAAAAATAAAAAATTTGGTTTACAAAATATACTCCCCTGCAGGGACAAAGATTACAGTAGGAATACACCACTGATAGAATTGGTAGTATCTTTTCATTGTTTTGGGAGCCTGGAGTTTGAGAAACATTTTAAGGGTGGGCTAAATCCTTTTCCTTTTTGAGGGCTGATGGACTAATGGCCCAATGGACTCTAACTGGGGGCTATGGCCCAAACTTTCTATGGGCTTAGATCCCAAACAGAAAGCCATGAATTGTCTCCTTGCTTTTGGCACTCTCCTTCATTTTTGGTGGTGAGTGGTGGGTCGGCGCGGGTAGGTATCGCGCGCCACGTCGCGAGCTGTGGCCTCCTTCCGCTGGGTTTTTCTTTCACGAGCTGATTCTAAGCCTACGAAGTGCGGTCCATATGTTGTTTTTTTAATTCTATAAGCTAACGTCTTGTTCTATGATTTTCTTTTTCATGACCAATGATGCCCCACGTAGTCATACTGCTAAGACGTTTTCCCACGTGACATTTATGTTCTCCCTAAAGTTTCTTCTTCTTCTTTCTAGCATGTGTTGCGTAATGTTTCTTTTCTTCTGTTTTTACTCCCTCGACGGTAGGTTATTTTATTTTTTCCTTTTTATTACTTTCCTTTCTAGTTTTCTTTATAATCTGTGTTATTTCTTCATACATCTATTTCTCCTTTCTAATATGGATGTAATTGTTCTCCGTATATAATTATTTATTCGCAAAGTGGTTTCTTCTATTCTCCACGTGGAGCAATATGTTTTACAACCGTTTTTTATTTTTAATTGTTTTTTCTTTTCTACTGTATTTTTTATTTTACCATGTGCAATAATTTGTTCGTAACGCGAACGTATCTGTTCTCCATGTGCAGTAATTTATTCGCAACGTGGATTCTTCTGTTCTTCATATGCAGCAATTTGTTCGCAACGTGAACTCATTTGTTCTACATGTGCAGTAATTTGTTCGTAATTTGGACTTACATGTTCTCCATGTGCAGTAATTTGTTCGTAATGTGGACTGATTTGTTCTCCATGTGCAGTAATTTATTCGCAACGTGGATTATTCTGTTCTCCATGTGCAGCAATTTGTTCGCAACGTGGACTCGTTTGTTCTCCATGTGCAGTAATTTGTTCGCAATGTGGACTTACATGTTCTCCATATGCAGTAATTTATTCGCAATGTGGATTGATTTATTCTCCATGTGCAGTAATTTGTTTGCAACATGGATTCTTTTGTTCTCCATGTGCAGAAATTTGTTCGCAGCGTGGACTCATTTGTTCTAGTTGATAAAAAATATTCGCAAAACAATATCATCGAAATATAGTCAAGTGAGATCTTGTTTTGAAGATTTTATCGCAATAAACATTATGGTGCGATCGAAATTTAATTTGGATGCTTGGTCTAAGAGCAATGACTTTTTTTAAACTTTATCGCATGCATGCAAGTGACCTGACACGTGCGCTACTTTTTCTGCTACTCCACTCTTCGTGCGTACGCTCCCGTCAATCGGCCCAACATCAGCCCAATAAAAAAATAGAACCGTGTCTGCTTATTCAGGCGACGGATGTCTCTGTATCACTTGCGTGATGCCGAGACGCGCCCGTGGTGGGTGACTGATGACAGGGAAAGAAAAGGAATCCCGGCCCAGCACAGCGCAGGAAGCCGTGGCGCAGAGGGGGGATCGGCTGCGGACGTTGGGCACGTGACCACAGACGCGGACAGTTCGGGTTGGTCGCGCACGGCGTACCTGTTTGGACGACCCTAGTAGGGATCAGAGATACGCGACCCGATTTATCCTTATTTGGTTTAAAGGAGCCTGTAAAATAAGTCCGATAAACTCCTCATATGGAGATGCTTATAATAAGCCTTATAATAATGCTTCAAGTCGAGCATCCGGACGAACTTCTTCCACCGAATAAAGACGTGGCATGATGTCATTCACATAATCTCCGCTGCCTCATCCATATAACCCACCGCTGCTCTCGGTCAACCTTATCCATGTTTCCATCTCCTAGCCTCCTTCCCCAATCTAGTGTTGTCGCGCGAGCTCCGCCGCTGGCCGTGGGGAGCGGCTGCCCGCGCCCATGGCCATGCCGCCGGCGAGCTCCGCCGTTTGCCATGGGGAGCAGCTACCCACGCCCATGGCCGCGCCGCCGGCAAGCTCCGCCGCTTGTCGTGGGGAGCGGTGGCCAGTGTGCCATGGCCGTGAGCAGCAACGCTGCACGTGTTCGATGGTGGCTCGAGTTAGAAGAAGATCTATGTGTTTTATGCTTGTCGACCCCATGTTGCAGTAGCCTCTTTATGGTGTTGCAATATCTTTTTTGGAATGCTGCAATGGCTAGTTTAAGATTCTTAAAGTAGGGGAGTGGGCGAAAGATCGGGGGCAACGGTGAGGGCCCCATGGTACGATGTTGCAGTAGAATTTTTTAATGTTACCACTGTATGATTTTGATGTTGAATAGTTTTGTTTTGATGTTGCATGAATTTGACTAGATGTTTCATGAAACATGCTCCGATGTTGCGATGGGAATTTTTACTTAACTCCCGCAGCCCGATGATGTTCGATGCGTTTTTTTACGTATTCCTGATGTTGCAAGCATTGACTCTTTGTATTGCAAACGTATATTCTCGATGTTGCAAATATTATTCTCATATGTTACAAAAAATAGATGTGTTGCATGCAACATAATCCCAATGTTGCGGCGGGAATTTTTCTGCTATCGTAACGTCCGATTTTCCCACCCGTCAGACGTACGGGCGGTATTACGACCGTAAGCCTTAAGAGTTTTTTGGTTCTTTAGGTTTATACGGTAGAAAGTAGGGTGATTCTTGTGTAGCTCATGCACAATAAGCTCCAAAAACACCTCCAAACCAAACAACCCTTAATCGCCGCCTTCTTTCGGTGCTAATACAAATAATATTTACTTCAGCATCTCACAATTCCAACAACTACTAGCAATGCTAATACAAATAATATTTCTTCAGGTTCCTTCAAAAAATAATATTTCTTCAGCTTAGCTAACTAGGGACTATATTTTGGACCTCCATTACCTACATAGTTCATTTCATATTTTCTAATTTTTATGTTTTCCTTATTGCATTGCAGGTCACCAAAGTATTCAACAGGAATGCAGATTTGAAGGTGTTTTGAGTAATTAGAAGCAAATACATTCCGCAGCAAAAAATTTAGATAATTCTGCAGGTCTGAAAATTGTGTTCTAAGATACATAAAATTGCATGACATTTGTGTTTTTTTTTCCAATGGAGCTGATACTATGTGCTAATGTGCATGGTGATGTGTGTTTGTCGAATGACATTTTGTGTTTTAAGATGCTCGATGCTGATGTTTGTTTGCCTAAACACACCCCTAGTGCTGAATAATGCCTGAGTAATTTTTACTTCAGTTCAGCAGAGCTAGCAAATTAGGACGGGTGGAGGCTGGGGTTTGGTTCTGACAGGGAAAAAATGCGTGGGTTTATTTCCAGCTGTACGTATACACTACTATTGGCACCAACCTCGTGAGTTCCAACAAATTTGAGATTCGTAATTTGAATCAGAGCCATGACTTCAAGACCATGTTTTGGATCAACCAATACAGAGACATCAGAGAGGTGCTTTGACAATGGATTGTATGTCAAGGGCGGTGACAAGTGTCTGCTGACTCTCTGATGACATTGAAGGCACAGATGATTGGGGACTCTTGGGCAGGAACAAGTGCTGCATGTAATTATTAGCAAGTACATCTATGTCAACCTCTTGAGATCTCTCAATGCTAGCAAGTCTCTTAAGCATCCACTTAGTTACACTTGGACAGCGTTTACAATCATTGATGTGCTTAATGTGATGAGATATTGACAAAGGCGAATTGGTTAGTGATATAGGCCAGCCACAAGCAAGACAGTTGTATTGTGTGACCTCATCATCATCATCATCCTGGAAAGCTCTAATAAAGCAATGAACAGTACCCTTTCCAAATATGTTGACACTAGCATGGCCGTGTTATGACCGGCATTTCCTACAGCAGAAGAGGAAGGCAGAACGGTGCCAAGTCAGCAACAGGAGCGTCTGGCAAGGAAGCAACGCTCCCACGTTGAGCGGTTTAAGCTATTTTCGAGTTTGTGTGTGTGTGTGTGTGTGTCAGTTGGTTTAGGCTCCTTTCAAATTATGTTGTGTTCAGTTGTAATCCAAAGACATATAATTGTTGTACTGAGTAAGGGAGGGACAAGCTTTGAGATCAGTCCGATCTCGGAGCCCTTGTGCGCCATTGTGCTCTCGCTCCTCACGTTCCCTGTTCGACGCCGGTGCCAGCACGGCGTCGCACGCTCGCCGCCGCCGGCATCCCAGCCCTCGTCCTCCTACTTCGCACGAGTACAACCTCAGGAGAATAGGATCCAACAATCTGGTATCAGTAACCATGTCTGGGACCTCCGCTGGTTCTTCCACCACGCCCGTCGACGCTGCAACCACCGCCGCCCCTTCCACGCCGCCGCTTCCCTCCGGTGCGCCTTCCACCGCAGCCGTTCCAGGCGCCGCTCTTGATACACTCACAACGGCGATCTACAATCTTCAGCAGCAGATCGGGCAGTTCGCTACTCGCCTGACGGCAGTTGAGGTTCGGCCGCCGCCACCGCCGACGAACCATCGTGCGCCATGGCCGTTCAACACAACGACGACGTCGCTTTTGACTTCGTCGCTCACCAACGTCGACAATTCCGGTACGCCCATGGCTCCGCAACTCTCGCCCCCATTGTTTGTCACGACCACGGCATGGCCATTTGGCATGCCCGGTTTCGGTGGAATCCCCGCATCTTCAGCCACTTTACCTATGTCCACTACCTGCACGTCCACCATTCCACCAGCCCCATCCACCATTGTTCATACTTCGCAATCACAACCATCATCGTCATCGCGTCAAATCGACACGTCTCGCCCTCTACATATTCATCAAATCCCCTTTCCACATTCTCCATCAATCATTCCAATCCTGCAAGACACTCCGGCTGGATATCCTGATCAATCCATGGCGCCGGCATACCCTGCCGTCGTTCCTCGTTTCCAGAAGTGGTCCTTCCCCACTTACGATGCCGCTGATGATCCCCTTGGGTGGCTAAACCGCTGTGAACACTTCTTTCGAGCCCAACATACCAGCGATGTTGACAAAGTTGAACTTGCTGCTTTTCATTTAACTGGTGTTGCACAGCACTGGTTCTACATGTTGGCTCGTGATGCAGGCTCTATCAGCGCCATCACTTGGCCACTTTTTCACACCTTGTGCCAGCAACGATTTGGACCACCTATGGGTACAAATCACCTCTCCGACCTTGCTCGTCTAACTTGTCGGGGTTCAGTAAAAGACTATCAGGAGGCATTCCAAACTCGTTTGACCCATGCTGCACCTTACACAGCTTCAGCAGGTTCAACTTTTTACTGGTGGTCTCCCTGATCCAATCCGCACTAATGTCGAACTGCAAGCCCCCCAAGATCTTCAGAGAGCCATGTTTTTAGCACGCGCGTATGAACGCCGTCCTCAACCACTTTCCACCACTTCGTCCCACAAACCTCGTTTCCCTCCACGGCCTAATCCACCGTCATCAGTGCCAAATCCTTCAACCACAGTGTCCACATCGGTGCCCACAAGTTCATCAGGGAACCCTCCTCCTCGACCATTCCGTCGTCTCACACCGGCTGAAATGACTGAGTGACGTCGTATGGGCTTATGCTACAATTGTGATGAACAATATGTGAGAGGCCACAAGTGCCCACGATTATTTTATCTAGAAGTTTCAGATTTTGATGAAACAGATCAAGACACCAGTGGCATTGATCAAACAACAGAAGAAATGCCACCTCTAATATCCTTGCATGCTATCACTGGGATCAGAACTGAGGACACTATGCAAGTTAAGGTGCGACTTGGTAATCACCAGTTCACTGCTTTAATAGATTCCGGTTCTACTCACAATTTCATTAGTGGGGCTGCTACACAACATGTTGGTTTGCATTTTCACAATAGTGATGGCTCGAGTGTGATTGTGGCGAATGGTGATCGGGTAGCTTGCAGGGGGTTGGCCAAAGATGTTGCCATTAGCATTGGGGATGAATTCTTTCAGGTTGATACTTACACTATTTCCCTTGATTGTTATGACATGGTACTTGGAGTTTCATTTCTCAGAACATTGGGGCCTATTCTTTGGGACTTTGAAGATCTGTGCATGGCCTTTTGCACTTGGGTAAACGAGTATTATGGAAAGGGATTGGTTCCACTCGCTCTGACATTCCATCCACTAGCCGCCTACATGCTATGCAGCATTCTGATTCCAACTTGTTGCAACGCCTACTGGATTCATACTCTGATATTTTTGAAACTCCATCCGGCTTGCCTCCACAACGAAATTGTGATCATCGCATTCATGTACCGCCAGATGCACATCCAGCAGCAGTGAGGCCGTACAGATACCCACAAATTCAAAAAGATGAGTTAGAAAAGCAGTGTGCTGCCATGCTTGAGCAAGGATTGATAAGGCCTAGTACTTCTCCTTATTCCGCTCCAGTCCTTCTAGTCAAAAAACAGGATGGATCATGGAGGTTTTGTGTTGATTACCGTGCATTAAACAACATCATAGTTAAGGATAAGTTTCCCATCCCTGTGGTAGAGGAGCTCATTGATGAGTTACATGGAGCAAAATTTTTTACCAAGTTGGACCTTCGAGTAGGATATCATCAAATTCGTGTGCATCCCGATGATATTGAGAAAACAGCTTTTCGGACACATGAGGGTCATTTTGAATTCCTGGTTATGCCTTTTGGCCTCACCAATGCCCCTAGTACCTTTCAGACACTAATGAATTCTATTCTCAAACCGTTTCTTCGCAAATGTGTCCTTGTCTTCTTTGATGACATTCTCATATATAGTTCTTCATGGTCTGAACATCTGCAACATTTGCGATCAGTGTTCTCAGTGCTAAGAGCTCATAACTTACATGTCAAGCGCTCCAAATGTGCATTTGCTACTCCATCTGTGGCATATCTTAGTCATACAATTTCAGCTCATGGAGTGGCTATGGACCAAGACAAGGTTGCAGCTGTCAGAACTTGGCCTCAACCACTGTCAGCAAGAGGTTTAAGAGGGTTCCTTGGCTTAGCAGGGTATTACCGCCGCTTCATCAAAAATTTCGGTACAATAGCAGCACCTCTAACTAAACTTCTTCGCAAGGATTCCTTCCAATGGTCTGACTCAGCCACCGAGGCTTTCAACTCTCTAAAAGAGGCACTTTCCTCGGCCCCGGACCTGCATTTGCCGGATTTTGGTCAGACCTTCATTGTTGACTGCGATGCATCAGGGACAGGATTCAGTGTTGTACTTCATTAGGGAGCCGGTCCATTGGCCTTCTTCAGTAAACATTTGCTGCTAGGCACATGAAAACAGCAGCGTACGAGCGTGAACTCATAGGATTGGTGCAAGCTGTCAGGCATTGGAGACCATATTTGTGGGGCAGGACATTTTTAGTTCGCACTGATCACTACGCGCTCAAATATATACTTGATCAACGTCTGTCCACCGTGCCACAACATCAGTGGGTCAGCAAATTATTTGGCTTCAATTTCACCGTGGAGTACAGACCTGGGCGCCTCAACATTGTCGATGATGCACTCTCCCGCCGTGATAAACAAGAATGCTCTCTCCACGTGATTTCCACGCCATCCTTTCAGTTCTTTCAGGAGCTCAGGGATGAGCTGCAAAATAATGCAGACCTGCGCCACTTAAGGGACACCATCGTAGCGACAAGGGGAGAACCATGGGCTGTCAAAGATGGGTTGATACATAGGGGCACTCGCATTTTTGTGCCTCGCACATCTTTATCAGTGAACCATGTCTTGCAACTGGCTCACGCAACTGGACATGAGGGAATTCAGAAAACACTCCAACGTCTCCGGCGCCATTTCTTCATTGACAATGACCGTGCACTTGTCAAGGAATTTGTTAAGACTTGTACATCCTGCCAGCGCAACAAAACTGAAAATCTTCATCCGGCCGGCTTGCTGCAACCTCTGGAGATTCCAACGACAGTATGGCAGCATATATCTCTTGATTTCATTGAAGGACTACCAAAGGTTCATGGCAAAAGCGTCATCCTGACAGTAGTTGATCGCTTCTCTAAATATGCTCATTTCATCCCCTTGGGCCACCCATACACTGCCAGCTCAGTAGTTAAGGCATTTTTCAACGAAATTGTGCACTTGCATGGCTTCCCTGCATCAATAGTAAGTGATCGCGACCCAGTATTCACAGGCCATATCTGGCACGATATCTTCAAACTAGCAGGGGTCAAATTGCGTTTCAGTACAACATTCCACCCGCAAACGGATGGTCAATCTGAGGCTGTCAACAAAACTATTGCTATGTATCTCAGATGCACTACTGGAGACCGGCCTAGAGCTTGGCTTGATTGGCTACCATGGGTAGAATATTGTTACAACACGGCATTTCACTCAGCTCTCCAAACTACTCCATTTCAAGTGGTTTATGGTCGTGAACCACCTCCACTTCTGCCTTACAAACTAGCTACAGCAGCAACCACGACCGTTGACACATTGTTACAGGATCGAGATGTTTTTCTCAGAGATGTCCATGACAGACTATTACAAGCACAACAATACGCCAAAAAACACTATGACACAAATCATCGACAGCTGCAATTCTAAGTTGGAGATTGGGTCTGGCTTCGCATCCTCAATCGGCCAGCCCAGTCTCTTCTGCAAGGTCCCAAAGGCAAGCTCAGCCCAAGGTACGCCGGTCCATTTCAAGTGCTCCAACGCATTGGTGAAGTAGCATATAAACTACAGCTGCCCGAGGATGCCCGCATACACGATGTGTTCCACGTCGGCATTCTCGAACCATTCCATGGTACTCCTCCAGAAGCCCCACCACAGCTGCCCCCTCTTCACAATGGCCGTCTTCTGCTTGCACCAGAAAAGGTCCTTCAGTCTCAGCTGCGTCGTGGCGTTTGGCACATCCTCATCAAATGGCACGGTCTGCCCGTAGCTGATGCAACCTGGGAACCTGTCCCAACCTTCACAGAAGCCTATCCGACCTTCCAGCTCGAGGACGAGCTGTTTCCCGAGGGGGGGGGAGATGTTATGACCGGCATTTCCTACAGCAGAAGAGGAAGGCAGAACGGTGTCAAGTTAGCAATAGGAGCGTCTGGCAAGGAAGCAACGCTCCCACGTTGAGCGGTTTAAGCTATTTTCGAGTTTGTGTGTGTGTGTGTGTCAGTTGGTTTAGGCTCCTTTCAAATTATGTTGTGTTCAGTTGTAATCCAAAGACATATAATTGTTGTACTGAGTAAGGGAGGGACAAGCTTTGAGATCAGTCCAATCTCGGAGCCCTTGTGCGTCATTGTGCTCTCGCTCCTCACGTTCCCTGTTCGACGCCGGTGCCAGCACGGCGTCGCACGCTCGCCGCCGCCGGCATCCCAGCCCTCGTCCTCCTACTTCGCACGAGTACAACCTCAGGAGAATAGGATCCAACAGGCCGCATAAAGAATAAAGAATTAAAGAGGTTCATTACCATATTGTGACCACATAATCGATAAATACCAGGAAATAACTCTAAATTCACAAGATGTGTGCATGACTATCGAGACAATTCACTAGCATAACTCTAAATTCACAACAGGTGTGCACATATCACCTATTTGACTATTGAGACATTGATTCTTATCATCGTACAGTGTAAAAAAAATTGGGGTTAAAGGTAAATTAGCAACTACATATTTCATTTTTAAACTACTTTTGATTAAGTCAAGATGTAACAATAATGTCATCCAAAGCTACGGTTATGAAACAACAAAGTTAACAATTAATTCAGAATCACTCTTAATAAGACTTGAAGAAACGGCAAACATGGAAGACAACTAACCTTAAAGATTCATGAAAATAAAGCTGTATGTAACTGACAACAGCATCATTGATATTTTGCTTAGCTCCAGGTAATGTTCTGTAAAAACATGAAAAAAAAAACATCCCAACACATTGGCCAGTAGAGAGAATCCTTGTTATCACAAAAATTTACAAAAGGAATTCAATATCCCTTGTTCTGATAGAATTCTCAAGACTTCCAATACACAGCACCAAATCGATTGGCCGGTAGAGAGAATCCTTGTCATGAGACAGTGGTGCAACTTTGTTTTTGAAAATATTCATTGCGTCATCAACTTTACCTTCATCAATCAAATCTGAAATAAAGGCTTCATATAGAGTATAAAGAAGTCGTGGGTGGGATTGCACATTTTCACCATGTGCATCTCTGAGGAATTCTAACAGGTAGGATTCAAGTAAATCCCATTCCCTATGCACGAGATGATACTGAGTTTTTTCCACATCAAATTCAACCCTGGCACAAATGAACACAACAGCGCAAATTAAACTTAGCGTACATGCTTATATTGACATACAAACAACAATATAGTAACTGCGCTGAGCTGATTAACATGCAGTCATATCAGGTGCAAATATTGAAAGCACAACAAGTGGAAAGTGAACTCGGCTGCACTGGTACAAGCAGACTTACTGTGTTGCAACGACGAATTGTACATCTGTGGCCTCGGCGGCAGAGCGGAGATCTGTAGCCGCCAGGGAGGTGGCGCACTCGCCGGCGTCGCTCTCGCCGCTGGTGGACGGCAGCGCATCCCTCCTTACCCTCTTAGTACTCCTCTCGATCCCGTAGGGCGTCATTGCTTCCTCTTTGACGGCTGGAGTAGTTGGGCGGTGATACAAGCGAAGGGCCGGAAATCCAAGTGCCGTGTATATATAGCGCCATCGACCGGGATTGTGGATCAAGATCGAACGGCTACAATTCAGTACCTCGGTCAAGACACCCGGGCTATGTCTCTTGGGATGGGCCAAACCAGATTCTTTTCCAAACTCCGAAAAACTGATTCAGAATAGAACTGACCGACGCCTTTCAAGAGACACGGCCCTGTTTGGGTGATTTGTAATAAACCTTTACGGAGTATATACTCTCTGTTTGTGCCTGTAGGTGTCTATTTAAAAAATTTAAGACCAATTTATGATAATTGACCATATTACTCTTTATTGGAACTAGAAAAGTAACATTAACTAACTATTTTATTGGCTCGTTACGTTTCTCTGCACACTTTTGTATTAATGTGTGCATCACCAAAAGCTATATATATTTTCTTTGAGGAACAAAATTTGAATGCTATATGGACACTTATTTTTGAGACGGAGGGAGTACATCACTAAAGGATTTCTAGGTATATTTTTTTGGAACCCGGCTAACACAAGGCCGGCCGTGCATTATGCTCACTGCAATCTTCATCTTCACCCCCATAATGAAAGAATCGACGGTAATGCTTCACTTATGCGTCTCATGCGGGCGCGAATCGTCGGACAGCTCTACCCCGTAGGCCTACGCCATGTCCTTTTCTGTTGCGGTCTCCCACCATTTCGTTTCCCTGCCTCCCCCCTCCCCACCTCTTTTTCACGCGACGTTGCTGCTGCCCCGCTCCTCCGCACGTGATGCTGCCGCCGCCCCTGATCGCTCCTCCGCACGCCGCCACCCCCGTCCCTCTCCGCGCAGCCGCCGTCGCTGCCGTCTCCCAGAGCTCGCGTCGCCGCCAGCCATGTGCGTCGCGGCCCCAGGGCTCCTCTCGCCATGGCTGCCGTCCAGAGCTTTGCTCGGAGACACACTATGGCTGCCGCCCAGAGCTGTCCCACCATGGCTACCGCACCAAAGCTGCCCGCTCACCATCATCTTCCTCCAACTCCGTCCTGAAAGTGCATCTAGGCACTTATGTGTTTTGGTGATTTGCATGACAACATGATTTGTGAACTAACTTGTTTGGTTAAGCATACGAGCAGAGTTTTATTCTTATGATTATTTGTGAGACACATGCTTTAATGAGAATGAAAGCTCTCTTGTGGTATTTGATGACATAAAAACAAGAAAGTGGATATGATCCCATGACACTAAGATAGACAATGACAAGTTAATAAGAATGACAAAAGAGACAATGGTTTATGCATATCGGTTGGTCTCATCTAGAAGAAGCTTGTCAAAGGAAATTGGGATAATTTATTTGAAGAAATAGACCTGATTCTATGATTCGCAAGTAGTCTCATATGACGAGAAGCTTATGGACAAGTTATATGATATAAAGGACATAGAGGATCATAATAAACATATCATAGGTTTAGTTGAAGACATGGATTTCAAAGTGGTATTCATGGTGATGCAAAGCAAAGCTAAACTTAAAGTGGCAAGATAGGATGAAAGGATCAAGCTAGATGGGAGTGACGAGGCACCAAGCAAAGAGAAGGGCAAGTTGGTCTTGTAGCCAAGGGACTTTGTTGGGGTGAAAGGTCTAGCATCTTGGTTTTATCTCTAGGCATTAATCAAGTCTTATCTAGTGAAGCAATGCAATGCATCTAATCATTATTGGATCATATATTGGAATGACTTATGAATTGGTTCATACACATGGAAATTCTAAGCCATTGACTCAAGTTGGATTTGCTCAGCAAGAAAAGAATGTTGTGAGCCCTCAAGTTGAGAATGAACAAGTATGGCATCAATGAAGGAATAGAAGCTCAAGTAAGAGGTTTTATTTGTTGTTTGTAATCTTGAGAATAGAAATGTTGTACTATCAAGAGGGATGCAACATTAGTTGTTTTACAACACCAAAAGTGCTCATAGGTCAACCCAAGTGAGAAAGCCTTGAGAGAGAAGTCTTTTTAGGACTTAGTGTGTTGGCTGGTCCAAAACCGGTTGGAAAGAGGTCTGACCGGTTTGGGGCTCTGACATGGTAACAGCTAGTTGGTTCGAAAAACCGATGTGACCGGTTTTGGCAACAGGTCTGACCGGTTTGCCACTGACAGTAATGACTAGTTTTGTGGGAGTGGGGTATTTATACCCCTTTGCCCTCTCCTTTGTGGGTTGCTGGTGCCTTGGGCTCCTTGGACGTCCAGCACCTTGTTTAGCACTAGTGGGCTCTCCCCAAGCATCTCTTTGTGAGATTGGTTGAAATAGTTCATATCTTTGGATTTGGGTTGAGAGAGTGATTGTGTGTGAGCTATAGAAAGCTAGAGAGAACTAGCTAACTCTGTGAAGAGCAAGTCCATAGCTTGGGCACTTTCGGTTGAAGTCTTGCCAACATTTGAAGCAATTGTTACTCTTGGAGGTGAAGCCTCCTAGATGGCTAGGCGTCACCGGTGAGCTACTGAGTTTGTGGTGAGCCACGGACAATTTGTAAAGGCTGGCCATGCCTCCTTTGTGGGAAAAGGTCACGAGTTAGTGGAACCGAGTAAAGTGGCTTGGAGTGGATAAGCCCGTCTTTCGTAGGCCCCTCAACGGAGACGCAGGATTCATTGCGCCTTGATGGCAGCCTGTGTGGCAAGCAGTGGATCTGAATTTTGGGAAACAAATCCTTGCGTCTCTCATTTGATTTGCCTCACTTGTTCAATTCTAGCATTTATATTCGTTTTCGCTTCGATCTACTTGGTTGTGCTTTGCCTGTGTGCAGGTACTTGGTGAACCTGCTAGAAATCATCTGGAGAAGCATCTCACCAAGTTTGGTTTGTGCTGGAACTCGTAGAGGGGGTTAATTCACATTGTTGGGTTTCTCTATCTGAAACCGGTCTGACCGATTTGGGAAACCGATCTGACCAATTTTGGTATTGACAGTGCGAAAAATCTTTATACCTTGCAGTTTCACCTATTCACTCCCTCTCTAGGTGACATCAAGGTCCTTTCAATTGGTATCAGAGCTTGGCCTCACATCTAAGCTTAACCGCTGTGAGGAAAGATGTCGACTTCGTGTGAGGTACCTATTGAGCCACTAGCTAGTGACGGCTCAAATTATTCCACTTGGTTTGCTCATGTACTTAATGATATTAGGGCCATGGGTCCTACTCTTGAGCGGGTTGTAGTTGGGGGCATCCATCGTCCCAATGTCGATTGGAACAATTTGTCCAATCTAACCGAAAACTAGATGGATTGCCTACAACTCAACGCTCTTGTCGCTAACTTCTTGTTTGGTGTTATGAGCAAAGATATAAAGGAGCTCATTCTATAAGATGAAGCAACACTAGTTGATGCTCATCGCATTTGGGCTAAACTTGAAGAATTATTTGCAAACACCAAAAGCGATGAGCAAGAGCAAAATCACATGAGAAGTGCTCAACATCATCAACAACAAGCACTGAGCCTCATGTGATGTCACACCCTAAAATTTCCGAATTTTAGGATGTGAATAAAAGTCTAATTAATATAATAATTTTTCAAGTTTCTAAAAATTTTCCAAGCTTTATGTAATTTACAGGGAATCTAGTGTAGGAAAATTTTGTTTTCCAAATTAAATTTAAATAAATATAGGTAATGATAATGTGTGTAAGTTTTCAAAAATTGCATTTAGAAGCCCAATTGGAATTTTCTAGAAATTATTCCTATTTTCCAAGCGCAAATTCCAATTTTTGGAAGGTGCTAACAATCTTTTTCATCAGCTCCAAATACATTATTTGGATTCCTCATGTACAAATCTATCTCTAGGATTTTTCCTAAGATTTTTGGAGTTTTCGGGACTTTTTCATGGCTTAAATGATTTATCTAGAATATTCTGGAATCTGGATTAATCTTTGTACGGGAAAATAATATTCTGGAAATAAAAAAAACCCTAAATCCTCTCCGGGCCGAATCTCACCGAGCCCAGTCCAAACACCACCCCACTCGGGCCTGCTCTCTCCACTCCCTCCACTAATGGGCCACATCTTCCTTCTCGGGCCGAGCCTGCAAGGCCCGGTACGGGCGCAATCGGCCCAAGATGGCCCAGCTCGCGAGCCCGGCCGAGCTCTCCCGACCCGACCTGCCAGGCGCTGTGCGCCGCCGCCGGACCTCAGCGTGCGCGCCACGCAAGGCGCGATCCCGCGTCCCTATAAAGGCCGTGCGACTCGAGCACCCCTTCCCCGCATCCCTATAAAAGCCGCGCGACTCGAGCACTACAAAAAACCCTGTGATCTATAACGGATAAATTACGTCACAGATCACTGAAAAACCATCATAAAACTGAATCTGTGACGTTTTCAGAGAACGTCATGTATTGAGCGTCCTAGATTAACCCGCGTGACGATTTTACTAAATCGTCACAAATCGACGCAATCTATGACGTTTCTGGACTGTCACAAAGCTACCTCAGGCCCATTGAGCCCGACCCAAACCCAATGTTAGTGACAAAAATAAACGTCACAAACTATCGCCACGTGGGATAGCCATGTCACCATTAAGAATGACATGGTTACCACCATGGACGGTGACATGGCAGTCAAGTTACAAGCCCATTTTGTTGTGGGCTCAGCCCATGTTATTCTTTTTCCTATCCGGCCTGCTTTGAAGGCATGTTATTTTTTATTTATCTTTTATTTTCTATAAATTTAAAACCTATGATCATGCAAACGATATATTTGTTTTGTACATAGTGTGGTTGAGTACATTATCAAATTTGTGACGATTTTAAATTTCAATTTATGACGGTTATTGAGGTTCGTCACAGAAATTGGGCCCAAACTCGAGTCCAAATGGGCTATTTACGGATTTGTGACGAAAATCCACAAAACGTCACAGATGTTATCATGTTTGTGACATTCCCTGAAAATGTCACAGAAAATCCGTCATGGATTGATAGGTTTCTTGTAGTATAGCCCTCACCTTTCCTTCGCAGCGCCGCCGCCGCCGACAGGAGCCTAGCCGAGCGTCGTCGGCCGCCGTCGCCGGCGATTCGTCGCGTCTGCCGACCGTCGGGGCAATCCGAGGCCACCATGAGCTTCGTGAGATCGAGCCGAACCTCTGTCGCCAACCCTCGTCGTCATCCTGTCGCCGAAGCTCGTCGCCCGCGGGAAGATCCGAGCCGCCGCCGACCGCCTCGGTCGTTGCCGGCGGAGACCGCCTCCTCAAGGGACTTCCCCTCGTCGAGCCGCACGCCCGCCACTGAACCCCGACCCTGCGCCGCCACCGGAGCGTTGGCGAGCTCAACGCCCAGGAGCCCTCGGCTGTCCAAAGGTAGGAGATGACCTTTTTGCGAAAAGAACCCCGCCAGATCTGGAAACCTTTTGTTTAGTTCTTGTGTATTGCGCATCTTGTAGAAAAGCCCCTAAAGCTATTAGATCCTTGCGAACAGACCCAAGCTAGGAAGTTTTGCAAATCTAACCCCAACTTTTATCTGTTTTGTGGGCTATTTATAGTGTCTTGTGAAAGTTTGCTGCTAGTACTCCAGATCTACGGTTAATCGCGCAAAGGTCCCTGAACCTTGTTTATCGCATAAGATCCATGTTTTAGCTCTGTTTTAACCCGTTCTTGTTTCGTTAGCTTCACATCTACTTGAACTACACGTTAGCACTGTTGTTTAACATATAAATTGTTTTTGAATTTTTATTTAATATTAATTTAACTAAAGGCCATTTACATGTGTTTCTCAAGTAAAATCAAATTAAGGTTTATACATCGGTTTCTCATACTACTGTTAAATTGATTAACATTTATTCATTTAGTTTTCTGAATAAAAGCTAAATAGGTTATATCTCGGTTTTCATGAAGTTATGTAAATTGGATTAATGGTTATTTAACTAGCTTTTCTAATTAAAAGCAAATTAGAGTTTCACTTCATGTTTTCCTAAATAAATGTTAATTTAATACCAACATTAATGTGCTTCAATTATAACATTGATTAGTTGAATATGATATATCATATTATTCGATTAGATGTTTTCGATCATATGCTTTACTCTAAGTTAATGTTTTAAATGGAATAATTTGTACTTCAATCTTTGTAATTAAAATATGACCAAGTTTACTTCGTCCTTTTCTAAATTTTCAAATATAATTTGTGTTATCTCTATATACATGGTTTTACTGAAATTAAAATTAATCAAGCATATAGTCTTTTATGCCTTTTATAATATAAATCTTCTGATAGCAGTATCTTGTCAACCTTAGCCCCATTTTCAACGATTCTTGCGCTTACGTGACCATAGCATCGAGCCACGATCCTTTAGTACGCTCTTTTAAAGATTTTCTTTCAATTGGTGTATTGTTCTTAGTTGTTCTTGTTCATTTGCTTGTCTAGTTGTGTGCTTGTATGCTTGTGCTCGATGATTGCTGCGAGTAAATGGAACGTCATTCAAGAGTAAGAGCAAGAGTGGAAGCTTAACTGAGTAGCTATTTGGAGAAAGGCAAGTGTCCCTAACCATCTTTCTACCTATGCTTTATACAATATTATCATGATGATTTAATTGGAACATGGAGTGACCACCTAGGAAAACAGTACAACCATGAGAGCTAATGGACTCTGTTCTTGGCTGATTAATTAGAGACTCTAGTTTGGAATTGTCTTACCGAAAGGGGCAAAAGGGGAGGCGTTGATGAGGTATAGCCCAGTCCTCTTGAGTTGTGGGCTTAGCTAAGAGACAAACCTCATTAGGGAGGGTTATACTTTGCTTCGACCTGGATCCTTAGCGGACTATTGCTTATTAGGGAATTTTTGTAAAGGCCTCGTAGCATCCCTATGCAGTCACACCTCGGTAGTGTGATGCGTGCTTGATCCACACAGCATGGTTGGGTTTAAAGTTCTTCTAAACTTTTACGCGACTTATGGTGAAAGTGTACAGCCTCTACAGAGTGTAAAACTGATATATCAGCCGTACTCACGGTTAAGAGTAGCATGGACCCTCGCATGATTAATTTACTTAAAGTTGATATTAAATGGTCTCTGGTTATTTCTTGTGGCCTTGCTGAGTACCAACCATAAATGTACTCAACCTTGCTAATTGCTGCTCAGAAGAAGAAGGTGTATGAAGTTGATGAAGATGGTGTTGAGTTCTAGGCGTACGTAACCCCCAATCGATTGCCTGTGAAGTTTGGAGTCGTCGTTTCCAGGATACGCTGTATAACTCTGATAGAATTATAAGTCTTTTATATTTATTTTATGTGATACTTTATCTGTTATTCACTACTGGCTTACTGTATGTGTGAAACTTGATCCTGGCACACATACAATGTACACTTGGTTTGTTTTCTAAAACTGGGTGTGACATGTGACAACCACCAAGGAGCTAGAAGGTCAAGACAGTGCAGCTGCTGTCTCACTACCAATACCGGTCCAACCGGTTTCTGAAACCGGTCTGATCGGTTTGGGCAGAAGAGCTGCACTTAGCTGCAAGAAGGCTGGTCGACGCCGCGCAAGTAAAATCTTGAGCACAAAAGCAGTGATATCCTCCAGTGATGAGATGTTCAAGCACCTCATACCCAATGACGACAAGAAGGACGAAAGTGCAAAGGATGCGACTATCCAAGCTCTCACCGAAGAGCTTGAGAAAGTCAAACTCATTAACGCAACCTTGGTCAGTAAGTGTGAAGTTTTAATCGAGGATTATGCTTGTGCTGCTGATTCGCTTTCATGTGTAGCCTCTGTGGAGAAAGAAAATCAAGTGCTCAAGAAACAACTTAGTTTGCTTGCTAGTGAGCATGAGATGCTACAAGCAAAGCATGAAGAACTCTTGTGTACTCATGAAGAGCTTGTAGAGTCACATGCCTTGCTAGAAATAGCTCATGAGGTTATGGTAACGTCGATAAAATTCCTTGAACCTCAAACTCACACATGCACATGCTCACAATTTGAAATTTCATTATCTTGTGATAATCCATGTTGCTCCGAAGTAACCCAATCTTGTGTTGAGCATGTGATTGTAGAATCTTGTGACGACCTCATTGCAAAAGAAAATGAAGATCTCATGCAAGAGGTTGAGAAGCTAAAGACGGACTTGATCAAGTTGAAAGGCAAGGTTCAAGTGCAACATTCTCAAGATAACCGTGACCTCATGGTGAAGAAGCTTGAGAAGGGACAAACCGTCACTTGCCTAAGCCCTCAACAAGATCAAGTGCACAAGCACAAGATTCCAGGTGGTGAGAAAACGAGCCTTGATCAAGTCAAGTGTTTCAAGTGCTTGACAATGGGACACTACGCATCCGTGTGTCCAAGCAAGCTCAAGAAGAAGAAGTCCCCTTCAAGAAGAGAAAAGCAAAGGGCAAAGACAAGGGTGTGCTTCAGATGCAAGGAGAAGGGTCACTTGATTGCCGAGTGTCCAACTCCTCAAGATACTGTTGGACTCGCCAAAAGCGGTCTGATCGGTTTGCCAAACCGGTCTGAATGGTTTCAGGCACCAGCAACCCAATAACTCTTGAAGAGGCCTTCTCAAGTCAAGACATCAAGCAAAAGGCCCAGAAATGATGATAGACACAAGAAGAAGGTCAGAAGAGGTCCAAGCAAGGTCCAAAGCCGTATTTACTACACATGCCGGACCAAGGGTCATTTAGTAAGGATTGTCCAAATGGTAATATTTCCAACTCAAACCTCATGCACCATGACTTTGGTAAGCTTAGGAAGGACAAAGTGAGTAGTTATGCTACGAGTGAGATTAACACATCACGAACTAGCATAAGGGTCATTTGGGTTCCTAAGCGACGTGTGACTAACCTTGTTGGACCCAACGTGAGTTGGGTACCAAAGCATGCTTGATGAGATAGCAGGAACCAAGAGATGCATTGGAAGCTTGAGTTTCAGTCACTTATGCCTTTGGTAGGATCAAGTGCTTCTAAGTATTGAACTCAAGTGACATTTGATAGTGACTTAGACTATTCTCTTGAATATAATCAACATATGCCATGTGGTGCTTTTAACGGCTCTCTAGTAGAGCAATGTTTTCTCAAATGCAGAAAAATCAAATACTTAAATTGTTGGAACTCGAGTTTGACCATTAAACTGTGTACTATCGGAAATTTCCGCTCACATACCGGATATTTCCGTCACATTTGTCGGAAATATCCATCAATCATCAGAGATTTATGGTGAAGTGGCACAAGTCTGGTGAAACCGGTCTGACAGGTTTGATCCAGACCGCAGCAGCTTGGGTCAATAAATGAGAAATAAAGTTGCAACTCGAATATCTCTTGGAGCTCTCGTGTTTGGCATATGTTTGTCAACTTATGCCTGTGTGGTAGTAAGTTTTTCCTTGGCACATTTCAATATGAGCAATTTATTTTGTGCCTTGACCAAATATTGAACTAATTTTCCCATGTCCTTAACAAGACAATGTGCATGTTTCATGTAGTCCATATATGATGCACATATTTAGGCGGAGAATAATTCAATATTTGTGTCTTGGAGTGTCACACCCGGATTTTCACAAAACCCGAATGCGGCCATATATGTGCCCAGGAAGTCCACAGAACACATACAGCGAACAAATATGATAAACAGAGTACAAATGCTCGAAATAAAATAGTTTACATAAGAGTATAACATAAATGATTAATACAGCGGAAGTCTAAAACTCTCAACTAGAGCAGAGCCGAAGTCCACAGGGACTCTGACTGGGAGAGCGCAACTCAGAAGTACGGCAGGTCCTCAGGGAACTCAGCAGCAGTCTCATGCACAGCCCAATCTGTTACCCATCCGGGATTTTGTTGAATAATGACAAGTGTAAGTAAACAATTACTTAGCAAGTATGGCACGGGTATGAAGGCTCAAAGTAGGCTAGACATGGCTTAACTGCATTAGCACTTTTAGTTGATTCATTTTAGCATGTTCCAAATTGCTACATGTAGGTGAAACCCAGTTGTAACCCAGTTAAATAAAGTAGAAGTGGCATTAAACATAAATAGACATCATGTTCTAATAAAAAAGGATCCAGGCCGCTTGTGACCCTGAGCAAGGCTATCATGATAGATTTTACACTCTGCAGAGGTTTCGCCCTTTACCCACCAGTCGCGTAAAAGTTTAAAAGAACTTTGCACCCAATCACGCACATCAACACTTCCGAGGTGTGATTGCATAGGGACGCTACAAGGTTTTTCACAAGACACCCTAACAAGACAGTGGCCGCTACGGTACAATAAGGTGGTGAGACTCTAGGCACCGAGATTGACTGACCCTCAGGGCGCAACATGAGGGGGCCAATGGCGTCCAAGTGCGGGCAACTCATGCCAACAACAAAAATAAAGAGCGCACCGTGCGGATCTCCCGTACCACAGGGGCTCCCAACACGGGACTGGATCTAACGAGACCTAGCCGACGGGGCTACCATCCTCGGTGGAATCAAGAAACACCCCGTGCCTTACTTCCCATAACGTCGTCGGCCACTCCGGTAACCACTGGCAAGCTAGAGACGTACAAGTTACTTGACCAAGACTAGAGCCATAATAGTTCTAGCGGTGGCGATGGGCTCCTGGGTTGCCGCTTTAAGAACCGAACCTTAGGGAGAGACACTGGGGCAAAGCACACAGCACGTGCCCCAGTTCCCTAAACCATGTTGCTCAAACGCAAGTTTTATCATTAATGTTGAAGTGAACCATTAAATCAAAATTGACAGTTAAATAATAGTGACAGTAGCTGCGCATAGCAAAAATTCTACCCATATGAAAAAATCCCAAGGTAACAAGGACATGAGTATACAAACTAAGTACAACCTTAGTACGACATCAATTTAGACACATGCATATGAAAGTAAATGAATATAAAAGGTGTGTTTAGGTAGCAAGGATTGTCCGTGCTATAACTTGTCTTCCTCAAAGTGTTGCTGCTGCGAGTCCTGCTCCGAAAAATCCTCCGCGAAGTCGAAGTCCAAAGCTAACGGCTCACCGACTGGACACGAAGCACCACACAAGCATACACGCATACCAATACATGCAAACAAATATAATTCTATTAGAACAGTACACCAAACAGTAGAAACAACACATAAAAAGGTTTTAGAAATATTCTACGCTTCACTACGAACACATGAGCATGAAAATCACTCTAATCGGAGCTAAAACAAAAAAGATATGGGTTTTCTAAGCTACAGGGACTTGTTGGCAAGGTTTTAAGACTTCTAGGGACCAAATTGTAAAAAACCAGGGGCTAAAACATAATTTTGTATAAAACTACAGGGGCCTACGCGCTAAAAGACCAAAACAAGATGGCGGGTACTAATTTTAAAAAGTGCAGGGGGGTTAACTGAATAAAACATGACATCTTTGTAAATATTTTTCTATTGCCATGGACCGCGGGTTGATTAACAGAAAGTTGGGGGGCTCTTTAACAAAAGCGCACCCGTTGACCGGTACGGTTCATCTTTGACTCAGAGCGGGGAGTGACGAGGGGCGTTGGATCTGGATCCAATGATCCAGATCGGCTCGGGTGGAAAGGGTCGCCGGCAGGGGAGAGCAAACAGTGGCGCCGCCCGCTCCCGCGGCGGAGGCTCGCCGGAGAAGAGCCATTCCAGCGCTAGGAGGCTTGGATCTTGACGTGATTTGGCCCTACGGATTCGTGGCGACGCGGGGAGTCTATCTGGGCGGCTCTCGATGGCAGTTGAGCGACGGCGCTGGCGCACGACGGCGAGCAGCGGAGGCGGAGCTCCGACGAGATTGTACGCGCGCTACGGGGGCCTTCAGGGAGCGAGAAGAAGCTTGGGAGGGTCCTCACCTCCGCGTGGAGCTCCTGGGAAACTTGATTTGGCCGGAACTGGACCGTGGCGGCCGGTCGACGACGGCCGCAGCTCGGGCAGGGATTGGCGGCGCGGGAAGCTCGGGTGTAGGGCGTAGCTGGGCTCGGGAGGCTTGAGAGAATCTTGGTGAGAATGTTGGAGCTCCGAGGGTAGCTTTTATAGGAGGGGAGGTATCCCTAGGCGGGCGGCCACGCCAGGATTTGGGGCGCCGGCGCCGGCGGGACTTGCCAAGCGGGCGAGGGGGGAGGTTTCCATAGGGGCAGCGCGCTCAGGAGGGAAAGCGAGGGCGAGAAGCTTCGGCGAAGCTTCGTGGAGGGTCCACCGGGCGTGGGGGAGGGAGAAGGCTCAGGCGCGGCGCAACGGAAGGAGGGGGTGAAACTGACCGGTGGGCCCCTGTTGTCGGCGAGTGGGAGAGAGAGGGGGCGCGGGACAGCACGCACGGCCGAGCTGGGCCAAGGAGTTGTTGGGCCGGCTCGGGGTGGGGGAGTGCTGGGCCGAAAGGAAGAAAGGGGAGGGGGCTGGGCTGGCTCAGGAAGAAAGATGAAGGTGCAAATGCGAACCAGGAAAAAGCTTAGGGAGCAAAAGCGAACTCGACTGAAATAAAGTTTTCTAGGATTCAAACAAATGCAAATAAAATTCAAATTTAAATAGAATTTAAATTCCAACTTAACCTGCCATCAAACAAAACACAGTGCAGTAGCATGAATGCAACAAAAATATTTCTACAACTTATATTTGATTTTAATATTCATAAATAATTTATTTAACCTATATTAAATATGAGAAATTTAATAAAAGCAAATTATTTACTAAAAATTTTAAATGGGCTATTTTTGGGTGTTACATCGAGACTAACATGCCCTTTAGTGAACTTGTAGTCTCATTGGTGAGAAAACATTTCTCGCAACTCGAGTTGCCAATTCAACCTTGATCCAATGTGGTAAAATTATATCATCTCTCATTTTGGATCATGCTCTTAATATATGTTTTGACAACCCACCGTAATATAGTCTAAATTCATTTACCTGATCTTATTGATTCAAAACTAGTGTATGTGAACCTCTCCTACATACCTCATCACATATACACTAGATAAAAGGAATTTGGTCTATATTGTGAGGTTTCATAATTCATAACCTATTTGCCATCCACATACAAGGGTCATTGATTATGAAACTAGTTATTGTGCAATTTAATGCTTTTCTCTCTTTGTCAAATGGTTTATCTCATGAGAGAATGCATATGGTTAAACATTGATTATATTGCACAACAAATTTGTCTAGAGGCAAAGGTATGATTCTCCATTGACTAAGTATTTACCTTGTACATCTAGGCTTCATATCATGTTGGTGTGTGCATCAACATGCAACTATATTGAACTTCTCATACCTATTAGATAGTTGGTTGACACCTTACTTAAAATTGACTTGGTGTCAAGTATTTCTCAAACATGAAAGGTGTGAACTAAATATACTAATATGATGCATAGCTTGATATAAGTGCATGTCCTTGTGTGACATAGGATAGTCTTTGAAAAACTCATCTAACACGATAGGTTGTGTGCCATTTTTGAAAATATTTGTGTTTTGGTCTTTTGATCATTGTCGATCTACTTGTGACCATGGTTAACCTTGCTTGATTGTTGGTTGATCACAAATAGCGAGATATTCTCTCAAGTTCATAAATCTTTATCTATCCATCCATATTTCTCATCTCTCTTAGAAGAAATAAGAGAAAATGTTGTTTTTGGAAATCATGTCTCTATCTTTCTAGTTCACATGATCTTTTCCCCTCATCTTAGTCCGTCTCTCTGACCCTTGTTCCGGATCTTCCAACTTTGTTTCATAAAATGACATAACAAATCAAATGTAATGGATTCATTGGAAATCTTATCTCTCTAAGGAAAAACTTGAAATTTTGGAATCAATGTCTATCATATACCTACTCATATCAAGGGGACATGTTTTATAACTCAAAATCCATTCGAATTTGCCAAGTCTTAGCTGCCTGGGAGAAACCAGTCTGACCGGTTTCCCAAACGACCTAGGGAGTTACCCCACGTGGATAACTTACCCCTTTAGCCTTTCTCTCTCCTCCCTTACCCATTCACCACGAAAAATTACTCCTCCTCTATTCTTCACCGTGAGAGGACCCCCAATGGAGATCTCTTGATTCATCTAAGGAAAAGGAGCGTTCTTGTTGGGATTAGAGTGCCCCTAGGTGGCCTGACCGGATTCCCCACCGGACTTTGATTTAAATCTTCATCCCCTCTCGACTTCAAGGCTCTCAAGGTATTCAAATGTTCCCTTTGCCCGATCTACTCACTCTTCTGGCATGTCTAGGAACCTATCCCTAAGAGATCAATGGATTTGGTGGGCTACATTTTGTAGATCAACGATTTGTGCCCTCACTGCGCAAAGCGGTCTGACCAGTTTGGCAAACCGGTCACCGGTTTGGGCAGTGGAGGCCCAAATCATTTGCTTGCAGTTTGTTGGCCCTCGTATCGAGTAGGGGTAGTTTATCTTGGCATATCATGATCACATTCTTATAGTTTCAGCTAGTTTACCGGAAATATTCGGTAATCAACGAAAATTTCCGGCTAATGCGACGGAAATCTCCGGTGACTTCATCGAATATTTCCGACAAACGACAGTCTCCCATCATGCTCTATCTTGATTGTTTCCCAGCTGGGTTTGGCTCAGCTCGGGTGAAACCGGTCTGACCGGTTTGGCCCTGAGCTGACCCAAATCCTTTCGGATACTCTCTATTTGATCCATTCTTTAGTCAATCTTTTTCCTGGGTACTTATGTTATGTATTCTATCAATTGTGAACCCAGGAAGGACAGAGAAAGATGCCTAAGGGATCACACGCCGAGAGGATCAAAAAGGGGCGTCATGACACATCCGCCGGCAGCAGCTCGGGTGTGGTCAGCGGGAGATCTTTGAGGCCTAGAAGGCCAAAGAGAGCAGCAAAGCAGCAAATTGAGAAAGTGGATGAAGTAGAAACCACTTCTAGTGATGAAGATGATGTTGATGATGAGGCTTATCGGATTGAGCATCGTCATGGCAGTGGGGCGGCTCATGATGATGATGATGAGATGGGCAAAGAGCAGGGAGAAGAAGAGGAGGAAGCAATAGGACAAGATGATGGTGGAGAGTCGCCATTTCCTAAAGTAAAAGATCCATCAACCCCTACTACTTGGAGATTGGTGAATTACAGGGGGCTAAGGATGACTGATGAGGCTAGAGAACAGAGGAGAGTGAGTCCTATTGGTGTACCAAGGATAGCCTCTGATTATAGGTTTCACACGGCCTTTCAGCGGGATTACTATCAGACGGTTGTGATTAAAGGGAGAATTGTCTGTGAGCAGCATTGGATATACTGGGATTACATGGTAAAGGCAGAAAATGTGATATTCAACCAAATCATCGAGACTTGCAAATATAGAAAGATCTACTCCATCATGAGCTACAAAAAGGATTGGAACACAGAGGTGATAACCCAATTTTATGCCACAGTCTATTTTAAGGGAGATGAGCTAGAGAACAGAAGGATGCATTGGATGACTAAGGGGACCTCATATAGCATCTCATATCTAGCCTTTGCAGAGATTTTTGGTTTTAGGCAAGCTGATAGGAGTCGCCATAGGCCGCACTTAGATGGGGCCTTTCCAGTAGAAAATATGAAGTTTATGTACCCTAGCACTGAGACAGGGAACTTTGGAAAAGTGGCTGGCCTACACACATATTATCAGGTGCTGAACAGGATGCTTAGGGCAACACTTGCTCCCAGGGGTGGCAACACATCAGAAGTATCCCTGTTTGGAAAGAACCTGCTTGCTAGAATGAGACCGGGAAAGGACAAGTTTTGTGTAGGTGACTACATTTGGGAGTAGATCAAGCACAATTATGAAAATCCTCAGAAGCTTTGTGGTTATGTGCCTTATCTCATGAGGGTTATAGAGAGGATCACGAATATTGCATTTCGTTGTGATGCATCTCATGGAAGAATTCGTGTACCCATTCCAAAGAAGATCATACTTCCATCTCCACGAGCAGATCCACCTACAAACATAGATACAACAGCAGGTGATCAGCAACAACATGGGGAGCAGCCGCAGCAGCAATTCGACATGTCTCAGCAGCAGCCCTAGGAAACTGGTCTGATCGGTTCCCCAAACCAGTCTGACCGGTTTGGCCCTAGGAGCTCCTCTCACTCCGAGCGGCAATCGTCTCCCATCAAGAAGTTGTTGAACCTACTCATTGGTATGTGCAAAAGTCAGAGGGACATCCAAGTGGACCTTAGGCAGCAATGGATTGATAGCAAGAAGACTCGGGATGAGTTCAAGAAATTGCGTGCCGTATTGAGTCCGGATAACCCTCCATCTCCTATCTCACCACCTCATGAGCTGCCAGAGATACCCCCGCTTCAGGACATTGTGACAGATCACATGAAGACGGGTTACTTGGAGGAGTTTCATGACTTATTTGGATATGGGCCGATTGGTTCGAGCTCCAGGGTTATACACTTCGGAGGGTGACATCTTTGGTTCTTCTTTTGTGTTCGCACCAACTGGAGACCCATCTTGTGCAGCTGCCTCGTACCCCTCCCCGTCATATGCATATGCTGGTACATCATCTTCTATGGCAGGACTTCAGTACTCTAGTGCACCATCTCCATCTCCCAGAGACTTTGCTTCACAGGCAGCGGCTTCCATCTTTGGACCTTCTACCACTCCTAGTCATGGTACCTTTAGCACATCTATATCTTCTTCCATGGCTAACCCATCTCAATCACTCTAAGTTATCATACATATACATTGGATTGAGTGAAGGATTTCATTGGACTTCATCTTCTTCGTTAGATGATCCGAGCGCGAGTTTCTGATAGGAGCAGGACTACAAGCTTCTCCAAGACCTTTTATGGATGATTGATGACAAAGGGGGAGAAGAATGGATTAAAAAGCATCAAATTTCAGAGCTTCTTGTAGTCTGTCAGACAAAAGCGGTCTGACCGGTTTCTGTAACCGGTCTGACCGGTTTTTGTAGTGTATACAGAAACTTGGATGTAATATTCGTACTTTATCTCTTTGTGGACTTGAGAACTTGTAATGTGTGCTACTGAGTGTGTTGTACTTATTTATGTATTCTAAGTGACAATTTGCTGGTGTGATATGCATGTGTTAATTGGTGAAATGCTTTGTGCATGTGCTGACTGGCCAAACCGGTCTGTCCGGTTTCTGAAACCGGTCTGACCGGTTTCAACTGAGACAGCAGATGCACATTTGTCTCTTTGTTGTGTGAAATACATGTCATATGCATCACGTGTTATTTTGTTTTGTCACACACACTTGTTGCACTTGTTGGATGCTGAGATATAGGGGGAGCCCTCATTTTCTCCCTTATATGTGCATTTGGCATATGAGGCCAAAATTTTGATATTCCATTCAAAGCACCTATTAAGGGGGAGCTCATGATATATCTCAGATATTTAGAGCTTTAATTTCTTATCTATTTATAAGCTTTAATCATGTTGTCATCAAGCACCAAAAAGGGGGAGATTGAAAGTGCATCTAGGCACTTATGTGTTTTGGTGATCTGCATGACAACATGATTTGTGAACTAACTTGTTTGGTTAAGCATATGAGCAGGGTTTTATTCTTATGATTATTTGTGAGACACATGCTTTAATGAGAATGGAAGCTCTATTGTGGTATTTGATGACATAAAAGCAAGCAAGTGGATATGATCTCATGACACTAAGATAGACAATGACAAGTTAATAAGAATGACAAAAGAGACAAGACTTTATGCATATCGGTTGGTCTCATCTAGACGAAGCTTGTCAAAGGAAATTGGGATAATTTATTTGAAGAAATTGGAATTTCTTTAGACTTGGTCATTAAGCCATAGAATGAATAAAAAGTAGACATGATTCTATGATTCGCAAGTAGTCTCATATGAAAAGAAGCTTATGGTACTGACAGTGCGAAAAAGTTTTATACCTTGCAGATTCACCTATTCACCCCCACTAGGTGACATCAAGATCCTTTCATGTCCACCTGTGTAGTTCTCATTTTTGCTAGGTTTTGCTGCATGTTGCAAGTGTATATTTCACGTGTTTCAGATATTTGAGAAGAATATGTGAATATTACGAAAGTAGATCTGGATGTTGCATATGTTTCACACGGATGTTGCAAGTGTTTCATCCAAATGTTGCATTTTTATTAAGAGGTTTTGACTGCATCCGTGCGTGGCTGAGAGTTGGGAGCGCTGATTTGGGAGCGTGCCGTTGTTAGTGTTGCAAACAATGACTACTCATGTTGCGGACACTATTGTTTGATGTTGCATATGCTATTCTTGGATGTTGCAAAAATTTTGCATGTTGCATACAACATCATACCTACGTTGCTGCGGGAATTTCTACTGCAACAGTATCGTCTGATTTTTTCCCGCCCGTCGGATGTTCGGGCGCTAGCAAAACCGAAGGATCAATGTTTCTGCCAGTTTTTTCATCTGTCACCTTCTAATCCAGGACGACTAGGATAAACGTAAGCAAACCTAAAGAACAGGAAGAAAACGTGCCAAACCGCTCAAAACCAGACAAATACGAGGTAAACCTGGTAATATACGCCCTGAACCACCAAAAATCAGAATGAATCAGCCTCGTCAAGGAAGCAACATCCACATCGCTCAGATTTTTTTCAAAAAAGACCCCAACTTCATTCCATAAATTAACCCACACTTCGGATCCCGGAGACAGAATATCTTGTAGTCTTTTATAAAAGCCCCCAAACTTTACGTTAATCAAGTTGGCGTCCTCTTCCTTTCAAAACCCTCTATGTTAGCCCATAAAAAGAGTAAATTTCATCATCGATCCTTAAACTTGTCTCAAGTTCTCGTCCCAATCCCCGTAGTCTCAAAATGCACATAACGATCCTTAAACTTGTCTCGTGCTCCCGGTCCTTAAACTTGTCATAAGTTCTTACCTCGGTCCTGGTACCCTCAAGCATTTAAGCATTCTGAGACTTGTCTCTTTCTCTCGTCTCGATCCTTAAACTTGTCTCATTATCTTATCTAGTTCCATATACATTAAAAATGCATTGAGTTATTAGAGAAATTTTTTGAGCTATTTAAAATATTAAGATTTCAAACCAAGTTCAAAATTAAAGGCGCGGTCATCATCACAAATTGAGTGCGAAATATCAAAATATCTAAAACAACCAGGAGCCAATTTTTTTATTTTCAAAAATATCCATTCAAAATAACCAAAATCAATTGGCATTCACATCTCTTTGTAATCCAAAAAATAAAATCAATTATTTAATAATTGTGTTAAAATAACAACCTTTGTGCATTGAGACACATTGTAGACCTGGGAGATTTGCTTCACTCCAGCGTAAGACCTTTAAATCTTTAAGGTTTAGGACATGCTAGTCAATTTAACCTATAATGACAAGGAACACAATTTAATCAGTAACTTTTTGCAGGCTCACGTTGGCTGGTTTTCAGAAATGTCCTGATATGAGTTTACCATCGGTTATAATTTCCGAATTGTGAAGATAGATAGTTAAAAAGAATAACCTGATTTCATCGGCTATTGATAATCGATTCCATCTCAGAGATTTCTATTAATTATTTAATATCTTCTATAAACAAATTCATTAAAATAATGAAAATTAAGCTATTGTTACTATTATCGGACCGGACCTAACCGAGACAACAATAACAGGTTTAATAGGCACGGTCGATGAATCTAGATATGAAATCATGGTGCACAAGCTAGCAGGGCACCAGAGCGGCCACGCGGAGGCTAGGGCATTAAAGGAAGCGGTGTCTTGTTTTGAAAAAGGAGCAAGGGAAACATAAGGCTTGGATTTATTGGCTTGCATGCTGATGAGGACATCACTCCTATGGATACACACAACAATCCTCCATTGATCATTCAAAGTCCAATCACTAGAGTACGTGCTGAGTTCGTTCCTAAGTACTTCTTTATATGATTATGAGAATAGATTGCTACCTAATGATTATATTATGATTAGGAACCATGGAGAGGACCAAAACATAGTTGGAGAAGAGTTTCAAGGTGGAGAGGACCAGCAAGGGCGTGCAAGGCAACATGGAGCCCCAAAGTTGACTTCGAGTCTACCTCGGAGTCTAGGAGCAGTCAGCGCTAAAACAGGCGTCTAGGTCATATACGTGCTCAGATTTGGACGTTCTTTATATGTTTGGAAATCTAAGAATACCCTTTCCAATGACACCGGTCTCATGTCAAAATTCATCCGGAGTCATCAAGAATTAACGAAAGAAGTTGACGTCCATAATCTGTCTCGATGTTGTGTCGCCGTATTTTAGCCTTTGGACCATGTATCGTGTGAGCCCATTAGGGACGCGTCCAGAGGTCTTTCCATGACCCATGAGTCTATTCATCGCCTCTATCATGGAGATTTGTCGTTGTTTGCTCTCTAGGCCGAATGCCGGGTCCATCTCATCACCGACGCCGGGGAGCGGGGTGATGCAATACCGCCCGTACATTCAGAAGGTGTTGCCATGTGGGTGACACCCGTGGCAGCTTACATGAAGCAGTTGACCAGCTGTCACGGTGGGCTTCCTCGCTGTCCTCCAACACGGCCACCAGCCAACGGCATACATCCATTTGTAGGACCTTCGCACGCGAAATGGAACGCCGTCGGTGGCGCGCTGCTCCTCAAGCGCTCCTGGACTAGAAGGGCGTGTCCAATGAGCTTTGCAAATCGTCAAGAGGGGGCAGGGACTTAAGATTTTTTAGATGGTGTGCGAGCTTAGCTAGGACCTGTTCGCTAGCACGCTTCCTGCCTTTTGCGCTATGCCTTCCATGTACAAAAAACTGGGATCAGCTAGCGATTTTGATCGCTGTTGGAGACAACGGTGGATGCATATTATATGTATGGATCATGGGGCGGGTTTGGATTGAGTAGTGTCGGACCCTTTCGGGACCCAATGAAACAATTAAGAATATGGTTAATTGAAAAGGTAATCTGCTTTAGGATTCGTGCTGGAAATTGAAAAGGGAGTTAGGGAGCAATCCCTATCCTCGTCCTTGTCCGATGTCCGAGTACAGTTTTAACGCCGTCTTTCAACATGAAAACCCAACCGATTTGAATACCTTCTAGAAATAGCAACCAACACATATAAATTCAGCAAAGCAGATGGCTCAACTAGCAAAAGCGTCGCTCTGATGTAGTGTTTGGATATATGGAAATGAGAGATGGGACATAAATACGATGGTTGAGGTAAATCTTTTCCATTGTTTGAATTTTGGGTTTGAAAAAAGAAGGGGTATAGGATAAAGACAGGATGGACTTATATCCCAGGTGGAGGGGTTGGTTATGACAGAATATTTGGGTTAAAATATGTGAATTACAAAATTACCCTCGTACCAAATAAACTTCTACGCATAAAAAGGGGCACCTGAGTAGTTTCCTAATAATCAAGAGGCACCTGAGTAGTTTCCTAATAATCATCCAAAGCTGACATCTAAGAGTATCTTTAAGAGCCTATCTAAAATATACTCTCTAAAATATTATTTAGAGTCATTTAAGTAAAAAAATTGTATATCTTTATACTTTTTTAACAGCTTTTCTATATCTCATGCGCACTTTAGAGAGTCATCTCGCTCTTTATCTTTGGTCAGATATCTATATTTGGATATCCAATTGTTTATGTTATTGGAGGGTGTTTTTTACTAAAATCTTTATTTCTGTAAATTAGAAAAGATATAAAGAACCTTTTAAAGATGCTCTCAACGTGGAATGGAAAATGATTTTGATTTCCCGGTCCATAATATCCCTATCCCATTCCACGTTTCATCCAAACGCGAAACGCGAAGAAAAAAAAATCGCCCTCTTATTCGCCTTCCTCCCCTCGTTCGCCTCGAACCCTCGAGCTCGACGGAGGCGACGGCGGCGGCGCGGCGAGATGAAGGTCTCTGTCAAGACCCTCAAGGGCTCTAGCTTCCAGATCGAAGTGGAGCACGCTGACAAGGTACCCATCGCTCGCGCTTCCGATCCGTCGTCGTGATTCTGGTTTCAGGATAGATTGGCGCGGCTGCTTCGCGAGATTTGTTTGTTTGTTAGGTTCGTTGGGGCCTTGGGTTTAGTGAGTTTATGTGCGTATGCGATGGGTGTTGAAGCCCGCGAACGAAGCTGGCGTGGATCCAATCTGTAGATAGCTGGTTGGGTTCCGGTGGGACGAGCAGAGCATTGGAACATAGAGCTGTTGCAGAGTTCGCTTGTGGATGTGGTGTCTTGGGTTTGGGTTCCTTCTAGGTGATGTTTTTGGTGATACACGAGTCAGATGGCACGGCGAAGTTATGAGGCCTTAACCTATCGGTTGCTTCCCTTTCTGACGGAGCGCAGGAGTTGCCGTCGATCTACTGTTGTTATAATTTTCTGTGCAGTTGTGTGTTTGATCGAAACATTTAATGCAAACATGATACTTCGTGTGCACGCGCATATATCAGTTATTATGGATTTCAGTTTTCGCTCAGGAGTCACTATTGACTCGTTGATGTTAGAATTTAGATCTCATCAGTATGTGCTACTTTTCGACAGTTTGTTTCTAGGCAGCTTTAGGATGTAATGCTGGATTTCATTTATTAGTTATCATCGATTTCAGTTTGCGCAAAGGAGTCACTATTGACTCGTCAATGGTAGATCTCGTCATTATGTGCTACCTTTGACAGTTTGTTTCTAGGCAGTGATGTAATGCCGAATTTCACCTATTTGGTAACGTGGTAGGAGTGGATCAAATAGGTGCGTGAATTGACTGCCATATCAGTAACATTCAAAGGCCGCAAGATTTTTAGTATACCTCCCTTGTTTCTGTTATCTATCAAATGGTAGTACAGATAACACAATCCTAGATTGTATCAGCACCCATTTTGTGGTTCTTTGTTTCTATCAAGATAAGAAACTGGCGTTATTTCATGCTCGCTACTGACATAAGTGCTTCAAACAGGTTGCTGATGTGAAGAAGGTCATAGAGAGTAAGCAAGGGCAAAATGTCTACCCAGCTGACCAACAAGTGCTCATACACCAAGGAAAGGTTCTCAAAGATGAGACTACGCTGGAGGAAAACCAAGTTCTTGAAAACAATTTCCTTGTTATAATGCTCAGACAGGTAGGCTTATTTGATATTCTGGTTAATAAATGACGAAAATCATGGGTGGCATATTTATACATGGGATGTCAAGAAAGTTACTGTCAAGTTATAAATAGGGCGAACTGTCATAGTGCACTGAATTGATTTGAATGAATCTCATCATTTTCTGGTTTGCTGGCTTATTATACATAAATGTATGTCTGGATGCAAAAAGCTACTGGCATAGCAGTCCTTATTCTTCTGCGTTTGATAAGGCAGCTACCGTTTATTACTTATCATGTATAGCTCCTTTTATTTCATTTCTAACTGCAACCCTTTACAGAACAAGGGCTCATCAAGTGCAGCACCAGCCAAGGCATCCGCAAATCAGGTCAGATGTTAGAATAATTGTGTTTTGTGTAAATACCGGTTCTTTTTCACCTTTTGTTTCAATTTTCAATACACAGTACCTCCTCAACCCATCTCATGTTTAAGAAACACTTGTTGAAAATACGTTTTTATTTATTCCTTTTTCATGTATTATTATCACTCCACATAAAGACATTATGGCATGATCTTAGTTTATTTTATGGCAAAACATAAATGGGGTGCATAAAGACATTATGGAATGGTCTTAGTTTATTTTATGGCAAAACATAAATGGGGTCTGCTGCATAACGGTTTTGATTATGCCGCTGTGACTGTTTCATCATTTGACTAAAGCTCATAAAGAAGCCAACCAAAATGGTTGAAGTTGAACTACAATTGAGAAGTTCTGAGCCATGCTTGTAGTTCACTGTACTTTTGCCATCTGTTGAGTTTTATTGTCTTGTAAAATCATTTATTTCCCTACACGAATATTGATTTTCGTGAACACTTTGCGCTACAACCTACAAGGCTTCCAAACTATTTTGCTGTTGGGATTAGATTGTAACTTAGTTACTTTTGCAGGCGCCTCCTACTCAGACAGTGCCTGCTACTCCTTCACCTCAAACTTCTGCAGCTTCAGCTGCACCGGCACCAAGGTACGTTTCTCAGTGTAAAATAAAACTTGATCTGTAAGGATTGACAGTTCATATCCTTTTCATTTTTGTACGCTAGCACAGGAAACACAATTACAGTTTTCAAGTATGACAGTTCTTCTATTATATTTGTTTTTCGGATTATAACAAAACAAAGTTAGTTGTGCATAGTACGATTCTTTGATACTAGTAGTTGGCTTGCGGTAAGGTTCACAGATTCATGCCATGCTTTGATTCCTTGCTGTTTTAAGGAAGTTTCTTACCTTTCACCTTTTTCAAGGTATTTGTTAACTCAAGTCAAGTTGTAACAATGCAAAAGTTGTTGGGCCTGTCCATTCACTGATTTTACAACCATTGCCATTGCCAGCCAATTAACATTATCCTCCTTAAATTTTCTGAATTAGTGTACCTGTCAGTGCACCTGCTCCGACTGCCACAGCCTCCCCAGCTCCTGCTGTTGCTGTAACGTGAGTTCCTGATTTTCCTTCCATCGTTAATTTTTCGTAATAATCACAGTTCATGTTTGATGATGTATGGGCATTTCCTGTTAAGAATAGCTGGTAAAGTTGCTATAATCACATTTCACATATCTTTCTCTTATGCTGTCACTTGAACAGCACTGAAGCAGATTCTTACGGCCAGCTTGCCTCAAACCTTGTTGCTGGCCCCAACTTAGAGGGGACGGTACAATCCATTCTTGAAATGGGTGGTGGGACATGGGATAGAGACACTGTACTACGTGCTCTACGGGCTGCATTTAACAATCCAGAGAGGGCTGTCGAGTACTTATATTCTGTAAGAATGATTCTTTCTCCTAAATACTTTCTAGTTCTTAGTTCTTAGTTCTTACTTGATGAGCTTCAAACCCTGGCTACTGAAATACTTGTAGGCTGTAGCTAGTGAGCATATTGTGATATTGTGTTTTGCTTACAGTAGACTGATGCTGCTTGATGAATAGTTTAGTTTTGCTCAGTAGACTGAGCACATCTGTTTAATTTGATTCTTTTTCAGTTGACTTTGTGCCCGCTAGAAGTTCTAATTTTCTTTGTAATGTACAGAGTACAACATTATGAGAGTTTTGTTTTACACATGTCCTGTGGCAAGCCAATGTCCTTAATCTTATGGTATGCCCCATGGCACACTAATGTCCATCTTTCTGTTTGTGTTTATTAAAGGGGATTCCTGAGCAGATGGATGTTGCTGCACCACCTCCAAGTTCCCAGGCAGCCAATCCTATCCAGCCTTCACAACCAGCTCAAGCTGCAGTTCCTTCGTCCGGACCAAATGCTAACCCTCTGGACCTCTTCCCTCAAGTAATTTCCTTATACCCGTGCATGTGCTGGCACCTTTGTGGTTAGTTGATTTTGTTTCTGATGTTTACCCTTTTTAAAATTGCAGGCCCTTCCAAATGCTTCTGCTAATACTGGTGCGGGAAATCTGGATGTTTTGCGTAATAATTCACAGTTCCAAAATCTTCTCAGTTTGGTGCAGGCTAATCCTCAAATTTTACAGGTTTTTCCCATGCTTATCCTTTTCTCCATATAGACCTACCCCTTTTGCAGCCCATTGACAATTCATTTTTGTGCAGCCATTGCTTCAAGAATTGGGGAAACAAAATCCCCAGGTCATGCAGCTGATCCAGGAAAACCAAGCAGAATTCATGCGCTTGATCAATGAACCACTTGAGGGAGATGAAGAGAATGAAATGTTTGCACTTCTTCCTTGTCCTGCCACGTTTTTTTTTCTTATGCTGCCCGCATTGTTTGATATTTTGTACTTCCTGAATCAGGAACATGATGGACCAGATTGCAGATGCAGCTGAGACCATTGCGGTCACTCCAGAGGAGAACGAAGCTATACTTCGTGTAAGTTGATGGATCTTTACTAGTTTCTTCACATTTTCTTGCACCTGCGGCTCACCACTGTGATTCTCATGTTCATTTTCCCCATCACATTGTAATGTCATTGCGTATTCATGCACAGCTTGAAGGGATGGGCTTTGACCGGGCGCTTGTGCTGGAAGTGTTCTTTGCCTGCAACAAGAACGAACAGCTGGCCGCGAACTACCTCTTGGATCACATGCACGAGTTCGACAATGACGATGGGCTCGGCGGGGGGCCACCATTATAAGGAGTTCAAGCTCTGCATTATGCAAGGCTGTAGGCGCAGAGTTAGAACTTTTTTGGGATTTGTCTCGCCTGTTCGCTACCCCTAGTCTTGAATTCGTTTCTGTTTGGCATTGCTGTTTAGTACATAACTCTAGATTACCATTACAGACAGACTTTATAACCGGATATCATGAGTCAGTTTGCTGCATCTACTTTTTCTTGGCTTTTTATATGGATGGATGTTTATTTCTTGGCTTTTTATATGGATGCATGTTTAGATTTCGGTTTGTATGTTCTGATGCATTGTTCCCGGGTTTTTGAGTGCAACTCCCTGAAGCCACACGGGATCTTCTCATGTGGCTTCAGGGAGTTGAAGTCATTTTCATGCGACTCAGCGTGTTGTATGACATAAAGTTGCATTCCAGCAGCAAAGAACTTCTCCGTTACATGACACTGCAGCGATGCAGTTGCCTCACAGCTGGCAGCTTAAAGATAGCAAGCTGCTGCTTCGATTAAGAATCAACCAATCATGCGGTACCTATACCATCCAAAGCAAGGCTTTGGAACCAGGACTATCCAAAGCAAGTATTTAGAACCAGGACGGCATATAATCTATTCAGACACTGGATGAAACATCAAACTGCAGGAGGACAGCATAGGATCTATCCAGACGCTGGGTGAAACAATAAGAGTAGCATTTCGCCAAAGGCATTGAACTGTAGCACTGGCAGTCTGCTTCATATGTTCACGAAACAGTTCAACGTTACATGCTACAGATACGTTTCTCTGTGCCTCAGCAGTTTAGATTCACGAGTTGGAAGACACTACTATAGTATAAAAACCTAACCAGGCCTATGTCACTTCCAAAACACCATAGCATACTGTGCACATACCGAGTATACGGCGCTCATCCATGAGTATACGGCGCATTGCCTGTCGCAAGATTCCTATCGAGCCCAGAACCATCCAAAATGAGCTAAGGTATCATCATTAAAAAGGAGTATCACGGTCAGTCATCATCGGAAATATCTATTATGTCAAGGACCATGCTTCGATCTGGAGGAGTTAAACCGGATGGATCTGCTGGCTGAAGTGGAACAATATCCAAGCATGGAGCAGATGGCTGGGAATGATCTCCAGTGGCTTGAGTCACCACCACCTGGTTAGCAACAGCAAGAACGGCAGTGTCAGAGCATGGAGGTGGTGGCTGGGACTGTTGCGGCGATTCATCTTTATGAGGCAACATATTGATTTTGCGGCTACTGACTTCATCTGTCCGAGAATCGACCAATGGTGCAGGGTTAATCTTCCTTGATCGTGAACAAGTCAGAATTCTTGCTCTTTCTCTCTCTCTTTTTCTTCGCTCTGTTCTTTTGTTTACAAGGGGCTCGGTTGACCCGCTTGACCTGTCTGATTCATAGAAGTCCAGCCACGCACTCATCACAACATACTCCTTTTCCCTCACAGGCTTCCTTTTGCATTTTCCCTTTCGCTGCTTCTCTGGTGCAACAAAGCATGATGCCTTTGGTTTACTTCCAGGGACAGCTGGCAGAAAATTGATTTCCCTAACTTCTTCAGGCTCATGCTGCCAGTGTGCCTTTTTTGAGGAGCTCCTGTCCACTAACTTCTCATCGCTGCAGCCAATTGCAGGGGAAAATTCATTTTTCTCCAGTGCAACCCAGTCTTGCTTCAGTCTTTTCTGAGGGTAAGCTAGCTGAGAGCATTCTTTCTGAGCAACCTGGAGCTCATGCTGCTCTCCTGCTTTCAGAACAGCAGTTTTCCTAATGTCTTCAGGCTCATGCTGCCTGTGTGCCTTCTTTGAGGAGCTCCTGTCCAGTAGCTTCTCATCACTGCAGCCCATTGCAGGGGAAAGTTCTTTTTTCTCCAGTGCTATCAGGTCTTGCTTCAGTCTTTTCTGAGGGTGAGCTAGCTGAGAACAGGCGTTTTGAGCGATCTGGGGCTCATGCTGCGTTCCTGCAGGTGATTTCGCATCATTGTAGCCCTCAGACAGAAGCTCTTGCTTCTCTGTTGCATCCAATCCATGCTTCTGATCCAGTTCTCCTTGCAGTGAAGCAGGCAAACCACTGGGTTTCTGAACATCATCAGGCTTATGCTGCTTGCCTGCCTTGACTACCTTCTTTGATGCGCTACTTCTCGGTGACTTTGGAGTAGCACAACCGGCTAGAGACAAAAGGTCGTGCTCTGCTGCAACCAAGTCTTGTTTCCTCTTTGACTTCCTTGGAGATTCAGCAAGCAGAACACTTGTTCCCAGAACTTCAGGTCTGCGCTTCTTGCTTGCCTTCTCTGAGGAGCTACTTCCCTGAGGTTTCCCATTGCTGGCACTCACTAGAGAGAGATGCTTGTCTTCAGCATTTGGTTCTGTGGCTTTAGTATTCCCCTTCAATGCACATGAACCAGATTCTTGAATGGCTCCTTTTGACTTGGACATTTCCGATGGGCAAGTCAGGAGCAACTGAGAACCTGGAGAGTATATGGTGTGAGTTGATATGGTAACATGACCTTACTAGAATGATAGGGACCAAATGTCTTTGTCCAGTAACAGTGGGATTACCACAGTTCACAGAACAACATAATATTAAACAATAAATTTTACTATGTAAAGGTTTGTTATGGTCTGCATGGTTGCTTGCGGAAAATGCCAAGCATGAACCCCCTCATGACGAAAAATTTATCACAGCACAAAAATTTCGGTTGCATCAAGAATGAAAACAATCATGCACCTAGCTGATTTTATGTGTATTAAGAATTACTGTATTCAGACAAGCATGAAGTGCTGGCGCCATGTTTGGCTTCTGTAATCTTTATTACATAGGTCTGTGTTTACAAATAAATGCATATTACATACTGAGAAGTTTGACATATACCTCCTGGAACTTTCTTTTGAGATGGTGCCTCTAATTCCAACGTTGTTTTTTCATATGTACCACAACAGCCATTCTTGTGGCTGCAGAAAATAACACAATCAATAACAGCTCTTCCCATTCAACAGGTACTCTATCCAAATACCATAAGTTTTTGTTTGTTAGTATAAACAGTCTTACTTGTGCCAGTGACAAAGCATGTTCCCACAGGATGCATCAGTATCAGCGTTCTCAATGCAGCAGGCATCAGACGGAGGACCCTGGTTGGTAGCCCTCAGGAGTGTATCTCCGCAAGATTCACACTGGAAAGTAGTAATTGAACATCCAGATCATGATAACAGTAGTGCCAAAAAGGAACTTTACAGCAAACAAGAGAACATAATGAACACATTTCAGAATTACCTGCCACAGGTTACCCTTCAAGTTGTGGGGCTCTTCTGGACTGAAATCATGGCGGGTAGTGATATTGTACCCACCATCTGGTCTCTGAAGCACAAGAAAAAAAGAGAAATCACCAACAGGGCAAGCTTGTAGGTTTTCAGACAGGAAATACTAACCTGTTGATCTTGTACAGAGCATGAGTTAATAGCATCCATCCAAGAACGGAAAAGAGGGCCATGTTGGCATCTTACACAATTTAGTAGAAAATTTAAGCAGCAGGCATGCAGGGCAGAGTTGACTGCAATTGAAGGACACAAATTCTTAGTTAAGGACATGCAAGTTACCTGTCCTTCCTGTGATGCTTAACGTATATGATTGCATGAATCATTTCATGCAGCAATGCATTCTTCCGGTCAGTACATGAGAGATACTTCAGAACCGGCTCGGAGAGTGTTATGGTATTGCGCGGTTTTGAAAAGGTGCAAGATCCAAAAGAACTGCGTATAGACAACCAAATCAGTGTTTCAACAAGATTCAGAATTCAAAACTAAATGAAGATAATTTATAACAAAGGATGCAGTTATCTAAAGCAATGAATCAGGGGATGCTAATACATAGATATAAACTTGCAAGTATGATCCCTTCTGGGCAAGCATTCAATTATTCGAATCCATTATCCGACCATCAGATTGAGTTACTAAGCATAACAGCCATTGAAAGCATCACCAAAGTTCTTATTTTGTTTTTTTGTGATATTCAACTTAACTAACAAACCTTCTATAGCCACTCTGTTCATGGTGCTCCCCATCCCTATAAGAAATCCAGAAGTCGGAGACATATACAAGGTACCTAGTAAACCAGCGAACCAAACCACAAACAGGTTGCAGAAGAATATGGTCATGGCCACTGATCAGAAAAAATTTCTGTAGTATGCATAACAATTAAATTCTGCAGCTGTTAAGCACCAAGGAAAAATAAACCAACCGCATCACTCGCTTCCCTTTTTTTTCACATAAGTATCATAGATTCATAAGCAACTATAGCATGCCATCTGTTTGGAGGCAAGATGGAAACCCAATCACAAAAAAAGAATGAAGTTTTCCCCTCTCCCAACAATTTGCATGATCACCTCAGAGCCAGCAAGGTATTCTCATAATCCATAATAAGTACCAGTACAGTCCATTTTCTAATGCTACAGAATAGATTCAACAGCCGATTAGGAAAGGGAATGTAAAATCTCCATGATGTAAGGGAGCACAGTAGCACACACAAAGCTAGGAACGAAAAAAAAAACAGGGGCTCGTTTTATGGAAATCCGAGTGTCAATGCTAGAGAAAAAAAAAACTCCATGGTCATAGAAACCATGCTTCCTAAAAAACAAGAAAGAAGAAAAATAAACAAGAATAAAACCCTAACAATTTTGCCCCAAAAACGTGAGATGCGAGGGTATATGATCAAGACGGGGCTTCCTATCCATCTTGCACAAGATGGTTAAGTTATGTAACTTCTAGCCCAATAATTATAGCTTACCAACCTCCCACCACAAACATCGTTTAGCATTTTTTACAACTGATTCAACATTCTGTGAAAGTTGATTCAACATGTCGAATTGCCTGATTCAAAATTTTACGAGGTGGTTACCTGCAAAAAAATATAATACGAGGTGGTCAGATGATTTCCTCTCCTAAACCTCCCACCTCACTCAGGTTGTCCCCACCCAATACATTTTCAACATTTTCCTACAAACTGATTCAACGATCAACCGACAATTATGGAGGTAGCCAATAGGCGAAATTAGCACCCACCTCAACATTATAGATCGTTAAATATTTTACGGCGTGGTCCAAATGAGTCATTTTACTTCCCCTCCCACCTCATCCAGACTTGCCCCATACTTCATCTAGACATTTATCTATAACAGCACGAATCTCAAGATTGGAACCACGGTAAGTTAACTTCGGATCGAGACACCTTCGAACTACCGCAAATCAAAAGAAATGGCGAGGGCGCAGCAAAGGGAAAGCATAACACCCAAACGCGCCCAAATTTCGGCGGCCCAAAAGATTACCCCAGGAACCCCAAAAATCCTAGAAAAATGTGGCAAAACAACAGGCCGCGGAAAGCCAGCGCCTAGCGGCGCGAAAGGCAGCGGCCTTGAAGAGGCGAAATTAGCACCCGCGCAAGGAACAGGCGCAGGTAGGAGGTAGCCAAGAACGGGAAAACCCCAACCTGGTGGATAGCGAGGAGCCCCACTTGACGGCGAAGCCGGCGTCGGCGAGCGCCCCCTGGAAGTAGAGGCGGTCGTAGTGCTGGAACAGGTCCTCCACGTCCGGGTTCGGGTCCGCGAGGTCCGCCTCCGCCACCACATCCGCCATGGCGACGGCCGGCCGATCAGCCAGCGCCGGCCCCGCTCCCTCCGCGACCCCACCCAGCGAGAACACCAACCCTATCACAGCCCCTCCCCTCCTCGTCTCGGGTCCCGGCGGCGGCGAGGTTGCGGACGGCAGCGAAGGAGGAGACAGAGACGGAGACGGGGAGGGGGAGGATTCGAGTTTTCGAGTGAGAGTAGGGAGGCTCACAGTAGGGGCATGCAACCAGCACGGAGGAGAGGAACAGACGCGAGATGGCCGCGGGCGTGCCACTGACGTGTGGGTCCGCGCGGCGGTCCAGTTCCAGTAGCCTTTTTCCGTTGGAGTGATTAGCCTTTGTATGTAGCTCCGTCTCCTTTTCCTGTAGAGTGGGAGAGGTGGCGTGGAAGCCGTGGAGTGAGCCGGAGGCGGAGGCGGACGGCTGCGATGCCCCCCGCGAGTTGGAGCGGGCGGCACGCCAGCCGTCGGATGGGGTGGGCTGTATGCCACCACGCGACGCGTTGGGCTGCGGTGACCCGCTGACATGTGGGGCCGAAGGGTTGCTAGAACGGTAGGGCCGGTCTTGGGCACGTCAACGCCGGCTCGGCCGGCCTGGCGACGGTCGCCCTCACTCCCCGTCCCCACTGGCCACCGGGCCCACCGCGCAGCGTTCGCCGGCACGGCGCAGTTCTTGTGTACGTGGCCATGAAATTTCAGGGCAATATGCCTCCGTCCCAACGTGATGATTTTAGCTGGTTACTGTATTTGATAGCTGACTAAAAAGCTTGTTAGTCCGTGAAGGAGAAAAAGAGCGAGAAGATACTACAAATTAGTGTTTTGTTTGTTCGCTAGCGCGGAACTCGTGAATGGAGGATGCACATGCTTCCATCGCCTCTGCACTTTTGCGGCTGACTGTGGGAAGGTGGAGGGAGAGAAAAATCTGCGGACCTGACAGAAAGGAGATATACAAGATACAAAAGTTAAGAAAATCTTACAAGTGGGACCTCTTGAGATGATATGTGATCCTCCCAACTAAGAAAATCTTAACAAAAAATGAGTAGCACAGTTGGAAACGTCCTATGATCGCTCAATTGCCTTCAGAGTAGATCAATAATGGCTTATGTGACCTTTAAAGCTCTCATGTCATTATTTTCGCCGATGTGGTATCAAACCTTCTTAAGATGATCTATCTCATGAAGATACATTAGATGATCCTAAGATTGTATGCATTGGATCGAAGATTACACGTCGCTAATGTTTCATTGCAATGCATAAGATTACCACACTCCTTTTTCTATGTTATTAATGGCACGGCGTAGTTCTTGTTCCCCCTTTTGGTTCATCGAGATGTTCAAGGCACAGAGCTTAATTCCGGAAATCCAGTATCTAATTTAACCATGGCCGCAATCTCGAAACAGAACTTTTAAAATGACTTCAGGACCCTACGCTAACTAGTAGTAGAAAAAAAAAACGAAATCCGGAAATAGAACCCTGACCGTGGCCAGGGGAAGCCCACAGAAACGCCGAACCGGACCCACCTGTAAGCGCCCTGTAACAACCTCCCGCCCCGAGCTCCGTCCCCACCCTCCGCCGCAGCCCCTCGCCGCCGCGCCACTCCGGTGACCGCTGACGTGTCACCCCGCTCATTCCCTCTCCTCCCCCAACCGCACCCTCCGTTTCCCGCCACTTCTCCGCGCCATTCCCCCCCGCCCACCCGCCTTCTTCCTACTCCTACTAATCGATCCCCTCCCCTTCCCGCAAGCAATTCCCCTGCAAAACGCCAAAACCCTAAACCCGCCGAGAAGGGAGAAGCCATTTCCTTCTCCCCCCCTTCCGCAATGGCGTCGCGCCGAGCCAGCAACGGCCGCTCGCCGCTCGTGCGGAAGCAGAGCCAGATCACCGCCTTCTTCTCTTCCTCCCCCACCCCCTCACCTTCCCCGGCCACGCCGAATACCGGCGCGTCCAAGCCCACGCCGTCGCCGCTGAACCCCAGTGCGGCGCGGAGGCCCACGCTCGCCGCGGCCTCCCCTCCCCCTCCCAAGCAGCAGCATCCGCCGCCGCCGCCCGCGCAGGAAGAGAAGAGGGGGAAGAGAGATAAGAAGGAGCGGGATGCTGCTGCTCCGGTGGATGTGGCTGCGGCGTCGGCGGCGGAGGTGGTGGGGAGGCGGCTGCGGGTGTACTGGCCGCTGGACGACGCGTGGTACGAGGGGAGGGTGGAGGCCTACGACGCTGGCTCCCGCAGACACCGCGTGAAGTACGACGACGGCGACGAGGAGCAGGTCGACCTCGGGAAGGAGAGGTTTGAGTGGGCCGCCGCAGGTGAGGAGTCCACCCCACCGCCGGCGAGGAAGCTGCGGCGTCTCAGGCGGATGTCGGATACCGCGGTGGCGAAATCACCGGCTGTGGCGAAATCACCGGCTGTGGCGGAGGGTGAGGAGGACTGGAAGAGGGATACTGTCGCGGAGGATGAATCGGAGGAGGTGGAACTGGATGACGAAGATGAGGAGGAGGTTGTTCCGCTGAGGTCACGGAAGGGGAAGACGAAGAACTTGCCGGTGTCAGGTTCAGCACCATCGACATTAGGCTCTGGTTTGACATCGGCATCGGGGTCAACTGTTTTGAAGAAGAGGAAAAAAGTGGATGTGGGGTCATTGGATTGTGTTAAAAGGTTCAGCTTCGAAGCAGCTAATACCACTGGAAAAGTTGACCCAGAAGTGTCAGTGAGCTGTGGCCCGAGTAAGCAGTGGAATCTCTCAACCGCTGATGAGTTTAAGTTTGGCTGTTCTCTTGTGATTTTGGTTGCTAACTTGCTATTGTTACAGAGGAGCAAACTACAGGGAATGCTAACACCGCTCTTACTGGGGAGGCAGCTGAGCGCTTCGGACAGCGTGATGCGGAGAAGTTCAGATTCCTTGGCGAGTGAGTGCTTTTTGGTTGCTAGATGAATTTGTTTCTTTGCAATGTTAAATTATATGCTAATGTGTTATTTTAGTATATATTTTCACACGCATCGAGTAAGCTTTTTTGCCTTTTTCTATTTCTCTTTCGTCCAAAGAAACATGCTTCTATTTCCTCTCATTCTATTATAGAAAACAAAGAATTGGTTTTCTTTTCATAATATTTAGGTGCTATCAATTTTCTTAGTTGTAACAAAACTTTCAACTGTAGAGGGCGCAAAGACGCAAAAGGCAGACGCCCTGGAAGCCCGGGCTATGATCCAAGAACACTTTTATTGCCTCCCCAATTCGTGAAGAATTTGACTGGATGTCAGGTATATAAGTTAGTAATAATAACCACATTTTCTGTGCCGCAACCTGTATTAATGCTAACTGATAGTCTTTGTAATCGATAAATAGAGACAATGGTGGGAATTTAAAGCGCAACACATGGATAAGGTTCTGTTCTTCAAGGTACATTTATATTTTTGCACTGATTATTGGGCACTTAAATGAAGCCTACCTCATTTGTTGATTATAATATAAATTTGAATAGATGGGCAAATTCTACGAACTATTTGAGACGGATGCACATGTTGGTGCAAAGGACCTTGATCTTCAGTACATGAAGGCAAGAACACATCCTAATATTTATGCTTATTGATTCTTCAGCTATTACTCAGAAATCCAGCTTGCCTTTTCTCCTATTACCCAAAACTCACAGTTTATTTGTATCCAATCATGTTATTTTAGGGTGAACAACCTCATTGTGGATTCCCAGAGAAGAATTTATCAGTGAATTTGGAGAAATTAGCTAAGAAGGTCAGAATTTATATGTTATTTTCCTCATTTAATTCCACATAATTGGATATTAATAATAACAATCACTACACCACAGGGTTATCGAGTTCTTGTTGTGGAGCAGACAGAAACACCTGAGCAACTTGAACTTCGGCGTAAGGAGATGGGAATAAAGGACAAGGTATGCTTATATCCATGGTGTCAATCAAAGTCATCTCTCGTGTTGTCAACTTGCAAATGTGATAATCTTAAAGTTGCCTGCTGAATGTAGGCTACAAAACTTTAAATATTATGTTCGTTTGTGTTTATTTTATAATTTCAAAACTTCTTAAAGTGCTAGTCACGTGACAGTATTTGGCATGCTTTTACTCTCTGAAGGTCGTGAGGCGTGAAATATGTGCAGTGGTCACAAAAGGAACACTGACAGAAGGAGAGCACCTACTGGCGAACCCAGACTCGTCATATCTCCTATCTGTGACCGAAAGTCACCAACAAAGTTCAAAGAATAACCAAGACACTTGTACCATTGGTGTTTGCATAGTCGATGTGTCTACAAGCAAATTTATTGTAGGACAGGTTGGTACTTAAAAGATCCTGGGCATATTTCCATTTGTGTCGAACTGTAGAAACTAGAAAATTAATATCAAACCAGGTAAATTGCTCAAGAGGCAAATTCAGAACTGTGTAGCCTCTTACACTTATTTATTGTTTTTACAGTTCCAAGACGATGCAGAGCGCCATGGATTGTGTTCAATTTTGTCTGAAATGAGGCCAGTGGAAATCATCAAGCCTGGTAAAATGCTGAGTCTGGAAACTGAGAAGGCATTAAAGAACAACACAAGGGAACCTTTAATGAATGAGTTGATTCCATCCACCGAATTCTGGGATGCAGAAAAGGTTATTCATGAGATAAAACAGTACTACAGCTCAGCAGATGAACAAAACAATGTCAATGATGTGCAGGGCAGTGTGGACTGTCTGCCTAACTTATTAAGTGAATTAATTGGAGCAGGTGATAAAGCATATGCACTTTCTGCTCTAGGAGGCTCGTTATTTTATTTAAGGCAAACACTTCTGGATGAGAAAATACTACCACGTGCTGAGTTTGAGCCCCTTGCATGCTCGTGGCTCAGCAACAATATGCAAAAGCATATGATACTTGATGCAGCAGCGCTGGAAAATCTAGAACTTTTAGAAAATATCAGAGCTGGTGGCCTGTCAGGGTAACGCCTGTTTCAAATCTTTTGTTTTCTTTAGAAATTAAATTCTGGTGCCTAAGTACTAATACATATCCTTCAGGACCCTGTATGCACAACTGAACCATTGTGTTACTGGATTTGGAAAGAGACTGCTTAAACGGTGGATTGCAAGACCATTGTATGATCGCAGAGCAATACTACAGCGTCAAAGTGCTATTGCTACTTTCAAGGTTTGTGCTATTGGAACTATATTCCTAAAATTATGGGTGACATCTTGCCTAGTATGGTAGTATTCATTAATCCAAAAATTTAGGATACAAAGAGCACCATAAACAACAAATTATCTCCGTTTCTTTGTGCTGTTCACAGTGGGAAATTAAGTCCCGGGAACTTTTTGAGATATCTATACGCAGTTTTATTTTTCATATATAAATGATATATTTTACTTCAGAATGAGCAATATTACTTTGGAAGTGAATAAGCACCACTTGTTTTTCATTATTCGTTCAATGTAGTCATAACTGCTAATCGGCTTCTATCTTTTGATCAGGTTTTCTGATAACTTTTGAGATTATTTGGAAATGCCATTATCTTATATATTTCAGTATGCCATTTTTACTTCAAACTTGTCTATTGCTGTTTAAATCTAACTGAAAACAGGGAAAGGAGTGCTTATTTTTCATCTACGTATATTTGCGTGTCAGTTTCCTTTGTTTCATGGCTTAAAGAGCAACCTAGGACTATACTAAGTCATTCACTGTAGTCATTGTTGAGTGGTGAGGAGATTCCTCAATGGTGTTGTACTGTTGTACATGTATTCATAGTGGGGGCTGCAGATTCCTCTTTATATATTGAACCGTGCCATAGAGTATGAATGGTTAAAGGAAAACTCCAGAAATTTCAAATTGATGTTCAACATATACTGTGTTATGCTGATCCTACATCTGTTTGTACTGTACTGCAGCATATAGTTTTATTTCATGTTTCTTATGATTTTGCATCATCAATTGAATTTCTTCTTTTCAGGGAGTTGGCCATGATTATGCTGCCCAGTTCCGTAAGGATTTGTCCAGGCTACCTGACATGGATCGCTTGCTTGCACGTCTTTTCTCTAGCTGGTAATTTAGTATATTATATATGGTATATTAGTAGAAACTTGATGCAACAAACTTTATTGATGCGCCTTTTGGTTGCTATCAACTGTTTCTTTGTGTTTAGCTTCGGAATACAGTGTTGCTTTTCTACTTTGGGATGTTTGAAATCTTTTGGCTGTCTAACTTGAATGACTCATGCTACACTTTCTCTTCAGTGATGAAAATAAGAGAAGTTCATCAGTTGTTCTTTATGAAGATGCATCAAAGAGACTGCTTCAACAGTTTACTGCTGCTCTTCGTGGTTGCCAGCAGATGTTCCATGCATGTTCTTCTATTAGTACATTGATATGCACAGAGGAATCTCACCTAAACGATTTGCTCTCACCAGGTAGAATAACAGCTTTCTTCAGTACTTTACAACATACGTCCATTTCTCAATGCATTTTCTCATTACTTTTCTTGATGCACCCATATGCTGTCTCCTTGTTTTTTTTTGGGGTTGGGGGGGGGGGGGGGGGGGCTCCTTTAGGTTACTATAATGGCATTTAAAGCATTAGGTAACCCTTCATGCGATAACTGTTTGCAGGCAAAGGGCTACCAGATGTTTCATCTATTTTAGATAGATTCAGAGATGCATTTGATTGGTCAGAAGCAGACCACAATGGTAGGATCATTCCTTGTGAAGGTTGTGATCCTGAATATGATGCCACTTGCAATGCAATACAGGAGATTGAATCCATTCTAAAAGAATACCTGAAGGAGCAACGAAAGCTTTTGAGACCTGCATCGGTAGTGCTACACTTTTTCAAGCTTTGTGTCATTTGTAGTCTCCTTGCCAATTGCTAATAATTAATCAACAACTTTTCAGGTTAATTATGTTAATGTTGGAAAAGATAAGTACCTAATTGAAGTGCCTGAGAGCATACGAGGTTCTGTTCCTGGAAACTACGAGATGCAGTCGACCAAAAAGGTAATCAGAATGTTTTTCACTCATGTATTTAAATGTAAATAAGTACATAACTATATCCGTGACCTGCTATTGTTGCATATATTTGGTCTATGTAATATATATCTAGTCATTTTTTACAAATCAACATATTACTACTACTACCATGTAATTTAAGTTATTATAAGGTGTTTAGTCAATTTGACATTTGTAAAAGTCTTGAATTCAAGGTGTTCATGATGCTTTCTGATAAACTTAAAAATGTAAACATTAAATGCTTAGCTGCAACTTTATTGCGCCATTGTCTGTAAACTAGGGTACACATTATGGTCACGCTCAGTTCAGTCTATTCATTTATGACTTTAGTTGGAGTTGGATGATCTGCTTGGGGTTGTTTCTGATATTTGTGCTTCTCCCGGCAATTGATCTGTGGGAGGTCCTTTTACCTTTAGCAATGCTGACTAGAGATGAACCTCCCCTTCAAACATGCTCATTTAATTGACTCGGATTCTCAGAATTGACTGTTTATCACTATTGCTGCATTCCTGCATGTGCAACGACTGCCTGGCGCCTGACAGTTTAATTTTGTTTCACAACCTGAACACATGGCAAATTTATTGGCTAGCTCATATATGTTTCATTCAAACTGGGATCTATTTTGAGCATCGAAGTCCTAAGACATACTTAAATGTTCCATCCAGGGTTTCTGCAGGTACTGGACGCCAGAACTGAAAGAATTAATATCAGAACTTTCGAAGGCTGAGGCAGAGAAAGAATCTAAATTGAAAGGCATTCTTCAGAACCTGATCCACCTATTTGTTGAGCATCACAGCGGGTGGAGGCAGTTGGTTTCTGTTGTTGCTGGTAACACTTCACGCAACATTTTTTTCTTGCACTAAGTCTATACCAATTTTGGTTTACCTTAGGTCAGCAATATTCTTAGTGTTCTATGATGTTTCCCCCTTCTAGTTGCTCTCTATTAATTACTGTACTCCAGGTCACTATGATATTTAAAAAGTACTGAGGATGTGTTTGGGTGCTGTTTTTTTCTTACTGAATTTCTAAATGCAAGGTCGCCAGATCATTTTAAGTTTGGAGGGATACATTTAAAACAGGTTACCAATTTTGCATAGACCAACTTATTACCTGCTAAACATATATTAACTTATTTTTTCCTTCTTTGGAGAAGTGTGTGTTTGTGTGAACTACTATATGGAATCTTGATTCACAATAATAACCAACAGTAAGGTTAGTTAATGACTAAATACTAAAGTTTGTTAGTTGATGCATGACTGGTAAAGAAATGGTATCATGGTAGTTGTAGTTCTAACGAAGGCACATAGATGCGTATGTCAGACTCATTGTGTTGGTAGATTTTCTACTCTAAAAGCTGTCTTTGATTTTATCATGCAGAGCTTGATGTCTTAATAAGTCTTGCTATTGCAAGTGATTATTTTGAGGGACCAAGTTGCTGTCCAACTATTAAAGAATCCAATGACCCAGATGATACTCCGACTTTCCATGCCAGAAATCTTGGACATCCCATTCTACGAAGTGATTCCTTGGGCAAGGGTTCTTTTGTACCGAATGATGTTAAGATAGGTGGGCCAGGCAATCCCAGCTTTATTGTTCTTACTGGTCCAAATATGGGTGGTAAATCAACTCTTTTGCGCCAAGTTTGTCTTACCATTATATTGGCTCAGGTAATCCGCCATCTTTATCTCTCAAGTGTAAATACTGCTTGTTCAGGAGGACTGACTTCATGTTGTTTGCCAGATTGGAGCAGATGTTCCTGCAGAAAACCTTGAACTTTCTCTTGTTGACCGGATCTTTGTTCGAATGGGAGCAAGAGATCATATTATGTCTGGCCAGAGTACATTCTTGGTGGAGCTCATGGAAACTGCCTCGGTGCTTGTAAGTTCCTTCCTTTGAGATATCATGATGTGTATTGATTTGTTAATTTGTATGTTTTCTCAGTGTTGTGTAACGTTTGCTTCAGTCATCAGCTACCAAGAACTCTCTTGTTGCTTTAGATGAGCTTGGGCGGGGTACGTCGACTTCTGATGGACAAGCTATTGCGTAAGTTGGATTACAGACTATAACATTGATTTGTTGCATAATTCTTATATCTATTCAATCTCCTGTAGTCCCATCTATCTGTAATTTTCCCTATGAGATCACTGACTCCCTCTTACTGCAACAGGGCCTCTGTTCTAGAATATCTAGTTCATCAGGTGCAGTGTCTAGGCATGTTTTCTACACACTACCATAGGTTAGCAGTGGAACACAAGGATACCAAGGTAGCTGATACATACCTTCTTTTTTTGTTCTTTTTCAATCCAACCTTATCCAATGTTGTAACCTGCATATATGAATATTACACATGGCAGGTATCGCTGTGTCATATGGCATGCGAGGTAGGCGAGGGAGAAGGAGGTGTGGAAGAAGTGACTTTCCTTTATAGATTAACACCTGGTGCATGTCCCAAAAGCTATGGTGTAAATGTTGCTCGATTGGCAGGTTATTTTTAAGCTAATATGTTCATTTCACAACACGTCTTTTGCTCACAATTCAACATGTCCCAACGCCTTACTATGTTAACACATACTACCATGCTCATGTTTTTGTATTCACCCTTGATACTCAGGAATACCTGCTTCGGTGCTTCAAAGGGCTAACAAGAAGTCAAATGACTTTGAGGCCAATTACGGGAAGCGACACCGAATGACCAAAGATAAGCATGCCAATGTGCAGAGCGAGGATAAGTTTTCTGCCATCAGGGATTTGTTCCGGGTTGTGAAGGCATGGCCCCATCCTGATGATCAGGCAGCGAGTGTAAGCATGCTCCGTGAAGTGCAGAAGCTTGCCAAGGTGCAGGCTGTGGAAGGTTAAGCGATTGTTGCATGACCTGTTCGCCACATTTTGCTACCTTGGTGGTTTGTTTGGATTGGTGTCATGTTGAGAGTGCTGTGTTAGCATAGGTTTAGTAAACCTCGTTGTGGTATCGTCGATCCCATGTAAAGAATTGGGCCAAATACCATAAATTGAGACGATTCCGTCCACAGAGCATTACTATCCCTTCCAAATTTTCTGCGCTCTCTGATTCTCCAACGACTACGAGAAGCCCAAGGATGGTCACCTGTACTGGGTTGTTTGAGCTCAGTGGTGCGTTACTGTATTATGCCAGTGCCGACCGGTTGTATGATCAGAGGATAGATGGTTCAAAATTTAAACTGAGCCGAGTAAAAGCCTTTGATATTGTAACAAGAGTAGAGATCGTTCCCATGAAAGGTGTATAGGTAAACGAAAATCATGTGGTACTCTATTGCATGCAATTCAAGCTTTAACTCCTTCCATGCCTGTACCTTCTGAAATTTTGGGACCTTGAGGCGGTGTTTGGATGGTGTGCATTTTGTTGGAAGATTCGTATTTGGTCGAAATTTGAACCAGGGTCCAAACTTCCCAACAAGATACCCTCGATCCAAATCGTCCGCTTGTTCTTTAGCTATTCGTACAAAGCAGCTGGACATACAGAAATCTTGCAAATTGAACGCACATGACTCGGAAAGTACTTAATCGGAGACCGAACTGCGAAGAATATCTTTAAGACTAGGTGATTCTGAGTGCAATAAAAATCTGAAAGCATATAAGTATCCACCCGTTCCTACAGGCTACAGGTCCTGGGTCCAAATCAATGTGCCAAAGGAGCGAGCAGCCGGAACAAAAGCTGTGTGGAAGCGAAAAGGACACTGCATGGAAGCCAGCCTGCGCTGCCCCAGAATCCGATTCCCAGAGCGAGCACCGATCGAGCCCACACGGGATTGGATTGGAATGAACCAAGCGAGTGACTCGACCATAAATAAAGATTAAAGCCGCTCAACTCACAAGTTTTAAGCAAAGCGAAGGCAAGAATCAAGCCACGCTTCTCACGCTAATCCCCTGCTTTTAACCGCCCTTGACAAACAACCCTCGCTCTCACTGGGTCCTCCTCTCACACTCTGCACCTCTGCTTCTGCTCTGCAGTCAGGTCGAACCAGCCGGGCTGAGAAGTGCTCCTCCTCCTCCTCCTCCTCCTCCTCCATGGACTACAGGGTAAGTGCCATACTGCCATCGCCATTTCTGTTGGCTGCCAGCTCGAGCAGATAAGTGAGTGCCTCTTGGGACCTGGAAGGCAGTGACGTGTGTGTGTGTGACTTTGCAGTGCTACTGCATGACCCTGAGGATGAACATCGACTGCAACGGGTGCTACCAGAGGATCCGAAAGGCGCTCCTCCAGATCCGAGGTAAACACTCAAACTGTCTCTGACTCTCTGTCAGTCGTGTGGCCGAAGGCGTACGCAGCACCAGCATACCTCAAAATCTGACCTGAATGTTTTCTTTCGCAGAGTTGGATAGCCACCTGATCGACAAGAAGCACGGCCGGGTGATGGTGTGCGGCGCCTTCAGCCCGCAGGACGTGGCCATCAAGATCAGGAAGAGGACCAACCGCCGCGTCGAGATCCTCGACGTCAGGGAGGCCTCGCCGCCCGCCCAGGACGGCGGCCCCGGCCACATGCCGCCGTGATACCTTCAGTTCCGGTAAGGCTGCCAGCTGAAACCTTTGGGAGCGAGAGCTGCTGTTCTTCTCGCAGCACCAGAAGATTTGTGTGTGCCTAGTCGAACGTGTGTGGCTGTCATAGTTTACCTTCTTTGTAAGTTTAGGAACCCTGCACCGTTTTCATCTGTAAGGCTTGTTGACGTAGCCAGAAAAAAAATCAGCATTTCATTTCAGTCACAACTTAAGATGGCCATACTAGTATTATTTCCAGAACGGTTGTTGATGATCGTTCTAGTACTCCACTGTTGATCGGGAGTTTAAGGACCATATGATGCAACCAAGAGTCTATGCCCTTCCCTGTCAACATTTTGCTTTAACTTTTGCTCAAAACAAGGAGTTGCTTTACTTAGTTTCTTGCCAATCAGTATGGTCCAAGCGACAAACATAATATTGTGACAAGAGAAACCATCTCGCGGTATTATTTTTTGCTAGTGTTCTGAATGTGTATATTATTCAGGATTTGGATCAGGATCTGCATCCTAGAATAAGGTGTACGCAGATTGAAAATGAGGTCAATGATTTGGAAATGCATATGAACTATAAACAAAGTTCTCTGTGTGGAAATAAAATTAAGAAGTGGCTCGTATTCTTTTCAACACATTTACAAGCTCTACATAGCTTTTTCTACTTATTGGCATTGTCTCCCATTTGGGCGTACCCAGTGCCGTAGGCTTCCCGCACCGTGCGGGGTCTAGGGAAGGGTTGTAATAGCGCCCAAACCTTACCCGCATAAATATGCAGAGGCTGGGGCTTGAACCCGGGACCTTCCAGTTACAGACGGTAGGCTCTACCGCTGCACCAAGCCCGCCCTTCATTGTCTCCCATTTGGGAATGAAAGAAATCACTGAACCGGGGTAAGAACTTTCTTTACAATGTGAGGCTTTCAGGATCCTCGACGATATTTGCAAATGTTTGCAGGAATGCTGCCAAATCAGCACCATAGATAATCCTGTGATCAGCAGTAACATTCACCTGAAAATGTCAGGATTAACTTGGGTTAAATCCATGAGCAGCATCTGTGCAAGACAAATTGGTTGCTAGTATAAAGATGGTGTGTAGTTTTCCCTCTCTTGCTTGGGTCAAAAAGCTTTTTGTTGTTTTGTGCATACGATGATGTTGTATTGTCGATAAATGCTTCTAGATCTTGAATGGTAGTAGTTCCTACTTACTATTAGCAAAATATAATTTCATAACACGTCATTGGAGGTTATTACTGTGTATATTCTGAAAGGAATCAGGAGTCAGCTTGTGCTTATTACAGCCAAAAAGAATTCAGTAGTGCTAAACAAGAACGTCGAGCATTGTAATGCTCATCACATAATACCACCTGCAACTGCAGAGAGCATTGTAATGCTTATCACATAATACCACCTGAAACTGCAGTTAGTGTGCACCCTATGCCTCTTACATTCAGGCACAGTCTGCAGATCTTTATCGAGTCTGAGATTGTGAACTATCACATAACAATGATATTGTGGAATAGCTTTCACTTACATGTCCTAGGAATCAATATTGTGATCACACAAGTTTTGTTATGGGATTTTAGTTAGATGCTTAATTGCTATGGTATTGTCAAAATAATATTTCATGACACTTTACTGTAGGTTAGTTATGGTAGATAAGATGAAATATACTTCAATTAAAATGTGCCAGTGTGCACACAAAGGACAGAAGACAAAATAAGAGTCAGTAACCAGAGCCAACAGCCATGATAGGTCCCTTGATACTGAAGAACAAATTATATAGATGTGAGCACTAACCAGCATTTCACTCTTGATACTGAAGAAACCATCATTATCGGCTACCACAGTAGGTTTTGATGCTCCAACAGCCATGATAGCTCCCTGCACCGAGCCATCACATATAATAAATCTTGTTATGCTTCATAAATACAATTCCACCAAAATTTCATACTTACTACATGGACACCGGAGCGAAAACCCACCTGACCAGCTGGAAGGATTGCATCGAACCTATCCACCCCAAACATACCCAAATTTGATAGTGTAAACGTTCCTGCACACCATCAGCTCTCTAGGTAAGCAAAGTTTTCAGGAACAGTGAGCATTAACACAGCACTCAAAACATTAGATACCTGAGTTGTATTCATTTGGTTGTAGCTGCTTGGTGCGTGTCTTCTTGAGCAGCACTCTCCACTTTTGTGCAAGCAGATATATATCCAACTGCCATGTAAGTTTTGGAGATATTCAGTAGAAATCTACAATGCGCCCACAACTAAAATCCTACATTGCTTACAGACAACATAGCTATTTCAATAAGCACGGACCTTATCAGCATCCTCCAGGACAGGAGTAAGAAGACCGCCCTCAAGTGCAACAGCCACACCGATGTTTACATTAGTGTTGTAGCTGAAGCTCTTTCCATCTCTACAGCTAGCATTCACAACAGGGTGCTGGGTTAGCGCCATTGCTGCTGCCTTCACCAGTAGCACTGTCTTTGTAACCCCCTTCGACTTAACCTGCCAAACCCATTCCAACCCGACAATCACTAAACACATGAACAATTGAGAAGCATCCCAAGGTGAAATTCAACGCAGTGAGTGAGATAAGTTGAAATGGTACCTTTTCATAGAGTGCGTCGAACTTATCAGTGATCATGGAGTAGCCAACACGGAACGTTGGCACTGACAAGCTCTCCACCATGTTCCTGCTCACCGCTGCCTGCATTGTTGTGAACGGCACCACCTTGCCACCGGGCAGTGGTGGCAGCACTGCACCCGAAGCCACCGGAGGCGCAGGGCGAACAGCGGCAGGAGATGGAGGAGGAGGTGGAGTGACCTTTGGCTTCGGCTTGATGCCAGCGGCTGCCTGAACGTCAGCCGCCGTGACGCGGCCGTGTGGCCCGGTGCCGACAACCCCAGCGATGTCCACCCTGTGCTCCTTGGCGAGCTTCTTGGCGTAAGGCGTCGCGACTCCCTTTCTCGCTGGAGCCGCCACTGGCACTGGAGGAGGTGGCGCCGGGGCGGCGGCGGTATGGGGAGGAGGCGGAGGAGGGGGTTCCAGGCTCTGTCCCTGGGAGAGGGCCTGGGCGCGCGCCCGCGCCACCGCGACCTCCTCCTCGGACTCGGCGAGGAGGGCGATGGCGGCGCCCACGGGCGCGGTCCCGCCGGCCGGGACGAGGACGGCCGCGACGATCCCGTCGTGGAACGTCTCGACGTCCATGTCGGCCTTGTCGGACTCGACGACCACCACGGGATCGCCCTTGGCGACGCGGTCCCCTTCGGCGGCGGTCCAGGACACGATCTTCCCCTCCGTCATCGTCGAGCTCAGCGCCGGCATGAATATCTCCCGCACCTTCGCCCGCACCACCGCCACCCTCCGCCGCCGCCGCGGCGCCCCCGCCGCAGTGGCAAGGCGCGCGCGCCCCGGGACGGCGCGGAGGGAGAGGGAGGGAGAGGCCAGTGACGCCATGGCCCACGGGCGGATTGATCGCCCAAGAGACGAGCCACCCCTCAGGAGTCAGGGGCCAGGAGGGACGAGGAGGACGCGGGGCGGCGGAAAATGGCGAGCGCGGCGGCGGCGGCGGCGGCGGCGCGGGGTGGGGAGACGAACCAGAGCGTTAGTTAGGTGAAGCCTGGATGCAGCCAGCCCACTGCCATGTGGGACCTGGGTGTCCCAGTCAGCCGATTCTCCGGGACACTTGGCAATTGGCATTTCCGGCGTCAGTGCCACTGCGATCACGGATAATAATCGCGATCTAAATCTTCGCTGTTTTAGACCGTCCGATCGAATATTCATGGAGGAGATCGTCACGATGCCCTGGTAGTTTTTAAAGAAACCCTCAAACTATCCCATAATACCATTTGGAGTACCCGGCAACTTGTTCCTACGCATCAAAGCCCAAATTCTGTGGTAGCGATGATCCGCGGGATCATGTATGCGTACCAGAGAGACACTCTGCTGGGCGGCTCATGGGCTTCTTCCCCAATAAAGCCATGAAGCACGCAGCTGTCGCATCCTCTCACCTGTAACCACTGTTCTTCCTCAAAAAAAAAAACTTTAACCACTGTTCACTGCTGGAAGTGTTCCATGCTCGATGATCTTGTGCGCGTGTCTTTGATGGGTGCAGATAAGATTTGGATTGTCAGTGGAATAGGTCTTAGATGTTGTTGCCTGCAAGGAGCATCAACCTTCTAAGCATGATTGTACTGCGATCCTTTACAGTGGCAATCGGCTCCGATTGTTGTAAAAATCCAGGGGAATTTGTTCCTGATGAATGCTACCCTAAAACAATTGGGATCCCTTTTTTTGGATGTTGAATAAAACTTTCAGTAGGATGCGTAGTAGCTTTTGTCGCATGGAGGCCGAGTGTTGAACCAAGAGTACTACTCTATGTTCAATCACTTGTCATGAGCAGAGCTCATTCTGTCCTGACTGGCGTGTCTTATAATTGTAAGGCGCGTACGTTCTTCTGTGGTGATCCTTCCTATCCACAGGATTACAAACGGCCACCTTGTTGCTCTGTGGAGTCAATCGCCTCTTCTTATGCTGTGCGCTGATGATACTAGTATATATGATACACACTAATGTCTACTCCCTCCGTCCCTTTTTATCTGTCGTTTACGGTTTCCGAGAAACAACTTTGACTAAATATAAAAAATATATACATAATAAATATCATTAGATAGATATTTGAATCTAGTTTTTTTAACAAATTTTTTTGGAGATTAAATATTACACATATTTTCTACCAATCGAATCTAAATCGTGGCACGGAAACTACCGGCGCCCTATAAAAATGGACAGAGGGAGTAGTCTAGATGCAGAGGACATATGAAATATATGGTCAATTAATATAGGGCCGTTGTTATTGCATATCAGTATAGAGCCAGTCTTTGGGTATGTGTGAATTTCAGTTTATTAAGCCCTTGTTTAGATCCCAAATTTCACCCCAAAGTTTACTATACATGCATGAAGTACTAAATGTTGATGAAATCAAAAACTAATTACATAGTTTTGTTGTACTCTGCGAGACGAACATTTTGAGCCTAATTAATTGATTTTTGGACAATTTTTTACAAATACAAACAAAATGCTACGGTTGCACAATGATGACGAAGTGACCCCAAACCCCCAAATTTGACACCCCCTATTTTGTATCTAAACAAGGCCTAAACCCTATTGCTGCAACTTGAGCCCTTGTTTAGTTCCCAAAAAGCAACCCCAAAGTTCACTATGCAAAAAGAAGATTCACATCACATCAAAATGTCGGCCTATACATGGAGTACTAAATATAGATAAAATCAAAAACTAACTGCACAGTTTTATTGTAGTCTGCGAGACGAACATTTTGAGCCTAATTAATCAATTTTTAGATAATTTTTCACACATACAAACGAAATGCTACAGTGACACAATGATTACGAAGTGACCCTAAACCCCCAAATCCTCACCCCCTATTTTGCATCTAAACAAGGCCTGATATGGTTTTAGTTCTAGGCCATCCAAACTTTATGTCTGACGATTGACATAGTGGCATGCCAACAGAAATTTGGAAAGACAGATGATAATCGATAAGAAAAAAAATATCATGTCCAAATCATAGGAAGAAACTGATGTAGCAGGTTTCCACGATAATCGAATTATGCATAATTGGGCCTGAAAGCGTTGTGCGTATAGCTTTTACCAGTCAACCACTAATGACCCATTGGGGTTCAGTGAAACAGCTTAGTCATCTGTACCTTTTGGTTAGTTGTCAAACATCTAGAGCTCTTTTACGGTACTTTATACCACTGATTGTTGGTATATGATATAGAGAATGGGTAACTAAATATGTTAACTAAGCATCTTTTTCTCGTTCTTGATAGCGGCGTGCATCGCCGATTCAAGATCCATGTCACTTGAGCGCCTTAACTGTCGGCCCAAAACGCATGATCGAACGAAAAAATAAAATATGTCTAAATTACAGTTGTGTCATTTAGATTTTTTTTCAATAGTACCATTATACTGCTATACTACTCACTATATACTACATATACCACCGACCAACGTTACATTAATATATAATTATTTTTAACTGTCAGATATTTATATACTAGTCATTTAAATTAGTGGTATAAAGTACCGTAAAAGAGCTCAACATCTAATCCCCATTTTCCTGTCTCAGCACTAGCTAAGGCCTTGTTTAGTTCCCGAATCAACATCGTTGCACAATAAATGCGCACTGTAGCATTTCGTTTGTATGCGTAAAAAATTGTCTAAAAATTAATTAATTAGCTCAAAATGTTCGTTTCGTAGAGTACAACAAAACTATGTAATTAATTTTCGATTTTATCTATATTCAGTACTCCATACATGTTGTGACATTTTGATATGATGAGAATCTTCTTTTTGCATAGTAAACTTTAGGGTAGAATTTAGGATCCAAACGCCTAAGTTAATTGTTGTCATCGTATCATCGAGCAATTTGTGGCAGAGTACTAATTAGGCATTCTTTTTTCTTGTTCCAATCGACAGAACGCGGTTTCTTGAGACGAAAGGTCTCCCGGGGCATCATTTTACAGTTACTGTCAGTCACCGTCATAGTACTTGAATCGACAAGTGTATAAAATCAAAATCATGTTGACCTAGCAGCAGCAGCGATGAACGATCCTAAATTTCACCTCTAAAGTTTACTATAAAAGAAATTCTCATCATATCAAAATATCGGCACATACATTAAGTACTAAATGTAGATGAAATCAAAAACTAACTACGCAGTTTTGTTGTACTCTGCGAGACGAACATTTTGAGCCTAATTAATCAATTTTGGATAATTTTTCACACATACAAACGAAATGCTATAGTAGCGCATGCACTCTAAAAGATTAAAGTTTGGCTCCCAAATTTGAGAACTAAGCGCCGATCCGGTGAAAATAAGGGCAATGGCAATTGGCAAGCCAGGCACCTGGCACCCCATCATGATCAGGAGGGAAAGAATCCTTCGGATACTTCCCGGGGCTTGAGGCAACCGGTGGCTTGCAATTGCAGGTTGCAACGAACAAGCCATGGAGGTACATGCACGTGCGAGACAACCTCCTGCCGAAGTCAAAGTCTTGCCAAGCAAGGACTTGTCTATTTCTCAGAAAAAAAAGTATATGCCTCTATTTCTCTTTGTCTGAGTGTGTGACTTGGTGCCCTGCTGAACTGTATGATAGGGACGCCTGCCTCATTTAGCCCTTGTTTAGATCCCAAATTCTACCCCCAAAGTTCACGCAAAAAGAAGATTCCCATCTCATCAAAATGTCATAGCATACATGGAGTACTAAATGTAGATAAAATCAAAAACTAATTGCACAGTTTTGTTGTACTCTACGAGAAGAACATTTTGAGCCTAATTAATTAATTTTTGGACAATTTTTCACACGTACAAACGAAATGCTACAGTGTCGCACGTACCCCCAAAAGCCAAAATTTGGCTCCAAATTTGGGAACTAAACAAGGCCTTAGATCCCAATTCGGGGAGTTCAAAGTTTGAACATTATCATAAATGCGGCATTATAGCATTTCATTTGTATTTGTGAATAATTGTCTAAATATTGATTAATTAGACTTAAAATGCTCGTCTCGTAAAATACAATAAAACTGTGTAATTAGTTTTTTATTTCATCTATATTTAGTACTTCATGCATGTGCCCACATTTTGATGTGACAAAAATCTTTTTTTATAGTGAAATTTGGGGTGAAATTTGTGAACTAAACAAGCCCAAAGTGGCTGCTGATGAGGATGATCGGTGTTACCATCTGCCGTCCAACTCAACTCAGAGGCTCAGAGCCCGGATCCGTTATCCTACGATCGATGGGCAGTGAAATGGTTGAACTCCGTACATCTTGTTCCAATGAATGCAGGGATACGCAATCTTGTCCTAGGCTTGTTTAGTTTCCAACTTTAGAGGCGTAAAGTTGACACTTTGTCATAAATGTGACACTATAGTATTTCGTTTGTATCTGTGAATTGTCCAAACATTAATTAATTAGGCTCAAAATGTTCGTCTAGCAAAGTACAACAAAACTGTACAATTAGTTTTTGATTTCATCTAGATATTTTGATGTGATGAGAATCTTCTTTTTGCATGGTAGAATTTAGGGGTAAAATTTGGAAAGCCCTGATTTTCGTGCGTCAGTAGTAGTTCAGAAGATGCAATTCCCAATTCCCCCGCACTGGCATGTGCCGCCCAACAACAGCCGCGGGGCAAGCCTGTTCACACTGGGCACACCCTACTCTACCCTCTAAAAAATATTATGTCCTGGTCATCAAAACTATATACTCTATCACTTTCTTCCGCACTCATTAATACTCTACATTTACCTTCTATACCAACCACCAGCTTGTGGGGCCCACATTTCTGGTTTTTTTAATTTTTTCTCCCCCTCCCTCTCTTTATCTCTTCCATCCCCTCCCTCCCCTCCCCTCCCCCCGCCGCCCCTCCCATCCCCTCCACCACCGACGCCCTCCCTCCCCGCTCCAGCCACCTCTGTGGCCCCCTCCGCCTCCCCGCGCCGCCCCTCCCCGACCCTCCTTGGCGCTGGCATCGGCGTCGTCGCCCGTCACCCCCGGATCCGGCGGATCCCCACCTCCCTCCGCCGCAAGTGCCCCCGCGCTGACGAGCTCCTCCACCACCATCTCCCTCTGTCTCTGTCCGCGACGAGCTCCTCCACCACCAGCTCCCCTTCGTCCCCGTTCGCGGCGAGCTCCTCCACCACCATCTCCCTCCGTCCTCGTCCGTGATGAGCTCCTCCACCACTGGCTCCCTCCATGGCGGGGACTCGAATCGGACGCGGCGCGCGACGGCCACGGGCGGGCGGCCGGCACGCAGCAGGCCGGCGCGTCGAGGGTGCTGTACCGGCACCACGGGAGCACGGTCGAGCTGATCGGGGCAGGGAAGGACGTCGTCATCCTCGCCGTGGACAACGTGCTGTGGAGGATTCGGAGGCAAACGTGTGCTGCGGAGGATTCCAGCGGCGGCCAAGCGGGGAAGACTCCTGCGGTGGCGGGCGTCGAGCGTTGGGCGCCCGGCGACGAGCGCGGCGGACCTCCATGGCGGTGCATCCGTAGTTGGTCTTGGACGCGGGCCCCATGTCGATGTGGCGTTTACCGCGTCGTACGCGCAGCCTCTTGATTTACCGATGGCAGGCGGTGGATAGCGTGTAGCGATTCTTTTCCAGGGCGCCGCTGCAGCCGAAAAACTTTACTCGAGTCCAATGTGGCGTGTCCCGTTTCTTTTTTACCGAGCCTGGTGCGGGCAGCCTAACCGGATCAGAGTTGGTACTGTAAAACTTAAAATATGGATCTCTAGCAGTAGATCTAGTACGGGTACAAAATTTAATAACAAAAAGATGATGTCTTGGTTCTAGATCTACAACACGGGCACTACGACAATACGAACATAACACTAACAGAGAGAGTAGAGGTCTCAGACCATCGTTGGTGGAAGGTGCAGCGGGTGGCGCGACCATCACGTCGGTCGACGGCGCAGGGGCGTCGTCGATCTGCTCGGTGAGGACGGAGAGGCGGTGTTGTCGGAGCTGGGGTCGATGGCACCTCCTCCGAGCGATGTAGGTCAACGGCGGCGGCGGCGAAGCTTCCCACCGCTCCAGTGCTCCCTCGATCGGTAGGGTTTGTAGGTGGGGTGTGTTGGCTGCGCGGTGAACCTCGTACTACGAGTCGTGCCCCCCACCTCCTCTATATAGCGTTGTACGACGGCGCCCCACCAACCATGGATTGGGTTGGGCGCCCCCGACTAGGGCGCAGGATCGAGCCCGTTACGGCCTTGGTGTAGTGATTGAACTAACATTCCCCCTCTCGATCTCTTCTTAAACTTGCACTTCAGCCTCTCGCTGGGTATCCACTCCATCACAAATAAACATAACGAGCACGGGTCATCTTAATCGTAATGACAATCAGATTAACTAGTCAATATACACTTGTCGGTGCTGGGATCGGTCGACCAATCCCCAGCGCCTAACAGAATGCGCTGTGTCCCGTCCCTTGACGGTTGATGCAAGAGCTAGCACGATGAGACGAGTGATTATCCTGGTTCCGACCGTGAGGTCGTACGTCCAGCAGGGTGCGCTCGGAGCACTGTACTATCTTGCACCGGAGTGCTTGCAGAGGGGGGCTACAAGCAAGGCGGGAGAGGAGGAGTCTCCAAGTCCCTGAAAGCGAGCGTGATTGAGGCGAGTGCCAATATCGTGTCTCCCGGTCTCCCCCCCTTTTCTTCTCCTCTTACCTCCTCTATAGGTCAAGGAGAGAAAGGTGGGGGTAGGGTTTACAAGTACAAGCGTGATGTGCTACAGGGGTATGTACTGGAGAGCATGGCGCCGGGCGTGCATCGTCCTTGACCCTGGCGGGGGATTTATGGCGAGCCCCGGCTTCTGCGAGCGGCGTGGCCGTCCCTGTGCTTGTCTTGGAGCGGCTTCGAGGGGTGTCGCTGCCGCAGCCCGCGTCCAGCTGCCCGTTCGCTGGTTGACTTTGAGGGCGGGGCAGGTGAGGAAGGACCGGAGTTGGCGGTACAGGGGTCGGTATGGTGGTTGCCGTCAACCACAGTGCACGGCGTGCTCGGTTCACCAGGGGATGGTCGAGAGTTGGCGGATTTGACTCGGCGTTCGTCATCGCCTATCCACGCCTGACCGGAGTCCGTACTCGGTCACTGTTTAGATATTCTTTCGAGGGTTCCCCATGCTCACTCGAGGGGCGTCCCGGGGGAAAAGACGGTAGCAGGTGGAGTAGTGGTGCAGAATGGCGCCTGCCAGTCCGCACAGGGTCTTGCGCAGTGCCGCGTGCGCCTGCACAGCGTCAGTGAGGACGCACAGTGACTGGAGCAGGTGGAACAGCGAGCTCTGCGGTGTCAGCGGCGCGGCGTGGGGGAAAGATTGCCTTTTGACGTCGGCGCCCGCCTGATGGGGCGGGCATTAAGTGCCGTTGTCGGGCAGGGTGCCGGAGTGCGCCGCGTTGAGTAGAGAGTTGGCCTCGAGCGAGGCGGAGTCGGCTCGCCCGCTCGAGGGAGTGCGCGACCCTCGAGCGAGGCGGGGTTTGCGTTGTGCCTGCTCGAGGGTGCGCGGCCCTCGAGCGAGGCGGAGACGGGGGTAGCGACTCGGGTCTCCCCGACAGGCGAGCTCGGACGGCCGTTCTTGGGCCGCGATAGGCTGTGACGGGCCGAGCTGCCTGGCCGGGCCTTCCGGGCTGTCGGTGATTCGGCCTTTCGTGGCATATCATTTTTTGAGGGTGATTACCCCGATGATTAGGGGACCCCCTGGGTTTGTCCCCGACAGTAGCCCCCGAGCCTCTGCCGGACTAAGGATTAGTGGGGCAGAGGCTGATGGTTCGCGGGACCGTTCCCGGGCATTCTGCGGGGATTACTCTTTCTCGATTACGCACGTTCTTCCGTGGGGGCGCGCGAGCGCACCCGCGGGTGTAGCCCCCGAGCCCTTGCACGAGTGAACTACTGTTGCGTCGTTTCGTTTCGTCGTGCCGCAGTAAATGCCGCCGCCCACGCGTGCCGCTCCGCGGAAAAAAGGGGAGGGGGGTCCCCGGTTGTCAGCGTCGTGCCACGCGTGGGTTTGGCCCGTTGCCAGTGGGTTGGCGTGTCGCGGCAGGGACGAGCCCGCTCCCTTATAAAAGGAAAGCAGGGGAGGAAGGGGATTTCTTACCTTTGCCATTCCTCGCACCAGCTCTTGCCTCCGCCTTTCGCTTGCTTGCGAGCCCGCTACTCTGTTCGTCCTCCACGCCTTCGTCGCCTTTGCTCTGCGCTCCCTGCTCCGCCGTCCATCATGGTGATCATCGAAGGCGTCACGGAGTGGACTCCGTCCACCGCTACCGAGCACCTCCTGGAGGGCTTGGTGAACGGCGGTCAGCTTTCGCCCAGGGGCGACTCGGCGCGGCCGGCGTGGATTGTCCCGGCGCTGGCGGCCAGGGCGCCGAACCCACCGGCGGGGTACGTGGTGAGCTTCATCCGCTTTCACGAGCGGGGCTTCAACGCGCCCGCCAGCCAGTTCATGCGGGGCCTCTGCCACTACTACGGCGTGGAGCTCCACAACTTCTCCCCCAACGCCGTCTCGCAGGCGGCGGCCTTCGTCGGCGTCTGCGAGGCTGTGCTGGGGATCGAGGCGCACTGGGACCTGTGGGTCCACCTCTTCCGCGCCGAGCTCAGCACGTCCGGCGCGGGGAGGGGGTGCGCCGTTCTTCGTGCGCCGGTGGTCTCACGCTCGCGCCGGTCGAGTCCAGGAAACACTTGTACCCGGCCTGCAGGATGACCACCAACAACAGCGGCTGGGCCAAGGGGTGGTTTTACCTGCGCAACGACGGCTTGGGGTTGCCGGAGTACATCGGCAAGGTCTTGACGGAGAAGGCCGACTCCTGGAGCTACGGCGTTTCCGGCGAAGCTCAGCGGAAGAGGCTCCGCCCCGTCGTCGACGCCCTTCGTGCCTTGGAGGGGTCGGGCGTGACCGTGGCGCACGTGCTCGCGCACTGTCATCGCCGCCGGGTGGTTCCCCTTATGGAGAGGCAGCTCCCTCTGTTCCGGATGACGGAGGGCGCCGACCCGGCGGCACTGGCGGCTTCGCGCATGTTGTCGGAGCCGCTGCTTGAAGAGTACGTCGTTACGAGGGTGCGAACGGCGGTGCACCCTGACACCATGCCGAGCGACCTCCGGTCGTTCCGGCTGCGCCCCGACGAGGGCCATGTTTTGTCGGTGAGTCGTCGTTCTCCCTCTCCGGGCTGTTGGATTGATTAATTTATACTTCCCTTCCTTAATTCATCGTGATCTCAGGATGTGAACTGCGGCCTCTACCGCTCCCTCGCGCCGACTCCGGTGGTGCGCGCTTCGAACTGCGCTCGCCGTGATCGCGAGAGGGACGCGAAGGAGGCGAAGAGAGCCAGCAGCCGGAGGAGACAAGCCCGGCGGGACGCGCACCAGGCGGCGCTTCACCGGTGGAGGAGGGACGGCGGGGTGCAGCCGTCGTCCCCTGAGGACTCCCCGAACCCTCCCAGCGAGGGGGAGGATGAGGAGGAGATCGATGCCGGCGGGGTTCCGCCCGCCGGTCAGGAGGAGGAGATGGCCGCGCCGCTGCCCGAGGCGGGCGTGGTGGCCCCGGGCGATGTTGCGCCGGTGGCGGCGCGGACGGTGGTCGCGCCTGCTCGACCCGCGGCGCCGCGGGCGCGAACAATTTTCTCCTCTGCTGCGGGCGCGTCGCGCCGCAGCGGAGCGAGTGTCGAGGGCTCGGGGGGTTCGCAGCCCCCGAGCGATTTGAGGGGGTCCTCGAGTTCGAGGAGGGCTCCCTCGACGGGCGGCTCGAAGCGGAAGCTGCAGGCGCTGCAGGATTGCATCCGGTAAGTTCTGCCTCGAACTTTTTCGCAGCTTTCCATCCTTGTTCGGTTTTTTGTTTCGTGATTTTCGTTCTTTCTTTTTGATTTAGCACGGGTGGCGCCAAGGTCGCCCCTATCCTCGCGCCCAAGAAGGCGTTGAAGGTTGGGGGGTCGGATTCCCCTCACGCCGGAGGATCGCGTTCGCGCGGGACTCCGCGTCCCGCAACGATGTCCGCAGCGACGCCGGTGGATCCAGCGCCGTGGGTGCGAGACTCCGGGTCGGCGGAGGAGGAGCGGGAGAGGACGCCCCTGGTGGCGGAGCCGAGGCAGGACGCCCCGGTGGTTGAGGTGGAGCCGGGGCACGGCGCCCCGGTGACGGAAGTAGGCGAGCATGAGGGCCATGCCACTGCTGCGGCTCCTACTGGAAGGAGGCAGGAGGCGGTCGTGCCGGTCGGCGGCACGGTCATCCTGCCGGCTTTGGGTCGCGCACAAGGCGCGGCCCAGGGTGGTGATGGCGGGCACGTTCCCCCCGCTGGGGTGTCTGCGGCCGAGGCGTCGGCGGCGCGCTTCTTGTCTCAGGGGCCGCCGCAGATGCCCGTGGCCGGGGGAGCGGCCGAGTGGGACGCGGCCGAGGTGGCGCTGCTCCAGGGGCGTCGCGGCCCGAGCGCGTGGCCGGAGGAGCCTGGCGTCTCCGCCCGGGTCTGGCAGAGCATGGCGGAGGAGAACGAGCTGTGGGCTCAGGCCGAACGGGTCGGGACGGACCTGGAGCGGGCCATCTCAGCCGCCGCCGATCTCCATTCCAGGCAGGCGCTGGAGCTCTTCGAGGTATCCCCGCGCAAGTCCCAGCACTTCGAGATTGTTTTTAGTCTGTGTCTTATTCCTGATGGCTTCTTCGTGCAGCTTCTGCGGCAAGAGGCGCTAGACAAGACCGCGTGCATCGCGGGCTTGTACGCCGATCTTCGCCGGTTCCGCCAGGCGAACGCGGACCTGGGCACGGAAGTGACCCAGCTCACCGTCCGGGTGAGGGAAGCAGAAACGGCCGCCCGCGCAAATGAAGAGGCCAAAGCTCGTGCGGAGCGGGAGCGCGACGCTGAGAGAGGCGCGGCGGAGCGGGAGGCCCGAGCCCTGGCCGCAGCGTTGGAGCGGCTCGAGCTTGAGCACAAGGCGCGCGAGGCCGCGCAGTCCCAGCTCGCGGAGGCGGTGGCCCGGGCAGGGCGAAAGGCCCAGGAGGCCGAGCAGCTCGGCCGCACGCTTCGAGAGAAGGAGGGTGCGCTGGCGATCGCGGAGGGCCTGCTCCAGCAAGAGCGCACAGCGCTGACCGAGGCCAGGGCCTTGGTGGACGGTATGTCCCTACGCTTTCCTGGATTTCTGTGTTGGAGTTCGTCTTGACGTGTTTGAGCTTTGTCAGGGCTGCGGAGGGCTGAGGCGGAGAAGGCGGATGAGGTGATGGCTGTTCAGGCCGCCTACTCCGAGGCCCAGGGGGAGCTTGAGGCGCTGAAAGTCGCCGCCGATGCGGCGTGCCGGGACGTCCAGTGCGTCGACGTGCAGTCGGAGTCGTCGTTGCCCAGCCGCCTGAGGTCTCTGAAGAGCTGCGTGGCGGAGCGCCTCGAGCACGCGCTTCACCTTGGAGTGAAGAAGGCCCTCGGCGTGGTGTCGACGCATTACGTCATTGACCTCGCGGCGGTGGCGCGCGGTTACTTCATCGACGCAGACCTGGACGACGACGCCGCCCTTGCTGCCCTCGACGAGGCTGATGACGGCGCCGAGGATGCTGCCACGACACTTGCCGCCAAGTTCGGGCGCGATCTTTTCCCCGAGGAGGATGAAGATGCGCGCACCGACGTTGGGCCTGAGGCTGCGACCGCCACCGAAGCCGAGGTTGATCCTAAGGCCGACGCCGTGGTGTCCCTTGAGGAGGACATCGCCTCGGTATGCCGCGATGACGATGGTCCTGGGGCGCTTGCATCGGTTCCCTCGACCGTTGCCGCCGAGGCCACCGCGCCCCCGCAGGAAGGTGGAGCCTGAAGGGTTCAGGCTTAGTATCTAAATGTATCTTAGTTTTTAGGAGACTAGCTCTGTAAATAAACTCAGATTGAAAGTCGATCGTGCGTTTCAAACTTGTTCGATTGTTCTATTGTGCTACTCTTGGCTTGGAGAGATTTTAGCCGGGTATTTCGAATCCGCAAGCGATTAAGGCATGGAGTGGAGAGGGAGATGCCGTATCCCTTCGCAGGCATAGGCGGTCTCACGGCTCCACCAGCTCCAGCTTTAGCTAGCTCGCGCCCCGCATCCTCTCTAAGCGCCTCGAGTTTTAACACAATTTTCGAAAATTGGGACGATTAGGGAGGGTAAACCCCCCTACAGCCCCCGAGGGGGGCTTGGCTTTATTTGAAAATAGAACCAAATCCCCCTTGTTTGTGTTGTTAGCAACAATGTTTTCATGTTTTTCGCAAACTCTTTATTATTGTTAACTAAGAACACGAAGTATTTACAAGAAATACTGAGAGTTTTAATGATAGAAGCGACGTAGCTGTTGGATGTTCCAGGCATTGGTGAAGACCTCGCCCTTCTCATTCGCCAGCTTGTAAGTGCCGGGTTTGAGGACCTTGGCGATGATGAACGGTCCTTCCCATGGCGGAGTGAGCTTGTGGCGCTCTCGATTGTCCTGGCGTAGTCTTAGCACCAGGTCCCCTTCGTGGAGGTCCCGACGCCGTACCTTCTGAGCTTGGTATCGCCGAAGCGATTGTTGGTAGCGCGCTGAGTGAAGCAACGCTACGTCGCGAGCCTCGTCCACCTGGTCCACCGAATTCTCGCGGTCCCGTTGGTTTCGGTCTTCCTGGTAGGCCTTAAGCCTCGGAGACCCGTACTCCAAGTCTGTTGGGAGGACGGCTTCGGCGCCATAGACGAGGAAGAACGGGCTGAAGCCTGTGGCCCTTCTTGGGGTTGTCCTGAGACTCCAGATCACCGATGGCAGCTCAGCAACCCACTTCCGGCCAAACTTGTTCAGCTTGTTGAAGATTCTTGGCTTCAGGCCTTGTAGTATCATGCCGTTGGCACGTTCTACTTGGCCGTTCGTTTGTGGATGTGCCACAGCCGACCAATCAACGCGAATGTGATGGTCGTCGCAGAACTCCAAGATCTTCTTGCCGGTGAATTAGGTGCCGTTGTCGGTGATGATCGAGTTGGGTACCCCGAATCGGTGGATGATGTCGGTGAAGAACATCACGGCCTGCTCAGATCTGATGCTGGTGATGGCCCGGACCTCGATCCACTTCGAGAACTTGTCGATGGCTACCAACAAGTGGGTGAATCCCCCGGGTGCTGGGCGGAAGGGCCCCACGAGATCCAACCCCCAGACCGCGAAAGGCCATGTTACGGGGATGGTCTGCAGGGCGTGCGCCGGGAGATGCGTTTTTCGTGCGTAGAATTGGCACCCTTCGCAGGTGCGCACGACCTCGTTCGCGTCGGACACGGCGGTGGGCCAGTAAAAGCCTTGCCAGAATGCGTTACCCACGAGGGTACGCGGCGCTGCGTGGTGTCCGCACGCCCCGGCGTGGATGTCGCGGATCAACTGCCTTCCCTCGGGGATGGGGATGCATCGCTGCAAGATCCCTGAGGCGCTGCGCTTGTACAGCTCGCCGCCGACCGAGACGAAGGTCTTGGCCCTTCTGGCGATGCGGCGCCCCTCGGTTCGGTCCGAGGGCAGCTCCCCGCGGTCGATCCACGCGAGGTACGGATCACGCCAGTCTCGTGGTCGCGTGTCTACGTCGATTTCCATGGCCTCGGTCGAAGAGATTTCAGCGTCGAGGGCTTCGAGCCCCTCTTTCGAGGGGTCCCCCTCCATGACCTCGACCCCCGCAGCCCCCGAGGGTGTCCGGGGGGTTCCGGCCCTTCGCTTGAAGTTGACGGAGGGTTGATCGAGGTCGCGGGCGAAGACGTTCGGAGGAACGGTGATTCGCTCTGACGCGATCTTAGCCAGCTGATCTGCTTCCTCGTTGTATTTGCGTGCGACGTGGTTCAGCTCGAGGCCATAGAATTTGTCCTCGAGACGACGAACCTCGTTGCAATACGCCTCCATCTTTTCGTCGCGGCAGCTTGCGTTCTTCATCACTTGGTCGATGACCAACTGAGAATCCCCCCGGACGTCGAGACGCTTGATGTCGAGGTCGATGGCGATGCGGAGCCCAGCGAGGAGGGCTTCGTACTCCGCCATGTTGTTCGACGCCGGGAAGTGCAAGCGAACCACGTATCGGATATGTTCTCCGAGGGGCGAGATGAAAAGGAGGCCCGCACCTGCCCCAGTTTTCATTACCGACCCGTCGAAGTACACGGTCCAGCATTCGGCCTGGATCTGCGGCGGCGGAAGTTGGACGTCGGTCCACTCAGCGACGAAATCCGCTAAGGTTTGCGATTTTATCGCCTTACGCGGTGCGTAGGAGAGAGTCTCCCCCTACGAGTTCCATAGACCACTTTGCTATTCTACCCGAGACGTCCGAGTTACGGACTATCTCCCCCAAGGGGAAAGATGAGACCACGGTGACCGGGTGGGCCTCGAAGTAGTGTCGCAACTTTCGACGCGCGAGCACTACAGCGTAGATTAGCTTCTGGATCTGTGGATACCGCATCTTGGTTTCGGTCAGTACCTCGCTGACATAGTACACCGGCCTCTGGACCGGTAGAGCATGGCCCTCCTCTATCCTTTCCACAACGATGACGGCGCTGACAACTTGCGTTGTCGCAGCCACATATAGGTAAAGAGGCTCACCGTCCCGCGGCGGCGTGAGGATGGGTGCGCATGCGAGCGACGCTTTTAGCCCGTCGAGGGCTTTTTGGGCTTCGGGGGTCCATGAAAAGCGTTCGTGCTTTTTTAGGAGCCGGTACAAAGGTAAGCCCTTTTCGCCAAGTCGAGAGATGAAGCGGCTGAGAGCTGCGAGGCAGCCCAGTACTCTTTGCACCCCCTTGAGGTCCCGAATTGGCCCCATTCGTTCCAGGGCCGAGACTTTTTCGGGGTTGGGTTCGATGCCTCGTTGGGAGACGATGAAACCCAATAGTATGCCTCGCGGCACCCCGAATACGCATTTTTCCGGATTCAACTTTACCCCGTTCGCCCGGAGGCAACCGAATGTGATTTGCAGATCGTTGACCAGATCGTTCGCCTTTCTGGTTTTTACAACGATATCATCAACATATGCCTCAACGGTCCGCCCGATGTGGCTTCCGAAAACGTGTTGCATACATCGCTGGTATGTAGCTCCAGCGTTTCGGAGGCCGAACGGCATAGTGACGTAGCAAAACATGCCAAACGGGGTGATGAAAGAAGTCGCGAGCTGGTCGGACTCTTTCATCTTGATTTGATGATAACCGGAATAAGCATCAAGAAAGCATAGCAACTCACATCCAGCGGTGGAGTCTATTATCTGATCTATTCTAGGCAGAGGAAATGGAACCTTAGGGCATGCTTTGTTTAAACCGGTATAATCTACGCACATGCGCCATTTTCCATTTTTCTTCTTAACTAGAACAGGATTAGCAAGCCAGGTCGGGTGGAATACCTCTTTGATGAATCCGGCTTGCAGGAGCTTGTGCACCTCCTCCCCGATGGCGCGGCGCCTTTCCTCGTCGAACCGCCGCAGTCGCTGCACCACCGGCTTGGAGTGTGGCTTGATGTCGAGGCTGTGCTCGGCGACCTCCCTCGGGATCCCCGGCATGTCCGAGGGTCTCCACGCGAAGATGTCGGCGTTGGCGCGGAGAAAGTCGACGAGCACTGCTTCCTATTTGGGGTCGAGGGTGGTGCTGACCCTCAACGCCTTGCCCTCGGGGGCAGTGGGGTCGAGGGGCAGCGCTTTGGTGTGTTCAGCAGCCTCGAAGGTGCCCACGTGCCTTTTGGTGGAGTCGACGGCCTCGTTCGCCATCTTCTCCAAATCCGCCACCAGGGTTTCGCTGTAGGCGAGCGCTTCCGCGCCCTCGACGCACTCGACGTCGCACGCATAGGCGTGCTCGTACGACGATCCCACGGTGATGACGCCCTTTGGCCTTGGCATCTTCATCTTGAGGTAGGCGTAGTTGGGAACCGCCATGAACTTGGCATAGCACGGTCGCCCGAAAATAGCGTGGTACGCTCCTGGGAATCCCACCACCTCGAAGGTGAGGGTCTCCCTCCGAAAGTTCTCGGGAGTACCGAAGCAAACGGGCAGGTCGATATGCCCGAGGGGTTGGACCCGTTTTCCCGGCGCGATGCCGTGGAACGGCGCCTTGCTTGGCCTCAGCTGGTTCGTGCCGATGCCCATGAGCTCTAAGGTGTGGACGTAGAGGATGTTGAGGCTGCTGCCCCCGTCCATCAGCACCTTGGAGAATCGCGTGTTGACGATGACGGGATCGACGACAAGCGGATAGCGCCCTGGATTCGAGACATAGTCCGGATGGTCCTCGCGGCCGAAGGAGATGGTCTCGTCCGACCAGGCGAGGTAAGTTGGCGTCGCGGGGTGAACGGAGAAGACCTCTCGGCGTTCACGTCTCTGTTCCCGGGACGTCGCGTTCACGGTGGGCCCCCCCACGATGAAGAATACATTCTCCACATGGGGAAACTCGTCGTTGCCGCCATCGCCCGTATCCTTCTTCGGGCCATCCTCCTTCGCGGAGGTGCGCCTGAAGTAACCCTTGATCATCCCACACTGTTCGAGGGTGTGGGTGACAGGGCCCTTGTGGTACGGGCATGGCTTCTTCAGCATCTCGTCGAACAGGCCTCCTCCCTGAGGGGGGCCTCGAGGGCCTTTGCGGCCTCGCTCGACTACGAGGGCGTCGTCAGAGTCTTCGCCCTGCTGTTGCTGCTGCGCGACTTGCCGAGGCCTCTTGCCTTTACTGCCCCGTTTCTGCTTTTTTGTCTTGGCCTTGGGTTTGCTGCCCTCCGCGGGCAGCTCCTCCGCGCGCTTCCCCTTGGTCTTGCCTTCGAAGATTGCCCCGACAGCCTCCTCTCCAGAGGCGAAGTTGGTGGCGATGTCGAACAGAGCGTTGACGCTGGTGGGATGGTTTCGTCCCAGCTCGCGCACCAGCTCTCGGCAGGTCGTGCCTTCGAGGAAGGCGTGGATTATTTCGGAGTCACCCACGCTCGGGAGCTCGGTGCAGCGCTTGGAGAAACAGCGGATGAAGTCCCTCAGTGGCTCGTCGGCCGCCTGCCGGCACCCGCGCAGGTCCCAGGAGTTTCTGGGGCGCACGTATGTGCCCTGAAAGTTACCCACGAACATCTTGACCAGGTCGTCCCAGTCGTGGATTTGGTTCGCGGGTAGATGTTCGAGCCACGTCCGCGCCGAGTCCGCGAGATGAAGCGGAAGGTTGCGGATGATCATGGCATCATCGGTGGCCCCGCCCAACTGGCAGGCCAGGCGATAGTCGTTGAGCCACGTCTCGGGTTTCGTCTCACCCGAATACTTGGTGATGGTGGTTGGCTGGCGAAAACGCGGCGGGATGGCGGCCGAACGGATCTTCCGGCTGAACACCGGGGTTCCCGGGGGTTCCGGCGTCGGGCTTCTGTCCTCCTCGCTGTCATAGCGACCTCCCCGTCGGGGGTGCCTGCTGCGGGGAGGCGCCGCGTCCTGCCTCTTCTTGTTCAGGACGTTGCGTGCATCGCTATCGTCGACGGCGCCCCGCGTGTCCACAAGTCGGTCCTTCGCGGACCTCCTCGTTTCGCCATCGCCGGTCACGAGCGCCCTTCCATCGTTCATTGGACGGTGAGGCGTCCACGCGCCCCTGGGTGGGGTGTGGATGGATTGATCCTTATCCCACTTGCCGCCTCCGGCTCTCGAACTGTTCTGGTGGCGCATGCAGGAGGCGGAACTTTCCGCTTGTTGAACCGCCGCTTCTTCGACAAGGGCCTGTACCTGGCGCCGCATGCTGCGTGCTTCCGGTGTCGATGGTTCGGGCATGGCCCGAATCAGGGTTGCTGCGGCAACGAGCTTCTGGCTTGCTCGTGGCGGCATGGCAGGACCGGCGTCGTCGCCGTCACCCATGATGCGCGCTTGAGAAATACGCCCGGCAGCTCGTGCGCGTTCGCCGCGTTTGGGCTGCCGGGCTTCCAGGGCTGCGCGCAGCTCCTGTACCAGTTGACGCTCCTGTTGGAGCTTGGCTTCCAGCTCTTGCACCTGCGCAAGCTGTGCCTGCGCGAGTGCGGCTTCACTCGCTGGCTCGGCGGGCGCCGGTGGCGGTTCGTCGTGTCCGGCCCCGTCGCGCGTCTCTTCATCCTCTCCCACGGACTCTACTTCGCCGTCGAGGACGAAGCATTCCCGCGCGGGGTCATATTCCCCCTCGTTGGAGTCGTCGGAGCAGGTGAGGCAGAAGTCCGCGATGGCCTGGAAGGAGATAAGGCCTTCGCGGTCGCGCAACCCGGAGTGGTCCAAGTTCGGGTGCTCCTGCCCGTGCGCACTCTCTCCGTCATCCGACTCGGACTGGGGTCCGCTGGGTGAGGAAATGTTGAGGCCGCGGATCGAACCCAGCTGGTGACCCGGCGAATCCTCGTGCGCGTTCGTGTTGGCGCTGATTGCCGCGGAGTAGCTTGCGGCCGCGTTGTTCATCCCGTGGGGGAGCTGCGCCGGCCCGACCACATTTTCCCAGCGCGTTCCCTCCGCGGGAGCCGCCGGCGGGGGTCCGCCAAGCAAGGACTTGTCTATTTCTCAGAAAAAAAAGTATATGCCTCTATTTCTCTTTGTCTGAGTGTGTGACTTGGTGCCCTGCTGAACTGTATGATAGGGACGCCTGCCTCATTTAGCCCTTGTTTAGATCCCAAATTCTACCCCCAAAGTTCACGCAAAAAGAAGATTCCCATCTCATCAAAATGGCATAGCATACATGGAGTACTAAATGTAGATAAAATCAAAAACTAATTGCACAGTTTTGTTGTACTCTACGAGAAGAACATTTTGAGCCTAATTAATTAATTTTTGGACAATTTTTCACACGTACAAACGAAATGCTACAGTGTCGCACGTACCCCCAAAAGCCAAAATTTGGCTCCAAATTTGGGAACTAAACAAGGCCTTAGATCCCAATTCGGGGAGTTCAAAGTTTGAACATTATCATAAATGCGGCATTATAGCATTTCATTTGTATTTGTGAATAATTGTCTAAATATTGATTAATTAGACTTAAAATGCTCGTCTCGTAAAATACAATAAAACTGTGTAATTAGTTTTTTATTTCATCTATATTTAGTACTTCATGCATGTGCCCACATTTTGATGTGACAAAAATCTTTTTTTATAGTGAAATTTGGGGTGAAATTTGTGAACTAAACAAGCCCAAAGTGGCTGCTGATGAGGATGATCGGTGTTACCATCTGCCGTCCAACTCAACTCAGAGGCTCAGAGCCCGGATCCGTTATCCTACGATCGATGGGCAGTGAAATGGTTGAACTCCGTACATCTTGTTCCAATGAATGCAGGGATACGCAATCTTGTCCTAGGCTTGTTTAGTTTCCAACTTTAGAGGCGTAAAGTTGACACTTTGTCATAAATGTGACACTATAGTATTTCGTTTGTATCTGTGAATTGTCCAAACATTAATTAATTAGGCTCAAAATGTTCGTCTAGCAAAGTACAACAAAACTGTACAATTAGTTTTTGATTTCATCTAGATATTTTGATGTGATGAGAATCTTCTTTTTGCATGGTAGAATTTAGGGGTAAAATTTGGAAAGCCCTGATTTTCGTGCGTCAGTAGTAGTTCAGAAGATGCAATTCCCAATTCCCCCGCACTGGCATGTGCCGCCCAACAACAGCCGCGGGGCAAGCCTGTTCACACTGGGCACACCCTACTCTACCCTCTAAAAAATATTATGTCCTGGTCATCAAAACTATATACTCTATCACTTTCTTCCGCACTCATTAATACTCTACATTTACCTTCTATACCAACCACCAGCTTGTGGGGCCCACATTTCTGGTTTTTTTAATTTTTTCTCCCCCTCCCTCTCTTTATCTCTTCCATCCCCTCCCTCCCCTCCCCTCCCCCCGCCGCCCCTCCCATCCCCTCCACCACCGACGCCCTCCCTCCCCGCTCCAGCCACCTCTGTGGCCCCCTCCGCCTCCCCGCGCCGCCCCTCCCCGACCCTCCTTGGCGCTGGCATCGGCGTCGTCGCCCGTCACCCCCGGATCCGGCGGATCCCCACCTCCCTCCGCCGCAAGTGCCCCCGCGCTGACGAGCTCCTCCACCACCATCTCCCTCTGTCTCTGTCCGCGACGAGCTCCTCCACCACCAGCTCCCCTTCGTCCCCGTTCGCGGCGAGCTCCTCCACCACCATCTCCCTCCGTCCTCGTCCGTGATGAGCTCCTCCACCACTGGCTCCCTCCATGGCGGGGACTCGAATCGGACGCGGCGCGCGACGGCCACGGGCGGGCGGCCGGCACGCAGCAGGTCGGCGCGTCGAGGGTGCTGTACCGGCACCACGGGAGCACGGTCGAGCTGATCGGGGCAGGGAAGGACGTCGTCATCCTCGCCGTGGACAACGTGCTGTGGAGGATTCGGAGGCAAACGTGTGCTGCGGAGGATTCCAGCGGCGGCCAAGCGGGGAAGACTCCTGCGGTGGCGGGCGTCGAGCGTTGGGCGCCCGGCGACGAGCGCGGCGGACCTCCATGGCGGTGCATCCGTAGTTGGTCTTGGACGCGGGCCCCATGTCGATGTGGCGTTTACCGCGTCGTACGCGCAGCCTCTTGATTTACCGATGGCAGGCGGTGGATAGCGTGTAGCGATTCTTTTCCAGGGCGCCGCTGCAGCCGAAAAACTTTACTCGAGTCCAATGTGGCGTGTCCCGTTTCTTTTTTACCGAGCCTGGTGCGGGCAGCCTAACCGGATCAGAGTTGGTACTGTAAAACTTAAAATATGGATCTCTAGCAGTAGATCTAGTACGGGTACAAAATTTAATAACAAAAAGATGATGTCTTGGTTCTAGATCTACAACACGGGCACTACTACAATACGAACATAACACTAACAGAGAGAGTAGAGGTCTCAGACCATCGTTGGTGGAAGGTGCAGCGGGTGGCGCGACCATCACGTCGGTCGGCGGCGCAGGGGCGTCGTCGATCTGCTCGGTGAGGACGGAGAGGCGGTGTTGTCGGAGCTGGGGTCGATGGCACCTCCTCCGAGCGATGTAGGTCAACGGCGGCGGCGGCGAAGCTTCCCACCGCTCCAGTGCTCCCTCGATCGGTAGGGTTTGTAGGTGGGGTGTGTTGGCTGCGCGGTGAACCTCGTACTACGAGTCGTGCCCCCCACCTCCTCTATATAGCGTTGTACGACGGCGCCCCACCAACCATGGATTGGGTTGGGCGCCCCCGACTAGGGCGCAGGATCGAGCCCGTTACGGCCTTGGTGTAGTGATTGAACTAACATTCCCCCTCTCGATCTCTTCTTAAACTTGCACTTCAGCCTCTCGCTGGGTATCCACTCCATCACAAATAAACATAACGAGCACGGGTCATCTTAATCGTAATGACAATCAGATTAACTAGTCAATATACACTTGTCGGTGCTGGGATCGGTCGACCAATCCTCAGCGCCTAACAGAATGCGCTGTGTCCCGTCCCTTGACGGTTGATGCAAGAGCTAGCACGATGAGACGAGTGATTATCCTGGTTCCGACCATGAGGTCGTACGTCCAGCAGGGTGCGCTCGGAGCACTGTACTATCTTGCACCGGAGTGCTTGCAGAGGGGGGCTACAAGCAAGGCGGGAGAGGAGGAGTCTCCAAGTCCCTGAAAGCGAGCGTGATTGAGGCGAGTGCCAATATCGTGTCTCCCGGTCTCCCCCCCTTTTCTTCTCCTCTTACCTCCTCTATAGGTCAAGGAGAGAAAGGTGGGGGTAGGGTTTACAAGTACAAGCGTGACATGCTACAGGGGTATGTACTGGAGAGCATGGCGCCGGGCGTGCATCGTCCTTGACCCTGGCGGGGGATTTATGGCGAGCCCCGGCTTCTGCGAGCGGCGTGGCCGTCCCTGTGCTTGTCTTGGAGCGGCTTCGAGGGGTGTCGCTGCCGCAGCCCGCGTCCAGCTGCCCGTTCGCTGGTTGACTTTGAGGGCGGGGCAGGTGAGGAAGGACCGGAGTTGGCGGTACAGGGGTCGGTATGGTGGTTGCCGTCAACCACAGTGCACGGCGTGCTCGGTTCACCAGGGGATGGTCGAGAGTTGGCGGATTTGACTCGGCGTTCGTCATCGCCTGTCCACGCCTGACCGGAGTCCGTACTCGGTCGCTGTTTAGATATTCTTTCGAGGGTTCCCCATGCTCACTCGAGGGGCGTCCCGGGGGAAAAGACGGTAGCAGGTGGAGTAGTGGTGCAGAATGGCGCCTGCCAGTCCGCACAGGGTCTTGCGCAGTGCCGCGTGCGCCTGCACAGCGTCAGTGAGGACGCACAGTGACTGGAGCAGGTGGAACAGCGAGCTCTGCGGTGTCAGCGGCGCGGCGTGGGGGAAAGATTGCCTTTTGACGTCGGCGCCCGCCTGATGGGGCGGGCATTAAGTGCCGTTGTCGGGCAGGGTGCCGGAGTGCGCCGCGTTGAGTAGAGAGTTGGCCTCGAGCGAGGCGGAGTCGGCTCGCCCGCTCGAGGGAGTGCGCGACCCTCGAGCGAGGCGGGGTTTGCGTTGTGCCTGCTCGAGGGTGCGCGGCCCTCGAGCGAGGCGGAGACGGGGGTAGCGACTCGGGTCTCCCCGACAGGCGAGCTCGGACGGCCGTTCTTGGGCCGCGATAGGCTGTGACGGGCCGAGCTGCCTGGCTGGGCCTTCCGGGTTGTCGGTGATTCGGCCTTTCGTGGCATATCGTTTTTTGAGGGTGATTACCCCGATGATTAGAGGACCCCCTGGGTTTGTCCCCGACAACACTTATCCATTCTGAAGGATCATTACTCGGGCCCTGTCCAGGAATCACATGCTTTCCCTTAAACCCATACCGGCAATGTGTTCTCTAAACACAGGGTGGTAACCCTTTCGTGAGCGGATCCACAAGCATCTCTTTCATACTTATATGCTCCAGACTTGTAGTTTGATCCTGGACTTTATCTTTCACTACACAGAATTTTATATCTATGGATTTGGTAGCATTGCTCGACTTGTTGTTGTGAGCGTAAAAACCGCAGGCTCATTGTCGTACATCTTTAGTGGTTTGTCTGTACAATCCACCACTCTCAAGTCGAATATAAATTTCTTTATCCACATGACCTGTCATGTTGCCTCAAAACATGCTATAAACTTTGCATACATCGTAGATGTTGCAACTAACTCTTGCTTAGAACTTCTCCATGAAATCATCGATATGCTCGGTGAGGGCGGAGAGGCGGTGTCGTCAGAGCTGGGGTCGATGGCACCTCCTCCGGGCGATGTAGGTCGACGGCGGCGACGGTGAAGCTTCCCGCCGCTCCAGTGCTCCCTCGATCGGTAGTGTTTGTAGGTGGGATGCGTTAGCGACGCGGTAAACCTCGTACTACGAGCCATGGCCTCCACTCCTCTATATGATACTGTGCGACGGGGGCCACCAATCATGGGTTGGGTTGAGCGCCCCCGACTAGAGGGCGGGATCGAGCCCGTTAACATGTACAAGTAAAAAGGGTTCTGTTTCTTATCAACAGCGATGTGAATTTCGGGTGATGATTTCATCGGAAAAACAGAGCAGCAGATACGGTTCCTCCGAGTTCCGACAGAAGCGAGGCAGATGGCCGGGGGTCGACGACGACGTCGTGCCGTTTCCTCGCGGTTTCCCGGCTCCCCCACCAGGACGAGTCGAGCCGAGTCGCGGGCAAGACCGGACGGACGGACGCCCGGACCTGAACCTGAACCGCACGTCTCTACGCCCGCAGCTCTCCCCCGTGTCCTCCGTGCCTGCCTGCCTGCCACCGGGCGCTGTGCGCCCGCCCACGGCCTCCCGTCCCTCTCCCTCCCGGTGGAACCAGCGGGCGGAGGCGGAGCCCCGGCTTCCGTCAACGCGCCGTTGCCTGGACTATCCTGCCGCGACAGCGACGCCTCTGAACAGTCGTCGAGTCGCTTGACCCTCCCCGTCGCTCCCTCGTCCCTTCTCCTCCTCCTGCCGCGCTCGTCAAGCCAAATCCGCCGGGCCCCCGCCCCGCATCACGTCACGCCGCTGCCGAACGAACCCGGCAAAGCCCCCATCCGCCGCCGCAGCCGCCCCCGAGCTACCTAGGCAAGGCAGCTCAGCTACCGCACGCCCTCCCCTCCCCTCCCCTCCCCTCCCCTTCCTTCCTTCCCTCCTCAAATCCATCTCCACACCCGTCCCCCTCGCGCGCCGCGCCGCAGAATCCACCGCCCGCCCACACACCCACCCACTCACCGCGGCCGCCTGCTTCCTCAACCCCCGCCCTCGCCTCTCCCCCGTGCGCGCGCGCCCGCCCGGCCGGCCGGCGCAGCGGCAGGAACCCACCTCCCGGCTCCCGCGGCGTCGTGCCCACCCGCAGGCCGGCGCTGGCCGACGAGGCCGCCGGCGGCGGCGGCATGAAGCCGCGGGCGTTCTTGGAGCGCCTGGCGCGGCCCTTCTCCCGCCGCTCCTCCTCCGAGTCCCAGCGGGAGAAGGACGAGGAGGCGGACCTGGCGGCGATCGCGGCGCGCGAGCAGCGCGGGTTCCCGTACGAGGCGCTCCACGCGGCGACGCGGGGCTTCTCGGAGAAGAACCGGCTGGGCCAGGGCGGGTTCGGCCCCGTCTACAAGGGCCGCCTCGACGACGGCCGCGACGTCGCCGTCAAGCGCCTCGGCGCCGCGTCGCGGCAGGGCGCGCGCGAGTTCCGGAACGAGGCCACGCTGCTCTCCCGGGTGCAGCACCGCAACGTCGTCAACCTCATCGGCTACTGCGCGCGCGGCGCCAACGCCGAGGACAAGCTGCTCGTGTACGAGTACGTGCCCAACGAGAGCCTCGACAAGATCCTCTTCGCCCCCGCCTCCGGCCACTGTGAGTCCCTCCCATCCATTCCGCCCCCATTCATTGCCTTGCTCCCCGAATTTTACATCCTCGATCCACTGGTTCCGTGGTTCGAATTCGCGCGGTCGAGCTCGTGAATTCCGCTCGCGTACGATCAGACGCCGGAGATTTGATTTGTTTGACGACATCAGAGATCGGTCGCTGCAATCCGTGTGCTTTTGGATTGAAACAGAGGCGGCCGATGCGCCGTTGGTGGGGATATTTTCACGAAGGGCATCGACGCGCCAGGGAAAAGTCGCTGTGCTGTTCCCTGCCGCTCATGCAATTCACCGAGGAGCACAAATTACAGTAGCAAATCGCGTGCATTCGTACTAACTACTGCGGTCAGGACCCATCCCCAAAATAGCAAATAAACAACATTTTCCTGGTTAGTTCAAACTTCAAACTCGGGAGATTTATATTTTTTTGGGTACATGATTGCGTCGTACGTAGTATATACGGAGTATTGATTATTATATTATTATTAGAAGAATGCATGGATGCTTCCAAGCTGAACTGGATTGAACCGGCCGTTGAGTTGAGGTACTAGTTTAGGCTGCGTTTGGATCCTAGGGACTAAAGTTTAGTCCCTTAAATAAGTGATAATTAGTAGCATTAAACATAAACTAATTATAAAACTAATTGCATAAGTCATATCTACTCCGCGAGACGAACCTAACAAGCCTAATTAACCTATAATTAGTACATAATTATCAAATTATTACTATAGCATTATATTGTCTAATCATGGCCTAATTAGGCTTAATAGATTCGTATCGTAAATTAGTCCTTGCTTATGTAATGCATTTTGTAATTAATCTATATTTAATACTTATAATTAGTATTCTTCCATTCGATGTGACGGGACTAAAATTTTAGTCCGGGGAACCAAACACCCCCTTGGCAATGTGCTTGTCGATGGATTTCTATGCCCTGCGCCAGCAAGGTACACGAACAGAGTGTCAGATCGCCGGTTGGGCACCGGTGTCCATTTTTATAGTGCGAGTGAGATTATTATACACCTTGAGAAATACTGTAGTATATTTATCTCGCGCTTGTCTGTCCGTAGATCCACGCGATTGGAATCTAGAGCAGATACGCACGATCTGAATCAGGTTGCTAGCTCATCCGTCATGCACGGTGCAGAGGTCTTCTTTGCTCCTCGTGTTTTCTCTGGACTCTGAAAGTCCAATGCTGATGCTGTTGCGCAACGCCTTGTCATTGCCACCCTTTTTGGAAGCACGGCTGCTCGACAATGTTGTTGCAGACTTGCAGCCAGTGCATGCATCACAGATCTGCAAGGGTCAACCGGTCATCACTAACCAGCAACGGTATTCATGATCCATTGAGCTTGATCATCGGTCGGAACTTGTGCTCTGATCGCGTAGGTAGGGGCGGGGGCGGCCGAACAGGTTCGGCACACGGGGCATACCAGTCTAGTCTTCCCTTTGCAGCGCCTGGTCAGCAGTAGTCAGTTTAGTCTTCGGCCTAGCCAATATTGCATGCGAAAGGTTGGTTGTAGGTTGCGGCCAGTATCTGTATCTGTACAAGACCCGGCTGGCTTCCGATGAGCAATCCTTTGTCACCATCTTATCTTATGGATTCTTCTCTCGCTTTATCCGTCCACGTTTTGCTCTGACTGCCTCACGGAAAATGGTGGCATTTTGATCCTCACCCATTTCTTCACGTTCGGCGTGTGCTTTCCCTTACTCTGGAAAGTGTAGTAAGGGGATGTTTGGATCCACGAGCAAATGGCATTCATTTTGCTTTTTTTTTGTCATTTGTCTCCAAACACCTCCATAATAAAAGGGCAAATAAAAAATAAGATGACAAAAATCTTTTGGCTCAACATTATGGTAAAATTAGGCAAAAAGGTAAAACTTTTGTCATTTGCCTCTAAACACCCATGACAAAAGGAGAGAGAACGGGTTTAAATGGGTTTTTGTCAAAAGTTTTGCCATTGGATCAAAATACTCCTAATGGTAAAACTTTTACCATCTTTTTTTGAGGATAAAAATTTTACTATTTTTTGCTCTTGCCGTGCGGATCCAAACAAACCCTAAGCTAAAATCCTCCAAAGTGCCGCTGCTTGCGTCATCGGACTCAGGCACGCAGCAAAGGAAGTGGCTGCAGCGCACTGGATTGCAGCATGTCATACCTGATGCGATCATGATGGCATGCACACGCACCGTCTCTCGGCACTGTCCAACTAGTTTTTGTACCAGGAAGCAGAGCATTCTGTATCCGGACATCGCAATCTAGTACACTAGCTGATTGAAAAGATTTGCCTAACCTTGGACTAGTCGTACTAGTAGCCGAATAAAGAGATGAAGGTGGTAATCCGCTTTGCTAGAATCAATTACTTTGACCTGGTCAAAGCCGCGCGTGCTTTCGCTGTCCTGTCACCTGTGCTGGTCGAAGCAAGTCCTCGCTGGCGTTACGTCACCTGCGCTGCGTGCTTTGCCTAGACCACTAGTGCTCTTGCCAGGGCCGTCGATCAGCAGGGGCAGGGTGGGCGACCGCACAGGCCCACCCTGCAAGGGGCCCACCATCATGTGGTCATTAAACTTTAGATAATGTGTAAATTAGTAAAACAAACAGACTACTAACATGCAATAGTTTATCTCAGTCTCACTCCTACCGTAAAAATCTAAGAGTATGTTATCTCAGCCCCACCATCATCGTGTGAAGATTACATAAAAATATATTACTAAGCATGTTTTAGACTTTAAATGCAACCTCATCGCTGGTTCAAATTAATTATTAAAAATATGGTATATAGCCTAATTAAAATACAATTTGAGTCTTCCAATCAACAACTCATGTAAGTTTTCCCTCTAGATGCCATATTATACATCAGAGTATGGCACATCTTGTTAGAGTTCAAATCCTAGTACTTGCTAACTACACACAAATTTGGTTTCAGTTGTAGATAAATAGACAATTGTAATTGGTAAATACTCCCTCCGTTCCAAATTATAGGTCATTTGACTTTTTTACTATAAGTTTGATCGCTCGTCTTATTCAAAATTTTATATAAATTATCATATTTTTTGTGATGACTTGCTTTATTAATAAACATTCTTCAAAAATGACTTAAATTTAACTATATTTACATAATTTTTTGAATAAGACGAACAGTCAAACTTGTGGTAAAAAAAGTTAAATGACCTATAATTTGAAACGGAGGTAGTAAAGGATATCGTCATTTATATTGATGACATACTTTCAAATTTGCACAGGCCCCATATTCAGCGGTACGGCCCTGGCTCTTGCTTAGGTTCCGCAACAACCGTGGTGGTGCACACTGGCCACATGACTACGTGGGACTTTGTTGGGCACAGCCGCACAGGAGACGGTCGTGTTTCCGATTGATTATAATTATATTACTCACCCCATCCGTAGCGTGCTTGACTCATCATAGGCGCGGGTACGCGCTCCCTGTTTTTGTTTTTTCTTTATATTTTTCGTTTCCTTGAGCTGGTTGATCCGTGGCCACGAGACGACGTCAGACACGTCGCCGTCTGATCTGTCGTCGTCGTCATGGCGGACCGAGAAAGGGCCGGGGGAATTAGAGAATTAACTATGTTTCGGTGTGGGTCAGGGCATCAGAGAAGACGGAAGCCGAAGCTCTGTTTTCATGTACTCCTTTCTCACATCGGACACGGCTTTCTCTGTGGATTCGCCGTGCACGTAAAGAATTATTTGGATGCTGACCTGGTTGCCCTGCTTATGAAACTTCGCAGTGCGTGGCAAGTGACAACGTTTTCTTTGTTGGTGCTGACTGAGAGGAGCACGAGGTGTTTGATTTCTGTATCTGTTTTTTTTTTAAAAAAAATCGTATCTGGGTTTGGTTTGGGCTTCAATGTGGATCGTTAGCCTGGGCCAAGGGGGCATCGAGCCAGGCCGTATTGATGAATTTCAACACGGACCGAAAAGGCTCCCTAGACGGCCCAACCATGCCCGAGCAAGCCATTTCTGGATTCGCAGAGTTTTGTTGTCGAAATGTTCTGCCATATCTGATTCGCCACGAGAGGACTTCATCAAGTTTGATATTTGCATCGTTCCGCCGTCGGCGTGTGGCTCTGACACCGTTTGATCTTGTGCAATGTCGCAGCCAGCAGCAGCAGCAGCCAGCGGTCGCGTCGCGCGGAGCTGACGTGGCCGCGGCGGCACGAGGTGGTGGTGGGCGTGGCGCGGGGCCTGCTGTACCTCCACGAGGACGCGCACACGCCCATCATCCACCGCGACATCAAGGCCAGCAACATCCTCCTCGACGACCGCTGGGTGCCCAAGATTGCCGACTTCGGCATGGCCCGCCTCTTCCCGGAGGCCGGCGACGGCCGCTCCCGCGTCCACACCCGCGTCGCCGGCACCAACGGCTACATGGCGCCCGAGTACCTCATGCACGGCGACCTCTCCACCAAGGCCGACGTCTTCAGCTTCGGCGTCGTCATCCTCGAGATCGTCACCGGCCGCAAGAACTCCTCCTTTGCCCCGCCCCCCGACTCCGATGCCGACGCCGACACCCTCCTCGAATACGTATGTATACATATATGTTGTGCCATTAATGCCGGCGGCGCAGCCAGTGTGCGTGCTCTAGCTCTTCTGCTGATATCACTTCCTCACAACGTTGCTCTTTTGATCGTATATATATGCAGGCGTGGATCATGTACAAGAAGGGCCAGAGCCTGGAGCTGCTCGACCCCGCCGTCAAGTCGTCGGCGGTGCCGGAGCAGGTGGCGCTGTGCGTGAAGATCGGGCTGCTGTGCGTGCAGGCCGACCCGCGGCTGCGGCCGGACATGAAGCGCGTGGTGATCATCCTGTCCAAGAAGCAGAGCACGGTCGAGGAGCCGATGCGGCCGGGTGTGCCGGGGTCGCGGTACCGGCGGAGGCCCCACGGCCTGCGCGGCGGCTCGCACTACTCCGCCGGGTCGTCGTCCGGCACCAGCTCGCCGTCCACCTCCGGGACGACGTCGCACGCGTCGGCGTCGAACGCGATGACGACGTCGAGCACGCACACCATGAGGAGCCATGGCGGTCTGCCGTCGCACCGAGAAGAGCAGCAGGAGTAGCCGCAGCAGGGCGGGTTCAAACTGTACATTTGTCAATTCTTCACTTCTCTCCCGTGTTTATTCGTGCGGACTGACATTGTAGAGCAGGTATAGGTGGGCGTGATTGTTTTGCTAGCGGGTAGGATCTAGTGATTGGATTCCATTAGCATGCTGATTAAGATGAGCAATGAAATTATTTATAGTCATCCGTGGAGGATTCAGGGAATTGTGCGCACAGAAATGAGAGCGATAAAAGTCGGTGCTTGTTCTCCCAAAATTACTATATGTCATCATTGGGGTCGTAAATCAATCATGCCATCTTCATGAAATGTCCTTGGCGACGATTTTCTTCTCTAATGGTATGACCCGTACCTAACTCTAAGCATTCTAAGAGATAATTGTTCCAATGATATAGCTCTTTTTAATGATCTAGCTCCTAGCAGCTTATAGTATAAATGACCCCATATATCATTCTCACCTAATCTCAAAATTACGTGTATAAGACTATCTCTTGATTAAGAGATAACTCATCTTTCTTTTATATTAAAATATAAAAAATTATATGAGCTAGGTAAATATCAATCATTGGAGAAGGTCTAAGGTTGTTTGCCCTCGTGAACCTCTACTCTACTCTCTAAAAGAGAATATTCTGTCCAGATCATCGAGATTCTCTACTCTATATTACTTTCTTCCGCACTCATTCGTACTCTATCTACACTATCTATACTAACCACCAGCTAGTGGATCCCACATTTCAGATTTTTTTATTTTTTCCTCCCCTCCCCCTCTTCCCCTCCCCCCGCCGCCCCCTCCCATCCCCTGTCGCGGCCCCCTCCCCTCATCATCCTCCGTCGCCGCCCCATCCCCCGCCGCTCCCCCCTCCTGCTCCCCCCCTCCCCCGCCGCACCCGGCTCCCGCGCTCCGGCCCTGTGGGCAGGTGCGGGCGGCGCCCTCCCCACCGCGGGCTCCCCCGCCGACGAAGATGACGGCCTGCCAGCCGCTCAGCCCCAGCATGTGCCCCACGCGCCGCTCGACGCCAACATCGTGCCGTCCTACCCCCGCCCGAGTCCGTCGGCGACGAGTCCTCGGTCTGGTCCCAGATCAAGGCCGAGGCCCGGCGCGACGCGGAGGCGAAGCCGGCGCTTGCCTCCTTCCTCTACGCCACCGTGCTGTCCCACGCGTCCCTCGACCGCTCCCTCGCGGTGGTGGCGGGCGCCCTTTGCATCGGCACCTCCGCCCTCCCCGGACGCGCTCCTGGATGCGGCGGCGGCCGTGCAGGGGTGGAGGGAGAGCGCTTGGTGTTGGGATTCACATGGCGGTGGCGGTCACGGGCTTGGCGTGGACGTGGGCGGCGGCAAGCTCGAGCTGCACGGGGTTCACATGGCGGCTGCAGTCACGGGCTTAGCGTGGACAGGCTCGGCGGCGGCCACGGGCTCCAGCGGCCACGGACGACGGGCACGGACCACGGGCTTGAATATATACATTGGGTATGTAAGCATACATTGAGTATATGGACATACTATTTTATATAGTATTATAAAGGTATAATCAAAATATATTTTAAAATATGGTTGATTTTGAAATTGTTTCGTGTAACTCGCTTTGAAGTATCTTAGAATTAGTATCTGAACATACTAAAAATGATAAACTAGTATGCGAACATACGTACAATGGTATACTGATGGTGGATGTATGTATGTATATATATATATATATATATATATATATATATATATATATATATATATATATATATATATATATAACGAGTTTTGTCTACACATGCGTGTAGCTACACCCACCATCAGTATACCATTGTATGTATCACCGCATACTAGTTTATCATTTTTAGTACGTTCATATACTAATTCTAAGATACTTCAAAGTGAGTTACACCAAAAAATTTCAAAATCAACCCTATTTTTAAATATATTTTGATTATACCTTTATAATACTATATAAAATAGTATGGCCATATACCCAATGTATGCTTACATACCCAACGTATATATCATCACAGATAGTCTAGTATCATCACATACTATACGTACATACTCTTCGTCGGATCAAATTCATCGTGTATCATAAGATACATAGGTGGGAGTAACTACACGCGCGTGTAGAATGGATTTTTCCTATATACTCTGTGGCCGGCCATAGAATAGTTATTCTGTAGCCACCTCTTTTTACTGTAGTTTTATGTAGTAATTTACTATAATTTCAATACATATTTATGGTAATTGGGTTACTATAACATACATGAAGATATTTACCATTATATTATAGTAAATTACTTAGTAAGAAGTTACTAAAATCTCGTGAATTACTATAGTAATTATAGTAACTCAAAGTGGCTATAGAATAGTTATTCTATGACCGGCCATAGACTATAGGTTATATATATATATATATATAAAATGGTAAACCCTAAACCCTAAAACACTTATAGTAACTCAAAGTGGCTATAGAATAGTTATTCTATGGCCGGCCATAGACTATAGGTTATCCGGCCATAGAATAGTTATTCTGTAGCCACCTCTTTTTACTGTAGTTGTATGTAGTAATTTACTATAATTTCAATACATATTTATGGTAATTGGGTTACTATAACACACATGGAGATATTTATCATTATTTTATAGTAAATTACTTAGTAAGAAATTACTAAAATCTCATGAATTACTATAGTAATTATAGTAACTCAAAGTGGCTATAAAATAGTTATTCTATGGCCGGTCATAGACTATAGGTTATATATATATGAGTTAGAGTAAATGTGCCATTTGTAAATGTGCCATTTGTACGTTTAGTCTCTATTTTATATTGTCGTTTGGAACATTTCGGTCTCGAATATTTACTTATTTGCCTTTGCAATATTTACTTATATTTATATATTATAGTATACACTTGAGTTCAATATTTTGTCCATTATTCTCTCTTTTCGGTTTCTCTGATTTGACGTAGTGCTAAAACAGTTGATTACTGAGCCACTGAAAGGTGAGGTCCAAGCGAATGTTTGTGAGTTTGTAATTCCAATTTGTGAATTCGCAAAAAGAGAAGAAGCGTTGAGCATAAAGTTTATAGAACTTGTACCGTGTGTCTTGTAAATTGAACATTTTCTTTAAATTACAATCAACTTTCTATTGAATTCAAGATTTTTCCCATACCCTTTTTAAAACACGTGCCACAGGCACGTGCATACCAACTAGTTACAAATAAATGACAATTTTGAATGACAAGCATTTCATACTAGCTTAATCAAAAGATGCATGATGAGAGTTAGCGAGAGGGAGATGCATGATGCAAATTTTGAATAATTTTGAGTAACTCCGGCTCCTATTTTAAAGCCCACGCAAAAGCATAATCTTACAAAGTCATTGTAGTCTCAAGTATTTTTGTGATAAATCTCAAGATATAATTTTCTTCATATATATAGTCACTCTAGACCGTTGGGATGCCTTCAGTGGTTGAAGTTAATTAGTGAACGTAGGAACAAACTACAGATTTTCCAGAAGTATTTAATATTTTGAAGGCAAATGGATTAATTAACTTGCATGGGGATGGGCGTAAATCTCCCAGTCAACTAAGGGATGCATGAGGGCAAGTACAACAGTGCAGATAATTGCTATTTTTTGGCACAAATAGACGGCTGAACAGACAACTTACGCAATAAACTGACTATTTAGCTGTCTATGGGGTTATTTATTCTCCGGAGCTAAACGAGATCTCCACCGCACGTCACAGATCCTTGTGTCGTCGTCTCCTGCAGCATCTCGTACAACAGCCGCTTCCCTGTTGCTGCGCCAGGGAGCTGAGCACGCGCCGCTGCCGTTGCTGAAGGAGACGCCGGCTCAGCAACGAATGACCATCGCGAGGGGGTTCTTTGAAAAAATCTCCTGCATGTCTACTGCATTCGGCGTACGTGCCCTGATGAGAGAGTTAGCTTCTTTGCTGTCATCAAGAACAACTCATACTAATACCTGTTAAAAAAACTTTGTGATGTATCATGCAGAGTTTAAAATGTTGTGTAGTGCATGTATGCTCCCGTATAGAAACAGACTCTACAGTCAAAGGTTATGTAGTTATTAGAAGGCCGCGAGGTCATCGTGATCATTATTAAAGATAGAGAGAGGGTACTCCTGATACTATGGACATCGAATCTATTAAAAATCCTAGTGACGTATCATGCGCTAGGTTTAAAAGTTAGCCTCATGCATAATGCACGGGCAACGATTATGTCGTTGGAAATGATAAAAATTAGTTTCTTCTTGATTCTAACGTAATTGTCGGTGTTCGGGTTTGCGGCCCGACACTAACTAGAAAAATGCGCTGCGTCCTGTCTCTCGATGGTTGATGCGAAGGCTAACACAATGACACAAGATGTATCCTGGTTCCGACCACGGGGCCGTACGTCCAGCAAAGGGTGTGCGTGCATTGTATTATCTTGCACCAGGTTGCTCGTAGTAGGGGTTTACAAGCAAGGCGGGAGAGGAGGTGAGGCCTCCAAGTCCCAAGTGTCTAAGGTCGATTGAGGCAAGTGCAAATATCAGTGGGTGCCGATGTGTTGTGTCGGCGGATCCCGGTGACCGGGGGTCTACCTCCTCCTTTTATAGTTCAAGGAGGGGCAGAGACATGCGTGTTGCACAGTAGAGTCTACAGTCATTGGGCACTGGAGAGCATGACGCCGGGCGTGGCTGTCGTCCTTGCGGACCCTTCTGCCTGGCGCAAATCGGTGGGCGTCATCCAGCTCTAGTGGGCGGCGTGGCGGCTCCTGTAGAAAGTACATGTCCCTGTGCCTGTCCCGGACTCCCGGGGTACTTCGAGGGGCCGCGCTGACCGGCGTCCGTGCCCAGTCGTCGCCCGTACACCCATTCGAGGGTTTTCCCATGCCTTATTGAGGGCTTCGTCACGGGGTTAGTACGGGGGTTGGCAGCACAGGAGTACGGGAGTTGGCAGTATAGGACCGCACAGGGCCTCGCAGGCCTGCACAGTGTTGGAGATGGCTGCACAATGTCCGGAGTTGACAGCACAGTGACCGGAGTTGGCGGACACGATCCAGGTCACATCGTTTGTGTAGGATGGCCCGTGATTTACCTTTTGACTTTGGCGTCCTGCGGTAGTGTGGGGTATTGAATGTGTGACATCCTGTGGATTAATACTTTTAAACATGGATTAGCCCAAACCTAAATTCAAATGATGGTTCAAAAGGTAGTAAGCTCAAGTTTTCAAGTAAAGACAAATTTGGAGAAATTCAAATTTGAAATATAAATTTGGTATAAATTTGGCAAAAATATGGAAAATAAGTGAAAATGTGCCGGATTCAAAGGAGGTGCTAGTTTGAGAGTATAGGAAGGTTGTTGGACTATAAAAGTGTGGTCAAGTTCAACATTTGAGGCCATTTGATTAAAATTTAGGATATGAAATTTTTGAAGAAATAATGATTAAATGCCATTTTGTAGCTAAGATTTGGAGAGATTTTTGTAAATAAAGTATGGTCAAGAATTGGTAAAATGGGAACTAGAAACTTTGTACTACCATATGGAGTACTTCTTGATCAAAGAAAAGATTATATGCTAATTTAATTAAAGGACTAAAGATTGAAAGTTAAGCTGTTTTGACCAGCAAGGATTACTGACGAACTGAATCAAAGTTCAGTTAAAATGCCTATGTTCGGGGCACAGAATCTCTCAAACTATAGAGAATTAGATCCCACGTGTTATATCAAAGTTAGAGCTGCATGTATAGACTACAAATTTTCTTTAGGACTTGAGGTAGCTTGGCATATGAAATATGGAGAAAAGGAGAGAAATTCAGAGCAAGAACAAAGAGAAAGGAAGGGAGGAGAGCAGAGCAGGCACGTCTGTGCACCGCCTTGACCGACGGTGAAGAAATTCTACTTACCACGCGCCGGCGAGCATGAGCACCAGCACATCTAGGCAAGCACGAGGTGACCAACTTGATCACGGCGCGAAAGTTGAATATATACCGAGCTGGTCGTCGTCGTCTTCGTGCCTTCGTCCTCGCACCCGCCATGGCCATCGTCTCTGCTCGCCGATGAAATTCGTCGCCATCCTTGCACCACCATTCAATTGCCTCTGCCCACAGCACCTATACCTCCCCATTCACACCCCCGACATGCCCAAGCTCGACTTCAAGCATCACCGGCACTGCGCGCCATCATCTTCAAGCTCCAGTTCCCGCCGACCTTCACCGAGGTAAGCTCTCGAGGGAAGCTATGCTAGAGCATCATAGAGGTCATGATCAACGCGTGGCCAGGTCCGCTAGGTCCCTGTGGTGCTCTAGAACCCGCGCCAAGTCCAAGCTTTTGGTCCTATTGGCCAGAACTCAAGCGTCGCCGTGGAGCACCGCCGCGCCATGGCAGGCCGTCGAGGGGAACTATGCTCCGGCCATGGAGATCAACTTGCCGCTAGCGCATCACGTAGAGGAGGTCGTGGTGAAGCTTTTGCGCCACTTCAAGTCGCCGGAGCCGTCGTCGTTTAACCGGCCGACGAGCCCGAGCAGAGTGCCGCCGCCGCCGCCGTCGCCTATCGCCGTCCTGTCACCTTTGGTAGGAGTTTTACCCATGGGAGTTCTTGGCATGGCTAGGAGAGTCTGTTGGGCATGATCTTGTCGCCAGAAACCTCACCGCCGGCGAGATCGATGCCGGTCCGCCGCCACCGGCCATGGTTGAGATTGGAAGGACCTGATTGCAAGGGAAAAGAAAGTTCAAGGGGTTATCGGTAAAAGAGCCAATCCAGCGCGCGGGAGGTCTTATGTGTGAAGGTTTAATCTTTATAGGGGGTTTTGTGCAAAGTTATTTTGTTTAGTTGTTTCTTTTTGTTTTAAAAAGCTTTAATCATGTTTTAATTGCTATAAATTGCAGAAGTGTCCAAAATTAGTGAAACTAATTTTGTTAGCTTTGTTAGATTTTTCTCTATACATTAAAAATGATGAAATTTAGGAAAGCTTAAATAAAAATTTAAGTTATTTAACATGCTTTTCTTTAAAGCTTTGAAATACATAATAGAGCTCCTAAATAAATAAAAATATGATAAAAGTCCATTATAAATTAAAAATACTTTATTATAATTAGAATAAGATTAATTCTAGTATAAAAATAATTTACGTAATTCTTTTATGAGTTTTAAAAATGCTTTTAAATGGTTTTAAATGTAGGAAAAATACTAATAAGATTTAAATGGGTGTTTTCATTGTTGGCTTGCAACTTTATCGTGAAGGAAAGTTGTATAGCTACGTTTTCTAAACTTGCATATTGCATTTATGCCATATAGATACCGAATCTGTGGAATTGGAAATACGTCAAGTTCAGCCGAAGGAATCCCGGGGATACGAGGAAGTAATCGGAGAATCCAAAGCTGGAAGTTGCTACTAACAACCCTAACCTTGTTGCTAATCCAGGCAAGCACCGGAGCATCTCTACCTACTATTTTACTTATTATTTCATGCGTCCAAACTATTTCAGTACATGCATTAAGTTTAGGAATTGTTATGAAACCCTTTGAATGCATGACATCCTTGACTAAGGACATCTTTGACACCTCTTCATAGATATGACGAAACCCTGCTTAGCAAGCTTAGTAGCTACCTGCCAGATACTTGTGATACTCATCTCTATGATAACAACACATAAAATATGGAGATTTGTTTGGTAAGTTGGACGAGGACTTGAAAGATTTGACTGTGAATAGGTTTGTTGGATAGCCTCGTCTAACTTTTGAAATTGAACAAGGATTCAATAGTTGTTGACCTGAGATCAAGTTTTGAACGTACTAATCACATACTGGGTGAATGGGACCAGTAAACCGACGTAACTCAGTCACACCAAGATTGGAACTATGGATTGCCCAGTCGGAGAGAGGCAGTAGGCGGGAGTGTAGTCTGAAACTCATAAGTGGGTCAGGCCAGACGTGGAGCCGCTTATGGGGATGCACTCCTGGACCCTAGCAAGAATAGTTTCGATCGCTGGAAGTGATGTGAGCGAAAGGTTGCCGCATGCGGTTATCCGGAACGCGCACGTGTCGTGTGATTAGGTTTTACCCTGCAGGATGTACAATTGATCATGATCGTCGCACTTCTCGATATGAATACCGCTTGATCACTGATGAACAACTTAGTAAAGTAATGGTGGTTAATGGATAGTATGGTATTGGTTATCATGGAAAGCTTTCTTGAAAAACGTTATTTCATGTCACCTTACGTCTACAGGATCAACTATAAAATGAGTAAAAGACATAAAATATAAGGACCAATAATTAGTAAGCATTTTGCAAAACCTGAAGTATACCCGCCCAATAAATAGCCTTGCATATCTGTGTCTTCATTTTATTTTAATGGTTGATGGGTAAGTCTTGCTGAGTACCCTTGTACTCAAGATTCTAATTGCTGCAGAAGAGAAGTCGGAGCAAGTTTAAGGGCTCGTGAAGGCCAAGATACATGAAGGGTCTACGTGATCTCTTGATGACAAAACTTTTATATCAAACATGACCGATATAACTTAACTACCAGTACGACCTGTTCGATTTCCAAAACTCTTAGCGTTGTTAACCTGCATCTAAGTTTTATGCTTTATAATCTGTAATAACTCGTACCCCTAGTATTTTTGTAAAGAATGTAATGTCTGTTGAGAGCTTCCTATGCGAACAATCCTGTATGCATAGATTTGTTCTTGAATGTGGTGTTTCGGGCGTCTTCGGACACCTGACAGATACCTGGTTTACACTATTTCATGTGCATTAAGTCCTGACCCGGCTTGGGACGGTGATTAGTGCACCTGAACTAGTTTAAACTGAACGGTTCTGCCACAGAATGCGCCTGTCAACAGAGCAGACGGGCGCGCACCCCGTTGGTCGAGGGGTAGCCTCGAGCGAGGCGGAGTTTCTCGAATCGAAGGTCGCGTGGGGCTCGACTAAGGAGGCCTCGATCGAGGCGGAGTTTGCTTATTCGCTCGAGGGGGGCGGCACCCTCGATCGAGGCGGAGATGGGGTGCGCGCGCATCGGGGCCTTCTTGAAGGGCCTCGAGTGGGCCGTTAGCCCATGGTGGGCCGTGGGCTTTGTGCGCTTAGACCCTTTCCGGTTTGTGGAGACTTGGTAGTGATTTGTTTGCGTCTTTCAAGGGTGATCATCCCTTAGGTTAGGGGACCCCCTTATGGTCGTCCCCGACAATAACAAACAATTTCTATCAAACATCTGAGGCCCAATTTACTCCTAGTCATATGATTTAAGTCTGTTGCCATGAGAACATTGTGATTACTACCTCCGTTCTTAAATATATAACATTTAAGGTAAGCATTTTGGTTTATTTTTGAACTAACTTACTTGTCCTAAGCCAACTATATTCGAGAATGGAGGCCGGGAGTACTTGTTAAATATTTAGGGTATTCCCTGTAATGACGAATAATATCTTTTTTGGGAAATATGTCAATACAAGCACTCATCATTACCACTTATGGTTCTGAATTCTTCGGGTCCTTTTTCTCTCACAAAACACTTCAATGTACAAGTTTTCTTCGGAAAGGATACTATGGTGGATACATACCACAAAACTACCCACAATAAAAGCAAAAGATAAGAGTCCTATCCAGACTTCCTAGACATTCGTAATCGATTCGGGAGCAAAATATAGATGCACCGTAATTTGACTAGAATTCTAACCCCGTATTGAAACCTAGTAGAAGTTTTCATTGGTAACCTTGCTCTTCAGATTATATGAGTCGGCCAAAGACACCTTGATTATATCAACTCAACCCAAACATAAAGAACACATGGCACAAGCCATCAAATATAGGACATACAGTATTATGTCTACTCAGTTATCCAAACTTGTTTTAAATTCTTATTTCTTGTGCTACCATCATGCTCTAGATCCAATGCATGTCACTGAACCTCTAAAGATTGCATCATCAGGTGAATAAACACCTAAGTTCACCATAGCATCAAAGAAGGCATTGGGGTGGGGGGGGGGGATTTCTCAAGCTTGTATAAAATTATTAGAATATTTCAATTTGTGAAAAAAAATATAACTTAATAGTTTTACAAAATAATTACCAAAGAAGTTCCCCAATTTGGGAACTGCTTTGTATGTCTCTGTTTTATCCATTATTTCTTAGAAAAAGGATGTAGGCAAATTCCGTTGGAGAAGGATATGCCAGTATTATCATGAGTTCTCGGTTTTTTGAGACTACTCCCTCCGTCCCAAAAAAAAGACACTTTAGATTTGTCCTAAGTCAAACTTTTCAAGTTTGACCAAGTTTATATACAAAATTACTAATATTTATAATATAAAATAAGTACCAATAGCTTTGTCATGAACTATATTTTCAGAATATACTTATTTGATGTTAGAAATATTGATAAATTTTAGAGTAAATTACACCCACCATACAACAACTTGGTAAGTAGGTGCATATTGGTCCAACAACTTGCAAAATGCTTAATTTAGTACAACAACTTAACGGGTGGGTGCAAATTGGTCCAATAACTTGTAAAACACTCAATTTAGTGTAATAACTTGGTAAATTAGTGCATCCACGGTCCAAACGTCCAATAGGAACATATTACTAACTCTAGGTCACAATAGAGGTATGTTGGCGTCGAAATAAATTATTAAGTATTATTTAGTCACTAATATTCCCGTGGCGATGTTAACGTATTTGGCCAAGATAAGAACCTTTGATGTTTAGGAAACTATGTTATATCTTCAAATTAATTATTTTTTATGTAGTGATTTAATAGTTATAAGTCTGCCCTAGTTGTTTTCTATGTGTTTGATTATAAGAATCTTTGTGCAGAAACTAATATATTAATAACTATTAACTATACTTTTCAGAAACTTGGCATAAATATTTTAAAAGTCTTCTATGCTTGTTTAGAAATAGAAAATGAGCTAAAAGAACATAAGCCAAATTATTTTCTCTACTACTGTTGAATACATGAGACAAACATAAGGTCCTAAAGTCTCTCTTATGAACTTTGATCTTTTGGTAATGCTAATGGTCTATTTTATAATTTATTTAATTTTGATTAGTGACAAATAAATTATGTACAAACTTGAGAAGTAACAACAAAATAGAAAAACAAGAATTATAACCAAAATAAAATTCACAAGTCCATCTCCTTTGCTTAATACGTTACCGTTATAAATTTTGGATAGTAAGTGTATCAATTTACCAAGCATATTGAATATTTTACGAGTTGTGGACCGATTTGCACCCCACATGTCAAGTTAATATACTAAATTGAGTATTTTTTTAAGTTGTTGGACCAATCTGCACCCACTTGTTAAGTTATTGGATTGAATTGAGCATTTTACAAGTTGTTGGACCAATCTGCACCTACAAGCCAAGTTGTTGTATGCTGAGCGCAATTTACTCTAAATTTTACTACAAATTTGGCCAGACTTAAAAAGTTTGACTTAAAACAAAGTTGGGACGGAAGGAGTACATCCATTATCATAGTACATTTTGCTATGGTAGAAGGATATCCAGGATATCCATCTGTGAACTTTAGGTTTCTTATTATAAAAACATAGTTTGCCTCTTGGGTTATTACCCAATGTATATTGAGCTTCTAGAAATTTGAATTTATCTCATCGATCAAGTTGCATGCATAGATTTGATCTTATGTCCATATCTTCCAAATCAAACCTAACCTTAATTGTGTCCTTTGTCTTCGCCCAATAACTTTGAGAAAGGTTGGTATACTATTTTTGTATATATTTTTTCTCAATATGCATGTCATCAAAATTGTGGGGTAACTTCAACCTTGTCCAATATGGAAAGTCAAACAAGGAAACCATTTGGATTCAACAATGGCCAGCTTCCCGCTTCCTTTTGTTACCTCCGGTATGCTTTCTTGGCATAATGTTTTTTGACCTTTTGTAGTTGCTTTTATGGTGAGGGTGATACATCTATATATCCTTGAGAGGTAGAGGATGGGCGCACACTAGAGGAGTGTTGGTGGGGGCGCATAAAGAGGTGAGCATATGGGCAGTACCGCATAGAGAGCAGGGACCGGAGGGACACACAACACATGGTAGAGTCGAGCGTCCGGTTATGGAGTGGATGGTCACACGAGAGAGTTGGAGTAAGACTCATTGGTCCCAATCTTTTAATTATTTTCACGGTTTGTTCATGACTAGAATCAAATATGGAAAGACCATTCCTATATTCGGTTCCGGCCATGAACCCACTATGAAAATATTGAATCCGGCTCACTATGAAGTTTTTTGCATTCGTGTGACCTGTTCTTAATTATGAAACGATTGGACAAATTCATTTTACATATCTGTTTAGAAGCCCTTAGACTGTACTCAACATTCATAAATTGCAATTGACTGTGTTGTGCATTTGACATGATAGTTAGAAAAGAACTGACTGTTACATTTGCAAGTCGAATCAATTCAACCGTTAACCAGTGACACAAAGCTAGGACTAGAAGGGGGGATTTATTATCATTGGCGGCCTTCGCAAGTTTATCATTACATGCATGATTCATAGGGAAATTACTTGACCGCTGACATATATATGATCGATACTAAAAAGGAATGGAAATATACATGGTATCGCCATAGAACAATTATATAAACAGAAACAAAGCAAAGGAAATTACTTTACTGCTGACATATATATGATTGATATTGAAAAGAAAGGAAATATATATGGTATCGCCATAGAGAAATATATATAAGCAGAAGCAAATCATCAGTACCCTTAGGTGGGGCTGATGCTGGAGGCCCCGGATGCGTTGTTACCAACTGTAGTTGACATGCTACTCGATTGGCCTTAGTCGATGCGGTGAAGAATTGACGGAGAGAAGCCCCTCATGAATTGGATGGTTTTTTCTTTTGGCAATCCCATTTGACCGGGGTGAATAGGAATGCATACTCTCATGAATTATGCCGTGTTCCTCATAGAACGAAGTAAAAAGTTAGAAAAGTACTTTCCACCACATCAAAACTTACACATTTGATCTTTCTCTCTAGTAGTTTTTCTACTTCAAGTTTATAGACTTTAAATAGTGCAATATTGATGGTCACGAACACACATATTTTACCATCAACTTCAATATGTAAATAAGCATAAACCATAGGCATAGGGCTTATATCTAACCAATTCCATAGTTTTGGTGACTATGTGTATGCAGGAGGCTACTAGAGAAAAAAGGACCACAATGGGCCCACTCACAGGTCATGTGACGCCCTAGGTCGGCCGACCTAGGGTAGAGCCCAACAAGGCCCAATCTTGGCCAGGGCAGAGAAGCACACATCCACAACATCTTGGCCATTGAGTTGAGGTCGGTTGGATCCAAGGGACGATAGCATGGCCACATGGTTAACCCCTGCTACATCAGGGTCATTAAGTCTTAATATTTTCATTTGATTTGATTATTAATCATCTTAGCTATAGTTCTCCTTTGCAAATAAATATAAATAAAATACTATGGAATACTCATGGGTGAAATGCTATGGTAGTCATTCTGTGTGCTTGGGGTACTCTGCGTGCGTTTTGGACTTCATCACAAATGATTGCAACATATTTTCTTGGAGCTAATAAAGCACTCTCTTTACCCGCAAAAAATACTAACAATCCCTTCAATACTAAAATGTGGTTTCAAATGTCTATTGAATCAATATTAAGGACCTTTCTAGTCCCAATTGTCACAAGGAGATGAAGGACTTTGGTTCAGTACAGCTTTTGCTGGTTTTTAACTCTTTGACCGTACTATCAAGAGGCGTTCTTGAGTTAGTAGCTTGAACATGCACTAAAGTGTAGGAGAGATTCACACACATTCAAATATTTGCGTAGAACAACTCAAAGAAGTGAAGTGAAGCAAGGGTGAAAGGAATGAACTCAAAGAAATTTGAATTGGATAAGTTCATTGTAAAAATGATGCACGAGATCATCCGATAGGTTGGAATAATACTGAGCGGATAAACACAGTACTCTTCCTAAGTTTAAACCGGGCCCTATCACCGGATTATCTAATGGTGCCAAGGAAGGGGCCGGTGAAGATGATCTAAGTTGTGTGTTGATATATCCTTTCATTCTCAGGCTAGTATATATATGCATCTTACTTCTAGTGTGCTTAGTGCCGGTCAAGTGAGTGATCAAGAGCTTGATATTCTTGGAGGTTGATGACTTGTGGGAGCCCCAAGATCTCAGTGCAGTGATTGTATTCACCGGTGAGAACCAATATGAGTATACGTACTTTGCTCATGTTTTGCTGAATGCTTATGTGTGCAGGGAGTTGTGACCGCGCGCGATCGAGATTCCTCCCAACAACTTGGTACTAGTGACTGCTAATTCACTTATCCATATCGGCGGCACACACGTCTGCCGGTACACACTCAGACTGCTAGCAGAGGGCTACATACTAGGATGCTGCTGCTGCATGCATGCATCCGCTCTCAATCTCCCGCTATGCCGCCCGGCGAACAAGGCGCTGCGAGCTATAGCCGATGGAGCAGGACCATGCACGCACGCACGCGTGCAGACCGGCCCGGCCGGTCTCTCGAACGAGAATTTGACCCCAAGGAGGTGAAATAAAAAACGGCGCGAGTACATACACACACTTACTATGCGCTGAATCCCTCAGTCCTCATCACATGGATGCTGCCGGCGGTGCCGCGCCGCGCTTGGGGCGATGCGACGTCCGGCAGCCGCGCTGGGCACTACTGCCCGACCGGTAACCAACCAATCATGCACGCATTAATTGCATATGGACCCCGGATTGATCGATTCGTCCCGTGTCCGTACGTGTGCGCGCGCGCGACGCGAGAGAAATTGAGATATTGTCTTGTCGATGGGCAGTCAAAACTCAACTGCTGCAAGCGGATCTCTTAGCTGGGAACAATATATGAAGCCCGGGCGCGGCGAGGGCCATCTCGCTTGTTGGCTTGGCTGCTAGTTGGCTTGGCTAAGGCTAACGACGACGCACGCCGCAGCCTTTTGCCCCGGGCCGGCGCGGCCCTTCATGCATGCATCGGCGCAGGCACTGTAGCTAGGCGGTGTGGGAGCCAGGAGCACCTCCTCTAGGTAGCTCGCAGCCTACACCTGCGATTCACGAGCGGGCAGAGTGTGCATGTCCTGGGTGTCCCTCGACACACTGCACAGCTTGGAATATATGTGGGCGCAGACGCGCAGTGGATCACACGTCCGGGTGTCTCTTTCGCGGTGGCGGAGGGAAGCGGGGACCCGGCCAGGGATATGCATATATGCATGTAGAACCTTTTTACCGGGAATAAATTACGTTACTAGTACTAGGGTGGGGTAATATGTGTGGAAGAACTAATTAAAGATAGATCAAAAGCTCTAGGATCTAGAAAAACAAATACAACGTTAACGGCACTCCCATGATGATGCGGCAGGTTTGGGTACAACAATATGCATGGTACATTAATGCACTAGGATTAGGCTTATTGCACCGGCCTGTTTCTCCCTGCATATATAGCCGGCTGGCTTAGTGGCTTATGTGGCATCTTGTCCTGCATGCATGTACGCACTAAGCAAACACACGGGATCGCGCGCTTGCCTGCATGTAGTATATATATATATATATATGCCACTCGTTTGGTTCTACTAGCTCTAGCTCAGCCTTTACTAGCAGCGCTATAGCTCTCTACCTCCATTATCCGTTTCCCAAGGTAGTTATACACTACGCCGCCTATGGAGAGAGATGACGGCATCAAACTGCAGCAGCTACCTTGCAGCGACAACTTCAGCTTGGCCGCCGCCTCCTCAAGGCCGCCACCACAGGCAAGGCCGTCGTCCTCGGCGTCCCATACCTGCGGGTATTGCAAGAGGGAGTTCAGGTCAGCACAGGGGCTGGGAGGTCACATGAACGTCCATAGGATGGACAGAGCCAGGCTGATCCACCACCAGTGCTCCCCACACAACCGTCTTGCTCCCCCTCCAAACCCTAACCCTAGTCGTCGCACAGTTCTTGATCTCTTGGGCTCAGGCTGCTGCTGCTGTCCGGCCGCGCACGCTGCCGCCGGCGATGGAGGCTCGGCTGTGCCGGCGGCCGCGATGGCCAACTGCCGACTCATCACCTCGGCATCGTCCGCCACGACAAAGGACTTCGAAGTGAAGAACTTGGAGAGGATGGGAGCGTGCAGCCATGGCGACGATGGCGCGGGAGAGCGTCTGGATCTTGAGCTTAGACTTGGCTACTAGTCCTGAGACGACAGACACAGCGTGGTGTGCGAGGGTGTGATGGTCACGTGATGGCATAACGACGTGGCTTTGTATAATATTCCGATCTTTATTATAGTTAATATAATAATGTTTTCCTGTTAGTAATTCTGTGTCTTCGATTCTGTTTCTTCGATTCTGCTTTGAGTTATGTTAATTTGTGAAGGTACTCTAACTTGAAACGTTATTAGCTGTTCACGGTACTCTTATTTGCTTTATCGTGTTGTTTTCATTCTTTATGGTCATCATAAATCATGAATATATAATTCTTCAAAGATAAGACCTACAAGTCTTACCACTGTTTCTACATTTGCTAGGTGAATTCCCCCGTTATTATTGCAGAAAGAATTCATGAATATATAAAGTAAGCTCTCCTAATGCAACAGGATAATGGTACGATAGATATACTATGGCTCCTGATGGAGATTTTGGGATAATAAGCATCAGTGAACTAATTATACATGTATTGTGGTATTGACATATATCTATACAATAATAATGATCTGAAACAATTGAGAGGTTGAACCCAAAAAAAAATGGGATCCATCTTCTAAAACAATTGAGAGGTTGAACAAAAAAAAAATGTAGGATCCATCTTCTAAAACGATTGAGAGGTTGAACCAAAAAGAATATGCGGGAGCCATTTGTATACATGTACATGGTAAGGAATATATTAGAGAGTTTGCACCGTCTGTATGCTACTTTTTTCAACGGCAAAAAACTTAATCCACATTGCACATCGACGTCCCTATCTGCTCACGATCTTCCTAACATTGCGTTTGGATGTAGACATTTAGCCTTTGAATTGGGAATTGGCATTGAAATCCTCAATAGCGGTCGTTTGGATGTCCTAAAATTTAGAATTGGAAATCGTCTTCAATGCCAATCGGTATTCATAGCACGCTCAACCCTTTGTCCCCAATGCCGAGCTCACCCCCTCCGTATTAGCAGGAATCATGCTCATCTCATCCCCACACCTCTCTCTCGCACGCTCTTCTTCTTCCGCGGTGTTCCTCGCCGCCCCACCGCCGGCGAGCCGCACCCGCACCTTCCCCTGCCTCTCTCTCTTGGTGAGATGCACCGCCCCTTCACCGGCGAGTCGCCCCGCACCCTCCGCTGCCTCTCTCCGCGGCAAGACGTGCCACTTCCTCCTCCTCCGTTCCGCTACTCCCTTCTCCGATCCACCGCTTCCTCCTCCTCCTCCTCTGCGCCGCCGTACCATCCTTCCTCCTCCGCCCCGCCGTTCCCTCCTCCGCGCCGGCACTCCGCTTCCCCCCCCCCCACGCCGGTGCTTCCTCCTCCTCCATGCTGCCGCTTCAATTCCTTGTCCACGCCGGCGCTTCCTCCTCCTCTACGCCGCCGCTTCCTCCTCCGCGCCGCCGCTCCGCTTCCTCCTCTTCCACGCCGGCGCTCTCCCGCAGCGCACCTTCCTCCTCCGTGCCAGCACTCCATCCTTCCCCCTTTGCGCCGCCGCTTGCTCCTCCGCGCCATTGCTCTGCTTCCTCCTCTTCCACGCCGGCGCTCTCCCGAGGCACCCCTCCCTCCTCCCCCAAATCCCTCCTCCATGGAGCCTGCTCCCTCCCTCCCGAGCCCCCACTGTCGCGGGTCGAGCCGCGTAGTGGAGAGAAGATGACGATGTGTCAAATTACAATGCCATGATATGCACATCCAAGCATAGAATTGGCATTTGCCCACTTCATTTCCATCTATCAATTCTATTTACATCCAAACAATAGTTTTGGTATTGAACCAATTTCAATGTATGGGTTGATTTGGTATTGAACCCAATTCAATGCCAAGGCCTTCAACATCGACATCCAAACGGAGCCTAATCTGAATTGATCTTTGGATGTTGACCTTTTTTAAATTATCTTATCTACCTGTTATGCAGTCTTATTTTCTATTAAATGTGCATGTCGCACATGCATTCTTACTACTATGCATTGATCTTTGTGTTCAATAGGAGTGGATAAAGGAATTAGACTGGTATAATAGTAATTTAATTGGAGCTAACTTACAGTTGGACATCCATAAATAAAAATGTGTTTTCTAATTTTAACTGTAATGAGAAAAACGTAATGGAACAAATCTAAATAGGAAAGAATGCATTATTGGACATCACCATTAATCACATATAGATGATTTGATGATCATGGAGCGTTGATTACATATAACTATAAATGTACAATATGAAACATACATTGTGCTGTCCTTGCCTCTAGATTGAGGATTATTCGTCTGCTTTGAGATTCATACAATGGATGCAGGTGGAAAGAATCACATGCCCGGCTTTTGTTGGTTCCAGTGGTGGCTACACATTCCCAGACCTCGTTAATGGCCTTGTCGAGGTCACCCCATCTCTTTGGTTTTGTCGGATCAAAACTCGGACTGCGTGAGGACGGAGGGTGATGGTGTCTTTAACGTCACGCTGTCCTCGAAGGTGCCATCTTGCCTAACCTCTCACCCTATATTCTTTGGCCTCACATTGTTTTTAATTGCTTTGGCATTGTTCGTAGTGGACAACCATGGTGCTCATCTTTATCTATTGCATGATTCAATTTCTCGATCATTTAGCTAGGTTGTGAACTGGTTTTATTGTTATTGCTGCTGAGACGGGTCATGTACCACTGTCTACGTGGTGGCCTTGTAACTCTATGCCTCGAGACTATGTCGTTGTAATTCTCTTTCTTTTAATGAAACACTTGGGTTGATGCATCATCGTAGCCCCTTGATATTTTGGGTGACCATGCACTCTCCTCCCTCGTCCTTCGATTTGTAATTTGCTTGTGGAATGCTAAGGCTTTCTAACATGTAATTCTTGAGCTTGGTTATCGAATACTAGGATTCCTAAGCTATCTAGCACTTGATTTCTTGGGGTATTAAATGAAGGAAGAAGTCTACATACCCCCCCCCCCCCCCGAAGTATCAAGCCTGGAACACTTCACCCCCCAAAGTACAAAACCGGGTAACCAGCCCCCTAAACTTTAGAAACCGGTGCATATAACCCCCTCTGGTGGTTTTCTTGGGCGGTTTTACAAACCATTTTACAGAAAACCCCCTGCAAGCTGCAGCGGCTCTTTCCATGGCCGACGGTGGCTTTGGACGGCGGTCTCACCGGTGCTTGAGTGGGTGGGGAGCTCGGGTGACGCGCGCAAGGAAGAGAAGATGGAGTGGTGAGTCTGTGAAGGTGCTCACCATCGGCGGGGGTGCGTGGAGGCGGCCGGAGTTTGGCCCGCGGCGGACGAGGCGACCAGCAACGGCGTCTCCACGGGGATGAGGGCTCCGGTGGCGATTTGTCGACGACGACCGGCGAAATGGACGTGCCCTGGCGGCCCGAAGCCCGTGGTGGCGTAGGCTTCACCCGGCGTGCGGCAGACTCGACAATCCGCGGCAACGACGGTCGGCGGCTCAGCTCGTCGGGCTCACGGCGGCGGAGGTTCTCGGTGACGGATCGACGACGGCAACCGACAGCGGGCGTGTGGCTCGGCAAGGGGGAGTCCCTGGAGGCGGCGGTCCCCGCCACCTCCCTCCCCTGCCCTCTGCGCCACCGTGCCGCCGGCCAATGGCCGCCTCGCAAGCCGCCGCGGCCAAGCGCTTCACCGCCACGCGGCCGCTGACTCCTCGCGGCCGCCAAGCCATGGTAGCCTTTCCCGCTAAGCACGCCACGACCGCCGCCCGACGTGTCGCAACGTGCCAACCGAGCCCATCCCCGGCATCTTCAAGCCCGCCGCCCGCCATTACCGCCGCCGCCGCGACCTCACCGTGGGCAGGCCATCCCGCGCCCTCTCAACCCCCACCAAGCTCACCAGAACCTCCCCCCATGCTCTAGCGCAGCTCGTCGACCCTTGCCGAGCCTTCTCCCACCGCTCACCAAGCTCCACCTGTCGTCCGCCATTGCCACCGACCACCCCACCGTGGGCAAGACGTTCCACTAAGCCCCAGCCCAAGCCAACACCACCAGAGTGCTCCACGCTTCCTACCGCATCTCACCACCCCCTTCCCGACGCCCTTTGGCGCTCACAGTCGCTGGCGCCCATCCACCCTCGCCGACGGTCACCACCTCACCGTGGGCAACCAGCGTCACTCCACCCCAACCCAAATTGAGCACACCAGTGTACTCCCCGTGCCCCCGCGCAACTACATGACCATCGCCGAGCCTCCCCGACGTCTCCCGAGCAGCGCAGCCGTCCACCGGCGCCGCCGTCCGCCGCCTCCACGTGGGCAGCCGAGATCGCTCCACCGCCGCCCAAACCGAAGCCACCTCTGCACTCCTCATCGCCCTGTGAAGCTCCCCGACCACTTCCCCGAGCTCCTCTGGCCTACCAAGCCGCCGATGCCCGCTCGCCGGAGCTGCCCAAGGTGCCGCCGCCGCCCGCTCGCCGGAGCCGCCCAAGGCGCCGCCGCCCGGAGCTGGTTTAGTTTGAGGCCGAAGGGGCCTATTTGCAAGGTTTTAGAAATGTTCAGGGCCTGTTTGCGAGAGTTTAATCATTTTAGGGGGTTTTCTGTAAAATGGTTTGCAAAACCGTCCAAGAAAACCACCAGAGGGGGTTATGTGCACCGGTTTCTAAAGTTTAGGGGGTTGGTTACCCGGTTTTGTACTTTAGGGGGTGAAGTGTTCTAGGCTTGATACTTCGGGGGGGGGGGGGTATGTAGACTTCTTCCTTGAATGAAAATCCAACATCGAACAGACCCAACTTATTTACCTAGCATTGGAGGAGACCTCATTGGTGTCCACTCCAAAAACTCGTCCATACCAGTTATAAAACTGGCACCATGAAGACGATGTGGTACTCGACATGTACCAATGCTGGTTGTCGTGCCGGCACTATTACGAGCCGACACTTATCTGGCCACAAATTTGAATATCCTTACTCAAAATTCTCTGATCTTGATCTGTACCATATTGATCACCAAGTACATGGCTTCATCTTTTTGCATTGATCGAATTTAAAGTTTCCATAAAAATTCTTTTGAATCGATCCAAAGATAGCCCTTTATCGTTGTTTTTTAGATTACAAATTTTCTAAGTTGGTAATTAGGACAACTTTCAAACCTGAGCTCCATATTTAAATATTCAAACTTGATCCTCTCATATCTTGTTCTATACCATATTTCTCTCCATCATGAATAGATTATTTCTCACATTGGCCAAATCTCAAGCTATTAAATAAAATTCTTTTAAAGCTTCAACTCAACATGTCTATTTATCTCTATTCCCAACATAGAGTTTTTGACATTTTTTGAATTCAAACCCCTCGTTCCAATTTGAACCATCCATTTCTATTTCTTTTGCTTCAATTTTGTACATCAAAACCATTTCACTAAGTTTGACCTAGTCATACACTTCAATCTGCATGCTGACCAAAATGCCCTTATATTCATACTTGAAGTTTGAGAACCACTCAGATATGATTATTTTATGTAATTTTCACCATTTCAGTTCTAATCCCATCAAGATCATAATAACCAAAATTTCTCCTTTAAATTCCTTATTTTGGGAAAACGATGCTTAAATCAAGATTGCGTGGCGCTTTTATTTTTAACTCATCCTTTACAAACTATATTGCCATGCGTTGAGCCTAGCCCATTTGCGTATTGTGCCTTTTCTTTTTAAGAGAAACTTGTGGGGCGCTTTGTCATCAAACTATATGACTGAGGGAATATACACCACATTTGAATCAAGATTGATAGCCCCCGCAAATTTTAGAGGCTGAGGGAGTATATCGTATACTGCCTCCATATATGATTTAGATGTCGTTTTGAATAATTGTACGGTCTCCAAAACGTAACTTTGACTTCTCATTTTTACAAAAATATTTATTAAAAATAATATATGTATACTTTTATAAAAATATTTCATATGGTTTTTACATATCTAAACTCAACGACTTATAAGTTATTCATGATTTATATTTTTAATATTTAATTAAAATCTTGTCTGTAGAACAAGTCCCACAAAATTTCTCTCATTCCCAAAGTCCATATCATCTAACAGCCCATTAACCCGGGCGGCTTTAGAAAACCGTAATATGGCCAAATTTAGAGGGGGGGGGGGGGGGGGGGGGGGGTCGAGCCCATATAACCAATCATTTACTGGGCCGAAAAGCCCAACTATCCAACCAATGCGCTGTATAAAAGACGGAACGAGAAGATAATACCGGGCAGCAACCGGAATAAACCCAGTCCATACAAAGACACAGCCCCGCCCAGTCAGTCATTCACGCGCCCCGAGGCTCCCGTCCCCACCGCGACCCCGTGCACCGGGTCCACGCAGACCCCTTCGCCGGGGCGGCGAAAGATCTGAGCCGCGTCGGGCTCGACCGCTCGAGCGCCGGCGAGCGCTCGCGCACCCCCCCTGCCTATAAGAACCGACCCCCCGGCTCCTCTCTCGTCTCAGAGCCCAGCCGCGGGATGACGTGGCGTACCTCGACACCACCACCACCTCACTGAGTCCCACCGGTCTCCGACCAACCCCCTTCTAGAAGCTTCCAAACCCTAGCGCAGCAGGAGGAGGAGCTTCGGGGATGGCAAAGGCGAGGAAGCAGAAGGGTGATGGTGGGGGTGCAGGCGGAGGCGCCACCGTGCTCCACCAGAAGCTCTGCCTCTCCGTCGACATGGAGAACCAGCTGATCTACGGGTGAGCCGCGTCGCAGCTTTGAATGTGCCGAAATAGCTGCGATCCCCTCCCCTGGTGCGCGTGCCCTGACCTTTTGTGCGGGTTTAGCTGCTCTTCGGGGTTGCTTAGGGGGGAGGATGGTTGAGGCGCGATGATTAGGGTTTGGAGTACGCGTTGGAGCAGCGCATTGATGCTGCGAGCGTTTTGGCTTGTGTATTGAAGTTAATGCGTCGGTTGATTTGTAAAGATATATGGTTAAATTTAGCTTTGAAAAATCAGAGTTGTCAGATTTGATAGTGCAATCTCATTCCTTGTTATCATTTGAAGTTGATGCAGCTGCCTGAGTAGTAGACTGTGCAATGTGATTGCTTATAATAATATATCTGCTGAGGCTTTGCCCTTCTACTTGTAAAATAATTAGTACTGCTCTTACCTCCGAGTTCTGGAATTTCTCAAAGTTTGATTTAGATGATATAACTATGTGTGCTATGATCCTTCTTGTTATGACGGTTCCTCCTTAGAAACTGATTTCCTTACGTCATGCTTACTAGATTCGTGTAGTAGAGAGCCTAATTACTAGGCATTGTGTTGAAAGAGCCAATTTATCATCGTGTAAAACTATGAGCTGGTTCCATTGTCACATTGCAAACCATGAACTGATATGTGTTAATCACAGCTTAAGTTATCGCTGTAAAAGTTACTGAATGCAATTGGTCATCTGCTGCATTTCTGCAGTCCACTGTATGTACCTGTGAAATCAGGTCCTTTTGTAAGAGCTAGATCTTCTGTAGTAGTGCTTTGTTTCTGTTAAAAAAAATTTTGTTACCATGGTTCAATATATTCATGGAAGATATCTTTAAGTTTCCCGTTTGAAACTAGTTCACTCGATTTGAGCAATCTAGGTACAGGGATTGCATTGTCTCTGAGCATTGAAGAATTAGAAAAAAATATATACATGTTCTTGGTTGTCGGGGAAAAAATACCTTGTATTGAGAAAATATCAGTGAATGTGGGCTTAGTAAATGGACTGGGGGAATCATAACTTATTTTTTACATTGAAAGTGCATATATTCCATGTAACTCTTGTTGAGAAAAATTGCATATATTCACATTGAATGTTCAGCCTTTTGCTACCAGAGCTGGTATAGCTGTCTGGCTTAAGCTCGACATCAGTAGCAAGTGGCTGTAGTTGTGATTGTTCTCCCAGGCCTGTCACAGATGAATTCATTCGCTGCTTTTTCAATGCTAGATTGTGCATTTGAATGCAGTTTCCACTTTTCCATGGAATTATGCTCATTAGGTAATAACTGCACAATCTCATTATGTAATCACTTATTGTTGTCTGATTGCAACAGTAGAGGGTCAAGTCATCATAGTTCATACTGTAGAGAACCAAGTTTAAGGCTTAAGATTATCAGAGACCAGTCTGGATGTACTTTGTTGTACATGCTGACAATATGACTTCGTAAGAAGCTGACAGAACATGTTTTTGGTCTATTTATTAAGGTACACCGAGATAAAAGTTCTTCTAGCCGATAGCGACACATTTGCTCTACATGCTGACAATATGACGATCAGGAGCATTCTTGTGGATGGTGAAATTGTTGAGTTTGATTATTCCCCTCATTGGAAAAATGAAGGTGATCAACCAAATTGGTCTTCAATATCATGTTTGAATACTGCTGCTGATGCTGCATGTTCAACATATACTTCGGCTCTAAATCGAGAATCTGCACCAAATCTTATTGTATCATATGAGAGATCAGTCAAGTCAATAACTGAGCAACAATTAGAAGAAAACAGTGAAAAGCATGAAGAAAATAGTGGAAGGCTTGAAGAACATGGTGGGAAGCCTGTTCAAACTTCTGACGATCAAATTGTCAATGGCTGCAATGGTAGTGCAATGGAAGAGAAAAAGGAAAAGGAAAAGGAAAAGGAAGAGGAAAATGGAAATTTAAATGAGAAGGGCAAGGAAAATGGAATTGAAACTGAAAATGAAAAGGTAGAGTGAAGTTTTCATGAATACACATTAGTTACCAGGTATGTGCTTATTTGGATATATGCAGACATGATCACTAATTGCAATAAATTATAGGTGAAGAACATAAAACTGGTTCACATAGATTATATTTTGGAGAAGGCTGAAACTGGCATTCACTTCATCGGCAATGTCATGCATAGCAGTAGTCAGATAAGGCGAGCACATTGTTGGTTTCCTTGCATTGATAGTGCCACACAACGCTGTCCGTAAGTTAAATTTATTTCTTCCCTGCTTGCAAATCTTGCTATTATATTTGCTTTTGCATGTTAATAATTCTATTTATATCGTACTCAGATTTGATCTGGAGTTTACAGTTAGCACGGATTTAATTGCAGTCAGCAACGGCGACTTACTTTACCAGGTATGCATTCAATCTTGATTGACAATGGGGTTCTAGAGGCAAAATACTCAGTTTAAGTTTCTTGTTCCGGAAGAACTAACTTTTGTAAAATGACGAAGAATCTCTTTTAGAGTAGTTTCTAGTGCACTGGCAATTACAGTTCGTTATAGATGTTTCTTTACATGACGACCTTTTTTTGTACTGTTTCCTGATCTTAGGTCTTTCTCATTCACATTCTGCTTATGCTACATCATGCAGGTCTTAAGCAAGGAAGATCCTTCAAAAAAAACTTTTGTGTATAAATTGAACACTCCAGTTAGTGCACAGTGGATATCCTTGGTTGTTGGACCACTTGAAGTTCTCCCTGACAAGAATGACATAAATGTCTCACATATCTGTTTATCCCCTGCTTTGTCAAAGCTTCAGAACACAATCACATTTTTCCATGACGCATACAGGTGCTACTCAAACAAAATTTGTGAAGAATGCTTATTTTACCAGCATCTCAACAAGCTTTGCTTTTACAGATTTAAATTTTGCGTGTTCCTGATGAATGTTTATTTATTTTCATTTTTTTGCAGCTGTTACGAAGACTATCTTGCTGCCCCATTTCCCTTGGGTTTGTACAAGCACATTTTTCTTCCATCTGAAATGACAGTATTACCAACAAGCTTAGGTGCCTCGACATGCATCTTCAGTTCAGATATCTTGCATGATGAGAGGGTTATAAATCAGGTGCGTGTGTGTTTCTTTTTCCATCAGGTTCACCAAACAATTGGACACCTTACCCTTTCATGAGTTGTGAATGTGCATGTGTTAAGATTAGAGCAGCTTGCCAATTGTGTTAATTCTCTATTTAGCTATTTTGCTTATTGGCTATTTGTTTCCCATCCCCTGTTGCTCAGTAAGAGCATGTAACATCAGTAAGCAATGCAATAATGCATAAGTTCTGCTAGTAGTGGAAGTTTTTGTTCCATAAAATATTTTTGTTTCAACTAGTTGCATTCCTGTGTACATGCCTGTATGATACTTCATGCATGTTAATTTGATCAATTAGCTTGGCACCTCAAGCAGATGGCAGTAAATATGTTTGTGACAAACTGTATGCGCAATACTTCTGCATGTTCCTGCGCCTTATTTTTTTGTTTTTGTTGTATAGTGCTTTGTAAACATCTCATCCTTGGACAGGAGTGCATGAAAATCTTTAATCCATGTGCCTGAACAATGGCCAACTGTTAATATTACTTCTTACTAGGGCTAATTCTTTTGAAACCTTGTTTATTCTTTTATCCCCTTAATTGGCAACTCTCAGTAATGCTTTGTAAACCTGCATTCCAGTTTGGACAGATCCATGCTAAGTTTTGCTTCATGTCCTATTTTGTTCAGCATTTTATACTTTTATAACTTTTCAATTAACATATCTGCTAGGATTGGAAACCTGTCTTGCTGAGATGTAACTTTCACAGTTTTGACTAACTTGTAAGATATTTCAGATAATTGGCACAAGAATCAAACTAGCTTATGCCCTTGCAAAGCAATGGTTTGGAATATACACAAGTGCAGAGGAGCCCAATGATGGTAATTCGTGTCTATCTGTGAATTTATGTAGTTATTACTTATTACATAGGTAAAACATTGTTGACATTTAGTTTTCTGTTCGAGCAGAATGGCTGTTGGATGGTTTGGCTGGTTTTCTCACTGAGTTATTCATCAAGCGTTACCTTGGGAATAATGAGGCACGTTATAGGCGTTTCAAGGTTTGTCTTACCAAAGGCACATATTATTCATTTTTTTTTATGACTGAATGAATGAAATCGCGAATGTGATTTGTTGGTTTGCCTTAGATGTTTTATACCGTATTTTTAAAAAGAAATTAAATCTATTTGTAGTTATGATATTGATACCAAAAGACTAATTCAGTGGGATCCTTTAGATTGAAAAACTCTGACCGATCTAGGAGGACTAGGTGGCATTGTAAATAAGAAGAAATATGCACCCAGATTCGGCTTGAAGAGGACTCAAGCTTGGGTTCTGCAATGGGATCCTATAGATCTGTCATAACATATTGGAAATGAAATTAAAATTGTCTGTACTTGTTTAGTCAAAAACCTGAAAGTTATTCATAGTTGAATATGATAAATGAGAATAGTGGAGACGTCTCATTTTCCCAACATTTATTTTCCTACATATTTAGTTAATTTTCCTACATATTTAGGTGGCATTGTAAATAAGAAGAAATATGCACCCAGATTCGGCTTGAAGAGGACTCAAGCTTGGGTTCTGCAATGGGATCCTATAGATCTGTCATAACATATTGGAAATGAAATTAAAATTGTCTGTACTTGTTTAGTCAAAAACCTGAAAGTTATTCATAGTTGAATTTGATAAATGAGAATAGTGGAGACGTCTCATTTTCCCAACATTTATTTTCCTACATATTTAGTTAATTTTCAACCTATCCTTTTTTGGTCATTTGTCTTGTTAAATAATTTGTTAGTTAAAGTAGAAATTGGACCGGATACTTTTTGAAGTAGGTTTTCATGCCTGCTCATTCAGGATTGGATGTATGGCTTCGTTGCCTCAATTACTCCTTCAGCAATGCATTTATATGTTCATTCAACTAACATGATCGTTGAATATCATTATTAACATCTTGTTCAGGCTAACTGCACCGTATGTGAGTCTGATGTTAGTGGTGCAACTGCTTTGAGTTCTCCTGCTGCATCAAGTGATTTATACGGAACTCAGATGATTGGTTCATATGGGAAAGTTCGTACGTTGAAGGCAGTAAGTTTTGAGCATTTGAACTACAAAATTTGCTTATTCATATTGTTTTCTCAAATCTTTTGTTTTTCTTAATTTCGAACAGGTAGCTGTTCTTCAAATGTTGGAGAAGCAGATGGGGCCAGACTCCTTTCGGAAGGTATTTGCATCTTTGATACCGTTGTTTGGACTGCTGCTAATCTGTATGCACATAATCGCAGCACTTTGATTAAGCAACTGAACCGATACCGAGAAGTACATGACAATTCATGACTCTGCCCCAATAGGGGTTGTATGAGTTTTCTTAGACATTTATTCTTCTTAATAGATGCACAGCTCTCCCGCGCTTCAATTTTCTTCATAGTGAGATATTGGTTTTAGTTAGGATATCTAGCTTCTGATAGACTGCCATCGTTTCCAATTTCAGATTTTGCAGGTGATAGTGGCTCCGAATCGCGCCTCAAGAACACTTGGTACGAAAGAGGTATAATGAATTGGCAGTTGGTTCTATAACGTTATTTTGGTCAATTACATAGCATCTCTCTCCCATCTTTTGGTAGCCTAACTTATTGATGAGAATGTATGAACATTAATTTAGCAACGGTAGAATAGGATGAAATGAAAGAAATGTGCCCGAGTTGTAGGACCTTATTCTCTAGAGAGTTTGTAGTAGAGCTAAAAGGATTTGTAATCGAAGTAAGAACATGCATTGCGGGCTAGAGCTTCTCTTATGCTATACTGAGCACTAGCACAGTAGCAGCATTTGCTTGTTGATTTGGTATGCAGTATTACTGCTTCCTGGGTTCTTTAGTATATTGTCTTACTTATGATGGTGGTACATTGTGTAGAATTAGGAGAAACACCGCGCACCCTAATTGGGGGGGGGGGGGGGGGGGGGTGAGTTATATAGCCAATACAACTTGGAATAGCCAATTGTAATGTAGGATGTTTCTGCACTCCGCATATTATTTCTATCCCTTTCAACACTATTATTGTCAGATGGGCATCCAAGATATATTTAGCAGCAAACTTGAACTTCATGCAGAGTTGAATTTATTGTTTTACTTCCTCTTATTCAGTTCAGACACCTTGCAAATAAGGTCGGGAACCTCGAACGCCCATTCCTGAAAGAATTCTTTCCACGGTGGGTCGAGTCTTGTGGATGTCCAGTTATGAGGTAATATAACTTATTTGTTTTGCATGTGTCCAATTTCAACATTATTTTAGTCGTTGTTTCCTTGTGCTTAACTCCATATCATTCTTCTTGGAAGATTGGGAATCTCATATAGCAAAAAAAGGAATATGATTGAATTAGCTGTTTCAAGGGGCTGCACAGCAAATGCTACACCTGATTCTGACGGTCATACCAACGGTGACACTCGAGAAGGCGATGCTGGATGGCCAGGAATGATGAGCATACGGGTTCATGAAACTGATGGAGCATACGATCACCCAGTTCTGCCAATGGCTGGTGAAGCTTTGCAGGTGGTGGAAATACAGTGTCACTCCAAACTAGCAGCAAAGCGTGTTTGGAAATCGAAAAAAACCACCAAATTTGATGGTTCTGATGATAACATTGATGTCTCTACTCAAGAGAACCGCACAAGGTATATTTCATCAAATCTGCCTATTTCATAGATGTTATCTAATCAATTCTCCCCATTTGTGATATGCCACTTACATTTCTGACTTGTGCAGCATGGATTCACCTTTACTATGGATTAGAGTTGACCCCGAGATGGAATATCTTGCTGAGATCCATTTCCACCAGCCTATTCAGATGTGGGTGCGTATTACCATATAAACTTAATATTCATTGATAAATGGAGACTCCTATGTTTTCATCTGTTGGCAATTGATATTTATTATGGCCGATGGCATTGGACACAGAACAATTTCTGTGGTTGGCGATTAAAGAATTTTAACCATGAGAAAAGCCCTCCCCTTTTCTAGATCTATGATTTTTCCAAATTTGTTGTGTTAGCATTCAGTAGAGAAGATCCTGATACTACTGTAGTTTTCTAGTTGTTTAGGAGAATTCACCTACTCGGGCTGTCAGAATCCTCCTTTGAGACCATTATACCTATTTCTCGGTAGTTGCTGGTTACACTATGAGCTTGCTTCATGACTACTACTTCTTGATTAGTGTTAATTCATCACTTGTGCGACCTCTGTTACATATTCTAAGTATTATCAGGACATGGGTGCCTTTCTATCTTTTAGATTTTCAGACATATCTACTGATGTTCTTTCTTCCTTGGTGATTCAAAAACAGAAGCATTATATATACATAAGTTGGTTTAAACTGTTTATTATCTGGTGAAGTAAGTGTGGGATTATTAAAGTGTCCATAAGAGATGGAATATTTGTTTATGTTGCCAAAATAAGATTTTGACAAGTAGCTTTTGCATTTCCTTTTCCCTCAAAACTTTACTATATGATGCATATTGGATTTGTATGATCAATTGAATATGATGTAGGATCAAGAGTTTTGTTCTATGTTTCTCCCTTTGTGATGCATTCTTATTTCAAAATTTGAACCATCTGTCAGATCAATCAGTTGGAGAAAGACAAAGATGTTATATCACAATCTCAGGCAATATCTGTCCTTGAAAAATTACCTCAGCTTTCTTCTGCTGTGATAAATGCCCTCAATAATTTCCTAAATGACACAAAGGTATTTCAAGTTTCCAATAATTCTTCTTGAAATATTATATTTCAATGTTATTCAGTTGATTAGTTAAATGCAGGCCTTCTGGAGGGTTAGAGTTGAAGCGGCATATGCACTAGCAGTTACAGCATCTGAGGTATGCTTTTGTTTTGTTTTCTACTCTTTGTCAGTCATACATTATTGCTCTACATATTCAGAGACAATTCCATCTCGAGATATTTGAAGAAAAGAACTTTACATGTTTCTAACTATTTCTTCTGCTGAATTATTCTTTTTTGTACAAAGTAGTTCTTGTCTATGTATCACACATTGTCCAAAGTAGTTCTTGTCTATGTATCACACATTGTCCAAAGTAGTTCTTGTCTATGTTATTCTTCATTTCTAAAATTGATGTATTTTTGCTTCTTGATTATGGGAAATCAAAGAAAAAGAATCAGATAATGTGCCAGGAAATTCTCCTTGCTCTTGTCCTTTATACCTTTGTTTTGCTGCTCCTGAAAGCAATGTAGATTGGCAGTGAACAATTAAATAGCCAAGCTTCTCAGGGTGGGCTGGTTAGAGCGTTGAACTCCGGGAGTCGTTGAAACTCCTGTCCGGACCCGGGTTTGAAGCACTGCACCTTCTTAGAACAAAACCTGGTGGGAGTCTCCCAGCATGGTTGCGTTTTTTTAGTGAACAATTAAATAAAGGAGCCACTGATTGACAGTACTAGTGCATCTTATTGTTCATCATTTCATTGCATGCTGACAGTTCTTTCAGCTTTTTTAGGAATCTTGCTTGGATGCATCTGATTTTGCAGAAGAATCTTACATTAATTTATTTTGCTTCATTCAGGCTACTGATTTAGCTGGGCTACTTCATCTAGTTAAGTTCTATAAAAGCCGCCGCTTTGATGCAGATATTGGAATGCCCAGGTCTAGATCTTCACTGTGCATAACTGTTTTTTTCTTTGTCAGGAGCTATTATGTATCATCCTTCCTTTTGTACTTAAGGTTAATTATCATTGTGCTTTATTGATAGGCCGAACGACTTCCATGATATCCCAGAGTACTTTGTTCTTGAGGTAATGCTTTGAGGTAGGATTTGTTATTTGATGAGTACCCATGGCAAAATAATTCATTGTAGAGCACTATTACAACATTTCATGTATCAGGACTGTTTATATTAGTTTGTCAGATGCACATTTTGATAGAATGATGTAGAACTGATTTGGGTACTATAAGAATGGTGAGCAATGTTGGAATAATATATTAGAGTGTTGTGTCATTAGAAAATTAAAAAATGTTATTCTTGTGTATTCTAGCAAGCAACCACCAACCCTTTACATATCTAGAACCTCACCTGTTTACTTGTCCCCTGTAATACCATTCCATTGTCATTACTCTCAATAAGAAATGAAATACTTACGATAATAAAACCAGGAGTTATTGTTTGTCTTGAAATGAAAACGTGCCCATGTCATCACTCAAACAAACTATATGGGCAAATGCATGAGATATTTCTCTAGCTTGATTGTACATACCAGTTGAAACTCTATTGATGTAATGCCTAGTGTTCTTATAGTCTATTATTCTATGATAGTCCAATTGAGATACAACCAGTGTTTTAAATAGCAAACTATAGGATTTAACTGTAGGCTTCTCCAGCCACAATAACCCGCTATTTCTAATGCAACAGTCGTAGCGGTAGTTCACTGGAGACGCTATAGTATTGCTATAGCTCGCTATTTAAAACACCGGATAGAACGCTTAATCTTTATTTATCTTCTCAAGTTGTTCAAAACTGTGACTTGTGCTTGTGGCTCATTTTTCTGCAAATAAAAATGTTTGACAAGAGAATGTCCAAATCTGATACATATAAATTTTTGGGTTCCCTCGACCCTGTCTGAGCATGCAAAGGTATACTTGAACAAATTAAATTTGATTAGCGTTGATCGAGCCAGTAGTTCTGTTATTATGGTTTCTTAAGTCATTATTGTTTGTAGCATACAGGCACTAATGAAATATAATGTTTCTATGTTCCTTTTATTAGGCAATCCCTCATGCGGTAGCTCTTGTTAGATCATCAGACAAGAATAGCCCAAAGGGCGCCATTGAGTTTATTCTTCAGCTCCTGAAGGTTGCCTCTGTTTTCTGGTTTCCATTTTATTGATTTGTCATCTATGATCCAATAACCGTATTAATTTTTATTTTCATAAACCATATTGTGATTATTGTTCACCACTCCTGATTATTTATTATATATTGCTTTAATAAATTCTCTAATGTTTACGTATTTCTGCGTCCCATTTTCAGTACAATGATAACAACGGAAATATTTACTCTGATGTGTACTGGCTATCTGCAATGGTCCAGGCAATAGGCGAACTGGAATTCGGCCAGCAGGTCTGTATAGATGCATATCATCTAGTGAAGTATGACTTATATTTGTTTTTACTCATTTGGACAAATCAGTTCATGCAAGATTACTTGGATGCTTGGTGAGAACAAAATAAATTTTGACGAGTTATGATTTTTTTTTCTCGAACAAGCAGGAGAGCTGCATATCATTATATTAAGAAGAGTAAAAGAGGGTTATAGAAACCTGTACAACACCACACCCCCATCCCACTACATATGGGAAATCTCTCTCTTCTGAACCAAACTTGACCCTAGACCAAAATAGAAAAAAAAAACTCACTCATTGGTTGGCTCTAGAGCGAGAAGATGTGAAGCCCCTCTAGCTCCGGCCAAACTCCAAAGGTGCAGTTCATCTCTAACAGAAATCAGGACACTATCAAAGCTGGGAAGGATTCCATCAAACACGCATCGGTTATGATGGTTCCAAATAGACCAGGCTACCAAGATAGAAATACATGGTCACCTTTATGATCTTTCCAGATAGAGTTTGGTTAACTATATATATTAAAGGAAATACTGAATTGTTTTGTATACCTGTTTGCTGGTATGAAGCTAGTGCTTACACTGTAGATTTGTCCGCGTGACATTAGGGCAATCCGAACAGTTAACTGCAGATCCCGTCCTGACCCAATGCTTCTAATCAAAGCAGAGCAAATGTTGTTTGACACTTGTACCTTTTCGCCTACAGAAAAATGAAATAAAACCAGATATTTTTGGGTTTTTTTTTACCACCCATGCCTTTGAAATGTTGCCAGATGCTCTTTGGTGCTGTTTTCAATTTTATTTAAGGTACTGATGAGTGATGCCTGTATGAAAAATAACATCAAGCTTTTCCACAGGGCATGTGCTTCCTATCCTCTCTTCTCAAGCGAATTGATCGACTCTTGCAATTTGACAAGTTCGTAGGACTTCCCCAGCGTTATTATTTACATGTCCTCTTCTGAAAGCTGGTACTAATTGGCATGAAAACCTTTGTGCAGCTTTATGCCTGGTTACAATGGGGTCTTGACTGTCAGCTGCATTCGTACCCTTGCACAAATAGCAAGGAGGGTGTCATCTTCCATAAGCCTCGTAAGAGAGTTTCCATCAAAGTTCTACACACCCTCTCCAGTAGCAGCTATGTTCTGCATAGTGCATATCACATTAAGTTCTCATTATTGCAGGATCGCATTTGTGAGCTAATTGCTCCCTTCCGCAACATGGACAAACCATGGAAAGTTCGAATTGAAGCCAGTAGGGTTCTTATTGATCTTGAGTTGCACCATAAAGGCCTTGATGCAGCTCTTTTGTTGTTCTTGAAATATGTGGATGAAGAGAAGTCTTTGCGAGGTTGGATTTGGAGTACTTTTAGCTTATTTTGTATGCTTTGATTTATTTTGACATGGAATTGTTGCAGGAGCGACAAAGTTGGCTGTTCATGTCTTGCGCTTATGTCAAGCAAGTATTGTTCCTCAAATAAATGATCAAATAAATTTGACAACTCTAATTGGTCTTCTTCACCTGCTTGCTGGTGCAAAGGCATACAACAACACATTTCTTCGTCATCATGTGTTCTGCATATTGCAAGTTACTGCTGGAAGGTAAGAGAATTTGCTATTGCTACATTTAGAAGAAAGTGCATTTTCTCCATCAAAACTATTTGAATGTTTAGTTATTGGTGGTCAAAATTTAAAAAAAAGTTTGACTTAAGACAAACCCAAAACTACTTGTATTTGTGATTGGTGGGAGTCAATTTATAGGTGTCCAAGTGCCAGTGTAGCAAAACTATTTGAATGTTTAGTTTTTTATGGTCAAAGCTAAAAAAGTTTGACTTAAGACAAACCTAATACTACATATACTTGTGACTGGTGGTGGGAGTACATTTTATAGGTAGTGTAGTCAAAATTTCATATTGGTATTGGAGACTGTTGATGCCCTAACGAACCTGAAGTATTTTGAAACTACATATTGGTTTCAGTTTGAAAACAGGACATGAACCTCCATTTTCTTTTACTTCACGTTTCTAGTCTCATGCCCTATTTCACCATCAAGGCATCAAGCTTAACATCCCCCCTGATTGGATCTGTTCTGCTACCTACTACCTATACCTTGACAGTCCTCTACTAATTCTGTCAGTTCCCAGCATCCCTGAAAGCAACAAGTGGCGGAGCCAGAAATTTAGAAAACTGGGTGTAACTTATCACAAATTGGTCTCTCTAGGTTGCTGCACACATTTAGAGCAAACTCTAGTTTCGCCAATAACATTCCAAAAGCTGAAATCCTCTTATGATTGTCCTGCAATAACTACAGCTGTCATGGGCCACAGCCGGGCCTATCAGGCCAGATCCATTTGGGTTTGGGTTAGAGATAGGATTAGATATTGGTCAATTAAGCATCTCTATATAGAGGAGATTGAAGGCAAGCAAGAAGCCAAGAAGTAAATCAAGTTTACTAGGAGATCCCTCCCCTATCACCTGCTTTTGTGGTGTGGTTGCCTCCTCCGGCAAGGTCGTGTTGCTTGGGTTCAGAGTCATCCAGATCCGTGTTTATGACAAAAACAGGAGAAATACTTTATCAAGAATTTTAGGCTCTTATTGTGCAAGGTCCTAGCAACATGGTGCCAGTGATTTCATTGGCATCGGCCCTGTCTCAACCGTTGCCTGTAAGGACAGTGACAGCCACCTCAGTAGACATGCACTTAAAATACTGGGAGATAGCAAATGACAAAAAAGGGTTTTAGTAGTATCAGCTTTGGGATCTACTTGACCAAACTAAAAAAAAGACTAAATCTCCCTGTTTTGTTAATCCCATCATGTCATAAACATATGATATATTTAGCCATCAAGCATGCATTTGTATGGAAATTGGTTTGCTAATTTTGCTTTCATATCAACATATTTCTACTGTCAGGTCTCCAACATTATTTGGTGTTCCAAAGGTTGTCACGCCCCCTCTGGTGGTTCAGGACATATGTAGTGATCAGCACACTAGAGCTGATTCCTCGATTCCTCAACCATCAAGGCCTCAAGAACCTTCCACTAGCACCCCTAGTGTCCGTGAGGTCTTACCTGCCTCTGGACCTGCTAAAGATGCTGATAATATATCTAACTGCAGTGAAAGAAGGAATGTCGTCAAAATTAAGGTCAAGCTTACTGCATCTTCCAGTAAAGCATCAGATGCTGACCACAGAGGCCACTCTCATGGCGGAAGAAATGAAAATGAAGCAGGTCCATGTAGTTCTATGTCAGTGGATGCCCCAATGGTTGGAGCAGCAACTGAACCATTAAATGTAAGCAATCATAACATTGAGGAACAGAACTCGTGTCATGACCGTGAATCAAGGATGTCGGCAAGTGTTGGCAATGCTAAACTAATGGACAGGCATGAGATTTCAAAGGAACTGCAGTGTACCGCTGATTCAAGGCTGGATGTTCTTCCCAAGGATCAGTTCTCTCCTGCCATTAATCCTCTGGGAGTTGTAGACAAGCCTGGTAATAGCTATGATGGAAACCAAGCTCCAGAGTCCATGAATGGAATGGAAACAAAAGAGAAGAAGAAAAAAGACAAGAAAGATAAAAAGCGGAAACGTGACGAAAAACGAGATAAGAAAGATGATCCTGAGTATCTGGAGAAAAAGCGACTTAAGAAAGAAAAGAAAAAAATGGAGAAAGAGTCTGCCAAAAAGCAGCTGGAAGGTGGAGGAGCTACTCCTGAGCAGCCGAAAACAATAAAACCTTCAGGGTCGCAGGAAGGTTTGCCGGCAAGGCCACCAGCTCCAGTGCCAAGTGCTGAACCAGCTCCATCGCAAAGTGCTGAACCAGCACCAATTCGAAGTTCTGAACCCCAAATATCGAGCAAGGAAACAACTGTAGATACTGCACGGACAGTAGCCAAACCAAGGATAAAGATTAGAGTCAAACCCTTGCTAAGAAAACCTGAGGGGACTTGAGACAGATTGTAGAATGTGCCAGGCCGCCACGATTTGTAAGGATTACTGTATAGCAGGAAAAGTGTGGGTATGTTGTAGGTTGTACCATGGATAGCCAGTGTTTCATGAATGGCTGATGTATCCTGTAAAAAACATTGCTTCTGCCCTAGTAATTTCTGGGGTAATTGAAATCGAGTTCTAGGCTTGTCATGAGTAGCCACTTTGCTACTTGTTTCGTGTTGCTGTTACTAATTATCTCACAAGTCTGAGTGTTTGTTCGATTTGCTGGGCTCAACTTGTAGCTGTTGAAGCGCTGTTTTCAGATTTGAGAAGGCTTGGCAGCATTCCCTTTTTATGATGACCGTGTTTCGAGCTTGGTAGTTTTCCAGTTTTTCTTGCGTAAACCCAATAGCAACTGCTGGAGGCTAAGCTCCTGTTACATGATTGGTTGGTCCTTTTTTTTAAATCTTTTCGGCTGAGTTTGCGCGTGAGGTCATTACTGTATGCCGTGCTGTCCCCCTGTTGTCTGGCTGGTAAAACTGGTGCTAGAGTTTGCTTTGCGAATTCGAGTTCCCTGGCTGTGCGTTGTGCAACAATTGTTCTATCCAGGAAGGATTGCTGCTGGTCACGCCACTAGGAGCAGCATGCACATCAGGATACCACTTCTGTACTGAAGCAATTGAAAAAAAAAACATTGAATACCGATTCAGCATACTTTTACAGCTGCAACAAAATCTGAACTTTCTGATTACCCTGGCCGGGCCAGACTGGTTACATGTTTGACTCTCTAATCGGAAGATTAAGCTGCAATCTGTTGTATATTGCAAGTATGAAATATGAAGTTTTAAGAAGCAACTCAGCACCAGACTTTGAGATTTGACTCCCTCTGATTGGTCTGGCTAGAGGATAATGAAAGCTACTGAGGATGACTTGACTCCACTGGGATATTCCTCGATCCACTGAGCACTGGTGAACAAAGTTTACAATTGTCCCTTTCCTGCTTTGCCTCTGGGATTCGTTGTAGTTGTTTCGCTGTAGCTCGCCATGTACCTTGCAAATACTACGAGCTGAGACCCATGGTGTGGTTGCAAGTAAGTACAAATGTACAATGCTTGGATCTTCACTTCTTCAGTAAACCCTTTTCAACAGCAAGTCAGCAAAGCCTATCCAGCAAGCAAGGAGGTGGGCACATGGATATCCCGTACACGCGTTCCGTCGTTTCTCCTGAAAAAACTGATAAAGCAGAGCATTAAAAACGCCAACCTTATCCCGAAACCCACGTTCTTTCTCCGACAAAAGAAAAATCCATTTCCAGGAGAGAGGGCCCAAGGCTGACGGTTACACGAGAGAAAGCCCAATGCCCCCCACGTCAGTCTCGCTGCCGCCGGATCACACGAACGAAAGCGGCATTTCCACCACAGTTTCACTCGCATCGCACAAGCCGAAACGAGTGGAGAGGGAGGCGAGGCCACGGCCCACCATCAGATGCTAGGATCACACGCACATCGCACATTCATGGCGACGGGAGTAACGGGCGACGCCGCGGGAGCGGGAAGCAGCGCCGCCGCCGCCGCGGCCGGGCGGGGCAGCGGGGCCACAGCGCCGGCTCCGGTGCCGACGTGGCAGCGGGTGCGGAGGGCCGGGCAGGGGGCAGCGGCGCACGCGCTGCTGCTCTGCTTCACCGCGCTCCTCGCGCTCAAGCTCGACGGCGTCCTCTCGCTGTCCTGGTGGTAAGCCGTAACCCTGTACTCCTGCTCAGCACTCGTCCAATTCAAATCCGAGACTGCGCGAGCGCAGGTGTTGCCATTCGCTGGGTCGCACTGGTTCCCACGGAGAATCGAGATGGGCGCCTGGCTAGAAGTCTGAAACCGTGTGCCATTTGGGGTGTCTAGTCTCGTGTAGTCATGGTGGTTGTGAAAATTAGAGGACAACGGATACATGAGTTTGATGGTGCGTGCATCCTAATTTAGCATGCAGCTGTTTTATTGAAGTTGTAGGAAATGACGCGTTGGTGAATTGATAAATTGGACGTGCAAATGAGTTACATGTGAGGGAGTTGTGAAATTCCTGCTTCTTTACTAGTTGGAAGTTGGCTCTTGCATGTTATACTGAGTCAGGGTACGGGTACCAGCCAATAGCTACAGCCACACACTTGGTCTTGCTCCACATCTGCAAATGACTATTCTGTAAAAATGCTAGAAACACTGAAACAGCTACAGTACACATTTGATGCCAGTTTTTCATGTCTTGATGTTGGAATTCTCAAAATTACGATCATCACTGCAGGGTGCTTTTCATCCCTCTATGGCTGTTCCATGCTGTTGCTGCTCGATGCCGATTCTCGCTACCTGCTCCATCATCATCTGAAAGTTGTCAAGTGCGCTTCTACCTTTGCTTTCAAAGTGTGTACCTTCTTCTTTCTGAAGTTGTCCAGCAGCAGGTTAATTAGATCATTCGACTGTGCAGTGGGTGCCATGCCATTCCATTGTTGCCACACCCTTGCTTGTTGCTTTTGAGCTGCTTCTCTGTGTTTACCTGGAAGGTCTCAATGGTGAATCCACTGCTTACTGTAATTTATCATTTGGTTTGTTTCTTAGCCTTCTGAGTTGATTGTTTTTCACCTGTCAGCTGAAATGTTCGTTTTTCAGGTTATGGGGAGCCTTTTATAGATTTGAAGTTTGTCTTCCTTCCACTCTTGGCTTTGGAAATCATTACACTTGTTGACAACTTCAGGTGATCACATAAAGCCAGCGGAACAATGCAAATGGTTTATATATTGATAATGAAAAATTACAGTGTAACATTCTACAGTTCTCCTTACACATTCTCTACATCAGTAATCCAACCTGTATACCATCACCCTAATCTGTACAAAATTCTTTAATACTGCAAATGTAATCTTTTCATAATATAAGGATCATGGTGATAGTCATCATCTCAGTGATCATTTTTCACTTGTAAGTGCAAACCTGTCACTTGCTACTAGGATTTTTGTATATGCAATTACCAGAAATGTTTTGCTATGGTGTGTATAAAGAACCAGGCATTTGAGGTGAACATTTCTTTTTTGCCACTTCACAGGAACGTTCTGCAGAAAATAGTTCAAAAGTCATACTGATTAGTGCATGCTTATTTGCACAAATTGTTTACTTTAATTCCTTCTTATTTTAATTCTCAAATAGGATGTGTGGTGCTCTAATGCCTGGACATGGTGAAACTATAACCGACGAAGCAATTTTGGAGAGGCTTCCTGTAAGAATCTTAAAACTAGATTGCACCTGTAGGCCCTGAACTTTCAGTCTCTGACTATCTGTTATCCCATTTTGTTAAATAAATATGACCAAACCGTTCAGATCTAAATCCTGTCAAAAAGTGCAGCGTCGTGATAGAATCTGCTATCTTGAGCTTTCTTATGGTTGTCCTATTTTGTTTTGTGTTGTCGAATCTAGTTAGTTATGGGAATCTTTACAATGTTAGTACCACCATGCTGTCTGGCTCCAGTAATTGTGTTTTTGAAATGGTTACTGTATTCAAACTTAGGAGTTGAAAGGCATTCAGCTCAACTAAAGTGTCAATGGATATCATGCTACAGATTTTAGGTGAATATAAGGCTACAGTTTTGTTTCTGCGAGCACTTTTTTAACCCGTGACTCATTAGAGGTACCACATTTGCAACCAGCAACAGCTATGCCTATACATAATGGATGCCATTGCTTGATGCCTTTAATGATGATAGTTAGATGCCCTATATGCAGATTAAATATGTAACTGTTACTAACAGCTTCATATTTTTCATAGTACTTTTGGGTTGCAATTTCCATGGTATTTCTGCTAGCGGCTACTTCACTCATGCTTCTGAAATTATGTGGTAAGCTATATGAATATTATTTAATTTATATGTTCTGTTCAGAAGTCCCATAGTGAATGATGACTTGGACTTTTTTCTCTCTTTCGCCTTAATGGCCTGTATCTTTTCCGAGCAAATTCTTGAGGAATCACCTATGTTTTATATGCTGTGGTAGAAATACCGAACCATCGTTGCAAGTTTTATACTCCTTAACTATAGGTGAGAGTGCAATTGTACCTTTTGACGTCTTATAAACGATAGTTACACTGTACGCAACAGGTGGTGCAGTTACTCTGGGGTGGTGGGATTTATTCATTAATTTTGGGTAAATACTTTTTTCTCCATTTCAAATCACGCTTGTAATCCCTTAAACCGTCTTACTAATAATTAAACATATGGTACAGGATTTCCCAGTGCTTTGCTTTTCTGGTATGCACAAGATGGTCAAATCCAATGGTTGGTAGACATTCAATCCTTGGTATAACTGTAATTTACCTTACATGGACAAACTGTGCACTTGGAACAGTGGTGTTCCATTTTTTTTTCCAAAAAGGATGCTGACACACTGTGTGGTCTGCAGGACATTGGTGGCCCTGTATTGATAATTCCTATAATAGTTTTCCAAGTTCTTCTTTGTATGCGCTTAGAGGTCTGTTCAACTCCTTTTTCCAGATGCTTTATTTGCTTTAAATATATAGACTGTCTATTATTCTTTGCTGTCCTTGCACCTTGTATTGTATATCCATACATAAACATTGTACCTTTTGAACTTTCATAGTAATTTTCTTCTGAATATTTCAGCTGCCATTCTGTTAAATAATCATTTCGAGTCAAATCTCAAAGTAGCCTACCGGCACTTTGTATACTCTGTACTGCCACACAGGTTTTGTTGACAATTTTGTTCTAAATATCATAATTCTCCCCCACCCCCATCACAACTAAATATGATTTGTGATTTTTTTGGATACAAGCTTGTTGCACATGTTGTCTGTGAATGCCAATCTACGAAATTGTTACTTGTGTGCATTGGTAGTCTGAGTACCATTTGTCTCTGATTGCAGGGCACTCCATCTCATGCACATTTTATCCCAATGCGAGCTATTTTTCTGCCCATAATTTTGCTGCAAGTGGCTGCTGTATCTTTTGCTGTTTGGAGATTCGTTGACAGGTTTCTCACTAAACTTCAAGATGGAATTATCAGTCAACGACATATTTCTGTGTCCTCAAAAATTAATGAGCTGTTTATGATGATACAATATGGTTCAAGGTTTTACTTCCTCTCTAGCATTACTCTATTAACTATACATTTATCTAATGCAAGGTTGTACTTGGAATCCTCAGTTTGTTAATCTCTATTGCTGACCAGGCTCCTTCACTGGTGGTCCATTGATGAAGATAGCAGAGAGGAACAGGCTCACTTATGCTATGCAAATAACATTGGGTATCCACTGAAGTATTTTGTTTACATGTTTTATATAGAGTATAGGCACTACCGCACTAGACATACTATATGGTTGCCTTAAAAAAGTCATGACGTATGTAGAACTGTACATATTTTGGATCTATGGATTATGATCAGCTGAACTACCCATGCTATTTTTTTGTATATGTAATGCATCATTGCAACTTAAATATATGAAAAACAGTAATCTATGGGGTCATAAAATCCTAGAAACTTTTATTTTTTGTTGTGAAATGCTATATGGAGCTCACGGTCAGCTTAAACAGAAAGTGGCATATTGGTGTTATGTCCTACCGTTTTTGTTTTGCTTAGAGACTGGGTAAAGGGTGTTTCAAGTTAGAGCATCATGGTCTCATGTGGGAAGGAGGTGGATCTTTTCTTGGCAGAGAGAAGAAAGAAAAAAGACAGGATCAATGTTTGAAAGAATGTATCATTTAAAGCACCTACATAAATATAAATCACATATGGGAGGTCCCGCTATGGTTAGATGGCCCAAGATGTAGAAAGGCAACTAAAAAGATTTCTGAAACTAATTGCTTGATTGCGTAGAGCTTGATAGTGACCCTTTTGAAGTTACGGATCAATTTAAACCCAGGGAGGGAAGGAGGGAGTTACTTTATATGCTTTCTAAGTTCGTTCAGGTAGCTTAATACTTTCAATTACTGATCTCTTGTTTGTCATCTGCAGCTATAGTACCTTTTGCAGTTATCCACCAGAGTTGGTAAAAGAGATGCCAAAGAAAGTTCTTGTCAAAGAGGTTATTTCTTCATACTTGCTGTAATAGCTTCCTTGTTTACATGAAGCTAATAAATCATTGATCATTTGTCCTCCTCCAGGTACAGAGACTTCAACTAGCCTTGGAAGAGCAAACTGAACTGGCAAATCGTAGCCTACAGCAGTGTGACAGGCTAAAAAATGTACAACCTGCTATCCCCTTTTGTATTACACCAATACATTCTTTTAATGTATCCGCTCATGGATCTCCAAAATGGATATCCCTGTCTGCATACAATTATTGGCATTATTTGCCTTTCAGAATGTTCAGTGTACCATTGTCATATAGCTTGCAGAGATCGTTCATCTATTATTACTATAGGTTAATACACACTAAATGTTTTCAACTAATTTTTTCTAGAACCTTTGACCTTTCGCTGAACTAATGCTACCGAAATATTTGCATCAATGCAGGAACGGATCTTGTGTCGAATTTGCTTTGAAAGAGACATCTGCATTGTTCTGCTTCCCTGCCGCCATCATGTTCTCTGCGAGTTAGTTTGAATGCTCATCCTGATATATCAGCACATTCTGGATCGTTCTTATGTTGTATATATAAATGAGAATACTGAAGTTCTCCATTTGCTCCCTTGCAGGCCCTGCTCTAACAAGTGCCATTCATGCCCAATTTGCCGATTGACCATTGAGAGCAGGTTATCTGTTGATGATGCAGTGATGTCAGTCAATCCATTATGTGACGCTGTTTAGAAGTTCACATATGTTGGCAGCAGTTCTAGGAAACGACTTTGGTGTCTGCAAAGATGGCCTGCACTGATTCCTAGCAGAGGAAGACAAGACAAGCTGTGAAATTCTTGGTATGAAATTTGGAAGAAAGCGAGGATAAGTCTTCTCTTGTCAGATTGCTGTACAAGAAAATTCAAAAGCTACACTGTACATCCCTTTGCATTGATATGACACAAAAGGAGCAAGTGTGTGAAGCTCTTGGATTCTTGCTCACATGCATAGCCAACATGAATAACCCGTTAAACAACTGATCTTTGTTCGGCTAGCAATACATGACATCTGGACAGTTTTGATTAGCTCCCGCACAGCTTACAGATGGACAGAGAAACCAAGAAAACATGTGCAAACTGGAACTTCAGGTTGTTATTTGGCATTCAGGAAAGAAGCAAATCTCAGTCTGTTCTACTTTAACAAGTTCATGAATATGCGCAATTCACATATGATGCGATAATAATGTCTATGTCAAATTTATCTCCAAGGTATAAGATCATTGAGCTTTCTCCTGGTCATGTCAAATAATGAGGGAGCGTGAGCATCTATTGTATGCGCTTGTCAACCTCATGCGCCTCTCCACCATACCAGAACACATCACTTTGCAGTACGAGAATTGGCTCTCAAGTCAACATTTGTGGCCGGCCACAACCTTGCACCTCTTTTGTCATGTTGCTATGATTTCGCATGCCTTGTGGCCTGCAATCGATCCTCTGGTACTCTTTGGAGATCTCTGCCTAGCGCAAATGGACATCCAGGATTGTGTACTAGTGCCAGTATTTGCCAAGAAGTTGCTAGGTGCATGCTCCGCATGATCTGCGAGGACTGGTCATTCCATTTTTGTCATCCTTATCCTTGTTGCCTTCATGTGTAGGTCTCCTTTGTTGCAATAGTCCTGCTTTTGCTACCTGTGTGTGATGATATGTATCCAGAATGTGATGGCAAGCTGGTGACAATGCTGATAAGCACATATGTTTTCTTTGTTGAGAATGGGAAAACGCAAAGCACCATTCGATGAGTCAAAAGGTATCTCGGCCATTTTTCAAGAAGATCGGAACTAGTTGTTTACTGGTAAATTTATAACTTGGTACGTTCAAGGCTTTGTTTTTTTCCCCTTTTGTTTCTGATAAGCTCTGAATCCGCGTTGGTTGCCGGTTGAGAGATATGTATCATTCAATATCCAGCCTTTGGGTTTTGAGAGGAAACAGAGAAACAAGAGCAGGCAGCCCTTTTTCCTGCCTGGTCTCGTGATCCTGTAGCTTCTTTGTGGACATCATGTTTCCATACCAAACAAGCTGATGCAGCCACTATTCTTTCAGGAGATCACGCCTTGTCCAGGTGCCTCTTACCTTAATTACTTCTATGCAAAACTGAGCAGTGCATTGCGTTGCCGGCCGCCATTCTTTCAGGAGATCAGCTTTATTTGTCAGATGGGACGCACCGGCGGCAGGTGCAGAAGGCAGGATCGTGCGCGCCGCAAGCACCGTTTTGCTTCGGCCGGCGTCGCGGAATGGCGCAGGTGCATCGCATGTAGCTAGGGGCTTCCACTACACAACGCATGTGAGCGGCCAGGAGAGGTGATGATGTCTTCTCAGAAATTGCTTGTCCGGCCGGTTTATTTGCGTTGCGCGCGATGAGAAACGTCCCACAGATCACATATAGTGCTGTGGGTGGTCCATGTCTTCGAGCTACGGCTTGGATAGATAAGGAATAACGAGATCCATACATTTTTTGGATCGCCGGAATATAATGATTGTTGCTGCTGGTTCGGTTTCTCTCACCATCCTCAAGCATTTGTATATACGATATATGTACGGTCGAGGTAGAAATTTATTTTATTTTCCACTCCGATCCATATAGATCGGACCTCACGAGGTTCGTGTCTATTTTCTCCTCCTCCTTCCGTCCCAAAATAAATGTCCATATAGCATTCAAATTTTGTCTCACAAAGAGTGTTCTTTTAACTTTTAGGGATACATATATTAATGCAAAAGTGTATAGAGAAATACATAGAGTCAATCAAATAGCTAGTTAATGCTATTTTTCTAGTTTCAATGAGGGATAACATGGTTATTTGTCATGAGTACTAATCTGTCTTAAATTTTTCAAACAGACACTTATTTTAGGACAGAGTACGTATCATAGGATAAAAAAGTTATCTCACAATATATAGCCTCCCTGGCTCCTCTCTTGCCTGCTGACTCCAACCTTCTGCTACCTTGCCTTTAAGTGGCTCACCTTGGCCATGTTTCTTTACAGGTGAAAATTTTTACACACGTATGACAAGTAATTAAGGATATTAAATAAAGTCAGTTTACAAAACTACGTATAAAACCCCGGGTTAATTCGTGAGACCTATCTAATGAGGCCTTTGATTGTACGATTAGATGATAGTTACTGAATTATTACTTAGTAAATCATGGACTAATTAGGCTTATTAAATTCGTCGCGCAAAGTTACACCCATCCTTGTCTCACAAAGAGTGTCCATTTAGCTTTTAGGGATGCATATATTAATGCAAAAGTATATAGAGAAACACATAGAGTTAATCAAATAGCTAGTTAATGCTATTTTTCTAGTTTCAATGAGGGACAACATGGTTATTTGTCATGAGTACTAATCTGTCTTCAATTTTTCAAACGGACACTTATTTTAGGACGGAGTACGTATCATAGGATAAAAAAGGTATCTCACAATATATAGCCTCCCTGGCTCCTCTCTTGCCTGCTGACTCCAACCTTCTGCAACCCTGCCTTTAAGTGGCTCACCTTAGCCATGTTTCTTTAGAGGTGAAAATTTTTACACACACGTTTGACCACTAATTAAGGATATTAAATAAAGTCAGTTTACAAAACTACATATAAAACCCCGGGTTAATTCGTGAGACCTATCTAATGAGGCCTTTGACTGTACGATTAGATGATAGTTACTGCAGTATTACTTAGTAAATCATGGATTAATTAGGCTTATTAAATTCGTCGCGCAAAGTTACACCCATCCTTGTCTCACAAAGAGTGTCCATTTAGCTTTTAGGGATGCATATATTAATGCAAAAGTGTATAGAGAAACACATAGAGTCAATCAAATAGCTAGTTAATGCTATTTTTCTAGTTTCAATGAGGGATAACATGGTTATTTGTCATGAGTACTAATCTGTCTTAAATTTTTCAAACGGACACTTATTTTGGGACGGAGTACGTATCATAGGATAAAAAAGATATCTCACAATATATAGCCTCCCTGGCTCCTCTCTTGCCTGCTGACTCCAACCTTCTGCTACCCTGCCTTTAAGTGGCTCACCTTGGCCATGTTTCTTTAGAGGTGAAAATTTTTACACACACGTTTGACCACTAATTAAGGATATTAAATAAAGCCAATTTACAAAACTACGTATAAAACCATGGGTTAATTCGGGAGACCTATCTAATGAGGCCTTTGATTGTACGATTAGATGATAGTTACTGCAGTATTACTTAGTAAATCATGGATTAATTAGGCTTATTAAATTCGTCGCGCAAAGTTACACCCATCCTTGTCTCACAAAGAGTGTCCATTTAGCTTTTGGGGATGCATATATTAATGCAAAACTATATAGAGAAACACATAGAGTCAATCAAATAGCTAGTTAATGCTATTTTTCTAGTTTCAATGAGGGATAACATGGTTATTTATCATGAGTACTAATCTGTCTTAAAATTTTCAAACGGACACTTATTTTAGGTCGGAGTACGTATCATAGGATTAAAAAGGTATCTCACAATATATAGCCTCCCTGGCTCCTCTCTTGCCTGCTGACTCCAACCTTCTGCTACCCTGCCTTTAAGTGGCTCACCTTAGCCATGTTTCTTTAGAGGTGAAAATTTTTACACACACGTTTGACCACCAATTACGGATATTAAATAAAGTCAGTTTACAAAACTACATATAAAACCCCGGGTTAATTCATGAGACCTATCTAATGAGGCCTTTGACTGTACGATTAGATGATAGTTACTGCAGTATTACTTAGTAAATCATGGATTAATTAGGCTTATTAAATTCGTCGCACAAGGTTACACCCATCCTTGTCTCACAAAGAGTGTCCATTTAGCTTTTAGGGATGCATATATTAATGCAAAAGTGTATAGAGAAACACATAGAGTCAATCAAATAGCTAGTTAATGCTATTTTTCTAGTTTCAATGAGGGATAACATGGTTATTTGTCATGAGTACTAATCTGTCTTAAAATTTTCAAACGGACACTTATTTTAGGACGGAGTATGTATCATAGGATAAAAAAGGTATCTCACAATATATAGCCTCCCTGGCTCCTCTCTTGCCTGCTGACTCCAACCTTCTGCTACCCTGCCTTTAAGTGGCTCACCTTGGCCATGTTTCTTTAGAGGTGAAAATTTTTACACACACGTTTGACCACTAATTAAGGATATTAAATAAAGTCAGTTTACAAAACTACGTATAAAACCCCGGGTTAATTCGTGAGACCTATCTAATGAGGCCTTTGATTGTACGATTAGATGATAGTTACTGCAGTATTACTTAGTAAATCATGGATTAATTAGGCTTATTAAATTCATCGCGCAAAGTTACACCCATCCTTGTCTCACAAAGAGTGTCCATTTAGCTTTTAGGGATGCATATATTAATGCAAAAGTATATAGAGAAACACATAGAGTCAATCAAATAGCTAGTTAATGCTATTTTTCTAGTTTCAATGAGGGATAACATGGTTATTTGTCATGAGTACTAATCTGTCTTAAATTTTTCAAACAGACACTTATTTTAGGACGGAGTACGTATCATAGGATAAAAAAGGTATCTCACAATATATAGCCTCCCTGGCTCCTCTCTTGCCTGCTGACTCCAACCTTCTGCTACCCTGCCTTTAAGTGGCTCACCTTAGCCATGTTTCTTTAGAGGTGAAAAATTTTTACACACACGTTTGACCACTAATTACGGATATTAAATAAAGTCAGTTTACAAAACTACATATAAAACCCCGGGTTAATTCGTGAGACCTATCTAATGAGGCCTTTGACTGTACGATTAGATGATAGTTACTGCAGTATTACTTAGTAATTCATGGATTAATTAGGCTTATTAAATTCATCGCGCAAGGTTACACCCATCCTTGTCTCACAAAGAGTGTCCATTTAGCTTTTAGGGATGCATATATTAATGCAAAAGTGTATAGAGAAACACATAGAGTCAATCAAATAGCTAGTTAATGCTATTTTTCTAGTTTCAATGAGGGATAACATGGTTATTTGTCATGTGTACTAATCTGTCTTAAAATTTTCAAACGGACACTTATTTTAGGACGGAGTACGTATCATAGGATAAAAAAGGTATCTCACAATATATAGCCTCCCTGGCTCCTGTCTTGCCTGCTGACTCCAACCTTCTGCTACCCTGCCTTTAAGTGGCTCACCTTGGCCATGTTTCTTTAGAGGTGAAAATTTTTACACACACGTTTGACCACTAATTAAGGATATTAAATAAAGTCAGTTTACAAAACTACGTATAAAACCCCGGGTTAATTCGTGAGACCTATCTAATGAGGCCTTTGATTGTACGATTAGATGATAGTTACTGAAGTATTACTTAGTAAATCATGGATTAATTAGGCTTATTAAATTCGTCGCGCAAAGTTACACCCATCCTTGTCTCACAAAGAGTGTCCATTTAGCTTTTAGGGATGCATATATTAATGCAAAAGTATATAGAGAAACACATAGAGTCAATCAAATAGCTAGTTAATGCTATTTTTCTAGTTTCAATGAGGGACAACATGGTTATTTGTCATGAGTACTAATCTGTCTTCAATTTTTCAAACGAACACTTATTTTAGGACGGAGTACGTATCAAAGGATAAAAAAGGTATCTCACAATATATAGCCTCCCTGGCTCCTCTCTTGCCTGCTGACTCCAACCTTCTGCTACCCTGCCTTTAAGTGGCTCACCTTAGCCATGTTTCTTTAGAGGTGAAAATTTTTACACACACGTTTGACCACTAATTAAGGATATTAAATAAAGTCAGTTTACAAAACTACATATAAAACCCCGGGTTAATTCGTGAGACCTATCTAATGAGGCCTTTGACTGTACGATTAGATGATAGTTACTGCAGTATTACTTAGTAAATCATGGATTAATTAGGCTTATTAAATTCGTCGCGCAAAGTTACACCCATCCTTGTCTCACAAAGAGTGTCCATTTAGCTTTTAGGGATGCATATATTAATGCAAAAGTATATAGAGAAACACATAGAGTCAATCAAATAGCTAGTTAATGCTATTTTTCTAGTTTCAATGAGGGATAACATGGTTATTTGTCATGAGTACTAATCTGTCTTAAATTTTTCAAACGAACACTTATTTTAGGACGGAGTACGTATCATAGGATAAAAAAGGTATCTCACAATATATAGCCTCCCTGGCTCCTCTCTTGCCTGCTGACTCCAACCTTCTGCTACCCTGCCTTTAAGTGGCTCACCTTGGCCATGTTTCTTTAGAGGTGAAAATTTTTACACACACGTTTGACCACTAATTAAGGATATTAAATAAAATCACTTTATAAAACTACGTATAAAACCCCGGGTTAATTCGTGAGACCTATCTAATGATGCCTTTGATTGTACGATTAGATGATAGTTACTGAAGTATTACTTAGTAAATCATGGATTAATTAGGCTTATTAAATTCGTCGCGCAAAGTTACATCCATCCTTAAAAGGTTTTACAAATAGACTTCAGTTAATACTTCATGCATGCAAAATTTCCCGGGGAAAAAATTTAGTGACACAACTCTGTTTTTTACCTCTCCACCGCCCATGGCCGGGCCATTGATCTTTACCGCATGTGCTTTGCTTTGCATTCCATCCACCTCCTCCCTCCATTAGACCTGTTACTTTTCACAACACCCCTTGTGTACGTAAGCTCGGGGGCCATCCTACTAGTTCGAAAACCCTAGACCCTCCGGCCCCGCTCATCACCGCATATCCTCTTCAAGTAGCTTTCTTCAACTTATTACTCCTCCTATTCAGTAAGTCGTTTAGGACAGCGACATGATCATCAAAGTATAACTTTGACTCCTCTTTTCTATAAAAATATTTCTTGAAAAGTTATATATATATATTTTATATAATTTTCACATTCCAAACTCAACGATTTAAATATTATTTATGATTTATATTTTTTAGTGACTCTAAAACAACTTTTAATACTAAATCGAAGGGAGTATTCTTGTAGCTAGCTAGGCTACCACACAGGGGTGGAAAAAGAGAGATCTCGAAGAGACCGAGCACGTAGGCATGCGCGTGTTTCCAGGACATGACACGCCGGCCACCAGCCACTGTGCATCGTGCACGTACGGCACGCGTGCATGCACCGGCCGCCGGCCGGTCGTGTCCTCCGGTGTCATAGACGGATTGATATGATGGACGCGCCGCCGTGTTCGCCCGTTTGTGGTTGTGGTCGTGTTGTCCCCCGACGTTGCGTGGTCGTCGCATATGCCAAGCAAGCGAGCACTAAGCTAGCTAGGAGCCACGCGCACGCCACTGTGGAGCTATATATATGTAGATGTATATTTCCTGCATTTCCTGCATATATTCAGCTGCCTGCGTATAATGCATGCATCTGTGCACGAGGCATGTAGGTGTGGTAATAGCCTCCTCTCTTTCTATATATCGTCTCCACGCCGTCGCACTGTACTGTTGAGACGCTTTAATTAGGTACGCATGCACGTCTAATACACGTCTCCACTGGTTGTTGCACGTACGGAGACACACGGAAGCCAACAATGGCGGCATGCAGAAATGGAAAGGGCAAGGGCAAGAAGCAACCGAGAATGATCGAAGACGTAGTAGGGAACTAGCAGCTAGTAGTAGCTACCGCGGGCCTTATCCCATATCGTCCTTTTCGCATTGCTTTATTTTTCACCGCCATTATCATTCCTGCATGATCGACTGCATGTGCGTGTATAGATAGATGCATGACGATGTGCAGTGTGTACCCAGCCCAGTACATCCTTATGTACGTGTACTTACAAAGTATACTTCATGGCTTGCTTAATTCGATCTTGGCCGGTTACGTGCACACAGTAGTACAGAGATCGTGTGAAAAGAGGGAGGGAGAGGAGCCGTGCTTTTTCTGGGATTGGAGCCTGGACATTTAAAGTGCAAGCATACATGCGCGAGATGACATGCATGCATGGAGCACACACAACTACGCATGAGAGAGAGAGAGGAGTACGTCGTACGTCGAAGAGAGAGAAATTAAAAAACAAAGATATTCAAAGGAAGGCTGTGAAGGTTGCAGGGAGTGTGTTGTTGTACGCCGCGCATGCGCATGCATGCGCAGAGACGAACACGGGTGAGATTCTCCCGGGGGGGCGGCCCCGGCCGCCAAATGACTCAGTGTACGGGCCATGTCGATCGAGATCGTCGCCAGGCCGGGTACGGGCACGGCCGGCTTCTTCTCTCCCTCTTCCTCCCTCCCCTCAGGCCTCAGCTCGTCCGCTGCAGGGCCGGGCAGGGCAGGGCAGGGCATGCATGCACGCAGATATATGATGCAGCAGCTAGGGCGCCGCTCGATCTATCGATACGATCCAACGCGAGGCCATCAGTGTTCTCTCCTGCAGCCTCTGCCTCTGCGCGACGGTGCGCGCGCGTGGCCCCTACATGATCGCAGCAGCGCGCGGGAGGGCAGGACCGGCTGGAGGCGGCGTGTAACACCCAAAATACTCAAATTTAAAATTTTTGGTAATTAATTAATTATTTAATGCTTTCACCTATTTTATAAAGGCTAAATAATAATTTTCAGAAATTTAAAATCAAATATAGGTGATAGAAACATTTATTGTTGCATTCATGCTGCTGCATTTATTTTTGTATTGCCCGTGATTCAAACAAGAATTTAAATTTATTTAAATTCGAATTTGAATCACTTTGTTTGGAGCTCTAGAATAGTTGTTAGACCCACAGTTCGGTTCTGCTCCCTGGATTCTTTTTCCGGTCTGTTTTTGCCCCCTCTTCTTCTCTCCCAGCCCGGCCCGGTCGCCCGCGTCCGCGCCCTCCCCTCTCTCCCCCCCCCCACTGACAGCCGGCCCCGCTTGTCGTCTTCCACCCCCACCTTCTTTTTCCTCCCGACGCCGTGCGGCAACGCAGGTCACCCCCGCCGGCGTGCGCCGCCGACGACCCCGCCGTCGCACCAGCACGGCCTCACCAAGACACACCAGCTCGGCCAGGCCCTCCTTCCCTCGCGCCGAACGCGCCAACACCGTAGCCACGCGCGCCCCGCACTCGCCGCCCGAGACCGCCGCGCCATTCCCGCGCGCGCTTTCCATACCAAGCACCCCAAGGCCCCAAGCAGCTTCCACGAAGCTTCGCGCGCCTTCCCCTTCCTTTTTCACCCGTCCCCAGTAAGGAAACCGAGCTCGCCCGGTTTGGAAAGTACCCGCCGCCGCCGCGGACCTTCCATAAACGCCGGCGAACGCGTTCCCGTCGCCCTAGACCTTCCCAAGCTCTTTCTAAAGGCGCCTGCGCACCACCAAGCCGTGCCTGACCTCGCCATCGCACCACAAGACCACCCGAGCCACTCTATCGCCCTGTCCACGCGCCGCCGAGGTTGCGCAGCGCCGCCGCACGCCGCCAGGCTGCTCCGGCGTGTCTCCCGGCCGGCCATCACCGCCAAGCTGTCCGCCAGGAGGTACTGAAGCTCCCCAAATACCTCTCGTCCTCTCTTGTGCCCTGACCGTGGCTAATTGCTTCCTGACGTCCGCGGCGCCGCCGTGGAGGATTCGCCGCCGTTCCTGTCGACCGAGCCGTCTCCGGTCGATTCCTTGCGTCCAACTCTTCCTCAGAAGGTAACAAGTCCACCAGCCCTCTCAATTCGAGCTGTAGTGCGCCGTAGCAGCACCCCGCGATCACCGTCGTCGGCCGATCGCCGGTCGTCGTCGTCTGGTCGGTTCACTGCACGGAGTTTCACTTGATCACCTCAGCAGCACTCACCATCGTTCTCTGACGCTCCAGAGCAAGAAACCCGACCTCGAAACCCCCCAAAACCCCTACCCCGCGGCTCATCGGAGCGCAGCTCCGCCGCCCATCGTCGTTGGCACGAATTCGCCGGCCGATGCCCGTCATGAACCCCTAGATCGACTCGCCATTTTCTCCTGAAGCCGTAGGACCAAACCCCGTCGAAAACCGAGCACCCTAGCCCGAGTCGCTACCCAGCTCCGCCTCGCTCGAGGGTCGTGAACCCCCTCGAACGGGCAAAGCAAACTCCGCCTCGCTCGAGGGTCGCGAACCCCCTCGAACAGGCACAGCAACCCCTGCCTCACCCGAGGGTCGTGAATCCCCTCGAGCGGACGAGCTGTCTCCGCCTCGCTTACGGGCGCCTTCCCTGGTGGCTACTGTTATTTACGTATAGGTCCCTGGTTTTTCGCAGTTTAGCCCCTGGAAGTTTCAGAGACTTTGCCAGCAAGCCCACGGATCTTAAAAACCTCTTAACTTTCACGTTTTAGCTCCGTTTTGCGTGATTTTCGCGCTCATGTGTTCGTAGCGAAGCGTAGATTATTTCTAGCTCCTATTTTTGTACTGTTTTCACTGTTTGGTGTACTGTTCTAATAGATTAACTTTGTTTGCATGTAATGATTGTTTTGGAATGCGTGCGTGATGATCGTGTCCAGTCGGTGAGCCCGTAGCGTTGGACTTCGAGTACGTTGAGGACGTGCCGGAGCAGGATTTTCAGCAGCAGCCTTACTCCGAGGAAGGCAAGTTATAGCACGGACAATCCTTGCTACCTATCTCACTTTTAATACACTGTTCATTACATATGCATGTGTCTAATATTGTTTACCATTAAGGTTATTTCCTAGCATTTATTTCCCTGTCCTTGTATTCCTATGGGTTTTTGCATATGGGTAGTATCTTGCTAGGCGCAACTACTGTCACCTGTACTTAATTGTTAATATTGACTTAATGGTCCACTTCAACCTTAATGATAAAACTTGCTTTTTAGCAACATGGATTAGGGAGCTAGAGCATGTGCTGTGTGCTTTGCTCTAGTGTCTCCCTCTAAGGACCGGTTCTTAAAGCGGCAACCCAGGAGCCTGTCGCCACCGCCGGAACTATATGGGCTCTGGTCTTGGTCAAGTAGCTTGTACGTCTCTAGCTTGGCAGTAGTTACCGAGGGGCCAACGGCGTTGTGGGAGGTACGGCGCTGGGTGATCTCCGATTCCACCGAGGACGGTAGCCCCGTCGGCTAGGTCACGTTAGACCCAGTCCCGTGTAGGAGTCTCAGCGATTGAGAACTCTGCACGTTGCGCAGTATGGGTGCGATACCCGCGCTCCGGACGCCATCGACCCCCTCACGGTGTGACTCCGTGGGCGTACGTCGATCTCGGTGCCTAAGTTTTCACCACCGTATAGTACTCCAGCGGCTACTGACTTGTTAGGGTGTCTTGTGAAAGCCTCGTAGCGTCCCTATGCAGTCACACCTCGGAAGTGTTGATGTGCGTGGTTGGGTGCAAAGTTCCTTTGAACTTTTACGCGACTGGTGGGTAAAGGGCGAAACCTCTGCAGAGGGTACGATCTATCACGATAGCCTTGCTCAGGGTCACGAGCGGCCTGGATCCTTTTTGATTAGAATATGGTATTCACTACTGCTTAATGACACTTGCACTATTCATTTGGGTTACAACTGGGATCTCATTCACTTGTAGTAACTTGGATAAAGTTAAAACGAACCAACTAAAAGTGCTAATGCAGTTAAGCCAGTGTCTAGCCTTTTTGAGCCTTCATAACCCGTGCTATACTTGCTAAGTAATTTCCATTACTTACACTTGCTGCTATTACTATTTTTTGGGCAAAATCCCGGACGGGTAACAGATTGGAGTCAGGCTGACTATGAGGCGGAGTTTCCGGAGGATCTGCCGTACTTCTGAGTTGGCGTTCCCCCAGTCAGAGTCCCTGTGGGATTGCGGCTACACTTAGAGAGAGTTTATTAGTCTTCCGCCGTCCATGTATTTCATTTATGCAAAACTCTGATGTAATCGCTACTTTTTGATGAGATTAATAAAGCATTGTACTCTGATTTTTACCATATTTGTTCGCTATATGTGTCTGTGGACTTCCTGGGCACACATATGGCCACATTCGGGTTTTGTGTAAATCCGGGTGTGAAAGATTGGTATCAGAGCCGTGCTGACTATAGGAACGCAGCCTAGATAGTACGGTTGAAAAATTACTAGGAGACCCCCATGTTTTGAAAAATTTTAAAAATCTAACAGTCGAGTCTTGTGTGAGTTTATGCCTTTACCTGCTTGTACTTATTGTTATTATGCATATGTTTGATTTGGTTCTTTGTAATGATTGTGATGGGCGCAGACACCTGTCTGCAACCATCTAGATATAGGTATAAGGCTTAAGGACTTTATTGTTTAGATAGCAGGGGTTTATATACATTTTCTCTCGTACTAATCCTCTAATGTCTAACCCTTGTGATTATAGATGGCTCATCCCGGGGGCAATGCGGGCGGACAGCCTCCGCACCAGAATCCGCCCCCGAACCTGAACCATCCGATCCCCACCATCGAGGAGCTGATGTTGGCCCAGGTTCAGATGATGCAGCAGATGGCCCACACCATGGCACTGATCGAGCAGAACCAGCATCACCCCCAGGCAGCTGCACCGCCTAGAGACAAGAGGGGCGAGTTTCTGAAGGGACGCCCGCCGACCTTCAGCAAGGCCAGCGATCCCCTTGAGGCAGATGACTGGCTCAAGGCAGTTGAGAGACAGTTGGACATCGCCCAGTGCGATGACAGGGAGAAGGTACTGTACGCCGGAGGGCAGCTTCAGGGGCCGGCGTTGGATTGGTGGGATTCATACCAGTCTTCACGCCCGGCCGGTACTCAGATCACTTGGCAGCAGTTCTGCAGCAGCTTTCGTGCACACCACGTGCCGGAGGCCTTGATGGTCCTGAAGAAGAAGGAGTTCCTGGCGCTGAAGCAGGAAGGGATGAGTGTCACGGCGTATCGTGACAAGTTCGTCTCGTTGGCCCGTTACGCTCCGGAGGACGTGGCCACTGATCAGAAGAAGCAGGCTAGGTTCCGTGACGGTCTGCAGGATGCTCTCCAGTACCAGCTCATGTGCACCAAGTTCCCGACTTTTCACGAGCTGGTGGACGGCGCGCTGATGTTGGAGCACAAGCGTCGTGAGATGGAGGACAAGAAGAGGAAGCTCCAGGGACAGCAGGTGGGCAGCAGCAGTCGTCCACGCTTCGCACCGCCACAGAGTTAGCAGGCGGGAGGCCAGCAGCGCTTCCAGGGCCAGTTCGGTTTGCTCAGTCGTGGCCAGTACCAGCAGCAGCGTCCTCAGTTTCCTCGGGCGCCACAGCAGCAGCGTCCTCAGGGTCAGCCACAGATGGGTCCCGTTCAGCGCAGCCAGGTGCGGCCGAGTCCAGCCCAGCGCATCAGTCCAGTCAACACTACACCGGTGGGTCCGAGGGTGTGCTACCACTGTGGCGAGCAGGGACACTTCGCCAATGCCTGCCCCAAGAAGATCCAGAACGCCGCCGGACAGAACCAGCAGGGCAGTACTCAGAGAGTTGGGCAGCCGCAGGGTCAGCAGCAGGGTGGTCGTGCTCCGCAGGCTCTCGTTCGGGGCAAGGTCAACCACACCAGTGCAGAGACAGCAGAGACAGCTACTGATGTCATCGTGGGTACGTTCCTCGTCAATTCGACCCCCGCCACTGTTTTATTTGATTCCGGAGCTTCGCATGCTTTCATTTCTGCTGCTTTTGTGAAGAAGAATTTACTAGCTCTAAAACCCATGAAGAACACTAAGCTAGTAAGCTCACCGGGAGGTGAACAGCGGGCAACTCTACGGTGCCCCCATGTTCCCATCATAATAAGGGGGGTAGAGTTCAAGGCAGGTCTGATAGTGTTGGAGACCCTTGGATTTGATATGATCCTGGGTATGAGCTGGATGACCAGTTATGATGCAGTGATCAGGTGTGCTACGAGGACCATCCAGCTGACAGCAGAGTCCGGTGACAAGGTGGAGTACCAGGCAGCCAGTTCCTCAGGGCAAGGCCAAGCAAATCAAGCTGAAGGGACATTAATTGAAGATATCAGGGTGGTGAGCCAGTTTCCGGATGTGTTCCCTGACGAGTTGCCAGGTATGCCTCCAGAACGAGATGTTGAATTCGTTATTGAACTAAAACCTGGCACTGCACCTATAGCCAAGAGGCCGTATAGGATGGGAGCGAAGGAGCTGGAGCAGCTCAAGAAGGAGTTGGACGAGTTGTTGGCCAAGGGGTACATTCGTCCGAGTGCTTCGCCATGGGGAGCACCTGTTTTGTTCGTCGACAAGAAGGATGGTACTCAGAGGTTGTGTGTGGACTATCGAGCCCTCAACGAAGTAACCATCAAGAACAAGTACCCGCTGCCGAGGATTGATGATCTGTTCGATCAGTTGAGAGGAGCTTGTGTGTTCTCCAAGATTGATCTTCGTTCGGGCTACTACCAGATGAGGATCCGTCTGTCAGATGTACCCAAGACCGCTTTCACTACTCGGTACGGGTTGTATGAGTTCTTGGTCATGTCTTTTGGATTGACCAACGCTCCTGCATACTTCATGTACTTGATGAACAGCGTGTTCATGGACTATCTGGACAAGTTCGTGGTGGTATTCATTGATGACATTCTGGTCTTCTCCAAGAATGAGGAAGAACATAGAGAACACTTGAGGTTGGTGCTGCAGAGACTCCGGGAGCATCAGTTGTATGCCAAGCTGAGCAAGTGTGAGTTCTGGCTGAAGGAAGTGGCATTTCTGGGACACGTGTTGTCCAATGGAGGAGTGGCAGTTGATCCAAAGAAAGTCAGCGATGTGTTGAGCTGGAATCCGCCACGGGATGTGAGCGAGATCAGGAGTTTCCTTGGGATGGCCGGTTATTACAGACGGTTCATTGAAGGATTCTCCAAGATCGCTAAGCCGCTGACTGCTTTGCTAGAGAAGAATGCCCCGTTTGTGTGGACAGAGGCATGCCAGGTCAGCTTCGAAGAGTTGAAGAAGAGGTTGACTACAGCCCCAGTGCTGGTATTGCCAGATTTGGCTAAGAGTTTCTCCATCTACTGCGATGCATCCCGTCTATGACTAGGTTGCGTCCTTATGCAGGAGGGCAGAGTCGTGTCTTATGCGTCCAGGCAGCTGAGGAAGCATGAGCAGAACTATCCGACGCACGACTTGGAGTTGGCAGCTGTTGTACATGCCCTGAAGATCTGGAGACACTACTTGATTGGGCACCGATGTGACATTTACACTGATCATAAGAGCCTCAAGTACGTCTTCACTCAGTCGGATCTGAACATGAGACAGCGCAGATGGTTAGAGCTGATCAAGGATTATGATCTGGAGATTCATTATCACCCTGGGAAGGCCAACTTGGTGGCAGATGCTCTGAGCAGGAGGAGTTATGTGAACAGGATCACTGGACACTGTTTGCCTGAGGAGCTCAGCCGAGAGTTTGAGAGGATGAGTCTGGGATTCGTCACCAGCATCACCGAGATGGCAGTAGAGCCCACACTCGAGCAGGAGATCCGGAGAGGTCAGCTGCAGGATGAGAAGATCCGAGAGATTGTGGGTAATGTTGCATTAGGAAAGGCCCCTGGATTCCAAATTGATGATCAGGGAACTCTATGGCATGGAAAGAGGATATGTGTGCCAGACATAGCGCAGATCAGAGAGATGATTCTGAGAGAGGCACATGACTCAGCTTATTCGATCCACCTAGGCAGCACTAAGATGTACCAGGACATCAAGGAGAGATTCTGGTGGTGTGGACTGAAGCGTGATGTGGCGACTCACGTGGCATTGTGCGACACATGTCAGCGAGTCAAGGCAGAACATCAGAGGCCAGCTGGATTGCTTCAGCCGTTGAAGATCCCGGAGTGGAAATGGGAAGAAGTTGGCATGGACTTCATCACTGGTCTACCCCGCACTCAGAGAGGATTCGACTCCATTTGGGTGATTGTTGATCGTCTGACCAAGGTGACCCACTTTCTGCCAGTCAAGACCACCTACACAGGCGCCAGACTAGCAGAGTTGTACATGGAGCGGATTGTGTGCTTACACGGGGTGCCGAAGAAGATTGTGTCAGATCGTGGTACTCAGTTCACCTCACACTTCTGGAGGAAGTTACATGAGTCCATGGACACGAAGCTGCACTTCAGCTCAGCTTATCACCCGCAGACAGATGGTCAGACAGAGCGGACCAATCAGATACTGGAGGATATGTTGAGAGCTTGTGCATTGCAGTATGGTGTCAGCTGGGATAAGAGTTTGCCGTATGCAGAGTTCTCCTACAATAACAGCTACCAGAAGAGTCTGCAGATGGCACCGTTCGAGGCATTGTATGGCAGGAAGTGCCGGACCCCATTGTTCTGGAATCAGACTGGAGAGAGTCAGGTTTTTGGTCCGGAGATACTCAGAGATGCAGAGCGGCAGGTACAGGTGATTAGAGAGAACCTGAAAGTGGCTCAGTCTAGACAGAAGAGTTATGCCGATGTCAGACGGAGGGACCTCAGCTTCAGAGTTGATGATTTTGTGTACCTGAAGGTGTCACCCATGAGAGGTGTAAAGCGGTTCAATGTCAAGGGCAAGTTGGCGCCTCGTTACATCGGACCATTCAGGATACAGGAACGAATGGGCGAAGTGGCATATCGGCTAGATCTGCCTGAGAGACTAGCCGGAGTACACGATGTGTTCCATGTGTCCCAGTTGAAGAAGTGTTTGAGGGTGCCAGAAGAGCAGATCCCGATTGAGGAGTTGAATGTTCAGGAGGACCTCACATATGAGGAGTATCCGATCAGGATCCTGGAGGTGTCAGAGAGAGTGCTGAGGAACAAGACCATTCGGATGTGCAAGGTGCAGTGGAGCCGGCATTCAGCAGATGAAGCAACTTGGGAGCGGGAAGAGGATCTCAAGTCCGAGTACCCACAGCTCTTCACTTCTACATCCGAATCTCGAGGACGAGATTCACCTTAAGGGGGGTAGGTTTGTAACACCCAAAATACTCAAATTTAAAATTTTTGGCAATTAATTAATTATTTAATGCTTTCACCTATTTTATAAAGGCTAAATAATAATTTTCAGAAATTTAAAATCAAATATAGGTGATAGAAACATTTATTGTTGCATTCATGCTGCTGCATTTATTTTTGTATTGCCTGTGATTCAAACAAGAATTTAAATTTATTTAAATTCGAATTTGAATCACTTTGTTTGGAGCTCTAGAATAGTTGTTAGACCCACAGTTCGGTTCTGCTCCCTGGATTCTTTTTCCGGTCTGTTTTTGCCCCCTCTTCTTCTCTCCCAGCCCGGCCCGGTCGCCCGCGTCCGCGCCCTCCCCTCTCTCCCCCCCACTGACAGCCGGCCCCGCTTGTCGTCTTCCACCCCCACCTTCTTTTTCCTCCCGACGCCGTGCGGCAACGCAGGTCACCCCCGCCGGCGTGCGCCGCCGACGACCCCGCCGTCGCACCAGCACGGCCTCACCAAGACACACCAGCTCGGCCAGGCCCTCCTTCCCTCGCGCCGAACGCGCCAACACCGTAGCCACGCGCGCCCCGCACTCGCCGCCCGAGACCGCCGCGCCATTCCCGCGCGCGCTTTCCATACCAAGCACCCCAAGGCCCCAAGCAGCTTCCACGAAGCTTCGCGCGCCTTCCCCTTCCTTTTTCACCCGTCCCCAGTAAGGAAACCGAGCTCGCCCGGTTTGGAAAGTACCCGCCGCCGCCGCGGACCTTCCATAAACGCCGGCGAACGCGTTCCCGTCGCCCTAGACCTTCCCAAGCTCTTTCTTAAGGCGCCTGCGCACCACCAAGCCGTGCCTGACCTCGCAATCGCACCACAAGACCACCCGAGCCACTCTATCGCCCTGTCCACGCGCCGCCGAGGTTGCGCAGCGCCGCCGCACGCCGCCAGGCTGCTCCGGCGTGTCTCCCGGCCGGCCATCACCGCCAAGCTGTCCGCCAGGAGGTACTGAAGCTCCCCAAATACCTCTCGTCCTCTCTTGTGCCCTGACCGTGGCTAATTGCTTCCTGACGTCCGCGGCGCCGCCGTGGAGGATTCACCGCCGTTCCTGTCGACCGAGCCGTCTCCGGTCGATTCCTTGCGTCCAACTCTTCCTCAGAAGGTAACAAGTCCACCAGCCCTCTCAATTCGAGCTGTAGTGCGCCGTAGCAGCACCCCGCGATCACCGTCGTCGGCCGATCGCCGGTCGTCGTCGTCTGGTCGGTTCACTGCACGGAGTTTCACTTGATCACCTCAGCAGCACTCACCATCGTTCTCTGACGCTCCAGAGCAAGAAACCCGACCTCGAAACCCCCCAAAACCCCTACCCCGCGGCTCATCGGAGCGCAGCTCCGCCGCCCATCGTCGTTGGCACGAATTCGCCGGCCGATGCCCGTCATGAACCCCCTAGATCGACTCGCCATTTTCTCCTGAAGCCGTAGGACCAAACCCCGTCGAAAACCGAGCACCCTAGCCCGAGTCGCTACCCAGCTCCGCCTCGCTCGAGGGTCGTGAACCCCCTCGAACGGGCAAAGCAAACTCCGCCTCGCTCGAGGGTCGCGAACCCCCTCGAACAGGCACAGCAACCCCTGCCTCACCCGAGGGTCGTGAATCCCCTCGAGCGGACGAGCTGTCTCCGCCTCGCTTACGGGCGCCTTCCCTGGTGGCTACTGTTATTTACGTATAGGTCCCTGGTTTTTCGCAGTTTAGCCCCTGGAAGTTTCAGAGACTTTGCCAGCAAGCCCACGGATCTTAAAAACCTCTTAACTTTCACGTTTTAGCTCCGTTTTGCGTGATTTTCGCGCTCATGTGTTCGTAGCGAAGCGTAGATTATTTCTAGCTCCTATTTTTGTACTGTTTTCACTATTTGGTGTACTGTTCTAATAGATTAACTTTGTTTGCATGTAATGATTGTTTTGGAATGCGTGCGTGATGATCGTGTCCAGTCGGTGAGCCCATAGCGTTGGACTTCGAGTACGTTGAGGACGTGCCGGAGCAGGATTTTCAGCAGCAGCCTTACTCCGAGGAAGGCAAGTTATAGCACGGACAATCCTTGCTACCTATCTCACTTTTAATACACTGTTCATTACATATGCATGTGTCTAATATTGTTTACCATTAAGGTTATTTCCTAGCATTTATTTCCCTGTCCTTGTATTCCTATGGGTTTTTGCATATGGGTAGTATCTTGCTAGGCGCAACTACTGTCACCTGTATTTAATTGTTAATATTGACTTAATGGTCCACTTCAACCTTAATGATAAAACTTGCTTTTTAGCAACATGGATTAGGGAGCTAGAGCATGTGCTGTGTGCTTTGCTCTAGTGTCTCCCTCTAAGGACCGGTTCTTAAAGCGGCAACCCAGGAGCCTGTCGCCACCGCCGGAACTATACGGGCTCTGGTCTTGGTCAAGTAGCTTGTACGTCTCTAGCTTGGCAGTAGTTACCGAGGGGCCAACGGCGTTGTGGGAGGTACGGCGCTGGGTGATCTCCGATTCCACCGAGGACGGTAGCCCCGTCGGCTAGGTCACGTTAGACCCAGTCCCGTGTAGGAGTCTCAGCGATTGAGAACTCTGCACGTTGCGCAGTATGGGTGCGATACCCGCGCTCCGGACGCCATCGACCCCCTCACGGTGTGACTCCGTGGGCGTACGTCGATCTCGGTGCCTAAGTTTTCACCACCGTATAGTACTCCAGCGGCTACTGACTTGTTAGGGTGTCTTGTGAAAGCCTCGTAGCGTCCCTATGCAGTCACACCTCGGAAGTGTTGATGTGCGTGGTTGGGTGCAAAGTTCCTTTGAACTTTTACGCGACTGGTGGGTAAAGGGCGAAACCTCTGCAGAGGGTACGATCTATCACGATAGCCTTGCTCAGGGCCACGAGCGGCCTGGATCCTTTTTGATTAGAATATGGTATTCACTACTGCTTAATGACACTTGCACTATTCATTTGGGTTACAACTGGGATCTCATTCACTTGTAGTAACTTGGATAAAGTTAAAACGAACCAACTAAAAGTGCTAATGCAGTTAAGCCAGTGTCTAGCCTTTTTGAGCCTTCATAACCCGTGCTATACTTGCTAAGTAATTTCCATTACTTACACTTGCTGCTATTACTATTTTTTGGGCAAAATCCCGGACGGGTAACAGATTGGAGTCAGGCTGACTATGAGGCGGAGTTTCCGGAGGATCTGCCGTACTTCTGAGTTGGCGTTCCCCCAGTCAGAGTCCCTGTGGGATTGCGGCTACACTTAGAGAGAGTTTATTAGTCTTCCGCCGTCCATGTATTTCATTTATGCAAAACTCTGATGTAATCGCTACTTTTTGATGAGATTAATAAAGCATTGTACTCTGATTTTTACCATATTTGTTCGCTATATGTGTCTGTGGACTTCCTGGGCACACATATGGCCACATTCGGGTTTTGTGTAAATCCGGGTGTGACACGGCGGCGGCCTCGCCGGCCGGGCTTTAGCTAGAGCTCCCTCACTCTGCGGCGCCTGCAGCATCTCCAGATGCGCCCGGCCGGCCGGTACAGTGTTGCTTTCAAGGAGTTCACTTTATTATTATTAGGCTTGAGAGGAGGATCGGACAATTAAGCCTAATCTTGCACTATTAACAAACTGTAAACATTAATCTAGCTTGCTAGAACAACATAATAGTCCAAGAATGAGGCCGGGAAACGTGCTTGGATGGCGCACATGTGCACTGCATGCGCTAGCTCTCTCCGACCTACGCTTTCAACCGGACCCAATAGCTACGAGAGGCACCTGCGCGTCGCTGAAAGAAATAAAGAGATGGCACATGCCTGCGCTCACATATACATACTAGCAAGTACAAAACCTGAACATGAGTATAGCATGCACCAGCTATCAATAGCTCAATGATCATGATCTTTTCGTTTTTTGAAACAGTTCATCAAATAAATCACAAATAAGATTTCATATGTGTATGTTTGGGTGTGTGGGCGTGGCCGCGTGGGTGGACCCGACGGGTGCCGCTTTAATCCACACTAAGGCCCCGTTTGGGAGGGCTCTAGCTCCGGCTCCGGCGATAGATTTTGCTGGAGCCCTACTAAATGATAAGGAGAAAAATGGTCCCTACATGAAGCTCCTCAAATTCCATTAACATGAGCCATTAGAGGAAGCGGGAGCCCAAAAAAGTGGCTCTTGGTGGCTCCTCCTGTAGTTTGTCGTTCTTGTCCCCCAAGACCGCGGCGCGAGCAGCTGCGGGGGAGTGGGGGTAGAAGCGGCCTTATGCGGGGGCAGAGGCGACCAGCAACGGTGGCCATCCGCAGGGGCAGGGGTGGAGGCGGCCATGGAGCAGTAGTGGGGCAGACACCGAGACCAAGGAGATTGGAAGGCTGGGGCAGGGCGCGTCGCCAGGATGGAGGTGAGGCATGGTGGCAGCAGAGGCAATGGGGAGGCACATGCAGAGTGGGGAGATGGGCGAACACAAGTTGTGGTTTGGGAGGAGACTTCCAATCTTGCTAGCTTTTACAAAATTAGAGACAGAGATTGGCTACCAGTGCTATTTAGCATAACCATTTATCAGATATATAATTAATATGTATAACAAGTGAGCTGAGCTTATATTATTTGGCTAAGGTCTTTGTGGTGGAATGTGTACGGTGTTGGTTGGAATCCCTGGCTCAGCACACGTGTGCTCACATTAATTCTTTCAGTGGTACACATGCCTATCACAACGAGGCACCAATGGTGGCGTTGTCAATCTCATGATGTGCTAGCTCATTCTTTCGTAGGAATTAATAGGGGTAGAGTATTTGTGCATATATGTGAGTGTATGCTTCTATATTATATTTCACAAAAAGAATGAAATAAAATTGGAAATAATGCGAGAAAAGAAGGTCGGTGTTCCTTTAATTTTGTAGATAGGACAAATATTTTATTTAAGAGTATTCTATATACGATTTTAGGATTTGAAAGAAGTTTGGTACCCGTCACTTATTAGGACTAAGAGCTTGTTTGGTTGGGTCGGTTGAGCAACATTGCCAAGCTAGATAATTGCTTATATCTTATCTAAACTATGATGCATTTGATTGGAGTCCTAGATAGCTCCCTACGAACTAAGGGCCTGTTTGGATGCCCCATTGCTAAAGTTTAGCAAGTGCTAAACTTTAGCTTACTAAACTTTAGCAAGTAGCTGTTTGGATTGAGGTGCTAAAGAATTGCTAAACTTTGACAGAAGTCTGAAATGCCCCTGGCTGCTTCCACGGCGCGGGTGGGGGGAGGGCTACAAGCATAGTTTAGCACAGTTTAGCACCTCTTGCAAGTGCTAAAGGTTTTGGGGTGCTAAAGTTTAACAAACCACTTTTAGCATATTTTAGCAGGGGTGTTTGGTTCAACAAGTGCTAAAGTTTAGCTAAAAGCGCAGTGCTAAACTTTAGCACCATGGATCCAAAGACGCCCTAAGCTAAGCATGTATCTCTATCTTTATTTAAACAGGTTGAGAAAGGAAGTGGTGATCTCTCTCCATGAATCGTAAAGTCTACAAATTTGAAAGCAATTTTGAACCTTTGTTGCAAGCTATTGTCACTAGAAAATTACAAAAATTCCTCCTAAATTGTTATTCACATGGCATATTTTCTAGCTCCAAACTTTTATCATGTGTGGTTGGCGGACAAACTTTTGTAGAGTGAATAAAGCTTAAGACTCAGTTTTTGTGTCCTTATCGTTTGTACGCAAAACAATAGTGTTCAGGAATATTATATTAATTAAAACCTTTGTTAGACCATGTTACTATAGGAGAGCTATCCTATACTTAGGGAATTTTTCCTTCTCTAACACCCATTTTTTTTTCTTCCTAAGCTGACCCCATAATTATCTATCTTCAGCAATATCTGACCTTGTCTCCACCATCTATAGTGGATGGGTTTGTGTATTTGGTGCTAGAGATTTAGGATTTTGGGGGTTCAAGACGTCGACAAATTATTGGTTTAGAGCGAAAGCGGAGGGAGAAAGGTTTATACTTTGATGGTATGATTGGTGGAGCGGCAGGAGGGCCTCCACCAACGAGGGTTGTGGAGGATGGTATGAAAGGGTCCACATATAAAACTCAATTTGATGGATTATTGATAGGGGTCCAACAAAGGAAGACACTAGAGATGGGTGGAGCAGAGGGCTAGGCAAGTGTGTTGGTTTTGGGAGCAAGCTCTTTGTGGTTTTGAGTCATTGGGAGGAGGAAGAAAATTTGTTGGACACTGAATGGAAATGCAATGATCACGAAATTTGAATATGAGAGGGGGGAAATACCTTAGTATAAGGCCTTATCTTAATTATATTAACCCTAATGTGAGATAATGGCAATGATTTTTAGTCTTATGATGACCAATCCACAACTTGTGCATGCATGTGTGCTTGTAGAGCATGTTTACAATGTATGCATGGTGTTATAATGCATATGGTGCATGTAATACACATTTTGATTATATTACTAACCAATTGCAATGACGGTTCTGTTGGAGAAACATGTCTCTTTGGCTCATGATGTGTAGGTGTACGGTGTGGCATGGCTACCAATGGCAAGTGGCAAAGTGCAAGCTAAGTAGCTCGGTGATGAAGGGCAAGTAGAGCCTTGGCATTGATGGACCATGACGTGGGTGAAGGGAGAGTGAAACCTTAGCAGTGATGGATCGTACAAGGCCGTGTGAAGCCATGGGTTATCCCCATTGTTGGGGGCGATCATTAGGGGTACCCAAACCTATGGGATAATCGCCCTTGTTAAAACATTAAACCCATGTACATACCAGGAAAAGAGAAACGAAAATTAAGGCCCACGGCCCAGCAACGGACGAAGGCCCAGTCAAGACACCCCGCGGGACGCCTCGACGTGCGCCTCAACCTCCGTTTCGCTCGAGGGAAACCGACCCCTCGAGCAAACCAGAAAACTCCGCCTCGGTCGAGGCCTGAGGATCGAGCCTCGAGCGAATCGGAAAGCTCTGCCTCGGTCGAGACCTCCGCTCTGACAAAACAATTAATGACGCTCACCGCTGCCGTGCATCCAAAGTCAAAAGGCAAATCTCTCGCCATGCCGCTCTGACAGCCACGACCCCCCGTCGCATCCGCCAAATCCCGTCACTATGCTGTCAACCGAGGCTCTGTGCAGACAGGCTGGCGCTGTGCGAACAGAGCACGTCACTCCAAGCTCCTGTACTGCCAACTCCGACGACCGAGAGCGCTCGATCGGGCGGGAGAAACCCTCGAGCACGCAGCAGGAGAAGAAGAGATGACGGCGGAGGCATGACGGGCCATCCCGAGCACTATGCGACCATCCCTGTCGCTGTGCAAACATGTCACCATTGTGCGAACGGGACCCCATCCCCTTGGCCTATAAAAGGAGAGGGCGCGCCCACGAATGAGAGGGGGAGAGACGAGAGAGTTGAACACAAAAACACTCGCACACGCTCCGTAAACCACGATATTGGCACTCCGCCTCAATCATCCGGGACTTGGAGGTCTTGCCTCTTCTCCCAACCTGCTTGTATCCCCTACTACTTGCAGCCCGGTGTAGGATAATACATCGCACGCATCACCTCGCTGGAAGTACGGTCTTGCGACCGGAACCAGGATAAATCCATGTCTTGCATTACCTTCTGCATCAACCATCAGGGAGGGAACACAGCGCATTTCTGGTTGGTGTCGGGACCATTATTTCCAAACACCGACACTGGCGCGCCAGGTAGGGGGCCACGCTGTGATCAAGCACAACATCCACTATCTCCCTTGATGGCAACCCGTGTCGTACGCGACAATCTTCCTCTGATGGGGACATCAGATCCACTTCCCACCGGATTCGAAATCTGGTTCGGGTGTCTCGAGTTCTGGGCGACGGGCGACGGCTACAACATGCAGCTCCCCACGAGGAGCACTAGCATGGACGTACCAGCACCACTCCCGCCACCACCACCGTCGTGCAGGAAACGATCGCGTCAACACGCGCGGAGCGACGCAGAGCGGCCCGCGCCGGATCCCCCGAACGGGTTGAGACCGGCGCACAAAACCCTGCGATGATGGCAAAAAACACCGCCACAACGTCGCACTCGGCCGGGGATAGCACGGCCGACCCGTGGCGAATCCCTGGTGAGCCACGCACCACAACCGTGACCAACTCCTCGTCAGTTGACACGGACATGACGGCGTATGAGGAGTTGCCGGAGAACGACCTGCTCTCAATTCGCAACCTCATAGCAACTTCGACGGACGACGACTACCCTGACTCAGGAAGCGAGGCACACGAGAGCGGCCATAGGGTCCCCGAACGGGACTACTCAGGGCTTCGCGATCATGAGGCCTTTTTATCGTTCCAGGCCGCGGCAGACTATTGCCTAACCTGCTCCGATGACTCTAGCAAGGGGGATTACGATCCCGCCAGGGAGTGCTTCGTCGTCCTCCCGGGAAGGGATGGCGGAGATGACGGGGCAGGAGAGCCAGCAGAGGCCAGGGATCACGAGCAGGCACCAGACAACACTGCGCTTGCACAAGCATAACTAGCCCAAGTCCGCAAACTTGAGGCCAGGCTCGAGGAAGAATGCTGACAGGTCCGAGAGCTCCAGGAAACGCTCGAGGATAACCGCCCCGTACCCGGCGCGTGTGCCAGTGACGCCAAGCGCGTAGCTCGAGCCCGCATCGAGGCTGACGATCATGTGGACGACCCACTCGCGTTAGCCAGGGCGAGCCAAAAGCTCATCGCTGCGGCGACCTTAATCTAGGCCATGCCAGAGCCCTCAACGCCCGAAGGCCGAAATCTGCGCCGAGAGGCGTAGCTGTGCAGCAAGCCGAAAGCTCAGCCTCTCGCATACGCAATTCTGCCGGCCCAAAAACCGGCGGAGCAACGCGGGAGCATGAGGCATCTGCACAGACCCCGCGAAGGGACAATCTAATACCACCCCCATCCTCAAATAAGGGGAAGGCACCCTCGGTGCATGAACGCATCGGGAGGAAGCCTCTCAAGGAGCGAATCCTTGACACACGCGGCAACACTAGTGACAACGATGCCCGCAACACCCTCGACAGAAAGAGGCGGGACGGCACATCTCGCGGTTTCCACCCCCGCCATGGAGGCCGCTACGACAGTGACGAAGACAAGAGCCCAACACCAGAGCCCCCGGGAACCCAGGTGTTTTGCCGGGAGATTCGTGCGGACCCAATTCCCGCACGATTCAGGCAACCGACGACCATCACCAAGTACTCAGGGGAGACGGACCCAAAGGTGTGGCTCAACGACTATCGCCTCACCTGTCTATTGGGCGGCGCAACTGACGACGTCATGATCATCCGCAACCTGCCGCTCCACTTGGCGGATTCTGCGCAGACATGGCTCGAGCACCTACCCGCGAACCAGATTCACGACTGGAACGACCTCGTGAAGACGTTCGTGGGTAATTTTTAGGGTACCTACCTTCGCCCTGGAAACTCGTGGGACCTTCGAGGGTGTCGCCAAACACCCAATGAGTCCCTTCGTGATTTCATCCGCCAGTTCTCCAAGCGCTGCACCGAGCTCCCAAGCGTGGGTGACTCCGAAGTCATCCATGCCTTCCTCGAGGGCACAACCTGCCGGGACTTGGTGCGCGAGTTAGGACGAAGTCCTCCTACCAGTGTCAACGAGTTGTTCGATGTCGTCACCAACTTTTCCTCCGGCGAGCAGGCGGTTGGAGCCATCTTTGATGGTAGAAGAGGGAAGCGGACGGACGAAATGACCGTAGAGGGCAGTAAGTCCAAAGGATCCGTAAAGAAACAAAAGCAAGGCAAGAATGGGAAGAAGCCCCAAAAAGCCTCGCGCCGACAAGAGCGGACCGAGGACCCCGACGAAATCCTCGCAGTCGACCCTGCTGCTCCCAAAGCTCTCGAGGCCCCCTCGAGGAGGCGGCATCTTCGATGACATGCTCAAGAAACCTTGCCCTTATCACAAGGGCGTCGTAACCCACACCCTCGAGCAATGGGGAATGCTAAAGAAATACTTCAACCGTGGCGCTTCGAAGGACGAAGGGGGAAAAATGACACGGGCGACGGGAGTGGCCAAGGCTTCCCGGAGGTGGAGAACGTCTTCTTCATCTTCGGGGGGCCAACCGCGAACATGACCCCTCGACAGCGCAAGCGCGAGCGCCGAGAGGTATTCTCCATACACCAGGCAGGGCCATCTTACCTCAACTGGTCAGAAGAGACCATCTCCTTCAGTCGAGAGGATCGCCCCAACTACATCCCAAATCCGGGGCAGTACCCGCTTGTCGATGACCCCATCATCGGCAACACCCGGTTCTCCAAGGTACTCATGGATGGAGGCAGCAGCCTCAACATCATGTACGTCTCAACTTTGGAGCTCATGGGCATCGGGAGGGACATGCTGTGCCCTAGCAAGGCGCCATTCCATGGCGTTGCGCCGGGAAAGCGAGTTCAGCCCCTCGGGCAAATTGATCTGCCAGTTTGCTTCGGTACCCCGACAACTTCCACAGAGAGACCCTGACCTTTGAGGTGGTGGGGTTTCGAGGTGCATACCACGCCATCCTTGGCCGCCCATGCTACGCCAAGTTTATGGCCATCCCAAACTACACATACCTCAAGATGCCGGGGCCAAAGGGTGTCATCACCATGGCCCCATCGTTCAAGCATGCCTACATATGCGACGTGGAATGCGTCGAGAGTGCCGAGGCGCTTGCTGAGGATGAGGCTCTCGTCGCGGACCTGGAGAGGATGGCAAACGAAACCATCCCCTCCACTTCGAAGCATGCAGGCAGTTTCGAACCTGCGGAGCACACGAAGGCCGTGCCCCTCGACCCCAGCATCCCCAACGACAAGACGGTAAGGGTCAGTTTGACCCTCGATGGCAAATAGGAGGTGGTGCTCGTCGACTTTCTCCGCGCCAACGCTGACATATTCGCATGGAGCCCCTCAGATATGCCGGGCATACCGAGGGAGGTCGCCGAGCACTCCCTTGATATCCTGCCCCACTCCAAACCGGTGGTTCAACGCCTGCAACGCTTCGACGAGCAAAAGCGCCTGTCCATTGGTGAGGAGCTGCGCAAGCTCCTCGAGGCCGGATTCATCAATGAGATATTTCACCCTAACTGGCTCGCTAATCCTGTTTTAGTTAAGAAAAAAAATGGGAAATGGAGGATGTGCATAGATTATACCGGTTTAAATAAAGCATGTCCAAAAGTCCCTTTTCCTTTACCACGTATCGATCAAATTGTGGATTCAACTGCGGGATGTGAGCTATTGTGATTCCTTGATGCTTATTCTGGTTTCCACCAAATTAAGATGAAAAACTCTGACCAACTGGCAACCTCATTTATCACGCCTTTTAGTATCTTTTGCTATGTCATGTTGCCTTTTGGCCTTCGATATGCCGGAGCTACATACCAGCGGTGTATGCTTCGTGTTTTCGGAGATCATATCGGGCGAACCGTAGAGGCATACATTGACAATATTGTTGTAAAATCCAGGAAGGCGAACGACCTGGTAAACGATTTGCGCGTTGCGTTTGATTTTCTCGGGCCAACGGGGTAAAACTAAATCCGGAGAAATGCGTTTTTGGGGTGCCTCGAGGCATGCTCTTGGGTTTCATAGTCTCTCAGTGAGGCATTGAGCCCAACCCTAAAAAAGTCTCGGCCCTCGAACAGATGGGCCGGTTCATCTCGCGTCTTGGCGAGAAAGGCTTGCCCCTGTACCGACTCCGAAAAAAGAACGAGCATTTTTCTTGGACCCCCGAGGCCCAGAAAGCCCTCGACGGGCTAAAAGCATCTCTCGCGCGAGCGCCAATTTTAATGTCACCTAAGGAGGGCGAGCGCCTCTACCTCTACGTAGCCGCAACGACTCAAGTAGTCAGTGGAGTCATCATCGTAGAAAAGAACTAAGGAAGGACACGCGCTGCCCGTCCAAAGGCTGGTATATTACATCAGCGAGGTATTGACCGAAACCATGACGCGATATCCACAAATCCAGAAGCTGCTTTACGCTGTAGTGCTAGCTCGACGCAAACTGCGCCACTACTTTGAGGCTCATCCTGTCACCGTGGTCTCATCTTTCCCCTTAGGGGAGATACTCCGCAACCAGGATGTCTCGGGTAGAATAGCCAAATGGTCCGTGGAGTTGATGGGCGAAGCCCTCACTTATGCCCCTCGCAAGGCGATTAAATCACAAATCTTGGCCAATTTCGTGGCAGAGTGGACCGACACACAGCTGCCCCCAACCTAGATCCAAGCCGAATGTTGGATCATGTACTTCGACGGGTCGGTGATGAAAACCGGTGCGGGCGCAGGCCTGCTCTTCGTCTCACCCCTTGGAGAACATATAAGACACGTGGTACGCTTGCACTTTCCGGCGTCCAACAACATGGCCGAATACGAGGCCTTGCTAGCCGGCCTTCGTATAGCTATAGAGTTGGGTGTCAAACGCCTCGACATCCGGGGAAATTGACAACGGGTCATCCATCAGGTTATGAAGGAGGCAAGCTGCCACGACGACAAGATGCAAGCGTATTGCAATGCGGTACGCTGACTCGAGGACAAATTCCATGGCCTCAAGCTCAACCACATCACGCGAAAATACAACGAGGAGGCCGATGAATTGGCCAAAATTGCGTCAGGTCGGATCACCGTTCCACCAAACATATTCGCCCGTGACCTAGCAGAGCCGAGCATCGACCTCAAGCCAACTCCCAGAGCTCCTGACGCTCCTTCGAGGACCGAACCCTCGGGGGCTGCGGGCATCGAGCCCATGGACGAGGATCCTTCGAAAGAGGAACCTGAAGCCTCAAGTCAGGAGATATCCTCGGCGGACGAGGGTGAAATTATGGAGATCGACGAAGCCCCATTATCTCGCGATTGGCGCAATTAGTATATCGCCTGGATCAACCGAGGGGAACTACCCTCGGAACGAACCGAGGCCCGGCGCATCGCGAGAAGAGCCAAGTCATTCCTCATTATCGATAGGGAATTGTATAAGCGCAGCCCCTCTGGAATTTTGCAGCGATGCATTCCAATTCCGGAGGGAATGGAGCTCATTCGAGACATCCACGCCGGCGTCTGCGGCCACCACGCGGCGCCCCGTACCCTCGTGGGCAACGCGTTTCGCCAAGGCTTCTACTGGCCCACGGCTGTCGCCGACGCCAACGAAATTGTGCGCACCTGCGAAGGGTGTCAATTCTACGCACGCAAATGTCACCTCCCGGCCCATGTCTTGCAAACCGTTCCTATCACATGGCCATTCATTGTGTGGGGGCTCGACCTCGTCGGACCAATGCGAGCAGCGCCCGGGGGCTTCACGCATCTGCTGGTGGCCATCGACAAGTTCTCGAAATAGATCGAAGATGGACCCATCAGCAGCATCAAATCCGAACAAGTTGTGGAGTTCTTCACGGATATAATTCACAGGTTCGGGGTCCCTAATTCGATAATTACTGACAATGGCACCCAGTTTATAGGCAAGAAATTCTTGGAATTCTGTGACGACCACCATATCTGCGTGGATTGGTCGGCCGTAGCACATCCACAGACAAACGGCCAAGTAGAACATGCCAATGGCATGATTTTACAATGCCTCAAGCCAAGAATATTCAACAAGCTGAATAGCTTCGGCGGAAAATGGGTGTCAGAGCTACCCTCGGTAATTTGGAGCCTTAGAACGACCCCAAGCAGAGCCACGGGTTTCACCCCGTTTTTCCTCGTCCATGGCACCGAGGCTATCCTCTCCACAGACTTGGAATATGAGTCCCCGAGGCTCAGGGCCTACCAAGAAGAAAGGAACAAGCAAGCTCGTGAAGACTCACTCGATCAAGCGGACGAGGCTCGAGACGTGGCGATCTTACATTCAGCACGGTACCAGCAGTCCCTCCGAAAATATCAAGCCCAAAAGGTTCGACAACGAGACCTCAACAAGGGGGACCTGGTGCTAAGGTTGCGACAAGACAATCGAGGACGCCACAAGCTCACACCGCCATGGGAAGGGCCCTACATCATCGCTGAGGTCCTCAAACCAGGCACATACAAGCTCACGCACGAGAAAGGCGAAGTGTTCGCCAACGCCTGGAACATCCAACAGCACGAAGCCCTCCGACGGAGAAGGCTCGTGGTGGTTGGATGGCGGCGCGATCCACATCAGCTCCTCGGGGTTGCTATTCGCCAGCAGCACCCCGGCCTCCACCAACCCGGTGAGGTAGTCGTCGGTGGCGATGGAGGGACTCCACGGGGTAGGGTCAATGATGGTCACCATGGCGAACGGTGGCGGCGAAGAGAGGAATTTTATACGGAGAAGACGAAAGGCAAGGACGGCGGCACTTGGAAGTAGTAGATGCAATCTGAAGGCAAGGGCTGGGTAAGCCAAACCTTTCCCCTTGTCTCTTTATTTATAGTGTAATACGAAGCGCAACCGGCATCCCAGCCGCGTGAAATACGCATTAAATACAGTTGGTACCGCTGTCACTGACGGCCGGACCCCACCGGTTGGGATAACCACTACGCGCGAGAACCTAGGCATCACAGACGCTATGTCCCATCGTAACTACTCACGCCTCTGTTGCTCCGCCTGAAAAGGCGCGCCCGCTTCGCATTCTCTGCGCCGCGTCAGCCACGATTACCAAAACAAACGCTCGAGGCTAGCAGGAAAGCTTCCAAGGTAAGCCACCCCTCCTCGAGGCCCCACTGATCAGGGGTTCGAAGCCCTGGCCCCTCGAGGGTTTGACAGGCACCCCAGATCAAACAGAGTCAGGGACAACCGGGGGCGCGCGCGATCGAGCCTATCCTCGAATGCGAAGTTCGAGGGCACCCCTCATGTTGTATTCAAGGCCAGATGGAGGCAGCTAGCCGAGAGATCCCACCGAGGGAGAGCAACGAGCCCTCGACCCTAACGAACGGGGTCCAGCCCTGCCTAGCAAACCTTCACGAGTGCTCTTATGAGACGTGTCTCCGGACCTCGAGCCGACCTCCATCGAACGAGGCACGGACGTCCACTTAAATTACCCGCTAACAGCTCACAAAGGCATCCATGACTCGCGGCTCGCTCGAGGGAAGCATAGAATGTGTCACCCCTCCTCCCCACGAACGGGGCGACGAGGGTCGTAACTCAAAGTCGAGGACCGCCCCTGATCGACCTTGCTGGGGCCAGGGCTCGGGGGCTCCTCGTATCACAAGATCGAGTTCCTTGAAGACGAAATATGATGTAGCTCGTGAAAGCACGAAATACTGACAACCCTTGCAGGAGTATATCCACTCCTCCAAGGCCTCGGGGGCTACACCCACGAGTGTGCTAGCGCGCACCCAACGGAATTCTTCAAGTAAACCTTATCAGAAGTACCACGACGAAAAGCCTTTACCGGATAAAACATACTCCGACAAAGGCTCGGGGGCTACTGTTGGGGGCGATCATTAGGGGTACCCAAACCTATGGGATAATCGCCCTTGTTAAAACATTAAACTCATATACATACCAGGAAAAGAGAAATGGAAATTAAGGCCCACGGCCCAGCAACGGACGAAGGCCCAGTCAAGACACCTCGTGGGACGCCTCGACGCGCGCCTCAACCTCCGCTTCACTCGAGGGAAACCGACCCCTCGAGCGAACCGGAAAACTCCGCCTCGGTCGAGGCCTGAGGATCGAGCCTCGAGCGAATCGGAAAGCTCCGCCTCGGTCGAGACCTCCGCTCTGACAAAACAATTAATGACGCTCACCGCTACCGTGCATCCAAAGTCAAAATGCAAATCTCTCGCCATGCCGCTCTGACAGCCACGACCCCCCCCCCCCCCCCGTCGCATCCGCCAACTCCCGTCACTATGGTGTCAACCGAGACTCTGTGCAGACAGGTCGGCGTTGTACGAACATAGCACGTCACTCCAAGCTCCTGTACTGCCAACTCCGACGACCGGGAGCGCTCGATCGGGTGGGAGAAACCCTCGAGTACGGAGCAGGAGAAGAAGAAATGACGGCGGAGGCATGGCGGGCCACCCCGAGCACTATGCGACCATCCCTGCCGCTGTGCGGACATGTCACCACTGTGCGAACAGGACCGGATCACTCCGACATCCTGTGCTACCAACTCCCACAGTGATTTTCCACAGCACGAGCAACGCTCAGGCATGGGTGACCCTCAAGCTAGCGTACGGGCGAGCCATCACAGCACTCGGGTCATTTCAGCTCCTCGAAACCACTCTCTGGCGTCATCACCAGTACAGGAATCCCTCACAGGGACGGCAACGCCGGATAACAGTGGCCAAGGACGAAGAATCACGCCCGGCGCCACTCATACTACTGTGCAGCAACTGTGCCTGCACGGCGACACACACTTGTAACCTAAAAGGAGAGGGCGCGCCCACAAACGAGAGAGGGAGAGACGAGAGAGTTGAACACAAAAACACTCGCACACGCTCCGTAAACCACGATATTGGCACTCCGCCTCAATCATCCGGGACTTGGAGGTCTTGCCTCTTTTCCCAACCTGCTTGTATCCCTACTACTTGCAGCCCGGTGCAGGATAATACATCGCACGCATCACCTCGCTGGAAGTACGGTCTTGCGACCGGAACCAGGATAAATCCGTATCTTGCATTACCTTCTGCATCAAGAGGGAACACAACGCATTTCTGGTTGGTGTCGGGACCACGATTTCCAAACACCGACACCCATCTATCAGATTGAGAGAAGAAAGACGATAATGAAGATGGTATCAACCAAGCCAAGGAAGATGGCGATGGCAAATAAAGTGGGTCACTTGGGTGGGAACCACCTAGCAACCTCCCATATACTTGTGGTGAGCCATGGGAAGTTTGTGCGGACACCACCTAACGGGTTCCCATACTTCTTGTGAGCCACTGGAAATTTGCGAAGGCACTGACCTCACCTTTCCTCAATGGAAGTCAAGTACCAAAATTAGAACTAGGTCAAAAGATACCTAGCTCTCTAGGGAACAACTTAATGGAGAAGTAGAAAGCTTAGTGGATGATCCAGACTTTGGGGAAAAAATATTGTGTCTCCCTCTTGATTTGCTTGTTTCTAAAGTTTTTTCTCTATTCTAGTTTGCTATTTGCCTTCTTTTTGGATTTTCTTCATTCTCGATTCCAAGAATCAGATCGTTATGAAGTGGCTTGATTATACCGTTATATGAAGTGGTTTTTGCATGCCTCAAGGTGTTCCAATAGGCGGCGCACTGCAAGAGGCACAATCACTACTATAAATAAAGCATGTACCATTGGTTCAAAGTTTTATTCTACCATCGATTCTAAAAAATAGGGTATAAATACTATATACCATCGGTTAAAGCATATAATCCGACGGAACCTTAAATGCACACTATAACTTACGGCAATGGAAGCCTTACACCGTCGTTTTTTTAACTATCCACCGATGGCAAAAACTATTGCGGTGGATATTTCTATGAGCCGACGGTATAGAATTTGAGGTATACCGTCATTGCTAACAACACACTAACGGTGATAATGTGAGCATGTGGTGATAATGTTTGCGTCGGGTTTTGGACCCGGAGATCCCATAATTAAGTTTGTTTCTATATGTTTCTTCCATATCTTCACTTCTATTGTTTTTCAAGGGCTTTCTTACATTGTTCGAACTTAGCTTTGCTAGAAACGATGCGTGCTAAGTTAAATTTTAGGTATTGGCAAAGATCTCGTGGAGAATTTTCAAAAGCCCTAGTTCGTCCTAGCTCCTTTGGTCCCCCTTGTGGTCTTTAATTGACTACTACTGGTGTTCACAGTTTCACACTCCGGCCACCTTTTAACCCGCACCAAACAGAGCGAGAGTACCACATCATATAAGTACATAGTACATAGTAGAGAAGTTGAGCGGCGATGTACGTGATAAGTCGTACATATATATATACCACCCTACGTATGGCACTGCGCTGCAGAGACCACCCAGCTAGCGATAGATAGATATGTTTTTCGCCGGGCCTTTGCCTGCTTGACCACGTGTCCCTACAGTGCACGCCCTGTAGCCGCCCTAGCTATCTGCATCAATCGACCCCAATAATGCCTTCATCATTCCCTTCCTAACTCCTCCATACCGCGCACCCCAACGCCACGCAGCTACCTCGATCTAGGGCTCTCTCCTAGTATTACTTTCTAGCCTAAAGCTTCTGCAGTGACGCAACAGTAGCAGGTCGTCAGCGACGCCATTGCTCTGAGTGCTGTGTGGCTACTGGCTCATGCCCTCACCCCCCGCTCCCTCTCTCTCCTACGGAGTCACTGCCATAAACAAACAAACCAACACACACAGAGCCACAGACACACAAAATATGTCCTAGCAACACAACACCTAAAAGCTTCGCTCACTCACATCTCTTTCTGCTTCCTGTGCGCACACACCGGCCGGACCCTTTCGCCATCTCTAACTTTTTCCCCCTCTTCTTTCTCGATCTTGCCTTTCCTTCACCTTTTAAGCTTTGATGCACACACCCACCAGTGGAAATGGACATATTCCAGCTCTTGATCTGAAGATCTGCTCATTTCCAGTGCAAGTAGTCTCTAGCTCTCTCCCGTGTGAGAGGAACCAATCGAGCATGCGAAGAAGAAGACCAACCACCAAGAAGTTGTGGCAGTGACAGTAGCACTGCTAGAACTAGCAAGATCTCGCCTCTCACTAGCTAGCAAGCTTGTACAAGCAGTGCCCGGCCAGATGTTACCTTACCCTATTAGCTCCCACCATTTCGGCGTCTCCCAAGAACCCCCACACCCAAACCCTACCGGCTTCCCCATCATGCTGCCGCCGGCCGCGCATCTGGATCAGCACTACGCCGACCACCACCACCTCTTTCCCGGCCACGGCCAGTTCAACTCCGAGACGCTGGAGGCTGTGCTGAGGCCGCCGCGCTCCGCTCCCGAGTGCGATGCCGTCGCCACGGCGACGCAGGGTGCTGCAAGAAGCGGTGGCGCGGCCGCCGCCGCCGCCGCCGCCCAAGGCCATGCCAGGGCGCGGAAGCGGCCGTTCCGGACGGACAGGCACAGCAAGATCCGGACGGCGCAGGGCGTGCGCGACCGCCGGATGCGGCTGTCCCTCGACGTCGCGCGCGACTTCTTCGCGCTGCAGGACCGCCTCGGCTTCGACAAGGCCAGCAAGACGGTGGACTGGCTGCTCACCCAGTCCAAGCCGGCCATCGACCGCCTCACCGAGCCGCCCTCTCAGCGAAGCGGCGGCGGCGCCGGAAGCGACGCGGCCCTGTCGCCGCCGACGTCAGGGGCGGCGCCTCACGGATCAGGTAAGAGAGGAGGAGGCGTCGCGGAGAAGGCGGGGGCCAGAAATGGTGGATCGGCGTTCATGGAGCACGGCTGCGAGCTGGAACGCCTCGTCTCCGCCGCGCCGGTGCTCGGGGAGTACTACTACGCCGGCCTCAGCGAGATGATGAGCGGCAACAACGGAGGAGAAGGCGACGACGACGGTGAGTACGAGGCAGACGGAGATGATTTCCTGGACGGTATGCAATATTAGTAGCGGCTTATTGCATGATATGGTTTCTACGTACTAGTAGCTGCTGGCAGCTTATTTAGGTCTTGATCCGGCAGGCACTCCACCATTGTTAGTTAGTTAGTAAGCATATGTGTGCTCCTCTTTAAGCTAGTACTATTGGCAAGTGTTGTGTCAGACGTCGTTAATCTCTTGTGCTTTGATGTTACTAGCTATATTATTGAGCTATATATGTGATCCGCCGGCTTTGGTCCAAGTCTCAATTTAGTCTTTCGACATTCTTTTAGGCACTCTAATAATTATTAAGGTTTCTTGATGAGGTCAAATCAGAAGATGCATTCTATTAATGGTCAAACACATGAGTATCAGGAAATTTTATGCGAATTAGAAATTTCCCAAATTAGATTGTTTTGTCCTGTTGTGTCAAATAAAGTCTTCCTATTTTGGTTGTGCAAATAGTAAAGATAACATATCATATCTTTTTTATGTTGCTATACATAAAATTAAAATTACTGAAGTTTTCCTAATTTTTTCCTTTTGTGTATCAACTAGAGATTTCCTAATTTTGTCTGTGCAAATAATCATTTTTAGTAATAGCATGGGCAACACATGATCGTCTCGTGTATCTTTCCAGCTGCAATCATTTGCAGGGTGCATTTTTCCCATTTTGAAGGTTGGTTCAATTGACACAGCATCACCTAAAACAGGGACATAGGATTTGAAATAAAAATCACATGACAATTCAATAGACAAGGAAAGTAAGATGCACTTTTTAAAAAACTATAATCCTGGTTCAGAAAATTGTGTGTTGTTTCTTCTATTTCTGACCTTATTGGGCTTTAATTTCTTTAATTTAGTTGACATGACAATTCTTAATTAGGTCGAAACTTAAGCAAGATACTGTGGCACCAAAGAAAAAATACTTGTCACAAATGCTGATCAGGGTCACCCAACTAATTCATTAGCTGATTAGCTGGAATTAGCTGGGTTGGACCAGCAAATTGGTAGTTGCTATTTAGATAATGAAAGAGGCATTAGATGAGAATTAGCTGGTCATGTTTGGATCCACCACAGCTAAAATTAGCTAGCTAGCAATTAGCTGGTGGATCCAAATAGGCCCTAAATTACTTCTACAATTTAACCACTCCTAGGAACAAAAATTTCATACACAAAACAGAAATTCACTAAACGTACAGGTTGTTGGGTGATAGAATAATTTGGTCTCATTTTTCATAATATCTGGTTCCACATAAATACACCACCTATTCAAAATACTACCTATTCTTGACATGTGAAGTTCAAAGATCTAAATTTTTATTGTTTTGTTTCATGTTTCTTTTGGGCTATAATTTTAGTTTGAAGTGTGTGTTGAGGTTTAAAGTCCATGAGAAATACTCAGTCCAATTTTAGTTTCCATATAGAAGACAGCTTTTATTTCACACTATGTGCTTTTTAGTAAAAGATTCTTAATTAATTGATCACATGGTACTCCGTAATTGGAAACCTTCTCACCACTACAAATTAATTGCATCTGTTTTTGCATTGATTATCATAGATATCTGAATTCTCAAAATATGTTTTATATATGTAGCTATTAACATTGCAGTAGGCTCTGTAAATTATATATACCAAATACTCCCTCCGTACTCGTAAAGGAAGTCGTTTAGGACAGCGACACGGTCTTCAAAACACAAATTTGACTTCTTATTTCTATAAAAATATTTATCAAAAAGTGATACATATATACTTTTGTGAAAGTATTTTTCAAAATAAATTTATTCATATAACTTTTATGATTTCAAACTCAACAATTTAAAAGTTATTCATGATTTATATTCCCAAAGTTTGACTCAAACCTTGTCCTAAACGACTTCCTTTACGAGTACGGAGGGAGTAGGACTTAATGGTTTAGCTGCCGTTTGGAGAAGTCTCGATGCCCAAAACAATACCCTCACTACAAGAAACTATTTAATCTGTGACGGATTTTTCATGACGTTTTCAGAGAACGTCACTAATTCGCAGTTGTGGATACCAAGCCCAAAAAATTGTGACGTATTATCAATTTTGTCACAATCCGGCCCAAAATACTATGACCTTTCAGCAAATTCGTCACAAAGAACAACATTAAAAAACATAATCTTCCATGTTGTATGGGAGAAATATGAAAGTATTAAAAAAGAAAAATTTGGAAAGGTCCAGTGTAAAACAAAAATAGAAAAAAGAATGTCCTTGTAGCCTTCATGTGCACTCATCTAATGATTCACTCCTTTTGCTCGCCACGTCATCAAAATCAGCAAAAATGGTGCGGCCAAGGGTCTCGAACCCATGACCCCTCGCATAGGAAGAGTGCAACTTACAACTGCACCACACTGACTCAGTTGAACTCCGAACTGGTTTTAATGTTTTTTATAATTTGCCATTTGCTCCTGGGCCGCAGGTCCTCCGTCCACCCGATGGGCCGCAACCGTCGGCCCACTCCACGCTGGGCCCGCTCCACCAGATGGCAGCACGTGATTGGCCTAATGCTATTGGAACGAAGAACAGTTCGTATTTCTTCTTTTAATCTGCAATTAAATTTTGTATCTAGTTTTTCTCGGTCATACATAATCCAAATTTGATAATTTTTGTTTCTGAATTTTTATAAAATCACCATATTTTTATTAGTAAAACTTATTAGTGCTATTGTTTTGAAAAATTTTCTCGTGTGAGTCTATTTGAACTATCCAATTTTTGAATTCCAAAAAATGACAACTACAACCACAATTTTTTTACACTAAATGATGTAAAATGAAAAAGTGATAAATAACAAAGTTTCATATCTCATCAAGATCTACAATATTTATTTAGGTTATTTTATCATTTTCAAAAGTGGTAATAATATGTAGTACAAATTTGACAAGTCTCAAACATAGTTTCTTAAATTATGTGGGTGAATCTACGATTAATGATCAATGTATACTACCACTTTTTCAAATAAAAAAATAATCTAAATAAAGATTGTAGATCTTGATGAGTTATGAAACTTTGGTATTCATAACTTTTTCAGCTGAAATCATTTAGTGTTTTAAAATCTTGCTTTTAGTTATCAAATTCTGAAATTCAAAATTTAGATTATTCAAACTTTATCACATGCATTAATAAACTAAATAAAGTTTGTGGATCTTGATGAGTTGTACAACTTTGGTATTCATGACTTTTTCATTTGAAATCATTTATTACTCTAAAAAAATATGAGAAATTTTCAATTTTTGAAATTCAAATTTAAATAGTTCAATCTAACTCGGATGGGGAAGTGACCAAAACAATAGTTATAGACCTCGATTAGTTCTACAACTATTATATTGACAACTTTCTCATTTTAAATTATTTTTGATGTCCTAAAATTCAATACATTTTTATCATCTAAGAGAAAATAAATGTTAAATTTGCTAAAACAAGCTCAAAGACCTATTTCTGGGCTGCTATTGGGCTCGGTTTGCACGGCCCGATTTCTTCCGGCCGTCCATCTCTGATCTAACGGCCATGGTTGCGCCTGCATGGTATAAAAAGACCAGAAACCCTAGTTCATCTCCATTCCCCCCCTGCCGAGCCGCCGCCGCTCCTCTCTCCCTCTCCTTGCCTCCCCCGGTCCCCTCCAAGGCTCCGACGCGCGCTCCCTCTCCTCGCCTCTCCATCGACCTCCACGTCGCCGCTCCCCATCCTCACCCCGCACGCGCCAGGCGAGGGCAGAGCACGCCGACGAGATCAGCATCTTCATCGACCTGCCCGGGGTGCGCTGCCGCGACTGGTGCTCGCCCCTCCTCACCTCCACGCCGCCCCGCTCCCTCTCCTCACCTCCACGAGCGCTGCAGCCGCCGTCGCTCAGATCCACAAGCTGACCCCTCCTTAGATCCACGAGCTGCTGCTGCTCAGATCCACTGCTCCCCTCCCTGATGCTCTTGCCTCCACAACTCCTCTCCCTGCTGCTCGGCCTGAGGAGGCGACGTCGCCGCCGCCGACGACGTGGTTTGCGCGAGCTGCCTGATGAGTCTCCCTCGCTTTGCTTGTGCCTCTGCTACCCGGTGAAGGGGCCATTACGGCAGCAGCTACTTCAGGTCCATATATCCTGCTCCATGTTCTTGTTATGGTTTTGATCCGCTGCTTCTATGCTCAGATATGTTCTTGCTTCTTGCATACGAACTCTTATTAGGCATATTGATCTGTGAAATAGTAATTATCTATAATGAAAATATATTTGGAGATACATAAAGAATACTGAATTAAACATCCAAACAACTTTCACTTGACAGGACTTGTTTGAGCTCGGGAAAAGGGAGCAGACCCCTGGAAATGTCGACATGGAGCTCGGGTTGTAGGGTGATTTGACAAGTTCTGCGCAGCCTGGCTTCGAGGTCTTCTTTTGAAACTGATTCCTTTTGTTATTAATTGTGAAAATAATTGCACTTATGTCTTTGTGTGGTAACTTGTTCTCTGAATTTTTTTCACATATTGTTTTGGTTTCGGACCTAGGTTTGGGGCCATGGAAGCTGTTGTGGGGCTGCCGGCTTGCTGCACTGACTATCCTTGGCACCAGTTGTGGGTCTCTAGCTCCCAAATAAGTGGCCCCGTCTAAAATCCCCAAACCCCTCTACAACAACATTTGTATGGTTGCTGCACTGTTCTTGTGATGTACTGATTTTAAGTTGTACTGAAGCTTCTCTGTTCATGTGTTTTTGTAAAACTTATGAATTCTATACTCTGTGCTAATTAGCTCATGAGCTGATGGTTATTGTCTTGTATTGCCTATGTTCGCAAGCTCCTATGTAAACAAACTTATTATATTAGCTGAACGTTCTAACACTGTTTTAAATAGAGCTCATACCAGGTCTTATTATCTGTATGAAATCTATATATGCAATGGAAAAATAGATTCTAAAATCCAATGGTGCTAACAACAAAATGTTTATAAAACCTTTAGATGCTCATATGTAATTTCAAATATATACCTTAATATATGTAATTTCTATGCACTAATCGGTTCTACTTTATTTACCAGATCACTTGGAGTGGAGGAAAAATGCTGCTAGCCTACTAAGCGCAACAACTAAGTGCTATGTGTTTATGTCGTGTCTAATTATGGCAGATGTAAATGTAAATACTTCCGATGTAATTATTATGTGTACTCTACAAAATTATAGTGTTGTTTACATGGGCTTTATGGCTGGTTTTGGTCCGTGGAATGATAGGTCCGAAAATGGGCTTTTGAAATTTATTATGTCATAATATTTACTGAATTAAGTATGCTATTGAGCTATAAAATATTTTATTATGTCATTATGATATTGGGCCTAAAAATATTTAGCATGGTTATTACTTGGGTCTGCTAATAAATGGGCTGTGCTCGTTTCAGCCCATTAATAAATGGGCCAAAATGATGATGTCATCATCCACATCAGTTTCCATGTCATCGTCCACGTCAATTTTATGTCATCAACCACGTCAGTAACAATTGCCACATCATCAACCATGTCACCATCCACGTCAGCTGCCACATCACCTAAGTATTTGATCTGTGACAAAATTTATGACATTTATTTTCGTCATAAACATTGGGCCTGGGCTGGACTCGGCGGGCTTAAGGCCAATCCATGACGGTTTGAAAACGTCACAGATCCCTTCAATCTGTGACGTATTTTATTAAACCGTCACGCGATTTAATCTATGACGCTCAATCCATGACGTTTTCTGAAATCGTCATAGACACCGTTCTATGACGATTTTTTAGTGGTCTATGACGAAATTGTTCCGTCATAGATTAAATGATTTGTTGTAGTGCCTTTAGACACTGGAAATAAACAACAGTGTGATTGTTCATATACAAAATATAACAGTTTGATCTAATGAGAATTACTACTCTATAGTTGATCGGTCTATTTTTCCTAGTGTCAGACAGAATGGTTGTGCTTTTACCTTAACAGTTGACCTAGCTGGGGTCTATCCCGCCTTTATTTTTGTAGCGAACTTTTACACGTGTACCAAGTTGCAAATGATGAAAGACACACGGATGAATCATAAGATCTGCATATGTATGACCAACCTCGGTTAACTCCCAAATATACCCGAATTAATTATTTTACACATTATTCTGACTTCTTGGAAAACAAGCCTTCGAGCTTCTGCACTTCTTTTGTTTATAACCATGCAAGTAGCCAGATAGAAGAGAAAACTTTAATTTAGGAGTTACGTACTGATCCTATGAGTGATTTATTTCCATTTCTTATTTGTTTTTGCCTTTGTTATTATGTTTGTTATATACCAGTTGTAAAATTATACTACCACCGCCTCCTCATGCATATTGTCGAAGGTATATATATAGCATGATGCTGCTTAATGCAACTTGACTATGACTCATGTTCTAGAAGAAGAGGTACATGTGTAGTATATACTTTGTTCTGCCATTATAGTTCATGTGGAACAGAGACACGATGTCCTTTTATGAACTTGGATGGGACTCAACTTCTAGGTTCTACACCTAACTGTTTGTGAACAGGCCGGTATATATACGATGATGATGATGCGCATGTGCAACCTACTAAATTGAAGCAAATTATAATTAACCTCCTGCAGCTGATCGAACAAAGGACAAATAGCACATGTCCTTGCATGGATCACAGCTTATCTAGGTTGTATTATGAGTATTTATACCTGTACCTAATTAATTTACACAAGTGCACCCCACCTTTTCTGCCCAGCATATATATATAGTTCCAGGTAGCACAAAGTGCATGCAATGCATGAACACTTGACGACTTTGAATGACGATGGCATCTACTCCCTTTGCCCTTTAAAAAGTCACCGTAGAAAATTCAGACATATTAAGAAATGATCTTATTTGCTTCTTTTTATTTGCCATATTCTCTTTTCTATGGGACTGTGAAGTTTATTGGGTACGTAATCTGTGCTAACTGATGGACTGTCGCAGGCACATACACATAACTAATACTACTGTAGGAGCCCATGCGGCACAATTTAGGAGATGACATGCACAATTAGTTGACAATTATTGACGATGGTCCATTATTTAGCTGTCCAGCAGAATCAACAATGACAAAAAAATTATGGAATAAATTTTGAATCAAAAGAATGGCTTTTTTTAGAACGTTGGAGGGGTTATACACATATACTGTATATATGCATCTAAATAGTGCAAGAAGCTGTGAATGGTAGACCGGTCGAATGGGTCGATTGCCGTCATCAAAAGAATGACCTTTTTTATAGACCTCACATGTTCAGAGTGCGTGCGTGCCGCCATAAACCTGAAAGAACTGAAATTTCGTCCACACAATAACCTGTTACTACTAGCTAGCTAGCTAGGTTGTGTAAATTATTGTATTGTTGTGGCATTGAGAACATCGCCTTAGTTTACCAGCCAGCTGAAGACATGATAGTCCAGTCATGCATCTCTCTGCTTGTGCACGCGCGCACGTCATGTAGCACACACCGAATTGATGTACGCACTTCACTGCATGCACGTCACGCGACGGCGAATGCGCGCGGTGACACTCCTATACCCCCAGCTACATACTTCATGCTAGTAGCTATCTGCATATATAGCCCTGTACGTTACGACGACAAGAAGAGATTTTCAATACGAGTAGGCCAGGGCGGCCCGGTTGTAGCAGCTGCAGCTCTACCTAGGTCTAGGCACGGATCGGAGATGGCTGCTTGCTACGATTCTTGATTTGATCGATCTCGCTCATCATATCGGCTTGCGGCCATAGACCCAAGTAGGCCATGTGGCAGAGGCCATGCGGCAGAGCTCCCAGAGCTGATTCTGTGATGAATTCAGAAGGAGCTCTGCCAAACAGTTTTCCAACGAGAAGTGATTCTCTGCTGATTCTGAGAAATGATTCTCTGAAATGAACTAAGGGACTGGGAGCTGAAAAAAAGTACATTCTCCCGATTCTGTGAAGTGATTCTCTATTCTGATTTTGACCATCTCGGAAAACTGATTTATTGAGGGGGCAGCAGGGCCGTGGGTGGATTTGCCTTTGGGTTGGGGGATCGGATCGGAAAAGCCCCGCCGATGCGCAGCCCAGCAGGCCGCGGCCGCGCGCGTACGGCGGTTGAGTTGAGGACTTGAGGTTGAGGACGAGACGAGAGGGATCAGGGATGTGTCTTGTGTGTCGTGTCGGCGCGCGCGCGCGGCCTATATAACAGCTGCGGGAGCAACCCTAGTTAGGGCATCTGGACATGGCGACGTGCGTAGGCTCGGCCCCGTGTCTGAGCTCTGAGGCACAGCTAGTACTAGTAGCTTACCGATGATCTGTGCTCTCCCCCTGCACGTCGACAGATCCGACGATGGACCAGCTGGCAGTCGTAGGCAAATTGTTGACCCCGGCCGGGCCCACACAAGAGCAAGACTAGCATTTTCGATCAACATATGTATACATACTCCGAGGGCTAAGGAGGGTAAATCTTTACGCTTCATCGCATCGATTATATGTGGTAGAAGTGTAGAGCTATGTTTGAAATATGGCAAAATCATTGTGTGTGATGTACGTGCTATTCTTCTTATATGGGTATAATTTGCTCAAAAAATAGTCCCCGCCATAGTTTTTATTTTTTATGTCCTGAAATCCGGAAGAAAGAAGAAAAGTTTGACCATCTATATGTCGAAGCAACATGAATTTGTTACCTTACCCGGATTTCCCTAGCCAGCCAACGGCATAAAGCCGCACACAATGGTGTCCCCGCCGGCCCGTCGTCGTCGCCACGCCCCATGCGGTTGCGAACGGCCACAACTGGCGAAGGACTGGGGCCCAAGCCGCCCGCAGCGGTGCCAGCCCTAGCCATGCTGTAGGTCGGTGGCGGCCCGGACCACGACGCCATCCGCCGCTGCCACCCGGGCCAAGCCGTCATCCGTCGCCGCCGCACGAGCCAGGTCGTCGGCTGTCGCCGCTGCCACAAGTCATCACACCGAGAAGAAGCCGGCCGCCTCCACCATGGAGCAGTCGTGCCGCCATCGTCGGCCCAGCGGCCAACCACCGGAACCGGCCGAGAACCACCGACAGGGCGCAGATCTGGCCACCCCTGCCGTAGATCTGCCCGGTCCTTTCGGCGGTGTCGTCGTGGTGTGGTCGAAGACGACATGACGTGTGCTACCGGCGGTCGTGGTGGCATCGTTGGTGATATCGTTCGTCTGTTTCGACCTGTGCTCAGGGTGGGTTGTTGCAAAGGCTTGGACAGTGACGTCTACGAATGTCGTACCCTCCATGGAGGCATCCTAACCGACGACTCGCCTTGCTGGATGATGCGGGTGAAAACCCTATCCTTTTTGGATTAGTGTTGATGGTGCCATCGACGTCGTGGTCCTTCCTAAAGGCAGCACTAGGCATCTCTAGCGGTTTCCCCCGCTATCGGTGGCTTGGGATGTTGGTGTTGTATAGTTCTTTCTCTCAAAATGAAAAATAAAAAAAAAAGGAAAAAAGAAAAATAGAGAGAGAGATGGTGGTGGTGGTATAGGTACTATTGTGGTGATTCTGAGGTGTAGCTCACGTCGATGTCCCAATCTAACCGAGTGGACGTCAGCGTTGAGTGGCTCGAGTCGATGTCCCAATCCGACCGATTGAGGTTGTGTCTGAGTTGATTGGGGCGGCCGTGTTGATGACCCAATCCAACCGGTTGTTGCTGAGTTTGAATTGTTTTTTACTTTGGTTGAAATGTCCAATCTGAACTTTATCTTCTTTTTAATATAATCGGCAGCTCTTCTACCCGGTTCGTTTAAAAAAATAAATTTGTTACCTCCATTCTCAAATATAGTAATACATTTTAGTTTTTTCTGAGTCAATCCTTTTTAAAATTTACCAAATCTATGGGAAAATATATCAACACTTAATATACCAACTAAATGACCCATCATGACATATTTTTTTCTTAGATACAATAAAATTAATTTAATATAGATTTTGGTGCACTTATTTTCTATAAATTTGATAAAAGTTAAAAGTTCAACTTAGCCGACAAAATTTAAACATCGTATTTTAGAACTGAGATAGTATCTAAATTGTATAACTAATTCTATCATTATAAGCGATGTTTTTTATAATATCATTCTTTCCTATATGTTAATGTAAATTTATTAAACTAGTAATTGTTAAAAGACTCAAAGGTGTCGAGTGAATTTTAATGGAGAGATAGCTACATGTTATGTTTTAATGCTTATGAGTATTAGCGTGCACGCGCGCGTGCATGTGTGTGTTTTTAAGATAGTTCCGAGACACTACTAACAGTTTCTGTAATCTTTGTATCGTTAAGAAACTAGTTCTGGACACTGCTCTTACGATCCAAACACTATTATTTCATACTCAAATGTAATGCTACTCATATCGCATTATGTATTGGATGTTATGCAAAAGAACTTGTCTTGCAAGACCTAATTTTCTTCTTTTTATTTATTTACTTATATTTATCATATCATCTTTTATCATATATGTAACAACTTATTCAATTCTATGTACGTCATCTTATAATTGAGAATGGCCTTATAAGATGCGTGCACAGCCGGAAGCATTATAAGATTCTTTGACCAAATAATTAGTCTAAGAATTTATAGATTGTAACATGCAACGAAATTTAATTAGTACCACTGCAATCCTGTGTCCTACTACTTTCACATCAGACGGATCCTTGATCTCTGAATTAAGTACTGTACTTTCACCTTCTCTAGCTAACCTTTACACAATCTTACGCGGCTCGAGGAAAAGGAAAACATCTTGCATTTAACCCTTAATTATTATCTATATCATCACATCATATCTGGCATGGTTTTCTACCAAAGCGGCGTCCTTCAAAAAACAGCAGTGTGAGGCCTTGTTTAGATCTAAATTTTGGTTTCAAATTTTACCCAAAGTTTACACTTTATAATAAATATGTCACTGTAGCATTTCGTTTGTATTTGTGAAAAATTATCCAAACATTGATTAATTACGTTTAAAATATTCGTCTTGCAAAGTACAACAAAACTTTACAATTAATTTTTTATTTTATCTACATTTAGTACTTCATGTATGTGTCGATATTTTAATGTGACGTGAATCTTCTTTTGTATAGTGGAATTTGGAAGTCAAATTTGGGATCAGCCCTTACTATTTTTTAAGAAAAAAACAGTAGTGTTACTGCATGCAGAAAGGCTTCGTATCGTCGTCGTTCACCTCGTCCCGTCGCGTACGTACACAGTGTCGCGCCGTGCCTGCAGCTGTGCCGATGGGACGCTCCTGCAGCTGCCAAGCGCAGGCGCGCACGTCTTCCTTGGCGTGCTCGTGTCGTGCGTTTACCACAGCCCCGCACCGGCCCAGCTCCCTCTCCCCAACTTCCGAGTCCGAGCGGTTGCTGGCCCACGGTTACTGACTGATCCGCTCGGTCGGAGAGGCCGGCCCCGGCCCGGGAAGCGAGCGCCTGCTGCGTGGACAACATGGGCCGCGAGCCGCCGTGACCACCACACCCACCCACCGCCGGGGCACTTTTGTGTGTGTCCTTGTCACGGCAGCAAAACATTCTCCCCACGACGGGCCCCACCGGATCCAGCGCCGGTGCAAAGCGGGATGCCCTGACGTGAGACCATCTTTGACTTGCAAAGTGGTGCGCGGACGCACCACGACCACGAGTGCGCGCGCGTATGGGAATTGGGAAGAGGAGGAAGGAAATCCACCGCCCTCTGATCCGCCGGTCGTTTTCCCCCGTGCCGCCGCTACCGCACTAGCCGCGCGCTCTCTCTCTCTCTCTCTCTTCAAGCTCGACTGCAACTACCACTCATCAGAAATGTTCCTTGACGCTGCCTGAATGATGCGTGTAACCTCTTTTTGACCGTCACGTACAGACAGGCGTATGGGTGTTCATACATCATGCAACGCGCGCGCGCAGCCAAAACTGTTGCACCACCTGTATCATTATCGCCTACAGTGGGAAGAGCTGTGCGTGAGCTGAGACAGCCACACACGGGGTGTATTAGTGATCTCTTTAGTTTCTCTTACCTGTGAAACGTGTGGATACGGACTCCGGAGAGCAGTGCAGTGCGCCGATGGTCCCGTCCTCCGCACACACGTACATCACGGGCCGCCGTGTTGCTTCGAGCAGCTCGCCGTCGCCCAGCCTCTCTATGCCTGTCTATCTACCTGCAACGGTAACTAGACTACTTTCTTGTCTTTTGGGCTTCTGATCATGTCCGCAGCAGCATGCTGTCCTCACAGAGCACATGGCTGAAAGCCCCGCCGAAGAACATCTAAACGAGATAGCAGCCAGAAGGGGGTCTGATCAGAGGATAATAAGAAGCACCATATTAAGTCCAATGATAGGTACTGGCTAGGCAATGTATCTAGTACAAACTAATCAAGCGAAGTATTAACCGCAGCTTAATTAGTTTTGTTGGGGTCGCAGATTTCGGAAGGTCACACCTCCGGAATAGTTGATAAGATCTAGCACAAGGGAAACATGTGTTGAAGCTTTCCTTAAATAAATCGAATGTCACTCTTCGATAAAAGAAGAGAAGGTACATGAGTACAGGACCTTCGATATCACCAAAAACACAGAAAGACAAGTCGAGCGAAGGTCGTTGATGGCCGGCCATGATGAGAAGTACACTTTGGTCTCAAGGCATCCAGAGCGAAGGTCAACAGAGAACGTTTTCAGCAGCTTGGGCCAGGAGGTCACCTTCGTTAGCCATAATGAGGCTTCGATGAGGGAGTAAACGATTGAACGAGCAGGAAGGGTTACGAAGCCTAAAGACCGAAGGTGCAGCAAAGCTATTCGTTTAAATACATATTTTATAGTTACAAGAGAAAGTCAAATTGTACACGACATTGTATAGGAATTACCTTCTTGCCCCTTACAAGAAATTATAAAGTACATGTAGGATAGTCTGTAAAGTGGGGCAGAGCAAGAGGGTATTGTTGTAAAGCAACTACTTTGTAACCCCCCCTATAAAAGCAGTGCACGGCCCTCCTTTTGGGGGGACGCTTCTTCGTGAATGACGAACGCGATTCCTATTCTCACTGCTGGTTTATTTTATGCCCGCTGAAATACGAACCAACAAGTTTATTAGATCTGAAATACCTTGTGATGCAATATGTCCATGTAGATCGAGTCATATACTCATTTCAGGTGCTTGTATTTCCATAGATTATATTTATTCTTTGATTTAATGGCAATAGTACGTGGAGACAACGTTCCCGCCAATAATAAGGTGTCGATGATAACTTCGCCGATCTCAAAATCTACGGACCCGTTTCTTGAAAGACGTTTATATCAATAAGGATGAGTATGTATGCAGTATTGAGCATCTATATTTGTATCGTGTTTAAAAAATAGAAAAAATAGTTATAGACAAAACTTTGCAAAAAAAAGGGACAAAATTCAAGAGCGATAAAGAAAATAGGATGCATTTTCACACTTTTAAATAAACATAATAACAAGCATAAAGAGCATGAGCATATGTTTGGTCCCAGCCACGCTACACTGTAGTGACAGTACATAAAAAAAGGACATGTGCTTGGTTGGTTGTCACACCCGGATTTTCACAAAAATCCGAATGTGGCCATATGTGTGCCCAGGAAGTCCACATACACATATAGCAAACAAATATGGTAAAACAGAGATCAAATGCTTCATTTATTCATCATAAAGTAGTGTTTACATCAGAGTGCTGCATAAATGAAATACATGGATAGCGGAAGACTAAATAAACTCTCTCTAAGCATAGCCGCATCCCACAGGGACTCTGACTGGGAGAACACAACTCAGTAGTATGGTAGATCTTCTGGAAACTCAGCAGCAGACTCATGCACATCCCAATCTGTTACTCATCCGGGATTTTGTTGAATAAATAGCAAGTGTAAGTAAAACATTTACTTAGCGAGTATAGCACGGGTTATGAAAGCTCAAAAAGGCTAGACACGGCTTAACTGCATTAGCACTTTTAGTTGGTTCGTTTTAACATTATCCAAGTTACTACAAGTGAATGAAACCCGGTTGAAACCCAATTAATAAGGTATAAGTGACATTAAGCATAAATAAACATCATCTTCTAATCAGAAAGGATCCAGGCCGCTCGTGACCCTGAGCAAGGTGTTGACGTAAAATCCGCACCCCACGCCAAGCACACAGCAAGCCGAATTAGCTGGCTTCACACGCAGCACGAGTGTTTGAATCCGAAAGCGTGCCAGTCAATTTTCCTGAAACTGACAAAGGGAGAAAAGATGTTTAGATAACACCTGGAACGTACCGGGCAATACCAGTCAGTTCCATATTTGCGGCTACGGAGCCAGTTTCGAACGACACATAGCTACGGAGAAGCTATCTGTCGGCAGTTAAAGCCTCATTCGGCAATCGGCAAGGCACGCAGGGAGCGCACTGCCGAATGCGTGACGTGAGCATGACGAAAGATCGGCTTTCAGCCGAATGAACATTGTAACGCATACTCATAGCCGATTAACGAGAAACAAAGCATGATAGATAAATGAAAGGGCGAAAGCATGACCATAATTTCATAATAAACAAGAATGCATAGATTAAAAGCACTAGTCTACCGCATGTCTAGGTACTTTCCAACCCGTCAGGCATGAAAACAAACAAGTTAATCCACCGCATGATACGACTTACTTGGAATCACACCACCAACCAAGAATAGGACAATCCACCGCATGATACGCCCTAAACATGGAAGGCTAAAAGCATTCTTTATTTAAAAACAAAACCGTGGACGTGTTTCACTCGTGACGATACTGCCGAATTCAGCTATATAGCCGAATCGGGTTCCGTGGAGAAGGAACATGCTTCGTCGATGATGACAGATCTATCAGATCGAATCGAATTCTAATCCACCGGATGATTAGCTCTAAAACGACCCAAAAACCTGCATCTACCGCATGATACCCGGTTCTGTCAAGATCTATGCAAGACCAACGAGCCTGAACCCGCAACACGTGGCAATCTAGATTGACTTCGATTTCGGCTATGAAAAGCAGAACATCGTGAGCTGGAGCCGATTCTAATCAACCTAGACTGGGCAAAGGAGTGTTGTAATGAATCGAACACAAAGGTAAAATCCAGAGCAACACATGGTAACTTAATGAATCTATCAGATCTTGCCAAAATCCAATAGAGCCGATAACTTGTTCCAAGCTAAAACTTAGCCCACCGCATGGCTCATGATCTAGCAATGGAACCTTCCTGAACCAAGGCCTAAATCCACCGCATGATACTAGGCATGATGCAGGGTTGCCGGTACTTACGGAGGTCGACGGATCGATGACTCCTCTCGAAGAACTCGACGACTCGACTAAAGGACTCGATGTTGGCACGGGGCCGGTTTGTTGTATGATTGATTGGATTCGATCACAGCTGCCATGGGTTTATATTTATACCCAGGTCTTGATACAACTCCTAGTCGGACACGACTACAATACTTGTTTCTAAAAATAAATGACGAATCTTCGTGCCCATATTGCGTTCCTTGTTCGAACTGGCCTTTTCCTTATGTTTTTCCACGTCATCACGCCTTCCCGAATGCTACCGCTTTTACCTGCGGAACTGTGCCTCTGCCGAATGACGACGCGTTCCCGACCGCAGAGCGTTATTGCCGAATACTTCAGAGAAAGCCCCTTAGCCGAATGGTATCCTTCCATCAAATCCGGCCCACACGTCAGCCTCTTCCTGGTGCTAAATTTTGGTGTTAACACATGCCCCTTCAATTTCGGGATAAAAGATGCTTTTATCTCGGAATTGACCAGGAATCCCCAACATCTCCAGGCTGAATCCGCTTTGATATCCGTTTTCCGCTTCCAAATCCTCAGAGTGCGTTTCCAAACTCAAAACCCTAGTTCGTCGAATCTCTCAAGCTCCAATCTTCAAATGGCGAACCAGGATCAAATTCTTCAAGTAAGTTTTGTTTCCCTCAATCACATTCGGCATTACTCTTTTCGAGCTGCATTTTGAATCTCCGATTTGCTCTTCCTCTGCCCTTGATAGGCTCTGGCCACCGAAATCTTGACCCCCACTGAAGAACAATCCGCATCTTTCTTCCTCGGCCCCTCAGAGAATCCAGATCCCTCCGAAATTATTGCGGCCGAGTCTCAGAGGATTCCTTTCAAAACTTCTCTGATGAGACCTCACGAATGGCAAGATGCATTCAAGAACTGGCCTCTGCCCCCAATCGCTGGCTGGAGAAACTGGTACAAAAGGATTCTTGAAGATAAAAGTCCTCAGACACAGAATTGGGACAGTCTTCGTATTTCTCACTGCTTGGAGCTATCTCTAGCCGAAACACCCAAGAATGAAAATCTCCTGATTGCAGCTTGTCACTTCTAGTCCAATGGCATGAATGCTTTTCTCTTTGGTCACGGACCAATGACTCCAACCCTGGCCGATGTCTACATGATAACCGGCCTGAACATCACAGGGATTACACACCCATACAGGTACAAAGGTTCTTCCAAACAGACAGGGGTGAAGACTGGAGTCGGCTATAAGAGATACATCCAGACTTACATGCATGATGGTCCTCTGACTGACGTTGAATACAGGGCCTTTCTGAATATGTGGCTGTGCAGATTTGTTTTCTGTGGTAAAGCCAATGAGCCAACTCTGAATCACATAGTAATGGCCGAAGACCTGGCTGCAGGCACACTTATCCCTCTCGGGAAATATCTCCTGGGAAGTGTCTATCACATGCTCCATCAGACCATTTATCAGATGCACACCAACAAGAAAATTTCCTGCGTTAATGGTCCCTGGTGGTTCGTCCAGATGTGGCTGCAATTGTACATGCACCAAATTGTCTCCATTGACCTCAACAGCCGACATTTCCCCTCGGTCAATTACCAGGAAGCAGAAGCCCAGAGCACCAAAGCTGTCAAACCTATGGGGAAGCAGCCTCCACTATTGCTATCAACAAGAGCATTGGAGAACTGTTTGAACTTTTCTTCAAAGGCTTTGCCAATCCCCTCTGGTTCCCATACATGGACAATGACAATCTCACTTTCCCTTGTGAATTCAGCTTCGAGACTGGATGCATAGATGCAGAGTCCACAGCAATTTTTAACGCTTTCATTCGGCCTTGCATCTTACCAACCGAATTTTGCGGAGGAAGGCTGGTTCAAAGTTCATATGAATATTATCAGCCGAACATAGTTGCCAGGCAACTAGGGTGTGGCCAAGTGCCCCCAAGATTATTTCTCCATGAATTCCTCAAGCCGAGGCAGATCATCAAAGACTCCACAGAAACAAAAAGGGTCTTTGATTACAAGTGCTGTGCAGCCATCTATCAACTCGATCCCTTTGTGCCAACAGCACTCATTCATCCTTCCTTCACCCTTTGGTGGCAAGAATTCCATGATCATATCTTCAATACACCAGTTCACTCTCTTTGCCTTGAGTTAATGCCTGGTTATCAGCCGAATTCAGAGGTAAACATGCTTATAATCCATCTGTTTTTCCAATAACACCCTCTTTCATCGACTTTTGATTCTGTTATTCTGCAGGACACAGTCCCTGCCCCTCTGGCTAGAGCAATTGTATATAACATCGCTGGCCCAATATCTATTCTGGGGCATCTCTCTCCTTCTTTGGCTCAAATAATGTCCAGGCCTGCCAGTCTGGATCCAACTCTTGCTGCACCACCTTCTACCAAGAGAAAGATTTCTTCTCTAACTGCCCCTTCAGCTATAAAGAAGAAAAGAACAAGCAGCAAAAGAATTGCACAGGTCAAATTTCTCCTTCCTCGAGTAAAAATGCTAATTTCATTCTGCTCATTTCTGTTCCTTTATGATTTCAGGCCAAATCACAGCAATTGGCCATTAGCACAGAACCTACCGATGCTTCAGTGATTAGTAAAATTTCTCACCATCTTGTCCTTTAAAACTCTTTTTCATCGGCACTAACTTTCTTTCAGTCACAGAGCAAGCTTCAATGGATCCAATTTCGGAGAGCTCCTCTTTTCATCAAGAACCAGCTTCAGCTCTACCTGATGTACCTCAGCCAGAAGCCTCATCTCCACCAAAGAACCTTCCAAGCTCTCCTCAGCATGACATACAAGAATCTTTGCCTGAGCTTGAGCTGCCCTCTCTCTCCATCCAAGAGGTCAGGAATGAGGTAGAGATGATTACCCAGTTCTCCCAGCTTTTATCCAATAGACCATCATTAATTCGGCAACAATTCTTTTCCAGGAAAAAACAATTTCATCACCCAGCTACTCATTTGCTTTGGACGATCTTGTTGCCGAACAAGGAGAAGAAACTTCCTCTGGTCAAGCCTTATCAGAGGAGAACCAAGCAAAACTGAAGGAAATCCTCTCCTTTCTGCATAAGGACACTCGAGATCAAGTCAACAATGCTGATCTCTTAAGAGACTTGCTTGAATCATTTGATCAAGATCTTCCTGCCGATATCAAGATTTCTTTAGATCCAGTTTCTAGATTGGACGATCATTTTATTGCAGTGAAGCAAGCTCTGAAGAATCAATCTGCTCAACCAGCCTTGGAGCAAAGAAGAACATTGGCCAAGCAATCTGTAAAAGATTTGCACTCTAGAACTCAGAGCAATAAGGAACTGTTAGCTGGCCTACAGGCTGCACTTAAATCAAAAGAGACCAGAAAAGCCGAATTAGAGGCTGAATTGAAAAACTTATCGGCTGAAATTGAAGCTGATAAAAAGAAGATAGCCGAAATTCCTGGTCTGACAGAAAAGTTGCGCAAGGAGGCTTCAGCAGCTCTGAATGAAGAGAAGCAACTCAAAGCCAAACTTTCTGCCCTGGCCAAAACTCAAGAAGCTGACAAGCAGCTATTAGAGAATATCAGCAACATGATCTTGAATGCCAAAAATGTAATTTCAAAGTACTTGGGTGTGTAAATTGTGTCAAATAGTTTGATAGCCGAATGCCTGATCAATTCTACATTTTCCATCATCTTTATTCCGGCTTTGTTTCGTGGTGCATAACTTATTCGGCAACGTTGGCTTCTGCAGTATCAATCTCGAAAAGCTTAGTATAGCCGAATGTGACATCAGCATGAATTCCAAACGACACCGAAACCGTTCGGTTTTGAGAATCCTTTCCACCTTCTGAATTTTCGGGATACGCGCCACGATCTTTGGCCACGATTTCCTCTGCGGGTTCTATAAATAAACATACCGAGTGCCGCTATCTCCTCACCAAGTCTTTTGCCTTCCTCGAACTCTTCTTTTTCCCAAGCACAGTAAACTCAAGAAAACCCCAATGACGAATGGAAGGCGACCGGCTGCCGACGAGCCCGAAGGAAGTCGCGCCGGCGCTCGCCGCAGGTGATTGGCTGCTTGCTTCTCTCTGTTCTTCTCGAGATTTGCCCTCTCCTTGACGAATCTCTTTGTTTTTTTAGGGTAATCCAATGGATTGTCGCCGCTGGTGCGCCAGTTGCGGCTCCAGCCGCTGCTCCTGCGGCGTCCAGCTCTTCGAGTTCGTCCAATCGGACTCTCTCATCGGACGACTCCCGCTACTCAGACGGCGATGCTCGCCGATTCAAGGCGGAGCGCGACGACTCTCGTCGCGAACTGGAGGTCATTTCCAAGCAAGCCGGGATTGCGGACCTCGAATGGCAGGCCGAGCGCAAGCAACTGCTCGAAGTCATCGATGGTAATTTCCATAACTTGTTCAATCCTAATCCCATCTCTAGTCATTATTGATCTACCTCCATTTTGTAATCTTGCAGAACGCGATGACGAGCTCAATCGGCTGAAGGCGCTGGTGGATGAGCTGGCGAACAAAGTGAACGCCCAAGGAGACATACCCGAGGCTCGCCTTGGCGCGGTGGCAGGCCGCGTCGACGAGGTGGCTCTCCATGGCGTTCGCCTAGGCGTCGCTGTGGGTCTCGTTGCCATGTCGACACACACCGGCACTGACTATTCCAGGATGCCGGTTGGTTTCGCCAACAGCAACCCAGAAGACATCGATGACATTGACGCCTCCATTGATCGTCTCGACGGCCATGGTGCTGCCATTGCCGATTCCATTCATCCCCAGTCTGTTTTGAACAGGCTCTTCCAGTAGTTTGTACTAGGGATTCGGCAATAAAACTTATCTTTTGTGATCTTGTATGAACTCCTGATGCAATATATTTTGTGCTAAGGGCAATACATTCAGTACTGGCCATTTTTCTTTTTCTCCAATGTCTCTGTCAATTTCCTTCTAAAGACGATTTCTTCCCGAATATCGGCTGTTCGGCAATTTAATATATCAATCACCGATCGATTTCAATACTGGGATAATACCTCTTCAAATATCTTCCATTTATAGCAGAAGCAAATTCTTCTCCCAATAATGTCTTCAAAATATATGCATTTCCAGGCACGCATCTAACCACTCTGAAAGGACCTTCCCAATTTGGTGACCACTTACCGAATGTACTGTATTTAGTACCAATCGGCAATATTGCTTTCCAAACTAGATCACCTTCTGCAAATCGCCTGACTTTTACCTTCTTGTTGTAATATTTGGCAACTCGCATCTTATTTTTCTCAATATTTTCCAATGCTTTGAGACGAATCATATGCAAATCTTCCAATTCGTCCATCATCAAGTTACTGTAATCTTTAGAACTTAAATCTTTCTGCAACTGTATCCTCCTTGACTCTGTTTGTAATTCCCATGGCAAAATGGCATGATGTCCATACACTAGTTCATAAGGAGACGTTTTTGTAGCCCCATGAGGAGCCATTCGGTAAGCCCACAATGCTTCATTGAGTACCGAATGCCACCTCCTTGGCTTTTGATCAATTTTCTTCTGTATGATTTTAATCATGATCTTGTTGGAAGCTTCTGCCTGTCCATTGGCTTGAGCATAATAAGGAGAAGAATTCAGTAATTTTATCCCCATACTTTCAGCAAAATCTCTGAACTCTGAAGATGTAAATTGAGACCCTTGATCTGTGGTAATTGTCTGAGGAATTCCAAATCTGTAAATGATGTGCTCTTTGACAAATTCAATCATATCTTCTGATGCTACCTTTTTCAATGGAATTGCCTCAACCCACTTGGTAAAATAATCTGTTGCTAAAAGTACAAACTTATGCCCCTTGCTCGATGGAGGATTTATTTGGCCAATCAAATCTATTCCCCATCCTCTGAATGGCCATGGCTTGATAATGGGATTCAAAGCCGATGCTGGAACTCTCTGAATGTTTCCAAATCTCTGACAGTCTTGACATCCCTTATAATATTCAAAGCAATCTTCCAACATTGTCGGCCAGTAATATCCAGTTCTTCTAATAACCCACTTCATTCGGTAGGCCGATTGATGTGCTCCACACAACCCATCATGTACTTCACTCATCAGCCTTTTTGCTTCTTCATGATTTAAGCAATGTAACAGCACCCCATCCAAGGATTTATAATATAAATTATCATCAAGAAGAACAAACTTTAAAGCTTTATACCTGAGCTTTCTAGAAACCTTTCGGGATGGATTCTCCAGATAATCAACAATTTCTTTTCTCCAATCATCTTCTGCCAGATCACCCCCGAAAGCATATACATTATTAGCAAAAACTTCTTGAAGCTCTTTATAACCCGAAGCACTTTGAGCCAATCTGTTTGCCCCTTCATTGTCTTTTCTAGGAATATGCCGCAGAATTACCGACTGAAACTCCTTTAAGATTTGCTTGCATTCTTCATAGTAATTCCTTAAGACATCGTTTCTGCACTCATATTCGCCATTCAGTTGCCTTATGACTAATTCTGAATCTCCAAAAATTTCAACTGCAATGGCCTTTGCTTCTCTCAAGTATTGAAGTCCTCTGAGCAACGCTTCATACTCGGCTTGATTATTAGTGACAATAGGTTGAATAGGAATAGCAAATTCAAATACCTCTCCTCTGGGTGAAATTAACAAAATACCTACTCCACCACCTTTGTCACATGAAGAGCCATCGAAGAATAATACCCAAGGAGCAATTTCAAGCGAATTAACTGATAAATCACGATGCTTAGTAATGAAATCAGCAATAATCTGTCCTTTAACAGCCTTTGCCGATTCAAACCTTAACTCAAATTCAGACAAAGCTAAAATCCATTTGCCAATCCTTCCGTTCAAAATCGGCATAGACAACATGTGTTTTATCACATCAAACTTTGAATACACAATGCATTCGGCATGTAGTAAGTAGTGCCGAAATTTTGTACAGGAGTAGTAAACACATAAACAAAGCTTCTCAGTAGCCGAATACCTCGTTTCGGGATCAAGCAACTTTCGGCTAAGGTATGCAACTACCCTTTCCTTTCCCTCGAATTCTTGTATGAGGGCCGATCCAATAGTTTGGGCATCGGCCGCCACGTACAACTTAAAAGGCTTGTTTAGCTGTGGAGGTACCAATACTGGTGGTTCTTTCATGTATTCCTTGATCTCATCGAAAGCCTTCTGTTGTTCGTCGTCCCATACAAACTTCTGATTCTTCTTGACCTTTAACAGTGAAGAGAAAGGCAACATCTTTTGTGATAAGTTTGATATGAATCTTCTTACGAAATTGATCTTACCAAGCAGTGACTGTAATTCCTTAAGATTAGTTGGAGGAACAACTTCATCAATGGCTTTCATACTTTTCCTGCCAACTCCTATTCCTCCTTCATGCACCAGAAATCCCAGAAATTCTCCTGCCGAAACTCCAAAAGCACATTTATTTGGGTTCATTTTGAGCCCATGTTTCCTAGTGCATTCTAGAGTTTTCCTTATGTCGGCCAAATGTGCTTCATGATCCAATGACTTAATCACGATATCATCGATATATATCTCCACAATCTTGCCGATCAACTCATGAAAAATATAATTCATAGCTCTCTGATAAGTTGCACCAGCATTCTTCAAACCAAACGTCATGACAACCCATTCAAACAACCCTATATGTCCTGGACATCTGAAAGCCGTTTTCGCTATATCTTCCAATGCCATAAAAATTTGATTGTACCCTGCATTACCATCCATGAAACTAATCACTTTATATCCAGCAGCAGCATCAACCAACGAGTCAGCAACAGGCATTGGATATCCATCCATGGGTGTAGCTCTGTTCAGATCTCTAAAATCTATGCAAACTCTCATCTTCCCATTTTTCTTGTACACAGGAACAATATTAGAGATCCATTCTGCATATCTGCATGGCCGAATAAAATTTGCTGCTATTAATCTTTCCACTTCCTTCTTCACATCGGCCAACACTTCATCTTTGTAGATTTTCCGGGGTGGTTGCTTGTAAGGTTTATAACCAGGCTTAATCGGCAATCGATGCTCAACAATGGAACGATCTAAACCAGGCATCTCCGAATAACCCCAAGCAAAGCAATCTTTGTATTCTTTTAACAACTCAATCAACTTTTCTCTGAAAACTGAATCTAAGCTAGCACTGATGAATATCGGCCTTGGTTTGTCACCGTCTCCAATGTCTACTTCTTCTAATTTATCAGCCAACACAAATCCATGTCCTAGCTTCCCGTCAGTCCCATCGATTGGATTATCCATTAAAAATTACTAAAAGAGCCGACTGCTTTGATCGGCTGTTGATCACTGCTGACTGGCTCAACAGGACCTTCTCCCCAGTCCTTACCTGAGAAGCAATCTATGCCTTGATATTCCCAGAAGGCCGGTTCCACATTAGCCACGCTAATTGAATCATCTGCTGGGACAATTTCCACTTCATCATCTATCCACTGAATAAGCTGTTGATGCATAGTAGATGGAATACAGCAATTCGCATGAATCCAATCCCTTCCAAGTAGCAAGCTGTATGCCCCTTTGCCTTCAATAACAAAGAAGGTTGTAAGCAGAATCTTGGACCCAATCATCAGATCTACATGTACACATCCTTTGGTGTCCGAAGGATTTCCAGCAAAATCATTCAACACTATGCTTGTTGGCGTTAAATCTCCAGGGCTCATGCCAAGTTTCCTGAATGTATTGTATGGCATCACATTAACAGCAGCTCCACCATCAACAAACATCTTCGTTAGTGGCTTCCCGTTGACATATCCTCTTAAGTACAGTGGCTTCATGTGCCGATTCTGGACTGGCTTCTCGAAAATAGCTTGTTTATTCAATACCAATTGTGCCATTAACCCATATCGTTCGGCTTCATCCACTTCTGACAATATCTCTTCCTGTACAATTTGATTAGCTGGAGCCATGAATTCATTCGGCAAGAAACATACCATGCATGTAGGAGCCGAATGACCCGATTCGTCAGGCCTGTCTTTTGGACGCCATATCGATTTCATCCTGGTTCCTGCTTGCTTCAATTCTTGATTCCTCAGGCGTTGGACTCTTCTCTTCTGGCTCCTTCTTAAACCAGGTGGACACCACTGTCCTTTCTGCCAAACATACTCACGATCTTCTTCCTCATGATCAATCCATCTATAATCAGCACGTCTTTTCATTGGTTGATCATCATTCTTATATATTTTTAGACGCCGATCATCACTAGGATGTACCCTTCCAATTCTTTCGTGGACGGATCGGCGAGTGGCACCATTTTGCCTATATTCAATAAATCTATTATTGCATTCAGGACAGTTATTCCATGTAGGCAGCTTTAAACCTTCGTTCCAACAGTGTCTGAAGAAAGCACAATCCCAATGTGCACGTTCTTGTTCTCGGACATATTCTTCTTGTTCTTCCTCAAACCTTTCTTCTTCGCGCCTTCTTTTCTCCTCCTCGTATTCACGTCTCTGGTAGTGCTCTTTTTCTTGCTGACGCTGCCACTTATTGAGGAGAATACGCGATGTGACTCTGGGTTTAGAAGAATTCCCAATTTCAAATTGGCTATTCGGGAAGCGAGGTCTCTCCTCGCGAATCTGTTCGATCGTGATTTGCCGATTAGGATCTACTGAGCCACTCTGCTTCGCTTTCTTTGACGTCAGGACTCTCATTTTTTCCTTTTCTCCAGACTCGGCAGTACTTACCATATTGATTGAGAACCCAACCATGTTCTGAGGAAACGGGTTACTGTCCAACTTCATCTTATTGTCGAATTTCAGGTGCCCTTCTTGGATAGCTTTCTGAATCCTCACTCTAAAAACCCTGCATTCATTGATGGAATGAGAATTTCTATCATGGAATCCACAGTACCTCTTATCTTTCACTCCATCAGGCCGAAGCATAGAATGCCCCTCTGGTAGCTTGATTCGGCCTTCCTTTACAAGATAATCAAATAATTTATCTGCCTTAGTTACATCAAAATCATAGGTGCCCTTATTCTGTTTAATTCACCTCTGATTCACCATGACTGGTTCTTTATTCCACACTATCTCTGCTGCGGCTATTTCCTCGCTATCTTCATACTCATCTTCTTGATCTGCTTTTTCAAGGAATTGGTTATAGATGTCAGCTACATCATTATTTTTAGCAAATCTGGCATCTTTCTTGAAACCATATGCCTGGTTACTCATCAAGGCCAATCTGTGTGACAACTGGCCCAGATCATCAAATTCCATCCCGAATAGCTTCTCCCGAATGGCAGGCAGCATGCCAGCTACAGCCATACCAGCCAGCTGGTCATCAGGTATGTTCAGAGAAAAGCACATGCTCTTTGTTTCCCTAAATCTCCTGAGGAACTCCGTAGGTGTTTCATTATTCCTCTGCCTTAAGCTGGTCAAATCAACCAACTTTTTCTCGGTACTGCCAATGTAGTAATGAGCATGGAATTTCTGCTCCAGGTCTTTCCAAGTACAAATCGACTGAGCAGGCAAAGAAGCAAACCATGTAAAAGCTGGACCCGTCAGTGACAAAGGAAAGTATCTGATTCTGAAAGCCTCATCTGCCGAAGCTTCTCCAAGCTGCATCAGATATCGAGCTATATGCTCCACAGTGCTAGTATCATCTTGTCCTGAGAATTTAGTAAACTCTGTAGGCACCTTGACTCTATTCGGCAATGATACCCTTTGGTACCATTCTGGGAAAGGAGACGAGTACATGTACCCCTGATTTTTAGGCTTCAGACCGAATTGATTTTGCAATACATCGGTCATTTTTTGCACCATGAGGTCAATACTGGTATCTTGATTCCCTGGTCTTCCAGCAAGCATGCCTGCAGTACCAACATACCCAGGATTCGGGAGAGCGTCGATAGCATTGTAATCCATAAACTCTGAATATCCGTTTCCATACATGTCCCTTTGCAGCCTGTTGTTCAGAGGGGATATCTTATAAGCAGAAGCAGGTGGATTTCCCGTGGTGCCGAATGCCATATCACCATATGTACGAGGTTTCGGCAATGCATGCTGAAGCTCTTGCTGAATCGGCTGTCCATTCGCGTCTTTGGTTCCAGAAGCTTCAGTTTCTTCAGTACCTTTACCATGACGTTTCGGAACCGATGCTTGAACATTGAAATATGTTGGTCCACCAAGTTGCCCATGCACTTGCTCAAAAGGCTTATCCACGTGCTGACCAAAGATGTTGACCAGTATGAGCCGAAAACTGTTCAGGAATGCAGCATTATGATTGGTCATTGTTTCTCCCAAAGCCTTGTACAACAAGCTAGAAAGCTTCTCTCTTTCTTCATCTTCAGCAAGATCAGATTGTCCCGGCAAAAGAACTCTTGGCAGATCTGACTTGAGAAACGGCGCACCACTCCTGTTCTTAGCAAAAGACAGCAAGCACTTCTTGATGAACTGATCTGCAGCAATCTTCACCATCTGTTGATGTTCATCAGATAATTTTTCGAAAGTGACATCCAGAATGTCTTTTAATTCAGGCATCTTCGAAACTTGTCGTGTCCCACCGGGCGTGCCAAAAAGTGTGTTGACGTAAAATCCGCACCCCACGCCAAGCACACAGCAAGCCGAATTAGCTGGCTTCACACGCAGCACGAGTGTTTGAATCCGAAAGCGTGCCAGTCAATTTTCCTGAAACTGACAAAGGGAGAAAAGATGTTTAGATAACACCTGGAACGTACCGGGCAATACCAGTCAGTTCCATATTTGCGGCTACGGAGCCAGTTTCGAACGACACATAGCTACGGAGAAGCTATCTGTCGGCAGTTAAAGCCTCATTCGGCAATCGGCAAGGCACGCAGGGAGCGCACTGCCGAATGCGTGACGTGAGCATGACGAAAGATCGGCTTTCAGCCGAATGAACATTGTAACGCATACTCATAGCCGATTAACGAGAAACAAAGCATGATAGATAAATAAAAGGGCGAAAGCATGACCATAATTTCATAATAAACAAGAATGCATAGATTAAAAGCACTAGTCTACCGCATGTCTAGGTACTTTCCAACCCGTCAGGCATGAAAACAAACAAGTTAATCCACCGCATGATACGACTTACTTGGAATCACACCACCAACCAAGAATAGGACAATCCACCGCATGATACGCCCTAAACATGGAAGGCTAAAAGCATTCTTTATTTAAAAACAAAACCGTGGACGTGTTTCACTCGTGACGATACTGCCGAATTCAGCTATATAGCCGAATCGGGTTCCGTGGAGAAGGAACATGCTTCGTCGATGATGACAGATCTATCAGATCGAATCGAATTCTAATCCACCGGATGATTAGCTCTAAAACGACCCAAAAACCTGCATCTACCGCATGATACCCGGTTCTGTCAAGATCTATGCAAGACCAACGAGCCTGAACCCGCAACACGTGGCAATCTAGATTGACTTCGATTTCGGCTATGAAAAGCAGAGCATCGTGAGCTGGAGCCGATTCTAATCAACCTAGACTGGGCAAAGGAGTGTTGTAATGAATCGAACACAAAGGTAAAATCCAGAGCAACACATGGTAACTTAATGAATCTATCAGATCTTGCCAAAATCCAATAGAGCCGATAACTTGTTCCAAGCTAAAACTTAGCCCACCGCATGGCTCATGATCTAGCAATGGAACCTTCCTGAACCAAGGCCTAAATCCACCGCATGATACTAGGCATGATGCAGGGTTGCCGGTACTTACGGAGGTCGACGGATCGATGACTCCTCTCGAAGAACTCGACGACTCGACTAAAGGACTCGATGTTGGCACGGGGCCGGTTTGTTGTATGATTGATTGGATTCGATCACAGCTGCCATGGGTTTATATTTATACCCAGGTCTTGATACAACTCCTAGTCGGACACGACTACAATACTTGTTTCTAAAAATAAATGACGAATCTTCGTGCCCATATTGCGTTCCTTGTTCGAACCGGCCTTTTCCTTATGTTTTTCCACGTCATCACGCCTTCCCGAATGCTACCGCTTTTACCTGCGGAACTGTGCCTCTGCCGAATGACGACGCGTTCCCGACCGCAGAGCGTTATTGCCGAATACTTCAGAGAAAGCCCCTTAGCCGAATGGTATCCTTCCATCAAATCCGGCCCACACGTCAGCCTCTTCCTGGTGCTAAATTTTGGTGTTAACACAAGGCTATCATGATAGATTTACACTCTGCAGAGGTTTCGCCCTTTTCCCACCAGTCGCGTAAAAGTTCAAAGGAACTTTGCACCCAACCACGCACATCGACACTTCCGAGGTGTGACTGCATAGGGACGCTACGAGGCTTTTCACAAGACACTCTAACAAGACAGTAGCTGCTGGGGTACTACAAGGTGGTGAGTCCTTAGGCACCGAGATCGACGTACGCCTACGGAGTCCACCGTAAGGGGGTCGATGGCGTCCAGAGCGCGGGTATCCACCCCAACATTGCACAACGCGCGGAGTTCTCAATCGCTGAGACTCCCAACACGGGACTGGGTCTAACGAGACCTAGCCGACGGGGCTACCGTCCTCGGTGGAATCGGGAAATCACCCCGTGCCTTGCCTCCCACAACGCCGTTGGCCCCTCGGTAACCACTATCAAGCTAGAGCCGTACAAGCTACTCGTCCAAGACCAGAGCCATTATAGTTCCAGCGGTGGCGACAGGCTCCTGGGTTGCCACTTTAAGAACCGGTCCTTAGAGGGAGACACTAGAGCAAAGCACACAGCACATGCTCTAGCTCCCTAATCCATGTTGCTAAAAAGCAAGTTTTAACGTTAAAGTTGAAGTGGACCATTAATACAAGTTTAACAGTTAAATAAAGGTGACAGTAGCTGCGTCTAGCAAAGTTCTACCCATATGCAATAAACCCAAGGTAAACAAGGATAGGATAAACAAGACTAGGTACAACCTTAATAGGTACATCAAATTAGACACATGCATGTATGAAATAATTTAATACAGGTGAGTAGGTAGCAAGGATTGTCCGTGCTATAACTTGCCTTCCTCAAAGTGCTGCTGCTGCGAGTCCGGCTCCTGAAGGTCCTCGTACTCAAACTCCAACGGCAACGGCTCACTGACTGGACACGAATCACCACACAAGCATCCACACAAGCCAATACATGCAAACAAGAGTATTCTATTAGAAACAGCACACCAACAGTGAAAACAGTACAAAAACAGGAGCTAGGAGTATTCTACGTTTTGTTACGAACACGTGAGCGCAAGAATCACACTAATCGGAGCTAAAACGAGAAAGTTATGGCATTTCTAAGTTCCAGGGGCTTATTTGTGAAAAACTCAGGGACCTAAATGTAATTTTGTAATAGAACAGGAGGATTTATATGCAAAAAGGCAAGGCTGGACCTCGGGGTGTAAAAACAGGAGAGATCAGGGACTAAAGAGTAAACTAGGGGCATATCGGTAATTATTTTTGAAAAGGGCTGGACGGCGGGTTTATTTTGCGAAAACTTGGGGTCTCTTTTGCAAAACCGCCAAGGCTGACCGGTCACTACTGGCTTGACTTGGGCAGGAACTGAATCCGGGCCGTTGGATCTGATCTGGACGTCCTGGATTTAAAACGCGAAGGGGTATCGGCTGTTCTAATCTGGACGGTCGATCTCGGATCGGACGGCTCACGGCGAGAGGCTCGCCGGGGACGACGACTGCGCGGCGGCGCCGCTCGGCCGGCGACGGGTGTTCGCCGGAGTTAAGGGTTTCTCGCGCTAGGAGGCTCTGTTTTCGATGAGGTCTGGCCCTACAGATTCAGGGAGACATGGCGAGTCGACCTAGGGGGTTCTAGTCAAGCGTTGGCCGACGAGGGGGTAGGACGACGGCGCGCGGCGGAGTAGAACTCCGGTGTACCGCGGGGAGTGGGTTTTGGGTGGTTTCGGGGTCGGTTTTTTTGGCTCTGGAGCTTCAGGGAAAGGTGGAAAATGCTTCTGTGGGGTTCTAGTTGAGCATAGTGCAGAGGGGAAGGTGGACGACGGTGACCGGCGGACGGTCATCGACGGCGACCGAGGGGAATCGAGCTACGACGCTGGGATGCGCAAATTGAAGGGTGGGAGAGCATCAGTACCTCGAGGCGAAGCTCCTGGATATGCTGGATTGAAGCGACGGGGTCCCGATGAGGGTGCTCGTCGGAGTCCGACGCTCGGCGGCGGCGCTGCGCGAGGAAGGAGAGGCTGCGGTGCTGGAAAGGCTCGAGCGCTGGTTGGTGAGGCTCAGGGGTGCGGGGGAAGGCTTTTATAGGGGCTCGGAGGGCCTAGGGAACTGAGGTGGGGGTCGTCGTGGATGGAAGGTCCGGCGGCGGCGGGAATCACCTTCCATAACCGAGCGGTGTGGTTACCATACTGGGAGCGAGCGGGAAAGGAAGGGAAAGGGGCGAGGAAACTTCGGGGAAGGCGCTAGGAAGCTTCCTGGCGCGCGGGAGGGCTGGCTGGAGCGGACCGAGGTGAGCTGGGCCGCGGCGCTGCTAGCTCGGCGCGGGGGAAGAAGAAGGGAGGGAGGAAGAAGATGGCTCTGACAGGTGGGGGCCGAATGGCAGTGGCTGGGCGGGCGCTGGAGAAGAGTGAAGGGAGCGGAAGCGAGCCGGGGAAAGAGTTGGAGGGGCGAAAGTGGGGCGGGCCGGAAGTTGGAGGAGCAGAAACGGACTTGAGCTGCTGGAGGAGTTTGGGCCACGAGCAGGGTTGGCGGACTGGGCCGAAGGGGAGGGGAGAGGGGGCGTTGGGCCAGCAGTGGGTGTTGGGCCAGACCAGAGGAAGAAAAGAGGGGGGGGGGGGGGAAACGAACCGGGAAATGAGTTCAGGGAGCAAAAACAAACTATGGGCCTAACAACTTTTCTAGAGCTCCAAACAAAGTGATTCAAATTTGAATTTAAATAAATTTAAATTCTTGTTTGAACCACAAGCAATACAAAAATAAATGCAGCGGCATGAATGCAACAGTAAATGTTTCTACAACTTATATTTGATTTTAATTTTCAGAAATTCTTTATTTAGCCTATATTAATTACGAACAAGATAGTAAATAACATTAAACAATTAATTTAATTGCTAAAAATTTTAAATAGGACATTTTTGGGTGTTACATTGGTGAAACAATTGGGGCAGCCACACTCTCCAACGTTGTTGCTAGTTCGTTTTGCCACGGCTTTGGCACACCACAAACTCGTGCGCCTGGCAGTGGCTGGCAGCCAAGCAGCCTCGTATAACTGTATGTATAAGTAATCAAAATATAACAGACTTCACACCATGGAAATGCTAGGGAACTAAGAATTATTTGAAATAATTAATAACTTGCATAATTAAAAGGAAAAAACGCATGCCGCAATTTCACCTTCCATTGCATTATACCCCAGAGATTGTGCATTTGTACACCCAAATCACATTGCCAATTCAGTAATCCTTACCATGAGCATATGGATGGTTACATGAACATACAAAGGGATACATAAAACGCTCCCTCCTGAACCTCCCTTTCCATCATGCACGAGCATGACAGACATGCACTGATGATGGCACCCACCACCCCACCATTATACCCAAAGAAACCACGGCAACAAAAGCTTGAAACGACGGCTAAACTTGTACTACTAGCTATGCTAAATAACTCGCATATATGCGTTCATGCATGCCTCCATGCAAAAGCATACACGGCATAAATGCAGCTAACACTGGAGAGCACACGTGCGTGCGTGCTACACCGAGCACTGCTCCTGCGCGCCGTTGTAGTTCATGCGCTGCCTCTTGATGCTCCCGCCGGCGCCGCCGGAGGACGACGTGTCGCTGCTCGCCGTCGTGCGGTCCATGACGCCGCGCAGGGCCTCCTGCACCGACGCGATGCACTCGTGCCTACGGTGCGACGACGCGGCGCGCTCGTGGCCGTCGTGGTCCTCGCCGTCGTCGTCGCCCTGATCGTCCTCCGCTCCCTCGTCAGCGGTGATGAGGAGCACGCTCTGGACGCGGCCGCCCAGCGTGGTGATCTCGGCCCGGCGCGCGCGCATCCGGAGGGCGGCGAGGGCACGGACAATGTCCGGGATGAGGTCCGGGCGGTCCTCGCAGCAGAGCGACGCGCGCACCACGAGCCGCCCAGCCCTGTCGGCCTCGGCGTCCACGGCCAGCTCGTCGGCCTCCGTAGGCAGGAGCTGCGCCGGCCCGGCGCCCCCTTCGTCGTCTCCCGCGACGGCGGCTGCCGCGGCGGCCACCATCATCGCGGAGGTCTGCCGCTTCAGCTCCTTGACGTGGTCCAGCACCTCGGCCAGCAGCGACGCCTTGTCCGTCTGCACCCACGCCCACGCGACAAGAACACATACAATCACACACGAATGAGGGATTAGTGACATTGAACGGACCGTTTTACAGCATGAACATTGGTATCTCGATCACGATGCAAGAATCGAAGCATGATGATTAGTCTGGCTTAGACCTTTGGAATAGGGTGGCGCACTCACACTAGGAAAATGATCGAGTGTGTGAGCGTGAGAAAAAAAAGGCTCGCAAAAATTGCGGTGCAGCTTTTCTCTCTGCATCTGCATCCTCATGGCCTTTTGAGCTTTTACACTTGCTACGCGCGTATAGGTGTCCGTGGTGGTGTCGTACTGTACTGTCGTATATAGTATGTATATGTATATACACCTGCGCTCTGACACGACATATGTAACGCATTCATGTCATGTCGCACAGGGGTTTTTGAAGCCGATCGATGATTTCCCCAGTTGCCCAAGCAGAAACAGCGGCTTCTCCGCGAGTGAAAGATTTTTGTGCTGCATGCCTCCTCGATCCTGTTGTGTCAGGAGTTCAGCACTTCAGCAGTGCATCGCATCCGCATGCGGCGTGCGTGCTGGTTCCTGCCGTTGCCACTAATGCCCACCACTTTGTTAACACCAACGCTTATCTTATCCAACTTATGTTGGTGTGGATATATACGAATAATATATAGTACTACACTTGTACTACCACATATACTTTTGATCATGACCCTGCAGGAATGGAAAATATTGGGTCTATACAAGTAGTTTAGCGTGCACGCCGTTAGGTAATAGTAAGGGGAAACTTCAAGCCCGGCAAAGTATACTAGAACCTTACTGGAAGCAGCTTCATGTAATGATGCAAACTACAACTTTTCCCAAAGCTGTATCTAAGATCTACGTGCAGGTCAAATTGATTCAAACTAAGCTTTACCTGCCTTTCTAGTAAGACCTAATCATCAGTCGAAATAGACGTAGACGCCATACAGTTTTCAACTTTTCATCACTGCAAACTACTAGTAGTTGCTAATAATGATCCCCTCCCCAGCGCACCTGCGTTTTTTGCTACTATCATCATTACACGAGCTAGGGTCATCATTTATCGTCCGTGACATTTCGTCTGTTCCATTGTATGGATCATGGATATTTCCACTTCTTAGTAAATTTGATTGATGCTTCGATCGCGCGCACCATCCAGAACGACAACGAGGAGGAGATCGAACGACGTGATCAGTATGTATCCAGCAGATGACCAAAATGGTGGCGCGTTAATTTGATGTTGGTTTCTTTGTAAGTTTATTAACTCGTGGCGATAAAAAAAAGGAAGCAAGAATCGATCTGATGATCACCTTGGTGGTGTTGGGGAGGAGGCTGCGGAGCCTGGCGAGGTGCCCGTTGATCCTCTGCCGGCGGCGGCGCTCGGCCTCGCTGTGGCTCCGCGACGCCGCCAGCGCCTTGGCGTCCATCATCTCGCGCGCCGTCATCCGCCCCAGCTCCGCCTGGAGGCTCCCCAGGAGCCCCGACACCACCGCCGCCTTGCCGCTCCCCTCCGCCGCGCGCTGCTGCTGCTGCACCTGCACCGCGGCCGCCGCGTCGAAGCCGAACCCGAACACCCCGCCGTGCCCGAGCCCGCCGACGGCGTCGCAGGCGGCGTAGGCCCCCATGGCGCCGAAGCCCGCCACGGCCGGCTCGGCGAACGGCGCCGCCCCGAGCCACGGGAGCAGCTGGTGCGCGGCCTCCTGGCTCCCGTGCTCGACGCCTCCATTCCACATGGTTGCCGAGGGATAGATCATAGAGATAGGTGTCGCTCCTAGCTAGCGAAAGCGCGCTTGGAGTTCTTGGCTCTCTGGTTGGTTGGTGGTGGCCGGACTGGCGATGGTGGCTTCCGGTTCCGGTTGCTCTCTCGCGCTCGGTCAAATGGGCGTTCGTCGCCTTTTAAGCCGGCTGCTCGTGGCCACCGCGCACGGCGACGGCTTTGTGGGGGGTGGCTTTTTATCGAGCCCTTTTTGGCGGCCGCGGCACGGTAGTGGCCGAGACGGCAAGCGAGCGAGACACCCAGGGGCTCGTGTACGGCACTACGCTAGCTAGTCAGGGGGGCCCGGCCTGCTGTCTTCTAAAGATTTTTTTTCCAAGTAGATGTTTCATGGTACTATAGTGGTACTCTGGAGTACTCATCCGTCTCACAATATAAGCATTTTTCAATTTCTATGCATCACGTTTAACCGTTCGTCTTATTCAAAAAATTTATAAAAATATAAAAACAATTATGATATACTTAAAATATATACGATGATAAAACATGTCATAACAAAATAAATAATATTTTCATAATTTTTTTGAATAAGACGAACAGTCAAACGTGAACAGAAAAAGTCAATGAATGTTTATATTATGGGACGGATGGAGTATATGCTTTGAATAGAACAGGGATGTGACTAGGGCACTAGGGAATAGAGTCAGTTGTCATCGATTGTTGTCTATGGCATGTAGGACTAGCGATAGTACGTGAGGTCCAGGATCCGGTGTTGTTGGAATTTTTCTTTCTTGAAAAAGAAGTGTGTGTTGGTCTGGAGTAAAGTGATGTTGGAGGTTTCTTTGATGCTTGCTTTGGATATTCTTTTCTGAAAGTTGAGTGTGAATCAAATTTTGAAATGGAAGAGAGTAATAGGGAGACACGAACCATAAAAATCTTGGCAACAACGGTGATAGGATGGCCCACATGCCATGACGCGGTGACATCTGGAAATTGGTGTAACTTTTGTTTCTCTTATGGCAGTCTCAACCCTCCAACTAGGATAGTTTTCATAGCATTAAATAGAGTGACACGTAGGACTATTAGCTTATGTGGCGCTATATTAAATAGGAGATGGGGAGAAAAGAGCAAGATACTGGGTCTCGGTCTCATGTAAGACCCAGTTTCTATACTAGAACCTATACATAGAACACTACCAAATTTGGGTTGGGAGATGATAGTGTCTTCATTATAGATAAAAACAAATACGATTGGTGGAGAGGAGAGATGATGAATTTATTGAAGACCCAAACTAAGAAATTATGGGTTGGAGAACATAATGTCTAAAGTAGTGTCTTGCTAACATGACATCATGGACACTATCTATGGATAAAATGGATTGGGACTGCCCTTAATTTTGTTAGGAATAGAAGCTAAGTGGGTTTCTTGGGTTATCTTCAAATACTATACTAGCAAGAGCGTATAGTGACATCCATATTGAATAGAAAAATGAGACTGCCATAACACTACACGAGATCAAGCTACGCTATTTTATATATAAAAGATACAAAAATCTCATATGATATATGGTTTAGTCTACGCTGCAAATTTCATCATCAGTACGATTTGCCATTGGGAAAAATGATAAAACATATGCAAGCAGGATCATGCGATGGACGCGACGATGAACCAAGAAAGTGAAGAAAAATACACTCGGCCAGATCCTACTACTAGTAGTAGTGTGTGCCTATGTGACTTTTAATTTGGGGCGGCGAGGGGGGTAAACACCTGCTCACCTCAGCTCAATCACACGCCGACTTGGCACGTTTGTGCGTGGCGCGGCCGGACGACCACATTTAGCAAAGTTTATGCTCGTTTGGTTCATAGTGCTAAACTAAATTCGGACACCCTACAGTCTAAACTACCAAACATGGTATCTAAACTAGTGTCTAAAACTGTCTAAACTATTGTAGTACCTTTAGCATCCAAAGATGTGCTAAAACTATCTGAAACATCATTTTTCCCTCAACTACCCCCATTATTTATTGCCCTCTCCACCCTTCCTAAACCGTGGGTAGCAGTGATGAGGGGTATTATGGTCTTTGGTTACAACATTAAACACTTTTAGACCACAGTTTTAGACACCACTAACCAAACAGACCCTTAGTGGGGGTGAGTTGGAGAGGGTACCTAGCGCAGGTAGGATTTTTAGTGGATGAAAAAATGAGGAAAAAAAGTGAAAACTCTCAAGAAATTGCTCTTTTCATTTGACGTCACACGGCCATTAAAATATTTTTTCCAATGGATCCTGGGTACTCTACGACGAGGTGTGGGTTCAAAAACATTTTGTAAAATAATAAATAGTTCAAAAAAGACAAACTTATATACTTTTAATCTTTCAAAAGAGTTAAATGCGAATAAAAAATTGAAATGGAAGAAAGTAACAAGAAAACAAGAACCGTAAATTTAGACATCAATTTCCTACTGACACCCTTATAGTTTGTTTGGTTTGAAGACTGATTCAATCTGGTATGGATCGGTCTGGAAGGCACGCAGGATCGGGTCATCCGTTATTTTTGTGAGGAATGAATTGGTTCTTCCGATTGGCTTACGGGAGTGGGATGACCCAGTGATGGATGACATCATCTTACGACGCAAACCCAATACGGTGATTAGGTTCGGTATTCAAACACATCGTTAGTGGCTCACGTAGACATCAAAGCTCAGGAAGAGCTGAAGAAACATTTTCCTAAAACCCCTGAAGAGAAAAAAACATATTAGTCGTAGTCATATTTTATATCATTTGTACCATGCGAGCTATCTAGTAAAATCACTTTCCCTTTCTGTACGTAGCAACTAGCAACCATATGGTACAAAATGGCGCTTCTCACGTCGTCATAGAGAATCCGTTTGGCAAAAAGAAAAAAGTTTAGTGGCTAATTAGGTTCGACGTTGCAGTAGCTTAAGCCATCCCCAATCCTCCTAGTCAGCTAGCGTCCATAGAATTAATGAGGCTGCCAAGTAAGAAGAAAATTTTATGTGGCAGAAGAGTTAAGGAGGAGAGAGAAAAAAATCATGGAAACCGGGTCACATGCAGGAAACCAGATCGTCACGCATTCCAAGGGAGGGAAGCCAGTAAAAATATTCAGACACGTGCTTCCAAAAAAATTGGAGGAGAGTGAATGGACTAAAAAATTAATCAATGGCTCACGAGAAGACACTATGGATTGGTTGCGTACTATAGCTTCTAAATCTGATGTCTTGATGATATGACAACATAAACACTATTTATGGACATTTTGGATTGGGATTGGCATTACGAAAGCTCTAACCTGATTACATACGTTCCTTTCATGTTGTAGTAGACCTTTTTTTTACTTACGCCGCCGCACGGCTCGCAGCACCAAATGAGACGAGGGAAGTCGGAGCAGCTGCGAATGAGGTTCCGAAACGGAAGCGGAGCCGGCGATTTGACAATGCAGGGGGGCAGTTTGAAACCTTCGTGAATCCGTGACGGATCGGCGCGGCCGTGGACCCAACGTCCCAACCAGCACACACAGCAGCTCGCCGCCTTGCATAAAGCCGACTGGCGCTGCGGAGCAGTCAATGGAAAAAGGCGCCCCGCCCCGGCGTGCCGCCGCCGCAGGGAACAGCGCGGCGCTGCGTGCCCACCCCAAACCCAACCCCCCCTCCTCCTAGCCATCGGCTACGGCTAGGCTACGCGGGCAGAGGCCTAGGAGCGCCGCGCCGCGAGCGAGCCAGCCGAGCCGGCGGTTGGCCGGGACTGAGCAACCCAAAAGGCGCACGCACCCCTGCCGCGCGCGCCCCCGACCCCGAAGCCACGTCTTGGTCTTGCCCGCGGGCGGCTGGCTGCGCGGGCGCGTGATTGTGTCCGCGCGCCGCGGCCGGGGGCCTTTTGGCAGGTCCGAGCAGCGAGCCCACGCCGCCTCCTCGTGTCGCAGTTATTCGAGATCCCCCGGCCGCGCGCCCCGGCCCTCCTCTCTTGTGACTTGTCCTTTTTTTTTTATCCCCGTCGTTCCGCCGTGCCGAGCCGTGCTGCGCGCGCGCGCGGCCCGAGGCGCGACCGGATGATTGTGTCCCGCAGGCTCACAGACGCCGCCCCCTTCGCGTCCGTTCCGTGCCTGCGCCTGGCCGCGGCACGCACGCCCCGCCCCGCCCGCACGCTCCCTGAGGAATATCGCCTGCCGCTGCCGGGTCCGCGCGCGACGCCTCGGGCGGCCGCTGCAGCCAGCCAGCCAGCGATCTCTCCGCTCCGCCGGCAACGCGCGGCCGGCCGGCCGGCTGCGTTGGTTGGTTAGGCTCGTCGCCCGATGGGGGTGGTAGAGCTCGGGGGAAAAAGATCGAGCTCGCGAAAGGTGGCCTGCCGCGGGTCGGGCAGAAAGTTGGCTTTGGCCCTTGGCCGTGCAGCGTGGCAATGTGTTGGGACTTTTCTCGTGCCGGCCGCCTTTCGCTCTTCTTTTTGTCCCAACTCGTAGGCGTCGCATTTGCATTCCCATCATCTACCGCGTGGACGTGGGCCAGGCATCTTGTCAGGCGATCGAACCGCCCGCCCGGCTCGTGACGCGCTGTCGAGCTTTTGCTCGTCGAGCCTCCGGATCCCGCACCACCAAAATACCACTACGACAGCATGCACGGCCAAAGAGCAAACGCACTCAGAACTACAGATCGCCGACGCCACTACTGGCTCGATTAATTAGTTCACACGCCTTTTCGGCTGCTAATGGAGGGAGAGACCGAGAGGTGTCAGGTGTGCGTGTGTGCGTATAGTATTAGCGTTTGTGGGCAGTGAGACGGACGGACGGACTGACCTGACGGATCACATCGTGGAGTCTGAATCGGAGGCGATGATGCCGCCAGCCACCGCACCGCACCACCACCGCCTCTCGCCTCTCTCGTGTTCGTGGCCTCATGGATCATGGGGGCCGGGGCATCCCGCCCCCCACCGCGTGCGCTTGAGAATTGAGATCATCGCAACGCCATTATGACGCGGGCACCATGCGGCTTTTCCCTTTGCTCCTCCCCGCCGGAACAAGATTTCCTAGAAAGCGTGCTCGCCTTTTCTCGGCCAAAAAGGGAGGGAGCATCAGAGAAAAAAGAATTACCGGTGGGGTACAGGTACAGGACTCTCCCGAGATCGATTTACTTGAGCTGTGCGCCACCACCTACGCTCATGTGCCCAAATTATAATGCCCATAGGTAGACCTCGCATCCATCCATTATACTTTGTATATATATAATATATAGTACTCGGGAGAGTATACTTGGTGTAGCTTGTGAATATGATCTTGCTTAAGTGTAATACGTTTACTCAGTAGCTGTAACACCCAAAGTTCGCAAATTTAAAATTTTTTGGCAAATAATTAATTATTTAATGCTTTCACCTGTTTTATTAAGGCTAAATAATAATTTTTCTAAAATTAAAATCAAATATAAGTGATAGAAACATTTATTGTTGCATTCATGCTGCCGCATTTATTTTTGTATTGCTTGTGATTCAAACGAGAATTTAAAAATATTTAAATTCAAATTTGAATCACTTTGTTTGGAGCTCTAGAAAAGTTGTTAGGCCCATAGTTCGTTTTTGCTCCCTGATCTTTTTCCTGAGTCCACTTTTTCCCCTCTTCTTTCTCTTCCGGGCCGGCCCAGCCTTTTATTTTCTTTTTTTTTCCTCTTTTTCTTTTTCCAACCCCGGCCCATCTCCTTTCCTCGGCCCAGCTCGTCGCCCCGGCCCAGCACCGCGGCCCAGCCGACTCCCGCGCCCCCCTCCCCTCTCCCCCGCCGACACCTCGACCCCACCCGTCATCTTCACCTCCTACCTTCCTTTCCTGCTCGCCGCTAATGGCGCGGTTGCCGCGGGCGACCCGTACGCCGAGGCCCACCGTCCCCCGTGCCTTCTTAACCTGGCCAGCGCCATCGCCCGAGTCCCCTCATCCCCTCGTCAGCAACCCTAGCGCCGCCACCGCCCCGACTTCACCGCTCCCGAGCTCGCCGAGCTCCGAGCTCCACCGGCCGTCGTCGTCATCGCACTCCGGCGCTCCTCCACCCCTGCTGGACCTCGGTACAGCATCGCCGCACCTCCTGGAGCACGCTGAACCGGAGCACGACCTTCCCCGTGCACCAGGGCTTCGTTCCCGACGAACACCGACGCCGAGCGCCGCCCCTCATCGACGACCCGTCGCCCCACGCCCTCTCCGACCAATTCCTCGCGCCTGGAGCACCCTTGGGAGGTAATGCGGCTTCCCAGCTCTTCAATTTTGGCGCTAGAGCACCGTAGCGCCCTTCCCCGCGAACCCCGCCGTCGGCCGACCGCCGGTCACCGCCGTCCGCGTGTTCCTGTGCACGAAACTCCACTTGATCACTACCAGTGCACTCGCCATCGTTCACTGAGCACCCAGAGCCAAAAATCCGACCCAATCGCTCCCCAAAACTCCATCCCCGCTGCACACCAGAGCCCGCTCCGCCGCTCACCGTCGTCAGGTCGCTTCGCCGACCGAAGCACGTCTTGATCCCCCAAGATCGACGCGCCACCTTCTCCTGAACCTGTAGGATCAAATCCCGTCGCAAATGGCAGCCTCTAGCTCGAGAAATCGCCAACTCCGGCGAACTCTCGCCGCCGGCCGAGCAGCGCTGCCGCGGCTCTTTCTTCCCCGGCGAGCCGATCTATCCTGGGCCGCCCGATCAAGATCCGACGGCCCACGTTGAGCCACGTCGCGAGTCAACCGGCAGCGTACCGGTCAGCGCTGGCTTTTATGCTAAAGAGCCCCTGGCTTTTCCAGAAATTAACCCGCGGTCCTTATTTAATTCAAAAATAATTGCAAATAGGTCCTGTTTTATTCGTTTAGGCCCCTGGAAATTTTAAAACTTTGCCAGCAAGCCCCCGAATCTTAGAATCGCTATAACTTTCTCGTTTTAGCTCCGTTTTGCGTGATTTTCGCGCTCACGTGTTCGTAGCGACGCGTAGAATATTTCTAGCTCCTGTTTTTGTACTGTCCTTACTGTTTGGTGTACTGTTCTAATAGATTTAATTTGCTTGCATGTGATGATTGTTTTGGATTGCGTGCGTGATGATCGTGTCCAGTCGGTGAGCCCGTAGCGTTGGACTACGAGTACGTTGAGGACGTGCCGGAGCAGGAGTTTCAGCAGCAGCCTTACTCCGAGGAAGGCAAGTTATAGCACGGACAATCCTTGCTACCTTCTCACTCATTTAATACACTGTTCTTTACATACGCATGTGTCTAATACTGTTTACCTTTAAGGTTGTACCTAGCATTTATTTCCCTGTCCTTGTTTTTCCTATGGGTTTATGCACTTGGGTAGTATTTTGCTAGGCGCAAATACTGTCACCTTTATTTAATTGTTAATATTGACTTAATGGTCCACTTCAACATTAATGGTAAAACTTGCTTTTTAGCAACTTGGACTAGGGGGCTAGAGCATGTGCTGTGTGCTTTGCTCTAGTGTCTCCCACTAAGGACCGGTTCTTAAAGCGGCAACCCAGGAGCCTGTCGCCACCGCCGGAACTATATGGGCTCTGGTCTTGGTTGAGTAGCTTGTACGTCTCTAGCTTGGCAGTGGTTACCGAGTGGCCTACGGCGTTGTGGGAGGCAAAGCACGGGGTGATTTCGGATTCCACCGAGGACGGTAGCCCCGTCGGCTAGGTCCCGTTAGACCCAGTCCCGTGTCGGGAGTCTCGGATTGAGGACTCCGCACGTCGCGCAGTATGGGAGGGATTCCCGCGCTCTGGACGCCATCGACCCCCTCACGGTGGACTCCGTGGGCGTACGTCGATCTCGGTGCCTAGGTTCTCACCACTTTGTAGTACTCCAGCGGCTACTGTCCTGTTAGGGTGTCTTGTGAAAGCCTCGTAGCGTCCCTATGCAGTCACACCTCGGAAGTGTTGATGTGCGTGGTTGGGTGCAAAGTTCTTTGAACTTTTACGCGACTGGTGGGTAAAGGGCGAAACCTCTGCAGAGTGTACGATCTATCATGATAGCCTTGCTCAGGGTCACGAGCGGCCTGGATCCTTTTTGATTAGAATATGGTATTTATTCCTGTTTAATGTCACTTACACTATTTAATTGGGTTACAACTGGGATCTCATTCACTTGTAGTAACTTGGATAAAGTTAAAACGAACCAACTAAAAGTGCTAATGCAGTTAAGCCAGTGTCGAGCCTTTTTGAGCCTTCATAACCCGTGCTATACTTGCTAAGTAATTCTGTTACTTACACTTGCTATTATCATCATTTTGGGCAAAATCCCGGACGGGTAACAGATTGGAGTCAGGCTGACTATGAGGTGGAGTTTCCGGAGGACTTGCCGTACTTCTGAGTTGGCGTTCCCCCAGTCAAAGTCCCTGTGGGATTGCGGCTACGCTTAGAGAGATGTATTAGTCTTCCGTTGTTCCATGTATTTCATATATGCAAACTCTGATGTACCCGCTACGTTATGTTGAATAATAAAGCATTGTACTCTGATTTTTACCATATTTGTTCGCTATATGTGTCGGTGGACTTCCTGGGCACACATATGGCCGCATTCGGGTTTTGTGTAAATCCGGGTGTGACAGATTGGTATCAGAGCCAAGTTGACTGTAGGAACGCAGACTAGATAGTACGGTTGACAAATTACTAGGAGACCCCCATGTTTCGAAATTTTAAAAATCTAACAGTCGAGTCTTGTGTGAGCTTATGCCTTTACCTGCTTGTATTTATTGTTATTATGCATATGTTTGATTTGGTTATTTGTAATGATTGTGATGGGCGTAGACACCTGTCTGCGACCATCTAGAAATAGGTATAAGGCTTAAGGACTTTATTGTTTAGATAGCAGGGGTTTATATCTATTTTCTCTTGAACTAATCCTCTGATATCTAACCCTTGTGATTATAGATGGCTCACCCCGGGGGCAATGCGGGCGGACAGCCTCCGCACCAGAATCCGCCCCCAAACCTGAACCCGAACCATCAGATCCCCACCATTGAGCAGCTGATGTATGCTCAAGTTCAGATGATGCAGCAGATGGCAGAGACCATGAGGTTGATCCAGCAGGGCCAGCATCATCCCCAGGCAGATGCACCGCCCAGAGACAAGAGGGGCGAGTTTCTGAAGGGACGCCCGCCGACCTTCAGCAAGGCCAGCGACCCCCTTGAGGCAGATGACTGGCTCAAGGCAGTGGAGAGACAGTTGAACATCGCCCAGTGCGATGACAGGGAGAAGGTACTGTACGCCGGAGGACAGCTTCAGGGGCCGGCGTTGGACTGGTGGGATTCATACCAGTCCTCACGCCCGGCCGATACTCAGATCACCTGGCAGCAGTTCTGCAGCAGCTTTCGTGCACACCACGTGCCGGAGGCTTTGATGGTCCTGAAGAAGAAGGAGTTCCTGGCTCTGAAGCAGGAAGGGATGAGTGTCACGGCTTACCGTGACAAGTTCGTTTCGTTGGCCCGTTACGCTCCAGAGGACGTGGCCACTGATCAGAAGAAGCAGGCCAGGTTCCGTGATGGTCTGCAGGACGCTCTCCAGTACCAGCTCATGTGCACCAAGTTCCCGACCTTTCACGAGCTGGTGGACGGCGCTCTGATGTTGGAGCACAAGCGCCGTGAGATGGAGGACAAGAAGAGGAAGCTCCAGGGACAGCAGGTGGGCAGCAGCAGTCGTCCACGCTTCACCCCTCCCCAGAGTCAGCCGGTGGGAGGCCAGCAGCGCTTCCAGGGTCAGTCCGGTTTGCTCAGTCGTGGCCAGTACCAGCAGCAGCGTCCTCAGTTTCCTCGGGCGCCACAGCAGCAGCGTCCTCAGGGTCAGCCGCAGATGGGTCCAGTTCAGCGCAGCCAGGTGCAGCCCAGTCCAGCTCAGCGCATCAGCCCAGTCAACACAACGCCAGTGGGACCGAGAGTGTGCTACCACTGTGGAGAGCAGGGACACTTCGCCAGTGCCTGTCCCAAGAAGACTCAGAACGCCGCCGGACAGCAGCAGCAGGGCAGCACTCAGAGAGCTGGCCAGCAGCAGGGTCAGCAGCAGGGAGGTCGTGCACCGCAGATTCCTGTTCGGGGCAAGGTCAACCACACCAGTGCAGAGACAGCAGAGGCCTCTACAGATGTGGTCGTGGGTACGTTCCTCGTCAATTCAACCCCCGCCACTGTTTTATTTGATTCTGGAGCATCGCATGCTTTCATTTCTGCTGCTTTTGTAAAAAAGAACCTAGTAGCATTATTGCCTATGAAGAATGCTATGCTAGTGAGCTCACCAGGGGGAGAGCAGCGCGCCACTCTACGTTGCCCCAGTATCACCCTCACCATAAGGGGGGTAGATTTCGAGGCACGCCCGATAGTCTTGGAGACCCTTGGATTTGATATGATCCTGGGTATGAGCTGGATGACCAGATATGATGCAGTGATCAGGTGTGCTACGAGGACCATTCAGCTGACAGCAGAGTCCGGTGACAAGGTGGAGTACCAGGCAGCCAGTTCCTCAGAGCAAGGCCAAGCAAATCAAGCTGAAGGGACATTGATGGAAGATATCAGGGTGGTGAGCCAGTTCCCGGATGTGTTTCCTGACGAGTTGCCAGGTATGCCCCCAGAACGAGATGTTGAATTTGTTATTGAACTAAAACCTGGCACTGCACCTATAGCCAAGAGGCCGTATAGGATGGGAGCGAAGGAGCTGGAGCAGCTCAAGAAGGAGTTGGACGAATTGTTGGCCAAGGGGTACATTCGTCCGAGTGCTTCACCATGGGGAGCACCAGTACTGTTCGTCGATAAGAAGGATGGTTCGCAGAGGTTGTGTGTGGACTATCGAGCCCTCAACGAAGTGACCATCAAGAACAAGTACCCGCTGCCGAGGATTGATGATCTGTTCGATCAGCTGAGAGGAGCTTGTGTGTTCTCCAAGATTGATCTTCGCTCGGGTTACTATCAGATGAGGATCCGTCCGTCAGACGTGCCGAAGACCGCTTTCACTACTCGGTACGGGTTGTATGAGTTCTTGGTCATGTCTTTTGGATTGACCAACGCTCCTGCATACTTCATGTACCTGATGAACAGCGTGTTCATGGATTATCTGGACAAGTTCGTGGTGGTATTCATTGATGACATTCTGGTCTTCTCCAAGAATGAGGAAGAACACGAAGAACATCTGAGGTTGGTACTGCAGAGACTCCGGGAGCATCAGTTGTATGCCAAGCTGAGCAAGTGTGAGTTCTGGTTGAAGGAGGTAGCGTTTCTGGGACACGTGTTGTCCAATGGTGGTGTGGCAGTTGATCCGAAGAAAGTCAGCGATGTGTTGAGCTGGAATCCGCCACGGGATGTGAGCGAGATCAGGAGTTTCCTTGGGATGGCCGGTTATTACAGACGGTTCATTGAAGGATTCTCCAGGATTGCTAAGCCGCTGACTGCTTTGCTAGAGAAGAATGCCCCGTTTGTGTGGTCAGAGGCTTGCCAGGTCAGCTTCGAAGAGTTGAAGAAGAGGTTGACTACAGCCCCAGTGCTAGTATTGCCAGATTTGGCTAAGAGTTTCTCCATCTACTGCGATGCATCCCGTCTAGGACTGGGTTGCGTCCTCATGCAGGAGGGCAGAGTCGTGTCGTATGCGTCCAGACAGTTGAGGAAGCATGAGCAGAACTATCCGACGCACGACCTGGAGTTGGCAGCTGTTGTACATGCCCTGAAGATCTGGAGGCACTACTTGATTGGGCACAGATGTGACATCTACACTGATCATAAGAGCCTCAAGTATGTCTTCACTCAGTCAGATCTGAACATGAGACAGCGTAGATGGTTAGAGCTGATCAAGGATTATGACCTAGAGATTCACTATCACCCAGGGAAGGCCAATTTGGTGGCAGATGCTCTGAGCAGGAGGAGTTATGTGAACAGGATCACTGGACACTGTTTGCCTGAGGAGCTCAGCCGAGAGTTTGAGCGGATGAGTCTGGGATTCGTCACCAGCCTCACAGAGATGGCAGTGGAGCCCACACTTGAGCAGGAGATCCGGAGAGGTCAGCTGCAGGATGAGAAGATCCGAGAGATTGTGGGGAATGTTGCATTGGGAAAGGCCCCTGGATTCCAAGTTGATGATCAGGGAACTCTGTGGCATGGAAAGAGGATATGTGTGCCAGACATAGCGCAGATCAGAGAGATGATTCTGAGAGAGGCACATGATTCAGCTTATTCGATCCACCCAGGCAGTACTAAGATGTATCAGGACATCAAGGAGAGATTCTGGTGGTACGGACTGAAGCGTGATGTGGCGACTCACGTGGCATTGTGCGACACATGTCAGCGAGTCAAGGCAGAGCATCAGAGGCCAGCTGGATTGCTTCAGCCGTTGAAGATTCCGGAGTGGAAATGGGAAGAAGTTGGCATGGACTTCATCACTGGTCTACCCCGCACTCAGAGAGGATTCGACTCCATTTGGGTGATTGTTGATCGTCTGACCAAGGTGGCCCACTTTCTACCAGTAAAGACCACCTACACAGGCGCCAGACTAGCAGAGTTGTACATGGAGCGGATTGTATGCTTACACGGGGTGCCGAAGAAGATTGTGTCAGATCGTGGTACTCAGTTCACCTCGCACTTCTGGCGGAAGTTGCATGAGTCCATGGACACGAAGCTGCATTTCAGCTCAGCTTATCACCCGCAGACAGATGGTCAGACAGAGCGGACCAATCAGATACTAGAGGACATGTTGAGAGCTTGTGCATTGCAGTATGGTGTCAGCTGGGATAAGAGTTTGCCGTATGCAGAGTTCTCCTACAATAACAGCTATCAGAAGAGTTTGCAGATGGCACCGTTCGAGGCATTGTACGGCAGGAAGTGCCGGACCCCATTGTTTTGGGATCAGACTGGAGAGAGTCAGGTCTTTGGTCCGGAGATACTCAGAGATGCAGAGCGGCAGGTGAAGGTGATCAGAGAAAACCTGAAGGTGGCCCAGTCTAGGCAGAAGAGTTATGCCGATGTCAGGCGGAGGGACCTCAGCTTCAGAGTTGATGATTTTGTGTACCTGAAGGTGTCACCCATGAGAGGTGTGAAGCGGTTCAATGTCAAAGGCAAGTTGGCGCCTCGTTACATTGGACCATTCAGGATACAGGAACGGATGGGCGAAGTGGCGTATCGGCTAGACCTGCCTGAGAGACTAGCCGGAGTACACGATGTGTTCCATGTGTCCCAGTTGAAGAAGTGCTTGCGGGTGCCAGAAGAGCAGATCCCGATTGAGGAGTTGAATGTTCAGGAGGACCTCACATATGAGGAGTATCCGATCAGGATTCTGGAGGTGTCAGAGAGAGTGCTGAGGAACAAGACCATCCGGATGTGCAAGGTGCAGTGGAGCCGGCATTCAGAAGATGAAGCGACTTGGGAACGGGAAGAAGATCTCAAGTCCGAGTACCCACAGCTCTTCGCTTCTACAACCGAATCTCGAGGACGAGATTCAACCTAAGGGGGGTAGGTTTGTAACACCCAAAGTTCGCAAATTTAAAATTTTTTGGCAAATAATTAATTATTTAATGCTTTCACCTGTTTTATTAAGGCTAAATAATAATTTTTCTAAAATTAAAATCAAATATAAGTGATAGAAACATTTATTGTTGCATTCATGCTGCCGCATTTATTTTTGTATTGCTTGTGATTCAAACGAGAATTTAAAAATATTTAAATTCAAATTTGAATCACTTTGTTTGGAGCTCTAGAAAAGTTGTTAGGCCCATAGTTCGTTTTTGCTCCCTGATCTTTTTCCTGAGTCCACTTTTTCCCCTCTTCTTTCTCTTCCGGGCCGGCCCAGCCTTTTATTTTCTTTTTTTTTTCCTCTTTTTCTTTTTCCAACCCCGGCCCATCTCCTTTCCTCGGCCCAGCTCGTCGCCCCGGCCCAGCACCGCGGCCCAGCCGACTCCCGCGCCCCCCTCCCCTCTCCCCCGCCGACACCTCGACCCCACCCGTCATCTTCACCTCCTACCTTCCTTTCCTGCTCGCCGCTAATGGCGCGGTTGCCGCGGGCGACCCGTACGCCGAGGCCCACCGTCCCCCGTGCCTTCTTAACCTGGCCAGCGCCATCGCCCGAGTCCCCTCATCCCCTCGTCAGCAACCCTAGCGCCGCCACCGCCCCGACTTCACCGCTCCCGAGCTCGCCGAGCTCCGAGCTCCACCGGCCGTCGTCGTCATCGCACTCCGGCGCTCCTCCACCCCTGCTGGACCTCGGTACAGCATCGCCGCACCTCCTGGAGCACGCTGAACCGGAGCACGACCTTCCCCGTGCACCAGGGCTTCGTTCCCGACGAACACCGACGCCGAGCGCCGCCCCTCATCGACGACCCGTCGCCCCACGCCCTCTCCGACCAATTCCTCGCGCCTGGAGCACCCTTGGGAGGTAATGCGGCTTCCCAGCTCTTCAATTTTGGCGCTAGAGCACCGTAGCGCCCTTCCCCGCGAACCCCGCCGTCGGCCGACCGCCGGTCACCGCCGTCCGCGTGTTCCTGTGCACGAAACTCCACTTGATCACTACCAGTGCACTCGCCATCGTTCACTGAGCACCCAGAGCCAAAAATCCGACCCAATCGCTCCCCAAAACTCCATCCCCGCTGCACACCAGAGCCCGCTCCGCCGCTCACCGTCGTCAGGTCGCTTCGCCAACCGAAGCACGTCTTGATCCCCCAAGATCGACGCGCCACCTTCTCCTGAACCTGTAGGATCAAATCCCGTCGCAAATGGCAGCCTCTAGCTCGAGAAATCGCCAACTCCGGCGAACTCTCGCCGCCGGCCGAGCAGCGCCGCCGCGGCTCTTTCTTCCCCGGCGAGCCGATCTATCCTGGGCCGCCCGATCAAGATCCGACGGCCCACGTTGAGCCACGTCGCGAGTCAACCGGCAGCGTACCGGTCAGCGCTGGCTTTTATGCTAAAGAGCCCCTGGCTTTTCCAGAAATTAACCCGCGGTCCTTATTTAATTCAAAAATAATTGCAAATAGGTCCTGTTTTATTCGTTTAGGCCCCTGGAAATTTTAAAACTTTGCCAGCAAGCCCCCGAATCTTAGAATCGCTATAACTTTCTCGTTTTAGCTCCGTTTTGCGTGATTTTCGCGCTCACGTGTTCGTAGCGACGCGTAGAATATTTCTAGCTCCTGTTTTTGTACTGTCCTTACTGTTTGGTGTACTGTTCTAATAGATTTAATTTGCTTGCATGTGATGATTGTTTTGGATTGCGTGCGTGATGATCGTGTCCAGTCGGTGAGCCCGTAGCGTTGGACTACGAGTACGTTGAGGACGTGCCGGAGCAGGAGTTTCAGCAGCAGCCTTACTCCGAGGAAGGCAAGTTATAGCACGGACAATCCTTGCTACCTTCTCACTCATTTAATACACTGTTCTTTACATACGCATGTGTCTAATACTGTTTACCTTTAAGGTTGTACCTAGCATTTATTTCCCTGTCCTTGTTTTTCCTATGGGTTTATGCACTTGGGTAGTATTTTGCTAGGCGCAAATACTGTCACCTTTATTTAATTGTTAATATTGACTTAATGGTCCACTTCAACATTAATGGTAAAACTTGCTTTTTAGCAACTTGGACTAGGGGGCTAGAGCATGTGCTGTGTGCTTTGCTCTAGTGTCTCCCACTAAGGACCGGTTCTTAAAGCGGCAACCCAGGAGCCTGTCGCCACCGCCGGAACTATATGGGCTCTGGTCTTGGTTGAGTAGCTTGTACGTCTCTAGCTTGGCAGTGGTTACCGAGTGGCCTACGGCGTTGTGGGAGGCAAAGCACGGGGTGATTTCGGATTCCACCGAGGACGGTAGCCCCGTCGGCTAGGTCCCGTTAGACCCAGTCCCGTGTCGGGAGTCTCGGATTGAGGACTCCGCACGTCGCGCAGTATGGGAGGGATTCCCGCGCTCTGGACGCCATCGACCCCCTCACGGTGGACTCCGTGGGCGTACGTCGATCTCGGTGCCTAGGTTCTCACCACTTTGTAGTACTCCAGCGGCTACTGTCCTGTTAGGGTGTCTTGTGAAAGCCTCGTAGCGTCCCTATGCAGTCACACCTCGGAAGTGTTGATGTGCGTGGTTGGGTGCAAAGTTCTTTGAACTTTTACGCGACTGGTGGGTAAAGGGCGAAACCTCTGCAGAGTGTACGATCTATCATGATAGCCTTGCTCAGGGTCACGAGCGGCCTGGATCCTTTTTGATTAGAATATGGTATTTATTCCTGTTTAATGTCACTTACACTATTTAATTGGGTTACAACTGGGATCTCATTCACTTGTAGTAACTTGGATAAAGTTAAAACGAACCAACTAAAAGTGCTAATGCAGTTAAGCCAGTGTCGAGCCTTTTTGAGCCTTCATAACCCGTGCTATACTTGCTAAGTAATTCTGTTACTTACACTTGCTATTATCATCATTTTGGGCAAAATCCCGGACGGGTAACAGATTGGAGTCAGGCTGACTATGAGGTGGAGTTTCCGGAGGACTTGCCGTACTTCTGAGTTGGCGTTCCCCCAGTCAAAGTCCCTGTGGGATTGCGGCTACGCTTAGAGAGATGTATTAGTCTTCCGTTGTTCCATGTATTTCATATATGCAAACTCTGATGTACCCGCTACGTTATGTTGAATAATAAAGCATTGTACTCTGATTTTTACCATATTTGTTCGCTATATGTGTCGGTGGACTTCCTGGGCACACATATGGCCGCATTCGGGTTTTGTGTAAATCCGGGTGTGACAGTAGCAATAGTTTTTTTTGAAGGTATTGTTTTGGGTTGGAAGAGTGCTCACCAGAGTGAAAATCCATGGTCTGATCTATCACCGATTAAACCATGGCAAACGTTAGGTGCATACGTCGTTCTCTTCTGGGAGGTGTTATTGTTGGAGGAATTTCACATCCAAGTGTTGTTACGTCGGAGCTGTGGATGAAGAGCGGTGGTGTGTGTTGTAGTCCGCCGCAACATGATATTGGTTGTTATTGTTTTTAAATTTTTATATGCTTTTAGACTGTGTGTATTGTAATCTATTATATTAATACAATAATGTTAAAAGGAGTCACCACGTTTGTCGAGATGGTCAAGAAATTTCCAGGTTAATAGAAAAAAGAGAAGCATATACGCTGTCGGATATTATGAAGATCTAACGGTCCATATTATTCCATTAATCCAAAAAACAAAAGAAAATATATACCGTCAGATTTTATGAAGATCTAACGATCAATATTATTTTGTTAATTCAAAACGAGAGAAAAATATGTACCGTCAGATTTTATGAAGATCTAACGACCCACATTAATCCAATGAATCTAGACCAAATATGATTAATAAATAGACAAATAAAAATAAATAGCATGAGATATATTATTCCATTCGCTGTCACCCCTCCGCTTTCGGCGCGCGGTCGTCTGCGGCCGCCGCGGGAGTCCTCGCCGTCGCCGCCGCGGGAACCGCTCGCGCGCCTTCAGACTTCGGGGTCCATCCGCTCCGTGCACAGCCGGAGGCCGCCGAGGCCGAAGGCTACCGGCCGGGGAGACTGGCATCTCTCACCGCTGCCACCACCACTGGAGAAAGGGGGGAGATAGAGTGGTGGCGTCGGTGAAAGAAAAGAAGAAAAAAAGATGGGTGGGCTCACGTGTTGGTAGTTGGTATGGACTATAAGATATATATGATAATGGGTGCAGAAAAAATTGATATAGAGGAGAGAATCTCAATGACTAGGCAGGAATATTTCCTTTAGAGGATGAGAATAGAATACGACGAGTGCGGACAACCTGAAGCCCCATGTGCCCTACCACATTCCTTTATATAGGAGACAACATTCAACAATGAGCGGAGGACAACATGTCGATCTGCACGTGTACCTAATGATAGGTGCTCGGATTTAGGGCGTTGAACAAGGTTGTGGGCACATCAGGAGAAAATAGTTCTCCCTATTCGAAGGGAGCGAATCGCTGCCGGGATTGAGCACCATGGCCGCACTCAGCATTTAGTGTCTTTGCCAACGTAAGTGGAAGATCATCAAATGGGTTACCCACGCTCAAACCCATTTGATGGTCTTTGTTAACGAGTTAGTGCAAGAAGGAGCACAGAGAAGAAAAACAAAACGGAGAAACTTAGATGGTGTAGCGTTCAACAATGAGTGGAGGACATCACGTTGATTTACACATGTAACTAATGAAAGATGCTCAGATTTAAGGCGTTTACCAAGGTTGTGAGCACAACGAGAGAGAAAAATTATCCATATCTGAAAGGAGTGAATCGTTGTCGGGATTTATCATCACCATGGCCACGCTCAGCCCTCATGGAAGATCATCAAATGGTTTGCCCACACTGAAACCCGTTTGATGGTCTTCGTTAACGAGTTAGCGTAAGAATGAGCGGATTTAGGAAAAATAAAGCGAAAACACTCGGGTGTCGTACATCTTTGATGTTGGACGTGCTTGCCGTGCACATGTGTTGACATGGAAGTTGAGTAACAACAAGCTAGGTAAAGAAATGCTTCTCTTAATGCTTGATATAATCATGCAACAGTAAACTATTGTCGATCATTCGCTAGATCGGGCATCAACCATGTCTACTTATTACTCCATCTTTTATCGGTGGAGGAAAAGGACAAAAGATTTATCCATAACCATGATAGGCGTCCATTGGTTACTGCAGCCTAAGTTCTGATTGCATAACTAGCAAAATAGCAGTATTTTTCTCATAGTATTTTCTCGAATAACATTTCCAGGTGTGATTGATTACCCTCTATATTTGATTTTCTTCCTCCTTAAGCTTTCCTTCATGCTATGCCATTCTAATCATCGATTTGTGCGGCAAGCTAGGCTACCAATCATACCACTGATTTGTGAAGGAATCAACCCAAACACCATTATGTTTGTGGAAAGTTTGTACTTTAATCCAATCATCATGTGTTACGTTATCGTAAGTTCGTCGAGGTAGTTCGCATGTCCGTTGAGGAAGGGAGTATCTCATGTCAGTAAGTTACATTTTGTACATGTAAAGTTATATGAATTACTTTATTCACTTACCCATGATCACTACCTCAATATTACATCACACAATCTATTATCTTAGAGCAACTCGAGCAGAGCTAACAAGCCCCTATCCAAAGTTTAGAGGGTCCAGAAAAAAGTTACAGCCCAACAAACCCAACAAGCGTACGTCCCAAGTTTAGATGGTGCAGAAAAAAGTTGCACTCCAGCAGACCCAACAAACCCCTATCCCAAGTTTAGAGGGTCCAGAAAAAAGCTACACTCAAACAGGGTCTACTTGACCCCCCCCCCCCCCCCACTATTTGGGAAGCTTCCAAATCCACCCTCAATTCTCAGGGGTCTATAGAAAGCCCTATATTTATGAGGGCTATTGCTGGAGTTGTAGCATTTTTGCGGCCCTTAAAAAAATAGAGGTAGCCTCCATTTAGTATTTGGAGAGACCGGTTTGAAAGGTATTGGTGGAGTTAATCTTAATAATATAATGTTATTACCATATTAATTGAAATAAAAATAATACATCATGTTGGTTTTTGTAAGATCTAACAATCTATATTAACCCTTAAAGTCCATAATTAGAGTAAATAAATAGTTAAATTCTAAATTAAATAAATAAGGATATTATAAGTTGATAAAAGAATCAATGTCAAATATAATTAGTAAATATAAGCTTACATCATTAATTCATACCATGTGACACATACATGATGATAAAAAATGATACGTTAATTTCGGCACACTTGGACAAACCGTATTGGCAATGAAATAATGGATATTTAAATAAAATTATATTTAAGTTAAAAACCTAAAAATTATCATAAAAAGCTAGCTACTTTGCGCGGGCCATCTTCCTAGTTATACATAGGACAGAAGTGGTGTTGTTTTAATTGTATCATCCTAATTTTGCAGGGTCAATGAAGCTTCTTTATATAAAACAACCTACCCCTCGCGTCCAACGTTTATATGAAGACCTTGAGAAGTAATATCTATTAGGACATTCACACGGTTTAGAATATGAAGACCTTGAGAAGTAATATCTATAGAAATATACTATTTCAAACAAAAATAGTTATATAATATGAAAATATTTTTCATGACAAATATTGTAGTATCGATCTTATGTTATGCTTATATACAAATCATTCTAGCTATTAAATATTGAGTTTAAAAAACATGCATTTAATTTGCCTCAAACTTAAATGATGGACCACATACTCGAGACCCACCATATTTGTAATTTTTTACTAATAATCTTACTACATATTCCTTTTGGAGTCTATGTTAATCATCACAAGATTACACATGTAAAATCTGGAATAAAAAACCAACAAAAAAAAGGAAAACTACCCTACTGATAATTTTGTAGCTAGGCTCAATCTTTTGTTAACAACAATAGCGTTCCGATCCAATAATTTTCATCTAAAAATAGCCTAAATAACTCTCTTCATCTAAATTTCATCCACTTTAACGGTACCATTATAAAAAGTTACTTTATGTATGTAGCCCCTAAAACATCAAATTAGCCACATGTATCATTATAAATATAACCTAAAGTAAGCACTAAAATATGCGTCTTAATAACCACCTATATTGAAAATAAATAATTCGAAGTATACATGGGAAAACTGACTTTGATCAATTATTGGTCCACTATTATTTCATTGATGCGATACAAAAGTAATTATAAAAGAAAGTATTTTAAATACAAGTCTAATGATATCAACTTTTTATGTGTCACAGAAATTATATACTAATAGTATAATTGTCGATCAAAGTTGAACGAAATGAAATAACACTTATAATTCAAACGAAGGGATCACAATATAATATAATTCTTGTTGCATCGTGGAGATTAAATATAATATAATTCAGCACGTTCTGTGCGACCAAGAGTGTAAAGCTCAAGAAGATCATCATGAGCCTCAGGTGAGCAGTACATTCGGTAGGGGCTATACACATACTATAAACACAGCCCCTATACCATTGGGCGTAATCTTTTCTCAAGCACAAAGTATGCTTCGACGTCTGCGTGTACTGCACAAGAAAAACCGCACGGTTATTCCCCTTTATATGCGTGAGATATCACTGCAACTCTGCAATGACTCGAGAGTCGAGTCTCCAGAGCAACTAGATTGTGATATTGTTTTTCTCACAGATTCAGGTAAAGAAATCTTTTGCTGCATGCCCGTGACGAGCCTGCTGTACGAGTACAAGTATTCCTCTAGGAGTCTATAGGCGAGTCTATAGGCGGGTATCTGTCCTTGAACAGCGGCGTGCCCTCCTTTGGCTTGGACCAAGGGTACTTCATGGTTGGATCCCTCGGGAACTTCCTGAAGTTGATGAATGGCGCCCAGAGCATCATCCTGGAAACACAAATCATGTATACTTTAAAAACATATGGAGCTGAATCCAGTCCCTTTTGTTTTTTCCCCTTTCGGCTGTATGAAACTGAATTCATCAGTTTGTAGTAGAAATCCAAATTTCTAGTTTTATCAGTCCAAACACATGGAATCATTGGTAGATGGAGGATATCGTGAACTTTGAGTTTACTTGCCACGCCCACGCATGACAAGCAAAAAAGGAAACGAAAACGAAATACGAATTGTTCTTTAAATAGTGGTTCACCGATTCGGCGCTGTGACAATAAACAGATAGGAAAGAAGTTGGACCTCGTCTTTTGCGGCTAGAGCCTAGAAGTTACCTTGTACTAATTAGTTCGATTCAGACCCACTACATTCTTAACACTAGATTAGCAGAGGCATTTCGGCGGTAATCCAAAAGGTAAACACTAAGGGATTTCTCAAGTCTGTTACTCAATCTGGAATGTTTGTTTTCTGCTGGAACATGTGTTTGTTTTATTGCAGTGAAACAGTTGCAGTAGGTAGGCGCCTGGCACCACACTAGATCCTAAACAGTGAAACACGCGTCTGGTTTTTTGCTAGTGTTCCAATCCCTAAACAGATTATGTGTTACAAATATATATATATATATACATATATATACTTTTTAGAAAATGAATTAGTTCCTTAATACGATGCTATGACTAGCCTGATAAATCTTACTACATCCACAATTGATTCGAACATGGCAAGGTTCTGTCCATGTGCAGAGCGAAGCAGTACTCACCCAGGGTAGAAGAGGTAGGTGAACATGAACTGCAGGTACGTCTCCACGAACTTGCGCTTGTACCACCTCAGCCTCATCCAGTTCATGATCAGCGGCTGCACACGACCACCATTAAAATTCAAATCACACGCACGCTACTGAATTCGCTTCGCAAGCAAACTAATACTGGTACGAGCTTAATTATTAGCTCACGCACAGGGGCGACGAGGAGGTAGAAGATGGCGAAGGCGGCGAGCGGCGGCAGGATCCCCAGGATGTCGATGTCCTCCTCGCCGGACACCGCCAGCGCCGCCGGCGCCTCAACCTACAGCATTCGCAGCAATGTCACGTTCGATTCTACTCGCATCCAAGCAAAGCAAGCAGAAGGGATTGTGTCAGATTCTTTTTTTTCCCCTGATATAAGAGATAGTGTCAGATTGAGCTAGAGAGGCTCTCGCACGTACGGCTGCCCAGACGGCGCCCCACTGCAACGCCGCCGCCAGCCTCCGCAGCTGCGAGCTCTCCGCGGCGGGCGCAGGCTGCGTGTTCAAGAACCAAGCAAGGGGTTCAATTAACTTGGATCAAACAGCACGAATCCAAGCCGATATAAATTGATGGAATGTAAGTAGCTGTTGTTGCTTGCCGATGACCTTGTCATGGAGGAGGCAGAGGAGCCTGAACTTTGTGTTGGCCGACTGTTGTGGCGACGACGCCGCGAAGCTCGACGGTCGTTTTCGTAGCTGCGGAACGGCCGGCGGCGAGGAGGAGCCCGGGGAGAGGAGACGCCATGAGGCGGTGGTCTCCATCGGTGGCAACGGGCTTCGGAGCGGGTTGCACGGTAGGCGTGGCCGCGGCGCACCCTATCTTATCTGGATAGGCAACGCCCACCCCGCAACCCAACCGCAAATGTTGTTCCTACCGTCGGCCCGGCCGTCAGTTGGAAAACTTACGTGGTGGGTGCTCACAAGCTCACACACACCTCCGCAAGACTTCAACCAACCTTATCGCGTTTTGCTTCCTCTTGATCCCCAGCGTGAGGCGGCACGTGAAGCGAGCTCTCGTATGCTGGGAGAGGCGTCATGTGAGGCGGCGGCCTAGTGCCCGGCCGGCAGGAGGCCGCGGTGGCGCAGCAAGCTGTTGATATCAAAATTTGGCCGGCTGCGTTTGCTGGAAAATCAGTTATTAGTGATGGTTTTTTCAGATGACTAGCTGAAATATTTTCCTCTTATACATTGGCCGATTCAATTTGTGAACCAGTTAATTCGGTCGCTAATAATGAGTAGTATAATGTATTACGGAGTACTGTAGTAAGTTAGAGCAGGAGACGTATGCTGGAAAAAGACTTGCATGGAATGCATGCGTAACGACAAGGAATTTGCATCGTGGTGTAGCCGGGAAGCAATTTGCATCATGGTGTATCTGATCTTCTATTAGTCTCAATATACTTGGATTGATATTAGTGTTTTAATAGCTATATTTTGTACTCACGTGGACTATTAAGCTGTGCGTTAGAATATTTTATATTCCTGTCTCAAGTCCTGACCCACGCTGCTATTTGGATATTAGTTAAGGAAATTATTATTTCAATCTTTTGATAATATCTGTGTGTTGGCTTGTTGCAATTTTTTGCGCCAACACAAGCCTCCGCGCGCGGGAGCAGCGGGGGCGCGTCGGCGGCCTGGTCCGCGACAAGCAACCCTACCCTGGAGCGGCGGCTCACCAGTTCCCGGCAGGAGGCCCGGCAAGGGAGCGGCGGCGCTCTAGTTCCCAGGTGGAGGCGCGGCACCGGCGGCCGAACGGCATTTTTCTTTTCTTCATTTTACTTTTTTTGTTTTCCAAATGTTTCTTTGTTTTCTAAAAGTTTGTCACTAAATGTTTGTGTTTGAAAATATTTTTGTTTTCCAAATGTTTCATTATTAATGTTTCTGATTTTCTCTAAATCTTTTTTCAAAACTCTTTCTTTGTGAATGTTTTAAAGAATTTTCTGTCTAACTTTTTGGCTTTTGAATTTTTGTTCCATTTTTTTGGTTTTAAAGTTTGTGTTTGAAAATATTTTTGCCACAATTTTTTATAACTTTATTTTCTATAAATGTTTTTACCTTTTCTGTTGATATATTTTTTGTACAAATTTTCTATATATAACTTTATATCATATAGTTTGTTCGTTATTTTTTATGTATATTTTGCTCATAAATATTTTTGTTCACACTTCCCGTTAACAAAAATAATCTTCTAAAAACATTTGCGTCATGAGTTTTGTTTAACATAAATTTATGCAATATAGATTTGTCCATATGCAAGTTGGTGGGGGAGATAGGGACCGGTGCATAGTGCATGTCACCGGAAAAGACGTTGGACCAGGAGTCCAGATCGGGAGTAGCAGGACCAAGTGGACGGAGAGTGGCTGTTAAAAATATAGGATCGGTATATTTTAATTTTAGAAATTAGCAATAATTTCATAATAACAGTCAATGATCTTACGATATAACAGAGTACGTGCGAGTGTTTAAGTTAAATCTTTAAATTAACAAGAACAACAAGGAAAACGAGAACTAAGTATGGTTTAGGATGTACCCAGAGACGGGGCCGGTAACGGAGGCACCGGATGCGTCATTACCAGCCGGAGGAATAGACATCCTTTACTGGCATTGCTCGAAGTAGTCGATCTAATTTGGTGCAGTGGTGAGTCGATGCAGTGGAATCCCTCGAACGACCTTCTGAAAGTAGTCGTTCAGGGCCTCCGTGAAGTAGTCGTTCACATGAGGAAGACGGACGCCGGGAAGTAGTTGTTCACGAAGCAAGCAGTCGCGTACTCGTACGCTCCCCAGAAACCTTATCGCCTGCCTATCCCGAGCAAGATCGCAAGGCAAGGAGGTTCGGAGGCTTCTGCTCACGCAAGCAGTATGCACGCAAAGCTTGCGTTGGGATGCGACAGAGCAGCAAAACAATGAGGGAGAAGGGAGATGTCTCCTGAACAGGAATATCAGAGAGTAGTATCGTATCTCTTGCCTGGAAGGAGAGGCCTCCTTTTATAGGCACACAAGATAAGGAGGGGTGAACTTACCATCAATACACATTAAATGTCACCGGCCACCAACCATGAGTAATTCACCATCAACGGCTAGTTTTTCTCACCAACGGTTAGTACTACAACATTCACCTCACCTTACCTCTCATAACTCCCTAGCATTTACTAGTGGACCTTTTAATTCTTTGATTAATTGGAACAGATAATGGGCCAAGACCCAATTAATCCAACAATCTCCACCAAGAATTTAAAGTTACACAAGAGAATGCTCTCATCTCCACTAATGTTTTTGATATACCAGCTTTATGATGGAGACTGTTAAATTGAACATCCACCTAGGGTAAAAGCTATACTTATTCATAACTGACCAATGGACTATGCCTTGAATTGCCAGTTTTGTAAAAACAAGCTTGACTAGAGCCCCTGACCAATGGACTATGCCTTGAATTGCCAGTTTTGTAAAAACAAGCTTGACTAGAGCCCCTTGCTAGTACTAGGCTGCTGCAAGCATCCCTCGAGCGTATAAGTCATACTCCGTGCCTTTCATGGGTATTTAGAGATCACCCTATCTCATATATTGCGACTAGCAATCAAATCTATATAGGTGTAATCCTTTAAGAGCGAGACTAATAATACAACCAGCAAGTGGGCTGTATGTTGTTGCCACATCACTTATAGCCAACTAACAGTCCATCCATATAATAGGTTGGCTAAGAAACATACTACTTGGCCCACCATCCACTCTCACAAGATTTCTAGAAACATGTGCCTCAGCTGGCTGTAAGTTTACAGCCCACTTTCTTCTCTCTCTTCTCCATATAGGATTCAGCCTGCATGCAACCTGCTATTATACTTGCTCTAAGATGTTCTGTAAGTTAACATCTTTGTTCTTATTGAGCCACTCGAATCACATTAAAGTTTTTACCAATCTGGCAAGCGCCGGGACGACTTCAATAACTGATACGGAGGAAGTGATTCGAGTAGCTTAGTACTCCATACAAAACACGTGCTCAAGCCCAAAAACTCTGCTAAATTTCTTGATAAACGAGATGCCACACGAGAATATTCAGCGCTCAACTTCAAATATTTAGTGGCTGATTAAGGTGTTATTATTCGTCGGTCGTCAAGGGCCCAAGCATGCACTAGTATTTATACCGTTTGCATTTTTTAATATATTGATAAAAATAACTTTAATGATAAGTTGCATAATATATTTTCAACTGTGAATGACTGAAGGAGCCGTTTTGAACTTTACTACTTAAATCCTTATATGAACTGCACACACCATCTCCCGCCCAATGACCACCAACGACTCGGTGTCTGAAATGGTGTACAACACGCAATGCAGCAAGTGTTGATTAGCTAATCCAAGTCCATCTCAAGGACAATGCAGTGCATATTGAAGTGTTGATTTGCTTGACTAGAGTTTTGTTGAAAGGGAATACTAAAATTGATTTTTTTAGAAACACAATACAGATACACAATCATAAACACATACGTGCATTCACCCATATGAATACACATGCCCAACCCTATCCCTATGAGCACCTCCGATAGACTGAGCCGATACATCTCGAGATTGACGAAGTCACCACAGACGTCTCAATTGTCAATGAGAACGTCGACTACCACGGGAAAGAATAACGCCGGTTAAATTCTGTAATAAATCTAGAAAAATATGACAATAATATTGAGACAAGGACTCAAACTCTGTTGGATAGGTTTCACCATAAGAAACCTTAGCAAAGTGATTTATAATCGCAATGAAATTAAATTGATGGTGCCGCGGAATCTAGGAGGTCTCAAGCTGCATCAAATTCCCACCGTGTCCGTTTAGGGATAAAGCTGAAGCTCAATAAGAGGGGTTGTCAGGACCTGTGTCCGGAGCAAGCACCTTGTTGGCTACGGACATGAAAGTTCTTTGAAACATATTTTGATCTTGTTGTTAGATTAATTGGGCCTTGGCCCATTTAAGTCTCAATTAATTAAAGAATTAAAGGTCCACTAATAAATGCTAGGGAATTAAATCCCGGATGGAGAGTCAACGGGAATCCTAACCAACTTAAATAGTGGACCAACTGTGGACCACTTGTGAAGTTGGTAAAAGGAGAATGGCGTGCCACACGCGCGCGCGCTTGCTCGCCTCGCCTCGCCGTGGCCGTGGCCGAGCCACTCTGCGTGTGCTGTGTGATAAACCTTTTGCCACAGATGACATTGATTGAGTCTTAAACGTTACCAGTAACTACCGATTTGATGGCTGAGAGTAACTGATGACGTTTAATAGCATTATTGAGCTGACTAGTAACTGACGTCATTATGGCCATTGCTGCCTCCAAGCAGTGTCCAGGTTTATCCCCCATCCTCCTCTGGTCGTCTATATAAGAGGGGCTCTCTCCCATAGCCAGAATACAAGCAGACTCTCCCTCTCTGGTACTCCTTTCAGGAGACGTCTCTCTTCTCCCTGTTTTTGCTGCTCTCTTGCATTCCCAACGCAAGCTTTGCGCGCACTCTGCTTGCGTGAGCAGTTGCCTCCGAACCTCCCTGTCTAGTGATCCTGCTCGGGATAGGCGGGCGATAAGGTTTTTGGGGAGCGTACGAGTACGCGCCTGCTCGCTGCTGTGAACGACTACTTCCCGGCGGGTAACTTCATCATCCGTACGACTACTTCCTGGTGGCCAACTTCGTCAACCCGAACAACTACTTCCTGGTGGCAAACTTCGTCAACCCGAACGACTACTCCGTGGTGGCCGTCTTCCTCACGTGAACGACTACGTCCCGGTGACCGTTCGAGGGACTCCACTACATCGACTCGCCACTGCACCGAATTAGATCGACTACTTCGAGCAAGGCCAGTCGAGGATGGTTAACACTATTCCTCCAGCTGGTGACGGCGCATCCGGTGCCTCCGGTACTGGCCCCGCCTCTGGGTACATCCTGAACATCATTTTGTTCTTGTTTCGGTTTCTCATGTTGTTCATGTTATTTAGGAGAACTAACTTGAACACTGGCACATGTTATGTTACCACTGGATCACTCACTATTGTCATGAATTTTTTGCTAATTTCTGAAATTAAAATATACCGAATGATGCCTAAATTTCTAACAATCCAAAAACCTTATGTTAATAATAGGCTTTCGGTAGCTGGTTTTGCCGCATCAATCAAACCAAATGTTTTCGATGGGTCTAATTACAAACGTTGGCGCGAGAGGGTCATGCTGTGGTTGACAGCAATGAACATCATGCATGTCATACAGGGGAAGCCCAAACAGTTCACTCCAGAGGAGGAGCGGGCTTTCGTGGCGGCCGATAACCTGTTTAGAGGTGCCATCATGAGTGTTCTCGCTGAAAGCCTTGTGGACACGTACCTCTTGCTGCCGAGTGGCAAAGATGTTTGGGATGCACTTGAGGCTAAGTTTGGGGTCTCTGATGCTGGTAGTGAGCTGTATGTCATGGAACATCTCTTTGACTACAGGATGGTTGAAGACCGTCCTGTGGTAGAGCAGGCCCATGAGATCCAGGCGCTGGCTAGAGATCTTGAGAACTATAGCAAGGATGCTCCATGTCTGTTGCCTGACAAGTTTGTGGCTGGAGGTATTATCTCCAAGTTGCCACCTTCTTGGAAGGATTTTGCGACCTCTCTGAAACACAAGAGGCAAGAGTTTACTATTGTCGATCTCATCGGCACTCTTGATGTGGAAGAGAAGGCGAGGGCAAAAGACCAACGTGGTAAAGGGATTGCTGGATCTTCTAGTGCCAACTTGGTGCAAAAGAAGAACTTCAATGCATCCAACAAAAAGAAGAACAAGCCGCAACAGAACCAGAGAAAGGCTAATCAGACGGCTCAGTTTAAGAACAAGAAGAAACCGCCGATGGGGCATTGTTTTTGTTGTGGTAGTCTGGACCACTTTGCTGCAAAGTGCCCGCACCGCAAGGACAAGAACAATGGCGGCAATGGTGGCAGTGCCAACATGGTTGTTAGAGAGACTGGTGGAACGTCGGGGTACGGTAATCTTTTACCTACAGTTCTTTCAGTATGTCATTCACCCGATTGGTGGATTGACACTGGTGCTAATATTCATGTTTGTGCTGACATTTCCTTGTTTGCTTCTTACCAGGCAGGCGGGTCTTCCTCCGTGTTGATGGGGAACGGATCAAATGCGCGTGTTCTTGGTGCTGGTTCGGTCAATCTGAAGCTTACTTCGGGAAAGACCGTTCGACTGAAGAACGTGCAGCATGTCCCCACCATCAAAAAGAACTTAGTCAGCGGGTCTCTTCTATGTAGAGACGACTTGAATCCAATAAATGTGTAATCTCTAAATTTGGAAGTTTTATTGGAAAATGTTATAATAGCGGAGGCTTGTTCCGCTTTTCTTTGTCACACAATTGTAATAAAGTTGTGAACCATGCTGCAAACGTTAATAATGAATCTAATGTTTGGCATTCGCGACTCTGTCATGTTAATTTTGGTTGTATGATGCGTCTTGCAAACCTGAGCTTAATTCCGAGATTCACCTTAGTCAAAAATTCTAAGTGTCATGTGTGTGTTGAATCAAAACAACCTCGCAAGCCTCATTTCGCGGCTGAGGCGAGGAACTTGGCACCTCTAGACTTAATTCATTCTGATCTGTGCGAGATGAATGGTGTGTGACAAAAGGTGGTAAAAAGCATTTCATGACTTTAATAGATGATTCTACTAGATTTTGCTACATTTATTTGTTGAAGTCTAAAGATGAAGCGTTAAAGTATTTTAAAATCTATAAAGCTGAGGTAGAAAATCAACTAGAGAGAAAAATCAAAAGAGTTAGGTCTGATCGCGGTGGAGAGTATTTTTCTAATGTATTCACTGCGTTCTGTGAGGAACATGGAATAATTCATGAGAGGACACCTCCCTACTCACCTCAGTCAAATGGGGTAGCCGAAAGAAAGAACCGCACTCTGACTGACTTGGTTAATGCCATGTTGGATACAACGGGACTTTCCAAGGAATGGTGGGGTGAGGCTATATTGACTGCATGTCATGTCCTGAATCGTGTTCCTATGAAGAACAAAGAGTTAACACCATTCGAGGAATGGGAAAAGAAAATGCTAACCTTTCATACTTACGGACTTGGGGATGTTTGGCCAAAGTGAATGTGCCCATAACCAAGATACGTAAATTGGGACCTAAGACTGTTGATTGTGTCTTTCTTGGTTATGCTTTCCACAGTTTAGGTTATAGATTTTTAATAGTAAAATCTGGAGTACTTGACATGCATGTTGGTACAATTATGGAGTCCAGAGACGCTACATTCTTTGAGGACATTTTTCCTATGAAAGAGGAAGCTAGCACGTCTAGTCATGAACTGTCTATTAATAAAGAACCTAGAGAACCTGTTGTTTCGATAGAACACAATGAACACACACATGTGGAAAATCCTGAGGAGGATGACAGTGAAGCTCTCAGAAGGAGCAAGAGACAGAGGACTGCAAAGTCCTTTGGTGATGATTTCATTGTGTACCTCGTGGATGACACCCTTAGAACCATTGAAGAGGCATATTTCTCTCCAAATGCTGACTATTGGAAGGAAGCAGTTCGGAGTGAGATGGACTCTATTTTGTCTAATGGTACTTGGGAAGTCGTGGAACGTCCGTATGGGTGCAAACCTGTAGGATGCAAGTGGGTGTTCAAGAAAAAGCTTAGGCCTGATGGTACTTTTGAGAAGTACAAGGCAAGGCTAGTGGCTAAGGGATATACTCAGAAAGAAGGAGAGGACTTCTTTGACACTTACTTGTCGGTTGCCCGATTGACCACCATTCGAGTACTGCTCTCTCTGTCAGCTTCCCATGGTCTTCTCGTTCATCAGATGGACGTTAAGACAACTTTCCTAAATGGAGAGTTGGGGGAAGAGATCTACATGGATCAGCCAGAAGGTTTTGTAGTGGAAGGTCAAGAAGGAATGGTGTGTAAGTTGATAAAGTCTTTGTATGGCCTTAAGCAAGCTCCTAAGCAGTGGCATGAGAAGTTCGACAGAACTTTAACGTCAGTTGGCTTTGTTGTGAACGAAGCCGACAAGTGTGTGTACTATCGCTATGGTGGGGGCGAAGGAGTGATCTTGTGTTACGTAGATGACATACTGATATTTGGGACAAGCCTTAATGTGATTAAGGAAGTCAAAGAGTTTTTGTCTTAGAGTTTTGAGATGAAAGATTTAGGAGAGGCTGATGTGATCCTAAATATTAAGCTAGTGAGAGAAGGTGATGGTGGGGTTGTTCTCACACAATCCCACTATGTGGAGAAGGTCTTAAGTCGTTTCGGATATAATGACTGCAAACCAGCTCCAACACCTTATGATGCTAGTAAAATATTACAGAAGAACAAAAGAATAATGAAAGATCAACTGAGATACTCCCAGATCATTGGTTCACTGATGTACCTAGCCAGCGCTACTAGACCCGATATCGCGTTCGCTGTGAGCAAACTGAGCCGGTTTGTGTCAAATCCGGGAGATGCTCATTGGGAAGCTCTTGAACGGGTAATGCGCTTTCTGAAAGGTACTGTTGACTATGGAATTCACTATACCGGGTACCCTAAAATACTGGAGGGTTACAGTGATTCAAACTGGATATCCGATGCAGATGAGATTAAAGCCACAAGTGGATATGTGTTCACACTTGGAGGTGGCGCTGTCTCCTGAAAGTCTTGCAAGCAGACCATCTTAACGAGGTCAACTATGGAGGCCGAACTCACTGCATTGGACACCGCCACTATTGAGGCCGAATGGCTTCGTGATCTCCTTATGGATTTGCCGGTAGTTGAGAAACCGATACCGGCTATCCTCATGAACTGTGATAATCAAACTGTGATTGTCAAGGTGAACAGTTCAAAGGATAACATGAAGTCCTCTAGGCATGTAAAGAGGCGGCTGAAATCTGTCAGGAAAATGAGAAACTCCGGAGTGATAGCCTTGGACTACATCCAAACGGCTAAGAACCTGGCAGATCAATTCACAAAGGGTCTTTCACGTAACGTGATAGACAATGCATCCAGGGAATTGGGCTTGAGACCCATGTGTGTTACTCAGTAGTGGTAAACTGTCCTATGTGATCGGAGATCCCATGAATTAGGATGGTGAAACAAGCTACTGTTTAACTGAGAGAAGAGAACCTTTGAAAAGGGCTCATTCCAATGGAGGTGCATTTCTCTTCTAAGTCTGTATGGCAGGTTGGTGAAAACCTTAATGTGATCCGAGTGGCTCAATGAGGGCAAAGATGTTGACCTACAGAACATCTCAAAGGATTGCACCTATATGGGTTCGATTGCTAGTCACAATCTATGAGATAGGGTGATCTCTAGATACCCATGAAAAGCACGGAGTATGACTTATACGCTCCAACCCGAGGGGATGCTTATAGCAGCCTAGTACTGGCAAAGGGGCTCTAGTCAAGCTTGTTTGCACAAAACTGTCAATTCAAGGCATAGTCCATTGGTCAGTTGTGAACAAGTGTAGCTCTTGCCCCAGGTGGATGTTCAACTTAACAGCCCCCGCCATGAGGCCAGTATATGAAAACAACAGTTGAGTCGAGAGTATTTTCTTGTGTACCTTGAAATTCTTGGTGGGGATTGTTAGATTAATTGGGCCTTGGCCCATTTAAGTCTCAATTAATCAAAGAATTAAAGGTCCACTAATAAATGCTAGGGAATTAAATCCCGGATGGAGAGTCAACGGGAATCCTAACCAACTTAAATAGTGGACCAACTATGGACCACTTGTGAAGTTGGTAAAAGGAGAATAGCGTGCCACACGCGGGCGCGCTCGCTCGCCTCGCCTCGCCGGGTCGTGGCCGTGCCGAGCCGAGCCGCTCTGCGTGTGCTGTGTGATAAACCTTTTGCCACAAATGACATTGATTGAGTCTTAAACGTTACGAGTAACTGCCGATTTGATGGCTGAGAGTAACTGATGACGTTTAATGGCATTATTGAGCTGACTAGTAACTGACGTCATTATGGCCATTGCTGCCTCCAAGCAGTGTCCAGGTTCATCCCCCATCCTCCTCTGGTCGTCTATATAAGAGGGGCTCTCTCCCATAGCCAGAATACAAGCAGACTGTCCCTCTCTGGTACTCCTTTCAGGAGACGTCTCTCTTCTCCCTGTTTTTGCTGCTCTCTTGCATTCCCAACGCAAGCTTTGCGCGCACTCTGCTTGCGTGAGCAGTTGCCTCCGAACCTCCCTGTCTAGTGATCCTGCTCGGGATAGGCGTGCGATAAGGTTTTTGGGGAGCGTACGAGTACGCGCCTGCTCGCTGCTGTGAATGACTATTTCCCGGCGGGTAACTTCATCATCCGTACGACTACTTCCTGGTGGCCAACTTCATCAACCCGAACAACTACTTCCTGGTGGCCAACTTCGTCAACCCGAACGACTACTTCCTAGTGGCCGTCTTCCTCACGTGAACGACTACGTCCCGGTGACCGTTCGAGGGACTCCACTACATCGACTCGCCGCTGCACCGAATTAGATTGACTACTTCGAGCAAGGCCAGTCGAGGATGGTTAACACTATTCCTCCAGCTGGTGACGGCGCATCCGGTGCCTCCGGTACCGGCCCCGCCTCTGGGTACATCCTGAACATCATTTTGTTCTTGTTTCGGTTTTTCATGTTGTTCATGTTATTTAGGAGAATTAACTTGAACAGTGGCACATGTTATGTTACCACTGGATCACTCACCGTTGTCATGAATTTGTTGCTAATTTCTGGAATTAAAATATACCGAATGATGCCTAAATTTCTAACACTCGTAGCTTGGACGGAAAACGGTGAGACGTGTTTTGGACCCTGGAAGCTAGGCTAACTTGTTTGCAACTTCCGCAAAACCCATGTCCCCTGCTAATAATGAGTTGCATCGCTACACATCCGATCCCGAGATTACCCTGATCTGGTGATCTGTACAGCGAATCCTCTGACTCCTGAAGTGATATCTGACAAAGGCGCTCATGAGAGGCCTTCTCCAATGGCTGTCTCTTAGGCTGGCTTATAAATTTTTTAATCTATGAATAGTGCAAAAGTTAGTTCAAGAGACAGTTTCATACACGCATTTCGAAATTACGTGAAGATGATATGTGGGATCATTCATGTTATGAGCTAGATGGTAAGAGTTAGATCATTGGAGGAGCGGTCTCTTAGAGTGCTTAGAGCTGGTGGACTAGCCTCAACCAAGTCCAAGTCCTGATAGCTCATCGCTGGCGGACGGCGGACCTGGGCGGAAGGCGTGATGAGAGCAGAGCTTACAAACGCCAGGAAGAGCAAGCGACTTTTTGTTGTCGAGTTGACATGTCAAGCGAGGCCGAGCGTGCAGCCCGCGGTCAGATACTCTCGCGAGGAGCAGCAGAGCCTGCCGCCACTCTGCCGGCGCAACAATTACCGATGGGGGAGGCGCTGCCGGCCAACGGCCATGGCCGAGCGTGACCTGACGCCTCCAGGTTTGCCGGTCTGCAGGCACAACGTCGCCAGGTCGTGAAGGGACTGCGGCACTCCATTAGTCCTTGTCGCTCTGGCCTCTGGCTCGCTCCTTTCACTCGAAACTGTGAAACAGGCTCTTTGCTTTTAGAGGACCCTGGTTGGACTCCTGGAGATAAAGAGGGGCCAAATTTGTATTTTTCCCATTTTAATGGGCTGGCCTCTTCAGTTCAGCCTTCTGGTTCAACACCTTTGGGCCCTCCATTGACAAATCTTGTAGCCTGTTGCACTGTTGCCATGGGCTTGTCACAGTCCCCCCTGGGCGAGAGGGAATATTCGGGCGGCACGAGAGGAAGGAAAGTTGTGCCCCCGGTTGTGCGCGGGCGAGGGGAAGATCCGCTCGGAATCGGCATCCTGCGCTCCCATTCTTGGCGTCTCGCGGCGCGGCGCGACGCCGTAGAATTCCAACCCACCACTCCCCGGCACACACGCGAATGCCTATTTATCGAGGCCTCCTTGCCGGCCAGCCGGCCAGCGACGACCGGCGGCGAGGTACGGCGCGGCGGCGCAGGACATCCATCACGCCCTGGGCGCGTAGCTAACCGCCTGCGATCTCACGGTGCGCCCCCCTCTACAATTAATCGTAGCCTCATGGAGAGCATATATATATATATATAGCCAAATCTTCGCATTACCTTGCCTAGAAGTTAGAACAAATGGAGGACCTTGAGCATTACACAGTTGGTTTATCAAAGGTTAGGTTGGTTTGAGAGATGACATAGTTAAGTTTTTTTTCGGTAGAAACCTTGGGGGATTCACGAGTGTAGTACGTATGTACACTTTTGTTCAAAGTCAGTAATCAACTGCATCGTATCTTGCAGGGGCTCAAGGGCACAGTATAAATCGATTGCTGCTTTCATCATCGTACGGTCCTGCTAAGCGGGAAAGCACGAGGACACGAGATAGGACGTACAGATGGGAGCCCTGAACGGTAGAAACTCTTCTGCCGTCTTGGATGGCCTCTACGGAGTACAGCTTGGGCGCCCGTTGCCACAATCCGCACAAAGCGAGGATGAAGCTCTAAGAACCACTTGTGAACACCAGAAAGGTGGTAGAACACGGCAACGGTTGTTGATCCGGTGAGCAAACTTGCAGCAAGGAACTCAACATCCACGGCTCAGTTTACTTGACCACTGACAGCGGCTTACTGATGACCTTTTGTAACTGCAGAAGACTATGGCAGCACAGGCCCTCTTGCTTGAAGCCCATCCACTGCACCATTACATGTACGGCACCTTCCATCAGTACAAAATCTTGCACCCGCTAATCCAATATGTCAATATCTACCTTCCACTAAAACATTCTTACTTTGAGCAGGTGACAAGCATGCTGGCGAAACTTTTGCGAATGTTGTCACCTCCCTGCCCTTCATAGTTCTTGGACTGCAGACTCCAAGGTAGGGCACATCCTGATCCGGAAACAAGACGCATTCTGCTTTGTTGATGGCAGCTGAGTAATAGGCACTCTACTAACATGCAGTGAAACGGTGCTGCAGGAAGAACCTGAACACCGCCATCTACGCGAATTCGCTGGTTGGGGTAGGAATAGCTTCGAGCTTGTATCATTCTTCCAAAGGAGAAATCCGAAAGTTTCTGCGGTGGGCAGACTACACTATGATCGCCACCACCACACTGGTAAGTCATCATATCCTTGCACTGAGGATAACTATCATTGTTAGACTATCGAGATTTGCACATCATGACAACTGTGTGTTTCACGCAGTGTTTATCGAGAGCACTCAGTAATGAGAACCCAAGATTACTAATGGCAGCATCAGCATTGCTCCTACCGTTTCAGCCATTGATGGTTTCAGCTGTCCACACTGGATTGATGGAGGTAAGTAATTCAAAATATCCAGTGTGTATTTTCTACATTAAAGACAACAGTTCAATAATCTACAGAACAATTTGTTTGCAAATCTAACTATTCCTGAATGCCAGGTTAACTTTGCAAGAAGGGCATCAATTGAACCAGAGCTCAAGACAGCACATAACCTGCACAAGATGTCATCACTGCTGGGAGGTGTACTGTTCATTGCCGACGATTGCTTCCCAGAGACTCCCTATATGCACGCCGCATGGCATCTTGCTGCAGCTATTGGCATTGGCACATGCAACAAGCTTCTTGAATGACAGTGGAAACGGTCCTGCTGATATCAACAAGTAGTTGATTTCAGTGTTATCCGGAAGTTGGAGTGCATCCAGTAGCAACTTGTCGACATTTAAAACAGTAAACAACATTGGTCTATATTAGAGGAGATTGAGGTTTTATCAGATTGATGTCAGATACTGTTTTTCTTTTTACCACTCATAAAAGAGTGATAAGGGAATTAGATGAACTAGGTTGGCTTATGTATGTATTTCTGCTAGGATTTTGCATTGGTTTTTTTAATCATTATTGTGACAATGAGATAAGTAGTTGTAGATAGATTTCACCACAAAATAAATAAGATGAAACAACAAGAGGTTTGTTGTTGGAACTAGAGTATACTTAGCTGTATCTGTTTCTACCAAATTTACCCTGTAAGTACTACCAAAAAAATGTAAAGCAATGGATCATGTGTTAACCTGGAGATGAACAACAGTGGTGCATTAGTACCACAAGCTTACCCGAAGTTGGTGAAGGTTTGTCACAGACTAATCCTTTGGTCATCTAGACCCAAAGCTTTTTCCATTGCAAGACTCCAAGTTAAAGGTTGTGAGTCACCGATCAATCAGCTGGGCTTACGCTAGTGCTACCACCATGCCGGAATCACTCTGATTCACCCAGCTTCTTCCAGCAGGCTTCTCAGCATTCAGTGAGGCGACTCTTTCCCTCACCATCCGAGCCTGCTCCCACTGTCCAACACCAGCATACATGTTGGACAGCAGCACAAGGTGCCCAGCCGCTCGTTCTGGCTGCAGCTCAACTAATCTATCAGTCACTTTGGCTGCAAGCTCAAGATTGCTCTCTCTTCTGCATCCACTCAGGATTGCACCCCACGTACCCTCGTTTGGCTGGAATGACATTTTTTCCACAAGCTCAAGTGCTTCGGGCAATCGTCTCCAGCGACAGAGCATGTCAACCATGCATCCATAGTGCTGTATCTCTGGAGTTATACCATAAACTCTTTTCATGCTCTCAAAGTACCGTCGTCCATCATCAATCCAACCCGCATGACTGCACGCCCACAGAACTGCGAGCAGCGTGGCACCATCAGGACACTCCTGCATTCTGTGGAACAAGTCCAGTGCCTCCTGGGCACGACCATGCATCGCAAGACCCGAGATCATAGTTGTCCAAGAAATGGTACTCCGCTTTGGCATCACCAGAAACAAGCGGAGGGCGTCCTCCACAGCGCCACATTTCACATACATATGGATGAGAGCATTGTCCAGCAACACTGTCCTCCGCTGCCGCCCTTCCCAGTCCACGCGAGCATGCACCCACCGCCCAAGCTCCAGGTCACCCACCTCTGCACACGCCGTCAGCAAAGCAACCATCGTCACCGCGTCATCCTTGACCCGTGCCTTCCTCATTGCCATGAACAGCTCAACAGCCTCCGTGGCCCTCCCTGAGTTTGCGCACCCACCAATCACTGTTGTCCACGCTACCGCGTCCCGACCAGGCATCTCATGTCCGAAGAACCGCAGCGCAGCGTCCAGCTCGCCGCACCGCACGTACGCAGCGAGCATGCAGTTCCAAGCGGCCACTGGCCTGGCCGGCATTTCGTCGAACACCTTGCGGGCGTCCCCAAGCTGGCGAGCCGCCGCGTACACGTCCACGAGGCTGGTCATCACGTGCCCACTCTCGCCGGACGGGGCGAGCGCCCCGGCCGCGAGCGCGCGCGCGTGGAGGGCGCGGCCGTGGGGGAGCGCCCCGGCGCCCGCGGAGGCGAGCGCCGCGAGGAGGGTGGAGAAGGAGAACGCGTTGGGGCGGAGCCCGTGGCGGCCCACGAGGCGGGAGAAGAGCGCGAGCAGGTCCGACGGCGCGGCGCCCGACGCGGCGGCGGCGCGGAGGAGGAGGTTGGCGAGTGTCGGCGGTGCCGGGTGGCGCGGCGCGGCGGAGAGGAAGAGGGACTCGGCGCGGGGGAGGCCGCCGGTGGCGGCGGCGGCGAGGGAGAGGAGCTTGGCGATGAGGAAGCGCTTGTGGGCGAAGCCGTTGAGGAGGAGCTGCGCGTGGAGCTGGTCGAGGCCGCGGCGGGCGGCGGAAGGGGAGGCGGAGCGGCGGCCGAGGTGCTGCGCGATGAGGTAGAGGCGCTGCTGCAGCGAGCGGGAGTACGGGATGTGCGGGGGCAGGTTGGGCGGGTGGAGGGCGGCGCGGCGACGGGGATCGCTCGGCATGTCTCGCCGGGGCGCCTGGTTGCCTCCGGCTCGGTCGTTGTCTCCCCGGTGCCCGGGGCGGGAGTGATACAACGAGCCTGCCTTGATCATTTGGAAATTTCCGAGGATGCCGCTTCAAACATTTTCGCTGTGATTGAGAGAGGCTGGATGTAGGGACTAAAGTTTAGTCCCTCAAATAAGTGACAATCAGTAGCATTAAATATAAACTAATTATAAAACTAATTACATAAATCATATCAACTCCGCGAGACGAACCTAACAAGCCTAATTAACCTATAATTAGTACATAATTATCAAATTATTACTGTAGCATTATATTGTCTAATTATGGACTAATTAGACTTAATAGATTCGTATCGTAAATTAGTCCTTGCTTATGTAATGCATTTTGTAATTAATCTATATTTCATACTTCTAATTAGCATTCTTCCATTCGATGCGACACGACTAAAATTTTAGTCACGGGAACCAAACACCCCCTCAGGTTTTTTTGGCCAACACGAAGCTGGTAAGCTCCTCCTCTTACATGAGAGAACAAAAGTATGGTGCCTGATAGCTTTACCACCTTTATAGATAATTGTGTACAGGTTCTAGTCAAGTTTGTTGCCATATGCTCTGGAGAGAAGACGTCCAGCATTATAGATATGTACAGTTGTCATATATGCAACTTCACTTTGTAGTTAGGTGAATATTAGTTTGACTATGCACCTGATATGACTATGATTGATGATCATGTATTGTTTTGAACGCTGATAATGATTCAATTTTCCCAATGTATTTTACTGATTATGTCACAGAAGTTCACATGCCATTTACCATGCAATTCTTGACTGTCGGAATGCATTTCTTTCATTAGCACTGTTTGGATAAATAGCACTACCAAAAACAGTCACTATGTCTCCCAAAAAATAATTTCACCATTGTCACCGACTAAACCAATATCCTTGAGTCTTCTTTCCTGGTAGTACTCTAGGCCATCCAATTCTTCCTCCCTCTGTTTGAAAATATCATCAATCTGCTGCAGTACTTTCTTTTCACCGGCCCTTACTCCAATTGCAACTTTAAGTCTTGACTGCAAATTTTCTGTTTCCAGCAGTTCTTCATCCTTAATATTCCACGCATTTTCATAAGATTGATGATGAGATAAACAAAAATATGAAGGAAAGGAACAACATTATCCGGTTAATAGGCAAACCTCTTGTATTGTGGTGTGATAGGCACCAAGGGCAGATTTGCAGGCATCTCGCATGACCTGGCATATTGATTCCTCATTGTCAGGGCTGACTGGCAGTTCAAGGTGGCCCCAAACTGAATTCCTGAAAAGTGCTTCCAAGAGAAATGCATCTGTTCCGCCAATGCAAAGTAATCGCAGGTAAGTAAGCATTTGAGGGGGAAGGGGTTCATTGAGGACGATATCGAAATAAGCAGTCTCCCCTAGCCCGTTTAACTCTGCAATGTCAAGCTTGTCGCCATAAAATGGATCAGATTCAGGGATCTCCAGGGTCAGAGTATATGAGTCCCTTGATGGATTTGACTCGATGAAACCGTAATCAAGTGCCAGTTCAGCATTACTCTTGTCCAGGTCGTATTGAATATAAATCTGTCAATGCAAAGCTCAGTTATAAATTGCATACTTTTAGTTTTATTCACTTGAGACATCAAATTTGGTCTATAAATGCTAAAAACTACATAAACACTGCACCTAGTGCAGAAAAAGGGTACATCTCTACCTGTTTTCCAGATTTAACGTCCACTGGTGCTCGCAAAGAGAACATGACTTCCCTACCAAAAAGGCCCTGTCCTTTTATCTCCCAACTGGACCCTTCTGAGGTAATATCAGGACTGTGATTAACCTGATTTGTCAAGGCGGAGAAATAATTATAAAAGAATGCAGTCTCAATTTTCCGAAAAGCACCGTTGAACGGAAGTTGTTCAATCTTTTACATGGTAACTTTATCGCAGAAATTACAGGAACGTTCATTGCAAAATAAAGGGTCTGCAGACAGTTGCCTCAGAACTAGAAAATGCTCATATTGATTGCATTTTGAGAACTTACCAGATCAGCAAATGGTATGAGAGCAAGTTTATCTCCACGGAGCTCTGGAAATACCCTTGATCTGAGTATTCCAAATGCCCATAGGAAATCATCAAATGTTATGGTACCAGGGAAAAGGTCCTTGTTCTCATTTATGATCTCAGCTTCAACGCTTTCGAATTCACTCTGCACATAATCTTTCACACCCATCGTTGTGCTGAGTAATTGTGTTCCTACAAGTGACAGAAGCACAAGGTTTCAATATAGCAAGCATCAAATCCACCAGAGCTGCTAAAAAGTTACTAAGAAAACACATGGATTTTGGTCTTCTAAAAATGCTTGGATTTTCGCATTGCTCGCACACACCTTGTATCTCTTGGAGCTCTTCTTCTGACCTGCACTGGAGGCACGAAGCACCATTCAAAGGCATAAGGACGGGGCAGCAGGACCATTTCAACAAACACACGGAAGGCGATCGGCGTCAGTTCACTCACCAGAAGATGGTGGAGTCGGTCTGGCGCGGGAGGATGGCGAGGTAGGGCGCCCACGGCGAGTCCGCCCCGCGCGCGACCTCCCGGAGCAGCAGCAGCGCGACGGCAACCCACGGCCGGAGGCCCCCGCCGCCGCCGCACGCGCGGCCGATGTCGGAGGCCGCGACGGCGTCGGCGTCCATCCAAAGCTTCTTGGGCACCTCCGCGACGACCTCCCCGCGCGGCAGGTCCCGCGCCGCCACGAGGCCGAGGCCCTCCGGCACGGCGGCCGGGAAGGCCTTCCCCTCGCCCGCGCCGTGGGAGGACAGCCACCGCCGGAAGTCCTCCAGCGCGGTCGACGCTGCCGCGCTGACCGCGCGAGCCGGGGCAAGCAGGCGGTGGGACCTGGACCGCCGCGTGGGCAGGCGGAGGCGGAGGCAAGGAGGTGGCGGGCGGTGCCGCAGGAGGAGGCGGTGGTGTTGGGGTTGGAGCGTGGCCATGTCCGCGGTGGCGCACGGGGAGCAAGGCTGCGGCGAAGCCGAAGGGGATAGATGGGGTTTGGCGGGAGTGGATATGCTAGCGCTAAGCCTGTCGCAGGCCGTGTCGAATGAGATTTTCCAGCGGCCGCTGCGGGGTTATCCGGCACAAGCCCCACGAATTACCCAGAAATGGAAATGGATGAAGCGGCAGGCGATTCAATTCCTGAGTTAACAGTTTCAAAATAAAAGACAGAGAATCAGGGATTTTTGATTCAAGGGGTCAAAGCTTAGTTCCTTAAATAAATGATAATTACATGTATTAAATATAAATTAATTATAAAATTAATTGCATAAATCCTATCTACTCTACGAATTTTAATCATCACATAATTACTGTAGCATTATATTGTTTAATTATAAACTAATTAGGCTTAATAGATTTGTCCAAGATCCAAACACTAACAGCTGAGTTCTGATGTTTTAAATTAGCGATTACGCTAGAAGTTTGCATAATAATTCAGTTAAATTTGGAACCCAATCATGATCGAATCAAAGTTCACCCACGGACCTGTTAGGACTAGAGCATTAATATAACAGTATAGTGCTCTAGATGACTCTATAGTCTGGCTCAACACTTGCCCAACATCCTCATTCCTCAGTACCTTACATAGTTACATGAGAGATGTATTACTTGAACAACATATCGCCCAAAAGTGAAGATGCTATTACAGCGACGTGGCGCACGTGATACTTAAAACGTAAATAGCCTGTTAGCCAACCCAGATAGATACGGCAAATCAGCACCATAGTTCATCATAGGTTAATTACAGCAAAGCACACTTTGTTTTGTTTCGGCATCTCCTTTGGGAGTTGGGGACATCGTGCGAATAGCCAAACACAAAATACACATGTCCAGCGCTTATTAAGCCAACAGAGAATTTTCACTGCGTCTCATATTGCCAACCCCACGCACACATCCAGATCAGTTCTTCCTTCCTTCACAGAGGATAAAGTGGTACCCGTGTCTGCACCGGAACAGTGTCATAGTGAGTATACCAGATAAAAGATGAGGCACGAGCAAGTGTTTCAAGGAACATGAGATTTTGAAGAGCATTTATGAATCCAGCAGCGTATGAGCCTGATTTTTAACTCCAAAGGAACAATGAGCAGGATTTGCGCAATGCACTCGAATGCAACAATGGAAGAAAAAGAGTGGCAAAGACATACGTGGACTTGAATGGTGCGCTAACAGCTCCCACAGGTGTGTTGAATGCAACCTCTTGGAAAGGACCAGCCATCTTGCCACGCGGGAACCAGCCAAGATCTCCACCTTTCTTCCCTGATGGGCATTCAGAAAACTCCTGGGCTACCTGCAGCATGACGAAGGCAGCAAATTATAATTTGTTGTCTAATTATGGTACTGAATTTACAAGAAACTATCCAGATCCAGAAAAAATAGTTGGCCAAATTGTAAATGACAGAACGCTATCTAGAAAAAATAGTTAGCCAGATTGCACATGCCAGAACGCTAAACTGAGATTTAAGTCTGGTGACATGAGGTTGATAACATGGAGTTATGTCAACTGCACCCCACTAAATAGTAGTTACAAGTATAACCAACCAGAAAGTCTACTGAATCATTTAGAAAGTTCATCAACCTTCAGATAAGGAGCATTCACCACAATTTAACTATTTTCCAGGACTTGACTCTATGCAGACTCAAATTTCTAATTGGGACTATGAAACCTCACCTCCAATTTTCTGATTTATACAGGTTCCCAAGGTTCAGAACCTGAGCAAACTGCTAGTGTATACACAAAAACGGACATTCCTAGTTCTGGTAGTAAAAATGCAAGTCAAAAAGATATACTAGCTGGGATGACTTCAATTAGGTACAAAATAAATGCTAGAGTTTGCACTGCATTGCATGTATATTGTAACATAGCTTCTTGAAGCTTTAATCACCCATACTAGCCAGTCCTTCGGACAGTAGTACCCAAGACCAGTTCGCAGTCCAAAACTTGCTCGGTCAAGTATCAGTTTTAAGACTACAGTACCGATTTTGGGTGCCAGAACTTTTGGGTCCTGCCAACTACAAGAAAAATCACCCGAACCTATGAAGTCTCAATCGATCTAAATGCTCATAAAGATGCCAGCAGCGCTGCCCCATCTTTAAGTAACGCTTCATATACATCTATTCATCTGCGCTTGTCATGAGACAAAGAACTTAAGGCAGTAAGGGTCTTAACAAAGTACAACTAAAATCATCAAGTGTTCATTCATAGTCACAGAAAAACAATCAACAAGAAAACAGTGATGCATACTGCAAACTATAACTCGTGAATAAGGACAAGGGCCAAGACTGTCTAAATATTATTTAATCCCTACACATTTAATTACCCTCAAGGCCCAAATTACACGAGGAAAAATTTCACTAACAAACTAAATATAACAAACCTATGAAAGTTTATCGGTATGATGGTATCAATGTGCAAGATTCTTCACCACTCTTTTCTTTTGAGCAAAACTAACTACTTTTTAGCTAAGTTGTATAGACCAAATGCACATCAACCAGCCGCTTACCTTAGCAAACTCAGCAGGAGGAACCTTGTCCCCATTGTCCAACCATCCATCCTGCAACTTCTTATAAGCCTCATTGATCTTCCCCTGCTTCTCACACAATACGTGCCTAGCTGCAGATGCAGGGCAACACACACAACAATCAGCTATTTTTTACTTGCAACGGACACAATGATCCTAACATAAGATCCTCGAAAAAAAAGCATGAATAAATGGGATTAATAGTATAATTGCAACCCAATTTCACAACAAATCCTAAAACGAGAGAATCACAATCTATCACGGACGGCCCATCCACTCAAAACCTGGGGAAACTCCACAACCGCGAGATAGCACCCGAATCCTGCGAGCTTTCACCCAATACAGCAAGAACACGCGGTACCTTTGACGTAGGTGCAGGTGCCGAGGCCATCAGCGGACTTGCCTCCCTTGCCCTTGCCCCCCTTGCCGCCGCCGGCGTCGTCGCCGCCAGAGGATCCAGCCTTACCCTTCCCCTTAGCGTCCTTCGTCTTGGATTCCTTCGGCTTCGAGTCCTTCCCCATCGGCGGCCGCGAGGTGGACCAGATTGGAGAGACCAAAACCCTACTTCCAAGTAAAGATTGGCTCAGTCGACGATGACGACGAGTCGACGACGAGGCGAAGACGACGAAGATATTTGGGCGGAGAAGGGCCTTGTGGTAAAAGGCCTTACAGGGCCGATTTAACGGGCTGGTTCATCTAGTCCAATTCGTTGGGCTGAAACTGGCTGGACGAATGAGAAGACTGTCCCGCTCTCTTTCTTTCTCCCTTCAGAAGCCCATTGAAATCCAATGAATTTGGCGCGAAGTGGCAGCAATAGATAAACTGACAGAAATTCTCTGCGTTCATAACGGCATGTTGTATGACCCCGTCAATGCTCCGTCAACTTGTATCCAACTTCAGGGTGGAGCCTAATATTTGAAAGTCCACATAAAATTCGTCGCAAAAGTTTAATCCCCGTGAATGCTTTGTCAAAACTTATTGGATCGTGTATTTTTCCCGTCATCTCGAAGTGCCCGGGGGAAATTCAGATTTTCCCTGCTTCAGAAGAGAATGAACGCTTTAGTTGTTTTCTATTGTTTTAATCCTTATTACATGAGATACTCCGGACCATAGAAACAAGTATCAGCTTGTAACTCTGCAACAACTTCTAGGTAGTCTGTTGACGCTTTTTCTTGTCAACACACACGAGCGCTGAATCGCGCAGCACCAGAAATTTGCACTTGCCGCAGCCCCAGCCAAACCGGTCAGACCGGTTTGGAGATCCGGTCAGACCGGATTTGTTAGGGCTTCGGTGAAAACCTAGAATCACCACCTCGGGAGGGACCCCGTCGGAGATAGCACGTCTAGGGTTGCTCTGAGATCGGTCAGGCCACTCAGAACCTCCTTGAACGCCGTCGAGACAAACAAGGAAAGCAAAGGGATTGGAAAAGCTAGGGTTTGAAGATAAAAGTAGAAAATAGTATTTGATCGATTGAATGATAGGTCTCAATCGGCCACGGCCCTTTATATTTATAGGGTGGGGAGGTCTTGCCCCGCAAGGAATTCCATTACAATTTGGAAACGACTAGGACTCCTAATTCTACTCCAACTCGGAGTAAAACCGGTCAGACCGGATAGGGAAACCGGTCAGACCGGTTTCGGCCGTTGCCAAATCGGCTACAGGGAAACCGGTCTGACCGCTTTCTAGAACCGGTCTGACCGGTTTTCCTCGACCTGATAGGCAACTGCCAATTTTGGGTGCGAACATATGCCCCCCTGTTTTCTAGTAAATTTTTATGCACTAGAAAATATGCTAAGGTCGATGTTACAGAATCCGCTGGCCATTTTATCCTAAGGGCGATTTTCAACCATAAATCGGCCATATCCTATCAAGCACTTTGCCAAACACTTGGATAAAATTTCTTCAAGTATCTCCCATTGAGAGCTCTAGGCAGCTGCTGTCCTTGCAAGGTCTCTACCATATAGGAATTTCCTGAACAAACCTTCACAATCTTGAAAGGACCTTCCCAACTTGGAGACCACTTGTCAAACTTGTTGCTTTTCAATCCAATGGGCAAAATCGTTTTCCAAACCAAATCACCTACCTGAAAAGATTTGAATTTCACTTTCTTGTTGTATGCTCTCGCCACTCGCCTCTTATCTTTTTCAATCTCTTCTAAAGCTTCCAAACGCTTGTCGGTCACTTCATCAATATTATCCATCATCAAAGCATAGTATGTATCAACATCAAGATTATTTTGCTTTGCAAGTCTATATGCGCCAAGATTCACCTCTACAGGCAAAACGGCGTCTTGACCATACACAAGCTCAAACGGAGTAACTTTAGTAGCACCATGTCTAGAAATACGATGAGCCCATAAAGCTTCAGATAATACCTCATGCCATCTTTTAGGATGATCTTCTACCTTCTTCTTGATGAGCTTTATCAAGGCCTTGTTGCTAGATTCAGCTTGACCATTGGCTTGAGCATAATATGGAGATGAATTGAGAAGTTTAATACCATAGGAATTAATAAATTCACGCACCTCTTTGGATATGAATGAAGTCCCTTGATCCGTAGTCAAAGTTTGTGGAATACCAAACCTATGTATAATATGTTCTCTAATAAACTCAATCACCTCTCTATGTGTCATATTCTTCAAGGGAGTTGCTTCCGTCCACTTGGTAAAATAATCAGTCGCCATAATCACGAAACAATGACCCTTCGACGAAGGAGGATGAATTTTACCAACAAAATCTAAACCCCATCCTCGAAAAGGCCAAGGCTTAACAATTGGATGCATCAATGCCGCAGGTACCAATTGAATATCCCCATGTTTCTGACACTCCTCACATCCTTTGTAGTATTTAAAACAATCGGCTATCATATTGGGCCAATAGAAACAAGCTCGCCTAAGGAGCCACTTCATCTTGGGGGCCGATTGATGAGTACCACAAATTCCTTCATGAACCTCTGCCATAGCCAACCTAGCTTGGTCTGGACCCAAACATTTTAGAAGCAAATCATCAATAGTCTGACGATATAATTCATCGCCATCTAGAATAAATTTAAGAGCCCATCGTCGGATTTTTTTGTCAACTGAATTGCTAGGATTTTGCAAATAATCCACCAAAGGTTTCCTCCAATCATCCACTTCGTCTCTATTAGAAACAGTGGCCGAAGTAGACTCGGTCTCGGGACACCGGTCAGACCGGTTCTCTGAAGCGGTCAGACCGGTAAAACCGGTCAGACCGGTCTGAGGAAGCGGTGCGACCGGTTCCTCCAGAACAGAACACTCAGCTTCTAAAAACATCAGTCTTCGTTCTTGAAAATTTCTTTTCTGAACATTATAACCAGATGCTTGCTGAGCCAGAGCATTCGCCTTTGGATTTCTTTCTCGTGGTACATGACGAATTACAAACTCATTTAAGCAAGATATAATATCGAAGCATCTATCAAGATAGGCATTCAAAAATCCATCTAAGCATTGACATACCTTAGAAACTTGATGTACCACCAGTAAAGAATCACCATAAGCTTCTACATGTTTTACTCTCATGTCATGCAAAATTTCCAATCCGAATAGAAGAGCCTCATACTCGACTTGGTTATTAGTACATTCATGATCTAATCGGTTAAGTGCTTCAAAAATAGCCCCATGTGGAGAAGTAATAACAATTCCAATACCACAACCACTTTTGCAAACCGATCCATCAAAATGCAATTTCCATGGAGTAAAAGTAACATAACCGACACTTAAATCAAGTTGCTTATCTACTCTATGTTCAACAATAAAGTCGGCTACTATTTGACCTTTCATTGAAGTTAATGGCTCACAATGCAAATCATATTCAACTAAAGCGTAAGCCCATTTGCCGACTGTACCACTCAAAATTGGTTTGTGCAACATGTATTTGATTATGTCAGTTTGACATGCTACTACACAAGTACTTGGCAAGAGATAATGCCTCAACTTGGTACAAGTATGATATAATGATAAACATAGTTTTTCAATAAAGGTGTACCTTGTTTCGGCATCCAATAATCTTCTACTCTCATATGCAACCACATGTTCCTTTCCTTCGGTTTCTTGAGTCAAAACACCTCCAATGACATCTTTCTCAGCCTCCACATACAACTTGAATGGAACCCCACTCTTGGGCGCTTGAAGGACGGGTGGCGAAGATAAATATTGCTTGATCTCATCAAATGCCTCTTGTTGTTTTGCCCCCCAAGTGAAATCAATGTCATTCTTCAACCGAAGTAAAGGAGTAAAGGCATTCACCTTCCCGGACAAATTACAAATGAATCTTCTCAAGTAATTTACTTTGCCCAAAAACTTTTGCAAATCTTTCTTGCAAGTAGGAGCCTTTACATTGTTAATAGCTTCAATCTTTGTAGTATCTATCTCTATGCCCTTTTCATGCACAATAAATCCTAAGAACTTTCCAGCCGATACACCAAAAGCACATTTGAGTGGATTCATCTTCAATTTATACCGACGCATTCTTTCAAATGCAAGCCTTAAATCAGCCAAATGAGAATCTACTCCAGCCGATTTGACAACAATATCATCGATATAAACCTCTACTATAATGCCAAGCAAGTCATGAAAAATCAAATTCATAGCCCTCTGATATGTGGCACCAGCATTCTTCAAACCAAAAGTCATCACTACCCACTCAAATAGACCAACAAAACCCGGACATAGAAAGGCCGTTTTGGCTATATCCTCTTCGGCCATAAATATTTGATTATAACCAGCATTACCATCAAGAAAGCTAAGAATTATATGTCCAGATGCAGCATTAACAAGAAAATCGGCAATAGGCATAGGATATTCATCTTTAGGAGTAGCTCTATTGAGATCTCTAAAATCAATGCAAACACGAAGCTTTTTTGTTCCTTTCTTTTCAACAGACACAATATTAGAGATCCAATTAGCATATCGACAAGGCCTAATAAATTTAGCATCTAGCAACCGATTGATTTCTTCTTTCACTCGGTCATAAATATCAGGATTAAAGTTTCTGCGAGATTGTTTAAAAGGCCTAAAACCAGGTTTAATGGGTAAACGATGTTCAACTAAATCACGACTTAAACCAGGCATTTCATTGTAGCTCCATGCAAAACAATCAACATACTCCTTTAATAACTTTATTAACTCGGATTTAAATAAAGGATCAAGATTCTTGTTTACAAATGTCGGCCTAAGTACAGTGCCATCACCAATATCTACCTCCTCTAAAGGATCAGCCGACGTAAACCCTTGTCCAAACTTGCTCAAATCATCAAAATCTTCAATGGCCTCACACATATCGTTCTTATGCGCCCGATAGTGCTCACGCCTCTGCTGTAACCACTCTAGATTCAGATCCATCAAATCATAAGAGATGGTATAGCCAGATCTCCGATCGGCTTCATAACAGCAGTAGCAAAGCCATCCTTGGTGTAACCAATGATCTCACAATCAGATAAATCTAAACCAGATAAGCACTTAAGATTCTCATGACCATCCACAATAGAACTAGCGGCCACTGCAACACAAGCCGACGTATCTCCATGAACGACCTCTACTTCATCATCTATCCATTGAATTAAAAATTGATGCAAAGTAGAAGGCACACACTGGTTTGCATGAATCCAATCACGACCAAGGATTAAACTGTAGTTACCTTGTGTCTCAGCGACGAAGAACGCAGTAGCCAAAGTCTTGCTTCCAATAGTGAGCTCCATAGAAGCAACTCCCTTGGCGCCCATAGGTTCACCTCCATCAACGCCGCTGACGGTCATGTTGGTCTTGATCAATTCCTGATCTGAACCTCCCAGCTTCTTGAACAGAGAATACGACATCAAATTAACTATCGCCCCTCCATCCACTAGCATGCGAGAGATAGGATTTCCATTGATATGACCCTTCATGTACAAAGCCTTCAGATGACTTTCAGTAGCTTTAGGCTTCTGGAAAATAGCTTCCTTTGGCCCAAAATCAAGATGAGCGATGTCTTCCTCTGATAACACATAACCATCCATAGACATATGAATTACATTAAGCTCAAGATCCATGCGCTCAGGAGAAGAACCATAATCAACAAGCTCTTCATCGTCCTCTGGAGCAGATACCGATGATAACTTGCCATCACAAACCATAGGAGTGGGAGAAGAAAAACCAGGCGGCGCATCAGGCAAAGCGGTCTGACCGCTTTCGGCAACCGGTCTGACCGACTCCCCAACCGGTCTGACCGGTTCTGTCTGGGAGCTGGTCTTGGCTCTCCACTCTTTCCCTTGTGGAATCATAGGCCTGTACTTGTTGAATGCCTCGTCTCTCTGCTTCTCTAGCTCTTTCTCCTTCATCTCCCGAAACCTCAAGCGCTGAAGCTTCCTCCTTTGAGTATGAGATAAACCGGGAGGACACCATCTTGGCAAGAAGTACTTGGAATTAGAACTACTTCCACTGGCCTCATGATCATTAGCAGAAACAGATCCCTTCTGAATAGGTGTCTCAACCTTATTGTCTATGACAATCGGTCCTTTGCCACCGTCTCCAAGGGGAACGTTCATCAACCCAATTTGAATAACATCTTGATTTGTAGTCCTCTCTGGGTCAATATCCATCTTATGCACCTCCTCCCTCTGCTTTGGCTTGTAAACTTGCTTCATAGGAGATGCTGCCGATTTCCCAGGGAAACCGGTCTGACCGGTTTGTGAAACCGGTCTGACCGGTTGGGTCTGGTGACCCTGACCAGATTGGCGAAGTGCCAAACGGTCCTGTCCAGGCCTTGAGATTATGTCCAATACTGGCCTTCGCGGTCCTCCCCATCCATGTTGGAAAGGCTGCTGATACGGCACCCACATCACTCCATTATTATCATAAATTGGACGAGGTGGATATGAACTTGATGCCTCCCATCGCGGAGCAAAATTCCTCTTTGGCTGAGAACATTCTTCTTGGCGTGGAGGCAATCTCATTCTCTTTTTTACTGGCCGATCGCTTGTAACGGCCTTTTGCTTGGAGTACTTGTCAAATAGCATATCAAAGGTGACCTTTGGCCTAAGAGTACTCCCCTGATTCTTTGCAATATTGAGCTTCCAGTTTCCAATCTCCGAACGGCTTGGTTTAATCATCTTCGGACGGCCCTGGGGAAAACCGGTCTGACCGCTTTCCCCAACCGGTCTGACCGGTTTGGCCTGCACAGGCTCAAACGGTCTCTGCTCGGCGGGAACGGACGACCCTTGCCCCCCATGTCCAGAGGCTCTCACAGTAACCTTGAATGTCTCCCTGCCATCTGGAGTTGTCTCACATGCAACTTCTCGAGTCAACTCTTTTCCCCTCAAATCAGGTTTTACTTCACCAATCACAACATTCTTCCCTTTGGTTGCTTCGGCTTGATGCGGCCGAACCAAGACCTTAGGCTGCTGTAAATCCATAGTATTGACAGGGAAAGGAGTTTTGTCCACTTGCATCTCATGAAATGTCAAACGACCTTCATTTATGGCCGATTGAACCTGTCGATGAAACACATTGCAATCATTAGTGGCATGAGAATAAGTATTGTGAAACTTACAATATGCATGCCTTTTCAATTCATCAAGTGGAGGCAATTTATGAGATAATTTAATATTTCCAGACTTAAGCAATTCATCAAAGATACGATCGCACTTGGAAACAACAAATGTAAACTTAACTTCTTCTTGCCGACCTTTGCTAGCCGGCTTAAGTGATGTACAAGAATAAGTTTTTTCTTTAGAGGGCCATACAAATTCAGCAGCAAGTACTTCTTTATCACTATCACTTGAATTATCAGACTCATAATCAATCATATGAACATTGGAACGACGTGATCTAGAAGTATCTCTATCTTTTTCCTTATTTATTCGGTTTTCAACAACTAAAGCTCTAATTTGAACTTGTGCAACCGAAAGAAAATCAGAACCCTCTATTCTATCTCTTATGGATGACCTTAAACCCTTTAGGCAAATATCGGCAAGGTCCGTATCAGTGATTGACAAATTGAAACAACGGTTCTTAGTTTCTTTAAATCTCTTAATGTAAGCAATAACAGTTTCATCTCTACTTTGCCTAACCGATGTCAAATCTGTCAATTTCAATTGCAAACTCCCGCTATAAAAGTGATCATGAAATTTACGTTCTAACATATCCCAAGATATAATAGAACCAGGAGCAAGCGAAGAAAACCAAGCAAAAGCGGTGCCAGTCAACGATAAAGAAAATAAACGCACTTTGAGAGCATTATAAGCACCTACTTCCCCTAGCTGAGCTATATATTGACTAATATGTTCTCACGTGGTTTGGTCATCATCTCCACTAAATTTAATTAGATCAGGCATACGCCAACCACGTGGAAGAGGAAAATTATCAAACTCAGCATCATATGGTTTTTGATACAAATTTGTGTTACCAATATCAACACCAAGTTTAGTTTTTACCACATTAGCCAAATCTTCTCTAAATTTGTTAAACTCAGCCCAGTTTGGATTATTTGACTGCTGTGGTTGCACATTTTCCAAATTCATCTTATTTAAGTAGGGAGCAATCTTAGCTTGAGCTAGCCTATAACTTTCAAACACATCATCAGGTATAATGTTTCTTTGAGCAGATGTATTAACTGTTGTACTGTATTGCGGCCTAGCAGTACCCAAGGTATTAGTATGAGCATACATCATCGAATCAGGCACAACAGAAAGCGGAAAAGGTTGCTCATGCACTAATTCAAGCGCGCTGGTCAAACCGGTCTGACCGATTCCCTGATCCGGTCTGACCGGTTTAGCCATGTTTGGCCCGGTCGGTTGGAACGGCAGGGACTGACCAACGGCAAACTCAGGTGGCATACCATACATATATTTTTCATTATTAGCATTAGGTATAGGTGACAAGCTAGGAAAAACTACCCCACTAGCATTAATTTTAGGAGCGCTACTATTAGTTTCATTATTATTAAAGCAAGCAGCAGTCCTATCACTTTCAATATCCTCTAATCTTTCTAAACGAGCAATATATGAGGCAAGCAATTCATCACTTTCTACACTATTTTTAGGAACTGTAGTAGAAGGAGTTTTTTGTGATTTACTTACGGTGGGTATTACCTCAACTTGATTGTCGTTTAACTTGATCGCCGGTAGCTCAAATTCTTTCAATCTTGCCACCTTGCCATGACGATCTTTCTTGACGCCAGCCAAAAATTGTGTCTTCATGTAATCTTGTAGCGCCTCAAATTTCTTCTGCTCCTCTTGAGTGAGATCTTCCAGCGTAGCTGTGATGATGTTCTCCATATCAAGTTCACATCGAGATCCCATCTTGCCTGGAGTTTAGATTGAACGGTCTTTGAAAACCAGATCTTCTATAAATCCCCAGCGGAGTCGCCAAAAGTATGTTGACGCTTTTTCTTGTCAACACACACGAGCGCTGAATCGCGCAGCACCAGAAATTTGCACTTGCCGCAGCCCCAGCCAAACTGGTCAGACCGGTTTGGAGATCCGGTCAGACCGGATTTGTTAGGGCTTCGGTGAAAACCTAGAATCACCACCTCGGGAGGGACCCCGTCGGAGATAGCACGTCTAGGGTTGCTCTGAGATCGGTCAGGCCACTCAGAACCTCCTTGAACGCCGTCGAGACAAACAAGGAAAGCAAAGGGATTGGAAAAGCTAGGGTTTGAAGATAAAAGTAGAAAATAGTATTTGATCGATTGGATGATAGGTCTCAATCGACCACGGCCCTTTATATTTATAGGGTGGGGAGGAGCCCCGCAAGGAATTCCATTACAATTTGGAAACGACTAGGACTCCTAATTCTACTCCAACTCGGAGTAAAACCGGTCAGACCGGATAGGGAAACCGGTCAGACCGGTTTCGGCCGTTGCCAAATCGGCTACAGGGAAACCGGTCTGACCGCTTTCTAGAACCGATCACCTGATAGGCAACTGCCAATTTTGGGTGCGAACATACTCTGTGCTAAATTCCTTTCCCACTGTTAAATATTCAGAGGATCTTCCAAGTCGTCTCTTGTGCCTGGCTCTATGAATGATGCCTGCCCGAAGCAAACACACATGGTGACACAGTTGCAAGCTGCAAGACCTGATCAATAGCAGCACTTCACCTGACCCCGCACTGCATATCTGCATCTACATTGGTTGTTAGTAGTTTGGTAGACCTGTCTCCATCCCACAGAATGAAAACGCCATCTCCTTCAACAATGTTAACCTACATTCTTGTGTGCTACTAGAAGAAGCTGGGGGGAATAATATGGTGACGCCAGCCGCAATCCAGCGAGATCTAGCGTCCACCTCCCGCAATCTGACCGCCGCGGAAGCCGGCCGGGGACGATGAACCTCGCCTGCTGCTTGTCCTGGACGGCTCCGTTACGGGATTATCAAAAGCCGGCGGCCGCCGCCGTGTCCCCTGAGCCACTGTGCAGCGGTCAGGCAGGCCTCGCCTGGCCCAATCGGACGCCGCCACAGTACCAGCTGGGTCTGACCCGGAGGAAATTGGTTTTATGATGAGGGGAGATTTAATGATTAACGCTGCTTACTTGCGCCTAACTCGAGTAAAGCAACTTGTAATCAATCACGTGAGACATATAGTAATTAGGCTAATCTCATTACACAGTATCATTCGTGTTAAAATGACAATACATCGCCCTAAAAATATTATGTCTAATATGTACCACATAGAATTTTTTGCTGATATTAAATAAAGGTATGTCCAGTATAATCTTTTGGACTTGATATCCAAGATTAGAAAGTGGTGTACATGTATCGGGCCTACGTCATAATTATAACATATTTAATAATTAATTGACTTTTGCATTAGGTGTTACGTGGCATATTTGTATTTAGATGGTGCGATAACTTTAGAAAGAACGACATGATACAATGCATTGGGATGAGATTTAACTAGGGTCTTGTTTAGATCCTAAATTCTACCCCCAAAGTTCACTATGCAAAAAGAAGATTCTCATCACATCGAAATGTCATAGTATGCATGGAGTACTAAACGTAGATGAAATCAAAAACTAATTACACAGTTTTGTTGTACTCTACGAGACGAACATTTTGAGCCTAATTAATCAATTTTTGGATAATTTTTCACACATACAAACAAAATGCTATAGTGCGCCTCGGTTTTTCAACTCGGGTGCCAAATTGGCATCTAAACAATGCCTATATATTGGATATAATTAGTGGATATGGCTTTCCACAAAGGATTTGGTGATGGTGGTTGTCCTTCCGTGCAAGAAGCCTGATGACAGGGGGCCAGCAGGAAGCATGACGCCATGACGGGGTCAAACATTGCAGGCATGTATATGCTGCTTCATTTATTTTGTTCGATCACGACCATCGACCACGTGTTTCCGATGCCAGCATCATTAGAAGCTAATAATGCCGAGGATGCTAGAGGCATATGGTGTGATCAATCCAGCAGTGTACGCATGGTTAGTCGGCGGCGTGCTGGATCCCTGAACCACGCCGAGTTGCTGCTAATTCAGATTTTGTGCGTCGATATTGTGAATGAAATTGCAACGTTTTTTAAGGATCAAAATGGCGACCAGAGAGGGGGAGTGAATGAGAGCCGATAAAAATTTCTTCACGAAACTCGGCCTATATCCCAAAACCACTACCCACAAGTTCCTCACAAGCTTGTCAATGTAGCGTAGTCACAACGGACCTACCAACCCTAGGAACAAGCTCGAACGAGATAGAAAGCGGAAGCACAACTTAAGAAGCGAAACCAACTGCTATCTGCCTGAGCCCCAACGGGCTGTCCGCATAGAGTTCGCGGACCGTCCGGGGACCTGGCGGACTGTCCGATAGAGAAGGGCGGACCGTCCGTAAAATCAACTTGAATCTCCAGAAGGTTTGGAACCTCTACGGACTGTCTTGCGGACCGTCTTGCGGACCGTCCGCCAGTGTCGCGGACCGTCCGAAAAAGTCCCACGGACTGTCCAAGCCAAGAAAAACTTAGCCAAAACAAGAAAAACTCAGAAGGGCAGCCAAAACGCGGACCGTCTGCCAATCACATGCGGACAGTCCGGGAACCCTGCGGACCGTCCGCCATACCAAGTCGGACCGTCCGAGAAGCCCGACGGACGAACAGGAAGAACAGCTACAGTAACGTGTGGGTCAACTCCCCCAAATCCAACACTGGATCTCCCAAACGGCTGGAGCTCTTGAAGCGAAACTTTGGGAAGATGAGAAGCAACCCAAGAGGAAGCTATGCCCCAAAAATCTCGGCCTCTAACTCCCTACAACACGAGGAATCGCGGATCTAACGAAAGAAGACCCTCACCACGAGTTCATCACAAAAACTTCAAATCCGGACCAAATCTCGGCGTTTGAGGGGTCAAGATCATCCACAAAGAGGCACAAGGCACTCACCCATGATCCCCACAAAGAAATCCGAGAGGAAACGGCCTAAAAACGAAGAATCGAACCAAGAACGAAAATAACACAAAATGAACTCGGGAAGGAAGACAAGCAAATCATTTCTAGAACGATTCTTCCATACAACCAGAGGTCACGATCTGTACAACGGTGGCTAACCTCCACCATTCATCCACCCGCTAAGATTACTCGATCTGCACTTGGCTAGCCTACCAGAAAAGAGAGCAAATGAACTAGGGTTTCGAACAGATAACTCGCCATCCCCTCCACCTCCTATTTATATTGAGTCATCTGGTGGGGGGAAAAGACCACACTACCCCTACACTCTAAGCCTAAGATACATACCCCTCAGGGGCAATCTTGGAACTCTGAGATATTTCCTCCGGCTGGGCACGCCGTCCATCCGGCCTTGCTTCCCTCCGACGCAAGCTCCAGGATCCCGCCGCGTGTCCACCGCTTCGAAGCTTCCTGAACATGCCCGGATCACCGTCTCCGTCATGTTGGGCCTTCGGGCTCGGTTTTGAGGCCCAAACCGAGAAACCCACCTCTGATGGTTTTGTGGCCCAACCATCAAACCCCGCGTACAAGCTTCGGTTGTTAGCCGCTACCTTGCACCGGCTCATTCCACGACGTCGTCTTGCTCTTCTTGCACCATGCCGACCGCACTCGGTTCCGTCTGGCCATCGGGTCCCTCGAACCAAGCCTACTTGTCTCTCCACTCCTCGGAGGCCACTCTGGCTAAGACCTTTCGTGCTTGTTCTTCACCTGCACCAACGCAAACCAAGCCGCATCGAACACATGCAATACTAGGCCAAGAGCCAGTCCACCATCCACCGATCCTCGGACACACCTGGTCCTCAATCTCCCCCTTGATGAGTGCATTGACAACACACCTCACGATTTTGGATAGGAAAAAGAAAACAGAAAAGAAAAAGAAAAGAAGACCCAAACAAGTTACTCAAAGCAAAGAGCAAGCCGAAAAACCAAGTCACTTGAAAAAGAAAGTCTCGGTCCCCTAAGACAAGGGCAGCGGCTCAACACAACCGAGACCAACAAGCTCCAAATGCCGACCCCTCAAGAAAAGGCAGAAAGGGCTCAACACCATTGGCATAAAGAGCAAAGCAAATCAGGAACACAAGAAGCTCCCCCTGCACACAAGCAGACTCCCCCTGAACAAATGCATGCAAACTCAGGTTCCCCCCCTGAACTGAGTATCCCTCTAATGCAAAACCATGCACACAAATTCTCCCCTGTTTACCATACAAGTTCTCCCCTGTTTACCATACAAGTTCTCCCTCTTGTTGCCAATGCATGAATCAAGGTTAACATGCAGACAATTCAACCTAGAGCTTCTCAAATATACAATGAGCACTATAAAATGCTACACAAGTGCAAATGAGCAAGCAAGATAGTCCAAGGTTTTGTACAAGCATTGCCAACAAGATTTCATGATTGTATAAGCATATGTCCAATTAGTTTCCAAGTTCAACAAGTTTTTCAAGAATTCATCACCTCATGAGCAAAATGACAACTTCAAGCCAAAATGAACTAAGTCATGCAAAGATCATCCCAGGTCACCAATTCTAGTTAAAAGATCATTGCAAACACCCAAAGCCTATCTCATGTCATGTCAAAGCCACCGAGCCATGTGTCTACTTCTAAACAGAGACTTCTCTTGGTAGACAGCATGCAACGGTTTAACACCCAAAATTATACACATAATAGGATATTTTGACATGTTTAGCACATTTTTGTTTTTCAACCATAAGCACTTCATTTTTTAGATTTTGAATTATGGTACATGAAGTGCCTTTGCGGCAAAAAGAAGCTTATGCTTCTCCACAAGATAAACAGTAGGCTAAACATTTGCAATGATAGAATGATCTTTGACCCATTTAGCAAGAAAAAGATATCCTAGCACAATCTAAGCATGAAAAAGCATTTAGGCTTGAACTAAGCATGGAAAGCATTTGCTCATAGGTGAGAACGAGTTTAGCATTTCAAAATCATTTGCAAGCTCATTATGAATATACAGTGAATCAATCAGGAGCATAGCAAATCATCACCAAAAGACTACACACATGTCCACTAGTGTAGCAGATTATAGCATTCAATCCATATGGAAGAAGCTCATCCTAAAATGCATGAAAATGAATATGTACAAATGCAAGACCTGTGAAACAAATGCAAATGCAGACTGTACATAGTATACATATGCTACAAGGAACCCCAGAAACCAACTCAAAGAGGACAACAAACTCCAAGCTCTCCTCGCAGGCGGGCAAAGGTAGCTTGATCAAGAGGTTTTGTAAAGATGTCAGCTAGCTGGTTCTGGGTGGAGACATGAGATAGTTCAATGTGACCTTTCTCAACGTGATCTCTCAGAAAGTGGTATCTCACTTCAATGTGTTTGGTCTTGGAATGTAGCACAGGATTCTTAGCTACACTAATGGCACTGGTGCTATCACAAAGAAGTGGAACTCTAGAAAAGTTTAGACCAAAGTCACTCAAGGTGTATGTGATCCATAGGAGCTGGGAGCAGCAGCTAACAACAGCAACATATTCGGCTTCAGTGGTGGACTGTGCAACACTAGACTGCTTGCGAGAAGACCAAGAGACCAGAGAAGAACCAAGAAATTGACACTGACCCAAGGTAGACTTGCGGTCCAACCGACACCCAGCGAAATCAGCATCGGAGAACGTGAAGGCTGAGTGTCGAGAAGGCAGAATACAAAAGACCCAAATCAGGAGTGTATTTTAGGTACCTGAAGATTCTCTTGACAGACTGCCGATGCGAAGTTCTCGGTGAAGCTTGAAAACGAGCGCACAGACAAACGCTGAATTGTATGTCTGGCCTCGTCACCGTCAAGTAGAGGAGGGGGCCGATCATGCTCCGGTACTCCTTCTGGTCCACTGGATCTCCATCTTCATCAGCATCCAACGTCGCAGTTGTACCTATCGGTGTCGACATCGGCTCGGAGTCACTCATGTCGAACTTCTTCAGCATGTCCTTCGTGTACTTCGCTTGATGCACGAATGTACCATCCTTGACTTGCTTGATCTGCAGCCCGAGGAAGAACTGCAGCTCTCCCATCATTGACATCTCGGATTCCCTGCTCATGTCTTGAGAAAATTTCTCCACAAGTGCATTAGACGAGCCACCAAAGATAATGTCATCCACGTATATTTGGACAATCAGGATGTCACTACCAGCACGAAGCAAGAACAGAGTTTTGTCTACAGTGCCCATCACAAACCCTTTACTTAACAAGAACCCTCGTAGTCTCCCATACCACGCTCTAGGTGCTTGCTTTAAACCATATAATGCTCGGTGGAGCTTGTACACTCGGTGTGGATACTTCTCACTCTCAAAACCCGGTGGCTACCTCACAAACACTTCTTCCTCTATTACCCCATTCAGAAAAAGCAATCTTCACATCCATTTGATGCAATTTGAATCCTTTAGCAACAGCAAATGCTAGAAGAATTCGAATTGCTTCCAAATGGGCTACAGGAGCAAATGTCTCCTCATAATCAATTCCCTCTTTCTGTGAAAAGCCCTAGGCAACCAACCTAGCTTTGTTTCTAACCACCTCACCACTCTCACTTTGTTTGTTCTTCCAAACCCATTTGGTTCCTATAGGATGACAGTTTGGTGGAGGCTCAACTAGTTCCCACACCTCATTCCTCTCAAAGTTTTCAAGCTCTTCGTGCATAGCATTGACCCAGTTTGCATCAGATAAAGTGTGTCTAATATCCTTGGGCTCGAAAGAAGCAACAAATGCAGAATGAGCAAATTGAGAGTGTTTCTTGACCTTGACCTTGTAGTGCGCTCGTCGAAGTCTCCTATGATGCTTGAGGGTGGATGCCTAGCTTGAATGTGTCTTGGTGCCTCACGCCTAGACATCTCCTCCCCCTCAGCAACTGCTTCCACTCGACCTCCAGGTACTTGTGTTGATGTGGTAGTGGGGGATGGACCATCGTCAACCGTAGTCGTCGTAGTGGAGGTAGCGGGTACACGTGTCGTTGGAGGCACACCATCTCCATCGTCATCTTCACCATCATCCGCTTGCTCGTCCTCGAAGATTGTCTGTCCCATCTCTTCATCACCTGCACACTCAAAAACAGTCGAGCTACACGGAATCGTCTCGTCGAATGTAACTTCGCAAGTCTCCATGATTTGGTTAGAGTCAAGGTTGAGCACACGATATGCTCTAGAGTGATTAGCATAGCCAATAAAAATGCCATCATGAGATCGAGACTCGAATTTGTCTAGATTTCCTTTCTTAAGAATGAAGCACCTGCAGCCGAAGACTCGAAAATGACTCACCTTGGGGGGTCTCCCATGAAAGATCTCGTAGCAAGTCTTCTTCCTGAACGCACGAAGGAAAATCCGATTTGAGACATAGCATGCGGTGCTCACCGCCTCGGCCCAATATCTCCTAGGAGTCCTATGCTCATCGAGCATCGTCCTAGCCATCTCACAAAGAGTCCGATTTTTCCTCTCCACAACACCATTCTGACAAGCAACATAAGGCGAGGAAAACTGATGTTCAAGACTTTGATCACGGCAAAAGGCTTCAAAATGAGCGTTCTTGAATTCCGTGCCATTGTCACTGCGAATAGCTCTCATGGCATTACCATTACGCTCATTTTTCAACCTCAAGATCAAGTCTCGAAAGAACTCAAAAGCCTCATCCTTAGATGCCAAGAAAAACACCCAAGCATAGCGAGAATAATCGTCCACTATCACAAGGACATACCACTTCCCACCGACTGAGCGAACGCGAGTTGGACCAACCAAGTCCATATGAAGAAGCTCCCTGGGACGCTCAGTCATCACCTTAGTCAAAGGTGGATGAGAAGTGGCGACCATTTTCCCATGCCTACAAGGAGCACACACCAAATTCTTCTCATACCGAAGCTTGGACAATCCTCGGATAAGCTCAAGACTGCTCAAACGAGAGAGCAAGTCAAAGCTCAAATGACCCAACCTCCTATGCCACTTCCAAAGCTCGGAAGAGGAACCGGCCACTAGACAGCGAGAGGGACCGAAAGACCTCGAGAAATCAGCACGGAAAACTTGACCCTCGGGAATGATCATGCACACAAGGTCATCTCGAGAATCAAGAATCCGAGAAGAGCCACTCACAAAACGAACCTCAAAACCCTCGTCAAGCAACTGAGAGACAGAGAGCAAATTAAAACCAAGTGACTTGACGAGAGCAACACGCTTCAACGCAAACTTCTCACTTACCTGAATATCACCCTCTGAAAGCACTCTTCCCTTACCGTTATCCCCAAAAGTGATGTACTGCCTTGTCTTCACCGGGGTGAGGCTTGAGAACCACCTTCGATCTCTAGTCATGTGACGAGAGCAACCGGAGTCGATCAACCGTGACCTCCTCAAGCCTCCCACTACCTGTAAAATCAGAAGCGAGTGCGGAAGTGAGCAAACGACTTAGCACTGGGTTTAGCACAAAACGAGTCAAACCAGTGCCGAGTCATCTGCTCAAAAGAGGGGTTAGCAACATCTACTCTATCATGCCTCACAAACGGAGCTCTATCACGTATAATCGGAGGAGCACCACGTGGGGGAAAGCGTGGCCTGAACTCCCTCCGAGCACCAAAGCTATGGTCGTTCCTCCCAACCTCGTACTGACCACGAGGAGGGGGCCGCCTAGCAAACTCACCACGTCCAAACCCAAAGCGCCTATCACCACCTCTCTGAGGACCACCTGCAACACCACGAGCACCTCCTCTAGGCATCGAGCGCACAAACCCTTCACCCCTAGGCATAGGTGCACGAGGCTCAGGCACGCTATGAGAAGAGCGGTACCTGTCCCGGTTACCCATCTCTCTTTCTCTCCTCACTTCTCTCTTCCTTCTGAAGCAAAACTCCTCTTGGTGTCCATCCCTACCACAAAACCCACAGTGGTAGCGGACTGGCTTTGGCTTTGGAGCTTCTTTTGGTGGAGGCTTCTCACTTGGCTTGAGACCACTCGATTCTCCCACAAAATTCACTCTCTTTTGGAAGAAGTTGGTTTGAGGAGGGAACACTGGAGGATCAGGAGTAGTGTCAAGTTTGTTCTTCAAGTAGTTGGGTTTGGGATCAAAGTTGTTCTTGGCTGAGGTAGTTTGTGGAGGAATTGGCACACTCTCACACCCCACATCCTCACTCTCACACACCTTCTCCGATCCAAGCCCTCGACTATCAGCTCGCCTGAACTGAGCTATCATCATACCAAGCTGGGGCTCATGACCAGACAGCCAACCCAAACACTTACGCAACTCATCATTCTCATCCTGCAGTCGGTTAGTTGCATGCTCAAGTTCAAGAATCTTCAAAGCATTCACATCACAACTAGAACAACCATGAGTAGCAGAAGATTTCAAAGAACTTTCAAGGCACTTGATCCTAGCATGAGATTCATCCAATTTAGCATGCAAAACAGGACAAGAAGTGCAAGCTCCTAGCAAAGCAGATCTAGATTTCAACTCATCAAGTTCAACTTGGAGCATATCAAGTTCTTCCAGTTTAGTCATGTGTTTCTTCTTATATTCAACCAATTCATTCATCACATGTTCACAATTTATGCATTCAGGCTCATCAGGAACAACAGAGACAACTTTCAAAGCATCAATCTCAACTTGAGAAGCAGCAAGAAGAGACTCAAGTTTAGCCACTTTCTCCTCAGACACACCAAGCAAAGACCTAAACTCCCTCTTCTCCTTGTTGGTCTTTCTAAGCACATCATCACGGTTGTCAAGCAAAGCATTCAACCTATCAACCTCCTCTAGCAAGAAGTTTGGATCACAATTTACCTCATCTTTGGAGTCTGAGTCCGAGCCTTCTCCTTCACTCTTCTTGCCGTCGGTGCTGTGTGCCATGGTACAGAAGCCACCGGAAGCCGCACACGCTAGCCCGTTGAAGTTCTTGCTTGAGTGCCTCCGGTGTCGACCTTGGTCCTCATCCTCGCTGCTTGAGCTCGATGAAGTGTAGCTGGAACTCGTGTCGACGTCGCTCGCACCGGCAACCATGGCTCGAGGCTCGTACTTGTGCTTGTGGCCACCGTGCTTCTTCTTCTTGTACTCTTCCTTGCTCTTGTGCTTGCCCTTGTAGTCGTTCCTTGATCGGTTCTTGTGGTCATCCCTTGATCGGTGCTTGTAGTCGTTCCTGGGCTCGCTTGCTTCTGGGCATTCGGCGATGAAGTGCCCCATCTTGCCGCATCTGTAGCATGTACTCCCAACACGCCTGGTACTCTTGCGGTTCTCGTGCAAGCGCCCGAACCTCTTGGTCAGCAACGCGAGATCGTCCTCGCTCAGCACCTCGAACTCCTCAGATGGCAAAGAGACAAGCATTGACAAAGCAAACTGTCGAGAGGAGTTAGCAAGTGACCTAGAACTAGAACCACTCATGAGGGCCAGACTATGGGGATCAGTCGGGTTCTCAAACTTGGCTCTAGCCATCCTATCAATCTCTGAGGACTTAAGCTTTGAAAACAACCCATTGACTGTGAGCGTCTCATAACTATCCGACTCCATAATGGCCTCAACATTCGCACCCCACACAGATCTATCCAAACAGTGCAAGAGCTTCAAAGCTCTATCATGATCTGAGTAAGGGAGGACGGCGATATTGGCTTGCATGTTGTTCACTATCACGGTAAACCTCTGAAACATGGCATCAATTGACTCACCGGGCAAATGAGTGAAATTCTCATACTCCCTCCGGTAAGTCGAAAAGAGCCTAGCCTTAACAGCACCATCACCACCATGAGCAACCTCCAACTTCTGCCAAATCTTACAAGCAAGCTGCTCTTCGATGACACGATTGAACTCATGCTCGTCGAGTGCTTTGAACAAGTAATCAACTGCCTTTTCATTTGCCTCAAACTTATCCTTATCAACTTGAGTCGCTCTTGCAGCAGGGATGGTATAGGTATTATCAAGAGTGATATCCCAAATCAATTGTCCCTTACCGCGGAGAAAAGCACCCATCCGAACCGACCACATCCGGTAATTCTTCCCATCGAAGAAAGGAGGACCCGAACCCTTTCCTGAGTATGTCATCTTTGGACTTAAGACTGGTTAGAATCACAAAGATCCATAACCAGCTTTGATACCAATTGAAGGATTGAAATGACGACCAGAGAGGGGAGGAGTGAATGGGAGCCAATAAAAATTTCTTCACGAAACTCGGCCTATATCCCAAAACCACTACCCACAAGTTCCTCACAAGCTTGTCAAGGTAGCGTAGTCACAACAGACCTACCAACCCTAGGAACAAGCTCGAAGGAGATAGAAAGCAAAAGCACAACTTAAGAAGCGAAACCAACTGCTATCTGCCTGAGCCCCAACGGACTGTCCGCATAGAGTTCGCGGACCATCCGGGGACCTGGCGGACTGTCCGACAGAGAAGGGCGGACCATCCGTAAAATCAAATTGAATCTCCAGAAGGTTTGGGTCCTCTACGAGCTGTCTTGCAGACCGTCCGCCAGTGTTGTGGACCGTCCGAAAAAGTCTCACGGACTGTCCGAGAAAAACTTAGCCAAAACGAGAAAAACTCAGAAGGGCAGCCAAAACGCGGACCGTCCACCAATCACATGCGGACTATACGGGAACCCTGCGGACCGTCCGTCATACCAAGTCGGACCGTCCGAGAAGCCCGACGGACGAATAGGAAGAACAGCTACAGTAACGCGCTGGTCAACTCCCCCAAATCCAACACCGGATCTCCCAAACGGCTGAAGCTCTTGAAGCGAAACTTTGGGGAGATGCGAAGCAACCCAAGAGGAAGCTATGCCCCAAAAATCTCGCCCTCTAACTACCTACAACACAAGGAATCGCGGATCTAACGGAAGAATACCCTCACCATGAGTTCATCACAAATACTTCAAATCCGGACCAAATCTCAGCGTTTGAGGGGTCAAGATCATCCACAAAGAGGCACAATGCACTCACCCATGATCCCCACAAAGAAATCCGAGAGGAAACGGCCTAGAAACGAAGAATCAAACCAAGAATGAAAATAGCACAAAATGAACTCGGGAAGGAAGACAAGCAAATCATTTCTAGAACGATTCTTCTATACAACCAGAGGTCACGATCTGTACAACGGTGGCTAACCTCCACCCTTCATCCACCCGCTAAGATTACTCGATCTACACTTGGCTAGCCTACCAGAAAAGAGAGCAAATGAACTAGGGTTTCGAACAGATAACTTGTCATCCCCTCCATCTCCTATTTATATTGAGTCATCTGGTGGGGGGAAAAGACCACACTACCCCTACACTCTAAGCCTAAGATACATAGCCCTCAGGGGCAATCTTGGAACTCTGAGATATTTCCTCCGGCTGGGCACGCCGTCCATCCGACCTTGCTTCCCTCCGACGCAAGCTCCAGGATCCCGCCGCGTGTCCACCGCTTCGAAGCTTCCCGAACATGCCCGGATCACCGTCTCCGTCATGTTGGGCCTTCGGGCTTGGTTTTGAGGCCCAAACCGAGAAACCCACCTCCGATGGTTTTGTGGCCCAACCATCAAACCCCGCATACAAGCTTCGGTTGTTAGCCGCTACCTTGCACCGGCTCATTCCACGACGTTGTCTTGCTCTTCTTGCACCATGCCGACCGCACTCGGTTCCGTCTGGCCACCGGGTCCCTCGAACCAAGCCTACTTGTCTCTCCACTCCTCGGAGGCCACTCTGGCTAAGACCTTTCGTGCTTGTTCTTCACCTGCACCAACGCAAACCAAGTCGCATCGAACACATGCAATACTAGGCCAAGAGTCAGTCCAACACCACGTTGTCAATCACTCATCACACTGGGAAGCGACCATCCACCGATCCTCGGACACACCTGGTCCTCAGTTTTCTTGAAACTGCAGATTTTGTAGCATTTTGTGCATAATAATTCTGTTTTTGCATAATCTTTTATTTGGGGTCCACATGTGCTTTCTTCCGGACATGTCCACGAGCATTTCTTTTATCTTTTTAAACGTGGACGGGAGTTTACGCATGATATATCACTGTGACCATTTGCGATTCATGAATACAGTCCCGAACAAATTCAGGGACTATATGCACCCAAGCATGGACTCACTCACAAGTTTTTGTACTCCGGTATTAATAAAATAAATAGCAATTACTTCCTCCATTATATTTTAAACTGTATGGATTTTTGATCTAGGTACATAGATTTTCAGATACAACGTATATCTAGATACATAAAAAAACCGCCGTGCCACCACTAGAGATGGCCGCAGACCCTGGCCAGCGATGGGTCCGACCTTCCCGCATCTGGATCCAGTTGTGGCTCGCGGTCAAGGGTCTTCTGCTTCTTCGATAGCTCCCATTGTATTGACTTCTGCTACGTAGGGCCGTTGAACAGGGTTGGCCATGAGGAGTCGGACTCTGAGAGTGGTCTCTTGATCACAATGGCGTGGTAGTTGATTAATTTTGGCTATGACGGTGATGTTGTTATGTAGGAGCATCGAGCGAAAGCTCTATTCGATTAGTGCGTCGGTATCAACAACGGCGGCGTGACGTGTCGTTTTCCTCGGTGGAGGCGTTGTTTCTGGTGCTCTGTATAGATGTTAGCGGTTCTTTGGGTGAAAACCTAATTCTAGCTTGCCGAGATGGGCGACAGCGACATCTGCGACGTCATATCCTTCTTGGAGATGTTGCCTTAGAGATCCTCCGTTTCAGACATTCACTGCCTAGTCAAAATTTGTTCGTGTAAGGTCTGGCAAGCAACAACATCAACTTTCTAAGGAGACAAGAGATGTGAGTGTTGCATAAATATATTGCAAGATTGAAGCCAGGACGAGGAGAAGATTGAAGCTTAGTCCTTTAAGTTTTCTTATCATGTCTTAGAAGTTTTTTTTGTGTTTTTGAGTCTCTTTGGAGAATTAAGTCTAAGAACTCTTGTAAGTTGTAACTGGTTGTGTATATCCATTCTTGGATATAGAGACTGGATTCTATCCATTATCTAAAAAACATTAAAAAAATAAAACGACCAGAGGAAGTAGATCGGCTAGTGCAAGGTGTTTAGACATGAAATGCTTAAAGAGATATAATAACGCTGCCATATTTAAAACACAGTTATAAAAGTTAATCCGTTCAAGTGAATTGGTGTTAACTAAATAGTCATAGTCACTTTATTAGCACGCATTAAGTACCGGTGTAAACTTAGACATATTGTCTGCCTTTTAAGCATCGAATGCATATGAAGTGGTGGGAAAAACCATTTTCTTTTGGCTAAGCGTCTCCTCTAAACACACTGTTATTGTACGTGCTATGTTATGTTTCTCCCAGCCTGTACTCAAAACGATGTCTTCCTTTCTAGCTCGATCCATCAACCATGAGTAAGAGCTGATAATGAAAGAGTGCCGGAGGATGAGATCTATAGCTCCGAACACCGTACCCCATGATCAAAATAGAACAACTGATGATAAAATCTTTTTAGATAATGGATAACATCTAGCCTTTGTATCCACTTCTGGATATATATAGTCCATAACATTACAAGAATTCCTAGACTTCAATTCTTAAATCTGAGAAATCCAACAAACAAAAGAAAAAATAAAAGATTAAGGCCATGTTTCTTTGAGGGGTGAAAATTTTTACACACACGTTTGACCACTAATAATTAAGGGTATTAAATAAAGTCAGTTCACAAAATTACGTATAAAACCCTCGGGTTAATTCGTGAGACCTATCTAATAAGGCATTTGACCGCATGATTAGAGGATGATTACTGCAACATTACTGTAATAAATCATGGGTTAATTAGGCTCATTAGATTCATCGCGCAAGGTTACACTCATCCTTAAAAATGTTTTGTAAATAGACTTCATTTAATACTTCATGCATGCAAGATTTCTCGGGGAAAAAAATTGAACACAGAAAGAAACATGGCCTAAGAAAGCATGCTAGAAAACCAAGCTTCTGCATCCTTGCTTCAACCTTGTTTTACACTTATGCATCATCGTATCATCGCATCTCTTGTCTACTTAGAAACTGAAGATGTTAGAAATGTCCTGCAGCAACACGAATCACACCCGCTGAACAAACTCCATAACAACTGATGATAAAATCTTGAGAGTTGATGCATAGACTATTCAGGGAACAATGCAATATTGGTGTCTTAGGCTATCCACACTCGTCATACTCCATCTTCATCCCCTAAAGAGAATATTCTGTCCTAGTCATCGAGATTCCGTACTCCAAAACGATTTCTCCCGCATCCGTCGTACTCCATTTTTCATCCCCTATACCAACTACTTCTGGTAGGATCCACCCGTAATACTCTCCATCTCCTCCCTTCCCCTCTCTCTCTCTCATCCCATCCCGCACGACTGTGCACCACCCTCCTCGCTCTCTCTCTCTCTCTCTCTCTCGGTCTCCGCCTCCGCCTCCCATCCTCCGCCGCCTCCGCTCCCCTCACCGCGCCGCCCCGTCTCCCGGCCCCGCGCCACCCCCGCCTCTCTCCCCTCGGCCTCCCCCTCCGCGCCCCTCGGCCTCCCACCGCCCATCCGCCTCCCCGCTCCCTGCCCCTCTGCTCCCCTCCCCTCGCCGCTTCGGAGGAGCTCTGTTGCGGCGGCGGCCGGCGTGGATGACGGGGACGTGGGCCCAGCTTTGGACGCACAAACGACGACGAGGCGGCGGGGCTCCTAGCACCTCGCGGGCGGCGGTGGTGGGTGGCCAACGCGTCCTTCCCCGTGGGCAGCGGCGGCGGTGGCCGAGCGGGGCGGCCAGGAGGGCAAGCACGCGGCGGCAGCGGCCGAGCGGGGCGGCAGCAGTCCCGGCGGGGTGTCGACAGGGAGTGCGACGGAGTCGAGCGCGCGACGGCGTCGATGGAGAGCACGCGGGCGCGACGCTGCTCGCCTCCTCTCCCTTCGCGGCAAAATCCCAAGGCCACGGTGAGATCCCAAGGCCGCGCTCGGGCGGCCAGGCGGCGTGCAGGCGCAACGGCGGGCGGCCGGGCGGCGTGCAGGCGCAGCGGCGGGTGGCGCGGCGGCCAAGCGGAAGCGGTAGGCTTGGCGTGTACTTGGGCGGGTGGCCTGCGCGGTGGGCGGCGGCCTCCGCGGCGGCGACGGGCAGCCGCAGGTGCCCTGCGGCGAGCGACGACCAGCGACGGAGCGCGCGTCGGAGGTGCCTGCTCGGGGTTTCCACGGACGGGCGCGAGTGCATGGTGGTTGGGAACCGCTGCCTCGGGAACGATGCTGTCGCACTGCAAGAGACTCTGGATTTACCGAGCGTGGGAGCAAATCGCGACTTTACCGCGTCGCATGCAGTGCCCGCTGCAGAGAGAAAAACGGGCTCCCGCACGGCATGCAGGCCACCTGGTACATACCGTGCGGGCGTGCCGTGCCCACCACGGGAAGCCTTAGAATCTCTGACAACAACAAGCTAAGGGGACGGTGTTGTGACGTTGTGGAGTGTTTTAGTAGAGTCGGCGACAACGACATTTACCCGTGGCGCGTAGCGGATTTTAAGTTTAGCCATCTTTGAACTAGTCTCTCTGACTGTCTAATTTAGTCTCTCTAACCAGACGGTGTGTCGTGAAGTCACGCAAGTTGAGGTTTATGAGCTGATGCAAGCAGAATAGGCTGCAGGGGCTATCTTAATAATCCACTGCATCTCGGCGAAAAGAAGTAACCGATAACCACTGATCTGGGCTATATACTAACGCGGCCTCAGGAGTTCAGGACCCAAATAGGTCGTACCAACCTCTCTTCGCGTACGTATACAACGTCTACCATACAGATGTATAAAATCCGTTCCATTGAAAACTGATGCTTCTCAGATACACTTGAGAAGAGTCTGTTGACACAAAGTTGCGACAACACACTCGAGATCGCAGCACGGCCGTCACCACGGCCAACACCCGGCCTCCCTCGGGCAAACCGGTCAGACCGGTTCCTAGAACCGGTCAGACCGCTTTCTGACAGGAGGTCGTGAAGACCTAGAAACTCAAGCTCGGGAGGGACCCCATCAGAGCTCAAGCAATCTAGGGTTGCTCTAGGGTCGGCAGGCCTTCTAGAACGCCTTAGTACGTCGCGGAGACGAGCAAAGGATAGCAATTAGGGTTGGAAAAGTGTTTAGGGTTTGAGAGATAAAAGTAAAGGACAAATAATGATTGATTCGATTGGAATAATCCTCAATCGGCCTTAGCCTTTATATATATAGGCCGGGGAAGTCGTACCCCTTCCAACTCGGTTACAATACGGGATAAAACTCGGAATCCTAATCCTACCCGAATTACAACTTCAAACCGGTCTGACCGGTTCGGCAAACCGGTCAGACCGGTTTCCCTCGGCTGCTGCCAATTTTGACTGTCAACACATGCCCCCTGTCTTTTTAGTGAGCTTGCAAACTAAAAAAACATGTATATAGATAATTATAATTCAGTAACCAAAATTTATACTAAGGGCGATATCAAACATCTATCGGCCATTTAATCTTCATGTATCTTGCCATACGCTCGGGTAATATTTCTTCAAATATCTTCCGTTGATAGCTTTAGGTAAACGATCCCCTTGCAATGTCTCCAGCATATAAGAATTCCCAAATATAACTTTGACAACTCTATACGGCCCTTCCCAACTTGGCGACCATTTACCAAACTTGTTGCTCTTCGTTCCAATAGGCAAAATTGTCTTCCAAACAAGCTCTCCAATCTGAAAATATTTCCCTCGCACCTTCTTGTTGTAAGCTTTAGCAACCCAAAGCTTATCTTTTTCAATCTCCTTTAAAGCTTTCAACCTCTTGTCGGTGACCTCATCAATATTATCCATCATCAAATCATGATAATCAACAGCATCAAGGTCATTTTGTTTAGCTAGTCTATAAGCATCCAGATTCACCTCAACAGGTAAAACGGCCTCTTGACCATACACAAGCTCAAAATGAGTAACTTTAGTAGCACCATGCCTAGATATACGATGAGCCCATAATGCTTCGGATAACACTTCATGCCACCTCTTAGGATTTTCTTCTAATTTTTTCTTGATTAATCTAATCAAAGTCTTGTTACTTGACTCGGCTTGTCCATTAGCCTGAGCATAGTATGGAGATGAATTGAGCAACTTTATTCTATAGGATTCGGCAAATTCACGTACCTCTTTAGACATAAACGAAGTACCTTGATCCATAGTCAAAGTTTGAGGAATACCGAATCTATGAATAATGTTTTGTGTAATAAACTCAATTACCTCTCTATGTGTCATATTCTTCAATGGAATCGCTTCGGTCCATTTAGTAAAATAATCCGTAGCAACCAACACGAAACGATGTCCCTTTGATGACGAAGGATTAATTTGCCCAATAAAATCCAACCCCCAACCTCGGAACGACCATGGTTTAATAATAGGATGCATCAACGCAGCAAATACCAATTGTAGATTTCCAAATTTCTGGCATTCTTCACACCCTTTATAATACTTGAAACAATCCGTCATCATAGTAGGCCAATAAAAACCGGCTCGTCTAAGTAACCACTTCATCATAGGAGCCGACTGATGTGTACCACAAATACCTTCATGAACCTCCCCCATGGCGACTTTGGCCTGATCCGAATCTAAACATTTCAAAAGCAAATCTTCGGCGGTTCGACGATAAAGTTCATCATCAAGCAATATGTATTTAAATGATAATCGCCGAATGTTTCTTTCTGCACCATGACCAGGATCTTTCAAATAAATAATAATAGGCACTCTCCAGTCCTGATCTTTAAACTTGGAGTCATTAACATCATTCAAGACCTTTTTACCGATGTCAGGAGACAAAGCGGTCAGACCGGTTTCAAAACTGGTCAGACCGGTTCTGGCGGTCAGACCGGTTTGTGAAACCGGTTGCACCGGTTCGTCCAGAACCTGAATCTTGGCTTTTGTTTGTATCGGTCTTTGAAGGTAGAAATATTTCTTTGCAACGATATAACCAGATGCTTTCTGAGCCAGAGTATTAGCCTTGCCATTCTCTTCTCTTGGAATATGTTTGATTGTAAATTCATCAAAAGAAGCTATAATATCACGGCATCTATCAAGATATGCATTCAACAAACCATTATAGCATTGGCATACCTTAGATACTTGCTGTACCACCAGGAGTGAATCACCAAAAGCCTCAACATGCTTAATTCTCATGTCTTGCAAAAATTCCAATCCAAATAGAAGAGCTTCATATTCAATTTGATTATTGGTACGCTTTTCTTCTAATCGGTTTGAAAACTCAAAAACGGCACCACTTGGAGAGACCAAAACAGCACCAATTCCTTGTCCATCATTGCAAACCGATCCATCAAAGTATAACTTCCATGGTGCACAAGCAACATAACCGACGTTGAATTCACAAGTATCATCGATCCGATGCTCAACAACAAAATCAGCTACAATTTGGCCTTTCATAGATTTTAAAGGTTCACAAGCCAAATCATACTCAACTAAAGCATAAGCCCATTTACCGATCCTACCACTTAAAATCGGTTTTTGCAACATATGTTTGATAACATCGGTTTGGCATAACACGATGCAAGTACTAGACAATAAATAATGCCTCAACTGAGTACAAGCATTATATAATGACAAGCATAACTTCTCAATGAAACTATACATCGTTTCTGCATCAATTAACCGTCGGCTTATATAAGCAATCACATATTCTTTAGCATCAATTTCTTGGGTCAAAACAGCTCCAATAACTCTATCTTCAGCTGCTACATAAAGTCTGAACGGAACCCCTCTCTTAGGTGCCCTAAGCACCGGTGGTGAAGATAAGTATTCTTTGATCTTCTCAAAAGCTTCTTGTTGTTTTGCCCCCCAGGTAAAATCGGCTTCATCTTTCAACCGAAGTAAAGGAGTAAAAGCATCTACCTTTCCAGACAAGTTAATTATAAACCTTCTCAAGAAATTCACCTTGCCTAGAAACTTTTGCAAATCCTTTTTGCAAGTAGGAGCTTCAACGTTCTTCATAGCTTCAATTCTCTCGGGATCAACTTCTATGCCGTTCTCATGAATAATAAATCCCTAAAACTTCCCAGATGAAACACCAAAAGCACATTTGAGTGGATTCATCTTCAAACCATACCGTCGCATCCTCTCAAGAGCAAGTTTTAAATCGGCTAAATGAGAATCCAAGCCATCCGATTTAACTACGATATCATCAATATACACTTCTACAATAACACTAAGTAAGTCATGGAAGATTAAATTCATAGCCCTTTGATAAGTTGCACCAGCATTCTTCAATCCAAAAGTCATAACCACCCATTCAAATAAACCAATAAATCCTGGACATTGAAAAGCCGTTTTGTGCATATCCTCTTCGGCCATGAATATTTGATTATATCCGGCATTACCATCAAGAAAACTAACAACACGATGTCCGGATGCTTCATTAATCAAAACATCGGCTATAGGCATAGGATATGAATCTTTCGGAGTAGCTTTATTAAGATCTCTAAAATCAATGCACACTCTAAGTTTTCTCGAATCTTTCTTTTCAACGGGAACAATATTAGAAATTCACTCCGCATAGCGACAAGTCCGAATAAAACCAGCATCTAGCAAACGATTAACTTCTTCTTTTATTCGGTCATAAATAGCGGGATTAAAACATCTAGCCGATTGTTTAAAAGGTCTAAAACCGGCTTTTATTGGTAAGCGATGCTCAACTAAATCACGACTCAAACCGGGCATCTCACGGTACTCCCAAGCAAAACAATCGACATACTCCTTCAACAAATTTATTAATTCGGCTTTAAACTCAGCCGATAAATTTTTGTTTACAAAAGTTGGCCTAGGAATAGTACCATCACCAATATCTATTTTTTCTAAAGGATCGGCTGATGTAAAACCTTGACCCAGCTTATCCATATCACCCAGATCTTCAATGGCTTCAAATGCACCTTCTATTTTTTCTCGAAAGTGATCAATTCGCTCTTGAAGCCACTGACCAGACGTAAACCGGTCTGACCGGTTTGGCTTGGCTAGCGCTGTTCAGGTCTAAACCGATCTGACCGGTTTCCAGAAGCGGTCTGACCGGTTTGTCTCTGTTGATTTGTTTGCTCCATCAATTACAGCAAGTAATTCAACCGATTCTTCATCGGCTTTAATGTAGCAGGAACGAAACCATCCTTAGTGCAACTGATCAGCTCATAATCGGTCAAATCCAAGCCCGATAAACACTTAATATTATCATTCGCACTAATAAAATCGGAATCGGCCGTTGCAACAAAGGAAGAAGTATCACCATGTACAACTTCAACTTCATCGCCGATCCACTGAATAAGATATTAATGCAAGGTAGAAGGTACGCATTGATTTGCATGAATCCAATCACGCCCAAGAATTAAACTAAAGTTACCTTGCACTTCTGAGACGAAGAAAGTTGTAGCAACGGTCTTGCTTCCAATGGTCAACTCCATAGAAGCCACACCCTTGGCGCCAATAGGATCACCGCCACCAACTACACTAACCGTCATGTTTGTCTTGATCAATTCTTCGTCTTTTCCACCAATCTTCTTGTAGAGAGAATAGGGCATAAGATTCACAATCGCCCCACCATCAACCAACATTCGCGAGATTGGCTTCCCATTGATATGACCTCTCATGTATAAAGCCTTCAAGTGATTGTTTGATTCCTGCGGCTTCTGAAATATAGCATCACGAGGCTCAAGCTGAAGATGAGACCTTTCCTCCTCCGGCACCACAAAATAATCCGATGATAAATAGACAACATTAACACCCATATTGTTATGCTCTGGAGAAGCTTCGAAATCAACCATCTCCTCATCTTCAACCACTGGAGGATTTTCAAGCGTAGTAGATTCATTTATAATTGGAACAGATGTGCTTTTCGCTTCTGGTTCCAAACCGGTCTGACCGGTTCCAGAAACCGATCGGACCGCTTCTGTTGCGCCCAAACCGGTCTGACCGGATTCTGAAACCGGTCTGACCGGTTGTGCTACTGGTTGCACAACTGACTTGATCTGTCATGTCTTTGATCGAGGAATCATTGGTCTATATTTATTGAATTGCTCATCCCTCAGTTTCTCAGCTTCCTGTTCCCTTTTCTCTTTATTTCGCAAGCGCTGCAATTTTCTCTTTTGTGTATGAGTCAAACCAGAAGGACACCACCTTGGTTGAAACACTTTCTTCACAGCTTTGCTACTCACAGCTTCACGATCATTAGCCATGACAGGTTTTTTAACAGCCGAATTTCCAATAACTATTGGCTTTTTATCCAACTCTTGCATAGCCACTGGAACATCACCAATCTTAACAAACCCATCAATCTTGGCTTGCTTTGGGTCCTCTGTAAGCTTCACTTCCTCCTTCTTCTCCTTGACACGATATTTTTGCTGAGGAGGAGCATATTGCTTTTGTTCAGACCGAACCGGTCTGACCGGTTTTGAAACTGGTCTGACCGCTTTGCTAGCTAGCGCCGGACCTGATTGATATGAGCTCAATCGGTCATGTACTGGTATCCTAGGACCATTACCCATATAATCTTGTGGTGGTTGCGGCATGGGAAAGCACTGCATCCACATTCCTTGGTCCCATGTTGGATATGGAGAATCTGACGCCGGAGGTGCCCATGGCATAGTAGCATACATCTTCTGTGGCGGAAACATAGTAGTAACATCACCACGATGCTTGTTATTATCTGAAGAACCATTCCAACGCGGTGGTGACCTTGTTCTCTTTTTTGTTGGCCGATCGACTTGAGCGGCCTTTGTGTACTTGTTCAGGAGTTGCCTAAAAGTAGGTCCTTGCTTCAGAACCGTACCTTTGACTTTAGGCTCATTCACCTTCCAAGTACCCACTTCCGGGCGTCTAGGCTTGAAAGTTCAAGGTTGGTCCAGGAGTAAACCGGTCTGACCGGTTTGGGAAACCGGTCTGACCGGTTTCGTCTGATCAGCGGACCGAGTCTCAATTGATGAACTTTCTTGCCCCCCGGGCTTTGATGTGTTAATTGTAATCTTCAGAGACTCTTTACCGTCCAGAGTCTTTCCAAGCATCACTTTCCTGACTGGAATTTGATCATCAATTTTTCCCGGCCTTGGCTCTCCGACTACCACATTCTTCCCCTTAGCTCCTTCGGCTTGTTCCGGCCGAATCAGCACCTTGGTATTCAAATCAAGGGTATGCACAGGGAAGGGAGTCTTGTCAACTTGCATCTCAGCTAGTACCAATCGACCTTCATTAATAGCCGATTGTATCTGTCGTCGGAAAGCATTGCAATCATTAGTAGCATGTGAAAAAGAATTATGCCACTTACAATAAGCATGATTTTTCAATTGATCGGCTGGTGGAATCGCATGAGAAAGTTTAATGAAACCATTCTTAAGCAATTCATCAAAAACATGATCACACTTGGCAACATCAAAAGTAAATTTAATCTCTTCTCGCCGATTTTTCTGAACCGGCTTCAACGAAGGACAAGGACAAGGCTTAGCTTTTGATGGCCAAACAAATTCAGCAGCATAAACTTCATTATCCTCATCATCTGAGCTATCAGAATTATTATCAAGCATATGAACATTGGAACGATGAGGCTTAGCATTTTCTTTAACATGTTTTAATTTTAATTCGAGACTCATGACCTTCATTTGCAAGTGATTAATAGAAAGAAAATCAAAACCTTCTAATTTCTCTTTCAAATAAGATCGCAAGCCTGCAAAAGCTAAATCTGCTAAATCTTTTTCAGAAATTGACAAATTAAAACATCTATTCTTTGTATCCCTAAATCTTCTGAAATAATCTATAACCGATTCCTCTTGGCTTTGCCTAATAGATGTTAAATCAGTTAATTTAGTTTCATTTTCTCCGCTAAAGAAGTGCTCATGAAATTTACGCTCCAATTGAGACCAACTTTGAATAGAATTAGGAGCAAGCGAAGAAAACCAAGAGAAAGTAGTTCCAATCAAAGTTAATGAAAACAAACGAACACGCAATGGCTCATAAAAAGCTGCTTCTGCAAAATATACTAACTAACACGCTCCCAAGTGGTACGATTATCTTCACCATTGAATTTAACAAACTCAGGAACACGCCAACCATTAGGATATGTAACTAAATCAAATTCAGGAGGATATGGTTTTTGATATAAACGTGAACTACTCATATCTATCCCAAGCTTTGTTCTAATTGTATTAGCCAGATCCTCTTTGAACTTAGAGAAATCGGCTTGATAATTTGCACTAGTTGTATTCTGAAAACGAGGAGCACCATACACAGTATTATGAGTAGTATTTGGAATCGGTCCAAAAGAGACACTAGATCTCATAGGTGCACTTCCTACAATAGTAGTGCGATAGGGTGTAAAAACATGACTAGAAGTAGCTGTATTGGATAAAATCATTGCATTCGTTGCACCTACACCCATAGAATCGGTTTGTCCAACTGAATTGGGCAAACCGGTCTGACCGGTTGGGAAAACCGGTCCGACCGGTTCTTGGACCGGACTAGGATGAGGCGGCTGGCCTTGATAGAAATTCGGCGGCATACCCAAACTATGATCTATAATATTTTCTGGTACACCTGACGTGCTAGCATCAATTTTAGGGCATGCATTAGGATCTTCTAAAGTATTTTTACCCTTATTAAATGCCTCAAAATTACTAGCCATGTTAACAATTAACTCACTAGTAACAGTTTGTGCAGCATGCAACTTTTCATCCATCATGCGGGTTATTTGTTGCATTAAATCAGAGGGTTCACCGGTTACCTTAGGAAGCTCCTCAACTTGATCGTTAGCCAACTTAAAAGCTGGCATGACGAACTCTTCAACTCTCTTGACGAAACCTCCACGATCCATCTTGAAGCCCTTCAAAAATTGCGCCTTGAAGTGTTCCTCAGCAATCAGGTACCGCTTCCGCTCCTCGTCCGTGAGTTCTTCCATCGTAGCGGTGATGATGTTGTTCTTGTCGAGCTCACTGGTTGCACCCGACATCTTCGAGGTAAATTAGATCGGTCTTGGGACCAGATTAATCTTCCCCAGCGGAGTCGCCAAAAAGTATGTTGACACAAAGTTGCGACAACACACTCGAGATCGCAGCACGACCGTCACCACGGCCAACACCCGGCCTCCCTCGGGCAAACTGGTCAGACCGGTTCCTAGAACCGGTCAGACCGCTTTCTGACAGGAGGTCGTGAAGACCTAGAAACTCAAGCTCGGGAGGGACCCCGTCGGAGCTCAAGCAATCTAGGGTTGCTCTAGGGTCGGCAGGCCACCTAGAACGCCTTAGTACGTCGCGGAGACGAGCAAAGGACAGCAATTAGGGTTGGAAAAGTGTTTAGGGTTTGAGAGATAAAAGTAAAGGACAAATAATGATTGATTCGATTGGAATAATCCTCAATCGGCCTTAGCCTTTATATATATAGGCCGGGGAAGTCGTACCCCTTCCAACTCGGTTACAATACGGGATAAAACTCGGAATCCTAATCCTACCCAAATTACAACTTCAAACCGGTCTGATCGGTTCGGCAAACCGGTCAGACCGGTTTCCCTCGGCTGCTGCCAATTTTGACTGTCAACAGAGTCCAACTTTGAATCATTGATATATCATGTGTATATACTAGTTATGTACAGTAGAATGTCTTCTAGATGGAATAGAGAAACAATAATATAGGAAAATATAGGAAGCTGCAATCAGAACCGGCTAACTAGACAAATAATGAGAGAGATTGGCTCTGTTCAGTAGGTGGATTCTCTCTCTCTCTCTCTCTCTTGAATAACTATAGTAGGTGGAATTCCTAATACTACCTCCGCTTTCTTTTATTTGACATTGCTTAGCTTAAATTTGTGCTAACCAGCGTCACATAAATAAAATAGAATAGTGAGAGTATGTACTTTGCATGGGAACATCTCGTCATCGAGTGATTGAAATCTCAGAATCAATCTGTCCCGCGGAAGCCATTGTCCTGCTATCGGCGATGTAGCAACAACCCCTAGCGAATTAAGATGACTGTTTCTCCGATGGGAGACTCAGGCCTTGTTTAGATAGGGAATCGGGGGTTGGGGATTTGGAGGTTTAGGGTCACTTCGTAATCATTGCGTCACTGTAGCATTTCGTTTGTATGTGTGAAAAATTATCCAAAAATTAATTAATTAGGCTCAAAATGTTCGGCTCGCAGAGTACAACAAAACTGCGCAGTTAGTTTTTGATTTCATCTACATTTAATACTTCATGCATGGACCGACATTTTGATGTGATGGGAATCTTCTTTTTGCATAGTGAACTTTAAGGTTGCTTTTTAGCAACTAAACAAGGCTCAGGGCATGTGCAGCAACGTGGCAATGCTAGTGGCACCCGTATGCCACAAGCAAGCAGTAGTACGGAGTGGTAGTGCGACTAGGAGTGCAAGTCTAGCTTAGCATGAAGATGGAGGACATGATGATGGGCGACTGAGCGGTGAGCCATGTTGGGAGGGAGCCTAGCTAGCTATCACTAAAACAAAAATATCGTTAAATCCTAAAATACATCTTGCAAAATACGACACCGGTGCTGAGTCGATAACTCGAACCCTAATAAATAGGTTCAACCACAAGCAACCTTACCAACTAATCTATGATCAATTTACCCCTAACTCTTGTGGTTAGACTTCCATTCTGTCCCAGTGTCAGGCCACATGGTAATGCGCTATGGTCTCCTTTTTTTGTGTCCGGGGCCACAATAAGGTGCTATCCTTAAATTAAACATCGGAGCATTTTGTCTCATGCAGCTTCTCGTTTCCTACTTTTAATTTGGATCTCCATCAAGCACGATAAAAACTAAGTCGATCTATCTCTCTTTATATAATTATATTGTAAGAACTCTCTTCCTTGGCTTGCTATGGTGTAACTATTACTTAGGTTTCGGTTTACACGAAACATATGCTCATTCGGACTTCCATCCACTACATTCCTATCTAGCCGGCTTGATGAATCAGTGTGTGTAAGTAATGCGCTACAATTTTATTTCCTAAAATATAATGTTTGATGAATCAGCTGTATGAATGTGGTTCATTCAATGACATAAGATATGATCGATCATATATTTACTTGCTTCCATATACCTGGTCTTCTCTTCTGGCGTTGCCACCTCGCCGGTGACATAAAAGTGATAAATCGAGAGTGAAGTTGATGTCTGATGTGGGTCATTTCCTTTGGTGAAAATAGAAGGTTTGACATGACATGGTTGCCACATCGTCCAAAACCACTTGCAAAACCAGCCAAGCTATGGACGACATTTGAGAAAAATTGTACTCAATAGATATATTGAAAGTTGAGAGGCTAGAGAATTAAATCCAATAATAATTGGGAGACAAATACCCACAAAAAAATTGGAGACAAAAATATTTTTTTTCTTATTGCCTACACTGGTAATTGCAAGCTAAAATGAATGTATGCATTCAATCTAAATGGTACACGTACATACACAACCGCAGAGAGGTAGCCAGGTAGGTTCCATACCTCTGATGAAACATAAGCATATAACGCAAGCACATGTGTAGTACAGTAGCATCCTCTCAAAAGAAAAAACAGTACACTAGCGATACATGCATCTCATCATTTGTGTGCATCTTATAAGCAAATAAACACATATATTGTACGTACGTACGCAAGAAGGCTAGACCCAACGGCCAACACGTACGTCTGAAGAAGGAACAGACGCACAACGTGAACAAATCATATAGCGCGTATTTACATGCATGATAAATCATGTGGTTCACAATAAACCACTCACTAATCATTATGTGGTTGACATGTGGGACCCGGGCCCATGCAATGCGTCTTCTCTTGTTGCAAACTGTCAAAGAACCACAGACGATGATGCACAAGAGACAGGCCTGGCCGCCTGGTCTGCATGGACTTGCGCATTATACTGCTGTGGAGCTTAGTTTGGAATATAGCATCAGAATTCAGAAGTCTTGAGGCAAGGGAAAGCCCTCGTAGTCGAGCAGCTGCGGCAGCATGTCAAAGGAGTCTGAGCTCAGCTCGTCAAGGAGCAGCGTTGCTTGCTGTAGCAGCTCTGATGCTGGTGTCGCCGCCAATGCATGGTCTGACACTGAATAGTTGTTCATCATCAGTGGCTCCTCATAGTTCAGCTGCAGCGCACCCTGACCAACCTCGCCATGATCAGCCGCCGGCGCGATTGCGAGAGCACCGGAGAAGCAGTTCGCGTGCTCGGCGGCGGTGGCTGCAACCGCCGTGTTTCCGCTGTTGCAACCGTCGAATGACGGCTGCATATGTTCATCGAGAGGAGGACGATGAGGAACTGTCTCGACCTCCTGCTCCAGCTGGCTACTGGTTTCACCCGGTGGCTTCTTCATGAACATCCTGCAAATCACCCACTCACTCTGACAAAAACAAAATTAAGACAAGCATTAGAGCCAGCACATATATATACCTAGGATCAATATCGAGGGAAAAATGTGCAAGGATATATTGCTATTTACTTGTGTTCCTGTTGCAAGCACTGGGGATGTGTATCCATGGCGGCCTTGCGCCAGCCGGTACTCGTGCATGACCCAGTTGGTCTTGTGTCCATTGGGCGCGCGGCCCCTGTAGAAGACGAGCGTCTTCTTCACCCCAAGAGGAGGGTCGCCGCCGCCGCCGTGGTGGCGCAGCACCACCTTGTCCTTCCCCGTGGACTTCCAGTACCCGGCGCGCGTGGCCCGGTTGGTCCGCAGGCCGGATGGGAACCTGACGCTCCTCCTGCAGAAGAAGTAGCTTCCGCCGCCGCCGCCGCCGTCCTCTCCGTCGCCGGCCGCCGGCAGCAGGTCCCATGGCTCGGCCTTGTAGAGGTCGACCTCGCGGACAGCCGCGGTGGCGAAGCCGTCGTCGGCCGACTTCGGGGCCAGGTAGTGCGTGAGGAGCTCCTCGTCGGTCGGCCGGAACCGGAAGCCCGGCGGCAGCGGCGGCGCACGCCTTCGTCGGCCGGCGTCGTCGTCACCTCCCATTCCCGAAACGCACGGTGGATGGATCGATGCGCCGCGCTGTGAGTCTGTGGCGCTGGGTGCGCGAGCCGGCGGATGTGGGAAAGACGAAGTGACGGAGCCAGTATTTTGTAGTGGCGGCCTGGCGGGTAGGGGTATGCTTGCTTGCTGGCTTGTCGTGTCGGCAGTCGGCGCCCTTCATGGACTACGTGGCGAATTGCGGCGGCGAGGCCGTGTGGACGGGTGGAGTATACTTGAATACTACCGATGGGCGCCGCAGAAGAACGTAGCTTGTGAAAAATACGGAGTACGTATTCTGCCATTCTGTGCAAGACTTGTTTACGCACGAGTACTAAATCGACGTGCTCCATTAATTGTCGGTGGATCGATTTTGTTGTAAGGGCAGTCCCAACCCATCGTGTCTATGGGTAGTGTCCATGCTGCTATGTTAGTAAGACATCACCTTAGACACTATATTCTCCAATCCATGATTTCTTATGATGGATCATTAATAAATTTATCATCTTTTCTCTCTACCAATCATACTTGTTCTTTTTCTATCATGAAGACACTATCATCTCCCAATGCAAACTGTTGTAGTGTCCTATGCATAGGTTCTCGTATCAACACTGGGTCCTGCATGAGACCCAGTTTCTTCCTCTTTCCACTCTCTCATTTAATACAGTGCCACACAAGCAAAAAGTCATATGTAGCAGCCTAATTAATGCTATGGAAACCATCCTACATGGAGGGTTGGGACTGCCCTAAGTCCAGTCTCGGTGGAAGTTTCATGGATAAAAAATTGACTACCATGTTAACATTTTTGATGATTTGTTACTGTATTAATTAAGAGAGGGGTGAAATGAGTTTTATAGTGATGAAACTCCATGTACACAGTTACCTAGACAGCCTGTGTCTTACATGTGACCTAGGAAACAACAATTAATGAAACTATGCATTGAGAGGGGGTGTTTCATCATAATTTCAAACACTTTTAGATGATGTGTCACTCTAGTTAATTGTGTCCACGAAACTTCCATTGAGACTGGTCTAAGTTTTTTTTTCCGGCGTCCGAACTTTGAACCAAAGGAGAAATTGCTGAAGATAGCTGACTAGCTGCTATACTCTATACTATACTTGTGTATGTGTATATCTAGTTGAATCGCAGAAGAAAAGTCAAAAAATGAAGACGCCAGGGCGGGGCCTGCTCGCTCTCGAGATTTTCACTGCTTGAAAAAGTCCAGGAAAACGAGCAAAAGAGAGACACAGCGTAAAGCCCTCTTGGGCTTGGAAAGTACGCATGAAAAAAAAACAAAAAAGTGGACTCTTGGGCTTGGAAAGTTCGCATGGGCCATGGAGTGAAGGCCTGCTTTCGCTAAATAATAAAGGAAGACAAAAAGCATGAAAAAAAACAAAAAAGTGGACTCTTGGGCTTGGAAAGTTCGCATGGGCCATGGAGTGAAGGCCTGCTTTCGCTAAATAATAAAGGAAGACAAAAGAGAGAGACAGCGTAAAGCCCTCTTGGGCTTGGAAAGTACGCAAACATGGCCCATGCAGGTCTCGAACCTGCAACCTTCGTGTTATTAGCACGACGCTCTAACCAACTGAGCTAATAGGCCTCATGTGCTCTTTATTTGTGTATTTGTTATCTGACTTCTGGGACAGCAACATCCTACAGTAAAAATAATTAAATCTCGTGTTGTTGTTGTGCTAAAGGGGCTTTCTATTTACTAGTACCAGATTTCTCGAGGAACTGGGACCAATCAACTGAGAAAAAGTAATTTAATTGTGACATTCACTTAGAGAAAGATTATGTATCCAAGAGTCAAATTATGTGGAAACATATAGCATAGATAAATTCGATAACTAAGTAATCTAATTTTGTTCAACAGAAAGCACGAATATGTAAATCCATGACGTATTTTCAACTAATTAAGTGGGGACAAAATGGAATGGCCACGTATTCTCATACGATACATTAGCTAATCAAAAGATGGCAAACATGCATACTAATTAAGCTAGCTCTTGGAACTAATTAAGACATAACCTGTGCTGCCCTCCGAATACTCTCACATCTGACATCTCAGTGCAAGTGGCATCTTTAACCGCTCTAGCATGAGAGAAGGGGGCAAACGCGTAGCCACAGATGACTTGCCGGATCCCTTCATCTTGATCAGACATTTAGACTTGCAGTTTTCCGAGCAAAGAGGTGCCGGCAAGTCATCCTTGGCTACGCGATGCAAAGTTGCACACATAGCTAGCCTCCTTCCCACATGCAAGAGCAAATCAAAAGATGGCAAACATGTACCCAAGAACCTACACACTCACTGAGGACAGCTCGATCGCTCACACTGCTATTCAGGCCTGATGGCACCAATGCAAAAGAAGCTGCCCAGCGTGAGCTCTGCTTCTTTCAGTGGGGCTTCAGGTTCAGGTTTCTTTTTCTTCAGAGCATGCTGCTGGGGAGACGATGGCTGTTGCAGAAGCGCCGCGTGCCACTGCTCTCTTATAGCGGGTGCTCGGACAGTCGGGCCGGCGGCATGAACAGATGAACTGAACTGACGATGCATGTAACGTGAACACGCAATAGGGCTGGACTGGACACGAGACGTGGGGGAGCAGGGGCGCGAGCATGCTGCACCTATATGGCTACGGCGCCAGGCCCCGTAGGAGCATGGAACACCATCTCCTGTCGACACCTAGGAGGGCCTCGCGGCCGGGCCTGCTCTTCGATCCGTTCCCTCATACAGTCAGGTCTATGAATTGCTCTGGTTCCCCTGTCCTTGGCGCTCAAGGGAATCGGATGCTGCTACTGTTTTGAGTTTCATGTGATAATCAGGTATGTGCTCATCAGTAAAGAGAGAGTAGCAGTGATCGAAAGGTGCATTGTCCACCGCGTCAATGTCAACAAAAGAAATCTCAGTGTGAATTATCAGGTTCGGAGAACGTGGTAGGTTTGAGCAGTCGTAGACAACATAAACGAGAGCATTGTTGAAGGCAGTTTGGCAAGGTACAGATACAGCACTACAGCAGGCTAATAAAGCGCTAAATAATAAACCCCTCCTGTGCTTCTTTGCAATTGCAACTGTGGCGCGTCGATCACGAACTGAGCAGTGGCAAGCTGTTTCTGGGAGAATCAGGGTGCGTGCATTGACTGGTCGCGGGTACATGGAGGCTTGAGCAGTTCAGCTCCGACTGTTCCCAGGTAAGCCTCCGCCGGTGTACCTCTCTTGCGTTGCGTGCGGTGAACAGGTGATTGCGTGGTGGCAGCAAATGTTCGGGACGGAAAAGCCGGCGAAGCAGGGGCCCCTGACCTGCCGCCGGCGGGGCGCCGGTGTGCCCAGTCAAAAACTAGGGACAGAGGTCGATCCAGCCCGTGTTCTCCGCTGCCTGGACGAGAACGGCGGCACCCGTCGTCGATCGATCTCCATTCTCCAAGGCGGCTGCACCGCACTGCTCCCACCGAATTCTTTTCAGCAGAGGAGCTGCTCATCGTGCTGTTGCCTCTTCAATTCTTCATCATGGACGGGCGTCGGGAAGAATCCGAAGATTTGTTCAAGGATAAGCGAGGGCAGCACAGTACAGAACATGAGACTGCATTTTCTTCGAGTCTTTGCCTCGTCTTTATTAAAGCTTCGGTTCAGCTCCAAATGCTATATGCATAAACGTAGTGATATTTTAGACGTGTTTTTAAAAAAATAAAGTTGTAGTCATTATACTAAGAAATGTAAAAACACATTCAAACAACTTAAAATAGGCAGTAAATTATTTGAATGCCTCCATGATCGTCATTTCTAAGGTAGGGCACCATCCTTTTATAGCATCAGTTTTATTCTCCAAAGACGATCTGTACTGTAAGAGTGCATTTCTTTTTCCTATTTAGCCATATCACTCACGTAATTTTTACACACGGTTTTATAAGCAAAAACTTATAAAACCGCATATATGCCATGATTAATAAATTATACATATGTCGGCTTTATTAGTTAATCAATACTAATATTTTATATAATCATTAAACATCATTACAAAATGGACAGTGAATCCGAAAGAAAATACGCATTTCTACATGCAGCTAACCGGGGATACACCGGCCTAGAACGAAACATCTGGTCGAAGCTGTCGTCTTCAGTGAACTCGTCCCTAGAGTCTGTATTGGAGGAATAACAGGAGAGAAAGTAGGGGTGAGTACAATGAACTGCACTCCACAAGTACAGTAAAAAATATATGATATGAGGCTATAGGAAGATTTTGGGGTTTAACTCGCACTTAAGAAACAAATTCTTAATTTTAATCTTAAATTCTTAGAAACTACGAGAACAAGACAAACTTCAAAAATCTATCCAAACCATTTTGAAAATGCATTCGAACTACCGACCATCGAAAATCCATCCGATCCACCTCGAAAATCCATCCGAATAAATCAACCCTCGGAAATCCATCCAACCAACCACCAACCACTTTGTGCACCACTAACCCCAAAGAAGTCTAGGCTGCTCTTCCCATGAGCACGACTAATATATCAATTTTACACTTTACAGATATTGCACACTTTTACCACGAGCCATGATTTTCGTTTGCTAGGGTCTGCAAGGCCCATATCATATTTCTGAGATATGTGGCTGGGTTTCACTGCAAGGCCTTTACGAAGAGTCCTCCCATGAGTATTAGCTCATTGTGTATGACATAGAAGTAATCTCCCATCCCTTTTCTACTCCTGGACTAGGCAAGTCATAGAAGTATCATTCCGTTCCAAATACCTATCCAGAGTAGAGAGCAAGGAAGCCTTCTTCCATCCCTATCAGCTAATAAACTAAAGTTTCCACACATGTATCCCCTAATTAATTAGCCATGTCCAGAGTCATAGTAGACCTCGTGGCTACGATGTTAAGCAGGGTTACAGGCTTTGAGAACTGATGCTTAAAATTTGAGGTAGGAACCAGCACAAACCCGAAGAACAATCCATCCTGCTTAGATTTCCCAACCCATCATATCACCGAGGTTTCCAACATCCTCAATTTCATCTCCAGAACTTAAGTTGATTAAATTTAAATTAACCCAAACGACAAAGCTAAATATGATATTATAACCAACCCAGACTTTAAAAAATATATTGAAATTCTAGTAAACCCTAACATGAGATTCAAACTAAAGACACAACATAAAACTAAGGGTCCAACTAATTCTAATAAAATAGAAATAAAATATGATGTTGGTTATGATAAGAACACTTGCCGTTAGCTTGGGGATGATCCAAACTTTTGCTTCTCGAAGTCATGTGCCGATCACCTACTATTCTAACCAAGCATCATACAATAGAACAAGAAAATCATAAGAAAACATTGCACCAAAGAAGAAACTGTTCAATTGGAGATCAGTTAAACACTACTGGAAACCAATTTCATGTGTTTCGGGTACTTTCTTACGGCACGATGGTTTACAAATACAAAATTACTCTGCCCGATCACATGTACCACACATAATAGCGAAATCGTAGGTAATTTATTTTATGTCCTGTGTGCTGAGATAATTTCCCTGTCGTGTTGCAATAGGGTAATGTGCCGCTGGCTTTGCCGCCAACATTTTGCCTGTGGCGCCAAGGATCAGTGAGGGCAGCACAGTACAGAACATGAGAGATTGCATTTTTTTCGAGTGTTTGCACCAAGGGTGCAGAGCTTTGCAGCTACTAGCATCGGTTCAGCTCCGAATTCTGTATCAATAAAACTAGTGATGATGTTTTTGGCGTGTTCTTTTTTAAATAAAGTTGTAGCTATTGTTCCCATCTCTGAATAATTTTTACACTTAATCATTTATTGTTACAAATCTCAACCAAATGCTATTCAAACCGCTGACAACTGTAAAAATAGTCGAATAATTCAAATAGGCAGTAAATTATTTGAATATCTCCATGACTACTGTTTCCAAGGTATGGCGTTGCTCACTTCATTATTGCTTGGTCGCCATCCTTTTATGCAGTGACCAAAATTGCATCCAGTTTGTATCTGCACATAAGAATACATTCTTCTTTCATATTCAGCCACATGGCCCACATGTTGTACTTGCTCGCACTCAAATTTGGAGGCGCATGGTTGAAACTATCCTCTGTAACTAATTTGGAAACAATTTTGGCAGCGCTTTTCGAATGGTTGTAAACCAAAAACAATCTAAATTGTTCTCCCAATAAAACTTGGAACACCAGGATCGGAAAATAAATGGTGTATGGTTTCCTTGTTGCAAAAACAAAAATGACTAGTACTCTTCTAATTATGTTTAGTTAGATCATCTGTCTTTAACATTACATTTTTGATATGGTTAAAGAAAGATTACACTTTGACTAAGAATCGAATAAAAATATTAATCTTTAAGAATCAAATCTTAATCTTAATCTTTAAAGATAACTTGCACAAAGACTTATTTAGAGGTAATATATAAGTTTTGATTCATAATATGTTAATACATTAATTTGCACTGTAAAATGGCTATGTTTACTTACAGTTAACTTGAAAAATATCACTAAGATAAACATGCTTTTTTCCTTCTTAGCCAAAAATACCAGATGAGGTCATAGTGCAGTAAATTGTTATAAACTAGAAACCCCTACGCGCGGCAGCGCACTATCTATGAGCTCGCCAGTGAGGAAGGAAGAGATGGACCATCATTCTGTTCTAGAGATGTCTCTTTCATTCCTTGCCTTGTTTCGATGAGAGTTGTTTCAAAGAGCAGTTGAATATTTCTTCTTATACTGATATACGTATCTACTTTAGCTATTCTAAATATACGATATAAGGTGAAGTTACATCGTTATTATATGTAATTGACAACTTCACATACGTCTCTAGTTCATATTTTCATTGAGGAAAGCAATCAATTTTACTAAAGTAGGCCCTGGCCCCTTGAGTGTATATAATTATTATAGCATAGGAGTTAAGCGGTGTAATGGTGTATGGGTAAATTCATATAGCATTTGCATGGATGTATATGCAGACCCTAAAGCATGGAAATTAGTAGCCTGCTGATTACTTTGGAATTTGGATTAATTTTGTCAAGGCTAAGATGAAGAGGAAGTAGCAAAAGAATCGGTGATCATATTGACTCTTTACCATTTTTATCACCCTTTTCAGCACAAATAGAGAGCATATCATGCTATCCATGATATGCAAAAATTCCCTATGGCGCTCAAGCTTCAAAATCACGAAAATATATGTAGAACCCACTATATATTCTCTGTTCTATGGTTGCATATGAATATTTGGTCATAATAGCAAACAAATAACTAAGCAGGAATTGCCTTGTTTTTTCTTAGCTAAACCTCGAGCATATAAGAACAGTGAAGTCATATATCTCTCACCTTCTTCTCTGGGCACTTTCAGCAAGATTTTAGGAGTTGGTGAAAAATTAGCAGCCACAAAATTTTGCACAAAGGCTCACCATTGTCAAAGTGTAGACACATGAATGAGAGAGTTCAAAAACCAGAGAAGTCTAGAATACTTTGGTGAACTTTATTTCTTTAAAAACGTGTATTCATATATGTTGCAGTGAAATAAGATATTCATGGTTTTCCTGATACTTAACAGAGATGCACAAGCACTGTCATCATTACCAGGTATCTTTGACACGCACTCTTGTTTTGACGGTTGATTCCTGAGACTGCGTGTTCTGAGTTCTGACCTGGTCAGGGGAAAATCCCTCCAAACGGACAGCCTGATGGTGAGAAGCCACTATATCTAGGTATCTCGGCTAGATCTCAGGTAAATATTCTTCTTTCCAACTAGTTCCATTCCCCCCTTATTTCTGTACCCATAATAACTTTAGTACTTCTATTTAGTGATATATCTTGAGTTTCTGTACTGAACAATTATTTAATTAGTAATAATAATTGTATAATTGACCATTTTGATGTATATCTCCATGCATTAGCTTTTACTGGAAGACTCCATAGAGTTTGCCATCTTGTTCTGTTTTTTCCTTCTCTCTCTGGCAATGATGAGGGTGATGCCAATTACCTTACTCTTCTTTCGTTTGTAACACTATACATGAGACACCGATTACCGACTTGATCACTGTGTTGAATTTATGTATGACTTGACTATTACTCTATTAGAGTGTTTGACTGTGTCTGCTACTCTGCTTGTGAGGGTGTGTCACGTGCCGAGGGGCGGAGAGCTGCCGGGAGGAAGGTTGGTGAAAAAGAGCCTAGCCTCATTTCAAGTCTGTTTATGTTGGTCCAAGAGGAAAATAAGATTTCAGGAAATAGAAATCTAACGGGATGGTATTTTCAGCTAGAGTCTTCATCCTTGAATGGTAATTTACGGAAGCAGGTTCTTTCGATAGTATTTCTCAGAAGTAATCTTTTAATGCTACGGAACTGATTTTCCTGTTGCAATTGAACAGCAGCGCAAAAGAAACCAAACCCCTACACAAGCAGAACAACTTATGGAGAAACAATACTCATTTGGATTAGGTGTATGCAAGACCAGAAATCTCTACTACTAGTGTTGTTCCAATCAGCACCAATTGTAATATGGTGATTCTCCAATACACAACCAGTAGTATGGTGTCATATTAACACCATGACAATAAATAAAGTACTGGAGTGGATCTGTAGCGAATATGATACGAAATAATAGACATATATTAAGATAGCACAATGATGACAATTACACCACTCATAGTAATGAGCAAACACTCGGATCATACACGGGCTACATACTTGCAAACTTCTTTTTGGTTCTATCCTACTTGCAAACTATTAAACCTCTTTTGGTTCCTGCGCTAGTTCTCCTCGTCATCGGTGACTTCAATTTCGTTCTCCTCGTAGCCCTTGGTTACGTACATCTTGATAAGGGCCTGCTGGTACTCCAAGATCTTGTCAGCGATAGCCTTTTGAGTGGCATACCATTCACGATATCTCTGAGAACGTTTGGCCACCTTGTCTTTAGGGATCAAATGGATCGGCTTAAAGGCCGTCGCCATCAAATGTTCGATGAATGCCTGCGACAACCTCTGCTTGATGAATTTCTTCCTCTTCTTCGAGGGCTCGACCGGCTCGTCCGCTTCTGCCGCAGTGGGCTTCATGAGAGCCATCGCCTCGTCCTTCAGCCTCGGTATCTCCTTCTCCACCGTTGGAAGAGCCATCGCCTCCTTCTCCAGTTTATTACCCACCTCCAATTCGCCCTCCGATGCGCAAGCTTGCAGAGAGACCTTCAGGTTGTCACCGGCTAGGTTAGCCATCGCTTCGCTACTCTTGATGAGGTTGTCACAGCTTCCTCTTCTTCAGCTTCCTCTTCAGGTTGTTAATCCCTTTCGTCGCTCTCGCCTCCTTATTCTCTAGCTGACGGTCATCGCGCTCCATCGCGCACGATCTAACCCTAACCTGTCACTCGCGCACGATCTAACCCTAACCTGTCACTCGATGTATATATCACTCGATGTATATATCTGGACTATGGCCTATGGGAGGATGCTGCGGCTGTGGGCTTGGACACGGCGCAAGTAGGGGAGGCCGGGAGGAAAAGCGGAGCCCCAGATATATATATTGCCGCACCGGCAACTAGGCGCAATCGGAATATCGGATTCGTATCCGATCCGAACGGGCCACTTCGTAACCGACGACGGTAGAGCCCATGCGAATTTCACGGTTTGGGCTATATATCTAATAATAAATAAATTAAAAGCGTGGGTCCAAAAACTGCGTCCGTTCCAAGAATTTAGTAAAAAAAATATCAAACAAAGTCCAGTCTATATGCAAACAAACAATTGTTCCTTCCCATCATAGCATTCGTGGGGTATAGGGATACACGGATGAAGTAGTCCGGCGTCCATCAGACGCGCCGGCACGACACACAGACAAATATGTCTCAACCTTGTTCTTGCAAAAACATGTACAAGGCCGCCTGCTATAGTCAGGCACCATTTGCTTACAGTTACAGGTTGCTGCGGGAGTGCCGGCCGTATCACTCTGGCCGAACGGTGATCAGCTGGGGAGGGCGGCCAGCCGAAGCTTCTTGATCTCGGCCGCCGTAACCCGGCAGGACTCCAGGGATAGGAAGAGCAGGTTCTACAGTGGCTTGAGGTGGTGGAGGCCCGAGTTGGACACCCGTGAGTTGGATACGTTCAGCGACACCAGCGCGGTCAGGCCTGTCAGCAGACGAAACTATTGACAAGGTAAACAAAGGCAAGCTTGCTGATAAGCTCAAGATGAAGGAATAAGCATCAAAACAATATGTACCAGATACCAGCTCCAGGGTTTGGTCCGTGAGGTTGCCATTTTGAGATAAGGTTCAGCAACGCCAGAGCTTTCAGGTCCTTGATGTTCTTCACGGCCGCATCCCTGATCAACCCACCAGACCTCCATGGACTGAAGATTCTTGAAGACTGAAACAGCGGCATCGTGTTTAAAATGCAGTGAGTTTCCTTATCTACAAATGGAAAGATATTGGCTGATACAATAAACGCAATGATCCTGTAAGATGGTTGCCTCCCCTGGCAAGATAGCATTGCACCAAGAAAGCTGTTGCGTTTTTCAGCACTGACATAGTAAGTACTCTGCATGTATCATCTTTAAAATTTATCCAGGCATCCTAACATCACCTTTCAGATGAAATAGACCCTCATCACCAATCTTGCATGAGCCCAAGTTCAAGCACTCCAAGCTGATCAAATCTGAAAGGAACAAAGGGCACCAAGAAAACAGCAGTTTCCTCATTATGCATCAATTGATACACACACCATAGCTGCGATGTACTTCCAAAAGGATGTACATAAGAATTGTGTGCTCCCATAGTTCCACTTAACTGTTATACTTATAGGTCTGTAGCATGTGCACAAAATGTCATGCCATCCAGGTTTGCATCTGTTTTCATCTTATCTGCATTAATTACTTGCGCATGAAAGAATACGAGATTGCCTGGTAATTTTTATTATATGATCATTATCAGGTTTATGGAATTGACATTGAAGTTGCATCCTCCTGTCACATGTATGATTGGCCATCTGCAGAACAAGAAGTGCAGTCAGATTGTAAATCTCAAGAAAGTTAAATTAGGAAAAACAATATTGAGAGAAGGAAATATAGGGGATGGAAGAATGAATTACCCCTTCGTTCAGTAATTTTCTCAAGCAAATTGCCATACATTACAGAAAGGATTCAATATTCTCAATGCAAGAAATGCTCAATCTTGACTTCAAGAGGAGGGCCAAGTAGATCAAGAACCACTATTCTTCAGGCAAGAACTCAAGCATCCCAACCAAAAGAACCGAAATCGAGATGAATCCATCTCTATTATGGAACAATGCTTTATCTTCTAGAATATCACAGCTCACTTTGATTTCAAATAATAAAACAAAACAATTCCTGCCAAGAGGAGCAAAGGTATATGTTCTAGTATATCACAGTTCATTGAATAAATAAAATAAAATAAAATCATTCCTGTCAAGAGGAGCAAAGCTATATGTTCTAGTATATCACAGCTCATCTTAAACTGACACATGCTGAAATATAGAAACCATAATGAACATATCATGATTCAACATAGAACACCTCTTCCAGGTGTGGGAATGTGGGATGCTAACCTCTCTTTCTTCCTCCCCATCATCCTCCAACACATCTTCCTCCCCAGCTTCAACAGCAGCAGATAAAGCAGCTGCCCTCAATGAGCGCCCATGCCTTTCTTTTCACTCTCTAATCTCTTGGAACATTGTTTCTGCAGCTTTTTGACGTTTGAACTGGGCAAGCAGGGCTCCGGAGATAAGAAACATAGTAAATTAAAGGAGTTTTTTTAGATCAAATTACAGGAGGAGAGGTTAGCCAAGTCGAAAACATATGAAGAGTAAGCAGCCTATGTGTCCCAAATTTTGCAGGCCTAATGGAAGGATCATGTCACACATATATTGTCTTTCTAGCTTTCTATTATAGGCTGCAAACTGTTTATGTGAAGAACAAAAAGTAATTTGGTCTCACCTTCTGTGCTCTTCTGTTTGCCACAGTATCAGGCTGCTTCTGCCTAGATGATTGAAGCTCATTATCTGGAATAAGCTCTAGTACTTCGCATAGAGCAATGAACTCCTGTGAAACATGAAAGGAATGATTCTTGCATGAGGAATGGGTGACGTGCTGGCAAATTACCATGAGACAAAGCGCCCATAGAAATGAATTACAAAGCTAAATTATATCGACCAATGTGACAGGGCAGATTGGTAACCTTCAAATGGTTCTGTGATGACTTAGGAATCGGGACCCGATCCTCCTGTGCAATCTTCTCGGTCATGTCACCGAGATAGCATGGGACCTAGGCCTTGTTTAGATCCCAAATTCCACCCCCAAAGTTTACTATACAAAAAGAAGATTCTCATCACATCAAAATGTCATAACATGCATGAAGTACTAAATGTTGATGAAATCAAAAACTAATTGCACAGTTTTGTTGTACTCTACGATACGAACATTTTGAGCCTAATTAATCAATTTTTGGACAATTTTTCACACATACAAACGAAATGCTACAGTGGCGCAATGATTACGAAGTGACACTATACTCCCAAATTTGGCCTCTCAAATTTGGGATCTAAACAAGGCCCTAAAATATCAACAAAGGCCACCGACTATTATAACCATAATAACAATTGAATTTGTGAAACACTGGGACAGTTGTAAGCATTCTAGCATTGCTGTGGTCCAAGCTGCACTTATAACTGGCAAGCCGCCTAGTGTCATGTATGGTACCTGAGTTTGGTGGTGGAGACGTCCTCCTTGGTCTCGTTGGGCAAGAAAAGCCCAAGCTTGCTGACCATCTCATCGCAGCGCCGCAGCAACTCAACCTCCTTTCGAATCCCGTCCTGCCCAGCACAAAATCAAGTATTCCCTCCGTATTGGTAAAGGAAGCCGTTTAGGACAGCGACACGGTCTTCAAAACACAACTTTGACTTCTTATTTCTATAAAAATGTTTATCGAAAAGTGATACATGTATACTTCTACGAAAGTATTTTTCAAAATAAATCTATTCATATAACTTTTAGGATTTCAAACTCAACAACTTAAAAGTTATTTATAATTTATATTCCGAAAGTTTGACTCAAACTAATCATAAACGGCTTCCTTTAGCCATACGGAGGGAGTACCTAATAAGCACAACTCGACTGATAGCCTAATCTCTGGGTGATTATGAGAAGGACGGATAGATGCAGCAGAGGGGGAACGGGAACCTGATCGAGGGCGGAGCTGAGGCGAGGCCGTGGAGCCGGGACGCCATGTCGAAGAGGGCCGGGAGCGGGAGGTCGGCGTCGTCCTCCTCCTCCGCTGCTGCGTGGGACCCCAATCGAACCAACAAAGCAATAAGGGTTCCAGCCGGGGGTAAGGGGATCCGAATGTGTACCTGCAGCTGCTCGACGGGGAAGGGCATGCGCTCCACGTCCTCATGCTGCTCCGACGCAGCCATGGACGCCGACGCCGCTGCCTTCGGAAGCTGCGCCGCCGCTACTGCTCCTGCTCGTGGTGCTGACGAGCGCGGCGCCGGAGGCGGCGGCCGCCAGGGTGATATTACCGTACACTGATGGCCTAAATGGAGCCCGGAGTGATTTAAAGAAAACAGTATGACCTTCCTGCAAAAATAACGTTGCCCACGAAAATAAATAAAAGCTTACATATTAAACTATGGAGCATCCATTTTTTTATTTTGTATGGATCTATATCTATACTATAAATCTAGAGAAAATTCCTTAGTTGACACTAAAATAACACCCGATTCCTTTTTTGACCTTGAAAGCTTTTTCGTTCTCTATTTGACACTAACTTTTAACTTCATTCCTTATTTGATATTTTCGTCACCTTCAAAAGTTAAATCGTACGAAACATCCTCCAAATATCCTCTAAAATTCATCACATTTTTTCTAACAATATAACAAATAGAAATAAACATATGTTATTCAAAACAATACATGCCTATCTATAATTTTAAACATAAAATTCACCAAACTAGACAATTTTTAAAATAAATCTGAATTTTATCTCACTAAAATGCTTTCAAAAAATTAGGAAAAAATATCTAATATTTTTCACATGTGATACAATAGTGTATATAACTATTTTTCATCGTAACTTAAATAGATAATTATGAGTTCCATCTAAAATATCTAAAATATCATGTTCTTGCCAATTCTATATGTAACTTTTAACGGAAAATAATTTTATAAACTATCACATTACATATGCTGAATAATAGTTATTTTTCCATAATTTTTTGAAAGTATTATGGTGCCATAGAATTCATATTTGTTTTAGAGATAGTCTAATTTAGCAAATTTTAATTTTAAAATCATAAATGCACATGTGTCGGTTTAAATAAAATACGTTCATATCCATATGTTATATCATTAGAAAAAGTTCCATGAATTTTGAAGGTTATTTCAAGGTCGTTTCGCCTGATTTAACCGACGACGGTGATGAAAATGTCAATTAAGAAATAAAATTTAGAAGTTAGTGTCAAATAGAGGAGGAAAATTTTTCCAATGCCAAAAAAGGAATCAACATTTGTTTTGGTGTCAAATAATAAATGTATATTATAAAAACAAAAACAATTAAAAATATTTCTCATCTAAATTGGGTCCAACAAAATGTATATCCAACCAAATCGGATGGTTTCTAAGATTAATGAAAGGGGTTTGGTCCCACCAAAATCTTACGCTTTCTTATCAAACTCTTCAAACTTTGAAAGAACATATATATGCATTACAAGCATGCTTAGCATAAAGTTTGTTAAATTCGGATGCTTATTTTCAATCATCTCCGGAGTGGTCAAAATTTTCTACGTATAAGTCTGCACAACCTGAATCGACTTCGAACGTTTCTCTTTTTTTCCATGTGTACGGTGCAACAAAGTTTTTAGTGCTGTGAAAATTGTATAGGCTTTAGGCCGCATCGTCGAAATTATGCATTGTATCTATACATTTAAGGTTAATTATTATCCAAAATTATACCTACGTACCTCTCACATAGGGCCCACTTGTCAGGTAAAATCACATCAAAATGGTTGACAAGAGAACTGGGGACACCGAATATTTCCTCCTCCCGTAGTCTTCCGTCAAATGATTTATCCAATCTCTGATTTTTTACACCACGGCTCTATATAGTCCCGCGCTTACCCACATCCATCAATTACACACTATCCAGAAATGACACATCTTTCCTCTCCCCCCCATAATTTCCTCCCCCACATTGCACGGCCGCCTCCCCATACGCCACCAGCGTAGCCAAATCCGCAACATGGCGCTATCGAAGACGATAGGGAGTGGTGGTACAGCTAAGAGCCCCCCGTTCCACCATCAATCTGCCCCAACGCGTCGTCTCGAGGAGCACCTCCCCTCATGTGACCTCTACTATCCAGCATCGCCTCATACCCACCTAATCAAGAGTAGGGGTGGGCAGAGCGCTTCGGAGCACCGACAGGCAACGTGTGTGCGGAGCTCGAGGGCTCCCCGAGCGGCAACGGCCATCCACATCATGGAACTGGTTGCACCCATCAAAGATATGCTCGTGGACGAGGTCAACAACTCGACATCACTAGATGGGCCACTCCGAGCCCAAGCCTCACCAGGCACCAGCAATGCAGGGAGGTCGATAGCTGGCCCAATGGCACGGGGAGGGAGGATGCCATGTGTTGGTGGCATGTACGTCCACCACGCCATTGTCGTTGGTCTGTATTCTCTATTGCCTTCTGCTCTACTTTAAATCCTCTTTGTGCATGCACCCCACTAGTACATTTGGGAGAGGAATTGTACCCTTGATTCATTTATTTCCTTTTAGTTTAGGTTCAATGTTCTACATTTTTTTGTATATGAACCGGCCCTCTATTCCATTTCTAAATCTATTGCATTGCCAAATGAGGTCATCCATCAAATAGCAAACTGATGCGATTCTTCAAATGTCTTCTATTATATTTTCCTATTCTTGAGTTGACATTATGTTGGAAGATTTGGCCTATACACATTGGTTGGGCCATTGGGCTACAGCTGATTGGGCCAATATTTCATATAGGAAAGTCATTTTGGTGTGTAGAGATGGCATGGGGGTTCGGTACCACCTTGTTTGTCTATAGTGGTGGAAGCAAACATATAAGGGAGGCTCTTGTGGGAGACTTGAAATTTTGCAACATGCATTAGAGAACACATAACTTCTGCTAGACAGTTCTCTTTTTATAGCTCATCAATTTGGCTCCACATCACCAACACCTAGACTGCAATGTTTGCCCTCGAAGCGGGATAATCAAGTTTGTGTGTGATCGATCAGGTTTCTGGGAAGCGTACTTGTCTCTACTTCCTCTTCTCTAACTTCGTCCACATCTACTTCGACTTCGTTGTCTGCCCATCATCTTCCTCGGTTGGCATCATCTACCTACTCATCCAATGATGGAAGTCTCGATATGCATTACTGTTGCGTTACTAGCATGTGTAGGGTTTGTTGATCTTTCATATGAATATGGTTGTATTGGCATGTCTTTATCTTGTTGCTAGTAGTTATTTTGGCATCAAATTAATCTTCGGCCATGTTAGTTTCGTAACACATTATTCACTGCAATTCTATTATAGGGCTATCATGTTTGTGAACATATGTGTACCCCTCTAACTCGTGAAGGGTGCTTCAATCTGAATTATTTTGCATCATGTACAATGTCATTGTTCCATAGTATTTATAATTTAGCCACATCCTATTTTGCATAAAGAACATATTCCTCCTTAAGGAAAGCAGTGATCTCATAGATTTTTCAATTTTGTCCCTGGATATCCGAGAAAATGAGTAGTGCATGATTTCGATCAGCACGTTGACTAGATTAAAACATCGATGTGGTGTTTGGTGAAGAGAGGAGTGGCGTCTCTAGTGCCAATTAGCGATAGGTAGCCTTGCTTGCAAGTGAAGATGTATGTTCCCCAGATATAATGCCAAGCATCATTGACGTTTCGTTGTAATTGAAGGGCTCCCAAGAGGGTTGTCAGCTATACAAACACCTAACAAACCTCCATAGATAACAATAACTGAAAATTTGAAGAGAGGTCGTGGCTCAAGAATTGGTAAACTGAGGATCTCTCACTCTTGGCAAAGGAGAAAAGTCGAGGGAATCTCAGGTCTAAAACACGGAGGTCCCAAGTATCTTACCACATGGGAGCTATGTCACCCCTTCCAACCTTGCAAGAAGCAATCATTCTGAAAGTTTTTAAAATGGATAGAACATCCCTCCACCAAAAGGAACCAACTCCAAGTCTAATGTGTGGAGGAATGGGCCTGACATATAATTTTCAAGTGAGCCTAACCAAGAGTAGGTCCTCTTTATTGTGAAATTTATGCATGTGTTTTAGAAAAAGAGCTTTGATGTGAGATTTCATATCCAAAATACCCAAGCCACCTTGATCTTGAAATTTGCATGCATCTGTCCAAGCAACTAGCCATCCACCTCGCCTATTGATATCACCTCTATCCCAAAGATAATGTTTCTAGTCTATCTGATTAATAGCCCAAGCATGGAATTTGAAGACACCCATGAAAAAAGTTGGTGTTGTACTCAACAACCATCACAAGTTGACCAGAGTAGGAAAGAAGAGGAGGCAAGCCCATCATTCTTTGTTCAATCTTGTTTCTATAAGTTAGAAAAGATACAAAGAGTCTTTTGGAGATGCTCTTAAGCAGGGCATGAACTCATCCGCTAATGGTCTTGTGGTTCCTTAAGACGGGCCCAAATATGCAAAAGGCATGGAGCCAGCTTTGCATCTAATAGTATTAGCTAGGAGTTGGATGTTCTCAAGAATCACATTAATTGGCAAAGCAAATATTTCATAAATTCTATTTAATGGAGTATTTATCATCCAACTAATTATATCATCATGACTCCTCATTAATGGAGTTATTTTTGCATTATAATTAACATCATCATATCCACACGCCAATCCTTTTTCTCTACTCTACACGGGAATCAAAATAGTTATCTTTGTGAAACCCAAGACACCACTCAAATAGGACTATCAAAAAAGAACATTTCTGTTTTGAAAATAAGACTATCAAAACAAAATGGAGGGAGTAACCTTTAAAATTCATAGAACTTTTTCTAATGATATAACATATGGATATGAATGTATTTTATTTAAAAGAACACATATGCATTTATGGTTTTAAAATAAAAATTCATTAGATTAGACTATATTTAAAACAAATATGAATTGTATGGCACCAACATACTTTCAAAATGTTATAGAAAAATAACTATTATTCACCATATGTAATGTGGTAGTTTATAAAATTATTTTCCATTATAAGTTATATATAGAATTGGAAAGAACAAGGTATTTTAGAAATTTTAGATGGAACTGATAATTATCTATTTAACTTATGGTGGAAATAATTTTATATGCTATTGTCTCACATGTGAAAATATTAGTTATTTTTTCTTAATTTTTTGAGAGAAATTTAGTGCGATAAATTCAGATTGGTTTTAAAAATTGTCTAGTTTGGTTAATTTTAAGTTTAAAACTATAAAATTGCATGTACTGTTTTGAATAACATATGTTCATGTCTATTTGTTATATTGTTAGACAAAATTTGATTAATTTTGAAGGTGATTTTGATGACGTTTCATCTGACTTAGCTTTTAAAAGTGATTGAAAATGTCAAATACGGAATGCAGTTAAAAATCAATGTCAAATAGAGAACGTAAACTTTTTTCAGAGCAAAAAAAGGAACCAAATTTTATTTTAGTGTCAAATAATGAATTTTCCCAAATTTGGTCTTTAAATTAACCCAGCTGAATTCAAATTAGTTTTCGTCACCAAATTTCACCCATCTGAATGATGCCCTTCGCTTCCAATACACTCTTTTTGCCTCCAGTAGATTCTCAGGTGAGTCTTGACAGCTTTTCTAAAATTCTTTTCAATTCTGCTGAGAACCCTCTAGTCTTCTAAACCATATAGAATAGCCAACACCTAGTTACAATTATTGATTAACATGTTGAGGTTGAAGAGTTGTCATATTATGTTGTCCATTTTCGTACTTTTTAATCCTTAATATATCCTAATGATGCAGCTATAGGTCTGCCCAGCCTGGCCAAAGTTCCCAGTAAGCTCTTTCCTTTCCTGTTTGCTACAGAAATATTATCGTCATTTCTCCACAATAGTTCTTTTTTGTACTAAACTCCTATTGTTAAGGTAATTGGTGCTAAACTCTAACAACCTGATTTACCTTTGGTATCCCAGTTTGTTTTGTTGAATTGTCTTGTGCAACATTTATGCTATTGCAGATATTCTAAGGGCATACCACCTCATTTCCATGTGAGCAGCATCGTTACTTGTCTAATGTGAAATTTCTATACAAGAAACCGGACGGAGTCCGTGCAAAACCAAGAAGCCACGTCATGGGCAATTCCCGGCCGTTAGATCGGCCGGATGGACAGTCCAGATCATGCGAACTTCGGTCACTTTACACAAAAGTCCTTCATCTTTTACGAAATAGAACCCGCCGTCCATGCCCCTCTCTCAGCCATTTTTGTGAAAGAAACCTCGAGCTTTTACGAAATAGAACCTGCCGTCCGCGCCTCTCTCTTAGCCATTTTTGCAGAAGAACCCTTGAGCTTTTGCAAAATAGAACCCGCCGTCCACGCCCCTCTCTCAGCCATTTTTACAGAAGAATCCTCGGGCTTTTACGAAATAGAACCCGTCGTCCATGCGCTCTCTCTCAGGCCATTTTTTTTAAAAGACTCGCAAACTTTTACCAAACATAACCACTTAAGCAAATATAGTAGCCTTAAAAATATTGGTAGAAAATAATATATTTTTGAAATTTGTGTATTCTCTAAATCACGTAGCACTAAGTATAGAAAATTACATTAGATTTCAATTCTAAGTTAAACATACCTAAATATTAATTTCTCATCCGTCCTACATGCGTCCATATGCGCGCATGGGCGCGCAAATCACTAGTTCGTATGCAAGTTGGATGAGAATGCCAAATTTTAGGGCCATACGACCTGAACTGCTTAGTTCATCTAATCTTACAGTCTTAGATACATTTCATAGGAGCCGGATTCGGGCAAGTCACCACGTAACTGGCGGCAGCATATCTACCCTCCAAATCCATCCGACGGCTGCAAGTCTTTCACTGCCAAAACATCTTTTCACCGGGAAAAAAAGCGCAGGCCATGGGCAGAGGGGAAATCGGATTGCCGACGAACACTTCCCTCCCTCGCGCGCTTGCTCTCTCTCCCGCGCGACTTCGGCGTCGTGCTGCCCCGGAGGAGGAGCAGGGCTGGGCGGCCGCTACGGTGCAACGAGGGAGACGGGCGGCTGCCAGGCGCAGCGGAGGCACTAGCAGGGGATGGCTTGCCGCTTCCATGTCATTGCGCAACATTGAGCAGGCCTTCGCCGAGCAGAGAGCGGCACATCATGATACTCAAAACAGCGGCAGGCTGGCTTTCCTCTTCCCTGGGCGTCGATTCGACCAGGAAGCCCAATTTTAATTTTTACTCCCACTTTTGTTAGAGACGGCTTAATTTGCTATTGGCTGCTGATGTTTGCCAATGTTCGGCCTTGCGGAGCGACAAGGAGCGGCTCGCCGAGGAACCGCTCCGCCAACAGACTCCGGAAAGTCCGGCAGAACATGCGCGTCCTCGTCGCCATCAAGTTCTCATGCCTCTGGCTTTGTGCATCACAGATAAGCTTCTAGCAGTATCCGCCGCTTCGATTCAGTGGCGCGGGATAGGAGCGCTCCCGCGGCTGCGCCACCTGCCTGCGCGCTGTTGAAAAAACAAGTTCTGATGTGCTTCGGGTGCTTGCAAGTATCAGGAACCGTTGGATCCTAGTTGGACGTTGGATATGGGGCGCCAGATAGGGCACGTACAACCCACAGACAGCAGCTGTCTTTTTGTTGTCACATAGATCAAATGAGCCGATGTGGCCATCATTTAATGAGGAAAGAGAGTGTGGTTGTCTACTATCTCATCTACTGCTTTGGCTCGTGCTCCCTGTTGTAAAACAAGGACTCTTGGAGAGTCCTAACCGGACCTACCAACCATAGAAGATAAGGGAGATAAAGGACTCATAGTCCTAGTCCGGTTATGTTGTGGGCTCTTAACAAACTCTACCTTACTTCGGAGTATATATACGGAGGAGCACCCCTATTGTAAAATATCGATTTGAGGAATAAAGAGAAGCTCCACCTATATCATGTCTTGTCTACTTTATACTTGTTCTTGTGCTTGTCGTGAGAGGTTGAGATGAAGGGGAGAAAACCGGTCTAAAATTGGCTTAATAGTGAACTTATCTAATTAGAAATTGGATGACCCGATTAGAATGGGTTTGCGGATCGTGAAAAGAAAATGGACATATAAGTCCATTGTGTGAAAAATAATTTGGTGTTAATGGGTTCAGAATTTTAATGAATATGTGGAATTCTTGAATGGGCGAGCAATTAAATTTTCTAGTAGAAATTCTATGTAAATTATATTTGCATAATTATAAATTGAAGTAACTTTATGAAGTATATGTATTTGTTTTCATGCCACTACATTAATATGTCTAGATCACTGCATATATGAATGTCAATATTTGAAAATGTGCGTGAAACATTTATAAAATAATTTCACCAATTTAGCATACATAAATGGGCATCCACTTGAAGTTGGAGAAATATGGATCTGAATTTCCATTAAAAGAAGCTCATGATATGGGGATATCTTATGAAAAGTATGCTACTAAGAATATCTAATATCGGCATTAGGGGGGAGAGAAAGCCTATACCTATCGAATGCCTTATATTAGAATTCAAGTATTCTTAGAAAGCTTGAAGCGGAGATATAATACCGCACTAGATTTCTAGAAGAAATAAAATCTCAGCATGAAGCAGAGTATAATGTCAGAAAATCTAAATGTGAGAAAGTCCTAGAATAGGACATCACCCGAAGTGGAAACACACTAGAAGTGAAAAATCGTTGAAGGATTTGACCACAGCGAGAATGTGTACACAATGAAAACTCGCAAATGGGAATCCGGAATCAGGAGAAACAACGTGAAGTTATTAACCAGAAGTTAAGTTTACTTGCAGTAAACATAATGCTATGTGTGGAAGTATACCCCGGGTATCTAATAGTATGCTCACCATCGCAAATGACTTGATCATTAATTTAAAATCTACGGGGACGCCTGTTGGTTTTGGACCAAATGAACTTGTCAAATAATCTGAATGAAATCTCCATAAATTCCGAAAAGAAGATCGTTACCTCACGTACTAAGAAATAATCATCATGAAGATGAATGCCTAACACTATAAAGCGCGCGGAATATTTTGTGTTGGCATAGCAGATACTAGTTGACTATATAATAGTCTTATCCTGGAGATATGGGAGAGAATAATAAATGTTGACAACAATACCTCTATTATTGGAAATGTTTCTCTAATGAGAAAATGGATCCATAACAAAGTCCATGGCAGAGTCGCATGAAGCGCTCATATCGGGTCAATGAAAGAATGAAAATTAGGTTGAACCATGAAGAAAATAGTTGAACCTATAAGTTCAAATTAGAGAGTCATTATGAAATAATGATATGGTGAAATGCAATGGTTCATAAGTCTTTTGAGAAAGGCTAGTAAACTCCCATTATATATGAATGGATATTCTGCTACATATCTGGCAAATGGCATGAATGAATAAAATAAATATTATGCAGTTAATTAGTGGGTTCTGAAAATTCATGAGAAGAGATCCTTGAAGGACTCATAATTTCCTTCAAGGATAAAATCATAAGAAACATAATTTAATCTTATATTAAGTACTAAATGTCTAAGGTAGATAATATTCTAGAAGAATATTAAAAGTCTCGAGAAGAGAAAAATCCTAGAAGGGGAATGACTTGTTATGAATAACACTTTCTCAGTAAAAAGTTTAATGAAGAACTTAAATTAATATAAAAAGGACTATCACTTCTCTCTTGCATGAGAGAATTTCTCACAGAGAAAAGAAATATTATTCTCGAAGAATTAGAAATCCATGAAGGAAATAGTCAATGAATGACTTATCAGTCTATTCCTGAATGAACATCAATAATTCTGAAGATATAAATGACGACTCACATAGACATAGACCTGAGTTATTGAATTAAAAGAACCGAGAAACCATACAAGCACTTCCAAGTGCATATACAGCTAGCTAGCACTAAATAGCAAGTATCCTCAAATACCATAGAAGGTATATTGGTGATTGGCAGATTAAATTATCCCGTTTTAATGCCAAAAGAAGATTGATTAATCCCCACAATCCTATGAAAGGATTAAACTTTATTTGTGTTGCACAACTAAAAGTGGTAATAAGTGCATGAAGCATATTGCTCCTAATTACTCAATCATAATTTAGAAGATTAAGCCTATGAAAGACTAAGTATTATGATAATGGAATATCATTGCTTACTCATATTTCTGAAAAATATGAATAAAACATTTTAAACATTGAAGTTTAAGTGATGTCATTGTGAGGGGGAGCATGCATAGATTTGAAATCTTTATGTTGTACCTAGAAGGAATCAACTTGATGGTTAATTATTAAATGAACCTAAAAGGTTTACCACTTAGATTATTTGAGATCAAGAAGATCATTATTGTAAGAATCTGAAAGTTCATGTGTAAATCTAGAAGATTGATAGCTATTCACGAAAAATAACAAATATAGAATTTATATGGCCAAGAAGGTTTAATGTTGTACTCTTTTTCTTTGTGAGTTTTTACTTGAAGGTTTCTCACATAATGTTTTTTAATGAGACAACATGTGCAATACAATAACAGATGGTATGTACTCTTTTCTCTAAGTACCGTTTTTCCCACCGGGTTTTCGGATGGAGTTTTTGATGAGGCATATGTATTCGTGGTAATCGCCCAAGGGGGGTGTTGTAAAACAAGGACTCTTGGAGAGTCCTAACCGAACCTACCAACCATAGAAGGTAAGGGAGATAAAGGACTCATAGTCCTAGTCCGGTTATGTTGTGGGCTCTTACCAAACTCTACCCTTACTTCGGAGTATATATACGTAGGAGCACCCCTATTATAAGATATCGATTTGAGGAATAAAGAGAAGCTCCACCTATATCGTGTCTTGTCTACTTTATACTTGTTCTTGTGCTTGTTGTGAGAGGCGTGAGAGGGAGAAGATCCAACCGTGCAAAACATCAGAAACCAGAGTGCGTATTTATTATCACACAAACAACTAAATAGACAACAGCTGTCTAAATTGTTGTAGAGCTGACTATTTAACTGTCTATATGTGTTAAATAAACAGCAGCTGTCTAAACTGTTGTACGTGCCCTTACATGGTGACACCGAATCCGGCTCCCATTTCATAATACCAGATTCTCATTTCAATATTAGATTTAAATATTAGATAATTTCATAATAAAGTTTTTCATATTTGCAGAAATCAGTTTACCAACATACATTGCTTACCTCTTATTTGATTGTGCTAATTCTGCTACCCAAGTTGCCCATCGACTAATTCTGCTACTCTTGCCCAATGACTAATTCCGCTACTCAAGTTGCCCGATGACGGTAAAAGCATGCAAATCAAAGACAGCGAGATCGTGTATTGCTTGATTAAGTAATATTAATTGTAGGAGGATAGATAAGTGGTAATTTGGATTAACAAATTGAACCTCCCGGGCCAACTTCTAGTTTCATAAGGGGAATGTTGATTAATCCTAATGTAGAGGGTCAACACATATATTACATAAGTCTTTTTTAAAAATACGTCATTGCTATATGTACTTATGCAATAAATGACACTACTATTTATAATTTTTTTATAAATATATTTGCTATGCTTTTTTAAAAAACAAATGCCGTGACTAGTCAAACAAACCTGAAGAAGCATTTGTTCAGGTCATTGAAATTATGTCGTGTCATTAAAAGTATCGGCAAATTGCCAATTTGGTTTTGGAAAAGCAAGCATCAGAGAGATTCTCATTGAAGACTTCAGTCCATCATGACCAATAGATGGTTCAGATGTCCCTGTCGTGTTCTCATCACCTGCTAGCCTGTAAGCCTGCAAGTTTTGGATTATTTACGGTAAAATAAGCCTGTGCTTTGTATACATATTTGGATTGCTCATTATTTCCGTATTTAACCATTTCAATCATCAACTGATAACTATCGTATTTATCTTTGCGCTAAGCGGCAACTAAATACGTGAATAGCAATAGCAAGCAAGTCCACTGTTAATGATGGAGTCCTGCACTCATATAGCCACCAAAGAATTTGGGCCCAAACGCACTGCGGCTACGACCTAAGAACATATATACTTATTTGTTTCGACTCCATCCTAATGAAAATGTTGCTATGAATCAAATAAAGTATTGGTAAACAGACCAATTGTACAAATTAGAACGAGAATCGTCGGGGGTGAAAGTATTGGTAAACGAGAACTTAAGTGCAATTGTGCAAATGCCTCAGCTTTGAGTTTATTTCATGGCGAGAACGCTACAAAGTATATTTAACACCATCATTGGCAATTTGCTGCTGATATCAGACTAGCAAAAAAGGATTTAAAAAACATAAATTCAATAAATCCAAATAAAGAGAGAGAGATTGCAGATCTACGACTCTGCCTCAGTGGTAGTGACAATTTTTGTAGATCGTCATGGAACAATCCGATAATACGTGCATTTTTATGCATCATCGGCAGCCAAAAGAAAAGAACCTCCGAGATCGAGCAAACTGTTCATTACAAACACTCAAACAAAGATAAAAGAAAACGAGGGGGGGTCGAGGCATTGATTTTGTTTTGGGAAAACAAAAGCATCAGAGAGATTCCCATTGAAGACTTCAGTCTATCATGCCCAAGAGGGTTCTGATGTCCCTGTCTTGTTCTCATCACCTGCTCCGGTCGAATCCCTTCCAAATCGCCAAACAATATCAAACAAGCAAGACCCGTCGAATCATTTCCAAATCGCCAAACAAGATCAAACAACAAGAAGATCTGAAGCGAAGCGAAATCACGGGAGAAGAAAAAACCAAAGCCGCTCGCTATTCGACTCGAGCTGCAACAAGCTTTAAGGGAGAGCGGAGTAGAATGGCCCAGGTCGGGAGGCGGCGGCGGCGATCGTTGAGGTCGACGAGGCTTGGGTTTGGTAGTGCACCGTCCGCAGTATATATAGCTGTCATCGAACATCTAGGGTTCTCTGGTGTGGTCTGTGTGTTTCCGTTCGTGGGCTCGGCCATTTTTGTTCGAAACTGAAACGGGCCCTACGGCAGCCGACGACGCGCTCTCGTGTTGGGCCGGTTTGGCACGAGCCCCAGTTGGGTTGGCTGGCACGATGTCGTGAGTTTTGGCAGATAAAGTCGTGCTTAATCTCAAAAAAAAAATGTTGTGCTGTGTTTGTAGATGATGTCTGGCTTGTCGTCGCTGGGAGAGCAATGCTGCCATTGGTGGACGGATGCGACACTCATGGACCTTGACGTCGTAAAATGGATCATTAGGGACTTTGCATCCAAAGAGGGAGAAACAGCGGTCGCGGAGCGGCGGAGGCCATGCGCGCCGAATAACCACCTTGCCGTGCTTGTGCTAGCACGAGCCGGCTGATCCTTTTCCTTTCCTTTCTTTTAGACCGGACAGTGTCGGCTCATGAGTTTGCTGCTGGCCGCACCGTCGACGCCCGGCTTTAAGTCGATCATCAACATGGGAGGCTGCAGTCGTGTCCGGTAGTGTCATTTAGGTACCGGGGTTTAGCTGAAACCAAAAGATCATAAAACGTGTGGTTACATGAAACCAGCCCATTAGCCCAAGGTCCTGAAGTTTTGCGCAATAATGGCCAGAGTAGACGTGGTTTCGTGGAATTTGCTCTTCTTTTAGTGTAGAGAAAATATCGTTACTTGTTAAAAAAAATGGATGCCCAGGGACTTCTTGGTGTAGAGACAAAATGTTATTTCTGTCTCTCTTGTGAAACTTTTTGCCTGTAAGAGCATCTCCAACAGCTTATCTAAAGTGAGTTGTTATAACTAAAAATCATCAAATACCTAAAACACTCTAAAACAGTGCTCCAGCAGCATACCTATATAGTTTGCTATTTTAGGCTATGACCTAAATTTCTCTCTCCTTGACCCAAATATACCAATGTAAATGTTGGATTGCTATAATTTCTTCGCTATGGATATGCTACCGAAGAAGACAACTTTTAGATACCTAAATTTTTCTCTCTCTTATATCTAAAAGTGTTTTTTCACCCAAATATACCAATCCAAATGTTGGATTGCTATAATTTCTTCGCTATGGATATGCTGCTGGAGAAGACAACTTTTGGATACCTAAATTTTTCTCTCTCGTATATCTAAAAGTGTTTTTAGGTCACAAATATTCATATGCCCTTGGAGATGCTCTAAGACTCAAATATCAAATCTAATCTTCCAAGAAAAAAATATCAAAACTATCAATAAAAACACATATTCGGCGCTAGTTCTCACTGAAACTGAATCTGTGAAACCATTTGCCGATTTCCTTTTTCTTTTTTCCTTTTTTTCAAAAACTTGCCGATTTTCTTATGGGCAAAGAGAGAGTTTCGCCCAAAACTATCCATAAAAACACATATTCTACGCTAGTTCTCACTGAAACTGAATCTGTGAAACCATTTGTCGATTTCCTTTTTCTTTTTTCCTTCTTTTCAAAAACTTGCCTATTTTCTTATGGGCAAAGAGAGAGTTTCACCCCGTTCGTTTGGCTTATCAGCCACCAGCCAGCAGTACGTTTCTATCAGAACAAATCAGCCACAAGTACTTTTCTCTCAGAACATATTAGCACCAGCCACCAGCCAAACGAACAGATGGATACATCTCACATGCGACCACTAGTCGAGAACGAAGCAATAGAAGTCTTGGTTATCCCTCCATTTCAAAATATACGACGTTTAGAATAAGCTAATTAGCTCTAAATCTCATATATTGGAAGGGTAGAATCAAAGAAAACAGGATTTAGTAAAATAGATAGATGCAGAAGTAGAAGAGTGGAGAGTCAGATGTGCTCTCACCAGTCACAACCAAGAATTTCTGTTAATTACATCTGCATAGACTATTATGAACAGGGGAAACTCAAAAAAGATACAGGGAACAGCAGTGATCTCAAAATTTACATGGACCCCGAAAAGGTTTTTTCTTCGTGGAAGCTACAAGTCAAGTGGGTGTAAGTTAAGATTCAACCGAATGAGCTAAATGACTAAACCACCAAAACTTCAGAACCAATTTTACAATCCAAGGGATCTAGCAATGGCCAGTAAAGGATGCAATTGACAGATTAGCTGGTGATCTATCAGAATCGTTGAGCTCAATGTCATGCAGATGCAGAGCCTAGTACATTAGTGCTTGATGTGGAATGTAGCCTAGTACATTAGTAGCAGTCTACCCTTGGCACATACAGTCTGGAGCAGGATAGGTATAGATAGATTGCTTTGGCTTCCTCAGCCTGATTTGCCCATATCTTCCCTTGTGCCCTGCCTGTACAGCATGCTGAAACTCTGACCACTCCATGCTCTTGTTCACAAATATGCGGCCCAACAATGCCATGTTTGGCCTTATGGTCTTCAAGTTCTCGTATGTCCGGTGAGCCAGCTGAAATGAAAATTTGTTATAGTCAAGGAATTATTAAAGGAATAATCTAGCTAATACAGAGGCAATCGTAACTTACCAAAGCATTGTGCATATTCCCAGGCGACGCAGAGATGAAAATATCACTATGCATACTGATGTAATAGTCAAGAGCTGCTAGCACAGAAGCCTTCCCTTCAACATCAGCAAGCTCCTCTTCAGATGCAAGACTCCTTTTGTCCTCCATCAGTGGGAAAAGTTTGCGCAAGCTAGAAATCCTGGCTTCCCCACCATATACCTGAACATGTGATGCGTGTTAAAACTTCATGATATTCCCTGGAAGAATGAGTTAGTTCACAGAAGAGTCAAACCTTGTGAGAAGCAAGATAGAGTTTAGTTCTGCTATCGAAGCCGAGGGCTACCAGTAACAGCCCAATCTCTTCCGGGGTCAACGGGCAGCGTCCTGTGTTCCGAAGCTCCTCATTAGTTAGCTGTGAATTTAATACCCTCCCTTGCCAGATAACTTGCCTGTACTTAGCAAGAGCTAATTTTTCAGCTCTGCCACCTCCAAAGTCACATGATGAATGTGCAGCCATATCCTGAAAAGTACAGATCAGTTTTGGATGTTACAGGGCTAAAATTCTTTGAAGTGCTAAAAAAATACATAAACACCATCAGTTGTGCAGAAATTCTTCTTCCGCTTACCTTATCAAAACGGAGATGTAAAACTGCATATTTTCCAGCTTGATTTGTGCTTTCTTCTACAACTTGATGGATAGATCCATCGTAATGCCCCTGGACAGGAGACCTCAACCGCTTCACAAGAGTCTCCCCCAGTGAGATAATGTGAGGACGAAAAACCAGCGCTTGGAAGTTAACTTTACAACGCAAACGTTGAAGATCCGCAGGCAATTCATCAAATGCAAGGCGGTGAGAAAAGGGGGCAATAGCAGCAATACCATAGCTGGCAGTGATAGCAGATGGATAAGATTGCTGGCAAAGAATTATCTTCATAAAGTAACCAACTCATTAATTCAAACAATGAATACACATCGGATTCAAAGAAACAGAGCTAACTCAGTGGCAGATGACATGGGAAAAACATGTACGGATTTATTAGTTATCCTGTGCAATAGGTCAAGTGAAAGTCACTGCAAACTACTATCACATAAGGGAATCACTTCACAAGTCTACAAGATGCCTTTCTGACACAAGCAACATCCATAATGTGTAAACACGTGCATAACAAATAGAGACGGTGCAAATTCATTTTTTTTCTCAAACCTTTGCAGGATAGGACTGACATTCTCCAGATACCAATTTGCTGAGGCATGAAGAGGTGCAGTTTTTATTCTCGTAGCACGGATGCCTGTGCCGTAGTACTCTCTTGTGCTCCAAGAAAATTCTTTTGGAAGAACTTTGATAATGGAAACATCATCTTTTAGGGAGTTGATAAAGTGATCAACATCAAAAATTTCTTCGAATGAGCTGCAGCCAAAGAAAATGTCAGTACCCAAATTAATTCCAGTTCAACAGGAGAACACAAAATATAGTAGTATCAAACTCCAGAGGCACCTTGAGTCCTTCCAAACAGGGTTTACTTCAAGATGTGGGATCACAAGAGTAGCATTAAGAATCTTTGCAACTGCAACTGCATCACATATCTACAGAACAAAAAGATAGAGGTGGATAATGTAAAGCCTGAATCAGCAATTTATCTCAAGTTCAATGTCATACTATCAGTAATTGAAGAGCTTTTTTTGTTGCGGGTAGTAATTGAAGAGCTTTACCCCCATTCTTTGCTGGTTAAGTCCACCATCAAGAAATACCTGCACGTATCCACTTGGCTCCAGAGGTAATGCTATCGTTTCAAAACAAGTGTGTCAGTGCCTGATTTCTATCACACGAAGACGCATGTTGTTTCGTAGTTACTGGATATCAGTAAGTTACCATGAGAAATTGATGACTTTAAGCATGGTTTCCACCCCTGATATGGCAAGGCTGACCAGAGTTCTCTCTTCTGCTCAGCTGGCTGTAACAAAAAGTTAAAAAAATTAAATGTTGAAAACACCCTCCAAAATCCAAGATAACAATTCTAGTTTTCATCTGAGGTATATGTAATGTACTCACAATTGCCCAGCGCAAAGCCTCATTTAAAAGAGAAGGATGCATTGGTTTAGGTGCATTCCACTCCTGCAAAAAATTGAAGAAAAGGAGAACTCATGTAAACTTCATAAAAATAGAAGATTATAGGATATGTCACCAGAAGTATACAAATATTGCAACGTAAGTGCAGAGATAGAAAGCACATCCTAAATGCAGTGCTCAAGCTGAGTTATTCAGTCCATGCTTCATTACATGACCAAAAACAGATCCAAGAGCAAGAGATCAAGCCGAGATATAGAGACATGGTAGCTCCAAAGAAGCCATATCTTCAGACAGCAGCTTCAGTCCAATTATTTTCGAGGCCAGAATTAATCCCACACTGTCTTCGAAATTGCGTGTCATCACTAAACAACTGCAACTTCGGTCACTTTGACACGCCATTTCTCGCCCACACTCCCCTACAGTAACATCAATCCGCCTAGCATGATCAAACCTTTGCGCATTCCAAACCGCCAGGACACACAAATTCGCACTAAAAACCGTAGGAAGCAACTCAACATTCAACAGGCTGTTAGTATGGCTACCTGAGCCGATCGAAAGGCGCGGGATGGAAGGAGGAAAGGGGGACTCACCGAGAAGAGGGACGGGAAGGCGTGGCCGAGCGGGGAGATCATCCCGGGGAATAAGACCGGAAGTAACACCACGGCCGCCGCGGCGAAGACCGCCGGGCCCCTCGCCGGAGACGGCGAAGTTGACGCCCTCCGCATCTCCTCTTTGCTTCGGTGGGGAAGACGAGGAGAAAGAAAGGAGAAGCCCACAAAGCGTGGACTGAGAGCTTTGAGATTTCTACGAGTAAGCTCTAGGCCACATGGGCCGGCCCATTTTTAGTAAGAGCCAAGCTTCCCTACGGAAGGCCATTTCAACTTGGCCCGATCGGATCACTGAGAATTTTCAATATTTGACGCCCAATACACTGGCCTCACTGAATTTGACACACAATTCACATGTTTTTTAAAATTTCACACCGAGACTATGAATTCTTTCGATATAGGGGTTTCCCCATCTTTTCCTTCTTTTCTTATCATTTCTCTTTTCTTCTCATTTTCTAACGTCAGTTTTGCCCCCGTCTTCTTCTTCTCTCGGCTCGTGTCTCTCTTTATCTTTGTTGGAAACTCCTCGCCGCCACCATCGCCGGAGCTCCTCTCCGCCGCGCTCGTCAAGCACGATGTTGCTTTTGAGGTCGACCGCACAAAGCGGTCTCGTGCGGTCGACGGGATTAGAGAAGAGAGGAGAGGAGAGGAGAGGAGGAGAAAGAAGAAGAGGAGAGGAGCTTGGAGCTCGGGTTAGGGTTGCCGGGGTTGGGGGAGGAGCTCCGGCTGTAGAGGGGGAGGGTCGGGGGCGGCAGTTGCGGGCGGCGGGCGGAGGAGAGGCGGCGGGGACGCTGCCGACCGGGCGGCAGAGGATAGTCGGTGGGGAGGGCCAGCGGCGGGGGCGACGGCTGTCGGAGAGGTTCGGAAGGGCGGGGCCGCGGGCGGTGGGCGGGAGGAGGGCGGACGGCATGACGGCGAGGTCGCCGTCGGCCGCGGGCGGTGCGGGAGGAGGGGGGAGGAGGAGACTGGCCAAGGCGGCCGCTTGAAGAGGCCCGGAAGGGCGGGATCGGCGGCGGTGGGCAGGAGGAGGGCGGACGCCGCGGGCCGCGGGCGGCGGCGGTGGTGGCGGGGGAGGAGGAGGCTGGGCGCGGGCGAGGGGAGGCGGGCAGGTGGGGCGACGGCCGGCGGGGCGGGAGGTGAGTGGACGGCCGGCGGCGGTCGCCGCGGGCCACGGGCAGCGGGGGGAGGCGGGCGGGAGGTAGACAGTGACCGCACGGAAGGGATCCGTGCGGTTGACCGCAAACTAAACTCGTCCCTCGTCAAGTCTGCTTGAGAAATCAAACGCGAGGCCATGCGCCTAAGCTCGATGATGCACCTGCCACGGAGCAGCGCGTCCTCGCGCTCCCGCATGAGCAGAAATGGAAAGCCTCAGACAGGTGCTCGACTGAAGCAAGCAAACGGAGTCACAGAGTACTGAGCTGCATAATATGTCTTTCAATTTCCATCTAGAAATTGGGACCGTTCTTGATGTCATCCCAACTTAGGGCATGTACAGCCCACAGACGACAGGTCGTCTGTAGAACCTCGAATTTAGTATACAGACAGATATACGGACAGGTCATACAACCCAAAGACAGAGAGGTCGTCTATAAGCTGTTTAATGTTTTGTATGTAGCTTAAGATCAACTACGAATATATTTTTGTATACCGTTGTGTGGCTATTTGATAGAATATATTTTTTATTTTCTCTTTTCCCCTTTTCTCTTTTCCCTTTTCTCTTACGTCAGATCAACGGTAAAAAAATCTGACAGGGAGCACAGTACACGCTTATCTATCCAGCACGGCACCACCTCATTCTCTCGATCCAATCCACTTCTCCTTCACTCATTCCTTCGTTCCTCTCTCTCGTGAACATAGCAGGCGCTCCGGCGAGCTTGGGCGTCAGCGCTCCGGCGAGCTCGAGGCTCTGTCCATCGATTCCTCTCCCACGAATCTCTCTTCTCTCCTCCGGCATCTCTTCTGTTCGTCGCCCGCCCCTCTCTCGTGGAGGCCGAGACGGAGGGCGGGCGAGCTCCCCCACAGGCGCGCGCGGGTGAGGCCATGGCGGTCTCCTCTTCCCCGTCGCGGCCATGGAGGCCAGCCTCCTCCTCGGGGTCGGATCCAGTGGCGGGGTCGAGGTGGACTCTCCCCTGCGGCCGAGGCGGAGCAGCCCGCCGCGGTGCTCGCGGCGGCCGGGGCGGAGCGGCTCTCGCGCCTCCCAGCCTCCACGATCTGGCGCGAAGAAGAACTCCGGCGCACGGGATCCCAACTCGCCGTCGCTTGGTAAAGACGATATGTACAGCGCTCGGGAGTTCGTCGATTTGGCCTCGGGCAACGGTGCGCAGGCGACGCGAAGGCCGTCGGTAGCTGCTCGCGGGGGTGTTTTTGCAAAAATATGTCTATAACGACGGGGCTTACAGACGGGCTGTACATGCCCTTATAAAAAGTCTTCGGGAAATTAGCAGGCACTTTGATGCCTTACTGCGCGCAGCGTCCAGAGTCCAGACTACGGCGAGCAAGGAGAGCAGCGAGAGCACCTGCATGCGGCCGCGTGTGGTGATGTGATTAGAGGATGCAGCGGTTGGGTGCGTCAACTCAGGCGCTCACCACGATCTGCTAACGGGTGCTGCTGCTGTCGTGCCTCCACGCCGCCGCCGGGGGAAGACAACAAGTGCGTCGGAGTCGGCCATAGGATGCAAATGCTGCTTTACGGCGTCGAGTGGTTCACGTGCATGGCGCCGGCGGCGAGTGCAAGAACAAGCGCCGGCGGCGGGGCTTGGGCCTGGTTGGTGCTCGCAGAGTCGGCGCCCTGTTCGATTAGCTGGCGCTGATACGTTCTAAGAGAAAAGTACGACTGGCTGGTGGCTGATTTGTTCTGAGAGAAAAATATTGCTTGCTGATAAGTCTAACAAACGGGACGTCTGAAGTCAATAAGCCAGGGGTAGTTGGGCCATTTGATATGGGGCGGGAAAAAGAAAAGGAGAAGAAAAGAATGAAATCATAGAAAATGGTGGAGAAACCCCTATAGAAAGAATTTATAGTCTTGGTTTCAAATTTCAGTGTCAAATTCAATGAGGCGAGAGTATTAGGTGTCAAATATTGAAATTTCTCGCTCTTAGAGAAGTTCAGGTTCTCGTGTTATGTGCATTGAAATTTGGACAAACATATAGTTGGAAGATCACACAAGCATCCATCGTTCTATCATCATTCAAACTGTTAGACTAAACCAAATTTTATGCATGGAGAAAGAAATCAATCTAAGAATAGTTGCAGGTTGAAGAGATTGGAACGAAGTTTTGAATTCCAATTTTCTTCCGGAAGAAGTTTAAACTGTTGAAGTAGAATCGGGGTTCCCCAGTTCCAATCAAACCACGAAAAATAGATTGAAATGTTTATTGAACGGGTTCATCGAGTTTTCTTTTCGTTTCTTATATCTGTGCAGATCATATTAAAAAAATAAAGATCATTTGGGCGAATTACTCTGCAGAGAGCAGTTCAATATTTTGCATTCTATAATCGCAATCACGGTATCGATCATCTTATTGTCTACTCCCTCCGTATCACAATTAGATGACGTTTAGGACAGCAATACGGTCTCCAAAGCACAACTTTGACTCATATTTTCTATAAAAAATATTTATTAGAAAGTTATATATGTATACTTTTATGAAAGTAATTTTCAAGACAAATCTATTGATATGATTTTCACGTTTCTAAACTCAACGGCTTAAAAGTTATTCATGATTTATATTGACCCAAACTTTATCCAAAACGTCATCTAATTGTGATACGGAGGGAGTACACATAAAGTAACAATAGCAACTTGTTAAGTACCTTATAAAAGGGCTTTTCAAAGAAAAGTATCCATATAGATTTTAAGTTATAAACATGTATTGTATTCATCATTCGGCTCAATTCCGGCCAAGAAAAAACATAGAACGAACGAACGAACAAAGAATCTCAATGAATTCGACCGAACTCATCCGGTCCGTCTGTCTAATCTAGGATTCTAGGAATTCACGAGCTCGTCTCCATGAGCTTGACGAACTCGTGGAAGTCGATCCTGCCGTCCTTGTCCCCGTCGTACGCGTCGATCATGCGTTGGCACTGCGCGGCGGCGGCGGCCGCGAACCCGAGCGACGTGAGCACGCTCCTGAGTTCCGCGGCGTCGATGAACCCGTCGCCGTTGCGGTCGAAGACCGCGAACGCGGCGTGGGCCTCCTCCACGGTGGCCTCCTCCTCGTCGAACAGCGCCGCGGCCTCCTCGAACCCCACCGACACGGCGGCGCCCCCGGCGCCCATCACGCCGAGCACCACGTCCATGTCGATGCCGCCGACGGCCGCGGCGGCGGAGGGCTTAGCCGGGGACGGCGACGGAGGCGCGGCGGCGGGGGTAGGAGCTGGTGCTGGAGCAGCCTCGCGGCGGCGGGACGAGGACGAAGAGGAAGAGGAGGAGGATTTGAGGACGGCGGTGAGGAAGACGAGGACGGCGTTGATGGAGAGCGTCAGCACGGCGTGCGCCAGGGAGAAGTTGGGGTAGGAGGTGGTCGGCGCGGAGGCGGCGGCGATCTCCATGTCTCTGACTCTGAGAGCCTCGCTTGCCTTGATCTCTGTCGGTCTCCGCTGGGGCTTTTGGCTCCTTTGCCTCTGCGACTGCGACGACTCGGGCGGTTTGGCGTTTGGTGGTTTGATCCGTGGGCGCGTGCGCATATATACTCAGCGGGAGGCGCGACCGCGCGGAAGGCGAGAGGAACCGGGCAGGCCTTGTCGTGCGCGGACGGAGCAAACGGGACGGAATTGAACGCGAAAGCGGCCGGAGCGAAAGCGAGGCGTGTGCGTGTGTGTGTGTGGAGTTGTGACGCGCGCAGCTTCGCGGAAGGGGAGGCCTGGGCCAAGGCCGTGGTGGGGGTGGGGTGGGGTGGGAGTGGAAAAGGAATGGGAGTGCGCGGCGTCGGTCGTGGAGTCGTGGGTGGGAACGGGTGGTGGAGCGGTCGTGTGCGCGCGGCACCGGGCGTTTTCGGCGCGGCTTCGCGGGCGTGGAAAGTGGGGGCCGGCGGGACGTCACGTCTGGCTGGGGCCGGAGGACTTGACCGGCGGCGAGGCGCCCGTCTCCCTCCGTTTTGGAGTAGGAACGGAGGGGGGAATTCCACGCGGACGCAGCGATTCTGCCCCTTGGCTTTCCGACCTTTCTGCGCTCGGTGTGCGGCTGCTGCCTGCTGCTCCCTTCGCTTTCGCGTGGTTTCGTTGACCTTTCCCGTCTGCCGTCTGAGCCTTTGGCCTGGAGCTGATTTGTTTTGGTACGGCGGCTGGACGGACACGGACGGGGGTGGAGCGAAGGACGGTTTGGTGTGGTGGTCGAACGGGTCGACGGTATTTTTGTGGTGCGGGTGGACGAGGTGATAGGTGCCTGGTGCCGGATTGTAATACTGCTGGTTGTCTGGTGACTGGTGGCTGGTGCTGGTTTGTGCATAAAGAAAAATACTGCTGGCTGGTTGCTGATAAGCCAAGCAAACAGGATTTATAAGAGTAAAATACATGAGCCGTCTCTAAATTTATCTTGTGGTGTCATCTAGATCCCTGAACTCTCAAAATACATATTTGAGTCCCTAAACTTGCTAAATTGTGTCATCTAAGTCCAAAATTTTAAAAATATCCCTATGCATGATGACATAGCTACTAATTGAGCATGATCTTTTATACTATTTTTCTCACCAAATCCGTTGTTTCCATCACAATACTTAGAGAACTTTATTTAATTGTACCATAGCGTGATTATAGAACAAGATATGGACAAACATCAACAACATAGGAGTATTTGTAGAATTTTGGACCTAAATGACACACTCTAGCAAGTTTAGGGATGCTATTGTGCATTTTGAGAGTTTGGGGACCTAGATGACATCCAGGACAAGTTTAAGGACCGCCGTTGTATTTTACTCATTTGTAAGCTATAGCTACCTCCTCTTTTTGTCCGATTGTATTTTAATACACAACTTCATACTCTTTCAAATACCACAAGAAATACCATAAAAATCTTATCATGCGCATGTTTTTTCTCTTGGAAGCTTCATCATCACATCATGGAGGACAAAATGGCTCTGTAAATGCCCCACGTGTGAAAATATTGCAAATTCGTTTTTTAAAAGAATTTGTAAGCTTCGAGAGATATTGAAAATTGTGCAGATATATGTGGGACTGCGTCCTGCGCTTAGAAATTTTCAGGTTCAAATTTGGATCCCGTTAAAAATATACAAAGGAGAATATATTTCAAGGACCACAACACGTAGATTTCCTACAATTTTTTTAAAAAAGCGATTGAGTTTGAACTTGAGAATTTGCATATATGTACAAGTGAACTGACCTTACCTAGAGTTGTGCAAAGGTTTAGATTTTTTTTATATAAGGCCCTCATGCATGCTTCCCTTCACATTTTTTCCACCTTCTAAAGCATTTTCACCTAATATGCACAAGGATCACCGAAGCATGGTTATGTAGAAATGATGTAATTTTTTACAAAAAAAAGATTATGTTCTTATTTACAGGTTATTTTCAAGAAACTTATTGGATACGTTTCTGGAATATACTGCAAATGGAGAGCATCAGACCACGTTTGAAGTGGGCTTGCCGTATGCTGGAGACTATGGCCATGGAGATCTTCGCCAAGCATGGGTGGTCGTCCTTATAGAGACTTAGTGCTTAAGTTGTAATGTCTTCGTTTGGCTTTGCTTTTTATGAGCTTCTTTTAAAACTAGATTTTTAATAAAAATTGGTTGCATGCAAAACTCTTAAGAATGCACATGGATCACTTGACCGTGGAAAGTTTAGTGTTTGCAATCAAATACGACCAGGTGCAAAAAGTAAATGGATGTTACCGGCCACCTGATTTAAGATTATAATCTTCTTCTCCCGGTCTCTAAACAGAACCGTTGTTTCATATTTTCCTTTTGCGGGATTTTTCATAGTTTATTCACTAGCGAAGAATAGGATTCATAATATTCGACTCCTCATATGCGTAGTATATTTAGCTGCATTATTATTTTAGCTTTTCTTCAAGAGAGCCATATTAACCTAGTTTCTGAAAGGCACGAAGAAAAAGTATCGTTCACCTTTTTGAAGATTAGGAGCTAGGAAAGGAATTGTTCTTGGCCTTGTTTGTAGTCTAAGAGAAAATGTAAGGGGACAAGGAGGTAAGGTGTCGAAGAAGATGTCTTCTATTGCATTTTTGCGTGTTCGAAGCAAGAAGTTTCTAGCGCGTAACTTGCAGCTTGCCGCTTCTTGTTGCACAAGTATATAGAGGTTCACTTAGCCTACGAAATTTCATCGTCGCATAAACGCGTACTTAATTTGGCCGATTAGACCAAACATGCATTCTAAGTTCCAACTAATTAAGTAGGAAAGGGCAGGTATATATAAGTAATAATATATAACCCGAAGGTTTAATGACTCGTCATGACTTGTTCCTCCGGTAAGATTCTTCACTCCTTTTATATCCGAAGGAAACTAGCTACTCATTGATGTGAAATGCAATCAGGTTTAGCTTAACTGTATACAGTAGTTTCGTGCACACGTTCTCACCTGGCCACCTGGGCAAGAATGCATGCAAGACCGGACCAGCATTCAACAGTAGTAGACCTGCATGACACGCGTTAGCTCTGACTGCTATATAATGGTAAAATTATCGTCACATAAACACGCGTACTTTGGCTGAAGACCAGCATGCATCCCAACTAGTAGGAAAGAGTATATATAACCCGTGACTCATGACTTGTTCCGCCGGGCAAGAGTCGAAGGAAAATGGAAACAATATATTCATTGCTCCGAAATGAATCAGGTTGAACTATATACAGTAGTCTCATGCACAAGTTCTCACTTGGGCACAAGAATGCATGCAAAGACCGGATCAGCATTCAACAGCAGTAGTAGACCTGCATGACATGTTAGCTCTGACTGCTATACTCTGATAAAATAATCGTAGCTAGTATAGAGTATGAAACTATGGACCAGGTAGGCACATCATTAAGTACGGTCTTTTACTCCTTTTTTTAGGACTTGGACTTGGAATGTCCCCAGGAAAAGATTGGATCAACTCCTGAAGACTTTATCAACACAGAGCAGCCGCATTCAGCTCATCAGCTGGTCCATGGTCGCTGCCTTGCTGGCTCAGATTAATGCATTTAATATATTAATGTATGTTTTGGACATATAGCAACTTATATAACGAAACAAAAAAGAAATACTTAGTCTAGCTATGACGTTGACTATCAACCTGACTATTCTTTCTTTCTACGTACTCCTTACTCAACCAGACCTGAATAGTCTGAGCAGAAAGGCCGCGCGCATCTTGCATCGAGCCCAATCACACTTCTTTTCGGAGCATAGCCCAGTGTGAGGGGTCGTTATAGTTTTCGGGCCTTGAAGCAATGGGCCTAACACGTTTGTGCCTGCCTGAAAGCCCAAACTGTTCTCCACGCCGAGAGAAAGAGATAGAGCTCGGCGAGCGGGCCGCGTTGGAGAAAGAGTAACGGTATAGCGGACATGAGCGTCACCGAGTCGAATTATTGCGGAAGCTTTTAGATTTCACGGGAATAGAATTGTTAATCACACGCGAGTCGATCGGGTCGGCAGGCATCATACCGAGATCCCAATGGCGGACCCAGAAATATTCTAGAGCCTGGGCAAACATAGCCATTAATAACAAGTTCACACAAACATATTGATTACTACTATAATCTTGATAATTTTGAAACTAAAATTATAGTTCTGTACATGTGAATATGCATACATGAAGAAAAAATGGGATAATCCACAGCAAAGCCAAGCAAGCCTTTTGGCATCAAACCTGGAGAAAGAGTTCTTTGGATCAAAGACATGACAGAATGCATATAAATAACTCCATAGTGTTGGGTTTTTTAATCTTCTGTTGTGTGGGCTTGTGGCTGAAGGATGAACTGGTATTTGCTTTCGTGAAAACTCAAGTGTCCGAGCTAACTGCCCACGGCCCCACGCCCCCACGGTATTTGCTCAAGTGACCTGAAGATGTAAACTCGGTATTTCTGTGCTCGGCTGAACTGTGCACTCTCACCAAGGAGCCAGGCTCGCCGGGCCTTGGGTCCGCCCATGCGAGATCCCCTCCCTCTCTTCGGCCTACCTGACGTAGCCGCGCACGCAGTTTCCACCCATGCGGATAGCTAGGATAGGGTATGTAGAAGAATGGAGACAAGAGCAACGGCAGCGACTCGGCGCACGGGCGGCGGTGCGGCGGCCCACGGGACGGCGCGGCGCGGCGCGATGCGACGACGACGCGCGGGCGGTGGGGAGACGGCGGGGCGATGCACGCGTGATGTGCAGCTGCGTGTGGATGGTGTTGTGGTGCCCGGAGAAACCGGAGAGAGGAAGAAATGAGATGGAGAAAGGGAGAGAGTGGGTCCTATCTGTCACGTAAAAAAAGAAAAATAGATTGACACGTGGGTTCCATATGTCATAATAAGAATGAGGCTTTAAATAGGGGTTATTGCTGAAGTTGCTAATAATTGGAAGCCGGCCACTGGACTAGACCCGAGCTGACCGACGCCGCCGTCGATCGACCTCCCGTCGCAGCTGTGATAAGAGCAAAAGGCGTTCAGTATACTGACGAGCTAGTAAACTAAGAAGAGCCCGAGCCTGCCCAACTGGTTCGGTCCACCCGCACTGCATGCGGCCTATCGTCGTCACCTCGACCGTCGCCGGCCGGCCCCAATTGAATTCCCCATGCTTGTCGCTAGCTTCGTCCCGTTGCTATGCTATATACTGTATATATAGCTTGATTTGCGACGCGACGGCGACGCATGCGCTCGAGTCAGCCAGCAGCACGCGCGTGCGCTGGCCGAACCGTGGCCTCGCGAGATGTCAAACGGTGATGTATGATGATCCTGTACGTGCTCCTGCCGGGCCGGGTCGGCGCGCCACGCGACGCATTGTGCTGAGAGCGCGCGCGCGGGTGATGTGCGTGCGTCGCCGTCCCAACCAAAATCCGTGTGCGTGCTGAATTCACTGCTAGCACGCGTGCGTTTAGGTACGCAGTTGCTGTGCATGCATGCGGCACCAGTTTAAGTCTACAATAAGTAAGCGCGCACTGATTGTTTTAGCTAGTTGGTCGGCATGACCTCGATCGTGTACGCCTGTCTCCACTCTTCAGATAGTCACTACATACTGTACGTACATTTGAATATATTGAGGCCTTGTTTAGTTCCACAAAGCAACTATCAAATTTATTATGCAAAAAAAGATTCACCATCACATCAAAATGTCATAACATGTGTGGAGTACTAAATGTAGATGAAATAAAAAACTAATTGCACAGTTTTGTTGTAATCTGCGAGACGAACATTTTGAGCCCAATTAATTAATTTTTAGACAATTTTTTCGTATATACAAACGAAATGCTACAGTGACGCAATGATTACGAAGAGACCCCAAACTCCCAAATTTGATACACCAAATTTGGAAACTTGAGTACTGCAGCAGCTGCTAGTGGTGTGGCCGCAGCGCATGGTAGAGGGTAGACTTGACGGTGAAAAGAGTCAAAATCCTCCGGGCGGTCCACCATCCGCGCCATGATTGTAAGTGCCGCGATAATAACAATTATATAAAGCGATCATGGCGTTGTGCACATGTACCAAACATGCATGCAGCGGAAGGCGACGGGCGGAGACGGTTGTTTGGCGACGCATCCAAATCCAAATCCAACCCGATCACGTACAGCTCAACCGTCGCGCAAAGTCCAAAGGCTTGCCAACCTTTTGTTCGGATGCTGGGATGCATATATCATGCATGTGACTCCACACGTCAATGCGAACGAATTGATGAATATATCCATCATATCGGACACGACACGACCCTGCTGTTTGCGTCAATTAATTCCTCATATGGATGGATGGATGGATGGACAGACTGCTCTTCGATGATCGGTAAGAGTACGTACGAGTGCCAGCGCGTGTTGAGGCACGTTCTTGTCCTAGGGCAAATGTTTATTTCTGCAATCCCATAGAGCTACCGTACTACCTAGCCTTTTATCAGAACAAAGCAAGTTGAGATCTGTACGAATTTTCTAGTGTTGACCAAATGCACGATCTGGCCTTCTCCTGATCCCCACGTAGCATCGTACGTCGTCGATCGGGTGAGGTGAAGTGACCAACACGCATGTGCGAGCGCGCGAGGCGACGCAAAGGCGATAGATGCGCGCGGCCGGGCCTGATGCATGGATCACGAGGCCGACATGTTCCAACCGATCAAAAAGAATCTGCACGTACACAGGGGCTCCGGCCAGCCTCCTAGCTCCTAGGTCGGAGTATAGTGTTGGAGTACGTCTAGCTAGCTTGCTTCGTGTTGATCGCCGGCGGCTGGCATGCCGCAGCAGGTCGCTCGCTCACACACAGTCACACTCCCCTAGCCTGCCGGATTTCAGCTGGAGCCACCAACTGTCACGCATGCAACGCACTACTGTGCATGGAACCCGATGAGTTGACCCCGATGGTAGGTGCGTGCAGCTCTCTCTCTCTCTGGTGGGGTACTGGGAAAGCAATGATGTGGTACGTTACCGGTTGCCAGCATCAAGGTCCTAGGAAAAGACGAACAAAGCGAAACTTCAAGGACGATGCTTGCTTCACATCAAGGCTGGCACCACATAGTATAGGAATAATAGGGTATGTAACCCATGAAATTTTTACGCATCGTTTTCGAGTCTTTGGGATGGTCACACCACATGTAGTATTTTGGTTGACACTCGTTTTTTAAAGCTTTTTTCTAAAGCATTTTTTATACATCTGGCCGGAGGTCGAAGTTAGGCGCTGGGCTTGCACGTTGCAAGGGTTGGCACCAAACAATTGCATGCTCCAAGGAAGAGGAATGAGATTAGCCGTCATGTTGCCCCTGCTTATAGCTTATTGAAGCTGAAGGAATTCCACTCGATTCCTGCTTAATTAGCAGGCGCTACTTTAGTTTCTTCGCACGAATAGAGTAACGTGATATATGCTTTGTTTGTCTCACAAGTCAGCACTGACACCACCTGATTTCGACTGTAATCAAATCATGCAACTGATCATTCAGACACCAGAATTGAGCCCAGCTCAGTTCACATTTCACATGCACGGACAGAACACAGAGTGGAGCAGCAGTGCAGTAGAGATCTCTCATATCTGGCGCATTATTGACGACGGAATTTTATTCCCCGAGCATTTATCGACCGGTTGTACAAATTAAGAAGGGGGCATAGACCACCCGACAAAATTCAACTGAGAGTCACCACTCACCACACGTACGTCCAAACTCTCCAGCTAGCAAAGAAACACAGACATATATAGGTGGTCACTGATCAGACTGAAAATGAAACGAATTGCGTTGACATCTCACCAAATAGGCAAATACACATCACTCTAGACCCACTAAACCACTCGAATTCCAATCAACTAACCAAGCACAGCGACACTTAGCTACAGTACCGACTGATACGCGTACTCGCGTTCTACTACGGGCGCCAAAAGGGAGAAGGACAGGCTGTTCTGATCCATCCCCTTCCCCTTCCACGCGTGTACTCCAACTCCAATCCCCAAAATCAGAGACCATACATACAGATACTATATATGTGTGGATATAAATATATATACGCAGATATGTGTATATATGTCGCCGGGCGGTCGATCAGTGCGTCGGCGGCGAGGAAGGGTCCGGCGTCGGGACCATGCCGCCGTGGGTGTTGGTGTTGGCCGTGGGGGGCCCGTAGTCCATCGTCGTGTACACCATCTCCTCCGGCAGCAGGCGGCCGCGGAGGGCCGGCGCGCCGTCGTCGTGCCGCACCTTCCGCGCCTCCACCAGCCCTGCACTCCATCACCCGCCGCGGGAAACGTCACCCGATCCATCCGTCATCACACGCACCAAATAAAAACTACGATGAGAAGAATTGGAATTGGAACAACGGAGCAGCGAGCCGATCGAGTGGCAGCCCGGTTCGGTCTTACCTTGCGAGGAGAGCGCGAGGAGGGCCGTGACCAGGAGGAGAGCGAGAAGCTTCTGGTTGGCCATGGCGGCGGACCAGCGAGCGAGAGAGGGGAAAACAGAGGGCGGGGTGGTAGGATCGAGGAGGACGAAGGGTGTGGGGGGTGGGATCCGTGGGCTTTAAATGAGGCTTTCGGAGGCTTCGAAACGGCCGGGGCGCTTGTGTACGCCAGCCGGGCCTAATAAAGCAATGAACGGTGTTATATGTGTGACCTCATCATCATCATCATCCTGGAAAGCTCTAATAAAGCAATGAACAGTACCCTTTCCAAATATGTTGACACTAGCATGGCCGTGTTATGACCGGCATTTCCTACAGCAGAAGAGGAAGGCAGAACGGTGCCAAGTCAGCAACAGGAGCGTCTGGCAAGGAAGCAACGCTCCCACGTTGAGCGGTTTAAGCTATTTTCGAGTTTGTGTGTGTGTGTGTGTGTGTCAGTTGGTTTAGGCTCCTTTCAAATTATGTTGTGTTCAGTTGTAATCCAAAGACATATAATTGTTGTACTGAGTAAGGGAGGGACAAGCTTTGAGATCAGTCCAATCTCGGAGCCCTTGTGCGTCATTGTGCTCTCGCTCCTCACGTTCCCTGTTCGACGCCGGTGCCAGCACGGCGTCGCACGCTCGCCGCCGCCGGCATCCCAGCCCTCGTCCTCCTACTTCGCACGAGTACAACCTCAGGAGAATAGGATCCAACAGGCCGCATAAAGAATAAAGAATTAAAGAGGTTCATTACCATATTGTGACCACATAATCGATAAATACCAGGAAATAACTCTAAATTCACAAGATGTGTGCATGACTATCGAGACAATTCACTAGCATAACTCTAAATTCACAACAGGTGTGCACATATCACCTATTTGACTATTGAGACATTGATTCTTATCATCGTAAAGTGTAAAAAAATTGGGGTGAAAGGTAAATTAGCAACTACATATTTCATTTTTAAACTACTTTTGATTAAGTCAAGATGTAACAATAATGTCATCCAAAGCTACGGTTATGAAACAACAAAGTTAACAATTAATTCATAATCACTCTTAATAAGACTTGAAGAAACGGCAAACATGGAAGACAACTAACCTTAAAGATTCATGAAAATAAAGCTGTATGTAACTGACAACAGCATCATTGATATTTTGCTTAGCTCCAGGTAATGTTCTGTAAAAACATGAAAAAAAAACATCCCAACACATTTGCTTAGCTCCAGGTAATTAATTTTTAGACAATTTTTCGTATATACAAACGAAATGCTACAGTGACGCAATGATTACGAAGAGACCCCAAACTCCCAAATTTGATACACCAAATTTGGAAACTTGAGTACTGCAGCAGCTGCTAGTGGTGTGGCCGCAGCGCATGGTAGAGGGTAGACTTGACGGTGAAAAGAGTCAAAATCCTCCGGGCGGTCCACCATCCGCGCCATGATTGTAAGTGCCGCGATAATAACAATTATATAAAGCGATCATGGCGTTGTGCACATGTACCAAACATGCATGCAGCGGAAGGCGACGGGCGGAGACGGTTGTTTGGCGACGCATCCAAATCCAAATCCAACCCGATCACGTACAGCTCAACCGTCGCGCAAAGTCCAAAGGCTTGCCAACCTTTTGTTCGGATGCTGGGATGCATATATCATGCATGTGACTCCACACGTCAATGCGAACGAATTGATGAATATATCCATCATATCGGACACGACACGACCCTGCTGTTTGCGTCAATTAATTCCTCATATGGATGGATGGATGGATGGACAGACTGCTCTTCGATGATCGGTAAGAGTACGTACGAGTGCCAGCGCGTGTTGAGGCACGTTCTTGTCCTAGGGCAAATGTTTATTTCTGCAATCCCATAGAGCTACCGTACTACCTAGCCTTTTATCAGAACAAAGCAAGTTGAGATCTGTACGAATTTTCTAGTGTTGACCAAATGCACGATCTGGCCTTCTCCTGATCCCCACGTAGCATCGTACGTCGTCGATCGGGTGAGGTGAAGTGACCAACACGCATGTGCGAGCGCGCGAGGCGACGCAAAGGCGATAGATGCGCGCGGCCGGGCCTGATGCATGGATCACGAGGCCGACATGTTCCAACCGATCAAAAAGAATCTGCACGTACACAGGGGCTCCGGCCAGCCTCCTAGCTCCTAGGTCGGAGTATAGTGTTGGAGTACGTCTAGCTAGCTTGCTTCGTGTTGATCGCCGGCGGCTGGCATGCCGCAGCAGGTCGCTCGCTCACACACAGTCACACTCCCCTAGCCTGCCGGATTTCAGCTGGAGCCACCAACTGTCACGCATGCAACGCACTACTGTGCATGGAACCCGATGAGTTGACCCCGATGGTAGGTGCGTGCAGCTCTCTCTCTCTCTGGTGGGGTACTGGGAAAGCAATGATGTGGTACGTTACCGGTTGCCAGCATCAAGGTCCTAGGAAAAGACGAACAAAGCGAAACTTCAAGGACGATGCTTGCTTCACATCAAGGCTGGCACCACATAGTATAGGAATAATAGGGTATGTAACCCATGAAATTTTTACGCATCGTTTTCGAGTCTTTGGGATGGTCACACCACATGTAGTATTTTGGTTGACACTCGTTTTTTAAAGCTTTTTTCTAAAGCATTTTTTATACATCTGGCCGGAGGTCGAAGTTAGGCGCTGGGCTTGCACGTTGCAAGGGTTGGCACCAAACAATTGCATGCTCCAAGGAAGAGGAATGAGATTAGCCGTCATGTTGCCCCTGCTTATAGCTTATTGAAGCTGAAGGAATTCCACTCGATTCCTGCTTAATTAGCAGGCGCTACTTTAGTTTCTTCGCACGAATAGAGTAACGTGATATATGCTTTGTTTGTCTCACAAGTCAGCACTGACACCACCTGATTTCGACTGTAATCAAATCATGCAACTGATCATTCAGACACCAGAATTGAGCCCAGCTCAGTTCACATTTCACATGCACGGACAGAACACAGAGTGGAGCAGCAGTGCAGTAGAGATCTCTCATATCTGGCGCATTATTGACGACGGAATTTTATTCCCCGAGCATTTATCGACCGGTTGTACAAATTAAGAAGGGGGCATAGACCACCCGACAAAATTCAACTGAGAGTCACCACTCACCACACGTACGTCCAAACTCTCCAGCTAGCAAAGAAACACAGACATATATAGGTGGTCACTGATCAGACTGAAAATGAAACGAATTGCGTTGACATCTCACCAAATAGGCAAATACACATCACTCTAGACCCACTAAACCACTCGAATTCCAATCAACTAACCAAGCACAGCGACACTTAGCTACAGTACCGACTGATACGCGTACTCGCGTTCTACTACGGGCGCCAAAAGGGAGAAGGACAGGCTGTTCTGATCCATCCCCTTCCCCTTCCACGCGTGTACTCCAACTCCAATCCCCAAAATCAGAGACCATACATACAGATACTATATATGTGTGGATATAAATATATATACGCAGATATGTGTATATATGTCGCCGGGCGGTCGATCAGTGCGTCGGCGGCGAGGAAGGGTCCGGCGTCGGGACCATGCCGCCGTGGGTGTTGGTGTTGGCCGTGGGGGGCCCGTAGTCCATCGTCGTGTACACCATCTCCTCCGGCAGCAGGCGGCCGCGGAGGGCCGGCGCGCCGTCGTCGTGCCGCACCTTCCGCGCCTCCACCAGCCCTGCACTCCATCACCCGCCGCGGGAAACGTCACCCGATCCATCCGTCATCACACGCACCAAATAAAAACTACGATGAGAAGAATTGGAATTGGAACAACGGAGCAGCGAGCCGATCGAGTGGCAGCCCGGTTCGGTCTTACCTTGCGAGGAGAGCGCGAGGAGGGCCGTGACCAGGAGGAGAGCGAGAAGCTTCTGGTTGGCCATGGCGGCGGACCAGCGAGCGAGAGAGGGGAAAACAGAGGGCGGGGTGGTAGGATCGAGGAGGACGAAGGGTGTGGGGGGTGGGATCCGTGGGCTTTAAATGAGGCTTTCGGAGGCTTCGAAACGGCCGGGGCGCTTGTGTACGCCAGCCGGGCCTAATAAAGCAATGAACGGTGTTATATGTGTGACCTCATCATCATCATCATCCTGGAAAGCTCTAATAAAGCAATGAACAGTACCCTTTCCAAATATGTTGACACTAGCATGGCCGTGTTATGACCGGCATTTCCTACAGCAGAAGAGGAAGGCAGAACGGTGCCAAGTCAGCAACAGGAGCGTCTGGCAAGGAAGCAACGCTCCCACGTTGAGCGGTTTAAGCTATTTTCGAGTTTGTGTGTGTGTGTGTGTGTGTCAGTTGGTTTAGGCTCCTTTCAAATTATGTTGTGTTCAGTTGTAATCCAAAGACATATAATTGTTGTACTGAGTAAGGGAGGGACAAGCTTTGAGATCAGTCCAATCTCGGAGCCCTTGTGCGTCATTGTGCTCTCGCTCCTCACGTTCCCTGTTCGACGCCGGTGCCAGCACGGCGTCGCACGCTCGCCGCCGCCGGCATCCCAGCCCTCGTCCTCCTACTTCGCACGAGTACAACCTCAGGAGAATAGGATCCAACAGGCCGCATAAAGAATAAAGAATTAAAGAGGTTCATTACCATATTGTGACCACATAATCGATAAATACCAGGAAATAACTCTAAATTCACAAGATGTGTGCATGACTATCGAGACAATTCACTAGCATAACTCTAAATTCACAACAGGTGTGCACATATCACCTATTTGACTATTGAGACATTGATTCTTATCATCGTAAAGTGTAAAAAAATTGGGGTGAAAGGTAAATTAGCAACTACATATTTCATTTTTAAACTACTTTTGATTAAGTCAAGATGTAACAATAATGTCATCCAAAGCTACGGTTATGAAACAACAAAGTTAACAATTAATTCATAATCACTCTTAATAAGACTTGAAGAAACGGCAAACATGGAAGACAACTAACCTTAAAGATTCATGAAAATAAAGCTGTATGTAACTGACAACAGCATCATTGATATTTTGCTTAGCTCCAGGTAATGTTCTGTAAAAACATGAAAAAAAAACATCCCAACACATTTGCTTAGCTCCAGGTAATTAATTTTTAGACAATTTTTCGTATATACAAACGAAATGCTACAGTGACGCAATGATTACGAAGAGACCCCAAACTCCCAAATTTGATACACCAAATTTGGAAACTTGAGTACTGCAGCAGCTGCTAGTGGTGTGGCCGCAGCGCATGGTAGAGGGTAGACTTGACGGTGAAAAGAGTCAAAATCCTCCGGGCGGTCCACCATCCGCGCCATGATTGTAAGTGCCGCGATAATAACAATTATATAAAGCGATCATGGCGTTGTGCACATGTACCAAACATGCATGCAGCGGAAGGCGACGGGCGGAGACGGTTGTTTGGCGACGCATCCAAATCCAAATCCAACCCGATCACGTACAGCTCAACCGTCGCGCAAAGTCCAAAGGCTTGCCAACCTTTTGTTCGGATGCTGGGATGCATATATCATGCATGTGACTCCACACGTCAATGCGAACGAATTGATGAATATATCCATCATATCGGACACGACACGACCCTGCTGTTTGCGTCAATTAATTCCTCATATGGATGGATGGATGGATGGACAGACTGCTCTTCGATGATCGGTAAGAGTACGTACGAGTGCCAGCGCGTGTTGAGGCACGTTCTTGTCCTAGGGCAAATGTTTATTTCTGCAATCCCATAGAGCTACCGTACTACCTAGCCTTTTATCAGAACAAAGCAAGTTGAGATCTGTACGAATTTTCTAGTGTTGACCAAATGCACGATCTGGCCTTCTCCTGATCCCCACGTAGCATCGTACGTCGTCGATCGGGTGAGGTGAAGTGACCAACACGCATGTGCGAGCGCGCGAGGCGACGCAAAGGCGATAGATGCGCGCGGCCGGGCCTGATGCATGGATCACGAGGCCGACATGTTCCAACCGATCAAAAAGAATCTGCACGTACACAGGGGCTCCGGCCAGCCTCCTAGCTCCTAGGTCGGAGTATAGTGTTGGAGTACGTCTAGCTAGCTTGCTTCGTGTTGATCGCCGGCGGCTGGCATGCCGCAGCAGGTCGCTCGCTCACACACAGTCACACTCCCCTAGCCTGCCGGATTTCAGCTGGAGCCACCAACTGTCACGCATGCAACGCACTACTGTGCATGGAACCCGATGAGTTGACCCCGATGGTAGGTGCGTGCAGCTCTCTCTCTCTCTGGTGGGGTACTGGGAAAGCAATGATGTGGTACGTTACCGGTTGCCAGCATCAAGGTCCTAGGAAAAGACGAACAAAGCGAAACTTCAAGGACGATGCTTGCTTCACATCAAGGCTGGCACCACATAGTATAGGAATAATAGGGTATGTAACCCATGAAATTTTTACGCATCGTTTTCGAGTCTTTGGGATGGTCACACCACATGTAGTATTTTGGTTGACACTCGTTTTTTAAAGCTTTTTTCTAAAGCATTTTTTATACATCTGGCCGGAGGTCGAAGTTAGGCGCTGGGCTTGCACGTTGCAAGGGTTGGCACCAAACAATTGCATGCTCCAAGGAAGAGGAATGAGATTAGCCGTCATGTTGCCCCTGCTTATAGCTTATTGAAGCTGAAGGAATTCCACTCGATTCCTGCTTAATTAGCAGGCGCTACTTTAGTTTCTTCGCACGAATAGAGTAACGTGATATATGCTTTGTTTGTCTCACAAGTCAGCACTGACACCACCTGATTTCGACTGTAATCAAATCATGCAACTGATCATTCAGACACCAGAATTGAGCCCAGCTCAGTTCACATTTCACATGCACGGACAGAACACAGAGTGGAGCAGCAGTGCAGTAGAGATCTCTCATATCTGGCGCATTATTGACGACGGAATTTTATTCCCCGAGCATTTATCGACCGGTTGTACAAATTAAGAAGGGGGCATAGACCACCCGACAAAATTCAACTGAGAGTCACCACTCACCACACGTACGTCCAAACTCTCCAGCTAGCAAAGAAACACAGACATATATAGGTGGTCACTGATCAGACTGAAAATGAAACGAATTGCGTTGACATCTCACCAAATAGGCAAATACACATCACTCTAGACCCACTAAACCACTCGAATTCCAATCAACTAACCAAGCACAGCGACACTTAGCTACAGTACCGACTGATACGCGTACTCGCGTTCTACTACGGGCGCCAAAAGGGAGAAGGACAGGCTGTTCTGATCCATCCCCTTCCCCTTCCACGCGTGTACTCCAACTCCAATCCCCAAAATCAGAGACCATACATACAGATACTATATATGTGTGGATATAAATATATATACGCAGATATGTGTATATATGTCGCCGGGCGGTCGATCAGTGCGTCGGCGGCGAGGAAGGGTCCGGCGTCGGGACCATGCCGCCGTGGGTGTTGGTGTTGGCCGTGGGGGGCCCGTAGTCCATCGTCGTGTACACCATCTCCTCCGGCAGCAGGCGGCCGCGGAGGGCCGGCGCGCCGTCGTCGTGCCGCACCTTCCGCGCCTCCACCAGCCCTGCACTCCATCACCCGCCGCGGGAAACGTCACCCGATCCATCCGTCATCACACGCACCAAATAAAAACTACGATGAGAAGAATTGGAATTGGAACAACGGAGCAGCGAGCCGATCGAGTGGCAGCCCGGTTCGGTCTTACCTTGCGAGGAGAGCGCGAGGAGGGCCGTGACCAGGAGGAGAGCGAGAAGCTTCTGGTTGGCCATGGCGGCGGACCAGCGAGCGAGAGAGGGGAAAACAGAGGGCGGGGTGGTAGGATCGAGGAGGACGAAGGGTGTGGGGGGTGGGATCCGTGGGCTTTAAATGAGGCTTTCGGAGGCTTCGAAACGGCCGGGGCGCTTGTGTACGCCAGCCGGGCCACTCGCCTAATTTAACGTGCCAGTCGACCGCCACTGAGGCTGCCAGATGGGGCCCGCCTGCCCAACTCTGGGCCCTCTCTCTTGCCGTTCCCGGGGATGGAGGGACCGTGTCAAGATGATGGTTGTGAGGTTTTGGGCGGAGGAGATTCGGATTCAGAACACTCTTCATTGTAGTTTAGGTTTGACCGAAAATTTTAAATTAACTCTGGTTTCGATAGTCTTGTTACAGATAATATAGTTTGTATATTATAGTTATCAATATGTTAGTCATGGTTTCACCAAAGGGCCTCTCTCAAGGGGCATGTCCCTTGGGGTGGCAACCCCCGTGCCCCTTGGGCTTGTATATATATGTGTAAACACTAGTCCTCCATCAATGAGAATCCATTCATTTGTTTCCTTTCACTTACTGTTCTCTTACATTCACAACACATTATCAGTACTTTGCTCTACATTGGGTTTAAGTACAGGAAGGGAAACACAATGCTTCATGCACACAAGTAAGCCATGGAACTACTGTTCATTGAACTTGAAGTTGTTTTTCTTGTTCTTCCTCCCATGGCTTTCTATTCTTCGAATTGAACGATATTTTTCCTCGTTCTTCCCCTTCATTGCCATCGACATTGGAGGCATGAATGCACTTGGCGCGTCTTCCGATGATGGGACTTCTCCCCACGCCATGGACAACGTCCTACAGGACGTCATGGCCGTCACGGTCATGGCCGTCACGGTCATGGCCGTCATGGTCATCGATTCAGCGATTGGCTTGGAGAACACCTTCTCGACGGCCGGCAACTTGCATCTTTGGTGCCTGCACAAGATGCAATGCCACAAAAATAAGAACAGTACCAAGATGAGTACTGGTCATCTACAGATAAACATCTCTATGGAAGGACCTCACCTTCTCTGTTCACGGTCACGATGATGACAGAGGCAACGACCGGTAACACCGGTTTTGGCCTTCTCGCCAATCCTCCAACTGGCAGCTCTCTGGGCTTGGCCGCATCCGCGGTAGCCGTCACTCCAACAGTGGTGGCGCTTCTACCACCAGAAAACCTTGGTTGCGTCGCAACCAAGGAAGGCCCCTCGGGCCTATACACGCCATGGGTGGCGTATTCATCAGGCGCATCTACAACACCAGATCACTAGCGATGCCGGACCCTTCAAAGGCGAGGGCCCTTCGGGCTCGGCTGCACCAACACCGGTGCGAGCAGTGGCGCGAGGCGCATCAGTGCCCCGACACTTACCGTCCACGCGCCAGCTCGCCGTTGGGCCGTGCGTCGATTCGCCGCTGGGCTCGCTGTGGGCCGGTGAAAAAAAAAATCAACCATCAGGCCAGATTACTCTCTGTTTCTTCTTCAATTTTATTTAGAAGTCCCCCAAACTTCTAATTATCTATCTGTCTGGAATATTTCTATTCTAAATATTTAGATTATTGTATTGTTCAGTACATATTTGTATGTGTCATCTTGTAATATCCTCAGATATTGGAACCAATATATTATTGCCGCTATGATTACCTCAGTAATTTGGCGATTCTTGATCCTCAGATCTTGTATTAGTTCGACACATTTTATTTTCAGAACATGTTTTTCTTATGCCATAATTTTATATTTTTGGCATTAACTCTATGAGTTTAATTATGCAAAATATTAATTAAGGAATATTAAATATGATATTTGGATCAAACACAAGGTGATGCGACCTAGGCACTGGCCTCGATAAGTTCTTTTGAACTTATTTGCCCTGAGATCCAGGCTTTTAGGCAGCAATTTTTGCTCATCACTGCGAGGTCTACATCTTTTGATGATTACCTCCATCGTGTATATCCGAGATTTCATATAAATGGACATATGACTATCAAGTCAAAATTTTCCATCAGGAATTAAAATAATCTTCTTAAGCAGTTTCAGTCCTTTACCTTAATTTTATTTGTAAGACACATCTTACATTCAATATTTTTGCATACAAACAACACAATTCAATTTACATCAGTAAATTAATTCCACACATGACTCCTCATGTAGGAAAATGGCTCAACTAGCCAAGAAAGATTTCACTGAACTTGCAGCAGATAGTAGCAACTATCTGACTTGGGCTATGGATGTCAAAATCCTACTCAGAGCCAAAGGTTTCATTGCCGCAATCAATGAACCAGATGCGAAAGCACCTGTTGCTAAAGACACTAAAAATGCAACCTTGTATTTTCTAAGGCATCACATCCATCCCGATCTCAAAATCGAATACATGATGGAAGAGAGTCCTAGAAATATTTGGGTTTCACTCAAAGAATGCTATGACCAACAACAAGCCTTAATTCTACCAGAAGCAAGACGCGAGTAGTCAATGCTCCGTCTAATGGATTTCAAATCTATTGCAGAATATAACTCTGCCGTTCATAAGATTTGTTCCAAGCTTCAATTCTGCAACAAACCCTTAGATGATGCAGAAAAGATAAAAAAGACTCTATCTACATTTCTCCCTGCTAACAGGATATTGCAACAGCAATACCGTTGCCACAACTATGCTAAATATTCTGACTTAATACATGATTTACTTCAGGCTAAAAAACATGATGAACTCTTAACAAAGAATCATCACATGCGCCCTGTAGGCGCAGCTCTTGTTCCTGAAGTTCATTTCAACGTTCAGAATAAAAAGCAGAAATTTTGTGACAAGAAATTCAAAAAGAATTTCAAGGGAAAATGGTAGAAGAAGAATTTTAAGAAAAACAAGGGTGCAAACAAGGGAAAGGACACTTTCAAAAACAACTGTAATGACAACTCTCAAGTTTGTCAAAGGTGTGGTTGTCACAACCATAGTGCCAGAAAGTGCCGCATCCCCAAGCATTTGGTGGACTTATGCCAGAAATCTTCTAGCAAGCAAGTTCAAGGGGACAAGTATGAAGCTCACTTCACTACTAAACCTACTGATGCCGGTTGCTTCACTATGTTTCCCTCGGAACATGAGAATGAGACGATCCGACCGCCGTCGAACGACTGATTCAGCACTGGCAACATGCTCATGGAATATCAATCCAACGACATGTTTGGAGACATGAACTGGTCTCCATGGTCCCCAAAAGACTTAGTTCTCTAAGTTATCTTTATGAAATCTTGTTTTGTGTTGTAGTATTTGTTGTCATAAGTATCGTAAACCATATGATACTTAATTAATATAGTATGTGTATTTATATATATAATCTAATGAGTCAAATTCTTCGGATATTTGATTTACTCATTTTAGATTATACTACGGGAACAATCCATTTGGAGAAGGAAATTTGTTTAGTGGACAATGGTACCACTAATACAATACTCAGGAGAATTAAATATTTCCAAATTCTCATCAAGAGTAAAGGAAATGTCACAACTATCGCTGGTCGCGATTATGTGATGGTCGGTTCAGGCCGAGCCACATTAATTCTCCCTATTGATACTAAACTGGAAGTTAAAGATGCACTCATGTATCATGATTCCACTCGTACCATATTGAGTTATAAAAATATCCGTCATAATGGCTTCCATGTTGAAACTCATAATGACAACAAGGATGAATATCAATTCATCATAAAAAATGACGGATATAACAAGCAATAGCTTGAGAAAGTTCCTTCATTATCCTCTGGATTGTATTACACATACATCAAACCCGTACAACATGTTGCACATAAGATAATTTTTCAAAATCTTGATGTCTTCAAGACTTGGCATGATCGCCTAGGTCATCCCAGAGTTGGGATGATGCGAAAAATATCGGCAATTCCATTGGTCATAATATGCATATATCGAAATTTCCTCAATCTTTAGATTTTGTATGCACTGCATGTGCAACAGGGAAATTAATCTCAAGACCCTCTTATCTTAAGATCAAGGCTGAACCACTACAATTTATTGAACACATTCAAGGTAATATTGTTGGTCTTATTCATCCATTAACTGGGCTATTTAGGTACTTCTTGGTACTTATTGATGCATCTACTAGATGGCCCTATGTGTAATTGTTGTCCACAAGAAATCATGCTTCTGCAAGGTTTATTGCTCAAATTATCAAATTAAGAGCAACTTATCCGGAAAGTCCAATAAAATCCATCAGGATGGACAATGCCACTGAGTTTTTCATCAAAAAGATTTTAATGACAATTGCATGTCTTTAGGCATAATTGTGGAACATTTTGTACCTTATGTACATACACAAAATGGATTAGCCCAATCTCTTATCAAGAGAATGAAATTAATTGCTAGACCATTATTATAGAATTGCAAACTACCAACATCATGTTGGGGGTCATGCGGTCTTACACGCCGCTGACTTGATTCAAATCAGACCTACTGCATATCATACGGCTTTCCCGTTGTAGTTTGTACATGGAAATCAATCAAGTATTTCCCATCTGCGAAAATTCGGTTGCACTCTATATGCACCTATTTCACCACCGCAGCGTACATCAATGGGCCCCCATAGACATATGGGGATATATGTGAGGTATAAATCATCGTCAATCATAAAATACCTCGAGCCTTCTATAGAGGACTTATATACTGCCCGGTATGCTGATTGCATCATCGATGCGGACGATTTCCAGGCATTAGGGGGAGATAATATGTACCATACAAAATGCGAGGAAATAAATTGAAATGCCATCAGCATTCAGTCCAATCATCCACGTACTACATAATCTGAACATTAAGTTCAAATGATTATACATTTGCAAAGCATTGCAAATAATCTGCCAAAAGCATTTACTGACTACAAAGGTGTCACTAATCCTACAGTTAAAAGTACCATGAAGAGTAACAACTCTTACTCAAAATCTCCCAAATCAAAATAAGAGGGGGAGAGGTACAACTGTAAAGGATATCCGCGGAAAATGGAAGCTCACTTCCAAAGCAGTAAATGGAAATCAACATCATGTTGATAGACACCAATTGGATATTGTAAATCCAAATAATATGGAGGATCAATAGATACATCACATACCCAGCACAAAGTGCACACAAAAATATTGGTGTTGGGACATCGGAAGACCGTGACTCTACTGTATTGGGGAATCACGAAGAGTCGGAAAGGATAAATAAAATTTCCACTAATTATATTGATTCTGGAGAATCATTCAAAGACTACAATTGTCGACACTACCCATTGAAGATTGCAAATGGCCTTCAACTGATCCAAACATAAGACCATGGCAGTGCATCCGCACTTCGAATGGATCAAACAGAAGGAAGCAATCAGAGTATAATTGCACTCGCTCAAACCGAGAGGTATTCGCCTCAGCGATACATACTCCTCGAAATATTTTTCTGTGGGATCAAAACGAGGTGGTGAATAATAAAGCAAGGCTTGTAGCACAAGGGTTCACGCAGAGACCCGTCATCGATTTCGATGAAACATACTCTCCAAGTATGGGTGGTATAACATTCTGATATTTAATATCATTGGCATGAAGGTCTATCCATGCATCACATGGATGTGGTGACTACATATCTTTATTTGTCACTTAATTCGGATATCTATATGAAAGTCCTGAAGGGCTTGATATTCCGAACAAGAATCATTCACGCAATATGTACAGTGTAAAGCTTCAAAAGTCACTACATGGCTTGAAGTAGCCGGAAAAGAATATGATACATCCGACTAAGGGAATTCCTTCCACAGAAGGGTTATTCCAATAACGATGATTTCCCTATGTGTTTTCATCAAGAAATCTTCGACTAGATTTTATATTATATCTGTGTATGTTGATTATCTCAATATCGTTGGGAATACACAAGATATAGATGAAACATGCAACCACCTTAAGACGGATTTGGGTAAAACCAAAATTTTGCTTAAACCTATAGTTTGAGCATCTCCCTACAGGGATTCTAATACATCAGTCTGCATATATCCAGAAATTCAATATGGATAAATCATATCCATCAACTAGAGATTCCATATCTCAAGTGTCATTGGAGCGCTGCATATCGCAAACTGCAACAGGCTTGATATTGCATTTGCGATTAATTTACTAGCTAGACATAGCGCTACTCCAACTAAACGCCATCGGCGGGAGTTAAGAATATCTTCTGATATCACTAAGGCACAATAGTTATTGGTTTAATCTTCAGATTTAACCAAGACAAGTATTCAACTGGATATACCGATACTGGCTATTTATCTGATCCCCATAATGTCATATCTCAGACATGCTTTGTATTCTTACATGGTGGAATGGCTATATCATTGAAGTCATCAAAACAGACTTTTGTAGCCACATCCACAAATCATTCTGAAATAATTGCATTATATGAAGCATTACATGAATGTTGATGACTTCACAGAATGATAAATCACATACACCAGTCATGTGGTTTTGGTTCGATCACGAAACCAACAATTATCTATGAAGATAATTCCGCTTGTATTGCATAAATAAATATATGTTAAATCTTGCAAACCAAGTCATGTGATAATCTTTCAGATTTATTCATAGAGTTCATACCAACTTTATTATTCCAGAAATATATTTTTGGAATAGGTATAAGACGACTTAAAGATTTGCAAGTATCAGGGGGAGTAAATTCTCTGATATACCTATACATAATCTTCTGATTATGGATACTGCACTCTTTTTCTAATGAGTTTTCCTATCAAGGTTTTTCTCATACATAGGTTTTTAATGAGGCAATATGCACAAACAAGCAATCACATATGTCATATAACATTTTCTCGTATATTTTCCCTCAGGAGTTATTAAAGGAGTTTTTCCTATGACATATCCATATTCCTCCTCATATTTTTCCCATCGGGTTTTGGGGGAGGTTATTCCAATATGATCCACAGATCATACTATTGTTCTACTAACTTTATTATGAGTTTTTCCTCTTCGAGGTTTTTCTCATATAAGTTTGCTATGTAACAATATGCTACATCATTTCTCCTTATATTTTCCCACTGGATTTTGAATGAGTTTTCGTGGCATATCAATACATAATATGGTTTCTCCTCAAATTTTACCCACTGGGTTTTGGAGGAGTTTTTCCATACGATGGTCATCCATCGAATATCACGTGGTTTCTCCTCGTATTTTTCCTATAAGGTTTTAGATGAGTTTTTCCCACGCTACAATATACGAATGGAGGACATTTACATAAAGCAATTGATCAAGGGGGAGTGTTACAAATAATATAGTTTGTATATTATAGTGATCAATATGTTAGTTATGGTTTCACCAAGGGGCCTCTCCCAAGGGGCATGTCCCTTGGGGTGGCAACCCCCCATGCCCCTTGGGCTTGTATATATATATGTGTAAACACTAGTCCTCCATCAATGAGAATCCATTCATTTGTTTCCTTTCACTTCCTGTTCTCTTACATTCACAAAAAGTCTCACGGTAATTTTAAATCAACTAAGCTCATGGATCAAAAAGTCATGAATCAATCAAGTTAGGCTATGTATTGCATAGCTCCAACTCTAAAAAAATTTATGGAGCTGTTGGAGTACGAGGAGCTCTAAGAAATCCTGAAGCTGGTATTATATAGAGAATATTTAAATAAATCATTTTATTTATAATTTGTACTAAATATTAATATTTAAAATATATTAGGTCCCTTTGGTTGGTCTTTTGGCTGAAAGGGGTTGGCTGCCATCCAAAGTCACATCCAAAGCAGCTTTTGCCTAGTATAAGTTTGAAAGCAGCTCAGACCCTGCTTTCACCTGCTTGTGGGTCACAAAATTACCCACCTGCCACCCATTACACACATACCGATTCGTTTTTTCCTCCGATTCTTTTCTTACGCCCTCCCTCCCTCTCCCGCGCCCTCTCTCTCCTACTTCATCTCCGGCGGCGAATGGAGCTCGCCGGTCGCGTGAGGTGGAGGCATCATGGGGCGGGCGCGCGCGGCGACATTGCGGTCTCACGGGGGCGGCGGGGTAGTGGCCGTGCAGGCCGGGCGACGGCGAGGCGCGACGGCCTCGCAAGGCGGACGGGCGGCGGACTCGCGGGGTGGAGGTGGGTGAAGGTTCTTGTTTGGTTTTGGTAATTGAGTGACAACTTAGGTGGACTAATATGTGTTTAAATGAAATACACAGGTGATTAGTCCACATGTAATTATGTGATGAAGGAGCTCATTCCATATGAGACATGACATGGAATCATGTGATTAATAGGAGAAGATCAAGACAAGACTTGGTTTGATGGACATGTTGCAAGTGTGAAGGGCAAGTTAGAGGCTAAGCATTGGACCGCGTGGCGGGATGCTTGAGTAATAACTTGACGCCGATGGACTGATGCAACAGTGAGGAGCAAGTGAAGTCAAAATCGATGAACCAATATGTCGCATGATGATATGAAGTGGATCATATCATATCATTTGTAATGATGTTGGCGCATGCGTTGCATCAACTTTGGAGAAGATAGAATGGAATGCGCAAGGCAAAGATATAACCAATAGGCATTTTATTTAACCGGTCATAGGTAGTAGAGAAGTTTATGATCGGGTTTAGGATAGATGACCATATTATCAAGAGGGGCAAACCTATTTGCATATCGGTCATCTAGTGCCACTTGAGTGATCTAACATTACGATATTGCTAGGTTCGAGTGGTGTGGTGAAGTGAGTGAAAGGCGTCGTTGAAAATCTTGTGAAAACCAAGTTCTGACAAGGGATCGGACCATCCGTGGAGGTCTCGGACAGTCCGTGCCTCATGGGTTAACTTGAGCGCTGACTCGAGAACCTTGATCCAAGTGTCGGACAGTCTGTGGGGTTGCCTCGGACACTCTGTGGTTAGATTAATTAAAATATTTGGGAAAATCCGTTCGGACCATGTCCGATCGGATGTCGGACAGTCCGTGGACCGGTAACGGACAGTCCGTCAAGCCCCAACGGCTAAAAACCCTTTGAGAAATATTTGTGAAAATGCTAACTCACTCACACATAAGATGGTACAGTTATGGAGTTGGCACATTTGTAAAGGGGTTGAAGAATTAGATGATGCTTATGGTTGGTGGTGATCTTGGTTTGCAATTCTTCTTTGATCCAAAGTGTTTTGAGTCAAGAATTCAGTTGAGATGGGTAGTACTCTGAATGAGCTTTTCATAGAGTCCAAGATCACCTAATTCGGATATCAGAGCTAAAAGTTATGATCGTTTTACCGAGCTTCAATTGTGCTGAAAACGGAGTGACGAAGAGTCTGAGGAAGAAGGTCATATGTCACACCCTGAAATTTTTGGATTTCAGGATGTGATTTTGAAGATTAATTAAATAAAGATTTCCCCATAATTTTAAAATTTTTCTCAACTTTATTTAATTTACAGGGAATTTAGTACAGGGGAAACCATTTTTCTAAATTAAAATAAAACAATATAGGTTTAACGTTGTGTGCTTTGCATTCATGCCGGCTTGAATTTAGTGGTTTTATGTGTGCAAGTTTTCTAAAATGCGTTTAGAAGCCTAATGAGATTTTTTCAGATTTTTCTGGAATTTATTCCTATTTTCCTAGAGCATATTCCAATTTTTGGGATGTGCCAAAACCTTTTTCATGAGCTCCAAATATTTTATTTGGGTCTCTCATGTCCAATTCTATCTCTGGGATTTTTTTCAAGATTGTTGGAATTTTCAGAGTATTTTTCGTGGCTTAAACGAATTATCTAGAATTTTATAGATTTATTCTTGCCCTGGAAAATGTAGTCTGAAAATAAAGAGAAAAAAATAAACCTAAAACCTAACCGGGCCGAAACCCAGTCCAACCCTAACCCCCCTCTCTCAATCCGGCCTAGTTTGTTTGTGCCCCCTGAACCTTTCTCCTGGCTCAGCTTGGCCCCTTTATCTCTTCTTACCCTGGCCCGCAACTCGCCGCCGGCCCAGCTCGCGTGCACCAGCTTCGCTCGGCCCACCCCTCCTCCCTTCCCCCGCACGGCCCGCTCTGCTTCCGCCGGCCCAGCGCTTCGCGCGCAGCCCAGCCTTGTCGGCCTGCCTCGCTCCCCACCTGGGCCGCCAGAGCCGGCCCACCTCTCCCCAGCCGCCCGCTTCCAGCTCCCGCGCGCGACGCGCAGCGCCGCCGCCGCCGCCGCAATCCCCGCCGCGCTGCCGCTCCTTCCTTGGCGTGCGCGCTGCGCAACATTCAGCCCCCCTGCGCCCCAATAACAAGCAGCCGCCAAGTCTTGCGCCCACATGTTGCTGCTATCGCTCCTCGCCGCCTCGCGCCCCGTCGTCGTCGCGCCTTGCGCACCGAGCGTCGCCGCCCGCCATCGACGGCCAAGTCCGGCCAGGGACGCCATCAGAGCAGACAATGCCATCAGGAGCTTCACCTCGCCAATTTGAATCCATCTGGCCAGCCCTCGTCGCCACCCCGTCGCCGGAGGAGCTCCTCCACGTGCGACGCCCGCCGCCGGCCACTGTCTCCGCCGGGAGACAAAATCCGGTCGCCGTCTTCCACTTCCCGCGACGGTGAGAACATCCACGGGATCCCCTCGTCACCCCCCCTTCTGTTGCGCGCCTGACCGAACCTCCCCTCCACCAAATCGCCAGCGAGCTCATCGCCCAGAGCCGCCGTCGGCCATGGGAGGGAGCTCCAGGAGCTTTTGCATCTACACCCCCAAAGCAATCTGTAATGTTTGGTTAGTTTCTTGTGTCATGCGCGTTTTGCGGGAAACCCCCTACAATAATCCCACCTTCATCCATAAGCCCAAGCCGAGCCGTTTAGCAGATCTAACCCCAGCATTTACCATATTTGTGGACACTTTTCAATGTTCCTTGCGAATCTTTCCTGCTAGCCGTTTTGATCTACGGTTAATTACGCATAGGTCCTTCCAACCTTGTTTTGTGCATAAAATCCACGCTTTAACTCTGTTTTGTTTCGTTCTTGTCGCGTTAGCATCACATCTACTTAAACTACACTTTAGCACTATTGTTTAACATATAAAATTGTTTCTAAATTTTAGTTATTATTAAATTGACTAAAGGGTATTTAATTCTACTTTTCCAATTAAAAGCAATTTAAGGTTTATTCTCGGTTTTAATGTTTATATAAATTTGATTAATATTTATTCAATTAATTTTATAAATAAAAGATAACTAGGTTATATGTCGGTTTCATAAACTAATATTAACATGATTAATGTTTATGATAATTACCTTTTCTAATTTAGCAAATTAGAGCTACACTTCGAGTTTTTATAAATGGATGCTAACATTGATTAATAGCAACATAAATGTGTTTTAAGTATAATATGGATTAGATTAGGTTAAACGCGACATATGATATGTTTCGATTGGATGCTCTCACATGTTTTATTCGAAATAAAGGTTTAATTTGGTATAATTTGTACAAAAATAATTATAAAAAATATGATTAAGTTTTATCCCAGTTTTAGAAATTTCAAATAAATTAAATTAATTCCAACATAAGATGTTTCTCCGAAATATCTTTTACAATATTTATTTTTATTAAAATTGATCAAGCATGTAGTCTTTTATTTTCTTTTATAATCCTAATCTTTCGATAGTTGTATCTTCTCAACCGTAGCTCCGTTTTCAGCGATTCTTGCGCTCACGTGACCGTAGCCTCGAGCCCTATCCTTTAGTGCGCTCTTTTAAAGCTTTTATTTTGATTGGTGTACTGTTCTTAGTTGTATATTGTTTGCTTGCTTGTTTAGCTGCATGTTGTGCTCGATGATTGCTTCGAGTAGAGGAACGTCATCGAGAGATTTCAAGCAGAAGAGTTTGAAGATCAAGATTTGAAGGCTATGAGTAATTATAATGGATTTGAGGCAAGTTATAGCACGGACAATCTTTGCTACCTAAACACCACCTTTTACATTTATTTACTTTCATATGCATGTGTCTAAATTGATGTCCCATTAAGGTTGTACCTAGTTTTGTATACCTTGTTCCTTTGATTACCCCGGGTTTATGCATATGGGTAGAATCTTTACTATGCGCAGCAACTGTCACTGTTATTTAATTGTTAATGATGACTCAACGGTTCACTTCAATGTTAATGATAAAACTTGCTTTTTAGCAACATGGTTTAGGGAACTGGGCATGTGCTGTGTGCTTTGCTCCAGTGTCTCTCCCTAAGGTCCGGTTCTTAAAGCGGCAACCCAGGAGCCTATCGCCACCGCTAGAACTTATATGGCTCTGGTCTTGGTCAAGTAACTTGTACGGCTCTAGCTTGACAGTAGTTACCGACGGGGCCGACGGCGCTATGGGAAGCACTCGTGAGAGTATGGTTTGATCCACCGAGGACGGGGGTACCGTCGGCTATGTCTTGTCAGGCACAGTCCCGTGTTGGGAGTCCCTGTGGTATGGGAACTCCGCACGTTGTGCTCTTTTACTTGTTGGCATGCGTGCCCGCGCGCTGGACGCCATTGACCCTCTTCTCGCTGCGCCCTGAGAGTCAGTCAATCTCGGTGCCTTGGATCATGCTGCCTGTGTTGTACCATAGTGGCTACTGTTTTGTTAGGGTGTCTTGTGAAAAACCTCGTAGCGTCCCTATGCAGTCACACCTCGGAAGTGTTGATGTGTGTGGTTGGGTGCAAAGTTCCTTTGAACTTTTACGTGTCTGGTGGGTAAAGGGCGAAACCTCTGCAGAGTGTAAATCTATCATGATAGCCTTGCTCAGGGTCATGAGCGGCCTAGATCCTTTTTGATTAGAAGATGATGTTTATTTATGATTAATGTCACTTATACTTATTTAATTGGGTTACAACTGGGTTTCCTTCACTTGTAGTAACTTGGTTAATGCTAAAATGAATCAACTAAAAGTGCTAATGCAGTTCAGCCGTGTCAAGCCTTCTTTTAAGCCTTCATACACCGTGCTATACTTGCTAAGTAATTTGGATTATTTACACTTGCCATTATTCAACAAAATCCCGGATGGGTAACAGATGAGTCAGAAGTGAGTCTGCTGCTACTGAGTTTTCTGAAGATCTTTTGTACTTCTGAGCTGTGGTCAACCAGTCGGTGTCCTTGTGGACTTGAGGCTCTACCTGTTGAGAGAGATAGACTTCCGCTGTGTTTTATTTCGGTAAACTCCGATTTAACTACTATGTTTATCATATTTGTTAGCTGTATGTGTTCTGTGGACTTCCTGGGCACACATATAGCAGCATTCGGGTTTTTGTGTAAATCCGGGTGTGACATCATATAATCCGTATAAATTAGCTCGGTTTTGCATAGAGACGTTTTCCGCTGCTCTAGGGGTCAGACAGTCCGTAGGGGAAGGACGGACAGTTCGACCGAGGCCAGCGGTCGAGTCTGACAGTGTTTGACTTTAGAAAAGAGCCGTTGTTTATGAAATCTCGGACAGTCTGTGACATGGGGTCAGACAGTCTATGAGAGACATGTTTTTGAACATTTTGAACATAACGACTAGCTTCGTGAATGATGGACCGTTCGAGAATGGACCTCGGATAGTCCGAGAGAGCCGTTGGAGCTCAGAAAAGGTGTAACGGTTAGTTTTTCCCCTCCCTCTATAAATACAAGGATGGTCGGGGCTTGGAAGGGGTTGAGCACATTGAGAATGTGTTTCCCATAGTAGTGCTTGCCTTGGGAGTCCACTAACTCACTTGTTCCTGCGAGATTGCAAATCTATTGCGAGTGAGTGTGAGTCTAGTGCATTGCTTTGTGAGATTGCATCGAGTGGCACTAGGTGTTCGTGTTGCAAGCCGGTTTGCCTTTTACTCTTAGAGGTTGTCACCTCCTAGACGGCTTGGTGGATTGTGGTTCTGTTGAAGCACGCAAAGAGATTGCGCGTGGCTTCGGAGAAGGCTTTGTGAGGGGATTGTGCTCACACCACGGGGATCGCGAAGAGAAACTCTAGTGGAGTGTGTCATTGAGTTATCGCACTTGCGAGTGGTGTCTTGGTGTGCCCAGAGTGGCCAGCTGCTTGAGAGCCTTGCCCAAGAACCATCGATGTGTTGATCGACACAACGAGGATTATCTTGGTGGCAAACAAGTGAACCTCGGGATAAAAATCACCATGTCAACATTGTCTACTCTTCTCGGTGATTTGCACTTCTCGTTCACAAGCATTGTATTTGCATCCTTACATATCTTGTGCTTGTGTGATTGCTATTATAATTAGTTGGCTTGTGTAGCTTGCTAGTTGCCTTCTTGCTTGTGTAGCTAGGAGTAGTGATCTTGTGACTATTTAGCTTGTGTAGCTTAATTAGTCTCTTTGCTTAGTTTGTGTAGCTAAGTAAATTGAGCCTCTGGATTAGACGTGTGTAGTCTTATCCATTGAGCATTGCTAGTGAGCTTAGAAACTTTTTGCTTTTGCTTACTAGTTGTGTAGGAGCTCCCCGGTGTCTGAAGTACTAGTGTCATAGCTTTGTGTGACCTTACTCCTAGAATTATTTAGGCGAGCTTGTGCTAGACTGACACCTTATTTGCTTATTTAGGATCTTTTATAAGGTACTAGTGAACATAGATAGATGGGTGCAGTCCTGGCTAGATCGATAGTTTTAATTTCACATTTGTTTCAGGTAGCTGGTGCATTAAGTTTTAGAAAGGACTATTCACCCCCCTCTAGTCCACCATCTTGACCCTACAGCGGCGCGACGCGGCGGACCCGTGGCGACGAGCGGCAGCCGCGCGAGGCGGAGGCAGCGCGACGCGGGGGCGAGCGGCGGAGCTCCCACCGGCTCCTCTTCCTTCGATCCCCCACCACCGATGGCCACGGAGGTGCGCACACATGGCCTTCGCGGAGCATATGGTAGCACGGCGGGCGGCCACCTCCACCCGTCGATGAGCTCGCTGCAGGCAACCAGCCTCCCCCCTTCGTCCGGTGGCCCTCCCCTCTCCCCTCCTAGGCCCGCCGCCCGCATCCCTAAGCTGCGCCACGGACCCCTTCCTCTCAGGCCCGCCGCCCGCATGGCAGCACGGCGAAGGGAAGCAAGCACCAGAGAGACGGACTACTAGAGGAGGAAGAAATCACATGTGTGCATGACATGTGGGGCATGCTTAGAAGTGAGGGGACTTTTCTAAAAGTCACCTCACCTCAACCAAACAGGCTTCTATCCATCCCACAGCAGCTTTGCCAAAGCAGCTTTTCTTAAAGCCATATCCCACAGGAGCTTTTCTCAAAGCCACATCCCAACCAAACGAACCCTTAATTTAGCATAGAAAGTATAAATATAAACTAGAGTTTGGAGTTAGAGCTATGCCAGATAGGCCCTTAGGTTTCTCAATATAATATAAGAATAGTGTCAGTTGAAAGTAAAATTAAGAGCAACTTCAATGTGTTGATAAACCTATTCTCATGTAACTAATCTAAGAAGTCTGGGAAATAATTTTTTATAATATTAAAGAGAGGTGCTCCAATATTGTTTTCCCTCCCTTTTTGTTCAAACCGGTACATGGTCCCATCTATCATGGTCTAATCTTTTTTTTATTTCTTTTTTTACTTTTGTATACGTAACTTCTTCTCCCTGAAGAAGTCCGAGGCCATCCGACGCTGCATGCGTCGCCTCTCGCTGCGTGGCTTCTGTGTTGGGCTAGTGCTCCATCCCACCGTTGCCTTCATGGCTCCAGCACAAGCTAGACACACAAGTTGTGCCGGTGCTTGGACACAGGCTAGACACACAAGTTGTGCCGACGCTAGGGTTGGACCGAAAGTTCGAAACCCGCGAGCTGGTTTGGCTTGGCTCGATGGCTCGGCTCGGCTCGATAGATTTTGTTTACGACCTGATATTTTGTTTTCCTTTTTCATTAACGAGCTAGCTTGAGCCAGCTCTCAAGCTGCTCACAAGCCAAGCAAGCTAAAAGGCCTAGTAGACCAACTAGTAAACAATTGATTAGCTATAACTTGTGTATTCTCTATGCATAATTCTTGGTGATGGTTTGGTTATGTTTCGGTATTATAATATGGTATAGTATATTATAAAAGTACAATTTTTAATTATTGTATTTTTTTGATTTATATATGTTATATATAGTGGTAATTTTATATTTTCTTCTGGCTTGCGAGCCCAGCTCGAGATCTTAACTAACTTAGCTGAGCCAATTTTTTTCTCATTTTCTTAATGAGCTGAACCGACGTGGCTCAACGTCCAACGCTAGCCGACGCTCAAGCCGTGGGGTGGACCGCGGCTTACAGCCACGGCGGTGCAACACAGATAAGGCAAGTAGTCGTGACGGCGCCCCGAGCACAGGGTCACGGAGCATAGGTGCATGTGCCCATGGATGCGTACGGGTGAGCAGCCGTGACGAGCTCCACAGAACGACGTCGGGTAAGAACAGCGCGCTCGACGACTTTGGTGGGGGTGGCGGCGCTCAAACGGGTGTGTGCGTAGGACCTCGGCCTTGGAGTGGTCAAAGGTGTGGAGGGGTGATAATAAGGATCTGTTGGACATGAGATGGTGAAAATAGAATAGGTAATCAATAAACAGGGACAAATATCGACTATGTTATAGAAATCCTAACATATACTCCCTCCGTTCCAAAATGTAGGTCGTTTTGACTTTTCTAAATACATAGATTTTGCTATGCACCTAGATAAACATCATGTCTAGATTCATGACAAAAGTTACGTAACTAGAAAACCCAAAACGACATATATTTTGGAACGGAGGGAGTAAGAAGCATCCATATTCATTACTGGTATGGCAGATTCAGTTAGAACAATGTACCTATACCCAAGCATCAAATGGGGGTATGACAGTATGACACAAGCAGCACATGGGAGTTGCAGGATCTTAGTTAGACAATTGGGCATCATGAGGTGACGGGCATATTTCTTGACCTGTCGTCATATGTCTACCAATTAAACATTTCAAATAGCATAGCCAGGTTGAAATTGGGAATAATTTTGCTAATCGATTTCTGGTAGACAAACCATATCGGTCTGATAGTCATGGCCACGTAGAAGCCAAATAAAAAGGCATGAACTATTTACATCATTTAGTAAGTTTAGTGGGGATCTTCTGATAAGAAAAATGCAAATCTTCGTAGGATACATCTAAACTGGAATGATTTTTTGTTGAGAAAGGGAATGAATCTTAATTGTACAAAGATGATATGATATGACAGCTTCCTTGAAAAGATAACAGAACTGAGTGCAAAGTGTTCGTAAATTCATACCTGAAGTGCGTGCAGGCAAAAAGAGCTGCCACTTCCAAAGATACATATCCTCAAACACCTAGGATGCAGGGGAAAACATGATGTAGACGAGGACCATCCTGTAGACGTTGTGGATGCAGTAGCTGAGGAGATAGGCGGAAGATGAAGCCATGAGGTTCCACTCGACCATGCAGAATGGTGGGTCGACTCTATCAGAGGCATGCTGATTTGGCCGGACAACCAGAAGTTCATCATCGACAGCAATGGAGCTGATGGCGGTGGCATGGGCCTCACATCCCAATTCCCAACTCGTTCCCACGTAGATTTGTGGCAATGGATGGTCAAATGATGGCAAATAAAAACACAGAATTAGAGCAGAAGGAAGGAATCGAGTAAATCTCGTGGTCGAACTCACGAGCGGCGACGGATTTGAGTGACAAAATTGGTTGTGCCATGTGGCTTTCTTTAGAGTTTCAAGGTTAGAGGGAAGGCACTCTTAGGCAACTAGGCAAATTAACACCAAATTCATGATGACAATAAGTGATCTTATGACAACATAGCATGTGCGCGTGTTCAAATTAAATCTCCTAATTAACAAGAACAACATGAAAAACTAGAATAATGTTTTGTTTAGGATGTACCTAGGGGCGGGGCCGGTACCGGAAGCATCGGATGCGCCGTCACCAGCTGGAGGAACAATGTTAACCATCCTCGACTGGCCGTGCTCGAAGTAGTCGATCTAATTCGGTGCAGTGGCGAGTCGATGCAGTGGAGTCCTCGAACGGCCTTCTGGAAGTAGTCATGCAGGGTCTCCGGGAAGTAGTCGTTCACTTGCCGAAGCTGGACACCGGGAAGTAGTCGTTCAGGCTGACGAATTCGGCCACTGGGAAGTAGTCGTTCGCGCGAGGCACCCGAGAAGTAGTCGTTCGTGTGAGGAACCGAGCAGTCGCGTACGAGTACGCTCCATAAAAACCTTATCGCCCGCCTACCCCGAGCAGGATCGCAAGGCAGGGAGGTTCGGAGGCTTCTAGTGACGCAAGCAAAGTGCGCACAAAGCTTGCGTTGGGAATGCAAGAAAGCAACAGAACAATGAAGGAGAAAGAGAGAGGTCTCCTGAAGAGTAGTACTAGAGAGGGCCTAAGAGAGTGTATTTGTGCTTGGGGGAGAGAGCCTCTTTATATAGGTGACCAGAGGAGAAGGGGATGAACCTGGACACTGTTGAGCCAGCAATGGCCATAATGCCTTCAATTACTGGTCAGCCTTACAGCCATTAAACGTCGGTTACTGATCCTGACTCAGTGACCGTCATCAGTGGCAAAAACGTTCACCTTCACCACGTCACGTCGCCACGGCCCTGCTCGGTGAGCGAGCGCGCACGTGTGGCACGTCCTTCTCCTTTTATCAACTTCACAAGTGATCCATAGCTGGTCCACTATTTAAGTTGATTAGAATTCTCTTTGACTCTCCATTCGAGATTTTAAGTCTAATAACTTCCTAGCATTTACTAGTGGATCTTTTAATTATCTTAATTAATTGAGATTAAATATAGGCTAATGTCCGATTAATCCAACCGGCACATCACCGATTAGCAAAAGCACGACATAGGCAACTATGACCGATTTAACGATACAGAGGCCGTTAGCAGGGAGGAGACTCGTGGCAGGAACGACAACAGGCTTTGGCTATCACGTCGGCGTCGGTGTCATCGCTGCGTTGCTTGGTCCTGCATCGGTCGCGAGGCATTTTTGGTGAAGCTGAGCATGCTCGTGGCCTTCACTCCTGCCTCCCCTAGCACGAGCAAGGACCGCCGCTGGGCCACGCAGGGGACGCCGAGGTGGTGTCGCCGGTGACGAGTTTCCTTGTGGTTGTGTTCAGAGTCGACAGACGACCGAGGGGGAGGACGGCTGCATTGTTGAGTTGCAGGGTTGGGTCCTAGATAGTAGACCGGTGGCGGCAGGGAAGGCAAGCGTCCGACGCGTTCGAGAAAAGGCGGCGGAGCAACGCGTAACGGTTGGATTGGTTATCACGTGCCGAGCAGGATGGCCTCGAAATCTTTCGGCGACAAGGAGTTAGATATATATGCAGAGCATCCACGCATGTGATTAAAAAAAGAAACAGAAGTGGGACTTTACGTCGTCTTCACTAGACGTGTAGAATGGCATCTGGAGCTCAGTAGCTGGGAACATGAAGCGGACATGTTTCTCGTCTCAGAAACGCCGTTTCGGTTTTTCATTTTGAGAAAAAAAATATATGTTTCTGTAGTGTAAAAATATTTCAAAACCATTTAACGTTCTCAAAACGATGAGACGACACTACCAGAATCATGCACATTGGCACCACCCGGTGCTAAAGGACACTAGCCAAAAATATTTGCGTGTTGCGGGATTCGAACTCAAGACCTCTTGGCTCGCACGCGTGCACCCACCTAACCATCTCACCTACACAGCACATGTGATAGGATTAAAGATGCGCTCCTTTTGAAGTAGCATGTGACACCTACATTAGCACCAGATCGTATTTATGAACCGGTGCTAAAGGGTCTTTAGCACCGGGTCGTAACACCACTCGGTGCTAAAGGGATACCACCCGGTGCTAAAGGAGGGGGACCCTTTAGCACCGGTTGGTGTTACAACCCGGTGCTAAAGGGTTCCCGAGGGCGCCCCAATTTCGCACCCGGTGCTAACGTTACATTAGCACCGGATCTTAAGTGCACCGAGGCATATGAGGGGTGCGGATGTGAGTTATTCTTGTAGTGCGAGATCATGGCAGCAAAGGTTTGGGAAGCAAAGAAGAAAACAGATCAAACTACTAGCCTAGGGCTTGTTTAGATGCCAAATTCACCTCCCAAATTTACTATGCAAAAAAAGAAGATTCTCCATCACATCAAAATGTCATAACATGTATGGAGTACTAAATGTTGATGAAATCAAAAACTAATTGCACGGTTTTGTTGTGCTCTGCGAGACGAACATTTTGAGCCTAATTAATCAATTTTTGGACAATTTTTCGCACATACAAACGAAACGCTACATTGCGCCGACTGACGCGCGTCAGTCGGCGCAGTGTCCCGCAGGCCCAAATCGGGCAGCCGGATTCGGCATCTAAACAGGCCCCTAATCTCGGGAAGCCCCGGCTCGCTTTAAATTACCCACGTTCTAAGCTTTTAGCCCAGCCCATCGTTTTGTGGTCAACGGGATGCTAGCCATCAGTTTTGGGCTTTGGAGTTTCGGACTTTCGTTCAGTCCGCTCGCCTGCATTCTACAGGCCGGGTGTTCTTGGGATGCAGAATAAAGTGGAATCCTAACATTCTCCACACCTTACATTGTTTTTAAATTAGTGTTATAAAAGATGGGTGACTGAGATGAAGTGGGAACAAACCCAATAAGCTAAACCCATGACGTGTTACAATTTGATTAGAGAAGGATATGTGGGTGATTAATTAGTTTGAATCTCACATTTAAAAAACATTTTCTCAAATTTTGCATTTCTTGTTCTGATTGTAAAAAATCAGCATTCGTAATATGCTATATAGTATATTTTAATAGTTTAGATAGACTGTTTCCACCTTTTCATATTGATGACAAACTAGTTTATCTGAAAAATTAAATTGGTTCAACTCTAACTGCTAATGCATGTGTAACTATATAAATCCAAAGGACGGGTACAATGCAACACGTCGGCGGTCTTATAAACCGTCTCATGCAGTGCCACGTAGGATTTTTATTGATGTGGAGGAGAGAGAACGAGGTGAGAGAAGAAGGCCGTTGTTTCGTGAAACAACCACCTCATGGGCCAAGTTTTAGAAGTATGATACAACTTATCAACTATTGTATGATTTATTATTGCCATGCACCTCATAAAATTCCTTTATTTCACCCACAAATTAAGGGATATGATTGACGGTGAGTTGATACCGCTAGAAGAGATTTGAGGGACCCCATTTAGAGATTCGGCTAGGGGTGTAATCGCAACGAGCTTAGATCAATATAGCGGAAAAAGAGGCAAATGATTTATACAAGTTTGGGCCGCTGAGAGCGTAACACCCTACATCCTGTGTGATAGTTTTTTGTATTGTATTCAGATTCTTCTTATATGTAGCCCTCCTATTCTTTTTTATATAGCCTCCCCGCAGGCAGTGGGAAAGGTTTTACCATCTTACTCCGTAGGTGTGAATGCGGTGCCCCCTGGGAGGTGCCGTCCCACTGGTGGGCTTCCTTGTGTCAGATGAAGCCGCGTCTCGGGGGACATCTCCTATCATTTCGGGTTACCGTTGGAGCCCGGGACATGCGAACACTTTTCTCTATGTCTGGCGCGGTAGCAGATAGCTTGTGAAGCGGGACTCCTCTCGCCGCCCATAGGCGGTTGACGTGACGGATCTTGGACGAGGGGCTTACCTGTCATGGTGCTAGTGTCGCCTGAGCGTACGCCTCTCTCGTAATCATGCTGTTTTACGGGGAGGGTGCGTCATCTCGGATACTTGTCAGGGTGCAGCGTGGCAGGCGCATTGAGTGCGCAATCACGGCGGCTCCTTCTCTTGGAAGTAAGCCTGCCACCTGCGTGTTGTTGGGTTGCCGCGGCCTTGAGCCCCCGGCAGATGCTTCTTCTCTGGGCCCAAAGTCTATGTTGGGTTTATTCCTTTTCCTTGTTTTGTCCCGTGCGAAGGGACCCTAGTTTATTCGGTGCTGACAATGGTATTATTACGAGATAATTAAAACAACAACCTATTGTACGGATTATTTGATAAGTCGTCTTAAAATAACATGTAATGTATGAGACCACCTATTAGACGACACCAATGTACTTGCCCTTATGGCAGACACATGGCTATATTAAGCGGTCCAATAAGTCATCTTATGCAGTGCCATGTAAGATTTTTGCTGATATAGAGGAGAGAGAGCGATGTGAGAGAAGGTGATCGTTGTTTCACGAAACAACTGCCTCATGAGCTAATTTTTAGGGCTACGAGACAACTCCTCTATCATTGTACGAGTTCTGTTGCTATGTAACCGATAATATTTCTTTATTTACCCATAAATTAAGAGATATTGTATTACTATGAGACAACCAAATAAGTCGTCTTAAGATTAGGTGTCACCGTATGAGACCGTCTATTAGACAACACCAATATACTTACCCTTAGCTACTAGAATAAAAAAAATAAAGAACAAACTAAAGAAAAAGAATACCTTTGCCCCTACATGCATATCTATCATTATTGGCTGCAACGACCGAAACAAATGAGCTGTGAGGTGCGTGCACTGAATTGAATATGCAATCGAGCAGCAATTGAATTGATCATGCATGCATAGAGACGACGACTTTATTTTATACGGAACTAATGCCTTGAACACTTGAGTGGGTTAGAGTGTCAGAACAGCTTACTCACATGCATATATAGTTGGCCATCAGGCAGGAGGCCCATGGGCCAGCACGCGGCCCAGGAATTTGGTTCGGTCCAAGCACGGCCCGGCCCGTACCTTGGGCTGTACCTGGGCCGTTTCTCAGGCACACAGTGCCGGCTCGGCCCAGCACGATTAACAGGCCGGCCGATTGGCTCATTAACTTCTATATATAAACTATGATCCAACACAATTAATAGACTTAAATATATTGGGCTGGCATAGATTTATTGGGCTATTGGGTCGGCCCGACATGGTTAACAGGCTGATGGGCCGTGCCTGGGCCGCGTGTTCGGCCCACGTGCCGGCCCGACACGAATGCGTGGCGTGCCTAGCTGGGCCGTGCCTAGTTGGGTCGTGCCTCGCTGGGCCCGTGCCGTGTCGAGCCGTGCCGGCCCGTTGGCCATCTATACATGCATATCACCAAGCCACTTGCATTGCCTGTTCCGCACATATATGATATATGATAGCTATATAAAGTTCAGAAAAAGGAAAAATCGTGTGCCAAGGAGGCACTTTAACTTTTCTTTTCCTACACCCTGGTACCATTTGGATCAGCTTGATGAGCAGGAATTCATGGACGAGGACGACTGACATCAATCTGCATCATTGATGTCAATGATCTTACCACTAGATCGACACGTTATTACACTACCAGAATGCTTCACATCCGCCCGCCTCCTCCGCCTCGGCCATTTTTGGACCCGGTGCTGATGGGGCTTCAGCACCGGGTCCAACGACTAGGAGCGGGGGCGGCGCTGCGGGGTGTCAGGGCGAAGACATTAGCACCGGGTCGTGGCAAGACCCGGTGCTAATGCGCCCCCTTTAGCACCGGGTGCAGCCAGCAACTGGTGCTAATGTGCCGAGGCCATTTCGCACCGGTTGCTGGCTGCACCCGGTGCTAAAGGGTGCGCATTAGCACCGGGTCTTGCCACGACCCAGTGCTAATGTCTTTCGAATATAGGGGCTTCTTCCTCCCCCGGCCGAGCCAGCTGAACACTTAGGCGCTGTGTTCATGCTGCTCGGCCGTGGGAGGGGAGGTGCCGCCCAAATTTTTTTCAAAATTTGTGAAGATTCTACTCATCTAAGGAGCACTACAAGGTACACTCTTTCATTCTCTAATGTTTTATTTAGCTTGTAATCCTTCTATTATTTAGAAATAGAGGGATTTGTGAATCAAAGTAAAGCTAGCTAGAGAGAGCTTGTGTTCTTGGAGGAGAGAGAGGAGAGAGCTTGAGTTCATGGTGGAGAGAGTGTTCATGTTGTGTTTTAAATGGAGAGAGAAGGCAAGCTAGTTAGTATTTTGTTTTGTATGACTTGTGAATAGTTATAAGGCTTATAGTAATGTAGTTTTAGAAATTACTAGAAAATCAATATAAAATGCTAGAAAATCTTATAAATTAATAGAAAATCTTATAAATTACTAGAAAATCTTATAAATTACTAGAAAATCTTATAAATTACTAGAAAATCTTATAAATTACTAGAAAATCAATATAAAATGCTAGAAAATCTTATAAATTAATAGAAAATCTTATAAATTACTAGAAAATCAATATAAAATGCTAGAAAATCTTATAAATTAATAGAAAATCTTATAAATCTTATAAATCTTATAAGACTTATAGTAATGTTATATTTAATGAATATAGTAATGTAGTTTTAGAAATTTATTTATATAATGGAATATATATTATAATTTGTATTTATTTATATATTAAATTTTTTATCTTTAAATTGTATTGTATATTTGTTATTGGTTAATAATGCAGATGAATAGACAATGGATGTACGGGGACCCCCACGCTCAGGCGTTCCGTGATGGCCTTAGGACGTTTCTCGATGCCGCCGAGGCTAACAGGACGCCGTCCGGTTTCATGTTCTGCCCATGCACCCATTGTAAAAATATACAATCGTACAAACAAAGAGGTTGTCTTCAGGTGCATTTGATGAGGCACGATTTCATGAGGAATTATTCTGTTTGGACGAAGCACGGTGAAAGAGGAATTCTAATGGATGAAGATGAAGAAGACGAGGCCGATGACGACATTCCGTTATTGGCTCAATACTACGGTTCCTTTGCATATGCTGCAATGGGTGATGCCGATGAGGAAGATGTTGCTCGGGAAGGCGATGCTCAGGAAGATGTTGCTCAGAAAAATGAACCTATGATGGACTCGGGCAAATGTTGCGTGATGCCGAGAAAGACTGCGGCAATGATAAGGAACTGAAAAAGATACAACGCATGTTGCAGGACCACAAGACTGACCTGTACCCAAATTGCAACGAGGGGCTAAAGAAGTTGGGTAGCACACTTGAACTTCTGCAGTGGAAGGCAGCAAATGGTGTTACTGATAAGGGTTTCGACGAGCTACTGAAACTCGTAAAGAAGATTCTTCCAGAGGGTAACAAATTGTCATCGACGACGTATCAAGCAAAACATGTTGTTTGCCCTCTCGGTTTGGAGGTGCAGAAGATACATGCGTGTACTAATGACTGTATCCTCTATCGCGGACAGTACGAACACTTGGATCGTTGTCCGGTTTGCACCTGCGCACGATACAAGATCAGGCGGGACGACCCTGGTGATGTTGGGGGAGAGCGTTCTAAGAAAAAAATCCCTGCGAAGGTGATGTGGTATTTCCCTCTGATACCCCGTCTGAAGCGTTTGTTCAGGAACAAAGACCATGCCAAACTGATGCGCTGGCACAAAGAAGAACGTAAGCAGGATGGCATGTTGAGACACCCCGCCGATGGATCCCAGTGGAGGAACATCGACAGAGCATTCCCAGAGTTTGATGCTGATGCGAGGAATGTTAGGCTTGGTTTAAGTACCGATGGCATGAACCCTTTTGGTGAAATGAGCAGTAGTCATAGCACTTGGCCCGTGACTGTTTGTATCTACAACCTACCCCCCTGGCTCTGCATGAAGCGGAAGTTCATTATGATGCCAGTGCTCATCGAAGGCCCAAAGCAACCTGGCAACGACATTGATGTGTACCTAAGACCATTGGTTGACGAACTTTTACAGCTGTGGAAGAATGAAGGTGTTAGCATGTGGGATGAGGACAAGCAGGAGCAGTTTGACCTTCGAGCACTGCTTTTCATAAGCATCAACGACTGGCCTGCACTAAGTAACCTATCAGGACAATCAAACAAAGGATATAAAGCATGCACTCACTGTTTAGAGGAAACCAAAAGCATGTATTTGAAACATTGTCATAAAGTTGTGTACATGGGTCACCGTCGATTCCTTCCGGCGAAGCATGAGCTACGAAAGAAATGTGCGCATTTTGGCGGGAATGCTGACCGCCATACAAAGCCGAGACACCGGAGTGGAGAAGAGCTATTTGATATGGTGAAGGACCTACACGTGGTGTTTGGCAAGGGAGACGGAAGCCAGGCTGCTTCGACGGGCGAGGATGGTCATGCCGCGATGTGGAAGAAGAAGTCTATCTTTTGGGAGCTACCTTATTGGCAACGTTTAGAGGTCCGTAACGCGATTGATGTGATGCATCTGACGAAGAATCTTTGCGTGAACTTGATAAGCTTCCTGGGTACTTATGGGAAGCCAAAAGATACACTGGAAGCACGTCAGGAGCTGAAACGATTGAAGCAACAGACTGATCTACATCCAGAAAAGAGAGACAAAGGACGCCAGTACTTGCGTCCTGCCAGCTTCACTCTCAGCAAAGAAGAGAAGGCAAGCATGTTTGAATGTTTGAACATTATCAAGGTTCCGTCTGGCTACTCCTCCAATATTAAGGGAATAATAAATATGATAGAGAAGAAGTTCACAAACCTGAAGTCTCACGACTGCCATGTGTTGATGACACAACTGCTTCCCGTCATACTCAGGGGTGTGCTACCAGTTAACGTGCGGAAAGCCATTGTGAAGCTATGTGCATTCCTCAATGCAATTTCTCAGAAGGTGATCAATCCAGACCATTTAGATCAGCTACAGAACGACGTGGTGCAATGTCTTGTCAGCTTTGAGATGATATTTCCACCATCCTTCTTCAATATCATGACACATCTATTGGTTCACCTCGTCAAAGAGATTCGTATATTGGGCCCAGTATTTCTACACAACATGTTCCCATTTGAGAGGTTCTTCGCTGTCCTAAAGAAGTATGTCCGTAATCGTTCTCGTCCAGAAGGATGCATTGCTAAGGGATACGAAACATAAGAGGTCATTGAATTCTGTGTTGACTTTGTCGACGATCTTATGCTGATTGGTGTGCCCGAATCCCATCACGAGGGGAGACTTGGTGGAAAGGGCACACTAGGGAGAAGATCGATGGTGATCAAGGACATTGAGACATTTCGTAAAGCGCACCTCACAGTTTTGCAACAATCAACCTTAGTTGCTCCGTACATCGAGGAGCACATGCAGATTCTCAGGGACGAAAACTCAACAAAGTCTGCGGCCTTCATTCAGCGTCTGCACAATAGTACTTTCGCCGATTGGTTGCGAAGACGTCTTATGGGTGTCGAGGGCATTGATGCGCAGCTAGCTTTTGTAGCTAGAGGTCCATCGAGCACGATCTTGACATTCCAAGGATACGACATCAATGGGTATACATTTTACACAAGAGCCCAGGACAAGAAAAGCACCAACCAAAACAGTGGTGTCCGGAACGACGCGACAGACACCAATGGCAATACAAACTCATACTATGTTAAAGTTGAAGCGGACTATGGAATGACGTTAGTGGACCTAAACAAGATTGGCTTTCCAGACGAACCGTTCGTCCTGGCCAAAGCTGTCACACAAGTTTTTTATGTGAAGGACATGGCTAGCAGACCGAAGAAAGGGGCGGATAAGAAAGGTGGGGGGGGGGGGGGTAAGCAATTGGACCCATCACAAGACGAGCCAAAGCGTCATATAGTTCTTCCTGGAAAGAGAAAAATCGTAGGAGTTGAGGACAAGACGGATGAAGATTATGATATGCTCGATGGCCGGCCTCCATTCTCAGTGGCTGATGACCCAAGCATCCTGTTAGCGGCGGAGGAGACACCGTATCTACGGCGTGATCACAATCAAGGAACATTTGTAAAGAGGAAGTTTATTAGTGTCCGAGTAAACGATGATGCCATGTAATTTAATTGCACTATGTTCCACCCAATTTGTAATGACTATATTTGCATTTATGTTCCACCTATGTTCTAAGATTTTCTATTGATTTATAAGATTGTTTTTATTAATTCTAGCATTTTATATTGATTTTCTAGTAATTTATAAGATTTTCTAGTAATTTATAAGATTTTCTAGTAATTTATAAGATTTTCTAGTAATTTATAAGATTTTCTATTAATTTATAAGATTTTCTATTAATTTATAAGATTTTCTATTAATTTATAAGATTTTCTAGTAATTTATAAGATTTTCTATTAATTTATAAGATTTTCTAGTAATTTATAAGATTTTCTAGCATTTTATATTGATTTTCTAGTAATTTATAAGATTTTCTATTAATTTATAAGATTTTCTAGTAATTTATAAGATTTTCTAGCATTTTATATTGATTTTCTAGTAATTTATAAGATTTTCTTATTTAATATATATTTTTAATAGGTATTAATAACTGAATTAAAACAAGTATTAATAACTATATATTAAAAACTATATTTATAAGATTCCCAAATAGTAGCCACCGGTGCTAAAGGCCGGTTTGGAAACTGGCGCCAAACGAAAATTTGGGGCCTTTAGCACCGGGTTGATCTAAAATCCGGTGCTAAAGGCCCCCAATTTTCGTTTGGCGCCAGTTACGGCCTTTAGCACCGGGTGTAGAAGACCCGGTGCTAAAGGGCCTTTAGCACCGGGTCGTGGCTGCACCCGGTGCTAAAAGCCCCCACCAATTTTCGTCTGGCGCACAGTTACGGCCTTTAGCACCGGGCGTAGAAGACCCGGTGCTAAAGGGGGGCCTTTAGCACCGGGTCGTGGCTGCACCCGGTGCTAAATGCCCCGGACCTATATAGGCCGGGGACTTCTCTCCCCTCCCTCACTTCGCCCTTGTAACAACCCTAAAATTCCCTATAGGATTTGTGAGTGCAAAAATGTGAATTTATAAAAAATTTTGGTGAATTGATGTGCAAGCAAACCCATGCTTAAAAATTAATTCTATTGCTTCCCAAATTCTTAAGCAATTTAAATTTGAAATTTAAAATCAATTTGAAGTGCTAAGGATGAAATAGTGTGATTTGGAGTTGTTTGGATTTAATTGGATTTTTGGTTGGTTTGAATTCAAATTCTACATTTGAATTCAAACTCTAACTATTTAAACTAATTGTCAAACTCTGTCTAACTGTTTGTGGGCCAAAACCCGAAGCCAAGTCCATCAAAGCCCCTCGAATTCCTTTCCCCGAGCCAGCCGACTGAGCGGCCCAGCCGGCCTTTCGGCCCAGCTGCGGCCCATCCTTCTTCCCCTCACCGCGTCGCCTCTGCGTCTCGCACTCTCTCTCTGACGTGCGGACCCCACCTGTCAGCTTTCTCCCTCACCTCTCGTCATCTTCCCCGTGCCGCTCCTCCCTCTCTCGCGCGCGCCCGTGAGCACCCCAACCACCCAGCCGGTCCCATCGCTCCTGTGCGGCCCGTCCGATGCACGCCGTGTGTCCGCGAGCTCCAGGCCGTTCCATCTCGCCGTTTGCGCACAAACCCTAGCAGCCGCCGCCCCATTGGGGTTCCCAGACTCCAATTCGTGAGAGGAGAAGGAAGAAGAGGGCCAGAGGAGGACCAGTGGAGGAGAGGAGGAAGGGAAGCGAAGCCGGATCGCCTTCCCCGCGTCGCCGCCGCCGAAGCCGACGCCGCCGTCCGTGGAGCCGCCGAGGAGGAGCCGGACCTGGGACGGGAGGAGGAGCACGAGCACCGGAGGAGCACCGCGAGCCCTTCCCCGAGCTGCAGCGTACCCCTACTGACACCTAGGTGAGCGCCGACGCTTCCCCCCTTCTTCCCCAACTCCGGCAGAGCGCCGCCGCCTTGCTAGCCCCCTGGGACCCGGCCTTCGAGCCGTGGTCGTCGCTCTTGTGCAGGATCCCGACGCGCCGCTCTCCGCACCACAACCCGCCGACGCCTTTGGCCTCTGGACCCCGGCCGCCATGCCGTCGCCGCGCACCGAGCGAGCTCGGACCGCGCGAGCACCATGGCCGCGGCGCGGTCAAGCCCATGGCTTGAACTGCGCGCGCGCGAGCCAAACTCACCCACGCACACACGCACCCACACATGTGTAGAACCGGATTCTCACCGACGAGAACCCGACTCCCTGTACCCTCGAGATAGTCCCAGGAATAGCAGCTATCTCGTACAGAACTCATCTCAGTTGAATATCACATCCATACAACGATAAAAGATTCATTACACGACATATACAAAAACATAGCGTCTGGTACAAGCCCTTTGGGCTAAATCGACAATAAGAAACAACTGCGCAGCGGTAGCTAGATCATCAGGGTCCACTCCTCCACAGGCATCCTTGAGCGTAGCGCGCTCCCTTCAGTCGTACCACCCGTCCTGGTTGAACTCGTGGTCGAGGTCTTCACCTGAGAACCCAAAGTCTGTCCCCAAGGAAATGGGACAGGTCCACGTCACCAACCATAATATGATGCAAGCTTTAAAGTGGCCTATTCTAAGACATAGAAAATAATCAAGGTTTGAGCCAGGGTTTTCTTATGCATGCAGCAGCAATAACCCAAAATTCATCTCATCACCATCTCCTTCTCACACACGCACATCCACTCCCCCAAATCCACCCGTCAGCCTCACATTTTCCCATCGGGCTCGTCCTGCCACAGCAGGTTCCCGCAAACATCATCCACCAACACCTTTCACTCACTAGTCGACTCGGTGAGCTCCCTCCCCACCTTGTCTCAACAGCCTCAGCTGGACCAATCTCTCATAACCCGATTCAAAGGATGAGGTAAGAAAGCAGATTCCCATGCTAGTCGGGGCTTATCAGAAATGGGTAGTCCGTAACCGTGGACACGGCTATACGTATAGTTTACACTCTGCAGAGGTGGCACTCCAGGAATCCATCCGGGCTGCAAGGCTAGTCCACAACCAACCTGAGACACAGCCCACAGCAAAGACCCTAAACAGTAACGGCACCAATCCTGTCTCCCTGGGCTCGGGAAACATCCGATCTAACATCTGCCCTAGGGTCGTGAAACCTTCCCACCGGGGCCAGTCGGGGGCCGTGGTAAATCAGGGAGATTACGCCGCAACGAATCCCCCCTACACATATCAAGTTCGATTCTCCTACAGTCTCGGTGCCGCACTAGAGTAGGCTTGCTGGAACCCTCCCCATACTGGGTAGATGGTGAGCACGGTAATCCCACGTCCAAAGTTGGGGCACGACTCGGTCCTTATTTGTCGGTAAAGCGAGTATCTGCGTCATAAGCGATCTGCCGCAACGGTCCGCAATCGGCACCCATAACAGGTATAGCCGCCCAAACTCCTCAAGTACTCCTCAAGTACCAATGTCCAAGAACCATGTACCCGCAACAGGTACTCCGAAGGGACTGCCCGAGTGCAGTCCCAAGCTCCTCGATCAAACGATCGAGTTGTTATTACTCGCTTACACCGCCTAGCTGCACTACTCCTCCCATACCACCCACAACTCACGCCAAGAGGATCAAATCACAACCATCCCAACACATGCATAGCATAGCATATTTCATAAAGTGAGTAGTAGGTAGCAAGGTGACAGGATATTAACAAAGGCAGTGCAGGTTTATCATGCGAGTTAAGTAAAGCGCTAGCATACTAATTTGCATGTCTAATAGGTATTTCAGAGATGGTCGGGCGTCAACCTGGGCAAAGGTCTTCGTCCTCGTTAAAGCAGTTGTCGAAGTGGTCCGGCTCCTCCAGACTCTCCGGAGCTCCTAAGGTTGCGGAAAATAAAATAAGACGCGACTACTAGCGAAGAAACACCAAATCAGCGAAAAGAGAAGACCCAAATAACACCAAACTCTACACTAACGCGTAGGTCATGATTTTAGAAAAATTTAGAAACTGGTTTCATATTTTTCTGAGTTACGGTTGATTTATTATTAATTTTTGAAGTTTAAATCATTTTCTGAAAATATTAATTAATTTCCGAAAAAGAAAAACAGACAATTAATTAGCCTGCTGACGTCAGCATGACGTCATGCTGACGTCAGCAGTGGGGTCCGCCTAGGATGACGTCAGCAGTGGGCCCTGCTGACGTCAGCGTTGACTGGTCAACAGGTCAACGGTCAATGGTCAGCTCTGGTCAGTGGGCCCCATGTGTCAGTGACTCGCAGAGTATGACATGTGGGCCCCATACGTCAGCGCGGTTAAAAGAAAAAGAAAAAGATTAAACGATGGCTGGGCTGGAATTGGGCCGAAAGGTGAATGGGCCGGAAAGGTTTAGGGGTGTGAAACAGACTTAAACGCGAACTTTAGGCCCACGAAGGGGGCGCTGCTGGAGCTACTCTGGTGGACCAAGTCCACCGTGAACCGAGAGTGCGGTTCACGTGAGCCGGGTGCACGGGATCAATCTGTGGCCGAAACGGGATTTTCTGCGGTGCTTCGTGTGGCGACTTGGTGTGGTCATTCGTGTGGCTTTGCCACGGCGCGACGCAGCGCGCGCGCGGCGCGCACTGGGGCACGCCGGCGGCGACGGTCAGCGACGGAACTTGCCGAAAACGGCTCGGCTGGGTCCAAGAACGGCCGGGAAGGCTTGGCTAGGGCTCGGTGGACGCGGATAACGAGAAAAGGGGATGGCTTAGCCGACGAAGCGGCTCCCCGACGAGTGACGGCGGCGACACGGGTGCTCCGGCGAGCCGGCTCCGTGGCGACGCACAAGACAGGGTGCTTTTGGCCACAAGGGTCGTGCATGCGCTTCGGTGCTGTGTGGGTGCGTGTGTGCGCGGGTGAGTTTGGCTCTCGCGCGCGCAGTTCAAGCCATGGGCTTGACCGCGCCGCGGCCATGGTGCTCGCGCGGTCCGAGCTCGCTCGGTGCGCGGCGACGGCATGGCAGCCGGGGTCCAGAGGCCAAAGGCGTCGGCGGGTTGCGGTGCGGAGAGCGGCGCGTCGGGATCCTGCACAAGAGCGACGGCCACGGCTCGAAGGCCGGGTCCCAGGGGGCTAGCAAGGCGGCGGCGCTCTACCGGAGTTGGGGAAGAAGGGGGGGAAGCGTCGGCGCTCACCTAGGGGTCAGTAGGGGTACGCTGCAGCTCGGGGAAGGGCTCGCGGTGCTTCTCCGGTGCTCGTGCTCCTCCTCCCGTCCCAGGTCCGGCCCCTCCTCGGCGGCTCCACGGACGGCGGCGTCGGCTTCGGCGGCGGCGACGCGGGGAAGGCGATCCGGCTTCGCTTCCCATCCTCCTCTCCTCCACTGGTCCTCCTCTGGCCCTCTTCTTCCTTCTCCTCTCACGAATTGGAGTCTGGGAACCCCAATGGGGCGGCGGCGGCTTGAACAGGGAAAGCGGCCGGCGGGGCTGATTTAAAGGGCGGCGGCTGCTAGGGTTTGTGCGCGAACGGCGAGATGGAACGACCTGGAGCTCGCGGACACGCGGCGCGCATCGGACGGGCCGCACAGGAGCGATGGGACCGGCTGGGTGGTTGGGGAGCTCACGGGCGCGCGCGAGAGAGGGAGGAGCGGCGCGGGGAAGATGACGAGAGGTGAGGGAGAAAGCTGACAGGTGGGGTCCGCGCGTCAGAGAGAGAGTGCGAGACGCGGAGGCGACACGGTGAGGGGAAGAAGGATGGGCCGCAGCTGGGCCGAAAGGCCGGCTAGGCCGCTCAGTCGGCTGGCTCGGGGAAAGGAATTCGAGGGGGTTTGATGGACTTGGCTTCGGGTTTTGGCCCACAAACAGTTAGACAGAGTTTGACAATTAGTTTAAATAGTTAGAGTTTGAATTCAAATCTAGAATTTGAATTCAAACAAACCAAAAATCCAATTAAATCCAAACAACTCCAAATCACACTATTTCATCCTTAGCACTTCAAATTGATTTTAAATTTCAAATTTAAATTGCTTAAGAATTTATGAAGCAATAGAATTAATTTTTAAACATGGGTTTGCTTGCACATCAATTCACCAATTTTTTTTTAAATTCACATTTTTGCACTCACAAATCCTATAGGGAATTTTAGGGTTGTTACAAGGGCGAAGTGAGGGAGGGGAGAGAAGTCCCCGGCCTACATAGGTCCGGGGCATTTAGCACCGAGTGCAGCCACGACCCGGTGCTAAAGCCCCCCCCCTTTAGCACCGGGTCTTCCCACCACCCGGTGCTAAAGGCCCTTTAGCACCGGGTCTTCTACGCCCGGTGCTAAAGGCCGTAACTGTGCGCCAGACGAAAATTGGTGGGGGCCTTTAGCACCGGGTGCAGCCACGACCCGGTGCTAAAGGCCCTTTAGCACCGGGTTTGTACAGCACCCGGTGCTAATGGCCCCCCCTTTAGCACCGGGTCTTCCCACCACCCGGTGCTAAAGGCCCTTTAGCACCGGGTCTTCTACACCCGGTGCTAAAGGCCGTAACTGGCGCCAAACAAAAATTAGGGGCCTTTAGCACCGGATTTTAGATCAACCCGGTGCTAAAGGCCCCAAATTTTCGTTTGGCGCCAGTTTCCAAACCGGCCTTTAGCACCGGTGGCTACTATTTGGGAATCTTATAAATATAGTTTTTAATATATAGTTATTAATACTTGTTTTAATTTAGTTATTAATACCTATTAAAAATATATATTAAATAAGAAAATCTTATAAATTACTAGAAAATCAATATAAAATGCTAGAAAATCTTATAAATTACAGCCCTCATCTCACAGATCGACGCCACAGAAACCGCCGCCTCGTCTCCTCAGCCGCTGCCGCCCGTCGTCCCCGCCGCCGTCGTCGTCCCCGCGCCCGTCGTCCCCGCCGCCCGGCCGTGGTCACCCGTGGTCCCCGCCGCCGTCGTCGTCCCCGCGCCCGTCGTCCCCGCGCCCACGCCACCGCCACCCGTGGTCCCCGCGCCCACGCCGCCGCCGCCCGTCGTCCCCGCCGCCGTCGTCATCCCCGCGCCCGTCGTCCCCGCGCTGATCACTCCACTAAGGTATGGTAGCGTTGAAATCTTTCAAAATGCAATTGGTACATTCGATAAATCATGTGGTGCGACCAATAAAGCAATTGCAATTGCAATGGGCAAGTTCATTTATCCACTGATGGACATGGGTGTAAAGGGTTCACAGATATACCAGCAAATCACTCATGGGGTACTCCCTGCAAAATTGGAAAATGCTTATGGACACTATGGACTCCATCTGTAACACTACTGTTTGATATGGTGACTCCATCTGTAACAGAATAGAGGAGGTTGTTGCTGTGGAAGTACAGAACTTATGGACACTACTGTTTGATGTGTTGGAAATGTATATTGGAAATGTTATATGTTTGAAATGTATATTGGAAAATGCTTCATTTAAATGTATATTGGAAATTCTATGTATATTAGAAATATATGTGCTTCATTTAAATGTATATATTTCTTATCAATTATTTTTAATTCTATGTATATTAGAAATATATGTGCTTTATTTAAATGTATATTGGAAATGTTATATGTTTGTATAATGTATACTATCGAAAATGTTTATTATCGGAAATTCTATCGCGTACCCGAACCCACCGCGCACCCGAACCCCTTAGCGAATCCTTTTTCGCGCACCGACCCCCTTAGCGAACCCGTTCGCGTCACGTACCCGAACCCTTAGCGAATCAATTCACACCGCGCACCCGAACCCCTTGGCGAATCCGTTTTTCACGCACCGACCCCCTTAGCGAAAATGTTAGAAATATTGGGAATATGTATGCTTTGTATATATTTCTTATCAATTATTTTTAATTCTATAGATGGCGGACAACAACAACCCCGTCCCACCCATGCAAGAGGACAACAACACCCCTGTCCCACCCATGCAAGAGGACAACGACACGTTCTTTGCGAATCAACTTTTCAATATTGTAACCCAACCAATGTCCATGGATGATGTGTTGGGGATCATTGGAAGGGACGACAATATCCAGGGCGACAATGTTGCAAGGGCCGAAAATGTTGAAGGGGCCGCCAATGTCCAGGCCGAAAATGTTGAAGGGGCCGGTAACGAGCCCTCGTCTAGTCAGGTGTGTATATAGATAACATAAATTTGTACTGTACATGTCAATTATGTATACCATCTCTATATCATCTCGTATATATGTAATTTGTGTAGGCCGCCTCCGCTTCTACAAGTCGAGCTAAGAAATCAAAACGATCGACCACGAAGAAGCTGAAGGATGTCAAGTTACACATCACCCGAGTGGAGGATGACGGGGAGCCAGTTGAGCCCCCAAAAGTGGCCAAGAAATTTGTATCTCAGTGCGGGGTAATTGTACGGGACAATGTGCCCATTAGTATCAGAAAATGGAAGTCCACGGACCCCACTGAGGAGTACGTGCTCCCCGATACAGAGAAGGAGATGCTATGGAGGGAATTAAAGGCAATATTCGACTGGCCTAGCACTCATGAAGCAGAACTGAGGGATTGGACAATGAAGAAGATGGCAGTTCTGTTTCAGGATTTCAAGAAGAAGTTGTACTCGCATTTTCTCAAAACCGGAGAGGCCCCGGATCCTGAGAAGTATAAGAAGATCACTGATGACGAGTGGGAAGCATTCCTTGAGTACAAAACCTCTGAAGAGGGTGCAACGGCTAGCGCTAGAAACGCTGGAAACGCCGCAAATAAGAAGTACTCTCATAAGATGGGTTCGGGAGGTTACAAGGCAAGCATCGCTAAATGGGAGAAGATGGAAGAAGATCTATATGCTAGAGGCATCACTCCAGCGACACATGACTGGCCCACAAGGACCAAGCATTGGTACTATGGTCATGGAGGCACCCTAAGCCCAATCGACGGCTCCTTAGTTTTTCCCGAGGACTTGCGAGAACTAGCTCAGCGTCTCCTCGATATCCTCAGGGCATCTGAGAGGGGAGAATTTGTTGCTGATAGAGATAGAGATGAGATAACATATGCCTTAGGGAACAAGGAGCATCCTGGACGGAAGCGCGGCGTAGGCACAAGCATCTCATGGAAGAAAGGTTTCCAAGAGCACGCCGCCACCTATAGGAGCCGTTCGAGGAAGACGGCCGAATATGAGCAGAGGGTGAGGGACCTAGAGCAAACGGTTGCCGCCCAGGGCTCAAAGCTCCAAGAAATGGAGTCAGAGATGGAGCGACGGATGAAGGTAGCATGGCTGCAGATACAACAAGCCACAGGCGGGACCGGTTCCACAGAGCATGCACCTCTCCAACAAGCCGCAGGCGGGACCGGTTCCATAGAGCATGCACCTCTCCAAGATGCGGCCCTTATTAGCCCTCCACAACAATATCAAAGTAGTCACGCTTCCACACAGGCCGCTGAAGCGGTCCGTTACACCGTGGATGAAATAACTCAACGGACCGCGTGCGAGCTTGTCGTCAGGCAGAAGAACTTAGCTGTGGTGGTACGTATGCGACCTTAGTTCGTACTGCATACATTTTACCGTAAATACCATTCATTTACTAACTTTCTTTGTGACTACTAAATTATCAGGTCGCATACGGTATGACCAAACGTGTGGAAGAAGGGCAAAAATGGCACTGCAATGACATTCCACATGGTTACGTACCTGTTGAGGTGGAGCAAGTCGTCACCAACTGGGAAGACTTGGAACTTGACATCCCCGGAGGTGACGGAGAAACAAAACTCGGTCAGTGTTCTCACTGCATCATTCTATGGAGCAAGGCAGACGTCGTCATACCCGGTACACCTGCGGCTACCAACAAGCCTCCGTCACCTCCACCGTCTCCAAGAGATCCACCGGATCATGACGATTCTCCGGGAACTCCTGATGCAAGCCCGTCTCCTCCGCCGAAGAGGTCTCCGTCTCCTCCGCCACGGAGGTCTCCGCCCCCTCCGCCGAAGAGGGGACGCCGCACTAAAGCCTCTGCCCCCACTCCACCAGCGAAGAAGGCGCGAAAAACCAGAGAGAAGCCCGCACCAGAGAAAAGAGCGGGTGAGAAGACTCTAGAGGAGCTCGAAGCCTCGGTCAAAGCAGACACAAAGAGGCAAATGGCCGAGTGGAGGAAAAAACATGAGCCGGAGCCGAAGCTTGATCCCACTGTCGTCAAGTCATTCCTCGGTAATTTGAGCAAGGGTCAACAGAAGGCAGTAATAGTAACAGACTATGACCGCTCATTACTAAAATCTCGCCGGAAGCGGAAGGCTGCAGATAAGGAGGCGGGCCCATCCAAAAAGGTTCCTCAGCTCGGCGAGCAACCTCAACGGCCCTTGGGTCCATTGCCATCTCTGGACGAGATTAACGTGCAACGAGTAATGGCCGAGACTGGACTAACCAGAGCGCAAGTCCTGGGGGAAGAAGAGGTGCCTGTAAACACAACGTTGAACTGGCCGTTTAGGCTTGGCGAGCCTATGGTCCCTCCTGAAATGGAGAGAAAGCTACAGACGAAGATGCGCCGATTCCATGAGTGGTACTTGGAAGAATCAAGAAGGAATAAACGGCGCATGATCAAAGCAGGCGTGAAGGACCATGATTTCTACAATGGTGACGAGGATTGGGTCTGGCTGAGGTTTAAGGATATATATGAGCTGTACCACCGCGACGCCATGGACGTGGATTTGATCACCTGTTGGACACTGTAAGTACTTTGTTGTTGCTTATAATTCACAGTTTGAAAACAATAATTCCAATCTATGCTGACACGGGCTTTATTTATTGCTTAACATATGCAGAATGGAGATTCAAAAATGTCGGAGATCCGGGATATATGACGTTGGTTTCGTGGATCCTCGAAGGATAAGTGAAGATATGATATTGATGAATCCTGAGGAAACATATGGAAACCTATACAAGTATATTAAGAAACAAAATTACTGCGACTCCATACTAATCCCGTACAACATCGAGTGAGTACATACACAGGCTTCTTCTTATAGTACTATTTCATTTCTGATTATAATGTATACATGTATACAGATTCCACTGGTTCCTAATAATATTGTGTCCTGACCGGGGTGTCGTGAACGTCTTTGATTCATTGCACACTCCAAAAGAAAAACTACAGAACATCATGGACATGATGACAAGGTGATGTATATTTTCCCCTACTTAATTCACCCCTTACACTCGCAATGACTTAACTCAATTTTTTTGTTCGCAGGGCCTGGATTCAATTTCGTCAAGAACACCCGGGTATTCAACATGAAACACTAAAATGGAACATTGGCTTTCCGGTAAGCAAGTAATTTGTACATGTAGGCCTCGGCTAATATATTATATGAATTTTACTTAATTTCTTTTGGTCGACAGTGTGCCAAATAGGGGAAGGGAAATAATTTATGTGCATACTATGTTTGCGATTACATGTGGAATTGGGGACATAAAAAGCTTACACAACACGATATTATGGTACATAATAATAAACACATTTCCATTATTATTAAGTGCACAATTATTGTCTCCAACTCGGCGGATTAAATATCTTTCAATTATTTGTAAATTATAGATGATGAACCTGAAGGAAGAGTCTCTAGAGCTAGAAAGAATTGACGCAATTGCAGAACAGCTCGTCGGATGGATCTGGGACGAGGTCGTCAATCCCCGAGGAGAATTCCACTCGCCAGTACTGGAGGACGTGTCGGACAGTCCAACAAGCTAGTCGTCAATCTTAATTAAGTAGAAAATACAGTTTAAATATATATAACTCGAGTTGACATGTATGAATATCTACTTTTATAATATATATGTCTTCTATTTTGATGAAATGTCAGCTAATATGAATATAGAGTCGGCCGAATACGCATTAGAATACACGTATTAGAATATATACGTATATACACGTATATAGACGTGCATGCATGGCTACTGAAAAAAGCAAAAAAAAAAAGAAATCCGGGGCCTTTAGCACCGGGTGCAGCCACGACCCGGTGCTAAAGGCCCTGCTAAAGGCGCTGCGGGGCAGGCCCTTTAGCACCGGGTCGTGGCTGCACCCGGTGCTAAAGGCGCTGCGGGGCAGGCCCTTTAGCACCGGGTCGTGGCTGCACCCGGTGCTAAAGGGACCCTTTAGCACCGGTTATTCAACCCGGTGCTAAAGGGGTACCCCTTTAGCCTCGGATTAGTTGCACCGGGTGGAAAACCCGGTGCTAAAGGGCTTTCCCACCTGGTGCAGATGTTGATCATTCTGGTAGTGTTACCTGATGTACTAGTTAGCCAACTCCAGTCAACTAACCATTGGTCAGCCGAAATGCATCCATGTGTACTGTCCCCGTTGCCGAGATTGAAAAGAGACCGTCTTTTCCATCACCACATGTGTTGCACTGCTCCTAGACACCTACCATACTCAACAATGCACAAACTATGCCTTTTGTATGGACTTGAAATGGAACCACAAGGATCCTCCACTTCGCAAAGGTTGCCTCGAGACGTCTCCACTGCCGCTAAACAAGAAATTTCAGCCACTGGTTCCTATCGTCGTGCATGCCCCACTACGGATATGATCCATAAGTACGTCTCCGAGTGAAAATATCTCGGACATCCTGGTGCATTTTGCATAGTTCATCGAAATGCCGTCCATTTTTCCTCTGATGGCGACTGCCTTAGGTCTAATATATCTATAGTCCTTTCCATGCCTTTTTTTTCGAAAGATCCCTGGATGAATCCGGCATATATTAATAAGAAGTGCACACACAGATCCTAGCTAGAACGGACTAAACTAGATCGATCGGTAGAGCAAGAAGAGGCTCCCAGCAGACTTCTATGCCAAACATATCTTTTCACGCACGAGCTATATATACACTGAAATGAGTTATAATAACGTGACACGTTTGGATTAGAGATAGAGGTAAAATCTTGTTTTTTAAGTAACAGGTAAAACATTTTCATAGAAGCGCAAATCTAGTTTGAAACTTGAAAGTTCATAGGCCCATCAAAAGTAGATAGGCACAACAATGTGTCTTAGTCTCATCACTAGTCTTCTTTAAATAGAAGAAAAGCACACCATCTCTCCTCACTCAACAAATGGCATGATCATGATAATTGGAGTAGAGCAATGAATACAGATATGGACTAATAGGAGCACTTCAACGCCTAGTGGAAGGGGAGAAACTAAAGGCAGCAAAAGAAGTTGGGCCAGTGTCCAATTCCACTGAACACCGATTAGACTATGCGAATTCCGTTGCCTTTTTGACTTTGGTTCCTAAACGAATGATCTAGGTTACATGACATTGGCAATAAAAAGGGGTCCAAGCCGGCATTACCATTTGCCAATAAGGAGATCAAGTTCAAGGCACATGAAGGAAACAAAGGCGATCCCATTGAGAGCTTGAGACTTGAGAGTGCTGCACTATTGAGGAGGCCACGGCAATGGAGAGGGCACCGGCTCTGTGTCTTCTGATCATCCTGTTGGGATTCTACCTGGTTCCCTCCAGTGCTGTACCCCTCTCAAGTGAGCTGACACCTCTCAACTTTGCCTGCTTCGATTCTTTCTTCTGTGGCTTTGCTGTGATAGCACGTACGTGATCAGACCATTCGTTTATGTGGCTTGCAGCAGGATTGCAAAAGACGATGCCCGTGCAAGAGGATGGTCAGATGCCACCAGTTAAAGGCACCCCAGAGCCAGAGGTACCATAGTATGACAACATGTCATTTCACCAAATGCTATCTATTACCTCATTATCCCCATTTTCGCCGGTAACACGCTAGAATTTTGTAGTTCATGTTAGTAGGATTTCCCCGGTGCAAGTTAAGCCTTAACTACAAACTTTATCATATATAACTGCTTTTCGTTTACCAGATTCTAATCCTAAGATATGATGCTTCACTTTGTTTTGCTGTCGATCATGCATCATCTCTTTTAGATGGAAACGGCGATTATTGTGCCAGAAGATGACGAATCCATAATCTCCGAGAGGATGGCCTTCGAGACTCAGGACTACGGTCCCCCGGTGCCAAACAACCACCACAAACCACCGGGCTGGAGATGAGCGGCGTCACGGTACGGTGATCATTTTGACCAGTGTCATGCTCTTGGCAGATCAGCAGATGCTCAAGAATCTTGCATATATTGGGGCGCCACTGTTGGAGCTTGTGCCCCAGATACATATGTATCCAAGTATTCATCACGTCATGAAGAGCAAGAAAACGTGATGTTTTACTTTGTAACAAAAAAGAAATGTGATGTTTAGTGTGGTTAATTTTTGCAAGTAATACAGATGAATATGTGGTTTAAGCGGTGATATGTACGATTATTGATAACTTGATTTCAAGTACAAATAGTTTGGTAAAAGAGTAAATTGCACCCATCATACAACAACTTGGTGGGTGGGTGCAAATTGGTCCAACAACTTATAAAATGCTCAATTTAGTGCAATAACTTGATAGGTGGGAGCAAATTGGTCTAGCAACTTGTAAAATGCTCATTTTAGTGCAATAACTTGGCAAATTGGTGCATCTATAGTCCAAACGTGACAATCGTAACGTATTTCCTAATGTTGGGCTGAACGTTGTCTTCAAATTCATTATTTTTTATATAATGATTTAATTTTGGTTAAGAATATTAAATTTATATTCAATATTGATAAGTTCGCCCTTGTTGTTTTCTATATATTTGATTATATGCATTTTTCAGCTTAAAAAGGAAACCAATATTTGTGCTTTAGTAGTTTGGCATAAATATTTTTAAAGCCTCCAATACTTGTTTCGTAAGGGAAAAATAGCTAAAAGGATATAAACAAAATTGTTTTCTACAAAATTGTTTTCTACGTAATTGTTTCCTACTTCCTACTCACACAAACGTCCACGCCCCTATTTCACCTGCCTCTTATAGTCTCTGAGAAATTTTGAAAATTGACATTTCAATTCGTGAGTCTTTCAAAATTTAGCACCCTAACAGACATGTCATATGAGTATATGACTCCAGTGGCTCTCCCACGGCCTGCCATTATAACTAACCCCTCTGTTTTCACCTCGACCACGAAGCCTATCCATTGGCAATCTTATCAGAAATAGAAACCTCAAATCCCCTATCCATACCGCAAAACATGGGGTGCCACAGGCGGCATGTGCACCCTATGCAGGATCAGGACACGTGGATATCAACTAAGGGATTTGTTTAGAAGAAGGTGTTAGTTTATCTCAAATGAACCCGGTTTGAAGGCAACAACACGGGGGTAGGGGGGGTGCAATATGACCGGTATTCCTGAGACAGGGGTGGGTGATGGCAAAAGTGCACAGTAGTGGGGTTGTTTTTTTGTGGCTATAGTTTTGACTACAAGGTTTGGCCTCACTCTACTTGTTTGAATCTGAGTACCTTTTTGCCGCTTATATGTTGTCACATTCATAGGAGGCTCCCGGCCGGCGCATTGGATCATGCAGGTGAGCTTCACATACATTCACTCGTAGTATAGCATGTCGTAGTTCATGATCGCATTTCTTTCCATGCACACCAGAATGTTGGAAGCATACTCCCATCATCATCTTCCTGGAGGAGTTACAAGAGGCGCTCTCCAAGGGTTAGGTACATGCATTGGGAAGCTGTTTGCTCCATAGACTATATGGCTGATGTGCAATGCCCATGCGGTATCAAGCCTTCATATGAACTTGTTTATAAGGTCGTTAGCCAGCTTGACAATAACCGTAGGGAGAATGTGGAGTCTCTAGAATTTGGAGGGTTACTTAAATTCCCAGATTTGACAGATAACCTTGAACCATTCGGGTTATGGTTGCTTGGCAAGATTGATCACGGCACATCGCAGCTCGTAGTGGATGAGCGTGTTCGCGTATTCGTCGGGCCAGAGAAGGCACGTGAAGTTTTTGGGATTCCTTCAGGGGGTAGATGTGTCCGAGACCCAGAGGTTCAGAATGATCGGAAGTGTGCCGAGGCTGTAGCTAGGTATGCATTGCGTTCTCAAGGCGCACGGTGCCCCCTTGAGAGCGCGCATGAAGTGGTAATGGCAAAACATTGTCTTGGCTCAAACCCTACTAATGGCGATGTCTTCTGAGTAGCGTTTGTCTTCTTCGTCATGGCGCATCCAGGATGCATGGATTGGACCGCGTGATGTTTTGGCCGACTCTACTGAAGATCCACAAAATCAGCAAATGCAACTGGGCGGCATTTGTAGCGGAGGACACGCTGCATGCAGCATGCAATCTGAGGACGTCCATGGGCGGAGCGCAGGCACATACTGATGCGAGAGGTTGCATGGTTCTACTCCAGGTAATGCATGATTTGAATGACGATGGTTTTAGGATTGAATATACGTTTAAGATTCTGGTCTGGTTGCCCATGTGCAGGTGTTGTATTTGCGCACAGTCTCTGGTCCTGAGGATGCAATTACGGTGGCCCGCCCGCCATTAATCAGTTTACTTGGAGCGACCAGAATGCTCATGCTTATGGCAGCAGCGGCAGCACGATTAGGAAGGATATACCGCACAATGGAACCGCCAGCCGCTTTTGATACAGCGACAATGGGTACGGTTGATGATCGAATCCATCGGCCATCATTCGCAAGCACAACCGACACCTTCTGTCATGGCGTAGCTATCGGGCATGGATCATCAACCCCAATGACACAGGTACATCGATGTGGCTAATCCTCTGAGTGACTTTTTTTCCTCAGTTCTCGCGCGGAATAAGAAGGGATTTGCTTGTGGAATTAAAGAAGTACAATGCTCGAATGCTACGTTCGGTGCGCAAGGTGTTAGAGATCGAGGGGTCATTACTGGTTGATGGTCTAGCCACTGGACCAGGACATGCAGGACACCCAGTGTCTGCGGGCGTGAGCCAAGATGATGCGACAATGGGCAGCACCCAGCACTATGAGGGTTTCACAACCCCGCCTGCGAGTATGTAGCAAATATTTGCTCGCACTAGTTCTGTATGCATGGCAAACCCATCTGGGCTTAACATGGAAGTCATCTAATCGCAGAGAGTTCATTGGTCAGTCAACAAAGATTGAAGCATTCTGCCAAGTTTGAAGCACGTATCATTCTCTCATGTACTGAAGCTCCACTTCACCGACGGGAGTTCCGCGTCAACACCAGCGCCTCCATCGACAGATTCAACTATGGAGACTCTAGGTCATTCCCTACGAATTTGTTCCTATTTGGCAATATTGCGAGACGAGCGAGGTATGGACAGGTACTGGGTGATGCAATTTGTTTGGTACGTATGCAATCCTTTTTTAGCACCACGCGGCATAATCCGAATATGAATTCAGTGGTGTGTTTGTCATGACTGGCTGATCTCCCACCATGTCGAATGCTCCGGTGAGGTTGCAAGTTGCAGAAGTACGTAAAGTAGCACGTATGCGCCTCTCCTTGCGTGCTGCATTCCTTCGTTGCCTTGTAGTCTTCTGGTCTTCCGTTTCACCGTTGAAAGAGTTTTTCTCCTCGGAGATGTCCATGATGAGCTCGGTTTCATGGTGGTTACCAGCTCTATTGTTGCTAGCCATGAAGACCTGCCTACTAGGGTCGTGATCACAGAGCTTTGGATGATCTGGGTGCGAGAGAAGTTGCCGCTCGAGCCTTCTGATGAAGAAGTGAGTGAAGCAGTCTTGCCGTCCTGGTAGGGTAGTTCCTCAATGATCGCCGCGGCAAAGTCACGACTCGTTATCTTGGCGGGAGTCAGGGGGAATCAAGCCAGGCCAGTGAGCAACTAGTCCTAGTGTCCTGGTGATGATTAAACCCAATGGGAGGCGAACGAGTGGCTCTTCGAGTAGTGCGTTGAATTTGATGCGCTACTGCTTGTAGATTTCTTCGCAATCACCAAGCAAGATCGTGAACTCTTCTTTGTTGTCCTCCAATGGCTAAAGCGCCAGCTCGGAGTCCTTGGAGTTGTCCATGACTAGCTTGGGGAATTGGGTTGTGATCTGCTAGAGCCCCGCGGTGTACATCTGCTGATATACAACCGCAGAGTTGTTGAGTTCGAATGGGAATCGGCCTGGGTGGTCCTCCGATGGCTGAAGCGCCAGCTCGGAGTCCCTAGCTCCTTCCATGATTGGAAACGAGTTGTACCCGGACCAACTTGATGAATCCCACTCGGAATCGGAGTCGAAGTCGAGGTCGACGTCGAGGTGGAAGCCTAAGTCGATGTCGAAGTCAAGGCCGAAGTAGTCGTCGAGAGTTGGTTCTCGACGAGATCGCCGAGCGGCTCTTGTGGAGTCGCCGTCATCGAGGCAGGGTCTGGTTTATCCGCGAGGTATCTCATGAACTTGCCGTCACCCAAGGCGATGAACTTCCATGCGCCCAAAACGAAGGTTGCGACCTTCTCGATGCCGTCGGTGTTGAAGCTTATCCCATCGCGCCATGTGTCGAGCTTTCGGTGAGTTGCCCCACGGTAGGCGCCAGATGTTGGTGTTCAACGACCAAGTACCTGCCTAGGGTACCTCAGAGAGTAGTTTCGTGGGTCTCGTCGAGATCCAAGGAGCGATGGTGCACACACGAGACAAATATTTTAGATAGGTTCGGGCCGCAATGTGCGTAATACCCTACGTCATGTATGATGTATTGCCTTGCGTATGAGTTGTGTTGTTTTGGTGGGGTCCCTGCTCCGCCTTATATGTACGGGGAGCATAGTTACAAGTCAGTTACATGATCCTAGTCGTATACAACAATGAGTAGTGTAAGATGGTATTTTGGGAAGTCTTCTAACAATACATGACAGTTCTCTGAGCCAACTACGTCGTCTTGCACCATAGCCGACTGCTTCATGGAGTAATCGGGTCAGACTACTCTACCGAGTAGTTTAATCCCGTACACGAGTGGCCTTAGGGTTTCTGGTCCCACAAGTTTCATATACAACTTTTTGTAAATTGTAAAGAAAGAATATATATATATACACACACACAATACAAACAAAAGTAATAAGAAAAGAGGTTCTAGTAGCGAGTAAAAGCCCTCATAATCCGATTCATCCCTTCGCACTATGAACGCCAAAATGCATGCAGCGTACGGTGAGTTCAACCTGATTATTGTTCCGAGTGCGAATGTTATTGATGATCTTCCCGCGTATATACCTGCTCTTCGTATGCACAGTAATGGCCATCTTTCTTCGGAACATAGCGCTGCATTTGTACAATAGCCTCACCAGTTCCATTTTATGGTCTGAATCGTAGCCATTTACTTCTATTTCTTCGAGTGAATCCAATGCAACGTTGTTTGTCTTCTCTTGACAGCCGCATGGACATCCTGAGGACTTGCAGGGATAATCTGCTTCCTGAACCAAAAAAAAAAATTGTGAGAATGTATGCAATTTAAGACAAGTATAGTACGTACACGAAAATTATCTACACATCCAGAGACCAGATCGATGTCATCATGGGGTATTAAACAATATACCTATTATTACAATATGGATCTAATAATATGTGTAGAACGTACACGGGGCTAATAAGAAAACATAAAAGCTAGGTACTTAAACGACAATGACGTACAAATGAATTAATGAAGTAGTTATATATGCACGTACCGTACTATGGCCTTGTTTAGATGCCAAATTTGGGTGCCAAATTTGACGTCTTGATGTACGTGCGTCACTGTAGCATTTCGTTTGTATTTATAAAAAAATTGTCCAAATATTGATTAATTAGGCTCAAAATGTTCGTCTCGCAAAGTACAACAAAACCGTGCAATTAGTTTTTGATTTCATCTACATTTAGTACTCCTTGCATGTTATGACATTTTGATGTGATGAAAATCTTATTTTTGCATAGTGAAATTTGGGGTAGAATTTGGGATCTAAACAAGGCCTATAACTCAAATGCACCACAAGCTTTCTTGCCCACACACTTCATGCATGTAGCACTGTTGTCATAAGGGAATGCTCTATCACCGTGAATCTTACCACCAAGACCTGGCACTTGGAAAGATTAATTGTTAATGTTCTCTAGGTATCTCTCGTATTCTTTTCTACCCTGCAAAAAACACATAAAACAGAAACATCAGGGGCAGAGTTGTATCAACAGAAAGTAGGTGATTTGGTTCTCACGCGAGTACGTGTGTGTGGTGTGCTAGCTAAGCTGGGTCGCACCTTTGCAATGTAGACCGTCACGTCCAGCTCGTCAACGATGTCAAATCGCCGCATGAGAGCCGCTGCATCAAAGTTCGCTGAGGTCACCAGACGCCGGAGATGGCGCCCGGCCTCTGCGAAGTGGTGGCGGCTCGTCCCGGCGTCGAAGCTAGGGTTGTACCGTATCACCTCAGAGCCTAGAGGCCGCGACGCAGAAATTGGATAGGCTGTACGGAGAAAATGATTCGAGCTCTGGGGCGGCAACCTGGAGCTGCAAGCCTTCAAATCCCCCCAATGGTCTCTAGGCGCCGCAGCGAGTCAGAGCGAATGGAGAGGACAGGAGCTCCATCTTTCATGGTGATCCACTCTAGGACAAGCTCCTTCAAGCTTGGGCAGCAAGTGGAGACGAAGCATTCCAGCTCGCGGCCGTCGACGTGGGCACTCTTTATCTGGAGGGTGGCCAACGCCATGAACGCGTGCGCGCCGCCGGTCGTCGGTGGCAGCTGGAACCGGAGCGTGCGGCTGAGATCAAAGCGTATGGCCTTAAGCCTCTCGCACGGGGGAAGCAGGAGCTCCTCCTCCTCCTCGTGCGCCGCGCTGTTGCAGGGCAGCGAGAGCGATAGCTCACCGGTGAGGCGTTCCGAGGCGAAGCGCAGCCACGGAGCCACGCGGTCCGTGTGGATGCCGGGCGAGCCGTACGGTATCGTGATCTCGAGGCGGCTGACGGCGGCCGCCGAGTGGGCGGCCAGGGCGCCGTCGACGTGGCCGTGCGCTTGCGCCGCGGACACCGGCTCGTTCTGGTAGTGGAAGGAGAGCTCGGGGAGGTAGGCCCAGACGCGGCGCCAGCGGCGGGAGAGGATGCTCGTGCGCGCGGCCTCGGCGGTGTTAGGGAGGTAGAGTAAGATGCTGTGGAGCCGTGGAGGAGGTCGTCGGAGAGGCTGCTGATGCGATCCGCGCCTCCGCCTCGGCAGCCGCCGCCGCGGACGACGTCGCCTTGATCCGTTCTCCTTGTCTTTTGCGGGTATGGATAGGAGGTACCCATGATTCGATGTATCAATTTTATTTTAATGACTCGTTGTTCCTTTGGATTTTCGGCGACTTCCTGCAGCTAGCGGCACACGGCTACTTCTCTAGTCGTCGTTCCTCCCGTGCGATCTGACAGCGCTTCATATAAATTTGCTTCGGTATATGTATACTATCACTACGGGAAACCCGGAGTTTGCCGAGTGCCTGGGGCACTCGGCAAACCCCGAAATACACTCGGCAAAGGCTTTGCCGAGTGTAACACTCGGCAAAGGGGTTACGGCATAGCTCGTGTCGGCAAACAGGCCCTTTGCCGAGTGTCTTCTGTCGGGCACTCGGCAAAGGCTTTGCCGAGTGCAAAGCCAGCACTCGGCAAAATAAAGCACTAACAGACGGCCCGCCGCCGTCCGTGGACGGCTGTTAGGGCTAACGGAACCTTTGCCGAGTGTCACACTCGGCAAAGACACCAGCCTTTGCCGAGTGTTGGACCCCGACACTCGGCAAAGCCGGACAACCCTTTGCCGAGTGTAAGGGCTTTAACACTCGGCAAAGGTTGCATATTTGCCGAGTGTAAAAGCCAGGACACTCGGCAAAGGCTGTTCCAGAAATGACAGAAACAGCCTCTTTGCCGAGTGTTAAAGCCAATACACTCGGCAAAGCACCTCTTTGCCGAGTGTAACACTCGCCAAAGGCTCAAATTTTTTCCTGTTTTTATTAATTTTTTGCGTTAAAAGGACCCCTCAACAAAAACATCACAGGCAGTTTATAATAGGCATCACAGGCAATTCATATATATATATAGCCACTAAACCATCAAACAACCATAAACAAACACATATAAGTCACTAAACCATCCAACATCACAGAAATGTCACAAATTCAATATCCAAACATCCAACATCCATCATTCATATGTTACAAAGTCCAACATCCATCACTCACGGAAGAGGGGGTCCGAACAACGATCTAACCGCCCGCGCCGCAAGGTCTTCGTCTTGAGGGCCGTCATTCGACGCGGCCGAGCCAGGAGCCTGCCCAAAAGAGATTAGTGGTGTGTGTTACAAGATTTTGGACAGAAATGAGTTGTGAAATGAAATCATAGGGTTCTCAAGTGACTCACGGGAGAAATAGGAACACGTGGTGGTGGAGGCGGTGGTGGCATCGGCGGCGGCGGACCTTCACCCACGCGCTGGCCAATGCTCTGCAGGTAGGCAAATACCTGCTCCTGCCACACTCGGTTCGCCCGCTCGGCCTCCTCCTGCTGCCTGTCTTTCTCGGCCTCCGCCTCCCGTATCTGCTGCACCTCCAACTCCAGCTGCCTCCGTCTCTCCGTCTCTTCATCCAACCGGGCCTGCAATATTCAATCACATTGTTATAATACATTATAAACGTAAGCAAACTTCACGTACAAAGATAGAAATAGAAATAACCTGGAGTGCCTGCATCCCGAAGTGTGAACCGGGAAGAGGCTGGCGGATAGCCGCTGAAGAGCTCGTGCTCCTGGCTCGAATCTGGGAGAGTGTGGGGGTAGAGGCCGTGTCGATGGTGTTGTTGGCGATCAAGTACCGCCCGTGCTTCTTGCCTCCTCCCGCCCTCATGACCACTTCTCCATCAATGTCGTGGGCGGTCGGATCCCAGTCTGGCCCGTGGACCTCCTTCGCGACCTCTTGATATGCTGTGAGGCGACTGTGGACGCTGGCGTTGCTGTATGCCGCGGGCCCGTCCTCCGGGTTGTACCGGACGTCGGAGGTCGCCTTGCCCTTGTGGGCCATAGCAAAAGCCTCGAGCTGTGAGCAAGGCGCACCACCATGTGACGCCGACTGAAAAAACAAACAATATGAATTAGTAATTACACAGAATAGAGTGAGCGAATATAGAAATGACTCGTCGTACCCATTTGGCCCTGTACTCCTCGAGGCTAAGGCTGCCCTGATGGTGTGAGACACCGGGCATCAGCAAACGCCGCTCCCGGCAAAGGTCGTGCTGAGCGGCCCACTCGGCGCTGCACCACTTGTCGACTATCACCTCCCAGCACGTGGGATGCGGGGCGCACCACCACGGAATCGCCTACAAGACATCAAGTGTACGACATATAACAAGATCGAATTTAGAGTACTTAATCTTAGAATAAAACAGTATCGATTTACATACCGCCAGATACTGCTCCTTGGTCAACTTCATGTTTCTTGCCTCCGTTTTCTTCATGGAGATCTTGAGTGCCGCGAAATAATCAATTACGGCCTGCACGCGCGCCTCGTAGTGCAGGTCCTTGACAAGCTTCCAGCAGGCTGCGTGTGCCACAGCATCCGCCGAAGCCTCCTCTCCCGGGGCGCATCTGTAAAAGTCCTGCGCACATATACATGATGAATGTTGCATTATTTGTAGATTGTTCAATGAAAGTGTTGTGTTGAGCAGTGTAGTGCAACGAATACTTACCCAAAGCTCTCCCTTTACCCGCTCGGCCTTGTTGTTGAAGATCCTGCGCTCCCGGTCCTCCTGATCGCCAGCGGCGACGTAGTGGTCAAAGGTGTAGGCCGGCTCCTCCCTGCCGCCAATGGTCACCAGACCCGGAAACAGCTCCCTGCAAAGAAGACCCAGGATGCCGTTGACTTTGCGGGCGTGACCAGCGCCTGGGGTGACCATCACCCAATTCCTGCCCAAGTGATTAAGATAAATTGTTAGTCCATCTTGTGATTTCCAACATATGAATATGAAACGAGAAGGTCTGTGTAACATCTAAAATTACTTACCTTGGAGGGCTGGGTGCGATCACGGGGCGACGCTCCATGGGTATCGGGCGCTTCGGGAGTTGCGAGGGGCCTCGCTGCCAAAGGGCCGAGTTCTCAGAGCAGGTGGACCCCTCTACGTCCTCGCCCTCGGGGTCCTCGGCCCCGTGCTCCTCGGCCACGTGCTCCACTGCCTCGTGCTCCTCGTCCTCGCGGTCCTCGTGCTCCGCGGCCCGAGTGTCCGCCGCCGAAGGAACAAAGTCCTCGTCGGACGAAGACGACGAAGGTACGGGGGTCCGCTCTCGCCTCTTGCCCCTGCCTCGCCCCCCGCCTGCGGCCTTCTTCTTTCGCCCCTTGGCACCAGACGACCCAGCTGCCTCGGACCCCCCATCTTTAAATTTCCGGTACAACGACATGACGTTCCTCATCGCACCGCCACGACCCACCATATTGGTCCAATCACCTGCGATCAACAAAAACATACAATTATTAGATTTCACATATAAACATAAATAATTAGAAAAACGTGTAATATATAAGAAATATGACCCAACATAAACTATTAGACAGAGATGATGTAATATATAAACGTACTTTTATTAGAAATAATCATCCGGATCAGGATTATCTGGATCAACGGTCGCATCATCACTATCGTACATTTCGAGATGTTCATGGTCGTCCTCCAAAGGCGGAGAAATGTCGTCGTCTTCGTCATTGCCTAATTGTAATCGCTCTAGTAACTCTACCTCCTTAGCATTATGAACCACATCTCCAGTGTCCTCGTCAACAAACATTTCTGAGTCTAAATCCATTCCGACCGCTTGGGTTAAGTCTATCTCAAAAGATCCTTCTAGCCCATTTTCTTGGAAGAACTCTCCATCATAGGTGTTTGGATCTATGTTATAATCTTCATTGTTTGGGACTGGAGAAAGAGGTTTGCTTCCACCAAAATTAAGCTCGTATATTTCTTCAAGTCTCCCATAGTAATCGACCCCATCAGAGCCTGGAGTATAGACTCCGGTACTTGTAGTCCTTCGATTGGGCATCCTCTGCTCATGACTTGTTGTGCGAAAACGATAACCATTCACGTCATATCCGGTAAATGACTTGACCTTATACGCACAACCATCGGCGATCTGTCTCAACTCGACACTCATAGACCCATCGGATTGACCCTGCGAGTTCGACCAGGCATGTTTGTACCTTCCGTTACTCATAGACTCAGTAACGTCGAATTTAGGACAAGACTGAAATTAAGTGTACCTTCCGTTTGAACCAAGAAATAAAATCTGGGTTTCCATGTTTAAGAAGGTCATCAACTTCGTGTGGGGTAGGAGCCCTCCTATTACGCCAGAATTGATCAAGAAATTCCCTGTATGAACGAGAAACAAGAGTGTTGGATGCAGAATAGTGGCTAGGTACTTGAAAACAAGATCGTTCTGAACTTACCGCATGTATGGCTCAACTTCGGATAGATTGGTGAGCACATAGAGCATGATAGCGCGCCACTCTACATTTGTCAAATTTTTGTTGGTGCCTTCACTTGCACTTCCTAGTTGCCCTCGGAAAAGGCTGAGGTTCGATTCAACTTCGTCAACATTATAACGAGGCGGTGGATTGTGCACGTTAGGGAGGTTGTCAGCATAATACTTCGTCGTGAAGTTTGACACCTCCTCGAGAATGTATGCCTCTGCAATAGATGCTTCAATCTTGCATTTATTTTTGCATTTAGTTCGAAGAACCTTCTGACATCTTTCAATTGGATAGCACCACCGGTTCTGCACAGGCCCTCCCATTCGTGCCTCATACGGAAGGTGCAGAATCATATGCTGCATCGGGTTGAAAAAGCCCGGTGGAAATATCTTCTCCAACTTGCATAGCAACACGGGAGCAAGCTTTACCGAGTATAGTTCTCCGTAAATCCATTCCTGACGAGATGTTTACCCATGACAACTTCTGTTTGGCGTTTACGATTGTCGCAAACCGCGCATGGACAGAAAGTAGTTGGCACCCCTTTCGCATTGGCAAAAGCTTGCTTCAAGAACGCATCAGTCTTGGCAATCCATTCATCTGTACATTCACCTTTACTTGAGCGGCCAGTGTACATCCACTCACGGTCATCCATCCCTTTACATGTCACCGAGCAATAAATTTCTTCCATACCAAATTTATAATAATAAATGCATCTACCGGATGCTAGCTTTATGTCTAATAGGTAAAGATAGGTCCTAATCCCACCCGAGGATGTGTAGACGGGTAGTTTCCATGCTCTACTCGTATCCAAGACGGAATTTCGGCAGCACCTCCCCGCTGTTCTCCAAATACACGTCCAATTACGGAGATTGTGTATTCGGAGAACAACAGGGAGATGATGCCGAAACTCAGCCTCGGTACGAGTAGAGCATGGAAACTACCCATCTACACATCCTCGAGCTGTCCAGAAACGTGGACAATTCGAAACAGATACGGTTAGACATATGCAATGATTCACATATTCACAACCGTATCTCTTTCGAACGGGAGACGCCTAACTAGGTTACGTGACACAGTTGTGCACAATCTTGGCCTGTTGTATTTAACTGTACGGTATGAATTCTTTGTCATGTTTTTGCGTATCATACAGTAAATAAGATGTCATATCATCTTTCTCAAGACGCAAGAGGAAGATGACCCTTCATCTTATTTACTGTAGGAAACGCAAGAACATGGCAAAGAAGCCACACGGTAAAGATAAATACAAGAGACGAAGAAGGTACACAACTAAAAAACTGAGCGCGTATGGTTTTGCATGTGCTCACCTACGGGCTCGACGGCGGGCGAGTCGGTGACGCTCGTGTCGGTGCAGACGGCGGGGAACAACGTGCGGCGTCGGGGTCCAAGTAGAAGATGGTGCAACAGCCTCACTGAAATAAAAACAATTTTTTGTCAAATAAAAAATTCGGCAGCACCTCCCCTACACGGGGAGGTTTCTGAAACCACACATCCTGAAAAAAACACGGCACGAAGGCCGACAACCACATACACAATATTCATGGCACTTGTTTGACATGGCCTAATCCATTTGATAGCAAAACAAAGGCCGACAACCACATTCATTACTAAATTCTACCAAAAATCAACCAATTCAAAATGTACCAATTCTAAATCTAACAACTACAATTTCACATCAATTTCATAATTTCACAAAGAAATTCATATTACTACTTCCTACCACAAAAATAGCAATTACCACATCCTAGTTTTACAGCAAAATGAACAAATTAACAAAGGTAACAAGAGGACGGGCGGGGTACCTACACGAGATGGGCGGGCGCGGGGACAGGAGGACGAGCCGGCAGCCGGGGAAGGAGCGGGGACGGGCCGGCCTGCGCGGCGGCCGAGCCGGGGCTGACGCGGACGGGGCGGGGACGGCCGGGGCCGGGGCGGGAACGGCCAGCCGGGGCGCGGGCCGGGGACGGCCGGCCGGGGCCGGAGCGGGGACGGCCGGGGCCGGGGCCGGGGACGGCCGGCCGGGGCCGGGGCGGGGGCGGGGGCCGGGGCCGGCGCGGGGACGGCCGGCCGGGGCGCGGGCGGGGACGGCCGGCCGGGGCCGGGGCGGGGACGGCCGGGGCCGGCGTGGGCACGGGCGGAGGCGGCGGCCGGTGCGGCGGCCGGGCCGGGCGGAGGCGGCGGCCGGCGTCGCGTGCGGGGAGCGGTGGCGGCGGCGGGAAGCGGTGGCGGCAGAGCGTGCGGCGGTGGCGGCGTGCGGCGGCGGCGGGCGGGGAGAGAGGCGGCGGCGCGGGGAGAGAGGCGGCGGGCGGGGAGAGAGGCGTGTGTGGGTTGGGGCGGCCGTGTGGGCGGTTAAGTCCCCCGGCCCAACCCCCTGTTTGCCGAGTGCCCTGGATCGGGCACTCGGCAAACAGATCTGATATGTGGCCTGTTTGCCGAGTGCCCGATCTAGGACACTCGGCAAACAGATCTGTCCGCTGACGTGGCCGTGCGCGGCCGAAGAGGTGGGCCACGTGGCATGTTTGCCGAGTGTCTGGCCCAGGGCACTCGGCAAACAGGCCTTTGCCGAGTGCCTACACTCGGCAAAGGTGCCACGTCGGCCAATGACGTGGCCCGGCCGGCCAGCCCACATGGCCTCTTTGCCGAGTGCCCCAAGGAGAGCACTCGGCAAAGGTCTTGTTTGCCGAGTGTAGCACTCGGCAAACATTTCCCAGACCAATTCTTACATACCAAATTTTTCAAATTCGGTCAAATACACATCAAAATATCTTGTCAAATACATTCAACAATGCACATTTTATGCTTAGATGAAATGTTTTCATTATTTGAAGCATATATATCTAATAATTCCTTCATATATTTCATTATTTCATGCGGAGAAGGGCGTAAAAATAATTTAAAAAATATCAAATGGGTCCGAAAAAATATCATAACTTCAAATGAACCAATCTACGTCGTCTATTGCCTATAGAAAAAGTTATGAACTCAAACTCTAATTCAACTTCACTTCGTTTCGAAATCCGGCTGTCTCCTTCTCAACTCTCCGAAACTTCTATGGGGATATGCTCCGATTGGAAAGGGTCGTATATATAAACTTTTCGAAATCATCTCAACTTTTTTCCACAGACTTCACATAAGATATAAAGAGCCTTTGACAAGTATCACTAGAAAAAAAATAAAGTTTGGACCCCAAAAACATAAGTTTAAAAACTAAGGTTCTGACTTTGCCGAGTGTTTACCAAGCAACACTCGGCAAAGGATAGCTTCGCCGAGTGTCGAGTGGTGAACACTCGGCAAAGGCTAGCTTCGCCGAGTGTTGCTTGATAAACACTCGGCAAACCCACCAAGTTTTACAAAAATATTTTTAAATTTTCAAACTTTTATGTTTGAATTCCAAGTTTTTTAAGAATATTTTCAAATTTTCAAATTTTTTCAAATTTTCAAATTTTTTGCCACCTCTTTGCCGAGTGTCTCTGACCTGACACTCGGCAAAGGTGCTCTTTGCCGAGTGTCTTTGACCCGACACTCGGCAAACCGGTGGCCGCCCAAACGGCCACGGACGGCCGCGAACGGCCGGTGGCGTGTGTGGTGGCTGACGAGCACGTGCGCCTTCTTTGCCGAGTGTCTCCGGCCTGACACTCGGCAAAACACCTCTTTGCCGAGTGTCGCTGGCCTGACACTCGGCAAAACAACTCTTTGTCGAGTGTCCCGTGTATGCCGAGTGCCTTGCCAAGGGCACTCGGCAAAGGCTTTCTTTGCCGAGTGCCCGACAGAATACACTCGGCAAAGGGCTGGACACTCGGCATACGTCGGGTTTCCCGTAGTGTATTCAGAGGCTGAATTTATTTTCTGTTCTGTTTTTCTTTTGTTTTCGAGAGGACCGTAACCCATTGCCTGCGAGGAACACTGTTACTTGTTCCAATTGTAAACTTTTCTCGAGATTGAGCACACAAAACCTAAATAATGGGCTCTAAAGGCCCGACGTAAATTTGTCGGTACTAATACTAATTTAATGAATTATTAGTACCGAGCTCAAGTTTTGGGAGGCTATTTAGTACATGATTAAAATGTCAACCGGTACTAAATATCACCCTTTAATATTAGAATTCTATGTATGGTGACACTTTATGTTGTGTTGGAAAACCTCAATTTAGAAATTATTCTTTACGGCTCGTTGAATAATTGCTTGCATTGCAACGGGAAGAAGTTTTGAGTCCAAACCGTTTGGGTTCGGTTGCCGCAATGGGAAGATCAAGTTATCCAAACTAGACACACCGTCCGATCTCACGAGGCTATGGTCAAGTTCTAATGCTAGTGCTAGATACTTGCATGCAAATATTTGGTTTTTTTAATGGACACTTCTCGTTCACCTCCCTCTATTGTCACCTCGATCGTATCACCACAAACATGCGGAACTGTGGTGTCTACACATTCCGTGCTGATGGTATGGAACTTAGACACCTTGAGCTTTACTTCTACTATGATGATTCCAGTCTTGAGCATCCATATCTCAGGTGACGTAGCGATGTCGTATAAGTGTCACTTTCATTCCTTACATTTGAATTAGCGCAAATTAATCCCTTAACTAATTAAACCATACACTAATCTTTTCTGCCTCGGTTTAACAAAACTTTACTATCATATAGCAACGGTATAGACCACATAATAATTTAATTAATCATTGTTTGCCATATCATTATTGCTAGAAAGTTTCTTCTTGCACTTATACTAATAAGAAAAAAGAATAGATTTTTACTCAAATATTTTGAATGATGAGTTGAAGAAAACACACTATTCATATGTGATCAATTTTGCTATTTTTCCGTAAAATTTTTGCTCTTTTCCTTTGTTGTGCATCCCTGATCACAGCCGGCTCATCAATGATGGATATGATGGCCTCCGAGAAGTAACGGGAGTTATCCGAATCCGTAGTTAGGTCACGACTGTCCAAATGTCAGACCATGTTTAGCTTCAAATTTATAAATTTTTTTTCATGAAACTCAAATTTATCATGGCACACTGGGCTTAGTTTCTTAGCCTCACGATTCCATGGTCTAAACCGCTGATAGATGACACTAAAATATTGTTAAGACAATGTATGGATGATTGGTGTATCGGTTTATTTAGTTAATGGATAAATTTACACCAATTAAAATATATGGGATAGAAGTCACATTTTGTATGAAAATACACCTTTTCCTAATAATATAAAAAAGAAAAAGCTTTAAACTCCCGAGCGCGTCGCCGCCTGTTGCGTTCGCCCCTCCTTTTTCCTTTCTCCCATTCACACCACACCCCCTCTCTCGTCGCTCTCCCCCTCTCTCGTGGCCTTCCTTTTCCTGGCGGCGACAGAGCGGCGCCGCCCTTCACCAGGTCTTCGTCGGGCCCTTCGCCGGCGACGAGCACCCACCAGGTTTGCTGGCCCCTTTTCTTCCCTTTCTGCAGTACGAAACCGAGCACCCGAACCCTAATCTAAGCTATTTGTATTCGGATCTGACCCAATCACAAAATTATAACGTATTATATGCCAATTGACCTTGATTTTTTGCACAAATTATCGGGTATACATGTGTACACCCATGTCCTTTACTGGGTCCGCCCCTGCCTTCTAGATTTTGGGTGATTCATTTTTTGGTGGCGGTCATGTTGCTTGTGTTAGTGTTATAATTTTATCGTGCTGTGATTAGGAGAGGCAAATTTATCAAATTTATGAATGTGAATTTCAGGTAAAAATTATTATTGTAGTATCTGTTTCTTCTGTTTATTGTCAATTTGTGGATCTGTGGATGCAATTGTGAGGGACGTCTCAGAATGCTAGATTGACATTCTTGTGGAAGCAAACTTATTGCTTGAAAATGTCCAGATTGAAGTAGTTATTTCATTTGCAAAGGAAAAGCATAATTGTTTCATGGGAGGAACATTACTGTTTGCACAACAAATTCTTTATTCATATCCATTGGACTTGTCTCATCTATGCTGCTTTAAGAACAAAAAGTTTGTGAATTTGTTTTGTGATACATAATATATTGGGCAGAAAGGTGGAGCTCAGATCATTGGTGCCTCTTTTATATTTCACCAGGGACTCTAGTGCCTCATTTTGTGAGGTTAGATAAGTTTCTTGAGCTGCTTGAGTTATTCTATACGTGTTTCTAGTTAATCATGGCTTTGGCTGACCAGTTCTTTTCTCTTTTCTTTTTCAGCGGGACGCTAAGCTTGGTCTAGCAACTAGATTATGAACTCTCTGTTGATCTAATAGCATTTCTACAAGAATTCTTTTTCTGGAAATTTTATTAGTTAATTAATTGCAACGATGAAGGATCATCTAATGCTGAATGTTGATGACCTAAGCATTCCTGAGCCCAATGAGGTCATTGGGGCAGTCAAGAACACATCATCTGGCAAAGCCATTGCACACTCACACTCCATGACCCATGCCATTTTAGCAATGGGAGAAAGCATGGTTTCTGAAGAAGAACCTCTTCTACAGATGGTGGAGTGTCGTATTTGTCAGGAGGAAGATAGTATAAAAAATCTAGAGAGTCCATGCGCTTGCACTGGCAGTCTAAAGGTTCACATTACTCCTCTCTTCTTGTTCAAATTATTATGGACAGATTGTCATACTCCATATCTAATTATTATTTATGGTGTCAATTTTTGTTTTTGGTCATGGGCATAGTTTAGATGGCCTTGAACCCAAGTAGCATGACCATGCAGATGAACAGCGGTCACACCACAAGGGCAGGATAGAAGGAGGTGGAAATATTGATCGGGCAGGATAGAAGGAGATGGAAATATTGATCTCTTTCTTTGCTTGATCAATAGTGATAATCCTATCCTTATATAGATGGGTTGCCTACGTAAGAAGCCAATCTGTAGATTAAGGAACCAACTCAATCAAATCTTATCTCTAAATAGCAAATCTAATCCTAGGGCAGCGGCAAACAGTACATCATCGTCATTGGTCGCATGAACAGTAACCATGCATGGCCTGGGGCTGCTCCATCTCATGGGCCCTAGTGGATTGCACCAACATGTTTGCCATTCTGTACTCTATACAGTAAAATATTCTACTGCTTAAAAATATTAGTATTCCCCTATGCAAGAGCTACATGTTAGTCACTCAACTATACTATCCATCATATCCTCAATACTACAGTTCTGTTTTGGCATTAAGATATAAAGTAGATGGGAGCCTTGTGGTATGCTGTCGTGACTTCGTTGGTGTCTTCTCTTTCCCATATTTTGATCTTTATACATTTGTGCATTGAACAATTAAATGGCACTTCTGCTTGACATTGACGATTGGTACAAGTAAATTAAATGTAGATTGATTAGGTCTCAGTTCATTCAAAACAGATTGAATACAGATCTTATATAGTGGACGCTGTAGCCAGGAACTGAAAATAGTATCACAGGCAATATCTAGGGACATAAGATGATAGCAGTTCAAGGAATTATGTCATCAATATATACAATTTCATAAATTGACCATCTGGCATAAATTGCTCAATGCTGAATGAAATGTGTTCTATTTCAACGTGTCAAGATATGTTGTCAATTGTGTTGATAGCATATTAAAACAGTCAACCTAAAACTACCCAAATGTTTTGAATAAAACCTAAATATAATTTTTCTATTATTATAGAACCTTATCTTGAGTTGGGCAGTACTCCATTGGATAAAGCTATTTTTATGATATGACTGTTGCAAGTATTTAACAAGGAAAGTATGTGGGATAGACCACATTTGAAGTAAGCATTAGTTTGATCTATGAATTGACCTCCCAGTAAATTGGGCACACCTGTTCTTTCATCTGAATATGTTTAAATTTCGAGTTGATTCTTTTTGTCATGCTTCTCATTTGTTTTAGAAACAAAAATATTTGAAATTGTGTTCCTTTTGTGTAAATTATCATGCATTTTTATGTGATGACGTTTAAGAGCGTGTACGTAAATACTCTTCTAAGATGCTTTTGGCTTGTGCTATGCAGTATGCTCATCGGGCTTGTGTACAGCGATGGTGCAATGAGAAAGGAGATGTAACATGTGAAATATGTCATGAGGTGATTTATGCTATGAACAAAGAATTGTGATTCCATTTTTCACAGATGGCAGTTATCATGAATTGTGTTGAAAATTACCTGTCTGCAGCCGTATGAACATGGGTACACTGCACCTCCCAGAGCTCATCCCGATGAAACTACCATTGACATAAGGTAGGGCATAATGCTTATTTTCATCCATAACTTGGATGCTAGAGTAGTATTTTACTATTTTTAACTTCTTAAGTTCTGTTACATATTTTCTGATGTTTTTTTTGTAACATATTTTATTTAACTGCTTATCATCACCTCATTTCTTTGTGGTTCATAGTGGTGGCTGGACCATTACTGGTACTGCATTTGACTTGCGTGATCCTAGAATCCTTGCGGTGGCACAAAACCACATCCTGGAAGCTGAATATGATGATTATTCTGCCACAAATGCCAGCACTGCCGCCTTTTGCCGTTCTGCTGCTCTTGTTGTGAGTAATACAGAACAGATGTATTTATATTGTTGCCAGTTAAGATGGCTTTATTATATATATATATGTAACATCATGTTTACCCTCTTATGTTCAGTTGATGGCTCTCTTATTGCTGAGACATGCACTGACTCTAACTGATGAAGATGATGATGATACTTCAGCGGTGTTTTCAGTAAGTGAAGGAACCATCTTGAAAATGTACTGTTAGCATCCTATGCCTAGAGCCTTAGACATTGGCATTAACGGTAATGTTGGTTTGTAATTGACAGCTTTTTCTATTGCGTGCTGCTGGTTTTCTGCTACCATTCTACATAATGGCATGGGCAATTAGTATCTTGCAGCGCCGCAGACAGAGACAGGTCAGTATGCCACTACTATGAGTATATGCATATTTCTTTTCATATATTTTAAAAATACTTTGGGAACACCTTGTAACTCATTCACTGCCATACTTGATACTCCAAAGATATTGAAGTTGAGTTGACCTTGTTATGAATTGTTTGAAATTTTGAACTTGAGTAGCCATACTCGTCTTAAAATCAAGACCAGGATCTAAGATATGCAACCCATCTTTTTTTTTACTACATCTCAGTAATGGCCTAAACATGGTTGACTCTTGCGTTTGGCTGTGACCTGTGCAATCGAATAGGTTGGAAACAGATTCGACGAAAATTAAGTTTTAGAATGAAAATCTGCACGAACTTTTTGTCTATATTACGCCTCCTCATTACCATTATTTGGTTACTCGTTGTATCTTAGTTATTTGGTTACTCGCTGCATCTTAATTATTTTGTTACTCGCTGTGTCTTAGTTGTATCTTAGTGTTGCTCTAGGGCATATCCCTAATTGCATTTGTGTGCATGTGTTCAGGAGGCAGCTGCTCTAGCTGCAACGGAGGTGGCATTCATCCTGCAGTCGGGGCAAGGGAGGGGAGTGCATTTCACCATCGCACCGGACTCCCCTGCCACACCTCAGCATGAACCACCGCACCCTTGATGGTATCTATGAGTGGCTGGATGTGGCGATAGTTCCAGCGACTGCAGATTGCTTATTTGCATGGTTCCCCAAGGATTCCATCGTGGTTGCAGTCTAGTGCAGAACCAGATAATTCTGCCTTAAAAGTTTCGTTGGTGTACTGAGTGCAAAGATGCATGTTCGTGCTTTGGATTTCGATAGTGCGTTTTGCGTGTCGGCCATGGAGTAACGGGTGTATATAACTTTACAGAGATATCTGGGCCTTGATTGCCCTAATTGTCAAAGTATGAAAAACGGCGATTTATCAGGCGTCTGTTTGGTGTGGTCTCCACGTGTGCTAGCTTACAAATGAAGCCTGGTGCGTGCACACGCTACTAACGCAATATCTTCGGACGAGCAGGATTGCTCTGAGAAACCTGTGCTCAATCCTGTCTGTTGAAATATTTGAGCGGACGTTAGCGGGGCTTTTCGAGAATAACATTCTTTAGTTTCTTACCACACCAGCACACCGTGAAAGGAGCCATCGATGGAATTTTCAGGGTGCTCGGATGAGCTTGCTGTGGCTGCGTCTGCAGCAGCTACGCGCAGCAACAGCACAGTAGCTGCAGCCAGCAGGAGAAGTGTTCATCAGGCTAGAGCCTTCTTTGTTTCAGCTTTTAGTTGATTTTAAATGCTAGATTTTAAAAAATCGGAAGGTTGGATGACTCCCATAATTGAGAGTCCAGAAGTTACCCGATTTTTGGATTTCTTAAAATTGAATATTAAAAATCGGCCATAAAACCATCCACAGCGTGTCCGGTGCTCAGAAAATTATTGCCCTGATATTCTGCATTGATGCAGAGAAAGAACCAGAGCATATAGTGGTAATCGATGCCCATGTAAAGATGGATCCGAGCTATCAGAATTACCTCATTGGCCATCTGTTTCATTCGATGGGCTGCAAAATTATTTTCTATTTAGCTGGCACCGAGGTAAGAACATTCCTCGCAAGCTTGGTTTTCAAATTCAGCATCGGCTCTGCAATGGCATGCATCGATGGCTGAATACACTCTTCAAGTTCGATTGCCACTCACACTGTGGGTAGTCTAAGCTGAAACAGACGGGGCCTAAGGGGTTGTTTGGATATCAAATTTTATCAAAACTAGATTCAGTTAAACCAGATTTTTAGACTAACAACCTAAAACTCTGTTTGGTTAGATAGCATAAAATGGGGATAACAAAAATCTGTTTTTGTCAAAACTCAATTATCGGGTTTTACCAAAAACGACTCTTCCTTGTTTTTCCGGAAACCAACTCCCGCATGCGAGTACTTTTCTCAATTTTACCGTGCAGTTACATCGCTCCACGTATATCGTGATCCGCTAATCCACTCCAGAAGCCAATTACATCGATTAAAATGAAGGAAAAGTCGTCTAGTGATATAATGATAGTGTCTACGTATGGGTGAAAACAATTTTTAATCAACGTGACCCAAACAGAGCATTCCATAAATCTAGATCTAACTAACTAACTATCTAAAACCAATTTTCCTAAAACCTAGAGTAAAACTTGTTTTGTGAAAACTTACTTGTAATCTATGAGATCCAAACAACCACTAAGACTACATAGCTAGGACAGGTAGAGAAACTGGGCAACATCCGGCATTGCAGCTGCAAGAAGGCCACGGCGTGGCGCGTCATACACGATGATTGATAAAGGGTCGTGTGGGCTGAGCGAATTGGGCCCATTCAAGCCCAACTCGCTGTATCTTCAAGCCCCGTTTGCCCGGGCACGTCACGTCGTCCATCTCAAGCATCTTCAAGGGAGGCTGAAGAGGACATGAGGCATGCCGCTCCACACCAGTTGATCCATGGCATGGCAACGGCCCCGGCCGCCGTCCGCGCCCTCATCGCCGCCGCGACCACCGTCCCGCACCTCCGGCAGATCCACGCCCACCTCCTCACCTCCGGCCGCGTCGACTCCCTCGGCCCCGTCCTCCTCCGCCGCATCGTTTCGCTGCCCTCCCCGCACCTCCACCTCCCGCTCGCCCACCGGCTCCTCCTCTCCCTACCATCCCCGCCGCTGGACCTCTTCAACCTCCTCCTGCCTCCGCTCGCCTCCTCGCCCGACCCGTCCGCCGCGGCCAGCCTCTTCGCCCGCCTCCGCGGCGGCGGCCTGCGCCCCGACGCGCACACGCTCCCGCACGTCCTCAAGGCCCTCGTGCGCCTCGCGCCGGGATCCCTCCCGCTTGTCGCCTGCACCCACGCGGAGGCCATCAAGAGCGGCCTCGCGCGCGCCGTGGTGTACGTACCAAACGCCCTCATGTCCGCCTACTCGGCCAGCGGCCACCTCAGGCGCGCCATGCAGGTGTTCGACGAAATGCAATGTCGGACTGTGGTGTCGTGGAACGCCGCACTCACCGCCTGCGCGGAAAATGACCGCCACGGCAGGTGCGCCGGGATGTTTGAGGAGATGGTAGATGCTGGGTTCGAGCCTGACCAGACGACATTCGTGGTCATGCTTTCAGCTGCAACCGAGCTGGGGAACTTGGCGCTTGGCAAGTGGGCGCACGGGCAGGTCGTTGCCCGGCGGCTGGACATGACGCTTCAGCTTGGCACGGCAGCGGTGAATATGTATGCCAAGTGCGGTGCAGTAAGTTATGCGTCACGCTTGTTTGGGAGGATGGCGGTGCGAAACGTCTGGACATGGAGCGCAATGATCGTGGGGTTTTCACAGAACGGAATGGCACGGGAGGCACTGGAACTGTTTGACAAGATGAAGGATGCATCTATCATGCCCAACTATGTCACATTTCTCGGGTTGCTCTGTTCATGCAGCCATGCTGGGCTGGTTGATGAGGGCTGCCGATTCTTCCATGAAATACAGCATGTCTATGGCATCAAGCCGATGATGACGCACTACAGTGCCATGGTGGATGTCCTGGGACGCAATGGCCGCCTCCAGGAAGCTTATGACTTTGTTATGGACATGCCAGTCAAGCCTGACTCGGTTGTCTGGAGGACATTGCTGAGCGCCTGCCAGCTGCACTCCAAGGACTGCGTAGACATTGTTGACAAGGTGCAGAAGAGGCTGCTGGAGCTGGAGCCCCGGCGAAGCGGGAATTATGTGATGGTTGCGAACATATACTCTGACATCGGGTTGTGGGATAAGGCAGCCATGGCGAGGAGGGTGATGAGAGAAGGGGGGATGAAGAAGATGGCGGGGGAGAGCTGTGTTGAGATTGGAGGGCGGATTCTGCGGTTCATCTCAGGGGATGATTCTTGCCCTGGATTTGACGGTGCTTGCAGGATTCTTCATGAGCTGAACATCAACATGAGAAAATGGGAACCGGTGGACAAAATTTTGCTTGTTGATTCTGACATTTGAGGACTGTGTACACCGAGCAAACTGTTTAGGTTGGTACCACGTGTGTTTCTTGTTGATTTTGCTTCGTAGAGGCTGCCCTTCATTTTTCTCCGTAGCTAGTTCTGTTTTGGCATTAATATGTAGTTGTTGTGGGCCTTTTGGTATTCTGTTTTGCCTTGCTTGGAGTGTTGTCATTCCTGTCATTATTCATTTTGTGCATTGGACATTTAAGGCATGCAGTTCTACTCGACATCGACAATTGGTAAATGTGAATTGAACATAGATTTATTAGGCATCAGTTTCGACAAAATAGTCTGAATACTAATCATATATATTGGAAAGTATCACAGGCAATATCTAGTGACATAAGATTATTGTAATTTAAGGCATTTTGCCAGCAATGTATGTACAATATAATAATTTTACCATCTGACAAAAATTTCCTGTTGCCGAATGAAATGTGTGCGATTTCAACATGTCAAGATATTATAATCTTTCATTCAGACAGTTAATATGCTAAATATAGAAGAGGTCAATTTGATGATATGTTGTGAGCACATTGAAACAGTCAACCTAAAAAAACCCAAATGTTTGGAATAAACCTAAATATAAATTTCCCATTATAGTGGAACCTGGTCTTCAGTTATGGGCAGTACTCCATGGGATACAGCTAATGATATGACTAACTGCAAATATTTAACAAGCAAAATATGTTGAATAGACTCCTGCATATTCAAGAAAAAAAGTATGTGGAATAGTCCGAATTTGAAGTAAAAATCGTTAATTTTGATATGTTAATCACCTCCTAGTAAATTTGGTATGTCTGTTCTTTTATCTATCTGAATAGGTTCAAATTTTGAATTGATTCGTTTCATCATGCTTCCCAAATGCACTGTGCATGAGGATCATACATTTTTATGTGATTACATTTAAGAGCATTTTCTGCAGATACTCTTCTAATGTTTTTTTTTAATTTGTGCTATGCAGTATGCCCATCGGCCTTATGTGCAACATGTTGCAGTGAGAAAGGAGATGCAACATGTGAAATATGTCATGAGGTTTGTGCTTGCTATGCAGTATGCCCATTGGCCTTATGTACAACGATGCTGCAGTGATAAAGAAGATGCAACATGTGAAATATGTCATGAGGTGATTTATGCATGAAGAAAGAATTGTGATCCCATTTTTCACAGATGACAGTTATCTTGAATATGTGTTGAATATACATGTCTGCAGCCTTACGGATATGGGTACACTGCACCTCCCAGTTCTCATCCTGATGAAACTACCATTGATATAAGGTAGGCTATAGTGTTTGTTTTCATTCATAACTTGGACGCCAGAGTACCATTTTTAACTTACTTTCTGTTACATATTCTGATGTTTTCATTTGTAATATGTTTTCATCTAACTGCTCTTCTCTTTTCTTTGTGGTTCATAGTGGCGGCTGGACCAGTACTGGTACCTGCATTTGACTTGCGTGATCCTAGAATTCTTGCCGTGGCACAAAAACACATACTGAAAGTTGAATATGATTATTATTCTGCCATGAATGCCACACTGCTGCCTCTTGCCGCTCTGCTGCTCTTGTTGTGAGTAACCACGTAGCAGATGTATTTATATTGTTGCTACTTGAATCAACCGGGCTTTCTTTACATGTAACATCATATATGCCTTTTTTTATGGCTCAGTTAATGGCTCTTCTTATCTATTATTGTTGAGAAACTCACTGACTAACTGATGAAGATGATGACTATACTTCTGCAATATTTTCAGTAAGTGAAATAATAACCATCTTGGAAATATACCATTAGCGTCCTATGGTTAGGCGTTGCCATTAACACTTGTATTGGTGGTTTGGAATTGACAGCTTTTTCTATTACGTGCTGCTAGTTTCCTGCTACCTTTCTACATTAAAGCTTGGCAATCAGTACCTGTGGCACCCCACAGACAGACAGGTCAGCGTGCCACTTATATGAATATCATCTTTCTTTTCTTATGTCTTGAACATATGTTGGGAACACCTTGCAACTTATTCACTGACATGCTCGAAAGATACTGAAATGGAGCTGACCTAGTAGTGTTTGTGATCAAGTTCAGGATCTAAATTATGCAACACTTCTATTGTTTTGACTACTTCTCAGTAATGGTTTGAGCATGGTTGACTACTTCACAATCAAATGTGTTGGAAACAGATTTGACGAAAATTCAGTTTAGAGCGGAAATTTGCACAGCTCTGTCAATTGTGCCTCCGCGTTATCGTAAATGGGCCACTCGCTCTAGTGTTTCTCAAGGGCCTTATGTAGATCCCTAATCTTGCGCTGTGTCTAACTGTGTTCAGGAGGCTGCTGCTTTAGCTGCAACAGAGGTGGCATTCATCCTCAGCGGGGCAAGGGAGGAGAGTGGACTTAATCCTCACCTCAGAACGAACCACCGTGGCCTCAGCAGATGGCTCATTTGCACGGGTTTCGCCAGGATTTATGGTTTCTGTCAAGTGCAGGACCAGAGTTGTTACTAAGTTTCTCGTCAAATCAATTGTACTGCGTCTAAAGATGGGTGCGATCCTTCCAGTTTATGCTTTGGATTTCGCTAGTGCGTTTTGGCTATGGTGTCACAGATTTATGCGCTAAAGAGCGGCTGTTTTCGGGTAGCTGTGGAAATATTTGAACGAACGTTTCAACGTAGCGGGGCTTCTGATCAACGTGCCTGCGCCACAAGATCCTCGTGCCACTTCACTTATTTCTGCAGATCCACCTTCGTCAGCCGCGCAATGCCAGACCGCTTGAACCGTTCTGTCGCGCGTACGCAAAACTTTGCTGAATGGCATCTCCAGTTCAAGAAAACTGGCAAGGTCTCCCCCAGTGGCAGTACAATTGCCGAAGTAAAATTGACGGAGGACAAGCATCAGGCGTGCAGCGGATTCCACGAGGAAGAACAAGTGTGTTTGAGGAATACCAGATGTGTTTGGGATACGAGCAACACAAGGGTTCAGACATTGAGGATAGGATCCTGCCTCTCGCTGCTTATGACACCGTAAATACGGCCTTGGAATGGGATGGCACTCAGCCAAGCTCAAAGTTGTGGTACACGGTAAGCTAAGGTGGGGAACCATGCGAGGAGCCGACGGCGGCGCGCCGGCGATGGAATCGGGGAGTTCTGCGACACGCACACGGCGGCCCTCGCAGGCGGACGCGCACGCGGCAAAGAGGCACCTGCCGGCGGCGGTGTGGAGGAAGGCGACCTCGCACGCGTCTGCCGTCTGTTTCTTTACTACCTGAAATTTTTTTTTCAAAGAGAATCTTGTATGCATGAAGTATTAAATAAAATTTATTTCTAAAATCTTTTTAGAGATGAGTGTAACTTTACGCAACGAATCTAACGAGTAGTCCACGTTTTGCTACAGTAACCATCCTTCGGAGGCCTCATTAGATTTGTCTCGTGAATTAATCCGTGGCTGTGAAGTTAGTTTTATAAACTGACTTTATTTAATACTCTTAATTATTGGTCAAACGGGGCGAAAAAAAATTTCCTCTTCTTTTTTTAAGGAAAACATAACTCTGTCTTTGCTGGCCTGTCGTTGGTCGTTTTTTTTCCCGTGTTGTGTCAAAAATTATCAATGCATAGCGACACGTGTGCTCGATTTGAATTGTTTTCGTAAGTAATCAATCCTTTTGCCATGTACATCGTTTTTTCATTATTTTCGGATGTCTGAATGTCGTGGTCTAAATCATTGACATTCAATGTTCAGACGATTCATCTGTTCGCAAACTGTCAATCGGACAAGCAGGATATGATAATAGTATAATTTGCACGTAGTTACAAGGAACATCAAAACAACATGCAGATCAGGATGTATGTGCAAACATTCACACTAAAGTGAACCAACTTGTCTGAATTTACAAGAGTACAGGGCAACATGAGACGCATCAGACTAGGCGTAAAAAATGCAGATTAAGCTCCTGGGTGGTGTTATGTTTTGAGTGTGCTGCGCACCGGAGTTCCTCAATACGGTCCTGCTCTACAAGGGCACATGGCAAAGCGTTGTCAAGTTAATCCCGTTTTCAATACATGCTATGCTATTATTAGCCTCGATGCAATATAGTGATCCCGAATTTAAGTGCTGTCAGCCTGTCCCAGACATACAGACCGATTCCATTACACCTAAATGTTTCTTCAATTTCATGGATGTGTAGCTGTCACATTCAGATTTTGTCATCCAGATTCTTTGTTTGGTTAATGATGTGACATATCATTTTGCAATTGATCTAGAAAGTGAATGAAAACTGAAATGAAATCACCCCAGATGACAAGAAGACACTTTCTTCTCATATTTGCATTTTGCAGGGAGTTAGGTCCAAAAGGTATGTATGGGAAACATAACAATTTTACAGGCAGTTTCGTGATTTCCTTTTTAGCTCACCATGATTCATAAGTCGAGCCTCAATCAAAATCTTGGGAGCATTCAACGTCGTCCCCTTCGCGTGTCTGACCAAAGGAACTGTAAGCCAAGTGATCACCTTTCCTCACCTTGCCACTCAGAATGTTCTGCAGGTCCTTGTCATCGTGCTGCAGCCTGCCGGTTACCTCCAGGCACATACCATTCTTGGCAAGTCTCTTACTCTGTTTTGCCCTGTCAGTCTTTGGCTTTGCTGGACCTGTTTCGACAAACACAGGTTGCTCTCTGATTGTGGGGTTGGGCTGTATGCGGTGGTTCTGATCTTTCTCTTCAGGCGGTCTCATGATCGGGAGCTCAGTTTCCAGCTCAGTGGTTCCATCCTTGTTCAAAATCACCTGCAGAAAACACTTGTGAAATTATGTCTACATCCAAATGTTCTGATGAAGCTTCTAACCTTCAATGAGGCCCAGACAAGCTGCTGTCCAGCAGGAATGCAAGAAAACAAGTAATTACCTTACGCCCCACCAAATCAAATGTAACCATCACTTTTCCCTTCGCATTTGCAGCTGCTTCCTGAGCTTCCTCTTGCTGCTTCTGTAGGACTGACTTTTCCTGGAGGGTGAAAAAGAGGTAACTAAGTTAGCATCCTTGCAATCAGTTCAATTGGGATATGCCAATATCTTAAAATAGTTGTATGTAACCTCTCCGTATTATCCATGAGGTTACATAAAAATGTATATGATGTTAGAGATAATAATTATGATTACAGAAACAGAACCGATTCCCTGAGAGTAATTTAAACTTCCTAAAGATATTCTGCCATAGTAAATCCTACATATATAAACTAATTCACATATAGGAATCAGATGCATTTCGTGCATATAAGTTAAGATCTCAGTATGAATATCAGTTGCTGTTAAGGTCTAGCATGGACAGAACATAGATCGATAGATAGAAATGTATCAAAATACGAGGATGTATGAACCAAATAAGGAATGAAATAGAACTATCAAGTAGAAAGCATCAATGTAGCTTACCTTTGAAGAGAGCCAACTGTTTCCTTCCATGTCAAAATAGTCACTTTGGTCATCATAAACTTTAGTCCTTGCAGCAGCGTTCCTGTCATAGTCAACAAGCCTCTTTGCATATGCATCAGCTGCAGCTTCTGCTTCTGAAAGAGGTAGTCCGACATCACTTAAACCAGCATATGTACTGCCTTCCTTCAAGACCAATGCACCACAGAAACTACAGGGCCCCTCCCCCTCTTGTTCACACACAATTTTGCCACATGATAAGCAGTTGCTAACAAGGTTATGCTGCCGTGCTTGGCATGAACAAGGTTTCCCCTGCTTGAAGACAATGGAGCCCTTCGCTGCTTCAGCGAGGGAAATGGCCTTTGCTCCTTTCTTTTTTGAACCTCTCTTGGAAGCAAGTTGGGATTCAGCAGTTTCTGATTGACTCTTGGAACTCTGACTAGAAGAAGAAGCTGCATCTTTTTGTGTGCGCATTTGTTTCTTTGTTTGTGTAGTCGCTGTATCTGCAGATGGCTTGACATAAGGCTGGAGGTTAGACGATTGCAAGCTTTCTGTTCCATTCGAGGAACCAATGTGACCCCTCCTCCGCAAGTACTCCTGAATAATGTCCTGAGCAGCTTCTTTTCCAATAAAATTCTGTGCCATTAAAAAGTGCAAACCATCATAAGAGTTTATGTCAACTAAGCTGCAGGATTTGAACATTTGTGCATAATATGAATATGATACTAATGGTGTGAAAACAAGTGGTATGAAACATATATACCAAAACAAAATGAAGTAATGGAACTAGAGACTTCTCATAATACAAAGTTCCCAACTGAGAAAAGTAGTTTCAAGCAAAAAGGTAAAAAAGATGCTAAGGGCACATTAGTTCAATTAGCATGGCCTCATGGGTTTTTGGGCTCTGTGTGCGTACTTCACCCTTTCAGCTTAGAGATGGATAGGAATTGATACATAAGTTAAAAAAATCCAAATCAGTGTAACTTACAAGGCGACAGTTCTGCTAGAAAGTAACATATTTTCATCATACAATCAAACAAGAGACAAAATAGCACATGATTTAGCATCGACAGGAAAAACAAATGGAAAATTGCGCGTAGAAATAGTAATCTGCCACAGGATGGCTTATTTGACAAAGATCCTGCAGATCCGTTGAACCAAATTCACATTGAGTAGCAGAATCATGATTAACATCTCTATGTGCTCCAGAAACTAATATCAGCACAAGAAGATAGAAAATAAATTAACATTCTTCAGCTCAATCATGCTGGACACTAATGGGCCCAAGCATTTAAGTTGCAGCGAACATACAGGCAGCCAGACACACATCTAACCAACAGATTTGACGTTCAATCACGCTTGCAATACTTGATCAGGTTACACAATGGCATTCATGATGAAATAATTTATCCAAGAACTTAATAAGGCCCCTTTGGTAAGCAGAAATGTTTCAGTTTCTTGCTTGAATCAGTAGAATCCCTACCAAACTCACCAAAACGTGGAACGTTTCAGTTTGAATCACCTGAAACATTTCTGTTTTTTTTAACACAACTGGAAGATTCACCTAAACGGGTGTTTCTCCCGTTTCTGATTCACCAAACGTTTTAATGAAGAAAAGGGCACCTAATCTCCCCTCTTTCTATACCATAAAGAGAAGAACCAGAGATTAAGGAGAAATCAGAGAATCACCAGAGAAACATTTCTAAGGAGAAACCGGATCTGAAACGTTTCTAGGAGAATCTGGATCTGTACCAAACGTGAGTCTAGTAGCTGGGGCCCATCGATGGTTCATCATCCTCTCCTTACAACGAAACCCCACAGCACAGCAATTTGGTAGCGACACAGCAGCAGCAAACACCCACACAATCAGAATAGATTGGTGCTCATGCTAGTAAAACCAACAATTTTCACTGATATCAAATCTCGGAAACCATAATTCGATAACAACACTTCGAAGCTAGTAACTGAGGCACATCGATGATTCATCACCCTCTCCTTGCAACGAAACCCCACAGAAACCCAAACCCCAACGGCACAGCAATTTGGTAACGACACGCAGCAGCAAACATCCACACAATCATCATAGAGTAATAGACCGGCGATCGAGCATTTAAACTAATAATTTTCACCGACATTAAATCGCGCAAACCCTAATCCGATAATAACACACTAGCCGGCGATCGGATCAAGGCGCCGCACCAGGCGCGATCACACAAGATAAGCTCCGATCACAATATAAAGGGAGACGGCAGGGTAAGCGCCCAGTACATGCGTCATTCTAAGGGACGGGCACCGGCGCACGAACCTCGAGGTAGCTGGCGGCGTCGGGAGGAGACGCAAGCTCGCAGAAGGAGACGAGGCCCGAGATGAGGTCAGCGTCGAGATCCAGTTCTCTCCCCTTACTCTCCCGAAGGTTCTGCAGGGCACCCTTCAGCCACTCGCTGGACGTGCTCGCCGACGTCGCCATCGCCGCCGCCGCCAACACAAGCGCCGGGACAGGAAGAAAGGATGTGTAACTCTTTTGCGATTCGAACCCTCAACCTATAGAATATTTCACGAATACGCCTACCCTTGGCACCTTTGTATTGTTTTCACCTTGGCTTTTCGTAATTTTCAAAAGACCCCTCATCTTATCCCCGCGAAGCCTTCACCGTCGGTAAGCGGTTGAGCAGAGAGCAAAAGGCAAGGTTCCGATGGCGTGCTCCTCATCATCATCGCCGCCGCTCTCACTTATCTGCCGCCGGAAGCTCCTGTGCAGACCCGTCCTCCTCTCGAGGCACAGGAAGCCTTTTCCCTATCCAGAGTCTGGCCGCATAGCAGTTGCAGGAGCAGAGCAGCGGTTGTTGCGGTTGCCGGAGACCGGCCGGTGGAGGAGGAGCTGGAGGAGGGGCGGACCCTTCTCATGTTTCTCCTATAATAATGCCAACAACAAGAGTTCTCCTCCTTCGGATAAGGTGATGCTCAGCCGTTTCATTTCTTGATAACCTCCTCTGGCCTGAATGCAAAAGTACTGCAGCTCTGAAGAGTGAAGAATTTAGCTCCCGATAATAGCAATGGAGTGTATATTGTTTAGGAGAATGCATCAGAATGAACTGTCAGGAATAAATAACTGCAGTGTGTGTAGTTAAATCTTGGACGTTTCTGGAGTTCATTACTTCATTTGCATTGTGGCTATTCCTTGTTTCCATGATGTTTATTTCGTGACTGGTGTGGAGCTTGTGACATTAAGCAGAGTTCGGACGAATGGCCAATCCTTCGCCGGTGGGATGTGCCATGGGAGTGGCAAACTGTTGTGCTTACCATGGTAGGCTGTGGAGTAAGGTAAGCCATAACCTTTATGCACCGGATGGTTAATTTTTTTCTTTTTTGTTATTAACGGTGAGGTTAGCATGTTTTATTGTACTGTACAAGTCCACACTGAATAAAGCATTCTGAATGTTCTTTAGACAGCTTTGTTTTGACAGGATTGGTTGAGCAATCAGCTTTGCAGTACGTGGGGTTTAAAGCTGTCGAGGCAACTATAGATGAGAAGGCAGAAATATTGTTCCTTGGGCAACTGTAGGATATAATTTTCTATTCTTATGTGCACAAGACCTTTCAATTTCCTTGCTTATAAGCTGATTATCTTAGACCACTAAATGAATGACACAAACTGCCAAAACATTTACATTTATCTTTTTGTACTGTTCTGTGCAGTAGCGTGACAGTAGTTGTGCTTGGCGTTATATTTGGCATCACCAATACTTTTCGACCATTCCCAGAAGATGTGTTTCGTTATGGTCAGGAATCACTCTTGTTACTTTGGTCACTCAATAAATTTATTGTGCAAGTACAAAAGCACTTGTCTCATGAAAGCTATTTTGTAAACTGTAAAGTGAAAAGTGTTGTGTGATATTTCAATGAAACATAAATTATCATGTAAATCATAATTAACAGTCTACAGTCTAGGTTTATTCTCTTTTTCATCGGCGCTGCTTCTTAAAGTTAAATTGTGATGAGTGTTTCTTTTATAAAAAAAAATTATCAAAGGAAAGAAGTATATTTATGGAGGAATTTTCTAAACTTTCAGATATTAAAGAACCATTCAAGCTGCAGAATGGATGGCTTTTATGGGCTGGGGTTGGCCTCTTTGGTGCTATAATTTCTATTGCTTTAGTCGGAACGGCTATGACCTATCTGAATGGTGAAACTCCAGAGAGAGAGGTCAGACAAATATACGCTTCAGCGACTAAACTTTTTCTGAACACTATCACATGTTAGTTATTATTTCTCAAGTTTCTTGTCACCTTAATCCCATTCAAAACTTGTTCTTAGTTCAATTTATTCATCATAAAATATGTTTATATTTTGACTACTTAGTACATGTGGAACAATAACCTATGCCGAGTCTCTCTTGTAATTTGTTCAATATTTACAAAAATGTTTCTTTTCATTGCCTCAGACCGATTCACTAGTTCTTTTGTTGCCTCTGATTGGCTCATCCACTACCAGGTATCATCTATCTGCTTTTGTGTTTTAGTGGGTTCATGCCTCTAACCAGGCAACCTAAACTTGATCTTGTTTCCAACTTTCTGTTGTGTGGTTAGCACTGCCTTTTTGGTGGGAATTACTGGAGTTCTAGCACCACTTCTGGAGGAGACTGTGTTTCGGGGATTTCTAATGGTGTCCTTGACTGAGTGGTAAAAATCCAAATCTTGTGTTTCTCTTTGATCTAGAAATTTGGTGCACTCCAACTTGCAGTTTTTTATGTTGAGATATTCAAGTTTTCTCTGGTACAGGTTTCCTACTCCAGTTTGTGTACTTATCAGTGCTGCTGTATTTGCCCTTGCTCATCTGACTCCTGGACAATTTCCACAGCTGTTTATACTTGGTAATTCCCCGTTCAGAACCATATGAATGACAAATACATTAGTTGGTAACCAATTTGGCATGTCCTGCATTTGCCTTGTTACATCATTGTTGCCATTTTGCTACCTGTCATATCTGTGGCTTTTTCTTTGGAGAAAAAAAGGTTAAAATTGGCTTTGAAGATATGGCAGCCACAGCTCCAAACTGTGGGCAAAAACACAACAGGCAGCCACAGTACGCAACACCTAAATGTGATTAAATCTGACGTCCACAACCATTGACATATTAAACCATTATTAATTGCAGGAATTTCTAATTTGTTCGTATAAGTTTTGGCATGCCATCATTTGTGCGGCATGTCATATTTATGGCCTGTTTTTGGAAGAAAGGATGTAGCCAAACACACAACTGGCAGGCACAATATGCAACACCTAAATGAGTTTAGATCTGATGTCTACAACTAGGCACAGTCACAACTATTGGCATATCATTCAATTATTAAATACTGGAATTGCTAATTTTCTTTCATGAACAATACCGGCAGGAAAACTGCTGGGACATATATTAATAGAGCAGGAGAAAGTACAAGAAAGAAAACACAAACAAACAACACGAGAGCACCAGTAGCGGCTAACACAACTACCACTACAACAGCAATAAACCCTGCAAGGGCAGGGTGAACCACCTAGGTGCTGAAGCAACAAGCAAGGGATAGCGGGGATTAGTAATCTTGTTTGTGTACTCGCCAGTCCTGCTGTATTTGCCCTTGTTCATCTAACTCCTCACAATTTTCATAGCTGTTTATACTTGGCAATTCTCTGTTCAGATTTTACTAAAATAGAAAACCATATGATTTTACAAACATATTAGTTGGTAACCAGTTTGGCATATCCATTAATTTGTTTGTGTAATTTTTTGCAATTTGGGCTGCCATTATTATTTAGTAAACTTGTTCACTGTTGTGCAGGTGTTGCACTGGGGTTTTCATATGCTCAAACCCGCAATCTTCTAACTCCTATCACAATACACGCATTTTGGAACTCAGGAGTAATATTGCTGCTAACCTTTCTTCAGGTATGTCTTGCTGTCTGTATCAGGCTACCAGTAAGTAAACTCTTTCTTGGTGAACATTCTCAAAATAAATAAGTTGCATATAGTCGCACAAGACTAGGAACAACTATTAAATATCTTTATATTTTTGTTTAAGTCGGAGTGCTCTGGAACATATTTTGTGTATGTAACTGACATATGTTTTTTCTACTGCATCAGCTGCAAGGATATGATATCAAGGAGCTGTTGGGGGCATCGTGAAGGTTTGGACAAACCAGCCAGGTTTTGTGCATAGGGTGATATCAAGGAGCTCTGTTGGGCGTGTGCTCTGGCACATTTGATTTCAGCAAAACCACGAGGAGAGGAGTATAAGTCTGCAAGTTAGCTGTTCAGTGTATTAGGTGGTTGCGTTTCCAGAATTTTTACGAGACATTACTACTCTGTAAAGACTAGTACATGGCAGAGGACCTAAATGCAGGAACTGCTGAAACACCTGTCAAAAATAATAAACGCATGAAGTGCCGACAGAGTGACAGATTTACTACTTGTTCATGTCGTGAGTTATCCTTTTTGTATGTATCCAGGCAGGGGTTACGATTCGGAGTACAGGGCAGCACAGCGTCTACTATCAGTAAGGTCTGTTGGACATAGCTCCAACTCTAAAAAATCTATGGAGTTTTTAGAACATGTTTAGCATAGCTCCGGCTCCAAACTTCAGTCCAGATTTACACTTTCTACTCTAAATTAATATATTTTAAATATTAATATTTAGTACAAGCTATAAACAAAATGATTCATCTCAATACTCTTTATATAATCCTAGCTCCAACTCCAGGATTTCTTAGAGCTTCTCGTACCCAGCTTCAAGAACTCTATGAATTTTCTAGAGTTGGAGCTATGCCAAACAAGACCTTAGAGCTGGGTATGAAAAGCTCCAGAAAATCCTGGAGTTGGAGCTGGAATTACATAAAGATTATTCAGATAAATCATTTTATTTATAGCTTGTACTAAATATTAATATTAAAATATATTAATTTAGCATAGAAAGTGCAAATCTAAACTGGAGTTTGAAAAAATTAGGATGAATCATTTTTTATAGCTTGTACTAAATATTAATATTTAAGATATATTAATTTAGTATAGAAAGTGTAAATCTAAACTGGAGTTTGGAGCTGGAGCTATGCCAAAGAGACCCATTGTTCGAATATGAACTCTATACAGCGCAATTCCAATGGGGGAACTGAGCTTTATTTGACTTACTGCTACCAGCAGTAAATATGGTAACCGTTGCATATTTGACTTACTGCTACCTAATTGTCGGCAGTCGGAGCCGCTGTCACTTTTGCAGCAAGCCTGACAATGATGACCTAGCCCTCGTTTATTTTCCAAAAAGCAACCCCAAAATTCGCTATGCAAAAAGAAGATTCTCATCACATCAAAATGTCATAGCTTGCATGGAGTACTAAATGTAGATGAAATCAAAAACTAATTATACAGTTTTGTTGTACTATGTGAGACAAACATTTTGAGCCTAATTAATCAATTTTTGGATAATTTTTCACACGTACAAACGAAATGCTACAGTGGCGCAATGATTACGAAGTGACCCCAAACCCTCAAATCCCCACCCCTATATTTTGGATCTAAACAAGGCCCTAGTTCGGTTGCAAGTCTCGTGCTGGATGAGGTTGACGTGGTTTTTAAATTTTTTTATCAGTTTTCCTTCTATTAACCGTGAGATTGTAAGGTTTCCAGCCCCCAGACGCGCTAAGAAAAAAACCATAGAAGTTCTCACAACAATCAAAGACATCTCGCTATCAATCAATCTACTACTATTTACCGTTGATTTTTTATTACAATATTTGACCATTCATTTTATTAAAAAAATTAGTCCAAATATATGAAATAATAAGTCGTGCGTAAGTGACTTTGATGATAAGCCATAAACAAAATATATGATATATGCATATTTTTAAATAAGATAAATGGTCAAACGTTAAAAGTAAAAAATCAACATCGAATAGTAACTTCGAACGGATGTAGTACATATTTTGTTAAAAACTTTACCCACTTCTACCCATTATAAAATAATCTAGAGTAATCCCTTAAATCTATTTGAATTACACACCTCTCTCTCACATTATGAAAAATAACCTAAAGTAGCCTTGTAATATTTATCGAATTTACTCACCTACGTCATTATAAAAGCAATATAAAGTAATCGGCTAATTTTGCATCTAAACCACTCACCTCTCCGATTATTGACAACAGCCCTCCTAAACCGACATCTAAATTATATATATATATATATATATATATGTCATTATGAAAAAATATCTCATCAATATATTATTCTATTTACATATTTCTAGTATAGAAAATATTATAATTAAGGTATAGATATATGATATATGACACCATATTAACCATTTATAAATGTATGAGGAAGCAATCAATTTTTATTTTAAACACATAACTAAAACAAAGGATTCAATTAAACATTATAGAGGTGTGATGCAAAATGAAAAGAAACAATAAATATGAATACAAAGGTGCAAGAGCAGTAATTTCTAACGAAAGTCTATAAAAACCCGATAGAGATAAATAAATACCTATATGAGTATTAATTGTGTTATAATATGTAATAAATGTGTGTGTGAGAGAGCAAGGCAAGCAATTCTTAGTATTAGCCAGCTACATGAGTACATGACCTAATGTTTTTCATGAATTTGTACGATTACAGGCCTCTGCGCCTGTCTGGGAGACCGGGACCTTCCAATTCTGCTAAGTCTATGGTGCAATCAGCGCGCGACCCCCACGACCACCGTGTGCCCTACTTCTCCGGCGCCAGCGCCACCGGGTTAGCGGTCGGGGTTAGGGAGGCGGGGTTGCCGACGGAGATCCGACGCCGGTGACTCTAGAAGAGGGGTTCGGGGTGGCGGTTGGCTCGGCGGGGCGACGGCCGCCGGGCAGAGGGCCGGGTAGTGAGGACGCCACTGGCCGGGCGGTGGGGGATCCCGGTGGGCGTGGCGGCGGCGGCGGGCGTGGAGACGGCGACAACCCGACGGATTAGCGTGGCAGCGGCGGTAGGCGGCAGCGGAGGCGACGGGGTGCCGCTGGAGCTGAGGGCGGAGGAGGCGGCGCCGACGGGTTAGCGTAGCGGTGGCAGCGGGCGGGGGAGAAGACGACGGGTCACGCGCTTCCCTAACGGGTCGCGCGATAACCAGGCCCTTCCAATTATTAAGTCGGCTGATTTCTTCATGCGTACATGGAGCAATCTGCACAAGGGGAGGGGTTGTTGAAAGGGTCGAAGCATGGCGTGATTGAGGTCAGCCAAACAATCCGCCATGCATGCAGTGCAGCTGTCCACGTTAGAAGCGGAACTGCACGGGTCGGCGGCCGTAGGCTCGGCTATCAGCAGCTGCCCGGCGAGCAGGGTCAGCATGAAAACGGCGGCCGTCTTCACCGCGGCACTGCTAGAGGCGGCATCCATGGTGGTGGTCTTGTGGAGCTAGACTGCTAGAGAACGGGAAGTGGATTGGAAGAAGCTCCCACTACTAGCTGGTAGCCGGTCTGGTACGGTGGTCTTGTGCAGGGGCCTACATACTTATAGGGAAGGTGCTACTGAAGATCACGTCACAGGCCAGTTTGAACAGCTGCTTGATCGTTTATCTCCTTCAATTTGGAGAACTCAATTATATCGGCATCATCTGTACATTGTATATGACTGGACGATTATATTGATCCTTGCATAGTTGACTTCTTGCTTCAATGCAACTTAATGTTCTATCAAGCATATGAACAATACAAAGGCCAATCATGTAAGAAGACTCGATTTAAAAACGCAGCAGTCTCAGATTATAGTTTAGTGGGACCATAAGACAGCTACTTTATGATTTTTTGAGACCATGTCGGATTATAATTTAGCGAGACCTAGCTTGATAGAACAAGCAAGTTTATACTTTATCAGGACCATGAGGGAATTGTGATCATACGACTTGTCTAAAAACTGTAGCAGAAGCAAAAAGAGAACATGAATCACGTACGTCTGTGTAGGGTGATCGAAAATTCATACTCCAAGTCCCTTTTCTTTTTCACGTAGCATCTTCTTTCCACATGCTTGCATCAGGCAGTCTGGTGCATTACAAATTGCTATTTTTCATGTTGGTGTAGTCAACAGTTTTCCCTGGCCGGTCACAGGTACATTTCCTACTCCAGTTTGTGTTACTGCATTTGCTTTGACCTTGCTCATCTGACTCCTGGACAATGTCCACAGTTATTTATATGCCCTTATCTGATTTATATGGGTATCTTGTGCTCCTCCAAAACGGACAAACGGTCATCATGCATTTTTTTATGGTTTTATTTATTCTATATATGATTCTAGGACTTCTACTCCAATTACTCCGTATTTGTTTTTCATTTCTTCTCTGTTCTGCGAATAATTCGTTCTGCTGGAGACATACCACAAGTTGGATTCAACGTTATGCTGAAGAAGGAAGAGCCCAGTAGGGCATTGTTAAAATTTCAGCCCTGTCGAGCTCAACACAGAAAGGCCGGAAGAGCCTCCTGCTGCGTCGTGATAGGCTCATGGCCCATGGTTCCCACGGTACTTCAGAAAGACAAACTTGGTTCTAACATACACTCTTCTCTCCTTGGATCTTCTATGTTAATGGGGCAGGGGGAGCTTCGTTGATTATTCTCTTCTTGATGTATGATTGATCTGCACTTTGGCTTGCTGTCCTATCTAGTAACTTCGTTCAAGGAACAGATGAGTTAACAGCTCCAATTATCATTTAGAAGTTGCGTGTTGCTTTCCCGACCAGTCTATTTCCATCGCTGTAACAGTCATGACTGACAACCGCAAGCGGAGTGACTGTGACTCTGTGAGCGGTGTAATGTAAACTCGGTAGGTGTAACTGTGTAAATATACAAAGAAATGATAGGGTAATATGAAGCCTGCTCCTTGTAGGATGGACTTGCTGGGAGTTGGGAATTGGGATCACTCTACTCAGGATATTTTTTTATAGGTTTTGCTGACTGCACGCAAAATTTAAAAAGCTGAACATAACTTGCAGTTGCTGGTGAATGTGATACAAGGATCTGAGTAATTATTAAGCTCGCCAATGTAAACAAGATGGAAGCCACACATTTTTATTGAAACAGGAGGGGTTGTCCCCCTAGGCCCCTACTGGTTATGAAGCCGAACATTTCACTATTGATATATACATATGATGCAGAAAAAGTTAAGGCCAATACAAAGTATAATACCCCCTTCCAAATTATTACTATTCATTGTTGACTTTTCCACATAAAGTTTGATCATTCGTCTTATTCAAAAAATTATACAAGTCATGTGTTTTATTTGTGATTTGCTTTATTATCACATATACTTCATATATGACTTATTATTTCTATATTTGGACTAAATTTTTGAATAAGACGAATGATCAAACGTGAAGAGAAAAAAAGCAATAGTGAATAGTAATTTGGAATGGAGTTAGTACGGACTGGAACTACGGGTGAAATAGGTGATGGATGGTTCTGCAAGGTTCATATGGCCGGTGGCAGTGGCTGGTGTTGGTTTGTACTGAGAGAAAAATACTGTTGGTTGTTGGCTGGTAACTGGTGCTGATTTGTTCTGAGAGAAAATACCGTTGGCTGGTGGCTAATAAGGCAAATGAACAGGGCGGAGAGAAAAGTATTAAACAGGACGTAAGAATGTGCTCTACTGAACAAAGAGCAATAATGAATAAATTGAGCTTGATTCTATCGCGCCAAGTAGATGTAAAAATAAAATGACAGAATTACAGGCTTACATTGGTAGTAGTTGTCAAGCGCACTTATCTCGCCACTGCAACTGCACTGCGATTACAGGTACTGTGAGATTTGCAGTAAGTGGTATGGCAGTTGATAAAGGACGTAACCTGCACTGCTAAGACACCATCAATGAAGTGAGATAATTAGTGATAATAATAATGTTTCTGAGCTTATGTATCCATTGGGCGCTAAAGTTCTATCTCTTATATAACTTAACGTGGTTTTTCAGGAGTGAGCTATTTATTACGAATCTTCTCGTGGTAAACCGGTTAGAACGTTGAACTTTAGTAGTCGCTGGCCTAGGTTCTAAGCTTGTGGAGTTCCTCACCATGGTTGATGCTTTTTTAACTACTATTGCCGGTTGAAGACAAGAATCCCAGACAGAAATTCGTAAGTGTATATGTTGTTACATCAACTTTGCTCCGATCGATTAAGTCAACAGTAAAAAGTCTATACACATAAATGAAGCTTCTATAGTGAGAACCAAATTAGACAAGTATATATGAAAGGGTCTCGATGTGGGAATAGAACCCAGGAGTAGTAAGTTATGCATATTAAAGCAATAATATGGTAAGATATTTTCTATTCTAGAGAATGGAGAAACACGTCTTAACATTAATTTTTGATGAAAAAGTGAACCTAAGAAGAATTTAATTGAACCGATTTCAAAGCATGAAAAGTGGAACGGCAACAAACTAAGGTGGTGATTTAGAACTACCCGTTCGGTACCCAATTGCATTCCTAGCATAGCATCATATGATGTATTCGAAAAGTGTTAGCTTCTATTGCGTAAAAGTTGTTCAGTTTGTATATGATTTCTCAACACAATTACTGTTGTATGATATTTTTTAATGGCTGTTAACGGTGTCCTGGATGTCCAGATCATAATCCTGTGTGTGAATCGAAAGAGATCGATAGTCCCTGTATGCCGCTAAGATTGTCTTCATTGATATATACCCTGATTAAAAAAGTGAAATAGGTCAAAGAGACAAGGAATATATGAATTCTTTAGTGAAAGGTGTCCATACTTGGGAACCTGGTCAAGTTGTGTTTTGGCAGCTATGATTTCTTTTGCAAAGCATACGGTAATCTCCCCTTCCTAACGTATATGACCCGGAACACAGACGAGTAGTAAGAGGGCCTTTGGGAACGTTCATCTAATTGAAATGCAGTTCATCACCAAGATCTTATAAAGCATTTGTTTCTTTCCTTGCCTCCTCCAGTTAAGCTACTGGCCTGCTCTTCTTCCTTCCCAACTTCTAAAATTTAGGTCCATGAACCAGTTCATCGGCTCTTATCTGAGTAGATAGAGTTCCTGCACTGCGTTAATTGTAAGTTATGAGAACTGTGTCATCTTTGATCAAGCAGATTATAATGCGCATGGCAGTAGGGAGTGCATAGTTACTTTAGAGAGTGAGAGAGAGCTTTGGGCATTTGTCTTTACCTGAGCAACTTCAGTCCTAAAACCGTTCACTATTTCCTCAGTAGTAGTACAAGAGTGGGTAGCCAGGACCCAGGATCAGTCTTCACCAGTCAAGTTATGGACGAGCGAGCTGATGTGGATAGGTTGGATGAGGTCCTACTTCCTGGTTTTCGGTTCCATCCTACAGATGAAGAGCTCCTCGGCTTTTATCTCAAGAGAAAGATTCAGCAAAAACCTCTGTCCATAGAGCTCATCAGGCAGTTGGACATCTACAAATATGATCCGTGGGATCTCCCAAGTAAGCCACTCATGTACCTCTTGTTGGTCAATGGACCAACTCAGACTTTGTGAAGAATGTTCTTCTAAATGATAAAGTGACTGCAAAATTGAGTTTACTAGCATATTTCAGCATAAATAGAATTGGTCAAATACAGTTTCTCTATGTACTAATATGCATATTAGCATATATTGTGTCCCACATAAAGGATAAATTAGGAGCTCAAGGTTATCCCTGACCACCAGCATATATCAACCAAAGTATGCACATAGGTCATAGCCCAAGCCACAGAGTACTGCCTAACACTTCAAGAAACTAGAGCATGAAGATAAAGCTTTCAATTTTCACAATTATGCTATATGCAAGTAGCCTAAGAACAATATCAGCAAAACAATAATGTCAGATTCATCCACTTCAGGATAGTCGGATAGAGCTTGAGTTCTGAAACAAGTCTGGAAAATTTTACAGTAGCATTTCAAACAACAGTGTATGCCAAAAGCTAATCTTTGGTGCAATAAAATCAAATCTACATGAAATGAGGACTTCTGTACAATCACTAGGAAAAGGAAATCAAACATTGTGAGTATCAGAGTATGCATGTGAAAGGGTTCTGAATGCACTGGCAACCACACCAAAAGAAAAAGAAAAAGAAACAAGAGAGAGGTCAAAACTGGGGAAACATTTAAAAAAAACTCAACTTGTGGGGGTAAGACAGCCCCCCGGAGATTTGCTAAGAGAAGAACTTCTCATGCAGGTCGAGAAAACCCCCGACCTCAGCCTCACCCTTACATAGGGGCCTGACAGACAAGGGGATTTTTTTAACCCACAGAAGTGGAACCTAGCACCTGAGGAGTGCTTCTAAGACCATCTAACCAACTCAGCTAAACGCATGTTTCAATGAATTTACACTATTATGTCAACACAAAGTCTGTTCATCTTCAAAGTAACAGATACCTAGTAGATTATTACCTTCCCATCAGCATACTATGGTTGCCCTCTTGATATCTTTTTCATGCCTGCTTTTTTTTCACCTTTACTTTGTACAATCATATATTCTTGTTGAATTGCTCTTTGATAGAGATTGCAAGCACCGGGGAAAAAGAATGGTACTTTTACTGCCCAAGGGACCGGAAGTATTGGAACAGTGCTAGACCAAATAGAGTCACAGGAGCTGGATTCTGGAAAGCAACAGGAACAGACAGGCCTATATACTCTTCTGAAGGAACCAAGTGCATAGGCCTGAAGAAGTCTCTTGTCTTTTATAAAGGGAGAGCAGCAAAAGGGATCAAGACAGATTGGATGATGCATGAGTACAGGATGCCTTCACTCCATGATCCCTCACTTCCTAAAACACCAAAAGACAAAAATATTCCAGCCAATGTAAGCATTTTACTCAGAGCATTCAGTTATAGCACTGAAGTTCAGAAAATACCTTATGTGTCACGTTGTTCTCATAATTTCCTTTATCAAACAGGATGCATGGGCTATTTGCAGGATATTTAAAAAGCCTAGCTCTGTATCACAAAGAGTTTTGTCTCACCCCTGGGGTCCTCAATCAATTGCAACGACAGAGCCAGAGCTTCTATATGCTTTGCATTACATACAAGCTTCCCATTTTGCTTTGGAAAGCACCTCTTGCTCAGCATATCAATTCAACAGCCAGCAGTGTTTGCAGGGGGGGCGGCAGCAGAAGCCCATTACACAAGATGGTTCTTCATGGAAAGTCATTAACTTCAACTGCAGTCCATCTTTACCTCAAAGGTCAGAGAAAGACATCCATAGCAGTCCAACCATCTTGCCATTTGAAACACAATCATTGCAGAAATCATCAGCTGTCACATCAGTGCTTCAAAGCATGGCCCCTGGAATAGTCAATAGCATGAATGAAGCTTTGCCAAACACAGAGATGGAACAGCTTGAACCATCCTATGGATACACAGCTGATTGGGGTATAGACGCAAATGGAGGTATTGTAAATAAAGATGATGACCCATATACAAGAAACCCTGGTAATGGATACAGTTCAGGCACTGAGTGTGGAATTCCACGAAAAATAAAATTCCCATTTGATTTAGGGGTGGATTCACCAGATGATTGGACCAGCAGCATGCCATGTGATTCTCCCCCTTGTCCCCCACCTGCCACAGAGATGTCGAATAGCAGCTCCACTGAAAAATATTGTGCATAGTTAGAGATATATCACTAAGAGCTATCTTCATCTGTCAGCAAAAGACCATCCTCTGTACATTTTCACTTGGGTTTATAACTTTATATATTACGAAATATAACCGTTTTAACAGAAAATCTATCAGAGAGGAATAGCTTGGCTTTATATGTCTAGTTCTTCAGTACATAGGATACCCTGCAATTTCAGTGAGAATTAGGCGTGAGACCATTATGCAAGTATGCCAATTCTATCATAAGTGGATAGTTGTTTCATTGTATGCCAATCCCATCCTGACACTTCCATGCTGAGCTTACCAAATATAGCTGCCCAAGTAAAATCCGTGACCCTTATTTCATCAAAAACTTTACAAGAATCATCAATGTTGCCGTTTTTTGAAGTACATCTTTACAGGTGAACTGCTTATGTCAGGTCCGAGAATATCCCTACTTTAGTTGCATAGCCATGTAAAAGATTACCGCACGATGGTCTTGCCATGTCAGCACAGAGACTAAGAATAGATGAGCTTACAAACCTATTTATATTCTTCACACTACAAACAGATAGGATGACCTCGGTTGCCTACAATAGATGAATTAGTGAGATTGCCTCCTCGCTACAAACAGATAGCATGACCTGATCTTTGCATGGAATCGCCTAAAAATTCTTCACTCTTTGTACATCTCGGTGTTTGAAATGGATGGAAAGAAAACAGTGGTTAATGGTGTGATTTCCCCATAGCCAAGAAGGATATGTTGATGAATCTCATTCCCTTGTGAGCAAACACTCTGGTCCATAACAAGCTAAAAACAATGACCAATAATGACACAGGATCAGGTCCAAATTTTGCGTGTCCTGGCAATTCCTTCACAGGATACAAAGTGTAAGCACTATTGAGGTTGACATCATAGGTTTGGGAGCTCATCCTAGAGAAAAGACCTTCTGCACCTTGTCACCACCCCTCTCTTGAAGTTCATCAATGTATGCCACATGCAGTGTAGTGTTAAATTGAAATTGCCTTAAAGAAATTCAATGTTTGGGGAAATTTCATTCTAGTTAAATGTTAAATACTGAAGTAAACATCAAATGAACTAGTCTTGTAAAATTGAACAAAGAAACATCTTAGGTATGCCGTATCTTGTAGTAGGTAAAATGTTCCAATTCCTATTTCTTTCTTGGAAGAAATGACTTACTTCACCATCAAGTTCAAGATATCTGTTTGCACGAAGATCACCAGATTGTTTCTGATTTCTGTATATCTAGGTAGATTCGCCAGATGATTGGACAAGTAATATGCCATGTAATTTTCTCCCTTGTCCCCTACCTCACACAAAAAAGTTCAATAGCAGCTCTATGAAAAATAAGACGCATGTAGTTAGATATCTAACAATAAGAGCTACCTTTACCAGTATCTGTTAGCAAAAGACAGCCCGTTACACATTTTCAGTTAGCTGTATACCTTACGAACTATACCCATGTTAACAGTAAAGATATCAGAGAGAAGAACAGCTTTGCAAATGGTAATAATACATTCAGTTCTTCTGTATGAATACTCTAATTTTACTGAGAATTAGGGGTGTGCCCTTTATGTAAAATATGCAAATTCCATCATAACTGAACAGTAAATAGATTAGTAGAGAAAGAGATCTGCTATTCTCTCGTCATTGGAAAAATTTTAAGGTTTTTTAGTGTTTTTGTCCCTACTTTGAAGCGCAATTGTGATTTTGCCCTCGTTTTTTCAACTTTGTGAATTTGCCCTCTGTAATTCACAAGTCAATGCGTTTTTGCCCTACTTGTGAAGTATAGAGGGCAAAATCACAAAGTTAAAAAAACGAGGGCAAAATCACTATTAGACTTCAAAGTAGGGGTAAGAACACAAATGTCCCAAATTTTAACTGATTTAACAGTGGAAAAGGCTTGACAGTTTTAGTAAATATCACTGACATTCATTCTTATACTTACCTATAACCAGGACCAGCTTGTGCACTTTTTCAGTTTCTATATGATAATAGGTAAGGTTTCAAGTCTGACATTATACTGTTGAGTTTTTTATATGAGGAATTGTATGGTGAATGGACTTTTTTTAAACATAGCCCCCAACATAACATAGTTGTTTGGGGTTTGGGAAATACTGTGTTTGATGTGACTAAATCATTCCCTGTTACCACCAAACCTGTAGAAAGTTGGGAGCTATCCCTAAAAAAAGTATGGAATGATTCCGTAATAAAGTGATGGATCAAGTCATACAATGATGACTTGGTCCCTTAAACCAAACAAGTCTGTAATACATTCACTAATTAGGAAGATCATAAAAACTTTCAGAGATAGGAAGTTTTGAGTAATATTCTGCAAAAAAGTTTGAGCACATCGTATTTTGACTTGGTCCCTCAAACCAAACACCTTTGTAACACATTCGCTAATTAGAAAGCAGATCATAAAATTTTTAAAAAACATTTCAGAGACAGGAAGTTTTGAGTACATACTCTGCAAAATGTTTTGATCAATTTCTATAGCCAATTTGTGCCAACGCCCAACACACATGTTTCTAGGTTATGTGCAGCATTCGCTTTTTTCTATATATGTCTTGAACCATGTTTATTCTTACAACATACTCCATCCAGGTTCTTTCTTCACATCCTTGACTGCTTTTCTTATTTCCATTACTCCTTCCCAGTCTCCAGAATTTGCTCGAATGTTTGAAAGAGTAGCAAAGCACCCTGAATCATAATTTTCTTCACGGATCTTATTTTCTACAAAACGTCCAAGTACAGCATCATCATGAACTCTGCAAGCAGCCAGCAGTGTGCTCCACACCGTGGAGTCAGGTTTTACAGGCATACTATCAATAAAACTTTTTGCCTCTGCAAGCCTCCCAGATCGACCAAGTAAATCAACCATACAGCAGTAGTGGTGTAACACTGGCTCAACCCCATACACAGTTCTCATTGAATTAAAATATTTGAAGCCTTCTTCAACCAAACCGTTACGGCCACAAGCAGATAAAACACTCACAAGTACGACAGGGTCTGGTTTTACTCCACATCTAATCATCAAATCGAACATAGATAATGCATCCTGACTGCTTCCATGCTGAGAATATCCATCAATTATAGCTGTCCAAGTAACTAAATCCGGAGAACTTATTTCATCAAAAACTTTACGAGAATCATCCAAGTTGCCACTTTTGGAGTATAGCTTCACAAGTGAACTGCTCACAGACAGGTCACATAGTATGCCTACTTTAGCTGCATACCCATGTAATAGTTTACCATAGAATGGTCTTGCCATGTCAGCACAGATGCTAATAATTGATGAGCATACAAATCTATCTATCTGAAAATCAGTTGTCAACATCAGCTGAAACAATGAGATTGCCTCCTCACTATAACCATTTGCAGTGTATCCAGATATCATTGAAGATAACATTATCTGGTCTTTGCATTGAGTTACATCAAAAATCCTTCGAGCTGTCTGTACATTTTGACATTTGGAATACATGGAAACAAGGTTATGGTTAATGGACGTGGTTCCTCCATAGACACGAAGGACATGCCCATGAACTTCCTTCCCTTTGAGCAAACACTCTGGTGTATCGCAGGCTGAAAGAATGGCACGTAATGATGCATCCTCTGGTGTAAAACCATCAACAATCATATTCCTGAACACCTGGAATGCCTCAACTGAATGGCCATGTGTTGCAAAACAAGCAACCATTGATGTCCATGACACTTCGTCCCGTTCCTGCATCTCTTCAAAAACCTTGTAGCTATCCTTCAAATCATTACATTTGGAGTACATGGTGGAGAGTGCACTTCCCACAAGAACAGCCTGAACAAACCCATCTTTTATGACAAATGAATGCAGCTGTTTGCCAAGCTCAGTTGAATCAACAAAACTGAAAACAGAAGCATAACATTTGTCATTCGGTCTCAGGCCCTGGCATAGCATCCTCCTTAATAGCATAATTGATTTTTGCAGGCTATGGCTGCAAACCCCGGATATTAAAGCCGACCAGATGCTTCTGTTGCTAACTGTGCCAACTTCTTGAAACACCTTCTCACACAGCTGAATAACCCCAACATTTGCATATGTGGAGACCAAAGCCTCCTTGACAACATGATCCAAGTACAGCTCAGTCTTCATAATCATGCCATGCACCTGGTTAGCCTCCCATATCATGGACATCTGAGAACAGGCAAGCAATATGCTTGTAGCGGTGTATTTGTTAATCACCACACCACTCCGCACCATTTCCCTGAGCAGTAGCATGGCACTTGTTGGCTCCTCCTCCTGCACAAAACCAGCAATCGCAGTTGTCCATGAAACCACATTCCGGGTTGGCATCCTCCAGAACTCATTCATGGCAGCGCCCATCTTGCCACATTTCATGTACATGTTAACAATGGATGTCCCAACGAAGACATCATAGTCGGGATCACGCCGGAGCACCATGCCGTGCACCGCCCTCCCAACCCCTAACTCTGCGCCCGCGGCGCAAGAGCTGAGCGCCCCGGAGTACGTGAACGAGTTGGGCCCGCAAGAGGATCCCCTCACCATGTCACAGAACATGTCGACGCCGAGCGCGTGCTCACCGTTGCGCACCGCCCCGGAGATGGCCGCGTTCCAGCAGACCACGCTGCCGCGGTCCCCGTCCTCGAACGCCCGCAGCGCGTCCTCTAGGCGGCCGTGCTTCGCGAGCAGGTCGACCGCGGCGCTGCAGACGTAGGCGTCCCGCGAGAGCCCGTCCTTCCAGGCGGCGCAGTAGAGCTGCTCGGCGAAGGCGAGCGGCGCGGCTGAGGCTGCGCAGGAGGCGAGGGAGTTCCCATACGAGAACCGGCAGGACGCGGAGGCCGCCGCCCCCGCGGCGCGCGCGCGCACGAAGTCCGCGAGCGCGGCGGGGAGGTGCGCGAGGCGGTCCGTGGCGCCGCGGCGCGACATTCCGTCGAGCGGGTGGTGGGCGCGCGCGACGGGGGCGGAGGAAGAGTAGAAGGAACGGGCGGGGGCAGGGGCGGGTGGGGCCGAGGCGGGTATGCGGGGGCGCGGTGGGGGCATGGCGTTGCGATGTGGCAGTGGAGCGGGGGAGCCCTGAGGGAGAGAGCAGCTGCTGTAGCCTATTCCAAGTGGGATTTCAATTTGATAGTTCTCAAAAATGCCACGTAAGCAAGTAGACAATTAATTTATAGATAAAATGGTTCATACAATGCATCGTTTCATTTTGATGTTTCATAGACAATACATGCAAGACACAAATGTGTTGGAAACCGTGTATACAGAGTTTCATCCAGATGAAACACATTTCATCTCTCATCGTTAACTCTCTGTCACATCATCTAAAATATCGATTTGGCACCCTATTTAATGTGCATGAAACTCTATGAAACATTGCACTGGGACTGGCCTAAGGGTGTGTTTAGTTCCTTGAAAGAGGGTGAAAAGGGGGTGTAAAAGTCACATCGGACACTATAGCGCAATGTAGCACTTTTCGTTTGTTTGTGGTAAACATTGTCCTACCATGACCTAACTAGCTCAAAAGATTGTCTCGTCGTGTACATCAAAACCATGCAACTAGTTTTTTTATTTACCACCTTTAGTGCTCCATGTATGAGGAGAGAGATTTGATGTGATAGATGAATAGTAAAGTTTAGAGAGAGAAAGTTTGGAAACTAAACGCAGCCTATGCGCCATCGCCATGGCGCCGGTTTCTTTAAAAAAAGCGAAGGATAGGAATAGGATCGCCCAGAGCGTTGGGACTTATGTATTGTTTCCAACTTCCCAGAGATGAATTTGGTTAGAATTTCATGAGCTACTAGAAAACTCAGACAGAGTGGCCTCTGTCTAGCAGGCCTGCCCATCTATGAAGTTGCGTGATTCAAATGTGGAGACCAAGATCATTATTCTTAGATAAATTGAAATGAAATCTTAAAAGTATGATTTACAACACTCATCCATCAATGATAGGTAGATGTTAAGTTTGGCGTATTCATCATTTCGGAAAATCAAAAGGGTGAAGCCTGATCAATACACTTTTCGTTTCAGATCGTTTCATACTACAGGTGCCATTGCACCAAGCTCATTATATTGTTTGAGCAGTTTCTCTGCAGATTATCAAATTAACCGCATTGGCCTTTCTTGAGGCAATTGAAACGCATTGGTCTTTCTTGGGGCAATTGAAAACTGTGAATGTTAAACTCTCTGGATCATGAAGAATAATTTCATCTTGAGAAAAACAAAAGGATCAAAAAGGAGTTCTACGCCTTGATACTAAGTCACGAAACCATTTACTTCCAGCTTCAATATTATGAAAATGATGAACGAGCAAGGTAAAGATAAACAGAAGGAACAGCTAGTTTTCTTTGACGCAATTAAAACATAAAAATGAACTGTGTATTAGTTACTTGTATGTGTTTCCAGAAATTTAGGAAAACTAAATACATGACTGCCACGACATCTGCAGGGACTTTTTTTTTTTGAACAATGACTGCATGGACTTGTGTAGTGAAACTCCAGCTGCTGCACACTGGCACGAACTAAAACCGTCTACCGCATCAAAGCTTTGATTCTTTTTTCCTGGAAAACAAGCAGACATTGTTTTTTCGAAATGGGAAGCTTTATTAACAAGCAGACATAGGGAGCAAAGAACTGGAGATTGGAAAAATCACACAGATTAATTTGAAATTCGAAATTTGAGGACATGCACTGTTCTGCTCTCCATAGAAGCGAGAGCTGCTGCGTCTTCACTCTTCAGTGGCATTTCATCATACAGGTGAAGGTAAGGTTACCTTCACGGACATGGTTCGGCAGCTTTCTGGATAAGCACCAACCGTGATCACGCTCAAACCTATCCACTCCGCAGAGCTGAACTACCTTGTTGCCTCCACGCCTGCAACCGGCGCGCATGGATGGCATCCACGAAATCCTGTGGTAGAAACAAAGCACAGAAACATAACATATTTTCTATCACAAAGTACAGGAGGAGCTCCCGCAAAGATGGCTGGATCCACCCCCAGGGACGGAGACTGCGCAGCCTCCGTGCCTGGGGAAGCTCGGGCTGCCTCCATACCTGGGCACCCCTTTGCCACCGGCGATGGAGCTCCGCACGGGAGCTCCTCGTAGCCACCGACGAGCACACGAGGCTGGGAAATGCGCCACGCCACCGCTCAAGTCGTGGGCACCAAGAAAGCGAGCGTCGTGGGAGAAGCGGAAGGTCAACTCGAGCTCAAGGGAATCGGAGCAGATGGAGGTGGGCGTGTTGGGGAGAACCGGAGGAGCGAAGAGGCGCCGGCGACCCTGATGTCTCGCGAAAAGTCGAGAAACCAGACTCTGATCTGGTTTATCAGCACCGGCCCAAACAGCGGCAGAGCTAGGAATTAACTAAAGTATGCCTCACTTTTTTTTACCATACATTTATATCCAATCTGTACATGTTGTTCACGCGTGTACGCTACTTCTGCTTCTTCTTGCACGTAATTGTTAGGCTGACCGGGTGGACTGCTTCTATTTCTGTTTCGCTGGATTACGGGGTATGCCTCAGTCCACCTGACATACCCTGTAGATTCGTCCATAGCCTCAAAATATTTTTCTCTCGGCGTAAATCAGCATCGGTCATCTGTCACCAACAAACCCTAACAATATTTTTCTCTCGGCATAGATTAGCACAGCCGAAACGAACGGATGTAATATCGACTGCTCGAGCAAACGCTGCCTGAGATTGAACGGCCGAGAAAAACATACGACGTGGCTCAATGAATGGCACGAGCTTGAACGCCAGATTCGGAAGTTAAAGATTAGCCAGTACTGGTTGCTGCGAAAATGTCTGCTAGATCGATTAAGGCCCTGTTTAGTCTCCGAATTTGTGAGCCAAATTTGGTCTTTTGAGGTGTGCGCGTCACTGTAGCATTCCGTTTGTATGCGTGAAAAATTATCCAAAAATTGATTAATTAGGTTCAAAATGTTCGTCTCACAGAGTACAACAAAATTGTGTAATTAGTTTTTTATTTCATCTAAATTTAGTACTCCATGTATATGTCGATATTTTGATGTGATGAAAATCTTCTTTTTTTGCATAGTCAACTTTTGGGGTGGAATTTAGGAAGACCTAAAATACAAAATACAGCTCCAGCGACAACAGTACACGTCATTTTCTGATGGCTGTCTAAATTTTTTCCGCGGAGCAGTTTTCCTACATTATAAATTCCTGATAACTTGTCTACAAAATGATTTATTTCTGACAATGTACAAATAAGTCAAGATGGCCGAGTTGGTCTAAGGCGCCAGTTTCAGGTACTGGTCCGAAAGGGCATGGGTTCCATAATGCCCCTATAAATGTGTCAGGTTGCAGTGCACACGCAATTAAAAAAACCAAGTAGATAGCACGTGGCAGCATACTTTCTCAACAAATGTGTGGCTATGAACATACACAACACAATAAAAAAACCAAAAGGCCATCAAAGACCAGTACAAAAACTTCTAGGAACTCTTTGGGCGCTTCCAGGAACTCTTTGACGCTCGCCTGGGGATTCAAATTTTAACTCCCCGCCATTGCTCCCACTACAAAAGACTCCACCTGCTTGTGAGGCATCCACTTGCTCCAATTGGCCCAAACTCCTCAGCATCAATCGACTCCATCTTCCTCAGCCTACAATCCAGTACCTCTTCAACCAATGGCCATAGATCTAAATAAAGCACCAGATGAAGGAAGTGGACAGCTCTTACCTGATCTCAATGAAGAACCTCAGAGAGACGAAAACCACCATCTTCATGAAGATCAAGTTCATCTCCAAGAAGGAAATGAAGTCCATCAACTCCAAGGTCAAGTCCAGTATCTCTATGAAGGGGAACACAACACTATGCATGCCATAGATCTCAACATTCCTGCTTGTGAGGGACAGCAACAAGAACCTGATACAGGTAATGTCTCTCTTAATTCAATTCTTACAACAAGTAAATAACTCGTACACACAAGTATGGACATTCAATTGCCTACCCTTGTCCCTCCTTGTTGTAGTCCTTGCTGTTGGGGACGATCATCAACAACATGGATATATCAACTTTCACAGTCCAAACGAACACAATGTATTTGACCTCAACTTACTAGCTTCAGATGACCTACAATGTGGAGATATCATCTTTGATGGTTCACATGATTACGGCGTCTTTGACCTCAACCTACCAGCCTCAGAGCAGCAACAGGAGATGCATCGAATGATCAGTAAGCCTCAAATTAGCACCCCTTTTTACTTAATTTATTCTATGCACACATTGACTAAACTAGTTTCAGAGCATTTTCCTAAATGCATTTGGAATTGATATCCTCTTGCTAATCATGTGTGCCGGTGCCGCAATGCAAAATTACCAAGTACCATTAGTTGTAAAAAAAATTGCCTTAGAGTTCCTCTGGTTACTTGTATGAAAGACCTATGAACACTATCACATAACATAAGCAGTCAGTATCAGACATCGTAAATTAATTATCATCACTTTATCAGTTGATCACGCAAAGCACACTAAATAGCGCTGTTGCAATGAGGAGCAAGAGGAGGGCATGAAGAGGGAATGTTCTGGACCTCGAAGACAGGCTCGCTGAACCGGCCGGGCGAGATCTGGAGCGCGCCAAGCCCGCCGTCGCTGAAAGCCCATGTGCGGCAGACAGTCAGCCCCATGCGCCGGCCGCAGCGCAGCATCTCGACTGCCAGGGCGGGCGACCGCGACGAGAGCAGCCAGTAGGAGTTCCAGCCGTTGACGTAGAGCTGCGCGCCATTGTCGGCGTCGACGAAGTGGGTGCCGGTGCAGCCTGCGAAGGACATCCGCGGTTGCAGCCACGACACCGGGAGTTTGAACCCGCCAGGGCCGCAGCCGGTGGCGGAGGAGCCGCGGCGCGGGAACCAGTTGAGGTACGCGCGGGCCAGGAGGAAGAGGAGGCCCAGGAGGCTGTAGAGCCGTGTCCCCCGCCGCATTGGTCCGCCGCCGACGACGCCGGCCTGCCGCAGCATTGGGTGCCGGGATTTTCTGAATTTTTTTTTGTGGCCTGGTTTGGGTCCGGAAGCAGCCTCGCCGCCGTGCTGCCGCACTACACAGCGCGGTGGCTCCCGGACGCCGCGTCGTCGCATCCGGCCGCATCTAAACTGCTCCCGCCGGAGAGCCCCACGGCCGACTGCAACTTCCTCCTCATGTACGACAGCTGCTCTGCACGGGAGGATGGTGGACGGCTGGTCGCGGGGTGCTCCCGCCAAAGATCTCCACAGCTGCTCGGGGACCTGGAGGCCTGCGCGGCTCGCCGCCTGGAACAGGCCACCTTGGGCACCAAGGCCAAGGCCGGCGGCGGCGGAACGGATGAGGATGGGTTGGGTGGGGAATAGAGGAGGATGGGTGCCGAACGGATGAGAATGGACGGGGTGGGGAACGGGTGAAACGAGTGGACGAGAGCAATTGAGCCGGTCGTTTCTTTTTTTACTCGCGAATAAAAAAAATCTGAAATGCGTCCGCCAGCTACCCATACGTGGGTCAGTTGAGGCACCAGGCCTAGGTGATCGGTTAATATGGGAAAAATTTTAAACTCTAAACGTCCACTTAATCTTGGACAGAGGGAGTACTAGATCTGGTGATTTTGCAGAATCCCAACTAATTCGAAAAACGAAAAATTGTTTTTACAAACTACTAGATGCGGTGATTTTGCTCGCCGTTGCGCACGCTCCCTATCCCTACCATGGTGAAGTGTTGGAACTTGAAAGGACATGCAAATATGCACATCTTTCATATGCAAGACAAGATGTGATGGTTTTTTTTTTTTTTGCATATTGCCTACCATGCTAACGTATTGAAACTTGGAAGGACTTGCATCTTACCACGCAATTACGCACAGCCACCGTCAGAGTGTATTATTAACACGAATATTTAGTGAGCAATAATGCGTGCTGCGAACTTATCCCTGACAAAAAACAATCAGACGCGAACTTATCCCTGATTAAAAACAATCAGACAGAATAACAAGAGATACAAGCTCAAATGCTACGGCGCATAGGAACTGGCAGGAAGTAACAGTGACTCAAACCAACTCATTACTCATGTGAATTCGATTTGCGGTTTGGCAAAGTGAACAAAAGCAACAGAGGGATCATATGTTGTCTGACAATCTTTGACATCATAGTGGTAGACGGATTTCAAGAACCCTAGAAACACTTGTCACCTTGACATACTAGAACATTTTTTTGCTAGAAGAGACTAAGCCATCGATCATCACCATTGACAAAAATATCTCCCCTTGTTTACAGAACAGCAGGCCGCTTACATATCAGAGTTACTTTGAGGCAGTCTTGTCTTTGGTCTTCTGTATTTTCAACACCTTCTTCACAATCTTCTGCTCTTCAACCAGGAAAGCACGGATGATCCTGCAAGACATTACAGATCCACATGAGACTTCATAAGGCAGTTTTTGGAACATCCCATCAGAAAAAATTGAGCCTCTATGCTGACCTTTCTCTAACTGCAGTTCCAGATAGCACTCCACCATAGGGACGGTTCACAGTTCTGCGGTTCCTAGACAACCTCGACCTCTTGTACTCAGCAGGCCTGAGGTGGGGAATCTGGAAATGGATTGTAGCGTTTGCAAACAAGATGTCATGTCCACTTAACAGTCAAATAGAACATAAAACAATTCTCTAGGTGTCAATCCAGAATTCCAGACATGCACCAAAATACACTGAGATATAAAATGAACTAATGCAATTACGTTTACAAAGAACATATAGTACAAATGCAGCAAAAGATATATCAGACTCCTATTTTCATAAAAGAAAAGGCACTATTGGAATGAGCTAATGGAATTATGTTTACAAAGAACATATAGTGTTTTCTGCTGCCATAGGTGTTTCTCCTATTGTGACCTGAAGCATATGCATTCTGTAGAGTGTAGCACAGCACAGCTTTTGATCCTAATGCATCATCTCAAGCAATACAGTTGATGAAACAGAATTTAGGGCTACGAACTAGTATGACAATGACAACCTTCCACACTAGCCGCGTATAACCCAATTCTTAAATGAACTCAAAAAAGACCACCGGACTGTGCACACAAACATTTCGATTGTAAAAACCTAATCTTCTTAAGCACATTACAACCAGCCAGATATAAGTAAAAGACACATGTCAGCATGATGCAATGGATTACTGGTGTAGCCATAATTTGTGCAAGAACTGCCACACTGTACAAACAAACCATTATTACTCTAATGAAGTGCTTCTAAATACTATGGCTGTCCCCATGTGAAATTGCTGCCATGCTCTGACAACAGTACAACACACTGCAGCGAATTCGAACTGGAAGCTACAAGAGGATAAACTAGCAGCCATTCTATGGACTTAATGCACAGCAAGCTGAACTCACCACCTACCAATTGCAAGTTACACCACAATTTTTTCACCATTGCAGGTACCAAACATTCTAAAGTAACAGAAAGAATCGAGACTAATATCTAACTCAAGAACTCAACTACATTTCGCGAACAGATTAACCACCAACACCAACGCCCCATTTCCCCACCCAATACCTACCCTCCCAACAATAAATGAGTAATGACCCTACCAAAAGGAAAGACTAGCTCAAAAATAAGAACTACATGATACAAGATATGCTACGGCCTACAGTATGCTGAGTAAAGCAGCCACTCACCCCCTGGATCTTCTTCCCGGTCACGGGGCACTTGGGCCCGCTGGCTCTCTTCTTGGTGTACTGGTACACGAGCTTGCCACCTGCAAAAGCACAAGCCACAAACCGATTGGCACATCAGAACCACACCCTAAACAGATCGAACGTACCACCCAAAATGGAACGGAAGCAGAAGAGAAAACAACGGGATGAAGAGGGGATCCGTACCTGGGGTCTTGACGACCCGCGTCTGGTTGGACTTGGTTGCATAGCTGTGCCGCTTCCGGTAGGTCAGACGCTGCACCATCTTGCCGCCGCCGCGCACTCCGCCGGTGTATAAACCCTGGTGGGAGGCTGGAGCAGAAAGGGCTGAGGGAAAGAGGAGCGAACGCGTGGCGGCGGTGAGAGGGGTATAAAAGGCAGCGTCGCGAGGCTTGACCTAAATCGGACGGCTAGGATCTGTGTGATGCAGTAATGGGCCAAACCGAAGTAGCTGGGCCTTGAACAAGTGGGCTGACGGCTTGTAGATGGCTGTGGCCCGTGGGCGGCGCCGTAGTTCCAGACCAAGACACAACGGGGCTGATTGGATGGGTGAACAAGAGCAACTCCAACAATTCTCCTTTCTCTCCCCCCCTTTCTCTATATTCGTGATTAAAGGAGACCGAGAGAAAAAAAAATACAGCTCCAATGGATCTCCTTTCTATTCACCTTTCCTTATAATTTTTTTTCTCAATCCGCTTTAATCCTTCCCCTCTCCCCAATAGAAAATGGGAACGAATCCCTCTCCCCTTTCCTATACCCGACCGCCTATGCTCGCTCTTACGCTGCCGCTTGCCTGCGCTTGTCCGGCGCGCCGCCGCTCACCAGCGCCGTCCGGCGTGCCATGCACCGTCGCTCTCCAGCCCCCCTCGCCAGCGCCGTCCAGCGTGCCACGCACCATCGCTCTAGCTCGCCCAGGCACCACCCGCCCGACCTTCCCCGTCGATCCAAGTGCCGACGGTGGCGAGCGCGCTGCCCATCCATGTGTCGGCGGTGGCCATGCGCGACGGCGACGGAGGAGCCCTGCCTGCCCGCGCGCCGGAGTACCGCATGCCGCCGCCAAGCACGCGCCGCCACACCTCCCTTCCCCTCCGTCGTGCGCGCCATGGCGGATCCCGAGCCGGTCGCGCCGCCGATGGCCGAGCTCGTCGCCGAACTGGAGCCCCGGATCTCCCGGGATTATTATAAATTTTAATTAGATCCAATATATTATTATAAATTTTAATTTTGCATTTCAACATTTCAATGTAGTAATTCAACTTTTTTAATATATCGCTCCAACATTTGTAATACACTATTTCACACATTTCCTTAAAATGATGAATTGGTTTTTTCAAACTTTGAATCCGTTTAACAATGATGTTGAATATGTTGTTACAGGATTATAGTAGAAAAGAAATTAAAATATAAGAAACATAAAACCAAAATATACTCAACGATTAATTCTCCTTCTCTGCTGACGATGGGGCTGCAACAAACGGTATGATTGATTATTCTCCATTCTACACCGTTGTCTTGCTGATGTGTGCTGCTGGTATGTTGTTCGCGGTTGGTGGATTATGTGCTACCACGTACTAGAAAGATGGGCCATAATGGATCGTGCACTATATGGCTTATATAGCTTGCGGAAGCTATATAGGAGCCCCCGGCTTAGGGTATTCAAACGTAGTGTACCAACTTCAAAAAAAAAGTAGTGTACGGCCTACATAGAGTGGGTACACAAATTATTTCCGTCTCCGACTTATGCAGGCTAGGCTTAGTTGGGGCCCACCATGTGCAATCCTTCATCTCGTATCCTGTCATCGCTTCAACAATGTCACCGCAAGATGAGATCCGTTGTCGCGCCTATCAAGCCATGGCCTCCTCATCGATGCCCCCGCCCCTTCTCTCGATGACCAACCCTACCCTGGATGGTCCCCGGCCACCGCCAGTGGCTCCGACGCGTCGATCGTGCAGCCGACCTTCCGGCTCTTCCTGAACTGGCTCTCCAACTCGACGTGGCACTCGCTATCGGACCGTTGGCCCTAGGGGAGCTCCTCGACCGCTCGACGGCCAGTGTTGGCGGCTGGTGGCACCACGGAGCCAGCCAGCTATGTCGGCCTTTGTGGGTAGTGCAGCGAAGCCGCCGCTGGTGAACAACTACCACGCGTTGCTCCGGCGCTGCGATGGTGACGCGCCCAATGAAGCCGCGCGTGCGGCACCATTGACCGTGGAGGAGGAGGAGTGCGAGCTCCCGATGATCGATGTTGTGTGCCTGACGTGCAACGGCGGGTCAGAGGTGGAACGGTCGGCCATCGCGCGTGCCACCGAGTAGTGAGGCCCTCCGGGAAGCGCTCTGTCGTGGGGCACACCGGCCCCAGGAGGGCCTCTGCCAGGACGTGCGCCAGCGTGCTGGCAAGCTTCGACATGGCGCCCGCAACCTCCCGCGTCACATCCCCGCACGCAACAAGGGGACAGTGCTGGCGACTGGCGTTGCCGCGGAGGAGCTCGGGGGTGCCTTGGCTAGTCGGACCGTGGAGGAGCATGAGGGTGCACGATAGGGGCCGCCTTGGCAGTGCCGCTGCGGACCGCGGGGGCATTTGCGGCGGAGGCCGGCGCTAGTAGCGCCGCAGATGAGCTCGAGGGGGAGCCGCAGCGGGGGCCCACCTTAACGAGGCGGTGCGGGGCGGCGCAGCGGGGCCGATGATGGCGGTGCTGCGGAGGAGCTCAGGGCACTGCGGCGGGGGGCTGCCTTGGGCAAGGCTGCTGAGGGCACAAGGGCTGCACCGCGTAGGAGCTTTGGGGCGCATCAGGCATGGGCGAGCGGTGGCGCATCGGATGCAGGTGCGGTGGGGGCAGTCGTGCGAGGAGTGACGGGTGTGTGCGCGGTAGGGGTGGGCGTGTGAGATGGTAAGGCCCTGTTTGGCAGAGCTCTCAGAGCTGATTCTCTCGTGAATTCAGGAGGAGCTCTGCCAAACAGTTTTTCAGCGAGAAGTGATTCTCTGCTGATTCTGAGAAGTGATTGTCTGAAATGAAGTAAGGGGCTGGGAGGTGAAAAAAGTAGCTTCTCTTGATTCTGTGAAGTGATTCTCCATCCTGATTTTGATAGTTTATGCCAGAGAATTAAAGAGAATCACTTTCAGCCACAGAATCACTTCTCTCAGAGAATCAGCTCTCACAGAGAATCAGAATCAGATGGAGCTCTACCAAACAGACCATAACTTCACCTTCAATCTGTGCAACATGTATCAGCCATTGAATCTACCAAAACAAAATCTTAGCAGTACAGTCTATTTTAAGCCACCTCAACCAATCACCGCCCCCTGTATTGCTCTAGCCTGGTTTCATCCTAACCTAACTAGAAACTAGTACAACCAACCAATCACCCCAATGTAAACATGACGAAGGCGAAGCGGAGCTCGATGTCGGGTGCATTTCTTGACCAGCTTTTCAATCGTTGCATGTTTCCGGTGCGTCGTCATGTTGCTGAGGACGTGAGTGTAGTTTGCGGATAGAATTATCAAAATGACATTTGAGAGATTTTTTTAATTATAGTGGTTCCCTTGATAGTGCTCTTATTTTATACGGAGTATGATATATGGTTTGGCTCGGTCTGTTTATTGTCATTGCGACATTGCACGTTGGAATCTATAGTTTGCCAACATTGGGGTTCAATCCGACGTGCGTGTTCAGAAATCACAACATGGGATTTAATTTGTCTGGGATCCTACCAGGATCCATCGCTAAATCCATGCCACAGGAACAACGTCATTCGCTCAATGGAAAGAAATCAGCGTATCTCCCAACAACAACACAAGGACAGCGCCACAAAGTGCCGTACCGAGTCGAGGAAGACATCGACCAGCACAGGCTATAGTTTTCATGTTACACTGATATTGTTCGTCTCTTTGCGTGCTTTGTGTTTCACGGGGTGTTTAAAACCTCCGAAAACACCTCATGGCGGGCTTTGGCAACATACCGTATTACCGTGTGTCTCCTATGTGACAATACTTCTTTTCTTCTTAATTGAACGGAAGCAGAGCTCCTGCACTTACGTTAGAAGAAACAACCCAAACTCTTATCTGACTCCACTCTTGAAATCCTTCGCGCCGAAGCTGATGGCATGTACATCTACCAGCACTGTAGGTCTCTAACTCATTTTAATGCCTCTACTCCAGTCTCCAGCACAGCTGTTGCAGCTGCCGTTTGGGGCTCTAGCTCCCACTTCCTGCCGATAATGGAGGGCGGCCAGCCCCCCCGGTGCCCACACTGCTACAAACAAACACTTATTCAACCCCTCAAGCAGCCGTGGGGTTATCCTGGTGACCTCCTCTCCTCATCTCCGACTCCGATCACCCAGTTTCAATCATGATTGCCGCGCCCCGTCCCGCCACACTGAATAATGCTGCCGATCTGTACCTGGCTGCCGCGGCCTGCTTGATTGCGCAGTTGTGCTGGGGCGCCTCCGTTAAGGTTGCTACCCCATGATCCAGCTCATACTGCTGCCTAATACTGTTGAGCCTACTCATCAGCTACATCTCACTTCCATCAGATTTCAGTTATGAGATGTGCTGTTTTTTTTCTGGGCACAGTGTTTGCAGTTAGCACTCGGGCTGTTGTTAGGATCAGGTAGGGTAGGGTGGTGGTCAGTGAGTACATGCCTCAAGTGGCCAGCAGAAAGGAACGGGAACTGTTCCTCCAGAGGTCGGGAATGAGTGCAGTTAAATCCTGGTGCAGCATTGCTCTTGCAGAGTGCAACTGGGATGGACCAGTGCTGCAACCCTGTGAAAACGAGAACGTGCGATCGGTTACTGCTTGTTGGAGTGCAGTCCTTGCAGGTTGTTTTTCTTTGTACCGCCACGGCATGATCAGATGATGAGGCTACAGAGAGAAGAGTAGTTCAATGTGAAGCTAATGTATGTACCATGGTAGGCATGGACTCTGTGGATTGTGGTATGTTTATGAAGTTACAATTATAATTACGAGCCTGCATAGAGGAAAAAAATTACCGAAAGGTCAAAAGAACAACCCTAAACTCGTGGATTGGTTACATGGCGAAGATATTTTGTTATCGAGAGCAAGGAAGAAAAACAAAACATATATATGTACCCTCTCAACAGGGGAACAACAAAAATGAAGCCTCCCTGTGGATCTTCCTATTATCTATCAGTATGATCTTGTCCAGCTTCGCCTTGCACCAGTGCAGCTGCTCGCTAGTGATCCTCGGCATCCGCAGCACGCGCGCCACCAGTTTCATGTCGACCTGCGAGAAGAAGAGGTTCTGGTTCGACCTGTCCTCCTTGGGCTTCTTGAACTTCTTCACAAGGCAGTTGCCGCTCCGGAGGAGATCCTTGAGCCTCTTCTCTTTCTGCACATAAATCAGGCTTCAGGGTCATGACACTCGTACCTCTACTAGCACTGTGTCACTGTTGCAAATCACCTCTTTTTCCAGCACTTACCTTCTGTAACGCGGCATGGATGTGCACCATAAGATCATGATCTGAAGGGTCCTGAAGCTCCACGTGAGTGCTCGACAAGCCCTTGAGCACTGATGTCGGCGACGTCTCAACTCTGTCGGCTTTGATGAACTCCCACAGGATGTGCATGGCCTCCTCCATGATCTCCTCCAGCTCCTCACTGGTGATGACATGGTTCCCCTTGCGCTGATCCTCCATCCTGTCCTTCAAACTGTCCTCTGCAAACCAACAAAAAGGCATCAGGGTCAGTTTTCCTCGTTGAAAATTCAGCAGAAACATGGACCACCGACTAAAATTTCAGCTCTGAAGTCTGAAATGGTGCTCACCTTTTATTACGGGTATTTGCAAGAGATTGCGGAGGACACAGCGGTTGTTGATGTAATTTGGCAGCCTGGGGCCCTTGAACGATTCATCCTCGACGAACCTCTGCACCACAACCTGAAACTGCTGGAACTCTCCGGCCACGTGGTTGTACTGGTGGCTGTGGTAAGGGTCCGACTCCGGCAGGTCACGCGCCTGCTCGTACTGCCACCGGAGGAACTCCCATGACAGGCACATCTGGCCGACATACACCGTCTCCAAATCATACCGAAGTTCCTTGAGAAACCGCTCCGACGGGTCCTCGGGGGATCTCCGACGCGATGGCCGGAAATTGTGTGACAGGATGGATGTCACAGTCGGTGACAAGGACTTTAGAGAATTGCTGGACTGCTGAGGCCCTCTGAGCTGTAGGAAATCTGCAGCCAAACACAATACGACCCTATATTAGTGCCTAAAGACATTTCCATTACTTGGAGCATATGTTTAATTCAGGAAAGAACTTGCTACATAAAGCAAGGTAAAGATGCTACACAAAGCAAGATAAAGCTGTGTCAGTCCTTAACCAGTCTTAAAGGGTAATGCCTTAGGCTTCCTTTTCTTGGCATGTTTAGTTGAAGAAAATAATTGCTAGGTAAATAAAAAAATGCTGCATCGGTTCTTAACTAGCTTTAAATATGTAGATGAAGCTTGATTGTTACAAAAAGTCACAGCAGTGTGAACGTTGACTATCATTTCAGACTTTCAGCTATCCTTGAATTATCCTAAGCAAATGCAATTTATGTTTTTGAAGTATTGTTCTTCATTCTTGTCTCTGAATTAATCGAGTATATCATAAATAGCTTTTCAGTTGCACCCAACTAAATGAAATGCTGAAAGTTACTGGAGTTGAGCAAAGGTAAATAAATTTAAGAATTGATTGAGAAATTAAGCATACCTATTGCATACATCTTCTGGTAGCACAATATATCAAACTTCCTCATCCTCTCCCTGTAACTCTTGTAGAACTTGTTCAGCTCGTCCATTGGGTCTTCGCGGAGGAACTTAGCATCGATCCTCCATGGCTTGAGGTCCTCCATTGGCGCCTTAGGTGTCTCTGACTCCTCCAGGATCGTGGGCAACCCGATCGACCGTACCTTCTTCAGTTCAAGCTTCAGCTGCTCTATCAGGTCCTGGTGCTCCCACAGTGACTCCAGTTCGTCCTCCTCTTCTTCTGTCAAATCCTTCCACTTGATTTCCGGATCCTCTCCTTCCTCGTCATATATCTTCGCCTTCCCGGCGACTGAAATATAGGCTTGCCTAGCGGCATCGTCCATATTATCATTTGCACATTCCTCATCTTCTTCAGTCTCCGAAAGTTTCTTGGCGTCAGGAACTACTCCATTTCGATGGTCAGTTACACTGAATTCTTCCTCTGGAGTCTCTGGGATGCTCTTCTCATCAGAAACTACTGCAAAGGACTGATCATTTGTAGTGCTGAAAGTCACTTTCTTCTCGTAAGAAATAAGCTCATTTGAACCGTCATTTCTGTCTACAAATTCTTCCTCTGTTGCATCCAGACCTCCCTCATTGGCATAAGGCACTGCGGATGTTTGCTCACTCCTACTGATAATCTCTTTCCAAACATCAGAAATAAGCTCATTAGAGTGATCGTTCGTACCCACAAATCCTGTCTCCAAAGGCTCTGGCCTTCTCTTTTCGTCGAAAACTATTTCATATGACTGACCGCTTTCACTGGACGTTTCTCTCCTGTCATCAGAACTGTCCTCAAGTGAATGATCAACCGTACCGACAAATTCCTTCTCTGATGTCTCTGTGCTTCTCTTGGCTGGGCCAAGGCCAACATTTTGATCTGATGATACAGCTGCATCTTTTGCAGAGACTGCCTCTGGACTTTTCTGAGTATCAGAAATGGCTTCACCTGAGTAATCATTCAGAATGACAGTTTCCTTCTCTGAATGATCCATACTGTTGTCAGCAACAGGAACCACATCATAGACTGGTGTTGATTCCATCTCCTTGCCCTTCGGCGAGTGCTCGTCCTCGCTCATGTCGATGCTACCCTCCTCTTCCGCCATGCTTCTCTGTTCGACATCCTCATCATACTGTGCCTCAGCTTCCCTTGTTACCTTCTCCTCGCCTTCTTTGTACTCGACGTCCGGCGAAGGGCTGCGAGACCACATGTCTTCAGGGAACTTAGGAGAGCCATCGGGAATGGTGTCAGGCGAGCGCTGGCCGACCGAGCCCGGCGACACCGTCGTTGCCGAGTCCTGGTAAGACTGCTCCAGGTTAGCAGCCGCCTCCAGAGCTTCCATGGCCTTGAGCACCTTGGCCTTGTAACTCTTGAGGTTGCCGGAGTCGCGCGCGGACGCCGGGAAGTCCTTCTCCGAGAGGAACCAGTCGCTGTCGGAGTCCACGACGAGGTCCTTCACCGAGTACCCGTCGCTGCCGCTGGACTCGGAGTCGGACTCGCCGAAGCCGGAGAACTCCGACGCGAAGCTCATCCTCGCGCCGGCGACGCTGCCCTTGGACGCGACGGACGGGGAGCTCGCTGGCTTCCGCGTCACGTCGGGCTCGTCCGCCGGCTTCCGGCTCCTCGACGGCGTTCTCTTCTTCACGGACGACACCACGCTCTCGCGAACGTCGGGCTCGTCCGCCGTCTTCCGGCTCCGCGACGGCGTCATCTTGCCGGACGACGCCACGCTCTCGCACAAGTCGGGCTCGTTCGCCGGCTTCCGGCTCAACGACGGCGTCCTCTTCCCGGACGACGCCACGCTCTCGGAGGCGTCGGGCTCGTTCGCCGGCTTCCGGCTCCACGACGGCGGCCTCTTCCCGGACGACGCCACGCTCTCGCAGACGTCGGGCTCGTCCGCCGGCTTCCGGCTCCCTGACGGCGTCCTCTTTCCGGACGACGCCACGCTCTCGCACACGTCGGGATCGTCCACCATCTTCCGGCTCCACGACGGCGTCCTCATCCCGGACGACGCCACGCTCTCGCGCACGTCGGGCTCGTCCGCCGTCGGGAAGTCACTCTCCGTGAGGAAGCCGCCACTGCGGGGAACGACGTTGACGACTCGTCGCTCCTCATGCCGCGCCACCGGCGGCGGCGGCGGCGGCCGCGACGGCGGCATGTAAGACTCCTGGACGCGCACCGTCATGGCCTCCGGCTCCCTGATGAACCCCCGGAAGTCGCGGTCCGTCAGGAACTGGTAGTTGTGCGTGGTCGCGACGACCCTTGATGGCGGGGCCTGCTCCACAACCCCTCTCCTCTGCTCCTCTACGTGTTCTTCCATTAGGAGCTCTGTTTCCTCTGCTTCGTCCTCATGTTCATGCTCGTGTTCGTGCTTGCCGTCCGATTCCAAAGGAATCGACAGCGCCTTCTCTTCGTGCAGCTCTTGTTTTTCTTCTAGTTGGGCTTGTGCTGGTGTTTCTCTCGAAACCACCGCCGCCTCCTTCGGAATTTCGGGTATCTGGTGCTGGAACTTGAAGCTGAGGCTCGTGGCCGGCGACGGCGCGAACGACGGCTCGGGCGCAGCGAGCTCCGCCGCCGCGCCGGCGTCGTAGTCGTACGCGGCCATACCCTCCATGTAATCCTCCTCGGTCGCCTGCATGAAGCTGAAGCTGCGCATCATCTCCAGGACCCGGTCGTCGGCCCTGCCCGACGCCTCCCTCTCCTCGGCGGCGTCGCGCCGCGCCTTCCTCTTCCTCTCCTCCTCCCTCTCCTTCTCATCGCTCCTGCAAGGGAGGAAAAACCCCATCAACCCGCCGCGTTAACGAACACCCCCAACCAACACGATCGATCGATCAGAATGATTCATCAGAATTCAGGATTGTGTTTTACCTGGAGGAGGGCTTGGACCCGGAGGCGATGTGGATCGCCGCGACGAGCACGACGGTGAGGAGCCAGAAGAAGAGGGGCGACGTCGAGTACCCCACCACGGTGCGGACGAGCCCGTAGGAGCCGCCGCCGGCGGCCGTGGCGGCGCCCACGCCGGCACCACCGCCGCCGCCTCCGGCGTCCATGGCTTGACCCGCCGCGACCACACGCCCTCACGCCCGGCGGCTAATCCACCTTCCAAGCCAGGCACACCGCACACCACACCATGGATGCCGTCTACCGCGAAGTACACGTAGCGCCGGGCTTTCTACACCGTGGGCGAAGAGGGCGAGGAAAACAACGCGCCACCAGCCGTATCGAGCGGGGCAGTGGAGACGAGACGAGAGGAGGAGGGAGAAAGGAAGATAGCAGAGGGGGGATCGAGAGCGACGGGTCCAGCCCGCGACGGCGAGAGCGGGGCAGGGGGTGCTCTGGCCTTGGCTTCCGCCTTCAAAAAGAAGACCGCGTCGCGCTACAGGGGTCGCACCTACACCCTTTGACGTGACGTGCGCCCCGGCCGTGCCCGCCCCCGGCCGAACCACTCCACAGAAACGAAGGGCGTGCTCGCACGCCGAACCCGCCCGATCGCCGAGGCCCTGGCCGGCCGGCGGTGGTCGCCGCGCGGCGGATATGATACGATCGGACGGAATCGAGTTTTCCTCCCGTGTCCGCGGGAGGGCGGGCGCGTGTACGCGCAGGGACGGGCGCGGGGGGACGAAAGATTTGGGAAGGGGGTGGGGCGTCCGCTTCGCGTGCGACCAGATGTCGCGCTGGGGGTTAGGCTAATGCGGTGGATGCTGACTCGGCCAAATATAACAACCTCTTGACCTGTGACCTGACCGCCCCCGGCCGCGGCCGAGAGCAGCCAGCCGGTGCCGTCTTTAACCCCCGAGCGACCGACCCGTCGCTGCGTCTCTCTTCCCTTTGACGGCCACGCGGTTTTTTCTATTCTTTCCTTGGATGACACTTTTGGTAGCTTTGCACGGCGCAGAGAGATGGACTCGATCCGGCCACGGTGCTATATGAGCCAATCAAAAGGAAAAGAATAAAGAAGAGGCGTACTATACAGTAATCGATCGGCTTCTATATTGTGCGGCCATTAAACACGTTGTTGATCTTGACAGAGTCCACCACCTCAGAGCTGCCAACACAGGGGATGGATTATATATATATGGAAGGAAGTGAATTATCTACAGCTTGAACTTCCTGTGACAACGGGGCATATTACTAACATAACGGCTGGATATTTCAGCACCGCATCATTGGTTGCCTTTTCTTGTCGCCCGATGGCGTTGGCGCCTTCCATTAGGAGCATTTGATTATGGTTTGCCTTTTCTTATAGCTGAGAGATTCTTGTCACGCAATAATGAATTGGCCCCTTACCAACGCAAATGCGTGTGGGATATGGGATTCGCTCCTTTTTATGACGCATCCGTGCGGATTTGGAAAAGGATGCTACGGAGTTCACTCATGCCGGCTTTAGGTCGCTATAAAGTCAGCGATCCTAGTCAATGCGCAAAACTCAGATTTCCCCTAAGCTTTGGTGTTCCTCTAGTTGGTACTAAGGAATTGTGCACAGAAAAGTGCATGATTCACGCATAATTTATCTAACTTCTGCTATGTTATGCTATAATTCTATATGAAACATCAAATTATTAGTTAAACGACATATGTGTGTTTCAAGCCTATCGGCGAGCGCACCATGATTTGTGCCACAATTCCTCTTTAGTGATTTTATAGGTGTTAGAGGTAACACATAATAATAGTGTAGGTAAGGTCTAAAATACATAATTTATTGTTACCTCTGAAATAAAATTTAGACATATTTTACTCGCCCGAACTATTTTAGTTAGTTCGATCTGCACCTAATGAGACTATCTTTTTTCTTTCTCTGCCTACAAGACGAATTAAGATGATATATAATATGTTGCTTTATGTTAGAAAAAATATATTAAAAATTTAATATCATATTGAACGTAGGGATACAAAATTGCACAAAAAATAATCATAAAAAATTCATAATGTAGTTTTGTAAAATATGGCATTATATTATAAGTCGTCTCTTAAAATTTGAACTTAAAACACAACTTATACATGAAAAAAAAAGACAAATCTCATTAGGGGGCAGATTTGACCAATTAAAATAATTCGGTGAAATAAAATGAAGCGTCCCCTCGAAAGAGAGAACTTAATGTGATACGAATACCAGTCCCAGGATGCTGGTTCACATTATTACAACAGATAGTTCAGTACAAATTCAACATTACGGGAGACGGTGGCATTGCAGGGCCACGACAAACAGAACAAGCACTAAGCTCCAGATAAGAAGGTTGATAACATAGAGGTCTTCATCAGAGTGGCAACGCATGCGGCTTCCAGCGGGTGACCCTAACACACAGGCAAAGGTCGGGTGCAGAACGAACCCCTCTAGACGATATCCTCAGGCACAAAGTCCGGGTCTGCCTCTGCACAGATTAAGCAAGGGTGAGTACAAACGTACTCAGCAAGCGCAACCACAACCACGGAGGGGTATAACAGAAGTATGCAAGTATTGTAACAAGGAAGGCTTGTGGTTTAATTAGCAGCAAAGCAAGTTTTATCACACATGCAAGGGGTTGGTTTTCGCAATGGGTTTTCACAAATATTACTTTTAAAAGGAACAATAAATGTAACATTTTCCTTTGTACAAGATTTTGTTGCTACCAGATTTCCCATCTGTCGTAGCCCAAGTCAAAACATTTCTCAGCTTACTCAAACACCAATATTTTCTTACATCAAAACAGGGGACTAGTGAAGTGACCAAGCCGTAACTCGCCCAATACCGTGGACACGGCTATCCGGATAGGTTTTAACTCTGCAGAGGTGTACACAACCACAAGTAGGTTACCACAACAAGAACACCTTGGTGCCAGTGCAGCTCCTATCAAAGCCATTACCCACCATAGCTAAACTGACAAGTTATCACAGACGCAACCAGGGGTTAGCAACCTACCAACGAGGTTCCAACCAGGGGCATACCTCACATAGACCGTATCCCCGGCTCCGTAGCCCTCTGCTGCTCACCAGCACACCACATAACCAGCAGCTCAACTAGTGGGATTTATGCTAGGCCGTTGCCACATACAACGGTCGAGTGGTGGTACAGAAAAATGGGTTAGGCTAGATGACACATCAACATCATCCCAAAACTTGTGTTAGGATAGACAACTCCCACCATGCTCAACCATACTGGTCCGAGCTCACCTCGGTATTTCGCGCGGAAATACCGTCTGTCTCATCCCACACGGGTACTCATTTTATCTGCACAAATCATCACTTTTATTTTAAAGTACGCACACGATTGTTTTTGTAAACACCAAGAATTTGTAATGGGGTGTGTACCAGTAAAACATTCCTAAGCATTTCTAGCAGTGACTAACATTTAAACAGAGCGTTGTCGTATTTAAACATTAATCTAGGTTGTCAAGGGATCAGTCATAACAATCAAGGTATGGCTATCCAACCGGGTTTAGCAGTAAAATCATGCAAGTTTTATAAAACAGGCCGTGGGTTGTGGTTATAAAAACTGGGACAACAATATGCATCAAGGGGTGGAATTGCACTTGCCGTTCTCCCAACCCTCGGGGGATTCCTGCCCGGGGTCTTGGTCTCCAAGCTCCTGCTTGTAGCACTGCTCCTCCTCGAGTCCTTCCTCGTTCACCGCGGAGTCTACGGCACACACAAGCAAACACCCAATAAATAAAAGAAAAAGCTTTTATTGAGCTCAGAAAGAAGGGGCGGAAAACGAGGGCGAAAGGTGATGACATGATTATTTTAGGGTATGGACTGGTTGGATTTGGCGAAAATATATTGGTGAATATTGTGGTGGAGTTTGGGGTCAAACGGGATTAATTTGGCGCATGAAATGACGAGTTCAGTGGAGTTTTAGGGGCTGTGTTAAAAGAAAGGGACCTTTCTGTAATTATGGGAAAGTTCAGGGGCTTCTGCGAAATAAAATAGAGAAAAGGGGAATAGTGTTCGTTGGACTGCGGGTTGATTTGGTAAAAGTTCAGGGGGCTATGCGAAAGTGTGCATGAGAGAGGGGGTCCTATCCAAATGGACCGCGGGTTCGAAAATGAAGAATGCCAGGGGGTTATGGGTAAAATGCCCTTTCTTCACCGCGGAACAGTGCCAGGGGAGGGGGGAAGCGGCAGCGGCGATACTGTTCGGCCCAATCGCCGGCGATTGAGGCGGCGGCGGTGGACGGGAACAGGGGGAAAAGGACGAGCGAGGTATGGCGAGTCCACCTGTGGGCTTACCACGGCCGGAGGTGAAGGGTGGAGGGCGGCCCACGAGAGCAGTGGCGGCGGCGGCAATGGCGAGTGGGGCGGCGGCGCTACGGTGGCGGAGAGGCTAAATTGGTGGGCGGGTGAGCTGGTGGTGAGGGAGAGGGTGCTCAAGACCTCATTTATAGGCGCGGAGGGGTGGTGAGGGAGTGGGCCGACGAGAGGGGTAGGTCGGGCGGCGTTAATGGCGTCCGGCGCTCGGGTACGACGATGGCCGGCGGGTTGGTGGTACGGGCGGCCTTGTTCTTGGCGTTTATGCTCGTCGCGACGTGGCGTGCGTGCCTGAGGGGATGGGGCCGCGGCGGGGACGGGTGGTGGCATGCGGGAGCGGTGCGGCGGTCGGCGGTGCGCTGGTCGAGGAGCTCGGGTGGGCGGCACGGCAATGGCGTACGGCGGTCGCACGGGAGCAGAGCGAGGGCGGCACGATGGTGGTGACGTGGTGTGGAGCGGAGCCGAGCGCGCGCGAGTGAGCCGGCGGTGGCGTGCACGCCCGAGCGCTGCGTACGGCGGTCGGAGCGGCGGGCCGGGGCGTGGCGAGGTCGGCGCGGATGGTGCGGCGGGTTTGCGGCGCGGCGGAGCCGGGTGGTGGTGGCGAGGCAGAGAGGTGGAGTGGCGGCGACGAGCAGAGCAGAGAGAGGAGGCGGCCGGCGGAGCCGAACGGGGAGCGGGGGCAGAGCAGAGCGGGGACGACGTCGGGGAGGGGGAGCAGAGGAAGCAGAGGAGGGAGGGAAAAGGAGGGAAAGGAAAAAGAAAAGAGAGAGAAAAAAGAAGAAAGAGAAAAGGAGAAAGAGAGAGAGGAAAAAGGGGAGAGAAGCGGCGGGATTCGCGGCGGGCGGTCGACGACGGTCGGCCAGCGGTGGACGGGTCCGGCGGGCGACCCGAGAGTGTTCGACACGAGGCGGGACGGAAAAAGAGGGAGCGGTGACCACGAAGCGAATAGGAAGGGAGGGGGAAAAAGGTGGCGGAAACGAGAATGACCAGGTGTTGGCGGAAGCGGGAGCTCGGGTGGTGAAAAGATTTTGAAACGATTTTACCGGGTGTGTTATTTAGGTGATTTTCTCAGGGATTAAAACGCGGGCGTTACATAAAATGAGCTTGAATTTTGTTTAGGGGATTAAGTGGACAAAGTAGATGGGCGAGGATACTAAAATGGATGTTTTTCATTATTTTCCCACACTTTAGAGTATTGTTTTCATGTAAAAAAAATAGTGTGTTCAAGTCATCGAGTATACCTGATTTTCTATTATACTCCTGACATGTGCAAAAAATCATGATAAAAGGTTAACCATACATTTCAAATCCAATAGTAATCAATGATGTTCCGGCAAGCTCAACGAGAAAATTTCAATCGTGCCATTATAATTTTCAAATTTTTGAAAAATACCACTGTCAGTGACTGAGGTGGCCCCCGTCTGTCAGTGACACCGATGGCATATTTCCAAAAAATAAAAATTATAATGGCATGAATCCAACTAGCTTGTTTAATCATCCTTTCATGTTTATTGTTGTTTTCATTTACCTTTGTGATGGAATGCATTTCCTTCTCATCGTTATAGGATAACATTCAAAGAGGAACATATCTATATGCCTTGGTCATTTGTGTTTGCTACATTTTCTAAAACATACTCTACTATAGTTTTTTTGTTCACTTATCATCATGAGTGATCGAGGATTAAACAAAACAGAACCGAGGGGGAAATTAAATTTTTCTTTACTTATAAATCTGTCCTTAATAATAAAGTGTTCTTTATATTAATTGCTCTACATTCAAATCTAGAATTTCAAGTGCATAAAAAGATCATTCGTAATGTCAAATAAAGTTTTCCCTAAATAGAATCAAATCACAATGATATCCCTGATAATCATGATCATACCCATGTGTAATTAAGTCTCATATATATAGCACTAAATAGATTTACTAATTCTTTAGAATATATCAATAAACTAACAAATACATTTTCCTTTTGATGATATACTTAAAATTCAACGAAATCATTTATTCAAGCTTGTCTTCCTTTTGATGGCATCCTTGAAAATTGGACAAGTCATTTACATATGAATCTTGTTGCATACAAAATGACAATACGACTTTGCTTGAATAGATTACATATTTATAATAGAATTGTTGTTTATGGCTAAGTGTTTATGAACAAAGTTCTCTAAGAAAAGTATTCGTTAGCTTGGAAGGCTAGAGGTTATAGTTGGCATTGGTTGATTAATTTTTAACTTCTCTAATTCAAAACCAAACATGAAATTTGAGTTCATTGTTAGTATTTCTTATGGTTACAAATATTGTAGTGCTCGTGATTATTGTAGCTTCTTTTTTTAATATTGCACCAAGTGTAACTCTATGATTTAGATTTCAGACAAAATAGTTAAAAGAAATGTATTCCATGAGCTATATATATTTGTAAGCTCCGATCATCCATTAAATCAATGGAAAAAAAAACTTTCGCATCCCTTATAAATAAGATGCTCAATATTTGTAATTGTTTTATCTATGGGTCGAAGGGAGTAGATAAATTAAAAAAATAGGAACTGACCAAAAAGTTCATGTCAAATGCAATTAATAAAATATCAATTTGGAATTTTTTTAAAAAAGAAGAAAATTAGCGATTGGCAAAATAGTTCATGTCGCATAAGATTAACAAATAGAGATTCCTATCAAATAAGATTAACAAATAGATACGTTTCAATTTTTTAAAAAACAAATTAGCAGTTGATCAAAGGGCTCATGTAAAATTCAATTAAACAATAACCAAATTAGTAGTTTATTTGTATACATAATGGGAGGAAAAATAGATAAATAAAGACTCCATAAAAATCCAATTAATCAAAACTAAATTGAAATAAAACAATGAAAATAGACATTTTTATTTCTACTGATATTAAAAAATAAATTGCTTACTTGTAGAGCTAATGTAATATAATTTATTAATAGCTAAATTTTGAAATAGGACTACCATACCACACTAATAAAAAAATTGACTTACAACATTATTTTTTGTGATGATGTAATGGTCTAAGATTAATACAAAAAATATATGTTGATTACTCTTAATAAATAACTAAATTAAAAATTAAAACTATAGTAAGATCAATTGTATTCCAAATGAATTATAAAGCAAAAAATAAATAGTCCATATAAAGTACAATTAATAAATGAAAAGATTTGAAAGAAAATAAAACAATGGTATTTCATGTTGTTTTGATATTTATAGGCAAATTACTTAAATAAAAACTCATGTGGAGTATAATTATTTAATAAATTAATTTTTAAATAAAAAACAAAAAATTCCATGTACCCATATCGAAGTCATCATTTTAATGTAGTGGGACTATGAATTATTAATTAGTGAAATGATAGAAAAAGTCCACATTGTTGATAATAATATATCCTGTCTACAACCAATAAAAAGGTTTGGTTCGAGTCATAGATAGAATATTTCAACTTGGATTTTGGATAAAATCAAAATCCACGTTGAAATGGGATAGAAATCTGATTATTAGAATGGAAACAAAATAAAAAAATAAGTAACCATAAATCAATGCCATCGATATATTACAATCACACAATTACCGCGAGAAGAATTTCACACCGAGAGCGACTTCAACTTCTATGATATCACCACCTGCATCAAAGGCCATCGAGGGAAGAGTCAACATGGATGCCACCTCTTGACGTGGCATTCATAGCAATGCTATAGATATTACCTCTAGCTACAAAAGACGACTTGGTCTTTGATAAACACACTATCCTAAAAAAAATCATCGCAACCACTAAATATGGGGTTTAGTGCCACCCCCATGCCTATGGCAAATTAAGATAATACTTGCTCGAACAACGATATCCTACATCAAAGCATCTACTCAGAACCATGTATGAAACTTGAGCACAATCTACCTAGATAGAGGAAACTAACCTTGATAACAAGGCCACGAGAGGGAAACATCGGTTGAATTGTATAGAGAAAAGAAAATTTTGGCACATAGTAAAAGAGATGACCAACTAATACAGTTCTCTATCGTATGCGTCATTCTTCGTTTAGGTTCACACGTTCATGGACAAACAATACTATGACAAAGACTGAAAACTTATGAAAATTGTATCATATCGAGCTACAATTTTTTGGGGGTTAATTTCCTTAAAAATCACCATCAATGTTTCACAAACAAAAAAACGTGAAGAGAGTGCCGCTGGACAAAGAGACCTATCAACACGGTGCACTAGGGAGCGAAGCAGTTGGCCGGAGATCATGACAAAGTCAACATATAAGATAAGACCGAAAAGAACATCTAAAAAGTAAACAATAGGTTTGATAAAGTGCATTATCGTGCCCTCAAAGCAGTTTGCTCAACCCGCTGATAAATGCATCCACTAATACAAGATCGAAAAGACAAACAAATATAACTAGCTCAGTTGTATATAATATATTCAGTTGAGTGGGTCTGGGTTACATTCGTCGGTTCCTATTAAAAATGGTCTACACGAAACTACTATAACTCATGCATATATTTTTATTAAACCTGAAATATATTTAGCACTATAACTAAAACTCTAAAATAGGAATTTACATTGCAACAAACAAACTATTTCAATATAGGGCATTTTTTATTACGATTTCATGTTTCCACCATAAATTATGATGATAAAAGATATGGCACATTTGTATTGCTCCTTTGAATAAAAGAATGACGATGAAACAAAAATATTTCAAGAAATTTATTTTCAAGTAAAAATATGCTAAGCTTATGAAGAGGAAGTCTAACTACCCGTGTTGTTTGCACGAGTCACCTTCCTAGTTGGTATTGTATTAGCTCACTATTTTCTTTTTTTCAACAAGACCCCCATTTCCCAGAACGTAAGAAATGCTAGTCCACTAGAAAAGAAGAAAATCGATAATCTTTGAAAGAGATTTCGACTAATAGTCTAAAATCTTCCATATACCAATTTCAAATGACACAAACCATAAGCCACGGAAAACCACCCAAAAAGCAGCCACTTTTCGAGCACCCCGATCACACTCACACGACACGCTAGATAGGGGCGCGGTACCTCACGCCGCACTTCTCTACTCCATCACGAGGAAAAAAAAGGCAAACCATCATCACATGATGTCAAATCTGCACGCTCAAATCCGCTAAACGCTCCATCCCTTCTCGGGTTCTCTCCGACCCCACGCCGGCTCAAATCCAAACCGCCCTCCTTAACTGCACGCAAACCACCAGATCGGCGCCATCCTGATCGCTCCAAAAAAAGCCACCGGGGCTAGCAACGGTGCGCGCCCGAGCGAGGGCCATGACCTTTTGTTCTCGGTTGGCCGCTCATCCGCCGTGACCGGCCGCGTCCGCTAGTGGCGGTTGGAGTGAGGCGAGGCCGCGCGCAAGGGGACGGGACAAAACGGGCGCCGGGGGGCCGCCCGTGGCCGGCGGGTACGGTTGGTCCACGGCTCCGCCGCGTCGGCCGCAGAGGCAGATCCCAGGCTTCCAGCCGTACATAGCCGCAAGAGTCCTCGCCCGCCCAATTTTGCGGGACGTTTTTGCCTGCCGAATTCGCACTGCTGCACTGCAGCTCGTCTGACCTTGGCCGGCAGATATAACAATCCTGAACCTGAATATTCGGATGAACAGCACTTGCAAAAGGTGAAGGCAGGCGACTATGCATGTTCGTTAGCTGCACCGGCACCACTCCATCCCGCAGTGCGCAGTGACGCAGTTCGACTAATCCTTTACTAAGGCTCAGCCACGGAGAAGATTACGCATCCAAGTGTACGAGTACTAAGTGTATACTACACACCTGGAACTCTTCGAGAGCCCTGGCCATGACAAGGACGGGCCGTTTCTCTCCGGGCCTGATGCTCGACGAGTCGAGCGCTATTAACTTCCGCGTCCGCGTCGATTAATCCACCGTGATCAGTCGCTGTTGGGAAAACGATATATATGCTCTTGACAACTCCATCAGCGAAAGTAAAACCTCACCTCTCGAAGGAGGTTGCTTGGGTTAAACTTAAACCCAGCCCACGGTGAGGTGTTCCGGATGGTGACCGGCGGCAGGGAGAAACGGGTGGAGGTTGCCTCCGAGTCACCCTCAGGTTTTCATCTTTCCTCCGTGGAAGCCAACTGGCCGGTTCTTGGAATCTTGGTGGTTTGGAATGTCCGGTTTCTAGAGCAGCGACGGGGCAGGGGGTTGGTTTGGCGGTTTCGTTTAGCACTTTGCCTGTTAGATGGGTCATCCCTGAAATGGATCCATTAACTAGGGTAAAACATGGCTCGCTGCCCTTTGTGTGCGTTTCACTCTATTTTGGCCCGTCAGCTGTCTGATCTGGACTAAACTTTGTTTGCATTCTGATCCGTGGAAGAATAAGGATGGGAAGTTGCAGTCGCAGGCGTCAGTCATGTTCCATGCCGTGCTTTCTCTGCTTGAGAATATCGGATTGATCTTCTCTTCAAATTAACATTTGCAAGAACAGTGAACTTCGTTTTCGGTGGGAGGAAAAAAGGCTGCCTATCTGTCATAGACTGAAAAACCGACAAGTTTTCGCCATATGGGAAGGGACAGAGACCGGTGAAAGTGACCCCAAAATATTGATTGCATATATATTCAGACGGGAAGAACAAGCATGATCGATCAGGTACAAGGTAAAGAAAGAAGCACCTGTGGACATTTCAAAGTAGATGATGTGCTGTTCTATTGAGAGAAAAATAACATAGAATTTTACCAGTAAAAACAAACCTAGAAACTATGATTTAACTTAGTCAATGAAGAGAACCTTTCTCTTATGTCAGTTTCAGACAGAAGGAAATTTCCGGTTCCTTTCCGAGCAAAACATTATTAGAAATGTTCACAGTTGTGAAACAGTATGAACATCTGACCATTACTATATTCCGAAGAAACATCAACTTTTTGACATGCTGCGTGTAGAATGCAGTTCACCTAAATTTTGCGCCGAGTTACCCTGATTGCATGTCAACACCATCAGCTGCCATGTGTGCCCAAAACGGCCAACCATTGAAGAGCACACCTGCAATTTCCATCCTCCCGAAATCTTCACAATCAATCGGAACGGGTCGACTGCCAGCATCAACAGTTAATGTACCTACTAACTCGTCTGCTAAAAACAGAAAAGTGTACAGCCAAAACAGCATGCGCCCTTTAATAATCTCGACCAGAGTCGTCGTGCTCATGCTGCAACAAATTAAATCGGAGCGGTCCCAGAAACATGATTTGTTTCGAGATCGAGCCCACTTAATCAGGCCACGATCGATGCGACTTGGCTGATTTTCTTATAGTACCCAAAAAAAAAAATCATCAGTACGGCGCACGGCTAGTCCAAACCCCAACCTCCTGCGTATCTTTTTGGTGCCATTTGTCCCTCGTGGCAATTCAGTGGAGTGTATTGGCATCGTCTGCTTGCCTGCCCCCACGTACCTAACGCCTCCTCAGCCTCGTCAGCTGAGCTCAGAGAAGGACGCAGGCGAAACAGAGAGAGCGAGCCTGGATTTCCGTGGCCCCTGCTTGTTGGTGGCTCGCAGGAATGGATGTTTTTTTTTAAAAAAACTTAAAACCAGGAATGGATGGTGAGCGCGAGGTTTTCATTCAAGGACGTCGAGCGTCGTCCCAAAGGAAGGTGCAGATGGCACGTAGCAGCAGCAGCCCTAGGTAGGATACGGTCGATCCTAGCTAGCTACGGCTAAAGCTAGCACTAGGCAGCGCGCTGGGTACTTTGTGTCTCTTTCCAGCTACCGATCGACGGCACTGCGATGTGCACAGGTGAAGGAAAGGTTCCACCGGCGGGAGAGAGCAACGATGCTAAGCAAACGTTTTTTCTGGAGGATCTGAAGCACGTGTCTCTGGAGGATCTGGAGCAAAGCAAGTGAACGATGCTCTGTGCGACTGTGCTCTCTGCCAGAGAGCATCATCGGTGAGAGCGTCGCGGCCGGGAAAGGCACGGGGGCCTGCCTGGCGCTGCGGTTCCGCCTGCCGTGTGCCGTGTGGTTCGGTTGGTCGCCTGAAATATTCGTCGCGGGACGTACGCGATGCGAGAGCGACACCCTCTCGCCTGTTTCGTAGATGCTAATCAAGGTCAAGGGCGCCGTGTTTGTTAATAATATATGTATTTATATATATAATATAAGGCGTACGTGGCGCGCTGGCTGGCGGACATAAGCTTCGGTTCGGCGGCCAGAAAGCGCGCGGTTGAGCGGGGGGGAGTGAGCTCGCTCGGCTCTCGCCTCCGCTCGCTGCCGCCGGTCGCCCATGACGTGAACCCCACGGCCAAGTTGAGCGTCCAAGACCCAGCGGAGAGACGAGCCAGGGAGACCCGAATATTGTTAGTCCTCGCGCGCACAACGGAATGTTGCGGCCGGGCGATAAGAATAAGACTATATACGGGCGCGCCATGACGAAAAGCGGAGCCGAAAGGGCACAAGCCGGCGTCGCAGAAAAAAAGGACGGACGACCTGCGTTCTCATCGCAATTTTGATTGCTAGCAACAATCGCTGGTCGTGGCCCGTGGGAGGCGCCGTGACGGCCGTCGGCGGGGTGGACGATAGAAAGATGCGCGCGCGGGTGGCGGGTGCTGTGCTTGTGGCGGTGCGGGCGTGGGCGGGGCTCGGATAGGATCGGACCCGGGGCGTGGAATCCGTGACGGGGCCCCGGGGCGAAAGGCCTGCCGACGGCGGGGAGCGCAGCCAGCGCCGGCTTTGGTAGCAGTTTGTTGGGGGTTCGGTTCGTTGTTGCGTTCTTGTCATGCTTTTCGGCCCGGGGGGTTCGCTTGCTTTGCTCGACCCGTCTCGCGCGGATCGCGTGATCGGAGGCATGGACGGGCAGCTTCTCGGTTTCTCAGGGGACAATGGCCGGGAAATGTTTAATCGGGATGGAGGAGAGGAGGGGACAAAGTTTTTTTTTCCCCAAACCGGTAACAGGTTCTCATTCTCCGATGCACATTTTTTTTTGACAAGAGCTCCGATGCACATTGAATTGAAACAAAATGAGAGGTGGTGTTTTGTTCTTACGCGGATATGCTTCCTTGCGTAGTACTAGTACTTGGTGTGAATTGTGATAGGGAAATCGAAATCGACCCACTTTTGAAGGTGACGTCGTCTTCTCTCCACGCGGTGCTTTCGTCTGCTAGCATTTGGGCTCGTTAGCCCATTGCGCTTGCTTTATGGTGAGACTTTACTGCAAACTGCATCTGGGCTCTCGGTCCGGCCCAATAACGTGGAACGAGCTTATTATTCATGGATCAGGCTCAAATAAACCAGCAGGCCGCATTCCTCGTTTCTAAGCAATTGTGGTATGCGAAATGTCCACGTGAATGTTCAATTTCCTCCGGTTCCTAGAAATACAAGCTTCCACTAAAAAGGATGTGGTTACAGCGCTGACACGAGAAGCACAAAATTCCTCTACGCGCTATCTAGTTCCAGGCCACCATCACGTACTACTGCGCAGCAAGTAATTAGATAAATACGCATTTTAAACATAACGTACGATGTTATAAAATCAAAATTTCCCATTGAATTTGAATAACCTCCCTCCTCTCTAAACTGGGCACAGTGAACAATAAATTCATAGTGGGAAAACAATTGGAAACCGAGAGGAGGACCTCCACAGTTTCACAGCTCCCGTTCGGTCAGACCGTCAGAGTTCCCGAGTCCACGGTGCACACGTCGCTGCTTCCTCTCCACTCCCCCACCCCGCGCCTGCCTCCGCCTCCCAACCCCGGGGCCCTCCATTCTCGCCGCCATGCCTCCGGCCGCTGCCGTCGCCTTCCTCTCCCCCGCCGTCACGGTGTCCAGCCGCGCGCTTCCTCTCCGGCGGGCAAGGCACCTCGCCGTCCGCGCCGTCGCCTCCCCTCCCGCCTCCAAGGTCAAGCCCGCCCCGCCGCCCTCCAAGGTGCGATCGCTTGGCTTTTACTCGTTCAGTTGTAATGTACTGTATATCGGTTCAAGTTTCGTGCCGGATTGAGCTAACTGAGATCGCTGAATTGGGGGTCAGATAATTCTGAACAAGCTCGGACTCGTATCGCGGTTGTAACCCGCGAACTGCTTCTACGCGCTTTCAGATCTCATGTTGTTGGGTACTAGTGGCCTAGTGGGTAGGGGCTGCGGCTCTGTTGCTGTGATGGCCAATTTAGGAGGGCGATGGGTAGATTCCGTGATCTTCGAGTCTGTGTCTGTGTACGTGGTTTTCATTTGCTGAAATGTGTGGAGATTCATGTAGATACTGAAAAAATTGTCATGAAAGTGCAAATACTGAAAATGTAATACGTCATATCCTTAAGGGAATATGGGATCTTCTTTAATTGAAGTGAGTTTAAAACACTAGTGTCGACATACATCATAGCACCACCATCAGACACCTTAGTTTGAGCCATAGTTTTAATGTATTCTGATCTACTACTATACATGCAGCAAGCACTTGAAATTTCAGTTGCGAAGATGGAAGAGGGTTGAAGTGCTTATTATCATTTATCCGATACCCCTTTTATTCTTAGACGAGCTAAGTACTAAGTTTATGTCCAATAGACTAAAAACCTAAAAACATAAGGTATTGCTGCCTCCAGTTTTTATTAGTTACTATCAGTCACCGTCACACCTGTCATAATTGTGATAATGAGTTTAACTCTTGTTCAGATTTTTGGCACAAGGGAAAAATAATGAAAACTTTCTGTCACTTAAAGCATCATTGAGTCATGGACTCTGTAATTTAATACTGTAGTGGACTAATGGAAGCTGTGGAACTTTTGGGCTAACATTGGGTGGTTTATGCATGTAAGAGGTAACATTTTTAAAAAAAAAATCATGGAGGTTCTGATTCTCATGGCAAAAGGAGCAACACATTCACTTATTACCTCTAGGCAGGGACAATACTGCTTTCCGGACACTTAGTAGAAACCTTTTAAATTCTTAACATTTCAATGTCCCTGCACCCTCATCTTTATTTTCTCTCTTAGAATGACACCATTTTCAATCCCTTCTACTGTCTTTCTCCTTTCATCTCTTATCTACTAGTGATCCTTTGATTTATTTAGTTTCATATTGCTACTTAATGGTCTGACATCTACCTGATCTTGCTAATTTCTTTCTCACAATCCTGTTATATGTTACTGCTATATCTGCTTCTGCACTTCTACCTGTTAGCCTGCTAGTGAAATAGTTTTCGGAATACTATTTTAGGTTCTTCCTGTGTATGGTTGAGTTTATGTATAAAGTGTACATTATTTCTGGTTTACTGCTCCTACCATAACAAAGAGGTGGGGATTGATATATGCTTTGGACTTTGTGCACAGAAAAGCAAATGTAGTAAAACAGGCGAATGTGCCATCCCTTTTCCCTTGTTTTCTTCCCTCACTTCATACTGATGCACCAATTACTTGCTTGGTTTCGTGCGTATTGCATCCTGCGCCTTGTCCCATGATGTTCATGGCCTGTACATTGTTCCCCAGATTGCAGACTCCTTTCTTGCCCATCATGAGATTTTTCTTTGCCATGTTTCTTTCTGAGACCTGACTTCATCATAAAACTACATTTTTTCTATTGCAAGTTTTGAGGAAAACTGAAATATTGATTGAGTTACAATTTTTTCCCAACAACCTCATCATTAACTACTAGCTTAATAATAGTCCAAAATATGGGACAATTCAAGATATGTGGCTATCATTATCTTTTATGAAGCCTACCCATTTGCGGCAATTAAGAATACTGTTTGGAAGCCTTAAACATGGTCCAATGTGGGCTGTTTCCACAGTGCTGACTTCTAAGTTAATTTTTATTGTTTTGAAAGCTCTGCAGCTTCGTGCAGAAGCTCAAACAAATAGGCTTTAGTCCTTTTGACAACCGGGCAAAGTCAGATTTTGAACAATAGAACAATCTATATACTGTGTGCTCATTATTAGTCTCTCTTTATGATATAACAAGCCCTCCAATGGCTTGAACATTAGATTCCAGCAAGGCAGACACCTTTTTTTTCTTACTGTTTATATTGCGTATTGGTTAATTATCCAATTGATGTTAATATCCTTAGTGAATAAAATTAGTATCGTGGAGACAATATATATACTACATTACAATTTGAGTAATGTTACAGAAAGTTATATGTATATTAACAGTTTTATTGTGCCTTTCTGCTGTTATCTGTGCTATAACAACTTTTATGTATTTCCAGACTGGGACATGGGAGTGGAAATTTGAGGATAAGCCGATAAATATTTACTATGAGGAACATGAGCAGGATGCTTCTGAGAATGTGAAGAACATCCTTATGATCCCTACAATCTCAGATGTCAGCACGGTGGAGGAATGGAGAGTGGTTGCCAAAGATATTGTTGGGCGAAAAGGAGAACTAGGCTACCGTGCTACTATTGTTGATTGGCCTGGACTTGGATACTCAGATAGGCCATCACTGAACTATAATGCTGATGTAATGGAGAATTTTCTGGTTCAGCTAGTCAATTCACCGAATAGTCCAGTGGCAAATGCTGGTAAAACTTCTTCTCTTTTTGCACTAGTGGCCTTGCACACCTCAAGCATTTTCAATGTATGTGAGGCCTGATCAGTATGCTTAAGTTTAGTTGAGGATAACTTGGTTAACAAATATTCCATTTCATTCTTCTATATCTTAGGTTGTAACTTCCTTTCTTACCTATATATGCTCACTGTTATAGACAGTTCAGCTGTATAACATAAAATACCATGTTGTGAACAAGACTACCTTTGACCAAGGACATCCATTTGCAGTCAATTGAAATACTCCCAAAAGGATATTTCCTGAAAAATTGCTCTTTCCTTGTCAAGGAGAACTTAATGGAAATTGTAAACTGACATCTACTGGGATCCTGAAACACTAATACACATATGTCAATAAGTAGAATAATGGTGCAGCTTAAAGAGAGCCTAAAGTGCTCTGTAGAAGAGTATTTCACACAGGAAATTATTCCATATGATATATTTATGAGTGGACCATATGCTAAAGTCAAGAAACATATTCTGCTTAGTTGTTGATTGGCATGCTGACTATGCTTGTCGGCATGATTTGTTAATTTTCAATACTTCACAAGCAAGAAACTGCCAGCATTGAGTTAATCCTTTTGAACTTAACCTTGAATTTCATCAATTAACAATGGGGCTGTTCTGTCTATTCTATGATCAGATGATGAACTAGTAATTGTTGGAGGTGGTCATGCGGCAACTATAGCAGTCCGTGCAGCTGGTAAGGGCCTTATCAGACCATCTGCTGTTGCTGCTGTTGCACCTACTTGGGCTGGGCCTCTTCCCATTGTATTTGGCCGAGGTTCTGATATGGAAACAAGGTATTAACCTAATTATATGAACTTTCATTTGATATTACATATATCTGTCAGATAAAAGCCTAGAACGACCCTCTTGTCTCTTTAACCTCTGACTTTCTTTGCCTATACGGTAAATGCTCTATTGACATGGTTGGGTACCTGTATCATATATTCTCTAGCCCTTTCCTCACAATATTTGACATCTGTTTTAGTCGATATGCGTCGATTGTTATGGATGCACAAATAGATACACTATTATGCGAAAGTGTATCACACCCTTGACGTTGTTGTATGATCCTAGAAGTCGTTATACACAGCAGAAACAGAGAAATACTATTCTCTAAAATCATTATAATGATCCCAACTTTTCATGTACTGACTGAAATTGTTTGCATGTGGCATGTTGAATCTGTGATATTTCCACTAGCTGTGCTGCATGTCCTTACTGGCGATCACATTCTAAGAACAGTGCACTTGTTTCCATTGTTTAGTGATGCATTATGTATACAGATGGTCTTGTACATATATCACTTGGCACACCATTATGCCAGGTCTCATGGCTGGGAAGTAATTGAGAAATGTTGGTTTGTATTGTAGTGACTCCATTAGTAAGATTGAGCCTTTGGTTATCATATATGGAATTTTCTATGCTGTATTGAGAAAGTGGCATTAGCATTGTTTTGCAGGCATATTTTTTTCCTCGAATACATAGGAGAGCTGTGTATCATTGCATTAACAGCGGAAAAATGCTAAAATAGCCGTACATGCACACAAACCCACATCACACCAAGAGAGAACTAGATTACAGTCGCGCCTGTTGAAATTTTAAAAAAACTCGACCCCATCGATCTAACTAACCCACACTGTTTACCTCATGCTGCTACCCAGCCTGCAAAACAGCGGCCAGACCACTGATCCCCTTGGCTCCTGCAAGCATCCAGAGATCCGCTTCTTCTTTGAAGAAGCACACGATCAATTCTGGGCGAGGTACCATTGAAGACTACATCGTTTCTTATCATATCATTTTCCAAATTGGTTCTATGTCTTAATCTGATTAAGGAATCACCAATTCCCCCTTCTCAGCACTAGTTTTCTTTCATTTTCACTTTTACTACTATCATTAATTGAACTTATGCTGATGCATATGTATACCTACCTAACTAACAAAATCTCTCAATGGAGGTTTCCTAGAGTCAAGTCAGTACCCTGGATTATGTGTTAAATGATGCAAAACAAGTATTCAACTGATGTTGTTGACTTCCTTTATTATATATATACTTTTTTAGTGAAGGCCTAGAAAGATCTACTTGTGGTCGAAGACTTCTCCTACATTCTCAAAAATGTGGGGAAGTACTTTACCTGCCAAGAGAAACTTAAAGATGCTAATATTTATAGACTTTGTTGCTAGTTTTGCATTTTCTGTGCCTACTTATAAGGTACACTCTCCTTTTGCATGCCTGTAGCATATATACTTGACCTATCATGATTGCAACCTGACTTTTGAACAAATGCATGCCTCATAATACTATTTAGATCTACTATTTATTCTGCAGTGTCCGTATTGCCTGCCACTAGTTCTATTAAATGTTCTTACTGGGTTATTGCATTCAATGAACAATGCATTTGCTTTCTTTGTTTAGTAATGTTGTGCTACTACATGTACAAATGATTTCGTTGATATAAAGATTATCATACCATGAAGGGCGGTGCCTCATGGCTGGGTGCAATAAATCTGTGTATGTTCTTGCGTAGAGGAAGTGACAGTGATATGTTTTTACAGGCACTTATATTTTCCAAATCGGTTGAATGCCTTACTCTTATTATGGAGATCACCATCCACCAATTCTGCATTCCAGCATCCCTTTCCATTCAATTTTTCAAGTGTACCATATTAAAACTGTGTCATTGTTTTCACTTGTGTTGATATTGTGATGGGATTTTGCTAGGATTAAACAAACTGCTACGAAAAATACTCATCTTTCCACATGGCTACAGATCTCAGTCCATTAATTGTTAAGATTCCAATTGATTGTACTAATTTTTTTTTCAACTATTATTAATAGGCATCTATGCATACATAAATACACTAGTACACAAAAGTGTACCGGACAACCTGGTAGACTATGAACTTTTTTATGATCGTGGGGGTCATTTTTTTTTTTGAAAACGTAGGGATCCTGGCAGTCATTATATGCAGCAGGAACAGAGAACCACTCTCATTTTTAATCATTATAATTATCTGACTTTCCATCTACCGATCAACATTAACTTTGCAAGTGGCATATTGCCACTTGTTCCTGCTAGTTGTGTTGCATACTTACTGGGCTATCATATTGAAAGGATGATGCATTTGTTTGTTATGTAGTAATGCAGTGCTGCTATGTGTAGAAATGGTTTTATGCATATGCCATTTGTCACAGCACGATGGAATATGCCTTATGCAGTGACTCTATTAGTAAGATTTGGCCTTGGTTCTCATTTATGAAATTTTCTATGTTGTTCAGAGAAAGTGGTATTAGAATGGTTTTGCAAATGCATCATTTTCCAAATTGGTTCCATGGCTTAGTCTGATTGAGCTCATCAGTTTTGCGTTGCAGCTCTAATCTGCATTTTCATGCTTATAACTAACTAACCTATGTCAATATATATGTGTAGAGCAGACTAAATTTGTGATGGAGGCTTGCTAGAGTTAAAGCAATACCCTGGATCATGTGCTTGATAATATAAAACAAGCATTTAATTGAGTATTTGAACTACCTTTATTAACTATGTTTTTCATAGGATACTAGAAAGACCAACTTGTGGCCTTGTGGCCTGTGATGTTTCTTATATTCTTAACATTTTGGTGGAGACACTTATCCTATTAAGAGAACTGGAATACTGATACTTTGTAGAAACTTGACAGTGGATAGTTTTCAACAGCATTTTGTATTTTCGGTGCCTACTTTCTTTTACTGTACAGCACACACTCTCTATACATGTCTCATGCCTATAGCATATGTTCTTGACTCTTTTCCTCCTAGCATTCATTTTGCATGAGGTATACTCCCGTCCCAAAAAACGAGTCATTCTCAGAATTAAAGTACATATTAACAAGGAAGTAAAATGACCTCGATTGCCTCTATTTAGTAGCCATATTTGGTACTAATTGACTGCTGCATTCACATGCACATACTATATAGGGTAAAATAACTTGGTTTTTGGGACAAAATTTGAATCCTAGTGACTTACTTTTTTGGGACAGAGGGAGTATCAATTATGAACTATCATGGTTGCGTACTATGACCCTGGCACTCATTGTATGTGAAGTATAAGGGAAATAATCTATTTTGTACATCATTATAAGGCCCTGACTTTTTATCTAGAAGTTTGCTTTGCTCATATTGCCATTTATTCTGCAGCGTCCACGTTGTCACTAATTGCATTGCATGTTCTTACTGGCTGTCACATTCGATCAAAAATGCATTTATTTCCTGTGTTCAATACTGCAGCACCGTTTTGCATACAAATAGTTTTCATTCATACACAAATTGTCACACCATGAAGAGCAATTCTCATAGTAGTGCAGTAAATCTTTCTGTGTTCTTGTGTAGAGAAAGTGGTAATAGCATGGTTTTTCAGGCACTTACATTTTCCAAATTGGTTCAAGTTCAATGGCTTAATCTGATTAAGATCATCGCAATCCTTTTGTTTCGAGAAAAAAGATTATCACCATCCTCCAATTCTGCTTTCCAGCATTTATGTTCATTCATTTTTCATGTGTATTATATCAAAGTGTGCCATTTATCTTATGTATGTGATATATGATATATAGTGGTAACTAATTGGTTAGATTTGTGATTGCTAATGTTAAAGCAGTGCTCTGAATCATGTGTTAAATGCTACAAAACATATTAAAATCTGCCATATGCTCATTCGCACTTGCCTATAAGATATGTAAGCCCGTCAGTTCTTAAGATTCCACTTGATTTTGCTGAATGCCAATTCTTACTTAACAGGTATGGACTTCTACGAGGAACACTCAGGGCTCCAGCCATCGGCTGGATGATGTACAACGTTCTGGTGAGCAATGAGAAGTCTATCCAGTCTCAGTACAAGTCCCACGTCTACGCCAACCCTGAGAATGTGACACCAGACATCATTGAGAGCCGATACGAGTTAACCAAAAGGAAAGGTGCGCGTTATGTCCCTGCCGCGTTCCTGACAGGCCTCCTTGATCCCGTCCAGACAAGGGAAGAATTCCTCCAGTTGTTTGCCAAGTTGGATGGAGATGTACCTGTTCTGATCGTGTCGACACTTAACGCCCCCAAGAGGTCGAAGGCCGAGATGGAGGCTCTCAAGGGCGCTAAAGGCGTGATCAAATTCGTAGAGGTTCCAGGTGCTCTTCTGCCACAGGAAGAGTACCCCTTGGCAGTTGCGGAGGAGCTCTACAGCTTCCTGCAGGAATCATTCACAGAAAGAAGATGAACACGCGCGTACACATTTACGCTGAAGCCAGATTTCAAGCCCCACACCTCGTGAGTAAATTCATGAACCTGCTACAGTGTACTAGAGCTTTTAGCAACAATAAAGCAGTATCACTTATTCACTTCCCGGGTACCAACACTTCGAAAGTTTCAAGCCTGCTTTTGACAAAGCAGCCATCCCATGCATTGCCGGGGGCGCGTAAAGCATACCGCCCTGATCAATAATTGCAGATTTTGATCAGGCATGCCGTGGTTCCCGTCTGATCTGCATCGGAGCCTTACCATTTGATGTTTGATCCGGTGGCGTCCATTCATTGCACATGGTCTCGGCAGTTCGTCCTACTCTCAGCCCATGGTCCTAGTCGTTATTTGTAACTGATGGCCGAAGTACAAGGCCTGGAAGACGCTGGTCTCCTGAGGTAAACGTTTCTCCCGTCTGACCTGTAAATTTCTCCTAGGTGATGCGCTGTTGCTGTGAACAGTGACTTGTGAGTGCCCAGCTCAGCTACCGGGGAATCACTACCTTGAGGCTGAGAGGTGCTCCTGTGCCGCTGGAAGCAGGCACAGTGCACTAGTACAGGCTACGGAGTGGGAGTACGCTGCGAGGTGTGAAGCAAAGCAACACACAGATTCTGATCAATAATTCGCACATGATTCCAGCGGCTGGCCGGGCCGTGCCGCGGCTATCAATGCCGCATTTACTGAAGCCTCCCAGGCCGGGCCAGCGGCGGCCCCCGGCACGCAACCTCGCCGTGCATCCTCGTCGGGTTCTGCCGCTGACGGTACGTGGTGGCACGGCCTGGCCCCGGCGGCGAAAGATACCGCGGGTGTGGCCGTCGCCGTCGGCCTCCCGGGCAGGCAGCGCCGTGCCACGTGCCCCCCGCCGTTGAGCTTGGCGCGGGCGAGAGGGAGACGCATTTAAGGGAAGGAAGGGAAGTCCAAGTGGCAAGTGAAGTGTCCCAGTTCGGAGTTGGACTTTCTTCCTCCGGCCTCTTTGCTGAAGTGTAAACAAAGCTAGCTGGGGGTTCTAGAGCATCCACGGCGGCGACGGGAGCGGCCTCCGCCGCGTCGCCGCCGGTGGATTAAATGCGGCGAGATAGGGCCCCTGATCTGCCCGAACGGTCTGGTAGGATACAAGGCCGTATACGTGTGGTGATGGCGCTTCATCATTGTTTAAGATTGCGTGGGCCATAGGGCTTCGCAGCAGCGCTGGTCCAGATGGCAGCGTTGCAGTTTACGAGCGTTTGGAGAGAATCAGTCGGGTGAAGGATCGGCATTAAGCTACCAACGTTGCAACCTTTCTGCTAGGGAACACAGGTGCTGGAATGAGGAAAAGAACATTGCGAAAGCCGTTATTGAACGCATCTGAAGAGAAACCGATGCCTAAGCTATAAAACTCTGTCGGTGATGATCATCGCTCTGGACACAAATGGTAGGTAAGGCCTGTCTGGAACATCGAAAAGCTTGACGAAATTGCTACGTGAAACTCCCGTGCTTCAAACAGCCCCGAGGAGGTTTTGTTTTCGGTGCTCTTTTAAATGGTGAGCAGCTACCCGACGGCCGAGTAGGAAGGATGATTCGTTGCAGTGGGCTTGCAGCCCTTCTATCTTGTCAGCTTCCATCCCGTTCTCTTTTCTGATCAGTTGATTCAGCTCTATCCCCCAAAACGGAACGGGGAAAAGGCAGTGATGGCTCTGATTATCGCTGGTTCGTGACACGTATAGGCGGTGGCAAAAAGCGTTGGTTTGGTAGCGCGTGTCAAGCCCATTCTGAGATCAGTGTGCAATCTGCTCCACGTTGCAAATGGCAAAAAGGTTCCCGATCGTCCTTTCTTTCTTCACTGCTTGCCGACAAACAAAACATGAGCTGTTTCGGGGGGCCATATGATAACTGACTAGCTGCTACGTCGCTGCGTCAGTGACCGGGGCTCGCTGCCAAGTCCCACCAACTCCAACAAATCCAGTTGCTTCGCTATCTCCATAAACCCCTTCCGATGGTGCTCCCATCACCTTGCCACAAAGTGATGATCGCTTCATCATACGCGGGCTCCTTGCTATAGCGCTCATCCCTGTCATCCAGAGACTTCCTTGTCACGTCCAAACAAAAGTTTCGGTTCTTGCCCCCTTGAACCCTACTTTGTGCTGTAAACCGGCAAGAAGAGATACTGAGTCTTGCTTAGCCTTTGAAAACCTTTTCAGAATGACTGATGCTAGCCAAATCCAGTCATCACGTACGGCAGACAGCTTGTGCACAAGGTACCATAGCCGCCGCCGGGAAGTCAAGACACGAAACTTACATGATTTCTGCGAGGAACACGACGTTTCCTGCGATTTCCTTGTGAAAGTTCCTGTTCTAAATACCACGCATGGCAACCACAAAATTCAACAGATGACAGAGTCACAACGAACGAAGTGGCGACGGGGCTAGTAGCCCGAGGATATTTAGGGCGTGGACCGCAGTAAAAGAGGCGTTGCATTCGCCATTGACTCCGTGGCGCACACGAGTCAGCCTCCGGCCGTAGAGAAGAATGTGGCTCGGCCGGCAACACCACACGCCTTGACGATCCGGCGCGACCGCGGCGGCACGGTTCACACATGAGCTCACCACCCGTTGCATCCCGTGCCTTTATTTTGCCGGCCGACGGCACTCATCAGGGGGCCTTTTCGTTAGATATGGGTGCGTTTAGTTCCCCTGAAATTCTAAACTTTTTATCACATCGACATCACATCGAAACATTAAATATAGCAAATAATGCATATATGGAACACTAGATGTGGTTAAATAAAAAAACTAATTACATAATTTTGATGTACACGACGAGACGAATCTTTTGAGCCTAGTTAGGTCATGGTAGGACAACGTTTACCACAAACAAACGAAATGTGCTACAGTGCGCTACAGTGTCCAATGTGACTTTTTTACCAAATTTTTCGCGGATCTAAACACACCCCTGCTCGGCATCACTTGCATCTGAAAGCGTTGCTATTGAAATTCTCTTGACAAAAGGCTGTATCTGGCTGTGTTTAGTTCCTAAAATTCCACCTCAAAATTCTACTATGCAAAAAGTCCCATCACATCACATCAAATCTCTCTCCTCATGCATGGAGCAGTAAATATAGATAAATAAAAAAACTAATTACATAATTTTGATGTACATGAGGAGACAAATCTTTTGAGTCTAGTTAGGTCATGGTAGGACAACAATTACCACAAACAAACAAAAAGTGCTACCGTACGCTATAATGACCGATGTGACTTTTCGACTATCTTTTCGAGGATCTAAACAAAGCCTCTGTCAGGCTCCGCCGGATATGCAGCGGAGTTCTCTATAAAAACTTGCAGAAACTGAACTGTTTCGTGCATATGAAATTCATGCGCTGCAGATGTCGCGCTTTCGAGATCTGATTTCTTGCTTCTCTCTCTTAATTTCTAGGATCGCTGGATTGCTAGAGGTACATGCACATGTTGCCAGCAGACTTTTGTTTAGATCTCAATTTGGAGATTCCAAACTTTGAACTTTGTCATAAATACGACACTGTAGCATTTCGTTTGTATTTATGAATAATTGTCCAAACATTGATTAATTAGGTTCAAAATATTTGTCTCGCAAAGTACAACAAAACTGTGCAATTAGTTTTTGATTTCATCTACATTTAGTTACTACATACATGTGCCGACCACTACCAGAGATCTTCACATCCGCCCCTCTCATATGCCTCGGTGCACTCAAGATTCAGTGCTAATGCAACATTAGCGCCAGATGTAAAATTGGGATGCCCCCGGGGACTCTTTAGCACCGGTTGGTGTTACGAACCCGGTGCTAAAGGGGGCGTTGCATGCTACTTCAAAAGGAAAGCATATTCTATTCCATCACATGTGCTATGTAATTGAGATGGTTAGGTGGGTACATGTGTGCCAAGAGGTCATGAGTTCAAATCCCCATGACAACACACATATTTTTTGGCGAACGAGACATTTTGATGTGATAAGAATTTTCTTTTTTACAATGGAATTTGAAGGTGGAATTTGGGAATATTAAACTTTGCAGCGAGTCTGTTTTGCTGACAGTGCATCTGACATCGACTGTCTTTTGTAGCAAAGTACAAAAGCCCACTTTCAAAGAACGACGTCGTCTGAGATAAACGTCGATGCGTAGCTTGGTGGTATTTGATTTCTTGCAGGACTATATGCAATTTTTTTTATGAACGTACGGTTTGGAGACAGATGTGACGAAGTATTGCATTGCGTACAGATGTTATTTATTTTGGTTACTGGAATACACGTCATTTGTTATGTGTGAACATATGAATATGTAGCTTCCTCTATGCTGACTACATTGCTTTGTTCTATTGTGATCTTGTCTACGTTCACATGTGCCAACGTTATCTATCAGACCAAAGAAAGGATACGGTTGAAGGTTTGTGTCTGTTCTCCGTTGCGAATTGGGAATTTGAGGAAGATCCATGAATCTCCAAGCAAAGGCAACAGATACACGTTTAATAGATGTAGATGAAAGGAAAACGAAAAAGAAGTACCAAAGAGATTAACTACGTACTGTCTAGTACTGTGATAACATAATCGGGAGCAAACCGTAAGATAAAGATTGTAGGAGCGCCAAATCATGCTTGGTTTCACTTTCTTCTATTATTGTTTTTCAGCGAAAGTTCGCACTGAAAAGTCTAGATCGTCGCAAGGACAAGAAATGGTGAAGCCAGCTTCCCCATTATTAAGGAATGATATTTTCGTCGCCAACTGGAATTAATCCTATATACCTCATACGAGATTTCACACTCTTCTAGCTACTTCAGGCAGATTTCACGGAAAAGTTTGTACTATACAATATACATACATCAGAAATGTGTAGGTAACCTGTCGAGTAGGGTTGTCAAGTCAGGCTATAAATGGCCAAATTGATTGTACATGACGTGCACAATTTAAGACAGCATACATATATAACAAATGGAATGAAAACCAAATAAATTAAGGATTGCCAACAGAGCCGTCTCTATACATGCATGTCGCTTACGTGTCCACCTTACCACGTGTCATGTTCATGGGCCAATGGACCTTTATTAGGCCCATTATTTTTAATTACTTGTTTAATTACCAGATCTTCTAGAGTCCACTCTACAAACTCATCTCACAATCATGCTTCCTCGCCCCACATCACACCACCGTCGAGGCCCTGATAAACGGCGTGTGGTCCACGCTATTAAGACCGTGTTTGGGTCCATAGACCTATCGGATGTAAAAATGCTAATTAAAAATATTAAATATAGATTAATTAAAAAAATTCTGTACATAAATAAGAAATAATTTGTAAGATCAATCTATTAAGTCTAATTAGTGCATGATTTGATAGTACAGTGATACAGAAAATATACGTTAATGATGAATTAATTAAGCTTAATAAATTGAATTAGACCTCATTTATATAATAGTTTTATAATTAACCTATATTTAATATTTCTAATTAGCATTCTTAAATACAATGTGATATGGACTAAACTTTAGTCCCTGAAACCAAACACCCCTAATTACTTTCTCCTACTCATGCAATGGATACCCTATCTCTCCATTCTGAAATATAGGCCTTGTTTAGATCCCAAATTCTACCCCCAAAGTTCACTATGCAAAAAGAAGATTCTCATCACATCAAAATATCATAACATGCATGGAGTACTAAATGTAGATGAAATTTAAAATTAATTGCACAATTTTGTTTTATTCTACGAGACGAACATTTTGAGCCTAATTAATCAATTTTTGGACAATTTTTCACACATACAAACGAAATGCTACAGTGACGCACACACTTTTTCACACATACAAACGAATTCCTGCTTGCTTGATATGCTAGTACCCTCTCCCTAGCCATGATTGGTTCAAATGAAGTAATCCTTCGTAAAACTTTGCTGCACCAAGTGTCTTTTGATCATATCCATCTGTATTGTCCCATACTTTCTTATTATTGCTGTCATGGCATGGACAATGGATCCGTCTGGTCTTGTGACAAATAGCATGCTTCACTATTGTTGCAAGAAACAACCCTACTTGATTGATGAAAAATTCCATGTGCCTCATGTACACCCATGATCTATCCATCTATGACTAGTTCCCACATATGACAATTAAAAGAATTCAAACATGACTCACATAGAATAACTAATACTAAAACAATATATGTAAGCACTTTAAAATTTAATAAAACAGTATCTTCATAGAATAGCAAATGTGTAACAAACATATCAATCATATTTTATCTCTTTTCCTTTCTCCCTCTCTCTTCTAGTATGAAAAACTAGATCTAAACCATTCTCAACACCCTTGAGGTTAAAATACATGCTAATAATGTGATGAACAATGTCACTACAATCAACAAATAATTGACACTACTTATAGCTCAAATGATATAAAAATGAAAAAACAACAAACATGAGAGAAGGCTCTCTCAGGATCACACCCTAAAGCTCATTAGATCAAGGTGAGAATCTTACAAAAAAGAGTAGGAATGATATGAACTCACCTTGGAGAGCCACCTTCTTCAATGAAATATTGAACAAAACCTCCCCCTTGTATTTCTCCGTTTTCCACCTCGCCACGAGATCCTTTCGGGCAAGAATGGAGGAGTGGCTAGTGTTGGTGATATGCCCAAGAGTCCATCATCACAATACGGTTTAAAGGCCCAAGATGATATTGATCCAAGAGGGATTAGGGTTACTAATGGGCCTATGAGATAGAAGCCCATTAGTACGCCCTATATATACGAGGGAGGGGCTAGGGGGGCAAGATGACCTAATAGCCGCGCCTACCCTAGCCGCCGCCTCCTCCTCTCTCTCGACCGCCGCCCTTGCCGTGCGTGCGGTGCTAGCACACCGACGCTCAACGTTGCATCCCCGTACATGTGGACTCCGTGGAGGCGCTGCTGCGACTGCTGCGCTGATCGGCTACTGGGATCAAGGACGAGGAGCTCGGTTTGTGGGACGTGATCGACTACTTCCTCTACATCGACGCGCGACTTCTTCCGCTGCGCTGCGCGTCTAGTGGTAACAATCTATGATCTTCTACTCGCAAGTATCTTGGGTGTATGCGGTAGTGATGCTAGCGTAGCCTACCTGTTTCCCTTCAGTGGTACCAGAGCCATCTTGCGTAGTTTTTGGTCTGGATCATTAGCATATAGGTGATATGTTGTTGTAGTAGATTGGATCTATTACTTTTGCATGGTTTGATTAGATCAATTGGTCATAAGGGGTTAATACTGGAGCGAGTTGATTGCACGGCATGTGACCAAAAAGATTAGTTCGTGTTCTTTCTCTGGTGTGCATACGACATATCCCTACCGGCTCGAATCACCATCATGGACTGACTGTGTGCATAGTCAATGTGTAGATGCAGTCTTCTCAAGTGCAAAGGTTGCACGGTCAATGTGATTGACCTAGTGAAAATTGAGGCATTATGAATGGCTTGGATTTGTGGTGATGCGATCACTCCGATGAGATTTTCATAAGGATTCCATGGATGCGGGACCGCCGTTGCTTTCTCGCTATAGCGGCTTCCTAAGCGCTACTTTGGTAGAACATGTCGTACGCCTAACTCGTTTTTGCAGGGTATGATGTGAATGGTATGGCCTCAATGTCATGTGATGATATATGTGATGATTTGTGCGGCCTGTGTGTCCCAAGTTAACACAACCGGGTTGAGGTTGCACCATTATTGTATAACGACCTGCATGTCGACTTGTGTTGCTTGAATCCTCATGTAATTATTTCACTAGCTATTAGATGTAGTAGCTTAGTATCTTTTCATGGATGCTTCAATCATGATGGCAATGATGATCACCACAAGACAGGACAGATGGCAATGGAGGTCACATTGGAGCCATGGCGATGGAGCCCATTGTGATGCAAGAGGCCATACTATTCACAATATAATATGATTATATGCCTGTGATGTTTATTTTCCTGTCATATTATTCTTTCATGCTTTTACATATGGTGGATGTTTTAATCATGATAGAATAGCTTCCCTCGGAAAAAGTTGAGTTTTTTTTATGCCTTTTACCAATAGCTACACCTATAAACTTTGATCGTTGTGTGGTATGTTTACCAAAGTAGAGTACCCTCATCTATCTCTTTTGTATAGGGTGGATGTCGGACATTCACAAGCATAGTATTGGTTTACTCAGCAAAGCTATCAAAACAGTTTTGGGCTTTAAGGCATAGGGTTGGGGCCGGGGCATTGGATGGCACCCAACAAACAAGAGTCATATAGAGATATGATTAGCAATTTGTTGCTTACCTATATCACTACTTTTCTAGCCGTGATGCTAAAGCTCACTAGGATTTTAGTGATTATGGATCTTGAACCACTATATGTCATTAAAGGGAAGATGACTTAGATATAGTCGGTTGTCTTTTGTTAAATCAGTTAATGAAAGTCTTTACATAAACTTAGTGCTGAAATCTTGCCTTACTTTAATGTTGTAGATCATGTCTGCCAGTAACAATTTCGTTTTCAACTTGCGTTCTGTTCTTGAGAAAGAAAAGTTAAATGGAACAAACTTTATTGATTGGTACCGCAACCTAAGAATTGTTCTCAGGTAAGATAAAAAGGAGTATGTTCTTGAGCAGCCATATCCTGATGATCTCCCTGATAATGCAAATGCTGCTGATCGCAGAGCTTATGAGAAGCACTGCAATGACTCACTTGATGCCAGCTGTCTGATACTCGCCACCATGTCCCTTGATCTGCGGAAGCAGTATGAGCATACTGATGCTCACACCATGATCGAGGGGCTGCATGGGATGTTTCAGAACCAAGCCAGGACTGAGAGGTTCAATATCTCAAAGTCCTTGTTTGCGTGCAAGCTGCCAGAAGGTAGCCCGGTCAGTCCTCATGTGATCAAAATGATTGGTTACATTGAGACTTTGGACAGACTTGGTTCTGAACTTCACCATGACTTGGCTACTGATGTTATTCTCCAGTCGCTCCCGCCGAGCTATGAGCCTTTTATCTTGAACTTTCAGATGAATGGCTTGGATAAAACACTAAGTGGGTTGCATGGGATGCTAAAGACAGCAGAGGAGAGCATTAAGAAAAATCCCAATCATGTGATGATGATTCAGAAGGGGAACAAAAAGAGGAAGCGTTGGACTCTTCCTAAAGGTAAAGGCAAGGAAAAGAGTTCCAGTGGTGAGTCCCCGGGCTCTAAGCTAAAGCCAGCACCTAAGGCCAAATCTGGCCCTACTTCTGAGGATGAATGCTTCCACTGTCATGTAAAGGGACATTGGTCTAGGAACTAAAAGAAGTACTTGGAAGAAAAGAAGAAGAAGAAGGGAAGTGAGACTTCCACTTCAGGTATAAATGTTATAGAAATAAATATTGCATTATCTTCTAGTGAATCATGGGTATTTGATACTGGATCGATGATTCACACTTGCAAATCGTTGCATGGCCTAAGTGAGACTAGAAGATTTGCAAGAGGCGAGTTGGACGTTCGTGTCGGCAATGGCGCAAAGGTTGCGGTGTTGGCGGTCGGCACCTACCACTTGTCTCTACCCTCCGGATTAGTTTTGAAATTAAATAATTGTTATTGCATTTCTGCTTTGAGCAAGAACATTATTTCTTCTTCATGTTTGGAAGAAGTTGATGGTTTTAAGATTGTAATAGAGAACAAACGTTGTTCTATTTTTTGCAATGGTATTTTCTATGCTCATTGTCCATTAGTGAATGGATTATATGTTCTTGTTCTTGAGGATAAATCTGTCTTTAACATTAATACTAAGAGGCTTAGACCAAATGATTTGAATCCCACTTTTATTTGGCATTGTCGCTTAGGTCATATAAATGAGAAGCGCATTGAACAACTCCATAAAGATGGATTGTTAAGCTCGTTTGATTTTGAATCATTCGACACATGTGAGTCTTGTTTGCTTGGAAAGATGACCAAAGCACCTTTCACTGGTCATAGTGAGAGGGCGAGTGACTTGTTGGGACTTGTACATACCGATGTATGTGGACCAATGAGCTCAATAGCCAGAGGTGGTTTTTAGTACTTCATTACTTTCACTGATGACTTTAGTAGATATGGCTATATCTACTTAATGAGGCACAAGTCTGAATCGTTTGAAAAGTTCAAAGAATTTCAGAATGAAGTACAAAATCAATTAGGCAAAACAATTAAATTTCTGTGATCTGATCGTGGAGGAGAATATTTGAGCCTTGAATTTGGTGATCATTTGAAGCAATGTGGAATTGTTCCGCAGCTAACTCCGCCCGGAACGCCTCAATGGAATGGGATATCCGAACGGAGGAACCGAACCTTGTTGGACATGGTTAGGTCCATGATGAGCCAAGCTGATCTTCCATTGTCATTTTGGGGTTATGCTCTTGAAACTACTGCGTTCACACTGAATAGGGTTCCAAGTAAGTCTGTTGAGAAGACACCATATGAGATATGGACTGGGAAGCGTCCCGGATTATCTTTTCTCAAAGTTTGGGGATGTGAGGCTTATGTCAAACGTTTGATGTCAGATAAGCTCACTCCAAAGTTAGACAAATGCTTCTTTGTGGGATATCCTAGGGAAACCAAAGGATATTATTTTTACAATAAGGCGGAAGGCAAAGTGTTTGTCGCTCGCAATGGTGTTTTCTTAGAAAAGGAGTTTCTCTCAAAAGGATTCAGTGGGAGCAAGGTGCAACTTGAAGAAATTCAGGAAACGCCCGAAACTGTTTCAGCACCCACTGAAGATCCACGGGATGCGCAAGATGTTGCACAACTCGTAGTTGAGGCACCAGCCACACGAAGGTCTATAAGGGCACGTCGCGCTACTGACAAGCTCAACCTCCTCATTACGGAGGAGCGCCACGTATTATTGATGGAAAATGATGAGCCCTTGACCTACACGGAAGCAATGATGGGACCCGAATCCGATAAATGGCTTGAAGCCATGGAATCCGAGTTAAAATCCGTGCATGATAATCAAGTTTGGAACTTGGTCGATCAAATTGACGGTGTTAGACCTGTCGACTGTAAGTGGATTTTTAAGAAAAAAATTAGACATGGATAGAAATGTTCACATCTATAAGGCACGATTGGTGGCGAAAGGTTTCCGACAAATTCAAGGTGTTGACTATGAATAATCCTTTTCGCCCGTCGCAATGCTAAAGTCTGTTCGGATTTCTCCTAGCAATTGCCACATATTATGACTATGAGATATGACAAATGGATGTCAAAACTGCTTTCCTTAATGGACATCTAAGTGAGGATGTGTATATGACACAACCTGAAGGTTTTGTCGATCCTAAAAATGCTGGGAAAATATGTAAGCTTTAGAGGTCCATCTATGGATTGAAGCAAGCATCTCAGAGTTGGAATATTCGTTTTGATGAAGTAGTCAAAGGGTTTGGCTTCATCAAGAATGAAGATGAGCCTTGTGTTTACAAAAAGGCTAGTGGGAGCACACTTGTGTTTCTGTTCCTATATGTGGATGACATATTACTGATCGGAAATGATATTCCAATGCTTGAAGCCGTTAAAACCTCATTGAAAAAGAGTTTTTTGATGAAGGATTTAGGAGAGGCGGCTTACATTCTGGGTATTAGGATCTATAGAGATAGATCAAAAAGGCTAATTGGATTAAGCCAAGACACGTACATTGACAAGATATTGAATCGGTTCAATATGAAAGATTCCAAGAAAGGTTTCTTGGCAATGTCACATGACATTGCTCTGAGCAAGAGTCAGTGTGCTATGACACCTGATGAGCAAAAGAGGATGAGTATGATTCCTTATGCTTCAGCCATAGGGTCGATCATGTATGCCATGCTTTGCACGTGCCCAGATGTTTCTTTTGCTCTAAGTGTCACGAGCAGGTATCAGTCAGACTTCGGTGAAGCTCACTAAGAATATGTTCCTAATATTTGGAGGCGAAGATAAGCTCGTTGTAAAGGGTTACACCGATGCTAGTTTTAAAACAGACAAAGATGACTCCAAATCGCAATCTGTTTTTGTTTTCTGCCTCAATGGTGGGGCAGTGGGCTGGAAGAGTTCCAAGCAAGATACATTGGCTGATTTGACGACAGAGGCCGAGTATATTGCAGCTTCCGAAGCTGCAAACGAAGCTGTTTGGATCAGGAAGTTTGTTTCTGATTTGGGTGTTGTTCCTAGTGCCTCCAGTCCAGTGGACCTCTATTGTGATAATAGTGGTGCCGTTGTACTAGCAAAGGAGCCTAGAACAACTAATAAGTCCAGACATATACTGCGGAAGTATCACCTCATCCGTAACTTTGTTGAGAGAGGTGATGTGAAGGTTTGCAAGGTGCACACGGATTCAAACGTTGCTGATCCGTTGACGAAGCCTCTCCCACAACCAAAGCATGAGGCGCACATGAGATCTATGGGTATTAGATACTTACATCAGTGATTCCAGTGTGCGTGGGAGATTTTGTGTCATAAGTTTGTTTATGTAATAATTAATAATTGTTATTTGTTCCATGGATGATTATCTTTTACATTAATTATCAAGTATGTGACTTGTTCGTGAAACTTTTTGTTGACAAGGATATGATTCTAAATTATCCCTAGTTTAGGTCGTTATGTGGGACAACAATGTCATTGAGACTAGCACATGCATTAATTGATGATCATGTTTCACGGATTATGGATATGGAGATATCGGACTAATGATGTGGACACATGTTGGTGAACATGGTGTTGGATTGACCCACTCCAAGACAATGTTGGGATTGTTATCTTGTATGTGCCATCAGTTGTTCTTGAGTGTTGTACCTACTGGATCCTCAGACCTGAGATCGCCATTGTTTCTCACTGTGTGTAGTGGTGCATCTTGGGGCTGCTAAACGCTACTCCGTAACTGGGTAGTTACAAAAGTAGCTTACAGGTGTGTCATGAAACATGGAATGGGATGTGAGCGGATCAAGATGGAATTTGCCCCTCCTAGATAACGGGAGAGATATCTCTGGGCCCCTCGAGATAGTTGGATTGAAAAGTGCATGGCCATGCCGAAATGATTAAAGAGTTAATCATGATGACTAAAGGTTAGTTATGAATAGAATCCACTATTAGATCGAGAGAATGGTCGAGCTATCACAAAGGTGGCACGCATCTCACCTTGAGCTTGACAGGTATCGTGTGGCAAAGGGATTCGGTGTATGAGTATATCTAAGGTTCGGCCGATATAATCTTTATGTGTATATGTGAGTCACTATGCCCTGCTAGGTGCCGCTATTGACTTGTGATTCGGAAATGGTTTCCGTTCACGACCATCTACACATGAACCTAACGGGTCACACACTTAAGGGGTTCAGAATGTTGGAAAGCTTGCCTGTATGATTGTCTCTAGTGCAAGTGGGAGATTGTTTGTGATATGCCCAAGAGGCCATCATCACAATACGGTTTAAAGGCCCAAGATGATATTGATCTAAGAGGGATTAGGGTTACTAATGGACCTATGAGATAGAAGCCCATTAGTACGTCCTATATATACGAGGGAGGGGCTAGGGGGCAAGATGACCTAATAGCCGCACCCACCCTAGCCGCCTCCTCCTCCTCTCTCTCGGCCGCCGCCCTTGCCGTGCATGCGGTGCTAGCACACCAACTCCCGACGTTCCATCCCCGTACGTGTGGACTCCGTGGAGGCGCTGCTGCGACTGTTGCGTTGATCGGCTGCTGGGATCAAGGACGAGGAGCTCGGTTCGTGGGACGTGATCGACTACTTCCTCTACATCGACACGCGACTTCTTCCGCTGTGCTGCGCGTATAGTGGTAACGATCTATGATATTCTACTCGCAAGTATCTTGGGTGTATGCGGTAGTGATGCTAGCGTAGCCTACCTGTTTCCCTTCAGCTAGAGGAGTAAGAAGGCTTGGCTATATTCTAATGGATTGTGCCGCCAGACGCTCAAGTGGCCCACCAGCACAAATGCTTCACTGCTTGTTGGCAACAAGCGGTTAGCCCCCGAACTATTTGCGCTGGGGGTGGCCAATACCAATCGCCGGCATAGTAATTTGTTGGTGCCAACACAAATGCTTTTGTACTAGTGAGTTAAGTGCAGGGATGCACATATATACACAACAAAATTTCTGACTCTGGTTATTTACCATATGACCATATCCCACTACAGTTGTGAGGTGAAGGACTAAGCGCACACCGCCACACATGCAGCATGCTTAGCACACAATGAAGTCTTTTATTTGGGCCCCAACCTCTGACAACGATACGTGTTCCTTGGCTTCTTGTTTTAGTTCATCAATACTAGATATATAGGCAGCAATACGGTCACTTCATGAATGCGTAGAGATAAAGAATCAACTAGAGTTAATCACGCACTGGGGTCTTGCATGTAGTCGATATATATATATATATATATATACCCTCTCCGCTATATATGAATTCACTAAATATTAGAGAAGGATATGAACATTCGTATCCGTGTTTTACTTGATCCAAAGAGATGGATGAGAGAAAGTTAAAACAACATACATATGCTAGTATTATTGTATTAATTCATATGCATAGATACCTAGAGATTTCATGTCAAGTACCCCAACCCTATGAAACTTATATATAATTTTTTTAAATCGAATTAGGCAGAAGAGCAGCCAATTATATTAAAAATAAGGATAAAACCTAAACTAGGCATAGGACCAATGAAACAACAACAACAACAACAACAACAAATAAAGCAACATTGGACGGTTGGATTGTGACATCAACATGCACCGAACTCGACTCCTCTTTAATAAAGAACTCTTGCCAGTCATATTGGGACATCGTCACGAGCCCTGCAACATCTTCGCTTTAGTCAACTCAAATCTATGCAAGGAACGCACACACGCACACACAGCCCAGCTTGCACCACCATCCTCGCACAATAGTATAACCATATGTTTACATGCCATCTTCACTGTTTGCGCTGTTGTTACCGACGATGATCCGCACCATGCCAACCGCTGCTATGCAATGTTGGTTGCCATGGACTGCTGCAAACCGTATAGCCATTGCACCATCATTCCCGCTTGCGCCCTCTATTGTCATTGTACTGCATCAGACTTACTCCTGGCATGCATGGCAAGCCACCTCAGTCCGCTGCAAGCTGTGAATCCGATGCACCAACAGTTGACACTACCAGAGATCTTCACATCCGCCCCTCTCATATGCCTCGGTGCACTCAAGATCCTGTGCTAATGCAACATTAGTGCCGGGTGTAAAATTGGGGTGCTCCCGGGGACTCTTTAGCACCGGTTGGTAACTCCAACCGGTGCTAAAAGCCACCTTTAGCTAAAGGATGACCCTTTAGCACCAGGTGGTGTTACGACCCAGTGCTAAAGGCCTTTTAGCACCGGTTGGTGTTACGAACCCGGTGCTAAAGGGGGCGTTGCATGCTACTTCAAAAGGAAAGCATATTCTATTCTATCACATGTGCTACGTAGTTGAGATGGTTAGGTGGGTACGCGCGAGCCAAGAGGTCATGAGTTCGAATCCCCGCAACAACGCACATACACTATCAGAAAAACTCACATCCGCACCCCTTATAGGACTCGACACTTTTTGGACCCGGTGCTAATGGTGTATTAGCACCGGGTTCAATAACTAGGAGCGGGACGACGCGCATATGCGGTACGGGGGAGCTTATTAGCACCCGGCCGTAGCAAAATCCGGTGCTAAAAATCCCCTATTAGCACTGGATGCAGCCTCCACCCGGTGCTAAAGTTGCCAAGTCCATTTAGCACCGGTTGAAGAATACAACCGGTGCTAAATGAGCAGCCACCGATAGCTCCTTTTTATCTCTCTTCTTCTCCACTGAATGGCCATCTCTTTCTTCCTCTCTCCTTATCTCTTTCTCCTCATTCTCACATCTCTCTCCTTCTCTTCAGGGTGGTGCGCGAGTCAAGGCGGGGCCGGCGGCCGGGCGGCGCAAGCAGCAAGCGGGTGGCGCGCAAGAAGCAGGCAGCTGGCGCAAGAACCAAGAAGCAGCAGCTGCGCAAGAAGCAAGCAGCAGCTGGTGGCGTAAGAAGCAAGAAGCAGGCTGGTGGCCCAAGAAGCAAGCAGCAGTGGGTGGCGCAAGAACCAAGAAGCAAGCTTCCTTCCCACGGATTCATGGTGTCCGTGCGCTGGATTGGATTCCTGGGGAAGTCAAGCTAGTCCGCGTATGTACTGTAGATTTATTCTGCTATTTTGGTTCTGTTGTGCTTCGCTCTATATGTATGCGGGGTGTGTTTGAATGGATTCTGTAAGATGATATGGTGTACTAATGTTAAGTTTTAAACTATGCATATGCAAGACGTAAATATTTGGGTTATGAATCTCCTTGTTCTTCTGGTTCTTGAAGTGTTTTTCTGGTTCTTGAACAAGAACATGAGAGAGAGGGCGGAGAGGAATGGATGATGCGTATTTTTTTTTCGGGCAAAATTTTTTGGCACCGGGTCATATTTGGACCCGGTGCTAAAGAATACCTTTAGCACCGGGTATTTGATCCGGTGCTAAAGAGGAGCACCTTTAGCCTCGGAAATTTAGCACCGGTTGGGATACCCGGTGCTAAAGCCCGTTCCCAACCGGTGCTAATATCGACTATTCTGGTAGTGATATTTTTTGGCGAATGAGCACCTTTAGCACCGGTTATTTGACCCGGTGCTAAAGGTGTCCACCCTTTGGCACCGGAAGATCTGCACCGGTTGGAAAACCGGAGCTAAAGTCTTTCCCAACCGGTGCAGATGGAGGCCTTTCTGCATATGACGTGGTGCGGAAGGAAACTTTGAGGACGGCACCTCAAGGGAGGGAAACGCTGTGGCTGCACCGCTGGCGCCAATCCGAAATGGACAAGGTTTTCACCTGGAAATTCCGCGACAAAGCCGCCACGCCCGACGCATGCCCGATGCACCCACACCCTTGCCAATGCTTCAAGAGATGCGCCCAGGGACGCCACCTGCACATACACCTTCTCATATGAAACCTGCATATAACAGCTTCTCATATGAAACCTGCATATATGTTCCCAAAATAATTGCAACTCCTCATTTGTTTTGAGATAAAGTAAAATTCAAACTTTGGTATGTAATATGCTTTATAAAAAGACTTCATGACTGATCATATATATTGAAAATAAAAGATCAAGTTATTATTACAGAAGTAAAGACAAAAGAAAAATTACATCAATGAGTCCAACCATTGTACTATATCCAGAAACACTTTCCCAAAAAAATAAACCCAAAAACACTGTTTTTTTTGCCTATGGATATGGCAGATTCTTACTTGAAAACCTCCTCGCATCTTTGTATGGTGACTGCTTGATCTTTAAAAATGAATCCATTCCTAGTCATCTAGCTAGATGCTCCAAGTCACGAGGATCATCAGTTACATGAAAACAAGGTGAGCTCACTGTGCAATGTATATGAACATGTAAATATTATGCATGTAGCTAATGTATTAGTTTAAGTATTAGTGTAAGTATAAGTTTGAGTATTAGTTTAAGTATAAGTTTGTGATGGAGATTAAAAAAAACTCGTAAATTATGCATGTAGCTAGTCCATTAGACTTCAAAAATGATGCACAGATTCATGATAATTAAAATCAATGTTAATTTTTTTAAGATAACAGAATGCAACATGTATTCCATCCTCTACACATGGAATATATATGGCTGAAATCATTTATACCTGTCCCTATCAAACATAAAATGGTGTCACTGTTTATACAAGACAAGTCTTCTTATATTGATCAGTACGTTACATCAAATAGTTAGTCTGTGGGATCACACAAGTAAATGATGTTTTAGGTTGGCATCCAATCAATGAATCCAACCTTTACCGATTATGGTCCTTTTTTCTAAAGATAAAGAGAAATCTATTTCATCACACAAACTAAAATATCCCGAATGCTACATCAAGAGATTATGGTATTTATGTGTTGAAAATTAGTTTACTATAAAAGTGTAAATTCTCTATATTCCATAAATCTATTACAATAAAAAATATTAATCAAATTTATGTTTTAAATGTGGCGTCGATGTCCAGAATGTCACTCATTTGTGACTATAACCCTTTAAAAATGTGGTCAAGATGGTTTGGGTAGAGAGCGCCATTCTAGTTGCTAAGAAAGTAAACTTGGTTGTTATGAGCTGATTTTATTATTATTAAAGTTAATGTAGCACTTAATCATCTACTCCCTCCGTTGTTGTTTGTAAGGCACACATGAATATGAAGATTCAACGTTTACAATCATTGACCAATAATTTAGCCAACAATTTTGAACTTTTATAATACATTGATATGGTTGAATTTGTAATAAATTGTACTGTCCAATTATTATAGAAATAACCATAAATAATCTAAAATAAAATAAATGAATAATCAATGTATAATTTGGGAGATTGTGCTTTGTTCAACGATCCTTCCTGGTTGCTTTGTTCAATTTCCAGTAACCAACGCAAATACGCCAACTGGTAAATAGTTGTCCTTATCTGTAGGATCATTTTTCTCATTTTTCACCATATGATTGTTTCTTTGGCAGGCAATGCACGGGGCTTACCCCTTCGGTAATAGGCATAGGATAAATTTTCCACTGGTATCGAGGAGTTGACACCACCTTATGTCAGTGTTTTACTACTGACTACCTATATAGGGTACCTCAAAGTAGAGAGTTGTCAAGGTATTGCCGAGTAGGAAAGATGGTGTACACGAGACGCCAATTAAGATAGGTTCAGCCCGCAATGTGTTTAATACCCTATGTCATGTATGATGTATTGCCTTCCGTAGGATTGTGTATTGTTTTGGATGGGTCCCTGCTCTGTCTTATATGTACGAGGAGTATAATTACAAATCAGTTACATGGTCCTAGTCAGTTACAACAAGGAGAAGTACAATATGGTAATTGGAAAGTCTCCTGTTAGTACACGACTAGTTCTCCTAGGCTACTTTTTTTAGAATAACTAGTATAGACGCAAACGCTTACACGCACGCACACTCAACCTTGTGGATACACATACGCTAACTCTACCCCTATGAGCACCTCCGCACAATCAGCCCTGTGGATACACATATGCTAATCATACCCCTATGAGCACCTCTAAGAGACTGGACCGGCAGATCCAATCATGAAATTCACGAAGTCACCACAGGCACCTCATTGTCGACGGGGATGTCGTCTACCACTGAAAGAATAGTGTCAGTTAATTCCTGGAATAAATCCTAGAAAACGCGGCACATGTTCCGAGTTGAGGAATCGAACCCAGGTCGGCAGGTTCCACCACAAGAAACCTTACCAACTGATCTATGATCAATTCATTCTCCTAGGCTACTACACTGTCTTGCATGGTTGTCACCTTCTTTAGAGTAGTTGGGCCAAGCCCACTTGAGTAGAGTACTCTAGGTCCATCCATGAGTGACCCTAGGTATCCTGGTCCCACAAGCCTGTTGATGGTCACTAAGTGATGAAATACGGCCATCAACTTCCTCGAAAACAAATGAGAACATGAGATTTTCTACAAATTTTATTTAATAACATATTTCCATGATTTTTGAAGAATATTTAAACACAGAAGCCCAATGGACCCAAACACCAGACAGCAGCATGGATACTATGGATGACACACCGACCAAAGGAGAGGTCGGTGGGCGGTAGTACCACGTCAGTCGATGCAGTCTAGGCACCAAACCACCTCAACCTTTGGCGGTTGCTACAAACCACCCCCAAGAGTGCATCACAGTCGGCACGCCCAAAGACGGTTGACTCAAGGGTCGGCCGATGTGGAGATGCGCCCAACTGCGTTCATCTTGCACGAGCTGATCCTCCACCGCCTCTATAACCTGTAAATAGAGGCCTTGCTCCCCCGGTTCTAAACACACACCAAGAAGAGAGTTCTCCTTTAGAAGTGCTTAGGTTAATCATAGATTTGGTATTAGGCTTAGGAGTTGAGCTTCTCCAGAGTTTTCGGACAATCTTGGTAAGCTTTGGTATAAATCTCTTGTATCTTAGTTATTTTAAGACTTTATTCTTAATGGAGTTGTCTGCCTTGTTATGTCAATGTCTCATCATCATATCTTATCCTTAGTCTATGATTTATATACTTTGCATAGCTGCTTCCATATATGGTTGTTCCTAGGGCTTTTGATTCATATTAAGACATTGGCTCAACGTACCACGGTGTTGCTCTACCTATTGTTAAGATAGGCAGAGTTGTATTTCTTAGTGCAAATATGGTGTTTGGGCAATGGGATATCATTAAGAGTATCTTTATCCCATGGATTTGTAGAGGTAGGAAGTAGGTGATGATAGCCCTGTCCGTCCTTTGTAATCCTCCACGTTCAGGTTCAGGTGTTAGGCCTTTTGAGATAAGATGCCAAGTGTTCCCTATGATTAACTGATCTTCCTCTTGATGCCTCCATATGCCTATCGAATATGTTTCTAAGTCCTTTTTTGATGACATCATAATTCATTAGTCCTTGATCAAAATAATTCAAGATTATATCATTTTTATTATTTAGCCCTTGAACCTTCAAATTCCCATATCTTATCATTTGTAGCTTTGTTTTAGATGATTCTTATGCTCTCATGATCATAGTAAATAGACTTATCCACTAGAATACTTTTCGAACTACTTTATTGTTGGGTGTATCATTCTTAGTTATGTCATTGTGTGTGCTTTAGTAGATAATTCAACATTGAAGCGCTTCTGAGCAGTAGCGCCTTTGAAAAGAGGCAATAATATTGATCATCTCAACTCTTGTGCCATAGTTAATTTTACGTTATCATCATTTATTTATGTTTTCTGTATTTATATGTCAAATTTGATGGTAACCTTATGTAGGAAATTGACTAGAACTTTCATGGTTATCCTTGAAGCCCTTAGAGGTTACCATTGATGGATAGAATCATGCTATGAAATATATGGTTCACATAATCTTTTAGCAACACATGAGCCCATTATTGCAGTATACACACAACAAAGGGTGTTCATATCCAGTGAGCCGAGGGCACCACATCGAAGTATATGCTAGGTGTTGAGAAGTTTGCAAGTTCGGCTCGCCGAAGGTGAACCGCTGACGAGGGGTTGCTGTTGGGACTATTACTTCGCATGGTGAGGAAATGGAGGATCATTATCTTACTTGCTAATCTTGCTATCCGGATGAGTTGACATTTTCTTGCAGGACGGGAGCACTTCGAGGAACCAATGGCATGGGTCGAGGTATCTTGGTTATGGACCATGCTTCGGGGTATCTTCAGGACGAGCGATCCTGGGAGCCAAAGTGCACTGAAGATGAACTGTCAGTGAGGTGCTGCGACCCTCTTTGGGAAATGCCCGGACAGAAGCGAAGTGCTCAGAAAAATTAGTGAAGGGGGGCGCCAGAGTAATCGTTAGGGATGACATGGGCTCAGCATTTAATGTATGAAAAATGTGATGTATTACCATTCTACCTCGAAATATTCATAGAATATAGTCCTTGAGGGGTTATAAGGTAGAAAAGGTGTATTTGTGGCCGACTATTAGGAGTCATGTGACGGGAGAGGTTTTTTGAGTTAATATACTTCCGTATTCGCTATAGTTATGTTCTGTTTTGGTTCTTATACTAGTTGAGGATTAGGAAGGCAATGACTTAGGGTTGATACAGAAAGGTAAGACTTTGAGACGGAGGCCTTCGGGCTGAAGTCAACGGAAAACAAGTTGTTGGAGGTATTTAACGGATATGGCCTTTTACCCCCAACGCGTTCTATGGAACCTTCACCTAGAAAGACCATACAACCATGAGGACTATCATGGTTCTAGTCTTGGCTGATTTGTCCGCATATATGGGCCAAGTGAGGCGGAGTGGAACCACATGGTGCAAAAGGGGCCCCCGAGTCGTTATTTAAGGACCAATCTATGAAGCATTCGCCTAGGAATACCGTACAACCACATGGACTATCATGGCTGTGTAGTCTGGGATGATTATGTTAGGTGTTCTCTCAATATGTGTGTTCTCTCAATATGTAGGGGCCAAGTGAAGCGGATAGGAACCCCATGATGAAAAAGGGACTATATGGGTATGTGCTTTTCTCTGGACTTGTCCAGTTAAGATGGACCGAGAGACCTAGAGCAAGGTCGACATGTTATTGAGAGACCATACAACAAAGGCCTCATAGTGCTCATATGCCAACACACTTCAATAGTGTGAAAGTACCTGATCTGCACGGCATGATATGAAGCATGACACATGTGTAAAGTCGTAAAACCTCAGTAGAGTGTTTAAAATTGTTATACCAATCATGCTCATGGTTAAGAGCGGCTTGGACTCTCATATGGTTAGTTCGGTGAATTGTAGAAGTGGTGTTTATGGTTTGGAAGTTGTGCTGGTTGATGAGAAGGTGGGTGACATGTGCATTGTGGTTTTGGGAAGCTTATACACATAATGTCTTCGAGTGCTTAATTAAAACTTGATCAACTTAAAACTTAAGCTTTGCAGTCCACTAAATAAAATCCATTTCTTTATAACCCACATGCTTCTTCTTTGAACCCCTATTTGTGTACTCCCTCTGTCCTGCAATATAAGGTATTGTAGGATTCAAAATTTGTACCCAAATACATCCTAGCCATATTTAAACCATTATCTATTTAATTCTCTTTGAAGTCAGTGTAATTAGTTTAGCATTTAAAATAAACCAAACAACACAAAGGGGATGTATTGGATCTATTGCTGATGCTTGCTTTGCTTGGCTAGGCAAGGAGTTAAACTTTTGGTTGCTTTTGCCTCTTGCCTCGATTTCTGCGCTGTTAAGAATTTTCCTCCCCAGTCCAAGCGAGCTGAAACCGCTCTCCCACACCGGCAAGCGGTCGAGAAACCCAAACATCCCTAAAGTTTCATCTAATAACTTAGGGTTACATTTATATTTTGTCAATCTCTCTAATATATCCTTAAAATATCTTGGATGTCCTGTCGCCTTGTATTACAAAACAGAGGAAGTATATTGATGAGAGTATTAAATATTGTCGCCTTGTATTACATGCTTTATGACCCTTTTACACTTAAGAATCTTTTTTATCCGTTTAGTTACATCGTGTTCACCACTTTATATGACATTATAACAGCTTGATGTTTCTATTTTTTCTAGAATGTAGACTATCTATCACTTCTCCTAGAGCATTTAGCCACATCTTTATTTTACTATATTGATGACAGATTCGCTGACAAGATATATGCACACCTAATATTGCGAAGTCCATCTAGCAGTATACACCCACCCATTTATTTCCAATTCATTACATTGTCACCACGTACACTACACAGCCATTCCTCTCAAGGGAAAATGATACAAGACGCACACACACATTTAATTGTCACCATATAAAAAAGCATATCCATTCAATAGCAACGCTAGCCCAAAATTCCAGGAAATGCTACCAAACCCGTTCCTTGGTCAGGTTCAGACAGGCCCTGTTTTTCCCTTTCGCTTGCCCGCGCGCCTGTGCACGTCTGCCCATCTGTGAGCATGTGGATGTAACACACGTCGCGTCGCGGTTTTGATTATTTAGCTCAGCATTCCACCCGGGTCAAACTGTTTCCAGTGCCACCACTGCCACTGCAGTAATGGTTCTTCACTCCTCTTCGTCTTCCTCCTCTCGCCCTCGCTCGTGCTGTGCCTGTGCGTGTATATATATGCGTCCTGCCCCCACACCTTTTACCTCCTCTCTCATCTGCCTGGACGACCCCGGCTGGAATCGATCGATCAGCGCTTTTATCTCTTACTAGCAAGAAAGAGCGAGCTCACCACACCAACCACCGCGCTAGCTAGCCGCCGGAGATCGAGGAAGAAGAGGAGGCGGTGGCCGGCATGGGGAGGCCACCGTGCTGCGACAAGGTGGGAGTGAAGAAGGGGCCATGGACGCCCGAGGAGGACCTCATGCTCGTCTCCTACGTCCAGGAGCACGGCCCCGGCAACTGGCGGGCCGTGCCCACCAACACCGGTGCGTGCGCTGCGTATAATTATTGGCCCTCCAAGATCCAAGCTTTGATTTGATTTGATTTTAATTGCCGGCGGTGTGCGTGTGCAGGGCTGATGCGGTGCAGCAAGAGCTGCAGGCTGCGGTGGACCAACTACCTCCGGCCGGGGATCAAGCGCGGCAACTTCACCGACCAGGAGGAGAAGCTCATCGTCCACCTCCAGGCCCTCCTCGGCAACAGGTGACCTATCTTTTTTCCCCTTTTCATGGTCGAATCGTATCGCCGGCGAGGTGTTTCGAGCGCTGAGATTGTTGATCTGCGCTGTTCTGCTTGATCGATCTGCAGGTGGGCGGCGATAGCGTCCTACTTGCCGGAGAGGACCGACAACGACATCAAGAACTACTGGAACACGCACCTCAAGAAGAAGCTCAAGAAGATGCAGGCCGGACAAGGGGACGGGGGAGATGACGGCGGTGCTGGTGCCTTGGAGGGCGGCGACGTCGGCGGTCGGGCCGGAGCCGGCGCCGGGAAGCGCCCAGCCGTCCCCAAGGGTCAGTGGGAGCGGCGGCTGCAGACCGACATCCACACGGCGCGGCAGGCGCTGCGCGACGCGCTCTCGCTGGAGCCCTCGGCACCGCCGGCGGCGGCGCCTCCACCGACGCCCCCGGGGTCCACGACGTACGCGTCCAGCGCCGAGAACATCGCGCGGCTCCTGGAGGGGTGGCTGCGCCCCGGCGGCGGCGGGGGGGGCAAGGGGCCGGAGGCGTCGGGGTCGACGTCCACGACGGCGACGACGCAGCAGCGGCCGCAGTGCTCCGGGGAGGGCGCGGCGTCGGGGTCGGCAAGCCACAGCGGCGGCGCGGCCGCGAACATGGCCGCGCATACCCCAGAGTGCTCGACGGAGACCAGCAAGATGGCAGGCAGCGCGGCAGGCGTCGGCGCCGCGCCGGCGTTCTCGATGCTGGAGAGCTGGCTGCTCGACGACGGCATGGGGCACGCCGAGGTGGGACTCATGGCCGACGTGGTGCCATTAGGGGACCCCAGTGAGTTCTTTTAATCAACCACCGCTGTACAAGTACAACCGAAAGCAAGTTAATCAAGTAGCTAGTAGAGATGCAAGAACAAAAGAAGAAGAAATTCATCGCCGGATTAGGTAACTAGTTAAGCAGACATTGAACAAACTAAATGTCTCTGAATTCTCGGCGATTTAGATCGAGTTGGGTGTCGATCTAGTCTGTTTGATCCCCTTTTTATTTATTTTTTTCACTGTTGTTTCTCTAATGTTAGGGTGTGGAACTGATCATGTAAGCTTATACTAATGACAGGTTCCTAAATGGACCACTCATGAGGGTGGCAGAAAGAAAGAAGTGTACATCTTAAAAGATCTATATATTTAGATGGTATAGATGCTCGATTGTGTTAGTCCATCTTTTCCTTGCGCTTTTATATGCTTATTAAATTTTATTCCATTGTATGAGACAGAGATTAAAAATTATAAAACTTCATCGTGGTTCAGATCAGCCATGTATAAACGGTCTATTTCCCTGGAAAAAAACACGTATAAATGTTTTGCTTTCTAAAACTCTTGTGGAATTCCTGTGAACTTCTGGTGGATCTCTAAATAAAATCAATTTAATGGTTTTCTTCCGAAGTTACTTCACTTATTAAGCATGCATGTGTTGGATATAAATGAGCATGAGGATTGATTAAGGCATGGCAAGAGATTTTTACTAATTTGTAGTCAGTGATTGTAGTCGCTAGATGTGATGGATCTCGATTGTGAATCATTTCTTTGTGAACTGTGTAACATTTTTAACATGTTCGGTACCAAGACCAAGAAAAATTAGTGTTCTTTTACATCCATTTAAATTGCGATCTTTATGTGTTCAGTACTTGGAAATTTGCGAGCTCTCGTGTGTTCAATTGAACATAGAGCTGTCTTGCATTTATTTGGCCCAATTCAATGCATGAAAATCACATGGCACAGCTAATCTCTTCTGGAGTACAGTGTACTGTTATATACCTGAATTTTAATTAAACCTTTTTTACAAATAACTGATTTCTCTTTTTGGTGAAACTATATCCAGTCTGCTGCCAACAACAGAGAATACTTATAAAATGTTTCTAGAAACTTCTCGCTTTTACAAACGGAGTTTGATTATTGATGATATATATCCGTGTGTGGGTGTGGGTGCCTATTTTTCGAACAAGATCATACTAGCAGATCATCATTTTATTAGTCGGCTATCAGTCCATTTAGTACTACGTGTTTTCGTGCTACCTAGTCTAACATCGTAACTTCGCCCTGTTTGGCGGACGGTGGCAGGTCGCTGGTGCTGGTCTGTGTTAAGAGAAAAATACTGGCTGGTTGCTGACAAGCCAGACGAACAGGGCATGTCCATTAGCAAGAGATAAATATGACACAGTAATGGCCATACAAATAATCACAAGGTTATTCAATTTTTTATCAACTCATACAAATTTGACAGTCATAATCACAACGTAATGACCTATTCTTTTTAGCAAACATGATATACCCATCATACTGAAATCACATTTCCGTTAGAAGAATAATCCAAAATGCGCGCTGTATACAAGACAACACCCATTAATGCAAATTAAACTGTGTAGAGATGGCACCCCCACACAGAAAGGGATTTGAAATCAATTGGGATTGTGGAGTGCCCCATTGCCCATCCTATCAAACTATATAAGTTGGAGACCATGTGTGTGACTAGTTAAATTCCGATGGCATATCATTTAGGTAGCTCTCCTGGTATATAACTCATAGGAGACACTTGACCTAATTTTCCTTCCTTCCATTCTATGGATAGTGACCCATGATGGGATCAGCCTTTGAATCCGGCATTACATTAATATTTAAGCTCTAATGCTGCCTCCGGATACATCCGAGATGGGCGTAGCGCATCAAAAGATCTGATTGAATTGTGTTTATTATGTGCATACAGTAAAAATCTGTTATCATTGTTATTATTGCGATACTGATACGAGCGTATAAATGCATATAGTGAAGAAAATGTTCGAAAACCAAAATTGGAGATGCCTGAAAATTGAATTTCTCAGAACGGATGGCTCGAATTAATCCCAATCATTTTAAAATTTCTTTAAATTCAATTATCTGAGTCCGTGACTCTAAACTGGAGTGATATAATTTGCATTCATTTGTACACTCACGCACACATATGTGATCCTTTTCCAATACTTATAATATGGAACTCCCGTTGATACTCTAAGAAATTAAATTTTGTCTTTGAAAGATGATAGCAACTACAGGAAAGATGTACCATTAACATCCTTCACTGTCTTTGGTCAAATATGACGTCCTACCCATGCGAAGGATTAATATGAGTGTAAACTTACAATGACTGAAAAGTTGCGCTTAGCCATTATATTGATAGCAAATTGATGAGAAACCTAAGTCATATATATAGCATCGGCATGGTTTGATCGGTCAGTGATTGCTACGAAAATATTATCTTTAAATATATGTGTCGTGATATAATCTAGTGGTATATTGGTGGTAGATGCTATAAAGTGTATCCGATGGGAGGGAGCTAGTAGAGACTGATGCAAACAGATGACGAACAATACCACTAGGCATGCATGTAGTAAATGAGACAACAGATCTTTTAGAGGTTTCTTGGTGATGACATATGCCCTTGCGTGGGTTTGTTGGATTTGTGATTTATCAAATGAAGCATGTGAAAGAGAAGTCAATTTTTAGCACAAGGAGTAGGGGTGACCAAATTCGTTATCTCCAAGAGAAAAAAAAGGCAAAGTGGCAGATAAGAATGTCATAACATATCATGCATATTTTTGGCTTCGAACCACCAAATGCAGAATTCAGTATAAGATTGCCATATTTTGACAAGGTAATCTTCGGCACTTGAGTACATCATCAAAAACCAAACAATTAATGACCTAAAATATAATGAAAGCGGCATATATGGACCGTTTGGTTCATATGTTAGCAACTTCTAGTGAAAAATTACGTCGTTTTTTCTTTGGTTATTATATATACTTTCATATATGTATATATCATCTACTTAAATAATTAAGATAAAGCTGGACTTACAGCTATTATATCTGAACGGTTAAACCCGGCCTGTACCCCTAACTAAAACCACAGTTGATATCCCTCTCTTGAGATTTTCTTGATCCGTGTTTCTTTGCTTCCCGGAAATAAATTTTCAAAGGGAATCTTGCATGCATGAAGTAGTAAATAAAGTCTATTTGCAAAACCTTTGTAGGGATGAGTGTAACTTTGCGCGACGAATCTAATGAGCCTAATTAGTCCATGATTTACTACATGTAATGCTACAGTAATCATTCTCTAATCGTACGGTCAAAGGCCTCATTAGATTTGTCTCGTGAATTAATCTGGGGTTGTGAAGATAGTTTTGTAAAGTAACTTTATTTAATACCCTTAATTAATTTTTTCACCCCAAAGAAACACAGCCTAGGGCTATTTATGTACAACTTGGAAATTTTAATCAATAAGTAGAACATTTGTGCACGTAGAACATTATTTTTATAAACAGTCTACTGACAATTCAACCCATTGGATTTCCATCACATGTTCATCTCGTCGACTGAACGTACGGACCTTCATTTCGTTCAGTCACTCACTCTAAGAATCAGAATAATATAGCTTCGGCATCTATTTCTGCTGCTTCATGTCAACTACCCCTTGCTATGACGAAATGGAGAGGCCTTTCAGCATTCAAGTCCGCTCTGAAACACACAGAAAACATATCCAAGCATCGCCCGGAATCTGCCGGCGTGGCGCCAGCAGTGGTGCGAGACAGTGGGACGACTGCCATGACGACTCCGATCCCTGCATGTATATGTATATGTACCAGCTCCCCATGGATATATATGTATGCAGCGGCAGTCATGGGGAAGAAGAAAAAAGAATAGAGAGAGAGAGAGAGAGATCGAGAGAGTAAAGGGCAAGGCAACAAGAGGCCCGGACGGAGGGCAATGCCATGCGGCCCGGCCTTGGAAACGTACAGGGTCGGACGGGAGTAAATGCCGTCCGGCTCTCTCGCGCTTGCAGATTTCGTAGGGCGCCATTGACATGGAGCGTTCTCCTGTCCTGGTTCATGCAGCCTGCTTTCAATTCACGGCGCCACACCTAACAGAAGCTGTAAAAAAAAGGGAGGTGAGAAAGAAAAGCCATGCATGGCGCTCGATCTCATGCAAGCCATGAGCTCATGGCGGAAAGCAAAGGTTTTCAGCTCTTTCGACCGTTACATGGGTACGTGCTCCAGTTGAGGCATGTGAATGCTAAAAGTATAATGTCGCTGGATCACAAACAATTGGTTACTACACGCTTGCGGATTACAAATATATCTAGAGAGAGTTCATAGGCATGGAGAAGAAACTACACATGGTTGAACCTGAACACGTACTGGTATAGTTGGCCAAACGGGCCGTACGGTACTATTTGTCACGGCACTAAGTAGCACTATTGATTAGTCGTGTTGTGCCACTTAGTGCCGCCGTGCCGAACTCTAGGCACTGGCACTACACTGTGGTCAATGGTTAGTGTCGTGCTGTGCCAAAGGACACTATAGTCCCCGTACCGGCACTGGCACCAAGATGACAAACAGTCAAACTCAATCATATATCTGACTTAACAGAATTTCATCAACAATATTTTAAACACAACCTCAACTCTAAAAGAGATCACAAACACAAGAAGTTAATAAAAATACTATTTAATTAGGAGCTTGTGCAATAATCGGGCGGCTGTCGTGCCTCCACCCGTGCCACCGTAGTGCCGAGGCCGGGCCGGCCATTAGCGTGCCGTGCCCGTGCTAGTGTCACGGGTCGAGATTGCGGCCTAGGCATGACACTAGGCCAGGCACTAGCACGACACTGACAGTGAGGCTGTCGGGCCGAGCCGTGCTCGGTCCGTGCTGAATAGGGTCGGGCTAGGCCGGGCCGGGCTAGTGCCGGCCCAGCGGGCCTAGCCCATTTGGCCAACTATACTGGTATGTGGTATGTAGTTTACTGAAGAAGAAAAAGTCTCAACGAGATGTGGTCAAAGGTAAGGAGAGAGAGAGAGATGCATAGGCCAGAAGAACTCGGAGCGATGGAATTGAATGCTGCCGAGCAAAAGAGAAAACGAGAGAGGGAGTAAATGCATGTCCTCCACCACTGCACATGTGAGATGAGGTATGGTTGTGTAGCTAGCCAGCACCCAGCAGCATCAGAGCTCATCATCAGCTGAATGCATGCTCTGCATCTGCATGCTGTACCTTCCTCCTCTTTACCGAGATGTAAAGATCGTAAAGCTGAAGAGCACGAGATCGATCTAAGCCGATCACGATTCACGGCATCGGCAGATGCGTGTGACATGTGTCATGTGCCTAGCTTTGATCTCTCCCCCAGTCTGTAAAAGCAATGAAGGTCTGTCTGAAGATATACAGATTGCGAGCTCCGTCGTCCTCACATTTTTCCTGAAGAAATCTACAGGAACCGGAACAGCAGTTGCGCCCATCCAAGGTATCGATCGTATCGGCCGATTCAGAGCTGGATCATCTGTCATTCATCACACTGCCCGGCCGGGCTTGCTCGCTCGCCATGAATGTTAGTTGCAGTATGATGAATAAACAGCAAGCTAGTCAACTGGCTTACACTGACACGTGGTTACTGCATGCATGCACTGCATCGAGAGGCTAGGGCTACGAGACTGATCCCGTACGTGGTGCACAGCAAGTCAATTGTACATTGATTTTATGCTGCTTAGCCCTAGTTTAGTTCCCAAATTTGAGAGCCAAACTTTGGTTTGTTGGGGTGCGTGCGCCACTGTAGCATTTCGTTTGTATGTGTGAAAAATTGTCCAAAAACCGATTAATTAGGCTCAAAATGTTCGTCTCGCGGAGTACAACAAAACTATGCAATTAGTTTTTGATTTTATCTATATTTAATACTCTATACATGTTATGACATTTTGATGTGACGGGAATCTTCTTTTTGCATAGTGAAATTTGGGGTTGAATTTGGGATCTAAACAATGCCTGATGGTGATTCTGGTGATGGCCGTTAACAGTGCTGCACTTGTCGCAGGCGGCCTTACTACGGGGAAGGCTAGCTAGGGGTGCCGGCCTTCAGATCGAGTCCATTTCCAAGGCCGGCCGGGCCCAGGCCTTGGAAAAATGAGGCGCGTTGGCATTGTCATCCCGTTGGAAACAGCTGCTTGACTGGACTCTCGACCGGGTCAGAAAATATATCAGTTTGACATTTGCAAGAGCCAAATTAAAAGGCCCTGTAGAACAACGACGGCCGCACGTATTGTTGCGTACACATGAATACAGCTGTTTTTTCGCTGCTCTAAACGCTATATATATCATGCACGCATTATGCCTCCGCTAAGCTACCGGGCATAGGCATGTGCAGATTAGTGCGTAGGGAGGCGCGGGAACAATGGGCGTGCAGCACGTACGTGGGGAAGCTTGATCCATCACACCATAATCGCATCGCCCGCTAGTAGCGCGCGCTTGATAGAGCTTATTTTCTTCAATTAGGCACATTCTTCGTGTCCATTATATTTGTTCAAAAAAAATCCTACAAGAAAGATAGGATTAACAAGGTCTTCAAAACATGACTTGACTTCCGTAAATCATGCATGATTTCCGTTATCAATTCATATGGTGAATGAGTGTTCGTGGTATATGTGATATATACTAACTCCGTTCTCAAATATATGTTGTTTAGAAGGACTATTTAATTTAAAAATAACTAATTTATTTGTCCTAAACGTCATATATTTAAAGACAGAGGAATTATATGGTTTCAAAAACATGCGTGAAGTAGTGTTGTGAAGGAACCGATCGGAAACGGGACAAGAAGGCAAAGCCCGGCGTAGCGCGTTCTTCGGTTCTTTCTAAACCGAGAGTTTAATGCCCCTCGTTACTTCTGAGTCTGACCTGAAAGCGCCTTCTCGCTGAGCGAGGACATGCTATTAAACACCTGACGCTGACTCGACCGATGGATTTGTGCGCGCAAATAACCCCAAGTTCAGAAATTAAGCCTCGATCGTGTAGCCAACCAAGGACAACAGGCAAAGCATGAGGCGTGTGCGTACTGCTGCCGGGTGCTGCTTATTAGTATCGGCAATGGTTGGTGAGATCCAACAGATAAGCTTATGTATGTATGCATGTATGTATGTATGTATGTATGTATGTATGTATACATCATGCAGCTCTTTCTCTGGCCACTGATTGATCGATCTCAATTGGGGATCATTAACTCGCGCGATCTGCTCATGCTAAGTACTGCAATGCAGAGTACTGTACGTGCTGCTCGCGACGAGCGTACTTACGCGTGCACGGCTCAGCTCATAATATTCCGCCGGCGTGCCCGTACGTATACGTATGTGCTTAGGGATCCACGCGACGAGTACAGTACGGTGCCTATAGTACGTGTACACATATACATACGTTGCTACTAGTATATAGTGCTAGAATTAATGAGAGCTGAGAGTCGATCGATATGTTGGATCGCATTGAGCTTTCGCACACTGTACGTATTCATATCGAGCTTTCGCTAGCTACGATTATTCAGACGTGTTTCAGAGACGATCTGCACTGTGGCACACAGAAAGAACTCGTGGATATGGGATATGGATATGATGCATGATACCCCACAAGCTATCTCTCCTCGCTCCGGGTGACGATGCCGGCACGCTTCTCTGAAGAATCCATCACGTACGTTTATCCATATGCATCGCAAGCTTCGTATTCTTCAGAGAATGAAATAAACTCTCTGGCTCCGTTCATGCATGGTTCACGCGCGCGTCGACCTCAGCGGCCAATCCGTAATCCTATCCGTTACTATACGTTGCCCTCGGCACTGTTGGGCCACTGTTGAGGGCTGATTGCCTGATGGATCCAGCTCGTCTAATCCATGATCCCATTGTTTTCTTTGTCCCGGAACGAACACATGAATTCTGACGCCGTACAATGCCTGCAGCAGCCTCAACGACCGATTGATCCAATCAGACATTCAGACCAGAACCGCAAGCGTCAAACAGCACTGTTCCCAGCAGATTAAAGCGTGCAAAACAAAAGCGTCACCGATCGATCGACCCATGCGACCATGCATCACCTCCCTCTTCTTTGATCACGCCATGGATATATAATCTGGCCGGGCGATTTGATCGATCGGTTACCAGCCGACCAGTTGTTCATGCGCGCTGTAGCAGAGGTCGGCTTCGGAATTGAATTTACGCGCTAACAGTGAGCACCGTACCGGCCTGTACATATGCGCACACGCAAAGCTAGTGCAGTAGCCAGTTAGCTCCATCACTACCAATGCATGGAGGTTGAGGACGATCGCTTGCTCGATCGAGCCGTTGATGGGCGCCCATGAAACCCTAAATCTGGATCGCAGCGGCCGCAGTTATAGTGCAAGCATGGTTGGCCATGGCAGGCAGCAGGCAGCAGCCAGTCCTTCGAAGAGATCGAAGCGTACGCACGTACTCGATCTTATCTTTTCAGGAACCAAGTGATCAAAGCCCATTACGAGCAGTACGTACGAGCCTGAATAAAATCACCAAGTACGCGGTTTGGTGATCACAGCGCATGGTGTTGGGTTGACAAAGTTACGCCTCTCCGCGTGATATCTGATCGATCGGTCGGTCGATCTATCTCACATGCCCTTCGTCGCCTAGTTCTATGTGATGCCCTCTCGGAAAAGGGGAAAGAATAGCTCGCTTTGTGCTGCTCTTCGGAGAGGAGTTCAACTTTGTCTTGACATAAAAATAGCAGAAATAGGAAGGTTTCGGAACATTGATTCTTTGAAGGTGATAGAAGAGGACGCAACATGTGAAAATTTAACCACAGTATTTGAGCTAAGTGTAACTATCGCCGGGGGTGAAGCTAGATTCAAACTGAACTGGTGCACACTTCATCGCGTCGAACAAAATTAATACACTTTACATTATATAAAACTAGGAAGGTGGCCTGCGCAAATTTACGCGGTAGCTAGTTTTTATACTAATTTTTAGATTTTTTTAATTTAAATATAATTTTATTTAAATATCTATTGTTTCATTGTCAATACGGTTTGTCCAAGTGTGTCGAAACTACCGTATCATTTTTTATCATCATGTATGTGTCACATGGTATGAATTAATTATGTAAGCTTATATTTACTAATTGTATTTGACATTGGTACTTTTATCAACTTATAATTTCCTTATTTATTTAATTTAGAATTTAACTATTTATTTACTCTAATTATGGACTTTAAGGGTTAATATAGATTGTTAGATCTTACAAAAACCAACAGAGTGTATTATTTTTATTTCAATTCATATGGTAATAACATTATATTATTAAGATTAACTCCACCAATACATTTAAAACCGGTCTCTCCAAATACTAAATGGAGGCTACATCTATTTTTTAAGGGCCACAAAAATGCTACAACTCTAGCAATAGCCCTCATAAATATAGGGCTTTCTATAGACACCTGAGAATGGAGGGTGGATTTGGAAGGCTCCCAAATGGTGGTGGTGGGGGGGGGGGGGGTCAAGTAGAGGCCCTGATTGAGTGCAACTTTTGGGTAGACCCTCTAAACATGGGATAGGGGTATGTTAGGTTTGCTGGAGTGCAACTTTTTTTGCACCCTCTAAACATGGGACATACGCTTGTTGGGTTTGCTGGACTACAACTTTTTTCTGGACCCTCTAAACTTTGGATAGGGGCTTGTTAGGTCTGCTGGAGTTGCTCTAAGATAATACAGTGTGTGACCTAATATTGAGGTAGTGATCATGGGTAAGTGAATAAAGTAATTCATATAACTTTATGTGTACAAAAATGTAACTTACTGACATGAGATACTCCCTTCCTCAACGGACATGTGAACTACCTCGATGAAATTACAATAACGTAACACAGGACGATTGGATTAAAGTAGAAACCTTCCATAAACATAATGGTGTTTGGATTGATTCCTTCACAAATCAGCGGTATGATTGGTAGCCTAGCTTGCTGCACAAATCAATGATTAGAATGGCATAGCATGAAGGAAAGCTTAAGGAGGGAGAAAATAAAATATAGAGGGTAATCAATCACACCAAAAAATGGTATCCGAGAAAATACTATGAGAAAAATACTGCTATTTTGTTAGTTATGCAATGAGAACTTAGGCTGCAGTAACCAATGGACGCCTATCACGGTTATGGATCAATCTTTTGTCTTTTTCCTCCACCGATAAAAGATGGAGTAATATATAGACATGATTGATGTCCGATCTAGTGAATCATCGACAATAGTTTACTGTTGCATGATTATATCAAGCATTAAGAGAAGCATATCTTTACCCTGCTTGTTGTTACTCAACTTTCATGTCAACACATGTGCACGGCAAGCACGTCCATCATCAAAGCTGTACGACACCCGAGTTTTTCGTTTTGTTTTTTCTAAATCTGCTCCTTACACTGACTCGTTAACGAAGACCATCAAACGGGTTTCAGTGTGGGCAAACCATTTGATGATCTTCCATAAGTGCTGAGCGTGGCCATGGTGATGATAAATCCCGACAACGATTCACTCCCTTCAGATATGGATAATTTTTCTCTCTCATTGTGCTCACAACCTTGGTAAACGCCCTAAATCTGAGCACCTTTCATTACTTACATGTGCAAATCAACGTGATGTCCTCCACTCATTGTTGAACGCTACGCCATCTAAGTTTCTCCGCTTTGTTTTTTTTCTCTCTGCTCTTTCTTGCACTAACTCGTTAATAAAGACCATCAAACGGGTTTGAGCGCGGGTAACCCATTTGATGATCTTCCACTTGCGTTGGCAAAGACATTGAGTGCCGAGTGAGGCCATGCTGATGAGTGTTCCCATCTAGTGGTATTCAGAAACAGGTTTACCGTCAGGTTTGTCCTTTCGCCTTTGTCCTATAGTCCAGAAAATAGCCCTAAAAATTTCCCGCTGTCCTAGTACCCTTTTAGCCTTTGCAATTTCGTTTCAGTTTCGCTTTGTTGAGTTTGTGTCCGTGGTCAAGTCTCGTTGCTGGTTTTAGTAGTGTTTGTGTCGTAGTTCAATCTCCCGTTGCTGTGATTCGTTTGTTTCCGCCGCTATCCCATCCACGTTTAGCCATACAACAATTCGAGCTACCACATTACTCGATTTGTCTCGCTAGCCGCCTTGTGTGAACTCTTGCCGTGCAAGCCCTAGACAGGTTGCAAGCCGCTTTGATCGCTTTTGTATTGCATACTTGATCCTTGTTTCATCTGGCGAATACCTATTGCTTGCTGCCGCAGACACTAGGAGGAAGTTTACCCTAGCCGCTGCTATTTTTCGTGCCTTTGGAAAACATAATTTGAGATACCTTCCATAAAACAGGCATAACTTTTCACTCGGTGCTCCGTTTTGGCTCAAATTTTTACAGCAGATTCGTGACTTCATTCGGAGGTAACCCAAACTAGCCTTCGGCTTGTTTGGTTAAGTCCAAAAATTCAAAAAGAATCAGGAAGATAAATAAAAAAAATTGATCAAGTTGTTTCAGGTTTTCAGAGATTGTTCCTGAAATTCCCTAGGACGCATCTCACCTCAAAAATGGATGCAAATTTTTATGGTTGGAGCTTTTGATATCCTTATTCAGAGAAAAATATAAAAACAATAGTTGAGACAAATAAACATCTTAATTCCTACTAGTCCTACAGAGAAATTGCTGAAAAGATTAAAAAACAATTGCATAGAGTGATGTTTTGCTTGTTCTGTGAGCTTTATCCATCATTTCTTGTTCCAACTTGTTGTGCTACGCCTAGGACACGTCTGAGCCAGCAATTGTGACTTGTGCTTTGGATACTTATTGAACTTTGCTATTCTGCATTCGTTATTTGCTACTCCTTACTACATATTTAGCCTTCCGAGCTCCACAAGCTATACTTCAGATCAGTGCAGCGAAAGACCCTTGCAATCCTGGTACTATTTTCTCACGGGTATCACGAACCAGCCACCGGTTGTACCATCCACTGCTTTGCGGTGGTAAGAACCTTGTAAGAGTTTAGTAAGACGTGTGAGAGTGTGTATCCACCAACAAATATAATAGCTCATAGAGATTTATTTTGATCAAAACCAGACAACTAGTTCTGTTTAAAGTCTAAATTGCAGGAAATCAAGCCACAGATGTTTGCAGGGATGGAACAAAAGAACAAACAACAACTACATGTAGCCGACAGTCATCAAGGTATGAGAGGTAAAATTACCATACCAACCTACTCTGGATCTTATGATGGAGACGAATATCTTGACTGTGAGATGACTGTAGAACATGTGTTTAATTCCCATCTAGTTCCTGAGATACACAGAGTTCAACAAGCTACAAGTGAGTTTAAGGATTTTGCCTTTATTTGGTGGTACGGGCTAGCTGCAACTAATGCTTTACCTAGTACATGGGAACAACTTAAAGAAGCAATGCGTGATCGCTTTATTCCTCTTTCTTATAAACGTGATTTGCTTAGAAAAATGCAGCGCTTATTGCAGGGCAATATGTCTGTTCAGGAATACCATAAAGAGTTTTAAAAGTGTAGAATATGTTGTGAAATTAAGGAATATGTAGGAGCAATAGAGAATAGATTTTTGTATGGTCTTCGACCTGAAATTCAGAATATTCTTGTTGATCACTCTTATAGTTCTCTTTCACAATTATTTGAACATGCTTGTATGGCTGAAAAACAACTTTTAGGTGATGATAATGTGTCAAAATTAATTGCACCTATTTACCAAGATGAGGTACAATATTTTGAGGAGGACACCATCCTTTTTCTTGTCCCTAACATTTTGCAGCATGTACATAATGAAGATGGCCATACAAAAGAACAGGAACCGGTAAATTTTTCAGGTAAAAACTCTCTTGAGGTGCTGAATTTGCCCTCCAATGATGCAAATAATGCTATACTAGAACCTTCTCTTGTATTACCTTTGTCACCACTAGAGAAGGAGCATGATACTTTTGATTTGAAGCAATATACATGTGCTGAAAATAATATTATTATGCCGATTACTTATGCACATGATGAACTAAAATTATTATCTTCTTTAAACACTTTGGGTTATGTTGAGTTTGATACTTTATGTGCTCTTAGTAGTTTGGAAGAGAAATTTAGATGTGCTGAGTTGCCATGTTTGTCTACTTGTACATATTATTTTATTGGCAAATATAATTGTAAAGGAGAGTATATGGTGCATCGAGTCTATATTTGTGCAAATCTGAAATCTCCTTTTGATGTACAAGATTGTGATCAACTAGATTGTCTATCTAGTTTTACTATAACGAATCAGGTTCACTTTCAAGAAGGGGCGCATTGTTGGCTGTTACCTATGTGTGCTAGTGCTGATTTTTCTTGTATTAAACAGATACTAGCGGTTATGCAACCATCTATGCCTGCATTGTGTTTGGTTAGTGCTAATCTTTTGCAGGATATTATTGAAAAAGATCGTGTGCGTTTCGATCAAGGAGCCTACGTATTTGCTGACAACTCTATAGGAGAAGATGCTTTGAGAGATTGCAAATATGGTCATGTCACTCCCCACAATATTCTCAGTTCCCATATTTTCCACAACCTCGTGTTTTTTCGTGTTGTGCAGGGCCATCTTAGAGCACAAACGACGCCGAGGACGGCTTTTCGTCAAGAAGGGGAGGATGATGAGGACATGACACCCATACATATGTCCATGAGAGGTGCATGGGGTGGAGAAGAAGGAGACCAACAAGGTTTTTCAAGTCAAGAAGAAGGCCCAAGGCTAATCCGATTCGAGTCCCCAAGGTGGAGGCCCAAAGAAACTCAAGTTCGAGTCCGCCTCGGAGTCCAGGAGCAGCCCGCACTAAATTCGTCTCCCAGGTCGCATACGGGCTCGGTTTTTGACGTTCTACATATGCTTGGAAAGCTAAGGAGATAAGCTTAACAATGGCGCCTCACCTCAAAATTCCTTCGGAGTCATCGGGAATCGTCGAAACAAGTGGACGTCCAGAATCTGCCAGGGTGCTGCGCCGCCATCATTTGGGCTGTTGGCCCGTGTATCATGTTGGGGTCCATTGTGGACATGGTTAGGGGGTTATGCATGCCCCAACCCTCATATAATCAGTAGCCGCCGCCACATTAGGGTTTGGGTTTTGCTTAGATTAATCTGTCGAGAACAGTTTCACCGTTATCGGTTTGTAGAACCCCAACTTTTGATCTTAATCATACATCTGCAGTGTCACTTCCTTTGAGAGCTGCTTCTTTCGAGTTCTTGCTTGTGTTCTTCGTTTCGCATGAAGGGATTAGCGTTCTTGGCGATGTCAACCGGGTTGTGACACGGTTGATAACCAGAGGAGTTGTGGTGCTAAGATTGCAGGGTTCGAGTTTGCTGACTTGAAGCCGGATCGGTGAGTTGCGCTCCGCCCAAAACGAGTTCTCCTTCACCTGACGGAAGATCGGGAAACCCTAGTTCCCATTAGGTGCTCAATCCCGGCAGCGATTCGCTCCCTTCGGACAGGGAGAATGAATTGTTCTCTCCTTCTACGCTCACAACCTTGTTCAACTCCCTAAATCCGAGCACCTCTCATTAGGTACATGTGTGTATCGACATGTTGTCCTCCGCTCATTGTTGAACGTTGTCTCCTATATAGAAGAATGTGGTAGGGCACATGGGGCTTCAGGCTGTCCGCACTCGTCGTACTCTATTCTCATCCTCTAAAAGAAATATTCCTACCTAGTCATTGAGATTCTCCCCCTCTATATCAATTTTTTCTGCACCCGTTATCATCTATATATCATAGTCCATACCAACTACCAACACGTGAGCTCACCCATCTCTTTTTCTCCTTTTCTTTCACCGACGCCACCACTCCCCCCACCTCTCTACCTCTATCTCCCCTTTCTCTAGTGGTGGTGGTGGTGGTGGCGGCGGCGAGGGGTGCCTGTCTCCCCCGCCGATAGCCTTCAGCCCCAACGGCCTCCGACTGTGCGCGGAGCGGACAGACCCCGAAGTCTGAAGGCGCGCGACCGGCTCCCATGGCGGCGACGGCGGCGGATGGTCGCGTGGTGACGGCGAGGACTCCCGCGGCGGCCACAGACGGCCGTGCGACGGCGGTGGAGGCTTGCGCCGGGCTCCCGCGGCGGCGGCGGAGGGCTCCCGCGGACGACCGCGCGCCGAAAGCGGAGGGGTGGCAGCGAACGAAATAATATATCTCATGTTATTTATTTTTATTTATCTATTTATTAATCATATTTGGTCTAGATTCATTGGATTAATATGGATCGTTAGATCTTCATAAAACCTGATGGTGTATATTTTTCTCTTTTTTGGATTAACAGAATAATACAGATATTTAGATCTTCATAAAATCCGACGGTATATATTTTCTTTTATTTTTTTGAATTAATGGAATAATATGGACCGTTAGATCTTCATAAAATCCGACGGCATATATTCTTCTCTTTTTTCGATTAACGTGAGAATTTCTTGTACCATTCGACAAACGTGTTGACTCCTTTTAACACTATTGTATTAATATAATAGATTATTAGTAATTTTTTGTCTTACCCTGATGCATGTGTACCATGGTAAGCCAATGTGGCTTTGTCCTCGACTATCGCCAAGCGAACTGATATATTCTTCACGGTGAAACATGGCCACGTGGGTTCAATTTATTGACTCAGCACTAGCATTAGTAGAAAAAGGACATTTCATCTTCTATCTTTAGTTCCGGTTACGTTTTAAATCGAGACAATATAGGCCTTTCGTCCCGGCTCGTATTTTTCTAGTTCGCAGAGGACCTTTAGTCCCGGTGGTGGTTTCACCGGGGACTAAAAGGGTGACTTTTGGAGCCACCAACCGAGACTAAAGGGTTTTAGTCCCGGGTGTAGGTGCTTTACGGGTTACAATAAAGAGGAAACATCTCACTTTCTATCACATGTATTGTGTAGGTGGAGTGGCTAGATGAGTATTTTTGAGACCACGCAAGAGGTTATGGGTTTGTTTATAGCGGCTTTATAAATCTTAACCTCTATCAAATCAGTCTCTCCAAGATAGTCTTGTGGATATGATTTACACGTGTATATTTATGTAAGTGGGCGTGAATATATGTGTGTGGTCATTGGGGAAAAAAAAGCGTAACCAGCGCCGCTGCTTAATCATTTGTTAATAATATTTGGCCCACTTGTGTCACTGAGCACTTAGATTTTCGGGAATAATTTTCGCCTGGTATTATCTTGATACAATTTACTCTTGTTTAGATGAGTTTGGTATCCGACGCTTCTCACCCAAGCAAACTTTCAATCAACTAGACGAATTGGGCCTAATTCGGCCTACCCTGGCCTTTCCGTTTGGGTACCAGCCCAACAAAACCGTATCAAAATCAACCACACCACAAAACCCTAGAAGGCCCACAACCCCCGCGCCGCCTCCCCGAACCCCAGCCGCTCCGGCAACGGCGCCGCCGGCGCCCGGCGGTGGAGCCCGACGCCGGTAATCCCCTATCACAGTTCTTTCCTCCCAGCGGTGTAATGTTACTCTTCGTGCGTTCATTCTATGCTAGGGATGTTGATGATCGTGCGTTATCTGAATTTTGGGGATTTGGTGTGTGGTTTAGCTGTTGCGAATTGCTATCCGTTTTTTCAAAATATGATGCTCAGAAAATCGGCACTTTTCGGCCTTGTAGTGTTTATTAATACTAATCGGTATCTGTTTGCAAAGATTCTTCCAAACACCAACCGGATCTCCATTCCTTGATGGGAAATGAGCTAAGACCTGTTTATAAAAGGGGCATTGGAGTGAGTTCTTCCTTTCGTTGGACAGAAGAAACAGGGGTGATGTTTCTAAATTGTTATGGGCTATTCGGTACATAATGTCTTGAGTGCCCTTGATCCCATTCCCATACATCCAATTGAATAGAGAGAGGATTTGCCGATTGGTATGGAGCGTTTAACAGCTTATTCAATTTGTGAGGTCTTAAAACTTGTATTACATAAGTTGTTCAGCATAATCATTCAGCTAAACTATAAGATGTTTCAGTTTTTTGTATACAAAGAGCAAAATTTTTGCATTGCTGGCAATGATTCATCTTCATGTTGAGCTTTTATGCTACATTTCTTGTTACTGGATTCTTAGCTGCATAATTCCACGTATCAGCATTTAATTCCCTCTCTAACTTGCTGACCTGAAACTGATTTGAGTTCCAGCATAGTAAATCCTTCTTATAGGCTTTGGGATTTATAGGCTTGTTGTCTATCCTTCTTATCAAGAAAACTCTAATACTGTAATAAGCCAGCTGACCTGTTGATATCATTGAATAGTTCTCTTTCCCGTGCAGGTCGCTGTTTTCTTTTATCATTAACTTTTCCCCTGCACCTTTATCTATAATTGGCCAATCACACGCTACTTCCTTTCCTCATTTTGGTCAAAGTCTCATACAAAAGAAAAGGGAGCCTAGGTGAAGTTGAACCAGTGCTCGATGAGCACAGTACTTCAGCTAATTGATAGTCTGTTTTTTATCATGCGACTCATTTGCTATAGTAATCTGCCCCACGGTTCTGTATTTCTATCAGGTGCTTACTTTACTATGGAATACCTATGTCTTTCTGCATATGTTTTGCATTTTCAACACTTTACATGTTACAAATACAAGGCACTCCTTTTGTCCTTTCCATTATATTTTGTATCATTAAGAATTTGAATATTTTTGCTGTCTTTTCTATTTGCCAGATGATGGAAATCTCTACTTTTGAAGTAGATGCATGACCAACCTTAGAAAGCTTAATGCATGGGGGCCTTGTACCCACTCAAGTTAGGACCAGCCACAGGTCATAGCATTTTGTGCTGGCCTGCAAGGCCTTAATGTTTCTGGTATGTTTGGTCCTGACTCCTGAACGATTTAGGTTGTTTTATTTTGTTTAAGCCTTCTTTGGTTGTCCTTGATAATGATACTAAGCCATTTACTTTGCAGATAACAATATAAAAAGTTATGTCTTGATATTGATATGATTCCTCTTCCTGTATGGACAGATTGATTGTGACTCCTTTTTTTTTCCTGTGTATGATTGATCTACCTTCCTGTTGTCAAGCTCAGGTGAATTGTTCTTTAGGAGTCTGCATTGATTTATAAATCCGTACCCACGTACACCTCACATGCTGAAACAGTAAAGGAAATCTATTGCACAGGAAGGGGGATGAGGACCAGGAAGATGCATTGCTGCGACCTGCCTAAAAATTGAGCAAAGCCAAGCAACCTGGCTTCTTAGATTTCTAAGCTGGCATGCAACCCGGTGACATACTTTCTATCAAAGGGACCTACTCTTTTAGGATTCTTAGGATTCAAGTATCCTTTACCGGTCACTTTAATGGTATGAAAAAGAAAAGGAAAGGGGAAAATACAGATAGAGAGAGAAAAGTCCACTGAATGAGGTAGGGCAGAAAGGGACTCCAATCTGAGGTTGCCTTAATGGCCCAAGAATTATTCAGCTCTGCGATTGTGAGGTGGAATTTGCTGGACCATCAATTCAGCCAGCCCAATTCGGTCTTCTACTGCTCCACAGGGATGAATGAATGATCATGTGAAACTTTTGTTCGCCTTACCACCACCAGGTCTATGATTAACATCCCTTTAGGTAAAGGGGCAGGACTGGAGGAGGAAAGATGGCTATAAATATATGTGGGGTGTGATGCAGAGGGGTTCATCTTGTACTGAAAGCAAAGCTTGGCTGGCTGGAAAGAGGTGGGAAGCTGACGATGAAGAGGCTGTTGATCGTGCGAAGGTGTGAGCCGATCGTGCGGTTCAGCTGCTGTAGTGTGCGCTACGGGGAGTGCCGTCGGAACCATGCAGCAAGCACCGGAGGCTATGCCATCGATGGGTGCCGGGAGTTCATCGCTGAAGGAGAGGAGGGCACTGGTGGTGCCCTCAAGTGTGCGGCCTGTGGCTGCCACCGAAGCTTCCACCGCAGGGTGCAGGTCTACGAGGTTGCATGGGATTATGGATCCGACTCATCGTCAACTGAGTAGAGAGGTTCTCTAAGCTTGAAGTTCTGCTCCAGCAATGGCAAATGGCCAACAAATCGTCCCCTTCTCATATGTCTCCGATGACATGCTGCCCAGCCCGGCCTGGTGCTTGTCTATGACCCTTGTGATTCCCTGTAACTTGAGCTCAAATCATCTATTTATTCATTCACTCTGAGTCTGAGCCTTCTGTGGTACTTGGCTTCATGAGAGCTGTGTTTTTTCTCCTCTTGGCAAACAACAGTGACAATAGTATCTTGCCTGCAACTGTGTGTGTGAATGTAGTTTTCGTCACTTTGCTGGCTACTATGTGTTAATGTTGTTCATCTGAAACAGAAAGGCATTTGCTGCGCCGATAATTTTCACAGTACATGCAAAGTCACGGGTGCAAGCTTCAATTCCTCAGAGCACATACTGTTTTGCTGCATTCACAAGGAATGATTGCAATAGTGCATATAGACAGAGACCCAGTTTCTGATGCGAGAATTTTCGTCAACTGCAACTGAATACTCGCATTGCCACACGGCAACTGAAGCTGGAAGTACATATGAGGTACGACTAGATGAGGTCAATGGTTCCAGACTTGCAGCAAGTAGCACGAAGTATACTTCCAGCCTGCTCGATTATGCTTATTGTGGCTGCTCGATTATGCTTCATTGTTCCTTTGGCGCCAACGAATGGAAATTCAGGTCCCTGGGCAGCCTGGTCGACACGACTCTTATTTTGACATTTATTGTGGAAGGAAAAGTTAGATGAGTTCTGATTCTCGCGTCTGGGCTGGACTGCTGGTCTGTGACAGCAGCACGAATAAACGTGCAGCGCGACAACACTTATGGGGGTGAATTCGCAGAGATGCACGCTGCTATGCCTAGCTAGGCCTTCCTTTTTATCCTTGTAACGCTCTTTAGCTTTCTGGCTCATAAAAGAACATGCTAGTAAGCATCACTGTGCATTTCACGGCTATGCTGATCCATTCCATTGGCCTTTTTTGACCAATGAAGACATGAAATGAAATGCGTCCTTTTGGAAAGCAGCGAGAAGTGAGAGCCGAGAACAGCTCTATTGTTCCGAGCTCCACGACCTCCATGTCTATTGGCAAAGAAGGTGGGTGACCAGTTTGGTCCTTAATGTTTAGCTAGAACATCACTTTGGATACGTAATGTTGCAAAAAATTCATTCATCTCATCCTAGTCCCTAGGACACCCTCAATAGTGCCAACTTAAGGCTGCCCGCACTGGCTCCCGGTAACCATCCCTGCAGGAGTGTTTACCGCAACAAAGGCTCACACCGGTCTCCTCTACACGCTCCTCTATGGAAGCGGAGGGCTCCGCTGGCGCCAAATCTAGGGGAGGTAGCGGCCTCCCGCTACCCCGCCACGGTGGCGCGGGGCCCGTGTTGCTCAACCGTTGCGCGCATGGAAGCCTCCGCCGCTGCTTCGCGCGACCGTCTTGGACGGAGGGGAGGCGGCGTGGAGGAGAGGGAGAGGGAGGGCCCGCACAGACGAGAGGGAGTGGCACGCCACCGCGCACCACCCGCTTCGACGCGCAGGCCCCCGTCGCCGCCGCAGCTATCTCCTCCGCCTTCGTGCGAGAGGGGAGGGAGGGAGGTACCGGCGGCGGGGGGAGGGACGGAGGGGAGGTGGGGGCGACGGATGGCATGGAGAGAGGGAGGGGGGCACCGGTGGGCCGAGAAGGTGGGGGGAGGAGCCGGCGGCGGGGAGGGGGCGGCGGAGGGGCATGGGAGGGAGGGGCGGCGCGGCTTGGTGCGGCGCCGGAGGGAGGGGAGGGGCGGTGGGGCGCCGGCGGGTGGAGGAGGTGGGAGGCGACTGCGAGGAGGAGGCGAGGGGGCGGCGGCGGGGGGAGGAGGCGGGGCGGCGGCGGTGGGAGGAGGAGGGGAGGTGGCGGTGGGGGGAGGAGGCGGGCAGAGGAGAGAGAGGGTGGGAGAGAGAGAGGCGGGGGAGGAGAAGGGGAGGGCCGGCGGAGAGAGAGGGAGTGGCAGATAAAAATAGAATATGGATCACACTTCCGGATAGTTGGTATAGAGTAGAGATATAGAGGAGAGATGGGTGCGAGGAAATTTGAGACAGATGGAAGAATCTCGATGACCATGATAAAATATTCCTTTTAGGGAAGGAGATAGAGCGGAGAGCCTAAGTTCTTTATATATAGCGGATCCAACTCAGCATTTGTCCTAGGTGGAGCAGAAATCAGGAAAGAGGAAACCATAACGCTACGCGATTTTGCCTTTCCAGGCGCGAGCAGACCCCACCATGTGTGTCGGCTCCTTCTGCCTCACACTCGTCGTAGCAGTATCCTCTATCGCCTCTCCTCTTGGACATGGCCATCGCCACGAGCGGGCCGTGGGAGACGGAGCTCGGCCTTCAGTGCACGAGCAGATCCGCCAGACCTTGAAGCTTCATCACCGGGCGTGGCTCTGCCAATTCAACGCCACATATGCGCCTAGTCAGAAGTTAGCTGCCTTGAATGACTTGACATAATTTAATTGCATATCTAGAGTCTATAGACATATACTCCTATATGACAAATTAACTCATGTTGCTTGGTGGCAATTGGAATCATGAAGCACTGGAAGTGCAATATAGAGCTACTTCGAGATAACCACATGCATTTCAATGCCATAATCGCTTTAGATGAAGAATGTGTTGGTGGTCAAAAATGTCGATCTGGCTAGACCAACCAATCTTATCGGTTCTATAAGTGGTCAGACCGGTTTAGTTAGACCGGTTTGCCAAGTCAGTATGAGGTGTTTGCTCTGGAGTCCGACTAGGTTTAGGAAAATCCATGTGGCCCACGACTTGTAGTAGGATTCCCTTGTGGGGGCAAGACATCTCCACCTTATAAATATAATGGGTCACGGCCAATTAAGTTTTTTTTATCATCCAATAGATCAATACAAGTAACCCTAGCTCCGCAAGCTCGTGGTTTTAGTTTTTTCATAGTTTCCCTGTGTAACCTAGTCTGACCGGTTTGGGGTAGAGGCTCTGCAAGTTGATTCTTTTGCACGCACGATTTAAAGTTTGCGAATACGTCGGTAGAATAGAATTATTATCTTCCTATAGTTGTCATTCATCTATATGTTGCTACGTCAGAAATGAGCCACATGAGAACCACTTCACTACTTGTTGCGGAGTATTAGCTAAAGAATGAGCTATGAATGAATTCAAAACATGAACGGCTTCTAGGGGCTTTGAAGTTTTGTTTTATATTTTTTAAAAAATATATATTCTCTCTGAAGGGACCGTGACACCCTAAGAGGGGTGAATTAGTTGTTCTAAAAACTAAGGCTCCAAACATATATAAAAACATATTCTAATTTCTATCTAAATGTGCAATCGATTTTTCTATGTGTTTTTATCTCTACTGTTCAAAAGTTTGCACCCTAGTTTCCAATCCTATCAACTACACATGGTAATTCTAGAAAAGGTAAATGTGGAAAGTAGTGCAAGAAATAATGCGAAATGTAAAGGGTAGATAATACAAACTCCGGCACGTCATTTATCATGAGGTATCTAAATATGGAAAGTAGTGCAAGAAACAATGCATAATGTAAAGGGTAGATAATACAAACTCTGGCACGGCATTTATTATGAGGTATCGAAAAGTTGTTTTCCCTTAATCCTCGTTGTTGGAGCCCCTGTTATTAGGACCGGACCGGACCGGACCAACCAGACAGAACCAGTAGCTTGGCCTAGGTGAGTGTAGATGTTGAGCAAAAATAGGCTTCGGGCGGGGTTCGAACACAAAACCTCAAGTATCCCATGCAGTGGTTGCACCACCAAACCATGCATGTGTGCAGTTGTGACTAGAGTCACCTATATATTATATTTGAACTGTTTTGAACCGACGGTCTGACAGCTTGAACCAATTGAACCATGAATTGAGAGCTTACCGATTCGAATTCTGGTCCAGTCCTAATAACTATGGTTGGAGACCGTCTAAAGAGAATACCTACACAAGGGCCTTGCTCCCCGGTGAGGGTGAGCTAGATACACATTCTCAACACAAGTCTCATTGCAAGAGGCCTCTTCAAGAGTGTGAGCTACATACATCAATTAAATCAATGCAAGAAGTACAAGCGTCCATTTTAGGTTCAACATAGAAAAGTGATTTAGGTGCCTTTTTAGAGGTAGTTTTAGTTTGTTCAAGGACCTCAACCTTGCTAGTTAGCTCATTATTTTATTGAATAATCATATCAAATTTATTGGGCAATTATTGATAATTGGTTGATGAGCTACGTAGTTTTTCTTTGAGATTCTTGTTCTTAGAAACAAGCTTTTTGACTACTATCTCTTGAGATTGAACAAGTTCAATTATTTTTCAATTGAAAGAGAGGGGTCATCATTATCACTTACATTGCTACCACTTTTACCTTTGGTCATAAGGCATGTGTGTGAAGATGATGGTAAACATGAGTGCCTCTTATAGTGGTGTCGGTGTTTAGAAATCGTGGTTCCGACACCAACCAGAAATGCGCTGTGTTCCCTCCCCTGATGGTTGATGCAGAAGATAACACGAGACACGGGTTTATCCTGGTTCCGGTCAGAAGACCGTATTTCCAGCAAGGCAGTATGTGCGATGTATTATTCTGCACCGGACTGCAAGTAGTAGGGGGTACAAGCAGGTTGGGACGAGAGGCTAGACCTCTGAGTCCTGGATGATTGAGGCAAGGTGCCAATATCGTGGTTTTTCTGAGTGTATGCGGATTCTTCCTCTTTTTTTTCCTTCTTCTCGATCACCCCCTCCTTTTATAGGCCAAGGTGGAGGGGTTACAGGAGCGCGTTGCTGTTTAGGCATAGTTCTCGCACAGTAGTAGGAGTGGCGTTGGGTGTGCTTCTGCGTCCTTGTTTGCTGTAGTCGATTCTTGTACTGGTGATGACGTCGAGGAGTGGTCTTGAGGATCCGAGGCATCCTTTGTGCGATAATGGCTCGTCCGTACACCACCTCGAGGATCTCCCATGCCTGCGCACAGCTCATTCTGGGAAAAATGCTGTGGGAGTCGGTGGCACAGGGAGTTAGAGTGACCCGGCCCTGTTCGCACGGCGGCGACATGTCCGCACAGCGCCGGGGTTGGTCGCATTGCGCTCGGAATGGCCCGCCATACTTCTGTCGTCCTGTTCTCTTCTCCTGCTGTGTGCTCGAGGGTCTCTCCCGTCCGACGGAGGTCTTCGAGTCATCGGAGTTGGCAGCACAGGAGCTCGGAGTGACGAGCTCTGTTCGCACAGTGCCGGCATGCCCGCACAGAGCCTCGGTTGGCAGCATAGTGACGGGAGTTGGTGGATGCGATGGGAGGGGTCGTGGCTGTCAGGGCAGTATGGCGAGAGATCTGCCTTTTGACTTTGGACGCACGGTGGCAGTGGGCGTCATTAATTGTCCGTCGAAGCGAGGGTCTCGACCGAGGCGGAGCTTTCCCCGTTCCGTGGGTTGCTCGAGGCTCGGTCCTCAGGCCTCGACCGAAGCGGAGTTCTCCGATTCGCTCGAGGGGTCAGTCCCCTCGAGCGAAGCGGAGATTCTGGTTCGCGTCGAGGCACGCCGCGGGGCGTCTTGGCTGGGCCTTCATTTGTTGCTGGGCCGTGGGTCTTAATTTTCGTTTCTTTTTCTGGTTACTTGCATGAGATTAATGTTCACCGAGGGCGGTTATCCCATAGGTTTGGGTACGCCTAATGATCGCCCCCAACAGTAGTCCACAAGCCTTTGTTGGAATATGTTTTAATCCGACAAGGGCTTTTCGTCGTGGGTGCTTCTGATAAGGTTTCCTTGAAGAATTCCGCTGGGTGCGCGCTAGCGCACCCGCGGGTGTAGCCCCCGAGGCCTTGGAGGAGTAGATATACTCCTACAAGGGCTTATCAGCGTTTCGCGCCTTCGTGAGCTACATCATGTTTTCGTCTTCAAGGAATTCGACCTTGTGGTGCAAGGAGCCCCCGAGCCCTGGCCCTAGCAAGATCGATCAGGGGCGGTCCTTGACTTTGAGTTACGACCCTCGTCGCCCCGTTCGTGGGGAGGAGGGGTGACGCAATCCATGCTTCCCTCGAACGGGCTACGAGTCATGGATGCCTCTGTGAGCTGTTAGCGGGTAATTCAAGTGGACATCTGTACCTCGTTCGATGGAGGCCGGCTCGTGGTCCGGAGACATGTCTCATAAGAGCACTTGTGGAGGTTTGCTAGGCAGGGCTCGACCCCGTTCGTTTGGGGTCGAGGGCTCGTTGATCTCCCTCGGTGGGAAACCTCGACTAGCTGACTCCATCTGACCTTGAATATAACATGAAGGGCACTCTCGAGTTTCGTGCTCGAGGATAGGCTCGATCGCGTGTGCCCTTGGTTATCCCTGACTGTTAGATCTGAGGTGCGTGTCGAACCCTCGAGGGGCCAGGACTTCGAACCCCTGATCAGTAGGGCCTCGAGGAGAGGTAACTTATTTCCGTAGTCGTGGGCGACGAGGTGTGGAGTATGCGAAGTGGGCGCGCCTTTTTAGGCTGGAGCGGAAGAGACGTGGGCAGTTACGATGCAACGTGCCGCCTGGATTCTCGCGCGTAGTGGTTATCCCAACCCGTGGGGCCCGGCCGTCAGTGGCTGTGGTGCCAATCGTATTGAATGTGTTTTTCACGTGGCCGGGGTGCCGGTTGCGCTTCGCATGACACTATAAATAGAGGGACAAGGGGAAAGGATTGGCTTACCCAGCCCTTGCCTTCCTATTGCATCTGCTACTTCCAAGCGCCGCCGCTCTTCGCCTTTCACATTTCCGCGCACAAGACTTCACCCTTTTCGCTGCCGCCGTTTGCCATGGTGACCATTGTCGACCCTGCTCCGTGGAGACCCTCCATCGCCACTGACGCCTATCTCGCCGGGCTGGTGGAGGCCGGGGTGCTGCCGGCGAACAGCAACCCGGACGAGCTGATGTGGATCGCACTGCCCTCCAATCACCACGAGCCTTCTCCGCCGGAGGGCTTCGTGGTGAGCCTCTCGAGACTTCACGAGCGGGGGTTCGGAATCCCCGCATCGCCGTTCTTCCGCGGGTTGTGCCTCCACTACGGCGTGGAGCTCCACAACTTCGCCCCCAATGCCATCTCGCAAGCGGCGGTCTTCGTCGCCGTTTGTGATGGGTACTTGGGGATCGAGGCTCACTGGGACCTATGGGTTCACCTTTTCCGGGGTGAGCTCCATACGGCCGTAGGTGAGTCTCGGGGGTTCCGCCGGGCGGTCCGCGCCGGGGGCCTTACCCTGCAAGTTCGGGGGCAGCGGAGCGGGTTGTACATCACGACGACAATGACCTCCAACAACGCCGATTGGGACAAGGGGTGGTTCTACCTCTGCAACGTCGACAACAAGCTGCCGGAGTACACCGGCAAAGTGCTGCGCGAGCAGCCGGAGGCGTGGAGCTACGGAATTTCCCCCGCCGACCATCAGGAGCGACTACGGGTCTTCACCGACGTCGTCGCCGCGCTTTCGAGGGCGGGTTTGACTGCGGCGGGAGTGATTGCAAACTTCAATCAGCGGTATGTACTGCCGCTGATGGAGAGGACGCTGCGGCTTGACCAGCTCAGGGCGGATTCGCCCTGGCAGGGCTCGAAGATGAAGGAGTGGACCCTCGTTCTCGAATACTGCATCCATCGAGCACGGCGGGCCGTGGAGGTCTCCAAGCTTGATTACAAGGAGGAGGCCCTTTTCGCCGTCAAGATGCGCCCCGAAGCGGGGGTTTTACAATTTGTAAGTTCGGCTTTAAGTTTGATTTAGATTCAATTTTGCTTTCTACCATCGAGATTATCTGATCGCTTAATCTTGGATTCTTTCTTCAGGGTTTGTCTCAAAAAGGGTATCGCTCTGCTCCTCCTCTTCGCGAGGTTCGCGCTGCCAACCGCCTTTCTGCCGAGAGGCAGAAGGCGCGGAAAGGACGCGGCGAAGCAGAAGAAAGAGAGGATGCGCCTGCGGAAGGCGGCGTACGAGAAGGAGTGCCGCCGTCGAACCAGGGAGGGGCACACCCCATCTACCACCCCCGAGAGTACTCCGGAGGAGACTTCTTCGGAGGACCTCATGGAGATTCCACCACTTGCGCCGGAGGGGGCAACGCCAGGAGATCCCGTCGTCGTAACGGGGTAGGGAGGCCTCGAGTGGCCCGGCGCCTTCGACGGCGGGTGCCTCCCCTCCGAGTTCCGCGGCGGCGACTGCAGGGGCTCGAGCTCGGAGCCCGTCGGTGCCTGGGGCGGACAAGGTGGCCGTCGTCCCAGGGGCCACTGGGGCTCAAAGCTCCGCACCCGCGGGTTCGAGGCCCGCGAGCGAGACCCCGCCGTCAAGGGGCCGTGGTCGTTCGGGGGCTCGGCAGCCCTCGGGCAGCAATAAGTGCAAGCTTAGCCACCTCATCCAGGTTAGGTAAGTCGCCGTTCTTTTCTCGGGATTAATTCTCAAGTTGTTGATGTGATTTTGTTGACTTGGTTTCTGTCAGCCAATCCGTTCCGCCGGCACCGCTTCTGTTGGCGCCGACGAAGGCGCTGAAGGTGTCGGCGAGCGCCACGCCTCGTTCGGCAGTGCCGCCCTCATTCGGGGTGCCCCAGGCGTCACGGATTGTCTCCCTGTATCGGGCGGCCCTTACGCGAGGGACCGCCCGATCAAGGGGGCAGGCGGCGGCTGGAGAAGCGTCGGCGGTGGCGGGCGAGGAGCGGGCCAGGGAGACGCCTTCGGCCCTCCCTGTGGAGGATGTGGCCCCTGCCGTTGCGGGGGGTGACAGAGACCTCCGTGCCGGCCGAGGGCACGGGGGTGGTGGAAGGCGCGGCCCGTGGTGAAGACGCGGGTCAGACCGCCGCGGGAGGCAGCGGTTCAGCAGAGGTCGAGGAGGTGCCTAGGGCCGGCTCCACAATGATGACCCTCCCGGCCACCCTCGAGGGTGGTCAGGAGGATGAGGAAGAGGACGCTCCAGGATTCCGCGACGGGACCTGGAGCCCTTGGGAGGAGAGGGTCGTGGGCACCTTGCCTGTTATTCTGGCCTTCGAGGCCTGGCGCAATTTTGGGCTCGGTCGCCGCGGGGTTCCTCCCGGCCTGGCCAAGGCTGCTGAGGCCGAGCGCCTCCTATGGGAGGAACAGCAAGCCTTGGGGACGACGGTCCAAGAAGCCCTGAAGCAGGTCCTTGAACTCCACCTTGGTCAGGGTTTGGACGTCCACCGGGTAAGTGACTTAATCACTAATTTTGTCGCGCGTTTTGCGTCTCTCCCCCTTTTTCATTTTCATCTGTCGTGTTAATAATAGGATCTGAGGGAGATGGCTGAGCGAAAGGTCACCGAACTTGTTGATGCGCACGTCAAGGTGCATCAGCTAAGGGAGGCCTTGAGCCACGCCGAGCGGGAGCGCCTGCGCGAGAGGACACTCACCGTGGAGATGGCAGAAGAGGTCCTTCGGCAAGAGGATGAGCTCCATCGACGAACACAAGCACTGGCGGCGCTCGAGGGCGAGCTTCAGCAGGAGCGTGCCGCCCTTGCCGAAGCCCGGGGGTAATTACAGCAACGGGACTCGGCGCTTGCCGTGGCTGAGGCCCAAATGTAGACCCAGGGCGAGGCTATCAACCTGCTCACCGTGGCGGTGACGGAGGGAGATGTTGCCATCACGGAGCTGCGGGCCTAGGTCGAGGCCCAACAAGGAGAGATGGCGACACTCCAGCAGGAGGCCAGCACTGCCCGGGAGGCCCTCGCCGAGAAGGAGAAGCTGGTTGAAGGTAAGTCTAGTATGAACTTACCCTAAATTTGGATTGGAGTTTTTGATGGCTTATCTAATTTCGGTGTTGGGCTTTCAGAGGTGCGGAAGGTAGCGGAGGAGACCTCCTCACACGCGGAGTCGCTCCAGGTAGCCTATTCGAAGGCCCAGGAGGACCTCGAGGAGCTACGGGAAGTAGCCCTTGCCGTCTGCAAGGAGGTCGAGGGGCCAGACGCCCTCGAGTCCCAATCGGGTAGCTCGATGGCCAGCCGTCTAAGAGCCTTGGGCGGTTGCGTTACCGAGCGCCTGAAGGGGGCCCTTCTCCTCGGTGTGCAGAAGACCCTCGGGGTGATCTCGACGCACTTTGTCGTGGACCTCGAGGCGGTCAGCGGTGGTTATGTGGTGGCGGACGACCTCGACGACGACGCTGCGCTGGCCGTCGTGGAGAGTGTGGATGCTGCTGCCTTTGCTCCTGCTGCCACCCTCGCGCGAATCTTCGAGAGCGACCTCCTTCCCGATACTGAAGACGAGGAGGATGCCACCCCCGAAGACCCCGAAGACCCCGCTCCCTGAGTAGTTTTAGAGATTTTTTATGTAAGAAGCACTCTAGTGGTTCAAACAATTTTATGTTTTTGAAACGCACATTCGAGTTTTTATTTGAATTATGGTTTCTTTATCACGTTTATCTTGCTGAATTTACAAAGGACTTGTCGAGGAGAGTATCGTTCATAGAGCAATTTTAGTGTAGGGTGACGAGGGGGATGATGTATCCTTTCGAAGGCGTAGGCGGTCCCTCGACTCGTCCGGCCTTTGGCCTTAATCATTCTATGCCTCGAGCTGCCTTTTGACAATTACAGGAGATGGACGTAATGAAAGAATTTTATAAAAACTTTAAATTTGGGACAATTTTAGGAGGGCGTGCCCCCCGGATTAGCCCCCGAGTGAGACTTGGCTTTTTTCGATGGTAAGCCTAGTCTTACTCATTTTAAGGTCATTTATATTTTTATTTACATAAGTACAAATGTACATGAATGCTTGAAAGCTTAAGGGTAGAAGCGACGTAGCTATTGGATATTCCAGGCGTTGGCGAATACTTCGCCTTTCTCGTTTGCGAGCTTGTATATGCCTGGCTTGAGGACCTCAGCGACGATGTAGGGCCCTTCCCATGGCGGTGTGAGCTTGTGGCGCCCTCGATTGTCTTGTCGCAGCCTTAGCACTAGGTCCCCCTTGTTGAGGTCTCGTTGTCGAACCTTTTGGGCATGATACTTTCGAAGCGACTGCTGGTACCGAGCCGAATGTAAGACCGCGACGTCTCGAGCTTCGTCCGCTTGGTCGAGTGAGACTTCCCGCACTTGCTTGTTTCTTTCCTCTTGGTAGGCTCTGAGCCTTGGGGACCCATATTCCAAGTCTGTGGGGAGGATAGCCTCGGCATCATAGACGAGAAAAAATGGAGTAAATCCTGTGGCTCTGCTTGGGGTTGTTCTAAGGCTCCAAATTACCAACGGTAGTTCTGACACTCATTTCCCGCCGAATCTATTCAGCTTGTTGAATATTCTTGGTTTGAGACCTTGTAGAATCATGCCGTTGGCACGTTCTACTTGGCCGTTTGTCTGTGGATGTGTTACGGCCGATCAATCTACGCAGATATGGTGGTCGTCACAGAATTCCAAGAACTTCTTGCCTGTAAACTGGGTGCCATTGTCAGTGATTATCGAATTGGGGACCCCGAACCTATGAATTATATCTGTGAAGAATTACATAGCTTGCTCGGATCTGATGCTGCTGATTGGCTGAGCCTCGATCCATTTCAAGAACTTGTCGATGGCCACCAGCAGATGTGTAAAGCCCCCAGGCGCTGCTCGCATTGGACCAATGAGGTCGAGCCCCCATACGGCGAACGGCCATGTGATAGAAACGGTTTGCAAGACGTGAGCCGGGAGGTGGGTTTTACGTGTGTAGAATTGACACCCTTCGCATGTGCGTACGATTTCATTGGCATCTGCAATAGCCGTGGGCCAGTAGAAGCCTTGGCGAAACGCGTTGCCCACGAGTGTATGGGGCACGCATGGTGGCCGCATATGCCAGCGTGGATATCTCGAATGAGCTCCCTTCCCTCCGGGATTGGAATGCACCGCTGCAAAATTCCGGAGGGGTTGCGCTTGTACAACTCCCCATCGATTATGTCGAACGACTTGGCCTTTCTTGCGATGCGTCGAGCCACGGTTCGATCCGAGGGTAGTTCCCCTCGGGTGATCCAGGCGACGTATTGGTTGCGCCAATCGCAAGTCAATGGGGCCTCGTCGATTTCCATAATTTCACCCTCGTCCGCCGAGGATATTTCCTGACTTGAGGCTTCAGGTTACTGTTTCGAAGGATCCTCGTCCATGGGCTCGACATATGGAGCCCCCAAGGGTTCGGTCCTTGAGGGAGCATCAGGAGCTTTAAGGGTTGGTTTGAGGTCGATGCTTGGCTGTGTCAAGTCATGGGCAAATACGTTTGGAGGAACGGTGATCCGCCCGGACGCAATTTTTGCTAATTCATCGGCCTCCTCGTTGTACTTTCGCGCGATGTGGTTGAGCTCGAGGCCATGGAATTTGTCCTCGAGTCGGCGTACTGCAATGCAGTATGCTTGCATCTTGTTGTCGTGGCAGCTTGCCTCCTTCATAACCTGGTCGATGACCAATTGTGAATCTCCCCGGACGTCGAGGCGTTTAACGCCCAATTCGATGGCTATGCGAAGGCCAGCTAGTAAGGCCTCATATTCGGCCATGTTGTTGGACGCCGGAAAGTGCAAGCGTACCACGTGCCTTATATGTTCTCCGAGGGGTGAGACGAAGAGCAGGCCCGCGCCCGCACCGATTTTCATCACCGACCCGTCGAAGTACATGATCCAACATTCGGCTTGGATTTGTGGTGGGGGCAGCTGTGTGTCGGTCCACTCTGCCACGAAATCGGCCAAGATTTGAGATTTAATTGCCTTGCGGGGGGCATAAGTAAGGGTTTCGCCCATCAATTCCACGGACCATTTGGCTATTCTACCTGAGACATCCTGGTTGCGGAGTATCTCCCCCAAGGGGAAAGATGAGACCACGGTGACAGGATGAGCTTCGAAGTAGTGGCGCAATTTGCGCTGAGCTAGCACTACTGCGTAGAGCAGCTTCTGGATTTGTGGATATCGCGTCTTGGTTTTGGTCAGTACCTCGCTAAAGTAGTATACCGGCCTTTGGACAGGCACAGCGTGCCCTTCCTCAGTTCTCTCTACGACGATGACTCTGCCGACTACTTGAGTCATTGCAGCTACGTAGACGTAGAGGCGCTCGCCCTCCTTAGGTGGTGTTAAGACTGGCGCTCGTGCGAGAGACGCTTTTAGCCCGTCGAGGGCTTTTTGAGCCTCGAGGGTCCAAGAAAAATGTTTGCTCTTTTTTAGGAGTCGGTACAGGGGTAAGCCTTTCTCGCTGAGACGCGAGATGAACCGGCTTAGGGCTGCTAAACATCCCAGTAACCTTTGTACCCCCTTTAGGTCTCGGATCGGTCCCATCTGTTCGAGGGCCGAGACTTTTTCAGGGTTGGGCTCAATGCCTCGTTGAGAGACTATGAAACCCAAGAGCATACCTCGAGGTATCTCAAAAACGCATTTTTCTGGATTCAGTTTTACCCCGTTGGCCCGGAGACAATCAAACGCAATGCGCAAATAGTTTACCAGGTCGTCCGCCTTCCTGGTTTTTACTACGATATCGTCAACGTATGCTTCTACGGTTCGCCCGATATGATCTCCAAAAATACGAAGCATACATCGCTGGTATGTAGCTCCAGCATTTTGATGTCCAAACGGCATCGTGACGTAGCAGAAAATGCCAAAAGGCGTAATAAAGGAGGTTGCCAGTTGGTCAAAAATTTTCATCTTAATTTGGTGGAAACCAGAATAAGCATCAAGGAAACATAATAGCTCGCATCTTGCGGTTGAATCTACGATCTGATCGATACGTGGTAGAGGAAAAGAGACTTTTGGACATGCTTTATTTAAACCGGTATAATCTATGCACATCCTCCACTTCCCATTCTTTTTCTTAACTAAAACAGGATTGGCAAGCCAGTTAGGGTGAAATACCTCCTTGATGAATCCGGCCTCGAGGAGCTTGCGCAGCTCCTCACCAATGGCCCTGCGCTTGTGCTCGTCGAAGCGTCGCAGTCGTTGAACCACCGGTTTGGAATGGGGCAGGATGTCAATGGAGTGCTCGGCGACCTCCCTCGGTATGCCTGGCATATCCAAGGGGCTCCACGCGAAGATGTCGGCATTGGCGCGGAGGAAGTCAACGAGCACCACCTCCTATTTGCTGTCGAGGGTCGAGCTGATCTGCACCGTCTTGTCGCTGGGAACACCTGGGTCGAGGGGCACAGCCTCGGTGTGCTCTGCGGGCTCGAAACTGCCTGCATGCTTCGAAGTGGAGGGGATGGTTTCGTTCACCATCTTCTCCAGGTCTGCGATGAGAGCCTCATCCTCAGCAAGCGCCTCGGCGCTCTCGACGCATTCCATGTCGCATATGTAGGCATGTTCGAATGATGGGGCCACGGTGATGACGCTGTTTGGTCCCGGCATCTTCAACTTGAGGTAGGTATAGTTCGGGATCGCCATGAACTTGGCGTAGCATGGGCGGCCGAGGATGGCGTGGTACGCACCTCGAAATCCCACCACTTTGAAGGTCAGGGTCTCCCTGCGGAAGTTGTCGGGGGTACCGAAGCAAACTGGCAGATCGATCTGCCCGAGGGGCTGAACTCGCTTTCCCGGCGCAACGCCATGGAACGGCGCCTTGCTAGGGCGCAGCGTGTCCCTGCCGATGCCCATGAGCTCCAAGGATTAAGCGTACATGATATTGAGGCTGTTGCCTCCATCCATGAGTACCTTGGAGAACCGGGTATTGCCGAGGATAGGATCAACGACAAGCAGGTATTGCCCCGGGTTCGGGATGTAGTTGGGGTGGTCGTCTCGACTGAAGGAGATGGTCCCCTCTGACCAATCGAGGTACGACGGCCCCGCCTTGTGTATGGAGAATACCTCTCGGCGCTCGCGCTTGCGCTGCCGAGGGGTCATGTTCGCGGTTGGCCCACCGAAAATGAAGAAGACATTCTCCACCTCCGGGAAGCGGCGGATGAAATCATGAAGGGACTCGTTGGATGTTTGGCGACACCCTCGAAGGTCCCATGAGTTTCCAGGGCATAGGTAGGTGCCCTGAAAGTTACCCACGAACGTCCTCACGAGGTCGTTCCAGTCGTGAATCTGGTTCGCGGGTAGGTGCTCTAGCCATGTCCGCGCGGAATTTGCCAAATGAAGCGGCAAGTTGTGGATGATCATGGCATCATCGGTCACGCCGCCCAATAAACAGGCGAGGCGATAGTTGTTGAGCCACACCCTCGGGTCCGTCTCCCCCGAGTACTTGGTGATGGTCGTTGGCTGCCTGAATCGTGCGGGAATCGGGGCCACACGAATCTCCCGGCCAAATACCCGGGTTCCCGGGGGCTCTGGCGTTGGGCTATTGTCTTCGTCGCTGTCGTAGCGGCCTCCACGGCGGGGGTGGAAACCGCGAGATGCGCCACCCCGCCTCTTTCTGTTGAGGGTGTTGCGAGCGTCGTCGTCGCTGATGTCACCACGTGTGTCAAGGATTCGCTCCTTGAGAGGCTTCCTCCCAATGCGTTCGTGCACCGAAGGTGCCTTTCCCTTATTCGAGGGCGGGGGTGGCATTAGATTGTCCCTTTGCGGGGTTTGTGCCGATGCCTCGTGCTCCCGCGTTGCTCCACCAGTTTTTGGGCCGGCGGAACTGCGGATGCGAGAGGCTGAGCTTTCGGCTTGCTGCACAGCCGCTTGCTCGATTAGGAGCTGTGCCTCCTGGCGCAGGTTTCGGCCTTCGGGTGTTGATGGCTCGGGCATGTCTCGGATCAGAGTTGCTGCGGCGATGAGCTTCTGGCTTGCCCTGGCTAACGCGAGTGGGTCATCCACATCGTCATCAGCCTCGATGCGGGCTCGTGCTATGCGCTCGGCTTCCCTAGCACGCACGCCGCGCATAGGACGGTTGTCCTCAAGCGTTGCCCGAAGCTCTCGGACCTGTCGGCGTTCTTCTTCAAGCTTGGCTTCAAGTTCGCGGACTTGGGCCAGTTGTGCTTGTGCAAGCGCAACGTTGTTGTGTGCCTGTTCGTGATCTCTGACGTGCGTTGCTTCTCCTGCCCTGTCATCTCCGCCATCCGTTCCTGGAAGGACGATGACGCATTCCCTGGCGGGATCGTAATCCCCCTCGCTGGGGTCGTCGGAGCAGGTTAGGCAATAATCTGCCGCAGATTGGAATGATAAGAAGGCGTCTCGATCGCGAAGCCCTGATTAATCCCATTCGGGGATCCTCCGGCCGCTCTCAGATGCCTCGCTGCCAGACTCAGGGTAGTCGTCGTCCGGCGACGTTGCTATGAGGTTGCGGATGGAGATCAGGTGGTGGCCCGGCAAATCCTCATATGCTGTCATGTCCGTGTCAACTGATGAAGAGTTGGTCATGGTTGCGGTGCGTGTCGCACCGGGGTTTCGCCACGGGTCGACCGTGCTATCCCCGGCTTGTTGTACCGAGGTGGTGGTGCTTGTTGCCCTTGTCGCGCGGGGCTCAACCCGTTCGGGGGAGCCGGCATGGGCTGTTCCGCGTCGCTCCGCGCGCGTTGATGCGAATGCCTTTTGCGTCGTGGTGATGGTGATGGGAGTGATGGTGGCACGCTCATGCTGGTGTTCCTCGTCAGGAGCTGCATGTTGTAGCCATCGCTAGTCGCCCTGAAGTCAAGGCTCCCGAACCGGATTTCGAATCTAGCAGGGAGCTGATCCGATGCTGGCATCGAAAACAGGTTGTCGCGTACGACTCGGGTTGCCATCAAGGGAGCAGCGCAAGCCCCCTACCTGGCGTCCCGCTGTCGGTGTTTAGAAATCGTGGTCCCGACACCAACCAGAAATGCGTTGTGTTCCCTCCCCTGATGGTTGATGCAGAAGATAACACGAGACACGGGTTTATCCTGGTTTCGGTCAGAAGACCATACTTCCAGCAAGGCGGTATGTGCGATGTATTATTCTGCACCGGACTGCAAGTAGTAGGGGGTACAAGCCGGTTGGGACGAGAGGCTAGACCTCTGAGTCTTGGATGATTGAGGCAAGGTGCCAATATCGTGGTTTTTCTGAGTGTATGCGGATTCTTCCTCTCTTTTTTTTCCTTCTTCTCGATCACGCCCTCCTTTTATAGGCCAACGAGGAGGGTTACAGGAGCGCGTTGTTGTTTAGGCATAGTTCTCGCACAGTAGTACGAGTGGCGTTGGGCGTGCTTCTGTGTCCTTGTTTGCTGTAGTCGATTCTTGTACTGGTGATGACGTCGAGGAGTGGTCTTGAGGATCCGAGGCGTCCTTTGTGCGATAATGGCTTGTCCGTACACCACCTTGAGGGTCTCCCATGCCTGTGCACAGCTCATTCTGGGAAAAATCGCTGTGGGAGTCGGTGGCACAGGGAGTTAGAGTGACCCGGCCCTGTTCGCACGGCGGCGACATGTCCGCACAACGCCGGGGTTGGTCGCATAGCGCTCGGAATGGCCCGCCATACTTCTGTCGTCCTGTTCTCTTCTCCTGCTGTGTGCTCGAGGGTCTCTCCCGTCCGACGGAGGTCTTCGAGTCATCGGAGTTGGCAGCATAGGAGCTCGGAGTGACGGGCTCTGTTCGCACGGTGCCGGCCTGCCCGCACAGAGCCTCGGTTGGCAGCATAGTGACGGGAGTTGGTGGATGCGATGGGGGTCGTGGTTGTCAGGGCAGTATGGCGAGAGATCTGCCTTTTGACTTTGGACGCACGGTGGCAGTGGGTGTCATTAATTGTCCGTCGGAGCGAGGGTCTCGACCGAGGCGGAGCTTTCCCCGTTCCGTGGGTTTCTCGAGGCTCGGTCCCCAGGCCTCGACCGAAGCGGAGTTCTCCGATTCGCTCGAGGGGTCGGTCCCCTCGAGCGAAGCGAAGATTCTGGTTCACGTCAAGGCACGCCGCGGGGCGTCTTGGCTGGGCCTTCATTTTTTGCTGGGTCGTGGGCCTTAATTTTCGTTTCTTTTTCTGGTTACTTGCATGAGATTAATGTTCACCGAGGGCGGTTATCCCATAGGTTTGGTACCCCTAATAATCGCCCCCAACAAGTGGGTTTCTTCTTTACTTGAACTTGACCGATCAAACCCGCCCTTCACAATGCTTGTGAAAGCCTTCTTGATTTCTTTCTTCTTCTTCTTCTTCTTCTTCTTCTTCTTCTTCTTCTTCTTCTTCTTCTTTCTCTCCTTTCTTTATTTTTTCTTTCTCTTCCATCTCTCTTCCATGTGTGGAAAAAACTCAATGTAGTGTCCCTTCTCATTACATCCAATACCTCTTCTTTTATCTCATGGTATTTAACTATTTGATCAATATTCTTCGAAGAGACACCTTTTGGTTTGAGCTTTTTGAGTAATTTGTTCACTTCATGTATGAGCTCTTTGACTTCTTCGTCAAAAGAGTTTGATTGATCATGATCTTTATTTTCCTCGTCATCATCACTTTTTTCTTCCTCACTTGAGCTTGATTCTTGACTTAATCTTGATTCTTGCTTTTTAGCCTTTTTGCTTGACTTGGAGGAATCTTGTGGCTTGTCCCCCTTCTTATCCTTCTATTTACTTGAGAAGACAATTTCTTGACTTGAAAGATGAGCTTATTTGCCTATCTTCATGGTTAGCTTATGAGCTACAATCTTGCTGAAGACTTGAGTTGTGTCAATTTCTTCAAGTCTTAAAACAAGTGGAGGTAGGTGATGATGGCGGAGTATTTTTTTTATGGGAAGAACTTCCGTGGTCTTTTTTGAGATATCGGCCTCGCTTATTTCAGTCAGACATATTGCATTTAGCTCATTGACAATAACATTTAAACGTGAGTATATCTCACTTGCTAATTCATTAGGCAACATTCTAAAGAAATCAAAAGATAGCTTAACTAAGCAACATTTTTGCTTACAAACATCGCCTGTGCCGCTGGAGGGAAGGATGAACGGAGGAAATTGAGATCAGAAGTTCTTCGCTTTCTTATTACCTCCCCTCTCAGCTATAGCAGATGAAGGAACAAGAATAAGTGACACCTCATAATGCGTAAAGATTGACCTGTGGGACTTGTTGAGAGGGAAACAACCACCATATCTCTCCTTCAAATCTTGAGCCAACCTCGCGAAGCACAGTGAGCCACATTGTGGTGAATCCCACCCATTGGATCGGGCAAGTAGACGGTTCAGATTGGCGAGATTTGGTAATTTATAAAAAGGCCATTGTATTTAGTGGATATCAACCCATCGTCCAAACATCAGAGCGGACAATTTTAAGAAAATATTCTCAAGCTTTACCGAAATCAACCCACAATCCACGGCCTTGAACTTCATCAAAATCAACCCCCAATTTGTTGCATTGTTTACTTTATGGAAGAAGCCTCATTTTCCCATTAAATCAACCCGCTGTCCATCCTTCCCTTAGATAATTTTCAAAAGGAACCCTATTTCGCCATAAAATCAGACCATATCAAACTTACTTTTTATTTTACAAAATAAACCTCATATTTTTATTAAATAACCAACCTATCAACTGAGACCCTATTTTACCAAAAAAAAAGTATTACATCACCATTGCTCTATAGCCACTGGAATCCATGCTTCCATTGGACTAAGGTGTCGTACTGATTAGGTCGCAAGAAGTTCATAAGATCCCTACAAAAACCAAAGTGATCCATATCAATTTCTGCTGAAGCTATTGTCAACTTCTTGTATTTAAAATATACCTTAAGGTATCCAAACAAGGACTCGTTTTGACAAAATCATTCCCTCCCAATCCCAATACACCTAGATTTACAGTGAAAATGAACCAACTTTTTCTGTAATTTGTCTCAATGCGTATGGACCGGATAAAGTATGGGTTTCCAAACAAAAGCTAAACAAGTAGGATTTAGATGTTTGTCTCACGGCTAATCAGAACTCATGAGTACACATGACGCCCTAGCCCTTAGCCCTACTCAAGGACTTGTTCGGTTTGAAAGAGGTTGAAAAGAAGTTATAGGCCTTGTTTAGATTCAAATTTTGATGCCAAACTTTGACCCAAAGTTTACACTTTGTAATAAATGTGTCACTGTAGCGTTTCGTTTGTATTTGTGAAAAATTATCTAAACATTGATTAATTAGGCTTAAAATGTTCGTTTCATAAAGTACAATAAAATTGTGCAATTATTTTTTGATTTTATCTACATTTAGTACTACGTGCATGTTCCGACATTTTGACGTGATGGGAATCTTCGTTTTGCATAGTGGAATTTGGGAGCCAAATTTGAGATCTAAACGAGGGCATAGTCTCATTTGCCACAATTCATGAGTTTAATAATATTAATTTTATCTGGATGCGGAGTACGTGCGTTTAATGTGAGGGTCTACATGTACTATATTTAGAAAAAAAAATCGACTATGACCGGGTATTGGCGCGCAAGCAAAGAAAAAATACAAAAAAAAAGCACGAGAGAAACGACATACGTACGGCTCAAAATCTGCTTTTCGTAATGGAGGCCCAATAAGGAACTAACGACGTAGGGGAATCAAACAAACCCAGAAGAGACTAGCCATGGAAATGAGGCCCAATATAAAATGAAAGCGCCACTTCACCGTTCTGCAATATATCATGGACACCGCATTGCTAACCAATAACTATGTTTATTGATCATATATGACGATTTTGCAAGATATCGTGGACAGATCCTAGTCGCTTTTGTGCTGTTTGTGCACAGAGGCAGGGAACCCAATTGGCAAGCTCGTATTATTTCTAAGCAGCCTGCTCACTTGGATGGCCGTTATGTTTGGTTAATCTCACCTCCTGTATGGCTGTATTGCTTATGGATGAAAATGTGTCTTGAGGCAAGTCCCAACCCAAGACACTACTTATGGTTTTCATAGTCTCCACATCATCAAAAAACTAGCAGTAGACACTACCCTCCCAACGCAAACACTACTATCTCACACTTGAATTTAATGCCACTCATCTCACATTTTATCTTGGTTATTGTGTAGAAATTATGTCTCATGCAAGACCCAGTTTCCTTCTCTTTCTTCATTTAATCACTTGCCACATCATCATTTATCCTAGGTGGTAACTCATTTAATTTTATGGACATCATCCTACTGCCCTAAGTGATAACTAAGGTCCCTTCATTCCTCTAAAAAATTTAACACAACATTTTTCGGTGAGAAGATCTTAAAAACTTCAGCAGTAACTTTTGGATCAACAAAAAAGTAGTAGAATGACTATTGCCCGGCCAGGTAACGGAGCACCATACAAATTGGTTGTCAGCCAGATCCTTTGATGCGCCGAGTGACCTCTCTCCTACCCTAATTGCTACTACACCCAACTTGCTAATATCAGAGAACAAAAAAGAAAGTGTGTCAGGCGATGTATGATAATCCGTAATCCACCCAGCATCTATTGCGATCCCCTGCAAATGATGCCACCGTATAATCATGGCCTGCAGACGGAACCAAGCAATAGGGCATGATGCCAATAGTAATAGCATGTCAATTGTGAAAGTGATTGCTTTTAGTACTGATGCGTAAGAAATGTAATTATTTTCAGCAGGAGTTAGGGACTTCAGACTAATTGCATGTACCTATGTCTCACTCAATGTTACTTCAAAAAAAATGTCTCACTCAATGGGCCCACAGAATTATGCAAAAATATAATCCATACCCTATTAGTTGACCAATTGGAAGTGACATGTTGAAGTAACAAGTGCCAGCCTGCTCTAGTCGCTCAGATTTTGATGTCATATAGCGGTAATCCTCCATCTCTTTAAAATTATTGCCATGTCATTAATAAATTAGTACGAACAATTTTTGCAAGCGTCTGGAAACAAAAAAAATCCAATTTCTAAAACAATGTTTATTCATGATGCATGGGAGGTAGTACTAATCTATCATCGGTTCGACTGTTTCTGATGAGTTTATTTTCCTGGATGTTATCACGGCTAATTATCACCTTTGGAATAAAGATGGAAAATGATAGAAAAGGTTAGCCACTTTCGGCTAACCTTGATGGAGTTTTCAGAGATAAGATTAAGATCCCCATCCCCATGCCATCCACCCTATGCGGCTATGCCTCATATAATACTTTCTTTTATGAATTATTGGATACAACACCTCTTTTGTGGACCCGGAGCACCAAGTGTTACTGTCACAGTGAACCCAAAATCTAGAAGATTAGCAGCATTTTGCTTGCAACCGCAAATTAAACAATCATTGACACTATCGACAAAATCTCTAAAATAAAACCGTAACAGGTAATTTTTCACAGCATCGATGGCCAAGGTTTAATTTGACGGTCCGCGTCCTTAACGGTATTATTTTACTTTATTAAGTAGCTACAGTAACAATCAAGCATAGAAAGGGTTAATTTGAGCCCAGACAAGCCATATGCGATGCAATTTACTCCGAGCAAATAAGCAAGCTGTCAAGTGGGCATAGTGACCTGAGGCTCACAATTATGCCCCCATCTCCATATTATCCACAGGGAATCTTTGTGGAGGACATCAAAGCCCCAATACAACACAGATATGATATGAGTGCCACCCATGCACACACATACATAGATGCAGTCAATTGCACACAGAGGCACCCATCAATGACGGTTTTGCTTTGCTCCTCTCCACTCCATTCTCCACTTGTGTGCCTTCTTCTCAGTGAAAGAGAGAGGGATGGGCATGGACTTCTGTGCATCTTGGGAGGGTGTTTTTGCAAACATGATTATTAGCTGCCCAGGGCAGCAGCATCATTCTCTTTCTCTCCCCACTCCCAACTTTCACCAGACCCCTACTCTACTCCATCTGCAATAGGAATTCATTATTGTTGCCATGGCAGATGCACTCAATAAATGGAATCATGCTCGTTTTGTGCCATTGCCAGCCTGCATCCCCCACCCTTGAATCAAATGGGGAGAACCTGATGGTGCATGTGGTTACAGCAGGGGGCATTTACCAGCTGGAATTATAGTTGATGTACTATTGTTAGGAGTTACTTGCAGTTTGACATCCCAGGCCTCATGTGATCTCCATGGTTTGTGCATACCCCACTTTGCTATCACATTAATTTGTTACTGTGGAGTCTGATGTGCATGTAATTCATTCAACACTTCGTTCTGATAACATATTTTAATGAGTTCTCGTAAAATTCCTACGTTCCAAACAGTTCATCCATATATTTTGAACTGGCACGTTTTCGGAGATGAGAAAAAAAATCAAGACCATTGATTACTCAATAATAGAGAAGTGCCAATTTGTTTGACAAACACCTAAACCTCAAAGTCACTCTATACATACATATTATTCCAAGATTCCAAGTTGTTAAAACGGGACCATCCAGTATCATGACTTTGGGAAAAGGATTAAGACAATTACCGCATTGAGAGCGGCATTTCGGTGTATGCTTTGATATTGATCGGGAAAGGGAAGCAAAGTTAGGCTTATCTCCATTGGCTGGGTTCCAAGTGTTTGGGTGTTAACATCGTTCCAAAAAACTGATTACCAGTTGCTGTTGTGTGTGAAACATGAGTTGAATTGGGAGAATAATAGTGGCGCAATTTTGACTAGTAATCAAACACCACGTGAACTAGTAACCAGTATGGACAAGCACCATGTGTCATCGCCAAAAAATCTGTACTATTGATCTGGTTTTTTCTTTCGGGGTGATGGAATAGAACACTGTTGTGAACTGTCACTGCAGGAGCTGGTCCAGTAACTTTTCTATAGCTCTGCAATCCTAGGACTTTAGGTAACCTGATGTGTCGGATAGAGTACAGAAACAGATGTAGAAAAATGTTTGGTCTCTAATCGAGATCACATCTAATCCAGATAGATTAATGTGGTCAGTCACCACTATGGATCGAGTGCTCTAGTAAAGTTTGTGGTGTTGGTGTTTTCTTGTACATATTGGATAGGTTCCAGTTCCATACATATGAAGGAATTTTCTACTGGTTATACATCTTTCTTTTATCACTTTCTTCATGACTGTTTTCTCTGTTTTGTATTTTTTGGAAATTTAGATTCTACAGTAGGTCTTTGAAGTCCTTTCTGCACCTTGGTGATTAGGTCGTAATCGATTCAGATTTGCATGTCGCCTCTTTTTCATTACTCAAAAAGAAGAATATACCTAACATGCATTAACAGTACATTATGTATTTTCACTGATAAGAAAGAAAGCCAAACTCGAGTTAAACTGAACCTAGAGGGGGTTATTATATACACTACTTACACTTCTCACCAACTAAGATAGGTTAAATTAGTGAAAAATATGACAATCTCATTTAGATTTACCCCCACCATATTGGTATTAGATGACGTTTTGGACAAAATTTTAGTCAAACATTGAGAATATAAATCATGAATAACTTTTAAATCGTTGAGTTTGAAAATGTGAAAACCATATGAATAGATTTATCTTAAAAAATATTTTTATAAAAGTATACCTGTATTATTTTTAAATAAATATTTTTATAAAAATAAAAAGTCAAAGTTACGTTTTAGAAACCGTGTCATTGTTCTAAATATCATTTAATATCAATACGGAGGGAGTACCGTGATTTTGCAGCGAAGGGGAGGAGTTGCATCAGCACTTGTGTCTAAGAAGATAGATAAGCATAGGCAGCCCACATTTCTGAAAAGCCCCCCTGTTGTCCCCCTGTGGGTGTGGCCTCTTCTTGCTCAAACTTCTCGCACACCACACAAGAGAGAAATCTTCTGTGAGAAGCAGCTCTTTTTTATACGGCTCACACGTACACGTTGGTAGGAGTATCTAGGAAGGCTCTAGCTAGGGCTGCAGCATGATATGCTAGTGAGTTAGGGTAAAAGCACATTGATTGGTGCTAATTCCCGATCATCTTGATAGCCAGCCAAGGCATGCAAGGCTCCGTCACCATCACTAGATTAGATGCGCTTTTAGGGTTTGAAGCTTCGGGTTTTGCCATGCTTGACAAATTAAAGGCGGCATGGAGTTTATTGGTCCCATGCATGCATGGCATGTGGATGGTCCTCAGTGCCCAATGATTAGCTAAATAAAATCATGAAAATGAAATTTAAAATGCAACGCACAGTACTACCCCTACGTCTTGTATGCTCGGACGCGTTAGGGAATGATCCAGAAGGCTCGTCCTTCGTTTTGAGCTTATTAGTTTATCCACAATTCATCATATACACTACGTAATCAAGAATTACTACTAGTTCAAAGTATAAAGAAAATAAAATATATGACTATATCAAACCACACTGCTGCATCTTTTCCAACGTTTTAAACAGCGACATCCCCTGGCCTAGCTTGTTTATGTTGGAGTAATTCTCTTCTTCCTCTTAGTAATATAAACATGCCAAAGCACCGTCACAAGAAAAAAAATATCGTTTTGAGAAAAATTAGGATGAAATGCATGACCACTTAATAATAACATGGTACTATTATTACACAATTAGTATGTTCTAAGACGTTGTAATAACTACATAGCATATCTTCAATCGATAAATAAAACATCCTCCCTCCGTACTGGTAAAAAAATCGTTTAGGACAGTGACACGGTCTTTAAAACACAACTTTGACTTCTTATTTCTATAAAAATATTTGTTAAAAAGTGATACATGTATACTTTTATGAAAGTATTTTTCAAAATAAATCTATTTATATAACTTTTACAATTTTAAATTCAACAACTTAAAAGTTATTCATGATTTATATTTTCAAAGTTTGACTCAAACCTTGTCTTAAACGACCTTCTTTACCAATATGGAGGGAGTACTATGGAAAATACCCAAGGCCATGGATAAATGTACCAAAATGAGTGGAATATACCAAAATTAAAACCATTTTGCAAGGAGTTTTCCCACAGGCGGGGTCCCTGGGCTCTCATACAAGTTGAAAAGAGTCGGATGCTTCCACAGCAACCAGCAATTGGCGCTGTTCAAATCACACCGATCCTATGCTAGGCGCCTTTATTGACGCTCTCTCTCAAGTCAAAACGGCGTTTGATTTGATGATTTCCACCAGATCCGTTTGAGAGCAAGTCCTTGATCGATCTCAGCCATCTTGCGCCCGCTGACCAGATAACAACAGATGGGTCCCACGAAGCACTGCCTCCGCCATGGCCCACCTGTCAGTACATCCTCACCGAAGCAAAGCCAGCTACAAGCCGTAGGCCACGTATGTATGCGTACCAGAGATCCATACCGAAACGGGGAAAGAGTGTTTATGAGCCCTCGTCTACCTCGCGCGATGGCTTCCCCCGGCACGGCAATCAGCGGAGCAATCAATGATTCGACTCCAACAAACTCCATTGAAAGCCACTTTCATGGCGTGAGGTAATAGCCTCTCCTTCCCACAGGTCAAACCTGCCTGCGCGACTAGATTCGTCTTGATCATGTCCGGAGTTGAAAAAAAACATGTCCCAAAACTACAAATTGAGATATGGCATGCATTAACTTTTTTTTGTTTTCGTGAAATAAAAGACCGTTTACCATTCCAAACTCGGTTCTTTGAAACTAGACAGGCTGATTACATACATTGATTGAACATGTACCTGAAACTCTGGTTGATTGATGATTCCTTGTGGACTAAAGGTCAGTCTCAGTTGGGGTTTCACGAGGAGTTTTACGGTATTAAATATACTGACGTGATATAGTAAGAAAAGGAAAAAATTTATGATACGTGACCGGAGTTTCGTCACTATAAAACTTCTTTGGCTCAGTTATCTAGTTTCGATCTGACCGCGTATAGTAAAACTGTGCACTGAAACTGGCTGTCATTTATGTTTCGTTTACCCAAAACACAACCAAAGTCCGATGCAAATAAAGACCGGTTTACTAGTATTATTCCAATTGGAATGGCACATCAGCTCGTGCAAAACGCCTTTTTATGCCGTGAGCGAAACGGATAAACCCAGGCAGCAGTTACACGAGGCGAGGCGAGGGCGTGTGGTGTGGAGCTGTGCACATTGCGACGACACGGGGTGAATGCGAAGAGCGAACGAGGCTGTAGCGGCCACGTCGAGGGCGCTGCGGAAAGTGGCCTTGTCATCATTCCAAAATATGGGAATCTCGTCGGCCTTTTCCGAGCTCACGCTGATGGTGAAGCGCCGGATTAAAAACGCAGAGCCCAACAGGGGAGGAGGGGATGCCTCCACTCCAATCCACCATCAATCGGGTCCTGCAGCAATACGCAGCTGTTGCCTCCGGATTTGCTACAGCTCGATCTCTAGCTTAAGCCGGCGGCTAATTACCCTATCCACAGGATTACTTTTTAGTGCGCTTGAATATTCCTCTAGACATTCTAAAAAAATAGAATATTCCTCTAGACAAACAAAAAAGAGAATTATTTGGCGCACACAAGTAAAATTTCAGGGTATTGACGAGGTCTCTTTCGGAATGGAAAAGGGAGGGATTTCATAGGATTAGGAGCCTATATACAGAAACAAATTACTATAGTGGAACAAGTATTGAACATATTACAATGGCTACTAGATCCACAGGAATTTGGAAGATTTCTAACATGCCTAGCCTCTTGGAAAAACTCTTTTGTGTTCTTATTCAAAGATTTATGCTCAACCAAAACGGCATTCATGTGATTTTGTGCTCCATAGGATTTGAGGTGCCAGGACACTAGATATAAACGTGCAAAAAAATAGGTGTTTGAAATCATGTGTTCTAAAGGAGCCATGTAGCCTATACGGCTATACCATCCCGGTTGTCAAGGAAAGTCACAAACGAGAGGCATGCCTTCACCATTGAAACTCTCTCAAACCTGAAATTTGTTAGGACTACTTTTTTACTTTACATAGTTCTTCTCCATTGATCTATCAACATGTACACATGCATGCTCTAAAATATTGTTAGAAATATATGAAATTAAAAGTTTGTGAAATTCCTCTGCTTTCGAATTCACAAGTCATTGATGATGGGCATATAGCTCCTAAAAGTCGGTTTAACATGAATTTCGAATAAATAAATTTATGTACATTCAAAGTACACTTGGTACAAAATTATTTGGACTGTTTTGCAGGAGGAGTTAAAACAAGTACTACCTCCGTTCTAAATTACTATTCGTCGTTGACTTTTTCGTTTAACGTTTGACCCTTCGTCTTATTCAAAAAATTTTACAAGTATCATTTATTTTATATGTGATTTACTTTATCATCGTATATACTTCAAGTATAACTTATTAGTTTGTATATTTAGACAAATTTTTTGAATAAGACGAAAGGTCAAAGATCATGAAAAAAAATCAACAATAAATAGTAATTTGGAACGGACGTGAATTCGCACGGCCTCCGCATCCGACAATATTGCCCTTGTTTAGATCCCAAATTCTACCCCCAAAGTTTACTATGCAAAAAGAAGATTCTCATCACATCAAAATGCCATAGCATGTATGAAGTACCAAATGTAGATAAAATCAAAAACTAATTATACAGTTTTGTTGTACTCTGCGAGACGAACATTTTGAGCCTAATTAATAAATTTTTGGACAATTTTTCACACATGCAAACGAAAATGCTACAGTAACGCATTTATTGCTTCTGGGCGTGTCAGTTCCAGTTCCGGCCATCCGGAATCCGGAACTAAGCCCTTGTTTAGTTCCCAAAAAGCAACCCCAAAGTTCACTATGCAAAAAGAAGATTCCCATCACATCAAAATGTAACATGCATGGAGTACTAAATGCGGATGAAATCAAAAACTAATTGCACAGTTTTGTTGTACTCTGCGAGACGAACATTTTGAGCCTAATTATTCAATTTTTGGATAATTTTTCACATATACAAACGAAATGCTACAGTGACACAATAATTACGAAGTGACCCCAAACCTCCAAATCCCCGCCCCCTGTTCTCCGTCTAAACAACGCCATGTGAAACTGCCCGGTAGCCAAATTGAAAATAAATTTGACCCTTGCTGGCGTAAACTAAATTGACCACCTCGGAAGCCGCGTCTCTCATTAAAGTACCATTTGCTGTGGTTAGTTGGAAGCCACTACAACTACCATCGCCATCATCACTGCGAGCACACACACACACACCCCTCCAGCCTCCAGCCAAAAGCCACTTAAACAAACCGTGACAGCTCACTGACGGGCAAGAGTCCAACAATCTGATAACAGATCGCGCAGGCAAAATTTAATCGGATCAGACACAGAGAACCGTTGAGCAGCAGCACTAGTGGTAGTGGTAGTATACCCCCTCCAATTTAATAAGCTGCCGTAGTGACGTCACGGCACCTGGACCAGGAAAAAGATTAGTTAAGCTTTGCTTGATTAGGTAACCTTAATCCCTGCTTGATTGGGCTTGGAGTGATCAAATCCGGAAAGGAAGAATCTGGTAGCTCTGTTTTTTTATAATGCGAAATCTGGCTTATCATCGGAGCTCATTAGGATAAAGGTTATTGTTAGCAAGCTGGGATGGATAATGATAAAAGAAAGTGAGATGAAAGGGTGTGAGCATCGATTCCATTTGACGTTTCGGCGGCTTGATGGAGTGTATAGCATGTTTGTATTACTATGGAGATAAAATATTCCATTCGGTTCCATTATTCAATCAGACATTATTTGGAGCAGGGGAAAGGTGAGTGAGAGTGGAAAAGGGGGCTTAAACCATCGTTTTCGTCCATTCCCCATTGGATAGCATCAGTCATTTACTAATGATTGAGATATTCACTAATCCCAGGAGTTGTATAGCCTTTTTAGGTGCTGTGAAACCTTAAAAGAGGGAACGCTTTTACTTTTTCATGACGAGGAATTACTCCCTCCTCCGGCTTTTTTACTCTTTCTGGTCTCAAGAAGTCCCTTTCAGAACATTACTAAATAATGTATAGGAGTGCCTTTACATAAGCATTGTCGAAAATAAATGTAATCGTCTTAGCCAATTTTGAATTTTAGCAAAGTCGACGTCACACATGGTTTAGGGTACCCAAAAAAATAGAATAGGGGCATAGGGCATACACATATCTGTGGTAGTCTAGAGCTTTAATAACGTTTTTAGCTTAGAGAATAAAAATGGCACTATGATCCTTTTTAGCCTCTAGGTTGTACCGTTGTAAAACCAGCGTATTTGTTTTCTTTATTAACAGAACAACTGTCCATATGCCCTTAGAACGTGAGGAAAAGAACAGTCATTTCCTTCTGAAATCTGTGTGCCCCCACAAAGGCTCTAGTTGTGCTTATTTTACTAAGGACAGGTAACCCTAAGGATAAACAACCGAGGAAGGACAAAGTAACATGTTCCAGTCCCATTAAACAAATGCAGACCCAGCTTCCATGTGCAATCCCCATGCCCCATGCCAGCATCAAATCTCTACTACTATAATCCCAGGTGTAGCATGATTACCTGGGAAGGCACCTTCTAATAGTAGGAACATCCTCCCATCATATTAACAATACTTCATTTGGGGAACCTAACCAAAGGTAGATCAGGATAGGGAAATGAGGAATCTCAGCTGGCAGGCCATCAGGCGTGCAGCAGTGCAGGGATTAATGGATTATTGTTTTGTTAGGGTTTTGCGGCCATCTCATGAACCCCAACAACCCAGCAAGCAGATCTTTGAAGCCCATCACGAGCACAGGATAAAGCATGATGATGAGGAGCATCCATATGATGAGTTCCCCTTAAAGAGGCACCAGCATCACCGATCACATTAACAAAGTGATAAATCTTCTCAAAATAAAATATTCATTTTTTGTGATGGAGTGTTCAATATCCAGCACTGTGAGGTACACGCAACCTTTTGATACGGAAATTTTGAATTATGCTTCGTCTAATTACAAATATGGTTCATTTCGCTCTATTCTAAATTACACATTTTTAATTAGCTTTGACCATCAATAACCAAAAAATCAAATAAATTTTAAAATAGAGCTTGCTTGGCGAGCAGAGCAGCTTCTAGGCTGAATCCAGGACGTGTTCTGCAAAATAGTTTTATAGAGAAAAGTGGTTGTATGTTGATGTTTCGAAATGATTCTTTGAAATAAACTAAGGGGTTGGAAGCTGAAAATTTAATTCATCCTTATTCATTTCTCTCCTTAAATCATTTTCTCCATAAAACTTATCATAGAGAATCCCTTTCGAGCTATAAACCACTCCACTAAAAGAGTCAGCTCCAATAGATGAATCGGAAGCGGATGAAGCTACCATAAGGCTTTCATATATAGATATTTATATTAGATCAATGAATTTTTAATATATTACTAGTCAAAGTGCCGTACTGATATAATGTATATCTCTATGTGAATATATCCTACTAGACGTGAGAAGAAACTGAAATTTCGACCGTTGTCTAATCAAATATTAATACCAAGGAGATACATTTAGCTACTGTACAAGCGATATCCGAATATATTTTATTAAATACTTTGTAACATCAGAAATATCTACCACCACATCTTTGATGCTCAGCAGTATATTGTTACATTAATGCCGAAAACACAATAAAGATTCGATTTACATCAGAAGGGACAAAACAATGCTCCATTATTTGAATTATGAGGTACCATCCTCCTTGGGCAGCCTGCAGATGTGTTATAATTGACGATTCTGTAGAAAGAACCAAAAAGAGGCGTGGCACCACAATGGTGAATATAATTGAGAGCAAATCATGCGTTTGTTTAGCAGCGCAGGTGCACCCATCGATTGCGTTCTTCGGGAATTGAGCAGGAAAGATCGCCAAAGCGAGCAGCGGCAGGCGAAGATGTATGTAAAAAATAAAAGAAGAAAAAACCGCACATCTTTTTCACCCTGCCTAACGCGGCACTGTCAGGGGCGCCATGCCTAGGCTAATGCCATCACGAGCGCAGAAGGGAGGCACTGCATGATTTGGCTTGTCACGGCCAGCTGCCGAGCCCCATCCCATGGCCTCCGAGCGGCCTTTTCAGCGTCAATGGCGGCGGCTTTTGGAGCCCCCGCCCAGCGCGACAAAAAGCATCGCATCCCTCCTCATATTCCATCCCATCACGCACAGTGCCGGCGGTACGAGGCCCCGAACCCGAACAGCGCCCGCCATTTAACTTGCCCTTTTTAGACGCTAAAAACATTCTTAGGACAAAGCGTCGCTGCCTAATCGCCTACCCCGCTCTGCCCCAGCTCTGGGATCTTACCTAGCCATCGGTTCAGTCATCAGTCTCTAAAACCTGTACGACAACCTGATGGCTGCTTCTGCTCGTCGTCTCTGCGCTTTTGGCGCTAGAGTTGTTGTGAAGCGAGCACTTTTCATGGCTTCAATGCCTGCCCGCCTGACTTCTTTCTCTAGTGGAAGGGGAGGAGTTGGAGACGAAGAACTACACTTGCTGATGTGACCGGTACTGTACTTGCTTGGTATGGAGGGAGCTCCGCAAGCATTGCAGGAAGCACAGGTGTGAGAGTGTGAGAGCTTCAGCTTATTAGGTTAGCCTGGATTCAGTCTAAAGGCCACGCTAACAGAATCTTAGTACTACCAAATCATGCATGCAAGTATTATAATAGCCATTATCCTAGTCCTAATAGCAATCACAAGTACAAAGCAAAGTCAATTAATTTATGGGAGGAGGAACAGTGCTCAGAGGAGCAAGAGGGGAGGCTGCTTCCGTTCTAGGGGTCTAGAAGCAAGAACCCTCGCCCTGCTTTGCTCCTCTGAGCACGGCTCTTGAATGAGCTCAATCAAAGAGGACAAGAACAACAACCAAGAAGGCTTGTACCCTCTTTTGGTTGGGATGGGATGTGATGGGATGAGATAATCTAATCCTAAATCAGCATCAACATCATCATCGGATCCCAAGAACATACAGGGAAGGAAGCTTGGATTTCTAGGCATGGCGCACGGCGGCGCATGCTTTCTTGGGGTTAATTTCTTAGATGGAAAAGTCTAAGGAAAAAAAGAAAAAGAAATGATCACTGAAATTAAGCTACATGTTTCTCTCTCCATTCTCCCTTCCCTCTCCCTCTCTCTAGTTTATGCGGACTGCGGCGACGAGGCTCCGTTGACCCTGTCCGGGTGGTCGGCGGTGGCGGTGGGGGCGGAGGCGGCGGCGCCGTTGATGTTGAAGCCGGTGGCGGCGGGCGGTGACGAGGTGAGGACGGGAGGGGGAGGGGTGACGGCGGAAGTGTTGAATGACGGTGCAGCGGCGCCGGCGTTGGCGGTCGGGGAGTGGAGCGGCGCAGGGCCGGCGACGGTGCCGGGGCCGGCGGGGGCGGAGGAGGAGGCGCTGCGGCGGGCGCTGTGGCCGCCGAGGAAGTTGTGCTTGTTGTTGTGCATCCAGACCTTGAAGACGCCCTTGCCGACGCCGATGTCGCGGCACCACTCGTCGACGATGGCCTCGTCGCGCTTCTGCAGCCGCCACCCGAGCCGCTCCGATAGCTCCTGCATCCGCTGCTTCTGCTCGGCGGTGAACTTGGTGCGGAACCGCTTCCTCGGCATCGAGCCCCCGGGCGGCGGCGCGCTCGACGGCGTCAGCTGGGCGTGGGGCAGCCTCTGCGCCGCGGCCGCCATCGCGGCGCCCGGCGCGCCGGAGCCGAGCGAGAGCATCATGTGCGGCGCCGACGGGTAGTACGGCGGCGGGGGCGGCTGCTGCGCCACCGGCGCCGGCACGTGGTGCGGCGGAGGCGGCGGGGACACCGACCGCTCCTCGTCGTACTCCGACCCGTCCGAGTCGGAGTCGGAGTCGTCGACGACGCCCGGGAGCCGGTCCTCGGGCGTCTCCTCGCCGCCGCGGTGCGGCTGGCCGTGCAGCATGCCCGGCGGCACGGACGGCGGCGGGGGAAGCGCCAGCGGCGCGGGCGGCGGCGGGGAGCCTTCCACCGTCCGGCGGTGGAAGTTGCGGTGGCAGCCGCACGCCGCGCACTTGAGCGACGTCGGGTCAGCGGGGTTGGCCCCCGGCGAGGGCATGAACTCCCCGCACCCGTCGACGGCGTGGCCGCCCAGGCTCGCGGCGTGGTTCTTGAGGCACTCCCGGTACAGCGGCTCCACCGCCGCCGGCGCCACGGCAGCCGGCTTCACCTTCTTGAGGGCGGCGCCGTTGGGGAACATGATGGGCTTGTACTTGACGTCCATGGCTTCCATGCGGCGCCCCCACTCCGCTTGGCCGGGAGCAGAGAGACACACAGAGAGAGATTACCTCTAGCTCCTAACCCTGGGGCTTTAGCATGGGACGACGGGTCAAGGGAAGGAGGGAGGGAGGAAAACAACAGGTAAGGAGGTGAAGAGAGGGCGAGGAGATAAGAATAAAAAGGGCAGCGGCAGCTGCAGGAAGGCTAGTGACTAGTGAGAGAGAGAGAGTGTGTGTGTGTGTGTGAGCCAGGCTCAACACAAGGGAGGGGAGATCTCATTTAATCGTGTTATTAGTGAGCCAGAAAAAAAACAAGTTTTTGAAGGATACTCCATCTTAGAGATAGATCAGTGACGACATGGGTAGGAATCCGTTGGAATTTTGCATGTGGCTATGAATGCATACCAGCCGTTGGATTGAGGATCAAGGGTGCCGTGGTTTTTGAGCAGTGGTTTTTTCTTGTTGGAACCTCCGTGAGCTATAGCTGTAACGACGTCATGGTATGGCATATGTAAGCCGTTGTTATACAGTTGGCACCAACTATAAGAAATTCAATGCAATTTCCCAACTACAAGAATCAAATGAAATACTGGTATTTCTTAAGATAGACGATGACGACATATACACTTGGATTTGTCCACGCAATTTCAAATGGAATACGTTTCATACAAACCATCGGGGTTAAGAATCAACGCCAATGCTACCATGGAGGAAAATCTTGATTGATGTCAGTTTTTGTTTGACTAAAGAAAACACCCGTCATATGTAACATATTGCTTGCAATTCATATTTCCTTTCATGTTTTCCTCCAAAATTCCTTTTCATCTCACCATTTTGTATATGCAAAAAATCAAATTTAGCTTGGTTTGGTCCACTTAAATTTAGTCCAACTCTTCCAATTGTGGCATCCTTGTTTTTTGAATGTTGTTCTGAGGTACAATTTACAGCATCACCATACGCTAAACAGTTGCTATATAGTTGTCACCAACTATAGTAATTCAATACCGCATATATCGTAACGACAATAATTACATTAATTTCTTGAATATACATAACAATAACATATATATACTTGAGCCGTCATCATTTTTTAATGTCATTTTGAGATATAATTTACGGTGTCAGTGAAGTCACCATATTCAAATAGTTGTTATATAGTTGTCACCAACTATAGAAATTCAATACCATAGCGTAACGACAATAATTACATAAATTTCTCAAATATAGTTAATGATAACATATACACTAGAGCCATAGTTGATACTTGGTTTATTAACATATGGCTAAGAAGCACGCATTTTTGTGGTCACGGAGTAGACAATGACCTATGGTTGTTTTTGTTTGGCCATCGCTTGAAATCATCATGTCTTTGTCACAAACTTTATCAAATCTTCCTCATGCAACAGAGTATGTATGTGGTGATATATTGTTGATATACGTTCTTATTATTGCATTATTCAATATACATGCGCGACTTCAAAGCTCTGGCCTTGAAACCTGAATACGTACCTTTTGCATTTTGATAGCTCAAAGGCCATATCACATTTGAGAAGAAAATTCAGGTGGCATAAATTTTTTGAATTGGCAGCCACTCGGTTCAATACGTTTTCGTGTATCTTTTACTTCATTCGTCCTAATTATAATTTATTTTGCTTTTTTTAAATACATAGCTTTTCTTTTGCATCTAAATATACGTATACGTTATGTCTAGATGCAACATAAAAGTTATGGATCTATAAAAACTAAAACGATCTATAATTTAAAACAGAGGGAATAGTTTATTATCATTTGGCTTTCTTCATCCGTGGATGCAGATTGTTGGTCAAAAACACTCATGCCAAACGTTCCTGTAAAGATTGCAGTATCGCACACATGAAAAGAATATTATTGTCGGGAAATTCGGGTTATATATGCACCATGAGGCATATTCGGGTTGAGCCATTCCATAGTCATTTCAAAGGGTATAGCATTTTCCGCCATGGTCCATGGATCCAATGTTCCAGAGAGGGGCTTACCAAGTGAGTGTTAGGGAGATTTTTATATCTGATACGGAGATTCATGCCAACTCGCGCAGCACTAGTCGAAGGCCAATTATACAACGTCCTTTCGGCTTCTATAGGTGCCGCGTGATGATGCACAGTACAGTTACGGTTTTGGAAATCTGCAACTGCAATCTTGCCGCCCCGGATCGCGTCTCGCGGAAAAGTCAGCTCTGATCCTGTGTACTTCCAAATGATAACCTCCTACATCCAGAGACCACAGTATCATCTTCCCGATCGAGTGCCATTGTCCTTGAGAAAACAAGTCCGTACAGGTAGATAGTATCTGCCATTACATCCAAATCAAAACCCGCCAAGGTGTGTTCCAGGAACACACCAATAATAAACTTCCTCGTCCTTCGTAACACGCATTATTAATCCAACCCACAATCGCCTATTCACCTGCATAACTCCAGAGTACACAGTCACGACCAAGCTGCCATATCAACCATGGCAGTCTGGCTGCGTCGTCAGGTGCCGCGCCGCGCCACTTCCACGGCTCAGGTGCTGGTGCAACAAGTGTAGCCCGGCTGGCGCCACGTTTCGGAGACTTTTGGGACGCGTATGCGTGCGAACTCAAGGCGGTAGCCGGTAGGCCCCGTCCGCCCTTTGCTAATGGAGAAACGGAAAGGGGGTCAGGTTAGAGCGAGCGAGGGTGATGACAAGAAAACGTGAGGTGGTAATGGAAGAGGTGGCGCTCATAAATCTGGCCATTTACTCCCTGATGGTGCGGTGGTTGGAAGGGCACGCGAGAGCGCGAGGGTCCGGGCCGGCCGAGACGGGTTACGTTACGTGCGCGCGTTCGTGACGCGTCCGTCGTCTCGGATCCCCATGCGCGGCGCCGGCCGTCGACGGATGGCATGACGCCGGAGTGAAGTTAATGGAATGGTGGTGTGTTAGCACGGTCGCACCGTTAGTTTCGGCCTGGGCATTTGATGGTTTTGGACGCGGGACGCGGCGGCAGTGTATGTAGCCGGATCGGAGTAGGGGTTTTGACGCTCGGTGGTTGCGGTATAGCGTACTGTTCAGCGTTCACAGCGATGCCCATGGCGCTGGGTGGCGGCAGGGCAGTAAATATAGTTACCGGTAGGCTGGTACAGTATTTGTATGGCCAAGTGCAGGGTGGTACACGCAGAGGTGGGGGTCAAAGGCACAGTGCGGCCGGGGGCGCTATGTGGTGTTACGAGACCGCTGCATCATGGGGTGGCCGGACAGGCAGCAGGCGGTGCCGCACGTAAGGTGCGAGTAACTCCATGAGCTAGCTGGTGTTTCTTTCGTGATCGACTTCGATAGCAGTAATATAACACGCTCTGGGTTGGACGCAAGAGGCATGGCGCAGGCCAAGACCGACCGACCAGCCGGGCTCCCTCAGGCTGGGGGGCTCAGAATGTTCTGGCCCAGTAGAGGTAGTGCCCATGCAACCCCGGCGACAGCTGGTGCCGCCGTGCCGGCCACGGCGAACTGAATCCTGCGCGCTGACCACATGCTGTCCCTGGCTGCAGCCGGAGCGCGAGCAAAACGGACGGACGCCGAAGAAACCAAACGGTGGCGCTGTGTAAAAACCAGCAAGATGCCAGGGCGGGGCGCGGTATCCCCACCACGTGGGGAGCGGTGCCTCGTCGGCTCCTGGGCTGCTATGCTAGCTCAAGTTCAGCGCCGGGACGGGGCCGCGGGCGTGGCGCGAGACTTGACGCTGCCTGCCAGTGGCCACCTCGCCGCCGCACGGCTGCTGCTGCGCGCGCGGGGGCAGTGGGCACGCGCACGGGGCAGGCCCCGGGAAGGGAGGGGGAGCTAGCGGCTAGCGGCCCTGGCGCAGTTTTTTTTGGGGGGCTCCCGCTCGTCGACCTGGCACCCTGGCGGCAGATGGATGGAGGCGGCGGCGGATCGGAGAGGTTCAGAGCTGGATCCGGGGGTCGGGTGGTTTGGTTTGCCGTGTTGGGTTGTTGGTCGGATGCACGGGGGCGGCCCCGTGCCCGTGCGTTGCCAACGAAACTGCCCGATGGCCTGGTGGTGGTGGGCGCGCGCGCTGCCGCACAGGACGGCCGCGGTGGCGAGCGGTCGGCTCGCGGCCGTGGGCCAGTACTGGAGGCCTGGGTTCGGCCGGCAGCAAGCTGGGGTCAAGGAAACCGCAGCGCGGTGTGGGCCGTCTGATCCATGCCCGACGATTTGGATTTGGAAATGTCGTCGGACATGGATCAGCAATCCAGACGATTTACGAATCATTACGAGTACGGTGTTTCCAGTTTGCCGATGTTTTAGTACACACCACTCCTCGTGCAGTATTATTTGTAACGAGTTTACTACTGCTACGTGCTGTTCTGTCGCAGCTACGAAGCAGCCGATACCTCGGGCACGCACGCGGTCCCCCGGCCGAACCGAGATCGGCAGCGGCGTGGCCCGCTGACGCCGGATCGGGGCGGGAGACATGTTGGAGGACGGGGGCGGGGGCGCCGACAGGGCCACGGTTTTTGTGTCAGGTTGACACCGTCGCGGCGAGCTGGCCTCACAGGGCCGGGGGGGCTAGTTAATGGCGAGTTATCGCCGCTGACAGGCACGCGCGCCGCCGGGGCTCGGTGCTGGGCTGTGTGGCCCGTGGAGAGGATTGACGCGATGCGAGGAGCCGCGCTGTCCCCGGCTGATCGATCTCCGGTGCTGGTGGTGCCGCGCGCTGCTGCGAGCGCAACGTGACAGGGGTTAATGGTGCTGTACTGTGTCTGTGGCTGTGGTGGAGCACGCTGGCCGGTGCCCGAGCCCGACGGGGGAGAGGGCGAGGGCGAGCGAGTGACCACCACGCCCAGACTGCAACTGATTGGACGCCGGCCGCAGGCTGCAGAACGCGCGGTGCGTGCTGGTGGTGGAGTGCTACCAGATCCGTTTCTCGTGCGAAATTTATGCGGGGATGAGAGATGGTAATTCGGTGTTTGTTTGTGGTGGCCTGGTGGGGCGTACCAGTACTCTGCAGTATAGTATTAATTTACGGGCGGTTGTTGACGGGATTGCACGACGGGCAAGGCAGCGGCAGCCGCGCAGGTCACCGGCCTGTCCAGTGAGGTCTTCCAAATTTACTATGTAAAAAAAAAATTCTCCGTCACATCAAAATACCATAACATGCATGAAGTACTAAACATAGATAAAATCAAAAATTAATTACACAGTTTTGTTGTGCTCTGTGAGACGAACATTTTAAGCCTAATTAATCAATTTTTGGACAATTTTTTATAAATACAAACGAAATGCTACAGTGACGCAATGATTACGAAGGGACATCAAACTCTCAAATTCGACCTCTTAAATTCAACGTTGTGATGTTTTGCTCGAGAGGTCGTGCTTGGTGGGCGACGGGAATAGCGTCAGCCAAGGACCCGTTTCACCAAACACGGCAGCATCACCCTGACGGGGAGTCAGACGGGAATGGTGAGGAGATGAGCGAATCTAGTACTAGGCCGTACCCAGTAAGAATGGGCTCCGTTGGGTAGTGGGTCAAGCCTGAAATACCGTCTCTCGACAAACACAATCCGTATTTTGGTCCATTGGACCCCAACCCACCACCCATCGAACGAGTCCGCTACGCCCGGCTTGCTCTAGACTGGATCGTTGATGGGCTACATGCACCGGAGTATGGGCTTCATATTTCTTTTTTTGAAAAGGAGGCTTCATATTTCTAGTAGTGTGGGGCTGTGTGGGCTCGTACTACATGCACAAGACCCAGCAGCGCCGCTCTTTCCTTTCTTTTTCCTTGGCGAGGCGCGAGCGCACAGCTCGAGCATTTTGACGCTCGGCCGCTCGAGACAGAGTAGCTCAGAGGTGGAAGACGATGTCCAGCACGGACGCGCATCGTCAGTATAAACCCACGGGCCACGAATCCTTGAGACACACTCGGCACATTCGGTGACACGCAACCCCTGCCTGAGCCTGCGGTGGCAAACGTACGTGTTTGTTAATCCAAAAGCCGTCGTGGATTGTCTCATGAGCCCGCGCGCGGGTCGGAGCTAGCATGTATGGGGCCGGCGGCCGGGACGCCGCCGTGCAGCACGAAACTAGAGCGGCCGGCCGTTCTTGTCCACCCATGTGCCTTGCCCTTCCCATAGCGTGGATGCATGACAGTGACCCAACATGTAGCTCCAGCCAGATCGTTCGACCCGTTCTACATCTGCGACGATCGAGTGACTCACCCGGGTAAAAAGCTCGAGGATATACCCTCTCTGTCTCTGTCTCTGGTAGTGAAAACCATCTATGCTCGTGAAATCAGATACAGAACCCTAAGGAGGAAAGGACTCAACCAAACCAAATCTAACACGGCCAAGCGATGGTATCCGACATCAAGTTCAAGTTATAATTGCTGAAATAGCCAAGATCGAACCCGGAGGGATGCGTATGCACGTGGGCGCGCGAGCCGAATCCAGCCGATCCAAAGTACAAACTCGACTTGGGCCTTGTTTAGATGCCAATTTGGCACCCTAAATTTGGGAGTTGGAAAACATAGACACACGGTAACATTTCGTTTGTATGTGTGAAAAATTATCCAAAAATTGATTAATTAGGCTTAAAATGTTCGTCTCGTAGAGTAGAACAAAACTGTGCAATTAGTTTTGATTTCATCTATATTTAGTACTTCATGCATGCTATGACATTTTGATGTGATGAAAATCTTCTTTTTGCATAGTGAATTTTGGGGGTAGAATTTGGGATCTAAACAAGGCCCATTTTTTTTCTTTTGCTGTTTTGACCTATTTTGCTTAATGCCATGTTTCTCCGCGGTGAAATTTTTTTTCCAGAAAATCTTTCAGACATGAAGTATTAAATGAAGTCTATTTGTAAAACCTTTTTAAATATGAGTGTAATTTTACGTGACGAATCTAATGAGCCTAATTAATCCATGATTTACTACAGTAATGCTACAGTAATCGTCATCTAATTATACGGTTAGAGGCCTTAGATAGGTCTCGTAAATTAATCCTAGGGTTCTATACGTAACTTTGTAAAATAATTTTTATTTAATACCCTTAATTAGTGGTCAAACGTATGTATATAATTTTTCACTCTCAAAGAAATATGGTCTATTTGCAAGATTAAACCGGCTTGAAAACTATTTCCAAATCTAACCCGTCGTTGACGCGCCATACCCGTATGCGCTGAGGTTCTAGTGTCCGGCGCCAAGGGAGCTGGCGCGGACATATCGATATGGCTACGGTATGAGATGGAAGTGACGTGGCTGGTTACATGCGCCGGCCAACGCCGGCACCGTTGGTGTGGACCTCGCTGATCCCGTTCCGGCCGTACGCCCGGTTGCGAGCGTACGATGTGTCAACGCCAGAGATGGCGGCGCTGTATCTCCACGCCAAAGTAGCTGGCACGGTGTTCCGCGCCAACATCTCTGGCGTGTGTCTCATAAATTAGTTTCCGCCGTAGTTTGACTCTGTTGACCGGTAATCACCAGACAGATCTTATCACCTTGGAGTAGAGGAGGAGGAAGACCTAGGGTTCGTGGCGGCGGCGACTTGAGAAGGTAGGTCCTGTCGACGGCGGTGAGGGAGGGCTGCTCCGGGGAGGCGGCTGTTGACTGCGGTGGGGGAGGGGTGCTGCCAGCTCTAGGCGGCGGCGGTGGACAGACACTCTCAGCCCCCGACGGCAGCGAGGGAGGGCTGCTTTGGGGAGGCGGCTGTCGACTGCGGCGGGGGAGTGGTGCTACCGGCTCTAGACGACGGCGGTGGAACCCTATACATATCTCCGATGCCCGGGTACGCCTAGAACTCTGTACATATTTTTATAAGTAAATATACCAGTAACCATTACAATAAAACAAACATTGTACCTGTGAGCTCTCCGCGGATATAAAAAATTCTTTAAAATTCATGCAAGACCAGTAGCACTGCCCAAATGTTTCGTGCTCAAGAGAAACATTAGGAACACATCGCATCCCACAATAACAATCAGGTGGCTCCTCGCTTTTTGGCCATACCTTGCAATCCCGTATGGATCTATCTGGATCATTGGGTGGACGTCCTAAGTACGCTTCCATTTCCTTGCGAACGACACTTCTTGTGTAGTTGATATTGTGCATACTGGTTAAGTTATCTGGTATACTGAAGCCACAGCTTCATGGGTTGGCCTTTATATAGAGGAAGAACCTGAAGCTAGTACTCACTAGCACAACAATTGTTCGGGTCTCCAGCACAATAGGTAGGGAATATGTGAAACATGCATGTCTTGTAGCTGAGGAACCATCACGCCAAAGGTGGTGGCAATCATATTTTCAAATATAGCACCTACAATGTTGGCGCGGGTCAGTGCTTTAGAAACCACAAAAGAGTGAAACAACCGACTACTAATTTCAATAATGATTTCAGAATGTGATTTGTGATGATATATATATTTACTTGTAGGGACTGTGATTGCATCTTCTCTAATGGACAAGCAAGACAGGAAAAGGCTTCTGATGACAAGCTTTTCTCAAATTTTTGCCTCCAGAATAAGGGCCAATGTTGTAGCATTATGTCTAGACATATATGCACTACTAAAACCATATGCAGATATACCAATCGTGGTTTGTTTTCTTTGTGGCACATCTTATTTTCTTTATGGCAGTATATCTTGTTTTCTTTTTGCCATTCTGTTACATATAATTTACCACACATGATTTTACAAAAATACTAGGCCAACATTGTGGAGCTTTGTCTTTTTCTCTGCACGTATTCAACTTCTTTACTACAATATGCAGATTATTTGGATGCTAATTCAATAAGACATACACAACAAATGACTGAATTCACATAATCCGAAACCATTGCTTCCTTTGCTACAACAGACATAGTAAATCCATAAAAAGTCAAAGTAATTATGTTCCATAGTTACAAATAGTCCACACTAAACATAAAATACAAGGCTACATGTGCTCATCCACCATCAGTAAATCACGTTTACATGTCAGCCCTCCATCTTACCATCTACTCATCCTTCTCATGTACATTGGGTAATTTGGCCACCGGTGCCTTCATGGTTTCCTCTTGGACCTTTTTGGCAGCTTGGTCTAAATCTTCACCATACCCATTGTCTGCTCTCCTCTTCATGTTCTTCTGCCACCTCTGAAATACTGTGCTCACCGAGTTTTTGTTTGGGTCTACCACATATCGAGGCCACTTGCCCATTTTGTGGGCTAATTTCCGTTGTGCCTCCTTACGAAACCTCACGTAACTATTCAACACATCTGGGTGGATTCCAAATCTCTTTCTCTTCTATATCTCACGGCCCACCTCTTTCTTTTCCGGATAAAACTCAAAGTCACATTTTCGTGTGTTCTATTGAAACAAATGTACTACTTATTACCACATTTTCATATTTTATTAAAGTAAACAACTACTAAATATGGAGAATCTTCCCAAATTTGATAAATAACTCACCAAATCATCACCAACCGTGTGGCCACACTAATAACCAACACCCAGCTCTGATGGAACTAGCCCATAGTTGGCTTTCACACCGCAATGACAGATTGCATCAGGAGCAATATACCTCACCTTCTACTTTTCCTTCTTTGTTAAATCATATTGCCAATAGGATTTGGGGCCATAATCATACTCGAAGAAATCACATAGTGGGTAACCATTCTGTAGTAAACAAAGCTAATTATTTTCCCATGCCGCTACAAAGTTTCATAGCATACATGAATTATTTGCTTACTTACCTTGCTACGATTGCAACACTCAAATGTGGGTGTGTACGGTGACCTCAACCATGCGATGAATCTCAGCTGGAACACCACACTTACATAGAGGTGGGTTTGCCCTACGCCTAGCACTTGCTTCTTTCTTTTCTTCGGCCTGTCATAGGTGGTGGGTTTGGCGGAGGAGGCACCCAACGCTTGAACCTCTCGTACGGAGTAGTACCCCATCGCTTGAAATGAAGTATCCTCGTATCAACCATTTCAGGACCATCAATCTGTTAGAAAAAGTTGCACATCTCTGATGCCTATAACAAAAAATAAAATCAAATTCGACCACAATGCTCCTATCCCACCACACATAGTTACTATTAAACAAATTACATTTATACTTACACGGTAATCCCCACACATGTAGTGAGCACGAGCAACCGTATCTGGATGCATTGATTGCGTGACCTCTGCTGGCTTCCCACAGTCACAATTTGGTATCGGGAGTACGTGCTATAGGAACACGGGCATCCTTGCAAGAGACATCAGGATATAACTCTTTTGGAAGATCCTTGCAAGAGACATCAGGATATAACTCTTTTTGGAATGTGCTTCCACTTCTTCTCACACCAAAAGTGCATCCATGTCTGCTTTCTAGATAACCAAAATTTACAGATTTATACAACATCAGCCTAAACAAAGCATTACTATGACCTAAAAACCATTACAATTTTGTGTTAAATTTACATCTACAGAGGAAGCCTACATTTCTCAAACTACGATACAGAATTATTAGATACACAACACGAAATAGCAGATTAACATTCTCACGTGGATCCAAAATAAAAACATTATTATCAGTATTATCAACATCCTTTAATATTGGATCTAAGAGGGGAGGATAAAGTACTTGCCTAACCACCGCCCAATGAGTCACAAGGGAAATTAACAGATTACCCCACCACCGGCGCCAGCCACCAACGGGACCTCCCTTCCCAAACCGCCGCCGGCAGGAACCCTAGGTCTCCATCTCCTCTCTTCTGCTCGAACGATGTCAAATGGAGTCAAACAACGGTGCTGCAGGAAGTGGAAATCTGATTATATTTGCGGGGACACACGCCGGGGACCTTGGCGCTTAACTCCACGCCAACGACCCTGGCGCGGAGAGACCGCGCCGGTAGCACTGGCGTCGATGTAGCCGCAACGGGCCCCAGAACGGGGTCAGCTTGGTCCGCGCCAACAGTGACGGCACGTATAATCTTTGCCACGTCATTTCGTCGCCACATCGGTTGCCATATCCGCGACAGCGCTCACGGCGCGGTACACCACACCCTCGGCGCCCAGGAGTGTGGCGCGTCAATGATGGGTTAGATTTGAAAATAGTTTTTAATCCGGTCTAATCTTGCAAATAGTTTGTAAAATAGGTCTATATATATATATATATATATATGAAAAATCCATTCTACATGCGCGTGTAGCTACACCCACATGTGTATCTCATGATACGTGATGAATTTAATCCGACAAAGAGTATGTACATGTAGTATATGATGATACTAGACTATCTGTGATGATATATACATTTGGGTATGTAAGCATACATTGAGTATATAGACATACTATTTTATATAGTATTATAAAGGTATAATCAAAATATATTTTAAAATAGGGTTGATTTTAAAAAAATTTCGTGTAACTCATTTTAAAGTATTCTAGAATTAGTATATGAACATACTAAAAATTGATAAACTAGTATGCAGACGTACGTAAAATGGTATATTGATGGTGGGTGTAGCTACACGGATGTGTAGATAAAACTCGTCATATATATATATATATACTGTATATCTTCCCTGGGTATGAAATAATATTGAATACCCCAGCCAGCCTCAGACCCAACGGGCGCAGCCCCGCGCACCCTCGAGCCAACCACGGTCTTTTCCCCTCCCCTATCGAGGCCCCTGATTTTTTTTTATTCCAACCGGCTGATCCCACGATTAGTGGCCGGTTACCATCCGCGTAAAACCAGATCGAGCTCCTTCGTCGAGGAAAAACCGGACACAGTCCTCACCGTCGCCCATCGCCGCCGCACCGCCATCCAGCGCCTCCACCCATGCTCTCGCCGTCGCATCTTCATCCCGGTTGCCCCCCATGCTCCCCCTGATTGGACCATCCCCTAATCTTCCCCTGGAGGTTGCGGAGCCTGGACTCCCTCGAGTCTCGATGCTCCACGCCCCCGCCGTCGTGTCTGCTGTTGAAGGCTCCATCGCCTGCGAAGAACGGGAATAGCTGTTACCCTGCCCTCGCCGCCAGTTCCCGCCGTCTCTGAAGGTGCAGCTGCTGTTCCCCTGAACTCCCCGCCAGCTCTTCCTTCTCTGCCGGTGTTCCTTTTCCAGTAACAGATCTCTGTAATCTTCTGAGATTAGGTTTAATTCCTTTGTCGTCCTATTCTTTCAGATTCCCGATGCTAACCACAGTTCTTTGCATTTAGCCAAGTGTGCCTTCCCCCCGTCCCTTAGTCATGGATTCATCAGGTTTGACATTTTACAATTCATCGGCTGCATATTTCTTTTTTATTTATATTGTTTGCTCGTATTTTTATATATTTGAATTCCTTCGTGGCTTAATGTTTGTTTATGATAATCTTGCTCCTGTTAAGTTTTCCTGGATATGCCTGAACGGCTCAATTTATTGATTCGCCACCATATTGTTTCACAATCGACATGTGTTGTAGTAGCACTCTCATAGTTGTATATTTGTATAAAGTATCAGTAATATCTCCTTTGCCTCCTTAGTCCCTGTGCCCTCCCAGTCAGAAGATGCTCGTCGAGGATCACCACGGCAATATTCGACCAGAAGGTATTATGTATAGACACTTGTTATTATTTACATGCATAGGTGTCATCATTTGACATGTTCCAGTCAGGCAATTTGTCCAAGTTGAGCTCTATGCACTTTTACCTTATTAAAAATCTTCTCACAGGGTGGATACTCGGCCGCATTTGGTAGATAGAATCCCTGTCAATCCGAAGATAATTGCATTTGAGAGCACACAGCATAGGTATATGCATTTTATTATTTGTACTCCCTCTTATTTTTTTTCTGCACTGTACATGGTTGTATCATGCATTCTTGTTAATGATAAATTCTTTATATTTTTAGGTTTGAGGTTCCTCTCCGGCCTGAGCTCTGGTCCTCATATGCAGCAGTTGATGGACATGTGTCACCCCTCCAACAGCCACCCAACCAACCAGTTCGCCAAAAGAGTAGTGTTCCCGATGACTCCACCAGAGTTTTCATGGACGATGATCATGCCCACGTGCGGAAGAAATCTAATCTCCGTAAGAGGAATGTTTCTGATGATCGCACTGGTGATGGCATCCGCCGTAGGAAGAAGTTGGGGTCCTCACATCGTTATTCGAAGGAAAGAAACATTGCACTGGACAAATCAAAGCGACTAACCGATTACTTCCCCGCCAAGGAAGGGACACAAGTATGTTTCTGATTTTTCTTTCTGTAAATAGACTCTCAATATTTTAGCGCATAGGTATGCACAAATTTCTTTCTGGTTGTGCCCATTCCTCCACTGCCCGTATATAGATATGCTCAACTGTCATCTTGTCCCCTGAGTAGGTACACCATCAAATGTGTTAATGCGTTGAGATTCAACCACACACTATGTGTTCAGAAAAATTAGAAACTGTTTTATAACTCTAGTTGCTGCATACATTACATCGAAACTATATTGTTCATATCCCTATATTAAATTATTAAATTATATTTTATGCAGTCCATGTGCAGTAGCAGAACCTTCCGCTGTGCTGCGATGTTGGTGCTGTTGGTTCTGATGACATGACCGATGTCCCTCCATTACACATCCCTCGCATGCGCGATCTGTTATCACAGCCACTGGGTTATCTTACTGGTCGTCCTTTGCAAGCCTTTCATGAATTGTTTGACCAATTTGATCGAACATTCTCTGACAACATAAATGCCATTCAATCATCTCTCAGCAACATTGTCAGAGCACATCTCCTTTTAGCTGAAAGGTGCCGGCCTGTTATAGAGGGGGTTATTGCTACTCAGAGATCTTTGTCTGACCCTAACATTATTGGTGAGTCTTCACGTAGGAACAATCAAGGCGAAGAAAACGACTTTGCCGATGCTCACCACGGTAATACACATTCATTCCCTCAACTCTCACTGTTTTTGTGAACATATGTTTTATTCATTATGTACTTGCGCACTCTTTTTTCTTTTTGCTAAACTGTATTTTTTCACGTGTACATCTAGTATTTGAGCCTGGTACTAGTGCATCGAGGAACCCTAATATTGCCAACATAGATGATATAACTAGGGAAGACTCTGAAGAACACCGCTACTCACCCGGTATGCTGCATTGCTATATATCGCATTACATAACAAGTGGAATGCATCTTCACAGCATGTATAAAAAACTTACTATTCAAACTCGATCTCATTTTTTTTAGATCCTGCCCTAGCTCCATCTCCAGCTCCGCCACTTAGTACTACCTTTCAGCGTGAAGCTTGCGGGGAAGGCAATGCACATAATAATGCCTCAGGTTAGCATTATCTACTCGTACTAAGCAACCATGTCATTTTATCTTTTTTTATTCCTTGTCGCAACTACTTTATATAAATCCAATTATCAGGACTCAGTCCACACACCCATTGTGCACATTTTAGCTTATTTGTCATTAAATATGCCACTTCTGCAGCTCTCCTTGAAAGGGTCACAATGCTTTCATTTAACCAATGCATATCGCATTTACATAGTGTGATAGGGCTGCAACTCATACCATTTAATCATTGCGTTTCTACACCCATGATGAATCTGCTTATCAATTTATTTTATTTTTTTCATATGATTTCTCATATTATCGTATTCTCATGTATCGCTTCTTTATTTCATTTTTTTAACCAATTGTATTCCTCAAACCTTCATGTTGGTCATCGTTATGCCATAGCTTATTATCCGAATATAACTGTCCAGATTTCTTGTGCCTTTTCCATAAAAGAAATTCATGGTGTAGCTCACATAATGTTGTTTTAATGAATTTTCCTTTTCAGACACTTTACAATCGTCTTCTACGTCATCAGACAGCAACCATAATATGGATAACCTCAATAGCCTTCTTGGCGCCGTACATGCTGAAAAGAATACTTCCACAAGTCATACTGTACACATGCCACGATCAGTCCAATATGACAATCATTCCAATAATGTAAGTTTTTATTAGTACCGTTACCACCTACACCATTCCATTCGCCCAAGTCTGTACTTATTCCATTACTTCATTTCCTCTTACTGTTTATGTTAATCAATGCAAAAATGATCTGTCATCTCCGTGTCTTCGGATCTGAACCTGTGTACACCATGGCACTGATATTCAGCCGCACAACCGTGCGTGTCCATCACACACCAGCGAGTCTAATCTCATAAGGGAAGAGTCTGCGCAACAAGCAGATGATAGATATACAAACAATGTTTCCGGTACATTATATGGGCCAAAACCTAGAGCAGGGAAACGCTTCACATGGATGCCTGCTAGATATTGTTCACCCTTCAAGGCAGGAATTATGTCTCGGCCTCCACCCAATCGGGATGCAGCAATGAATTTGCGGGAACACTTGTGTGCGGAGGACTCTCCACTCCGAAGGTTATCAAATGTACATTCTTCTTTGTCTAATCTTTGTTTTATTGTGCTAGCTGACTGTCATCTTTGCAGCACAACGGTTATCAAGGTCGGTACCACCCCATTGACCGGTGCATTAATTGCACGATCCTTTGTCGATGATGCCTTCCCAAACTCCATATTCATGAAGGGGTTTGTTAAATGCATTATCTATGATGATTATTTCATCAGACCCGAATGTCACGGATACAGAATCTTTTTCGACTCTGATATTTCAGTATGCCTTGACTCATACTTGTGTTGGAGTACATACATGTTTTTTTTCTCTATTTCATGATTGTAGTGATTCTTGCCCCACTTTTGTTTTAGGCGATTCTTAACGTGGAGTGGATCAATAGGGATACTTCTGTACCCCAATATAGTGAGGCTGCTGCTATTGCAGCAATCCAGCGTTGTCTCCCTTTTACCAACTTGAAGAAGACAAAGATGGTACATGTAGTTCCCAGCTATTTTCATCTATAACCACTAAGTAGTTTTCGTTGCTCTGTTTTTTTTGCTACTGCTGTCTTATTCATGTGCAATGGATTTATTGCATCATTCATTTATTTCACAAACACTTTCACTGTGCACCGTTCCATACCTTTTCTCTATGCAATTTCAGTTCTTGTTTCACCTGTTAGTGTTGCCTCATCTGAAATGTTACTTGAATAAGTTCCATTGCCTGATTATTTTGATCTGTTTGTTACTAATTTCTAATCCAACCAATTACTATATTTATTTTTGTTTTGCCAGATTCGCCCATATATGTTTTAATTCTGATTTCATCTGTCATACTTTTACATTTCCTCCATATCGTACTCATCATTCCCACATTTGCCAGATTCTTCTACCAGTTCTTCACAACCACCATTGGTCTGTATACTGTGTTAACTTTAGCCAATCGCGCATTGATGTACTCGACTCAATGGATCATATGTCCGACGGTGACAACAGCTGGGAATTCCATCACTCTGATATGGGCAAAACAATCATTCAGCGACTTAATGATGCTCTTTCCAAGGCGGCACCTCACAAATTCAAATCTTTCAACAACTGGAGACATGTGAAAGTTGAGGTTCTTGTACACCACTCCCCAGCCGACAGTGCGTTTTATGCAATGAAGTTCCTCGAATACTACGATGGGGATGGCACTGGCTCACTCAAGACTAGCCTCGATGTTGTAAGACCTACATTTGATTAATGCCTATAGTATATGTCATTGGGTACTCACCTTTTTTTTCCAGGATTGCTCCAAAGAGTTGCGCGCCGAGATCTTGTATTATCTCACTTTTCATTCGGAGAACAAGGTTGCATCGCTACCACATGACCTTCTTCAGTTCCGTCTATCTGACCACCATCCTTTCTTTTATTAGCATCCTCATTTTCTACATCCATGCCAACTTCGTTTGGCAGTCCGAGTATCTGTAAATATGTTTTTTGTACATATATTTGTCTTCTCTGAACCATGTATACTTCACTCAAGTAATGTTATACATCCGGTTTAATATATTTCAGTTCATATGTTTCCCCCACTTTGCGCTTACTGAAATCTTTGTGTGCCCCCTACATGGTTTTTCTTCCTATGTTTCCCACATGATGTATGAACCTTGCGTCATTAGCTTCAGTGTGACTGCAATAAGATATAATCCCCCCACCCTCGATGTCATGCTTCATCGCCTAATTTCAAGTCTAACTGGAAAGCAGGCCCGTCAGAGTGAACCAGGCCATGGATCTCTCTGGCTTTGCCGAGGGAATGAAAGAGGTTGAATCGCTAAATAACATGAGATTAGTGCACAATTTTAGTGCAACCTTAAGCTTTTATTGACTTTAATCAAGCGGTGCAAAATAGATTATTGATATACCGTTCTCCAGGGATCACTTTATTATCCTAGGATAATATTCTGCTGGTGACACCGGTAATTGGAAGTCCAATGATCTTCTTTGATCCTTCGTTTAAGAAATTGTGAGCCAGAAATTTGTTCATACCATAAAAATTACGGTTGCATGAAAAACATAGCATTTCTTCGGGAACACCTGAATCAGCAACCAGGGAACAGGTGAGTTCCTATGGGAAGGCCAATATGTGGATAGTCAACAATTAAAACAAAGTATATCATCTTCTGGATTGTCACCCATGTCATAACTTTGACATAACATTTTGTTTATTTCTTGACGCTGAGTACGTTGTACCTTTGGAAAAGTTAACACATCAGTTCAGTTATAGCTGAAATGGTGGCGAAAAGGGAGCCAAAATATCAGTGTTGTCGAGCAAAGACACATAATAGGTTCATCTTACCCCACATGTTAAGCTGGATGCAATTACAAAGTAACAAGCTTAGCGTCACTTGCTGTCGTAGAAAATAGACAACATGGTTAATGCTTTAGATTTTCTATCTTCCAAGCAAAAGCAATTTTTACTGTGAAATAACATTGCCTATTTGACTGTTATATTTATACAACTTACTTCAAGCGTGTTTTTTCTGGCTCTAGTATAGTTAAGGGATGCAAACTGGCAGTTGATCAAAAATTAAGATTTACAGAGGGATGCATGGAAGGGACGCAATGATCAGCGTGGTGGCGGTAGCGGCAATTCAAGAATATAGAGGCCGTCTAGCACTTGTAGGTGGTGAGGCTGGCATCCCCTTGCGGCCTAGTTAGCTCTGAGCAATAACTCAGAAAAATTGGCATCCTAGATAGCTCTCCAAGATTTCCAGTAGGACTACATGAATGGCAATGATTCCATTCAGATATGAACGATTTGGTTATATGTCACTGAGACGAGGATAACTGTCCCGTACCAATTATTTGCTTTCTAGGATCACATCATTTCACAAAGTACCCACTACTGAGCATTCTCCCGCAACTTTAAACATTACAAAATCACCCTCCCTCGGATAAACATCCAGCTGTACGCATCCCATATTACATCATTCTCTACCCACACATCCATGGAATTGCCTATCCTTATCTTTCTAACATTCCTAATAATCAAATTTTTTAGTTTCCATCATTAATAAAAGTTCCTTTGTAGACCTTCAACTGCGCCGACCACGTTTCATGCTTTTGCTCCTTGCTTGTCACCTCTTCACCATCTTGGTTTTCCGTTGCCTGCACAAGTATATGTTACTTACAAAATATCATTTTTATTTTGTATAGTTTGTTTTTCTTTCATACACCACTGCAATATCGCGTCATCCCTACATTTATTATTTTGCCCTCGGTGAACCCATTACACACCAAAATAGGTGGGAGCTCCCCATCTACAAGACATTGCTCTTCATATCGGATTTGGTTCATTATGCCTTCGATGGACTCGAGGTAGATTGCCTTCGGACTTTTAACTGATCCTCCTGCATCCTATACAAACATACATATTCAATTTTAATTTAATTTTGTTTTTAGAAATCCATGAATGCCACAATTCAACATCTACACACATCTCACCTTTGGACTCTCAACTGATCCTCCCGCATCCTGTGCAAACATACATATTCAATTTTAATTTAATTTACCTTTTTAGAAATCCATGAATGCCACAATTCAACACCTACACACATCTCACCTTATTGTTGCTCCACTTGTCGACTTTCTCCACCTCTTTATCATTTCTTTTCTTCAAACGCCCTTCCTTTTCCATTCAGCCTTGTGATTGACCAATTCCCAATACTGTATTCACACTACTCTTTCGTGAGGCTCCTATGTTTACAGTCTATATCCTTTGACTGCCTATTTGTAGCTGCCACCTTCATTCTCTCCCGAACCTCTTGCATGCAAATTTGACTTTTACTCCTTCTTTCATCGGTTGTGCATCAACTTCATCTCTAATATTGCGCATCCAATGATGGCACGTGTCATATTAGACCTTTTCTCAACTATCCATGCATGTCACCATGCTGCATTCTATCCCATTATCCTTCCCATCTCCATAGATTTTGCATCTGGTACATCCCCAGAATGTTCTCATTTCTATAGCTTTTCGAGTTGCCCTTTCAATACCCGATCCTATGGTCATGCTTAGTCCATATTTTTTGATATCTTGCATGTTTATTCATTCACATCGTGATGGCCTATATAAACACATGTTCACTTGTATCTCTTTTTATCTTTATTACTTACAGTCCTTCTTCATTCTCATCTCCACCTTTAGTTCCCATAGTTCTTGATGCCTAAGCCTAGTTCCATGTCTTTTGATGAGTACTGGGACTATTGGCGCCAGCGCGAGGTCTTGCGGGATGTCCCTGACACCCGTGAAAGCAACCGCACGTACATAAAGGCACATTCCACCATTAGCGCGCGTGCCAAGATGAGTACCGAGTATGGTTCAGCACCTCATGTTGAATATATGTCCCCTGACAATGCCGATTCAGATGATGATTCACATGATGACGATGACACCGATTCTGATTCAGAATCAGAAGGCGAAAACAATATCGAGCCGTCCTCTTATTGCTGCAACGATGGCGACACTGCATCTGAGGTACAAATAAAATTACAATAACATATTTATGTCTCATGTTGTCACGTGCACCTTTAATCTCCCATCTGCAGGTACACTGGTTTTATGATATGGAAGCTGCCTACAAAGAACACAAGGTTTGTAGTTGTATTTCCTAAATTCCACTCGACTGCCTTTTGTAGGCCCTTTACTATTACGTGTTACATCATTATGTATTTGCCTACCGCAGAAATCTAAAAGACCACCGAGATACAATGCAAATTCTCCTTGGTTCCGTAAGATGCAATTATCTGCAATGTCTGGTTCTAGTGCAACTCTATCGGAAGATAAAATAAATGAAATTCTCAAATGGTTCCCAACCGATGATGATATGAATGACGATACCCATTGGTACAATCGCGCTTTGGCCGATGTTGAAGATCCCGACGATGGCGATTATTGTGACATATGTTGGTTTCAAGGACATACGCGTACCCAGTGCCCATCCCCAAGGAAGTGGAGGCTGGTGAAAGAAGGAAAATATGAAAAATAAATGGGTTTTATCTATTGTTTATGTCAATATGTTTTTTCCCCGCTTTCAGATGGTTTTTTACTTTAAAAAGTTGTGTTTCTTTATTCATATTAGTCAAAACCGTTGTTATCATTGTCCACCGATGTCCTGACTGTTCCCACATGCTCGAGCTTTCTCAGCTGAGCATCCCATCCATCTGTGTGTGTATCGATGTCCATGCATACAAATAACATATATATTGGCATTTGTGCTGTAAGGTCGTACCGCTAATCCTGCCAAAATCAAGATCTATGAGCTAATATTTGCAGCGTGCATGCATTGTATAACACTTACACGCTATAGAGTTGTGCATCCTCCATATTGGATTTAAAAAACAGACCCCACGAATGGTCACGAAACTAATCGTAGTGTTTGTGTGTACATAGGTACATAACTTCTAACCAATCTGAAACATTACGACATAAATCTCCCAGACCTACATTTGGCTCATCAGCCGTCTATGTCCATCCCACCCTTTCCTCCTGATTCATAACCCAAATCATCATAAACCTTCATTGGTATCACCTTCCGTCGTGATCTTGCCCTTTCTCTCTCCTCCTCAATTCTATCCTCTTGTTGAGATCTGTTGCTCTTATTCTTAGCGCCCGATGGTCTCCCTCTGGTTCTACTCCTCATGTCCGCAAGACGTTGTTGGTTATGTTCCAAAGTGGGGCATGTCTTAGAGTTGTGTGTCGCAAGCACTTTACATACAGAGCATCTCCTCGTTCCTAATTTTGGCCCCTTTGCTCCTAGAGTAACTTCGTTCTTTTCCGATTCTGTCATGGTTCGTCCCTTTGGTTTGGCCCGCTGAGGAGGTTCCCTACTTATATCTGCGGTGCCGAACCTTGGAACCTACATCAATATGACCCATACATCAATATGACCCATCAAATTTATGTACTTCCCATCAAATTTACGTACTTCCCACAATTTTTACTTACTATATCACACGTCCCTGTGAACTTCCGAGAATTGGGTGTTCTTTGGGTATGTACTCCTCCTTCCATCTCTAACCTGCTCCTATGTTTGGTTGGTGTCATCATTATCCTTCCCGCTGCACCGACCTGACCCTTCCACCAAATAGGATGCATTACAATGTTTCGACGCATATATCAATTATTATGAATTGTCAATGCATTACTGGACATCATATTAAAAAAATTGAATAGGCTTATACCTGTGATGATGTTGCTCCAACCTGCTGCGGCCTACCCAACACGATTTCTTCCTCTTCCCGGGACGGAATTTCATTCCCATTCTACACATTCACACTTTGTCCTTAGATCAACAACAAATGATTGTATCATTCAGAAACCCAAACTCAATCTGAAATTTAAAAAGTACCCTTGTACTGCTTTCAGCCTCATGGGTATTACTAAAAAAACCCGTATGCTCCCATGATGAACTTTCATCATCATATCCATCAGACATCTCCTGTGTATGTCATGTTAGTTTGATACTAGAGGAACATACGCTCTATGTTACATATAGTGTTTGCCTAATTTTCATGATTTCTAGCATCTACCTGGGTGGGTGCCTATGATTTTCCCTTATTTGCCGTTGGCCCGATGTCTGGTGGCATTATTTGTAGCTCTTTCAATAGGGTCTCCAACGCTTCGATCCCTCTGTTGTAAGCAGGCGCCGACATGCTTCCAGATCGGACAACTTGCATAGCCTTGGTCATCAGCAACTTGGTTCTATAGCTTCTTGTGTTGCCGTCTTCACCCACAATACGCTTGTCACACCGATCGAAATCCAGTTCCTTTCTTGCAAGCCTTGTGTACCTCTCCGGAATGTAATCCCTGTGTATATTTTCAACTCCAACCTGGATGAAACCTCGCAATAGATGCACACAGAATAAACCTGCAATGTAATTGGCACATGTATTCCTCACAACAGGTCTAATTATAACATTATGCATATAAAACACCCTTTTATAATTCCCTAACCTGTGTGATCCCACTCCTTACACTCGCAAGTGTACATCTCTTCTTCTTTGTTCACTCGAACTTTAAACTGGTGTTGCCCCCATGTTATATTGCTGTGCTTGTTTCTGTGATAAATCAGAAAGTCATGCTCTCCCCCCTCTGGATCATTTGCAAAGCCATATGCAGTGGCATCTTGCATTCTCTGTTCAAACTCTTTGAATACACCCCGAGTGTATATCCTTGATAGCTGAATCTCAAACGGCCACCTGCTTTTGGTTAGTGGCTGGCTCTGTACCACCAACTCAATATAATAACTAACATTAGTGTCATTATTAATTAGGTCTTCAATAACTACTTTGTTAAACTCATAATTGAGATGGTGTTTTCATACCGTTGGAAGATATGTCTCTGTTGAATGTTTTATCATCCTGGTATGCATGAAGTTCATTGTTTGCTTTGCAAACTTGTGTAAACAAGTCCGTCTGTTCACAAATCCCTTCTTGATTAGAAAATTGGTGCATTCACTGCGCTGTGTTGAAGCCATCCGTCCACAGTACTCTTCCTTAAAATAAGCAGGTATAAAACTTTTACGCTGTTCATACAGGCTTTGCATTGTGGGGTCATCGATGAGGTCAAACTCATTCATAAGTTCTTTCCATGCAGCCTCAAATTCAGCTGGGTTTAACGGGTGGTTCAGCACCGAGTAGAATTTTGCCTTCAGGTTCTTCTTTGAATGCAATTTAAATAACTCGTTAAGGTTAGGCATGACCTTGTTCACCACATGCCATCTGCATATCCTGTGCCTGATGCATGGGAACTCATTAGCTATTGCCGTTTCCATTGCTTTATCTTGATCTGTAACAATATGAAACAAGAAACACGTCATTCTTCATTCTGGAGACTCAGTACACCAAATTTCACACAACATTCTCCGCTGCTACTTACCAGTCAATATGCATCTAGTTCGGTTTTTTCCCATGCACTTCTTGAAAGCTCGGAACACCCACTCGAACGTGGGGATTGTTTCATCACCAAGGAGAGCACAACCAAATATTGTGTTCTGCAGATGATGGTTGGCACCCACAAATATTGCAAGTGGTTTGTCATAGATGTTTGTCTTATGAGTAGTGTCAAATGCCATCACGTCCCCAAAATCTGCATACTCTCCCTGCATGCTGGCGTGACTCCAAAATAGGCTGTGTAACTCTCCATTTTTGTCCACCTTTGGTGCCCACCGAAACTGCGGGTTCTGATCATGGCAATCTTCAAAAAATTGTAATAGCTTGTTGATGTCATTTGCATTCTCTTCTCTCACCCTGGCAGCTTTCCTGATTCCCAAAAAATGTTAGTAACCATCGGAATGAATTCCTCCATATTTAATCACATATAACAGGATAATGCAGCACTCACCGGTTCTCCAGGTCTCGTGACGTAATTGGCACATTCTCCACCCCTCCGTGCATCTCCCTAATTATGTTATTCACGCTTTGTGGTGGAACTTCACAACCTTGCAGATCATCGACAAACTCAAAGAACACCTTATCTTTGACCTTATGTGACCTATGATTTTTGGCTGAATTTGGTGACATCAACGGGTGATTGTGATCTAGTTTTGCTTGCTCTATCACCACCTCTTCTATATTTTTAAATTTATCATAAACAAAATTAAGCTTCAGCCTCGCCATGCATCTGGTTTTCTTTGAGGTATTGTTTCTGACACGGGGTGAACCTGAATCCTTTTTATAGTACTCCCAATGCCCTTGGTTGGAACACCTTATAATTCTCGAGTACGTTTTCCTATTCCCCATGTTCACCCCAAAACCAGTTTCCAATGCATATCTTAGGTAAAATTCTTTGGCTTCAGCTTCTGACTTGAAACTCATCCCACGGGACGGCACGAATGCCGGGTTCATGCTCTCTTTCTGCGGATTTGAGCACCACATATCAACCAGCTATTATTCAACTCTACACAATGCTCCACAATGGATCACAATTACATTCAACTATATCCTCATAGTCTATACATGATTTAAATTCTGATCAACAATAATCCAGAATTATTGCACTCATTATACTGCAGCATGTCAACATTTTCGTGTTAAACAAAATAATGTAGTGGTACGTGATTAGACAATTGCTCATATGATCGGTCAATGCACATTACCCTGGGATGGACAGTACTTTTCGTCCTCATCAAATTTCGGTTGCTACAGGCCTATCTATAATACATAGTCATGCAAACTCAATGTGCGTAGCCGGTCCTAGGTTGGACAGTACTTGCCGTTTGTTAAGAACGCCCCATCAACAATCACTTAATCACTCAAAGTGAAATTGTGTCTGCTAAGCATGCCGTGTATCACTAAATTTACATTTCGATTCTAAAGATTACTTACATGTTTGTACGTACGCTGCTCTCCATGAGATTCCAACTCTCTTGCTGTCGCAGCTGGTAGAGGCGACAACATATATTTTCTTCTGGATGCCCTGTCAGCACTTGCCCCAGCCGCATCCTCCCTGCCCGGATCACCTCCTGGCATGATTCTTCGTGTCTCCGGTGTCATCCCCAATGAGTATGGCCCCCCCTCCGCAGCACCCGGAAAGCCCACCGTAGCAGTGGTTGTACCGACTGCACCAGTTCCATCAGGTGCCGCAGAGCATGATCTGCTTCTTGTCGGCGTCGTCGGCATGGGTGAACATGTGTAGGCAGCCGCCGAAGCCTCCACTGCTTCATGTCCTCCTGCCTCACCCGGCGCAGCGATCCACGGTTGGATCGCCGCCTCTTCCGATCCCCCTCCACCCGTGGTCGTTCCCGTTGCCGACACAAGCACATCCGAGCTTTCATGACTCGCAGTTCCCGCCGCAATATGCCGCATCGGGAACGCGTCATTATCGCCGGCGATCGGCACACCGAAATCCAACCTCTGGCAATGCATTATTGCTTGATAGTTTTTGCAAAGTCTGGATGGAGCGAGGTTCGAGTTTTTGGAACCGTCTGTCTCATCTCGAGCCCATGCGGTTGTGTATTCCGTATGTTTCCCACCTGACGCACGCACGATTGCCCTTTTCAACTTCATGTATCCATAATTTTCGATATCTGACCATACTATTTTTCCTGGGTAATCTAGTGTTATTGCATTTGAACCATGTATATAGTTCCTTCCACAATTTTTGGCAACATATATTACAACCTATTCGGTCATATTATTATTATTCGCAATATGACCACAAATTATTCTGGCTCAATGTGCCGTCGATCACATGAACCTAGTGTCCCACTGAAATGCGAAATTAACATTGTCGACCCAAGAACATGAGAAATCATTATGATTATTTCTCATTGCTAATTTTACAATTAGTTGTGCCTAGGTTTCCAAGGTTACCCGTCATTCTCTTTAGTGTCTCCATCGCTTGATCGCATGTCTGTTTCGACCTGCTCGCCGACCTCACCACATCCATTGCCTTTGAAAGTATGATCTTCTGCCGGATGACTTGCTCTTTGCCATCATGGACCATCTTGTTTGCTTCTTCTTTCGATCCCTGGATTGCTGTTCCGGCGCAGCCCTCCATGTCTGATTCTTAGAATATTGAACGGGGTATGTGAGAAAATGTAGAGGTGAGAACTATATCACAAATTATATATGACATACCTGGTGGGGAGGTTGGTACGGTTACACGAGATATGCAATCCGCGGCACCAGGTCAACATGCACGATGGGTAGGGAACAATATTCATGCAGAGGCCAACCATTTATTGTTCAACCCAGTTACCGATAGACGGGGTCCTTTTTTGCATGCGAATCGTTTGGCTCCCCTCAACTCTAGAGTCCCAATTGCATTCCTATATATTCTCACTAAAAAGTGTCATATTAAAAGTCACCTCTCCACTAAACGATCACGTTTCGTGTTATTCCTTGTATGGCCGATCCTTCAGTCAAGAGCGGGATTTCAGATCCCACGAAAGAAGAAGATGGTGACACATCCGATGTAAGTATTACTCCTTTTTTTCCCTTTTTTCCTTTTTAAATTCGAGTGAGAGCACTCAATTCACATGTACGCGTGTTAGAGTAAGTTTTATTTGCAATATCTAAAGGAAACTAAGTAAATATTGTGGGAAGTATAGCAATTTAATGGTTCATATTGATGCAGGTTCCGAGGTTCGGCACCATAGATATAAGTAGAGAACCTCCTCTCCGGGCGAATCCAAAGGGTCCACATTTGGGAACTAGGAAATGCTCTGTATGTGGAGTGTACATGTCACACAACGCTAGGACATGCCCCACTTTGAAAATTAACCAGCAACGTCTTGAAGACATGAGGAGCAGAACGAGAGGGAGACCCCCCGCACGCTAAGAACAGACCATTGGCGACGATGTTGCGCGGTATATTGGTTATCAGGCCACACGAAGATCACATGTCTATCACCTTGGACATGGAGGTTTGAGAAGGCGCAAAATTTCCTCACCAAGTTTTTGTAGCGTCTCCAACATTGTTATTTTATTATATATATTGTTCTATGTGTACGTCATTTTTCAATAAAGAAAGCTCTATGTGTTAGTCTTAAAATATTCATTAATGTGATTTGACATTATCATGGCTGCGATGAACATGTCATTTATCAACATGTTATATTCGATGTATATCCATCAAGAAACACAAATCAATTATATAAGAGGACTTTCAACAATAGTATGTATCAACAAAAATCAATTTGATTTATGGAAAAGAAAGCTGCGCTTTTTCCACCCTTCTGCTAGCTCCTCCGGCCATTCTGCCATCCCGGATCGATTTGACTGTGTCCGGCCACTACTAGATCACCATGGCGTTCGTGTGGCGTCACCATCGCCGTCCTGCCCTAGGTCACCATCGCTGTGCGTCGTACTCGCGTCCTATGGACATCGTGTAGGAGTGTGTGGCAATTTTGCTGAAGTGCAGAACACCCAGGGAAAGGTATTGCTTTGACGATTCAAAAATCTATGTTATTATCTGATCGACTGATCTAATCTATTAGTTGATGATTCTTTTTTGTTGATCTGAGTCTCGTAGGTACTCTCGCGGCGGCGGATTGAACCAAGTCGATCGAGGCGAAACGTCATCACTGTAACGATCGGTAATATCAAGGTGTAATTGCGAGAAGGTAGTAAGGCCTATTGCAATCGATTTGTTTATTCTCTTTGCTGCTCACAGATCGGAATTTTTTATCACATCGATTTTTCAGATATCTCACTCCCACTTCCATCTAATCGTCAGACTACATAGCTGCTCATGCTGCAGCATACAAAATCTAGCAGCATTATTCTCTCAAGTAATCTAGCTGATTCCAATACTCAATCACTTTGCCTTTTTGAAGATCATAGTATCATTTGATACTTTTCCAGATTATAGTACCATGTGATACTCTTTTTTGCAATTGCAGTATCGCCACTTGATACTTTTCTAGACTATAGTATCATTTGATACTTTTTTCAGGTTATAGTATCAGTTGATACATACTTTCGGATTGCAGTATCAGTGGATACGTTTTCCACATGTGTATATCAGTTTTTTTTTTCTAATTGTTGCCTGATTGCCATACCGTTCAGATGGTTTATCACGCATTCACGATTCAGAAGTATCAGGCCAATTCTTGCCGGCAAGCATCTACTCCGCCGTCGCTTGCCTCGTTTCGATCATCTCCAATTCTCCATGGAATTTCAGGTATGATAGTCATAGGAAGAATGTAGAGATCTCATGCATAGCTTGATCCGAAATTCAGGTACAGAAGAATGGTGATCGCTAGCCACCACCACACCACGCCGGAGCAACAAGACACCGGGATGGCGTCAGTCACCCACGTACTACACTGGCCGAGAATCATCATAGTTACTAGCATGTCAAATATCTGTAGTATTGTTTAATGTACCTTTTCCGTATACGTACTCCATATAAACATGTATGTTCCCAACTTCGCATACGTTCAGATCTCCTCTCTGACTGGTACCCCTGCGGTCGTACGTGCAATTATATATACGTTACTTGATTCTTACTTCCCAAAATTTTGTGTATGAACTCCCATGAGTGATCAGTACTCCCGGTTAATTAACATGTATGCACTAATGCTGATTTTGTTTCAAAAAAAAGTATGCGCATATACCCATACGCTCAAAAAGTATGTAGACATACTAACATACTTTCCTGATAGTACATACTCCAAAAGAAAAATACACACTAATTTTGTTTTTGAAGTATGCATCCGTGCACTTTATTCACCTATCGTATGCTGCAGTAATAAAGATGGAGGACTAACAACGAACGAAACTACCTTCCCCTACGGCCGGGCCAACGTAGTCTTGCGGATCGCCCGTTAACGCTGCCGGGGAGGGGTGGCCTTCGGTGGAGGGGGCAATCCTGGTAGAGGAGTACTTACACGCAGGTGTAGAAAAAACTCGTTATATATATATATATATACACACTCGACTCTCCTGCACACTCGACTTCCCCGCAGGAGAGGATGGGGCCAATGCGATCCATCACTGACAAGCGGGCCTGCGAGTTCACTGCGTTACCTGACCAAGCTAGGTACACGTACACCTGCCGTCGGTGACTCGGTGCACCACTGGCTTGGAACCTTTTCCTTTTTCTTTCCCGAGCGAGCGAACTAGAGATTTCTTCTTTTCTTGTGCGCTTTAATTTAGCTCTTGATGGTTAACATTTAACACTACTGACACTCGCTGTCTCATTGTAGGTCCGTGTACACTACACCGGCTGGGCGTACGCCCACGTGAGGCGGCACATGCGCGCGCGTGCCAAACTGGCATCGCGTAGTACGCAGCTACCGCAAAGCTCTTGCATGCACCAGCACCGCCCATATGGTATGGTACGAGCGGCGCTCAAGAAGAATTCGGGATCGAAACAGACGAATCTATGCTGCCCCAAGTCGGTGCCACGGCGGTCGGCACTCACCATTCTTCAGAGCTGCGTGACCGCGTCATCCATTTCACACAACATGCAAGGTACAGTATGCATGCGTGGCCAAAGCTGTAGTATTTTCAGCTAAAACGGGGAGGATCTTCTGATATTCAATTTAGAAAAAAAATCTGAAAATATCCCTAATGGTCCACAGACTAAATAAAATTGGATGCAGAATCATTTGCTCAATACTGTAGGTTATGCAAATGTTTTGATAGGATGAAAATGCGCAGCTGCTAGGTAGTACAGGATCAAAGCATTCCTTTTGACGCATGTTGGCATGACTCAGATTCCCTCCCTGCTCACTCCTCGTCGAAACGGACTGAAGTCTGTCTTCTCTGCTTCGCTCGCTCCACACGATACAGAGACGTGACTTTTTTTGGAAATGGAAAAGAGTTCATTTTGCTATTCTCATCTATTTTCTCTGTCCATCTAAACCCTTCAAATTTAGACTTAATTTACTACCCCAAACTATTTGATATGGTCTACTATACCCTTAATGAGAATTTACTTTTTTGTTTTTCCACATGCGAGATGAGTTTTCCAGTCAATTTTGTGAGGAGATAGAGAACATGATGTCTCGTTTTAGAAAAATATATTAATAATTATTTTATGGTTACTGTCGGATATTAGAATTATTTAATATGAAATTTATGCTAAGAATATAAAACTGTATGCAAAAAAATTATAAAAAATTTTAAATATATTTTTTAATATAGAGCATCATGTTATAAGTCATCTTGTCAAATTTAAACTTAAAATTCAACCTGTGTAAAATATTTTAAACCAACTAAAATAGTTTAGAAGTGCAAAATAAACCTAACTTTTATTTAGGGGTTATGAGAATAAAGTGAATTAGTGAATGTAGCAAATGGAGGAGCGGCCTATTATCGGCGGGTGATGGCGTCCGTCGGTAATAGGCTGCTCGTCCTCCTCGCCATCGCTGATCTTCTTGCCGTTGCAATGGCCGAGCTCGAGGTGAGATTACCGTAATGGGCGTGCAAACTAGTTCGCCGATCGTGTGGCTCATCATGCGGTTCTTCCATTGCGCAACCAGGTGCTGGCCAGAGGATCTGAGGAGCATGACGACAACGTGTACAAAGTGAGCAAGGTATGATGTCTTCTGATCTCATCCTTTTCACTTATCTTTCACAAATTAACTACTCCAAGTTTCATGGTTTCGTGCCGATCCATCATTGCTGATTCGTGCTCTTGCAGATCTTTTTTTTTTCTCATTTCACAGGAAGGACAGGGCAGTCTCAAAAGATACCGTAAGTCCCCCGGCCCGTCTTCGCTTTCTCTTGTCCGGGACACGGTCTTTTTCAACCAGGCGCAGAATCGGCGCCAGCGTCAGGTTTTCACCTTGAAGATCTCTGCGGTCCGTAAGAAGGAGTGATCCCAAGCAACGCCCCGAACAGGGAAATACCATCGCCAGTCCAGGACCGCCGGACCACAGCTTTCACCGACGAATCACTACTAAAAAACTAGTAGCACCTGCCCAAACAACTACTGCCTTCAACTGAATCCAACCTCGGCACCGTCAACCTAATCCCGCACGGCCCCAAAGAATCTAGAACCGCAACCAACTCCATGGGAAATGGCGGAACAAGGGCTCGCCAAACACCCAGAGAGCGTCCCCCCTCAATTGGGGACGACCCCGAGTGAACCAACGAGGCGCATGCTCCCAGCGTCCTCCCCACAATGGGACTCCGCCGCGCGGTTTCAATTGAAGCAAGGACCATGAACCCTGCAATACGGAGTCGGAGGAGCACCGGGGACAAAGACGAGAGGGCACCACCTTGAGCACGACCACCAGGGACTACGACGCTGTGGACGAAGGCCTCCATCCTCCCCCTCCCCCCACCCCGCGCCAAGGGAAGGGGGACGAGGTCGGAGCCCAGATGAGGCCGGCGCCTCACCGGATGCTGCCACCGCCAGGGAGACGACCAGGCCCACCCCCGCCCGGAGCAGCGAGCACGCGTGACGCAGCCACGACACCAGACCGCCACCACGACGGCCCCTGATGCCCACTTTGCGTCACCGATGCTCGCACCTCCGTCCAGGACCTGCACCGAGAAAAACGCCACCCCAGGCAGCGCGTCCGGACGCCGCCACCAAGCCTAGCGCACAGATCCGAGGCTGGGCCCCAGATCCACCCGCGCTCGGACGAACCGAGGGCCACCGCGCCGGCGGCAAGCACCTAGGGGCCGTCGAGGGGCCCGCGCCCGACGCCGCAATGGCCCGCGGCAAGGCACGGCCGGCAGAGGCACCAGAGCCCCGGCGACCCGCGCGTGGAGCCGCGGCAGCCGAACGCCGCCATGGGCCCCGACACCCAGATCCGAGGGCCAGGCCCCAGATCTCGCCGCCCCCGGTAGAAGAACCGCGCCGGCGCCGGGGAGGCGCGCCCGTGGCGGCGGCAGTACCAGGCACCATGGCGACCCGCGCGTGGAGGGGTGGGGGGGCACACCGGCGGCGGCGCGGTAGCCCGCAACCAGGGGGCTCCGAAGGAGGAGAGAACAAGGGGAGGAGATGGGGAAGGGCCCCGCCGCCACCGTCCTCACGGCCGCGCGGCAGGACGGCGAGCAGCTTGGGCGGCGGCGGGGTAGATGGGCGCGCAACGGGTGGCTGAGGTAGGCTAGCTATTTTTAGATAGCGAATGAGGTGGGATGGAGAGGCACTAAATTTGGAGGGTCATTTACAGAGTCTGTTCAAACGTTTTTCTCTAACAATAGCTAAATTTAACTTTGGAAAGCTATTTGGCTAGTCTCTTGGAGATGCTCTTAGCTAGTTAAAATAACCATTACAAATTAGCTGACTAAATTTTAGTTAGGGTGGATTCAAATAGAGCCTTAATAGCATGCACGGGCCGGATAAGCTGGAGCAATGGCAGCCACCGAGAGATATGGTGGCGTATGCAGGCCCATTGGCAAGGGCAGAGCTAGGAATTAAGTATAGGAGGGGCAGTGAACGAAGCAAAGTAGAATATAAAGTAGTGAAGGGGCAACCGAAGGAGCGAGGGCTCTTTTACGGTAGCTTATACCACTGATTTAAAGGACTAATATATAAATATCTGATGGTTAAGAATAATTATATACTAGTGTAATGTTGGTCAGTGGTATATGTAGTATATGGTGAGTAATATAGTAGTATAATGGTATTATTGGAAAAAAAATCTAAATGGCACCACTGTAATTTAGATATATTTTATTTTTTTCATTCATCATGCGTTTCAGGCCGGCGGTTAAGACGCTCCAGTGGCATGGATCTCGAATCGACGATGCGCCGCTGTCAAGAATGAGGAAAATAATACTTAGTTAGCATATTTAGATACACATTACTATATTACCCATTCTCTATACCATATACCACCAGTCAGTGGTATAAGGTACCTAAAAGCGCTCAGGAGTGAAGGGCAAAAACCAAATAAAATACGAGTAGCAAGCGAGTAGGTCATCGAGCGCGTCACTTTATATCTAGGGTGTTTTTTGGAGCCACCGGAAAGACTTAAATGAACTGTCCTAACTGAGTAAACGAGCCTCAACTCTCAAATATAAGATGTTTGTGTTGATTCAGGGAGAAGAAAACAACATCAACATGTTTGTCTATACTAAAAGGATTGAGTTCTTTTGAGAACATTTTCTACCAAGGAAAATACCTTGTACCCCTCACATGGTACTCATATTGGACCCACATTGCAGGAAAAATAAGGAAATATTCCGGAAGCTTTTTTTGACAGAGCGAAAAACGCCATGTGAGTTCACCTCTAGCCTTTTTTTTCACCGGTGTTTTTTGTACCCACATTTTTTTGAAAAGGAAACAAAAAAGTAGGAAACGGCCGGCACCTTTTTTTTGTGTGCAAAAAACAAATCTCCCCAGCCAACGCTGTCCTCATACGGCTGCTCCCAGCTCTGCACGGCAATCTTCTTCATGCACGCCACATGCAGCTATCCATGTGTGCCGTTGTGTAGCACCACCGATATGCCCAAAACTTCTTGCTCGACGACGAGCTCCCCTTCTCGCCGCAGACGACACAGCGGAGCTGTATCCGGTGCCCTCCCTGCAGAACGCTCTCCATCTTGAGCGCCGCGCAGCGTGGGTGGAGGTCGAGGTCCCTGTTGGAGCAGTGGTAGACGAAGCCGCGCGCCCTGTGGCCACAGGCGTTGCAGTAGGTGGCGTCGACGGGCGGCGGCGCCTCCGGGAGGAGCTCGAACTCAAGGTCGCCGAACAGAGGGTGCTTCAGGGTGGGCGCCGCGAGGGCACAGGTCGTGTGGAGGTCGAATTGGCGTCGCACCTGTACCGGCGGCCTTAATTTGCCGCTGTCGGGCTCCCTGCTGCCGTCGCACCGGAACGGGGGCCGTCGGCGGTGGTCACCAGGTTCAGCTTGTGCTCAAGGTGAGCGTCACTGGAGATCACCGCTGGGGGATCGTTGTATACTTGTATAGCTTTATGTTTGTCTTTGCTTGGATTTGTTTCTTGATCTCCGTATTTATGCAACTGTCCTCGTATTTGCGATCAGTAGACATGATTTAGATGCAAGAAAGCTGGATTACCTGGGGTATTGTGAAAGTATACATCTTTATTTGGTGAACCCACGAAAGAATTTAATAACCTTTTTAATTTGGTCAGTTGTTGATAGGGCTAATTCCTAATGGCAATATACTATTAGTCCATGCATGCGTGTGTATATATAGGCCGGCCGGCCGTGGATGCTCAGGTACTTATTATTTACGTAATGGCTCAAGAGTCACGACGTGCATGCGTGTGGCATGCTGAGACTTTTCACCGATCGGCTTATGTTAACTTATGATTGTCCGTGCATACGTATCTTTTGCAGATTGTAAGAAATGAATACAATACAGTGGAGTGTAAGACGTGCCAATCGTTCTCACAGGCAACCTACTTAGAAGGTGCCACATTAGTTTATGCACTGATAATCTAATAGAGATTATACATTGATCTCCAAGTCGAAAGATTCAACTTCATCTCCAAGGAGTCCATAATTAATTGTAAACTGCTTCTCGGGATAAGGTATTATAGCAAATCTTGGAGTCACAATAAAAATATAGTTTCAATTCCTCACTCTAGATGATTTCAATTGTAGTTTTGAACTAACTGAATTACTGTAAATTTAACTAAATTTATAGAAAAACTGTCAATATACCTTAGGGTTACTAAATAATTGGCAGCTGCCTTCGTATTAATCCTCGTAGGATTCTGTAGAAAAAAATTCCAAATACTAAAAAATCTCATAAAAAACATAAATGACTATTGTATTTCCCTATTGGCATATGTTCACTTTTTCTGAATTATTCTTTCCTGCTGGTGCCCTTTTTTCCGGCGTGAAAAACCTCTGAACTGTGCCTCATCCGAATTATTCTTTCCTGTCTCCTCCGAATTGTTCTTCTCCTCCTCCGAATTGTTCTTCTCCTCCTCCGAATTATTCTTCTATATCTAATGGATACTAGAGATGTTCTAGACAAAATCAAATCATCTAGGAAAAACTCAAGAAAAAGATCAATTTTAGAGATAGGTAATTTTTTTAATTAACCCTAGCCTTCAAATTTCTCCGTGGTCTGATTTGGCCCTTGTTGGCCTTCTTTGGCCGGCTGCGGTCTGATTTGGCCGTCGTTTGCCTTTTTTGGCCTGGTTGCGCTGGCTGTGCTTTGGTCTACCGTTGCGTTGTTGTTTAGATACCTACAGTCTTGTTGCAGCCATATATTTCTTTTCCAATTTTTTTAAATTAAATTTATTTTTACTCAAAATTGAATGATCAGACAAAGCGAGAATTGTTGATCCGGTTGAAAGAAAGCATCAATATGCGAAAGATGCTTATTGTTGTAAACAAGCAGCAATGACTCAGTCTGAAAAGGACGCAGAGAAGGCAAATAGAAGAGAAAAATATTATTTTAAAAAATATGGAATTGAGTTGTTGAATACAACAGTTGAAAATAGGAAAGAAAGAGATAGAAAAAGATTTACCAATATGTCTTCTGAGGATAAATAATCAAGGGTTTTGAAGAATATTGCTTTGCGCAATAAGGGTAAGCACTCCTTTATGCCCTTCATTTAATACAAACACTTTATTAAAAAATTATAGGGATGGATCAACTCACGCATGAATGTGGTATGGAGATGGATCAACTTACAAGGAGGACTGTGAGTTCGCGGATCCAACATGTTCGTTCAGAGGTCTGCGGCGCTTCAAACGGAATTGCACCAACTTTGGGTCTTTGTTCGAGAAGTCGAACGTGAAGCTCACCAAATTGGAGGACCAGGAGATACGACTCTAGCAGCCTAATTTCGAGCTAACATTGTCATGTGTTGCTGTTAATTTCGGATTGCTTGCTCCTTGTTGCCTCTGGTTGCAAGACAAATCAATCGGGCACTGGCATTTTAGCTGCGTCATGCCGTTCCCGTGGAGGCCTATTCTGTCAGATAATTATTCCAATTTCATGCCCCATTTGTACGTTGCAGAGATTTGCTAATTTATTTCAGTTATTTATATTTCCTCCTTCCCTGACATGATGTTTGATGTCATCTCACGTATTTCAGCAACCGGATACATGAAGTACTATTTTGCTGAATCAGGGGAGGTGTGCAGGTACTGAAAACATTCGCTCCTAACTTCCTATTGATACAGTTAAGCGATCATATTCAGGAGCATCCAAGCATGTTTGTAGCTAGCTACACGATGTTTCATTCCTGTGTGATGAGGATTGACAGCTTACTTGATTTTATCCAGGCATGTCGGGAGTTGGAACGTCCGCAAGATGGTGCTCCTGATCAAGCCCAAAAAGGACGCAGACAAGGCAAAGAGAAGAGAGAAATATTATCTGGAAAAAATGGGATTAAGTGTCTGCATATAAATGATTCGTACAATTTGGGAGATGCTGATACGATCATCATCCAATTTTTTGTAAATAACTTTTTTGCCATTTCTACAACTACATTTTTCAGTACGAGAATGTAAGAAACAAAAAGAGATGAAAATGTTTGCCAATATGTACATTGAAGATAAATAAGCAACGGCCTTAAAGAATCATGTGACGCGTACTCATAGTAAACATTGTATGATGCCATGCATTGACAAAAAGTACTATGCTAAAAGATATTTCAACAATAATGCTAAATTCGGATACTGACATTGCAATGTTGATTTTAGCATGATTAGGTTCCCCAGCTACCGAGACTCTGCAGTTTGGTACGTCCACATATGAGGTCATTTTTTTGATGTTTTGAACGCACCCGTAATATAAGAATATAAGTGCCGACAAGGGTATGTTGTTCTCGTACTAATTTATGTATATAAAAGTTCTTTTTTGTTTCATGGATACTATTTAAAAGTTTTTGTTTGTTTTATGACCACCATGTTTATAGTCTTAAAACATTTTTTATAATAATGCTAAACTTGTTAGCAGGCTGGACAAAATCACAACTAATTTTTTAATATAAAATGTGAGTTTTTTTGGATGTGTATATTTTGTATGTTATACGTGATTTATTTTATACATGTGCGTGCGCACATGTACCTTTGCTAATATTGAATTAAGAGGAAGAAAACAACATAAAAAATATATATCAGTAAAGGTATATAGGGGGATTAGTGGAGCGTTGGGCTGCCAGGCTCCCCTCGGACCCTGCCTCCCTCCGCCCCTGCCCATTGGTGCCTCCAATTTCTTCCCCGACCGAGCGGCCGCCCCACCGGCCACCACCCACCGAATACGTCGGGGCGGACATCATACATAATTTTGTAATATATTTTCTTATATAAATCTAATAGTATTAAAGATCCGTGCCGTATAATAGAGTAAACAACCGTTACCACTGGTGGGTGAATTGGGGACCATGGCATACATTTTGATCCGTGAAACGTAGAATAAGACTATACAAAATGTTAAATAAGGATTTATCAATTGTTAATTAATTGTAAAAAAATGTTAAGTAAGCGTCGCGGCCAGGACAACTTAAGCAAGGTGAGAGAAACACGACGTACACCCATATCCTTAGTGAAATACGGAGTATTAAATTAGGCTATCTAAATGGCACAAATTGTTGAATTAAGCGTAATAAACTGCTAAAGGATCGATGTCCGTGCTAGAAAGTTGGCAGACTGCAATTGTAAAGTCTAATGGGTTTTAAAGTTACATCGTTTAACCAATTTGTGACCCGACTCCGAAGTCCCGGTGCATCGTGAACGAACTCCGTTCGGTGCGCCACCGACGAAAGTGTTGGGTGGGCGGCCTGGAATATGTGACCGTGCCCGCGCAGCCCAGCTATTGTGCATCGCGCCCGTCTTTTCTTTTTGGACGAGACGCGACGCGAAGCCCAAGCCCGTCCGTACCTAACAATTCCACGGACCAGGTCCACACTGTCATCTCTCTCTCTCTCCTGTCGTTTAACCCTCCCACGCGGCCACGCCGTGCACTCTCGCTCGCGGCGCGGGCCCACAGGCCACGTGACCTCATTAGTGCGAGACTGCGAGTCCACCCAAACCCCGCTGCGCGTGGGGCCACGCGATTTATTTAATTTGTGCGTCGTGGGTTTGGGGAGTTTGGGTCACGGGCACACGCGCTTGCACTGCTACCAGTGCTCTCGTAACGGGGGGTGGGCGAGAGTGAGTGAGATCGTGTGCGAGTCAATTTGTACGCGAGAATTTTGTTGGGCTCGAAATCATCATCATTGGTACGAACGTCGGCCCGGGATGTTTGTCCGTCCCCCGCACGAACAAAATCTAAAATATCTCAGTCCGGATCCCGGGCAAACGGTTCTCATACCCGACCCACTATACGAGTATTACAAAACTGCTAAAGCAGCAGCTAGAAGTACTCCACCGGTATTAAAGTAGTATTTTGGGCATTGATAGGATCTCCAGAACATAATGTTTACTATTATTTTTTGTTATAAAATGTTCACAAAACACTATCAAACTATGTTTGGTTGGAACTAAATTTTGAGAGAAATCAATGCTTATTGCTTTAAAATTTCCAAACTAAGTACATATATTATTTGTAACATTTGAAACGGTTGACATTTGTAATACTTCATCCGTTCCAAATTGTAGGTCGTTTTGGCATTTCTAGATTTATAGTTTTTGCTATGTATCTAGACATAGCGTATATCTAGATTCATATCAAAATCTATGAATCTAGAAAAGCCAAAACGATCTACAATTTGGAACAGAGGCAATACAAACCATCGTTCATTTGTGCCAAGAAAGAGTATAGATAAGTAGTCTTTCAAAACTAGTTAACCCGTTTTCTATGGCGCACGAAGTAGGGCTTCGCTGACCACTTTTGAGAAGAGATGATAATCTTTAGCAAAGACTAAGTGACAATTCCATCTATCACCTAAAGACATACTACATTTGCTGCCCAGTTTCTAGTGACATGTTATCATTTTGTCGATGATGAATAATGCCAGCTTTTTCAGCCAAGCCATCTCATCACCACACTATTATTTATACACACGGGCAAACTAGTTTTATCATATCAATTGATAAGAACCCACGGTAGAGCTGCCAAGCAAATACATGCTTTTGTCATTGTCTTTCTAGCAAAGCTTGCTTTGGAGTCTGGATTGACACTTGATCCACTTCACTTTATTTTTCATTTGCAACTTTACCCACTACAATTCTCTTGTCACATACCTCAAAATGGGTGAAGTCGCAAACGACAAATACGAGATTGACGCTAAACACAGTTACATGCATTCAATAACATCATTTAGATACTTATAGGATTTTTTATTCTACTAGTTTTCATTGAGTTATGATTGTCTTACTCGGCAACTAATTGTTGCCTTGATCTACCTTTAAGTAATGCTAGCTGAGCACAGCAATGTACAAGAAGAGATGAACCTCTATGTTGTGTGAAGATGGATGCAATGCAAATGTGTTAACTAATTTTTTAAGAGTTTAGCATTTGAAATAGTTAAAACTGTCATGTCCCACCTTTGCGAAAACAAAGCCATCAGAACAACTAGGACGCGTTTGCTTCCCTGTATCTGGCCTGAGCCAGGCTCGCGGGGCGCAGGCCCGTGTGTTCGGTTGCCTGCATGCCCGTCAGAGCTTGTCTGGCCGGGTGCAGATTCCGTCGCCGAGCCTGGCTCCCGGGAAACGAGTTTTCCCTCCGTTTCCAGCGGGCCTGGCTCGCACGTGCAAGATTTGCTCGAATAATGACATAATTAGTATGGTGATTGGTATATATTAAATGGTATAAATATATTTTAAGAAAATAACAATGCTAATAAAGACCATTAAAGTATGATTATATAAAATAAAAATTATATAGATGAATATTTAACAATTTTTATCTAATGCAACGTAATCTCATGCGGACAACCAAACAATATCTCTTTTCAATCGGTCTCAGTATATACAACCAACCAAACATAATACATTGTATGCCCTCAGTCTGGCTGAGATGGGCCTGGCTCCCATATACGAGCCAGGTTAAGCTCATACAACCAACCAAACGACCCCTAATGACTATCTTACTTTAGGTATACAATTGTTGCGAACCCGGAAGACCGGGTCACAGGCCCCGATCCACAAACCCGGAAGCCAGGCCGCCAGCTCATACAGATCTACTCCTCCGTATGCGCGGAACTGAGCGACCGCCTCCTTCCAAAGCCCGAGGTTTTAACCCCGCTTTATTTCTTTTTCTCCGAAACCCCGCGCTAAATCCTTCGCCGCGGTTCTCCCTATCCCCATCCACGGTGCGCGCGTCGGTGGAGGAAGAAGGGGAGTGGGAGCCGCACTGTAAAGCCGTCGGGTGGGCGAACCCGCACTCCGCCGCCCCTGAAAATCGCAGAAACCCACAGCCTGAAATACCCCGGGCCAAAGCCTCAGATTTTGCAGCCGCCGCCGAAGCTGGCGTTCGCGTAGGAGGCGGCAACCTGTGTCCTGGATCCATCCGGTGAGCTCGCATCCCTTCTTCCCGCTTCTTTTAGATGCCTTCTTCGTGCTCGTCGCCAAGATCCGGCAAATGCCGCTGTTCGTTTCTTTGCCGGAGCTTTTGGGTAAGCTTTGGATGCTTTAGCTCCGTCACATTGCGTTCTTTCTTGGTTTTAGGTGAGCCCGCAGTACGATGCGATGACTGATTTGTTGTGGAGACCATGTTACTGGCATTGTTCATGCTTTATTGGCATGTTCTCGTCTTGGCAACTAGGGATCTGACCGCATTTACAATTCTGGTAAAGTTGGGTGGTTAGGGCGCACTGATGTCATAGATGAATGGCACGGCTTCTTGTATTAGTAGTGTCCATGATTGCGTCCGGGAAAATTTCTTGATTTAGCATCCTGGCTGCCCTTAATCTTTCTCCTCCTGTTACTTCATAGTTGGTAAAATAAAAAGAAGAATGAATGACCTTTTTAATGTCGGATTCCTCAGGGTAAGCCATGGCTGTGAAGGCGAGCTCCGTTGACAACAGGACCAGGAGCACTGTGTCTCTATGCATAGTCATTGGCATGTGCTGCTTCTTCTACATCCTCGGAGCATGGCAGAAAAGCGGGTTCGGCAAGGGGGACAGCATCGCTCTAGAGATCACGAAGCGCACGGACTGCACTGTGTTACCGAACCTCAGCTTCGACACACACCATTCTAAAGCTGGCAGCAGCTCCAGTGATCTTGTTTCTCCAGTGAAGAAGTTCAAGCCGTGCCCTGATCGATATACAGATTATACCCCTTGTCAAGATCAGAACAGGGCGATGAAGTTCCCTCGGGAGAACATGAACTACAGAGAGAGGCACTGCCCGTCGCAGAAGGAAAAGCTGCACTATTTGATACCACCGCCTAAGGGATATGTGGCTCCATTCCCATGGCCGAAGAGTCGGGACTATGTTCCTTTTGCAAATTGCCCATATAAGAGCTTAACAGTTGAGAAAGCCATCCAGAACTGGGTTCAATACGAGGGCAATGTGTTCAGATTCCCTGGTGGAGGGACACAATTCCCTCAAGGAGCAGATAAGTACATTGATCAGCTGGCATCAGTCATTCCAATCGCCAATGGAACAGTCAGAACTGCACTTGACACTGGCTGTGGGGTAAGAGGAAATGTCAAACTGCATACTACTTGTTGCTGATTGAAGCTGGGTTACAAAGTTTAGGCCATGTATTAACACACTAAACAACCATTTCAGGTGGCCAGCTGGGGAGCATATTTGTTGAAGAGGAATGTCTTGGCGATGTCATTTGCACCAAGAGATTCCCATGAGGCACAAGTACAGTTTGCCCTGGAGAGAGGTGTCCCTGCTGTTATTGGTGTTCTTGGTACAATAAAACTTCCATATCCATCGAGGGCCTTTGACATGGCCCATTGTTCCAGGTGTTTGATTCCTTGGGGAGCAAACGGTGAGCCTAACCATGCATCCTGTTATATTCTACGTCAAAGCAAATATTTGTTACCATTAAAACTTTGAATACTCATGCTATGTTTTTACACATTTTATTTTACAACACAACCGTTTTCTCATTTCACAGACGGAATGTACATGATGGAAGTTGATAGGGTCCTAAGGCCTGGTGGCTACTGGGTTTTGTCTGGTCCTCCAATTAATTGGAAGGTGAACTACAAGGGTTGGCAGCGCACAAGGCAGGATCTTGAAGCAGAGCAGAACAGAATAGAGGAAATTGCTAACCTTCTATGTTGGGAAAAAGTCTCAGAGAAGGGTGAGATGGCAATATGGAGGAAAAGTGTAAACACTGAGTCTTGTCCTTCTAGGCAAGATGAATCCACCGTGCAGATGTGTGAATCAACAAACCCAGATGATGTCTGGTATGCTATTTATGTAATCTTGTTAACAAAATCAATCATTTTTATAATCCTGTTCTGTTCCTAATTTTTACTTGCTGCTGGTTCATCAGGTACAAGAAGATGAAGGCCTGTGTGACACCCCTTCCAGATGTGAAAGATGAAAGTGAAGTAGCTGGAGGAGCAATCAAGCCCTTCCCAGGCAGGCTTAATTCAGTTCCTCCGAGAATTGCTAATGGTTTGATTCCGGGGGTTACATCTCAGGCCTTTCAGAATGACAGTAAAATGTGGAAGAAGCATGTGAAGGCTTATAGCACTGTGAACAAATATTTACTTACTGGTAGGTACAGAAATATTATGGACATGAATGCAGATTTTGGTGGATTCGCTGCTGCGATAGAGTCCCACAAATCTTGGGTGATGAATGTCGTGCCAACTATTGCGAAGATGCCTACACTAGGGGCTGTGTATGAGCGAGGATTGATCGGCATATACCATGACTGGTACGACATTTTACACTCAAAATGTGTATAGTGTTCTAATGAGCATGAACTTACAATATGACTAAACGTTTGCTAGGTGTGAGGCTTTCTCTACTTATCCAAGGACATATGATCTTATACATGCAAGTGGTCTTTTCACCTTGTATAAGAACAAGTAAGCTACTCTTTCCTTCTGTAGTGAATTCATTGCTCTAATTTGCTGTGACATTTATTTTGGTGAAACCAACAACAGGTGCAGCATGGAAGACATTCTCCTGGAGATGGACCGCATCTTGAGGCCTGAAGGTGCTGTCATAGTGCGGGACGATGTCGATGTCTTGACTAAGGTGAATAGCTTTGCTCAGGGCATGAGGTGGAACACAAGGTTGGTCGATCACGAGGACGGTCCTCTCGTGCGCGAGAAGATCTTGTATGCCGTGAAGCAGTATTGGGTTGGTGGAAATCAGACGGCTGACGAGGAGATCTAACACGAGGAGATCTGCAATCCAACCTTACCTGACGAGAAATTAGCTTAGGAGTCGTCCTGTGGAAGGGAAATGGCCTACCGTTTTAGGCGTAGCACTGAAGCAACCAGGATAATACCGTGCTTGCTGGTGGTAGCTGCCGTCATATAATGTTGTAACAATTTTGTAATTTTCCGTCGCTGGTGTGAACTGGATACTTGGCTATCTCGAAAATTTCTTACGGACGCCGTACTGTTGTACTTGTAGCTCGTTAAGCTCGTTTTGTAATCAATGGTATGCAGATCAAGGAGTACAGGTATTTTGAGAGATGGAAAAGCTATTTGGAGAGGCTTCTCCAAGCTATTTAAGCTTGGATTCAGTCTGGACATGTTGCTTTGCAAGTCGTTCCAAAGATTTTTGCCTCCATCAGGTCTCCTTCTCTGTTCTCTCAGCCGCCGATAGGGAGCGGGATCAATCCTCGAGGGATCTAGGAGTTATTCAGATTTTATCCAAACGAAGTATTTTTTTTCTCATCTTCATTAATGGCCGTGATAACAAAATCTTGTGGTGCTAGTCCTATGCCCATCCTGTTTCGGTGGTTTTATCCCACGAAGATGTTCTTCATTCATGTTTTTGGCTATTTGCGGAAGGGTATTAAGCTTCTATAAATTTTTGTCAAGAAATCAAAACTTAACGAGAATTATCCACGTGTCTAAACCTTAGAAAATATGACTATCTAATTCTTAAAAATTTTTACACCCTATACCAACATAGGAATCTCTACTCCTAATAAAACCGAGCAGCCGAACCGCGTCCACCCCTAGCGTCTGTCTGCCCCCAGTCATGCGACACTGACAGTGGGCCTCCTTTGTCCGTCTACCTGCTCCTTCTGCCTGTTATGCAGCACCGAGGGACGTAAGTGGGTACCCAATGACGTTTTTTGGATCAGACATCCTAGTTTATTTTACCTTCTAAATTAATTACGTGTGATGTCATTCTAGTTTATTTTTCTAAGTTTTGGTTCGACCCGATAACCTGATACTTATCCCTAAGCACCGTTGCTTCTAATTTTCACGGGTACGATCGGCAGTCAGGGAGGTCATCGTTCGCCCCCCCCCCCCCCCCCCCCCCCGCGCCTTTGCTCGGTCAGGCGCCCCTCCCCTCCCTCTCTGTCCGCCACCCCTCCCCCACCCCCCATTCGCGGCACCCCTCTTCTCATTCCCAGCCACTACCACGCGCCCCCCCATCTCCTGGCCAGGCTGCATCCCCAGATGGAGGAGGTAGGCACGGTGGCGAGATTACCCCTCACGCACACCAGGCTGCCCGGGCGTGCGGACGCCGTTCCTCCCGCCGCTGCACCCCTCACCCTCGCGGAGGAGGATAATGCATCAATGCAGGTCGATCTTCCACGAATCTCCCCTTCCTCCACAGAGAAATTTTATTATTTGGGTCTCAATTCGTAAGCCTTTCACTTTCTAACACTCAATTTGCATGTCTTTCAGAATTTGACACCATGGAGGCAAATTGTTTCAGTTTGGGTGTTTCTTTCCCTTTTTCTTCAATTTCCTCGTTTTCTTTTTCTTTTGTTACTCTCGCCCATGTGATCGGACGATTTTGCCCATACCTTGTCCCTTTACTCGAATAGAGTAGTCTCGTCGTCGGTCAGTGCGCCGCCGCCGTCCGTTATTCCACCATTGCCCGTAGCTGCTTGTACTTGCGCCTGCACCGCATACAATATTGGCAGGCATCTTCCTGCGCGCATCGTCACCTCCTCTCGATCTGCAGCCGCTGCGCACTCGAGGCTGGGGTGGGGAGCTCGACGAGGACACCAAGACGAGGGTGGAGGATGGCGGCGAGTATGTCAAGGCGATGCGCGCGATCTATGCTCACATGCGAGCACAGCTACCAATCCTCCATGGATTCTGGCGACCTCTTCTCTCTCTGCCCCGGTGAGGGACATGTTTTCTACTGATGGCTTGAGGTGGACGAGCTGGCTAGTTGTAGATATGGAGCACGCCTGATAGTCACCGGCGGCCATGGAGGCATGGAGCACGACGGACGCTCGAATAAGGAAAAGGGAGAAGAATAAACAGGATCACCAACAACATTCCCCAACCACGCATCCGAGCACCCATTGCTTCCAGTCCCTTTGCATCAAAATTTTTCTTGATCCGTGTTCCGTCGTAAGAGACTAAGAGAGAAAGAAGAGGCAGGAGAGAGAACAAGATGCGAGAGACGGGAAAGAGAGGAGCCAGAACCGCACATGGTTTGATCGTTGGTGAAAGGATAAGACTAGGGACAAATTTGGCACTTCACATTGGCAGGAAAAGGGAAATACGAGGAAAAAACACCTAAAAATGAAAAACACCTAAACTGAAACAATTCGTGTCCCCGGTGTCAAATTTTAAAAGGCATATGGATTGAGTGTTAGATAATGAAAGACGTGCGAATTGAGACCCAATGATTTATCACGTCTCAGGGAACTCTAATGAGAGTTGAGAAATGGGTGCTTATCTGTGGGTAATGATTGGTGCGTGAGACGCCGCCGATGGGCACTCCTCTGCCTCTCCAGCAGAAGGTGTAGCACCTCGCGTTTTCTTGATGTAATCCAATTGTTAGGGTTTTGTGTCATGAGGCCGGGGTTCGATCTGACAGGTTCGCATATGTTTTGCTGCTTGTCCGTGTGTGTAGTTTGAGGCTTGGCATCGACGGTGCAGGCGGTGCTCTCCAACAAGTAAGATCTCCATGCCAAGTCTCCCTTTTTGTCCTTTCTCCACTACATACAATGTGTTTGTTAAATTGCCTAATAGAAGATCGTATCAAGGAGAATCGATGGCATTGGGTGTTTTCTGTATCCACTCGGTTGGACCAGGCTAGAACATCACGTACTGGCCATAACACAGGCTGGGGATGTTCAGGTGAGGATGTTTATCCATATTGCAAGGCCATTTGCTGGAAGCTCTCCTACTTCTCCTTCATTGGGCTCCCTGACTTTTGGTTGAGAAGACGCCGCTCGTAGCCCATGCGAAGGTGTACGTCCATGGTGCTATCAGATCTTTCTGTGCTATTAGTGATGATTTGATTGCCTTTCTAGGAAGACCTAATTCTGGTTTGATGTTTCCATCCTTCCCTCTCTTCTAGCATTTTACCTGTTTCTTCATAGTCAATTAGCCCATGGATATATTCAGCTGTCGATGTCTCACTTGGAGCCGGCAGTAGACATCCATTGAGCAACAGAAAAATTTAATTACTTTATGCATGATACATTTGCAATACACATATCTGTGTGTTGGTAGGAAATACTCATATCTGGTAGGCAATGTGAATTAACAGGTTGGGTGTAGGAATGGTAGGCAATGGTAATGCTTTCATCATAGAATTTTTTTCAGAAATCCAAATTGTGGGTGTGAAAACCAGTTAGGTCAATCTAGACAATGTATGGTTGACGGTTCAAAAGTTTCAGTGAAAACCAAATGATGGATTGCATCACAGCTCAATTTAGAAGATAACAATTTTCAGTGCATCATCATCAAAGTGTCCTAAATTATGCGGGCCCTATCATGTTCATAAGCAAGAATCGGGCCAATGCACATAACTTGTAACTTGCAAGCAGGTTGGATCAGTAGGCCACAAATGTGCAATTTTTCCATCTGGTAGTGATTGAAGATATGCATGTTGAGTGATTGAAGATATACATGTTGAGTTATTGAAGATATACATGTTGCTCCTTAGTATTGTCCGCTGCTTCCTTTAGATTTTCTGTTGTGATCTGTATAAGTAAATTTATTTATTGGGCATGGATCACCAGTTGGCGATAGCTGTGTCTTACATTTTGTTTTTTCTTAAAGGGAACATTTAGAACTATAACAAAGGAGGACTAATCTACATCTATGAGTCCTATGTTTATTTGTTGAAAAGTCCTATTTCAATCGCCTTTTGAATGCCTTATTTTTCTATATTGGTTCAATTGCATTGTGGCCACATAGTCAGTATCTGGAGGCATCGCTCATGTAGAATTGACAAATATGAAATATATACAGGTTAAAAACTACATGTGTAATTAGATGTCCATAATAAACAACAAGATGTCAATATATTTGTGGGGCTTGCTGACTTTTTTTTGTTTGATTACATTTGAAGAATGTACTGGCCATCAAAGTTTTTCTTGCCTAATTAAGTTAGGCTCAAAGAAGCTCTCTGTACCATGAAGGTCGTATAACTAAATTTGACGTATTTTTTCTGATGAGGTAATCAGTGTCATATATAATTACTTAGTTAATAAAGTCAATGCAAATATCTTGAATGATGACCTTTAACAATAAAGGACATTCTGAGGATTGGATAGCCAATTGTTCATAATTTTACCTTTTTAAAAAAAGAAAAGACTACTACTTATTTCCAGTATGGAAAAACTCAGTGCCTAATCACTCTCCAAGATTCTTAGAAAGTAGTTTAGTTCATAGCCACTATCTTTCATGTATAAAAATCGTGTCGGGAAAACGGATGGATTTCTTTGATGCAAACATGTATGATCAGGCACTATTTCGTTTTGCACCCAGTCAACAATCACTGTCAATGGCCACTGAGCAAGAATTCTCAATTGTTGATTCTTTCAAGTTTGGTTGGGAAGGCAAATAGTGCACACATTGCCTCTGTTATCGGGAAGGTGTTCATATTTGTCGTAGTTAAGCTTTTCTTTATTTATAGGCTTTAGTTCTTTCCTTTAAAAATTAATTGGTCAGTGATTGGGAGAAGCTTCTCAGCATTTTTTTATCCAACAACCAGATGGATAGGAAGCAACGTGATCTTTGTGGACGTGGACTTGAGGGCCACGCCAACGACTACGAGTGAGTTCTTTATCATCCTCTCCATTTTGCCTATTCCTGTCGAAATCCATCACTCATATCTTGGTTTTGCATATCTCCGGCAAACTTCCAGTAGTGAACTGCCGGTCCGCCGTCCTTACATGTTGCTGCCGTGCCCCTTCGTCGGCCTGGGTAGAGAAACCAGTCAGTGGCCATCAACCCTTTGCTCAGGAACGAATGCCTAAAATTGGATCAAAGAATACCCCTGCATATCTTCCAATCCAAAAGCTGCCATGTGGGCCTTCATAGTCCAAGTTAGCTGGCACATCTCCTGCCTGAGATCAATATGCTAGGGAACTGACTTTGTCATTACGTAATGCATAATTCATGGCTACCATTTAACAAATGCCATGCTAAGTAGTGTTGAGTGCTTTGATTCATGGCTACCATTTGTTAATTAAGAGGAATAAGATTGAATGGTAACTGCAGTTAGCAGGCCATGATGTTCTGGATAAAAAGTTTCTGAAATAATATGCTTGTAAAATGTGAAGAGAAAGGCATTTTAGTTTTAACACTATTACTAATATTGTTATCGTGTTCCTTCCGAAAAAGAAACAAAGAATTTTTTTATGTGCCTTTAAAAAAAACTGTTATCGTGTTCCTTTTGAAAAAAAGAAAAACTTACTATGTGCCTTTAAAACATACTTTTATTATGGGGGCAATGTCTTCCTTGAAACTGTTGCTCTGCTTTGCATTGCAGTTGTCAGTTCAACACACTGACAGGCTGAGTACGTCGCAGCTGCAGCGGCAGCGTGTCAGGGGGTGTGCAGTCGTCTGGTGGGCGATATGTTGGGCAGCACACCTGAGCCAGCAAAGTTTCTGGTGGATAACAAGTCAGCCATTGCATTGAGCAAGAATCCGGTGCATCACCATAGGAGTAAGGACGTCGACAAAAGCCATTGTTTAGATGTAAAATTGGCACCCCAAGTTCACTATACAAAAAGAAGATTCTCATCACATCAAAATCTCGGTCCATGGATTACTAAATGTAGATAAAATCAAAAATTAATTACACAGTTTTGTTGTACTCTGTGAGATGAACATTTTAAGCCTAATTAATCAAGTTTTGGACAATTTTTCACATATACAAATGAAAATGCTACAGTGACACATTTATAGCGAAGTGACCTCATACCTACCCCAAATTTGCATCTGAACACGGGCAAAGTTTCACTTCATTCGTGAGTGCATTGACGATGGCAGAGTGAAGATCGATCACGTCGGCACAGGAGATCAGGTGGCCGACATTCTCACCAAGGCTCTTGGGCGAAACAAGTTCGTGGAACTGAGGCAGAAGCTCGGAGCAGTTGCGGTGCAACAAGCTTAGGGGGTGAAATGTTGAATAACTTGTTGCACACATGCATGCTTATTTTCCTGTATTGCACGTTTGTTCACCTGTTAATTGCATTGCACAATAACTAGGCATTTAGAGGTCATGAGTTAGCCAGAGGCGTGCGTGGTTCACGTCGTGTCATCGCGGCCGAGTCTAGCGAGTTTGTTGGATCGCCGCGGCATACACGCAAGGCGCCGCAGGAAAGCGTTCGTCCTTCTTAAAATTTCTTGCCACATCCCATCCTCATTTAACAACTTGTATTATATATCCATTTACTCAACAAGCAAATGTTCTGTACATCTAAATTTAAGATGCCCAGCCCCCCTACACATTTCGGTTTACTTAAAATGCTCCATCAGGTAAGTCTATACTTTTTCTTGTGCTCATCACTCTGTCAAAAGAACCTGGATCTATAATAGTCCAACCTTTTTAGAACACCTTTAGTTAAAAAAGAAGAGCATAAACATTGGTAAACTTGAAAGGACGGAGTTTATTAAAAATAGTCTTCCTCCGACATATAGAAGTTTCCCTTTCCAGCTGCTCAGCTTTTACTGAAAGCGTTCTTCTATTATTTTTCAATTTTTGTTTGTAATTCTATGATGACTCATTGGGACACCCAGATATTTAAAAGGCATTTCACCTTCCTTACACCCAAAAAGTTGCATGAAGCATTTGCATTTTCTTTAGCCTCTCCAAAGCAAAACAACTCACTTTTATGAAAATTTATCCTGAGACGGAAAGCTGCTCAAAATCATACAAGACTAGTTTCAGATTTTTAGCCCCCTCTAAATTATTTTCCGTGAAAAGGATCGTATCATCGGCATATTGGAGTATTGATAGTTCACCATCTACCAAATGAGGTACTAGCCCTCTAAACTGACCCCTTTCCCGAGCCCTTTCTATTAGCACTGCCAGCAAGTCTGCTACTAAATTAAAGAGAATAGGAGACAATGGATCCCCTTGTCTCAATCTCTCTTTTGTTTGAAAATAATGACCCATTTCATCATTTACCTGGACACCAACACTCCCACAAGAAACAATATTTTCAATCCATTTGCACCATTGAGGAGAGAACCCCTTCATTCGCAATGCCTGTTGTAGGAATTGTCAATTGACCTTGTCGTAAGCTTTCTCAAAATCTAGTTTGAGGATCAGGCCACTCAGCTTTTTTTGATTTAATTCATGTAGGGTTTCATGTAAACATACCACTCCTTCGAGAATGTATCTTCCTGACATAAAAGCAGTCTGTGATAATCTTACCACCTTATTCCACCACGGAAATTCTATTTGCCATGACCTTTGTAAAGATCTTAAAACTTACATCTAACATGCAAATTGGTCTATATTGTTCAATCTTTTTCACCTCCTTCTGCTTTGGGATTAAAGCAATAGTTCCAAAATTCAGACTAAAAAGAGGTAGCCTACCAGCACGGAAATCTTTGAACATGGCCATTAAGTCATCTTTTATTAGACTCCAAAAAACTTGATAAAACTCCGCATGAAAGCCATCAGGCCCCGGAGATTTATTGTGTTTCATTTGAAATATGGCATCTCTTACCTCTTTTTCTATAAAGGCCTCAGTCAATGCCTTATTTTTCTCATTTGTGACCTGAGGAATATCCTCTGTCATGGTCTCATCTAAAGAAAAATTACTCCTTTTAGTGTAGCCAAATAGCTTCTTGTAATAACTTGTGATATACCTTTTCAGATTCTCACCTCCCTCAATAACTCTCTCATCTTGTTCAAGTCTAAAAATTCTTCTTCCGCCTTTTGCCATTGGCAATCGATTGAAAGTATTTCGTGTTCATGTCACCCTGTAGTAAATCTACAGATTTTGCTCTTTGGAACCACTTCAGTTCTTCTTCTCTTAGAAGGTGAGCTAATCTGTCCTTAATACATTGCTTTAAGTCTAGCTCTTGCCAATTTAACATCCGAGACTCTGCTTGCTTATCTAGCTCATCCGCCTTCCTAAGTAACTCCTGTTTTTCTTTTTTTTTCAGTGCCTTTCATGTTCTTGGCCCAACCCCTCAAAAATTGTCGTAGCCTTCTAATTTTGTTTTGCCACTTCTATAAGGATGTGACACCCCCTTTTCTCACTATTCCAAACTTCGGCAACTAAGTCATAAAAGCCATCTTCTATAAGCCATCCCAATTCAAACTTGAACAAATGTTGCTTTGTAATTTGACCACACACACTCTCTCTCTCTCTCTCTCTCTCTCTCTCTAGTAAGGATGTAACTTGAACAAAGGTTGCTTTGTATGGTCTGAAAAATTCACGACTCAAAGCAACCACCATGGCCAAAGGGAATTTTTGTTCCCACTCAATACTAACCAAAACTCTATCCAACTTCTCATAAGTTGGTGTTGCAAGAGCGTTAGCCCAAGTAAATTTATGCCCTAACATTTCAATCTCTCTCAGGTCTAAACCATCTATGATAGCATTGAAGAGGAATGGCCAGCGATCATTATACCTATTGTTACTCTTTTCGCTAGGATTCCTGATAATATTAAAATCCCCACCCAACAAAATAGGCACTCTCTCCTTCTTGCAGGTCTGAACCAACTTCGTAAGGAAAACTTCTTTGTACTCGGTTTGTGCAGCCCCATAGACTGCCACTAAAACCCAATGGAAGTTATCACTTCTGTTTCTTACCCTGAATTTCACAAAAAAATCTCCTTCCTTTATACTTCCAATTTCTATAATATCAGTATTAACTCCTAGTAAAATGCCTTCTGATCTCCCATGGGGTTGGGTCCAATGCCACAAGAAACTTCCCGTCCCCCCACAATAGTTATCTAGGGTGGACTGAGCAAAGTCTTTTTGCCCCGTTTCCAAGAGAGCAATGAAATCTAAGTTCTGCTCTTTAGAAGTATCATCCAAAAACATTTTTTTAGCCAAGTCACTAAGACCTCTGCTATTCCAAAAAATTCCTTTCATTTGGAAACTTTTTTAAAAATTTTGCCTAACATGACTTTACAAGTCTTTCTTTTAAGTGTCTTAGTACCAAACTTGTAATTCTTCCTAGCAACAAAATTATCACTACTAAGGTGATCATTGTTGTCATCAAAAACTTCTTCTAGAAGCTCACCACATAGGTTTTGCACAGCCAGTTGTTCTAACTCTTCCACACACTTTCATCTTCTACCTCACTTTCAAGATCTGAATTCTCACCATCTAGTAAAACCCCGCTAAACCTTTCTGACTTTAGAACAATGTGTCTCAGCAAACACACTCCCTTTTCATATCACATAGCAAAGTTTCCCTCTTTCCTATTGGAGGCAAGCACCACAGTGACGGGAAGAACATAAAGTGACCATGGTTACGCTAAATAACAAAGAAGATTTTGCCAAATGTGAGCATTGAGAGAGAGAGAAGATTTTCGGTAATTTCATATGCAATTCAAGCGAATCCGGTAGCAAGCCAACAGTTTTTCTTAAAAAATATTTTATTTATCAACTGATGAAGAAACAAAAACATATCTAGCAAGAAACCAAAATCGACATATATGATACAAGATACAAAGGAAACTAAATGATCAAAAGGTTTAATAATCTTTCAAGAAACAAATAATGATTTGGTGAAGCATCTGGTTTACAGACCAACCTGCATAAAAGTTGTGTGATCCCGATGCACTGTGGAGAGGAAATTGTGGAAACCGTTAACAATTCCTTGCAATGTACAACATCCAACTTCCCTACAACTTATTTAGGCCTACCCATATCTGATAAGAAACTGAGAAGAAGTGATCTGTTAAGTTGGATTGAGAAGATAGCCAATAAGCTCCCAGGATGGAAAGCATCATTAATGAATCTAGCTGGTCGAGCTGTGTTAGTGCGCTTTGTGCTCACAGCCATACCTATCTATTTGTTGGTGGCTATTAAAGTCCCTAAATGGTTCATACGTGCAGTGGACAAAATCAGGAGGAGTTTTTTGTGGAAAGGAAGGAAAGAAATCAATGTTGGCAGCTGTTTAGTGCCATGGGAAAAGGTCATGCGACCTCTCGATCTTGGGGGGCTGGGTATCCACAATCTGGAGATCATGGGATGGGCACTACAAATGCGCTGGCTATGGATTGAGAAGACAAATCCGGACTGGTCTTGGGCTGGTCTAGAGATCCCTGTACACGTGAACATAGCTGCTATGTTTGCACTATCCATAGTGACTACAATTGGTAATTCCCTGCTCGACTGACTGGTGGCAGGTGGCTGGTGCTGGTTTGTGCTGAGAGAAAAATACTGCTGACTGATTGGTGGCAGGTGGCTGGTGCTGGTTTGTGCAGAGAGAAAAATACTGTTGGCTGGTTGCTGATAAGCCAAACGAACAGGATCTGCAGAATAATAACTCTTGGGTAGCAGATATTAGAGGAGCACTTGGTTGGCATGGTCTGGCAGAATACCTGGAGCTTTGGGATACTTTAAATAACTGGAACCTTAGCACAACTGATGACATGCATGTATGGAAGTTTGAAAGTTCAGGCAGATTTTCAACAAAATCAGCCTATAGGAATTTTTTTATCAGTCCTATCTCTTTCGAACCATGGAAGCGGTTGTAGAAATCATGGGCTCCTAGCAAGTGCAACACATTTGTATGGCTGGCAATTCAGAATCGTTGTTGGACAGCAGACCGGCTGCAAAAGAGGGGCCTCCCTTACCCGGAAAGATGCCCTCTCTGTGACCAAGCTGATGAGACGGTTCAGCATATCGTTACTTCGTGTGTGTTTGCACGACAGTTTTGGTTTGCTGTGTTACATCCTCTGAATTTCTCCCATTTGATACCTAGCCGAAGGAGTGGTTCTTTTGCAGAATGGTGGAGAAGGTCATGGAAGAAAGTTCCAAAGCAGCATAAAAAAGGTTTCAACTCCTTATGCATCCTTGGTGCTTGGACATTGTGGAAACACAGAAACGCTTGTGTATTTGATGGGGCGTCCCCAAGTCTGCAGCAAGCAATCCAAGCTTTCAAGGATGAGTTTCAGTTTTGGCAATTATCGGGGGCTAAGGGACTTGTTGCCTTAGGCTCAGGGAGGTCGCTAGCTTAGGCTTAGCCTTAGTGTTTCGTGGTCAGGTCCTTTTTTTTTTGAGAATGGTCAGGTCCTTTTTTGACTTTTCTCTGTAATAGTTTTTTTTTCTGTTGAGACCTCTACACCCCGCACCGTGGTCCAAGGTGTGGTGCTATTTTTTTATATTTGGAACATCCTTCGTCCCTCTTACGTATTCGAGAAAAAAAGAAACAAGTAATGACCTATCTATAACTAGATTATAAATTGACAGAATATTGGAAATTAAATGTAACTTATATTCAATAATCAAAGCACGGTTCATTGAGCGATTACTCATGGTGCAGTTACAATTATTTGACATCTACCTCAGTTAAAGTGACAATACTAACATAACTTATCCAATAAATAAACCACTGTTCATTAAGATTAAACTAAAACGATCCCACTGTTCATTAAGATTAAACTAAAACGATCCCTTGGACCCTCCGGTTATCAGCTTGATCCACGGGAATGACATTTTTCGGGCTGCAACTTGATCCACGGGAATGACACCGTGTGCAAGGCCCTAGAACAGCCAACTCAGCTGTAGACGCAACTTTATCTTATATGTACATTCTTATCGCCACGACTGCTGCAGATGCTTCCTTGCGCACATCATTGCTAAGGGTGCAGCAAGTTGTGTTAGCTTCCCCAAAGCACTTCTCAGGATGGCCAAGGGTGTCCAATGTAAGACACTCAAGCGAGACTGCGTTCTTGACAATGTAACATGTTAGCTCAACCAAGCTCTTTGCTGAGCTAAACCCTGTGATCTCCACAATCTTGAGGCAATTGTGTTGGTGTTCAGGCAGCTCCCTCAAATGCGACGAAGAGGAACCTCCAAAAACTGATTCATGATTCACACCTTTATGAGGTACCTGAAGATGAAAAGTAAATTAAATCATAGACCCAATAAAGTGATCAGATATCTTTAAAGGATATGACGAACAGTGCCTTACATCTAAGAGCAAAGTCTCCAAGGAAGGAGACGCATCAAGGAAAGAAACCAGAGAAAAATAATCATGAGATGGACAAAAGGTCAGTTCCCAAATCTCAATGGTTAGATGCTTGAGGTAAAGGAATTTGGTAGGCAGCATTGGCGTATTAATCACCTGCACAATAAGTGTCATGTTTGGATTAATCACACATAGGGTATGACTACTGTTGTCGGTGCTGGGATCGGTCGGCCAATCCCCAGCGCCAAACAGAATGCGCTGTGTCCCGTCCCCTGACGGTTGATGCAAGAGCTAGCACAATGAGACAAGGGTTTATCCTGGTTCCGACCGTGAGGTCGTACGTCCAGCAGGGTGCGCTCGGGGCGCTGTACTATCTTGCACCGGAGTGCTTGCAGTGGGGGGCTACAAGCAAGGCGGGAGAGGAGAAGGAGTCTCCAAGTCCCTGAGAACGGGTGCGATTGGGGCGAGTGCCGATATCGCGTGAGGCGGTGTGCGTGGTTGAGTGTCCGTTTTTTTTCTCCTCTCTCGCCCCTCCCTCCTTTTATAGGCCAAGGAGAGAAGGGGGGAGGAGCTTACAAGTACAGGTACAGTGTGTGCTACAGAGGTGTGTACTGGAGAGCGTGGCGCTGGGCGTGCGGTCGTCCTTGACCCTGGCGGGGGATTTATGGCGAGCTCCGGCTTCCGCGGGCGTCATGGCCGTCCCCGTGCTTGTCCTGGAGTGATTTCGAGGGGTGGCGCTACCGTAATCTGCACCCAGCTGCCCGCCGCTGGTCGATTCGAGGGCGTGGTAGGTGGGAAAGGACGAGAGTTGGCGGCACAGGGGCCGGCATGGCGCTTGCTGTCGACCACAGTGCGTGGCGTGCCCGGTTTGCCGGGGAATGGCCGAGAGTTGGTGGATTTGACCCGGCGTTCGTCATCACCGGACCACGCCTGACCAGAGTCCGTACTCGGTTGCTGCTCGTATATTCGTTCGAGGGTTCTTCGCGCCCATTCGAGGGCTGCGCCGGGGGGGGGGGGGGGAAGGACGGGAGCGGGTGGAATAGTGGTGCGGATTGACACCTGCAAGCCCGCACAGGGCCTCGCGCAGCGCCGCATGCGTCCTCACAGTGGTGGTGAGGACGCATAGTGACCGGAGTAGTTGAAACAGCGAGCTCTGCGGTGTCAGCGGCGCAGCGTGGGGAGAGATTGCCTTTTGACTTCGGCGCCCGCCTGATGGGGCGGGCATTAAATGCCGTTGTCGGGCGGGGCGCCGGGGCGTGCCGCGTTATGTAGAGTGGTGGTCTCGAGCGAGGCGGAGTTGGCTCGCCCGCTCGAGGGGGTGCGCGGCCCTCGAGCGAGGCGGAGTTTGCGTTGTGCCTGCTCGAGGGGGTGCGCGGTCCTCGAGCGGGGTGGAGACGGGGGCGCGCAGCTCGGGCCCCCTTGACAGGCGAGCTCGGACGGCCGTTCTTGGGCCGCGATAGGCTGTGACGGGCCGCGCTACCTTGGTGGCCCTTTCGGGTTGCCGGTGATTCGGCCTTTCGTGGTTGATCGTTTTTTGGAGGGTGATTACCCTGATGGTTAGGGGACCCCCTGGGTCTGTCCCCGACAGTAGCCCCCGAGCTTCTGTCGGACTAAGGATCAGTCGGGCAGAGGCTGATGGTTCGCGGGATCGTTCCCGGGCATTCCGCGGGGATTACTCCTTCTTGATTATGCACGTTCTTCCGTGGGGGCGCGCGAGCGCACCCGCGGGTGTAGCCCCTGAGCCCTTGGAGGAGTGAGTTCACTCGTGCAAGGGCTTTGACTTCCGAGGGTTATGTTAGTCGCTCCCCTTTCGACGTGGTGGGGATGAGACCGAGTTATACGGAATTCGGGGAGCGGACCCTGCACGGTTTCGATGCGTTTCGCGCATAGGAGGAGGAGGATATGCTGCATGGAGCCCCCGAGCTCCTGGCCCGAGCGGAGGCGGTCGGAGGGGCTTCTTGTCTTTGAGTTACGACCCTCGCTTCCCCTTCGCGGGGGAGAGGGGTGAGGTCATTCGTGCAACCCTCGAATCGGGCAGCGTACACGGATGCCTCGGTGAGCTGTTAGCGGGTAGTTCAAGTGGACGCCCGTGCCCCGTTCGCTAGGGGTCGGCTCGTGGTCCGGAGACGCGTCCATGTAGCGCTTGCAAAGGTTTGCTAGGTGGGGCTCGGTCCCTTTCGACAGGGTCCGAGGGCGCGAAAGCTCTCCCTCGTTGGGATCCCCCCTACTAGCTGCCTTTTTCCGGCCTTGAACACAACAGGGGCGTCCCCAAACTTCGCGTTCGGGGTAAAGTCCGTTGAACACGCCCGAATTGTCCCTGACTCTGTCGATCCGGAGCGCCTGTCGAACCCTTTCGCGGGCCAGGCTTCGTACTCCTGATCAGTGGGGCCTTGCGAAAGGTGCGGGTCTCCCTCGAGTAGAGGGCTCGAGGGTTGGTCGAGTGTAACCGGCAGCCTGCGCATTGCTTAATCTGGGGTGCCCATCGAGCTCTTTCGAGGCTTGGGCTTCGGGCCCCTGATCAGTATTACCCCACGCCTCGAGGCGGAGAGGGGTCGTTGTCTTACCCTGGAAGGAATCCAACGGTTGGGTCGTTTCGGTTTTGCGGGCCCGCGCACGACCGCTGGCGGGCGTGGTCGTGGCTGACGTGGCACGGAGTGGGCGAGATGGGCGTAGCGAGCGCGCCTTTTTAGGCAGAGTTGGCGTGCGCCGGGGAGAGGCGAGGCGACGGGCGGTCAGGCGCCGCTGCCGCGTCGTTTCGTTTTACCGTGCCGCAGTAAATGCCGCCGCTCACGCGTGCTGTCCCGCGGGAAAAAAGGGGAGGGGCCCCCTGGTTGTCAGCGACGTGCCACGTGCGCGTCCGGCCTGTTGCCAATGGGTTGGCGTGTCGCGGCAGGGACGAGTCCGTTCCCTTATAAAAGGAGAGCGGGGGGGGGGGGGGGGGTAAGGGAATTTCTTACCTTCGCCATTCCTCGCGCCAGCTCTCGCCTCTGCCTTTCTCTTGCTTCCGAGCCCGCTAGCCGCTTTCTGTCTTCGTCGCTTTCGCTCCTTGCTCCGCCGTCCGTCATGGTGATCATCGAAGGCGTCACCGAGTGGACTCCGTCCACCGCTACCGAGCACCTCCTGGAGGGCCTGGTGAACGGCGGGCAGCTCTCGCCCCGGGGCGATCCGTCGCGGCCGGCGTGGATTGTCCCGGCGCCGGCGGCCAGGGTGCCGAACCCGCCGGCGGGGTACGTGGTGAGCTTCATCCGCTTCCACGAGCGGGGCTTCAACGTACCCACCAGCCAGTTCATGCGGGGCCTCTGCCACTACTATGGCGTGGGGCTCCACAACTTCTCCCCCAATGCCGTTTCTCAGGCGGCGGCCTTCGTCGGCGTCTGTGAGGGCGTGCTGGGGATTGAGGCGCACTGGGACCTGTGGGTCCACCTCTTCCGCGCCGAGCTCAGCACGTCTGGTGCGGGGAGGGGGGTGCGCCGTTCTTCGTGCGCCGGCGGTCTTACGCTCACGCCGCTCGAGTCTCGGAAGCACCTGTATCCGGCCTGCAGGATGACTACCAACAACAGCGGCTGGGCCAAGGGGTGGTTTTACCTGCGCAACGACGGCCTGGGGTTGCCGGAGTACACCGGCAAGGTCTTGACGGAGAAGGCCGACTCCGGGAGCTACGGTGTTTCCGACGAAGGTCAGCGGAAGAGGCTCCGCCCTATCGTCGACGCCCTTTGTACCCTGGAGGGGTCGGGCCTGACCGTAGCGCACGTGCTCGTGCACTGTCATCGCCGCCGGGTGGTTCCCCTCATGGAGAGGCAGCTTCCTCTGTTCCGGATGACAGAGGGCGCCGACCCGGCGGCACTTGTGGCTTCGCGCATGTTGCCGGAGCCACTCCTTGAAGAGTACGTCGTCACGAGGGTGCGAACGGCGGTGCATCCCGACACCATGCCGAGCGACCTCTGGTCGTTCCGGCTGCGCCCCGACGAGGGCCACGTTTTGTCGGTGAGTCGCCATTCTCCCTCTCCGAACTGTCGGATTGATTAACTTAGGATTCCCTTCCTCAATTCATCGTGATTTCAGGAGGTGAACTGCGGCCTCTACCGCTCCCTCGCGCCGACTCCGGAGGTGCGCGCTTCGAACCGCGCCCGCCGTGACCGCGAGAGGGACGCGAAGGAGGCAAAAAGAGCTAGCAGCCGGAGGAGGCAGTCCCGGCGGGATGCGCACCAGGCGGCGCTTCGCCATTGGAGGAGGGACGGCGGGGCGCCGCCGTCGTCCCCCGAGGACTCCCCGGACCCTCCCAGCGAGGAGGAGGATGAGGAGGAGGAGATCGATGCCGGCGGGGTTCCGCCCGCCGGTGAGGAGGAGGAGATGGCCGCGCTGCAGTCCGGGGCGGGCGCGGCGAGCCCGGGCGATATTGCGCCGGTGGCAGCGCGGACGGCGGTCGCGCCTGCCCGACCCGCGGCGCTGCGGGCGCGAGCGACTTCCTCCTCTACTGCGGGCGCGCCGCGCCGCAGCGGATTGCATGCCGAGGGCTCGGGGGGTTCGCAGCCCCCGAGCGGGTTGAGGGGGTCCTCGAGTTCGAGGAGGGCTCCCTCAATGGGCAGCTCGAAGCGGAAGCTGCAGGCGCTGCAGGATTGCGTCCGGTAAGTTCTGCCTCGTATTTTTTCGCAGCTTTCCATCGTTGTTTGGTTTTTTGTTTCGTAATTTCCGCTTTTTTCCCTTCAGATTCAGCGCTCGTGGCGCCACCAAGGCCAACCCCAGCCTCGCGCCTAAGAAGGCATTGAAGGTTGGGGCGTCGGATTCCCCTTACGCCGGGGGATCGCGTTCGCGCGGGACTCCGCATCCCGCGGCGATGTCCGCAGTGACGCCGGTGGAGCCGGCGCCGGGGGCGCGTGTTCCCGGCCGGCGGAGGCGGAGCGGGAGGTGACGCCCCTGGTGGCGGAGCCGGGGCAGGACGCCCCGGTGGTGGAGGTGGAGCCGGGGCACGGCGCCCTGGTGGCGGATGCGGGCGAGCAGGGGGGCCGTGCCACCGCCGTGATCCCCACTGGAGGGAGGCGGGAGGTGGTCGTGCCGGTCGGCGGCACGGTCATCCTGCCGGCTTTGGGTCCCGCGCAAGGCGTGGCCCAAGGTGGTGATGGCGGGCACATTCCCCCCGCAGGGGTGGCTGCGGCCGAGGTGTCGGCGGCGCGCTTCTTGGCCCAGGGGCCGCTGCAGATGCCCGTGGCCAGGGGAGCGGCGGAGTGGGATGCGGCCGAGGTGGCGCTACTTCAGGGTCGACGTGGCCCGAGCGTGTGGCCAGAGGAGCCTGGCGTCTCTGCCCGGGTCTGGCAGGGCATGGCGGAGGAGAACGAGCTGTGGGCTCAGGCAGAACGGGTCGGGACGGACCTGGAGCGGGCCATCTTAGCCGTCGCCGATCTCCATTCCAGGCAGGCGTTGGAACTCTTCGAGGTATCCCCGCGCTCACCTCAGCACTTCGAGATTGTTTTTAGTCTATGTCTTATCCTCGATGGTTCTTCGTGCAGCTTCTGCGGTAGGAGGCGGCAGACAAGACCACGTGCATCGCGGACTTGTACGCCGACCTTCGTCGGTTCCGTCAGGCGAACGCGGACCTGGGCACGGAGGTGACCCAGCTCACCGTCCGGGTGAGGGAGGCGGAGACGGCCGCCCGCGCACACGAAGAAGCCAAGGCTCGCGCGGAGCGGGAGCGCGACGCCGAGAGAGGCACGGCGGAGCGGGAGGCCCGAGCCTCGGCCGCGGCGTTGGAGCGGCTCGAGCTCGAGCGCAAGGCGCGTGAGGAGGTCGGGGCCAGGCTGCTGGATGCACAGGGCCAGCTCCAGCAGGAGCGGGAGGCGCTGGCGGCGGAGCGGACGCGGCTCGAGCGGGAGCGCAAGGCGCGCGATGCCGCACAGTCCCAGCTCGCGGAGGCGACGGCCCGGGCAGAGCAAAAGGCCCAAGAGGCCGAACAGCTGGGCCGCGCGCTTCGAGAGAAGGAGGGTGCGCTGGCCACCGCGGAGGGCCTGCTCCAGCAAGAGCGCACGGCGCTTACCGAGGCCAGGGCCTTGGTAGACGGTATGGCTTTACGCTTTCCTGGCTTTCTTGGCTGTTTCTGTGTTGGAGTTCGTCTTGACGTGCTCGAGCCTTGTCAGGGTTGCGGAGGGCCGAGGCCGAGAAGGCGGACAAGGTGGTGGCTGTTCAAGCCACCTACTCCGAGGCTCAGGGGGAGCTCGAGATGCTGAGGGCTGCCGCCGACGCCGCATGCCGGGACATCCAGTGCGTCGACATCCCGTCGGGGTTGCAGTCGGGGTCGTCGTTACCCAGCCGCCTGCGGTCTTTGGGAGGCTGCGTGACGGAGTGCCTCGAGAACGCCCTTCACCTTGGTGTGAAGAAGGCACTCGGCGTGGTGTCGATGCATTATGACATCGACCTCGCGGCGGTGGCGCGCGGCTACTTCATCAACGCAGACCTAGATGACGACGCCGCCCTTGCCGCTCTCGACGAGGCCGACGACGGCGCCGAGGACGCCGCCACGGCGCTTGCCGCCAAGTTCGGGCGCGAGCTTTTTCCTGGAGAGGATGAAGATGCGTGCGCGGATATCGAGCCTGGGGTCGCGGCTGCCACCGAAGCCGAGGTTGATCCTGAGGACGACGCCGTGGCGTCCCTTGAGGAGGCCATTGCCTCGGTGCGCCGTGATGACGATGGTCCTGGGGCCCTCGCGTCGGTTCCTTCGACCGTCGCCGCCGAGGCCACCGCGCCCCCGCAGGAAGGTGGAGCCTGAAGGGTTCAGGCTTAGTATCTAGATGCATCTTAGTTTTTAGGAGACTAGCTCTGTACATAAACTAAGATTGAAAGTCGATTGTGCGTTTCGAACTTGTTTGATTGTTCTATTGTGCTACTCTTGGCTTGGAGAGATTTTGGCCGGGTATTTCGAATCCGCGAGTAATTAAGGCGTGGAGTGGAGAGGGAGGTGCCGTATCCCTTCGCGGGTATAGGCGGTCTCACGGCTCAACCGGCTCCAGCTTTAGTTAGCTCGCGCCCCGCATCTCTCTAAGCGCCTCGAGTTTCAGCACAATTTTTGAAAATTGGGACGATTAGGGGGGTAAACCCCCCTGCAGCCCCCGAGGGGGGCTTGGCTCTATTGAGAATAGAACCAAGTCCCCCTTGTTCACGCTGTTAGTAACAATGTTTTCATGTTTTTCGCAAACTTTTCATTGTTGTTAACTAAGAACATGAAGTATTTACAAGAAATACTGAGAGTTTTAAGGATAGAAGCGACGTAGCTGTTGGATGTTCCAGGCGTTGGTGAAGACCTCGCCCTTCTTGTTCGCCAGCTTGTAAGTGCCAGGTTTGAGGACTTTGGCGATGATGAATGGTCCTTCCCATGGCGGAGTGAGCTTGTGACGCTCTCGATTGTCTTGGCGCAACCTCAGCACCAGGTCCCCTTCGTGGAGGTCTCGACGCCGCACCCTCTGAGCTTGGTATCGCCAGAGCGATTGTTGGTAGCGTGCTGAGTGAAGCAACGCTACGTCGCGAGCCTCATCCACCTGGTCCAGCGAATTCTCGCGGTTCCGCTGGTTTTGGTCTTCCTGGTAGGCCTTGAGCCTCGGAGACCCGTACTCCAAGTCTGTTGGGAGGACGGCTTCGGCGCCGTAGACGAGGAAGAACGGGTTGAAGCTTGTGGCTCTGCTTGGGGTTGTCCTGAGACTCCAGATCACCGATGGCAGCTCAGCAACCCACTTCCGGCCAAACTTGTTCAGCTTGTTGAAGATTCTTGGCTTCAGGCCTTGTAGTATCATGCCGTTGGCACGTTCTACTTGGCCGTTCGTTTGCGGATGTGCTACGGCCGACCAATCTACGCGAATGTGATGGTCGTCGCAGAACTCCAAGAATTTCTTGCCGGTGAATTGGGTGCCGTCGTCGGTGATGATCGAGTTGGGTACCCCGAATCGGTGGATGATGTCGGTGAAGAACAACACGGCCTGCTCAGATCTGATGCTGGTGATGGCTCGGACCTCGATCCACTTCGAGAACTTGTCGATGGCCACCAACAAGTGGGTGAAGCCCCCGGGCGCTGGGCGGAAGGGCCCCACGAGATCCAACCCCCAGACCGCGAAAGGCCATGTTACGGGGATGGTCTGCAGGGCGCGCGCCGGGAGATGCGTCTTTCGTGCGTAGAATTGGCACCCTTCGCAGGTGCGCACGACCTCGTTCGCGTCGGACACGGCGGTGGGCCAGTAAAAGCCTTGCCGGAATGCGTTACCCACGAGGGTACGCGGCGCCGCGTGGTGTCCGCATGCCCCGGCGTGGATGTCGCGGATCAACTGCCTTCCCTCGGGGATGGGGATGCATCGCTGCAAGATCCCCGAGGTGCTGCGCTTGTACAGCTCACCGCCGACCGAGACAAAGGTCTTGGCCCTTCTGGCGATGCGGCGCCTCTCGGTTCGGTCCGAGGGCAGCTCCCCGCGGTCGATCCACGCGAGGTACGGATCACGCCAGTCTTGTGGTCGCGTGTCTACGTCGATTTCCATGGCCTCGGCCGAAGAAATTTCAGCGTCGAGGGCTTCGAGCCCCTCTTTCTAGGGGTCCTCTTCCATGGGCTCGACCCCCGCAGCCCCCGAGGGCGTCCTGAGGGCTCCGGCCTTTGGTTCAAAGTTGACGGAGGGTTGATCGAGGTCGCGGGCGAAGACGTTCGGAGGAACGGTGATTCGCTCTGACGCGATCTTGGCCAGCTGATCTGCTTCCTCGTTGTATTTGCGCACGATGTGGTTCAGCTCGAGGCCATAGAATTTGTCCTCGAGACGACGAACCTCGTTGCAATACGCCTCCATCTTTTCGTCGCGGCAGCTTGCGTTCTTCATCACTTGGTCGATGACCAACTGAGAATCTCCCCGGACATCGAGGCGTTTGATGCCGAGGTCGATGGCGATGCGGAGCCCAGCGAGGAGGGCTTCGTACTCCGCCATGTTGTTCGACGCTGGGAAGTGCAAGCGAACCACGTACCGGATATGTTCTCCGAGGGGTGAGACGAAGAGGAGGCCCGCGCCTGCCCCGGTTTTCATCACTGACCCGTCGAAGTACATGGTCCAGCATTCGGCTTGGATCTGCGGCGGTGGAAGTTGGACGTCGGTCCACTCAGCGACGAAATCCACTAAGGTTTGCGACTTTATCGCCTTTCGCGGCGCGTAGGAGAGAGTCTCCCCTACGAGCTCCATAGACCACTTCGCTATTCTACCCAAGACGTCCGGGTTGCGGACTATCTCCCCCAAAGGGAAAGATGAGACCACGGTGACCGGGTGGGCCTCAAAGTAGTGTCGCAGCTTTCGCCGCGCGAGCACTACAGCGTAGATTAGCTTCTGGATCTGTGGATACCACATCTTGGTTTCGGTCAGCACCTCGCTGACATAGTACACCGGCCTCTGGACCGGCAGAGCGTGGCCCTCCTCTGTCCTTTCCACAACGATGACGGCGCTGACAACTTGCGTTGTCGCAGCCACATATAGGTAGAGGGGCTCGCCGTTCTGCGGCGGCGTGAGGATGGGTGCGCGCGCGAGCGACGCTTTTAGCCCGTCGAGGGCTCTTTGGGCTTCGGGGGTCCATGAAAAGCGTTCGTGCTTTTTTAGGAGCCGGTACAAAGGTAAGCCCTTTTCACCAAGTCGAGAGATGAAGCGGCTGAGTGCTTCGAGGCAGCCCAGTACCCTTTGCACCCCCTTGAGTTCCCGAATTGGCCCCATTCGTTCCAGGGCCGAGACTTTTTTGGGGTTGGGTTCGATGCCTCGTTGGGAGACGATGAAACCCAATAGCATGCCTCGCGGCACTCCGAATACGCATTTTTCCGGATTCAACTTTACCCCGTTCGCCCGGAGGCAACCGAATGTGATTTGCAAATCGTTGACCAGATCGTTCGCCTTTCTGGTTTTTACAACGATATCGTCAACATATGCCTCAACGGTCCGCCCGATGTGGCTTCCGAAAACGTGTTGCATACATCGCTGGTATGTAGCTCCAGCGTTTCGGAGGCCGAACGGCATAGTGACGTAGCAAAACATGCCAAACGGGGTGATGAAAGAAGTCGTGAGCTGGTCGGACTCTTTCATCTTGATTTGATGATAACCGGAATAAGCATCAAGAAAGCATAGCAATTCACACCCAGCGGTGGAGTCTACTATCTGATCTATTCTAGGCAAAGGAAATGGAACCTTAGGGCATGCTTTGTTTAAACCGGTATAATCTACGCACATGTGCCATTTTCCATTTTTCTTCTTAACTAGAACAGGATTGGCAAGCCAGGTCGGGTGAAATACCTCTTTGATGAATCCGGCTTGCAGGAGCTTGTGCACCTCCTCCCCGATGGCGCGGCGCTTTTCCTCGTCGAACCGCCGCAGTCGCTGTACCACCGGCTTGGAGTGAGGCTTGATGTCGAGGCTGTGCTCGGCGACCTCCCTCGGAATCCCCGGCATGTCCAAGGGTCTCCACGCGAAGATGTCGGCGTTGGCGCAGAGGAAGTCGACGAGCACTGCTTCCTATTTGGGGTGGAGGGTGGTGCTGACCCTCAACGCCTTGCCCTCGAGGGCATTGGGGTCGAGGGGCACCGCCTTGGTGTGCTCTGCAGCCTCGAAGGTGCCCGCGTGCCTTTTGGTGGAGTCGACTGCTTCGTTCGCCATCTTCTCCAAGTCCGCCACCAGGGTCTCGCTGTAGGCGAGCGCTTCCGCGCCCTCGACGCACTCGATGTCGCACGCGTAAGCGTGCTCGTACGACGATCCCACGGTGATGACGCCCTTTGGCCCTGGCATCTTCATCTTGAGGTAGGCGTAGTTGGGGACCGCCATGAACTTGGCATAGCACGGACGCCCGAAAATAGCGTGGTACGCTCCAGGGAATCCCACCACCTCGAAGGTGAGGGTCTCCCTCCGAAAGTTATCGGGAGTACCGAAGCAAACGGGCAGGTCGATCTGCCCGAGGGGTTGGACCCGTTTTCCCGGCGCGATGCCGTGGAACGGCGCCTTGCTTGGCCTCAGCTGGTTCGTGCCGATGCCCATGAGCTCTAAGGTGTGGACGTAGAGGATGTTGAGGCTGCTGCCCCCGTCCATCAGCACCTTGGAGAATCGCGTGTTGCCGATGACGGGGTCGACGACAAGCGGATAGCGCCCCGGATTCGGGACATAGTCCGGATGGTCCTCGCGGCCGAAGGAGATGGTCTCGTCCGACCAGGTGAGGTAAGTTGGCGTCGCGGGGTGAACGGAGAAGACCTCTCGGCGTTCACGTCTTTGCTCCCGGGACGTCGCGTTCACTGTGGGCCCCCTACGATGAAGAATACATTCTCCACATGGGGGAACTCGTCGTTGCCGCCATCGCCCGTATCCTTCTTCGGGCCATCCTCCTTCGCGGAGGTGCGCCTGAAGTAACCCTTGATCATCCCACACTGTTCGAGGGTGTGGGTGACAGGGCCCTTATGGTACGGGCATGGCTTCTTCAGCATCTCGTCGAACAGGCCTCCCCCCTGAGGGGGACCTCGAGGGCCTTTGCGGCCTCGCTCGACCACGAGGGCGTCATCAGAGTCCTCGCCCTGCTGCTGCTGCTGCGCGGCTTGCCGAGGCTTCTTGCCCTTACCGCCTCGTTTCTGCTTTTTTGCCTTTGCCTTGGGTTTGCTGCCCTCCGCGGGCAGCACCTCCGCGCGCTTCCCCTTGGTCTTGCCGTCGAAGATTGCCCCGACAGCCTCCTCTCCAGAGGCGAAGTTGGTGGCGATGTCGAACAGAGCGTTGACGCTGGTGGGATGGTTTCGCCCCAGCTCGCGCACCAGCTCTCGACAGGTCGTGCCTTCGAGGAAGGCGTGGATGATTTCGGAGTCACCCACGCTCGGGAGCTCGGTGCAGCGCTTGGAGAAGCGGCGGATGAAGTCCCTCAGCGGCTCGTCGGCCCCCTGCCGGCACCCGCGCAGGTCCTAGGAGTTTTCGGGGCGCACGTATGTGCCCTGGAAGTTACCCACAAACATCCTGACCAGGTCGTCCCAGTCGTGGATTTGGTTCGCGGGTAGGTGTTCGAGCCATGTCCGCGCCGAGTCCGCGAGATGAAGCGGAAGGTTGCGGATGATCATGGCATCGTCGGTGGCCCCGCCCAACTGGCAAGCCAGGCGATAGTCGTTGAGCCACGTCTCAGGTTTCGTCTCACCCAAATACTTGGTGATGGTGGTCGGCTGACGAAAGCGCGGCGGGATGGCGGCCGAACGGATCTTCCGGCTGAACACAGGAGTTCCAGGGGGTTCCGGCGTCGGGCTTTTGTCCTCCTCGCTGTCATAGCGACCCCCCGTCGGGGGTGCCTGCTGCGAGGAGGCGCCGCGTCTTGCCTCTTCCTGTTCAGGACGTTGCGCGCATCACCATCGTCGACGGCGCCCCGCGTGTCCACGAGTCGGTCCTTCGCAGACCTCCTCGTTTCGCGGTCGCTGGTCACGAGCGCCCTTCCGTCGTTCGTTGGACGGTGAGGCGTCCACGCGCCCCTGGGTGGGGTATGGATGGATTGTTCCTTATCCCACTTGCTTCCTTCGGCTCTCGAATTGGCCTGGTGGCGCATGCAGGAGGCGGAACTTTCCGCTTGTTGAACGGCCGCTTCTTCGACAAGGGCCTGCACCTGGCGCCGCATGCTGCGCGCTTCTGGTGTCGATGGTTCGGGCATGGCCCGAATCAGGGTTGCTGCGGCGACGAGCTTCTGGCTTGCTCGTGGCGGCATGGCAGGGCTGGCGTCGTCGCCGTCGCCCATGATGCGCGCTTGAGCGATACGCCCGGCGGCTCACGCGCGTTCGCCGCGCTTGGGCTGCCGGGCTTCCAGAGTTGCGCGCAGCTCCTGTACCTGCTGGCGCTCCTGTCGGAGCCTGGCTTCCAGCTCTTGCACCTGCGCGAGCTGTGCCTGCGCGAGTGCGGCTTCGCCCGTTGGCTCGACGGGCGCTGGTGGTGGTTCGTCGGGTCCAGCTCCGTCGCGCGTTTCTTCATCCTCTCCCACGGACTCTAGTTCGCCGTCGAGGACGAAGCATTCCCGCGTGGGGTCGTATTCCCCTTCGCTGGAATCGTCGGAGCAGGTGAGGCAGAAGTCCGCGACGGCCTGGAAGGAGAGAAGGCCTTCGCGGTCGCGTAGCCCAGAGTATTCCAGGTCTGGGTGATCCTGACCGTGCACACTTCCCCCGTCGTCCGACTCGGACCGGGGCCCGCCGGGCGAGGAAATGTTGAGGTCGCGAATCGGACCCAGCTGGTGACCCGGCGAATCCTCGTGCGCGTTCGGGTTGGCGCTGATTGCCGCGGAGTAACTTGCGGCCGTGTTGCTCATTCTGAGCGGGAGTGGTGCCAACCCGGCCATATTTTCCCGGCGCGCTCCCTCCGTGGGAGCCGCCGGCGGGGGTGCGCCCCCCTGTAATGCGGCGGCGGGCTGGAGCCACAGGTGTGCGTCCCAATCAGGGAGGACGACGCGCGGGGCAACGCGCCGTTCCTCGTGAATCTGCAGCTCGCGCAGTCTTCATCGTCTCCTGAGGTTGGGTGGCGTTGGCGGTGCCGGGGTGATAGCTATCATGCCGGGTGCCCTGGACGCGAGCCGCATGAGGAGGCCCTCACCGGTCGCTTCGAACTCCAGGCTCCCGAACATGATCCGGTACCCGCGCGGAAGCGGGCCGGGGGACCCCGGGGCGGATCGTGATGGCATGGCCTTGGCGTGGCCTGCCGTCAAGGGAACTGATCGGGTGTGGTTGATCACAGCGCAGCCCCCTACCTGGCGCGCCACTGTCGGTGCTGGGATCGGTCGGCCAATCCCCAGCGCCAAATAGAATGCGCTGTGTCCCGTCCCCTGACGGTTGATGCAAGAGCTAGCACAATGAGACAAGGGTTTATCCTGGTTCCGACCGTGAGGTCGTACGTCCAGCAGGGTGCGCTCGGGGCGCTGTACTATCTTGCACCGAAGTGCTTGCAGTGGGGGGCTACAAGCAAGGCGGGAGAGGAGAAGGAGTCTCCAAGTCCCTGAGAACGGGTGCGATTGGGGCGAGTGCCGATATCGCGTGAGGCGGTGTGCGTGGTTGAGTGTCCGTTTTTTTTTCTCCTCTCTCGCCCCCTCCCTCCTTTTATAGGCCAAGGAGAGAAGGGGGGAGGGGCTTACAAGTACAGGTACAGTGTGTGCTACAGAGGTGTGTACTGGAGAGCGTGGCGCTGGGCGTGCGGTCGTCCTTGACCCTGGCGTGGGATTTATGGCGAGCTCCGGCTTCCGCGGGCGTCATGGTCGTCCCCGTGCTTGTCCTGGAGTGATTTCGAGGGGTGGCGCTGCCGTAATCCGCACCCAGCTGCCCGCCGCTGGTCGATTCGAGGGCGTGGTAGGTGGGGAAGGACGAGAGTTGGCGGCACAGGGGCCGGCATGGCGCTTGCTGTCGACCACAGTGCGTGGCGTGCCCGGTTTGCCGGGGAATGGCCGAGAGTTGGTGGATTTGACCCGTTGTTCGTCATCACCGGACCACGCCTGACCGGAGTCCGTACTCGAGGGCTGCGCCGGGGGGGAAAGGACGGGAGCGGGTGGAATAGCGGTGCGGATTGACGCCTGCAAGTCCGCACAGGGCCTCGCGCAGCGCCGCATGCGTCCTCACAGTGGTGGTGAGGACGCATAGTGACCGGAGTAGTTGAAACAGCGAGCTCTGCGGTGTCAGCGGCGCGGCGTGGGTAGAGATTGCCTTTTGACTTCGGCGCCCGCCTGATGGGGCGGGCATTAAATGCCGTTGTCGGGCGGGGCGCCGGGGCGTGCCGCGTTATGTAGAGTGGTGGCCTCGAGCGAGGCGGAGTTGGCTCACCCGCTCGAGGGGGTGCGCGGCCCTCGAGCGAGGCGGAGTTTGCGTTGTGCCTGCTCGAGGGGGTGCGCGGTCCTTGAGCGGGGTGGAGACGGGGGCGCGCGGCTCGGGCCCCCTTGACAGGCGAGCTCGGACGGCCGTTCTTGTGCCGCGATAAGCTGTGACGGGCCGCGCTGCCTTGGTGGCCCTTTCGGGTTGCCGGTGATTCGGCCTTTCGTGGTTGATCGTTTTTTGGAGGGCGATTACCCCGATGGTTAGGGGACCCCCTGGGTCTGTCCCCGACAACTGTCATATGTATCTATCGCTGCACTACAGCATGTAAAGTCTTAAGAGTATACCTCAGAACACGAAGTAATTACAAGAGTCTCAATATTTGGCATAATGGACGGAAGCTCAGCACGAGCATAATAGACCATGTCCGGATAGTGCATGTTCAATTTCTTCATTTTCGATGGTTGTCCAAGTGATAGTTTCATCTTTTCTCCGGAAAAGTCAATAATCGAGAGATTCGGAGCTTTGCAGTCTATCACCTGCGAACTATAGCAACCAACAACAATCAGGCAGCTGAGCTGCTGCAGTACACAAGGTATCTTCAGGAAAATGATCTCCTTGCAATCATAGAGCCTCAACTGCTCCAAAGCAAGAGAGTTGGAAAGAAGGCACTCTAATTCATCCCCTGTAATACGAACTGAACTCAGATCCAGGATTGTAAGTCTTCTCAAGGGGCCAAGTTCAGATGTGGGATGAAAAACACAAGAGTCGAGTTGAAGATCCTGAATTGAATTTCTAACACCATCAGATAAAAGCCAGCATGGGAAGTTGTACTTTTTATATAGCAAAAGGTTGAGCGTTTCTATCCCTGGTGTAGCAGCAACCTGGAGCCAACTATCAACATAAGGAAACGTGCTTTCTTCACCACCTAAATTAAGCTCCAATGTCTTCAAGCCAATTGCCGAGTGGTTTCTCAGAATCCTAACGATATTCCAGGCGAACTCTTCTGCACCTTCCTTTGGGAGAATCGTTGTCCAATTCAAGGTGAGGTTGGGATGACATCTCCAGGAACGTAGAAAGGCATGAGAAAGACAAGCAGCACGAGCTGCATCACGCATTGGCATTAGGAAATGTATATGACACCAGATGTCCTGCATGCACAAGAATGTGATACAATTTTAAAATTATGGCCAAATAGAATTTCAACATTGAAGCCAAAAGGAACATCGTCTACCCCAGGAGCTCTCTGTGATTTCACAAGGTGCGCTCTAATTACATAGGTGTATGATGCAATTGAATAATGTAACATTTTTGGCAAGTAAACTGAGCAGATACGTTTTTTTCCCCAAATAGTGCTGTTGGTGGCTTTCTGGGAACAAAGATGATAGTTAATAATGGCTGGCATTGACCAACTACTGGTTTTTGTACATTTGGGTCAAACAAAATGCACAGGAAGATGCTAATTGTGCAATAGTATGTTATAAATAGGCCAAAATAGCAAAACAAGGAGAAATAGATACGTCATTTATGCATAGAGTATGTACTTTTGGGGTAAAAAAAGTACAAATAGTACGCATGAATGTACCAAAAACAAACAGAACCCCATGAAACAGAATCAAGAAACTTTGACAGTTACAGTGTAAGATAGTGAATACAGTAAAAAGAAGGATCATTTTTTTTTCTAGACTGAATAATCAAATGCTCGCAGGGGGTCTGCATCAGTCCACGTTAGGCTGCACCTTCTAAGGAAGCTAGAGGTAGTCTTAAATTTCATGGCAACTGCATCAGTGCAGAGGCTGCTGGAAATAATTTGGCATACTATCTGCTCAAGGATATATTTAATATGTATTTACAGGGAGAAGATGAATGCAATTCTGATATGGTTAAGAACAATAGATATATAACTAAGTCTATGATGGTTCTGTTGATATAACTGTGTGCATGCCGGACTGGTTTCGGGTCTTTCAAAAGAAAACAAAATATATAACTGTTTGCTCAGCAAATCAAATCTTTGCAGAATCAGCAAAAAGGACAGCCAAACCCGGGGATCCTAGGCTGTTCTGATTATACTGTATATTTTATCCAAAACAGGATGTGGTTCTATCAACTATCAAAAAGCACCAACAGTCCAATACCTCATTACTAATATATGCTCAGGTTCTCGACGGAAGAACTTACTCAGGACAAGTGAGAAAATATCGAATGTGTATTGATCCAAGAACCTCCAAGAATATTGAACCGAGAATTACAGAGAATTTGAGGTTCTTTACCCATCATAAATGAAAATGTGTATAGATAATATTATAAATGTGGTGGCAATGTTACCAGTCTTTCCACAGAGAAGTTAGAGCAGTGCAAAGCTACTAATTGACTAGTAGTGGGACCCTGGTTAATTGCAGAACTATACACAAACAATATTCAGCTAGCAGAATCATATGAATTAGTTTATTTAGAGCAGTCACAGTGAAATGTGTACAGATAATACCTCAGGAAGGCATGGGATTAAATAGCTCAATGGTTCTTCATGTGGAGAATCAGCATCACCAGGGGCGCAACCAACGGAGGACATGCTCAGATCTGAATACAAAAACCGAAGTTGGTAGGTAAAATACACGGTCAGATCAGAATACAAAAATAACACAAACTAGGGTTTGGGGTGTTCGATTTCGCACAGCAGGAGAGAGGACGGACGCTCGTCGCCGATGAAGGCGCCCGGTGCAAGATCTCCGGTAGGGGGAAGGGGAGGCGGCGGCTGAGCGAGCCCTATCGAGGCTGGAGAGGAGATACGCGGTTTATTTTTTCAACTTAGTCCAATGGAAAGAGTTTTTTTATAATAATCTATACTAGAAGATCGAGTTCTTTTGAAAACTTTTGCTACCAACTAAAACCCGTGTATCCCTCACAATTGACCCACCTGAACCCACGTTGAAGAAAGAAAAAGAAAATATTGTAAAAGTTTTTTTTTGACGGAGCGAAAAATCCGTGTGAGTTCACCTCTAGCCCTCCGTTTTTTCTTCACCAGTGTTTTTTGTATCCATTTTTTTTTTTGGAAAGAAAAAATGAGTTTTTTTAAGGAATCAACGTCCTAACCGGTAAAACCCCCTCAGAGTTTTTTTGGAAATGAATAAACGAATTTTTTTTCTGAACTGAAAAAATAAGTTTTTTTTAAAGAATCAATGTCCGAACGGGTAAAACCTCATCGCAGTTTTTTTTTTCTATACACAATTATCCCGTATTGCCGATAAACAATAGATTGGAGAGTTTTTCTCCATATAAATAAAGACCAACTATCTCAAAAAATCACGTGCCTCTAGATTTGAGAATACCTAAAGCTCTATGTAAATGATAGTGCGAATATAAAGTATTTTTAAAAGCGCTTCGCATGACTGGTATGTTTACCTTGGCCCACCCAAGTGACATTGTTTTAATACCTATGTGTCATCAATAAACGTGTGTGCGGCACGGTGAGTTCTCGCTAGTAATACTAAAAATACGATATTTATAAAAAAATATTTTTTCTTCTAACTAGCAATAACACACGTGGCAAACATGTTTAATAGAAAATAAGATTTTGTACCATATAGTTGGCCGGAGACCATATTTGTTACGAACTCGACGATCTCCTACTACAGAGTGATATGTTTATTTGTGTGCGGAATCGTAGGAGAAATAATGTTTTAATAATCGATGGGTCCATTGGACGTCTAAAGTTTTGGATCTTTATTACCTATATATAAGATACTAAAAGTAAGCATCGAATCTATGTGCGTTCTTCCGTGCGTCATTTCGTACGTCTTGTCGGTGTCCGGATCGGCTGCCCGACACTAACCAGAACGAATGCGCTGCGCCTACTCTCTCGATGGTTGATGCGAAGGATAACACAATGACACCGGATTTATCCTGGTTCCGGCCGCGGGGCCATACGTCCAGCAAGGGAGGTACACGCACTGTATTACTCCGCACCGGGGTGACTGTAGTAGGGGTTTACAAGCGAGGTGGGAGAGGAAGCGGAGATCTCCAAGTCCCGAGCGTAACCGGTGGATGTGTTGTGAACTCTGGTGGGTGAACTATGTTTGCGAGTGTCGCTGCTCGATGGTCTGTGTGTGTTCGTCTGTTGGTCGTCGGCCCTTGGCCGGGCGTCTACCTCCCCCTTTTATAGTCCAAGGAGGGGCAGAGATACATGCATCGTACAGTAAAATCTACAGTCCTCAGGTACCGAGTATGGTGCCGGGCGTGGAGGTTGTCCTGCGGATCCTTTTACCCGGCGCAAATCGCTGAACGTCTGCCAACTTCAGTGGATGGCGGTATGATGGCCCCTGTAAAAAGTACATGTCCCTATGCTTGTCCTGAAGTGTCTTCGAGGGGCTATGTCGTTCGGTGTCTGAGCCTGGTCGTCAATTGTACACCCGTTTGAGGTTTCTCCCGTACCTTATCGAGGGCTTCGTCATGGGATCCGTACGGGGTCGGGAACACAGGAGCGCCAGAGCCTTCAGCACAGGTCCGATCTGTCACACCCGGATTTACACAGAAATCCGAATGCTGCCATATGTGTGCCCAGGAAGTCCACAGAACACATATAGCTTACAAATATGGAACTCATAGAACATCAGAGTTTACCTAAAAAAACACAGCGGAAGTCTATGTATTAACTCTCTCGACAGGTAGAGCCTCAAGTCCACAGGGACACCTACAGGTTGACCACAGCTCAGAAGTAATGGAAAATTCTCAGGAAACTCAGTAGTTGTCTCAATCACTAATTCATCTGTTACCCGTCCGGGAGTTTGTTGAATAATGGCAAGTGTAAGTAAAACATTTACTTAGCAAGTATAGCACGGTGTATGAAGGCTTAAAAGAAGGCTTGACACGGCTAAACTGCATTAGCACTTTTAGTTGATTCATTTTAGCATTAACCAGGTTACTACAAGTGAATGAAGTCCCAGTTGCAACCCGATTAATAAAGTATAAGTGACATTAAGCATAAATAAACATCATCTTCTAATCATAAAGGATCTAGGCCGCTCATGACCTTGAACAAGGCTATCATGATAGATTGTATACTCTGCAGAGGTTTCGCCCTTTACCCACCAGTCGCGTAAAAGTTCAAAAGAACTTTGCACCTAACCACACACATCAACACTTCCGAGGTGTGACGGCATAGGGACGCTACGAGGTTTTTCACAAGACACCCTAACAAGACAGTAGCTGCTAGTTTAACAAGGCAGTGAGACCCTAGGCACCGGGATTGACGTACGCTCACGGAGTCACACCATGAGGGGGGTCAATGGCATCCAACGCGCGGGCATCACACCCATCCATGTGCAACGTGTGGAGTTCCCCATCGCAGGGACTCCCAGCACGGGACGGTGCCTCACGGGGGCATAGCCGACAGATCTCCCGTCCCCGGTGGAATCAAGAAACACCCTTTCACCTTGTGTCCACTAACGCCGTTGGCCCCGATGGTAACCACTGGCAAGCTAGAGACGTACAAGTTACTTGACCAAGACCAGAGAGCCATAATAGTTCTAGCAGTGGCGACAGGCTCCTGGGTTGCCGCTTTAAGAACCGGACCTTAGGGAGAGACACTGGAGCAAAGCACACAGCACATGCCCCAGTTCCCTAAACCATGTTGCTAAAAAGCAAGTTTTATCATTATCATTAAGGTGAACCATTAGATCAAGATTAACAATTAAACATTGGTGACAGTAGCTGCGATAGCAAAGATTCTACCCAATGCATAAACCCAAGTTTATCAAAGGAACAAGATATAAAAACTAGGTACAACCTTAATGGGATAGTAGATTAGACACATGCATTGAAATTAAATAATTGTAAAGGGTGTGTTTAGGTAGCAAGGATTTTCCGTGCTATAACTTGCCTCAAATTCATTATAATTACTCATATTCTTCAAATCTTGATCTTCAAACTCTTCTACTTGAAATCTCTCGATGACGTCCCTCTACTCGCAGCAATCATCGAGCACAAACATACAAGCAAACCAACAAGAAAAACTAAGAACAATACACTAATCCAAAGTAAACTTTGAAAAGAGTGCACTAAACGATAGGGCTCGATTCTAGGATCACGTGAGCGCAAGAATCGCTGAAAACGGAGCTACGGTTGAAAAGATACGACTATCGGAAGATTTATATTATAAAAGAAAATAAAAGATTATTTGCTTGATTAATTTTAATTAAATAAATAATATAAAATATTATTTCAGAGAAACATCTTATTTTGGAATTAATTCAATTTCATTTGAATTTGTAAAAGCCAGAAATAAACTAATTATATTTTATTTATAAATGTTTATGTAGGATTTATACAATTAAACAATTAAGTTTAAGTAATAAAAATATGTAATGGCATCTAATCGAATAATAAGATATTTCATGTTGAAATAGTCAATATTATAATAAAAACATATTCATGTTGATATTAATCAATATTGATAATTATTTATGAAAAATCGGAGTTTAACTCTAAGTAGAATTTTAATTAGAAAAGATAGCTTTAAATAAACATTAATCAAATTAAAATTCATTTATGAAAAACCGAGATATAACCTAGTCAACTTTTATTTATAAATCTAATTTCATAAATATTAATCAAATTTATTTTAGCATTTAAAAGCCGAGTACAAATCTTAATTAGATTTTAGTATAGAAAACACATTTAAATAATCTTTAGTCAAATTAACATTTAAATAAAATTCAGGACATATGGCATGGTAGTTGTGAGTGCTAACACGTAGCTCATGTATATATGGATCTAACGCAACTTGAATGAAGCGAATCAGAGTTAAAACGTGAAATCTATGGGCTTTTAAAGGTTCTAGGCAACTGCTGGCAAGTTTTGAAAAGTTTCAGGGGCTTATTTGCGAAATCCGAGGACCTATACGTAAATACGCGTTAAAACAGGAGGGCCTACGTGCAAAAATACCTAAACAGGACGGCGGGTCTTATTATTAAAAAGGACAGGGGGTTTTTCATAAGAAACCAGACCTATTCGTGGAAAACCGAGGACCTATACGCAATTTCATACAAGAACCCGAGGGCTAACGCGCAAAAGGCAGGGGCTTTTCTACAAAAGAGTATAGACTAAACGAATATGATTGAAAATTACAAGATTCACTGAGGGTCTTACTAAAAATCTTGAGGCCAAAAACGACGGAAGGCTCGGCGCGACGATGAGACGAAGAATGGGTAGTAGTGGAAGATATGTTGGAAGAAAACTACCTTAGGGAATCCCAAACAAAGGGGCCTCCTTGTAAAGGAGTTGATGGTGTGCCTTTTCCAGAGGAGAGGTGGTTCGTATATATAGGGAGAAAACCTCTCACTTCCAGGTTCATTAGCAATATAGGACTAAAGGTGGTTTGCCACATTCCAATGCGAATGAGCTTTGAAATTTGGCCCAATAAAGTGATGGGATAGATTTGGCCTAAAATTGGGTCAACTTTGGGCCAAGACTGGTCTACTAAGGTTTAGGGTGATTTTAATTTTCAGAATAATTATTCTCTTGGTTATAAAATAATTACAGATAAATCCAGAATTGATATTAAAACCATGAAAAATATTCTGAAAATCCTAGGAAACATTTCAGAGATAGAGTTGGACATGAGGAACTCAAATAAAATATTTGGAGCTCATGAAATGGATTTTAGCATCTTCCAAAAATTGGAATTATCTATAGGAAAATAGGAATAAATCCTAGAAAAATCTAGAAAATTCCCAGAAGGCTTCTAAACGTATTTTTTTAGAAAACTTGCACACATAAAACTAGTAAATGCAACCGGCATGAATGCAAAGCACTCAATATTAAACCTACATTGTTTTAATTTATTTAGAAAACAAAATTTCCTATATTAAATTCCTTGTTTAATTAAATAAAGTTAAGAAAAATTTTAAAATTATGAGAAATTCTTTATTTAATTATTCTTTAAGATCACATCCTGAAATCCAAAAATTTCAGGGTGTGACATGATATGGGCTTCACAAGTCGGCATGATGAGTGGAGTCGGTGGTACAGGGTCGCGCGGTCACGCACAATGCCGGGGTTGGCGGAGCAGTGACCGGAGTTGGCGGATGGAACCTAGCCTCGTTATATGTGCAGCTGTACCAACCAGCGCTTGCGTCCAATCCTCATCCGTACACCCATTCGTGGGCTCCCTCATGCCCGTTCGAGGGCTCCGTTGTGGGGGTCGGACGGTGATGGTCAGAGCCGTGCATCGAGGTGACGCTTGCCTGTCCGCACAGGGCACTGCAGTGCTCGTACAGTGACCGGCGTTAGCCACACAGTGATCAGAGTTGGCCGCATAGTGCCTTAGGTCATGCCAGTCGGCGTGGGTGGCAATTTGCCTTTTGACTTTGGCGCCCTGTGGCAGCGTCGGGCATTGAATGCCCCTATCAGGCGAGGTGGATGGGCTCACAGACGCTTTTTATTCGGAAGGGTGGCCTCGAGCGAGGCGGAGGAGTGGTGTTCGCTCGAGGGAGGTCGGTACCCCCGAGCGAAGTGGAGTTTGTACAGTGTTTCGGTCGAGGGAGCTGAGACCCTCGAGCGAGGCGGAGATGAAGCCCGTGCGTTGGGCCTTTGATGGGAGCGGCTCGAGCGACTGTTGGGCCGTCATGGGCCGTGGGCCTTGTGCGTGTTTTGGTTTTCTTTTGGCTCACAGGGGATTTGGTTGCGATTTTCATGAGTGACTATCCCTTAGGTTAGGGGACCCCTTAAGACCGTCCCCAATAGTAGCCCCCGAGCCTTGGCTGGATGTGGATTAGTCTGGCAAAGGATTGTGCCTCTGCGACATCATTTCGGGTGCTACGTGTGGAGCTTCCCTTTCAATTTTCAAGAGTCTCCGTGGGGGGCGCGCTAGCGCACCCGCCGGTGTAGCCCCTGAGGCCTCGAAGGAGTGAGGACACTCGTTCAAGGGCTATGATCACTTTGGGCATGTGATTCGTTGGGTGATGCGTCCGTCGAACGTTTGTTCCACCCGGCTTCGGCGTTCTTTCAGCCGGCATCGGCAATCTACGCTGACCCGATAATGTTGCCCCTATACGAACCACTATCCAAAGCACTCATTTGAGCGCTCGAGGGGGCTGACCCGATACGGGAATTTGTACTCACGTGACAGCAGAGTTTGTTCAAAGAGGCCGTGGTGCGAGGAGCCCCCGAGCCCTGGCCCAAGCGGGGTCGATCAGGGGTCTGCCTCGTCTTCATGGTACGACCCTCACCGCCCTTGCGCAGGGAGGAGGGGTGAGGGAATCCATGCTACCCACGAGCGGCCGGCGAGCCATGGATGCCTCGGTGAGCTGTTAACGGGTGGTTCAAGTGGACGTCTGAGCCCCATTCGATAAGGGTTGGCTTCGTGGTCCGGAGACACGTCTCATGAAAGCGCTTGCAAAGGTTTGCCAGGCAGGGCTTGACCCTATTCGATAGGAGTCGAGGGCTCGTTGTTGTCCCTCGTTGGGACCCTTCAGCTCAGCTGCCTTTGTCTGGCCTTGAACGCAGCACCGGGCGCCCCTGAACTCCGCGTTCGTGGGTAGGCTCGATCGAGCGCGCCCAGGTTGCCCCTGACTCTGTGGATCGAGGGCACCTGTCGAACCCGCGACGGGCCAGGCTTCGAACCCCTGATCAGTGGGGCCTCACGAAGAGGTGCCTTACCTCGGAAGGCACTCCCGGGGGGACGCCGCCGCTTGGACTTTGGTTTGATAGGGTCGTGCGCGCGGACGTGGCTGACGTGGCCCGGGGCAGGCGGAGCGGGCACGCCTTTTTAGGTGTGGGCGGCGCGCGTGAGGGCGGTTCCGAAGCGACGGGCTATAATTCCGCCTTGGATTGCGCGCGCATGGGTTTTTACTCCCAAATGGGGCCCAATCGTCAGCGAGAACCGCACCTGCCGCATTAACAGTGCCGGGGTATAAAACGAGGAATCGGAGGAGTTAATCTCTTTACCTTAGCCATTCGTCTCTGCCAGCTTTCGCCTTTCCGAGCTCCGCCGTAAGGAAGAAGAGAGAGAGAGAGAGACTCCGCCTTTCCCAGCTTTCGCCTTTCCGAACTATGCCCGGCCGCGCCACTCAGCTCAGCTTCGCCCCCCCTTTCGCCTACCACCATGGTTGAGATCAGGGACCCCGAAACATGGAGCCCGTCCACCACGGACGCGAGCTAGTTCCCAAGCCTTGCCATAGTTGGGTTGCTGCCCAAGATCTCAACTCCGAAGAAGTCGGAGTGGATCGCTCCGTCGGCGTCGCACGGGGAGCCGACTCCCCCACCGGGCTATGTCGTCAGCGTGGCGCGGCTGCACGAGCGGGGGTTCGGCTCCCCCGCAGGGCGATTCGTGTGCGGGTTGTGCCACCACTACCAGGTGGAGCTGCACAACTTTGCCACCAACGCCATCTCGTAGGCGGCGGTCTTCGTCGCTGTCTGCGAGGGGTACTTGGGGGTTGAAGCGCACTGGGACCTGTGGGTTCACTTCTTCTGGGGTGAACTCCACACGACCGCCAGCGAGACGCGAGGAGTCCAGAAGGCCGTTCGCGCCGGTGGCCTCGCCATCCACGCCCGCGAGACTCGGAAGCATCTCAACATCCCCTGCACGATGACCTCCAATAACCAGGATTGGGACAAGGGATGGTTCTACCTTCGCAGCGACAGCGGACGGCTTCTGGCGTACACGGGCAAGGTCCTCCGGGAGAAGGCAATCTCCTGGTCGCATGGCGTGTCCGCAGTCGACCGCCAGGCCAAGCTCGTGGTCTTCACCAATGCGCTGCGAGCTCTGGTGAGGGAGGGCTTGACCGCGGCGGCCGTCATCGCCAATTTCCACCGGCACAGGGTGGTGCCACTGATGGAGAGGAGGCTCCCCATCTACGACATGAAGCCGGGGGGTCCCCTTTGAGGGCTCGCGCATGTCAGAGGAGCTGCTTCCCCCCGGCCACGCCAGTCAAAGGGCAAAGCGCGCGGTGGAGTGCTCCAAGCTGGACTGCTCCGACGCGGCCCTTTGGGCCTTCAAGATGCGTTCCGAGGTGGGCCATCTTCTATTCGTAAGTGACTCGCTCTCGAGCCTTTGTCGATATGATTTCTTTTTGACTTACACCGTATCTGAATGCAATGTCAATTTTAGGGGTTGTCTCGCAAGGGAGACTGGTCAGATCCCCCTCTCCCCGAAGTCCGTGAGGCGAACCGTCTACACGCCGAGAGGCGAAAGGCGCAGATGGACGCTGAGAAGAAGAGGCGCGAGCGAAAGCAGCAGCGGAAGCTCGCCCACGACAAGGAGAACCGCAAGCGGGAGAGGGAGGGCCGCTCCCCGCTAACCACCCCGAAGAGCATCCCCGAGCCGGACGAGGACTCGTTCGACGACCTCATGGGACCTCCGCCGGCGGCCGTGGTGGAGGTGGAAGACTCTGTGCCTGCCTCCGCGCAGGCTCGATCTGCGCCCCCTTCGGGGGCGGGCAAGGGACCCTCGACGCCTCGGCGCCCTCGAGAGCGCGGACACCCCTCGCGCCCACCCCTTCTGCGCCGTCACAACCCCCACTCAGCTCAGGGGTGCGCAGCCCTCGAGCGGGTCAAGGAAGCGCAAGCTGTCAGTGGTCACTCGGTAAGTTCTGCCCCCGTCCGTTTGTTAATTGTCTTAGGTCTTGTTTTCGTCGTTCACTGACTGTGTCGCTGTTCAGCAGCCAGTCCACAGTGCTCTCCTCCCCTTCGCTCGCGCCCACCAAGGCGCTCGAGCTGGGAGCGCGCGCCACTCCACATGCGCCGGCGCAGCCCTCGGCCGGCATACCTCTGTCAGCCGAGGCCGTCGTCGCCAGATATCAAGCGGCGTTAGCGTAGGGAGCGGCATGATCGCGGCAAAAACGCCGCGAGGGGAGCGCCGGGACCGCGTGTCGCACGGAGGACGCGGCCCCAGACGTAGTGGTGGTGGAAGCGCCTGCTCCCACGGGCATTGTGGCAGAGCCAGCAAGCCCAAGCCGTGCTGGAGTTGCCACTCAGGCTACCGATGGCGGGGACGCCGGGTGCGAGGCCGCAGCGGGAGTGCCAGATGTCGAGGCTCCGGCCTTGGCGGCCCCTGACGCCGTGGTGGAGGTGGCACCGACCGCGGATGTGGTGACGCCGCGGCTCGATGCTGCGGACTCGGCGCCACTAGAGCGCACCGCGGGCACCACCCCACCTCTAAAAGTCGGAGTTGGTGGCCTGCCTGCGCCGCAGCGGCGGCCGCCCCCGAGGTGAACACCGAGACTGCGGCCGTCGCCGACCCGGCCGCGACCGAGGGCGACGGGGGCGACCTGGTGGTCATAGAGGATTTGGCCTCGGCCTCGGAGCCGGTGGACGCTTGGGCTGAGCTGGAGCCTCACCTGCCCGGGCTTCCCCTGACGCTGCTAGAGGCTACGGAGGTGGAGCGGGGGCTATGAGAGGAGTATCGACAAGCCGGGTTTGCTCTGCAGAGGACCCTCACAGATGCCCTCGCGCTCCACATGTCCAGGGGCCTCGCCATCCACCGGGTAAGTTCGTTCACCCTTAAGCTATTAGGTACCTTTCGTGCATTCGTGCACGAATTCTGGTTGCATGTTTTTTCTTTGGCAGCAATTGAAAGAGCTCGCGGGGGACAAGATCTCCTACATAGCATGGCAACACGCCCATCTTGGCCTGGTTACGTAGGAGAACGAAAAGCTATGCTCAGAGGTGGATGATCTCCATGCCGGGATCAACGAGCTATGGGCCGAAGGTCGCCAGCGCGGGGAGGTTCTGATGCGCATGGAGGGAGAGCACGACGCGCACAGGGCATTAGCTGAGCAAAGGGTCCAGGAGGTCTCGAGGCTCAGCGACGCGCTCAAGGAGAAGGAGGAGGCACTGGCGGCGATGGAAGGCCTGGCCCGAGCGGCTGAGGAGCGCGACGCTCAGAGGGCCCTAGCGGAGCAGAAGGCCCAGGAGGCCGAGCGGCTGGGCGTCGTGTTGCAGGAAAAGGCCGAGGCGCTCGCAGCGGCGGATGTGCGGCTCCAGCAAGAGCATGCGGCGCTCGAGGACGTGCAGTCCCAGCTCGCGTTGTGGGACGCGTCGCTCACTGCGATGCAGGCCGAGCTGCAGCAGGATCGTGCGGCACACGACGGGGAGAAGACCACGCTCCAACAGGAGGCCAGCGTCGCGCAGGCGCTTCTGGCGGAAGAGCAGAGGCGGGTCGAGGGTAAGTTGTCTTACCACTGTATTTTTGCTAGTTTCGGGTTCATCGAGCCTTATCTTAGTGTTTTCTGTCTTTGTTTCAGAGCTGCAGAAAATCGTGGCCGACACGTCGGTGTCGGCGGACTCCCTCCAGGTCGCTTACTCGAAGGCCCAGGAGGACCTCAAGAATCTAGAGGGGGCCGTTGTCGCCGCGTGCCGAGAGCTTGAGGGCGAGGAAGTTCAAACCACCTAAGGGCCTTGGGCGACTGCGTCACCAAGCGCCTGAAGGGCGCCCTACGACTCGGCGTGCAGAAGACCCTCAGCGTCATCTCGACGCACTTCATCGTCGACCTCGAGGCGTTAGCCGCGGGCTACATCGTTGCCAAGGACCTCGATGACGATGCCGCTGTGGCCGTCATCGAGCGGGCCGATGCCGCCGCCGAGGGTACTGCCGCGACGCGTGCCAAGCTCTTTGAGGGTGACCTCTTTCCCGAGGCGGACGAGGGGGACGACGTCACAACAGCTGGCTCTCGAGACGGAGAAGATACGCCCTGAGAGGCTCGGGCTGGCAGGCCCGAGTGTATCTAGATTAGGTTTCAGTTTGTAATGAACAAATTTATGGGAAACTATGTAAACATTTATTCGCAATCTTATTTTATATGTTATCGCGTTTTCCTTGTGACTTAGAGAGATCTCGGCCGGGAAGATCGTATTCGTGAATAACTTAGGCACGAGGCGGTGAGGGGGACGCCATATCCTCTCGGAGGCGTAGGCAGTCCCGCGACTCGGCCGGCCCCGGCGTTAGTTAGTTCACGCCCAACATCTTTCTTTCTAAGAGTTTGTGGCGTAATGCGTTAACATTTTGGAAGAAAAGGTTCATGATAAATGGGACAATAGGGGGGTGGCCCCCCGATGTAGCCCCTGAGGGGGACTTGGCTTTACTGAGGGTAAAGATGAGTCATCCTGTTCATGAACTTTCTTTATTAGTTGTTGCGACATTTACATATGTGCAAATGAACTTGAAAGCTCATGGGTATAAGCGACGTAGCTGTTGTATGTTCCAGGCGTTAGGGAAGACTTTGCCCTTCTCGTTTGCGAGCTTGTACGTGCCAGGTTTCAGGACCTCCATGATGATGTAAGGCCCTTCCCACGACGGCGTGAGCTTGTGGTGCTCACGATTGTCTTGTCGCAGTCTCAGTATCAGGTCTCCCTTGTTGAGGTCTCGACGTCAAACTTCTGCACTTGGTATCGCCGGAGGGATTGTTGGTACCTTGCTGAGTGTAGGAGTGCCACGTCGCGGGCCTCGTCCACGCAGTCCAGCGAGTCCTCGTGGGTTTGCTGGTTTCGGTCCTCTTGATAGGCTCTGAGCCTCGGGGACCCATATTCCAAGTCGTTGGGGTGGATGGCCTCGGCTCCATAGACAAGGAAAAATGGGGTGAACCCCATGGCTCTGCTCGGGGTTGTCCTGAGGCTCCAGACGACCGAGGGTAGCTCTGTGACCCACTTTCGGCCGAACTTGTTCAACTTGTTGAAGATCCTTGGCTTTAGGCCTTGTAGTATCATGCCATTGGCACGCTCCACTTGGCCGTTTGTTTGTGGATGAGCTACAGCCGCCCAATCCACGTGGATGTGGTAGCTGTCGCAGAATTCCAAGAACTCTTGCCTGTGAACTGGGTACCATTATCCGTAATTATCGAATTATGTACCCCGAACCTATGAATGATGTTCGTGAAGAACTGCACGGCTTGCTCCGATTTGATGCTGCTGATGACTCGGGCCTCGATCCATTTTGAAAACTTGTCGATGGCCACCAGTAGGTGAGTGAAGCCCCGGGCGCTGCTTGCAGAGGGCCTACGAGGCCCAATCCCCACACAGCGAAGGGCCACATGATGGGGATCGTCTGCAGAGTGTGCACCGGGAGGTGAGTTTTGCGCGCGTAGAACTGGCATCCTTCACAGGTGCGCACGATCTCGTTGGCTCCAGCAACCGTCGTGGGCCAATAGAAGCCCTATCGGAACGCGTTGCCGATGAGGGTGTGTGGTGTAGCGTGGTGGCCGCACACGCCGGCATGTATGTCTCGAATATGCTCCCTGCCCTCAAGGATGGGGATGCATCGTTGTAAGATCCCTGAGGGACTGTGCTTGTATAACTCTCTGTCGATCACGATGAACGACTTGGCCTTCCTGGCGATGCGCTACGCTTCGGTTCGATTTGAGGGCAGCTCCCATCGGTCGATCCAAGCGAGGTAGTGGTCGTGCCAGTCTCGAGAGGACAGATCCTCATCGATCTCCATCGCCTCGGCCTCGTCTGCCGACAACGCCCCTTGACCCGAGGCTTCGAGTTCCCCTTTCAAGGGGTCCTCGTCCGGGTGCATGCCGGGGTTCTTGGCGGTCGTCTTGAAGTCAACGGAGGGCTCGGCAAGGTCGCGGGCGAAAATGTTTGGGGGAATGGTCATCCGCCCCGACGCGATCTTTGCCTGCTCGTCCGATTCCTCATTGTACTTCCATGCGACGTGGTTGAGCTCGAGGCCATGAAATTTGTCCTCGAGCCATCGCACGGCTTTGCAGTAGGCCTCCATCTTCTCGTCGTGACAGCTGGAGTCCTTCATCACTTGGTCGATGACCAACCGAGAATCCCCCTAGACATTGAGGCGCTTGACGCCAAGCTCGATGGCAATACGAAGCCCACTGAGGAGGGCCTCGTATTCCGTCATATTGTTGGACGCCGAAAAGTGCAAACACACCACATTACGTATGTGTTCTCCGAGGGGTGAGGCGAAAAGGAGTCCTGCGCCCGTGCCTGTTTTCATCACCGACCCATCGAAGTACATAGTCCAGCATTCGGCTTGGATTTGTGGTGGAGGTAGCTGGGTGTCGGTCCACTCAGCAATGAAGTCTGCCAAGATCTGCGACTTTATCGCCTTCCGAGGCGCGTAGGTGAGGGTCTCTCCCATCAGCTCCACATACCACTTGGCTATCCTATCCGTGGCATCCTAATTGTTGATTATCTCTCCCAAGGGGAAGGATGAAACCACGGTGACAGGATGAGCCTCAAAGTAGTGTCACAACTTGCGTCGCCAGCACTACTGCGTAAAGCAGCTTTTGGATGTGTGGATATCGTATCTTGGTTTCAGACAATACCTCACTGATATAGTACACCGGCCTTTGGACCGGCAGAGCGTGATCCTCCACTGTCCTTTCTACGGCAATGACCGCGCTGACCACCTGGGTCGTTGCGACCACGTAAAGATAGAGGGGCTCGCCGTCCCTAGGTGGTGTCAGAATTTGTCACACCCAGATTTTCACAAAAACCCGAATGCGGCCATATGTGTGCCCAAGAAGTCAAAGTACACATATAGCGAACAAATATGATAAATAGAGAACATATGCTTGAATAAACTCTTCATTAAATAAAGTTTTACATCAGAGTGCTTCATAAATAAACTAACCAATAACAGTGGAAGACTAATAAACTCTCAAACTAATGGAGCCGCAATCCACAGGGACTCTGACTGGGAGACCACAGCTCAGTAGTACGACAAGTCTTCTGGAAACTCAGCAGTAGACTCATGCACAACCCAATCTGTTTACCCGTCCAGGATTTTGTTGAATAAATGGCAAGTGTAAGTAAACAATTACTTAGCAAGTATAGCATGATATGAAGGCTCAAAATAAGGCTAGACACGGCTTAACTGCATTAGCATTTTTAGTTGTTCATTTTAACATTAACCAAATTACTACAAGTGGATAAAACCCACTTGCAACCCAATTAATAAAGTATAAGTGACATTAAACATAAATAAACATCATCTTCTAATCAAAAAGGATCCAGGCCGCTCGTGACCCTGAGCAAGGCTATCATGATAGATTTACACTTTGCAGAGGTTTCGCCCTTTACCTACCAGTCGCGTAAAAGTTCAAAAGAACTTTGCACCCAACCACGCACATCAACATTTCCGAGGTGTGATTGCATAGGGACGCTACGAGGCTTTTCACAAGACACCCTAACAAGATAGTGGCCGCTAAGGTACAATAAGGTGGTGAGACTCTAGGGACCGAGATTGACTGACCCTCAGGGTGCAACGTGAGGGGGTCAATGGCGTCCGAAGCGCGGGCAACTCATGCCAACAACAAAAATAAAGAGTGCAATGTGCGGAGCTCGCGTACCACAGGGGCTCCCAACACGGGACTGTGCCTAACGAGACATAGCCGATGGATCTAGCGTCCTCGGTGGAATCAAGAAACACCCCGCGCCTTACTTCCCATAACGCCGTCGGCCCCATCGGTAACCACTGGCAAGCTAGAGACGTACAAGCTACTTAACCAAGACCAGAGCCATAATAGTTCTAGCGGTGGCGACATGCTCCTGGGTTACCGCTTTAAGAATCGGACCTTATGGAGGGACACTAGAAACAAAGCACGGAGCACATGCTCTAGTTCCCTAAACCAAGTTGCTAAAAAGCAAGTTTTATCATTAACGTTAAAGTAAACCATTAAGTCAAGATTAACAATTAAATATTGGTGATAGTAGCTGCGCATAGCAAAGTTTCTACCCATATGCAAAAACCCAAGGCAAACAAGGATAGGATAATCAAAACTAGGTACAACCTAAATGGTACATCAATTTAGACACATGCAAGTATGAAATAATTTAATACAAAGTGGGTAGGTAGCAATGATTGTCTGTGCTATAACTTGCCTTTATCCAACAAAGATACCGCTATTCAGAGTCATCAATCTTGTTCTTTCAATCTCTTGATGAAGTTCCTCTGCTCGCAACAATCAACGACATGAGCACAACATGCAGCTAAACAAGCAAGCAAACAATATAGAACTAATAACAGTACACCAATCAAAATAAAAGCTTCAAAAGAGCGCACTAAAGATAGGGCTCGAGGCTACGGTCACGTGAGCGCAAGAATCGCTGAAAACGGAGCTACGGTTGAGAAGATACAACTATCGGAAGATTTAAATTACATAAAACAAGATAAAAGACTATATGCTTGATTTATTTTAATTAAATAAAATAATATAAAGGATATTTCAGAGATACACCTTAAATTATATTTGAATTTATAAAACCGAGGTGGAACCTAATCACATTTGATAATTATTTATGTATAAATTATATCACATTATATATTAACTTAAAATAGAACATGTGAGAGCATCTAACCGAATAATAAGATATTCCATGTTTAACTAGCCAATATTATATTCAGAACATATTAATGTTGATATTATTTAAGTTAATATTTAAATATGAAAACTCGGAGTGAAACTCTAATTTGCTTTTAATTACAAAATTGATTTAATAAATTATTAAGAAAGTTAACATTAGGTTATCAAAACCGAGATATAACCTAGTTAAGTTTTATTTATAAAACTAATTGGATAAATATTAATCAAATTAATGTTAACATGAAAACCAAGTTTAAACCTTAAATTGCTTTTAATTTAGAAGAGACATTTAAATAATCTTTAGTCAATTTAATACAAAATAAAATTCAGGAATAAATAACATGGTAAATATCAGGGCTATCGCGTAGTTCAAGTCGATATGAATCTAACGCAACTTGAACAACTCGAATCGGAGTTAAAACACGCAACCTATGGGTTAAACAGGATTGGAGGGACCTATTTGCAATTAACTATAGATTTCTGGGGTAGCTCACAAGATTCGCGAGACACAAGCAACATAGCCCGCAAATAGGTTAAGGGTTAGGGTTAGATCTGAAAAACTTCATGGCTTGGACTCGGTCGAGAAATCCTAATAGACCTAGGGGGTTTTTTGAGAAATTCGCAAGACACATGATTGGATCTAGGAGTTTCGCGTTTTCCCGGGGGGCCTAACTGCAAAAGCGGTCGTCTTCCTCCTCGGGTTGGCACAGGGGGCTCGCCGGCGCTCGGGCGGCTTAGCTCGCCGGCGGTCGAGGGCCTTAGGGCGGCGGCTAGCTGGCGCAAAGGAGGGAGGAGGCCGCGGCGAAGTCGAGGAGGTGCTCACCGGCGGCCGGGGGTGGCTAGCGGCGTCGGCGCTCGGGGACGGCTAGCGGCGGCTCGGGTGCTTAGCGGGGCGGGGTGCTCCGGTGATCCTCCGGAGATGGGAAGGGGCGGAGGAGAGGCGGCTCGGCGAGGGGCGGCTCGTGGAGGTCGCGGCTTGGCCCGGGATTGACCGAGGCGGCGGGTCGACCGGCAATGGCGGGCGGCGGCGGCGGCGGCGCTTGCGCGAGGAGCGAGGAGGAGGGCGACGACGGGCGTCGATTGTTAGGGCACGTGGCTCAGGGTGGACTGCGTGCTAAAAAGGGCACGAAGGCCGAGGGAAAGGAAGGCGCAACGCGGCGGCGGGATTTGCGACGGTGCTGCGCGCTGGGAAGGCAGGGGCGCTGCGGGCGCGCGGGAGGGGACAAGCGAGCGGGGCCGAATGAAGCGCGGGTCTGGCTGGGCCGGATGGCAGCGGGCTACAGCGGTGGGCTGCGCGGGTGGCGCGTGGGCCAGAGGGAGGCAGAGCTGGGTCGGGCGAAGAGTTAAGGGTGGCAGAAGCAGACTCGTCCCGAGGGGAAGGGAGGGAGGTTAGGGACTCGGCTGGGTCGGCTGGGTTGGGTTTCGGCCCGACTAGGTTTTAGGTTATTCTTTTCCCCTTTTTTATTTTCAGAAGATGTTTTCCAGTGCAAAGAATTATCTAGAAAATCCTAAATAAATCACTTGAGCCCCGAAAAATACTCCAAAAATTCCAAAAATCCCGGGAAAAATCCCAGAGGATAAGTTGGACATGAGGAACCCAAATAAAGTATTTGGAGCTCATGAAAAAGATTTTAGCACCTTCACAAAATTTGAATTAGCTACAGAAAAATAGGAATAAATCCTAGAAAATTCCCAAGAGGCTTCTAAACGCATTTTAGAAACTTAACACACATAAAGCCACTAAATGCAAGCTAACATGAATGCAAGGCACTCAATGTTAAACCTATATTGTCTTATTTTAATTTAGGGAAATTTGTTTTTCCTGTACTAAATTCCCTGCACATTAGATAAAGTTGGGAAAAAATTTAAAATTATGAGAAATTCTTTATTTAATTATTCTTTAAAATCACATCCTGAAATCCAAAAATTTTAGGGTGTGACAGAATTGGTGCATGCACGAGCGATGTCTTAAGCCTGTCGAGGGCTTCCTGAGCTTCGGGGGGTCCAAGAAAATCATTCATGTTTTTTCAGGAGTCGGTACAGAGGCATGCCTTTCTCCCCAAGTCATGAGATGAAGCGGCTAAGGTCTGCTAGGCAACCCAATACCCTCTGTACCCCCTTTAGGTCTCAGATCGGCCCCATTCGTTCGAGGGCCGAGACTTTCTCAGGGTTGGGCTCGATGCCTCGCTGGGAGACGATGAAACCCAAGAGCATGCCTCGAGGCACCCCAAAAACACACTTTTCCAGGTTTAGCTTTACCCCGTTGGCCCGGAGACAATCTGTCACACCCCAAAATTTTCAAATTTTGGGATGTGAATTTTCAACATAATTAATACAATAATTTTCTCAATTTTCAAAAAAAATTTCAAGCTTTATCTAATTTACAGGGAATTTGTAGTTGAAAATTATACATATGTATATATAAATAAAAATATTTGCGAAAGATAAATAAAATGTTGTGTGTGTTGCATTCATGCTGCTGCATGTGTTTTGGTTCAAGCGGAATTTAAATCTGATTTAAATTCGAGTTCGAATCACCTTTGTTTGAGCGCTAGAAAAGTTCTTTAGGCCTGAGTCCGTTTTTGCCCCTTTAGCTATTTTCCCCGGCCTGGTTTTGCTCCTTCAACTATTTTCTCGGCCCAGCCTTTCCCTCCTCCTCTCTACTCCGGCGGCCCAGCCAGCATCGGCCCGTTTCCTTCCCACTTCCGCGCCAGCCCGTCCCGGCCCGCTAGCATCGGCCCACCACCAACCGCCCTGGTCCGTTCTCTCCCCGGCCCAACAAAGCCGCTCGGCCCAGCGCTCACCCCGGCCAGCCTCGCGCGCCTTCCGCCGCTGACACGCGGGGCCCGCGTGTCAGGGCCGTCCCCTACCCCCGACCGAGCCGGACTCGAGCCAGAGTCCGACCCGGGGTCCAATGGCGCGGACGCCGAGGTCCGCCAGGACTCTTCCCCGGTCGCCTCTTTATAAGCAGCCGACCCCGCCGCCTCCCAACCACCGCAACCGCCGTCGCCCTTTGCTCCCTGCACAGCACCACCGCCCTCTCTTCTGTGCCGAGTACCGCCGCCGCCATTATCGGCAATTCGCCACGCTCGCCGCACGTCGGGGGAAGCCATCACCCCCATAAGCTTCCCCTCGACGAGGCGGAGTTTCGCCGCCGCTTCGAGACGACATCCCGTCGCCGGAGCATCTTTCCCCACGTGCAGCCGAGCACCACCGTCGGACCTCGCCGGACGATCTCTCTCTCTGCCGCTGATTTCGTCGATTCGACCTCGCCCGAAGTTCCGCGCAGAGGTAAGCGTCATGCCGAGCCCTTTTTCCCCTCTTTTCTTCGCCCCTAGCACGCTCGACAACCTCGCCGGAGTATCACGACCTCGGTTCGCCGCCGTCTAACGCCTCCGTCCCGTTTCCGCCGTCGTGAAGCCCCTAGGTGCACTCGTCGTGACCAGAGCTCTCTCCCCGGCCAACCATTGTCGAGAACGGAGTACCCTAGCTCAAGTTCCACTCCTCTCCGGCGAACCTCCGCCGCCGCCGCTCAGCGCCGCCGCCAGTCAGCGCCGTCGCCGACTTCCCCTCCTCTAGATCCAATCTGGATCGTCGGATCCAAATCCGATGGCCCACGTCAGCCGGAGCCCGAGTCAAACCCGGGTCAATACCGGTCAACCCAGTCAGCCACGCTGTTTTGCAAAAGAGCCCCTGCCCTTTTTCAAAATTAACCCGCGGTCCAGATCAATTCAAAAATAATTAGATTTAGGTCCTGATTTTTACAGAAAACCCCCTGCCTTATTTAAAATTTGTACCCGAGGTCCTGTTTTAGTTAAATTGCAAATAAACCCTCCTGTTTTTATATAAAATTATGTTTTAGCCCCTGAATTTTTGCGCCTGGAACTTTTAAAACTTTGCCAGCAAGTCCCTGAACCTTAGAAAAGCCATAACTTCTCCGTTTTAGCTCCGATTTGATCCGTTTTCGTTGCGTTAGACTCATATCAACTTAAACTCCTCGTTAGTACTATTAATTGACATCTAAATTGTTTCTGAATTTTATTCAATATTAATTTGATTAAAGATTATTTAAATGTGTTTTCTATCTAAAATCCAATTAAGGGTTATACTCCGGTTTTTCAATGTCTACAAGATTAATATCTATTCAATTAGTTTTCTGAATAAAATATAATTAAGTTTCACTTCGATTTTTCATAAATAAATATTAATTTGATTAATAATTACTTAACTAGCTTTTGCTAATTTAAAAGCAATTTAGAGTCGACCTCCGGTTTTTCATAACTAAATGTTAACATTGATTAACATTAACATAAATATGATTTTGAATTATAATATTGATTTAAGCAACATGGTTCATAATTTATTCAATTAGATGCTCTCACATATTTTATTTCATGCTAATATTTAATTTGGTATATCATATACATAAATAATTATAAATAAAATGAGATTAAGTTTTACCCCGGTTTTACAAATTCAAACATAATTATTTGAGATAATTCTCTATTTATGATTTACTTAAAATCAATCAAGCATATAATTGTGTCATTTAATAAATCAAATCTTCCGATAGTCGTATCTTTTCAATCGTAACTCCGTTTTCAGCGATTCTTGCGTTCACGTGACCATAGAACCAAGCCCTATCCTCTAGTGCGTTCTTTTAAAGCTTTTCCTTTGATTGGTGTACTGTTCTTAGTGTATATTGTTTGCTTGTATGATTGTGCCGATGATTGCCGCGAGTAGAGAAACGTCATCGAGCGAAGGAACACAACTCAAGTGCTGTCAAGTTTGAAGATCAAGACCCGAAGATTAAGTGAATACATTGGATTTGAGGCAAGTACAGCACGGACAATCCTTGCTACCTAAACACACCTTTACATTAATTACTGCATATGCATGTGTCTAAATTGTTCCTATTAAGGTTATTCCTAGCTTTGTTTATCCTATACCTTGATTACCCTGGGTTATTGCATTTGGGTAGACCTTTGCTAAGCGCAGCTACTGTCACCAATGTTTAACTGTTAATCTTGACTTAATGGTTCACTTCAATGTTAATATAAAAATTTGCTTTTTAGCAACATGGATCAGGGAGCTAGGGCGTACTTGTTTGGCTCTAGTGTCTCTCCGTAAGGACTGGTTCTTAAAGCGGCAACCCAGGAACATGTCGCCACCACTGGAACTATAATGGCTCTGGTCTTGGACAAGTAACATGTACGGCTCTAACATAACAGTAGTTACCGACGGGCCGACGGCGTTATGGGAAGCATGGGTGAGAGTATGGTTTGATCCACCGAGGACGGGTTTTCCGTCGGCTATGTCTCGTCAGGCAAAGTCCCGTGCTCCGCACGTTGCGCTATTTATTTTTGTTGTTGGCCTTCGTGCCGCGCTTGGACGCCATTGACCCTCCTATTCGGAGCGCCCTGGGAGTCAGTCAATCTCGGTGCCTTGGGTCATGCTGCCTAGGTTGTACCATAACGGCTACTGTTTCGTTAGGGTGTCTTGTGAAAAGCCTCGTAGCGTCCCTATGCGGTCACACCTCGGAAGTGTGATTTGTGAGGTCTGATCCACCTCCGTGTGGTTGGGTGCAAAGTTCTTTTGAACTTTTACGCGACTGGTGGGTAAAGGGCGAAACCTCTGCAGAGTGTATAATCTATCATGATAGCCTTGCTCAGGGTCACGAGCGGCCTGGATCCTTTTTGATTAGAAGATGCTATTATTTATTACTGTTTATTGTCTACTTCTACTTTACTAAGTGGGGAATTCAACTGGGATTCATATACTTGTAGTAACTTTGGTTTATGATAAAATGAATCAACTAAAAGTGCTAATGCAGTACAGCCGTGTCAAGCCTTTCTTTCAAGCCTTCATATACCCGTGTTGTTCTTGCTAAGTAAGACAATTACTTACACTTGCCAATATTCAACAAAATCCCGGATGGGTAGCAGATGGGGTGAAAGAGACAACTACCGAGATTCCTGAGGATCGTCTGTATTCTAAGCTATGGTCAACCAGTCGGTGTCCCTGTGGACTTGAGGCTCTACCTGTGAAGATAGTTAATATATAGTCTTCCGCTGTGTTTTAGGTAAACTCTGATGCAAAACTAGTTTATTCGAGCATATGTACTCTGTTTTTCCACATTTGTAAGCTGTATGTGTTTTGTGGACTTCCTGGGCACACATACAGTAGCATTCGGGTTTTTGTGTAAATCCGGGTGTGACAGATTGGTATCAGAGCTATGCTGACTGTAGGATCGCAGCCTAGATAGTACTGGCCATCCATTAAGATTCATTTTGCCATATAATCATTGCTTTCTCAATCCTTGATACTTTGATTCATAAAAAGTGCTATCCTTGAGCATTTTCCTCCTTGACACCTTCTCTTTGTTCATCATATCCTTGATGTTTTATCCTCTCCCTGATTATCTACTTCTCACCCTTGACTATGGATTAATTACCTCCACCTTGTCTTGATACATTTCTAATCTCCACCTTTGGTATGTTTAACTCCTCCTTGTTCATTGCTTTACCTTGATCATTCACTCTCACCTTGAAATTTGATATTATCATTTCGAGTATCATTGTTTACTCAGTCAATCCTTGACACCATTCCTAATTCACTCTTCCTTGTATCTTAAAGTATTGGCACTTGGGATTCTTTCCTTGGCCTCTGATTCCAAAGTGCAAGTTCTGCTCTATCACTTTACTCTAAACTACCTAGATTTCCATATGGTCCTGACACATGCCCAAGTCACTTGGAGAGTGAAGATACCAGTCTACTAGAAGAAGTTTAAGACTGAGCGACTTCGGTTTTCAAGACTACGTCAAACTCATTGTCAATACAATCAAGAAGTTGGTGCGAAGAAAGACTGAAGAGATAACCTTGCCTAGGAGGATTCCCTTGACCTTATAGACAACGTTTAGAGCCGCTTCTAAATTTGTGTGTTTAACCTTGGTTGAGTGTGTTTGTAATGCCTGTCCTTATGCCTTTGATTGATTTGGTTCTTTGTATTGATTGTTGGTGTATTGTTGGTCTTCTACCTGCAATGACATCAGTTTCTTAGTTGGGTTCTTACCTTCAAAGGCTTACTCCTCCTTCCTCACCTCCTTCTCCTTTTCCGCAATCCCTCCCCAGATGGAGAATCCCCTTGAAAGCAAAGCCGATAGTGCCTCTGGAAAGGAAATACCAGCTACTTCAATCCATCTCAAGATGGCAGAGCTTATGGAAGTACAAACACGGGCATTGCACACGATGGCTCAAGCTATGGGAGAAATCCAACAAGCTATGATGGAGCAAGCCATGCTTCTCAACGAATACCACAAAAGCAATGAAAGAAACTGTAAGGTCTCACTAACAGCGTTCCCGTCATCATTCAACCATGAGAAGCCCTTAGCCATGCAAGCAGAAGCCTGTGAGTTATTATCTCCCTTATCTACGGAGATGACCAACGTGGGAGTTCACCCAGGACCAGTAAAAAGGCAAGTGGTAGGAGCATGGGATTGTCAACAGAATAAAAGGACTCATGGAGATTCAGAGCTAGAAGGGAGGCTACAACATGAGGACACTAAGACTCCAGGAGGTTGCATATGTTGTGAACACCATGGCCTTCCATGTCCTCAGGTTGAAGCTAGTCTAATGACAACTGAGGCGTATCAATGTTTCCGTCCGAATATCAACAAAGAACAGGGGGCGTACGCTAGAAGGTCAGCCCCACAAAGAGTTGCCCAAACTAAAGGTAGTGCTCCAATTATGGGCCTTGAGGATTGGAGTATCACCATCAGAGAATTTCGACCCAAGAATGGCAGTGGACCCAAGCGGCAAATAAACGAAAGGAGCCGAGGGAAAGAGATACTTGTACCAAGGGCAAGTGGTGATAATTGTCCCAGATCCACTCAAACTCACGGATTCACAGATCAACACACCAAGCACCTGGAAGACGTCCACACTCCACACCGCCACTACCTCGAGATGAATCCAGATGTACAAAATACTTCACCAGTAGGGAACACCATACCGAAAGTAGGCCGAGACGAAGTTTACGCTACCCCTTTGGTAAGGGAGGATACTACAAGCCAGTGTTACATCCGTAACGAGACAGGTAACCAGAACAGTAAGAGACCAGCCAAGAAGAGGAGTAGAGGCGAATTCCAACCATATTCCCCAAACTACGAAAGAAAAGGACCACCAGTTGGTCAGTGGCCGATACCTCTAGAATTTGCTGCAACAGGCAGATGCTACCGTTGTGGCGAAGAAGGCCATCATGCGCACGCGTGTCGTTGGAGAAACAGATCATCAGCTTTAGTGACAACAGGGGGGCAGAAAGGTGTCGAAGCATACAAGGCATTGCGGGAGTAGAAGAACCCGACATGACAACACCCATAAGATAAGACCGTGCTAAGTGGAAAGGAAGTTGCCACAAACGGGGACACTCACGTCAAGGAAAAGCAATCCAGGAATCTATCTGGGTGTACCCTAGTAATCCAATCAGAGTAGTAGAAGTAGAATTAAGGGAAGTGACCACAAAGTGATTCATGGTATTTCTGTAGCCTGAAGGAGTGTGATTCTCGGGTCCATGTAAAGACCACTGATCTGAATAAAGTCTACAAGATGTCGGAAGCCACCTACCTAAAACCCTTTTATTCTTGCTAGCCTTTCCTCTGAATCTCGGGACGAGATTCCTGTTAAGGGGGGTAGTTTGTCACACCCCAAAATTTTCAAATTTTGGGATGTGAATTTTCAACATAATTAATACAATAATTTTCTCAATTTTCAAAAAAATTTTCAAGCTTTATCTAATTTACAGGGAATTTGTAGTTGAAAATTATACATATGTATATATAAATAAAAATATTTGCGAAAGATAAATAAAATGTTGTGTGTGTTGCATTCATGCTGCTGCATGTGTTTTGGTTCAAGCGGAATTTAAATCTGATTTAAATTCGAGTTCGAATCACCTTTGTTTGAGCGCTAGAAAAGTTCTTTAGGCCTGAGTCCGTTTTTGCCCCTTTAGCTATTTTCCCCGGCCTGGTTTTGCTCCTTCAACTATTTTCTCGGCCCAGCCTTTCCCTCCTCCTCTCTACTCCGGCGGCCCAGCCAGCATCGGCCCGTTTCCTTCCCACTTCCGCGCCAGCCCGTCCCGGCCCGCTAGCATCGGCCCACCACCAACCGCCCTGGTCCGTTCTCTCCCCGGCCCAACAAAGCCGCTCGGCCCAGCGCTCACCCCGGCCAGCCTCGCGCGCCTTCCGCCGCTGACACGCGGGGCCCGCGTGTCAGGGCCGTCCCCTACCCCCGACCGAGCCGGACTCGAGCCAGAGTCCGACCCGGGGTCCAATGGCGCGGATGCCGAGGTCCGCCAGGACTCTTCCCCGGTCGCCTCTTTATAAGCAGCCGACCCCGCCGCCTCCCAACCACCGCAACCGCCGTCGCCCTTTGCTCCCTGCACAGCACCACCGCCCTCTCTTCTGTGCCGAGTACCGCCGCCGCCATTATCGGCAATTCGCCGCGCTCGCCGCACGTCGGGGGAAGCCATCACCCCCATAAGCTTCCCCTCGACGAGGCGGAGTTTCGCCGCCGCTTCGAGACGACATCCCGTCGCCGGAGCATCTTTCCCCACGTGCAGCCGAGCACCACCGTCGGACCTCGCCGGACGATCTCTCTCTCTGCCGCTGATTTCGTCGATTCGTCCTCGCCCGAAGTTCCGCGCAGAGGTAAGCGTCATGCCGAGCCCTTTTTCCCCTCTTTTCTTCGCCCCTAGCACGCTCGACAACCTCGCCGGAGTATCACGACCTCGGTTCGCCGCCGTCTAACGCCTCCGTCCCGTTTCCGCCGTCGTGAAGCCCCTAGGTGCACTCGTCGTGACCAGAGCTCTCTCCCCGGCCAACCATTGTCGCGAACGGAGTACCCTAGCTCAAGTTCCACTCCTCTCCGGCGAACCTCCGCCGCCGCCGCTCAGCGCCGCCGCCAGTCAGCGCCGTCGCCGACTTCCCCTCCTCTAGATCCAATCTGGATCGTCGGATCCAAATCCGATGGCCCACGTCAGCCGGAGCCCGAGTCAAACCCGGGTCAATACCGGTCAACCCAGTCAGCCACGCTGTTTTGCAAAAGAGCCCCTGCCCTTTTTCAAAATTAACCCGCGGTCCAGATCAATTCAAAAATAATTAGATTTAGGTCCTGATTTTTACAGAAAACCCCCTGCCTTATTTAAAATTTGTACCCGAGGTCCTGTTTTAGTTAAATTGCAAATAAACCCTCCTGTTTTTATATAAAATTATGTTTTAGCCCCTGAATTTTTGCGCCTGGAACTTTTAAAACTTTGCCAGCAAGTCCCTGAACCTTAGAAAAGCCATAACTTCTCCGTTTTAGCTCCGATTTGATCCGTTTTCGTTGCGTTAGACTCATATCAACTTAAACTCCTCGTTAGTACTATTAATTGACATCTAAATTGTTTCTGAATTTTATTCAATATTAATTTGATTAAAGATTATTTAAATGTGTTTTCTATCTAAAATCCAATTAAGGGTTATACTCCGGTTTTTCAATGTCTACAAGATTAATATCTATTCAATTAGTTTTCTGAATAAAATATAATTAAGTTTCACTTCGATTTTTCATAAATAAATATTAATTTGATTAATAATTACTTAACTAGCTTTTGCTAATTTAAAAGCAATTTAGAGTCGACCTCCGGTTTTTCATAACTAAATGTTAACATTGATTAACATTAACATAAATATGATTTTGAATTATAATATTGATTTAAGCAACATGGTTCATAATTTATTCAATTAGATGCTCTCACATATTTTATTTCATGCTAATATTTAATTTGGTATATCATATACATAAATAATTATAAATAAAATGAGATTAAGTTTTACCCCGGTTTTACAAATTCAAACATAATTATTTGAGATAATTCTCTATTTATGATTTACTTAAAATCAATCAAGCATATAATTGTGTCATTTAATAAATCAAATCTTCCGATAGTCGTATCTTTTCAATCGTAACTCCGTTTTCAGCGATTCTTGCGTTCACGTGACCATAGAACCAAGCCCTATCCTCTAGTGCGTTCTTTTAAAGCTTTTCCTTTGATTGGTGTACTGTTCTTAGTGTATATTGTTTGCTTGTATGATTGTGCCGATGATTGCCGCGAGTAGAGAAACGTCATCGAGCGAAGGAACACAACTCAAGTGCTGTCAAGTTTGAAGATCAAGACCCGAAGATTAAGTGAATACATTGGATTTGAGGCAAGTACAGCACGGACAATCCTTGCTACCTAAACACACCTTTACATTAATTACTGCATATGCATGTGTCTAAATTGTTCCTATTAAGGTTATTCCTAGCTTTGTTTATCCTATACCTTGATTACCCTGGGTTATTGCATTTGGGTAGACCTTTGCTAAGCGCAGCTACTGTCACCAATGTTTAACTGTTAATCTTGACTTAATGGTTCACTTCAATGTTAATATAAAAATTTGCTTTTTAGCAACATGGATCAGGGAGCTAGGGCGTACTTGTTTGGCTCTAGTGTCTCTCCGTAAGGACTGGTTCTTAAAGCGGCAACCCAGGAACATGTCGCCACCACTGGAACTATAATGGCTCTGGTCTTGGACAAGTAACATGTACGGCTCTAACATAACAGTAGTTACCGACGGGCCGACGGCGTTATGGGAAGCATGGGTGAGAGTATGGTTTGATCCACCGAGGACGGGTTTTCCGTCGGCTATGTCTCGTCAGGCAAAGTCCCGTGCTCCGCACGTTGCGCTATTTATTTTTGTTGTTGGCCTTCGTGCCGCGCTTGGACGCCATTGACCCTCCTATTCGGAGCGCCCTGGGAGTCAGTCAATCTCGGTGCCTTGGGTCATGCTGCCTAGGTTGTACCATAACGGCTACTGTTTCGTTAGGGTGTCTTGTGAAAAGCCTCGTAGCGTCCCTATGCGGTCACACCTCGGAAGTGTGATTTGTGAGGTCTGATCCACCTCCGCGTGGTTGGGTGCAAAGTTCTTTTGAACTTTTACGCGACTGGTGGGTAAAGGGCGAAACCTCTGCAGAGTGTATAATCTATCATGATAGCCTTGCTCAGGGTCACGAGCGGCCTGGATCCTTTTTGATTAGAAGATGCTATTATTTATTACTGTTTATTGTCTACTTCTACTTTACTAAGTGGGGAATTCAACTGGGATTCATATACTTGTAGTAACTTTGGTTTATGATAAAATGAATCAACTAAAAGTGCTAATGCAGTACAGCCGTGTCAAGCCTTTCTTTCAAGCCTTCATATACCCGTGTTGTTCTTGCTAAGTAAGACAATTACTTACACTTGCCAATATTCAACAAAATCCCGGATGGGTAGCAGATGGGGTGAAAGAGACAACTACCGAGATTCCTGAGGATCGTCTGTATTCTAAGCTATGGTCAACCAGTCGGTGTCCCTGTGGACTTGAGGCTCTACCTGTGAAGATAGTTAATATATAGTCTTCCGCTGTGTTTTAGGTAAACTCTGATGCAAAACTTGTTTATTCGAGCATATGTACTCTGTTTTTCCACATTTGTAAGCTGTATGTGTTTTGTGGACTTCCTGGGCACACATACAGTAGCATTCGGGTTTTTGTGTAAATCCGGGTGTGACACAATCGAACGCGATACGCAAATCATTAACCAGGTCGTCCGCCTTCCTGGTTTTGATGACTATGTCGTCGACATAAGCCTCTACGGTTCACCCAATGTGGTCCCCGAAAACGTGGAGCATGCACCGTTGGTACATAGCCCCAGCGTTCCGGAGCCCAAAGGGCATCGTGACGTAGCAAAATATGCCGAAAGGGGTGATAAAAGAGGTCGCAAGTTGATCGAACCCTTTCATCTTTATTTGGTGGTAACCGGAGTAAGCATCAAGGAAACACAAAAGCTCACATTCCGCGGTTGAGTCTACTATTTGATCGATACGTGGCAAAGGAAAAGGAACTTTGGGACATGCTTTATTTAAGCTAGTATAATCTACACACATCCTCCACTTCCCACTCTTTTTTTAACTAATACAGGATTAGCTAGCCAGTCGGGTGTTGGCACTTCTTACGGCCTACAGATAATTCCGCAAGCAGACGTATACCGATGTAGTTTTCACCCGGGAGTATTCCAAGGTATCGATTTCCACGAGGAACGAGAAGTGAGCTAATTCTAAACTAAGTTGTCCAAGGGTTATGGAATGAGATGGATGAAGTGGATGACAACAACAAAGAGGGAAGAGAAGCGATGATAGGGTAGAGAGGGTACGAGTCTAATAGAGGCACTCTACTGATTAACTGAGCGGATCAGAGGGTACAGATAGATACTTGCTTCGGGACAATAGAACCTATGACACGCAGAAAGGGATGAGAAGGGGTGTCACCAATCCTACACTCTAGGATCCTGCAGGCCGAGACGAACGTGATGGACTACGTAGGCCGTATAGGGCTGTCACCACCTAACGGCTACCACCTTCGTAGACTACAGGACAAACTAAGTTAACCTCAAGTATAGGCACCACGCCTACACTAGTTGATTAATACTTATCTCCTATAGAAAGACAAGCACCCAAGACAAGCAACCAGTATACAATTATACCAATCAACTAAGCATTGAACGAAGAACCAGCAAGTAAATAAAAGTAGAACTGACTGCTCAATTAATCAGGAAGAGATACAAGAGTTACCAGACATGACCCGAATGTCACTCGAAGCAGAGCCGCATCCGTAGAGGTACAGCTGGAAGAGGGGCCGACACTCCGGCTCCTCTCCGGACGCTCATATCTCCTCTCTCCCTATCTTCTAAGTATGAAAGTGGCAGACCTTCACTAAGGAACTTCTCTCTTGTGTTGTGTGTGAATTCAGGCGACCAGGACCTCTATTTATAGGTGGATCAAATCGGTGGAGCTTGAGCAGGCGCCAAGGCAACTGGGAGGCGGTGCCTGGGAATTCAGCCGAACTGCCACGTTGCACCGCCTTGGTTCTAAGGCGGTGCAGAGGCGGTTCGGCTCCTGGGCTCATTCGGCCGAATTGGGGCATTCACCCGAATGGGGCCCGTGGCCCAGAAGCGCTCTCCTATGCATCATCTCCCCCCTAGGCCTCCGGGGCTACTTCATCTTGGTGTACTTCGGGTTGGTTTGTCCCAGAGGTGACTTGGCGGTCGCCCATGTGTCAGGCATCATCATTGCTTTGTTATCGTTGACATGGACGACTCCCGGTTGTGCTTCGCGTTGTGTACGACTAAGGGGGGTAATCGGCCGAACGGAGTTGTTCGGCCGATTCGGTCAATTCAAACCCTTTTAACCCGTATTTCTCCATTTTGTGCCTGCACATTGGACAATCACCAAAACTTGTGGAAATGGTTAGCAATACGCCCTATAGCTATGGTGTGTGGTTCCATTGTGTTTATTTTATACTCGGTTGGAGGTCGGAAATTGGTCCATAACGACCGCCAACAAGCTCCCCTAAATTTAGATCTTTGCTCGTCCCGAGTAAAGAAATTGAAATAAGAGCAAGACTAAGACAAGGGTTCTTTTATGACATGAACAACTGCATATTGAATATCCCAAACTTTTCTCCAGACCTGTGAATTTGGAGTGGCTACTCCCTGGATCTCGAGCGATTGATGAACAGAACGACTCTTACAACAAGGTCCTCTTGATCATCCTGCATTCGGGGTTTTATGGTTTTCACAAATAAAATGGTCCTTTTCATCCTGCATCCTGGATACTCTCAGCTCTCTTAATTCACTCCTTTTCACTCACTCCCTTTTGTGTATGTTCTTTTTCTCTCAGGTGGTGATGTACCTCTGTCAAGTCAAAGATTGGTTCCCGGAGCTCTCATCATCACCCTTAGCCAAATTTCAAGTTAAAGATGGAGAGTTCATGTCGGTCCTCAGCCTCGTGACCCCTTTTCTTTATTCTTCCCTTTTTGGGAATTTTCTTTCCTCCTTTTTTTCATTTGGACTTTCACGAGTCCTTTCTTCTCTTTTCTTTTTTTTCTTCAGGGTATCACCAAGGCATGAGGACTTCTACTACACTCTGATGATAGAAGTACTTGCAATAGACCTGGGGCAATATGATCATCTCCGGGGACTCAAAATTCGACAAGACATTGTACTAGCCATGACAAATTTGTCAGGAATAAATTTCTCAAGCATATGTGTAGTTGGAAGTAGTGGATACGATGAAAGGACAGGACATAGTTTATATTTTTAAAATTTAAATTCTCCCGAATGGTAAGGAGAACAAGTGGTTCATTTTATCGAGACAGATCATATTTATCAACAACCTAGACCAGGGGGGTTCCTATCATGAAGGATTTCACAGGCAAGGGATACTCAGTTAGAGACAAGCAATAGACAAGTTCATGGTATAAAAGAAAAATTGAGAACGTTTCGTTTAGATCAGATGTGCAAGTTCATAATTCGAAACGTGACAACACGAGAAGATGGATAGGGGTAAGGAGTGCAAACCACCGTGTAGGTGCGCGAAGGGGACGAACCGGGCTGGTTCGGCCGAACTGGTGGGTTCGGCCAAACTGCCCAATTCGCCCAAACCAACTGGTTCGGCCGAAGTGCTTGGTGCGTGCTCCGTCATGTCGGGTTGCTCCTGTGTCGTCCTGTACTCATGTTTCTTTTTCGTTAAACAGGGTAATCTCCGATTGGCTCAAATGCACCAACCGGAGCAATAATTTTATTCTTTTTGCATTCAACTCTAATTTTATTTATTCAACGAGCTAACAAATGGAAATAAAATGATTCAAAGGGAAAACAATCTAGAGCACCCTAAACATGAATCTAAGGGAAAATAAATGAAGGAAGGAACTAAGCCAAACTAATGAACTAACTAACGGTGCTCTAACTGAACTAGATGACCACAGGACACTACTCTGTAGGTGGGTCGTAAAGGTCCGAGTGTCCTGTGGCTCTGGCAATCCTCTTGATCTTGGCGCACAAGCCCTTGTGAAGGACTTCCATCTTGTCCTCCGTCTCTAGGCGCGCCAGCTCCGCTTCCGCCACTTTCTCCTCCAGGTGGTTTATCCGTTGGCATGCTTGTGCCAGCTCCACCCGCAGGCTCTCCAGTGTAGGTGGCTTCTCCTCTTCCTCCTCATCCTCCTCCTCATCGGAGAACTCCATTTCTCCCAGCGGCCCTTTGATATCTGGTGGTTGCCTGTAGCGCTAAACTCTGGGGTTCTGCTGCGGGGGAGTGGACTGGGAGGACTCCGCCAGTCCGAGCTCGTCCCAGTTCAGTGGCGGGACCAACACCTTGCCGTACCCCGTGGTGGTGCGCTCGCCCTTGCTGCTGAAACCAGGCGGACTATCAGGTGTACAGTCCGGCGTCTTCGTGCCCTCCTCCTTGATTGCAGGGAGCGCGAAGTCCAACACCCTTGTGGAGGATGCCGACTTCGAGCGAAGCTGCCCAGTAGTGGGGCGCCCTGACGATGGTGAGCGAGGGGCTTCTTGATCTCCTTCAGCGGTGCGAAGGCGTTGAACGCCGCTGACGGAGATCGGCGTGGGGAGTTGGACCACCTCATAGGGCTGCGGGCATGCGCCCTTCCTCGCTGCACATCGCCTGACAGCTCAACGTCAGCAACGTGGAACACTTGCTCACGTTGGGGAGACTCGCCGATCCGGCTGGCGAGGCTAGATCCCTTGGTTGAAGATGTATATTTGGAGAAGAAGGAGGCCATGGTGGCTATTGCTAGGGGCAAGGAGTTTCTGTAGATGGGATGATGGAATCGACAGAAACTCCCAGGCTTTTATCGAGGCGTCCTCCGAACGAAAAACGTGTTTCCCGACATTTCCTTCGCGAGTTTTGGGATAGGATCAACTGTAGATGAGTCTGGAAGTCAATATCCGCACGTGGGGCTAGGGATGTTGATTCGGCCGAACCCTAGGGTTCGGGCGAATTGGCCAATTCACTCAAATCCCTCTAGTTCGGCCGAATTGGCCCCTGGGATTCCTGATGTGCGGGCCAGGTTGATCCTCGCATGTTTGGTCATGGGTGTGAAGGTTGCGGTGGTGTTGGGCCCAGAAAGGTTTGGATTTGAAGGATTTCGGCCAAGTTTCATGGACAGGGTTCAGGGCTCTACGAACTCGATAACATCTAAGTCTTCGAGTGGCGGAGTGTCACACCCAGATTTTCACAAAACCCGAATGCGACCATATGTGTGCCCAGGAAGTCCACAGAACACATACAGTGAACAAATATGATAAACAGAGTACAAATGCTCGAAATAAAATAGTTTACATCAGAGTATATCATAAATGATTATTACAACGGAAGTCTGTAACTCGCAACTAGAGCGGAGTCGTAGTCCACAGGGACTCTGACTGGGAGAGCGCAACTCAGAAGTACGGCAGGTCCTCAGGGAACTCAGCAGTAGTCTCATGCACAACCCAAATTTGTACCCATGTGGGATTTTGTTGAATAATGGAAAGTGTAAGTAAAACAATTACTTAGCAATTATAGCACGGGTACATGAAGGCTCAAAATAAGGCAAGACGCGGCTTAACTGCATTAGCACTTTTAGTTGATTCATTTTAGCATGATCCAAGTTACTACATGTATGTGAAACCCAGTTGCAACCCAATTAAATAAGTAGAAGTGACATTAAGCACAAATAGACATCATGTTCTAATAAAAAAGGATCCAGGCCGCTCGTGACCCTGAGTAAGGCTATCATGATAGATTGTACACTCTGCAGAGGTTTCGCCCTTTACCCACCAGTCGCGTAAAAGTTGAAAGGAATTTTGCACCCAACCACGCACATCAACACTTCCTAGGTGTGACGGCATAGGGACGCTACGAGGTTTTTCACAAGACTCCCTAACAAGACAGTAGCCTCTAGTTTAACAAGGCGGTGAGACCCTAGGCACCAGGATTGACGTACGCTCACGGAGTCACACCATGAGGGGGTCAATGGCATCCAACGTGCGGGCATCACACCGATCAATGCGCAACGTGTGGAGTTCCCCATCGCAGGGACTCCCAGCACGGGACTGTGCCTCACGGGGGCATAGCCAACAGATCACTCGTCCCCGGTGGAATCAAGAAACACCCTTTCACCTTGTGTCCACTAACGTCGTTGGCCCCAATGGTAACCACTAGCAAGCTAGAGACGTAGCAAAGATTCTACCCAATGCATAAACCCAAGGTTATCAAAGGAACATGATATACAAAACTAGGTACAACCTTACTGGGACAATAAATTAGACACATGCATATGAAATTAAACAATTGTAAAGGGTGTGTTTAGATAGCAAGGATTGTTCGTGCTATAACTTGCCTTCCTCGAAGTGCTGCTGCTGCGAGTCCTGCTCCAGAAAGTCTTCCGCGAACTCGAACTCCAAAGCTAACGGCTCATCGACTGGACACGAAGCACCACACAAACATACACGCATAAAAATACATGAAAACAAATATAATTCTATTCAAAAAGTACACCAAACAGTAGAAACAGCACATCAAAAGGTTTTAGAAATATTCCACGCTTCACTACGAACACATGAGCGCAAAAATCACGCTAATCGGATCTAAAACGAAAAAGATATGGGTTTTCTAAGTTCCAAGGACCTGCTGGCAAGTTTTAAAAGTTTCCAGGGGCTTATTTGTGAAAAACATAATTTTATACAAAAACAGAAGGGTCTACATGCAAAAACACCTAAATAGGACGGCGGGTTCTATTTTTCAAAAGGGCAGGGGGTTTTCCATAAAATTTAGGACCTAACTGTAATTATTTTCAGTAGAGGGTGGACCGCGGGTTAATTTTCAAATAGTGGAGGGGCTCTTAAGGGAAACCGCCATGGCTGACCGGTATTTCGAAGTTTGACTCAGCAGGGGGGTTTGATCCAGCCGTTGGATCTCGATCCAACGACTCAGAGGAGATCGGGGAGACGGGGTGGCCGGCGACAGCTCGGGGACGGTGGCGCCGCCAGTTCCCGCGGTGGTTCTTCGCCGGAGCAGGGCGGAACTTGGGCTAGGGGGCGCCATGGGCCATGAGGCTTTGCCCTACGGGCTCAGGGGGTCATGGCGAGTTCACCCAGAGGGTTCTCGACGGCCAGGAGTGGACGCGGTGGTCGGGCGGCGATGAACCGCGGCGGTCGTGCTCCGGCGAGGCGTAGCAAGCGCGTTGGAGCAAGAGAGATACCAAGGAGGGGCTAGGGAGCTTGCTTACCACTGCGCGAAGAAGTTGGGGGGTGAATTGGCCGGAGGGGCGCCGGAGAGGGAGCTTCGACGGCGGCGCTCGGCTTCAACGGTGGCGCGCGGTGTTGGCGGTCGTTACGGTATGAATCCGACCACCAACTCTTGGGAATAAAAGAGGTTTTATGTAACATTTCATGAATTTAGGTTTTACTTCTAATAAAGTTCCACGAGTTTTTGTGAGTGTCTCATTTGCAGGGACCGAGTCGGAAAAAGCCCGTTAAGGGGGGTAAAACTCCGGTTCGGCCGAAACCTTCCAGTTTCCGACCGAACCACCCCCTTTAACCATCATGCAAGCACACGAGGTGTCGTCCACGTCAGCGATGACGATGCGATGACTATGCAAGCCACGTGGACTCCCGCCACGTCATTCCATGGGCCAAATTCACCGAAGAACACCAGGACAAGCTAGCCAGGAGGCCCAGGAAGTAGAGGCGGTGCACGGGGGTGGCCCTGGGCCAGAAGCCCAGTTCGGCGGAACTGTAGGGCTTCGGCCGAACCGCCCCCAGCACCCAAAACTGCCTCCAGGGATGCATCAAGGCTGTAGAAGGTCAAGGCGGTTGAATCCGACGTTCTGTCGAACTAGATGAGTTCGGCCGAACCTATCCAGTTCGGCCGAACTGGCCGGTAACCGCCACAACGTCCCGTGGCGGTTACTCCACTCAACCGCCCTTTGGTGCTATAAATGGAGGTGTCCACGGCTCATTTCAACACACACCAAGCTAAGGAGCTCTCATTTCCACTTCTCTCTAGTAGAGTTAGGATAGTTTAGTTGGGAGTTAGAATCGACTCGAGCTTTGCCTCAGAGGTTCCGGAGTCGTCTTCAGAAGCTCTAGTATAAGCTCTTGTATCTTTTCCTTTTCCTTTTGCAAGACTTGAGTTATCAATATAATTATCTTTATCATCTTGCCTTTGTCATTTATAGCTTGCTTCTACTTTGTTCTAGTTGCATCTATATCGTGTTTAGACTATAGTCGGTTCTAGTTCTAGTGCTTCTAGTTCTTGTTTAAGTCTTTGTCTTAGTTGGTTCTTTGACTTAGCTCAATATTTGCCAATGAACTGTCACCGGGGGTATTGACGGGTTGCTTGCTTTTGCTAGTGAAGTAAGTAGTCGTTGGTTAGTGTGGGTGTGGTACCCAGACTAGTCAGTGGCCTTGGTTTGCCCCCGATTCAACGAACGTGTGGTAGCCGTTAGGTGGTGATAGCCCTATACGGTCTTTGTAATCCACCTCGTTAGTCTCGGCTTGTAGGATCCCCCAGTGTGGAGCTGGTGGCAACCCTTCTCATCCCTTTCTGCGTGTCACTGGTGTCCATTGTCCCGATGCTAGACATTAGAGTTAACTCAGACCTTCCAGTGCTGGCCCTTTAGCCGCTGTATCTCTAAGCCCGAGTGACATAGAGAGATAAAGTCCATAGCAATCCTCTATCTCTTCTCGTTGTCCTCCCAGCAATCTATACCTTCTCTCTCTTACCTGAGTCTCCCTTGAGCTGTGTGTCACGGTATATCCACTCCTATCCAATACCGTTATCCCCTGTCTTGTTTAGTTGTGTGCCTTTCTCTGATAGTCTTGAATACCTGTTTACTAGTACTCTTGCCAAAGGTTCCCTGCGGAAATATAAATTATGATACCTCGGGAAACTCCCAGGTGAAGTGCTACAGTGGTGATTCTGTGCGCTTGCAGAATATTTATATATTTTACAAAGCCATAAGGAAAACCACTGAAACACTCCTTACCCCAGTACCGGGATTCTCAATCATGATATTGGATCGTAAGAAGTGCCAACAAAGCCTAGAAAAGTTATTCTCAGTCGAGTTCACTTTCCCCCCTGAAGTTTTCTCTGGTTCGCTTGCACCCCCTCTACTCATCTCCCAGATCAGCCCAGCACCTGCTCCCACGCACCGGCCCACACGCGCGCACAGCTCCAACTCGGCCCACATCCCCGCGCCGGCCCAGCTAGCGTCCACCCCTCCTCCCTCTCCCTCTCGCTGCGCAGGGGGGGCCCGCCTGTCGGGTCTTTCCCCTTCCACGCGCCCGAGCGCCCCCTCCTTCTCTGGCGCATTTACCGCCGCCTCGGCCGGCCGAATCCGCCCCTCCCCGCATCCCTGGACCCACCCCATGCCTACTTGGAAGCTTCCCCACGAGCCCTTCCCCTTTTGCGTGCGCTCGAGATTGGCAAGACCGCCCCGATGGCAACTCCCGATCGCCGGCCGCGCCGCCCGATCCCCGGCTCATCTACCTAATGTGACTCCCCTCCGGCCTTTATAAGCCACCCACCCGAGCCCCTAAGCCTCACCAAGCTTTTCCCCAGCGCTCACGAGCCCCCAGCCCTCCCCTCCATGCGCAGCGCCACCGCCCTCCCGAGCCGAGCACCGCCACCAGCGTTCCCTTAGCTCCGGCGCCCCTTGCTCCGATCCAACCCTCCCAGGAGGTTCACGTGAAGGTAACGACCCTCCCCAACCCCTTTCCGCGTACTCCTGCGCCTCGGAACCCCACCGCCCGTGCTCACCGGAGCTCCACTCCGCCGGCCGTCGTCGTGCGCCGCCCCACAGCCTCCCTCCCTGACTTGAACCACCAAGAAGAGTTCCCCGCGCTCCCAGCTCCCTCCCCGATGAGATCTCGTCACAATTGGAGGTCGGCAGCACTCGGACGGCTTTACGTCGGCAAGCCCTCGCCGCGCCCAACAGTGGCGTCGTCGTAGCCCCAACCGCCGACAACCCCCCTCAGCCAAGCCCAATCTCGGCCTTCGGATCAAGATCCGATGGCCCACAGACTTCCCCCACCCGAGTCAAACTTCAAGTTAACGGTCAGCCATGTATTTTTGCAAATGAGCCCCTGCAAGATTAGAAATCAACCCGCGGTCCACCCCCTGTTGAGAAATATTTACGGTTAGGTCTTGTTTTCTTCGTTAGCCCCCTGAACTCTTAAATATTAAAACCCGCCATCCTTTAGGGATTGTTTTACGCATTAGCCCTTGAGTTTTTATGTATAAGTATGTTTAGGTCCTTGTTTTCTTTCAAATAGGCCCCTGGAAACTTTTAAAACTTGCCAGTAGGTCCCTAGATCATAGATTTGCCATATCTTTTCCGTTTTAGCTCTGATTAGTGTGATTTTCACGCTCATGTGTTCGTAGTGAAGCGTAGATTATATCTAAAAGCTTTATTTGTATTGTTTCTATTTTTTGGTGTACTTTTCTAATAGATTATTATTTGTTTGCATGTATTGGTTTGCGTGCATGTTTGCGTGGTGATTCGTGTCCAGTCAGTGAGCCTTTCGCGTTGGACATCGAGTATGAGGAGGACTTTTTGGAGCAGGACTCGCAGCAGCAGCAGCAGCCTTTTGAGGAAGGTAAGTTATAGCATGGACAATTCTTGCTACGTAAACACACTCTTTACATTCATTTACTTTCATATGCATGTGTCTAAATTGATGTCCTATTAAGGTTGTACCTAGTTTGTATACTACTGTCCTTGTTACGTTGGGATTATTGCATATGGGTAGAATCTTTGCTATGCGCAGCTACTGTCACTATTATTTAACTGTTAATTTTGACTTAATGGTTCACTTCAACATTAATGATAAAACTTTCTTTTTAGCAACATGGTTTTGGGAACTGGGGCATGTGCTATGTGCTTTGCTCCAGTGTCTCTCCCTAAGGTCCGGTTCTTAAAGCGGCAACCCAGGAGCCTGTCGCCACCGCTAGAACTATTGTGGCTCTGCCATTGGTTACCGGTGGGGCCGACGTCATTATGGGAAGTATGGCACGAGGTGTTTCTTGTTTCCACCGAGGACGGTTGCCCCGTCGGCTAGGTCTCGTTAGACCTAGTCCCGTGTTGGGAGTCCCTGCGATGGGGAACTCCGCACGTTGCACATTGTTGGGTGCGATGCCCGCGCTCTGGATGCCCGCGCTCCGGATGCCATTGACCCCCTTATGGTGTGACTCCGTAAGCGTATACTTGCGAGTAGAAGATCATAGATCGTTACCACTAGACGCGCAGCACAACGAAAGAAGTCACGCGTCGATGTAGAGGAAGTAGTCGATCACGTCCCACGAACCGAGCTCCTCGTCCTTGATCCCAGCAGCCGATCAGCGCAACAGTCGCAGCAGCGCCTCCACGGAGTCCACACGTACGGGGATGGAACGCCGGGCGTCGGTGTGCTAGCACCACATGCACAGCAAGGGCGGCGGCCGAGAGAGAGGAGGAGGAGGCGGCTAGGGTGGGCGCGGCTATTAGGTCATCTTGCCCCCTAGCCCATCCCTCGTATATATAGGGCGTACTAATGGGCTTCTATCTCATAGGCCCATTAGTAACCCTAATCCCTCTTGGATCAATATCATCTTGGGCCTTTAAACCGTATTGTGATGATGGGCTCTTGGGCATATCACCAACAATCTCCCACTTGCACTAGAGACAATCATACATGCAAGCTTTCCAACATTTCGAACCCCTTAAGTGTGTGACCCGTTAGGTTCATGTGTAGATGGCCGTGAACGGAAACCATTTCCGAATCACAAGTCAATAGCGGCACCTAGCAGGGCATAGTGACTCACATATACACATAAAGATTATATCGGCCGAACCTTAGATATACTCATACACCGAATCCCTTTGCCACACGATATCTGTCAAGCTCAAGGCGAGATGCGAGCCACCTTTGTGATAGCTCGACCATTCTCTCGATCTAATAGTGGATTCTATTCATAACTAACCTTTAGTCATCATGATTAACTCTTTAATCATTTTGGCATGGCCATGCACTTTTCAATCCAATTATCTCGAGGGGCCCAGAGATATCTCTCCCGTTATCTAGGAGGGGCAAATTCCATCTTGATCCGCTCACATCCCATTCCATGTTTCATGACACACCTGTAAGCTACTTTTGTAACTACCCAGTTACGGAGTAGCGTTTAGCAGCCCCAAGATGCACCACTATACACAGTGAGAAACAATGGCGATATCAGGTCTGAGGATCCAGTAGGTACAACACTCAAGAATAATTGATGGCACATACAAGATAACAATCCCAACATTGTCTTGGAGTGGGTCAATCCAACACCATGTTCACCAACATGTGTCCAAATCATTAATCCGATATCTCCATATCCATGATCCGTGAAACATGATCATCAATTAATGCATGTGCTAGTCTCAACGTCGTTGTTGTCCCACATAACGACATAAACTAGGGATAATTTAGAATCATATCCTTGTCAACAAAAAGTTTCACGAACAAGTCACATACTTGATAATTAATGTAAAAGATAATCATCCATGGAACAAATAACAATTATTCATTATTACATAAACATACTTATGACACAAAATCTCCCACGCACATTGAAATCACTGATGTAAGTATCTAATACCCATAGATCTCATGTGCGCCTCATGCTTTAGTTGTGGGAGAGGCTTCGTCAACGGATCAACAACGTTTGAATCCGTGTGCAACTTGCAAACCTTCACATCACCTCTCTCAACAAAGTTACGGATGAGGTGATACTTCCGCAGTATATGTCTGGACTTATTAGTTGTTCTCGGCTCCTTTGCTAGTGCAACAGCACCACTATTATCACAATAGAGGTCCACTGGACTGGAGGCACTAGGAACAACACCCAAATCAGAAACAAACTTTCTGATCCAAATAGCTTCTTTTGAAGCTTCGGAAGCTGCAATATACTCGGCCTCTGTCGTCAAATCAGCCACTGTATCTTGCTTGGAACTCTTCCAGCTCACTGCCCCACCATTGAGGTAGAAAACAAAACCAGATTGCGATTTGGAGTCATCTTTGTTTGTTTGAAAACTAGCATCGGTGTAACCCTTTACAATGAGCTCATCTTCGCCTCCAAATATTAGGAACATATTCTTAGTTCTTCTAAAGTACTTAAGAATACTCTTTACAATTGTCTAGTGAGCTTCACTGAAGTCTGACTGATACATGCTCATGACACTTAGAGCAAAAGAAACATCCGGGCGCGTGCAAAGCATGGCATACATGATCGACCCTATGGCTGAAGCATAAGGAATCGTACTCATCCTCTTTTGCTCATCAGGTGTCGTAGCACACTGACTCTTGCTCAGAGCAATGCCATGTGACATTGGCAAGAAACCTTTCTTGTAATCTTGCATATTGAACCGATTCAATATCTTGTCAATGTACCTGTCTTGGCTTAATCCAATTAGCCTTTTTGATCTATCTGTATAGATCCTAATACCCAGAATGTCAGCCGCCTCTCCTAAATCCTTCATCGAAAAACTCTTTTTCAATGATGTTTTAACAGCTTCAAGCATTGGAATATCATTTCCGAGTAGTAATATGTCATCCACATATAGGACCAGAAATACAAGTGCGCTCTCACTAGCCTTTTTGTAAACACAAGGCTCATCTTCATTCTTGATGAAGCCAAACCCTTGGACTACTTCATCAAAACGAATATTCCAACTCCGAGATGCTTGCTTCAAGCCATAGATGGACCTCTGAAGTTTACATATTTTCCCAGCATTTTTAGGATCGACAAAACCTTCAGGTTGTGTCATTTACACATCCTCACTTAGATGTCCATTAAGGAAAGAAGTTTTGACATCCATTTCTCATATCTCATAGTCATAATATGCGGCAATTACTAGGAGAATCCGAACAGACTTTAGCATTGCGACGGGCGAAAAGGTTTCTTCATAGTCAACACCTTGAATTTGTCGGAAACCTTTCGCCACCAATCGTGCCTTATAGATGTGAACATTTCCATCCATGTCTAATTTTTTCTTAAAAATCCACTTACTGTCGACAGGTCTAACACCGTCAATTTGATCGACCAAGTTCCAAACTTGATTATCATGCATGGATTTTAACTCGGATTCCATGGCTTCAAGCCATTTATCGGAGCCGGGTCCCATCATTGCTTTCGTGTAGGTCAAGGGCTCATCATTTTCCATCAATAATACGTGGCGCTCCTCTGTAATGAGGAGGTTGAGCTTGTCAGTAGCGCGACGTGCCCTTATAGACCTTCGTGGGGCTAGTGCCTCAACTACGAGTTAGCAACATCTTGTGCATCCCGTGGATCTTCAGTGGGTGCTGAAACAGTTTCGGGTGTTTCCTGAATTTCTTCAAGTTGCACCTTGCTCCCACTGAATCCTTTTGAGAGAAACTCCTTTTCTAAGAAAACACCATTGCGAGCGACAAACACTTTGCCTTCCGCTTTATTGTAAAAATAATATCCTTTGGTTTCCCTAGGATATCCCACAAAGAAGCATTTGTCTGACTTTGGAGTGAGCTTATCTGACATCAAACGTTTGACATAAGCCTCACATCCCCAAACATTGAGAAAAGATAATCCGGGACGCTTCCCAGTCCATATCTCATATGGTGTCTTCTCAACAGACCTACTTGGAACCCTATTCAATGTGAACGCAGCAGTTTCAAGAGCATAACCCCAAAATGACAATGGAAGATCAGCTTGGCTAATCATGGACCTAACCATGCCCAACAAGGTTCAGTTCCTCCATTCGGATATCCCATTCCATTGAGGCATTTCGGGCGGAGTTAGCTGCGAAACAATTCCACATTGCTTCAAATGATCACCAAATTCAAGGCTCAAATATTCTCCTCCATGATCAGATCGCAGAAATTTAATTGTTTTGCCTAATTGATTTTGTACTTCATTCTGAAATTCTTTGAACTTTTCAAACGATTCAGACTTGTGCCTCATTAAGTAGATATAGCCATATCTACAAAAGTCATCAGTGAAAGTAATGAAGTACTGAAAACCACCTCAAGCTATTGAGCTCATTGGTCCACATACATCGGTATGTACAAGTCCCAACAAGTCACTCGCCCTCTCACTATGACCATTGAAAGGTGCTTTGGTAATCTTTCCAAGCAAACAAGACTCACATGTGTCGAATGATTGAAAATCAAACGAGCTTAACAATCCATCTTTATGGAGTTGTTCAATGCGCTTCTCATTTATATGACCTAAACAACAATGCCAAATAAAAGTGGGATTCAAATCATTTGGTCTAAGCCTCTTAGTATTAATGTTACAGACAGATTTATCCTCAAGATCAAGAACATATAATCCATTCACTAATGGACAATGAGCATAGAAAATACCATTGCAAAAAATAGAACAACGTTTGTTCTCTATTACAATCCTAAAACCATCAACTTCTTCCAAACATGAAGAAGAAATAATGTTCTTGCTCAAAACAGGAATGCAATAACAATTATTTAATTCCAAAACTAATCCGGAGGGTAGAGACAAGTGGTAGGTGCCGACCGCCAACACCGCAACCTTTGTGCCATTGCCGACACGAACGTCCAACTCTCCTCTTGCAAATCTTCTAGTCTCACTTAGGCCTTGCAACGATTTGCAAGTGTGAATCATCGATCCAGTATCAAATACCCATGATTCACCAGAAGATAATGCAATATTTATTTCTATAACATTTATACCTGAAGTGGAAGTCTCACTTCCCTTCTTCTTCTTCTTTTGTTCCAAGTACTTCTTGCAGTTCCTAAACCAATGTCCCTTTACATGACAGTGGAAGAATTCATCCTCAGAAGTAGGGCCAGATTTGGCCTTAGGTGCTGGCTTTAGCTTAGAGCCCGAGGACTCACCATTGGAACTCTTTTCCTTGCATTTACCTTTAGGAGGCGTCCAACGCTTCCTCTTTTTGTTCCCCTTCTGAATCATCATCACATGATTGGGATTTTTCTTAATGCTCTCCTCTGTTGTCTTTACCATCCCATGCAACTCACTCAGTGTTTTATCCAAGCCATTCATCTGAAAGTTCAAGATAAAAGGCTCATAGCTCAGCGGGAGCGACCGGAGAATAACATCACTAGCCAAGTCATGGTGAAGTTTAGAACCAAGTCTGTTCAAAGTCTCAATGTAACCAATTATTTTGATCACATGAGGACTGACCGGGCTACCATTTGGCAGCTTGCACGCAAACAAGGACTTTGAGATATTGAACCTCTCAGTCCTGGCTTGGTTCTGAAACATCCCATGCAGCCCCTCGATCATGGTGTGAGCATCTGTATGCTCATACTGCTTCTGCAGATTAGGGGACATAGTGGCGAGCATCAGACAGCTGGCATCAAGTGAGTCATTGCAGTGCTTCTCATAAGCTCTGCGATCAGTAGCATTTGCATTGTCAGGGAGATCATCAGGATACGGCTGCTCAAGAACATACTCCTTTTTCTCTTGCCTGAGAACAATTCTCAGGTTGCGGTACCAATCAATAAAGTTTGTTCCAATCAATTCTCAAGAACATAACGCAAGTTGAAAACAGAATTGTTACTGGCAGACATGATCTACAACATTAAAGTAAGGCAAGATTTCAGCACTAAGTTTATGTAAAGACTTTCATTAACTGATTTAACAAAAGACAACCGACTATATCTAAGTCATCTTCCCTTTAATGACATATAGTGGTTCAAGATCCATAATCACTAAAATCCTAGTGAGCTTTAGCATCACGGCTAGAAAAGTAGTGATACAGGTAAGCAACAAATTGCTAATCATATCTGTATACGACTCTTGTTTGTTGGGTGGCATCCAACCCTATGCCTTAAAGCCCAAAACTATTTTGATAGCTTTGCTGAGTAAACCAATACTATGCTTGTGAATGTCCGATATCCACCCTATACAAAAGAGATAGCTGAGGGTACTCTACTATGGTAAACATACCACACAACGATCAAAGTTTATAGGTGTAGCTATTGGTAAAAGGCATAAAAAAACTCAACCTTTTCCGAGGGAAGCTATTCTATCATGATTAAAACATCCACCATATGTAAAAGCATGAAAGAATAATATGACAGGAAAATAACCATCACAGGCATATAATCACAATGGGCTCCATCGACATGGCTCCAATGTGACCTCCATTACCATTCGTCCTGTCTTGTGGTGATCATCATCGCCATCATGATTGAAGCCTCCATGAAAAGATACTAAGCTACTACATCTAATAGCTAGTGAAATAATTACATGAGGATTCAAGCAACACAAGTCGACACGCAGGTCATTATACAATAATGGTGCAACCTCAACCCGGTTGTGTTAACTTGCGACACGCAGGCCGCACAAATCATCACATATATCATCACATGACATTGAGGCCATACCATTCACATCATACCCTGCAAAAACGAGTTAGGCGTGCGGCGTGTTCTACCAAAGTAGCGCTTAGGAAGCCGCTATAGCGAGAAAGCAACAGCGGCCCCCCACGGGTCTCAGGGCAGCGCCCTGAAAACCTCACAGAATTTACACAGATTGCATCTATGGAATCCTTATGAAAATCTCATCGGAGTGATCGCATCACCACAAATCCGAGCCATTCATAATGCCTGAATTTTCACTAGGTCAATCACATTGATCGTGCAACCTTTACACTTTAGAAGACTGCATCTACACATGACCTCGATCTGTTGGTTCAATCAGCTGACTATGCACACAGTCAGTCCCTGATGGTGATTCTAGCCGGTAGGGACATGTCGTATGCACAACAGAGAAAGAACACGAACTAATCTTTTTGGTCACATGTCGCGCAATCAACTCGCTCCAGTTTTAACCCTTCATGACCAATTGATCTAATCAAACCGTGCAAAAGTAATAGATCCAATCTACTACTACAACATATCACCTATATGCCAATGATCCAGACCAAAAACTACGCAAGATGGCTCTGATACCACTGAAGGGAAACAGGTAGGCTACGCTAGCATCACTACTGCATACACCCAAGATACTTGTGAGTAGAAGATCATAGATGGTTACCACTAGTGTAACACCCAAAAATGGCCCATTTAAAATTTTTAGTAATTAATTGGCTTTTATTTTAATTGTTCATATTTAATATAGGTTAAATGAATTATTTATGAATATTAAAATCAAATATAAGTTGTAGAAACATTTTTGTTGCATTCATGCTGCTACACTGTATTTTGGTTGTTGGCCAATTAAGTTTGAATTTAAATTCTGTTTAAATTCGAATTTAATCTGCATTTGTTTGAGCCCTAGAAAAGTTAATTCAAGCCGAGTTCACTTTTGCTCCCTAAGCTTTTCCCCTGGTCTGCTCTTGCACCCCCAACTCCATTCGCGAGCGCAGCCCAGCCCCCTCCTCTTTTTCTCCACAGCCCAACCACCTCCTCGCTCCCCCAGAGCCTTCCTTTCCCCCCCCCCCCCCCCGCTCGGCCCAAGTTTTTCCCCAGCCCGGCTCACTCCCGCAGCGCCCCGCTCTCTCTCTCTCTCCCTGACAACCCGGGCCCGCCTGTCAGGTTCCCCCCCCTTCTTCCACCTCGCGCCCGGCGCGCCCCCCTTCACCGCGCGCAATCTCCGCCGCCCGGCCGGCCGCCAAGCACCCTCCCCGCTCTCGTGGGCCCATTGGAAGCTTCCCCGCACCTTCCTTCCCCGATCCCCTTCCATTCCCGGCCGCGCCATGCATGGCAAGACTCTCCCCGATGGAAACCTCCCCCCCCCGGATCACCACCGGCCGCCGATTCCCGTGCTCGCTCGCCGATCCGCTCCCCCCTGGGCTATAAAAACCCCCCACCAGTGCCCCCTTAACCCTCACCAACACTCGCCCGCCCTCCTCCCGAGCTCCCACGCCTCCAGTAGCCTTCCCCGCGCAGCGCCGCCTACCCGAGCTCTGGCCGCCGTGGGAATCGCCCCTCCGGCCCTCCTCCGCGCCCGTCTTCACCCCGGGTGAACTTGCAGCGAGGTAAGGAACCCCCCCCCCCCCCCCCGTCCTGCTCCTTGGCCAATTAGCCCCCTCATTCGTGCTGTTACCTTTCCACCCGAGCCGCCGGTCACCGTCGTTGGCCATCTCTGCCGCAAAATCGCCGACTTGAACCCCCCTACCTTGTTCGCCATGCCGCCCCGCACCCGTAGCACCAACCCGTGTCCCAAGCCGAGCCCCCTAGCTCGAGTTCGGTCGAACTCGGGCGAGGTTTCGCCCCTGGCCGGATTGCGCCACCGCACCTCGGCCGCCGCCGACGACCCCCCCCCCCCCCCCCCAGCCGAGCAGCTCCCTGCCCTTGGATCCAGATCGGGCGGCCCACATGAGTCGCGCCCGCGAGTCAAACCCCCAGCGTACCGGTCAGCTTGGGGATTCTTGCTAAAGAGCCCCTGGAAAACTTGGGAATCAACCCGTCGTCCTGTGTAGTTCAAAACTAATCGAGCATAGGTCCTGCTTCTTTTGAAAAACCCCTTGAGCTTCTAGGAATTAGAACCCGCGGTCCTAAGTTTAAACTTTTACGCGTTAGCCCTCGGGTTTTAACTCGTAATTATGTTTAGGTCCTCGGTTTTCTTCAAATAAGCCCCTGGAAACTTTTAAAAATTGCTAGCAGGTCCCTAGAACTTAGAAAACCCATATCTTTTTCGTTTTAGCTCCGATTAGTGTGATTTTCGCGCTCATGTGTTCGTAGTGAAGCGTAGATTATTTCTAATACCTTTATTTGTTCTGTTTCTACTGTTTGATGTACCGTTCTAATAGAATATTATTTGTTTGCATGTATTGGTATGCGTGTATGCTTGTGTGGTGCTTCGTGTCCAGTCGGTGAGCCGTTAGCCTTGGAGTTCGAGCTCGATGAGGACTTTCCGGAGCAGGACTCACAGCAGCAGCAGCACTTCGAGGAAGGCAAGTTATAGCACAGACAATCCTTGCTACCTAAACACACCTTTTATATTCATTTACTTTCACATGCATGTGTCTAAATTGATGTCCCATTAAGGTTGTATCTAGTTTTGTTTATCCGGTACCTTGATAACGTTGGGATTATTGCATATGGGTAGAATCTTTGCTATGCGCAGCTACTTTCATCATTATTATTTTGTTAATCATGACTTAATGGTTCACTTTAACTTAATGATAAAATTTGCTTTTTAGCAACATGGTTTCGGGAACTAGGCATGTGATGTGTGCTTTGCCCCAGTGTCTCTCCGTAAGGTCTGGTTCTTAAAGCGGCAAGAACAGTAGTTACCGACGGGGCCGACGGCGCTATGGGAAGCACTCGTGAGAGTATGGTTTGATCCACCGAGGACGGGGATACCGTCGGCTATGTCTTGTCAGGCACAGTCCCGTGTCGGGAGTCCCTGTGGTATGGGAACTCCGCACGTCGCGCTCTTGTACTTGTTGTCATGCGTGCCCGCGCTCTGGACGCCATGACCCTCTTATCGCTGCGCCCTGAGAGTCAGTCAATCTCGGTGCCTTGGATCATGCTGCCTGTGTTGTACCATAGTGGCTACTGTTTTGTTAGGGTGTCTTATGAAAAACCTCGTAGCGTCCCTATGCAGTCACACCTCGGAAGTGTTGATGTGCGTGGTTGGGTGCAAAGTTCCTTTGAACTTTTACGCGACTGGTGGGTAAAGGGCGAAACCTCTGCAGAGTGTAAAATCTATCATGATAGCCTTGCTCAGGGTCACGAGCGGCCTGGATCCTATTTGATTAGAAGATGATGTTTAGTGATGATTATTGCCACTTATACTTATTAATTGGGTTACAACCGGGTTTCATTCACTTGTAGTAATCAGTTAAATGTTAAAATGAACCAACTAAAAGTGCTAAAGCATTTAAGTCGTGTCTATCCTATTTTGAGCCTTCATACCCGTGCTATACTTTCTAAGTAATTGTTAACTTACACTTGTCATTTATTCAACAAAATCCCGAATGGGTAAACAGATTGGGCTGATCAGGAGACTGCTGCTGAGTTCTCTGAGGACCTGCCGTACTTCTGAGTTGCGCTCTCCCAGTCAGAGCCCCTATGGACTGCGGCTCCGCTTTAGTTGAGAGTTATAGACTTCCGCTGTAATAAATATTATTGTTATACTCTGATGTAAACTATTTTATTTCGAGCATTTGTACTCTAGTTATCATATTTGTTCGATGTATGTGTTCTGTGGACTTCCTGGGCACACAAATGGCCGCATTCGGGTTTTGTGAAAATCCGGGTGTGACAGATTGGTATCAGAGCCGTGCTGACTGTAGGATCGCAGCCTAGATAGAACGGTCGGTATTAGCCAAGTTCAGTCTTCACCATTTTACCTATAAAAGTGTTGAGTTTTGCAAAATAGTGTTCAGTGTCTCCTCTACCTCAGTACTTTGCAAAGTTTTTCTATAATTTTTCTTTGTCTTCTCTCTGCAGTAGATGGCTCGCACGAAGCTGACCACCCGCAAGTCCACCTGTGGCTACCTTCCGCCCCGTGTTCCGGAGATGGACTTTCGCGCCCCCTACCAGGATGCTTTCCAAGAGGAGGAGCGCCTGAGGAAAGAAGAAGAAGAGGCAGAGCAGCAGCAGCAGCAGGGAGAGCCCGAGGACGAGGAGATGGAGCCCGCTGAAGAGCCAGAGGAGCAGCCCGAGCCAGTTTAGCCAGGTGGTGGGAATGCTGCCGGAGACCCAGATGGTGATGACAGCGATGGTGATGATGATGATGGAGACGGTGGTGATCATCCGTCAGATGGCAAGGGTGATGACCCTGAGGAGCCCCCAACACCTCAGCCACCTGCACCGGCACAGAGGTGGACCGTGGAGGACTTTGTCAGAGACGCTGGAGACAACTTCTACCACTGGCGCCTGAGGCAGATACTCCGCTACCACTACGGCACAGGCAACGTGGACATGGAGTACCACAGTGAAAGGTGGACGCACCACTGCTTCCCCACCTTCTGGAGTACCTCCCTGAGGATCCGTACAGCTGACCACGAAGCCAAAGCTGCTAGGACGAGGTCGATCCACTACGCCTCCAGTGAGAGATCCACCCAGGAGGCAGGGATAGCAGATGTTGCTCGCCGTGCCCTCTACTACTACAGGGACAGGTTCTGGGCAGAGATCCAGGACGGGCCAGAGAGGTGGTACCCCCGCAGGAGGAGTGGGGAGACAGCTTGCACCATCGCCCCCATCGGAGACATCGACGACCCCCGGCTCGCTGCTACTGTGGCACTTTGTGGCTACCCTCAACACTGACCAGGAGGCAGCTACTGACGAGATCACCGCTCTGAGGGAGCAGTTGAGAGGAACTCGGCAGGAGTTGGAGCAGCTGGAACAGATGATGGGAGCACCACCGCCACGCAGCCCAGACTACCGTGCAGAGTCACCACCTCGCAAGAGGCACCACTTCGGATCTGCCGCCGCCACACCACCATCCAGCAGGGTCCTTAGGAGTTTACCATGAGTCTGTAATAAGATCGATTAGTCATTGTTTTTCTTTCCAGTCGAGTCAAAAACCAGTGAGTCGAGTCAGTGTGAACCTTGTCTTTTCATGTTTGGTTTGATTATCATTATGCTTATGTATGAGTTGGATTTTTGTAATGATTGTGATGGGCGTGGACGCAAGTCTACTACCATCTAGATTTTGGATTAAGGCATAAGGATATTATTGAATACATAGAAGGGGTTATTTGCTTCACTTGCTCTTTATCTATCTTATGCTCTACCATAACGAGTTCAATGTTCTCAAGTACTTCTGTTCCTAAGTTACTTGGTCTTAAAATTTATGGGGATCTCTTGTTGATGATAGATGGTGAACACCAGGAGAAACGCCAGTGCCAGTGGACTGCCACCACCACCCCCCACCATTGAGCAGATGATGCTCACACAGACCCAGCTGATGCAACAGATGGCTCAGATGATGGCCATGATGCAACAGAACCAGCAGAATCCGCCGCAGCACAACATGCCGCCCCGTGACAAGAGGGGCGAATTTCTGAAGGGACGCCCACCCACCTTCAGCAAGGCAACCGATCCCCTGCATGCAGTGGATTGGCTCAAGGCAGTGGAGCGACAACTCAACATCGCTCAGTGCAACGACCGGGAGAAGGTGCTGTACGCAGGAGGACAGCTTCAAGGACTAGCCTTGGACTGGTGGGACTCGTACCAGTACGCTCACCCCGATCGTACTCAGATCACATGGCAGGAGTTCCATGACAGCTTCCACTCGCACCACGTGCCTGAAGCCCTGATGATGTTGAAGAAGAAGGAGTTCCTGTCACTGAAGCAGGAAGGGATGAGCGTCAAGGCTTACCGTGACAAGTTCATTGAGCTTGCCCGCTATGCTCCAGAGGACGTGGACACAGACAGGAAGAAGCAGTCCCGGTTCCGCGATGGCTTGCAGGATGCCCTACAGTACCAGTTGATGTGCGCCAAGTTCCCCAACTTTCAGGAACTGGTGGACGGCACCCTGATGCTAGAGCACAAGCGCCGTGAAATAGAAGAGAAGAAGCGGAAGTTCCAGGGCCAGCAGTCTGGGAGCAACAACCGCCCCTGCTTCACTGCTCCCCAAGGCCAACAAATGGTGAGCCAGCAACGCTTCCAGGGTCAGCCCGGCTCGTACAACCGTGGCCAGAACCAGCAACGCCCCCAGTACCCTCAAGCACCGCAGCAACAGCGCTTCTAGAACCAGCTGCAGAATGCCCCGGCTCAGCGCAACCAGGTGCAGCAAGGGCCTGCCCAGCGTCCCAACAACGCCAACAATGTACTGGCGGGCTCGAGGGCGTGCTTCCAATGTGGTGAGCCAGGGCACTATGCCAACGCCTGTCCCCGTAGAGTCCAGAATGCTGCAGGCTAGAACAACAACCAGAGGGTTGGACAACAGCAAGGGAAGAATGCGAACCAGCAGCAAGCTCAAGCAGGCCGAGGCCCACAGAACCCAGTCAGGGGCAAGGTCAACCACATGGGTGCCGAGACCGCAGAAGGTGCCACTGACATGGTCGTGGATATGTTCCCTATCAACTCGACTCCTGCGACTGTTTTGTTTGATTCTGGAGCTTCACATGCTTTTATATCTGCTGCATTTGTGAAAAAGAATATAATGGCTCTAAGACCCATGTCAAATACCATGCTAGTTAGCTCACCAGGAGGGGAACAACGAGCCACCTTACGTTGTCCCCATGTCACTATCACCATAAGGGGGGTAGACTTTGAGGTATATCCAATAGTCCTGGAATCCATCGGATTCGATCTGATTTTGGGAATGAGCTGGTTAGCCAGATACGATGCACTGATCCAGTGTGCCAAGAGAGTCGTGCAACTTACAGCGAAGTCCGGTGAGAAGGTGGAGTATCAAGCAACCAGTCCTTCAGAGCACAATCAAGCCAACCAAGCTGAGGGTGCAATCCCGGAGGACATCCGAGTGGTGTGCGAGTTTCCAGATGTGTTCCCAGATGAACTGCCACGTATGCCCCCGGAACGCGAAGTTGAATTCGTTATTGAACTAAAACCTGGCACTGCACCTATAGCTAAAATGTCATATAGGATGGGAGTGAAAGAACTGGAGAAACTTAAGGAAGAATTAAGCTCTTTGTTAGAAAAAGGGTATATTCGTCCTAGTTCCTCATCATGGGGAGCACCAGTGTTGTTTGTGGATAAGAAGGATGGTACGCAAAGGATGTGTGTGGACTATCGAGCCCTCAACGAAGTAACCGTCAAGAACAAGTACCCGCTGCCAAGGATTGATGATCTGTTCGATCAATTGAAGGGAGCTTGTGTGTTCTCCAAGATAGATCTTCGATTGGGCTACGACCAGATGAGGATCCAACCATCCGACATACCCAAGACGGCCTTCACCACTCGGTATGGGCTATATGAGTTCACAGTCATGTCCTTCGGACTAACCAAGGCTCCAGCATACTTCATGTACCTGATGAATAGCGTCTTCATGGACTACCTTGACAAGTTCGTGGTGGTGTTTATTGATGACATTTTGGTCTTCTCCAAGAATAAAGAGGAACATGAAGATCATTTGAGGATGGTGATGCAGAGACTCCGGGAACATCAGCTATATGCCAAGTTGAGCAAGTGTGAGTTCTGGCTGAAGGAAGTGGCATTCTTGGGACATGTGCTGTCCAATGGAGGAGTAGCAGTTGATCCGAAGAAGGTTAATGATGTGTTGAGCTGGAACCCGCCTCGGGATGTCAGCGAGATCAGGAGTTTCTTCGGAATGGCCGGATATTATCGGTGTTTCATTGAAGGATTCTCAAAGATTGCTAAACTCATGACGGAGTTATTGGAGAAAAATGCCAAGTTCATCTGGACAGAGGAGTGCCAAACCAGCTTCGAAGAGTTGAAGAAGAGGCTAACAACATCACCTGTACTGGTATTGCCCGACATAGCCAAGAGCTTCTCTATCTACTGTGATGCATCCCGTCTAGGACTGGGGTGTGTACTTATGCAGGAAGGGAGAGTAGTGGCATATGCATCAAGACAGTTGTGGAAGCATGAGCAGAACAATCCGACACATGATTTGGAGCTGGCAGCGGTAGTGCATGCTTTGAAGATTTGGAGGCATTACCTAATTGGGCACAAGTGTGACATCTACACTGATCATAAGAGCCTGAAGTATGTCTTCACTCAGTCAGAGTTGAATATGAGGCAACGCCGATGGTTGGAGTTGATCAAGGACTATGATCTGAAGATTCATTACCACCCTGGTAAGGCTAACTTGGTGGCAGATGCTCTGATTAGGAGAAGCTATGTGAACAGGATCACCGGCCATTGTCTGCCTGAAGAACTCAGCCGGGAGTTTGAGAAGATGAGTATGGGATTCGTGACTAGCATCACGAAGATGACAGTAGAACCGACTCTTGAACAAGAGATCCGGAAAGGTCAACTTGGTGATGAAAAGATCAAGGAGATTGTGGAGACTGTTGCCCTAGGAAAGGCACATGGATTCCAAGTGGATGAACAAGGAACCTTGTGGCACAGGAAGAGGATATGTGTGCCCGATATAGCGCAGATCAAGGACACGATCCTAAGAGAAGCGCATGAATCGGCATACTCGATCCACCCAGCGAGCACCAAGATGTACCAAGATATCAAGGAAAGATTTTGGTGGTACGGATTGAAGCGTGATGTGGCGACACATGTGGCACTATGTGACACTTGTCAGAGAGTTAAGGCTGAACATCAAAGACCAACCGGATTACTCCAGCCCTTGAAGATACCAGAATGGAAATGGGAGGAAGTTGGCATGGACTTCATCACCGGTCTACCCCGCACACAGCGAGGATTTGACTCCATTTGGGTGATTGTGGATAGCTTGACCAAGGTGGCACACTTTCTTCCAGTGAAGACCACCTATACAGGCGCCCGACTGGCAGAGTTGTACATGGAGAGGATTGTGTGTTTGCATGGAGTCCCGAAGCGGATAGTGTCTGATCGTGGTACTCAGTTCACTTCACACTTCTGGCTGAAGCTACATGAGTCTATGGACACTAAGTTGCATTTCAGCTCAGCTTATCACCCGCAGACAGATGGACAGACAGAACGGACCAACCAGATTCTGGAAGACATGTTGAGAGCATGTGCTCTACAGTACGGTGTCAGTTGGGACAAGAGTTTACCCTATGCGGAATTCTCGTACAACAACAGCTATCAGAAGAGCCTGCAGATGACACCATTCGAGGCTTTGTATGGCAGGAAGTGCAGAACACCACTATTCTGGAATCAAACTGGCGAAAGTCAAGTCTTTGGGCCTGAGATACTCAGGGATGCAGAACGCCAAGTACAAGTGATCAGGCAGAACTTAAAGGTGGCACAGTCCAGGCAGAAGAGTTATGCTGATGTCAGACGGAGGGATCTTAGTTTTGCAGTTGGAGATTTTGTATACCTCAAGGTGTCACCGATGAGGGGCGTGAAGAGGTTCAATGTCAAGGGAAAGCTAGCACCTTGATACATCGGGCCTTTCCATATACTTGAAAGGAAAGGTGAAGTGGCATACCAGTTGGGACTACCCGAGAGATTGGCCGGAGTGCATGATGTGTTCCATGTGTCACAACTGAAGAAATGTTTGCGGGTGCCTAAAGAGCAAATCCCAATAGATGAGCTGAATGTGCAAGAGGACCTCACTTACGAGGAGTACCCGGTCAAGATTCTGGAGGTGTCTGAGAGGGTGACAAGAAACAAGGTGTTGACAGTCAAAATTGGCAGCAGCCGAGGGAAACCGGTCTGACCGGTTTGCCAAACCGGTCAGACCGGTTTGAAGTTGTAATTCGGGTAGGATTAGGATTCCGAGTTTTATCCCATATTGTAACCGAGTTGGAAGGGGTACGACTTCCCTGGCCTATATATATATATAAAGGCTAAGGCCGATTGAGAGTTATTCCAATCGAATCAATCATTATTTGTCCTTTACTTTTATCTCTCAAATCCTAAACACTTTTCCAACCCTAATTGTTGTCCTTTGCTCGTCTCCGCGACGTACTAAGGCGTTCTAGGTGGCCTGCCGACCCTAGAGCAACCCTAGATTACTCGAGCTCCGACAGGGTCCCTCCCGAGCTTGGGTTTCTAGGTCTTCAAGGCCTCCTGTCAGAAAGCGGTCTGACCGGTTCTAGGAACCGGTCTGACCGGTTTGACCGAGGGAGGCCGGGTGTTGGCCGGGGTGACGGCCGTGCTGCGATCTCGAGTGTGTTGCCGCATCTTTGTGTCAACATACTTTTTGGCGACTCCGCTGGGGAAGATTAATCTGGTTTCAAGACCGATCTAATTTACCTCAAAGATGTCGGGTGCAACCAGTGAGCTCGACAAGAACAACATCATCACCGCTACGATGGAAGAACTCACGGACGAGGAGCGGAAGCGGTACCTGATTGATGAGGAACACTTCAAGGCGCAATTCTTGAAGGGCTTCAAGAAGGATCGTGGAGGCTTCGTCAAGAGAGTTGAAGAGTTCGTCATGCCAGCTTTTAAGTTGGCTAACGATCAAGTTGAGGAGCTTCCTAAGGTAACCGGTGAACCATCTGATTTAATGCAACAAATAACCCGCATGATGGATGAAAAGTTGCATGCTGCACAAACTGTTACTAGTGAGTTAATTGTTAACATGGCTAGTAATTTTGAGGCGTTTAATAAGGGTAAAAATACTTTAGAAGATCCTAATGCATGCCCTAAAAATGATGCTAGCATGTCAGGTGTACCAGAAAATATTATAGATCATAGTTCGGGTATGCCGACGAATTTCTATCAAGGCCAGACACCTCATCCTAGTTCGGTCCAAGAACCGGTCAGACCGGTTTTCCCAACCGGTCAGACCGGTTTGCCCAATTCGGTTGGACAAATCGGTTCTATGGGTGTAGGTGCAACGAATGCAATGATTTTATCCAATACAACTACTTCTGGTCCTGTTTTTACATCCCCTCGCACTACTGTTGTAGGAAATGCACCTATGGGATCTAGTGTCTCTTTTGGACCGATTCCAAATACTACTCATAATACTATGTATGGTGCTCCTCGTTTTCAGAATACAACTAGTGCAAATAATCAAGCCGATTTCTCTAAGTTCAAAGAGGATCTGGCTAATACAATTAGAACAAAGCTTGGGATAGATCTGAGTAGTTCACGTTTATATCAAAAACCATATCCTCCTGAATTTGATTTAGTTGCATATCCTAATGGTTGGCGTGTTCCTGAGTTTGTTAAATTCAATGGTGAAGATAATCGTACCACTTGGGAGCATGTTAGTCAATATATTTTGCAGCTAGGAGAAGCAGCCTTTTATGAGCCATTGCGTGTTCGTTTGTTTTCATTAACTTTGACTGGAACTGCTTTCTCTTGGTTTTCTTCGCTTGCTCCTAATTCTATTCAAAGTTGGTCTCAATTGGAGCGTAAATTTCATGAGCACTTCTTTAGCGGAGAAAATGAAACTAAATTAACTGATTTAACATCTATTAGGCAAAGCCGAGAGGAATCGGTTATAGATTATTTCAGAAGATTTAGGGATACAAAGAATAGATGTTTTAATTTGTCAATTTCTGAAAAAGATTTAGCAGATTTAGCTTTTGCAGGCTTGCGATCTTATTTGAAAGAGAAATTAGAAGGTTTTGATTTTCTTTCTATTAATCACCTGCAAATGAAGGTCATGAGTCTTGAATTAAAATTAAAACATGTTAAAGAAAATGCTAAGCCTCATCGTTCCAATGTTCATATGCTTGATAATGATTCTGATTGCTCGGATGATGAGGATAATGAAGTTTATGCTGCTGAATTTGTTTGGCCATCAAAAGCTAAGCATTGTCCTTGTCCTTCGTTGAAGCCGGTTCAGAAAAATCGGCGAGAAGAGATTAAATTTACTTTTGATGTTGCCAAGTGTGATCGTGTTTTTGATGAATTGCTTAAGAATAGTTTTATTAAACTTTCTCATGCGATTCCACCAGCCGATCAATTGAAAAATCATGCTTATTGTAAGTGGCATAATTCTTTTTCACATGCTACTAATGATTGCAATGCTTTCCGACGACAGATACAATCGGCTATTAATGAAGGTCAATTGGTACTAGCTGAGATGCAAGTTGACAAGACTCTCTTCCCTGTGCATACCCTTGATTTGAATACCAAGGTGCTGATTCGGCCGGAACAAGCCGAAGGAGCTAAAGGGAAGAATGTGGTAATCGGAGAGCCAAGGCCGGAAAAAGTTGATGATCCAATTCCGGTCAGGAAGGTGATGCTTGGAAACACTCTGGATGGTAAAGAGTCTCTGAAGATTACAATTAACACATCAAGGCCCGGGGGGCAAGAAAGTTCATCAATTGAGACTCGGTCCGCTGATCAGGCGAAACCGGTCAGACCGGTTTCCCAAACTGGTCAGACCGGTTTCCCAAACCGGTCAGACCGGTTTGCTCCTGGACCGACCTACAACTTTCAAGCCTAGACGCCCGGAAGTGGGTACTTGGAAGGTGAATGAGCCTAAAGTCAAAGGTATGGTTCTCAAGCAAGGACCTACTTTTAATCAACTCCTAAACAAGTACACAAAGGTCGCTCAAGTCGATCGGCCAACAAAAAAGAGAACAAGGTCACCACCGCGTTGGAATAGTTCTTCAGATAATAACAAGCATCGTGGTGATGTTACTACTGTGTTTCCGCCGCAGAAGATGTATGCTACTATGCCATGGGCACCTCCGGCGTCAGATTCTCCATATCCAACATGGTACCAAGGAATGTGGATGCAGTGCTTTCCCATGCCACAATCACCTCAAGATTACATGGGCAATTGTCCTAGGGTTCCAGTGCATGATCGATTGGGCTCATATCAATCAGGTCCAGTGCTAGCCAGCAAAACGGTCAGACCGGTTTCCAAACCGGTCAGACAGAAGCGACATGTTCCTCCTAAGAAAGAATATCGTGTCAAGGAGAAGAAGGAGGAAGTGAAGTTTACAGAGGACCCAAAGCAAGCTAAGATTGATGGGTTTGTTAAGATTGGTGATATTCCAGTGGCTATGCAAGAGTTGGGTAAAAAGCCGATAGTTATTGGAAGTTCGGTTGTTAAAAAACCTGTCATGGCTAACGATCACGAAGCTGGAAGTAGCAAGGCTGCGAAGAAAGTGTTTCAACCAAGGTGGTGTCCTTCTGGGTTGACTCATACAAAAAAGAGAAAGTTGCAGCGCTTGCGAAACAAAGAAAAAAAGGAACAGGAAGTTGAGAAGTTAAGAGATGAACACTTCAACAGATATAGGCCAATGATTCTTCAGAAGAAAATTTGGCAAGCCAAGTCAGTTGTGCAACCAGTAGCACAACCGGTCAGACCGGTTTCAGAATCCAGTCAGACCGGTTTGGGCGCAACAGAAGCGGTCCGACCGGTTTTTGGAACCGGTCAGACCGGTTTGGAATCAGAGGCAGAAAGTACATCTGTTCCCATTATAAATGAAAATACTACACCAGAGAATCCTCCAGTGGTTGAAGATGAGGAGATGGTTGACTTTGAAGCTTCTCCAGAGCATGGCAACATGGAAGTTAATGTTGTTTATTTGTCATCTGATTACTTTGTGGTGCCGGAGGAGGAAATATCTCATCTTCAGCTTGAGCCTCGTGATGCTATATTTCAGAAGCTGCGAGAATCAAACAATCACTTGAATGCTTTATACATGAGAGGTCATATCAATGGGAAGCCAATCTCGCGAATGTTGGTTGATGGTGGGGCGATCGTAAATCTTATGCCTTATTCTCTCTACAAGAAGATTGGCGGAAAAGACGAAGAATTGATCAAGACAAACATGACGGTCAGTGGAGTTGGTGGCGGTGATCCTATTGGCGCCAAGGGTGTGGCTTCTATGGAGTTGACCATTGGGAGCAAGACCGTTGCTACAGCTTTCTTTGTCTCAGAGGTGCAAGGTAACTTCAGTTTAATTCTTGGGCGTGATTGGATTCATGCAAATCAGTGTGTACCTTCTACCTTGCATCAATATCTTATTCAGTGGATCGGCGATGAAGTTGAAGTTGTACATGGTGATACTTCTTCCTTCATTGCAACGGCCGATTCCGATTTTATTAGTGCAAATGATAATATTAAGTGTTTATCGGGCTTAGATTTGACCGATTATGAGCTGATCAGTTGCACTAAAGATGGTTTCGTTCCTGCTACATTAAAGCCGATGGAGAATCGGTTGAATTACTTGCTGTAATTGATGGAGCAAGCAAATCAACAGAGACAAACCGGTCAGACCGCTTCTGGAAAACGGTCAGACCGGTTTAGACCTGAACAGCGCCAGCCGAGCCAAACTGGTCAGACCGCTTCTGGGAACTGGTCAGACCGGTTTACGTCTGGACAGTGGCTTCAAGAGCGAATTGATCATTTTCGAGAAAAAATAGAAGGTACATTTGAAGCCATTGAAGATCTGGGTGATATGGATAAGCTAGGTCAAGGTTTTACATCAGCCGATCCTTTAGAAAAAATAGATATTGGTGATGGTACTATTCCTAGGCCAACTTTTGTAAACAAAAATTTATCGGCTGAGTTTAAAGCCGAATTAATAAATTTGTTGAAAGAGTATGTCGATTGTTTTGCTTGGGAGTACCGTGAGATGCCCGGTTTGAGTCGTGATTTAGTTGAGCATCGCTTACCAATAAAAGCCGGTTTTAGACCTTTTAAACAATCGGCTAGACGTTTTAATCCCGCTATTTATGACCGAATAAAAGAAGAAGTTAATCGTTTGCTAGATGCTGGTATTATTCGAACTTGTCGCTATGCGGAGTGGATTTCTAATATTGTTCCCATTGAAAAGAAAGATTCGGGAAAACTTAGAGTGTGCATTGATTTTAGAGATCTTAATAAAGCTACTCCGAAAGATTCATATCCTATGCCTATAGCCGATGTTTTGATTAATGAAGCATCCGGACATCGTGTTGTTAGTTTTCTTGATGGTAATGCTGGGTATAATCAAATATTCATGGCCGGAGAGGATATGCACAAAACGGCTTTCCAATGTCCAGGATTTATTGGTTTATTTGAATGGGTGGTTATGTCTTTTGGATTGAAGAATGCTGGTGCAATTTATCAAAGGGCTATGAATTTAATCTTCCATGACTTACTTGGTGTTATTGTAGAAGTATATATTGATGATATCGTAGTTAAATCGGATGGCTTGGATTCTCATTTAGCCGATTTAAAACTTGCTCTTGAGAGGATGCGACGGTATGGTTTGAAGATGAATCCGCTCAAATGTGCTTTTGGTGTTTCATCTGGGAAGTTTTTGGGATTTATTATTCATGAGAATGGCATAGAAGTTGATCCCAAGAGAATTGAAGCTATGAAGAATGTTGAGGCTCCTACTTGCAAAAAGGATTTGCAAAAGTTTCTAGGCAAGGTGAATTTCTTGAGAAGGTTTATAATTAACTTGTCTGGAAAGGAAGATGCTTTTACTCCTTTACTTCGGTTGAAAGATGAAGCTGATTTTACCTGGGGGGCAAAACAGCAAGAAGCTTTTGAGAAGATCAAAGAGTACTTGTCTTCACCACCGGTGCTTAGGGTGCCTAAGAGAGGGATTCCGTTCAGACTTTATGTAGCAGTTGAAGATAGAGTTATTGGAGCTGTTTTGACCCAAGAAATTGATGCTAAAGAATATGTGATTGCTTATATAAGCCGACGGTTGATTGATGCAGAAACAAGGTATACTTTTATTGAGAAGTTATGCTTGCCATTATATAATGCTTGTACTCAGTTGAGGCATTATTTATTGTCTAGTGCTTGCATCGTATTATGCCAAACCGATGTTATCAAACATATGTTGCAAAAACCGATTTTAAGTGGCAGGATCGGTAAATGGGCTTATGCTTTAGTTGAGTATGATTTGGCTTGTGAACCTTTAAAATCTATGAAAGGCCAAATTGTAGCTGATTTTATTGTTGAGCATCGGATTGATGATACTTGTGAATTCAATGTCGGTTATGTTGCTTGTACACCATGGAAGTTATACTTTGATGGATCGGTTTGCAATGATGGACAAGGAATTGGTGATGTTTTGGTCTCTCCAAGTGGTGCCATTTTTGAGTTTTCAAACCGATTAGAAGAAAAGCGTACCAATAATCAAATTGAATATGAAGCTCTTCTATTTGGATTGGAATTTTTGCAAGACATGGGAATTAAGCATGTTGAGGCTTTTGGTGATTCGCTCCTGGTGGTACAGCAAGTATCTAAGGTATGCCAATCCTATAATGGTTTGCTGAATGCATATCTTGATAGATGCCTTGATATTATAGCTTCTTTTGATGAATTTACAATCAAACATATTCCAAGAGAAGAGAATGGCAAGGCTAATACTCTGGCTCAGAAAGCATCTGGTTATATCGTTGCAAAGAAATATTTCTACCTTCAAAGACCGATGCAAACGAAAGCCGAGATTCAGGTTCTGGACGAACCGGTCCAACCGGTTTCACAAACCGGTCTGACCGCCAGAACCGGTCTGACCGGTTTTGAAACCGGTCTGACCGCTTTGTCTCCTGACAGCGGTAAAAAGGTCTTGGATGATGTTAATGACTCCAAGTTTAAAGATCAGGACAGGAGAGTGCCTATTATTATTTATTTGAAAGATCCTGGTCGTGGTGCAGAAAGAAACATTCGGCGATTATCATTTAAATATATATTGCTTGATGATGAACTTTATCGTCGAACCGCCGAAGATTTGCTTTTGAAGTGTTTAGACTCGGATCAGGCCAAAGTCGCCATGGGGGAGGTTCACGAAGGTATTTGTGGTACACATCAATCGGCTCCCAAGATGAAGTGGTTACTTAGACGAGCCGGTTTTTATTGGCCTACTATGATGGCGGATTGTTTCAAATACTATAAAGGGTGTGAGGAGTGTCAGAAATTTGGAAATCTACAATTGGTACCTGCTGCATTGATGCATCCTATTATTAAACCTTGGCCGTTCCGAGGTTGGGGGTTGGATTTGATTGGGCAAATTAATCCTTTGTCATCAAAGGGACATCGTTTCGTATTGGTTGCTACGGATTATTTTACTAAGTGGACCGAAACGATTCCATTGAAGAATATGACACATAGAGAGATAATTGAGTTTATTACACAAAACATTATTCATAGATTCGGTATTCCTTAAACTTTGACTACGGATCAAGGTACTTCGTTTATGTCTAAAGAGATAATATTGATGAGGTCACCGACAAGAGGTTGAAGGCTTTAAAGGAGATTGAAAAAGATAAGCTTCGGGTTGCTAAAGCTTACAACAAGAAGGTGCGAGGGAAATATTTTCAGATTGGAGAGCTTGTTTGGAAGACAATTTTGCCTATTGGAACGAAGAGTAACAAGTTTGGTAAATGGTCGCCAAGTTGGGAAGGGCCGTACAGAGTTGTCAAAGTCATATTTGGGAATTCTTATATGCTGGAGACATTACAAGGGGATCGTTTACCTAAAGCTATCAACGCAAGATATTTGAAGAAATATTACCCAAGCGTATGGCAAGATGCATGAAGATTAAATGGCCGATAGATTTTTGATATCGCCCTTAGTATAAATTTTGGCTACTGAGTTGTAATTGTCTATATACATGCTTTTTAGTTTGCAAGCTCACTAAAAAGATAGGGGGGCATGTGTTGACGGTCAAAATTGGCAGCAGCCGAGGGAAACCGGTCTGACCGGTTTGCCAAACCGGTCAGACCGGTTTGAAGTTGTAATTCGGGTAGGATTAGGATTCCGAGTTTTATCCCATATTGTAACCGAGTTGGAAGGGTTACGACTTCCCCGGCCTATATATATAAAGTCTAAGGCCGATTGAGAGTTATTCCAATCGAATCAATCATTATTTGTCCTTTACTTTTATCTCTCAAACCCTAAACACTTTTCCAACCCTAATTGCTGTCATTTGCTCGTCTCCGCGACGTACTAAGGTGTTCTAGGTGGCCTGCCGACCCTAGAGCAACCCTAGATTACTCGAGCTCCGACGGGGTCCCTCCCGAGCTTGGGTTTCTAGGTCTTCAAGGCCTCCTGTCAGAAAGCGGTCTCACCGGTTCTAGGAACCGGTCTGACCGGTTTGCCCGAGGGAGGCCGGGTGTTGGCCGTGGTGACGGCCGTGCTGCGATCTCGAGTGTGTTGCCGCATCTTTATGTCAACACAAGGTCATTCGAATGTGCAAGGTACAGTGGAACCGACACTTGGAAGATGAGGCCACTTGGGAACGGGAAGAAGATCTCAATACCGAGTACCCACAGCTCTTCGCATCTACTTCCGAATCTCGAGGACGAGATTCATCTTAAGGGGGGTAGGTTTGTAACACCCAAAAATGTCCCATTTAAAATTTTTAGTAATTAATTGGCTTTTATTTTAATTGTTCATATTTAATATAGGTTAAATGATTTATTTATGAATATTAAAATCAAATATAAGTTGTAGAAACATTTTTGTTGCATTCATGCTGCTGCACTGTGTTTTGGTTGTTGGCCAATTAAGTTTGAATTTAAATTCTATTTAAATTCGAATTTAATCTGCATTTGTTTGAGCCCTAGAAAAGTTAATTCAAGCTGAGTTCACATTTGCTCCCTAAGCTTTTCCCCTGGTCCGCTCTTGCACCCCAACTCCCTTCCCGAGCGCAGCCCAGCCCCCTCCTCATTTTCTCCCTGGCCCAACCACCTCCTCTCTCCTCCTGGGCCTTCCTTCCCCCCCCCCCCCCCGCTCGGCCCAAGTTTTTCCTCGGCCCGGCTCACTCCCGCAGCGCCCCGCTCTCTCTCTCTCTCTCCCTGACAACCCGGGCCCGCCCGTCTGGTTCCCCCCCTTCTTCCACCTCGCGCCCGCGCGCGCCCCCCTTCACCGCGCGCAATCTCCGCCGCCCGGCCGGCCGCCCAGCACCCTCCCCGCTCTCGTGGGCCCTCTGGAAGCATCCCCACACCTTCCTTCCCCGATCCCCTTCCTTTCTCGGCCGCGCCATGCATGGCAAGACTCTCCCCAATGGAACCCCCCCCCCCCGATCACCGCCGGCCGCCGATTCACGTGCTCGCTCGCCGATCCGCTCCCCCCTGGGCTATAAAAACCCCAACCAGTGCCCCCTTAACCCTCACCAGCCCTCGCCCACCCTCCTCCCGAGCTCCCACGCCTCCAGTAGCTTTCCCCACGCAGCGCCGCCTACCCAAGCTCCGGCCGCCGTCGGAATCGCCCCTCCGGCCCTCCTCCGCGCCCGTCTTCACCCCGGGTGAACTTGCAGCGAGGTAAGGAACCTCCACATCCTGCTCCTTGGCCAATTAGCCCCCTCCTTCGCGTTGTTACCTTTCCACCCGAGCCGCCGGTCACCGTCGTTGGCCATCCCCACCGCAAAATCGCCGACTTGAACCCCCCTACCTTGTTCGCCATGCCGCCCCGCACCCGTAGCACCAGCCCGTGTCCCAAGCCGAGCCCCCTAGCTCGAGTTCGGTCAAACTCCGGCGAGGTTTCACCCCTGGCCGGGTTGCGCCACCGCGCCTCGGCCGCCGTCGACGACCCCCCCCCCCCCCAGCCGAGCAGCTCCATGCCCTTGGATCCAGATCGGGCGGCCCACGTGAGTCGCGCCTGCGAGTCAAACCCCCAGCATACCGCTCAGCCCGGGGATTCTTGCTAAAGAGCCCCTGGGAAACTTGGGAATCAACCCGCCGTCCTGTGTAGTTCAAAACTAATCGCAGATAGGTCCTGCTTCTTTTGAAAACCCCCTGAGCTTCTAGGAATTAGAACCCGCGGTCCTGAGTTTAAACTTTTACGCGTTAGCCCTTGTGTTTTAACTCATAATTACGTTTAGGTCCTCGATTTTCTTCAAATAAGCCCCTGGAAACTTTTAAAAATTGCCAGCAGATCCCTAGAACTTAGAAAACCCATATCTTTTTCGTTTTAGCTCCGATTAGTGTGATTTTCGCGCTCATGTGTTCGTAGTGACGCGTAGATTATTTCTAAAACCTTTATTTGTTCTGTTTCTACTGTTTGATGTACCGTTCTAATAGAATATTATTTGTTTGCATGTATTGGTATGCGTGTATGCTTGTGTGGTGCTTCGTGTCCAGTCGGTGAGCCGTTAGCCTTGGAGTTCGAGCTCGATGAGGACTTTCCGGAGCAGGACTCACAGCAGCAGCAGCACTTCGAGGAAGGCAAGTTATAGCACAGACAATCCTTGCTACCTAAACACACCTTTTATATTCATTTACTTTCACATGCATGTGTCTAAATTGATGTCCCATTAAGGTTGTATCTAGTTTTGTTTATCCGGTACCTTGATAACGTTGGGATTATTGCATATGGGTAGAATCTTTGCTATGCGCAGCTACTTTCATCATTATTATTTTGTTAATCATGACTTAATGGTTCACTTTAACTTAATGATAAAATTTGCTTTTTAGCAACATGGTTTAGGGAACTGGGCATGTGCTGTGTGCTTTGCCCCAGTGTCTCTCCGTAAGGTCCGGTTCTTAAAGCGGCAACCCAGGAGCCTGTCGCCACCGCTAGAACTATTATGGCTCTGGTCTTGGTCAAGTAGCTTGTACGGCTCTAGCTTGACAGTAGTTACCGACGGGGCCGACGGCGCTATGGGAAGCACTCGTGAGAGTATGGTTTGATCCACCGAGGACGGGGATACCGTCGGCTATGTCTTGTCAGGCACAGTCCCGTGTCGGGAGTCCCTGTGGTATGGGAACTCCGCACATCGCGCTCTTGTACTTGTTGTCATGCGTGCCCGCGCTCTGGACGCCATTGACCCTCTTATCGCTGTGCCCTGAGAGTCAGTCAATCTCGGTGCCTTGGATCATCCTGCCTGTGTTGTACCATAGTGGCTACTGTTTTGTTAGGGTGTTTTGTGAAAAACCTCGTAGCGTCCCTATGCAGTCACACCTCGAAAGTGTCGATGTGCGTGGTTGGGTGCAAAGTTCCTTTGAACTTTTATGCGACTGGTGGGTAAAGGGCGAAACCTCTGCAGAGTGTAAAATCTATCATGATAGCCTTGCTCAAGGTCACGAGCGGCCTGGATCCTTTTTGATTAGAAGATGATGTTTAGTGATGATTATTACCACTTATACTTATTAATTGGGTTACAACCGGGTTTCATTCACTTGTAGTAATCAGTTAAATGTTAAAATGAACCAACTAAAAGTGCTAAAGCAGTTAAGCCATGTCTAGCCTATTTTGAGCCTTCATACCCGTGCTATACTTGCTAAGTAATTGTTTACAAACACTTGCCATTTATTCAACAAAATCCCGGATGGGTAAACAGATTGGGCTGATCAGGAGACTGCTGCTGAGTTCCCTGAGGACCTGCCGTACTTCTGAGTTGTGCTCTCCCAGTCAGAGTCCCTGTGGACTGCGGCTCCGCTTTAGTTGAGAGTTATAGACTTCCGCTGTAATAAATATTATTGTTATACTCTGATGTAAACTATTTTATTTCGAGCATTTGTACTCTGGTTATCATATTTGTTCGTTGTATGTGTTCTGTGGACTTCCTGGGCATACATATGGCCGCATTCGGGTTTTGTGAAAATCCGGGTGTGACAACTAGACGCGCAGCGCAGCGAAAGAAGTCGCGCGTCGATGTAGAGGAAGTAGTCGATCACGTCCCACGAACCGAGCTCCTCGTCCTTGATCCCAGCAGCCGATCAGCGCAGCAGTCGCAGCAGCGCCTCCACGGAGTCCACTCGTACGGGGATGAAACGTCGGGCGTCGGTGTGCTAGCACCGTACGCACAGCATGGGCGGTGGCCGAGAGAGGAGGAGGAGGTGGCTAGGGTGGGCACGACTATTAGGTCATCTAGCCCCCTAGCCCCTCCCTCGTATATATAGGGCATACTAATGGGCTTCTATGGCATAGGCCTATTAGTAACCCTAATCCCTCTTGGATCAATATCCTCCTGTACCTTTAAACCGTACTGTGATGATGATGATAGGTTTTTGTTCACATCACAACACCGTTCTGTGCTTGAGAGGAGCAGGCGAGCAGCAGCCGAGGCTGGAGTGGAGACCAGAAGCTGGATAAGATTCGACCTCGGAAACGGGGATGAGAATTGCTGGAAAGGAGGCGGTGGATGCTGCCGGTTGACGACGCGTGGTTCCGGTGGCTCGGTGATGTTTGTATTTTTTTTCTTTGTTTTATATGTTTGGGCCAATGGATCAGCGGTGAATCTTAAGCTGAAGAGTATACCCACTTCTACTTAGCGCATGCACGCTAAGATCACAATAGAAAAATACATAAGATATATAGAGTTTCGTATATAGTAGCAAACTCATATAATGCGAACCGATTATACATTAGTTGGTAAGATTTCAAACTTCTCTATCAGATTCGAGTCCTCGATTCAGCACGAGAGTCGTATTTTTCTTTATTTTAAAAATTAACCGGTACTATTTTTTCAGTGGTTGTCAATGTCTGCATCAACAATGAGGTGCCTCTTCGTGAACCTTAAAATTAGATCCGTTGGTCCAGTCTCTCGTAGATGTTTATTGAAGGATATGATTTATGTGCGTGTATTTATAAAGGACAGTGTGTGCGCGTGTAAGTCTATGTATATACTGATATTTTGTAAAGAATTATATGATAATAATCGATGGGCCGTGCTTTCACTTTTGCTAGTACTGTACTAAAGTAAAGTAAGATCAAATCTTTGAGTTCTGCCATCCAAAAAACCTTAGGTGTGTGTTGCTGGGCCGATCACCACTTACCAACGCCGGCGACCATGTGCGTAAAAAAAACGAGGCTGCAAGGCCTGCTCAATTATCTGCCGTGTGAAGTGCAAGGCCTAGGCCTGTAGTGATAATAAGTGGGCCTGAACGGGGACAATGGCTAGCTGTGGGGGTGGCCAGAGAGAGCGACAGCACGTAATTGTGGCAGGTTTCCCTAAAAAATAGTGTGGCTGGTAATGGCAAAGCCAAGTGACATAAATTGTGCTCTCAATTGGATAAAATGAGATCCAAACGGGTTCAATTAAATGACATTTTTCCGTAAGGAGATTGCCCAATGCCCATAAATGTCTCAATCACTTTCATCCAATACATGTGAGCTAACAAAAACGTTGGAAGCCAAGCACTTTGATAGTCTGATCCAATACAGTAGAAGTTTCAAAAACTCAAGAAAACTGAGCTGAGTACTTTCTTACAATATAAAGTTAACTGAATCTGAATAATCACCATTTGTGACAAAAAGGAGCCCGGACAATAACATCTAATAACTACTGAAGTTTCACGACTAACAACCGCAGAGAAGATAGCACTGAGGCACACCGTGTCAAATCCAACGGAAATACACCTACAAAATCGAGGTGAGAATAATTAGCACGTGTGGGGGTAAAACATATAGTTAGCATCCAAAGATAACAAAAAGAAAGAACATATGACGTTAACTGAGATTATAAGCAGCTACACGCCTACACTGCGTGTAAGTGTAAAATAGTAGTACATGTCGGTATGACAAATTAGATAAAAGGGCTACGATGACAAAATAGCAGGAATCTACATATGGTAGATAATAATATTGACAAGAAAAATAAATCAGCAATGTGTTCATCATCAGCTGCAAGCACTAAGCGGATGAAAAAGATATATTGAGCTCTATGGACATCACGTTATAGCTCCATTTCAAGCTATACTTGAGTCTGCAGTTACATCTTTTACAAGAACCCGCGTCTTAGAAGATCTGACACCTTATTTGTCAGAAACCAAACTTTATATCTGAAGGCATGCTAGAGGCCATACATGGCTAACCTTCCTTCACCCGTGAAGTCAAAACCTCAATCAGGTGTCCTCGTGTTTCAGGTCATTCTCGTAGTCGACAAGTTGTGCAACCTCTCCTAGCAAAATTGCATAACATTAACCAAATGAAAGATCCTTTTTTTATTCCCTCATGTCTGAATCAGGTGCTTAGGTTCTTTCTAAGGATAGATTAAGAGTCATCTTCAATTAAGGTTTTCACGCTTTTACGCTGTTCACAGGGGGGAAAAGCATTCACTTGATTTTTCCAGCTGAACATTCAAAGAGCGCCTGAAACCAATATTCCAAAACGATTGTTCTAGGTTCCATTATAAAAACCAAGGTGATTTGCAAATTCTAAGCCTAATAACTAACCTGCGCATTGAACGAAAATCAAACAGTCCTAACTTCCAAGCCAGAGACAGGCCCTTATGTCAACAACGAGACTGTCAACACCAATCGAACTTGTTTCCTGCAGAACATAACAGATTACAAACAAAGATTACACTGAAGGAGTACTTGTCCTATGGGCAATGCAACAATGAAAAACAATATCATGCCCAACTAACACATCTGCAATATCATAATCACAGTGCCAATGACTCTACTAGACAAGAGTAGTGCGATATATTTGAAGTCCTGGCATTGCAGAAGTGTTCAGTCACAGCAATTAAACAAGAAAAAGAACATGCACCTTGTTACTCTTTTTCACAATGAAATACCGAAATTGGACACATAAAAAGATCATTCCATGCACAAGAATGATAATTTTCTTTTTTTCACCAATCTAAGGTGAGGGAATCTATGAAATTTTATGGTAAAAGAAAGAAATTAAAATGAAGGGTCGCAGACATGCCTGTCTCCAATTTCTCGCCTCAGATGACTTGCAAGTGCAGTGAACCCGGCATTGATGAGAGAGCTACTTACACTCCCTGGTACATTTCTCCTAGGAGAGGCCTCAAAATCTGCTGAAATGTCTAACTGTAGGACTCTACAGGATAAAAGAGCGTGATTGCAAATAGTAGCAATCAAGTTTGTTTGCTACAAGCCTGCATCTATTGTCAATCACATTGCATTGTGTTAACAACAAGCCATGTTGGCTATTATGTAACCAAAAAGGTCAAATTAAATTTGAACCTGAGGGTCAATCAAGAGATGAAATGGCCTACTATGATCCAACAAATTATCTGTATGTTTAAAGTTTGAATTATCAAAGTATTCTAAATTAAGCTGGGTTATATAAAAGGAATAGGTGTGCACCCTACAATTGTTTAGCACTGAAACCAAAAGGAGGAATGAGCATGACCCATCGTTTACTGGTCACTAATTTTTAGCCCACTATTTAACAGACTTAGGAAGTGAATCCAATGTTACTATATTAAGCAACACAATCAAAAAATAAACATTCATTAGATGCACCCATTCATCTTCAAATTGCAGACAATCAGTGGTAACCTCGGACTAAAACAGTTAGTGTAACCTCATGTTGCAGACAATTAGTAACATGAGTCCAAAGTAATTAGGTTGTTAGTAGTAGCCTGATTCCACGTTCTCCATATTCCCATTTAACTAAAATGTCAGTGCCCTAACAACTGAAGTGATTAACTCCGTTTCCTTTCAGTTAATAATATATATATCAGGTACCGGACTGTACTATGCTGTCAAATAAACTTGAGAACAGCAGAAAGGTGCAATTTGTGATACAACAAAATTGCTCATTAGGATACTCGTCTTCAGGTAACTCACAAGTGAAGAGGACATTACCCCCTTCAATACCATTAGTCAGACACAGAGAGAGAGAAAAAAGCTTATGCTTCTGTAACAGCACGGTGAATCATATGCCTAAATCTCCAAAGATAAATGATCTCAAATAAAACAATATCAATAACATTGAGTAGAGCAACACGAAAGGTTAAAGAACATTTCCAGGCAATTGAAATCATGATAACAGAGTTTACAATGCAATGACGAGATGCCACGGTCCCAAACCCACCTTAAAAGATTGGGAAAATGAGGAAAACTTATGAACCCTTGTCCATTACTTTCACATTCAACATGCCATCATGGTCCAGTGGAAAGGTTTCGGACAAGCATTTGTTTCTGTGAACATAGCATATTATAGAAATCACAGGAAGAATATCATAGCCAAAAAATAGCAAAGATCTTTCCTGGATAGAATTGAAAGCACTACTCGCAATGTTCTGCAGTAAACAAACATGGATCCATCAGTAAGATTCGAAACCAAAACTGTCATATGAATCAGAAGCCAATCCAATCCAATCAGATGACAGGTTTTCGCATTTTCATTACAGATCCTTTTTCCAAGGCAAATGATTACATGATTTGGCAAATGATTACATGATTTTGCGCAGTTTTTTGGTGAGAAAACATTGGAAGGATTTTGGGCAAAGTACGAACAACCCTACTCCCCTACCGCCCGGCCACTGTCATGTCTACCGCATCCAGAAGGTTTGTTACCTCCGCCAGGAGCGCCTTCAGCTGCTCGGCCTCCGCCGCCGCCCCGTCTGCCTCCGCCAGGAGCGCCTTCGGCTGCTCGGCTCCTCCTCCGCCTCGTCTGCGTCCGCCAGGAGCGCCTTCGGCTGCTCGGCCTCCTCCTCCGCCCCGTCTGCCTCCGCCAGGAGCGCCTTGAGCTGCTCGGCCTCCTCCCCATCCGTCTCATCCACCTCGCCGTCAGTTAGGTCCTCCTTGAATTCCTCCTCCATCTCGTCCACCCCGGCATCAGATTGGTCGGTCTCGCCGTTGTTCAGGTTCCGGGCGAAGTCGTGGAGGTGGAGGCACAGGTTCTGCGCCTCCGTGGAGAACTTGCCCCCCACCGCCATAGCATGCTTGAAGAGATTGGTGGCGTACTTGTGGACGGCTGCGAGGAGCGCCCTGGTCACCCTGGTGTCGTCGGGGTATTTGGCGAAGGCCGGTAGAAGCACAGATTTTAGCACCAGGAGCGCCGCTACGGCTTGCTCCAGCCTTTGGAGACGCTGAACATTGGTCATACGCCACCTCCAGTCGTCCTTGCGGGCCATCTCCACCACTGTCAGAATGCTAGTCACGTCCCGGGGGCGCAGCGCCTGCACCCTGACCTTGCGGCGCTCATGGTTCCCAGACGCAGCAACGATGTCGTTGAATGCCGTCTCCAGGCTCATGATCAGGATCTCAGCTGACGCGGCACCCTTCTGGCGACGCCGACGACTCGATCCGCCCACGACGTCGTTGGTGAAGGGCTCGTCCACCGCAGCGGCGTCGTCGCTCGCTCGCTGATGGAACTCGTGGTTGTCGAGGAGGGCGGTGACGTCCTTGATGAGGTCGTCCTCGTCCACCTCACCGACGGCGCGGATGTAGGCCTGGATGTTCCCGCACAGTACCTCCGCCTTCATGGCGAACTCGCCGCCGGCATCCTTAGCGAGTTTGGAGAGCCTGGTGGTGTACTTTCCGAGAGCAAGGTTCACCGCGGGGACGTGGTGGAATTCGCCGAGTGCGGGGAGCAGAGCGCGCTTGAGGACGTCGAGCAGCTTGACCGCTTGCTCCATCTTCCCGACGCTCTCGGCCTCGACGAACCTCCAGCGCGAGTCGCCGCTAGCGCCCTTCTTCGCGATCATCACAACGGCGAGCAAGGGGATGATGTCGCGGGGGCGTATGCCGGCGAGCCTGACGAGGCGGCGGTCGTGGGTGCCGCCGGAGACGACGATCTCCTCGAACGCCTGCTCCAGGCTCTCCACCCGGATTTCCGCCATTGCTTGTCGTCGAGGCGGTTGTGTCCCTCGACTCCGACTTCTCTCTTCACCTTTTGGTTCGCACTGTTTCTGGAAGGTCACGATGCCGTTGGGGAGGAAACGGACAACCCATACCCATACCTGTAAGCTACCCATACCCAAATTACCCATCCCCAAAAGAAGCGGGTGATATCCACCGGGTATAGATAATCCAATGGACAACGTAGTTGACATCGCAGCTCGCAATGATGTTCCCGGACGAGGCCATGCAGCTCCTCTCTGCCGGCGGCGTGCTGCCACTGCCAGAAATGGACGTCGGCTTCGGCTTGTACTACGATTTCGATTTGGGTACGACGACGTCGTCTGCTGCTGGCGGTGGCTACGATTGTGATACAGTAAAGTGCGACGCTGCTGCGGGCGCTGGCAACGGCGCGGCGCCGGTGGACGCGTTGGCGATGGCCGGCAGCGGCGTCGACGACGTGGAGGAGCATGACGAGGAGCGGCGGCGGCGGCTGAAGCAGAAGATATCGAACCGGGAGTCAGTACGGCGGCGGCAGCAGACCGAGGACCTCCAGCGCGCCGTGGAGGAGCTCCAGGTGCAGACCGCAGAGGCGCGCGCTGGCGGTGAGGCGGCGGCGCGCGTCCTCGCCGTGCGGCTCGACATTGCAGTCGCAGTGAGTCTATGGGTAACGGTTAAAATGGATAATACCTGCTGTTATCCTGCCCATACCCACACACAAATGGATAATCCATACCCTCCCCAAACATCACGGGTATGGATTTGGATATGGGCGTCGGATATCCAGCGGCAACGTCACTGGAAGGGAATGTTTCGAAATGGGTCCGCGAGTCGGCGTCGCCGCCGCCTCCGTGTATTTATACAGTAATGCCCCTTTGGTACAGCTCCACATGAGAGTGGAGTTGGAGTTGGAGTGGAGGAGCTGATTTTTTTAGCTCCACCAGCTCCACATGTGACATGTGCAAAACAGCTCCACCTCGCATAACCAAGACTCCAGAAGTGATTCACCGCTACGGCTGTTTGGTACAGCTCCACCAAACGTTCGTGCTTACCAGACGCGCCGATGCATGCCACGCGTATACAATGTGATCCACTGATCTTTTTTTTTAGACATGCGATCCACTGATCTTGGGATCGGATGTTCTACTTGAGCAAGCACGGCGTGCGATCTTCTTCGACGTATGCTATGGCGGTGGCGGCGTGCGCGCCGGAGGCAGGCATAGGAGGAGGGCGGCGGTACTTGGTCACCGCACTGAACACCGTCGGCCGGTCGCGGCTCTCACGAGGGCGTCCGGCAGGGAGCTGCTCGTCAAGGTCGCGGGCGTCTGACGGGCCCACGCCATCCATCGACGTCCACGAGTATAGATGGCCGTCTGGCCCGCGGCCCATGGGCCGGCCCATGGCACGGAATTTGGGGCCGGTCCCGGCCCGGCCCGGCACGATGTTAGACGGGCCCAGGCCGGCCCGACACGTCCTTCGGGCCGGGCCTGGGCCGCTGCGTCAGCCCATGGGCCGGCATGGGCATGGCACGATTAAGGGTTGGCCCGATGAGGCATGATGGAAAGCACGTTTAACCACGTTTCAGCACGTTTAATTGCATTTTGTATATGTGTTTGTATGTTAAAATATAGCTTAATATGTATGTTTATATGTCCAATATCTTTTAATATATATGTTTCTATGTTTGTTTGTGCAATACCGATAATTTTTTGTCTTCAAAAATTTAATTTGATGAAGATTTTTTTTAGTTGAACTGGGCTAGAATGGGCACGATGGGCCTTCATACGCACGACGGGTCAACGGGCCGGCCCGGGCCGGCTAAACAGCGTGTGGGCCGGGCTTGGGCCGAAGCATCGGCCCGTGGGCCGGGCCGGCACGGCAGGGTGGCGGGCCGAGCCGTGCCCGTGCCGGCCCGTTGGCCATCTATATCCACGTGGCTGCATGCCAACGGCAAGAAGAAGCGGAGCGGGACGTCGCCGTGGTGGCGGACGCCGAGTTCGTGTTGGTCCATCGAGCCGCGGGTACGTACGTCGAGCGGCGGCTTCACGGCGTCGAGCTGTTCGGTTGGGTGCGCGCGGCTTCCCTTGGAGCACGACGTCGGCGTCATGCTGCAGGACGGCGAGGCGACGCTGAGGCCCGCCTGGATCACCGTGGACGGACGACACAAGGTGCCGCAGCTCCAGCCACATCATCTTCGTCGACGGAAGGGACTTTGGACCGAATCAGCCGTCCTTTGTCTCCCTTGATCCGTGGTTGCCAGAATCAAATATTCCCGTCAGGATCGATGCATGGATTCAGAAGGTTTAAAAACGGAGCTAGCCCAACACGTATCGTCTACCCCGTTTGTCCTGGCTTTGGTTTCACGAGGACATTACCCTGCAAGGAAGACATTCTCCAGGAGATGGACCGCATCTTGAGGACAGAACGAACGAAGGTGCCATCATAATGCGGGACGATGCCAGTGTCTTTGAGTCTTCTTGACCGACGAAGGTGAATTGCCTTGCTCAGGGAATGAGGTGGGTGGAGCCATGGACGATGTCACTCACACCCCAGCTGAATCTAAGCGCGGAGCTCCGATCGCCAAGGTCCCGGCACCCCACCATTGCATCCTTGCGGCATCACCTCATCCCGATCACTGCATGTCCGTTTGGCATTGCTTGCCGTCCTTTGCCCGTCATCCGCTTCCTCGTCTCATCCATTGCTCTGCATCTTCATCTCCCAGTTCATTTTTCCACCATAAGTTTGGTATTGCTTGCCCTCCGCTTTCTTTTTTTAACGAGATCTAAGATCTGTATGGGGAGCTTGATTTTATTGTTGATTCCTTATGCTGAGTCTGGTTTGTATGCAGTCCAGGTACAGTGCATTTAGGATGTGCAGCCTCCCAATTGTGTTTGAGTTTTGTGAGAAAATTCAGATGTCCAGACATTGCAGAGTTCATAGTTCAGACTTGAGATGTTCAGATAGTGTAGGGAGTTGAGATGTTCAGAGGTGCTTCAGATGCTACTGTCTTTGTACGGTCTGTATCCTGCATGACTGCATCAGTTTCAGATGTGTGCCACTGCTGAAATCTGCAGGTTCTCGGCGTGGCCTGCATCACCCAAGCCACCCTGGCCAGCCGTGCTTCTGGACACAATTGGTGGGGTTCTCCTTTGAATTACTGGTTTCAATTTTTATGCCTTGTGTTGTCTTTAGGTATTCTACTTCTGCATATTCTCTATTCCAGTTTGCACATCCTACTGGCTGTTGGGGCCCCCTTCATTAGCTGTTGGGGCCCCCTTCAGATCCAGTCCTATATATTTTAACAATTCCAACATCATCTATCTTGCAGTATACTGTACTACTGAGTATTGACTACTGGCTTAATTGTACCCTTTCCACTTGTCCTATCTTACAGTAGTGATTGAATTTCATGACTGTGTTCAACACATCATTCACGATGCAAACGATTGAAGTTCAAAGTCATGGTAAAGCCATAGAGGAAGGTCGAGGAGGGAAGCAAGAATGAGAGACATTTCGGATAATGTACTCGGTACTCTCGTCTGACAAATAATTATAGTGTATTTGCACGGTAGTGCTAGATAGTATAGGAGTGTTTATTACCAATCAGCGCTACACTTTTCCCTTGAGCTTTATCATGTATGGCCATATGGGTCATGTCACCTATTTTGTCACACCATCTACTTTTTCTTAATTTAATTCATTCTCGTGTACTACAAAGGTATTAGGGAATTCACTGTACTTGCCTCGCAATACACTCGTTTCTTTAAAAAAAAAGTGATACGGTGATACTTTTTTTTGAAATATTGATACGGTGATACTAACTAAACTCGTTTTCCGTTTGTGCACTTGCCTCGCATGTGGGACCCAGAGAAATAAAATGGACAAAGAGTGGGAAAAAGCTAGAAGGGACAAAACTAGTACTCACTCTTTCAAATTGTAAGTCATTCCAATATTCCAATATAAATGCTTTGACTCACCAGCATAAGCACAAGTTAGTCCATCCTCCTACTGTTTTCGGAGGTGTAGCTTCGAAGTTCTTTTTGTAATGAGTAGCCTGCAGAGCAAGAGTATTTTGAGGAACCCAGATATAATCTATGCCCCTTTCTGAATGATGCTGAAGAAACAGGGGCTACTTGGCACAACTTACCTCAGCCATATTATTTTCACCCTTAGAATCTACGGGCATGAGCTCTGACATTAATAAAAGAAGAATATAACACTTCGGCAATATCGATTCCAGCAAAGTCTTATGACGATCAAACGGTACTAGACCCTCCAGCTGATGAGGATGCTGCACTTGGCAGTCTGATTGCCTATTACAGAGAGTAAGTTACTGCCAATAATACATCTCACGAGGTCGCAGCCAATTCCGTAGAGCATCTGGATTATGTTGTCACGGAGGTTCTTTGTGGCGGTAACCATTTGCTGTGATAGTATTTTACAAATTTCCCCTCTGGGGGCAAATCAAGAGAGTATGTTTTCTATGTCAGAAGGATCAAGGGGTGATTCTGGAAACTATACTACGAGTTCCTCCAACTTCACACGCAAAATTTGGTGCCAGAAGGATTTATTCTAGTTTCCTGTATGAAAGTTTGATGCCACAAGAATTTATTCTAGTTTCCTGTTAGCAACGCATGATGGATGATTCTTCTTGATATAATGATAGGCAGCCCTCCTGCATGTTCTGAGGTAAAAAAAACCGCATGATGGATGATCCTCTTGGTGCCTTGCGCTGTGGTGATTATCGAGGTAGAGTCAGTGGAAATCAGGCTGGCCAGTGGACGTCAGGCAACGGTGCCACATCCTGCTATTGGGGTTCACATGCTTCGTCATTGTGATGACCTCTGGAATGGGAAGGTACATGTAGTGTGTATTGCAAACACCGGACGTGATGCCACTGAACCCGGCAAAGGCTCCATGTACCTGAAAAGTGTTCATGCAATTTTCTTACATTTGAACTAATAACTAAGGCGGATAAAAACTGTACTTTTACATTCAAATGAGTACTAGCACACAACGAAAAAAAACTTACAGCATTTTGTCCAAGTACGGTGCAAAGAATAGCATCGGATGCATTCGCCCGGCAGGCCCGAACCATATATGTTGGATCAATGTATTTCAGATCAGCTGGAACACCGATGTCCTTGAAATGCTTCTTGATCTGTAAGGTGAAAGCAATGCCATTGAATAATATGTAACGTAAAAGGAAAAAACTACCTAATGACACAGCGATAGCAACCATATGGAAGAAAGAGTTCTGTAATCTTCACATTGATCTGCCAGTTCAGACAAGATACACCTTTTCTAGTATAAATGGGATATTTTGGTTACTAATTTTCCTTGTGTATTTTGAAATGTATAGGGAAAAATGAGTTCATAAACTATGTACTGTACAGGAAAAAACAATGTTGCGGCATTAACTATGGTTTGCACTTAATTAATCTGGTAAGATGTATCAGACTTATGAAACTTGGGGAAAATCAACGATTCAAAATAAATCACAATCATATAGTAAACCTCAAGAAAAGGACTTGATTCTGGCAATTACACTAGACTTGGACTAAAATTTCAATCAGTATTCACTGAAAACCAGGTCCACACCCCTAACAAACCCAGCCCACCATCCACACACAGTGGTTGTAGGATGGGGTGCACTTTTTGAAGGTTTTTATCTTTATTTTAATATGTAAGTACATCTTCACTGTTACTTTTACAAAAATCCCTGGCACCAGGTACATCCTAATAACCAACTTATACTGATATTCAAAAACATTATATACAATTCCATGCATAACAGGTTTCAGGCGAGCATACCTTCTGCTGCATGTGGACGCCAAAGTCACTAAGTATCACATTTCCTGAAGCATCAGTTGCATTTGATTTTTGCAGTAAATCCTGGGTGAAGAGTCAAAGAAATACAATCCTCAACTTGCATAATTCATACTGTATATACTAGATCATTTGTAGTAAAAAAGGAAAACATGAAACCACAACGCCAACTTACCTGTCCTGCACCTTCAGCAACACAAATCACGCAAAAACCCTTTGTACTAAGTAAATGCTCAAGGTGTTGCAAGACACCATGTTCTCCATCAAGTGTGAAAGATACCTTCATTCAGATTGTAATGTTTTGTCAGTAGATGTGAAGCAAAGACAAATTTTAAGGTACCTCATCATAGTGTTTAGCGTTTACAGACCTCGGGGATTAGGCAAACATCGATCTGTCCACTGGAAAGAGAAGCATGCATGGCTATAAACCCACTGCTTCTTCCCATTAATTTGACCAACCCAATTCCATGGTATGCACTACGTGCCTAGAGACAAAAGGAAGAACTGAAGTAAAGCAAGTGCAAACGGTATGTAGAATCCATATTCATTTGACTATGCATTTTGAAACACACAAATGAGCAATAGCAGCCTACCTCTATATATGCAGAATTTATAGCACGCTGAGCTTCTTCCACAGCTGTATCAAAACCAAACGTCTTATCCATAAAAAGTATATCATTATCAATTGTCTTTGGAACTGCTACAACTGAAACTTTCAGTTTTCTCTTACGACACTGCAAACCAGAATAGGACACAAACATAAACAATGCGTGTATTATTACACTCAATGGAACTTGCAATATATGTTTGACAGTGGATGCTTCATGGGAACCCTTCCTAAATCCTAATAACCAAGGTAATGCATAGAATAGAAGATAGTTTAGTTTCAGGAGTTTGTGCACAATCACACCCACCACCCACTGGAGTACTTTGTGCACAAGTGACCTCTGTGGATGAGAGAAAAGACACTTCTGTTTTAGTCTACTCAATACCCATAATTTTACCACAAAGTAGGGTTTAATTCAAACCTGTCAAGTTTCAAGTTCATGAAATAGCTTTTATCTCAAAATTGCAAAACGGTACTACCTATGTTCCAAATTACTCTTCATTGTTGACTTTTTCTTACAACGTTTGGCCATTCGTCTTATTCAAAAATTTATGTAATTATCGTTAATTTTGTTTGTGACTTACTTTATCATCAAAGGTACATTAAGCATGACTTATTTTTTCATAAATTTGGATTAAATTTTTTAATAAGACGAATGGTCAAATGCTGTGACAAAAAAGTCAACAGTGAATAGTAATTTGGAAAGGAGGGAGTATCAAGGTAATACAAATATACAATTACTCATATATGGATTTGATTACTGGGCTGTAGTGAAGGAAATTAAATGTAAAGCATACAAACATGGCCAAAAGACCTAGAAGAGTGAAAGGAAGGGAGAGTAATAACCTCCTCATGAATAGCATTAGCGCCTGCATGGCTACCATTTCCACCAATTACAAAGAGCATATCAATTCTCCTGGCCTACAGACATACGATGATCATGCAAATAATATTGAACCTGCAACACAGAATATGGTGTCTTTAACTTCAGATCGGTTACCTGTATACTATCTACAATCTCACTAGTTTTAGCTCCTCCACGAGAGACACCCAGAAAACTTCCTCCAGACAGATTTATGTTTTCCACAACATGACGTGAAAGCTGAATGTTATCACCACAATGATTCAACAAGGTCATGATCATTAACACCCTTTAGCATCTGAGGGATAATGGAAAAGCATTCTTACCGGCATTTCCTTTAAGCCTTTCTCAAAAAACCCACGATAACCAAATGGGATTCCAACAATATTCTTTACCCCATAGGTCTCCAAGGTAAATACTATCTGTAAATATAAGTAAATACACCCATGTAACAAATACAGCTCTGGTTATTTGTGGATCCATATTCTTGCAACATTATTTAAACTATACGCATATCAAAAAGTTCACTTGCCAGGTTATTTCTGGGATATGTGAAATAAACATTAAGATAGTGTTTGGTTTAAACAACGGTAACGCAAATGAAAATGAAATCAAGTTGCAGCGTGATCGCTGGCGGGATCAGTGATTACAGATTTCGTTTGGCTTTGAATATGTAACGGTATCAGTTAACTGTCCGCATCCGAACTTGCTAGCGAGAGGCCAAGAGCGGCAGGTAGCAGCGGTATCGCAAAGCGATGACAGAGGTGGACGGGAGTAATCAGATATGTACAGGCCGGTATCTGATTGCACGGTACCCGATTACTGACTGCAGCAAAACAAACGTGTTTAACGGGACTGCTTACCCTCCGTAATCAATTTACGTTACGGAACAGCGAACCAAACGCTATCTAAATGTATGGAAAACATGTTTGAATTTGAATAACCAATGTAAAGTAGAATCAGAGTTGTTTGAAGTAAAAAGGCTTTAGTTATTGAGCATTTACTTGAAAGTGTGCTACTCAGGACTCAAACAACATCTACAAGTTCAATACATAAGCATTCTGTTGACACGAAACCGCGCCAACGAAGTCGCCGATGCCTTGGAGCAAAACCGGTCAGACCGCTTGATGAAACCGGTCAGACCGCTTTCCTGGAGCTAAACCGGTCAGACCGCTTTATGAAACCGGTCAGACCGCTTTTGATGGGGCGACGGTGAAAACCTAAAATCTCGAGCTCGGGAGGGACCCCGTCGGAGCTTGAGAGTCTAGGGTTGTTCTAGGGTCGGCAGGCCACCTAGAACGTCCTCAAACGCCGTCGAGACGAGAGAAGAACAGAAGATACAAGGGTTGGAAGAGCTAGGGTTTGGAGATAAAAGTAATGCAGAACATGGAAAGATAAAAGTAAAGACAAAACGATAAAAGATAAATTTGATAGATTCGATTGGATTGGATTGTTGGATTTTCTCTCAATCGGCCTTGGCCCTTTATATTTATAGGGTGGGATGGTCTTACCCCGTTGAGTCGGTTTACAATATGGGACAAAATAGAGTCCTAATCCTACTCAAATTACAGGTCCAAACCGGTCAGACCGGTTTGGGAAACCGGTCTGACCGGTTTTCCCAGGTGCAGAATCTTCCCGAAGTCATAACTCTCTCATCCGGAGTCCAAAATAGACGTTCCACATATGCATCTTGATCGTCTCGACGAGAGCTACGCAATGGTGAAGTCCAATTTGCATTTTGACAATGTTTACAAAACCGGTCTGACCGGTTAGGGAAACCGGTCAGACCGGTTTCGGCAGTTGCCAGATCGGCTACAGTAAAACCGGTCTGACCGCTTCCTGGAACCGGTCTGACCGGTTGCCCTCGGCCTGATAGGCAACTGCCAATTTTGGTCGTCAACACATTCATACATACATTCGCTAATCAGTTTCCATCTGCATTTTGCCTCCTACTTTTTAGCTCTGATCAAATGGGTTATAGCCATAAACACATCTTATTCCTAAAATGGTCGATACTTCTATAACCTTTACAAGTGTGAATGTGTCATACATGCCTAGATATTGCATCAGGAACTCAATGCAGTGACAACGAAAACGGTGCAAAATCACTTGAGCAATGTTAGAAGAATCATACTCATACCTGTCTAATGACGTCATTTAACCCAGGGCAGAGTCCTCCACAGGTAACAATGGCAGCCTTTACTTCTTCAGGCTCATAGTATATCTCCTTACGAGGGCCTGCACGATGAACCCTATGGAAAGCAACTGTCACTTTTTCACCCATTTCCCATTCTTAAAATAAAACTGCTTTCTTAAGCAATAGGAAAGCTGCAAGTATTTCATTAGTGGGAGAACTTGAAAGTTGCAAAGTGCACAAAGGATGGGAAAACAATGAAACAAGAAAACAACACTGGACAGATAGCCCAACCAAAGAACAAGAATATAGAGACTATCAATTGTTCTCTACTGGGTATAATCATGATATGATAAAAGGTGAGCAATGATGTAAGTTAACAACAAATGGAGCATTTATTCATATTTTTTTGCATAGAAAGGAGAGTAAGCTTCCCTAGAATAAAGAAAAATAACCAATGTGCTGCATGAGATCATACCAGTGTTCCACCCAGCTACAATCAGGATCGATGCACTCAGCCCCAGCAGAATTAGGAGTGGCATACTTTATCACCTAAATAAACACAGTATGGTAAGCGATAAAATTACCAGTAGAAAAAAAAAACTGTTCTCAAGACCATGTCTTGTTTTATTTATTCATCTGCAAGTGCTGAACAAGTTTTACTTCATGTCATATGTGCTCAATAGTGACCTTTAGAAGTGCCCGATCATGCTTATTCACATAACCGTTCCGCATATCAGTTGATGAGACATCACCATCGTCCAGGGGAGTTCTGTCAGAATAAATGACAGATCTATTAGTATGAGAGCCAGCAACAGTTTCCTGTTTGTAGATACTTAAAACAGATATTAAGTCAGACAAAAATGTAGCGAACAGGAATGAACCTTCTTTTCTTCAGAGAGAATGTAGTGGTCCTTGGTATCAAATCATATATATCGGTAATGTGTGGCAAACTAAAGCGCCTATCCCAGTCTTCCTGATACTTTTGCTTCCAAGAAGGATCGGTGAAATCTAGGTCTAACTTCCCAGAAACAGCTCTGACACACAGTAGCACATATTTTTTTCTGCACTTTCGCTCACTTAAGTAGGTGAAACCGTATTGACGCTGGTCCCTTGTTGGATGCAACCATTGCTGCTGAGTAGCAGAACCAGTACTTGCTTTTAACGCAACAATCATCCCAGATAAGGACATGAAGATTATAGTGCACCCACTAATCTGCAGCAGAAATTAAGTAAGCTGAATGTGACACGTTGCTAGTAATCCTAAAGAATATGATCATATTTCATATGACTGATGGTAATAACCCAAATTAAATATTTCAAGACAATGGATGTGACACATAGCTTTTCACTCTCCCAGGTGTTACTGTCTAATCGACTATGCCAAAAATACAATAAATTCAGCTCTGCGGAGTTTAGGAGCCACAGCCTCCTTAACATAAAAACAATAAGAGCCACACCCAAAACGCCTACCTGAGTATCTTAAAACATAACACTAATACCTGAATAACCAAATACACTGGCAGTTTGGCCAAACTAAAAAGGCATCAGTATCCCTAATGATGAACTTAGCACCAGCAATGGGATTCAGCTATCATTCCATCTATCAGCAAAACAACCAAAATTAACACGAGACAAGGAAAGCACATTGCATCGGAGCACACATAATCAGCAATCTTAGTAGCACCTTGCCATTCAAAACACAAATTCTACCACCAGGAGGTTTAACTAACTTGCTCCAAACCACGGACAAGGGCCCCAATATATCCAACAAATGGCATGCATATCCATCCCGACCAACAAAACAATGACAGCTACCACGAAAGCTAGCAAAACCGCGGCACGGCGGTACTGAAAGTGACGATTGACGTCACGTCATGATCATTAACACGCATCACGAACATCACGAATCAACCGCGAAAGCAACCAAGTAAACAGCAGTCGCGGTGTTCACTCTACAATCCACAAATAAATCCGCAGGCACCCCCGTGAACATTTCCAGCCCGTCGGATCGGATCGTCGCACGCTGAGACCTACGCCGGCGCGTGAAATGAAGCCGCATTGCGCCGGTGGCGCGACCCCCGCGGCGGACTAATCGGCGCCGATCGGTCGGATCTCCCCGGCGAGCGGAGACCAGGGAGGAGGGACTGTGAGTTAGGGGTGGCACGAGACCGGCCGGCGGCTTACCTGCGGCTGGGGGCGGCGAGAGAATGTGCGGGATTCGATTCGAGCGCGCCCCTGCTCCGGCCACCGGGCTTGAGAGTTTGCTCGCCGCGTGGCTGATCGGGTTGGAGAGTGTTTGACCCTTGGGCGCGGCGGAGAAGCAGAGGCCACAGCAAAGACGGCAGCGGAGTGGGGACGGAGGCGGAGGCTCCAGGTGGCGGGGAGGGAGGGAGGAGGGACAGCGTGGGCGCGGTGTATGGACCAGAGGGAGATCGGGGGTTGGTGTGCCGGCGAGGCGGCGACTCGAGTCGAGAGCACGGACGGCCGGGCGGGACGGGTGGCCGACTCCGACGAGCCGTTGGATCATACTGTTGAGAAGTAGGCCGTTGGGCTGGAAAGGCTGTGGTGTGCGCGTGGCCCGTTACTTGTGGGCCGCTTGGGCTCGGGGATCCCCCTATGCTTGGCGCCGGTGTGCGACCAGCACAGCAGTCCTCTAAACAAAGCTCAAGATGTTGCCCTAGAAGTATCAAAAAAAATGTTTGCCCTAAAAAACAAAACCTCAAAATATGCTCGTCCTGCCAAAATGGTTTCAAAAGCTATATCGCTATGCTACGCAAGTCTGATTTGGAAAATGTGTCCCTCCAGAGTCGCCCCTTGATCCAACGAGTGCGCATCAATCTTGAGAGAAATGCCCATTGACGTCATCATATAAGCCTCTCGCTCTAGGGTAACACGAAAATTGCAGTAATACAACCCGCAAAACAAAATGCACTAATACTACCGGCTCCGGCTACCTGATGTCACTACAGCTCATGCAGACTTCACACGCAGGCTCGGCTCGGCCGACGGAGACCGACGACGGCCGTGTCATCCCCTTCCATTCCACACATGGCCCGTGGACCCGCTGTCCCCGATCAGAAGTCCGTCCACGCAGAAGCCTCTGCACGACTGCACGCAACGCGGCGATGGCCAGCCGTAAATAACAGCCTCAAACGGCGGCTGCAGATTTCGAACTGACCTGTCCGCTCTACCGGCCGCATGAGCCTGCACGGCGCGGGTGACCACCAGCGAGCTCTCGCCAGTCGCCAGGGCTCAGGCGTCACCCGTGTGGCCTTGCCTGAGAGCTGCAGGCTGCAGCGAGCTCAGTTGAGGTATCGGGAGACTAGCGACTAGCGGTACGTGATCGCGACGGGGTGGTGTGACTGACAGACGTTACGTTGTGCGGATTGGATCGCCTCGCACTAACAAAGCGGTGGTCGCGCGAGATACTACCACTGTTCTAAATTATTCGTTGTTGACTTTTTTTCATGATCTTTGACCATTCGTCTTATTTAAAAAAATTATTCAAATATACAAACTAATAAATTATATTTGAAGTATATACGATGATAAAGTAAGCCACATATCAAATAAACGATACTTGTGAAATTTTTTGAATAAGATGAATGGTCAAACGTTAAATGAAAAAGTCAACCACGAATAATAATTTAGAACGGAGGTAGTAGTCGGCAAGCTAACCAAAGAACTGGCTGTGCTGATGGACGTGGCCGGCGCCGTGCCATAGGACGGCCGTTAACGGCTAGCTCTTCCTTTCCTTTATCTCGCCATCTAATGACATCAGGACGGCACAATAATGCGAGCGGCAGCTTGAATCTGAAGCTCTGTTGATTTTGGTTAAAACCTCGCCACGGATGGTCGATCGCACCGGTCTCACGTTGGCAGAGGGCTGAAAGGAACCGGCAGGAGCTGCCGATACCTCGACCTGCGAAGAGAAATTTGCGTGGAAACATAGCTAGCTGACTGTGTGGAACCTTACTCTGGAGGCGATGTGTGTATCCGACCAATACCTTCCGTTAGGTTTGTCACAAAAGTTTCTGGAGTAAAAGGTTGCTCCTCTGTTTCGGCGCTGCTTCTCTTCCTCCTTTCCAGCAGCAATACACCCCTTTCAGCAATGACGATCACGCGCACTAGTGCTGCCACGCTTGCTTTATGTGTGACGAAAACGAGAATTCTTCTTTAATCTAGTAACAGAGAAGAATCAGACGACGAAAAAAGGGTTACTTTAAGACGAACGTGCAAAACAGAGAAAGATGCTGGCATGCTGATGCATTGGAGCATTGGGGATATCCTGGGATATCTCCGGCTCGTCAAAAAAGGGTGGAAGTCATCATGAGCACGAGCACTCCTAATCTGCCGGCTCCCGGACCAAAACACTCCAAGCAACAGGGAGACCGATCAATTCGAGTCCCCGATTGGTATCATTGCGCCTGGTGGGAAAAGTTGGAAGGTGTTTACTCCAAAAGCAGTCTTGCACGCACGCTTGGATTATCGCGCAGACACCACCGAAAAATCCCCCATTAGTCAATGCTTAACCGCCGTGTTTTGCTTTCGGTTAGTGCTGCATACTAGTAACAATTTCTTTGTCGTCCGAAAAGAACTACAAGTGCGACCTACTGCTATGTAGCTTGAATTTCCTGTGAGATGGTTACTACTACTCCCTCCATTCTGAAAAAACTGACGTTTAGAACAAGTTTTGGGTCAAACATTGGAAATATAAATCATCAATAACTTTTAAGTTGTTGAGTTTGCAAATGTGAAAACTGTATGAATAGATTTGTCTTGAAAAATACTTTCATAAAAGTATACATATATCACTCTTTGATAAATATTTTTATAATAACAAGAGATCAAAATTGTGTTTTGGAGACCGTATCGCTGTCTTAAACGTCAGTTTTTTCAGAATAGATGGAGTACTCACCGTTGTGTGGTCTCTAAAAATAACAATGAGCATACACAACAATGATCGACCAGCTACCGTTTTGTGATGCCTCGGTATCTCGACAGAGTTGAGGCTGCAAAGTCCAAACCACTGTTTGTGGCCTAGTGGGAGAGGTGTATACAACTGGAAGCAACGGCAACTGGCGCTGCATCCAGATGTATGAAATGGGCCAATGGCCCGTTTACAGGCGCGCATGCGCAGATGTGGATACAGAGTAACTAAAATCAGCAACGTAGAACGTGGTGTGTCGGCCCCAGGGACTCAACCATTGCCGACTCCACGCAACTAATTAGCAGCCCATCGCAAAATTATGAGATACTAATCAACTTGCAGAACCGCGCGCCATTTAGAATACATCTCAAAAGCAATGGAAACGTCTTAGAGTTCATTTGATTAGATTACAAGGCAGTTACGCTGCTGTTGAGCTAGCGTGGCGATAAAAACGCGCGAGTCAACTGTGGCCTGATCGATCGGTGGCTGCATGAGGTCTACATTATGAGACCAAGCAAGTTGCAGCTGGAGCTGGCTGAGGCTGACCATGCTGAATAAACACTGTTTGTGCTTTGCCACAAACGGGATGACACGCTGTGCAGAGCGCCAGAGGAATGGCTTAGAGCATCTCCAAGAGACTAGTCAAATCATTTTCTAAAGTTAAATTTAGCTATTGTTAAAAAAACGTTTTCAACAGACTCTGTAAATAACCATCCAAATTTAGTGGTTCTCCATCTCACCTCATTGCTAGCTATTTTTAGCTAGCCTACCTCACTAGCCATCTTTACAGAATCTATTGGATTACCCCATTGAATTAGATGACTTTCTATTTTTACAAAGGGATTATAATCTTCATATTTAGCTAATACAATACAGAGTCTCTTGGAGATGCTTTTATCGTTTAGCTTGCACTCGAGTCCCACGCGCATACGCCGCAGCTCCCGTGTGCCGGCGTGTTTGGTTCGTTTCCAACCTCGCCGTGTCGTACTTCTAAACATAGCCAAACTTATGGCGAAAAATATAACCGCGAAGCACTCCGAAGATACCTAACCAAACCAGGTATTCCCTCCGTTCCGGAAAAAAATATAACTCCCATTCCAAAGAATGAAACAAATCTAAGTTTAATCAAATTTATACAAAATTACTAAAATCTATGATATAAAATAAATATTATTAGATTAATTATGGAATATATTTTTATACTAAAATATATTTAGATATATAAATGTTAGTATTATTTTGTATAAATTCAATTAAAGTTGAAATAGCTTGACTTATGGAGAAGTAAAAGTTACATTCTTTTTAGAACGGATGGAGTAATATACAGGAGTACATGACAGGTATGGAACTTCATAGTGTCGTTTCTCTAATTTGCTGCCCCTATGATAAGCCTCGTTGGTCTACACTTGTAGTGACGAAAGAAATAGAATCAGGAGTATCTTCAATAGAGTGGTGTTCTACTTCTGCCGGCGCATTTAGAAAAAAAAAACAGAAATAGGAGGACCTTTTAACACAAGGAGCTACGCCCTTTGCAAGTCCGTTCTTTTATACACTTGATACAACAACATAAGTTAGTCTTTACCTCACGAAGGCAATGTAGATCATCTCATGATTTTGTTGTTTCTTTCTTTGTTGTGGTGGTTTTTTATTGTCTTGTCATACTTTTTGTGTCGGTGGGGTTGTGGTGCCTCTTTTGATTTGTCCAGTTGTCTTTCCTTTTGTTGTTTGCAGTAGCTAGTCCCCATATGGTTGGTCGTGTTTTGTAAGTTGTTGTTTTATCTTCTCTTAATTTCTTTCTAATAAAACTTCACGGTAAATCTCTTGCCGACATCTCAAAAAAAAAAAAGAATGTCTAACTGAGTACAGCATGGCAAAGGTTCAACCACGGGTAAACGGCGTCTTAAACGAGTACAACACGCTAAACTTATGGTGTGACAATCTACGGACACCATGTCCTCGCTTTGCTGGCCTTGGAGAGGCAGCACTGACCTCGTTTGGAAGCGGAAGCTGTTCACGGATCATTCCTGATGGCTCGTTCTCGATGAATTTTCAAAATCGAGCTATTTCTCGTGGACCTCTCGCGATGGAAACATGCCAGGAGTGTATACGGCGTCTCTTGTGTTATAGAGGGACGATCCTTGGTAACAATGAGGACCTTCGCTGTAGATTTATAGCTTCTTCGAAGACAGAGACCGAAGGCGTAGAGAAATGCAGTCTTTCTTTTTTTTTCAAAGATGCAGTCTTTCTTTTTTTAAAAAAGAAATACAGTCTTCCCTAAAACACAACACACGTGTTTTGTAGTACAAGCTGTCAAGCTCCGCTGATGAGGCTAACACAGTGGCCGGCGCCTCGAGTGGCCGTGTGGAGACGGGAGAGCGCACACTAGGAGGAATGCAGTCTTTCTTTTTTTTTCAAAAAAAACACAGTCTTTCTTTTTTCAAATAATGCAGTCCTTTTCTTGCGATAAAAAATGCAGTCTTCTATGAAACACAATACACATGTTTTATGTAGTACTACGTAAGTACAAGCGGCCAAGCTCTGCTGACCGAGGCTAACACGGTAACCGGCGCCCCGACTGGGCGTGTGGACTGTGGAGACGGGACAGCGCGAGGACTAGGAAGGAGGAGCCGTGGCCGTGGGGTCTGCGGCGCGGGCGATGGAGGCTCTGGAGGCACCGCTCGTTCGCTGCGCGCGTCACGGCCGCTCCCGCTTCCGTTTCCTCGTGCTAATTAATTGATTGAAGAAGAGAGAGACACGCCCACCTCCCTCACATCGCATACATAGCTGGACGCTTTGGCTAGTGGCCAAGGTGCCCCCCGAGCCGCGGGAGATGAGTCAACGCTCAACGGCCCATCGCGAGCGGGGTTATTACAACTAGTACGTAGTATCTCTGACTCTACGGCCAGCCCGACGCAGGCGTTATCTATCGTCCGGCTGCTCTCCCTCGATACGGAGTACTACTTGTATATATGTAGGCCTGTTTAGCCATGTTTAGTTCCAAAATGCAACCTCAAAGTTCACTAAAAAAGATTCACATCACATCAAATGTGAGCTCATGCATGGAGTACTAAATGTAGATGAAATAAAAATTAACTGCACAGTTTTGTTGTATTCTTCGAGACGAACATTTTGAGCCTAATTAAACAATTTTTCGATAATTTTTCACACATACAAACGAAATGCTACAGTGCGTAATGATTACAAAGTGACCCAAAACCCCCAAATCCTCACCCCCTATTTTGCATCTAAACAATGCCTTACATGCCAATTTGGCACCCCCAAATTTGGGAGTTGGAAAACCGAGGCGCACTGTAGCATTTCGTTTGTATGTGTGAAAATTGTCTAAAAATTGATTAATTATGCTCAAAATGTTCGTCTAGTAGAGTACAATAAAACTGTGCAATTAGTTTTTGATTTCATCTACATTTAGTACTTCATACATGCTATGACATTTTGATGTGATGGTAATCTTTTTTTTGCACCGTGATTCTTGAGGGTAGAATTTGGGATCTAGGCCGTAGGCAAGCCGCAGCCCCATCCGGCGGCCGGCCATCCATACCCCCGACTTGCCTTGGTGTCCGCGTTCACTTCTCACCCCGCCTTTTGCCATGGCTTGGTATCTTCTGTGTTGTCTCTGGGTCGGTCAAGACTCGAGAGTCGACTCCACTTCTATATATATCTGCGGGGGCGCTTGCCGTTGGTTGGACCACTGCTTCGGTGTGGCGCGGTTGGTAGCTAGCTAGCGAGCTCGGATCTTCTCTCGGCCCGGCCACGCTTCTCGGAGGGGGAGAGCAGAGAGGAGGGGCTAAGCTAGCTAGCAGCAGCCAGCGATGGCGGGCGGCGGGGTGGCGGCGCTGGGGGTGAACACGGAGCGCGCGGCGCAGTACAAGGGCCGCATGACGCTCGCCGTCGCCATGACCTGCCTCGTCGCCGCCGTCGGCGGCGCCATCTTCGGCTACGACATCGGCATCTCCGGTACGCGCCCCCGTCCCTTCCTTCGTTGTCTGCGTGCGTCCGCGCCGCGACGCGCTTAATTCCCAGCCATCGACGGCCGAACCACCGCCGGCTCCGGCGCTCCGCAATCATTCTGGCCTCGCTCGGATTTGTTGGCCGCGCGCGGCCAGCGGCGTCGGCCTGGCCCATCGGCCGCGGCTAGGTGTGAGGTGTCTGTCTCCCTCCCGCAGCAGTTCGGCACGTACGCGTCGGTGTTGGATCGCACAGCCTTTTTGGATTTCATGGTGTCTCGAGCGGACACGCCTTTTCCCCAGCCGCGGCCGGATGATTGGGTCCGGCTTGTAGAATTTGGGGGTAGGAGGAGTGGAGCAACAAAGGCCGGGCGCAGGGAAAGCGGCACGCGGACGCTGCAAAGATTGCAGTCCGAACTGGCGGCGCGTGTTTCTGCTCTGCCTGCCCTATCAGTGCAGATCGATACAAGCTCCGTACCTGCATGTATCGCCGGTCGCTGGCTTGTGCCATTTCATTCAGCTCCATCTCCTCTCATTCCTGCCCTATCAGTGCAGATCGATACAAGCTCCGTACCTGCATGCCCGATTATTTTTGACCTCGAAAAGTGATTTTAGCTCGTGTTTCATGAACGCTTCACTAACTCCTGTTGAATCCATGACCATCTTGTCTCAAAAAAAAAACTTTATGACCATCGGTTGCGGCTCGTCAGAACTGATGAAAGGTCCAGACCAACCAGTCACCAGTGGACCCCACTGGTCAGTCTCGGCACAAGATTTGCTGCAGAATTTGTTTGCTGGGTAATTGGTCCGAATAGCACGAGTGCAGACTATGCATTGTAGGGAGGAGGAAAAGATGCAGAAATCACATCCCCACACGACGGACAAATCTTTGACTTGTAAACATTTAAATCTTATTTAAAAAACTTTAAATCTGGGAATGGTTGAAGAGTCTATACACTAGAGCCATGGCTGCTGACAAGACGACAAAACCTCCAAAAATCTTATTGCAAGAAGGTATTTTTTAAGAAAAAAAGAATGTTATATTTGCAAGTCAATACATCGGCACATGCGAGACCCGTTGACTAAGTGAAACTACTCACTCTAGCTGTGTTTAGTTCCCAAACTTTCTCTCTCTAAACTTCACTATTCACCTATCACATCAAATCTCCCTCATGCATGAAGCACTAAACATAGGTAAATAAAAAAAACTAGTTGCATGGTTTTGATGTACACGACGAGACGAATCTTTTGAGTCTAGTTAGGTCATGGTAGGACAATGTTTACCACAAACAAACGAAAAGTGCTACAGTGCGCTGCAGTGTCCGATGTGACTTTTTCACCCCATTTTCACCCTCTTTTCAAGGAACTAAACACACCCAATATGTCAGTTATTAAACGAAGACAGAGAAAATCGCCATCCTCCTCCACAGGATAGCCCTCTCCGCCCGCCCTCCAATCCGAGCCTCAAATCCCTATCAACGATGGCGGTCACCATGCGGCAGGCGGAGAAGCTAGCAGCGGCCGCGGACTTCAAGCCGAGCGTCAACGGTAGTGGAGTTCCGGCCCCGTGGCACCTGCGCTGGTATAGAGCGGCGCCGATGGATCTGGCGCATGTCATTCACTGATCTCCTTCAGCAACGATTGCTGCTTCTTCAACATCACCGTGTTGCTTCTTCAACATCGCCGACATCTTCTATGGTCCCGGACATAGTGCAGTGCCTCAACCATGGGTATCTTTAGTTCCCCTGAATTCCAAACGAAAAAGTCACATCGACATCATATCGAAACATTAAATATAGCAAATGACGCATACATGAAAGGGTATAACTAGTGCCCGGACATCAGATCTGAGTAAAAATATCGGACGGTGACGTGGCGCAACAAGGGCCAAGCATTTAAAACAGAGGGAAAAAAGAGGATGACGTGGCGCAACCACAGCCAAGTATTCCTCTCCAACGGTAATGTAGCACAGAAAAAATTCCGCCGCAACATAGATATGATGTTGCATGCAACATGTAAAATTTTTGCAACATCCAAGAATAGAGTATGCAACATCAAACAATAGTGTCTGCAACATAAATAGTCATCGTTTGCAACACTAGAAACACGCGCTCACGACTCAGCCGCGAACGCAACAGTAAAAAAAATCCCAATAAAAATACAACATCCGGATGAAACACTTGCAACATACATGGGAAACATATGCAACATCGCAACATCCCAGATCTATTTTTGCAACATTCACCTCAAACAGTTGCAACATTCTTATAAAACATAAGAAACACGTGAAACATGTTGTTGCAACAAGGAGCGAAACCCTATAACATCCCAGATCTAGTTTTGCAACATTCTCATCAAACAATTGCAACATTTTTTTGGAACATCCGAAACACGTGAAACATGCTCTTGCAACATGGAGCAAACCCTAGCACCATGCACCAAAACTTACCTGCTGCACGTCATGAATGTCGCTTGGAGCTTCTCTGGCGGCTGGCGCGGGGAACGGCGGCTCGCGACTGGCCACCCACCGACGAGCACCGTCCGGGGGCGTCGGGAGCGGCAGCTCGGGCCCCGACCGCGCCACCGGCCACCCTGCAGAAGCTCGACCGGACGACCTCGATGCGGAGAAGCTCGACGCGGCGGCGAAGGGGCGGCGCCCGCGAAGGAGCACGACGTCGGCGGCTTGTGGGGCGGCGGCGCGCGGGGCGGCCGCGTCGGAGTCCACGGCGGCGGCGCGCAGGACGGCCGCGTCCACGGCGGAGTCGGTAGCAGCTACGGTGCCGCGCGCACGTGGAGTGGCGGTCATTGGAGGCGCGCAGAGGAGAAAGGAGGTGACGGCGGCGCCGCTCGGGGCGGCAGAGTCCACGGCGGCGGCGGCGCGTAGGACGGCCGCGTCCACGACGGAGGCGGTAGCGGCGGTGGCGCGCGGGACTGTCTCTCCGCGGCGACAGCGCGCGGGCGTCCGCCTGGGGGTGTCGGCGTTTTTTCTATTGGGAATATGCGGTGCTGGCGCGTGAAGATAAAGGAGTATGGATGAGGGAGCCGGAATGCGTGAGAGAGCCGTCCGATCCGTCGGACGACCGAGTCGAAGCATTACCGTACATAAAAAAACTAGTTGCATGGTTTTGATGTACACGACGAGACAAATCTTTTGAACCTAGTTAGGTCATGGTAGGACAATATTTACCACAAAGAAACGAAAAGTGCTATAGTGCGCTACAGTGTCCGATGTGATTTTTCTACCCACTTTTTGCGGGAACTAAACACACCCCATGGATGAAATCATTGTTCAGATCCGACAGGGTAAATCTTTTTATTCTCAATGGTTGTGTTTAGTTCCCAAACTTCACTATTCACCTATCACATCAAATCTCTCTGCTCATGCATAGAGCACTAAACGTAGATAAATAAAAAAACTAGTTGCATGATTTTGATGTACACGACGAGATGATTCTTTTGAGCCTAGTTAGATCATGGTAGGACAATGTTTACCACAAACAAACGAAAAGTGCTACAGTGCGCTATAATGTTCGATGTGACTTTTTCACCCCCTTTTCACCCTCTTGAAGAACTAAACATAGCCTCCATCGTCTTGCAACTTCAGGCTTACTGCTTTACAATACCCTATAAGTTGTTTTTTTAAGATCAGTACACAATACACGCATATTCACTAGAAAGATTTGACTGACAGATTTCGAGATTAACAAAGTTATCACATACGCCTCGCTATCGACGAGTACATAGTCTACCACTAAAATAATAATGCCGGTTAAATCTTAAAATAAATCTAGAAAAATATGACACCAGTGCTGAGTCAAGGACTTGAATCCTGATGGATAGATTCTACTTAAAAATCCTTACCAACTGACCTATGATTATTGATCATTTCGTAGATTGACTTTGTTTAACAACATCAAGATACATACCACTTGCTCGACATGATTATGAGAAAAAATAATGTATATCGTCTGTAACAAGTAGTAGAGGTCCCTTATAGATTAAAAAAAAGTAGTAGAGGTCATAAATGTTGGATATAGAACAACAAAATAATAGTACTCCGAAGATGCAGTTGTAGTTAAAGTACTGTTTGGATCCACTAGCTAAAGTTTAACAGCTAAACTTAAGTTGCATGCTAAAAGGTACATGATTCGTTTAGCTAGTTGAACCTAGCTAAACGCAAGTAAACGAGTTCAAATACCAAAATACCTCCACCTGTTTATAAAAATTTCCCACATGATTATATCCATAATTAATGAAGGATAGTACAGTCTAATTAATTCAATTAGCTGATGGATTCAAACACCCCAGCTAAAATTTAGCTAGATACTCTTTAGCTAGCTAAAATAAACCACTACAAATTAGTTAGCTGATTTTTAGTTGGAGTGGATCCAAACAGGGCCTAAGTTGATGAGGAGAACACTATTAGTCCAGCTAGTGTCCTGGAAAGTGGAAACGTAGTAACAATTTGATCAGATCAGCCATATGTTTTCCTTTTGGCATACAAGATTCTTTAAATGTTATGAATAGGAAAATTTTAGAATAGGGAATTGTTTGGCACTTTTGGTACATGCATTCATAACAAGTTTTAATGGGAACACGAATTTAACAGTTTTGTGAACTCTAAAATTCTGCCAATTTGACTGACTGACTGAATGATGCAGGAGGAGTGACCTCGATGGACCCCTTTCTGCAGAAGTTCTTCCCGGCGGTGTTCCACAAGAAGAACTCTGGCAGCCGAAACAACTACTGCAAGTACGACAACCAGGGCCTGGCGGCGTTCACCTCCTCGCTCTACCTCGCCGGCCTCGTCGCCTCCCTGGCGGCGTCCCCCGTCACGAGGAACTACGGCCGCAAGGCCAGCATCGTCTGCGGCGGCGTCAGCTTCCTCGTCGGCGCCACCCTCAACGTCGCCGCCGTGAACCTGGCCATGCTCATCCTCGGGCGCATCATGCTCGGCGTCGGCATCGGCTTCGGCAACCAGGCTGTGCCGCTGTACCTATCGGAGATGGCGCCGGCGCACCTCCGCGGCGGGCTGAACATGATGTTCCAGCTCGCGACGACGCTGGGCATCTTCACGGCGAACCTGATCAACTACGGCACGCAGAACATCAAGCCGTGGGGTTGGCGGCTGTCGCTGGGTCTTGCCGCGGCGCCGGCGCTGCTGATGACCCTGGGCGGGCTGCTCCTCCCAGAGACCCCCAACAGCCTCATCGAGCGCGGGCGCGTCGAGGAGGGCCGGCGCGTGCTGGAGCGCATCCGGGGCACCGCCGACGTGGACGCCGAGTTCACGGACATGGTAGAGGCGAGCGAGCTGGCCAACACCATCGAGCACCCGTTCCGGAACATCCTGGAGCGGCGCAACCGGCCGCAGCTGGTGATGGCCGTGTGCATGCCGGCGTTCCAGATCCTGACGGGCATCAACTCCATCCTCTTCTACGCGCCGGTGCTGTTCCAGAGCATGGGCTTCGGCGGCAACGCGTCCCTCTACGCCTCCGTGCTCACCGGCGCCGTGCTCTTCTCCTCCACGCTCATCTCCATCGGCACCGTCGACCGCCTCGGCCGCCGGAAGCTCCTCATCAGCGGCGGCATCCAGATGATCGTCTGCCAGGTCTGCATTATTTACGCATCGCAATCCCAATTGCATTGCACGGGCTAAAGAGTTCTCCTTCTCCTCGCTGTGCGTGCAGGTGATCGTGGCGGTGATCCTGGGCGTGAAGTTCGGGGCGGACAAGCAGCTGTCGCGGAGCTACTCGATCGCGGTGGTGGTGGTGATCTGCCTGTTCGTGCTGGCGTTCGGGTGGTCGTGGGGCCCGCTGGGGTGGACGGTGCCGAGCGAGATCTTCCCGCTGGAGACGAGGTCTGCGGGGCAGAGCATCACGGTGGCGGTGAACCTGCTCTTCACCTTCGCCATCGCGCAGGCGTTCCTGTCGCTGCTGTGCGCCTTCAAGTTCGGCATCTTCCTCTTCTTCGCGTCGTGGATCACCGTCATGACCGTGTTCGTGTACGTCTTCCTCCCGGAGACCAAGGGCGTGCCCATCGAGGAGATGGTGCTGCTCTGGAGGAAGCACTGGTTCTGGAAGAAGGTCATGCCGGACATGCCGCTCGAGGACGGGTGGGGCGCGGCCGAGGGCAACGCCGCGGCTGCCAACAGCAATCACAAGTGAAGAACCGTGCGTGGTTTCATGTACTAGATGATGATGAGGCAGAGTGACTTGTAGGAGGATGTTTGTATGTATCCAAAGTTGTATGTAGTTTCGGTGCGTGGCGACAGCGGTAAAGGCACATCTTCATTCAGTCATTCGTTTTCTTTTTCTCCCCACTTCTATTACCATATACTTGCGGGGGCATACACTTCATATTCGTGTCATGCCATAGGAAACAAAGGTAAAATGTTCTTCAAGCCTTGGCGATTTTTTGTCTATATAAATTGAAAGGCAAATTCACATGCAGAGTAGGAATTCGAAGGATCAAATGGCCCATAGCTGACACATGAACATGTTTTGAATTCAGCCACAGTACAGAGTGCAAAAATGCTGCTTCAGGACGATCCTAAATACTATGTTCCAATAAATTGCTAATCTACATATAAAGGAGCATCACATAAACAACAGTGAGGCAGAGCCTACGCTTATGCCTGTGGACTGTCTACGGGGGCTACGACATGCTCCTCTCTTGCTCCGCTGGACGTTCCCCGCTGCATTCATGGGAGTTCACCGGAAGTGCCAAGACTCGTCTACAGGCTTGCTCAAAGCTCATGCTGCCGCAGCCGTGGGAGGCAATGCGCGGTCGTCGTCAGGACGCGCACGGGCCCGAGCAGCCCTGCCGCGGGTTTTCATCAAGAGCACTGGGATGGGCAGCGCGCTTGGCTTGGGCGCTGCCACGATGAACGAGGGGCCCGATTACGCATCCTACGGCGCCGGCCGCGCGCCGCGCCGCTCCGCGGTCACGGCTGCCATGGGTGCCTGCCCGGCCTCCTTCGCCCGCGGGACGGTCTGGTGCGCGGCCGCCACGGGCTCTGCCTTCGTGGCGTCGACACCGCGGCGTCCTGCAGCCTCCGATCTATTCCCCCGTGTCTCTCTACCAGACTGGCCCGCGGACGCCGCAGGGTCGGCACTCTCCGCCGGCGCGCCGCTCTGGTTCGGAGACTCCAGAGTCTCGGCCTTCTTCGCCCGCGCGCCGGGCTGGTCTGCGGCGGCCACAGCCACTGCTTCTTCCTTCTCCGGTTCCGCGCCGCTCCGCTTCGCGGCAGCCACAGGCTCTTCCACCTTCGCCTGCACGCCGCGGTGCGCCGCGACGGCCATGCTCACATCCTTCCCCGCCTGCGCGACGCCCGGCCCCTCGCCCGGGGTCGTCGCCGCCGGCGCCGCCGTGAACACAGGCGGGACCTGCTCCCCGCGCTTGAGGATCACGACGTTCTCCATGGAGCGCTTGTGCGACGGCGAGCCGGCCGCGACCGCCGGCGCCGGGGGAGATCGGCGCCTGTACTGCCGCCCCTTCGCCCGCCCACGCGACGGCTGCGCCTGCGACTGCCCGGGCGCAGGTCGGGAAGCCGTGGCCTGAGCCCTCTGCTGCTGCATTGGCCCGAGAGGAGCCGGCGCCGGGGTACCAGGCGTGGCGAAGCCAATCCACTTGGGCTTGGGGCGGCTGCCGGAGCGCGAGGGGCCGGACGATCGGCTTCACGTCGCGTGTCACCGGCGCGGCGCTCGAAAGGCAGACGAGACCGTGGGTATGCGGAGGCGGCGCGGCGCGGCGTGCGGGCATATATACCAGGGAGACGGCGGCACGCCGCGCTGGAATCGGATCCGAACCCTCCGAGTCGGGGTGGGGCCAGGCATCCAGCGTGGTCCTGCGGTGGGACCAGGGGCAAAACTGGAAGGAGAAAATTTTAAGGGGTTAGTGGGAAACTCGTGCGACCCGTGGGTTTAGCGCTATCCCCTCCTCTCCGCAGTCCCCACTCACTCGTTGTGTCTCGACGTCGGCGACCTCAACGCCGGCGACGCGACAAAGCAGATCAGGACTCTCCTTCTGCCGCAGTCGTCCTTCGCCGGGCGCCATCTCCACCTTCCTCCACCCCCGAACTCTGCTGGGAGTGGAGATCCATCGATCCGAAGTCGGACCGGCTGCTTCTTCTTCAGGTAAAGCAACCCAACCTCCGGCGGCGCTAGGGTTTCGTTCTAGGAGTATTAGGCGTATTCTTTGCTGTGAATCTAACCGATGGTATTCGGAGCCATTCTCACCATATCCGCAGGGGATGTGGATGATCTGTGCGCCGCGTGGCTCATCCCCCACTAACACGACCTTACTTACCATCCGTAGCTCGATTAGGTTCTTCTTCAGAGCGCAACGTCGATCCCGTTCGGTTTCAAGAAGGATCATGAGCTTTTCGTCCGGCCTCCGCTGAGATTGATGTATCATTTTCTGATGGTAAATTCCTGTTTCATATTATTTGCTAAAAAAGATTCCCGGTCATATTTACTCGGTGAGGGGAAGGAATCCCAGTTTATAGTTCGATGCAGGCCTCTGCATCTTTATTGTGAGTGACTACAATTCTTTTGCAGATCAAGGTTACTGTATATAGTTGAGGTAAGACTATATGATGAGCAGATAGCTTGTTGGTTTCTAGATTAAACTTGGGGGTTGAAGGCAGTGAATAAGTGCACGCTGGATTACCAGAAATGGCATTTGTTCGGTAGCAAGCTGGAACTAAATCGTTACTTTCCCGCGCATGCAGTATTTTGTCGTCACCTGCTCATGCAGTATCTCATCCAATAGAGCTTACAATGGTTTACCCTTTTAAGGATTGCAAACGGCCGGCTGTGCTAGTGTGGCTGTCCTTTTGTTACTAAGATCAAGTTGTTTTGTCGTCACTATATAACCGTTACTAGTCTGCAGTGCAATAATGTCAGAACTAGCACCCTGTTGATAAATGATACAACAAATGACATTAACCATGCCTCATGATGAATAGGTGATAACTGTGTTGGTGTGGTAAAATTTGCAGTGGCTATCTTTTATACAAGATATCACTAGAGGCGTATGTTTTTCGGAGGATTAATTCTGAACCATTTGCTACTGAATGTACCATTGTTCTGGTATATGTTGATGATGTATCTTTACTGTGATAAAATCTGATTATCTAGCCATCCTAATAGACAGTTTCAATAATGACTTTGTGTCTTTGGATAGATTTTCATTAGAAGAACACTTGCTCCTTTTACCACTGAACTTTACTATGCTATACATTTCTGTTGTGACAATAACATATAACTAATCAGTTACAGTTTGTCAGGATCACTCCTCTCAGTTTAGTGGTTATGGAGCCTCCCATGAAGCATAAGTCCAGCGCCGTGCAAGTCAAACCTTCAGGGGACAAAGTGGAGTTAGAAGATGAGAATGTAAAATATGGCCAAAATCTCTTGCATCCATTTTTTCCACCTTTAGAGTCACTTCAGCGTGCTTTGACTATTGTTCTCTCTGCAGATTAAATCTATGTATCTGTATTCTGATGGTGACAATTGCTGTACTTGTAGGCTTTGTTAATCAAGCGCAGAAGGACTGAATATTTAGGGTCCTTTGTCCAACCAAAACAGGAAACAGAAGACACTGACATGGAGAACAAAGTACCTGATGGTCTTCCAGTTGAAGTTTCTACTGGCAAGGAGCCCATGGACACTGATTGTGCAGTCCAGAGCTCTGGTGTAGTGAATGGTTGCAGTAAGGTGCATGTCCGTGCTATGTTTCCTACAGGTAATTAGTAGTAAATGGAAATTGATATGATTAGGCCTTATGTGCATTAGTTTCTTTCATTTCTGAAAGTTGGCAAGGAGCTATGGCATGCACTTGAGTGTATATGCATCAGAGTTCTTGCTACTTCCTTGATCAAATATCTAAAGCTACACTTCTTTCTTTTTTTTTCCTGCAAGCTATTGTTTAACTGAAATCCAGAGGTTATACAGGTAATGAACCAGCAAGGTTGAGACTGCAAAAAATATGCACTGCAATTGGCTGGAAGGAACCATCATTTGACTTTGAAGAACAAGGACCTCCTCATAACAAATTGTGAGTTTTCCTAATAACTAATGAATGTTAAATTCCAATGCGTATAACATTATCACATATTATGTTACCAAAAAATGATATACCGTCAGCCTAATATCCTGTTGTGCAGTTTCTTTTTTCCAAAAATGAAAGATGAACCATAATATGTTGTATACAGAATCTTTTTTATGGTAGATTTTAATGTCGAGAGATTATAATGCCAATGCTGGAATATGATCACTGCCAATGTCATGAAAAGTGCCCTAGCTGCCTAAATTCACGGTTGGGTAATTTACCGAAGTTCCATAAGTAGAGGGTACCTGCAAGTTGTTTCATTTATCACAATAAATATAGTGGCCTGTGAACACTAGAAAGCTTTTTCCAATCTAGATGGCTGAAAGAACAAACACAAGTCAAAGGTGGAAAGAAAGCAGCATTATTCTAAGGATAAAATATCTCCATTGTTAGTAGGCTATGAGAAATAAGAGTATAATTAGTTCAAAAAGATTTAAAAGGAGAGTTGGCAAACTTTTACAGAATTTCTAGTTACAGGAAACAACAATGGGGGCATTTTTTTTGCTCCTTTTCTTGTTCTAATCATGATGTCTACCTTTAACTCGTTCAGTAGCATCCTTAAAGTGACTCGAATTTGGTTAGCAGCCATCATCTGTCATCTGTGTGATAGAATAATTCATGGTCGTCCATGATAAGCTGGTTATTATTAGACTCATAATTATGATTAGAAATGGGAATTTCTGATTTCACATGTACTCTGCAGATACTTTTGCAAGGTGACTGTCCACTTAGATGAACTCGTCGACACATTTATTGAGTGCTTCAGTGGTCCCAAGGGTAAGAAGAAAGCAGCACAAGAGCATGCTGCTCAAGGGGCACTGTGGTATCTTGAGCGCATGGGACATGTCAAGTGATCTTCAGATGCGTCGTCCCCAGGCAGCGCTCTGCCAGCCTTTCTGCTGCCCTGACCAACCCTTGTTTCCGTTGCCATATACCTTGCGTACATGTCTCTTTTAAGTTTTATTAACCTAGGTCAGATGGTGGGTGGTACTCCCTCCGGTTTGGTAAAAGAAGTCGTTTAGGACAAGTTTTGAGTCAAACATTAGGAATATAAATCATGAATATCATTTAAGTTGTTGAGATTGGAAATGTGAAAATTATATAAATAGATTGGTCTTAAAAATTACTTTCATAAAAATATACATATATAATTTTTCAAGAAATAATTTTATAGAAAAGAGATGTCAAAGTTGTGCTTTGTTGACTGTTTCGTTGTCCTAAACGACTTTCTTTACCAAACCGGAGGGAGTATACTTCTTTCATTGGTGCTTAGCGTTTTTGAACTTTGTTGCTGTGGTGGCAAAACATCAGCAGCATCGCCCTCTGGAATCCCTCCCCGTAAGCAATATCATTTTGGCTTGGACATGGTTATGACTTCCTGGGGTGTATATGATGCTGCGACGGTTGTTGTGGCACATCGATTATCCAATTATACTTGCAGTTGATGGTAGCTGCAGCTGTTATGCTCATCGCCTGCCGCCGAGCTGGTACCTGTCGCCGCGGCAGCAACAGCCAGTGGCGTGATGCGCCTCCAGCTCAAGATGCATCAGCAGCCTCCCACTCACACAGCACAGGACAGTCTTATGGGCTGGGATTGCGACCTTAGCAGTATCTTCAGAGCTTGTCCAAGCTTTGGGTTCACCTTCCAGAAGCCACACTTCTTTTTATTCCCACTATTTAAAGGAAAAAACTTTTTTTAAGGCTTTATAGGAAAGACGTTGTTACTTGCGTATATGCCTGCCAGGCTGCCACCACCACCGACCTATAATCCTAGGCGATGGTTGAACAATTCACTTCCTGTTGCCGTTCACAACCCCAAAGCAAGTGATGTATACTTACGTTTCCAACTCATACTAACGACAGGTCCACAGGAACATGCCAAGTTGCTAACATGCCAATGTCAAATAGATTTAACAAAAATGCTTATTTACTGATTTAGCTACGAATGCCAATTTTAGGGCTTGTTTGGTAGAGCTCTATCTGATTCTATGAGAGAAGCGATTCATGTGGCTGACAATGATTCTGTTTGATTCTCTATCGTAAACTTTCAAAATCAGGATGGAGAATTACTTCACAGAATTAGGAGAAGCTACTTTTTTTCAGCTCCCAGTTTGGCAGAGCTCCTCCTGGATTCACCAGAGAATCGCTCCTCCTGGATTCAGGAGGAAAATCAGCTCTGATAGCTATGCAAAAAGGGCCTTAGTTCTCCTGTGGCACTCTTTATTTTTTTTTCATGACTGAATATAGTTAAATAGTTTGAGTTGGGGCATGTTCACACGACCGAATATGCCTGCCTTTTCTTAGGTGATGGCACAGGATTCTACATGTTAGTAGCAATGCGATATATTTTTCCTTGAAATCAGCAATAAAAAAACATGCTTAATTTTCTATTTAGCTTCAGTGCCCAGTAAAGCTTAGGCAGTTACAAAAGCAAAGATCATATGAACCAATTGCTAGTTTAGCATAACTTCCGGTTGCAATTGGTGGATAGGATCTTAGCATAACTTCACCCCTAAATGATGTTTGTCATTTCAACTTAGCACCAATGCACAACTCGTGCTCAAGCAAGCATCGCTGATAAGAGCCAACTAAAAGTCAAGACGCCAACCAAATTATACATTCAGATATGCCTGCATCTAATCTAAGGCTCTATGCTTTAACATGACCCAAAAAAAGAGGGGTGTCCCCTCTTTCAGAACATTGAAAGAAATTTCTGAGTAAGGTCACATCATAAGAGTCCTGTAAGAGCAGAAGGTAAAATGACTGCAACCCTGACCATGTGAAAGCTTGTAAAATCATATCTTGCCTCTAAATTCACTCATTCAAAACTTCATGAATCATCTCTTGAATCTAAATGAGCATGCAGTGGCCCTATATCTGGGACTTCTTCAATACCTTCAGCAGGCTGTGGAGGGAAACTCGTATAAGGATTCCTTCCAATCTCGAGAAGAAATAATAGTCTGGATACCTGAACGCAGAAAATGTGGATACACAGTTACCTGTAAGAATTCTAGAAGGCACCATAGTAGGTAATTGATTATCATAACCAAGCAAAACAATTTTCCCGCCCAAGCTCCGCAAGTGAGATATCTGCATCATCAATTCATCATTACAGAGACGCATGAATGAATTATATATCAATTTTGGCGTCAGTGCAAAAATGTGGTGGTATTGCCTAGGCCTAAAACCAAACCCTAAAACCAAACATTATCTGGCAAGATTTTGCACAGGAACAGCAGATTATGATAAAATAATTTTGCTGTTGTCAACGAGATGAGTTTTTGACAGTTTGTGTTTGCTCACCTGGGGAGACGATCTAGCAAATTTGTTGTCAAGGATTGCGCTGCACGATCATAAACAATCTCTGTTCTTTTGGCCACATCATCCCAACTATAGAGTTTTTTCATCTAGGATCGATAACAGAGAGAAACTGAGTCAATATCAGAAAAGTTGCAGAATGATCTCAGACTAAAAATGCCCATGTAAATTGCCAATAAGTGACATGGTACAATGCTGAGTTCACACGAGGTATAGAGAGTTAAACTTCACCTGAAGATGCATAACTTGAGGATTTATGCCAGGTAGCATGTCAATAGCTTTCTTAACAGCTCTTACCATATCTTCTGGAGCTGGTTCTGCAAGCACTATCATGTCATCTGGAAGAACCTGAAAAGAAAGAATGGTTTGCAGGAAACCCGGAAATTGCTGACTAAAGTTAATGTTCTCTGTAGAAGTGAATCTTACTATCATAAAGCACATACCTCTGGGACACCTCCGACTCTAGTGCTTACTGTCAACAGTCCACAGCTAGCTGCTTCTAAAATGGCGATGCAAAATGCCTCTGTAAGGGAACTACAAGTAAAAAAGGAACCATATGTTTCAGTATTACTGTGCTTCATCCACATACAGGTTGCACTCCTCTCATCTGAGGCAAGCAAATAATATAGTTTCTATACAAGAGATTATAATATAAAAGACGAGGAAAAAGAACTCTGTACTTCTGAAAAAAATCACTCAAATTCTATGAACCAATCTATACACTAAATCTTCTGTCATATATATCTTGGCTTCCCACATGTTCACAGGAACACTTAATTTTTTTTTTGGAAAGTAGGAACACTTAATTAATCTGACATAAGAATGTCAAAATTCTACTGCAAGGGCAGAACAGATTTCCTATATTCAAAATGGTTCAAGACCTGCATCTGTTGAGAAAATGAAGGACAGGCACACTATAAAAGGTAGAAACATATATTAACAGGCGATGATGAAAATTTACCTGTTTAAAAATATATGACCAGAGATCAGAACTGATCGTACTTGAGCATGAGGCACAGCCCCTAACATTTCAACTCTATCCTGAAGGGAGAACTTCTCCCTCATCTCTTCAAGTCGCACACGTTTTGGACCATCACCTCCAACAATAAAGCGAACCTAAGCCCATGGAGTTGTTTATTTATAAAATACAGCGACTTCATCAGAACCACACATTGCATACATCAAGAAAGTAATGACGCAAAACAACTAGATGAAAACAGCAGGACACTGATGCCCAATGAAGCTGTACTGTCATACACTTGATTTTACGGTGTAAAAATTAACAAATTTTCTAGTGATCAAGACAGTCTATGTTTATATGCTCCATAACAAAGGCTTCTCCCCTAGCATATGCACGCCTGTTAACCTATGTTATTTTGATTCAGAGATGTATTTCTGACTCACCTTTGGAAATAGACGGCACACTTCTGGAATTACTTCCACAAGAAGGTCTGCACCTTTTCGATACACTAACCTACTGATCACGACAATAACTATTTCATCACAGCTTAGGCGCTCAGTGGAGGGAGTAAACATTGCAGTGTCAACAGCATTAGGAACCATAAAAACTTTCTCCGGAGATATCCCAGACCTCAAGACAGTGTTTTCTTTGCTTGTATGAGAAACACATATTGCCTGATCAATATCTGCAAGAGTAAACTGCAGAACCTTATTCATGTGAATGCTTCCAGCATCAGCAAAACCATAAAGTGAGTGATCTGTGAAGACAACTTTGTACCCCATCGTCCTAGCATGCATCAGTGCTTCATGACACAATGTTGAAAAAGCCTGATGTCCGTGCACGACAGAAATCCTCTCACGTATAATAATGGTCCTTACAACTGGAAATGTCAAGAATAATGTAGGTAGTGTATTCTGCATCAGGAATGGTCTCCATGGTACATAATAAACCTTCAAACCATTTGTGACATATCGTACTCCAGATCGGTTTCCATATGCATGCGTCATGACAACAACCTAGGCAACCAAACATAAAATTCATTGATTTTGCAATAAAAAGGTATCTTTCAATTAACCATTTACATGGTTCCCATCATTTGATTAAAGTGGGTATTTGGTAAGATATCCTAAACATGCCCATGTCATCCTACCTGTAAGCAGCACAGATCATGTGCAGGATCCTTAAAAATTTTAAATTAATAATGCAGATAAGAGCAGAGTGATTAAGGGGTCGAATTAAAAGCATGTCCATTGGCATGTCTGTAATCCCTGAAGCAGGGATTCGGAGGAATAAAAAACATTTTCATCAGCTAATCCGAAATCCCTAGAGCATAGATAAGCACAACAGAAAACTAAAACAGTTCATGATGAAAATTAGGACCTTATGGCCAAGCTTAAGCAGGCATTGTGACAGATAGTAGATGTGGCTCTCTACACCACCAAAGTTTGGGAAGAAAAAATCAGACACCATCAGGATCCTGTGCTTTTGCCTATCCATTGTGTTGGAAATCTGAAATTCAAAAAGAAAAAAAAAACTGCTATAGCATGATGCAAGACAATAGTAGGGCTTACAAAGGGGGAAAGACATTGAACAAAAGCAAAAGATAGCAAAATATATAATCAGACCCCTAAATTTATTGTACTTAATAACATGACAAAGCTCAATAGCTGGATAATCTTAGCCATTCATGTAAAACAAGCTATGAAAGGCAGCCATAAATTACTAAATCAGCTTACAAATATCACAACAAGCATTTTTGAGTCAAAAGGCACCTTAACATGCATATCAAACTTTAGTGAATAATGACAAGAGAATAGATATTGTAAGTGCTGGAAACAAAATCCCCATCCCAAAGAAAGCACAATAGCAAAGCTACAGGACTGCTTCCTACCTTGCAATGCCAACCATGATTTCTTATAATACAAGTACTCAAGTAGTCAGCATCTTGTTACATGGATGAACATCAAAATCCAAATCAACATAAGTTAGAACAGCTGGTAAGTTTAGCATTAAGGGAGGTCTTGAGTTCGATCCCCGGTGAGGACGAATTTCCCAGGATTTATTCCTGGGCTACGGTGGCCTTCACACATGCTGGGAATTGGTGTTCGAGATCATCTCTTCAAGGCGGGCGTGTGAGTGTGAGTATAAGATGTAGGTCTTAGCTTGCGCATAAGGGGCACGCGTGAGGTGTGAGTGTGTGTGGTGTGCATGTATGTGTAAGTTCAGATACTACAATTTGTACTTTATAAGCAATGCCATCTTCTCAAAAAAGTTTCACTACTCCCTAGCAGTGTGCCGGTGTGATAATTTTCAGACCCAAAGCTATAATTAACCTAGTGAACCATTTTACACTATTAGAAAGGGAACAATACGTTTGGTGCTACAAGGCGGTATGTAGCATCCAGAATCTGTTTGGTGGACCTATTGGTTCTTCAAAAACACTGTCAATGTCTGGATGCCATGTGGCAACTAGCGTGGCCAATTTCCTTTACACTACAAGTACTAACGAATTCGAATCGGCTATACGCAGGCAATTTGTGTGCCTGGCACCGCTAGGTTTATTGTAGAGTATACATAAATTAGAAGTTAGAACATTGCCGAAATGTGTGGTTCCAAGACATGACATTGCATTTTTCACTAGAAAATTTGGGGGAATACCTTCAGATCTTCGGGGGACGGCTGTCCGGTCCGGCCGTGGTCGTCGACGCAGGTGTATGGCCGCCGGAGTTTATGGGGCAGAGATCGCCGACGGCAGAGTCACGGGCGCCGGGGCTGGCGTCGGTCCTGGAAGGCAGGCGGCAGGCCACGGACGAAGGGTCGGTGAAGCGGCCAGGGTGCCAGCGAGGAAAGGGCTCGACGGCGGTGAAGAACAAGGGGTTGTCGCGCCTGAACCTTGGAGGTTGAGGAGGGCGCGGAATGGAGATCGGGAGTTCGGCGATGCCTTGGTTGAATTCAATCGCACGGCGGAGCGACACGCATGGCAGTATGGCACAAATCGGAACCAAACGGCTCAGGGAGACGCAAAAGCTGGAAACGTTGAGGTCCAATCGGCAGGGATGACAGGTGGGTCCGATGGCCTACTTTAAGCAGAGGAGAAGATAATGGCTGACCGCAGTAGCGTGCGGTAACGCGTACTCCCGTTTACATTTACCGTGATTTTCCCTGCAGCGGGGTGCTGGCAGAGGGACCGAAAACACTATGTGGGTTTCGGATGCGGCATTTCTAGCGCACGCCTCCGGCCGTTGGTCCCTCTACATCGAGTCCACGTGGCGTTGAACGGCATCGAGTCCACCTGGCGTGGGGCTCGCCTCCGGCCGTTGGTCCCCGCCCCCTCCCGCACCGCTCGGCTCATCGCCCGTCGTCGTCGCTGGACCACCGCCGCAGGGGAGGGAGACGCTGGCCACCCGAGCCGTCGCCGTCGCAGCTCGCCGCCCCGCCGCCGATGACTCGTCGAAACTCCTCCGCCCCCGTACGTGCACGACGAGGTCCTCACGCCGGCCACCGGAGCTCCGCCTCGGGGAAGCCCTGCGCCCCGCCTCTGCTCCGCGCCGCCGTCTCCTCGCCATCTCCACGCATCCGCCTCGCGTCGCGTGGCCGCCGCCGCGCTCCGCCCGCTGGACGGCCACCGACCTCCTCCGCCCACAAGATCCGCATCGGACCGATGCCGACGTCCGCCCGCTGCCTCGCGCTCTGCTCCAACTCGCCAAGCCGCTGCTCCGCCAGCCCTCGTCGAGTGCGTCGTCGCGCTGCTCCTACCTCGGCGGCACGGAGCGACAGCTGCCACGACCGGAGCAGCGGGTCATCAGCCGGCACCTCCTCCTGTATGTCCATGGCGACGCCGCTGAACTCCTTGACGACGCGGAGCACCTCGTGGCGTCGAAGGCACAGGGGAGGGAGCCGTCACCGTCCGCACCCCAAGCCGGCCCACGCCGCCCGTCCACCACATCACCGCCGCCGCCGCCGTGGTCGACCAGCCTCCTCCCCCGCGCTCACCCGGATCTGCGCCGGGAGAGCTCGCCGCCGCCCGTGGGGAGGGAGGCGCCGCGGGAGCCCCAACCGCCGCCCGTCCGAAGCTCCAGCCGCCGCCGCCGCCCGAGAGCAGGGGAGAGGGGTCAGGGCCGCCGCCCGCTCGCGAGGAGCCGCTGTCGCCGCTGTCGCCGCTGGTTGCCGTGGAACTCTAGCTTGAGCTGCGTGGAGGCCTCACTGTGCTGCGTCGGGCGTGGCACGGTTACTACGCGCACGGGGGAGGGAGGGAGGGAGGTTGGAGAGGGCAGGTGGCCGCCGGTGCGCCGCCGCTCGCAGCCACGGCCGCCCGCTGTGGGGAGGGGAGGGGCCACCGGCGGAGCTGAGCTGGGAGAGGGAGCGGCGGCGGAGGGAGTGGGGGAGGGCCGGGGAGGCGAGTGCGAGGGAGGCGGAGCGGAGCCGGGAGAGGAGCCGCCGGTGAAGCGGAGGCAAGGGCGGCGTGGTGTGGGGAGGAGAGGGAGTGGGGAAGGGGAGGCAGAGGGGGAGCGGAGGGAGAGAGAGAGAGTGAGAAGTGAGAGCGGGGGCAAATAATATAATATGTTTGGTAGTTGGTATAGAGTTGATATATGGAGTACGACGAGTGCGGGAGAAATTGGTTTAGAGTACGGAATTTCGATGACCAGGACGAAATATTCGCTTTAGGGTATGAGTTTGGAGTACGACGAGTGCAGGTAGCCAATAATGTATTGCTAAAGCTATTTGGGGTGATAAAAGGTGGCAGCTAACGGTAAAGAGTTGACTAAGGCCAGAAGAAGAGAACACGGGGATGTCCCGCGGCCGGAACATCTGAATCTATACGGCCAGGACAGGGAGATGGGACAATGCTCACATGCACAAAATAAACATCATTTTGTATATGTAGATAGCGTCGTGGTGTAATCCTGTAGCAATTAGGTTCAGTGTTAACCCACTAGTTTATGGTTTGACGTCTGGCTGTGACGTTATCTAGATGCTTCTATATAACTAGGATAAATGCTTCTTCAACTTGTGCGGGCATCAACTGACATTTTTGCCATGACATGGTCCTCGATCTGATGGGTTTTCGTAAAGGTGTGGCGATGACCGATCCGTGCCATCTAAAAGCCAATAATTATTGTCACGGCTCGGTAAGGCTGTCTCCAACAGCACGTATCTAAAATCCAGACCCATTTTAACATTTGGGTCATGCACAATAGAAAGATTGAGCACCTAGTCTCCAACAATAAAGATCTAAATCGGAGACCCATTTATCACTTTAGATTGCCTGGTAAAAAGGTCCGTGACTCATAAACTCATTTCTCCAAGAGAAGACCCAAAAGAGAATCCTTTCTGCGAGTGGGTCACGAAGAGAGAGGATATCCAGATTTAGGTTCTCTCTCCTGAAAACTCATTTTGTGTTTGGGTATGGGTACTCTGTTGGAGGCTGAAATAGTACTATCGGAGACCCATTTTGTGTTTGGGTCTCCTTTTGGGTCACTTGTTGGAGGAGAAAATTAGAATTCCGCCATTATCAAAAGCGAGCTTTGCCCGTTTGCCATCCCGCAAAATAGCTTCGCCAGAATGTCATTATCAAACGACGACGCACCGCTATAATGTCTTTTCGACATTTTCCTTTATATTTTGCATTTTCTCGTACCCGAACTGACCATTGTACCCCTCACCTTATTCATTGGCCTGCTGCCCTGACCTCTCCCATGGCCCACGCGGTTCCTCTCCTCCCAGACAGAGACATCCCCACCCGCCGTCGCCCTAGGGACCCGGCGGTGAGATCTCCCCGGTGGCCGTCGCCCCTGTCCGGCGCTCCAGCCACCCGCCGCCGCCCCTGTCCGCCGGTCCAATCATCCTCCGCCACCCCTGTCAGCCCGCCACCGCCCCAGCCCATCGTCGCCCGCCAACGGCCTTGTCCGCCCGCCGCCGCCCCAGCCACCCGCCGCCGCCACCAGCCAAAGGCCGCCGCCGCCACCCCAGTCTACCGCCCCAGCCCCAGTACGCCACCCCATGAACCACTTCTAGGCTCGAACTGCATTGTGGTTGCGGCATGGAGTGTGATTGGTTCGATCTCGTCGCTAGGTAAGCCATATCTTCCTCTTCCTTCTCGTGGTGGTTGTTTTTTTTTACAGGATTCTATCTGCATTAGGATGAGTTGTTTTTTCACAGGATTCTATGTGATTGTTGTAGTCTCGCGATTAGTTGCCCCATTTAACCTATGTTTATGTGTTCAATCGATTTTGCTAGGCCCGACGGGGAGCCTGAGCTTAGTGTAGCAGTAGTTGAACCTGGTGGGGCTGGTGATGTTTTACCTCCTATGATTGAGGAAGTAGCACCAAATGTTGATTGGAATACCCTGCGAATCAATGAGACATATGACGAGTATGAGGGAAGGATTGAATATATCGATGATGACCATGTTTTTAAGCTATTGGGTTTGAGAGACGAGGAAGAGAAGGATAGAAATGCTGCAGATGTAGCTACTAACAAAGGAAAAGGCCCTGATCAGAATACTGAGGATGCATCCCTACCTGTTGATGACAGCTACCTAGGGAGAGGGTGATAGTGTACGATCCAGAGAAGCCATGCATGAATCTTGGATCTGTTTACCCTGACATGAAAGAATTTATATTGGCTATAAGGCAATTTGCCATAAATGAGGAGTTTGAACTACACACTGAGAAGACTGACCCAAGTTGACTTATTGGCAATTGCATGGCAGAGGGCTGCCCTTGGCACACAGTTGGGAGAAGGCAACCTGATAAGAAGACAATTATGGTATTAACTTCATAGCTAACAATGGCATATCAATTTGTTCAGAATATTTCTTTTTATTGGCAGCTAACAATTTGTTTTCATTTACATGTCACCGTATTGATTGGTAACCACACATGCATGTCCAGTAGTAGGAGAAGGACTACTACAGCAATAAGTGCTTGTGTTGCTTCAAAGGTGGTTCGTATTCTCAGGAAGAAGGCAATGGGTACTAAAGATTTGCCGGATAAATTGCAAGATCAGTTCAAGTGCACAATTCCTTATGACACAGTGTGGAAGGGGAGACAAAAGGCTTTGGTAGAGGTGTATGGAAATTGGGAAGACAATTTTCAGCTGCTATTCAGATGGAAGGAAGAGGTTCTGAAGCAGTCACCAGGTAGTGTTATTGAGATTGATACCAAGGTTGTTGATGGTTAGGTGTTCTTTCGGTAGTGTTATTGAGATTGATACCAAGGTTGTTGATGGTTAGGTGTTCTTTCATCGTTTTTTGTGTGCATTGAGTCCTTGCATTGAAGGTTTTAAAGAGGGACGTAGGTCATATCTTAGTGTAGATTCAACTGCACTTAATGGTAGGTGTAATGGGCATTTAGCTGCAGCCACAACACTTAATGGTCACAATTGAATGTATCCTGTTGCATATGGATTTATTGATAGTGAAACAGAAGACAATTGGATTTGGTTTATGCGGATGCTACACAAGGCTGTAGGAGATTTGCCTACTCTTGCTATTTGTACAGATGCATGCAAAGGGTTGGAAAATGCTGTGAAGGTTGTGTTCCCTCAAGCTGAATAAAGGGAATGCTTTAGGCATCTTTTGCAAAACTATATCAAGAAGTGGGGTGGTGACACTCATTCTAAGATGTACCCTGCAGCTAGAGCATATCGATAGGAAGTGTTTCTGATGCACATGCAGGAAGTTGTGGGTGCATCCAAAGAAATTCTTGAGTGGCTGAATAAATGGCATTTCTTGAAGTGGATGAGATGTGCCTTGAACCCAGATATAAAGTGTGATTATATCACTAACAATCTAGCAGAATGTTTTAATAATTGGATCAAAGAGATAAAAGACCTTCCTATTTGTGAACTGGCAGACAAGCTGAGAGAAATGATAATGGTGCTCTGGGAGAAAAGGAGAAGTATCGGTCAAAGATTGACTGGCAAGATCCTACCAGCTATCATACAACAACTGAAAGCAAAGACTAGAGGCTTAGGATACTTGTCAGTTGTGAAAAGTGACAGTATTCAAGGTGATATATTTAACAATAGTAGCGGGTCCAAGAATGTTGTGAAGGCACATATTCACAATTGTACATGTCTGGAGTGGCAACACACAGGTAAGCCATGTTACCATGCTTTGGCATTGCTAACAGCACAACAGATTGATCTAAGGCAAATCTACCAAGAGAAAGCCCAGGAAGAATAATACAAAGGAGTCCACCAAGAGAGCTACAAAGAAACAAACTGAGAAACTTACCAAGGAGACAATACTAGAGAACAGTCCTGGTAGGGTGACTAGAAGGTGAGAACGTTGTCTTGTTGATCAGAATAAACGAGACCTATGTAGTTTCCACCAGAAAGTATACAACACTTGCAATAAAACATGGATACTATTGAGTTGACTCCCCACATAAAGCACACTAGTTGTTCCATAGTCCTCATTTTTAATACCGGTAGCAATAGATCTGACCCTTGTTCTTCATGACATATATTTAATGTTTTTGCACAATTGGTACTTGTGACACATATATCTTTAGATAGATACCAAGTTATTTAGTTTGATCTGCTACTTAGTCCAATGGTGGACTTTAAGTTGATCTGTTAGTTAGTTTAATGGTGGACTTTACGTTGATCTGCTAGTTAGATAGATGATGTTGCCTGCACTCAATTAGTGACTACTAGTGCCACTCTGAGTATAAATATCCACACATCTATCAAAGAGCAAACATTTTGTTGATTATGGATTGATGTCAGGTCTTTTGTTTTGTCACACCATAAAATTTTTAGATTTTGGGATGTGATTTGTCAGCATAATTAATGCAATGATTTCCTCAATTTTCTAAAATTTTCCAACCTTTAAATAATTAATAGGGAATTTAGTATATGAAAATTTTGTTTTCTGAGTTAAAATAAAATAACATAGGTTATAATGTTGAGTGCTTTGCATTCATGCTAGTTGCATTTAGTGGTTTTATGTGTGTAAAGTTTTCAAAAACGCGTTTAGAAGCCTAATGGAAATTTTCCAGAGTTTTCTGGCATTTATTCCTATTTTCCTTAGAGCAAATTCTAATTTTTGGAGTAGCCTAAAATCCATTTCGTGAGGTTCAAATATATTATTTGGGTTCCTCATGTCCAACTCTATCTCTGGAATTTTTTCTAGGATTTTTAGAATTTTCAGAATATTTTTCATGATTTTAATATCAATTCTGAACTTATCTGGAATTATTTTATAACTAGAAAAATAATTATTCCGAAAATTAAAATATTAGTAGACCAGCCTTGGCCCAAAGTTGACCCAATTTTAGGCCAAATCCATCCCATCACTTTATTGAGACAAATTTCAAAGCTCATTCGCATTGGAGTGGGGCAACCCACCTTTAGTCCCATATTGCTAATAAACCTGGAAGGGAGATGTTTTCTCCCTATATATACGAACCACCTCTCCTCTGGAAAAGACACACCATCGACTCTATTACAGGGAGGCCCCTTTGTTTGAGATTTCCTAAGATAGTATTCTTCTACCATATCTTCTACTGCGGTCCATTCTTCATCTCATCATCGCGTCGAGCCTTCCGTCGTTTTTCGCCTCAAGATTTTCAGTATGACCCTCAGCGAATCTTGTAATTTTCTACCATATTCGTTTAGTCTATACTCTTTCGTAGAAAAGCCGCTGCTAGTTTTAAGCACTGAAAATCTTGTTTAGTCCATAGTTTCCACGCTTTAGATTCGTTTCCACACTGAAAATCCGTCGTTAGATTCATGTCAACTTAAACTACACTTAGCAACTAGTTCATGTTGGTCACAAGGGTACAGATTCAAAGAAATCTAACGCCTAAATCCTGAATAGCCGATTCCAACGTTTTCTGAAAATTCGACTAGATTCCTTAGCTGCTCACTGTTTTGACCATAACATTTGATCCGCTTAACCAAATCTAGCAAATAAATACATTTTGGATATCTAAAGAAAATTTCCTACAACTTTCATTGAATAAGTCAGGTCAAAATATTCCTATAACTAAGTAAAAAATATTTAAATATATTCCTGCACACTTTGACTGAAGTGCTCCAAAAATTTTCTTATTTGTTTGAACTCCAGTTTTACCTCGGTTTTACAAATTCAAATAGAATTATTTGAAATAACCATTACATATGATTTTGTTTAAAATCAATCAAGCATATATTCGTATTGTTTTATAACCAAAATCCTTCGGATAGCAATAAGTTGCCGTGGAGATTTTCACCCTCAAAAACAGATTGTGAACGCTGCACTAAATCATGTGTTGTTTATAGATAGTAGCTACTAAAATCTTGATCTTTTTTCCAGAAGATATATTATCAAATTATGAAGCTAACCCAATTGGAATCACGTTAATCGGATGTCTAGAACTCGAGATATAAAATAAACGATCAGACTATGTCAGATGGTGACGAGAATTGATCAAGCCATAACTTTCTCGTTCTAGCTCCGATTAGAGTGATTCTTGCGCTCACGTGACCATAGAATCGAGCACTTTCGCTTAGCACGCTCTTTTAAAGCTTTTATTTTTATTGGTGTACTCTTCTTAGTTGTATATTGTTTGTTCGCTTGTTTAGCTACATGTTGTGCTCGTGTCGTTGATTGCTGTGAGTAGAGGAGTGCCATCAAGAGATTTTAAGGAGAAGAGTTTGAAGATCAAGAACCGAAGACTATATGTGAATATACTGGATTTGAGGCAAGTTATAGCACGGACAATCCTTGCTACCTAAACACCACCTTTTACATTTATTTACTTTCATATGCATGTATCTAAATTGATGTCTCATTAAGGTTGTATCTAGTTTTGTATACCCTGTTCCTTTGATTACCCCAGGTTTATGCATATGGGTAGAATCTTTGCTATGCGCAGCTACTGTCACTATTATTTAATTGTTAATTCTAACTTAATGGTTCACTTTAATGTTAATGATAAAACTTGTTTTTAGCAACATGGTTTAGGAAACTGGAGCATGTGCTGTGTGCTTTGCTCCAGTGTCTCTCCCTAAGGTCCGGTTCTTAAAGCGGCAACCCAGGAGCCTATCGCCACCGCTAGAACTATTATGGCTCTGGTCTTGGTCAAGTAGCTTGTACGGCTCTAGCTTGTCAGTGGTTACCGTCGGGGCCAAAGGCGTTATGGGAAGCATGTGTGAGAGTATGTCTTGATCCACCGAGGACGGATTATCCGTTGGCTATGTCTCATTAGGTACAGTCCCGTGCTGGGAGCCCTCGCGTTGGATCTCCACACGTTGCGCATTGGTTGGCTTGCGTAGCCCGCGCTCTGGACGCCATTGACCCCCTCACGTTGCGCCCTGAGGGTCAGTCAATCTCGGTGCCTGGGCCATACTGCGTGTGTTGTACCATAATTGGCCACTATCTTGTTAGGGTGTCTTGTGAAAAACCTCGTAGCGTCTCTATGCAGTCACACCTCGGAAGTGTTGATGTGCGTGGTTGGGTGCAAAGTTCTTTTGAACTTTTACGCGGTTGGTGGGTAAAGGGCGAAACCTCTGCAGAGTGTAAATCTATCATGATAGCCTTGCTCAGGGTCACGAGCGGCCTGGATCCTTTTTGATTAGAAAATGATGTTTATTTATGCTTGATGTCACTTATACTTATTTAATTGGGTTACAACTGGGATTCATTCAATGTAGTAACTTGGATAATGATAAAATGAACCAACTAAAAATGCTAATGCAATTCAGCCGTGTCGAGCCTTTTTGAGCCTTCATATACCCGTGCTATACTTACTAAGTAAGACATTACTTACGTTTGCTATTATTCAACAAAATCCCGGATGGGTAACAGATGGATCAGTGATACTTCTGAGCTGTGGTCAACCAGACGGTGTCCCTGTGGACTTGAGGCTCTACCCGTCGAGAGAGTTAGACTTCCGCTGTGTTTTATTTAGGTAAACTCTGATATAAACTGTTTTATTCGAGCATATGTACTCTGATTTCCATTTTTGTAAGCTGTATGTGTTCTGTGGACATCCTAAGCACACATATGGCGGCATTTGGGTTTCTGTGTAAATCCGGGCGTGACATGTTTGCTCATGATGTATTTTTTTGTTTGCAGTCGACTTGCTATGCTGTTGGGAGAAGGCACCAGTTCCAGCCCACCATGGAAGCCTCACCCACCAGGAACATGCAGAACAAAACGCCTCCAAGGAAGTTGACACCTAAAAGGCTCGAGATCAATTGAGTTGTGACTTCCAAATTTATGTATCTTTGAACCTTGGGTTTGTAACTGAGATATGAACTCAGTATGTCATTTGAACCTGTAACGAATCTATTAGTGATGTTGAACATGTCATGGAACCTCTCAGTATGTTGAACATGTCATGGAACCTATTATTAATGTTGAACTTGTCATTTGCCTGCTTGTGCCAACCTGTGCATATCTATATTGTCATGAATTTATCTTTGTATTTTTTAATTGATTTATGGAGCTGTCATTTTTTATTTTCTAAATATGTGACTCAAAATGGAAGAGGTGTGGGTCTAGTGCATGGACGGTGGTGCCCGGAAGGGCCAGCATCGGGGTGGCGTCCAAGGCAGCAGGCCAATGGATAAGGTCAGGGGTACAATGGTCAGTTCGGGTAGGAGAAAATGCAAAATAGAAATGAAAATGTCGAAAAGGCATTGTAGCGGTGCGTCGTCGTTTGATAATGGCATTCTGACCAAGCCATTTTACGGGATGGCAAATGGGCGAAGCCCACTTTTGATAATGGCAGAATCCCAATTTTCTCCTTATCGGAGATAGCAAACTTTACTCTCTCCAACAGCAACGCATACACAAAACCAGTCGTCGTCCTCCTCGTTCGAACCTTCCATGGGGACCTCGATCCCACCGACCCCCGCGAACTAGACCCCACCGGCTGCAGCGGTGGCGCCCCACCGCGGATCTACTCGGCCACGCGCGGGAGGTCGGCCGCGTCACGCCGGATGCTCCTTGTCGTGGGCCCGCCATGGGGAGCTCGACCTCGGCCGCCATGGGGGAGTTCGACCCCGGCTCGACCATGGAGGAGCCTGACTCCCCGCAGCTCCCCGCTTCGGCGGCGGCGGCAGCCGCCCCCACCTTGCCGCCGCTCCCCACCTCGCTGGCATCAGCGGTCGGCGTCAGGCAACCGTCTCCCACGCACGCTGATTTGGGTCGAGGAGAGAGACGTATATTTGGCTGCCCTCTTCCCCGCTAACCAAAATGGGTCTTCCCTTTGCCTACTCTATTGGAGGGCGTTTTTGACCGTGGAGGACCCATTTTGAGTATGGGTAGCTAGATGGGTCACCTGTTAGAGATAGTCTAACCCGTTCCTTTACTTGTTCCTGAATCTTTTGCAAAAACTCAAATGGAAAATGATGTTGCATACTCTCGTCGACATTTTTCTCTCAGCAGAGTCTAACCTGTTCGTTTGGCTTCTCAGCCACCAGCCAGTAGTATTTTTCTCTCAGCATCAATCAGCACCAGCCACCATCAACCAACCAGCCAGCAGTATTTTTCTCTCAGTATAAATCAGCACCAGCCACCAGCCAGCCGAACAGGTCAATTTTGACGATCAATGGGTATAAATGGGCAAGGAGAAGTGCGCATTGGCCGTGTTTCACAGCTTTCCGGAAATATATTTCCAAAGAAAATCTTGCATGCATGAAGTATTAAATAAATTTTATTTGTAAAATTTTTTTAGGGATGAGTGTAACTTTGCACGACGAATCTAACGAGCCTAATTAGTCCATCATTTACTACAGTAATGCTACAGTAACAATCCTTTAATCGTGCGGTCAAAGGCCTCATTAGATTTGTCTCGTGAGTTAACCTGGAGTTGTGAAGATAGTTTTGTAAACTGATTTTATTTAATACCCTTACCTTAATTATTGGTCAAACGAGGTGGAAATTTTTTTCCGCCCCAAAGAAACACGGCCATTGTCATTGGCCCATCCCTTACACGTGTCCCCGAGCAGTCAACTCAGGCCGACCCGGTCAAAACCAAACGCTTGGCCCATGACCTTGGGCCTTGTTTAGATCCCAAAAAGCAACGTCAAAGTTCACTATGCAAAAAGAAGATTTCCATCACATCAAAATGCCGGCACATGCATAGAGTACTAAATGTAGATGAAATTAAAAACTAATTTCACAGTTTTGTTGTACTCGGCGAGACGACGTTTTGAGCCTAATTAATCAATTTTTGGACAATTTTTCACAAATACAAACGAAATGCTACAGTGGCGCATTTATGACGAAGTGTCATCTTTCCCCCAATTCCCCACCCCTAAATTGGGCCTTGTTTAGTTTCCGAAATTGGGAGCCAAATTTTGGTCTTTTGGAGTGCGTGCGCTACTGTAACATTCCGTTTGTATGTGTAAAAAATTGTTTAAAAATTAATTAATTACGCTCAAAATGTCTCGTAGAGTACAACAAAACTGTGCAATTAGTTTTTGATTTTATCTACATTTAGTACTCCATGCATGCTATGACATTTTGATGTGCGCCGTGTTTCTTTACTATCCGGAAAAAAAAATTCAAAGGGAATCTTGCATGCATGGAGTATTAAATGAAATTTATTTGCAAAACCTTTTTAGGGATGAGCGTAACTTTACGCGACGAATCTAACGAGCCTAATTAGTCCATGATTTGCTACAGTAATACTACACTAACCGTCCTCTAATCGTACGGTCAGAGACCTCGTTAGATTTGTCTCATGAATTAACCCGGGGTCGTGAAGTTAGTTTTATAAACTGACTTTATTTAATACCCTTAATTATTGGTCAAACGGGGTGGGAAAAAATTTCCCGCCCAAAGAAACAATGGAATTATTTTTGCATAGTGAACTTTGGGGGTGGAATTTAGGATAGCCTTGAATCTAAACAGGGGCTTGGTAGCAAGATCTGATGCATCCAGCGGAGCTGATCGTGATCTATCGGCGCAACACATCCTCAGAGTTCGTACCAGCAGCAGCTGCTGCTTCAGAGGATGTCCAACTTCTTTTTTCGTTTTGAGAAGTCACCCAGGTTCCAACCTGAACCACATGGATCAGGGCTTTCACAGATCGATTCGCTCTAGATCCACCGTGTCATGATCCCATTGATCAGTTCCCGCCCCCAACCCGTGGTGGCGCGGCACATGCGCATCGCACGACGGCTTGCCGCCCCGGGCACCGCCGTCTGGGGCCAGGCACCGGCGAGCGGGCAGCCCCGGCGTTTACGCCCCCCCTGCCGGCTGGCCACCGATCGCGCCACATCGATCCCATCCGACGAAGGCCCGCGCGGCCGCCGGTCGCTGTCCGCGATCATGGGGTGTGTCCGGCGGTGGCATGGCACCGTGGGGCTCCTGTCGCGGCACGGCACAGCGCGGCGGGTCCGGGCCGGGCCGGGCGGATCATCGCGCGGGGGGCACAGGCTGGCGCGACGTACTTGGCGACCACTTGTCTGCTGTCCGTGCTGCCGGACGTGCCGATCGATCGAGTGGCCGTGCGCTGGATGGCATATTGGCGTGGCATGGCATTCACTCCGGCAGCCTCAGATGGAATGGAACAGGAACATGTATGGTAGTCGTACGTCGGCTCCATCATGAATTAATTGAAGCGGTGGGGTGGACGAGAACGCGAGCTGTACGTGAACCGTGCGTGCGGCCGGCGCCGTGCAGGTCTGGAACGGCGACCGTACCGCGAGGGAAGGAAGAACTTTGACACGGTCCAAGTCATCGATCGATTGCCCCGGGCTGACGATCCAGCTCGGCCGCCCGCCGATCAATCAGCCACAAGACGCTTGCAATATCCGGACCACGGCGCAGGAGTGAGGCTGTGAGGGTCTGCGATTAAACCACGGACGGCACGCGATCGACGGAAAGATTAAATCGACGGGTGATAAGGGAAACTAGCACCGCCCGATGGCGATGGTCGTCACCCGGCCTTCCTCCTCCTCCAGCAGCCAAGCCGGCCCGGACCACTTGGCTCCGTTTCCGTCCACGGCCACGACGCGCACGGGGCGGCACCGGCACACCCGAAGGCGCCGCGCGCCGCGTGCGCGTCGTCTCGTCCGTCCCCAAGAAAACCGCTGCCGCGCCGCGCACGGCTCGCGCGAGTTTGTAGTCTCTCCGACTCCGACGTGGTGGCTCGAGCCCTCGATCGACCGGCGGCGGGGCGGGTACGTTGACCGTTCGTTTGTCTCCGCGCTTCTTTCTCTCACTCTCAACAGTCGGTATTCACCGGTCTTACCTCTGCGTGGCGCGGTCCGACGACGATCCGGTCCGGTCCACGGCAACGAAGAATCAGCGCTGAATTACGATGGCGTCGAGCCCTCACGTGCTCGATTTAGACAGTGGACGAAGACGACGTCCAGACACCTCTCGTCGTTTCGATGCACCTGCGCCTGCGCTCTCCCCATGACGCTCGCTCAGTTCTTTTCCGCCCTTTTGAGACTTCCCCATCAGTTCGCTCATACGAGTATCTTTTTGGCTACCTAGCTCGACCATCTTAATTTCGTGTATGTCGCGACCGACACGACATGCGTGCTGCGATCCGATGCCATGAGTGTGTGTGTGTGTGTATCCAGCACTAGCGGATCGAGGGTCCGGCCGGCTGCCCGGCCGTGTGTACCCGTGTCGCATGATTCGGTCTCGCCTCATGACTAGGCATGCATGGCCCCCTTTTTTTTCGGTGAACGCATATGAAGCCTGGCAAGTGAAAAGGAGTGCCCTTTCCAAATGATGCACGCCGAGGCCGAGTGCAGAGGGTAGGTGCGCAAAGTTCTCGGCTTTGAGGGAGCATTTTTGAGACGGAGAGCTTACCAAGAAGTCGGGGCGAAGTCGTCCATGCCTTCGGCTTCTAGAAAATCACAGTGCAACGAGGATATTCAAAGAAACGGCATGCAGCGGAGTATTGCATGTAATGCCGCACGCGTGTGCTCTGACTCGTGAAACGGAATGCTTCAGTGGTAGCAACTCATCGTTGCCAGGCAGCAAAAGCACTCGCAAGTCGCAACGCCTCCGTCCGCATGTCCAAAGGAATTTTGGTCAGAGAGTAATGGAGTCGATCTAACTTGAAGTGATTCAGTGTGGCTTGGTCAGACTCGAGGGCTAGCCCAAAAGGGCAAAACTTCACGGTCAACATGTGCCGTCCTGTATTTCATTTTTGAAAAAGAAAAGAGAGGCGAAGGGTTTGCTTAAGTTTAACTTCGGACTTCGGACAAACATGATAATATTCATGCATAATTGTCTAATGAGGAGCCGTGGGTAACGGGATATAGCCAAGTGAGCTCGTTTAGTGCCGTATATATTTCTCGACATAATATGGATACTTATTTTTTAATGTATTTTATTATAATTTAATTGGCGTTGAGTGTGCTCATCGACAGTGAAGCGTATATAATGAAGCGTATATAATGACTTCATTAATCTCAGGATCTGATCCATCAGAGTCTGATCTCTCATATGTGCTCATATAGATAGAGTTTTTTTTATGTATGTACATTCATATAGATAAGTGTGCGTGTGTATGTACCCGTATTAGTGTTAAAAAAATAGCCACTTCTCGGCCTTCCTACAATACGGTACTCTCCTAGACTCTTTGATGACAAAAAGGAAAAATATATAGAAATTTATCTTTAACAATGCATGTTTTCCTAAATATATATTTAGAATTACACTAGACGAATGGATACATTCTGCACACAGTACTCCATCGTACATAGACTCTAAAAAAACGAGTATATAGTAGTTGCCTTACTCATCCCATCGCTTTGGTGCTACCGGCTACACGTCATCTTTGAATCATGGCTACAACTTTTTCAGCCTTCACCATCTAGGCGGGCAGGTTAATATTAAAATAAAGCCAGAATAGCCATTTCTGTCTATTTTTTAAAATACCTAACTGTTTTTCAAACGTTGCGATGCTATATATGATAGCTAAGTCTGCCAATATTTCTTTAGCTTCGACTTCTCAAGCCAAGCTATTGACTTCAACACCAATTTTGCCTACTCATCTCTAGAAAGGGGTGACCTCGGCACGCGGATAAGCTATGGCGCTATGCTTAGCTAATAGCAACCTGCATTTAAAAAGTTTTCAGATTGAGCTTGATAACTTCTTTTTTGTAAGCTCAGACCCAAACTTGGCCCAACCGTTGATTGACTAACCGGCCTACCAGCAGTCCCAAACAACCCTGAATAAACTGACATCGACGTCTGGGAAAACCGGTGCATTCACATCGGGTTCCTTAAGGCATTGTTTAATTTCAAAAAGTAACTCCTAAATTCACTGTATAAAAAGAAGATTCTCCATCACATCAAAATGTCATAACATGTATGGAGTACTAAATGTAGATGAAATCAAAAACTAATTATACAGTTTTGTTGTACTCTGCGAGACGAACATTTTGAGCCTAATTAATCAATTTTTGGATAATTTTTCGTATATACAAACGAAATGCTACAGTGACACAATGATTACGAAGAGACCCCAAACTAACTCTCCACCTCGCACCGCAGCAACTTGTACGCCTGTTTTTATACCGTCGGGTTTTGCGGGTCCTTTTGCAGAAAACCCCCTCAGCATGGTTGAAATCAACCCGCGGTCCACTATCCCATTCACCGGCCCCTCCACGTCCGCCCCCACTACGCCAGTCCACCTCCCCTCGCCCTCTTCGCCTCCCCCTTGCCGCGGGGCGGGCAGGCCAAGGTGCGGCGCGGCGCGGCGGCGGCAGCAGTCACCATCTCCCTCCCTCTCTGCTCTCGCCCCGGTGCGGTGACTCGGACGTCTGAAACCCTAGCCGTCGTCGCCGCCGCCGCATGCCCTCCCCTCCATCCTACCATCAGATCCAGCCGCTGGGGCGCCGTCGTGCTACTCGCTGCCGCTAGTCTGCCTCCCTCTGGAGGGCATCCTCTTATGTGTTGATGTCGACGTCGACGGTCGACCTCGAGCCGCTCGCGAGATGAAGTCCGCCGCCGCCTCCGCGCCTTCCTCCGGCTCCGCCTTCACCCACGGTCCCCGGCCCGCGGTGAGGCGGATGGACGCGGTCAGGCAGGCGTTACTGCTCTTAGTGCACAACAAGCTCATCATGTGCGCCCGACCACCGCTTCTCCTTTACTAGGGCATCTTTTGCGGCTCGAGGTAAGTAGGTTGTGCCCATCCGTGCCTCCTACGGAGGATTTGTTACCAAATTCCACTACGTAAAAAGAAGATTCTTATCACATCAAAATGTCGGCAGGAGTACTAAATGTAGATAAAATCAAAAACTAATTGCACAGTTTTATCGTACTTTGTGAGACGAACATTTTGAGCCTAATTAATCAATGTTTGGACAATTATTCACAAATACAAACGAAATGCTACAGTGACGCATTTATGACAAAGTCCCAACTTTGACCCTCTAAAGTTGGGAACTTGGGCCTTGTTTAGATCCCAAAAGGAACTCCCAAATTTACTGTGCAAAAAAAAGATTCCCCGTCACATCAAAATGTCATAACAATTTTGTTGTGCTATGTGAGACGAACATTTTGAGCTTAATTAATTAATTTTTGGACAATTTTTCACAAATACAAACAAAATGCTACAGTGACGCAATGATTACGAAGTGACATCAAACTCCCAAATTTGACCACCCAATTTCGACATCTAAACAAGGGCTTCCCAAATTTGGGAGCCAAACTTGGCTTTTTGGGGTGCGTGTGCAACTGTAGCATTTCGTTTGTACGTGTGAAAAATTTTCCAAAAAATGATTAATTAGGCTCAAAATGTTCGTCTCGCAGAGTATAATAAAACTGTGTAATTAGTTTTTTATTTCATCTACATTTAGTACTTCATGCATGTGCCGACATTTTAATGTGACGTAAATCTTCTTTTTACATAGTGAACTTTGAAGGTAAAATTTGAGATTTCGCCAAGAAGAATATAATGCCTGCCTCGTCCGGTCACTTTTATCAACGGTATATGCAAGCATACTAATGCTGCCCTATGATTAGGTAAGGAAAGAGAAGTTAGGGGATCGAATTGCAGCTCTTCAGCAGCTGGTCTCACCGTTTGCCAAGGTAAAATCTAAGAGCTGCCGGTAAATATTACTTACTCCCTCCATCCGGGTTTGATATAAGTATTAGGGGAGAAAAGAAGTGCAAAATTAATATGTATATTTATTGTTAAATTCGGTTCCGTCTTGAACTGATTGAGCATATATGTTTGGTAATCGTATCCTATTCAATGTATGCATTTTTCATGCCAATCGACTTTTGCATGCTATAAGAGATTAATTTCTCCTTGGTCTCTATGCTGCTCACTTATATGCATATCAAGATGGACGGAGGGAGTACTTCTTTACCGAAACAACCGCTCAAGAACTCAAGTGGAAAAAAAGGAAGGATAGAGTGGACGATCTATTCAATCTTAACCCAGCATTAATCTGTATTAGCCAAAATCATGAAGAAAATAATTCGGTTAAATAAGTTATGTCGCATGAGGCTACTGTGGTTTGCTTCTATGAGGCTATTGTGGTTCGCTTCCTAATGACTGCTGCATTTGACCTACTTGTATCTAATGTATGTGTGGAAGGATATAACCTGAATACTTTTTATGTCACACAAATGAGCTAATTATATTTATTTCAATATGTACCGACATGTTAATGCTAAAGTGTATTTTTTTCAATTTTTATTGTGAGATTTCTTAGTATGATTTTCTGAAATAACTGTATTTTGAGTCCAATGGATCAATAATATGATAGATTCGTGAAGCCAATGACTTAAATTTAGACATTAATATCAAAAGAATTATAATTATTTGTTTTATTAGGGCACGCAAAATAATTATAATCGGTATTATAAATAAAAAGGATTATAATTTCTGTATTATAATTAACATATTTATATATTTAGTGATAGTGATCCTATTGATTTTCAAATTGTTTGCCCATAGCTCGAAATCGACGTTCATTATGTTAATAGTTAGATACGCAAAACGCGACTGACGTTCTTAGTCGATTATTAATCGAGGCCACGAATCCAGCACGAACCGACAGGCTCCGGGCTCCCGTTCGTGAACAATGCGTCCGGCTTCAACATCATGCGCGCGCGCGCCGCAGCAATATGAACACGCCTTTATTCGCGCCGCTGTCAACACCAAAATTAATAACAATTATACCAAAAGAAAACGAGCTCAAAACCCACGCACGGGACGAGACAACCATCCAGCAGCGTCGGAAGGGAGACGAGACGAAGCACCACCCACCCGGTCCAAGCGCCGGTGGTCGCATCGCGCCGCAGGTGTCGCGCTCGCACCCCAGCTGGGTCCAGTCCAACGCGCCCGCGCCGATCGATCAAGCCCCTTCGGCCTTTCGCCAGCCCAGCGTCAGAGTTATATGTAACACTCCCTCCCCGCATCGCACCCGGGTCCTGGTCCAAAAGTCCAACCTGCGCGAGGGGGCGAACCAACCAGCAAGCCAAGCCAGCCGTGCCGAGGGGGGAAAAACGCCGAAACGCCTGCGTTTCTCCAGTCCCCCCAAAATCTCTCCGTCCATTTCCCCGCCGGGGGGAGAACGCCATGCCCGACGCGATACCGGCCTGCTTCCGCGCCGCGGGGGCGGCCGGCGGCCGCGGCGCGTCGGCCCCGGCGTCGTCGGGGTCCGGGTCCGGGTCCGCGTCAGGGGCGGGGACCAGCCTCGCCACGTCCGTCTACGAGACGCGCCTCGGCCTGGCCGCGCTGTCCTGGTCCCGCGCCGCGCTCGGGCTCAGCCTCCGCGCCGTGCTGCGCGTCTCCGCCGCCGGCGCCTCCTCGTCCTCCGACGACGGCGGCGTGGAGTACGAGGACGGCGGCGAGGAGTACGACGACGACGAGGCGACCGTGGCCGTGCGCGTGCGCCCGTGGCTGCTGTGGCGGCGGCGCGGGTCCAAGCGCTTCCGCGTGCGGGACCGCCGGGTGGACCTGGCCTGGGACCTGTCGCGCGCGCGGTTCCCGCCCTCGGGATCCCCGGAGCCCTCGTCGGGGTACTTCGTCGCCGTCGTGGTGGACGGCGAGATGGCGGTCGTGGCCGGGGACATGGCGGAGGAGGCCTACAGGAAGACCAAGGCGCGCCGGCCCCCGGGCCCCGGCCCCGTCCTCGTCTCGCGGCGCGAGCACGTGTCCATGCGCGACGGGGGCGCCGGGCGCGGCCACCGGACCTGCGTCCTCGTCCGCGGCAAGGAGCGGGAGATCTCGGTGGATCTCGTCTCGCGCGACCAGGGCCAGGGGCAGGCGAAGGAGCAGAGGGACAGGGACAGGGCCGAGGTCGGCATGTCGGTCGCCGTCGACGGCGAGCGCGTGCTCCACGTCCGCCGCCTGCGCTGGAAGTTCCGCGGATCCGAGAAGGTGGACCTCGGCGGCGGCGACCGCGTCCTCGTCTCCTGGGACCTCCACAACTGGCTCTTCCCCGCGCGCGACACCTCGCCCCCGGACGCCTCCGCCGCCGCAGCAGCGCTCGCCGCGGCCGCGACGCCGCCCGCGCACGCCGTCTTCGTCTTCCGATTCGAGCTCGCGGACGGCGGCCACGGCGAGGAGCGTGACGCCCCAGCCGACGCCAAGGAGAAGGAGCCGCTCGACGACAAGGCCGGGAGAGGCGGCTGGGCGGGGTACGTTGGCAGGTGGGGGAGAGGTGACTGGAGCGAGAGCAGCAGCAATGGCGAGAAGCGGAGGAAGAGGGGGCAGGCGCGCAGGCTGGCCAAGGCGAGCTCATCCTCGTCGGCGTCAGTGGCGTCCTCCTCGGCGTCATGGGCGAGTGGCTCGACGGTCATGGACTGGGGCAGCCCCGAGGACGCGGAGCTGCAGCGCGCCGACGGGTTCTCCCTCCTCGTCTATGCCTGGAAGAACTAGTGTGGCAGACGTGCTGGCGGCGGCGGCGGAAGCGGCTCGCCGGCATTGTTTCGATTGATGATTGGTTCTCAATTCAGTGAGGATTTCTCTTCCCATTGTTGTAAGTTGCCATTGTTCACCGAGCAATGTTCTTGTGCAGTTTTGAGTGCTTGCTCCACTGACCAAACCGTTTTTTTTTACAATTCTCCATTGACAACCGGAGAAATGAGCCAGAGAAAGTGAACCATACTGTGTGATGAATGGTCTATCCGAATTAGGTGGCAAATAGCTAAATTCTACAAACCATTGGTTCGTTCTCTTCATTAGGTAGCGCATTGTGGACTTTGAATGGTATCTTAATTTAGAGTTAAAACTTAAAAAGATGTTTAGCCTCAGTGGTTGAATGACTAGATCTCTTGAGTTAGAATAACCAGCTGCCACGCTTTGTTTTCCATGCCTCCCGTTCCACTTGCTGGAAGGATTGCTGGGCTATTATTGGCAATCGCGAGCTTAATCCCCAATCATGGGCTGATAGGTGACAAAAGCCGGGTTGTTTGGATTGCGACCTTCATATGCTGGTGCCTCGCTGGGATTGTGGTTGTCAGTTGTTCTCTTGCATAAGTGGCTTGGGCTGGTGGTTAAGGCCTGTTTAAACAATGACAATTTAGTGTGTGTGTGTGTGGGGGGGGGGGGGGGGGGGGGGGGGGGGGGGCTTGCTATGATGCCATCAGTGCTGCAGCCAAATCAGTTTATATGTGTAATTGATGGGATTCTTGGTAGGCTGTCACGGGGCATTAGCAAATTGGCTAATAGTATTGGAAATGCTCTCCTAGTGGAGGTTGGGTTACTAGTGTCAATTTTAATTGAGGGAATTGCGCTGACAGCTCCCCACTTCCTTTTCGCGAAAATATCACCAAATGTTGTGCTTTCTCTAGTGTCATTTTGTTAGGGTGTTTAGATCCCCAAACTTTTCATCACATCCACATCCACATCGAAACATTAAATATAACAAATGACGCATACATGAATCACTGAACATGGATAAATAAAAAAAACTAATTGCATAGTTTTGATGTACACGAGACGAATCTTTTGAGCCAGTTAGGTCACGATAGGACAACGATTACTACAAACAAACGAAAAGTGCTAGTGCGCTACAGTGTTCGATGTGACTTTTTCACCCAACATTTCGCGGATCTAAACACACCCGAAGACCCAGCGGCATTGAGTTGACATCGAACATTCTCTAGTTGAGGAGTTTGTTCGAGAGGGGACTTTGAAGAGGGTTTGATGGATTGATGTTTCTCCGTAGGAAGAGATTGATGATGTTGAAGCATCGATCTAGCTTAAATACGTCATCCCTTGTTAAGAATACAAAGTGATGCCTCACTGTCAGTTGGCTGCAAGAGATACCAATGCAGGAGCTGGAGCAGCTGCTCATATTCAAACCTCTCTTTTTTACCTGTTTAAGTAGCTGAAGGCTGAAACTCAGAAGATTGACTTCTTTAACTAGCAGTAGCCCGAATTCAGGCTTGAACGTCCAAACTTGGTGTCAGGAAACACCTCAAAATGGCAACGATTCGGGAACCCAGCTCCAGCTGGACGACGACCTGCAATCCAAGGAGAAGGAAGAGCCATGGACCGGCGCAAGCCACTGTACTGAAACCTGACCAGCTCTCTCGCCCTCGTTGACCGGAGCCGGCCGCGACCGGTTCTCCCCGCTTCCGGATCAGCCAGCGCCTTCGTGTGTGTGACGCCCGGGCACGCATCGTTCACGGCAACCCAACTCCCCCGGTGACGTCTCGCGGCATCTCTCTCTCCTCCACAACGATCAGCACGCAATGGTTGACCCGGATCGGGCGCTCATATTCTTCGTGGCAGCTCTGGTTAGTGAGTGCCGTGGCTCCAGACCAGGGGCTGCTGCTGGTGTTACTCCGGAAGCAACCGAGCTTCGTGTGGCTGTCACCGAAACAACGCCGCTCTCCAAATTCAGCTCCCTTTGCATATGCAGTTTTCTCTGGCGGCCTTGTGGGCGTGGTGGATGGGATGGAATGGAAGCACGCGTACGTACGCCCGAAGTGTCCACCACTCCACCGCACGTTTTTTAAGCTCAAGCAAAGCAAGCAACCCACCCTGCAACAGGGCCGGCGATCCACCGCGGCAGGTCGGGACAGCTGAACGGAATTGGAACTGTTGGGTCACGTGATCGATTGCTCCGGCCAGTGTTGTTACTCGGCGATCAACAGTCACCGATTAGCATCAATCCGAGTAGTTGCCAGGTTCCGAAGGCGGGCCAAGCGGACGTTGACTCTTTCGCGCGGGATGCCGTGATCAAATGCTGGAAGCCCCCGGCACCGGCACGAGTACGACCCAGGCGCAGCGCAGCGCTGGCACGCCGACGCTGGCGCGGGGGATCTGCGGCGGTTCCGGCAGGGAGGGGACGCGGGCGGGCGGTGTCTTCCCTTCCCGTGGGCGCAGCGAGCTGGAAGCCTGGAACCCGTGTGCCCCAGCGCCCGAAAGCGCACGGCCGGATGGGATGGGATGGCACGCGCACGCTGGGGCACCGCATGTGGACGGGGCGTCGAGGAGTCTAGTCGCCTGTTTTTGCTAAAACCGCTTTGGCCTCTTGCGAGCGCCTCCCTCCACGCTGCTGGCGTCGCCTAGCCATGTTCTGAGCCGAGGTCTCTCGGGGAAGGGAAATTTCGGAAGGACGTAGAGTACGTGTAGACAAATAGACGGTACTGGAATTTCTTGTTGCAGCAAATAGCGAAACATGTGGTCCGGGGCCGAGTAGGTTATTTGATGGGAACCGGACTGAACTGACCTTGGCTTCGGACCCCAAAAAAAATGAACATGATGTGTCCTGTTCCACGATCCGATCTGAAAATAGTTTGTCTGCTCATGCGACACATTTCATGCTTTTTGTGCAACGACACCGTCGAACTAAAGCCCCAGCGCCGTCACGGGCCAGCGGCAGCAGCCACAAGGTCAAGATCCACCTTTAAGCCCGGATCTGAGCATCATGGGTCTAGCTAAGCAGCGCCAGCTATTCCGAGCTCGTCGAGCCCCCACGGCACCTAGCTATCCAGAAGTACACGAGGTACGGCTTGGTTCAGACTAGGGGGGTTTGCGGCCGCACAGCTGGAGGCATGGTGGATACAGCACGGCCGAATCGTAATAGCATTGAATCAGTCGATATTGTACAAACACCAATCAATATTATCTGTACCGGTAGTGTGATCCCAAGCGTACAACACTGTGATACCTTTGCTCTGGACAAAAAACTACTTAGACAGCCAGTAGATGAAGATGAGGAACGCGCAGACCGACGCGACCAGTGAAAGAATGATGGTGTCCATGGATTTCTTCCTTCTGATGGACGAGAGGACGTGGTTAATCTATCAAGTTGAATAGAAATTTGTCAGTTCGAGTTAGACAACAAGGATTGAGTTGTTTTGTCATACCATATGTGATACATACCGTAGGAAGCCGGCTGCTGACGTTGGTTATCTTTGAAGTGATGCCGCCAAATGTTGACCGTTGAGTCATGAGAGAGCCTAGCGTTGCTTGAGCTTGTGATATCACGTTATCCATCTGATATAATAAAATATAACTTTTCAGGCGTACAAATGATAGCTTTCGTCATTCTGAAGTTGTAAAACAAGTATTCTAGACAAAAATTGAACAGAGCAGAAGGTTTTCCCTGAAGCAATTAAATTTTTGAAGGAACCTGAAGCAATTAAATTAGCAGCTTTGCTATCTAACAAGTGATTTCTCAGCTCATGGTTACTGAACTAATAGTAACACATGAACTGAACTGCTGACACAATTGTTTGAGGCCAATCTGTGTCTTTGGGTTGTTACTCGACAAGTATATAACTTGCGGATTTGGGGTTTTACATGTCACTTGGATCGAGTAATTTGTCAAAATAATTATTTATAAGTTCACAGTTTGAGGAAGCAAGTGCAAGTATGTTATTAATAAGTACAAAAGAACTCAATAATGTCAATATTGGCAACAATAGCAAAAACAATAACGCTTTGAAGTCACAAATAGGAGATTAGTCGCCTCAATAAATGTGAAAATAAACAAGTCTTCTGTCTATAGAAAATTGATTCTCAATACCAGCAACTGATACATCATAGTCTAATCTCTAGCCACTCCAACAACAACAACATAGCCTTTTGTCCCGAGCAAGTTGGGGTAGGCTAGAGGTGAAACCCAAAAGGCAGAAAAGCAAAAAGACAACGGAGATTAGAGTTAGGGGAAAACAGAAATGGAAGCAAAGATCACGGTTCAGGCACATTGATTGCAAATTTTATAGCCACTCCACATTGCCCAAATTTTATAGCCACTTGATTACTTGCCTTTTGCATCTTAACCATGCAATTGCCAGGTCCTTTAAAAGCTACAACTTTTGTTCATTGTAGCCTATTATTATCACGCCCATTTATTCCTCAGCATTGCAAGTCCCACTGCAACACGTGGGAGTCTATGAAGCAACTCGCAAGAAAGTTTGAGCCCAATTGGCTGGCACAGGGGTTGGGAGCACCCTATACCTGACACCAATGGATAGTGTAACAAAACCGTCTGTTGGTCATCTAATCAGCAAATATTTGTAAGCAGAACTGCAGAAACCACCAGGCCTCATAAGGTATAGGATTTATCTGAATGGGCACAACTCCTAATAGTCCAGTTCTAACTTATAAGTGCACCCTGGGATCCATATAACTTTATAAACAACAGCATTAAATACATTAATAGCAAGCTATAAGCCTAGCGTGCAGAATCTTTGGATTTCACAGGTAGGTTGTTCTTGTTCAGAAACTATGAGATTTCAATGAGGGGCTTAGCTCCTACTAACCACAACACATGGTACTGTATGTAACTTCAACTATCCTTCAAAGCTTCCATATAACAACATTTCCCATGGTAGTTTCAGCCTCAATGAGAACAGAAAGGCGTAATTAAAAAGGATATCTGAATCATATTCCACCCCAACTATAGCCTCAACAATTAAGCATGCTTGACTTTCTGTTGGATGTGTAATTTTAGATAGGAAACATTAATGGCGTGGTCTGTGGCATTTGGTTGTCAGCTTCTAATGAAAGAATTGCCCTTCCAAGTGCAATAAGAACAGGAAATGCAACATGCTGAAATTAGGATTTGAGAACCAAAGCATGAGCTGATGTCAATATAGCTTTATAACATGAAGATTCCTTATGCTTGAACTCCGTCCAAATATGCTCCGTAACCAGGTGTCATGAGTTAAATCTATTCTATGCTTTCTAGTTGCTAATTCATGGTAAAGCTCAAAAATATCCTACGTCCTGACCTGAGCACACAAGTGGGTCAATCTCCTACGTCCTGACTTGAGAATTCAATAAACTAGAAACTCATTTTGCTGAATGCAATCAATCAGCGTTTTAAGCTAACAAATGGGTCTAATTGGCAACCATAACTCCTAGGTCACAAGAGATTCTAGAGTTTTCTACTTGTTTCCACTAAAGTACAAAACTATCACCCATGAGGAAAGTTTTCTTTTTCTCAAATATGCAGGAGAGCTGCATATCTTTGTATTGAAGAGAAGAAAAGATCGACCCCTTACAAACTTCACCACCTCACTCCGGCCCGAGCTGTGTGGGCTGAATTACATTAGAAATGTAAAATATAGAAAGAATAAATAAAGGTGAGACATGACCAAACAAAATTGGAATTAAAACTAATTTGACAAGCAGAGATGGTTTACTACATAGAAATAGTATACTAAAAACTAGGCAAGAATCAAATGCTGTTTGGATGTTATATTCAGGTTGCAAATTTAGTTGGCGCTCACAAAGACATTGATATGGCAAACAAGTTAACTAAAAAAGTATGCATTGTTCGTCACAGGTGTAAAAGGCAATATTGGCACAGTAGCTTAGGTCCATTTCTACCACCTTTCAAGGAGTGGTAGGCTGGTACCGCATGGCTCTTCACATTTATGTATTGAGTTCCTTTATTTGATCCTGTGCCATGAAATCATCTCGCAATACGAAGGGTGATGCAAGTTTAGGGTTAGGGTAATATGGTTCTTCACATTTATGTATTGAGTCCAAAGTTTGAGAACCCATATTAACGTGTTTTTTTGTAAAAGGAGTGTCTTCCCATATTATTCTCTCAATAAGAGATAAGAGAAACAATTGAAGGATGCCTGAACAAGAGGATATTTATACCTGTCCAGTACTCCTGCTAATTGCGGCTTGTTCCCTGAGAAGAGCTTGATCACCTGAGTCCGATGCATCTTCAACATCAAACTTTGCTCTATCAAAATCTCTCAAGTCAAGGAGAGAAGCATGTTGTTGTTTCACTCTGAGGCTTGATCGAAGCCGATAGAATTCCTAAATCGGAAGAAACAAATCTGGTGTCACAATGGAAATCCAATAGTGTCATATCTGGTGCACTGGTGCTTTCTTAAATAGTACAATGAAAATAGTTATGATGAGTAGTCTAAGAGGCAACTGGAACCTGAGTAAGGTCTTGCAAAATCTCCATATGACGGGTCAGAGTATGAGAAAGAACTTCAGAACCCCCTGATGATACCCAAGTTTGCATTTGCGAATTTACTTGCTGCAATTGCTTCAGTGATCTTTCTATATCTGACTCTATATCGTTCTCTGAACCATCCGATTTCATAGAAACCAATTTGCGGTATGCAATCATTTGGTCATCTAACTGAGCTTCCAACCACCTTGCCTGAAAGGGGATGTAAAACACGGTAAACCTTACACACCAATAACCAAGCATGACAGAAAAAAACTGGGTTAGCCTACTTCATCATGAAACCATTAAGATATAAATTTAGCTAATACAGTATAGCATCAAGTGCGGCAGTAACGTTGACAGTCTCAAACAAGAGAATCAAAGACTTTCAATGCAAAGGCAACAAAAACATAGAACTCGAAAAAACTGGCCACCTCAGGTAGATTGATGCAGATATTGTAAATATCAGCTAAGATATAGTTCCATTATGACAATAGAACAAGTCAATAACAGGTTCATTTAGCATTACAGGACACAAAAACTAGACAGTATAGTATTCAATCAGTGGCACATTGCTACAGCCTACACATTGCCCCTTCACTTAGGGCCAAAAAAATGTTAAATGGCGTCACAAGCGAACAGCTAGAGTGCTAGAATAAGGGATTGTCGAAACAAAAATACTAAATCCAATTCGATTTTTCTGGGCCCAGCATTTTGCTCCGTGCGCGACTAGCCTACGCGGATTCAACGACCAACAGAACAGCCTCCTCTAACTCGTCCCTGCTCACTTCTGCGCGCACGGATCCCCGCCCCATCTCGGAATTTGTCAGGCGCCAGATCCCAGGTAGAGAGGAGGCGCCCGCGGGGCTACGCAGCCGCAAGAGCGGGGCCGAAAGGATCCGTGGGACTACAGCGGGGAAGAGAGCGCTCGTGGGATTCGAGGGACCGGGTCACCTGCTTGCGAAGGGCGTCCCAAGAAGACGCCTCCATGGCCCCCGCTTCCTCGTCCTCCTCGTCTTCGGCGCCGTCCCACCGGTTCGTCCCGTCCGTTGGCAGAGATCCTGTCGGCGCGCGGCGGCGTCCGGTCTGGATCTCGCGCGCACTCGGTCGGTCGGGCGGGCGGGCGGCGAGCGAATCGGTGGGGGAGAGGACGGGCGGAAGCCGGAAGGGGTGGTTGGTGCGTGCCCGAGCACGATGCGCCGATGTGTTGGCGAGGGAGAGGCGTCAGGTCCGGTGGCGTGGTCAACCAGTCGGGTGCGCCCGGCCCGGGCTCGCCCCGCTGCCCAAGTGCCGAGCCGAGCGCGCGCGGAGGGCCCGAGCCAGTCGCGGTGCCCCAATCCGAGACTCCCAATCCTCTGCGCGCGGTGTTCTTACTAGCCGTGACAGTGAAGTTCCACCAAACCAAAATGAGGGTTTGGTGGTACAAACATACTTCTTTTCTAACAAGTTGTCTTAGGATACCGTAGATAATATTGTATATATTTTTAGGTTAAAAAGGAGGACATAGATTGAATGCAGGGATGTTTTTTATCTAAAATATAAAATGGCATAGCAATTCGCTATTAAAATAGCAAACAGAAACACAGTTGAATATTTAGTATAGACAAAATTGGTGCTTGGACTTTGTAGTTTGTAGGCTATATAGTGTCGTGCTACACGGTTTTTACAATAAATTAGTCACGTATATTTTACTTTTACAAGTAATTTAGAGAAACAAAAACTTTAACATCATAAAATGATATCTTGCCAAAAATAAACCTATTTGGTGGATCTCAAAACATCGTGTGGTGACGGATCCACCATGCTGTCTGAATATGTTTCTCGTTCACTTGTTGCCAAGCATCCAAACAGCCTGCATGTAAGAAACATATCCAGATAGGTACTTGGTGTCGTGTGCACTTTCCTCCTTCCTCGGCTCACACTGTAGGAAGGCATCGTAGCTGGACAATTGCACATACCGCGACACTACAAAACAGGTGGTGCTACTCCCACTATGATAATGCAGGAAGCAAAGGGAACATTTGCTATTTGAAATATGGCATAGCTAGGTATCGTTGTAAATCCAAATTATACAGGTCATTTAATTTGAAGAAGAATACACGATGAGTCCAAACTTACCTCTGCCCCTTGCTCAATTTCTAGATCCGCCACTTACATGAAGTGGTGTGCGTGGACCAAGGGCACGATCAATCTAATTTATAGTTTATAGTTTTATATAAGAGTAAGTTGCACTTACCAGACAATAACCTGACAGATGGGTGCAGATTGGTTCAGCAAATTGTAAAATGTTTAATTTAGTCTACTAACTTAACATGTGGGTATCAACTGATCTAACAACTTGATAAAATGCTCAATTTAGTATAATAACTTGGTAAATTGGTGCATCCGTGGTCCAAATATTACAACGGCAATATTTATCAACGTGTCGGATCGCAACAGAGGTTATAGTCATATCAAACAAATTATGTTGTTGTAAATATACTGTATTCATTGTAGTGCGCAAAGGCCAACTGAATACTCTTGGTCTTGGGCTGCTAATCCATTCTGCAAGCATGGCTTAGCATATGTGTACCAATACAATGCAACGACCGGTGGCCAACACGTGAACTTACAAGGTCCACCGGCCACCAGTCACTGCGTTGACCCTTCCCGTGCGTGAGGGCGGAGCTCCTGCTGCTGCCCGGCATTGAGGAGGCACGATCAGGAGGACATACGGTCAATCCAACGATGACATCGGTAATCAAAGTAAAAGGAGTGAGTTGCCTACCTGTTCGCTTAGCTGGTGGCTGATGCTGAGAGAAAAATATTGCTGGCTTGTTGGTGATAGATGACTGATGCTAATTTATGCTGATAGAAAAATACTTCTGGCTGGTGCTGCCAAACGAACAGATCTCCACGGACGCCATGCGTTTTTCGTGCGCACCGCAGCCACCACCGTCGTATGCTCTTTGATTAGCTCGCGTCAGTCGCCGATGCTCGCGTACGTCCTCACCTCGCACGGTCGAGCGTAGGTGCCACCGAATGTATTAGCAAATATATTACCGTTGTAATGCTTAGACTATGAATGCACCAATTTATAAAGTTATTTGACTAAACTGAACATTTTACAAGGTGTTGGACCAATATACACCCACATCCACACGTCAAGATATTATACTAAATTAAACATTTTATAAGTTATCAGACTAATATGCATCCATCCGCTAAGTTGTTGTATGATGTGTGCAATTTACTCTTTGTATAATACCTTCGTAACTGAAAATATACAATATACCGTGCGAACAAACTTTGAGAGTTTTTTTTTCACGAGTGTGACAAAACTTAGGCTGTGTTTAGATCCCTGAAAAGGATGGTCGAAAAGTCACATCGGTCACTGTAGCGCACTGTAGCACTTTTCGTTTGTTTGTGGTAATTGTTGTCCTAACATGACCTAACTAAGCTCAAAAGATTTGTCTCGCCGTGTACATCAAAACTATGTAATTAGTTTTTTTATTTATCTACATTTAATTCTCCATACACGAGGAGAGAGATTTGATGTGATGTGATGAGACTTTTTGTATAGTGAAATTTTAGGAATTTTGAGAACTAAACACAGCCTTACAGTGCAGTTTAATCTTGCACCTGCAGCAAAGGTATACCTTCTATACAATCTTGTAATAGTTTCTCGTGAGTATAAACCTTTATACTCAATGCTGTAATATTACATGTTACTTATTTTAGCACTTGATTTTAGTTCACTTATCATGAAAGATCGAGGACAATCTCAATTTAATCAAGAAACGTACGGGTTCATCAGGGAAAAAATAGTTTAATTCAGTTTCTAGTTGTAAACGTGTCCGTGTGTTGCTACAGACGAAGTAGACTTATTAGCGTCTGATGAGAAGCACGATAAAAAAGAGATCCTCTTCGGACACTACACTCGGGATTGACGATGGGTCGAGGAATGAGATGAGAATGATACGAGACGACGAAGAGGTGCGTACGACGGTGTGAGACAATGAGAGGAGGTGAAGTATTATGGGTTAATTAATACCAGTGCGTTGCTACGGGTGGAGGGGACTTCGTAAGTGAAGGCGAATGGGTGCCATGGATACCACCAATTCCGCATTGATGAGGAGAACGACAAAGTGAGATCATCAGTAGACGTTACGTCCGAAAGGACGAAGAGTCAACACGATAAGAATGCAAGCGATGTTAGAGATGAAGGGTTGAGTGCAGTGGTGCAGGACGACGAGATAAGATATAGGTACTACGAGTAGATAAATGACCATGTGTTAGTATGGGTGAAAGGGGCTTTATAAGCGAAGGTACGTGGGAGTCATGGACTCCTCATCTTCTGCATCCAATGAGGAGCAACACAAATGAGAAATCCTCGGTATACGTTGCGCCTATAAACAACGGTGGAAATGTGAGCGACATGAGAAAACAAAGAGTGCATGCAGCAGCGCGAGACGACAAGAGGAGATAAGGCGCTACGAATATGCGTTGCTACGGATAAAAAGGACTTTACGAGCAAAAACGTACCAGAGCGATGGACGCCACTAATTCTACATATTGTTAGGAGCATGCCAAAAAGAGATATCCTCTATAGATGTCGTGTCTGGGAACAATAGCGGGACGACAACGGAGATGCGAGCGACGTGAGAAGATGAAAGGGTACCTGCAATGATGCGAGACGGCATGATGAGACGTGATATTGCATGTTTGTAGATGAATAAATGACGTTTTCCTAAAAAATACAACATACTAAAGGATGATGTGTCGATTTCTATAAATATTATAAGTGTTTTTTTAATTATGAGTAACGTTGAATCAATCCTTACTTTATTAGAGATTGAGACAGAGATTTTACGCTTCACCATGTCGATTTTGCATAAAAGATGAAGCCAACGTAAATCCTCCTCTTTTACTCGTGTTTTGAAAAAAAAATACTCCGATGGTATCAAATAAAATCATAATGAATTTTATATAATTATCATGTTACTCCGATCGGCTGCACTGGCCGCAGCTGCAGTGCCATGGCTGCCGGTGCAGCATGTAAAACAACGTTTTATTTGAAGATATATCGTGTGAATGTCGGCAGCGTGACAAAATCGCTATGGTTAGGACAAGGGTAATGTTTATGGACCAAGTAGTTCATAGCAGTGGGTCCTATCGACGTAGACTTTAGTTATTTCTAGACTATCATAATGGTGAGACATCGGTAAACTATAACGTAGATCCGTTATAACAAATAAAAAAAAGACTAGGTGATACCCCGCGCGTTGCTGCGGGATATTTTACATAAATTTATATGATTATTCGATGTATTTGTGAAGTTTTTAGCCTTTTGACGTGAAAATAGAGGATCATAGATATACGGTTTATTGATGATGTAACGTGCATTTACAATGAACAGATTATCCTTTTTCTTTCGACAAAATTTGCTGTGGACCATGCATGGACGAAAATCCCATAATTGAAACTTGCCCTCTCAAAAATGGAACCTCCCCACATCACGGCGTGGATAATGGGTGGGCTGTACGGTTCAACGACCCGCACGCCGCTACTTGCCTCTGGCCATTGCTGCATTTGGTTGCTCCGTTCGATTCGATAGAAGCAGACTCTTCTCCACAAAAGGTAGAGCACAAATATTTCTGTTATGCACATGAAGAGATGCCGGGCAGTTGTCCTTTTTCGACGGAGCTTCAACTTTGTGGAACGGCAGAAGGTCTGTCGGCTTGATCGGCACTTGGCAGGTCTCGGTTCTTCTCGTGCAGCCAGGGCGGCGGCTCAACTGCGAAACGGCTGGCTCAGAAAAAACTGGCTCGACGCGCAAAATTACTGCCTAGCACATGGTGGACCCCACCAGCCCTTTTTTTCTCCGTTCCCCTTCTCTCTCCCATTTTCTTTCTCTTTCTTCCTCCTCGTCCCCTTCAGATCAAGAGCAGGTCCCCCGCGAGCTCCTAGAGCGGGAGTACGGTGTCAGGGGCCATAGCGCCCCTGCTCCCAGGCGACCGTACGGCAGCGACGCGGTCGAGCCAGGTGACCTTCCCACGGTGCCGGAGTACTCCCAGCGCGGGAGCGCGGCGTGGTCATGGCGCGGCGGCGCCCTGCTCCCCAGCCGGCCTGTGAGGCTGTCGTGCGGCGGCGGCGCCGCCGGCGAGCCCGGCCTGCTCTCCGGCCGGTCGCGCATGGAGATCAGGGGGAGGGTCACCGCCGCCGTTGCCGTGGCCCGGATCATCGCTGGGGTCGCCGGGCCGGGTATATTTTTATCGAAAAGTGATACGGGTATATTTTTATAAAAGTAATAAATCTATTCATATAACTTTTAGAATTTTAAACTCAACCACTTAAAAGTTATTCGTGATTTATATTTCTAAAGTTTGACTGAAACTTTATCCTATACGTCTGTCTTTACCGATATCAAATAACTTGTCTAACTTTTATAATTTAGAATAAGATTATTTTTCAAAATAAATTTATTTATATAATCTTGTCCTAAACGTTTTTTTTCTCTCGTTGCGGCTGCCCTTAGGCTGCAGCTGCTTGAGCTGCTTGACGTGGTCTGTAGCTGTTTGTGCTGCAGCCTATCGGCAGATCGGCGGCGCTGCATGCTGCAGCCCAGAGAAGCTAGCGATTGCAGCTGATCGGAGCCAAAGTTGAGGAGAAATCGATTGACAGATATATATATTTTTTTAAAGAGTCGATTGACAGATAAAAATCCTTGGTCCTCCGGCGATGGAAGAAGCGAAGCAAAACTCTTCCGGCCGTGTGTGATGTGCCGGAGCGCGGCTCCGCTACACATGAAACAGCCCGAGTTAGCCGGGGAGGGCCCATTGACCAGCGAGACGGGGGTGTCGTCCCCCACGTCGGTACACGCCCGGGCAGCCCGGCCGGCAATCATGCCCGTGGGTCCCGCGAAACGGGCCCCGCCACGTGGCACCAATCGTGCCCCGGCGGCGCACGGCACCCACTTTCCCCATTCATTGAGTCTATGCTCTTCTTCTTCCCCTCGAATTCCCCATTCGGAGTCTCCTCTCCTTGCCGGATCTCACAACCCGCACCCCCACCCCCCATCCACCCCGCCCATGGGAGCCCCCACCCCTCGCCGCTGACCCGTGGGCTCCACCGCCCCCTGCTCCGCCCTCCCCCTCCCGCCCCTGCTCCCGCTCTCGCTCCACCACGCGAACCCTAGCCGCTGTTGCCGGAAGAGCTCCGGCGACCAAAGAGGAGAGGAGAATAAAACTCGAATCTTGGATGCCCCCGAGCCGATGGCGACGCCCGCTGCAGAGAAGCCCGACGATGTGGAGATCCGCGAGGTCTGGGCGGACAACCTCGAGGCCGAGTTCGCCGTGATCCGCGACATCGTCGACGACTACCCCTACGTGGCCATGGACACGGAGTTCCCCGGCGTAGTGTGCCGCCCGCTCGGCACCTACAAGTCCGCTGCGGAGTTCAATTATGCAACCCTCAAGGCCAACGTCGACATGCTCAAGCTCATTCAGCTTGGCCTGACCTTCTCCGACGAGCATGGAGGGCTGCCGGCGCTTGGCCCAAGCGGCCGACCTTGCGTCTGGCAGTTCAACTTCCGTGGGTTTGACCCCCAGACCGACGTCGCCGCCTCGGACTCCATCGATCTGCTCCGCCGGAGTGGGATCGACTTCGCTCGACATGGTGCGGATGGGGCCGATGCTCGGCGTTTCGCAGAGCTGCTTATGTCCTCCGGCGTAGTAATGAACTCCGATGTGCACTGGGTAACATTTCACAGTGGCTATGACTTCGGGTACTTGCTCAAGTTGCTCACCGGCACAAACCTGCCTGATAGCATGTCAGGATTCTTCGATCTCATCAAGATCTACTTCCCTGTTATCTACGATATCAAGCATTTGATGAGGTTTTGCAATAGCCTCCATGGTGGGCTGAACAAGCTTGCTGAGCTGCTCGACGTTGCACGTGTTGGAATATGCCACCAGGCAGGGTCCGACTCGCTTCTGACTGCGCTCTCCTTCAAGAAGCTCAAGGAGGCATACTTCAACGGGATAACCGACAAATATGCCGGTGTGTTGTATGGGCTTGGGTTTGAGGGTGGGGAGACCACCTCTGCTCACTGAGTAATGGATAGTTAAATAAAACATGAACTATTTATGAGAATGGAGAAATCTGTTTGGTGACTTTGTCAGATGATTGCATTTTGCTGGCCCTGGGATAGGTAATGATTTTTCACTCAATTGTGATTTGCCCTGCAAGTTACCTTCAGCTAGGCTGCTAAGGTGGTTTGTGCTGTATGATTTAGCTTTGTGGTTTGATGGAATGTATTGTTGGCTGCTCTTTGGGTTTATAATGCTACAGTAATATTAATCCACCAACTGAATATGTAAACATTATCAAAGTCTATGATGCTATTGTAATAAAGTACATCAAGTCATCATCTGCAGTATCAAATGGTAGCAAAAAGAACACTTAACTTGTCCTTTGATATATAAAGTCCATCAGTTACATGGTTTCTGGAGTTACCCTTGAATCATGGGTGTTTGTAGGCACTATTCTGATTTCTATACCCTTCTATAACTGCCGATACATTATATGATGGGCATTTTATTGTAACTGCCTGTTTCCCACACCAGAAACGCAATGCAATACGCCTCTGTAGCTTAATTTTGGGAGTTCAATGGGCAGAAAGCACAAACCAACTAATGAATTGAACTAAAATGTGTACCTATACACATCAGTTTAGGATTCCACTGGCCAAAAAGGCTCATATCAAATAACGGTGAAAGTACCTTTGACATAAGGTGACAATGGTACATCCATGACATCACATAGTGTTATATTGCTCATAAAAAATCCATTTTCTTATAGTTTCAGGTTGGGCATCTTGAAAAGGATTTATGTGAGTTGTCTAATATTTAGTGCTGCAGACAATCAATTAACTGTGTTCAATTTTCTTTCTCCTGAGCCCATATAGTACTGTCTTACCTGTGGTAGATTGTGTCCTCTAAAAGGTTGAATTTCATTACGGGGACATGTTATCCATTGTAGTACATCTCATCATTTGCTGTCAACATTTTGTTTCTATTTCAACCATGATGAATGCATCATGGTCAGTGCACATACTGTTAAATCATAGCTTTATTATGCACTGTCATAGAGAGCTGTTGCTTAATCAGTATGCCATAGTATGGATGGTGTGCCCTCTGTAGTTTTGTTGGTATTGCCAATTTGTTAACCTTCTATTTTTGAATACTTAGCAGTACATGGAGAATCCCTTTTTTCTTCTGCCTGAATTGAATCTTCTTTTGATGTTTGCCTTACTGTTTTAGATGGCAGTTCTATTGTCAATAAATTTCAAAAACTTCTGCGTTAGTCCTCTGGTGTATCATTTCAACTGATATTACCTGTGTTCACCGGGCCATGGATTATGGAATAAAAATTTAACTATTATTATGTTTGATGCTTTTGTGTTTGATGATTTCCTTTTGCATGCCACCAAAAAGGTGCATTCTTCTCCCTCAATTGTGACTACCCCTAAAATTCGCATTTAGATTAGGTGTGAGAGTTTTTGCTATCTGATTTTACCTTCTGAATTTGGTGGAATGCATTGGGGCAACTTGGTGGTAATACTTTGCACCAATTCAACTGTTGCAGTGACATTTCTCAATAGCAAAAGAAACAGTTACTTTGTCTATATAAAGCTTACTGAATCTTGATTTACATAGTTTATATGAAGACACTATTGTCACTTATATATGTTCCAAAAGGTGAAGACATTTCAGTGTTTTAATGTGACTTATAATCTGTTTGTACACAAACTACATTGACTTTTGGATGGAACTTTAGGGCATGTTTGGTTCTGCAGGCAAAGCTTGCCTCGCCTTGCTGAGCGGGGATAGGAAGCCAGAAATTGCATTTGGATTGTTTGCTAGCTGTCTTGGAGCTTGTGCAGGACCCTTGCTACCAGGAGCGAGCCGAATAGGCTCTACAGGCCTGGCATGGTTCTCGCCTCTCGGGGCCTACACCAGCAAGGCAAGGCGAGTTTGACTGATAATGAAACACGCCCTAAATTCACTTGGAATTCTGTTGGAGACATGTAGTTGGCATATGCAGTTTTATAATTCCCACATCATTTAACAAAATGTATTGCATCGCGTCTATTGGCTATTGTTGTGCATCATTTTGGGAGCTCCAATCAAGATTTAAATAGATTAGTTTAACTAAACAGTGCTATCAGCATCATGTGAAAAATCTTGATACCAACTAATGGTCAACCCAATCTAAAGTATTGTTTATTAATATTTGTTGCATGTGGAGGTGGTGCATATCAATTATAAACTGGTCCTGTACTTGGTTAGATGAGGAGTATATGTAGGCCTTTTGGTATGATCTGAGAAATTGGCCCAAAGGAAATTCTTCTCCAGTAACTCCAATATGAACTTCCTTTTGAACTAAGTTTTGATACACATTGTGTTTGGTGTTACTATGCTTTATAACTCCACTGGTGATCGGTTCACCATTCGTTTTGCTTTCTTGCACTAATCGGTTCACCATTCTGTATAGATTGTGTGGCATCTGTGTACACTGTTGCGCTAGTGCTACTATGAGGCTTGCTTGTTCATTCTACTAAATCTCATGTCACATTTTCCCCTTTCCTAGATATGGTTGAGTACATCCTGAAACACACTTACGGCATTCTCACCAAAAGAAAAAAAAGGGGGTCTTGCACCATTGCTTGGTTATGATTATCGTAGAGTTGTTTTCATGAGTATGCACGAGTATGTAGCTCTGTATGGTTTTGCAGGTATGATGGTGTTGCTGATTTGTCATTTCCTCTGGGCTCTCCATTATCACTGGATCTTGTTTATTTATTGGCAAGTACCACCTGTTTCAGGGTAAAATCATATTTTACTGTCTGAAATTGATCTTCTCGGGGTGCATGCCTTGTTGGTTTAGATTGCTTGTTATTGGAACGAAAAGGTTCACTATTCCAAGCATTTCATATGTCCTGTCAATTGAGCTAGTATTACCTGCTCGTCCTGGAGTTGGATGTTACCATTCGGGGGCCTGTAATTTCGGTGAATGAGGGCTCTCAAATCAAATGTTTTGTTTAGCCTTCCCGCCGAGGCCTTGGGACCGGCTCCTGGCCTGTTCTACAGGACATATGTCTTTTAAGTACTTTTTGTTTCGCTGGTCTGAACTCTGAAGTGATGAGAAGCGATAGAAATTCAGCGAGCTTACAGTCAGTCACTAGGATATTAATACTATCCATAGCACCCTGTCTTTGTGTTCCGTTATCCTGCAACCTTCACTGCACTTGTTTTGCATGTCTATGCGGTACAATATCCTCCTTTGAAACATTTGTGCTGATGACCTATCGTTAAACTTGCGGAGAACAACGCGAAGGATCTTCGGAAGCAGGCTGTATTTGTTTCGGGACACTTGTGCATGTCTTCGGAAGAACTTGCAACCAGAGCAGTTGGGCCAGATACTCGGCCCATAGGTGCTGTGCTGCCATGGCCATGGCAGCTCATCTCCGTCCATGCTCACGCGGTCACGCCGCGCCTTTTGCCGGCGGCCGCCGACCGCCGCTGCCACTTGCACCGTTTCTTGTTCATGACTATTGACTAGTTGACGACGATGTGACTCTTCGTGTTCAGTAACGGTGTTTAGATCTTCAGACTAAAGTTTAGTCACATCGTATCAAAGATAAGAATGCTAATTTAAAATATTAAATATAGATTAATTAAAAATATTATTACGAGGGTTAATTTAAAAGATGAATATATTAAGTCTAATTAGTCTATAATTAAATAATGTAACATTATAGTAATTATATGATAATTATGTATTAATTATATAGCTTAAATAGGTTGGTTAGGCCTCACTCATATGATTAGCTTCTCGAATCCAAACGCCAAGCACGATCCCTTGTTTCTCGGAAGTGTCAGCAAGTCAAACTAGCCTTCCCATCGATCACGTTACCTTGCTCCCGTGTCTATCTATCCTTCAAGTCCTTGCTGTCTCCGTAGTTTCGTGACTGTTTCACATAATTTATCAGCATTCATCCCTGTGTGACTGTTCCTGCTTCCACGCACGGCCGGCTTCTTCGGTACGTGCAGGGATCAGACAGGGTCCAGAGAGCAGCACATGCCCAGGTCCTGGTGGTGTTAGCGTGGGTGTGCTTTCACTCCCCACCCTGTCTTTTATCCACAGTAGTTGTGGTTCTAGAACGCTTGCTGCTTGGGGATTATTGTCACCGCCGACATCACCTGAGCTTACCTCACTTCACCTGCTCCAGCAGCTGAGGCCTTGTTTAGATCCCAATTTTCACCTTCAAAGTTCACTATGTAAAAAGAAGATTCTCGTCACATTAAAACGTCGGCCCATACATAGAGTACTAAATATAGATGAAATCAAAAGCTAATTGCACAGTTTTATTGTACTCTGCGAGACGAACATTTTAAAGCTAATAATCAATTTTTGGATAATTTTTCACACGTACAACTGAAATACTACAGTGACACACGCACCCCAAAAGGTCAAAGTTGGCTCTCAAATTTGGGAACTAAACAGGGGAGCTCTCTGAGCGCGGGCTCCACTGGTGAGATGCGTGCGTACGTTTTGATAGCCTGCCGTACGTAGACCCCACATGCTCGAAGCTCGCTCTCTTCGTGGTGGAAGAAAGCATGGTAGATCAAAAGGCGCATAAGCTCTCGAGGCTGGAGCGACGGAAATCATATATTGTTGGCTATTATGCTTGGCGTCTGACCCACCGTTGATCTGTCGACACCGGTGGCTTTCTCCATCGATCATTTGTGCCTACGGGAGCGCCCAACCGGCCGCGGTCTCCGATTCCAGGCCGCTCACCCATTCAATACCCCTCCGCCCGGCCGTCCGCGCTCCCCGTCCCCGCACCGTTCGGCGTCGGGCACGGGTCGGTCGTGCGACGCCGACGGTCACGCACGTGACAGATCAACGGTGTCACTGCTCCCCCGGCCCAATGATTCGGGATACCCAAGGTCCTCGTGACCTCGTCAAGATTCAGCCCTTGTTTAGTTCCCGAATTTGGGAGCCAAACTTTGGTCTTTTTAGGTACATATGTCACTGTAGCATTTCGTTTGTATGTGTGAAAATTTGTCTAAAATTGATTAATTAGGCTCAAAATGTTCGTCTCGCAGAGTACAACAAAACTGTATAATCTTCATATATGTGCCGACATTTTGATGTGATGTGAATCTTCTTTTTATATAGTGAACTTGGGGTGGAATTTGGAATCTAAACAAACCTGCGGGACGGACGCTCCTACCGCTGGTACGTACATACTTTTGGCATCGCTCGCTCGCCTCCTTCTCCGTACGCATCCGTGTCACATGGAGTCGGAGCAGAGCATTCGCTGCTGCGGTTAACTGCCGTGGAGTGTGTGGACCGTCGGTGGCGGTGGTGCCGCGCGAGCACCCGTATGCTCAATGCTCCGACCCTGCGTCAGCGCGTGGCCGGAGCGAAGAGTAAGCCCTGGTTCCAGTTTTCAAAAATCAACCCTAAAGTTTACTATGTAAAAAAAAATTTTCATCACATTAAAATGTCGGCTAATGCATGAAGTATTAAATATAGATGAAATCAAAAACTAACTACATAGTTTTGTTGTACTCTGTGAGACGAACATTTTGAGCCTAATTAATCAAATTTTGGATAATTTTTCACACATACAAACGAAACGCTACAGTGACGCGATGATTACGAAGTGACCTCAAACCCCCAAATCCTCTCCCCTATTCTCCATCTAAACAAGGCCTAAAGACGGCGATGGGTGACTGCGGGCTACGGCGATTGTCCTGGGACGTGTTTCTTTGGGGTGGAAAAATTTTTCCACCCCGTTTGACCAATAAATAAGGGTATTAAATAAAATTAGTTTCCAAAACTACCTTTACAACCTCGGATTAATTCACGAGACAAATCTAATGAGGCCTTTGACCGTACGATTAGAGGATGATTACTGTAGTAAATTATAGACTAATTAGGCTTAATAGATTCGTCGCATAAAGTTACACCTATTTCTAAAAAAGTTTTATAAATAGACTTCATTTAATATTCCATACATGAAAAAAAAATTTAAAAATATATTTTCCGTGGGGGAAAGAAACACGGCTCCGGACAGGCAAATTGCCGCTGCCAACCTGGCGTACGGGTACCTCAAAAGTCCGAGTACGCAGCAGGAGTCGCCCATTATTCGTCGGTGGATGTGTAGCGGCCGGGCTCTCCGGCGTACTGCATGACCATGCACTGACCAATGCCGACTTGTGCCGGCGCTGCATGCAGTGGCGGAACTGGGGGCCAGCCCCAACATAAATAAAATTATGTAATGTCCCTAAATTTGTTTTGTAGTAAAGAATGATGTTTTGGACAAGATTTTAGTCAAACATTGGGAATATAAATCATGAATAACTTTTAATTCATTGAGTTTGAAAATGTGAAAACCATATGAATAGATTTGTCTTAAAAACTACTTTTATAAAAGCATACATATATTATTTTTTAAAAAATATTTTTGTAAGAATAAGAAGTCAAAGTTACGTTTTGGAGACCGTGTCGTTGTCCTAAACATCATTCTTTACGAGTATGGAGGGAGTATTATCACTACTTCAACTCAAACCAATATAAGAAGAAATATATGTATTTCACTAATCTATATCTTTCAGTTCTGTAAACTTTCTCTTATTTTATTTCTTGTCTTATAATAGTATATAATTTTTTGATGAAATTATACTAAACTTTTGTAGGAAATGAAAGGTAAAATTTAAAAGAGAGACATTTTATTCTTTCTAATAAAAGGCATCTGAGGAGCGAGATGAGATGTTAATATGGTTGATTAAAATTCTCAAGTAGATTAAATTGAATTAAAATTGCTAAGTGAAATTTAAATGGACGTGTAAGATATATTGATCATTTTTTAAACTATTTGTTTTTTATGCGTTGTCATTGCTTAATTAGTTATTATATAGTCTAGCATATACTTGTGCCTATAATAAAAAAAATTAAGGTACATTACCAAATTTTTGAAAGCAAATGTTTGTCCGGTCGGCTGGCCCCCCTTTAATTTTCCGCCACTGGTCTTCTGGATCGGCCGTCATGCCGTCCCCGCGTGCTGCTCGGTGGTGAACTGGTGAGAACCCGACCTCCTTGTCAACGTGCCCCTCCACAGCTCCGTAACGTCCTGCATGGCTGTGTTTAGATCTATGAAAAGAGAGTAAAAATAGTCACATCGGACACTGTACCCATGGGCGAAGCCACATTGTGGGTGTCAGGCACCCACAAAAATTTAAAAAACCACTAGTAAAAATTTTCATCATGTTTATAGATTAAATCTTCACATCTATAAGAGAAATGCACCCCCTCAAACTTGCTCTGGCTTCGCCCCTGACTATAGCGTACCGTAGCACTTTTCGTTTGTTTGTGGTAATTGTTGTCATACCATGATCTAATTAGGCTCAAAAAAAATAGTCCCGTCGTGTACATCAAAACTATGTAATTAGTTTTTTATTTACTTACATTTAATGCTTCATACATGCGTCATTTGCTATATTTAATGTTTCGATGTGATGAAAAGTTTTAAAAGTTGAGAGGAACTAGACACAACCTATGGCCTTGTGTAGATCCCAAATTCCACCCCAAAGTTCACTATGCAAAAAGAAGATCCCCATCACATCAAAATGTCGGCATATGCATGAAGTACTAAACGCAGATGAAATCAAAAAATAATTGCACAGTTTTGTTGTACTCTGCGAGACGAACATTTTGAGCCTAATTAATCAATTTTTGGACAATTTTTCACACATACAAACAAAATGCTACAGTGCGCACGCACCCAAAAAGCCAAAGTTTGGCTCCCAATCTGGGAACTAAGGCCTTGTTTAGATCTCAAATTTCATCCCAAAATTCACTATGCAAAAAGAAAATTCTCATCACATCAAAATATCGGCACATGCATGGAGTACTAAATGTAGATGAAATAAAAAAACTGATTACACAGTTTTGTTGTGCTCTGCGAGTCGAACATTTTGAGCCCAATTAATCAATTTTTGAACAATGTTTCACACATACAAACGAAATGCTACATTGACGCTCGCACCCCAAAAGGCCAAAATTTGCTCTCAAATTTGGGAACTAAACAAGGCTAAACAAGGCCTATGTGTGGTCGAGCTGCAGTTGCAGAGTACGGCCAATGCCCCACGAATCAGAGACCTGCACCCCGCCACGAAACAAGGCTGTGCTTTTTGGGTGGAAATTTTTTTCATCCCGTTTGACCAATAATTAAAGGTATTAAATAAAGTCAATTTATAAAACTATCTTCACAACTACGGGTTAATTCACGAGACAAATCTAATGAGGCCTTTGACCGCATGATTAGAGGATGGTTACTGTAGCATTACTGTAGTAAATCATGGACTAATTAGGCTCGTTAGATTCGTCGCGCAAAGTTACACTCATCTCTAAAAAAGTTTTGTAAATAGACTCCATTTAATACTCTTCCATTTGGAATTTATTTTCCGAAAGTAAAGAAACACAACCCTTCTACCAACTCCAGGACCTAATAAGCTGACCGGGAAAGAAAGCCGAACAAAATTTGCAGGGGAAAACTCTAGCAAGGAGCACGCTCCACAAGACATCCTCCAATCCCCGGCACGGGAGAAAGAGCATAGACGAGGAAAGTTATCTGTACTACTCCCTCCGTATCACAATTAGATGACGTTTAGGACAGCAACACGATCTTCAAAGCATAACTTTGACTCATATTTTCTATAAAAATATTTATTAGAAAGTTATATATGTATACTTTTATGAAAGTAATTTTCAAGACAAATCTATTGATATGATTTTCACATTTCTAAACTCAATGGCTTAAAAGTTATTCATGATTTATATTTCCAATGTTTGACCCAAATCTTGTCCAAAACGTCATCTAATTGTGATACGGAAGGAGTATTTACTCGAGAACTCAAGAGATGACATGCGACTTGCGTTGATTTAACAAGAAGAAAGCTTGCGCCATGGCTCTTTCTGGCCAAACAGGCCGTGCTCTTTGGGCTGAGGCCCAGCGCGTGGAGGGATGGAGGGCGTGGGAGCTGGTCGCCGTTGGATCGCTGCGGACGACATGGATGAGCTGCCTCCAGAGAAGAGTCGATCGGCATGACGTTAGAGGATCTGAATCCCGGGAACCGGCGAGGGCGTATGCACGTGCCGTGAGAGCTCCGTGATGAGTCGTCGGGCACATCCCATATGGGGATCAGGGCATGTCGCTACCACCGTTATGCCCAGCTATGGTTTGGTACAGTAGTATGCACATTGTGGCCGTCGGCCCGTCGCCATAGCAAGCTGCTGTCGAGTTCCTTTACCAAACATTCAAACCGGCGGCATTACATTCTACGAGTACGAGAAGAGACGTTATGCATGGACATGATCCGACCTGACATGCCGTCAAAGCACTTGGTCCAGGTGCTCCTTTTTTTTCTTGGTTCAGTCACTCCATCCACCAATGATTCAATGTGGCCATTTTTTCGTAAGAAGACAAATTATATATTTTTTATCAACAGCTAGTCAAATTATATGCCATTTTAGTTTAAAATAAGTGGCATAAATAGATTAGTGTTTGCACTGATGTTAAGAAGGGAAATCAATATGTGGTTTGCGAAATATTTTTTCATTTGCCGTATTCATTTCTGCCATTGTGGTATGCGATCTCGTTTGCGAGAAACACTATATATGAAGCTGAAAACAACTACTCGTACGTAGACGTTTTCTGATCCTTTGACACCATTTTCATCCATGCCCACGACAGGCGGTGTCGCGCTCATGTCCGGCTCCCTCGGTTGGTCACGATCGAACGACCCTGTGCCGCTCCTGTCCACCAGCTAATTTTCGCCATCCATCACATACGCCGACCAATTGAATGCCCTTCCGCTCCGGCTCCTCGGAGCCACGCCACGCGTTCACCCCGCCCGCGCCTCTGCTCGCCCGGGCGCGTGCCTCTGCCTGCGTCCTTCTCTCCGCCGCAGGGCCCTGACGAGTGACGAGGACGCGTCGAGCCGCAACGGCCACGCAGAGGACGTGGCGACGAGCGCATGCGGCCAGCACCCAGCACTCAGGAGGCCCCGTCCGGCTCCCCAATGATTCGGGACAGGAACCCTCGGCCTCTTCGGCTGCCTGGTGGGTCCAATTCGGTTGATCGGTGGCAGGTGGTCGATGCTAATATATACTGAGAGAAAAATATTGTTAGCTGGTTAGTAATTGATAGTTGGTGTTAATTTATTCTAAGAGAAAAGTACGCTGGTTGGTGGCTTTTAAACCAAAACGAACGGAGCGGACGACAAGCCCTACGCAACGCACCCACCGGTGCCTTCCTGGCCCGTCGCCGCACGCGGAAGATGTATCGCCCACGTCGCGCGCGCTGTGTGCATCGTACTCCTCCAGCCCTCCTGCTGCCGCTCGCGCTCGGCTCGGCACATGCGGATGCGGAGCAGTGGGGAGCACCGACCGGCGACCGCCGCTTAAATGCCGCGAGCGTCGGTGGCGGTGGAGGGCCGCGGGGCCGTACTCTCCGGCTGGCTGGCTGGTCGCTGCTGCGCTGCTCCTGCTGGCTGGAGCCTGTAGCTCCTGGCCTCCCTAACTTTAACCTCAAATTTTACTATAAAAAAATTCTCATCACATTAAAATACAATACCGACACATGTATGAAGTACTACATATAGATAAAATTAAAAACTAATTATATAATTTTGTTGTACTTTACGAGACGAACATTTTATCCATATTAATTAATATTTAGACAATTATTTATAAATATAAATAAAATGCAAAATGGGAAGGAAAAAGCCAATCCGCCGTATCGCGCTATATGAGGCGGTACCTGCCAGTGTAGAACTGTAGACAGTGACACAGGTCCTTCCGGCGACCTGGACGGCAGTACGACTGGGCACTGTAAGAGGCCTTTTCAAATTCCATCCCAATTTTTTTTTCGAAAAGGAGGCAGGAGCTCTGCCGTGTCGTGTAAGAAGGAGAGGAATGCTGGTTCTTACAATGTTGTGATTACATAAAAAACCATAAGGCTCTAACACTTGCTCTTGGCGAACAACCATTAAGTTACATATGGGGGCTCTTGACATGCTTTCGATCTTATATTCATTTCTTCCTTGATAAGCGCTAGAACACGCCGAGGTGTTGATGAGGCGTCCAGAAAAATTCTTCGGTTGTGCTCCTTCCATATATTCCATGATGTGTATATCAGGATGGAAGCTTTTTGGCGTTTGGATTTCTTGGGGAGGTTTGCCATTTCCTTATTCCACCAGTCCTCCAGTGCCAAGCTCCGAGCAGGCACTTGCACGGCGTCATCAGTCCACCGCGCCACAAGCAACCAGACCTCTTAAGCAAATACACATTGCAAGCACAAATGATCTACCGTCTCTAGTTCTTGATCACACAGTGGGCACAGGGAATTGCACGGCCAATGCCTTGCTAAAAGTTGGTCAGCGGTAAGAATCTTGCATTGTTTTAATAGTCAGACGAAGAACCTATGTTTATCTTCAGTCTTTGTTGTCCAGATAGCCATGGAATCAAAGGTGCAGTAGGAACCAGCTAATTGGATATTATACATCGTTGGCTGACCACTTCCACCTGATTGCATCCACAGCACTTGAGAGCTGTACTTCACTGATTGCGGCCCATAGTGATACAAGTTCTGCCATTTCAGTGGCCGATGTCATCCTCCATAAACCTCTTGTCCAATTGTTGTTTTGCAAATCATCCCTTACACACTGATTCTTACGCCATGCCAGCCTGTAGAGATTAGGTGCTAGATCACGCGGGGCCTGACCATGAAGCCAAGCTGATTCCCAGAATTTCGCTCGACAACCATTACCTAAGGTGACAACAGTGCTAGCTCTGAACAGTTGTTTATCTACTTCATTGCACGGCACTTCAGTACCCACCCACGGTCGGTCAGGCTCCGTCCATTGAAACCATAGCCACCGCAGCCTCAAAGCCCTGCTGAACAATTCCAAGTCAAAAACCTCTAGCCCACCAAGCCCTTGTTTAGTTCCCAAAAAGCAACCCCAAAGTTCATTATGCAAAAAGAAGATTCCATCACATCAAAATATTGGTCCATACATGGAGTACTAAATGTAGATGAAATCAAAAACTAACTGCACAGTTTAGTTGTACTCTGCGAGACGAACATTTTAAGCCTAATTAATCAATTTTTGGACAATTTTTTACACATACAAACGAAATGCTATAGTGACGCAATGATTACGAAGTGACCCCAAACCCCCAATTCTCCACCCCTCTATTTTGGATCTAAACAAGGGCCAAATCGCCTCGGCTTCTGAGTTTTCTTCCACTGAACCAAGCGGTGACCTCCCTTTACGTCCTCTGAACCTGTCCATAAAAAACCCCTCCTGATCTTGTCCAGCTTTTTAACTGCCCATTTTTTCATTGCAATACTGTGAGGAAGTAAGTAGGCATTGAGGACAACACAGTATTAACAAGTTTGAGACGTCCAGCTTTGTTCAGGAACTTGCCTTTCCAAGTGGCCAGACTGTTTGCCATTTTGTCAATGATTGGTTGGACTTCAACACGATGTAGAATTCTGTGATGCAGCGGCAGGCCAAGATAGATACAAGGGAAGCTCTTAAGTGGGCAGACGAAATGCTCCATCACATTTCCTACATCCAAGTCATCGCATCTTATTGGGTACACTGCACATTTACTTCGGTTGGTAATAAGGCCTGATGCTTTCCCAAAGATGTCCAGTATCTCTGACACGGTGTGCATCTCCTCTTTTATGGGGTTCAGAAAAATAGCTGCATTGTCGGCATACATACTTACTCTTAGCTTTGCTGCTCTGTTGTTGATAGGTGAGAGCAGTTGGTCCCTAGTAGCCAATTCAAGCAGACGCTGCAGCGGTTCCATGGCTAAAATGAACAGCGTTGGGGACGGGGGCACATGGGTAGAGTATTAAATGGAGATAAAATCAAAAACTTACATAATTTTGTTACGAATATTTTAAGCCAAATTAATCAATGTTTGAACAATTATTTACAAATACAAATAAAATGCTACAGTATTGTATTTATAACGTTTTAGTGCTCGACTTTCCTCCCTCCAAGATGCAGCTGCAGGGAAAAGAGCTTGCCATTTGCCATTCCTGGATGCAGATACAGGAGAGCCTTATTTAGTTTCCAAATTTTATCCCCAAATTCCAGTATGTAAAAAAAAAGATTTTCATCACATCAAAATATCGGCACATACATGCAGTACTAAAAGTAGATGGAATCAAAAACTAATTGTACAGTTTTGTTGTAATTTACGAGACGAATATTTTGAGCCTAATTAATAATGTTTAGACAATTTTTCACAGTATTTGTGGCGGAATCCAAATTTTACCACTCCCAAATTGGATGCATTGACCGGTGTTGGCTCAGCTTGCGCTGCTCCTTAGCTGACCTCCAGAGCCACCGGCACTGGCACGGCACAGATTTAAAATTAGAAACGGGAGTTTACTCCTAAATTCCACCCCTAAATTTTACCGTATAAAAAGAAGATTCCTATCACATTAAAATATCGACACAGGTACGAAGTATTAAATATAGATAAAATAAAAAACTAATTGCACAGTTTTGTTGTACTTTGCGAGACGAACATTTTAAACCTAATTAATTAATATTTAAATAATTATTCAGAAATACAAATAAAATATTATAATGTCGTATTTATAGCGTTTTTCAAAGTTTGTACGTGCAAACTTTGAGTGCTCCACTTCCCTCCCTGCCAGATGCAATTGCAGGGAAAAGAGCTTGCCATTTGGCATTCCTGGATGCAGATACAGAAGAGCCGGTTTTTGATGTGGATGCATTGACCGGTGTTGGCTCAGCTTGCGGCGGTGTTTCTTTGGGGTGTAAATTTTTTTCCACTCCAATTGACCAATAATTAAGAGTATCAAATCTAATGAGGCCTCTGACCATACGATTAGAGGATGATTACTGTAGCATTACTGTAGCAAATCATGGACTAATTAGGCTCGTTAGATTCGTCGCGTAAAGTTACACTCATCCCAAAAAGATTTTGCAAATAGACTTCATTTAATACTGCATGCATACAAGATTCCCTTTGAAAAAAAATCGGGCAGTAAAGAAACACGGCCGCGCTGCTCTTACGTTGACCTCCAGAGCCACCGGCACTGGCACGGCACAGATTAAAAATTAGAAATAAGAGTTTAGCTCTCAAATTCCATCCCCAAATTCCACTCTATAAAATAAGATTTCTATCACATTAAAATATCGGTACATGTATGGAGTACTAAATATAGATAAAATCAAAAACTAATTACATAGTTTTGTTGAACTTTTAAATAATTATTTACGAATACAAACAAAATGCTACATTGTCGCGAACAAGGGCGAAGATAAAACCCCTGCTACTCGTACTTCAAAATTACAGTACGATCGTGCTGCAGCAAGTGTGCAGTCAAAAGTGGCACTGTGTACACTTGAAAGTTGAAACCATGGACCATGGGCGCCATGCCTCCTAACCGCATAGCTTTTGATTCTCCATCAATGGAGATCAGGTGGCCGCCATGCCTCCTTATTACCCGCGAGCTTCTCTCCGTCAAATGGAGATCAGGCTGTGGCAGCAAAGGACGGCCGGCACGGACGTATGCGCGCCTCGTGAGATCCATCTCTCCCGTGAGCAGTCGTCAACACGCGGCACATGCCTCTCGCCATGCCGTGCCGGGACGACCAGGCAAAGCTCAGCAGCGCGTCTTGTGTTGTGCGGAGAGCCGGAGATGGCCAGTTGGTACGAGAAAGGCAGGAGCTCACGGCAAGCATGGCGTGACGAGTGCCCCTGGCCCTGGGTCCTAGAGGAGGCCCGTGATTTGGGTTGCATTGCAACTTGGCTCTTGTTTAGCCCTTGTTTAGTTCTTAATTGGGAGCCAAATTTTGACGTTTTGAGGTATGTGCACCACTGTAGCATTTCATTTGTATGTGTAAAAAATTGTCTAAAAATTGATTAATTAGGCTCAAAATGTTCGTCTCGTAAAGTACAATAAAACTGTGTAATTAGTTTTTGATTTCATCTACATTTAGTACTCCATGCATGTGCCGACACTTCTTTTTGCATAGTGAAGTTTGGGGGTGGAATTTGGGATCTAAACAAGGCCTTAGTTACCAAAAAGTAACCCCAAAGTTTACTATGCAAAAAAGATTCCCATCACATCAAAATATCGGTTCATACATAGAGTACTAAATGTAGATGAAATCAAAAACTAACTGCACAGTTTTGTTGTACTCTGCAAGACGAACATTTTGAGCCTAATTAATCAATTTTTGGACAATTTTTCACACGTACAAGCGAAATGCTACAGTGGTCCAATAATTACGAAATGACCCTAAACCCCCAAATCCCCACCTCCTATTTTGCATCTAAACAAGGCCTTGGAGAGTTCGGCGTCCAATTGGGGAGTTGGATTCGGTTGGAAACTGGAATTCCGTCCGATTTTGACTGGCTTTAGTTTCAAAGTGGGTGTCTTTGGATTTTGATAATGCAGCGACACTTAGCATTTCGTTTGTATTTGTGAATAATTATCTAAATATTAATTAATTAGGCTGAAAATATTCGTCTCGTGAAGTACAATAAAACGGTGTAATTAGTTTTTATTTCATCTACATTTAGTACTCCATGTACGTGCCGATGTTTTGATAGTGGAATTTGGAGGTGAAATTCGGGAACTAAACAAGACCATGGATCTGCTCAGCTGCTCTTAAGGCCTTGTTTATAGTTCCCAAAAAGCAACTCTAAAGTTCATTATACAAAAAGAAGATTTCCATCACATCAAAATATCGGCACATGCATGGAGTACTAAATGTAGATAAAATCAAAAACTAATTGCACGTTTTGTGTACTCGGCGAGACGAATATTTTGAGCCTAATTAATCAATTTTTGGACAATTTTTTTACAAATACAAACGAAATGCTACAATGTCGCATTTATGACGAAGTGACATCTTTCCCCAATTCCCCACCCCCATAATTTGCATCTAAGGCCTTGTTTAGTTACCAAAAAGCAACATCAAAGTTCACTATGCAAAAAGATGATTTCCATCACATCAAAATGTCGGTACATGCATGAAGTACTAAATGTAGATGAAATCAAAAACTAATTGCATGGTTTTGTTGTACTCGGCGAGACGAACATTTTGAGCCTAATTAATCAATTTTTGGACAATTTTTCACAAATACAAACGAAATGTTACATAGGCACATTTATGGCGAAGTGACATATTTCCCCCAATTCCCCACCCCCTAATTTACATCTAAACAAGGCCTAACTCACAAAATTGGGAGCCAAACTTTGGTCTTTTGGGATGCGTGCACCACTGTAGCATTTCCTCTCGCAGAGTACAACAAAACTGTGCAATTAGTTTATATTTTATCTACATTTAGTACTCTGTGCATGCTATGACATTTTGATGTGATGGAATCTTCTTTTTGCATAGTGAACTTTGGGCTAGAATTTGGATCTAAACAAGGGGTTAGTTCTAAAAAACAACCCCAAAGTTCACTATGCAAAACAAGATTCCCATCACATCAAAATGTCGGCACATGCATGGAGTATTAAATATAGATGAAATCAAAAACTAACTGCACGGTTTTGTTGTACTCGGCGAGACGAACATTTTGAGCCTAATTAATCAATTTTTAGACAATTTTTCACAAATACAAACGAAATGCTACAGTGGTGCAATGATTACGAAGTGACCACAAACCCCCAAATCCCGACCCACCTATTTTGCATCTAAACAAGGCCTTAGTCCCAAATTTTACTATGCAAAAAGAAGATTATCATTACATTGAAATGTCGGCACATGCATGTAGTACTAAATATAGATGAAATCAAAAACTAATTACACTATTTTATTGTACTTTGCGAGACGAATATTTTAAGCCTAATTAATCAATGTTTGGACAATTATTCACAAATACGAACGAAATGGTACAGTGACACGTTAATAGCAAAATGTCACGTTTGAGGTGCTAAAGTTGGAGTCATAACGTCATTCGCTCGCTGACCTGGTGTAGCCAAGTTGACAGCACAACCGCCGTTCGTCACAACCATTTTTTATCAGGCTCCCCGTTCGTCTTCCGTCTCCTGCAAGATCCAACTGTAATAGGCCTGTCTGTGTGACCATGTCCATATGCCCCCAACAATAAACAGGCCAATCCAGTAAAGCACGCCATTAACAATCGCTCGAGTCTCAAATCTAACACCATTTATTAGCCTTTATTTTATTCCTCTAAAAAATTAGCCCATCCCGCTGACCACGTGGCCCAAGCGGCCCGGTATTCAGGCCCACCCCGCTGCGCCCTGCGTCGCTCCACGTCCACGCGTATAAACCCAGCCCACGCTGCCGCGCCACGGCTTCCTCCGGACGCCAGTCGCGAGCCCGGAGCGCAGCCAGGTGTCGCCCGCCCGCCTCCGGCCCCCGGCCGGCCAATGTGACTTGCGGACGAAGCTCGCCGCAGCGGGAACGTGATCGATGGTGGCGAGGTGCGCGCCCGCCGACGCCGGCGGGTTCCGGCTCTGGCCGATCTTCTCGGCCGCCGCGCTGCGGAGGAAGGTGCTCGAGGTCCTCACGTGCGGCGGCGGCGGTGGCGGGGATGGGGGCGGCTCCTCCTGCCGCGATCGGACGGCGTACCGGTCGCCGCAGCGGATGCAGAGGCCGCGGGCGCGGTCGGACAGGCTCGCGGAGCTGCTGAGGGCGGATGAGCCCTCCGAGTGCGGCGAAGACGCCGTCGAGCCCGACGCGGCGGCCAGGAAGGTGGAAGCGCTCGAGGAGCTCAAGGGCGTGGTGGCGGCGCTCCAGGATGGCGGGGCCGAGGCGTCGTGCATGTCCCGCGTCGAGGCCGCGGTGGCTGTGCGGAGGAAGGCCAAGGACGACGCCGGCGCCAGGGAGATGCTCGCGATGCTCGGCGCCATCCCGCCCCTCGTCGCGATGCTCGACGACGCCGTGGAGGAGGCCACGGCCGCCGCGCTGTACGCTCTGCTCAACCTGGGGATCGGCAACGACACGTGAGTTTTCTCCATTCTTCATGTTCTCCCCTGTTTCCTCTGCTCCGCAATCAGATCTGGGACTTTGGTTGGTTTCTGAGTCGTTCGAGTTTGCTCAGGAACAAGGCGGCTATCGTGCAGGCCGGCGCTATCCACAAGATGCTCCGCATTGCGGAGGCCGGCGCTTCCGCCGCGCTCACTGAGGCCGCGGTCGCCAACTTCCTCTGCCTCAGCGCGCTCGACGCCAACAAGCCCGTCATCGGCGCGTCCGGCGCCGCGCCGTTCCTCGTGCGCGCGTTCCAGGGCGCGTGCTCCACCGAGCAGGCGCGCCACGACGCGCTGCGCGCGCTCCTCAACCTCTCCATCGCGCCCGCCAACGCGTCGCACCTGCTGGCGGCCGGGCTCGCGCCGGCGCTGGTGGCGGCCGTCGGGGACGCGCCCGCGGCGGACCGCGCGCTCGCCGTGCTCTGCAACCTCGTGGCGGCGTGCCCCGAGGGCCGCCGCGCGGTGAGCCGCGCCCCCGACGTGGTGCCGTGCCTCGTCGACGTGCTCAACTGGGCCGACGAGCCCGGGTGCCAGGAGAAGGCGACCTACGTGCTGATGGTCCTTGCGCACCGGAGCTACGGCGACCGCGCGGCCATGGCCGAGGCTGGCGCCACGTCCGCGCTCCTGGAGCTCACGCTCGTGGGCACGGCGCTGGCGCAGAAGCGCGCGTCCAGGATCCTGGAGATCCTCCGCGCTGACAAGGGCAAGCAGGTGGCCGGCGACGCCTCGGGCGTCGTGGCAGCGGTGTCGGCGCCGCAGGAGCGCGGGTGCCGCGGGGAGGAGCCGGTCGACGGGGAGCCCGCGGACGCGTGCATGAGCGCGGAGAAGCGCGCCGTCAGGCAGCTGGTACAGCAGAGCCTTCAGAGCAACATGCGGCGCATCGTGCGGCGCGCGCGGCTGCCGCAGGACCTCGCGCCGGCGTCGGCCGAGAGCCTCAAGGCGCTCACGGCGTCCTCAACCTCCAAGAGCTTGCCGTTCTAGGAGACCATGCCAAACCCCCCAACGGAACAGAAAACACAGGTAAAAATCAAGCCATTTGCTGTGATGCCATCTCTTCACAAACTGCACGACGACGCCAGTAACTTAAGCAGCACTGCTTTGAGCATTTCGTTGCATCTTCAGTTGATCGCTCAACTACAATGTCAACACTGATCTAGCATTTTGTCGCTGACTGAATCATTGTCTCACAAAAGGCTACTACTACTAAACAAGCGGTCTAATCGGCCATGAAAATTTCCATTTGTCCCTTGCAAACGGGTGAGTCTTCCCTGCACTACCGCGGAGGGACTCACCCACTGAGTGTGGGCCCCACCGGTGCTAGGGCACATGTTAGTGGCAGCGAGTCCCTCTGCAGAGGATTTGGATCTCCTCAGACCTACCGAACACATTTTCTCAGTTTATTTAATCTTTGACCACTCTCCACTACCAGCAAGTACGACAACCAGAAGGGGATTGGAACTGTCCTAAACTGCAACATCAGTATTTTCCACCTTGGAAACCGGTTTGATGAAGCTCCCTTCTTCATCTTCTCCCTCTCGGCTTGGGTCAGCGCCTCGCTTTACCTCGACCTCGGGGGGCTGGCTTGGCCATTAACATCAGCTTTGTTGCTTTGTGGCAAAGCAAGGCTCGAGCCCCAACAGTTAGGCCAAGCCATTGTCGACCCTACCCAAAAGCTCGAGACAAGTCATCATTACCCTCGCTTTGGAGTTTGTAAGGCTAGTTACAACTAATCCACTGTCAGAACCCCTGTTTCTTTCTCCTGGAAGCCAGCTCTCGACCCCAAGGAATAGTTCGATTATTCTATCTCCTGCTGAACTGTACTGTTTTGATTATGGGCCAGACAGTAAAAAATTCTCTCTGAACCTGTCCTTTTTTTTTTGCTTGCAGCAGGGAAGAAGAGGCCAGGAGAGTGATGAGGAGGAGACTTTGCTGCACTCTGCGCTGCATTCCATCGCATGCGTCGGAGACCGGGAATCTTTGGGTGCCTGCAGCGGAGTGATGAGAAGATGGGCTAATCTAATCACTTGTTAATCGGCTGCTCGCTTGCTCGTCGCCCTTTTCTCGTGCCTGCTGATGGTGACCACGTGCTCGGATGGACCGATTCGAATTCAGCCGAGAGACAGGAGCTGGCTATGAGATGTTCTCCTAGTAGCTTTTTCCGTTTTGTTAATCGCTTCGATTGTTCTTCTTTCGCCTTTTGTATATGGGAATAGGCTAAGTAGTCTAGTCATACTACATCTAGTGGTCACTGTGTCAGGGTTGCTCTTTTAGACGTGTGCACATGTTCTCGTGTTGGAGTGTGTGATAGGGTAGTGGAGAGTTTTAGAAGAGCTAGAAAGAGGATGTAGAAGTTCATATCTTGATCTTTAATTAATGTTGGCTCATTCATCATTTCGTCTTTGCCGACCTGAAAACGGTTACCTGTTTTAGCTTTGTTCATGTGTATTTCAAGCCTCAGACCGTTATCATGATGGCAACTGCAGAGAACATCCTCTTTCATCGTTACTTTGCATCAGGCTTAATCATTCGCGGCATCTTTGCACCCAGTTTTAAACGCACCAGATTCAAGTTGAAGAATTCAACTTTGCACACTTTTTAGCCTCAAGGGTCCTTGAATCCACGTGTAAGCCACACAGACGACTTGAGCGTATCATAGGATTTTCACCATGCGTAAGAAGTTGAGAATGGTTTGAATTGAAACCGGTTTCTATGGTTTGGTTTTTTAATTGGATTAACTAATTTGGTGTATAGTGGGTCGATATATGTAATGGTTTGATTTGGTTTGGTTTAACAATTTTAATGGTTTAAACCAGTTTGGATCAGTTTAGAATTAGTCTGACTAAAATTAAATCTTGCGTTCACACTATAAAATTTTAGCGAATTTGACTGAAATTTGTTGCAAATGACTCAAAACAACAGTCGGCTACTTGTGCAAAATTATGTGATGAGATCCACATGTAGGCCCTACATTAAAAGCCGGACCCTAAAACTTAAACCTCGCGTTCACACTATAAAATTTTAGCGAATTTGGCTGAAATTTGTTGCAAATGACTCTCAACGACAGTCGGCTACTTTGTACTACCTTTGTTCCAAATTACTATTCATTATTGACTTTTTTTGTTTAACATTTGACCATTCGTCTTATTTAAAAAAATTTACAAGTATCATTTATTTTGTATGTGATTTGCTTTATCATCGTATATACTTCAACTATAACTTATTGGTTTATATTTAGACAAATATTTTGAATAAGAGAAATGATCAAAGATAATGAAAAAAAGTCAACAACGAATAGTAATTTGAAACGGAGGTAGTACAAAATTATGTTATGAGATCCACATGTGGGCCCGCGTCAAAAGTCAGACCCTAAAAATAAAACCTCGCGTTCACACTATAAAATTTTAGCTAATTTGGCTGAAATTTGTTGGAGATATCTCAGAATAAGAGTTAGCTACTCTGTGCAAATTGTTTTAGCTATATCAATATACGGACCCCACATCATAAGATATATCCTTATTATGAGTAGTTAGTGAAAACCAGTTTTAATATTTGGGTTGAAACATATTATTTTGGTTTGGTTAGGAGAGAAAAGTTAAATGGTTTGGATTAGTTCGGTTCGAATGCTAAGTGAGTGAGATTGGATTGGTTTGTACATATGCTATATGCTAGAATTAGTATGGATATGTGTGGATTTAGTTTGGTTCCGGAACTATTCTCAGCTTGATGTGTAAGCCACAGAGACGACTCGTTTTGATAAAACAGGTTGAAACCTCCGTAGGCTGTTAGATGGTGGTTTGTAGGGCGTCGTCAGATGATGTTTAACAAGACATGCGACATGTTAGCAACCTATGATTCCCACCACCCACCTATTTTAACAAGACACAATGGTTGCTAAAATAAACACATAGTGCAAGGTTAATACTACTTAAACGAATTCCATCCACCATCGCGACCAATAATCTCTGTACGACACATGATTCGGTAACATTTATTTGGCTGGTTGTATGGTACGGTGAGACGTACTCATTGGTTAATCTGGACTTGTCAAAACACTGTTGACAAACAGAAGAAGACACATGGACGCGATACAGACTAGGCACGCTCGCGATCCATATGCGTCTCGTTCTTACTAGCAGCTAGCCGGGAGGAGCTGCGATCATCATGTGGTGGGGGTGGTCGGTCTCGGATAATTGAAGGGGTAGGTGATCGGATAGCGTCGACGGGACCAGAGAGGCAACACCAGAAAGAAGATGCTGTCGCGATTACATTGACGAGTAATAATGTAGTATCGCCCAGCCGCGGCCTGCCTGCCTGACGAGCCATCCATCTCCCCTACTATTCCGCAGTGCCACTCACATGGTCCTGCGTGCGTGCAGATCGACACCCCCATCAGTCCATTTCCTCTCATGCATGCACAGCGCAGTGTGGGAGATCTTTATATTATATGTGTAAAACAGAACATGACGTATAACTAGCACATAATAGTAGTAGCTGTGCTTGCCGCGCTGCAAGTGAGCTCCGTTGGCTGTGTCAGTGTGAAGCCGACACCGCCTAGCAGCTGCGCTGACCCGATGCCTTTGACTGCCACTGCATGTTTCCACCGCCTTGTCAAACAACGGAAGCGAAGCGATCGGGGGGGGAACTGACTGGATCGAACACCCTCCGGATCATCAGGGCACAGGAGGCCCGCACAGCGGCCTGATCACCGGCAGCTCTGAACTCTCTGGGCATGGAGCACGGCAGATGGTGGTGGACGCCAGTAAGATCTGCGCCCTCACTCACTCTAGCTAGCTAGGTTTGGTTGCGACGGGACGTCCTGGTTGTACACGTAGTCCCGTAGGTGCGATCGGGGCAGGGGGCCGCCCGGGCGGGCCCGGCCGGGAGCGCGCGCAATCATGGACCGCGGCACGGCACGGGATAGTAGTAGTGCGGGCATAGGCTTTTCTCGTTGCGGATCGATCGGGTCGGTGCGGTTGGTGCCGCGCGGTAGCGGTGGAGGGGACGGGAGCCGGGGGCGCCGATCCAACAAGCGGCTCGTGCCGGGAGGGGCCAGGCCGGCCGGGGACGACACCTCCACCGCTGACGCCTGATGCGTGTAGAAAGTGCGTCAGCAGAATTGTGCTCTAGCTATCTGGCGCCATGGCCTAACACATGGATGCCGCCAGCCTGTTGATCGGTACCCGGCAGACAAGGTGTACGGCCAGAGAGATCGACGTAGCACCGTCGAACCGTACGCCGCCGCCGACGCCCAGGATGGGATGTGAGGAAAGGTTACGAAGTGTCACTGTGTCAGGGCGCGCGCGGCAAGGAAAACTGCGGCAGACAGGTCTGTCCGCGGCGGAGTGAGGCAAACCATGCCTCTCAAATTCTACCCCCAAAGTCACGGTAAAAAAAGAAGATTTCCATCCTATCAAAATGTCATAGCATGTCTGGAGTACTAAATGTAGATGAAATAAAAAACTAATTGTACAGTTTTGTTGTATTCTATGAGACGAACATTTTGAACCTAATTAATTAATTTTTAGATAATTTTTTATACATACAAACAAAATGTTATAGTGGTGCAGGTACATAGAAACCAAAGTTTGCTCTCAATTTCGGAATGCCATGTGGCCTCTACGGTGGTTTCTGCCAGCCGAGCTGAAAAGGCGTGCCTAATCAGTAATCACAGCCGCGGCGAACTAGGCCGGACAGGCACTGGTTCGGGCTTGATCAGCCTGATCCAGATCTCAACCACATTGTACACGAACGGCATTCATTATTTGTGTTACTAGCTGCGATCTCGCGTATCGGCATCAGCATCAGTACAGCGCTCCATGCTCATCACTCGTACAGTACGTCCTCGCAGATTGATTAGGCACGAAACGGAAAGGGCCTTTACGCCTGCTGCATACTGCCGGGCTGGAGGATTGGTAGGGCGTGCCGTGCCTGCGCGTCAGAAATTGATCGGGACGCTAGGATGCGCGCGTGCAGTACCCTCTTTCACGGTTCCACTCGACCACTCCTACCTCGACAATTTCGTGCCGTATGGTATTGGTATCGCATCGATCGGCAGCTGCCTGCCGCTTTCTGGCGATTTCTTGCTTCCCGCAGCGTGGGGGTTGGTTGGTGAACAGGAACGAAATCATCAGTGAGCAGTTTTCTTGACCGTTTTAACGGCTCCCTATTTTTTCCCCAGTTTTTCCTATATCCCACAGCACTAACTCCTGCGCACCCTGCGCTGATCCACTCTGCGATGCTGCCGCTCTGCGCGCATGGCCGCACGCATGCTGCATGCACTTGGGCCACGGCCTGCTAACTGCTAGCCCAAGCATCATGGCCATGCCTGCCTTTGCTGCTGTGCATGCATGGTGTCTCAGAAATATACGGAAGTGCAGGTGGCCATTTCGTTTCATTATTTTTTCCTTTGCAGTTTCTTTGTTTTTGTTTATACATACTTTGTGATAACTGAAAATAATGTTTCCTGATCCATTGTTTACACAAATAATTATTGATTATAGCTTGGTCTATTGATCTTCTGATTTTAATACCGATCCATCTACGTGGTACTGCATGAGACGACCTATAAGATGGCTAGTGGGTAGCAATGTACCTGACCTTAAACATGGGGGAGTCGGGAACAACACAAGTGCCACGTTGCCGCCGTCCACTAACTGCCTGGAGCCGGTCCCAGCACTAAGATCGTTGCCGCATGCTTTTCCTACAGGCAAGGATCTCGACAAATTCCAGTAAATTCTTAGAAGGACGCACTCTATTATTGCCCCATGCGGAGAAATGAACAATGATACAGAGTGCATCATTAGCAAGGGATAAAGTTGCTCCATTTTGCAGAAAAAAGAGGACGAATCAGTTGACGGCACGTTTGGTTCGCGTCATGGAAGCATGCGGAACTATCTGATCCTCTATCCGAGCCTAATCTCATTGTTTGGTTTGACCGTACGGATCACCCCCACCAGCAGGCTAAAGTAACGTACCATTCCTCTCAAAACCATTGTACACAGAGTCATTCGATCCTACCGATGCTCATGCCATGCAGAACTAACCGATGCTAGACAGGATCACTCTCCAAACCAAACACGTCGTAAGTGTGCTAAGCTGCTAGCATTGGAAGAGGAAACATTTCGCATGTTCGTGCAAAATGGAGCACCTCCCAAACCATCTTCATTTTCCTCTTTCTTTCTTTTTTCTCTTGGAGAAGAATCATTTTCATGCTTTCAAATTTCTTACAGATTTTACTTATATTGTTGCAAAAAATATCCAAAAAATATATTTATATTATTATATTATTTTACTTATATTGTTGCAAGGCAGATAGTAGTATAGCACTCTCATCGTGACCTCGTTTTCTAGACCTTTTTTGGGCTGCTGGCAAATTGTTCTTTGCCCATTGAGGATTGGCTTCATCAATGTCATGCTTGTGTCATCAGGTCCCGCACACTCTTCACGTATCTTCAGTCGTGTCTTCTTTTTTCCTGGGCACAAACTGATGAGGCTGAAATCCGATGGAGTCCATAGTTGAAAGACAAGCTAACACACTTGTCGGAATGGCATTTCCGACAAGTAAAGAAGTCCAGATCTCTGTAACCACCGACCATATATCTGCAACTTACTAGTTTTTAGGAGAGATTCAAAGTACTAAAAATATTTTCCACACAGTTCAATATTTAAAATTTTCAACTAATAAGAGAAGCACCACTTTAGAACAAAGGCAGGACAACGAATAATCAGCACTGAACTGCAACTAATTCTGCCACTGCCATGCCTGGATAACAATCTGTTACGAAATAACCGAGAGAGGCACAATTTATGTGAAGTATTCTTTTCTGAGTCTCAGAATCACAAAATCTCACCTAAATATATGTGCAGGGACAACAATAGCAATAGATATTAGAGGATAATATTATCTGTATCATTTGATGAAGCACTAACCAGAGAGAGAGAGAGAGAGAGAGAGAGAGAGAGAGAGAGAGAGCATATGATCGATTTCAGCATATGATCACGAATACCAAGATTCCCTTAGCTCGGACCTCATTTTCTGTTTCCTGTGAAAGTACAGGCAATACTACCGTTCCTATGGAATGATTCCAGGTGTTTCCTGTGTTCCAAACGCTAGATGACATCAGTGAAACAAAGAAATGCCATTCCTCCAAAATTCCTTTGAAAAACTGCAATCCAAACGGGGCCTAACAACCTGCCACATGCCCACATTGGTTCAAAAACACATGGAGAAACGATGAGAAAGAACCTGGCCAAGCCGGATCCTCTCTCTTTCGGTGGAGGGAACGCCCCGCGCCTCGCTCCCGGAGGCGATAGGGCCGAACCCTAGCCGTCGTCGCGCTGCTTCGAGCCCTCCTCCCTTGTGCCTCTGCTCCGCTGCCACCTAAGTGTGTCGCCGGCTCCGCCGACTTCGTCGGGCCGCTGCAAGGACAGTGGTGGCAAGGCACTCCTCGCCCGCTGCGGTGTGGCTGAGGCGACCACATGTTGTCACTCTTCATTGGCCATCCTTCGGCGCGTTGGCTCCGCTTGGGTGGGCTTCGGCCTAGCTCCAACGGTCTGGGCCGGGCACAACCCCCACTAGTTCCGACGAGGGCGTCCGACGCTGGGTAGCAGGTACCCTAGATCTGGGGTAATTCCCAGCGGATCCTGCGTGCGATGGCGGTGCCATGGTGTCTGTGAGTGTTGGCATCATTCTCGTCGGCTGCTCTGGCTTCCTTTGGTGGGCTGGTGGTAATCTACTCCATGTTCGACATTGTCCTAGTGCCTCTTCCCTCGCGCTCCCGCAACGGCCGTGGGTGTCTCCGATCGTGCTCCTTCTTTCTTGCGCGGTTGCCCCTTGGGCCTATGTTGGGACCCGCTGGCTGTGGGGGAGGGGGGTTGGTCTTTGCTTCGGCATCCCCGGTGGCCCTACCCATGGTGATGCCCACTTCCACGCCTCGCTTCTCAACCGCAGGTCCCATGGTTGAAGCTCTAGCTGGATTCACTCGAAGTGATCCGCATTTTAGGAGGACGGGTCTAGGATCAGGTGATTACTTAGTTTGTTGAGGGCAGCCTGCAATTGAGGCAGCTGGCTCTCGGGTTAATGGTGAGAGCCCACTCTGCCGGTTCCATGGGAGTGGTGCAGCTCTAGTCCTTATGGGGCCTTACAAGAAGGTTTTGACGCTTGCATGGTGTGGATTTCACTCGGTGGCATCTATGTTGGGTAGGTTTTTCCAGTTCTTTGGATAGCGATCCTCAAGCGCAAGCTTGGGTCCGGCAGGTTGGATCGGGCAACGAATTTTCTTGCTGGGGGCGTTGCCTTAGGGTCATGTCCTGTGGCGGTTTGTAGGGTTCTCCTAGGTGAAAACCAAACGTGACGCCGGTTTGATGCCTTTGCCTTCTCGAAGGCGTTGTTTTTTGGAGTTCTATCTGGTGCTGTGGCGTCGAAGCTTTGGACCCCGCTGATGGTCCGACCTTGCATGTGTACGATGGATTTTTGGCTTTTTAGGTTTTTTTCGCCTAGAGTAGCCTTGGATTGTCTCAGGAGTGGCGCCTAAGGGGTCCTATTGTGGAGTTGTAAGTAGTTGATGTTTTAGTGAACGTGTGCTTCATTGTAAACTGGTAATGCTAATATCCGACTTGGTTTATATATAAAGCTAAGAAATATCATGGCCTCGGCCGTTGGGTCAAAGAACCTGGCCAAGCCACTTCTGATAGTAATAGTAGGAAACGTTAATCTGGGAACGGGACGGAATTAATTGCAATGGATACACACATGAATAATGAGGTGTAAATGGTATCATTTCATACCAACATTGCATATTGGAACAAATCCATGTTCAAAGGTCAAGGATGACAAACACCTCTAACAAAAATAAGTGATAACATGCATATAAATTGCCATAATTGGAACACGAATATAAAAAATTGTCCAGTCAAGTCTATGTAAGAACAAGATGGGAAGGTGGTAAGCTCAACTGTGCCTAGTTCCTATCCTTTGTTCAAGGAAGATGGTATGCCCAGATAAATAAATTGGGTGGGAAATTGTAATATGTCATTTTTTCTCTCTCAAACATACTATTTTATTTGTATTTGTGAAAATTATCCAAGCATGCCATTCCTATATTTTCCTCTTATCGTCTATTTTATTTTTATTTTAAATTCCTATCTAATTCTCATCCTTTAACAAATTCTAGTATTCTATTACCAAGACTTGAAACTAGATAATCAAGTCAGATGGATTTCATAGAGATAAACGCCTCTCGCATCCTATGAAACTCTTCTATCCCTCTTCATGATAACCCTGCCACATTAGCAAATTTAATGCCATAAAACACCCTATGAAACTCTATCGAGACTGGCTTGTACCATTCTTATGCCCTATTTTCTCCAGAACTCAATTCTATTATTGTGAATAGACCGTTGGCACATCTCAGGATGCACTAAATGGCCCGAAAAACAACAAGGCATAACGGTTGCACAATTATTAGAATTTTGAATCTACATAAGTGTAACATACTACCTCCGTTACTGTTTGTAAGGTGCACATGCATATTAAGATTTAAAATTTACAATCTTTGATCAATAATTTAACCTATATTTTTATTTTTTTATAATATAAATTTGAAATGCTTGAATTTGTAATCAAATGTAATTTCTAATGATCATAAATTCATCACCATAGACAATATAAAATAAAATAAATAAATAGCCAAATTTTAATTTTGGAGACCATGCCAAGTCATATCACACCGTATAGACTAGATCAGAGAGAGTAGTTAAGAAATTTAAAACTACTTGTATTGATTTTGTACATACGTTCATATCTGGAAAAATTATGATTTGATGAAGTTTTTACCCAATAAGTTATTTAACACTATTGTGATGATTATTTCTTAAATATAATGACCTAAAATTGGAGTTAAATCCCATTTTGGATGTGGATCATAGATCAAGTTTCAGAAGTTTTAGACCACTTCAATATGTTTCTACATGCTACATTTTATGAGCATATTTGCTAGGAGTTATGTTCCAAATTACTAGTCGTTGTTCACTTTTTTCTCACGATGTCTAACAATGTTTGTATTAAAAAAATTAGACCAAATATACAAAAAATAAGTTACGTTAAAAAGCATATTTGATTATAAAATAAGTTATAAACAAAATATGAAATATAAAAAGAATAACTCACATTTAAAGTATCTTTGACGCATCGACGGAGCGTGAAGCAACATGTGGGGGGGGGGGGACGCGATATTGTGCAATAGAGCTGTGACTTGAGCCATACCATTTGTAGGCCACCCGAAGCACGACGTTTTGGTACGCTCCAAAACACGGCATGATATGATAGTTTTTGGGTCGTGAGGGCCGTACCGTACCTAGAATCTCGACACGATTGGTAGCATGGCCCAACACGAAACTTGGATCGTGCTTGGGCCGGCACGACACGAAGATGGCCCATTGCACTAACGTGCATAATTATCTATATATTTTTTATTTTCCTTTTCACAAACCTCAAATAACTACTACTTCCTTCGTTTCAAATTATATGTTGTTTTGACATTTATAGGTGCATAATTTTTACTATGTCTTTAGACATAACGTATATCTAGATGCATATCAAAATCTTTGAATCTAGAAAAGTTAAAATGACCTACAATTGAAAACAGAGGTAATACTATATAAGAGAATCATAGAAATCTACCTTTAATAAATGAAATTATATCAATTACTCCCTCCGTTTCAAATTATTTCGTTTGACTTTTTGAATCTAAGTTTGACCGGTCGTCTTATTCAAAATGTTGTGCAAATTATCATATTTTTTTATAGTGGCTTAATTTATTAATAAAAAATCTTTAAAAATTCCTTAAATTTGACTATATTTACATAAGATTTTTTTGAATAAGACGAGCGGTCAAACTTGTGGTAAAAAAGTCAAATGAACTATAATTTGGAACGGAGGTAGTATTATTTATAAAACGTGAAAATTAGCAATATTTTCTATAGCCACATGGCAATCCTAATGTTTACCAACAACATCTAATGTCAAAGGTGATTTGATCCATTAGTTTTATAAATTCTTGTATCATATAAAATAATAGTATATTAACGTATGAACGGTCGTAGAATAAGGAAATATATTTTGAGGGTCGTGTTTGGGCTGACACGACTTGAACACGAGCCATCGTATCATGAGCGGTGCTTGAGCCTAGGTAAAAGCTTGTCATGCCGTGCTGACACAGCATGACGTGCCTCGCGTGCTTAAAAGTCTAGGCACGAAATGATCTGCGGCACGCAAGGGCCGGGCAGTGCCATCACCGCACGACCCAAGTCCCATCTCTACTGTGCAACTGCAAATCGTATGACATAGCTAGGTAGTTAGAGGCCCGCTATCTGTTCTAACATCAAGTAGTCACTTCTAGCATGTGCACACAAATAGGTTGATCTCGAATTGCTGCGTGCGAGGACGGGGTTTTTTTTTTGCGATCCATGTGAGGACAGGCTGCAAACCATCCCTTCCTCTCGTTCCATTATAATTTTTGAAAATTAAAAAAAATACCATTATCAGATTAGTGACTGAGGTAACCACCGCCGATGATATATTTTCCAAACTATGAAAATTATAATGACATGAATCTAACTAGCCCTTAAATATTTATATGACAAGGGCGCAGGCGTTCAGTATGGCCTACATAGGTCATATTTGGAACATCTTAACTTCAACTTACAGTCAAAATACGCTGAAATTAGAAGCCAAACGACACACTTTTTGTAGCTTTTTTGGCCACACTTCTCCCCACCACTCACATTTGTACTAAAACGCAGCAGTTGGTTGAGACCCGCTTCTCAAATAAGCGCTATTTATATATTTGTATAGCTTATCTGAGAAGCGAGTCTCACGGCCATTGTTCCAAACAGGGCCATAGAGCTATGTTAGTGCTTTGACCATAAAATAAGTTATAAACAAAATAAATGGTACTTGCATAATTTTTATAGTGAGTTAAACGGTCAAACATTATAAATAAAAGCTATCAATAAATATCAATTTAGAACATAGATAGTAGTAGATAGATATACAATGCGTATGGATAGTAGTAGTAGATGGATATATAATGTGTATAGAGCCACACAATCGTCACCGCGCCCGGGATGGCTTGGTGCATCCACGATGTAAGGGTCTGTGTGTTAGTCACCTAGATTTTCAGTCCTCGCATGCATCCAAACAACAACTCGTCTCATATAAGATCAACGGCAAAAACAACCAAACATGACTGCCTGTGTGAGCTTAACCTATATACTTTGAGTGTATACTTTAAGCCTGCATTGTCCGACCATCCTAGTCCGAGACGTGCACCAGAACCAATCGCACCCTTAGACTATCTCCAACAGTGAGATCCAAAATACAAGAACCATTTCGCCATTTCGTATTTGCATAGCGCTACAGTTAAAGAGTTCCATACCCTTTTTGATCTTCTTCAATAATAAGACCAAAAAGAGAATCATTTCTGCGAATTGGTCTGCAGGAGAGAGGATACCAAAAAATTTAGGTCCTCTCTCTTCTGAAAACCCATTTTGGGTTTGGGTATAAATCCTCTGTTGGAGCCTGAAACAGTCTTATCGAAGACTTATTTTAAGTTTGGGTCTCCTTATAGATCCTCTGTTGGAGATAGTCTTATTATTTTTGAAAAAAAATGCAAACATATCCCAACCGGATCAGCTCTTAGGTTTGTGCGAATCTCCACACAAATCAAACGGTCCTCAACATCTGTTCGTGCTGCTGCCAAAACCCAACTCAAAACCCCCTCTCACTACCAAAAACAGGGCTCCCCATTCCGTGCCGCCGCCGTTTCGTCCCCACGACCTTCCCCAAACCCAAATCCCTCAGCTTCCACCACGGCGCCGCCGCCACCTCCAGCCCCACCGCTACAGCGGCCGCCGCTGTCCCCCTTCGTTGGCGACCATCGCGCGCGCGGCTGCCCTCCTCCCCGCCGCTCGGCTCCTCCTGCGCGCGCGCATGGCTTCCTCTGCCTCCGCCCCCCTCCTCGTCCTGCCCATCCCCTCCCCCTCGTCTTCCTCCGATGACTCTGACGACGCCAGGATCCCCCCGCACACGCCTGTGCTGGAGCCGGAGGTAGCCTCCCCGCCCCCGCAGCAGCAGCAGCGATGGCTGGAACTTGAGCGCGACTGCAACTTGGCAATGAAGTCGCTGGCGCGCGCGGGGGACGTCGACCAGGTGGTCGGCCTCTTCGCCGAGCTCGCACTCTCCGCCACAAGCGCCGGCGTGGCGCCCAACGTGCTCTGCTACAACACGCTCCTCAACGCGCTGGCGGAGGATGGCCGAACGGTGGAGACCATCAGAGCGTTCGACGAAATGCTCGCGGCGGGCGTAGCGCCCAACGCATCGTCCTTCAATATCCTCGTCAAGCTGTACGCGTGGCGGACCGCGCAGTTCCACCTCGCGTACGATGTGATCCACATGATGAAGCGGCATGGGGTGGTGCCCGATGTCGGCAGCTACTCCACTCTCGTCACGGGGCTGTGCCGCGCGGGGAAGCTTGACGAGGCGTGGGGCGTGCTTGATTGGATGCTGCAGGAGGGCTGCCGCCCGATGGTGCACACGTACACGCCCATCGTGCAGGGTTATTGCCGTGAGGGCCGTATCGAGGAGGCTAAGAAGCTGATTGACTTTATGGACAATGCCGGTTGTCCTCCCAATGTTGTCACTTATAATGTTCTGATCAGGGCATTGTGTGATGATGGCAGATTTGATGAAGTCGACCAGGTGTTTGCAGAGATTAAAATTAGGAGCCAGAAACCCAGTACAGTGACCTATAATACATATATGGATGCTCTCATCAAGAAAGGCAGGGCTAAGGAAGCACTTAAGCTGTTTGAGGATATGCAAGGTGAAGGGTTGTATCCGACAGCATTTACTTTGAGTATTTTTCTAAATTTCCTTTGCCGTAACTCGATGTTTTCAGAAGCCATTACCTTTTTAGAGAGGAGCACAGAGTTAGGTCGGTGTGCTGCTGCTGTTGCATACAACACTGTGATGAGCAGGCTAAGTGAACTGGGCAGATGGTTGGGTGTTCTGGAGCTCTTGGCAGATATGATCAAGAAGGGTATTGTTCCAAACGTGCGTACCTATAACATTTTGATTCATGGTCTTTGCGTACAGGGGGAGTTTTCCATAGCCAAGGATCTGGTCTATAATCAAGGGATTCCTGCAAATGTTGTGACATGCAATACACTCATCCATTGGTTTTACTACAGTGGAAAGGTTCGTGAGCTGGATGAAGTGTTTATGTACATGAAAGGAGTAAATATTTTTCCAGATGAAGTCACATATACCATAATGGTTGATGGATTATGTAGACAAGGAAAATTTGATGACGCTACTGATTGTTTTAAAGAGTCCCTCAAGACTAAACTGTCAAAGGATCTTCTTACTGTCCTCATAAACAGGCTTGTTCACAGTGATAGAATCTGGAACATCATTGATGCATTGAGAGAAATAGAAAAACAAGGTTTTGTCCGTGATCACAGTGTATTCGACTGTGCAATTAGATCATTCAGTATGGCTGGCTTTTGTCAGTACAGAAAGATATTTGATCTGGAATTTCTTCTTGATGAAATGTTGGGACCTGGCAAGGAAGTATACTCACCCCATAATGGTCAAGAAAAGAGATAAATCATGGGCGCAAGATGACAAAAGGTAAATATCTCTTTCAATTTGCCATCAAATACATCTGACCAGTTCTAGTCATCTCCAGATGGATTACGTCATTGTATATCATATGCTGAATTGCATTTCTTTTTCTGGTTGTTTCTGTGAACCTTAAAAAATAAAGACAAAGGGCAAATTGATACAATGTTAGTTTCACGTGTCTTCTGAATCATATGCATTTTTTAGACCAAGGGCAAGTTATGCAGATATTTTGTTACTGGGAATGTCCCACTTGTGAGATATAGGTTTCATTATTTGGGCTTTGAACTAATCTTAACAATTCCATTCCGTTCCGGACTTTATTATAATAAACTAATATGAAATAGACAATATACCTGTACACGGACTGCAGCTCACAGTTCAAACATAAATAACAAAATACACACAGTTCATAGTTCATAATTTAATATGCTCCAGAAAATTACTCTGCATCATTAACATAAAAGAAAGGATATTCATCAGGTACAGGATCAAACATCAGATGGTCGTCTCCAGATTCTTGAGCTGTTGGTTGCACAACTATCGCTGGTGCTACATCAGCATCAGCTACACTCGACAATTCTTCTTCTACAATAGTCATTGTAGCAAAAGGAGCTTCGACGCTCTCCCAATTGAAGTCATCCTCGCTAAGGAGGGCTGGTTCTTCACTAACCCGGTCTGCCAGTAAATAAATGTTGTCAAGGCTAAGGGGATCCAATGCTTCTTTTGTCAAGGGCGTCGATTCCCAAGACTGCCGGTCCTTGACTAGGTAGTACGTAGCCTCGGTGGATAGGAGCGCTAGGGTTTTTGCCGAGCTGCTCAATGGTGAACGGGGGTAAGATTAGGTGAAAGAGGAAGGGCGATTGGGATGGTAATTCTTCATTGATCCCTGAAGTACCGATTACATGGATTTATATAGGCTCACGGCCTGCTAACTGAATGGAAACAAACTCCTTAATCTACTCCTAAACATCAGGCTCCCTTGCCAGCTGCTGTTGGGCTCCCTCGCCAGCTGCTGTTGGGCGTGGACGTCGCCTGTACCGGATGCCCCACATGACATTCTTTAGCCTTCCTCTATATCCTGATCAATGGAGAAACTAATTAGCACGAGATGAAAGAAAAAAAAATGAAGTTCTCAGGATGACAAAGAAACATACACTTCCATGCTTACCTTTCTTGAAGCTTAAGGTCGTAGTAAACATAAAACAAAACATTCAATCTTGAATGTTCAAGCCTGCTTCTTTTCGCAGAGAAGATGCGCAAAAAACACTTCATTTGCGCTCACAGCCCGTGGCACTACAACATTGGCTAAGAACAAAGCTTGGAGCTCTGGAGTGTCGTGGCCAAAATTTTCCCACCTCGCAACTAACAGGAGACACACAAAAGTTAAAAAAACAACTGAAAATACAATTTTCAGCTGCAGCAGAATTCGAGTGTTAGATAATAATATTACTACCTGGATTGAGTTTCACGTTGGCTAATAGCACCTACAGTGCTAAAGTAACCAATTTACTTCTTATACTTCTCTAGTTGAGCAAATATCTTGTCCTGAACATCAAGATCTGATATTAAACCTCATGATGGTGGTAATAGACCTTTAGAAACCTCCTTTTTGCTTGGTAAAACTAGGATTGAAGTAGATTCCTTGATTGAGAAAATACCCAGCTGGATGTAGTGGACTATGCAGTTGCTTGTCCCACCTAGTATCAATTACTCTTGTGTATGGTCCATACACAGTTAACTTATTTCACAATCTTTTCTTCATATACTCCTTTGCTTTGTCCATCGCCTCATACAAGTATATCATGGAAAGTTTTTCATCGCTATCAGCCATCTGGATACACACCAATGGTTCAACCTGAACTTTTTTTCCAGCAAGCTGTACTTCAATCTACTAATCCCACCACCTCCAATTTTCTTGCCACAATGAAGACAAATCACGCTGTTCTTTTGCCCAAGGACAACCCTGCCATGTGACCAAGCAGGTTCCTCTGGCCTTGCCGGAGCTGGCACAGGGGAACGTGAAGATTCCCCTGCTGAGGAGGATGAGATGGTAGCCATGACCTATCCAATTGAAAAAGAGATGCTAGCTATCAGCTATCTGTTGATTCAAACTTTCAAAGTATGTAGCACTAGAAATTAGAAAAAAAAGATCAATTGTAGAAAATAATGTTAATCGATTAAGAATTCTAAACTAACTGATTTAGTCACTGCTTTGCTGATTCTTACTTTTGTAGTCTAGGAGAGGAGGCGATGAGCTGCAGCCGCAGACAGAGAAAATGAGCTGCTGCCGCCGCAGCTGCACACAGCTATGCATCTGCAGTGCTCTTTGACCAAATGCAGCTAGGGTTTCGCAAAGTGGCTTGTGTAGATAATATGAGCACAATATTGGGCTAGTAGCCCATTTTTGAACAAGGCATTTCATGAGTTTGGGCCGGTACCAAAACGCATGGAATGGCTGGAATTTGCCGGAACGGCTGGTACCGACCAGTATTTTAACTGGTACAGGATGCGAGCTCTTCTATCCTGGTCCAGGCACTGGTACAAGATATATGGGCCGCCAGAATGGAATTGATAACTATGCTTTGAATCCTAGATATCCATTTGGTTCTCTAATATAAGTGTAGTTGTAGGTCTGGTAATGTCTGGGGGTGGGAGTGAGGTCTGCGTGTGTAGTGTTGTTGTGTATGTGTACATGAGCTGATGCTACAACTGTACCTAGATGAGAGGCATACAAAAAAGAGAGATATTATCTATGCAGTGTAACTAACCATAATGCTCCAATGAGTTATGTGTGCTGTTTGGCGTATCAGGGATATCAAAACTAAGGTTTTGTTGTTTGTATGTTATGCTTTGGTGCTTATTTTGATGTATCAACGTTTTTTTTCTGTACTTATTGAGTTCTCATTTGTTGAATTCGGTCCTTGTATACAGCAGGATCACATAATTATCAGGTGAACCCTCTTGGTGCTATGTGCATCCTTCGCTATCTGCAAAGGGCAGAATGGACTGGTGTGAGGTGTTGGGTCTGCTCTAGTTTCACTGCGACAGTTGCAGAAGCTGAAGAAGTGTGACAGGTATAAACCTTTCCTTTACTTAAAATTTAAGCGATAGCGCTAGAAGAGGTTTAGTTTGTTGATTGTAATCAGAATTGTTTGCTGTGAGCCTGTGACTGTCAAACTGCCGTTGTTCTGAATAATTGCAAACATTTAACAAAGTATACCCGTACTCATTAGTATTTATATTGTAAATGTCTTAGACACTTCCGACTCCCCAATCCAGCGTGTTTTAGATATTTAAGATCTACACTATTATGTAACAAGATGACCATTAGACACTTCAGACTCCCCAATACAGCGTGTTTTAGATATTTCTGTTTGGAAGATTTTCTTTTATGACCTTTCTTGGTATCCAAGCTTGCATATACCTTTACTAGAGCAACTTTTATATACTTATTCTGTAATGCTGTTTTCTACCATGCAACATTACCGACAGAGGTCTGCACAGTATAAAGAACTGTATCATATTTCAAAGTGTTAAATGTTTGCTTTCCTAAACAATATTGTGGGCTACATGCTTTGCCACAGTTAGATACTTATGGATGGCTACCTAATCAAATGTTACAAGGTCCAGGTTACAATGAAAGCAATTGCATATTTGGATCCAGTCAATTTACCTAAACTAAACTTATTGAACATCACAAAATCCAGGGATAGTCCATGTCTATGAATATGAAAAGAGACAGAACAGAGCCTCGATCTTGTGGGTAATAAACATAAGCATCCATGCTGTCAATGATGGCCTGAGTTGAGAGCCTCATGGGCAACAGGCCATAGGCCTCAGTGATTTAGCCATGGAGTTTCACCTGCATAACAATATTGGTTCAATTGCCACCACAGCATTGGTCGTATGTGGTGCGGAGTGTTTTGTCAGGGTCAACATTGCCGTGAAAGCATCTCTGTTGAGTGAGTGTGCTGCCACTGTAGGACTTCTGTTTTGCTACTTCCTGAGCTCTCCATGGCTTCTAGAATGATCCACGACCTTCTTTCTGGAACGCGAAGCAGCAATAATATTCAGCCTGTCCAGCCGTCCAAAATAAAGGTTGGGCCAACACTTGCCCAATATCCAAATTGGTCCTATCCACTAAAATCAAAACTAAGCCAGGCCCAATAGGTCCGTAGATATAGACTCAACTCCAGTAAGCGTTTTTGCCTGTCCAACCCCATTTTTCTCCAAGATGTAACTTCTTTTGACTTGTACAGAGTAAGCGTTTTTGTTAAGGGACTAATGTGCCTCTTATGCATCACAGTATTGTCCAAGTTAATTAGAGTGACATCTTAATGCTTCCTTGAGTGTTTGTCTGTCTACTTTTTACCATAACGAGAAATATGCTTTTGAACTTTATAGAGCGAGATGAATTATGTGCTTATAGTTGAGTACTTGCTAGGTTGGACCTGTCATGCTGAACAATCTGACATTTGTAACTAAATGATTATTGCGTCGCAATTATGGATAATACTATTACTGTAATCATTATGTGGATCTCCATGTCTTAAATGGCAGCCAACTTTACATTAAGGACCATTATATCAATGCAATAATCAGCTGGGAAGCAATTGCAAATGTGCAAGTTGCCACCAGGAAATCCCTGAGTTGTAGCTGTCCTGGCAGTCTTCTTTTTGCTCTGAATAAAGGAAGTTGATTTTTTAGGCGTTTGAAAAATGCATGTTATTCAACACTGAATTCTCAAAGTAATCCATCACTTTGGACTCATTTGTTTACCCTGCTTATCAGGTGGTTTGGTCTGTTCTGGGAGCTGCTGTTCGATCCTCCGCTGCCACACTGGCGCCCTCAGCGTCTTGCACCTCTCTGTTGCTGCTGCCGCTGCCCACCGGTCAGCCGTTGCACCCCTTGCAGTGGCTACCTGCACTGCCACCGGGCTCCACCACAAAGCTTCTGGTTATCTCACATGGTAGTCTTGGGGCTTTAGGCGCAAAGAGTCTCCTGCCCAGCACTTCCGTGCAGTCGTACCCTCATTTTTCATGCTTCCTGCTGTCTGCCTGTGCCTTGCCGGGCTTCTGTAACTGTAAACCCGAGCGGCCAGAGCTGTGTATGTGGAACACCAGCGCCTCCTGGACAGATGGTCGTTGTTCCTGACGCAGCGAGCACCTTGGGCGTGGTGCTCCTTGGCCTTCTATTGCCACATGGATGCTCAGAGCCCGATGGTCTGGAGATGAGCTTTGGAGCCAGTCACTGGGAATTCAGAAGACACTGGCAGTTGGTGGGTATTTTGCATTGTTGTTTCGTTTCCATGGAGCAAGCAAGCAAACCAGGATGAATAACTGGATGTGCTCTGGAGAAGTAAAGGGAAGGCAGATCCAGCTGTTTGGGCTTTCTTTTCCTTAGCGCATAGGAGTATCCTAAAGCCTTGTTAAAGTAACTTTGGCGGGTGGAGCACTTCTTTCATACCATTTTTCGAATGGTGGTGGCGTTGTCGTGCGTTGCCACTTGTCCTGAGGCTATGGGTCTGTTCGGGCTGCCTGGCAAGCCGCTCGCATCTTCTATATTTTGGGGGTCTGAATTTTATTTCTATTTTTTTAGACGACGTATTCAATGTTGCAGACACTATTCGTTGATATGATGTTGTGGATTTGCTATTCGATACTGTAGATGATGGATTATGAAAGTGTTAATATAGCAGGTGGTGTTCTTCAATGTTTGAAACGTTTGATTTTCGATGTTACATTCCACTGTCTGAGCCTCCCAGGTATATATGTTGTCCTCCGGAGGTGTTGTGATTCAGCTCCTGCTGAATGAACGCAACCCACACCAGATCCTGGATTCCTGGCCATCTAAATGAAAATTATCAAATTTCATGCACCAAGTCGTTTCTTTTACGTGTTTTTGGTAGCTACGGAGTATCAATTATATCTCTTTAATTTCCTATACACGGATTTATCCGTTAGTAGGCAACTTGGGAACTACTGCGTGGGTTCTTGTGTAGCTTGGTCTGAATTAAAAACCTTTATCGGATCTCAACAACCGCATGTACATGAAATGAAACCCACATTCATGTGCGTATCAGCATCAGCATCAGTGCAGTTGGCCCTCAGCCCTGGCATCTCGTAAACACTCTATCAGCATCAGCATCAGTGCAGTGTCGTATTTACTGCAGCCTGGCTTAGCACCACACATGCAGGCTCGCATGGGCCAGGCCTGCCGAATGCAGCGGGCTTGTGTTTGGTTAACGTTTGCACCCAGCCAAGAAAAATAGGGACGCTATTTGGTTCCATGCATCCAGCGTTGCTGATCTACCTTTTCTCTCTGCACGCTCGTCCATACGCACTCGCTGCCGCACCGTGCAAGCCAAGTCCACGAGAACGTTTCCACTCAGCCAAGGCCGGGAAGCACGTTCTTCTCCCGCAGAGCTAGGCTGAGCTCATCGGCCAGGCAACCAATTATCGAAACGCTGGAGCCTGGTTGGGCTGGGAGCTGCTGTCAGATCCTCCGCAGGGGAGCCTTTTACTGCCTTAAGCGCAGAGCCTCCTGCCCAGCACGCCCGTGCACGCTGTACGTTCCCAAATTCCACCTGCTGTAGCTGTACGTTCTCGCATGCATGGCATCCATCCATTGGCTCCTTTGGCGACGGGGCTTCTCCCAGCGAGAGCGTGCGCAAATAACAACCCTTGGCTTTGCTACCCGACGGCCGGGAAGGGAACGATGGACAACATCTGGATTGCCGCTGCGGCACTGCCACATCATTTGCGCGCAGTCGAGTGGCGCAAATGGATTCGCAGCTGGAGTGCCTGCAGTCGGGCTGCTGGGTAACTGGGCTTAGCTCCGAGAAATCTACTTAGGACGCAAAGAAATGTGAAGATCTTGGGCCGAGGAGTCACGGAACCGGCACAAGTTGTTGGACCGCGCGCGCAAAGAGAATGATTTTGTGGCGATGGGAGAACCCGAGGACAGGCCGCTGCTGCAAGCACCCGCCGTTACAAGCCGGCGCTCCTCGACCGTGGCGTGACCGGTGGAGGATCCCGCGCGACACGATTCAAACACCGCGCAACTCCTCCGCCCGCACCGGCCGCTTGGGAGCGGTGCGGCGGCGCAGAGACGGTGGGTGGACGGTGGTGGCCGGCCGGCGTTTCTCGCCCACACGGTACGCCACGAGGCGGTGGTCACTTCCCGCGACCTCTGGCTCTGAGAGGAAAGGAGCGACGACTAAAAAGTTTTTCCTGGGCTGGGCCTGGGCGGCACACGCAAAGCCGGCCGGCCAGACAGGCCGTGTAATTCATGTCCGAAGGTGACCCGAGGACCGGCCCCGCAGAGACCCTCGTCCCTGAAAATGGCATCTCAGCTTCAGCTAGCGTGTGGTTGTGAAAGCATGCGAATGCATTCACAGTCTCACATATGCCATGGATCGACCGAAAGTTTAAAAATATCAGTCGCGTGTGCAAATGCGAGGTGATGTAGCTATACGCATATAAAAAGTGTCTAAAGTAGTATCAGCTAGCCATCACTAGTTTGAAAATACTACCGTATCGATCAATCTGAAGTAGCAATGTAAAATTTGAAACAAAAAGCATGAAACCATAGTTGCAAGTTTTCCAACATTAGCAAACAGGATACAGATCGAGAGACTCGATCTACAGATGAGCGAATATCCGATGCCCATTCAGACAGGGCAAAAAGAAATCACACCCGCCGGTGGGCTGGACACAGCTACACGTACTCCTGCATACGCATGCGTTATTGCGGGCTGACTGGGCTCGCTTTGGCAAGGAGCTTGGTTAGGCTAGGGTTCCTAGCCCTAGTGCACGCCCAACCATAGCTAGAGCTAACTACTAGTGGCTAGATAGGTTGACCTTGGCTGTCCATTGTCTAAACAAACCGGTTAATTAGCTAAACAAACCAGCTCAGCATGCAGCTGCTAGGCCAAAGTTGGGCGCACAAGATCACAATCCAAGTCAAGATTGACTTTGCTCTGCACATAATAATTTAGTAATCTGGCCGGTCCATGGATGCTGATCTTGCGTTGATCTCATCTTTCCCCAGCCGCCGCCCACAGGCCTAGGGTGGGTAGCAGAGAATATCCAAAACCAGTGTGAAACCACTCGCTTCACCAACCCCAGCTCGCCGGCCGGCCTCAGCTCCTGAGTGCAATCCGTGGTCCAGGTGTTGGCACGCCGGCGCCGCGGCAGATCTCTCGATCGCGCGTGATCGAGAGAAAGATTTGGCGATCCCCACAGCCCGGGGATAGGCGGGGAAAAAAGGATTAGCTAGCTAGCCAAGCAAACAAACGGCCGGGGCAGAAATAATGGGGCTGATGAGAGCCTGAAACCTGCCTGCTGTCGCCGCACACGTCCTCGCCGGCCGTCGCCATCATCATAATTTCTCCGGCCTCTCCCAGAAAAATAAAAGCCTCTGGATCACCAGGCCTGCACCTGCGACTGCGACGGCGCTGGCAACAGCGATCGATGTCGACCAAAGCTGCTGATCGATCGGCCACGCCCGCACTGCATTATCACGGTCGTCGTCGTCGCTGATCCTTGATCTCCAGGATCCGTCGTGAAACATTTTGATTAGCTTAGCAGATGCGCATTACCGGCGGCGGTTTGACTCGATCTGTTGCCTGCAGCATGCATGCATCATCAGCGAAACAATCAAGCATTTTGTGGCGTTGTCGCGCGATTATGGTGTTGTATCGACGGGGTGCGGAGTCCGGGTTACTCAACCCCCACTATCTAGCCGAGCCGACTGACGACTGACTTTCTCCGCACTCCATAGTGTGATGATTACAGCCTTTGACAATGGCAGCTTTTGGCCGGTGATCTTCTGTGGCCGTGGTGGTTGATTGCTTTGTTCTCCTCAGTGGGATGGTCAACGGGCAGGGACAGTGTTTATTCTAAACTGAAAATTTCGGGAGAAGAGAACTGCCCGTTGCCACCAGGGAAAATATATAGCATGCGCCGCGCTACCATGCTTTAGTTCACTATATACAAAAGTGGTTACAAGAAATTTTCTTTTGGTCAAGTAGATATGTTAACATAATAACAGCATCAACCATTCTATGCAAAAGCACCATTAGTTTGTGGCGGTGGTGCACTCTTTGGGGCATGCATTGGGTTTAAATCCTGGTTATAAGTCCTTGGTTACATAAAAACACAAAGCATTATACAAAATTTCAACCCAAACGGCGACCTGAGCATGCTGAAAAAGGAAGAAGATATTTTAGGAGATCATAACACGACAATATATTAATTTGGAATGCGCATTTCTTTTTTATATATATTTGTCTTTATACTACGCCTGTTTGATGAGCTGAATTTTTGTGTGAAGCGTAGTCACAAAAGAAAACCTTAAGGAGAAATGATACCAATGTGTTGATGAATGACCGGAGGATTGCTAAAGCATCTTTTTACCCATAAATATCTAAGATCTTTTCCACGGAACCAAACACACGCCCAACCGTGAATTGTATTTTATTTCATCCCAGAAGGGCAGCGTTATGTCTTCTTTTGCATACATTGCACTCCGGTCGACACCGAAATGGGACGTACGTGCAGGCGTATCATGCATGTAATTGACTTTAGCTGCCTAGCAGTCGTGCGTTAGTGCGATGATTGTGTTGTGTGAATTTCAACGTAGAAAGCTGGAGCGTGTGAATCTAGCTAGCAAACGCTGGTTCCCGGAGTCAACCGGCAGGATATTATTTGCCGGAAAAACGTCAACGATATAACACTACGGGAAACCCGACGTATGCCGAGTGTCCAGCCCTTTGCCGAGTGTATTCTGTCGGGCACTCGGCAAAGAAAGCCTAAACCCTAAACCTTGCCGAGTGCCATTGGCAAGGCACTCGGCATACACGGGACACTCGGCAAAGAGGTGTTTTGCCGAGTGTCAGGCCGGAGACACTCGGCAAAGAGGTGTTTTGCCGAGTGTCAGGCCGGAGACACTCGGCAAAGAAGGCGCACGTGCTCGTCAACCCCCACGCACGCCACCGGCCGTTCGCGGCCGTCCGTAGCCGTTTGGGCGGCCACCGGTTTGCCGAGTGTCGGGTCAAAGACACTCGGCAAAGAGCACCTTTGCCGAGTGTCAGGTCAGAGACACTCGGCAAAGGTGCGGCACGTGTGCCACGCGCGCCCACGTCCGACGACGGCCGTTTGAATCGTCACAGTTTTGCCGAGTGTCCTCCAGCCGACACTCGGCAAAGAGGTGGCAAAAAATTTGAAAATTTGAAAAATTTTGAAAATTTGAAAATATTCTTAAAAAACTTGGAATTCAAACATAAAAGTTTGAAAATTTAAAAATATTTTTGTAAAACTTGGTGGGTTTGCCGAGTGTTTACCAAGCAACACTCGGCGAAGCTAGCCTTTGCCGAGTGTTTCTTGATAAACACTCGGCAAACTCAGGACCTTAGTTTTTAAACTTATGTTTTTGGGGTCCAAACTTTATTTTTTTTCTAGTGATACTTGTCAAAGGCTCTTTATATCTTATGTGGAGTCTGTGGGAAAAGGTTGAGATGATTTCGAAAAGTTTATATATACGACCCTTTCCAATCGGAGCATATCCCCATAGAAGTTTCGGAGAGTTGAGAAGGAGACAGCTGGATTTCGAAACGAAGTGAAGTTGAATTAGAGTTTGAGTTCATAACTTTTTCTATAGGCAATAGATGACATAGATTGCTTCATTTGAAGTTATCATATTTTTCCGGACCCATTTGATATTTTTTAAATTATTTCTACGCCCTTCTCCGCATGAAATAATGAAAGTTATGAAGAAATTCTGAGCTATATAGGCATGAAATAATGAAAACATTTCATTGAAGCATAGAATGTGCATTGTTGAATGTATTTGACAAGATATTTTGATATGTATTTGATCAAATTTGAAAAATTTGGTACGGCGCAAATGTTCTGGGAAATGTTTGCCGAGTGCTACACTCGGCAAAAAGGACCTTTGCCGAGTGTCAGGGAAGAGACACTCGGCAAATATGCCACGTGGGCTAGCCGGCCCGCGGCCACGCGGGCCACGTCACGCGCCCACGCGCCCCCGGCGCACCCCCCTCTTTGCCGAGTGTCGTAGATCTGACACTCGGCAAAGAGATCTTACTCAGATCTATTTGCCGAGTGTCAGATCTACGACACTCGGCAAAGAGGGGGGGTGCGCCGGGGGACTTAACCGCCCACGCGCCCCCCCCGGCTCGCGCGCGCACACACACACGCACTCCCTTACGCCCGCCGCCACCGCCGCACGGCCCGGCCGCCGCCCGCGCCCCGGCCGCCGCCGCCGGCCTCGCCTCCGCCCGCGCCCCGGCCGGCCACGCCCCGGCCGGCCCCGCCCGCGCCGCGCCCCGGCCGGCCCCGCCCCGGCCACCGCCTCCGCCCGCGCCCCGGCCGGCCCCGCCTCCGCCCGCGCCCCGCTCCGGCCGGCCCCGCCCCGGCCGGCCCCGCCCGCGCCGCGCCCCGGCCGGCCCGCCCCGGCCACCGCCTCCGCCCGCGCCCCGGCCGGCCCCGCCTCCGCCCGCGCCCCGCTCCGGCCGGCCCCGCCCCGGCCGGCCGTCCCCGCCCACCCCGGCCGCCGCCTATTACACCCGGCCCGCCCGCGCCGCGCCCCGGCCGTCCCCACCCCGGCCCCGCCCCGTCCGGCCCTGGCCGCCGGCTCATCCTCCTGTCCCCGCCGCCTCTCCGCCAACGGCCGTCGGTGCCCCTCCACCCATCCTGCCCCGGCGGTCGCGCAGGCGCGCCTCTCTGCCCCGGCCGTCGGCGCTCTCCGCCCGTCCTGCCCCGGCCTCCGACGCCTGTCCGGCCCCGACGAGCGACGCCGACGCCGCCCCGTTCATCTTCTATTGGTGAGTGCGCTGCTCCTCTTCCTTGATCTGTCTCCAATGCAAATCGATGATTGTTTCCATACAGACATTTTCAATTTCTTGAATCCAACATAAATAAATGCAAATTGTTATAGGAATGGACGATTTATAGTTGTGAATGTGTATGTGGTACGTGACTGTGAATGCGGATTGTGAACATGGGACCAACAATATTTAATGTTTGAATTATTCGAAATATTGAACAATGTGGATGTATATGTCGGCCTTCGTGCCATGGTTATCTTTGTATATGTCGTTGTCGGCCTTCGTGCCGTGTTTTTTTGCAGGACGTGTCGTTTCAGAAACCTCCCCGTGTAGGGGAGGTGCTGCCGAATATTTTATTTGACAAAAATTTGATTGCTAGATTAGGTTGATGGTAATATGAAATTTATGTCAAATCAAAATGCCAAATTTGATTGATAGGTTGGGTTGATGCTAATATCAAATGCATGTCAATACCAAATTTTACAACAAACATTTCGGTTTTTTAGGGAGAGGCCCTTTGCACCGTCCTCAGCAAGCTTGTACGTAGCCCGTCCTCGGCTTGTAGCCCGTAGCCGTTCCCCGCCGTCTGCTCCGACACGAGCGTCACCGACTCGCCCGACGTCGAGCCCGTAGGTGAGCACATGCAAAACCATACCCCTCAGCATTTAATTCGTAGATTCATATTTAAGTTGTGTACCTTCTTCGTCTCTTGTATTTATCTTTACCGTGTGGCTTCTTTGCCATGTTCTTGCGTTTCCTACAGTAAATAAGACATCTTATTTACTGTAGGATACGCAAAGACATGACAAAGAATTCATACCGTACAGTTAAATACAGCAGGCCAAGATTGTGCACAACTGTGTCACGTAACCTATTTTGTTTTTTCGGGAGAAACGCCCTGCGCTGCTGCGCGGCGTCGACGGGCATCGGAGTCGCCCACACGGTGCACGAGGCATTGGTCCTCGACGACTTCGCCATGGAAGAGCTCCGATTCTACGAGGAAGGGGACTACTACAACCAAGGCCTCAAGCTCCATGACGACGAGAGCTACCTGAAGCTACTTCTGGTAGCTCTCGTCGTCATGGAGCTTGAGGCCTTGGTTGTAGTAGTCCCCTTCCTCGTAGAATCGGAGCTCTTCCATGGCGAAGTCGTCGAGGACCAATGCCTCGTGCACCGTGTGGGCGACTCCGATGCCCGTCGACGCCGGGCAGCAGCGCAGGGCGTTTCTGCTGCCATGGCCTAAATTTTTGCCGAGTGCCAGGAAAGACACTCGGCAAACAAGTGTCGGCCCCAACCACCTTTGCCGAGTGCAACACTCGGCAAAACTTGGAGTCTTTGCCGAGTGTGGCACTCGGCAAAGGCCCGTGAGCACTGACGGACGGCCGCGAACGTCGCCGTGCCGTCCGCGGCCGTCCGTTAGTGCTTTATTTTGCCGAGTGTCGGCTTTTGCACTCGGCAAAACCTTTGCCGAGTGCCCGACAAAAGACACTCGGCAAAGGGCCTGTTTGCCGACACGAGCTATGCCGTAACCCCTTTGCCGAGTGTAACACTCGGCAAAGGCTTTGCCGAGTGCATAACTGCCTTTGCCGAGTGCCCCTGGCACTCGGCAAACGTGGGGTTTCCCGTAGTGTAAGTGTGCAATCTCGTCAACAATCATGCATGCATTCAATGGTCTGTTTCGTCAGAACACGTGATGCCGCATCTGATCTGAAAATTGATGCGGATGGATCGAGGAGCATGAGCTGACGATGAACATTTGGATTCCACTTTGGTTCTCACGCGTACACGTACACGTCCTATAAATAGCTCTAGCAACTTAGCAGTAAGACTATAAGAGTGTTGATGCCATCTATAAAAAACTAAAGTTATCTTCTCCACCCTTTTTTAAAAAAAATATCTTCAACAATAATTTCCATGGAAGCTTATCTCTTGCTATTTAATGCCCCCATTTTGTAATTTGCTTGTATTTTACATTTTTACTATAGGCTGGCTCTTGTAAGAGCGCTAGATGCAACTCTTCACTCTCTTTCTTCCACGTGAGAAATTAAAGTGCTCACGTGTGTGCTAAACTGCTACCCCTCCGTCCCACAATATAAGATGCGCACGTAATTTAAGATTCAAACTTTAAAAATTTTGACCTATAGTTAATCTTTCGTAATAAAAACTTTATCTAACAAAAATAATACAATTAGATTTGTATTTAAATGTACTTTTATATAACTATGATTTTGTTGCTACAATCATTATAGTATTAGAGATATTAAGAGTCAAATGTTAGTATGAGAGACTGTGCCAAGTTTGACCGCGCCTTATATTTTGAGACGGAGGGAGTAATTAACTTACAGCAGCCGAACCTAGACTTTGTGATAACTTACAGCAGTTTGTCTTTGTTCTAGGAAAACGTTCAACACCTATCCTTGGGGAAAGAATGAAAAAAGGCTACTGTCCAAGTTCCACAAACTGTACGTTAAACCTGTTTCCACGTTAACTAATAATTGCGTTCTTACAGAAATGAAAAATCCCCTGTTATCTACTTAGAGATCTTGTGAAACTGGAACCGCAAAATGCGACACCTCCACCTCTTGGGAATGTACACTGCAATCTTGTGTTGTGTCGTCCCCGCATCAACACACAATCATTAGAATCGGTGATATCTGTCCGTTAGTATATAGCTCGTTACGAGCTATATAAAGGACTAGTATATAAATATCCGACGGTTGAGAATAATTATATACTAGTCTAACGTGGATCAGTAGTATATAGTGAGTAATACAGTAGTATAAGGGTATTATTAGAAAAAATCTAAATGGCAGCACTGTAATTTAGATATATTTTAATTTTTTTCATTCGATCATATGTCTCGGGCCGACAGTCGAGGCACGCCGGTGGGATGGGTCTCGGCTCAGTGATGCACGCCGCCGTTAAGAACGAGAAGAAGTATGCTTAGTTAATATATTTATGTCTAAATTACTATATTACTCATTCTCTATACCATATACTACTGGTCAGTGGTATAAGATACCGTAAAAGAGTTCTTTACTACGCGGTGACGTATACGTATGCTAGTATTTTCTAGTACGGAATGGTAGGAACATCGCCTACTGGTTATGTACAGTGCCCAAATTAATTTTTAACACAATCAGGAGACAAACATTAATACCAACCAAAAACAAAAATGAAAGGCCTGAATCACAGAGATTGTGGCCATTCTTTATTTGATGACGGTCAGGTAGCTGCTCTTCTCTATAAATCACTAGATATGTGGACGACGAAGGTGAATTAATGGATAAAACATGACTTGCAGGAGTTCGCGAAGGATCCACACTAGCCATTAGAATGATCATCATCGTGGAGAAATGAACCCCTTTGCGAGTATTCGATGAGCCAGCCATGTTTCCTCTGTTTGCCTGTAGTATACGACCGGGTAAAGCAGAGTAGTGTACAGTTGTAGAATTTTATAGAACAAGTGGTTCATCACATCAGGCTATAGTAGGTACGTGAACTCTAGTCAGCACTACTGGACTAATGCCACCAGAGTGTGACTTGGAGTCAGCAAATTATCGTATCTCAGCAGCCACTTGCAAATCCTCTCCCGCTCTCTTTGCCTCCGCTTGTTTAATGATTCCTGGCTCCTCCCATAGGGTCCTTTCCAGAACGTTCCGAGTCCAACTGACTTTTGGGATTAATAAGACATGATAAACGATCACTTAAACAAACAATTAATCCCCGACCTAAGATTCCAAGCATCCTCTTGATATATCCATCCATCCATCCATCCATCCAAGTCCCTACCGAGCTAGAGTACCAGCACATTTTGTTCTTCACTGGTGGGGCCAGAGAACAACCCAAGAGTAGTACAGAAAATATAGCAAGATACACTTGAGAATAAAAAACACAATAAAAGTGGAAAAGAATGGGTTAGTAGCCAAAGCTGGGAGACCAAATTCCCCGTCCAACCGCAAAGGACAAACTTGTGTGTAAATTAAACAGAAAGTGGGGCCAAGCAAAGCTATTGCAGGGAAGCAGAAAAGGAGGGGAAAAGTTGATGCCGATGGCGGGAAAAGAAAGGGTAAAGCTGGCACAAAGGCAGCAACAGGAGAACCAGCCCTGGATTAGTTAATTAATTAATAATAAATATTTACTGGAAAAAACAATACCACATGCAGGAATTAATATTAAACAGAAAAGAAAATAATGGTAAGACTAGGAAGAAATTATAAATAAAAAGAAGAAAGAAAAAGGCGAGTCTGAGGGCTGCTGCTGGCTGCTGCACAGCTGCCGTGCTGAGAGCCCGCGGATAGGAAAGCCCGGAAGTGGAGGCTGACGCCGTCAAGATCAGAATGTCATGGTTTCGCCGTTAGTGAAACGGTGGCGGTTATCTTCCGTCTTCTTCTTCTCGAGTGAGTGGAATCATGGCTTGGACACGGACGTCGCGTCCTTGGGATGCTGCTGCTGCGAGTGCGAGCCCTCGCCGTCGGCCCCGCCGGCAGCGCCGTTGGCCATGGCCGACTGCAGCGTGAGCACGGACATGCTCGGAGAGGCCGGCACGGCCGCGGCCGCGTCGGCGCCGCCGTTCATGCCGGGCGGCAGGCGCATGGCGGCCATGTGGTGCGCGGCGGCGGCGACGCCGAGCCCCGCCGGCCCGCCCACCGGCGGGCGCATGTGGCACGTCGCGGAGGAGATGGCGGAGGCGAGGGAGACGGGCATGAGGCACAGGCCCTTCCCCTGCAGGTACTGCATGGCGGTGCCCATGTCCTCCTCCATCAGCTTGGCCACCTGCTGCTCCGTCACCGCCAGGCCGTCGCTCCCCGCCGCGGCCGGCGGCGCGCCGCCCCGACCCTGCACACAGAACACGTGGCCCGGGGATTCAGATACGCCTGTACGATTACCGAGCGTGGTGGTGCAGCCTCGCGGGGGGCAGCCGCGTCATTTCGCGCGGCGGCACGCGAGGCACTGTGGCAATGGCAGTAGCCATCAGCCGTGGCGCTGAAAAGCTTGTTCACATCCCGCTGATTCTTTCGAGTGATGAGGGAAAAGTTGGGGGAGGAGAGAGAGAAGCAGCTAGGCAGAGCAAGAAAGCTAGAGAGAGAAGGTGCATGCCACTCGATCGACTAGACGGCAAGTGGTAGAGAGAGAGGTACCTCCGAGGACATGTCGGCCACGAGCGGCGCGACGGCAGCGGCGCCACCCAACCGGCTCATGCTCAGCACCTGCGTGGGTTGGTAAACGCAGATTACATACATGAACAACAACATGCTCGATCCGTACTACATGGTTCTACGCACTGCTACATTTCATGCTTAGCTTGCCTTGACTTGGAGCTGCAGGAACTTGACGTAGTCGATGATCTCGTCCAGCATCGACGCCTTGTCCGTCTGCACGTACCACATTTTCAGAAGATGAAACACGCAGTAGGGTTATGCAATGCAAGCTAGCCAAGCGCAAAGAACAAAAAGGAGGAGGATGGACAGCTGAAAAGAGGGCGCTAAAGCGAGAGTCTCGATCTCTCCGTCTTTTGGAAGCGGCGCCCCGCGCGACATGGGCAGGAATTCTAGGCGGAGAAAAAGCCATGGCATGCCCTCTTCGTCCCCGCGCGGTCGCCGAGGGAGCACGGCGCTGGTCAAGTAGGCCAACGTGCGGGTAAATGTGCCCCGCACGCGCGCCCACCACCAGCCACGCCTCCGCACGGCCACGGCCACGGCTAGCCCCCAATCTGGTGGATATGACGACTCCTCCTACCTACAGGCTCTCCATGCTCGGCCATGGCGTTCAACTCCATTGTTTAATCCCCCCGTTTTCCTCTCGCTATGAGTGATTGAGGGGAACCTTTACTGCCAGCATCATCTCCCAACAACCAAAACCCTAGGCCTTCGCTCCCAATCTCCCTCCCTTCTCTCTTCTCTTCTCTTCGCTTCTCTCAAAGCGTGAACTATGCAATTGAGGTTTATATGCTCACCTTGTTGGCGTTGGGCACCAGCTCCTGCAGGGCCTTCATCCTCTCTGCGATCCTCTCCCTCCGGAGCTGCAAAACGGAGACGACGATTAGTTTTTTTAGAAGAAAGATGCATTGATCTTAGTCCATTACACCGGCCCTTTTACGAACAGGACCCCAAAGAAAAGGAAAATTACAAAAAGTCTAAAACTCCTGTTCATCTTCCTCGAAGCCTTCGGAGATCCGTTCGTCACCGCCGCCGAAGCCGCTTCCCAATCGTCGCCGGGCACCAAAACCAATCTCCACAAGGTGGAGGCCGCAGAGGAGGGCTTACTTCTAGGCGAATCAGCCGAGTACACTGCCTCCCAGGCGCATCGGCCAACTCCAGTACCTACGACGCATCCTTCGATTCCACCGCCGGCAACCCAAGCAAAGCTCAGATTTTCACCAAAGATCATCTTCCTCGAGATTAACAGGGTCAACACCATCATCATCTGAAGAAGACGGCGATACGCTAGCCCTCGACTCCTGGACAGGTCTCCCCAGCCTCTCCGTTGACGTCGGAGTAGATCGCCATCGGAGAACGGAAGAAGCTGGGAGAAATTATTCCTCTGCAACGTCGTCGCTTCCGCATCGCCGGCGCCGCCAGGAAAACTAAGCCACAGATGAGCCATGCTCCTCCGGCAAAACCTAACTCCACCACCGAGCATCGGCGGCGAATAAACCCTAAACCTAGAAGGATTCAATTAGGACTCGATCTGGTAAAAGGAAGGACCCCGCTCCCCTTACCACCGGCTAGGAGGCCGGGGGCGAGGGAGAACGGGGGCCGGAGGCGGCGCGCACGCACCGGTGGCGGCAGTTCCGCCCGTGTCGCCCCACGAGGGCGACGCGGGGGACCGGGTCGAGTCTGGCGTGGCCTCCTTTCAGCAGGATCCTTATTCCACCACAGTTCCCACTGCACCTAACGAAACATGAACATAAAAATTACAGGATGAATTCAACTGAAGATGATCAGGAAACCTAGTTTCCAAGTTTACATCTGACAGTTGTTTGTTACTGTTCCCTTCCCAGGACGGCAATTTTACAACGGAGACGACGATTAGAACAGCAGGTGAGAAAACATGTACAACAAGCATGGCGAAGACGAATATGAGATCGGAGAAACGGACAAAGGAAAAGCAGTGGTTGGTTGGGTTTGGGCCGGGAGCCGGAACGGAGGGAGAACGATCCAAATCCAGGAAACAAGACAACGGGGCAGTCGTCGGACACGGGGGCTGATTAGCAACTGCCGCCGCGGATTTATTCGCCCAATTGAGAAATTAATTACTGGCCGTGACGTGACTAATAGGAAACGCCGAGCGCCGGCAATTAGGGAGCGGGAGGAGGAGGAGCGTCGTCGCGTAGCTCACCCGCTCCGCGATGCTGTGGGGGTCGGTGGCCTGGCCGCGCCGCGCGCGCACGCGCTGCCTGGGCGGCGCCGCCGTGCCGCCGCCCGGAGCCCCGGCCTGCGGTTGCGACGCGCCTCCGCCTCCTCCACCGAAGGCCTGCCCCGGCGACGGCGCCGTTTGCTGCTGCTGCTGCTGCTGCTGCGAGCGAGAATCATATCAATGAACTGAGCTTAGAGATTAGAGAGTGGTTGGCCCATGTTTGCTTCAAGCATTTTTAGGCCATGTACGCATGTGGCTCGTTGATCTTGCGAACCTGTGGATGCGGCTGGAAATGTTGCTGCTGCTGCTGTAGCGATCCGGCGAAGGCGCCGCCGAAGACGCCGGCGGCCTCTCCTCCCTGGAACGAACACCGAATAAAAACGCGAACTTTTCGCGAAAAGATTCTAGATTCTTGACGGGAAAAAAAAAGGCATCAAGTGGATTTGAAGGAAGAAGGCGATGGATCAGTACGGCGGAATTGGCGGCGGCCTTGAGCAGCGCCTGCACATCGCCGCCCGATCCGCCGCTGCCGAGGGAGAGCGGGAGGAGCAAGCCGCCGTCCCCGCCGCCGCCGCCCGCCGAGCGGCCCATGCCCTGGAGCAGCATGTGGTGGCCCTGCCTCAGATCGGCCAGCTGCTGCAGCACCATCTGCTTCGCCGCCGCTGCCGCGGACTCCGCGCCGCCGCCGCTGATCTGGTGCTGCCGGAGCCGCGACGCCAGCAGCGCGGACTCGTCGTACAGACCCCCGCCGAACTGCTGCTGCTGCTGGTGGTGGTGGTGCAACCCCTCCGCCTGCGCGCCGCCCTCCGGCGCCTTCGCTCCCGCCGCGGATGCCAGCTCTGGCCAGGCCGACGGCGGCAGGCCTCCCAGCATCTGGTCGAGGAAGTCGTCGTGCACGCCTCCGGCGCTGCCGGCGGCCGCGCGGAGGTCGTCGAGGGAGATCTGGCCGGCGGCGGCCATGGCCTGCATTTCCCGCGTCGTGGGCTGCATCCCTTGCTGTTCTCTAGGGTTTACGGGTCGGCCGGCCGGCCGGCTAGGGTTACAGGGAGCTGGCTAGCTGGCTGTCCCGAGCTGAGGAAAGGTTGGTGGCTCCAAGGGAGAAGAGAAAGAGAACCAGGAGCACGCCGGGTTGGTGTCGCCGGCTATTTATAACGGGGCGGCGGCGGCTATTTGTTTTAGTACTCCAATCCACTGGATGGGATAGAACAGAACAGAGAATAATAGAATGGATGATGATGATGATCAGCTCAGCTGCGCTAGGCTGTGAGACGGCTAATGACTAGTGTGGTCACTAGTCAGTGTTCTTCTTTTCGAAGGATACTTACTAATCAAGTGTTTGATTCAGCGTGGTGAGAGAGTAAAATTTACGCAACTTGTACCGTGTATCATGTGGTTGACAGTAGCCATCAGGATCTTCTGTGCAGACTAATTGTATTCTCGTTAAACCAAGGTACACTTTCAGTCTTTCGGACAGACAAAGAAAGCATGAGCAGGACCACCCGGCCTGGCTGGCCCAACAAAGGTCCGCGCCCACCCACCGTACGCCTGCTATTTGCACTAGATACTAATTGGAGTTGATTTGAGGTTATAAGGATTGGCCAAGAAAATCTTTTGAAAACTAGGTTTCAGACAGAAGAAGTGGGGGAGAAGAAGAGATAAAGACAGATTAATAATTTTGTTTCATTTATTCATTCAGAAATTGGAATGTGTATAACAGTGATACCCACTAGTAATTACTATTTCAATTTAAGATTCAGATAGTATATAGTTACACGTACGTCGTAGTGAGTTCGATGTCCAACTTTCTGAGCCGGTGTCAACACGAGCTGAGTAATTTAAGTCCAAGACTATAGAAAGTGCTATGGCATCTAGCATGTTCGCGCCATGGCCATCACTCCCACTCGAACGTACGACATGGTTTTATTTTGTGCTACAAATGATGTTTTTTAGGCTTGGTCAAGGAAACACAAAATTAGAGGCAAAAGGAAGCATTAAAAGATGTGATCGCGCAGTTTTTCTAGTTGACTAATTATCGCCTCTTTAACACAGGATTCCAAAAACTCAAGAATGAAAAAAATATAGAAATTGAGCATGTGACTTGCAATCCTGTAGAGTTTGAAAACATAGGAAATTTTATTACAGAGTGTTTGGATGTACATAGGAAAAACACAGGAATATAAAGAGAGTTAAATATAAAAGGAAAGTTTCCAGGAGGCTGGACCTATTGTTAGATTTCCTCCAAAATTCCTATGGGTTGAGCCATTCCATAGGAATTTTGAAGGATTTCAGGATGACCAATTCTTTGTTCCAAATGGCCACATAGAAAAAAATTCTATAGGATTTCAATCCTACAAAATTCCATGAATCCTATGGGTCCAACGAAGGCCTAAATTTTGTAGCTCGTGCTTAATAAGACCAACCTTAATGAAAATTTCATTCTCGGTAAATTACAGATGACCTATAATTATTTGATGATGCAGCAAAGAAATACTCCATTCATATGGAACTGTAGGTCTTTTCTAATATGATTTTGCTAGGCACTTAAATATACATTATATCTAGAAAAAACATATTTAGACAAAGGAAGTAAATGATAAGGAATAAATGAAACCTAACCAAATGCTACAGGAACATATATATTGTTTTACCATAAGGTACAACGTTCTAGTAAGCTCAACTCATCCAGCTCATATATAGAACAACACATTATAATTTATCTTTGATTTTATTTTTTGTCTTACTAATGTGGTATTTTTCAAAACAATAAAGTAAAGCCTTTAATCGTGATTGGACTAAGCATAAAGTACCTAAATGTTAGGGAAAAGTCTGGTTTACATCATTCAACAATCACAAAAGTCTGATTTTCAACCTTTAATTACAAAACCAAACACTAAGGACCATCCAATTATCAAAACCGGGCAAATTTGGTCCTTTAGCTGGTTTCAAAGTGGTTTTCTGTTTTATGAAAATTTAAAGAAAATGGTTTAATTTAAAAAAATCATAACTAATTCATTTTAAATTATAAAAATATGAAACCAGTACCATTGTTTTTCTAAAAATATAGCCCCTCTATTGGTGCACTACTTTGAGTCATTTGGATATTATTTATTTATTTTCCTAGTGCTTTATTAATTTTTGTAAAAACACTAGGATTAGAAAAAATAAGATGTAAATAACTCAAAGAAGAAGACCAACATATAGGTTACATTTTTAGAAAAATCTGTGTACCAGTTTCATATTTTTTTGGTTTCAAATGAATTAGTTATGAATTTTTAGGTTAAATTATTTTTCTTTAAATGTCTGTAAAATGGAAAACCACCTTTGAACCACTCGAAGGGTCAAATTTGTCCGATTTTGATAGTTGAATGGAACTCTATGTTCAGTTTTGTAGTTTAGCATTGAAAATCATACTTTTGTGAGAGTTTGATGCTGAGAATAGGATTTTTCCCTAAATATTATCCAAGAGTGAATTGAACGCAGTTAAAGCTACACGCGAATCCTTTGAATAATGGACGTTCTAATTAAATTAAATTAAATCCGCGTATATTGAAGATATAGAGATTGGGACAAGACAAAGAAGAAAGCTGCGCCTCTTCTCCATAGGCCGGAGCAATGCCTCTCTTTACGCTGTCAGCCTAGGCGCACGGCAGCTGGCCGCTAGCGGGTACGTCGGCGATGGAACTGGAAAGGAAATTTTTAGCACGCGTGTCGGCCCGTGAGGCGCAGGAAAGTTTGTGCTGTTGTTGTCGAGGTCAGCCGAGCTAGGGCACGGTACAAGTGATCAAAAAACTGTAAGTGCACATACACACACGAGCGACTTCTTGCTGTCTATTTCAACCCGTTGTTTCGTTCTGAGAAGAGAACGTACGAATATCACCTTGTCAACGAGGCCTCGCTTTACTTTCATTCTTAGTGGGTGTTTGGATTAGGACTAAGGCCCTGTTTGGAATGGGATAGTTAAACTTTAACATCTCAATTCTATGGGTTAAAGTTTAACACATAGAGATATTTAGATACATGTGTTAAAGTTTATCACATTGACGTAGAAAAGACCCATTTACCCTTATTAATGATGTGGGGGAACAAAATTAAATGTGGTGGGGAGGGGTAGGGATGTAAAAGTCCATCTAGACCACTTTAACACACTTTTAATAATATTTAACACACATGTTTGGATCAAATATGATAATTTTAGTAAAAAATGGGGTGCTAAATTTTAACACCCCAAACCAAACCGACCCTAAAGAAAAAGTCCTAAAATAAAGGTTCTAAAGTTTAGGACCACAGTTCCTAGTGCTAAAAGGACTAAAAAAATTATTAATGCAGTAACCAAATATCGTTATATCCCTCCATATTGCTCCTCACCGGCTCATCCACCGTTCCCACGCAGTAACAAGGGACGAGTGTGGAAAGAAGACCACTTTAGTTCCTTTTAGCATCAAATTTGGTGCTAGAGCTCCTAAATAAGTTTAGCTCCTTTTAGTTCTATACTAGTTTGAATCTTTATGCCATTTTAATTCCAAATTTAATAATTTTTTATTTTAGCACTTGGAACCCGACACATCTGGCATAAACACGGTCACCGTATGCGTGAGTGGGTGACCTGGCTGGTCGTCCAGCCCCTTTTTTGTGTGTGCAGTAGTACTGGTAATACTCCATCCATATCTGAAAAGAAGGACGTTTATGACAGGAGTATGCATACCAAAAAGTGAGGAAGTCTGTTGAGTTTTCCCTATTTGCCCTTATTAAATAGGGTCGGGGGTACTGCTAGAGCACATACAACTGCAGCTCGAACTGGTTAGGATAAAGAGCCGCTAGGCAAGAGGTTGCCGGTTTAATTCTTGGTCTTTTTTTTTGCTGTTCACCTATTTTTGCATGGACCTGTGTACGTGCGATGTTGGCCATGCGAACCGTTTATTTTTTGCGTCGAGGTCCGGCACCGTCGTCTCCGCGCCCGGCGGCAAGGAGTTCGGCACCGACGCGACGAGGTCCGGCGCGACAAGGTCCAGCGCGAGCAGCTCCTCCAAGTCCGGCGTGACGAGCTCCGGCGCGAGCTCCTCCTCCTGCCACTCTTCCGCTGCGCGTCGGCATGAACTCCATGAAGAGTAGCAGGTTGGGGCGGGCGGCGTAGCAGCTTTGGCGTGTTTTGACGGGCCTGGCAGACGAGCGGGAGCCGAGGCGGACGCGGCGCGGGAGTGACGAAGCGCACGCTGATTAATTGCAAACGGGACCACAACGACCGAGCACAGGGGCAATACCGTCCGTTTGTATGCCCTGAGCCCAAAACGTCTTGCTTTTGTGCAATTGGTTTCCACGCTAGAACGTCCTCCTTTTCGTATATTACGCCAATACAGATCGATGCAGGCATGCAGTTAGGCTGAGGAGTTAGTACTTGCAGTTGTTCGTATATATCGATCCCTGTGTATTATTGTAGTGGTAGGCCCAGGCCAAAAGGACCTTCGTTCCTGCGAGAATCCTCTCATATCAACGTGGAAAACAATAAGCTTGCATACGGCCGCCGCATGATGCAACTAGGTTGACCGTGTCTCTTGGCACCACATGATCATTGGCTTCTGACTATATATGCTGCGTCACAAGTGTAGTCAACCGTGCAGCTTTGGCAGGGAGCGATGAGAACATGTCAACTTGGATGCATGGTCGGTCGCCGAATGCATGGATTATATATATTTTCGGCACGCTCTCTGCTCTCATAGTCTCATCCATGCACAACACTAGAACAGGACTGTGCCAAACTTGCCCGGGGATCGATCGAGCAGCCGTGCTCAGTCGTCTGAGCGGAGTTAGGCGTGCAAAAAAGGCAGTGAAAGGGAGCCAGCAATCGACAGTGTGCCCGTGATCGGGTGACCCATCCAACGCGCCGAAAACTAAAGGTGGAACTCTGTCGACATGGCCTTGCCGACGACCACGCCTCCGTTTCAAACCGAGAATGGGTTGGATTGAAACAGATTTTGATGGTTTGGTTTTCTAATTGGATTAACTGGTTTGGTGTATAATAATTTGAGATATGTAATGATTTGATTTGATTTGGTTTAACAATTATAATGGTTTAAACCAGTTTAGATAAGTTCGGAATTAGTTTGACTAAAACTAAACCTTGCATTCACACTATGAAACTTTAGTGAATTTGATTGAAATTTGTTGCAAGCGACTCAAAATGACAATCAACTACTTTGTACAAAATTATGTGATGAGATCGACATATGGACACCACGTCAAAACCCGGACCCTAAAACCTAAACCTCGTGTTCACGCTATAAAATTTTAACGAATTTGACTGAAATTTGTTGTAAATGACTCAAAACAACGGTCGGCTACTTTGTGCAAAATTATGTGATGAGATCCACATGTGGGCCCCATGTCAAAAGCCGGACCCTAAACTTAAACCTCACGTTCACACTATAAAATTTTAGTAAATTTGGCTGAAATTTGTTGCAAATGTCTCTCAACGACGGTCGGCTACTTTGTGCAACATTATGTTATGAGATCCACATGTGAGCCCCGCGTCAAAAGTTGGACCCTAAAACTAAAACCTCGCGTTCATACTTTAAAATTTTAGCGAATTTAGCTAAAATTTGTTGGAAATGTATCAGAATAAGAGTTAGCTACTCTGTGCAAATTGGTTGAGCTATATCAATTTGTGGGCCCCACAACATAAGACATATCCTTATTATGAATAGTTAACTGGTTTTAATATTTGGGTTACAACCGATTATTGTAGTTTGGTTAGGAGAGAAAAGCTAAATGGTTTGGATTGGTTCGGTTCGAATGCTAAGTGGGTGAGATTGGATTGGTTTGTAAATATGCTAGAATTAGTATGGATGTATGTGTATTTGGTTTTGTTCCTGAACCATTCTTAGCTTGACCTATGTGCAAGATCTATCATCTATGCTATGTATTGTACTTTGATTTCTTCATTACACTGGACTTATTTGGTAGAGCTCCATTTAATTCTGATTTTCTATAGAAGTTGATTCTCTGATAGAAGTGATTCTGTGACTGAAAGTGATTTTCTTTCATTCTCTATGCTAAACTCTCAAAATCAGAATGAAGAATCACTCTACAGAATCAGAAAAACTATTTTTTTCAACTCCCGACCGCTTAGTTCATTTAGGAGAATCATCTCAAATAACCAGCGGAAAATCTGGCAAGGGCCGTAGCCCGTAGGGTTGGCGGGTATTTCTGTTTGCAGATGCAGGACAAGATGGAAAAGTGATATGCTTCTTGTCTGGATCGACGTGGGGTGTCCATTGTATTCCACTGTGTATAAGTATATCTGCTGATCAATCGAGTGCACGCAACAGCAACAGCGTCAACCGTGTGATAGACTGTCAGATTGTGTGAAGTGAAAGCGCGGAACGGGCATGGGCCGACCGGGAGCTGCACGAAACGCACCCCTGTACTACCGTGCTAGCTTGTTGTTCTGGCCAATGCCCATCCCATAGTTTTTCCAGACGCGTCTAGACGACAAGATGCCTGACCCTATGTCCCCTATGTGGCGCAACGTTGGCCCTTGCACTGCGTATTTTAAATATAGGCCGTGTTTCTTTGCAAGGCGAAAATATTTTTTTAAAGTGAATCTTATATATATGGAGTATTAAATAAAGTTTATTTGTAAAATACTTTTAGGGATAGGTGTAACTTTACGCGATGAATTTAATAAGCCTAATTAGTCCATAATTTACTACATTAATGCTACAGTAACCATCCTTTAATCGTGCGGTCAGAGACCTCATTAGATTTATCTCGTGAATTAATCCGAAGTTGTCAAGGTAATTTTGTAAACTGACTTTATTTAATACCCTTAATTATCGGTCAAACGCCGTCCAACAAACACAGCCCGCAAAGCTTGGCAAAAATATGTTACCTGTATAATGGGACCAAGCCCTTGTTTAGATTCCAAATTCCACACCCAAAGTTTACTATGCAAAAAGAAGATTTCCATCACATCAAAATGTCATAGCATGTATGGAGTACTAAATGTAGAAAAAATAAAAAACTAATTGCACAGTTTTGTTGTACTCTCCGAGACGAACATTTTGAGCCTAATTAATCAATTTTTAGACATTTTTTCACACATACAAACGAAATACTATAATAGCACACGCACTCCAACAGACTAAAATTTGGCTCCCAATTTCAGGACCAAGATAACGCGATTCACAGCAGTTGTTTGTTACTGCTCCTTGTCAGCATTGATGTACCTTTTTTCTTCAGCGCACCAGACAATGGGACTAAGATATTTTTTATGAGAATTACACAGTACAATGCGGACGCTCACAGCTCGCACACACACTCGTTCCTATAAATACACGTACGTAAATCCTATCCTTATGAGCACCTCCGAAGGACTGAGCACCCGACAGATCTGAAGATTCCCGAAGTCACCATTGACGTCTCGTTGTCGACAGGAACACCGCTTACCACTTAACGCATAACATCCTGAAAAAATTCCAAAAAATGTGCGAGCACCAGGATTTGAACTCTAATGGGTAGAGTCCCACTGGACCGTACTGCCGTTGGACTACGAGCCCAATCGCGGGGACCAAGATATATGCACCTTTGTTTGGCAGCAGCAATCGGACGCTGAAATAGGCCCATTGGCGAAGTTAACAGGCCAGAACTGTTTTATTATTTGGGCTGGGCTGAGTTTGGGTCTTGGTTAAGTGTTGGTGGGGATCCAGAGCGAGCCGCGCCAGTGGCAACTTGATGCAACCGACAAACTTTGGTTCGGCTTCTTGTCGCCATGTTCATTTGTACCACAAAATTGGCTCATCTAGCTCGTGATAGAGAGAGCTTCTTTGGTTCCTTGCCAAGACGCCATGTACCTCTGCCAAACTCGATTGGCTGTGCCAACTACTGCTATGTCCAGTTTCTGAATGGAGAGTCTGTTAACGATGAAATAAAATGTGTCGGGTAGAAAATAATTTGACAGACTTTGAAGCAAGAACATCTATCTAATTTGCAATGTTCCGATCCAAGACGTGAAATAAAATGTTTCAAGTAGACAAATAAAAATGTTCTAATTTTATTTCATTTTTTTAACAGGCCCTAAGAGAACTGGCCATGTTTGGGCTAACAAATATGATGGGGCTTGGCCCACTGGACCTGGCCATGACCAATTTAATCAGTCTTAAGTTACTGCAAGGCAGCCGGCTGGCAATTGTTTCATATTCCTAGTGAAATTTGGATTTAGAAATGTACAGTACTACGTATTGAGACAGATTAAATTCAGGTAAAAGAAACAGCTAAAGAAAAACTCTTAACTATCAGCTGTCCTTGAGAACGGTCCTTATTTGAAATTAGCCATATAACATTGGACTTGTAGAATGTACAGTATTATTGAGAGGTAGGAAGAAACTTCACATTGTGCCTGTAAATTTGGGGAGATTATTCCTAATCTAATCTCGATAGACGTACACTGTTGCTACCAAGTTTCTCTGAAGAAAAGTTGTTGCAAACAGAATCTCTCTGAACTACGACACCGGACACTGGCTGGGCTCTAGTAATCCGGCAGCTGCTTCAGGATCGCGGCTGCGAGCGCGTCGGTGAACTTGGAATCCTTGGTCAGCGAGCTGGCCATCTGCTCCACCAGCGCCGTCCGGAACTCCGGCGACGCGATCTCCTGGCACAGCCTCTTGAGGTCCGGTGCCTCGGCGGCCTCGAGCACCCGCACGCCGCCCGCGCCTCCGTTCTTGGTGAGGTCTAGCGTGATGGTCGGGCCGGAGGAGTTGATGGAGACGGAGCACGGCACGGAGCCGCTCCGCGCCGCGCAGCCGGGGAGCTCGGCGGCGCGCGTCGGGCACGGGTGGTTGTGCTCGCCCTCGTACGTGGCCACCAGCACCGAGCTGTCCTCCGCGCTCCTCTGCACCTGCTCCCCAAGAAAACAGAGTCGCCATTAGCGAGGAATCGAAAGATGAAACCGGCATGATCAGGCCGTGAAATTGCGTGGGGATTTTTACCTTCTTCTTCACGGGGCATGAGGGCGCGAAGGCGCAGCGGAAGTAGGCCCTCGGGGACGGGTTGTCGCGGGTCACCTTCTGGCCGTACTTCCGCCATTGGTAGCCGTCCTTGACGGTGAGGGTGTTGTCGGAGGGGTCGATCCGGGTGCAGACCCTGCTGACCTTGATCCGCCTGCACGAGGCCTCGTAGTCGTCGGTCAGGGTCAGGGGGCTCTCGACGGCGGCATGCTCGGCCGCCTCGGCCTTGCTGTTGCCGTCGGCGTCGCCGGAATTCGACGCCTCCAGGCTGTCCCTGCTCCTCTTCCTGCTCGCCGTCGCCGGCGGCGGCGACGCGGCTTGCGCGGCGCGCGGCGAGGCCGAGGCGTCGGGGCTCGGCCGGGCGATCTGGCTGGCGTAGAGGTAGGCGATCATCTCGGTCAGCCGCCGGTTCTCCTCGCTGACCTGGGTGAACCTGTCCTCCAGGGTCTTGGCCTGAGTCCCAACAGCTACCACTTCAGCGACGTCGTTCCAGCCGGCGCAGAGGAAGGAAGCAAACGCGGCGAGGGAGTGATAAACTGATCAATTGATCGATTACCTTGTCGTCAGTCATGGCGGACGCCATCCGGCAGCCACCGGCGGGCGGGTCGGGCCGTTCATGCTCGGCTGCGATTTCCGCGCCCGTCTTCGCCGGCGACGGCGAGAGCCCGACGCTGAGGTCCAGGCAGACCGGGGAGCCGCCGGCGCGGCGCGCCGAGTCCATCAGCAGCATCGACCGGTGCCTTCGTTCGCCCTCCGCGCGAAATAATTAAACAAGCGGCCACCGAGGTATCTATCAACCAATAATATGATCACGAGTTGTGGAACTGGCACAGCACAGGACACTTGGATGCTTGCCGCCGGGAGGCCGTGGTAAATATAGGGGAGGGATCGGCGGGGGGCGGCGTCGTAGGAGTTGTGGCGCGGGTGTGCGGAAACAGCGGGTGCGGGAGCAGCACGCCGCGCGCTGACCGGTCGGAATCTGAGAGGCCACACGCCCACGGCCCCCGCGTTCATCCGGAGCGTGAGCGGCCGACGTCACGGGCGGGGACGTCATCCATCTAACGTCACGGCGGGGGGTCATCTCTCCGCCGTGCCGCGAGGCTGACCGCGGCGGGTCCGACCAAACGAAAAGCTCGCGCTCGGCTGTGTCCGTGCGCGACCAGGTGTGTAAGCACGCACGGAAGATTACACGCGGACGACGGCCTGGGGGTGCTGGCTGCGTTCGCATTTTGCTCGTGCCAGATCGAGAAGAAGCGGGGCTCTGGTTGCTCGTCTCGTTCAGGGTGGGTGCGTTGGTGACTAGTGCTCTGTTATCCTGTCGTCCGTGGTGTAGCTTTTTTGGCATTATCGAATCGGAAATAAAAGAGGAAAACGAAGATACCCAAGTGTCACTGCTAGAAAATAAGTATTACCCCGTTTCAAATTACTATTCGTGGTTGACTTTTTCGTTTATCGTTTGACATTTATCTTATTCAAAAAATTTCATCACTATCATTTTTTTTATATGTGACTGTTTTATCATTGTATATACTTCAAGTATAATTTATTGGTTTGTATATTTGGATAAATTTTTTTGAATAAGACGAATGGTGAAAGATCATGAAAAAAAAGTCAACAAGGGTGATTTGGAATGGAGGCAGTAGATACTTACTCCATATCTCTTACAGCGACAGTAGCTAGTTTTGTGCGGTAACGGAGACAGGAATGAACCGCTCTAACTATTGGAGTTTTACATATTATCAATTTACACATACTATGTAACCATGTGTTCACTGTGCACATATAGGTGATAGAAGTGCATTTGATAGTGTGCGTGTGTGGGGTATATGGTATACACGTGCGGTGGTGGGCATGCGAGGTGTCTTCCTTCTGTTCACTGAGGATAAAAGGTGCCTCACGTGCTGCTTCATTAATTTTAGGAAAAAAATCAATTTTATTACTCTCACTGATTCATCGCTTAACCCTAAACAAAATCTAGGTTTAATTTACTTCTCCAAACTATTTCAATTGATTCAAATTACCTGCTAATAATATTTTTCTTTTTTTAATCCGTATATAAGTTGACTTTTAAGCTCAAATTTTGCGAGGGGGCGGGCTTATAACATGATGCCCTATCTAAAAAATATTAGAAATTTCTTTAGGATTACCTTTCTTGCTGTTTTGTATCTTTAGATCAATTTCATATCAAATGTTTCAACATATGAAAATAGCCAATAAAGGTTTTAATATATTTTTCAACATATGCCATCATATTATGTATCTACTCACAAAATCTAATTGTAAATCCCATATTGTACTGGAGAAAAAAAGTAAATCAAATCAAGATTTTGTTCAAACGGTCAGACAAACATCCGAAACTTTTTTCGTTAAATTTACTTGTCCCTTAATTAGCCCCAAATTAAAATGCATGACCTTTTAATTTCATATGGAATTCTTATTAAATTTATTTGTAGGACTTTAGCCTTCATATGAAATTCTTACTCATTTATCTGTTCCAATCGAGTCAGAGGGAAAGCGCAAGCAGCTTTGTGTTTGTTAAACATGGATATAATACGTCAAGTAAAGAAAAAAAAAGATAATAATAAGGAAGTAGCACCACGTCTTCGTTTCCGGTGGGAGGGAGACTGCAAGAGGCGATAGCTTCTCCTGTAGTCGCTTTATTTTAACCAGGTTTTCCTGGCGGAATAGCTGCCTTGACTGGGCTGATGACTTGGCCCAGAAAGCATTTCTGATTTCCTCAAGAAAGTTGTACGAAACACCGTCATTGGACACTCGTTTCATTCTGTTCGTCTGTCTAATGGCTAATGGCTGGTGCTGATTTATTTTTAGAGTAAAGTACTGTTGGCTGATAGCTAGCGACTGATTTGTTCTAAAAGAAAAGTATTGCTGACTGACTGATGGTTGATAAGCTAAACGAACACGAACAACAGGTTCGTTAATCTCCGCAATAGTGCGCATGGTGTACCATCGGTCATTAGCTCTCGAGAGTTTTCTTCCTCACCTTTTTCTTTCTTGCTTGCCGTGTGGGGCGTGACCTGGGACACGACCGCGCACAACTACACAAGCAACAAGGCGAGAGAGAGCAGTCGGGGGGTGGGGCAGACGATGGGACGCAGGGAGAGGAGAGCCTCGCGTCAATTCTTCGTGGAGTCTCTTGTGAACGCGGTTGACTTATCCAAGTCATCGTCTTCGGTTTTGCTTGCGTTCTCGGGCGTCTCTGGTTTGGTTCCCTTGCTTGCTCGCAAAAAACCACTGGCCGTGACGGGAAATACAAATAGTACTTTGCTAGGAAATTTTTCCCATGTGAGACGTGAGAACGGCTAAATCTGAAAAGAAAAATTGGTTTTCTATCTTTCTTATTGATTGGACTTCAAGCATATTTAATATAAAGAGCCTATAAAATACAAAGTCATCTTAGACCATCGCAACCGGTAAAATTTCTTACGGTGGAATCTGCTAACCTGAGTTCCTTCACAATGGATATTGTATTTTTCTAAATTTTATTCTAAAAATTAACGGACGTTATTCTTTTAATAATAAAATCCATTTAAATATTTTACACGCAAAATGATGCATCAGTTGCGTCTTAAAAAAGGATAAAGCCCACGGTAACCCTTCAACAGCACAGTAACCCTTCAACAGCACAAGGAGTCATCGTTCAATAGCGTATAACGGTAATAGCAGCAAGTAAAGAAATCAAGTCATAAGGTACTCAAATGCTATACAATCAAGCATGATAAAGTGACCATTATTACTTTCCCTCGAATTTGAAATCTATTCTTTTGTCTTGTTAGGATTTTTGTTGCTATGTACATGTAAATTCAAGATATGGAGCTGTTGCGTGTTCAGAACATGGGGAAAGGGAAGGGCGAGAGAAACCATCTCCGCCCTTCGACGACATTTTTTTAAATATTGAAAATAATCGGACCTCTATATTCACATGTGGATATATACGGCCAAAAGTTACAATAGTTCTTAGACTCAATACCTTAAAATCAAGGAATAAAAAAGACAAAAAGAAAGCTAAAGGACTAAAAAAGCTAGAAAAACTAAGTTTCATAACTTCTAAGTCCTTACTAACTTGCTCCGCCTTTATCTAACCGCACTCTTTTTCACATTGCTAGTTTACTTAGAAACTTTGATGACAGAATAAGCCGCTTCATAGTCGCCGTCATGTAGCTACCGCACTTAGTCGATCTTGCCCACAACATCAAATAACCTGCTGCCAAACTAGTACCGTCAATTCAAGGATTCCAAGACGATGCCTCCAAGAAGGAAACGACATCAGCCGCCGCCGCCGTCTGAACCAGCGAGCCAGTTCTTCAGTTTTCACCGGATACATCTTTGAATGGTGAGGTCCATACGATGACGCCTTCAAAAAACGATGCCACAACACCGCCGTCACCGAAAACAATCAAAGATCGAGCTAGATTTTTTCCGAGTACCTGCACATGTGGTTACAAGGAGCAGGCAGTAACATGGATAAGGCGACTGCAACTGCCACAATGGCCACCTACGGCGGCGAGGCAAAGAGTAGAGGGAAAGGGCGGTGGGCGCTCGGAGTTCCGTCACGGAAAGGCCGCACGGTCACCTGACCCCCCACTTGCCGGCCGCGCACCCGCTTCGACCACATAGAGGGTCATCTTTTAGCAAACCAAAGTCAAGAAACAGTCATTTCATATTCAGATGCCAAGCATAATCAAGAAACCATTATTAGTGCCCCTAGCATTCTAAATATATTTGTGTCTCGTATTTGCACAGGATTTTGTTGCGTGTAGCTAACTCTAAACTCGATACATGAACCTTTTGATGTGCTGATGTGGGGATGGGAGGGACAAAATAAATAAACCACCTCCTTTCAAGAAAATAGATGGCCGTCTTTCTATAGCACCAAGTCAAGAATCAAAGTCACAAAGAGAATTAGATTTGAAAACACTTCTCACCAAGATTAGGCCCACCCCCCACCTTACAGAGGACCCATCTGTCATGAAAAAAGGACTACGAAAGGGGAGGGGGGAGACCCATTTTGTCGCCCTTCGGAAGAGAATTCCCCCCAAAACCCAGAACTTTTTTCACCTAAATCGGGTCCACATAAATCTACCCACACGCCCTTTATGTTGCCATATTTAATATGTATAATCTTAGCAAGTTTTCAAATAGATGATAGTTGATGATTATGTTTGGATTTAAGTCCAATCTGTTACCATAATTAATATGTATAATTTGAGTATGTTTTTAAACAGACGATATATTTCTATATTTAATATATATAATCTGAGCAAGTTTTCAGATAGATGGTAGTTGATGATTACGTTTGGATTTAAGTCCAATGTATTGCCATAGTTAATATGTACAATCTGAGCAAGTTTTCAAACATATAATAGGTTTCCTTAGTTGATGATTGTGTCCGGATTGAAATCTAATAATTACCATACTAGACTATCCAAATTTAATATATACAATCTGAGGAGGTTTTCAAATATATGATAGGATTCCTTAGTTGATGATTGTGTCCAAATTGAAGTCATAATTACCATACTAGACTAGCTAGGACTTATATAAATCACGCCAAACAGCCATCACTTCTCATTATCCCCCCTCGACATGTGGTTGTTCCACAAATCCTCCAGCAGAGAGATCCGCCGCTCCGCCATCACCCGCGACCGTCGGCTCAACACATATGTGCACCTGCATGCCGGAGCGTCTCCAGCGTCGGAGGACGTACTACAGGGCGTCGTGCATCATGGGCAGAGGCAAGAACGCCGGTGCCGTCGACAGCGATACGACAACGTCGGACGAGGAGGACGACGAGGTCAGAACTAGCAGCTTCGCCATGTCCGACGTGATGAAGAGCCCTGCGGCGGCGGCGTTGAGCCGGTGCAAGAGGTACTACCTGGTGGCGTGCAAGGAGATGGTGGGGTTGTTTGCGATGGTATGGGTGAGTCGAAGTTGGTGCTACACGTCGGCCATGTCAGGTTCTCCCGCGTCGGCCACAGTATCATGGGATACTAGACTAGATAGTTTGATGAACTTGTTGATAGGATGAACTGATTACGTTGACCGCGGCACATGCAACTATCGAATTGATTTAATTAGTTGTTAGATCCGCATGTTTACGTGATTTGCGACGCTGTTTGGATGTGTTTTTTTTTTGGCAGCTCATACTTTATTTCCGAACATATATACAGTACGTATGCTGTCATATATACATCATGGTCAAAAGGAATTTGCCAGTATACTTACAAAACCGGCGTATATGATTACGTTTAGATTAAAGTCCAATAATTTTATATTTTCTTTTTCTTTTTGTAGTGTACAATACGGTAAGTTCTGCTTGCGATGCCGCGCCTTTTATATTACCATATATAATATGCATAATATGAGCAAGTTTTTAAATATATGGAAGTTGATGATTACGTTTGGATTTAGTCCAATAATTTTTCATTTTTTCATTTTTGCAGTGTATAATATGGTAAGTTCAGTTTGCAATGTCACGCCCTTTATGTTGCCATATTTAATATGCATTATCTAAGCAAGTTTTCAAATAGACGGTAATTGATGATTACATCCGGATTTAAGTCAAATAATTTTACATTTCCTTTCCATTATTGCAGTGTACAATATGGTAAGTTCAGCTTGCAATGTCACACCCTTTATGTTGCCATATTTAATATGCATTATCTAACCAAGTTTTCAAATAGACAGTAGTTGATGATTACGTCCGGATTTAAGTCCAATAATTTTACATTTCCTTTCTATTTTTGCAGTGTACAATATGATAAGTTCTCCTTGCAATGCCGCTCCCTTTATGTTGCCATATTTGATATGTATAATCTCAGCAAGTTTTTAAATAGATAGTATTTGATGATTATATTTGAATTTAAGTCCAATAATTTTACATTTTCTTTCCATTTTTGCAGTGTAAAATATGATAAGTTCTGCTTGCGATGTCGCGCCTTTATATTACCATATATAATATGTATAATATGAGCAAGTTTTTAAATATATGGTAGTTGATGATTATGTTTGGATTTAGTCCAATAATTTTACTTTTTTCCATTTTTCCAGTGTACAATATGGTAAGTTTAGCTTGCAATGTCGCGCCCTTTTTGTTGCCATAATTAATATGCATTATCTAAGCAAGTTTTCAAATAGACGGTAATTGATGATTACGTCTGGATTTAAGTCCAATAATTTTACATTTCCTTTCCATTATTGCAGTGTACAATATGGTAAGTTCTGCTTGCGATGCCGCACCCTTTACGTTGTCATATTTAATATGTATAATCTGAGCAATTTTTCAAATAGATGGTAGTTGATGATTATGTTTGGATTTAACTCCAATAATTTTACATTTCCTTTCCATTTTTGCAGCGTACAATATGGTATTGCAATGCCGTTCCCTTTATGTTGTCATATTTGATATGTATAATCTCAGTAAGTTTTTAAAGAGATAGTATTTGATGATTATATTTGTATTTAAGTCCAATAATTTTACATTTTCTTTCCATTTTTACAGTGTAAAATATGGTAAGTTCTGCCTGCGATGTCGCGCCTTATATATTACCATATATAATATGTATAATATGAGCAATTTTTTAAATATATGGTAGTTGATGATTACGTTTGGATTTAGTCCAATAATTTTACATTTTTTTTCATTTTTGCAGTGTACAATATGGTAAGTTCTGCTTGCAATGTCGCGCCCTTTATGTTGCCATATTTAATATACATTATCTCAGCAAGTTTTCAAATAGACGGTAATTGATGATTACGTCTGGATTGAAGTCCAATAATTTTACATTTCCTTTCCATTATTGCAGTGCACAATATGGTAAGTTCTGCTTGCGATGCCGCACCCTTTACGTTGCCATATTTAATATGTATAATCTGAGCAATTTTTCAAATAGATGGTAGTTGATGATTATGTTTGGATTTAACTCCAATAATTTTACATTTCCTTTCCATTTTTGCAGTGTACAATATGGTATTGCAATGTCGTTCCTTTTATGTTGTCATATTTGATATGTATAATCTCAGCAAGTTTTTAAATAGATAGTATTTGATGATTATATTTGTATTTAAGTCCAATAATTTTACATTTTCTTTCCATTTTTACAGTGTAAAATATGGTAAGTTCTGCTTGCGATCTCGCGCTTTTTATATTACCATATATAATATGTATAATATAAGAAAGTTTTTAAATATATGGTAGTTGATGATTACGTTTGGATTTAGTCCAATAATTTTACATTTTTTTTATTTTTGTAGTGTACAATATGGTAAATTCTGCTTGCAATGTCGCGCCCTTTATGTTGCCATATTTAATATGCATTATCTAAGCAAGTTTTCAAATAGACGGTAATTGATGATTACGTCCGGATTTAAGTCCAATAATTTTATATTTCATTTCCATTATTGCAATGTATAATATGGTAAGTTCTGCTTGCGATGCCGCACCCTTTACGTTGCCATATTTAATATGTATAATCTGAGCAATTTTTCAAATAGATGGTAGTTGATGATTATGTTTGGATTTAACTCCAATAATTTTACATTTCCTTTCCATTTTTGCAGTGTACAATATGGTATTGCAATGACGTTCCCTTTATGTTGTCATATTTGATATGTATAATCTCAGCAAGTTTTTAAATAGATAGTATTTGATGATTATATTTGTATTTAAGTCCAATAATTTTACATTTTCTTTCCATTTTTACAGTGTAAAATATGGTAAGTTCTGCTTGCGATGTCGCGCTTTTTATATTACCATATATAATATGTATAATATAAGCAAATTTTTAAATATATGGTAGTTGATGCTTACGTTTGGATTTAGTCCAATAATTTTTCATTTTTTTTCATTTTTGCAGTGTACAATATGGTAAATTCTGCTTGCAATGTCGCGCCCTTTATGTTGCCATATTTAATATACATTATCTAAGCAAGTTTTCAAATAGACGGTAATTGATGATTACGTCCGGATTTAAGTCCAATAATTTTATATTTCCTTTCTATTATTGCAGTGTACAATATGGTAAGTTTTGCTTGCGATGCTGCACCCTTTACGTTGCAATATTTAATATGTATAATCTGAGCAATTTCTCAAATAGATGGTATTGACGATTATGTTTGGATTTAACTCTAATAATTTTACATTTCTTTCCATTTTTGCAGTGTACAATATGATAAGTTCTCCTTGCAATGTCGTATCCTTAATATTGCCATATTTAGTATATATAGCCTAAGCAAGTTTTCAAATAGATGGTAGTTAATGATTATGTTTGGATTTAAGTCCAATAATTTTACATTTCCTTTCCATTTTGCAGTGTACAATATGCTAAGTTCTGTAGATATGACTATTTTCACCTGCTTCCAAATAGTTATTTGGATCTTCATCACACAATGGTACCTCCTCCTCCGGAAGTCTATGAGTTAGAGTAGATGTGTCAATTGCACGTTTAGTCTCTATTTTATATTGTCGTTTGGAACATTTCGGTCTCGAATATTTACTTATTTGCCTTTGCAATATTTACTTATATTTATATATTATAGTATACACTTGAGTTCGATATTGTGTCCATTATTCTCTCTTTTCGGTTTCTCTGATTTGACGTAGTGCTGAAACAGTTGATTACTGAGCCACTGAAAGGTGAGCTACAAGCGAATGTTTGTGAGTTTGTGATTCCAATTTGTGAATTCGCAAAAAGAGAAGAAGCGTTGAGCATAAAGTTTATAGAAGTTGTACCGTGTGTCTTGCAAATTGAACATTTTCTTTAAATTACAATCAACTTTCTATTGAATTCAAGATTTTTCCATGTCCTTTTTAAAACACGTGCCACAGGCACGTGCATACCAACTAGTCAAGAATCAAAGTCATTTGGTACTAAAAATGTCAAGCACCACCATATGGCCATTGTTGGAGCAAGTTGCATTGGAGTACTGCCTAGTTGCCATTTGCCAGGAATGCATTATTTGAGTTTGACTCTTATAGAAAAGAGTAGAGCACGACCCTCTAAGGTTGTTCGCACCGGCACCCGGTACCCCTTCCTCTGGTACGAATTTAACGTAAATTTTGTCTGCACCGGGGTACCGGAAGAGTCCCGGTAAAACTTGGTGAAGGTTGTGGGTCCTCTATTTCTAGCGCAAATCGCGAATATTCTATCCGCTCGTCTACTGTCGCGACATCTCCGCCCCCCTCCCCCCGCCCATGCGCCAATCTGCCGCCACCGCCCCGACCATGCGTCCAGCCAGCTTGCCATGGCGTGGCTCGAGGAGGACGGCCACACGCGTCCCCGGAGGCCGTGAGGGAGATCCGACGCCGACCGTGAGCAGCCCCGCCGGTACCGTGAGGTGCCCCGCAATCACAAAGGGCGGCTCGAGGAGCCTCGGCGTCGCGAGGGGCCCGCCGCCGCCGCGAGGGGCGCCGCGATCGTAGGGATCGGCGCTGGCCGCCCGCCGCCGCGCCCCCACTTCCGCACGTTGGACGCCCGCCCCCCGCCGTCACCGCGACCACTGGTGCTGCTGCTTGCCCGCGACCGCCACGCTGGCCGCCCGCCGCCGCGCCGCACGCCCTGCACGTCGACGGCCAAGGAGGGGGCACCGGAGGGGCCGGGGAGATGGCAAGGGAGAGGCCGCGCGGAGGGGCGCGGGCCGAGGCCGCGCAGGGGCTAGAGAGGGGAGGGCAGGAGGCGGCGCCAGCAGGGGCCAGGGGAGATGGGTGTTGGCTTATGATCACATTAGTTATATAAACCAGCAGTGTCTTAGAGTTTTCAGTTCTCTCCCCTTAAAAGGGGGAGCCAACCCCTTTTATTGGGTGACTACGATATGAGTAGATTACAAAAATACCCTTTACACCTCGTTTGGATGTTGATATTATAGCCCGGAATTTAGAATTAGCATTGGTGCATCCAAATTCCGTTGTTTGGACGGCCTTGGCATTCGTGGCTGGAATTGCAGTCCAATACCAAAGGGCATTCAGCGTACTGCCACACCCCCTTTCGCAATACCGAGCCATCCCGCTCCTTATTGTGCAGAAATCGCCCTCTCCCGCGCCCGCATCTCTCTCGCTGTCTCGCACATCTTTCCCCTCCTCCTCTTGCATCTCTCTCCTCTAGCCCCCAACATGGAGGTCTAGCGAAGGTGCGCAGCCTGCTCCGGCGAGGGTGGAGCAACAAGGAAGAGTATGGGGGCCGCGCCGCGAGACAAGGATGACGTAGCCTCCTCCGATGAGGCGAGGGAGGCGTAGAGGTGGACGGGGCGGCCTCCTTCGACGAGGCGAGGGCGGCACGGAGGAGGACAATGGGCCACGAGGCGAGGACGGTGCGGCCTCCTTTGACCAGGTGAGGCCGATGGGCGAAGTGAGGACGGCACATCTGGCATGGACAAGGACTGAGCGGCCTCATCCCGCGGCGGCAGGAAAGGAGCTCTGCAGCAGCTCCGGCGTGGAGAAAAATGGAGCTCTAGCGGGGAACTGCCGCTCTCTCTCCATGGTGGGCGGCGGCAGGTGATCCACCTGTGAAGGACGGGCAGCGGACAAAGCTTGGTCGAGCGGAGAGCTGGGTGGTGTTAGGTGGAGATGGGTTGCACGATTAATTTCCAATCTCTTTTGCACATCCAAATAGAAAATAGAATCAGCTGTTTTCTAAAATTCCAAGATACAATGCAATAGTCATCCAAACAACAGAATTCGAATTGTGGCCAATTTCAATATCATAGCTAATTTGGTATTGAACTCAATTCAGTGCCAAGGCTGTCAATATCGACATCCAAACGCACCCTTACTATTATACACAATGACCTTCGTATCACAGTTCTAATCTAGCTACCTTTGATGGTCAGCATGGTAACTTCTACTTTTAACAATTTGGATTTTGTCTCTCGTCACGTTACCCACACCTTCCATACCCAGCTTCGCCGCACCTTCGCCCGAAGATCCTCTTGGTCACCTTCGTCTTTCACCGGCTTCGCGGAGCCTTCCAGGAACCTCTACTCGAAGGTATCCCTTCGTCGTGCGCGCCTTCCCGAAGCCGCTTCTAACCTTCAAGCGCTACCCTCGGCTCTTGGAACATTGTGACCTGCTACAACTCAAAGGTCACCACCTCATTGGTTTGAACTTTTTGTCACCAAGGCGACCTTCGACGATTTCCCTTTTGCCCACTCTCTTGCTCTCTCGCCTTTGATAACCAGCCGATTGCTCGAAGGTAACCCTTAAAAACTCATGGCAATAATGTGAGATAGAGATAGTGAGAGAGGAGAGAGGGAGAAAAAAACAGAAAAAATGATATGTGGGCCCTACCGGCTGGTAGTTGGTATAGAGTATGAGTTATAGAGTATGACGTGGAGAGAATCTTGATGATCATAATAAAATATTTTTTTATATGATAAAAATAGATTATGACGAGTGCAGGCGACTAAAGACGGGACACACAACCCTCCTGTTCTAATAGATTCCATACGCCCTAGACTTTTCTGCACCTTCCTCTGGAAGCCTGGATTCCATTACACGGTGTCGACGTTTTAGCTTTCTTTTCCCTGAAGGAGCTTTCATGCTCAGCGTGACATTAGGTAGGTATCGTCATGCATGGTTACGTTAGTACTGAGTAGCAACGGAGTGCCATGTAAGGCTATCCACACTCGTCGTACTTCAAACTCATTTCTAAAGGTAATATTCCGTCCTAGTCATCGAGATTTCGTACTCTAAAATAATTTCTCCCGCACTCGTCATACTCCATTTTCATCCCTTATACCAACTATCATCAATGGGGCATACATATCACATATATTTTATTTTCCCACCCCACCCTCTATCCCTCTCCCTCCGCATCCTCTCTCTCTCCCCGCCCCGCCCCCTCCAGCCCCTCCCCCACCCCGCGCGGCCCCGCCCCCTCCCCTGCTCCGTCTCCCCTGTCGCCCTGGGGCTGCGCCGCCCCTCCCCCACTTCCTCCGCTGCCGCCCCTCCCCTCAACACTTCCTCCTCCGCGCGCGCACCCCTCCCTCTCTCCCTCTCCTCCGCGCCTCCCGTTGGCGGTCCGGATCTGCGGGCGGCCATGGCGGAGCGGTGGGCGGCCATAGTGGAGTGGCGTTGGGGTGGCGCGGGGCAGCAGCCAGGCCGGTCCATGCGCAGCGCGGGGTGGCAGCGCGCGCACGACGTGATGGCGGTGGCCGAGCGGGTCTGCGGTGGCGGTGGCCGAGCGGGTCCGTGGCCGGGGCGGTCTCCGTCGCCTCCGCCACCTCCTCGTCGTCCGCCATGGTCTGCGCGGGGAGGTGTGCCACGACGTCGGCCTACCCCTACCCTTCATCCGCGCCGCCACCCCCTCCTCTCCCCTCCGCCCCCGTCTCCTCCTCCCCTCCACGCGCGGCCCCAGCTAGTGCCCCACGTGGTCGTTGGTGCTCGGCGCATCGAGAGGCGGGTCCCACGCCACGTTGCGCCGATGTCGTTTCCTGGCCGGACGCCAGGAATGGCGGACATGGGATCGAACGGGGAGGTCTCGTTCGCTTTTCAGTACCCCGCCGCGGGAAAAAAAACGCCAAAAGCATACTGGAGTACCGCTTCCAGGTTGCCGGTGCGGATAGCCTAACGATGCAACTAGTAGCTATATTTTGTGCAGCTTAATTTCTTGGAGAGCATAGAATTGCATATAAAACTATAAGGCATGAACACACATGTCGTTGTCTATAAATAATGGAATCACATTGAAATTTTACCAAAGGATCCACATTGAAAATAATTACGGCACGTACTGGCAACATTTAAATTCAGTGTTGTCAAATTTTCAAGCATAAACCAGAGTTCAGAAGTTGTAGCAATCAAATTATCCTAGCCAAATTATGCAGCATTATCAGTCTTTCACTTGGCTTGTGATTGCTAGAAACTAAAATTAGAAAGCTGCAAGTTTCTCACAAGATGATGCGATCTAATTCAATCCAGACACAAAGACGCGCGACACATGCGGCTTTGGATTTTTTGAGGCAATAAAATCTAATTTTCGTGTTTTGTCTACAAAAATCAAAATATTTACTCTACTCTATTTTTTGTGAAACCAGTACATGAGGAGACAGGCATAAATACATATGCACACCCTATCTCTATGAACACCTCTGGGAAACTAATATGCATGTTGAGATTGATAAAATCATAGCATATGGCTCATTGTTGACATGAACGTCGACTACCAGAAAGCCATTAATTTCTAAAATAACTCTATAGAAAAAAAACATATGTACTGAGTTTAGAACTCGAGGCCGGGTGGTTTCACAAGCGACGAAGTTCTTACTCACTTTGCTGCTCTAAGTAAGATTACCATGCCCATTGATTTACTGCATGTCAAGTCAAGCTTCCTTTTAAATCGCCGCATGTTTTGACTCGTGAAGTTAACCATCGAATCTCTAGCTTGATGGTTCTTACTTAAGATCTGAGGATAATGAATAGATAATTTAATGGTTTGTTATATTAACCTAGCTACTAGTTGATGGGTTTTCAACATGAGATTAATAAAGAAGACCCACTCTGTCTCTGAAGACTCAAGACCAAGATATCTATATACGTATATATATGTTCATGATCCCATGCATATGAGGATATTACAGAATCAAGTTATATTGGAAAATGCGCAGAAATATCCCATCAGTCCATTATTGATTGGAATAAACTTTCTTGGCCAACTAGCTAACGTGCAGTGTCGTTTGGATATCCAAAAGTTGCAAGTGCAAGCTAATAACGAGAAAAAACACTACACGTAGCACGTTTATTAGGAAGGTCATTGCGTAGTTCCTTAGCCGTTCCTCCACCCACGGTGGATTAATGATAAAAGATTTTTCTGTGCCTATCTATTTTTTATGATTATTCAAGATTATGTCATGTTACCACTGCAGTAAATAATTTAGTTTATTTTTGAATTATATTTGGGGCATCCACGGCAAAAGGTTTCTTTTTGCAAAATACACACATATGGGTGCACGTCGAGCCAGCTCGGCTCGTTTTGGCTCGGTTCGCTCTAGCTCGTTAGTCAAACAAGCCAACTCGGCTTGGCTCGTTCAGAAAACGAGCAAAAATCTAGCTCGGCTCGGCTAATTAAGTTCACGAGCTAGAGGTAAATTTAAAATTGGCACAATAATATATATATATAATAAAAAATATAGTAATTATATGGTCTTAATACTTTCAAAATCTACTTATCATATTATAATAATAAAATATAACCATAACATCATCTAGAACCACGCATATAGTATACAAATGTTATAGCTAATTAATAATTTAATCATTAGTCTATTAGGCTTTCTAGCTCGCTGCTCGCAAGCTGGCTCGAGCCGTTAAAAAACAGTTGCTCAGCTCGTTAAAAAATATATCGAGCAGAGCCGAGCCAGAACCGAGTCGAGCCAAACTCGCGAATTTTGAGCTTTGGTCCAACCCTACGCGTACACATGCACGCACCATCCACGTTATAAACATTACTATTCCACGCAACCTTTTACGCTTATCTACTTTTTTCTACTTATTGCATCATCTAGAGGAACAACGAAAAATATGCCGGTGAAATATTCCGTTTATTTCCCACGTGTCATGGCGTGTGTTTTTTTTAATCCTTTCCCATGTGTTTCTGGCTCGACGTGTTATTTATTGTTGTTAAACTAGAAAGCAGAAAATGGTTTCAGTAATAACCATTTCCATGTTCCTTTTTCTTGGTTTTTCCCACAGGAAATTGGTACGAAATTGTTTCGAATAGCACTTGTAGCATGTAGTCCACTACGTCTCTGTAAGACTTGTTCAAAGGGGTATATATCCAATCTTAGGTTTGATTATTGCCGATTTGAGAAAGCCCGCTCGGGTGTAATCAGTGAGCTCCTGCCCCACTTGTGAATAATAGAGGGCCAAGCCTCAGGATCGGAATCCAAGTCAAGTCAACTAGCCAGCTAGTCGTGCCTGCCAAAACGGACATCATTTTCAACCGAGCTGTGCCACTTGCCGATTGGTACGATAGCTACTTACCTCTGACGACGCATGCTGTGGTGATGTTTCATCTATGATGTCATGGTACACATACCAAATGATGGGAATGTGTTGCTCTGACAAGATGTATATTGTCCATGAATACATGCTTCGTATTGAAGTACTGTCCTCCATGGTGTAGCTTTTACAAATGTAGAGTTTATTAGACGACCGTCGACCGGGTGCGGGTTCGTTTATGACCTGTGGATGCCACCAGCATCCGTTTAGGGTATAGGGTTAGGTTGGGATTGGCCCGACGACTTTAGAAGAGGTGTGATGAGGATATGGCATCCATACATCTATGGATGCCGTATCCTCATCAAGGTCAAGGAGGCCCAGGTGACGGTCGCCGGACGGAGGGCCATGTGATAAGGGCGGCTCCGGCTGGGGTGGCGGGGGACGAGAGGTGGGCGGAGCGGCACGACAATGTATCGCCACAAGCCTTCGACGGTGGTGGAGGCTGGAGGGGTGAGAGGGCGGCCATAGACAATGGGATGGAGGGGGAAGATGTCATGGAGGCAGAGGTGGAGATTGAGATGGAGGAGGAAAATGGCGTTGTGGTGTGGCGGTAACCCATCGCACTTTAACCTGGTCAAAACTTCGGTCGTTGAATTTGTGGTGTATGTTGATCAAAGCTATATACTATGTGCTACAACAATGCATGACCATGATGCCTTAAGGTTCAAAAATCAAAAGGAAGAGAAATTGCAAAAATAAACACTACACAATGAGTTTGATTTTGAAATTGTAGTCCATAAAGTGTTTTCTTGTCTACCCCCAGTCGATTATAATTGAAAAAAACACCCACCACACATGGGCTAAGCCAATTTCACCTCCCCCTAACCCACCCATAGAGCTAACGGGCTTTACTAATATTAGATATAAAATAAAAATCCAAAAAGTGCTAGCTTCCACCAACAAAATCACTAATGAAAAGGTTTAAGCGTGATCACACTGGTTTTTTATATTTCTAAAATTTCTTCATAGCAACATCATGAATAAATAAACATAACTTAAGCACTGGAATAAGATTTACTCAGCTAGCATGAGTCCGATCCCCATGTTGGTGAAAGCGAATGAAATCAGCTAAGCTCATGCTCAGTGGGGTTGTTTTTGTAAGAGAGTCAATTATGGCAGTGGCGGACCCAGAAATTTCGTAGAGCCTGGGGAAACCGAACATCGAGTGCATTCATGCTTGCTGATGTTGAGGCAAAATCTCTGCTGGTAAGGATCACCTAAGCCCACATATCTTTTTTACTGGCTCAACTGTGCATGGTGTGCACTTCCGCTCCTGGAGCCCGGGTAGGCCGCCCAAGGCCGCCAAGCCCTGGGTCCACCCTGAAGAATTAGGGGTGGGTATTTTTAACAAAACATATTATATGCTTGAATCTCAAAGTACAAGTGAAGTCATACATAGGGTGGTTCTCGCAATTTTGGGGGAGGAAAAATACAATAGTTGAAGCAGCAATTCTCATTTATTCAAGGGTTATTTTGAAATTGTTGCTAGGCCTGCCTTGTGGTGTAATAATCAGGCTGCTACTACCGCCCCTTAATGATTTAAACAGTTAATATAGATTCAATTCAGTCGTAGAAAAAGTTATTTTTACTCCCTAAAGCAAATAAAATCTAAACCATGTGAAGCTAAAGTAGTGGTTGCAAATTTAACCAGCAAAGATGCATGCCTAAACTCTTGCATTTTTTTAGATTTGAATTCCTTTTCAATATTCAGATTTTCGATATGGTACTTTAGATTACGCTAAACAATGAACTTTTTCTGATAAATAAATTAAATATATTATATCATCTGACAGTTGATACGTAGGCCTGACTAGATATATAGTACTAATAGACGCTCAGTAGTTTAGGATTAAAAGGTTGTCAAGTCAGTCAAGTCTACATATTATATAGGCCTAGTGCTATCTAGCTAGCAAGTGGGGCACATATTAGAGCAGCTCTCATGTATGTGAAAAGCGAACCGTCGGTAAAAAACCGTGAACCATAAACACAGTAGCAATCAAACCGTGGTTGGCAGACTAAAAACGTAAAACATCGGGTGCCCAGGACGACATATGCCCCCCTCACGGTGTTAGCACCGGTTAACAGAGAGAGTGTGTGTCGGTCCCATGAATCTAAAAATGTGTCTGCCGTTATCTCTCTTCGCATCCTGACTCCCGTTCATCCCGGGGTGTTTGGTTCCCAGACTAAAGTTTTAGTCCTGTCACATCGAATGAAAGAATGCTAATTAAAAGATTAAATATAGATTAATTACAAAATCCATTATATAAGCCAGGAGTAACTAAGGAGTAACTTACTATACAAATCTATTAAGCCTAATTAGTCTATGATTAGACAATATAATGCTTCAGTAATAATTTAATAATTATATACTAATTATAGGTTAATTAGGTTTGTTAGGTTCGTCTCGCGGGTTAGATATGACTTATGTAATTAGTTTTATAATTAATTTATGTTTAGTGCTATTAATTGTCACTTATTTAAGGGACTAAACTTTAGTACCCAGGATCAAACACAGCCTTACTCCTGTGCTCTCTTCCCCTCCTTCGTAGTTCATCTCTCCACATTTCTTCACAAAACAAATCCAAAAGATAAAATTGTAAATCATATGGTGTATCTGAAGAAACAGTTTTGTAACCTAAATGAAGAAACAGTTTTGAACCTAAATGAAGAAACAATTTTTTTACTGAAGAAACAGTTTTGTAACCTAAATGAAGAAATAGTTTTGAATCTAAATGATTTATTGCTTTTTTTTGTCAAGAAAATAGCTACCCGAGATGATTTGACAATCAATCTAATAAGAAAAGAAGTACTGATATGAATCAATCTGAGATAAAAGAAAAGACTGCCACTCCATGAGGGGAAAACAAGAACACAAAGAACAATAGCAATCCCCACGTGTTCCGTAACAAATTAGCAATGAAAAAACCCTGTTTAATGAAAAAATCACCTTCATCACTCTTGGGCTTTTTCGAGGATCAACTAACTAATGTAGATGGATCCCCACGGACGCACCAATGGAAAAAATCAGCAATCCCCACAATAGCAATGGGAAATCAGCAATAAAAAAATGACAAAATTTAGCACCAATCATAGGCAGTCCGCCTGCAGCACACAGCACAGCTTCCCCACTGCGCCCACCCGCGCCATCTCCCGCAGCACCTCCGGCGACGCCGCCCTGCCGCCCACCGTCGCCAGTTCCATTATTAGAGCAAGGCTAACGATTTAGTCAGCAGCAGGCTGTAAGCATCTTTACAGTCCATCTCTCAGCCTACTAGTATAGTGATTCAGCTCTTTATCATTAATATATAATCCATTTGTCTCTCTCACGAAGTTTATTGGTTTTTTTCTCAAGCTGGCTGTAAACTCACAGCCCACCTCCCCTCTCTCCTCTTCTTTCTCCTCCACATCATTTAGCCTTCTTATAGCCTTCCGTAATACTTGCTCCTGGTCCCGGTTCAGACCCAATTCAAAGATAGTGTACATAAATGCGATTAAAAATTTGCGAGCTTTGATTCCTACCCCAGCCCACGTGTTTCGCGAGAGCGCTTACGCAGTACACGCAATGGCTTCTCACGTGTTGTGCTTAGCTCTTTTCCCGGTTCTGATCTGGTTACGAAAGCATGCACAGCCGAAATGGTTTTATTGGGCCGTGTTCTTTTGTTTCTATTTTTTTTTCGGAAAATCTTGCATGCATGGAGTATTAAATAAAGTCTATTTATAATTTTTTTTAAAGATGAGTGTAACTTTGTGTGATAAATTTAATGAGCCTAATTAATCCATGATTTACTACATTAATACTACAGTAACCGCCCTCCAATTATACAGTTAAAGGTCTCACTAGATAGGTTTCGTGAATTAATCTGAGGTTCTGTATGTAGTTTTGTAAACTGATTTTATTTAATACCCTTGATTATCAAGTGGACACGGAAAAAAAATTCACGCTCCAAAAACACGGCCCCAGTTTTTTTTTTGCCACTGTTCCCACAGGAAATTCTCACGAAACTGTGACCGGTGCTCCTCCATTAGGCTTGGTCGACCATCGTGCGTCGGATAGATGACTGGCAAGTATCCTATCCCACTTGAGCACTTGACGGTACGGTGAAGACTTGAGAATAGGCAGGTCAAATCAGCTGGAAGTCCTTTGGAAGAAAAAAACATGTCTCTACATGGCAACATGTTTACGTGGTTCCGGAACACATCTTTTTCACCCTAGCTGTGCTCTAGTTGACACGATATATAATATGACACCTATAACCTGACGCATGCAGTGGTTTCTATCATGACGTCACGAAAGACGAAACTGAGATGCGTGAAACAGGGTTGGTGAGGACCTAACTAACTGTTAGTTTCAAACTTTCAACTGAACAAGGTGTTTGTGTGTGTGTGTGAGAGAGAGACGTACTTCCAAAATGCATGCAAAATATACAAATTAAAATCAAGTGAATTTGAGCTTTGCCCGCCAGGCAGTAATATCGACGTTTCAAAAAAGACAGTTTAAATTATGTGTACATAATTACATGAATCATGCACACGCCTTGAATGATCCAATCAAGATCCAACAAGTGTCGGTGACCTTTCGGCCCCGCGTCGTCCCCGTCCCGTCTGGGTGACTCGGACGGCAGCCCAGCCCCGCCGCCACAGCTCGCCTCCCTCCTCCTATGACCTCGCCGCTGCCGGAGTGGGCTGCCGAAAGTCCGTGCATCCCGCGAGGAAGGTGGCGGCGGGGACTTCTTCCTGGACGAGCTTTTTCTATGGCGTGCAGATGGCTCTCCGACGGTTAAAGGTGGCTCTCTCCGGCTAGCTCTATCCGGATCTGTGACCCCCACAGCCGGATTCATGTGCCTCTTCGCCGGATCCGACGAACTCATGCCGGATGGAGCTCCCCCATGGCAGAATGGATGGGGAGGTGATTCCCTTGCTGCCAGGCGTGAGGCGAGCGGTGGCCCGACGCAGCGCGAGGAGGCTGCCCACAGCGCGGCTCGAGGAGGTTCTCCACGGGTGGTGGTGTGCGTAGGTTGTGGTACCGTGAGATCCCGGCAGCGGCGGCCATGGTCATTTGCCGGGGCGCTACGTCACGGTTGGGGGCGCGGAGGCAAAGGCTGCCAGGATGGGCGCGCGGGGGGCCAGGAGAGCGGCGCGCAGTACGCGGGTCAGGCCGGCGTCCAATCGCGCGGAGACGAGACCGTGCGAGGTGCCGTCAGCGGCCCGGCAATATGGCGCGGGGGCCAAAGGAGCCCTGGCTCGCGATGGTTGTGCGCGGGAGGCGCTCCACTGGCTGGATCTGTTACGACATCGGGTGGACGACGGTGACGCTTACGGGCGCCATTTCCTCGATGGAAGCGTCGTCGTGGCATTGTCTTTCCGTCGCACTGCTGCAACGATGGAGCTATCTAATTTTGCAGGTGGTCTATGCTTCTTTAGCCGACTGGGAGATGGTGCGGTTGTTCATGTGTACTAAGAAGTTTACCTGAGATTGTGATTGAGATCGACTCAGTGCGGTCTTTATGAGATAAATCGTCAAGCATAGAGGATTGTTTTTTCTGGCAGCACGATTCCAATATTTTTTTTGAAAATTTGGCAGGAGCACTGCCTTGTCATATAAGTAGAAGAATGCTAGTTCTTACATAGTTGTTATTACATAAAATTAATAGAAAACTCAAACACTAGCACAAACACTTGCTCCTTGCTGACTATCATTGAAGAACACTTGGTTGTTCTCTTGACTGACAAGCTTGAGTTCTTGTGTTTATTTCTGCTTTGATTAACTCAAGAACATGCCTGGGTGATGATGAAGTGCCTTGGAAGATTCTACGGTTGCGTTCATTCCATATATTCCATGCTGTGTATATCATAAGTGAAGCCTTTTGTTGCTTGGCTTTCTTTGGGAGGTTGATCAGTTCTGAATTCCACCAATTCTCCAGGTCTGAATTCCTATCCGGAACGTTCACTGCTCCATCAGTCCACTGCGCCACCAGCACCCAAACTTCTTGTGCAAACACACACTGCAAACACAAATGATCCGCCTTCTCCAATTCTTGATCACATAAGGGGCACATGGGGTTACAAGGCCAATTCCTTGCAATAAGCTTATCAGCGGTCAATACCTTGCATTGGACCAATAACCAGGCAAAGAACCTGTGCTTACCTTCAGTTTGCGATGTCCATATTGCCATGGAGTCAAATGTACAAAAAGAGCCAGAGAACTGCGCCTGATAAGCTGATCTTGCTGTGTACTGCCCATTGGCTGTCCACTTCCAACTGATTTCATCCTCAACATTGGATAATTGCACGTCACTAATCAGATCCCAAAGAGATACAAGTTCTGCCATTTCAGTCACAGAAGACATCCTCCAGAGACCCCGTGTCCAGTTATTGTTTTGCAAATCATCTCTGACAGATTGGTTCTTTCTCCACGCCAACCTATAAAGATTAGGGGCTAGATCCCGAGGAGCATGACCGCCGAGCCAAGATGACTCCCAGAATTTCGCCCGGTATCCATTCCCTAATGTGACTGTTGTGCTTGCTCTGAATAGTTGCTTATCCACCTCATTACATGGCACTTCAGTACCCACCCACGGACGATCAGATTCTGTCCATTGGTACCATAACCACCGCAGTCGCAAAGCCCTACTGAACAGCTCTAAATCCAAAACCCCCAAGCCACCAAGACGCTTTGGCCTCTGAATTTTAGCCCAACGAACTAAGCAATGACCTCCCTTGACATCATGTGAGCCCTTCCACAAGAAACCCCTCCTTAATCTATCCAGTCTTTTGGTGGCCCATTTTTTCATTGCAAACACCGTGAGAAAATAGGTCAGCATAGATGAAAGCACAGTGTTGACTAACTTTAGTCTACCAGCCTTGTTTAGGAATTTACCCTTCCAGGTGGCTAATCTGTTAGCCATTTTGTCAATTATTGGCTGAATCTCGACGCGGTGAAGTGGCCTGTAATGCAGCGGCAGACCAAAGTAATTGCACGGGAAATTTTTGATGGGACAGATGAAATCCTCCATTATTTCTCCTACATCAATATCTTCACACCTTATGGGGTACACAACACATTTACTCCTATTAGTAACAAGACCGGAGACCTGCCCAAAGATGCGTAGGATCTCTGCCACTGTATGCATCTCCTCTCTCATTGGATTTAGAAAGATTGCTGCATCATCTGCATACATGCTTACTCTTAACTTGGCTGCCCTGTTATTGATGGGTGCTAGCAGCTGATCCCTGGTGGCCAATTCAAGCAATCATTGCAGTGGTTCCATGGCCAGAATGAACAACATAGGGGAGAGGGGGTCCCCTTGCCTAAGCCCTGCGTGTTTAAACCATTTACCCCGAGCCCCATTCAGAAGCACCGCAGTTGATGCTGACGACAAAAGAGCCGAAACCCAGCTTCTCCATCGAGCCCCGAAGCCAAATTGCTCCAGGACCTCCATGAGGTAATCCCATCTCACCGTGTCAAACGCCTTGGCAATGTCCAATTTCAGGAATAAACCAGCTTTCTTAGACCTGTGGAGTGTTTTGATCAAGTTTTGGGCGTAGAGGAAATTGTCTTGAATGCTTCTTCTTTTAATGAATGCACTCTGTGCCCGAGAGATCATAGCATTTAATTCAGGGGCCAATCTATTCGCAAGCAGTTTAGACAACAATTTAGCGATAGAGTGTGTGATACTAATTGGTCTAAAATCAGTGACAAGCATTGCATCTGCTTTTTTGGGAATTAGAATGATGTGAGCTGTGTTGAGGTGGGGTCAGATGCTGACTGTGCTGCTGGTAGAAGAAATGAATGACATGCATGATATCTTGCTTGATCAATTGCCAGCTATGCTTGAAGAAAATTCCGATGAAGCCATCAGGTCCCGGTGCCTTGTCACCTGCCAAGTCATGAATTACTGCATAAACCTCTTCCTCTGTAAATTCATCTTCTAGATGCGACAGATCTCTTCTGCCTAGCTGCACTTCCTCCCAATTGAATGTTAGCTGTCTTTGCACTGGGCTGCCAAAATGGTTACTAAAATGACCGAGTATTTCATTTTCTTTGACCTCGTGTGAGTAACAGACCCCATTTGTTGTTTGCAGTGAATGGATAGCATTTTTCCTTCGCCTACCATTAGCTTGCAGATAGAACAATTTTGAATTGGCCTCCTCTGCAAGAATTGATGTCAGCCGAGATCTTTGCTTTGCTCTCAATTTTTCAATTGCCGTCAGCCCCAAGAACCTGGCCTTCAGATCTCTCTGTAGCTGGATTTCAAGCTCACTGAGTTGTCTATACTCCTGAACAACGTCAAAAATCCCAATCAATTGGCTTGCAGCACAAAGAAGAAGCCTATTATTTCCGATCACCTGTTTTGCCCATGCTCTCAGTGCTTTGCTTGTTCTTTGAAGCTTGACGTGCAGCCTTAGAAAAGGGTTAGTGATCTGAGTTTGTTTCCCCCATGCTTCTGCAACAGTGTCATGGTACCCTTACAATTTTGGCCAGAACGCTTCAAAGCGAAACCCTCTATATCTTTTGACTGTAGTTTGTCCGGCAATAAGCAGAGGGCAATATCAAAGTTTCTAAGTAGACAGACGATGTGAATGGATGTTGTTTTATAGAGATAAAGTAACAAGATGAAACAAGACGTTGAAAAAAGTTTGAAGTTTAATCTTTATAGCTTTTTTAGTCTTTTAGTTGTCTTTTCTGTTACTCCTTGATTTAAGATTTCAAGTTTAAAAACTCATATATTTTTAGCCGAATTATATCCTTTATCTAAAAAATGACACGCCTTCGTCACTACACATTATGCAATCAAGACATCAAATTAATGGTTTATTTCTACGCAAGTGATAGAGACACACTCGCGTCGAAACGAAGTTAAGGGTTGAAAAGTGAATGATTTCCGACCTAGTAGCCCACTGAACAGTTGAGGCTGAGGATGGCTGTGTTTAGATGCCTTGAAAAGGGTGGTCGAAAAGTCACATCGGACACTATAGGGTAATATAACACTTTTCATTTATTTGTGGTAATTGTTGTCCTACTATGACCTAACTAGGTTTAAAAGATTCGTCTCATCGTGTACATCAAAACTATGCAATTAGTTTTTGTATTTACCTACATTTAATGCTTCATGCACGAGGAGAGAAATTTGATGTGATGTGATGAGATTTTTTGTATAGTGAAATTTTGAGGTGAAAGTTTAGGAACTAAACACTGCCGACGTAAAATGCACTTGCAGGTAAAGTTGAGAGACGTGTTTTGCAAATAGAACCACAAAAATCAGGCTTGACTCGTGTAGTCTTGTCTAGATTCCTTTTCAATGGTTTTCTGGCAAACTTTTCTACCTCGTCACCCTAACATAAAGTTTGTACTTTTGGTCATACAAAGTCATGAAAATATCATCTCTCATTATCGAGACACGCGTGCCTGACTAGACATTTGCTACTGCATCTTTCTATTCTGGAATACTTTGGTACGGCATCTTCAGTTAATAGTCAAGTCAAGTCTCACGTACATGATATAGAGATTATCAGTGATATCAAGCAACTGAGCATGGCTTGCGCAAAAAAAAAACAACTAAGCATGGCTCTTTCCTGCTTAGAAGTCAAGCACACGCTGTCAACTCCAGCTTTTTTTTCTCAATAATTCTAGCACCACTATGAGAACATCCGACTTGTCCAGTTCATGCCGTTTTCCTTTGGCGATCTAGGGCGTATGTATGACGTAGCCTCTCTGACGTTTTTTTTGTCTTTTTTTTTCTCTTTCTTTCCTTTATTGTTTTGTGCAGAAGACGCCGCTCATTTCATCATCGCACGTGTTTTCCGTATGGGAATAAGAAGAAGCATCAATACACGGTCGGTGTATTCTTTAATTTAGACCCCGGATTCTGATGCAAATGGCCTATTGTTTAATTAGACCCCCGATTTAAGAATTTCACAACAGTTTCACGCGAAACAAAATTTAGCTCCGACTGCTCCATTGACTCATGCTCCTACACAGATCAGCAGTCTTTTTTTTTGCTAAAGAACGCAGATCGGTATTTTTTTAGCGAAATAACGCAGATCAGCAATTTAAAAGATATTATAGTATTTTAAAAGAAACAAAAGTGTTACTCTCTCTGTATGTTTTAAAATATAAATGACGTCATGAACAACTAATTGTCCACTTTCAACTAGTTAGCTTATCACAAATGATTACGAATTGATCTTAGATCAGTTGGTAAGATTTCTTGTGGTAGAACCTGCCCACCTGGGTTCTAGTCCTCGATTTGACATAGGTGTCATATTTTTCTGAATCTATTTTATGAATTAATGACTTCGTGAATTTTAAGATTAGAAATGCCAATTCAGTCTCTCAGAGGTGTCATAAGGGTAGGGTTAGCGTGAGTATGCATGCGTGTGAGCGTCTATGTCTATCCTAAACGTAGCCAGATAATTTTTGGTGAAGTGGTTACAATTAAGCTATCAATTTAGATGCATTATTGTTCAATCAAAATACAATAAATAATTTATCTAAAGCGGCAACTTATTTAGTTCTCATCACGTGGATTAATATATAATTTACCATGGATTGTGTTATTATCGTCATTTGTATTTGTATGTGCATCAATATAAAGATCCTTCGAGTACTATTCCTTGTTCTTCCGGGTACGAGAGCGCTTCGCCTTTTTGCAGGAGTGAATCCACAATATTCCGGATATATTCCAAACATATCCGGAATATTGTGTACTTCACTGTAAAACTGATAACCTCAATTTTCTTGCTTTATCTATAAAGCTGTCGTTAAGGCTTTTGGGAGAGCTGCATATGTATATATTCACATTTGCATCTGTGAGCGTCATATACATACTTGTGCCTCAGAATATCTGCCCTGGTATTCTCTCCATCACCCGTGCAGCCACGGCGCTCGTCAGGGACTCCATGAACTCCGCATCGTTCTTCAGCAAATTCACGATCTCCTCCACCACGACCTTTCGAAACTCTGGCGCCATGACCTCCGCGGCGACCGCCTCAGCACTGCTGGCTCCCGGCCGTTGGTCCGCCAGACCAAGGGTGATCGTCCGCCCCAACGAGTTGATGGAGATCGAGCACGGCAGTGACCCCGCCTGCTGCTGCTGCTGGGTCGTCGGTGACTCACTGACGTAGTCGCTCCGGGCACGTTGCTCATGGTTGTGTTCGCCCTCGTATGTCGCCACCAGCATCAACTTGTCCTCCGCACTCCTCTGCACCTGCGTTTTACAAAAGTTAAAGGTTCAGCCAAACTTTGTCAAAAAAGAAAATCAGCACAAGTGCAGGATTCATAAAATTTAGCAAAATCGACTGCAACTCATCAGCAGAACGATATGATGAAAGTGCAATCTTTTGCATACCTTCTTCTTGACGGGGCAGGAGGGAGCGTAGGCGCAGCGGAAGTAGGCCCTCGGGTAAGGGTTGTCGCGGGTCACCTTCTGGCCGTACTTGCGCCACTGGTACCCGTCCTTGAGGTGGTTGGCGTCGGCGTCCGGCGGTTCGGCGCGCGCGCGCACCATCCTGACCTTGGGCCGCGCCTCTGCCGTCACGGCGCCGGGGCCGGCTGCGGCGACTTCTGCCGCCGCCGTCGGCGCCGCATTGCCGCCGTGGCAGCTCGGCGTCGGCGACGTGGCGAGAGCGCGCAGGTGCGGGCGGTCGGCGAGGATCGCGTCCAGCGCGCTGGCCAGCCTCCGGTTCTCCTCGTTGACTCGCCTCAGCTTCTCTTCGAGAGACTCTTCGATGGGACTCACCGCCGGCGACGGGCCGAAGAGCGGCAGGAGCCCAGCCGCGGCGGGGGACGAGCACTCGCCGTTGCTGTCCATGGCCACCGCGACGTCGTACGTGACAGGAATTCTGGAGCAGGAGTGCGTGGGTGGTCTCAGAATGGGAGGGAACGTGAACCTTGTGCGAGGACGCGGCGGGCCATGCTATATAGGTAGGGGAATCAGAAAGGCGACGATCCGATCCGTCGTCTGGCCTGCTCGTGCAACGACTTGACCGAACCGCCGTCCGACACCCGACGCCATCGTCGTCACCGTGGCCGCGTCACCACTGACGCGCTCCGCCCTCGTCACCAAGTTTTCCGGTGGCCGGGGTCAAGTCATAGCTTATCAAATTGGCGTTGCCCTCTCGGTCGACATGGTCGCCGAGGAAGGAGGAGGACGGCTGTTTAGGCAGGCTGACGGGGAGCTCAGCCAGCTCGCTCGCGTCACCCGCTCGGGCGTCACGTGTTGCTGCATGCGTGCGTCCAAGGATAAGGACGGACAAGTGGTCATGGACCACCAACAACCATACCAAGTGGCCGAATGCATGGTCACCGGCACCCAGCAAGGAGGAGACGAGTCGATCTCCCTCTTGTTGCGGTCTTGCTAAGCCGATGTGCCAACCGCTAGGCCTTCGGGCTTTTCTCCGCATCGTCTTGTTGGTCACTTGCCGCGTACTTTCCAAGCGTCCTTGGCGTCTAGTCGTAGGTTGTTTGCTCTGGGGCAGCAGGTGGGTAGATTGAGGAGCGCTGTTCGCCAATGCCTCTATCCAAGACCTCGTTATTTCAGGTTTGTAATTTCTTTAACTTAATTATATTTATATAAAAATGCATCGACATCTGTAACATCAAATTTACTTAGTTAAATCTATCAAAAAATATGTCAAATTTATGTCTTGATAGTATTTTCTTTTATTTTATATTGTATGTGTGTTAATATTTTTAATAAATAGTTTGAGTTAAAGCAAAGCTAAAATGGTCTACTAAACCCGAGGAAACAAGTAGTTTAGTAGTACTAGTATTTTTAGTTGACCAAGAATCAACAAGTCTGTGTTGATGTCGGTGGGGAACTCCCCCACAGTTTTCCCCTAAAAAGAAGTTTCTGTTCATGTCAGCTTAATCAACTGTGAGAAGTCAATGGCGGCTGTATTTTATTTGAAAAAGAAACCGATAAGCAGGTGGTCTAGGATGGAACCAAGTGAATACTCGGTGGTGACAAGGTAAGATCAGTCCACTCGCCTCTCTTTTTTCCTTGGAGATAAAATAAATAATGTTATCTCTTCAGGTTGTCCTGACATCAGCGTAATTTCGCTTGCTGTATAACTTTTGGACCAAGGGAACCCCAGAAGTCAGAAGGAGAAACGAACGGATTGACTTCGTGCTCTTTTCAGCATGTATTATCCTCGTATTCGAGTTTTTCATTAGAAAAAAAGTTAATGACATGTTTCTTGGTGAAAAGACTTTTCTGAGACGATAAAAGAAAGTGATCAAGGCCCTTTATCCGCGTTTTAAAGTTGGGCCAGAAATGGGTCGCCATCCGACTCTTCTGCTGGTGGGATGGGTATTAGCCCACATTCGGTAACTTTCTCCTCTCCCGGTCCAGCAGACGAAGTTGTGTGCTGGACTAGGCTGCCCGCTGCGAGCAAGTTCGTCGTGCGAGGCCCATCAGGCCTGCAGCCTTTATGGACGGACGATTGGTCGCCACGCAAACTAGGCCTTTTTTTAAAAAAGTAAAAACCAAAATGCCGCTCGAAGAAAACAGCAGAGAAGGAAAACAAATCAATCAGCACAAGAGCCACTGTACCGTACCTAGGGTCGTGGAGAAGCATCTTCGTCTTGTTCTTTTCTATCCCCACAACGGCACGAAAAGGAAAAGAAAACAAGATGACCAATATATTCCAATAATAATCGTCTTTTTTTTTGTGGCCGTACGCATCTTCCCGCTTTATCGGCGGCAGCCATCGTTCATCGCCGCCTACGCGTTCCAGGGTGTCTGGCTGCGCTGCTTCCTACCGCAGGACAGGCTCGAGTGGTTTCTGGAATAGCCTTCGGTTCCCAAATCTAAGAGCTAAATTTTGGTTTTTTAAGTACGTACGTCACTGTAGCATTTCGTTTGTATATATGAAAAATTATCCAACAATTGATTAATTAGGCTTAAAATGTTTGTCTCACAGAATATAAAAAAACTGTGTAATTAGTTTTTTATTTCATCTATATTTAGTATTGTGTGTGCCGATATTTTGATATGATGAGAATCTTCTTCTTTTTGTATAGTGAACTTTGTGGGTGTAATTTAAGATCTAAACGAGGCCCAAGGCAACAGCAAACAGGTTGTCTCAAAAAAAAAAAGGCAACAGCAAACAGGCGCCGAAAGAAAACCTGGAAACCTGAGCAGAGGCCCACACACGAGATTAGAAAGCGAATTAGCAAGCGAAATGGAATCCGACCGCGCAAGTGAAAACGAGGGCCCAACCATCCCCCAACCGATTTCCTCTCGGAAAAGAAAGCCATTTCCACTAATCATTCATATTCACTCATGCACATTATTCTTGTTCCCCGTCAGTCAGGTTGTGCCAGCTCGCGTCAGCGCTCGCGTAACTTTGGCGAGCCCAGATATTTTCGCTGCATGCGGTGTTCGTTGCTACCAGTAACTTATTATTCTCATATTCTGGGTGGGGTGGACCTAATTAGACTTACTACCCATCAATCAGCACTATTCATCAATTGCCATTTGCGTACGAAGAAGTGCAGCGTCAACCTCTGATAATATACACATGCTCGCCCGTGGCATACACGGCAACCTCGTTGCAGGTTTTTTTCCGAACGTGTTTAACGCGTATTTCATAAAGAAGAAAGCAGACTTGATTTAGGTCAAACAGAAGTTGACATATACAAGCGCACAAAGAACTAAAAAAATAAAAAAACACTGAAAAAGGCCAACAAACAAACGGCCAGCAGATCAACCAGCAACAAGCGACAACGGCTCCATCAACCAAACTCAAACTAGACACGACCACTCTCATGAACCTGCAAAAAGAGATGACCTCGTCAGGAGCGCTAAAAGACACAATGGTGACAAAGCATCCACCAAGAAGCGTAACCACGACGGCAAAACATCCGTCCGAACCAACGACCAAATGCAGCAATGGTGGCAAAACATCCAACCAATCGATACGACCACGACAGGAAAGCATCCGCCAAAGCAAGAGGACAACCAATACGACCACGGCGGCAAAGCATCCGCCAAAGCAACCAGGGCGCAACAAAGCATTCGCCAGACGACGATGGTGACGACGACCTAAGCAACCCAGACGAGGTGAACGATCGAAGCGTAGATAGGTGCAGGAGCAGAGCCGCCAAGAGGACGACCGGCAATCACCGTCAGGCAGAAGGCTAGGCAAGGCCGGCCAGGGGGCGTTGATAGAACTTCCAAAACAACGCCTCAAGGGAGGGGCGACGTCAAAGGCGTCGTCGTTGTCCGACCAGTGGTCAAGGCTTTCACTTGAAAGTTCACCGGAGAGAAGGGAGGAGGGGGAAGCATGATGCCTTCAGCAAGGTAAATGGCGCCCTGAGGCGTCGTCATCATTACGCTTTTGCCATTACCCCTTCCCTGACGAAGACACACACATCTCAGCGCGAACCGGCGCGGGACAGGGACGACAGCGAGGCGCCCGAAGCGGGAGCGGCCGAACCGAAGCTGCCCATGGCGCCACGCCCGAGCCCGCCCACGAGCAGGCCGCAAGGACCCCAAAGCGTGAGCAGGGAGCGGGCCGAGGGGGGGGGGGGGCGGTGGCGGGACGGCGGGCGGCCGGCAGATCCGGGCAGGGCGCAGCCGATGGCGGTGGGGCCCGCCGGATCCGGGTGGGGCGTACCCAGCGGCCCGGAGCCGGGGCGGGGCGCAGCCAAGAGGTGGCACGGTGACGGCGATGATGAGCAGGAGATGGTAAAAATGGGAGAAGTGGAGAGGACGTGGACGGGTTGATTTCGGCGCGCGTCGCTGGCGGCCGGGGGGGGGGGGGGGGGGGAAGACGCTAAAAAATGTTGCAGGATGTTTTGGCTTGTCAACGAGGTTGCCCGTGTATGGCAAACCTGCCAGCTGAAACCGTACATGCTGCTCCCTCCGGCGTAGTCGAACACGACGTTGTGAGCTATATTGCACATGTTTCATGCTATTAGCAAATGGTCAGGCCTGTGGAACCGTCCCGACCGGACTGCCGAGCTTATCTCCTGGGCGATGGAGTTAGTACTACTTTACAATTAACATCTCTTTCGACCCCCGTTCGTGCCATGTTTGTAATGAGCGGATAAATGGGCAGTTCTCTATAGTGGCAGTGGTTATATTGGGCTTAGCAGCCGCATTAACAAAAGCTTTAAAAATGCGTAGGATCCGGCCTTATGGGATGGGCGCAAGATATCAGGATAACAGGATAAGGCCCCGCGGACAAGACCTTATCTTTCTCTTCCCTAAAACAACCAAGCTGATCGGACCCACACACGAGGAAAAGCCTTCCTGCCAAGCCCAACAAGCCCATCGCAGATCAGATCAGACCTCCGGTTGATTTGATTACTACATCGTACAACAGCTGCGATCCCGCCAAAGATTGCCTGACATGCCTCATGTCTTTTGTGCCGCGTCCCAAGAGCCAAGATGCAGCGTATAGCATGCAGTTCGTGCTTCTTCACACGGTCTCGATCAATCGCCTGATGCATCCAGTAACAGCAGCTGCCGTACCATATACATGAGCATGAACCTACACTGTTAGTTGCATCTGGATTGTGGAATTCGTTTCAGGCACCTCGATCTCTCCTTCTCAAATGGAGATAAAACGGTCTCATACATAGCTGCTGCTACCCTGCAAGAAATGCCAACCTGCGCCATGGACACATAAGATGCAGCGAGCGCTGCAGCAGCGTGTCAGTAATAACTCGCTCTTGGTCTGGCATACTGTGACTCAGCATTAGGAAGACGTCGAGATCGACCAAGCGCTGCACATGCATTTTAGTCCACTAAGTACCAGAAGATTAGACGTCACAGTGTGCTTTATTTGGCCAATCTCCGTTGCTGCTTACGGTTAGCGCTTATCCAAACTGGAATCAGACGGAAGCGTGCAGTGGCTATGTACGGTAACGACGCTGAATCACAAGTCTGAGGCATATCAAGTTGACGATAGTTACAGAGGCTGTCGACCGTCAGAGTCCAAGCCACGCAAACGACAGTGACATAACAAGAAACTTCAGGAGATGAAACAGCTAGCGCATGCATACAAGTACATATGCGTCCATTCAGAGCAGTGTATTAAGCACATGGGAGCAGGAAAGAGACCTATCCATTTACCCCCTTTCCCCCCCAAAAAAAAAACTCGTGTGATCCTTGAGATCTTGACGGAGTCATCCACGGGGCGCTGAAGGCCGGACGTGTGAGCTCTGGATTCGATCGCTCCTTGGGAAATTCTCCAATGGCACGCAAGGTATCACCGGGGCTCGCTCCTCCTGTTTCAGCAAGGGGGGAAATTCTTCATGTCGCTATCGCGCGTGGGGAGAGTTTCTTGACGCCTCCGATCCAGCTCCCAGCGGCGGTGGTCACAACTCACGCGGACTCGACGACCGTTTTACAGCAACTTGCCAGAGCTCACTGGAATGTAATACAAGCTGTCTGGTGTAAGTAGCAACATCTAGTACACGTACTCGGGTCTGTGGTTTATTTCTCAAGTTAACATTTTTCAATTATCATGTTGCGTGATTCAGTTGGAAAGGAAAGAGACAATGGAACAGAAATGACAAACAAACAAAAGAAAGAAAAGAGAGAGATTCTCAATGGCAAATACTTTGACTAAGGGGATCATTGGCATAATAAGCTTTGCCTAGATGAGTGGTTTGGCTGGCCTTGTTTGTACATTCTTTTTCTCCGATTAGTTTTTAATGTGCATTATTTGGTCCCATTAAAGAATATGCATTATTTGGTATAAACTAATTAAAGAGAGAGCCAATCAAATCATACCATGCTCCCTTTTTCCAATAAAGCATATACTACTTTATACTCTCCGATACTTAACTATTTTTTTCCTCAGAGAGCGTATGGTGACGTTCACGCTTTTTTTATTCTTTCTTGTCAATAATACATGATTACAATTATTAGGTTCCAACCAAAAATGCGATTATTATTTAACTTTCAGGGACATTCCAATTAACTATGACTTGACGTCATGAGTTGTGCATCTTCATTAATCAGACAAAAAAAAACAAAGCCAGTGCCATAAACCTATTTCAAATTGGACATATGAGCAAGTTAGGAACTCCAATGATCACCTTGGCAAAAAAGAAAAGTACTAAAAAAAGAAGCCAAATAATCACTTCAACCATAAATCATCATCACATAATTGATTTCGGAACACAGGAATTTCTAACTTGCTGAACATCTGGCGGTGCTACTTGAAGACGCGAATGATTAGCTATCGCTGTTTAAGAGCGACTTAGATGCAGTGAGAATGACATAGCAGTTGATAAAAACTGCAAATAGCACAATCATCCAGATCAGATGACCATAACGTATAGGGAATTGAGGACCAAAATTAGATTTCATCAGGAACAAAAATTTGTATATGTACACAACACGTACATAGTCCGATCAAAACTTTGCAAGCCGATTGAGCACTGCACCCTGACTCAACTCGACTCGTCGTGTACTCTCTTTGGCTCAGCTCCTCTCCTGTACAACGAAAGATACGAATTTTACAACCTAACAGAGTCACTACAAGTTTTTTACATCACAGACAGGACGCCGCCCGGAACGGACGCTTCCCTCTGTTCATCACGCGCAGCCGGCGACGGCGGCCGGCGCGGGCGGGCTGTCGCCCTACCACGCCCAGACGATGTCCTTGAGCCCCGGGCGCACGTCCTCGGCGCAGAACTTGTTGAAGTCCAGCGCGTCGCCGGCGTCGTGCGCGAACTCGACCACGGCCACGTCCGCCGCCACCTCCAGCACCTCGGCGGTGACCGCGAGCCGCCCGTTCGTGCCCTCGGCCTTCGCCTCCATCCGCAGGTTCATGCCCTTCCCCCTGGTGACCTCGAATCCCAGGGCGTGCCCAACGCGCTCCAGCCTCTCCGCCACGGCAGCCGCCGGCGCGCGGGCCGTGAACACCGTCGCGGCCTTCTGCTCGCTCTCGAACAGCCCCGACAGGTCGAACCCGGAGGACATGGAGGAGATGAGCTGGAACGCGTTGCACGACCGGGGCGAGACATCGCCGGAGCTGCTGTTGTCGCCGCCGCCGTCGAGGAGGGCGCCGACGTCGTCGTCCTCGTCGCCGAGCCGCTTCTTGGGCGTCGGCGGCGGCGACAGGACGGGCGGCACGAAGCCCTTCCTGAACCACGGCGTGAGCATTATCTCCTCGACGGAGGCGCGCTTGGCCGGATCGACGACGAGCAGGCGCGCGATGAGGCGGCGCGCGTCGCCGGAGACCCAGGGCGGCACCTGGTAGTCGGCCTTGAAGATCCTCTGGTACATCTTGGCGTAGCTGTCGTGCTGGAACGGGAGGAAGCCGCAGAGGAGGACGTAGAGCACGACGCCGCAGGACCAGAGGTCGGCGCGGGCGCCGTCGTACCCGCGCTTCCGGAGCACCTCCGGCGCGACGTACGCGGGGGTGCCGCACTGCGTGTGGAGGAGGCCGTCGTGGCGGAGCTGCTCGGGCAGCGCGGCGAGGCCGAAGTCGGTGACCTTGAGGCTCCCGGCCTCGTCGAGGAGGAGGTTCTCGGGCTTGAGGTCCCGGTGCGCGACGCCGCGGCGGTGGCAGAAGCCGACGGCGGCGACGAGCTGCTGGAAGTAGCGGCGGGCGCGGTCCTCGGTGAGCCTCCCGCGAGCGACCTTGGTGAAGAGCTCCCCGCCGCGGGCGTACTCCATGACGACGAAGACGCGGGAGCGGCTGGCGAGCACCTCGCGGATGCCCACCACGTTGGGGTGGCGCACCAGCCGCATGATGGAGATCTCGCGGCGGAGCTGCTCCACCATCCCCTCCGTGCGCCGCAGCCGCGCCTTGTCGATCACCTTGATCGCCACGCTGCCGGCGGCGGCCGCGCTCAGGTCGCGGGCGTAGTAGACCTTGGCGAAGGTGCCCTGGCCCAGCATCCGGCCCAGCTCGTACTTGCCCAGCACCAGCTTCCGCTCCTCCCCTTCCCGCCGTGACCTCGCCATGGTTTAGTTTTTGCTGCTTGCTTACTACTGGCTCTTCCTCCTGCCCCTTGTCGTGCTGCCGACTTGCCCGTTGGTGATGAGAGCTCCGGGGCGGGGCGTGCAGGCTAATTTTAGTGGCGCCGGGCGCGTGGGAACGTGGCGCGGCACATGGTTTCTTTGACCCGGCCGCCCGGGGAACGTTGGTTTGGGGGGGGTGGTGGTGGCCGGTGTGGGCTCGGGCAGGGCAGCACACGGGATTGGGGAAGTCGTTGGCTGGCTTATTTGTAGCGGTGCGATGCGGTGCGCGGCGCGGGCCAATGGGAGCCGGGCGGGTGGGGAGGCGGCCACGGGACGCGGGTGGGGTCTCGCGCCAGTTGAGCCGTGCGGAGCGGTGGGAGAGAGGGGACAGGCACAGGCGTTTGGTGGCGAGCCGTGGTGGAGTGGAGTGTTGGCGGAAGCGCGGAAGGGCAGGGCAGGGCCAGGGTGGTTGTGCTGTGGTTGTTGCCGGCGAGGGTGGAGGAGCGCGGAAAGGGGGGCCAGATTCGGGCGGCTCTCCCGGGCGATTGGGCCGTTTTGCTTCGCCGTTCAGCGTTCAACCTTCAACGTTGTACGACCTCGGGCTGTTTAGTTTCCAAAATTGGAGCAAATTTTGGCGTTTGGGAGTATGTGTGAAAAATTGTTCAAAAATTGATTAATTAGGCTCAAAATGTTCGTCTTACGGAGTACAACAAAACTGTGTAATTAGTTTTGATTTCATCTACATTTAGTACTCTATGCATGTGCCGACATTTTGATGTGATGGGAATCTTCTTTTTGCATAGTAAACTTTGGGGGTGAAATTTGACATCTAAACTTGGATGGCAGGGTGTAGGTGTAGCGAGTGGAATGGAAGGAACGTGCGTCCTCTTTGCCGGCGAGGTTGGGTTTGTTTAGGGAGAGGAGGAATTAGCCGGGAAAGTCCCATATCATCTCAATGTTCATGTGCCCAGAATATGTCCTACGGCCTTTGACAGATTAAGAGCCATTGAATTCTTGTTTTAACAATTTATAAGCAGGTTGCGTTCTACATTTTGGAGGCTTCGTTGATCGTTATCATTAGCAGTTGGCGTCTGTTTGAACAATTTTGTAATTCCAGTCTCGACTCCATTCCGACGACTAATACCGGTAGGTTAGTGAGCAGTTGATTATCCATATTCTTCATCATCTTTTTACTTTTGTCTCTCTGATCTTAATATTTTGTTGTAAGGTTTCGTTAATTGGCGTTATTAGATGCAAATAGGATGCCTGATTTCCTCTCCTATAGTGAGAGCGCACCATTATGTAATCCTGGCATCTGGCAATGCCAATACAACATCTTTGTGTCCGGCCGATAGCAACCTATAGGATTTTGGATGATTTTGGCTTATATGTTAAGGATCGGACCATTGAACATAATGCAACAATAGGATTATGAACTCATAGTGGCACGGTAGTGGCTAGAGCAGATCAACAAGTGCATCAACAGCTAAGTAAACCACTATGGTTTCTGTCCCATTGATCTAAGTTAATATAAATACGTGTAGTCCTTTTGGCTAATCAAGAAAAGAAAGTCAAAAGAGAGGACGGAGGCAGCTATCTGCAGGAAGCGAGGAAATACAAAGCATGCTATTCAATGATCAACTTTTAACCTTTGCTTTCTGTTTATATGTCCGTTGGGAGAGGAGACATCTTTTTGGAACTGTCCCGAAACAATTTTGAGACTTGCAATAATCGTGTATTTATACATGTAATTTTATATTAAACCCATCTAAAACTATAACCAAATCATTCAAAACTCGTATATGGATCTTTGGATACTGAAAATATTTCGAAATTACAAAATTGTACTGAGTTGTCTTGGAAGAGGGTTGCACCTGTATTCTTTCCTTTCTCTTCTTTACCCATCTTTTCCATCTCCCAGCAAGATTTTAGGGTTAGAGATTAGAGTTGGAGGCTTACCAAAGACCCATGAGAAAGATTTGATGAGAACGTGGCTGCCTCACGGTTGCGTGTTACTGTATATAGGGCTGAAACCCTTCAACAAGATGAGTACTACTCGTGTTTACAATGTTACAAGTTTAGACTTGACATGGGTGTGTTTAGTTCCCCTGAATTTCAAACGAAAAAGTCTCATCGACATCACATCGAAACATTAAATATAGCAAATGACGCATGCATGGAACGCTAAACGTGGATGAATAAAAAAACTAATTGCATAGTTTTGATGTACATGACGAGACGAATCTTTTGAGCCTAGTTAGGTCATGGTAGGACAATGTTTACCACAAACAAACGAAAAGTGCTATAGTGTCCGATGTGACTTTCTACCAACTTTTCGCGGGAACTAAACACACACATATCTCTACTTCTGACACCATGAAGTAGAGGGAAGGCCATAGGGGCAGGGCTACCAATGGTGGCGTGCATGAGGGGTGGGTCAATAAGGCAACAAGCCACCAGACCTGCCCCTACAAACATGTTTCAACTGTTAATACAAATCATCTCTATAGTAGTGGGAGGTGACTAGGGTTGCGGGCTGGCGGGAGCATCACACCACACTACTTTGGCAAAATTGGGGTAGCAAAGTGAAGATGCCGGTGGATCCAACGGTGGAGGCGCCCAAAGATGAGAAAGAAGGGCGGGATGGAATCAGGAGCACTGTCAAAATGAATTGCAGTGGCAATGATGATGGAGCTTATTTGCGAATTCGAGTCGAGAGTTTGGAGACATGATTGTTGTTATGTTATATTAGGACATGGTAGATCTATGACAATATGGCTTGATCCAAGGGCCACAAAATTAAGTATTTTTTGGCCTGTGATACTCGGATGATGAATATGGGTCCAAATTCAAAAGCTTTATGATCCATATCGGAACTCTTTCAAACTAGAAACTTCAACGTGCAGTTGCACCTGGTATGGTGGCTTTGTTTTCTTGTTCATCATATGGAATTACAGACACATAAACAAAAACAAACCCTAGATATTCAACAAAATCACAGTGCAACACGACGACACTGGCCACTTGGTGCAACAATCATGCATATAAGTCAGTCACGATTATTGAGCTCTTTTTTTAAGCTTTTGCATTGGTTATGTTTGCACTCTCCAAAGCTTATGGTAGCTAATCTCCAAACGACTACAGACAATAATGCTAAAACTATATTATTATCCTTAATTAAAATATAAAAGGAGCAAACTGAAAACTCTCCATTATATTGTCCGCAAATGATGGCATCATTAGCAAGCAAGTCATCACAAAACCGATGACCCAACCATGCCGACATGGGCAACCCCCAGAGCATCACAAAGGACGAACGGCCAGGCGTCCCAAACACATCTCCGATCTCCAACGCATCGCGTCGCGTCCCCCGTATGGGCGTCACGTCGCTCTTCCTTCCCCGGGCGGTGCATGCGGCGCGTCACGACGAGCTAGCCGGCAAGGCAACACCCAACACAAAGGAAACAAAGCCAAGCCACTGAAGGGGCCCAGGACGCTATCGTGCCGGTACAAATAATTGAGCGAGCAGCACAGCGACCCCTCCTCTGCCACAGCGCGGCGCGCGCCGGCCGGCCGGCCATCAGCCTCTGCCGCTGCGGCCCCGCCGTTGGAGAAGACGATCGAGCGCATTATTGCCGTTATTTGCCGCGAATACGTAGACACGCATTATTTCTGGTCCCCTGACGGGACGTAGATTCCAGCGACGGCGACGGCTAGGGGTTGGTTTTTTTTCTCGGCTGCTTCGATGACATGGCACCATCAGGCACCTCCACCGTTCCACCTGGCGGCGCCTGGCCCTGTGACGCACCAATCGAGCCGGTCTGATGGATTTGGGTTTTGTGGTTTGGAGGCCCCGAGCGACGCGATGCGAGAGGAAACAGGAGATTTGCATTATTGCTGTTTTTTTACGGAGTATGTGGTTTGCTGAAGCCCACAGAATCTGGATTCGGCGCGTCGGTATCCAGGCCACTATTAGAGAATCATTGTGTGCGTAACACCGTGTGCTGGTTCGGACGAAGTATCTTCATACAAATTCTTGAGGGAAATGATTTGATGAAGAATATTGCCAACTTGGAGTCATGCATGGTCCGACTTAAATTTGTACGTCCTGCGCATATAGATCAGTGCGAAGTTTTGATTTGTACGTGGGAAAATCAGGGATGTTGTAACATCTATGTTGGAGTAACTCAGAGCAGCGCACTTGCATGTTCTTAGCTTTTCTTCAGCTGTAAATCCATGCACGTGTGTACAATATAATCTCCTTCTCGGGAGAAAAGATCAGCGCGGAACCTTCATGGTCATGCTTTTGTCATGACATGTTTGCCAAACTAGCTGGAAGCCGATGACGTTCAGTATTAAACAACGTTAACACATCCAACAAGGGTCATCGCTTCAAACCAACAAAGCAATCAGAGAAAACAAGCAACAGTGACAGCAGTTGCTGGCTAGCTTGCTGCCAGCGCTGAGCATGCAACAGTGGAACACCTCACCGGTAGGTAGCCCGGTCATCTGCCGTAACAAGTCATAGAAGCCGATCAAGCAAAGGTCAGCATACGATGTCGATGACTCTAAAACCCTGTGACTGTGAGATCAAAATAACAGCCGGGTCACTGCAGAGTTACCGGCACCTGAGGCTGCTTCCGTGCTTCCTCCGATGTTAACGAGACAGATAGGATGGCCCCTGTCGCGGTCATGTGGCGCTGGGCCTGATGGTGGACAGTAGCGCCCAAAACACCTGTCCACGGCCCATTGATGCTGCGCCGCTTGGTGGTTTGCAGTTGCAACAATGGCGAAACGGTCACCATCTGACTTTGCCACGGCCAACCAAGGACATAATGCTAGCTATAGGAGTAAGTGATTGGTGATTAGGGAATAAGATGGATAGATAGATTGATACTTCAAATTAATGCTGCGATAAACTGTGTAAACTGAACGTCTTAATCATCTCATGCAAAAGTGAAATGCATCTGCATTACCCTTTTGCCATTGGCTCATGCATACATATGATTTTAGATGTCAAGGGTGAGAATACAGATGGTAATATGTATTTTCTATTAAGGTTCTATTTAGAACTACCAGCTATTTACTAGCTAGCAAATTTTAAGTGGAGTGAGTTGAAACGTGACCAGCTAAATAACGATCCGCTAAAGCCCTTCTAACTCCAGCTAAGAACAATTTAACCTAACTAAGTTCAGCTAAACATGGCCTGATACTCTTTAGTCGTATGTAGAGTTATAGACGTATCGACATCTCAATCTTTAGTCACAAATTACTTCTTATGTATAGTTTGAAAATAGGACAAACATATTTACCTTGAAGACGTTTAATTATTATTTTTTATAAACATATTGCAACAAAAATATTAATAGAAGCTATGTTGTGAATGCCACGTCTGTATTTGAAAGTTGCTTTTTCAGGTACCAATAACCAATGAGATATACTGCCTGTTCACTCCAAGATTATCTGACCTTCGGATTTGGGCTTTGTGGCCCGGAGGCCCCGACCTAAGAAGAGGAAACAGATGTTTGCATTATTGCTGTTTTATATCTCGTTTAGTGAAGCCCACAGAATCTAGATTCGGTGCGTGTGAGAGTATCCGGCCAGGTCACTCCTAGAGGATTACTGTTTATGTAGCACCGGGATCGTTCGGACGAAGTAACATCGCATATGAATTCTTGATCGAGGGACATGATTTGACGCGTATTGCCAACCAAAAGGTGTAGTGTAGAGTTACAAGTGGGCCAACTTTGTTTTGTGCAAAATTGGAGTAGCTCATATATAGCACTTGCTCGCTCTTAGCTTTTCAGCTGTAAATCCATGCACATGCTTACAGTCTCCCTTCTTATGGTTATGGGGGAGAAAAAGATCAAATGGAACCTTCATGGTCATGCTTTTCTCATGAGATGATGCAGCCACGACAAGATTGCTGCCAAAATAGCTGGAAGCCGAGAGCGTTTACCTAGCGGAGTACAGCAAGGATCGCTTCAAGCCAGCGAAAGCAATCAGAGGAAACAAGCAACAGTGACAGCGGCAGCTGCTGCCACGCTCGCTGGTAGGTGGTAGATAGCACCAGTCATCGGCCGTAAAAACTAACAAGTCATAGAACCCCAGGATATCTAGCAAAGGTCAGCATATATCTATATATGACTCTAAAATCGTGTGATATCGACGTAGACTGAACTGTTAAAATAGCAGCCGAGTCACTGCAGGTTTACCGGCATATTTGAGGAAACTGCTTCCGTCCTAAACGCGACAAATAGGATGGAGAGTGGGACTAGATTTTTTTTTAAATTACACAGTACAACACATACGCTCACAACTCGCACGTACACTCACCTCTATAAATACACGTATGTAAACCCTATCTCTATGAGCACCTCCAAAGGATCGAGCACCCGGCAGATAGAGATTCCCGAAGTCACCGTTGGCGCCTCGTTGTCGACGAGAACACCGCTTACCACTTAACACATAACACCGGTAAATCTTGAGAAAATCCAAAAAAATACGAGCATAAGAGTTTAGTGGACAGCGTCCCACTAAACTTTATTATCATTGGACTATAAAGCCCAATTGCTGGAGAGTGGACTGGATGACACGACCACCCCGTCGCACTCGCCACTCGGTCATGGGGCGCTGGGCCTACAAGGCCTGATGGGTAGGGAGCGGCCGAAACACCTGTCCACGGCCCATTGATACTGCGCCGCTTGGTGGTTTGGTTTTGGCGAAATGGTGGTCAGTGGACAGTGGTCACCATCTGACTTTGCCACATAAAGCCAAACGAGGACATAATTCTAGCTACAGGGGTAATTGATTGGTGATCAAGGAATAAGATAGATAGATAGATTGATACTTCAGATTAAAGCTGGGATAAAGTGTGTAAACTGATTCGTTAAAAAAAAGTGTGTAAACTGAACGTCTGAATCAATTTTTTCAAAAAGAAAAAGAAAAAAAGAACGTCTGAATCATGACATACGCAAAAGTGAATTGCATCTTTGTCAATGGTGCATGCATACAGATGATTTTAGATGTTAGGAGTGAGAACAGATGGTAATATGTATTCTATGTCTTGCTTCTGTCCCTATTAATACTCTTTTGTCATAAACAAAAGACGTTTTGGGTTGCGTACCGTCAGCTGTACGTACGTTTCAATTTTTAGTTACATATTATATTTTATGCATGAGTTTTAAAAATTGAAAATAGTAAAACTAGATTTACCTTGGAACATATAGTTCCATAGAATGTACTTTTGCTATGTTTCACAAACATATATTACATCAAAAATTACAGTAGAAGTAATGTTGTGAATGAAGGCCGTAATGTGTCGATGTTTGAAAGTTGCTTATCAGGCACTATCATGCCGGTGCCCTTGATATGAGGGAGTTTGCAGATGGACATTTTTTTTTCCTGAGTAAATTCAAGATGGACAGCTGACGGCTCCGCTGCCGCGTACTGACTGAACCATCAGCCGCGTCAGGGTCACCCGTCCCGGGCCAAGCAAGCCTTACCGATACCAGCGGTACCATCTACAGCAGCTTGTTTGTCATCACGGCCTCACGGGGGTGTTGGTGTTGCCCTGCAATTCGCAGGATAGATAGCAATCAGAGCTATCCATGGTCCATGTACAGCGACGTGTTTGCTTGTCTTGTCCAATCGATTGGTGTTTAGGCCATCCAGGACTTGACTCTTAGTCCTTGTTTAGTTTCTGAAACTGGGAGCTAAATTTTGGTCTGTTGGAGTGCGTGCGTTACTGTAGCATTTTGTTTGTACGTGTAAAAAATTATCCAAAAATTGATTAATTAGGCTCAAAATGTTCGTCTCGTAGAGTACAACAAAACTGTGTAATTAGTTTTTGATTTTATCTATATTTAATACTCCATGCATGCTATGACATTTTGAATTGATGAGAATATTCTTTTTGCATAGTAAACTTTGGGAGTGAAATTTGGGATCTAAACAAGGCTAGTTTCTATAGCATTGCAGTCCCAACCATCTAGTTATGATAGTTTCTATAGCATTAAATAGGGTGACACGTAGGACTATTGAATTATGTGACGCTACATTAAATAGGAGAGATGAGGAAACGAGACCCAGTTTCTACACGAAAATCTATGCAGGGACACTACCAAGTTTAGGTTGAGAGATGATAGTATCTTCATTATAGATAAAACAAATACGATTGGTGGAGATTAGAGATTATGAATTTATTGAGGACTCACACTAAGAAATCATGGGTTGGAGAACACAATGTCTAAAGTAGTGTCTTGCTAACATAGCATCATGGACACTACCTATGGACACAATGGGTTGGAACTGCCCTTAAGGTCAGTCCCAATCCAATGATTAGGATGGTGTCCATAGAATTAAATGAGCTATCACCTAGGATAAAAAATAATGTGACAAGTTATTAAACGAGGAAAGAGAAGGAAACTGGGTCTTGCATGAGATATAATTTCTACATAATATCCAAGACAAGATGTGAGATGAGTAACGTTAAATTGAAATGTGAAAGAGTGGTATTTGCATTGGAGCGTAGTGTCTACTATTAGTTTCTTGATGATGTGAAAACTATGGAAACTATGTCCAGTGTCTTGGGTTGAGACTGCCCTAATAAGGCTGCCACGTAAACAATTTGATGACATAGTAAGAGAGTTAATGAGAAAAAGACAGACATATATGATTTCTCATGCAAGCCAAGAACCAAGGAAGAGAGAAGAGTGATAGAGTGAGAAAGATAGAGAAGAGAGAATTGGACGAGAATTATTTTCTTTATTTATCATAGAGGTAGTGTTTATGTGTAATTGTTTACTCTCTTTTTTCTTCAGCTGTAAACACCGCGGTGGGATGGCCTTAGTAGGGCTCGCCTAAGCTAGCAGGTCTGAAAAATATAGACGACGTGGTGTTAGGGCAACCGTAATGTATATTTTTAAAGTAATCCATACAGATGGGTCTCATGACAGCGATTCATAGTTATTTTCTATCTCATAATGGTTCGAATACGGTAGGGAGAGAAAAATATAGCAGCGAGAGAAAGAGAGAAAGAAGAGAAAAGATGATATTTTATTGCTTATGTGCAGCCCACATGCATATGGCTGTTTTTACTAAAGACTACTGCATAGACTATCTTCACAATGGTTCAGCTAGCTATTGGAATATTTTAGGTGGTGTTTAGATCCACGTGCTAAAGTTTAGAGCTTTAAATAAATAATAATTAGAAGTATTAAATATAAACTAATTATAAAACTAATTACATAAAGTCATGTCTATTTCACGAGACTAACCTAACAAGCCCAATTAAGCTATAATTAATACATAATTACCATATGCTTATTGTAGCATTACATTGTCTAATCATAGTGTAATCAGGCTTAATAGATTCGTCTCGCAAATTAGTCCTCGTTAATATAATGGATTTTTAATTAATCTATATTTAATACTCCTAATTAACATGTTTATATCCGACGTGACGTGACGGGTTAAAGTTTAGATGGAGGGAACCAAACGGGCCCTTAGTCCATATGAACTGCTTTTTGAACACCCTTAGCCCTTGTTTAGATCCCAAATTCCACTAAAAAAAGATTCACATCATATCAAAATGTCGACACATGCATGGAGTACTAAATGTTGATGAAATAAAAAACTAATTGCACAGTTTTGTTATACTTTACGAGATGAACATTTTGAGCCTAATTAATCAATGTTTGGACAATTATTCACAAATACAAACGAAATACTATTGCCAAACTCATGCACAAAACGAAGCAACGCGCGGCGAACAGACTTTTTCCGTTATCGCGTCGTGTTGGGGGCGATCATTAGGGGTACCCAAACCTATGGGATAATCACCCTTGTTAAAACACTAACTATTGCCAAACTCATGCACATATCAGAAAAGAGGAAAGCAAATAAAGGCCCACTGCCCAACAACGGTCAAAGGCTCCGTCGAGGCACCTCGCTAGGGGCCTCGACGCGCACCTCAATCTCCGCTTCGCTCGAGGGAAGCAACCCCTCGAGCGAATCGGAAAACTCCGTCTCGGTCGAGGCTTGAGCGTCGAGCCTCGAGCAACCCACGAAATGGGAAAAGCTCCGCCTCGGTCGAGACCTTCGTCCCGTCAAACAATTAATGACGCTCGTCGCCGCCGTGCATCCAAAGTCAAAAGGCAAATCTTTCGCCACGCCGCTCTGACAGCCACGACCCCCCGTCGCATCTGCCAACTCCCGTCACTATGCTGCCAACCGAGGCTCTATGCGGACATGCTGGCGCTGTGCGAACAGAGCACGTCACTCCGAGCTCATGTGCTTCCAACTTCGGTGACCCGAAGACTTGATCGGACAGGAGAGACACTCAGCGGAAGCATGGCGGAAGCATGTCCTAGCCATCCCGAGTACTGTGCGACCATCCACGGCGCTGTGCAAACACGCCGCCACTACGCGAACAGGGCCGAATCATTCCTACTTCCTGTGCTGCCAACTCCTGTAGTAATTTGCCACGGAAAGGACCGTGCACAGGCATTGGGGACCCTCGAATTGGCGTACGTACGAGTCACTACGGCACGCCGGTCAGCTCAGACCCTCGAGACCATTCCGTGGCGTCACCACCAGTACAAGGATCCATCACAGGGACGGCAACGCCGCGCAACAGTGGCCAAGGACAAGGAGCCATGCCCGGCGCCACGCCTACGACTATGCAACAACTGTATCTGCATGTGGCCACACGCCTGTTACCCCTCCTCCTTGGTCTATAAAAGGAGAGGCGCACGCTGGGGACGGGACGAGGAACAATCAATCGATCGAACACAGAACAAGAGACAACCCACGCACTCCACACTCCACGATATTGGCACTCTGCCTCAATCATCATCATCATCTGGGACTTGGAGGCCTAGCCTCTTTTCCCAAACTGCTTGTATCCCCTACTACTCACAGTCCGGTGCAGGATAATACATTGCACACACCTTCTTTGCTGGACGTACGGTCTTGCGACTGGAACCAGGATAATCTTGTGTCATTGCATTACCTTCTGCATCAACCATCAAGGGTGGGAACACAATGCATTTCTGGTTGGTGTCGGGACCACGATTTCGATACACCGATAGTGGCGCGCCAGGTAGGGGGTAGCGCTGTGATCGACCACGTCATCCATTATCTCCCTTGATGGCAACCTGTGTCGTACGCGACAATCCCTTTCCGATGGGGACTTCGGACCCACTTGCCGCCGGATTCGAAATCCGGTTTGGGAGCCTCTAGTTCAGGACGACTAGCAATGGCTACCACATGCAGCTCCTTATGAGGAGCGCCAGTGTGGGCATGCCAGCGCCACTCCAGTCACCACCATTGCCATGCAGGAAGCGTTCGCGCCAACTCAAGATGGCAACGGGGCTTTCCCCGCCGGGGATGAGCTTAATGTTCTGCTCCCCGAAGGAACAAAATTTCCCCGTCCCCGTCCCCGTCCCCACTGGCGGGGATGACACCCTGACGGGGCCCCCGACCCCGAGAAATCCCCGCGAATCAGAACGGCGGCGTTGGTCGAGATCGAGGAAGCAGCTTGGGGTCAGCAGCAGCAATGGCTTTTGTGGACAACGGTGGAGCGTTCTTCCGCGTGGGTGGAGGTGGCGCAGCCACTGGGACCTTCGAACCGGCATCGACGACAGACTTGGATCCGACAACGGTGGCATCCTGCTTCGATCCGGCGTCGCCCTCCCTTGTCTCAGTCGGATCTGGCGGCGGCCGGTCGGGGACGCTGACGTCCCTTGATGTGGGACGACAACAAGAGGGTGGCGGCGCCCGCTGGCTGGGGTACGGGAGGAGGATGGGAGTGGATTCGCGGAGAGTTACGGCGCGACTCGGATGAATCGAGCGACGAAGAGGAGAGGGTGGACTGGTGGAGGCGCTGGGCGTCGGTCGGGGAGGCTGCGACTCGGGAGAAGCGGCGCGACACGGGGGAAGAAGTGGGAGTCGGGAGAACCTAGGGTTTCGCAAAGATATATATCTGAATTGTAGTGGGCTGGGCCGATATAAAAATTTTGCTTAATTTGGCCTGTTATCGTAGTTGTGTACTCCTAGTCGGGTCCCCGATGGGGAACAGGGACGATGAACACATGAACGTTTCGTGCCCCGCTTCCCCCGACGGGGACGACATTTGGCCCAATAAGATCCCCGTGGGGACTAAAAACGGCCCAATAAGATCCCCTAATGGATGAAATCCCCGTCGGGGATCGGGGATCGGGGCCCCGTTGCCATCTTGAGCGCCAACGCGCGCGGCGAACGTGCGCTGAACGACGCAGAGTGGCCCGCGCCGGCTCCCCCGAGCGGGTTGAGGCCGACACGCCAAACCCTGCGACAGCGGCAAAGAATATCCAGCCAGCGACACTAGGCACAACGTTGCACTCTGCCGAGGATAGCACGGCCGACCCGTCGCAAGTCCCCGGCGAGATGCACACCACAACAATGACCAACTCCTCGTCAGTTGGCACGGACATGAAGGCGTATGGGGATCTACCGGGGCACCATCTGCTCTCAATTCGCAACCTCATCGCAACTTCACCGGATGATGACTACCCCGACTCTGACAGCGAGGCACACGAGAGCGCCCACGGGGTCCCCGAACGGGACTACTCAGGGCTTCACGATCATGAGGCCTTTATGTCATTCCAGGCTGCAGCAGACTATTGCCTAACTTGCTCCGACGACTCTAGCGTGGGGGATTACGATCCCTCCAGGGAGTGCTTCGTCGTCCTCCCGGGAAGGGGTGACGAAGATGACGGAGCAGGAGAACCAGTGGGAGCCAAGAATAACGAGCAGACACCTGACAATGCTGCATTTGCGCAAGCGCAGCTAGCCCAAGTCCGCGAACTTGAGGCCAAGCTCGAGGAAGAGCGCCAACAAGTCCAGAAGCTCCGGGCAACGCTTGAGGACAACCGCCCTACGCGCGATGCGCATGCCAGGGAGGCCGGGCGCGTAGCCCGAGCCCGCATCGAGGCTGACGACGATGTGGACAACCCACTCGCGTTGGCCAGGGCAAGCCAAAAGCTCATTGCTGCGGCAACCTTGATCCGGGCCACGCCGGAGCCCTCGACGCCTGAAGGCCGAAACCTGCGCCGCAAGGCGCAGCTCCTCATCGAACACGTAGTTGTGCAGCAAGCCGAAAGCTCAGCCTCCCGCATACGCAACTCAGCCGGCCCAAAAATCGGTGGAGGTATGCGGGAGCACGAGGGATCAGCACGAACCCCGCGAAGGGACGAGGTGGTGCCACCCCTGTCATCAAATAAGGGGAAGGCACCCTCGGTGCACGAACGCATCGGGAAGAAGCCTCTCAAGGAGCGAATCCTTGATACACGCGGAGATACCAGCGACGACGATGCCCGCAACATCCTTAACAAAAAGAAGTGGGATGGCACATCTCGCGGCTTCCACCCTCGACGTGGAGGCCGCTACGACAGCGATGAAGACAAGAGCCCAACATCGGAACCCCCGGGAACCCGGGTGTTTGGCTGGGAGATTCGTGCGGCCCCGATTCCCGTACGATTCCGGCAACCAACAACCACCACCAAGTACTCGGGGGAAACGGATCCCAAGGTATGGCTCAATGACTACCACCTCGCCTGTCTACTGGGCGGCGCGATCGACGACGCCATGATCATCCGCAACTTGCCGCTTCATTTGGCGGACTCTGCGCGGACATGGCTCAAGCACCTACGCGCAAACCAAATTCACAATTGGAACGACCTCGTAAAAACGTTCGTGGGTAATTTCTAGGGTACTTACGTGCGCCCTGGAAATTCGTGGGACCTTCAAGGGTGTCACCAAACATCCAATGAGTCCCTTCGTGATTTCATACACCGCTTCTCCAAGCGCTGCACCGAGCTCCCAAGCGTGGGTGTCTCCGAGGTCATCCATGCCTTCCTCGAGGGCACAACATGCTGGGACTTGGTGCGTGAGTTAGGGCGAAGCCCTCCTACCAGCGTCAACGAGTTGTTCGATGTCGCCACCAACTTTGCCTCTGGCGAGGAGGCGGTTGGAGCCATCTTCAATGGTAGGAGGGGGAAACGGACGGAAGAAACGCCCGCGGAGGGCAGCAAGTCCAAAGGCTCCGCAAAGAAACAGAAGTAAGGCAAGAAGGGTAAGAAGCCCTAAAAAGCCTCGCACCGACAAGAGCGGACCGAGGACCCCGACGAAATCCTCGCAGTCGACCCTGCGCCCAAAGCTCCTCGAGGCCCCCCTCGAGGAGGCGGCGTGTTTGATGACATGCTCAAGAAACCTTGCCCTTATCACAAAGGCGTCATAACCCACACCCCCGAGCAATGCAGAATACTAAAGAAATATTTCAATCGCGCCGCTTCAAAGGAAGATGGGGAAAAAAAGACGCGGGCGACGGGGAAGGCCAAGGCTTCCCGGAGGTGGAGAATGTCTTCTTCATTTTCGGGGGGCCAACGGCGAACATGACGCCTCGACAGTGCAAACGCGAGAGTCGAGAGGTGTTCTCCATACACAAGGCCGGGCCATCCTACCTCGACTGGTCTGAGGAGACCATCTCCTTTAGTTGAGAGGATCACCCCAACTACATCCCAAACCCGAGGCAGTACCCGCTCGTCATTGATCCGATCATCGGCAACACCCGGTTCTCCAAGGTACTCATGGATGGAGGCAGCAGCCTCAACATCATGTACGTCTCGACTTTGGAGCTCATGGGCATCGGGAGGGACAAGCTACGCCCCAGCAAAGCGCCATTTCATGGCGTTGTGCCGGGAAAGCGAGTTCAGCCCCTTGGGCAGATCGATCTGTCTATTTGTTTCGGCACGCCTGACAACTTCCGCAGGGAGACCCTGACCTTCGAAGTGGTGGGATTTCGAGGTGCCTACCATGCCATCCTTGGCCGCCCATGCTACGCCAAGTTCATGGCCATCCCGAACTACACGTACCTCAAGCTGAAGATGCCGGGGCCGAAGGGTGTCATCACGGTGATGCCATCGTTCGAGCATGCCTACATATGCGACGTAGAATGCGTCGAGAGCGCCGAGGCGCTTGCCGAGGACGAGGCTCTCATCGCGGACCTGGAGAAGATGGCGAACGAAACCATCGCCTCCACTTCGAAGCATGCAGGCAATTTCGAGCCCGCAGAGCACACCAAGGCTGTGCCCCTCGACCCCAACATCCCCAACGACAAGACAAAGAGGGTCAGTTCGATCCTCGACGACAAATAGGAGGTGGTGCTCGTCGACTTACTCCGCGCCAACGCTGGCATCTTCGCGTGGAGCCCCTCGGATATGCCAGGCATACCGAGGGAGGTCACTGAACACTCCCTTGACATCCTGCCCACTCCAAGACGGTGGTTCAACGCCTGCGACGCTTCGATGAGTAAAAGCTCCTCGAGGCTGGATTCGTCAAGGAGGTATTTCACCCTAACTGGCTCGATAATCCTGTTTTAGTTAAGAAAAAGAATGGGAAAAGTGGAGGATGTGTATAGATTATACTTGTTTAAATAAAGCATGTCCAAAAGTTCCTTTTCCTTTACCACGTATCGATCAAATTGTGGATTCAACTGCGGGTTGTGAGCTATTATGTTTCCTTGATGCTTATTCTGGTTTCCACCAAATTAAGATGAAAGTTTCTGACCAGCTCGCAACTTCTTTTACACACGTCTTTTGGCATTTTTTGCTATGTCACGATGCCATTTGGTCTTCGAAACGCCGGAGCCACATACCAACGGTGTATGCTTTGTGTTTTCGGGGATCATATCAGGCGGACCGTAGAGGCATACGTTGATGATATCGTTGTAAAATCCTGGAAGGCGGACGACCTGGTAAACGATTTGGGCATTGCGTTTGATTGTCTTCGGGCTAACGGGGTAAAACTAAATCCGGAGAAATGCGTCTTTGGGGTGCCTCGAGGCATGCTCTTGGGTTTCATTGTCTCTCAGCGGGGCATTGAGCCCAACCTTGAAAAAGTCTCGGCCCTTGAGTAGATGGGACCGATCCGAGACCTAAAGGGGGTAAAAGGGTATTGGGATGCCTTGCAGCCCTAAGCTGGTTCATGTCGCGTCTCGGCGAGAAGGGCTAGTTAGATCCATGCCATTCTAATTTTCACAGTTTAGAAATATGCCATCGATGTGTCACTGACAGGTGGGGGCTACCTCAGTCACTTACAGTGGCATTTTTCTAATTTTCAATAATTATAATGGCATGAGAGAAATTAATCCCGGCGAGAAAGGCTTGCCCTGTACCGACTCCTAAAAAGGAACGAGCATTTTTTCTTGGACCCCCGAGACCCAGAAAGCCCTCGACGGGCTAAAAGCATCTCTCGCACGAGCACCAATTTTAACGCCACCTAAGAAGGGCGAGCGCCTCTACCTCTACGTAGCCGCAACGACTCAAGTAGTCAGCAGAATCATTGTCGTAGAGAGAATCGAGGAGGGACACGCTCTGTCTGTCCAAAGGCCGGTGTATTACATCAGCGAAGTATTGACTGAAACCAAGACGCGATATCCACAAATCCAGAAGCTGCTCTACGCAGTAGTGCTAGCACGGCGCAAGCTGCGCCACTACTTCGAGGCTCATCCTGTCACCGTAGTCTCATCTTTCCCCCTGGGGGAGATACTCCGCAACTAGGATGTCTCGGGTAGAATAGCCAAATGGTCCGAGGAATTGATGGGCAAAACCCTCACTTATGCCCCTCGAAAGGCAATCAAATCGTAGATGTTGGCGGATTTCGTGGCAAAGTGGACGGACACACAGCTGCCCCCACCCGAGATCCAAGCATAATTTTGGATCATGTACTTCGATGGGTCAGTGATGAAAATCGATGCAGGCGTGGGCTTGCTCTTCGTCTCACCCCTTGGAAAACACAATAGACACGTGGTAGCACTTTCCGGCGTCCAACAATATGGCCGAGTACGAGGCTCTGCTCGCCGGGCTTTGTATAGCTATTGAGTTGGGTGTCAGACGCCTTGACATCCGGGGAGATTCACAACTGGTCATCAACCAGGTTATGAAGGAGGCAAGCTGCCATCACGAGAAAATGCAAGCATACTGCAACGCGGTACGCCGGCTCGATGACAAATTCCATGGCCTCGAGCTCAACCACATTGCACAAAAATACAACGAGGAAGCAGATGAATTGGCCAAAATCGCGACAGGTTGGATCACCGTTCCACTGAACGTGTTCGCCCGTGACTTAGCAGAGCCGAGCATCAATCTCAAGCCAACTCCCAAAGCTCATGACGCTCCCTCGAAGTCCGAACCCTCGGGGGCTGCGGGCATCGAGCCCATGGACGATGATCCCTCGAGAGAGGAACCCGAAGCCTCAAGTCAGGAGATATCCTCGGCGGACGAGGGTGAAATTATGGAGATCGACGAGGCCCCATCATCTCGAGATTGGCGGGATCAGTATATCGCCTGGATCGACCGAGGGGAGCTACCCTCGGATCGAACTGAGGCTCGGCGCATCGCCAGAAAGGCCAAGTCGTTCGTCATTATCGACAAGGAATTGTATAAGCGCAGCCCCTCGGGAATTTTGCAGCGATGCATTACCATTCCTGGGGGAAGGGAGCTCATTCGAGAAATCCACGCCGGCATATGCAGCCACCACGCGGCGCCCCATACCCTCGTAGGCAATGCGTTTCGCCAGGGCTTCTATTGGCCCACGACTGTCGCTGATGCCAACAAAATCGCGTGCACCCGCGAAGGGTGTCAATTCTACGCACACAAATCTCATCTCCCGGCCCATGTCTTGCAAACTGTCCCTATCACATGGCCATTCGCTGTGTGGGGGCTCGACCTCGTCGGGCCAATGCGAGCAGCGCCCATAGGCTTCACACATCTGCTGGTGGCCATCGACAAGTTCTCAAAATGGATCGAGGCTCGACCCATCAGCAGCATCAGATCTGAACAGGCCGTGCAGTTCTTCACGGATATAATTCACAGGTTCGGGGTCCCTAATTCGATAATTACTGATAATGGCACCCAGTTTACAGGCAAGAAATTCTTGGAATTCTATGACGACCACCATATCCGCGTGGATTGGTCGGCCGTGGCACATCCACAGACGAATGGCCAAGTAGAACGTGCCAACGACATGACTTTACAAGGCCTCAAGCCAAGAATATTCAACAAGATGAACAGATTCGGTGGAAAATGGGTGTCGGAATTACCCTTGGTAATCTGGAGCCTCAGAACGACCCTGAGCAGAGCCACAGGTTTCACCCCGTTTTTCCTCATCTATGGCGCCGAGGCTATCCTCCCCACGGACTTGGAATATGGGTCCCCAAGGCTTAGAACCTACCAATAAGAGCAGAACAAGCAAGCTCGTGAAGACTCACTCGATCAAGTGGACGAGGCTCGAGACGTGGCGCTCCTACATTCAGCACGGTACCAACAGTCCCTCCGAAAATATCAAGCACAGAAGGTTCGACGTCGAGACCTCAACAAGGGGGGACCTGGTGCTAAGGCCGCGACAAGATAATCGAGGATTCCACAAGCTCACGCCGCCATGGGAAGGGCCCTACATCGTCGCCGAGGTCCTCAAACCAGGCACATACAACCTCGCGAATGAGAAATGTGAAGTTTTCGCCAACGCTTGGAACATTCAACAACTATGATGCTTCTACCCTTAAGTTTCCAAGCATTCATGTACATTTGTACTTATATCAATAAATGAATAAAGAAAGATCTTAAATGAGTGAGACTCGGCTTAGCCTCGAAAAAGCCAAGTCACACTTGGGGGCTAATTCGGGGGGCACCCCCTCCTAAAATTGTCCTAATTTTAAGGTTTTTTCTTCAAAATTCTTTCATCATGTTCGTCTCCAGTAAATGCCAAAAGGCAATTTGAGGCATAGAACCACTGAGGCCGAGGGCCGACCGAGTCGAGGGACCACCTACGCCTTCGAAACGATACGTCATCCCCCTCGCCACACTACACTAAAGTTAATCTATGAATGAAACCTTCCTCGTCGAGCCCTTTGCAAATTTAGCGAGAAAACGTGATAAAGAAAACGGCATTCAGTAAAACTCAAGTGCATACTTAAAACATTAAATTTTTTGACAGGCATACTATTCCAAAACTCAAATCTAATTATTACATAAATGTTCCTAGCTACTAAGGGAGCGGGGTCTTCGGGGCCTTCGGGGGCGGCGGCTTCTTCGTCTTCGGCATCGGGGAGGAGGTCGCCCTCGAAGATCTGTGACAAGGCGGCGGTAGGAACAGCGGCACCAGCGTCAACGCTCTCCACGATGGCCAACCCAGCGTCGTCGTCGAGGTCGTCCCCCACGAAGTACCCGACGCTCACTGCCTCGAGGTCTACGATGAAGTGTGTCGAAATAACCCCGAGGGTCTTCTGGATGCCGAGGCGGAGAGCCCCCTTCAGGCGCTCGGTGACGCAGCCGCCCAAGGACCTTAGGCGGCTGGCCACCGAGCTGCCCGATTGGGACTCGGGGGCTTCTGGCCCCTCGACCTCCCTGCAGACGGCGAGGGCTACGTTCCGTCGCGCCTCAAGGTCCTCCTAGGCCTTCGAATAGGCCACCTGAAAAGACTTCGCTTGCGAGGAAGTCTCCTCCGCCAGCTTCCGCGGCTCTGAAAACCCAAAAGCGAATTCAGATAAGTTTCAGAAAACTAAATTTGAATCAACGATATGTTGGTAATAAACTTACCCTCCATCAGCCTCTCTTTCTGCGCCAGATCCTCGCTCCTTCTTCTTCTTCACCGCGTCCTTCCGCGCCTCTGCTCCTTCTTCTTCTTCGCCGCGTCCTTCCGCGCTTTCTGCCTCTCGGCGGAGAGGTGATTCGCCTCGCGGACTTCGGGAAGAGGGGGGGGGTGGAGCGATACCCCTTGTGGGATAACCCCTGGGGAAAAAAGTTGCGAATTAGCGATGAGTAACCCTCGAGGGTAAAAACTAGATTGAATCTAAATCAAACCGAAACTTACAAATTGTAGGTGCCCCGCATCGGGGCGTGTCACACCCGATTTTCGAGGGAAAACCAAGTGCATCTCATATGTGCGCCAGGATCATGTTTACACACATATGATAGACAAAAGAGTGTAATATCAAAACACAGTATTCTAAAGTACAAGGGATTTATTATAATATTCATATTAGACTCTCGAGAGACATGAATGTCTTTATCGTAGAACAAGCGATAGCTAAACGAGGTGTCTTCAACTTCCATCTTCCACAGGCATCTTGACTGGGGGAAGCGCAAGCCTCAGAACTCGTCGTAGTCGCTGTAGTATTCTTCTCCATTTCCTTCTTCTGAATCAGCAATGGCAAGCGTGAGTACACCTAACTAGGTACTCAGCAAGCGGGGTGAAAATGCAAGGCCACAAGGATAGACTATGGTTCTTAGCAGTGAGCTTTTTAGAGTTGATCAAGTTTTATTAGCAATTTCCTATTTACCAGATGTAAGTTTATACCAACCCACTTAAGCATTTAGAAAGCATCTTATTCCAAAAACCATGAGTAATACCACGATTTAAATTCCATCTTTAAGTTCAATTATCATGTGAGGGTCCAAGCCGCTCTTGACCGTGAGCACAGCTGATATATCAGTTTTACACTCTGCAGAGGTTGCACACTTTCACCATAGCTCGTGTTCCCCATGTTGCCCGGGTTAGCTAGACCCTTAAACACTTCCGAGGTGAGTGGCTAGGGGTCCACTACCAAGCCTTTACAAAGGTGTGCAAAAGACCAACAACCCGCAAAGTTACAAACTAGGGCAGTCCACAAACCTCCCTAATGGTCAGCACCTTAGCCAAGGCTGCTACCCCAAGAGGACCGGGCTGTGACCCCTGCAACCCCAATCCCCCTCTGCTCCTCGTGGTCGGATAGGGCCGTCAGTGCGATCACACGCCTAATTAATTGGCTAAGGTCAGAGCCCATTAACCCTATGGTTGCGCTGTTTTCTTGGGTGGTCACTCCATGTTCCGATTAAAGAAAAGTTCTCTTGTATTAACCATCGTTTCACCAACAGAGTTGCCATGATCAACATTCTATAAAGATTCAGTTTTAACCATTCCCATAGTATAGCAACGCTAAGCATAACTAACCCAAAACATTTTTTTAAATCAGGGTTGATACAAGGGATCATGGTAAAAGACTAGGTAAATCCTTAAAAAGGTATTCCCATCATATTAATGCAATTAAAGTAAATTTTAGTTGTCATGCAATTGTTTAGGATAAAAAGAATATGCGGGGAGGGCCACTTGCCTTGCTCTACAAAGCAATCCTCTTCTTCCTCAAAATACTGTCCTTGATTAGCTTCAACGGGCGGCTCAGTCGCAACGGGCACGAGATCTTCAATCAAGCAATAAAACATACAATAAGAAAAACAGTACATCAAACATTGAAAAACATTTTTATAAAGCACTCATTAAAAGATATACTATACGTTTTAGGGAGATAAACCTAACAATCTAAAGATCACAAGGACTTGCGGAACATGATTACAGAGAGCAAAGAAGATAGAGATTAAATTAATAAAATTACAAGATTCAGATTACAAGATGTGTATGCGTACTGATGGAAGGCTTACTAGCTTGTACTTGTTTACGGCAAGCACATGCATCAGACCATGGAAGTTAGTACTAGATTACTAGTACGTGGTAAAGAAGCAGGTGTAGGAATTGTGCTAATGTGCCAAATTATTTTGATATACGATGTTTGGAGCAGGACATGGAATCGAAGTGCATGCAACTAGCTTTTGCATGCAAATGACGGCACTAACAAGGATTAAAGAAATTGAACAAAGACATGTCCTGAATTCTGGACTGGTTTTACATGGCAATGTTTGATTACTCTTATCCTACTGAACTTTCTGTTTCTTGACAACTTAGAACAGAGCATAAGTATGCAAGGAAATGGTGCAACAGAATCTGTAGAAACGGAACGAGTACAGCACTGGGGATACTTCTTACCTGCCTACGGTGATCACGGCAAGGAGTGGAGATCGGTGTTGAAGAAGCGATGATGGAAAAAGCAGCTTGTTACCAGATGGAACTTCACCGTGCAACAACTTCAGTTCCGGCAACCAGAAAGAGAATGTAGATAGGGGATCAGCTTTACGCAATGACTGGACATGATCGATAAAGATGAACGCCAAGGCAGAAACCTCACCGGCAGCAGCGAGCATTCCTGCCGATGGATCGACGAAGATGGCGAACTATCACCTGAGGCAAGATTATTTGGAGTGGCTCGGTACAAGGGTCAGGGAAGGACAGGGCATCCCTTTTATAGGTGCGGCAAGGAAGGAGTCCAGCAGCCGGCCACCGTGGAGAGATGCACGGTTGATGCATGTTGGAGCTTCAGTTACGTACTGCCACTTAGGAAGCCGTTCGTATCTCTGGTGGTGGATTTTGATGGATGTACTAGTGCTAATTCCATTTTGGTGATTAGTGGATTGAGTGGGGTTTTATGATGTACTGGCGTGCGTGCGAGTTCCGTATAGAAGCTGACGTGATGACATGCATGGGGGTTGCAGGTTGCTGGCTTTTAGATCTTTTAGCCATGCGAGTTAATTAAGAGGGAAGAGAGATGATTGGGCTTGATCAGAAGAAAAACGTAATGGCATTTTGCTTTCTTGCTGCAGTTACGTGCATGTGCATGGATGAGAGGATAGAGGAGAGATAAACAAAGATAGAAAAGAGAAAAGACCTGTTGGCCTGGTCGAGAGATATTGGAAGAATTTTGGTCTATCAAGGAATTATTAGAAGCTTGATGAGTATTTAGAATTAGATTATATTAAACTGAAGTATACTCGTGTTTTAAAAATTAAATTCATTTTCCAAACAAAATACAATGTAGAGCGGCATGAATGCAACAATTCACTTGTCATGCTATAAAATTATTTAAATGATGTTTAAATATTTTTAGGCTCAAATTAATTGATAATTTAATTAAGTCCTAAAAAAAATAATCTAGTCATGTTGTTATGATTTATTTGTGATGGAGTTTTTATGGTGTTACAAATCCTACCCCCTTAAAGAGAATCTCGTCCCGAGATTCCGGAAGATTTGGAGAACAACTGAGGGAACTCTTCCATAAGTTCTTCTTCTCTTTCCCAAGTAGCCTCATCCTCTGAGTGATTACTCCACTGAACTTTGCACATTTTTATCACCTTGCTCCGTGTGACCCTCTGTGACTTGTCTAGGATTTTTATAGGATACTCCTTATAAGTCAAGTCATCATTCACTTCTAAATCCTCCAATGGTAAGTGCTCCACCCTAATCTCATTTGAACACTTCTTCATCTGTGACACATGGAACACATCATGAACTCCCGATAATCGAGCTGGCAATTCCAACCTGTATGCCACTTCTCCTTTTCTTTCCAATATTTTAAAAGGTCCGATAAAACGAGGTGATAGCTTCCCTCTGACATTAAACCTTCGTAATCCTCTGATAGGTGATACTCTGAGATAAGCATAATCTCCTTCCTCGAATACCACTTCTCTTCTCTTAGGATCAGCGTAAGTCTTTTGGCGTGACTGTGCGGTTTTAAGATTCTCCCGAATTATCTCGACTTGTCTTTCAGCTTCTTTTATAATTTCTGGTCCAAAGAGTTGACTTTCACCCGTTTGATTCCAGTACAAGGGTGTTCTGCATTTTCTTCCGTACAAGGCTTCAAACGGGGCCATCTTGAGACTAGACTGATAACTGTTGTTGTAGGCAAATTCTGCATACGGTAAACTTTTATCCCAGCTACCTCCATTCTTTAAAGCACAAGCCCTTAACATATCCTCCAGGATTTGATTTGTACTTTCCGTCTGTCCATCGGTCTGTGGATGATATGCTAAACTAAATTTCAACTCTGTATCCATTGACTCATGTAGTTTCTTCCAGAAATGTGATGTAAACTGAGTGCCTCGATCTGACACTATCCTTTTGGGAACTCCATGCAAACATATTATCCGTGACATGTACAACTCCACTAGTCTGGCTCCTGAGTAAGTGGTTTTAACTGGTATAAAATGAGCAACTTTGGTTAACCTGTCCACGATAACCCATATGGAATCATAACCATCGCGTGTACGAGGTAGCCCTACAATGAAATCCATACCAATTTCTTCCCATTTCCACTCAGGTACTTTCAGTGGTTGCAGCAATCCGGCGGGTCTTTGATGTTCTGCTTTTACCCTTTGGCATATGTCAGACAAAGCGACATGAGCTGCGACATCTCTTTTCATTCCGTACCACTAGTATTTCTGTTTTAAATCTTGGTACATCTTGGTGCTACCAGGGTGTATAGAGTATGCTGAATCATGAGCTTCTTTTAATATGATCTCACAAAGACTATCAATTTCTGGCACACATATCCTGTTCCTAAACCATATGGTTCCCTGATCATCCCTCCTAAAATCTAAATCCTTTCCTGAATCAATCAATTCTCCAAACTCTTTAATCTTTTCGTCTGTCAACTGCCCTTTCCTGATCTCTTGTTCCAGTGTTGATTCGACTTCTAAAGTCATAGATTCATTCTGGGCAACAATCCCTAAGTTAGCCGTGTCATTTCCCAACACAACTCTTGTGGTTTCAATCGTGCTATGAGCATATTTGCCTGGCTCTTCCGGCTCAAAGCATCTGCTACAACATTAGCTTTTCCGGGATGGCACTGAATGTCCAGATCATAATCTTTGATTAATTCTAGCCATCTGTGCTGTCTAAGATTGAGATCTCTTTGGGTGAAGATATACTTCAAACTCTTATGGTCGGTAAAGATCTGACACTTGTTGCCAATCATGTAGTGTCTCCAAATTTTCAGCGCGTGTACAACGGCAGCCAATTCTAGATCATGTGTGGGATAATTTTGTTCATGTTTCCTCAGTTGTCTAGAAGCATAAGCCACTAATTTTCCTTATTGCATTAAAACACACCCAAGACCTTGACGCGAAGCATCGCAATATACGTCAAACCCTCTGTGAATGTCGGGCATTATCAATACAGGGGCTGTAGTCAACATTTTCTTTAATTCTTCAAAACTAGCTTGGCATTTATCATCCCATTTGAATTCTTTTCCTTTTTCTAGTAAGGTTGTAAGCGGTTTCACGATCTTTGAGAAGCCTTCGATAAACCTGCGGTAATAGCCTGCCAATCCGAGAAAACTCCTGATCTCAGGCTGTAACGCCCGCGATTCTCTCTCTGGGAAAATCACTAAATAAATCACCCGGTGAAAATGTTTTCAAAATCTTTCTACCGCCGAACTCCCGCTTCCGCCCAAAACCCCGCCTTGTTATCACCGCCCCGCCCCCTCTTTTCCGTCCCGTCCCACGTCACCCACTCTCGGGTCGACCGCCGGGCCCGCCCGTCGCTGGCCGACCGCCCGTCGGCTTTCCGCCGCGAATCCCGCCGTTTTCCCCCCTTTTTCCCTCTCTCTTTTTCTTTTCCCCTTTTCCTTCTTTTCATTCTTCCTTTTTCTTTTTCTCTTTTCTCTTCTTTCCTTCCTTCCCCTCCTCTGCTTCCTCTGCCCCCGTGCGCTACTGCTCTGCTCGCCGCCGGCCCCACCTCCTGCTCACCCCTCTGCCCGGCTCCGCCGGCCATCCCGCTGCTCGCCGCCGACCTCTCACCTACGCAGCGCGCCACCACCGGCCCCACTTTCCCCCGACCGGCTGCGCCGACCACGGTCACGCCGTCGCCACACGACTGCAGCTGCCCCCGTGCACGCCATCGCCGCCGTGCCGCCCCTCTCGTCGGCCCACTCCCTTACCGCTCCTCCGCGCCTATAAAAGGACCCTCGAGCACCACCTCCACCTCCACCAGCTCGCGCGCCACCCAGCTCGCCCCTCCGCCACCGCAGCACCGCCGCCCCACCTGCCATTGCCGCCGCCGCCCGCTAGCTCCCGTGGGCAGCTCACTCCACTTCGCCTCCGCCCTTGGTAAGGCCATGGGTGAACTTGCCATGCCCTCCTGTCTCTTTCCCCCAGGTCAATTTGACCCTTCGCCGCCCGGAACGCCGGCGAGCCGGCCGACCGACGCCGCCGTCGCTCTCTCTCTCTCCCTCTGCACTGTTTCGCGAGGAAGAAAGGGCTTTTTGCCCATAACCCCCTGCCCTTTGCCCTATTTTAACCCGCCGTCCAAAAACATAAACCCCTCTCTCTCTCTGGTACACTTGCACATAACCCCCTGAGCTTTGGCTGAATCAACCCGCAGTCCACCAGACACTATTCCCTCTCTCTCTGTCTATTTCGCCAGGGACCCTGACCTTTTCGGTATTTGCAGAAAGGTCCTTTCTTTAAAAACAGCCCTAAAACCCCACTAAACTCGTCATTTCATGCGCTAATTTAATCCCGTTTGACCCCAAACTCCATCACAAACATCACCAGTATATTTTCGCCAACCCATTCAGTCCATATCCAAAAATAATCATGTCATCACCATCACTCTCATTCTCTGTTCTTTCTTTCGGAGCTCAGCAAAAACCTTTTTCTCTTATTTATTGTGTGTTTGTTTGTGTGTACCATAGACACTGCTGTGAACGAGGAAGGACCCGAGGAGGAGCAGGGTTACGAGCAGGAGCTTGGAGACCAAGACCCCGGACAGGAATCCCCCGAGGGTTGGGAGAACGGCAAGTGCAATCCCATTCTTTGATGCATATCTTGTCCTAGATTTTATAAACACAACCCAGGGCCTGTTTTATAAAACTTGCATGATTTTACTGCTAAACCCGGTTGGATAGCCATTCCTTGATTGCTATGACTGCTTCCTTGACAACCTATATTAATGTTTGAATATGACAATGCTCTGTTTGAATGTTAATCACTGCTAGAAATGCTTAGGAATATTTTACTGTTATACACCCCTTTACAATCACTTGGTGTTTACAAAAGCAACAGTGTGCGTGCTTTAAATAAAAGGGATGGATTTTGTGAATAAAATGAGTATCCGTGTGGGATGAGACAGACGATATTTCTTGTGTGAAATGCCGAGGTGAGCTCGAACCTGTGTGGTTGAGCATGGTGGGAGTTGTCTATCCTATCACAATTTTTGGGATGATGTTGATGTGTCATCTAGCCTAACCCTTTTTATTGTACCACCACTCGACCGTTGTATGTGGCAACGGCCTAGCATAAATCCCACTAGTTAAGCTATTGGTTATGTGGTGTGCTGGTGAGCAACAGAGGGCCATGGAGCCGGGGATACGATCTATGTGAGGTATGCCCCTGGGTGGAACCTCGTTGGTAGGTTGCTAACCCCCTGGTCGCGTCTGCGATAACTTGTCAGTTTAGCTATGGTGGGTAATGGCTTTGATAGGAGCTGCACTAGCACTAAGGTGTTCATGTTGTGGTAGCCTACTTGTGGTTGTGTACACCTCTGCAGAGTTAAAACCTATCCGGATAGCCGTGTCCACGGTATTGGGCGAGTTACGGCTTGGTCACTTCACTAGTCCCCTGCTTTGGTGTAAAAATGTTTTTGGTGAATATTGAGTTGAGAAAAGGTTTTGGCCTGGGCCACGACAGATGGGGAATCTGGTGGCTGTAAGACCTCGCGGGAAAAATAATCATACTCCTTTGATGCAACTAAAAGAAATGCTTGCGAAAACCCGTTGCGAAAATCAACCCTTTGCATGTGTAAAAATTTGCTTTGCTGCCAAATAAACCATGAGCCATCCTTGTTTATTATCCTTTGCATACTTCTGTTGTATCCTTTCCGTGGTTGTGGTTATGCTTGCTGAGTACGTACGTACTCACCCTTGCTTATTTTGTTACAGAGGCAGATCCGGACTTTGTGCCTGAGGACGTCGTTTAGGGGGGGAGGGGTTCGTTCTGCACCCAACCTTTGCCTGTGTGTTAGGGTCACCCGCTTGAAGCCGCATGGATATCTACTCTGATGAAGACCTCTATGTTATCAACCTTTTTATCTGGAGTCTAGCGTTAGTTATGTTTGTTGTGGCCCTGCAGTGCCACCGTCTCCCGTAACGTTGTTTATGTACTGAACCATCGGTTGTAATAATGTGAACCAGCATCCTGGGACTGGTATTTGTATCACATTAAGTTCTCTCTTTCGAGGGGACGCTTCAGGTGGTATCAGAGCTGATAGGTTGGCCGTAGGACGTAACCCCTAGGACCATGACCCTTCTCTAGTCTCCTCTCTCGTTTGTCCTCGTCTAAATCTTTCTCCACACAAGTACTCACCGACGGCTTTTTGACTTGTTCCAGATGGCCCAGCTGGTTGACGAGGGTTGGAGCGAAGGAGTCTGCCCCGCAGAACCTGGCCTTTCCAAGTTACTGCTGCTCAGCCTGGATCACGTCGGAGTCACAGAGACCCCCGAGTACTTTTGCCGGGAGTTCACCACCAATGGTACCCGTCGGTGCCGGATGTTCATCTTTGTGGGGAAAAGCTCACTTTACAAGGAGATGGCACCCTGGTTTGTCCACGTCACCGGCTACGACCGCCCCAACGCCTACCGCAAAGCCGCAAGAAGAGCCCTGATGTGCCTCCGCGTACTCTACAAGTAGTACCTCGTGGGAACAACGATGGGATTTGCCCCACCCCTGGAGAGTGGAGGACGTGAGTGGATTGCTCAGATGAGGAACCTTGGGAGAGATGAAGATATGGAGGACACTATGTCACACTTGTCTATTTACCTCACTGGCTTAGACAGGCTGTACCGAGAGACATCGGGACAGCTGAGGCACCAGATCCGCAGAGCCGAGAAGGCGGAAAAAGAGTTGGAAGAAGTAAAGAGGGAACTGGAGATACAGAAGGTGACAGCTACACAGGCTGTCAGCTCCCTAGCCGCTCACCAGGCTCGATGCCAGGCTTACTCTGAGTATATGGATAGACTGGAAGCCTACAGGAGGGAGAATGGGTTGATGGAAGGAGAACCCGAGATGACCCACATTGACGCGAGCACACAGACTGAAGATGAAGTGCCAGAGTATCAGCTCCCTCTGAAGAAACGTCGAGTCTGCCTAGAGTAGAGTCCTTAGATTAGTTTAGCACCTAGTCTAGCCTCTCCCTGAGTAGAGTCTGTTGTATTCAGTTAGCACTACCATCTTAGCATCGTTGTATCCATGATCTCTGTACCCCACCAAGTTATGCAATAAAGATCACTTTTTACCCTACATCTGTTCAATCTTTGTTTTTCCCCTGGTTTCAGATGGCAGAAGAAGGATGGACCCAGGAAGACTGCCCAGTCACACCTGGCTTCGCTAGCCTGTTGATCCCCGCGCTGGAACGCCTCGGTGTACCTGAACGCCCGAGGTACTACAGCAGGGAGTATGGGCACCATGGGACCCAACGCTGCAGAGTTGTCATAGTTGTGGCCAAGAGTAACCTCCACCCCATCGAAGCATGGCGTGCGACCGCCACGGGATTCAGGCACCAGGACACCTACCCCTTGGCTCTCAGGAAAGCCCTCCGCTACATGTGCGGAATCTTCGAAAGACACTTGGTCCCCACCCCAACGAGGTACTTTCCTCCGGTCGTCAGGAGTGCAGTCTAGCGGGCCCGCATAAGAAACTTGGAGCAGCGCCGTCAAGAGGAACCCATTTTGTACCAAGTGGTCACCTACCTCAATTCCTTGGACCAACTCTTTGACGAGCATGCCAAACTCCTGAGGGAACAAACCTCCCGGGCCGAACAAGCAGAATTCTCGGTCCGCATGCACCAAGTCCAGGTGGCCCAAGCTGAAGCAAGAGCTGCTACTGCTGTCAGCAGCGATGCAGTCGCCCAGGAAACCCTCAGGCAAGCTCGGGACCTGCGTATTCAAGACTGAACTAGAAGTGGAACGCCTGTCCCGGCAATTGGAGAACCCCACGTCCTACTTGGAACACCTGTCATGGCATGGGGAGAAGTTGTGGGGAACCCTCAAGCACTGTCGGGAATTTCCGCAGGATCACCGCCCGCTGAAGAAGGACCGTCTGAGCAGCCTCGAGAGAATGGGACCTTGACCGAAGCTGAACATGCACAGCTTGCACCGCCAGAAGAGCACCCCAACCCAGAGGAAAGCTCGCCCCGCGAGTAGATCCAGGGTCAAGCGCTCATATGGGAATGAAGCCAGCCTGGTCCGAAGTTGGAGGAACCCTTGTATCCCTAGCAGTAGTTTCCTTATCCTGTCCTGTACCCCGCCTTGAAGGGCGAGTCTTGTTGAACCCCAAGTGTTGTAACCCCTCAGCTGTTTGGTTGGAACCTCGTGTGCTTGTTTGTTAGCTTGTGTGCTGTGTGTGCCTCGGCAGAAGTGTTTCTGCCTTTTCAAAAATGCGAACTAATCAACTTAAACACCATCTTAACCCAATCTCACGAAGGCCTTGCTCAACCTGCAGATGGTGAACACGCGTGCTAGCGCCTCTCAGAGACGCGCCCCCCCAGCTGGAGGAGAGCCACCGGAAGGGAGGAGAGAGAACCCTGAGAACCAGGAAGTGGATTAGCAGGACCCTATGGGAGAAAACCAGCCCGAAGGACAAGCGCCGGTAGGAGGCGGACCAGAAGCGACTCATCCAAGAAGTCAGAATGAAGGATCGTTTGTCATACCCCCACTTCCGCCAGATTTCAACCTGGCACAAGCTTTGTACCACCACACCCTGTTCATGCAAAATGTGTGGAATGCCAGCCGCCGTCAGGAGACAGCCCGTAGGCCCAATGCGGGTGACAAGTTGACCAACTTCCTGAGAACCAGACCACCCACCTTTGGAGGGTCCAGCAACCCCTTAGAAGCGGATGACTGGCTAAGAACTATCAAGAGGAAGCTGGAACCGTTTGGATGTGGAGACCGTGACAAAGTCCTCCTGACCTCCCACCAACTCACTGGAACTGCCTTAGCCTGGTGGGACACTTACTGTGCAGCTTCCCCAAACGAATCAGCAATCACCAAGAAAGAGTTTGAAGAAGAGTTTCGTCGCTACCACATCCCCGACGCCACCATGAGGCGCAAGGCAGATGAGTTCTGTGCACTGAAGCAAGGAAACAAGACCGTGGAGGAGTACACCCACGAGTTCACTGAACTAGCCCGTTATGCACCAGATGAAGTGAAGACGGATGCAAAGAGACAGGACGCCTTCATCAAAGGGCTACACCCAGACCTTCGAGCCCTGCTAGTCTCCCACAATTTCCCTGACTTCAACATGCTGATGAATAAGGCCATTGTCACAGAAAAGGCCAGGATGGATGCAAGGCAAGAGAACAAGCGCAAGTTCCTGGAGAGCAAGAACCGTCAGCTAGACCGCTCACAGAAGCCCAGGAGCTCCGGTTACGCTGCACCTAGGCCCCAGGCCCCCATGCAGTATAGGACCCAATTTCAGGCTACAAGCTCCCAGGCTCCCAAAAACCAGTACAAGAGCCAGAACACCTTGAAACCCCCATAGAGCAAGGTCAGTCAAGTCACGACCAACAACAACAATGCAAGGGCCTGTTTCAACTGCCGTGAGACCGGACACTACATCGCTGATTGCCCATACCCTAGGAGCAAGCCTGCGGTATCCGTCTACTCCAACTCGGTGAATGGACCCAAGCCACCAGTGTCTGGAGCCAACCGTGTACCCGTCCGCAGCACCAACACTGGCAGCAATAACAACAACAACGACCAGCAGTCGTACGGACGAGCCCGCGTCAACCACATCGACGCGCAGGAGGCTCAAGGAGCACAAGGAGTAGTACTCGGTGAGTTCCTAGTCAGTTCAGTTTTGGCAATAGTATTATTTGATTCTGGGGCATCGCATTCTTTCATATCATCAAGTTTTGTGGAAAAGCACCAAATACCTACAGTACTACTAAAGACACCCCTACTAACCCGAACATCTGGAGGTGATATTAAATGCCAACTAGGTTGTTCACGGGTACGGATTCTTTTAAGTGGGGTAGAGTTTCTAGCAGACCTAGTAGTACTAGAGTCCAAAGGGATAGATGTGATCCTTGGAATGGATTGGTTAGGCAAACACAATGGTCTCATAGGATGTGCTGAGAAGATAGTACACCTAACCAACCCCGATGGAATGCAAGTGACCTGCCACACCAAAGGAAGTAGACCGAACCCTATGATCTTTAGCATGGAGACAAAAACCATGGAAGAAGTCCCGGTGATCAGTGAATATCCTGATGTTTTTCCTGAAGTTCTACCTGGAATGCCGCCAGATAGAGACATAGAGTTTGCTATTGAACTTGTCCCGGGAACCTCTCCTATAGCCAAGAGACCCTATAGGATGGCAGCCTCAGAATTGACAGAATTAAAGAAACAACTAGAAGAGTTGCAACAGATGGGATTCATCAGACCCAGCACATCCCCTTGGGGATCCCCAGTACTCTTTGTGAGGAAGAAAGATGAGAGTATGAGGTTGTGCATCGACTATCGTGCACTAAATGATGTCACTATCAAGAACAAATACCCACTCCCTAGAATTGATGATCTCTTTGATCAGTTGAAAGGAGCCAAGTACTTTTCCAAGATAGACTTAAGGACTGGGTATCACCAACTGAAGATTAAGGGGAGTGACACCTGTTGACGTAAAATCCGCACCTCACGCCAAGCACACAGCAAGCCGAATTAGCTAGCTTCACACGTGGCCCGGGCTTTTGAATCCGGAAGCGTGCCAGTCAGTTTGCCTGAAAACTAACAAAGGGACAAAAAAGTTTAGATCAAAACCTGGAACGTGCCGGTTGAGACCAGACAGTTCCATATTTGCGGCGTTGAAGCCAATCTCGAGAGACATATAGCTATGGACAAGCTATCTGTCGGCAGTTAGAGCCTCATTCGGCAATCGGCAAGGCACGCAAGGAGCGCACTGCCGAATGCATGACGTAAGCATGACGAAAGATCGGCTTTCAACCGAATGAACATTGTAACACATACTCATAGCCGATTAACGAGAAACAGAGCATGATAGATAAATAAAAGGGTGAAACATGATCATGAATTCGTAGTAAACAAAGAATGCATAGGCCGAAAGCAGCACCCGTCAAGCATGATAACAAAACAAGTTAATCCACCGCATGATACGACTTGTTTGAGACCACACCACTAATTAGATTAGACCAATCCACCGCATGATACAATCTAACCATGAAAAGCTAAAAGCATTCAACGTTTAATTACGAACCCACAACACAGTCACGAATTTACATTGAAAACAAGAATGCATAGGCCGAAAGCAGCACCCGTCAAGCATGGCAACGAACGAGTTAATCCACCGCATGATACAACTCGTTTGAGGCCACACCACCAATCAGATTAGATCAATCCACCGCATGATACAATCTAATCGTGAAAGGCTAAAAGCATTCATTGTCCAATGCAAACCCACGAACACACGTTCACTCGTGAGAGCACTACCGAATGCGGCTATTTAGCCGAATCGGGGTCCATGGCGAAGGAACAAGCCTAATCGGTAAAGATAAATCTATCAGATCGAATCGAATTCTAATCCACCGGATGATTAGCTCTAAGACGACCCAAAAACCTGCATCTACCGCGTGATACCCGGTTCTGTCAAGATCTACACGATGCCGACAAGCTCGAACCCGCGACACGTGGCAACCTAGATCGGTTTCGGATTCGGCTGTGAGGGGATAATTCGTCACATCGTGAAGTAGAGCCGATTCTAGCCGATCTAGATTGGGCAAGGGTGTGTTGCATGAATTAAGCACATAGTAAAAACGAAGCAACACGGGGTAACTTAATGAATCCGTTAGATCTTGCCGAAATCTAACAGAGCCGATAACTTGGTCCATACTAGATCTTAGCCCACCGCATGGCTCATGACCTAACAGAGGAACCTTCTTGAGACCACAACTTAAATCCACCGGATGATACTAAGCATGGTAACAAGACTACTTGCATCAAAGCTTAAATCCACCGCATGATACTAAGCATGATACAAGGTTGCCGGTACTTACGGAGGTCGACGGATCGATGACTCCTCTCGAAGAACTCGACGACTCGACTAAAGGACTCGATGTTGGCACGGGGCCGGTTTGTTGTATGATTGATTGATTGTCCTTTCTACAGATGCCATGGGTTTATATTTATACCCAGGTCTTGATACAACTCCTAGTCGGACACGACTACAATACTTGTTTCTAAAAATAAATGACGGATCTTCGTGCCCATATTGCATTCCTTGTTCGAACCGGCCTTTTCCTTATGTTTTTCCACGTCATCGCGCTTTCCCGAATGCTACTGCTTTTACCTGCGGAACCATGCCTCTGCCGAATGACGACGCATTCCCGACCGCAGAACGTCTTTGCCGAATGCCTCTGGGGAAAAACTCCTTTGCCGAATGATATCTCCTCGACGACTCCGGCCCACATGTCAGCCTCTTCCTGGTGCCAATTTTTGGTGTTAACACATGCCCCTTCAATTTCGGGATAAGAGGTAACTTTTATCTCGGAATTGACCAGAAGCACTTAACATTTCCAAGTTAGTTCTGCTCGGCACCCACTTCTCCTTTTGAATCTTCAGAGCTCTCATCCGGATCCGAACCCTAAGTCATCGACTTCCAAGATCCAACCTTCAAATGGCGGACCAAGATCTTGCTCTCCAGGTAAACTTCAATCCCCTCAAGCATGTTCGGCACTCTTCTTTCGATTTGCATTTTAAATTTCTTCTTATCCCTTTTCATTCCTGATAGGCCCTAGCTACCGAAATCCTCATCCCTGTTGAGGAAAAATCCCCATCCTATTTCCTCGGTCCCGTAGGAGATTCAGATCCTTCTGAAATCATTGCGGCCGAATCTCAGCGGATTCCTTTTAAGATTTCACTGACAAAACCTCATGAGTGGCAAGACGCCTTCAAGAACTGGCCTTTGCCCCCAATCGCCGGATGGAGAAATTGGTACAAAAGGATTTCTGACGATAAAAGTCCCCAGACGCAGAATTGGGACAGTCTTCGTATTTCTCATTGCTTGGAGCTATCTCTAGCTGAAACACCAAAGAATGAGAACCTTCTGATCGCAGCTTGCCACTTCTGGTCCAATGGTGCAAATGCTTTTCTTTTCGGCCATGGCCCAATGTCCCCCACCTTAGCCGATGTCTACATGATGACCGGCCTGAATGTTACAGGAACTGTGTACCCATATGACCATAAAGGCTCCTCCAAGCAGACAGGAGTAAGAACAGGAGTTGGATACAAGAGATATATCCAGAATCATATGTCTGATGGTCCTCTGACTGATGTCGAATACAGAGCTTTCCTGAACATGTGGCTATGCAGATCAGTCTTTTGTGGCAAAGCCAATGAGCCAACCTTGAATCATATCGTGATGGCCGAAGAGCTGGCTGCTGGAAAAGTCATCCCACTTGGGAAATACCTCCTGGGAAGTGTTTACCATATGCTCAACCAAACCACCCACCTGATGCACACTAGCAAGAAGATCCCCTGTGTCAATGGTCCCTGGTGGTTTGTCCAAATGTGGCTGCAATTATACATGCACCAAATCGTTGCTATTGATCTCAACAGCCGAGACTTCCCTTCAATCAATTATAAAGAAGGAGAAACCCGGAGAACCAAAGGTTGTCAAACTTATGGAGAAGCTGCCTCCACTGTACCTATCAACAAGAACATTGGTGAACTGTTTGAGCTCTTCTTCAGAGGTTTTGCCAATCCTCTTTGGTTCCCTTATTTGGACAATGACAATCTTACTCTCCCTTGCGAATTCAGCTTTGAGACTGGATGCACTGATGTACAATCTGTAGCAATTTTTAATGCCTTCATCCAGCCCTGCATCCTGCTAGCCGAATTCTGTGGAGGGAGGCTAGTCCAAAGCACTTATGAATATTATCAGCCAAACATGATGGCTAGACAGTTGGGATGTGGCCAAGTGCCCCCCAGGCTATTCTTCCATGAATTCCTCAGGCCTAGGGAGATTGTCAAGGATTCCACAGAGACAAGAAGAATTTTTACTTATAAATGCTGTGGAACTATTTATCCACCTGATCCTTTTGTGCCAATAATATCTGCCCATCCTTCCTTCACTCTCTGGTGGCAAGAATTCCATGATCATATCTTCAACATGCCAATCCATCCCTTCTGCCTTGAATTAATGCCTGATTATCAGCCAACTGCAGAGGTAATATGCTTATTCCTTTATCTGTCTTAACAATATTAACCCTAATCGATTCTGACTCTATTATTTTGCAGGACATAACACCTGCCCCTCTTGCCAGGGTAATTTTATACAAAACTGCAGGCCCAATCTCTGCTTTGGGGCACCAATCTCCTACCTTGGCTCAGCTGATGGCTAGACAAGCTTCTTCAGATCCAATACTTACTAGACCATCATCTGTCAAGAGGAAAACTCTTTCTTTAACTGCCCCTTCAGTTGTAAAGAAGAAAAGAACAAGCAGCAAAATGATTGCACAGGTCAAATTTATCCTTCCTCGAGTAAAAAATGCTAATTTCATTCTGCTCATTTTCTACTCCTTTATGATTTCAGGCCAAATCACAGCAATTGGCCATTAGCACAGAACCTGCCGATGCTTCAGTGATTAGTAAAATTTCTCACCATCTTGTCTTTTAAAAACTCTTTTCGTCGGCACTAACTTTCTTTTAGTCACAGAGCAAACTTTAATGGATCCAATTTCGGAGAGCTCCTCTTTTCACCAAGAACCAGCTTCAGCTTTACCTGATGTACCTCAGCCAGAAGCCTCATCTCCACCAAAGAACCTTCCAAGCTCTCCTCAGCATGACATACAAGAACCTTTGCCTGAGCTTGAGCTGCCCTCTCTTTCCATCCAAGAGATCAGGAATGAGGTAGGAATAATTACCCAGTCTTCCGAGTTCTTTATTCAATGGATCATCAATAATTCGGCAATATCTCTTTCCAGGAAAAAATAACTTCATCACCCAGCTACTCATTTCCTCTGGATGATCTTATTGCCGAACAAGTAGAGGAAATTTCTTCTAATCAAGCTTTATCAGAAGAAATCCAGGCAAAATTAAAGGAAATCTTCTCCTTTCTGCATAAAGACATCCAGGATCAAGTCAAGGATGCTGATCTTCTGAGAGATATGCTCGAGCCCATTGAACACAACCTTCCCGTTGACATTCAAGCTTCTTTGGAACCAATCTCTAAATTAGATCAACAATTTGCTGCAGTCAGACAGGCTCTGAAAGGTCAATCTTTACAACCAGCTTTAGAGCAAAGAAGAGCCATAGCTAAGCAATCCTTGAAAGATCTGCATACTCAAGCTCAGAGTAACAAAGAATTGTCAGCTAGACTGCAGTCAACACTTGATCTGAAGAAGACCAGAAAAGCTGAACTAGAAGCCGAACTGAGGGCCCTGTCAGCCGAAATCGAAGCTGACGAGAAGAAGTTAGCCGAACTCCCTGATCTGACAGAAAGGATACGAAAGGAAGCATCGGCAATTCTAACTGAAGATAAACAGCTCAAAACGAAGCTCTCTGCTCTGACAAAATCCCAAGAAGCAGGCAAAAATCTTTTGGAGACCATTAATAGAATGATATCTGATGCTAAAGATGTAATCTCCAAGTACTTGGGTGTGTAGTTGTATTGAATATTTAATTAGCCGAATGTCTTACCAACTTTGTAGTTTCACCAATCTTTGCTTTCTCTCCATTGTGGGTAACTCATTCGGCAAAGCTGATTTTAATAGCATCAGACCCGAAAACGCTTCAACTATGACATAGCCGAATCTCATCCAGTCAAAGCCGAATACGACTCGATAAGAATCCCAAACGACATGAGAACCGATCGGCTGGAAAATCCTTTCCACCTTCCTAACTCTTCGGAATATGCGCCACGATCTTTGGCCACGATTTCCTCTGCGAGTTCTATAAATAAACATCCAGGCAGCCCACAGTTTTCACCAAGTTCTTCATCTTCCAAGTTTTTGCCGACTCAAGTCATTCTTTTCCCCATCCACAGTAACTCCGAGGAACTTCCAATGGCCGATAACAACAGGAGGCGCCCGGCCGCCGATGAGGCCGAAGGAAGTCGCGCCGGCGCTCGCCGCAGGTGATTGGCTGCTTACTTCTCTCTGTTCTTCTCGAGATTTTTTCCTCTTTCTTGACGAATCTCTTTGTTCTTTCAGGGTATCCAATGGATTGCCGGCGCTGGTGCGCCAATTGCAGCTCCAGCCGCTGCTCCTGCGGCATCTTCGAGTTCGTCCAATCGATCTCTCGAATCGGACGACTACCGCTACACGGACGGCGATGCCCGCCGATTCAAAGCGGAGCGTGACGATACTCGCCGCGAGTTGGAGGCTATCTCCAAGCAAGCCGGGATTGCTGACCTCGAATGGCAGCACGAGCGCAAGCAGCTGCTCGAAGTCATTGATGGTGAGTCCTGCAATCTGCTCAATCTCAATCTTGTCCCCCAACTGATATTATTCTGCTGCCCCTTTTGTAAACTTGCAGCGCGTGATGCTGAACTTGATCGACTGAAGGCGCTGGTGGACGAGCTGGCGAACAAGGTGAATGCTCCTTGGGACACACCAGAAGCTCGCCTCGGTGCGGTGGCGGGCCGCATCGATGAGGTGGCCTCGCACGGCATCCGTCTGGGCACTGCCGCAGGCCTAGTCGCCATGTCGACGCACACCAATACCGACTACTCCAGGCTACCGACCGGCTTCGCTAATGATAACCCGGAGGAGATCGACGACATCGAGGCCTCCATAGATCGCCTTGATGCTCATGGCGCCGCCATTGCCGATTCCATTCATCCCCAGTCCGTTTTGAACAAGCTATTCCATTAGTTTGTATTAGGGATTTATGGAATTTCGGCAATAAAACTTATCTTTTGTGATCTCGCATGAACATCTGATGTAATATATTTTGTGCTAAGGGCAATACATTCAGTACTGGCCATTTTCCTTTTCTGTCAACATTTGTTCTGAAGGCGATTTCTTCCCGAATATCGGCTGTTCGGCAATTTGATATATCAATCATCGATCGATTTCAATACTGGGATAATACCTCTTCAAATATCTCCCATTTATAGCAGAAGCAAATTCTTCTCCCATTAATGTCTTCAAAATATATGCATTTCCAGGCACGCACCTAACCACTCTGAAAGGACCTTCCCAATTTGGAGACCATTTGCCGAATGCTGCATATTTGGTTCCAATCGGCAATATCGCTTTCCAAACTAAATCACCTTCTGTAAATTGCTTAACTTTCACCTTCTTGTTGTAATACTTAGCAACTCGCATTTTGTTCTTCTCAATATTCTCCAAGGCCCTGAGACGAATCATATGCAAATCTTCTAATTCGTCCATCATTAAATCTTTATAATCTTTAGAACTTAAATCCTTTTGCAACTTTACTCTTCTTGAGTCTAATTGTATCTCCCATGGCAAGATAGCATGATGCCCATACACCAACTCATAAGGAGACGTCTGTGTAGCCCCATGTGGAGCCATTCGGTAAGCCCATAAAGCCTCATTGAGTACCGAATGCCACTTTCTTGGCTTCTGATCAATTTTCTTCTGTATGATTTTGATCATAATCTTGTTAGAAGCCTCTGCCTGACCATTAGCTTGGGCATAATAAGGAGAAGAATTCAACAATTTGATGCCCATACTTTCAGCAAAATCTTTGAACTCTGCAGATGTAAATTGAGCCCCTTGATCTGTGGTGATTGTTTGAGGAATCCCAAATCTGTAAATGATATGTTCTTTAACAAATTCAACCATATTCTCCGACGTCACCTTCTTTAATGGAATTGCCTCAACCCACTTGGTAAAATAATCGGTTGCCAAAAGCACAAACTTATGCCCCTTGCTAGATGGAGGATTTATTTGGCCAATCAAATCTATTCCCCATCCTCTGAATGGCCATGGCTTGATAATGAGATTCAAAGCCGATGCCGGAACTCTCTGAATGTTTCCAAATCTCTGACAGTCTTGACATCCCTTATAATATTCAAAACAATCTTCCAACATTGTCGGCCAGTAATATCCAGTTCTTCTAATAATCCACTTCATTCGATAGGCCGATTGATGTGCTCCACACAACCCATCATGTACTTCACTCATCAGCCTTTTTGCTTCTTCATGATTTAAGCAATGTAACAGCACTCCATCCAAGGATTTATAATACAAATTATCATCAAGAAGAACAAACTTTAAAGCTTTATACCTGAGCTTTCTAGAAACCTTTCGGGATGGATTCTCCAGATAATCGGCAATCTCTTTTCTCCAATCATCCTCTGCCAGATTATTCCCGAATGCATATACATCATTAGCAAAAACTTCTTGAAGCTCTTTATAACCTGATGCACTTTGGGCCAATCTATTTGCCTCTCCATTATCCCCCCTAGGAATGTGTTGTAGAATTACTGACCGAAAGCTCTTCAATATTTCTTTGCATTCTTCATAGTAATTCCTCAAGGTATCACTTTTGCACTCATATTCACCATTCAATTGTTTTATGACCAATTCTGAATCTCCAAAAATTTCAACCGCAATGGCCTCTGCTTCTTCCAAATATCGGAGCCCTTTGAGCAATGCCTCATACTCAGCTTGATTGTTAGTAACAGCAGATTGAATGGGAACAGCAAACTCAAATGTTTCTCCTTTGGGTGAAATTATTAAGATACCTGCTCCACCACCTTTGTTGCACGAAGATCCATCGAAGAATAACACCCAAGGAACGATGTTAAGCAAATTTATCGATGTATCATGATGTTCAGTAATGAAGTCGGCAATAATCTGTCCCTTAACAGCCTTTGCCGATTCAAACCTTAACTCAAATTCAGACAAAGCTAAAATCCATTTGCCAATCCTTCCGTTCAAAATTGGCATAGACAACATGTGTTTTATCACATCAAACTTTGAATACACAATGCATTCGGCATGTAGTAAATAGTGCCGAAATTTTGTACAGGAGTAGTAAACACATAAGCAAAGCTTTTCTATAGCCGAATACCTTGTCTCTGGATCTAGTAACTTTCGGCTAAGGTATGCAACTACTCTTTCTTTCCCTTCAAATTCTTGAATGAGGGCCGATCCAATAGTTTGGGCATCGGCCGCCACGTACAACTTGAAAGGCTTGTTCAATTGTGGAGGTACCAATACTGGTGGCTTCTTCATGTACTCCTTTATTTCATCAAAAGCCTTCTGTTGTTCGTCACCCCATACAAACTTTTGATCCTTTTTTATTTTCAACAGTGAGGAAAAGGGCAACACCTTTTGTGACAAGTTTGATATGAACCTTCTCACAAAATTTATCTTGCCAAGCAGTGATTGTAGCTCTTTAAGATTAGTTGGAGGAACAATTTCATCAATTGCCTTCATGCTTTTCTTACCAACTCCTATTCCTCCTTCATGTATCAAAAATCCCAGAAACTCTCCAGCCGAAACTCCAAAAGCACACTTGTTCGGGTTCATCTTAAGCCCATGTTTCCTGGTGCATTCTAGAGTTTTCCTTATGTCGGCCAAATGAGACTCATGATCCAACGACTTGATCACCACATCATCAATATATATTTCCACAATCTTGCCGATCAACTCATGAAAAATATAATTCATAGCCCTTTGATAAGTTGCACCGGCATTTTTCAATCCAAAAGTCATGACAACCCACTCAAACAACCCTATGTGTCCAGGACACCTGAAAGCTGTCTTTACTATATCTTCCAATGCCATATAAATCTGATTGTATCCTGCGTTACCATCCATGAAACTGAGCACTTTGTATCCAGCAGCAGCATCAACCAATGAATCAGCAATAGGCATTGGATATCCATCCATGGGTGTAGCCTTGTTTAGGTCTCTAAAATCTATGCAAACCCTCATTTTTCCATTTTTCTTATAGACAGGAACAATATTAGAGATCCAATCCGCGTATTTACATGGCCGAATGAAATTTGCATCTAGTAATCTTTCAATCTCCTTTTTCACATCGGCCAACACTTCTTCCTTGTAAATTTTTCGGGGTGGTTGCTTGTAAGGCCTGTATCCAGGTTTGATTGGCAACCGATGCTCAACAATAGAACGGTCTAGACCGGGCATCTCCGAATAATCCCAAGCAAAGCAGTCCTTGTATTCTTTTATCAATGTCACCAACTTTTCTTTGAAAACCGAATCCAAGTTAGCACTGATAAATGTCGGCCTTGGCTTGTCACCATCTCCAATGTCTACTTCTTCTAATTTATCGGCCGACACAAATCCACGTCCTAATTTTCCATCAGTTCCATCAATTGGATTTTCCATCAAAAATTACTATGAGAGCCGACTGCTTCGATCGGCTGCTGATCACTGCTGGCTGGTGCCACAGGACCTTCTCCCCAGTCTTTACCTGAGAAACAATCTATGCCTTGATACTCCCAGAAAGCTGGTTCCATATTTGCCACGCTTATTGAATCATCTGCTTGGACAATCTCCACTTCATCATCTATCCACTGAATAAGCTGTTGATGCATAGTAGATGGAATACAACAATTTGCATGAATCCAATCTCTTCCAAGCAGCAAGCTATATGCCCCTTTGCCCTCAATGACAAAGAAAGTCGTAAGCAGAGTCTTGGACCCAATCATCAGATCAACGTGCACGCATCCCTTGGTGTCCGAAGGATTTCCAGCAAAATCATTCAGAATTATGCTCGTTGGTGTCAAATCTCTAGGGCCCATACCAAGCTTCCTGAATGTGGTATATGGCATTACATTGACAGCAGCTCCTCCATCGACAAACATTTTGGTCAATGGTTTGCCATTAACATATCCCTTCAAGTACAGTGGCTTCATGTGCCGATTCTGGGTTGGCTTCTCAAAAACAGCTTGTTTGTTCAACATCAATTGTGCCATTAACCCAAATTGTTCGGCATCATCTATATCGGGCAATATCTCTTCCTGTACAATTTGGTTAGCTGGAGCCATGAATTCATTCGGCAGAAAACATACCATACATGTAGGAGCCGAATGACTATGTTCGTCAGGCCTGTCTTTTGGGAGCCATATTGATTTCACCTTGACCTTTGCTTGCTTCAATTCCCAATTCCTCAGGCGCTGTACTCTTCTCTTCTGGCTCTTCCTCAAACCAGGTGGGCACCATTGTCCTTCTTGCCAAACATAAGCATGATCTTTTTCTTCTTCACGATCAACCCACTTGTAATCAGCATGTCTCTTCCTTGGTTGATCATTAAAACGCCGATCATCATTAGGATGCACCCTGCCAATTCTTTCATGGACAGATCGGCGATTGACAGCTCCCTGCCTATATTCATCATACCTATTATTGCATTCAGGACAATTATTCCATGTGGGAAGCTTCAAACCTTCGTTCCAACAGTGTCTGAAGAATGCACACCCCCAATGCGCACGTTCCTGCTCTCGAGCATACTCTTCTTGTTCTTCCTCAAACCTTTCTTCTTCGCGCCTTCTTTTCTCCTCCTCGTATTCACGCCTTTGAAAACGCTCTTTTTCTTGCTGACGCTGCCATTTGTTGAGGAGAATACGTGTAGTAACTCTAGGTTTAAAGGATTCTCCCACTTCAAATCGGCTATTCGGGAACCGAAGATTTTTCTGGCGAATCTGTTCAATTGTGATCTGCCGAGTGGGATCAACTGAACCATCCTGTCTTGCCTTCTTTGAGGTTAAAACTTTCAATCTTCCCTTTTCTCCAGATGGAACAGCATTCACCATATTAACCGAGAACCCGATCATATTCTGAGGGAAAGGGTTACTGTCCAGTTTCATCTTGTTGTCGAATTTCAGATGTCCTTCCTGGATAGCTTTCTGAATCTTCATCCTAAAGACTCTGCATTCATTAATGGAATGAGAATTTCTATCATGAAACCCACAGTACCTCTTATCTTTCACTCCATCGGGCCGAAGCATAGAATGCCCCTCTGGCAATTTGATTCGGCCTTCTTTCACCAGAAACTCAAACAATTTGTCTGCCTTAGTCACATCGAAATCATATGTTCCCTTCATCTGTTTGATCCATCTTTGAGTCATTGTAACTGGTTCTTTGCTCCACACTATCTCTGCTGCGGCTATCTCCTCGCTATCTTCATACCCATCTTCTTGATCTGCTCTTTCAAGGAATTGGTTATAGATGTCAGCTACATCATTATTTTTAGCAAATCTGGCATCTTTCTTGAAACCATACGCCTGGTTACTCATCAAGGCCAATCTGTGCGATAACTGGCCCAGATCATCAAACTCCATCCCGAATAGCTTCTCCCGAATGGCAGGCAACATGCCAGCTACAGCCATACCAGCCAGTTGATCATCAGGTATGTTCAGAGAAAAGCACATACTCTTTGTTTCCCTAAATCTCCTGAGGAACTCCGTAGGTGTTTCATTATTCCTCTGCCTTAAGCTGGTCAAATCAACCAACTTTTTCTCGGTACTGCCAATGTAGTAATGAGCATGGAATTTCTGCTCCAGGTCTTTCCAAGTACAAATCGACTGAGCAGGCAAAGAAGCAAACCATGTAAAAGCTGGACCCGTCAGTGACAAAGGAAAGTATCTGATTCTGAAAGCCTCATCTGCCGAAGCCTCTCCAAGCTGCATCAGATATCGAGCTATATGTTCCACAGTGCTAGTATCATCTTGTCCTGAGAATTTAGTAAACTCTGTAGGCACCTTGACTCTATTCGGCAATGATACCCTTTGGTACCATTCCGGGAAAGGAGACGAGTACATGTACCCCTGATTTTTAGGCTTCAGACCGAATTGATTTTGCAATACATCGGTCATTTTTTGCACCATGAGGTCAATACTGGTATCTTGATTCCCTGGTCTCCCAGCAAGCATGCCTGCAGTACCAACATATCCAGGATTTGGGAGAGCGTCGATAGCATTGTAATCCATAAACTCTGAATATCCGTTTCCATATAAATCCCTCTGCAGTCTGTTGTTCAAGGGAGATATCTTGTAAGCAGAAGCAGGCGGATTCCCTGTGGTGCCGAATGCCATATCACCGTATGTGCGAGTTTTCGGCAGTGCAGGCTGAGGATCTTGCCGAATCGGTTGTCCATTTGTATCTTTAGCACCAGAACCTCCAGTTTCATCAGCATTTCCTTTACCATGTGGTTTCTGAACTGGTGCTTGAACATCGAAGTATGTCGGACCACCCAATTGCCCATGTATCTGCTCGAAGGGTTTATCCACATGCTGACCAAAAATGCTTACCATTATATGCCGAAAACTGTTCAAGAACGCAGCATTGTGATTGGTCATTGCTTCCCCCAAAGCTTTGTATAACAAGCCCGAGAATCTCTCCCTTTCTTCTTCTTCAGTAAAATCAGACTGTCCAGGAAGGAGAACTCTTGGCAAGTCGGACTTGAGAAACGGTGCACCACTCCTGTTCTTGGCGAAAGACAGTAAACATTTGTTAATGAATTGGCCAGCAGCAGCCTTTACCATCTGTTGATGCTCTTCAGACAATTCTTCCAAAGTGACATCCATGATGTCGCTCAACTCAGGCATCTTGAAAACTTGTGTTGTCCCACCGAGCGTGCCAAAAAGTGTGTTGACGTAAAATCCGCACCTCACGCCAAGCACACAGCAAGCCGAATTAGCTAGCTTCACACGTGGCCCGGGCTTTTGAATCCGGAAGCGTGCCAGTCAGTTTGCCTGAAAACTAACAAAGGGACAAAAAAGTTTAGATCAAAACCTGGAACGTGCCGGTTGAGACCAGACAGTTCCATATTTGCGGCGTTGAAGCCAATCTCGAGAGACATATAGCTATGGACAAGCTATCTGTCGGCAGTTAGAGCCTCATTCGGCAATCGGCAAGGCACGCAAGGAGCGCACTGCCGAATGCGTGACGTAAGCATGACGAAAGATCGGCTTTCAACCGAATGAACATTGTAACACATACTCATAGCCGATTAACGAGAAACAGAGCATGATAGATAAATAAAAGGGTGAAACATGATCATGAATTCGTAGTAAACAAAGAATGCATAGGCCGAAAGCAGCACCCGTCAAGCATGATAACAAAACAAGTTAATCCACCGCATGATACGACTTGTTTGAGACCACACCACTAATCAGATTAGACCAATCCACCGCATGATACAATCTAACCATGAAAAGCTAAAAGCATTCAACGTTTAATTACGAACCCACAACACAGTCACGAATTTACATTGAAAACAAGAATGCATAGGCCGAAAGCAGCACCCGTCAAGCATGGCAACGAACGAGTTAATCCACCGCATGATACAACTCGTTTGAGGCCACACCACCAATCAGATTAGATCAATCCACCGCATGATACAATCTAATCGTGAAAGGCTAAAAGCATTCATTGTCCAATGCAAACCCACGAACACACGTTCACTCGTGAGAGCACTACCGAATGCGGCTATTTAGCCGAATCGGGGTCCATGGCGAAGGAACAAGCCTAATCGGTAAAGATAAATCTATCAGATCGAATCAAATTCTAATCCACCGGATGATTAGCTCTAAGACGACCCAAAAACCTGCATCTACCGCGTGATACCCGGTTCTGTCAAGATCTACACGATGCCGACAAGCTCGAACCCGCGACACGTGGCAACCTAGATCGGTTTCGGATTCGGCTGTGAGGGGATAATTCGTCACATCGTGAAGTAGAGCCGATTCTAGCCGATCTAGATTGGGCAAGGGTGTGTTGCATGAATTAAGCACATAGTAAAAACGAAGCAACACGGGGTAACTTAATGAATCCGTTAGATCTTGCCGAAATCTAACAGAGCCGATAACTTGGTCCATACTAGATCTTAGCCCACCGCATGGCTCATGACCTAACAGAGGAACCTTCTTGAGACCACAACTTAAATCCACCGGATGATACTAAGCATGGTAACAAGACTACTTGCATCAAAGCTTAAATCCACCGCATGATACTAAGCATGATACAAGGTTGCCGGTACTTACGGAGGTCGACGGATCGATGACTCCTCTCGAAGAACTCGACGACTCGACTAAAGGACTCGATGTTGGCACGGGGCCGGTTTGTTGTATGATTGATTGATTGTCCTTTCTACAGATGCCATGGGTTTATATTTATACCCAGGTCTTGATACAACTCCTAGTCGGACACGACTACAATACTTGTTTCTAAAAATAAATGACGGATCTTCGTGCCCATATTGCATTCCTTGTTCGAACCGGCCTTTTCCTTATGTTTTTCCACGTCATCGCGCTTTCCCGAATGCTACTGCTTTTACCTGCGGAACCATGCCTCTGCCGAATGACGACGCATTCCCGACCGCAGAACGTCTTTGCCGAATGCCTCTGGGGAAAAACTCCTTTGCCGAATGATATCTCCTCGACGACTCCGGCCCACATGTCAGCCTCTTCCTGGTGCCAATTTTTGGTGTTAACAACACCCCAAAGACCGCATTTGTCACCCGTTACGGGCAGTATGAGTTCACGGTGATGCCATTTGGGCTCACCAATGCACCAGCTTACTTCATGAATCTCATGAACAAAGTGTTTATGGAAGAGTTAGACAAGTTTGTCGTAGTATTTATTGACGACATACTCATCTACTCCAAGAGTGCCGAAGAGCATGAACAACACCTGCGGGTAGTGTTGGAAAAGTTGAGAGCGCACCAGCTCTATGCCAAATTTAGCAAGTGTGAATTCTGGCTAGAGAAAGTAGCTTTCCTGGGTCACGTTTTGACCGCAGAAGGGGTAGCAGTAGACCCTGAGAAGGTAGAAGCAATCTCAAACTGGCAACAACCAACCAATGTGAGTGAGATCAGAAGTTTTCTTGGTTTAGCTGGATATTACCGGAGGTTTATTGAAGGATTTTCCAAGATAGCTAGACCTATGACAGAGTTGCTCAAGAAAGAGAAGAAATTTATTTGGACTGAGTCATGCGAAAAGAGCTTTCAAGAGTTGAAGAAAAGGCTGACCGCTGCCCCGGTTTTAACCCTACCGGATATTCACAGGGATTTTGTCGTTTACTGCGACGCGTCCCGCCAAGGATTAGGGTGTGTTCTCATGCAAGATGGGAAGGTTGTAGCATATGCCTCCCGACAACTTAGACCTCATGAGCAGAATTACCCAACGCATGACTTAGAGTTTGCAGCCGTGGTTCACGCACTCAAAATCTGGAGACACTACCTAATTGGGAACAAGTGTGAAATATACACGGATCATAAGAGCTTAAAGTATATTTTCACCCAAACAGATCTGAATCTTAGACAGAGAAGATGGTTAGAGTTGGTTAAGGATTATAATGTGGAAATCCATTACCACCCTGGCAAGGCTAATGTAGTAGCCGACGCCCTGATCCAGAAATCCTACAAACCCAAGAATGCCCACTTGCAAGAAGAGATGGCACGATTGAATGTGCACATCGTCCCTCGGAATACTAGCCACCAGCTGACGATCCAGTCCACCCTGGAGGATCGGATCAGGGAAGCCCAAGGAACGGACGAGGATTTAGTAAGGATCTGCAAGCATACTGGAGAAAATAAGGCACCAGACTTCCGAGTCGACAGTTAAGGAACGTTGTGGTATAAAGATAGGATTTGTGTGCCTAAGGAAGGAAACTTTAGACAGATAATCATGAACGAGGCTCACAACTCGCCATATTCCATTCACCCAGGATCCACCAAAATGTATTTGGACTTGAAGCAGAACCATTGGTGGAAAGGAATGAAAGCGGACATAGCCCAATTTGTCGCTCATTGTGATACCTGCCAAAGGATTAAGGCAGAACACCAGAAACCAGCAGGATTATTACAACCTCTACCTATACTAGTATGGAAACGGGATGAGATAGGAATGGATTTTGTGGTAGGTTTACCCAGAACACAGAAGGGACACGACTCGATATGGGTGATAGTGGACCGACTCACTAAAGTGGCTCACTTTCTACCTGTATGGACGAATTATAGCGGAGAGAAACTAGCCAAACTTTATGTGGAGAATATAGTAAAGTTACATGGAGTGCCCAGTAAAATTGTTTCGGACCGAGGGACCCAGTTCACCTCGAGATTTTGGAAAAGTTTGCATAAAGCTATGGGCACCAAGTTGGACTTTAGCTCCGCATATCACCCACAGACCGATGGCCAGACAGAAAGAGTAAATCAAATTATGGAAGATATGCTGAGAGCATGTGTCCTCACCTATGGTAAAGATTGGGAACAGAGTTTACCCTATGCAGAGTTCTCCTACAACAATGGTTATTAGGCAAGTTTAGGTATGTCGCCGTTTGAAGCCCTCTATGGGAGAAAGTGCAGAACTCCTCTAATGTGGTCAGAAGTAGGAGAACGTACACTAGTGGGACCCGCGCTCATAAAGGAAGCCGAAGAGAAAGTAGCTGAAATCAGAGAGAAGTTGAAAACAGCTCAATCCAGACAGAAGAGTTATGCAGACAAAAAGAGACGCGAATTAGAGTTTAATCCAGGGATTTTGTCTATCTTAAGGTTTCACCCATCCGGGGAACCCGTAGATTTCAAGTCCATGGAAAGTTGGCCCCTCGGTACATCGGGCCATACCCGGTGCAAAAGAAAGTTGGAAAGGTAGCCTACCGATTGGAGTTACCCGAAGCAATGTCGGATATACACCCGGTATTCCATGTCTCGCAGTTAAGAAAATGCCTGAGAATGCCGGAAAAGGAACACATACCGGAGGAAGAGATAGATCTGCAGACCGATCTGCGATATCAAGAAGTACCGGTCAAAATTTTGGACACCGTCACCAGGAGGACCGGAAACTCTGAAGTACGGATATGCAGGGTACAGTGGAGCAGACAAAGTGTAAAGGAAGCAACTTTGGAACGAGAAGATGCTTTAAAGAAGGAGTTCCCCCACCTTTTTAGGAGACAACCGAATCTCGAGGACGAGATTCCTTTTAAGCGGGGTAGGTTTGTAACGCCCGCGTTTCTCTCTCTGGGAAAATCACTAAATAAATCACCCGGTGAAAATGTTTTCAAAATCTTTCTACCGCCGAACTCCCGCTTCCGCCCAAAACCCCGCCTTGTTATCACCGCCCCGCCCCCTCTTTTCCGTCCCGTCCCGCGTCACCCGCTCTCGGGTCGACCGCCGGGCCCGCCCGTCGCTGGCCGACCGCCCGTCGGCTATCCGCCGCGAATCCCGCCGTTTTCCCCCTTTTTCCCTCTCTCCTTTTCTTTTCCCCTTTTCCTTCTTTTCTTTCTTCCTTTTTCTTTTTCTCTTGTCTCTTCTTTCCTTCCTTCCCCTCCTCTGCTTCCTCTGCCCCCGTGCGCTACTGCTCTGCTCGCCGCCGGCCCCACCTCCTGCTCGCCCCTCTGCCCCGCTCCGCCGGCCATCCCGCTGCTCGCCGCCGACCTCTCACCTACGCAGCGCGCCACCACCGGCCCCACTTTCCCCCGACCGGCTGCGCTGACCACGGTCACGCCGTCACCACACGACTGCAGCTGCCCCCGTGCACGCCATCGCCGCCGTGCCGCCCCTCGCAGTGGCCCCACCGCCGTCGGCAGCCCTGCGCCGTCCACCCGAGCACGCTGCCGCTAAGCCGCTCCGCCCAGCGTGCACGCCACCGCACTGCACCTCCGCATGGCTGCACCGTCCACCGCCTCGCCATCGCTGCCGCACCGCCCTCTGCGCCGACCATCCGCCCTCCTCGTCGACGCGCAGCTGACCACGACGCCGTCTCGCATGCACCGCCACTGCTCCAGCAACACAGCCGAGCAGCATCGGCCACGCCACACCCCGGCCCGCCACTGAACGTGCCGCCGACCACCGCACACGCTTGCACGCCACCGCCCGGCCCCGCCGCAGTCACTTCGACGCGCCACCGCCGACGCGCCATTGCCTCACCACGCGCACGCCACAACGCGACACGCACAACACCGCCGTACCAATCACGGTCGCGTATCCCGGCCGCCTTAACTCCGCCGCCGACCACCATCACCGTCCGCCGAGCCCCTCTCGTCGGCCCACTCCCTTACCGCTCCTCCGCGCCTATAAAAGGACCCTCGAGCACCACCTCCACCTCCACCAGCTCGCGCGCCACCCAGCTCGCCCCTCCGCCACCGCAGCACCGCCGCCCCACCTGCCATTGCCGCCGCCGCCCGCTAGCTCCCGTGGGCAGCTCACTCCACTTCGCCTCCGCCCTTGGTAAGGCCATGGGTGAACTTGCCATGCCCTCCTCTCTCTTTCCCCCAGTTCAATTTGACCCTTTGCCGCCCGGAACGCCGGCGAGCCGGCCGACCGACGCCGCCGTCGCTCTCTGTCTCTCCCTCTGCACTGTTGCGCGAGGAAGAAACGGCTTTTTGCCCATAACCCCCTGCCCTTTCCCCTATTCTAACCCGCCGTCCAAAAACATAAACCCCTCTCTCTCTGGTACACTTGCACATAACCCCCTGAGCTTTGGCTGAATCAACCCGCAGTCCACCAGACACTATTCCCTCTCTCCTGTCTATTTCGCCAGGGACCCTGACCTTTTCGGTATTTATAGAAAGGTCCTTTCTTTAAAAACAGCCCAAAACCCCCACTAAACTCGTCATTTCATGCGCTAATTTAATCCCGTTTGACCCCAAACTCCACCACAAACATCACCAGTATATTTTCGCCAACCCATTCAGTCCATATCCAAAAATAATCATGTCATCACCATCACTCTCATTCTCTGTTCTTTCTTTCGGAGCTCAGCAAAAACCTTTTTCTCTTATTTATTGTGTGTTTGTTTGTGTGTACCGTAGACACTGCTGTGAACGAGGAAGGACCCGAGGAGGAGCAGGGTTACGAGCAGGAGCTTGGAGACCAAGACCCCGGGCAGGAATCCCCCGAGGGTTGGGAGAACGGCAAGTGCAATCCCATCCTTTGATGCATATCTTGTCCTAGATTTTATAAACACAACCCAGGGCCTGTTTTATAAAACTTGCATGATTTTACTGCTAAACCCGGTTGGATAGCCATTCCTTGATTGCTATGACTGCTTCCTTGACAACCTAGATTAATGTTTGAATATGACAATGCTCTGTTTGAATGTTAATCACTGCTAGAAATGCTTAGGAATATTTTACTGTTATACACCCCTTTACAATCACTTGGTGTTTACAAAAGCAACAGTGTGCGTGCTTTAAATAAAAGGGATGGATTTTGTGAATAAAATGAGTATCCGTGTGGGATGAGACAGACGGTATTTCTTGTGTGAAATGCCGAGGTGAGCTCGAACCTGTGTGGTTGAGCATGGTGGGAGTTGTCTATCCTATCACAATTTTTGGGATGATGTTGATGTGTCATCTAGCCTAACCCTTTTTATTGTACCACCACTCGACCGTTGTATGTGGCAACGGCCTAGCATAAATCCCACTAGTTAAACTGTTGGTTATGTGGTGTGCTGGTGAGCAACAGAGGGCCATGGAGCCGGGGATACGATCTATGTGAGGTATGCCCCTGGGTGGAACCTCGTTGGTAGGTTGCTAACCCCCTGGTCGCGTCTGCGATAACTTGTCGGTTTAGCTATGGTGGGTAATGGCTTTGATAGGAGCTGCACTAGCACTAAGGTGTTCATGTTGTGGTAGCCTACTTGTGGTTGTGTGCACCTCTGCAGAGTTAAAACCTATCCGGATAGCCGTGTCCACGGTATTGGGCGAGTTACGGCTTGGTCACTTCACTAGTCCCCTGCTTTGGTGTAAAAATGTTTTTGGTGAATATTGAGTTGAGAAAAGGTTTTGGCCTAGGCCATGACAGATGGGGAATCTGGTGGCTGTAAGACCTCGCGGGAAAAATAATCATACTCCTTTGATGCAACTAATTGAAATGCTTGCGAAAACCCGTTGCGAAAATCAACCCTTTGCATGTGTAAAAATTTGTTTTGCTGCCAAATAAACCATGAGCCATCCTTGTTTATTATCCTTTGCATACTTCTGTTGTATCCTTTCTGTGGTTGTGGTTGTGCTTGCTGAGTACGTACATACCCACCCTTGCTTATTTTGTTACAGAGGCAGATCCGGACTTTGTGCCTGAGGACGTCGTTTAGGGGGGGGGGGTTCGTTCTGCACCCAACCTTTGCCTGTGTGTTAGGGTCACCCACTTGAAGCCGCATGGATATCCACTCTGATGAAGACCTCTATGTTATCAACCTTTTTATCTGTAGTCTAGCGTTAGTTATGTTTGTTGTGGCCCTGCAGTGCCACCGTCTCCCGTAACGTTGTTTATGTACTGAACCATCGGTTGTAATAATGTGAACCAGCATCCTGGGACTGGTATTTGTATCACATTAAGTTCTCTCTTTCGAGGGGACGCTTCACAGGCACATTCTTTGGAGGGTTCCAGTTCAACACATCCTGAACTTTGCTTGGATCTACCGCTATTCCTCCATCGGTGACGATATGGCCAAGAAATGAAACTTCCTTCAACCAAAAGTCACACTTGTTGAACTTGGCATACAACTGATGCTCTTGAAGCCTCTGCAACACAAGCCTCAGATGCTCTTCGTGTTCTTCCTCACTCTGAGAAAATATCAGAATGTCGTCAATGAACACCACTACGAACTTGTCCAAATAATCCATGAACACCTTGTTCATCAAATACATGAAGTATGCTGGTGCATTTGTCAATCCGAATGGCATGACTGTGAACTCATACAGTCCATATCTGAAAGTGAAAGCTGTCTTAGGAATATCTTCCGGTCGGATCTTCAACTGGTGATAGCCTGATCGCAGATCTATCTTTGAGAACACTTTTGCACCTCTCATCTGATCAAACAGATCCTCAATCCTAGGTAATGGATACTTGTTTTTGATGGTCACATCGTTAATTGATCGATAGTCTATGCATAATCTCCGAGAACCATCTTTCTTATCCGCGAAGAGAGTAGGGGCTCCCCATGGTGACGAACTAGGGCGGATAAATCCCTTACTTAATAATTCTTCTATTTGTTTCTTTAGTTCAACCAAATCTTTAACATCCATTCTATAAGGCCTCTTAGATATAGGAGCAGTACCAGGTAAAAGTTCAATACTGAATTCAATATCTCGGTCAGGTGGCATACCTGGTAAGTCATCTGGAAATACATCCGGATATTCATTCACTACTCTGACATCTTCCAGTGTCTTGCCTTCCATAGAATTTACTGTCCCACCTTCTGTCAGTGAGGGAGTTGCCACATATTCAATTATATATCCCTGAGGGCTGGTTAAGAGTACTGACTTCTTACGGCACTGAATAGATCCATCCCACTGGTGTAACCAATCCATTCCCAGAATTATATCAATTCCCCACGATTTCAATACTACCAAATCGGCTGGGAAATCTACTCCCATGATTTTAAGAGTTACTTGTGGACAGAATAAATTGGCTTGCATCTCTCCGCCTGGAGTACTAACTAGTAATTGCTTTTTCATAGCTCTCATGGTCATGCCATGTTTTGCCACAAATTGTTCAGTAATAAATGAATGCGTTGCTCCAGAATCGAATAAAATTGTTGCAGATCTGGAATTGGCAAGGAACGTACCAAGTACAACTCCTGGGGCTTCTTGGGCATGTTCCGCGGTCACATGATTCACTCTTCCACGAACAAAATTCCGCTGAGCCCTGTTGCCTTGTGCACTTGAGTTTCCTGGACGAACTTGTGATGAAGGTTTCTCAGTTCTCTGTTCGTTGCCTCTCTGTGGAGTATGCATTCCACGCTGAGGACAGCTGTTAGCATAGTGTCCCAATTCTCCACATTTGAAACAACCATTTGGTGGCACTGGAGCATTGTTCCTCACTGGAGCGCCTGTGGCATTGCTTGGGCGGTGAGTAGCCGTGTTGTTGCTTGGCCGATTCTGTTGCTGATTCGGCGTGCGTGGTGATTGCTGGTTGAAGCGCTGTGGCTGCTGAAATGAGCGTTGCAGCTGCATGTTCTGCGAGTAACCTCCATATTGTCCACCTGAGCGGAAGTGAGAACCCTGCGGAGAGTTATAGCGGGGGCGAGTGTTGCTGCTGGATTGTCCCTGAGATTGGAACTTGCGTTTGTGTTCTCCAATCTCCTTGCGCTTGCTTTCCAAGCCAATAGCCTTATTCAGAAGAATCTGAAAGTCAGGAAAGATATGACTTTGCAGTTGATAATTGAGTGGCCCTATGAGACCATCTAGGAATCGCTCCTGTCTCTTGGCATCAGTGTTGACTTCTTCTGGTGCATAGCGAGACAACTGGGTGAATTTATCCAGGTACTCACTGACTGACATGTTTCCTTGCTTCAGTGCGAGGAACTCCTTCTGTTTAAGCTTCATAACTCCAGAGGGAATGTGGTAAGCTCTGAAGCTATCCCTGAACTCTTGCCAGGTGATGGTCTGTGGTGCGGCATGTGCAGCGGTGTACGCATCCCACCAGTCAGCCGCTGGTCCTTCAAGTCTGCCTGCAGCGTATAGCACCATCTCACGATCGGTGCATTGTGTCATCTCCAGCTTCCTGGTGACAACTTTTAGCCAGTCATCAGCATCCAAAGGATATGATGAGTGAGAGTAAGTGGGCGGACGGTGGCTCATGAACTCCTTGTGCTTGTCTCTGGGCGGTAGTGGTGCTGGTGCTGGTTGTGGTGGCTGATTTTGCTGTGCTTGCAAGTTCTGCACTGTTGCGGTGAGAGTCTGCAGCAGCTGAGTTTGGGCAGCCAGAAACTGTTGCATAGCCGGATCCATTGGTGGGTTTGGTGGGGGAGGTGGTGCTTGCTTTTGCTGATTGGCGATGTTGGCTCGTATCACTGGTGGAATATCCTATCCTCCTCCTGACCTTGTGTTTACCATCTGATTGTTAGGGAAAGATTTTTTTTTTAGATAAGGACTGAACAGATTAAGATGAGTAAGATAAAGCATAAGGGGGCTAAGATTAATTAATTAAACTAATTATTTTTATTAATGCAGTTGTGGCCATCACTCCACAAAAGCATTCATTCATCACAAAAACAAAACCAAACATGTTTTCAACCATCAACCATTATTACAACGCATCGTCCTCGCAGGAACGGAATTATTAACAAAAGAAAAAGGTAGACATCTAAGACTCCTAGCCAAGACTGGTAGTAGCTCCTGGGGTGCCGTAGCGAAGCTTCTTGCGCGGTGGAGACGACGTGGTGCAGTGTTGTGCCATCTCCTCTGGGGGTGCCTGCCCCGCAAGCTGTGCCTCAAGCTGCGCGATCTTGGCCTGAGCGTCCTGGAGCTTCCCGTGCAGTCCCTCGATCTCGGAGGTGGCTCCCTCCAGGTCGGTGTTGAGCGCAGCCGTGACTCAAGCAAGGATGTCCACTCGGTCGTCTCCTGTCTGAGAGGCCGGTACCACAGTGCCCTCGGTACCAACAGGTCGGCTGGGTATGTGGCGGAAGTCGGAGTAGTGCAGCTGGTCGCAGAAACGGTAGCTGTAGGAGTAAAGTGCCCTCCTGGCAGTGTCGTTGATGGCGGCGTCCTCGGTGGAGAAGGGAACACAACTGTAGTGCGTTGAACGGATCCTCCATCCGGAAGCCTCTGGCTGAGGTACCCGGATGTGTACCTGAGCTGTGTAGTAGTCCTCCAGGCCGGGCTCCTCAAAGTGCTCGACCACATACTGAGGCTTTAGAGTGAACTCTAAAAACCCTAGTAACTCCTCCAGCAGTCTGCAGAACTGCCCGGTCCCACCCAACGAGGCGTGTAGGTGGTACTCCGGACCACGCTGGCGAGGCTCCCCTGGATCCTCCTCGTCGTCGTTGTTGTCGTTGTCCTGGTCCTCATCCTCCACGTCGGTGTCATCCCCGTCACTAGGCTCCTCCTCGTCGCTGTCGTCCCTAGAGTCGTCTGGGTCTCCACCAGTAGCGTCAGGTGCAGCGTCGCCGGCAGCAGGAGCAGCTGGTGGAATCAACATGTCTCCGTCGGCGTCCACCTCAAGCACAGTGCCGTCGAAGAGCTGAGGTGGCTCCTCCTCCTGTGCCTCTGCCTGTGCCTCAGGCTGTACCTGTACCGGGGCTTCCTCAGCCAGTGCCTCCTCGGGGTGCTGGGGAACTGACGGTCCAGCTGGGCGTGAACCTCCGGTGACAACACGAGCGGTGTGATACTCACGAACCATCTAACAAAGGCAAAAAGTTTTGACTCAGTATAGAATAAATCAAAATGATGAGATCTTTTAACAAAGAACAATATAAATTAGATTTTTATGCGAAAATAGGGTAATTTTGAAAGATGACATGGCTTTCTAGATGTTGGGTCCTTAATTTTCGACCAGTTCTAACTTAAGGCTGCGTCCTACAGTCAAAACGGCTCTGATACCACTCTGTCACACCCGATTTTCGAGGGAAAACTAAGTGCATCTCATATGTGCGCCAGGATCATGTTTACACACATATGATAGACAAAAGAGTGTAATATCAAAACACAGTATTCTAAAGTACAAGGGATTTATTATAATATTCATATTACACTCTCGAGAGACACGAAGGTCTTTATCGTAGAACAAGCGATAGCTAAACGAGGTGTCTTCAACTTCCATCTTCCACAGGCATCTTGACTGGGGGAAGCGCAAGCCTCAGAACTCGTCGTAGTCGCTGTAGCATTCTTCTCCATTTCCTTCTTCTAAATCAGCAATGGCAAGCGTGAGTACACCTAACTAGGTACTCAGCAAGCGGGGTGAAAATGCAAGGCCACAAGGATAGGCTATGGTTCTTAGCAGTGAGCTTTTTAGAGTTGATCAAGTTTTATTAGCAATTTCCTATTTACCAGATGTAAGTTTATACCAACCCACTTAAGCATTTAGAAAGCATCTTATTCCAAAAACCATGAGTAATACCACGATTTAAATTCCATCTTTAAGTTCAATTATCATGTGAGGGTCCAAGCCGCTCTTGACCGTGAGCACGGCTGATATATCAGTTTTATACTCTGCAGAGGTTGCACACTTTCACCATAGCTCGTGTTCCCCATGTTGCCTGGGTTAGCTAGACCCTTAAACACTTCCGAGGTGAGTGGCTAGGGGTCCACTACGAAGCCTTTACAAAGGTGTGCAAAAGACCAACGACCCGCAAAGTTACAGACTAGGGCGGTCCACAAACCTCCCTAATGGTCAGCACCTTAGCCAAGGCTGCTACCCCAAGAGGACCGGGCTGTGACCCCCGCAACCCCAATCCCCCTCCGCTCCTCGTGGTCAGATAGGGCCGTCAGTGCGATCACACGCCTAATTAATTGGCTAAGGTCAGAGCCCATTAACCCTATGGTTGCGCTGTTTTCTTGGGTGGTCACTCCATGTTCCGATTAAAGAAAAGTTCTCTTGTATTAACCATCGTTTCACCAACAGAGTTGCCATGATCAACATTCTATAAAGATTCAGTTTTAACCATTCCCATAGTATAGCAACGCTAAGCATAACTAACCCAAAACATTTTTTTAAATCAGGGTTGATACAATGGATCATGGTAAAAGACTAGGTAAATCCTTAAAAAGGTATTCCCATCATATTAATGCAATTAAAGTAAATTTTAGTTGTCATGCAATTGTTTAGGATAAAAAGAATATGCGGGGAGGTCCACTTGCCTTGCTCTACAAAGCAATCCTCTTCTTCCTCAAAATACTGTCCTTGATCAGCTTCAACGGGCGGCTCAGTCGCAACGGGCACAAGATCTTCAATCAAGCAATAAAACATACAATAAGAAAAACAGTACATCAAACATTGAAAAACATTTTTATAAAGCACCCATTAAAAAATATACTATACGTTTTAGGGAGATAAACCTAACAATCTAAAGATCACAAGGACTTGCGGAACATGATTACAGAGAGCAAAGAAGATAGAGATTAAATTAATAAAATTACAAGATTCAGATTACAAGATGTGTATGCATACTGATGGAAGGCTTACTAGCTTGTACTTGTTTACGGCAAGCACATGCATCAGACCATGGAAGTTAGTACTAGATTACTAGTACGTGGTAAAGAAGCAGGTGTAGGAATTGTGCTAATGTGCCAAATTATTTTGATATACGATGTTTGGAGCAGGACATGGAATCGAATTGCATGCAGCTAGCTTTTGCATGCAAATGACGGCACTAACAAGGATTAAAGAAATTGAACAAAGACATGTCCTGAATTCTGGATTGGTTTTACATGGCAATGTTTGATTACTCTTATCCTACTGAACTTTCTGTTTCTTGACAACTTAGAACAGAGCGTAAGTATGCAAGGAAATGGTGCAACAGAATCTGTAGAAACGGAATGAGTACAGCACTGGGGATACTTCTTACCTGCCTACGGTGATCACGACAAGGACTGGAGATCGGTGCTGAAGAAGCGATGATGGAAAAAGCAGCTTGTTACCAGATGGAACTTCACCGTGCAACAACTTCAGTCCCGGCAACCAGAAAGAGAATGTAGATAGGGGATCAGCTTTACGCAATGACTGGACATGATCGATAAAGATGAACGCCAAGGCAGAAACCTCACCGCCAGCAGCGAGCATTCCTGCCGATGGATCGACGAAGATGGCGAACTATCACTTGAGGCAAGATTATTTGGAGTGGCTCGGTACAAGGGTCAGGGAAGGACAGGGCATCCCTTTTATAGGTGCGGCAAGGAAGGAGTCCAGCAGCCGGCCACCGTGGAGAGATGCACGGTTGATGCATGGTGGAGCTTCAGTTACGTACTGCCACTTAGGAAGCCGTTCGTATCTCTGGTGGTGGATTTTGATGGATGTACTAGTGCTAATTCCATTTTGGTGATTAGTGGATTGAGTGGGGTTTTATGATGTACTGGCGTGCGTGCGAGTTCCGTATAGAAGCTGACGTGATGACATGCATGGGGGTTGCAGGTTGCTGGCTTTTAGATCTTTTAGCCATGCGAGTTAATTAAGAGGGAAGAGAGATGATTGGGCTTGATCAGAAGAAAAACGTAATGGCATTTTGCTTTCTTGCTGCAGTTACGTGCATGTGCATGGATGAGAGGATAGAGGAGAGATAAACAAAGATAGAAAAGAGAAAAGACCTGTTGGCCTGGTCGAGAGATATTGGAAGAATTTTGGTCTATCAAGGAATTATTAGAAGCTTGATGAGTATTTAGAATTAGATTATATTAAACTGAAGTATACTCGTGTTTTAAAAATTAAATTCATTTTCCAAACAAAATGCAATGTAGAGCGGCATGAATGCAACAATTCACTTGTCATGCTATAAAATTATTTAAATGATGTTTAAATATTTTTAGGCTCAAATTAATTGATAATTTAATTAAGTCCTAAAAAATAATCTAGTCATGTTGCTATGATTTATTTGTGATGGAGTTTTTAGGGTGTTACAGCATCTTAACGGCAAACATGGCCGCCTCCTTACAGTCGAGCTTGGACACCTCCACCGCTCGCCGCGCTCGGTGGATGCAGTGCTCGACGAGGAGGCTTCCTGATGAGGACATGACACCCATATATATGTCCATGAGGGGTGCATGGGGTGGAGAAGAAGAAGACCAACAAGGTTGTCCAAGTCAAGATGAAGGCCCAAGGCTAATCTGATTTGAGTCCCCAAGGTGGAGGCCCAAAGAAACGCAAGTTCGAGTCCGCCTCGGAGTCCAGGAGCAGCCCGCACTAAATTCGTCGCCCAGGTCGCATACGGGCTCGGTTTTTAACATTCTACATATGCTTGGAAAGCTAAGGAGACTAGTTCCAATGGAACTGGTTCCACCTCATAATTCCTTCTGAGTCATCAGGAATCGTCGAAACAAGTGGACGTCCAGAATCTGTCAGGGTGCTGCGCCGCCATCTTTTGGGCTGTTGGCCCGTGTATCGTGTTGGGGTCCATTATGGACGTGCTTAGGGGGTTATGCACGCCCCAACCCTCGTATAATCAGTAGCTGGTGCCACATTAGGGTTTGGGTTTTGCTTAGATTAATCTGTCGAGAAAAGTTTCGCCGTTATCGGTTTGTAGAACCCCCAACTTTTGATCTTAATCATACATCTGCAGTGTCACTTCCTTTGAGAGCTGCTTCTTTCGAGTTCTTGCTTGTGTTCTTCGTTTCGCAGGCAGGGATTAGCCTTCTTGGCGAGGTCAACCGGGTTGTGACACGATTGATAACAAGAGGAGTCGTGGTGCTAAGATTGCAGGGTTCGAGTTTGCTGACTTGAAGCCGGATCGGTGAGTTGCGCTCCGCCCAAAACAAGTTATCCCTCACCTGACGGAAGATCGGAAAACCCTAGTTTCCATCACTTCCCTCCTTCATCTTCGAGCCCTCCCAGGGCGCTTCTGCCTTGAGCTGGTCGAGGCGCAATGCCCTCTCCATCAGTGGCAGGACATGCCGCTGATTGAAGTTGGTGATTACTCCCGCCGCAGTCAGCCCGGCCCGCGACAGCGCGGTGAAGGCGTTAGTGAAGACCTTCAACCGCTCCTGGCGGTCGGCGGGGGAGACGCCGTAGCTCCAGGCCTCCGGCCGCTCCCGCAGCACCTTGGCGGTGTACGCCGGGAGTTTGTTGTTGACGTTGCGCAGGTAGAACCACCCCTTGTCCCAGTCGGCGTTGTTGGACGTCATGGTTGCCGGGATGTAGAGCCCGCTGCGCTGCCCCCAGACTTGGAGAGTGAGGCCCCCGGCGCGCACTGTCTGGCGGACCCCTCGAGACTCACCGGCGACCATATGGAGCTCATCCCGAAAAAGGTGAACCCATAGGTCCCAGTGGGCCTCGATGCCCAAGAACCCCTCGCAAACGGCGACGAAGACCGCCGCTTGCGAGATGGCGTTGGGGGAGAAGTTGTGGAGCTCCACACTGTAGTGGAGGCACAACCCGCGGAAGAACGCCGAATCGGGGATTCCGAACCCCCGCTCGTGCAGCCTCGCCAAGCTGACGACGAAGCCCTCCGGCGGAGCAGGCTCGTGGTGGGACGATGGCGGCACAATCCACATGGGCTCCGCCGGGTCGCTGTTCGCCGGCAGAACCCCGGCCTCCACCAGCCCGGGAAGGTAGTCGTCGGTGGCGATGGACGGACTCCATGGAGCGTGGTCGGTGATGGTCACCATGGTGAATGCTTGCGGCGGACAAGTGGAGCTTGTGCGGGAAGGGTGAAGAACAAGGCACCGGCGCTTGGAAATAGCAGATGCAATCTGAAGGCAAGGGCTTGGTGAGCAAAACCTTTCCCCTGCCTCTTCCTTTTATAGTCGCATACAAAGCGCAACCGGCGTCGCAGCCGCGTGGAATCCGCATTCAATGCGGTTGGGGCCGCTGTCACTGACAGCCGGACCCACCAGTTGGGATAACCACCACGCGCAAAAACCCAGGCGTCGCAGACGCCACGTCCCATCGTAACTGCCCCCGCCTCTGCCGCTCCGCGTAAAAAGGCACGCCCACTTCCCATACCCCGCGCCACGTTGGCCACGATTCCCTAAATAAACGCTCGAGGCTCGTAGGAAAGCTTCTGAGATAAGCCACCTCTCCTCGAGGCCCTACTGATCAGGGGTTCGAAGGCCTGGCCCATCGAGGGTTCGACAGGCACCCCAGATCAATAGAGTTAGGGACAACCGGGGGCGCGCGCAATCGAGCCTATCCTCGAACGCGGAGTTCGAGGGCACCCCCATGTTGTATTCAAGGCCAGATGGAGGCAGCTAGTCGAGGGATCCCCATCAAGGGAGAGCAACGAGCCCTCGACCCCTATCGAACGGGGTCGAGCCCTACCTAGCAAACCTCCACAAGTGCTCTTATGAGACGTGTCTACGGACCACGAGCCGACCTCTATCGAACGAGGCACAGACGTCCACTTGAATTACCCGCTAACAGCTCATAGAGGCATCCATGACTCGCAGCCCGCTCGAGGGAAGCATGGATTGCATCACCTCTCCTCCCCACAAACGGGGCGACGAGGGTCGTAACTCGAAGTCAAGGATCGCCCCTGATCGACCTTGCTAGGGCCAGGGCTCGGGGGCTCCTCGCGCCACAAGATCGAGTTCCTTGAAGACGAAATATGTTGTAACTCACGAGGGCGAGAAACATTGACAGCCCTTGCAGGAGTATATCCACTCCTCCAAGGCCTCGGGGGATACACCCGCGGGTGCGCTAGCACGCACCCAGCGGAATTCTTCAAGGAAACCCTGATCGGAAGCACCCACGACGAAAGCCTTTTCCGGATTAAACCTACTCCAACATAGGCTCGGGGGCTACTATTGGGGGCGATCATTAGGGGTACCCAAACCTATGGGATAATCACCCTTGTTAAAACACTAACTATTGCCAAACGCATGCACATATCAGAAAAGAGGAAAGCAAATAAAGGCCCACGGCCCAACAACGGTCAAAGGCCCAGTCGAGGCACATCGCTAGGGGCCTCGACGCGCACCTCAATCTCCGCTTCGCTCGAGGGAAGCAACCCCTCGAGCGAATCGGAAAACTCCGTCTCGATCGAGGCTTGAGGGTCGAGCCTCGAGTAACCCACGAAATGGGAAAAGCTCCGCCTCGGTCGAGACCTCCGCCCCGACAAACAATTAATGACGCTCGTTGCCGCCGTGCATCCAAAGTCAAAAGGCAAATCTTTCGCCACGCCGCTCTGACAGCCACGACCCCCCATCGCATCTGCCAACTCCCGTCACTATGCTGCCAACCGAGGCTCTGTGCGGACATGCTGGCGCTGTGCGAACAGAGCACGTCACTCCGAGCTCCTGTGCTACCAACTCCGGCGACCCGAAGCCCTCGATCGGGCAGGAGAGACCCTCAAACTTAATTCAACAATTCGATAAACTAGATCAACATTTGTGTGGAAATGTTGAAGCACTACTTCAAAGATGTTGAGATAGTTATTCAAAATGTTGAAATAACATATTAGAAATGTTGATTCTAAAATATACGCATATAAAATAAAAATATATTTATATTTGATCTTATTTTATTGAATTAATTCTAAATAACATTGTGGTTCAAACGGATTTGAAAAAGGATTAACGGTTTACGAAAAAATCGCATTTATATGTTGGAAGTCGGATTAGATTCTCGTTCGTCCTTGCAACACCTGTCCATCAATTCTCCGTCCGCGTGCTGTGAACCCGACATCCGCGCGCTGTGAACCTCACGGTGGAAGATCCTGACCATTGCACGAATCTTCAGCCCTGAAAGCTAGGTCGGTAAAAAAACTTTTGGGAGCCGTATATTTACCGTTGTTTGGCTACGGTTGCGCTCCCTGTTTTTTGTTTTGAGCGGTTGGGTTCGGCTGGAGAAGTCTAAGTTTTTTTTGTTTCCTGGCAATGTATTGATCACCAATAGAATCATCGCAAAACACGTGGCACCAGCTCAGTGTTGCCTTACAGCGTATTGAAGTATTGACATGTTAGCCGCGCCAGTGTGACGACGATGTTGCACCTTTGCCCCCAAGTTTTGCTCGACAAAAGTTGTATTTGCATTACAAACCAAAATTAGATTAAGAGTTGCTTCGATGGCTCGATACGATAGACCAAAATAAATCTAATTTTCAGTCAAGTGCTAGCTATCTATCGGTTTGAAATTGTAGATTATTTTATTTTTTCTAGATATATAGTTGTTGTTATACACAATATCTATAATTTGAAATGGAGACAATGTATAGCAACTCTCTTATTTCGCAAATTGTAATTAAAGAAAAAAAACGCTAAGGAAAGATACTTGCCACGCGCGCTGCAGTCACGCCGTAGCAAGCTATTCCCTCTGTTCCTAAATATAAGATCGTTTTCGTTTTCCAAGAAACATATTTGACCGAATATATAAAAATATATATTAATATTTATGGTATATAATAAATATCATTAGATAGATATTTAAATCTAGTTTTTTAATAAATTTATTTGGAGATTAAAATGTTGCACGTATTTTCTACCAATCGAAGTAAAGTTGTACGAAAATCAACATCGACAGTTATTTAGGGAGGAGTACACCGATCGACGCCATTAATTTAGGGCCTATTTGGTAGAGCTCCATCTGATTCTGATTATCTATGGGAGCTGATTATCTGAGAGAAGTGATTCTCTGACTGAAAGTGATTCTCTTTAATTCTCTAGCATAAACTCTTAAAATCAGGATGGAGAATCACTTCACAGAATCAGGAGAATCTGCCTTTTCAACTCCCAGCCCATTGGTTCATTTCAGAGAATCACTTCTCAGAATCAGCAGAGAATCACTTCTCAGAATCAGTAGAGAATCACTTCTCGCTGAAATACTATTTGGCAGAGCTCCTTCTAAATTCACCAGAGAATAGTTCTGGAAGTTCTGGCAAACGGGGCCTTAGGTTACGTTGATGCATGCGTAGGACGCGCATGCAGCTCGATCTATCAAGGCACGCACAGGAGATTGTAGGACTTTTCTATATTTTTTTCAGGCTGCAGTCCATGTCCATGCAGCGCATGCAGCAGCGGCAGCCTCTGCATCTGCATGCGGATGCTCATCCTGCAGTCTACACTCTGCGCGCTGCTGTCGTCTCTGCACCATGCAACATGCATACCCATCTCTCTCTCTACACTCTCTTTCGCGGGACACGCACTCTCTCTCCACTTTTTGACCGAAAGTCTTCAAAGATCAAAGTGATCAGGATATACTATACCTGTGGCCAGGCATATAAATAGACAGAGAATACTATTTCTATATACTGCAGCATCTGTTACAAATGCATGAGTAGCATGGTCCACATCGTTACGGCGCGTTGGTTAATCTCGGCTTGTGATCATGAGGGAGTCCGGAAGCGACTCCCGCGTGACAGCACCGGCAGATTAAACAAAAGAGCCCCTGTGCATGCGACATCGGCGGCCTATGCATAATCCATGGTAAAGGGAGCAGAGACAGAGATATGGTGAGCTTTCGCCGTGATCCTTCCTAGCAAGGTCGTAGCTCATCGTTGCCTTTGTTTACTATAAAAAAGAAGATTTTTCGTCACATTAAAATATCATAACATGCATTGAGTACTAAATAAAGATGAAATCAAAAACTAATTGCACAGTTTTATTGTACTATACGAGACGAATATTTTGAGCATAATTAATCAATCTTTGAACAGTTTTTCACAAATACAAACGAAATGCTATAGTGACATAATGATTACGAAGTGACGTCAAACTCTCAAATTCGACCCTCCAAATTCAACTTGTCAAGGCGAGGTTCGATTCGCCGGCCACGACGAATCTCCTGGGCCCTCCCGCGCGCTAGCTTTACAAAAAGGCGAGGTTCTTTGCGGTGCCCATTTGCATATATGCATGCATGAGCATGGGAATCCCGGAACTGCATTTTCTTTTAAGGAGAGAGCTGCTAGCTTAGTATTTTAAGATCCACGCTAAACTTACTACCAACACTCTCTAATTGTACCAGAGATGGCGTACCGCCCTGTTAGTGCACACGATAACAACTTATGAGTATGCACAAAATATTATCAGTTCTACACTTCTACTCCCTCCAGTTATGGTCCGTTGGATACGTAGATTGCACTTAGATATACGTTATATCTAGATACATAATTTAATCCATGTATTTACAAAAATCAAAATAATATTTATATTTATTATTATTATTATATGTACTATAAGGGACTCAGTAAAATTGAAAATAGTTGCACTCAAAGTTTTTTTATCCACCTCTGATTGAGGACCCATTCTCGAATCCGTGAGGGAGAGTGTGTTGATGGTTTTGCAACGTCAAATGAAAAATGTACTTTCTAGAGAGTTTTTATAGTTTGGAGGCTACTTTTTTCACTGGCAAAAAACTTACCCGTCTTGTGTATCCACGCCCCTACTTGTCCAAGCTACGACCTTTCTAGTCTGATTTGATTTTTGGATGTTGATCTTCTTTAATTCATTTAACTATATACTAATGTAGTTTTATTTCTATTAAACATGATTTTCTTGCCAATATAGTTTATAACGGAGGGAATAGTTTCTAGTTAACTCTCGTACCAGATCTATAAAACCTATATGGATATTCACAGATATACCAAAATTAGCAAAAGAAAATAGGGATAAATAATTGAGCATTACATGTTTTCATGAGAAACTAGGTGATACCAGCACGATGCTACGAGAATTTTTTAAACAAAATTTTAAAGTGAAATTTAAAAGTAGAAATACTAAGGTGATTGTATGACAATATATCCTATTGCAAACGATGCTATACATGATTTTGAGGTAAAAATTAAAAATAGAAACACTAAGGTGATTTCTTGGCAACATTCTTTTGCAAACAACATTATACATAAAAACTTATTTATTTTATTGAGAGGAGACGTCTCTTTAATGATTGATCATACATGTATTTTTATTATGAAAAATTTGTAGCATTGTACCCACAGATACTAATAAAATACATGCATAGAAGCTGTTAGTTATAAAAAATCGGTGAAAGACATAAATGGATAGTACAAGAAATTAAACTCACTGTATTATAATAATAAAATGAGAGATTTTGATATTTGGGACTCAATTCGCGAACCTTTCAAGATTTACCACCCATATTACAATGATATGTGGGGTCATCCTGAGTCAATGACATGCGGGTCAGGGTGGCAAATCTTGAAAGGCTCATGAATTTGGTGTCAATTCTTGAAATTTCTCAGTGGATGGTGATGTGGCGGCTGATATGTGAGTTCCTATATGATATGGATAGCTTGTATGTTGAGAAAAATAGAGTTAATAACTTTTAGTGCGGTACGTCTATATAGGTTATATAGATACGTGGTAGGTCCAATTTTTAGGCTTCGAAGCAAGAAACTCTCCTCGTGTGGTCCTCTTATTAATGTTTCACCTATATTTTATTATTATAATACAATGAATTTAATTTCTTGTAACTCTTGGGTTTGTTTAGTTCCCCGAATTTCAAACAAAAGAGTCACATCGATATCACATCGAAACATTAAATATAACAAATAACGCATGCATGGAACACTAAACGTGGGTAAATAAAAAAACTAATTGCATAGTTTTGATGTACACAACGAGACGAATCTTTTGAGCCTAGTTAGGTCATGATAGGAACATGTTTACCATAAACAAACGAAAAGTGCTATAGTACACCACAGTGTCCGATACGACTTTTCTGCAAACTTTTCACGGGAACTAAGGCCTTGTTTAGATCCCAAATTCGTCCCCCAAATTTTACTATGCAAAAAGAAGATTTTCATCACATCAAAATGTCATAACATGTATGGAGTACTAAATGTAGATGAAATCAAAAACTAATTGCCCAGTTTTATTGTACTCTGCGAGACGAACATTTTAAGCCTAATTAATCAATTTTTGGACAATTTTTTACACATACAAACGAAATGCTATAGTGACGCACGCACCCTAAAAGGCCATATTTTGGCTCCCAAATTTGGGAACTAAACAACGGCTAAACACACCCCTTGTTATCTAAAGCTTGGCTAATTATTCAAACATCTAATAACTTTAAATTGGATAAAAAATTCAACTAAATACTTGTAGATCTTGTCAAAACCTATATGCTTTTACATACAAACTTCGTCTTCATTTCATCCGAGGTCTTGTTTAGATTCCAATTTAAGATGCGCAAAGTTTACACTTTATAATAAATGCGTCATTATAACATTTTGTTTGTATCTGTGAAAAATTATCTAAACATTGATTAATTAGGCTCAAAATGTTCGTTTCATGAAGTATAATAAAACTGTGTAATTAGTTTTTGATTTTATCTATATTTAATACTTCGTGTTGATATTTTAATGTGATGAAAATTTTTTTTAAAATAGTAAAATTTGAGGGTGAAATTATGAATCTAAACGAGGGCCGAGCATATGCGCGCCGTGGCTTCTGGATCAGAACTCAGTACTGATGCTGCCAAATACGTACGCCAGAAAAGGCAAGGAAAGGATATCGAAAACCTAATCGGATCAAGGATGGCCAGCGGCCGCTTTTGCCCGTGTACTCGGATGCTCCTCGGGCCCGGGAATCTACGTGTTCGCTCCTGATAGGGTACTGACGTCAGGATGGCCGTCTCGGCGCGCCGGTGATCCTCGATCTGCGGCCAGAGCACATGCCGCCGCAATGTGCAGAGAAGGCCGGCTGAGCGGGCGGTGGGTGTTGCACCGCGTGTTGCTGTCACGCCCAGACACCCCCGGTGCTCTGAACCTCTCATGAACCGATTGATGAAGAAGACAACACCCATAATTTGGTCATACTGCCGGTGCTAGCAGCTAGCTTAGCTGAACACGCAGCTAGAGTCGGGCTTTTTTTTATACTTCATAGTTCATACTCCATATATTAATACTAATAAGAGCAGTACAGTAGCACTGTAGAATACTTTAATATAATATAATGAGGATCGCACAGGCCGTAAAGAAGTTCTAGGTCCGCCGTTACGGTATAGAATACTTATTCCAAAGCCTACCAGCTACATATACAAATAGATAGAAACATCCAAAAATACGTATTCATCCGAGAGACGCCGTCGGAGCATCCACGTTGAGGTCGTCACGGTCTACGCCGTCGGATCATCAACGTCGAGACTGTCACGGTCTACACCGGGAGGGAAGAGAATAGTGATTTAACATAAGAGGAAAAAGAATAAGGGATAAAACCTTTTGAGATGAGTATCTATCTATAATTTCTAATGTATTTTAGGCAGATCAGGTTATTCGGTATTGAGTTCAAACCCAAAAATATACTAATTTTATTTGGATCATGGGACTTTAAACCTGATTTAGCTTTGGATTTTTTTTTAGTTTTTGGATTATTTGGACACAGGCTCGGGTTTTTCAGGTTAAAGCTTCAGTTATCGGGTTCTCTGTCCACACCTATTCACCACTGTTTCATGTATAGATATTCAAACTAACCACTCTCAAACAACAGTAATAATAAGAATTTAGTGTAATGGATTCGCTATAGAGAGCTATACACCTACACCGGACACCAAAATGTTCATATGTAACAGTAAGTGATCATCATTTTTTAAACAAATGTGATCATCGACTGACTTAAATATATACCATAAACTAATGGATTTAATGATATGACCTTATCACCTCTAAAATGTGAAGAGGGATCATCTTGCCACCGAATCCATGCAAACGTGGGTACGCGTAGCAGCATTCTGCAGCTACAGCATCGTGGGTTGAGCCGGTCTCCACAGTCAAATATTCATCCTCATGTAGTCATGTGCAAGGGTATACGTAGCAGCATTCTGCAAGGGATCATCTTGCCACCGAATCCATGCAAACGTGGGTACGCGTAGCAGCATTCTGCAGCTACAGCATCGTGGGTTGAGCCGGTCTCCACAGTCAAATATTCATCCTCATGTAGTCATGTGCAAGGGTATACGTAGCCGGCAGAGCTCACGCAAGCAAGATACGTTGTACTTAGGGACCATATCTACTTAAACTACGTAAAAGTCATCTCAATCGCTAAGATACCAGCTTGATATCACCCATAAGAAGAAAAGAAAATATTTCTCTTAAAATATGTTTTGTATTTTATTCTATTATTTTTGGTTTTAGTGCGATAATTGATACATATGACAAGGACCACCGCAAAAAACCTCTGTCGACTATCCATTGGATCGACATAAAACGACAAAGACAACACGTGTTGACTTATAACAGGACTATTGTAAAAAGTAAAGATATATATCCATCTATCAATAAATAAAGGTTATTGTAAATAGTGAATAAAGATAGCAGATGACAACTTGACCTCTTCTATCCATCTAAATATACGAACACATAATACCGACTAATCAAGTCCTAGCGAATATATATATGTTGTTTATGTCGCTATAAATTAGATAGAAGTGTTGTGAGTGCGGGAATGAATTCGACAACACACGACTTCATATACGTAAGTGTGAAATAGAACTCTCTTATTTTTTTTAATTCTTTCATAGGCATTTATTTAATAGGTAGCGGAATAGCATCAATTTAGAAAAGGTATATTTTTATGCGAAATAAAAAACCAACAGAATCCCATCCTCATGAAACCCTATCTCCCCAAGTCCAGCCTAGTAACAGTATACGACACCACTAGCAAGAACAAGTAAGGTAATCAGGGGACCATCTCCTCTATATAAGCCCACCTTGATGGAGGTATACCGCCAGAAGCAGCCCAGCCAGTAGGATAGCCTTCCTAGATCTGGCCGGCGAGCTGCCGCCGCCTTCTTCCCCAATTCGGGAAAGCTACGACGAGGAGTGTCTGTGTAACGTGGTTTGGTTCCTCTATCCCAACTCTTTCGTGCTATCTTTCGATATCATCGTGTCGAGTTCTTGCTGCATCTGCTTGGCACTTTGCAGCGGTGGTCGACGATGGGATTGGGGCGGGGCGCCGGACATGGACACATGGTGGTGCTGTGGCTGACAGAAGAGAGTGAGCACGCAGCGGCGAGACTGCATCTATATACTTGGGAGATGCCTAGACGCAGCTGCTGTTGCGTGCTCACTTCTCTCTCTGTCAGCTCTCTCTCCTCCTCGGGACTTGTTCTGCCGCGTCCATCTCCCCCGGCCCCTCCCACGTCCATCCATCGCTGCGCACCGCTGCGTCGCCGTCGTCGTGCGGCCGTTCTTGCATCGATCGCCGTGGTACTGTTCGTCTTGAGGCGCCTGCCGTCCTTGCCTCGCTGCCGTGTCCCCACCTGAAACCTTATCTTGTCTCCTGCTCGGATTCCGATGGCCTGCTCTTCTGAATAAGGTACTACTGTACTCTTAAATTTCAGGCTGCGCGCATGCACGCCATGGATCATCGCGCCGGGCACGTTTCTTTTCTCGGCGAGCTGAGGTTCTTGTTGCCGTATTTGTGGCTTCTTCTGATCGAGGGGGCCTTCAGCCTTGGGAGAAGAGGACGCGTGATGGTTTGATTAAAACCAGGCTTTGCTCATCTCCCTAGGCGTGCTTAACGGGAAAGCACTGTTTGACTAGTCCTTGCTACCCCCGGCCTTCTCCCTCCTCTCTCACTTGTCTACTCTTTCCTTTTCCTTTCCGTAAATTTTTGACAGCAAAAACTGGATCTTTTTTCCCTTTCTCTTGTTCATCTCATGTGGTGCTGTCAGCGTTGGGAAGTAGTAGGTGCCTAGGTGGGAGACAGCCATGAATATGGTGGTCGGAGGCAGATCTGCTTGGTGCAAGTGGATAAGGAGGTCAGGCACCTACCGGCGGCGGCTTCCAGATCTGAAAATAATGTTTCTTCTCTGGTCGGTGAGTCCTTGCTTCTTCCTCGATCGTCCTAGTTTCTGCTAAAACCGTATGCATATGCCTCCTCGTACCCGACCTCCTCTAGTGGGTATTGTGCTTATATTGTTACTTGCTTTGTTTTGGATTTTCCCATGGATGGTTGAGGGCGATTGGGGATTTTGTATCTCATGGCGCGCACTCTTTCTATGAGCTAGATAACAAGACTTTCGTGTTGTTAATGCGATATTCCATCCATGAAATTGTTTATCTCTGGTGTTCCGGGTAACCCTTGCATGTGTATTTGTTTCTCTTTATTCGAGTGAACTAGTAATCGGTGTCAATCTTTGAGATAATGTAGGCTTAGTTTTCCTTAGGTCCAAGCTTATCTGCTTTCTTCCCCCCCTAACTTGCTTAATTTGTGGCCGGTTTTTATCAGTCCTTTGTATGATCTCCCATGTGGGAAATTTGTAGTAGCACAGTGCACCACACGGTTGTTTTATTGTATGCAGAATAGAGGGCTTGTTGAACCCATCTATTGGACAATCTGCTTGGGGATTTCATACTGCTATATTCAATACTCTATACCAAAACTCACATTCATGCATAAATATGTTTCCAGTGGTTCTATATATCATCTGTGTTATATCCTTCTGTTATGCATCATCTCCCTTCCCACTCAAGTGTTAAAACTGTATTGGAGATCCTCCAAGCTGTTGCTGCATTGTATCAAGCTGTTGTAATTCATCAGTTTATTACAGAACGTTGCAGTTATAGCTTCAAAAGATATTTGTTTAGATTGATCATGTGAAACTTTGCACGCAGTTGTGTGATGTGTAAGTCCAAAACTGCAGTTGTGTTGCGGTATGCATGACACATTGAGAGTTTAAATTGCCGCTCATTAGTTTGTTACAGAAGTTTCAGCTAGCCACTAAAGATATATTCTTTTTCCTTCGTCATGTAAAATTAAATGTCAGTTATAAACTGCACATGTGGATCTCTGCTGGGTTTCAGTTTTAATTGTATGTGGTATTGCTGTATATTTTTGGATACCAAAAACTGAACAAGATAAAATATTTGGATGACTCCTATGTTGTTTGTTGTTACGGCCTTAGAAATTTTCTTTCCAATGAGAGGACTCTAGTCTGTATCTGAAAGTTTTCGATAAAAAATAACCCGTGTTCATATTAGATTCTCTCGCTAACTGTGGCATTACATGAAATTATTCTATAGTGAGAGTTAAGCAATTACAAATTCTTTAGCAAAAGAAAAAGAGAAGGTGTCGGGTGCAGTATTTGCTCCTGAAAGTGATCGAAATTTATATTATAAAAATATTTAACCTGCACTCAAATCAAATCAAATAACTGGATCTAGGTGTTTCCATTTTTCAGTAAAAGATCTTATGAGGCTTTTGAAACACTAAAATGTTCGTCTAAAGATAATACTCAAGCCAAATTAAGGCCCAAGCATAGATACACTACCGGAAACCCCTAGGTTGCTGAGTGTCTACAGGTTTGCTGAGTATATTATTTCGGGCACTCGGCAAACCATCTATTTGCCCGAGTGTCAAATTTCCGGGGATCTCGCCGTCCGTTAGCACTTTTTAATGCCGAGTGTTGACAAGAAAACACTCGGCAAAAGCTTTGCCGAGTGCCCGAAAAAAAACACTCGCTTTGCCGTCACCCTGCACTCGCTTTGCCGTCACCCTGTTTGCCGAGGGGCCTTTGCCGAGCCTTTGCCGAGCCTTTGCCGAGTGTTTTTGGGTCTTTGCCGAGTACATGTTTCCCGTTGTGATAAGCAAGTTGATTTTCTCAACTTGGATATTGGTATCCTTATTTTATAATTTAATAACCATCACTAATTGTAACCCAAGATCACCAGTTGCAGCAAGATCACCAGTTGCAGCAACATCACCATAGGAATATGTGGATACACTCCTTGTACCTCTGTACCCTACAACTATTCATGCAATGGAAACATTATTGTTTAGGTGACATTATTGTTGCCCCGTACATTATGCATTTTTTGTGGTTGTCTGGCTTTTCGACATCATTTATTTTTATGTATGTAAATAATTGAGTCAAGGTTAAGATTAACAAAGCGCCGTTCCATTCTGATGTATTTAGCCTCTCAACTAACTTTTTGGTGCAATTAAGTCAAAAGTCCAATTTAATTATTTGAGCCCCCATAACATCTGGTTTTATTTTTCTTATTAACTGGTTACAGAAAATTATCTAACCAAACCCTTAAACCAATGCATTCATGTCATATTTAATTCAAGTAAATAAATGAGGGTTGTAAATTACAATTTAGATAGCTGGCATGCACGTGGAGCTTGGCAGGGAGGTATTTTTACCTCTTGCATAATTAAAGATAACTCTTCGCTCAAAATGAGTTGGGAAATTAAACTCCATTGAGCTTTTACTAGGAGAGTTTTGCCAGTTCTATAATAATAAATGCCTTTATAAATTCCTCACAAACTTACCAGTTACAAAATGGCAATTTCCACACTTGTTGGCACCTCATCTCATTCTTACATATTTGATCCAAACATTTCATTCGGTACATTATGTTTATCTTTCCATCCTATTCATCAATACCACAATGCTCTTCTTGGACATAGTAGTTCATAGATTTGCATATGATATTTCCCTTCTGTACTAATGTCTCCTAGTTGATGTGTCCATTGATCTATTCTACCTGCAACAATTCTATTTCAGGTCTTTTTCTGTTCATCATTCTCAAGTTTTTAATAGGTTTTCCTTTAGAGGGGGTTTGCCATTGCTAGACTTCAAGAAGAGATATAAATACATGCACCTATACTCCATTTAATGTTTGATATATACATTTCCATGGCTAAATTTGTTGCTCATTTTGGTCATCATGGACGGCTGAGGAGACAAAACTGATGTAAAATAAGGACTTATAGCACCTTACCTTAGTGCATAATGCTAAAAAGTCAAACAAAAAATAATTTAGGGAATTAACATATTTAGGATATTCGGAGCATCATGACCATCCATCCAGGTATATACCTCAAAGTTGTTCCCCAAAAAACTACAGCTTGTCTGGCATATTTCATCATGTCACTACTCACATCCACAAATGCTACAAGCTGGAACTAGTGTTCAGATTCAATTTGTGCAAGCAAATTTGTATGTAGAATCATTTTAGTTTTTTTCGACGTTCCTTAGTGGACTAGAGCTTATGATTCTATTTGAATTCATTTGTGAGGTTGAATACATACGAGTAACTTCGTTGTTTATCCATCATATTTCCTACTATATAGGTCCTTGCACAAAATATTTCTGGTGTTAGCTCACTTTTTTTTTTACTAAATATATATGCCAATACCAGTTCGACATTATTGCCTCGGCCAGTGACACGTCCAATTAGAGTGTGCTACCTTGAAGGATAGATTTGTCTTGTTTTAGTGATGCTACTAGTTGTTGGTGCATGCAACCATAGCTGCACTAGCTAGATACTCTCATCTAATCACCAGCCTATTTTGGATCTGCATAGTTTGCATAATCCTGCTGGCAAGACGGGGGCTTGGCCTACTACACTAGTAGAAAAAGGACCCTTCATCTCGTATCTTTAGTCCCGGCTACGTTTTAAACCGAGACAATAGGTCTTTAGTCCCGGTTCGTATTTTTCTAGGTCCAAGGAGGACCTTTAGTCCTAGGCGGTGGTTTCACCCGGGACTAAAAGGGTGACTTTTAGTCTCGGTTGGTGGCTCCAACCGGGACACCCTTTAGTCCCGAGTGTAGGTGCTTCACGGGTTACAATAAAGAGGAAACATCCCACTTTCTATCACATGTACTACGTAGGTGGAGTGGCTAGATGGGTATGCATGAGACCATGCAAGAGGTTATGGGTTTGAATCCCCTCGGACGCAATGATTTTTTAGTTTTAGGGACTTTTAGTCCTGGGCGTGGGGACCGGGACTAAAGGACTTGTTAAGATTTAAACACTTTTTAGAGGAAAAGATTTTTACCACATTGATAAGATTGTGAAATCATTGCTGCATATTAGTATGTGCTAGTGAAACGATCTTAAAAACACAATTTTACATTTATAATCTTTAGTACTCTCTCTAGTCCCAAATGAATAAAATGATAACACAACTTTGATGATGTAATATCAAATTACTTTTCCTCTTACATCTTGGAGGCCTTTATTTGTCTATATATTCCGCAACATTTTTATATACATGCAAGTTATTCAATATTATATTTAGGGTCTCTAGCATTTTCTTAGTATTAAATATTATAGTTAGGGTCTCTAGCATTTTCTTAGTATTAAATATTATAGTTAGGGTCTCTAGCATTTTCTTAGTTCTATTTCAGCAGATGATGAATAAACTGATGTATAATTTTTAGTACTTTTGGAGATGGTACAATGTAATGTAAGAAGATAAAATTATAATATCTAGCCTAGTTTCTCTGACCTGTACATATCCCTTGCTATAGGGCGGTGCATGCTTAAGGATATTAACTTTGATAAATTGTTGCATAATTGTTAAATCAAGCTAATTTGTTTTTGTTGGCCAAAGTACTTTTCAGTATCTTGCATATGATCAAATGTAACTAGTACTTTTGATGTAGCCTGTTGTGAACTATATATGGATATTGATGCATATACATATGACTAATTTCTTGAACTAACTAGCTTCACCAAACAATTTATCTTGCAAAATGTTTTTTTCATTAGCATTCCGCTAAGAAGGGGGAACATCATTGTTAAATGTTTCACACTATTGTATTGTATGGATCCTTCAAGTGCAATTAATCATTAATGCACTCAAAAAGTCAATTTATGATGTACGTATCCTATTTTTGGCCGATCACAAATCATATTTGTGCCGTGATTTCTTTTATCATTTGGACAACAATAGTTCATGGTTAGCATAATGGATGATTAAAGGTGTAGACGAATCTGAGCAATAATGGATGCATGTTTGAGGTAAAAGGGAGGTTTTGGATAGCATACACTTACATCATTTGTTATATCATCTGCAAGCAGCATCTTAATTATCATGTATATTTTTTTAGGTGCCTTCATTCATCAGCTTGAAAGATTATGGATGAGATATTTCCATGCTCACATCATCAAGTGGTATACTCGCAATTTACTGAGTGTGTTCATCATGTTGGGATGAGACATTTTGAAGTTCATGCCATCAAGTGGTGGTATATACACACAACTTAATGAACATGTTCATCATTTCATGACAAATGATCTCTGGGAACTACATTCTGTTGCAGGGTGTTAAGAGAGGAGGGCAGGAAGGATGTGCCCATGGAACCCAGGTCCGTCCTGTCATGCACTTGCTTCAAAAATGTCCCGTGAGATATCTATCGTGTTGATTGTTATCGTGGTAATCTTGGAGATCTTTGGTTATCTGATCTGATTATTGTTTGTCAGGTTCCAGTACAGGATAACATGCTAAGACGTACGGAGAAACCTGGACATACGAAATTGTTTTTGCTCCCAAGAGATGGAATCATACATATAGCGTCGTAACCTTGCAAAGTCTGGAAGATCAGAAGGGCATTCAACTCATCACCTATTGTGCTATTTTCAATGATGCAATACCCTGTGCCTGATATTGCAGCTATTTGTACCTTGTTTTCCGAAGATTATCTCCTAACTGGCACCGTTTTATAATCTGTATCATCTTTCCAGCCTGCCAACCCCACCTCTGAAACTTCCGACGTTTCCTCAGTTTTTATTGGCCAGCCGTCACTCAGTTTTTTATTGATCCTCAATGTTATATAAGCAGTGGAATTGTCCGGGAAAATTTCATTTTTGTCATTTCTTGAGGGCTAGAACTGGAAGCACTTTCTTTTTGTTTCGTTATCGTCTCTGCTCTCAGATAACTTCATATTTCGTGGCTGTAAATATCCTGAAACTGCACCCGGCCTGCAAGTTCCTCTTGAAGAATCGATCAGTGTGCTACTTCAAGAATAATATTTTAAGTGTATAGGAGTATTTGTAACTTGTAAGGTTGATTTACGGAGACTGTAGCTTTGGATATACTGCTCGCTTACCATGAATTTTCTGTACTGGGACTCCTTGTGCAAAAAAGTTGTACTAATTTTTAAATTTTGGAGCCACCTCTGCGTCCATTCTTTTATTTCCCTTTCGTTTTCTCAGCTTATTGTCCCCGTCTATGACCTTATCTATTTTAACATAGACGCAATTTACCGCCGTTTCATGCCATTGCCTTCCCACTGAATGCAGAGCTAAACATCATATCATAGCGAATAAGTTCAGCTGGTTAGATTTTCTTATGGTGGAACCTGTTTCGCCTGGGTTTGAGTTTTGACTCAGAGAATGGGTGATACTATACTCCCTTTATCTCTATTTCTTTTACATGACACATTAGGTCTCTGTCCTAAATCAAATTTGGGGTTTGGGGACAAACCTAATGTGACATAAAAGAGAGAAAGTACTATATATGCAACCTTCATTTTGCACCAACTCCTTGCTCTGACTGGTATTTAGTCAATTAGGCAGTTGTGCATATGGCAGATCTTCTGAACTGTTGGTGATAGGTTAGAGGCTAATAACATAAATTGGGACAACCATTAATTAAATTATGAGAATGAACTCAATAGCCAAATTTGTTAGCAAGCAAGAGTCAGTGCCTAATAAAGTTAAAATCATTAAATCAGAGATGAAAGAGGAATAGAATACTGCTAGAGGATTCGACCCAGAGAGGGGGAGGCCCGGTCGCCCTCGGGAGAGAGGGTGACACGGGCGGATCCCTCCCCGCCGCCGCCGGCCCACCTCCCTCGCCAAGCTCTCCTCCCGCCCGCCGCCGCCCGAGCTCGCCGCCCCCTCACGCGGCAGTTATGACGGTGGTGGCGGGGACCCCCTCCTCCCTTCTTTTCGCTCTCCTCGCGAGCCCCTGCACACGGTCCGGGCGGGGCCTGGTGGCCGCCGGCGGGGCCGGGATCTCCGGCGAAGCTCGGAGGGGCCAGATCTGTGGGGGGCACCCTTGGATCCGTGGCCCTCGCGGTGGGCTGCTCACGGCGCGGCTCCCCCTGGTGGATCCATCGTCACGGCGGCGCGGCGGCCCCCTCCCAACGCGGCGGCCCCCTCCTACGACGCGGTGGCCTCCGGCCGGCGGTGGCCGTGCGCCTGGCTTGCCGGCCCTAGGGCGCCGTCGGCGTGGGTGCCCCCCGGGCGGCTAGGGGACACCGCCGGTGTTTGCCCCACCGGCAGCTGGCTCGATCCGGGCGGCCCCGACGCCGTGGTTGTCCTGGCCGGTGGTGCGGGCTTTGGTGGCACGTTGTCGGCCTCGAGGGCCGTCGTGGTGGCGGTTCGCGGCTGGTTTCACCTCGTCCGTGCTCGTTACTTCGGGCGGGGATGGGTCCGGGTGTCTTCCTAACGGTGGCTGCGTCTGGGAAGGCGCTAGCCTCATTTGGGCTCCGACCTTGCCCCCTCCCTCAGCGCCATCGGCTTGGGGCTCGGGGGTAAGGATGGAGGCTTTGTCTACTTTGCCAGCGTCTCCGGTGACCCGACTCGAGGTGGTGCCCTCTCGGCGTGTCCCCTTTGCTCCCCACCTTCGTTCTGTAGAGCTCATGGTCTTTGCTTCAACTAGAACCGCTCGACGAAGTCCCATGAGGGGAGGACGCTGGGAGTAGGCGCCTCGTTTCACTCAGTGTCGTCCCCAATCGAGGGGGGCGTGCCCTGGGCCAGGGGTGTTCTTGCTCCTCCATCTTCAACAGAGAGGGTTTCAGTTCTGGTTTCTTTGGGGCCCTGTAGGATTGGGTGGCCGGTGACGAGGCTGGATTCAGTTGAAGGCAGCAGTGTTTGGGCTGGTTCTGCCGGTTCTCTGGAAGTGACCCGTTGACGAAAGCTATGGTCTGGAGGCGCTGGATTGGCGACGGTGTTGGGGGTGTCGCTGTGGGTCTTTCCTTCTGGCGGTCAGCGGAGGCATTCAAGGTGAAAACCTAACGATGGCGCCGTCTCGGCGCCTTTGCCTTCCTGAAGGCGTTGTTGGGATGCTTCTCCGTTGGCCATGACGCTAGTGTTCTGGACCCCTAGGCGGGCCGATCTTGCAAGTTCAGTAATAGATTCATGCTTTTTAGGTTCTCCTCCTTGAGTTGCTCCAGGTTGTCTCAGATGTGTCGCCTAGAGGGCACTACTGCGGGTCTGTAAGTAGTTGGTGTCGTATTGGGAATGGTACTTAATTGTAAAACTGGTAACCCCAGTTCCCTTGCTTTATCTATAAAGATGCCGTAAAGGCCTTTAGGAGAGATGAAAGAGCCCGTTCTTGAGAAGAAAGGGTTGATTCACCATCTGCGGTATTGTTTTCTGACTTGTGACGCTTGTATAATGGATTTGTTTAGGAGATGCTATATCTTGTGATATGTTGTGTTATTTCTTTGTTTTTATATGCAATCGTAATGCCCTGGACACATCAGATAAATCCAAGAGTCTGTTGTAACCTCATACTCTGCAAGGAATGCCAGCCATTTCTTCTCAATCTCTTCTATGGAGCAACAGACATACATAAAGACCCTGAACACATCCTTCACTTTGTCATCTTTAATATTACGCACAAGGTTATGCTCAATATGTCATCCACAAAGCCTATGCGATATATTCGGCCACACAATCTTTATTGCTCTCTGCATAGCAAGGTCTCCATCAGTGATCACGGAAATAGGATGCTTCTGAATATTAACGTCCAAAAATGTTCTAAGCAGCCATTCATACGATGCTGCATTCTAATGAGAAATTATTGAACACCCAAAAGCAACGGTGCATTGATGATGATTCACCCCAACTAAAGGAACTAGGGGCACGTTGTACCGATTTGTTTTGTAGGTGCTATCAAATACAACGACATCACCAAATGCTGCATAATCAAGTAGGCACCGAGTATCACACCAGAACAGTCCCACCAAATGTCCTTGCCCATCAGACATGCTCCTGAAAAAAATTCAGGGTCTCTCAGTTCACGCTCCCTAAGGTGTCTGAGGACTGTTTGAGCATCACCAGCAGAAATTGACTCATCCTTATCACGATAGAAGAAGTTGTACAAGCCCCATTGTGTGTAGCCAACTTTATCATACCCACCGTACTGCATTTCATGAACTTCGTATATCAGGTATTTAGGGATACCAGTAATCTGCAACTCGAGAATTTCTACTTTCTGCTCATCGCCGATTCTTCGATGTGAAGGCAGCAAACAACTAAGGTCACTTGGCGCCATAGGATGGTTGTGTTCGTTGATGAAATCCTTCACAAACCATTGCCCCGTGTTCTTATCTCGTGCAATCACAAATCTAGCAGGGCATCCAATACGAGTTATATTTCGTGGCCTGCGCTGCTTATCCTCCCTGATCATGTGCTTCGCCGCACGGAAACCCTCACGATTGCAATATAACTTTCTAAGGATCACGTGATTATCGCCAGCGTCCCACTCAACATAGCCCTTCCTCACACTGAATCATTTCTCAAGAGCATATGCATTGTAAAACTGAATTCCTTCATCTTCACTAGCGAATGTCGTCGTAACAATTTTATTGTACTCCATCAAAGACCCAATATCCACCTTCTCCAGCAAGGACTCCTGTAGCCATCAAGAGCGTTACACAAATTAGATATCCACGTAACAAATTCAACCTTTTGTCACTATCTACCGCAAGTTACCATCTGATGAAGACCGACATATCAAGAAACGAAATTTGAGCCAACGGCGGAGTCCAACCTACGGGTTGTGGCCTGCTGAATGCCTGCTCAATTGAATCTGGTGCAGTGGCCGCAAGGGCCCGACGAGGTTGTGGAACACAACCGGCAAGGTGGACGATGGCGGCGGAGCACGGCTGCGCTGACTAGGGCACCCCCCGCGTAGAGGCTACGGGCGGTGGAGTGCAGCAGGGGCTAGCAAGTGTAGGGCCGTTGACAACGAGCGAGGGCGACGACGAGGGAGACGTCGAGTGTAGGGAGTTGGCAGCGGTGGCGCCGGCGGGGGCTTGGTCACAGAGGAGGCGCAGGCGGCTAGAGGCAATGCGTACGGTTTGGGGTTCGTCCTAGGCACGGGCCGGGGTGGGCCGGTGGGGAGGGGGTGTTGGGTGGACAAATGACCTTCTTACCCTTGAGGGATTAAAATTTTCTAATGGAATTAATTTCGGAAGGTACCAAGAGGTACCTCCCAATCACCATAAAAGGACTCAATGTATAATAGATTAGAGATAATTTGTAACAAAATCCTGCCATTTTCAAATAAGATGTTTTTTAGTTTAACGTAATGTTTGTGATATTTCGTGTTTACCAATGATGACAACAAATTCTTTCCATAGAATACAAACTTTTGGCATGCCCCGCATCGTCCTCATCCTCCCCTTGGTCAAGGAACACAGTACAGCACCGGCATCAGTGGTTCCAGTGCAGAGGATTAATTGACTTACAACGGAGAGTCAGAGAGATATACAAGACTAGTAAGAACCCCAAGAGATTGCTGCGGGTATTATAATGTGTAGCACATTTATGATGATTTGATACATCATATTGAAATCCATACATGCATCTTTATAAGATAATCCCCTCATATTGATGCCATAATCCCCACGTACTTCTAATCTCTCAGATTCGAACATGTTCAATCGCTACACCATTGCTTTGTTGGTTATCAACCATGCATAACACGATAGACCTCACCACAAAAGCTTTCCTTCATTCAGATCAAGAACACAAGCAAGAATGCGAATGTTGCAATATGAAATTGGATATGTGTACGGAGCAAAGTAATAAATGATTTGAGATTTTAGCACAAAAGGATTAATCGTCACAGTCGAGAAGAACAAGTACATGGCCCTAGATCACAGTAAAAAGACTTGTCACCACAATTACAACAAATCAAATTTATTTTTTTGAAGAAAAATTAGAACCAAACAAAACTCTAGTCTCTCAGGCAAAGGCAACGGCTATTGAGTTTATACTATAAAATAGGCGTGCTAGGGTTGGGGTGACCAAGGGACGCCTACAACATGGGTTAGGCCCAACAAAATTGATAAAATCATAAAGTCCAACTTGGCCCAAATTTGGTGACACAAGATCTTGTTTCCTCGACCCAGAATGGTCCACGATGCTTATGGAGCTTGGACCGAACTAAATGAAAACTCACATCCTTTGCTTTCCAAAACTCTCATCCTTCGCTTTCTAGTGCATCAAGAAAGCCTTAATTGGATGTCGTATGAAGAAGATACTACCGTTTTGGGGAAGGACTATGAGCTGACTCCGTACCAAATTCGAAGTTCATGTAGAACACGTCTTGTAGACCGATATGGAGGATCCATCGTGTACTTATCCAGCATAGAGATGTTCTCATCACATACAAATTGTTGAGCCACAAATGCAAGTGCGATAGTCTTGGAGCTGCTTTTGGTCAAACTATTGGGAACATGTGTTTGGATATGTGGACTTGTTTGGATATGTGGACTGCAATGCGAATGAGATCTAGAGTCTGGAGGAGAAGTGAGGTAAGCTAAGTCCATGGGGTTTGCGGAGGATGTTAGCTGGATCCTGCAGGCAAACAGGTAAGTGGGGTTGATGCGCATATTCGCCAACACCGTACATCCTTGCCATCGCCGTGAGCCTACATATCCACCCTAGTTCAATGGGATGTGCCGGAAACATGGAACATGCCACGTACATCAGGAAGGGCCGATGACAGAGCTATGGTGTGTCCGAGGAGAAGCATAGGGAGTCCGTTGCGCTACATTAGAGTAGAAGCATAGAGTTGTCGAGGCAGCGGAGCATGGACAACACGAGTTTGGTAGGAGATAAATCACGGGCTCATAGCCGGCTGCTAATTCACAGTCAATGAGCTGACTGTCAATTTTGCCTTTGCACTGGACCATGAAGAAAGAGCGCCAGAGCACGTTGGATGCTATTGTCTGGTGATCGGGATGGAGTGTGAATGAATAGTACTTGTCCTAGAGCTGATGAAACTCTGTAGGGAGATGGGCTGTTGGTAAGGTGGCACTCTGCATATGGGACGTCACCATGTTAGCATGGAGAGGCGGTTGTTGTTGTGTTGTAGCAGGGGATCTCGATCGATCGGAGGCATCGAAGGAAGAAGCCCGCTAGTATTGTAATGTAGTTGCCGATTTGGGTTGGAAAACTGATATGTTTGGTTGCCCGAATCTCCTCCATTCTAGCTGAGTAGATGTGTATAATCAGAGACATAAGTATGTTTGGTTGCCTACCGAGCGAATGCAGCCTACATGGGTGGTGGATGCAAAAATACGTCCTCATCCTAGCCCGGTGGATACGCTCAAAATGAGCTTCATTGGCCAGCCTGGCCGGGTGGATGCAATGCATCCTATATTGGCCCACATATAAGCCTCACACGAAAAATCTCATTGCATTCGCTGATGCAGAGGGCTACTGCATCCACGTATGCAACCAACCAAACATTCATCTTTATAAGTTTTTTTATCCACTCAACCTGCTTCCACTTATTCAAGATATACGATGCAGCTCCACGAAACCTGGTCCGAGCAACCAAACACAACCATCTTACATGATGACTGAATAGTATAATTTAAACTCGGAATGACCATTTTACCCCCTATAGCCACTGATGGAATAAAGGCAACTTCCCCCGTTCAAACAATCCTCCACGCTTCTCCGTGTCTCGTGCTGCTTGTTAACTACTAGCTCCGTTTACAAATAGATAAAAAAAGGAAGGAGGTAGTAATGATTAAGCTAGCTTATTTTTCAGGTTCAACAAAAAGTACTGCATTCAGCTTCGTGAGCTTCTATGGACAGTTTGGTATTGAGATCTAGTTAACTGGAATTTTCGATATGCTATCCAAATGTTGAAGTTCTAACTTCTATTTTTATATTCATGATTTTTTATCAATATAAATTTTCCATTTTCAATAGACACGAGAAAAGAATATAATCTCACCAAGGTAGTAGTTCTTCGTAAATAGTCATGAATATGGAACTATAGGTATGCATGTGAAAAACATTTATATTGCGATGATAGGTAAGGGAACTACTCAAAATTTGATTCATTCCATTGAAAACGGGTAAAAACGTCTCTTCAATCACCACCTCTTAACAATCTAATAAGCTGGGTGACAAAAAATAAAAAGGAAAGGAAAAATTAAAGTAGTGGTGTATAGGAGAAATCATAAGTTCTACTCCTTTTGTCTCGAATTGTGGATCATTTTGATTTTCAAAATACATAGATTTTATTATATATTTAAACATAGTATATATCTATATTTATCTATATATATATATATCAAAAGAAACACATATATATAGAAAATTAAAATGAAACGGAGAAAGTAGCAACTATAACGAAGACATAGAATGACTTTTTTTAATAACCTCTGTGGGTTATTGCGTGAGAAACTCAAGCGTCCGTTTCCGATCCACAATATTCCAAAATCAAAATATATCGTGTGAAACTTCTATAAAATTTCCGACACGTGTTAGGTAAGTAAAACCTTTAAAAGACAAATTTATATCATCTACACCAAATGACACCACCACCCATATTTCACACGAACTTCGCAAAAAGGGGGAAAAACAGCGTATACGATCCTTGTCACGTGTGACGCAGGTTGAGGGCCCCCACGTCAGTAAATCCAAAGGATTAGGACGTTCACAATTGCATTAAAGTGATTGTGACTCCATGTATCCCGGTAACCTCGGCAACAGGCGATCTGCTTGAGGCCCGCCGCTTCGGCCCCCGAGCCCCATCTCCATCCCCCTATTTTCCACCGCCGCTGCTGCCCTTCTCGGCTTCTACCCCGCGCCGCGCGTTCGAGGACATCCTCTGAGGTCCGATCCAACCCTTCGTCTGTACTCCGTAAGGTCGATTGCAAGCGGGCGAACGCGTGTGCTGCGCGCCGACCAAGCTCCCGTCGCCCGCCGTCAGCGACGGCACTGTAGTTCGGAAGTACTGGTACGTACGGAAGAACCCGCGGCTGGGATCATCCCGCCGTGGTTATGTATAAAGACGTGAATTTGATCGAAATGCTTTGTTTAAGGAAGCCTATCTCGGCGATTTAGTTTGGTGTTCGCCGGCGGTTGCTTTAGTTCAGGATGCGTTCTGGTCGGGAGTAAGTGCGCGCGCACAGGGCATCCTATCTGTTCGATCACTTCGATGGTATGCCTTAAAGGAGCTTGCCCGCTCTCATTTCCCTTTATCTATGGCTACCGTTCTCTAGCGGTTGAAGCCGTAATTTTGACAGGACATCGTGGCTCAAGAAAGTTTGTCACGGTGAGTTAGTGTGCTGGGCTCCGGTGGTTTTTGAGGTTAGGAGGCGTTCTTCGTCCAAGTCATTGTGCGCATGCAGAGTCCACCGGTAGTTTGATGATATGGGTGCGAGGACTTTGCTCGTCCCTTTTTTTTCCTTCTCTTTCGACTTTCATCTTTCATGTATACCAGTTCTTTTGGATTATTTATTGATAGCCTGCTGTGATGTTTTCTCACTCATTTCATCAGGAGAATCATACTCACTCCTTGAATTTCCTTGGAACAGGGGCCTCGGCCTGGTATTAATTAGGTTCAACCGAGAGAGCAACAGTGCAACACTACAACAACAATGCTGGACCTGGTTGCCATGTTAGCTGATGATTCTGCGCTGGCTGAGGATCTGCAGGTTGAAGAGGTTCTCCAATTCTCAACTCACTTCGAGAATATCTGTTCAGTTTGCAAACAGGTAATCCAATCGTTGGAAGCCTCATGGAAACCTGACAATTGTGACCATGTCATCTGCATTTCTTGCTTCTGCCAATATGCACATGAGACAGAGGCCACTGGGCTGCCCAGGTGTGCAGTGGCTTCATGTGAATCTTTGTGCAAGACAGAGACGCATCAGGAGATCAGTGTGGCTCATGGCACTCTGATCCCTACTGAAGACATGGATAGTAGCAAGGGAAAAAAACCACTGGTAGGCACACTTCAAGAGCTTGGGCAATGCTCTCATGGTGTGAATGCAATGATCAGCAGTGACTTCTACTGTGCCATATGCATGGAAACAGTGTACATTGGAGAGCTCTTTCCCAGCGACGGATGCACACACACCTTCTGCATGAGTTGTGTGAGCCAATACATTGCGGCAAAAGTTGAGGAAAATGTATTGTCTATTGGCTGCCCTGACCCAGGGTGCAAGGACGGTGTGTTGCACCCAGAAGCATGCCGTGATGTGATCCCACTGCAGCTGTTCCAGAGGTGGGGTGCTGCGCTCTGTGACTCATCATTGGGGGCGCTCAAATTCTACTGCCCCTTCAAGGATTGCTCTGCTCTTTTGGTTGACGACCCTGGCCATGGTGAGGCGCTGATAACAAATGTGGAGTGCCCACATTGCTGCCGGATGTTCTTGTCACACCCGGTTTTAAAGGCAAAACCAGATGCATCTCATATGTGCGCCAGGATCAGTTTACACACATATGGTAGACGTCACAAGTGAATATCCATAACCATGCATAACGAAAGAGTATTATAGTACGATTATTACAATACCAAAGTTGACTCAAAAGTTATAGCGGAAGACTTAAATAAACGTTTAACTAACGAAGCCAAAGTGACTCCAACTCCACAGGCATTGACTGGGGGAGGCTCGCCTAGAACTCCTCAAAATCAGTGGTGAAATCCTCAAAATTCTCCCAATCTGAGCAGCATTCCGGTGCAGTAGATGCAATAAAGAAAGAAAGAAAAGCAACAAGTATGAGCACATACGTACTCAGCAAATGTAATATGACATACAAGGCTGAGGCAAAAAGGTTGGCTGACCATACTGCAGTAAGCACTTTTAGTTGGTCAAGTTTTATTAAGCAACTATTTACTAGCAAATGAAAGTATATACCACCCACAAATTAATGAATGTCATTTTCCCGACGTATTCATGTAACCACGATTTAGATCATGTTCAAGTATGATTATCATGTAAGAGTCCAGGCCGCTCTTGACCGTGAGCACGGCTGTTATAACAGTTTTACACTCTGCAGAGGTTGTACACTTTCACCATAAGCCGTGATTCCCATTGCCCGAGAGCATTGTACCCTTCCCACACCACGTGGACCGAATACTGGGTTTCACTATGAGACCTTTACAAAAGCACTCTAATAAATGATAGCCCGCTAAGGTTTCCGGTTTAGAAGCAAAGCATAACCCTCCCTAATGAGGTCTGTCTCTTACCAAAGCCCACAGCTCAAAAGGACCGAGCTATACCCCGTCAACCGCCGCCCCCCATGCCCCTTTCGGGTAAAGCTACCATAAACCAGAGCACCTAATTAGTCAGTCAAAGCCAGAGCCATATGGCACTCATGGTTGTACTGTTTTCCTGGGTGGTTCTCCATGTTCCAATTAAAAAGATGTGATCTTGCCAATTAATTGTTTAAAAGAGTATATGGAACATAGAGTAGGGGTTCATTAACCAATCCCAGTTGAGAAAACTAAGCATCATCTACCATCAAAGTTAATTAAATAACCCAGTTTCAGGGACAGGAAAATATAGTGGCTAGGTAAATCCTTAAATAGGAACCCATCAAATTAAGACACATGCATGGGTGGTGAAATTAATAATTATTAGGACATTTGCATGACATAATACACTTGCCTTCTTCCCAACTCTGTTGCTGCTCAAATCCTTCTCCAACAGTTGGTTCTTCAAAGAAATCCTCGAACTGGTCGTTTCCTAATCGCATCACACATACACATGCAAGGAAACAATACAACAAATAAGAAACAGTACACCAAACAATTCCAACAGAAGAAAACAACAGCACAAAACTAATCTACACGTTACAACGAACGCGTGAGCGCGAGAATCACTAAAATCGGAGTTAAAACGCAAAAGATATGGCTTTTCTAAGGTTCAGGGACTTACTGGCAAAGTTTTAAAACTTTCAGGGGCTAAAATAAAAGAAAAAGGACCTATTTGTAATTATTTTCGAATAAAATTGGACTGCGGGTTAATTTTGAAAATCTTCAAGGTCTCTTTAGCAAAAGAACCAAGGTTGACCGGTATTTGGAAAGTTTGACCTGGGCTGGACTGACTGTGAGCCGTTGAATCTTAGATCGACGGCTGGAAACAGATCGGGGAACAGCTCGTCGGCAGGGACGGCGGCGCCGCCAGTGGACACGGCGGCCCTTCGCCGGAGCTTCATCGGAAAAACGCTACGGAGCTCGGTTTGCGACGTGATCAAGCCCTACGGACTCGTGAGACCACGACGAGCTCAACCATGGGAATCTTGACGACAAACGTGCGGTGGAGACGACGATCGACGGCGGCGGCGCCATGGCCGGACCGGAGGAGCTTCGGGCGAACGTGAACTCGACACTACGGCCCGCTAAACATGACGAGAGCAAGACAGAGAGCAAGAAGGGACCGAGACAAACTCACCCGAAGTGAATTCGACGAGGATTAGCCGGCGATAGCGACGGACGACGACGAGCGGCGGCCGGCGGCACTAAAGATCGACGGCGAACGTCGTCAGTACGATAGGGGTAAAATTGACCCACGATTTCTACTGGGGAAGCTACACCAGTACCTGGCGAAGCTTTTGGAGGAGATCTCGACGAGGAATTGTCGCCGACGACGGCGCAACGACGAATCCCGACGCGGCGACGACTTGAGCGGGGGCGCGAGCTCGGATACACAAGATGCGAGGGCTAGATTGGTTTGGGGTAAAGGACGACGAGGTCCGGCCGCTTAAATAGGTCGGGGATTGGGCTCGAGCAGGCGTGGGGGAGCAGGATTCGGCGGCGGAGACGGGACGCGCTCGGCTCGGAGCAGAGTCCGGGTCGGACGGAAGGAAGAAGAACGGCCTGACGGCCAGGCCCCACTTGTCAGCGGAACAGAGAGAGAGAGCGGGGAGAGGCCGGACGGAGAAGATGGAGCGGGCCGCGCTAGGCCGGAAGAGAAGAATGGGCCGGCCGGGAAAAAGAAAAAGGAAACGGAAAAAGAAAACAGGGGGGAACTCAGACTGGGCCGAAAGACGAAGGGCCAAAAACGAACTCTGTCCTTTTTAACTTTTCTAAAACTCAAACAAATGCAAATCAAATTCGAATTTAAACAGAATTTAAATTCCAACTTGATTTACTAGCAACCAAAAATATATGCAACAGCATGAATGCAACAAAAACTTATTTTGACTAAAATAATTATTTAATGTGATATTTAAATTAATAAAAAGGCTAGAAATTCCAATTAATTCCTAGAAAATTTATTTAAGCCTTAATAAATCCTAGAAAAAATTCAAGGGTTGCTATAATTTAATTGTGATGAATTTTAGGGTGTTACAGTTCTGTGCTCAGTGCAAGGTTCCATGGCACGATGGTGTCAATTGCACAGAGTTCCAGCAGCTTGGGAAGGATGAGCGGGGCAAGGAGGACCTGCTGCTAAGGAAGGTTGCACAGGAGAGCAAGTGGCAGAGGTGCCCCAAGTGCAAGATGTATGTGGAGAGGATCGAGGGCTGTGTGTTCATCATATGCAGGTACTGCTTGAAGATCAAACGTACACTTTTACCCTGAGTACAAATGATGATGTTCTTATTTGTTCCAATTTACAGGTGTGGGCACTGCTTCTGCTACCTTTGTGCATCCCCGATGTCTAGGGATAACCATTGTTGCAAGATCTGCAGGCGAACCTGGTGAATGACCTGGAGCTGCCAAACCTTTGCCTGAAGGAAGCAAATTCGTAGCTCTACTATATCTGGTCAATTGCTGCTATGACTGTTTTGGTTAGCTCTGGCTAGTGCAGTTCTGATTTGATGAATCCGTATCAGAAGTAGAACTGGAGTCTATTAGTAATAATCATTAAAGCGTGGTTTGGGAAATGGCATAACTAGAGTGAGACTCAGTCTTGCAACCTTTTGTAATGGCGGCATATGAAGGTGCGGGCCAGTTTCTCCTCACTAGCAGTCTAGGAAGTATTAGATCAGGTGCTGGCCAGTTTCTCCTCACTAGCAATCTAGGAAGTATTAGATCAGGTGCTGGCCAGTTTCTAGCAGTTAGGAAGTATCAGATCAGGTGCTGGCCAGTTTCTAGCAGTCTAGGGAGTATCATGTGCTAGCTTGGGATGCAAGTAGGTGTGTTACTTTTGAGAAATCGCCGATCAATTTCCGTAGAATTTTTTAGACCTGGAGTACTTTCTTATCAATGGCTGCATCTTTCAGTTTAGTTAGTGTATGCATCTGGTTTGATCTATTGACTTATATTCCAAATCTAATGGGGGCATGCATAGCAAGTTAGAAACTGGTAACCGAGTTAATCACTTAAACATCCATCTTTTAAATATAAATTGCATAAGGCCATAAGGTTAATGCTTCCTGAATGTTATAAAGGCATCTCAAACGGGTAGTTGACTGCCATCATCTTAAAGCTGCACCAAGGGTAACTTCTTCAATGGATTATCTGGAGGTTGTCTCTTACTCTTTTTAATGGTATCATATATGCGTATAGGAAACGTATAGATAACACTTCACCTAACTGTGGATACTTGAGTGGGGTTAATTATATTCCCTCCGTTTCACTATGTTTACTCGTAAGACCATAACACAATGTATACTTTGACTACTATGTATACTTTTGACTCACCACGACCCGAAAGGCAAATAAAGCCATGGACGCGCATTGGGATCTTTTTGGCTCCTTTACCTCTATATACATTGCTAAACCATCTCTTATGCCTGACCTTTAGCATAAGCTAATTAGTTCGAAATAAACTAATTAACCTGTTCAAAATATCATATGTTTAAACTAAATATCTCTTAATACATACTATAAGGTTTAAATAAAACAGAGAAAAGTAGGTGAATTCGACTTGATTCTCCTCCTAATTGTAGATCGGTCACAACGCAACTAGAGTAGCCGGTCAGTAGCTGCCGTGCACAATGCATCCTAAATTCTACTAGGTTCGAATAGTTTGTAAACCCCACTCGGTCCAAAGGTGTGTGTGTGAGAGAGGGATTCGAATTCCATCATCGAAAAATTTTGTAAAACTTTAGCCATCGTTACTGAAACAGATATCTTTTCATGGGATTATTTCCGGCCATAATAAATCAGCAAACACGCGTCTCCATCACGCCGTTAAATCCAACCGATTAGCGCGTGCATGAGCGGACGCTCGCTGACAGTGGCCCCAGATACATACCCGGGGGATAAACTTGGGCACCCGGCGATCGTCCGATCGATCAGCTTTACAGTACAGTCTGGTAGTAGGCAGCCGACCGGCCCCTTCCTCCTTTTCCACGACGCGCGCGCGATCTCTCTACTCCAGGGTCGATCGCCGCCGCGCGCAGCGGCGGGCGGGCGGACCCGGCGGCCACGAGCACGCCGCGCCGCCGATCCGATCCGCTTCGAGGTTCCGCGCGGAGCTCGCCGCCACGCAGGAGCAAGCACACGCGGAAAGCGCTCTTGTTCTGGTACGCGCGCGAGAAAACCCTCTTCTGCGTGTGCATATAGCCTGTAAAGCCGCGATTAGATGGGATGGAGTCTGGGGTCCGAGCGAGCTCATCTCGGCGAGTGAGTCGGTGTGGTTGGCGCCGGTGGGCGGTGCCTGCGCCGAACGCAGATGGCGCTCCGCCTGTGAGCAGATTGGCGTGCTCGAGCAGTGCACGCCAAGTCTCCTCCGACGATGATATATATATATATATATATATATATATATATATATATATATATATATATATATATATATATGTTGTAAATGATGACGAATAAACGACAAGAAGTAAAGGAATCAAACCGCAGAACACACGAGATTTTAACGTGGCGCCAGCCAGCAAAACTTTACTATATAAGGTGTGTGTTTACAACGCCTATTGGCGGCTTACAAGAGGATGATTTATTCATCAAGGGCAAAGCTCTATTATATAGGCAGCTCACGTGACCGAGCTTGGTTGCGTTGCCGATGTGGGACTAAACTGTGTGCTCATGAGAGAAAAAACACAGTACCCCTTGCTCCGGCCCAAACATCTGGTGATGGGCCTCCGCTTCGCTCCGTCTGTGAATTTGGATCATATCACAACAAACTCCACCTTGAGACAAATTCTCTTGCAGCATCTTCACTTCATCCTGAATCATCACGAAGGAAAAATACGACTGGCGCCAAATAGCCTCTTGGGCTAATTAACTAAACCAACTAAGCTTGAGCATAGCTCAAACTTAGCAACAGGAACAGGTTTGGTCATCATATCAGCTGGATTATCATGAGTGTTGATCTTGCATACTTTCAGCTTACCTTCCTCAACCACATCTCGTACATAATGATACTTGATGTCAATATGCTTTGTCCTCTCATGGAACATCTGATCTTTGGTAAGGTAAATAGCACTTTGACTGTCACAATATAAATCAATGCAAGAAACAGCCCCAACCAGCTCAGAGTACAATCCACTCAGCCAAATTAATTCTTTGCACGCCTCAGCAATAGCCATATATTCTGCCTCAGTAGTAGACAAAGTCACAACAGACTGCAAAGTGGCCTTCCAGCTCACAGCACAACTGCCAACAGTGAACACATAACCTGTGAGCGACCTTTGCCTATCAACATCAGCAGCAAAATCTGAATCAACATAGCCAATAAGTCCCTTCTCAGTTCTGCCAAACTTTAAACAAGAATCTGCAGTGCCTCTGAGGTACCTGAAAATCCATTGAACTGCCTTCCAATGTTCTTTACCAGGATTAGTCATATATCTACTAACCAGACTCGTAGCATAAGATAAATCTGGACGAGAACAGACCATGGCATACATCAAAGAACCAACAACACTAGAATAAGGAACTCTAGACATGTACTCAATATCCTGATCTGTACTAGCACACTGAGCAGCCGACAATTTGAAATGAGCTGCAATAGGAGTACTGACAGGCTTAGAGTCATCCATGTTGAAACGCTGAAGAATTTTCTGAATATAATTCTGCTGACTAAGAAATAGCACACCAGATTTTCTATCTCTAGTAATTTCCATGCCCAAAATTTTCTTAGCAGCACCAAGATCTTTCATGTCAAATTCGCTACTCAATAATTTCTTCAACTTAGCAATTTCGACTTTACTCTTGGTAGCAATCAACATATCATCAACATAAATGAGCAAATAAATAGGTGATCCATTAACATGCATGATGTAGACACAGCTATCAAATTTAGACCTCTTAAAGCCGTGCGACAGCATAAATGAATCAAACCTTTTATTCCACTGACGAGGGGACTGTTTCAAACCATACAAGGATCTCTTTAACTTGCACACAAAATTCTCCTTGCCTGGCACTATGAACCCTTCTGGCTGGTCCATGTATATATCCTCCTCAAGTTCACCATGCAGAAATGTAGTCTTCACATCTAACTGCTCGAGCTCAAGATCATGTGCAGCAACAATACTAAAGAGAATGGAACTATGCTTTACCACAGGAGAGAAAACATCATTATAATCAACACCAGAAATTTGATTGTAGCCTTTCGCTACTAACCTTGCCTTATACCTTGGAGGCTCATTTGGAGATAAACCCTCCTTTCTCTTAAAGATCCACTTGCAGCGGACTGTCTTCTTCTTCTTTGGCAATGGTACAACATTCCATGTGTGATTTTTTCTCAAGTGACTGCATCTCCTCATGCATAGCAGAAATCCACTTCTCTTTATCAGCACAATCAATGGCCTCAACATATGTGGTCGGCTCATGTGAATTCTCCACCTGTTCAGCACAACTCAAAGCATAATGGGTTAGATTACACTCATCAATGAGACGTTTATGAGGTCCACAATTTCTCTTTGACTTGCGCTGAGCAATAGATAAATCCTCCTCTAGCTGCAAATCAGGTGGTAAGTGCTTAACATCATCATGAGTCTCATCATCAACAGCTTGATTTTCCTGATCATCCACAGGCGGCTCCACCTGCTCGTCTGTATCATCATCCACATGCTCCACCTGCACGCTCATATGCTGCAGCCCTTTATTAAAATTATCTGGAACATGATCTGAGGACAAACTGTCATTAAACATCACAGATTCATTGAAAACAACACTCCTGCTCATGAAAGTCTTTTCAGTTTCGGGATTCCACAACTTATATCCTTTAACTCCCGAACCATAACAAAAAAAAGACATTTAATAGCTCTAGGCTCCAATTTTCCATTATCAACATGAGCATAAGCAGTGCAGCCAAAAACTTTCAACTGTGAATAATCAGCGGGTGTGCCAGACCATACCTCAATAGGTGTTTTCTTATTAAGTGGAATAGAAGGCGACCTGTTTATCAAGTAGCATGCGGTGTTAGCTGCTTCAGCCCAAAAGCGCTTGCTCATCCGTGCATTGGACAACATGCAACGAGCCTTCGAGATGATGGTCCTGTTCATGCGCTCAGCCACACCGTTTTGCTGCGGAGTATACGGTATGGTGTGGTGCCTGACAATGCCTTCCTGCCTGCAATAATTATTAAATGCAGCAGAACAAAATTCTCCACCATTATCAGTACGAAGCACCTTCACCTTCCTATCAGTTTGCCTTTCTATCATCACTTTCCAATCTTTAAAAGCAGCAAAAGTATCATCTTTATTTTTCAGAAAATAAGGCCATACTTTTCTAGAGGAGTCATCAATAATAGTAAGCATGTAACGAGCACCACCATAAGAAGGCTTACGAGAAGGACCACATAAGTCAGCATGTACATAATCAAGAGGACCTTTGGTGGTATGAACAGCAGAATTCAGATCACCTACTAAACAAACAAGAGAACATTTTGATACCTTTAAAACTCCGCCTGAACCAGAGTACTTGAATGCTTCTGCATCAAGAGTGCTAAGCGAAATCAGATTTCTGGTCATCTCTGGTATGTATCTCACATTCTGTAGCGTGCGTGTCATGCCATCATGAGCCTCGATCTGAACTGAGCCGATCCCTACAATGTCACACGGATTATCGTCTCCCATACACACAACATCTCCTTTCTACACAGGCTTAAACGAACTAAACTAATTTCTGTTAGTGCAGATATGAAACGAACATGCAGAATCAAGTATCCATTCATCATGACCAGAAACACAACCAGCAAGAACAATTAGACAATCTCCTGAATCAGAAGTATTCCCAGCACCAGAAACAACATATGCATTACCATCCGAGTTATTTTTTCTGTTCTCTTTGTTCTTAAGCTTCCAACACTCCTCAATAAAATGTGATTTCTTCTTGCAATACTTACAGAACTTCTTGGATGGTCTGGACTTAGAACACCCTCTACTTTCTTGGCTCTTGTAGCGATCATTACTTTCATTGGAAGATCTGTGCTCCGGTCTGCCTCTCACTTGCAAAGCATAGCCCTTGGACGACGACAATCCGTCAGGCTGCACCATGCCTTTCATCTTTTCCCTTGATTGGAGTGCCTCGTAAACTTCCAAAACGGTTAGTTCATCACGGCTAATCAACAAGGTGTCACGGAAATTTGCAAAAGAGTTTGGCAGAGAACATAACAATAGGAGACCTAAGTCCTCATCATCATACTTAACCTCCATCGACGCTAGGTCAGAAACGATCTCCTTGAACACAGATATATGGCTCATCACTGAATCACCCTCCTTCATCTTGAGCGTGAACAGGTTCAACTTCATATGCATTTTACTGGTTAGATCCTTCGACATGCAGATCGATTCCAGTTTCAGCCAGAGTGCTGCAGCAGTCTGTTCCTGCAGACATTCTTACAGAATATCATTAGACAGATAAAGCTGAATTAAAGACAGAGCCTTACGATCCTTGCGCTTCTCCACATCAGACCATTCGTTGGACAACTTGCCACCAAACTTATCCAACGCCTCATCGAGATCATGAGTTTGCGCCAGAACAGCCCGCATCTTGACTTGCCACAGCGCGAACCTCGTCTTGTAATCCAACAGCGGTAGATCAAACTTCATCGTCGTCGACATCAAGGAAACCGAATCTGAAACCGGCTCTGATACCACTTGTTGTAAATGATGACGAATAAACGACAAGAAGTAAAGGAATCAAACCGCAGGAGACACGAGATTTTAACGTGGAAACCCTCCCAATGTAGAAGGGAAAAAACCACGGGCGCCAGCCAGCAAAACTTTACTATATGAGATGTGTGTTTACAACGCCTATTGGCGGCTTACAAGAGGATGATTTATTCATCAAGGGCAAAGCTCTATTATATAGGCAGCTCATGTGACCGAGTTTAGTTGCGTTGCCGATGTGGGACTAAACTGTGCGCTCATGAGAGAAAAAACACAGTACCCTTGCTCCGGTCCAAACCTCTGGTGATGGACCTCCGCTTCGCTCCGTCTGTGAATTTGGATCATATCACAACAATATATGCCTGCAAAGATTGCCCTTCCGGCTTCCGCTCTGGTTCTACGGCGTTTTCCCGATGGGAATTCAGTTCAAGGAACTTCGTCTGCCCGTCCGTTGTTGTTGGTGAATGTAGGTTGTAGGACGCGTTCTTGTCGCGACTCGCGAGTCCGTAGCTGCGCTGGTGCAGCGCGCGCCAGGTGCTTGATGATATGCCTGCAAGGAGTTTCCCATCCCTTCTTTCTGCTCTCTTTCCCAACCTATTTAATTGCACCGGTCTCTGAGTCAGATGCCACCATTTCGTTGCTTCTTTCGTTGCATCTCTAGTGTAATCTTTTATGCACCAACATTCTGTTGAATTTTCTCGGAGCAGAGACATCCGCTGGGCGTTCCTTCACTTCAATTGAGAGGGCAACGCAGCTACAACAATGCTGGACCTGATTTACAAGTTAGCTTGTGATCTGGTGCTGGCCGAGGATCCTCATGCTGAAGATGTTCCCAGGTTCTCAACTCACCCAGAAAGGTTCTGTGCCCGTTTGCAAATTGGTGATCCCATCGCCAGAAGCATTATGGAAACCTGACAACTGCGACCATGTCATCTGCATTGCCTGCTTCTGGCAATATGCACCCGAGGCAGAGGCCACCGGGCTGCCCAGGTGTGCGGTGGCATCTTGTGAATCTTCGTGCAAGCCACAGATACATCCAGGGGTCAATGTGGGTGGTAACACTTTGATCTCAATGGAAGAAGTGGACACCGGCAAAGGGGATGTTATGATTCAGGAGCTAGGCCAATGCTCTCGTCATCCAAATGAGATGGCCAGCAGTGAGTTCTACTGCGCCATATGCATGGAGATGGTGCACGTCAGAGAGCTCTTCCCCATTCCTGGGTGCACACACCTGTTCTGTGTCAACTGTCTGAGTCAGTACGTCACCGTAAAGGTCGAGGATAACGTGTTGTCCATTGGCTGCCCTGAACCCGGATGCAAGGATGGTACACTCTATCCGGAGGCTTGCCAGGATGTGATCCCACTGCAGCTGTTCCAGAGGTGGGGTGATGCACTCTGTGACTCGGCACTGGGTGCATTCAAGTTCTATTGCCCCTTCAAGAACTGCTCGATGCTGTTGGTTGATGAGCGTGGCCCTCACGAGGCAGCAATGAGGAAAGCTGAGTGCCCACACTGCTCCCGGATGTTTTGTGTGCAATGCAAGATGGCATGGCACTACGGTGTCACCTGTGAAGATTTCCAGAGGCTCAGGAATGATGAGTGGAGGCTAGATGACCTGCTACTGGTGAAGGTCTCGCAGGACAGCATGGCAGAACCAGATCCCGTGGGTTCCTGTGAATCTTTGCACGAGCCAGAGACACATAAGGGGGTCAATGTGGGTCATACTACCTTGATCTCAATCGAGGACATGGACAGGAGCAAGGGGAAAAAGCCATGTGATTCTATGCTTCAGGAGCTAGGCCAATGCTCTCGTGGTTCTAATGTGATGGCTAGCAGCGAGTTCTACTGCACCATATGCATGGAGACAGTGCACGTCAGAGATCTCATTCCCATTTCCGGGTGCACACACCTCTTCTGTGTTGGCTGCATGAACCAGTACGTCACTGCAAAGGTCGAGGATAATGTGTTTCCCATTGGATGCCCTGAACCAGGATGCAAGGATGGTTTAGTGGACCCAAAGGCGTGCCGTGACATGATCCCACCGCAGCTGTTCCAGAGGTGGGGCACTGCACTCTGTGACTCAGCACCGGGGGCATTCAAGTTCTATTGCCCCTTCAAGGACTGCTCAGCATTGCTGATTGACAGACGTGGCTCTCACGAGGCAGCAATAAGAAAAGTTGAGTGCCCACACTGCTCCCGGATGTTTTGTGCACAGTGCAAGGTGGCATGGCACTACAGGGTCACCTGTGAAGATTTCCAGCAGCTTAGGAATGACAAACAGGGGCAAGATGACCATCTGATGAAGGTTGTGCAGGAGACTAAGTGGCAGAGGTGCCTCCGGCGTCTGGTGGCTACATGTCAATCTTTGTGCAAGTCAAAAGCACACCGGGGGATTAATTTGGGTCGTAGCACCTTGATCTCAACTGAAGACATGGACATTCGCAAAGAGAAACGTCCATGGTATGATATGCTTCAGGACCCAGGGAAATGCCCTCCTGGTTCAAATGGGATGGCTAGCTATGAGTTCTACTGCACCATGTGCATGGAGACACTGCATGTCAAAGAGCTCTTTCCGGTTTCTGGGTGCACACACCTCTTCTGTGTCAGCTGCGTGAGCCAGTACATCACCGCCAAAGTTGAGGATAACGTGTTGTCGATTGGCTGCCCTGACCCAGGATGCAAGTATGGTGCATTGGACCCAGAGGCGTGCCGCGAGGCGATCCCGCCACAGCTGTTCCAGAGGTGGGGTGCTGCGCTCTGTGACTCGGCGCTGGGGGCATTCAAGTTCTACTGCCCCTTCAACAACTGCTCGGCATTGCTTGTCGACGAGCGTGGCCACGGTGAGGCAGCGGTAACAAAAACTGAGTGCCCACACTGCCGCCGTATGTTCTGTGCGCAGTGCAAGGTGCCATGGCATGACGGCATCGCCTGCACGGAGTTCCGGCTGCTCGGGAAGGATGAGCGGAGTAGGAATGACAAGCTGCTGAGGAAGATCGCGCGGGAGAGCAGGTGGCAGAGGTGCCCCAAGTGCAAGATGTACGTGGAGAGGGCCGAGGGCTGCGTGTACATGGTCTGCAGGTACTGTTTCACCGCTTGCTGTTCAAAACTACATGTCTAACGACACATATGACCAGGTTCTTCGTTGTTCCAATTTGCAGGTGCAAGCATCGCTTCTGCTATCTCTGTGCATCCCCAATGGCCAAGGGCATACATCATTGCAGCAGGTGCAAGAGGACCTGGTGAATGAAACTTCTACGTACATGACGTAAGGAAGTTTCGAACTCTGTATAAAGCCGTTCAATTGCTGCTATGATAGCTTTGGTTAGTATTAGCTCGTGCAGACGTGGTTGGCCAAATCATTAGCAGAAGTAGCACTACTGGATCGCTTTTACCAAACACCACAAAGTATTTATTGTTTAGGAAAAGACATGGCAGGAACGAGACTTCACGTCTTTGAGCCAAATGTAGGGACTTACGATAGAGATAGTGAGTTTTTCTTATCAAGAAAGCATAAGGTAGTATTTTGAAAACAAAGGGGAACTAGATGTGTCCCTTTAATGGCATCACTGAGGATGTGAATGGAATATACGTATGAACGTACTTATGGAGTTATGGTACTATATCTGGTTCTATGTAAATTGAATTTCTAGACGCATTGATTTCTTCGTTGTGCAAGGTTAGTTTTACTTGGACTGGAACAATTGATTAAATGCTTGTGAAAAGAGGAGAAACAGGTCAATTGTACCGTGAACTTTTTTTGCTACTGCCATTAATCAGCTTTACACGGAATACTTAACCATGGATTTCGTTTAATCTGTACCATCAGCAGACTGGGACGTGCCGCTGGCTTTCCTCGTTTGCTTGGTGTCTGTGATTGTGTTTTTTTTACTCCATTTTCTTGTCAGTAGATTGCTGTTGCTGTGCACTTCCATTGTTAGCTTGGTGTGTGTTTGATCCAATGTGCTCGATGTTTTCATATTATCAACCATCCAAACAACATTTGGAATTTAATTGTAAGAAAAACTTTGTATGTAGATCCAAACAAGAAAAAAAATTGAATCAAATTCCATCAATTTCATATTAAATTTAATTGCCAGAATCTGATTCATGGAATGACTTTTAATTCTAGGGATTTAAATAGACCAGTAATCATTGCCAAAAAATTATTTAGGAAAGGGACTTGGTCTCCCAAGCTTTTGTAATTGTTTCTTCGTTAGGAAGTATCAGGTACTAACGAAGAAGGCAACTAGGTGTGTTCCTTTTCTGAAATCACCGAGTTTGTGAATGAAATTTTCAGTGAACTTCCAGAAAGCTTTTTGGTAGATGGATTCTCAGTTTGATTTGTATATGTGTCTGGTTAGTCAATTGGTATTTAAATCCAATGGCTGGGCCTGCGTGACAAGTTAGAAAGATACCTCCATATCCTATATACTGCAATTTTTAGTAGGATGAATCGGATACCGATAAGTGTCTTATAACAAAGCTGTGATTCTGGTGAGATGACCTAACAATCGAGCCAAGCGTCCCATTGCTATACTTTTCCATGCAATTACTACTCAACTTCAGCACTCACGGCATAAGTGTTTCAAATCTGCACTGATACTTTTGTCCACTATATGTTATTCTGCTGAAAGGAGAAAAGTCGACTCATTATGTATTAGTATATATATATGGAAGTTTCTTTGCTGCTGCGGTACCATTGCACGTAAAACTTCAACAAGTCGCGTCAAGACATCGACAGGCAACATTATGTACATAATCTTCCATGTAAACGACCTGATGTCTTCAATTTGACTGTAAAATATTATTTCAGGAGGTTGGTTTGTAATCAGAAGTCTGTGCCTAGCAACTGCAAACAATAAAAAGAACACCTGATTCCATCTGCACATTTTACGCGTCAACAAGTTGAGTCAATACAGAGACATTGCGCGCCAATGTTCCCGTAGAGACGAGTTTCCCTTCTTTTTTTGTAGAGTCCAGGAGTTTGATTCCCTGATCAGCCTGTAAAAACATCATATCACTTCCAAGTTCCAACCTGAAACAACCACACCAAGGGATGGAGAGGGAAGAGATAATCCCCATGATCATCGACAAAGACGACGGTGCTGCGATGGTGTCGCGGAGCGTGTTTCCTGATGACGATGCTCTGGCCGAGGAATTACAACTTCAGGAAGTCCTCCTGTTCTCCGCCCTCCAAGAAATGGCCATAGAAGACGCATCAGTCGATTCCCTGCTCGACGATCTGTTCCGGCAAGACCACGCAGAATCATCAAAAGGGTCCTCAACCTCTGCTGATCATGGGCAATCCTCATCGCCGTCGATTCCATCGCCCGGCGACGAATTCTACTGCCCCATTTGCATGGAAAGCGTGCCCGGCAGGCGCAAGTTCAGCGTCAGCTCATGCGGCCACGCCTTCTGCCTGAGCTGCATCGGCCAGTACATCGCCGCAAAGATCGGCGAGAACGTCATCCATGTCAGGTGCCCGGAGCCCAGCTGCGGCGACGGCGCCGTCGAGCCGGAGGGCTGCCGCGGCATCATCCCGCCGGAGCTGTTCAGCAAGTGGGGCCTCGCTCTGTGCGAGTCGGTGCTCGGCAAGCAGAGGCTCTACTGCCCGTTCAACGACTGCTCGGTTGGTCTTCTCGCCGGGGACGACGACGGCGGCGGCGGCGGCGTGGGGGCCGTCGCGGAAGCCGAGTGCCCGCACTGCCACAGGCTGTTCTGCGCGCGGTGCATGGTGCCGTGGCACGACGGCGTCGGCTGCGAGGAGTTCCAGGAGCTCGGGGAAGACGAGCGGAGCCGGGAGGACGTGATGGTGAGGCGGCTCGCCGGAGAGCAGCGCTGGCAGCGGTGTCCCCAGTGCAGGATGTACGTGGAGAAGTCTGAGGGGTGTATGTTTATGAAGTGCAGGTATGTGTGTGCAAGCCTTTCCTCTTTCTGAAAACTGTGGTTTTCTGCTCGTGGATTCAGACGCTGTATTCTTGGATATTTGGATTCGTAAGTGTGGATATTGCTTCTGCTACTCATGTGCGTCCCCAATGTCCAAGGAACTCCACTACTGCAGAATATGCAAGCGATAATAGCCATACCAATTTTCTGTTTTTGACCAAGTTTCTGTTTTTTTTCCTGCAAATTTTTTCATCGTTATTGACCAAGTTTCTGTTTTTTTCCCTGCCTGATCACGCGAGAACAAACATTATTTCTAGACCTGCCATAACTGCAACTACTGAATTGCTAATGCATGTGAGTTTATTGTGTAGCATACTGGATGTAAGTGAAAATTGAGAAAGTAGTAGTTTGTAAATTTTAATTTCACGGAATAAATATTGAATCTTGTGATGTATCGATGAAAATTTCGCTGATGTGCGCGTCTTCTAGCTCAATATTTTCCCAGCCCGTTTATATGAATCATTGAATCAAATAACATACCCACCATTAAAAGGATTTAAACAATAGATCACAAACCTCAAGCATTTAAACCAAACCTCAAATAACATTCAAGCAGATGTATTTTTTAAAGCATTGATTTAAACCAAATCATTCTACACCGTGGAACAATGCAAATAGCAACCATTAGTAGTTTCAGCATCCGGCATGAAGCCTAAAGAGTGAATTTTACCGTAGATCCATGAACTATTTTCGAGATCTCATCTCGGTCCGTAAATTAAAAAAGCGGTCATCTAGGTCCATAAACTTTTCCCGAGATCTCATCTAGGTCCGCAAACTAAATAAGCGGTCATCTAGGTCCATAAACTTTTAAAAGTAGTCATCTAGGTCCATGAACTTTTAAAGAGCTGTCGTCAAGGTCAGGCTCGTCGCCACCGTCTTGGACCTAGACGACAGCTCTTTAAAAGTTCATGGACCTAGATGACAGTTTTCTAAAAATTTATGGACCTAAATGACCACTTATTTAGTTTACGAGCCTAGATAAGACCTCAGAAAAGTTGATGGACCTTGATGACCATTTTTAGTTTGCGGACCTAGGTGAGATCTTGGAAAAAGTTTTATGAACCTGCCATGAAATTCACTGAAGTATAAAATTAGAGCTAAAAAAGAACAGTTTGCATCCACAGCTGAAAAGCAACTATGTCGATGTCATCTGTGAGCACCCTCGTGCACCTTAGCTCCGTCAACATATGAATCCAGCAAACGGAAGTCGCTACCGTAGAATTGAATGGACTGCACGATGAACACCACTAGTCCACTACTGTCAACTTTTATGTACACAATAGTAGAAAATATCTTATAATATGAAAGATAAAATCAATAATCAAGAACTTAAAAATAACTATAGAGAAGTTATTTTGCTCTATCCACGATCTCGTTTTTCCCCCTCAAGAAATCCTCCCAAAATCCCCATCCAACGATCCTGCCTCTTCTCCTCTCTCGCGTCATGGAATCGTGCCCGTCCACGCGTCCCGCAATCACCGCAGGAAGCTCTGGCTGACGAACCGGCCCCACATCAGATTCTCATCTTAACAGAGAGAGTAAAGGCAAAATGCCCGCCGCCCTCATCAAGGCTCAAGCGGTCAAGCCCAACCGCTCGCCGGCCATGGAGGCCGCCGCCGCCGCCGACGGCGATCCGTACGTCCCCATCTACATCTCCTCCGACGAGGAGGACGGACACGCAAACGCCTACTTTGCCGAGTCGTACAGCCCCGAGGAGATCGAGATCCAGGAGGCCATCCTCCTCTCCCTCGACCCCTCTCGCGCCCCGGCCGCCACTGCCTCCTCATCCGCCTCCCCCTCAACCTCTCGCCCCACTGGCGTCTCCAACCCCAGAGAACCCCCTGCCGACCGGAAAGGGAAGCGCCAGATTTCGTCGGAAGGTACTTGTTCACCTCTCGAATGAATCTTAATTCTTCCTACTTAGATGCCTAGATGCGTGCGATTCATTCGGTACTACCCTAATCCGTCTGATCTGACGCAATGTGGAAGACGGCTCGAGCGACCACAAGAGGAAGAAGCGCTCCAAGCGCGGCCGCTTCAACTGCGCCATCTGCTTTGAGATGGTTGAGGTTTCAGAGAAGTTTGCTGTGAGCCACTGCGCTCACGCGTTCTGCAACATCTGCGTCGGTAGGTATGTCGCCGGGAAGATCGCCGAGAACGTGGCCGTGGTCGGGTGCCCTGACCCCGGGTGCGAGGAGGGCGTGGTGGAGATGGATCTGTGCCGGGATATCGTCCCGCCTGAACTGTTTGACCGGTGGAACGTGGCTCTGTGCGAGAATCTGCTGGGCGATGATAAGCTGTACTGCCCGTTCAAGGATTGCTCGGCGCTATTGGTTGATGATGGCTCGGTGAAGATCAGGGAAACAGAGTGCCCACACTGTCACCGGCTGTTCTGTGCTCGCTGCCGTGTGCCGTGGCATGATGGGATCAAATGCAAGGAGTTCAGGAAGCTTGGGGATGACGAGAAGGGGGAGGATGATCTGTCACTCAAGAAGCTCGCTAACAAGAAAAAATGGCAGAGGTGCCCCAAGTGCAAGATGTATGTCTCCAGAAAGTCAGGGTGTTTGCTTATAAAATGCAGGTAATTTATTTATCTAATCATGTATTTGTTGCACTTCATATGTCCTTTCTCTGACTAGTGACTACATTAATGTAGTATGGAATTAGGATGAAAAGGCAGAGTAGGGGTACAAGTTGGCAAATATTGTTTTGCTATTTATGTACCAAAAAAAAGGAGATCACGGAGTCTACGGTGCCTTCCGCTCCGGCTCCAGCTCTGACACTGTTCATCTGCCACTGTTTAGTACTGTAGCATGACTGTTCATCGAATCCGGTTTTCTCTCTCCTGCTACAGACAACGTCGGGATAGAGGAGCGGGGGGAGCTGGAGAACTCCCCCCGGCTCCCGCTCCCGCTCGGCACAGTAGTACCACAGTGGAAGAGCCGGAGCAGGGGGAGCTGCACCAAAGGCACCCTAAGTGCTCTTCACGATAAGAAAGGGGCAAAAATTATCACTCTTATGGACACGTCAAATCTAACTTTTTGGAACATCTTCCATTTTTCCTTATTCATCTCATGGTAGTGACACCTTTTAGCTGATGTTATGTACTTAGTGAAGGATGGCCATAATTACACGGTCTCAAAAATGTGTAGTGCTTTTCAGGCAACATGCAGCTAGGAGCTTTATTATTTGTGTAGTACAATGACAAAGCCAGGAGCTGGTTTGATTGGTAACCTTTTCCACAAACAGCATATCTTGCTTTTACTTCTGATAGCTGCTCACATAAGGAACTATTGAACATGTGATTGTAAGTAAACAATTTATTTTGTCCATCACTTTAGAGAATGACATCGGAAAATGGTTAAAACTACCCCCTTATGTATATTTGTAAATTTGTACAGTCATGAATGCTGAAAATGAGGAAAACCAAACGATGTTATAATCTTATTATAGGAAAAACATCATTAGCTTGTATTCATGCCCAATATTTTGCTGTAAAACTTACAAAGTACATTCCTCATTATTATGTATGAAAGGGATTATTTGACTGCTGCTTATTTTTCATGTTTCCAAGTGCCCTGAGTAGGTAACTTAAGTGAAACTAGGTTGTATTTGTCATGAAAACCAACTTCTAACAGCAAGTAGCCCGTCAAATGCTGTGAGGATCTGGGTTGGGTAAAGTGTTATTTCCTATCAAGTTATGGACTTGTACCACCTTCTAGCAAGTATTTTGTTTTTGTTGGCTGGTTCAAATTAGGAGCTGCATCAGTTTTACATTGCAGGTTCTCTATACACCAGCAATGTTAAATGTTGTTGCTGGTATTCATTAAGTCTCCTTCATGTCACTAATACATACTTTGTTCTGTTTTTGAAGGTGTAAGCAGTACTTCTGTTACAATTGTGCGGCCCCAATGGATAAGAATATTCACTATTGCAAGAATTGTGAGCGCTAGAGAAAGGTCTAGCATACCGTGCAAACCCTGTACATAGCTTTAGGTAATATTTAAGTAGACTGTCATCTCCTTGGCAGTGCAAGCAACTACTACCTTCCATCCTTCATGATCTTGCTGAACTGCAAGAGTTCAAGTGCTGAAGTGATCCTTATAATCTTGCGTCTTTGATACTGATTGATTCACAGGAAAGCTTTTATGGTATATTCTCATGTTAATGTCATCATATTATGTAGTTTTTCTAATTCCACGATAGTGCAATTCAGTACATCACAAAAGGCTAGAAAAAAACATTTCAATTCAGTTCATTCAGCCACAAGACATGGCAGCTTTGGTCGATTATTAACAGATTGGTGGTCCTGAAGTGATATTGTGACTTGGAGTTCATGTGGAACACTGAATGTCTCCTTATGACCATGCGAATAACAGGTTCATCTTTCTTCACCTTGTCTGAAAAATTCTTAGTTGACTGAAAAGTTTGCTTTTGTTTGATTTTGCACTGTCAGCATACAAAAAAGAGCGTTGTTTGCATATGCTCCAAATTTAGCCATGGGAGTAAGCATATTGTTTTCTTCGACGCATGCTTTCTCCTGCTTTTGATTCTCTGTATTTCATATGACCTACAAGAAATGCGCCCAGCTACTACTGCAATAATAACTGGATCACAAGGACGGCTTGGGGCTACTCATTATGTGAAATATAATTACAACATGATTACAGTATAATTGTATAGCATCAATATGTAAAATACATTTCTTTTTTTTGGGTATTAACCAACAAGTACTAATGCTTGAGCAGTATGCAGGCACAAAGGTATCATTGTACGCCTGTTTGTAAGGATGCATGAGTTATTGATGCATTGCTTGTTGCAAAACAGACAGAAAAAATGTAGCCGAAACTCTTCAGCCGGTACGTATTGGTAGCGTCAGCGCGCACACTTTTGGCAAACAAACTTTGCTTGCACATGACCTGTTAATAGTACCCCATTCCATCTGGCGTACGATTCTTTCTAATATCCTGATGGATTGAGAGTATTAAGCATCTTTCATCTCCCAAAGATCCCAGCAGTAAGCTTCAGCTTCCTGCCTTCGTGCAAGAAATCCATTTTAGTATTTGCTGCCTATAAATACCAAAGCTTTACTGCTCCATGTCGCATCTCACATCCAGTAATCAAGCAAGAGTCATCAGGACCGCTCACGCAGCAACCGAAAGCAGCTGCTGCGAATTTGCAATGGCTGCTTCTTCCCCTGCTCTGAAGCTGGCCGCCGCCTGCGTGCTGCTCCTGTGCGTCGGTTCGGACATGGCGCGGCCGGCCCTCGCGTCGCCGCCGCCGGATGACCAGCAGGAGCGGGCCGCGGCCGGCGAGTTGCTGCTGCGGGAGCTCGTGGAGCACGACCTCGCTGAGGAGCTGGGCCTCCCGGCGGGGCAGCGTGGCGGCGGCGGCGGCAATGTGGGGGACATCTGCCCGGCGGCGTGCCAGACCTGCCTGGTGGCGTGCGCGGTCAAGTGCGTGCTCATCAAGGAGCCCGTCGCCTGCTTCGCCAACTGCACCGTGTCGAGCTCCTGTTTCGGCAAGTCCGTGGCACCGTTACCCGTAGCGCGGGCTTGAACCCCCGGACGAAGGGATCCTGTCCTCCTGGGTCTGGGTGTCTCATCAGCTGCTCTCTCTGGTGTGTCAGTGTGTGTTGTACTACCTCCGTCCCAGAAAACATGCAATTCTCGCTTCCCGAGAAGTCAACCGATTCTAACTTTAACTAAATTTATATAAAAGATTACTAAGGCTTATAATACAAAATTAGTATCAACAGATTCGTGATGGAATATATTTTTATAATAAATTTTGTTTGGAATATAAATATTAATATTAATTACTATAAATTTGGTCAAATTTTAGTCAAGTTGACCAGCACGATTCCCATAGTTGCGTGTTTTTTGGGACAGAGGTACATCTACAGTAGCGACAGGCGTACAGAGCAAAAGACCCACACCTCGTCCTCCCCGGCTGTGCTGCTGCCGCTGCGCCAGGAAAAAAAAGTCGGCCTTGGATAATTTACCGAACCCCCAAACCCACATGCAAACCCCCAAACCCACATGCAAAAGTCGCCTGTCGCTAGTGCGCATTTAATTTTTGGATAATTTTTCACACATACAAACGAAATACTACAGTCCCGCATTCATTATAAATGCGCACTGTAGTATTTCGTTTGTATGTGTGAAAAATTATCTAAAAATTAATTAATTATGCTCAAAATATTCGTCTTGTAGAGTACAACAAAACTGTGTAATTAGTTTTTGATTTTATATATATTTAGTCCTCCATGCATGTTATGACATTTTGATGTGACGAGAATCTTCTTTTTCATAGTGAACTTTAGTGATAGAATTTGGAATGTAGCCCAAGCCTCAAATAAGGGCCTCGGCAGCAACACGCATACGTATCAGTTAAACTATATCATTATATCTTTGCTAATGTGAAATCTATCGGGTACTTGGCAGTGGCACGAGCGCACAACTAACCAACGATGGATGATTTATGTGACAAGCTCCTCTTGGCGGCTAGGTCCCTATAACTCCTTGTATCCAAAACCGGTCGAGTTGGGGAGAAAATTTGTTTGCTTGTCTCATGACGCGTAGATCAATAGAGTAAACATGGAGCTGATCAGTGGCGACGATGATCCGAGGACGTTTGGTTCCTTTGCCCGTTACCGTATTACCTCGACGGGCAAAGACACAGGAATGTGAGCGTTTGGATTGGAAGCAGGTAACCTTGGGGCCTGTGCTAGCAAGCTTCTGCCTTGCTTCTGGGAGAGAGGAAAATTGGCTTTCCCGCCAGTTCCTCGATGCCTGTGCCGGCTTGGGGAGGTGAGGCTAGGCAAGCTGGCTTGGGAACCAAACTTTCCAACTTGGATACTGGGCTTATTTAGATGTCGAATTTGGAGGTCGAATTTGGGAGTTTGATGTCACTTCGTAATCATTACGTCACTGTAGCATTTCGTTTGTATTTGTAAAAATTTGTTTAAAAATTGATTAATTAGGCTCAAAATGTTCGTCTCACGTAGCACAAAAAACTGTGTAATTAGTTTTTGATTTCATCTACATTTAGTACTCCATGCATGTTATGACATTTGATGTGATAGAGAATCTTTTTTTGCATAGTAAATTTGGGAGTTGCTTTTGGCATCTAAACAAGGCCTAGAACTCAAGCATTCTTTAGATCCCAAATTCTACCCCCAAAGTTCGCAATGCTAAAAAAAAGATTTACATCACATCAAAATGTCGGCACATGCATGAAGTACTAAATGCAGATGAAATCAAAACTAATTGCACGATTTTGTTGTACTCTGCAAGACGAACATTTTGAGCCTAATTAATCAATTTTTGGATAATTTTTCACACGTACAAACAAAATGCTACAGTGGCGCACGTACCCCAAAAGGCCAAAGGTTGCTCCCAAATTTTGGAACTAAACGAAAACTTAGGAACAATACAAATATGTTCTTTCATAACTCGCATAATATCTATAGAGTGGCTCCATCCCATGCCATTCATTGGGAACCCAAAGCTTCATTGATTTCCACCGGCTAATAGATAATATGGTTTCTTCCATCCATATATTGCAATTCATCACAAGTTCCACTAAGGTAGTAACCAGCAACTTGTCATTGTTCTTCCAAAAATGACACAGGAACCAAATTATGGCACACAGAAAACAAATGCATTGTATCTGGTATGCAGTAACTTTAATAAACAGAACACATTCATATTCCAATAGCAAACATGGAGCGATTGTTACAATGAGCTCAGTTGAAAACTATTGAACCAATCTAACATGGTTGAGCTAGTTAACACTAAGGTAAACAGATCTTTCAACATTGAATACTGTAAGGTCGAGATGGGAGGGGGTGGATAGTCCTTTCTAAAACTTAATGCACCGGCTAACCGAAACAAATACGGAATTAAAACTATCGGTCTAGCCAATACTTCACCCCTCTATCTATGTTCAATAGCACCTTATAAAAGATCCTAAACAAGCAACTAAGGTGCCGGGCTAGCACGAGATCACTTAAATAATTCTAGGAGCAAGCTCACACAAACCTATGCCACTAGTACTTCACACACCGGGGAGCTCCTACACAACTAGTAAGCAAAAGCACAAAGCCCCTAAGCCCACTAGCAATTCTCAATGGACAAGACTACACAAGTCCAATCCAAAGGCTCAATTTACTTAGCTTCACAAACTAAGCAAAGAGACTAATTAAGCTACACAAGCTAATTAGTCACAAGATCACTACTTCTAGCTACACAAGCAAGAAGACAACTAGCAAGCTACACAAGCCAACTAATTATGAGAGCAACCTCACAAGCACAAGATATATATAAGAAAGTAAATACAATGCTTGTGATCAAGAAGTGCAAACCACCGAGAAGAGTAGACAATGTTGGTGGTGATTTTTATCCCAAGGTTCACTTGTTTGCCACCAAGCTAATCCTCGTTGTGTCGACCAACACCTCGATGGTTCTTGGGCAAAGCTCTCAAGCCGCTGGCCACTCCGGGCACTCCAAGACACCACTCGCAAGTGAGGTAACTCAATGACACGCTCCACTAGAGTTGCTCTTCGCTATCCCCGCGGGGTGAGCACAATCCCCCTCACAAATCCTTCTCCGGAGCACCGCACAATCTCCTTGCGTGCTTCAACGGAGCCTCAATCCACCAAGCTGTCTAGGCGGTGGCAATCTCCAAGAGTAACAAGCAAACCGACTTGCAACACGAACACCTAGTGCCACTCGATGCAATCTCTCAAAGCAATGCACTAGACTCACACTTGCTCGCAATAGATTCGCAATCTAGCATGAAAAGTGAGTTAGTGGACTCCCAAGGCAAGCACTACCATGGGAAACACATTCCCAAAGTGCTCCACACCTCCCAAGCTCTGGGCACCCTTCTATTTATAGAGGGAGGGAAATACTAGCCGTTAAGATCAAACAGCGCAACTGGCAGACCGTCCGCCGTACAACTGACGGACCGTCCACCTCAGATCTCAACGGCTATAAAATGTGTCAGAGATGACCATTAGAGCTCTGGTGGACCGCCTGCCCATCAGGCGCGGACCGTCCGCCCCACATTAAAAACAACCGGCCAAAACTCAAACTTTTGCCCGCGGACCGTCCGCCTCACAAAAGTCCTCTCAAACGCTCGGAAACGTCTCTGTGTAAACAGTCCGCGAAAACGGTCCGCCTAACAGAATTTTGCTTGCGGACCATCCGCCTCAACACGCCGGACAGTCTGCCTCACAAAATTCTTCGCATTGAAAAACAACTGTGGACTGTCCGTCCGCCTGGTCGCGGATAGTCTGGACCTCCCGGACGGTCCGCCACCAGAGAGGCGAACCCTTTTCAGCACAACCGAAGCTCGGTAAAATGACCATAACTTTTAGCTCCAATGTCCAAATTAGGTGATCTTGAACTCTATGGAAAGCTCATTCAGAGGGCTATCCAACCCAACTGAAATATTGACCCAAAACACTTTGGATCAAAGCAGAATTGCAAACCAAGATCACACCGAGCCATAACCATCATCCAAACCTTCAACCCTTTGCAAATGTGCCAACCCCATAAGTGTATGTCACACTCGGATTTTCACAAAAAACCCAAATAAGGCCATATGTGTGCCCAGGAAGTCATAGTACACATATAGCGAACAAATATGATAAACAGAGAACATATGCTGGAATAAATTCTTCATTAAATAAAGTGTTTACATCAGAGTGCTTCATAATTGAACTAAGCAATAACAACAGAAGACTAATAAACTCTCAACTAATGGAGCCGCAATCCACAAGGACTCTGACTGGGAGACCACAGCTCTGTAATACGGTAAATCTTCGAAAAACTCAGCAGCAGACTCATGCCCAGCCCAATCTGCTTACCCATCCAGGATTTTGTTGAATAAAATGACAAGTGTAAGTAAACAATTACTTAGCAAGTATAGCATGGGTATGAAGGCTCAAAATAGGCTAGACACGGCTTAACCGCATTAGCATTTTTAGTTGGTTTATTTTAACATTAATCAAATTACTACAAGTGAATGATACCCGGTTGTAACCCAATTTATAAAGTGTAAGTGACACTAAACATAAATAAACATCATCTTCTAATAAAAAGGATCCAGGCCGCTCGTGACCCTGAGCAAGGCTATCATGAAAGATTTTACACTCTGCAGAGGTTTCGCCCTTTACCCACCAGTCTCGTAAAAGTTCAAAGAACTTTGCACCCAACCACGCGCATCAACACTTCCGAGGTGTGATTGCATAGTGACGCTACGAGGTTTTTCACAAGACACCCTAACAAGTCAGTGGCCGCTAGGGTACAATAGGGTGGTGATACTCTAGGCACCGAGATTGACTTACGTTTACAGAGTCACACCATAAGGGGGTCAATGGCGTCCAGAGCGCGGGCATCGCACCCAACAATGTGCAACGTGTGGAGTTCCCTGTCGCAGGGACTCCCAACACGGGACTGGGTCTAATGAGACCTAGCCGACGGGGCTACCGTCCTTGGTGGAATCAAGAAACACCCCGTGCCTTACTTTTCATAACGCTGTCGGCCCCACCGATAACCACTGGCAAGCTAGAGACGTACAAGTTACTTGACCAAGACTAGAGCCATAATAGTTCTAGCGGTGGCGACAGGCTCCTGGGTTGCCGCTTTAAGAACTGGACCTTACGGAGAGACACTGGAGCAAAGCACACAGCACATGCCCCAGTTCCCTAAACCATGTTGCTAAAAAGCAAGTTTTATCATTAATGTTGAAGTGAACCATTAAGTCAAAATTAACAGTTAAATAATGGTGACAGTAGCTGCGCATAGCAAAATCTACCCATATGCATAAACCCAAGGTAATCAAAGGATAGGAGTAAACAAACTAGGTACAACCTTAATAGGACATCAAATTAGACACATGCATATGAAAGTAAACGTATGCATAAAGTGGGTTTAGGTAGCAAGGATTGTCCGTGCTATAACTTGCCTTCCTCGAAGGGTGGCTGCTTCTGCTGTGAGTCCTGCTCTGGGAAGTCCTCCACGTACTCGAACTCCAAGGCGTACGGCTCACCGACTGGACACGAATCACCATACAAGCAAGCACGCAAACCAATACATGCAAACAAATAATATTTTATTAGAACGGTACACCAAACAGTAGAAACATTACAAATAAAGGTTCTAGAAATAACCTACGCTTCACTACGAACACATGAGCGCGAAAATCACACTAATCGGAGCTAAAACAAAAAAGATATGGCAAATCTAAGATCTAGGGACCTGCTGGCAATTTTTAAAAGTTTTCAGCGGCTTATTTCAAGAAAACCAAGGACCTATACATAAATACGCGTAAAAACCCGAGGGTTAACGCGTAAAAACAACTTAAAGGACGGCGGGTTCTATTTCCTAAAAGCACAGGGGGGGTTTCTTTAAAAACGGGACCTATGCGTAAATACTTTTCAACAGAGGTAGACGGCGGGTTGATTCACAGAAACCCGAGGGGCTCTTTAGCAAAAGTGCAAGGCTTGACCGGTACTTGGGGAGTTTGACTCGGGTGGGGGTTGCTGGCGACCGTCCGATCCAGATCCAAGGGCTAGGATTGGATCGACGCTGGGGGCTGTCGGCGGGGAAAGCAGGGGCGGCGGCGCTTCGCCGGAGCGAGCTCGGATTCGAGCTAGGGGTCACCATTTGCCACGCGACCTAGACCTACAGCATCGGGGAGGTATGGCGAGTCCACCAGAGGGCGTCTCGTCAACAGTGGGGAGGCGCAGTGGCCGGACGACGACGGACCTCGGCGAGGTTCGCCGACGAAGGGGAAACAAGCGCTAACATGCACGGGAGTGGGTTGGGAAAGGCTTGGGATGATGCTTACCACTCAATGAAGCTTCTGGGGGGCTCAATTTGGCCCGAGTAGCGTAGTGGAGTCCGGTCGATGGTGGCCGGCGCTCGGGCGGGGATCAGCGGCGCGGGGAGCTCGGGTGGGGGGTGTTGTGTTGGCGCAAGGGCTCAGAGAGTGTTGGTGAGGTGTTGGGGATGCTGGGGGTGGCTTTTATAGGTCGGGGAGGAGTCACATTAGGCAGGTGAGCCGGGGATTGGGCGGCGGCGGCCAGAGCTCGGGTTTCCAAGTGTGGGGGAGGCTTGCCATGCTTGGGCGGCCGGGATAGGAAAGGAGCGGGGAAGGTTTGTGGAGGGCCCACGACGCTGGGGAGGGGCCAGGGCGGCCGGCGGAGCGGCATGAGTTTCACCGGGGAAGCAGGGGGGCGCAAGAGAGAGGAGGGAGAGGGATCTGACGGGCGGGGCCCGCTGGCAGTGGGTGAGGGAGAGGGAGTAGCGCGGCTGGCGGGCGCGCTGCTGGGCCGGCTTGCTGCTGGGCCGCGCGGGAGTCTGTGGGCCGAGAGGCGCGGGGGTGGCTGCGCGAGTCGGGCCGAAGCGAGGAGAAGGAAGTGCTGGACCGGCTCGAGGGAGGGGGAAGAGAGAGTTTGGGCCAAGCGGGGGAAAGAGAGGACGGAGCGGAATTGAGCCGGGGAGAAAGTTGGAGGTGCAGAACTGGACTCGGGTGAAATAAGCTTTTCTAGGGACTCAAACAAAGTGATTCAAATTTGAATTTAAATGAATTTAAATTCTCGTTTGAATCACAAGTAATACAAAAATTAAATGCAGCAGCATGAATGCAACAAAAATGTTTCTACAACTTATATTTGATTTTAATATTTATAAATAATTCATTTAACCTATATTAATTATAAACAAATTAAATAAATGCCAATTAATTACTAAAAATTTTAAATAGGCATTTTTTGGGTGTTACAGTGTACCACCTTATGTGTGAGTGAGTTAGCATTTTCACAAACATTTCTCAAAGGGTTTTCCACTCTTTTTACCACGCCACCACGGACTGTCCGATCTTTCTGTCAGAACAGAGTTCCTCAAGATTTTCAACAACGCCATTTCCCAAGGTTAGTCGCCACTCATGTAAATGCAAACCATGCAAGTTATTGATCATGTGGCACTAGATGACCGATATGCAAACAGGTTTGCCCCTCTTGATAGTACGGCCATCTATCCTAAACCCGGTCATAAACTTCTCTACTCACCTATGACCGGTTAAATGAAATGCCTATTGGTTATACCTTTGCCTTGCGCATTCCATTCCATCTTCTCCAATGTTAATGCAACACATGCACCAACGTCATCACAAATGATATGATCCACTTCATATCATCATGTGACGTATTAGATCATCGATCTTGACTTCACTTGCTCTTCACTGTTGCAGCGGTCCATCGATACCAAGTCATTGCTTAAGCATCCCGCCACGTGGTCCAGTGCTTAGCCTTTGACTTGCCCTTCACACTTGCAACCGGTCCATCAAACCAAGTCTTGTCTTGATCTTCTCCTCTTAGTCACATGACTCCATGTCATGTCTCATATGCAATGAGCTCCTTCATCACGTAATTACATGTGGACTAATGACCTGTGTATTTCACTTAAACACATATTAGTCCACCTAAGTTGTCACTCAATTACCAAAACCAAACAAGGACCTTCAAATACAAAGGGACATAGCCAACTGGAAAGACAAGTTGTATGTGAGCTTCCATGCCACTCCAAGTTGCTCTCACGTTAAGAGTACCTGATGCCAAAATGTTTGAACATAAACAAGGAACAACCAAAACACTAATACATTAAGCGAAAAGGTATACATGATTTCCGGACAATTATGCCTTCTTAATTTACAATCATTGAGAAAAAGGAACTTCATTAAGAAAGTGGCATCAAGGGGACAGAAAAAGGAACTTCATTCCTGATGCATAAAATGGACAGGAATTTCGAATTGAAAAAATAATTCAGGATTCCAACTAGTGCAAGAAAAATACAAATATGCATCGATGTATATTTGACATGTTTAAGCAGGCAAATGAAGTCGCAAAATAATCTATATAATCACTTACTAACAGAAACAAGTGTCGTTCGGTTTTCACCCCGTGAAAAAACCTGTCTTGACTTACATAACAGGAATATCTATCCAGCTACTACATGTAATGGTTCAAATCTCAGTATCCTAGATAATGTGGCAATATATGATTCAATGTTTCTTTTATAAATTATAATTGCCTAGGAACTTGTAAGAGAAACGAGACATAAACTTGACTTCATAGATCCTGCTCGTCACATTCAGGTCCTGTTTGGTAGAGCTCCCAGAGCTAATTCTCTGGTGAATTCAGGAGGAGCTCTACCAAACAGTTTTTTCAGAGAGAAATGATTCTCTGCTGATTCTGTGAAGTGATTATCTGAAATGAACTAAGAGGCTCGGAGCTGAAATAAGTAGCTTCTCCTGATTCTGTGAAGTGATTCTTCATCCTGATTTTGAGAGTTTATGATAGAGAATTTAAGAGAATCACTTCTGTCAGAGAATTAGCTCTCATAGAGAATCAGAATCAGGTGGAGTTCTACCAAACAGGCCCTCAAGATGCAAGCTGGAATGTACCAAGTAGATGTTAGTAGTATGTGCTCATTCCTATAGTACTAGCAAGATACCTCACAAGGCCTGTATATTAACTCAGAGATGCTATTTTGCCAAAATTTTCTGCAAAAGTAAATCAATGGAAAGGATGCCTCAAAAATGGCATGCACTACATTTCTGAATCTTCTTGATAGCAATGGATATCAAGAGGGAATGTAAAATTATATAGTATATATGAATACAAGACTGACCTTGACAAACAACGGATGAAGCTGAGCATCTCCAAGACCATATCTAAAATATACTCTCTAAATCATCATTTGGAGAGTCATTTGAGTAAAAATTATTTTCTACATCTTTATACTTTTCAACAGCTTTTCTATATCTGGTGCGCAACCTAGAGAGTCATCTCGCTCTCCATCTTTGGCTAGCGAGAAATTCGAAATAGAGGGTATCTATATTTGGATATCCAATCGAAGAGACTGTTGGAGGGTGTTTGTCATACGTTGTCGTTGAATGGATCGACCATGCATCGTGATCCTTGTCAACGGATTAAAAACCGAGCATGCATGCAACTGAAAGTCTGAAATGTAATATATAAATGTGTGTCCTAGTTGTGGGGGAAAAAATCTGTTTGTGCTGCAAATAAACCTGCTGATGGATCGGTGTGCAGCCCGGTTTTCATGGTTTGAACTTGTTCTAAGTGGGCTTTGGTGGGCTAACAGTAGAATGGTTTGGTACTTTGGTTTTGCAGGAGAAAATGGCTTGGATATAATCAGAGTTTATGTAGCTATGTGGGCTTAAATGGTTCGGTTGCACATGGTTTTCTGCCCCGTCCTACTCTTAGCTTAGCACTAGGACTGGGCTTTGGGTACCCGAATTACCTCCAAAAAATGAAATTGCAAAAAGGGCTCACCCCCAACTCCCCAAGTTCCTGTAATTTCATATGCCTTCCTCTAGTTGGTTGTATCTTTAAAGTCCAATAGATATAGCCTACCAACCTCCCACCGCGAACATCATTTAGCATTTTTTTTACAATACAGATTCAACAATCCACGAACCCTGATTCAATATTTTGGATTGCTCGAGTCAATCTTTTGAAGGGGATCAGTTAAGGTGCATCCACGCAACTCTCACCTCACTCAAGAAGTTAGGGCCTATTTGGTAGAGCTCCACCTGATTCTGATTCCCTATGGGAGTTGATTCTCTTAGAGAAGTGATTCTGTGGCTGTAAGTGATTCTCTTTGATTCTCTATGATAAACTCTCAAAATCATGATGGAGAATCACTTCACAGAATCAAGATAATCTACTTTTTTTTAGCTCCTAGCCTCTTAGTTTATTTCAGAGAATCACTTCATAGAATCAGAAGACAATCAATTCTCTCTGGAAAACTGTTTGGCAGAGCTCCTAAGAATCAGCTTTGGGAGCTCTGCCAAACAGGGCTTTTATAAGGTTGTCTTGCTCCCCACCACATCTTAGACACTCAACTATTATAGCATGGATCTCAAACATTGGATGTTTCATAAGACAAAACTTGCGGAAATTATAAAGGATTTCCCTCTAACCCTGTGCTGCACAAACAAGAGTCCACCAAGTCACCCATCCCACCCAAATTATACAAATGCCCATCCCATACCATCCTCTCCATCCTTCATCTGATGCCACCAGAATCCTTATCATTGTCTCATCCCCTCCACAAATTTTCGGAACTTGCTGGCAAAGCGGTCGCCTGGCCCGCTGCTCATGGTGGCTGAATCTTCTCGCCGATGCTACCATCGGTGAATCTGATGATTGGGACGAGAGTAGGGTGCCAGCCCAACGACAACGTTGGGTTGTGGTCCACAAGAAAGCAATATGGTGATTGGGATGAGAGTAGGGCATTGGCTCAGTAGTGGTGTTGGGCTATGGTCTAGGAGCAGCACACGGGCGAGATGACAACTTGACCATGTGCCCTCGCTGGCTGTTGTTGGGCATGCGAGCAGCAACGACACTATCCCCAATGCCCCCACTTTCTATCCCACAGAGCCAACGACTGGGGACATTGACCGTGAGGGCTGGTGGTCGCGCGCGGCATGCAAAGCACAACCTAGTACGGTCGGTGGGTCAATGATGTCCACCTAAAGGTCCATCAACGCCCCAACGTTGCTGGGTGGTCACTAACAACCCGAGGTTAGCACACTATTACATGTTCCCCCATGATGTTGACTCAGTTATGTGGATCCTCTATTTGAATCCATAGCCGCCTATGCCAACCACTTCCCTTGCCCGGTGCCAGCGCTAGCGACGGAGAGAGAGAGGGGGGGGCATTCCTAGCTGATATGTGAGGTCATATGCCACATGTTAGTGGACTCCAACAAGTGGAACCCATTGCCACATCAGCAAAACCATCTATAAAACAAATTTGAAATGATCAAGGGCAGTTTGCAGACAGGTATTGAAAGTGGAGGTACATTGTGAAAAATTCTTGGTTTTTGAGTTCTTGGGGTTTTCCAGCTTTGGTACAAGTTCACTCTTTTTTCTATGAACTACTTATATTTTCCCTATATATTTGGCCCACCACTAGGTATTATCCCCAGAAGGTATCAGTTACATCAGGTGTTGGGTAGAGAAGGCTACTCTGTGCTTCCTATGAACTTTTTATGCATGTTCTTGTTGGAAATTCTATCTCGCATGTAATCTACTCATCCAAATGAATATTGATCATCAGTAGCATCTTCTCGTTGCAAGTTCTTGCATGGTCATTGTGCGCTTAAGGCTGGGTTGCCATTTGGGTGGAAAGTGGATTGCTTTTTTTTTAAGTAAAACTACGGTAGGCGTACGCCGACCTGAACTTCATTAAGAGGATAAATGTGTCACACCTGGATTTGTAAGAAAATAGGAGGGGAGGACACAATGTAGAGGCTACAGAATTACATTTAAAGACTCTACAATGGCTCTACTCCAAGCTGAGAGTTGACCCTTTGCCATATGATCATGAACTCTATGTGTCCAGAGGGACAACTCTTTTGCAACCCGAGCAGCAATCACTGGAGGCGGAGCAACACCGTTCCGAAATGCGGATTGCATTTGGAGCTAGACTACCGGTTCAACCTAAGAATTCATCTCTACGCCATCACGATTTTTACTAGAATCTCCTAGATTTTGGAGCCACATGTAAGCTAAGTGATCCACGTTGAATTTATAAAGTTTTGCAATGGCAAATGAGGAGTAGAATAAATATAGTTGCATGATTTCTTTTATTATTTTGAATAAAAACACACACATGGGGAGAGAGACGATGTGCCGCAACAACTTAGATGATCAAGAGGATGATACAACATGGCAGCCGACCGTCCGTCCGGCGGATACCGTGACCATTTCTTGCGCTAATTTAATTTGGAGTAATTTGCATCCATCGTACAACAACTTGGTGGATGGGTGCAAATTGGTCCAACAACTTATAAAATGCTCAATTTAGTGCAATAACTTGATAGGTGGGAGCAAATTGGTCCAGCAACTTGTAAAATGATCATTTTAGTGCAATAACTTGGCAAATTGGTGCATCTATAGTCCAAACGCGACAATCGTAACGTATTTCCCAACGTTGGGCTGAATGTTGTGTCTTCAAATTCATTATTTTTATATCATAATTTAATTTTGGTTAAGAATATTAAATTTATATTCAATATTGATAATTTCGCCCTTGTTGTTTTCTACATATTTGATTATATGCATTTTTCAGCTTAAAAAGGAAACCAATATTTGTGCTTTAGTAGTTTGCATAAATATTTTTAAAGCCTCCAATACTTGTTTCGTAAGGGAAAATAGCTAAAAAGACATAAACAAAATTATTTTCTATGTAATTGTTGAATGTATGAGAATAAGCCCAAAACAAACCTAAGGTTCCAAAATCTCTCTTATGGACTTTAGTATTTCAATAATACTAATTAATGTTTTTATTCTATATTTATTAAATTTAGACTAATGAACAAATAAGTTATATATGTAAACATAATAGGCAAAATATATTCACAGGTCCATCTACTATATTTAATACATCGCCGTTGTAAAGTTTGGACTATAGATGCACCTATTTGCCAAGCTATGCACTAAATTAAGTATTTCACAAGTTGTTGGACCAATTTACACGTCATGTGACAAGTTATTGTACCAACTTGAGCATTTTATAAGTTGTTAGACTAATTTGCACCCACCTGTAAATTGAGCATTTTACAAGTTCTTGGACTAATTTACATCCACGTACCAAATTGTTGTAGGATGGATGCAATTTATCTTTAATTTGTGCCGCAATTTTTCGTACAAAGCTTTGGTGCGTGACGGACGAATTTGCAGTCTATAAATACATAGCCCCTTTCGTACCTGATCTTCGATCAAGTCGCAGGACACATCTGCCCAGGGGAGAGAGAGAGGGAGAGAGAGAGAGAGACTCTTGCCTTATGGCTTCTGTTGGTGCGGTGAAGATGGTCGCCATCTGCATGCTTGTGCTGACCATGGGACAGCCAGAGCTAGCCGATGCAGCTGCACCCTGCCGCGCTGCGACTGCCAGATAAACATACGTTGCTGTTAAAGGTGACCTGTATCTTCTCCCAATCAGGATTGAAAGATGGGTGCCACAAAAATCTTCTTTTCTGATATAGGACAAGGACTTATGACTACACAGCCAAGTTCCCAACAGCTCGTGTGCGAGCTCCAAATAAACGGCATCTCTCCTTGTTCAACGAGGCGGGTCCGTCGGCCGGCCACCGAGGACACGTCGCCCGAAATTCTTTCGCCCGTGCGATTCAGATCCTCCGGTGGATAGCTCCTCGTCGCTTCGTTTACCGGAGAATACCACGTGTTGGCCTTTGGTTCGGTGGAAGCCTCCCGAAGCTCCTCCGGTCTTCTCGGGGAAGATAAAAAAACCTGCCCAAAAACTCTAGAGCCCTCCGTCATCTCCCTCGCCTCACCATCGCCGCCCCTCCCCGCTGCGAGTCCGGACCCCGCCTTCCCATGCCCCAGGCGGCCGCCGCACGAGACTTGCCTTTTGCCTGCACTCTGATCAACAAAAACTTTCTCTGGGACTTCAAATCTCATCTTCCTCTCCACCTTGCAACTTGATTTTCCTTCTTACTATGGCATATCGGTACCCCTCTCATGGCAGCCAATCTCTTCTTCTCCCTCGGATCCGAGTGCAGGGCAAGCCATGTGGCCAGCCGGCAACTGCGACGCGCGGGTGGCTTGGACGGCGGCGCGTCCATATGGTGGGGGGAGCAAGCAAGCAGGTGCGAGCGGACAGCAGGCCTAGCCGGTGGGCAGAGCTGACAGCAGCAGGCGAACGGCGGCAAGGTGCGCTGCATGGTGGCAGCAGCGCATGAATGGAGCTACGGGCAACTGCGGCAACAACGCCCCCAACAGCTAGCAGAGGTCAAGCGGAGGGTGCAGCGGCAGCTGGAGGTAAAGCAGCAACGCGCGTGCCGCGGTGGTGAAGAAGACGATGATTCGATGTGGTTGGAGGGCGAGCTATACCTCGTTGGCGTGGCCACGGGCATCCGTCATCCCTCCCCCCTCCTCTGTTCCCGTTGTCTTCATTCAGGCAAGTCAAGATTCACTTCTAAGATTTATTTTCCCTTTTCCTTTTAGATGAACAGAGCCACAGAGGCTTATCTGGTAGGAATTGGTACGATTTAATGAGTAGCAACTTAATTTGGTGGTTGATTCAACAAGCGACGGTTCTATTTTTTTCCTCCTGGTCCCATGTGTAAAAACCCAATAAACAATTGCATACTAGGTACCGGTCTCTGCAAACTAACCTCAGTTAAGTTAAAAACTAGGCACTGTAAATATTATGTATCTTAATTTTTCTGCTCAGGAAAGAGAAAAATGTGAACTCAGTTTACGAGCAAGTCAGCAACCCAATCGCGAGTAGGAATTTTGGGGAAAAAGGTAACATACGAAGCCTCAAATATTTTTTGAACATGTCTATATTGCATTGTGCATGGAACTATGGAAGAGCAGCCAATTAAGTCTTTCCTTGGTCAATTTTTGTGATTCTTTTGTTTTGTTTTTAGCTTAGTGTAAAATCTCTTATTGCATCTGCATGTGAAATATGCTAAATGAGTTGCATATCCTGTGTTCGATGGAATCCCCAAGAAGTGAAATGGGTTCAGGGCCTATTGTTGTTTTGTGAACATGCATTTCATCTGCAAAGGTAGGGTGGAGGTTACTCCAAGAAACATGTCTAATCTTTATGTTTGTTTTCAATCTACACTTGAATTTTCTGAGAATTATTATTTGCTCGCCATTGCCTATATGACCATCCTCTATCTTTACAGGATATTCTTCTATTGTATGTTCATTTAATAAAAGGAACGTTTGATTGATTCTTAGGGTTTAGTTTTCTACTTTGGTCTAATATGTCATGCTCATGGTGAAATTATTGTTCTTACCTGATGGAATGAATCGTGTCTTGGTTCTGCTACTACTTCATGCTTTACATTTGTATTTCGAATCCAATGCTAAATATAATATAAGCTCAGCTGTGCCTTATGCGATAGTATGCATGTGCTCCATCCGTTTATCCATGTTGTTTCAAGCTCTTTCTGTTATTGTAGTTCTGTTTATGGTTAGGTATTTACGTTTTTCATCCTCTTCTTTTAATTGTCTTTATAATCTCCCACTGATCAAGTTATTCTTTATCTGTCACGCCTTGTGGGTGAACCTGCTAAACAAACCTGGTATGTCTATTTTTTCACCTTGTCTACTTTCATACTGAAAATGCATTGTTGTGCTTTAAGAATAGAGGATGCTTTTTTATCCCTATTTTGCTACTGTAATAATTATCCTTTAATTGAGAAATGCCGGCTATTAGGTGAACTAAAATTTTTGCAAACTATGCTTATAGGAGGACATCAGATTGAGGGTTCAATTTATGATCTGTAGGGACCACGAATCTCTGTATATATGCTTCATTTAACCCTGAAATTCCAGGTGTGACCTTCCATAATAGGTACAGTGCACTTCAGAGCTTTGTTCAGATCCCTTCTAGGTTTTTTTAATTAATCGTGTCTAGGACAGAGCTTTGTTGGCCACAGTAATAGGACAGAGCTTTGTCTTCTGCTAGATGCAGTCTCTAAGGACAGCCCATACAAATCAGATGTGTTGGTGTTCCTCCACAAGAACCAGTCCAAGCTCCGCCTCCATCTGCATTAGAAACAAAAAAAATTACAGGAATTGGTCCTCGGTTAGTACATCATACCTTATCTCTGTATAAACTTATAATTGTGTTGCTCTAATATGTTATTACCTTATTTATATTCAACATTCCATCTGCTCTAATATGAAGCATGTTTCTAAAAGTTTTTCAGACACCCCCTACAATTACACCACACGCTGTCGAAATTGCTGCCAGAGATGCACTGCCTTTGTAACCTATTCTACTATGATGAAAGAAAGTGTTACATTCAAAAAAAAAGAATTTCTCTTTGAATTGATCTATTCATTATTGTTCTGTGCAGAGAACTTGGCATGCCAGAAAAAACCTCAGCGACGGTAAAGGCTGTAAATGAATGGGGGGGGGGGGGGGGGGGGGGGGGGGGGAGTTACTACTGATATTGTATGGCACCAGTTTTTATTACTGCTTTGTCTTTGATGTGCCTCATTGCCGTGTCTAGATCAAGTGCTGCTTATGTTGGCTCTGTTTGCTCCTTTTGTAATGAAGGTGGACTAACATCCAAGCACATCGAACCGGTTAGTGACAAACGATGATCTAGCTTGACAGTCTTTTAGTTTATGTGCATATTCATGTATTATGTGCCTGAACCCTGCCACTATAACAATACTAGCACTCATGCTTATGACAGCAGCGCTCTATGATGTAAATAGCCTGAACCTTACATTTGGCCTGCAGGACTAAATTATGTAATGGCCATGTTAACTCTGGATTGTCTATAAATAACTACTATCAGATGGTACTCTTACAGCTTACTGCCTTTTAATAATTATCATGCGTTTTGGCATATTTCATATATCAACCACTTATGAAAAAAACTAAAATATTTTATTCCCACTCTTTTATTTTCTTAACTACTACACAGTTCCTCCACGACGCGCGCAAGGGCGCACGCCAATTACTAGTATGCTATACTTCTCACATGCTCCCGTCTCCTTAGATTTGATTTGCTATGTAACTCAGAGCCATTATTTGTGTCAGAAATTGAGAGAGAGGGAACTCGTGAGTATTAGCGTGTGCTTGGATAAATCCGCTCTCGTATGTTGTGCTAAATAAATAATTTGCACTCTCCATTCAAAAAATGTTTACATATTGTAGTTGTTTTTTGTTTTTTAAAAAACGGTATAGACGCAGACATTTATATATAGCACACTCATCTCTATATATACATATATAAAATCTACCTCTATGAATACATATTACATTTGTTAACCGTTGTATTTTCCTATAATCCTATTCCAACTGAGGGAGAGAGAATGGGCTCAATAGAGAGCGACGGGTAGAGGAAGAGGATAAGTGGAGAAGATAAACACGAAAGAATACATGCACAATACGTGTTTGGACTATACCATATGAAGCATCCAATCTAATCTTGTTAAGAATTGTGATACAAACGTATCAATATTTTCTTTTCCAAAAAAAGAGGGAGTGGACCGATAACTTGTACCTTAGAAAAAAAGGCAAAGATGGTCCTAATCACAACTAAGACTAAATACATTAGTGTTGTCTAATAGGCAGTCTCATGTAATAACACGTAATTTTGAGACGACTTATTAGACAATCTATACAATATGTTATTGTTTCAGTTGTCTCGTAGTAATTCAAAATTTCATAATTTATGAGAAAATAAAAAAATTATTGGTTGCATGACAACAAAATTGTACGGTGGTGGGAAAGTTGTCTCACAATCCTAAAATTTAGCTCACGAGACATTTGTTTCACAAAACAATGACCTTATAACGACCTTATTCTACATAAAAAAAAAATTATATAACACAGCATGAGACGGACTATCACACCAATGTACATGCCCCTGGCTCAGCTTGTTATCCAGTCACGCATTCTGGGCCGTGCAGCCCAGCACACGATGAACGGGCCGAGCCTAGAATCAAACGGAGGTACTCCCTCTGTCATGATCAACGGTTCATATGATTTTCAACCACGATAAAAATCCTCATATTTATAACATCAAATAAATATTATTAGATTTTTTGCTCCTCACTTCGTCCTCATGATTGGTAGCATCGTTTGCTTCATCGTCGCCGATTGGTGCAACTCCAAGTTGAAGAATGCGGCCAAACCGTGCTCTTTGCCCGTGTTTATTTTCCATGCTTTCCCTTTGCAGTCTAAAGCATTGAGAACGACAACGCAACGACTCGACTTTAATCACGACGTTCAACGTATTTTTAATCTCTCTTTCTCTCCACTTTCGCGTCACATCTCAAATCGTAATACAAAGCCGAAGGAAGAGACTTTTTCATATATTTTTTTTCTTTTTATCGGTTAGAGAACAATCTTTGCATCTTTACAAGATCTGTGCCGGCTCCACCACTCCTTTAGTTTTAATAACATGTATAATGTGAAATGCGAGCACCTCGTCTGAAACTTCTTGTCCTACCTACATATCTTTTCAACACCCGTCAACTCAAGCAAACCCATTTCTCAAACCTCACTCACATCAGCAACTTAACCATGTACACCTCGCTCGCTCATCAAACACGGCCAATATATATCTACACATGCATGCAGGGGGGGCACAATAATTAAGTGGAATCAACCAACTCTCCTAATCCCTACTCATTCGTCATCAGAATCACCTGGTAAACTGCAGTTTTTGGTCGACTGCTATGAGATGCTGATCACCGTGGCGGCTCTCGACGGCGGCTCCAGGGCGGCGCACTGCACCAGCCCACAGAGCATGCTCACCTCCGCCTGCTCGCTCACCGCCGCCGCCGGCTTGCAATTGTCACCGCCGCCATAGCCGTCAGTTACGGCGGCGGCCTTGATGTTGCCGCAGCACTCCTCGAAGCGGTAGCAGGTGACGAGGTGGTCGTTGGCCATGCCGACGGCCTGCATGAAGGCGTAGACCACCGTCGGGCCGACGCCGAGGAGGCCCCGGCGCATCAGGTCCTGGCTGATGGCGTCGGCCTTCGCGGTCCGCAGCGGCACCTCCCGTGTGTGCCGGTACCTGCCAACCATCGGCTTGTTGCTCAGGAAGCTCCAGCAGTAGCTGTCGAACGATCCAAACTCCTCTATCACCTATACGAACAGCAACACAAAAATGGTCACACACAGAAACAAACAAACGCCATAATGCCTTACGGATGGACGAATATATATTATTGCCAATAATGCCCGGCTCATCAAGATTTAGGTGGTGCAGGCAGATGGCCGATAGAGCGCCGTGCGTGAAATGATCAGCTTACCTTGAGCAGCTCACGTGCGTTCTCGATGATTATGCGCAGCCTGTGTTCCGACAGCAGGGAGCTAGCAGGGCCGCTTGGCGCCAAGAATTTCTTCTCGTTCAGCTTCGCCACCAGCACGGGGTCAAAGCCCATGAACACTTCTCTGAAGGCGTCCCTCTTGCTGAGAATTGCAGGCCATGCCATCTCAGCCAGTGCGCCGGACAGAGTAAGCATTTCGAACAGCTTCCTGCAGTTTAGCACTAAACATTGTAACTTTACAATCTATTGCTGATCATAGGCCTCAGGAGGAGATTAGCTGGTCTGATTGGGTTTAGAGCATACTTGTCGTCATGCACTGGCACTCCCCACTCATCGTCATGGAAAGCAGCGTAGCAGGGATCTGTTGCAAGGTCAAATCAATGAATTCCTTACAGTCAGCCGAAAGCAACTGGTCATTCATGGAGAAGGCTGAATAATTTTAAGGGTTGCCAGACTAGAAGCCTTTAGATTCGAGTATTGTATAACAATATTAAGATTTTTGTTAATCCAACAAAGATCACTTTTATTCTTCCAAAAAAGAACAAGAATAAGCATTTAACCTTATTGTTCACTGTTGTAGACCCTTTTTTTTCTGAGATGACACTGTTGTAGACCTGAGGCTACAAGCATAATGTGAATGTATCTGTTTTCCGTTCATGGGGAAGGGGTACGAGCCTAAAAGGCTATTAGGTGCGTCATCAAAGGTAGTAGGTAGGACTGACTGATGAGTAGGAATAATAATAATCGAAAGAGACTGAGCAGATTCGTGTATTGGTGGAAAAAGGGAAGGCTGACTACTAAACAGTGAACCTCCTACTTCATACTTCCTTCCTGTTCTGAAGTTATGCTACAACTTACAAATCGAAGCGATATTCTACAGTTCTCTGACGGTATGTCAACAGAAAGACGTCATGCATCACTGCCACAACTAATGCAAAAACTGCAAAGAACTAGTAGCATAGAGGAGCGGCAAGCATAGCACTACATAAATTATCTATAGTAATGATCACGGCTTCCAGCCACTACGTTCACGAAAATCATGGCTTCCAGCTGCTAACTGTACTACAGAAAATATGCAAAGCGAAGCTGTGCTTAAACTAAGAGAACAACAATGATTAAGCATATATCCTTGTAAAGGAAAGACCCCGGGTCGCTATAATGCTCTCCGTGGCTTTTGTGGCAATGCTTTTGTTAGGTGGAATTGGAATGGCGTATGGAAATTGGAATGCCGTTGGGCGCCTAAAATCGGTTATATTGCAGTAACCAGTTTATATATATTAGTAGAATGATCACTCTGGTTTGCAAAGGCACTCTTGCAACTTTAGTTCTACTGTTGAGACTCCAGAGTTTAAACAGTCGTAAATTTAAGAGGCTGAATGAACTATGTTTTCATAAATATAAAACTTCCATCATGTAGTTAGTGTGTAATGGAATCCCTTTGGAAGATAAAAATTGACAAGTTGCTCGACAACTGACAGCCCACCAAACATTTTATTAGTTTGTCCTTTTATTTTATCTTGTATACCACCAAACGTTAGCGATGTCATCTCATCTAACCATCATCGACTAATAACCGATGGTCGAAGCATCACATATATACATGGTCACAAAAGATCTTCATTTTCTTTATATCATATAAAAGTAAAATGCTGATATTAATTTTTTTGGAACAAATGCTGATATTAATTTGAACGCAACTATGTGTTCTATCTCAAGGCGCTGTGCTAGAGACTACTATTAACTTGAAAGCTTATGGTAATGAAACCATGGCTTAATTACACACATGGCACTTGGAGGCTTGGAGCCCAATTTACACTTGGGGAGAGAAGCAAGGAAATGTCTAGTTTGTCTAAATTCCGAAGATATGGGATTCTCAAGAGGAAATGTGCTGTAGCAGGGGGGAAACAATGTATGAGAAGACAAGGATATAGAGCTTCCTCCAAAAGAAGACGACGACGAGGATTTAGAGTTTTTGGTTTAAAATCTGATCTTCTCAACAAAATGGAATATGCACTCTAATATCCACGTTTTAGCAAGCAAGTGTCAATTCCAAATGAAAAGCTCTGTGGCAACGAACAACTTAGTCTTAAAGCCTCATAATACCCGAGATAATGATATTCTTAGCAAACATCACACAAGTCGCAACCACTCATAATCCAGCTTCCAATTAAAGAACGCTATCTGGGCGGAGTGGTTTTAGCTTCCCATGCGTAATAGGTAGAGTCTTTTGAGAAATGGAGTCATAATTTCATGAAAACAACTTATAAGTTAGATTTATTTAAACTTTAATCTAGTATCAATAGGAAGTAGTCTTCTGCTTTAAGATATCCGGCCAATATCATAGACTAGCAGGAATCAAATATAGGTGTTGCTCGGTCTGTCTCCGAGCATCTATTTTAAGAAATAGCAGGAACCTAAACTAGTCCTAGCTCCTTAAAAAACATATATTTTAATATTTTGAATTTCCACAGCGTCTGACGGATATATCAACGAGAGGGGATGGCTATGAAGAAGATGACATGGATACTAGTTTCTTGTAATTTTCTTTTTTTTTAGAGATTTTTTCCCCGGCCTACTAGGAATTTAACCGGCCTTTATGCTTTATTTAATACAATTTAGGGTTGTTTTCCTTCCTTAAAAAGAAACATACATGCCCCTGTTTTAACAGTCTTTGAAAAAATATCGGGACATAACTGAAAATTTGAAATTGGAGAAATCATAGTAAACGCGTGCCCTTATTAAAATTTACTCTTGCTCGTCTAATTATAACCTATAATGACCATACAGGTGCTGGTCATATGCAAAACTGTTTTTTTTAGGAAGTGCATCTTTTCATTATGCATGCCAAAGGTGGGAACAAGTCAAGGTTTGCAGTATGCTATATTGCTATGTATATAGCTATGCAACTGTATAAGCACTTATTTTTGTCTTTACCTTACCGGAAATGCCATAAAGCACATGATTTGCTTGACCACCTACCAGTGTTAGGGGTAACCCAGGGGCACCTCGGCGGCCCGGCCGGCGTCGGCGTCGGCGTCGGCACCTCTCCATTCAACGAGCCCAGCAGCAGCGCCGCCGATGCTGTGGCGGCACCGCCTGACGGCACGACGCCGGCAACCTTCCTGGACGACATCGCCGGCCGCGCGGAAGGCGGCCCGGCCGAGCCCGCCGCCCTCCGGCGCGGAGCCCCCACGCCGGGCGGCCCCGCGGGGCGGCGGCCGATCCGGCCCGTCGACGCGCGGCTGCAGAAGGACTCCGTGGACGCCTCCGACGCGCACGAGACGCTGAGCGAGGACGACGGGTGCACGTGGCTGCTCCCCCGCCCGCCGGCGCCGGCGCCCGCGCGGCGCAGCAGCATGGACGCCGCGGCGCCCCTTGCCGAGGCCGACGACGACGGCAGCAGCCTCCTCCTGAGCATGGGCTTGTCGGCGTCCTCGCGCGGGGCCAGGGGAGGCTCCTTGTCCCTGGCGCCGGGAGGCTTCGGAGACTGGGACAGCCTCCGGGCGGCGCCGCCAGCCACACGGGAAGCCACCGCCGCCGACATGCCGCGCGCGCCGCGGTGGAGCTAGCTACGACGAGACCCCCTAACTAGCTGCGCGCGCGAGGCTTGCTTCTCCGGCCTTCCTCCTCTCGCGTAAAGCTAGCTAGCTAGCTAGCTAGTGATCGAGCTTGTGACGACGACGACGGCGTGGGCGAAAGGGAGAGGCGACCGGAATCGGTGCGAGAGCAGGTGATGAGCCGCTTAAGTAGCGCCTGTCCGTCGTAGCAGAGTGGGGCGCTAGCTAGCTCGCGCGCTGCTCGATCGTATTGTAGAGTGTACGAGCGTACGCGCGGGCAGGCGGGGCGGTGGGTGGCGAGTGCAGCCGGATCGGAGGGAAAGGAGGGGTGGCGATGCGGACGCGCGCGCGCGCGGGGGGGCGGGTGGCCGGGCTCGTTCGTTTCGTTTCGTTCGCGCGCCGGGGCGGGAGCGCGAGCGGAGCGGTTGGTGCCGCGTCCAAACCGTCGTGGTCACGGGGAGCTAGAAAACCTTTGCTGCAATCATGGGATCGACCTGCTGCGCCGGGTCCCCGGTGGTATGGTACACACACGCCAAGCTAGCCGCGCCCCGCGGCGATCCGCTCGGTCGTGAGGTCAGCTAGCAGAGACGACGACGGGGCGTGGCATAGAGATCCTCCGGCGCGCCGGCCGCGGCGGGCGCCACGAAAGTGACGAGACGCGCCGTGGCCGCCGGGTGCAATGATGTCCGGTGAGAGTTTGTGAGACCCATCGACCGACCGGGTGGTGCACGTACGACCGGAGACGAGAATTCGGGCCGTGCGTCGGTCTCAACAGACGATTCAACTGCTCAGACGGCGCGCAGCCTGAGTGCAATGCCTGATCGAAATGACCGGCCGGTGGCAGAATTAGCTGTTGAGGCAGCTCTACTCGGACGATAAACTTTGTCCTGGATCGACTCCGTTCGTTCTTTGCTGATTTCTTGGCAAATGATCATACTTTTAGCTTTGGTGATGATGCATGGTTGCTCTCACGGCTCTAGCTAGACTAGACTAGCTACAAGAAGGTGCCAAACAACGAAGAGACTTGTATCGGATTAGGTGCTTCTTCATTTGTGTGCACATTCTATATGACACGGTGGGCCCAAATTATGGAGCACCATTCGAAAAGAGCAGCCTTTTTTCCTTTGTTGTATTCTCTCTTATTACTATTAGTTCTGTATCACAACAATATCTTGGCGGGGTCGTGTACTCGTAATCATGAGCACAAGTTGTTACACAAAACTCTTTTTGTGGATCCTGCTCCCCTCAGCTTTTTCCATGGAACAGGGAGGGTTCTTTAATTAGTCCTCGCCTGAAGCTCATGCAGAGCTGCCATGAAACTCGGAGCTCCTGCATCCAACAGTGCCGAACCGTAAAAGTAGCTGTGATTGTGAACGGCCAACGCATCCGTTGCTACAGTCAAGTGGGTTCGTAGCTATGAGCAACATGAGAAATGCTGAGCGTAACGTGTGTCATGGATTATTCGCCTTCACGCTGAATGATATGTTATTCACCGAGCACAGCAGAGGAGATCCCACCTCCTAGGTGGTGTGGTCCAAAAGCACCCATGAGAGCCCAACAAAAGAGATGGATCCATAGACATTCTACACTTCTAGGTGGTCTTTACACGCGGGAGCACCAGGCCAGTAATGGCAAGTACATTGGAATTATCTAATAGACGGTCTCATACATGCAGTGACACGTAATCTTAAGATGACTTATCATACAACCTATATAATATTTTGTTGTTTTAGTTATCTTGTAGTAATATAATATCTCTTAATTTGTGGAAAATAAAAAATATTATTAGTTGCATGACAACAAAATTCGTACAATGGTGGTGGAGTTATCTCATAGTCCTCAAATTTAGTTCATGAGGCACTTGTTTCGCGAAGCAACGACCTCATTCTCTCACCTTGCTCTCTCCCTCCACATTAGCAAAAATCCTACGTTACACTGTACGAGACGACCTACCAAATTGTTTATGTGTAGTGAGCACCAAATAGTCGTTTCTCGTTATTTATTAGATTTCTAAATGGAAAAATTGTAACAACAAAAAAAAGACAAAAGAAACATTTACATGTCAACAGCGGGTTTTTATATACTTGCCTGCATGGCTGCATCTCAATTCCTTGGTCTAATTGAGAAACACCTGCTAGTTTAATGTGTTTTTGATACCCCTTATATAAAAGTGTTGGCCCGTTGATATAGTTGTTTGGTCTCAAGATTTGCTCGGCTCATCCCATCGGTGCTATAGATGCTCTGTTCACGGAAAATTGTGCAAAAGTTTGCTTTGATCAGAGATGGTACCTAAGGTCAAGGAAATATAAGGAGAAAACTATTTAACAGTATAAGCCAAAAAAATCACCCATAATGCTACGGGGCAACGAGATATTTGAAGTTGAAAACTTACTCGTGTTATAAGTATATATACAAGGAGGTGAGATGCAATTTAACGATTGTCCCTTTCTAAATTGTACGAGATTTTGGAACGTAGGAACCCACCGCATGCTTTTCGTGAAATTTGTGCGTTGCTTGTAGAGGGGAACTGGGGAAGTATGATAACGGCCTCGGGCGTGAAAACGAAGCTTCAGAGGAACGGGGTGTTCCTAGCAACAGTACTAGTCAAAGCAACTGCCTCTTGGAGCAGAATCAAGTAGGCTAACTTTTCCCATCAGTTAGTTCATCCGTCTTAAATTTCGGCTTAATTTAACCCTGTACATGTGTTTAATAATAGGGAATCTACACACCATCATATCACAACATAGTAGCCGTACAGATGCCATGGATTTTGTATCAAATTTTCAGGCAAACGGTTGTTGGTGCAAATCATTGATATATCCAAGTTGGGTGCGGTTCATGGCCTGCACAATTTCGTCCATTTTGTGAAACAATTAGTACTCAATCGGTAAGGGATATACGTATAAGTAGAAAGGTGCTGGCAAGCTGCTCCTCTCGCTTTTCAAGCAATACACGTATAAAATAGCAAGCAACCGACATGTTCTTTCTCTGATTGGCCATTCTGTGTTTTATAAGACGGCGGAGAGCAGGTGAAGCGTACTAATGCCTTTGCCGACTAACAAATGGCTGTGTTTTCTTTCTCTTTCTGTCCATACTCCACGCGTTTGCGCCGCCGTATACTTTTAGACGAACAAAAACTTTGTTTGACTTCATACTTTTGCCTATGCATTATCAAACGTGATAAAACATATAAGGTCAGAACGAAAAATAGGTGATAGCAACGGGTCTAATCAAGGCTGCTGATTGATCGGAAATTGCGGGCCATGAAAGCTCCTTGCACTACGAAAAATAAGATGAGTTCAGTGTTATTTGGCCCATAACGTAAGCATTATGTTCAGCTTTTTTAAAAAAACACTTTTTAAGCCCCTCAAGATCGTGCCCGGAAGAGGAATGTTTAAGTTTCAAGGCTTTCAAGCTCTGTGCGTTATTTGCAAACAAGATAGAAATACCAATAACGTACAAAGGAAACATATTAACCACGGCAGCCAGGCATATACATCTATGTTTTAAGCGCTCGCCATGTAAAAATAAATATCGCATTTAGCTTTCTGTAAGAAGGTACACACTTTCAGAGTTTCAGTTAATCAGTTCAATCTCGACCTAAAATGTCATTAATAGATACTGAGCCGTCCACAAGAGCGAACATTAGTCATTAATAGATGCTGAGCCGTCCACACGAGCGGACATTATTGGCTGAAGAACGCAGACTCTTCATAGCATTCGGAAATGGCAGCTGCAAGAACGAGACACCAACTTGGAGTTAACAAACTTTATCACCAAGAGAACAAGAAGGATCTGGTAGCTTGTCTGCGAGTAAACAAATAAACTTGCCAGCTAGAAATCATTTGCTTTGGGTCCAGGTGCTAAGCCATTGGCATTAGATGAAAAAACAAGTACAATGAAACAAACAAAGAGCAGACATGAAAGTGGCAGCTCTACTACTAATCAGTGGTCTAATGCAGATGCAGTGCCGATGAAATCTTGCACACCATAAATAAGTAGATAAAACACATTATTCACGCGCATTTTACAAACCACATATACGAGCAATTTGTCATCCAATGCGCAAAAAAAGAAATTAGTTTATAACTTGGCAGATTTTTTTTCCAAGATTAGCACATATCTGTCAATCAAATCTTACAGCATTGCTAATATTCATTTTTTATAAAAAAAGAAAATGGTAGAAAAAATATTTCTAACTTTTGTAACATGCATTATGTTCATTCTCCTAGGAATCCACTCTATTAGTGTCTTTCGTAATTGCAAGTTATAGATGCGAAACACAGGATAAGACTTAGAGGACTACTGAGGTGTTCCCACAAGAAAAATGTCATTCAGACTGGCAACACTTCCCTGCAGTTTGTTACATCTTTCCCATTTCTAGGGTTACCCAATTCCCTCCACAAGTATTAAGGAGCTAACCAAACAAGTTTCATGAAAAGATTACATTTTTTAAGCCGTATTAACGGGAACTGTAGACAGATAACCACTCTACAGTGCACTAAAACTGGGCATGTCATGCTTGAGAGACTGAAATGTAACATTTATATCATAACAACTTCGTGACATGGACTTCTAAAACATGTGGATATGAACAACTGGAAGACCTACCATAGCAATCAAAGCAATCCAATAACACAGCCAAAGCTAACGACCCATATCCACAAAGTTCTTGAAAAAGGCATGCTCAGCAATGAAACATTTTATATTGACCAGAAATATACTTTAGATTGACACCAAGATATAGTAAAACATACCCCAGAAGTCCTCTTCCATTCCATCTTCTTGGTGTAATTGTCAAATTCATTGCTGATCCCTGACGAATGATGGCTAAAGATACCTGTCTGTCCTCGTTGGAAATAGCTTCAGACATCAGCCTTTCCTGCAACCTGTCACCAGCTTCCACATTCCCAAACTTTACTATCTCATCTCCAAGTTGCAAACCATCCACAGCAGCAGGAGAACCATCTGTAATTTCATCAATCATGGCAAAAGGAAGTTTTGTGACAAGATCCTCTTCCATTGGTTCACTTTGAGATGACCCAATGTGCGGTGAAGCTGTTGTATCTGCATGAAATCAAATATCACATAGATGAGCAACTCTATCTCCTCTGGGTCCTCTATAGCAACTCTAACAAATGCCTCTGGGTCTTCTTCAATGCATGTCTCAGGATTTAAAAATATATTTGCATAAACTGCTTTACCAATTACCATAATGCAAGTACAGCGATTCTAATATCAGAAAATTGAGATTATTGTTACCATTTGATGATTCTGCATTTATAACAGTTCCCCTTAAAAACCATTCTCGGACTCTTAACTTGGGGTACTACAGATGGCAGGACTATTAACTAAGCATGTCGAAATTACAGGATTATATATTTTTAAATTAGGCTATATGATGTTCAGTGGAAAAACAATCAAGTTGAGGTAAGAAACTCCCTCCAATCATGAGGTAAGATCTTAATATTTAAAAAGATAAAAGTGGCCAAAGATCTAACAGATTGGAGACACAGTTCCAATAATTATGGCTTTCATCATTTGATAATATACAGTTTGGAGACTTACCAGACCTCCTTGAGGTTGATTGCTCATTCCTTGACAACTTCGATGAGTGTAAAATCTCCAGATTCTTATCAATTTTGTTAGTAACATCCTTGTGATCATTTCGCAGCTCTGCAATAAATCTTAAACAGTGTAAGTGCCGAACATAATATGATGTGCAAAAATGTATTTGAAGCATATATAAGGCACAAACATAATGACTATCAGACAACCAAACCTACCATTATTAATCTATGGTCAACAGAAAAGATGGTTTTATTTTCCTCTACACTGTAAGCCCAATCAGTCCAGAACTCCCTATCCTTTATCCCAACAGACAACAATGTACCATAGCCACACTTTGTTCCTACATCTGGTTCATATCAGTATATCGCTAGTGACCTCATAAGCAAAGAAACCACAATTGCCTCTAGTAAAAGTAAAGGTGCTGGTGAATAAGGGAATATATTTCAGATATCAAAAAGAAAAACATGTGGTAGGGATGCATGTAGGTCAATAAATGGGTACTCACTGACCAACTCTGGTCAGCAAATTCAAGCACAAATGAACAAGCAACTAGGTGAAAGCGCATTTTTAGTTGGGTGGAATGAGTTTTGAGATCATCACTGCTGATGCCAAACCTAGAAAAGAGGCATGCCAACATAAAGTTTCCTGATCACTTGGCAGGGTTTAGGGTTTAGGAGAAAATATATATATAATTGGAAAGAGAAATTTCCTAAAATCATCAAGCTAGAAATATATATAATTTCAGCTTTGGACTGGACATCAACAAGAGCCTCATGCTACATACTCTGTACCAGAGCCTCAATCATCAGGCAGCCTAGTCACCTATTAATAAGAACCCATCATTGCAGCAACTCAATATACAGAATACAAACATAACAACCCATTGAGCTACCCTAGCATCCCCCTTCCTGCCACCCTAAAAGTGCCCACATTCTACTTGTAACATATCATTCAATCCTCGATGCACATCAGAATGAGAAACAAAATAATAAGCTGGTTGAAGGAAACATTAGCTAGCTAAATGGTAGGAAATCACAATCTCAACCAAATTCGAGGGTACGCATACCAGCGAGTGTCTTCCGTTGGGCGAGGACGTTCGGGATGTCGATGTTGGACCGGGGGAAACCCTAGGGGAGCCCAACCAAACGGACAACGTTCAGCACCTAAACTGCGAAACGGGGAAAGATTGTCGGGTTTATGTTAGGGTTTTGGGATCTGAGTGGGACGTACCTCGGCGTCGACGAGGCCCCCGGTGATGCCCGGCCCGCCGGGCGTGGTGAGGCGGGCGATGATGCCGTCCATCTCCGCCTCCAGCGCCCCCCGCCGATCCATCAGCTTCATCGTCTCCGCCTTCACGTCTGGGGCCACCATGATCTCCCCCTCTCTCTCTCTCTCTCTCTCTGCGCGGCGCCGCAAGGAAGGGGACGGGGTTCGCGAGTCGTACTCCGCTGTCTCTGAAGTCGTGTCCAAGCAAGTCCAAGGATGGCTCGGTCGAACGACTGTGGACTGTCCGATCTGAAATCGACGGCCCAGATCGGATGGCTCACTGAAATGGGCCCGTAGGAGCCGTGCGGCGGAGGCGTTTATTTGGTTCCGCGCCGCACCATCTCCTTCTAGAACCCTCAAGCCTGCGGCGGCGCGACGACCCCTTGCCTCTCCCTCCGGCTTCGAGAGATTGTTCTGGAGTCAGATCCGGACCGCGGACTCGAGATTGCGCCGGCCGTCCTCAGCTCCAGGGACTCCTATCCGGTAACCCTAGTTCCTCTCTCCAGTTCATTGCGAGCACCAAGCACATCTGTGATTAGACTAGCAGAGGGGTGAAGGGTCTAAGATTGGGTTTGCTTTTCACGTCGTTAGTGGTTGGTTTGCCTCCGGGAGAGTAGAATGGCTTCGATTCTGTGTTCGGGATTCTGCTGGGGGATAACAAGTTCTTCCTGTTGGCTGTGGTGAAACTGGCTTTAAGTCTGAAGGGTACGTGTTGCCAATGAAAGCTGAATTTCAGCATCCGAATGCTGTGTGAGATTGCAAATCAAATGTCTAGGGACTTAGGCTAGATTGTGCTTAGGAATTTGGAAAGGCACCCTTGCCGACCAAACGCATGTGGACTTGTATTCGAATTAGGAGCACGAATAATCAAACTGTAGGAATTCCTGTCTCCTGAGCGTGTATGGGTGTTTCTCGTCATTTTCAAGCAGCCAGATCATAGGAACTTCTTTATAGATATGCAATGAACAAGCTCTACTGAGCTCCATTGAAGCCTAGTCTTCCTCCAATTCTGAGGAGGTGAACAATAGCACAAGCAGGACAAGAAGTAAAAAAGCGTTCTGCCCAAGTTAAGCATTGCAAAATACATGTGTCAAAAGTATCTGGAATTTAGTGTAGCATGCCTCTGTTACTAACGGATTGTCTGTTAACCTAAAAATTATTGCTGACTAGAGTGAAGACCTTCCTGAATGAAGTGTAATTGGATGTGAACATTTTATTTTTACTAGTATTATTTTGTCTTCTTTGGCTGGTTACTTAAATTGTCATTGGTTTCCTTACTTTGTAAGTTTTATTAGTACGGAGTAGTACTTTTCACCATGATTCTTCTAGTTCATAATATCAACAGCTTGAGTTGTGTGGGCACTGTTGAGGTACATAGCCAATTTAGATCCACGTTACCAGTGTCCCTGTTTTGGTGACCATTTGTGTTGCTTCAGAAAAGTTTTTTATCGCTCAAAGGAACCATGTTCTGTATTTGGTTGGTTCTGATGTATGGATACTGTATGCCCTGAGAATAATCATATAAAAGTTCTCTAGATATTTCAATTCAAATCATTTATGACATGAAGTTTCTATTTTATCAAAATCTTATGCTGTAGACAACCCAACCATTGGCCGTCCTGTCCTATTTGACACTGATCGAATGCTGTTTCAATTCATTTCAGAGATGGGGAACACTGCATCTGTGAAAACTGAGGCTTCAGATTCAGTGGAGCATTCTGCAACTACAGCTCCTGTATCTGAGACAAAGCCGAGAAAGATCTGCTGCGCTTGCCCAGATACGAAGAAGCTGAGAGATGATTGCATCGTGCAGAATGGCGAGGATGCCTGTGGAAAGTTCATTGAAGCCCACCTGCAATGCCTGAGAGCCGAAGGGTTCAATGTCTGACGCCTAGCTGTGTCATGGCAACTCAACACCTGTTTCTGCGATAGTCTGATTTTGATCATAAACAGCATGACGAATGAGAACTTTTGGTACAGTGATGGGAAGAACTCACTGTTTCATTCCTAGACTGCAAAAAAACGCCTCTGAACGTTCCAGTTTGCAATAGGGTACTTATGTGTCTATTTCCAAGGCATTCTGCACCCTACATATATGCAATTCTTGATGATGCTTTATGGAACATTGTATATGGAAATTGCTTGATTGTGGTTCGCTGGCTGGAGATTCTACACCACTGTTGGGAACAATGGTCGCCAGTTTGCTACTAGCTTGAGTTTCAAATAGTTTGATCCTATAATGTATTTATGAAGAAGATATTACACTATTACACCGTTGCAACTTTTTTGCCCGTGGATGTTACCTCCATTGCTCCCAGTTACCAGCGCCACACGGTTTGCTGGTGACTGTGCCATACATGCACTGGTGGCTGATGCTCCGGTGCCGATGCTCTGATCGTGTGGATGGCGTTGGTCCTGCACGCAACTGCCTTTCTCTTCTTCTTCTTTTTTTCCAGGGTTGCGTGGAATGTAAGCGCCAACTTTGTCGCGAATCTGCAGCGTGTAGCTCTCTTTTTCTGGTCTCTTTTATTTTCCAAATAATTTGTGGTGGTGGTAGCAGGCAGCTGCTCTGTTATTTTACGATGGTACATAAACATCTCATCATCAAGTGATCATTGTTGATCATATCTATCAGAACAAAAGAATGCAATGATTAGCTCATTCCGTATATTTATCACTGATTTTTCAATTATCATGTTCTCTTTCATTATCTGGTTTAAAGGCCTGTCTTTCATAGCAAGGCATTAGGATCCAAACGCTTGTATCGTGCTCAATTCTCCCCATATGATCGTCGTCAGAGTCCTCCAGTGGGAGCTCATTATATACTAGGGGTAAAGGAAGGAAATATTTGTATGCAACTAATGTCAATTTGGCACTTGATTTATATGTGACCAGTGACCCACCTATATGAAGGCATGTCTTTGGAGATAACATACCATGTTGGATACTTCGGCAGTTCTATACGTGCTCGAGTTTGTTGGGCTTTCGTAGAAAGGAGATACTCAGCTAGGGGTGATAACGGATCGTGGCTTTTTCTCCTTCACAATCCAATATGGCCCTAGTAAAATTTAGCTCAAAAACTAGTATTATTTTGATCTGGTTCTAATTGAGTCTGATCTTTAAAATTTCTAGTACAAAATTGAGGGTCATTTGCCACCCCGTACTCAGCTATTGCTTAAGGGGAGTCCGATTATCAATTCGGTCGCGTCATCCACCAGCGTTAGTGGCTGCTGGTCATCTTCAAGTGCTATACTGCTACTTGTTGATCGGTCGAATGAAGGACTGATGAACTTCCAAGACGATGTAAAATGCTTTACTATATGTTGTGGTGGCGCAAAATTGACGTTGTGATAGAATTTGTGGCCCTTTGCACTTTGCTGCATACTGTAAGCGCGTATGTGCGTGCTATCGTATCGTATTACCTCTCTGTAGTTAAAACATAGGATCATGCAGTTTTGAGCTATATGCTGAGTTTTTTATTGCTTTTTTCCCTTTTGTTTCTTCTTTCTTTTTTTTTGATCTCCTTTTGTTTCTTCTTTTTATTATTGTTGGGTTTATTAGCTTGTTGCGGAAAATAAGACATCTTGACAAAAAAAATGTCTCACAGGGCTACCTATAACAAAATTTAACAATGACGGAGGAATTGGTTCGCGGTAGGTCTTGCTATCCGCAGCATGCAAGAGCACTTGGGCCCTGTTTAGTTTCAAAATTTAGACACCTAAACTTTAAAAAGCGTCATAAATATGTCACCATAGCATTTCGTTTATATTTATAAATAATTGTCCAAACATTGATTATTAAGCTAAAAATGTTCGTCTCGCAAAGTATAAAACTGTGCAATTAGTTTTTAATTTCATCTACATTTAGTACTCTATATATGTGCCGGCATTTTGATGTGATGGAAAATTTTTTTTGCATAGTAGAATTTGGGAGTGGAATTTAGGAAACAAGGCTTTGGGGGTAAAGCTACTCTGAGGTTCTTTGGAGCGAGGAAAACCATAGGGATTTGAAGGATTTCTATCCTATAAAAAATTCTATATTATTGTTTGAAGCGAAATTCCTCGGGATGAAGGCCGGTCAGAAAGAGAGAAAGTAAAAGCAGAGACTATCCAAATCATTTTCTAAAGTTAAATTTAGCTATTGTTTGAGAGAAAAACGTTTCCAACAAACTCTGTAAATGACCCTATAAATTTAGTAGCTCTCCATCCCACCTCATTCGCTAGCTATTTTTAGCAAACCTAATTCACTGGCCATCTTTACAGAATCCGTTGGATTACTCTGTTATTTGTTAGTCAAATCTAATTTTAAGAGTAGCTAAATCAGTAAATTTGACTAGTCTTTTTAGCTAATTTTTTAAAACGCTCCAACAATCGCTGAATGGCCTCCATATTTATCTCTTTATCTCACTTTCGCAGTTCCGTATCCAGCACCAATATAGTGCTCTAAGCATACCAGTCGAATCACACCTATAACCTATATATATATATATATATATGCTTCGTTATTCTTTAAAATTTAAATAAAGTTACAAAGTTACTTACGAGTTCAGGATTTATTCCTATAATAAATATGTGTAGAGATATAATTATTTTTATTATCTAAAAAATGTGAAAATGATTATATATACGTATCTCATAAAAAAATCGTTATAATCCAACTCGAGTCGAAGTGGTGGAACACCCGGTCACGCCGCCACCAACCCCCTATAAATCCGCCCAGCCCAAGTTGAAAACTCAGAAAAGAAGAATTTTTTCGGTTGTTCTTCCGCTTCGTTCTCACGCAATTCGAGTTCGGCGCCCAGTCCAGTCTCGTGACCCTAGCGCGAGGAGGAAGAGGCGAAGAGAAGATGCAGATCTTCGTGAAGACCCTGACGGGGAAGACCATCACCCTCGAGGTGGAGAGCAGCGACACCATCGACAACGTCAAGGCCAAAATCCAGGTGCGTGCGGCCCCCTTCCGGTTGTTGCAAGCTGCTTGGCTGTGACCTCTTTTCCCCGACGAGTCGAGGGTTCGATCGATCTATCCGCACTGCTCTCGGTGATTTAAGGTTACCTTAGCTGTTACATGTATCAATTCGACCCTAGTTCATCCGGCGTTTCTTGTATTGATCTATCAGATTTGATTCGGGGGATCACCGAGGTATTTCGGATTGCTGGGGGGAAGAGATTGAGCAAATATAGCATAGCCGTTCAGATTGTGTGTTTGACTGCTTGAGCAATATTATGTTTAGTTCCATATATGTATTTTTTTATTTTAAGTAAAATTGTGCCTAAAATTGGATCGGCTTCCGTTAAGCCCTGCTAGAGTTATGCTGAAACAATTATGGTAATCACTCCTCAAATTGAGATTCATCATTCAATAGAGTTTGGAACATGTGTTGTATAGTGAGTAATTCAATTCCTTGTGCTTAGTGCTCACTGCAATTCTTATCAAGTATTCAAGTCCATGACGACAATAGGAAGAATATATTCTCTTGTTTTATTGTTATTTAGATTTTGAATTACCCTTCTGATCTGAAAGGTATAAACGATTCCACTAATTTCATGCATAGAGATAGAGTGGCCGTCTTGATGCCTGCCTATTGTATAGCTCAATATTTCAAAGCATAATGGTCAAATGTATATGCCTGTTTCTTTTTCCTGGCTTATTATGTATCCTTTACTTTGTTCCCCAAGAAATTTTCTGCATCTTTGCTTCTTTTTTTTCAAGTTGACTTGCCTCTGTTTTTAAAAGATAAGGTCTCTGTAAATGTACTCATTGTCCAATCATCATATAGGAAAAATTCATGTGGAATTGTTGTCTCAGCTTTGAGAATTATATCATTTGTTTATATAATCTGTTCCTAGTTCGATCCAAGCCATGCCCCTGATTTTGCATGGGGAAATAGCAATAAACTCTCTTAGTTGTCGCTACAGGCTGCAATCGGACTGAAGAGCTGCCATGTTATTTTGTTCATTGTCGCAGGACAAGGAAGGTATTCCTCCGGATCAACAGCGACTGATATTCGCTGGCAAGCAGCTGGAGGATGGACGCACGCTGGCTGACTACAACATTCAGAAGGAGTCAACTCTTCACTTGGTCCTCAGGCTCAGGGGTGGCACTATGATCAAGGTCAAGACTCTCACTGGGAAAGAGATTGAGATCGACATTGAACCCACTGACACGATCGACAGGATCAAGGAGCGCGTTGAAGAGAAGGAAGGCATTCCTCCCGTGCAGCAAAGGTATGTATATTGCATAGCATTCAGATAAGTTTTGAATTGATGCTACTGCTATCATTTGCTCTTCCAAATGCATCTTTTTGTTCTTAAAGACAGTTATCCTTTCCTGATATGATGCTAATGAAGCAATTTCCGTCGCCCCTGCAGGCTCATCTATGCTGGTAAGCAGCTTGCTGATGATAAGACTGCAAAGGACTACAACATCGAAGGTGGCTCTGTCCTCCATCTTGTCCTTGCTCTGAGGGGTGGTTACTACTAAAATTCATGAACTAGCCAAATAAACCAGTTAATCTGAGGGGTGGTTACTACTAAAATTCATGAACTAGCCAGATAAACCAGTTAAGGTCCGCTGCGAAATTTGCAGACCTAGTGGTGTGGAACTTGCAATGAGATAATAACATACCAGCTTTGCACCTTTGCTTAATGGAAGGGGTTGTCTTCCATGTTATTATCTGATACATGATTTTGACTTCCTGGTTTATCTGCCTCGGCTTTTAACAATTGCTACTATCTCGATCTTTTGTGGAGTAAATAATTTTCAAACCTCGGATGTGATCTACACAGAAGTATATGTGCTAACATTAATCCCGTGACCCTTTTCACCCCAGTTCAGTGATTCTTTAGAAACATTTCCAAGGGCGAAGGCCCTGGTAAATCTTTGCTCTCCAGTTGGCTACAGTAAAAGCTACAGCATGATCACGCAGAGAACAGCAGTTTGATCTGCTTACAAAAAGGACGAGCAGCAGCTGATTAGCTTCCTTCTTCTGTACAACCTCCTAACCCAGAGCTAACCTAGAAGGAGAGCCAAAAAAAACCTATGAAACAGAGTACCTCCTGTTCCTAAGAGGTGGAAGAGGGGAGGGCTTCACTTCAGTGGGCTTTGCGGATAATGGCGGGCTCTGTGAGCTGCCAGACGTCTCTGAGCCTTTGCCACCGTGCTCGCCCTGCCCCTTGCTGCTCCACAGCTTGTCGAAGATCCTCCTGGACCTCGACTGCAGCAGGAGGCCTCCCAGCTGGTCCTTGAAGCTGTTCCTGCTGCCCCTGTGCTCGCTGATCCGGTGGTGCTCGCTTTCCCTTGCGCTCAGGCTTGTCACCTGCTTATTCAGTGTGTTTGGATGCTTCGGTATCCGCCTTTCACAAGGATCACATTGATCTGGCAAAGGCCGAATGCATGCGAGTGCTGTGTTGTCGGTCAGGGCGAGTTCTTTGCTTGAGCCAGCCCTTAGCTGCTGGAAGAAGAGGACCTGCACCACCAATCGGAGCGGCAGGCGGTCATTTTGTGTAGCGTGCATGGATGCATCTGTGGAGAGCTTCTTGACATCCACCAGGCTGCAAATCTTCTTCTTGTCAGCTTTACTTACATCTGGGTGCTCCTGATTAGAAGAAAAAGAAGAAGCAAATTTATCATTCATAACATCAACAAGTCAACAACCAAGCGATGTAAACCATTGACAAGAATATAGGTGCATGAAGTGTTTGTATCTTGAACGTACCTTGAGATATGCATCGACCGCGTAGTACAGGCTGTCATGAACAGGTCTAGCTGCTTCTGGCACGGCTGTTGCTAGCTCAACAAATGCAGACAATGAAAGGTCTGGATCTGAAGCTACTTCAGATAGATAGCCATCAACAAGCTCTCCTACTGACAAAGTTGACTCTTGCTCAAAGTTGAGCTCAATCATCTTTTCATCAGACTTCTCAACAAAACCACCATTATGAGACAATGCAGTTCTTGCGACAAATCTCTGGACAAGATTATGGACCAACTGAACGTCATATGTACCATCATTAGGCGAAGCAGCAGGTAATAACAGATCCTTAACAGTAGCTTTGTGCAACTGGAAACTGATCCTTCTCATAAGCTCTTCCTTCACATGCTCCCCGGCTCCAACTAATATAGCAACTTTCAACAGTTTCAAGAGAAATCTGCAAGAACATCCAGAGCTCTTATCAGACGGCAACAACCATATTATTGTCTCGACTAGACATTGATTCCTTCTCATGTAGTCCTCCGCAACCAAAGCATCATAGGAGTCTGGCAGCCATCTAACTGCATAGGCTTTGAGGGCCTCTCCTATCAGTTCGGGTGACATTCTCCCCTTTGACTTGATAGCAACCATAACTCTCTTGTAGAGGTCAACATCCAATTCACACAAGTCCTCAACCCACCAGTCTTTGGGAGCTAGTGATGCTTTTCCTGTCGACTCAACTATTTCAGCACAAGCTACTCCTTTCTTGCTATTATGACTGTATGACCATGTTACATTGGCTGGATCCACAGACGTCTTCGAGGCGATGGCATCAATACATCTACCCACAACCTTCAGCTCTTCAGACCAAGGTAGCATTGCCTTTGTGCTCTGCAGAACAATGATGGAATCCTTCCAGCTACGAAGGATGCTAGAATTGATAAAGACCTCGATTTTAAATACCATGTTCCCTTTTTCCATATCTTCGGTCATTTCAAGGAACTCAGCTGCACATCTTGCTGCGACAACATTGTGTGGACTGAGGGTGACGACCATCCCATAGCAGAACTTTGCACATATTTCAAATGTTTTCGCTCCCCCAGGAAGGTCATCTATGTGAACATCATCAGTCCCCTCCTCACTGGCCTTAAGAACTAATCTTTGAAGCTTGCTGCTCTTCGACAGAAGGGGAAACTGCATATAACAACAGAATCAAATATAAATGTTTCAGAACTTAGTCATCTCTGTAATAAAAATCAATCGTCACTCATATATTCTTTTCTACATGAATCATATCCAGCATGAAAGTAAAAAATATGTAAATTAAAAACGTAAGTGAAATGCAGATAAGATGCATTAATTTGTGGCTGGACTATTTAGTCCCACAATAACACAATAACAGGACTTTCCATCAGTGGAATTTTTCAGTTAACTATTGCCACAGAATAAAATAATTGAAATGTGAATGAAAAGAACATCTGAAAATCTGGTAGATAAAGGAAAGAGACAGCCGAACAACAACCATATGCAAACCATAAACATGAGGATGTTCTGTTATTAGAGTATGACTTTACCTTGTGTAAGTAAAATTTCACTTCGCCAATATGCACCACAACATCTGTTGCAAGGTCAGAGACCACATACCTGCATGAATTAGCAACAAATTTTAAGCAAAGCATATTGTGGAATGATACACATGTGTGTTTCTCTTAATAGTAAGGACTAAATAAACATTCTAGTAAGACAATAGGCAGCGGTAGTTTCTCTAACTGCTTATCATCTAATGGAGAGTCCACTTTCCAATTACTCATATCTGTCGCTGACAACCTAAGAGGCACCAGAGATTAAGACTCCACAGTCAATTGCATGGCCGACCAATGTATGCCTTTTCATACATCATCAGTTATCACGCATATCGACATCACCATACGCATCAAGCTTATCTTAGGTTCTGAAGATCTGTCAAAGACCTGCACTACCGGCCAATAATGGAGGCAAACATGTGGCAGCTGTTTACTAGACTGTATAACTTGCTTTCCAGTTATTCCAGTTCAACTAAGAAAAGCAACCAAGAGGCACCACTCGAGTTGTTAAACAGCACAGGTACCATGGGGTAGCCACTAAGATCCAAAATAACCCATGTTCGCTTGAGCTTAACACCATCCCTTTCTCCCTTTCAAGGAGCATCTGGATGACTCAAACTCAGATTGCTTGTGATTTCTTCATGTGGTAAACCAACTGCAAAAGCGTATCACCACAATATCCCATATAACATTCTAAGCTTTATGCCACTTACCACTGGCACTTTGCACTCATCAGTGGTACAGGAATACTACTGGATTGTTTCAAAAGACAAGTGGTGACGAAGCAACTTGCGGCGGATTCTTTAACTGAGGGAAAAGTGAACACTGATCAATGATTAGGAAGATGGTGAGACAACCATCGTTTTCTACTTTCCTTAACAATAATCTAACCCAGCTAACTTTACTGAGCTCCCCAAATCAAACAGGAAGACGTAGTGATTAGGAAGGCGGTGAGATGACCATCGTTTTCTACTTTCCTTATCAATAAACTAACTCAGCTAACTTTACCAAGTTGCCCAAATCAAACAGCAAGGCGTAGTGGTATCTACCATATAATAATACTACAGTAAAGCATAATGCTCCTACCTTTCAGATCTGACCTGCACTAGCCACAAAAGGGCAGAGAGAAAGCAAGTACAAATTCAGAACAAAAAGCCTACAACAAAGCTCTCTTTTCTAGCCATGAAATAAATTATAACAGTCCGATTTCAAACGCAAGCACAGCACTAACGGATACCAAGAAACCCAGGATAAACAAGAACACTGAAATTAAACTAGGGTGCAGCTGGATGGCCCAATGATGAACCGCATCTCGGCAAGAGTAATTTTTTAATCAGAGGATTGCCCATCACTGTAAAATAGAATCGCTGAACAGCTAGCAAGTAGTGTGGCGACAAGGGAATGGACACAAACAACTAATCCCAAGAAAAACAAGGAATGCCAGCTTGAAAGATCAGAGGAGAGAGATTAAAAAAAAAGAAGAATTGATTTTTTGATGGATCTAGCTCAGAAAACTGCGGCATGGAACAGATTGAGCAGAATGCGGAGAATACTCAAGACCCGTTTAAAAAAGCAGAAACTGGTAGGAAAAAAGAAAATAACACAGTCTGACAGTCAACTCAAACGGCGACTCAGCGAGTTGAGATGGAAAAGGTCCATATTTTGGAAGAAACGGAAGGTACGAACAAATTTGGTGGTGTTGGCAATCAAAAGGGAGCTTACACATAGCAAAAGAAAAATTCCAAGTACAATATCACGTCGAAATCAAGGGACGAGGCACGAAAGGACAAAAGAGTCGGTTATTCTGAAACCAAAGCAGGACAGTCCAAACAAGAACATGGTGATGCAAGCAGCGCTGGTCTCAAACCAAACCCCATGTTAGCGCCCGCCACCTTCACCGCTGTGCCACGAAACTTTCCGGACACGGATTAACCTACGTAGCTCCTTGAAAGCAATCCCTCCGAACTCGAAAATGAAAAAAAAAGATGAGATTTTGATGGCACCTCCCAATGGAGGGGAACACTGTTGCATCATTCGCCCGCGCCGGGAGAGTCCAAGCAGGACGTACTCGAGCGTCCAGCAAAGAAAAGCACGGGCTATATATTTCGCAAGATCAAGAAGCGGCGATCCTAGGGAGCAGCGCCGGATAGATGGCAAAGATCACGGCACCGAGACTGAGCCGGAAGAGAGAGTGTGAGAGAGAAGGGAGGCGTGTGCTCACCGGGCGTCGGCGCCGTCGGACTGGAAGGCGTCGGGCTTAGAGCCCAGCTTCATGAACTTCATTCTCTTCCGTTCCTCTTCGCCTCCCCGGCCGCGGCCGGCCCCCGCCTCGGTCTCCTCGTCCTTTTCCTCTCCCTCAGAGCCGTGCTCCCATGCACCGCCACGAGAAAGCAGTGCGGCGCTGCTCGCCCTCCACCGAAGAAGCGGTTGGTGAACGGGGATTGAATCGAACGCGGCAATTAAGGGGGGAGCAGTGTGCTGGGGAGGAGGGAGAAGGGACGGCGACGAGCAGGAGGAGGAAGGAGGAGGCGAGAGCCAAAGCCAATGATGCCGTGGCGTGTGAGTGATGGGATATTATTAACTTCCCTCCCTGCACTGCACCCAACGCCCTCTCGCTCGCACTGCTGCTGTCTGGCCTCCGCCTGCCAAAGCCGCCCTTCTCGTTGCTTGTTGCAATGTCAATACTGTTCAAAAAGAACGTTGACATTAACAAATACTAAATATAGATAAAATTAAAAATTAATTATACAGTTTTGTTGCACCATGCGACGAACATTTTAAACCTAATTAATCAATGTTTAAATAAGTATTTATAAATACAAATAAAATACTATAATATCGTATCTATAATATTTTTTAAACTTTAGCATTCTAAAGTTTGAAGCTCTTTAGATACCAAATTCAACCCCCAAATTCTACTATGTAAAAAGAAGATTCACATCACATCAAAATATCATAACATACATGAAGTACTAAATGTAGATGAAATCAAAAACTAATTACACAGTTTTGTTTTATTTTACGAGACGAACATTTTAAGCCTAATTAATCAATGTTTGGATAATTTTTCACAAATATAAATAAAATGTTACAGTCTTCTAATGATTGTAAACTCCTAAATTAGGAGCTTACAAATTGGGATTTAAACCAGGCCTAACTCCCCCTAGACTGTGGCGTACACCGTAGTAGCCTTTTCCGCCCTCCCTATACGGCTGCCCCCTGCGCCCTGTTGCTGCCTGCCTGCGCTGTGCGCCTCTTTTTCTTCACTCCGACGCTCTGCTCTGAGAACAGGACCCCATTCCGGCCGTGGGAACATATACTACTGTAGTGTATCGCAGTGCTTGCTCACTCCACGATTAATTAGCCGGCCTAATTGCGCGCTTGTTAGTTTTGCTTTTAGCGTCGCCTTCGGCTTTTGCTAATTCTTAGCATTTTTCAGGGTGCGCCAGCCGCCAGGTGGTGGTGCGTCTGGTGTCATCCGTGACTCTGTGTGTGAGCCTTGGCGCTTCACACTTCACACAGCACAGCACGGGTCCTTTTCCGTGTGCGGCCGCGCGCTCCAGGGCTGCGAGGAGGGAGGAGGGCCATGTTTTCTGTGGAGAAACTTTCAGGCGGCAGGCATAAACGAGGCAGTGACGTCGTACAGCAGTATCCTCTCTCTCTCTCTCTCTTCTAGAAGACTTGCCCAAGACTTCCAATTAAGCAGTTCTGAACTCCGCCACATTGCTGATCATCATCCGGAAAAGATGAGAAATCTTACTCCTTTTCAGTTCAGAGATTTCTTCAAGCCCATTTTCTCACCTTTCAGACGGCGCCTGACGTTTAAAAAACAAAAGAAACACCGCAAGTTTCTCGCAAATCCGCCTCGTTGTCAAAATCTCAGGTTTCCCTTGACGAAACCCGCTAATGGAGTTGGTTGGTGAGGTGTGATATCCGGAGTGAGCAGACACCGCATCAGGCCTTCTCCGATGGTTGTCTTTGCACTGCTCATAAATTTTTTAATCTGTGAACGGTGCAAAAAGTTAAGAGCCAACTCTTGTCTAAGAGACAGTCTCATACACGTATTTCGAGATTATATGAGGATGATGTGTGGGGTCATTTATGTTATGAGCTCGATGCTAAGAGCTGGATCACTGAAGGAGCTGTCTCTTTGAGTGCTTAGAACTGGCGTGCTAGCTCAACCATTGGAGAAGGCATCAGCCAGTGGGCAGCCATGCATGTCAAACTGACGACCAGATTTACAAAGTCATTACATATATAGTGTATAATATGCGTACGTCACTTCCGCGGGCGAACTCCTTCTGAAACTCTGATCCATTATTTTCGTACTAGACGTACGCGAGTGCATTTGAAAACAGAGATGTTCGCTGGAAACTGAACAGAGAAATTCGTACGCTCAGTGATGAGATCGAGCGAGCGAGCGATCGTTTGTTTATTATAATAAGGTTTTGCCTACTTGTACAGCCAAAGAAAAACTAACAGGCTCGTAAAACCAGTATGTTGACCACGCATGTGCTGCGGAGTCAGAGACGTTCTCAGCCTTTTGCCTCTCCTTGGACGATAAAGTTCTGGTGACACGTAAAAGGGCTCATCCTCATCTCGATCTTTCCTTCAACCTTTATTACCTTTGATTGAAGACCGGTAATTATATTGATGCATTGTCATTGTGCATGTTAACCACCTTCACCTTCAGTAGCTTGTTGAAACCATTGCACTCCATATTCTAGAATTCACCCCATCGGGTACCAACTAAAAAGCCCTTTTGTGAGTCTATGCCCTAGCAGAGGTAGTAGAGCTTGCAGGTTAATCGACCGGAGCCACCAGCCATTTCACCTTTCACGGAGAAGCTCGCCTTCGCTCTCGCCGCGCTGGAGGAGGGCACGTCACGCTCCAGGAATGGATGGATGGGCTCTGAAAAGGATAGCGAGGGAGAGGGAGAGGATCGTCTGAAAACAATAGGTTAGCCAAAAGAAAATAAAAGCTTAGCCGCAAAAAGGCAGCGTGATCCGCGATTAATTCGATTCGATTTGCATCTCGGCCGACCTCTAATCAGTTAGGCCCATGGCAATTAAGCCGCGCGCGCCCAACCGACCTCCACCGGCATCTCACGCGTCCCTCGCTCGCCACCGTACCTTTCTCGCCGGCCGCCACGCGCGTGCTGCCGACGCCCACACCCAACGTCCCTACGCCAGAAACGGGAGCGGCCTCGGCCGCGGCCAGCCGGCGTGAGGGAACTCGTTCGAGCGAGGCGGCCGGCGGGGGCTTTGTTTGTTTGTTAATTCGCCGGGGGATGGAGACATGCACAATGCAACACTGGGGGTCGGCCGGCGGCGATAGGCCAAAGTGATCGCCATCAGGGAGTTAATGAAGATGCTCATCATCATTAACTGCTAATGATTAGCTTGCGAGAAAGGTGGTAGATTAACATCATCTTACTCTTGCCTTGACGCAAACCAGCTGCTGAGATACTGTAGGTAACATGCACCCTCTCCGTCCGAAGCAAGGCTGCATGCTGTCTCTCGCCAGCAAAAAAAAAAAAGAAGAAGAACGCAATGCAAGTAAATGTTGTGAGCCGCCCGCCTACAGAACTGAAAGCACGACCCTTTTGATTCCTTTTGTAGGGCACGCTGCATGGCATGGACCACACACACAGACACCGTACGTTCTCTCATGACACGTTGATTAGTGGCAAATCTAGATCATCAATCAGGCCACGCTATAGTCTGTATATAAACTGCATATATGCATGACACTGCAATGATGCATCCGGCCACGCAAGTGTGCGTACGAAACAAAGCTATAGTATTTTCGGCTGGGATCTCTCGATCATGTGTATAGTTAAGAAGATCGATCTCGCTCCTAGTTCTAGCTGGGTAGAGAACGTACATATACTTGCAGTAGTACAGCAGCAGTAGCAAGTAGTTGTGGAAAATTAAGAAACTAGTTGCAAGGACAGGGCTGGTGGTTAATTAGAGAGACAGTGCCTCGACAAGGGCACGTTGCGAGATGCAAGTCACCGGCAGGCGGCCGGGCTTCTCCGGTGCAAGGCCGAGCATATTCACCGCGAATCGCGTAGGTCGCGGAGAGAAATGATGGCGGATCACCAAGCAAATGCATGCAGCGCGATCGACAATTAATTAAACTAGGCGCCACGACGAGGGGCTGATCGCACCGACCGGGATCAAAACTTTAAAACCACTTGATCGGATGACGTACTAATGGATTATTTCATTCTTTGCGCGCGCCTGCATATAGTTTATTTTTAACATGGTTTTAACTAACGGAAACCGACGACATAAAAATGACCTGTAAAAACCGTCTCGAATGATTTTTTTTTGACGGGAACTTGGATGATGTACGTAGATGTAATTGATGATCGATATTCTGTGCTATATAGATTAATTAATAAATTAAAATCATGGACACCCATGTACGCTAGGTAATGTTAACCAACACCGGTACGTTAACCGTTTTTTGTAATTCGACAGTTGGCCGGGCATGCCTTGGATCGAGGCCATCATAACCCACGCCTCGATCAAGGCACAAACACGACACGCCCGTTGGTCCCTTCCACACTCCAATGTGCTTGCCCATGCCCAGCAACTACTACTGGTAGTAGAGACCTGTATGTATGCTGACTAGACTGCACGAGCCTACCCCCATGGTACGTACTAAGTCAACACGACGACGGGGCATGGGCATGGATGTCAACGCACGACCTGTCCGGCGATCATATCCTGCCAGGCCATGCAGGGCCCATGGCCGAGGCGTCCCGTGGTTTGTCTCGTCGAGCTCCCTCTGTCTCTGGGTTCCATCGTCATCCATCCAAGCGCCGCGCGTGCGCCTGCTGTGGCCTCTTTTTTTTTAGGGAATGCTGCGGCCTGATTGATTGTCTGGTAGCGCGCGCGGGCACACGTGGGCTGGGGGCCTGGGCTATGGGCTGTTGCGGTACTGGCGGCCCGTGTAGGAGGAAACGGGTCAGCCCGCTCGCCACACAAAAGTGCTGCTGCTGTGTCGTGGCCTCGTGGGGTCCAACAACCGAGTGACTACGACGGCACGTCTGCACGAGTACATTTCCTCGAGTACCGTACCACGACGAGAACTACTCCCTCCGATCAAGGTGGAGATGGCAATGCAGAGCGTAGACTTACCAACCCGCAACCCGTTGCCTTTTAGCATCTCTAAAAGTGTCCAATAAACAATTCCAATAGTTGATATTGAAAATAAAAATGAAAAAACAAGGCTATAACAGTTGTCTAATTTGTCTAAGTGCTCAATACCAAACACACAATGAGCTAAATTTACTCTCCTCTCTGCACTCTCAATCCAAAATGACAAGGAAAAAATATACTGCCTTACAAAAAGTGTTGGACCTATAAAAGTGTTGGAGTATTTTTTTTGCCAGGTCCAAAACTAGCTTTTTTTGGGCTTTTATCTTTTAGATATTTTTGGGATACTCTAAATATAGTATTTTTATTATATAAAAAATAATATATAATTTAAAATGAAAGCAGTAGTACATAAGCTAGTTTATAGTTTGAAAAGTCTGCATCTTTATTACCGTGAGTAGAGTTGGTTTTAGTCCCAATTTGGGACAGGAAGAAATTTTCTCCGAGTCACGCGAAACGACGAAGTAAGTTGGGTCCATGCGTGAATGCACACAAGAGTGGGTGCGCGCGTACTACCGTGTTTCGAGATTTGCACGATGAATATGTGGTACTCCTGCAGTGCTGCACCTCACGTCTCCATCATCTCCGATCCCGTCTCAACCGAATCTTGGGGTGGCACATCAGGCCAGCTGCAAGGTGGCGAACCTACCATGCATAAAAGGTGCCGTGTCTCAAACATGGCGACCTAACCCCTAGAGAGTAGAGACCTCGCTCCTCGTGTAGGCCGAGAGAGCGACCTCACCGGCGAGCACTTTGCCCAGTAAACGGCCTCCTCCTATTCCTATCCCACACATCGATGTGCTCCTATATACTAGATGCTTGCTAACCCTAAAGCTGGCCGCCGGCTCGTGTCCGTGTGTGTAGCCACACAGCAAAGCAAACACACGCTAGGTTAGGTGGTTGGAGTTTACGAGCGGGACAAGCGGAAGCCGACGTTGTTTGGTGGTCACCTCTCTTGGACGGGCGGCTCAGGCTCTATCGAATATCGATGGGGGAAGGAACTGTTGGCTAATGGAGGCGACGTGACGCGACGCTTGATCTCGATCGCCGGCAAGCCGGCCGGCCGGGGACCTCACCAGCAGAGGTTGCCCACCTATCTGGCCTCTAGAATCTAGGCTCGGATACGGACGACGGCCCAACAGAATGTTGCCCCACAAGGCACTGTGTACGTACATCGATCGGCAGCTGAGCTGATCATCATTTTCGCTCGCTCTCTCTCTCTCTCCGAACCGAACCGAATTTGTCTCTGCGTAATTTCAGAGGGGATCTAAAACCGAAACATATTGCACGTACATTCTTTCCGAAACTTGAATCGAATCAAACCGTGTGGCCGCAGCGCGGGCAGCACAGATCGAGAGCCACGGCGATCGTCTATCATCTGAGGCAGGCGCCCGTTACGCGTTGGTGCCGCAGGGCGGACGGCACCAGACACTCCGACCCGCTCTAAAGTTTCAGGGTAGTGCATGCGGAGCGTAGGTGATCGATGGATGGATGCACGAACAAGCCACTTTGCCTACCGTCCTCCCCATCAGGTCGGCCGATCCCAACCACTGCCACGTACGCAACCACACGTGTGTCGGGCGTCCTGCTTGCGGCTAGCTGTTCGTGTCGGCGACCGGCCACGACGTACGGCTAGCTGGTCTCCTGGCCGGCCGGAGCTGAGAGTCGGGGGCCGGGCCGTTGGCCCGTGCACGCGCGGGCGTGGCCCGGAGGCGCCGTGGCGGGTGGGAGGTTGGCCGTCAAAGGCGCTGTGCTCGCTCGTGCGGTGGGGGCCGTGTCGTCGGGCGGCGATCATCCATCGACTTGCTCGGCCGCGTCACGGATCCACGGGGCACGTACGGCCACACAGTGCGCGTTGTACGGGAGCGTACGTGTCCCTACGGGATGGATCGATCGGAGCCACACGAGTCAGAAATCGGGACGGGACGGGACAGGCCACCAAACTGGAGTCCGGCCGCGCCGGCCGGGTCCATCCCGTTGGACGCCACCGCCCCATAGCTCGTCTCGATCAGTCGAGGCGATCGAGCTCGCATGATGCATGCGGTCCTGCCTCGGGAACGTACGGGCCGGACGGTCCATCACTCACCCCGGAGCACGGCTCATGCGCAATCATGCCGTGCGCGCGTCGTCGCGGCAGCGCCGATCCGATCGCCGCCGTGGGATCCCGCGAAATTTCCCTGCACCATTGATTCGTTCACCGTAGGGACCTTAACCCCGTGATTGGTTTTATCTCAGCTGCTGTAGGCTCGGTAGGGACGACGCTACTGTTGCTACGAGACCCTGCCTAGTGCCTACCACTGCAGGCACCAGCAAGCAAGCAGTCCGAGAGCTCACGTGCGGATTGGGTACGCCGGTGCAGACACCCGGCCCCGGCAGGCAAGACGCCGCTGAGGCGAGGAGGGACCGCGTGTCAACCTCATCCGGGCCGTGCAAGATCCCGCACAGAATCTTTCTCGTACGCGCGATCATGAACCTTGTTGGTGCACGGGACGGGACCAGACAGAGCTGAGCCGCGCGCCCCACCACCGGCGCCAGGTTCGGCGCGTCGGCCGGTTTAGTTTCTCCGGCGAGATCCGGGCCGCCGACGTCTCGAACCGAACGGCCGAGATCGCGCGGGGGGCCGGGCCGTGCGGCCGCCCCCTGCTGGGCCGGTGGGCTCGCCTCGGCCACGCACCTCGCGTGCGCGTCCATGATTGCGCGCCGCTGAAAACCTGCCGAGGGTCGAGCGCGAGCGGGGCGGGCATGCGTGCGTGATTGCGCGAATCATGACCGTCCGTCCCACGCGCGCGGTTACCGACGGCGGGCACGGGGGTACTCCGTGCTCTGTTGCTCTCGCCCTGCACTTTTCCCTTTGTCAGACGGGATCATTGAGGGCGGAGAGGGGGGAGGTGATTGGATGGGCGTGGTGACCAGGCGAGTGAGTGCTTCCAACTTCCAAGACTGACAACGGGAGAGAATGGATGGAGAGTGCAGTTTCAGCATCGGCCATGAGTGATTCCCGACCAGCATTCTAATCCTCCTAGAATACCCAGTCGGCTTCACATCGTACGACGACAGATTTGCTTTGGGTGTCTGACTAACGCCGTCACTCCTGCAGATAAGAACCACCACGTCCGCCCAACAATGCCCAGCCCAGGCTTTCAAATGATCATACTCACCTGCCCAAACCTTTAGCTGCTAGGCCGATAATTCCCTTGGCACTCGCAAACGGATCCGCAACTCTTCTGATCCATGCAACATGGGCCTCGAATCTCGGTGCAAGACATCTATCTAGATTGCACGTCTCCAACACTAAATCATTTAGGACACAAGAACATCTATTATTGTTTGCACTTCCAACTCACTTGTTAACCTTGTTCCAAAAAAAAACTCACTTGTTAACCTCTAAAACTCAACATGAAACGTGTAGTCATACATTTTGGAGCAAGCAGAAAAAAGACCGGTACATTCTGGGCATGTTTCGACAGAGCAAAATGCGCCCTGTGTTTACCCTGTGTTTATATACCGTTACCGGTCAGTAGCCGCTCTGATCCCCAACTGCGCATGCAGCGAAGGGCCCGAAGTGTGCAAACCTTTCAGGGGGTAATACCGGGTTCCTTCCGTATGGTCAGTCACATAACTCACATATTTACATTTCTGCTACGCGAGCTGCGCACAAGAAGATGCAACGAATTTATAAACTCAGTTTGATGCGCCCTGTGATTCTTTAAGCATTTCTCTCAATCTCAGGACTTCGCGGCAGCTCTGAGAAAGCTCCTTCTTCAGCTTGGTGGATGCTTCTTGGTATTTGGCGTCCATGGTCTTCATCTCATTCACCGCTTCTTTGAGCCGTCCGCGGTGGGCTTCAAGCTGCGGTTCCAGCGACCGGATCTGCAAGCGAAGCTTTGTCTTCTCTTTGTTATTTGCCACAGCATCCTGTAAAACACAAGAATGTCATGCTATATGCACTTTCACATAACTGGCCACCTACTGAAGCAACAACATAGACAACTGTTATCGAAGTTTAGCAAGTTGACACAATTTTTGAGAGGCCAACTGGGAAAAATGAGTTAGGTTCCTTCGAAAATTAAATGACGTGAAACAAGAGAGAAACTACGGTTAAAAAGGACCCAGTCAAATTATTCAAATTTTGATCCAAAATCAACATCTCCATGTTCAGAACTTCAGGCTGTGCATATCAAAATAGTATTCAAAGATGTGTTCCAAAATACTTGCATACTATCAGTAAAATGAAACGAGAGCAATAAAACAGGATCCTGTTGGAGTCTTGCACATGCTATGAATTTACTTTCAAAATGCAGTAGAGATAAAGGTAGAAAGCAACCTGCAACCTTTTTCTAAATGAAATTCAAACTCCCAATAACCTTAATCAATAGTAGACAACAATGCGATCGTCAGTGCTTACATTTTTCATACTGATTTCCATGCTAGATATCCTAGAACTCAACTCATCTATTGTAGCTTTGGCATGTATTAACTGCATGAAAGAGCAATATGAACAAAACAAGTTAGTTTTACTGAGATAACTTGCGGTTAGTAATAAATAAAGCAAACTTGCCTTTCTGTTACAATTCTCTTTCAAAACCTCTGCTTCATTGACGATTAACCTCATCTTCTGTGTCTCAGAAAGTAAACTATTGCGCTCTTCGGTAATCATCAGAAGTTGTTTGTGAAGGTCCTGTTCAAAATGAAATCAATAGAAGACTAGAAAATAAACCTACCAAAGTTTGCATTCCCAGGAAAAATAACTTTACATTTAGTATTAGTAGAAATATCCAATAAGTGACAACACTTCCGGTTGTTATAGCTAACATTATTAGCAAGAAACATTGGCCAATTGCTGCTCACTGGGAAATGCTAAAAGCAAAATAGCTCCTCCAGTTATAGTTTCCCATGCAAGTATTATTATTGAACCATGAGGCCCATGACAATGTGATGTAAAACACATACCATTTTATATGGTTTCAGAGCAAGGGTAAGGTGTCTGGTGGATATGGGACTGCTTGTTCAACAAAACAAGCCCCATGTGCAGCGGGTCATCAACCAGATTTAGGAGCGACTGTGGAGCTTGGTTGGAGCAAATTAAAGGATGAAGGCCCTATCTTTAGGATCTTGGGCCCTGTTTGTTTGACTTGTAAATTATATAAGCTGGATTATGTGCTATGGGTAGTATAGTAAAAGAATCACCAATTCACCATGGGACCAATAAACTGAAATAAGCTACAAATGTGTAGCTTATTTCAAATTATTTGTGGTCCTAAGGTGGTTCCAGAATGGGTTTTCACCATACTACCCTTGAATTATAAAAAAACTCGACTATGGTGGGAGACTCCCACCAGACTTTGTTCTAAGAAGGTGCCGTGCTTCAAACCCTGGTTGGAACATGAGTTTCAACGGCTCCCGGAGTTTAACGCTCTAACCGGTCCACCGCGAGAAGCTAAGCCTACCCTTGAATTATAATCTAGTATGGATTATAATCTGTATTAGGAAATGTATAGCTGATTGTAGCTTGCCATGTATAGCTGATATGATTTACTTGTACTAGGATTGTTTCATTGTAACACAAGCCATATTGGCTATATATATGAGAAGTCACCCCCCTGATTGGGTGTGGTGTTTTCCCCATTCTCTCTCTACATGGTATCACGAGTCCAAGGACCCCCGCCCCCCCCCCCCCCCACTCCTCCACCTTCCGCTAAACCACCGATCGCCGCCGCCTGGCCGCGATCCGATCCCCTGCGCCGAGCTCCTCCCTCGGCTGCACCCTACCACCGCCGCCACCCCTGGCCGCGGTCATCTCCCTACCCCTGCTGCCGCCGTCTTTTCCAGCCGCCGCATCCCAACCTCCTCTGTCTTGATTCCATCTGCTCCGCACGGGCGCCGCCATGACCGACACCGGCTCGGAATCGACCAACTCCTCCACCCTCTCTGCCGACAGCAGCCCATCCTCACCAGGGGCACAGGGCGGCGCCGTCGGCCATCTCTTCGTACACCCCTTCGCCCCCGTTAACGTCAAGCATCACGTTCCGATCACATTGGAACTCAAGGGCGGCAAGTTCGGCGTGCTCCACCACGTCGACGGCTGCCCTCCACCGCGCGCCACCGATCCCGCATGGCAACAGGCGGATTGCTGCGTCCGGAGTTGGATCTTCGGCTCCGTCCCCGTGCTCGACATGGCCATGGACGGCACTTCGCAGACGGCGCAACAGCTCTGGGAGGCCATCGACGGCCTCTTCCAGGCGAACAAGGCGCAGTGCGCCATCTTCTTGAGCCACGAGTTCCACTCGCTGACTCAAAGAGACGCCTCCATCGACGACTATTGTCTGCGCGTGAAGACGACCGCCGACAAGCTTCGCGACGCTGGCCACCCCATCTCTGAGCCCACCCTCGTCCTCAATCTGCTCCGCGGATTGAACGAGTGCTACTCCACCACCGCCGATGACATCGCCGCCACCAGCCTCACCCACTCCTACGCGCGCGACCAGCTCACCCTCAAGGAGCTGCGCCTCACGAACGGGAAGAAGGTTGTCGCCGGCTCTGCTTCATCCTACGGTTCCTCTAGCTGCCGCGGACAGCCGCAGGCGCCGCAACAGCAACCGCGCGGCGACGGCCAGAGGCGGAACTTCAAGAAGGGTGGGCACAAGACCGGTGGCGGAGGCGGTGAATACGGCGACGGGAGAGGTTTCGGCGGCGGCGGCGGCTTCGGCGCGCACGGCGGTGGTTTCGGAGGCCCGCAGCGCCCAGCTCCCCCTATTGGGCCCTGGTTCTATGTGAACCCGGGCGGCCAGTCCTAGGCCGGCTCTGGTGGGCCACAAGGCGTCCAGCCTTGGCGCCCCTCGCCTGGGCTGTTTGGGTCCAGGCCCACAGCAGCAGCAGGCCTACATTGCCTTCGCCCCTCTACAGTTCTCCCCCGGGCCGTACGCAGCGCCACCGGCCCAGGCCCAGTCGTGGGAACAGGCTGGGCTCATTGCGCCCTTGCAGCAGATGTCGGTCCAGGGGACTTCCCCCTGGGTGGACTCCGGGGCCTCCTCCCACATGACGTCATCGGATGGTATACTCCTCAGACGACTGCCCACCTCTATTTCTTCCATTTTAGTATGCAATGGTACTAGTATCCCAGTTACATCTCACGGTCACTCCGTTTTGTCCACCACAGCGTCCACTTTTGCCCTCAATAATCTTTTTGTCGTACCTTTGATAGTCCAGAATTTACTTTCTGTTCGTCAGGTTACTCGCGACAACCACTGTTCCATTGAGTTTGACGCTTTCGGTTTTTCTATAAAGGACATTCCGACGGGGCGCGTGATTCTTCGCTGCAATAGCGATGGGGATCTTTACACTCTGCAGCCCTCCACCACCACTGCGTCTGCACTTGCCACCGCCTCCTGCTCACTGTGGCACCAGCGGCTCGGTCATCCCGCTCCAACAGCCTTAGCTCGATTAAATAAAAACCGTTTACTGTCTTGTAATAAAACAGGTCGCTCGCTTTGCCATTCATGTCAGCTTGGCAAACACACATGCCTGCCTTTTACTTCATCGAGTTCTCATATTGCTGGACCTTTTGAGCTTGTTCATTGTGATGTTTGGACCTCGCCAGTGCCTACTATCTCTAGTTTCTCGTATTACCTAGTGATTTTGGACGATTTCTCACACTTATGTTGGACATTCCCCCTCAGACGCAAGTCTGACGTCCACCAGACCATTGTTGATTTTGTTGCTTATGTTCGCACTCAGTTTGGTCTGCCCGTTAAGTGTTTTTAGGCTGATAACGGCACAGAGTTCGTCAACAATGCCACGTCCACCTTCTTGGCGGCCCATGGCACCCTATTACGGCTCTCTTGTCCGTATACCTCTGCACAAAACGGAAAGGCTGAGCGTGTTCTCCGCACACTCAACAACTCCGTTCGCACGCTCTTGCTCCATGCGTCCATGCCTACGTCATACTGGGTCGAGGCCCTTGCGGCTGCCTGCTACTTGCTTAATAGGCGCCCCTCGTCCTCCATCCACCACGAGGTCCCCTACACACGCCTGTACCGCGAGTCGCCCAGCTATGACCACCTGCGAGTTTTCGGGTGCCTCTGTTACCCCAATCTCTAGGCCACTTCTCCACATAAGCTGGCTCCTCGCTCAGCGGCTTGCGTGTTCCTCGGGTACCCTACAGCTCACAAGGGATACCGCTGTCTCGACTTGTCCACTCAACGCATCATCATCTCTCGCCACGTCGTCTTCGATGAGTCGCGTTTCCCTTTTGCAGACGTTTCACCTGTTTCAGGCCCATCATCCCTTAGACTTCCTGGCTGATGATACTGTGGATACTATGCCTTGTTCTACTAACCATGCAGCTCGTCCTCCGGCGCCAGCGGTCGCTCCATTCTTAGCTAACGTCGAGCAGCCGACCCCTCTCCTCGCGACTTGTGACCCACACACAGTCCGGCGTGATTCCGCGCGTGCAGTACAAGGGCCTCGCCGCCATCGTCCCGTCGCCGGATCCGTCGAACTACCGCAGCGGGCTCGCCGATCCGAACTGGCGTGCCGCCATGGCTGATGAGTTCAAGGCCCTGATCGACAACGGCACCTGGCGTCTCGTTCCACGCTCGCCTGGTGCCAACGTCGTCTCCGGGAAGTGGATCTTCAAGCATAAGTACCACTCCGACGGTACTCTTGCTCGGCACAAGGCGCGCTGGGTCGTCCGCGGTTTCTCCCAGCAGCACAACATCGACTACGACGAGACGTTCAGCCCGGTGGTCAAACCAGCAACCATACGGGCTGTTCTCAGCATCGCCACCTCCCGCGCCTAGCCCATCCACCAGCTCGACGTGAAGAACGCCTTTCTTCACGGCCACCTCGACGAGACTGTCTACTGCCAGCAGCCGCCTGGCTTCGTCGACCTCGCCGCTCCAGACTATGTCTGCCACCTGCAGAAGTCATTGTACGTGCTCAAGCAGGCACCGCGGGCGTGGTACCAGCGTTTCGCCTCCTTCATTCGCCAGCTCGGCTTCGTCGCCTCGGCCTCCGACACCTCCCTCTTTGTGCTCAAAGAGGGCGCGAGCATCGCCTACTTGCTGCTCTACGCACGAAGCATATCGAGATCGTCATTCAGTTTGTTCCTGAGAAGGTGGCGCTTCGTCAGGTCCGGGTTTTTCATGTTCCCTCCGCTCATCAGTTCGCTGACATCACGACCAAGGGACTCCCTGTACAGCTCTTCACAGAGTTTCGGTCTAGTCTTTGTGTCCGTACTTCTCCCGCTACGACTGCGGGCGGGTATTAGGAAATGTATAGTTGATTGTAGCTTGTCATGTATAGCTGATATGATTTACTTGTACTAGGATTGTTTCCTTGTAACACAAGCCATATTGACTATATATATGAGAGGTCACCCCCTTGATTGGGTGTGGTGTTTTCCCCATTCTATCCCTCTACAATCTGAAACAAACAGGGCCTTAGTCAATCCTAGGTCAACACTCACTAGGTGTTCCCTACTCCTCCAGAACTCTTTCCATTATCTAAAAAGAATGTTGTTCCCTACTCCTAACCCCTTTTTCGCTCTTAACACGCAGGGGGGGTTTGGTTTCATAATGTTAAAAAATTTTGGAGCCCAAAGAGAAGTAGAGGACAATAAACAGACACTGCAAGACTTACATTTTCACCTACAGCACCATCAATGGTTCTTCCTTTTTCCACAACTTGGTCAGATCCTTTACAAGCCTCGCTGCTGCATGAGACATTTCTGCTGTCAGTAGTAAAAAAGCCTATGCAAATCAAGCTGGGAATGGTTCAAGAACCAAACCAAATCCACACCTATCCATACTAATTCTAGCATATTTACAAACCAATCCAATCCCACCCACTTAGCATTCGATCTAAACCAATCCAAACCATTTAGCTCTTCACTCCAAAACAAACCAAATTAATCAGTTTTAACCCAAATATCGAAACCGGTTTTCCCTAACTACTACTCATAATAAGGATTGATGTCTTCTGATATGGGGCCCACATATTGATATAGCTCAATCAATTTGCACGGAGTAGCTAACTCTTATTCTAAGACATCTCCAACAAATTTCAGCCAAATTCACTAAATTTTATTGTGTGAACGCGAGGTTTAAATTTTAGGGTTCGGCTTTCAACGTGGGGTCCACATGTGGATCTCATCACATAATTTTGCACAAAGTAGACGACTGTTGTTTTGAGTCACTTGCAATAAATTTCAATCAAATTTGCTAAAATTTTATAGTGTGAACGCAATGTTTTAGTTTTAGGATCCGGCTTTCGACATGGGACCCACGTGTTGATCTCATTCAAAATTTTGCATAAAGTAGGAGATCGTCGTATCGAGTCATTTACAACAAATTTCAATCAAATTCACTAAAATTTCATAGTGTGAACGCGTTTTAGTTTTAGGGTCCGGCTTTTGATCTAAGTCAAAACTTATCCACAATAATTATTTTATTATTTAATCTTTTGAATTAGTCAAACTAATCCCAAGCCGATCCAAATTGGTTTAAACCATTGTAATTGCTAAACCAAACCCAACCAAACCATTATGTATTTTAGTCCATTATACACCAAACCAAATTGATCCAATCAAAAACCAAACCATTAAAACTGGTTTGACACCAAACCATTCTCAGCTTGATATGCAAAGTTGCAAACACATCTTTTGTCTAAAAAACACTCTTTATACTAGACTCATTATGTTGAACATACCCTTTTTGCCCAGAACCTGTTATTAATTGACTTAGCAAACGTATAATCCCAATGATGGTTTGCCTTCTAAAAGATATCTTGAAATATTTAAAAATATTGCTGAAAAATTCAGAGCACGGCACTACAAATTTGCAGTTTTGATGTATAGAAGAATCAATCGAATATATTTTTATGTTTGGAAGTGTCCTGCTAACAGTGCTTCTATCTAAACTTGGAAACCTTCCTAGCTTCATGTTAACAATGATGATATAAAGACATTACAAACAGCGCATGTAGAAGCTCATATATATTATGTTAATCCTTCACTAAAACAACACTGAAGCTCATATACAGAGACACAGATGCCTTGTGGCAAAAGGTTCGATGAGAAGACTGACCAGCATTTCGTTCCTTCCCCATTCATGTCACTCTCCAGGGAAAGAGTCAGTTTTTCCTCCAGAGTTCTGCACTGTTCTTTACAACAAACCAGCTCTTGCCTCACCTAGTGGTGTATAATAGCATTTCATTTAATACAAAGTTCTTTGGAGTATCAGTGGTAAAGAGCATGGAATACATATTAAACATAAAGCCCCTCTGTAAACCAAATTGAGAATGTTACTATTGGTGAAAAATAACATGGAATTATGTTCAACCCAAAGGTACCTTAATCAAATCCTCATCACTATTGGTGAAAAATAACATGGAAACCGTCTGGGCAATGTCCAGATAGGAAAAATTGGCATGGTAGATGCATAAATTATGGGAACTAAACATGCAACTCTATCAAAGGTACCTTAATCAAATCCTCTGATAGTTTGCGGTTCTCATCGAGGCAGATATTCAATCTCTGATTAGCTTCTAGATATTCCTTCTCCTTTGCTGTCCAAATTGATCTTTCAGACTCCATGTCCAGAAGGGCATCAGTGAGTTGCTGCATTTCATTTTATACAAAATGAAGAAATTTCACATTTCACATAATAGCTAAATGAATAAAAATATAGTTCTTTACCATTCCCATATCTTCCTTTTCCCTTGATACAGAATTGAGAAAAGCCTCCAATCTTTTAAGGGTAGACTCGGATGAATTTGACTTTTTGGTCTGCATAGCAAAGGATAGTTTCATGATTGAAAATTTGAGTAGACAACAAGGATGCACAATAGCAGTAAGGTCAAGGGTATTTGCATAAGACATGTTATGTATACCAAAAGTGCAATCTCATCTCTTAAGGAGTTCCTCTCTAATTCAGCTGAATTCAATTTATTCGCGAGATCTTCTAGTTCCGATGTCATAAGCTCCACTTTAGACAATGCGTCATCCTTTTCAGCGATTGAAGTAGCTAAAGCTTCTTGTAAAGATGAAATTTCCGCCTCCATATCAAAAGCATGCATCTCAAGCTTTTGGTACTCCTCCTGAATACATATTAAAAAAAAGAGAGAAATGAGATTCATGGCCACGAAGCTTCTGAAAGAAAGAGACTTTGTAATACATATAAAAGAACTCAGCTACAGGAGAAGGCCCCTGGCTTAGCCTCAAAGAGAGGGGGTACAAAACCCTTTAGGGAGGTATCCACACAAACGGCAAGAGCACCCAAGTTCGAGCCGAGATGGGCATCCTCTCAACTGGAGGCTCTGCTAGGACTAGGGGTCATCCGAGCTATTGCTCGGTTCTCCAGCAGATATGATTTCAAAGGGTTAATGGTCATTTTTAAAGCCAAGGCTTCTAATGTTTATAAGTCTTAAGCACCTGTAGTGATATATGAAAATGCTAGCTGTAACTGGTAACAATGCAAGACCAGTAACCCCAATACTTAAGCCAAACTGCTGCAACAACAGTACTTCCTAGAAAATTGTGGCGTTCGCAAAGAATAATGAATACCTGCATCTGGACAGCTTGATAAAAAACTCCAGCAAGTTCCTGTGGCATGGAATTCTGCTCATGCCTTTTGTCAACAGTGACTGAATCACGTTTCCGTAAATCACGTTCAAGCAAAGTTCTCTGGCTTTGCAATTTCTTAATTTCTTTGTGGGCCTCTGCCTTTTCACTCTGGTAAAAGGGCATCAGAAATAGCTTGGCTTTAAGTGGCAATAAATACATAATAGCAACGGCAAGTTGATAACTAACCTGAAGTTTTATTTTCTCTTGAATGGAATTCTTAAGTTTGTTCTCAGTTTCTCTCAACTTCGTTTTATTCCTATCAAGTTCCTTTCGGATAGATTCCTTTTCTTTCATCAAAGAAGATGATGACAAGGTTGATACTTCCTTTTGGAGGTTTAGGAGCTCTGAGAGAATGTCATCCTTCTCCAATTCATGTTGAAGAGTACAGTCCTGAGTACAAGCAAAAAATTTTGGGGCACATATAATGAAATTATATGCCTGGAATTAGGAACTAGGAAATTAAATAATTGAAAAGAGCTTAGTCAGTGACAAACTTCTATGGTCTTCTCACAGCTTTCCAGACTGGACTTCAGCTTCTCAATTGCATTTTGTTGACCTTGGGATTGTTCCTCTAATAGTTTCTGCATTCGAATCAGAGTTACGTTGAAAAAAAAAGAACTGCTTGGAACTTAAGTGCATTAGGAAAAATAGTTTGAATATACCTTCTCTGATTTAAGTTTGCAGACTTTTTCCATCAAACAGGTCAAAAGTTTCTCATAATCCCTAACCATAGAATTGAACCATGTAATATCTTCATGAGCAGAGTGCTTTACTTCCTATGGAAAGAAAAATTACACATCAATTATATGTGTACTAAGATTGGGAAGTTGGAAAGTATGTTCAGACGATTAAAATAAACGCAGTACGGAGTAATACACTAAGTTAGCATATATAAATCTGCATGGAAATTGATAATTAGCATGACTGACCCATTGATGAGACCTTTTCACCAGATTGCATGTAGGATTTTTCAAGGCTTATAATAGTAACATAGCAATCCATTGGGTTCACAAACCTCAAACATCATGGTAGCCATTCACATTATATTTCTTTTGGTAGTAGGATAGTAGCATATAGGTGAAAAATATGTATAGAGATAGCTTTCAAAAAAAAATATGTATAGAGAAAACCAGATTGAATATTTGCATTTTGTAAGCAGACCAATAAGCTAAATGCCTGTGGACAGCCAATGCTGAATATTGAATAAGACAGTTGATTTAACTAAATAACAAGATTATTCAAGAAAGTCTAATCTGGACATGCTGCCATACAAAATGAGAAAACCATACAAGAATGCCTTGTGCCATTGTGAAGAGATTCTGAGAGAGTTCGTCATTAAAAGAAAGAGCACTTTCAACTGAGGTTCTCAACTGATCCATCTCCAAATTTATGCCTCGAGTCTCCATCAATGCATTACTGAGGAATCCATACGCTACTTCCTGGAAGTTGTGGAAAAAAATGTTTTATACTTGTATCCAGTCATTTAAAAAGTCAGGCTATAACATGAAATGGTTGCAGGAAGACGGAAAGAAAATAATCCTAACTAAGATTTGTTTTACAAAAATGGAGTCTAATGCAACTGGAAGAGGGTAAAGTACCTGATTGGACTTTACTGTGGCAGAAAGTGTGGAGAGCTTCTCATTAGCAACTTTTACTTGTTCTTGTGCGGCCAGAGCATTCTGCTGAAGCTGCAAATAGGCAAAGAAGTATAGAATATAAGAATAGCTTCAAGGTAAAGCACAAAATTCATTGAAAAAATTGTCATGTGATTGTGGAAAGATAATAAAGATAAGTTTTTCTTAAGGGATTTTTAGAGTGTGACAGCTTGAATCAAATTTTGTATTCACAAGGAACAAATACACGAATAAATTTAATTTCCAAAGTGTAGCATCATTCACCTCTTCATACTTCTCACTGAATGAGGTCTTTTGTTGAGTGGCCAACTCAAGAACATCATCCAAATTAGTTTGAATAGAATTCTTCTCTGCTTCCAACAACTTGGTCTGCTTAAGATTTATTCAAATACTTAGTTTGTTTTAGTGTCGAAGTAGCACAGTACTAGGGGGGCGCGGGGGGACTAGCACCTGATCTTGAAGCTGTTTAATGACAAGAATGGCTTCAGACTCTCGAGCAGATAAGCTACTAACGTCATAAGGTGCAGTGCTTTCCTGACATTGCAGAGCATCATTCCCATCATGAGGGTCCTGGGGTATTAATAATTCACCTGCTGTCCCCCTGAATTGCTCTTGATCTGATTTCTTCTGGCAAAACCATGTATTCAGCAATCAGATATGTAACAAAAAAAAGTTGCAAATTACTTTTTATAGAAAGAAACCCAAACTTGATTAGCTATCTTGTATTAATAAAAAGGACAAAACCATAAAAGTAGAATTAGAAGAATCAATCACCATTGTATTTGGCCTTCTTCGGTTGGTAACATGCAGCAAAGCATGTGAGTCAGGAAGAGAAACATCTTCACTGTCTTTGGACATATCACTAGATGAGCAAGCCCCAGCGCAAGGCTCATCATTACTTGCATGGCTTCCTTGCACTAGCACTTCAAAACGCGGCGGCATTCCCATATTACGTTCATTTCTGATCGTACTTCCTGTAAGGCCTTCCTCAGCAGGTCCTAAAACCTGGATATTATGTACAGATACTCAGAAGATATTCTTAACATGAAAATGTCTATATAACCCCCCAACGTATTAGGGGTCGACTACATCACCCCCTCAACTATAAAACCAGATCTTTAACCCCCCCCCCCCCTCCAACCTTTACAAAACCATTTAAAAAAGGCCCTGAGGTGGTTTTGCTCCGTTGGCGTGCTGAGGTGTACCGAAATGCTGATTTAGGCATGCTAAAATATATATGGACTCCACCTATAAGTGGGCAGGCCAGGGTCCCCTCCCTCCCTATCCCCATCTCTCTCCCGTGACTGCTCACCATCGCCATACCCTATGCCTCACGGCTGCTCTTGAGCACCTTCACTTAAGGAATCACTGTGTGGCAAAGAAGAACGGATGAGGCAGCGTGTGTTGCTCATGATAGAGAAGAATTAAGAGGCCAACTTGCTCATGGACGATAAGAAAATGAAGGGGGTAGCATGATATTTTTTTGGTAGTGGTGAGTTTTATGGGTCCCACAAAAATAAAAAAAGACTTCTTAATATTTATAAGGGGATCAACTATTGTACCAAGTACAAGCGAAGTCCACGTCATCATCTCCATCCATCCGAGCGAGCCAACATGGCAAAATCACTATCCAAAACCACCTTAGGGGGTTATTTAAATGGTTTTGCAAAGGTCAGGGGATTAAATATCCGGTTTTATAGTTGAGGGGGTGATGTGGTCGAACCTCGATACGTTGGGGGGTTATATAGACTTTTTCCTTCTTAACACAACATATGCATAAATTTCAATACTCTCGCAATGATTTGATATGAAAGGAAACAAGATATGAATATATATATATATGGCATGCACCATGAAAAATCACCATCAGTCCACCACGTATGTTATATATTTATCCACATATCAACCCTACAGAAAAGGATGGAAAGCAAAAACACTCACATAGAAGAACATCTAGACAAATATTCTGGGTGGGACTTTTCTGAATAACATTTCAAGAACGATATGAGATCAATGAACCAACAATGTTGCAGAGCCATCCCAAAACAAAAGACGTGCCTGTAGACTTTCAGAATGTTAAATTGAACACGTTGAAAAGCATAACTTATAACGATACCTCAATACCGAATTGCCTTGCGTTTGGTCCGGGACACCATGTTACCCTTCTTTTGTCCTGTAAAAGGATTTTTTTTAAAAGGCTATTAGTAGGCTAAAAGAGTAGTGATTCATAGTTTGTCCACTGTTTAAAAGAGGCACATGTCATATGGTCATTTCTATGTTAGGTAGGCCTACTGGGCTGTGGGTTGCAGTGCCGCACAGGTCATCCTGGTCGTGTGCCTCCCCCGTGGGAATAGATGGATAGGTGATATGGATTAGGCAAGGATCTCCTCATTGGTATTGTTTCCATAAAGAAAAAAAGTCTAGATCACCCCCTCACCTATGGGGGTTGGACTACATAACCCCCTAACCTATGAAACGGTCTATATCACCCCCGAACTTTCTAAAACCGGTCAAATTACCTCTAAACAAATTTTGAAAAATCATAGTAAATCACAGAAAAATCATAAAATGGAAAATCCAATTGTGTTGGAATTCAAATGAATATATATACACAGTGAACATATAATATGATATGCTTTAGTACATTTTTTTGCTGTAGCTTTAGATCTATGTTTTTCTTTATAGTTGTAAGAAAATGTACTGAAGCATATCATATTATATGTTCACTGTATAGATATACTCATTTGCAGTCCAACACAATTGAATTTTCCATTTTATGATTTTTCTGTGATTTACTATGATTTTTCAAAATTGCTTTAGGGGTAATTTGACCGGTTTTGGAAAGTTTAGGGGGTGATATAGACCGTTTCATAGGTTAGGGGGGTATGTAGTCCAACCCTCATAGGTGAGGGGTGATATAGACTTTTTCCTTTCTATAAACCAAAACCTAAGAGTTCCTTGCCTATATATGTACAAGAACCTTATCTCTCCATAATCAATCTATTATTCCCTGTGCCGTGCTTTCACTAAAGTCTAAACAGATTTTACTTCAAGTAATCAACAGAAAAGAAAGCCATCTATGAACAAAAAATGGAAGAAGGAACTGATGAGAAACCGTGCCGTTCATATGCCTTGTACAACTGTTACATATTATATAAATAAATTCTAAAAACTAACCTTACTAAAAGCAGTGCTCCTGTCATCTCTGTCTGAATTTAATACCAATGAACTAAGATTTTCGATTTTCTTCGCCTGTTCAATTAAGCGCCTGTCACGCTGCTCTTTAGCTTTCTTTTCTTCCTCCAACTCTAAAGCGATTCTTTCCTTTTCCAGTTCACTCTAGAAAAATAATAATCAGATTACTTAATTATTACATAGAACATAGTCATGAATCACGGAATGGAAATAAGAAATGCTTGAAAACCTGCAGTAGTGTATTCCGCAAATTCAGAATTTCTTCCTCCCAATGATCACTTTGAGAGTTCTAAGGACAGAGTAGTGTAAGTATGCATTTTGAAGCTGTGTAGATTTAATGCATAAAAACACTCTAATACATACCCTAAGTTTTGCACGAAGCTCTTCTATTTCTCTCCTTTGGCGTTTTAATAGTGCGGCATCTGTCAAAATCTGCAAATATATAATGTAAGGATTTATGCAATTATAGCACAATGAACAGAAATTGTAATTTAGTTGGCAACAGAAACATGTTAATACCTCATTAACGCATGCACAATTTGTTACACACAATGCTCTACTTGCAAACAGCAAACTGCTTTTTGTCTCATCAGCATGGACCTACAAAATATAAAAGGAATAATTTACCAGGACATAAATAACGAAAGTATTAGTTTTAAGACTATAAGGTTTGCTCATTGCTGTTGCCTAATGACACATTGAATAGCAAATTTTGCTTATGTAACAATTGAGTTGATAGACAGAAATTCAGAACACCCACTTTGAGCTGTTAACTGAATATGAAACCTTTACAAAGAAAAGGTAGTGGCAAATTTCAACTTAAGTTCCACACCACAGCATCAATCAGTAAGCAAGATAAGCTCAAATTACAAATATTTTTTTCAAGAAACCCAAATTACAAATATATAATAGAAGATGTTTCAGAAGTTCATACTTCAGGATACAATTTTGCAGGAACAAACAAGCAGTATATTTTTCTACTCCCTACATCCAACAGTCCAAACAACACAAGAACTTGATAGTAGCAGATAATGAGATGCAGTATACCTGTGCAAGTGTTATATTACAGATGATAGCTGTATTAGAATTTCCACCCAGAGCAGGCTGCAATATCCTTGTCAGTTTACTGTCTCGGTATGGAACGTGTCCCCTGAGAATAAAATCCATTACTAAAGCTGTAATGAAAAAATATCAAAACAAGTTAAGGTCACTAGTCAAAAAGTCAATAACTTACCCTTGACCCTCTATGCCTTCACTAAGTTTCTTTATAACCGTACCAAGAGTCATGAGACTTTTGTTAATATGAGAACCCTCCTTAAGTCTTACGCCCTCTGCGCCAGTCTTTGCAGCACGTTCTGAGCCAGCTAAGTCGACAAGGTTCTGAAATGTGGATTATTCACATAAACGAAAGAAAAAAATGAGAAACCTGAATCTTATACATCGCTAGTTAAATAAGCACTCCCTCCTGTCACAAATAGGTGAAGTCTCGGATCATGATCCCTAGAAATAACTTTGCTACTTCAGGTTTTTTACAAAAGTGTTCATTCCAGTAGATGTTGTACCAACTCAAGAATAGACATGACCACATCTTCCAGAATCATTTAGTTTTTTCAACATTTTACAAGACACCCATCTCCCTGTTCACTGACAACAAGGCAGAAAGAGCCACAAATTTCTTACGCATGTGCTTAACTACTCATTTTATACTTCTCTTAACTGTGCACAAGCCTAAGAGATAGCGTAAATGTGAATGAAGGGACTTGGGAGCATCTTTAACACAAATCTAAAAATACCATTCCCAACCTGAAATATTCATAACGATATGGATACCAAACTTAGAAAGATAAACTGCATGTATTCCAATAAAAATAAATCATTGTTTTACTGGAGTAGCAATTAATAGTGGATAATTGCACATACCAGTACAGATACTCGTACAGCATCACAAGAATCTTCAGCTTCATTGTCGTCGCTTTTTTCTCTGCTCTCAATTACCTGGACATTTAGTAGCATAAGAATCAAAATTGTGATCGAATGGGAAATAATACAGAGGAATATAACCATACCATGCGAAATATAGTGTGGGAACGACTGCTGTAAATATTCATGTTTGTCTCCCCAATATGCCGGTGAGCTGCAATTTTGATAGCAGATTAGGAAGATTGAATTGCAGAGTAACTGAGCCAGGAGAATTCAAGAAAGCTTACATTCTCCAAAAGACATAAAATCCATGACCTGCTCCGCGCATGTAACAATTTCTTCTCTTAAACCAGCAACAAATATCCCTTTCTTCGATGAAAAGTAGCAAGATGTAACAGTAAGACTATTATTTAAAAATGGTGTTAGTGGTCAATTTCGTATTAAAAGATGGGATATTTACCTCGGTACTCTCATGAATCTGCAACTTCCGATGTTCTGGCACAAGAAGATCATTAATATCTTCATTGTAGATTTCCATATAAGACATCCGGACAAGAAATTCTCTGTCCATATGCTACACAATAGCTAAAAAAATAAGCCAAACAGAATACACAGAATGTGAATAAAAAGTCCAGGCAAGGTTCAATATAATAATGCAGAATTTATTATAATTACAGGAAAGGGGCTAAGGACTATGCTAGGCAACCTTCGTAAAACACAGTAAGCAAGCCCTAATAGCATTCAGGATCAGTTACATCTAAATTTTTTTGCACAACTAAGAAAAAGCTAAATGAAAATTTTATCAGCATGCACCAGCTAGAATAACATATATATCACTTGATTCTCTAGTGTAACTGAAGTATGCATTATAAAGAATAGTTACTGAACACCGGGATGTAGAATTAACCTCTTCAATACGCTGGAATAAGTCGTGAACTGCAAGCGGTATTATTCCAGGTTCATTAGCTGATCCTCTCATAGTGTAGGTCTTCCCACTGTTAGTTTGACCATATGCAAAAACAGTGCCTGTCAAAATGACAGAGACCAGTTGAATTCAATGCATATAGAGTTAGCAAATTGCCTGATTGATTGAGAAATTTCTTTTGCATGAATAACTGTGTAAACAAGAAACAGCACAACATAAAAAAGGAAAATAAAGAAAAGAGAATAATATGAACACACGGTCAGAGTGTCAGACAAACAGTCATGGACTTGCTGAACAATGAACGCCCCACTGCCCCAGTAAATGGAAGCCAAAGAGTGTAGCGCTTTCTTGTGGCTCCTAGGTATAGAGACTAGTGACAGCTAGAAGCCTACAGTCCTATGAGGCTAGAACCAACCTCAGTTCTTCAACTAGAGACAATCTAGGTTCCTGCCAAGATACACAACCATAATACCACTACAAACTAAAATTTAACATGACGTAATCCAGACTTGAAATGATGGCTAAGAACCCAAATCCAACCGAGGTTGGTGTGCATGTATTGACACTACAGGATAATATATATCATACTGAACATGACTTGACGTAAACTACTGTAGCACCTCCAAAATGCTCTGATGGTTCAGTAGGTGGGGTTCAAGGAGATGCCAAGAAATGGTCATTGGCAAGTAGTCACGACCCACAAATCAAGGGAAGGATGCCTGGTCAGGGATAATCCTTGGATTATTGGCGTGGGTTCTTGTCTCCATTAAGAAAACTCTCAGTGGGATAGGTAGCTAGCTTTAGGGGAGAATATAAGAGGAAAAAACAACATCTTCAACAAATTGAGGGGATTGATAAATTGGCTAGAGAGAGAGAGATTTAACAGCTCAAGAATGGGAGTGCAAATACCAATTGGAAGCAGATCTGGTTCAATTATCTACTCCATAGGAATTGTTCAGCCTTTCACTCGGGAAGAGGTGGAATAAGCAATTAAGTGGATGCAGCATGATTCCGCCACTGGCCCTAATGTATTTGGTCCCCTATTTCATAAGAAATCTGGGTGTGTTAAATCCTGAACTAATGAGGATGGTATCGGATTTTCATAAGGGAGATTTAGATCTACGAAGACTCGGTTTTGGGGTGGTTAGCTTGATTCCTAACAGCTAACGCTGACGTGGAAAATACTAGCAAAGGTGCATACATGTAACCTCGCTCAATGTTCAATTGTTAGTTCCAAGATTTTCTCTAAATTAGTTATCAAGTGATTCACCCCTTTAGCTGATGCTATCATTGGCAGGTGTCAAACTGAATCTTAAGAGGTGGACATATCCTGGAAGGGTTAGTCATACTACATGGGAAATCTAAAGAAAGGGGTATTATCTTAAAGCTGGATTCTAAAACAGATTATGACAGGGTGTACTGGTCTTTTCTTGAGGAGTTGCGGAGAAAATGGGGTTTCATTCTACCTAGTGCAGGTGGGTTATGGAAACAGCACAACGGGGCAAACTGGCAGAATGAGCACCTATATCAATGGCAAGATTACTCATTATACTACACCTTATAAGTGTTTGAGACAAGGATTCTTCTCTCCCTATCGCTGTTCAACATGCGGCTGATGATTTATCTACAATGGTAAATAAAGCCAAGGAAAGGGGTCCCATCAAAGGGAAAGTGGAGCACATAATCTGCTGAATACAGTGCTGAGGCATATATATTCTACAAAATAAGCAATGTGGTAAGCAAGTTCTTCGCCTCTCCTGTAAGCAGGAGCCTCTCATCAACCCTCTTTAGCATATTACAGTGCAATGACAGTGCATGAACCTATTTATTACAGTGCTGGGGCACTTGATCCCAGGGGGTGTTGCTTCTCCACTAATAAAACACCCGTTAAGGCTTATATCAAGTGAAGCGAATACCTAGCCTGACAGTACAACTTTGAAATGCAATTGAACCCAACTTGTTTGCCCTAAGAACTAACAACCACAGCAAATAGGGGAAACGAGGTTACCATTGAACCCTCGGACCACGGAGTCGACGATGTGCTTGGTGCGGGTCTGGTAGACCTCGGCGGTGCGGCACTCCTCGCCGAATATCCTGTCTGCGAGAATGACGGAGAGCTCAACCAATCAGGTAAATCCCCACGGTATCAACCCGCAAGGAAGCGAAGTCAAAAGCGGGGCAGAAGGGCGGAGGCTCCTCACCGAATTCGAAGCGGGTGGAGGATTGCGTGGAGTGGGAAATGGCGTTGCCGGAGATCCTCCACGGGCTGCTCCGCGCGTCCTCGGGGGAGAGCGGCCGCGAGCGCACGGCGACGTGGATCCGCTCCATCGCTGTCCGCCGCGGGTCCGGGTCGGGAGGGAGGCGCCGGCGAGGGGAGGACTGGCGCGGCAGCGGGGTTTGGGGGAATTTCGGGAGGGGTTTCGATTTTGGTTTTCCCGCACCGCACGGGAGCGCCCTCGGAGGCTCGGACCGAGACGAGACTGACGACTGGAGAGTAGCGTTGGGAGGAAAAGGCCCAGTCCGTTTTGAATTTTTTTTAAGACATCGGATATAATCCGGCCTCTATATCTATACGCGGATAAAAAAAAAGTCTATTTCACCTCTAAGCTATGAGTGGTGGAATACATCACCCCCTAACCTATGAAAATGGATTTTTTACCCCTGAACTTTCTAAAATCGGACAAATCACCCCTGAATCAGTTTTGAAAAATCATAATAAATCACAGAAAAATCATAAAATAAAAAATTAAATTGTGTTGGACTCTAAATGAGTAGATCTACGCAGTAAACATATAATATGGTATGCTTTAGTACATTTTTTTACAGCTATAAAGAAAAGCATAGATCTAAAGTTACAGAAAAAAATTGTACTAAACCATTCCGTATTATATGTTCACTGTGTAGAACTAATAATTTGAAGTCCAACATAATTTGATTTTTCATTTTATGGTTTTTCTGTGATTTTTTAAAACTGCTTTAGAGGGTGATTTGTCCGGTTTTAGAAAGTTCAGGGGTAAAAAAATCCATTTTTATAGGTTGAGGAGTGATGTGTTCCACCCCTCATAGATTGGGGGTGAAGTAAACCTTTTCCTATGCGGATATATATAGCCAAAAGTTATAGGAGTTCTTAGACTCAATGCCTCAAAATTGAGGACCATAAAAGACAAAAAAAAGCTAAAGGATTAAAAAAAGCTTGAAAAAACTAAGTTTCTTTCTTCTAAATCCTTGCTTTGTCTTCTTCCAACAGTACTTCTTAACATCACTACTAGTCTACTTAGAAACTTTGATGTCAGAAAATACTGAAAAAATAGTCCCGATCTGCTTGATGGTCTCCGTCGTGAAGCTACCGCACTTAGTCGATCACGCCCACAACTTCAAATACCCTACTGTTAAACCAATCAACAAGCACATACACCTTCAACAAGCAAATACACCGCAAACGCGGCGAGCTATAGGCCTGTTACCACTGATCCCAAGAATCCAAGGCGACGCCCCCAAGAAGAAAACGATGTCAGACGTCAGTCCGTTTTGAATTGAGCGGCTAAATCTTTTATTGAAACTTACTCCCTTCGTCCCGAAGAATTGATATTCTAAAAATTAACGAGAAAGTAAAATAATCTTAATTGTTTTTAACTATTAGCCATATTTAATAATAATTAATTATTGTATATATATATCTACTAAATATAGTAAAATGACTTATTTTTTAGATATATTTTGAGTCATAGAGTGTCTTCCTTTTTGAAACAGAGAGGGCAGAGAGCAATAGAGCATGAATTAGCATAAAATCTTTTTGGAAGGAAGATGAATGCATCGAAATCTTTTAACATCTTGATGTGAAGTGTTACTTATGGGTGAACTGGGAATAGCTCGTTAGGTACTCGTGAAATCAATGTTACTTATGAGTCTGTCCCAATGCAAGTGTTACTTATGGGTGAACTGGGAATAGAATGTTTTCTTTGCGATGTTTGCCCGGATCAAGTGAATTTAGTTTCTCAATCTAGTTTGGATGAACATGCCTGTTGGCGCAAAACTTGACATGACCAATAGGAATGGCGAACACCTATAAAAGTCTAAAACGACGAAGGGCGCAAGCTTGGAGACGAGCCAAAGGCAAGAAGCAAGTTTGCCCCTGCGTGTCATTCTGAAAATGGACAGCGCTGCCCTCTTTAGGGCAGGTATATCGCTACACATAAGTGTTCTCATATGTCGTTTCATGCAGTGTCATCTAGGATTTTTTGTTGACGTGGAGGAGAGAGAGTGAGGAGAGAGAAGGAGGTCGTTGTTTCGCGAAACAACCGCACCATGAATTAAATTTTAGGAGTATGAGATAACTCATCCACCATTGTACGAGTTTTATTGTCATGCAACCAATAATTTTTTTTATTTTCCCATAAATTAAGGGGTATTGTATTACTACCAGACAACCAAAACGACAACCTATTGTATATGTTGTCTGATAAGTCGACTCAAGATTACGTGCATCGGTGCCATCTCATAGGCGGTCTCATGCAGTGACATCTTGAGACAACTTATCAGACAACCTATACAATAGTTGGTTGTCTGGTAGTAATACAATATCCCTTAATTTATGAAAAATAAAAAAATATTATTGGTTGCATGGCAACAAAACTCGTACAATGGTGGTTGAGTTATCTTATAGTCCTAAATTTTAGCTCATGAGGCAGTTGTTTCACGAAGCAACGACCTCATTCTCTCACCTCGCTCTCTCTCTCCTCCACATCAGCAAAAATCCTACGTGGGACTGCATGGGACGACCTATGAGACCGCTGAGGTGTAGCAATGTACCCGCACTCAGGAGACTCAACGCATATACGTGTACTTGTATGTCTTATGTCTTGACGGTCAACCTATTACATATTTACATCAAACCCCAAAGGAGCGATTTAATTTACAACTTTACAAGCTCTCTGTAAACAACTGCCATTGTTAACCGTACGCCGTTGAGTTGGCATACCATAGATTTCCTTGAAGCAATAAGCAGCATATCTACTCCGTACATCAGGTTCTTACCACTGACATAATCGTGCAAACGAAACTGCGAAAGAGCATTTCAGATTCTCAGGTGGTCAGGATGTCAGGAAGCTTCACCGCTTTCCTCCCCCTCACGGGCGCCCTCGTGTCCGGGAAGCACCCGTCGGCCGGCAGGTCGGCCACCTCGCCGAACTCCGACACGGTGATCGGGAACGGCAGCAGGTGCCCCTGCATGTCCTCCACCTCCTCCTGCGTGTACGCGTCCCACAGCCGCTCCGCCGCTCGCCGCACCGCCCGCACGCACTCCACGCTCTCCGGCTCCAGGAACACGGCCCCGTCGTCGTCCTCGCCGGCGTGGTGGCGCCCCATGAAGTGCTCGTGCCACAGCGACATCCGGAACCCGTGCACCTGCCCCCGCGCCCACCCGCACTCCCCGTTCAGGTGCGCCGGCTGGTAGCTCCCCTGCGCGATCTCGCTGTCCCTGTTGCCCGCCAGCGAGCGCTCGTTCAGGTTCGCCGACCCGACGATGACGTACTCGTCGTCCACTGCGCAGAGAGGATTATCACACCAAACGAGACTGTGAGATGGGACCGAGAGCTCCAACCTGACAGAACGCAAGAAACGTTGTAGAGAGCGCGTACGTACCGATCATGAGCTTGGCGTGCACGTAGATGGGCCCGCGGTGGTTCACCTGCGCGCGCCAGTAGTCCGTGCCCTCCTCCGGCGGCTCCGGCGGCGCGTACTCGCCGGGGCGCGGCGCCTCCCGGTTCCCGAGGCAGAAGAAGTTGAGGTAGTCGTAGGGGTGCGCCCGCCCGCGCAGCCCGGCGTCGTCGATGGCCCTCGTGACGACGCCGTACATCATCTCCACGGTGCGCCTGTGCCAGAGCAGGATAGCCTGCGTGGCCTCGCCGCCGGGGACGCCCTCGGGCCACATCGGCGTCACCACGTACGCCGCGAACCGCTCGCCGCGGCGGATCATGGCGGCCACCTTGAGCGCGATCTCGACGGGCACCAGGTTCAGGCACCCGGCGTCCGTGTCCTCCGCCCACGACGCGCACCCGCCGAGGAAGTACTGGTTCTCGACGTAGACGAACCGCCGCGCGCGACGGATGGCCTCGACGTACCCGGCCTGGATGCTCCGGTCCACCGTCACGTCCTTGCCGGTGGTCAGACCCAGCGCGGCGGCCTCCGCCGGGTCCGACGGGAACCCCACGACCGACGCCTCGTCGATGGACCGGAACACCTGCACGTTCCACGCCACGAGTCGTCGTCGTCGGAGCCGGCGGGGTCGGGGAGCGTCGCCGGGCTCAGGTCGAGCAGGCAGCCGCGCATGTCCTCCGGCGCCTGCTTCCGCCACCGCTGCTCGAAGTTGGCGAGCACGTCCCACGCCGCGGGGCCCTCCAGCCTGCAGTGCACGTCGTGCCACGGCTCCCGCGGGCCGCCGCGCTCCAGGCACGCGTGCTTGTAGTTGTTCTGCATGAAGTCGTGTCGGTACGTCGTGTCCAGGTCACGGAACAGCGTGTGGTTCTCGTCGTCGTACCTGGATCGATCCAACGAACACGTACGTATACCTCGCGTCGTCAGCTCCAGGCGTGTGTGTCGGACTCTGTTGCAGCGATACACTACGTATTTGCGTGTCGTTAATTACCTGCCGTCGCAGAGGTCTATGCCGCCGATGAAGCTGGCGACGTGGCGCTCGCCGCCGGCACCCGGCGTGGCGGCGTCGAGCGTGACGGTCTTCTGGTGGTGCGTGAACTCGGCGCTGGTCTCGATGTGCTGCACCACGGTGAGCGACGCGCCGGCGTCGCGCGGGCACAGGAAGCACCGCACGCCGGTGCCCTCGAAGAAGGCCCGGGTCTCCTCGTCGTGCGTCTTCATCAGGCCGGCGTTCCCGAGGAACGAGACCGACGTGTTGTCCTGCCACGGCATCACCAGCACGGCCACCCCCTCGTCGGCCTTCCGCTTCAGCAGCTCGCCCAGCGTCTCCGCCCCCTCGGCGCCGGGCGGCGCCATCCGGGCCGGGTCCCGCACCAGCGTGATCCCCGTGTTCACCGACCACCCGGCCACGTACACGAACCGCCGGGCGTCGCGGATGGCCGCGTACAGGTCCTCCCACAGCCGCGCCGGCCGGTACGCCCGGCCGCCGTCGAGGCGTACCCCGGGGTCGAACGCGCCGGTCAGGTGCGCGTTCTGGTACAGCGTGACGCGGCAGCCGGACCGCTCCGGGAAGAAGGCCGGCTTGAGGCCGGCGAACCGGGGGAGGCGGATCCCGGTGCCCCAGGACGGGTCGCGCTCGACGCCGGAGAAATGGAGGCGGACGCGGAGGCTCGGGGTGTGCGTCTCGTGGGCGTGGTCGCCGCCGCGGAGGTCGAGCCAGCGCTCGACGGGCTGCCCCAAGGCGACGCGCGCGGCGGGCACGGAGGCGGCGCCGAGGACGCCCGCGCCGATGAGGTGCTGGTTCTTGACGGTGAAGGTGACCGCGGCGGCGGGGTAGGCGCAGTGCAGGCGGAAGGACTGGTTCCAGGCCGGGCTGGTGGGGTGGAACTCCACCTCGCGGGTGCGCGCCACCCGCGCCGCGCCGACGTCCACGTCGACGTAGAGCCGGCTGTGCTGGAGGCAGTGCACGCCCATGGTCTGCTGCAGCTTCTCCGCGGCCTGCTCGTCATCAAATCATACCTGCGTCATCATTTGATCGCTACGCTACGTACGGAATCTTTCAAAAGCTGAAACTCCGTTCTCTCGTTTTTTTTGTCTATATTAAAGAATCTTCATTCTGTTCGATCTGTCATTGGGCTATTCCTTAAAAAACTTTATTTAATTTTTTTCGTTGTTTTTTTAACCGCGATGCAAGAGAAGCATTGGACCGTTCATCTCAGTGGTTAACGTGTGAGGAATTGTTAATTCAAGATCGAGGCGGTGCGCGATGCGTTCGCGTTTCGTCAGGATAATGTGCGAACATGTCAGTGGCAGTAGGTGACCACGGACTGCGAAAAAGGGGAGGATCCTTGACGGCCAATCCATAAATCCATTAGCTCACAAGCAAACCATGAGTGCAAAGCAAACCACAACTCACTACAGCGATCGAGAAGCTACTGTGTCTGACACAACAGAGCAGAAACCAACATAGGCGTGCATGTCTGCACAGTGCCACAGTGTGTTTTGGTCAGACTTACCTCCATGATCCGGCCGTGGATGGCGTTGTGGAGGTGCTCGGCCTCGAACACTGTCACCTCCAGGATGCCATGGAGGTAGACGACCTCAGCAGCGGTGGCGTTTCCACCTTCCTGAGAGCCCATGCCTGGCGTTCTCGATCGGCCCGTTGCCGCCTTCTCTTCCCGCGCGCGGCTGGGCTTTTATAGCCAATCTTTCCGACTTGGCAAAGCCTCAAAGGGAAGAAAGAAAGAAGACACACACATTGGCGCTCGATTTAGTCCCTTTCCATCGTCAGTACGATCGGTTTATGCTTTTCCAGCAAACCCAATACCAGATTCCCCACTGGTTTGATAAATTCCATGGAATCGATCACATGGACATTTGGTACTTCGCTGGAGTCATCATCAACAAAACATAAGGCCGTGCGACATGTTACAAAAGGCGCTGGAACGTGGAAGGGAAGGGCGTTTCCCTGAATTCGTAAGCAACAGTGCCTGCCCCAAAGCACAGGTTTAAATGTTGAAAATCACGCATAGAAACTAGGCGTGCATTAGCATTAAGTTCCGACTGAATTTTATGTTGTTGAATCCAAAGTCCACTCATCTAAACTGGGCGACAGCAGGGGCGACGTCACGTTAAGCTAGCCTAGTGCATAGTCACTAGGGTGCCGGCAACGTTGCTAATAAATTGACCGGCCCTGTTTGTTCCCCACGCGTTAAACTTTAGCGTCGTCACATCGGATATAAATATGTTAATTATGAGTATTAAATATAAATTAATTTAAAAACCCATTACATAAACGAGGAGTAATTTATGAGATGAATCTATTAAGCCTAATCACATCATGATTAGACAATATAATGCTACAGTAAACGTATGGTAATTATGTATTAATTATAGCAAAATTAGGCTTGTTATGTATCGTGGGATGCTTTCGGATCATCTGTCTCATTTTGCGCTCTAGGTCGTGAGGATTAATGATTACGAGAAGGCATGCTTTTTTATCGTGCACGTCAAATTCATGCTTCCTAGTGGTACTGCAGTATTTGAAGCGAGAATCTGGATTTCCAAATCGATGGGCACAAATGCAAGTCCGGTGCATGTCATTTTGTCTCTGCGCAATAGTGGTGCCAATTTGCAATCCTCCAAAAATCCTGATGCAATGTTGGCACTTCAATTTTGTTGGATCTTAGCTGCGCAAGTAGTTATATTGTTGACTTACACTCATGTGCGTATCATATCTATAGGAGGAAAATTGCAGTTTTTCTTCTATGTTTGTTCTTCGCATCTGATGTTGCCCATTTAATGGCTTTTTACATTTGAAACTTCCAAGTTAGCCCAACATGCCTAAAAGAGAGAGATGCAGCTAGCATACCTCAAGAACGAAAGAGCATGGCTGGCTTTATTGATTCTACGATGTCACGTGTCATGGAACTATGGAAGTTGCAGAGTATCGTCTCCAAAGATGACATCTGCAGCAAAACAACTTCCCCACTCAGACATAACACACCAAATGAACGTGCACTCCACTCAACAGTTTATCCGCTTATGTACCGACTACCGATACCGAACACATCTATAACGGCAAAATCTGGAACATCACGCATCCAAGAGCACAAACTGTACCTTCACAACAGATTTCACATCATCATAGATGATCAAAAAATTTCCACATCGCTTTTATGGTAAAAAAAATTACTAACAAAAAACAACTCTCGCATGTTCGAGTCTAACTTCAAACCCTTCCTGTGCATCAAAGGCGAAAAGACAAATAATACAAAACGAGCTTAATTTTTGGAATGCGGCAATATCTATATGCTTGTACACCTGTTTGAGTTCTCTTAGCTTAAATTTTGGTGCCCTACTTTACTATATTAAATAAACATTTTTAATAGAGAAATGTAAAAGGGAGAAAACTTTTCTACTCGATACCATAAAATAACATATGATTGTAAAATCTAAAATGTAAAGTGCCGAAGTGAATCAGATTTGGATTCTCCACAGAAATGATCTCCTAGAAGATTAGAGCAACTCAAAAATTTGTTTGCGAAATTGACTAGCTCCTCTAGGTGATGATCCTCACCATGAAAAATAAGCACAAATTCTCACTTGACCTGACACACGCCAAAGGGATGGTGGATGAATATTTGCTACCCCCTAAAAACTAATGATGTCCTTAATAAGTAATCAAGGAACATGGAAATAACTTGTGGTGCAAAGTTTGCTCTTGACCTTATAGTATAGATACAAACTCAACCATGTGGCAAGAGACCTCCAATAAATATGGTAGAGGGGTATATGTCCTTAAGCCCCAAAGCTCACTGAAAGGATCAATGGCCCCAAAAAAGAGGTGTGTGGGTGGGTGGGTGGGTGTGGGTGTGTGTGTGGGGGGGGGGGTTGAATTGGGGCTATCTCTCATTTCCAAAGTAATATGAAAAATCGTAGCTTGGAATTAGTGTTGGCTAAACCTATAGTTCTTCCTAGCCCAAGGAAATGCTACCAAGGATCTAACAAAGCACACTAGCAAGATGTGATCTTAGCGATCAAGATAGCACACTAAAGCTAGCATAACACATCCTAAACCATAACTTGCGTGAGGGTAAACATGTCAAAGTAAGAATAAGTATGGAATGCGAAAAGTAAAGAGAGGACACAAGACAACTAGATTTTTCCCTATGGAATCGAGAGGTTGACACTCTCACTAAAGGATATGCCTTCTTGAGTCACTAAGAACCAAGTGCTCCACTAAGGATGCTCCTTCTCCAACTCCGAAACGGCAAGGTCGAACCGTGTACAATGCCACCATGGCCTTGGGCTCCCACAATCTCCAAGAGCTCATCAAGATTACCACTACCACTAAAACCGCCTAAGAGTCATCAATCTCCAAGAGTAATAAGAACATGAACCCTCACTACACCAGCACTAAGCGAGAAGCACACTAACTTGGACTTGAAGAACTTATAGAACTAGCATTTTCTCTCCATGATCACTTTCAATTTGATGATGATTCAACTTTGATTCTCTTCTTTTTTTGGCTCTTGAGCACCCTATAGGTTGATGAGGTCTTCAGTGGTGTAAGAGCCCATATGGGGGGGGGGTGAATATAGGCCAAGCCTTGAGAGGTACCTGTTGGAAAAAGTCCCCCATAATGTGAGTCACTTTAGGCAAACCATCGGATCTTTTGGACTCTCTAAGCCATGGCATGACCATTTGAAAGTCACTTTTTTCAGTGACGTCATCACCATTGGATAATACGATACACCATCGCATGATCCGGTGCAACTGGAGTTCTTCGTTTCTAATGAACTTGTTCTTTTGAAGGTCTAGTGATTTATTTGACACTTCACCGTAGGATTGTCTGTTGTTTGATTCCATCCACTCAAAACATTTGGCATTATTCATGACCATCCTTAACAAAGTTTGACGTGCCATCTTGTACCATCAGATTATTCGGTGCTATAGGGTTTCATGAACATGCATTCATTTGCACAATCTATTTTTTTACACCATCGGATCATCTGGATCTATATTTTGGGTTGGAACTTGTCCAATTCAATCTTTCTCGAACTTCATTGCTTCCATATGCTTGATCTGACTTGAATTAGCTTATTAAAGTGTTTTTAGGCTTAATTTGCATCAAACTAATGAATTTTTGTATGGTCAAGCTACTAACTCATGAGCCTCCTTACAATATGGTAAAAAAACTATGAATCAAGGATCTGAACATATACCAAGTGCCTTTCATCTCCTTGTGACGCTTGGAACTAGACTTGTCTTTAATTGTCTCAAAACGACTATTTATGTCTTTAAGAGCATTTAGAGGCCTTTACTCATGTTGTATTTACTTTCAATCATCCCATTTCATAGTGACTCAATGATTTGATCCCTGCAAAACAAAGTTAGTCACACACTCACACTGATATGTGTTGCATTTATCACAAAATCAATATTTGCCTTCAACGAAAGCATAGGTGCTTCACTAACCATTGAAAAATTTTGGGCGATTTTACTCTTGCACCAGATGCTGTGTTGGCTAGAGAATCTCTTTTCCTAAAGTTTTCTATCAGCGCACAAAATCAACTTTCTAACTAGGAACTATACATGCACGTTTTATATCTAATGATAGCATGTGTGCCGATCACACTAGAGCATGCTATGAGTCAGTTGCGTCAACTATGAACTTAACCACTACTCAACTTTAAATTCTAGTGTTAAGTGTCTAGTAGGCCTCATATCATCCTATGCACATAGGACACATAATAGTCTCAAAATCCAACTCTTTTATCAATGCAAAGGTCACCGCAAAAGCGTCCAATGCCCCCATGGAAGCTTTTTATGAGTGTTTTGCACATATCAATTAATGTAATTGGATCATGCAACTTTTTTCCTCTCTTTATGATTAATTCACACCTAGCCCAAGAGAGGAAGGGGAAAACACAATCCAAGGTCCCTTAGAGCATGCTTTTCAAAATGGTCCATCATGATTTTTTTCATCTCACATCTTGCCGTCCCCCACACCTACTTCACCCAACCTTCCCCACAATCATGTGCATGGTATAAGTAGAAAAATTTGATTTAAACCTTTTCAAAAAAATCAATAACTTCCAAAAAAATCTATGAAAGATATTGTATGATTTTCTAGAAAAATATTTAAATAATTATTCCATACAAGTTAATAAATTCAACTTTAAAGTAAATGTTTTTGAACAAATTTTTTAAGAAAGGGTTTGAAAATAGTTTTTTGCAAAATTATTTATCCAGATTTTTTGAAAGATTATCTATATCAGTTTTATGAAAAATTATTTGCACAACTCTATGAAAAATATATAGAAAAAACATAAACAATGGAAAATAAAAAATCGAGAGCACAATCTGCTATGTTCACACACTTGAATACGAGTCGTGTCTGATTCCTTAAGATCCATATTACTTGTATGCCAAATTCAGCACTCGTGCGCAAGATTTCAACCGCCGGTCACCACACATAGAGTGCCATACCAGGATACCCTTAAAATCCTTGACCAGTCTAGGTTGGCGAATCTAAATCTAAGAGAAGAGAGAATCTGGGGTGGAGCGAGTCCATGGAGCCACCCGTTTCAAATCCATACATAAGTAGAGCAAAATAGGAATTTTTCATTGAGTGTACCAAAAATCATTGATGATAGCTAATATCGGTAAATAGGCCAGCGCCACCCATGGAGAGAAGAGAGGAAAGAGGTAGGAGAGAGAAAGTGGAGAGGGGACCACCGGGCATTTGGCTTTTCATCTTGTGGGCGGAAAATACCCCCTCGCCCCACACGTGATAGGTGGGTACAACATGTTGTGTGGTAGTGAGCGTGTTTCACATACACAGAAAAGAAACTTCAGAAAACTTAGTGTTTTGCACAGATCAATTGATGTAATTGGATCATGCAACTTTTTTTCTCTTTATGATTAATTCACACCTAGCCCAAGAGAGGAAGGGGAAAACACAATCCAAGGTCCCTTAGAGCATGATTTTCAAAATGGTCCATCATGATTTTTTTTTCATCTCACATCTTGCCGCCCCCCCCCCCCCCCGCACCTACTTCACCCAACCTTCCCCACAATCATGTGCATGGTACAAGTAGAAAATTTTGATTTAAACCTTTTAAAAAAAATCAATAACTTCCAAAAAAATTCATGAAAGATATTGTATGATTTTCTAGAAAAATATTTAAATAATTTTTCCATACAAGTTAATAAATTCAACTTTAAAGTAAATGTTTTTGAACAAATTTTTTAAGAAAGGGTTTTAAAATAGTTTTTTGCAAAATTATTTATCCAATTTTTTTGAAAGATTATCTATATCAGTTTTATGAAAAATTATTTGCATAACTCTATGACAAATATATAGAAAAAACATAAATAATGGAAAATAAAAAATCGAGAGCACAATCTGCTATGTTCACACACTTGAATATGGGTCGTGTCTGATTCCTTAAGATCCATATTACTTGTATGCCAAATTCAGCACTCGTGCGCAAGATTTCAACCGCCGGTCACCACACATAGAGTGCCATACCAGGATACCCTTAAAATCCTTGACCAGTCTAGGTTGTCGAATCTAAATCTAAGAGAAGAGAGAATCTGGGGCGGAGCGAGTCCACGGAGCCACCCGTTTCAAATCCATACATAAGTAGAGCAAAATAGGATTTTTTTTCATTGAGTGTACTAAAAATCATTGATGATAGCTAATATCGGTAAATAGGCTAGCGTCGCCCCTGGATAGAAGAGAGGAAAGAGGTAGGAGAGAAAGTGGAGAGGGGACCACCGGGCGTTTGGCTTTTCATCTTGTGGGCGGAAAATACCCCCTCGCCCCACACGTGACAGGTGGGTACAACATGTCGTGTGGTAGTGAGCGCGTTTCACGTACACGGAAAAGAAACTCTGGAAAACATACATCGGCAAAGACTGTGTTGAGAGAATTATCAGCGAGAAACCAACCCCAAATCTAACTTGCAAGTAGCCGTGCCTCAAAAGTTCTGGCCTTGAAAAAAATTCCAATTCCATACACCAGTCAACACAACACAATACAACACGACACATGAGCATAATTCGATAAAAATGATTTTTTTTGGTTTGGTATAAGCAAAATGCGTGGAAACAACATTATATACATTCGGTGTGTAAATTACTCCCGTGCAGCCTCAATTAGATGATGGCACGAGGTTCAGCCTAGTAATTCAAACGACTTTGATCCTGTGGGCTTGCTCAGGGGATCCCCGTAAGCGTCTTTCCCGCTCCGAGCGGTAGAGATGATTTCTGAGAAACATATGTCATTCGTCCGATACTGAGGTGCACGAGACTGATTTACACACGAAAATCAAGAATGTACATATATTTTTCCGGTGCACAACTATTTTTTGTGTGAACTAACATGGCAACGTTGTGGTCCTTGACGGACGTACTATCTTCTTGAGCGATTCAGTGTGCGACTGGTGATGGAAGGTCCATGGTGAAAAAAAGTGAAGCTTTCGATAGGATATATATATATATATATATATAAGTTAAATTTGTCGAAGTATGTATAATAAAGTTTACCATATCGGCACCAAAGAGGAAGACAAACTGAGGTGCACGAAACATGCACCGCAGCTTCATGGTGGCCTCATGGGGGCTGGCTGGCACCTGCCCGAGGCGAGGTCCACCGTCAACCGCCCTTGGTGGATATGGCGGAAAAACAGGTGGTGGCCGTTGCCGCAACCACATCCAACTCCGTCCGGCTCCAACAAGCCGCTCCGAACCCAGCAGCCAGCGAGCAGCGTGCCCCTTCCTCCCCTCCCCTCTCCGACTCCAACCCAATCCATCCAATGGTCCTCCGGAGCACGGGGGCCGCCCCCGCTCCGCTGTCTCGCCTCTCACGCGCCCCGTCTCTCGGCCTTGCCCTTGACCTGCTGCCCCCGGCACGACGCGATGCCCCCCTCAGCGCACCGGATACATGGATGATATTGGTGGGGAGCGGGGAAGGAAAGGAGACGCCTTGCTGACACCACCACGCGCCCCCGGTCTCCCCTCCTCCCCCTCTTCTCCGTTTGGATCTCGCCTCACCTATCCCCATCCGCCGCCGCCGCCGCCGCCGCCGTGCTCGCCCTCCCGGCCTCTCGTGACCCCGCCGCGAGCCCGGGCGCCAGCTTCCTCGCCGCGCCGCGCCTCGCCGGCGCCATGGACGGCGGCGGGGAGCCGATGCTCGTGCGGAGGAGCAAGGGCAAGAAGAAGAGGCCCTCGGGGAGGGACTCCGGTGCCGAGGAAAGGTTCCGCTCGCTCTTGCGGGACTACGACGACCTGCTGGAGGTGGGCAGCGCGTTCGCCTTCTTCCCTGGCAGTTCACTCCTCTTCTGTTCAATCTACCACAGAATCTTTTGTTCTCCTGCTTTTCTTGCTGCTAGTCTGCTACTAGTTAATGGATTTATGGCCAGCTTAATCGACTACTGTACCGAGCCTGCTTGATTGCAATCTCTCACGCTATCCCTGTTCTAGTCGATGTTTAGCATATAGTTGGATTAGTCATTGCGGGGTAGTAGTACTGGGGACTTGATTTGATTGGTCATCTAATGTCATTAGCATTGGGGGTGTTTGGCTGCTATGATTCTTTGTTGTTGTATAACTAGTGTGGCGAGCCTGCTTGATTGCAATCTCTCACGATATCCCTGTTCTCGTCGATGTTTAGCTTTAGCATGCCCTTGGATTAGCCATTGCAGGGTAGTAATACTAGGGAGTTGATTTAATTGTTCATCTAATCTTGTTGGTAGTGGGGGTGTTTCAATGTTATGTTTCTTTGTTGTCGTACAACCGATACTGTAGATTCCAGTTGTAGAATGGCGCATTCGGTGCCGATACCGTAGTGAACACATATTACATTGGCTTGAAACTGATACAACATTTGGTGCAGGACACTGAGGCAAAGAAGAGGGAGATAGAGAATGTAAACCGGAGAAAGCTTGCCCTTATTGCTGAAATCAAGTATGATAGTTCCTCTGTTCTTGCTTCACCACTTCATGCTGACAACACTGCCACCTTTCAGCTTTGCTAACTGGCTAATCTGCTTTGTGTTGCAAGGTTCCTGCGAAAGAAGTATGGATCCTTTGTCAAGGGCAATTCACAGAAGACACACTACAAGCTGAAAAAGCAGGCTCGGTACATTCCATCTCCATTGGGAAGGGCTTCAGCATTTGTTGGTCATGATGCGGCCCGAACTGAAGGGCCTTCTTTCAGCAAAAACCCAAATTTGGACTTGAATCATGGCACAATGGTATGTAATGGGAGTTCATGAAGTAGGCTGTATGAGAAAAGCTGCCGTATTAGTTTCTAGCTATTAAAGGCACCTCTTCTATGTGCAGAATGAGGAGGGGAATTATTGCCAGGGGCATAGGGGCCATCTAGAACCTGATGAGTTTGATCAGGTTGGGGCGGACGAGGAGATGATTGCAGCCGATGTCAAATTATCTGTTTGTAGGGATACAGGAAATTCTCCGGCAAGTGACAATAAGAGGACGATCCCATGGCAAGACCGATTAGTTTTGAAGGCCTAGTCTCTCCATAGATGATAGATGTGGTTAAGAAATGCCAATCTTCTATGATATTTCATTACCCTTGATATACCTCCAAATGTTCGGTAGCCTTTGTACAGAATGGTAAGGATAGTTATATGCATGTAGCATGGTGAACTGCCTGATGGGTGCTCGAATGCAAGTTTGACATGAGAATTGTGATGCTATGAATGAATTCTGTCCAGATTTTAGATTGATTACATTGAAATCTCTTTTGTGCATGGAATGAGTTCCAATCATCGAGAAAAGTTGCCTTAATGCTGTATATTGTAAATTTGGAGGTTAAATTCCTGGCGTTGCAATTTTTCTGGTTGTCTGTATACTTTTAAGGAAATTGCATTTTTTAGGGTGTTGTACTTTTACAAATGTACTAATACAAGGCATTCTAGTTGGTGGTATTGTTCATTTAATAACAGGTTTAGTTTGCTCGTAGAGTGGTTAACTCCACCTTTCATATTATAAATTAGGGGTACATACATCTTTTGAAAGTCAGGCTAATTTGTGTTAAAATATCTAGGATGCCTTCTATTCCAGGACAAAAGGGAGTGTGTAAACTTGCAGCTTGTTCAAAATATTTTTATAGAGATCAAATATATACATGCAAAAGGGTGGCAAAGTCAAAGATAGTGTTAGAGACCATTCCAATTTCCACCTCCAAAACATCAATAACAGAGCATAAGCAACAGATGAGCATAGACGAAACTACGAAAGTACTGAATGAACATGCAGAGTAAACTAGTTTTAGGCCATAGAAATTAAACTTGGCCGACGGAGCACAACTAAAGCCAGCCCCCAAAAATGAACAATGGTACCGGCATCTTGCTCTACAGAAAAATCAGCAGCCATTGACCTTTGCAAGATGCATCTTCCCCGTACAATGGTGAGCAAGCATTTTCTCACTGTTGCACTGCAAATTGCAGACCTTGCAATAACTCGATGACATCCGTTTTTCCACCTTCTCTTTGTGCTTCTTCCCCTGGCGATGTTCAGCAAGAGTGTTCTTGCTGTTGCAGAGCAAATTGCAGAGCTTGCAAAAATACAATGTCCCATGTGTCGCCATCTCCTCTGAGCTTCCACCCTTCTTGTTACAATCATCTGAATGTGCTTTCTTCACCGCCTGAAAACCACTTGCGCTTGCATTCGTGCCTCCTCTTAGTAGAGCTTCTATCTTTTGTTGGTGTCCTCTGCCCATGCAGTGATCCTCAAATTGAGATGCAGACTTGCATTTGGCCTGACAAATGCCGCAACCCCATTCTGAAAGATATTGCTGGGCTTCTATCTGCAGAACCAGAAAATTCAGTAGGTGTCTCTTGCCCTTCAGGTGGTTCTCCAACTCTGACTGACGATTGCACTTGGCTTGGCAAAGGTTGCAGTTCCATTTTGACGCAGGGTTCTCTTTCATCCTGTGTCACAATGTTCGGCTCCAATTTTGCTTCTGTCAACCCAAAATTCCCGACCATGTTCTTGCATTCTTCCAGCAGGGCTTGGATCTTTGCTTTGTGTCTCTTGCCTCTGAGGTGGTTCTCCAGGTCTGATTTGCAAGTACATTTGGATTGGCAGAATCTGCAAAGCCATGTTGGTTGTGGCTTCTCTGCTGAAAATTGCCTCACGTCCCTTGCTTGCTCTGCTGCCGGTGTTGCCTTCTGACAATTGGCATTTTTTCTGGATAGCAGAGCTGCTACTTTCCTCTGGTGCTTCTGCCCTGCAAAATGCATCTGTAAGTTGCCCTCACTCGTTGCTTTTGCCTGGCAGATGGCACAACTCCATTTAATTGAAGATGGCGGGGTCTTGGGCTTGGTCTGCTGGACATGAAGTTTGGTTAGAGATTCAGAGCATCAGTAACTAACTGAGTAAATCGCGAAAAGCTGAAAGCATGGTCTCCAAAAAAAGAAGGGAAAGCAACAAGTAAAATTACTATCAAGTTGTTGTGTCATGCAGCTCGATTACATTATTAGCATGTGTAATGAGGAAACAAGGCATATAAACTTGCTCCTTTAATCTCCGCATACAAAATCAAGTTTTAGGGGACCATAACCTCAGCTAAACAGCAACCTGAAGAATAAATACTATAAATGAGAAATATAGAGGATGAAGATGCTCACCTCACTGGATTCTTTCACTTTGCACTCATCCAGTGCCGCACTCTCCTGACCTGCCGCCTTCGCGGTGCTACAGCAAGTTTCGAAGCATTCACCGACGAGATCTTCCATGGCAGGCTTCAATTCGGCACCCTCGTGGAGTACTCCATCTTTCTTCTTCTTCTTCAGATCATGTACCTCGTCCGCGCCGACGTCATGCTCGGCACCAACCGCTCCTCCAATTTGGTGCGGCGTGAAGTGCTCGTCGGAGGGCAAGTGCTCGTAGGAGGGCAAGTGCTCGTCGGAGGGCAAGTGCTCGTAGGAGGGGAACGCCACCGGATTTGCATTTGCCCGTTGTGCGTCGGCAGAGCGCAGGGCCATGGCGCGCTCTATCTTGGCGAGCTCGGCCATGATGATCTCCTGGCGGCGGCGGTCCTGCTGGAGCTGCGACAGAAGCGCGTCCCTGATCACCAGCATCGACGAGTCTCCTGCACAACCAAGCAGCGTGCGACTCCTGTTGGTCAGCACAAAGCATAGCAACTCCAAATGTTGTCAGCAAGAAAGCAAACCGCAACGTGCTGCGGCTCGGGGAAGCGCCGCCGGCTGCCACCGCCATCATCGCCGGCCGCTAAGCCTCGGCCGGCGAAGAACTCCATCGATCTGTCCGTCGGGGTGCCCTGGACTGGAGAGCAAGAGCACGATGGCGCGAGGAGGCAAGACGGTTTTTCTTTTCTTGACGAGAGATGAACGGACCGGTGGCTAGCCAGAACCAGAACAGAAGCCGTGTATTTGAAGGCCGGGCCGGGGAGGTCGACACGCGCATCGGCCGTCCAGAACAGGTTCAGGCGCCATCGCGGCCGTGCGTGCATCCCAGTGGGCGGCTCTCCACCGTCGCGTCGCGTCTGCCCGTTCCGGCGCTGCCTCGTGCGTTGCGCGCACCGGCGCACGACGGGTCACCTTCCCAAATCCCAATAATGCACCGTTCATTCGCCGCGCTCCCGCACAAACGTGGAAGCCTAGGAAGCGCTGCGCGCCACCAATCCCGCCACGGGCGGCACCGGCTTCCCGGCTCGCTCTCCCTCGTCATCCACGCTATCCGACTGCTCGATCGCCTCGCCCAATCGCAGGTAGAGCTGGCACCGCCGGTGGGTGCCGTTGGTGCGCGTCGCGACGCTGAGCTGAAGCCACGGCCGGTTGGCCAACGGCGCAGGTGGGGAGTACGACTACAGGCCCATTGAAGTTCTGAATTCCACGGTTTGAATGTTGAAATCCCAGTCAACATCTCAAACCCAAACGATTTGAATTTATGGGCCTAGCTCCTGATAATAAATAGCAAATGTAAATTCAAAAAATGTATATCGAGTTAAAAAAGTACTACTATCATTGGAGATCTCCATAGATACACTCATGGTGAGTAATCCAAGCCACTTGCATATACATGCTATGGGATTGGGTATGAATGTATGATATAGTAATGAACAAATAGTTGAACGCCTGAATATAAGAAAGTTTTGATTTTATCGCAGGAATACAGAGTTTGGTTTGGATTTTGGTTGAATTGGAGTTCTGTTTCAATGCCATGTGGATCATTGCTAAATGAAATTTTTCTTGGGAATTATAGCCACCACATCTGATGACTTCATGCTTGAGGTGAATTGTGGGTTCTTTTTTATCGGACAGGTTCAACCTTTTCTATCATAGATGGCAAAGTGGACTGATTTCATCAATGAGAGGACGATACGCGGCCGACTAATTTCAACCTTTTCTTAAGACTCGCTGGTTGTTGCTAGGGAAATCTTTTACTGAGAGCCTTAGGATTGTTGTGTTAGTCGTAAAAACTAATGTGTCATGATTTTTGTGATAGACAAGGTGAAGAACTTAGTAGTTTTGTTTTGATCATGATAATCACATTGCATGCTTAAACTGAGATGACATTGTAGCCAATCCTATAGCAAAATTGCCCAAGGTATTGAGACCAAAGAAGGTGAACTATGTTAAGATGAAGGTGGGTGAGAAATTGCCTGAATTCTGCACCAATATCAGAAAAAGCATGAGGGACAATGATGAAAGTGAAGATTCATGTTTTGTTGACAGTCAGTATGATCTAGAGGATATGGATATTGATCTTTGTTAATAATTTGGGTGAGGATGTGGTTGATGAAGCAATGAGGGTGCAACACAGAGGGAATGAAATAAGATAAAAGGGGAGAAGGATACTTATGCTACAGCTAAATGGGCTTTTCTATAAATTCTTCCCATGACTGGACTAAGAGATTCATACTAAAAAGCCCCTAAAACTTAAAGGTGTTAAGCTGAAGCAGCCTGTGATTTTAAAAGGTATTATCCTAGTTTTTGTAGTTAATATTCCAAATTGATACTTTTGCAATGATGGAGTGAACGACTGAATGGACATATCACAATGCCTGGTGTTGGGTCACTTTCATGTTACTTATGGTCTTACAGCTTTACAACAGTACCAAGCCAATCAATTACTAGCAATCCTTCTTACAGAGGTGCAGTATAGTTGTAAAAAAAGGTTCAACATGTGTAAACTATGCTGACAACCGAAATATTATGCAAAATGGGCAAGTGGTTGTAATTCGGTCAATTGTATATAGCAGATGAAAGTAACTTCATACTAGCATTGCAACATTTCAGAGCAGCATATAATTTATCACTGCAAATGTCAAGATAGGTTAAACTCCACAGGATAGTGAACAAAAGATAGCTGCAGCTACTCCCCTAAACGCCATAGCATGACTCAAAGCATCAACAGATCCATGTTCCAGTGCGGATGCTTCAAATCAGCCTTGCATTTTTCTGGTGCTTCTTCCCAGCAAGATGGTCAGCAAGCATCTCTTTGCTGTAGCACTGCAGTTTGCAGACCTTGCAAAAGGTCATCACCTTCTGCCTCCACGCCTTGGTTCTGTGTTTCTTCTGCCTGCGGTGGTCCTGAAACGTAGCCTCATCGCTGCACTGGACACCGCAGACCTTGCAGAAGTACAGTTGCATCATGGGCCGCGCCTTCTCCGAGCTCACAATGTTGCTGCTAGAGCCATTCAGAGGTGGTTTGACCCCAGCGGAGGGTGGTCGAAGGTGCACATGATTATTGTTGTTTCCCGATCCCAAGCTTGCTACATTGGCCTGGTGCTTCTGCCCTGCGAAATGCTGCTGTAAGTTGTGCTCACTTGTTGCTTCAACCTGGCAGACGACGCAGCTCCATCTCTCGGGCGCCTTTGATCGCTTTACTGGTAAGGTTACTTCAGTCAGCTCCCAGGTCCGTGAAAGCGGCCTGGGCTGTTTGGTCTGTTTGTTTAACAAGCACTTCGATTAGGCAACAACCAAGCAAACTTGGAACTTGTAAGAAGTAAAGAACTCTACGCAGATTATTTAGAACATTAGATTGTGAAATTTATGCAAAACAAAGAAAGTAAACGTCGTCCTCAACAGATCCACAGGCATACAGAATCTAAGAAAGCTCACCTCATTTGACTCTTGAAGTTTACTCTCCTGACCTGCATTGCCATCAGCCGATGATGAGCATTCACCGAGGCGATATTCCGTGAAAGGATTCCACGGCTTTGATTCTAATAACCCGCCATGACTTTCATCCTTCTTCTTCGGATCGTGTGCCGCACCCGAAACCCCACGGTGCGGCATGATGAACTCCTCGGTGAAGGAGTAGGAGGAGGCCGGCGGCTTACCCTGCTGCACATCACCAGGGGAGACGCAGTGACGGGTGGGAGGGCGCAGGGCCATGGCGCGATCTATCTTGGCAAGCTCGGCCTCGATGATCTCCTGGCGGAGGCGATCCTTCTGGAGCTGTGCCTGCAGCGCCTCCCTGATCACCAGCGCTGAATACCAAGCTGCGCAGTCGTAGTGAAACGCTTGACGGTCAGCACGGAGCTTAACTGCGTGGCGCCATGACGACGAGGCGAAAGGGGGCGTACGTACCGTGCGACGGAGGGTCGTGGAAGGGGCGGCCGCCGTCACCGGCGTCGGCGTCGGCCGCGGCGGTGGCTGGGCGTCCCCGGCGCGCGAACTCCATCTATCGTCGTCGGCCGGCGGGTGGAGCGGAGCGAAGCGAGGCCGAGGGAACGGAGGCGTCTCGGTGGGAGTAGGGCCGCCGCGGGGATATAAATGATGCCGCGGCTGGCTGGCCGACGCAGCGCTTCCGGCCCCTTCGCGTACTCGCGTTTCCACGCGGCTCACCCGTCGTTTCCCACGACGGGCCCCCTCACCTCCCCCACGACTCCTCCCTCATCGCGTGTTTAATGCGATCCGATAGTGGCCGTTTTTGGTTTCCGAAAAGGGAATCGGTGTGATGTGTTTAGTTCTGAAAAATTGTTGAAAAAATCACATCAGACGCGGTAGCGTATTGTAGTATTTTTTATTTATTTGTGGTAAACATTGTCCTACCATGATGTAATTAGGTTTAAAAGATTCGTCTCGTCGTGTACATCAAAACCAAAACCATGCAACTAGTTTTTTTATTTAACCACGTTTAGTGCTCCATGTATGAGAAGAAAGATTTGATGTGATAGTGAATAGTAAAATTTGGACAGAGAATTTTTGGCTTTTCAAGGGAACTAAATAGGGGCAGTAAAACACATTTGCCCGTTGAGCAAAACAAACGCAGCACCGAGACGAATGATGGACAGCCGGTGAAGCCATTGCAAATTTGCAATCATATGCTGTTTAGATCCCCAAAGTATTCACGTCACATCGATATCACATCAAAACATTAAATATAGCAAATGACGCATATATGGAACACTAAACGTGGGTAATAATTGTATAGTTTTGATGTACACGACGAGACGAATCTTTTGAGCCTAGTTAGATCATAATAGGACAACGATTACCATAAACAAACGAAAAGTGGTACAGTACGCTACACTGCGGGTCAGGGCACAGATTCGCGGCGCTCGGCTCACGCGCGGAGTATATTGAAGCCATCCGCGTCATTGCCGCATCTGTGAGTATAGATAGGACCTATTTGGTACAGCTCCAGCTTCAGACTCTAGTCTAAATTTGCATTTTCTATATTAAATTAATATACTTTAAATATTAATATTTAGTATAATCTATAAATAAAATGATTCATCTAAATACTCTCTATGTAATCATAGCTCCAACTTTAGAATTTTTTGGACCTCCTCATATCCAGCTCCAAGAACTACATAAATTTTTTAGAGTTGGAGCTGTACCAAATAGGGCTTTACGTACTCCATATATATCGTATGGCTTCTCTCCGATCATAGATCGCAGCAGCCGGCCCGGTTTAGTTCCAAAAAGCAACTCCCAATTACACTATGCAAAAAGAAGATTTTCCATCATATCAAAATGTCATAACATGTATGAAGTATTAAATGTAGATAAAATCAAAAACTAATTGCACAGTTTTATTGTACTCTGAGAGACGAACATTTTGAGCCTAATTAATCAATTTTTGGATAATTTTTCACAAATACAAACGAAATGCTACAGTAGCGCAATGATTACGAAGTGACATCTTACTCCCAAATTCAACCTCCCAATTCTAACATCTAAACAAGGCCACGGATCCCAAATTCCACATCCAAAGTTTACTACATAACAAAAGAAGATTTCCTTTACATCAAAATATCGGCACATGCATGAGTACTAAATGTAGATAAAATCAAAAACTAATTGCACAGTTTTGTTGTAATCTACGAGATGAACATTTTGATCCTAATTAATCAAATTTTCACACATACCAACGAAATGCTACAGTAGCGCATGCACCCAAAAAAGCCAAAGTTTGGCTCCCAAATTTGGGAACTAAACAAGGGCACAGCCATGGAAGGGGATGACGCAGACGCCGCGGCAGCAGGGCAAGGCCTTGTTGTTCCCAAATTCTACCCCAAATTACACTATGGGTGTGTTTAAATCCCCAAACTTTCCATCACATAGACATCACATTGAAACATTAAATATAGCAAATGACGCATGCATGAAGCATTAAATGTAGATAAATAAAAAACTAATTACATAGTTTTGATGTACAAGACGAGATGAATCTTTTGAGCCTAGTTAGGTCATGATAGCACAACAATTAACACAAACAAACGAAAAACGCTACAACGTGCTACAGTGTTTGATGTGACTTTTCGACTACCTTTTCAAGGGATCTAAACAACCCCTATGCAAAAAGAAGATTTCCATCACATCAAATTATCGGCACATGCATGGAGTACTAAATGTAGATGAAATCAAAAACTAATTGCCATAGTTTTGTTGTACTTTGCGAGACAAACATTTTGAGCCTAATTAATCAATGTTTGAACAATTATTCATAAATACAAATGAAATGCTACCGTGTCGCATTAGTGTCATATTAGGATCCAAACACCTCCAAAGTTGGCATTTTGTCATTAATGCATTACTGTAGCATTTCGTTTGTATTAGTGAATAATTGTCCAAACATTGATTAATTAGGCTCAAAATGTTCGTTTCATAAAGTACAACAAAATTGTGTAATTAGTTTTTAATTTCATCTACATTTAAAAATTGTGTAATTAGTTTTTAATTTAATCTACATTTAGTACTCCATGCATGTGCCGGTATTTTGATGTGATGGGAATCTTCTTTTTGCATAGTAGAATTTGGGGCAAAGTTGGGGAACTAAACAATGCCCATGTTTCTTTGAAAGTTTGGATTGTGAAAAAATTTTCACTAGGGAATCTTGCATGCATGAAGTATTAAATGAAGTCCTTTTGCAAAACTTTTTAAGGATGAGTGTAACTTTGCGCGATGAATCTAATGAGCCTAATTAATCTATGATTTACTATGGTAATGCTACAGTAACTATCCTCTGATCATAAAGTTAAATGCCTCATTAGATAGGTCTTACGAATTAACCGGAGGTTCTGTACGTAGTTTTATAAACTGACTTTATTTAATACTTTTAATTAGTGGTCAAACGCATGTGAAAAAATTTTCGCTCCAAAGAAACACGGTCTAATTATATGCAGTCTGATTAGACCATTACCAAGTGGAACTGTAAAAAAAAACTAGGCATGTGTACTGGCAGTCAAATTTCCATACACGAAAAGACTACAAGTAGTTGATGCGTCACAGCTTAACAGCGCTATGAAGATATACAAGAGCAGCCAACATTAATTTGAAACCAAACAGTGCCTGTCTTGTATTAATGAAGAAAAGAAAATATAAGAGAATAGACTAAGGTAAATAAAAAAACATCAGCTAGCTAACTCTTTTTGTTGCATCAACTAAGCCACTGTGTGACTATGTCGCGCTGTTAGGCTGTTCGCACTCGTGAAACTCTACTTTACCCTCTAAACAAGAATATAAGAATATTTCGTCCTGGTCATCGAGATTCTTTACTATATACTACTTTCTTCTGCACTCGTTCAAACTCCACCTCACTCTCTATATCAACTACCACTACGCGGGACCCACCAATATACTCTTTTTTAACCATCCATCTCGCCTCTCTTCTCTCTCATTTCTCTCTGCCTTGCTTGGCTCCCTCTCTCTTTCTCTCTGCTCCCACCGCCGCCGGAGCGCCGCCGCTCGCCGTCGCATTCACCAGCGCCACCCACACGATGCCTCCCTCCCTCTTTGCGGTCTCTCTATTTCTCTCTCTCGCAGCTCTCTCTCCCGCTCACGCTCCCTCGCCAGCGCCGCCGCTCCCATCGCCGTCACTGCTCCACGCCGAGCCACCACCCTCACTCTACCTCACACAGCATCACCTCCACGCCCTACTCAACCCACGATCGCTTCACGCCTAGCCACCGCACCGGCCCTGCCTCACCACCGCTCGCCATGGCCGCCGTCGAGGGCGTCACCGTCAGGAGCCCCGCCCATGCATTCGTTGCCTAATCCGTGTGCCCAGGTAGCTTCTAGGTCCTCTGGAGATGCTCGTGCGTGAGTACGCGCAACGGAAGCGCTGCTCCCGTGGCAGGAGCGCAAGGCCGCCGGCGGGCCAAGCCGCCGCGTCGGGGGCAGAAGGAGTGGGACGCGAGGGGGATGAGTGGAGATGTGGCTGGCCTAGTGTTCTAGGGGGAGGCAAAAGAGGTGAACCAGTGCCAAGGCTGAGATAAGGGCTGGAGTAACCGGCAATGGCCGACGACGCCATGAACGCCGGCCGGACCGTCGAGAATGGGGAGGGTGAGAAGGAAGAGAGGAATGAGAAGAGGAGCTAGCCGGTATTGCGTTCAAGCATGAGGCGAACCTCGTGGGATGGTTCCAAGGGGAGGAGAAGGCCGGAGATAGCCGCCGCAACCGCGCCACGGCATGAACGCCGTCGGCCATGCTCGCGCATTCCAGCGCAAGGAGAAAGAGTGGGGGTTGCGCCAGGGAAAGAAGTTGGGGGAGCGAGCCAGGCGGAGGCGCGCTCGGGCGGCCTGGTGGCGCGGCGGCCAAGCGCCCAAGCGAGGCGAGGCGCTCCGCGACGACGAGAGGTGCGTCCACATTGTGGTCGCCGACGTCCCCGACGGCGTCGGCGTCCTCGTCGCACTACACGAGTGCCCCGACCCGCCAGGGAGGCCGTGATCCAGGACGGCACCGTCGAGTCCCTCGTCCGCACGCTCGACCCGTCCTCCCCGATGCGCTCCTCCAAGGTGAGCGAGGTCGCGCTCCGCGCCATCGACGCGGTCTGCCTCGCGCCGCCAGCCTCCACAGACCGACTCCTCGCCGCCGGCTTCCGCGGGGGAGGAGGCGGGGGAGCAATGGCCGGAGCCGGTCGAAGAGGCCCTCGTGGCGGCAGAGTGGGACCTGCCTGCTCGGGGCGGCGGCGCGGGCAGTCGGGCGAGCGAGCGGCGGAGCGCGGCAATGAGCGAGCGTATCGAGGCTGGCCCGTGCTACAGTGTTTCCCGATCCCCCTCTATCTCTCTCAATTTACCGGCGAGCGGAGACCTTTACCGTTTGCCGGCTTTTTTTACCTCCCGCCGCTGCAGACGTCGAAACGGGGAAAGAAACGGTAAGGCTCCGACGTGGCGTTTGTCGTCTCGTTTTACCGAGACCACTGCGAGCAGCCTTAGTCCCCCGCATTGCGTGCACCCCGGGCCTTGTTTAGATCCGGAATTGAAGAAGGCAAAGTTGGAGTTTTGTAATTAATACGTCACGGTAGCATTTCATTGGTATTTATGAATAATTGTCTAAACATTGATTAATTAGGCTCAAAATATATTCATATCGTAAAGTACACTAAAACTGTGCAATTAATTTTTGACTTTATCTATATTTAGTACTCCATACATGTGTCGATATTTTGATGTGATGGAAAAAAATTTTTACGTAGTAAAATTTGGAGGTGGAATTTAAAAACTAAAAGGCCCTGGTGGCCTTCGCCTCCGTCAAGGACGAATTGGACTAGGAAGATGGGCGCGCTACGCTGCGCCAGTAGAGATGAGCCCCGGTGATTGTTGGGCACGTCGGTCAGTCAGTCAGAATAATCAGCATATGCAAGCATTAATTAGCAAGAAATTTGTTTCAGGATACTTGAGATATGCCAGGGTTCAAAAAATATAATAGGTTTGGACAGACGCAACTAAGATATTATTTGTTCATGCATCGTACATATTCGGTAATTAAATACACTTAGGCAGCATTGTATAGGCTGTACAAATAACACAATACAGGTATCATCAAAGGGAGCCTTGTTGACAAATACGTAGTTCTTTCATGTGCATTACCAAAAAGGAATATGCAGCCGATGGAAAATACTTTGTGGTTGTAATGAAGTTCCATATGTGCAGAAGAATCTTCACGGACATGGAGAGACGACCTGTGACTCATAAGTTCAGTACAAAACAATTAAACAACTAATAACATGTGGAAAAAATCGCCCACATAGTTTGTAATCCTTTGCAAAGCTGCTCTTAATGGGGCAATGCCATGCGTGTATCAGAAACAATCATAATTAATTCACTTATAGATTAATCATCATATAACTTTGAAATTCTGATGTCAAGTGAGGTTGTGAAATAAACAAATTGGCATTAGGAATGATTTGAGGCAATCGATCGTTTTGCCTCTCACCATGTATTTAACTTCTTATCATCAGGAGATGAACTGGTTTGGTGTCTGCCTCCCAGAGTCGCAATTGATGTATAGTGATTGATGATATAGCAGGCTCTGTCTCAGCCACGCGCATAGAAAATTAATTGGCAAAAGAGGAGGCCATCTGCATCCATAAAAAAATATCAATGAACTGAACAATGTACCTTAGCAGAAACCGCATGGATTGAAATTGAAGTGCTTTGAAGAAATCAGGAGATGTTGTAATAACTCTTATCATGCCCAGAAACATCTGAAAGATTCAAACAGAGGAGTAAATTTTGAGAGCACAGAAAATGGTTGAAATTGATATTTCAATGTTTATTAGTACATGCATGTACGTAAAGACAGGGAATAAACTAAATAACAGGTACATTTCTATACTTAAAGTTTTCCTTTTTAGATGCTATATCTGTTATACACAGGAATCAACATTTCGCATGCAGCAACTACAAACTGAACTGGTAGACAGTGATATTGAGAACAATTACACAATTGCTACCTTGAACAGAGGATTAATAGACCAATGGACAGCTAAATTCGACGTACAACACTTAACAGGATAAAGTGAGAACTCGAGATTAATAATGAAAAGTAAACCATTTCGAGGGTTATTTTTCCCTTAATGCTTTGAAAAATACATTATATCATCAAGACAAACCTCTAGATATGGTGAGCTCTTAAAAAAACTTTTAGGTACTCCGAATATGAGATCCCTTGTATTGATGAGGAACCCATATGCGACTCAAATTAGCTTTATTATTACTGAGGAGCATTAAAATTTGCCCAGATCGCAAAGCCAGCGCAAAAGCTCCATCTGTCATTTTTACATAAATATTCAGTGGGATGCTTGCTTTTAATATAAGCACGAAAAGTTGGAGTTTTTGCTTTTAATATAAGCACGAAGAGTTGCAATTTGGAACATGTCAATTTCCTGAAATGGTCACCATGGATAAAGGTTTATCAGATTCTGAATTTTCGATAATTAAACTTCCTACATCTGCTGGTGCTCCAAAGAGGAAGTGCATGTAACATTGCTTGCTGCTGGCAGGTATCAGACACAAAATTGATCTGTACTTGTTGTATAAAAAAATCTCAAAAATACATATCTTGAAGTGTGTAGAACTGATATGCATCATTGCACACATCTAGGGCATATCAACCTCTAAAGAGCAGGGGTTTATTCAGACAAAGATAAACTAAACAGACTGAGGTAAGGTAAAACACTCAGAAAGATTCGATTGTATACACTATGAAACAATCACCGAGCAGGTAAACGGTGAGCCTGCCAGTATCATCTCTTTGGCAATCGGCACCAGACAATGTACCTGAATATTAATATGCTAATTCCTAGTAGAAAAACACTCATGAAACAATCAACTGAAGAGAAACTATGAAGCCTATAAGTATAATTATTCTTTCAAATGCCTGAGCGCTGCAAGTCTAGTAGAGAATGTCTAACCAATGTAAGATGGCAACTTTGGCAATCAACAATATACATCGAAAGAAGGTGTAATCAATTGATTAGATTCAACCGGCATTTCATCAAACAGCTAAAGTGCAAGCACTAGCAGCATAGAGCAGCAAGCATCTCACAATCACCTCGAGTGCTGGGTCAACAGAGCAGCTAGCCTAGAGTAGAAGCATGGACGGCAGGTGTCCTCCTGCACGCATCAGAAAGCTCGATGGTGGCATAGCGGATGTCCTCGACCGAGGGCCTCCTATTGCTGTCTTTCTGGTGCTTGCGGGAATAGGATGGTGGGGCTAGGGAACAGGACAGTTCCCCTATTGGCTGCAGCAAGCATCGAGCAGGCTGCCCGTCCGTGGGATGCGGATGCGGTGTTGGTGACTCACCATGGCCGAGGTCGGTGGACGGCGGGGTCCTGGCGTTGCCGTCCCCACTGGCGAGGAAACCACCAGCTCCTCCGCATCTGCAGCTGCGTTGGCGTGCAAGTCACCGACGGCGGTCTGTGTTCCTTGCCGCCAGCGGAGGAGGACGACAGCGGGGTTGAGCGGATGACGATGCAGGAGGCGAAGCCGTAAGGGTGAGAGCCGAAGGCGTGGGAGGCCAGACGAGTCGGGTGGAGTCCGATTCCGTCGGCGCAGGACGACGACGTGTGGGCCTCGGCTCCGCTGTGCGTAGGAAGTACGCGACCCAGCGCCGCGCGGAATCCACTCGTCCAGAGAGCGAGGCCCGCGAAGGCAGCGAGCTGCGAGCCGGCGGCGCGGGGGGACGCCGGGGCGAGGCCGAGCCGGAGGCAGTCCCCGGCGCCGCCGTTCCCGCTACTGCTGCCGTTGCCGCCGCCGCCGCTCCAGCTGGTGGCCGTAGCCTCCTGGTGGTGGCTGCCTGCAAGCTGGAGCGGCCGCAGCGCCAGTGGCTCCCCGCGACCGCTGACGGCGTCGTGGTAGTGGTGGTCCGGCCGCCTCTCCTACAGCGGCGGAGGCAGCGTCGGCTTGGACGGCGGGCGGCGGCCGGGAGGGGAAGGGAGGCGGCACGGAAGAGAAGGGCAGAGGGGCGGGCGGATGATATACGGAGGGGAAGGGAGGGGGCGGGGCCGCGCGGGGGCCACGTGGGTGGGGCGGGGCGGCGCGTCGCGCGCGAGAGTGGCGAGGGGGCGGCGCGAAGGGGAGGGGAGGAGAGGGGAGGGGCAGCGCCGGTAGGAGGAGGCGGGGGCGGGTGGAAGAGAGAGAGGAGGGTGAGGCGGTGGATAAGGACGAAGCGGAGGCGATGACGTGGGAGGGCAGGCGGGCAGGGATTTGATCGGCGGAGACGGACGATGCGGCGGCCAAACGGATGGACGCCAGCGCGACGTGGGGGCCACGCGCCGACGGGAGAGCGCGGAGCGACGGATGGGCAGGGATTCTTTCAGCGATATGAAGTTAATTAACTATTAACTATGACGGGATTTAGAAAAATTTAACACACGTGGAGGCCTTCGCCTCCGTCAAGGACGAATTGGATGACGGGATTTAGAAAAATTTAACACACGTGGACGACAGAGTTCAGAAAAAATAGGACGAATTCCATGTTTGAATGTATAGTTGAACATTTAAGTAATAAGTTAAGGTAGCCTATCTATTCGCTTAAGTCCAGTCTCAGTATACTATTTCACTACACAGTTATCTGGTGATGAAATTCCTCTCATGTACCATAAAACTTTTCATTATCTCTCCTATGCCACATCAGCATATTTAATGTCATGAAACTTCCAATAAAACCCCACTGAGACTGACCTAATACCAATTGAATTACAACTTTATGGTTTTCTTAAAGCTATTTCGTCAAAATAGTTCTGGCCTAAGATTTTTTATTATTCATCATGAGTCTACAGCTATTTAACACTTTGTACCATTAAACTACAATTATCTGATAGGATCCCAAATTCTACCCCAAAGTTTACTATGCAAAAAGAAGATTCTTATCACATCAAAATGTCATAGCATGCATGGAGTACTAAATGTAAATGAAATCAAAAACTAATTGTACAATTTTGTTGTACTCTCCGAGACGAACATTTTGAGCCTAATTAATTCATTTTTGGATAATTTTTCACACATACAAACGAAATGCTACAGTGACGTACGCACTCCAAAAGACCAAAGTTTGGCTCCCAAATTTGGGCCTTGTGTTAGTTCCTGAAATTGGGAGCCAAATTTTTATCTTTTGGAGTGCGTGCGCTACTGTAGCATTTCGATTGTATGTGTGAAATATTGTCCAAAAATTGATTAATTAGGCTCAAAATGTTCGTCTCGTAGAGTACAACAAAACTGTGCAATTAGTTTTTGATTTTATCTACATTTAGTACTCCATACATGCTATGACATTTTGATGTGATGGGAATCTTCTTTTTGTATAGTGAACTTTGGGGGCCCTGGGAACTCAACAAGGGCTTAGATAAAGACAAGCTAAGGCTATTCCCAGTGGGATTTTATTTTTGTGTTTCCAAGAATGCCATATAAGCAAGTAGACAATTAATTAATAGATGAAATGGTTCATACAATGCAGTGTTTCATTTTGATGTTTTATAGGTAATGCATGCAACACACAGACTCGTTGGAAACTACGTATACAGAGTTTCATCGAGATGAAAACCATTTCATCTCTCTCCTCATTAATTTTTTATCACATCATCTAAAATACTGATTTAGCACCCTATTTAATGTGCATGAAACCTTATGAAATTTTACACTGGGACTGGCCTAGTGGTAATTATGTGGGCCCATGTTTAGATCCCAAATTTCACCCTAAAGTTTACTATGTAAAAATAAGATTCCCATCACATCAAAATGTCATAGCATGCATGGAGTACTAAATGTAGATGAAATCAAAAACTAATTACATAGTTTTGTTGTACTCCGCGAGACGAACATTTTAAGCCTAATTAATCAATTTTTGGACAATTTTTCACACATACAAACGAAATGCTGTAGTAGCGTACACACTCCAAAATTCTCAAATTTGACTGCCAAACTAACCGAGGCCTTAGCCTCGACGGTGAAGACCTCCACCGGCCACGGGGAAGGGGCAGGGTTGCTTCGAGGCGAAGCCTCCCCTCTCTCTCTCGGTCTGTGTTGTTCTGTCATAGCAGCTTTTATTTATGCCCTGCCCAAACTACAGACAGCAGTGGATAGGCGTGAGTGGATTCCCCTCTCGAAGGCCTTTGATCCTAAATTCTACCCTCAAAATTTACTACGTAAAAAGAAAATTTCCATTACATCAAAATGTCATAGCATGTATCGAGTACTGAATGTAGATAAAATCAAAAAATAATTACACGGTTTTGTTTTATTCTACGAGACGAACATTTTGAGGCTAATTAATTAATTTTTGGACAATTTTTCACACATACAAACGAAATGTTACAGTGACGCACGTACTCCAAAAGACCAAAATTTGGCTCCCAAATTTGGGAACTAAAGATCCCAAATTTTACCCCCAAAGTTCACTATGCAAAAAGAAGATTCTCATCACATCAAAATATCGAGTACTAAATGTAGATGAAATCAAAAACTAATTGCACAATTTTGTTGTACTCTACGAGACGAACATTTTGAGCCTCATTAATCAATTTTTGGACAATTTTCATACATTCAAACAAAATGCTACAGTGGCGCACGTACCCCAAAAGATTAAAGTTTGCTCTTAAATTTGGAAACTAAACAAGGACTAAACAAGAACTAAACAAGCCCTAAGCAAGCCCTGAGCCAGGCGAGGAGAGGCAAGAAGCAAAACAATCAAATGTACCCCGGACTCTCTCTCCCTCTAGACTCTCTGTGCAATTCTTTGCTTCTTTGCTGGGAGAGGCGAGGTAAGCAAGTCTAGTCTAGCTGCCTTGTTTAGTCCTAAATTTCACCTTTAAAATTTATTATGAAAAAGAAGATTCTCGTCACATCAAAATATCGATAATATGTATGAAGTACTAAATATAGACGAAATAAAAAAACTAATTGCATAATTTTATTTGTTTACGGGCTAGTCAACTAGTATCTTTTAACTTGGTATTTTCTTACTCAAACATGCATAGAAGAACTTTTGAAATAATATAATATGATAGTAATAGTGGGTCCCAAGCATCAGCGAGATATTAGTTGGCTGACTAGCACTCTCATTTATCCTTTTGTGGCAGTGTCTTTTTTCTCGACCTTGTTTAGATCCAAACTTTGGACACCCAAGTTTTGATTCCGTCATAAATACCCTACTTTAGCATTTCGTTTGTATTTATGAAAAATTGTCAAAATATTGATTAATTAGGTTTAAAATGTTCGTCTCGCAAAGTACAACAAAACTGTGCAATTAGTTTTTCATTTTATCTACATTTAGTATTCCATGTATGTGCCGACATTTTGATGTGATAGGAATCTTCTTTTTACACATTGAACTTTGACGGTAGAATTTGGGATCCCAAAAGGCAACCCTAAAGTTCACTATGCAAAAAGAAGATTTTCATCACATCAAAATGTCGACACATGCATGGAGTACTAAATGTAATTACACAGTTTTGTTGTACTCTGCGAGACGAATATTTTGATCCTAATTAATCAATTTTTGGACATTTTTCACAAATACAAACGAAATGCTATAGTGGCACACACACTATAAAGTGTCAAATTTTGGGTGCAAATTTTGCATCTAAGGCCTGTTTAGATGCAAATTTAGGGTGGAAAATTGGTGGAAAGATATCACTTCGCCATAAATGCGCTACTCTAGCATTTCGTTTGTATTTGTGAAAAAAATCCAAAAATTAATTAATTAGCCTCAAAATGTTTGTCTCGCCGAGTACAACAAAACTGTACAATTAGTTTTTAATTTCATCTACATTTAGTACTCTATGCATGTGCCGACATTTTGATGTGATGATAATTTTTTTACATAGTAAACTTTGAGAGTGAAATTTACTTCTAAATAAGAGCTAAACAAGGCCTTACAAACTACACAAGGGCCTCGTTGCCAGCGCCAGCCTTGCCCAAGAAGGAAAGCCAAATTCGCTCGCCTTGCTCAGCAAGAATTTTCTTGCCAGCACCGGCAAGGTTGCTCGGCCGGACCTTAGATCCCAAATTTTACCCCCAAAGTTTACTATGTAAAAAGAAGATTTTCATCACATTAAAATGTCATAGCATGCATGTAGTACTAAATGTAGATGAAATCAAAAACTAATTGTACAATTTTGTTGTACTCTACGAGACGAACATTTTGAGCCTAATTAATTAATTTTTAGATAATTTTTTACACATACAAACGAAACGCTACAGTGACGCACACATCCCAAAAGGCTAAAGTTTGACCCAAAATTTAGAAACTAAGGCCCAAGTTTTTAGCGCACCTGCCAAACACATATTCTTGCCCAGTAAGCAAGACGGCGAGAGATCCAAACGTACCCCGGTTGCTTCTCCCGTGGAAGGAAGTAAAGGTCGGGTGGCGCGCGTTCGCGGCGCCTGCTTCTGCTGTACGTGCCATTCACGTGGGGGTGCATACGCGCACAGAGGGTTTCTCTCCTATTTAGCCCTTGTTTAGATGTAAATTAGGGATGAGAAATTAGAGAAAAGATGTCACTTCGTTATAAATATGCCACTGTAGCATTTCGTTTATATTTATGAAAAATTATCCAAAAATTAATTAATTAGGCTCAAAATGTTCGTCTCGCCGAGTACAACAAAATTGTACAATTAGTTTTTGATTTCATCTACATTTAATACTTCAAGCATGTGCCGACATTTTGATGTGACGAGAATCTTCTTTTTTCATAGTGAACTTTAGGGTTGCTTTTTTAGATCCTAAATTCTACCCCCAAAGTTCACCATGCAAAAAAGATTTCCATCACATCAAAATGTCGGCACATGCATGGAATACTAATTTTGAGCCTAATTAATAAATTTTTGGATAATTTTCCACACGTATAAACGAAATGCTACAGCGACGCACGCATCCTAAAAAATCAAAGTTTGGCTGCCAAATTTGGAAACTAAACAAGGCTAGTTGCGTTGTTTTGCTGTGGTGCTGGTTTGGACTGTTCGCTTAGAAAACAGATTGAATTGCTATACTGTAGTCATTGATATACCTATGAAATTGCAATACGAAAGAAGCTGTCCACGTTGGAGAGCTGGTGGAGATCCATGCTACCCAGGACCGGACGTCCGGACCAGTGGATTCAAGTGCTCGGACATCCGTTTCTGCGGACGGATGGAAGTCGGAAGAGGATATGATCGAGTCGAGGGATAAAGGAAAGAGATAGTGGGTGAGGAGGTCGGCGCTCATGGCCGAAGCCCACCGTCGCTACATCCCATGCCACCGCAACTGCGATGACCGCCCACGGCAGCGCAGTCCCGAGGAAGATGAGGAGAAAAACAACTGACCACCCCGCCGAGACGCAATGGACCGACCTGCCGTCGGGTAAACAGCAGCAGGACTTGTGTGGACCGAACGACAAAAGCCCAAAACGGTGGAGGGACATTGACGTCGCAGACGACGGCCCAACAGAAGGCGAGCGTAGGGCCTCCGGACGGAACAGGCTGTGGAGCAACGCTAAGGTGGGCTGAAATGGGTATAGAGAGCCCATGAACACACTAAAATATCAAAATTATGTTCGATATAGGCCCAGCACAGTAAAAAGGATCTCACTGGATTCTTGTAGTTTCTGCTCAAGTTCTGCATTCTCCTGACCGCCTTACTGCACGAGGTAGAAGCATTGTGGAATCCTTGACAGTGAGTACACAATATAACATCATCAACACCGTCAAGGCATAAGAAAATAATAAACACAATTGATTCAACTAACATGATGCTTCAACTAAGCTAAGGCTAGACCTTGGGAATGTCTGTGAAAAATCGTTCAAAACGAACATTTGTTTTTTAACGAAAAAGCGAACAGGCTATGTTTATGTTTAACTTAACTATCTAACATAGCAAGTATTCAAAACCGTTGTATGCTGCTCCCTCCGTCCGGGGTATATAAGCACGTGTAGGGTTCAAATTTTGTATCAAAATATAAGCATTTTTATAGAAGATAAAATTAAATGGGTTGGTAGGGTGGGTGGAGAGTTAATGATAGTGTAAAATGAGGGATATATAGATCCTTTAGCGGTTCTGTTATTTCTTAAGTTTCAATGCTTGGAACGCTGATATCATGGAGCGGAGGGAGTATTGATTACGACAACTCGCCAAGAGCCAAAGAACCTGCTTCTTTCATGGAAATCGGGATTTCACTTTCCAAAGGGACACACAGGGTAGGTGAATATTCTTGGATTGCTGGCACGCAATCAAAAGAAAAGCATCCGGTAGTTTTCAAAAAGCAACCCCAAAGTTTACTATGTAAAAAGAAGATTTTCATCGCATCAAAATGTCGGCACATGCATGGAGTACTAAATGCAGATGAAATCAAAAACTAATTGTACAGTTTTGTTGTACTCGATGCGACGAACATTTTGAGCCTAATTAATCAATTTTTGAATAATTTTTTATAAATACAAACAAAATGCTATAGTGACGCATTTATGATAAAGTGACGTTTTCTCCATTCCCCGACCCTATTTTGCGTCCAAACAAGAGCTGAAAAAGATCCCTTTTCTGACGGCGGGGGCGGTGCTATGTGGGGCCGCGCTACGTACGGCGGGCCGGCGGCAGAGGGTTGAAGTGGAGCAAGCGGTGGCCACCTCTGCGGGGTAGGGGGAGCAGCATGAGGAAACGGCAGTGTTTTGCCGTTCCGGTGAGGGCGGCGGGGGCACTACGTCCTGGGGAAAGGAAGCTTGGGATTTGGGAAGGCAAATGGCCGAGGTGGGCGGAAGCAAACAGTGACGACTTGACAATGGCTGCTGATTTTCATTCATTTCATAATAATAGAAAAACAGCTTCCAGTTAAAATTTTCCAGTTTTAAGAAATGGCAGCACCAAACATTTCCCTTGTTCAATATTTTAACCTCTGTTTCTTTTACCATGAATTTCACATAGATGAGAATCATGAAACCCTACGATAGTCCACTTCACCGCCACACATTGGAGCAGGAGCGGAAGCCCTCGGCACATCTCCCTTTCGGATTTCCCCAGAAGGAGAGGGGTGCCTCTCAAAGCCTGAGTCAGAGTGAGGAGCTCAACATCCTTCTCCCTGGTCCATTCTAGAAACGGACAACGGTATGGAATAACAGTACTAGTCGTACTAATAGAGAAGGATCGATTGTATTCAGCAACCAAAATGAACGATTAAATTGCTATGGCGCCACAGTGTGTTCAGAATCAAATTCATACAATGATACGTCATACGTGGTGCCTTCGTCTTGCTGCTGTACAGATTCCCATTCAACACCTACTACAGAAAACAAAACTTCCCTATTAACAGGCAGAATCCACAATTCCATCTCATTTATTTGCATTGAGATTTTTCTGGTGCTTCTTCCCAGTACAGTGGTGAGCAAGCATTTTTCTGCTGTTACACTGCAAATTGCAGACATCGCAAAAGTTCAGTAATTTCTGTTTCTCCAAGTGTTCCTCCCCATTGCAATGATCTGCAAGCCTGGTCTCGCTGTTGAGATCCAAATTGCAGACCTCACAAAGATATGATGCCTGTTTCTCTTCTGAGCTTCCATTCTTGCTGCAAGAACCATCTGAAGACATTTTATCCACTGGCTTCATGTCTTCCGGTTCTGCATCCTGCCCTTCTACCTGTTGAGCTCCTCTCTTCTTTCGGCGTCTCCTAATTTTGCGGGGGTTCTCAGATTGAGGTTCGGAGTTACATGACTGGTAATCAGAACCAGTTTGAGAAGTGCTGCCATTCAATTGTGAAGTCTGCTCTGCATCTTCCGGCACATTGTTTGGAGGTGATTTACCTTCGCACAATTTGAAATTCGTTGCCATGTTATTGATTGCCTCCAATAGGACCTGAAGCTTTGCTAAAAGTAGGCTCCCCAATTCTAATTCGCTAGTACAGTTATCTTGATAAATGCCACAAGGTGACTTCTCTGAATGTTGCGGTACATTGTTCTTGTGACACTTTGCTTCCTGCGACTCAGCATTCTTAGCTATGCTATCACCTTCCTGGCATTGTGCCTCAATGTTCTGTTGATGTGTTCTTCCACTGAGATGCTCCTTCAAGTCCACTTCGCTGGTACCATTGGCCTTGCATGTACTGCAGCTCCATTTTATAGAGGATGTTTCCTGCCCTGCACAGGAAGAAGATTCTACTGTTGTTTCTGCCTTCTGACTAGTGGCCTTGTTTCTTGATTCCATGGCCGCTACATTTGACCGATGCTTCTTCCCTGCATAATGTTGTTGTATGTTATACTCCGTGTTCGGTGCTTCCACCTGGCAGATAGCACAACTCCAGCTCTGGGGTGTCTTCGGTTTTTTAACAGGTATAGTTATTCCTGTTAGTTCCCATTTCAGCGAAGGCGGCATCTTCTTGGGCTGTATATTGTATTTGTCATGAAGTTTGTTTACATCATTGGTATCAGAAATATAATGATGAAAGAAAGGTTAGTAAAGATGTTGCCACTAAGTTATATGCATTTTTATTACGCCATCATGAAGTAAAATTGTGAAAAGCAATGCAATAAAATCTTGCAGTAAAATCTGAATATACTAATCTCACCAAGGTCTAGACATATAGGATCAATAGTCAAGTTTGAAGAAACTGCTTCTTAGCAGGACTCAAAACAAGCACGCATTGAATTTATAAGCAAAAAGGAAACATATGAGAAAAAAAACATGCATAAAGGATAAGATGCTCACTTCATTGGATTCTTGTAGTTTCTGCTCACCAAATGCTTCATTGTTCTCCTCTGCCTTAGCACTGGAACAACAGGGCCTCGAGCATACACTGAACTGGTCTTCAGTGGAGGTGGCTGGCTTCCCGGATTTCAATTGCACACTCCCATGCTTTCCATCCTTTTTCTTCAGATCATGGACCTCATCCACATTGGAACAATGTTCTGACCATCTGTACTGTGGCATGGACTCCTCATTGAAGGTGAAGAACTGTGGCTTAGGATGTTCCAGGTAGGCAGTGTCAATACCATGACGGGCAGTGCAGCACAGGGACATGGATCGCTCTAACTTGGCCAGCTCGGCTATGATGATCTCCTGGCGAAGGCGATCCTTCTGGAGCTGTAACAGCAACGCGTCCCTGATAACCAGCATGGCATCTCCTGCACCTGTCTTGTGGAATTCTTGATGGTCACGGTCAGCAGAAATAACAGACAGTCGAACACAAAAAAAAACAGCCTTTTTTCTTTATTAACAAGATCATAGACGCCATAACAACATCATAAAATTCAGGTCCTTTATTCGGTTATCCCTATCACGAACGAGTGGAAGATGACTAAATTGCTTATTTTGACGAAAAGACGCTCAAGTAGTTCAAACAATTTTTGTTTCGAGAATGTGTTCAAACAAATTGAAGTGTAAACCTGTACTAAATATCGTTCCTAGCCGGTGGATAATTGCGGATTTGGTATAACTGTCTTGATACTGTCGTGCTGGGATGATACAATTTTTAACAGCTAGGAAGCCGTAGCTATCAATGATATTAGCAATTAGACCCTTTGCAGTTTTCAAAATCACAGACAAGAAAGAAAGCAGTTGCAGATTCTCCGCTCTCCCGGTTCTTGTAATATAGCACAAGAATCGCTTGCATCTGAGCAGAACAGAACCAAAAGGATCCTTCAATTTGCAGAGAGACTCGGCCGCAGAGGTGGATGGCGGCGGTGAAAAGCGGAGGAGCACGCGCGCGACGTACCGTGCGGAAGCGGAGGGTCGGGGGAGCGGCCGCTGTAGCCGGCGTCCTCGTCGGCGGCCGCGCGGCCTCGGCAGGCGAACTCCATCGGAGGGCCGGGGGGAGCAATAATTTTCGCGAGGAAACGGAGAAGGGTTTTTCGGGATCCCGGTGGGCGAAGACGCGCGCGAGAGGAAATGGGGGAGTGCGAAAGCAAATACTGGTGATGATCGGAGGCCGCGGACGCTTAGCGAGCAAGCGAGCCGCGGACCCGTTCGCCGCAGGACGCCGCTTTCCCGGTTCCACTCGTGTGCCGACGTGTGTGTATCCATCAACCGGTGGGTGGAGCGGGCGGGTTTAGTTTGAATGCTGATCGGCGTTGATTAGAACGAAAATCTCATGTTTATACTTTAAAAATCAGGAGAATTGACTAAAATTTGTTGGAAAACACTTTATAAGTGTAGCTAGGCCTTAAAAATGAAACGTCGTGCTCCCGCTTTAAAATTTTAACAAAATTAACTGAAATTTGTTGAAAATGACTCAATGTGATAGGCAACACCTTTATGCAAAATAGCGTGGCGAGATCTACATGTGGGCCCTATGTCGCGTTTACACTATAAAATCTTAGTAACATTGACTAAAATTTATTGAAGATGACTCAATATGATAAGGATCTACTATATAAAATGGGTGAGGTGGGGTACATGTTAAGAGTCAGACCATAAAATTTAAATATATAGGTATCCATCAGAAATTGATATTAAGGTGCAAATGGAACTAATGAGTGGGGTGGGGCCGAACTATTAACTAGATTTTTCTAGTATAGTGAGGCCCCCCTCAACAATACGAATCAAATAGCTATATGACATGGAGGTGAGAGAAGACAGGTCCTATCTTGATTGATTTTATTTATGTGCAGGGATTTCCGTTTGGGAATAAAACTATATTGCTGCACCGCATGTACGCTTCTCCTTTTCTCAGTTTAGTTTACTACATATCCATCTCGAAGAAAAAAAGTGCATACACTTCCCGGTGCCCTTCGCACGGCACCCTCCAGCTCCTCCTTTCATGCAGCTCATGTGTTTGATGAAATGTGAATCTAACACGAGCCACCTTTGAGATTATATTGTAGTTGCAATAATGTTTGGTGACAATTGACACAGTTTGATGCATGTGAATCACCCCACGACATCATTGTTGTTTAGTTAGAGATCATAACAAATCATTAGACACAATGATCTGGCATTCAGAATCATCTGTGCACTTACATGTTGTTTTAGGTAAAAATAAAAATGTCAACTTTACTAATGAGCATTGCATTGAAATGTAAGAAGGATAGATCTCTTTGTATGTTATAGTCCTAGATCACATTTTTTTCGAACACGCAGGAGAGTTGCGTATTATTATATTGATTAGAAGAAAAAGAGTCATACAGAGACTCATACACACCCAGGATCTATTCACACACAAATCCAGACCCCCAAAGATTAGAATATTAGATCAGATACAATCTAAGGGTCCAGCGAGACCAGGACTAGGACAACTAACCTACCCCTGTTAGCTCTGCTAGTCTCTTGGCTCCTGCCAGCGACCAAAGAAAAGCCTCCTCTCTGACAACAGTCAAGGCAGTCACCACATTAGGGGTAGCACCGTTGAACACACAATCATTGTGATGTTTCCAAACAGTCCAGACCCCAAGAATGATTAGGGAATTCAGTCCCTCACGTAGGATATCGTTGCTTGCCCTTTCTTCTACCCTCCTCCACCAGTCATCAAAGGAAGCTTCCTATAGCTGTGGAGCCAGACCATGCAGACCAACGGATTGAAGCAGCCTGAACCAAAAATCTCTTGTGGACACACAAGTCCCTAGTAGATTCTACTCCTCTTGGTTACAGAGTGGGCATTAGGTTGGGTGGGGAAGTCCTCGCCGGGCTAGGCGATCTGCAGTCCAACATCTGTCATGGGTGATCAGCCGCATGAAGAGACGACATTTGGGAGCAGCCCAGATCTTCCAAATTCGTTGGTATGGCTCAAAAGAGATGGATCCATAGAAAAGAGCCTTACTCCCACCGTATTGGTAAAGAAAGTCGTTTAGTACAAGGTTTGAGTCAAACTTTGGAAATATAAATCATGAATAACTTTTAAGTTGTTGAGTTTGAAATTGTAAAATTTATATGAATAGATTTATTTTGAAAAATACTTTCATAACAGTATACATGTATCACTTTTTGACAAATATTTTTATAGAAATAAGAAGTCAAAGTTGTGTTTTGAAGACCGTGTCGCTGTCCTAAACGGCTTCCTTTACCGGTACGGAGGGAGTATACGTTGAATCTGTTGTGTATACTCCTGAAGAGGACAACCGCCAGATATGTTTGTCAGGGATTCCATCTTGCAGCACCAGATATTCCATCAAGGCGTTCACAAATATATCCCCTTGGATGTCTTCAAGCCACCGGTCATTTATCAAGGCTTCTTGGACAGTTCTTTTGCTAGCTCTTATTCTAGATACCAACCCCATCAGATTTGGAGCTAGGTCTTGAATGCATTTGCCCTCTAGCCATATGTCCTTCCAAAAGAGGGTATTTGCTCCATCACCAATTTCTGTGTAGCAAGCCAGCAACATTAGGCTGGCTCACCAGGTTCTGACTTTTTCAGCCAGGGCCATCTCACCCTTAGAACGATTCCAAGGGCCTTGAGATCAGAGATACCAAGTCTCCCAACTCACGATCATGAGACACCTTGGGCCAAGCAAGGAGACAATGTCCTCCTTGAGCATCCTTACGCCCTTTCCACATAAAACCCCTTCGAATCTTGTCAGTTGCTTTGACTGCCCAAGGAGGTAGATCAACTGCCATTATCATATAGACTATCATTGTTGTGAGGACATGCTGCACCACTATCACCCTACTAGACCTAGTCATCAGATCAGCCTTCCATCCTGGGAGTTGGTCAGCAATCTTGTCTATGATGGGTTGGATCTATCCCCTAGTTAACCTTTTTAAAGATAAAGGCAGGCACAGATACTTACATGGGAAATTCACCAACTCACATGGGAGCAGGTCCCATGGCAGCAGGTCCCTAGATCACCTCTGTCATGCTCTGTTAAACACACTCACATCATAGTGAAGGATGAACTCTTCATGGATGTTACTGTGTGAGATTTCTCAAGATAGATCTTTCCATATATGGTTCAGGTGTACATAGCAAGACCTACCATATTGGACCAGAGAGTGGATGTGCTAAAATATGTTCTAAAAATTGTTATTTTCTCTGTTCTAAAGTAAGACAACAAGCTTATTCTTCGGTGAATGCTAACCATGAGCTCCTGAGCAGTTGTGCTAAACCTAGATTGTTGGTATCTGAAATTCTAAATAGTTTGGAAGTAGAATGAACGGTTATTTTTCTCTTGTTCTAATAATGTTGCTACCAATGGTTGCCCAATACTTTGTTTTAACCTCAGTTTGTGCATCGTTTGTTTCTAATTACATCCAATTTTGTCCATAGGTGATACTCAGGCATAAGAGACCTGGAAGAAGATTTCAATCATCAGGCAGTCAGCGTAAAAATAACCATCATCCATATCAGTTATCTGAGTTTATAATGGATGTCAACCATCCAACCTAGCAGCAAATTGCTTAAGTTCATGGATGGGTATGTGCAGATTAGTGGTTGCAAGTTTCCATGGCTCTGCTCTATCCTACCTTGAAGGTCATTGTGCTTCCTTAAAGCAGTGATGTTAAATAGTCCAATCCTTTTATATGTTGTCATTAGAATAAACCTCTCTCCTTTTATAAGACGGTGGGGTTAAGAGTCATATATGTTTTTATTTTTGCTCAAATAGAATAACAGAGGTCGATGGGGTTTGGTGATTTGAATGTCCTTGATCCCCGTTTGCCCCTGCGTTTAGTGCTTCGTAAAATAGTATCCTTTTCTTACATGCATGCATGTCCCAGACTTAAGATTTCTACATATTCATGTCCCTATTTACTTCCTCATGGTATAATTATGTCATTTTTCCATTAATGTTCATATTTTTATTTATGATAAATTGATTGCAATTAAAATCTGCCATCCTTTGTTCATATCACTCTGCATACGATACTATGCTATCTGGTGGCTGCCCTATGTGCTTTCCTGCTAAGGTTAAAGTGATGAAGCTCCTGTAAATGCTCATCGGGTAGCTGTATCTACATTTAGTGCCTTTGTCAGTGAGGTATTCCAATGCTGAAACTTCATGACAGCCATATGTATTCCTTGTTTGGCCTCTTTAAATCGCAAAGGTTGCAACTCGACTGAGACTTACCTCTAGAGCCTGGCCAATGGCTTTGTGTGGTCTCATGGTGCTGAAGGCTCCATTCTTTTAGCCTTGTTGTTCACCAATCCCACTCTTTCAATGTTAGCCATAACTGATCTTTATGGTCGTCAAGATGTGATGCTGCTCCTGGGAGACATAGCAACAGACAATAGAAGGCCCCTATGAGGAATGAGAGGCTTGGTAAGCAGAAATGGGCATCACTTGGCTAAATACTGAAGCGGAGGACTTGAGGATTCAGGCAGGTGTTAGCTCAGACTCTCTCTTAGTCTACTGTGTTAAACTACCAATTGTGCCCGTTAGTATTAGATCGACCACTCAAAATAATGTATTGTGTGTTATATATGATGCGATTCCTATATCATATGTTATTATCAACTCTCATTTCTTTTTATCATGTCATATACAACACATTATGAAAACCTTAAGCTCTGCGTGCGCATGGATGCGTGTAAGATACTAGTATAGTAACATATCCGTCAAATTGGAGAAGTACAGCATATAGTGGAGCACTACGTCCCCATGTACGTAGTACTACCTCCGTTCCAAATTACTGTTCGTTGTTGACTTTTTTCCATTATCTTCAACCATTCGTCTTATTCAAAATTTTTGTCCAAATATATAAACCAATAAATTATATTTGAAGTATACACGATGATAAAAAAATCACATATAAAATAAATGATAATTGTGAAAGTTTTTGAATAAGACGAATGGTTAAACGTTAAACCAAAAAAGTCAACAACGAATAGTAATTTGAAACGGATGTAGTACCAATAAGTAAAAACAAAGTAACACAATGACAATTCGCACAACCCCAACCAAAGTAAGACAAACAAAGAGCAATGCACGATCTCGGGTGAATTCTTGAAAAAAAAACGATCTCTGGTGAAAGAGGAAGAGGACCAACCTCTCAATTCTTGGAAAACAAAAATGGCGTCTACAGACATGTACTAAGCCAGGAGGTGGCTGACGGTGTGCTTGCGGACCCACGCCTCTCTCTTTCGCACGGTCGACGTCGAACCGCCGCCGGCCGATGAGGGGGAGGGGATCCGAGGTAGCCAGGCCACGCGGGTGGGGGAGCAAGGAGCCCCTCTCTATTGCGTGAAGCGGCTGGATTAGGAGCATGCGATCCACCCCACCGCTGGTAAATTAGCAACACCCATATATATAGCGCTTTTCCATCCGGGCAAGAAAGGGAGGCAGTAAATAAGTCGTAGATAGCTGCGGATATAAGCTGGACTTGAATGTCTAGCAGGGGCTCAAATGCCACCAATGCATATCACAAGAGACAAGCACATGCTAGATTTGTGGAACATATATATTCCTGAGGTAGCTCTGCATCGCCAATCGACATAGCAAAACATCAAACAAGCGCATAATCAACTTTTGCTCTTTACAATAGCATAAGGATTATTCTTTTACTAGCTGACAAGTAATATGATCCTATTAGCATTTTTATAAAAAAATCATATTAACACAACAACGAGTAGGATCACTACATTACATGCTAAATGTTGATGGCTAATATTGGTTCCAAGCTGAAGTTTCAGGTTGTTTGCTTGCTGTTCATTAACTTTGCTGCACCAACGGCCGTGAGCATTGAGATGATGCTAATAATCTGGTATGGATGCAAAGGTGTACCCTGGTGCACCTCGCCACGAATAGTAAGCAACTCGGGTCTCGTAAAAGCCTGCAATTATGTCAAAACCATTTAAATGTTCCACTTTCCACAACCATTGTGAAGGCACATAATTTTCAATGGATGCAAATGGAGATGCAAAACAAGTGTGACCAGTTTCCTTTTCTACAATAATAATGGCAGTATACTGATTGCAGTACCAGTTAACCATGAAGCCTAATGATTCCCTAGTTTCCGTTAAATTTTGGAGTACACTACCAGCGACAGTTACAGAAGAACAACACACAGTTAGTATGAACCTTTCCAATCTTGTGTACGTACCGCAATAAATTTCTCTCTTTAGTCATGAGATACAACTGAAAATAACTACACTAAGAGGTACTTCAAAGCTAAAGAGAGTGAATAGTAACAGAATAAATAAAAAGGGAAAATCCAATAGTGTTGAGGAAATAGATGCACAAGTTCCAATGCTTTAAATTAACATACCAGGAAGGAAGGCAAGGAAGCCCAGGAACAAGAGACCATATGCCTGAGAACTATCACCCTCCATGTGACCGCTGAATATGAAGTATGAAAGGAAGAGAAGTGAACTTCCTAGGAGGAGGAGGAACAATGCCAGGGCAATTGACTTCCACGGGATCCTCCTGTAGGATTTTGGAGTGTAAGTGAACCGAAGATCAACATCTTCTTTAGTAAGATAGTTTCCATCCCCCTCCTCTGCAGGAAGAGGTGAGTACCGAACGTTGCGTCTCGATGCCATACTTCACTGCCTGCACTGGAAATGTTTTCCTGAAGAATATGGATTTTAAAATAAGAGAAACAGAAACCCCATATGATTGAATCATGAAAGAGTTCTTGTGCACCATATCATACATAAGACACTGTCCTACAGAAAGAGATTTTCATATCATCCATCCACATTGGAAGCTTTTTGGTTTAGACCAATTGGTCAAATAAATCATCTTTCCTGGGTTGCTTAGTCATCTGGTATACATATGTTGGTCAGACATCTACTTCTGTACATAATAGATACATGTTTTGTTAACTAAGTGCACTCGTGCCATAAACATGCTTGTCTCCTGGCTGAGATAGTACCCTACCTTTTCTTCTTTAATGATAGGATATGCAGCTCTCCTGCATGTTCGAGGGGGAAAAAGAGACTACTTGCAGTAGATGTATAACCTTCAGCACGCATCTCAGGTTAAAGAAAATGCACACTGAAGATACTTGCAGTATATATTGGTTGCGGTATATATTGGTCTGTGCTTTACTTGCAACTTTTAGGAAAGCTCTGTTCAAGCCTTTTCTCCTTTGAACCTGATCAATAGCCCGAACAGAAGACTATCACGAAAAAGGCAACATAAGAGCATTTTATTTAACATGCTGGGACGCCTAATAGATCTGAAACTACCATACCAATATAAAATTGTTTTGCTTGCCATAATTGTCATAGACGGACATTCATAAACAAAATAAAAACAGAAAGAATAGAACAAAACATGACGAGGCATCAATAAGCAATGCTAGCCGTAGGAGAGCAAATCAAATAAAGACAAACAGAAAAGGAACACAACTTAAAACATAAAAAGTGTGACTATCATGTAAGGCACTCCATACAAAACGCTGGACACTAGCAAACAGTGGCTCAACTCCCTATGACTGCCAACAACTTGCAATCAAGTTCGGCTTTGGAAGACAAGATTGCTAGTGATCTACAACTAGTTTCTACTACATTTTAATCCTTCATGCTACCTCTCCCCATCTTTCATCCCCTCACTATTCCCAATCAATCTGTATCACTTCATCCTCTCTTCTCTCTCTCACCGCTATGGCCATCTCCATGGCACTGGTGCCAACAATTGAGGCCTGGGACCAAAGACGACTGATATGCCTTGTGTTCCATCCAGAAAAATGGCAACATTAAAAAAGTAATCATATTAAGTACGGATAAAAGTAATCATCTTCCATCTCTGGTGTTAGTGTATATGTGTATAAGGCCCATGTATAAGGCCCATGTACTATATTACCCACCTTTATAGGGTTTGGAGAATAGACTGAACATTCTAGCATGGTATCAGTGACTTAGGATTTCCTTCTCTCCTTCTGCCGCCGCCGCCGCCAACGCCATGGCCGGCCGCTGGCGCCGCCTCCCCCTCTCTCCTCCTTCCCCCCTCTCCCCTCCTACGCTGCTATCGCTGGCAGCTCAGCCGCCGCTGCTGCTGGCGTGAGCGCCGCGCGCGCAGGCCCTGGCTCTCTCCACGGGCGCCGTGACGCGAGATGCCGACGGCCGGCCCCCTGTCGCGCCCCCTGCTCCGCTCGCCCCGCCGGTCCTTTCCACGGCCGCTGCAGCCTCCGCGGGTGCGAGCGGCACCGCCGCCTCCCCCTCCCCTCGGCGTCCACCTGGCCGCGCCTGGCACTGCTCTGCCCGGTGCGCCCCCCTCCCCTCGGTGCCCGCCTGGCAGAGCTTAGAGCGGCTCTGCCCGTCGCCATTCCCCCTCCCCTCGGTGTCCACTTCAGGTCTGCACCACCTCCTATACATCCTGGCATGCTCGCGAGGCCGGGTGCAGCGCCGCTGGGTGCCCTGGGGATGCCCCTTGCAGATGCTCCGCTCGCCGCAGCCGTCTTCGCCGGCAATTCCTCCCTCCTCCACGACGCTCCACGGGTCTCTACTGTCGCCATGGGCAAGCTGCCCCTTGTCGACGGGGTTGCCACGGCCGATGCCACTCTCGCTGCAGCCCTCCTCGCTGCCAAGTCCGAGGCTTCGACAGCCCAGGAGAGGGTCCGTGCGGCGGCCCTCGCTTGGGAGCGCGAGCGCTCCGCAGTCGATGCTCTCGCCCAACGGGTTGCCGAGGCGGAGCACTTCCTCGCCTCCGCCGGACAGCAGCCCGTCGTCCCCTTCGTCGAGCACGCCGCCCTCCTCGTCCTTTCAGGCACCGACCCATGGACTTCAGCAGCCGGCCGATCCCGTGGTCGCCCAGCTTCATATCTAGGCCACCGGCGTCCTCCACATCAAGCACCTAGTCTCTGTCATCCTCGACTCGACGTCACCTCCTACGCTCGCTAGCGGGACCATGTCCTTCTTGCCCTCCACCGCTACGCCCTCGACGACCATGTCTGAGCTTGTCGTCTACACCGATGCTGACTGGGATGGATGTACGGACACTTGCCGCTCCACCTCAAGCTATGTTGTCTTCCTAGGCGGCAACCCTGTCTCCTGGTCTTCCAAGCGGCAGCCGGTTGTCTCCCGCTCCAGTGCCGAGGCTGGAGTACCGGGCTGTCGCTAACGACGTGGTGGAGGCGTCTTGGCTACAACAGCTCCTGGCTGAGCTTCATAGCCCGCTCGCCAAGAGCACACTTGTCTACTGCGATAACGCCAGCGCCATGTACCTCTTCACCAACCCGGTTCAGCATCAGCGGACGAAGCATGTGGAGATCGACCTGCACTTCGTTCGCGACCGGGTTGCCATCGGCGACGTTCGGGTCCTCCATGTCCCGACCACCTCCTAGTTTGCTAACATATTCACCAAGGGTCTGCCCTCCTCGACATTCTCAGAGCTTCGCTCCAGCCTCAACGTAGCAGATGGCTAGTTGTGCCTGCGGGGGCCCCTGTGTGTGTTGTCTTCTTTGTTGTCCAGTCTCGAACTCCGTTGCGCCGGTAGTTCAGACTGTGTGTGGGGGGGGGGGGGGGGAGTGTTAGTGTATATGTGTATAAGGCCCATCTAGGCCCATGTACTATATTACCCACCCTTCTAGGGTTTGGAGAATAGACTGAACATAGCATCTGGTATATTAGTTAGTACGTATAAGAAGGCAACCTTGTATTCATGTGTGGAAAGATCACGCAATCTCCGTGGGCAAAAGCATCGACCATGTTGCCGAAAGATTTCAATATCGCAATGAGGCAAAAATGTAGAGGCTCCATCATCATATCTAGGTGCCTTCTTCCTAACTGAATGAGCCTTTGATTTAAAGAAAAGGGAAAGAGAATGTGTTGCCTCCTCAACAAGTTGAGCTTCAACAATATAACCCTTAACTCTTGCCTTATTATGTACTTTTTTCCTAAGCTTATGTATAGCCCTAAGAAAACATACAAAATTAAGTTAACAAGAGCACTAACAGAACAACAACCTAAGGCTACAAATTTCAGAATTATACCTTTCAATTGGATACATCTCCTAGTCGAACTTCCTCGGGAAGATGTATCATTAGATGTTGCATAGGATTGAAAAATCCTGGGGGAAATATCTTCTCTAGATTGCAAATCAGAACTACAATGTTAACTTGTCTAGCACACAATTGTCTATAGAAGTAGCTGAGCTCAGCTAGACAAAGCCAAACATTTTTAGGAAGAAAGCCACGGAAAGCTACAGGAAGTAGGGGTACGTTTGGTTAGTGACCTGGAATTGCCAAGACAAAATTTGGCCTTGCCGTTGTAAATTGGCCGGCATTTGGTTGAGGTCCAATATTTGGCTGTGCCATGGAATATTTGGCTGCTGCCGTCTACAGTTAACGTGCAGCGCCGGCTGATTTCTGGGCTGCCGATTCAGCCGCCGCATTTTGGCCTGGCAGCTCACAGGGAGCAGGCCGACGTGTGAGCATGTGTATGGATGCCATAAATCGAATTATCTGCTAAACCACACGTTCGATCTGTAATCTATTTATACTTTTGTATTTTTTGTAATCAAATCTATGTATCAAGACCCATATCGACCATATTTTGTTAAAAGAAATCAATGCAGTATGGGTCCCGCATGTCATACTCACAGTTTGGAATGCTATAGGATTTTGGCTTTGTCATCATCCAAACATATCTAATATGACCAAATTTTGTCCATGCCATGGTTTGGCCATAGCCAAATTTTGGCTTGGCGAACTAGAGTCACAATCCAAACATGCCCTAGATGCTCCATGAAGATATGGTTGTCATGACTTTTCATGCCAAATATCTTCTTTTGCTGCAGATTAACACCTCTCTTAATATTTGCTGCATATCCATCAGGAAATTTTAGTTTTTTGAACCAGTCAAGAATGATGGACTTGTCATCTTTGTCAATGCAAAATGGCGCCCTTGGCATATGCCACTTTCCATTTGGTTTTAGCACAAGATGCATGTTAGGACTATTACAAATCAAAGCTAGGTCTTGTCTTGCCTTCACATTATCTTTTGTCCTATCGACTATATCAAAGCATGTGTTCCATACCGCTTCGCCCATATTTTTCTCATTGTGCATTACATCAATGTTGTGTGGCAGCAGCAAGTTTTTGAAGTAGGACAACTGCCACAAGCCACGCCCAGTTGTGTTGTTTATTGAAGGTCTGCCTATCACTGACTTGGAGGTTCATTTGGGATTCTATTTCTTCTCATGTTAACTTCCTTGGGGGTTCATCCAACATTATTGTATTCTTTATAAATGCATTTCTTTGGGTTCTAAACTGATGGTCCATAGGTTTAAAGTGCCTATGACTGTCAAACCATGACGCCCTACCACCCTTTGAGTCGGAATGCATTGGTGTCACCTAAACAGCGGCGGCAACAGAAAATTCTGTAGTTTTCTTTAAACCCATTTTGGCACAGGTGTAGCTCTACCTTACCCCTTTCATGACGAAAATAATTCTGACACGTAGAGCAAGGACACCTAATGGTACCATCTTGTACTACACTATGATTAGAGAAGGCAAAATCCAAGAATTCCTTTGTGTGGTCAATCCAATCACATGTTGGTTAGCACGCTAGCCATAGTTAAGTTTCACTGTTACCATTCAGGAAGTATTACAGTTAGTGGTTTAATACATGAGTTCTTTAGGAAAATTATAACATTCATGCAAGACCCTAAAACATTCAATATGTGCTATGCATAAACATTTAGCAGCAAAGAGCAACACAAAAGGCACAAAGATTTATTTGAACAATAAAATAGCCATTGGGACTGATTTTACCTGTTTTGAGATATGGACGCGGTCTTGGTTCTAAATTATGCTAGGCCCAGATGATCTCTCACACAGATAGATAGCTCCAACTTATCCTGCATTTGCAGAACAAATGTTCAGATTGGGTAAGGTGTGGCTTAATATATGATAAGTTAACCACAGAGTAAAAGAGTAAATACAGGACAACCAATAGTAGAATAGTAGTATTGCATAAATACAAGAAACCTACAGATTTATGAAATTTAGTTATCATTTTGAAGAAAAAACATGCTAGTTTTACATGTCACATTCCAACTTGGTTATCACATCCTGAGCAAAATATAAAGAAAAATATGTACACATTTGTGCAGTGCCACAATCTATGAATAGTTTTTTTTACTAATCATTCATTTACCCCTCAATTGACACAATTTTGCAGAACTAGATATAAGACCAAGGACAAGTAATTGTTGACTTCACAATGCAACTACCATAATGGTTCACCTCAGAATGTAGACAGCAGGGGGGCTTCTAAACTGGTGTAGATAGCAGTTGAAGGAGATGTTAGGCCTCTTCTGAATCTCCCCTTGTGGCTCTTGTGAAAATAGACAGTTTATCCGAACATAAAATTGGCAACGCACCACAATCAACCAAGTATTTGGCACAACAACCTCTCAATAAACTACCATCCATGAATTCAACACAGGCATGTGACTTGTAAAAATAAGCTATTAATGTTATACCACATCTACTTTTTTTTCAATCATATGGCATCCTAAAACAAAGATCTTCAGTGCCAAGTAAACCTCAGGTGAATCTGAACAAAATTTCAGTGGCTCACTAGATCTACAGAAATGTTCACCTAGGTAATTTGAACAAGACCTAAAGGCCAAACCATGACAGTCATTTGAGAAAGAAAAGAAGCACTTACATTAGAAAACACTTGCAGCAACTAGATCTTGTCCACCCACTCTGCAGGCCTCGTCTGGGCGTTGGCGACGGGGACTTGAGCCTCTCACGCTTGTGGGCCGGCGGGGTAGGATGCGCAGGGGGCAGCCACGCGGTGCCAAACTGGGGGACAGGACGGCCCGCGGCACCGGCGTGGGCGGAGGAGGAGGATGGGGCGACACAGGGGCCGGCGGCTCCCGCGTGGTGACGGCGCGGGATGGATGTGTGGGACGCGGCACAGGATGGATGCGGGAGGGGAGCGGCGGGGGAGGGGGCGTGGGAGGCGCGCCGCACGCGGGATGCGGGAGGCCGTACTTTTTGCATTTGGCCCCTTTTTTGAAAGAACTTTACATTTAGACCCTGAAGTATCGAATTGTGTTTCTCGATCTATGTGTCGGTGTCACGGTTCATGGTGCCGAGGTAACACGTCTCGGCGCCACGGATCATGGCACCGAGGTGAACCGTGGCGCTGATCCCTGGGGTCTAAAAACGCAATTCGTTTCTTCAAGAGTCTAAACGTGAGATTCTTTAAAAAAAGAGGGCTAAAAATGTTGTGCGGGCTTGGAGTGTGGTGGACGGAGAAAAGATTTGGGAGGGGTTAGGTTTTGGGGGAAATTTTGACGTGGGCCCCGTTGAACTGAGCGCGGGACAATAGCCCGCTGGCCAATTGTTTGGCGCGCGCTGCCGGTTTTTGTTTTGGGTTGCGGTGCGCTGAGTCCCCACGCGTAGGCGCGTGGACAGAAAACCCGATACCCGAAGCTCGAACCCGAATCTAAAAAACCCGAAATTTATAAAACCTGAAGCTAGATCGGGTGTTAAATTCCGTAACCCGAATTAAATTAGGGTAATTTAGATTTGAGCCTATGGTACCGATCTATCCGAAATATGTTGGAAATTCTATATAAGGTGATCTTTTTTGTTCTTTACCTCATGTCAAAACACTAATACTCTATGCTAGTATAATCTTTTTTTACGTTATAGATATATCATGTGTCATCTTTAGGCTCAAATGATGTTAGGTCTTTTAAATCTTACTAAAATTTTATTTCACTTTGTTGTAACAAGGTGTATCGGATAACTCGAATCCGAATTCAAATTTATCAAAAACCCGATCCAAATTTTTGAAAACAAATTTTAGGTTTCAATTTTAAAAACCAAAATAACCCGACCTAAATTTTTTCGGTAACCCGAATGTCCACCGTTCCCGCGCCGACGGAACCACACAATGGCTGTTGGTTTTTGTGACCGACAGGATTGTTTGGCGGTTCCTGTGGGTTTGATACACACCGACGGGAATCAGCGCCTTGTTCCCTGTCGGTTTTGGTCAGCCGACAGGAATTACCAAGTATAGCTGACGGTTATTTAGATGCTGACGGGAAGACCCAGAACCAATAGCAATGTCCCCGTTTCGGTAGTGCTCACGTACACGCTCGGCGAGAACCAGTTCGCCGACCTCACGTCGGAGGAGTTCCTGGACCTCTACGCCATGAAGGCGATGCCCCGCCGCGACGCCGGCAGGATGACGAAGAAGCAGGCCAACTTCTCTGCGCGGTGGCGCCGCCCCTCCCATCGTGGACTGGAGGATCAAGGCAGCCGTGACCCCGACCAAGAACCAGGGCCCCTCGTGCTCCAGCTGCTGGGCGTTCGTGATGGCGGCGACGATCGAGGGCGTGACCAAGATCAAGACGGGCAAGCTGGTGTCCCTGTCGGAGCAGGAGCGCGCTCATCGACTGCGACCCCTAGCTACGACGGCGGCTGCAACTTGGGCTACTTCGTCAACGGGTACCGGTGGGTGATCGAGAACGGCGGGCTCACCACCGAGGCCAACTACTTCGTCAACGGGTACTGGCTCGTCAAGAACTCGTGGCCTCGTGGGGACAGAGCTGGGGGCAGCACGGCTACCTGCGCATGCGCCGCGACACGCGCTCCGGGTTGTGCGGCATCGCGCTCGACCTCGCATACCCGGTCGTCTAATCAGTAATCACTCGATCGCGCACGCACGGGCCTAGCTCGCTTGATGATCGATCGAGCTAATAATAAGCTCGACTACCGTATTGTATTGTATGTAAAAACACACGCATATATAGCTCCATCTGCCGCCTATATATTAATATATTTACACGTACACGCTATGAAGTACGCAAGAAAGCTACGTACTCCCTCCGTACTGGTAAAGAATGATGTTTAGGACAACGACACGGTCTCCAAAACATAACTTTGACTTCTTATTCTTACAAAAATATTTATTAAAAAATAATATATGTATGCTTTTATAAAAGTATTTTTTAAAAGAAATCTATTCATATGGTTTTCACATTTTCAAACTCAATGGCTTAAAAGTTATTTATGATTTATATTCCCAATGTTTAACTGAAATCTTGTCCAAAATATCATTCTTTACCGATATGGAGGGAGTATACATACTTATGTGTGTACTGCTACCATGTAATGTAACGGTGATGTATATATGTACAAAATGTAAAAGTCGGGCTGGTCAAGAGCCAAATTACCATTATTTAATATAAAAGGACGGGCCTTAGTGAAAATGAACGATAATAGCTACTCCCTCGGAATGTAGCATCTACGTTTAGATTTTTTTAAGGTCAAAGCTTTTTCAATTTTTTTTAAAAATTATACAGTACAACGCAGACGCTCACAACATGCATGCACACTCGCACTATGAATACACGTACGCAAACCCTACCCCTATGAGCACCTCCGAAGGACCGAGCACCCGACAAATCTGGAGATCCCCGAAGTCACCAATGGCGTCTCGTTGTCGACGAGAACGCCGTTTACCACTTAACGCATAACGTTGGTAAATCCTGAGAAAATCTCAGAAAAAAGTGCGAGCACCAGGATATGAATCGTGGTGGGTAGCGTCCAACTGGACTGTACTATCATTGGACTACAAGACAAATCGCAAAGCTTTTTCATTTTTGACTACACGTATCAGAATAATTATATCCTCGAGTGTGGACAAAGTTTGGATAACCCCCTAAAGTATATATTTTGGGTCCATTTTACACCCCAACTATCTCAATCGGTTTAGTTTACCCCTTCATAAGATTTCTCTTTTTTGTTTCTCCACACACATGTTATTTTGAGTTGATATTTTGTGGTATAATAGAGCGGATCATAAATTATATTTAAAATATATATTATGATTTATTATTATTATTTTGAAAATCTATGATATTTGATAATAAATTAACTATATCAAACAAAATTTTATGAAAAATAATGATAAAAAATGTATTATATTTTTAAAAAAACTAGGTAAATGCCCGTGCGTTGCTACGGACAACAAAAAAATTACGATAAAATACCACACCGCAACAGGAAAATATTAAACTCCATAATCAAATATTTTCCCTCCTATATACATAGAATATAGATCATCCTATTGTTAGCCAAGTATTTATAGTAGCAAATTTACAAGATGAAAACACAAGCTTTGCTCACAGTTTATAGGATCCGAAATAGTAAAGCACAAGCCACAAGGTCATAACACAAGCCTTCTCACAGTTGACAAGATCAAAATACAAGCCCAACAAATACATACAAGCATAAATAATAATCCAGTACAAGATTTCCATATCATAATTATTTTTGCACATATATAAGACCAGGAGGAGGAGAAAATCCCTGGAATAGTGGAACATTTTTAAACATCTGAGTTTGTTTTATCTCCATAATTGATTGGCACTCTACAGTTCCACAGAAATAAGCAAGTCTTGCAGTAAATGGTTCATATCACAATATGCTAAGAATATATAGAAACAGGAATAGATGGTTTTGTCGACAGAAAAAAGACATATTTTTACAACAGTTTGGACTTGCCTTTGGTAGTATGATCAGTGGCACATTATCTCCATCTTATTTCCTTTTTTAACTACAGAGTAGTTGCAATGTATGGCTTCATTGTTTCCTTTTAAGATAAAGAAGCAAATTGTAAGATTACGCAGTACAAAATACAAATCATTTCATCAGAAACATAAGCAAGCATACATCATTTGTGAAGGTCTTACATCCAAACTGATATAGCCAAGTTATATGAATATCTCATAGGCTAAACCATTTCCTGTGTTCACAATTCCTGTATGAATTCAGATATGGAAATTAATTCATATGAAAACTAAAACTAATTGATCCATCCATCAATGAGTACGGGCTCATCTAGGTTCGAACACTAACCATCCAGAAATTAATATATGTAAAATGGAAGAAAGGCCCCCAAGAAATTCAAGAATTTAAGCCTGGTCATAGCAACATTCTGCACGTAAATACTAAAAATAAACTGAAGGCATATCAGTTGCCGTGTAAAATAGCATCTTTGGCAAAATTAACACAACTTTCAATCATGTAACTACTACCAATGAACTGAGGATATATCAGATGGCAATTAATTGGGATCAGGCTTACAGACCATATAAGATTACCCAAACATAAGAACAAAACTTCATTTTATTGCACGAAACCTATGGATTGAACACCATCGCTCCTGGACGATAGGAGAGACCGCAGCAACATTACCTGCAATCACGCAAGTCACATGGGAAAGACACAAGAAGTGCAATCACGTAATGTGCAATCACGCAAGTCACATGGTTTTTCAGCGGAAATGAGAAAATGCACTACAAGTTCCCAGCAACAAATAAAAATCTACCTTCAAATTACATAAATGCTTCATTCTGAATCAGCCAAAAGATTCAACTGCAAAACTAAAAAAATATCAACGGATGAAAATGAGGGGCCATGATTAACAAACAGATGTGTCTGTGTTATTTAGACAGGAATGCATTGATGATTAATTAAACAGCCGGTCCGGTCTCCCCGGCTGCAATAATTTCCTTTCCGTGAAGAAGTCAAATAAAAATGTGACAAAAGGTGCAATAATTCTCCACAGCTACAAACAGTTTATTTACAATTAAGCACATCCAAGACTAAGCTTCAACATACAGTACGCTGGCACAAAACCAATAAACTGAAGAATTGAATAACTTATATTCTTACATCTCAGAGTATCAAGTATTGCCCCATCAATGCTCTTCGCCGATGCCTTTCCTTTTCAGCTTCTTGCTTCGAGCAGCCCATGGATCACAATGCCAACAAACTTCAGCAGCTCGCCGGATCTGCAATATGATCTTCCCAGCATTGGCTGTTGTAGCGGCCAGCAACAAGAACCTGAGCAGATGCGGCATCTGGTCCGGAGCAATTGTCTGGATGCACGATATCGCAACAGTCACCGCCTTCATATGTTCCTCAAAGAGCACAACACAATTGTTCAACCCAAATCTTCGTATTCATATAATGTACATAGCTAAGTTCTCTTCATATTCATATCATGTACAGAGCTAAGTTCCCTAAAAGGCATACAAAACAGAGCTAAACAAAATGTGGCATCACCTGCTCCTGCAACTCCTCGTTGAGGTTAAGGTCTAATAGACCGTCGAGCACGGCGACGACTACCTCCGAGTCCTTCAGAAGGAGCTTCTCAAGCACGGCTACAATGGCGGCATGGCTCTGGTCGCCGACTCTCTCCAGGAGCTAGCCGACGATCTCCTTCTTGAGCCTGGGTAGCGCCACGGGCAGCATCGGACAACACCTCAATGAGCTTCTCGACGAAGGCATCAGCGTCGGTGAGGAAATCCAGCCACCAGAACTGCAACACGATGAGCTTCCCCATGTCGTCCCGCAGTGAAAATCCACTGAGCGCCCCGCCGTCGTCGTCGAAGTGCTCGGGGAGCTTGTCGAGGAGCAGCGTGAGGAGGCCCGGCTGGAGGGACAGGATAGAGAGGAGCGACTATCCGAGGCTCAGCATGTGGGACGCCGTCGGGAGGAGCAGCTAGCGGAGGCGCGCGGCGGAGGCAGACGTGATGGCGGCAGAGGGGTCCACGGAGAGCGCGCCCAAGGCGGGCCGTGAAGGTGTGTGGTGAAGGGAGCGACGGGGGCTGGTGCAGTGGGACGGGAGCGTGCAGCCCGCGTCCGCCAGCAGCGTCGCCGCCGCGTCGACGGCGGAGTAAGGGTCGGGGTCGGGGTCGAGGTCGGCGCAGGCGCAGGCGGACCCGGAGGCCTCGGCGTCAGGCTGCGGGGCCGGGCGCTTGCGGGGGTTGGCGAGGCGGTTACGCTGTAGGAACGCCATCACGCCACCAACCGCCCCCGCGAGCCCGAGGAGGCTTCTTCGAGAAGTCACGCCCGAGGAGGAGCACCGTGTGCGACTCTGCGTGCTCTGAGGAGGCGGAGGCGGCCGCGATCGCGTTTTCGCTTGAAGAAGGCCGGGGAGATCAGGGGAGGAGGAGGAGGCGGCTGCGATCGGGGGAGGATGTGGGAGGATGCGGTGGCGGTGGAGGACGAACCGCCTGGGAGTTGGAGGAGGAGGTTTTCGTAAATTGGACGATGGATATTGGGCGGCGGTGTGCGGGGGATTGGTGGGAGCTGGGGCAACTTGCTGAGGGCGGAGCGCAGGAATTGGTGGGCCGTTGGAGAGATCACAGTGTAAAAAGGATAATTAACGGTGGTGGTATCGCATGTGGCTGCGCTACCCCGTTCATTCTTATTAGTAGTATATAGAGATACTACATGTGGTTCTCTGTCATCCTATAAATTTTTAACTTAAAAGCACCACTTGTGCATGAATGGATAGATTGGACCGATTATGATAGTTGTGGATGTAAAATAAACCAAAACATACTTTAGGGGTTATCTAAATTTTGTTTATACTCGATGTAGTATTTTATACTTTTTCCTAAAAATTACTCCCTATGTTCCAAATTAATATTCACTATTAAACTTTAGTCATAACGTTTGACCATTCATTTAGCATACGTTTAGTAATAGTTTGAACAAACCTCCTCTCTCTGTCTCTCACTGTGAGGTTTCCCATTCTAGCGTTACGAAGATGCCAATCTGTGACACCATTCAACAATCGCCAGGCATATTTGAACTTCTTAACAACAAGCAGGACACAACTGTAAAGTTCCAACATAAGAAATAACAGAACCGCGTTAGGATCCTTCCCTGTTGAAGTGAACTCTCAAGTCGTCCCAGCCTGCGTTAGGCAGCACTAGCAGCGTCACCTACTGTAGACACCACGCACGTACTCGTTAGCCACAAAATGGCAAAATCAAAACAAACCCTGCAGCTGCAAGCCAGAGATAATTCAGACTGCCTCTCGCAATATAGCATCGCCGTCAACAATATCAGCGAACTGCAACCACGTCCCCGCCCCGGCATCAGCCGCTCGCCTCCAGCATACTCTCCCGGTCCTTCCTCCTCCTGTGTTTTTTCCCCGCAAGGTGAGACGCCAGCGTTTTCTCGTGGTCGCACTGCAGGTTGCAGAGCTTGCAGTAAAGCGCGCTCTTGCAGACCGCCTTCTTCCCCGTTCCACAACCCTTGCCGTTCGGCAAACTCTTGGGGTGCGGCTTCCCTCCCTGCTGCGACACGCCGCCCTCCGCCGTGTTCTCCTCGCCGTCTCGGCAAGAGGACTCAGTGTTCGTTTCCGTGATCCTCTTCGACACTGGCGTTGCTTTTGTGTTAGGCTCAGCAGTACCATTCCTCGGTGACTGCAGTGCAGTGAGATTCCTCCGGTGCAGCTTGCCAGCCATGTGTTCCTCCAAGTGGCGGTGGCTAGGCGTGTTCACATAGCAGATGGTGCAGCTATAATTCCCGAGTGGCTTCTTGACTGATGAAGTTGCCGCATTCAGCTTCCTCTTCACCCCGGCGGATGTTCTTTCATCCGCAGACTGTTTGAGAAGAAACTTGTTTGGAACGGAGGAAATTGATACCTGAGAAATACTGCATCTCAATTAAAAAAATGGACAGAACAAGAAGCCTATTACTGTATGCTGTGTGCACTGATGTGTCACTTGTTTCAGTTATTCAAACATGCAATCCCTATCATCATGGTTTATAGAATGATTTGACCACAAAATGAAAACTGAAAAAAAAATACTAGTACCAGATTTGCACATAGTCGTATATGGTGTTCTACATACATCGGAAAGAAAATTACTTTCCATAGACGAAAGGAAATCCAAGATGCACATATGTCGTAGCTCCAGAGGGTTTTGGGTTATTCTTAAAACTTCAGTAGTGAATTAACAAATTTAGCTCACGTAAATGTTAGTAACTTTTCTCAAATTTGCAATTTTGAACTGGAATCTTAGTACCTTGACTCAAAAAGTACTTCAGTACACAAGAGTTTTTCATGGTCAAGGTCAAACTACAACCATTGCCATAAACAATATTCAGGAAAGTTGTGTATCACAACAAACAAGCAGGAGACATCATCATTAACCAATTACTCTTAGGAAAATTCTGAGAGGATAAAAGAAAACAATGAGGGAAAGGCTAAATGCTGCAAAATATGAGCTTACCTCACCGAACTCTACCTTCTTCTGCTCATTGTATGCTGCATTCTCCAGACTTGCTGACCTGTGCTGACCAGGCAGTCCTGTGGGTTTATCAGTCCGATCCTCCATGGCAGACTCCACAGCCTTCCTCTGTTCATGGTCAAGGTCAAACTACAGCCGTTGCCATAAAGTTGTGTATCACAACAAACAAGGAGACATCATTAACCAATTACTCTTAGGAAAATGCTGAGAGGATAAAAGACAAGACATGAGTGTTAAAGGCTAAATGCTGCAAAATGTGAGCTTACCTCACTGAACTCTACCTTCTTCTGCTCATTGTATGCTGCATTCTCCAGACTTGCTGACCTGTGCTGATCAAGCAGTCCTGTGGGTTTATCAGTCTGTTCCTTTAAATCAGACTCCACAGCCTTCCTCTGTTCATGGCCAAGGTCAAATTACAACCATTGCCACAAACAATATTCAGGAGAGTGTGTATCACAACAAGCAAGCAGGACACATCATTAACCTATTACTCTTAGAAAATTTTTGAGAGGATAAAAGACAAAAAAAAATGAGTGTTAAAGGTTAGATGCTGCAAAATATGAGCTTACCTTACTAGACTCTACCTTCTGCTCATTGTATGCTGCATTCTCCAGACTTTCTGACCTGTGCTGACCAGCAGGCAGTCCGGTGGCTTTATTGGTTCGATCCTCGATGGCAGACTCCACAGCCTTCCTCTGCCCACTGCTCTGGTTCCTGATTTCACCCAATGGCTGCACATCATGGTCATCCTCAACATCAGCCTTAGGTTCCCCACCAAGTGTCACTTCGTGTCCTGATGCCGCCTCCTTGCCAAATGTCAATGCAGACAGAATTGGACTGATACCGGCTTTTGCCGCCATTGGAACTAAGGTCTCTTCCACTGGAGTCTGCTTGCTTGGTGATAGGCACAGTTCCACATAGCCATTGAACACATGTGCGCTCACTCCAGGTGAGCTGCAGTCCTGCCGCTGTTCAGCACCATTGCCCAGCTGTGGCTGCTCAGGCGTCGGCTGTATGAGACAAAGTTTGTTTACACTTAAGTAAAAGATAGTGATGCATTGCAAAAAGGTGGAGATAATAAGCAATCTATGAACTTATACGAAATCCAGGCAAAATCCATTGGCTGTACTCCTGGTCAGTTCCAAACTTCACTAGTGATCTAGTAAAACTAATCTGCTTGTGCCTTCAGTATATGCATAAATAGTTCACATAAGTTATTATATGTTTTCCAAACTTCCAATTACTCTTTAGTACTTATGATCTCAAGAGTTTTCCATGGTTAATCATCTGCTATTGTTCAAGAGTGTAACCACGACAAACATGCACCAAATCATCATTAACCAATTACTCTTTAGCAATGTTCTACAGAAGTATTTGGAGAAAAAAAATGATAAGGAAAGGGTAACAACTGAAAATGGTAGTCTCACCACACTGAACTCTCGGACCTTCTGCTGATCGAGTGCAGCGCTCTCTTGACTTGCCGGCCTGTACCAACCCGACTGCAGTATTGGTACATTGATCTGATCCACCGGAGTGGTTTCTGCGGCCTTCCCCTGCCCACTGCTCTGGTTTCCACTTTCGTACAACGGGTGCACGGCATGGCCATCCTCCACCTCATCCTTACATTTTCCGACAGCTCCATCTTTGCGTCCTGGTGTCACTGCAATAGGTTGGGCCCCAGCATTAGCCCCCGCTGGCACGGAGGCCTCTTCAGCCATAGTAAGCTTGTTCGGCGATCGGCACAGCTCCACATAGCCATCAAATGGATGCGTCCTGGCCCCAGATGATCCACATTCCTGCTGCTTTTCAGTGTCACTGGTTGACTCTGGCTGCAGCAATGGTGGCGGTGACCACTCCACACGTGGGTACAGCGGAGGCATTCTCACTGCCGCAGGGTCCCTGCTGCCACAAGGAGGATGCTCGGTACTTGAGCATGGTGGATGGAAAGGCGGCGCCTCCTCCTCCAAAGGAGGAGGCACCAACGGCGTCCTGAATTGCCAGTAGTCCTGTGACCATGAGATCATTGGCACAGCATTGTGGCCGGCAGCGGTGAAGCGCATGGCAATGGCATGCTCCGTCTCGGCCAGCTTGCGCAAGATCATGCCCTGGTGGATGCGCGCCTTGTTGAGCTCACACAGCAGTTCCCCCCTCGTCCTCACCTGTGCGTCCGCCGGTGATGCATTGGCGTCACCTGCTTCCCGGTGGCAAGAGCATTGTCAGATGAACATGATTAAAAGGGAGAAATTTCTCTACCAAGCTACTCTATGCTCACCGCTGATTGGAAAGAGAGAATCGAACCACTGATGCAAATGCTGGAGTAAAAAAGATTATATGCCCCCAAAAATTTCTTTTGTTTTCGTGGAAATCCACAAGCCGTAGAGCAGAAAGACATCCATAAGAACAGGGCATCGGCGAGAGTGTAGTCCCCTTACCGTACGGCAGCGGCTGAAGCTCGGAGAAGCGGCCGAGACGGCCGGTTTCGACGTCGTCGGCTGCTACGGCGGCGGGTCCGCGGAGCCAGCCGGACTCCATGGCAGATTTGCGGGAGGGGTTCGGTTTTTTTTACTGTTTTAGCGATGAAGTGGCGACGGTCAATAGTGTCTTTAGGGCGGTTATATACACGTAAGCGGTCTAGGTCTCACAGTGTCACGTAGGATTTTTGCTGATGTGGATGAGAGAGAGCGAGGTGAGAGAAGGAGGTCGTTGTTTCGCGAAACAACCGTCCCATGAGCTAAGAGACGATTTCTCCACCATTGTACGAGTTTTATTGCCATGCAATCAATAATATTTTTTTATTTTTCCATAAATTAAGGGATAGTGTATTAGGGCATATACAACAGTTTAGACAGCTGCTGTCTATTTAATACATACAGACAGTTAAATAATCAGCTCTACAATAGTTTAGACAGCTGCTGTCTATTTAGCTGTATGTGTGATAATAAATACGCGCTCTGGTTTCTGATGTTTTGCTTGGGAGCACGAGCCAAAGCAGTAGACGAGATAGCCCCTGTTTAGTTCCAAAAAATCCTCTCTCCAAACTTCACTATTCACATATCACATCAAATCTCTCTCCTCGTGCATGGAGCACTAAACGTAGGTAAATAAAAAAACTAATTACATAGTTTTGATGTACACGATGAGACGAATCTTTTAAGCCAAGTTAGGTCATGATAGGACAATGTTTACCACAAACAAACGAAAAGTGCTACAGTGCGCTACAATGTCTGATGCGCCTTTTTCACCCCTCTTTTCATCAACTAAACGCAGCCATAGTAGACAGCAACACTCACTTTCCTCACTAAATGATAGTCACATCAGCTCATTTGATCTATGTGGCAACAAAAAAACAGCTGTTGTCTGTGGGTTGTACGTGTCCTTACTATGAGACAACTAAAACAACAATCTATTGTATATGTTGTCTGATAAGTCGACTCAAGATTACGTGTCATGAGACCGCCTATCACACTGCGCCTATCACACTGCACCAATGTATCTGCCCTTACTTCGTCGTGACACATGGCTGTCGACTCCTGGACGTGTCGTCTCGCTGCATTGGCCAAGGTGGGCGGTGGACGTAGCAAGGCCGGCTGGCAGTGAGGGGAAGCTTCTTGCTGCTTGGTTGCCAACTTAAATTATGGGGCCTATATATAAGATATTATTTATTATAATTCTTCTATCATATTGCTATTGTGGGGGTGATCCTGATAAAAAAATAATGGCACATACTATACATAAGAAGTAAATTAAATAAAGAATAGATAATCGCATGCATCTATTTTCTCAAAAGAAAAACCATGTCGGCAGTAGAGGAAAGAAAAAAAAAAGCAAAATATCAGTAGTAGGCTTGTCCTCACTTGCGTTATGATGAGCACGGCACCAATGAATGGATCAGGCCAGTTGCAACAGATAAGAGTGCCCAGTAAAAGAAATAAAACTATGAGAGAAGCGGAGATAAATTTGCCGTCTCCCTGCCGTAAAAATATCTCCCCCCAGCTATAGATACTCTAATAGATAGTGGTCTTGCATGCACTCCTACCGCACGCAAATAAATCATACCACACACATGCACCAATGCTAGAAGCTCTCTAGAGGAACCGCTGAAAGGAACAGCAAGTTCAGATACACGTCTCCTTCAATCTCTTTTATGCAGCTTAGCTGCATCGAGTAACAAAGAATAGGAAGTAGTAATAGTCACTAGGTGTGCTTGTAGCCTAACTATTTATAACGGTGTGCATGTCATACCTTCTGTGGACGGCATGCATATGTTTAGTTACTATGGCTTTTAAATAATCAAATGTTGCTAATCTAAAATTCTAATAAAATGTCTATAGATAGCGTACTGTTGCGTGTAGACCTAGCGCTGCCTAGTCTTTTTCAATCAGTATTGTTGTTTTTAGACAAGTTAATATGACTAGTAACTTTACTTACTTGATTTAGGAAATCATCAGCAACGAATTCACCTGCCAGGCAAGGCAAGACTGCGCGTATCTGCTAATTTGCTTGAATAGGAGAAGTAGCGTACAGAGTAAATTTGCCAGATTTCCTTGCTGGTATACACACCGTATTTCACGTGTCAATGTTACGCAAGTGCTTGAGAGAGCCAACTAAATACGTGGAGATACCAGTATCTGAGTTGCATGATGATTTGACATATGAAGAAATTCCTATTCGTATTATGGATACTAAGGAAAGAGAAACATGGCAACAAATAATTCGGTTCGTAAAAGTCCAGTGGAGTAATTATATAGAAGAAGAGGCGATATGGAAAAAGGAAGATGATATAGTCTTATTTGAAGCAGCTGAAAGGCCAATTGCGTGAGAGGAGCGAGCGTCATCGTCCACTTGCATGCTTAGCTTCCTTGGTTTGTGTGCTGAGAGCTGGCGAGGAGTGAGGCGCTAGCGATTTGCTTTTCTGCTCCCTCTTACCTCCATGTCACTCCTCCATCTGACTCACCAAGCTACGTAGTCCACCGTTGGAGAAGCCCTCGATCAGATAATGCGAGTCAAGATAATAATTTTAACTTGGCCTATGTCGTTATGGGTCAAAGAACTATACACAAGTTGAACTGGATAAAACTATAAAACCTGCTGCATTCCGTATCGATCCAATTCAAAATTAGCATCGGTGCCAAACAAAAAGAAAGACGATAGGCTATATAACCGACAATTCTACCTTCTGGAATTTTTTTTCGTTATATAGCTTCTGATGTATAAGATTCGTACACTCATATTTAAACGATGAGATTACGTAAAAACAGAATTGGCATACATGCATGAGAGAAAAGATGACGCTCGTATATAGCAGCACGTAGGAGATAAGGCCGGCAACACGATTGGGCCTACATGTAACATGCGTTGCGACATAAGAATACTAAACTAGTTATAAACTTCAATCGATCATTTTTTTAAAACTATGCATCGGATTTAAAATATATATATATTAACTATAGTATTTGGTGAAATTAATGCAACTAAATGAGATCCAATATGTTATTATAATTTTTACTTTTTATATTTCAATATTTAATATAGTAATCTAATAGTTGAAATATACTATTTTAATATTTTCTAAAAAAATGAATTGGTTTTTTCAAAATGTTGAACACATTTAATAAAAATGTTGAATATGGTATTACGAGGATTATAGTAGAAAAATAAATAAAAATATAGGAAACAGATAAATAAAATATGCTCACTTATTGATTCTCTTTCTGCTAACAATGGAGCAGCAACAAGCGACATGATTGTTTGTTCTCCACTACGCATTGCTGCCTCACTGATATATGTTGCTGCTATGTTGTTCATGATTGGTGGATTATATGTTGTTAGAAAGATGACCTTAATGGGTTGTGCGATATGGTAGTGATTGGTTGCTTGGCTTAGAGTGTCACACCCGAATTTTCACAAAAATCCGAATGCGACCATATGTGTGTCCAGAAAGTCATAGTAGACATATAGTGAACAAATATGATAAACAGAGAACATATGCTGGAACAAATTCTTCATTAAATAAAGTGTTTACATCAGAGTGCTTCATAAATGATCTAAGCAATAACAGCGGAAGACTAATAAAACTCTCAACTAATGGAGCCGCAATCCACAGGGACTCTGACTGGGAGACCACAGCTCAGTAGTACGGTAAATCTTCGGGAAACTCAGCAGCAGACTCATGCCCAGCCCAATCTGTTTACCCATCCGGGATTTTGTTGAATAAAATAACAAGTGTAAGTAAACAATTACTTAGCAAGTATAGCGCGGGTATGAAGGCTTAAAATAGGCTAGACACGGCTTAACTGCATTAGCATTTTTAGTGGGTTCATTTTAACATTAACCAAATTACTACAAGTGAATGAAACCCGGTTGTAACCCAATTGATAAAGTATAAGTGACATTAAACATAAATAAACATCATCTTCTAATCAAAAAGGATCCAGGCCGCTCGTGACCCTGTACAAGGCTATCATGATAGATTTACACTCTGCAGAGGTTTCGCCCTTTACCCACCAGTCGCGTAAAAGTTCAAAAGAACTTTGCACCCAACCACACACATCAACACTTTCGAGGTGTGATTTCATAGGGACGCTACGAGGTTTTCACAAGACACCCTAACAAGATAGTAGCCGCTAAGGTACAATAAGCTGGTGAGACTCTAGACACCGAGATTGACTTACGCTTACGGAGTCCCACCATAAGGGGGTCAATGGCATCCAGAGCGCGGGCATCGCACCCAACAATGCGCAACGTGCGGAGTTCCCCGTCGCAGGGACTCCCAACACGAGACTGAGTCTAACGAGACCTAGCCGACGGGGCTACCGTCCTCGGTGGAATCAAGAAACACCCCGTGCCTTACTTCCCATAACGCCGTCGGCCCTATCGGTAACTACTGGCAAGCTAGAGACGTACAAGTTATTTGACCAAGACCTGAGTCATAATAGTTCTAGCGGTGGCGACAGGGTCCTGGGTTGCCGCTTTAAGAACCGGACCTTACGGAGAGACACTGGAGCAAAGCACACAGCACATGCCCAGTTCCCTAAACCATGTTGCTAAAAAGCAAGTTTTATCATTAATATTGAAGTGAACCATTAAGTCAAAATTAACAGTTGAATAATGGTGATAGTAGCTGCGCATAGCAAAATCTACCCATATGCATAAACCCAAGGCAATCAAAGGATATGAGTAAACAAACTAGGTACAACCTTAATAGGACATCAAATTTAGACACATGCATATGAAAGTAAATGTATGTAAAAATGTGTGTTTATGTAGCAAGGATTGTCCGTGCTATAATTTGCCTCCCTCGAAGGGCAGCAGCTGCTGCTGCTGCTGTGGGTCCTGCTCCGAAAAGTCCTCACCGAACTCGAAGTCCAAAGCGTACGGCTCACCGACTGGACACGAATCACCATACAAGCGAGCACGCAAACCAATACATGCAAACAAATAGTATTCTATTAGAACAATACACCAAACAGTAGAAACAGTACAAATAGAGGTTCTAGAAATATTCTACGCTTCACTACGAACAAATGAGCGTTGAGATCACACTAATCGGAGCTAAACGAAAAAGATATGGGTTTTCTAAGTTCTAGGGACCTGCTGGCAATTTTTAAAAGGTTCCAGGGGCTTATTTGAAGAAAACCGAGGACCTATACGTAATTAAGCGTTAAAACAGGATGGCCTACGCGCAAATAAACCTAAATAGGACGGTGGGTTCTATAATTAAAAAGTTTAGGGGGTTTTCCATAAGAAACATGACCTATTCGTAATTACTTTTGAATAGGCGTGGACTGCGGGTTGATTTGCGAAAAAATGCAGGGGCTCTTTAGAAAAATGCGCTTTGCTGACCGGTATCGACTTGGTTGACCGGGCTTGGGTGCGACGTGGGCCGACGGATCAAATCTGGACGGCCGGGGTTCGGTGGGAGGAATGGTCGCCGACGGGAGAGAGTACCGCGGCGGCGCCGAGCGAGTAGTGGCGGCGCTTCGCCGGAGTAGAGCCAATCCGGCGCTACCGGGCACCAATTGGCGAGCTGCTTAGCCCTACAGAACCAGCGGGGAGCGGTGAGTGCGACTGGAGGGTTCACGACGAGGATTGTGCGGCGGTAGCGGCTCCCGACGGTGAACGGCGGCGGGCGGCTCGGACGGGGAACAAGGTGATTAGGGGCGCCAACTGGCCAAATAACGGAGCGGGGAGGATCCTCACCTTGCTGCGAGGTCACCCGAGGTGTCGAGGGGCTCGGAGCGGCGCTGGTGTGCTGTGTCGACGGCGGCGGCGCTCGGAGAAGGACGGCGGCGCTCGGGTGAGGTGGAGAGGCGGGCTGAGGGCTCGGGAGCGCAGGGAGAAGCTTGGTGAGGGGTTGGGGTTCGGGAGCGCGGCTTATAAAGGCCGGGGGCGGCCGCATTTGGCAGGTGAGCCGGGGGATCGGGCGGCGGGCGGCGATCGGGGAGGGGGGGGGGGTTCCTAAGGCGGGCTACTTGCCTTGCTCGGGCGCGCCGGGAAATGAAGGGAGCGGGGCAGGGGAAGGTGCCACGAAGCTTCGACGGGACCACTGTCGCAGGAACGGGCGCGGGGAGGTGCCAGCGCGGCCGGGCAGAGCGGCGTGATTCGCGCCGGGGGAGAGGAGAGCGCGGCGAGAGGTGGAAGGGGAATCCGACAGGAGGGGCCCGCCTGTCGGTGGGAGGGAGAGAGGGGAAGGGGAGGCGCGCGAGTTGGGCCGGCGATGGGCCGGAAGCAAAAGCGCGGGGGGGGGGGGGGGGAAGAAGGTGGGCCGGCTCGGGAAAAAGGGCCCAGGGGAGCGGCTGGGCCGAAGGAGAGGAGAGATGGAGAGGGGCTTGGGCTGGACTGGGGAGAAAGTAGAGGGAGGGAATGTGAGCCGGGGGAAGAAGTTGGAGGTGCAAAACTAGACTCGGCTGAAATAAACTTTTCTAAGGATTCAAACAAAGTGATTCAAATTTGAATTTAAATAAATTTAAATTCTCTTTTAAATCACAAGCAATACAAAAATAAATGCAGCAGCATGAATGCAACAAAAATATTTTACGACTTATATTTGATTTTAATTTTCATAAATAATTCATTTAACCTATATTAATTATGAACAAATTAAATAAATGCCAATTAATTACTATAAATTTTAAATAGGCAATTTTTGGGTGTTACATAGAGTTAGCCTAGGTAAGGCAATGCAAATATGCAATAGGGCTGTTTTTGGTTGCATGAATTAGTTTGAGTAGATCTTGTTTGCTTGCTTGACTTGTATTGGCTATATTCACCTTATCTTTGGTAGGGTGAGTTTAACAACTATCACCTCTTGCTGGCAAGAGGGAACTACAATGCTGAGAAAAACTGTTGAGATACAAAGCATAAATCACTTGATAAAAAACACATGTAAGAAATGATATTTCGGTAACTTCTTATGGGCGAAATATTTTGTCGAACCGATGGCATACACATGGCCATAGCCCCGTTGCATGTAGGCTGCTACTACTAGAAATTGCTTGCACTCGCAAGAGTGAATTAGAAGAGAAACTAGCCAAATTAATTGATAGTTACAAATCACTTGCAATCAAATCGATTTTGCTGGCTAATCGAAGCAATTTTAACGACCCAAGGTCACCTTCCTCTCATTGGACGGCCATGAAGCTTTCTAATCGAAGTAAATCAGGTGCCTCGGATGAGCCCCCAAGCAGCAGGCCCTCCAATCCGGCGCTTGGGAGTCAACTTGACAATGATGGTGGCAAAGAGCCCGTGATAGGTATCTGTAACCAGGGTACTTACAAAGGGGGGAAGAGCAAACAAAACCACACCACTCGCCCCCCCCCCCCCCCCCCCCACCTGGCTGAGTGAGCGCCCGACTGGCCCCTAGGCCACGTGACTCGGCCCCGACCGACCGAGTGCCCGACTGGCTCAGGCCACGAAGCTTGGCCCAGCGCCCAAGTGGCCCAGGACACGTAGCTTGGCCCCGACCAACCGAGTGCCCGAGTGGCCCAGGCCACGCAGGTTGACCGGCCAAACGCCCGACTGGCCAGGGCCGCATGGCTTGACCCTGACCGACCGAACGCTCGGCCGGCCTAGGCCACGTGGCTCGGCCCCAACCGACCAAGGTCGCATGCCCTAGCCTTGACCTGCTAGGCGCCCGCCTGACTCAGGCCGTACCAAGATGGGCCCGATACCCCTACGGGGAAGGGCCCAGAGACATCGACATGACATGCACGACGACCGCACTGACCTTATCAAAACCACCACATAGGACGGACCACCAGGTTGCCTCCCGCTATACCTCTAAGGCGTATGGGGCCAATGATGGGGCCCACCGGGAGTGCCACATGGAAACTTTCCGGCCCCACAATGAAGGTCGGGAGGGGGGCACCAGGCCATGAAGGAGTCATGAGCCCGACAGGAACTGCGCCCCACACGATGGTAGGACGAGCCCCATCCCCGTCAAGGAGCGGTATGGCCAACCACTACTATAGAAGGCATGCCAGGCAGAGTGGCGACAAGAATACCTGGAGACTGTGCCCACAACGGGTGCCATGATAGGCATGGCCCAAACAGGACTCTAACGTAAGCATCGTACGAACTCGAAGACCCCGACCACGCCAGACAACCAACAAGGAGGTCGGGGTGGGGCGTGCCACTTCAGCAACCAAGCCCACCAAAGCCAACAAGGTCGGGGCCCATAGGGCCCCTACTCCACTCTTTTCCCACATTGTCACTTACCCCTGAAACCTATATAAGGGGAGCAGGGACCCCTGAAAGGGGCTAGCTATCTTGTTCCAACTCCACACACACGCTTACGAGCACCCCTGTTGTAAGCTTTAAACACTCTCTGGAGTAACGCGAACAACCCCAGACTAGACATAGGGCCCTTGCCCAAACCAGTGTAATCCGGCCCCCATGTTTTGAGTGTTTACCATAGAGAGCGGAAGCAACACGGCCTATGTAAACCGTCGGTGTCCAAAAGCACCGACAGCCGGCTCCATCTCCATCTCGAAGAAGATGCTGATGTCGCCACGGGAGGTGCGTACAAGCAGCTCCTAGGAGAGTGGGAGGTGTTGACGGCGTAGCACCAGAAACTGTCTCCAGCTCGTCCGTGACTTCAAACCTGACGCCGACGAATGTGAAGGATAGGGCAGTGGGTGTGAGCTCATTGGTCCCATCATAGCTCTGTTAGTGACCAGCACCGGTGCTACGTGATGGATCCATTTTCCTTGGAGATGCTAGGATGAGATGGTGGTTGCCGCCATCTCCATTTCCATGCGGAAGCAGCTCGGTGAGCGCGACGTCAACGCCCGTGACGGGACAGAAAAAGGAAGGTGAGGAGATGAAAAACTGACAAGAGGTGAGGAGATGGCGAGCACGGAGGCAGCCTGGCTCCATAGGCCGGAAACGCAGATGAGACTCGTCTCTAGCCAAGTGGGGTTTATCTTCAAGCTTGGGAAATACAAATCTAGAGAAAATAGTTTACATATTGAACATGAGGATCGCTCCATACGAAATGGCATTCACAACGACAAATGAGGATCACAAATTCATAGTACAACGTACATAATTCATTTCTTATACTACCTCCGTATCGAAATATTTGTCGCCGTTGACTTTTTCTTACAACTTTGACCATTCGTCTTATTCAAAAAATTATCACAAATATGTAAAAGGGTAAGTCAAGCTTAAAATAGCTACAATAGTAAAGCATGTGGCAAACAAAATGGATGGTACTTGCATAATATTTTGAATAAGACGAATGGTCAAAGTTGTAGAAAAAAGTCAACGGCGACAAATATTTCGATACGGAGGGAGTATATATTTAGGCATGTGGGTGAAATTAAAGAAGTCCGCTCCAACAGAAACGTTGCCGATCACTATCAGTGACATTAATCAACCAGAACACCAATGAAAAGTTGGAAACGTGAAAAATAACAGAACTGCTTGTGTTAGACAGCACTGGCAGCGTCGCCTACTTTAATTGTAGATTGTAGATCCTACCCGTACGCACTCATCAGCCACAAAAATGGCAAAATCAGAACAACCTAGACTGTCTTGTCATATAGCTTCCCCGTGAACAAGAACAGCAAACTGCAGTCGAGTCCCCGGATCTCAGTCGCTTCCCTCCAGTCTCTCCCGGTGCTTCCTCCCCCCGAGGTGCGACGCCAGCATCTTCTCGCTGTTGCACTGCACGTCGCAGAGCTTGCAGTGGAAGGCGCTCTTCCAGTCCGCCTTCTTCGCCGCGTCGGAATCCTTGCGATGTGGGAAATTCTTGAGGTGCGGCTTCCCTCCCTGCTGCGACACGCTTCCCTCCACGGCGTTCTCCTTGCCGTCTCGAGGCAACGACTTGGTGTTCGTTGCTGTGACCGTCTTCCATGCTGGCGGCGACGGTTTTGTGTTAGGCTCAGCGGCTCCATTCCTCGATGACTGCAGTGCGGTGAGATTCGATCGATGCAGCTTGCCGGCCAGGTGTCCCTCCAGGTGGTGCGGGCTAGGCATTTTCACATGGCAGATGGCACACCATGGCTTCCGCTGCTTCTTGACAGGTGAAGCTTCCGCATCCAACTTCCTCTTCACTCCGGTGGTTGCTCTTTCATGCACAGACTGTTTGAGATGAAATTGTTTAGAATCCAGGGAATTGGTAACCGAGAAATACTGCATTTCATCAATAAGCAAAAATGGAAAGAACAAAAGGCTTTGACTATGATGTATGCACTGATATGGGACACTTGTTTTCAATTAATCAAATACGCAATTCATCATTAAAGTTTATAGAATGATTAGACCACGAGATGAAAACGGGAACAATTTATTAGTACCATCTCCCATATGCGCAAGGAATCTGCATAAGGAGCACATTATGCACATAGTCAATACTGTGTTGTATTACATCTGAAAGGAACTTTACTTTATATATAGCTAAAGAAAATCTAAGATGAACATATGTCGTAACTCCCGAGGGTTCTGGGTTCTTCTTCAAACTTCAATAGTAAATTAACAAATTTAACTCACCCCTATGTTAGTAAATTTTCAACTTGCAATGTTGAACTGAAATTCCTCAAAAAGAACTAAAATACACAGGATTTTTCTGGTCAAACTACAGCCATCGCCACAACAATGTTCAGGAAAGTTGTATGTCAGAACAAACAAGCAGTAGATCATTATTAATCAACTACTCCTAGCAAAATTTTGAGGGAAAAAATGAGGGTCAAAGTGTCAATGCTGAAAATTTGAGCTTTATACCTCACTGGATTCTACCTTCTGCTCATTGTATGCTACATTCTGCAGACCTGCTGGCCGCGGTAGGGTGGGTTTATCCGCAGGACCCTCCATTGCAGACTCCACAGCCTTCCTCTGCCCATTGATCTGGTTCCTGATTTCGCCCAATGGCTGCATGCCATGGTCGTCCTCCACATCAGCCTTAGGTTCCCCAGCAAAGGCCTGTTGGTGTCTTGATGCCGCCTCCTTACCAAATGATAAGGCTGACCGCACTGGACTGATACTACCTTTGGCCGCCACTGGAACCAAGGTCTCTTCCACCAGAGCCGGCTTGGTTGGTGATAGGCACAGTTCCACATGGCCATTAAACATATGCGGTTTCACCCCAGGTGACCTACACTCCTGCTGCTGCTCAGCACCATTGCCCAATCGTGGCTGCTCAGCGCCATTGCCCAATCGTGGCTGCTCAGGCGTCGGCTGTATGAGACAAAGTTTGTTTAGACTTAAGTAAAACAAATAAAAAGTGAAGAGAACAGGTAATCTATCCATCCATGGACTGATGGAATCTGGGTTCCATTGGCTGTACTCCTGATCAATTGCAAATTTCACTAGTGAACTAGCAAAACTAACGCTGTTTCTGTTTTCAATGTACCCAACAGACCAAACATGTTACTAAATGTTTTCCAAACTTTCAGATTTGAACTAGTCTTACATAATTTGCACCATGACTCTGAAATAAGTACTCGTGATCACAAGAGTTTCCAATGTTAAGTGACTGCCTTTGTTCAAGAGTGTACTGTACAATAGCAAACATGCACCAGACCATCATTAACCAATTACTCTTTAGCAATGTTCGACAGAAGTATGAGGAGCAAAAAATATGATAAGCGAAAGGTAACAACTCAAAATGGCAGTCTTACCACAGCGAACTCTGGGCCCTTCAGCTGATCGAATGATGCGCTCTCTTGACCTGCCAGCCTGTGTTGACCGGACTGCAGCATTGGTCCATTGATCTGATTCACCTTAATGTTTTCTGCAGTCTTCCCCTGCCAATTTCTCTGGTTTCCACTTTCATACAACGGGTGAACGCCATGGTCATCCTCCACATCTGCCTTACGTTCCTCCACATCTGCCTTACGTTCATCTTTGTCTCCAGGTCTCACTTCATGGAACATAGGTCGGGTCCCAGCGTTAGACACCGCTGCAGTGGCCACTTCTGCCAGAGTCGGTTTGTTCGGCGATCGACGCAGTTCCACATAGCCATCAAATGGATGCGTCCTTGCCCCAGATGATCCCCAGTCTTGCTGCTTTCCAGTGTCACTGGCTGGCCGTGGCTGCAGCAATGGTGCCCGTGGCCACTCCACGTACGGGTACACAGGAGGCACTCTCCCTGCAGCACGGCCCCTGCTGCCGCAAGAAGGATGCTCGGTACTTGACCGTGGAGACGACTCCTCAGGATGCGTTTGGTTTATTGGATGGCTCCGGGTCAGGACGGAGCGGCTCCATTCCTCGTAGCGTTTGGTTGCAGAACGGGTAGAATGGAATGACGCCTGAGAGGAATATTCTCATAAGATTCGGGACCGAGCCTTCCCAAAAATTCTCTGGAACGCACTCATCCCATGTGGACGGCGATATAACATCAAAGCTCTCTCTCCATTTACCGGCCTCATCCCTCCAACCAAACATAAATATGGAATGATTCTATCCCTTCAACCAAACATTAGCATGGAACCATTCCATTCTTAAAACTAGAATAGAACCATTCCATTCTAGCTCGCTCTCGAACCAAACACACCCTAGGAGGCGCGACGGCGTCCTGCTACGCCAGTAGTCCTGTGACGGTGGGAGCCTCGGCACAGGATTGTTGCCGGCGGCGGTGAATCCCATGGCGTGCTCCATCTCGACGAGTTCGCGCAAGATCATGTCCTGGTGGATGCGCGCCTTGTTGAGCTCCCACACCAGTTCCTCCCTCCTCCTCGCCAGTGATGCGTTGGCGTCGTCGCCTGCTTCCCGGTGGCAAGAGCATTATCAGATTCAGAGATGAACAGGATTAATAGGAACATATTTCTCTACCAGATTGCACGCCTAATCTTCTTGGACATAAACAAAACAAATTCATCTGATATCATCAGATGTCTCTATTGGGTTCATCTACGCCGCAAAAAAAAAAATCGTAACTGGGACAAAGGCACAAAGCAAAGAGAGAATTGAAGGAACAAAGCAAATATTGCGTTCATCTACGCCGCAAGGAACCGTAAGTCTTTACTCACAAGAAAAATATTCTCTGCCCAAAAAAAGTTCGTTGCTTTCGTGAAAATGCACATGTCGTAGAGCAGATAGACTCAGCAAAGATCAGGGCCACGGCGAGAGAGTAGTCACGTTACCGTGCGGCGTTGGCGGAACGTCGGGGAAGCGGCGGAGACGGCCGGTTTCGACGTCGTCGGCTGCTGCGGTCGTGGGTCGGCGGAGCCAGGCGAACTCCATTGCGGAAGGGGTTCGGTTCGATAACGGCGCGGCGGGAGGATTTTGTGAGGGAACCGAAACAAGGGCAGCGAGAGGTTACCGGATTCGATTTATGGTGAGTAGAGCGGTTTCCTGATGTTTGGCAAAATTGATACAGAAAGTTATTGGAATTGATATTTTTCTAAACACAAGACAGGCATCAACGCTCACATTGCACTCACAATTTATGCATCGCTATGAATATAAAAATAATTGATCAACAGTGGGTGGCTGATATTTTGCGCATCCCTGAATCAAATTTGTCGACACTCTGTTGAAGAAAAAAAATTGTATTTTCCTCTAAGCTGAAGAAATGTTTCCACTTTAGAAAATTGTTCCACCGGTCCAATTGAATTTGTTTGTGTTGCACTCAATAAATAAAATCTACATTCACGAGGAAAATTGGTCCACGTTGAATAAAAATGTTGTATAGTCCCTCTGGTTTTATATTAGAAGTCGTTTTGGACAAGATTTGAGTCAAACATTGGGAATATAAATCATGAATAACATTTAAGTCGTTGAGTTTGAAAATGTAAAAATCATATAAATAGATTGGTCTTGAAAATTACTTTCATAAAAATATACATATATAACTTTTTAAGAAATATTTTTATAGAAAAGAGAAGTCAAAGTTGTGCTTTGATGACCGTATCGCTGTTATAAACGACTTTCAATAGTGAACCGGAGGGAGTAGATTGATATGGATCATTCAATGCAGATCCAACGACAAAAAAAAGACATTGAGGATAAAAAAATATCAATTACCCTGTAAAGAGGTACATGGTATAAATATGTGCATGCATACTAGCTTTATCCCTATTGCACACCTAAAAGAGAGTAGATTGTCAATTTGATGAAGTCATCATGGTGCATTGCACCTATACCATTGTAAAAGAAATAGTTGTGTTAATGAGACAACAAATGGCGCCAAATATGATATTCAATTTCGAGTGGGCAAACCATATCCCTCACTCTGGGAGACGTGCCAAATAGGCTTTTATTAGACAACAAATGGCGCCGAATATGATATCCCTGACTCGAGGTTACTTTTTTTAACGGTAAAAAAAACTTACCCGCCTTATATACCCATGCCCCTATATGCCCATGTTATGACCTCCCTTGTCTCATTTGATATTTGAATATTGACTTTTCTAATCCATTTGATGGTCTGTTATATAATCTTATTTTTTTCTATTAAACGTGTGTGCGGCATGTGCATTCTTGCTAGTTACCTTTCATGTCATTGTCGATATAGAATGTACAAATATGTGCATGTGTGTGTGTCATTATAGATCATGTCTATTAAAATTATTAGTCCATTCGGAAGCATAGTTGATCATGGATTAATTTTCTAAATTGTGGACCCTCTCGGATCGTTTTTTCACTGGAATTGCATCCACCACTTTGCATTTGCCGCTGTAGCGACAAATATTTAATATTTCAGATTTGAGCTTAGGAGACTGAATAACTGATCCTGGATGGGTCCGTTTTGATAATTGCGTTGCGTACATATACGCATGGATGCGTATAAATAATCTGATCCAGTTTCATGGATACACGTTACACGTTAGAACATACATATATGCACGTACACGATCGAGGTTGTCTCATTAATTACTACCATCGTGACAACTTGTAATCTAAGTAACCGGCGCAACACACTCATAGTACACCTGAATCGTTCGTCTCACGCTCAATCTAGCTCACACCAACGTGGCCATCTCCTCGAAGAAGAGCTCCTTGAACCGCTCCATGTTCTCGGGCTCCAGCGCCGCGGCCACCGCGACGCCGCCCTCCTTCCCCGGGCAGTTCAGCAGGTACACGAACCCCGTGTAGTACATGAGCGCCGGCGCCAGCATCGCCGGCTCGCCCCACCCGAAGTCGGCGTCGTACGACGGCATCCCCAGCCAGCTGATCACCCGCAGGTCCGTGCCGGGCAGCCCCCCGCGCGGCAGCGCCGCCGGGTCCGCCGTCTCCAGGTAGTCCAGCAGCGACCGCGCGTACTCGTCCCCGTGCCCCGTGGCCGCGCGGAGCCGGCGCGCGCCGAAGCCCAGCGGGCTGCCGAGCAGGTCCCCGACCCGCGCCGACGCCGAGGTGCGCGCCACCGCGTTGCCGAAGAAGGCCTCCGGCAGCGGCGGCGACAGGCGGGCGCGCATGTCCACCATCGTGTAGAGGCGGGTCTCGGCGCCGGGCGCCAGCGCGCGCGCCGCGCACGCGCACCGCCAGACGTGCGCCACCAGCGCGCGGAAGGTGGACACCGCGCCCGCGCGGGCGCGGAGCGCCGCCGCCTGCGCGCCGGTCACGTGGAGGATGGCGCTGGCGTACTCCGCCGCCTTGCTACCGCCGCCGGCGGTCCGGCGGCCGCCGCCGTACTCGTGGGTGTGGTCGAAGAGGACGGTCGGCTGCGGGCGCGCCCGGAGGGGCGTGCGGTCGAGGGACGGCGCCACGGCGGCGGCGGTGTCCCCGCGGGCGATGCCAGCCCACGTCCGGATGAAGTTGAAGGCGCTGCGGCCGTCGATGACGAAGTGGTGCATCGCCGTGCCCAGCGCCACGCCTCCGCACTGAAAGAAGGTAACCTGTCGACTCGAGAGAGGCACGCGTAAGGACCTGAGGAGATAGTCCAACTCTTGTTGACCTTTGACCCAGCTTTTTCATCTCGTGTGGAACCATTTCTTAACCCGTCTTTCAGTTTCCTTTTCAGTAAAAAGTGCCCATTTCTTTCGTTTTTTATTAATCCCAGTTCACGTGATGATTAGTTGTATTACTCACACTTAAGAAATTTGTTTGTTCAAACAGAGAAAAGTCAGAGGCGGAGCAACCTGAAGCAGGAGCAGCGGCGCCCCGGCGCCGGCGGACTCGTACGCCGGCACGAACATGTCGCGCATGGCCTTGGACGGCGCGAAGCCCTCGAAGTCGTCGAGCTTGGCGGCAGACCGCGCGACGACGAAGAGCGCGCCGTCGGCGTTGCAGTCGATCTCGGCGCGGCCGTCGCGGCCCACGGCTAGGCGGCCGGCGAAGGGGTAGAACGGGACCAGCGCGGCGGCCAGCGCCGCGCGCAGGACGTCGGCCGAGAAGAAGCCCGGCCGCGGCGGTTGGCCACCGGCGGCGTCGGGGCGGCGGAAGAAGTAGACCGTCGGGGTGTAGCCGTTCCTGGCGGCGAGGTCGAGGTTGGACAGCCAGAGCGCGCCCCGTGGCGTGGGCGAGCTCGGCGCGACCAGCTCCGACTTGACGACCTCCACGGCCATCGATCGAGTGCCTGTGGTGCGCGAGTAGTGTGTTCTGGCCTTTTGGCCTTGTGCTCCGTCGTCTCTCTCCTTGCGTGGTTTTGCGTGAAGTGAGTGCAACGGCTCCATGGGAGGGAGCAGGGATTTATAGGGGTAGTAATGTGGGTTTGGTCGGGCAAAAAAAAATCCAAGGAAATGGTTGCTGAGTTCATGAGTTGTCTTTGCATGGCCGACGTGCACTTGGTCTGGTCACAGAATTGAAGAATGTCGCCGTGTCGGGCATAAACACGGTCTGGGGCTCAAGACCTCTTCGTTTGGGACAGATCGATGCTTGTTGAATTTGTGGTTGCGGGCGAATCAACCCGCCCATGATCACAATAACCTACGCGCAGGTTCTAATGGCCATGCTCAACATTGCTAAGATGTCATCATCTTTCGTCATCCAAGTACCTACTCTAGTATCGAAAAACTTCACGTCCACATAATTAGGACACTGGCATGAGTAGTTGGGTGCCAAAGTCCATCAAAACACTGGAGCACCACCGGTTGGTCGCCTGACGAAACCGATCGACGAGCTAACCATCGAAGTCTACGACAGGCCCGCGGCTGCTAATTTTCTTGACGTACCGTTCATCAGCCCCATCGGCCATGCATTGTTTCAGTACGTCTTTCAAGGGTTTCGATCCGTTCCATGGTGTCAGACGTATTGTCAGCCACAGTGTTACCCTAGCTGTGGACTGTGGTTCACACCAACCCCTTCTCCCTGACCCGGCCCGTTCTCCCGTTCCCGTTCCCATCCCATCTACGACGACCTACCTGAGATTTTCGCAGCATTATTGTTCAGGAGAAGTGGACGCATGGGCGGGTACTGAAGAAGAAGGTGATGACAAGAGATGAGTGACGGCGTGGAGCGGAGGTGGCATCGAGGAGGCGGAAACAGTGAGCACTTTGCGTAGTGGCGTCCCTTTCCGTAGTGGTATGCTTGCACCCCACCAAACCCTCTTCGATCCGCGACAATATCTTACGATATTTTGTTTCATCACGGCAGCTTGAGCAATAGCATCCGATAGTACACATACGTACATGATTTAGGTAATATAAGCAACCAATCAAGGACGTGATTGATTTAAAGGCTAAGCTAGAGGGTACATGAGCATCTTATAACATACTAAGAAGACCACAGTAAGGGCATATGCCCTCATTCAAAAATTTGAAGCAAAGATAGTTAGCAGATTTTCACTGCTTTACAAATATAAGTTTCCTTGAAGAGTACCCACTTTCAAAAATTAGTCTGGGTTGCCCCTGTAGAAATGAAAATTTGAGGTTTCATTTCATTGACCAACGAAGCAAAACTCCAAAGCAACTTGGTCTCATACTCCCATATACAAACATCACCACGCTGCACTTGGAGAGAAGAGATAGCCAGCAACTCCATGACATATCCATATTTATTACGCCCAGTTCAGCTCGTCGGTGCCATAAGCAGATTCACAACATCACCCGACGAACCGAGAGCTAGGCTCGATTTCCTTGGCTCTGCTGCTCATTTTTTAACACCTGGGTTCGGTGGCATCGACTGTCGACAGAAGCATGCGGGTAACGCAAAGTGCCCAGAACAGGGAAGCCGTCCGTGGTGTTCTGTCCCTAATTTGCAATTCGGCCGTCAGCACCGCCACTTCCCAGTGCCCACTGGCATGCGCGCGCGTGACGCCGCAAGGCTAACCGATCCTCTTCTTCGTTGATTAGATTCCACTTCCACCCGCGTCTCCTACTCCTCTTTGACGCAGTGGCGTGCACTCGCTGCTAATCCGCGAGGTGTCGCGCTGCCACCCGTGCCGTCGCCGGACGCGCGGGCGGCCGCGATCGGCGCGCGTCGCCCTCGTTCACCAACCTGCTTGCCCGATTGATTCCTTCCAGCGGGCGGCAACGAGGTCCCAGGATGGTGTCCCGATTTTCCAATGGGAGGGGTTACCTGCGACGACCCCGGGCAGCCTGCCGGCGCGAGACCAATAAATCCTCCATCAGGTCACGGCTCAGAGTGTGATGGATCGTTCAGTAAGATAGTAAAGGCGGCAAGGCGTTTCAGCATCAAGTTCAGATGCTCCCGCCTGCCGCTGACACGCTGAGTTAACGAGCTGCCCGCCCTGCCTGCCCTGCCAAGCAGGCGGAGATGCTAGCTGGGCCAAGATGGCTGGGAACACGCAAGTTGGCCCAGACAAATTTTAGCGTTCGTCGGCTGAGTTTTTAGCCCACGCTGAAAGCATATCCTGCCAACTTGAGCAAAACCAATCTATCACAAAATCAGATATGCCACGTTCGTAGGCTGAATTTTTAGCCCATGACAGTTAGCACCGCCGCAGTGACGCTAGCTCTACGCCCATCAGATCACAAAACCTTCTCAAATCGGATAAAACTTGAGCAATGGATGCAATTTACCTTCAGTGCCGCTGCGTCAGCTAAACAGGACCTAGAGGATTGTACGTTACCATGAACTATTCGAAGCTGAGGATCTTTCCAATTTTCATTCATTTCCCTTGTACATAGATATACGTGGACAAATGTGTTTGGCGACTTGGCGTGTGCCCAAGCACCTTATCACACTTATACAGACACCCCCCAAGACAGGGCCAGAGTGAGAAAGCAGTAGCATCCCGGAACGTGTAGTATGATACAGACAGCAGCAGATGCACATCGACCGGCTCCGTGCTAATCCATCTCCACACGAACCGATCGATGCAAGTCACCACCACCACGGCATCGCAGCCCAGACAGCTAGAGAGCTGCCTGCCTCTGCTGCTGCTACTCTACAAGGCCTCGGTCGCCGCAGCTGGCCGGCGGGCACTACCCGTAGAATGCCTTCTCGAAGGTCTGCAGGTACTCCGGCTCGAGCGCGAAGAGCACGTTGATAGGGTCGTCCTTGTCGGGCCCCTGCGTCACGTACGCCGTGCCGCTGCCGAACATCTGCGCCGGCGCCACGAACCCCGGCCGCCCCCACCCGAAGTCGGCGTCGTAGATGGGCATCCCGAGCCAGCTGACCACCCACAGGTCCGACTCCGGCATGAACTGCCCGCGCGCCGCCTGGCTGCCCTTCTCGGACTCCAGCTCCAGGTAGTCCACCACCGACCGCACGAACGCGTCGTCCACGCGGGACACCGCGCGCTTGATCCGCTCCGCCACGAACGCCAGCGGCCGCGACAGCACGTCGCCCACCTTCACCGTCACCAGGTCCCGCACGATGGCGTTGCCGAAGTAGGAGGCCGGGAGCGGCGGGCGGAGGCGCTGCCGGATGTTGGCGGGCACGCGGAGCCGCGTATCGCCGTCGGCAGGGAGGCCCCTGGCGACGCACATGGCGCGCCACAGGTGCGCGGTCACCGCGCAGTAGGTGGACGCCCCCGGCGCGCACTGCGACCGGATGCTGGAGAGGAGCTTGGGCGGGACGGCGTAGACGCGGGTGACGAAGGGCCGCGGCGCGCCGTTGAGGTAGCACGGGGAGTAGACGGGGTGCTCGAAGGGGACGTGCGGCGGGGAGCGCGCGCGGAGGAGGGTCCGGTCGTGGAACGGCGCCGCCTCGGCGGGCGGAGCCTCGCCGCGCGCCAGCGCCGTCCACGTCCGGATGAACTGGAATGCGCCGGCGCCGTCCATCGTCACGTGGTGCATGCCCGTGCCCACCGTCACGCCGCCGCACTTGAGGAAGGTGACCTGCAGAGAAATTTTCACATCACTACCGGGTTACACACCTTTTACCACTACAACCCGACGGATGCTGTAAACAAGTTATATAAAAAAAATAACAGAACAATGGGGTAAATTTATTTGATGCCTTCAGCGTTCACATCAGTGATTCGCTTCGCTCAGACTCAGAGCAATAGAAGCTTTGATTTTTGAGATCGCCAAAGGTCATTCCAGTCGCAAGTGGCAGCCGTCAGCCTAAAGCAATTGGCAAAGTGGCAAACAAAGGCCAAATTGTCAACAAAGACGATCCAATCGCACCGGCATCTCGCTGCGCTAACGGTTGGCCGTTAAAGGCCACCGCCCTGATCGAGCATCGGAATCGAATGAAGCTTCTCTCGGCTCTCACATCACGACAGCTAAGTCCATTTTCCAGACACTTCTTTTGCTAAAAAGAAAAAGGACAGCCAAGATCATGGCGCGATGAGCAGCAGGCCAAGGCCACATCGTTTACAGGCATCTATCTCCCTACGTACACCGGCCACGAGGGCGGGCGCGATACGGATCGATTACGCTAGCATCGCCGTCGCGATCTTAGCCGCATGCCACCTTGGCACGGCCTTACAGGTGCTCCATCCGGCTCTGCTCTGATCGTCTGAGCGAACACGTCGGCAGGCGCATCCAGAATATCTGGGGACTGTGGAGCATGGTCCAGGTGCGAGGTAAAGCGAGGCGGTCGGCGGTCGCAATCGGGCTAGTCGAGCGATAAGGCAAGGAAGAGTGGCGGGGCACCACATGCCCACCTTAATGCTTCGGATCAGGCCAAACGCAATGGTTTGGTTTGCGTATGCGGGCACGCAGCAAGGAGATGGAGTGGCCGCCGGGTTAAAAGGGTTCATAGACCGGCACGCATGGGCATGATTAGCTACTATGATAGGGATCGACGGGAGAAGGGAATGGGACGGAGCCTCCTCCACTCCAAACCATTTAATCCACTTCAATACTCTGTTTCAGAGCCTAACGAGGCGTGGACGGACGGAGCAGGGGGCACCTCTCGCTGCTTTCGGTCACCATTTGCACGAACCGGTACTGCCGTTTTCGCTGCTTTCGGTGGCCGCTAAGGAATCTTTTCACCTTGCCGTGCTTCGTCGCGGCGCGGCGCAGTGCGTGTGTGACAGCGCATGAGCCGCTCTGGCTGTCAACATCATCCAACGCCCAACTGATCCGATATGCCACCAGTGTGTAGTGAAAAGGTTGGTTACAACGGCCAGCAATCAGTGAGCCCGGGCCGTATGGTATGTCCTGTCCTCTGCACTGCAGCGAGCGCTGCCAGCACGAAGGCCGTCTAGAAAGGCTACAGGGAGGAGGGCGAGGGCAATCAGTGTCCTCATCGGCCCTACGTTAGTTGCATGTTCAGTCAACTGCCCTTTTCAATAACCTACGAGCTACAGCGGACGACGCAAGAAACGAAACAAATGGCCTAGAGGAAGAGGCCAACAGCGGCACATGGTCTCGGTCCTATCGTCTCACACTGCGTTTGTTAAGTCAACCGCCCTATCCTTATCGTGACCTCTAGCTGATTCATCTCTGAAGTTTATTCGGGAACGAACGAAGCCGGCCTCGGTTCCTCCGCTGGGCAGCCAGAGTACAGTACTAGCAGGAGTTAGTACTATCAGAACCCATCGTCTTATTTTTTTCAAAAAAAAGAAGAAAAGCTCATCGCCAGCCGCTGGACCGAGCTGTCGCTGGAGCCCGGAAGCATCCACGGGCGCTGGTCACGGCCACGGCGACGTGGACGGGATCCATTTCTTTAGCAGTTCGTGTCGCGGGATCCCGCTCCCCCGTCGTCGGCTTCGGTGGCGCCAGTGCACCGGACGGCCGGCGGCCCGGCATCGGTCGCCGGAGACGGGAACCTACACGGCACTGCTGATTCGGTGCCGGCCACCAGACCACCACCTGTCCGCCTTGCCGTCAGCCCGTGAGTGACAAGAAGGGTAGCGCGGCGGCATGCGTGCCACGCTCTTTTAGCTGTCAGTCGTCAGAGCACTGTGAATTTTCTATGGCCTGTGGCCAAGAGCGCCAAAGCTTAACGTACCAGCAAAGTTAAAGATGATTTCCGAGAAACGAAAAGAGGCTCGAAACGGGGCGACGGAGGTCCGATCGTTGTTCTACCGCTTGTCCTTGCAAACTCGAGGTTGGGAGGACAGGACAGATATTGAACGCTGGGTTAATTCTCAGTCATGTAAATATATTTACTTCCAAGGCTCAAAATAAGCTAGTCGACACGTAGAAACAAGGGCTTAAATAAACGTCCTGTTGGGTCCTGTCCACGCCCCACACCAGTGATGTCCCGTTGCTTGCTTGCTACCGCCGCTGTCACGGTCGGACCCGTCCGTATCGGGCCCACACGCCAGCGACGCGAGAGTTAATGACGCCGGACTAAACAGTTCGACAGCGTCCCTGCCCCTCTGACCCCGACTTTTCTCCGTTTCCCACCGACGTGCCGCGCGCGAAACAACGAAACGAAAGCCGGCAGCGGGCCCAGATTAACCGCACGACGGCGGCGGTGAAAGTGAAAACGTAATATAAAAAGAAAAAAAATATATATCCGCGGTGGTTTGACTCCAGGCAAGCGGAAGCGAGGCTAGGAGAGCAAGCGCAGCGCACCTGGACCATGGCGAGCACGCAGGGCGGGTCGCCGGACTCGGCGAAGGGCACGAGCAGGCGGCGCGCCTCGGGGGAGGGCTCGAAGTCCCGGAACACCTCGTCGCCGGCGAAGTCGGCGCGGGCGACGGAGAAGAGCGCGCCCTCGCCCGTGCAGTCGATCTCGATCCGCCCGCCCGGGCCGGACGCCAGGCGCCCCGCCAGCGGGTAGAAGGGCACCAGCGCCCTGGCCAGCGCGTCCCGCAGCCGCGCCGGGTCGAAGAAAGGCGGGGATCCGGCGGCTGCGGGCTTGGGGTAGTAGTAGACTAGCGGCGTGTGGGTCTTGGGCACGGCCAGGTCGAGGTTGGACAGCCACAGCGCGTGCCGCGGCGTCGCCTCGCTCGGCGGCACCAGCGTCGTCTCCACCACCTCCACCTTCATCCTCCCCTCCTCGGCTGCCGCGACCTCTGATTTGGCTTGGGCTGGGCGCCGTATGCTTCGCTGTGCTGTTTGAGCCGGCGAGGGGGAGAGCCGAGTGGTGAGGGTTTATTTATAAATACGGAGTAGAGTATAGCGGAGGGGAAGAGGTCGAGGGAGAGAGGATGAGATTAACTAACTTTAGTGTGCGTCGCTGATTGAGATCAAGTAATCGATCCAACGGCCGCGGCTAACCGCCGTCACGTGCGACGGCACGGCCAGGACGCCCGGGCAAACTTGAGCGTGGTGTTTAGCGAGCGTTAAACTACGGATGGGGGTGTGGGAAAAATTCGTGTGCGCGGCTTGTCGGGGGCGAGGGCAGCCGCAGCATGTATCGCTTGCGTGCAGCCTCTTTATCGGGAGTGCGCTTTTGGTCGGCACTTTTCTTTTTTCTTTAGAGTTGTGTGGCTTCGATGCAGCTTCCTCCGACGGTAGATCCGTAGATGATGCGTCGTGCGGCATGGTTATTATGTTATGAGATTTTTACTCCAGTTAGCTCAGTCGAGTGATGATGTGGAGATCGACCGCAGGCAGTATTTTTCTGCTAGGACCACGTGAAAGCTGTGTGAAAGCTGGTGACGTGGTCGTACCGACAAAATGGTTTTCTTTCTGCGCTATTCGTAGAAGCTGTGTCGGAACGGGTCCTCGAAGTTCTGCGGTGGGAAGGGGCAGGCCCATCGCTACATCGTGGCTCAGAACTCCATCTTTCATCTATTTTCGTAGCATCCACGTCATGCTGGTATGGCTTCGACCCGCAGAAGTAGCTAATGCTTTGGTCCGTGAAGCTCCTTGCTCCTTCCTTGGCCACGTGCTTTCTGCTGTGTTAGAGGTTTAAGCGGTGGTTTGCGCTGTATACATTATTTGCCTCGTATTTTTTTTTTATCAATGTGGCACTTACTTTTATTCGAAACCAACGCTCACGGCTCCTTGCGTTGGGCCTGCCTGGATAAAGACACGCGCAATGCACCAGGTTGATCGTCTGTGCCCAAGTCTCAAATCGATACATTACATCATACATGGTCCTCCCTTGGATAAAAGTGGTATGAATAATTTCGAGTTCGATTCTATTCGAATCCGAATTTTAAAGATATAGAGAAGAGTTTTGGATATCCGCGCGGATACGAATAATCTAAATCTGATTGTGTGCGGATGCGGAGTAGGATATGGTTTTAGTAAAATCCGACGGATATGGATTATCCGATAATTGGTCATGGATTATCCAAAGCTTGTAATAGAATATCTGATTAGAGCCTAGTATAATAAAATTTAAGCCCAGCCCACGTATATATACATAATATTTTTGTAATATTTATTTTATGATTTGAATATTTTTTGTTCGAAGTCAAGTGTGAAGTACCGCAGTCAACTGTTAAGGTTACTTTAACCGTGGAGTATTTTTCATGTTATATTATTTCTTTGTGATTGCCGTTTAGAAAATATTCACCACCATATAAAGTTACACATAAATATGTATTATTCGATCCGCTTCTGCACCATCTCTGATATCCCGAAAAATCTATATCCATAATCCTATTTGGGTAATATCCGCTCCACTCCACATTAAAAAAAGAGAATAAAATATGAAAAAGATATTATTCGCTCCGATCCATTTTCATCCTGGTCCTCAGGTCCGAGGCTATGAGGGAGGGAGGAAAGATCAGGAGGGTGCCGCAAACGTGCGCGGTGCGCCAAGCCGCCAAGGCACCTCGATCCGATATATGTATCTGAAGCGAGAGAGGGGGAGGGAGGGACGCGACGTCGCGTTTCCACGCTTGCGGAGTGTAGTAGTTACTAGTGATTTACGCGCCCATGCGCGCATATGGACGCATGTAGGATGGATGAGAAATTAATATTTAGGTATGTTTAATTTAGAATTGAAATCTAATGTAATTTTTTATACTTAGTGCTACGTGATTTAGAGAATACACAACTTTCTATTGTTTCCGTAAATTTTATTTACTCAATTGTTAATTTAGATTTCAAATTTTACCTTTTTTTAGACTTGGTGCTACACATTTAGAAAATACGAAAATATATTATTTTTGCAAATTTTTAACATAATTGATGATCACCTACCAATATTTTTGAGGCTACTATGTTTGCTTAGATGGTTCTATTTGGTAAAAGTTCGTGAGTCTTTTAAAAAAATGGCCTGAGAGAGAGAGAGAGAGCGCATGGACGGCAGGTTCTATTTTGCAAAAGCCAGAGGGTTCTTCTGCAACGCGTGTTGGACGGATTAGAAATTAATATTTGGGTATGTTTAATTTAGAATTGAAATCTAATATAATTTTCTATACTTAGTGCTACATGATTTAGAGAATACATAAATTGCTATTGTTTCTGTAAATTTTGTTTACTCAATTGTTAATTTAGATTTCAAATTTTACCTATTTTTCTAGACTTGGTGCTACACATTTAGAAAATACAAAAAATATTATTTTTGTAAATCTTTAACATAATTGATGATCGCCTAGCAATATTTTTGAGGCTACTATGTTTGCTTAGGTGGTTCTGTTTGCTAAAGGTTGGTGAGTCTTTTAAAAAATGGTCTGAGAGAGAGCGCATGGACGGCGGGTTCTATTTCGCAAAAGCCTAAGGGTTCTTCTGCAAAAATGGCTGAGAGAGGGGCGTGGATGGCAGGTTCTATTTTGCAAAAGCTCAAGGGTTCTTCTGCAAAAATGGCTAAGAGAGAGGCGTGGACGGCGGGTTCTATTTCGTAAAAGCTCGAGGTTTCTTCCACAAAAATGACTGAGAGATGGGCATGTACGGCGGGTTCTAATTCGTAAAAGATGAATGACTTTTGTGTAAAGTGACCGAAGTTTGCATGATCTGGACTGTCCATCCGGCCGATCTAACGGCCGGCAATTGCCCATGACATGGCTTCTTGGTTTTGCACGGACTCCGTCCGGTTTCTTGTATAGAATAAGTCGTGCCATGCCACCGCCATCTCCGTTCTTCAGTGAACAACTAGAACAAACGCCGTGCAAACTGGCCTCCTCCTGTTAGCTGTTGTATTACAAAGTAAAGTGTCTATATAGTATTCAAATTACATAGCATTCAAATTTTATCCTATAAAGAACGTTTATTTAGATTTTAGGGATGCACACATTAATACAAAAGTGCATAGAGAAACACATAGAGCCAATCAAATAGTTAGTTAATGTTACTTTTATAACTTCAGTGAGGGGGTAACATGATCATTTGTCATGATTAGTAATATGTCTTAAATTTTCTAAATGAACATTTATTTTGGGACAAAAGGAGTATTTAATATGTGTTATGATAAAATATGTGAGAACTTAAGAGTTTGAAATGTGCATATATATATATATATATATATCAGATTGACAATAATATTTATCTAAATGGAGACCAATAACTTACATGTCCTATCTCTATCTATTATTGTAAGAGTAGGCAGTTTTAGTCATTCATACGTGTTATGGTCATTGACTTCTCTTCTCGGTCTTATACACGTCAGAGAAAAAAATACTAAATATACCACTCAACTAATTATATTTATTGTCATGACCTACTGTGCTCTAAAATGGAAGTGGACTTAGTTTTTTGTTATAGCAGTGTTGCTACTAATCGTGTTATTTACTTTTAAAATTTTTAGTTTTTTATTTTTAAATTTACAGAGTTAATTAACAAAAATGACGAGGTGTTTAACTCATTAAAGATTTTTCAGAGTTGTTTATTTCTGACGATTGTAAAAACAGGAAGAATAACAAAAGCTTAGATTGTTCTGTTAGTAGAATAACAGAGAAAGAATATTCAGCCTGTTCGGTAGGCCGGATCTGGCTGGGCTGGAACGGCTGCCGGCAACCAGCGAGCTCCAGCCAACCAGCATCCAATTCCAGTCACCAAACCAGCCAATTTTAAATTCAAACATCAGAAAAAAAATAAGCATGTGCCACCATTTTATTTTTGGCGCCAAACCCCACTCCCTATAATTACAATACCACTTCATACACACACAAATCACAATCCGCATCAACATAAATCACATCAAAATCATAGGTACCATTGTACGACTGTACAAACAGCGGACATACAAATTTACCTCCACCAAGTACACAACAAATATGACCATAACTAGTTAAATTCCAATATACGAGCTCCAAAATCAACACAATTCTGCTACCAATGTACTACAAATTCATTTCCTAAAGATCGAGCTCACACAACAATTGACTTAAATTCCACAAGACATCATTGAAGATATTTAACCAGGAACAAGACGCGAGCTGCCATGAGAACAAACCACAATGGTGCCGTCACAGAAAAATGTGCTAGCGTGCAAGTAGCATCGCACATTACCATTGTAACAAGTCAAGGCTCATCTCCAGCAGACTATCACGCAGCCGGGAACTCAAACCATTTCCAGTATCAAGATTTCATCCACAGAAAAACAAGTCGAGGCTCTTTAGCAAACTGCCACGTAGCCGATACCTGAAACCATAGCAAGAAGAAAGTTTCAATTTTATATAGAGGCATCATCAATCACAATATACGTACAGAGACACCATAAAGGCAGCAATATTTCATTGAAACAAAATAGAGAATAACAGAGGCCCCATAGTTCATGACAAAACTAGGGACCGGCTAGTGAAGACAATCAGGTATCTCAATTCCAAGTTGACATCATTTACGAATTCCATCATGTGTGCAGAGAAATCCAGGACTGATGATAATGACTAATCAACACCAAGTAATACAACTAAGCGCAATTTAACCCACAAAATGGATAAGCAATATCACCATCCATATATTGAAGTTCAAGTAGATTTTTTTTTGCAGGAGTACTTTTAAAACCATAAGTGCTCACTGATTGTTAACAGTGAATATGATTCATAATCATTTAGTGTTGGAGATAGAAAAAAAGAAAATCAGTAACATATAGACATGGAGCTCTCATATTAATCTCTAAACTAATTCCTATATGACTCAACAACCTACCAGCTACCAAAAGTAGCAGAATAAGATGAACAATGAACAAAGATTACAAACTGGAAATGAAGGCAATTTGCAACCATATAAACCTAAATTGATCGAACCACTAATAAAGTCAGTAACTAGTGAATGCTTAGAAATCAGTAACATTATTGATTACAATCAGTACCTAGTGACAATATACAACCTGGCATTTGAAGAGGGAGTGGAGGGAGGTAGCGATACCTTAATGGACTATGAAGGGATGGTGTTGACGTGTACCCTGAGCTCCGGACGCCTCGACGGAGTTCTTGTTCGGCAGGACGGAGATCTAGGACGGCTAGCCGGAGATCTTGAACGGCAGATGGGAGATCTTGAACTGTAGGACGAAGATCTTGGACGCCACGATGGAGATGTTGACCGGCAGGTTCTTGGACGGGTTGGCAGAGATCTTGGATGCCTGGTTGCCGACTGGATCTGCGTCGTTGGGTGGGTGTCGGGTCGGCGGCCAGATGTCAGGACGCAGCGTCGTCAAGATCCGGATGCGCCCCTCCGGCTTGCCATGAGTGGGGAGGCTCAAGACGACGGCCACGGGAAGGCCGGATTTGTGCCATCCATGCCAGCACCCGGATCTATGGCCGGCACGTCAGCCCCGGGAAGTGGAGAGGAGCCTACCCTAGGTCCGCCGCCATGGAGGCAGATTCCTCCAACAGTGAGGCGGCGGCGACGTGGGGAGATGGCGACGGGCGGGACTGCAAGGCGCAAGAGCGGGTGGGGAATGGGGGACAAGGCGATGGCGGGTAGAGCACGCGACGGCGGTGGACCAGCGACAGTCGCGAGGCGGCGGCGAGGCGGGAGAGAGGAAGGGAGACGGGGGGGGGCAAGGCGACGGCGCGGGTAGGCAATTTGCAGCAGGACGTGTTTTATCCCTCCCAGCCGTCCTGAACGGCTGGAACCAGCCCAGCCGAACGGATGGGCTGATCAGCCCATGCGGATTCCAGCCCATCCGATGGTTCCAGCCCAGCCGAACAGGGCCAGCTTCTTTGTGTATTTGTCCAGTGAGTGCAGTGACTAGTGAGCATAACAGCTCTCTCTCTACTTTTAGGCCCCGTTTGGAACAAAGGAATCAAAAACACAGAAAAGGGAAAAAATACAGGAATGAAAAGAACGCGTGGTGGGAAAACAGAGGAATGGAAAAACGTAGGAATTAAAGAAGAAGGGTGTTTGGAACACAGGAAATCATAACACATGTATGGAAGTATAGAGATATTTATAGCTTAATTAACAGATCAATTAGAATGTTTTTCCTTGTGCTGTGGTTGAATCAACGTAAGCTGTGTGTTTTTCTAATTACCATGGACTCCATACAGCAATGACCAATCAACGAGGATACATGTTGCAGCTACGGGGAGAGAGAATAAAAAATAACTATCTAATGCTAACCTTATCTCCTCCGTCTTCTTCAGCTCTGCATCGGCATCTACACTAGCTAGAGCATATGGAGCGTCCGCAGAAAGAGCAGAGGGAAGAAGAAAGCTCAGCAAGAGATGCCCCGGCGGTGTAGAGACTAGAGACCAGTTCCGCTGTACGCTTGTACGTCGAGCCTTGTCGTCATCGAAGAAATGGAGGTGTGGCATCTCAGCGGCTCAGCAGCTCGAGTCTCCGACCAAATTTCCGCTTCGCTCACGCTTGTGCTCTCTCTTCTTCAGCTCGTGCTTCCTGAAAAACTTTGGTTTTGGGTGGATTCTTGAGTTCCTGCGTTTTGTGAAGGAAAGGAATCCTTTCCATAGGAATGGCAAACCACGTTCTTTCGTTCCACCTGACGTCATCAAAACATAGGAACGGTATTCCTTTAAAATTCCTTTGAAAATTCTACAATCCAAACGGGACCTTAGCTATTCTCTCTCTACTTGCCTTCCTCACTTTCCTACCTTGCCGGATACAGCAGCATATTAGTATAGGGTAGCAACCTTTTTCTCTTTCTTCCGTTTTCTACTCCATATTGATAGAAGAGTCAGAACAATAAATATTTTTTTTACGGTTGTGACTGAAAGCTATTGTTTTCTCACCGTACTTTTTCAGCCGACGTGGCTCGATTACTGATCGCTGATGCGACCAGGTTTCAGTCGAGAAAGATGTGTGCCGTTCTGTCCTGCGCCCTCCGAGCTGGGGCTATCTCTCTGGCAGCCAAGACCCAGCCAGTAAAGGAGGAAGGGTGTGTTTAGATCCGCGAAAAATCCGGTGAAAAATCATATCCAACACTGTAGCATACTGTAGCATTTTTCGTTTGTTTGTGGTAATCGTTGCTCTATCATGACCTAACTAGGCTCAAGATTCGTCTCGTCGTGTACATCAAAACTATACAATTAGTTTTTTTATTTACCTACGTTTAATGTTCCATGCATACGTCATTTGCTATATTTAATATTTCGATGCGATGTCGATGTGATGGAAAATTTAGAATTTGAAGAACTAAACACATCGAAGACGCGAGCCCCGTCCCATCATCGACATAAAGAAGACACGAGCCCCGTCCCATCATCGACATTAAGACAGAGACGGGACAGTACGTAGTTTAACACCAAGGTCTTGTTTAGATTCTAATTCGTCTTGTTTAGATTCTAATTCGGAGTACGTAAAGTTTGAACTTTACCATAAATGTGATACTGTGCATTTCGTTTGTATTTGTGAATAATTGTCCAAACATTGATTAATTAGGTTTAAAATGTTCGTCTCATAAAGTACAACAAAACTATGCAATTAGTTTTTGATTTCATCTATATTTAGTACTCCTTGCATGTGCCGACATTTTGATGTGATGAGAATATTTTTTTTGTATAGTGGAATTTGAGGGTGAAATTTAGGAACTAAACAAGGCCCAACGTCGATAATGCTGCCTTTTGTTACGCTTCAGGGAGTTCAGACAAGTGACGATACCAAAAGACAAGATGCCATGCGTTTTGTTTGATTGGAATAACAAAAGAGGAATTCAGGTGAGATGCCATTTGGACTTACTGTATTAACTAAATCTTGAAGTTTTAAATGCTTGCCAAGTGTGCGCTATCACTGCTGCTGTGGTGTACTGGTGTTAGGTACTTAGGTGTACTGTCAACTATTCAAATGCATGACGAGACCTCTCTCCAGCTCTAATTCTAGCAGTACTACACAGCCATTTCAGCATATATATTCCTCTCCAACTACAGAGTAATTCCTGTTATTACCTCTCTGAAAAGAATGTCATGAAAATCGTTGTTCAGTAGAGATAAGCACGCACAAAACGAGTGACGTGCCCGCAAAACCACGTCTTAATCATGAGGGAAATGCTTTGGTTTTCCTTCCTCGGTACATCGCCCAACAATCTATGCTATGCATCCATCTGCTGGCGTGCAAATCCGCCCGTCTGGATTGGACGTGCACAGCATGATGTCTCCCGCGAAGTCAAATCCTAATCTTTGTGCAGCCAAGCTGCCGTGGCATGCTCATAGTCAGACCTACGTTACTACAAAATGCACCAATTTAGAGAATATTAGCGAGCGCACGTGCAACAAGTAGATTTAATAAAAAATAAAACTATATACCACTATACGAGATTAAGCTACGCTATTTAATATATATAGAAGATACACAAAATCTCATAATTATATAACAATTATTTATGCTACATAGTGTTATAAAAAAATGCAATTAGAAGCTTGGCATGGACAACTAGGACTAGGCCCGCATCCTGGCTAACTACAGCCTGGCCAGCTGTGGCGGCCATAGCCTGGGCAGTCAAAGAAATTAGGAAGATCAACATGCAAAGATCAAATCAAATTAGAAAGGTTATAACATGAACTTGTAAAAGCATGAGAATGCAAAGCGTGGGTAAGTTTTTTGGCGGTGAGAAAAGTAGCCTCCCAAAGACCCAAACGGTGGGAATCCTCTAAAAATGTTTTTTTGTTTGACATCGCAAATTCATCAATGTATTTTTCCCGCGGACTTGATATGTGATTCTTCTGTTAGAAGTGGGTAGGAATTTTGAGTAAAAGTTGTTTTTAATTCTACTATTTTTCTTACATGATAGATAGATAGATATTGTAATTGTTTACCATGGGATTTTTGCAGCTCACTAGCTGTATATTAACAAGGGCCAGAGTAAGAAATGTTCTCTGCATTCTGGTAGGGACAAGGAACATCTTTGAGCAACTTGGAGGGCAGAGCCATGAGTCTGACTGGGTCGCTGATCGCAAATTCGCAATCGCATCGGACAAGCAAAAGACTGGCTGGGGATTGGATGGGCACCTTCTCACTCTATGCTATAGTATAAACGGATGCACTCATACACACATCAATGATTATTCCTTCCCTTCTAGTTGCCATTGTTAATTCTTTATAATGGCTTATTGCCAGCGTAAATTAAGGCTGCAAGCATTTGATTCTCGTTGCCACTGTCAGCTGGATCGTGCCGTGCTTGCATCTCTACCGATTGGTCGTCGCTCGTGTAGTCCCTGAGGTCTTTTTTAGAGCAGGTTCCAGACAGGTCGTCTGATCGCCTTTGATTCGTTGTTTTTAAGTAATGCTTTGTTCTCTTCTCGTGGAAAAGTCGGACCAGATGTGGCGAATTTGATTAATCATCTCTCTCTCTCTCTCTCTCTCTTGCATATGTATGTAAAAAGAGCCAGCACCAGTCAAAATACAAAAAAAGGAGAGCTTTCAGCACACGTACCTACAATACTCTCGACACTTTCGCAACTTGTGCTTTGAAATGACGGATCGGCGACTGTAGTAGCACACCGAGAAGTCAGATCAGAACTCCATGGCTCCATTGCCGCGCCCTTTTCCGTGAAAACGTGAATCGCAGGTGTGCACAAGTCCATTGCGCTGCTGCCATGGCGCGACAGGAACGGCAGCGCGTGCTATCGAGCTGACGAGCGAGGGCCGGCAACGGCAAGGAAACACCGGCCCTGATCTCGCGGTCACGGTCACGGAAAGGAAACATCGTCCCCCTGACGTCAACGTCGCCGTGCGATCCGGATCGAAAAGGTGTGTACCCAATTGCGGGGAACTTTCAGGCCGTTCCGCCGGCGCCCCGTCTGAATCCCGCAGTGAGCACGAACAGGATGGTCGTTCGTTGCGATCAGTGCAGCCGACCGGCGCCAAGGACGGGGGCGCGCTCTCGTGCTGCGGAAATTTGCAGCCAGCAGACGACACACCGGCGATGCCACCACGTCTCTGGCCTCGTGGCCAGCCCGCGCCGTACGTCGCGGCCGTGGCGTCGATCGGTGGAAGCGAAGCGAGGTCCCCGTCCCCCGGTGCGCGCGCGCGCCGCGTCGACTCGTGGCGGCGAGGAAAGGGGACGCGGTCGGGTCGCGCGTGGCTGATGTCTCCGGTTGACCGTGACCGGCCGGCGGGGCACTACTAGTACTAGCGCGGAGGCCCGCCCGCGCGCGACCGGCGCGTGGGTAGGAGCAGAGAGCTTGGGTTGGGTGCCGTACGGACGCGCCCCTATACCCGGCGGCACCCGGACGGGCATCGCTAGGGGAGTGGCCGCGTGGCGTCGGGCCGTCGGCATCGGCAACATGCACGTCGCTTTTCCGTGCCACAGGCATTCACGCCCATTGCGAGTTTCTGCTCTGACGGACGAACTCCGATGGTTGGTCTTTCGGTCCGGTTCTGATTTTCTGCGGGTCCGGAGTCCGTCGGGTCCACGCAGGCGAGGAAGGCTTGGCTCCAAATTTTGGTGCTAAATTTTAGTCCAAAGTTTACATTTTATAACAAATGCGTCACTGTAACATTTCATTTGTATTGATGAAAAATTATTCAAATATTAATTAATTAGGTTTAAAATATTCGTCTTGTAAAGTACAACAAAACTATACAATTAGTTTATGATTTTATCTATATTTAGTGCTTCATGGCTGTTTGTACCGATATTTTAATGCAACGAGAATCTTCTTTTTTATAGTGGAATTTGGGAGCTAAATTTGGGATGGCTCGTAAAAGGTGATGCAATCGTGTGTGCTGTTTCCGCGGGTGTTCCAGTACTTCGAGTTGACTCCAAACCGTATTTGACCACATGAATTTCGACATAACTCATATTTGTATCTGCGTATAATGGTATGAGAATTTGCTAAGCAAATTTGTGAACTGATTCGCTCTTAGATCTCACCACAAATCAAAGGTTTTCCTTGATTTAGCTTTTTGTTGGTTGATTCATTTTGTTCTCTCCATGCATTGTTTCTGGTTTGTCAATTTTGTTGGGTTCTGATTCGTATGGATGTTGCGGGAAAATAAATCACCTATGGATCTGTTCTATCTGGTGATGGTGCATCAGTTTATTGGGGCTGTCTTTCGTGATTTCCGGATCGGATGTTCACAGTTTTGTCTCACTGATTGAAAATTTGGTTCTTACCTGTGACGATAGCTTGTCAGTATCTCGGATCGATTTGTGCTATGAGATGATAGCAAATGAATTCCGTATAGCTGAGTCCACTGCTGACAAGTTGAGTGAACATATTTGTAGATTAACATGTCAGTCTCAGAAATCATAATTGAGCAGTATAGTTCAATCTGCGGCTTGTCTTTTTCTATATATCTTTTTTTGTTTCACTGTGTTGAGTAGCTGGTGCGTGTCTCCTGCATTAGGCAAAAAATTTGAACATGTCATTTTTTTTGTTAATGTGGTGCATGTTCTTTGAAAGAAAATAACACTCAAATTATCAGATGAGAATTTACTAGCTTTACTTTTATGTAATCTGTATGATTTGAATTTGCTATTTTTTTATTTCATGTACCTGATTTAGATTGTTGATTATCGAGGGTTTTAATAAACATATTCTGAAATTACAAGTTCTTGGTTTGATATTATAATGAAATGCTGAAATAGATTTGAGAGAAAATAAAAGACAAACATGAATACCTTATACCTGTTTGTTGGCTGTGTTCTCCACGCCGGCAGGTTGCTTTCTGGCCCGTTTGTGGTGTTAGCGAAGAAAGGCCACTTGCGTCGTTGGGCTATCGGGGTTGTGTATCGGAATCGGAGTTCCCGAGGCGTGTGCAGACGAGAGCCCCAATGGCCTGCTAATCTCCATGTATACTGTATAAATAATTCAGCCCATTAACCCATTAAACTTTTGCCGTGGCTAAAAAAAAACAGACGAAGCTTAGCGCTTGGCAGCTCGTATCTTGTGTATCGGTATCTTGTCTTCCTCTGTTGAGTTTCTGCGCCTTCCATCGCGCGGCCTCGCAGTCGCAGGAGACACGACGCCACCGCGCCGGGGCACGCCGCCTTACTGCCGACCGCCGCGGCCGTCTGCCGGACACCGGACGCTGAGCGTCCGTCTATTGCCCGCTGACCGCCGCGGCTGTCTGCCGGACACCGGACGCTGAACGTCTGTCGATTGTCGCCTGCTGCAATAGGTAAATCACGTAATATAGACCTGCTTGTAATCTTATCTAATCAAATCAATAATCATCATCTAAAATTCTCCTTTTCATTTTAGATAATACGAAGAAGAGAAACACTATTCATGGTTTTTTTAAGTCGGTTGGTTCAACTGCTAATTGTATTGAACAAATTAGAAACCAAGGGACAAATATGGAAGAAGAAGAAGTGGAAGCTTCTAAGGCTGCCCGCACTGGGCTCTGCAAGAGAAGCGGTAAACCTATAGCGTGAGAGTTTGCCGTTTTATTCGCTGCATTGGGGCTCGGTAAAACACACGGTACCCTCCAATTCGCTCCCGCTCGCGGTAAACCAAGAGGGGATAGAGGGGGACCGGTAAGAGGCCACGTCGGCGCGGGCCCGCCTCGGCCGGTGCTCCCCCGCAATGGCCTGCTCCACGCCGCCACCGCTCGAGACGACCACCGCCGGGAAGACGCCGCCCTCAACGACGCTCTGCTACGGGAGGCGCGCTGTGGAGCAGAATAAGAAGCGGCGGAGCTGAAGGAGGGGCGCCGTCGGCTGCGGAGGCCAGCCACCCTCGCCGCCCTCGTGTTCCGCGTCGGCCAGAGCCCGGTGGCCCGAGATGGAGGCCGCACGCGCTCGATGCCGCCCGTCCGCCGCCGTCCTGCTCGCCCATCGTGCTCGCCCGCCACCGCGCGCACAGGAGGGCTGCCGCCGTCCTGCTCGACCGCCGCGCTCCCCCGCCATTGCTCAGGGCCTCTGCGCGCACGGGAGGGCCGCCACCCAGGGAGGCCGGGCCCCCATCGCCTCGAGCCGCGCCGCCCGTCGCTGCTGTTGGGGGCCGTCGTCGCCGCCGGCCGGCCGCATCGCAGTCGACCCCGGGTGGCGGGAGGGGAGCCAACCGCCGGCGGCGGGATCCGCTCATCCATCAGATGCAGAGGCCGGGGAAGGGGGCGGGGAGTAGGCGGAGGGGGCGCCGCGGGGGATGGGGTGCTGGCGGCGAGGGAGGGGAGGGGCGGCAGCGGGAGCAAGGAGAGCAGGAGCGCGTGGAGGGGAGGAGTCGGGCGACGGGAGAGATAAGAGAGGGAGGGGAGAAAAAAACAAATAAAAAAATCTGAAATGTGGGCCCCATCAGTTGGTGGTTGGGATAGAGAGTGGAGATAGAGTTTGAACAAGTGCGGAAGAAAGTGATATAGAGTAGAGAATCTCGATGACTAGATAGAATATTCTCTTTTAAAGGGTGGAGTAAAGAGTAACCAGTGCGAACAGCCTAAAGTAGAAAAGGAAACTCCAAATGATCATGTAGAAAATAATATTAATAAGAGTGGTGCTGTTGTTGAACCATTTGTTGCCGAGGTTGCCGAGCGGCCCGAGCCTGAGCATAAACCAATTGTAGCCAGTAGATTTGAGAGAGATCCTGGTAAACGTGTTCAAATCATGAATTTGCCAATTGATCAGCAAGATGAAGCTCGGAGATTTTATATTTCAGAGGGTCCATATCAACCAATATTAGCAGACTACCCACTTAGTGAATTAGCTCATCGTCGACGATTTCAGAGCAGTTGGTTCAAGCAATTTCCTTGGCTAAAATATTCACCTCACACAAATCGTGCTTATTGTATGCCATGTTTTTTTATTTTCTAAGAAGCCAGTTGGAAAATCTGGATCAGATGCATTCACGGTAAAGAGATTTCAGAATTGGAAGAAGGTTAATGATGGAAATGAATGTTCTCTTCTAAAACACACAGGGGATGCAAGCTTATTTAGTTAAGTGTTTCACTAGCCTTAAGAACACAATGGCTCAAATTGACAATGTGGTTCTTAAAAAAAAGAGAGGTAATGATTGCAACAGGAAGACTAAGGTAAATTGATTGTATTAGGTAATAAGAAGAATTTATTGTCTCTTTTTTTATATGTGTTGCAGATCTGCATTACTTAATTTTAACCAGCTTTATTTATATTCTTAGGTGGTTAACATTCTAAGGTTGTCCCTTTAGAGGCCATGATGTATCTCGGCTCCTTAAACAGGGGTAATTTTCTTGAAATGGTCTCTTAGTTTTCTTGAAAATGGCTAAATTTAAAATGATAGATATGTAATTTTCTCTTAGTTAAGACTTATGAAACATGCTACTATTATTTATATGACTAAAAACAAGTTTATATGGCTATCGGTTCTACTTTTCTTTGTCCATTGCCGCTCAATTTCTGGCTCCGCCCATGGACTAGAACATTGCGCAGGAAATATTCCCGCAGCCAGGCTAGCGACAGTACAAATAAGCTAAGCAGATTCTATCATACACAGGAGTACAAAAGCATATATTACTTATGTGCATACATAAAGTAGTATGACGGCATATAGCTATATATTAGTAATTGCAGTGACATATGCTAAAAGAACTTGTGTTTTATATTACACAGTATACAAGTTGTGTAGATTCTGGTTAAAGTAGACTTTTAGGCCTCACAAATAGCTGTCAAGTTTTTTATGACGACATATCTGGAGAGGTTTAAAGGGATGGTTCTATACATTAGAACCGATCATTATAAAGTTTAAAAGCACCATTTAACTGATAATATTAAAAGGTTCTTGTGTCCAAAAGAGAAATGTTTATAGTCTCTGTATTGTCATGATTCCCTGGTCCAAAGTAACATAAGTAAATTTGGAAGTTGAAACAATCAGAGTACAATATTTACTAAAGAATAATATGGTACAAGTTACATGCAGATGGGAATTAGAAAATCATAAAGAAAACTCCTGCAGCTATTCTGCATAAAAGGGGGCCCTTGCTCTATCTTGTATTTACCAACAGTATCATTTAGTTGATGCATGCATGATATTACAACTGTAGACATAGACATGAAAACTCCTGCTATTTTGCATAGAAACATGTAAAAAGGATATGCAACACAACATAAATAAATAATGAGTTAGAGTTGTACCTTTTCTTTTATCAAAATGGTTTATCCTTCATATTTCTTTTACCGAGGTCTGTAGTGTTTTTTTCTCTCTTTGGGTTTTCTCCTATTTATATTCAAATAAAAATACATCAGTTAGTGCAATATATAAATATAATGAAGAGCTCCAATTGTAATGTAATACACTGTTCATGCAAGTGTATTGGAGCCACCTACTGAAGAGCTCCAAATGACCAAATCTATTGTTGAACTTCGGGTGAAGTCAATGGAATAAAATGATTCAGTAAGAGGGCAAAAGGAAGAGAAAAATGTCAGATAATGGAGTGATAAAAGAAGGCAAAGAGTAATTTTTTAAGCCGACATATATTACTCGGACTTTATATTGAGGCATTTTTAGCAAACAGGTTCTAAGGCTGAGATCTAATTCTTAGATTCTACAATGAGGCATTTTAGCAAACAGATTGTGTGCATTTATGTTTTGTTCTAAGAGCCATTGAACGATGGTCTGACAAAAACCATGCATAAAGAAATTAGTAATGCGGTGGACCGATAGTGGTGCTGTCAACAATCGGTGCCATGTGTTGGCTTTGCCTAGGAACCACTCAAGCACTCACCGGCAAACTACAATGCAACAATGAGCTCACGCAGACAGCAATGGCGACGCGGCGCACGGGCCTGTATCTTGGCTGGTTTATTAACTAGACTCGGCTAGCAGAAACAGTAGAGTACAGAGGCTATTTAACAGCCAGGGGCGCACACAGCGAAGCCACGAACTCCCTGCGCCCGGCTCGCTCGCCATGATCCGCACGATTCGGTCTTCAACGTTCCGAGAGCACCACGTGCTGGTTCCCGTACGACTTGGCCTCCTCCCGTGCGAACCGGCGCCATACAAGCTCTTCTCCTGCCTATTCTCGCGCACTATCCTGGACTCTATCCTGCAGCAACGGCTGCGCAACAACCTTGCGCACACCCTGCACCTGAACCTAAACTGCCGGCAACTCTACGAACAAACTAAACTAACCACCGTACGTGACACACACACGTACATGACCTAGACTCACGTATGCGACGCACACACACGTACATCACCTGGACACCCTACACAACACGACGCCGCGCAGCGCAACACACACACGCACACGCGTTTATTTCTAACACCATGGAGGCCAATCCAATGATGGTGAAATCCAAGGTCGGCGACATTGTACAGAACGTGCTTGCAAGGGGTATATGCTGGAATGCCATGCAATGCACAAATTCAGAGTGGAGAGGAAAAGGACTAGATTAGTACCTTATCCGCCAGAGCTGTTGTTGATTCCACAAGGATGGATGCAGTGCCTTTGTTTTAGTCTATGGACAGCGGTGCAGCAAATTTATTTCCTAGGCCTCCTCTGTAAGTTTCTAGAGACCTTTCTGCTTTTCTAGAGACATCTTCACCGTTGGTCCGCTTCACAAGTTGAAGAGGGCATTCTGTCACCTGCAACGCTAGATTGCCATCCAAAGGATGAGGATAGGAGTTTATGCCATGATGACGTGGTGATTGGTGAAATCTACGTTGGTTACCGTGACACAGTTTTGGTCAAGAGAGATGTCTCCTTGGCGAACAACAAACAATTATTGTTTTTCTCTGATATGAGTTTGAGCACAACTTGTTTATCTATACTCCGACGTAAAATGTATGAGATCTCCAGGTTGTAGGCTGTTCCGTTTCCCCAATTCAGTAGCAAAAAGGTTGTTGATTGCCTGAGCGTTCACGGAGACCAGAATCCTTTGATGAAGGAATGGGACACTATTGGACGCAATTGGCACGTGTTCATGCCCAACGTCGTGGACGGCGACATCGCGACATCCTCCGGACCATGCACTGGATCGAAAGCAAGGGCATGTAGTGCGGAGGCCACTAGCGCTTCGCAGTGAGCATGGACCTAGAGAGGTGAAGCTTGTGTTCAGAGAGCCCAGTCCATCTCCTGCTCCAATTCCCCTCCTATGCTTATCCACCAAATCCCCGCTGCCACCTCAATGATCCTTCTCCTCCTTCTTTGACCTAGGAACAAAAATGTAGCGCATCACTAAGAAAAACATTAGATCTAATCTAATATAATCATGTGAAAGTTAGATCTAGATGTAATAGAAGGATATTTTTCATATGTTTCTACTTGTTAAATCAATTAATCTACTACCTCCTAAGAGGTAATATGTTATTAGATCAATGGTCCACAACTGAGTACCTTAGCAATTGACATAATTGAAACATTTGTGACAAGGATAATATAATCATGAGATCATATGTTCATATATATGAATACAAGTACCTTGTCAACCCTAGTATATATCCAACATTAATTATTGTAAAAAATGATTGGATGCAACCTATACTAGTCTACTTAGGAACTGGAATCATCAGTGACAAATATGAACAGATCATCAAGAGAAGAAATATGTCAATATATACATATATAGATCTAACATTCACAACACTAAGAGAAATGGTCAAGTAATGGTTCATTTAGAAAATAAACATGAGTAAAGCTACAAAAGAGGATTGTTAACTGAAGACTAGGATCATATTCACTTAACACAATTCAAGCACATGTTTGTCAAATATATCATGGAAACTTACCATTTATTTACTCCTATTGGTTTGATGCACTTTTATTTCCCGATTCAACCGTTCAGCTTGACCTTCAATGAGTTTCCTCTCCTGACCAAGAGAAAAACGAGTTAAGAACTTAGGCCATTGCAGCGCCAACATAATATTGTAAATGGTATTTAATACATTAGCAATAGACATCTCTGAACCAAACATTACAACCATGGCCTTCACAAAAGGTTACATTTGGTCATACATAGTTATCTCATGTAAACATAATGGAGGGTCGATTGGGTGAATCTTATAGGAAATGGGGGTTTGGAGCTTGCACAACGACTCCAGAGCTTGTGTGGATATAGGCAGATATAAGGTATGCTTGTAGCACTATGAGGTTAGGGTAGGTTCTCCATTCATCGTGCATCCGCTTACAGATAGTGGCTACATCTGTCTCGTTACCGGCGAGTGACAACAACTAGAGTAGATGGCAACATAAGCTTTACCCAATCCAACATGGTATTTTTTATGATATGTAGATAAGTTGCACTCAACGCTTCTTTTTCAAAAGAATGCATGATAAAAACTAGTTACTTTTTTTTATTCATTCAACTAGACTCGAAGCTTTGCATTTTCCGCAACAATTTGATTCTAATTGAGAAAAAACTATGATACTGCCCACCGTCTATGAAGATCAACTTAGACAACAATAATCCCTTGATTCTTTATAATTGAATTGTTTCCTATGATGTTCCTCCAAAATACCAGCAATGTTGAAGCACCTATGCCCATTGTCATAGGTTTATGGATTTTGGTGATATAAGAAACACAAGTGGGTATTTACATGTGATTAATTTTGTTTTGCAGTAATATATTATTGTAAGTCACTCAAATGCTAATGGAATGCATTGGCAAGGAAATGAGAATGAATAGAGCCCCTTCAATGCTCTTCAAGATATCAATAGTCAATTTATGAAGGTTAAGAACTTGTCTAGACCTTCCAGTTTATAGGTTTCATGATTGTACTATTAAGAGGGTCGTATGAGATAAGTAACTTGACCATGCAAAGTGTTAGCTTGATGCACACACGAGTCAAATATCAATTCAAGAGGCAAAGGTTCATAGTTAAAGCTATTGAAGCAAGCAAAAAGCAAAGGAACTTGAGTTTGATTGAATTGGACAAAAACTAGCTGAAAATGATTTGCCAGATAATCCGACGGTCCATAGATTTAACTATGTAGATGATTGCCTAATCATCTGGTGCCTATGCACTGCCTATGCACAAGAGAGGCATAGGGTGACTGGATTATCCGATGGTTAAGTGTTGGACAAAATATTGGAAGATCTAAATGTTTGAGTTAGAAGTTCAAAACACCATATCATTCGACGGTGCATCAGATCGTCCGACAGTGCATCGGATCGTCCGACGGTGGATGACACTAGCAACTTTTGAATGTCCAACGACTACACGGCGTCAAGTGATCAGATCATCCGAGGGTATTGAAGAAGTTGAAGCATCGGATACTCCGACAATGCTACTTTCTCGGGGGGGGGGGGGGGGGTTCCAATGGCTACCCCACGTAGTTTAGTCTGTGTCCTTTCACCTATTCTTGACCCTTTGAAAATCCAGCAATCTATTAGGTTGATCAAGGACCAAGGATTACAAGAATCAAAGCCAATGTCTTCAAGATTCCAGTGAGCTTCGAAGAGAGGAGAGAAAGTTCTTCAAGTTCTTCATCTCAAGCCTGTGTGCATCTTGCTTAGTGCTTAGTGCTGGTCAAGCGAGGGCTCATAGGCTTTTTACTCTTGGTGGTTGACAACACCTAACCAGTCTTATTGACGATGATGATCTTGGTGAGCTCTTAGATATCGTGCAGCGCCAAGGCCTTAGTGGCATTTGTACATGGTTCGAGCTCGTCCTTTCGGAGATGTAGTGAAGCACTTGGGTTCTTAGTGACTGAAGGAGGTATATCTCTAAGTGAGAGCCTCAACATGAACTAGGGGGAGCGTCAATGACTCAAAACCACAGGAAAAAAATTCGATTTTTGCATGTCGTCCCTCTTTACATTCTGTATTTCATACGTGCAATTACTTTGTTGTTCTACCTTATTACGAGATATGATCTAAGATGTGTTTTGCTTTAGTGTGCTTATTTTGATCACTAGGTTCACTTCATGCTAGTGTGTTTCTTGTAGTTGAGCCTAATATTTCATTTGGTATGTGAACTATAGGCTTTGAGCAACACTAGAATAGCCTACGGTTTTTATATTGAAAAATCAGCTTTTGTAATACGCATATTTAATTTATACTCTTATAAACATTTTCTTTCTACCAAAGTTTTGTCGACAAGAAAAAATAGGCCTATTTAATAACCTAAAATATGCCTGATAGAAAGAGAGAATTTTCATCTGTACTAATAAAGTATACCGCCCTAGTCTTTGATAATTAAGATGCAACAACGGTTGACGTGCTAAAAGTTTGTGCTTTAAGCTTGATACTAATCAGTTAGGGTCCGTTTGGTTCCATGGACTAGAACTAAAAGGGACTAAATTTAGTCCCAATAGGGACTAAAGTTTCAAACCCTTGGGATTAAAAGGGACTAGAACCCTTTAGCACCGTAAGCTTCAAAAGAGAAGCCAATAGGGATTAAAACAACCACTTTGCACCTGATGCCCCTCCTCGTTACCCGCGCCTGTCCTCTCTCTCCCGAATCGCATCCTGCTGGCCGCCCGCCGCCGCCGTGTCGTCCTGCTGGCCGCCCGCCGCCGCTGCGTCGTCCTGCTGGCCGCCTGCCCCGCCGCCGTCACGCCCTGCCCCGCCCGCCGCCTCCTCGCCGCCCGGCCACCATGCCATGGGTGGAAGCCCCCCTCCGCGCCCGACCTCGCGTCCTCCGCCGCCCAAGTTGTCCACCGCCGCCCGCACCGGCAGCTGCCGCCCGCGCTCGCCGCCCCGCCCGCGCCACTGCCCGCCCGCGCGCCGCTCCTCTCCGACTCCATCCTGTCCCCCTGCCCCGGATGTCCCTCCCCCTACCCCGCACCGCGCGCAACCTCCGAGTCCACCCCGAAACAGGCGCGCGCAGGAAGGAGGGTACCTCATGAAGGGTAGAAACGTCTTTGCGTGTGGAGTTAAAGCTGTTTTAGTCCATTTAAGTCCTAGGATCCAAACAACTGTTTTAGTTCCTTAGTTCTTCATTTTAGTCCCTTTGGTTTTAGTCCCTGGTATCCAAACAGACCCTTAGTAACGCATGCTACAAAGACAAAGGCCATGTGAATCTGGACAACAAATGATTAGTAGTGACTAATAAGGCCTAGTACTCTATGTTGTTGGATCACGAGTACGTAGATTTTTAAGATAAGAATAGAGAACTTGGAATAAGATACAAGACTAGGAGACCTAGATTTTGAAGTCCACGGTTGGATGAAGAAAGAAAGTACAAGGTATAGCTAAAAAAAACAAGTAGTACATGACGTGGGAGCTCAGGTAGCTATGTATGCAGGAAGCAAGTTACTTCTAGAGTAACTAAGGCTAGTCTTAATGGGGGGTTTCATGGAAAGTTTCATGACATTAAATGCACAGATATGACATAGGAGAGAGAATGAAGGGTTTTATGATATCCAAGAGCAGTTTCATCACCATGAAACTCCTTTGGTGTAGTTACCTAGTTTTTTTGTCTAGGTAACCGCGTAGTGAAACTATGCATTGAGACTGGTCTGATAAGTTGTTTATTGACAACACTTGGACTAGAACTTGCCAGCACATTGACTTCAGTAAATATCCTATGAGTCTACCTCTATAGGAACTACAGAAAGGCCATCTTTTGGGCATGTCGAGGAGTCAACTAGAGGATCTTAGAGTACATGAACACGTGTCTTGTTTGCCTGTAAATAGATATGCTGGGAACCAAGAAGCTCACACCCACATAAACTTCACCCAATTAGTTGTGTTCTATTTGAGAAGTTAAAAGCAAGACGTTGGAGACTTGGGCTAGAGTATTGTTTCTGTTGGCCGGAGTGCTGAGCCTTGCTCTCATCTTATGCTTATTTTACCTTAATGTCAGCATATTATACAATATATAATTATTGTCTGTCTACTTTGCTAGGTGTGAAAACATGATGTTACCATAGCAATTGCATCGTACCGATCACAGTGTGGGCATGAGACTATCTGGGTTCTCCACTTAGAATGGCCCTTCTAGAAGATCTGAGCCCTTAATCCCATGAGTGTAGGCCCTTCTAGAAGATCTGAGCCCTTAATCCCATGAGTGTAACGGCATCTTGACCTACTAGTAATCAGTCGCTGCTACAAATCCATTGGAGTACCCCTCTAAAGAGTGTAAAAGTGTGAAATTTCACCCTGTAACTCCCAAGTTTGGAAGCTTGCAGCCATATGTAACACCTAAATTTCAAATTATTATTTTTGTGTGTCTGCTGGGTTACACCCCTCTTATTCTAACTCACCCCTGTTTTATCAAATTTTTATAGTTAATAGCAGTGATGGTCATACCACCAAAACTATGTCGGGGCATAAAGACGAGCCCTAGAAGTAGATGACCGGAAGGGAGACACAACAAGTTAGAATAATGTTGCTTAGTTATTTTACTGTTGCAATAACAATGTAATGAACAAAAGATTCTGGATCATGTTGCCGATGTAGAATGCATGATGATGTAAGCCTTACGTGTTTATTAATTTTGGTGGCGACTATTGCACATTTCTCGAGGGCCTGTGAGATATAGGTACTCCTGGATCCACCACCGACAGGGGTGACAGCAAACCTGGACCCAACTTATAACGAAGCTGTGGGCCAACCCTGAGGTGGCTCGCAAGGATTCGCCGACTTGCTGGATAAGCTTGATAAGGACGTGCCCCCCAAGACGTGTGACCCGGCATGCAGATTGCACCCGGATATTCGGAGTATCTACCATAATTTTATTGGATTAGTTTCCCTAATGTAATATTCTAGGTTTAGATCTAAACTGACCTATAGACCCTAGATCGTCGGCTTATATAAGACGACATATGTCAACCCCCAAGGGACACAATATACACGAGAAAAATCAACCCCCACGACATAGCTTCCGGAACCTCTGCTGAACACTATCAATACAAACACCATAGAACACAAGACGTAGGGTATTATACCTCCGAATAGCCCGAACATGTCTAAGCTATGCGTCTTGTGTTACCATCAAACTTACTAACTTCACGACCCCCCGCCTACAAATCTACCACTTAGCTATCCCCGTGTATATTGCCGGTCTTAAGTGTGACATCTCCAGCAAGATTGCCTGCCCTGATCAAACATATCGAACCAATGGACTCTAGGTGGAGTTTTTTTTTGGTGGCCAGGAACTTGACGAGACGATGATCGATGACATCAGCAAAAAAGTTACTAGAATAGATAGAAACTCTTGAATAAAAATTAAAAATAAATGTAGACCTAGTGCCCTCAGAAAAGCCGAAAAGGCCCAAGGAAGGACGGCTCATATCATCTTGACAATTGAGCTGTTGTGAAATTCTGCCTATCTTGCCTAGGACTGGAGTACCCCCAATATATATAAGCCCAAACCAGAACAAGGGAGAGAAGACAGATGGCGGAGCAAATTCTACTGGTGTCATCGTCTTTATTAACCTTCACGCTAGCATGCAACTAATCATACCTGGCTTCAATCTGGAGGCTGATTTGAGCTGGAATGACGACGCTCTTTACCATCACAACAAACACAAAGTGGAAACAAGGCCCGCCTGCAGATCAAATTAAAACTTGCATTGCGTCCAAACTAAGATTATGCTGCAACTGCGCACCTACATGTCGCGTTCGCGACCGTGACGTTCCTTCTCCAACGATCGCAGAAAAAGGATGCACCTGCACTTGGTTAGTTTCCCCGTGACGGTTTCCCCAACGACAGCAGGAGCAGCAGCAAAAGCTGATGAGCTGATCTGACGACGCAAAGCTTGCAGCAGGCAAGCGCGTGTCGCACACGATCATACCGTGGTAGGTGGAGAGGGCACGTTTCATACCAAATTGAGGTGCCCGGTCACGTTTCCTCGCTCAGACTATCACCGTGGGTCAAAAAAGGCCGTGCACGACGAGCTTCTCGTTCAATGCTGCTTCGGGCGAGGAGGTGCTGAAACATGGGTCGCATGCAGCAGCGGAGCCAGAATTAGATTCTACCTATGGCGAATTAATAGTTGAGACCTTGAAAATCCTGATATCCATCCACCATCATTACATATTCAAAGGGGATTTTGCCGGCAGGAGGTGTGGCGGCCGCCAGTCCTTGCCAGACTGGTGGCTCCGCCACTGGTCGCATAGGACGGACCAACCTACACGATGCTTCAAGTGCAAATCATCCGTCGTCGCTGCCCGATGATCCATCTGTTCATGGCCAGTCCGACGATTGTGATGGTTTAGTTTTGTGATTCTGAAGTCCTGAATTTTTCTTTCCGTGAGGGTGTTTCCCTCGCGCTGTTGATTAGGAAAACTAAAAGCCACGTGTAAATAAAATCAATGTGGGAGGAGAAAACCTTAGTATTTTCTCAAGGGAAGGAAACCTACATGTCCTCTTTCAAGGCCTAAGACATTAATCAAAGAAAAAGGAAAACAAAAATCACTAACCACTGAAATTAAAAATTAACCAAAAACACATGTGCCTATTTGTAAATTGCCCACCACTATTTTTATTATTAAAAAAAGCAACCTAGTCTAGCTACTTATAAATTACCAACATTGCCCTTACCAAAAATGGCTCCACTATACAGGTTTATTTTACCCACCTCGGTTTATCTACCATTGCTAAAAAAATACGAGCAAAGAGAAGACAATTACAATTTAATCCATGCATATAAGTTTAATTAGTCGTTGCACATATATGCATTTAAGGGACCAAGTTGAATATTAATTAATCTTCTGATGTAAAATATAACAAAAAGTAGAAACGCAACTAGCTGCAGAAGGAAAAAGGGCCGGAGATAAGGCCAGATATATACAAAAGAAGAATGACTGATCTGTTCTAATCATGGAAAAACAAGCGTCCATTAACATCTTCCTCTCAGATTAAGTAGATGAACTAGAGCAAAATGATGACAATAGAGCCCAAACAAATGAAAATATGAAAGGCTCAAATTCGAGCTATGGCCATCAAGGAGCATACTTAGTGGTGGCAAAAAGAATACCAACGGTAAGCAAAAATAGGGTCCTTAAAAAAACAGTAAGAAAAAATATAAAACAAAAATCATGATGATGTAATGGTATATGGACACTTAATTTTTTTATAGTAGTCATGAAATTGCATTGGCCTCCTCTTTAGTTATATTAGAATTGGCCCAGAAAAGGAACCATTGTGAGGCATGACAAACACCAATCAACAACACCACGACACAATCAGCAGACTAGAACCTACAAGGAATTCGAAAACCAAACATCATGAAAGCTCAGCCTTCTGCTGCTATTGCAGAAGCATGAAAGCAAAAGGCAACTGCAAACTAAGAAACCGCTATAGAAACATCAGCAACAAGGTTACACATGACACATACATCTAAAAGTGGAAGAGACTCAAGAATACCCTGCGGTAGCGCGGTGGCAGATCATATCTCCTTGAGATGTCACAATATCCCTCTATCATATCCCCATCAATCTCTCCATCCTTCCATAAAATGCCCAAATGTTTCAACAGCTTTAAGTTAGACGGTCTTAATTTTGTATTGGCTGGATGTGCAGGCTTGAGTGGTGGTGGTTTGGTTTTTTTAGCACTTCAGTTTCGGTGAGAGAACCCATCTTTGACTAGAAGTCTGATAAAAACATAGGGGATTCCATCCTGTTTTGAAGATTTGCTAGGCAGCTCAACATGGCCTGAGAGCGGGACAGGTTGAGAAAGAGCAACTATCCACCGGAATGGCACTTTCCATACTGTTGGATTTGTTTGAAGCCTCATAGACTCATAGTTATTAGAAATATACATTTAAATCTACCAGATTTTAAATTTATGCATATTGAATTAAACAATGTTACTGCCATGCAAGTCAAAAACAGATTTTATACAGACAGAAACAAGCAGATCTAGTTGCGCATAATCCATAGGCATAGCCAGCCACTGAGAAATAAATCTAGAGATAACAAGGCACATAGCTGCGCTATCTATGTACTTACTTGTAGATGTCACTTGTGGTCTCCGTGGTGCTTGAGTAAATAGATGTCATTTTTCTTACTGATCAAGAGATTAAATCCCTTACACATCAAAATAGATGTCACTTGTGGTCTCCTTGGTGGTTAGTAAATAGATGCCATTTTTCTTACTGATGAAGTTCACTTTACGTATTATTACTCCCTCCATTCATCTATAGAAGGTGTTAATATTTCATTAGGACAAGATTTCTATCAACAAGTACTTTATTTTATAACACAAGAATGGATATTATTATATTTTTAATTAAAAACTTAATTATGATTATAGTTTTGTATTGCTTTAGTTGAGCCGGGACTTGGGCCATACCATTTTCGGGTTGCTCCAAGCACGATTATTTGGCACCACCCAAGGCATATGGCACGATAAACTTCATGTGGGGGTTGTCATAATACCTAGAATATTGTCATGTCGTCTTGATGAGGTAGTATGACAATAGATGCAAATCTACCTTTTTGGTCTTTATATTGTCCTAGCTCTTATGTACATTTTTATCTCATTACAAACTATGTGGATATATATACGATTCATGATGAGGACATCACCACGTTGTACATACACGAGCCGGCCTTATCTCCAAGCTACAAGTCGTCGCCGTGTTGGACAACGTCTTCGATTCGGATTCACCCAACATGTCTGCAACTAAACTGCAATATCTCCCTCATACGACGTCCAATCAATGCGTTCTTGGATGTGTTGGAACCGTGACGACGAGACGCTTCTTTTGGTTCTGGTCCTGGCTCCAAAAGACTCGTGGATCATTCTGTGTGACCACGAAAAAGGTGACGTGCCACATGTTTTGGGACTTTTCAGGCTTTGTATCGTGTCGGGCCTTCGGCCCATGTTGTGGGTGCCCCCTTGGCGCGCCCCCAACCCTAGCTCGTCTTTAGGTTAATGAATTCAGTAGCTGCCATCGTTTAGACTTGGGTTTTGCTTAGATTAATCTATCGAGAACAGTTTCACCGTCATCGGTTTGTAGAACCCAACTTTTGTGCTTAATCATTCATCTGCAGTTTGTTACTTCCTATTGAGAGCTGCATTCTTTCAAGTTCTTGCTTGTGTTCTTCGTTTCGTAGGTAGGGATTAACCTTCTTGGTGAGGTCAACCGGGTTGTGACACGGTTGATAACCAGAGTCGTGGTGCTAAGATTGCAGGGTTTGACTTTGCTGACTTGAAGCCGGATCGGTGTATCATGCTCCACCCAAAACGAGTTATCCTTCACCTGATGGAAGATCGGACACCCTAGTTCCTATCAATTCATGTTGATGATAATGGTTGATGACAAGATAAACCTCTTTTTTGGCTGGCACGGCGTGATGACGACACATTGTGAAACGGGATATGCTTGGGCCTAGCTGAAGAGCAGTGTGCCAATTAACCATGGTGTAATTTGGCACAAGGCATGAGAGGGCCGGTCCTTCTAGAAACGAGATGGCCCAAGTACCACTTTTACAGATAAGTGACATATTGATGGAGTAATAGTCCATCAAAGACTTGTATTAACGATACAAAATACGACGGGTGAAGATGAACGGAGGGAATATTTATATGTCCTTTATCAAATGCTAATTTCCAATAAAAAGATTTTAAATAACTTTAAATATCTTTTACAGGCTGTATACTATTTTGTTAGGACAATGTTTTGATAAATACTTACTTTAATTTTATGATAGTGAATTGATAATGCTATATTCATATAAAAAACTAGCAAAGTTTGGAGAGTTTTAATTAAGTTGACAAACTATTCGTAATATTTAACAAAAGATGTGGGTAACTTAGTAGTTTTGTTTAGTATGTTGTTGAGTGGGAGCGGGCAAATTGTAGTCGAGCTCCAGTTTACTAATTTTTTGTCTACAATTGAGCTAATTATATTAGACTTGTATTTTTAATTTTCTATTAGCAAATGCATTTTTCAGTGTCTTTACCAAGTTCCTTACAATCACCTTGTTGGATATCATCCACTCTTTCACTTTGCCAAACCTATCGACTATCTTTCTTAGATGTTGTTTTCGACTTCATATTATCCGTTAAGGTGTTGATTTCGTCAATATCTCTAGCCAGCCGCTTCATTCTGTAGGACACATAGCACTTTCCGTTGATCACATGTATATATTTTTTTGTGGTACAATACTCTTTTCATTGATGTTGATTTGTAATAAAATAAATAAATAAAAAATATCCAGCACGACATGATATCATTGTCCTTAATGTATTGTTTGTCCATAAAAATGTAAACTTAGATACATATATATGCACCTTATCGTCTGCATCCTAGGATGCATGCATGTGTGTGTGTGTGTGTGTGATTCCTAATGTGCCTCTTATTTCTTATCTTTCATGTTATATTTTCTTTCGTCCGGTATTAGATTAAATTTTCCAAACCATGAGTGGGTCTTTTCTTTTACCACGTGTCAAAAGATTTTTTCTTCTCCGGTCAACCGCTTCACTCCCTAGTGCACATAGCACTTTCCACTAATCGTATCGATAGATCTCTTTGTTGTGTGACACTCTCTTTAATTTTTTTATTTGTTTGTGTAAGATCGATAGTGATCTTTAAGTAACTAACCAAAAATAATATTTTGTAGCTTGATATAATACATTTTTTATAAATTAAATGGTATTGTTTGGCCCAGGAACGTGCAAACTTAAATGAAGAAATGACTCGTACAATAGAGAAGTTTATTAGTTGATCATCTCTTTTACCGTGTGGCAAAATTTTCCTTTCTCCATACAATTTCAACTGATATTTCCTCCAATGGCCTTGTTATCAATAGAAATCAAAATGCGTACAATTTCAACTGGTGTTCACTCCAATGGCCTTGTTAACAATAGAAATCGAAACGGCTATTTCTATTGTTCTATTCCAAATTTGGTTTTCATTGATTGTAGTTGTCATAGACTATTTTTCAAATACTTTTTTCCATTAGGTATAAAAACAAACTAATAATTTGGTTATTATTTAATTATATTTGATATGAGCTCTTTGATCAATCCCTAATTTGTTTTCTTTTTAAATCTAAATGTATCTATTTGTTAATCTTATCTGACATGAATATCAATTTGTTAATCTTATATGACATGAACTATTTAGACAAGTGCTAATTTTTTTAATTTTTAAATTCCATTTTTATTTTCTATTAATCACATTTGACATGAACTTTTTGGTCAATTGCTATTTTTGGAATTTATCTACTAACTTCGACCCATAGAAAAAAATATGGAAGATTGGGCGGACGATTTATAAGAGATGCAAAAGTTTTTTCGATTGATTGAACGGACGATCGGAGATCACATATGCATATAGCTCATGAAATACATCCGGTTAGATTATTCACATGATGTGTCTTAAATTTAAATCCCAGAGTTACATTTGGCTCAAGATTAAAAAAGCGATACAGTAACCACAAGTGCTACAGTTCCGAGGGAAAAAAATCGCTGGCACCGCGAGTGCTACGGTACCATGGTGTTGTGTCCGAGTCCAACTCAGGTTGCCACCAATAATTTCTTAATATTTTTTCTTTGTCTTTGTATTAATTGTATTCGGTATGAATTTATTGAATTAATATAGACCATTGGATCTTTATAAAATCCAACGGTTCATATTCTTCTCTTTTTGAGGTTAACATGGAAATTTCTTCGCCCTCTCGATGAATGTGGTGGCTCCTTTTAATACTATTGTATTAATATAATAATAGACTTACTTAGTATGATTATAATTTTGTATCGTATAGGTAGGGGTGCTAAAGGGCCATGAATTTTGTACTGGAAATTCTAAAGATCGGGCTCAATTAGGGCCAGGCAAAAATACTACTAGTTTTTGAACTAAAATTTGTTAGGGCCAAGTTGGATTGTGAAGGAGAGAAAGGGCTATGATCCATTCCCACCCCTACGTATAGGTACGTCTTTTAGGTATATATATATATACTGTATGTCAATACAAACATCAGCGAATAATGTGAAAAATATGCAGTCAGTGTATTAAAATAAATATACGGAGTATTTTCTTAATTTACATCGGGTCCCATGGAAAAACAAAATGTGTCATCCCAACGTGTCTATTCCAGAAAATAAAAAACCCCATAAATGAACACAGTCCCAGGCCGATTAGTTTCAAAAACGTTTTTATCTGAAAATAGCTGTACCAGCAAGTTAAAAAAAACAAACAAACCGAGATGGCGGGAAAGCCAAGTCTCGGTAGGTCGAGGGGGTTTGTTTGGTCCGGACGCAGCCTGACAACGGCCGCACCGCAGCAGCAGCGGCGGCACCAGGCGCAAGCCAGCGCAGGCGAGCCTTTCGCTTCACTTAGCGGCAACGGGGACGCTGCACCCAACCAACCCAAGCTCCCCCTCACCCGCCGCGACGCGCCGACGCCCGGCCGAAACCCGATCGCACTCCACCACCCCGATCGATCGAACAGCCACCCCTCACCTCTCCCACCCGCCGAAACCTCACCTCCCTAGCCTCCTCTCATATTCATATAGCTAGCGCCTGCCACAAGGCAAGGCAGAGCATCGCTCACACTTTGCTGCTGCCTCCGCCGCTGCGAGCACCCGAGAGGGATCGAGAGCGCCTCCGCTCGCTCGCCGCGCGCGATGGAGGCGAGCGCGGGGCTGGTGGCCGGGTCGCACAACCGGAACGAGCTGGTGCTGATCCGGGGGCACGAGGATCCCAAGCCGCTGCGGGCGCTGAGCGGGCAGGTGTGCGAGATATGCGGCGACGAGGTCGGGCTCACGGTGGACGGCGACCTCTTCGTCGCCTGCAACGAGTGCGGCTTCCCCGTCTGCCGCCCCTGCTACGAGTACGAGCGCCGGGAGGGCACGCAGAACTGCCCCCAGTGCAAGACCCGCTACAAGCGCCTCAAGGGTACACTCCATTTTTCTTCTTTTGCGATCTTGTTTCTTGCATTGGCCGAGATCACGATGCTGATCGAGACTGCTCCGCCGTGTGTTTTTGCCTCAAGGGAGCCCGAGGGTGGCCGGGGACGACGACGAGGAGGACATCGACGACCTGGAGCACGAGTTCAACATCGACGACGAGAAGCAGAAGCAGCTGCAGGTGCAGGGGAGCATGCACAGCGGCCAGATCACCGAGGCGATGCTGCACGGCAAGATGAGCTACGGGAGGGGCCCCGAGGACGGCGAGGGCAACAACACCCCGCAGATCCCGCCCATCATCACAGGCTCCCGCTCCGTGCCGGTATGTATACCTTCAAGTCACTCCATTATTGATGCTCGTCGATCTCCTTGTTCTTTCATTAGTCATCAGGATTTCTAACTAACCGAGCGATCGATCGCGACGGTCGTCTAGGTGAGCGGTGAGTTTCCGATCACGAACGGCTATGGCCACGGCGAGCTCACGTCCTCCCTGCACAAGCGCATCCATCCCTACCCTGTGTCTGAGCCAGGTTCGTTCGTCGATCGCTAGCTGTTCATAATCAGATTTAGTGTTCACGACATTTTGATCACTTCATGACGATGGATGGATTTGAATCGATCTCATCAGGGAGTGCCAAGTGGGACGAGAAGAAAGAAGTGAGCTGGAAGGAGAGGATGGACGACTGGAAGTCCAAGCAGGGCATCCTCGGCGGCCCCGACCCCGAGGACATGGACGCCGACGTGCCGCTGTAAGCATTATATTCCACCATATCTCCAAGAGCTCGATGAGCGCGCTGATCCATGGCAGCAGGCAGCAGCTAGCATTTCCCAAGAACAGGCACTGATCGATCACGTACCTGAAATTTCCTTCATTATTCTGCGATGAGCAGGAACGACGAGGCGCGGCAGCCGCTGTCGCGGAAGGTGTCGATCGCGTCGAGCAAGGTGAACCCGTACCGCATGGTCATCGTGGTCCGCCTGGTGGTCCTCGCCTTCTTCCTCCGCTACCGTATCCTGCACCCCGTCCCGGACGCCATCGGGCTGTGGCTCGTCTCCATCATCTGCGAGATCTGGTTCGCCATCTCCTGGATCCTCGACCAGTTCCCCAAGTGGTTCCCCATCGACCGCGAGACCTACCTCGACCGCCTCTCCCTCAGGTCGGCACTGCAACGCCCTTCATCATCCAATTCATATATATAATAAATATATATCATCCATATATATATATATATGTTAATTATGTGGCCGCATGTCTGATGATGATCTCCTTGCTGCATACATATATATATGATGAAAAAAAAAGGTACGAGAGGGAAGGGGAGCCGTCGCTGCTGTCGGCGGTGGACCTGTTCGTGAGTACGGTGGACCCGCTCAAGGAGCCCCCGCTGGTGACGGCCAATACGGTGCTCTCCATCCTGGCGGTGGACTACCCGGTGGACAAGGTCTCCTGCTACGTCTCCGACGACGGCGCGTCCATGCTCACCTTCGAGGCGCTGTCGGAGACGGCCGAGTTCGCGCGCAAGTGGGTGCCCTTCTGCAAGAAGTTCAGCATCGAGCCCCGCGCCCCCGAGTTCTACTTCTCGCTCAAGGTAGACTACCTCAAGGACAAGGTCCAGCCCACTTTCGTCCAGGAGCGCCGCGCCATGAAGAGGGAGTACGAGGAGTTCAAGGTGCGGATCAACGCGCTGGTGGCCAAGGCGATGAAGGTGCCGGCGGAGGGGTGGATCATGAAGGACGGCACGCCGTGGCCGGGGAACAACACGCGGGACCACCCGGGGATGATCCAGGTGTTCCTGGGCCACAGCGGCGGCCACGACACCGAGGGCAACGAGCTGCCGCGGCTCGTGTACGTCTCCCGTGAGAAGCGACCGGGGTTCCAGCACCACAAGAAGGCCGGCGCCATGAACGCCCTGGTACTACTGATACACACGCATCCCACTGCTGGCTCATTCAGATGCCTGAAGATTAAGTGATTCTCTCAACTTTTTTGTTTGCAGATCCGTGTCTCCGCCGTGCTGACCAACGCGCCCTTCATGCTCAACTTGGATTGTGATCACTACATCAACAACAGCAAGGCCATCAGGGAGGCAATGTGCTTCCTCATGGACCCTCAGGTCGGCCGCAAGGTCTGCTACGTGCAGTTCCCGCAGAGGTTCGACGGCATCGACGCGCACGACCGATACGCCAACAGGAACACCGTCTTCTTCGACGTAAGCACCCCCAGTCTGCTGATCTATCACACCTAAAAGAATAATCCAGATAAACAAAAACTCTTGCTGATTGATGCTGACATTGGTGATTCTGGCTGGTGGTGATCAGATCAACATGAAGGGTCTGGACGGCATCCAGGGCCCGGTGTACGTGGGAACAGGGTGCGTGTTCCGGCGGCAGGCGCTCTACGGCTACAACCCACCCAAGGGACCCAAGAGGCCCAAGATGGTGACCTGCGACTGCTGCCCCTGCTTCGGCCGCAAGAAGCGGAAGCACGCCAAGGACGGGCTGCCGGAGGCCACCGTTGACGTCGGTGAGTTTCAGATCGATGGAATGGAACTCGGCTGCTGCTCTTCTTCTGCAGAGCATCAATCGGCATGGGTTCAGTTCAGGGTGACTCTGAACATTGCTGCCTGCAACTGCAATAACATATAACATATATGCTTCTTCCTGTCTCAGGAATGGACGGCGACAAGGAGATGCTCATGTCCCAGATGAACTTCGAGAAGCGGTTCGGGCAGTCGGCGGCGTTCGTCACGTCGACGCTCATGGAGGAAGGCGGCGTCCCCCCGTCGTCGAGCCCCGCCGCGCTCCTCAAGGAGGCCATCCACGTCATCAGCTGCGGCTACGAGGACAAGACCGACTGGGGTCTGGAGGTAATTAAATAAAGAGGCATCATCAGCCACTGATGAAATTTTGCTCAGTCAGCTCTCTGCAAGTCTCCGGTTCAATCAGTAATGAACATGAACTGCAATTATATTCCTCGATCCATGGCGGCATGCAGCTGGGTTGGATCTACGGGTCGATCACGGAGGACATCCTGACGGGGTTCAAGATGCACTGCCGCGGGTGGCGGTCGGTGTACTGCATGCCGAAGCGGGCGGCGTTCAAGGGGTCGGCGCCCATCAACCTATCCGACCGTCTCAACCAGGTGCTCCGGTGGGCGCTGGGGTCCGTGGAGATCTTCTTCAGCCGGCACAGCCCCCTGCTGTACGGCTACAAGAACGGCAACCTCAAGTGGCTCGAGCGCTTCGCCTACATCAACACCACCATCTACCCGTTCACCTCCCTGCCGCTGCTCGCCTACTGCACCCTCCCCGCCGTCTGCCTCCTCACCGGCAAGTTCATCATGCCGTCGGTCAGTGCTTCTTTTCCGCCGTCGGTTCAAATGTGAGCTCTGCTGTGCTGCTGATGAGTGCTGACACCTCGATCGCTGCTGTCTGTCTGTATGTAATCTGCAGATCAGCACGTTCGCGAGCCTGTTCTTCATCGCGCTCTTCATGTCCATCTTCGCGACGGGCATCCTGGAGATGCGGTGGAGCGGGGTGAGCATCGAGGAGTGGTGGAGGAACGAACAGTTCTGGGTCATCGGCGGCGTGTCGGCGCACCTCTTCGCCGTCGTGCAGGGCCTGCTCAAGGTCCTCGCCGGGATCGACACCAGCTTCACCGTCACCTCCAAGGGCACCGGAGACGAGAACGACGAGTTCGCCGAGCTCTACGCATTCAAGTGGACCACGCTCCTCATCCCGCCCACCACGCTGCTCATCATCAACATCATCGGCGTCGTCGCCGGCATCTCCGACGCCATCAACAACGGCTACCAGTCGTGGGGCCCGCTCTTCGGCAAGCTCTTCTTCGCCTTCTGGGTCATCGTCCACCTCTACCCGTTCCTCAAGGGGCTCATGGGGAGGCAGAACAGGACGCCCACCATTGTTGTCATCTGGTCCGTGCTGCTCGCCTCCATCTTCTCCCTGCTCTGGGTCAGGATCGACCCCTTCATCGTCAGGACCAAGGGGCCCGACGTCAGGCAGTGTGGCATCAACTGCTGAGCGGCGTCCATCAGAGACTCGAAAATTATGGAGCTTGTGCATAGGGAGAAAAGAACAATTTAGAAATTTTGTACTGTTGTTGATGTTTTGAAGCTCGTGCTATGTTTTGTGTAATGTTCTGGGATCCAGAATTGTTGAACGAGGAATTGAACAAAGGTCAAGGTTTGAATGTTAAATAGCAAATGATATTCATGTTCGACGTAATCCTGGTGGTAAATGGTATGTTCGGGTCCAAATCGTCTGCTCAGGAACAGGTGCATATGAATTCAAGCAATGAGATTCACTTTTGGACGCTCTTGTTTAATTGTACGTACTTTAGTGAGTCTAGGTGAAGCATCTGAATATGCTTAAGGTGATACATGAGCAATAAAACTTTGCTGGCAACCCAAGCAAAATGCAGAACAAGCAAAGTCTGTGTTTCAACAAACTGATGTATGTCCTGCACCAGTTTTGTTTTAGAGTAAACATCAATCCAGACTCCGGAGGTAAGTTAGAACCTACTTAAAAACTGATGTGATGCCCAGCACCAGTACGTTTGGGTACAGAAAAGAGAGATCTAAACACGAAAAGATATCAGCACTCAACACATAACGCTGAAGTTACTAACGCCACTACAAAGAGAGCGCAGGTACAAAATATTGTTTCTAAAAAGCAAAACAAATTCTCCATCTCAGCCCATCCATATTTCATCTATGTATTTCTTTCCAAATGTCAAAAAAATACAATGGGAAAGAAGAGGGCTCCACTCTATACAAGGAGCAAAAATTTGAAGAAAAAAGAACTAGAAAGGCTGGGAGTGCACTATATGGTGAAAACCATGTACATATGATGAGGTCTTTTTAAGTAAACCTGTCATATATATGCACTGTGGGTAGTTAGCTGCACAGCATCACACCATGATCTCCAGGGGATGTTTAACATTTATTTTGTTCCTATTCTTTCATCTGTACAGATTCTTTTTTCTATTGCCATTTGCACGATTTCTTTAGTTGCAGGTTCAACTTGCACGGTTGTACCTGTTTCATGGCATGGCGCCAGGCTTTTACATCTTGATCATCAACTTCTTAATCCACATAACGAAGCCTGTGTCTCTGTTGTGTAAGATGTGTTCGTAAGCTGGACTCCTGCACCTGAGTAATAATGGAAAGACAAAATGGCTAAGTTTTTGTGTACAAACGGCTGCCACCATGTGTCCATCTCTTAAGAAGAAAACCAGTGAAACAGTTGATCACTTCACCATCAAATAGATATGACATTTATTCAAAAAGTAATGATCCATGCCCTCCAATCTTCTCTACTACAGTTCAATACCTTCTTTCATGTAACAAACTTGGCACTCCATGGTGTCAGGTGGCTAGGCCATAGTCACATTTAGATTGGATGTTCCAAACTGGGGTGAGATAATCTCAGTAGCTAGCTGGACAACCATAGTTTATATACTAAACCTAGAGACAAAAGATTCAACTTTGTTTGCCCTCTGATCTGGTATCAAAATTTATTATTTCTCAACTGTATTGAATTAACATAGGCACCATTTCTTTTACAACTACAGTACATTGTGCCAAGTGATAAGTATTACTATACTGCAGAAAGCCATTATCCAATTGTAGGATCCTCACTTTCTGGTGATAAAGACGGGACAAAAGTTCGGAGGATAGGTTGATCCCTAATTAGTGGATAAACAGTTAAACACAGGTGATAAAAAGACTACAGTATATTTCCACTGTAGTGGGATTTATGACATCAAAACTTCATACCAATGCCATATATTTTCAGGAAAAAAAAAGTTAAGTCTAGCTTGGAAGCAGAATAAGTACCTGCAGTTTTGCAGCCGTTGCTAAGAGTTCTCTGCATTCTTCAAGCATGACCTTTTCTTGTCCTGCTATGACAGAGAGTTCTGAAACCAAGGATTCCCTGTCTGTGACCTGGTAAGATAATCTAATGTTAGTAAAATAAACATCACAACAAGGATGTCCTTTAGGTCCTCTAGTTCTTTTCTCAATCTACTAGGGTCATGAGTGATGAGTCCCTTTAAGGTCACCAAATTTAGAACCTATAAAACAAGCATTTGAGCACTAACATGCGGGGGCAAATTTTGGAGCATCATGCAGCTATTAGCAACTCGGTGGTATAATTCATTTGACAATATTTTTAATGGAACCCACTCTTATACCCATCCAAAATGATCTGGGACTAAAATGGACCTTGCAAAAGGCTCGAGGCCTAAATTATATGTTGATGCGCATACCATTTTATTTCAAACTATTATCTGATATAGTTTAGTTGATTGCTGTTTTCCAAGAAAGACATAAAGGTGATGTTAAGAGATGAATCATAATTTATTGAGTTACATTAAACTTTTTAAACATGTGAGTTTATTACTCTCGTTATCAGAGAACAAAATTTCTCATCACCTATATGATTTATTAGCATCTGAAACATTCCTTATATGACTATTGTGATCAACTCATGGTATTAGATCATAATCTAAGCGAAATAGTGCATACCCTATGTTCTAGAAACTCAATTTTATCAAAGAAACAAACATAAAAGTGATTACTGAGTTTAGAATCAAATACATGCAAAATCTGACCTTTGAAAGCATGCAGCAAACAGATGAACCCAAACCTTGCATGACATCAACAGCTGAGCTCACAGCATTCTTGAGAGCAATTGCATCAGCCTGTTGATATGTTAGTCAGTAACATGGCAGAAATCACAAGAATGGCATACTAAATATGTGTGCAACTAACTCAATACAGTTCCCAACATACCTTTGCCCCTGATGTAACTGGCAAGCGCAGGGTGCTTGCTTTCAGAGCCTCGGTTGCCCCAAATAAAGAGATACTGTTCTCCATTTCTAGTGTTGGCCACTGCTCAAGGTAAGCAATCTGGACAAAGACAACAACAAATTTTCATCTGTGCACTTGACAGTAATAATTCCAGTAATATCGGTGCTAAAAAAATATTGCATGTAGTCATAGTTTCTATGTTCTGTACCTCCTATGAGATAATGTGATATTATAACCATATCCCTACACCGTGCTGTTCAATGCAATTGATCAACAATACTAAGTTTTTTTTCCAACATTTTCCATGCTTTCACAAGAATTATAATAGTACCATTTAACGAGTAATGATCATTGGATTTACCTGTTCTTTCAGAATGTTATAAAGCCTCAGTTCTTGCTCAAGGTGCTGCACCATTATTCTAATCATATTAACAGAATCCCTCAGGTTTATGGTATACCTCCAAACATTGTAAATGGTATTCTGTTCACATGACAAGAGGAAAAAGTTGTTAATCGATAATAAATCACTAAAAAAATAAAAGCACACCAAAATTACCAATTCTAAAGAGTAGTGGATCACAAACTTCTAGACATAGGCCCCGTTTGTTTCAGCTTACGGCCGATTTTTAAAGCTCGATTTTGAGAAATCCAAAAGTCAGATGACTCCCATAATCGATAATCGAGAATCCAGAATCCTGTTGGATTCTCTCGATTATGGATTATGGGAGTCATCTGACTTTTCGATTTTTGAGCAAATTTTACAGAGCAAAAACTTTTGTCAGCTTTTTTATCAAATAATAGGTATCACCACTACAATGGCCATTGATTTTTGAAGAGAGAGAGAGAGAGAGAGAGAATACGTCTAGTTGTGAAGCTTATGTTCAATTTTGCATATATATTTTGCAGCTGCATGCTGCAAGATTAACTTGTGAAGAGGAAGTATTATATGAACTGTTTGCGATGTCACTGGAGAAGTTACACTAATTGAACCGAAGTACAGGAATTCAAGAGGGAAAAGGCAAAATGACACAAACTAGGCCAGCTAAAACGATATCAGATGAAAATGAAGAGAAATTTTGATGATTTGCTATTTTTTACCTCAACAGTGGCCTTTTGAAAAGATAGAGTATCTTCTGCATGAGCATTTATAAAGAGCCACTGCAAATGTCTATTATACAATAAACGCAGTTGGTGGATGTTTTCGATTTGGCTGGCATTTTTCTTTCCTTTTCTCGCATCAACCATGTAGTTAATAACAGGAGATGTAACACTTCCTTGAATAGCTCCAGCACTTTGTGACCGACAAGGTGTTGAAGGCCTTGTTCGAGATGGGCTCTGGAAGGCCCTGGAAGTTGAGGATGAAGCTGACAACGCCCTGTTTGGTGACGATGAGCGTTGTAGAATGGGAACAGGAAAAGTAGCTGTTCTGTTTGGTCGGCTCACAGATTTAGATCTCTCTGTTTTCTGTAAATCTATCTTATCATCTCTTCTGCTTGCCTGAATAGCCAAACTTCTTGCCACTTCATCCAATGATTGATTCAACCCTTTGACTGAAGATTCAACAGAAGGGGTCTTCCTTGGTGAAAGGCCTCTTGAAGTATTTGATGAAGGGAATGGTCTGGTAACTTTGTCAGAAAGGTCAATGCTTCTTGACATGAGATTCTTTGGCACCTGCCCACCTCTCATGGCCGGCCATCTTTGTTGCTCAATTACCCTCTTCGAGGGCTCCTCTGAAGGTTGGGCATTCTCACAGTGTTCACCGGTGTTTTTCCTTCTTAAAGGACTTCTCTTCCTTTCAGCTGGAACACTCACCTGACCCTTGGTACAATTCAACGATGAGGCAGAGATCACCTTATCTTTTCTAGTAGCAGCTGCAGCCACAGATTCTGACTGGAAGGAGGAAGACAAGTTACGCATTGCTGGCCACAAGCCATCAGGAGCCTTTGTGCTTGCTATACGCTTGGAACTCTTGTGTAAGTCTCTGGCAGTATCACGAACTGGTGTAATTGACCTTGGTGTAGCAGTGGACGGTGTTAACACCCTAGAGGAAGGAGTTGAAGGTGTTGACGGCCTTCTTCTATCTGCTGATTGTGCTCTTTTGGATGCTGGCGTGCTTTCAGTTGCTGATGTCCGGCCAAGACTCGGTGATGTACATCGTCTTGTCTTAGTGGCATCAGTCAGACCAGTTTTGTACCTGGATGCAACATCCCTCCCACGGAAAGCATTGTGCTTCTCCGATGGAACTAGAGGTGGTCTTAAAGTCTCATCAACAAGGGTAGCCTTCTTCAGGTCACACTTAAGGGCATCCATGAAGAATAGAAAATCCCAGAACAAACCACATCAATGTGGGTCTCAGGAAACCAGATCACTGCAGCAACCTATATAGAGTAAGCCTCAAATAAGAAGAGCATTCATCTAAATTTCAACTTGAACAAACAATAGGAACTTTCTGCTCGCAAGAAAAAAAAACAAGAAAGGGCACCAAATTCACAAGTAAAAATAGCAAACCCTGATCATCCACAAATCGTAGGTAACTGAATTGCGTATAGAGATGAAATCATACCAATTTGAGCACCAAAACTTTAAACAGCTACAGTTGCTGCCCAAATCCCTCTCGAGGGGATATAATGGCCAATCAGGAAGGGACTGGACGGAGGCTCAGAAACAGGGGAGGAAGGTGGCATTGGCATGTATATAAATACATGTTATAGATCTACTGTAAAGCATAAAAAAGATCTTTTGGACAAATGGCAGCTGCTACATGGGATCATACATCAATTGAACAAGGACAAAGCAAATAAACATTATTTGTGGAGATTCTGATGGTTTTGGAACAGACAGGACAATGCACATGCATGTGAGACGAATCAGCTCCCTAATAATTTCTCGCCAGAAGCAGCATGGGAAACAGGGACCTTTTTAATATTTGCCACTTATGAACTAAGCACATGCGGCAAGGATATGCCCGCCCCGGTAGAGACAAGGAAAAAATATGACGGTGGACATAGTACCATATAAATTGTCAGACTTCACTTGAAATTGCCGGAAATTCTCTTCGGCGAAATCAACTAATGATGCAAAATTTGTTGCACCCAAGGTAATGCACATGCTGCTTGCATCGATGGGTCAATAAAACATTGGTTTCTCAGAACATTCAGACATCAAGACAAGTTAAGTGCAAATAGTAATTTAGTTTGGGATTCACAGGATCTACCCCAGATGTGCTGTACATGGACGTTTAACCTTTTAACTCCATTAAGAATCAGCAATATACTAGTAGAGCTAAGCACCTAGTCTTTAAAAAATGCACCGCGGAGTAATTAGGTTTCGAAATCACCGAGGAACCCGAAGCAAAAACAAATGTCCCAATTGGCGAGATTAACTTCCCAATCGGCCCAGCCAAGGTCGATCCTACTCTAACAAAATCACAGGGGGACACTCCATGCCAAAATTCTTAGTACTCACGCGGACAGACCCGTCCAATCCGCAGCGAGATGCCCGAGTGGCGCGTCTGAACCATTCGGGAGCGGCGAAGAACCCGAGGAGGAGCCTACCGGATTCACCCCAAGCGCCCTCCGTACAAACCAGCGTCAAGCGCATCTGAAATTCCAAAACAACCTGAGGCCCGCCGAGCCCGCGAGCAACACTAAACCCAATCACCTCTCCCATCAGCACACCCCGATCGCCCAACCCCACGCCCGGGGCGAGCTCACCCCAGCTCAAATCGCGAAAAGGGGAAACACGGCGGATAGATCGGCGCCACGCACCAAACAGGCCATGGCCCCTAGCTCCTGAACCCACTAAGCAAGTGCTAGCTAGAAGCCTCCTCACCTAGAGAGCGCCGCCTGGCAGGAAGCGCGCCGGAAGACTCCGGGCCCCTTAAACCCGCCGCCGCTTCGGCCTCGCGGCGCCGCCCGCCGGGGTCGCGGGATCTCCGGGACGCGCGGACTGCGCGAGCGCACGGGATCGCGGGGGTTTTGCTCGTCCTCCTCCACGGGAGTTTGGAGCGGGAGGACGAGAGGGGCGCGGCGTAGGGAGGACTGGAGGAGGTGGGGAAGGACGGTTGCCGCGGCGGAAGGGAAGTAGGGAATTAAGGCGGGGGCGCCGAGTTAAAGGGAGGCCAAACGGCTCCCTAATTGCGCCATTTTCTTGTTAAGCTACCGCGCGGCTCCCGCTACGTGTACCCCGGCGCGTGCACCCCCGGCGAGCGCGCGTTAGGCTTTGGACCCTGGGGCAAGCGCCATGGCAGCAGACCGAGCAGTGCTGAAAAAGCCTGAAACCATGGGGAAACAATATAGTACTGTTATGCTACTGAAAATGTGCATAGTAAAGGATATGCGATCCATCTTTTAGATGATGCAATGTGTTTTTGTTGGTGGAGATCATGTCAACTCTGCAACTAAAAGCTTTTGTTTTCGGATGACCTGCTTGTGCAGGGAGCAGGGTGACAGGAACACTGGATATGCTTTTTTCTAAAAAAAATTTGCATGTTTTTTCCTGTGCAAATGGACATCCATCCCCCGTTCACCAGATGATGTACTCAGTGGGAGCAAGCTGCAGAACAGCAGAAGGGTAGGAGAGAAGAGAGCTGAGACCAAAGCCTTGTTTAGATCCCAAATTTTACCCTCAAAATTCACTATGCAAAAAAAGATTCTCATCACATCAAAATGTCATAACATGCATGCAGTACTAAATGTAGATAAAATCAAAAACCAATTGCACAGTTTTGTTGTACTCTACGAGACGAACATTTTGAGCCTAATTAATCAATTTTTAGACAATTTTTCACACATACAAACGAAATGTTACAGTGACGCACACACCTCAAAACGTCAAAGGTTGCTCCCAAATTTGAAAACTAAACAAGGGCCAAGGTGAGTTGCTGGTGGGATTAGCTGATCTCTCTAGACTGAAAGCAACACAGGCCCGGGTCAAAAACAGCCGGTAGCCCAAGGCCTGAACGGTTGACCTAATCTATCGGAAATACTAAAACTCATGTTTTCTCCCGTCAAAAAAAAACATGCTTCCAAGTTTCCTTTACTATGCTACTGAACGGTTGACTGCTTCTCCGATCTGCAGCATTGCTCATCACCTCGTGCTATCGAGGCAGCTAGCGTTCACTGCAGCATTGCTCATCACCTCGTGCTATCGAGGCAGCTAGCGTTCAGGAAGAATAACATAATGAAAATTCCCGGTCAAATGCAAACTCAAGCAGCCAAAATTGATTATCTACGGACTATGGTCGTCTGTGAACATACTACCGAAGCTGACGCGATGACAAAAGCTTATTGGCTTTGGCCTTTGGCAACCATACTTCATATCAAGCTGGCCATAATATGTTTATTACGGATTTATTGGATGGAATCTACTCGTTGTCTTAATTATATACTTATTAGTAACTCTACTTCTTAACAAAATACTCGCACGAGCAATTCCAAGAAAAATGAAAAAAAACTATAACGAATCGGTGTGAAGAAATCCGTGTGCTCGTACAAATACTGTGCCGTACCCTCGAGTCTGGAAGCGCTCACCCACCACATTCAAATTCGCGCACGCACGCTCCCATCGGCCATCGCACGGCCCTCCCGTCGTCCGCAACCGAAGCGGTTAGCTCGCGGGGCCCCGGCCGCTTCCCGTCGAGGCGTCCACGTCGGCCCCGCCAACCGCCGCGCCCAGGGACGGTTGGCGCTCGCTGCCGTGTCCTCCCCGCTCGCGCGCACATGGGGGAACGGCATGTGGGGGCGGACCAGACCGTAGCGAATCCGCGATCGGCAGCACGTTCGCGCGCGGCCGGCCGGGCCGCTGGATGCCTCCCGGCTCCCGCCGGACAAGCGCCGTGCGCGAGATTTCTTTTTTGGGGGGCAAGGGGCCAACGGAGCCGGGAGGAAATCCGAGGTGCGTGCGGGCAAATCCGGCATGTGGCCTGCGCAGCTGCGGACATCTGCAGGGTGCTGCTGGTGCTGGGTGGGTGTTCAAGTGGAGCAGCAAATAGCAGCAGCGCAAATTAGCCAGTGGCACGGATCGCATCGGTGCGTGTATAGATGTGGGAAAATGCGAAATAAAAATCGTTGTCTGAAAAAAGTGTGAAGCTGTTCGTCTCCTGGTTATTGAGTACTCCGTATATGCATCAGCTAATACGACGAGTATACTGACATGTGTTTTAACAGGCGAGTAATTAAGATATATGGTCACTGCCTCATCAGATGTCAAGCATGGAGATATGCATGTATAATCAAACATATATATGCCGTGCAGTACAAGTAGGGGCGGGCCATCAATTTTATATTAGAAATTTTAAGGATCAGATCCAATTAGAACCGGACCAAAATAATATTAGTTTTTGAACTAAATTTTACTACGGTCAAGTTGGATTGTAAAGGAGCAAAAGGGTCATAATCCGTCACCACCTCTAAGTACAAGTCACGATTAGTAGTAGTAGTCGTCGTCATACCTTGGACCGTGTCAAACGTAAGACCATTGACATTTTTTTTTTTTGCGAGGAAAAAAGACCATTGGCATTGTTTAGTCTGATTTCGATAAGGGATAGAAAGATCGTGCAACTGCCAGGCATCCCAGCTTTTCGCATGATAATATATATATCCATGTACGTATGGTATTTCTTTTTGGATGGATAACGCCGCATACTGCCGTTCTACGTACATGTTTAGACTTCAAAACTAGGTGTTGAAAGGCCCAAATATATTTTAGTGCATCTCAGTTCTCAGTTGCGACACGGTAGTCATCAGGGCGTGCTGTACCAATTAATATTATTTTTAGTTAGTCTTTATTCTGACTCTCGGCATAAAGCATGCACCAAACCATACATTTCATACAAGTCGTCTTAGCCCTTGGCATATCAGAGAAATTAAAAATGAGATGGACGAGAAGAAAATCTTTTGATTCGAAAATGCAGTATACGTGCAGCTCGGAGTAACAACACGCAAACAATCTGTGGGCCCTGTTTCGAAACCTTGTGGACGATCTGTGGGCTGTGGGGAGCGATTCGGATTCCGCAGCTACGAAACCCGTTTAACGCCAGCAGGCCCTGTTTTGACGTAAAAAGCCAAATGGGCCGAATGTTTTCTCATATGCCCAAAAGGAAAAAGTTCATCTGACGTTCCTCAGTTATCACCCTTTGTCTGATTTACACCCCTCTAAGAGCATCTCCAAGAGTGCCCAAAATACACTCACAATAACTAAAACCTAGTTTTAGGAATAAAATAAAAAAACACAGCTCCAACGGTGGCCTCATCCCGATGCCAATTTATTCGCGCGCCCAATACCGGCGCTATTTTGCCCAATGTCACACCCGGATTTACACAAAACCCGAATGTGGCCATATGTGTGCCCAGGAAGTCCACAGACACATATAGCGAGCAAATATGGCAAAAATCAGAGTACAAAGCTTTATTCTCAACATAAAGTAGCGATTACATCAGAGTTTTGCATAAATGAAATACATGGATAGCGGAAGACTAATAAACTCTCTCTAAGTGTAGCCGCAATCCCACAGGGACTCTGACTGGGAGAACGCGAACTCAGAAGTACGGCAAATCCTCCGGAAACTCCACAGCATAATCAGCCTGACTCCAATCTGTTACCCGTCCGGGATTTTGCCCAAAAATAGTAATAACAACAAGTGTAAGTAAATGGAAATTTACTTAGCAAGTATAGCATGGGTTATGAAGGCTCAAAAAGGATAGACTCGGCTTAACTGCATTAGCCCTTTTAGTTGGTTCGTTTTAACTTTACCCACGTTACTACAAGTGAATGAGAACCCAGTTGTAACCCAATTAAATAGTGTAAGTGACATTAAGCATGAATAAACATCAAGTTCTAATCAAAAAGGATCCAGGCCGCTCGTGACCCTGAGCAAGGCTATCATGATAGATCGTACACTCTGCAGAGGTTTCGCCCTTTACCCACCAGTCGCGTAAAAGTTCAAAGGAAACTTTGCACCCAACCACGCACATCAACACTTCCGAGGTGTGACTGCATAGGGACGCTACGAGGCTTTCACAAGACACCCTAACAAGTCAGTAACCACTGGAGTACTATACGGTGGTGAAAACTTAGGCACCGAGATCGACGTACGCCCACGGAGTCCACCGTGAGGGGGTCGATGGCGTCCGGAGCGCGGGTATCGCACCCATACTGCGCAACGTGCAGAGTTCTCAATCGCTGAGACTCCTACACGGGACTGGGTCTAACGTGACCTAGCCGACGGGGCTACCGTCCTCGGTGGAATCAGAGATCACCCAGCGCCGTACCTCCCACAACGCCGTTGGCCCCTCGGTAACCACTGCCAAGCTAGAGACGTACAAGCTACTTGACCAAGACCAGAGCCATTATAGTTCCGGCGGTGGCGACAGGCTCCTGGGTTGCCGCTTTAAGAACCGGTCCTTAGAGGGAGACATTAGAGCAAAGCACATAGCACATGCTCTAACTCCCTAATCCATGTTACTAAAAAGCAAGTTTTAATCATGAGAGTTGAAGTGGACCATTAAGTCAATATTAACAATTAAGTAAAGGTGACAGTAGTTGCGCCTAGCAAGATACTACCCATATGCAAAAACCCATAGGGAATACAAGGACAGGGAAATAAATGCTAGGTACGACCTTAAAGGTAAACAGTATTAGACACATGCGTATGTAATGAACAATGTATTAAAAGTGAGATAGGTAGCAAGGATTGTCCGTGCTATAACTTGCCTTCCTCGGAGTACGGCTGCTGCTGCGAGTCCTGCTCTGGCACGTCCTCAACGTACTCGAAGTCCAAAGCTACGGGCTCGCCGACTGGACACAATCATCACGCAAGCATTCCAAAACAATCATTACATGCAAACAAAGTAATTCTATTAGAACAGTACACCAAACAGTGAAAACAATACATAAACAGGAGCTAGAAATATTCTACGCTTCGCTACGAACACATGAGCGCGAAAATCACACAAATCGGAGCTAAAACGTGAAAGTTATAGCGTTTCTAAGGTTCAGGGACTTGCTGGCAAAGTTTTAAAATTTCCAGGGGCTAAAACGAATAAAACAGGACCTATCTGTAATTATTTTTGAATTAAAATGGACCGCGGGTTAATTTCCAGAAAGCCCAGGGGCTCTTTAGCAAAAGTACCAGCGCTGACCGGTATCCCGGGGTTGACTCGCGCTGCGGACCGTATGGCTGGATCTAATCATGACCGTCGATCTGAGATCGGACGGCCCTGACGTTGGTGCTCGCCAGGGACGAAGGAGCTGCGGCGGCGCCGCTCGGGTCGACGGCGATCTTCGCCGGACTTGAGGATATCTTGCGCTACAGGGCTCCAAACACATCGCGGTTTGGTCCTACGGGTTCAGGGGGACACGGCGAGTTCACCAGGGGTATTCAAGTCGGCCATTGGCCGGCGAGGGGGTCGGGCGGCGGTGCGTGGCGGAGCGGAGCTCCGGTGAGTCGCGGGAAGTGAGTTTTGGGTGCATTCAGGGGCGGGTTTTTGTCTCTAGAGCATCAGAGAACGATGGCGAGTGAAAAGGTGATGATCTAGGGGGGAAACACGTGGTAAAGTGGCTTGTCGGCGATGACCGGCGGTCGGCCGACGGCGAGGGTCGTGGGGGAGGTTGCTACGGTGCTCTAACGCCGAAATTGAAGGGGTGGGTGGACTTGTTACCTCCTGCTGAAGGCCCTGGTGCAGAGAATCGACCGGAGATAGCTCGGTCGACGGGGAATGGCGGCGATCCCTCCGCGGCGGCACTGAGGATGTCGGGGAGAAATTAGCCGCGACCGAGGCAGGAAAAGGTATGGGGAGGGTCTGCGGAGTTTCAGTACCTTCCGGCGAACGGTTTGGTGGTGGTGGCCGGCCGGGAGATCCGCCGGAGCAGCCTGGCGGCGTGCGGCGGCGCTGCGCGAGCTCGGCGGCGCTTGGACAGAGCGGTGGAGTGGTTCGGGCGAGCTTGGAGTGCGATGGCGAGGTCAGGTGGGGCTCGGTGGTGCTCAGGCGCCTTAAGAAGGAGCTTGGGAAGGTTCAGGGCGTCGGGAACGCACTCGCCGGCGTTTTAGGAAGGGTTGCGGCGGAGGCGGGCGCTTTCCAAGCAGGGGGCGAGTTTCCTTTGGTGGAGTGCTCGTGAAAGGAAAGGGAGGAGGAGAGGAAGGTTCCGCGAAGGTGCGTTGGGGCCCACAGGCGCGCGAGGCGGGGTCGAGTCGGCCGAAGTGGTGGCTGCGATGGCGCGTCGGGGAGGAAGGGCGTGTCGGGCGGGAGGAGGAAGAAAGGAAAGGGAGGAGGAGAGGCTGACGCGTGGGGCCGGTCGGCAGTGGGAGAGAGGGGGAAAGGGTGCGGAGCAGGCCGGCTTGGTGGGCCGGATAGGAGAGTGGGCCGGGCCGCTGGCAGGCTGGCGCAGGGGGGGGGGGAAGAGAAAGAGAAAGGGCTGGGCCGGACTGGGGAGAAAGAAGAGGGGGCAAAGTTGGACTGGAGAAAAAGTTCAGGGAGTGAAATCGAACTATGGGCCTAACAACTTTTCTAGAGCTCCAAACAAAGTGATTCAAATTTGAATTTAAATAAATTTAAATTCTTGTTTGAATCACAAGCAATACAAAAATAAATGCAGCAGCATGAATGCAACAATAAATGTTTCTATCACTTATATTTGATTTTAAATTTTAGAAAATTATTATTTAGTGTATAATAAATAGAAGCAAGCTGTAAATAATTATTTAAATGCCAAAAATTTTAAATTGAGCATTTTTGGGTGTTACAAACCTACCCCCCTTAAGGTGAATCTCGTCCTCGAGATTCGGATGTAGAAGCGAAGAGCTGTGGGTACTCGGACTTGAGATCTTCTTCCCGCTCCCAAGTCGCTTCATCTGCTGAATGCCGGCTCCACTGCACCTTGCACATCCGAATGGTCTTGTTCCTCAGCACTCTCTCTGACACCTCCAGGATCCTGATCGGATACTCCTCGTATGTGAGGTCCTCCTGAACATCCAATTCATCAATCGGGATCTGCTCTTCTGGCACCCGCAAGCACTTCTTCAACTGGGACACATGGAACACATCGTGTACTCCGGCTAGTCTCTCAGGCAGATCTAGTCGATATGCCACTTCGCCCATCCGTTCCTGTATCCTGAACGGACCGATGTAACGAGGCGCCAACTTGCCTTTGACATTGAACCGCTTTACACCTCTCATGGGTGACACCTTCAGGTACACAAAATCATCAACTCTGAAGCTGAGGTCCCTCCGTCTGACATCGGCATAACTCTTCTGTCTGGACTGGGCCACCTTCAGGTTCTCTCTGATCACCTGCACCTGCCGCTCTGCATCTCTGAGTATCTCCGGACCAAAGACCTGACTCTCTCCAGTCTGATTCCAGAACAATGGGGTCCGGCACTTCCTGCCATACAATGCCTCGAACGGTGCCATCTGCAGACTCTTCTGGTAGCTGTTATTGTAGGAGAACTCCACATACGGCAAACTCTTATCCCAGCTGACTCCGTACTGTAATGCACAAGCCCTCAACATATCCTCTAGTATCTGATTGGTCCGCTCTGTCTGACCATCTGTCTGCGGGTGATAAGCTGAGCTGAAGTGCAGCTTCGTGTCCATAGACTCGTGTAACTTCCGCCAGAAGTGTGAGGTGAACTGAGTACCACGATCTGACACAATCTTCTTCGGCACTCCGTGTAAGCACACAATCCGCTCCATGTACAACTCTGCTAGCCTGACGCCTGTGTAGGTGGTCTTCACTGGCAGAAAGTGGGCCACCTTGGTCAGACGATCAACAATCACCCAAATGGAGTCAAATCCCCTCTGTGTGCGGGGCAGTCCAGTGATGAAGTCCATGCCAACTTCTTCTCATTTCCACTCCGGGATCTTCAACGGCTGAAGCAATCCAGCTGGCCTCTGATGTTCTGCCTTGACTCGCTGACATGTGTCGCACAATGCCACGTGAGTCGCCACATCACACTTCAGTCCGTACCACCAGAATCTCTCCTTGATGTCCTGGTACATCTTAGTGCTGCCTGGGTGGATCGAATAAGCTGAGTCATGTGCCTCTCTCAGAATCATCTCTCTGATCTGCGCTATGTCTGGCACACATATCCTCTTCCCATGCCATAGAGTTCCCTGATCATCAACTCTGAATCCAGGGGCCTTTCCCAGTGCAACATTCCCCACAATCTCTCTGATCTTCTCATCCTATACGGCCTCTTGGCTATAGGTGCAGTGCCAGGTTTTAGTTCAATAATGAATTCAACATCTCGTTCCGGAGGCATACCTGGCAACTCGTCAGGGAACACATCCGGGAACTGGCTCACCACTCTGATATCTTCGGTTGTCGTCCCTTCAGCTTGATTGGCTTGGCCTTGCTCTGAGGAACTGGCTGCCTGATACTCCACCTTGTCACCGGACTCGGCTGTCAGCTGGATGGTCCTCGTAGCACACCTGATCACTGCATCATATCTGGTCATCCAGCTCATACCCAGGATCATATCAAATCCAAGGGTCTCCAGGACTATCGGACCTGCCTGGAACTCTACCCCCTTATTATGATGGGGACATGGGGGCACCGTAGAGTGGCCCGCTGTTCGCCTCCCGGTGAGCTTACTAGCATAGTGTTCTTCATGGGTTTCAGGGCTAGTAAATTCTTCTTCACAAAAGTAGCGGAAATGAAAGCATGCGAAGCTCCAGAATCAAATAAAACAGTGGCGGGGGTCGAATTGACAAGGAACGTACCCACGATGACATCAGTAGCTGTCTCCGCTGTCTCTGCACTGGTGTGGTTGACCTTGCCCCGAACGAGAGTCTGCGGAACACGACCTCCCTGCTGCTGACCCTGCGGCTGCCCAACTCTCTGAGTACTGCCCTGCTGGTTCTGTCCGGCGGCGTTCTGAATCTTCTTGGGGCAGACATTGGTGAAATGTCCCTGCTCGCCACAGTGGTAGCACACCCTCGGACCCACCGGTGTAGTGTTGACTGGACTGATGCGCTGGACTGGACTCGGCTGCACCTGGCTGCGCTGAGCTGGACCCATCTGTGGCTGACCCTGAGGACGCTGCTGCTGTGGCGCCCGAGGAAACTGAGGACGCTGCTGCTGGTACTGGCCACGACTGAGCAAACCGGACTGGCCCTGGAAGCGCTGCTGGCCTCCCACCTGCTGACTCTGTGGCGGTGCGAAGCGTGGACGACTGCTGCTGCCCACCTGCTGTCCCTGGAGCTTCCTCTTCTTGTCCTCCATCTCATGGCGCTTGTGCTCCAACATCAGCGCGCCGTCCACCAGCTCGTGAAAGGTCGGGAACTTGGTGCACATGAGCTGGTACTGGAGAGCATCCTGCAGACCGTCACAGAACCTGGCCTGCTTCTTCTGGTCGGTGGCCACGTCTTCTGGAGCATAACGGGCCAACGAGACGAACTTGTCACGATAAGCCGTGACACTCATCCCTTCCTGCTTCAGAGCCAGGAACTCCTTCTTCTTCAGAATCATCAAAGCCTCCGGCACGTGGTGTGCACGAAAGCTGCTGCAGAACTGCTGCCAGGTGATCTGCGTACCGGCCGGGCGTGAGGACTGGTATGAATCCCACCAATCCAACGCCGGCCCCTGAAGCTGCCCTCCGGCGTACAGCACCTTCTCTCTGTCATCGCACTGGGCGATGTCCAACTGTCTCTCCACTGCCTTGAGCCAGTCATCTGCCTCAAGGGGGTCGCTGGCCTTGCTGAAGGTCGGCGGGCGTCCCTTCAGAAATTCGCCCCTCTTGTCTCTGGGCGGTGCAGTTGCCTGGGGGTGATGTTGGTTCTGCTGGATCAGCCTCATAGTCTCAGCCATCTGCTGCATCATCTGAACTTGAGCATACATCAGCTGCTCAATGGTGGGGATCTGATGATTCGGATTCAGGTTCGGGGGCGGATTCTGGTGCGGAGGCTGTCCGCCCGCATTGCCCCCGGGGTGAGCCATCTATAATCACAAAGGTCAGATGTCAGATGATTAGTACGAGAAAATATATATATACCCCTGCTATCTAAACAATAAAGTCCTTAAGCCTTATTCCAACATCTAGATGGTTGCAGACAGGTGTCTACGCCCATCACAATCATTACAAAGAACCAAATCAAACATATGCATAATAACAATAAGTACAAGCAGGTAAAGGCATAAACTCACACAAGACTCGACTGTTAGATTTTTAAAATTTTTAAAACATGGGGGTCTCCTAGTAATTCGTCAACCGTACTATCTAGGCTGCGTTCCTACAGTCAGCACGGCTCTGATACCAATCTGTCACACCCGGATTTACACAAAACCCGAATGTGGCCATATGTGTGCCCAGGAAGTCCACAGACACATATAGCGAGCAAATATGGCAAAAATCAGAGTACAAAGCTTTATTCTCAACATAAAGTAGCGATTACATCAGAGTTTTGCATAAATGAAATACATGGATAGCGGAAGACTAATAAACTCTCTCTAAGTGTAGCCGCAATCCCACAGGGACTCTGACTGGGAGAACGCCAGCTCAGAAGTATGGCAAGTCCTCAGGAAACTCCACAGCATAATCAGCCTGACTCCAATCTGTTACCCGTCCGGGATTTTGCCCAAAAATAATAACAACAACAAGTGTAAGTAACAGAATTACTTAGCAAGTATAGCACGGGTGAGGAGGCAAAAGAGGCTTGACACTGGCTTAACTGCATTAGCACTTTTAGTTGGTTCATTTTAATCATAACTACTACATTAGATGAATCCCAGTTGTATCCCAAATTAATTAATGTAAGTCAACATTATGCAGTAATAAATATCATCTTCTAATCATGAAAGGATCCAGGCCACTCGTGACCCTGAGCCGGGCTATCATGATAGATCGTACACTCTGCAGAGGTTTCGCCCTTTTCCCACCAGTCGCGTAAAAGTTCAGAAGAACTTTGCACCCAACCACGCACATCGACACTTCCGAGGTGTGACTGCATAGGGACGCTACGAGGCTTTCACAAGACACCCTAGCAAGACAGTAGCCGCTGGAGTACTACAAGGTGGTGAGAACCTAGGCACCGAGATTGACTGACCCTCAGGGCGCAACGTGAGGGGGTCAATGGCATCCACGCACCGGCAAATCATGCCAACAAATGTAAATGGTGCAACGTGCGGAGCTCCCCGCACTCACGGAGGCTCCCAACACGGGACTGGGTCTAACGGGACCTAGCCGACGGGGCTACCGTCCTCGGTGGAATCCGAAATCACCCCGTGCCTTGCCTCCTACAACGCCGTAGGCCACTCGGTAACCACTGCCAAGCTAGAGACGTACAAGCTACTCAACCAAGACCAGAGCCATTATAGTTCCGGTGGCGGCGACAGGCTCCCAGGTTGCCGCTTTTACGAACCAGTCCTTAGGGAGAGACACTGGGGCCAGGCAAAACACGCAAGCCCCAGCTCCCTGATCCAAGTTGCTAAAAAGCAAGTTTTAATATTAAGGTTGAAGTGGACCATTAATACAAGTTTAACAGTTAAGCAAAGGTGACAGTAGTTGCGCCTAGCAAAATACTACCCATATGCAAAAACCCATAGGAATACAAGGACAGGGAAATAAATGCTAGGTGCAACCTTAATGGTAAACAGTATTAGACACATGCGTATGTAATGAACAGTGTATTAAAAGTGAGATAGGTAGCAAGGATTGTCCGTGCTAATACTTGCCTTCCTCGGAGTATGGCTGCTGCTGCGAGTCCTGCTCTGGCACGTCCTCAACGTACTCGAAGTCCAAAGCTACGGGCTCGCCGACTGGACACGAACATCACGCACGCATTCCGAAGCAATCATTACATGCAAACAATTTAATTCTATTAGAAACAGTACACCAACAGTAAAAACAGTACAAAAACAGGAGCTAGAAATAATCTACGCTTTGCTACGAACACATGAGCGCGAGAATCACACTAATCGGAGCTAAAACGAGAAAGTTATGGCGTTTCTAAGTTTCAGGGACTTGCTGGCAAGTTCCTGAAACTTCCAGGGGCTCATTTGCAAAACTGTCGGGGACGGCCGGAATTGACCGGTGTTGACCGGTATCTGACCTGGTCAGATCAGATCCTGGCCGCTCATTCTGAATCGGACGCCCAGGGAGCGGGTGGGTTTAAGTGGGAAGGGGAAAACTTGCAGAGGGTTATCCGGAAAATGGTCAAGACACAGAAATTTAACTAAAAATTACAGGGATCTCGAGGGACCTAATCGCATTCTAGCCGTCTTCTTCCTCGGGGCAGGTCAGGGGGGTCCGCCGGTGCTCCTGGGCGGCGTAGCTAGCCGGCGTTAGGGAGGAGAGGGAGGTCTGGCAGGGTGCGCAACAGAGAGGGAAGGAAGAGGGTGACGCGAGGAGCTGCTCACCGACGGTGCTGTTGCGCGGAGGCGGCCGGAATCGTGCCCTCGGCGGAGAACAGGGGGTCGGCGGCGAGGGGCACACGTGGTGGAGGCGCTCCGGCGTCGATTTGGCGACGAGAGGTGGTGGAGTGTAAGCGGCTCAACGCGAGGAAAGTCGCCCCGGCATCGGTTTCACCCGGCGAGCGACGGGGGCGTCGAATCGCGGCGATGGGAGACTGGCGGCGGCGCTCCCGTGGAGGAGCTTCTCCGGCGGCTCTGTAGGGGACGGTACGGGTCAGGTGGGACGGCGGTGAGGTAGTGTAAGAGGGAGATAGGAGCGAGGGCATCTCAGGAAGGTGCTCACCGGCGAACGGGGAGGGCTAGCGACGCCGGCGCTCGAGGATGGTCGGCGGTGGCTCGGTCTCAGCGTGGGCGAGGAGTTCTGGCACCGGGACAGCGACTTGAAGCGGCGGAGAAGCTTCAGTGCGACGAGGAGATCGTCGTGGCGGTCATGGCTTCGCCCGGTGGGCTTGCAGGGCAGCGAACCGCCGGCAATGGCGTCGGCCGCGAGTGGTTCTCGGCGGCGGTGGCGCTGAAGTGCAGGGAGGAGCGGCGTTGCGCGAGGGGCAAGGAGAGGCTAGGGCAGCGGGGTGGGCTCGGCTTAAAGGGGCGCGGATGCGGGGGTCGACAGGGCTGTGCTCGCCTAGGAAAGCGCTGGCGCGGCGGCGAGGATCACGGCGGCGCGCTTGCCGCGGGGGCGAGCGGGAGCCGGCTGCGGCGGCTTGGGCCGCGCGCGAGCTGGGCCGAGCGGAGCCGTTGGGCCGGAATGGCTGGGTGTGCCGACGGCGGGGTTGGGCCGAGGTGGCGCAGCTGTGAGGGGGGTGGGCCGACGCGGGAAGGCGCTGGGCTGGACCGCAAGGGAAGGGAGAGGGAAACAGGCCCGGGAAGGAGCTGGGTCGGGCGGAAGACTGGGCCGAGGCGGCTAATGGGCCAAGCGGACCGGTGGGCTTTCGGGGGAAAAGAGAGAAGGGGGTGTTGGGCCGAGCTGAAGAGTTGGAGGAGCAAAAGAAGAGCAGGCCAAGACTTTAGGGAGTAAAAACGAACCGGAAGGAGAGTTCAGGGATCAGAAACGAACTATGGGCCTAACAACTTTTCTAGAGCTCCAAACAAAGTGATTCAAATTTGAATTTAAATAAATTTAAATTCTTGTTTGATTCACAAGCAATACAAAAATAAATGCAGCAGCATGAATGCAACAATAAATGTTTCTATCACTTATATTTGATTTTAATTTTTAGAAAATTATTATTTAGCCTTTAATAAAATAGGTGAAAGCATTAAATAATTAATTAAATGCCAAAAATTTTAAATTGAGCATTTTTGGGTGTTACAATTACATTCATATCTTTAAATGTGCATGCATATATACTATAAAACACCTATATCTTATACTACACTCTTGTCTAGTTTGATTTAACTCAAAAAATAATTGTGTCAGCAGGAGAAATGAGGGAGAATGAACCAGCTGGCATCGTCCGTCTGTTCTCTCCCCCTCTACTATGACCACCAAGAGTAGGATTCCATAGACACGTGTACCTGGAGTTCACGTGGAGCTCCCTTCCCCATCTCGTTTCTCTGCCGGCTGCTTTCTCTATCCTTTCTCTGTACTACTTCTTTCCACTCGGACTCGGCTAAACACAACAGCATCAAGCAGAAGCTCTGCTTGCCTCCTCTGTATTGCTACAGAAACACTACTGCTTTGCCCAAATGCATGCTGCAGCTGCAAGGCCGCCGGAGTTGCATGATGCTGATTGCTGAAGCTTTCGCACCCGAGTGGCTCACCGGGAGCTCGAGGTCCTTTGTTGGCCTGGGTGGTCTCCCTCGACTTTGTATTCCTGCAGCTCAAATTCTTCATTACCTTTTTTTTATCCTGGCAAGGAGCGAGCCAAATTTGAGCTGTATGCCCGATCCTGAGCCAAATTCCTCCCGTCAATATCTTTTCTCAACGTTTTGTGCTGTTAGTTCATTATTTTGAAAGCTCTTGCATTCTGCCAATCCATCGCAGGACCGATGGGAATAGATGATCTCGTCGTCGTCAGTCATCCACCACTGCGTCCATGAGAAGTGGCGATGGTGAAGGACTTGGCTACTTGCCGGCACTGCCGTTGAGCTCCGTGCCAAGCCATCGCTTTCTCCCTCCTTAGCACAAACGTGATCCTTTTTTTGTTTGCTACCTGCCTCCTCCGAAGCCAAGAACCATAATCACCTTGGAGATCAGCAGCGGGGCTCGCTGTCGATTCTGGAGGAGTTGCAGCCAGTTGACAACGCCCACCCCGCCAGCAGCGTCGAGCTCTTCTACGACAACGGCGCCAGCTCTGGCCCTTGTTAGATCCTCTGCATGTTCTTACGATTGCTATTTGATTTTGTTGTGATCAAGACAATTATCTCCTTTTTATATTCTATATTTGATCTCGTTCTTGTTGGCTCGGGTTCGTTTTCTATCCTAATTGAGGCTGGTCGAAGCACTTTTTGTTTTTTCCGATTTTGGTTTTGATTCACACGTGAGTAGCCAGAGGATGTCTGTTTAGACCTAGGAAGGGACGACGGGCTGGAGGGAAAGAGGTGGGCGTTGCGACACCATCTGTTCTTATTGCTATTTCTTTGTATATGTACTCCCTCCGTATCGAAATATTTGTCGCCGTTGACTTTTTCTTACAACTTTGACCATTCGTCTTATTCAAAAAATTATCGCAAATATGCAAAAGGGTAAGTCAAGCTTAAAATACCTACAATAGTAAAGCATGTGACAAGCAAAATGAATGATACTTGCATAATATTTTGAATAAGACGAATGGTCAAAGTTGTAGAAAAAAGTCAACAGCGACAAATATTTCGATACGGAGGGAGTATTAATCCATATATCGTGTTGCCATGTCCAGATCATGATTTTCTATTCTGTTTATGTGTGCATATTCGGTTCCAACTTCTAGTTCGTAACTAAGTCGTAGCTGTGTCCGACGGACGTAGCAGGGACCGCCGACGTACCAAAAATTTAAGGGCAGAAAATAACATAACTTTAAGGGTCTTTATTGTAAATTTATTACCGCTGAATCAATTCTTGTTTTAGTATTAGAAAAGAAATAGATATATATAGGTAGAGATAGAGATGAGCTTCCCCTACCGCAATTCAATTTTTATGTGCTTATTCTTTTCTGTTTCACATTTATCCTACTTATCTTTTTTACCTGCAGTGATTTCAATTTTCTAGATGTCGTTGCTTACAAATATTTCAGATTAGCTCAACACCACAAAAAGGGTTGAAGAAACATTTTTTTGTTTGGATCAATCACGCTGTATTTTATGATGAAAAGATTAATAAAACATAATTAATCCAATAACTCTACTTCGAGATGTATAATGGCTGTGTTTAGGAATTCGAACATATTTGATGTATTATACTGTTGTTGTTGTTTTTTTTTTTGAGAGGATGATGTATATTCTACTGTTTGTGAGCATACTTATGGACTTATGGTAGTGTTTGCTAGCCTGCGCAAGGTTTGTTCCTTTTGGGTCAGCTTGGCCCATTGGAAGGAGTTCATGGCCCAGTAAACATGCAAGCTCTTCTTTCTCTCCGCTGCTGATGAAACTATGCGGCCCACAGCCCACAGAGGGGAGCACGGAAAGCCCAGTCTCTCTGTGCCGCCGCCGCCGCTCCTCGTTTGCTTCAACCCATCCGCCGCCGGCCGTCAAGATCAGCCAACCTGTACTCCGGATTTGCCCGAGGTAGGTTTACGCGACCAACCTCTCCTCCTTCGGTCCTTTTGAGTCTCTGATTCCCCCCTTTTGAATCGAGTTGCAGCGGGAGAGATGATGATGGCGCGGCGGTTCGTGAACATGGTCGTGGCGAACAAGAGCGCCGTGTGCTCGGTGCACCGCCTGAACGTCTCCGAGCATCTCTTCTACCCGTCGACGGCCGAAGCAGAAGCTGCCAAGCCAGAGGTATCGAGACTGCGGGCACTGCCTGCGCCGACCACCAGCTTCCAATCGACGTCCAACGGTCATAGGCGTGAGCGTCATGACCTTTTCGCGCTGGTGAGCCCCCGGAGCAGCGAGAGCAGGATCCTCTGGAGCAGCCCGTCGGAGGTCACCGTCCTCTACGACGTCGACTCCCACTCCATCTCCGCGCTGCCAAGCCTCCGCTACAAGGGATACCATCCCATCGTAATCTCCATCGACGGGAGCCCCGATGCCCCCGAGGAGGATCTCTACGTCATGAGCTCCGCCCCTGCGTCACCCTACGCATCCAGCTTCCAAGTCCTCAGGTTCGTCCGCCGCAGCAACTACAGTGCATTCCCAAATCTTGCCGAGAGCTGGAGCTGGCAGTGGGAAACCCTTCCCCGGCCGCCACTGCCCAAAGACGCCAGCATCTGCTCGCACGCGGTGCTCGACGACGGCCGCACCATTTGTGTCACGGCCGCCCCGCGCGGCTTCGCTGGCACCTACTTCTTTGACACGGTGGACCGCCGATGGGTCCAAGCCCCTGAAGACTGGGATCTGCCATTCTTTGGCGGAGCCGAGTACCTTCCCGACCACAAGCTCTGGCTTGGCCTCGACTCGGAAAGCCGACACCGACTGTGCGCGTTCGACCTGTCTGCAGGTGCGGACAAACCACCGGCACTGAGCCTTCAATGGGAAGATGGAGTGGAGACACCAGAACAGTGGCGCCCATTGAAGGGCTCCCTCCTCAACCTTGGGGAGGGCAGGTTCTGCGTCTTCAAGATTATCCTTGATAGCCCCCCTAAGGGTGAATGGGATGATTTATCTGATCAGGTCAATCTGGGAAGGCTGCTAGGTCTTCTCACTGGCGTGGAGATCAAATCGTCTTCTTCAGAAGGGAGGCTCAGTATGGTCACTCACAAGTCTTTGTATTACAATTTTATCGGGGACCAGATTAATTGGGTTCTTTAAATCAAATCAAATTATCACTTCTAGGCCTATCAAAGGGCTTGCTCCCTCCCCTTTTGTAGTAGTGGACTTGTGTCCCCTTAGGGTGTCGTGGGTTAATAATAGTTTCTGCTGCCAGTAGTACTGTAGTAGTGGATGCATCAGCTATTTGTAACAGTACCAAACTTATCTTGTGAGTGAGAACTGATGAGTGAGGGAGGCACGTCTGATGCTTCATTCACTTTGATTTACTAGCTGCTTGATTATCCAAATATTGTTGTTCAGTAATTCTTGCTTCTTTTTAATTTTCACGCCATGTTTCTGCTCCTGTTTGTGTGTTCTCTGTTTTTCATGAAGCCACTGCTATGCATGCATTTCATTCATATCAACAAGGAACTGCTTCCATTTTCATACTGAAGAGCAGCCTATATATGCACATGTAAAGAACGAATAACCAAGTGCCAGGTCTTAAATCTGGTGGGGATTATGTATATGCGATTTTGAATAGCTGAATTCAGAACTATATGCCCGATTTGTACTTTTCTGTCCATTAGATTTCCTAGGAACATTTGCACTTTTTTGCCCATTAGATTTTCTAGGACGACCTAGCATCCTTTGCAATCTTTTATCTATCATCTCACAATTTTCATCTCTCTATGTTCAATCATATTGTCCATTGCTCTTCATAACTACAGGTAGCGAAAAGGTGTAGAAATTGTGGCCCAAATTGTTATTTCATTTGAAAGACGTGTTTTGTTCTTGAACCGTCGGAGCGCTCTCAGCGCAACAATATGCTGTTCCGAATAAACCTACAACCTTTTATTTGTGCCTTTTGATTCAACTGGACTCGCTAATTGAGTGACATTTCTTTGTTAATTTTGCAGTAGTGTCATGTGAGTGACACTACCTATACACCTAGAAGCTATGGTCATTTATGTTCCGAATTTCATATTCTGTTTTTTCTTTGTTCTAATCTTAGTGGCAAGTATAGCTGTACTACATTTGTTGAAGTCTCTTATGTATGCGGTGATTAATTATTTCGAAAAAATAAAAAATACCAGCAAGCATGCAGCACAACAACGGTGAAGAAGTTTTGATAGTTTGACTAAATAATCTTCTCTATTATGTTGTCATGCTTTCATGGACTGGCGTTGTTTTGTCGGGGAGTATATTTCCCATTGTCATAGGCGTGAATGAATTTGCATTGCACATGTGCTTTCCTTCAGTCTTGATTTATATATAATTACTGGTGTTGGATTTGCATTGCACGTGTGCTTTCCTTCAGTCTTGATTTATATATAATTACTGGTGTTGGTTTGTCGGAGTACTTTCCCATTGTCATCGACATGAATGAATTTGCATTGCACGTGTGCTTTCCTTCAGTCTTGATTTATATATAATTACTGGCGTTGGTTTGTCGGAGTACTTTCCCATTGTCATAGACGTGAATGGATTTGCATTGCACGTGTGCTTTCCCTCAGAGTCTTGATTTGAATATACACCATTACAATTCTTTGTCATATTTGTTCAGAAGAGATACTGCATGCTTTGCCTTATTCTAGCTGAAGGTACTGATTTTATGCTACTATACTTATATTATGGGCATGCATGCATAGCTTCATTACGTAAAACGAGCATGGTAGCATTTGTTGGGTGCTACAAATATTTTTTTTGTGTGTACTATCTCAGTTGCGCCGGCCTGTTCTGGTGTGAAGAGCTTTAGGTTTTGACATATAGTTTACTACACTTTATTTGTTTTCTTTCATAGGTTTGTCTACTTGATCAATTGTCATATTAAGTTGCCAAATCATACAAGTTTCTGCCTGGTTTGTATTATGAATTGTAACATGGTTCAGAAATCAGTGTGTATTAAACTCTACTAATTCATGCTTATTTACTTGATAATATAAAATTATGTTCCACTATATATTGTTCCCTTCCCATTAGATAAGTATGTATATTTTCTTTTCTACAGTACGTCTCTCTCTTCCGCGTTTCCATGTGGCATGTTTTGTAGTGTTTGGTGAAAGGTGTTTGTCCATGAAATCTGCAGTTGTGAAGGGATGCGAGTCATCTTCAACTACAAATAGGCCATTCAATGTAAAACATCACTGCCTTATGCCATTCCCAGAGCGTCCTAATTTTGCACCAGTCATTCTTCTCTGCATGTAATCTTCATTACAGAGCAGATAACACTCTTTGAGCCTACCTTATGTACGTTTTGATGCTCCCCGAATGTTTTAACATCTACATGATATAATCATGTATTAACCTTACCCTTAGGCTCTCCGCAGTGTGTGTTTGGAGTGATGCCCCAATCTTCTCTCTCTATTTTGGGCATCACTCTACACACTATGTCTAGCGATGCCCATTCCAAGCGATGCCTGAAAAAGCTGGAGCGAGGCAAGCTCTTGCCTCGGTGCCCAGTTTTTAAACATATGTCCTGTGCTCAGCTGTAGCAAACGGAGGCAGTTGAGAGCTGAACTGAGGTAGCAAACGTGCGGTTGATTTCTTTTTACTTCATGCGGGCCCCGCTCTTGAGATAGCATCGGTGCTGAATTTTTTACCACACTGCAACATGGAAGGAGTGACTCCAGTTTTTTGACCGTGGGACCCAATTTTTTTTAGCACCGCTATCACGCTGTGGAGGGCCTTAGTAGGATATTAACTCACAATTAGCGGTGTTCTTCGATCTATTTCTGGGGGAACAAGTGCATATCTATGAGACATGCATGCTATTGCAATGCAACCTAGGTTCAATTATTATTGTTAAGCATAATTAAACTTGGGCTTTCACATGCAGACATGCAAGCATGCATCACAACGGACCCTCCACCTCTTGATGTTTCTCTTCCAAGTCAAACTAATTTGAGAAAACCCCATTTTTCTAATATACATCTCCAAACTATTTTGGTTTAATTTCTTGTCTCCTATAATAGCATGATATTTTTTATTAAATTAGGTCAAATCCTTGTAGGGTGTCATGGCAGGACTAATGGAAGGAAAGGATCTCTTTTGTATATTAAGAGAGAGATTGCAACGAATATCACAACAAATTTGATTATCGGTGATTTGGATACTTTGAAAAATGGCAAAATAGGCAATTCAATCCTTGAACTTTACACCAAAGGTCAAATTGGTCCCTTAACTTTCAAATAGGTCAAATTAGTCCCTTAACTTTCATTTTCGGGTCAAACTCGTCCTTTTGCTGTAGTGCTATATGTTAGCATGAGACTAATATGAAAAGTCCATTTTACCCTTAACTCATGTAGGTTACATGTATATGCTTATAGTAAGCAATTTATGTGTTCCTCTTTACTTCAAAATTTATATATGTATTTCTCAACTGATATATAAAAAATTTATGCTACATGATTTACTCATGGATCATTGCCTGTCAGTTCTATTGCCTACTCATTACATTTTGTATTGTCTTGATAGATTGTACAAGTAGGTCAGTGCTCCCATGTCATTATTTTGGTTCAAATCGACATGGCACGTGTAGTAATTTATGATCAATAGCAGCTACACGCGTGCAGCGGCAACGAGGAACCAGGTGCAGCAACGCAGGGCTTGGGTGGTGGTAACACGACGTTCGGATCGGCTCGCCTTCGTTACATATATATGCAGCGTCTCAGGGCATGCACTCTATGTCAGATGGGAATTAATTTGAACCGGATAAAACAATGCTATGTAGACAAACCATATAGTAATCCTGCTTAGTTTATGATTGGACGAAGTGAATAGACGAGGGAAGTAAAATATATTCTTTTTCCTATTTTGAATAATTGAGGGGAAACCAAGGGTAAATATGACTTTTCCCATTAATTAATGATAATATGGAGACTCATATCAGCATAAGGACATGTTTGATCCAAAAATGATAATTGAAGGACTAGATTGACCATTCAAGAAGTTGAGGGACGAATTTGACCCATGAACTAAAGTTCACGGATCATATTGGCTATTTTGTCAAAAGCGAATAGTTTGCAAAAGTGGCCAATATATTTTACTTAATAATTGAATTTATAATTGATTATTATAATAATGGCTAGTCATTTTATACTCGTGTGGATAATTAAAAAAAATTAGGATAAATCACCAAATTCTTGAACCGATAAATGTTTGCCTGGCCTCTCCTTGATTTTCTCTCCAGTTCGGTCACTGGATTCAGCTGACCGTGTATCCCACCTTAATGTGTACACGGTCCATATTGGAACCATAGGATATGAATGAAAAGAAAAACTCACAAAACTGGCTCGTGTAGCTTTGCCCATGACTCTGCAGGCATGTGGCCGTGAGTTTATCTTCTTGCTAACAAAACAAGTTCGTTGAAAACGACAGCGTGTACCATACAGTAAATTTGAAGCCTGCTACGCGTGTACCATACAGTAAATTTGAAGCCTGCTACTATACCATCATACATCTTAGTTCTATGACAAACTATGACATCAAACCAAAAACAATGTCTCTTTTTATATTCACCTCTCCCAGCTATATATGTAGAATCAGCGAATATGACAACAACCCTGCTATCTTAGCTGAAGAAAGAAAAAAGACAGATATTTTATACAACTATCGTGTAGAGACATTATTCCCTCAAGAAAAAAAATGTATAGAGGTATTAAATCCATGTTTTTACAGACTACAGCCCTCCACTGACGATACAACATACTATTCAATTTGTCTTCGAAATTCAGCTATCATAATCTTCCCTCCTTGGCCTTGGCCCAGAACGAGGCTTCCTGGCCGGCGTATCACGCCCAGTGCTCCATTAGTGATGCCACCATCGCCGCTAGTATATGAACAGATAAAGAAAAGGAGCATTCGTGGGTACCTATCCGTTTACATCGATAGGCATCGGTCAGCCTTTGCACGTAGCATAGGCTGTGTTTAGTTGTAAAAAGTGAAAGAGAAAGTTTGGAAAAAATGTCACATCGGACACTGTAGCGCACTATAACATTTTTTGTTTGTTTGTGGTAAATATTGTCCTATCAAGTAGGCTCAAAAGATTCGTCTCGTCGTGTACATCAAAACCATGTAATTAGTTTTTTTATTTATCCACGTTTAGTGTTTCATGCATTAGGAGAAAGATTTGATGTTATAGGTGAATAGTGAAGTTTGGAAAGAAAATTTTGACAGCCTTTGGGAAGTTTGGTGATGCGATGGGAACTGAACACAGCCTATAGCAAGTCGTCGCACCAGAGCACACTAGTTACTTGGTGCCGGCAGGTAAGCGCTGACCATTCTATCTCTCCCAATCCACAGCTTTAATTATTTCCTACCCGCGCACTAACGAAGTAACGATGCCATCCATACACACATGCATGCATTCCACAAGTTTTAGAGGCCCGCCAAACGTGTCGCACAGCGCTACTAGCAAGGGGAATAGCTCGCCGCCGGCAGCGACTAGACCAGCCGCCCACTCCACACCATCCATGACCGTGAGCACGCGCGTTGCCCTGCTGTATGTGATCAAACCCTCACTTTGCTAGGCACGTCTCGCGGCCACATCATATACGCACGGGAGCTCCGGATCAAAGCACGCGCGCGGTTCAACCACTCAGGAAAAGACCGGCCTTTTCATCAGTTCATCACTGGGACGCAATCGCATGGAAGCTAGCCTGACGGCCTCATCTGATCCAACTATAAAATCCATGGGGGCGGCCAAAGTCTCTGCATCGCCCATCATAACACAGCCTGTTTCTACTTTCTACACAGATCAGATCAGATCAGATCAGATCAACAGGGCGTGCGTGATGGTCATCTGCGCGAAGGCGACTCCGCTAGGAATTGTACTTGTGGTTGCCGCCGCGTCGTCGTTGCTTGCGCCGGTGGGTGAGTGCCGTGCTGCTCGGAAGGACCTCGGCATCAACCTTGGGAATGGCCTTGGGATCGGGATTGGGATCGGTGTAGGCGCAGGGGTTGGTGCCGGGGGGTCTGGCTCGGGCTCCGGCTCTGGTTCGGCATCTTCATCTGGCTCCGGTGGCTCGGGTTCAGGTTCAGGGTCTGGCTCGGGCTCGGGATCTGGATCAGGGTCAGGAGGAGGTCTGGGACTTGGGGTTGGTGTTGGAGTTGGTATAGGTTTAGGTGGCTCAGGTTCAGGGTCTGGATCAGGCTCAGCGTCAGCGTCTGGCTCAGGCTCCGGATCAGCGTCGGCTTCTGGTTCAGGTTCAGGCTCGGGCTCAGGAGGGGGCCTTGGGCTTGGACTCGGTGCTGGAGTTGGTATTGGATTAGGAAGTAGTGGTAATGGTGGAGGTTCAGGGTCAGCTTCGGCTTCAGGCTCTGGGTCAGGGTCTGGAGGTAGTAGTTCAAGTGCTGGATCAAGTGCTTCGTCTTCTGCAGGTTCTAGTTCAGAGTCCAATAACGCTGGGTCACACGCTGGGTCCAGTGCAGGATCCAGCGCCGGTTCTGGGTCCAGTGCAAGATCAAGCGCAAGGTCTAGTGCAGGGTCCCGAAGTGGGCAAGACCGCCATTGATATATACAGTATGTCTTACGTACTTTGAAGACCTGGTTCTCTAATAATCAACTAAACAGATATGGATGGGTATCAACTAGCACGTGTTTCGTGTATTGCAATCTGATTTTACATGTGTGCATTTTGGCTATATATATAGACTCGCATATCTTTTCTTTGAAGGGATGAGTTGTGTCCTCTTCCCCTGAAGTTAAATTCAAAAACATTTGTTATGAAGTAAAACATGTTTAATATTTCCCACATTGCTATAATATAGGTTGACACGGAATCCATCATCCATGTGTGGTCAAACCTAGATGTATCCCAAATTATTGAGAAATAGCTGTTCAGAGTATGTTTTCACGGGCATGGCCAAAGCTTATTACACGGACCAAGTACGCCTGTGCCTGTATATGTGGCTGAGTTACCCATGTGTGTGTGTGTATAACAGTTGGGATATATATATATATATATATATATATATCCCAACTGTTATACACGGTAACTGTTATATGGGTGGTCAAACATAGTTGTATCCCAAATTACTGAGTATAATAGCCTGCCTGTTTTTCCTATTTGTAACAGTTGAGTTGGTAACAAACTCGAAAATGACATTGTCAACGGAGGAGGAATATCAATCGGAGGCGTCAACGCTGAGGTTGATTGCACAAAGTAGGCAGAAGAACAGGACTAGCACTAGCTTACAAGGCTTACAAGTAATCCACTAATCATATACATCCATCCATTTTAGCTAAAACTAAAAGGATAAAAGCAAGAGCTTCCAGTATCTTCCAGTGACCTGTCCCATCAGAAAGTGAGCTAGCCCTCAAAATCAAAACCACGTCACTTTTCAATGCGGTGACCATTACATTCCTTCTCGTCGCATGCAGGAGAACTGAAACGTGTCACTCCCTCGGATGGTCTCAGACTGAGCTCACTATGCAAGGCCCATTCCTTTCCACCGTCCTCGCTCCACTACACTCTCGACAAGACCACTACCAGAAGCAAATCCTGCCGTCCAATTGCCACGACACCACACGTTCATGCGCACCAATGAGCCAAGCACCCTATCTGTTAAGCTCCCCTTCTGGTTCCGGCCGGTTCTATAAATGCCTCTCCATCCCAAGCCCATGAGCATCATCAGAGCATGCACATAATAATTTGAATCAAGTAGCAAAGCCAAAACCACAGGTGAAGCGTGTATTCCTAGCTTCTTCCAAGATGTCTCGCCCTCAAACCGTGACCATTTTCCTCGGCACCGCCGTGCTGGCTGCCCTTGTTCTCACGCCCGAGGGCCGCATTTCTCGCAAGGACCTCAGCATCGACCTTGGCGGCAGCGGAGGTGGAGGCATCGGGATCGGGACCGGGATTAGCATCGGCATAGGTGGCGGTGTCAGTGGCTCCGGCTCCGGCTCCGGCTCCGCGTCCGGGTCTGGTTCAGGTTCTGGCTCGGCATCCGGGTCAGGATCAGGCTCTGGCTCGGCGTCAGGCTCCGGGTCCGGCGCCGCTTCGGGTGCAGGCTCGTCAGCGGGCTCCGGTGCAGGATCATACGCCGGCTCTGGCTCTGGCTCCGGTGCTGGATCAGGTGCTGGTTCTGGCGCGGGTTTAGGCTCTGGATATGGGCAAGGACAAGGTGAAGGCCAAGGCCAGGGCCAAGGCTCTGGGTATGGTGAAGGTCATGGCTCGGGCCGCGGACAAGGTTCAGGTTCAGGGTCTGGCTACGGTGAGGGATACGGCGAGGGCCATGGCCAAGGAAGCGGCTCCGGTCAAGGATCGGGCTACGGCGAAGGTTACGGCGCTGGTCACGGGCAAGGCTCCGGCCAGGGGTCAGGATCCGGCTACGGTGAAGGCTATGGCTCCGGCCACGGGCAAGGCTCCGGCTCCGGGTACGGTGAAGGGTACGGGGAGGGATCAGGCAGAGGATACGGTTATGGTTCAGGCTCAGGCTACGGCGAGGGACACGGCTACGGGTACGGTTCTGGACACGGCAAATAACACATGAACAAGAGCTTGCATTGCCAATGCCAACCCCAGTGTGTGGTTGATGTTCTCTGTTGTCGTATCCGTAAAATAAATCCGTATGAGATGAGTTATGTATAAAGACCATGCATGCTCACTGTTGTAACTTTGTAAGCTGTAACCATCCAGGCCGGGTTTGATGAGTGCAAAGCGAAGTCCAATCAACTTCTCTTGCAGTCGTTTCTTTCTCTTTTCAGATTCAGAAAAATGTATTTTTGCAGGTTTGCAGCTTATGTTTGATTCACAAAAATCTGCAACGAAACCGCCTCTGTTGCACGCTTCACTTGCACCGGCGGGTAGCCTCGCGGTTCCACTTCCCACGCACCGATTCTGGACCCACGCCCGCTCGCCATTTCGTAGTTCTGAACAACCGCCCGCCGGCCCGCGCTTCTCGTTCTTCCCGGCCGTGTCCGGCGACACGACCTGGCAGACCGTCCTCGCCGTCGCGGGGATCAAACGGGGGCCATGGCCAACCCCGCCGCGACCTCGCGGCGCTCAGCCCTGTCGCTTCCTCTCCTCCTCTGCATTTCGCTTCTGACGACCACCACCACTCAGGCGCAGCCAATCCTCATGCCTTCCTTCCTCTTCGGCTGGTCCGGGGGCAAGGCGGCGTTCCGCGCCGGCGACACCGCGGCGATCACGATCATGGCGCTGGACCTCCGGGACCCCGCCAGCCTGCGCCCGTCGCTCTCCTTCTGGCTGTCGGTGAAGGGCAGGAGGGGCAACAGCACCTACGTCACCGACGTCGCGGCGCACCTCGGCGACGACCCCTCATCCTGGAGCATCACCTTCGTGCCCCTCCGCGCCGGGGAATTCGTCCTGCTCGTGGACGAGGAGAGGTTCAGCGTCGGCGAGTCATCGCTCCGGTTCACCGTCGCCGCCGCCGCCGTGCACCCGTCCGCGTCCCGGGCGTCCTGGACGTTCGGAGACGGCGGCGCGCGCGCCGACGCGGGGTCGAGGGTGTTCGTGTCCGTCTTCCCCCGGGACGCCTTCGGCAACGGCGTCGCGCGCGGCGACGACATGCCGGAGTACTTCAAGGTGTCGGGCTCCTACGTCAACGGGTCAGCCGTGGAGTTGTTGGATTTTCATTACAATGGGTGGGTTCAGGATGGGCGCATCGGCCTCGAGTTCAAGTCAAATGTTGCCGGGGACTTCTTGGTGCATGTTTATGGGGACAACAGGGAGCTACGCGATTCGCCTCTGATGCTGACAGTGAATCCAGGTACTACATGGTTTTATTTAGAATCTTGGTCTGATCCCAACAAATTTCCTCTTGATGAATATCTGGTAGCTCCAATTAATGTGCAAGTACTACAACATAACAGTGATGTTTCGTTACAAACGATGCAGAAACAGAAATATGCTAAGCTATGCCGCAGCAGATATGCTAATGTATCATTACAAATGTGTCAGATCTCAGATATGCTTATTATGTATGCAGATGTGCATTTTGGTGGAGATTTCGATAATCTTGCAATGTATTTTTACATATTTCAGGTGTCCTTAACATCGCAAAAAGCACATGCTGCTGGAAGCATGGAATCAATACTTTGCAGATATTTTCCAAGCTGGAGATGTTCATATATCAGAAGGACTCATTTGGAAATATTGTTCCGGAGATTCATCCATTTGATGCTCAAGTAGTTGAGACAACCTCAAAGTTGTCCATCCCAATAGTAGACCTTACAATGGAAGCGGTAGCTGATGGAGTTCAGCTCTTATCTTTTAATGTTGCACAGACTGGAGAATTTATGCTCACAGTTTTTGATGCTCAGCTGAACCAAAGAGTTTCCATTACAGAGTATATGTTTAATGTTTTTGTAGGTACGCATCTATACTCTTTAGTTTTAAAAAAGTATTGCTTTATCATTACTCAAGATGATCAATTCCTGATCCTGAAGCCGATTCTTTCAGGATATTGCAATGGATCAAACAGCTTTGCAAATGGTTCAGGCTTGGCACATTCTGTCGCTGGTTTAGCATCACACTTAGCAGTTTTCTTGGAGGATGACTACAACAACCCTTCTCCAGTCGAAACCGCAAGGCTTCAAGTGAAGATTTTAGCTAAAAATGGCACACCCTACCCAGACGACCCAACAATATCACAAGGTAATGCTGTATAACCATTTAACAGTTTAACATCCTGTTAATCTGAAAATTCTTTTTGCCTATAGAGACGATATTTATGGCAGGAGAAATTTCTTTTAATTTAGGTCATGATAAACTCTCAAAATTTATTGTTTCATATACTCCTCAATTTGCCGGGGAATATGAAATATGGATACTCTGTGGGAATATAGTGCTAAATGGTGGAAATCCATATGCCATGACAGTTTTGCCAGGTCTGTTAACGCTCTCATATGTCTTTTTTATCAATCTTTTTCACATTCATGTAATGCATGAATTCACAATCATTCAGTAATGTCAATTGTGTTTCTTGATTTTTGATATGTTGATACTGTCTCACAAGCAGTGTGTATATGAGGATTTGAACGGGTCATATTCAAGTGAAATATCAAACCAATTGACAGCTGAAATAATTCTAACATTCATGAACCCCCAATTACAGTTTCTTTGTTGCTTCGTAATAAAGGGCAATCACCTTAAAAGATGCCAACTAGTTATGCAGCTCACATACAGTCAACTAATGAGAGGCTTGTGTCTTTTTTATCCAACAGTTGACCTCTAACTTCCCATACCATAACCTTTTCTTTTCCTAGGTGCAATCAACCCGTATTTGTCAAGTATTGTCAAGTTTGACCCCAAAGTCAAAATATCAGTTGAAAATGAAGTTGATATTCAACTCGTTGACTCATTCATGAACCCGGTGGTATCTTTCGAGTCAAAAGTGAGACTTGAGCTAACATCTGCAAATATAGGAACCCCTGTAAATACTGAAAGTTTTGTGGCAAAAGATTTTGTCGACAACAGAGATGGATCATATACTGCTCGTTATGCGGCAAACAACCTTGGTTCATATGGCATATGTGTTCGATTTGAGGATAAGCAGCTAGCTCCATGTCCATTCAAAGTCAATGTTCTCGCAGGTAATTTTTAGTCACTTTTAACACAAAAAAAGAAAATAAATTGGTTATATGATAAATGTTGTTAAGCTATAGTTAATAGAGAATTAATTGTCTCTATATACTAAAACGTTTTGAGCATTCCCAATCTCAACTGGCTTTTTGTCCAGTAACTGTGATGAACTGTATCTCTTTGCAGATGAATACTTTTCAGATGTAAAAAATGATAATGTTTCAGTTTGGGAGGATGGATCAGTTTCCTTCGATGTACTGTCAAATGACCACATTGCAGGAAGTAAAGCCGAAATAGCTAACTCATCTTCTGTAAGTTTATGCTATGAAATATGCAACTCTTAATTTCTCCAGATTAGTGATAGTCTCTTCCTCTTTACTTTGGCAAACCTGTCATCAACCCTTGCAGCTGCACATGCTAAGCATCTAAACTGAGTTTTTGAAATGTAATTTGTGAACAATTTAACTACATGCTCCCACAAAAACAAAGGAACTTGTGGCAAAAAACATTATATTGCAAACAATTTGAATTTTACAATATTACTAGTACTGTGATCGGAGAAACATTTCAGTTCTTTTTCTTGGCGATGCAGACAGCGCAATCTCTAGCTACGGCTTGGTGATGCACACAACCCGGTCTTTATTGCAAATGTTCAGCCTACAACTGATTTCTAATAGGAAGCTATAACATGAAGAGAAATTTACTACAGAATTTCCAAGTTATTTTATTTCCTCATTACTTCACTTTTAATGTCAATTTTTCTTTTTCTCTGAAGCCACTCCATGGATCAGTCCTGCAGTTCAACAACGTGTATCGTTACACGCCTTTTGAAGGATTCTTTGGGAATGACTCATTCTCATATACAATATCTGATGAGCATAACAATGTTGTCACTGCAACAGTTTTCATATCTGTTCTCTGCATACCACCTCAGTTCATATCTTTACCCCAGAAGTTGCATGTTACTGAAGATACCATTGGCCCACAATTTGGGTACGCCATACTGTTTTCTACCTAACTACTGTATACTTGTATTTATTTTTATTGTTTTATCCTCTTTTATTCCCTTTCTATTTAACGAAATATGGATATGTTTTGGCAGTGGATTTACAGGGATCAAGATAGTGTATTCAGATATAACAGAAAACATATCTGTCATAGTTAAAGCACAGTCTGGAAATGTGTCTCTTGCTCTAATGCCAATGAAGCTTCAACAGTCGTCAGATGGTGTACTTTCAATCGGCAGGGGAGGTAGATCTGGCAAAGACCTGATACTAGAAGGAACAATAAAAGCGATAGATGGAGCACTGCAATTTTTGCAGTACATTGGGTACTAATCAAGAATCTGACTCTTCCTAGTCTTGTACAAGCCCTGATATTCTACAAGAATCTTGCTAGTCTTTTGCTTATAATAACCATATCACCATGTGCAGAAATAAAGACTTCTATGGAACTGATGTTATAGCGCTACATGCCATGGCCAGAAATGGTGTACAAGATGCTCAGTTCCCGATCTCCGTTGAGCCAATCAATGACCATCCAGTGATACTAGCTCCAGGATCAATTTTCTTGGGTGGGGACGAATCACTGAAAGAACAGATCTATGAAAAGAGCAGGGATACATTTCAATTCAACATTGTTGAACCTGATCTTCACAATTTCCCAGGTACTTCATGTGTATTATAGTTTAAAGATGTTGAATGAGGAATCTATTTTCATAGTTTAGGTACATGGTGCTGTTTTATGCATTGCCAGACACAAAAGCCATGTTTCTAAACTGAGATTTTACCAATTTCACAGGGAACAAGTCTGATTTTTCACTTGTGTTCTCCCTAGAAGTGTTTGATGGAACGTTGACGCTGAGCCTGCCAGCCAGCACCATTCCCACTGCGGAGGTCAAGACCGAAGGTGCTAACCATTGGCAGCCGCTTCAGACATATGTGATCATTGCGAATCACTTTGAGTTTAAAGGAACTGCCATCAGATTCCGTGGGATGGTCCAGGACTGCAACAATGCAATGCAGCAGTTGCATTACCAAGTAAATATTCAATCGGATCATTTCATCTGTTCATTTCATGGATCTCCATTTCTTTCATTAATTTTAGCAGAATTTCAAAGTTAATACTTGTATTTTTTTTCACATAGACTCAGGCACTTTTAAAATGGGCTCATCTTTTCCAGGACAATTGGTGATTGATTGAGTAACTAATTGACAAAAAAAGGATAGGAAAATGCTGTTTCTTCTCTTCATAAGGATATACTCAGAAAAGTGTGAGCTATCTTGTTTCTCTTGCAGGGTCCAAGCCATGGAACAACGTTATCCATCACTGTAAATGATCTGGGAAACTATGGATGCTACCCTGACTGTTCAAAGATGATGGGGACGCCACTATCCACTACAAAGACTATCCGTCTAGTCAAAACAGTCAAAGCAAAACTTAAGAACCCAATAAGAGATCGCAGTATGAAATCTCATAATATTTTTGTTGATGTTTTCGTTTTTCCAGTGGTGGTGATTTACGGCATCTCCTGTGCTGAAACTTGGAATCCTCACCCCCCATATATATATTTTTTTTGAAAAGGGAAGTTTATGCCCCCACATAATATGGAACTGATCTTCGACCTGTGCTATTATATTTTCAGTGGTCGGATGGCTGGTGGTAATTGAGATCCTGACAATGCTATGCCTTGGTGTTGTTCTTCTGTGTTTCCTCTTCAAATGCATTAGAGCTTTGAACGTTGAACGAAGGGATCGGATCAACGATGAAAGGCGCACACCATCACCTCGGCATGTGAGTGCATTTCTATCTTAAACTTGGAAGCAGGGTGTGCGCACATCCATCGTTTTGGCCTACTTCTTTTAATCTCTTTCCGATGCGTTTTTGTTTGTTCTGGGAAAAAAAAGAGGGCTGCTTCGCCATCACAATCCGAGGACGTCGTACATTGCTCTGCACCACCATCAGCTGGAGTCCCATCTGGTGCAAACAGATCGTGTTTTCGTCAGAGGTAAACACCGTTACTCACTTATCTTGTTATCAGAAAATTATTTTGTTATTCAGTTATAAAAAGTTTATTCACTTATCTTGCTATCAGAAAATTCTGTTGTTATTCAGTTATAAAAATGTTTGTGCTGGGATTGTTTGCGTTTATAGTCCTCTAATGGCTGTTAGTCACGTGATGTCAGGTCTTTACGGTCACGCAAGCAAGAACTGGAACTCCAGCCAGCCTCCGGGATCAGGAACAACGGAAATCAAGATGGCATTCCTATAACAGACAAGGACGAATACGTGTTTGATAATTCACCCTAGAATGTTCGTCTGAACCAAAAGCATTTTTCTTCTAACAAGATGGGTTTGCATGTAACCCTTTTATTGACAGCCATCACAGATTGTTAGCGTTTCATGGGCATGTTCACTATTAAGAATACCCCTAGAAGTTGAACAAAAGGAAGCAACTTCTCAGCCAGAAGTTTCTTTTTATTTTCCTTTCTGTTCTGTTTTTGTTTACTGGCAGATAGAAGCTTCCTCATACAGGCAAAGAGTCGCCTACTCACATGGCCGCCATTTCCATGGCAAGTCAGGAGAATGACTGCAAACTTGCTGCTTGGTCTGCTGGATCGATGCATCATCCGGTGCTTTGTCCATGGACCCAAGGAAGGCAGCAGTAGTCCATAGTCCTGTCGTGTAGTCTGGCACAGAAACCATAATGGGTACTACCCCTTGTTCTCCAACAGAAAGGTATAGAATGAACTAGGAGGTACTGAACAGGCTCGCTGGGACCTACAACATAGAGTGTACAAAATTATTACTCCAACTCAATATTTTCAAATATCAGTATTAATTATCATTATAACTGTAAGAGAGACAATAATCTGACAGTGTTCAGTTTCAAAAAAAATTCTAGTTTGTTTCCCTTAGATTTTCAAATATCAGCATCAATTACCATTATAACTGTAAGAGACAATAATCTGACAGTGTTCAGTTTCAAAAGAATTTCTAGCTTGTTTCCCTTAGAAGAGTAAAGTATTTCCTAAACAGTCGAATTTGAACAAGGATCAATTACTCTGGTTGGAAACCCTACCATATCTTGGGAGATATTGGAATGAACTACACAGGTTAATTTAATTTCTGTCGATGAGGATTTAAACTACCTTCGCACTGTGTGGCATGATCTTTATGTCATGAGGTGGATGAAGCCAAGATTCAGGGGCATATGATAAAAAGTTCTCAAGCTTGCTTGTGTAAATATCTGCATATTGATGAATGTGATAGGCAAATGATGATTCCCTTCCGGTGTCTGTAAGGAACGTTGCACCAAAGGAGCTATTGAACAGATCTCGCATCCCAGATCGGCATTGTCGCCTCTCTGCATTCAACTCATCAAGCAATGCTCTGTAAACTTGGCCTTTCTCGGTGCTAACCACGGTTGCATGGACTTTCCCGAGTAGATCATGTATTATACTCAATTTTGCCTGCAATGAAGAATATAGTTAAGTAAATTAATAAGCATACATGTGCATGAAAATCAGGGGCTAACAGCATATGTGATAGAGGAATAAGATCATATATAGCAAGCAAAAAAGGGTAAATGCCATCGTCCATCTATAGATCAATTCTGATACAATCGATCATCCCTGAGTCGTGTTTCAGATTATGTGTGCCAGGAGGATGGATTGTAAGATTTACCAACCCCAGTGCCCTACTGCACCTTACAAAGCAATAACAGCTACTGCACATTACAAAGCAATAACAGCTGCAAAAGTGCCAATAGCCTAAGTGAGTCACCAGAACCAAACACTACATCAACACGGTCAACCTTCCAAGCTCCACTGTTCAATACTACAGCATGAGTAGTTTCCTTCTCTCAGTTCCATTTTTGGATTCACAATATTTGTTACAAATTTGGCTAGGCAAAATTTTGTTCAGAAGTACTTTCGAAAGCCACTGAAGAACAAACAGAGCTTATAAGGTCTAAGGGGAACATAAAATTAAGTAATACGGAGCATATCACAAATACGAGAAGCAGATGATATAGTACACACCTGCTGGAACCGGTAGCTGTCACCGTTCTGTATTTCTATTTCATCCTGCAAGTGACAAAGCATGGATCACTGTAATATGTTACAAAACAAAATCATACCAACATAATCATGTGTCCTGTACGACAAAGGGAGACAGTCAGAAACAGTCGAAGACAAATCTATAATAAGAGAATCATTCATGTCTTCAAAAACAAGCACAAGCTTGTTCATGTTATCTAGTAGCGTATCCAACAAATTCATGATCAAGATAGTGCAAGAGGTTATTTTTTGAACATTTCATCACATTTTCCCCTTTACTTTGATCTTTTCTCAGCTCAAAACCCAATAGGATCGAGGCAACCTTAGACTGAGACATTACTAGTCAATATGTAAGTGCTTGAATTTCATGCAACCATGTCTCATGTGTGCCAAAGTTTAGAGAAGTATGTACCTCAAGTTCTCGAATTACAGCAGCTGTTCGCCAACCAGCTTTTGAAGGTCCTCTTAAGTCACTAAAAAGATGATCACCAAAGTATATCACCTAATACATGGCCAAAAATGACCCGAGATGAGAAATTCAAATGAAAGATTTCTTAAATTTATAATTTGGCAGTGCATATTTTAGTGTAAGTAAAGCCCAGCCAAAGTTATACCTTTAGTTTGTGGGTTATTCAAATATACTATATCAGAATGAGGCAGTGAGCAAGAAACATAATAAACATGCAGCCGATGAGCGCAAAGAACATGACACAACTGCAAGATTCCCCTATGCAACAGTAATATCAACTACATTTAACATGAAAATTGTAGTATTAGATTTAAGGGAGAAAATAGAGTGAAGCTGTATCACTCAGACAGAAAAGAAAATATTGAGAAAACATATATAGAAACTGGTTCTTCTTTAGGTTCAAAATGACCAACCTCTGGGCCTCTCCACTTCGTGATCTGCAGAAATGATTTCAAACAGCCATGGTAATATACTTGATCTGGCAAAAACTTGTCAACTGCCGTAAACGCTAAGGTGTCCTTTTGAGTGTCATACACCCTAGAAGTAACCAACAAACATAGTTAGGATTCCAGAACTGGAGTAGACACAATAGTGTAGAACTTAAGACAAAACAAGGAAAAAAACATCAAAGTAACAATAATAATAAGGAAAAAAATAAAAGGCGATAATATAGGTCCAGACCCATATGCATCTGTACTTATTAAAACATACTTTCCTCTAGTATTCAAAGTTTAGCAAAAGACCTACAAAAATGAATCAGTGCAAAAGGAAAATGAACCCATTAACAACACAATCTTAGTATAAGGATCCAAGTATAATCTTTTTTCTTTAGTAACGCATAGATGCTCCACAAAACCTGAACGGATGATCTGAGTTATAGAAAGTTGGTTTGTTTGCTTGCGCGATCACAACATCAAAGAGTTCCCTCCAGGAATTTCCATCAAAATGCTGGTCCTGTCCAACCAAATTGTGAAATATTCAAGTGGAGAATATGTGAGTGGGCAATAAAACAACTAGCCACAATATACAAACATGATCGCATGATACTTTTCTATTTGGAATACAGTATTTATTGAGAACATTACAAAAAGCAAAGCACAAATGTAATAATGAAAAGAATGTCGCTAGCACAGCACAACTGTCGTCCCCATAATAGCAGACAGGAAATAGCCTAAGTAGAAAACAAAAAAACTATCAATGAAAACTAGAAACAAAGTAAGGTTGCATTATGTATGTGCAACATATTCACTTTTAGTATCAAGAATATGTGACAAGGCAGTGCAAAGAGTTGCATGTGCCCAGTTAAATATGATTTCACATTCTCAACCAAAAGCTAACCACAAAAATACAAGATAGGAGCTCATGTCAGAGTGTCAGACCTCAGAATGTAAGAAAAAAGACATTGAAAATATGATATTCATCGACCATATAGAAATCTATTTTGGCTTAAAATCTTGATTCCAAATGCTAAACAGCATGGAAAAAGCATACAAGCATATTTAAGTTTAGGAAGAACCTCCAGCAAATAACGCATCCCTCCATCCACGAAGTAGAAAGGTGAATTGGTAAGAAGAAATAGCTTTTTCCCTTTCTCTCTAAGCATCTTTAAGAAACGGAACACTTGGCTCTGCAGGTCACAGATGAAGTAACAGACTTAGAGTTACATGTCAGAAAGAATGCCAGAAGACAATAAGCAGAATCTGGTTATATCATTGATATTTGAAACTTCGCACATAGAAAATCAGCAAAAGAAGTGCCACCTACTTTTTTTATCAGAAATTTCTGGGGCTCAGAAAGAATTTGCCTGTGAATTAAACCACTTCTGTGGACATGCTGAATCGATTGATTTACATCCTCATATACATAAGAGGCATCAAACTCCAGTTTGGCATCTATAAAGTGCTGAACAATATCAGCGATGAGACATGCCTGTGAAAAGAAATGAACATCTCATAGTTAGAAAGTACTGTGGAAATGCCAGTTTAGTAGCTATGTGATTTTACGGCAATTACTTAAATTATTAAAAACAGTACATCATATTATACTACAATTAAGTGATCACTCTAATTACTAATATGATATACTACGGCTTGTCTATATGTTTCAAAAATATCGCTCCACATGCAAAGCTAAATGCCCTTGAAGGATGATCAAATACACATAAAAGTTTATCTATCAATACTGAACAGATCAAATATAATTAACCAATGAACAAAGCATTAACCAAACTGAGTGATATAATATGGTGCTCTCGTTGACATGACATATCTATAAGGCACTGATAGTTTGTAAATAAATAGATGCAGCGTAAAAATAAGGGAATAGAACTAAAGGCTTTGATCAATTCAAAAGTACCTCACTAAAACAGAAGACATCCATCAGCCCAACAAGTTGGCGAGCTTGATCTCTGCCAATATGCCGTGTGCCGTAGAGCTCTTTTATCTCACTCAAAGTCAGCTGATTAACAAGCATTCAAGTAAGAAAGTGTTCATAGGCTGTCAATAGACATAGTTTAAATAATGTAATTATTGTAGGAGAAAAGAAAGAACAAGCATACAAATAGTACAGAAATTCTCTAGAAGAGTCAACATGTGTAATCTGTTTTCGGCTGTTGACATTTAACTAAATACATTGGCCATGAATTCAACAGTCAACAAGTACACGGCAATCAATCGCAATGATCACTCGTGATAACCTACATATTAACACACAGATATCCCAAAGATAAGTAAAGTAGAAACCAAATAACATCAATTATTAACAAACTTCTAAATATAGTATGAAAATGAGCTCAAGTATGCATGAGCTAGGTTTGAAAAGGATCTCAAGTATGCAGCCATTTGAAGGAAATGGAGAAAGAACAATGTAGTGAGTGTCTTGCCTTCCGACGCCCAAAGAAGCAACCGTCTGGTTCAATAGAGCCAAAGAAATCAAGCTTGAGAAGACATCCTTTGAGTCTGTCATAGTAAAGGCCCCTGATCGGAAAAGAGCGGTCATACTCGTACTGCAAGCAGCTCTCTGGATACTTCAACTGCAGAAAGCATCACCCCCACTCAGAAACAATAAGCACACCCTTCGCCATCAATGCACCCCAATGAAGAGAGCAACCAAACCTCGTTGACCAAGTGCTTCTTGGCGAGATCGTAGATGAGGCACTGCAAGTGCTCGGTGTAGTGCGACAGCGTGTAATCGTAGTCGAAGCCGTAGACCTGTAGGTCATCCAGCTTGACGTTCTTGTTCACGTAAATGCCTGGAGAAGGCGGAGACAGACACACGCCCACGAATGTCAAGTCCGAGGAATCGATTGGCGCTCAAGACAGGAGCAAGTGAGCAGCACGGATCGACAGGTAACAAGGATGCCCAATCGAGGTTCCCAGACCTTGCGGGTTCATCTTGGGCATGTCCTTGATGGCGGCGGGGATGCTGAGGTAGTTGCGCTTGGCGTCCTCGAACTCGCGGCGGATGCGCTCGATCTCGTCCTCGCCGGCCCCGGACCGCAGCGTGGTGGAGAGCGTGGACAGCGCGCGCGGACCTGGAGGGAAAAGGGCCAAACGAAGATGCGGTCAGCACCCGTCAGTCAGCGGCATTCCGTCGAACGGCTCGAGCGCGACGGACCTGGCGAGGACCGCGGCGCCGCCGCGGAGAGCGCCGGCGAGAGGGAGCCGCGGCGGGCGAGCGCCCGGAGCCGCCCCGCTGCGGCCGCCGCCATCCGGAGCTGGCCCTCGGTCCGTCGGTGATCGCCGGCGTGGTGAGGTGGAGGGGAGCCGTCCTAGGCGGCCACGGCGGAGTGAAGGAGGGCGGGGGGGGCGGGGGGGGGGGGGGGGGGGGGGGGGCTGCTGACGCACAGGAAACGTGGCGTCCTACGGCTGACGCCCGCCCACATGGACGGCCCACTCAGCGGAGCAGGAGGAGCTCGTGGGCTGGTGCGGCGGTGCCTCCTTTTTCGCGATTCCCGAGCGAGGCCCGCCACCCGAACTCTGTGTGTCCGGAGATCACGTTATCCGTTGTGTTTAGGCGTTAGACGGATGAAATCAAAAATTAATTGCACAGTTTTGTTGTACTCTGTGAGACGAACATTTTGAGCCTAATTAATCAATTTATGGACAATTTTTCACACATACAAACGAAATGCTACAGTGACGCGCGCACCCTAAAAGATCGTTGGCTCCCAAATTCGGGAACTAAACAAGGCCTAGGTTCACCGAGAAGGGCGGTAAAAAAGTCACATCAGTCATTGTAACACATTATAGCATTTTTTATTGTCCTACCATGACCTAACTAACTAGACTTAAAAGATTCGTCTCGTCGTGTACATCAAAATTATATAATTAATTTTTTTATTTACCTATATTTAATGCTCTATGTATGAGGAGAGATATTTGATGTGATGTGTTTGGGGTGGAATTTTGGAAACTAAACACAGCCAGGATGTCTTCTCTATTTTTATAGCCCCAACACCTCCTCCTGCTCCGCGTCGCCGCCTCCGCGCGCCTCCCATTGTCCGCGAGTGCACCGCCCACCCTCGCGGCCGCCGCGGCTGCTATTAGTGCCTATGTTGTGGTTGCCTCCTCCTTGCTTCATTGTGCCCCGTGCAATGGCCAATGCTCTTGAGTGCCGCCGCGGGCCACCTACATCGCACCGGCTGTGATGACAACTTGTAATACGAGCGCAACCTCCGCTACCTCCGCTGATGCATACTATTTCCGTCAGATCCGTCTGTCATGATTACTATTGTTATGCGTCGTTGTCGTCGCCGGAGAAGAAGAGACAACAATTTTTTTTTGAAAAATGTTGATGTAGGTGTTGCTAAATGTTGAATCTATTCACATAAGACGTTGAAATAGGATGTAAAAAATGTTGAATATGTTTTTTTTTCAAAATGTTGATATGTGTTTCTAAAAAATATTGAATCTACTATTTTTAAATGTTGATTTTCTATTGAAAAAATATTGAATCTACTATTTTTGAATGTTGATGATACTTCTTTGATGTGAGATGTGGTTAACAACAGTTAGACGTTAAATCTAATTAGGTTAGTGAAACGAAAAAAGTTATTTTAACGCTTATATGAGGTGGTAGCAGTAGTTCGTGTTAAGAATCGGATCCCTGATCCGGTTTTCCCAATCCCAATCCAAGAACGAGGCGTGAGAAGACGTAGATCAGATCCTGTTTCCCTTTCCAACACAAACATAAGGAACACATGAACACATATATAGGTGGAACTTCGGGTCTCTTTCTCATTAGTCATAGATGAATACAAGGTTGTTGAATATATAGATGTGGGGGAACCCTTCAGGGGTATATTTGGTATGAGCCCACAATTATCCCTTAATTAGGGATTTCTTAACACTTCCCCTTGGGCGAATACCACGACAAACTCATGCCTCATCAAAACTCCAAAAACCTAGTGGGAAAAAAATGGAAAAAGAGTGCATAGTGTCGCACCATGCATTTACACATTGTTGTCTCGTTAAAAACCTTACGTGAGAAACTTCAGGAAAACTCACTAAGGGAAAAAGAGTACAACAGTTGTCTACAGGATAAATTACAATCTTCTAGATCGTAATGTTCTATGCTCAATAGAATACTTGGCAATGGCTACCTATTAGGAGATGTACTCCCCCTGAACCAAGCAAGATAATTTCACTATAGCAAGAACGCTTTCTTCTGGTAGCTTATGCATATAAATATTTAGAAAATAAATTGCATGTCACTGTAAGGATCAATTCAAAAATTTCACCTCAAATATCTTCTGGAACACAAGAGGTAAGTATAGGTAAGCCACTTTGATTCACAGTATCGTTCTACTGAATCATAAGTAATCTATTGATAGATCATTCAGATCAAATTGATGCGTTCAAGGCATACTCTAGGACACTCAATGTCTCATGGATTAAGATCAATATTCACTCCCCCTAGCGACAACATCTGTTGAAGCTTTTACTCTAACATATTCTTCAAGATATGTATTATTCTTCTAGAATAACGGGAAGGAAAATTGAGGTGTCATGTTTCCATCTCTATCATAAGCCACAATATATGTATAATTGTATAATACAATAAAATTATTTAATATTTAATCAATTACAGCTCTAAAACGGTGTAACAAAGGGCAAAGGTCCATCAGAGACCATCTATAGTCCTTCAATAATCTCAATTGATCATATACACCTTTCCAGTCTGTCATACTGGTACAATGGGGATATAGTTGCCAGTAACACCATACCTTCTGGGTATTAGAGGATACCACCATCATTACACTCAAACGTACTTCTAAAATGCACATATGAAAATATGACGATGTTCTGATCTTTGGTTCCTCCTTTCATACTTTCTCGAGTCTTATATGGGTCTTTGTACTCCTATACAAATTAAATTTTGGTGTTCAACTCAGACCAGTTTTTATTTATTTAAGAAAATTCCTTCAGGGAAATATCCTCTCAACAGGGAGGTATTCTTTCTCAACAGGGAGGTATTCTTTCTCAACAGGGAGGTATTCTCTCTACAGAGAGTAGTTTTTATTCAAGAAGACAAACTTATTTGAAAATGTAATATTAGTATGAGATTTCAATGTTGCTTATTTAAATTGCAGATTATGAGTCCTACCGGGATCTCATGATGGATTTTCAGAATCCTATTAACTGCATATTTCAATTCATGCCTTTGCCAGATATATAACGGAACCGTGTTTATTCAACACACATGGGGATTTGTCCATTTCAAGACCACTAGAACCATCACATTTACTACCTATTATATCAATAATGACCCATAATTGTCCAAACTTCAGGTTCAGAACTTTCACTTTGCGATTTTTGGTTCAGCCTCAATTGCATTTTTCATTGACCCGATAAGAGAGCTTCAAGCACTCGTGCCTAGGACTTTATTCCGGATCCGGGTTCTCTCGAGGAGAATCATTGCAATTAGAGAGGCAAGATAGGTGTCGACACTTTCGTTTCCCACAATATTCAATTAACATCTTCATCATTTCCTAAAACGAAAGATCCATTGTTGTTCCGTATTCCTAGCACTATTATATTGCGCGCATCACTAGGAATTTCATCTTCAAGATGGGCCTCTTCATGAGGCAAATCACCAGCAGGGTGAGTTCATTGGATAAGATTTTCACATAAAACGTGAATTTGCATCAAGAGCATATGCTTTGACTAAGGGCGTTGGATCACATTCGCAGGCGTCCCTGCAGAAACAGATCGTACCGATAAGTCAAATATGGATATAATATTAATCCCGGGTATATCCACATCTACTTCAGGTAGAAGCATTTACATTATGTTTAAACCACTATGGTTACTCCTCAATGAATCTAAATGGTTTTCTGGCAAACTCCATATATAAAGGAGTATACACTAAACAACAGGTTCAGTTTGACTTTTGTGCATTTTATTCTTCTATATAAATATCAAGGCATTATCCAAGATGGGCATTTATCTCCCCCTAATGCTGAGATATTTCTGAAAAGCATACTAACAAAATCCCCAGCCACAAGCTTCTGGTGGTGACTAATGTATGCTAGAGTGGTGATATGTTTAGGAAATCTTATGCACATTAAGAGGATGGGGGTTTTGAATTTATATTTTCATATGCAGTGAGCTCGAACTTAGATTAACACAGTGGCATGAATACTGCATTTATTTCCTTCTCCTGAAAGGATTGTGCTCAACTTCAAGTGAGACACAAAATTAGTGGTTGTAATTCTATGAAACCGTTATTGCTACTTAATGCACATGCAATCTTCATGATTTAAATTGTCATATGTAGCAAAATTTTATCAATAGAAATTCTGCAAGGGAAAGTGCACGGCATCAGGCCGATGCTACAAAGCATTTATATCCAAGGTCATATAGTCCGGCTCATTTTGTTATTGTTCATGGTTTACCCAATTACTCGTACCATTAACCTTTACATTTATAGCAACATTTTTTATAATTCCATTTTGGAAGAGAACCTGATATTTAGCAATAGCCTCAAGGATAGGCAGGGGATGAGAATTGCTTGGCAAGAGCAAAAAGTTGACAAGATCCTTCTGGGACTAGCTCAAAACAATCCATGCTACTCTCATATGAAGAAATCACAATAAGACTTGAAAAGGGAAGAGAATGCAACAGTCAATCTCAACGTTTACATTCCTTTCACAAATTACAATCACTAGCAGCCTTAGAAATAATATTTTTATGGCTTCTCAGCACCAAATAATTTATGAAGAATGGGTCAACTCCCAATTTAGTGTAACTGTAGTGATGTGGGATTCATTATCGTATTTCTGTTATTCTTACTTCTGGTAGATCAACAGTAGATCTTGAAAGGGCGTTGTCCAAAATAGCTTTGATGCAAAGCCGCCCAAACAACTTATCCATCAGGGATTTACCTTTACCATTTGACTTACGCTTATACTTGTTTAGTAACTATCCCAAGTGTCTATGCAGTGACTTTGTGTCATTCTGAGAATTATATGCTACATGAGCAAAAATGGTCCAAATTAGGACGAGCAATGTGATTCTTCGGGAACACATAATAGTTTTCCACACTAACATGAAATAAAACTTCTCAGAATATTATTGACAACTTGTTAGTGTTCTGGCAACTTCATGTCGCTAGGAGGCGGGGTTGTTACTACTTTTTATATCATTGTATACCTCATGCTTTTTCAGCAGCAAAGAGAGGAAGATGCCAACATCGGGTTGTGCACTTTGTAACCAAGATTGTAAGCCTTTATCTGATATTTAGAATATTGGTAAAGTATTACTGGCTCACAATTTGAGCACATAATTATAATCCCAATTTGTGATGTCTTATTATATGGAAACAAATTCATGCATTATGTTATATTTCTTCAGGTTACTTCGGGTAAATTAACTTTGTGCATGAAAAGAGAGAGCAAAGAAATAGAGTGTGGTCTCATCATCGATATTTCATTAATTTCCCATATGTTTCCAAGCATTATATGATTTCCATAATTATTATGTCCTTTCGGCTATATATATAAATATATTATGCCAAAAATAAATCATATAAAATAAATAAATACAAGGAAACAAATCAACATAAAGCTTTCAGCGGGTTGGTCTGATTCGCAAGACAGTGCTTCGACGAGCAAGACACACACCACGGTGCAAGGAGCACTCACAACAAGTATGGCCGACAGGGCAGCGGTGAAGCATGTGGCTCGTCCGCGACCATCAGGGTGGCGGCGTCACATGCATTGGGACGTGCGCATAAGCATACAGCTTCTCTGCTCTACAGCAGGGTGGCAGCTACAGGTGCCAGCGGTGCACTGTGCTTCAGGCAAATATATCGCACATGACAAACGAGTCAAACCCATGATCAATATACACATACGCTGCCCAGGGAAACTAGAAACGGTTCTAGTGAATAAAAGACTAGCAAAATCAACCAATTGATTATAAAGCTAGCTGTTGGCACTCCTTACGGCCTACAGATAAATCTGCAAGCGGACGGATACCGATGTAGCTTTCACCCGGGAGTATTCCAAGGTATCGATTTCCATGGAGAACGAGAAGTGGACTGATTCTAAACTAAGTTGTCCTAGGTAGATGGAATGGAGTGAATGGTATGGATGAGGTGGATGACAACAACAAAGAGAAGAGGAGTGATAGGAGGGTAGAGAGGGTACGAGTCTGGTAGAGGTATTCTACTGATTGATCGAGCAGATCAGAGGATACAGATAGATACTTGCTTCAGGACAAGGGAACCGGTGGACACACAGAAAGGGATGAGAAGGGGTGCCACTATTTCCCAACTGGCGATGAGTGCAAAGATTTGGGCTAATCCCTTTCAGGTCTTGGAGAGAGTATCCTAAGACCGATCGATTTTTCTCCACGATAGTGATGAGTTGCTGGGTTTCTACCTCGGAGAGTTTATCACTAATGATCACTGGAGTTTGCTTATCCCCAAAGAGGAAAGCATACCTAAGTCCAGGCGGAAGAGGTTTGAGCTCGATTGGAGATGGTTTTGGAGTTTCGTTTGTATCAAGCTCAATTGGAGGATGAGTTTCCTCCAACTCCGTAAAGAATGGAATATCCTCTTCTGGAATAGGTTGCTCGAGGTCTAGCAAAGAAGCTGACCTGACTTCCTCTAACGGGTCAGGATCGGGGTCTGCCTCTATTAGAGTATTCAAAGATTGGGCATAGGAGACAGGGATAAGTTCTTTACCGATCCTAAGCTCTACTAGCTGGTTTATTGGTGCTTTTTCCAGAATCTTCAAGATTGGCCTGCCTATGAAGATGGGATGTGTGGTAGTGCTAGGTAGGTCGAAGATGTGAAAATCCATGAAGAGTTCAGTATCGTTAACCTTAACGGGTGTGACCCGTAAGATCCCCAAACAGTCCAGGATTCTTCCTGAAGTAAACTTAAGTCGTTTTTGAGAAAACGACCATGAGTTATCAGGGAATTCGGTTCGCACCAAAGAGCTAGAGATTATGTTGATTCCGAGGCTCGCGTCGTACCCAATTTCTCGGTCAAAGCCCATGATCTCACAGAATATCCTTTTGGTTTTTCTGGGCATCTTGACCACCTCGGTCGAGGCTTCGACCTCATCTAGCCACTCCCGACTCATGATAGCAGAGAGACGTCCCAGGTACTCCCGCTGGTATTCCAATTCTTCTTTGTCGGGGGCCTGATCCTTTTGCTCTACACATCGTTCCCGTGGGAAACTTGTTGCACTCCCGATGTCTTCGAATAGATCATCGTCAAAATCATAAAGAGTGGTGTAGAGTGAATCATAATGGTCTGGGCTATAATATGGTTGTGGTTCGAAATGAGCTTCAGGTTCTGATGGACTGGAAGAGCTAATGGATTTGGATTGGACTGGTATTGGCTCTTTAGGTTCAGGTTCAGGCTGCTTCTCTTCTTCATCGGGGAGTTTATCATAGATTCCAGTGTATGGGGTGTTGTCTAGGATACGGTCCAGGGCTACCCTCGCTTCACTAGGAACCAAATGAAAGAACGACCCTCCAGAAGCAGAGTCCAGGAAAGTGGTGGCTACGGGACAGAGGCCAAGGCTGAAGTGTTGTAAAACAACAGGTTCTGGTAGGCTTAGGTCCGGTCATGAGGCCAGTATTTGCTTGAAACGAGCCCAGGCAGCTCCTAACGATTCTCCCTTTAATTGCTTAAAGTTAATGATTTCCGCTCGGAGACTGGCTACCTTGGAGACTGGGAATAAGTTTAGGCAGAATTTTTCCTTGAGAGCTTCCCAGCTCCCTTCCATAGTATCGACAGCCAGAGAGTACCATTTCTTCGCTCCTCCCATTAATGAGAACGAGAATAGCTTCCATTTGAGTGTCTCTTGTGTCATGCCCGCAATGGTCAGGCATGAGCAGAGTTGCTCAAACTCGCGCAAATGCGCGTATGGACTCTCGGCCTTCGTTCCTGAGAACGATTGCTTACGAACCATGGCTATGAAGCCGGGACGTAGCTCATAGCCGGGTGTGGATATGGGATGTGATGATGGTGGTGGCTCCAAACAAGCGCCCTTTGGAGCCGAGTGTTGGCGTAAGGTGAGAGTGGAATCCATGTGGTTGGTGGATGGTGGTGGGATACACGGACAACTTGGGTTCAGAATCAGAACAGCTACCGTTCCCCGGCAACGGCGCCAGAAAGCTTGTTGGCACTCCTTACGACCTACAGATAAATCCGCAAGCGGACGGATACCGATGTAGCTTTCACCCGGGAGTATTCCAAGGTATCGATTTCCACGGAGAACGAGAAGTGGACTGATTCTAAACTATGTTGTCCTAGGTAGATGGAATGGAATGAATGGTATGGATGAGGTGGATGACAACAACAAAGAGAAGAGAAGTGATAGGAGGGTAGAGAGGGTACGAGTCTGGTAGAGGTATTCTACTGATTGATCGAGCAGATCAGAGGATACAGATAGATACTTGCTTCGGGACAAGGGAACCGGTGGACACACAGAAAGGGATGAGAAGGGGTGCCACTATTTCCCAACTAGGGAATCCTACGGACCGGAACTAACGTGATGGGCTACAAAGACCGGAAGGGCTGTCACCACCTTACGGCTACCACCTCCGTTGCGACGGGAATAAACTAAGTTAGTCTCAAGTATAGGCACCACGCCTACACTAGTCAACTAATACTTATCTCCTATAGAAAGATAAGCACCCAAGCTAAGCAACCAGTATACAGTTATACCAATCAACTAAGCATTGAACGAAGAACCAGCAAGCATATGAAAGTAAGAACTGAATGCTCAATTAATCAGAGAGAGATACAAGAGTTACCAGACACGACCCGGATTTTACTCGAAGTGAAGCCGCATCCATAGAGGTACAGCGGGAAGAGGGGCCGACACTTCGGCTCCTCTCCGGGACGCTCACCTCTCCTCTCTCCCTATCTCTACTGATACAAGTGGAGAACTAACAGTGCTTTGCCTGCACTCTACTCTTGTGTTGTGTCTTTTGTAGGTGAAACCGGGCCTCTATTTATAGCAGGGAAGGACGGTGGAGGCAGAGTAGCAGCCAAGGCAGCTGGGAGGCGGTGCCGGGCCGTTCGGGCGAAATCCCCGGTTCGGCCGAACTGCCAAGTTCGCCCGAACCGGTGGATCCACCGCCTCAGCAGCCAAAGGCCAGGATTGCACCATGGAGGCGGTTCCTGCCTTCGGCCGAACAGGCCACTTCGGCCGAAGTGGGCCCGGCCCAGTACTGCACCGCCTCTGCTTTGCACACGTGTTAGTCCAGCTCCTGAGGTCGGTTGGCAGGTCGGTTCGCGTCTTGGGCTGGCCTAGAGGGCCTCCGGTGGACTCGTGGGCTCCGTCGGGTTGGATATGGGCCACCGGTCTTCTGGATATGGGTTGAGCCGGCCCAGAGTGGCGTGGTCGTGGTCCACAAGTCTTGCCCAGCTAGGGGGGCAACCGGCCGAACGGAGTCGTTCGGCCGAAACGGTCATTTCTGACCCTTATAGCACGTGTTTCTCCATTTTGTACCTGCACAGAGGACAATCACCAAAACTTGTGGAAATAGTCAGTGATAAGCCCTATAGCTATGGTGTGTGTCCCCATTGTGTTTGTTTTATACTCTGTTGGAGGTTGGAAATCGGTCTGTAATGACCGCCAACAAGCTCCCCCAAACTTAGATCTTTGCTCGTCCCGAGTAAAGAATTTAAAACATGAGCAAGACTAAAGTAAGGGTTCTTTTATAATCATGAATACTTGCATATTGAATATTCAAACCTTTCTCATACCTGTGAATTTGTAGTGGCTACTTCCCGGATCTTGGGCGGTTGATGAATGGAACGTCTCTTACAACAAGGTCCTCTTGCTCATCCTGCATTCGGGGTTTTCTGGTTTTCGCAATTAAACGGCTCGTCTCCCTTCATCCCTGACACTGAGCTCTCTGGAGCTCTCTCCTTTCACTCATTCTCTTTTGTATTTCTCTGTCTCTCAGGTGGTGGCCTTGTCATGTCGAGTATTTCGGTCAAGCCAAAGATTGGCTCCTGGAGCTTCTCATCACTGCCCTTGGTCATGTTGCAAGTTAATGATAGATAGTTCATGTTGTTCCTCAGCCTTTCTGACCCCTTTTTTTTTCTTTTCATTTCCCTTTTTGGGACCTTTTTTTTTCTTTGGACTTTCATGAGTCCTTTATTTCTCTTTTTTTTCAGGGTATCATCAAGGCACGAGGGCTTCCACTACACTCCGATGATAGATTTGCTTGCAACAGACCTCAGACAATGTGATCCATTCCAAAAACACAACTTTCAACAAGACTTCATACAGAATATGACAGGTTTCAGGAGTAAACTCTCAAGCATATGTGGTATTTGTGGACAGGATGAAGGGATAGAGCAGGATTTTCATCTTTTCATAAATTAAATTCTCCCGAATGTTGGTGTGAACAAGTGGTTCATTTTATCGAGTCATATCACGAACATCAACAACTTAGGTCAGGGGGGTCCTATCATGATGAATTTTTCACAAGTACTAGATACTGAGTTTGAAATAAACAACAGGCAGCAATCATGATATAAAAGAGAGACCGAGTTCGTTTCGTTTATGTGAGGCATGCATTTTCAATTTTTCGAAACGAGACAACACAGGAAAGTAAACAGGGGGGAAGGCGGTACAAACCCACGTGCAGGTGCGCGAGAGGGGGCAGCCGGGCTGGTTCGGCCGAACCGGTCAGTTCGCCCGAACTGGCCCCGAACTGGCCAGTTCGCCCGAACTGCCTGGTTCGGCCGAACTGGCCCCCGGGGCTCGGTCCGTCGTGCCATGCATTCCTGTGTCGTTCATGTACTCGTGCAACTCTCTGTTAGACAGGGCATTCTCCGGTCGGCTCAAATGCACCGACCGGAGCGACAATTTTATCTTCTTTCTTGCAAACAATTCAAACTTTATTTATTCAACGAACTAAGATTGGAAACAAATATTTGGAAGGGAAATTTCAGAGCACCCTAAACATTGATCTAAACAAATAAATGAATCGGGAAACTAGCAAACCAAACTAAACTAACGGTGCTCTATCTAAAAACGGGACAACCGCGGGACACTACTCTGAAGGCGGTCCATAGAGATCTTCGTGTCCCGTGGCCTTGAAAAGCCTCTTGAGCTTTGCGCACAGGGCCTTATGGAGGAGCTCCATCTTGTCCTCCCATTCCATGCGTGTGAGCTCGCCCTCCGCCACCTTCTCATCCAGGTGGTTGATTCTCTGCTTCGCCAGTGCCAGTTCCTCCTTCAGGCTCTCCACGGTGGGCGGCTTCTCTTCCTCTTCTTCATTGTCCTCCTCATCGGAGAACGCCGTGTCCCCGGGCAGCCCTTTGATGGATGGGGGCTGCCTGTGGCGCCGGACTCTGGGGTGGCGCCGTGGCGGAGAGGATTGGGATGAGTTTGCCAGCCCCAGCTCGTTCCGGTTGAGCGGCGGGACGAGGACTTTTCCGTACCCTCCTCCCGGGATGCGTTCTCCCTTGATGACGAAACGCGGTGGGCTTTCCGACGTGTAGTCCGGCTCCTCTCCGGCCTTCTCATTGGGCAGCAACAACGCCAGATCCGACACCCTCGAGGAAGATATTGACCTCGGGCGTAGCTGCCCTTCGTTCGGCCTTGGTGATGGCGAACGAGGCGGTTTCTTGATCCCTTTTAGTGGGGCGAGGAGCTCGTTGAGTGCTGAGCGGTGAGAGGAGTTGTCGCGCCTCACCAGGATACGTCCCGGCGTCCTCCCCCGGTGCACGTCTCCCGCTGCGTCGACGTCGGAGATGCGGAAGGCGTGCTCCTGCCGGGAGGAGTTGTCGTTCCGGCTACTGCTGCTCGAGCCCTGAGCCGATGATGTGCCCTTGGAGGAAAAGGAGGCCATGGTGGCTATGTTCTATGGGATGGAGTTGGCTTAGATGAGATGGAGAGTCTCTGTTTTTTATCGGGGATTTCAGATCGGAAAAACGGAGTTTCCCGACGATTCCCTCGCGACTCTCGGGATATCTTTAACTGCAGATGTATCTGGGCGAGCATATCTGTCCCTGGGGCCTGGGAGACCAATTCGCCCGAACCAGCTGGTTCGGCCGAACTGGGCCTGTTCGCCCGAACAGGTCCCTGGGCCCCCAGGTGCATGGCCCGTGTCGTGGTTCGAGGTTTTGGTCATGGGAGATTCGGGTCGAGGAGGTTTTCAAGGTTCAGGAGGTTTTGGCCCAGAAGGATTTGAAGATGACGGATTCGGGCCGGGGTTCCACGGACGGGGTTCAGAGTTCTATGAACTCGACGACGTCTAATTCGTCGAGTGTCGGAGGTTCTGGTTCTAGGAAAATCTTCAACCGTTGTCCGTTAACCTTGAAGGTGTTTCCGTCCTTGCTTTGCAAAGTGACGGCCCCATGAGATGCAGCATTGATTACTGTGAATGGGCCATCCCACTTGCTCCTCAATTTCTCGTGACCGAAAAGTTTGACACGGGAGTTGAAGACGAGAACCTTGTCTCCTGGCTTGAACGTTTTGACCTTGATTCTCTTATCATGCCATCTCTTGGTCCGTTCTTTGTATAGCCGGGAGCTGTGGTATGCTCTCTCCCTCATCTCATCTAGCTCGGCCAGCTGGATCTTCCGTTTGAGGCCGGCAGCTGGAAGGTCCATACCCCACTTCCTAATAGCCCAGTGAGCTCTAAACTCCATTTCTACAGGTAAATGACAGGTTTTGCCATAGACTAGTTGATATGGGGTCATGCCTATGGGCGTCTTATAGGCCGTGCGGTAAGCCCAGAGTGCATCTGGAAGCTTATCCTTCCATTGCTTGCCCATCTCATTTACGGTCTTTTGCAGAATGTTTTTGATTTGCTTATTGGAAGTTTCTGCTTGACCGCTAGTTTGGGGGTGATAGGGTGTGGCTACGTTATGCTGCACCCCCAAACTTGAGAGATACTTTACGGAAGGCTGAGTCTATGAAGTGGGAGCCGCCATCACTAATGACTATTCTAGGAACGCCAAAACGGGGGAATATAACCTCATGAAACATTCGTCTCGCGTTCTTAGAGTCAGCAGCTAAGCAAGGCAAGGCTTCTACCCACTTAGAGACGTAGTCCACTGCTACTAGGATGAATTGACAACCCTCGGAGTTTGGGAAGGGACCCATGAAGTCTACTCCCCAGACATCGAAGATTTCTACTTGAAGATTGCTAGTGAGTGGCATTGCGTCTCTAGTATTGATGTTCCCGTGTCTCTGGCAGCGAGGGCACCGCATGACAAATGCTCTCGCATCCTCATACATGCTGGGCCAGTAAAAACCACACTGCCAGACTTTAGCATTGGTCCGGAATGCACCGTAGTGTCCTCCATACGGGGCTGCGTGGCATCTCTCCAGGATTTTATAAGCCTCATGTGCGGGTACGCACCTTCTGAGGAGTCCGTCGCTACAAATCCTAAAGAGGTACGGGTCGTCCCAAAGGTGAAGTCGGCTCTCATAGGCTAGCCGTTTCCTATTCTCTCCAGGGGGGACATAACCCGTTACCATGTAGTTTACTATGTTGGCATACCACGGATCACCAGTGGTGACCTTAAGGAGGGTGTCATCCCGTAAGTAGTCGTCGATTGGGAGATCGGACGGGACTTGTATCCGGGACAAATGGTCAGCCACTGAGTTCTCTACTCATTTCTTATCTTTTATCTCAATGTCAAATTCTTGGAGTAGAAGAATCCAGCGGATGAGTCTCGGTTTTGCATCCTTTTTGGTCAGAAGGTACTTCAGAGCAGCGTGATTTGAATAGACTATAACCTTGGCCCCGACTAGGTAGGACCGGAATTTGTCTATAGCAAATACGACTGCTAAGAGCTCCTTCTCCGTGGTTGCGTAGTTGAGCTGAGGGCCAGTGAGCGTTTTGCTAGCATATGAGATAGCATAATGCTTCTTGTCCTTAGTTTGGCCCAACACAGCTCCTACAGCATAGTTGCTCGCATCGCACATGATTTCGAATGGGATGCTCCAGTCGGGAGGCTGGATGATGGGAGCGGAGATGAGTGCCTTTTTGAGGGTGTGAAATGCGGCATAGCACTCCTCATCGAAAACGAAGGGGGCATCTTTGGCTAAGAGATTGGTCAAGGGCCGAGATATCTGGGAGAAGTTTTTGATGAAACGCCTATAGAATCCGGCATGGCCAAGGAAGCTGCGGATCCCCTTAACGTTTGTGGGAGGTGGAAGTTGCTCGATCACTTCTATCTTCGCTTTGTCTACCTCGATCCCACGTTCTGACACCCTGTGTCCTAGGACAATCCCCTCTCGCACCATAAAATGGCACTTTTCCCAGTTCAAAACAAGGTGTTTCTCTTCACACCTCTGGAGGACCTTTTCCAGATTTTTCAGACATTCGGTAAAGGTCTTTCCGTAAACTGAGAAATCGTCCATGAACACTTCCATAATCTCCTCAATCATATCGGAGAAGATAGACATCATGCAACGTTGAAAAGAGGCAGGTGCGTTACATAGCCCGAAAGACATTCGCCGGTAGGCGTTCGTCCCGTAGGGGCATGTGAACGTGGTTTTACTCTGGTCTTCTGGGTGGATAGGAATTTGGTGGTACCCAGAGTAACCGTCAAGGAAGCAGAAGAAAGAGTGTTTGGCTAACCGTTCAAGCATTTCGTCTATGAACGGAAGGGGGAAATGATCTTTCTTGGTGGCCTTATTGAGTCGACGATAGTCGATGCACATACGCCAACCAGTAACAGTGCGCTGAGGGATGAGCTCACTTTTGTCATTGCGCACTACCGTCATTCCTCCCTTCTTAGGAATGACTTGAACGGGACTAACCCATTCACTATTGGGGACAGGGTAGATGATCCCCACGTGAAGGAGTTTGAGAACTTCCTTTTTCACGACCTCTCACATGGCATTGTTTAACCGTCGTTGAGGTTCCCGTGACGGTGTTGCTTCATAATCGATCGGGATGCGATGAGTGCAAAGATTTGGGCTAATCCCTTTCAGGTCTTGGAGAGAGTATCCTAAGACCGATCGATTTTTCTCCAGGATAGTGATGAGTTGCTGGGTTTCTACCTCGGAGAGTTTATCACTAATGATCACTGGAGTTTGCTTATCCCCAAAGAGGAAAGCATACCTAAGTCCAGGCGGAAGAGGTTTGAGCTCGATTGGAGATGGTTTTGGAGTTTCGTTTGTATCAAGCTCAATTGGAGGATGAGTTTCCTCCTCCTCCGTAAAGAATGGAATATCCTCTTCTGGAATAGGTTGCTCGAGGTCTAGCAAAGAAGCTGATCTGACTTCCTCTAACGGGTCAGGATCGGGGTCTGCCTCTATTAGAGTATTCAAAGATTGGGCATAGGAGACAGGGATAAGTTCTTTACCGATCCTAAGCTCTACTAGCTGGTTTATTGGTGCTTTTTCCAAAATCTTCAAGATTGGCCTGCCTATGAAGATGGGATGTGTGGTAGTGCTAGGTAGGTCGAAGATGTGAAAATCCATGAAGAGTTCAGGATCGTTGACCTTAACGGGTGTGACCCGTAAGATCCCCAAACAGTCCAGGATTCTTCCTGAAGTAAACTTAAGTCGTTTTTGAGAAAACGACCATGAGTTATCAGGGAATTCGGTTCGCACCAAAGAGCTAGAGATTATGTTGATTCCGAGGCTCGCGTCGTACCCAATTTCTCGGTCAAAGCCCATGATCTCACAGAATATCCTTTTGGTTTTTCTGGGCATCTTGACCACCTCGGTCGAGGCTTCGACCTCATCTAGCCACTCCCGACTCATGATAGCAGAGAGACGTCCCAGGTACTCCCGCTGGTATTCCAATTCTTCTTTGTCGGGGGCCTGATCCTTTTGCTCTACACATCGTTCCCGTGGGAAACTTGTTGCACTCCCGATGTCTTCGAATAGATCATCGTCAAAATCATAAAGAGTGGTGTAGAGTGAATCATAATGGTCTGGGCTATAATATGGTTGTGGTTCGAAATGAGCTTCAGGTTCTGATGGACTGGAAGAGCTAATGGATTTGGATTGGACTGGTATTGGCTCTTTAGGTTCAGGTTCAGGCTGCTTCTCTTCTTCATCGGGGAGTTTATCATAGATTCCAGTGTAGGGGGTGTTGTCTAGGATACGGTCCAGGACTACCCTCGCTTCACTAGGAACCAAATGAAAGAACGACCCTCCAGAAGCAGAGTCCAGGAAAGTGGTGGCTACGGGACAGAGGCCAAGGCTGAAGTGTTGTAAAACAACAGGTTCTGGTAGGCTTAGGTCCGGTCATGAGGCCAGTATTTGCTTGAAACGAGCCCAGGCAGCTCCTAACGATTCTCCCTTTAATTGCTTAAAGTTAATGATTTTCGCTCGGAGACTGGCTACCTTGGAGACTGGGAATAAGTTTAGGCAGAATTTTTCCTTGAGAGCTTCCCAGCTCCCTTCCATAGTATCGACAGCCAGAGAGTACCATTTCTTCGCTCCTCCCATTAATGAGAACGGGAATAGCTTCCATTTGAGTGTCTCTTGTGTCATGCCCGCAATGGTCAGGCATGAGCAGAGTTGCTCAAACTCGCGCAAATGCGCGTATGGACTCTCGGCCTTCGTTCCTGAGAACGATTGCTCACGAACCATGGCTATGAAGCCGGGACGTAGCTCATAGCCGGGTGTGGATATGGGATGTGATGATGGTGGTGGCTCCAAACAAGCGCCCTTTGGAGCCGAGTGTTGGCGTAAGGTGAGAGTGGAATCCATGTGGTTGGTGGATGGTGGTGGGATACACGGACAACTTGGGTTCAGAATCAGAACAGCTACCGTTCCCCGGCAACGGCGCCAGAAAGCTTGTTGGCACTCCTTACGACCTACAGATAAATCCGCAAGCGGACGGATACCGATGTAGCTTTCACCCGGGAGTATTCCAAGGTATCGATTTCCACGGAGAACGAGAAGTGGACTGATTCTAAACTAAGTTGTCCTAGGTAGATGGAATGGAATGAATGGTATGGATGAGGTGGATGACAACAACAAAGAGAAGAGAAGTGATAGGAGGGTAGAGAGGGTACGAGTCTGGTAGAGGTATTCTACTGATTGATCGAGCAGATCAGAGGATACAGATAGATACTTGCTTCGGGACAAGGGAACCGGTGGACACACAGAAAGGGATGAGAAGGGGTGCCACTATTTCCCAACTAGGGAATCCTACGGACCGGAACTAACGTGATGGGCTACAAAGACCGGAAGGGCTGTCACCACCTTACGGCTACCACCTCCGTTGCGACGGGAATAAACTAAGTTAGTCTCAAGTATAGGCACCACGCCTACACTAGTCAACTAATACTTATCTCCTATAGAAAGATAAGCACCCAAGCTAAGCAACCAGTATACAGTTATACCAATCAACTAAGCATTGAACGAAGAACCAGCAAGCATATGAAAGTAAGAACTGAATGCTCAATTAATCAGAGAGAGATACAAGAGTTACCAGACACGACCCGGATTTTACTCGAAGTGAAGCCGCATCCATAGAGGTACAGCGGGAAGAGGGGCCGACACTTCGGCTCCTCTCCGGGACGCTCACCTCTCCTCTCTCCCTATCTCTACTGATACAAGTGGAGAACTAACAGTGCTTCGCCTGCACTCTACTCTTGTGTTGTGTCTTTTGTAGGTGAAACCGGGCCTCTATTTATAGCAGGGAAGGACGGTGGAGGCAGAGTAGCAGCCAAGGCAGCTGGGAGGCGGTGCCGGGCCGTTCGGGCGAAATCCCCGGTTCGGCCGAACTGCCAAGTTCGCCCGAACCGGTGGATCCACCGCCTCAGCAGCCAAAGGCCAGGATTGCACCATGGAGGCGGTTCCTGCCTTCGGCCGAACAGGCCACTTCGGCCGAAGTGGGCCCGGCCCAGTACTGCACCGCCTCTGCTTTGCACACGTGTTAGTCCAGCTCCTGAGGTCGGTTGGCAGGTCGGTTCGCGTCTTGGGCTGGCCTAGAGGGCCTCCGGTGGACTCGTGGGCTCCGTCGGGTTGGATATGGGCCACCGGTCTTCTGGATATGGGTTGAGCCGGCCCAGAGTGGCGTGGTCGTGGTCCACAAGTCTTGCCCAGCTAGGGGGGCAACCGGCCGAACGGAGTCGTTCGGCCGAAACGGTCATTTCTGACCCTTATAGCACGTGTTTCTCCATTTTGTACCTGCACAGAGGACAATCACCAAAACTTGTGGAAATAGTCAGTGATAAGCCCTATAGCTATGGTGTGTGTCCCCATTGTGTTTGTTTTATACTCGGTTGGAGGTCGGAAATCAGTCTGTAACGACCGCCAACACTAGCGAAACCAAACTATTAGCAAAACTAATCTGCTAGAAAGTAATAATCTGCAGCATTTTAATCTAGTAGAAAAATTATCGAAACGATTAAATTATCCTATTATGGGTAATTGATGTGTGTTGCGGCTTTAGGCGCATGGCATAGAGTATATGGTCAGACCTTAAGAAGGTAACGCTTGCAAATCATATATTGGTGTAAATCAACCAGCGGTGACCGGCATAGCCACAACAGCGACGCAAGATGGCGAACAAGGCCATTACTCACATGAAAAAAAACAGGTTTAGTTAAAGTGCGACTTCAGGCAGCACCGCGCATAACCGGTTTGCTGGCTTACGCGCTAAACGCGTTGATGGTAACCAGGACGTAACGCTTGGGAAGCTTCAAGTCCTAGAACTCGCCGGCGTACACACAGATTCCGATCTGTGCGTTGGGGTGACCAGTGATGTAAAGGATGCGCCGGCGTACATGCATAGCATAGTGGGATAGCCGACGTCTTAGTCCATATCAAACCGACAATAACCATAATTAATCTGCTATGAGATATAACAATTAGAGATTAATCTAGTTGAGGATGGATAGAAGCACAGCGAACCGAACCAATCGTCGTGGTAAATTCGCGCCGCGTAGGACATATAGGCTAGGCCAATGACCTGAGACGATGAACTGACGTCGTCGGTGAGGTCGTGAGCGGCTAGCCGTATCCTGGACGTGATCATCAAGGCCACCAGCGTCGGCGGCGGTGTCGTCACAGCTCCTGGACGCATGCATGTACAGGTAAAGTCGTACATGGGCATGTTCAAGGATCAATCCTTGTATCCACGTGCACAATCATGTAATCAAGGTAGATCAATCTGTTATAGTAATTATAAAAAATTAGGATCGATCTTATGACAATCAAGAATGATTCACCGGATGCGGCTGCCTGCGTGATGAAAAATCCACGCCGGCGTGTTGGTCGCGGAACAACAAGAAGCGTCGCGATACACCGACATGCATCCATGCAAGCTCGCTGATGCTGAAGCATCTCGCCGCCGCTGCCGCCGTGAAGACCTCATATGTGGGCATGTGGCTGATGTCGTAGTCCAGCGATGGCGCGCCGGGCACTGCCCGCGTGATGAAGAATTGACGTCGGAGAGCGGCAGCGGCCAGCGCCGTGGCCGTGATTGCGGTCGCCGGGCCGCCGGCATCGGCAGTGATGTAGTCGTCGATTCCGCGGAATGTGGCCGACGGCAATTCCATCCAAATAGATGAGCTTTGCTCATTGCAGTGCGCACATGCACGTGATCTGTTTCACGCATGCAGGGATGACCGTGGCTGGCTGGCCGGCCAAGCCCCATGGCGGGAGGGCGTCCGCTCGCGGCGATAGATACACGCCGCAAAATTCAGATCGGAAATAAAGAATGAATCTATGATCAGCGGAATAGAATCGAGATCGACTTGATGCAAAAAAATCAAGAATGAACTCACCCAGTTGGAAGAGCTGCTGATAACGTGTTAAGAATCGGATCCCTGATCCGGTTTTCCCAATCCCAATCCAAGAACAAGGCGTGAGAAGACGTAGATAAGATCATGTTTCCTTTCCAACACAAACATAAAGAACAATGAACACAGATATAGGTGGAACTTCGGGTCTCTTTCTCATTAGTCATAGATGAATACAAGGTTGTTGAATATATAGATGTGGGGGAACCCTTCAGGGGTATATTTGGTGAGCCCACAATTATCCTTTAATTAGGGATTTCTTAACAGTTTGTTATTGGGCTTAGCCTTTGTGTTTCTGTGTGGCCACTATGTGAGTCACCGACGCAATCGGCACGGCTGACTGGCTATGCGCCCGTGAGCTACTACTGGGTGGTACCGTGGAGTAGTAGTACGTAGCATGCATTCTCTCGCTCGCTAGTCCCCCGCGGGCGTCCTTCCTTTGGCAGCGCAGCCGCTGAGCCACTCGTAGATCCCGTACCGCCTCGTCCGTCTGAGATTCTGCCTATTGGCTATTACTTTGTTTGTTCTTCCGGTGCGCATGAAGTGTGTAGAGAATTAAAAAAATATATTTTTTCTTTACTCGCGGAGAATAGTACAGTACACCGACTGACTGAGTACCACAAAGTGACACTAGATCTAAATTTTGGATCCAAACTTTGGACCAAAGTTTGATGTTCGTAATAAATACGTCGCTGTAGTATTTCGTTTGTATTTGTGAAAAATGTCTAAACATTGATTAATTAGGCTCAAAATGTTCATATCGTAAAGTACAACAAAATTGTACAATCAGTTTTTGATTTTATCTATGTTTAGTACTCAATACATGTGTCGATATTTTAATACGATTGAAATCTTCTTTTTGCATAGTAAAATTTGCGGGCCAGCAGTGAGCTGGTGGTAGCTTTTGCGGATTCGTATACTTGTGGTGCGCAGTGTGGCCTTGGTTGCAGAAAGTCATCGCCCCCGCTACCGGACGATGCTCCAAAACAAACCCCGCTGATCCCCATGCTTTCCCTTTTTGTTTGTCGCATCGCATCGCGTCCCAAGCAAGACCTGCCGATCGAGCAGGTGCTGATGCAGCAGATGGATTCTCCGTCCTCCGTGCTCGATTGCCCCGGCCCCGCGCCCTTGGCCGTGGCCGTGGCCGTCCTCGAGCCTGCCGCCGCCCCGTCCCTTTCTTCCCCGGCCTCGGCTAAGCCACAGCCACCAATTATTCCGCCGAACGTGAGAAAAGCGCGCGCGGGGCGGCCGCTGTGCGGCGTGTGCGCTAGCTGCGGGTGCCTTTTGCCTGTGCTTTTGGTGCGGCTCTTTTCATTGCCGCCTGCTCCCTCTTGTTCCGTGGTGACTGTGCGGCGATACGATCCTGCTGCACTGCAGCTGGAGGCCAGAAGCTGCCCTCCCTGGGCCCGCTTTTGTCATGCGCGGCAGCACGGGCGAGCGCATCTCTTCTTCTCGGAGGGATGGCAGATAGACGCCACGAACGGGGCCGGTGCTGTGGGCTTACGTGTGTATTTTGGGTTGAAGGGTAGAATTGTTTTTTTAGGAACAGTGGGAATAAAATTGTCATCAGACTGTTGTTAATGATGATAAGAAAGTGTCCTAAACATGTACGTAATGTGCAAGCACCAACCTATTGCCAGACGCAAGTGGCCTAAAGATGATAGCAGTATACGTATGGTGCTAAACGTTCCACTGTTAAGTAAGTAGTAGTCTTGTTGTCCACTACTGGCCTTAGGAGCATACTCCTGTAGGAGAACAAGAGAGTAAAACTGGACACAACCAAACACTGACGAACTGTACCTGAAAAAACTTAGCGCGTACAATGCGTAAATAGCGACCACATGGTATGGTCAACAACAACAAATTGCCCGGGACCTCCTTGCATCTCCGAGTTTGCTATTCTATTTTGTGTTGTCTGTTGTGGCCTCACCGGTCAGCACTATATAGATTTGTCTTGTTCTCTCGCTTAATTTGATTGGATTGTAGAGCTCTTGTCCTCATTTTCATTAAGAAAGTGCCCCCAAAGTCACCTCCAAGAAACACAATGTCGTGTGTCAGGTGAATTTTGGCACAATATTTCTGGCACCTTTTTCATCCCTAAGAAAAATGCAACTTGTTGCCCAAAAAAACTAATTGCCTTTTAATGGGTGCTAAAGTTGACGGTTTACAATGTTTATGTTAGAAATTTAGGCATCATTCGGTATATTTTAATTCCAGAAATTAGTAACAAATTTATGACAGCAGTGAGTGATCCAGTGGTAACATAACATGTGCCAGTGTTCAAGTTAATTCTCCTAAATAAAATGAACAACATGAGAAACCGAAACAAGAACAAAAGGATGTTCAGGGTGTACCCAGAGGCGGGGCCGGTACCGGAGGCACCGGATGCGCCGTCACCAGCTGGAGGAATAGTGTTAACCATCCTCGACTGGCCTTGCTCGAAGTAGTCGATCTAATTTGGTGCAGTGGCGAGTCGATGCAGTGGAGTCCCTCGAACGGTCACCGGGACGTAGTCGTTCACGTGAGGAAGAGGGCCACCAGGAAGTAGTCGTTCGGGTTGACGAAGTTGGCCACCAGGAAGTAGTCGTTCACAGCAGCGAGCAGGCGCGTACTCGTACGCTCCCCAAAAACCTTATCGTCCGCCTATCCCGAGCAGGATCACTTGACAGGGAGGTTCGGAGGCAACTGCTCACGCAAGCAGAGTGCGCGCAAGGCTTGCGTTGGGAATGCAAGAGAGCAGCAAAAATAGGGAGAAGAGAGAGGTCTCCTGAAAGGAGTACCAGAGAGGGAGAGTGCTTGTGTGTTCTGGCTTATGAGAGGGAGCCCCTCTTATATAGGCGACCAGAGGAGGAGGGGGGATGAACCTGGACACTGCATGAGGCAGCAATGGCGGCAATGGCCATAATGACAGCAGTTAATGGTCAGCCCAATAATGCCATTAAACGTCATCAGTTACTCTCAGCCATCAAATCGGCAGTTACTGGTAACGTTTAAGACTCAATCAATGTCATTTGTGGCAAAAGGTTCATCACACAGCACACGCAGAGCGGCTCGGCTCGGCACAGCCACGGCCACGGCCCGGCCCGGCGAGGCGAGCAAGCGAGCGCGCGTGTGGCACGCCCATCTCCTTTTACCAACTTCACAAGTGGTCCACAGTTGGTCCACTATTTAAGTTGGTTAGTATTCCCGTTGACTCTCCATCCGGGATTTAATTCCCTAGCCTTTATTACTGGACCTTTAATTATTTGATTAATTGAGACTTAAATGGGCCAAAGCCCAATTAATCTAACAATCCCCACCAAGAATTTCAAGGTACACAAGAAAATACTCTCGTCTCAACTGTTGTTTTGATATACTGGCCTCATGGCGGGGACTGTTAAGTTGAACATCCACCTGGGGCAAGAGCTACACTTGTTCACAACTGACCAATGGACTATGCCTTGAATTGACAGTTTTGTGCAAACAAGCTTGACTAGAGCCCCTTTGCCAGTACTAGGCTGCTATAAGCATCCCCTCGGATTGGAGCGTATAAGTCATACTCCGTGCCTTTCATGGGTATCTAGAGATCACCCTATCTCATAGATTGTGACTAGCAATCGAACTCGTATAGGTGCAATCCTTTGAGATGTTCTGTAGGTCAACATCTTTGCCCTTATTGAGCCACTCGGATCACATTAAGGTTTTCACCAACCTGCCATACAGACTTAGAAGAGAAATGCACCTCCATTGGAATGAGCCATTTCCAAAGGTTCTCTTCTCTTAGTTAAACAGTAGCTTGTTTCACCATCCTAATTCACGGGATCTCCAATCACATAGGACAGGTTACCACTACTGAGTAACACACATGGGTCTCAAGCCCAATTCCCTGGATGCATTGTCTATCACGTTACGTGAAAGACCCTTTGTGAATTGAGCTGCCAGGTTCTTAGCCGTTTGGATGTAGTCCAAGGCTATCACTCCGGAGTTTCTCATTTTCCTGACAGATTTCAGCCGCCTCTTTACATGCCTAGAGGACTTCATGTTATCCTTTGAACTGTTCACCTTGACAATCATAGTTTGATTATCACAGTTCATGAGGATAGCCGGTATCGGTTTCTCAACTACCGGCAAATCCATAAGGAGGTCACGAAGCCATTCGGCCTCAACAGTGGCGGTGTCCAATGCAGTGAGTTCTGCCTCCGTAGTTGACCTCGTTAAGATGGTCTGCTTGCAAGACTTCCAGGAGACAGCGCCACCTCCAAGTGTGAAAACATATCCACTTGTGGCTTTAATCTCATCTGTATCGGATATCCAGTTTGAATCACTGTAACCCTCCAGTACTCCGGGGTACCCGGTATAGTGAATTCCATAGTCCACAGTACCTTTCAGAAAACGCATTACCCGTTCAAGAGCTTCCCAATGAGCATCTCCCGTATTTGACACAAACCGGCTCAGTTTGCTCACAGAGAACGCGATATCGGGTCTAGTAGCGCTGGCTAGGTACATCAGTGAACCAATGATCTGGGAGTATCTCAGCTGATCTCTCATTATTCTTTTGTTCTTCCGTAATATTTTACTAGCATCATAAGGTGTTGGAGCTGGCTTGCAGTCATTATATCCGAAACGACTCAAGACCTTCTCCACATAGTGGGATTGTGTGAGAACAACCCCACCATCACCTTCTCTCACTAGCTTAATATTTAGGATCACATCAGCCTCTCCCAAGTCTTTCATCTCAAAACTCTGTGACAAAAACTCTTTGACTTCCTTAATCACATTAAGGCTTGTCCCAAATATCAGTATGTCATCTACATACAGACACAAGATCACTCCTTTGCCCCCACCATAGCGATAGTACACACACTTGTCGGCTTCGTTCACAACAAAGCCAACTGACGTTAAAGTTCTGTCAAACTTCTCATGCCATTGCTTAGGAGCTTGCTTAAGGCCATACAAAGACTTTATCAACTTACACATCATTCCTTCTTGACCTTCCACTACAAAACCTTCTGGCTGATCCATGTAGATCTATTCCTCCAACTCTCCATTTAGGAAAGCTGTCTTAAAGTCCATCTGATGAACGAGAAGACCATGGGAAGCTGCCAGAGAGAGCAGTACTCGAATGGTGGTCAATCGGGCAACCGGCGAGTAAGTGTCAAAGAAGTCCTCTCCTTCTTTCTGAGTATATCCTTTAGCCACTAGCCTTGCCTTGTACTTCTCAACAGTACCATCAGGCCTAAACTTTTTCTTGAACACCCACTTGCATCCTACAGGTTTGCACCCATACGGACGTTCCACGACTTCCCAAGTACCATTAGACATAATAGAGTCCATCTCACTCCGAACTGCTTCCTTCCAATAGTCAGCGTCTGGAGAGGTATATGCCTCTTCAATGGTTCTAGGGGTGTCATCCACGAGGTACACAATGAAATCATCACCAAAGGACTTTGCAGTCCTCTGTCTCTTGCTCCTTCTGAGAGCTTCACTGTCATCCTCCTCAGGATTTTCCACATATGTGTGTTCATTGTGTTCTATCGAAACAACAGGTTCTCTAGGTTCTTTATTAATAGACAGTTCATGACTAGACGTGCTAGCTTCCTCTTTCATAGAAAAAATGTCCTCAAAGAATGTAGCGTCTCTGGACTCCATAATTGTACCAACATACATGTCAGGTACTCCAGATATTACTATTAAAAATCTATAACCTACCTTGTGGAAAGCATAACCAAGAAAGATACAATCAACCGTCTTAGGTCCCAATTTACGTTTCTTGGTTATGGGCACATTCACTTTGGCCAAACATCCCCAAGTCCGTAGGTATGAAAGGGTTAGCCTTTTCTTTTCCCATTCCTCGAATGGTGTTATCTCTTTGTTCTTCATAGGAACACGATTCAGGACATGACATGCAGTCAATATAGCCTCACCCCACCATTCCTTGGAAAGTCCCGTTGTATCCAACATGGCATTAACCAAGTCAGTCAGAGTGCGGTTCTTTCTTTCGGCTACCCCATTTGACTGAGGTGAGTATGGAGGTGTCCTCTCATGAATTATTCCATGTTCCTCACAGAACGCAGTGAATACATTAGAAAAATACTCTCCACCGCGATCAGACCTAACTCTTTTGATCTTTCTCTCAAGTTGATTTTCTACCTCAGCTTTATAGATTTTAAAATACTGTAACGCTTCATCTTTAGACTTCAACAAATAAATGTAGTAAAATCTAGTAGAATCATATATTAAAGTCATGAAGTGCTTTTTACCACCTTTTGTCAACACACCATTCATCTCGCACAGATCGGAATGAATTAAGTCTAGAGGTGCCAAGTTCCTCGCCTCAACCGCGAAATGAGGCTTGCGAGGTTGTTTTGATTCAACACACACATGACACTTAGAATTTTTGACTAAGGTGAATCTCGGAATTAAGCTCAGGTTTGCAAGACGCATCATACAACCAAAATTAACATGACAGAGTCGCGAATGCCAAACATTAGATTCAGCATTAACGTTTGCAGCATGGTTCACAACTTTATTACAATTGTCTGACAAAGAAAAGCGGAACAAGCCTCCGCTATCATAACCTTTTCCAATAAAACTTCCAAATTTAGAGATTACACATTTATTGGATTCAAAGACTAATTTAAAGCCGTCTCTACACAGAAGAGACCCGCTGACTAAGTTCTTTTTGATGGTGGGGACATGCTGCACGTTCTTCAGTCGAACGGTCTTTCCCGAAGTAAGCTTCAGATCGACCGAACCAGCACCAAGAACACGCGCATGTGATCCGTTCCCCATCAACACGGAGGAAGACCCGCCTGCCTGGTAAGAAGCAAACAAGGAAATGTCAGCACAAACGTGAATATTAGCACCAGTGTCAATCCACCAATCGGGTGAATGACATACTGAAAGAACTGTAGGTAAAAGATTACCGTACCCCGACGTTCCACCAGTCTCACTAACAAGCATGTTGGCACTGCCACCATTGCCGCCATTGTTTTTGTCCTTGCGGTGCGGCCACTTTGCAGCAAAGTGGTCCGGGCTACCACAACAATAACAATGCCCCGTCGGCGGTTTCTTCTTCTTCTTGAAATGAGCCGTTTGATTAGTCTTTGTCTGGTCTGTTGCGGCTTGTTCTTCCTTTTGTTGGATGCATTGAAGTTCTTCTTTTGCACCAAGTTGGCACTAGAAGATCCAGCAATCCCTTTACCACGTTGGTCTTTTGCCATCGCCTTCTCTTCCACATCAAGAGTGCCGATGAGATCGACAATAGTAAACTCTTGTCTCTTGTGTTCCAGAGAGGTCGCAAAATCCTTCCAAGAAGGTGGCAACTTGGAGATAATACCTCCAGCCACAAACTTGTCAGGCAACCGACATGGAGCATCCTTGCTATAGTTCTCAAGATCTCTAGCCAGCGCCTGGATCTCATGGGCCTGCTCTACCACAGGACGGTCTTCAACCATCTTGTAGTCAAAGAGTTGTTCCATGACATACAGCTCGCCACCAGCATCAGAGACCCCAAACTTAGCCTCAAGCGCATCCCAAACATCTTTGCAACTCGGCAGCAAGAGGTACGTGTCCACAAGGCTTTCAGCGAGAACGCTCATGATGGCACCTCTAAACAGGTTATCGGCCGCCACGAAAGCCCGCTCCTCCTCTGGAGTGAACTGTTCGGGCTTCCCCTGTATGACATGCATGATGTTCATTGCCGTCAACCACAGCGTGACCCTCTCGCGCCAACGTTTGTAATTAGACCCATCGAAAATATTTGGTTTGATTGATGCAGCAAAACCAGCTACCGAAAGCCTATTATTAACATAAGGTTTTTGGATTGTTAGAAATTTAGGCATCATTCGGTATATTTTAATTCCAGAAATTAGCAACAAATTCATGACAGCAGTGAGTGATCCAGTGGTAACATAACATGTGCCAGTGTTCAAGTTAATTCTCCTAAATAACATGAACAACATGTGAAACCGAAACAAGAACAAAAGGATGTTCAGGGTGTACCCAGAGGCGGGGCCGGTACCGGAGGCACCAGATGCGTCGTCACCAGCTGGAGGAATAGTGTTAACCATCCTCGACTGGCCTTGCTCGAAGTAGTCGATCTAATTTGGTGCAGTGGCGAGTCGATGCAGTGGAGTCCCTCGAACGGTCACCGGGACGTAGTCGTTCACGTGAGGAAGAGGGCCACCAGGAAGTAGTCGTTCGGGTTGACGAAGTTGGCCACCAGGAAGTAGTCGTTCACAGCAGCGAGCAGGCGCGTACTCGTACGCTCCCCAAAAACCTTATCGCCCGCCTATCCCGAGCAGGATCACTTGACATGGCGCCACGGCCACGGCTCGGCTCGGCCTCGGCCTCGGCCACGGAGGCCACGGCTCGGCCACGGCCCGGCGAGGCGAGCGAGCGAGCGCGCGCGCGTGTGGCACGCCCATCTCCTTTTACCAGCTTCACAAGTGGTCCACAGTTGGTCCACTATTTAAGTTGGTTAGTATTCCCGTTGACTCTCCATCCGGGATTTAATCCCCTAGCATTTGTTAGTGGACCTTTAATTCTTTGATTAATTGAGACTTAAATGGGCCAAGGCCCAATTAATCTAACAGTTTATTAGTCAAGATCTCTCTGCTTGCAATTTGCTTGTTTATTTTATGTTTTTCCATACACCCATTACGCTCTACTTTAAAAATTCCAGTTCTTGTTGGTGGTTTATCCATTTTCCTTGTGGGATATGGGTGTCCCTAGGCCCATCACCGACAGGGCGGCGAGCGGTCCGCTTACCTAAACAAAGAAGAAGATCGAGTCCTAATAAACTACTACTAGGACCATTCTAAAAAAAACTACTACTAGGACCATCATATTAACCGACTATGAGACTTCCCATGTAACCCTACCTCCTGGGATATATAAAGGCGGGCAGGGTTCCTAGATAAAAATAACCAACAAAACCACCACGGATCCATCCATTGTAACCACAAAGCTCGTCATTGCTTCCTGAAGCTTTGTTGAGCACAAACAATACAAACCACCACTGACATATGATGGTATTATATCTCCGGGTAGCCCGAACATGTCTAAATCTGGTTACCTGTGTTACCTTCAAGCTATTCAACTCGGCGATCTCTTTCCTACAAATCTACCACTCGGGTACTCCCTAGTGGATTGTCGGGTCTTAGATATGACAGTTAGTGGGCCTGGTAGGGGTGATTGCTGAGTTTTTCTTTCAGTTAGTTTGATGGCTGATCAATCCCGCGTCATCTTCTCCACGAACGTGGCACGCCGGCCCTATGCAAATCTCATATCCAATCTGAGAATCCGCCCGAACCCACCCAGTTTCCGGACTGCGGTGAGTTTCAGATCTCGCGGGACGACTACTTTAACTCGGCCACTAATCAAGCTAAGTATTTTTTATTTTATTTTAATTTTATGGCTTTTACATATCGTCATGTGTGTAGCTTTTTCTCCATGTCCATGTGACAATTACCGACCGGTATTAAAGTACTCGGGTAGCACACGCCTTAATCTGTGTCGAACCTTGATCTTGCGTGCCGCCTACAACTAAGCCTCCATGAGCATTGTAGTCATGGTAAGCTGTCCTCTCTGTGAGCAGTAGTCGGCAAGACTAGGTGCTTAAGCGTAATAAACTAACTACCCGAAGAAATCATATGGCCCAACAAGAACAGGACACAAAAGAGCTTATCTTGATGCCGATTAAAATTCCGAGTTATTTTGTATCATACTACGTAATATTTGTTATGTTCCTTTACAGTTCAAGACGCGGTGACCATTATGTGTGGCTCGTCCGCGCTTCGTCTGACCTTGCCGGCTCCTAGGCTCAGGGGCTGGCACCCGCAACCGCTTTGCGTGGTTCGCCCGACCTTACCGGCTCCTAGGCTCGGGGGATGGCGCCCGGCGACTGCTCCGCATGGCTCGTCTGACCTCGCCGACTCGTAGGCTCGGGGGCTGGCGTCCAACGACCACTCCACGTGGCTCATGCGACCTCTCCGACTCCTAGGCTCGGGGGCTGGCGCCCGACAACCGCTCCGCATGTTTCGCCCAACCTCGCCGGCTCCTAGGCTCGGGGTACTCCCAAATGGATTTCCGGGTCTCAGATCCGACATTCCTCATCTCTTTCACACCCTTAAAGGGGCCTATAAAATAAAAATAGAAAAAAATTAACCTTTAAAAAGATATGTAATTTCAGTAAACTTCGCATTTACCACAATTACACCCCGTACTTGTTGTATATTGTAAATTATGTTTAGTTTGTTCAATTCTCCCTCATCCCACTCTTGGGGTGCCTAATTTAACTAATATTTTGGTTGCATGTGATGCCAAGGCGAGGCATGATGCTAGCCGTATGAAGAAGATGCAAAAATATGAGAAGGCGATAATGAGATCTATAATAGGGAGATCTATTTTAAGGAGAATTAGATATATACCTGAGGAGACCTAGTTTTGACACTGAAATTGGAATGGGCGTGGTACAAATGAAACAAGTTGTGCATAATGATTGTGTATATAAGTCAAAATATTACATAAGCAATAGCAAAGATCAAAAGTATAATTGACACAATGGCATAAAACTACTAGAAACATTTGACCACTTTATTCGTTTCAAAATACCTGGCACTTCACCTTTCTTGAAACACACTTTCCCATATTGACCCTACAAGAATACTATTATAATGTTCTAGAAATATCGAAATGATAACTTTATGGGAGAATTTGGTAATTTCACTATAAAAAGGTGGATCACTTGGCCGTGATGGGTCAAAATTGTGGAGTATTTGAAAAGAGAGGTCATATTTACCTATAGAAAAGTGTGTATGACAGCCAATTAAATAGTCAACTCGCCACTACTAGGGTTCCAATCCATATTTTATACACGCTGTTCATGAGTAATTTTTCAATTACAAAAATGTGATAATCATGCTACATCGTCCGTTTCTATATATGTGTCACACCACTCACATTGGGTTGATGAGTTCCACGCCTAAGCGTTTAACCAAAATGACATGTTTGGATCATCAGGTAATTGCTAGAGCTAGCTAATTTTAGATGTTAATTTTAGATGCGGTGGATCCAAACATGACCAAGTAATTTTTTAGCTAATGTCCTATTTATTAGCTGAATAGCAACTATCCAATTAGCTGATCCAACCCATCTAGCTGTGTGGATCCAAACAGGGCCTAAGAGCATCTTCAAGAGATTAGCTAAAAAGACTAGTCAAATTTATTGATTTAGCTACTCTCTAAAATAGATTTGACTAACAAATAACAGAGTAATCCAACAGATTCTGTAAAGATGGCTAGTGAGGTAGGCTAACTAAAAATAGCTAGCGAATGAGTCGGGATAGAGAGCCACTAAATTTGGAGAGTCGTTTACAAAGTCTGTTGGAAACGTTTTTTCTTAAACAATAGCTAAATTTAACTTTAGAAAACGATTTGGCTAGTCTCTTGGAGATGCTCTAAGCTAGGTAAGGAGAAAATGACAATTATCTGGAGGAATTTCGCAGAAAACAGTGGACCCCATGAGAATCAGAAAAATCTTCCCATGGAAATTACCGCACATAGTGACTTAGCGCATAATAAATAAACATGTCTTTTTGCGAAATATACATAAACATGGTTGAACAGCCACAATATGCACCAGCAACGGTGTGGGTGGTGCATTAGTGGTATGAAAACTAACCCAGCCGTGGTGGCGTTATTATTGCTCTACAATAATCAGGCATGGCATTCAGCCACGCTAAGGTCTCCATCAACCATTCGCATGCCCCGCTAGCTCGCAGCCCGTGGTGGCCGGTGGACACCAGCTCGGCCTCGACGTGGGATGGATGATGATTTGTGATCGATCGGGATTAGTCTTGCGTAATTTGCCCAATAATTGTGATTTGCACTCGCGTAATTACTACTATATTCGGGTGCAGCTAGCTAATGACTCGGTGGCCAGTCAAATGCCAATTCTATGCTTGCAAGTTATGGGATCGAATGTCTTCTGGAAGATGCGGAGGGATAAGCTAAGCTTAGCATCATGGTTGTTTACAAACAGCTAGTTGCTCATTAGTCTTGTCCAAAGCATTGTATATATGGTGAAGCACAAAGGGAAAGGACGAGTTCAGTCTTAGCTATGATTTAATTCTTTTCAACAAAGTTGCATTCGAAGTGGTCAAATTTTATTGTCATGTCTGGTACATCAAGTTGCAAATAATTAACAGTGTGAATTAATATTTTTTTTGTTTATAGCAAGAAACAAAGGAGCGGGAGCTATGATGTTCATTGAGCACTACATGCAGTGAAAGCATTAACGACGATAACAATCAGATCTTGATGCAGACACCTTTATGCCCGACGAGAAATCCGCCACGCCCTCTTTTGGTGGTGCTATTTTGTTCCTAACCGCCCGTTGTGAAACTTTTTGACCGATCGAAGTGGTTCCATGCGTGTGCCAAATAATTCTGCTGCCTTGATCGTGCAGCAAATCTCTATGAAATTGCTTACATGAGAGCATCTTCAAAAGCCTATCTAAAATATACTGTTTAAATCATCAATTGAAGGGTCATTTAAGTAAAAATTATTTTCTATATCTTTATGGCGTCCCCAAAGAATCTATTTGAGCTAGCTATTTGGTGACGTAGATGAGAGAGAAGAGTCAAAAAAGTAAGTCACTGACTCTTGCTCCCTCTGTCCCTTTTTATACGTCGTTTACGGTTCCCGAGAAACAACTTTGACTGAATATAAAAAATATATATTAATATTTATAGTACATAATAAATATCATTAGATAGATATTTGAATCTAGTTTTTAATAATTTTTTTGAAGATTAAAATATTACACATATTTTCTACAAATCGAATCTAAATTGTGGCACGGAAACCAACGACGACAGATAAAAAGGGATAGAGAGAGTAGTTCCTAACTAGCTAGAAGCACGTCAATCAAGACAGCAATGAACTGGTGGGTGTGGATTGAAAGGAGAGAGAATAAATTAGTGAGCTCAAGAAAATAAAAGGATAAAGAACATCTCAATACAAGTAGGACCCATAAGATATCATGTAACCCTCCTAGCTAGTACTAACTATTATTGTTGGAGACACCTTATACTCTCCAACAACTTTTTTTTATATCTTGTGCGCAGTCTGGAGAGTCATCTCGCTCTATATCTTTGGCTAGCCAGAAATCCGGAATAGATGATATTTATATTTGGATATCCAGTTGAAAAGGTCGTTGGAGTGTGTTTTTTTATTAAAATATCTATTTCTATAAGTTAAAAAAAGATATAAAGAGTCTCTTAAGGATGCTCTTAGCAAATCACACTATAAAATAATGAGAATATGCACTAATCTGGATTTCAGAATTAACCACACGCTACACATAAGTGATCGTGCTTTAATGTCAATAAATAATAATACAACTGATATGGTCTAATTAAAGGTCCTATATCTTCTGCACGTAAACAAGAATGCCTTGTGTTTGGTTCGAAAACAGTATAAAGTCAGAACCCTCAACAATATAATTTCTTAGGAAAAGTTAATAGCACTGTGACATGATCTCCTAAAGTCTGACTCACTCGGTACATCCCAAGAGTTAACATGGTGCTGCGTCGTGCCTTGCCCGATCCTCTCCAAGAAAATCAAACCAAACATGGAACTAGGACGACGCTAGAAGTCGTTTAGCGTAAAATTGCAACCAGCAAAACCCTGAAAATCCTCGGTTTTCTTCACACGGAGGAGTTAATTAGGCCAGTTGGAGGTTTTATAAAAGTTTCATAATATTAAATTTACTGACTTATTAAAGGAGAGAAGAGAGAAGTTTTATGACACGCGAGGAAACTTTCATCACCCTAAACTGCTCTGGTACGACTACTTCCCTACACAGCTTTTTCGAGAGGAAATTAGTTACACGCCTGGACCGTTGGATGGTCGCGGTGCGGCGCTGCGGCGGGCGGAGCCGGAGCCTCGTGGACCCGACGAGACCAGGTTTAGGGTTTGGGCCAGCCTGGCAGCGGCTCCGCGTCCATCCGCTCGCTCTCGCCCCGTGGGCCCGGCCCGGGCGCCCTCACAGCCTGGCTGCTACTATAAATAGCGGCGCCGGTCGCCACCAACAAGGCACAAGCCGCGCCTCCGTTCCTTCGAGCAAATCCTTTCGCCCACCCCCGCCCTCACCTCGCAGTCGCCGCCCCGCCGCGTCTCGCGACCCCCTTCCCATTGCATCCTCTGTTCCGCGCGACCAAACCCCAAGAGCAGCAGCGGCGACCTCCTCCGCTCCGCCCCGTCTCGGCCGGTCCTTCCTTCCAAGGAGCCTGCTTCTGGTCTCGTCTCTGCGCCGCCGGCGGTCGCATTCTCGAACGTGAGTTCTCTTGGCTCTCTTGCGCTGCGCCCACGCCGCCGTTCCCCTCTGTGCGCCACCGGGCTAGGGTCCGGCGACGGCGGTTTATTCTGTAGTTTGTGTTCGCGTCGGATCTCGCTTAGGCTCTCGACGGCGGGATTGTTGATTGGCAAGGGAGGATTTACTCTGCTCGGTCGGTCTCGTTCCCCTCCCCTGTTTGTTGGAAGCGTCGGGGAATTTTGTCTTTCTTTCCCCCGGGGGGGAACGGGGCGGCAGATTGGATCTTGTCTGCAGTTCGTCTTGTTTATTCTATTCTCGGCGGTGAATCAGTAGTGCGCGGTAAATCTTAGCTGTGTTCCTTCCGTTCTTTGTCGTATGCGCTGTCGTTGTTTGTCATAATCAAACAAACCCTCGGATCGCAATGCCCAAGAGGCCAGTAAAAATTTTCTGTTCTAGGCCTGTGGGGAACGTGTAGCCTTTCTTAGTTTACCCCGACCTTCTTGTGATCTCCCAGAAGTCCACCACCGGTCTGTTACGGGAAGCTTTTACTATCCTTTGGTTGTTCGTAAGGAAAAAAAATCAGATCATATGAAATTTCTCATGTTGCTTCTCGTGAAGCTCTTGATTCGATGTTTGCACACATGCTTGTTTCTGTTGCCGCAATGGTACGGTGTCTTTGTGTGCTCTAGGCATATTATTAAAAGCCATGCCTTTTTCTAAACAAAAATAAATGGCTAACAAAGAAACAAACAATTTTGCCTAACAGGCTTTGATTTATATCAACTAGGATGAAGTTAACATTCTTAGTTTCGTTTACTGATTATTTATATAAATATTGAATTGATTTTTTTGTATATACTTTCATTGTTCATGGCTTGGTACCTAAAAGGCTAAAAGTTGTATGTCTTATCACTGCTGCAATTGTGTATGCTACATTTCTTTTTCACTTATACACGGCTTTCTCTTCAATTAGAAGGGTTTCAGCATCTAAACTAAATTGTGTACTCTGCTCTCAAACATCTGTGCACATCCATGTCTGCTACTTTAGATTTTGGATCGTGATAATTGCTAAACATTTTTGCTGTTCTTCTGCCTAAAAAGAAAACTTACTCTGTTTTAATCAACAGTTTTAAGAAGGGGACAATTGTGGATGTTCTAATGGAGTCGAAAGGTGGGAAGAAGTCTAGTAGTAGTAATTTCATGTACGAAGCTCCCCTTGGTTACAAGATTGAGGACGTTCGCCCAGCCGGAGGAATCAAGAAGTTCCAGTCTGCTGCTTACTCCAACGTAAGTACTGAACCAACAGCTTAAGCAATGTAGTTCTTAATGGAAACTTGTTCGTTGATCGTGCTCTGGTTTACAATGCTTATTTGGTTGATCTCTTGTTTTGCAGTGCGCCCGCAAGCCATCCTGATATCGCTTCACATGCAATTCGCCGTAGAGTAGGATTTTCCTTCATTTTTTCTCTCTTGTTTCAATAGTTCTCCCTGGCTGGCTGCATTCTCTGCTTCTGAGATTCCAACTTGTCTTCTCCCATCTCCCCCTCCCCCTGCCATCCTCTCTTCTTTGCAACACATCATCCAATGGCGATGCCTTCGGCCGATTCTTGGGACTCTTCTCCTGCCTCCCCTATTGGGTTTGAGGGTTACGAGAAGCGTCTTGAGATAACGTTCTCTGATGCACCTGTCTTTGAGGACCCTTGTGGTCGTGGCCTCCGCGCCCTCTCTCGCGAGCAGATTGACTCGTTCCTGGATCTTGCACGGTGCACCATAGTGTCCCAGCTGTCCAACAAGGACTTCGACTCATATGTTCTATCTGAGTCGAGCCTCTTTGTGTATCCGCACAAGGTTGTCCTGAAGACCTGTGGGACGACGAAGCTGTTGCTTTCCATTCCTTGCATCCTTGAGCTTGCTGCAGAGCTGTCACTGCCTGTTCTTTCAGTGAAGTACTCTCGTGGGACATTCATTTTCCCTGGTGCACAGCCGGCACCACACCGCAGCTTCTCAGAGGAGGTATCGGTGCTGAACGGCTTCTTTGGTGGCCTCAAGTCTGGTGGCAATGCGTATGTGATCGGGGATGCGTTCAGGCCCAAGAAGAAGTGGCATGTCTACTATGCCACGCAGGAGCCTGAGCAGCCTATGGTGACACTTGAGATGTGCATGACTGGGCTGGATGTTAAGAAAGCTGCAGTTTTCTTCAAGAACTCAGCTGATAGCCATTGCTCATCAGCAAAGGAGATGACGAAAATTTCAAGGATTTCTGAGATCATCCCTGAGATGGAGATCTGTGACTTTGAGTTTGACCCATGCGGGTACTCCATGAATGGTATTTTTGGACCTGCAGCCTCCACCATCCACGTGACACCTGAGGAGGGTTTCAGCTATGCAAGCTATGAAGCGATGAACTTTGATCCTAGCTCCTTAGTTTACAATGACGTGATCAAGAGGGTCCTGGCAGGCTTCTCTCCTTCGGACTTCTCAGTTGCCGTTACCATCTTCGGTGGGCATGGTTTTGCCAAATCATGGGCAAAGGGTGCAGACATTGACTCCTACATGTGTGATGATCTTGTCGAGCAAGAGCTTCCTGGCGGTGGTCTGCTGATGTACCAGAGCTTTACTGCTGTTGTGCCTGGTACTGTGTCGCCCAGGTCGACCTTGGAGATGGATGGCTGGAGCAGCAATGGAATGGAAATGTCTACTAGCTGGGATGCAGAGAAGAAGGTGGTGAAGAAAGATGTGGATGCCTGAGAAATATCGGATGATTCCTTCATCTAGGAGCAAGTTCGATTTCTGAGACCTCTGTTGGCCCTGTTCTTCTAGTTTTGGTTAAGCAGCTGGCTGGGCTACCGGCAAGCATAATAATCTTATGTTCTTTTATATTTTCCTGCTCAATAAGTGCTCTAGATGGTTTGCTGCGTCTGCCATAGTGAGCTGCATATTATTGTTTCAGCATCTGTTTGTGCTGCCGATGCCCTTGTGGGGAGAATGATCTTGTAATAACTCTATTCTTAATCGTGTGTTGGAATCTTCGTTTGTCGTCTGTTACTGTTGTGATGTTTTACTGTTTTTATCATCTGTTACTCTTGTGATGTACTTTTTTTATCAGGAAAGGACACAATTGCTATGTTGATTACTTGTAACTATTTTGAGGGGCGACGCATGCATTGAACTTGAAAGGACACAATTGCTATGCTGATTACTTGTAACTATTTTGAGGGGCGACGCATGCATTAAACTTTTTTAATTTCTCTCAAGGCAAGGTCTGCCGACTCACCTCAGATTCTCTCTCTCCCCCCTCTCTCTCCCTCTGTTGGTCCAACCGGGATGAGAACCTAGAACAAGTTTTAGACTGCCGGTAAAATGTACTCTTTTTAGATAATGAAAAATATCTTACGTTCTTATTACAAGTGAGATAGCCAACATGCTACACTCTCAACTCAAGTTGAAATGCAACACAAGTCCAAACTCAATAACCAATTTGCAAATTAAGAAATGTAGTGCCGCCATACATCTAGGTCAAATGCTCATGGGTCTTATCTACTCAACTTTGTTTCATTGCAACTGAGCCCAGAACTGAAGCTTATATGTTCACTAAACCTACAAAAAAAAAGTTTGTTCAAGCATTTCATTGGTTCTGTAAATGACTTTGCTTGTAGTTCTGAGCCTTCACAATGCTGCAAATGCCCTGTTGTGTTATTTTTGTTGTGAACGAACAGAGTTCCTGTAATGCTAAATACATTGCCATTTGCATTGGGTACAAAACTTGTTCCTGTCTGGTTCTCAGAAAATTATCAGTCCTACACTGCTCTATAATTTGCTTCCAAGAATCCTTGTCAAGGAGGCAATAAGAGAGATACTGTGCTAGCAGATTTTTTTTAAGAATTACACAGTACAACACAGACGCTCACAACACGCACACATGCTCACCCCTATGAATACACGTACGTAAACCCTATCCCTATGAGCACCTCCGAAGGACTAAGCACCCGGCAGATATGGAGATTCCCGAAGTCACCATTGACGCCTCGTTGTCGATGGGAACGCCGCTTACCACTTAACGCATAACGCCGGTAAATCCTGAGAAAATCCTAGAAAAAAGTGCGAGCACCAGGATTTGAACCCTGATGGGTAGCGTTCCACTGGATTATTACACTACAAGCCAATTCACTACTGTGCTAGCAGATAGCAAATGATTCACACCCAATTACACAAATGAGGCCCGGTCCGGCCCATTTTCTTTGGATAAAACTTGATTATTGACTTCTCTTTGTGGCTGCTAAAAATGGAACAAAAGCTATTAGACCAACACGGATGGATGCTATAGCATAATATTTTTATATTTTGTAAATAAATTGTAATAAGAAATAGTTATTTGCGTCTCGAAGACCTTAAAATAAAAATGCCAAGTATATTTGACTGGAGTAATGATATTCTAATTTACAAATCTCCATTCTAAGCGCAAGTTGCTTTTCTTTGTTCCTGGCGTCTCGTCTCCTTTTTTATGTTTATTTATTCGTTGTTCTAAGGCTGCTGTTTTGGTTGAGTGAGGAAGCTCCGAAAGAAGTGTGTGCAAATGGCAAATGAAGATGCATTATTTCTGTCTGCTCACAGTTAGCAGCCTTAGACCCAGAAGACCAAGAACAGAGAGTCATGGTCTCATTGTTCAGACTTCAAAAGGAATTCAGAATTCAGTGTGAAGGCTTTAGATAGTGTACTCTGAAAACAAATGTCTCAAATGCATACCCCTATTCGTCAAAAGTATTTTCTCGATGAATATAAGTGTATTCTTAAACTTATATTATGTATATTCCATGGGACTTTATCTAAGTTGATCTCAAAAGTCATTCACAAGCATGAACATGCTCCCGCCAACCAGTCCCTTATTCAAATTTTCGTTGGAGCGGAAGCAGATTTCAGATTTGCACGAGTGTGGCTATAACCTGACGAGCAAGCTTTATTCATTCTAAATTTCCCAAGTATTATCTACATCATCGTGCACTTTATTATAATCATAAACTGGCCTCATAACAAATTGGTGCCAAAACAGGGCATCCCATGCATCTACCGTTACAAACTGTCACAACCATAGAAGCCACAGATCCCAATCATATGCAGACCTGATCTTTATCAGCAGCTTTGAGGAAGCTCTTGCAGAGCTTGAGCCAGAACTCCCTGTCCGGCGCAGTGACCTCCAGCTGCCTCTTCACGGCTTCAGCGAACGCCACCTGTACAGTGGCAAAGCAGGGTATAAAATCGAAGTCTCTGTCAGTGCGAGGCCAAGCAAACAGAATGCTTCCGGATTCAGACCCCAGGTGTGAACTGTGGGCATTGTTTCTTTCGGCAGCAATGGAGTCTGAACTCTGATCCATGGCACTTACGGTGATGGATCCGGCGGTGAGCAGGCGGTCGACGAGGCTGAGGAGGATGTCCCTGGTGTACTCCGGGTGGCCCTGGATGCCCAGCACGTGCTCGCCGACGCGGAACATCTCCACGCACGTCCTGTCGGAGGACGCCAGCACCTCCGCGCCCTCCGGCACCTCCCACACCTGCTCGCCGCCATGCCATCCACGCAAGGAGCAATAACGCCATCAGATACATACGTCTACGTGTGTGTTTATGCAGGGTGTTCGTGGAAATGCCAGCGTCGTACGCGCACCTCGTCCTGATGGACCTCGGTGATCTTGGCGCGGGGCGGCAGCTTGCCGCACTCGCGCAGCGCGTCGAGGAACCGGCACGGCTTCGCCGCCGCCGCCGGCGCGATGGACACCTCCCTGACGCCGACGTCCCAGCCGCCGCCGCGGGCCCTGCCGACGCGCCCGCCCAGCGCGCGGCAGATCACCTGGTGGCCGAAGCAGACGCCGAGGACACGCTTGCGCGCGGCGTGCAGGTCCCGGACCAGGAGGCACAGGCGCAGGATCCACGGGTCGTCGGCGCACGCGTCGTGCGGGCTGCCGCTGATCACGAAGCCGTCGTAGCTCCCCATGTCCTCCGCGGCCGGGAGCTCGCCGTCGATGGCGCGGTACAGGTCCCACTCATCGCCGGCGTCCCCGAACGCCGCCACGAAGACGTGGAGGTAGCCGCCGTACCTCTTGAGCACGTACTCCGAGTCGTGCGTCGCCATCAGCAGCGCGTACCGCCGCCCGCTCCGCCTCCTCGCCGCCGCCTCCACAGCAACCATGGCGGATCGGTCAGTTAATCCTTGGATTGTATGGGGACAGAGATGTGAAGCTTGCAGAGCTGAAACGATCTCAGCTGAGGACTTAGCTCACACGATTTGCAAATGTGTGTGTGTGCTGCCTGGCAGCTGTCGAGAGATGCTGCAATTTATAGAGGCCGGCCGGAGAGGTCGAAGGTGACGGCAAAGACAGGAGCATGCAAATGTGCAAAAGCATTATGCCAAGTCGGAGGCGACGGCATGACACTTTTCAGAGGTCGCGCTCGGGTGGAAGATTTCGAGGGCTGACGATGACGAACGCGGCGGCAGCCTCGGATGATTCCTCTGATCGATCGTGTAGAATTCACACTGCATTTGCGCGGACAAGTGGACAAGTCGGCGTCCGGCCGGGTTGCTTGGGCGGTTGATTGGTTCGTCGGCGCGGCAGCCGCGGATGCTTTCGAGCTTTTGACTGTCATCGTGATTTGGGACCGTACCAGAGTTTCGAACTGGTGATCGATGGTCTTGTTGACGGGGTACTGCATGCATGGTAGCCGACGTCTGAAGGTCAGCAGCGTGTACGTGCGAGCTTGACATGAACAGTAGTAGTAGTACATGAAAAGAAGTTCAAATTCCAAGGTCCGAGCTGGAGTCCGTACTCGCTTCGTTTTAATTATATTTTGGAAAATCTAACAAGAATGGAAATTTGATAAAACACGGGTTTGTCGAATATGTCAGACATAATTCAAAGAAATCAAAATAATGTTTAAGAAAATTCTGACAAATTTTGATAAACACGATGTGTAATTTTTACCATTGTGTACCGATAAAACCAAATAAACCAGGTTTATCGTTCATAATGATTTTCCTGCTCAAGTGCTCCAATTTCACTAAGAGAAGATTATGTTTGATTCTCTAAGTATAAACTATCAAAATTAGGATAAAAAATTACTTCACGGAATCAGATGAAGCTATTTTTTTCAAGCTCTCGGTCTTCTCATTTCAGAGAATCACTCCACGGAATCAGTAAGGAATTACTTCTCTCTGAAAAACTGTTGGGCAGGGCTCCTGCTATATTCTCTTCTAGGAAAAACTGAATCAGCTCTGGAAGCTCTGCCAAGCAAGTCCTTAGTTGCTCGTAGCTCTATGATACATAGGTCGCTGGCAGGATTAAGGAAGAACATGGTTAGTGTGTTATAGACGAGAATGAGCTTACCATAAAATCTGGTGGGCTTAGAGGGAGCTCACGACAGCAAGTTGGCCTCGCAATGCCAGCCGTTCATGGTGGTGCACCGCCAGCCAAGGTGAGGGTGGACGTGTTGTGGATAGAGATAGAGTTGGAACAAAGGACAATGATGGAGAGGATGGCACTGGATGAGACGGTGGCGGGAGTTGTGGTAAGGAGGTTGCCATAGGCGGGAACAAGGGCTTTGGATAGAGATAGTGGCGTAGGACAGATCAAAATTAAGGTGTGGCGTAGCTGGGCTTACGGAGTTTCAAGTCTCAATTTGTAGGGTGGTACAAGGGAAATATATATGAGAAAGGTAGAATAGAAGTCAGAGAAGATATTCTCAGCAAAAACAAGACATGTGTCGGGGACGGCTATAAGGGTCCCCTAACCTAAGGGATGATCACCCTTAAAAAACGCAAGCAAACCACTACCAAGTCTTCACGAACCAGAAAGGGTCTAAGCGCACAAAGCTCACGGCCCATTACGGGCTAATGGCCCACTTGAGGCCCTTCATAAAGGCCCCGATGCGCGCACCCAATCTCCGCCTCGATCGAGGGTGCCGGACCCCCTCGAGCGGATAGCAAACTCCGCCTCGATGGAGGCCTTCTTAGTCGAACCCCGCGCGACCCTCGATTCGAGAAACTCCGCCTCGCTCGAAGCTACCCCTCGACCAACAGGGCGCGTGCCCGTCTGCTTTGCCGACAGGCGCATTCAATGCCCCACGCTGCCGCGGGACGCCGAAGTCAAAAGGTAAATCGTAGGTCATCCCGCACAGACGATGTGACCTGGATCGTGTCCACCAACTCCGGTCACTGTGCAGCCATCCCCAATATTGTGCAGGCCTGCGTGGCCCTGTGCAGTCCTGTGTTGCCAACTCCCGTATCCCTGTGCTGCCAACCCCCGTACTAACCCCATGACGAAGCCCTCGATAAGGCATGGGAAAACCCTCGAATGGGTGTACGGGCGACGACTGGGCACGAACGCCGGTCAGCGCGGCCCCTTGAAGTCACCCCGGAACAGGCACAGGGACATGTACTTTCTACAGGAGCCACCACGCCGCCCACTGGAGCTGAAGGACACCCACCGATTTGCGCCAGGCAGAAGGATCCGCAAGGACGACAGCCACGCCCGACGCCATGCTCTCCAGTGCCCAATGACTGTAGACTCCACTTTGTAACATGCATGTCTCTGCCCCTTCTTGAACTATAAAAGGAGGAGGTAGACCCCCATCGCCAGGAGGACACATCACCACAGGACGAGATCGAGATATCCGCCACACAACACATCCGCACGCTCTGATATTGGCACTTGCTTCAATCAACCTTAGACACTTGGGACTTGGAGGCCTCACCTCCTCTCCCGCCTTGCTTGTAAGCCCCTACTACGAGCAATCTGGTGCAAGATAATACAGTGCACGCACACCTTTTACTGGATGTACGACCCCGTGGCCGGAACCAGGATACATCGTGTGTCATTGTGTTAGCCTTCGCATCAACCATCGAGAGACAGGACACAACGCATTTTACTAGTTAGTGTCGGGCGACCAATCCGAACACCGACAGTACGATAGATCCACACCTTGTCATATTGAGTCCTCTGCCACTATAGAGAAGATGCAGCGGCATCGTCTCGAGGTTGAAGAAGGCTAGCGATAGATAGGAAGAAGAAAGAAACGATACCATTGAATCCTAATTCATGATCTTATACCTAGGAAATTCCAGCTTGGGATTTGGCTAGAACACTCGATTGATTCATAGTCACGATGAAGAGATTTTTTGTCATTGATGACAGGGTCTATATGGATTTATTTGAAATTTTGTAAAGCCTTTTCTATATTTTTTTAATCTTTTATCTGAAGCTTTTGGAACTCTTTTCCGCAAGCTCTAGTTATTTTTCGGAATTCTTTACATCCTAAAATATTGGATTTTATATTTTTGGAGCCGTTAGTCTGCTCCTACGGCATGACCTTTTTGTTGTGTGATGATGTTGAGTGAATCAGAGGAGAAACCAGCTAGCCTATGCTTCTTTCAACTCCCGCAATGGCTGCTTTCCATTTGTTCAATGATTTTCTGGTTCCTGCCGCGTAAGACATTTTCCATTTCAAGCAATGGTTACTGGTTAGTGGAGATGAGTTTAGAGGGCGCTTGAGCGTTTTCAACGCTTGAGACCGTCCTTTTCTCGCCATGGAACAGAATTTTGATCGCTTATATGTATAATGTATTATTAGTGTGCTGACCGATGAACAATGTATATACATATCATAAAGCATGTGGAATTGCTGCTAATTCCTATTGCGGATTTCACACACTCGCTAAAAGATATATTGTTGCTGCAAGATTTTCAAGAGGTAGGTTTAACAGGAAGTTGTCGAACTCTTGTCATTTCAGAGATTGATGAGCTACGATTCAGAATTCTGCTGTCCGGTTTTGACTTTGAGAAATGTTGAGGGCTGGGTTGAACGTTCACCTGATACGACCATAATCCATGTTAGCGTTTAGGACGGGGCGATATGCTACTGCTACCAGTTGATTGAATCAAAATTGTTTCTTGTCCGTAAAATTCTTTGGATGCTAGAATAATGTGCGATCCATGACAAATAAATATCGGTACCCCATTGATTAGTGGTTGTTCCCGTCAAGGCAGGGAGCGAATGTCATCTTGAGTATGACTTCTATAATGAGGTGGCCTAATGGTGCAAACTGCAAAAGTCGAGTCATGCGAAGTGCTTCATTTACGCTGCTTTGGCAAGAACACATGGCTACTAGAAGGGTACAGCAATTATCTACATGCATATGCATGGGCTTAGAGATCCACGGGACAGAACGTTGGTACATACTACACCGTAACCTCTTGCGTTTTTCTCTCTACATGCATGCGTAACGAGGATAGACATTGAATCTAGCCATACGTGCTGCAGCTTGCTTTGCTCTCTCTTATAAAAACAAAAAGGCTTGCTTTGCTCTCAATATGCGCTGACCAACTTACATGCGTAACGATGGTCCATTTCATGCAGGCTTAAAGAAGAGCGAATTTGTGCGGAATAAAAATAGGTTCGAAATTTTTGGATATATCTTCCTCCAGCGCGCGTGCGTGCGTTGTCTCTGATCGAGGAATATATGCGTATTTCCCTCTAGTTGGGAAAGGGTGGAAACGAGGAGAAAGTATTTAAGTGAAGCAGACACAACTGCACGCACAAGTATATGTCATAGCCAGTTCCAGTGGAACGTAAGCATGGTTTAGTTCGGAAGACGATGGATCGGATTTGATGCGATGCAACAACTTGCAAGGTAAGCATGGCATAGGATGCTTCCTAATCTAGGAGTGGTCTGGAAGAATCGATCGAGTTTGAGTAGCTCCTGGCTACTGATACCTCCATGTTTACGAGAAGGCAAATGATAAGAAACTATAAAAAAGATGTGTCATGTACGTGACCCTGCAAATTTCGCATACCATACCAACACCACGTACCCCTCCTCCGATTCCCGGGGATGTCCCTGTCATTGTCATCGTGCCACATTGCCCCGTGCCTACCATACCATGGGTGCAGTTTGGATGGAGCACAGAGGCATAGAGCTCGATCGGGAGCATAGGATGCGATACAAGGACGGCCGCGAACCTGCGTGACTGGAGGCTACAAAACTGACGCCTCTGCTCGCATGCATGGATCCCCCCAAGCTGCGTGGCTCGTGCGCGAACACGTCCGCTCCCGGTCCCGGCGATCAGCACGTACGGATTCCTGGAACGCCGCTGGTGCCGGCACCTAGATTCACAAGGACCACGCCCAAAATTCACAGAGGACCACCGTCACATGTGGGAGGACCCTTTTATTACCAGCAAAGCTGCGGTCGGTCCATCCCGCTGGACCAAGTGCAAAGCGCTAGTGCACGGTTCCACAGACCGGCGCCGGCACCAAGTGGTCACTTCGCTTGCTCATCGCAGCCAGTACGCACCTTCGCTACCGGGCGTGCCTCTGCTGCTACCAGTGAGTCATACTCGTGCAGCGGCAAATGGCAAAGCTTTGCACGCACAGGTCGCCAGTGACAGCAAGGAAGAGGGGAAAAAACTGCCACGACTAACACTTCTCTTTCGTCACAACAGGAGTGTTTCAGCGTTGGGCTACTGATGCTTTTGCACCTTTACTTTGCTATGACCGTAGCACCAAAAACCCTTTAACAAAGGCCGCGTGCAAAGGATACGATGACAGGTAATTCTTTCCATCCAGGATCCGTCCAGAGATGCGATGACAGGTAATTCTTCCATCCAGAATCCGTCATCTGGACGGCGTATAACCTAGGCCCCAGAGGGCCAGAGGCATGGCGTAGCATACGCATACCCCTGCGCTGTTTCTAAACACACACACAACACGACACCCCTCAGAACACTACCAAAACCTGTGGGTAAGCTCCAGCATACTATTGGAAAATTCTATGCTGGATCGGTGAGACTGTGAGACCCTACATGTATGACAGGAACCCAACTTCGTGAAACCCTGCAGTTTTTTTTACCTTTAGACAGACTATGCGGCTTAGTTCGGCACGACTCCAGTTGCTTCAACCGAAACAGGTAAAGGTTGCTCATGGATGCTGCTTGGCGCGTGACATTTGGCGGAAGCGCAGCACTCGGATATGTCGATGCCCGCAACCTCCATCGCGTTACAAACCCACTGCGGAACGTCGCCCTTCGGGAACTGCATGGCATGATTTAACCGGTAAGACGCGTTGCATATCAAAGAACATAATAGGACAGGTTCAAGTTTTTAGTTTCTGGACAAAACAGGTTGCGTAATCTGGGCTATTGTTTCAATTGAACCAGATAACTGCACTTATAGTTCCAGTGTTGTTTCTCCGAGAACATGATTGCCATAATGCCTATAATACGACAGAAAAGCAAGACAAACCTGCGCCCTCAAGAATCCTCGCACGAATCTGCAAGATGACACAAAAATCACGTTGTTACCCCGTGCAAATTTCCACTGGCAGTTCAGAACAATAAATTGGGTTGATGGCACATACTCTGGGAATCGTCCTTCAAGAATTGACATGTGGAGGTCTCTACTCAACTGCAATTGGCAGGTAAACAACCAGGGCATCAGTGGTTAAAAGTTCAAACAAAGAATAACATGGAAAACGAAGAATCAGCATACCCGCATCATAAATGATAAATTGTGATATGACAGCAGTTGAGAGCCCATAGCATCTTTTGTGACAAGGCAATGTAAGTAAGCACGTGTATACTTTTTGCAGACCTGGCAAGACGACCATGTTACACAACACCAACAAAGAAGATTGCCAGATAACTTCACTTTATTCCTGGTGCTGTTCAAGCCTTACCATGCACGAACAGGTAGGATCAATTGGCCGTTCATCGGTTGCCATTGCATTATGTTTCAACTTCAGGACACCCTAAGGAGATAAGAAATACATAAGAGAAGTTGACATTGTAAGCCAGAGCAAGGGGAGAACCACAAAAAAAAAGAAGGAAAGCTGCTCATAATATGAGGTCAGTCATACCAGAGTATAAAAAGGGTAAAAATGACAAAAGAAATATAGAAGGTTCTTCTTTGGTATGATTCAATGGGAACACACGCTAGGTTGAATTGAACAGATTTATCAAATGGATATACCTCAGGAACAAGCGCAGTCCCAAAGCGAGCAGTTCTTGTTGGATAAACACAGTCATACATGTCAGCACCCAAAGCACTGCATACTACAATATCAAGTGGATAGCCAACACCCTGCATATTAGCATAGCAGTGAAGTTAACCAAAGAAAGTATATGTACGTGCCACATGATTAAAACTAGATCAGATCTGATGCAGACAGAACACAATATATGAATTTACATGGCCACTTCAAGAAATTCAAGCTTATGGAATATACCATAACATATCGTGGTTTATTTTCAGGCAATCCAGCAGTGCACTGAGCAACAACACGCCAAAATGAGTCCTTGTCTTCACCACCAGCAAGACCACCAATTGCATATCTAGCAACATAAAGATAAAAATATGAGCCACCGGACAATTGACGGATAATATATTTAAAGCGGGTACAATTTTGGAAGTGCCAATAATATGAAAGCTAAAATCATGGAAATAAATTGTGTTTGTCAAACTCAGAAATTTCGTGCTCGAGTTGTGACATACCCAGGAAGATTCCGCTCAACCAAGCCCCTCACGCAGATATCTCTGGAATTAGGGGGAAAATATGGCAGAGTCAGTTGTCAATCTAGTTTGTGCCCTGAAAAAAAAAGGTATACATGTACTACATATAATAAGCTAGATGAACTCACCTAAGAACTGGATCCAATCCTCCTTGCACAATCCCAAATAAGTTCTGGACATCAGGTTTCTTGTGAGCTACATTTGAACATTGAACAGAACACACACACCCCTTAATAAACCGTTCTTATCATTGGATAGTATACATCAATATCAGTTTCAAATGTTCATTTGGTAAGATAACTAAACGTATCTCATGGAGCCAGTAAGTGAAATGACAAAGTTCTAACTAGACTTTCACTTAATGCAAGATAACTCATAGTTCTGTCAGCCAGATAAAAATAATCATACCAGCTATGCACCTGTCAATCCAACGAAGGGTGCGGTACATCGCTTCTTCTATCCTTGGGCCAGTAATTGTGGTCTTCACAACATCATCAAGAGCCATGATTATATCAGCTCCAATATTGTTCTGCATTCATTTTCAACAACTATGAAGGGTGTGAACTGGCAAGGATTTTGTGATAGGACAAATCTAATTCCTTGACATGTTGAAAGCTGCCAAGAGAGGTCACACCTGAATATGGATAGATTCCTCAGGTGTCAAGAGCATGGGCTTCCCATCAACAGGTGACTGCAGATTGGGCATGAAAGAGCAATAAAATCAGAGAAGGTATAAAAATAAAAACAATTACCAACACCAATAAAATTTATCAAGAGAAAGAATCAAATTAGCGAATGCATGAAAAACTATCTTCTATACATAAGGCAATAGATGCCATCAAAATAAAATATGCCCAGACATACAGAACGCAAAATCTATTACCTGGTTATCCTATGATAACAAATATATTGTTTATCTACAAACAAGAGGTTGGTAGACTAGAACTATATGTCCTCGTACAAGATTCAATTCGACTACATGATACACCTGAGTAATCGTTTTTACACAGATCACAATAGAGAACTATGAAACTTAATTTAATGCGACTATAATAAAGGAAAGAGCATGCCATAACAAGTGGCTACAAAACATCTACCTGAAATGTAACTCCTTCCTCGGTAATATCAGCCAAATGCAGCAACGAAACCTAAAAGAAAATTTTCGAACAATTAGCAAAACAGCAGCAGAACTACTACGCAGAAGATCAAACACTTAAAATTAGGTGCTCATAGTACGTAGCAAAGATGAATGCTGATGCTTTTGTGTGGAAATGGGCTTCAACAAGTTTTGTACTTTATATTATTCTATATGAAGGAAACATCAAACTAAGAAGCCAACAGTTTAGTTCCGCATGTTCATATGGTCTACCACGACATTTAATAATGTGTTAAAAAAACAAAGATTTGGGACAACCATTTGGAAACCGCCAGAGTCGGTCAGCAATGCCCTTTTCCAATTCATAAATTTGTGAAGGCCACCCAAGTCATCAATAAGTTTGGAACCTGGACGCAATTCAAGATGGTAGGTGTTTCCAAGTATAATCTGGCAACCTATATCCTCTAGTTGGTCAGTAGTCAAGCCTTTTATTGTACCTAAATAAAAAAGGAAAAACAAAGCCATTGTGAGATACCAGAAATGGGAACACAATTCCACAAATTTCAAGCACACCCAAAATCTCTAAACCATATTAAACTATTTGAATGAGAAAACACTTTGGAAGCTATGATGATTCAGAGGTTAGAAGACAAGAGGAAAAGAAAAGGCTGAAAACTGCTCCTGGAAAATAATCAAAGTACAGGTACAGCGAATTTTCATTAACTGGGGTTAGTAAATCACAGCCGAAGCCTTTATTCTTTCAAGTACAGAAATACACAGGAGTTATTTCAACGAAAAACAAGGATACTACGATGTTCGTCATCATGGGACATGCATATATCAAGATATTATCCAGACCCTGGGTCCAACGTGGTGCGGAAAACTAGTTGAACTTAGCAGTAAAAGGTCCATGAAGCCTGACTATTTATTTCAGATTCTACATAGCGCGCATGTCGCATAACTATACAATACAAGGAAAAATGCGAGGGCGAACTTGCTTATGAAAAGGAAAAAGAACAGACCTTGAGTTCCAACAGGCATAAAAAGTGGTGTTTGGCAAGTAAAGTGGGGAAGAGTTAAGCGAGCTGCACGGGCACGATTGAATCTTCCTAATATCTGCAAGCACAAAACAGAAATACTTCCACATTAGATTCCATTGCAATATTTAAATTTAATGCTCTGTTTGAGCTCTATTGTTTTGAATTTATTGATAATTCGCATTCCACAATTATAAGGGCATAGACGCATAGTTCAGCAGGTTCGATCACCCACATGAAAATTTTATCCACAGAAGTTGGTGAATCAGTGATGTATACAGAAGCCGAAAGATATGCTACTGGGCTAACAGTGACGCCAGCTCATCTGTACCATGCCACTATGATACCATGTGCCATGTAGCATTTACATGTGGCCCACTTATCTGACTTTTCCTGTCTGACTTTTTCCTATTACATGGACCACTATAACTTCACTTCAGTGAAAATAACACAGAAATAAAGTATTGAAGTGTAAGAATACTGAAAGATTCTTCTCCAACCAACTTATTCCCATTCCTTACGTGCATCGACTATATAACAGGAAAAGGACAATTTGCATCGGACACGTGCCTAGCCTAGGACAGCATTACACCGGTCAACTCCGACTATTTGGATTAGTCAGTGCCCCGAGCAATCTTGCAACAAAACAATATAGCTTAACTTCGAATCTGTAGGTGCAGAAAGCTAGTACGAATAAGAAATAAACATTCATCAGAATCAGATATTCCACCCCGACCGCTTATCAACAAAGGTTATCCGCTTTCACACCACAAACTTCAGACGAACTTCGACAGACAGTCAGGGGGGGGGGGGGGGGGGGGGGAGCCCGCAACAATCGAAACAGCCATGTTCGCTTCTCTCATCTCAGCGAAACGAATACACACGAAAAGGAAATTAAACTAAGTAGTCCTTCATCAGAAAGCAAGGGAAGAACCTTCAGCAAAGCATCGACTCACCTCGAACCGAAGCGCCATGGAGAAACAGAGCTTCAGCCACCAAATCGGAACCTGGATTGATGCTCCGCCACCCGAAAAATTCAAATCCGCGACAAACTGGAGCGCCAATCCGAGGAACAGCAAATCGAATTTGAAGTCTGAACCAAAAGGGGGGAAAACGGCTGAAAAGAAGCTCGGCTTCCTTATTATTACCAACAAAAAAAATAAATCAATCCCAAAATCCAGACCAGTAGATCTCCGCTCCGTGCTAAACCACAGGGGCGGCGAGGGCGACGGACAAGCGGGAGCGAGGTGGAGCTGCAGTTGCGGAGGTTTGCCCGGAGGTGGAGGACCGGCCCCGAGGGTTTAGGGTTCAGGAGGGAGTGGTGCTGGTGCGCGCCTACTTTTGACTTGGTGTGTGTGGCCCGACCGACCGAGGAAGACCTGGGGGAGCGAAAAATTTGTAATTAATTGTTTTTTCACAGACGGATACTATAGAAATAATTTCTAAAAATGGAATTCCAACCGCATTTTAGCTGGTGGGCGACCAATGGACTCCACTTCCATAACTTAACTCAAATTCGAGTCCGCTCAGATTGAAGGATCTAGATGGTTCAAACTCCTTTGCCTCTATATCGTGCAGTATGAACATCTAAGGGTAGTTGGATGAACAGAAGAGAAGTGCTTGTGATCCTATAAATGGAGACAAAATGTTGGAAAACGTTTCAATTTACATTCGCGTGTGAAAGAATCGTGCATGATGCCATGATATGAAGGATTCACCTTTTGTATAAAAAAAAGGAAACCGTCATTTATAAATAAACATCAGAAGGACTATAATGTTTCACTTTGGGCCTGGCTTCCATGGGCTTTTACCGGGGCCTGGTCTGAGCTTTTCAAGGCCGAGCCCTTGTAAGCAGGCCCGGAGAAAATCATGCAGTTCCATTCTCACGGAAAGAAACTGCAATTACAGCTTCTGCATCCTCCGCTCCGCCGCCGCGACATTGGCAAAGACAAACCAAGCTTTTTGTCAGAAAAATGAGAAATAGGGATCCTTCTTGGCATCCCGATAGCCGATACCGAAGGAGGCCAAAAGGGCGAGACCGCGAGAGAGCATATTCAGAGGCGAGCAAATCACCGGTTAATTAATCCTACTGGTGCGTCTAGCCGTAACAGAAGCTACTGGAAATGCGACGGTGCTCACGAGGATCTCCTCCCCGAGCTCCATTCGTCGCCGGAGACAGGCCGACGCGCCGGCCCGAGCAGAGACGGTGAGCGCGCGCCGTGCCGGTGCAAGAGGCATCGGTTTCAACGGTGTACGCACACGGTCTGACGCCTGACGGCGAGCACATTGCTGCGGTGGTCGCCCTGCTCTGGCGCAACAGAACCCTGCCGGCACACATGAGCAGTATGAACATCTAAGGGTAGGTGGAGCAGCGACAGAGAAGTATGCTAGTCTCTTAGAAATAAGAAACGGCGACAAGATGTTTGGGGAACGTTCCAATTATATTCTCGTGTGAAAGAATCGTGCATGATATGATGGAATCGCCATGAGGTGGTGCTGGTGGTCTAAAAACAAAGGAAAATATTTCATAAATAAACATACAAAACTATAACGTTTTTTCACTTTGGGTTGTTTTGATGGGCTTTTAACTGGACCTGCTATGGACTTTACAAGTTCTAAAGTACTGGAGCTGCCGTGGACTTTCCCCATGCTATGTTGCAAATTCTAAAGTACCCAAGACTTGCATAATTGCGTTCTCCCTTTGTACATATCCAAAGTTAATTAGACTTGTTCTTTAATATTTGTTTTAAGAATTTACGTTCTCAGTGTAATTAGACACAAAGCAATTAACACAAACAAACAAACATAAACGTTTTATGTAATCTTATCATGCTAGCTATACCTAACTTTGTTTTACATATCCCCCTGACTTCGATTTCTTTGCATCCTCCGCCGCCGCGAGCCCGCGACACTGCCAAAGACAAACCAAGCTTTTTGTCGGAAAATGCCAAATGAGGATCTTTCTTGGCACGGCGACACCGAACCAAAAGCGAGGACAGTACATATTCAGAGATAAGCCAATCACCGGTTAAATCCAACGGCCGTAAACAGCAGCTACTGAAAATGCGACGGCGCTCACGAGGATCTCTCCTCCCTTAGCACCATTCGCCGTCGACTCGTCGCCATGAACAGACCGACGCGCCGGCGTGCCGATGCAAGACGCATCGGTTCCAGACAGGAAGAAGCAGCCAACAGCCATGCCGAACCACGGCTCGCCCTGGATGATGCGCGTGCCACCGCCGGCCGGATCCCGGCAGCGCCAGCGTGCGGCGACCGCCCGGCGGCCAGCCGTTCCGTTACGTCGCCGTCCAGAGCGAGTGGCTGGCGCGAGGTCAGCTAGCTTCACCGACCGAGCTTCTGCCGCGGCCCCACGGCGGCAGAACGACCCCGGTGTGGAAAGCGCTCCGGGCGAGCCAGTGACGCCGCGACAGTGGAGGAGTGTGACCCAGCGACTGACCATTTCGTTTCCAGCCACACACTGTATTCCTCACTGCCAGTGCCAGCCAGTGTACACACAAATCTGACGGGGAGCACATTGCCGCCGTGGTCGCACTGCTCCGGCACGACAGAACTGCGCCGGCACACGTGCACTCCAAGGACGTACTTCTATGAGTGGCTGTAAAGTCATTCCTCTAATCGCGTATGATACGAGTGGCTGCAAATCTTCTCAGGCCTTGGTTTGTTTAGATTCCAAATTCTACCCCCAAAGTTCACATGCAAATAGAAGATTCTCGTCACATCAAAATATCATAGCATGCATGGAGTACTAAATATAAATGAAATCAAAAACTAATTGCATAGTTTTGTTGTACTCTACGAGACGAACATTTTGAGCCTAATTAATCAATTTTTGGATAATTTTTCACACATACAAGCGAAATGCTACAGTGCGCCTCGGTTTCCCAACTCCTAATTTTGGGGGTGCCAAATTAGCATCTAAACCAGGCCTGAATTCGAATGAGGCAAGGTTTCAGAGAGATAGAGACCAGCCTACTAACCGACAGGATTGCTCAGGAGGAAGGACCAAACATGTGAACCAAGGCAAGGTTACAGATGAGAACATATGCTGCACTTTTCTTAGGAGAAAACAAATTACTCAGATATGTTTATGAATTATGTATATATATATATATGGTTGCTGTTTTTCTTTTTGTCAGGATTCAGGAATGAAACAAATGAAACAATCTCACTCTCTCAAACACACATGCACACTCACTCTACCTCAGGTTACCAAGGTGAACAAAAATAATACAATCTTAATTGTTCAGTAAATATCTCACTACCACTGTAAAATTCTCTCAACAGACTAGGCGCTGTCTGCCTGTGGCCTGTGCTACTTCCTTTCCTCCTCTTGTTTGTTTTCCCTCACCATTTCTTGGTTCACACATCTAGTGGTGACCCAATCCCGATTCTCCCTATCGACAAAAAGAACAGATGGAGTAAAAGCGATTTACGGCCTACAATGTAACCGAGTGTGATGACGAGCTACAAGTCTTCTAGCTCGAAGTGGAACGCCGGCGACGCGTACGCCGCGAGATCGCCGAAGAACAGCGCGTCCACGTCGACGCCGGCCACGTCCTCGCAGCCGAAGTACGTCTGTACGTCCTCCGGGAAGCTGCACTGCGGCGAGCCGCCGCCCTTGGCCGCCTGATGCTGCTGCTGCGCCTGCGTCGTCGTCGGCGGCGGCGACGGCGACGGCCGCGGCGGGGACGGGGATGGCGTCGGCGGCGGCGAGGACGACGACGTGGTGGTGGCGCCGCTCTCGGCGGCCGACGTGCGCTCGATCATCTCCTTGAACTTGGGCGACTGCAGTAGCAGGCTGAGCGCCGAGGTCGTCGGCGTGTGGCCCAGCGACGTCCTCGGCGGCAGCGGGAACTCCGCGACCGCCACGCCCCGGGCGTGGAAAGCGGCGGCGTCGTCCGCCGGCGGCAGCTGCGCCAGGCCTGCCAGCATCGGGTGCGGGTCCCGCGCGGCGGCGGCGGCCACCCCGCCGTCGGCGCCGGGGCGGAGCCACTTGATGTAGCGGCTGAGGTCGAAGTTGGTGACGGCGTTCAGGCCCCGGTACTCGATCGCCGCCATGTCGTACGCCATCGCTGCCTCCTCCTGCGTCGCTGCCGCCGGCGCGCACCCACCAACAAAAAAACCAAAAAAAAACAAACCACTCATCAGCACAAAAAATGGCGCGATTATCTGTACAAATTCCAAACATTTTCGCAGGAAATCTCTGTCCCTCTCTCTCTCTCTCTCTTCAATAGAGGATTACGTGCAACTGCATCCGTGTGTCGTGCTAGCGACAGTTCAGTGAGAACACGCTCGTCGTGCCGTCGTGTCGGTGTTTGCTCCACCGGACAAGAGTACAATCACCTCTTTTAAATGCGCTAATCCCCGTGTTTAATGGATGTAGGCTCCGACAGGTGCAGAGCAGCACAGGGGGACCGTTGGAAGTTGGTGCCGCCGCTGCTGCCTGCTGGTGCTGGCCCTCGCCGTGTGGTGGTCGACGTCGACCTCACCTCACTGGGGTGAGATCACTCACTGTCACCGCATCTAAATCCCCCAACTAACCAGAATTCAAGTCCCTGCCGATGATGGCCCAAATGGCCTCGCCTCCCCGCATCATCCATCAGCCTCGCCTTCGCCGTCACGGGCTAACTAATCCGTTATTTAAATCGTGGGGGGCCAAATTACTGCAAATACGAATCCCAGCATTCCAAACAGGTGCTTATTTATCACCCGGAACACGTGGCCTGCGCGCGCCATTGCTGGAGTCTAATCGAGACATTGCCGTCAGGGGATGCAGGAATTGGTTGGGAATTCATATGATCAATCAATTCGTACCCGACGTGACCGATCGAGGGCACATTCGTCACCGGGGGCCACGGCCACACATTCCCGGCCTCTAGCGGGTGTAGGCTGATGTACAGTTGCCCGAGCAACTTGCCCTTAACACTACTCAGATTTGGCTTGGCGGACTCCAAGTATGGGTCCATAATTCATAGCTCCAGAATTTAGTGCACTTTATGCTATGCAGCTCGAAAATTTAGTGCACTTTATGTTATGCAGCTCGAAAAATTAGCGCGCTTTATTTTATACATCGAAAAATTAGTGCACTTTATGAAGCTCATGGATTTCGATTAAATAAAGAAATTAAAGTTCTATATTATTTTGTACTAGTAGAGTACGTTGTATATTCAGCGAAGATGGTTTCTTTCGCAAGGGAAATGGATTTACCATAGGTGCCGAGGTAAAGATACTTGTTCCCGAAAACGCGACCGATCCTCGCCTCCCATCTCCCGTTGTGGTGATGTCTGTATATAAAGATTAATAATTTGAATTTTCATCTAATTCTACTGGGCCTCATTTGGAGAGCAAAAGAATTCTAGGACTGCGGGAATCACCTCGCGACGCCTCGGTATTTCGAGACACCTCTTGAGAACCCACTGCTTTTCCTGTGGATAAATTTCATGGACCTGATTATTTGGTTAAACATGGGGTGTGATTGGGCAGTACCAATAAAATTCCCATGGAATTAATTAGCATTCTTTAAAAAAGTATAAAACCCACAAAATGATGACTGAGTTTCTTGTCAAGTTACAACAACTCTGTGATCTTATGGATCAGAGTTACCTCCTCAAGGATCCGATGTACTCTTCCCTGGACTGCCCCTCCATCTCCTTCTGCTCTTCTTCGTACGTGGACGCCTGAAAATGTCACGAGATGCTGCCTAAGAGCAGAGCCAGGCAAAACTGTATGGAGTGCATGAATAATGGTGCTGGCGCGTGCGACCAATGAATTTTGGCGGTACCGGGAAGTTGAGGATGGTGTCGGGGCCCCAGTACTTCAATGCCGCCAAGTCATACGCCCGCGCCGCTGCCTCCTCGTCGTCGTACGCACCTGCATGCCACCACGCACGCCATTAGCGCGCCTTAACCCAACAAGATTAGCTTTGGTTTTCTTTTTTTTTAGAGAGGGAGAGAGAGAGAGAGGAGTGTAAGCTAGCTCCTCCTCCCTCGTGTCATGCCAAGGCCGTGACTCGAGAGCCTCACCGAGGTAAACTGCATGCACCAACAACAAAAGAGCAGCAAGAACAATATGGTCAGAGTATGTACGTCCTCTTCTGAATCAATCCCACTTAATCAAATACTGTAGCTGCTATAATTAAATAAGCTTTGTCACTGACAAGGGTCAGCTAAAACCCTGTTCCTTCATATTTATGTCAAACATTAGCAGTAGAAGCTACTCCTACCATCCTATGCTATGCAGTATGCACAGCTTTTTTTTTTAATGTGGCTGCTTGCTTGGAGGATCAGACAGGGCACCGTGATCCTGGCTGGGGACCGTCGCCCGCGGCTAGCGGTAAATAATTCAGCGAGCAGAGACAGTAGTAGGAGGAGGATTAACCATGCACTGCACTGACCTTGCTTGCCCTTCTTGTTCTGGGACTCGTTCCAGCTGTTCTTGTCCCACAGGTGCGCCTCGAACCGCCCCGTCCACCGGTGCCTGCACACCGCCGCCGGCCGGTTCACCGGAGAAGCGAGTGATCAGTGGGTGATTCGCAGCGGCTGGCGGCGCCATGGCGTCAGAAAAGGTAGCCAACTCACCGGGTGACGCCACGGTAGATGGAGCTGCGCTGCGAGGGGGACTCCCGGGGCACGCTCTTGCGCGTGCGCTTCGGCTTCGCGCGCGCCGCGAGGTCGCCGGCGGCGTTGCCGGTGCTGGCGGCGCTGTTGCTGTTGCCGGCTGTGGTGGCGGCGGCGGTGCTGTTCTTGCGCGGCTTGGCCATTGTGAGTGTGGAATTAACAGAGTGGGGAGATTGGAGGAGGGAGAGGAGAGGAGAGGTGGGTGACCAACTATGGTGGCCTCCGGAGGTGGCGGTTTTAAAGATGTGGAGAGAGAGAGAGAGGAATGGCTGGGTGATGGGGCGGCAAAATTAGTTGGTGTTTGGAGAGCAGGCCAGATGCCAAATGAGCAGAGGAGGAAGAGAGACGGGAGAGAGAGAGGCCAGCCGGCCCTTTCTCTCTCCTCTCTCTCTCTCTAAAATTTTTCTGCTCCGACGTCTGATTGGCCGGCTAAGAACGGCGTCTTGTCCGTAGCAAGCTGTGAGACTGAGTATTGTGAACGACCAAGCCCCACGGCCGGATGAAGGCCATCCAATGGTCATCCGTGCGCCACGTCGCACGCGTACTCCTACCCGGCCCAGCCCATCTAATTCCAGCCATGTGTTATTTAGCTCTGAGCCTCATCTCTGCAATGCAAGGTCTCGTTGCTAGCTAGTTTCATCGCCACTTTCGAGTCTTCCACCTAGCTCCACTATAACATATGCTCTCCGTTGCCAAAGCCCGGCGCACAACGGGATAGGCACCGATCGGCCTCATTTTGCACGTCGTGCCACTATCAGCCGCACTGGGCTCCATCAAGAATGGTAAGAGCCGGTTTGACGTTTTGACAACAACGTAAAGGGTTGTGTTCGCCGATAATGGAGACTTTTGTTTTTTTACCACCTCACCCAATGCTGCTGGCACTGTAGCACGAAAGCAAGAGGATGGCAATGTGACAATAGGAGACTTTGACAGAGCAATGGGAAGAGGACGGCAATATATTCACCATTTATTCCGTATGGTGCAAAGTTGGTGTAGAATGGCATGACTTTATGTAAATCCCGTTATCCGTTATCTCGCGCAGTTTGAAGTGCCATGAGGGCTCGGAATGATCCGATTCTAACATTCCCCTTTAGGATTCAACTGCCAACGCTACCTCGTTGGACGAAGTACCGCCGCCTGAGTACTTAGTTTGGAACTTCGGCAGAATTTCTTGATGTATTTTGAAATATATATAGTTCTCTCTAGGATTCAAACACTTTCTTGAATTCTCTACATTCTGAATTCTTATGGGGAATTAAGGTAAAAAAAATGAGTCTTGCGGAGTTTAGGTTTCTCATGGCATCTCATTCTTCTGTTCCATGTGAGCTCAAAAGGACAAACAACAGGTACGGGGCTGCTTCCATTTGACCAAACATTGGCTCTAAGTGCCAAAAAGTCTCATTCCCTAAGCCCTTGTTTAGATCCCAAATTCCACCCCAAAGTTCACTATGCAAAAAGAAAATTCTCATCACATTAAAATGTCATAGCATGCATGGAGTACTAGATGTAGATAAAATCAAAAACTAATTACACAGTTTTGTTGTACTCTACGAGACGAACATTTTGAGCCTAATTAATCAATTTTTGGATAATTTTTCACACATACAAACGAAATGTTACAGTGGCGCACGCACCCCAAAAGACCAAAGTTTGGCTCCCAAATTCGGGAACTAAACAAGGCCTAAGTCTTAGCCTCATTTCTCACACCATTCATGATGAGGTGTGAGGATTATTCCACGAACCGAGATTGATGGTTACCACCTCTCTCTTTTTTTTTCTGATGAGTGAATGTTTAAATTCTTCAAACAAACAACTGGAAACAAGGACTTTTTATTGACCTGCCTAAAAAAAGACTTTTTATTGACCTTGAGACAAACCGGCATTGTCGGGCTTCTTATTTGGCCATGCCCCACTTTTCTTTGGAAAACTGCAGATGTTTTCATACAATTGAAGGAAAAAGGAGGAAAGAGTGGCTCACTGTCATATTTGATCGGTACGGAGTACTTCATTTTTATGTTGAAGCGAAGCATTTCCCTCCAGAGGAAAGAGAACCTTTTGATGAATATGGGCAGAATTTATGATGGAATTGAGCAACCCCCAACGAATTCCGACCGTCCGGAAGTCACGATCCACCCCCTCTCCCTTAAAACCATTACATTCTCCCAGTTATGACGCTGCAACGGCAACCCGTGATGCCCATAGCGATACCGATGTACATGCACATCCATCGCCGGAGCCGGAGCTGAACATCACAGGATTCAATCAAAGCATGTTCTGAAGCATGCATGCTAACTTGTCGATGGGACAGCAACCTGTGCCGAGTAAACACTCGTCCAGGACCGATGCCAATGACCACGACGCAACGGTGTGCCGTACTTGCAAGATTGCTGGCTTGACTTCTGTCGTTTTGGAGTGCTTCACCGAGGCTGTGGCTACAGCCTTCATGGGGCTTCATGGCTCCGCACTCCAAGAACCCTCCTCTCGTTTGGAATGCAGCGATGTCCGCGGGCAATAAGGCAAGACAGATAAGGAGGAAATGCATGTGACTTTTCTAAATTTCAGGATTGAGCTCATGTTTGGTTTCCTGTGGAATTGGGTTTATGTATGCATCCCACAAGAATTTTGAGCAAGTCAATTGCTTTGTCCAAGGGGATCCTTCTGTTAAAAATAACTCTAGTGTTTCAGATACTCTAAAATTCCTACAGTACAATGGGGCTCTTAGACACCATAAAATTGGACCAAGTTATCTAAGATTTGTACAGTACATACTCAAAGCATAATAAATACAGTGAGCCTTACTCATCTATCGAACTGCTGAATTCATTAGCTTGTCAATTGCCAGCTGGATTTGCTCTCTATTTATTCCGTTACAGAAAAAAACATTTATTCCGTGCGCCTTGCTCTAAGGGAAAAAAATAGATGTGATGATCCCTGACACTAATTTTTATAGATGAACAATTCTTAATGCCTACTGTACACCTGATGTTCAGTTGAGGACCGCAATGGCAACTGGGGGCAAAAGGACCTCAAGCCAAGCCACCTGTGTCTCAAACCAACCTGATAGAGAGTGTCATACGCCCTAGCAGCTACCATGGACACGGACCAACCATTCACAGCACGCCTGCCTCAGCATGGACCAAATGGACTAGTAATGTTTCTTATGGTTGGACTGGACAAAGTAAACCAGCACCACACGCAAACCTAACTCTGCACCATTATTTTGCAGAGTGCTACCACAAATTCCGACAACGCCTTAAGATTCCCTAATCAACAAGCAATTGGATCCCCTACATGTACCTGTGTGATTGAGCTCCATGCAAAGGGCTACTTGGGGCATGACAAAATTCCCCAATGTGCGCATCATTTTCATCCAGTCCTCAATAGCAAAAGTAAAAATAAATAAATAAACCAGCAATCCAAAAATAAAAAAAAATTCCCCAGATATGGAAGGTGGGCTTTTAAATTGCATGATTAGAGATGATCTTTCCAGCTTCTCTTCATCTCCATGACATTTTAATAATATCCTGATCAACCATCACATAACAAAAAGGTAGGTTTTGGTCATTTGATACCAGGTCAATTTTCTGAATACTAGATGATCTTGAAACAAAACTTCAAACACTCATCAAGGTAAGTCTAGTCACGAAGAAATATAATCTCAAGCCCCCTGTCAAAGGTAAAGTTACGGACAAGAGACTAGAATCATTTATACTGAAGAATTATTCTGCACATCCAATGTATAAATTCCATTATCTAATGCAGAACTTTCACATTTCAGGGGAAACACTGATATGCCATAAAAGTCACAATCAATTCATACAACTCCAATCAATTGTCGTTTTGGTTTGCGCTGTAAGCAACAGCTTTGGCTACTTCCATTTGGAGGAACTGCGTTGTATGGCTCAAAGGAGTCCAATCCTTGGTACATTTTTTGTCTTAACTGTTGACACCGTCTCTCCCCCATAGCCAAATGAGCCCAACAGAAAAGATAAAATAGCCCGCAACAAAATATAAAAGACAAAACAGGGAAATACCAAGCAGATATCAATGCATCATCCCCTTTTCAACAGTATCATCAACCTTTAGTTTTGCCTAAGATAAGGCTCCCAAAGATAAATCTGATGGCACGGCACAGCAGCAAAAATAAATAGCTAATGCATACAGCCTCATACAATACAAAATAGTCCAAAATTGTGGTTACAGTCAATCAGCAGAAGCACAAAGGTACATTAAAAAAGAAATAAATGTGGAACAGCAAACATACAGACTGTTGATTGGTTAATGTTTTGAAATATTGAAACATACCAAGGGCAATATGCACTACTCAACTATAAGCATACATATAGAAAGGGGCATCTTGGAATTTACAACACACTAACCAAATGGACAACCAAGGTAAGCAAAACCATCCCTAGAATAAAATCCATAATTGCTGGGGACAAATAACTGGCCTGTCCATAACGGTACAACAATATTGCAAGCTTGATGATGTGTGCCCCCACAATGCTATCCCTTCAGATCTTTCGGATAACTTCAGTTACTTCCAAAGGAAGAGAACAGTAAGCAAGGGGTAGATAGAAACATTGTCCTTTGCATACTTGGCCCTAATGCACAGGTTAAGAAGCAGCGCCAAAGCCAACTAATAACTTTGTTCAGTAAACAGCTATGGAATGGCTAGATTTTTAAGTCGAGGCAGTAAGTGCATGAATGACCATACAAAATTAATTTAGCTAAGGAATGCTGCGGACCTCAAAGTGGTGCCAAAAGGGATTTTGGTGTCTTCAGTAGTTTACTATCAGAAAACACAAAAGTACATCACAAGTATTTAGGTTTACATTGGGTGGCCTTGCTCTCATCGAATTTCAAATTTAAAAAACACCAATTTTCTGAGAAATCTAGAAGCCAGCTCATCCAAAGTACCTATCTGATCAGCTTCAAACTCAGTTTCTCCTACTGTTGGCAGTGGATAATGAGTGGTTCTCTCCAACATTGGATATATGGTGCCAAACAATTATCAGAAATATGTGCAAGCACACTAACAAAGAAACGCACGTACTACAATAATCTGTCCATAAGGTGTCAAGAAGTGTTGTGGCAGTGTGAGTACAGGTTTGTCTGCTTAATACAAAAGTAACATATCCTAACTGGCAGTATTTTCTAGAAACACACATACTACAATAATTTCTAGTTCCAAAAACCTTTTGCTACTACAGAAACTACAAAGCACAAGAATTTGTAGACAGCTAATACGACACTGATCTCAACTGGCAGCATTTTCTGCATATGGATTCAAATGAACAACAATACTCAATACTGTTGTTGCAAAGAATATGCGATTACAACAGGGTAGATCTGTGTTTCAACAATGATTTGCTTGAAGATTTACAAGATTTCATGGTTGTAACATGTACTGAGATATGTAACTAGAAAATCAACAGTAGATAATCTGTGTCCAAAAGTAACATATCCCAACTGGCAGCATTTTCTAGAAACACACATACTCCAATAATTTCTAGTTCCAAAAACTTTTTGCTACTATAGAAGCTACAAAGCACAAGGATTTGTAGACAGCTATCTGACATTGATAAGCACAAGGATTTGGCAGCTGAATTTTAGTTAGTCTAAAATGCCTTGCAATAATATACGCTAGAGTGAATCTCACTACTCACGTTATACCTAGCCAAATTGTTCCAATTCTGCAAGGGCATATCTGTAACCTAACTAAATCAACAATATTAAGATGAAAATATGTAAACTTGTCATCCATAGCGGTCAAACCATTTCTCATCTTCCTTTGGGGTCTGAATTTCACTATTTTATACTATATGGCCGTTTTTTAATGACATGGCCTAAGGAAATCTGTTTGAAATGTTGATCAATTTCAACCATCAGAAAAGAGCAAAGAAAATGTTGACGTAATGATACTGTACATTAAACAAAAATAACATAACTGGAATATGATACACTGTATTGTGCGCATGAAATTATGAATAGCTTAAACAGAAATAGTAATAAATTTCCTCACCATGATGTTAAGACACCAACATTTCCCTGAATAGTAGCGTGCATCTTCATCTTTTTACGTACAAAACAAGAGAGAGAGAAATGGTATACCCTACTTCTCTGCATGTAGCACATTGCACAAGAAAAGATGCAGAATACTGAGGCAAAATCTGTGAGACAGCGAGGAATACCTCTTGCGAAAAGTTATATCGAATAATTATTAACATGTCACGCAGGCATGGAACTGATGTAGTTACAGGAAAATAATAGTTCCAGAGTTACATATGGAGAATATGGACGCAGGTACATACAATTAGCTAGTTTACTGTGAAATGGTAAAATTTACAGTATGACTGACTTCCTTAGCTTCATTTGTCAATAGGAGGCTCTTCAAGCCACTTGGCTCGAAACCCAGTCCCTTGGCAATCAGCACAATTTGCAAAGCCCTGACATAGAATAATACCTTATGTAAAATTTTAATAGATTACTTCACAGTCATATCAAATGAACTTGTTCATGGAGCACAAAAGTGCTGCACGGTATGCTTATTTCCTATTAAGTGGTCTGCAATTAGACGTATTAGCAAAATCTGTAAATGAATGGCAAGGAACAGCTTATTCAACCTTTCCAGAGCATATCACACATGTAGTGTTTTTTGAGGGTACTTCACACAACATGTTGTTGCCAAGGATAAAGAAACCTGTGCCTGCACACCACTTGCACTCCACATGGCCAGCAGATTGACAGGAAGAGCAAGAAATTGGTCTTGGTTGCTGCATAACAGATCATGAATGTTAAACTGCTAGAACATGACTGCACAAGTAATAAAAAGTATGGCTGTAGATAGAATAAAGATTAGGTTTGCCCACTCCTAATAAAATTTAACTCTCTTCTCTAGTCACCAGCCTCTGATAATAAAATCGCAAGATATTTGGGACCTTTATTTTGCTGCCCTTGGGTGAGGTGTCCACAAATATGATTTCTAAATAATGCAATTTTAACATTTAAGCAATGTGCATAATATAATTAACATTATATCTCTTTTGTTATTTAACAATTTCATTAGCTAGAGCTTTGGAGAACTAAAAGCAAGCAATTAAAAGAAGTAGCATTCCATTTCCAATCAATTTCTTCTCTAAATTAGCTTATTGTCACATAAATGAACAAAATCCATCACCATGTTCTTCCAAAACTCTGGAACACTTCTTATTTCGTACACACAAGTAATTGAATCAATCAAATGATACAGAAGCACTACTAGCATATCAAATATGCCTTAAACTGAGGATGTTTTCTTGTTGAATACCACACCACACTCTTCGAAGTTATAGTATCACCAATGCTCTCATTACTTATCATATAAGAAAAGGTTAATTGTAAAGCTTCTTTTAGCAACTCCTAATGAACAAAGCTGTTCAATGCTCGCATAGATAAACATTCACAGTCAGTAAAGGCTGGAGAAGGTAAGTCTTGTGTTACAAAGGTTCCGCGTAGCACAAATGAACTGGTAGCTTAAACTCTCTCAAATGGTGTGGGTTTCTTGGGCTTGACAAGGAAACTTAAGTTTAAGAAGTCAAAGCCCTTTGCCGCCCCTCATGAGAGTTAGCTAAGCTCCAACAGATGAGGTATGGCTTCTCAATGACGCTTAAGAAGGTGTTTGGTTCACTGCCATGGTTTGCCACGACATAGGCAAGGGCCTCAAGGTTGACCAAATATGACTATTTGGTTCATGACCAAATACATGGGTTGCTGCAATTTCTTAGCCTCTGAACCCACGCCTTATTCTAGCCCAAACTTACTGCGACTATATGGTGATTAATTTGATTGCCATGATTTCTGGCTTGCCATAATTTTGGCACAAGGAGTCATTTGGCAAAATGTGGTGAGGCGTTGAAGCCCTTCTCCACCAAATTCTCATAATATGCTAGCTAGGCTCCCCAGATTAGCACCTTAAGGATCTGTTCAGAAATTTCACATGAAATCGTAAAGAATGTCTTTATAGAAGACATGCATCATTATGTCTGATTCATTACTCATTAACCCCAGGATTTCTAGTTATGTCTGAATACATGCACCCAAAATAGTATAAGGCCTTCTCTTGAACCAACAGTGCCTTATAGATTAAGAGTTCAATATCTATCTACATATACTATTCCTGGCTCCTTCTACCAACAGAACATAAATGGATTTTTTTAATCAGCAATAACAACAGCATATTAACAACAGCATATTGTTGTCCTCCTACGGATACCTACCTAATTTTTCCCGATAAGGGTACCCAATTCAGATGATCGCGCGAAGGATTCGCCGCAAGCATTCAGTTTCAAACCCTGATGCTGCTTTGCAACATACACCTTGAACAGAAATATAGCCGCAATCCCACACCCACGACTACGGAGTATTCCTAAAACGACCACAACTTCACACATCACATGCCAGTTGCCGGCCCGATCGACCAGACAAAATCACTGAACAGAGAATGATTAGGGAGTCTGGGGAACCTGAGAGATGAGCCAGGCGCGCTCGATGCGCTTGGCGAAGTCGGAGGAGCTCCCAGGCGAGTCGATGGTTGAAGCCATGGGAGCAGCGAGCCGGAGCCCTGGCGCCCGCCGAGAAGGACCAGGAAAGGGCTTCCTGAAGCTCCCAGGAGGGGCGGCGGGGCTAGGGGATGGGGCAAAGGCGGCCGCGCGGGGCCCGCAGGTGGTCGCCGGCGTCGGCATAAGTCGGAGAGGGGCGGAGGCCGGAAGGAGGGGGAGGTTGGGGGGGCCTGGGGAAGGAGAGAAGAGGCTCTGGTTCCGTGGGCCTCTTGTGGACCACGCGCGTGGGCTGGCTGAAATCTAGCGCTCGTCTATTACTGACAGCTGGGTCAAAGATATCGGCGGGCCAGTCGTGTGGATCGTCGTCGCCGACCGGTCCGGTCCGCCATTGTGTGTGTGGCGGTGCCGGTGATGGAAATTTCTGCAGAGTGCAAGAGGAGAAGAGAAATTCAAAACCGCCATCGAAGTTAAACCTTTTTTTTTCCACCAGGCTAACTGAAACACGGACAATGTGAATTTAAGTGGAATTCTTGGGTGTAGGAATCTTTCTTTTAATGTGTACTTAAAACCAACACATGGTCAATCTTTTTGTTATTGCATCCTCTTTGGTTTCACGAAATGACACATTTGCATATGGTCCAACTATTAAAAAAAACAAAATAAGATATGTCTCATATATAGCCCTAATTTGAACATAGAATACCCACGACTTGTAAAAGTTGCAACAAGTTTCATACATCTATCTCACTTGAACAAAAAGTGCACTAGATAAGGAACTATAAAGTAAAGTGAACGTAGCACAAGCAAAGTGTCTCAGGAACATGTTTTAAGTTGGCCCATCACCTCCTTGGATAATCTTGGATCCACTCCGACCATAGCACGAAAAAAAAAAGCAATGCCCAAAAGTCATTTTGAACAAGATCCCCAAATACATCAAAATATGTGCAGTCCATTTGACGTAGGTACTGAAAAAAATATCAAATCACAAGAGAAGTGAAGGAAGAAGACCACCACATTCCTTTCCACAAAGAACATGTTATAAGCACAATAGATTATCCAATGATTATCGGAATTACATTGATGATTAGATTTGGAACAATAAATTGCATTGCTATAGTAGCTTGTAGCAGCCCACTGTTTCCTTTGGACGCTGGGCTTGTTCTTTCTTCTTCTTCCATTTGGGTTAAATGATTTTGGATGCCCTATCACATTGCAAGGCTAACTCAATAATGCCTTCACATACGCCAAGTAGGCTCCCACATTTGTGTTATACAATACTAGAATGTAATTTATTCACAGTTGTTCTAATCAAAATTTCTATAACTTCAATAATTACTATTACTGACGAAATAGGGAGGAAACATACTGCTGACTGATAAGTCAAGCGAAAAGGGTGAATGTTCGGATCTCACCTTTAAGCATGCATGTAGCTTCTTCTCGTTCTTTCTTGATAGTTGCGTAGAGATTTCACCAGCCTTGTTGAGGATGTCATAAGAACCAAACGACGGAACCATCTTCAGATTTTGGATTTAATGACTAGAAATCACCCAACCAAACGTGCAAACATACCGTTAGTGCTGGGTTTTGTTTGTAAACATCAATGTGTTAAAATTCACCATATCGATTGCTTCATCTTCAAGTGCAGCTAGTGAAGTTATCACAAATATATGACCACATATGGATGAGGTTACCGACTGGCTAGTGGCTGATATCTGGCTGGCTGGCTGCTGATAAGCCAAACGAACAGCGCATCACGAACATTATTATAGATTTATGGCTAATTTAGTCGCATGTAACATGGCTTCTAATTGATGACTTCACGTTTATAAGAGTTGTTGGGCAGAATCTTTTAAACTTTTCAGGGACCATCTTTTGCCTGGTCACAACCGCAAAAACAAAGACCTCGTTGGTCATGAGCCGGAACCCTCATCAAATTCACACGCCTCGCCTACTCCAACGGCCACGGCCGACCGGGTGGGAGGCCACACGGACGGGACCCAAGCACCCAACCCATCCTCGTCGCGAACAAAACCGACGCGCACCCCCCTCCCCTCTGTGTGGCTCACCTTCCCCTCTCCCCCACACCACCACCACCGCACCCGCACTCGAATGTTTCGAGACTGACCCTCCTCGCCGGCGCACCCGCGATGCCCGCGCCGACCGCCGAGCCGGCGCTCCCGGCCGCCTTCCTCTGCGTCCCGTCCCCGCTCCTCGCCAAGCCCCTCCCCGGCGCTGCCGTCTCCGCCTCCCCCGCGCCCTCCTCCCACCATGCCTCCTTCCTCCCGCGCCCGCGCGGCGGGCCCCGCGTGCTCTCCGTCGCCATGTCCGCCCCGGGCCCCGCCTCCACCGCCGCCTCGCGCCTCCACCAGATGTGGGGCGAGTTCGCGCGGTTCGTGCGCCTGCACGGGAACCAAATCGCACCGCTCGGGTTCGCGTCCCTCGGGCTGGGCCTGGGCGGGGGCGAGGGCGGAGGGGGTAACGCCGGCGGTGGGGGAGGCGGCGGCGGAGGGGATGTGGATGGGTTAGGCGAGGTGGAGGAGGCCGCGGCGCGGACCGAGGCGCCGAAGAAGGTGCTGATCCTGATGAGCGACACGGGCGGCGGCCACCGCGCCTCTGCCGAGGCCATCAAGGCCGCCTTCACCCAGGAGTTCGGCGACGACTACCAGGTGCGGTTTACCTCCCATTTTCTGCCTAATGATTTTGTACATACAGAATTGCACATGTTGCTCTCTAGGCACTGCGTACCATTATAGTAGTACTATATGTTTATACACTCGTAACAGTCTCACCACATTATAAGCTGTACCATGCATATTATATTATTAAACCCTACACTCTTGCTTGAATTGTCACATTAGACGCTGTAAGAACTTGAATGGAGCAATTGATTGGTGATTTGATTTTGATGTCGTCTGTTTGGCATTTAATAAGGTTTCCCTACCCTATTAGGTCGATGTGCTCGCAACAACTAATGATGAATAAATTGTTTCCCACGACACTGTCTGTGCTCTGCTGACAAGTCACAACCCTACTTTTTTCTGATGCTTTAGCATAATGCTGTGTTGATGCTGTCCTTTTAGTGGAGAAGAAGGATGCCCTTTCGTTTGCTTATGTTAGTGCTCATTGGTATCACCGAGTTACTTGTCTATGTTGGAATGATAAAATGGTCAGTACTGATATGACATGTGATGATTTAGTTCAACTCTAGTGTTGCTTTTGTTGTATATATAGTAGGATGGCGACTTTAGGCACTTGGACCTTCTCCACTTGTGGTGGGCTAGTGCCATTCTGTATTGGCTTAGTTCTTGGATATACAATCAAATAGTTGCAGATTTGTGCTGTACACTTTTGAGAACTTTTATTAATACTAAGGTGCTGTTTGGTTGGAAAACAACGCTGCAATCGCTAACGGTATCAGATGACACCGGCACTTGATACAGTGTAAGCGAAAACGTATTTTGTTTGGGTAGCGGTGGTAATGGAATCGAATACATGCTCTGAACGACATACGGCAGTATCAAATGCGTCTGGTGCGGTGAGCGAGTGCTGCACACCACATCCCTTCGTAGGTTCCTGTCTGCTAGTGTAGCATGCCACTGAGACTCAGCAATTGAGTATCGATTACGGAGCCGAGGGAGGGGTAACGATTTTATACGCGTCCGTATCTATATACGCGGTACCTGATTACGTATGGACGGAACCAAACAAGATCAAACGTAAACACATACCGCTGAAATCAGATCACGTTACAGCAACGCGAACCAAACAGTACCTAATATTTATAGGTTGTAACAAAGGAACTTTGTTGCAGGTATTTGTCACTGATTTGTGGACTGAACACACTCCGTGGCCATTCAACCAACTGCCTAGGAGCTATAGTTTTTTGGTGAAACATGGACCCTTGTGGAAGATGACATACTATGGTACTGCACCGCGTGTAGTTCATCAGCCACATTTTGCTGCAACATCCACATTCATAGCCAGGTTACTAGTTATAACACAAAACTTTCCATTTTACATTATGAAAGGGTCTCCAAAGTTTACTCATTACATTCATGAATTACTAGGCTTGTACATTTGTAATGCAGAATAAGGTACATCCGTTTCATATTATTTTGTCTAATATCTCGGTGCTTACAGTTCAAGATGCTGTCCTTGTACAGCTGGTGGCACTGAGCAACCACTATGTTATTTAGATCTGTAAAATTTGTTATGTACTGGTTTTTGTCTATTTCTTTTCTTTCCCTCTATATTTCTTCTATTTGTGTGAGTTTTTCACCCCAAATTTGCTGCTATATTTCAAGAGCCAAAAGCAAAATATTTATGTGCCTGCAGTATTTGACCTGTAATTGCCCATTATGAACTAAAATTATTATCCTAATAAAAAGTGTTTGAAGAACAATGATAATCATGAAGAACGACGATGACCATCTTCCGTATTCCAGACTATATTTATATCCTAGTTCCTTTTATCCTATGACTGCCTGTGCTCATGTGTCTGTAGGATTCTCAGACTCTGCTTGAGAATGTAGACCATGATTGATTTATGTAAGTTGTGTTGTACTGTAGGCTGCAGCTACTTCTTGCTTTTTCTTCTTTTTTTAATTAGTTAATAAGGTGTCTATATAATTTAGAAATTGCCACTTCTTTCTGCAGAGAGGTTGCAAAAGGTCTAATGAAGTACCAACCAGATGTGATTATCAGTGTTCATCCTTTAATGCAACATGTCCCCCTCCGAATTCTAAGATCCAAAGGTCTCTTGGACAAGATCCCATTTACTACAGTTATCACAGATCTCAGCACTTGTCACCCAACATGGTATGCTGGCTTCAATGTTCGCATAACTGCTTTTAGTTTCTTAGCAAAATGTGAGACATATTCTCTTACAATGAAATAGCTATTCTATTGTTGCCCTTTAGGTTCCACAAGCTTGTCACTAGATGTTACTGTCCATCAACTGAGGTGGAAAAGAGAGCACTAAAAGCTGGACTGAAGCCCTCACAAATTAAAGTTTATGGCCTCCCTGTCCGACCCTCTTTTGTTGAACCCGTTCGACCAAAGGTACACAATTTCATCATAGCATGTACTATTCTATAAAACTTTTCCATCTGTCAGAAGTTACCAACTAGTATCTATTCCTATCTTCTTTAATAGGATGAATTGCGAAGAGAATTAGGCATGGATGAAGATCTGCCTGCTGTTCTATTAATGGGCGGGGGTGAGGGAATGGGTCCTATTGAGGCCACTGCTAAAGCGCTTGGTGATACTCTGTATGATGAAAACCTAGGGGAACCCACTGGTCAGATACTTGTGATCTGTGGACGTAATAAAAAGCTGGCTAACAGATTGCAATCAATAAATTGGAAAGTTCCAGTTCAGGTACTTCGTAAAAACTCATAACATCCAATAATTTTATAACATTGTAACTGCGCTGTCTTACCAGTTTCCTTATGTTGCTTTCCTTCAGAAAGAGCGTTTCTCTCCAGCCTTCTCAACTGCATAGATAGCTTGAATGAACTTAAGCTAAGCCACATTACTTCTTGGCAAGTTGCAATTGTGTATTCTGAACTTTGAATGCATGATTCTGATCTGTTTACTGCAGCAAAAACATTATCTGGATATGTTGAACTGTAATGATTTGTCGATGTCTATATTAAAAACATCTCTTGTATCTCACACCTCAAGCAAGTTAAAGTATACATATTTCTTTAATCCTTGTTTTCTATTCAAAATCTTAGGTGAAAGGGTTTGTTACAAAGATGGAAGAATGCATGGGTGCTTGTGATTGTATCATTACAAAGGTATGCCTTATGGCCTCTCGTGTTCAAATCATGCACTTCGCTTTTGAATATGCGGTACAACTTTCATGATTGGTGGTGATGTGATAATTGATGATTTTTATTGATTTTCAGGCAGGGCCTGGTACAATTGCAGAGGCGATGATCCGTGGTTTACCAATTATTCTAAATGATTATATTGCTGGACAGGTAATTTTCTTTAGCAACTCAGTGTAGGGATTGCTTCTCTTTTGTCCATCCCCCCCCCCCCCCCCCCCCCCCCATCTCAAATATAGACTGTCATATAACTCATAAGAATATTCAATTTAACCCTTTGGCCATTGACTCATTTCTATGTTAAATATCTTAGTTAAGTGGTTAGTAAAGTAGTAGCAAACTGCTGTACTGTCATATACCACCGAGGGCAATCACTCCAAATCATGGCCTATGTTCTTTTTATGGATACATATCTTAAATTTACTTGCCCATCGAAGGTTATCATCTGTTAATCTATATGCTACATCCTTGTGGTTCATGCCATATGACCCATACAAAGTTACAGGTATCAGCAATTAATTGCATTGCCATAATCTTATAAATACCCTTGGATGGGCCAATGGCAGTTTTCAAGGAAAACAAAACACCGAAAGCCGGTCTATGTTCTATTGAGACCAGTCAAACTGACCTTACTGGTTTTCTTCAAAAGTGCCAATTCAGGACAGCATTTGTCCTTATTTCTGGGCAGTATAAATAGTTAGATATAAATTACATTGTTCCTTCTAGGACATGACCTACGCGGCAAAGCCTCAAATCTTTTTAAACTGAGATTCAAAGTTCGGGAAACTGAAAACTTGGGTTTTCATTGATTACTCCCTCAGTCCCAAAATATAAGGCGCTTTTTAAAGTTTGAATCTTGAATTGCGTGCGCGCCTTATATTTAGGACGGAGGGAGTACCTGGGTAGGATTCTTCCCTTTTCTTTTGCCCCCGTTACAGCTTGCTAAATCGTACAGTATGCCACTTATTTCTGTATGCATCAAAAGGGTACTCAAGAGTGACAAATATACTAGCAACATAGTACATCTAAATAAGCTTACGATCATTAATCTTTTGTTAGGCATGATATGTCTTATCACTAAAATGATTTATTCACTCAACAGGAAGCTGGCAATGTTCCTTACGTTGTTGAAAATGGATGTGGAAAGTTCTCGAAATCTCCAAAACAGATTGCAAAGATAGTCGCTGACTGGTTTGGCCCGAAGTCAGATGAACTCAGAGTTATGTCCCAAAATGCCCTCAAACTAGCTCGACCGGATGCGGTGTTCAAAATCGTACACGACCTGCACGAGCTGGTTAGGCAAAAATGTTTTGTACCCCAGTATGCATGTGCAACATAAAGGTCGTTTCTTCCATTTTAGTTTGGCATTTTTTCCCCATGCGGCACTAGTTATAGCTGATTGTGAGGATTGGAAATATTAATTGATTTCAAATGTCTCCATGCGAGAAATAAAATTGTGTGAGCGCTCTAATTTGTTCCCCTACTCAGTTCACTCTTATATTCAGATCACAGATCAGAACTGTTGTGAGCCCAAAGGTCTGGTGGTTGGGAAATGGCAGGAAAGCAACACTGGGTCTGGGTCGGTTTTTAGACTGTCTCCAACAATGGAGACCCAAATCAGAGATCTATTTATCACTTTAGGTTGCCTACAAAAGACCCAAAAGAGAATATTTTCTGTGAATGGGTCACGAAGAAAGAGATACCCAGATTTAGGTATTCTCTCCTGAAAATTCATTTTAGGTTTGGGTAGTACTCTGTTGGAGACTGAAATAGTACCATCGAAGACCCATTTTAGGTTTGGGTCTCCTTTTGAGTCACTCGTTGGAGATAGCCTTCACAGGGGCTTATTTGGAAGACATGGATTGATTGAGTAACCAATTCATTTGCTCATGAATTAGTTTCTTCTCGACGTGGGCATTTGTAGAACTTCCGGCCTCCCCACGCATCCGGTGTTTCGGCTTTAGCGGTCAGCCACTGCCCTCGGCTTGACGACTCAACAAAGCGCTTGGTACATGGGGGAGGCGCGCATGATGTTCCGATGTTGCAGTTGCACGGCGATAATTTTTTACCACTGTTGTTGGTTACTTGCCGCCGCCGCAGCAGTTCCACGCACGTCAGGGAGGACGAGAGAGGGCTGCGACGAACGCCTGCGTGACCTCGTTGGGGTTGCGGGAGTTCTTTTTTTCTCGAGGTCGGATCGAAGTGGTGATGATGTATACGGAGGCGGCAACGACCTTAGGGCATCTACATCAACTGCCGTCTATTTAACATATACAGACAGCTAAATAGACAGATCTATAATGAGCTGTTTATTTAGATGTACGGAGTATGTGTGATAATAGATACGTACTCGAGTTTCTGTTTTGCATGAGAGCACAGGCCAAAGCAATAGACGAGACAGTAGACAACAACACACTTAGTTGCAATCAATGATGTTGAGCGTACTCGGTTGATGTATATTCAACACCGCAGGTGTCATGTTTTGAATACAACTTGGAGGAGAATATGACCGGTTCTTCCCCGCGCCCCTTTCATGTTACTAGACTCCACCCTTCTCTGCTAGCTTTGGTCAGGCTGGGCACATTTTTACCAAAAAATCGGAACCGACCCGAACCGAACCGAATTGTCGGGTTTTCAATTTTTTCGGTTCGGTGTCGGTTCTTGTTCTGCATACTTCGGTGTTTTGCTTCGGCTTCAGTTTTGGGTTCTACCGAACCGAACCACCGAATCAAAGCAGGCAAAGCAGCAGTGCCACCCGGCCACCCCCACGAGTCCACCACGGCCCAAGTGCCCCAGCGGCCCAGCCGGCCAGCCCGCAACCCTCTTTCCCCTGTCCAGTCCCAAACCGGCCAAACCCTAACCCTCTTTCCCCACCCTCCCGCAGTCCCGCAGTCCCGCCTCCCCAATCCTAGGCACAAGGCGCAGCAGCGGGCCAGCGCGCGCGGGGCCCACTCGCACAGGGGGCACTTGCGCAGGGCGCAGGCGTGCCGCGTGCGCAGGGCCGCAGGGGCAGGGCGCAGTGGTCAGCAGGCACGAGCGTATCCGTGTATGGCAGCAGGCGGCAGCCGCACGTCCACGTGGGTGAGTCCGTGATTCACCGGAGCTTGTTTTGGTTGCTTGCTTGCCTCGATTCTTTCCTTGCTTAGTCATTTTCCTTGCTTGTTCAATTTGGTAGCTGCTAATTGTGACTGCGAGCAAGGTAGCCAGGCGGACACGAAGAGCACATGAACTTCGGTAAAAACCGAACACCGAACCGATTAAACCGACACCGACGAATTGGTTGTTGATTCTTAGAAAACCGAAATTTCTGTACACCGAAAAACTGAACCGAATAGTCGTCGGTTTAAACCGAATGCCCAGTCCGAAGCTTTGGTCGTTTCACACACCTGGCGGCTAGGGCCCACCAGCACCGTTGGATATACTCGTATGGGTCAGCAGCTCAGTAGTCACAACATGGCCGGGCAGGTCTATCATCAGTAACAGTATAAAATCGGATCAATTTAGGAATATACGCCGGGAAACGAGACTGAAATGGGTTGGGGCAATTTCCCGACCGTATTAAGGCTTCGGTTGGCAACATATGGTTCGGCATGGATCGGGACTGAAACCTCGCCACCCGCGGGAGCAGACCCACGCAGGGTGAGGAATTTGTTTTAAAGCCCTTTTAAATCTAATGTTTTAATAATAACTCTTTTCGAACTGTATTTTCAAGCCCTCATAGTCGTTGTCGTCCTGGTCTTCGCCTCTCTAAGGAGGTCGATAGTCAGGGCGTCGCTCTTGGTCGCGTGGTGAGCCGTAGCGATGATTGTAGTGGTCGCGGTCTTCAAGCTCGCGTCTGGCACGACGATCGTCTTCATCATCGCTGTACTGGGGTCGAGCACCCCGTCTATACGATCGGCCATAGTCGCGGTTGTAGCGTTCATGACGCTCCAGCTCCGCGGCGTCGCATTCCATGTGGCAGTTGTACATGTCTACGCGCACGTCGCGATCCTGTCGCCGTAGATAGTCCCGGAGATCTTGGTATGGTCGGCATTCGTCCCGCCGTCCTCCGTGATCAGGCCTTAAGTTGCGAGGGTGCCGGCCCTCCGACTCATTTGGGTGATGTTCGCCCGTGTGGCCTTGGTTGACTTCCTTCTCGATGGGTTCCAAAGCTTGGGCTCGTGGCCGGCGGTGATCACGATCGAATCTGCTATGAGAAGATCTACGCGAGTTAGATCTGCCAGAGCTCGATCTTCCAGATCTAGATCTAGATCTAGATTGGCGGTTGCGTTCTTCTTGCTCCTAGGCCACCGCGAAGCGGGCCCTAATGCGTGCCACCTCTGCAGTGGTAGGCAAGTGATCAAACTCGGCGAGAGCTACCGTGATGTTGACCTGGGGCGTACGGAACGCCGCGAGAGCCCAGTTGAACTCGCGCTCCAGGTTGCTTGGTACCTACATAAAATTCAGATAGGTTTTAAAAACTATCTAGTTTGGTGAATTTTATGTTTAAAACTATAAAAGTGAATGCATTGTTTTGAATAGCATGTGTTCATGTCTATTTGTTATATTGGTAGAAAAAATTTGATGAATTTTGGAGGTGATTTGGAGTCTGTTTTGTCCGACTTAACTTTTGAGAAGTAATGAAAATGTCAAATAAGAAATGGAGTTAAAAGTGAGTGTTAAATAGAGAAAAAAAATTTCAGGGTCAAGAAAGAAATTGATAATTGTTTTGTTGTCAAATAAGAAATTTACTCAATGAAAAATATCTGCCAGGCGTCGGGTTTGGTGCTGGTAGTGGGCCGAGGGGTTGCGGCCTGATAAGCCAGCGCAGCCCGAGACGTGGCCGGCCTTATTCGGCAAAAGAAAAAAATATCCAAATTACTTTTTTTCTGTAATAACTACGCAGACAACTGTGCACCATTTTTTATTAAAAAAGAATAAAAGTACACGACCACTACCCATCCTCGGTACAGAGCACCACCCCCCCAAAGCAAAGATTACAGCCACACCACAGGAAAAAAACAACTATCGATATTATGGGATATGGATACTTCTGGTCGAATAACAACCGAGTCGGGTCCACGTCTAATAACATTGTGGACCGATCTAGAGGTGGCCTACAAGAAATCCCCGACTTACCATACAAGTTTGATGAAGACGCAGCAAATACGAGTTACTGTACGCTCGACGGATCAAGTCCGGATTCTCGGGATATCATTAGAAACCTAGTCGGATATGACTCTTTGTTTAAATCTAGTAGATCTAGATTTAAAGCGACTTGTAAACACTAGGTTGTAGGCTTATATAAGGCTGTCTAACCCCGCGAGGGTATCCGATCCATTGTAACTATAAAGCTCACCATAGCTTCCTGAAGCTTTATTGAAGACAAGCAATACAAACACCACCCGGTACAAGACGTAGGGTATTATACCTTCAGATAGCCCGAACCTGTCTAAATCTTACGTCTTTAAAACTAAAAACGAACTATATGAAGGGCAACTCTGGAGTGCAAATTCAACTACACGGTGAGACGTGACCAGCCTTAGGCTATCTGCACCGGGATACTGAAAACTAAACGGTAGTACGACATAGCGCACAAAAGCGTTGCACCGGGATACTGCAAACCGTCCGCAAGCGCCAAATCTGGGGGACTAGCGGCCGGACAGTACCCCGCCACAGTGGTGCGAGGTCCGTGCGCCCAACCGCTGCGTGCGCGGAGGGGAGAGGAGGGGGTGGCGGCGCGGGCGAAGGGTAGAGGAGGGGGTGGCGGCGCGGATGGAGGGCAGGGGCCAGGCCGACATCGTGGCACACCTTCCCACGCAGACCATGGCGGATGACGAGGAGGTGGCGGAGGCGACGGAGACGGAGACCGCCGCGGCCACGGAGGCGACGAGGAGGTGGCACACCTCCCCCGGCTGCCCGGCCGCTGCGCCGCTCGGCCGCCGCCGCCGCAGACCCGCTCGGGCACCGCACCATGAACACCGCTTCTCCTTCTCCTCCACCGCCGGTGCCGGCTTGGCCTCCTCCTCGCGCTCCCCAACGGTGGGCTCCGGCTTCGTCTTCCGTGCTGCCACCTCGGGCTCCGGCTCGGGAAGAGGAAGGGAGTGGGAGTGGGGCGGGGCGGCACCGAGCTTGGTGCGGTGGATAAGCGAACTGCGGGGCTGCGGGAGCGGGACGGGGCGGCGGGGGGAGGCGGTGGTCGGGGCCGCCGGCGCGGGGAGGGAGGCGGGGACGACGAGGGGCGGTGTGCCGGTGCGGAGGGGGCGTGCGGGTGAGGGAATCCGAGGTGTGAGAGAGAAGGAGGAGGGAGAGGGGAGATAGTAAAAAAAGAAAATGTGGGCCCCACACATGGGTAGTTGGTATAGAGAATGAGATTTAGAGTATAACAGGTACGGAGGAAGTTGTTATAGAGAATGAAATCTTGATGACTCGGCGAGTATATTCTTTTTAGGGGATGGAAATAGAGTACCACGAGTGTGAATAGCCTTATTTGGCAAAGGAAAAAGTCTATATCACCCCCTCACCTATGAGGGTTGGACTACATAACCCCCTAACCTATGAAACGGTCTATGTCATCCCCTGAACTTTCCAAAACCGGTCAAATTACCCCCTAATGCAATTTTGAAAAATCATAGTAAATCATAAAATAAAAAATTCAATTGTGTTGGACTGCAAATGAGTATATCTACACAGTGAATATATAATATGATATGCTTCAGTACAATTTTTTACAGCTATGAAGAAAAACATAGATCTAAAGCTACAACAAAAAAAATATACTAAAGCATATCATATTATATATTCACGGTGTATATATACTCATTTGAATTCTAACACAATTGGATTTTCTATTTTATGATTTTTCTGTGATTTATTATAATTTTTTAAAATTTCTTTAGGGGTAATTTGATCGGTTTTGAAAAGTTCGGGGGTGATATAAACCGTTTCATAGGTTGGGAGGTTACGTAGTCTATGACCTATAGATGAGGGGGTGATTTTTTTTGCCTTTTGCCCATGTCTCGGGCTGCGCTGGCTTATCAGGCCGCAACCCCTCGGCCCACTACCAACACCAAACCCAACGCCTGGCAGATATTTTATTAAAAAATAAAATATCCAAATTACTTTTTTTTCGTAATAACTACGCATACAACTGTGCACCATTTTTTATTAAAAAAAGAATAAAAGTACACGACCACTACCCATCCTCGGTACAGAACACCACACACACCCCAACTCAAAGATTACAGCCACACCACAAGAAAAAAACAACTATTGATATTATGGGATACATATACTACTGGCCCACTCTCAGAGAGGATAACAACCGACTCGGGTTCACATCTGATAACGTTGTGGGTCGATCTAGAGGTGGCCTACAAGAAATCCCCGACTTACCGTACAAGTTTGATGAAGACGCAGCAAGTACGAGTTACGGTACCTCGACGGATCAAGTCCGGATATCTCGGGATATCATTAGAAACCTAGTCGGAGATGACTCTAACCGACTTGTAAACCCTAGGTTGTCGGCTTATATAAGGCTGTCTAGGTCAACCTTTCAAGGGTATCCGATCCATTGTAACCACAAAGCTCACCATAACTTCCTGAAGCTTTATTGAACACAAGCAATACAAACACCACCCGATATAAGACGTAGGGTATTATACCTTCAGGTAGCCCAAACCTGTCTAAACATTGCGTCTTTAAAACTAAAAACGAACTACATGAGGGCAGCTCCGGAGTGCAAATTCAACTACAAGGTGAGCCCCAACCCTGCTGCTCCCTTGTCCATCTTAGTCTGAATCTGGTCGGCAGAGGAGCGCTGGCCCTCCTCCCATGTTGCCATGGTTCAATCCCCTGCTTCTGCGCTGGCTGACCAAGTCCTGGCATGGATTAATTTATGCCATCTGGTTCCATAGCAGATCCGTGCACAACATGTTTGTTGAGATGCTTAGGTGGGATAAAAATGTATTACCTGTAGTTTGAACGATATTCTATTAGTAAAGTAAGTAATTAATCTTGCATAAACGAAAAACAAGTAGGTGAGTCCTATGATAAAAATGTATTACGAGTGCACAATGGTCAGCACCATGCACCACATAATATGAAGGCTTAGGGAATTCAGTGTCCAAATACAGCATAATCTGGAAAAAAAACTGCATTCTACTCCAATTAACAAGTAACTATACCATATTTATATATGCCAACTTTCTCGATTCAATAACATTTTGATTTCTTAGGTGAACAAGAAATAAAACATACATGGAGTATGCAGAATCAGCTCACTTGTTCAACAAGACAGCTCCTCGATGAAGCACATGTTGCATAGCTCCTGCACACGGTAGCCCTTCAGTAGACACAGCAGCAACCATTCCTGCGACCGCGAGTGTGCTGAGCAGACACTCCACCACTCGATGAATTGGGTGACACGTGCCTGAGGACCCCACTGCTAACTAGTTAAGGCCAGCTTGGCCTCGATCTACTGGCCGAGCACAACCTGCTCCACTGCAAACAACTGCAGATGAGTTTACGTAAACTTGCTGAATAACTGAACCTTTACGTAGGACTAATTGGTCTAGAGAGTCCAACGTAAACATCCGAACAAGAACTATCAATTCATGTACACAATTTAAAAGGAACGGTGACTAATTTAATAAGGGGATGCATAGGTGGTCTCATCCAACTAATTAAAATAAAACCGTGACGAAAGGAGGATCAAAACTCATCTCAACCAAATAAATAAATAAATATGTGACTACTACATGGTAACAAAGAAATAATCCAAGAGTACTAATTGGTCTAGAGAGTCCATCATGAAGATACAAACAGACAACCACCAGTTCAGATCATCACTAAATTAACAAGGGAGTGCACAAGTTCTGTCTTCCAACCAAATTAAAAGAAATTACCATGATGAAAGAGGATCAGTACTAAGCTCCAGCAAATGAAGAAAATGTGTCTACAACATGACAAAAAGGAAAAAAAAGTCCAGGAGCAAACCTCGGAAGTCACATCGGTGGATAAAATACTTCACAGGGTATGAAATAGCCAACAGCAGCCAAAACCAATGTCTGGACTCAACATGGCCCACTCTATTAGTGACCCATTCCCTTGATCTGACAGATTTTCTTCAGAACAGCACCATATAACACACTTGTCTGAAACCATGTCCTAAGACATTACAGGTTCACGCAACCGAATTATTATGCAAGAGCATAGCTATTATTTGGTACTTGTTGATTAGTTGAGAGCAATAATAGAAAAATGGGGTATGCCAACAAATTAATTATGAATGAAGTATTCTTCCAACATTGAGGCGATGACATATCAAATGAAAAATAAGTACAATGGAAGAGACAACTAACATATATTTTACATGATCACATCCTATAATTAGAACAGTGAAGTGCTCGTATTTGGAGTAAATATTAATCACACGCTATCAAGCACATATCTCTTTTGTTATAACCAACTTCCGTTTATATTGGTTAACCAAAAAAACTAGTGTAGCAAAAACTGAACAATGAATTCTGCCACATAAAGCAGATTCAGGCCAAAATATCAAAGGCTTGGTCCAAAAATGTAATAGCATTTAATTCAACACAATTCATGGTAAAAGTATACTTAATATGCACATTCCATGCCTATCAATCTCAAAATTCAATTCAATTGTATGGAAATACTGGTCAAATTAATAATCTGCAACTAGGAATTCTATACGCGATTACTTGTCAAAGGGAAGCGATGAGTTTTGAAATAATGGTACAGATAATTAAAAATCAAATCTAATGTATGTCAAAACACTAAAAGACAATCGAATAGCAAACCCACCAACTCTGTACATGCTGCAGAGACTCTTTTGGAGTATTTTAATCTCCTCTGGCTGCAAGATCTGCATGACAATTCAATTGTGCAAAAGGAAGTTGGTTTAGCAAAAGAATAGATAGCTCTAAATGGCAGACAATTTAATTCTAATCAGCCAACAGCAGCAAAGGCCCAGCATAATCATCTCTGCGGTTAAATGAATCTCACTGACCATGGAAATAATGGAGGGAAAAACAAAGGTGTTACATTTTATGCATATATATGCGATCAGGATTTCATTTCCAACTTAACTAAGGTGGTCCCAAAATATTTAATCAAATCCTACTGATCGAATAAAAATGCAAACCCAAAATTGAAGCCAGTAATAACCTTCCAATCAAAATATGGAAACTGAAATAACTAGATGGCTTACTAGGGAAAAAAGAAGCAAACTGATTTGATTCACTCTCGTGTACATTATGCTTCTTGATCTGTAGAGGGGGTGATGCACAGATTGACCGAGGAGCAATGGATCTGTGGCCATGGGGGTAAGGAGAGTGAAATCGGAGAAACTGATATATTTGGAGGACGGAGCACACGGTCTGTGATTTGCAGAGTGGATATGGGAGAATCTTGGTGAAAATCGACATAGTCCTGCACCAGATTTGTTACTATATTTTACAAAAAAAATCATTTGGGATATGGGTGAGAAAGAAAGGGATGATGGAGGTGACCTTGGCCGGATGCTCACCGGCCATCACAGATGTTGATTCGTCCAACCACAGCTCCAGTCGACGGAGAACAAGGTGCCAAGCCTGCCGCCTTACCGTGTCTATTTGTCGCGCTGCGCGTTGAATAATATTCAACGCTAGGGCAGCGCGCCGCCCATCCTCCGACGACGTAATTTTGGTCAGGTATTTACTTACGAAGATAAAGGGAGTAATTAACCATAAATGTTAGGAATAATCTTTGACACCAAAGGAGTAAAATTTTAGAACAAGGAATAAATTTCCACCGCTGTGTTTGCAAAGGCAGGCGGCATAATTCTTGCCATATACACAAAGTAGTAATTTCCCAAATGAAAAAGAATTATATTTAGATATGGAAGGGAAACACCTCCATAATAGTCTCTAGCTAATTAATGTCAGCAATTAGGGAGCGGTAATCAATTCTTGCCATTTATTCTAAAGATAATTCTTTTTCATTTGGAAAATTACTACTTTGTGTATATGGAAAAAATTACGCTGCCTGCCTTTGCAAACACAGCGGTGGAAATTTATTCCTTGTTCTAAAATTTTACTCCTTTGGTGTCAAAGATTATTCCTAATGTTTATGGTTAATTACTCCCTTTATCTTTGTATGGATATAATTATGAAAATTATTTCATGTTCTAAAATAATTACTCCTTTGGTCTCGAATGATTATTCTTTGTGCATGTGGCTAATTACTCCCATTAACAGAGTAGTATTTTTAGATTATGAATGGTTTGTTTTTAGAAAAGTAATTATTAGTACTAGTCCTATGAGACACATGTGGAAAGTGTCATGCGTGGAGGGCAGTCGATTGTTTTGATGGATATGTGCACCGGTGCCACCTGTTTGCATATACCCCGTAGTAAAATTGCATAGACCAATATACAACTCAGACGTACAAAGTACTCTTCCGTCCTGGTCAACCAAAATAGATTTTCTAGTCAGCGTCAAATGCCGCACAAGTCAAACCGATATGTCTCTCTGCTCGTCGATGAAAGCTGTCATAAAAACATGCATGGCAATTACTCCAGTTTCACAGGAATACTAAGCCTAAATTCTCTCTCTCAGAAAAATACTACCCTAAATTCTGAAAAATACTACTCCAGCCTGAACAAAATACTGCTGTAAATTGCAAAAACACAAGGATACACATTGAATGATATCCACATATAAGCATGCATTGATAACTACTCCTCGGAGATTAGAAAATTATTTTCACAAAATAGTTGACATTACTTCTATAATTTGGAACTACTTTGAAAATGATGAAGTTCATACTACTCCAAACCGTAGTTCTAATCCTTCTCCTCCTCACTCTTTCATGAAGAAAAGTACTACTCTAAATTCTGAAAAATACAACTCGACTATGAACAAAAATACTGCTGTAAATTGCAGAAACAACATCTGTTCAAAATATCTTGTAACACCTTAATTTTCATCACATTAAATTATTAGAATTTTCTAGAATTTATTTAAGGGTCAATTAAAATTTCTTTGATTAATTGGAATTTAATTTAGGCTCTAAAATATTTGATATCATTTAAATAAATTTTAGTAAAATAAGTGATTGTTGCATTTCATGCTGGTGCACTTTTATTTTTGTGCTAGTCTTTGGTTTTCAAACTGAATGCCTTTAGTTTTGATTGTTTTAGCTAGAGTTCGTTTTTGCCACCATCAACTCTCAGCCCAGTCCGTTTCCAGTCCTTGTTCTTTTCGTCAGTTGCATAGCTTCCTCTTGGGCTGAGTCTTTTCCCCGGCCCAGGACGTTCTCGCAGCCCAGTCTGCCGTTTCCCCGCGTTGTCTCGCCGACAGCCTGACCCCACCTGTCATCCCTCACCTCGCACTCTCTTCCGCGCTAGCCGAGCCCAAGTCAGACTCGGTTCGCGGCAGCTGCTCTGATCCGCGCATGGGCTTGGTCCCCTTCCCATCCTTGCGCTGCAGTATCCCTCCCGAACTCCGCTAGGGAAGATTTCCTTCCTTAGTTTGCTGCTTCTCCTTAAGGAAATGTGCGCGCCCGCATGGAAAGCGATGGCCGCCGATGCCGATCCGCGATCCTTGACCTCTACGCCAAGAAGACCCTCGGGGGACTATAAAACCAAGCCACCGCCCATCCTAGGTCCTCGCCAAGCCACCCAACAGAGTTTCCGAAGCTCCAGTGCCCACCCACGTCTCGCTTCGCCGCCGTTGACCCGTGGCCGTCGATCTCCGCCATTGCCACCAATTGATCAACGACGACACGCCCAGGAGCTTCGCACAGAGGTATCGAAGCTAGCCGATGTGATCTCGTTCGCATTTTTGTCTCCAATTGAGCCTAATCCCTCGCCGTCTCCACTCAGACTCGCCGGAGCCGCCCCTCCTCGACGTCCATGTTCTTCACCACCCGAACTTCGTCGTGAACCACCTGGGTGAGATCGACGTTCTCTCCTGGTGCTGTAGGACCAAACCCCATCGCTTTTCATGGCCTGTAGCTCGAGTTTTGCTCTTCGCCGTCGGCCGAGCGGCGCCGCGCGTCCCAGTGACGCCATCGGCGACCGAACACCCCCCAGTGATTTTCAGCCGTCCGATCTAGATCCGGTGGCCCAGATAGGTTTGACCGCGTCGGATACCGGTCAGCGCCCGGTCAGCCGTGGTAGTTTTGCTAAAGAGTCCCACCACTTTCTTCGAATCAACCCGCGGTCCATTGTAGTTGTAAAAATAATTACAGATCGGTCCTTTTTATTCGATTTAGCCCCTGAGCTATTTAGTAATAGTGCGCGCCGTCCTGGTTAGGCATTCTTACGCGTTAGCCCCTGAAGATTTAAGCATAATTATGTTTTAGTCCTCGGTTTCTTTTCAAATAAGCCCCTGAAACTTATTTTAGCCATATCTTTCACGTTTTAGATCCGATTTTAGTGATTCTTTCGCTCATGTGGTCCTTGTAACATGTAGATTAATCTTATAGCCTTGTTTAGTTCTGTTGTTACTGTTTGGTGTACTGTTTCTTATTGTTTTTGTTTCATCTCTTGTATGTGCCTGTGTGATGCGTTTAGAAGCCGTGACGTTTGAGGGATTCGAAGAGCAGTTCGAGGACGACTTTGAGCAGCAAGGCTTTGGAGAAGACAAGTGTATTTTTGATCATATCTTTGCGGTCCTATTATTCACCAAATAAAGATATGCTTTACTTTTCCGTATTGCATTAATTTGATGGGTCCTATGTTAAGGAATTCCTAGTCTTTTATCATTGTCCTTGTTGCACCTGGGAAGCTTTGCTTATGTTGGGTAGAATAATGCATAGTTGCTAAACTTGGGTATGGTAAATTTTGGGTTTAATTATTAAACTGGATTCATTTCATGTTCATATCCTGTTAACTCAAGATCATATGTTAAATGGAACGTGGAGTGATCACCCAGAAAAACAGTACAACCATAAGATCAACGGGCTCTGATCTTGGCTGACTAATTAGAAACTCTAATATGTGCATGTATTACCGAAAGGGCAAGTGGGGGAGACTTCGATGAGGTATAGTCCGGTCCTCTTGAGCTGTGAGCTTAGCTAAGAGACAGATCTCATTAGGGAGGGTTATGCTTTGCTTGGATTTTGAAACCTTAGTGGGTTGCACTTATTAGGGAATCTTTGTAAAGGCCTCGTAGTGTATCCCAAGCCACACACTTTTGTGTTGTTATGAGGTTGGCTCCCTCAGGCATGAGTGGGAAAACACGACTTATGGTGAAAGTGTACAACCTCTGCAGAGTGTAAAACTGTTATAACAACCGTGCTCACAGTCATGAGTAGCCTGGACCCTCGCATGATTAATCATTCAAAGATGACATCAAATGGTTGTTCTTTATTTTCTGAACATGTTATTATGTATTGTTTAATGTGGGATGGTATAAACTTGTACTTGGTAATTAATAATTAAAAATATGACCAACTAAAAGCTCAATGCAGTCAAGCCGTGTCAGCTTTATCCTTGCTTAGCCTTGCATGTCATTTATTTACTCTACACTTGCTGAGTACCAACCATAAGTGTACTCATCCTTGCTTTATGCAACGCTGTTCAGACCAAGGTGATTTGGAAGAGTTTCCAGAGGATTTCTAGGAGTACTAGGCGTATGTGTTCACTAGTCAACTGCCTGTGGAGTTGATGGATTATCCGCTGCTAGCTACTCGCTTTACTTTTTGATTAAGACTTATGTCTTGGAGTGTAATAATGATTCAATAACTCTTTTATTCGATTTATGCACTGTCTTATGATATTTCACTTATGACGTCTATCGTATGTATGAATTTTTGATCCTGGCACACATATGAAATGCATCTGGTTTTCCTCCTAAAACCGGGTGTGACAGAAGTGGTATCAGAGCTATGTTGACTATAGGATGCAAGCCTAGATAGAAAATGGTCATATTTAAGGTCTATTGCTCTATTATTCCTGCTTCTATGCTTTTTACCTCTCTATTTTTGTTTTACCCCCATCTTGGTCGTTAACGCTTTTATTCTTATCTTGGTTATGCGCTATCTTTGCTTTAAGTGATCCCTTAGACTTGTTCAAATTCCAATCATCTTTTATCTTAGTAGATGGCAGGTACCAAGAGGACTCAGCGCAAGAACGCTACTCCCGCTGAAGAGCTCATGGAGGATGAGGAAATGCAGCAGGAGCAGCCAGAACCTCAGGAGATGCAGCAGCAGACCGCACCTGAAGAAGAGATGCAAGTGGAAGATGAAGATCCTGTGGAAGTCAACCCGGAAGTTGAAGCTGCTGATGGAGGAGCACCTAAGAAGAGGAGCATAGAAGAGTACCAAGATGATGGTGGCACCGTCCGTCTGCCCATCTTGCTCAGGCTTGTGATGAGCCAGTTGGGGTACACCCGGAGGCCGGAGTATCGCTGTGTGGAGCACAAGAGCACCTGGTACCCATTCTACTGGATAGTGTCTGTGCACATCAGGGTGGATGATCCTGCAACGGGATTGAAGAAGGTGGTTGCTATCTCCAATGATGATACTCCACGGTGCAGTCCACAAGCAGGGATCAGTGAAGCAGCTAGGCGCGCTCTATATGCACTTTGCGAGAAGCACAAGGAAGAAGTGGAGAAACTGCACTACAGGGTCATTCCACGCCGTGCTAGTGGGACCCCTCAGACTGTCCTTCCTCCCGTCCAAGGTGATATGGAGAAGGGAGTGCTGGCCAACCTCGTTGCTGCTCTCAACACGGATCTGGACGCCGTACAAAGTGAGCTGTGCTGGATTAGGTACTCGTTGCTTCAGATGAGAAGGGAAAGGGACATCCTGGCAGCCCAACTGAAAGGAGACCCGTTGCCTAAGCCATGGGGAGAAGATCCTAATGAAGAAGTGCTGCGAGCAGAGTCACCGGAGCGGGATATACTGGATTATGGAGAAGCTGGTGCAGTGACACAAGTGCTCTAGGAGTTAGGCAGTCAACCCTCTTTTGTAATCGTTTAGTTTGAGTCGTCGTTGAGGTCGGTGTGTTAGTTTTTGTTAGGGTGTGCTTGCTTGATGAGTGCTTGTTTTGAGTTGGATCTTTGCAGTGAATGCGGTGCTTTGTGGAGTGATGAACACAAGGCATCAATTATCTTAAATCAATAAAGTTAGTTTGGTTTGAGTTTTATAATTATCTCGGTTACCCATATTATGTTCTCCAATCAATTCACCTCCATTTATCTTGCGTTTCACGCGATGTTGAAATCTGTTCGCGAGTTCCCTGACATGTCGGTACTGTGCGAATTGTTTCTGGAGTTACACAGATCCTATTGATATTATTCCAGTTGGGATGGATTCCTAACTCCGTCAACTAACTTCTGGAAATTTTTGGGAATTTTTGGATTAGTAAATTACGAGTTATGCAATTCTTAGTAAATTACTCAGAACCTGCCCGAGGAGAACTGACCTGACACCACAGGCTTGTTAATTTTATATCTCGAGCTACAGAACTCCTATTGCTGAAATTCAAGTTGGACTAGATTCATAACTTCATAAGCTATAGTTCGGAAATTATTCAGAAGTTTTGAATTGTCGGATATGGAGTTGTGCATATATTAGTATGCCCCTAGAAACCTGACTCGAGATGCCTGACACAGCGAGCTTGTCTATTTAATATCTCAATATTTAGAAATACGATTAAGGTGATTCAAGTTGGGTTGGTTTCAAAACGTAACAAGCTTCGTTCTGACCAAGTTTCATAATTTTTAGATCTGCTGAATGTGCGCTACACTCGTTTCTTTAAGGCACTCAGAATCTGTTTGGATGCAGTCTGGCGATGACAAGTGTTGTAGTTGGATCTTTTGGATATGCGCGACATCTTTATTCTTTTTCTCCCATTATTTGTGATTGTTTGTTTACCCAGCAATCATTTGAGTCTGATATATCTAACCATCAGATGGTGAACACCAGGTCCGGTGGTGGAGTTGATCGGGCACCGGTAATATGTCCAGGACGCAACAATACCAACCCCAACTCTCAAGCAGGACCAACAGCACTAGTAGGGATGGATCAAATCGTCGCCGCTCAGACTCAGATCCTGGAGAACATCGCCGCCACCATGACGGCCATGCAGACTCAGATGAACAACAACAACAACAACAACAACAACAACAACAACAACCAACCAACCACCTCGGGACAAGCACAAGGATTTCATGAGCCACCAACCCCCAACTTTCTCTCACTCGTCAGACCCACTCGATGCTGATGATTGGCTGAAGACAATTGAAATGAAGCTGGAGAACACCCAATGCAATGACACGGAGAAGGTACTATATGCTGCAGGGCGACTGACGGGATCAACTTCAGATTGGAGGGATGCTTTCAAAGCCGCTCATGCCACCCCTACTGCTATCACTTGGCTGGAATTCACAACCAACTTTAGGTTGCACCACATCCCCACCGATGTGATGAAGATAAAAAATAAGGAGTTCCTCACGCTGAAGTAGGGTAGCATGTCTATGAGCGAGTATAGGGACAAGTTCTTCCAGTTGGCTCGTTATGCACCGGCAGAGGTGTCAGATGATGAGAAGAAGCAGGAGCATTTCCTGAAAGGTCTGAATGCCCCTATCAAGTATCATTTGATGGTGCATGTGTTTCCCACATTCCAGGGCCTGGTGGACAAGGCCATTAGTGTGGAGCATGTCCGTCGTGAGATGGGGGAGATGAAGAGGAATCAGACGCCGCAGGGCAACAAAGGGCAACAGAATTTTGTGCATGGCAAGGTGAACCACGTGGTCAAAGAAACTACCCAGGAAGCTCAAGATGTAGTGCTCGGTATGTTCCTTGTCAACTCATTTCCTTCATCAGTTTTGTTTGATACTGGAGCATCCCATTCTTTTATTACTGCCCAATATGTAGCTAAGCAAAACATAACCATGGTACCCTTGAGGACTCAAATGTTAGTTAGCTCACCTGGAGGGGACATGAAAGCAAAGTTCTTGTGTCCGGGAGTTAGTCTTAAGATTCTGGGGAAGGATTTCGATGCCGGACTCATAGTCTTGGAATCAAGTGGGATTGATATTATACACGGGGTGAATTGGTTGACCATGCATGATGCTGTGATCCAATGTGCCAATAGGTCTGTTGTAACACCCAAAAATTGCCTATTTAAAATTTTTTAGTAATTAATTGGCTTTTATATAATTTGTTCATATTTAATATAGGTTAAATGAATTATTTATGAATATTAAAAAAAATATAAGTTGTAGAAACATTTTTGTTGCATTTATTTTTGTATTGCTTGTGATTCAAACAAGAATTTAAATTTATTTAAATTCGAATTTGAATCACCTTGTTTTGAGCTGTAAAAAAGTTGTTAGGCCCATAGTTCGTTTTTGCCCCCTAGACTCTTTCGAGGGTTCACTCTAGCTTCATATTCTTCTCCCTAGCCCACTCCTGTTTACTTCCCCGAACCAGCCCAAACCCACCTTCCCCTTCGCCCCGGCCCGCTCGCACGTTCACCCCCGCGCCGGCCCAACTCACCTCTCCGGCCCAACAAGCCGCACGCCTTCCCCCTCTCCCTCCCCTCGCTGACAGCGGGCCCCGCCCGTCAGCTCCATCTCTTTCCCCCGCTCCCAAGCCTCCTCCCCCCCGGAGCGATTCTCGCCGGACCGCCCGGCCGAATTGGCCCTTCTCCGCGCCGCCGTGGGCCCTGCCCGGCCTTCTCCGAAGCTTCCCGAGCCGCCTTCCCTTCCCCCATCGCGATTCCCTTCCTTTCTCGCCCGCTCCGCGCATGACAAGGCGTCCCCCCGCGATGGAAAGCAACCCCCACCGCCGCGCCTTCCTTCCTTGGCGTCCGTGCCACCCCGGTCCTCGAGCACCCCTCCTGCTGCTATTTAAGCCGAGCCCGAACCCCCCTAAACCCTCATCAGCCTTCACCCACACCTCCCGAGCTCCAGCACCACCTCCCATGTAGCGCCGCCGCTTCTTCTGCGCCCGAGCATCGGCCGCGGTCGAACTCCGTGCCGACGTCGCCGTGCTCCAATTGGACCCCTCTAGCACCTTCGCACGGTGGTAAGCAGCACCTCAGGCCCTTTCACGCTCCATCCCTCGCCCCGTAGCACATTCCCCGCCCTCGCCGGCGAGCTTTAGCCGCGGGTCATCGCCGTTGGCCACCCCACCGCCTTTCCCCTCGACGTGAACCCCCTAGACTTGCTCGCCATCTCTCCCCGGTCCCATTGGGACAAGTCCCGTGCCAATTGGAGCCCTGGAGCGCCGAAACGGCTCTGCTCCGGCGAGCCTCCGCCGCGGCCGAGCAGCGCCGCCACCCCCTGTGGTCGCCGCCGGCCACTCCCTTTCCCCTGATCTGATCTGAGCCGCAGGATCAAGATCCTATGGCCCCTATTAGCCGCGCCCCCGAAGTCAAATGAGCCCATACCGGTCAGCACCGGTATTTTGTTAAAGAGCCCCTCAACTTTCTGGTATTCAACCCGCGCTCTACTCCAGTTCAAAAATAATTGCACCTAGGTCCCTGTCTTTTTGAAAACCCCCCTGGACTTTTAAAGATTATAACCCGCCATCCCTTTTAGTCAGTTTAGCATGTTAGCCCTCGGGTTTTAACGCGTAATTATGCATAGGTCCTCGATTTTTTTCAAATAAGCCCCTGGAACTTTTAAAAACTTGCCAGCAGGTCCCTAGAACTTAGAAAACCCATATTTTTTCGTTCTAGCTCTGATTAGTGTGATTTTTGCGCTCATGTGTTCGTAGTGAAGCGTAGATTATTTCTAAAAGCTTTATTTGTACTGTTTCTACTGTTTGGTGTACTGTTCTAATAGATTATTATTTGTTTGCATGTATTGGTTTGCGTGCTCGCTTGTATGGTGATTCGTGTCCAGTTGGTGAGCCTTTCACGTTGGACTTCGAGTACGTGGGAGACTTTCCGGAGCAGGACCCACAGTAGCAGCAACCGCCCTTCGAGGAAGGCAAGTTATAGCACGGACAATCCTTGCTACCTAAACACACTTTTTATATACATTTACTTTCATATGCATGTGTCTAAATTGTTGTCCTATTAAGGTTGTACCTAGTTTGTTTACTCCTATCCTTTGATTAGCTTGGGTTATTGCATATGGGTAGAATCTTTGCTATGCGCAGCTACTGTCATTATTATTTAATTGTTAATCTTGACTTAATGGTTCACTTTAACATTTATGATAAAACATGCTTTTTAGCAACTTGGTTTAGGGAGCTAGAGCATGTGCTTCGTACTTTGTTCTAGTGTCTCTCCATAAGGTCCGGTTCTTAAAGCGGCAATCCATGAGCCTGTCGCCACCGCTAGAACTATTATGGCTCTGGTCTTGGTCAAGTAGCTTGTACGGCTCTATCTTGCCAGTGGTTACCGTCGGGGCCAACGGCGTTATGGGAAGCATGGGTGAGAGTATGTCTTGATCCACCGAGGATGGATTATCCGTTGGCTATGTCTCGTTAGGCACAGTCCCGTGCTGAGAGCCATTGCGTTGGAGCTCCACATGTTGCACATTAGTTGGCTTGCGTAGCCCGCGGTCTAGACGCCATTGACCCCCATCACGTTGCGCCCTGAGGGTCAGTCAATCTCGGTGCCTCGGCCATACTGCGTGTGTTGTACCATAATCGGCCACTGTCTTGTTAGGGTGTCTTGTGAAAAACCTCGTAGCGTCCCTATGCAATCACACCTCGGAAGTGTTGATGTGCGTGGTTGGGTGCAAAGTTCTATTGAACTTTTACGCGACTGGTGGGTAAAGGGCGAAACCTCTGCAGAGTGTAAAATGTATCATGATAGCCTTGCTCAGGGTCACGAGTGACCTGGATCCTTTTTTATTAGAAGATGGTGTTATTTATGTTTAATGTCACTTATACTCTATTAATTGGGTTACAACCGGGATTTATTCACTTGTAGTAATTTGGTTAATGTTAAAATGAACCAACTAAAAATGCTAATGCAGTTAAGCCGTGTCTAGCCTATTTTGAGCCTTCATACCCGTGCTATACTTGCTAAGTAATTGTTTACTTACACTTGCTATTTTATTCAACAAAATCCCGGATGGGTAAACATATTGGGCTGGGCATGAGTCTGCTACTGAGTTTCCAGAAGATTTACCGTACTACTGAGTTGTGATCTCCAAGTCAGAGTCCCTGTGGATTGCGGCTCCATTAGTTGAGAGTTTTATTAGTCTTCCGCTGTTAATGTTTAGATCATTTATAAAGCACTCTGATGTAAACATTTTATTTAATGATGAATTTATTCCAGCATATGTTCTCTGTTTATCATATTTGTTCGCTATATGTGTACTATGACTTCATGGGCACACATATGGACGCATTCGGGTTTTTGTGAAAATCCAGGTGTGACAGATTGGTATCAGAGCCGTGCTGACTGTAGGATCGCAGCCTAGCTAGAACACCTGACAAATCTTAGTAGACCACCATGATTAGGTTTTATGCCGTCTTGTTCCACTTTTTCAAAACTTAAATCTAGTCGAGTCTTGTGTGAATCATGTCTTTAGGTGCTTGAAATGCTTGTCATTATGCTTATGCTTGATTTGGATTTTGTAATGATTGTGATGGGCGTAGACGCAAGTCTACTACCATCTAGATGTCGGACTAAGGTTTAAGGACTTTAGTGATCAAATAGAGGGGGGGTATTCATTTGTCTTGCTCTTTTTTCCCTCCATCATAACAAATTGGTAAACCTCTGAAGCCATAACCATCGGAGTTTTTATGAGAATTATTTATTGATGATAGATGGTGAACACAAGGAGCAACCTCGGTGCCAGCGGACTGCCGCCACCACCTCCCACCATTGAGCAGATGATGCTCACGCAGACCCAGCTGATGAAGCAGATGGCCCAGACAATGGCGATGATGCAGCAGAACTAGAAGAATCCGCCGCAGCACAACATGCCGCCCCGTGACAAGAGGGGTGAATTCCTGAAGGGGCGTCCTCCTACCTTCAGCAAGGCCACCGACCCCCTGTAGGCTGATGATTGGCTCAAGGCGGTGGAGAGACAGCTCGACATCGCACAGTGCAACGACTGGGAGAAGGTGCTGTACGCCGGAGGACAGCTCCAGGGACCGGCACTGGACTGGTGGGACTTGTACCAGTACGCTCACATCGATCGTACTCAGATCACCTGGCAGGAGTTCCATAGCAGCTTCTGCTCCCACCATTTGCCAGAAGCTCTGATGACCCTGAAGAAGAAGGAGTTCCTGGCACTGAAGCAAGAAGGGACGAGTGTCACCGCCTACCATGACAAGTTCATCGAGTTGGCCCGCTATGCTCCGAAAGACGTGGACACCGACAAGAAGAAGCAGTCCAGGTTCCGTGACGGCTTGTAGGATGCACTGCAGTACCAGCTGATGTGCACCAGGTTCCCCAACTTCCAGGAACTGGTGGACGGTGCTTTGATGCTGGAACACAAGCGCCGTGAGATGGAGGAGAAGAAGAGGAAGTTCCAGGGCCAGCAGATGGGAAGCCAGCAGCGCTTCCAGAGTCAGCAGGGCCCGTTCAACCGTGGCCAGCACCAGCAGCGCCCCCAGTACCCTCAGGCACCACAACAACAGCGTCCTCAGAACCAGCTGCAGAATGTCCCAGCTCAGCGCCATCAGACGCAGCAAGGTCCTGTCCAGCACCCCAACCCCGCTAACAAAGCACCAGCGGATCCGAGGGCGTGCTTCCACTGTGGGGAGACTGGGCATTATGCTCACTACTGCCCCCGCAAGACTCAGAACGCCCCCGGCCAGAACAACAACCAACAGCAGGCAGGCCGCGGACCGCAGAACCCCACCAGAGGCAAGGTCAACCATATGGGCGCAGAGACCGCAGAGAAGGCTACTGACGTGGTTGTGGGTACGTTCCTTGTCAATTCGACCCCCGCAACTGTTTTATTCAATTCTGGAGCTTCGCATGCTTTCATCTCTGCTGCATTTGTACACAAGAGTATGATGACCCTGCAACCCATGGGGAATCCTATGTTAGTTAGTTCACCTGGGGGAGAACAACGAGCCAGTCTACGCTGCTCCAAGGTTATCATTACAAAAAGGGGGGTAGATTTTGAAGTATACCCCATAGTCCTGAATTCTCTTAGATTTGATCTAATCCTGGGAATGAGTTGGCTCGCCAAGTATAATGATGTGATCCAGTGCTCCGAGAGGGCAGTGCAACTGGTGGCAAAAGGCAGCGGTAAAGTGGAGTACCGGGCAGTCTAGTCTTCAGACCAGTGCCAAGCCAACCAGGCTGAGGGTGCAGCTCCCGCCGACATCAGGGTGGTGAGCGAGTTCCCGGATGTGTTCCCCGAGGAATTGCCAGGTATGCCCCCAGAACGTGAAGTTGAATTCATTATTGAACTAAAACCTGGCACTGCACCTATAGCTAAAAGGCCATATAGAATGGGAGTGAAGGAGCTGGAGAAACTAAAGGAGGAATTAAGCTCCTTGCTAGCCAAGGGGTATATTCATCCTAGTGCTTCACCATGGGGAGCACCAATACTGTTCGTGGACAAGAAAGATGGGACATAGAGGATGTGTGTGGACTATCGAGCCCTCAACGAAGTGACCGTCAAGAATAAGTACCCGCTGCCAAGGATTGATGATTTGTTTGATCAGCTGAAGGGAGCTTGTGTGTTCTCCAAGATAGACCTTCGATCGGGTTATCATCAGATGAGGATCCGGTCGTCGGACATACCCAAGACGGCTTTCACTACTCGGTACGGGTTGTACGAGTTCAGGGTTATGTCCTTTGGACTGACCAATGCTCCTGCATACTTCATGTACTTGATGAATAGTGTCTTCATGGACTACCTTAACAAGTTCGTGGTGGTGTTCATTGATGACATTCTGGTCTTCTCCAAGAATGAAGAGGAACATGAAGATCATTTGAGGATGGTGATGCAGAGACTCCGAGAACACCAGCTGTATGCCAAGTTGAGCAAATGTGAGTTCTGGCTAAAGGAAGTGGCATTCTTGGGACACGTGTTGTCCAATGGAGGAGTAGCAGTTGACCCGAAGAAGGTTAATGATGTGTTGAGCTGGAACCCGCCTCGGGATGTCAGTGAGATCAGGAGTTTCCTTGGAATGGCCGGATATTATCGGCGTTTCATTGAAGAATTCTCCAAGATTGCTAAACCCATGACGGCGTTATTGGAGAAAAATGCCAAGTTCATCTGGACAGAGGAGTGCCAAACCAGCGTCGAAGAGTTGAAGAAGAGGCTGACAACAGCACTTGTACTGGTATTGACCGACATAGCCAGGAGCTTCTCCATCTACTGCGATACATCCCATCTAGGACTGGGGTGTGTACTTATGCAGGAAGGGAGAGTCGTGGCATACGCATCAAGACAGTTGCGGAAGCATGAGCAGAATTATCCGACACATGAACTGGAGTTGGCAGTTGTGGTGCATGCTTTGAAGATTTGGAGGCATTACCTGATTGGGCACAAGTGTGACATCTACACTGATCACAAGAGCCTGAAGTATGTCTTCACTCAGTCAGAGCTGAATATGAGGCAACGCCGATGGTTGGAGTTGATCAAGGACTATGATCTGGAGATCCACTACCACCTAGGGAAGGCTAACTTGGTGGCAGATGCTCTGAGCAGGAGAAGCTATGTGAACAAGATCACCGGTCATTGTCTGCCTGAAGAACTCAGCCGGAAATTTGAGAAGATGAGTCTAGGGTTCGTGACTAGCATCACAGAGATGACGGTAGAACCGACTCTAGAACAGGAGATCCGGAAAGGACAGCTTGGTGATTAAAAGATCACGGAGATTGTGGAGAATGTTGCCCTAGGAAAGGCCCCTGGATTCCGAGTTGATGAATAGGGAACCTTGTGGCACGGGAAGAGGATTTGTGTGCCCGATATAGCGCAGATCAAGGACATGATTCTAAGAGAAGCGCATGATTCGGCATACTCGATCCACCCAGGAAGCACCAATATGTACCAAGACATCAAGGAAAGATTCTGGTGGTACGGATTGAAGCGTGATGTGGCGACACATGTGGCACTATGTGACACTTGTCAGAGAGTTAAGGCTGAACATCAGAGACCAGCCGGATTACTCCAGCCCTTGAAGATACCGGAATGGAAATGGGAAGAAGTTGGCATGGACGTCATCACTGGTCTACCCTGCACACAGCGAGGATTTGACTCCATCTGGGTGATTGTGGACCGCTTGACCAAAGTGGCACATTTTCTTCCAGTAAAGACAACTTACACCGGAGCCACATTGGCCGAGCTATACATGGAGAGGATTGTGTGCTTGCATGGTGTACCAAAGTGGATAGTGTCTGACCGTGGTACTCAGTTCACTTCACACTTCTGACAGAAGCTGCATGAGTCTATGGACACTAAGTTGCAGTTTAGCTCAGCTTATCACTCCCAGACAGATGGACAGATAGAGCGGACTAATCAAATTCTGGAGGACATGTTGAGAACATGTGCACTGCAGTATGATGTTAGCTGGGACAAGAGTTTACCCTATGCAGAATTCTCGTACAACAACAGCTGCCACCATATCTTCCACTACTGCCCATTCTTCATCTCGTCGCTGCGCCGAGCCTTCCGTCGTTTTTGACCTCAAGATTTTCGGTAAGACCCTCAGCGAATCTTGTAATTTTCTACCATATTCGTTTAGTCTATACTCTTTCGTAGAAAAGCCCCTACCTTTTGCGCGTTAGCCCTCATGTTCTTATATAAAATTGTGTATAGGTCATCGGTTTTTCACGAATAGGTCCCTGGAAGTTTTTAAACCTCGCCAGCAAGTCCCCGAACCTTAGAAACGCCGCAACTTTCTCGTTTTAGCTCCAATTAGTGTGATTCTTGCGCTCACGTGTTCGTAGCGAAGCATAGATTAGTTTTAAAACCCTCTTTTGTTCTGTTTCTACTGTTTGGTGTACTGTTCTTAGTTGTATATTGTTTGCTTGCTTGTTTAGCTGCATGTTGTGCTCGTGTCGCGGGCAGAGGAACGTCATCAAGAGATTGCAAGAACAAGATTGAAGACTCTGAGTAGCGGTATCTTTGTTGGATAAAGGCAAGTTATAGCACGGACAATCCTTGCTACCTAAACACACTTTTTACATACATTTACTTTCATATGCACGTGTCTAAATTGATGTCCTATTAATGTTGAACCTAGTTTGTATACTCCTGTCCTTGTCACCTTGGGATTACTGCATATGGGTAGAATCTTTGCTATGCGCAGCTACTTTCATCATTGTTATATTGTTAATCATGACTTAATGGTTAACTTTAACTTAATGATAAAACTTGTTTTTTAGCAACATGGTTTAGGGAACTGGGCATGTGCTGTGTGCTTTGCTCCAGTATCTCTCCCTAAGGTTCGGTTCTTAAAGTGGCAACCTAGGAGCATGTCGCCACCGCTAGAACTATTATGGCTCTGGTCTTGGTCAAGTAACTTGTACGGCTCTAGCTTGACAGTAGTTACCGATGGGGCCGACGGCGCTATGGGAAGCACTCGTGAGAGTATGGTTTGATCCACCGAGGACGGGGGTACCATCGGCTATGTCTTGTCAGGCACAGTACCGTGTTGGGAGTCCCTGTGGTATGGGAACTCTACACGTCGCGCTCTATTACTTATTGGCACGCGTGCCCGCGCTCTGGATGCCATTGACCCTCTTATCGCTGCGCCCTGAGAGTCAGTCAATCTCAGTGCCTTGGATCATGTTGTCTGTGTTGTACCATAGTGACTACTGTTTTGTTAGGGTGGCTTGTGAAAAACCACGTAGCCTCCCTATGCAGTCACACCTCGGAAGTGTTGATGTGCGTGGTTGAGTGCAAAGTTCCTTTGAACTTTTACGCGACTGGTGGGTAAAGGGCGAAGCCTCTGCAAAGTGTATAATCTGTCATGATAGCCTTGCTCAGGGTCACAAGCGGCCTGGATCCTGTTTTATTAGAAGATGATGTTTATTTATGTTTAATGTCACTTATACTTTATTAATTGGGTCACAACCGAGATTAATTCACTTGTAGTAATTTGGTTGATGTTAAAATGAACCAACTAAAAATGCTAGTGCAGTTAAGCCGTGTCTAGCCTACTTTGAGCCTTCATACCCGTGCTATACTTGCTAAGTAATTGTTTACTTACACTTGTCATTATTCAACAAAATCCCGGATGGGTAAACAGATTGGGCTGAGCATGAGACTGCTGCTGAGTTCCCTGAGGACCTACCGTACTTCTGAGTTGCGCTCTCCCAGTCAGAGTCCCTGTGGACTACGGCTCCGCTCTAGTTGAGAGTTATAGACTTCCGTTGTAATAAATATCTATGTTATACTCTGATGTAAACTAAGGTTTCTCAATTAGATGCCATTGCACGTCTGATGGCCGTCAAGTCCCAGTTTAGCTTGGGTCGAGACATCTTTGATGTTTTTCTGACAGTTTTTGGCAGTCTGCTTCCGGAAGGTCACATTCTGCCCAAGAACATGTACGAGTCACAGAAACTTCTTCATGCACTTAAGATGCCACATGAGAAGATACATGCATGTCTGAATGGATGCATCTTATTTAGGAAAGAATATGCGGAAGTAAAGTACTGTCCAAAGTGCGAGGCGTCTAGATTCGTGGAGGTAGTCGGTGGTGATGGGTAAAAGAACCAAAGTACAATCCCCGTGAATATCCTACGGTACCTTCCACCTATACCAAGGATCCAGCGGCTTTACATGACCGAGGACTCCACGAAATAGATGACATGGCACAAGAGTGGACGTCGATACAATCCTGATAAGCTCGTACATCCATCCGATGGTGAAGCATGGAAACACTTTGATGCGATTCATCGTGACAAGGCTCAAGAGGCTCGGAATGTACGTGTTGCGTTGGCAACAGATGGGTTCAATCCATATGGAATGAAGGCTACCCCATACTCTTGTTGGCCCATGTTCATGATCCCTCTCAATCTCCCCCTCCCCCCGGCGTCCTCTTTCAACGACATAACATATTTTTGTTGTTAATTATTCCTAATTACCCAGGGAAAAAGATGAGTGTGTATATGGAGCCTCTCATTGATGATTTGGACCGTGCTTGGAAGGAAGGTGTATGGACATACGACCGAGCTACAAAAACAAACTTCAAAATGCATGTCTTTTACCAGTACTCCCTGCACGACATGCCGGCGTATGGGATATTCTACGGCTGGTGTGTTCACGGGAAATTCCCATGTCCAATATGTAAGGCATCTCTGAAGTTCATCTGGTTGACGAAGGGTGGCAAATATTCATGCTTCGACAAACATCGTCAATTTCTCCCTCTTGACCACTCATTCAGACGAGATATCAAGAACTTCACGAAAGGTGTCAGGGTTGAAGACCCTGAACTTCACGAAAGGTGTCAGGGTTGAAGACCTTGCACCAGAGCTGATGATAGGTGCGGAGGTTCGTGCACAGTTAGACGCTCTCGAGGTCCGGGAGGATGGTGCTTTTGTGGGATATGGTGAGCAACATGCCTGGACTCATAAGTTGGGCTTATGGAAGCTCCCATGGCCCTCTAGTTGCACCCGCTGGCAAAAGGTAAGTTATTTTAGATGTTATAAGTACCTTTTCATTTCATATGTTGGAAATCACAATACGAACTAACAATTTACCTTAATCACTTGGGCAGGAGTTGGGTGGTTGTCACCCCGGGCGTTGCTCACGACCGCAAAGTCAATGGCATCCTGGGTCTTCTATGCAGGGAGTTGTTTCCAGTGCTGGTTCAGATTGGCGGCAGGGAGGAGCCGGCCTACACCTTTGACCACTACATCGCCTCTCTCGATGCAGAGGATGTTGGCGGCCGGGTGTTCGCCAATAAGGCTGAGCGGGTAAAGGCCAATCTGTGGGTAAGAATTCGTTGCACTACATTGCTCAACACATCACATTCATTGAACAATCTACAACTAATGACGAGATACATCGCGTATATATGCAGGACTTTTATACATGCGTCCCGGAGTCGAGGCGAGGCGGCTGTTGTGGCACATACAGCCTGTGTGAAGCTCATGACGGACTTGCACTATGAGTCGCGCATCCAGGCCGTTATTGATTATTATGCTGCACTCAAAGTCTCCGTGAATAAAAAGGCCGCTCAACAAATGAGTTTGACCCGGGAGCAATACTTGGCGGTATGAAAATCGATTATAATTAATTTTGAGATTAAGTACTTTCAATTCGATCTTGTTATATGTCGTACACTTGATGTCTTGTAGGCGATTCCGTGGTGGTGCGTCGCGTATCCCCGGTGCTGGGCGGTGATAGTGGACAAGTGGGTAAGCCCGTAGTGGGAGCAGCAGCACAACCAGTGCCGGGAGCGGCGTTTGCTGACGACAAGTGTATCACACCATCAGGGCAGCCTTAGCCTCGACAAGTATTGGGAAAAATGGGTACGCCGAGTCATTTCTATATTCGCTCACTCAATTCTGTATAATTGTTAATCTTATTCTTATTGTATATTTCTCCAGTCGTAGTCACATGGTGGCCAGCCTTGCAACCAGTTCATGGCTTTTGCTTTGGCCCACAAGGGCAAGGCGACCTCCGACGTCCAGTACAACCCGGAGGACCTGCCCTCAGCATACAGCAACGCCAGCATCGAGATAAAGTACTTTTCAATTCAATCTTGTTATATGTCGTACACTTGATGTCTTGTAGGCGATTCCGTGGTGGTGCGCCGCGCATCCCTGGTGCTGGGCAGTGATAGTGGACAAGTGGGTAAGCCCGGAGTGGGAGGAGCAGCACAACCTGTGCCGGGAGCGGCGTTTGCTGACGCCAGGTGTATCACACCATCAGGGCAGCCTTAGCCTCGACGAGTATCGGGTAAAATGGGTACGCCGAGTCATTTCTATATTCGCTCACTCAATTCTGTATAATTACTAATCTTATTCTTATTGTTTATTTCCCCAGTCGTCATCACATGGTGGCCAGCCTTGCAACCAGTTCATGGCTTTTGCTTTGGCCCACAAGGACAAGGCGACCTCCGACGTCCAGTACAACCCGGAGGACCCGCCCTCAGCATACAACAACGCCAGCGTCCACAGTTGTCTCACTGCATACACAGAGGTGGCGAAGGAGGTCCATGGGCCAGACTTCGATCCGACCGCCCACGACATTGATGGAGAAGTGGTCATGAGGGCGGGAGGAAGCAAGAAGCATGGTCGGTACTTCATCGGCGACAGCACCATCGACACGGCCGCTACCCCCACACTCTCTCAGATTCGAGCCAGGAGCACAAACTCTTCCCCAGCCATACGCCAACCTCCTCCCGGTTCATACTTTGGGATGCAATCACTACAAGTAATTTCTGTTTTGTTCATCGTACGTTCACTTTATTTATGTTTGCAATGTATTGTAACATTGTGATTGATTTTTGCAGACCCAGTTGGATGAAGAGACGCAGAGACGGGAGCAGCTGGAGGTGCAGCGGTTGAAGGAGGCGGAGGTCGAGAAAGGGAGGCAGCGGGAGGAGATGGAGTGGACGAACCGACTGTGGCAGGAGCAGATGTATGCCTACCTACAGAACATTGGCCGGCGGGTCGGTGAAGATCTGCCGCCGGCGATGCCACCCCCGCCTCCACCATGTGTTCCTGTTTCTCCCATGAGTCAGTTGAGAACATTATAATTTCATTTGACAACTCATTTTTTGTATCACACATCGAAAATCTGTTTTGGGCAGGTCCTGGCTCGACGGTGTCAAATGATGGGCCTCAAGACAACGAAGACTTTGCGGCGCGGGCGACTCGAGAGCTGCTCGGACCCCCTCCTCAGTGAGTTGGTGCCTTTGTGAACGTTTCCGAATGTTGGTGGCTTGTAAACATGGTGTACTTGTTAACCTTTGGATGGTTTAGTGACTTTTATGTGTTTGTCGAACTGCCTGTGATGTTTATTGCGGATCTATGCTTGTGGAAGGTTGATGTATATATATATATATGAACTGCCTCTGATATTTATTATCATATATATTTTCTGCATGTGTTGTTTGTTTTGGGAAGGGTCCTTTATACGTGTCGGTGTCCGGATTGGCTGCCCGACACTAACTAGAACGAACGCGCTGCGCCCACTCTCCCGATGGTTGCTGTGAAGGATAACATAGATGATAGCGGTTTATCCTGGTTCCGGCCACGGGACCGTATGTCCAGCAAAGAAGGGTGCTCGCACTGTATTACTCTGCACCGGGGTGCTTATAGTAGGGGTTTACAAGCGTGATGGGAGAGGAGGTGGCGTACTCCAAGTCCCGTGAGTGATCGGTGGGTGTGTTGAGAACTCTTATCGTCTCTGCGTGTGTGTGTGTGCGCGCGCTTGTTGCTTGTCTATCTCGTGCCGGCCCTTGGCCGGGCGTCTGCCTCCCCTTTTATAGTTCAAGGAGGGGCAGAGTTACATGCATTGTACAGTAAGACCTACAGTATCAGGTACTAGTGGGCATGGCGCCAGACGTGGAGGTCGTCCTGCGGATCCTTCGGCTCGGCGCAAATCGCTGAACCTCTACCAACTTTCGTAGACGGTGGCATGGCGGCTCCTGTAGAAGGTACGTGTCGCTGTGCTTGTCCTGAAGTGTCTTCGAGGGGTTACGCCGATCAGTGGCCGAGCTCGGTCGTTGCCCGCACACTTGTTCGAGGGTTCTATTGTGTCCTTCGAGGGCTTTGTCATGGAGTCCGTACCAGGGTTGGTGACACAAGAGCACCAGGACCTTCACCACTGGTCAGGTATGGGCCTCGTAAGTCGGTATGGCGAGGGGAGTGGGTGGTACCGGGCCGCGCGGTCACGCACGGCGCTGGGGATGGCGGAGCAGTGACCGGAGTTGGCGGATGGAACTCGGCCTTGTTGTCCGTGCGACTGCATCAACCAGCGCCTGAGCCCGGTCTTCGCCCGTACGCCCATTCGAGGGCCTCCCCATGCTCGTTCGAGGGTTTCGTGATGGGGAATGGATAAGGATGGTCAGAACCGTGCGCCGAGGTGACGCTCGCCTGTCTGCACAGGGTGCTGCAGTGCTTGCACGGTGACCGGCGTCAGTTGCACAGTGGTCGGAGTTGGCCGCATAGTGCCCTGGGTCGTGCCAGTCGGCGTGGGAGGTGATTTGCCTTTTGACTTGGGTGCCCCGCAAGAGCGCTTGGCATTCAATGCTTCTGTCAGGCGAGGTGGACGGTCGCTCGAACGCCCTTTGTTGGGACGGATGGCCTCGAATGAGGCGGAGTGGGGGTGTCCGATCGAGGGAGGTCGATACCCTTGAGCGAAGCGAAGTTCGTGCAGTGTTTCGGTCGAGGGGGCCGAGACCCTCGAGCGAGGCGGAGATGAAGCCCGCGCGTCGGGCCTTCGATGGGAGAAGCTCGAGCGGCTGTTGGGCCGTCAAGTGGCGTGGGCCTTGGGCGTGTTCTGGTCTTCCTTTGGCCCACGAGGATTTGGTTGTGATTTATTTGCGTTTTTCTGAGGTGATTATCCTTAGGTTAGGAGACCCCTTAAGATCGCCCCCCACAATACGCGACTAAGCAATAAAAATAGGGGGGTTTGTGGGTTTGCCGAGTGTAACACTCGGCAAAGGGCCTGTTTGCCGAGTGTTTTGGCTTTAACACTCGGCAAAGGGCCTGTTTGCCGAGTGTTTTGGCTTTAACACTCGGCAAACAGGCTGTTTCTGTCATTTTTGTAAAGGCCTTTGCGGAGTGTTGCACGTAGAGCTTTGCCGAGTGTTAAAGCCAAAACACTCGGCAAACAAGTGCAAAAAGCCTAAAGCCTAAACCGTTTTGCCGAGTGTCCGACCCTGACACTAGGCAAAGCTTGGAGGCTTTGCCGAGAGCAACACTCGGCAAAACCTCCGTTAAAATCTGGCAGACGGCCGTGGACGTTGCCACGCCGTCTGTCAGTGCTTTATTTTGCCGAGTGTCAAGTCTGGCTCTCGGCAAAAACTTTACTGAGGGCCCGACGAAGAACACTCGGCAAAGCAGGCCTTTGCCGTCACCCGATATGCCGTGGGGCCTAAGGGTTTGCCGAGTGTTTTTGGGCTTTTGCAACGCCCGGTTTTCCGTAGTGAGGGATTAAACTTTAGTCCCTAGGATCCAAACACATCCTTAGCTAAATAGCTCTAGAATCCTTTAAACATGGCGTGCAGTGTTCTGTATGGTGTTCATGTGGTCTATCTTTCATCATTTGTACGTAAACTAGAGTGTTATATTCTGATTTATACGAATTCAAACAAAGCGGCGGTTATTTCAATGTACAATAGTGACCCTATTTAGACTATTTGTGGAGACCAAAGTTATTTAATTTTTGCACTAAACTAAAATTTCACCTGACTTGGAGAGTCGAACCACATCTAAGGCCAGTCTCAGTGTAAGTTTCGTGGACACAATTACCTAGAGTGACACATCATCTAAAAGTGTTTGAAATTAGGATGAAACATCTCCCTCTCAATGCATAGTTTCATCGATTGTTGTTTCCTAGGTCACATGCATGACACAAGGTGTCTAGGTAACTGTGTACATGGAGTTTCATCACAATGAAACTCATTTCACCTCTCTCTTAATTAATTGCAGTGACAGATTATAAAAATGTTGAATCAATTTATTGTCCATAAAACTTTCACGGAGACTAGCCTAATCCTCGAGAGGTTGTGGTAGGATCTGGTCAAGTCAAACATGGGAACTCTGGCCTTGTTTAGTTCCGGATTCCGGAGGGCCGGAATCGGGACTGACGGCCCCAGAAGCGATAAATGTGCCACTGTAGCATTTCGTTTCTATGTGTAAAAAATTGTCTAAAAAATTATTAATTAGGCTCAAAAATGTTCGTCTCCTAGAGTACAACAAAATTGTGTAATTAGTTTTTTATTTTATCTACATTTAGTACTCCATGCATGCTATGACATTTTGATGTGATGGTAATCTTCTTTTTGCATAGTAAACTTTGGGATAGAATTTGGAATGTTGTTCCAAGGCCTCTGCCCATCCGATTACAGCTTACTTGACTGACACTTCCCTGATTCCTGAGCCCCCATCATCCAATGGCACTATTCCTGCATGTGGCAAATCCCCTGCCCTCTGATTTGGTGTCAGGCGCTCATCCTAACCCCTCTAAAAATATTAGGGGTCACTTGCTAAACCCCAACATCTGATTGTCTTAGCACTCGGCAGCAGTGAGCTGGGAGGATATTCATTTTTTTGGCACGCTGGAGCGCATGCGGATGCGGCAGGGGTTCCCTCTCATCTCATCCTCTGGCCCGGTTCACAGCCCGTTCCTTAGCCCTTGTTTAGTTTTCAATTTTAATGGTGTAAAGTTAAAATTTTATCATTAATACAACACTGTAGCATTTCGTTTGTATCTGTGAATAATAAGGTCTTGGTCACTTTCGCTGTCCGCACCTCACCTCACCCACCGGAAGGATGGCTACGGCACGCGGGTCAGGAGAGGGGACACCGTCACGTCAAGCGTTCCCAAATTCCACCTCAAATTCCACTACGTAAAAAGAAGATTCCTATCACATTAAAATGTCGGTACCTGTATGGAGTACTAAATGTAGATAAAATCAAAAAACAATTGCATAGTTTTATTATACTTTATTTTGAGCCTAATTAATCAATGTTTGGATAATTATTTACAAATATAAACGAAATACTACAGTGGCACATTAATGGTAAAGTGCCTGTGCTGGTTTCACGGATTGTGCGTCCGTGATCGTACTATACGCCTTCTTTTTTGTTTTTGTTTTCTCATGCATATGCTTGTGTAAGACCAATCCCAACCCAAGACACTAGATGTAGTGTCCATAGTCTCCACATTATCAAGAAACTAGTAGTAAAACATCACTTTTCCAAAGCAAACATCACTCATCCACACATTAATTTAATGTTACTCATCTCATATATTGTCTTGGATGTTGTGTAGAAACCATGTCTCATGCTAAGGACCAGGTGTGTCCGAGGACCTGTGGATGGTCGCTTCTCAGTGTGATGAGTGATTGACAATGTTGTGTGGACTGACTCTTGGCATAGTATTGCAGGTGTTCGATGTGACTTGGTTTGCGTTGGTGCATGTGAAGAACAAGCGCGAAAGGTCTTAGCCAGAGTGGCCTCCGAGGAGTGGAGAGACAAGTAGGCTTGGTTCGAGGGACCCGGTGGCCAGACGGGATCAAGTGCGGTCGGCATGGTGCAAGAAGTGCAAGACGAGGTTGTGGACTGAGCCGGTGCAAGGTAGCGGCTAACAACCGAAGCTTATACGCGGGGTTTGAAGGTTGAGCCACAAAACCATCGGAGGAGGGTTTCTCGGTTTGGGCCTCAAAACCGAGCCCGAAGGCCCAACGTGACGGAGACTGTGATCCGGGCGCGTTCGGGAAGCTTCGAAGCGGTGGACACGCGGCAGGATCCTGGAGCTTGCGTCGGAGGGAAGCAATGCCGGATGGACGGCGTGCCCAGCCGGAGGAAATATCTCTGTGTTCCAAGATTGCCCCTGAGGGGTGTGTATCTTAGGTTTAATGTGTAGGGGTAGTGTGGTCATTTTCCCCATCGGGTGACTCAATATAAATAGGAGGTGGAGTGGATGGCAAGAAATCTGCTCGAAACCCTAGTTCATTTGCTCTTTCTTCCGGTAGGCTAGCCAAGCGCAGATCGAGTAATTTTTAGCGGGTGGATGAAGGGTGGAGGTTAGCCACCATTGTATAGAATCTGACCTCTGGTTGTATGGAAGATTAGTTCTTGAGATGATTTGCTTGTCTTCCTTCCCGAGTTCATTTTGTGCTATTTTCGTGCTTGGCTTGATTCTTCGTTTCTAGGCCGTTTGCTCTCGTTTTTCTTTGTGGGGATCATGGGTGAGTGTCTTGCGCCTCTTTGTGGATGATCTTGACCCCTCAAACGCCGGGATTTGATCTAGATTTAAAGTTTTTAGGATGAACTCGTGGTAGGTGTGTTCTTCCGTGTGATCCGCGATTCCTCGTGTTGTATGGAGTTAGAGGCCGAGATTTTTGGGGCATAGCATCCCCTTGGGTTGCTTCTCATCTCCCCAAAGTTTCGTCTCAAGAGGTTTGACCCGCGAGTTACTGTAGTTATTCTTCCTGTTCTTCCGTCGGGTTTTTTGGACAGTCCGTGAGGGGCTCTCGGACAGTCCGCGTGGTCTCGGACAGTCCGCGTGTGATTGGTGGACGGTCCGAGGCTTGGTTGCTCGTCTGAGTTTTTCTCGTTTTGGCTAAGTGTTTTCACGGACGGTCCGCGTGACCACCTCGGACAGTCCGCGACACTGGCGGACAGTCTGTAGTGGATCGGACAATCCGTATAGTACCCGAAGTTTCTGGAGATTGAGATTGATTTTACGGACAGTCCGTCCTCTCTTGTCGGACAGTCCGTCTGGCTCATGGACAGTCCGAGACTTCTGTGTGGACAGTCCGACCTGGCCCTGGCAGACAGCTGTTCTTCTTGGCTCCTTGAGTTGTGCTTCCGCTTCGTCTCTTGTCTTAGCTTGTTCCTAGGGTTGGTAGTTCCGTTGTGACTACGCTACCTTAATAAGCTAGTGAGGAGTCATTGGATAGTGATTTTGGGACATAGACCGAGCTTCGAGAAGAAATTTTTATCGGCTCTCATTCACTCCCCCTCTCTGATCGCCATTTCGATCATTCACGTGCAAGACCTGATTTTTCTTCTTTTTCTTTATTTAATCATTTGGCCACATTATTTTTTATCCTAAATATTAATTTATTTATTTGTATAGACATTATCCTATTCATTGGGTTGGGACTAGCCTGGGACCACTAGCTGTAGCTCCTCTTTCGAGTTTCGATTGGCAGGGGTGGCGGATTGAGATTCACCGATGCTGACGCTAGATTTTTCTTCATTTTTCTTTTGTGATATCGATGAAGGCCGTCATGCGACATGATATGATCGGTATTCTGTAGCATCACATTCCTGCACAGTGCGTATATATATATATATATATATATATATATATAGCGCTGTTTTCTTACAGGTGTCTTCAAACGGAAAGGCAGTGACGCCCTCCATGTCTAAATTCTGACCACTAAAGGGCCGGCATCTCCTGATCTCCTTTTCAGTTGCATAAATAAAATTCTATAACACTTGCATCCGTCTCTCATGTGGCTGTCGAGATGCCTTGTACACTTGTCAGGGCATTGCGTAGCTCCTTTCGTAAAGCGGCTGGAAATCGGAATGATCACAATCTTTACCTTTTTCACTAGCTTGTTTCTTGCAATAGGCTATATAGATAGATCATACATATTGTTGCGGTTGCAGTTGCAGCAGGGTTTAGCTGACAATTGCCCAATTATATCACCTATGAACTAAAATATTAAGCGCGAAATTCCACTGGTTTCTTGCAATGCCATTGATCTTGGAGGAACAGTGAAAAAAGGAAAAAAATATATAACAGCAATCATAATGAATGCTTGTACATATCCCAGCAACTAAATACTGTATTACCATTTGCCAATCACCAGAGGTAATCTCCAAACAAATCTGCAAGTATATAAAGATATTCACATATATATAGCTCGTGGCTGCCCGCCCCCACAGTCCCCCATCCCAGTCAAGTCAAATGTACCCACACGTCTCCTGCGCGAACCCGACCTGCGACCCCGAGGTGTCGAAGATGACCCTCAGGTTCTTCTGCTGGTAGTTGCCGATGATGGAGGTCTCGTACTCGGATCTCAGCGCGGCCATGGCCAGGCACACCTGCGAGGAGTCGCTGCTGACGAAGTAGAGCACGCCGCCGGAGTCCACCTCCACCTCCACGCCGCCGTCGAACACGAGCTTCAGGCTCGGCACCTGCACCTCCCTGAGCCCCGTCATGTTGAAGCAGGTGTCAAGGATGGAGAACGCCGGCGCCGGCGGGTACTCGGCGAACTGGCTCAGGAACTCCGCCTTCACCGCGTCGTAGGCCGACGGCACCAGGCTGGTGATCACCGTCCCGGAGTCCACGATCACCTTGCCGGCCGAGAAGCCTCCCACTTCCTGCCCGCCGACGGTGATCCCGGTGAGGTTGAGGAAGTAGAACGGCCCTTGCAGAGGGTCGGACGCCATGGAGGCGTACACGATCGGGGTGGAGTTCCGGTACACCGACGAGTCGTCGCCGAGGACCAGGGAACCCGGCGAGCCGGACTCCTTGGGCGGCAGGCAGTAGGAGAACACGCCGCCGAACTGGTCCATGGTCTGGGAGACGAGCGAGAGCTGGCTCCGGCCGAGGCCCATGAGGCCCGAGGCGCCCCCGAGCGGCGCGCCCTGGTTGCTGGTGCCGCAGCCGAAGACGAAGCCGTCGACGGCCTCCCCGGCGAGGCTCAACGTGTCGCGGGCCAGGACGCCGCGGGAGTAGGAGCCGTCGCGGTAGCTGAGCGCGTAGCTGCAGGCGGCGCCGGCGCCGGCGCCGCACGCCGCCGGGGAGCCGCCCGACGTCGTGCCGGCGGCCACCAGCTGGAGCGCGTCGCAGGAGGGCGAGCCGCACGGCACCGCGGCGTAGGACGCCGACGAGGACGGGTCGAAGAGCGGGTCCTGCTGGTCGTGGCAGGACTCGCACGGCGCGCACTGAACCCAGGTGAGCTCGCTGGCCGTGTCCACGATCACCGTGGCCTCGCCGCCGCCGAGCCCAACGGTGGCAACGTAGTTGAGCGTCCGGAGCTTCGCGCCGGAGGTGACGGGAACCTGCGCCTTGCTGGACGCCGCGGCGGCGGCGTCCGACGAGCCGATCAGCCTGTAGTTGTCGATGCGCCGTTGCAGCGACGCGACGCGCGCGGCGTCGGAGGACAGGAGGGCGCCGGCCTCCTCCTCCCTGCTGTTGCTCGGCGCCGAGCTGAAGCTGTGGTGCCTCTGCCTCAGCTCGAGCACGGTGGCGCCACCCACTGCTCCTGAACATTGCAACCAAAGCCGAGAGTGAGCAAGACCATGGGGATGAGATGTCATGAGACGCCACCCTCAGTTCACTGTCTACCCTTGAGCAGCTAGCTGAAAATTCTGCGATGGTGTCACCACCTACCACATGGAAATTTAGTAATTTACCATTCTTATCGTTGTTTATGTAATCCACCCACATTAAAAAGTACTTGGGACGTGCTACTTCTGGCAGTGCAGGAGCCCTGCCTGACCCCCGGGACCGAAAAAGCACCATGGAAAATTGCATTGCATTCCTCGTGCAGCCGGGGCCTCCATTTTCATGCCAAGGTGAGTTCTTCCCTGTTTATTTTTTCCCCAATTAGGGGCCTTTCTAACAGTAGCATTTGCACAATTTCCAATCAAATGCATTTCCAGAACGGGAGTACTCCGTAAACAGAATCCACAGCGCCTCACCAAGAACAGAAACTACCATGAATTGAAACGGATTGCCATTGCCGGCATTATACATGTGCATTGGGAATGAACCGACTGAACATTTCTGGTGTGCCCCCCAGTCCCAACCACTCGATTCCTCGCCCATCCAAGAAGAGCGGAGAAACCAAGAAACGGGGTAGAGAGAAGGGAGGGAGGTGTGATTTATGAGGGAACTTACTTGACCTCAGGTGGTGCCTCCCCTGCAAGGCTCTCCTGCTCCTGCTCCGGCTCCCCTTCTCCAGGCAATGCACGCCGCCATTACCACCCGCTGCAGCGAGGAGGAGCAGGAGCAGAGCAGCAACGGAAGCTCCCCATGCCATCACTCGCCCAGCTCAGCTTTGTATTCTCCTCCACTTCACTCTCGAGAAGAGAGAGAAATGGGAGGAGGCCGGAGGTCACAGGTCAGGAGGTAGGGGGAGGAATGAAAGATTCTTGGTGGCGTGAGCAAGTGAGAGGTGAGGTAGGCTTGTTGCGGCGCATGGGAACAAAGGCGCAGCAGCTGGCGGCTGGCCGCCGGGCCGGGGGTGTGGGTGTGGGGGCGCGGCGGTGTACTCGCTGCGGGTGAGGGGAGGAATTATTGGGGGCTTCACATGCATGTCCTCTTGCTCGGCCGCAGCACCAGACAGCGCTCACAGCGCAGCACACACTTCCCCGTTCTCTCTCTGCCTCTGGCCCGGTGGGGCCAGGCCCTCGCTGCTGACACGTTTCTTTATTACCAGCGCAATGGAGGGAGGAGGGAGAAGGAAGGAGAGTATCTTGTGGTGAGGGAAAAGAGGAGGGGAGTTTAGTCATCAGAGTGCGTGGGTGGGCGCATTGAAAACAGGGCGTAAGTGACATTAATGTCTGCAGCAGGGCGGGGCGATGCGCGGGGTGGTCACCGGGTCAGCGACTACTCAGCGGACGCAGCCTCCTCGTGTGGCGCGCACTGTAGTGTACTGTACAGTAGCGCGGAGAAGAAGATGCCACGAGCGAGCCCACGGGGGCCGGCCAGGAGGAAGACGAGACCCAAGGGTCAAGCCGTCTCGCGCGCTGCACTGTACAGTACTACTTGGAGTGGAATTGATCTACGCGCGCGTGAATTGCTTGGGTCCGAACAAACGGACGGAATAAATGGGTGCTGTGGGACGTGGCTCCGCCACTGTTTGGGGTATCGTCTGTTCTAGCTTACGCATCAAACACAAATGATATTTTCCTAGTGTAATCGTTTATATCTCGATTTGGTTCGAAATGTACTCCACTTGGTTTTATATACAAGTTCATATAAGATTGTTAAAATTGAAATTACCGGATTTATAAAATAAAATACTTTTATATGATATATAGCTCTATGGCATATTTCTATAGAACATTGCAAGTTAGTCAATGTGTTATAATGCATTTATATTTGGGATAAGCGGAAGTATGGTATTAATTAACACCATCTACCAGTTCTATAAAAGAAATGAGATTTCATCTAGCAATTATATGGAAATGTTGCATTTCAAGTAAAAAAACAATTAAGTATTATCAAGTAGTTTTTGTGATGAATATAATTTATCATTCTTACATGGTCAATTAAAACAATCCTTTATATGTTAATAGTCAAAGTGAAACTACTAACTTTGATTATGTTTAAAATGGGAGGGGGTATGATTGAATTTCTCATCTTTCTTCACCCTTTTTAAGAATTAATTGGTGCATGAAAATTAACATAGTTAGAAATTATTTTCGCAATGTTACTGAGCTTTTTGTGCTTTTAGTGTCTTACACTGCTCTTGTTGGTAATTACTTCTAGCAATCAATACTTGATTTTTTTTTGTAAAAAAATTTAAAACTTTCACTGTCAACTACTTTCAAAACATCTAGAAACATAATAATTATTTTATTAGATCTTAAAAATTTAAGCTAATATAAAGTAGTGGTCGAAGTCGCACCTTGAGGCCCGTGAAAAGTCAGACACGTCGAGTTTTTTTTATAAGTACATGATGATCAAGTTGAGAAATTATTGCTATCCAGAATAGTATATTGAAAAACTGCTCTATTCTTAAGAGAGCTTAAAGGAAGAGAGTCCACTCAACCTCTGCTCCAAGTGGCGTTGTTTGAGGTCGACGAGGTTGCTGGAAAGTGATGTTCGAAACTAGCGAAACGAAAGGGTGTTCAGATCATTCTTCTCGAAGGGGGAAAATTTTTCGAGAACCCGTATACAGGTATGAGTCTAGCCCAATTGCTCGATGCCTTTCCTTTTGTACTGTACACAACAACGTGGATCATATCATATACTAGTACAATCATACATCGTCAGTGTGGGACGTAAGCGTCGCGAGCTGCAGCCTCTCCTCCTCGTCACCGGCCACAGCTGCCGGCGAGCTCGCCGTCAGGAGCTCGCGCGGCACCAGCACGTCGGTCTGGTCCGCCGTGGGCACGAGGAAGATCGCCCCCAGCGTGGCGAGCCTGAGCACGTTCCGGAGCAGCACGGCGAGCCAGAGGCGGCCGAAGTCGGACCTGGTGACGTGCAGCGCGCGCAGCACGGCGGCGCCGCCGGCCTTGGCCGCCAGCATGCCGAGGCTGTCGATGCACATGAGCAGCGCGAAGAAGGTGCCCTCCACGCCCGGCGGGCACAGCTTGGTGCTCAGCACCATCATCGGCATCAGCCGGACGCGGCCGACGACGCGGGAGACGCACTCCTCCAGGGTCACGAAGGCGGCGTCGGGCACGCCGAGCGCCAGATTCCAGCGGAGCACGAAGGTGAGGTCCAGGAGGCCGGAGACGCCGTACAGGAGCTGCGCGTAGAAGAGGATGCTCCGGAACGGGTAATCCTTGAGGCACTTGTGGTAGATGAGCACGCCCACCATGGAGGCCACCGCCCCGATGGCGTGGACCAGACCGACGAACTCCTGCATACATCGAGGTGGGCGCAGCAATGATTTTCATGCAGATGTATGTGTTATTCTCATGACAGCGATGCTCTTAATGTTCAGTTTGGCATTTGCAAATGTACTACCTTGAAAGCATTTGTTCCTCGTTGAGACAGACTAATCTGGCCACTGAATTGGTAAATGTTGTCGTAACTGTTACTGTCTAATAGGCTACCCTTTATTGCACAGCAACAGCACAATTCTACAATGCAAACTACCAACTAACCATTTTGTTCCCAATAGTTTTAAATCATTTGCAAGGGACAGTTTGCATTCTTCCACAGTTCAAATTTAAGATGTAGTACTCGTTGTCCTATTTTCTTTGTGTTTCAGTATAACCGTCAGATGACTGATCTTTCAGAAAAAAAAATCTATATTAAGGATTCCATGTATTACTTTTCAATGTAAACCTCTAAATCTTGGCCTGGGGGTGGGGGCCATGAAGATGGAATATGCAGTGTTGTCGAGATACTCTTCAAAAATGGATTGGCTATTCAAATCCAGGCTAATATTCTAAAATATGGAGAGAGAGAAAAACTCGGGATAATGTAGTTTACCAGTTCATCATCTGTTTGGGACATTCAGGGCAGCATTATTGAGCAGCAATATGGGTGGACCAGGACCTGCATCCCAGATTCCCAATCTGAAGGAGGACACCTTTTTATCTAGGTTTTTTTCTGATAGATCTTGCTTTTGTTAGTTTTGGTTAATGATTGGTGTTGTACCACAGCGTTCTATTTTCTTTCTTTCCTTTTGCCCTTTCCTCCCAATCTCTCATGCACTTTTAGTACTAAAGGGACAAAGATAAAGAAGCTTTGGAGATTAAAATGTAACTACATATAATAAAAATTGAAAATCGTTATTAAATAAAGACGCGGACAAAGCAACAAGGAAGCCATATGCCAATGATTTCTTCACATGTTGTACTCTCTCTAAATGTTTTGAGAGCAGAAATTTTATAGAAAACTCAATTCATGTTAGGATCGTATCAATGTCGCATGAACCACATACACCGAGTTTAATTTCACTGGTATTATTCCACCTCCACTCTTCAGTTCAATACAACCCTTTCCCCCCTCACCTGTATGACTACAGCAATTACTTCAACCGAAACTTTTGTGAAGATCCTGCACGTCTATAATTGCCTAGCAGTAGATTCAGTTTATCTATTTACTCTAAAGGCACTTAAACATGCATTGGGCTGCAGGTGCTACAATATGGCTTCCACTAGCAGAATGCAGTTGACTAATATGAATTGCGTACTCATTTTTCTGAACATTCTGTAGATCAGGCTCCATTTTTGGGTCATGCATGCAGCATGCCATGGAGATTTAGAGGGTGCAGAACCAAGCCATTATGTTGCATGTCAAGATTGGCATTGCTTGTCTTCCAAAAAAAACAAAGATTAGCATTGCTCTAGTTAACAGTTCTGCTAATTAGCAATGTCATTGAGGAGGTAAGAAAAAAATACTTTTACCTGTGAAAATCCAGGATTTGGTGGCGTCTTGTTAGTATACCAGTAGAACTGCCCCTCATGGGTGCTGATACTTAGAGCCAGAGATAGGAACATGTAAAGGGATGGTTTCCACAATACTGGATACTTTATAGTCCGAACCATTCCTTTCACTGCCACACTAACCTTGTTTAAAACCTGCATTTAATGAGCATATAAGTGAGAAATCAATTTATTTTGTACTTTTCATGTCTCTTTCATCACTATAACAGTAACGTGGACATAGATTCTTATTTTTCCAATGGATGCATCTACACCTATTCAGTTAATTCCCTAGGTCCACTTCACGTTCATCGGAGAAAGTATTGATTTCTTTTATGTTAGCAAATAATGCGAAAACAAGATCGAACACGAGACACGATTTAACGTGGAAAAACCCTTGCGGGAAAAAACCACAGAAGACAATCACTATTGAGGAGAGTTTACAAGTAGGGATGATACATGGCTTATCTGTCTTGCCTTGTCTTGTCTTGTCTTACCCTACCGTCTACATAGGCTTACATATATATAGGCAGATCACGCGCCCGTACTTGGTTGCGTTACCAATGTGGGACTAAACTGTGCACTTTCTGAGAGAAACCACAGCTCGATGGGCCTCCGCTTCGCTCTGGCCCAAGCCTGGCCTATATCGTGGATGTGAATTTGGAACATATCCAACAAACTCCACCTTGAGACAAATTCCATCATGTAGACGAATAATAAACCTCCATATTCAAATCTTTAATGCCAATGCCCATCGGCTAACCAATAAGTAAGATCACTTGAGTATTCTTTCCAACACTTCATATGAAGTAAAAATTGAGCCAATAACCAATAGGTCCAAACACACACGGCTATCAACAAAGCAGACGAATAATCTGGGTCTTCAATAAATTCATAATCCCAGCAAAAGTCTGAGTCTGTGCAGCTGACCTCAAAAGCAAATGGCAATAATGCTCAATCATCAAACGACATAAAGTCGCAATATCAGTCGTGGTATAAATATCCAGTGAAGAACTCATCTCATGGAATAATATATGCTCCACCTGGAACACTAAACTTGGCAAAATAACGCTCTTGCAAGAGCAACTAGCACGTGTATCCATCACGTACAACAAACTTGCCAATTGTAGAAGAAACTAAATTTCATGACATGGTCAATTACTACTCCATTCAAACACGGTTCAGATGTAGGCATAAATGTGCAACCAACGGAGTATAAACCTCTGCAATAGACTTGAGCGGACGTCTCCACCATGAACAACAAGCGTACTGAATGCCAGTACAAAACGTTGTAGTATCTATGTAGTAACTTTGACTAAATCCCTCAACATGAGCAAAGACAACAATAAACGTGCTGCTCCCGCAATACAAAACATTGTAGTATTTAGTCAAACAAAACTTCTCTGTTGCACTTAGAATCCTCCACCTCAAACTTAATTCAGAGCAGAACCTTCATCTTTAATTAACCAACTCCATAGAAGTAAAATAAACCATTAGACTGACATGAATGATGTTGTCAAAACATCAGAATAAATTAACTCAAATTGATCCAATAATAATCCCAATATCTCCTCAAAATCTAAATATATCTCAGCAGCGGAAATCATATATCATAGAAGCCATAACCAGAAGAAAATAATCTGCAGTAAATAAACTAGGAATACTGATGTGTAACCCTAGGAGAAAACCTGCAGCCTGTGTACACCTCCTGTGTACGATTAGCAAAGAGCTAAGAATCTTCTGGTAGCCTTTCTTGTGCGCGTAGCAAAATTCTGCCAAATTGATTTCCACGGGAGAGCTGACCGTCGCTGTTCTTCCACGATAGGCATAACAGCAAGCGGCAGAAATTTTTCTCTGCCATGCACATACATCGGTTTCTCCTCCATGCACATACATCGGTCGTCGTTGAACGGCATGAAAACCGAACAGAGAACTCTGATCGTCTGAAACCACCAGCGACGGCGCGTGACGAGGAACCAACGAAAGCCTTATAAAAGCAATAACCAGAAGAAAATAATCTGCAGTAATAAAACTAGGTATAATGATGTGTAACTTTAGCAGAAAAAACCTGCAGCCTGGAACAACTCCGTAACTCCGTGTACGTTCAGCAAAGCTAAGAAAACCTTCTGGTAGTTTCTTGTGGATTGGTCTGCAGCCTCTGGCAAATACGAAATCAGATTCCGTCTTAAACTCCACATCGACGAGTCTTGCACGAGGTAGCCGATCGCAGATTGATCCGGCTGACGACGCGCGATAAACAGGGACGAAATCCTGTTTTTTTTCACATGATCTCGTACCAAGCTCTGATACCACTTGTTAGCAAATAATGCGAAAACAAGATCGAACACGAGACACGATTTAACGTGGAAAAACCCTTGCGGGAAAAACCACGGAAGACAATCACTATTGAGGAGAGTTTACAAGTAGGGATGATACATGACTTATCTGTCTTGTCTTGTCTTACCCTACCGTCTACATAGGCTTACATATATATAGGCAAATCACGCGCCCGTACTTGGTTGCGTTACCAAGGTGGGACTAAACTGTGCACTTTCTGAGAGAAACCACAGCGCGATGGGCCTCCGCTTCGCTCCGGCCCAAGCCTGGCCTATATCGTGGATGTGAATTTGGAACATATCCAACATTTTAAGGTTTACCTGAAGAAATTCAATTACTGAAGCATCAGATTCATATTATTCTGAACTTTGCTAGGAGTAGGTATTCCAGAAAAATAAGGTAGACAATCACAATTCGGCATTTCGGCATGGAAAAAACAAGCAACATGAAATGATGCCAAATAGAACATCATGTTTGCTAAAGCACTAAAAGAGATTCAAATTGATGACCTATCCAATGCAAACAAATTAAAACGATCACAACTAAATGGTGCAAGATCACTGATCAGCGTACCTTCTCTTTAACGTTATGTTGATACGTTTTCAGCTCATATATGAAAAACCCAAGGACAACCACTGTGGCAGGAGGTATAGCCATCACACCTAATGCACCCTATACTGAGCCAAAATTCATTCAACATATTCTCAGTGAACTAACACAAAGATGAAGCTTATAAAATTAGAGCATTTGACAGAAATTGACCTGTGCCCCAAGATGGTGGACAAACATGCCACTTGTGGCATACCCAATAAGTGCGCCTAGAGATGATGAGAATGCACAAAGACTCTGCATGTCTGGAGCCAATGCCGGCTTATCAATACTGTTCTTTGCGATACAAGCATCTATTGTTACATCAGCAATGGCGACTGCTGTTGAGATTCCTACCAAGCAAAGTACAGCAGAACTCACTGGGAGTCCAGTAGCCATTGCAACAATAGCAGCTGAAACAGTTCCAAGTATTCCTGCCATCATGAAAAGTAAGCAAGGATTTATCAGTTAAGTCTAAAGCTGTTGCTCTCAGTAAGAAGCCCGACTGTTTGCCACAAAAAACGTCTAGTTTACTTTTGATCTAGCATGGCAAAAACATAAATTGTATGGTCCATGTATACATTTGATTAAAAGAAAAAAAAATGCAGCTGCAAACTTGTAATCTACTAAATCTCTTTCTTCTGGGGCAACGATAAGGTAACAGTAAGCATGGACCATTATCTTTGCATTTTTTTCTCCTATTTTCACCTTTAAATATACTGGAAGAAAAATATTAGAATGACTAACTCCAACTAATTTATTACAACGTTACAGATACATCATTCTGAGAATTGGTATATGAAAATTAAGAAGTTAATGACTGGTAGGGAAGAAAACAAAAGTCAAGAGCTTAGCCTAAATGTTCTTGTTGCATACACTAATTAATTGCAGAATGCTTCAAAGGGAATAACAACTTTTTTTACCACAAATTAAATTAAGATAACATTGCTGAAATGAATAATCACATGGTGGTTTCACAACTGTGGACATGGATTGCCGTGTGTACAACAACAAGGCTACAACACACAACTAGACAATACCTGGATGAGATATATTGAAATTGTGCCATTGATAACTAAGAGGCTGAAAGTGACATGCACCAAATATCCTCCATAATGCAGGAAAAACACCACCTATAATTCTTCACTAACTAAATAAGATCAAACATCTAATAAACAGTGCACACATTGCCAAGGATTTGAACCTACTCCACAATGGTATGTCACAGTCAAAAAACGCTATCTTATTCTTATCCACTTCTATCAAATCCTTTTCACCCTCACATAGAGGGCAATCAGCAATGGTCAAGCTGAATTAGAACTCTGTTTTCAGTTACAACACAAAAGTAGATAAAACCTAGATTGAGAAATATTGAGACAGTGCAAGCAATAACTAAGAGGCTGAAAGTGGCATGCACCAAATAGTCTCTAGGAGGGCAGAACACCACCTCATTCATAAACTTTCTCCTAATAATTAAGAATAAACATCCAATAAATAACGTGCACACGGTTCAAACCCACTCCACACCGGTATTGCCACAGTCAAAAAGTTTCTCATCCACATTTACCCAATCCTTTTCAGTCCCACATAGACAACAACTAGCAATGGTCAAGCTGAATTAGAACTATGTTTTCAGTTATAACACAACATCCGTCGAACCATTATCAAGCAATAACATATGACAATTGCAGCCAGCCAAAATCTCCATATCCAAATGGCTTAACAGTAAAGCATTGGTAAATCCCTGTGAATAACTAAGGGCATCAGGAGTGTATAAGAATGAATAGGTCTTAAGTATGGGTCCCACTATAAGATAAGGTCGGGCTGCTATGCATGAGGCCGATGACGGTTTTAAGGTGGGCCCCGCTTAAAATAAAAAAAAATTATTTCTCCTCCGACCTGCCGTCGCTTTTCTCTGTATCTCTGATCTCCCGTGAGCGTTTGTTCCTTCCTTTCTCTCTCCTCTTGATTTTTTTATTTCTTGAGACCGGGTCTCAAGCCTGAGGACGACCTCAAGCTTTTTGGCCTAAGGCCCCTTCCTAAGACCCCCTCTGTTGCGTATATGGTCGACCCTAAGGGCCTTAAGACCCCATATTTCTGAACAATCCGGATGCCCTAAATCGCATTTGTGTCGACAAGACACATCATTGAAATTAGTATTAGTATCTACATGATAAGAGCAACAGATAAAATTCATGGCTTTGAAATGATTCTTTTGAAGGAAAGATGTCTCTAAAGATAGATCCCCGGCCGTCTGGCTGACCTGAGAAGAGGAAGTACGGACGGCGGCGGTAGCCGTGGACGGGGAAGACGTCGGTCATGACCCCCCAGAGCGGCTTGAGCACCCACGGCACGTAGAAGAAGGCAGAGAGGAACTGCACGGTGGCCGGCTGCACCCGCTGCACGTCCTTCCAGTAGTAGTCCGACGCCACCCGGAAGAAGGAGCCGGCGAATCCTTGGCTGAGGCCGTACACCAGCACCACCCCGGCCACGAACGTCGCGCCCAGCTCCCGGCACAGCATCCGCACCCACCGCACCGGCTCCAGCACCGCCGCCGCCCAGGCTCCCTCGCCGCCGCGCGGCTGCGGCGGCGACCCCGGCTCCTCGCCGACGAGGCGGTCGCGGTCCGCGTCCATGGCGCCGTCCTCTTCCAGCATGGTTTCTTGGCGAGTTCTTGAGCGCGGCGCGTGCTCAGAGCCTCAGATGTAAATGGGACGGTCGGAAAATGGAATTAATAATTGTGGCATTTGGTATTAATAATCTATGGAGTTCGTGGGGGTTGGAGATGGAGTAGACTAGGGAAGACTTGAGCTTGGGAAGGTGAGGCTGAGAGCTGGAATGCGTTGACAAATTGACGTAAGGCAAGTGTAGCAGACATGAGATCGGATTTTCGCCAAAAATTTGACTGGGAAGTGGGAACGGAGAGGTGCAGATGCCGTGAAGGGACAGATTGGTGAAGTGCAGAGTCGGCAAAGTTGACATTGTGCTCATTCAGTCACAGAAAGACGAACAAGTAATGCCCAAACTGATTTTCTTGTCGACTTTGATCTCTCGTCAGATATTGAAGGGGCTGTACCCACCTGAATGTTTTTTTTTTTGAAAAGAAGATACCCACCTGAATGTAGTGCCATCAGATGTACATGTACTCCTCCTTTTTCTACCCACTGCCGTGGTCCGCGTCTGAGGAAGGTGTTTTCCATATCTCCAAGGAGGCTCTACGACTCCTGTGAGAGTGTGAGTGATGAACTGGTGACTATGAGGGTTCGGGGATTAGATATGAGGGTTAGATTTCGGGGGTGCGCGTGAAAGCCATCAAACTCACCTTAACAAGCTTATTCACTGTTAACTGGTCCAACTATGAGGACTGGGTGTATAGTCAACTGTTGAGTACAGACTACAGAGGCCAAAACAACATTTATTTTTAAATAAATATTTCTTTATCTAAAGAAAAGTACATTCAGACTACTATCACGGCCTCAATTAACAATGAACAAGCTTTCTTTTGGAGTGGCAATTTCTTATCTGAAATCTATTGTGCTGGCTTGATGTTTTCTGGCAGAAGTGGTTCAAAGGAAGTGTATCTAGCAAATTGGATTGCATGAGACTATGTAATCAGGTGGCGCATGTCTTAACTTGTTGGGCCAAGCCGAAGAATATACCATATTGTTTTGAGGCTGTAATAGCTGACCATACCAGGCCCGGACCGGACCTCATTTGAAATTCAAAACTACTTAATCTGAAATCCAAAAAAATATGAAATCAATATCAATTTTCAAATATTATAATATCTATTGGTGATATATTTAGAGTTATTTGAATCTTATTTGTACATGTTGCTAATGTTTTATTCCTTGGAGTCTTGATCATTACTTATTCAAATTATCATTTTGTGTTTGACTTTTTGTTGTCCCACAATTAGCTGATTGCGTGTTGTTTGAACACCTATCTTATTTGAAACCTATTACCTGGTCAGGGCAATCAAAATTAGGTAAAAGGATAGCCATGCAATATCTGAATAGGATCTATATGTGGTGGAGCATGGCATCTGTGATGTCGGTGTCTCATTTTGAGATCTTTCATGCAGTCACAGTCCGCTAGATCTAGGGACGAAAACGAAAATGATAATTTTCGATTATTGAGAATCGTTTTCGAGATTTTGTCGAATTTAAGGTCTAAACAAAAACGATAACGGTTATCGAGAAAACGGAAACGAAAACGATTTTAGGGTTTTTCGATCGTTTTCGAAAAATACCGTATTTAATCGGTATTCTACCGTCGGTAATTATCGGATTTTCAAGTTCCCACAGGCGCCAATCAGCCCGGTACATTGCTACATAAGCAAGTATGCCACTATATACGCATGCTTTATTGTTGTGTAACATGTATGTGACTATGTAGGGCGGGATTAACATAAATCGTTAGTATTTGTCATATGAGATAGGTCAGGTTAGAGGATTATTGTCATATTTTACAACTTGATGTGTTTACCGTTTTCCAAATATCGTTTTGATGGATTTCGATCATTTTCGATATTATCGGAATACCGATGCCGTTCTCATTTCTGATAATATCGTATCGTTTTTGTTTTTGAGAAAATAATATGCAAGTGAAAGTGGTGGAGCCTTCTTCCGATCGTTTCCGATCGTTTTCATCCCTAGCTGGATCATTTCGGTTGAGATATGTTTCCATGAAGAAACAACTAACTTCTGCATGATCTATTGTATTTGCCACCGACAATGACACCGATGAGCCTGACATGTCATTTAGATATATATGATAAAAAGGGAATTGCCAAAAAAACAAATAAACAAAGTTCTGGAGATGATAAGAAAATTAGGCCTCTTTGGAGCATTTAATCGCCACAGGTATTTTCCTTGCACATTGGAAAATTTCCATGCATAAGATTCTCTTTTCCTCCTCCAACCTAATGTTTGGAATTCCTTAATATCAATGCACAATTGGTCTATCTATATCTTTTCCATCTCTATTCCAACAAGCTTTTCCATTGTCACACCCGGATTTACACAAAACCCGAATGCGGCCATATGTGTGCCCAGGAAGTCCACAGACACATATAGCGAACAAATATGGTAAAAACCAGAGTACAATGCTTCATTATTCAACATAAAGTAACGATACATCAGAGTTTTGCATAAATGAAACACATGGACAGCGGAAGACTAATACATCTCTCTAAGTGTAGCCGCAATCCCACAGGGACTCTGACTGGGGGAACGCCAACTCAGAAGTACGGCAAATCCTCCGGAAACTCCACTTCGTAGTCAGCCTGACTCCAATCTGATACCCGTCCGGGATTTTGCCCAAAAATGATAATAGTAGCAAGTGTAAGTAACAGAATTACTTAGCAAGTATAGCACGGGTTATGAAGGCTCAAAAAGGCTAGACACTGGCTTAACTGCGTTAGCACTTTTAGTTGGTTCGTTTTACTTTATCCAAGTTACTACAAGTGAATGAGAATCCCAGTTGTAACCCAATTAATGGTGTAAGTGACATTAAACACGAATAAATACCATATTCTAATCAAAAAGGATCCAGGCCGCTCGTGACCCTGAGCAAGGCTATCATGATAGATCGTACACTCTGCAGAGGTTTCGCCCTTTACCCACCAGTCGCGTAAAAGTTCAAAAGAACTTTGCACCCAACCACGCACATCAACACTTCCGAGGTGTGACTGCATAGGGACGCTACGAGGCTTTCACAAGACACCCTAACAAGTCAGTAGCCGCTGGAGTACTATACGGCGGTGAAAACTTAGGCACCGAGATCGACGTACGCCCACGGAGTCACACCGTGAGGGGGTCGATGGCGTCCGGAGCGCGGGTATCCCACCCATACTGCGCAACGTGCAGAGTTCTCAATCGCTGAGACTCCTACACGGGACTGGGTCTAACGTGACCTAGCCGACGGGGCTACCGTCCTCGATGGAATCGGAGAACACCCAGCACCGTACCTCCCACAACGCCGTTGGCCCCTCGGTAACTACTGCCAAGCTAGAGACGTACAAGCTACTTGACCAAGACCAGAGCCCATATAGTTCCGGCGGTGGCGACAGGCTCCTGGGTTGCCGCTTTAAGAACCGGTCCTTATAGGGAGACACTAGAGCAAAGCACACAGCACATGCTCTAGCCCCCTAGTCCAAGTTGCTAAAAAGCAAGTTTTATCATTAATGTTGAAGTGGACCATTAAGTCAATATTAACAATTAAGTAAAGGTGACGGTAGTTGCGCCTAGCAAGATACTACCCATATGCAAAAACCCATAGGAAATACAAGGACAGGGAAATAAATGCTAGGAATAACCTTAATGGTAAACAATATTAGACACATGCGTATGTAATGAATAGTGTATTAAAAGTGAGTAGGTAGCAAGGATTGTCCGTGCTATAACTTGCCTCAAATCCAGTACAATCACTCAGTCTTCGGCTCTTGATCGTCAAACTCTTCTCCTTGAAATCTCTTGATGGCACTCAACTACTCGCATCATTCATAGCTAAACAAGCAAGCAAACAATACAACTAAGAACAATACACCAATCAGAGGAAAAGCTTTAAAGGAGCGCGCTAAAGGATAGGGCTTGGTTCAATGGTCACGCGGGCGCAAGAATCGCTGGAAACGGAGTTACGGTTGAAAAGATACAACTATCGGAAGATTTGCATTTAATGGAAGGCTACGTGCTTCGTTTATTTTAATTAAATAAAACCAGGTATAAATTATGATTACAAATTATATTTTAATCTTTAGAAAAGGCAGAGCAAACTGAGTCATATATTAATTATAAAAATTCAAGTATAATTTATTCAAATTAAAACATTAACTTGAAAAGGAGCATGTGAGAGCAATTAATCGAGTAACTTTATGAACCGTGTGGAACTAATCAATATTATGATGGAAACACATTTATGTTGATATTAATCAATATTAATGATTATTTTAAGAAAACTCGAATCGTAACCCTAATTTGCTTTTATTTTGGAAAAGCTAGTTAAATAAACATTAGTCAGATTAATATTTCTTTATGAAAATCCGAAGTGAAACTTAATTATATTTTATATTCAGAAAACAAATGAATAATTATTAGTCATGTTAGCATTAATATGAAAAACCGCATAATCCTTAATTAGATTTTAATTAAGAAAAGATATTTAGATAACATTTAATTAACTTACTATTAACTAAAATTACAGAAACATGTTACATGGTAAATAACAGTGCTAACGTGTAGTTTATGTTGGTATGAACCTATCGCAACGAAAATGGATTAAATCGGAGTTAAAACGTGGATTTTATGGGATAAACAAGGTTGTAGGGACCTAAACGTAATTAACTTCAGATTTGGAGGACTGGCATCAAACTTTTGCAAGTCACTGTAAATAGTGCTCGCAAAACAAGTGAACGTCGGGGTTAACACTGTAAAATGGCTCGGGCTGGGTTTAAGTGTGAAGGTGGGATTCTTGCAGGGGGGTTCTCTGGAAGATGCGCAAGACACAAGATTTACTCTAAGGGTTTCATGATTCGCCGAGGGCCTAATCGCAAAAATGCCATCCCCTACCTCGGTTTAGGACAGGGGCTCGCCGGCGCTCCCAGGCGGCGTGGCTCGCCGGCGCTGTGGTGGTCCAACGAGCCGGTGAGGTAGCGCAAATGGGAGAGGGGAGAGAGGAGATCTCGTGAGGGTGCTCACCATGGACAGAGGCGCATGAAGACGGCCGGAATCTCATCCGCAGCGGAGGAACAGAGCCGGCGACGGGGTGCTCTCGGGGACGAGGTTCTCCGGCGGCGAGACGACGACGATAGCCGGCGGCGGAGGCGCGCGGAGGCGATGCGGATCTCGTGGTGGTGTTCGTTTCCTCCGGCGATGACCAAATCGGCCGGACTCCGTGGTCCATCTCCGGCGGCGGCGAATTCTTGGGGCAGGGCTCCTCCGGCGGCGCAGCGAGGCCGGGACTTGGCGTCGAAGCTTCGTATTGGTGAGGGGAAGCTCAGGGTGGCCTCGCTTTGGCCCGTCGTGCAGCAAACGCGGCGGGGAGCCGATAATGGCGGCGGCGGCGCTCGGCACAGGGAGCAGAGGGCGGCGGCGCTCGTGAGGCGAGGAGGGGAGCGGCGGTGCTGGGATAATGCGGGGAGGTGGTGGCGGTCGGCAGCGTATATAGGGGTGCAGACGCCGGGGTCGGCAGGGAGGAGCTCGCCAAGGAAGGCGCTGGCGCGGCGGCGGGAATCACGGCGGCGGCGGCGCTGCTTGCCGCGGGGGCGAGCGGGAGCCGGCTGCGAGCGGCGTGGGCTGCGCGCGGGATTGGGCCGAGCGGAGTGGCTGGCGAAGCGAGCTGGGCTGCGCAGCGGTGGTGGGCCGCAGCGAAGCTGCTGGGCCGAGCGGAGTGCCGCGGGAGAGAGTGAGAAGCAGGCCGGGGAAACGCGCGGGGTTGGCAGCTGGGCCGAATTGGAGCTGGGCTTGCGCTGGGCCGCGAGAGACGGGTTGGGCTGGCTTGGGAAAAGAAAGGAGGGAGCAGGAACGGACCGAACAAAAGTTCAGGGGGCAGAATTGAACTCGGGACAAAACAACTATTCTAGGGTTCAAAACGACACGATTCAAACTCGAATTTAAATTGGATTTAAATTCCAATTCGAACCATGCACAAACAAAAATTTAAATGCAGCCAACATGTATGCAACATACAAAGTAATTTATTTCACTTTTGCAAATATTTTCTTTCTCTCTTTTTTTTTATCATAAATTCCCTGTAAATTAAACAAAGTTCGCAAAATTTTTAGAAAATCGAGAAAAATTATTTTAATTAGGTTGAAAATTCACATCCCAAAATTAGAAAATTTTGGGGTGTGACAGGCTACCCCCCTTAACCTGAATCTCGTCCCGAGATTCGCAGAGACTAGGAGCAAGGAGGGGACGAAACAACAAAAGTCTGTAAACAGAGATCTTCTGGAGTTGGATCACCATGGTTCTTCATCTTCTGTGTTGATATCGTTGTAAAGCTTGTACTTCGAATTCTTCTTTTAGCTTCGTTTCTTCATTGCGATGATCGTCTTCTGTCTTTCTTCTTGGTGTTCTTCACTTGATTTACGTGAGTAGATAGCAAGAAAAACAAGGAGGTACGGGGAAAATAGAGAGAGCCCAACTACACAATCATTACAAAGATCCAAATCAATCAAAGGCACAAGGACAGGCATTACGAACACACTCAACCAAGGTTAGACACACAAGCATAAAAGGGACTCTAAACGTTGTTAATAATGTTAAGGGAATCCTCCTATGCAGGGTTATTACTCTGGTCTTCTTCACCTCGTCTTGAGTGGTGTCCAACTTCTTGGTTGTAGTGGCACTGAGGGTGACGTCGTCGTGTACTCTGAAGTCGTTTGGCTTGAACTTCTTGTAGAAGACGGACGATATCTTCATTCTTCAAGTGACTTGCAGATGCATCGTGACGATACAGGCAATCTAAGTGTTTTAGGATAAACGAAGAGTCGTAGGGACACTTTGATATCGAAAGCCAAGGAATGAATCCAAAGTGACAATACTTGAAGAACAAGGAGGAGGGAAGGGGGAATAGTATCAAGGAACGAGTGAGTGAACAAGGAGACTCACAACAGTAGTAGAAGATAAGCGATCAAGGTAAAGCAACAAGGAGGAGTTAAATAGACAATAGCTGAAAATTAGCAATCAATACAAGGTGGAGGTAAATAATCAGAAGTCAAGGATGAGAAGTAAATTATCAAGGAGGGGATAAAACATCAAGGATACAATGACTAAAGAGGAATTGTCAAGGAGGAAAGTGCTCAAGGATAACACTTTTTATGAATCAAAATCTCAAGGAAAGAGGAAGCAAGGGTTATATGGTAAAATGATTCTGAATGGATGGCCAGTACTATCTAGGCTGCGTTCCTACAGTCAGCATAGCTCTGATACCAATCTGTCACACCCGGATTTACACAAAACCCGAATGCGGCCATATGTGTGCCCAGGAAGTCCACAGACACATATAGCGAACAAATATGGTAAAAACCAGAGTACAATGCTTCATTATTCAACATAAAGTAACGATACATCAGAGTTTTGCATAAATGAAACACATGGACAGCGGAAGACTAATACATCTCTCTAAGTGTAGCCGCAATCCCACAGGGACTCTGACTGGGGGAACGCCAACTCAGAAGTACGGCAAATCCTCCGGAAACTCCACTTCGTAGTCAGCCTGACTCCAATCTGATACCCGTCCGGGATTTTGCCCAAAAATGATAATAGTAGCAAGTGTAAGTAACAGAATTACTTAGCAAGTATAGCACGGGTTATGAAGGCTCAAAAAGGCTAGACACTGGCTTAACTGCGTTAGCACTTTTAGTTGGTTCGTTTTACTTTATCCAAGTTACTACAAGTGAATGAGAATCCCAGTTGTAACCCAATTAATGGTGTAAGTGACATTAAACACGAATAAATACCATATTCTAATCAAAAAGGATCCAGGCCGCTCGTGACCCTGAGCAAGGCTATCATGATAGATCGTACACTCTGCAGAGGTTTCGCCCTTTACCCACCAGTCGCGTAAAAGTTCAAAAGAACTTTGCACCCAACCACGCACATCAACACTTCCGAGGTGTGACTGCATAGGGACGCTACGAGGCTTTCACAAGACACCCTAACAAGTCAGTAGCCGCTGGAGTACTATACGGCGGTGAAAACTTAGGCACCGAGATCGACGTACGCCCACGGAGTCACACCGTGAGGGGGTCGATGGCGTCCGGAGCGCGGGTATCCCACCCATACTGCGCAACGTGCAGAGTTCTCAATCGCTGAGACTCCTACACGGGACTGGGTCTAACGTGACCTAGCCGACGGGGCTACCGTCCTCGATGGAATCGGAGAACACCCAGCACCGTACCTCCCACAACGCCGTTGGCCCCTCGGTAACTACTGCCAAGCTAGAGACGTACAAGCTACTTGACCAAGACCAGAGCCCATATAGTTCCGGCGGTGGCGACAGGCTCCTGGGTTGCCGCTTTAAGAACCGGTCCTTATAGGGAGACACTAGAGCAAAGCACACAGCACATGCTCTAGCCCCCTAGTCCAAGTTGCTAAAAAGCAAGTTTTATCATTAATGTTGAAGTGGACCATTAAGTCAATATTAACAATTAAGTAAAGGTGACGGTAGTTGCGCCTAGCAAGATACTACCCATATGCAAAAACCCATAGGAAATACAAGGACAGGGAAATAAATGCTAGGAATAACCTTAATGGTAAACAATATTAGACACATGCGTATGTAATGAATAGTGTATTAAAAGTGAGTAGGTAGCAAGGATTGTCCGTGCTATAACTTGCCTCAAATCCAGTACAATCACTCAGTCTTCGGCTCTTGATCGTCAAACTCTTCTCCTTGAAATCTCTTGATGGCACTCAACTACTCGCATCATTCATAGCTAAACAAGCAAGCAAACAATACAACTAAGAACAATACACCAATCAGAGGAAAAGCTTTAAAGGAGCGCGCTAAAGGATAGGGCTTGGTTCAATGGTCACGCGGGCGCAAGAATCGCTGGAAACGGAGTTACGGTTGAAAAGATACAACTATCGGAAGATTTGCATTTAATGGAAGGCTACGTGCTTCGTTTATTTTAATTAAATAAAACCAGGTATAAATTATGATTACAAATTATATTTTAATCTTTAGAAAAGGCAGAGCAAACTGAGTCATATATTAATTATAAAAATTCAAGTATAATTTATTCAAATTAAAACATTAACTTGAAAAGGAGCATGTGAGAGCAATTAATCGAGTAACTTTATGAACCGTGTGGAACTAATCAATATTATGATGGAAACACATTTATGTTGATATTAATCAATATTAATGATTATTTTAAGAAAACTCGAATCGTAACCCTAATTTGCTTTTATTTTGGAAAAGCTAGTTAAATAAACATTAGTCAGATTAATATTTCTTTATGAAAATCCGAAGTGAAACTTAATTATATTTTATATTCAGAAAACAAATGAATAATTATTAGTCATGTTAGCATTAATATGAAAAACCGCATAATCCTTAATTAGATTTTAATTAAGAAAAGATATTTAGATAACATTTAATTAACTTACTATTAACTAAAATTACAGAAACATGTTACATGGTAAATAACAGTGCTAACGTGTAGTTTATGTTGGTATGAACCTATCGCAACGAAAATGGATTAAATCGGAGTTAAAACGTGGATTTTATGGGATAAACAAGGTTGTAGGGACCTAAACGTAATTAACTTCAGATTTGGAGGACTGGCATCAAACTTTTGCAAGTCACTGTAAATAGTGCTCGCAAAACAAGTGAACGTCGGGGTTAACACTGTAAAATGGCTCGGGCTGGGTTTAAGTGTGAAGGTGGGATTCTTGCAGGGGGGTTCTCTGGAAGATGCGCAAGACACAAGATTTACTCTAAGGGTTTCATGATTCGCCGAGGGCCTAATCGCAAAAATGCCATCCCCTACCTCGGTTTAGGACAGGGGCTCGCCGGCGCTCCCAGGCGGCGTGGCTCGCCGGCGCTGTGGTGGTCCAACGAGCCGGTGAGGTAGCGCAAATGGGAGAGGGGAGAGAGGAGATCTCGTGAGGGTGCTCACCATGGACAGAGGCGCATGAAGACGGCCGGAATCTCATCCGCAGCGGAGGAACAGAGCCGGCGACGGGGTGCTCTCGGGGACGAGGTTCTCCGGCGGCGAGACGACGACGATAGCCGGCGGCGGAGGCGCGCGGAGGCGATGCGGATCTCGTGGTGGTGTTCGTTTCCTCCGGCGATGACCAAATCGGCCGGACTCCGTGGTCCATCTCCGGCGGCGGCGAATTCTTGGGGCAGGGCTCCTCCGGCGGCGCAGCGAGGCCGGGACTTGGCGTCGAAGCTTCGTATTGGTGAGGGGAAGCTCAGGGTGGCCTCGCTTTGGCCCGTCGTGCAGCAAACGCGGCGGGGAGCCGATAATGGCGGCGGCGGCGCTCGGCACAGGGAGCAGAGGGCGGCGGCGCTCGTGAGGCGAGGAGGGGAGCGGCGGTGCTGGGATAATGCGGGGAGGTGGTGGCGGTCGGCAGCGTATATAGGGGTGCAGACGCCGGGGTCGGCAGGGAGGAGCTCGCCAAGGAAGGCGCTGGCGCGGCGGCGGGAATCACGGCGGCGGCGGCGCTGCTTGCCGCGGGGGCGAGCGGGAGCCGGCTGCGAGCGGCGTGGGCTGCGCGCGGGATTGGGCCGAGCGGAGTGGCTGGCGAAGCGAGCTGGGCTGCGCAGCGGTGGTGGGCCGCAGCGAAGCTGCTGGGCCGAGCGGAGTGCCGCGGGAGAGAGTGAGAAGCAGGCCGGGGAAACGCGCGGGGTTGGCAGCTGGGCCGAATTGGAGCTGGGCTTGCGCTGGGCCGCGAGAGACGGGTTGGGCTGGCTTGGGAAAAGAAAGGAGGGAGCAGGAACGGACCGAACAAAAGTTCAGGGGGCAGAATTGAACTCGGGACAAAACAACTATTCTAGGGTTCAAAACGACACGATTCAAACTCGAATTTAAATTGGATTTAAATTCCAATTCGAACCATGCACAAACAAAAATTTAAATGCAGCCAACATGTATGCAACATACAAAGTAATTTATTTCACTTTTGCAAATATTTTCTTTCTCTCTTTTTTTTTATCATAAATTCCCTGTAAATTAAACAAAGTTCGCAAAATTTTTAGAAAATCGAGAAAAATTATTTTAATTAGGTTGAAAATTCACATCCCAAAATTAGAAAATTTTGGGGTGTGACATCCATCCAAAAGAAGTATGTGTCCTTCATCGAGCACATCCAAACAACTTTCTTGTACAGTTCCTCAGTATAAACTCACGCAGGATTTTAAGTGATAGGAGAGGGGTCAATCCTACTCCCTATGTTTTGAGGATCTTGCATTCCAAAGAGGCACTAACCAGTTAGTGTTTTTCACGAGAAGAAAGTACAGCTTTGATCCTATCTTATTGAACATAAAATAATTTTTCATAAATACTACTTTGGAGTGTCCACATTGATTACTCTAATCTCTGTACATCCAAACTACTTTCAGAAATATCCAATGAGAAGCATCAGAAGTGGACCATTAGCCCAATGGATTTGGCTAAGAGCACATCACGATTCTTGCGTCAGCTGCAGACTCTATGTATGATTGCATATCCAAGTATCCAATTATCCTTCAGCACTGGGATATTATATTTCCTAGGCTGGTCCAGATTAGGCATCGCTAATCACGATATGCTCCGGCGCACGCTCGATAGCAGGTTTTATCCGAATCACGCAAACACAACTTTCCATCCAACTTTGGCACCGGCCTTGTTCGTTTTCTATATGCTCATCTCATAGGCTACACTTTCAGCCTGAAAATCTACATCTTTATATATGCAACTGCACTATATCATGACGATGCTAATCTTTTGTAAAAGCCTATCCATAAAGGTGCATGCTGAACTTGTGTTGCATGATATGCATGCATCCTTTGAAAGAAATCAAAACACATGCACAAGAAACGGATGAGCAATTAACTCCAACTGAAATCATGATGATATTGCTTTTGATCAATATGGCTCTGCCGTGATATTGTTTTTAATAATAAAAAAGTTATATATCTTTTTGCAGACAATATATGGCTCTGCCATGACATTTCTGGAGGTTGCTAAAAAAAATCAAAGGAATGCATGCCTTACTTTGTGGAGATAGTACGTGGCCATGGATATTATCGTTTAGAATGGATGGAGGTTCAATTATACTCCCTTCGTCCTAAAAAAGAAATTTTGGGATAGAATAGCCAAAGGGTGAAATGACCATGCAACCCCTATCAATCGGATCAGCTTCCCCAAAAATCTGTCCGTATTTGCACTATACTGACGGTGGAAGCGCGTAATTAAAGGGCCAGCATGGCCGCATGCACGTTTGGTGACCCCGGTGATTTTATTTGGCGCTATGCAGTTCAGGTGGAGGGGACGGGAATGACGGCAACAGGAGGATAGACAACTGATTTTTTTTATTTGATGAGGGCCCACAAGGTGTCCAAATAGCTACAATGATTTCTTTTGTGGCACAAATTTTGAATCCCTGATGTGTTTTTTTTTTGGACGGAGGGAGTAGTATATACGTAACTGAACTTCGTGTTGCTTTTGTTTCCTTTTGACAATTGATGATATAAAAAATGGTGTAATAACGAGGAGCTGTAAGGCTCTGCTCATTATATTGGAAGATGCAAAAAAAAAAAGAAAGGTACCCTCTTTTCATTACCTAAAAAAAACTGAAATAACTAATTACTCTAGATAGACGATCTATGGCCAAAGCTTACATTACATCAACCAGACACCTTCAAAGAATTAATCCTATGTTCTTGCATATTAATTTACCGGCTAAAATAAAATCATACCTTCAGGAGGTAAGGAATGCTAGCTATGCATGTATGTATCACAAATCCGTAGCTGCGCTGCTCCTACTAGTCAACCGATGTCGTCTTCAATTGTCATCGAGGACGAAAATCCCAGCGACGACGCGAACGTTGCCGTGGTGTCGCCGCCGAGGTACCTCTTGAGCCGGTCCAGGTCGTCGGCGGCGTCCATCATGGTCGGCCGCGCCGGCACTTGCTCCTGGGTGCAGAGGATGCCGAGCTCCAGCAGCTCGCCTATGGCCACGTCCGACATCCTCCTCACCTCAGACGTCTGGTCCCGCACCATGCGCACCAGTGCCGGATCCACCACCGCGTCGGCGCGGCCATGGTAGTGCATCTTCACCCACTTGTGCAGGCTCAGCCCGGCCTCGAACATGTCGTCCGTCGGCTTCCTCCTCGTCACCATTTCCAGCACCAGAACGCCGAAGCTGTACACGTCGCCCTTCGTCGTCGGGTTCGAGCCATAGCCGTACTCTTCAATTCGGACCATATCAAGAACCAAATCAGAGCTGATCAGGGGAAGTGATGAATTGATCGATCACGAGAAGGGAGCGTGCAAATCTGATGATGCCACGTAGGTATGATACCTGGAGGGATGTATCCGATGGAGCCGCAGAGCATGTTGGCGGTGGAGGCGCCGACGTCGGCGGCGGTGTTGGCCACCCCGCCGACGCTCATGACGAGCCGGGAGATGCCGAAGTCGGAGACGAGCGCGGTCATGTCGTCGTTGATGAGGATGTTGCTGGGCTTGAGGTCGCAGTGGATGACCTTGACTGGGGAGTGGTGGTGCAGGTACGCCATCCCCTCGGCGACGTCGCTGCAGATGTTGACCCGCTGCACGAGGCTGAGCTCCGCCGCCGCGTAGAGGCACCGCTCCAGGCTGCCGTTAGCCATGAACGGCAGCACCAGCGCCTTGAAGTCCGGCAGGCTGCACGCCGTGACGATCCGCATCAGGTTCCGGTGCCGGATGCGCTTCAGCACCTGGCACTCGCGGTTGAAGCTCTTGGTGGAGTTCCCCGTCTGCAGCTGCAGCACCTTCACGGCGACCATGCTGCCGTCGCGCAGCGTGCCCCGGTACACCCGCCCGTAGCTGCCCGTCCCGACGAGCCTCTCCGCGCTGAACTCCTCCGTCGCCTCCACGAGCTCCCGGTACGTGATCCGCGGGTACTTGTACTTCATCACCGGCGACGAGCCGCCGCCGCCGCCGCGCCGGCCCATGAACATCTCCTCCCGCACCGCCGCGATCCGCTCCCGGATCTTGCGGACGCTGACCGCGCACAGGATCGTCAGCGCGAACGCCACAGCCGCCGCGGAGACGCACATGACGACCAAGAACTTCCGGGACTGGTACCACGACGGGCGGCGCCTTCCACACCGCCTGGCCACCGGGCCGGAGAGCCGAGGGTTGCCGAGGTAGGAGAGGCAGCTGAAATTCACGAAAGGCCCGGTGGTGGGCACGGCGCCGGTGAAGTCGTTGTAGGACAGGTTGAGATACTCCAGCTTGTTGCAGTTAGCGAGGCTGATGGGGATCTCGCCGCTCAGGTGGTTGTCGGAGACGTTGAGGCTCTCCAGGTTCTCCAGGCGGCCGAGGGACGGAGGGAGGGCTCCGGCGAGCGAGTTGTGCGACAGGTCGAGCACCGTCAGCGCGACGCAGTCCCCGAGGCCGCCGAGGATCTCTCCGGTGAAGTTGTTCCAGGACAGGTCGATCGTTAGCACCTGCTGCATGCTGCCGAGGCCAGCCGGCAGCCTGCCCCCGAGCCGGTTGCGCGACAGGTTCAGCGTCACCTTGGCGATGCCGGCGATCTCCTCCGGTATCGCGCCGGCGAGGCTGTTGCTGGAGAGGTCGATGGCCAGCAGGCTGGCGCACCGGCCGAGGCTCGGAGGGATCGTCCCGGACAGCCTGTTTCCCTGCAGAGAGAGATAGGCGAGCCGGGTAAGGTTCCCGATGCTGCTCGGGATGGTCCCCGACAGCGCATTGCCCGAGAGATCTAGCTCGCCGAGGTGCGCGGCGTTGCCGATGCACGCCGGGATCTCGCCCGTCAGGGCGTTGTTGGACAGCACGAGCTGCTCCAGGCTCGGCAGCCGGCAGAGCGACGTCGGGATGGTCCCGTTGAGCATGTTGCTCGACAGGTTCATCAGCGCCATGTTGATGATGTCCCCGATGGACGCCGGGATCGGGCCCTCGATGGCGTTCAGCTCCAGGTTGAGGTGCCACATGTCCCGCGGGAGCATCGAGCCGAGCCGGCTCGGCAGCCACCCGCCCATCCCCACGGCGCCGGCCTCGACCTCCTGCAGCCACGTGCAGTTGGACAGAGCGGCGAAGAAGGGCTCGAGGTTCCTGTTGCCGTCCTGGCTCGTGAAGTTGTTGTTGGACAAATGCAGGTATTGGAGGTACTGCTTCCCGGAGATGATACTGGTTGGCAGCTCGTCGTTGAGCGAGTTGTTATCCACATCAAGGGCCATCAGGTACGTGCAGTTGGCGAGCCACGGTGGAAGCGTCCCAGTCAGCTTGTTGGAGTAGACGTTGAGGGCGGCGAACGAGTCGGTGATGGTGGCGGCGGCGGCGCGGGGGAGCTCGCCGGAAAGACAGTTATTGCCAAGGTCGACGACGCCCAACCTTGTGCAGTTCAGGAAGATACCTCCTGGGACGGTCCCGGACAGGTTGTTCTGCTGGAGGTTGAGGTAGAACATGTGCGTCAGCTCGGAAAGGGAAGGCGGTATGCTGCCCTGGAGCTGGTTACTGCCGAGGGAAAGCACTTCAAGGCCACGGATGTTGGAGAGCTCGGCTGGGATCTTCCCCATCAGGTTGTTGCCTGACATGTAGAGGCTAGAAAGCCTTGTGAGGTTGCAGATGACCAGAGGGATACCTCCAGAGATGATGTTGTTGCTCATTCTGAGGTCCTCAAGGAGACTCAGGTTGCCGACGGACGGGGGGATGGCGCCGGAGATGTTGTTGTTGGAGATGTTGAGGCTCTCGAGTTGCCAGAGGCTGCCGAGGTCCGGTGGAATGGCACCAGAGATGCGATTGTAGGAGATGTCGAGGTTCTGGAGCTGCGAGAGGAAGGTGATGACGGGAGGGATGGGGCCGGAGATGCTGTTGTTGGACACGTTGAGGCTCCGGAGGTGCGAGAGCTCGCCGATGGCCGGTGGAATGGCGCCGGAGAGGCTCATGTCGGCGAGAGAAAGGCCAATCACATGCTCCCGGCGCCAGTCGCAGGTGACGCCGGTGAAGCTGCAGACGTGGCCGTTGGACTCGTTCCAGTTCGCCAGGGCCGCTGGCGACGGCAGCGTGAGCCCCTGCTTGAGGGCCAGCAGAGTGGCCTTCTCCCGCAGCAGGCCCTGCCGCCGCCGCTGCGTGTCCGCCGACCCCGTCGACGCGGCGAGGAAGAGGACGAGATGGATTAGGAGGAGGATAGCCATGCGGACCCTCATCCTCTCCTCTACTGATGGCGGTAGTGCAGTACTAGTAACCACTGGAGGATGGAGATGACCAGACCTACAAGCTAGATTGTACCTAAGCTACTACATGGCAGTAGCATCAGTCATCCGCTAGCTCCATCGAGAACCAATCGAGAGCTTACGAGATGACCAGAGAGAGCTACATACACCTGCTGGAGAGTGGAGGGAGAAGCATGCTGGAAGCTATGCTGCAGGTCAGTCAGGTCTGCAGGAATTGACGAAGATGGTTGTGGGTTGGAACGGCCTAATGGAGGCCGCAGACGTCTTCCGGGAGGCCATGATTGCGCAGCGCATAAGGCACGGCTTTTCATCTCGGTTTCGTGCATGATGAGTAGGCTGGGGGGAGAGCGGGGCAAGCCATTGAGCTGAGCTAGCTAGTCGCGGCTCGGGCGGGGAGCATGTGTGCGCGGCCGCGCAGGCGGGACAGCGACGGCGGCGAAAAGGACGCCCTGGGCGTGGCACCGGTGGTGGGCTCCGGCGATCACAGCGCAGGAGATTGTGGCAAGGGGGCTGTGCATTTCAGGTTTGCCGCCGCACTCAGCGCGAGCGCCACAGTAAGGTCAGTGCGCATCGGCTGAAGTTTTGCCTGCCAGCAGCAGGCACCTCTCGAGTGGTCTGGGCAACATAATCTGTTTCCCTCTTATGCAAGAATTTCAGCTTCTCGTAGCCGGGATTAGGAAAATATGTATAGGATCCCACGAACTATCCTGAAACACGACTTGAACAAGTCATCAATAGCTAAAGAAAAATAATTACCAATGTGTAGTATCCTTAGAACTAACAGGTCCAGAAACATAGCAAAAGAGAGAACTCCAGAAAGAACGAGCGAGCAAAACAACATTCCTCCTCTTGTTCCTTCTGAACTGTTCTCAACACCCAAACTTCACAGTTAACTAGCGAGTAGCGACTACTAACTAGGCCGTCCTAATTGTACCTCAAAAGTGATGTTTGCATGCACATTTAACTTCGAAACAAATAGCACCAATGTGATGTCTGCATGCACGCAACAAGTTGGAAAGAAAAAAAAGAATAAAAATGCAGCTTAATTGTTTTTTAGAGGGCAGATAATTAGGCTATCCGAAGAATATTATAGCACAATATTGGAAGGTTAAAAGCTTCCGGAGTTCAATAGAAGAGAACAGGGTAGACAGGCTACCAGAGAATGTAGGCAAAATTCTGCTCAATTGTAGATATGTTGCAGTCATTGACTTAGCTATCAGGCAGCATCAGGGGGACATCATTGACATCCTTGTTGCCATCAGAGAATTCCCAGGGTATGGTCCCATCTTACTGTGCCAAACATGCACATCCACAAGAGAATAATCTCAAGCTTTCACTAGACACAGACATGATTCACATATTAGCTTTTCAACGGTTTGGTCCATGCATCAGCGTCCAGCCTACAAGCGTGACCTATACTATGCACGAGTGGGTGGTCCTGAAAGCTTAACCTATGACATGTTGTTTATGTGTAGGTAACAAAGAAATGTCAAAGAATGATTAGCACTTTGTGAAGCAGAGCTCTGGCTAGAAAGATCAGCCTATACATCTAAATGATATTATTAAATGGTTTTTTAGGTACATCATGCATTCCCTTTTAACCAAATCTAGTGGGGCACTCTTGTGATTCCCATTTGTTCCCTGTTGTTCCCACTTCATAACATGCGTCTGTTGCAGATTTTTTTTCTGGTACTATTCCGGTTGCTATGTAGATCACATAGACTACATTGGTCCCATGAAAAGCAGCAGGACAAATTCAAGATTTGCAGGCCCAATGGAGAAATGGAAAAGTCTGCAGATCCGAGGGCATAAACCGGATGGATTGCCAAGCTTCTCGCGGTGAACCGGTTAGAGCGTTGAACTCCGGAAATCATTGAAACTCTTGTCCCGACCCGGGTTCAAAGCACGGCACCTTCTAGAACAAAGCCTGGTGGGAGCCTCCCATCATGGTCGAGTTTTTAAAAAAAAAACGGATGGATTAAACCTTTTGTGATGGCATATCTCAGGTCAGGGAAATTTGCAAAATGGCCAATCGATACTTTGCATGCTACTTTTCTGAGCTGTGGAATGTGCATGTAAATAGACAAAGCAGAGTTGCTCCTCCTATGCTCCAATGGTTCCTAGCTAGCATCCTTTTTGGATAGGTAAAGCCTGCCTCCTAGTACTCAAATTATGTTGGTAGTATGTGTAGTAAAGCCTATTGAGGACTTTGTAATGGTTCATCAGACTCATACCTTAATGTCATTTGAGACAACCCTATGACTATGAGTTCGAGAAATGGGTACGGAAAGAGAGAGGTACGATGCTATCTTTTCAAAGCAACTAGTTAGCATCCTAATCAGTGCTATACCTACAAAACAGACTGCCGGTTCATAGTTCTGACCTTGAGGATGGAAGTGACCATAGGCCATAGTTCTGTGCCAGCCACTTCAGCGAGAGGAAAAGAAGATTGTCTTTCCTTGTTCTGCCAAGGAACACAATGTGATCAGAAAAAGTCATTGAGAGGTGAAACGGTGAAAATAAGATTGATGGCTCCGTGACAGACTACGGAGCGGTTTCCAGGGCTGTGGTTCTACGAACTGGTGGCATTCGCAGCATACCTCCACATGTGATATGACAGTACAACACCATGCTTATCCCTCGCTTCCCTCTGCAGAAACTCAGCCCATTGTCGCTGATTCTTGTTGCATCGACTATCTCTCAAACCATGGATGGGTCAAGCAGAACTGCAGAAGAGCAGCTTAATCCTCGAATTTGATTCCAGTATTGCCAGCCCTCTCCTGGAGGCCACATTAGCCGCTCTGATTTCCAGAGTAACCAGGTGCATGATAAGGAGGGGTCTAATATACTTTTAAAAAAATTATACAAATAATTTCTCAAAAAACTATCCAATTATTTTTTTTATCCAGAAATCTAGTTTCTGTTAGAATTTCATATAAAAATATTTTACCTTAAAAATGAAACCGGGTTCGATTTTTTTTCAAAAATAGATAAATAATTAAAGATAGAGTAAATCTATATAACCTATATAATTGGTACCCACTATCAAGTCATGGTTGGATTTCTCTCAACATGCAACCATTCCACGTCATCATCCACTATGCGCCATATCACTATCCACTATAAGCCATGTCATCATCAACTAGACCATCTATTTATTCTTCAATCGATTTTCTGTGGCCACATTTTTGTGAGTAGCAATTACAAATTACAGAAGTAAAAATTACATGTATGATTAGTCATACTTCCATGTATAATGTTTACTAAAGAACGTTGCAATACAATCACTTTGGTGTTTATACTTTCACATTTCACTTTAAAATTTTGTTTAACAAATTTTCGCAGCAACGTGCGGGGTATCACCTAGTAATTAATATTTCTATGAATTTTTCTAAGATTATATTATATTTTAATATTTTTAATTGTATAATTTTTTATAGAAAATATTTGGATAATATTTTGAGAAACTATTTATATAGGTTTTTTTGTTAAGTGTATTTGGTCCCTGAACTACCTACATAGTTCAATTTAGGTCCTCGAGGCTAACGTGGTGCCACATAATATGGTTGATGTGTCACCACAACCACCACCAAAACAGCTAGAGGACCCCAAAAAAATACGATATGTGAAGTTAAGGGATGAGTAATACTTGGTTTTCTACACGAGGGACGAAAACCAGACTAGACAGATGCACGAGGGACCTTAAATGGACCTTTTCTGTCTTCAGTCGTTTTTTTTGGAAAAAGTTCATGCTACCTCCCTCAACTATCATGTTTGTCTGTTTTGCCTCCCTCATCGCCAAAACCACACATGGCATCCCCTTATCTCACAATTCTAGTCATTTTCCCTCACTAAGTGGTTCTAAAGGTGGTTTTAAGAGTAATTAAAAATTCTAATATCTAACTTACTTTTAGAAAATTTGTTCTAGCTCAAAAAATATGAAATTAGTTCCATGTTTTTGTAGATTTCATGCTCTATATTACAGTTCTTAATAATAAGTTAGTTAAATCTTTTATGATCATGATTTGATTTTCTTTGCTAAAAGTTACTCATGTTTTCTGGCTAAATCTTTCAGAGTGACATGCATGCCTAGTAGCGAGCGTGGTAAGAGGGTGGGTATGGCGAGAAATAATTATGGCAGGAGAAATAGATATGCATGTGGCAACAACAAGAACATAATTACACTCATTTTTAAAATTAAAATTAGATGATTTCAATAAAATTAAACTTCGATGTGACATCGTGTCACACCCGGATTTACACAAAACCCGAATGTGGCCATATGTGTGCCCAGGAAGTCCACAGACACATATAGCGAACAAATATGGTAAAAATCAGAGTACAATGCTTAATTCTCAACATAAAGTAGCGGGTACATCAGAGTTTTGCATAAATGAAATACATGGACGGCGGAAGACTAATAAACTCTCTCCAAGTGTAGCCGCAATCCCACAAGGACTCTGACTGGGAGAACGCCAACTCAGAAGTACGGCAAGTCCTCTGGAAACTCCACAGCATAATCAGCCTGACTCCAATCTGTTACCCGTCCGGGATTTTGCCCAAAAATAGTAATAACAGCAAGTGTAAGTAATGGAAATTACTTAGCAAGTATAGCACGGGTTATGAAGGCTCAAAAAGGCTAGACACTGGCTTAACTGCATTAGCACTTTTAGTTGGTTCGTTTTAACTTTATCCAAGTTACTACAAGTGAAAGAGAACCCGGTTGTAACCCAATTAAATAGTGTAAGTGACATTAAACAGGAATAAATACCATATTCTAATAAAAAAGGATCCAGGCCGCTCGTGACCCTGAGCAAGGCTATCATGATAGATCGTACACTCTGCAGAGGTTTCGCCCTTTACCCACCAGTCGCGTAAAAGTTCAAAGGAACTTTGCACCCAACCACGCACATCAACACTTCCGAGGTGTGACTGCATAGGGACGCTACGAGGCTTTCACAAGACACCCTAACAAGATAGTAGCCGCTGGAGTACTACAAGGTGGTGAGTCCTTAGGCACCGAGATCGACGTACGCCCACGGAGTCACACCATGAGGGGGTCGATGGCGTCCGGAGCGCGGGTATCCACCCCAACAATGCGCAACGTGCGGAGTCCTCAATCGCTGAGACTCCCAACACGGGACTGGGTCTAACGAGACCTAGCCGACGGGGCTACCGTCCTCGGTGGAATCGGGAAAACACCCCGTGCCTTGCCTCCCACAACGCCGCTGGCCCCTCGGTAACCACTATCAAGCTAGAGCCGTACAAGCTACTTGACCAAGACCAGAGCCCATATAGTTCCGGCGGTGGCGACAGGCTCCTGGGTTGCCGCTTTAAGAACCGGTCCTTAGAGGGAGACACTAGAGCAAAGCACACAGCACATGCTCTAGCCCCCTAGTCCAAGTTGCTAAAAAGCAAGTTTTATCATTAATGTTGAAGTGGACCATTAAGTCAATATTAACAATTAAGTACAAGTGACAGTAGTTGCGCCTAGCAAGATACTACCCATATGCAAAAATCCACGGAATACAAGGACAGGGAATTAAATGCTAGGAAATAACCTTAATGGTAACAATATTAGACACATGCGTATGTAATGAACAGTGTATTAAAAGTGAGATAGGTAGCAAGGATTGTCCGTGCTATAACTTGCCTTCCTCGGAGTAAGGCTGCTACTGAAAATCCTGCTCCGGCACGTCCTCAACGTACTCGTAGTCCAACGCTACGGGCTCACCGACTGGACACGATCATCACGCACGCATTCCAAGGCAATCATTACATGCATACAAATTAAATCTATTAGAACAGTACACCAAACAGTAAAAACAGTACAAAAACAGGAGCTAAAAATATTCTACGCGTCGCTACGAACACATGAGCGCGAAAATCACGCAAATCGGAGCTAAAACGTGAAAGTTATAGCGTTTCTAAGATTCGGGGGCTTGCTGGCAAAGTTTTAAAATTTCCAGGGGCCTAAACGAATAAAACAGGACCTATTTGTAATTATTTTTGAATTAAAAAGGACCGCGGGTTAATTTTGGGAAAAGCCAGGGGCTCTTTAACAAAAGTGCCTCGGCTGACCGGAGTTGACTGGTACGCGACCGTCGGATCGAGATCGAGCGGCCGCGATTTAAAACGCGAAGGGGTATGGCTGGATCTAATCGTGACCGTCGGCTTGCGATCGGAAGGCCCACGTGGATCGGCTCGCCGGAGAAGATGATAGCGCGGCGGCGCCGCTCGGGCCGCCGGCGAACTTCGCGCGGAATTCGGCCTAACTCGAGCTAGGGTCCACCAAATGGGACGGGGTTGGGTGCTACGGGCTCAGGGGAGAACGGCGAATCCACTGGGGGTGTTCTTGACGGCCATTGACCAGCGGAAGGGGCGGACGGCGGTGAGCGGCGGAGGGGAACTCCGGTGAGCTTCGGGGTGGGGGTTTTGGCTTGGTTTTGGGTCGGATTTTTGGCTCTGGAGCGGCTGGGGACGATGGTGAGTGCCACTGTGATGCTCAAGTGAAGTTTTGCGCGGAGGAACGGCCGGGCGACGACGGCCGGCGGACGACCGACGGCGGCGACCGAGGGGAGCTAACTACGGTGCTCAGTAGGTAAAATTGAAGAGGGGAGGAGGTGCGCTACCTTCTGGGGACACTCCTGGCGCGAAGAATTGGCCGGAGAGTCGGTGGAGCGACGAGACGTCGGCGAGCGGCGGTTGGTGGCGTCGGTGCTCGCCGGCGGTGGTGCTGTGCGGCTCGAGGGCGAACTTGGAGTAGCCTGGCGTGCTCCTGGCAGGTCGGTGAAGCTCCTCCGAGGCTCGGGCGGGGCGGAGCTGCACCAGGGCGGCGGGTCGACGGTCGGCCGGCGAGCTTCGGCTCGGGAGCGGCGCGTCTGGTGGCGGTGGCGGCGCTAGGGTAGGGGCGAAGGGGTTGGTGGGAGCGGGGCGCGGTGCGGGTCGGGTTAAGAAGGCGCGTGGGGGAAAGGAAGCTTCGGCGCGCGGGAAATCCGGCGAGCGCCATCGCCGGCGTCCGGGAAAGGAAAGGGGAGGGAGGAGGAAGAAGGGAAGGTGGCGTCAGCGCTGGCGTCAGCTCCTGACAAGCGGGGCCCGCGTGGCAGCGACTCAGGGAGGGGCGGGCGAGCGGCTGCGGCTGGGCCGGCTGGCTGTTGGGCCGCGCGGGGAGAAAGGGGAGAGGGAAAAAGGAGTGGGCCGGCTGGGCCGGAAGTGGAGTGGCTGGGCCGCGAGAGAAGAAAAGGAGGGGGGAGATGGACTTGGTTGAGCGGGCCGAAAGCGAGAAAGGGAAGGAGCTGGGCCGAACCAGAAAAGAAGAAAAGGGGGAGAAAGTGGACCAGGGAAAGAGTCCAGGGAGCAAAACCGAACTATGGGCCTAACAACTTTTCTAGAGCTCCAAACAGAGTGATTCAAATTTGAATTTAAATATATTTAAATTCTTGTTTGAATCACAAGCAATACAAAAATAAATGCAGCAGCATGAATGCAACAATAAATGTTTCTATCACCTATATTTGATTTTAAATTTGTGAAAATTATTATTTAGCCTTTATAAAATAGGTGAAAGCATTAAATAATTAATTAAATGCCAAAAATTTTAAAATTGAGTATTTTGGGTGTTACACATCGCTCATTTAGCTCATCTCAAATTTGGTTTCAAATAATAAAGGAGATCATAATAAATAAGAATAACTTAATTTTGAAAAAAAACTCGGAATAAATAACACGAGCATCTTTTAGCAAAAATTACATAACCCATAATTGATCACTAGAAGATAGAACATAATTTTTAAGATGAAACTGATTTCGTGTTTTTTTTATTTTTTCTAAGAGTAAGTTAGATATTAGAATTTTTTAATTACTCAAAAAATCACCTTTAAAACCACTTAGGAAGGAAAAATGATCGGAATTGTGAGATGATGGAGGTATCATGTCTGGTTTTGGTGATAAGAGAGGCAAAACAGGCAAACATGATAGTTGAGAGAGGTAATATTAACTTTTTTTCCTTTTTTTGGTTCATTGGGTCGTCGTCGTCCTGTTTCTGTCTTGTTGTCCTCCGTGGGCAAAGTCAGCTAAAAATCCAAACGTACAGGTCGCCCAAGGGCCGGCCCCTCATCGTACTAGAATTGCACAAGGCCTGCAGTGTGTTTGGGCTAATACTTGGATGAAGAAGCAGTAGTTGGGCCAGTGTGGATCTGTGTCGAAATGGGTGTTTGTGGGCAGGAAAAAGTCCATTTGAGCGCCCTGAAATATTGCCCTCGTCTGATTTTCATCCCCCAACTACAAAACCACATATCCTACACCCCTAAACTATCTAATATCACGCAAATCACACCCCCGCTGGTTTTAACGGTGGTTTCACATGACGTGGCAATGGGCCCCACGTAGCTTCGTTCTCCCTTCCTGAACTTTGTCTTCTTTGGTAAGCGTCGTCCATAGACCAGAGGCAGTGAACTCATGGCCATATGTGCGACAGAGGTAAGACGAATAAATCCCAAGCTGATATCTTGTGGCCTGCTAGAGCAATAAGGAATCAATCCATTAGATGTGCTTAAGGTTTTAGCCATTCTGAATATGTTGTGAAGCTTGGAGTGGTGCTTGAGGGGAAAGATAGAGGTGTTATGCTTGGGATTTCCAAGAGAAGTAAAACAGAGGGAGAAAGGTGGAGACCTAAGTTGCTGGTCTAGTGTATGCTCCCGAGAAGTAGATTCAGAGAGAGGGAGACGTAGCCATGTAGGCATGCTTAGAGTTTGTGAGAAGTAAATTAAGCACATACCACTTCTTGTGTTGCTATTTGCTTCACAAGACGGAGGCAGTTCAGCCGGACCTGACGGCGATGGTGGTGTTGGGACTCCATGCGGCAGGAAGAGGACCGAGAGCTGGGATGTTGTTCTACTTGAAGACGCGAGCTTGTGGCGCAGGAGGGGTTGCGCCAACGTGACTTCGATGGTGGTGGATCTGACGTTTTCTGGGTGGCAGTTCCAAGCTCCAACGAGGTGTGTGATTGTAGAGTTGTGCAAGAGGAGATAGTGGCAGTGTAAATAGGGGGGAGGGAGGCATGGAAGCCTGTCGCACCTCCGCCTTGGGCCAACGACAAGCAGCGCCACAACAATGTAGAGACAAGAAAGGGAATATAGTTTTGACACGTGAGGACCACCGCCGCGTCATGCAAAACCACTATCAAAACCAAAACCAGCTAGGGGTGTAGTTTTCATGGTATTATATATATATATATATATATATATATATATATATATATATATATATATGCGCGCTAAAAGTAACGAGTTCTTTTAAAAAAATTTCCTAACAAGGAAAATACCTTGTACCCCTCACGGTGTGTCCACATTGGACCCACGTTGCAGGAAAATAAGAAAATATTCCGGAAGTTTTTTGACAGAGCGAAAAACCCCGTGTGAGTTTACCCCTAACCCCTTTTTTTCACAGGTGTTTTTTTGTACCTTTTTTTTGGAAAGGAAACAAATGCAGAAAACCAGTCGGCTCTACCCACCTTTTTTTGGTAATTCTTGCATTTTTTTAGAATTTTTTTCGACGTAGCATTTCCCTCTTTCTGAATTGATCCGGTCTTTTTATATTCACACATAAGTAAACCCTAGATCAGATGTGCAGCTGTGCGATAGGATTCACCCAGCGGCGATGGAACCTCTCTGCCTCCCCTTGGCAGAGAACATCGGGCAATGCAATGACAACTTCACATGCTAGCCGGCCAAGGTAGAGGTTGCCTAAGTCACCATCGAATACGAGCACTTCCTTTTTGTCTCTGATACCCTGCCGACGATCATGCTCTTCTAGTGCAACATTGCCAATAGCTGCAAGATCAAAATAATCCTCCCTATATGTATCTATATATTCTCCTCCAACTTCACCATGTGGATCGAGGTAGGGAGCAATACATATGACAATGGGGGTAGCTAGGCAGGTGACAGCGTCTGTGGGTACATGGCAGAGGGCCGCTTCGGATGGTGCGGCACCTCGACTGCTAGCTCACCGGCTGACGGCTTAAGTGTGCGGCATGCTAAGCTACGAGGTGCTAGCTACAGGCCTGAAGCAGGCAACAGTCGAGTGTCAGATGATGAGCGGATCAATTCCTTTTGCAAGTCATCAGTGCACAAGGCATGGCACAAAGCTCTAATTCTGAATCAAGATAGCAAACGCCATCAACAATTACTGTGATTGTTTCTTCAGCTAGAGGTACGTGCTGCATGCATGCATATATATAGCCAAAGAAAAATAAATCCATAGCCTGAGGCAATTGATGGCACATGCATGAAAGTAGGGTAGATGGACATGCATGCGTATAATAGATCTGGATCTGTAGCTGAGAAAAAATAGATTATATGCATTATTTGATTAAATTGATCATTGCAGATCTCATATAGTTGTTCTTTTAATTTGTATATCAAAAAATCTATAATCTGTGTTGTTTGGTTCAATTTATCATAAAAAATCTGTTGACACCAAATTTTGCACCGGTGAATGTTCATGTGATGAGAGAGGATAGCCGATAAGGTCGATAATTGAGGTTGAAGACAAGAGCTGGAAAGCTGATGGAGTTGGTATAGTCAAGAGCCGATGGTCAAAGCAGTTAGCCGATTTCTGAACATGTTGACATAGCTGGAGTTGATTGAAGCTGGTGCGGCTACATCCAGTTTGGTTATTTTTAGAAAGCTTTTATTAGTAAAGTTGTGTTTTCTTTTTTATCAAGTTCGTAAGTCGTAATCGAGATAGAGTCTGTATCTTAGGTTATAAATAGAGGCCTTAGGGCTACGAATGAAATTGTACACACCAATCAATCAAAACTTTTATTCTATTCGCATCGCATCTACTTTTACCCTAGTTTCAGTAGTTCTACGAGTTCTTCCAAGTCTTCGCTGGGTTGCATCGCTGTGATCTCTGGCTTGCTCGTAAGTTCTGCTTTTATCTGGTGCTCTCTAGGCTTTAACTATCGGGCGTATCACTATAGTTTCGTTTAGATCTCCTAAGAGTTATCAAACAAGTTAGATCGAAGTGCTTCACTTTTATCTAGTTTGTTCACCAAGTTATCGCGATTGTTAGATCGTAGGTTCAAGTGCCTCATTTTTATCTAATATCTAATTATTACACCAAGTTATCGTAATCTTTAGATTATAGGTTTAAGTGGCTCACTTTCATCTAGAAATCTAATTATTACACCCTTGTATCGAACGTTGTTGTCTAGCCGATCAGATTAGCCGATTTAGGTTGTTTTGCTCTGTTTTACTGTTTCGTTCAAAGTTATCAATAATTGCTAAGATCTTAATAGATTTAACTATTATTTCTATTGAGTTTTAGTTTTTATCACCAATTTATTAGTCTCCATCTAAGATTCAGATCGGTTATTAAACTTTTAAGCGTACAGCCTATCTACGACTTGGGTTTGGACTTTAAACCATCATCAACTATCCTACCCGATCTGATACAGAGAAGGACACTTCAGAATCATAGCCGATCTGTGAATTTTACGCTATTTTATTCCCTTGTCAATTAGAGATCGAATTGACTGGCATGCCCCAAACCTCAAGATTACCGGCTTGACATCGGAGTGAAGCAAATCTCCGAGACCGATTGTGTGTTGGCGCAGATTGTCATCACCTGACCTTTTGCGTCAACAAAATCTTATATAGCTCCTCGGTTGCATCCGGTTCTGATGGCCAGCTAAAACTGATAGCCCTCTACGCGGCTAAACTCTTGTTCGTGATAAGACACTTTTCTTTTTCGTCTTAAACTTCACATGTATGTTTATTCTGAATTTCGTGATGCAGAAATACAGGGCTTCCTCAGAGGAATCCTGCCCATGACACCTTGCCTTCTTACGGCATCCATATATGTGGTTCATGTAGCATTGTTCGAGGTATGCATTAACCTATTACGTTCTAAAAATTTGTTGTCTAAAAAGCTAATTATAAGACCATAATTATAATACAAGCTAATTATAAAAAATAATAAATTATTTGTGCTAAAACTATTGGTTAACGAATTTTATATTTCGATATTTCACTAGTCCCGTTAGGGTTCTTGTTCTAGCCTCGCATTAGGGTTTCCTTCATCAATCTGTCATGTATGGAATAGTCGATTTTGTAATCAATACGGTCTCCGACCAAGTATGTGTTTTGTAATCTTACTTTCTATTAAATGTGCGTGTCGCGCGTGTGTTCTTGCCAGTACAATTTAAGGTGTGAGATATTTGGTTTTATAGTTATCTCCGAGAGTGCCTAATAATTTCACTCCTAATAATCCAGGATTGGCACCTTGCCAAAAAGTTTTGGGCATAGAAAATATACCTAACTCCAACAGTAGTCCTATTTTTATTCCTAAAACTTTAACTGTGAGACTTGACCTCCCTCCGTTTGACTGGATCAACTGATCAAGCCTCATCATATTTTTTTTTTCGTTGCATATCTAGCTACGACCAAATCAATGTCACGCTTTTTATCGTTGCATCTAGCTACAACCAAATCAAAAGGACCCATTTTCCCCGTAGTTGCATGTAGTACCAACCTTGATTTTTTTTTTCTTGTTGAGCCGTATCAAAGCGTGAGATCATGCTTTCAGCTTGGTTTGTGAGACCATGCCACAACAATTAGATCAAAACACACACAAGCACTACATCTATGCAACATTTCTCATCTGGTGGCTGAATATCATTTCTCACAATAGTGGAATTTAAAAAATAAAGGGAACCAAGACAAGTGTTCCATCCACAACTAGCAGACACATGGAAATAATGACATCTCAACATCTTCTATGGTACCAAACTGAAATTATACTGAAATATTCAGTATGTTCTTCCAGAGTGCTAGACTGAAATTCCAACATATAGTCTTGCTCTTCCTTTGTCAATCTAATTGAATGCTAAATCCTGGAAGGCGTATGAAAAAGTCAGCAAGAAACATTAACAGTACAGGTGAACTACGTAGTTAATCTCATGGACTGCAGTGTACTCAAACGTTCACATTTACGAAGTACCCATGGATAAGCAAAACGCTGAAATATTTTAATTGCATTTTTTATGTAACCACGACAGGTGAAATGGTGGCCTAAACTTTGTAATTTAAGATGCAAGTGTTGTGCATACAGGATTCACGAAGGTAGAGTAGTAAGAGATGAGGTTGTGGTGCACACTCAGATTAGAGAACTAATCTCAACACTCAGAAGCATTTTAACTGCATTGATAAAGCTAAGAATTCTTTTTACGAGAAAAGGCAGATTCCATCCAGTACCCAAACCATTTGTCTTCAGAGGCCATTTTAGTTTTGAATGGAGGTCATGTGAGGTAAATTATTGTGTTGCACTTGTTCCCCCAGAAATAGATCGAAGAACACCGCTAATTGTGAGTTAATATCCTACTAAGGCCCTCCACAGCGTGATAGCGGTGCTAAAAAAATTGGGTCCCACGGTCAAAAAACTGGAGTCACTCCTTCCATGTTGCAGTGTGGTAAAAAATTCAGCACCGATGCTATCTCAAGAGCGGGGCCCGCATGAAGTAAAAAGAAATCAACCGCACGTTTGCTACCTCAGTTCAGCTCTCAACTGCCTCCGTTTGCTACAGCTGAGCACAGGACATATGTTTAAAAACTGGGCACCGAGGCAAGAGCTTGCCTCGCTCCAGCTTTTTCAGGCATCGCTTGGAATGGGCATCGCTAGACATAGTGTGTAGAGTGATGCCCAAAATAGAGAGAGAAGATTGGGGCATCACTCCAAACACACACTGCGGAGAGCCTAAGGGTAAGGTTAATACATGATTATATCATGTAGATGTTAAAACATTCGGGGAGCATCAAAACGTACATAAGGTAGGCTCAAAGAGTGTTATCTGCTCTGTAATGAAGATTACATGCAGAGAAGAATGACTGGTGCAAAATTAGGACGCTCTGGGAATGGCATAAGGCAGTGATGTTTTACATTGAATGGCCTATTTGTAGTTGAAGATGACTCGCATCCCTTCACAACTGCAGATTTCATGGACAAACACCTTTCACCAAACACTACAAAACATGCCACATGGAAACGCGGAAGAGAGAGACGTACTGTAGAAAAGAAAATATACATACTTATCTAATGGGAAGGGAACAATATATAGTGGAACATAATTTTATATTATCAAGTAAATAAGCATGAATTAGTAGAGTTTAATACACACTGATTTCTGAACCATGTTACAATTCATAATACAAACCAGGCAGAAACTTGTATGATTTGGCAACTTAATATGACAATTGATCAAGTAGACAAACCTATGAAAGAAAACAAATAAAGTGTAGTAAACTATATGTCAAAACCTAAAGCTCTTCACACCAGAACAGGCCGGCGCAACTGAGATAGTACACACAAAAAAAATATTTGTAGCACCCAACAAATGCTACCATGTTCGTTTTACGTAATGAAGCTATGCATGCATGCCCATAATATAAGTATAGTAGCATAAAATCAGTACCTTCAGCTAGAATAAGGCAAAGCATGCAGTATCTCTTCTGAACAAATATGACAAAGAATTGTAATGGTGTATATTCAAATCAAGACTCTGAGGGAAAGCACACGTGCAATGCAAATCCATTCACGTCTATGACAATGGGAAAGTACTCCGACAAACCAACGCCAGTAATTATATATAAATCAAGACTGAAGGAAAGCACACGTGCAATGCAAATTCATTCATGTCGATGACAATGGGAAAGTACTCCGACAAACCAACACCAGTAATTATATATAAATCAAGACTGAAGGAAAGCACACGTGCAATGCAAATCCAACACCAGTAATTATATATAAATCAAGACTGAAGGAAAGCACATGTGCAATGCAAATTCATTCACGCCTATGACAATGGGAAATATACTCCCCGACAAAACAACGCCAGTCCATGAAAGCATGACAACATAATAGAGAAGATTATTTAGTCAAACTATCAAAACTTCTTCACCGTTGTTGTGCTGCATGCTTGCTGGTATTTTTTATTTTTTCGAAATAATTAATCACCGCATACATAAGAGACTTCAACAAATGTAGTACAGCTATACTTGCCACTAAGATTAGAACAAAGAAAAAACAGAATATGAAATTCGGAACATAAATGACCATAGCTTCTAGGTGTATAGGTAGTGTCACTCACATGACACTACTGCAAAATTAACAAAGAAATGTCACTCAATTAGCGAGTCCAGTTGAATCAAAAGGCACAAATAAAAGGTTGTAGGTTTATTCGGAACAGCATATTGTTGCGCTGAGAGCGCTCCGACGGTTCAAGAACAAAACACGTCTTTCAAATGAAATAACAATTTGGGCCACAATTTCTACACCTTTTCGCTACCTGTAGTTATGAAGAGCAATGGACAATATGATTGAACATAGAGAGATGAAAATTGTGAGATGATAGATAAAAGATTGCAAAGGATGCTAGGTCGTCCTAGAAAATCTAATGGGCAAAAAAGTGCAAATGTTCCTAGGAAATCTAATGGACAGAAAAGTACAAATCGGGCATATAGTTCTGAATTCAGCTATTCAAAATCGCATATACATAATCCCCACCAGATTTAAGACCTGGCACTTGGTTATTCGTTCTTTACATGTGCATATATAGGCTGCTCTTCAGTATGAAAATGGAAGCAGTTCCTTGTTGATATGAATGAAATGCATGCATAGCAGTGGCTTCATGAAAAACAGAGAACACACAAACAGGAGCAGAAACATGGCGTGAAAATTAAAAAGAAGCAAGAATTACTGAACAACAATATTTGGATAATCAAGCAGCTAGTAAATCAAAGTGAATGAAGCATCAGACGTGCCTCCCTCACTCATCAGTTCTCACTCACAAGATAAGTTTGGTACTGTTACAAATAGCTGATGCATCCACTACTACAGTACTACTGGCAGCAGAAACTATTATTAACCCACGACACCCTAAGGGGACACAAGTCCACTACTACAAAAGGGGAGGGAGCAAGCCCTTTGATAGGCCTAGAAGTGATAATTTGATTTGATTTAAAGAACCCAATTAATCTGGTCCCCGATAAAATTGTAATACAAAGACTTGTGAGTGACCATACTGAGCCTCCCTTCTGAAGAAGACGATTTGATCTCCACGCCAGTGAGAAGACCTAGCAGCCTTCCCAGATTGACCTGATCAGATAAATCATCCCATTCACCCTTAGGGGGGCTATCAAGGATAATCTTGAAGACGCAGAACCTGCCCTCCCCAAGGTTGAGGAGGGAGCCCTTCAATGGGCGCCACTGTTCTGGTGTCTCCACTCCATCTTCCCATTGAAGGCTCAGTGCCGGTGGTTTGTCCGCACCTGCAGACAGGTCGAACGCGCACAGTCGGTGTCGGCTTTCCGAGTCGAGGCCAAGCCAGAGCTTGTGGTCGGGAAGGTACTCGGCTCCGCCAAAGAATGGCAGATCCCAGTCTTCAGGGGCTTGGACCCATCGGCGGTCCACCGTGTCAAAGAAGTAGGTGCCAGCGAAGCCGCGCGGGGCGGCCGTGACACAAATGGTGCGGCCGTCGTCGAGCACCGCGTGCGAGCAGATGCTGGCGTCTTTGGGCAGTGGCGGCCGGGGAAGGGTTTCCCACTGCCAGCTCCAGCTCTCGGCAAGATTTGGGAATGCACTGTAGTTGCTGCGGCGGACGAACCTGAGGACTTGGAAGCTGGATGCGTAGGGTGACGCAGGGGCGGAGCTCATGACGTAGAGATCCTCCTCGGGGGCATCGGGGCTCCCGTCGATGGAGATTACGATGGGATGGTATCCCTTGTAGCGGAGGCTTGGCAGCGCGGAGATGGAGTGGGAGTCGACGTCGTAGAGGACGGTGACCTCCGACGGGCTGCTCCAGAGGATCCTGCTCTCGCTGCTCCGGGGGCTCACCAGCGCGAAAAGGTCATGACGCTCACGCCTATGACCGTTGGACGTCGATTGGAAGCTGGTGGTCGGCGCAGGCAGTGCCCGCAGTCTCGATACCTCTGGCTTGGCAGCTTCTGCTTCGGCCGTCGACGGGTAGAAGAGATGCTCGGAGACGTTCAGGCGGTGCACCGAGCACACGGCGCTCTTGTTCGCCACGACCATGTTCACGAACCGCCGCGCCATCATCATCTCTCCCGCTGCAACTCGATTCAAAAGGGGGGAATCAGAGACTCAAAAGGACCGAAGGAGGAGAGGTTGGTCGCGTAAACCTACCTCGGGCAAATCCGGAGTACAGGTTGGCTGATCTTGACGGCCGGCGGCGGATGGGTTGAAGCAAACGAGGAGCGGCGGCGGCGGCACAGAGAGACTGGGCTTTCCGTGCTCCCCTCTGTGGGCTGTGGGCCGCATAGTTTCATCAGCAGCGGAGAGAAAGAAGAGCTTGCATGTTTACTGGGCCATGAACTCCTTCCAATGGGCCAAGCTGACCCAAAAGGAACAAACCTTGCGCAGGCTAGCAAACACTACCATAAGTCCATAAGTATGCTCACAAACAGTAGAATATACATCATCCTCTCAAAAAAAAAACAACAACAACAGTATAATACATCAAATATGTTCGAATTCCTAAACACAGCCATTATACATCTCGAAGTAGAGTTATTGGATTAATTATGTTTTATTAATCTTTTCATCATAAAATACAGCGTGATTGATCCAAACAAAAAAATGTTTCTTCAACCCTTTTTGTGGTGTTGAGCTAATCTGAAATATTTGTAAGCAACGACATCTAGAAAATTGAAATCACTGCAGGTAAAAAAGATAAGTAGGATAAATGTGAAACAGAAAAGAATAAGCACATAAAAATTGAATTGCGGTAGGGGAAGCTCATCTCTATCTCTACCTATATATATCTATTTCTTTTCTAATACTAAAACAAGAATTGATTCAGCGGTAATAAATTTACAATAAAGACCCTTAAAGTTATGTTATTTTCTGCCCTTAAATTTTTGGTACGTCGGCGGTCCCTGCTACGTCCGTCGGACACAGCTACGACTTAGTTACGAACTAGAAGTTGGAACCGAATATGCACACATAAACAGAATAGAAAATCATGATCTGGACATGGCAACACGATATATGGATTAATACTCCCTCCGTATCGAAATATTTGTCGCTGTTGACTTTTTTCTACAACTTTGACCATTCGTCTTATTCAAAATATTATGCAAGTATCATTCATTTTGCTTGTCACATGCTTTACTATTGTAGGTATTTTAAGCTTGACTTACCCTTTTGCATATTTGCGATAATTTTTTGAATAAGACGAATGGTCAAAGTTGTAAGAAAAAGTCAACGGCGACAAATATTTCGATACGGAGGGAGTACATATACAAAGAAATAGCAATAAGAACAGATGGTGTCGCAACGCCCACCTCTTTCCCTCCAGCCCGTCGTCCCTTCCTAGGTCTAAACAGACATCCTCTGGCTACTCACGTGTGAATCAAAACCAAAATCGGAAAAAACAAAAAGTGCTTCGACCAGCCTCAATTAGGATAGAAAACGAACCCGAGCCAACAAGAACGAGATCAAATATAGAATATAAAAAGGAGATAATTGTCTTGATCACAACAAAATCAAATAGCAATCGTAAGAACATGCAGAGGATCTAACAAGGGCCAGAGCTGGCGCCGTTGTCGTAGAAGAGCTCGACGCTGCTGGCGGGGTGGGCGTTGTCAACTGGCTGCAACTCCTCCAGAATCGACAGCGAGCCCCGCTGCTGATCTCCAAGGTGATTATGGTTCTTGGCTTCGGAGGAGGCAGGTAGCAAACAAAAAAAGGATCACGTTTGTGCTAAGGAGGGAGAAAGCGATGGCTTGGCACGGAGCTCAACGGCAGTGCCGGCAAGTAGCCAAGTCCTTCACCATCGCCACTTCTCATGGACGCAGTGGTGGATGACTGACGACGACGAGATCATCTATTCCCATCGGTCCTGCGATGGATTGGCAGAATGCAAGAGCTTTCAAAATAATGAACTAACAGCACAAAACGTTGAGAAAAGATATTGACGGGAGGAATTTGGCTCAGGATCGGGCATACAGCTCAAATTTGGCTCGCTCCTTGCCAGGATAAAAAAAAGGTAATGAAGAATTTGAGCTGCAGGAATACAAAGTCGAGGGAGACCACCCAGGCCAACAAAGGACCTCGAGCTCCCGGTGAGCCACTCGGGTGCGAAAGCTTCAGCAATCAGCATCATGCAACTCCGGCGGCCTTGCAGCTGCAGCATGCATTTGGGCAAAGCAGTAGTGTTTCTGTAGCAATACAGAGGAGGCAAGCAGAGCTTCTGCTTGATGCTGTTGTGTTTAGCCGAGTCCGAGTGGAAAGAAGTAGTACAGAGAAAGGATAGAGAAAGCAGCCGGCAGAGAAACGAGATGGGGAAGGGAGCTCCACGTGAACTCCAGGTACACGTGTCTATGGAATCCTACTCTTGGTGGTCATAGTAGAGGGGGAGAGAACAGACGGACGATGCCAGCTGGTTCATTCTCCCTCATTTCTCCTGCTGACACAATTATTTTTTGAGTTAAATCAAACTAGACAAGAGTGTAGTATAAGATATAGGTGTTTTATAGTATATATGCATGCACATTTAAAGATATGAATGTAATTTATTCTATTTCAAAAATAAATTTACAATATTCAATTCCAAAAAGACTAGAACAAAGTGAGAAACTGGGAATATTTCACTTAAAATCTTTTTTTATCTATACATAACATGATCACCTAGCTAGAGCACATATGATGGTTAATCTTTTGGTTCATCAATAAAAAATATATCTTTATGAGGTTTATCTTTAACTCAATGTCTCCACGTTATTTTATCATTGGTTTCCAGTAATTGTTAATCAAGTGGACATAACATTAATAGTTATGACTCTAAGAAAATGTGTTCCACGGCAGCAACAATTGTATGTATATGTTCTTAGTTTTTTCACATAATGGTTGTACATCTACAGATGGATATAAACATCATAAGGTTACAATAGTTTTTGACTCCAAGCCTCAGAATTGATTAACACAAAAAAAAAATAGAAATCTAAAGACTAAGAAAGAAAGCTAGGAAGACTAAGCTTTAAACTTCGTCTACGCCATTGCTTCCGACTTACTTGTTCATTATGCAGAATAATATTTTCATAATTCAGAGATCATCAATGTCAGCATCATATCGCCAAATGGTATCTATTGCCTCACGACCATTTTTAGTTAAAACAGCACTAAGTCAATCTCAACAACAACAAGCGGCCCTTAAGGTACTCACTGAACAACGGCAGGTGACCACGGGATCAAAAGTCCAAGAACTCCAAAATAACGTCCCAAGAAAGTGATATCAACTGATATTATCTGTACTAAAAATGCACTTCATATATGTGTATCGTCTCAAAAAAATATACATATGTGTGTTATATTATTATTTATCTTGCAATGAACATGAGTTTTTTTAGGAAAAAACCCAGGATGTTTAAAGTATGTATATTATTTGCACTAGCAGAAACAACTGATAATATATTTACACACATTGTTTTAATCTGTAGCAACGTACGGGCATATTTGCTAGTATATCTAATATGCACAACAATCAAATCATATGGTTTGTTACCGTATTCTAAGAAATCACATTATTATTCACGAGATCACTTCTCATGCAAAGACTAATCTTTGTACCGCTCTAGCTAGCTGGGCTGTAAAACTCTCTTTGCTCAAATGAAATAGGTACAATGCCATGCCCATCCATCATAAGCGACCTCCGTCATCGTCGGCTCTCTTTCCTACCTTTTCTGGTTGTTTTGTAGAACCTTGATGGTATCTAAAGATGGAAGACACCGCTTGTCGGTGCCGGGAATGTCCGCCTCTCCCTACACCGATCAGAAATGCGTTGTGTCCCGTCTCCTGATGGTTGATGCGAAGGTTAACACAAAGACACAAGGTTTATCCTGGTTCCGACTCCTGAGCCGTACGTCCAGCAGGGTGTGCTTGTGCACTTGTATTAGCTTGCACCGGAGTGCTTGCAGTTGGGGCCTACAAGCAAGGTGGGAGAGGAAAAGAAACCTCCAAGTCCCTGAACGTGGATTGATTGAAACGAGTGCCAATATCATGGAATGGTGATCGTGCGCGTGTTCGTGTGTTCTAGGTCGTCCCTCCCCGAAGGGCTCCCGGCTCCCCCTTTTATAGACTAAGAGGGAGGGGGCCGGGTTACAAGCGCGGTTACAGTAGTTCGCTACAGTCGAGGCGTACGGGCGATCCATCCTCGGGCGTGCGTCCATCCTCGCGAATCCTCTCCTTAAATACGTATAATTATCACTTATTTAAAACTTTATCACTGGATCCAAACACCTACTAAGCTAAGGGCGAGTGCATTAATTTATTTCAAAAATAGACTAGTGAAAAATCGTTGAGGTTTTAGCATAGTTATTAGGACCGGACCGGACCGGCGGTTCGACCGGTAAAAGACCGAACTAGAGCCTTCAACGGTTTGGTTTGCTTCAAGGACCGTCCCTGCAATCGGACCGGTAAAAACCGGGTGAACCGGCCGGTTTTCTATGGAACCGGTGAACCAGACGGTTCTATGCAAACCGGACGGTTTTTGTTTCATGCGTTGGATTAGCCAGGTCAGTCCCTCCCACGTTGGCCCAACCAAAGGCCCAGCCCATGTAGCCGTCGGCTCCTAACATCCCACGTGAAAAGAACGTTTTCTGCTCGGCTCCGTGGCTCGCGCGACAGCGGCGGTGTGTCCCAAAACAGGATGGTGGCAATCCCGATTCCCAAGAAGGGTGGCAGGCCGATGGTGCATCACCCGTTCTTGAACTTGAACCCTGACTCCCTTGCCGTTCAGAGGCCCCTTGCGGCCGCATGACCACAACAAAATTGCACGGCATGAAGAATGGTGACTATCCAAACACCATGCTAAAATGATTCAAATTTGTATATTGCTAGGCTGCTTGTGTGGATGGATGGTCATTGGAGTGTAGGTAGAGTTCTGGCCGCAATAGTATGTTGTAGAATTTCTATAGTATTTTAGTGATATACTTATCGTGTTCCCTTCGGAAGAAGGCCGGAAAGGCAATACCATATGTATATATGTTAATATGAAAAAATTTATGGAATTGGTTGTGACCAATATTTGTGTTTTTTATGTCAAGTAAGTATATATACTGCTAATTATCAGTTGTATAAGTGTATATGGCACCGGTTCGAATATTTTATGGCCGGTTCGATTCAACGGTTCAAAATTATTGAACCGGCGGTTCAACCGGTTCCTAACGGTTGAACCATTGAACCGACCGCCTCACCGGTTCGATGACCGGTCCGGTCCTAATAACTATGGGTTTTAGAGAGAGAGGGACTCAACGCAGACCATACTTACACATCAACTGCACGATGTATATATGCACGTCACCTATAATATAGTAATAGATATTCTAGAAATTAGTTAGTGGTAAAAAACACAACACTATATACCGTTTTGATGATGTGTATTTGTAAAATCAGTGGATACCAGCGTTGGGTCTAAGACTTGATCCACTCTAGTGAGCTAGTTGAACAAACTATCCGGCTACATGCCAACTTACATGTAAAAGTTAAAAAAAAGGAATAAAATTTAACACTTCGATAGAAAACCAAGACATGAAAATAAGCAAAGAAGAGAAGAAAACAGGCCATCATCAGCAAAGTAGTGTGCGGAGGGCGACGTACAATATCACCGATGGTGGGTGTGTTTAGTTGTAAAAAGGTGGGTAAAATTTGATCGAAAAGTCACATCGAACAATATCGCACTATAGCAATTTTCGTTTGTTTGTTATAATCGTTGTCCTACAATGATCTAACTAGGCTCAAAAGATTCGTCTCGTCGTGTACATCAAAACATGTACTTAGTTTTTTTTATTTACCTATATTTAATGCTCCATGCATGAGGAGATATATTTGATATGATTTGACGTGACAGGTGAATAGTGAAGTTTGGAGAGAGAATTTTAGAAAATTTGTGGAACTAAACAGTGCCATATATAGCTTTGAGCGCACAACACAGAATTACAATATCGTAATAGCAGCGTGCTATCTGAGAGCAAATTACGGGGAAATTTTAAGAGGATCGACGTACAGTGTGTACACGGCCTGACGCCCCCTTGCTCAATAATTAATCAAGTCAAAAGGCAAAGACCACACCTGCTGCGACTTGGAGATAAGCCACCGCCACTATACTGTATCGCACTAGAGCTTTCATGTCCTCACGCGAGGTCGCCGGTGACTGCTCACTGGAACCAAATTTGCCTGTAGGAACTCCCGTAAACGCAACCTCATGGGCAGGTATATTACTACACGTAAGTAGTCTTATAGCTCGTCTCATGTAGGGCCACGTAGGATTTTTGTTGATGTGAAGGAGAGAGAGCGATGTGAGAGGATAAGGTCGTTGCTTCGCGAAACAACCGCCTCATGGGCTAAATTTTAGGACTATGAGACAACTTTTTCACCATTGTACGAGTTTTATTGTCATGCAACAAATAGTATTTCTTTATTTTCCCATGAATTAATGGATTTTGTATGACTATGAGATAACTAAAACAACAACCTATTGTATAAGTTGTCTCATATGTTGTCTTAAGATTACGTGTCACCGTATGAGGCCGCCTATTAGACGACACCAATATACTTGCCCTCGGGAGGGTCAAGAGAAGCATGGCATCGTGCAACGCCATCGTTTTGGTCCAGTGAATCGTGATGCACGATCCATGCACGCTGCAACTCGATCCGCTCAACTTCGCCTAATTACGCGAAACAATCCGTGGACGATTTTCAAGCTTAATTAGTGGCTTATATGTACTAGTTCCAAACTTTCGGCACACGGCCAGAGGTGAGCTAGTGAGTCAGCTAGCCTGAGCCAAACCGCCCTTTCACTATAGCTTTGAGAGTTTTGAATTCATATACTCCCTCCGTCTCATAATATAAGTATTTTTCGATTTTCGTGTATCACATTTGACCATCCGTCTTATTCTGAATAAATTTTGTGAATATATTATTTATTTTGCTATGACTTGGTTTATCACTAGGTATACTTCAAGTGTAACTTATTTATTTTATATTTTTATAAATTTTTTTGAATAAAACGAATGATGAAACGTGATGTCTGAAAGTCAACAAATGCTTGCTTATATAGTGGGACGAAGGGAGTATAGTACTATCCTGACGCGGCCTAGGAAGTGACTGCTCACTGGAACCAACTCTGCCTGTAGCTCTTGTAAACGCAGCCTCAAATAAACTCGATCAAGAGAAGCATATATACTACCGTACGTGCAACGCCGTCCGTGAGATCGTGACGTCTACATATCCGGTGCGTAATGAATGGATCTACACGTGCTACACTGCAACTTGATCCGCCGCCTAACGCGAAACCATAACCCCCATGGGCGATCCCAGTGCAAGCTAGCTATATGTACACACCTCCAACTTTGGACATGCCCAGATGAGGCAGCCAGAGCCAACCCACCCTTCCACCTTTTCGCACGCGGCAACGCGAGCCGGGACAAGCGATCGATCATATCAGACCGCGCGCCATTCCCGCCGGCGAACGATCTCGATCTCCCGGCCCGGCCGGCAGCCGTGCAGCTGCAGCGCACACCACTACCCCTAGTCATCACAACCACTCCGCGCACTAGCCCAATCAGGGTCCTCTCGTCGCCTTTTTTTCGCACACAGTACCACCACGCACCAACCCCACGCTCGCTCGCCCATGCCCACATGATCGCGCGCGGGCTCCCCTTGCCGCCGCCCGCTATATAACCGAGCGAGCGGCCCGCACGCTAGAGGTCGCGGCTTTCTGTACCGGCGGTGATCGTCGTCAGTCCGAGCGCAAGGATGGCGAGCGGCAGGGGCAGGGCCGCGTGGCGAGGAAGGACCTCGGCATCGACCTGGGCGGCGGCGCGGGGCTGGGGCTCGGCGTCGGGGTGGGCGCGGGAGGCGTCGGGGTCCGGCTCCGGCTCCGGGTCGATTTCCGTGGGCGGGGCCAGCTCGTCCGCCGGCTCGAGCGCCGGGTCCTCCGCTGGGTCGGGCGGCGGGCAGGGGTTTGGACAGGGCGGTGGGAGTGGGTTCGGTTCTGGGTACGGCAATGGGGTTGTTGGTATAGCGAGGGGTATGGACATGGGTCTGGCAGCGGTGGAAACCCTTGATCCACTTGGTTTGGCAAAGGATTGTGGCCATGTTGAATATGTTCGTTGGATGTTTCATGGCGAAAGTTTGTGGTCATGTTGGATATGCTTGCTGGCAAAAGATCGTAATGTTGTAATTTTTCTGTTTGTGACATATATATGTATGTAATAAAGAGATGCTTGCTGGCAAAAGATCGTAATGTTCCATATGAATGATTTTTTTCCGAGAGTTGTCCTCTTTTTCTTTTTTGATCAGGAGAGCTGTCCTCTTTTTTTCGAAATACTCCACTCTTTATTTAAATTTAGGGGATATAAATTACAAATACCATACGGTGGTGTTAGAAACCACACATGCCTACCAGTCTTACTATATAGCGAACTCTTTCGCTAGTATACGTGCGTCGCCATGAGATCTTCTGTTCTCGTGAATGACTCTAGTCGCTTCAAATCTTTTTCTGTTTAGTTTGATCTCCCTGATAACCTGCCCATACCATCCCCTTGGAGATTTTAACAACATTAGCACAAACAGTTGTCAGCCTGAACTTTAGGGGTGTATAAATCGCTTGCTAGTGCTAAACCGTCCCTGCAAGCCAGCGCTGTCTCGGCATCGGTCACCACCCCTTCCGGGACATTGATCGAGAAATCTTTGTAGGAAACTGGGCTATCATTTTGAGAATTTTACCCACCCCAAGAAGAAGTTGCCAGTTTGCCACATGGACGGAGGCCCATGTTAACCCATATAGAATTTTGAGAATCTTAGCCCACCATAGGAAGAGGTTGCCACATGGAATAAGGCCCAGGTTAGCCCATAAAGAATTTTGCATGGCCCAATAAAGAACTTGTGAACTCCTAACCAAGTTGGGTTCGAGCGCATGCATAACTTTTTCCGTGGCCCAAATCCTCTAGCAATCTTCTTCAGTCGTCTGTGTAGTAGCTTCTCGTTCAGAACTTGAGAGGGAGCGACACAAACTGCACAGCCAACAGTGGTTAATCCCCGCGAATCCGAGTGCACGGACCCCGCGTAGCCTGCATCGCTCCGTCTATATAGCAGGTCGCACGCACGAAACAAAAAAGTCCCCGACACGTGGCGCTTGCTGCCGCACGCGTGCCAGCGTCGCCTCCCGTGTACGGAAGCTAGCGCTCCGGGCCATTGGAGGGCTCACGCGTTAGACCGACTGGCCGGTGTTGACGAATCGTGGTTGCTTCGAACTGTAGCAAACTAGCTTGTGGCCGCCGCGATTCATACCGATCTACAGCGGCGGATCCAGGAATCGGAGATCGAGGGACTCATCTCCCTTCTCCTTCCTCCAGCCCCCCTTTCTCTCCTCGTCTCTCTATTTTTTTCTCTTTCTCTCCCTCCTTCCTCCTTCTAATTCCCATGGAGTCCTCGGGGGTCCATGCCGATCGGTAGCGGACCGGTTGATGACGTACGACGCGCAAGATTTCCTTGCCGTGACGCGCGAAGTCTGCTGAGATATACAGTACTGTAATCTCGATCCCTCGCGGCCGGGGTTTCTACTTTCTGCTACCTTGATCATCTGCGCAATATTTTCCTCGAGCGCGTCGAGGTTCCGATGCACGCACTGTCGCTTTCGTTTCCCACCGCGCCGGCGGCCGGGTCACGCGGTGCGTGTTGTGTTCGTGTATCTATCTGCCCCGGCCAGCAGGTCGTTACCAACTACGCTTGCGCGTGCACGGTCTACCCGGGCCCCGCCTGCAGCCAGTCAACGAGCCAATAAGCCACAGCCACATCCGCCGCGGCACACCATTCATTTTGCACTCCATCCCAAAAGCACACGAACTTTCCACGGTGCCCCCGGCCCGCAGCATCGCGCGCCCACGCACCCTACAAATACGCCCGCCCACCGCGTCCACCATGCCCCGAGCCCACACACAAATCACCGCGCCCACCCCCACCCGTCTCGCGAACCCGGCCTCTCCGCCGCCGCCGCCATGGCGTTCCGGCTGAGCAACAACCTGATCGGGATCCTCAACTTCGTCACCTTCCTCCTCTCCATCCCGATCCTCGCCGCCGGCATCTGGCTGGGCCACCGCGCCGACGGCACCGAGTGCGAGCGCTACCTCTCGGCGCCCGTCATCGCGCTGGGGGTCTTCCTCCTCGTCGTCTCCCTGGCGGGGCTTTTCGGCGCCTGCTGCCGCGTCACCTGGCTCCTCTGGGTCTACCTCCTCGCCATGTTCGTCCTCATAGTCGTGCTCTTCGGCCTCACCGTCTTCGCCTTCGTCGTCACCAACAAGGGCGCCGGGGAGGCCGTGTCCGGCAGAGGGTACAAGGAGTACAGGCTCGGGGACTACTCCAACTGGCTGCAGAAGCGGGTGGAGAACACCAAGAACTGGAACAGGATCAGGAGCTGCCTCCAGGACTCCAAGGTCTGCAAGAAGCTGCAGGACAAGCAGGAGACCTTCACCGATTTCATCCGCTCCGACCTCTCGCCCATCGAGGTAATTGATTAATATTTTTTTGCCTGAAAATAATGCTATCGACTTCTTTTTTTCTTCATCTTCAGTTTCAGTCTTTTTTGTGCTTTATTTAATTGGTGGCTGCTAGCTAATACTAATATGACTGCGATGATGTGACTTGAGAAGGTAACGCCAAAGACTTTTTGAAAGAGAAATGCTAGCTTGTGAAACGCGAAATCTTATCTTGGGCCGGCCTGATGGTTACTTGCACGGTTGTGCGTCTCAATCAATCGGACCCAGTGGTTACACAATTTAGGAGTCTATATGTAAAAATACACTGCACTTCCAGTTGATATTGTCAACGGATTAGTCCTAGTAATTTATATTACTCGTAATCTTGAGTCCAAATCAACCACTAGTAGTACCTGCTACTCTGAACTGCTCCCAATGCTCTGACCGTTTGCATTATTGAAGGAGGAAGTTTCTTTCGCAGCACATGCCTAGTAGATTTCAACGGTCTTGTGTGCATTCTCATCCACCTTTTAATTAGGTCGTCGCATAATTCAAACACTCCACGGAACTGCTCCACCTGAAACTTTCATAAACAAATTGAATTATCATAAACCCTTTAGCACCTGAAACACTTTCACGAAACTGCTCTGTTTCAAAGGCTCATCGTCCATTCTTGTTCATCGTGCAGTCTGGCTGCTGCAAGCCCCCCACCAGCTGCGACTTCACCTACGTCAACGGCACGGACTGGACCAAGACCACCACCAACTCGACGGACCCGGACTGCACCACCTGGGACAACGCCGCCAATGCGCTCTGCTACAACTGCCAGTCGTGCAAGGCCGGCGTGGTGGCCACCTTCAAGCGGGACTGGAAGCGCGTCGCCATCGTCATGATCGTCTTCCTCGTCTTCATCATCATTGTCTACTCCGTCGGATGCTGCGCCTTCAGGAACAACCGCAGGGACAACGCCTACAGGAAACAGGGCGGGTACGCCTGATCGCTTCGGTTCCACCGTCGTTCTGGAGCCCCGGTCGCGCATGCTCAGTGTTCTGCTCTCGCTCTCCTGCGATCGCTGTCGTCCTATATGTTTAGGCTTGATGATCTAGCTCTGTACAGCAGAGATTACTGCATATCGTTTTGTAGTTACCTTGTTATGATCTGATCAGCAGTAGGTTTTATCTGTACATGATGTTCGTTGATTCGACGCACTGCTATACTATTCGTATATGGATGCCTTTATTTTACATGTTACTTTGGTTCAGGGTTTTTCCTGAGTGACCTGCACCTCTGATTATTCAGTTTTTCACTTTTTTTTCTCAAAATATCGCTCGACACGAAACGACGATCTTCTACAACTCTGAAGAATAGATGGTGACACGGCAGAGGATTAGCTAGCTAATTTCTACTCTTTCTGGTGGTCGTTGTCAATTTTTACTCTATTTCTTCTCCATGATATCACCAACATGAAGTTGTTCAGCTATTCGCCATTTCGGGCTTGTAGAAAATCATTGCACCTATCCCCGTCCTGCACACAAAGCTGCACACGGTTTTGCTAGGTTGCTACTGACCCTTCCTGACTTGTATCAGCCTCCCCAATGAAGCAATCTAAGAAAGGAACGAAGACAGAGACTTCAGCGATAGTAAAGCTGTGGTGCCCCATGAGAGGCAAGTCCAGCCTAACCCGCCCCAAAATATCCACCTCTTTGCCTCTTTCCACTTTAACTGTCAAGGTTCCAAAAACAACTCCAGGCACCACCGTGTTGCTTGTCATCCTCGGTGCGCGATTCTTTCTTATCAACCCTAGTGGCCATGCTTAAAACTGTTAACAACGGATAGGACTAGGTCCTTGGCATATTCCTTGTCAGAGAAATATCTAACAATGGCAGGTATTTGACAGTGATGGATCGATGGCTGGTCCGGCCAAGTAGCTTGGCAGATTGTTACAGCCTTACAGGCACCAGTATCAGGTTCTGGAAGGATGGTAAATCCAAAATTCCACCCCCAAAGTTTACTATGTAAAAAAAAAGATTATCATCATATCAAAATATCATAGTATGCATAGAGTACTAAATGTAGATAAAATCAAAAATTAATTGCACAGTTTTTTTACTCTAGAGACGGACATTTTGAGCTTAATTAATAAATTTTTGAACAATTTTTCACACATACAAATGAAATGTTACAGTGCGTATTTATTATGCACAGTGTCAGTCCCGGAATCGGATACTAAACAAGGCCTAAATCAGTAAATGCCCTTGTTGTCACTAGCTAGTGGAGTTACTGATTCCAGAAGTGGTGGTGACTATTGCTGGTTCGCTCCGAAATATCTGGACCGACGGTTTGATCTTTTCAGAAAATGAAATGATAGACCCGGAAATTATATTGCTCCATTGACTATTTCGTCAGAAATGCTCCATGACATCACTGCACCAGTTTGAGAGGAACTTTGCCCACGCAGAATTCTTCTTTTGGTTTCGCTTTGCAATACTCTTCTACAAGTATTTTAAACTAAAGAAGACTTGAAGGTTGTGCATTGGACTGTTTCGTCAGCAGGCCAGCTAGGTAGCTCAAGCATTGATAATTGTTAATTCTTTCTATGGTTAGGTGTTAACGTGAAACATGCAACTATCATTAGTATGCCCAAAGAATAGACATTTATCGAATACTAGCACGCCTGACTGGCGACTGCCTGAGTATTTCATCGATCATCGTTCTCAGATACAGTACAACGGTTCTGAAATATTTCTTTTTGAAGCAGCTTTTTTTTATTTTGAAGCGGCCGTTCTGAAAGATTTCGGCGTGGCACTCTATATGTATCTTCGGTCCGTTTGGGTTACGAGTCATTCGCTCTTCGCACCTCTGCCTTGCTTGCCCAACAACACGGCACAGAAACCAAGAGTTGAGACAAACAATTTGACTTTTCAGGAATTGAAGTGAGGAGATCCGGCACTATATTGTTTGATGGAACATTCCCCTAGGAGATGTTCTACGACATCAGTTTAAAAGATCTTCCAACACACAATGTATATCTTGTTTTTCTGTATTGAATAAAAAACGCTATTAAGTCTAGTCCCAGTGTAAGGTTTCTTAGAGTTTCATGCACGTTAAATAGGGTGTCAAGTCAGTATTTTAGATGATGTGGCAAAGAGTTAACGAGGAGAGAGATGAAATGGGTTTCATCTAGATGAAACTCTGTATACATAGTTTTCAACAAGTCTGTGTTTTGCATGCATTGCCTATGAAACATCAAAATGAAACACTAATTGTATGCACATTCATCTATGAATTAATTATCTACTTGCTTATGTGGCATTCTTGGAAACACCAAAATGAAATCCCCACTGGGAATAGCCTAACTAGCAAGTTTGCAAATAGCCCGCTATAGCTTCGCTATAGCTTTTTGAGACAAATGCCGCTATGATATTGCAAATATTACCGCTAATGCCGCTAACTCCGCAATATCATGAAATAGCCCCACTAAATTTAATAGCTTAGCTCCGCTAACACCGCTACGTTTGACTTATGAACTTATATACTTGTGATTTATGAACAGCAAGGTACGATTTATGATATATCTTGTGAATTGCGGCTCATTTCCTTATGTATTCACTAATGTTTGCATGTACTTACAAAATATGAGCTGAAAATCATAAAATTGATAATGTTTAGGGTTAAATTTTGATAGTTTTTTGCATACCGCTAAATGATATAGCTGCGCTATAGCCCCTATAGCTTTTTTAGAAATACTTCGCTAAAATTTATAGCCCGCAATTTGCAACATTGCTAACTAGACAAAACTTGCAGGTTATTCATTTGACCATTTTTGGTAAATGACAATGCCTCAACCTTAAATCCTTTCATTGCAACTATCGCCAGCATGCCTAAAATGATACACAATTCTCCAGTGTATTCTGGAAAAATAAAATTGCCTTACGCAAAAAGAAAAAAGAAAAAGGAAAAGAAAATTATCGTGTTTGAGTATTACTATTACCGTTGTCAGACAACAACGGTTCTGAAAGATTGGTCCGAGACTCCACCGTGACACCAATACAATCTGAATGTACACCTTCTTTGGAACCACTAGAATGGATTGCCAGACTCTCGCTCTTCGTGTCTTCTGCTTTGCCCCACAACACCACATACAAGCCGACAATGATAGTAATAGCTCCCAGTACGCTGCAGAAAACAATGTTCACTGTGAGGAGAGCACAAGAACAGCGGTTATCTACTTTTCAACTGGTTGCTAGTATCATAACTACCTTCCAATATGGAGTTCCTCGTGCAGGAAGAGTGTAGATAATATTGCTGTGATCACCGCACTCAGAGGCGTAAAGATTGCGCTGTAAAGGGGGCCTTTCACTGATATGCACCAGGATTGGATGAAAAAGTTTGCGCCGGAGGCAAACACTCCCTAAAACCATTGTTCAATAATTTTGATTGTCACTATGCAGTGCAATATTCAGAGTTCCAAACCAGTTCGTTTCAAACAACTGTGTAGATGATCGACCAAGCTGGATTCAGGTGGACTTACTCCGTACAGGATGCAGGGGAACTCCCAGAACGAGGCGAGCTTCCAGATTTGCAAGTAGTTTGGCTCCAGGAAGAAGGCCATCACCGCGCACTGCAAGGTCGCCAAGAAGCACATCCATGTCGCCAGAGACAACGGATCAAGGTACGATTTGCAGACAGGCACCTGAAACCATTCGATGCAACACCGTCGGTTGATCACTCACCTAATTAAAAGGCTAAAGCCCCAGTAACTGCATGCTGAATCTTTGCAACGCAAGGCGGTTGCAAGCATATCCCTGGAAGTGGCTACCTGAAAGATGTACCAGATGGAGACGCAGACAGCATTTCCGACGAGATAGATCCCTCCTTTCGCCCAGTCGCTGCTTGGAGAGAGGAGCGCGCCGAGGAGCTTGGGGCCCTTGAAGAACGCCATGAACATTGCTCCGGCGAGGCAGATGGCGGTGCCGACGATCTTGGCGACGCTCCTCATGTTTCTGATATCCACCTTCTCTAACCTGCCCGAGCCGAATCGAAGGCGGGAAGTAAGAATTTGGTTTACTGCTACGGCCTATGTATGGGTGGGGTCACAATTCAATTCTAATGGGCTGTTCATGACGACATTCGAGGTTCCTTCGGTCCACCAAGCAAATAAGCCCATATGAATGAAAGAATTTATGTCTGGCCCAGTAGTCCAAAAAAACGCGAAGTGATGGGCCCAACTTTCCGCTCCAAGAAAGAAGGTGATGCCGGGGGCCCACCCAACTTTCCGCACAAAATAGAAAGGACAAAAACAAAAATTGTACACGTACCCGATGACAGCAGCGATGGCGAAGGTGATGCCGGGGGCGAGGTTGGTGGTGGCCCTCGCCATGGACGGCGACGCCAGGAGCAGCCCTTTGAGGTAGAAGTACTGCCCCGTCGCACTGTCCGATCGATTCAGAAGCACAAGAACAAACCACGGAGTGAGCCCAATTATGCCGCTGATGCCCGGAGGGAGAGATACAGCGTCGCAATTCGCAAGACCGAAATTCCCCTTGCTTCAAGAGGGCTGCGTACTCACGTGGCTAGGGAGGCGGCGAAGATGAGCGCGAATGCCCGGCCGCCGACGGCGAAGGGCCGCAGCGTGCAGCCCCTGGCGGCGAGCGAGGCGAGGAGGAGCGTGGCGGCGGCGATCCCCTGGCGGTAGGCGACGAAGACGATGGGGCGCATGCCGAGCCTGCTCGCCGTCTTGAGCGCCACGTCCACCAGCGCGTAGAACAGCTGCACCAGCACCATCCCCACGCTCGGCCCGTACCGCTCCACCCACGCGCCGCCGCCGCCGCCTGCCATGGCCGGCGAGCGAGATCCGGCCGCCAGCGAGCGAGGGAGAGAGGTGGGGAGAGATCGGGGTCGGGGCGCCCTGCGCCCACTCGGCTCGCGGCTTCGCCAGCTATGTAGGAGCATCCATGTGCGTGCGCGCGCTCGCGGACAGACTAGCCCGCGCGCTGAGTCAGCTGCGCCGCCGTCACTCTTGGGTTTGTTTATGTTTTGGGTGATTGTTTTCTCCTGCGGAGTTGCGTGGTCAGACCAGCCGTGGAGATAGAGAACGAATTCGTGGATACGCAAATTAAGTAACTTAGCAAGACAACAGTTCTAAATACATGTATCATGTAATGGGCCATGGCCTGCTGGATCTCAATCTCATCATGAATTAGTGCTTCCTGTCTGTGTCGAAGATGATTGATTTAGCTAGCAAACTTGCTCGATTTCTCTTCTTCTACTTGATCGCGTCGCCGTTTTACAGGTAGCATCTGCACCACATGTGCTGCGAGCAGCCGACCACCGCCGCATACTACAATACTGTATGCTACAGTCTACCTGTCACATCCAACCCTTCATCAGTATTGTTGCTTACGAATGCCACAATAAATCAGGCATCAACTTGCAGTGGCAAACAAAGACTGAAGAATTGAAAAGGGATATCCTCTGTTCCTCGATCAGCTGGGTGCTTGTGCGCGTGCTGCTGCTGCGTCTGCTAGCAGAGGTTCAGCCAGGGTGCCCTCGACGTCGAGCTGGGCGTCAGAGTCAGATCCTGCGATCCCGTCCGTCGAATTTTTGCTCTGATCCGGCGCCTTCCCCTTCCTCGCGTCCTCCGCTTTGCCCCACAGCACGACGTACAGGCCGGCGACGACAGCCGCGGCGCCCAACAAGCTGAAACGAAAAGCTTCTGTTGTCTCTCTCGCTGGTGCAGAATCAATCTGCCTGACAACAACGAAAAGATGATTTTTTTTTTCATTTTTGTGGTTCAGAGAAGAAATGTGCCTGCCAATGTGAAGCTCTTCGTGCAGAACGATGGCGGAGAGCGCGGTGGTGATGACGGTGCAGAGCGGGGTGAACATAGCCGAGTAGAGGGGGCCCCTCACCGAGATGCACCACGACTGCAGGTAGAAAACCACGCCTGACCCGAACACGCCCTGCAATTCGATCGTGCGCGGCATGGCTCCGTCAGTCAAGACCTCAGATTATTGCCTCTCCGGCTTCGAGTTTCTCGAGGAATGAAGCTGTGTGTACTCACGGAAAAGATGTAGCATGAGAGCTCGAAGAGGGAGTGGATCCTCCACGCGCTCCAGTCCGGCAGCAGGAACAAAGCGAGCGCCGCGGATTGCAGCGTGGACAGGAAGCAGGTACAGGCCGATAGGGTCAGAGGATCCACGTACGATTTGCGGATGGGAGCCTGAAATTCGAATGATCCTATGATTGTACATCGACTTACTACGTACATAGAAAAGGCAATGGTGCTTGATCAGCAACGTACGTCACAATATACTACCTCCGTTGCAAAATGCAGTTTTGTTCTAAGTCAAATTTCACTAATTTTGACTAAATTATAGAAAAATACAGCAACATCATATTAGATTATTAGTCTAATTATACCCGCCACAGATAATATAGTGATAGTACATTTATTTGGTATTGTAGCTACAACTTTAAAGCTAGAAAAGTTTGACTTAGAACAAAACTAAATTGACCTATATTTTGAAAGAGTTGAGTAATCTAAAACAACAAAATTTTAATATTATCAAACTACTTTCCAAATTTACCAGTTTCAACACGATTAAACATAAAATGGACAAAGTGTAGATTCCTTCAGTATATACATCATTAAAAAGTTTCTCACGCGATATATTGTCACTAACAAGAAAAATCATGCCGACTCAAATGAAAATGGTGTCCCAAAAATATGCGAATGAAAATGGTTGCTTGAAAAACCTTAGTGATTATTGAAATGTACCACTTTGAAAGTTATATTTATAATTAGCCTAATTGTTACTCAAAGTTGACAAGGTACGAATCCTTAAATATGTGTGTGACTTTTATATTGAAAGAAGAATTGCATGCTAATGAAAATGGATGCTTAGCACATTGACCTGCAAGATGAGCCAAAGGGACCAGCAGGAGCTGCTGCCGATGAGGAAGAGCGCTCCCATCACCCATTTATTGCTTGACGAGTGGATAAGCATGTACGAATTGTTGAGCGAGAGGCTCAGCAGCTTTGGGCCTTTGAAGAATGCAATCGTGATGGCTCCTCCAACACAGACTGCAGTGCCTAGGACCTTAGCGATGCTACTGGCTTCTTTGATATTCACTCTTTCTTGCCTGTTGATGAATTAGATGCATACGAAGGTAATATCAGCGATGCAGCATTTCAGAATCTCGCCAGAGAAATTGGACTATCTACCTATCATAGCAGTTTTCTACATGAGCTACTTTTTCTGTCAGCCACAAATTTTCTGTCGCCTGGAAGATACAGGTAGGAAGAAAACAGAAGTATTGTGCCGGGAAAGGTGATATTTTTCTCTTAAAAAAGTAAGATTATTAGATCAAAATTCAAGCAAACAACATAGATAGTCCAACATGTTTCAGGTTTCTATTCTTTCAGGCGTTATATGTTTCATTCATGTTTCTATGTACATTGGACATTAGCCTAGCTTCAACTTGAGCATCTGGACTTGACTTTCCAAAACGTCTGCAAAATAATTGGATGTACAATGATCACGCAGGCATGCAGCTTTAGGTGCTGACAAAGCTAGTTAGAAGAGATCGAGTTCAAACTCACTGATGATCGTAAAAGACAAAAGAGCAGGCATCCATGTGACGAGCTAGATGACATGCCATCCCATGTCGTTATACAATAAATATCACGCAACTAGAGAAGAAAAATTGACGCCCCCTTGTGTTTGTTAGTGGCCTTCTTAATCATTGACCCACTGTGAAGTCTTTAGCAATCGGACGATTAGTGAAATTTGTAGCCATCTAGGGAATCAATCAACACTGGTATACTGAAAAAGAAAATAGTTGAGGACGGCAGGCCTGTTTTCTATTCTAGGTAATTACCCAACGGCTAATGCCATGGCGAAGGTGATCGCCGGTATCAAGTTCGTCATGGTCGTGGCCAGCGACGACGTCCCTAAGTGCAGCCCTTGGTAGCACAGGTTCTGGTTCACTGTTGCTCTGTTGCACAAAATTAATAACTATCCAAAACAGAGGAAGCAAAAATGATGGCTATAGTTGGAGTTGGCTACTACATTCCCGTGGAGTGAGCAAGCAAGATTTCGTACCCAAACAAAGCTGCCGTAAACACCAAGAAGAAGCCTTTCATTCCAAGTCTCATCTCCTTCACCATGCTCCTGATCATCAATTCAGGCCGGTTTCAGAAAGAATCACAACCAAAATTACATAACGCTGAAGAAGAGTGCGCGTGCGCGGCCATGAGCAGCTCTGGGAGGGAGGAAAGAGGCGGGGGAGCACCATGTAACACTGATCGATCAGATCCTACCGGTTGGCTACGACGGCGATGGGAGCGAGGACGAGGGTGGCGACGGCCTGCCTGTAGACGACGAAGACCATGGGGCTCATCCCGCCAGTGAACGCCGCCTTGACCCACAGCGTCATGGCCGCGAAGATGCACTGCGTGGCCACCATCGCCGCGCACGGCTTGTACCCCTCCGCGGCGGCGCAGATGCGGCCGCCGGCCATGTGTCCGGCCGGCCAGGCACCGGAGTGGAGAGGGAGAGAGAGAATCGCGAGCTTGCGATCTACGGAGTGCTGCGTGTACTGATCAGCTCGCGGACTCGCGCTTGTGCTCTGCTCACTCTGTTCTTCACTTATTCTCTGCTTGGGAGTTGGGAAGGGAGTGACTACAATCCGGTTGGGCAGCGCGCGGTCGGCGTTGGATCGGCGGATAGCCACGCGCCCACGCGCACCACATCTTGCCGTTGGTTGGTGCAAGAAAAACAAAATTTATACTCCGTGCTCTCTAGCAATTTTATACAAATGTTGTTGGATAATATTTTGAGAAATTATTTGTATAATATTTTAGGTAAAATATATTTGATCCATGAATTATCTATCTATATAGTCTAATTTAGCTTCTTTGATGTTGATGTGGTGCCCCATGAAAGGCTGACGTGTTGTCGTGCTAGCTAAAGTACAGTCAAAATCAAAATAGTTGAGAACCAAAAATAATCAGAATTTAAAATAATTAAGGGATATGAGTAATATTCGGATTTTATACATGATCAGGGATGAAAGTCTGGCTAGAACGATACACGATTTTTTTCCAGTTTTTCAACCACATCGAACCCAAGCTAGACCGATGATGGTGGATTGGCGGTGGATCAATCTAATTGCTTCTTGGGACCCAAAACTACTGCTCGGGCCTGGCCCGATAAGGGTCTTGATGGATATAGTTGGGTATAAATTCAAGGAAGCCCAGGCAGGAGCCCAGCAGGACGAGGAATATGTGTGTGGAAAAAGTTCTATTTACCTCCCTGGACAATGATCTCAATTTGCGTTTCCTCCCTGAACTCGAAAACCGTCTGAACAGGCTCCTGAACTTTCAAAACCGGACACGTGACCTCCCTCCGCTAAAAACAGTCCGGTTTTGTCCTACCTGGCGCCAAGTCAACTGTCTTATGTGGCGCCACGTCAGCTTTGAGTAGGTAAATTGAACTTTGCATGATAGTTAAAGGGATCACATGGACTTTATAAAAAATATATATTTTTTAAAAATATATACAATAAAAAACTATATACAATTAAAAATCTTCAAATCCATTTTCATCTTAGAAAATTCATAGACTTGTTTTAGATCGAAAAATTATGAAACTAGTTTCATATTTTTTTTTCTAAAATCATGCTCCCTTGTAGTATCTAATTTTAAATATTTAAATCTTTATCGAAATAAACCTTTCAAAAGTAAATTTTTTCTTACAAGATGTATACAATTAAAAATCATAAATTTTTATTTAAACTTAATTTTCTAAAATCATGTTCTATCTCCCATCTTCTAATTTGTGTTACTTAATTTTTATAGTCTCTTTTTTGTTTTTATTTGCTAGTAGGTACCCTTGTTATCTTGCATAATTTTCTTAACTTTTGTGTTATAAAATCTGTACAATTATACATCCTGAGTCTCATTTGAATATAGAAAGTGAGTGTCGTATTTTTCTATGAATCTTCTAATATTGAACTAGATTTTAGGATTATTTTTATTGTATGTATTTTTATGAAAAATATTATTTTTGGTAAAGTTTATTTAACCCCTCGAACTATCATGTATAGTCCAATTTACCTCCCTCAAAGCTGACGTGGCGCCACGTAGGACGGTTGACTTGGCGCCACGTTGGACAAAATTGGACTGGTTTTATATGAGGGAGGGCACGTGTCCGGTTTTGAGAGTTCAGGGAGTCTGTTCGGACGGTTTTCGAGTTCAGGGAGGAAGCGCAAATTTAAGTCATTGTCCAGGGAGGTAAATATGACTTTTTCCTATGTGTGTATGTCAGCCTTGTGACGTGGGCCATTTGGTGGTACTAGCAGGCCTAGGCCTTGTTTACTTATCAAATATCACCCCCAAATTCTACTGTGTAAAAAAGAAAATTTTCATCCCATCAAAATATCGGCATATGCATGGAATGATGAAATCAAAAACTAATTGCACAGTTTTATTATACTTTACGAGACGAATATTTTGAGATTAATTAATCAATATTTAGACAATTATTTACAAATACAAACGAAATGCTACAGCGAGCATTTATTATCAAACTCTAAAATTTGGGTGTCCCAAATTGAGATCTAAATAAGGGCCTAATAGAAGCGGAAAACCCAAACGGAAACGGCCGGCACACAGCAGCGTGCAGGTCAGACATGACCAGCCAAACTCCCATGACAAAAATGGTTATGCAGTGCACTGCCACTGCACCAATGATACAATGCCACCCCGAGACTGCTGACACAGACCATGAGAACCGTGATGAGCTCTCAAGCGGGCTACCAACTGCAAAATCCCCGCTACTTCTCCGCCGGATCGCCGCCCGCCCGCAGGAGCGGCTCGGCGATGCCATTGCCGGCGTCGAGGTCGACAGCGCCAGCGGGTCCACGTAGGACCTGCAGATGGGCACCTGCAGGATGAGCCAGAGCGACCAGCAGGAGCTGCTGCCCACGAGGAACAGCGCGCCCATCACCCACCGGCTCACCGCCGGCGAGTGGAGGAAGGCGTGCGCCAGGTCGTCGCCGCCGGTGAGCAGCTTCGGGCCCTTGAAGAAGGCCATGGCCATGGCGCCGCTCACGCAGACGGCCGTGCCGAATATCTTGGCCAGGCTCCTCGGCCTCCTCACGTCCACCTTCTCAAGGCTGTCGAGTGCATCATCAGATATGCATGGAGGCATATATATCAGAAAATATCAGATTCAGATGACTGTGGCAGTAACTTCAGGTCTTCATCACGGTTTTCGCACAAATTTGTAACAAGCAGATTTAATTTCAGACGAAATTTAACATGGCATAGTTTGCCAAGTCACGAAACATGCATGTGATAGATCTGGTTGGAGACGATCCATTGCATCGGTGGCATATTCCGGGATCTAGCGAGCGTCCCGACATAATTTAGCATATGGCATGCAGGAGCGCATGAACCTTCCAATCATTTTTGTCTTAACTGAAAACTACGAAGCAAGCTGGAAAGTGTCCTGCACATTGGAAAGAAGAAACATGGAGCTAGATGCTTCTGGATGCTGACAAAAGGTCAGACAGTGGAGTACCAAATTTCACCCCAAAATTTACTATGCAAAAAAAAGATTCTCATCACGTCGACACATGCATGGAGTACTAAATATTGATGAAATAAAAAACTAATTACATAGTTTTATTGTACTCTGCGAGACGAACATTATAAGCCTAATTAATCAATTTTTGGACAATTTTTCATACATACAAACGAAATGCTACAGTGGTGCAATGATGACGAAATGACCCCAAACCCCCAACTTTGAACCCCCTATTTTGCATCTAAACAATGCCTAAGTATGTATGCATGACCTGGAGCTTTATTCCAAATAAACAATCATATAGAAACTATGATGTGACTAGGTGCCAAGTAAGCAAGCTATCGTGTTATACCGGAAGTCATGATCTGTTCAATAACCACAGCTGAAAATAAATAACCAAATTAAAGCTTTCTTTCGATCCCATGTAGTAGGTTCCTTTATTGATATTTTGGGGGAATTTGAGTCCTTATATGGATTTTGGAATGCATGAATTGCACAGGAATAATCAGTTCAGAGGCAGCTTGAGAACTTGATCCCTTCAAGAAGAGGTGTGACCTGGTTTGTTACCCCGGTAGTAGTAGGCAGCATCAAAAGTGTTCATGTACGTGGCACAAATGCATTATTGAGTGAGGTGGCCCGTTGGTCCCGGGCACCGGCTTTTGCTCAAACAGGTGCAGGCGTGCAGCCATGGTGGCAGTTTGCAGAGAAACAACACCCTACCAATTCACTTGCTACTTGGATTGATGGAGCTCAAACGAATTCTCTGTCAGGGACTCACCCGACTGATGCAGCCATGACGAAGGTGATGGCGGGGATCAAGTTGGTCATGGCAGTTGCCATCGATGACGAGCCCAGATTCACCCCTTGGTAGTACAAGCACTGGTTCACTGTTGCCCTGCCGCATGAATAAAGTTGATGTCAGATCCCACAAATAAGAATCTGAAAAAAAAAAGGTTCCACTACTCTGTAAACGAATATTTGGCGAACTGATGTAGATCAATCGGCAACAAAAAGGCTTCTGTGATCGATCTTCCAACCAGCCTTAGTATCGCTGCTATTTTGCATACCCGACAAGAGACGCGACGAAGACCAAGGAGAAGCCTGCCATTCCAAGGCACACCATCTCCTTCATCTTCTTCCTGCAGATCACCAATCACAACCGACGATCATCAGAACCAGTAGTGAAACACGTACGGTTGATTTGACACACGATTATACAGGGAAGTTCTGTCAGAATTTAATTATGCCGGTGAAGGAATATGCACCGTACCTGTTGGCGGCGATGACGATGGGGACGAGGAGAACGGTGGCGACGGCCTGCCTGTAGACGACGAAGACCAGGGGGCTCATGCCGCCGGTGAACACCGCCTTGGACCACAGCGCCAGGCCCGCGTAGATGCACTGCGTCACCACCATGGCAGCGCACGGCTTGTACTCCTCCATGGCGGCTGCAACGCCGGGCGGGCGCCGCCGATGCCGGTTGGTTAGCTTCGCTTAGAGGCTCGATCTTGCACGGTGCTCAAGAGTTACGAAGGCCCGGCATATATATATGGCCAATTTTCCTCATGGACATTCAACTTTTTTCGAATGGGCCAAAACACACCGCAAACGACGAAATTGGTCCAGTACCATTACAAAATCGTGATCGTTTGTTGTAGGACACCGCGACGATTATAATATCGATTTCTCTGATTTGATGAGAAAGAAGAGGTAGAAAAAGATCATTTTACCCTCGAGTGAATTGGGGCCCGTGTGTCAGCTCTATCTTCTTCTCGTGGACGAGCGAGGGAGTGGCGCGGCTCTCGCCCTCGCCGTCGACAAGGAACCACACCCTCGCCCTCGTCGCCGGCCAGGAACCTCTCGTCCCGCGCCAGCCTTGCCAGCCCTAGAGCGGTGCGCGGAGAGGAGCGTCGCATGGATCTCGCGGTTGAGCACGTGCAGCTCGGCCTCGCGCATGCGGGAGGGGGTGGGGTCGGTAGCGGGTGCGGCGGAGGGGAGGCGGATGGAGGCCGCCAGGCGTAGGGAGGAGGTGCCGCCGAGGTAGAGGATACGCGTCGGCTCTTGATGTTCACCGAGACGAGATCGGTTTCGTCCATGGCTGCCGCTGCCTCCCGCGCAAGCGGCGAAGGTGAGGGCGAGGTCCGCCGCCACGACATCCCGATCGCCGTGGTCCTGCTCGACCACTGGGACCACATCGCCGATGCCGACCACCGCAACGCCACCAGCGTCCACGATGAGCACCGGCTTGCCCATCTCGGTGACCTTCTGCGCCGCCGCCAGCCCGCACGGCCTCTCTCACCTCTCCGTCGACTGCCACGCCTAGATCTGGACCCCTCGGACGCGCTGCTGGCGCCCAGGGTCGTCAGCACGGACGCCGCCGACCTCATCCTTCTCCGCGTCCCCTGGAATACCCACGACGGAGGGAGGAGGCGCCCACCTCCACGCATATGCACCATCCGAAGATACAAAGGACTGAAGGAGGAAGAGACGGAGAAGAAAAGAAAACGAGCTGACATGCGGGTCCCACTTTCTGGAGGGCAAAATGGACATTTCCCGCACTTTCTCTCTCCCCAAATCAGATATATTCTTAATTTAATCATTGCGGTGTGTTAGAGCAAAGAATCACGATTTTATAATGGTACCTGGCCAATTTCATCGTTTGCGGTGTGTTATAGCCAATTCCGAGAAATTTTGATGTCACGTAGTAAAATTTGCCTATATATATAGCAAGCAGGAGAGGAGTGGCAGATCGACTGGCACACAACACAGGTCACAGGGAGAGGCCGCCTGTGGTTGTTAGCTCAGAGCTGTTCCTGCATGTGCTCGATCACAGGGTAGAGCGTATTTTTGGACATTGGACGTGATTGCTATCATACAAGGGATCTGTTGTTAAGTGGTTGCATATCACAAATGTTTCTACGGACATGTGGTCACATGGTAGCTAGCTGACTTATGGAACTTGGAAAGTTGGCATGGTGTGTTCATGGTCTTAGGGGCTTCTTCGGAACAGTGGCAGTATGGGTATAAGCCAAATTAACGTGCTTCTGGTGAGCACCCGAATCGGTCGGCTTAACACTAGAATTCAAAATATTGGATTCAATTGGCCCATTAACCCATGCTGATTTTAAGAAACATAAGTATTAAAAAATCATATATAAATTTGGATCCAGAGCTAACCAAAATTGATGATCTTTGATCTCTCTAACTTGTCTACATATTTAATAAAGGACATATGTAGACACTTTCTTATCTTTGTCTAATTGATATGTTACCAGAAAAAATTTAAAAATATTTCAACCTCTAGATTTCTTAAAAGAAGGTCTTGGTTAAAAAAATTCAAGAGCTATGCTATGATGTTTGAGTACTTTTGGATGACGTGAAGTGTGTCTGGTGTTGTACGGGTTAAAAAAACTTATATCTTCTTAATATAATGATATGTAGCTCTCTAGAATGTTAAAAAACTAAATATGATGGTAGTTTGCATTCGATTTCAAATGAAAAATTACAATTATCCAAGATCCAAGCTACAAGAGCTCTTTTACGGTGCGCCAGACTAGACTTAAAAATGACGGGTATATAGATTAATTGTATGGCCGTGTTTAGTAGTATAGATAATATGAAGTAAGTAGTACAGGTAGTATAGGGTTATTATGGGGAAAAACAGAATGACAAATATGTAATTTTGACATATCTTTAATTTTGGAATGGCAGATATGTAATTATGACATATCTTTAATTTTTAATTTTATTATTTCTATTTCTCCTACTTTGCCTCATTTTTATTTGTATGACAGCACGGAGTCCGGCGGCCTGGGAAAAAATAAATTTTTTATGTTACCATAATACCCCTGCTAATATCTAGTTTATACTACATACTACCACCTGCTAGTATGGAGCACCGTAAAATAGCTCGCTCCTACAAGAGTTATCACAGAAGATTTCTTCCTGTCTCTGCTGGATTGAGGTCCTTGTCGAATTTAGGCTCGATCTCAACATTTTTTTCTTGAAAAAGGGCAGGGGCACTGCCATTCATTTAAGGAAGAAAGCAAGGAAGGTCCAAATAACAGTTAAGTCGATATTATATCCCTATGTCTTCTAACAAGTCGTTCATTAGTTTGTTCAACATGGCCACGAGAGGAGCAAATTAGATCTTGATGCAATGAAACGGTGATCCCCGCAAGGAAGAAAAAGAGCGTGGGCACAAGTGAAAGTGTATGCGAGAAGGGAAGGGGAAAGGAACTTGTTTCTTCCATTCCATCCTTGTGGCAAGACATTCTCGACCTCTTTGCGTACGCTTTCTCCTATTTCATCAAAAGAAAAACAAAACTCATATAAGAGCTTGCACCATTGTGATAGGTTAGACATTTGCATAAAGATCAATGCAATCCACTACGAACATATACAGCCCTCTGTGTGCTCATTGTAGTCTAGGCGATCTTGCTGTCGATTTCGATCCCCTGGTCACAAAACACCTCCTTGCGTGCTGATCCAAGTTACCAATCATTGACAGTACGGATACTAGTTTACTACCACTATCATTTGCCTGTAGATTAGAGGAACTATGAGTACTAATTTACTACTACCACCACCACCGTTTGCTTTTAGATTAGAGGAACTATGAGTACTAATTTACTTCAACTACTACCATTTGCTTGTAGATTAATCTGCCCAGCTGTCAGATTACAAGAGAGGATTAGAACTGCTCAGCTCACAGGTGTACAATTAAAGGGATATTTTATTTTTCTTAATTTTTGCCATTTTGCCGAGTATCCATATAAAATTTCTTATTTGTTGGGAAAATTTTCTGTTTCACTTGAACTAGGACCCCGAGTAGTACCCATTCAGTTTCAATATTAATCCGGGTTCAGTGATCGAAGGTAACAATTATTGGTTTGGTTGTATGATCACCGTCCACAGGGTGTAGAGTGAAGCCATACCCAATATGTCTTGGTCTCCACATATACAAGCCCAAGCACTCTTAAAGTAGACAATTATTTTGCCAAAAAAAACATGGATGTGATACCACATAAATTAGTGCCAAATTCATGCCTCACCAGAATAGACAGATACCGTATCAGCATCCCATATGAGTGTCTTTTGTGATCAGAAATACTCCGTGAGAAATTAGCGGGTTCGGCCGCGCTTGCTCAGTGAACACCATGAACTAATTTCCCTTTCATGGGTCAGAGAAGCTGCGAGTACTCCGGGCGGAGGTTGATTGACAATTCTAGAAAAGCCTAACCTGGCTTTGTCCTGCGGACATCTAAATGATGATATGGAAGCCGCGTATAATAAGCCAAGATCTCTTGAATTATGGGAATTTTCGAAGCCAAGCCTGATGGCCCCTAAGTTTTTTGAAAGTACAATTATTGGTTTGGTTGTAGGGTCACCATCCTGTGGATTCTCGAGTGAATCTTGGATCTCCACACATATAACCCCAAAGCTTGATAGCCCCTGATAACTTATATATTTTGTAAGGTTGGCACACAATTACTTTAAGAAATCATGGATCTGATATATATATAAACTAGTAACATGGGCAAACATCATATAGTCGACATCTCAATGAATGCCTTCTCGTAATTAGAAATACTATGTAGGAAACGAAAATAGCTGGTTGGCCAGCCGCATTAGCTCGATGGTGAACACCATGAATCTCCCTTTCTTGGGTGGAGCCTGATTGCCACTCCGAGAAAGCCTCGCCTGATTTTGCCCAGCCGGCGCCGGACAATCTATCTATTCCGATGACGAAAGCCGCGCGCGTATATATAATAAGCCAAGATCGGGTTCGGATCGCAAGCATAGCAGCGTGTGGCTTCCAAACGACGAAGGCCCGTTGGCTGTGTTTAGTTCCCGATCAGGGAATGTGAATTTTGGTGAAAATATCGCATCGGACACTGTAGCGTATTGTAGCACTTTTCGTTTGTTTGTGGTAATCGTTGTTCTATCATGACCTAATTAGGCTCAAAAATTCGTCTCGTCGTGTACATCAAAACCATGTACTTAATTTTTTTTTATTTACCCACGTTTAGTATTGCATGCATGAAGAGAGAATTTGATGTGAAAGGTGAATAGCAAAGTTTGGAGAGAGAATTTTTAGCTTTTCAAGGCCATTGTATATTTTCCGGCAAGCGAAGCGAAGCGAAGAGACCGCCGGTGGCCGGGCCGACGGCGCAGCTTGTCCGTGGGCTCGCTCGCTCAGCGCCATCCGGAGTCCATTGGTTCTGAGACGGTTCGTCTTTGGTCTGATGCGGGGGGCCAGCGGCCGGTAGGTGGCCGGGTAGATCCACAGGCCACCATGCAATGCAAATCATATAAGCAACCTAGCTTAAGGCCCAACGAGGCCCACTAACGTTCCCATCTTTTACCTCCGCGCGCCTGCCGCCCCCTCCGCCGTCCAGGCCGACGGCTCCCACCGCCGCGCCTCCCGCCCACCGTTCGCCCCTGGCGCGTGACCCGTCCTACCTAATCCGGTGGCCTCGTCGCCGCCGCCTCCTTCCTCGCGCCGTACGACCGCCGCCCTCGCCCCTTCGGTCGCCGCCTCGCCTCCGTCGCCGGCCGCACCGTCACTACCGTTGGACCTTCCCTTCTTCCCCCTCTTTTCTTCTCTATGTCTGGCGGCCATTGGAACCCGACAACTCCAACAACCCCAAAACCCTAACCTCCGCCGCTGCCACCGCCCGCGGCCGGCGGTGCCCTCGCCGCCGAGCCGCCCCTACCCGGCTCCCGTCCCTCCGCCCTCGCCTTCTCCTGGCGCACGCCGTCGGTCGAAGGTGAAAGAAGGAGATCGTGCGGCCGACAGTGCCCACGCGAATCGTCGAGTGATTCTGGAAGCGTTCCCGTGCGAGAGTCGCGGCGCTGGACTTGCTGGGGGTACCCAGGCTGAGGGTGGGCCTTTTTCCAGGCAGCACGCGGACGCGGGCCGCGTGGCGAGCATATGGGCGCGGTCCATCCGTCATCCTGGCAGCAGGAATCTGGGCTCGCTCGGAGTTGCTGGGCCTTGTGGATCCCCCGCATGCTCCCCACGACGACGACGGCCCGCGGGCACGCTCTCGGCTCGGCTCAGGTCCGCCGCAGTGCTTCTCCTTCCTGCGGATTTCTTGTTCCTCGAGGCAAAACCCCTCTTTTGGGCTTGACGGGACCAGAACCCACGAAACAAGAGACGCGAGGCCGCCGGGCAAGTCGCCGTCTCGCCAGCGTCAGCGACACTTCTGTTTATCGTTAAACAACAGCACAAGCGTGGGTCGCATCGACTACACCCTACTAAGTACTAAACTCGCTAGATCCCAGTACATTGCAATAGACCTGCTGCAGGCACAGTCGAGGGCTCCAAGCGGACGCAGAACGACGCAGTCAACCTCAGGCATATGCATCCCCATCGAGCCAACGACGACGCGCAACGCCCCCCGGCCCGTCGAGAGGGCTGTGTGGAAGCCACGGAGAGCGAGAGGCCGTGCTGCCGCCTGCCGGTGGCCGGTGCACGTAGCGCTCACGGCGGCAGCTGCGCGATCTCCCTGGCCTAGAGGGGCAATAAAAGCGTGGCCGATAGAGGCAGCGGCGGTGGCGGATCTAGGGACATATTTTACCTATGGCGAATCCATGCATGGATGAGACATTGCTGTCTCAATGGAGTGATTCGCCATCGGCACCTATGGCAGCCGTCATGGCTTGCCACATAGGTAGCTCCGCCACTGGGCAGCGGCCGCGTCGCACCGGCGCGCTGCTGGGAAGAAAATGAGTAAATGAATGGTTGGGGGTGGTGGTTCCGCGCTGTTTTCAGGGCGGTTGATCGCGGACAGAGGCCTTCCACAGAAATATATACGGAGGAGTATACATACTGTTATACTGGTTATTATGAGGTGGGAAAGAATTGAAGATGCTCCTAGTTGATCGATGTGCCTGGTGTCCTGGCCACGACCCTAATTCTTTGAATGTCGCGCACAGTACCGGTACAGCTAACACATGCTTTTCGGGTCCAAGACTACAATTGCGGGGCACCGATCTCACCTTTTCGTTAAATAGTTGATTATTAGGACAGTCACAACTCATAATGTCTATAGATAGTGTTTATAATATCATGTTAGCAAGATATTATTTTAGACATTGTATTCTTCGATCCATGATGATTTTCAGTGTGGGTCCTCAATAAATTCATCATCGCTCTTCTCCACCAATCATATTTATTTTTTTATCTATAATAAAGACACTATCATCTTCCAACCCATACTTGATAGTGTCATGCGCATAGATTCTCGTGTAGAAGCTGGGTCTTGTATGAGACCACGTCTCTTGCTCTTTTCCTTCTCTCTCCTATTTAATGTAGCGCCACATAAGTCAATAAAAATCATCTTAGTTGGAGGGATGAGACCGCCCTTTAGCGGCATGGGTTCCTGTCATGCTACTTGAAATGGAAAATTTAATAGAGATAGAGAGAGTTTTGGTCGCTATTTGGCCTATCACTAGGCAGAGCAGGGATGGTAGTAGGTCAGATTTCCTCGAATCTCGCTAGACGAACCCTTGTCCTTCGCCCTGATTGGCTGAGACGACTGTGCACATGGAGACTTTGAGAGTAGAGAGAATTTACTCGAGTAGGAATCTCAAGCAAATTGGGTAAGTACCTAGAGACCGTAGAGTTTACTCTTTATATCTTTTCTAACAGAAATATTAGAAATTTTGATCAAAAAACACCCTCCAATAGCCATTCTTCAATTGGATATCCAAATATAGATATCATTTATTCCGGATTTCTCGCTATCCAAAGATAGATAGCGAGATGACTTTCTAGACTGCGCATAAGATAAAAAAGCTACTAAAAATATAAAGATATAGAAAATAATTTTTACTCAAATGACTTTCTAAATTATAATTTAGGAAGTATATTTTAGAGCATCTCCGAGAGATTAGCTAAAAAGACTAGTCAAATTTATTGATTTAGCTACTCAGAGCATCTCCAAGAGACTAGTCAAATCGTTTTTCTAAAGTTAAATTTAGCTATTGTTAGAGAAAAAATGTTTCCAACAGACTCTGTAAATGACTCTCCAAATTTAGTGGCTCTCTATCTCACCTCATTCGCTAGTCATTTTTAGCTAGCCTACTTCACTAGCCATTTTACAGAATCTGTTGGATTGACTTGTTATTTGTTAGTCAAATCTATTTTTGAGAGTAGCTAAATCAGTAAACTTGACTAGTCTTTTTAGCTAATCTCTTGGAGATGCTCTCAAAAGAATAGATTTGACTAACAAATAACAAAATAATCTAACAGATTATGTAAAGATGACTAGTGGGATAGGCTAGCTAAAAATAGCTAGCGAATGACTAAATTTAGATGACCATTTACAGAGTTTATTGAAAACGTTTTTTCTAACAATAACTAAATTTAACTTTAAAAAATGATTTCACTAGTCTTTTGAGATGCTTTTGGATAGGCACTTATAGCCCCTCAGAATTCAAGCTTGACGGTGGCGACCGGCGACAGACACGTTTCGCTCGTAGCATTCCATTCTTTAAACCAGAGCTGTGTATGCCTGTATGGCATTTAAGCTTGATGACCGCGACGCAATCCACTCGGGAAAAAGGAAGGAGTGGTTGCGATGTAGTACGCCGCAGAACACACCATGCGCTTGCCACGTACGGATACGAAATAGTACAAGACGTTAGTTTTGGTCGAGCATAACCACGGTCCACGAAAATGAAAGAAGAAACAGCGATTGCTTGAGCATGCGCATGTGCTGCCGCGTCAGACGACGGGCAGCGGCCGTCTGTAACTCCAAGGTCGCCAGCGTCCGTACGTGCACTTTACAGGAGTCACGTACTAGAACATTTCCGGCCGGTTCCTGTTCCGCATGTAATCCTGTGTTTAGCTGGCCTCCTCGTCCCCGTGTAAAGGGCGTGTTTCTTTCGCATTTCGAAATATATTTTCAAAGAAAATCTTACACGAAGTATTAAATAAAGTATATTTACGGAATCCTTGTAGGGTTGGATGTAACTTTGCGCGACGAATCTAATGAGCCTAATTAGTCCATGATTTACTATAGTAATACTACAGTAATCATCATCTAATCATGCGGTCGAAGACCTCATTAGATTTGTCCTGTGAATTAATCCGGGGTTGTAAAGATAGTTTTGTAAACTGACTTTAGTTAGGGCAAGTACATTGGTGCCGTCTGATAGACGGTCTCATGCAGTGACACGTAATCTTGAATCGACTTATCAGACAATATATACAATAGATTGTTATTTTTAGTTGTCTCATAGTAATACACTTCCCCTTAATTAATGGGAAAATAAAAAAATATTATTGGTTGCATGGCAATAAAACTCTTACAATGGTGGAGAAGTCGTCTCATAGTCCTAAAATTTAGCTCATGAGGCTTCTCTCACCTTGCTCTTTCTCATCCACATCAGTAAAAATCCTACGTAGCACTGCATGAGATGACCTATGAGATCGCTTACGTGCAACAATGTAACTGCCCTTAATATCCTTAATTATTGGTCAAACGGGTTGAAAAAAAATTCGTCCCAAACAAACACGCGCAAAGTCCAGTCCGTGCCAGTTACCGCAGCCGTGCGCACGCAGACGCAGGACGCGCCGCGAGAGATGCGCTGCCCGGAATTTCCGTGCCCCGCGTATACAACGGTTAATTTGGCTCTCGAGACGTTTCAATGCTGATTTTTTGTTTTAGGACACTAATCAAGTAGATATTTGCGGGTGGATACTCTTCAACTATAATAATTTACTAACAGATATTTGAGCTAATATAATATTATATTTTATGAGAGGGGAGAGAGAATTGTGATGAATAGACTAAAATGCCCATCAGTTTTGTGAGGTTAAGTGACATATAGAGTTCGTTTCTTTTGTGATTTCATGCATACGGGTGTCATCCATAACCGTGATAGCATCAGCGGCAGCCAGCGGGCCTGTCCTACAGTCCGCGATTGAGATCAGGGGCACTATCGTTATTTTTGAAGTACTCCCTCCGTTTTTAAATATATGACGTTTATATAAGCAAATTAGTTTATTTTTGAACTAAATAGCTTGTCCTAAATGACATATATTTAAGAAGTAGTATTATCTCTTCTTCAGACTAAAACTCATTATTTTAATTGACATGGTGTCTATAAGTAATTAACCAAAAGTCCACCAGTAAAGACAAATATGAGTAGTGTTCGGTAGAAAAAGCGACAGAGTAAAATTACCCCAGATCGATCCAACTTTCTGCGGACCGTACGTGTCCTTGGGTCCGGTGCACGAAGAACCGCACAGGTTTCAGGCGGCCGGCGCTGGCCACTAGTAACGCTGGACAAAGGCGCCGGCCCGCGCCGTCTTCAATGACGATACGATCCGTACCGGCCGCCTCCTGCAGCACCCTGCGCTCCCGCTTGCCTGCCTGATTGGCTCGAATCTCGTTGCCCCGGTGCGAGCGGTGCTGGCCCGGGTTCCCTCCCTCCCTGCCCGCCTGCCTGCCTGCGTGCCGAATTAATGCGGGCGAATGCGGCATGCAACCACGAGCGCCCCAGCCGACGCCGACCCCGACCGCCCGGCCGGTGAGCGGCTGGCCTCTCGCCGTCGTCTCGACCTGCCTCAGGCGGCCTCAGCCGCACGTGCCAGATCGACTAGCTAGCTAGTTGGGTTTACCTCACCCGTATCCGTCGTCCGCACGGGGTAAAAGCTCCGATTATTCCCCGACGCGACGCCATCGCCAACGCCTAACCGCCGACTACGTGCTCGCGCGCACGCGGTCGGTGACGGCACCGGTCGGTTTCCTTTGCAGTTCGGCTGCGCAACGAACCGGAAGGCGACCGACGACGGCCCGCACCCCCACCCCCCCCCCCCGACACGGACGAACGCGTGACACCGCCCGCCGCCTGCTGCGCGCTGTTAGTTACGCCGCATGGGACTGTGCTGCCAGGGGTGAGAATGGATTATTGTCCTCACGTTTCTTTACAATTTAATCTGGTTAATTTAGCTTAAAAACTAAATAGTATTTTGGTATGACTCTAATTTGATATGATGTTTAAAACTAGCAAGGTGGTCCGCGTAAACAACGCGGGAGCTAGCTTTTTTATGCTAATAACTTGGTGGATGTTTACACGCTAATACATCGATGTGAATAGATTTTTTCATTGGCATTGTTTTTCTATATGGCCCAAACTCTTTTTTTACAATCATGCTATTTTGCACGGAATATAAATCCACGATAAAATAAAAACACCTTATATACAACATAGTTTTTAGTATTTATTCAAGTACTATAGCTTTATATTATCTTATAACATAAATTTGCGTCACAGATTTTTACATATGTGATAATTTTTTTTATATTTTACAACCGTGTAGAGGTTCCTTATAGCAACGTACAACTAATCACAACTACTATACCCATCCCTACTTCTACCGCTCATGTTTTTTTTGTTCCCAAGTTTCCGGTCCTTTTCTTTTGGTTCCTGCTTCCCGACACAATGGTGAAATTGAGCTGAATAACAGTGAAAGATGAAATGTTCTCTTCTCCTCATAACATAAACAATCTTAACTCCAAATTTGAATATAAATTTTATACAGTTTTTATTAATGCTCAATATTCTTCTGAAATCGACTTTGGCATGTATGTCTCCCTAGCATTCACTATTTTTTTTGAAAGAAGCGCACAACAAATTTGCCACCCACTTATGGATGAGCATACAACACATCCTTACAATTTGGATAAGACATAATGTTGTTGCCGTTGACTGCTCCTCGATGGGCAAGAATTGTTATTTGTGGGATGTTTTTATTTATTACATAACAACTTCAGCAGATATTCACTTCACCTCAGGCACAAAGCTCCTCTCTTACATATCTATCTTCTTTCAGCCCTCTTTCTTTAATCCAAAATATGCACAACGTTACCATAGTTAGAGTCGAACAACGAAAATAATCCTTAGTTTTTGCACTTTCTTTGGTAACGTAGTTCCACTGCAAATTTGATTATTTGATGGCACACCCATGTTGATGCTATGCTATTTTTTTTTTATTTTTATAAGAGGAAAGTGTGCATAATTAGAAACCCAACTCTTATGTAAACACAAACTCTTATGCTATGGTTATATGATTTGGTTGTTTGTTTTAGATATTGACTCTTTAATAATCTAGACCGTTAGATCATCATAAAATCCAACGATGCTATATGTATTTTTTTTCTTTTTTTGTCAAGTAATTTCTAAACCTATTGACGAATATGGTGGCTTATTTTATATAAATTTTGACAATAAAAATAAGATAATAGATACAAAAATTGTAGAACTAAAGGTCGGGCCAACACTCTATAAGATGTAAAATTTGACCTTTTGATATGTTAATTAATTAGGCAATTAGAGACCACGAACACATAGAGCTCGTCGAATACATTCTGTTTGACTAATCACATGAGTTATTTACAGTTTAAATAATGGAGTTACATTTATCCCTCTGACGCCCCCCTCCCCTGCTCTCTCTCCTCCACGCCGCCCTTCCCTCTCCCTCTCCTTCGCGCCTCCGCCTCTGCCTCCGCCGGCTCCCAGCCATGACGCCCCTGCTCCGCGTGGATCTTGGCCAGGGCCGGCGGCATGTGGCCAAGCGGTGGCGGCTTCGGCTGACAGCTCGGGCGACAGAGCGGCCATCGGTGGGCGGCGGCGGGGCGGACAACATGGCGCGCGGCTCCCCGGCGGGGCACAAATCCTCGCGACGGTGGGGCGGCCAACAGTGGGGGCGTCGGGCGAGCGGCCCACCTCGGCGGAGTGCTGCGGAGGCTTTTCGGGCGGCTCCTACGCCCTCTCGTCCGGTTGCTTGGGCGGGGTAGTGGCTGCGGACGAGTGCATGGGCGGGGGGCGCTGGAGATCTCGCGGCGGCGGAGTAGCAGGGTCTCGCGACCGACGTCGCGACAGTGGAGGAGATGGTGGCTCGCGGCCAATCCCCGAGGCCGGGCGTCGCGTCGGCGAAGGAGCCGCGGCACGGCCTCTTCACCGCGGAGGAGCATGGGTGGCGTACCTAGTGCGGATAGTCGTATCAATCATATTCGGTCTAGACTTATTGGGTTGATGTGGACTGTTAGATCTTCATAAAATCCGACGGCGTATATTTTTCTCTTTTTAGGATTAACGGAATAATATGGATAATTAGATCTTCATAAAATCGGATGGCTTATATTTTTTTCTTTTTATTTAGATTAACAAATTAATATGGATCGTTAGATTTTCATAAAATCCGATGGATTATATTTTCCCTTTTTATTTGGATTAACGAATTAATATAGATCTTCATAAAATCCGACAGCATATATTATTCTCTTTTTTAGATTAACGTGGGATTTTCTTGGTCCTCTCGGTGAACGTGGTGGCTTCTTTTTAACACTATTGTATTAATATAATAGATTTCTAGTATAAAATTTTAGATCATTTATCACCCTTAACTGCGCCGCTGTACCCATACATGTACCCGTACGTGTACGTTGCGGTTGCAACCACACGCACGTACACGGCCCGCCGGCGCAAAAAAAACGCTTGCTTCGTGGGCGCGCGAGCGCTGGATTTGGAAACTAAAGCACCACGCACGGGCCAGCCGCCGTCCTAGCACTGTACGTAGCACACTGCTGCTAGCTAGGCTAGGAGTAGCTAATCTCCGCATCTCGTACCAGCTGCGTATAATTACCGCCTCCTCTCCTGTCCCAGGAACTGATCGACACGACACGAGACCACCACGTACCATCGCCGTCCCCGTCGGGTTCGTCCCGGGCCGGTGGAGGATCGGAGCCATAACTCCAGCTAGCTAGTGCGGGGAAGAAAGAAATTAGCCGGGGCAGGTGGCGCGGCTGCCCGGGTTGGACAGGTCCTCGATCGATCGCCGTCCCTGTTCCCTCCACCCTGCGTACACACGTCGTCGATCCCTCGGCGACCAAGTTGCATAGTATACTTGCATGTATAAAGCTATGGCTGCGATATGCCACGGCACGGCACGGAGGAGCTAGCAGAGAACAAGGAAACAAAACCTACCACCTGGCCCGGCCTAGCTGGTCTCGTCGATCGCGCCCCTTTCGAATCTTCTTCTTTAAATCCCACGGCTCCTGCCTCTAGCTCAGGCGCTTAGTTAGCTCCCCCTGCAGCTGTGAGATCATTCCTCGGTCCACGACGTACGGCTCTCTGCGCCACAGCAGAGGAGAGGAGGGAGAAGGCGCGCGGGGCGGGAGGTGTGTGAGCTGCTGCGGCTGGTCGAGAGGAAGCTAGCTAGAGGCCGGCACGCCCGCGCGACGACATGGGCGCCGCGTTCATGGGTTCGTGGCCGTGGGACAACCTCGGCTTCTACAAGGTGAGAGTGAGACCAAGCGGGTCGCGCGCGTGCACGCACGCGTGCTTGGATTTGTTTATTATATGTATATGCCGATCTGTCGGCGTTTCCCTTGTTCGTCGATTTGCTCAAGCTTCTCCTTGGACGATCGATGATGGCGCATATGTGCAGTACGTGCTGTACGGGCCGCTGGTGGGCAAGGCGGTGGCGTCGCGGGCGTGGGAGTCCGCGAGCCCCGACCGGTGGATCCTCCTCCTGCTCGTCCTCTTCGGCCTCCGCGCGCTCACCTACCAGCTCTGGAGCTCCTTCAGCAACATGCTCTTCGCCACGCGCCGCCGCCGCATCGTCCGCGACGGCGTCGACTTCTACCAGATCGACAAGGAGTGGGACTGGTACGTAATTACGCTTGCATCGCTGCTGCAACGCTGGAATTGCTACGCGTGTATTATTCTTTCGATCGCCTCTGAACAATAATCACTCGATCTTCCGTTCTGCACGTACGTACAGGGACAACTTCCTGATGCTGCAGATCCTGATGGCGGCCACGGCGTTCTACGCGTTCCCGTCCCTGCGCCACCTCCCGCTCTGGGACGCCCGTGGCCTCGCCGTCGCGCTCCTCATCCACATCACGGCAACCGAGCCACTCTTCTACGCGGCGCACCGCGCCTTCCACGCCAGCGGCCTCCTCTACGCGCGCTACCACTCGCTGCACCACTCCAGCCGGGTGCCCCAGCCGTTCACGGCCGGGTTCGCCACGCCGCTGGAGGGCGCCGTGCTGGGCGCCGCCATGGCGCTGCCCCTGGCCGCCGCCTGCGCCGCCGGGTGCGGCTCCGTCGCGCTCGCCTTCGCCTACGCGCTCGCCTTCGACAACCTCCGCGCCATGGGCCACTGCAACGTCGAGGTCTTCCCCAGCAGGACCTTCCAGGCGTTCCCGGTCCTCAGATACCTTATCTACACCCCCACGTACGTGCACGATTACATCTCGTTCTTTTTGTCGATATCGTACACGATTTTTCCCGACTCAGTTCAATGGTCGCAACCGCAAGCCACGCATCCACATCGCCTGAGCTGAAGGAAAACAAACTCGATAGCGATCGCATTCAATGTGCAGTTGTGCACTGCCATGCAATGCAGCCATATCATCATATATCATGCGCGATCGATGGTGTCATTAGCTTTGTAGCTGACACGTACATGCAACCGAACGCCCCTCTTGTATATATAATAACGGCCCCTCAAGTCCATCCGCAAAGTGGATTACATATGTTTTATTTTGTCTAATTGCTGAACACGTTGAGACGAGACGGCATACTTGCCATCAGCCAACAACATCCAGCTGCTGCAGACATGAACCCGTACCGAACAGGAAGGGCCCGCAGCTTGCTTTTTCCTTTAGAGAGCGTGAGCTTTCGATCGTAACCGCCTTGCCCTTGCATTGCGTTTTTTGTCTGTGTGCCTCGGCAAGATCACGTGCTCAATGATAACCGGGTGCCCTTGGTCACGTACGGCACCTTTTTTTTGTCTGCGGCGGCTGATTCTGTACGTCTACGAGCTGATGGTTTCGGGCGGAGCTGATCGATACGGTACGTGTCGCTGTCGTGCAGGTACCATGCGATCCACCACACCAAGAGGGAGTCCAACTTCTGCCTGTTCATGCCGCTGTTTGATCTGCTGGGTGGCACGCTCGACGACCAGTCGTGGGAGATGCAGAAGCAGACCAGCGCAGGTACGTGTGCTACAACAGCAAAACTACGATTTCTTGGTAGTATGGTTTCTCGAAACTACAACAGCAAACGTAGTTTCTTAATTTGAGATGAGAAGCTAGAGCTGTTCAATATCATCAAGTTATTGATACTAGTTGATGATAGCAACAACAACGAGGACGACCACTACAACATGACCTCATTTTACGCTGGCATGATATGCATGCACCCGATTGCTTCCTGCCATAGGAAGTTCTTGCTGCAAGGAAATCGAATTTTTGGTCCACCAAAAATGTGGCCGGTTTTGCGCGCGGTGCTGGCAGCAGCAGCAGGCAGGCACCGCATGCGAAGCGCGCCCACCAAGTTCACGTCTGGTATAGCTGTCTGTAAGATGCTTAAGATCCATGTCACCACTCCTGAAAACAAGTCGATCTGATCACCAGGAATAAATAAATCCCAAAATCAGCCATGGTACACGTCGTCTACAATACTGTAGGCTGTAGATTTCTACACATAAAAGAGTCTGGTGCAATGATATAGACAACACATGGTGTTAGCATAAGTCGGCAGGGAGCCATCTGTTAACTGGTAGGGCAGCGTCTCCCATTATTCTGTCACCATTCTCTTTCTTATTTTATCGCTCTCTAAATTACCCAAAAAACCAAATCAAAGCCATTGCACTCACCCAGCCGAGATGATGGCATGCACAACGATCAACAAATTAAAGCAGGCAGTTAAAGATCGAATAGGACGAGCACGACGACTTTTCTGCTCACCACCTGTAATCTGATTGACCAGAGGTCACACTAGCAGAAGGAACGAAGGTTCTGAACTCGAGGCTTCTAGAAATTAAAGGATTATTCGATCACTGGATGATGTGATTGTAGTAGCTCGTCGTGATTGCGCGACGCAGCCCCTCAACCGATTCCCCACCGGAGAAAACCACCACTTGATGGAGAAAATAAACCACCACGTACTCCGGCCGGCCAAACGATCGACGGAGTCGCCGTCGCGCGTTCGTCTTCAACCCAATAATCCCCCGTCGATGTCCGGCGGATGGGATGCGCCATCCGCCGCATTCATGGCGCTAGCTAGCCCTGGTCACGGACGCCCGCGTCGTCCTCGCTCTCGTCGCCGTCGCCACCGGCCTGCGCGACCCACCACTTCCCTGATTCCCTCCCGTCCCGTGTCCGTGCCCACAGCCGAGCAGCCGGGTAGGCTGTTGGGGTCTTGGGGACGGCCGGCTAGCGCGCGTCGACGTGGTTCGACGTCGAGATCGACCAACCCGGCCGCTGCAGCAGGCGCGCGGTTGGCAAGTGGCAAGCCGGCGGCGCGCAGCCAACCGCCGGGCCAGTGACGTGCGCCCGTCCAGGTGTCCCCCGGCCGGCCGAGCGGCGCGGCGGGCCCGGCATGGCAACATGGCGAGGCCGCCGCCGCTAGCTGGAGGCCTGGAGCCTATAGCTAGCAGTAGCTGCCATGTCACAGGAGAATCGGTTAGGAAAGCGAGGGCGATGATTATATTAAACCAGCAGCGCGAGCTCCGGGGCGGGCGCTGGCTGATCCATCCATCCGTCCCGACGCCGACGCACGCTTTGCCGGCCTGAACTACTGCTGATCCTGACTGGTTTCTGACGACCGACCGACGGCGACGCGTGCTGCACTGCAGGGGTGGACGAGGTGCCGGACTTCGTGTTCCTGGCGCACGTGGTGGACGTGATGCAGTCGCTGCACGTGCCCTTCGTGCTGCGGACCTTCGCGTCCACGCCCTTCGCCGTGCAGCTCTTCCTGCTGCCCATGTGGCCCTTCGCCTTCCTCGTCATGCTCGCCATGTGGGTCTGGTCCAAGACCTTCGTCATCTCCTGCTACAATCTGCGGGGCCGCCTGCACCAGATATGGGCCGTCCCGAGATACGGCTTCCAGGTCTGTTTTTGACGATCTCGTGATCGATCGGTCGTGTTCTAATTTATAATTCGGAATTTCTGTCGTACTGATGAAATTATTACATACGACGCCATGTGTTGCCGGCCGGCCTGCAGTACTTCTTGCCGTTCGCCAAGGACGGCATCAACAAGCAGATCGAGCTCGCCATCCTGAGGGCCGACAAGATGGGCGTCAAGGTCCTCAGCCTCGCAGCTCTCAACAAGGTAAACATATATTATTTCCGTGTGGTTTGCTTGTCGCCATCAGTGGAGCAAGCAGTATTAATTCCTTTTCTGGACGGATGATATATCTGAGCTGACGGCCGGCTTTCTGCGTACCATGGCGCGCGTACAGAACGAGGCGCTGAACGGCGGCGGCACGCTGTTCGTGAACAAGCACCCTGACCTGCGCGTTCGCGTCGTCCACGGCAACACGCTGACGGCGGCGGTGATCCTGAACGATATCCCCGAGGGCACGGCCGAGGTGTTCCTCACCGGCGCCACCTCCAAGCTCGGCAGGGCCATCGCGCTCTACCTCTGCAAGAAGAGGGTCCGCGTCATGGTATATATGCTTCAATTCGACGATCATGTCGTGCCAGACGCATATGCATATCGATCTCCATCATCGACCGATCGAATTAACTACAGTAGTAACCCAACACGTACGTCTTATTTGTTCTCCGCAGATGATGACGCTGTCGGCGGAGCGTTTCCAGAAGATCCAGAAGGAGGCGCCGGCGGAGTTCCAGCAGTACCTGGTGCAGGTGACCAAGTACCGTTCGGCGCAGCACTGCAAGACGTGGATCGTGGGCAAGTGGCTGTCGCCGCGGGAGCAGCGGTGGGCGCCGCCGGGCACGCACTTCCACCAGTTCGTGGTGCCGCCCATCATCGGCTTCCGGCGGGACTGCACCTACGGCAAGCTCGCCGCCATGAGCCTCCCCAAGGACGTGCAGGGCCTGGGCCACTGCGAGTACTCGCTGGAGCGCGGGGTCGTGCACGCCTGCCACGCCGGAGGGGTCGTGCACTTCCTCGAGGGGTACACGCACCACGAGGTCGGCGCCATCGACGTCGACCGCATCGACGTCGTCTGGGAGGCCGCGCTCAGGCACGGCCTCCGGCCGGCTTGATCCCATCCCATCCGCGACCGAGTTTATTGGACGGGCCGGACCGGAACGGCCTGGCTCTGTGGTTTACTTTCCTTCCTTCCGCCCCTTTGTTTTGTGTTCCCATCGAGTCCTTCTTCAGCATCAGCACCATCATCATCATCGACAGGGCCGGGTGTGGTTTGGTTGTTGCCTTGGTGGTGGTTCCTGTCTTCCTTTCCTGGCCATTCAATTTGCTGTTTCGATTTCCTTTCATTTCTTAAAAATATGTATACTGTAAACTATATACTACACGAGAGGAAAATATATAATGTGGGAAATAGGAGGGAGAAAACAGACCATGGTATGTGCAGATGTACAACTACTACTAGTCTACTATATGAAAGATGGCATGCGGATATTTCACTTGGGCCTGCCAGGTCCGCCTCGCTGATGCTTCCATGCATCCATCAAGCCAGGCCGCCGGATCCTATCTCTTCCTTCATTCTGGTGGGGGGTTTCCTTTTCCTTTGCAAAACGAGAAACCAGCCCAGGTCGGCCCAGCAAAGCCCAACTCCACAACTCTGCCCGTTCGAGCATGTCGCATCGTCCTTCGTCACGCAGAGCAAAACCCTCTCCGGCGGCGGCGGCGCGCCGGCCGGCCTCGCCTGCGCACCCCCGACCGCGCGCGCCGACTCAACCCGTTGCTCCCCACCGCTCCAGGCGGGGACGCTCCTGCCGGTTCGTACTCTTTAGCTCGTCAGGAACAGTTGGTATTATTATATATGGTGTTTCTCAGCAGCATCTAGTGTATTTCTGTATCTGATAATGGAGTTGCAGAAGAATATGCTGTGGCTAGTGGCAAATCATCGGGGGTACTTGGTAGTTCTCCACGATTGTTTCGATTTCACGCTAGACCCTTGACTTATAACGTCCCAAGTAATTTTCTCTTTCTTATACAATGTGCAGCTTCTTTGTTGGAGGGGGTGGGCCGGTGGGGGATAGTATAGGTTGGATGCTAGATCCATCCATAATGCTCATATTCTTTTTCTTCCTTTCACAATTTCATTCCATTTTCCAAGGTTCACTTTGTTCAACCATCCCAGATACTTCTCCAATCGAGAGATATATTTCTGATTAGGAGAAGTAGGTTCACTGGAACCATCTGTAGCAGTAGTTATTCAAGTCGCAGCATAAGGTATACGATCTGATTTATTCTCTGTATGGTTGCTTTAACAATTAATGCAATGTCCTTGGTTCAAATTCTGTAGTATATGATTCTTTTTCCTGATTTTCTGTATGGATTCCACACTTCATTATTTATAGAGTGAATTTCACTGCAAGTCCGTTAACTTTTGGGAAAATTGGATCCATAGCATTGAAAGATTCGCATTTTAGAAATATACCATCAAAAGATTTTTGTTAAGATATTTACCATCAAAGTTTACTCCGTTAAGGATATATACCACTCCATCCAGTTCAGACGTTAACGGTGTTATTTCAGATCAATTTGTTCATGCCTTTTTTCATCTGCATAACACATTCAGGCGGTCCCCTTCTTTTCACCGATGAGTAGTGCAAGGGTGCTTGGTTGCGGCGTGGTAAGGGGCAGCCAGCGGGTTCTCCTTGTCATTCTGACTCCCCGGCGGCCGCAGCAACTGCAGGGCCCTGGACGCTTGGTATGTGATCCTCGAAGTCTCGAACCACTGGCGGTGCTCGAATGTCTGGCATCCGTCCTTGAAGCAGGCTGCAGGCCGCACCAAGGATGCCGGCTCCGACGTGATTGCTGTTGCTCTTGCCAAGGTCTGGTCCATTTTGAGCCGCCTCAGCATCCGCCTCCGGCCTCCCCGCGCGCCACAACATCGCTGTGAGGAAGCTGTACGTGGAAGGAATTGACGGATAGCTCATCTTATTTGTTCAATTTTAGTGGCAAGGTGGAGCTTGGTCCAGCAGCTGAACTTGGAGAAGAAAGTGGCACGGTTTGGACGCTGTTGCCGTGGAGAAAGTCTACAGGGTGAAAGAGATGAGGTTGTCTACCATGATTTGTTTCCTTGCATTCTTTTGTGGTGGGAGTTTGGTCGACAGGGTTCACCGGAGTTTGGCCCCCGGCGTGGAAGGGGCTACAAAGGAGATAAGTCATCGCCGGAGTCTGAAATACTACCGTGAACGTCTGATGTGGACGGAATTAGACGGAATGGTATATTTCCATAACGGAGTAACCTTTCAATGGTAACAGAGATCTTTTAATGGTATATTTCTAAAATGTGGATCTTTGGGTGCTATGAATCCAATTTTCCCTTAACTTTTTCCAAGATCTCATCTAGGTCCGCAAACCAAAAAAACGGTCATCTAGGTCCATCAACTTTTTCTGAGGTCTCATCTAGGTTCGTAAACTAAATAAGTGGTCATCTAGGTCCATGAACTTTTAAAGAGTTGTCGTCTAGGTCCAAGGTGGTGGCGACGAGCCTAACCTTGACGACCGCTCTTTAAAAGTTCATGAAACTAGATGACCACTTTTAAAAGTTCATGGACCTAGATGACCGCTTATTTAGTTTGCGGACCTAGATGAGATCTCGGGAAAAGTTTACGGATCTAGATGACCGTTTTTTTAGTTTGCGGACCTAGATGAGATCTCAAGAAAAGTTCACGTACCTACAGTGAAATTCGCTCTTATTTATATGGACGATGAATGTTTTCTGAATCATTGTGCCCAAGCTTTCCAATCAACTAAGATTTAACATAGCATGTCTTATGCATCCCTTCCACTGAAAGATGTTTGTAAATTTCAAAAATATGTTTATATAGTTAAAAGGCCTGCCAATAGCTGGTACGCCCTGTGTCTCATGATTGTTTGACTCCAGTAGTGCTTTTAAGCTTGTTACATTACTGTTTCAGTGATAGTTGGCAGCACTAAGAGTGCATAACCTGTTCTCTGAGAAAATTTCATTATTGCTCATGCATGTGATTCTGTTTGGGTGTATCAGTTTTAAGTGGGTCAGCTCATGGTGGAAAGCTTAGGCTATAATGATATCTTGTCCTGTTGAAGCACTGTTGATGTATGCTAGCTCATTCTGACAGTTATATATACGATCAATCTAATAGTAACATGCCCAGTAAAAAAGATGACACAGAGAAAATCCGTATCCTATGAAACTAACCAATTATGTGGGAAATAAATAACTTGATTGGCAAGAGAAGCCTATCCTAGGGTTGTTGCTGGGGTCCACAGGAAAACTGGCGTGCATCTATTGTTCATGGCTGCATGATAATGGTTCTTCAATGGTGTATTATTGAGTTGTAAAAACAGCCTTCTTGTGTTAGGTTTTATTCCAGGTGGTAAAGAATTTTGTTTTTCTGTGTAAACACATGGAAACATGGAGTGTTGGAAATAATCCTAATATTCCTGTGTGGGGCTGCCATCAAGGGTAAGGCCATGCTTGTAGAGATGTGAGTTCTGGGTACTGAATGATAATTATATAGCATAGTTTAAGAAAAATATATTTAGGAATACAACCCATACTGATGTATATCAATGCAAAATGGTGAACAGAAGAGTTTTGGCCCCTATTTTATGATGGGCATTTATGTTGTTGAGCCTTGAGCATATTCGTTTTGAAAGAGGCCAAACACCTTAACAAGCTATAAGTCATCATCATGTTTAACAGCCGTATTCATTTTGTTATTCCCTCAATTCACATACCTAATATTGAGATACATGTATTGATTTTTACCATCTTTACACCATAGTTATATGTGTTCTCCACTTTCAACTTCAGGGGTTAACTGCGATTGAGGTTCTAAATACAAGATTTCTGCGCTTTATCTTAGTTTGAGCTGCTTCCACACTATGATTTTTCAATTTAGGCAAAACCACATAACATGAATTGAACCATGTTCTTCAACCCTTAAAAATGTAGATAATGAGGCGCTAATGGAGGTCTTAATGTTAAGCAAGAAAAACCAAGTTGGCTTTGTTTTAATATATGTAACATTTTGAGGTTTGGCATGTGCCATAATTCAACATTTGGCTCTACATTGTTGTTGTTACTATTGGCTGTCTTCATAGCTGCCACCTCAGCTAATACTTGTCTATGATGGATTGATGGATAGTCCAGAGCGGTATTGACTGACACATGCTCACACATGGATGGGCTCCATGTATTGCAAAAAAGTCGTGCAAGCGTGCAACTCCCTGGAGTTGTACCATTAAGGTACAGGGACCTTGACATTATATACATTTTGGCCTACCTTATTTTAAGGCAACTTTCTGAAAGATAAGTCAACACAGGGTTAGGAGTGAAGTCAGATATTTATATTGTTTAATTATGTGATTCAATATCATATAGTTGGGGCACCAGTGTCAATAATACCTTGATTTTCTTTTCTTAAAAAAGGAGCTCCCAAAGAAAGAAATTATGAGGTTATCCATGATTTATGCTTGGCTTAGGTGCATATTTATGCAAGTTGGCAGTTTGGTGTTTCTGGTATGTTTCTTACTAGTTTGATAAAGGGGCAACTAATCAATCTGTGACGGCTTCGTGCTTTGTGATTTCAGAAATTTCAACATGAAAAGAGCATCACAGGATGCTCGTGCTGAAAAGATTGTCCTGATGCATGTACTTTCGTACATGAGAACCTACAATGCCAACAAATGAGTGATGTTTACATAGTGTCTAGCCTTGGAGCTTATGTAAAAGGTACAAGACTACAAGCATCACACACATGACATGTCAGTCTTGAAATTTGACTGTAATGGATATAGCAGTGGTTATACTGTTAAAATGCTCTTGACATGGCTATGCAATAATATCGAATCTAACTGTCAGGGCAGGTTTCTCTTATACCCCAATATAAAGTAGACTCACAGGAATAAATATCAAACACAGAAGCAGTTCAGCAGATTGAACTACTGTATTGACTTTGAAGGGTAGCATTCAGTAAGCTGCATACTTGGTTATTCAAGTTCAATCCTCATGTAACAAAGCATAAGGTTGAGACTTTCGTGCCCTTGACACCCAGCATGGCATTACTGCATTCAACCTTATGGAGTATTGTTTTCAAATAAGGTTTAGTCTTTTTTGTTTCATTTGCGTACATGAAGAGTTCAGTTTTGCCAACTTCACCTCTACTTGTATGTGTTTGTGTTGTTCTAGTGTGCACATGGCCTCCCCTACTGACTTCGGTCAAAAAATAATTGAAACATGCAAGATTAGCAAACTTCAAAAAATCCTGTTGTTGCTGTACATTATCTTCAACATGTTAGTAAAAAAATAGTGCTACTTATGCCTTGGCATATGTGAGATTTGTTCCTATGTTTCAGTTCAGTTGAATAGTTGCAACTTATGCCTACATAAATGCAGCAGGAATAGTACATTGACAACTGACAAGGTGTGATATTAGTATCATTAAAAAGAGAAGAAAAAGTTTCTGTTGCTTGGTTTCTTAGCTTGCTTTCTTTATTTCAAATATTGTTGTCTTCTGTGTGTCACCATTTTGTATTGACTTTGTTACTCCACATTGCTCTATTATAAGCTGTTGGACTCCTGTACATGCTCTTTCTTGAGTCAATGTATTTAGTATGCTTGCAATTCTATTACTGCATTTAGCTTTCAGAACCTAAGTTTTCAAGTGTTCACATGGAAAGTTAAAATTTATTGCTGAGTAGCAAGTGGGTCATGGTTGCTGATGATCTGCACAGGATGGATAGTAGACAATAGTTACATTTTTTTTTTGCGTAGTGGAAAAGCTTCAGGGATCTAGGGGAACTGAACACTTAGCTCTTGAAGCTTCAGAGGATTGTACCAAGGTAAGATCTGTCCTCCTGCATGTTGCTTCTGTCATGAAGACATCACTATATCATGTCTTGATGTTACTCTAGCATATATCTTCCATCGTTAAAACTTAAAAACCAGAAGGGTTTTAATTCCATAGTTGTAGGAATGGTCCTTGAATGAAATATGACCCACTGTCATTATTCATCAACTTTCGGTAAGTCACAACAGCAAACGTGACATATATCATTTCATTAATTTTCTTGTAATGTAAAACACAGATTAGTGATGTTATCCAAGGCAATATGGGACTTGCCTCTGTTTCCAGAGCCTCAATCATCTTGTTCTTCACAGGTAGTCTCTTGCGCATTTATAGGCTTTTGCAGGTATCCTCTTAAACGTTTATTTTTGCTGTTCAACAGTTCGAGGGTAGTAACTCCATCATTCATCCCACACAAAAACAAACTCCAGGCATTTTCAGAACTTGGTAAATGTAGTTTTTTTTGAAAGATTGGTAAATGTAGATTGAAATCAGTATATCCAAAAAGTTCATTACTTGAGCAATAGTTTGTTCACTCGTGAGATCTTTGAAAAGGAAAACTGAACATGAATAATTCCATTTACTGCATACAACCAACCTTCAAGCCAACACCCGTGACCATAACAATGGATGGCTTCACCTGTCAAACTAATTCCCATATGCACCACACATATAGGATGCCAAACTAACTCCCATATGTACCACACATATAGGAGCCACAAAAATACTACTGCTGAGGGGCACAAGAGATGAGCAGGCAAGAAATGTTCTCCCTCCTCCCCCCCTGAATGTACAAGAGCTCAGAAACCTCTAACCATGTGTGGACATCGAAGGGGCCAGCGCAACAACGAAGATGATCCTCCCAATTCACACCCCATAGATGGCTGATAGCCTCCGCAAGACGGTCACCTTGAGCTCAAGGATGCAGATGTACTCAGCCATCTGCTGGAGTAGCACGTCCACATCGGTATCCTGGGCATCAGGAACGATCTTCTTCAGCTCCCTGAGCCTCCTCAGCACCTTGTGCTGGAAGGGCCTCCTGCTCATCGGGTATGCCATGCCTTTCTTCTTCCTCCCCACTGTGAACATGGCTTTCCTTCTCATATCTCTTCGGAGAAGCTACAAACTTATGGTGTGCAGATCAGGATGTATGGTATATGACTCGTCAAGGGGATATATATAGGTGAGAGATGCAGATGATATTTCACTTGGTCATGTGGGAGGACCTTGGTTCTAACCGGTAGACTGAGCTGTCAGCCTGAAAGCATAGCTCTCACAAGGTATGACTTGTTGCTGTGCTTGTCTGACATGCATGGATGGATAGATCGAGGAAACTATCTGGCATGCATGTCCATGCTTTTATCATTTAATTCCAGAGTTTGAGGTGATTATTATGTGAAAGCAACTTTCAGTCTACCTTGTGTCAATGGAGCTGTGGTTTTCAGTGTTTTAGACGTCAAAATTGCACATACATGTGGCCTAAGCGCCCTCTGTTCTTGCTCGCCCGCAAGTAGGCGAGCTTAAGACAAATCTTCTTGTCCTAGTCGTAATCATTGAACTGTTAGCATTATTTTCAATGATTGGAGGAATTCGCATGTGATCTTTGCCAACTTGTGGCACGTAGACTCCAACAAGCTGCAACTGGTGGACGGCATTCCTTCACTGTGGCCAACTGGGACTTAACAAATCAAGACTTAGCTTATCTTATACTACCTCTGTTTTTAAATATATGACATTTAGGAAAAGCATATTAGTTTATTTTTAAACTAATATGTTTGTCCTAAACAACATAATATATTAAGAATGGAGGGAGCAAGTGTGAGAAATAACTCACTTATCATATACTATATTTTTGTCTCTTCTCTTGGGTTGTCCATATATTTCGACTGTTTTTTCTTTATAATTGCAAGCCATTGCCATGCTTATGAGTTTTTTTTCAAGAACATGCAGCACTTCTTCCATTAAAAGGACAATAATGCTTATGAGTTTGGGGCCTATATAAAAGGAAACTGAAAGATCGACCGATTGAACTGGTCATTGAGGACACTACATGTGACCCATACATCACAGTCTCACCACTGCTCTGTTGCTCAAGAGTAGACTAGAGAGGAACATGGGCATGTTGCATTATATTGAGGCACTACTTGCGAAACACAGAGACAGATGCAAATGCCTCAGCGCATTACAAAAAACGCGGCGAACCTACGTGGCCCGTGTAACCACCACACACGCCAGTTCTGAGCTCCGTACGGATCGTTTGAAATTCGATCTTTTCCCAATCTGGTTTTGAGATAATCTTTTCAATTCGGATGATATATGCCGTTTTGCTTCCGGATCCAAGCTAGGTTCGTCGCCGCAGGGAGCAGCAGGCCATGAAGAGTACTCGCGTCCATGCAATGCGTGTGACTGTTGATGATGATGAGCTGTTGTGTCGAGTATTTCTGGCCTTCACTTGTCGGATGCATGATGTTGATCTCAAGTTCTGTACAAATGAAGATGGAATTTTCTGGAGCGATTATGCTAATAGTTATTATGGCCCTCTTTGGTAGAGCTCCACATGAGGATGAAGTTGGAGGTGGAGGAGCTGATTTTTTCAGCTCCATTAGCTTCACTTGTGTTATGTGTAAAACAGCTCCACCTCTCACAACCAACCCCCCAGAAGTGATTCACCGTCATGGTCATTTGGTGCAGCTCCACAAAAAACAGCTCTAAAAACTGTTTGGAGCTGTTTTTGGAGCTCACCCAAATGTGCCAGGTATACGGTACAAGTCAAAGCCCTGGTACTTCACTGTTCTCCCTCCCAAAGCAATCAGGACTGCCAAGTACAATGCTAGCTAGATAGCCACTGTGTGGTGAACAGTTGAGAGAGAGAGCTCCTGATCTGAGCAGGCACGAGATGGCCTGGTACAGTTAGTTCTCTATCTACACCCTTTTTTTTCTGTTTCTGAAGCTGCAGTTTGAGAATTGAAGCTGAAAGGAATAACCGACCAGCACCAAATTCCTGTGCTAAATCTCTCTTTTGGGTTTAACTCACACGCATGCATACATATGTTGGTAGATCTACCATATACGTAGTCAGAGTATATATATTCAATTCATGTGTGCATATGGGCAGAGCATGTTCGCATGCGATCGATTAGGGCAGACAGCCGCGACGTGTGAATGACAATTCGCGCGCAGATGGATCGAATCATGCCCGACGCATCGCATGCAACAAGGCTTGCTGACGGCTTTCGACCCAGGCCGGGCCCAGCCGGCGGGGCGGCTCTTCAGAGTTTACAGGCCGCCATCGCGGAACAAGGCATGTGCCGACGATCTCGAGCTGCTTTTGATTGATGGATCCATTGCATACTGATGGAGTTTACCGACGGTTACGATCACTCCACGCATGCAGTTCCATTTAACTGTACAGCTCACGTTTTGTACAGATTTTTATATTATGTGGCAAAATAAATAAAATACTCACTCCGTCCCACAATATAAGCATTTGTTGACTTTCAGACATCACGTTTGACCATCCGTCTTATTTAAAAAATTTTATAAAAATATAAAACAAATAAGTCACATTTGAAGTATACTTAGTGATAAACCAAGTCATAGCAAAATAAATAATATATTCATAAAATTTTTGAATAAGACGGATGATCAAACTTGATACACGAAAATCGAAAAATGTTTATATTGTGGGACAGAGGGAGTAAGCAGCTATCTACGATCGATCACACAAATATATACATGTCAATCTGATGTGACGACCCACTTGCATGTCTACTGATGAATGCGTACACGAGCCGTTCTTTTAGAAACAAGGACAAAACCACTCATCCGGACACCCGGCCACTCTGCCCCATTTCATTGAAAAAAAAATCTCACTAATTAAGCATGTCTAATTATTATAATATGATATCCCTTGTTATTTGTAGCAGCATCCAATCTTTAACGGACATTACAAGTACAACACGAGTTTGCAGCACCGCATCAATAACAACGTAGATGTAGAAAATCCTAAATGCTTGTGAACAACGATAAGAAAGTAGGATTTTGGCGAAAATGGTATCAAATTCTTACAAGTGATTGCCGCTCTCTCACAACTCTACATGACCCAGTAGAATCCTCTATTTTTTTTGAACGAACCCACATAACGTATGCATTTCTATTGATATAGCAGAAAAAAATACAAGATTATGCCTCTATGAGGTCACAACCATGCAACAAATGGAAAAAAACCCGGATGGTTGGATTGGGCCATCAATATGAGCTGAACAAAACTCATCTACCACGAGACAACTATGTCCGATTGGATTGGGACATCGACACGAGCCGCAACGAAACTCTACTCGGTCGGATTGGGACGTCGAGAGTCGACGAACTCCGCCCGATCAAATTGGAACATCGATACGAGCCTGAAAGAACTATACCCGGTCGGATCAGGACATCAACACGAGACGCACGGCCGGACCATCGCAACAACACGCCACAACGGTACCTGCACCACCGTCACCTCTCTTATTTTCCTCTTTTCTTCTTTTCCTTTTTCATTTAGAGAGAAAGAACTATACAACACCCACTATTCCAGGCCACTGACAGCGGGGGAATCCGTTGGAGATACCTAGTGTCGCCTTCAGAAAGCGCACAACGTCGATGGCGCCGCCAACATCAGCATAAAAACATTGGATTTTCACCCGCATCATCCAGCAAGGCAGGTCATCGATTAGGACGCCTCCAGGGAGAGGACGACATCCGTGCCATCGCCGTCTAAGCCTTCACAACAACCACAACAACCTAGCCAGGAGCACAGGCCTCGAACAAGATGAACAATGTCACCAACCACGGCGCCAGTAGCACACACCATGCCGTCTCCAACCACACCACCACCGTGCTGCTGAAAGGAAGCCCTACCATAGCCAACAACAACCACAAAACCGGACTTCCCTAGGCCACCAAATGCTAGAAACACGGCACACAACGGGCGTCTCCGTCGACCCGTCACCGTCGCAAGGCCGCGAACGGCCACCGCAGCCGAGGGACCACCCCTTGCTATGTCGTGAGGCGCCATCGTCCTAGGCCACGACATCGTCCGCCACCACCGCCCGGGCCATGCCATTGTCTGCCACCGCCGCCACCGGTTGCTGCGCCGAGACACGTAAGTGCCAAACTGTCGTCCCCCAATGGAACCTTAGGCCACCACACCACAATAGCCGGCCACCCCGAATAGTCGGCCGCAAACCACATGCCTCCACCACCGACCCAGAGGCCTGCCGCCGGATCCGGCCAAGAACCACCTGCAAGGCACAGATTCGGCCACTGTAACCGTGGATCCGGCCACCCCTGCCGTGGATCTAGCCGGTGGTCAAGCCCATGGTGCTAGAGGAGAAGAGGGGTAGATGAGGAAGGAATAAGTTAGGAGGGTAGCAAATGAAGGGGAAAGGAGGTAGATGGCCCCGCCGCCACCCTCCTTGCTGCTTGTCAGGCTTTCGCCGGGCAGCTCCGGCGGTGACGGAGGCGGAGGCGAAGGAGAGGATGGCAGGGTTGGGTTGGGGTTTAAATCCTTTTATTCTTTTCCTATACTCGTTGGTATGCACGTGCCACAGGCACGTGTTTTAAAAAGGGTATGGGAAAAATCTTAAATTCAATAGAAAGTTGATTATAATTTAAAAAAATGTTTAATTTGCAAGACACACGGTACAAGTTCTATAAACTTTATGCTCAACGCTTCTTCTATTTTTGCGAATTCACAAATTGGAATCACAAACTCACAAACATTCGCTTGGAGCTCACCTTTCAGTGGCTCAGTAATCAACTGTTTCAGCACTACGTCAAATCAGAGAAACCGAAAAGAGAGAATAATGGATAAAATATCAAACTCAAGTGTATACTATAATATATAAATATAAGTAAATATTGTAAAGGCAAATAAGTAAATATTCGAGACCGAAATGTTCCAAACGACAATATAAAATAGAGACTAAACGTACAAAAGGCACATCTACTCTAACTCATAGACTTCCGGAGGAGGAGGTACCATTGTGTGATGAAGATCCAAATAACTATTTAGAAGCAGGTGAAAATAGTCATATCTACAGAACTTACCATATTGTACACTGCAAAAATGGAAAGGAAATGTAAAATTATTGGACTTAAATCCAGATATAATCATCAAATACTATCTATTTAAAAATTTGCTCAGATTATACATATCAAATATGGCAACATAAAGGGAGCGGCATTGCAAGGAGAACTTACCATATTGTACACTGCAAAAATGGAAAGGAAATGTAAAATTATTAGAGTTAAATCCAAACATAATCATCAACTACCATCTATTTGAAAATTTACTCAGATTATACATATTAAATATGGCAACGTAAAAGGTGTGGCATCGCAAGCAGAACTTACCATATTGTACATTACAATAATGGAAAGGAAATGTAAAATTATTGGACTTAAATCAGGACGTAATCATCAACTACCGTCTATTTGAAAACTTGCTTAGATAATGCATATTAAATATGGCAACATAAAGGGCGCGACATTGCATGCTGAACTTACCATACTGTACACTGCAAAAATGAAAAAAAATGTAAAATTATTGGACTAAATTCAAACGTAATCATCAACTACCATATATTTAAAAACTTACTCATATTATACATATTATATATGGTAATATAAAATGCGAGGAATCGCAAGCAGAACTTATCATATTTTACACTGCAAAAATGGAAAGAAAATGTAAAACTATTGGACTTAAATCCAAATATAATCATCAACTATGATCTATTTAAAAACTTGCTCTAATTATACATATTAAATATGTCAACATAAAGGGAGCGGCATTGCAAGGAGAACTTACCATATTGTACACTGCAAAAATAGAAAGATATGTAAAATTATTGGATTTAAATCTAAACGTAATAATCAACTACCATATATTTGAAAACTTGCTCATTATATATATATATATATATATATATATATATATATATATATATATATATATATATATATATATATATTAAATATGGCAACATAAAAGGCGCGACATCGCAAGCAGAACTTACCATATTGTACACTGCAAAAATAGATAGAAAATATAAATTATCGGACTTAAATCCAAATATAATCATCAGATTATACATATTAAATATGGCAACGTAAAATGTGCGGCATCGCAAGCAGAACTTACCATATTGTACACTGCAATAATGGAAAGGAAATGTAAAATCATTAGACTTAAATCCGGGCGTAATCATCAATTACCGTCTATTCGAAAACTTGCTTAGATAATGCATATTAAATATGACAACATAAAGGGCGCGATATTGCAAGCTGAACTTACCGTATTGTACACTGTAAAAATGAAAAAAATGTAAAATTATTGGACTAAATCCAAACGTAATCATCAACTACCATATATTTAAAAACTTGCTCATATTATACATATTATATATGGTAATATAAAAGGGACGGCATCACAAGCAGAACTTACCATATTTTACACTCCAAAAATGGAAAGAAAATGCAAAATTATTGGACTTAAATCCAAATATAATCATCAAATACTATCTATTTAAAAACTTGCTCAGATTATACATATCAAATATGGCAACATAAAGGGAGCGGCATTGCGAAGAGAACTTACTATATTGTACACTGCAAAAATGGAAAGTAAATGTAAAATTATTGGAGTTAAATCCAAACATAATCATCAACTACCATCTATTTAAAAAATTGCTCAGATTATACATATTAAATATGGCAACGTAAAGGGTGCGACATCGCAAGCAGAACTTACCATATTGTACACTGCAATAATAGATAGAAAATATAAATTATTGGACTTAAATCCAAATGTAATCATTAACTACAATCTATTTAAAAACTGGTTTAGACTATATATATAAATTAAATATGACAATATAAAGGACGCGACATCGTAAGCAGAACTTACCATATTGTGCACTGCAAAAATGGAAAGAAAATGTAAAATTATTGGACTTAAATCCAAATGTAATCATCAACTACCATATATTTAAAAACTTACTCAGATTATACATATTAAATGCAACATAAAGGGAGCGGCATTTCAAGCAGAACTTACCATATTGCACACTGCAAAAATGGAAAGGAAATGTAAAAATTATTGGACTTAAATCCGTACATAATCATCAACTATCATCTATTTGAAAACTTGGTCAGATTATATATATTAAATATGGCAACATAAAGGGCGCGACATCGCAAGAAGAACTTACCGTATTGTACACTACAGAAATAAAAAGAAAATATAAAATTATTGGACTTTAATCTAAACGTAATCATATACGCCAGTTTTGCAAGTACACTGGCAAATTCCTTTTGACCATGATGTATATATGACAGCATACCTACTGTATAAATGTTCAGAAATGAAGTATGAGCTACCGAAAAAAACACATCCAAACAGTGCCGCAAATCACGTAAACATGCGGATCTAACAACTAATTAAATCAATTCGATAGTTGCATGTGCCGCGGTCGACGCAATAAGTTCATCCTATCAACAAGTTCATCAAACTATCTAGTCTAGTATCCCATGATACCGTGGCCGACGCAGGAGAACCTGACATGGCCGACGTGCGGCACCAACTTGGACTCACCCATACCATCGCAAACAACCCCACCATCTGCTTGCACGCCACCAGGTAGTACCTCTCGCACCGGCTCAATGCCGTCGCCGTAGGGCTCTTCATCACGTCGGACATGGCGAAGCTGCTGGTTCTGACCTCGTCGTCCTCCTCGTCCGACGTTGTCGTATCGCTGTCGACGGCGCCGGTGTTCTTGGCTCTGCCCATCATGCACGGCGCCCTGTAGTACGGCCTCCGACGCTGGAGACGCTCCGGCGTGCAGGTGCACATATGTGTTGAGCCGACGGCCGCGGGTGATTGCGGAGCGGCGGATCTCTCTGCTGGAGGATTTGTGGAACAACCACATGTCGAGGGGGGATAATGAGAAGTGACGGCTGCCTGGCGTGATTTATATAAGTCCTAGCTAGTCTAGTATGGTAATTATGACTTCAATTTGGACACAATCATCAACTAAGGAAACCTATCATATGTTTGAAAACCTCATCAGATTGTATATATTAAATTTGGATAGTCTAGTATGGTAATTATTAGATTTCAATCTGGACACAATCATCAACTAAGAAAACCTATCATATGTTTGAAAACTTGCTCAGATTGTACATATTAACTATGGCAACATATTGGACTTAAATCCAAATGTAATCATCAACTACCATCTATCTAAAAACTTGCTCAGATTATATATATTAAATATGGAAATCTATCGCCTGTTTAAAAACATACTTAAATTATGCATATTAATTATGGTAATAGATTGGACTTAAATCCAAACATAATCATCAACTACTATCTACTTGAAAACTTGCTAAGATTATACATATTAAATATGGCAACATAAAGGACTCGTGGGTAGATTTAGGTGGACCCGATTTAGATGAAAAAAGTTCTGGGTTTTGGGGGGAATTCTCTTCCGAAGGGCGATAAAATGGGTCTCCCCCTCCCCTTTCGTAGTCCTTTTTTCATGACGGATGGGTCCCCTGTGATGTGGAGGTGGGCCTAATCTTGGTGAGAAGTGTTTTTAAATCTAATTCTCTTTATAGTATAGATACAAGAATCTAGTACTACACAGAACTGTCTAGGCTAATCCTTTCAAGTGCTTTTAATTGTCTCTTTATAAGCTTTGGACTAAACTTTTAGGGTTATTTTGATTTATGCCACTGTAAGCCATTACAATTCACCAATTTTGAAGCGTACCATTATAATTCTTTCTCTCTTTGAAATATGCCATGCTATACGTATTTTGAGGCTTTGGGCCCAGCTGCAGCGTACGGCGCGCACGGGTATTTTTGTATGGACAATATTACCCTCAGCTCCTCTTCTCACTCTACTCACTGACGCGTGGGCCCCACCTATCATCACCTTCCTCACCTTCCCTCCCCCGTCCCCCAGGTCGTCTCGTTCTCCTCCTCCCCATCGCCTTCTGCGCCGCCGCCGGCGTCCTCGAAGCTGGCGCTCCAGCTCAACCCCACGGCCGTCCTCCTTTGCCGCATCCCCACCCAGACCCCCACCATGGCGACCCCCGTCACTGCGTACGCGTCCTCCGAGCGGCCCGGTGGTGGCGGCGCCAACCCGCTCGTCGCCTTCCTCTCCTCCCTGTGGGCAGCGGCCGAGGAGGAGGCGGAGGCGCGGCAGCTGGTGAGCTGCGCGGTGCGCCTGTTCCGGCCGTATGTGGCGCAGCTGCCATGGCACGGCAGCGCGCGAGCCACCGAGCTTCTCGAGGTAGGAGAGGACGGGGATGACGTTCTTCCGAAGGGAGTAGGCGAGGAGAAGCGGGTAATTGGAGAGGTCGTCGGTGGATAGGCCAAGGCGGAGGAAGAAGTCGAGGCACTCCTGGAGCACCTCGAGGGAGGAGGGGAGCTCGCCGGCGGGGTCGGACACGTCGACGGAGCCGAGGAAGTCGAGCGCCAGCACGCGGGAGATGAGGCGCTCCTTGTGGCCCTGGATCACGCCCCACGTCACCGATGGCATCTCGTACTCCGGCGGTGCGGAGGACGAGGAGGCGGCCGATCTCGCCAAGGAGAGCCACGCGAGGAGGGGCCCCTCGCGCGTGGCCGCCGCTAGGCCGAGCCTCCGGAGTGCGCGGGCGAGGGGGAGCATGGCTGATGGCAGCGGCGCGCCAGGAGCGGCACAGGCGGCGCGCTCGCGCTCGGGGCGGGGGAGGGGCGGCTGCTGCGAGAAGCGAGAAGAGGTGAGGAAGGCGATGACAGGTGGGGCCCATGTGTCAGTGAGTAGAGTGAGAAGAGGAGCTAAGGGTAACATTGTCCATACGAAAATACCCGTGCGCGCCGTACGCTGCAGCTGGGCCCAAATCCTCAAATGACGTATAGCATGGCATATTTCAAAGAGAGGAAGAATTGTAATGGCACTCTTCAGAATAAGTGAATTGTAATGGCGTTTTTCAAAACCGGGAAAATTACAGTGACATGCATCAAAATAACCCAAACTTTTATGTTGGCCTAATCCCTAGTGCCTCTACCCTTTGTTTGTATAGGGCATGCTTGGTTGGACGCCACAACAAGCCACGCCTAAACTACAGCGGCATCACAAATGAAGAAGCTGTAATTGGTTGATGATGGCGCTACGGCTGGCGGCTGCTACGATACAACTTTCGCAGCTCTTTTTCTCGCTGAATTTGAGGCGCCGCAAAATGGCGTGGAGTTATGACCGGTGACCAAATATATCCACAGTTAATCTCCTCCAAAGTCATTAGGCTATTCCCAGCGGTGATTTCATTTTTGTGTTTCCAAGAATGCCACGTAAGCAAGTAGACAATTAATTCATAGATGAAATTGTTCATACAATGCATTTTTCATTTTTGATGTTTCATAGGCAATGCATGCAAGACACAAACTTGTTGGAAACAGTGTATACAGAGTTTCATTTAGATGGAACCCATTTCATCTCTCTCCTCGTTAACTCTTTGCCACATCATCTAAAATGCTGATTTGACACCCTATTTAATGTGCATGAAACTCTATGAAACCTTGCACTGGGACTGGCCTTATAGGTACAAAGTTGGAGTCATATTTCTAGTAAATGGATTCAATGGTTAGCTCCTAAGAACTAGAAGTTTCTAATGCATTCCTAATAAATTCTAGTTCAAAACAGGATCTGAAATCTAAATCACCGTACAATCACATTCGGATAAGGTACACTACGCAACACCGGATAGACCAACAACAGTGGTAACAGATGCTAGGACGACGCTAAAACAGCTCAAGAAGCCGAAGGGGAGCACATGCAGTACCCCGACGGGCCGACGGCATGGCTGAACAGAGCTGAACGGTCACTACTGGCGGCAGGGCCGGAGGAACAGAGCCTAGATCGAGCCAGCCAGCCGGGCGCTGCCGGTGCACATGTGCGCGTCGCCTTCGCCCCGTGGGCAGCATTTTAGCCCCATGCACGTGCGCGTCCACTGGTGCTGGTACGTGCTATATATACAGCGACCACTGGCCCCGTGCTAACTATAAGTTGAGTGGTACGGTGACGAGATGGACCTCGACCCAATAGTTCGTATGGTGTGTGTGTGTGGTGGTTTCTGCATCGCGTGTGTGTACTCCGTATATATGTAGACGATTGCACAGCTAGGTAGCAGTACATATATGTATGGAACGCATATGTATAGTACATTAGTACTTCTTTAGTAGCCCATCACCGGTAGAAAAAAACCCTTCAGCACCGATTCGTATTTACCAACCGGTACTACCTTTACGGTGCTAAAGAGGGGTCAAATAACTCGCTCAAAAAATATAAACTCAGGACCACTTGGCTCGCACTTACGCTCATTTCCATCTCACATATGCTACACATGCGATTGTATAGAACATGCTTTCTTTTTTAAGTAGCTTGTGACACCCCACCCGAATTTTGGACCTGGTGCTACATTAGCACCGGATCTTGAGGGCGCCGAGCACTAGTACACAACCGGGCTTTAGTCCCGAGCACAAACCGCCACGTCCGGGACTAAAAGTCATGGACGCTAAAAAATATTTACGCCCAGTGGGATTCAAACCCACAACATCTTGCATGGTGTCACACACAACCACCTAGCCACTCCACCTACATAGTACAGGTGATGAAAAGTGGGATGGTTTCTCTTTATTGTAATCTGTGAAACACCTTCACCCGGGACTAAAGGGTGACCCTTTTAGTCCCGAATGGAGGCTCCAACCCGAACTAAAAGGTCCTCCCGGACCCAGAAAAATGCGAACAGAGATTAAAAGTTTATTTATCTCAGAATAAAACTTAACCGGGACTAAAGGGAGTGGATGAAAAGTCATTTCTCTACTAGTGGAGGCACATGAGGAGGGCGGACGACGATTTCTTTAGTAGTGTGGCGATGAAAGCTTTGACAAGAATAAACAGGTACTGGTGTTATATTTTTTTAATTTATTCTAAAATTTAAGCGACGCTACGTCTTCAGTGGTGCTCGTCCACGGTGAGGCACCTGTGTCAAACTGCCAGATAAGCTAATAAGGAAATAGAATCCTTATTACGTTGCAGTCCAGCTAGAGGCCCGTTGGCACTCTAGTTGAGATAACATCAATCTCATATAGACTATATTTATCTATTTTAAAACCCCTATTACATTTCAAGATCATGAGTATATAAAGGTTCCTTGAAAAAAAGTGGGAGAGACAAGAAAAGTATTGAATTGAAAAAAAGGGGAGACATGAAAAGTATTGAATCATTTGGAGCATATGATGATTGTTCATTTCTCGATTTATCACGCGCCACAAGGAAAAGGACAAGTGTAGAGGCAGTGTCATACCATGTACATGCCCAGGCAATCAAACTCCACCTATCGTGTATCGTGAGGTTGAGACTGTTGGAAAATGGTCGGCTACTGCAGCTTCTTTCTTTTTCTTTCCTTTTTTCTTTTCCTTTTTTGAAAATGGTCAACTACCTCTTATACGATATTTCAGAAATCCAGTTCAGGTAATGCACATTCTTGTATTTCACTCGTATCCGACTAGAATTATTTTTTTAAAAAACCCTGAAACTGCAAACTAATTGCGGTTGACACCTGCATCTCCAAAGAATCCAGGAGAGGATGTTTCATAAGAAAGGCTCCTTTGGATAATTCAAGTTGTGCTTGTAGATGATAAAACAACTTCAGCTGTTTTCCAGGGCTGATGTATGCACCTTGGTACTCCTTCCGTACCATATTAGTAGGAAAGAGCACAAGGCATATGCATTAAGCAGAGGAGACATTTTGAATTTCTGATGACTGACGAGAAGTGGCTTCTTATCCTGAAATGGTGAGCCCTTAGAGTCAGAATCTGCTGCAAATATTAGGGAAGACAATGCTCTAGCCTTCAAGGATCATCTGGTTGGCATTCCAATGGCATCTATCATGCTGTATGGTAGGTAATAGAAACAACAGATACTCCTAACTTGTTCATGAAAGGTTATGCAACATAGACTATATACAGTTCTGGTCCTGAACTATTGCTAAAGCACATCAATCCTGTGAGCATCCAAGGTGAAATTCAGACACAGTGACACCACTAGACTGTAAGAAGATTCATCAATTACGTGAAAACAGAATTACATATTATGTTTCAGATTCTGAACATCAAAATTGGTAAACAGGGGAAGCACAAAGTATCAACAAAGACAAGGCAGAGTGGCGGCTAACATTAACATTGTTCAGACATTCTTGAGCTTCTTCATCTTGGACGGTGGCCATCTGCCCTTCTTCCTAAGCTTCCTCTTGCGGAGAAGCCGCTTGCGCCGCTGCCTCAGTTTCTTGGCGAGCTTCATCCGTGCCCTCTGCTCCATGATCATCTTCTGCTTCGACTCAAGCGGCATTTCCTCAATCCTAGTCACCGGTTTTGGCTCTTCTGGCTGCTCTGCGTCAGCCTCACCACCCTCTCCGGCGGCATGGACAAGTACCAGCCTCTTCTCGGCCAAAGAGGCGCAAGTAGCAATCACATTCAGAGGGCTTTGTAGGAATGAGAGGCTCTTACATTGCAGCCTTGGGGCTGAAAAGAACAGTAATAACAGAAGGTAAACCACTTAATAGGCTCCAAATTCACACTATTCCACACATTTTAATTCCGAGCTCACATGTGACTAGAAAGACCCAGTATATGCAATGCCATACAATACTTAGCGGCAAATTCAGTGTGCTTCCTATATCACCAGATTAGCAATGCAGAGGGGAAAAAATGTGGGCATGTGCTCAAACTATAGCAAGTATCAAGCATAGTGTGCATTAGCGCTTTGTTTCTTCTAAACCTTCTTGTTTGTTGTGATGTTCCCGAAAAGGAGATTTTAATTGGTGTTAAGCAAAGCAGGGAAGGAGCAAACTTTGCGGTTTCATCGATCCTTTTACGACTCAATTGATACTTCTCTAAGCATATTGGGAGCATAGGGCAGCTCTGAAGAAATTGCTGCATAATAAATGTTCGAAGAAATTCCTGAACGAGTAACGAGCCAGCAGCATCACAGTCTCACAGAGACGCATAAACGCCCGGGGCTCCACCGGCGCACACTTGAACCGGCAGAATACCAGAAACCTCGCCGCCAAAGTTCGCTACAGGGAAATCCCTGCTGGTAACGCACAACACCCATCCCAAGAACCGACTCCACTAGTATATAGGGGCGTTGGGCTCGAACAAGACGCTGGGGATCGAGGATGGTCGTCAGCGGAGCTTACCGGGGTAGGATACATTGGCGACGGCGGAGAGACCTCGGGAGCGTGGAGCGGAAGGGGGAGAGAGGAAGGAGACGGTCTGGGAGAGGAGGAGCGCCATGGGTGGTGTGGCCTTCTTGCCCGGATGCTGTTGGGAGGGATAACTAATAACCGGATAAGCCTGTGCGAGTGCGAGGGGAAGGCTGAGTTGCTCTGTTCGATTGGGCTGGAAAAGGCCGGGCTAAGGGCCCAACGCCCGCGGATCGGCCCGGCATGGAAACAATTTCCATATTATAATGGTCTGGGCCGTGGCTCAGGGTCGCATGGGCCGTGACCGGGGGGCAGAACGGCTCCCAAGTCTCAAGTGGCCTGTTGCAGTAGGATGAAGGCCGGCAGCTAACAACCCCTTGAGAGCTAAACAGGTTATGATCATCAGTATGGTACCATGGTTCAGGAATGGCCGATTAGCTGCTCTTCTTCTGTTTTATAACAAGCAAATAAGGAGTAGAATAGCTGCTGGTCTCTCTGTTATCCGAAGAAACTACGGAAGCACAAAACTCCTGCGCACTGATGAAACCAAGAAGATGCATATGAAAGACGAACGATAGCCTGTTTGATGAAACCAAGATGCCTACGAAAGACGAATAATAGCCCGTTTGGATATGCTACAATTAATGTTTAGTCATGGCTCGTCTAAACTTTAGCAGAGTAAAATTAAATATAGTTTGTTTAGTTAGGTGGGCTAATTTTTAGTTGTAGCATCAGTAAAAGTCTCTATGGGTTATCTCACTCGCTAAGGTTAAATTTTCTTGTGGTAGGATAATTTGCTCATTTGTGATCCGTGGTAAAAAAATAGCCTCCATTAGATGGATTTTAATGATAAATGGACTAAAATTTTGCTGGACGGTTGGCTAATCTTTAGCCCACGTTAACCTCTCGCTGATTAAAAATTAGCTTCTGGATCCGACAAGGCAGCCGTTTTGCACGCCCTCGGCCGACACCGCGGAGCGAGAACCACTTGCAAGAGCCCACCCAATCCAGTCGTGTGGTGTCGACGTCGTCGCCCCCATCGGCCGGCCTCCGTTTGTCCGTCGTCCTAACAAATCAGAATTAAGCCTTGCCAAAAATGTGCCATGAACCCGTGATACGGATCCATATGGTGGGCGCCGGGCGCTGGTGTGCTGGTGCTATTGGTTGCAGATGCTCCGGTGCTCCTAGCTTCCACCTCCCGAACAGTCCTCCCACCAGACCCCTCCTGTCTCCCCGCCGACAGATCTTGTGAGCCACGGACACCCTATGACAATGGGGGCTTCGGTTGGTGGCACGAAACAATCAGCGAAAGAGCATGTGTAAATTGTAATATATATGTATACTGACATACTACGATGTGCCATAATCACAAGCTGAGATATGATTGGAGCTGGAGCTGCATTTCCCTCCAAGTAAGATCCCTCTGCGTTGCTGGTGCTGTTACCCTTCGCTCATGTTCATGTGCAGTCAGCCAGTCACAGGCAAGGCAATAATTGTACTGATGGTGTGGTGATCACTGATCAGTGATTCATTACCACTTATCTGTGATTACTTTACTGACCGGAAAGCAAAGCTGCGCGTGTTTACTCGCCGTTCATGGCATCGCCATGGAAGCAGGGGCGTAGCTAATGGGTGGTCCGGGTTGGCCTGGCATACCCAAAAAATCAGGCCAGGCAGGCAACATGCAGACAACTAGACAAGATAACATTCCTGCTTACTTGTATGCTTGCTGATGTGAGCGTTTCAAATGTGATGATATTCCACATAAGACTGAAAATTGCATATCTATAGTGAATATCTTGATTGAAGTGTGCTGTCATAGTCTATATTTTTTGCCTAATTAATAATTAATCTTGCTATGTTCTGATTTTTCTCTATCGCTCAAGAAGTCATATGCCAATTCATTTTATTTAGTACATAGATTGCTAGAGTTCTTTTGTACTTATCCATGCAGTATTGGTTGGTAATTTTTTAGTTGTGTACTTCTTTAAAAAAGAAATGAGTTGTTTATTGAGTTGTTCATTAGCATAGACTGGTCAGGTGAATAACTCGCGAGTTTTAAAGGACGGTTGTACTTATTCTAACCCAATGCAGTTCAGCACCAGCAACAGCCAACAGTCCATCCTCTCTACATATTCCACTGGGCACAGGTGACTTTTAGTAAGCCCTTGTTTAGTTCCCAAAAAGCAACCTCAAAGTTCACTGTGTAAAAAGAAGATTTCCATCACATCAAAATGTCATAGCATGCATGGAATACTAAATGTAGATGAAATCAAAAACTAATTGCACAGTTTTGTTGTACTCTGTGAGACGAACATTTTGAGCCTAATTAATCAATTTTTGGATAATTTTTCACACATACAAACGAAATGCTACAGTGGCGCAATGATTACGAAGTGACCCCAAACCCCCAAATCCCCACCCCAATATTTTGGATCTAAACAAGGCCAAGTTTACCATAGCTGGGAAAGATAGCAACTCGCTGGCACTTATACTACCAGTTATCGCTAGTACTCATAAACAGCTGAAACCCTGTAATAGCATCAGAAAACGAAAATGAGAGGGCAATTGTGACGCCGGTGCGCCACAAAGTCACAAACAAAATGTTGCTGGATGCCCTTGTGATGATGATTCTCGAAACGAAAGCTCACTGCAGCAACAGTTGATCCAACTGCCTGCCCTGCCCTGTTGTCTACTCCAAAAGTAGATCCACCGACAAATAACAAGATAAGACCGCAATGCAATTCACCTTGCTAGGATGGGACAAAAATCGAAAGAATTCTGCACAGGTTCACAGTTCATCTCCAGAAAGAATTTTGCATCATCACACGGTTTACAGATGAACGGTGGTACACGTTTCAGTGTCTATGAATTATTCGAAAAAACATTGGAGGAGCGGAACTATATGCATGAACACCCCTGAAACATTTACTGACAGTGTACAGAAAAGCAGTTTCTATCTACTATTCAGTTTATTACTGTTGGGCTTTCCCGGTTTGTGCCCTGAATCTGAACTAGCCTGACTGCAGAACCAATTGCACCTGCCTTTGTCTTTCGAGCAGGGTTGCAATTCTGAAGCAAAATTCTAATTGGAAATCTATAATATGGAACATCCCTGTATGTACGAACAGGTGCGAGATTTCGATGCTGTTTGGACAATAGCATGCAAGGAATCAACTTATCTGTTCACCAATCAGATCGAGGCCAACAACAAGGAATGACACCCCCTGGAACAGAAGGAAGTAGAAATGAATCCCTTGGGCAGACAAGAGGCTACGAGTCGCAGCGGTGAGCAGGAGCAGAGAAAGAGCAAGCTCCTTCTTGTAGATCTTGTTAGCCTTTATTGCGCCATGTGGCACATTCTCGTGCTGTTCCTTTTGCACATTGATCTCAATCAACTCACCTTTTTCAGGTAATTGCTTCTGGAACTTAGGAAGCCTGATGCCTTTCTTATACTTTTCTGCAGCTGTGAAGAGGTCAAATTCGGATGATCGACCAGACTTCTTGGTGACAATCCATTCATAGGAGCTTCCAAGTTTGAACAACCCAGACAGCATTGCATTGAACTTGGTCACTGACATGGTGTTCTCAAAAAGGAGGTATGGTACGATGAAAGGAAATGATCTTGGTGATGGTAAAATGTTAAGAAAGGACATGCAGACTGGTACGTAACAGATGACCCACACAGGCAATTCGGCCTCAGGAACAAACATGGTTAGTGGAAGAATGACACAAAACAATGTGAAAGAATAGAAAGGAAGTACCAACTTCCTCAAAAGAAAGAATAATAGTATCAAATTTGCTTTCTTCCATGAGGAGATCTGCATTAAAATTAACAAATGCTTGTCAAAAAGAGTATTGATCCATGCCCCAAGGAAAGGAACTTTGATCCCCATTACAAGTGCCGACTTTGAGCTGATGAGATTGCATACCTTGGCATTAATTATGTCGGGAAGGCACAATCGGAAAAGGTGCATTGGGCCAGAATGCCACCGGTATTGCTGTTTTCGATATGCTTCATAGGATTCTGGAAGTTCACACAAGACCTGGATAATGGTGTTAAGTAAAATAAATTTCCACATTGACACGAGATTGATTCCTCATGTGAAATGCTATAATCATTCAAATGTACCTTCACATCATTCAGGAAGATGAATTTCCATCCATTCAGGTGCGCCCGGACAGCAATATCCATATCCTCCACGGTTGTCCTCTCAAGCCAGCCTCCTGATTCTTCCAAAGCTTGAATCCTCCAAACTCCGGCAGTTCCATTGAACCCAAAGAAGTTCAGGAAAACTCCATTGACCTGCTGCTCCACTTCAAAGTGGAAGCAAAGATTGATATTCTGAAGGCAAGTCAACAAGTTCTCATCCTTGTTCACAAAGCTCCATCGTGCTTGAACTAATCCAAGTTCAGGATTCCCCTGAGCCATCCAAGGATTCAAAGTTACTATCAGATAGATGTATGGTAGCTCGTATACTGGAATTTAATTAACAAAGTAGAATTGAATAAGCAGAGCAGACAGTTCTAACCTCAAAATGTGGGATAGTTTTTTTGAGAAAATCAGGGCTTGGTTGGAAGTCCGCGTCAAAAATGGCAACAAATTCATAATTCTTGACATAGTCACAGCTCATTGCAGACTTGAGGTTCCCAGCTTTATACCCGGTCCTCAACACTCGATGCCGATAGACAATGTTCACACCCTGCTGGCTCCACTTGGAAACTTCTGCTTTGATCAACATTTGAATGCTTTCGTCGCTCGAATCATCCAGCACCTGTATTAGAAATTTATCCCTAGGCCAGTCTAGCTGGCAGGCGGCTGAAATCGATTGCTCATAGACCTGTCACAAGAGCAATCCTATCATCCACAACCTGATGAACCAGCAAACTACAAGCTGCATAAACAATTCATCTCCTTACCTCCTTTTCATTGCACATAGGAATTTGAACGAGCACCATCGGGTGCTGATACCCTGAACCCTTCCTAAATGGGTCCCCTTCAATCCTTGGCTTGATCTTCTTGAGCTTAATCCAGAAGCAACCCAAGCACAGAATGAGCCGGTCCAAGGATTGGACGACGAATAGAAAATTGCAAGCTTTGGACAAGAACTCAATCGGCCGCCGGATGTAGTCTGTTCGGAATGACATCCAGGTGAGGTATGCCAAGTGCACCCACCCCTGAATTTCCTCCACCTCCGGCACATGCAATTCTGGCACAGTCAAATTCGGCCTCTGGAAATGCCACCCATTCCAGTAGGCCGCCAGCTCTACGGCGAGCGCGAGCAAGGAGAGCGCCAGGAACCCCTTGATGAACCTGTAGAGCAGCCAGCCCCTTCCGTGGCCGGGCCCCTCACCGGCGGCATCGGCGGCGGCCCGCCGGAACCGCTTCGCGACGGCCGACGGCAGCGCCCAGGAGACGGCGGCGAGTGAGGCGAGGCACCCGGCGGCGCGGTGGGCGCGGAGGAGCAGCATCCAGGTGAACTGCTTGGCGCTCCGGCCCCGGCCCTTGTCCAGGGGCGGCACGCCGGCCCGGAGCGCCTCCGCCTCGGGCCCGTCGATCTCCACCACCGAGTAGTTGGGGTTCTCCATGGTCACCACCACCGGCGTTCCCCGCCGGACATCCCTCCCCCACGGGTGGGCCAGGCCCAGGCCCGGCGCCATTGCCGCCGCCAGGAACAGGAGGCACGAACAAGCACTCGCGAAACACCAGCAACACTGACACTCTGAAGCAAGCACGGCTTCTCTTTTATGTTCTCGCTTCTCACCGCGTCGCTGTGCTTCCACCTACCCGCCGTCGCTGACTCGCTGCCGCCAAGCGCGACGCGAAGCGAGCATCTCTGGCATCGACAAAGCGCCTCCGGCCGTCTGGGTACTCGGAATGCAGCTGCGCGGATGGGAATCAATTGAGGGCGTGATTGGTTCTCGGACCATTGGAGCCAGGCTCGCTAGGTGCTGCATCGTTTTGTTTGGTTGACATCTGCGTCGAGCCAGGCCAGCTCCAGACTATGTTCGGTTGCCTGCGCAGCAGCAGCAAATTCATCTTTTCTAGTTATGCGCTAACTTATGCGTGCTCGCATCGCATCGCGCGAGCCTGGCTGCGGGGAAACGCTGGGTTTTTCTGTATCCGACGAGCCAGGTCCAGCAACAACTTTTGCATCAACCAGGCCAGGCTCACTCCCTTGTACAGGTTACCAATCAAGCCCATGTTGCACCCGATGAGCCTGGACAGCCTAGTATACAGGCAACCAAACAGCCTGGATTCTCAGCTGCTCCCAGTCCCAGAGCTCCTAACCTTCCACTTCCACCGCCGCAAGAAAGAGAGGGGCGAAGCAAGCAGTGGTAGTGGAGCTCAGCGACGTGTGTGCTTTTTAATGGAAGGCAACACACATCCTCTCTCTCTCTCTCCTGTTCCTCGCCTGGAGAGTGGAGACGAGTGCCGGCAGCCGGGAACGTCTCCCTTCTCTCTGCCCCACACACGACACACCCTCTCGCTCACGTCCCTTTCCGAAGCTCAGAGGTGAAGAGCTGAAATGTGAATCACTGATGAATCCGCTTGTTACTCTTCTAGTAGACTTCTAGGCCAGTTCCCCAAATCATTCCTCCCTGCACTGGTCCCAAGAACAGCAGCAAGACAACAGGAACAACCCGTGCGCAAAAGGCCAGGATTTCTCTTCCTCTATGAAAGAGAGGATTTTCGGGAAAGAAACGGGACGGTTCTTTCTGTCCGAAACTACCAGGAATTCCTGAAAGCTTTGCAGCTGCCACGTTGCCTGGTGGCATTTGGTAAAGAAATCCGTCGGGTCCTCCTTTGAATGCGAGATTTTTTTTCTTTTTTTTCTATAAAATTGAACTATTTTATGTGAAATTTCTGTGCTATTCTTGTAAAATTCCTATCTGAAGGAGGCCCAAATTTATTAGTGATTATGATCAGACTAAAATTAAAATCTTTTATGTTAACGCTGAATCAGTTTATCTGACACGCGCTGTTGGATATGTTCCAAATTTACATCCACGATAAAAGCCGGGCTTCTGCCGGAGCGCAGAGAAGGCCCGTCGCCGGAGGTTTGGGCCGGAGCGAAGAGATGTTGGGTTTTTTCTCAGGAGCGCACAGTTTAGTCCCACCTCGGAAACACAACCAAGCACGGTCGTGTGAGCCGCCTATATATATATAGAGTAAATTCCCTCGTTGCCATTACAATTTGTATGGATTCCTTCATTGCCACCGGAATTCTCCAGTTTTCTTCATTGCCACTACTTTAAATTTGTATTTCCTTGTATGCCATTTCCGTTAGAAACTGTTAACATGCACTCACTGGCAGCTTGGCCCCACAACCATCCTCTCTGTGATCCTCCTCCGCACGCCGCACATGTCTGATTCGGCGACGAGGCCGAGCAAAAGCGTGGCAGGCTGACCTCATGGCTGGATGCCTGGATCGAGGCGAGCCCCGATGGCCTTGGACCCTTGGCAACCGCAGCCTTGCGAGGACACAGCCGTCGAGGCGGGTGCCAGGATGCCAGCAACCGGTACGTGGTGGCGGACAACGGAGCGGAGCACCAGGGCAGGGACGCGCGGCCAGCTCGAGTCCTACTGCACGACGCCGCGGGCGAGGACATCGGAGAGGCTGGTACTGCAAAGAGGAGCTGCCCTGGCGTTGAAAGACGCGGCGCATCATGTCAAGAAGTGCAAGGCTGCTGCCGAGCTTCGTCACCGTTACGGCGATGATGGTGGCAAGTGGGTAAGGAGCGCACCCGGGCCGCATCCAATCGACGCCATGCGCGCAGCTCGCATGCACTCAGCACACATGACCTACAGCTATGCAGCAAAATGGCTGGTGCTCACGGGGCAGAGGATGGCGGGCTTCAGCTGCTTGGAAGTGTATTAGGATTCGATAAATACAGTTCTGATCGTAGATTTGGTGCATACCAGCGTGAGAAAATTGAAGCAGGCAGGTGGTGCTACTTATTTTTTGTTTGCTCGGTCCGACTCATCCGAGAGACAGGAGAGTTGCTGGCTGCCGATTTGCTAGCTGCCCTCGGATAGAGAAGGGATGAGAGAGGAGATGAGCTGCAGGCCTGCCGATGGAACACGGCCATAGACACGCAGCGCAGCGAAGCGGAAGAGAGCATGCAGCGGCGGGCGAGGATCGTTCGCACTTTGCAGCCCAGAGCAAATCACTCGGGACCACGGCGGCAGGCCTGGGAAAAACTTAACGGCGAGTTAACAGATTTTAACGTAAATGGCAATAAAGGGAAAGCAAATTTAGAATAGTGGCAGTGAAGGGAATGAAATAATTTTAATGGCATTGAAGTAATTCATATAAATTTTGGTGGCAACGAGGAAATTTACTCAATATATATATATGTAAGCCTATGTAGACGGTAGGATAAGACTAAGACGGATAAGGCATCTTAGATGAGCCATGTATCATTCCTACTTGTAAACTCTCCTCAATAATGATTGTCTTCCGTGGTTTTTTCCCGTAAAGGTTTTTACACGTTAAATCGTAAATCGTGTTCGATCTTGTTTTTAGCATTATTTGCTAACAAGTGGTATCAGAACCGATGATCGAGGAACCTATAAAAATCTCAGTGGTCACATTATGACGGGGGAGCCCGTTAACGTCACTGGGCTTAACCCGTGAACGTCTCCAAGTGTTGTTACTGGAGAATTAAAACTCGGGGCATGTTGATAACCTCTTCTAATGGAAGAGTTAGGTCCGATGTGTGACGGAGGAGATTGTTAGGTTTAATCTCACATCAAAAATCGATGATGGAGGAGCACAACATATAAGGCGGGGGCAGTCCTCACCTATCAGGCTAGTTTTTTGAATTGAGTTAGGCCTGAGAATGGTTGGTTGTAGCTCTGTTGGACCTGGGTTTATGTTGCGCTGGCCCGTGGGTATTGTGGCCTAGGCGGAATTCCATTGCACGTTTTATAACAAGTGGTATCAGAGCTTGGTACGAGATCACGTTAAAAAAATTAATTAGGGTTTCATCCCTGTTTATCGCCAGCCGGATCAATCTACGATTAGCTACCTCGTGCAAGACTCGTCGACGTGGAGTTTAAGACGGAATCTGATTCCGTATTTGTAAGAGGCTGCAGACCAATCTACGAGAAGCTACCGAAAGGTTTTCTCAGCTTTGCTGAACGTACGCGAAGTTGTACACAAGGCTGCAGGTTATTGCTAGGTTTACACAGTAACATACCTAGATTATTACTGCAGATTATTTTCTTCTGGTTATTTCTTTCATATGGCTTCTTTGATATATGATACGATTTCCGCTGCTGAAACATATTGAGATTTTGAGGAGATATTAGGATTATTATTGGATCACTTTAAGTTAATTCTTCTTGATGTTTTGACAACATCGTTCATGTCACCCTAGTGGTTTCTTTTACTCCTATGTAGTTGGTAAATATAAAGTGAAGGTTTTGCTCTGAATTGAGTTCGAGGTGGAGAATTTCAAGTGCAACAGAGGAGATTTGTTTGACTATATACTACAGCGTTTTGTATTGCGGGAGTAATACGTTTATTACTGTCTTTGCTCATGTTGATGGGTTTAGTTCAAATGTTTAACTCCGTTGGTTGCACATTTATGCCTACATCTGAATCGTGTTTGAATAGAGCAGTAATTGACCATGTCATTGAATTTAGTTTCTTCTACAATTGGTAAATTTATGGTACGTGATGGATACACGTGCTAGTTGCTCTTGCAAGAGTGTTGTTTTGCCAAAGTTTAGTGTTCCTGATGGAGCATATATTATTCTATGAGATGAGTTCTTCACTGGATATTTAATACCACGGGTGATATTGCGACTTTATGTCGTTTGATGATTGAGCATTATCTTTTGAGGTCAGTTGCACAGACTCAGACTTTTACTGGAATTATGAATTTGTTGAAGACCCAGATTGTTCGTCTGCTTTGTTGATAGCTGTGTGTTTGGACCTTTGCTCAAATTTTTGCTTCCTATGAAGTGTTGGGAGAATACTCAAGTGATCTTACTCCCAGAAGAAAAAACCAAACCGGGTCGCTGGTTCGACCGGAAAAACTGTGAACCGGCGAGCTTGGCGGCTCGGTTCACATAAAAGATCGGTTGTGGGAAAAACCGGATCTCAGGGCATATTCCGTGCATGTTGGGCTGCATTTCCAGCATATTGGGCCGCAGTTTAAAGGCCCAAAATAAAAACATGTTTAAAGGTCCAAAGTAAAAACATGCTTGAAAATAGTAAGAAAAAGAAGCAAAAGAGGGGTTCGAACCTTGGGCAGTGAACTCTAATGCACATGCGCTGACCATCTCACCTCCATTTCATGTGTGAAAGAGTTTATGATATATAGATTACAACTATTATCGAACCGCGGTTACCAGCAGCCCTACCGGTTCCATGACCGGTCCGACTTTTCGTTCTTGGATCTTACTCGGTCCAGTGGACATTGACATTCAAGATTTGAATGTGGAGGTTTATTATTCGTCTACAGGATAGAATTTGTCTCAAGGTGGAGTTTGTTGGATATGTTCCAAATTTACATCCACGATAAAGGCTGGGCTTCTGCCGGAGCACAGAGAAGGCCCGTCGCCGGAGGTTTGGGCCGGAGCGAAGTGGTGTTGTGTTTTCTCTCAGGAGCGCACAGTTTAGTCCCACCTCAAAAACACAACCAAGCACGGTCGTGTGAGCCGCCTATATATATATATATATATATATATATATATATATATATATATATATATATATATATATATGTAAGCCTACGTAGACGGTAGGATAAGACTAAAACGGATAAGGCATCTTAGATGAGCCATGTATCATCCCTACTTGTAAACTCTTCTCAATAATGATGGTCTTCCGTGGTTTTTTCCCGTAAGAGTTTTTTCACGTTAAATCGTATCTCATATTTGATCTTATTTTTTTACATTATTTGCTAACACTCGCAACGCAGGCAAGCCGGCGCGCAGTAAAGACAGAGAAGCGGCGAGGCAAAGGCTTCCGGTCCTGGCGCAGTGGCGTTCTTGTTGCTCCCCTTTCCTCCCCCGTACCGTTTGGTCTGATGGCGGCATGGCATGGTGCAGTGGAGAATTTTGTCATTTTGAGTTGGGTGCTCATGGCTCACGGTCACCGGCCACTCACGGGGGCTCACGAAGAGCAGGAAACGAATATCGCCACCCATTGAGGGTGCCAGTAGCGTCATACTCGTAGGCCGTAGCACGGAATGGACTTACGGTCTTGGGCGCTGGCATGATATAGCGATAGTTCTCTAGATTGTTAGACTGATCAGCGGCCAATTAGAGAGGTTAGAGGAGGGAATATGAATTCCCAAGGCACAACGTGTTCCGCGGTGACGAGGGACAGACAGCTCCAGTCGTCTGAGGTCCCAAGAACGATGCCGGGAACATCAGTGAAGGATCGGAGTGGAGGTGCAGGTGTCTCGTAGGGTTTCTGGATTCACGTTTTATTAGTCGAAGTTCTAGAAAACGCACACTCCAATGGTCGGTGTTGGTTCCAAGAATTAAACAAATGGAATGTTGTGGGATACTGGCCTTTGCCCCCTCTTTTTTTTATAATGAGCACTACACTATCATTTAAAGAGATGAGATTTTATATAGAACAAAACAAACAGCTTGCCGTCTACATTACAGAGCTTATACTTCCTCTTTTCCTATGTTTCCTAACATAACTAAGATGAGTGAAATGTTTTTTAAACTACTAGCCCATCAACACGTGCACCTGCACGGGCTAGAGATTATTCATATATTGATCTAAGTAAAATTTATTGAAATATAGAATGATTAGAGTCTATCAAAATAATGACCAAATGTTTCTAATTATTACATTGAGATTCCAAAATGATTTTCATATGGTTTCAAATTTTGTTTGAAAATACAATGATAATAAATTTCTTTCAAATGCTTATTGATTTACGATTTAGATGGCCGATGTCTATATTGATTACATGTGTTTACTACATTTTTGTATTTGTCTTTTACATGTATTTCCATATTTGTTAAGAGCCTTATACATAGTTTTTTCCCCTAATCGACGGTATTCATTGTATGGCTATTTACCGCCTAATATTTTTTTATCATTTTTTGAACATTAGTTCATAATTGATAGAGGGACCTAGATTAATTAATAAATGAAATCTTCATGGAACTTGATTTCTTCTTCTGGTATTATTGGTCTAAATCTGGCTTCTGCATATGGGAAAAGCAATGTGTACTGCATAGACATTGAGCTCAGATATAGGTCCTGTTTGGGAACATTTTTCTCAACCACGCTTAGATTAGGTAAGCCAAAAGTTTTTTCTTATCGCTTTTCGCTTCCTATAGTACACATCTCTAAAGCGGCTTACCACATAAGCAAGAATAAGCGAAAATAAGCAAGGTGTTTGGTGGGATTCTAGCTTATTTTCATAGATAAGCGGATTATTTAATCGTTCCCATACAGGGCCATAGTTCAGACATTCTTTGTAGACTGTTGGAAGTCTATTTCTCTTTCCCGACTGTTTGCTCCCTATGTTACTCTGTATTTTGATCACTGGATGCATTCTAAAGGTACTATGTGTACTTATTTTCCTTATCACTTTCGTTTCCTTGGTAGAAATAAAAACGGAATAAAATCAGAACTGAAATTGAGTATTTTCACACGGTGCAGCTCTGTTCTCTGATTATTGGATACATCCTGAAGGAAGGTTCAGTATTACTTTTTTGCATAGCATTATGAAGTTTTAAAAAAGAATAGTGTTGTATGGTGTGGGGCATTTGTTTCACAACATCATTGCAATCTAATATCTAATGTTTATTATTTCTCTTCTGATCTTAAATTTGTTTCCTTCAGTGTTAACTGGTATACATATATTTCCATTGATTAGTTATGCAAAAAAGGTGATCAAGATCCTAAATGTCTTTGGAGTATTATACCTGTTTTTCCTGATTTATTTTTTCTCAAAATAAAAAATTGTAACTAATTAAATTGCATAAATTGGAGTTCCAATGGAGCATTAAAAAGGGAGGATGGTTGCATTACAGCCAAGCTATTGCCGATGGGTAGTCTTGAGCACCGCATGATTGATGTTACATGCTGTTCTGAGCCATATTGTAGTGTCGATGAATTTGGGCAAGGCACTTCAAATTATGAATTATATATAATTGAAGAATAAAAATATTGTAAATTTAAAATATATGGCACTGCCATACGGATACGGTTACCTCTTTTTTAGTCAACATACAACTCTTGCCCTGTGGGCTTACAATGATGAAATAACAGATCAAACACCGGTATCAAGTTAGATTAAATCAATGAAAGAACTACATAATTTGAAGCAATACATTTAGTCCTAGCAATTAGCAGGCTTACCTATATTAATTAGACAGCCAGCGGCATATATCAAGTTGACTCTTCGTATTTCTGTACATCCTTGCTGGTAGAGTGGATGGCGTGAGAAAGGAAGGTGTCCTGCATAGAAGTCTCATGAGCAAGATGCTTAATGCTAGCTTCATTAACTGTGAGTCAGATGCGGATCCATCTAGTTCGTTGTCTTCATGTATGTCTCTGCCGACGGAGTGCACATCGTGAGAATAGATGATAGATTATTCAATCCTCATGTTTGTTTGGTTGGTTCTCTTTCAATTCAGATTATATAATCATCTAATGGCATATGTGGGTAATTTTGAAGAAAATGTGAGGGGTTATTTTACACAATTTTTGTAATGGCAGTGGTGGGTAATTTTTTTGAAAAACATAATAAATCTAATGGCCATTATCACGGATGATGATTAAATGGATGGCTAGATGTTTCTGTTTTTGTGAGAACTAGAATTTATCTTTTTTTTTCTAGCGCGTCTTGGGAGGATTAGTAATAGTAAGATTTCTGGCTTTATAATTCTCAAAGTGACCGATAAGTTCTTCACTTTTTATTAAGTGGTTCAATCCAAATGTGAATTTACGTCTATGACCGGATCACATGTGAATTTGGGAATGAATTTGAAAAATCAAAGGACCCAAATATCGATGGTGATCAGACGGCAGGAAAAATCTGTGTGTTACATTAGGGAGGGGCTAGAATGTAAATTTTACATATATAATATCTAACATGGATCGAATACCGACGGATATCTATGAATACGAATTTAGATATTTTTTCTTTTAGATTTGGATCGATACAGATAGTGTCCACTTAGGTCGGGTAATAATATAGCAATAAACACTGATATTATAAATATCTAACTTTAAATATTCAGATCCGGATACGATGTCAGATGTCTCGTATTGAATTCGGACAAATTTAAACAACTTTAATGGAATACAAACTCAGACATCAACGAATAATGTGCCTACCGTTTACACCTCTGTGCCTGGGAGCACTCCCGACCCGTAAGGGCTTGCTGCTGGTGCCAATTACTCATGTTGTACGCTGGATCGGTCCAGTGACTCTCGACGACGACCGAGGAGCGATGAAACCATAAACCAATCGAGGCCTCATGCTCACGAGTCAAAAGTCGCCGATCACCACACGCATGCACCATTCTTCTCAGTCCTTTTCCTAGCTGGGAAAAGAAACACAAGGTAAATGCGTGCCACACCAAACGGGCGTTCCTGAAAAAAGGCTTCACCACGTCGCGTGCCGTGCTCCTTTATCTGAAGGCTTCTTTTCTGTTTTTTTTATTAATTTTGATCGATCGTCAGGTGAAGAAGAAAGAGCTCGTCTCCAGTTCCGCTCTTCACCGCGCGAGTCGATCCCTGCTCGTCAGATTCTAATTCGTGTTCCGAAGCGGATGGCATTCTTTAGGCCAGTCTTTTAGACTTTTTATTATCCTCTCTGGTAATCTATCCACCGCGTCGCTGTTGGAGTGATGGCGCACCCCGCACCGGCAGGTGGTACGTTGCAATCATCTCAGCCAATGTGTGCGTGCATCCATCCAAGCCTGTCAAAGCAAAGGATTATCCGACCTGCCAAATGCTGATAGTCATTCAAATTTGGGGTTCACGTTGACACGAAAGCTTTAGAATCCCTACGACCGCAGCTCTGCGCACGTCTCTACATCATCAATCAACTTAGAGGAGATTCTCGCGGAATGTCGTCAGCTTCCACGCACCAAGTGAAGATCCCGTGCCAACAATGGGCCCTCGATTACCTTCAATTTCGGCCTCAACCTGGAAAGCCTGCTAGGAAGAAGTTTTCGAAGTTTTCAGCCCACCATGGGGTGTGTTTAGATCCGTGAAAAGAGATGAAAATGGTCACATCAAACACCGCTACCATGACAAAAGAAGTTTCGTTTGTTTGTGGTAATTGTTGTCCTACCATGACCTAATTAGGCTCAGGTCTTGTTTAGTTTCAAAAAGCAACTTCCAAATTTTCTATGCAAAAAGAAGATTCTCCATCACATCAAAATGTCATAACATGCATGGAGTACTAAATATAGATGAAATCAAAAACTAATTGCACAGTTTTATTGTACTCTGCGAGACGAACATTTTGAGCCTAATTAATCAATTTTTGGATAATTTTTCGCACATACAAATGAAATGCTACAGTGACGCAATGATTACGAAGATACCCCAACCAAATTTGGGAACTAAATAAGACCTCAAAGATTCGTCTCGTCGTGTACATCAAAACTATGCAATTAGTTTTTTTATTTACCTATATTTAATGCTTCATGCATACGTTATTGGCTATATTTAATGTTTCGATGGGACGTCGATGTATGGAAAGTTTGAAAAGTTGGGAGTACCTAAATACAGCCCATATGTCAATCGATTGTGGCCTACCAGTGGCCCATAAGCCCATAAGGAGCTTGATTACTGACAGCTCGGCCCCATAACGTCGGTCCACGAACGGCTACAACGGTACCGGAAGTCGGCGTCGGCCGGACCGTCGCCGTCGACGCCTGCCGCCTTTCGGCATTGGCTCCGCCGCCCGCCGGCCGCTTCAAGTAAATCAGCTGCCCTGCTACCTGCGTTCCGCCGCTTAACCCTAGTGAGTCTCGCAGCCTAACAGCCCAGTCTCTCACTCTCTTGCAGACGCGGCCGCTGTCCTGGGAGCGTGGAGTCCTGGCCTGCTGACCGGAGAGTGGAGAGAGCCACCGCGGGGCGCGCCCGCGGAGGAGTCTGAGATCAGGGGGCCGGACCAGGTCGTTGCTTCCGGGGTTCGCTCCTCTGCTCTTAACCAATGAGGCGGCCGCTGAATTTTGCTTCGTACGGACTACGGAGATGGCTCTCCTTCTGAGCGACCAGTAGGAGAACGAAGCAAGGGTCCGATTGAGGTGAAACTCTCCACCCCAAGGGAAGGTTTATTCTGGTTTCCCACTACGATTTGCACCAATTAATCAACATTTCATTCTTCTTCAGTTGATCATCAGTAACAATAACTTTGGTGGGCAGTTGCCACCTGGGATTTCTGTTTCTTGCGAAAATGCCAGCGTTGCCAATAAGTGGGACCCTTCAGTTTCTTACATTCTATTCAAACTGCAAATACAAGCCTGTTTGAACCTATACCGATGCTTCTAGGCTTAAGTATAATATGCTGAAATCTCGATTGAAAAAAAAACTGCTCTGGCAAGCTTAATAATTCAACTGGCTAAAATCGAGCTGAACGCGAGCTTGGAATCATTTCACCTCTGTAAATGACAAGTGAGCCATTGCTCATGAGTTTGTTTCTTTGTTCACGTGTCACTCTGGTTCTGGCTTCTTCTTGGCAATGGCCTTTTCCATCTAAACCTTCTTTATTTTCTTCTTGCGGCAAGATTTGATCCGAGCCACCATTTCCAGGCTCTATTTGTTTGTTTTTGCAGAAATAGATTATCAAGGCAAACACGAGAGAAGTAGTTGAGGCGACTCCAGTAGCAATGATGGGTCCTGCAAAGTTGTCAAAGGTGAGCCTACCTGAACCAGAGATGGTGCCCACATTTTTGCAGTTATTTTGATTTCCTATCCATTTTTTCTCGAGTTGAATGATAGTGTCTCCCCCTGTTATATTGAGGATTGCTTGTGAGATGTCTCCGATTATAGGGGATCCCTTCTGAAGAGCCTGTAGAAGAGGATAACACTTTTGTAAAACTCATGCACTCCATATCAGACTATTACACATTGATGTACAAACTAGAATAAAGCTGAATTTGAACTTGTTTATCCCAAAGTGAAGAACTTAATAAGCACAGTTGAACTTACGTATCCAAAACCAGCAGTCTTATATATTGGTCCAACCATGGTGTATCCCTTGCAGTGCTGTGCAAGAAATAACTTGATGTATGGGATTTCATCAACAAAGGCAGCAACACCACCATTCTTGCTTCCCCTGGAAAGTGCATTGTGATAGTGTCCAGGGGTGTCATAGGGCTTCATCTTTGATTTGTCAAAACCGAGTTCTTCCAAAAGACCCTTGATGTAGGAACCACGGCCATACCCAACGCATTCTCTAGTTTTTAGTAGTTCGTCGACATTTGTTACAGTTGGTCGGAGCTGTTGCACAGTTAGCATGGATGCTAAGCTTGCAGTGTAGCTTGACTTAAGTAACAGAAGAAAAAACACCCATATGACCAATACGATCCGAGAGATAAAGCGTTTCACCTTCTCTTCTGCAGATATTACATTACAAATTAATATAATTTTCAAACATCTTAAATTAAAGTTTTGAAAAGAAAAATTAATTCACAAAACTCAAGATTTATTAATCTTACATACATATATATGTTGTAAGCTAATCTTTCTTGCATTCCTAAACTTGTATATGCTTGATATTTCTTTATACGAGATTTAACCCCCTATTTGGGCACATGTGAGTTGTAAGAGGTGTCCTATGAACTTAACATATTTAGTGGAAACCATTAAAACAATGCACAAGTTCAAAAAAAAGTATATGTAATTCATAATCTCCATATTTTGCTAATCTTTACATACATCATCTGTTCCTTCCTTTTTCTTTTAAAAAATCATACTGTTTTGATAGTTCCCACTGCAACATTTGTCCCCATGTTTAGTCATTGTGTGCTCTAAGACATGACTAGTGAACTTGGTGCATTTAGCGGATACCATATCAAAAATTCACATTTCTTTTTTCAAGTTGTGGAGTTTTACTGTATGAAACTCTTACCAGGAAAAGGGCATATCAACTTGATCATTATGCTGTAATAACTATCTACCATCTTACAGGAAAAAATGTATTGTGATAACAAGTGCACTTAACTGTCTTTAAACAGTGAAAAATACATCATTGTAGCTAGTTGTTGGGGAATTGGACCATGAACATTCTTGTTGTTTCCTAGAAGCTCCAACAACCATATCACAATGCCCGTGTAAAGAAAGAGTACGATGGTCCCACACCACATGCCAGGCGTTAGTGGCTTCAAGAAAATCCATGTATTCTTGTTTATGCTTTCCCTTACGGGAACAATCATCGCTATCCCTGATTCAGTGTATGGCAGAGTGAAGTCGACGTACAAACTTCTGTTGTACCTAATTGTTATGTCTCCAACTGCTATATCGTACCTCTGTAATGGCGCCAAAGAAAATTCTTTAACCAATGCAAGAGTATGAAAACCTATATAGTGCATGTAAATACCGTATTACTGCCCATCATTTCATGCTAAATAAATTGGAATAATAACTACTACAAAATGTGTAAGCTCACAAAAGGAGCTCAGATTTGTTTTCTTGTATTATGGCATTTACATCATTCACTACACTAACAGACATCAGAATAGCCGAAGTAGTTTCAATTGTATTTGAAGTAACAACATGCTATATGAAATGTCAGGTATTTAAAAACAGAAATTTGTGGAACTTAAAAATAAAACTTGACCATGGTGGGAGACTCCCACCAGGTTTTGGTCTAAGAAGATGCCGTGCTTCGAACCCGGGTTGGGATGGGAGTTTCTACGACTCCCGGAGCTCAACGCTCTAACCGGTCCACCGTGAGAAGCTTGGCGAAATTTGTGGAACTTATTATGGGTTTGACTTGAAAAGGGCAAACTTGCAAAGTCATTCTTACCTTAAGATAAACTTGGTTGACAAAATCATCGTAGCTTGAACTTCCATTCTTTGTGGTGTTAAATACTACATATTCGTAAGTTAGTGCATAAGGAAGTCTCTTTACTGCCTCTTCAAATATATCAATTGCAAGGCCACTTGCTTTAACCAAACCTGTAAGGGGGTCTTCATCTGCATCTATGTATTCTGGATAGCTTCCACCTATGGCTATACCAACTTGTAACTTCTTCCCATTTGTTGGAATTTCCCAGCCTCTAGGCACTTCTGTTGATTCTCCTGGCCAAATCACAATATTCAAATTATGTGGGGTGCTCCAGTACGTTGTGTTTGATTTCCTTCGATCTAACTGCTGTGAAATTCCATTTTGTGTGGTCCAAAACCCAATTACTCTATGTGCTTTTCCAACTACATTTATTATCTGAAACATTGAAACTTGCAGCTGCCCATCTGAAAGGTCAAAGTTACCACTTAAGCCTTCAAACTTTGTTTGCAAGATCGCCTTTAGGACAGCTGGACCATTTCTTGAGTTTTCTAAGGTTTCTAAACTTGTGGAGTTTTTCAGCACAGCTGGTCTGTGAAAATTTCTTTCATTAACCTTTGCCTTTTCTGCTGCTTGTGCTACCGCCCAGATTGTATCATAGCTCCATAGTCCAAAGATGCTTAACTTCATTGTTGATTCATCTGGATGATCATTTCGGAACCTCATATACCATCTCATGGTGAAATTGTCAAGTTCCGTTGATTTAGGTATGTAGAACTGGACCCCCAAGGCACCACTCATTGCTTCCACGATTGAAGGATTTAGTGAGTCCATGAAATTTGCTAGTGCATCTGTCACGATCCAAACAAATCCTTTGGTCATCATCCCAATTTCCTTGGCTTTTGTGAAGAAGAGGGAGCCCAAGGAGGAGGACATGTGCACAACAAAGACCCTTGTTTGCATTGTCATAAGCTTGTACAGTTCTTGGGTAATTTGTTCACCGGTTGCTGATTCATCTATCGCACTCCAATAAGAAATGTGAGCATCTATTCCTTCAAGGACATCGACAAGATCTGGTATAATACCTCTACCATAGTCGTTGTCTACGTAGATAGGCACCACCTCTCTCCATCCATATGTCTTGATAATGGAGGCAATGCTACTCACTTGTGCAGAGTCATGCGCTGTTGCTTGAACAAAGTATGGAAGACTACGGGACGTAAAGATGCGCTTGTTGCTGTGAATGAGATAACTGGGACTTGACACTTGTTTCCGAGAGCTGACACAAATACAGCTTGGGAAGATTTCTGCGGGCCAATAATAGCTTGGACATTGTAGTTCTCCAGCAAATCAAGAACTGTAGAATTGCATACAGAGACAGGCTTCAACTTTTGATGGAAGCAAATTTCTTCTATTCAGAAGCTCTGTACCCAGAATTGAATAGCTCTATCATAGTAGCACTCAGAGGGATGGATTGATCACTAGAATAGAATTTATTCACTACACGGTTTAATAATAATTTATAGCACGAAACTTATCATACCCTTATTAAGGTCAAATTGGCTATCATATCAGCCCAAATCTACAGTTTAATTACAAAAATAAGACACCATGCATAGTTTTGTTTCCTCCCCTTTGATGTGGTACCAGCAGTGAAGGAACTCTAGGGATTGCAACAGTTAGGTTCCACTAGATATGAACATATATACCATGTTTTCCACCACATAAGTGGTTTTCGATACACTGAGTACGAGTGCCAGTGCTTTGTAACAGTAATATTTAAGTAATCCCACATATTTGTCTAATGCATCCATGCAGCTTGTTTTCTGCAAACCTCTGCAGATTCCTTCTAGGCACATGTCACTTGTTTATAATTGCCCCCATTTGTTACCAAAGTTATAGAATTGGTTACATTATAAATTGGCGAAATTAAAGCCCTTTTACCTCTTTGTATGTTTATACTTTGTGCAACCATTTATAAATGGAGTAGAGCAGCTTTATATATTCCCAAATTATTTTGTATGTTCAAAAGATGAAACTTCTGAAATAAGTATGTGTGCAAACTGCGCATAATGAAATAACACGTGTACTCTATCAAGTGCCAAAAATCCAAAAACTGAGGGTGAATCTGACCTGCAGAGGCAGCTTGGACGTCATCACTCATGGAGTCCCTGACATGGAGGACAAGCCGCGTGGTGTAGTTTGGATGGGTTGCATAGAAATCTTCTATGGCAATTGAAATGCATGTATGTGCCACCTTTCCCACCGTTGTCCCCAAATCAAGTACCACTCCTACATGGAATTCTTCTGCTTTAATGTTTTGACCGACTGCAGTGCTGAATGCCAAGAATAGGAACATTGTGATCCTAACTCTTGTTGCCATCTCTTGAACCGTGAGGTTTGCAATAGAATCTTTCTGCATTGATGCATTAATTATAGTTGCATAGGTTGTGTGTCTCTCTCACGTTAGGGTGTGTTTGGGTCCACCCAGATTGTGGAATCTGTGTTTTATAAGCTGACCCGATCCAAACAGGTTAGTTCTTGGTGCAGCTTTTACAATCCCACAAGGCCGCCTCTCTTTAGCTTTTAGCCTTTTACCAGTCTGTGTATAACTTTTAAAACATCTAGTTGATCTAAATAGGCCAGCTTTTGGCCAATCTTTTACAACAATCCACAACAAGCTACTTTCTCCGTTTCAAATTATAGATAGTTTTGGTATATGTAGATATGGTATGCCTAGATGCATAGCAAAAGCTATGTATGTATAAAACTAAAATAACATACAATTTGGAGAAGGGAATGACTTTTTCACAATCTTAGCGGATAGAAGCGATGCCTTGTTGAAGTGAACCTTAGTCAAGCCTTTGTATTTCCTTGCAATTCCGAGAATATGTTTCTTTTTTTTGTTTTCCTTGATCGGATTGTGTCGTTTTCTTTGCAGTTTCCGCGAGAATCTGTTTGTTTGGAAGTTTCTTCCAGGCTGGTGGCTCTGCTCTCGTCTTACTTTCAAAAGGCTCCACGACCTATTTGGGGTCACAATCCGATGGCAAATATTTGCTCCAGTCTCTTTGGGTGCATGCAATTTCGGACTGGTGTAGCCGTGTGGCGAGCTGAAGACCTGTAAGTTGCGCCGCAGTCTTGTGTGGGTGCAAATGCAAGTGAAAGTTACCTGTGAGTTTCAGTAGGAGACCGGATCTTCTCCGTGCTAAACCTTGACGCGGCAGAGTATGAAGTCTGAACGTCACTGCGTCACGCATTTTGACTGAGGGAATGCTATATTTCTGGTTGTCTTTTTCGTTGTCTCAGAAGGAAAATTTTGGTGGTAGTTACTGTGGACTTTTTGGGTGAAGATTTAGTAATTTGGGTGGTAATGACATTGACACACATTATGTGGTCCATGCTTTATTTGCTTCCATCGGATTCTTAGCTGTGCTTGCCCCTGGCCCCATCCGTCAGGATCCTCCCCTAACTCTAACCGCCACCTCCCTTCGAGATAACACGGCGTCGAGATAACACGTCTTGGCGCTACGAATCTTGGCGCCACAAATCCTGGCGCCGAGGTGACAACATAGGAAGATGAGTTATTAGATGATTAATATGTGGTACCTTGGCGCCAGGATTCGTGACGTCGAGACGTGTTACCTCGGCACCGTGAACCGTGGCATCGACCCTTGAGGTTTAAAAATGCAATTAGTTTCTTCGAAGGTCTGAACGTAAAATTCTTTCAAAAAATGGTCAAAATGCAAAAAGTACGGCCCTCTCCGCCCCACACGCAGTTGTCCTCATACCGCCAGACCCCACCCCCTGCCACGCCGAGACCGAGTCCCGTTGTCCTCTCTGCGCCACCCACACGAACTCGTGCCCCTACAATGGCCACTTGTTGCGCCACATGCTGTCATCCCCAGCCACGGCCGCCTACCGCTCCTGTGCTGCACACCGCTGTCCCCTGCGCCGCGGCCCCTCCCCGCGTTGCGCACTGCCACCCCACGGGCTTTTTCCCCACTGCAGCCGCTTGGCCCGCGCGTGAGACAAAAACTTGGCACTTACAGATGGGGCCAGGGGCAAAATCGTCTTTTTCCACATCCGTTGACTGGTGAAGGAATGACACTTGGGAAAAAAAGTTAGAATTTTGCGTATGTGTAGAATGACTTCGTGAATCTCAAGATCAGATATGCCGGTTGAGTCTCCTGGAGGTGCTCATAAAAATAGGATTTTGCGTATGTGTATTCATAGGGCGACTGTGTGTACGTGTGAGTGCTTGCGTGCATCTACACTGGTCTTTCAAAAAAAGTCTATCATTGACTTTTCTTTGATAAAATTACCCGTTTTCATTCATAAGTTATATTCTAGAACTACAAAGTTGTTTTTTCTATTCATAAATTACAAAAGTTACTTTATTAGATATTCGAATATTCCTATTTTAGAAAAGTTTGGGGGTCTCCTCTCATACCAAATGGAGAGGTCTCTCTACTTAGAATTCCCGTTTTCATTACCTACCACACGATATGATGCAACTCCTTGCATGCATGTATGGCTTATGGGTGTGATCTATCTATCTATCTATCTATCTATCTATCTATCTATCTATCTATCTATCTATCTATCTATCTATCTATTATAACGATTCAATTCTTTTAAAAGCACTTTTGACCTAAATAATTTTTACTAACCCCTCACAAAGGATCCACATGTCAAAAGACGTGAAAAATTTTCACAAACAAGAAAAAACGATGTTTCTAGAGAGTTTCTACTGTTTTAGCATTACTTTTCTCACCATAGAATATAAGTTCAAAATAATATGAAATCAATTTTATTTTTATAAAATCATGCTTTTATATTTAGATGCCTAGTTTGTAGCTATTTATATCTTCTAGTGCCATCGTGTTCTTTGCTAGTAGCTATTCTCATTATCTATCCTAATTAATCGATATTGATGACTGAGACTATGTAGAAGGATAAGTGTACATCAATGCTCTCCGGGTCGTTTCAAGGCTTATCAGATTACTAGAATGAGTAATAAGAGCAACTACTAGCAAAAAAAAGGACGTATAAGATCTAAATATTTAAAAATTAGATAAAAGAGCATGACTTTAGAAAAAGAAACTACCGTATTTTTTATCTAAAACAATTTTTTATAAATCTTTTAAGATTAAACTAGATTTTAGGATTCTTAATTGTACATATCTTTTATAAAAATATTATTCTTTGATAAAGTCTGTTTGGTCACTCAAACTATTATGCAAAGTTTAATTGACCTCTCTCAAAGCTAACGTGGCATTATATATGATGGTTGACTTGATGCCACGTAGAATATATCGGACTTGTTTCAGGCGAAGGAGGTCAGTGTCTAGTTTTTGGAGTCCAAGAAGTATGCTCGGACAGTTTTGGAGTATAGGGTAGAAATGTAAACTCGGCCCATTGTCCACGAAGGTAAATAAGATTTTTTTTCTTTTCCTATTAAAAAAACGCACAAACGGACCGAGGGCGACACAATCCGTACGGCCCATGTCCGGCTTTGTAAAGCCCAGCCCACTAACTGCCGAGCCCGTGTCTTAGCGTTTGCTTCGGCACCTTCAGGGCCGCTTCCGCCATGGCGCCGCCGCAAAGCCTTGCCGCCGTCGCTACCCTCGTGGCCGCGGCCGCTGCCGTCGTCCTCTCAAGTAGTATCGAGCTCTTCCCTCAACTCTAGCTACGCGCGTCAAACACTTTCGTCTCCTCCCTCATCGATGTGCCTGTCCCGCAGCCCTGCTCTATAGGCGAAAATGCGGCCGCCTGGCCGCGCGGGTCCGGGAGCTGGAGGTCGCGCTGGCGGATGCCAAGGAGAAGGCAGCCTCCGAGCGCCGGGGTAGGGTGCGCGCTCAGCAGGTGAGATCGCCGCCCTGCTGCGCGGCAAGCTGTCGCGCGTTCAGGCTTTGTACAGTTCCAGTTCCTCTTTGGTCCGAAGCTCATATGCTGCTGATTGCTGAATCCCGCCTCTTTTTTGCAGTCATTGAGGAGCGCTCTGAGCGAGAGGGAGCCCCGCTCCGACGAGGCGAGGCCGGCAAGGGCTGCCACCGCCGCTCCGGCATCGTACCCGATGGCGCCCATTGGCATCGTCCAGTCCTGCTTCTCCACTAGGTGCTGTCTGCCTTCGATTTTGTTTCCATTTCCCACGCCTTATAGCATTCGGTCAATTTATTGAGTAGTAACTAGAGTGAGTCATTGGTGAATAGTGAGTTGAGTGATTCTCGCAGAAAGAAGAAAAAATAACTAGAGTTAATGATTGCTGTTGATGTATCCATGGTGAAACCAACCTTTGTACCTAAGCTTGTTGCTTGGTTGACCTACAATTGCAGGAATGGTACACCAAGGCAGCCTTTGGTGGTGACACTGGCCAGAGCAACTGTGGCCCTTGATCCAGCCCGAGTCCCGGCAGCAGCGCTGGAGGGACTAGCTAGTTACTCGCATTGCTGGATCCTTTACGTTTTCCATCTGAATACTGATCTTGATAAAATGTGGAAAGATCCTGCTAGGTCCAAGCTAAAAGCAAAGGTACGGTTGTGTTCTCAGTCCTTTTCAGATGAAAACAATTCTTTTAAATGTTGTAGTGTATAGGACTGAACTGATGAAATCTTCTATTTTCTTGTGGAAGGTAAGGGTACCGAGATTGAAAGGGGGCAAGATGGGGGTTTTGGCAACTAGATCGCCACATCGTCCTAATCCAGTCGGACTCAGTGTAGCAAAAGTAAGAATTGTTGAGTACAATTTAGCCTTCCTCTCTGCCCCCCCCCCCCCCCCCCCCCACCCCTTCCCTTATGGCCTGTGCGGTACAATTGTTGAAGTGAAATGGTTCAATGTCTGTCTCCAGTTGTTACTGCTTTCTGGAACACATAGAGGATATTGGTGTTATGATTGGGAAATTGAGAACTTTTAGGTAGACAATAATTGTAATGATCACTGCTATCTATATGTTGCTTGTCATCTATCGTGGGAAGGATGGGTTTACACACAGCTTTCACCACATGCATGCTCTTCAGAAAGGTTTCCTTGCGACCAACACATGCTATTGTGCCACTTAAACTATAAGAAAGGCAACTGATATGTTGATCGGATTTTTTCCTCATTTTTGTTTGCCGTAGTTTGAACATTTCTTATCCACTTTGGACTATTGCCTAGTTATATTGATTTTATTGCCATGTTGAGTTTTTTCATTTGAACCTTTTACAGGTGGAGGCAGTGGATGGGCATGCTGTTTTGCTTTCTGGAGTAGATTTGGTTGATGGCACGGTATCACTTTAAGTGCTTATATGCAATATACAAAGGGTGGTATAATTTAGCAATGTCAGCTTTGAGTTCTTCCTAATGCGTTAATCCCCTATCAACAGCCTGTGCTTGATATTAAACCATACCTGCCATATTCCGACAGTGTTAAAGGTGCAGTTGTTCCCAGTTGGTTAGAGGTATTTGCTACATCGCATCTCACTTCACTCATTTCTCATCTCATAAAATTAAAATTCATTTTTCTCATCGTTAAAAAAGAGTTGTCACCTTTTTGTGGATCTCCTTCATTCTGTACCTGAGTAGACAGCACATGATGGTTTCCAAATACCCTTATAAATGCTAATTAGTTATTTATCTCATGAACATATTCTTACAATCAGCACTCTACACTGGTAAATTTTGTCTGCTGTGATGTGGGGTTGTGAGTGATACTTAAGAGTAAGATTGGACCTGCTGTGTTAGGCTGAAAGCTCACTTATTTAGCTGTGATGGTGAAATGGCACGCAAGATCTCATAGGCTGCATTCGAGGGAAAAAAAAAATCCCATTATCTCTCTCCCTTTTTTGGTTCTATTGTCAAATATATCACCATGTAAATCATTTTATACATCGAACCTTCATGCAGCAGGCTCGCTTGTTACCTTCTATTGAAATGCTACAGTTGAGTTACCTTCATTGTTCACCACCTAGTAATGTTAAAGAGAGATGTTAAATATTTTGTGGAAACAGGCTGATGGTGCATTAGGCGTGGAGTCTATCCATTTTTCTGAACACTTCATTTCTGCGCTTTCCACCTGCTGGATGCATGCAGTAAGTGAGACAATTTTGTTTAATTCTTATGTGCTGACTGCTGAGGAACGAGTAAATAGCAGTTTTTTTATCAAAAGATAAGAAGTGTCACATTAAGTCAGCTGCAATATACGAATTGTGCTTACAATTAAAAATATATTTATTTGTTTCAGCAGAAGCAGTCGCTGTACGCTTCAGCAGACGAGTTCCAGGATCTGATCAAGCAGGTCCTCTCCTGGGACATCAGGTCGATCTCACAGCGGATCCGTCCCCACCAAGCCGATGCCAGTGACCATCGTGGCGAAGAAGCTGATGAGGACCGCGGTGGCAGAATGTGCAATGGCGTCGTCTACCACCTCCATCTCGAAGGCATCGATGTGTCGTACAGGATAGACCAAGGCTCCAACATCGTCGTCGAGGACGCGGCCTTCCTTCCCGGTGCCACCGGAAACCAGAACCGGCACGGTTACTTGGCGTGGAGGGATAAACTTGGCAGCGGCGTTTTGTAGCATGGCCAGAAAATCTCTGCGTTTTCCTATCGTTTTACGGAATTTGTGCTGTAGTATGCCGTGATGCTGATGAATTTAAATATGATGGTGTCTGATCTCTGAATTGGATTTGGAATATCGAAATTTTCCCCACTGATTTTGCCAAGGTGCCCTAAACAAGCTCGATCTGATTTCCCGATGTTTCACACTTTCACTTGAGCACGAGCCTTTGGTCAGCCTCTCCAGAGTGCGGTTACCAGGATCGCGGTCGAACAACACCGGGCATACGCTGCCGTCGATGAAAAACGGAGCGGAGCGAGCAGCCGCCCCGCCAAGGCCAAGGTCCCTGTTTGTTTCCCACGTGGTATACTTCATCACTGTCACATCGGATATAAATATATTAATTAAAAGTATTAAATATAAATTAATTTAAAAATTCATTAAATAAATGAGGAGTAATTTACGAGACGAATCTATTAAGCCTAGTTACACCATGATTAGACAATGTAATGCTACAATAAACGTATGATAATTATGTATTAATTATAGTAAAATTAGACATGTTAGGTTCGTCTCGTAAAATAAACATGACTTATATAATTAGTTTATGTTTAATACATCTAATTATTACTTATTTAAAACGCTAAATATTAGGATCTGGATCCCAACACCACCTAAAGAAACGCAAACGTAAAGGGAATAAAAAAACGGTACTAACGTAAACAGTGTATGACATTACGTGATTTGTTTGGTTGACCTCGATAACGGTAACAGACTGCCCAGAAAATAGCTGCACAACCAAGCATAAATGGCACGAGATAGGCTGGCTAACCAGCGAAGACGGACGGAAATTCTATGCGGCACCGCCGCAGCGCGCCGCTGGTGCGGCACCGCCCATGATGCTGACGCGTGTCCCTCCACGTCATCGGAAGAAGGCCCGTGAAACGAACCGAATTCTCAACGATGAGAACCCGACTCCCTGTATCCTCGAGATAGTCCCAGGAATAGCAGCTATCTCGTACAGAACTCATCTCAGTCGAATATCACATCCATACAACGATAAAAGATCCAATACATGACCTATATAAAACATAGCGGTCTGGTACAAGCCCTCTGGGCTAAATCGACAATAAGAAACAACTACGAAGCGGTAGCTAAATCTTCTGGGTCCACTTCCCGCAGGCATCCTTGAGCATAGCGCGCACCCTTCAATCGTACCACCCGTCCTGGTTGAACTCGTGGTCGGGGTCTTCACCTGAGAACCCAAAGTCTGTCCCTAAGGAAATGGGACAGGTTCACGTCACCAACCATAATATGAACCAAGCTTTAAAGTGGCTTATTCTAAGGTATAGAAATAATCAAGGTTTGAGCCAGCGTTTTCTTATGCGAGCAGCAGCAATAACCCAAATTCATCTCATCACCAACTCCTTCCCTCACAAGCACATCCACTCCCAGATCCACCCATCCGCCTCACATTCACATCGGGCTCGTCCTGCCACAGCAGGTTCCCACAAACATCTTCCACCAACACCTTTCGCTCACTAGTCGACTCGGTGAGCTCTCTCCCCACCTTGTCTCATCAGCAACGCTGGACCAATCTCTCATAACCCAAATCAAAGGATGAGGTAAGAAAGCAGATTCACATGCTAGTCGGAACTTATCAGAAGCGGGTCGTCCGTAACCGTGGACACGGCTATACATATAGTTTACACTCTGCAGAGGTGGCACTCCAGGAATCCATCCGGGCTGCAAGGCTAGTCCGCAACCAACCTGAGACACAGCCCACAGCAAAGACCCTAAACAGTAACGGCGCCAATCCTGTCTCCCTGGGCTCGGGAAACATCTAATCTAACATCTGCCCCAGGGATGTGAAACCTTCCCACCGGGGCCAGTCGAGGGCCGTGGTAAATCAGGGAGAGTACGCCGCAACGAGTCCCCCTTACACATATCAAGCTCGAATCTCCTACAGTCTCGGCGCCGCACAAGAGTAGGCTTGCTGGAACCCTCCCCATACTGGGTAGATGGTGAGCACGGTGTTCCCACGTCCAAAGGTGGAACTCGACTCGGTCCTTAATTGTCGGTAAAGCGAGTATCAGCGTCATAAGCGATCCGCCGCAACGGTCCGCAATCGGCACCCATAACAGGTATAGCCGCCCAAACTCCTCAAGTAACCAATATCCAAGAACCATGTACTCGCAACAGGTACTCCGTAGGGCTGCCCGAGTGCAGTCCCCAAGCACCCCGATCAAACGATCGAGTTGTTATTACTCGCTTACACCGCCTAGCTGCACTACACCTCCCATACCACCCACAACTCACGCCAAGAGGTTCAAATCACAACCAACCCAACACATGCTTAGCTTAGCATATTTCATAAAGTGAGTAGTAGGTAGCAAGGTAACAGGATATTATCAAAGGCAGTGCATGTGTATCATGCGAGTAAAGTAAAACGCTAGCATACTAGTTGCATGTCTAATAGGTATTTCAGAGATCGGTTGGGCGTGAACCTAGGTATGCTTCCTCTTCCTCCTCAAAGCAGTTGTCGGGGTAGTCCGGCTCCTCCTGGCACTCCGGGGCTCCTAGAGTCGCGGAATTAAAATTACGACGCGGCTACTAGCAAAGAAACACCAAGACAGCGATGAAAGAAGTCCCAAAGAACACCAAACTCTACACTAACGCGTAGATCATGATTTTAGAAAAATATAGAAACTGGTTTCATATTTTTCTGAGCTACGGTTGATTTATTATTAATTTTCGGAGTTTAAATCATTTTCTGAAAATATTAAATAATCTCCAAAAAAGAAAAACATACAAAAATTAGCCTGCTGACGTCAGCATGACGTCATGCTGACGTCATCAGTGGGGTCAGCCCTATGTTGACGTCATCATGGGTCCGGATGACGTCAGCGTTGACCGGTCAACGGTCAACGGTCAGCGGTCAGCGGTCAACGGTCGGCTCTGGTCAGTGGGCCCCAACGGTCAGTGACACGCGGTGTATGACATGTGGGTCCCATACGTCAGCGCAGTTAAAGAAAAAGAAAAAGAGAAAGGAAGCTGGGCTAGAATTGGGCCGAATGAGATGGGCCGGCCCACGTCCGCGAGATGGCTGGGTTGGGCTGGGCTCGGTGGTCGCGGTCCACGGTGAGCCGAGAGACGCGTCCACGGTGCACCGGGTGCACGGGATCCGGGTGTGGCCGACTCAGGATCTTTTGTGGGTGTGGTGTGGCCGGCTTGGTGTGGTCGCCCGTGTGGCTTCCCCCCCCCCCCCCCCCCCCCGCGCACGCGTGCGCGCGACGTCGCGGCGACGGCGCTCCAGCGAGGCGTCCCCGGGCCTCGGCTTGGTTCAGGTTGGGACGGGGTTGGCTCGGCTCAACCTCGCACGCCCACGCGCAGTGTCCTGGCACACCCAGGTCCGCGGCGGCGGCGATTCCACGGCGAGATGGTGCACGGCGGCGGCCGGCCGACGGCGCTGTGGCACACCTGGCCAGAAGGGTGTTGGCTTGCGCGCGCGCTGTCACCAACGACTGCTGGGCGGGCACGTGGTCGCCCACGGCCGCGGCACGGCCTCGGCGTTCGCGCGCGGCGAGCAGAGCTCGGCCGCGGCGACCTTAGCTGCGGGTTGGTCGACGGCGGTTGCAAAAGGGTTAGCGGCGCGAAGGGGTTCCTGCACAAGACATACGACTCGAAGGCCGGTTCACAGAGAAACGGCTGGCTCGCGCGGCGGCGGAAACGGCGGCGAAACGCCGGAGACAGGGGAGAAAGGGGAGGCTTTCATGGGTGGCTCACCTAGGGCAAGTAGTCGAACACAGCAGCTCGGGGTAGCGCTCGCGGTGTTCCTCCGGTGCTCGTGCTCCTCTTCTTGTCCTTGGTCCGGCTCGGTGTCGGTGGCTCCGCGAGCGGTGGCGCTCCAGTCTTCGGCGTCGATGCGGGGAAGGGGATCGACTCCTCCACCTCCCACGGCTTCTCCCCCACGGGCTCCCTCGACTCCTTCCCCCACTCCTCACCCTCTCGAACTGGATCTAGACCCCAAGGGGGCGGCGGCGGCTTGGGGAAGAAGAAGGTTGGGCGGCGGCTTTATAGGGCAGTGGTGGCTAGGGTTTAGGGCACGGACGGCGAGATGAGGCGGCCTGGCGCCCGCGGACACGCGGCGCGCATCGGACGGGCCGCACAAGGGCTGATGGGACCGGCCTCAAGGTCACGGGCGCGGCGGCAGAGAGGAGGCGGCCGCGCGCGAGGAAGAAGGGGAGGAAGGGGATAAAGCTGACAGGCGGGGCCCGCCTGTCGGCGACAGAAAAACGGAGGGGAGCGCGGGTGATGGCGCTGGGCCGTTGCTGGGCCGCAAGGCCGGCTGGGCCGGTTGGCTGGCTGGCTGGCTCGGGAAAGAAGGATTGAGGGGGTTAGGTGGACTTTGGCTCAGAGATTAGGCCCACTAGCAGTTAGGTAGGGTTGACAATTAGTTAGGTTTAAATTAGTGTTTGAATTCAAACCTAGAATTTGAATTCAAACCAACCAAAAATCCAACAAAGCCCAAAAACTCCAAATCACATCTATTTGGTCCTTAGCACTTCAAATTATTTTTAATTTGAATTTAAATTGCCTATGAATTTAGGGAGCAATTAGAAGACACTCTTATATGTTTGTTGTCTTGCACAAAATTCACCAAAAATTTTTAAATCCGCATTTTTGCATTCAACATTTTCCTACGAAATTTTGGGTTGTTACAACCCATCCGCGGAATGAGGAGCCACCCATCCAGGCACTCGACTCCATCCCTTGACCGAGCCGACTCTGTTGTTTCCATCGAAGCCGGCTCGCAGCATGGATTGAACCACTATTTTCTCCTCGTTGACAGGAAGCCTGAAGCTCTGGAGCTGCTGATCGCCACAGGCAGCGAGGTTGAGAGGCGAATCGGTAGCAGCGGCGGATCCGACACCGCGGGCAGTGTATCAAATGGAATAGCAGTGCCAAACAAAGTTCAGAATCGTAGAGTCATCCAGAGACAACAAGCAGCCAGGATGAGCGGTGATTTAGTGGGTCGTCGAGCTGTGTGGTGCAGCGGGCATCTACCCGAGCGTCGAGGAGTGGCGGCCAGTCGCCGTTGAGCTGTGCGGCAAGGTGCTTGTCGAAACTGCAAGTCTGCACCAAAACCGGCATGCTTTATGGTCTTCAGAAAGCAAGGAATTGGTGAACAGGAACAAAGAGAGAAACCAGACTGTATTTCTGATTCAGTAGAGAGCATATTGCTTTTAAAATTTCAGCAAGGATGTATGATTGCACAATACTTATGCCAGAATTCTTCATTGATGAAAAATTAGGGCATCAGATTACCCGGCGGTGGCGGCGGCTCTTCAGGCAAGGACGACCAGATCTCTTCTGACGGAGCCGTCTCTAATCTGCGGAACGATGAAGTACCGGTGGCTTGATTGTCTGGGCTCGGCTCTCCTCTCAAGCAGGTAACTTCCTGGCAGCGATCGGCTCTCCATGTACAGACGTAGCCTGCCTTCTCTAGATTGACGTGGACTGCCACGTGTACGCATCCTGAGCGGTGCCGCACCATGCGCGCGGTGCGGCACTGCCGCATGGAATTTTCGTCCAGCGAGGACGAGCCAGCAAAAATCAACATGCAGGGAGCATGCACGCAGTAACGAGATGGGCTAGCATGCACGCAGTAACGAGACGGTGAGCAAGCCTAGACGACGAGCAAGAGGTATCGATATCTGATTACGCCCGATTTCCAGTAGAATCAATTTTACACGACGCTGTTATCCGATTGCAGGGGATTCGATTACGGAGCTGCCGAAACAAACAATATGTAACATATTCGTTACCGGTGGTAATCCATTTAAGTTACATATCTTACAACCAAACACTATTAGCAGCAGCCCGTGGAGAATGTTGGGTGCAGCGAAACATCCTTCGCCACCGCGCTTACAGGGGTGCGAGCTGTGAACGACATTGTCGCTCGCCATCGGTGGGCTTCTCTATGGGGGCCAGGTCAGCCAGGCCCGCGAGGGGTGGTGGCGCCTGATGCCTTAAGATTGTATACGTAATTCTAGCCGTCCAATCCCTGCTGCTTCCTCCTCCTTCCTTTGCTTGCGTGCTCGCGAGACAGCACTGCGCTGCCGCTACCTCGCCGCCGACCCAGCTGGTTAGGGGTTTGGGGTTGGGGGTCCGGGCTTCTTCGATGACCGCCGGCTTAGAGGGAAGGTGGGGGCGGCCGGTTTGTCCGGCGGTGACGACGGACGAGACGGCGGCGGAGGACTCATCCGGATGGACGGGGTTGGCGGCGGGGCGGGATGATATCAGCATGGCATGGTGGTGGTGGGCGCGAGGGCGGTACGACGCGGCGGCAGCGCCGCCGGCCGTGGGCGGTGGAAGACGGCGGCAGGGGCATCATCACCTCGGTTAGCGTCGACGGGGGTAGTGTCCGCCGCCAGAGACGGAGCGGTAGGTCGGTGGGGCTGGGGAGCATGCCGGAGAGAAAGAAGTAGCTGACGGTGGGAGGAAGAAGATGGTGGAATTGGATCTTGTTGAGCTTTAAAGCCATATGGCTTATCCGGCTTATGTGCGCTATAGGAGCCCCCAGCGGCTGGCCGTGTGAGCTCGATGGAGGGGAGAGCGGGACGCGCGCGCGGCGGCGTGCTTCTGGTACGGGATGTCGCCAGCGCAGCATATTTTCAAGTGTCCCGGTCGCGATCCGAAATTTGAAACAAAGTTCCCTTGTTCAAGAAGCACCAAGATCATTTGAAGTGCCATGATGGGACCTATGGCCAATGACAATGACTGCTAGGCTTCCCCAACTCAGCTTTAGGGCTTTTTGGTCACAATACTGCCTGTACCTTGCCTGTGATGAGGCATTTGGTTGAGGTCCTGGGTAGCTGACTCGAGCAGTGGAGCAGGCAGGTCCGTCCTAGCCCAGGCCACCAAAATCTAGTGCCCGGCTCCGGCAGGGGGTTGCCTGGTCTAATTGCTTTAATTAGTGGGTTGACCAGTAGCTCAAAATCATGTTGCGCATAGACGCCTCCTTTTTTTTCTTCATAATTCTTTTTTTTCTCTTGAACTAATCACGTGGTACTTGGATGTATCAACGTACAAGGTAAAAATCTTCTGTTAAAAAAACAAGGTAAAAATCTCGTTATTTTTTCCTCTTTAATTAGATAGATTTAGAGACCTATCATTAGAAATATTCTAATTTTAAATTTGTTAACTAAGAAAAAATGTCTAACTCATTTATAATAGATAAATAAGCTACAGTAGTTTTCATTAATCATACATTGATATTACAAAAGTGCTTTATTTCTCTCATCAACATTCTCAAGCACAGGCTTCCAACCAAACACACATTCACCAAACTTGCCTAGCCGGACAAAAATATTCGAGTCTTGAGGCTACTCCTAGGCAGCACTTTTTGCCAGGCAAGTCACCAAGGACTCCAACCAAACAGTGTGAGTGTGTCGTTGTATTAAGAAACAAATTCGTTTTGTTTACAAGATAGCGCGCACGATTCTTTGGGCAGATGGAAGGTATACTATGGATTCAATCATACTCTCTCCATTCTCTTATATATGCATGACGCTGGTTAGTTCATAATTAAACTAATTAACATCATATGTAAAATAACAGGAGTATCGCATTTGTAAATGTACATGTTGTTTACTGCACTGAAGGGTCCATGACACCAAGGGGAGGTGAATTAGGTATTCTAGAAAACTAAGCCTCCAAGCACATATAAAAACATATTCTAATTTGTATATAAAAGACCGCTAGATTTTCCTTTGTTTCTATTTCTATCACTCAAAGGTTTGCAATATAGGTTACAATCCTATCAACTACACAAGGTAAATCTAGGAAGAGTAAATCCAGAAATTAGTGCAACACAGAATGCTTTCGCAAAAGAAAAGTAATGCGGAATGTAAAGGATAGAGAATGCAAACTCTAACAAGCCAATATATCCCAAGGTATCGAAAAGCAACGCTTTTCCCTAGTCCTCATTGTTAGAGCTCTTCCCAAGGGAATGCCCAAGCAACGACCTTCTCCCCGGTCAAGTAACCAATGGGCTCTCCCCACACACAAGTGGGTCACCACCTTGCCTCTCTTGGATGCTCCTTGCCGCTTCAATTAGGTAGAGCTTTGGCAAATCTCCAAGGGTCTCTTTTCCCTCTCACAATTACCGGCATCCACTCCAAAAACTCGGTTGGAGGGTCTCGCAAAACTTACAAGTCCCGGATTTACAACTCTTGGTGCACACAAGCACCGATAAAAATGAGATGTGCAAACCTTGCCTAACTCTAGACTAATCCCTAAAGCAATATGCTAAAAGGCCTAAACTAGCACCAACCAAGACCTAAGTGTTGTTGCTAATTGCTCTAATAATGTCTTGATCACAAAATTTTGTGGATAAAGCACTCAATTATGTGACAAGACACACCGGCAACTTCACCAAGCTCTAGCATACTTAAAATGACCAGATGGAAGGGTATTTATAGCCCTAACCAAAGTGAAAGGGCATCTAGGCCCCTAGTGAGTTTTGGTGATAATGACAATAGCAATTAAGGAACTAATGCGTTTGTGCTAATAAATGGACATAATACCATAATAAATGAAGAGCTCTTGGAAACTTTTAAATTTATTTTAAGTTTGAACTTGAGTATAGGTATGTTGTACTATCGAGGGGGGTGCGTGTCGTATGTGCTGGAGATGTCATAGTGCTCGTAAATAACTCCAACACACCTTGAGAGACACACTGATCACAACACGTGCATCGATTCTTGCTATAGGTGGTCAATGTTCCGACATAGGGTCGGAAGTTCTGACACTTGTTTGATCTATCAGAAGCTCTCCATGAGTTTCGGTGCCCAGCCTTTTCAAAATATTCAATGGATGTTTCATCCCGGGATCAGAAGTTCTGATACCTAGGATGTTTTGTGCGTAGAACTCTAGGCCTATCAGAGGTTTTGATGTCTCATTGAAGGTTTCGACACACCACTCAATCGCACAGTAAGGACTAGTTTGGAGGGGTGGGGTATATATACCCCCTCCATTCATTCCTGCTCTACGCGACAAACACCCTCTCTAGCCTTGAATTCCCGCTTGTAATCCTTCCTAGAGCTAATCCTTGCATTGATAGGGGAAGGGGTTGTGTGAGAGATTTTTGGTGGGTGTGAGAGCATTGATTTTCATTGGTTGAGCACTTGAAGCACTTCAATTTGCATTTGTTACCATTGGAGTTTTTGCTCCTAGATGGCTAGGCATCATCAGGGAGCTCCCAGATCGTGTGGACTGGCCCCGGCAAGTTCGTATTTCCACTCCCTCAGGGGATTCATAGTAAGTAACCTTAGCTTGGCTTGTGGTCCCTAGGGGGGATAGGGTTGGTGGCTCAAGCAGTCTCTTAGAAGGCATCTCAACGGAGATTAGCTTCGTTTGGGAAGTGAATTTCGATAAACAAATCCCTTGTCTTGCAGGCTTGATTTCGTTTCTTGACTTCATAGTGTTCTAACTAAGCATAGAGCTTGCTCTAGCCCGATCTATGTACTTGTGAAGTTTTTATTGCATAAATCACTAGTGGGTGACTTTAGGCATCACAACATATCTTTTTATAAAAAGGAAATCTGAAGAATCAAGTTTGTATTTGAATCCCAAGTAAAGTTTGTAGCTTTATCGGAGCTTCCAATAAGTCCTTCGGAACTTTCGATATGTCAGAAGTTTCGGTGCCATATCAAAATGTCCAAAAATTCAATTTCCACTGCTAGTGTTTTTCAGACTTATTCACCCCTCCCTCTAGGCCCCTTGTGATCCTTTCACAAAGAAATTAGCTGTTGCTTTAATGGCCAGACAACATGCCTTGTCCGACTGATTCGGTAACCCATAAATAGTGCCACCAAATGGATCGGTCAAACTATTCACAGTGTCCATTGGCTGGCTGACACTTAGACCCCACAAACCTTCACCAAATGAATTGGTGAGGCTTCTTGGAGATGATCAAAACAATCGGTCATTTCAGAGCCGATCTCCAACTGCTTTCCTAGTACGGATTGATGAGGTGCTACACAAGATCTTCACCAAATGAATTGGTGGTCTTCACCTGCTCCTGCTTGCTACAATATCATCAAATCGATCGGTCTGACTTAAATGGTCACCATTTGATATTGTGAAATATGTTGGTCATTCCAGAGACACTCTTTCACCTTCTCTTCTAACACCTATTGATATGATAGTTTTCTTTAAAATGTGTCGGTTGCACAAGATCTTCACCAAATGAATTTATCGATACCACTCCTTTGCATCCCACCAGCTTCTTCTGCTCCTCACCAGATAAATCGGTCAAATGCGTCGTTGACATTTTTTGTGATATTCTTCGTGGGTCTTTGTTCCAATTAATCTTGTTTGATCTTAGCATCATTCGGAAGCTCAAAATATTTCGATGTCATTGATTTTTCTAGCATTGGATAGCTTAGAATCTGATGGGAACTAGGGTGGCCCGATCTTCCATCAGGTGGAGGGTAACTCGTTTTGGGCGGAACGCAACACACAAATCTGGCTTCAAGTCAGCAAACTTGAACCTGCAATCTTAGCACCATGACTCCTCTGGTTATCAACCGTGTCACAAACCAGTTAACCTCGCCAAGAATGATAATCCCTGCCTGTGAAACGAAGAACACAAGCAAGAACTCGAAAGAACATAGCTCTCAATATGAAGTGACACTACAGATGAATGATTAAGCACGAAGTTGGGGTTCTACAAACCAATGACGGAGAAACTGTTTTCGACAGAATAATCTAAGCGAAACCCAAGTCTAAATGACGGCGGCTACTAAATTTATTAACCTAGGGGTGATCTAGGGTTGGGGGGCGCGGGGGAGGGGGGGAGGGGGAGCCCACAACATGGCCGCTGTCCCGACACGATACAAAACCTGAAAAGGCCCAAAACAGGTGACACAACACCTTCTTGTGGTCACACAGAATGATTCACGAGTCTTATGGAGCTAAGACCAGAACCAAAAGAAGCGTCTCATCGTCACGGTTCCAACGCATCAAAGAACTCCTTGATTGGACGCCGTATGAGGGAGTTATTGCAGTTTAGTTACAGACATGTCGGCTGAATCCGAACCGAAGACGTTGTCCAACATGGCGACGACCTGTAGCTTAGAGATGATGTTGGTTTGTGTATGTCCAACGTGGTGATGTCCTCATCATCCTCCCCTTCTTGAATTGGAGTCGTCCTCGACTCCATCCCATCATCAAGCTCTTACAAAAGGTTAGTAACCGAATGATGCAAAGTACGAGGCAAAAGATTATCTGTAGCAAGACACATAGCTTGACCAAGCATAGTATAACAAGGAGCATCAAAGTTATCACATAATGCATCAACAGCAGCAGATGTAGTAGCAATAAAAGCACCTCCTTTTAATTTAATCCCTTTTTGTTTATCATTAGAAGATGCAACACTAGCCGTTTTAGCTTTATCTTTTTCACCAAGTTCTTGAAAATGTTTCCTAATATCAACAGGCGATAAAAGAAGCAAAATAATTTTCTTGTTCTTATACATGAAATATTACTTCTTCCATGGTGTGCAACATCATTATCAAATTCCTATGGTCTACACAACAAAAGAGATGAAGCTTGCATCGGTACAACAACAAAATCAGCATAATCATGATAAGAACCAACAGAAAAATGTATACGTGTTGATCTTGTTACCTTAGCTTGACCACTACTGTTCAACCATTCTAAGTGGTAGAGATGTGAAATTAGGCATGTTGGCAAGTTAAGCCGCTCTACCAAATCTGAACTCACCAAGTTGTTGAAACTCCCGATATCAATTATGGTGAGCACACGACAATCCTTGACGAAGAGGAACATGTGGAATAAATTGTTGCGTTGGATCTTCTCTGCGTCCTCGCGTTCCACCTGCGAACTCAATGTACGCTGCACAAGAACCAAGTTACGGATCCCGCTGATGCAGCAACTGAGTCAATTGCCTCACACTCATCGTCCTCCGAATCTGAAACAATGTTAGTCGCAAGAGCTACATCATCTTCAACATCACTAGCACTTACATATCCAGTACCATCGGGTGTAGTGATGAAAGCACGAACACTTGGGCAATCCTTCATGACATGTCCCATGCCCTTGCAGCGGTGGCACACAATGCTTGCAGACTTACTCGACGAGTTCTTGTCAGTAGGAGTTGGTTTCTTGTTCTGTTGGGCCTGCACATTAGACATATTGCGGACCTCAGAAGCTGGTGCCAGCACTGATGGTGTCGAATGTGTACTCGATGGTGGCGTCGCTCGTGTACTTGCTGGTGGCATGAAGGTCTTGGTTCGTCCCTGTAATTCTTTTTATGCAAGCATCTCAATCTGGAACAACTGGTTGGTGGTAGTAAAATATTTATAATCAACAATATCCTGAATTTCACATCTCAAACCACCATAAAAACGACATATTTTATCCTCAGGATCCTCTACCACACCGCAACGAACCATACCCTTTTGTAGTTCGGCATAATATTCCTGAATAGACATATTTCTCTGCTCTAAATGTTGCAACTTCTTACACAAATAACGCTTATAAGAGGCAGGAACAAAACGATCATGCATTGCTAGTTTAAGAGCACTCCATGAAGCAGGTTGCATGTTTAAAAAAGCACATTCTTGCCACCAGATTATAGCAAAATCCTTAAATTCACTAGTGTCTTGTCTAACCTTATGTTGATCAGGAACAAGGTGGGAAGCAAATTTTTGTTCTATTGTCGTCTCCCAATCTAGATATTCTTCCGCATCATAACACCCATAAAAAGATGGTATAGTAAATTTAACTTTGGCGTTAGGATCATCATTACCTTGATGACGTCGGTTCCTGTTACCTCCCATACATGTTGTATTTTTACGAAGACGGCGACGACGTAGCTTCTTGGCTCTGGTCTTAATGAGATCAGGCTCACCATCAGATCCAAAGATAACATCGTCATCGTCATCTAGGTAATCTTCGTCATAGGCATCTTCTTCTTTGGGCTGGGGGGGGGGGGGGGGTTGGACTCGAGTTGTTGAACCCGTGTTGTCAGCGTAGAGACTCGCTTGTCCACACCGTCAGTTGTATGACAGGCAGCCTTGACTTCCGTCGTTAGCTTGCTCAACCCCTTCATGAAGAGATCCTTCACCTCCTTTGTTACCTCCTGCAAGTGACTAGCCAAAACAGGAACGTCGTCTGACATGGTTAGTGATCAACAAAAGTCCTATGAATTATGATTTTAGCTTAGCCTTGGTGGAACCACACCTCACCTCAGAATGGGGTCACAAAACTGCTATAAAAAAATGAGACCTAACGGAGCATCGAGCGAAAAGTTATGCTTGTTTTATGGAAGGTACATCAAGTTATGTTTTTCAGAAGGCTCAACTCGGCAGAAACACGATGACATCTAGGGCAAAGCTTCCCTATCAGATCACGGCTGAGTAAAGCCTCTCAGCAATGAAAACAAAGGGTACAAATCCTCCCTGGTATGCAACAATAGGTATTCGCCAGATGATGAATCAAGGTGCAAGTAAGCGATGCAAAAAGCGATCGAAGCGGCTTGCAACCTAGCTAGGACTGACGAGGCGAGAGGTCACACAAGGCAGCTAGCGGGGCAAGTCAAGTAATGTGGTGGCTTGACTTGTTGTATGGCTATGGTGGACGGGATAACGACAGAAACAAACAAAGCACAACAATGGGCGATTGAACTACGACACGAACACACCTAAACCCAGCAACAAAACTTGACCACGGACATAAACTCAACAAAGCGAATCTGAAACGAAATTGCAAAGGCTAAAAGGGGTACTAGGACAGCGGAATACGATGAAACAAATATTTTTGTGGGGCAATTTTCTGGACTATAGGACGAAGACACAAAACTAATCTAGGGTAAGCCTGATGGTAATACCTGAGTCTCTGATTACCACTTGATGGGAACTAGGATGACCCGATCTTTCGTCGGGTGGAGGGTAACTTGTTTTGGGCGGAACGCAACACACCGATCCGGCTTGAAGTCAGCAAACTTGAACCCTATAGTTTTAGCATCACGACTCCTCTCGTTATCAACCGTGTCACAACCCGGTTGACCTCACCAAGAAGGCTAATCCCTGCCTGCGAAACGAAGAACACAAGCAAGAACTCGAAAGAACGCAGCTCTCAATATGAAGTGACACTGTAGATGAATGATTAAGCACGGAGTTGGGGTTGTACAAACTGATGACAGCGGGGGGGGGGGGGGGGGGAGGGGGCACAACATAGGCTGAAGGCCCGACACGATACAAAGCCTGAAAAGGCACAAAAATAGGTGACACAACACCTTTTCATGGTCACACAGAATGATCCACGAGTCTTTTGGAGCTAGGACCAGAACCAAAAGAAGCGTCTCGTCGTCATGGTTCTAACGCATCCAGAAACGCCTTGATTGGATGTCGTATGAGGGAGTTATTGCAGTTTAGTTGCAGACATGTCGGCTGAATCCGAACCGAAGACGTTGTCCAACATGGCAACGACTTATAGCTTGGAGATGAGGTCGGCTTGTGTATGTCCAACGTGGTGATGTCCTCATCAGAATCAAACTTTGAGACCTATAGAGCATACAAATATATATCTTGAAAAACTCATTAATCCTAATGATTATATTGTGACTCAAGCACCAATATCACTATGATTATATTGTGACTCAAGCACCAAAATCACAAACAATGGTCTAGAGCCATTTTCCTTACACTTCTATGGGATAGGGGGCCTAAATAAGTAAATCCAATATAGTTTGGCCATGATAATCACATTCAGCAGTTACAACAAATGAAATACCAAACTTTTATTCGACTGTAGGTTTGTTAGTATGTTTAGCTAAAGGATGTTAGGATATTTAGCTTAAAGATGCTGACTTCCAGGGTCAAAGAATTCAGCAAAGTTGAACTTGACAAGTTTTGTTTGAAGGATGCTAATTCGTTTGCCCCTGTGAATGAAAGTTGAAAACGTTTTCTTAACTACAGTTGTCTGTTGACTTATGTCAAACTGGAGCTCCACTCTATATTGTTATTTCCTCCGATTCCATCATTCATAATCCAGGCTGGTTATTGTGTTTGACTCTTCCGCATTGTGCTCCTTCATGTTGATTATTTTCACCATATGTTTAATTTTCTTGTTGAGGTATAGTATATTCCTTCATGATTCATGCTGAATTTTGCCTCTTCTTGTAGAGATAAATAATTGAAGCTATCAAAAGGGATAAAGTCGAAGCAACTCCAGTGAGGACGAACAGTTCCCACATTTTGGCAAAGGGGAGGCTTCCTGAACCTGTTACAGTGCCCACATTTTGGCAATTGTTCTAGTCTCCAATCCATTCTTTCTCAATTCGAATCATATCGTCTCCCCCTGTTATGTTAAGGATTGCCTTTAAAATAAAACTAATTAGGGGGTGTCTTTTAGGAAATGCCTGTGCAATAAGTGTAACTCCTGATATTAGTTAACATGCACAAGCAATTATTATTTCTTATCCCACTGAATCTAAAAGTAAAATATCAAAAGGTATTGACATGTTTGACTTCATGTGGCCAAGAAAACAGGGATGCTACCAGCATGCTTTGCCAACTTAAAATATGAAGCTTAGATCAGATAGGAACTTTTTGTTTTCTAAAAATAATAAAAAACTTCAATTATCAGATATGCTTAATAATATATAATCAAAGCTATCCTTTTTTATAATGTTCTTGTTGGATTACAAATGAAGTATTTACTTTGATTACGTGTTTTCGGTAATCTAGTATCTTCAGTACATTTGTTCATTTTTCTCTATTATCATTTCTCATCTATATTGCTTTCCTGCTATTTTTCATTGCATGTCTAGAATCATGTGCTCTCTGTTAAAATACATAAATTCAATATAATGGTGTGTAACACCCTGCACAGCCCTTCCGAGGGGCGTGCACGCGTACACATATCACCATGCTTACACTTTCAGCATCGCTTCGTGTAAAAGGGTTAACCCGAAGGTGCTATGGCTGGAAGACAATGGCTTATAAGTTGCCTCCACCCTTGCTAAACTAGCAATGTGGCACTAAACACGTGCATCCTGCACTCACGGGCCACTACTGGGCCATACAAACTGGGTCGGGTGTGACATACACCCCCCTCAAAGAACCCGACGTCCTCGTCGGCACAACTCACCCACACAGGCAAATGTCTAGGAACGTTCCCCCTTAGCGCACGACCGTACGTCCAGTGCCGGCACCATAGTCCATGCCGTATGCCCTACCCGGGCCACACGCGCCATGCGCCCTATGCCCGCACACTGACCCGTATGCGCAACCGCGAGGATCGGCTCTGATACCATTTGTAACACCCCACCCTCCAAAGCCGCCCCGCACAGCCCTTCCGAGGGGCGTGCACGCGTACACATAGCACACTTCTTACACTTTCGTCTTCGCTTCGTGTAAAAGGGTTAACCCGAAGGTGCTATGGCTGGAAGACAAGGGCTTATAAGTTGCCTCCACCATTGCTAAACTAGCAATGTGGCACTAAACACGTGCATCCTGCACTCACGGGCCACTACTGGGCCATACAAACTGGGTCGGGTGTGACATGGTGCCATGATTTTGTTTACTTAAGGCCGCTGAAGGTGAGTACTGATAATCTTTTATTACTCTAAAGTACTATTACATAACACATAATCCTTTTGAATGGTTATGAAATTCAGAATGTTGTCTAACAACTGAAATCAAAGTACTTGTACGTTACATAATACTTTTAAATGGTTATGATATTCTGAATCTTGTCTAAAAACTGAAATCAACATCATCCGTGCAAATTAGTAATAAGCTGGTCATTTTCCAGGTGAGCACATGTGGAAAAAGATGTTAAGCTGTTGCAAATGAGGAGAGTATTGAATCTTCTTATGAGAAAGCAGTTGATTAAGTTATTTACTTTAGATTACGTGGATATTATGCAAAAGAAAAGCATATCAAACGAATGAACTCACATATCCAAAGCCTGCAGCTTTGTAAATTGGTCCAACCATTGTATACCCTTCACAGTGCTTTGAAAGAAATAGTTTGATGTATGGAACTTCATGCATGAGGGCTGCAATACCTCCATTCTTGCTTCCCCTAGAAAGTGCATTGTTAAAATCATCAGGCGTATCATAGGGCTTGATCTTAGATCTGTCAAAACCGAGTTCTTCCAAAACTCCCTTGACATATGACCCGCGATGGTATCCTACAAATTCTCCTTCTCTTACGAGTTCGTGAACATCAGTTACAGTTGGTTGAAGCTGCTGCACAGTGAGAATTGATGATAGATTGGCTGTATAACATGATGTAAGTACCAGCAGAAAACACAGCCACACAGCCAGAACTATCCTCGATAGGAAGCGCTCTACAACCTCTCCTGTAAAATATATGATAAAAGAGTTTAGCTATTCATGTGCCATAACAGATCAAAATTAAGATACTGCGATACTGCATAATACAGATCATATCTAACTTGCCGAGTCAAAAGTGTTTCTTAAAAAATAACCATCACCAATTCTTGTGAGAAACATTGTTTCTTGAACTTTAAGGACTGGTAACTGAAAACTAAAACCAAGGAATGAGACTAAAACCCAACTTTCCTCATATCTAAACATAATGGATCTACGACATGAAATAGAACCGTTTACATTTTAATATGCATTAATGACCCTAGATGCATGCAATTTTCTGAACGATTATGAAGCTTGACCTCAGCTGGGCATTATATACATACTATATTTTATTGAAAACATTGTCGAGAACAATGCAAATATATTTTAATAAGTGTACTCAACTCTCTCCGATAGAGAAAAAGATGATAATCCCAAGCTGCCTTGTGATTGGTCCACGGACATTCTCATTGTTACCTAGAAGTTCCAGTGATAATAAAACAATGCCAGTGTAGATAAAGATTGTAATTGTTGCAAACCACATGCCAGGTGTTAGTGGCTTCAAGAAAATCAATGTGTTCTTCTTGACACTCTCCTTGACCGGAACAATCATTGCTATTCCTGATTCTGTGTATGGTATAGTGAAGTCAACATATGATGTCCGGTTATACATAATCGTGATATCTCCAATCGCTATATCATATTTCTGTATGAGTATAAAAAGAACTGCTTAGCTGAGGAAGCTCTTTTTATTAAGAATGCTAGAGTAATTATTGACTAGTTGTGAGAAAGTGAACATGCATTAGGAATTGAGTAGCAGCATCTAAATAGTTCCACCTATGTTTGCATGTAATTAAAGAATGTTTCCCATGCTATCTTTCCTCATAAAAAGACCCTTTTAATTTGTATGACAGTTTATAATCACATGATATGTGCTATGCATTTAGTTTCAAACATTTTAGAACCATTGTGTGCATATGTTGTTTGCTATGACAAACTAAATAAAACTAGCAAATAAAAATAGATATGATGAGATCTTGGACCATGGATATGTGTTTGGATCCACCCAGCTAATCCATTACACGGTTAGCTGGAGTTGGACCAACTAATTGCATAGTTGCTATTTAGCTAGTTAGAAATGCATTAGCTGAGAATTAGTTGCTCTCATTTGTCTCCACCACAACTAAATTAGCTGGCTAGCAATTAGTAGGTGGATCGGTGGATCCAAACATGCCCTAATTGCTAGAAGCAACTAATTGCTAGCTAGCTAATTTTAGCTCTGGTGTATGCAAACAAGACCAACTAATTCTCAGCTAATGCCTTTCTAACTAGCTAAATAGTAATTATCCAATTAGCTGGTCCAACCCAGCTAATTTCAGCTAACCAACTAATGGATTAGCTAGGTGGATCCAAACAATGCCTAAATTTGTTGCCTTCTGACGTAATAGACGGCTGATGTTTGATATGAACCTTTCATGTTTTTTACTTCTATACGAGCTTATGGAAATAGAATACACTAAAGAGTCAAGTTCTGAACCTTTCCTTACCTTAAGATAAACTTCGTATATAAATTCATCAGAGCTCCCGCTACTCATCTCCTCTGTACTGCCAAATATCACGTATTCATAGGGGAGCGCATAAGGAAGTCTCTTCACTGCCTCTTCAAATACATCAACTGAAAGGCCGCTTGCTTTAGTTGCACCTGTGATGTTATCTATGTCTACCTTTATAAATTCTGGATATCCACTTGTGCGGACGCCAACTTGAAGTTTTCTTCCCGCTTACAGGAATCTTGAAACCTCGGGGTACCTCTATGGAGTCTCCTGGCCAGATCACAGGATTTAGGCCAGGCACTGAGCCTGAACGTGAAGACCTTGTTTGATTTAATTTCCGTGAAATTCCATTTCCTGCCGTCCAAAATCCAATTTCTCTCCCTCCTTTCCCTAAGACATTAATTATTCTAAATGTTGAAACTTCCAGTTGATTATATTGAAGGTCAAAGTTGCCACTCAAGCCTCTAATATTGTTGTGCAAGATAGAATTTAAGAGTTCTGGACCATTACTAGAGATTTCCATGTCTTCCAGCCTTGTTAAATTTTCTGATACCACTGGTTTCTGAAATCTGGCATTAGAAAGACCTACCTTTTCCGTGGCTTGTGCAACTGCCCAGATTGTGTCATAACCCCACAATCCGTAGATGCTTGGTTTCAATGGCTGATCAGTTGGGTTATCAATTAGGAACCTCATGGTCCATCTTGCGGTAAAGTTGTCGAGTTCTTTTGATTTAGGAACATGAAACTCAACGCCCAAGGCGCCATTCATGGATTCCACAACAGAAGGATTAAGTGATTCTATCAAATTGGCTACTCCATCTGTCATGATCCATACACAGTCGTCGCTCATCATGCCAATCTCTTTCGCTTGTATGAAGAGGAGGGATGCCAAGCTAGATGACATATGCACAATGAATACCCTTGTTTCCATAGTCATTAGACTATAAAGTTCTTGACTAATTTGCTCACTTGTTGCTGACAGAGGGATCGAACTTTGGTAGGGAACACGGGCATCAATTAATTGGAGGGCATCAACAATGTATGGTATTATACCTCTACCATATTCGGTGTCTTCGTAGATAAGCACTACCTCTCTCCAACCGTAGGCCTTAATCACGGAGGCAATGCTAGTCACCTGTGCAGAGTCATTCAACGTTGCACGCACAAAATATGGGAGACTGCTGGAAGATAATGATGGACTTGTTGCTGTGAAAGAAATGATTGGGACATGGCTTATATTTCCAAGGTTAGACACAAAAATAGCTTGCGAAGACTTCTGAGGAACAATGATGACTTCAACTTTGTAATTCTCGAGTAGGTCAATGGCTGCAGAATTGCATAAAACAAACTTAAGTTAAAGACCACATAAGTTCAATTGGGCCTTCTTGAAGCAAGTTCTTAGGTTAAAAGGTTTTTCGGATAAGTGGTGTCAATGGATAGAAAAATTGTCACGGGTGGAAGTGTATGCGTGAAGGTGAACGATGAGATGGGGCATTACTTTCAAACTAAGAAAGGATTGAGACAAGGCGATCCTCTATCGCCCATTCTTTTTAACTTGATAGCGGATATGTTGGTAGTTTTGATTGAGCGTTCAAAGAATAAGAATTATTTTAATGGTTTAGTTCCCCACTTAGTGGAGGGCGGCCTTTCAGTTTTACAATACGTGGACGACACAATTCTTCTTTTGGAAGATGATTTAGAAAAGGCCAAGAACTTAAAATTAGTGCTATGTGCTTTTGAGAAGTTATCAGGTCTCAAGATCAACTTCCATAAGAGTGAGTTGTTCAGCTTTGGGGAAACAAAGGAAAGGATAGTAGAGTATGTGAAATTGTTGGGTTGTAAAGAAGGTGCTTTACCCTTCAGGTACTTGGGAATTCCGATGAGTCCTCGCAAACTCTCAAATAAAGATTGGAGGGTGGTTGAGGAAAGATTTCAGAAAAAACTCAGTAGTTGGAAAGGGAAAATGCTTTCGTATGGAGGGAGACTTGACCTAATTAACTCGGTGCTATCAAGCTTACCAATGTTTATGATGTCTATCTTTAGGATTCCTAAAGGGGTTCTTAAGAAGCTCGACTATTATAGATCAAGATTCATCTGGCAGAGTGATGAGCACAAGAAGAAATATAGGTTGGCTAGATGGACTATTCTTCACAAACCTAAAAGTCTAGGAGGGCTAGGTATTATTGACTTGGATATTCAGAATAAGTGTTTATTGAGTAAGTGGATTTTTAAGTTAGCAAATGAAGAAGGTTTGTGGCAAGAAATACTTAAGAAAAAATACTTTAAGGACAAGACATTTTCTCAAGTAGAGAACAAGAAAGGGGATTCTCACTCTTGGTCTGGTTTAATGGAAGTTAAAAATTTGGTAATGGAAAGAGGCAGGTTCAAAATTCAGGATGGATCCCAGACTAGATTCTGGGAGGATCTTTGGATTAGCGACAAAACTTTGATGGAGAAATTTCCATCACTCTACAACATAGTGAGAAGGAAAAATACTTCGGTGGCCCAAGTATTAAGTACTACGCCATTAAACATCTCTTTCAGAAGAGCTTTAGTGGGAAAAAATTGGGCTAAATGGGTACAGCTGGTGGGGATTAACGAACGCAAGGACTCCTTCATTTGGACCAGCAGTAACCGATTTTCAGTGAAAGCAATATACAAGGATATGGTGATGGGGACAGGAATACCTTTTAATTGCTGTACCTGGAAGGCAAAAGTTCCTTTAAAAATAAAAAAAATTTCTCTAGTATCTAAGAAAAGGTGTAATTTTAACCAAAGATAATCTAGTTAAGAGAAAGTGGAAGGGGTGCAAACGCTGTTGCTTCTGTAGTGAGCAAGAGACCATGCAACACCTCTTCTTTGACTGCACAATGGCTAGAATGATGTGGAATGCTATTAGTATCACTTTTGGTATTACAAAACCTGCTAACATTACTGACCTTTTTGGTCCTTGGCTTAGAAGTTTTTCTCACAAGCAAAGGAATCATGTGCTGGTTGGGGTGGCTGCGCAGTGTTGGGCTTTATGGCTCAGTAGAAATGAGATTGTGTTTCAAAGATCAAAGTTCATGTCAATTGTGCAGGTGCTGTTTAAAGGATGTTTCTGGATTTGGAGCTGGTCCATCCTTGCGAAAGAGAATGAAGGAGAAATCTTGAAGAAAGGCTGTCGCTTGCTGGAGACAACGGCATTGGACTTCTTCAACAAAAATGGATGGAATATTTTGAAGCGAATCAATAACTAGTGCGTAACCTGTTCATAGTCAGCAGGTTTCTGTTTTGCTTGTTTTTGATTTATGTATCAGGGATGAACATTACTTGGTGGTTGTGTGCAGCCTGTGTGCTGCGGATGGTGAGCTGAGTGACTTGGTTGTAGGCAGTCATTGTGGCTGTTGAAACCGGATTCTTAATCCATGATCTAAAAAAAAGTTAAAGACCACATTTTAGATGAAATCTTTATTATGCGAAAAAAATCAGCTACATCATTAAATGGATTAAAAACGTTTGAAAAGGACCATGAGAAACCAGCTTGTATGTAACAGTCATTTTATTAATATAACACTGAAGGGCCTTTGCTTCTGTTTCTGTTTCTTTTAAAGGAATCATGATAAGCTAATTTTTTTTAGAGTCAAACAAAACCAGTGATGAAGCATTCAAACTGTACTCTGCTATTAACAAGTTTGTTGCCACAGTCCAATAGCTGTTTTGGAACCAATTTAATTCTTCTGATTTTACCATATTCACTTGCCAACTCCATGTACTCATAAAATGAAATCAAGAAGAAGAATCAAGGTAAAATCCAATGTATTCGTATTGTAGTGTTAGGATATAGCTCCTATCTGTTAATCCTCAGTGCAGACGATTATTCTTATATGTACATTCTACAAAATCTGCAAATGCATGAAACTGCAATAGTATTGTCGTATTGATGTTGCTAGTAGTAAAACAATGACTACTGTATATGATTTTGTTCGCCAAGTATGTATAGCTTTTCCAGCTTCTAGTTTTTATACTGGTTCCTTAACTCCGTGGATAGCAGCTGCCATAGTCCATAGATAAATTATTACCTAAAATCAGTATATCATAGTTTCATCAGCGTTGTAAAAACTGTTCATGAGTAGTTAGCCCAACTTGGAAGCTTTCAAGAATGATTTAACCCTATTAAATCAAGCAACAGTATTCTTGTTTTCAATGCTGCAAATTTGTTCACCTATCATCTCCTGATGCAGCACACTCCCTGTGCTAATTAGTAGGCGGCATGAAAGTCACACCTGTCATATTAGGAACAGCTAAAATATATGAGCATGCCATTTTGCTACTAGTTATATATAACTTTTGTGTAATAATCATTCTTCCTTTTTTTACATGTTGATTAGTGAGCATGTTCTGTTCGATGGATTGATATTCTTTTTGCACAACAAACACTTTCAATGTGTCACTGTGGACACGTGTTTTGTTCCAAATTCTGAATATCAGATTATTTTTTCTCGAATACGTAGGACAGCCGTGTATCTTTGAGGTTTACATGACAGCTGCTAGTAGAAAATCTAACAGGAAAGACCTGACCAAAGCAACTAGACAAAGCTAGGCTACTACTGCTCCTTGACCCAGCTCATGAAGATGACGTGCCCCTGCAAAACACCATAGGTGTCGCCCACTGAATTCCAGATTTTACTACTGGTTATAACTTATGTGTACGAAATCATGTACATATTTCAGCTATATCAGAATTTCCTGTTGCATTGCATCTACAGATTTGCATAATGTAGCTGATATTCTCTTGTGAAACAAAGATCCTTTTACCTTTTTCTTCTGCTTTTTATTAATAGTTAGTAAGTTTGGCATTGTGATACTGAAAACTCTATGAATAGTATTGGTGCAGGATTAATGCTCTTTTGGATTCATGTTTGCACAGCAGCTGCTTGAAGAATAAGCATGTAAGCTTTATCATGACATACTCATCATAATGTGCAATTAAGCAACGGAAGCACAATGCAAGACCGCCACTAAAGAAAGCTGTACAGAGAAGAACAAGACGGATTGCAATGCACCCATCAAGTAGAACAGAGTTCAAATACCATGGGATGCTGCCTGCAGATCGTCATTCTTGGAATCCCTGATGTGGAGGATCAGCCTCGTGTTGTAGTCTCCATGGACAGCATAGAAATCTTCCATAGCCAACAGAATGCTGGTCCTCGCTATTTTGCCAACCAAGCTACCCAGGTCAAGGATCACCCCGACATGAAGTTCTGTTTTCCCTCCAAGGGTAGCATTTTGGGCGGCGGCAAAGTTGAACAAGAAGAGGAAGAGAATGGAGCCACGTTCTATCACCATTTCTTGGGGCTTGAGCTCGCTGTGAGGTTCGCACTATCTCTTTGCCAGCCTACGCATTAAGCAAAACAGTGCTGCAAGGGCTCACTTGAAGGAAGGCATATAGCTTTGCGCAGCAAGTGGGGAAAGAACGATTCTCAGAACATGGGCAGTGTTGGGGGCATTGATCCAGCCTGCTCGGAGGGCATTTCTTGTTGGTGAAGTCTTAGAGCTCGTCCATTGATTGCAGAATGAGATGCGATGTGAGATACAGAAATGTCGATGTCCAAAATGGCATGATCTCCATTACTGTTTCCCACTAATTTTCCAGAGCATTTGTTGCTGAAATAGTGAAAGTTAACGAAAATATAGTCATTCCGCATTCGGAAGTATTGTTGGTGAGAAATATACTAATAAAATTTGCGTATGATAAATTTTAGTACTTACATGTATACCAATGGTCAAAGTTTGTACAGTTTAACTTTACGCCTTTGTTGGCACTTATATTCGTTTGATAGATCTATCTATCGTTACGTTGATGTACTTGTTCCTTTAACCTAGAGCGGCATGTAGCTATGGTTTTTAAAATCCAATAGTTGCATATAATTAGGATAGGTATATTGCTACACGTCGGTGGGCTTATTGCTACATAAAATTATTTTTGCTGATATAAAGGAGAGATAGTGAGGTGAGAGAAGAAAAAAAACTTGACGTGCGGGGTAAGACAGCCCCCGGGCATTTGCTAAGAGAAGATATTCTCGCAGTTCGAGAAAACCTCCGAACCCCTACACCACCCTTACACAGCGGCACCATTGCCTGTGTGAGACGACCAACGATCTGGGCCGGACCTTAGATCTGTGCTTTAGCGTGGTGGCAGACGAGGGGATTTTTTAACCCCAATCTGAAATTCGTTCATACGGAAAATATGAGACAACTCGTTAACCATTTATGAGGCACCTTACATAATTCATTTATTTCACCTATAAATTAAGGGATATAGTATTACTAACCAAAACGACAATTTACCGTATGACTTTCTGATAAATCGTCTATAAATTTCATATCAAATGTATAAGACCATTTATTAGACATCATCAATGGTTAGTTTGATGCATTAGAATACTTTTTTCCAGGTACGGGGTTTTAGAAAGAAAATCCAGATACACTATAGCCTCTCAGCTGATCTAGCACCAAACCCATCATTTGAGTGAGAGTAGGGAAATATATACTTGTGGTGTAATTGTTACCTTGTTAGAGCAACTCCAACAATAGCCCTCAAATCAAGCCTTACAAATATTAAATGGAGTTTATCTCTATTTTTTTAGGCCTCGGAAATTGTTCCAACTCCAATAATAGTCCCTAAAAATGAAGGGCTCTCTAGAGCCTCTAGGAATAGAGGGTGGATTGATGAATTTGGAGGCCTCCCAAAATAGGGGCTCAGATAGAGGGCCCGTCAGAAGTGTAACGTTTTTGTTTGACCCTTTAAATTTAAGTTAGGGGTTTGTTCAGAGGATCTCCTGGAGTTGCTCTTAGCTTCCAAGTTACGGGGCAGAAGTTAGGCCTAGTTTAGTTCTCAACTTTGGCATATTAAAGTTGACATTTTACTATTAATACGTCACTGTAGTATTTCGTTTGTATTTGTGAATAATTGTCCAAACATTGATTAATTAGACCTAAAATGTTCGTCTCGCAAAGTACAACAAAACTGTACAATTAGTTTTTATTTCATCTACGTTTAGACCTTCGTACCGACATTTTGATGTAATGAAAATTTTCTTTTTTCTAGTGAAATTTGGGGTAAAATTAGGAACCACCTAGTCCTAGTCCTAATCCTTATGTCCGACGCGCTATTACATTACGTATATATTGTTTGAAAACATGGAAAATTCGTTGGATTCATGCGCACGGTCGCTGAGTTCCAAACCTGATGCGCTCAAGATTACGCGGCGACTTGTCGTCGACGAGGAGGCGGCGGCACCAGCCTCTAGTCCTCTACCATCCGCGTCGGATTCGGCAACCCCTCGCCCCTCAGCGCCAACTCACGGCCAAAATCCCCAGGCCTCGAGCAGCCAGGCAAGTGTGTTCGTTTCACTGCGCGCGCCCGCGCGTGGCTCGTCATTAACTCATTATCGGTCTGAAAAATGGCGCGATTAATTAGTTTAGTGGGACTACGTCGCCACGCTGCGCTGAATGCTGAGTATGCCATTAGCGAAGGCGCAAACAGTGCCGTGTGAGGAGCCTGGTGCTGGTGCCTGGTCGCGAGGTCGGGGCTGATGTAGCACAGGTGTTTGTTGGAATGCCGCTGCAGTTTTGCAAAATAGAAGGTTGCGTTATTAGTTTCTGTCAAAATGGATTACATGCCTAACGAGTGCTTTCTCCCCCAACTCAGCGTCACCCTTCTCCTTAGCCAGCTTTCCATACACAACGGCGCAAATTAGGTTGGGTTCAAAAATTCATCTGCTCTTTGCGCTAGATACTAGATGTTAGCGTACCATTGAACTTTTTGTTTGTTGAGGAGAGGAGCTTTGCTTCCAAGGGCAGGGTTTTAATCAACATGCAATCTGATCAAAATTATTTTGTTTGACGGCCACTTACATAATTTTATCACCTGTAGGCTTCAATCCTTGTCTTACTATGCTACTAGCTGTTCCATGTTAAGGTTTTATGCTCAAGGCTGCTAACCTCCAGGGACGTAGGTTTCACAAGAGTTGGCTTCAGATGGATTACGTTTGCAGGTTGGTAGTCCTTTCTCCCCCATGAATGATATTCCGATCATTTCGCATAACTGTGCTTATCTGTCGACTTCTGTCCGACAGGTGCTCCGCGCCATGATGTTGTATTAGCTGGTCATTCCCCTCAATGCCTTCTCTAGGCTGAATATTTTCTTCGACTCTTCCACGCCCAGCTTCTTCGTCAGGTTCATTATTTTCGCCATCTATTCCATGTTCTTGTTGAGTCTCAATATATTCTTGCATGACTTTTGCTGACCTTTCCTTCCTTTCGTATAATTAAATACCCAAGGCTATCAAAAGTGACGAGGTTGAAGCAACTCCAGTGAGGATGAACAGTCCCCTAAAATTGGCAAGGGTGAGACTTCCTGAACCTGTGATAGTGCCCACATTTTGGCAATTGTTCTTGTCTCCAATCCATTCTTTCTCAATTCGAATCATAGCATCTCCCCCTGTTATGTTAATGATTTCCTTTGAGATGTCACCAATTAGAGGGTCTCTTTTAGCAAATGCCTGTGCAGGAAATGTAAAACCAGTGAGGCTGCCATGATTATTTGCCAACTTCAAACAATGAAGGGTGAATCAGTAGCTCTTTCTATTTTTTTTAAAAAAAATATTTCAATCCTCTTATATGTTCAATATTAGAGTAACATAAAGAATATCCTTACTTTAAAGGTTTCATCTTGGATCACAAATGGTCAGTATTTGCTTTGCTGATGTCATTTCAATAATCTAGAAATTTCTCTGCATGGTTGCTCATTTCTGTCTATTTTGTTGACATGAATTATTCATTTTCTCTATTCACTTCAATTATTTCATTTCCCTAGTTTCTTCTGATTGCCTGTACAGAATTGTTTGTCCAGTGCTATAAATGGAATTCCAGGATAGTGGGGGCACAACTTTGCTGACTTAATATTGCTGAAAGTGATTAATATTTATCTCGTGTAGCCCTATAACAGGAAACAATACCTACTTATGAATGGTTAAAAATATCATGAACTGTGGCCATGTCTGAAATCTAGTTTGTTGGTGTAGTAAATCATCTGGCTGGTGAACAATTGCGGGTTTCAGTTGTTGGTGATGAGGCGAACTAATTATCCTTTTTTTTGCGAGAAAACTGTTGATTAACTCATTTCCTTTAGAATTACTGGGATGTCATGCAAAGCAAACATATGCAACACTCATCGACGTACATTTCCAAAGCCTGCACTTTTGTAGATTGGTCCTATCATCGTGTACCCTTCGCAGTGCTTTGCAAGAAAAAGTTTGATGTATGGAACTTCATGTACAAGGGCTGCAATGCCACCATTGTTGCTTCCCCTAGAAAGTGCATTATTAAAATCATCAGGTGTATCATATGGCTTGATCTTAGATCTGTCAAAACTGAGTTCCTCCAAAACTCCCTTAACATACGAACCACGATGGTATCCTACACATTCCCCGTTCTTTAAGAGTTCTCGAACATCAGTAACCGTTGGTTGAAGCTGTTGCACAGTAAGAATTGATGATAAATTAGCTGTATAGCTTGATGTAAGTACAAGCAGAAAACACAGCCACACTATCAAAACTATCCTGGATAGAAAGCGTTCCACGATCTCTTCTGCAAAAGACAAGATAAAAGAATTTAGTTATTCTTTAGCTATCACAAATCAAAATTAGGAAACTACAACATACAGATCAGTAAGTTTCTACATATCGAACTTGGGGAGTTATAGTAACAGTGTTTCTTGTATTTAAAGAACCATGCATCGCCGACTGTTGTTAGGAACATATCAGTAACTAAGTGCGTTGCAAGGATCAGGCTATGATCACTTTACATCCATAATTATGTTGTTTCTTCTCATCTGAGGTCAATGTCTATTCCTTCGTCTTTTAAACTTCTTATGATGAGATTTTTGTATCTAAATATCAATGGGTCTAAGACATGGAATAAGAACTGTTTGCATTTCAATGAACAGAAGTGAACTAGATGCATGTCCTTTGCAAACAATTAAGAAGCTTTGTTGGTTGCATAAAAATTACACTATTTATTTGCATGCAGATGTCAGATGTTCATTATATTTTATATTTTAGTAAAGGCATTGTAGAGAGAAAATATATGATGATAAATGTACTCAACTCTCTCCAATAGAGAAAAAGATCATAATCCCAAGTAGTCTAGGAATTGGTCCACGGACATTCTCATTGTTCCCAAGAAGTTCCAGTGATAATAAAATTACACCAGTGTAGAAAAAAATTGCAATTGTTGCAAACCACATGCCAGGCGTCAGTGGCTTCAAGAAAATCCATGTGTTCTTGTTAACAGCCTCCTTGGCTGGAACAACCATTGCTATTCCTGATTCTGTGTATGGTACCGTGAAGTCGACATAGAATGTCCGGTTATATGTGATTGTGATATCTCCAATCACTATATCATATTTCTGTGAAGTCATGAAAAAAAATAATAGCTGAGTAATCTTCTTTTACTAAGAATGTTAGACTTCCTGCCAAGGTTTTAAGAAAACGAACTTGCAGTGATAATTATGAGTGTCAGCTATTAAATTGTTGCAGCATATTCCTCGCAAAAAAAATGTTGCAGCATATGTTTTCGTGTGCAGAGTAATATCCCATTTTACCTTCTCTCACAGAATAGAGCCTTTTGTTGGTGCTACAGTTTATGATTATGTGATAGGTGTCGTGCTACTAATTTATAAATTCTGAAGACATATTGCATGTTTCTGTTGTTATGATAAACTAGTATAATTAGAGAATGGAAATAGCTGTACAGTGATATAGAATTAAGAGTAAAAAAAGAGGAGATGATGCTGGAGATATGTCTACATCTTTTGCCTTCCAACATATTATATGTCTTGTGTATTGCTAAGGTTTTTTTATATGACCTTCGTGGCTTGAACGTTTACCAGCTTAAGGAAATAGATTAGCTCAAGAAATCAACTCCTGAACTTTTCTCTTACCTTAAGATAAACTTGGTATACAAAATCATCATAACTCCCGCTACTCATATCCTCTGTACTACCAAATATTACATATTCGTAGGGGAGTGCATAAGGAAGTCTCTTTACTGCCTCTTCAAACACATCAACTGAAAGACCGATTGCTTTAGTTGACCCTGTGATGTGATCCTTTTCAACCTTTATAAATTCTGGATAGCCACTTGTGCGAACACCAACTTGAATTTTCTTCCCACTTACAGGTATCTCAAAGCCTCGGGGTACCTCTATAGAGTCACCTGGCCAGATCACAGGATTTAGATCAGGCGTGGATCCTGAATGTGTAGCTGTTAGTCTTGTTTGATTTAATTTCCTTGAAATACCATTTTGCGCAGACCAAAATCCAATTTCTCTCCCTCCTTTCCCAACTACATTTATTATTCTGAATGCTGAAACTTCCAGTTGCCTATACTGAAGGTCAAAGTGGCCACTCAGGCCTCTAAATTTGTTCTGCAAGATAGCATTTAAGAGTTCTGGGCCATTACTGGAAGTTTCCAAATCTTCCAGCCTTGTTGAATTTTTTGTGAATAGTGGTTTTTGAAATCTGGCATTAGAATGTCCAACCTTTTCTGCGGCTTGTGCTACTGCCCATATTGTATCATATCCCCATAATCCAAAGATGTTTAGTTTTGATGGCCGATCAGTTGGGTTGTCAATTTGGAACCTCCTGTTCCATCTTGTGGTGAATCTGTTGAGTTCTTTTGATATAGGAACATAAAACTCAACACCCAATGCACCATTCATTGATTCCACGACAGAAGGATTCAATGATTCTACGATGCTAGTTAATCCATCTGTCATGATCCATACATACCCTTTGCTCATCATTCCTACTTCCTTTGCCTTTATGAATAGGTTGGAAGCCAAGGTGGATGACATATGCACAATGAAGACTCGTGTTTCCATAGTCATCAACCTGTAAAGTTCTTGAGTAATTTGCTCACTTGTTGCTGACAGAGGGATCACACTTTGATAGGGAATACGAGCATTTATTATTTGGAGGCCATCAATAAGATATGGTATAATACCTCTTCCGTAATCTGTGTCTTCATAGATGGGGACTGCTTCTCTCCATCCATAGGCTTTGATTAAGGACACAATGCTAGTCACTTGTGCAGAGTCATTTAGTGTTGCACGCACAAAATATGGAAGACTGCTGGAATGTAGTGATGGACTTGTTGCTGTGAAGGAAATGATTGGGACATGACTTTTATTTCCAAGATCTGAGATAAATACAGCCTGTGAAGATTTCTGAGGACCAATGATGGCTTCTACCTTGTAACTTGAAAGTAGGTCAATGGCTGTAGAATTGCATCAAAAATGCAAAATTTGGTTAAACACTTCATGTAGAATGAAATCTTCACAATGCAACAAAATATCAGCAACATGGATTTGATTTTTTTAATAAAGTACATTAGAGGCTATTTCTGCAACACTTACACAAAATCAAAAGGTAAAGAAAAGCCTTCAAACTATACTCAACTATGCTCTGTTTCCAGAACCAATTTAATTACATGATTATACTGGATTCTCTTGGTAACTCCTATATTCTTGTCCTCATATTGTATTGTCTGATAGCCCTATATATTATTTCTCAGTGCAGAGAGGATGTGTCCGTGCACTCTTCAAATTTTACATTATATGAAACTGCAATGGTATTTATGTCAGAAAATATTGGCCAGTTACCGATGATTTTTGTACAGGAGACTGAAAAAGCAGTTCTTGACTTCTTATCTCTGCATCTTATTTTGTTTGCAATTATGTACAGCATCTCTGGGTTCCCTATTTTTTAGTGGATCCTTTTTCTCTCTCTAGATAACGGCAGCCATAGATATACTATTGCTTCAAGTATATGTATATTTATTAACTCTTATCTTACATCATGTTAAAATTTATTTGTCTCACAACCCAACTTTGGAAATCTGCTGGAAGCAAGTGAATTCCTTTTAGTTAGACCAAGCAAAAGTATGCTCGTTTAAAAAACTGTAGAACATGTTCATTCCTTCTCTCCTGATGCATCCACTCATGGTAAATAGTAGGCGTGAAGTTCAGCTGAGACATATTAGACTATTAGAAGCAACTAACATATATGGGCATGCCATTTTGCTACTGGACACTAGTGTTGTGTAATACTCCTTTCTAGTTGTACCTGTTGAGTGGTCATTATGTTTTCTTTTATGGATTTTTATTGCTTCTTAGACAACATCAAGGATCTTCCTGGCCGGGCCAGTTGTTTTGGCTAGCACCACAAGATGTGGTCTTAAATTCATCCCTTCACAAAAGTGTTGGACGGGACGGCTCTCCCCGTTCCAACCACATAATCTTTTTACCCCGACAACCATCATCACACATTCACAATGTAAACCTATGTTTCAGTCGGAGCTCTGAATGCATATTTGATAAGATATGTTCAAGATTATGTGTGGCCCAGCCGGAGCTCTGAATGCATATTTGATAAGATATGTTCAAGATTATGTGTGGCCCAAGGTATGTAACCCTCCTGTTTCCAGCTACAGGTTTGTGCATAATTTATCTTGTCTTCTGATATAAAACAAAGATCTTTTTACATCTTTATTATGCTTTCCGTTACTTGTACGCTTTTTTTGCAGCTATTCTGTTATGCGATTGTACATATATTCTGCATCCATTCTCCACTGACTATTAAGCACCGATTTGTACAGCTGCTGCTTGAAGATGAATTGAATTAATCGTTATAATGCCATGATCACCAACAGTGCATTGTCGTGCAATCAGCAACAGCAGCAGACCAGCACTATACAAGGATACCACTAAAGCAAGCCGTACGAATAAAGAAGAACACGCAGATGCAATGTAGTACCAACAAAGAGGTCAAAATATCTACCTTCAGACGCAGCCTGCACGTCGTCGCTCATGGAATCCCTGACGTGGAGAACCAGCCGTGTGCTGTAATTCTGATGGACGGCATAGAAATCCTCCATCGCCATTTCAATGCTGGTTCGTCCCATTCTGCCGACCAAGCTCTCCAAGTCAAGGATCACCCCAACATGAAACTCCTTCGCCCCTCGCCCGGTTGCATTATGAGCGGAAGCAACGCCGAAAAGCAAGAAGAGGAGCATGATGGATCTGGGTGCTCTGTCCATCTCTTATGTTTGATGTGAGGTTTGCAGTGTCTCCTTCGCACCCTTTCTGCATCCAATCATAAGGGGTGGCTCCGGCACTATTCTCTTCTGGTGCAGCTGCAGGTCAAGTGGAGTTCGTATGTGGAAGAAACCACTTGGAAGAATGTCAAGTCTCAGCTGTGAGCCGTCACGAAATCCCAGCCATTTGACTTTCCATTCATTGGGTAACCTAGTTGTGCTCTCATACCCATGCGCTGACTCGGTACGTAGATGTATGGCTACTGCTCGCAAGTGAGGGTTTGACTTAGTTTTAAATGGTTCCTGTTACCCTTTGTAGAAGGCATTGCTCTATTTATATATCGTACATAAAGTTAGATTTGTTTGGTGGCATTTGATATTACTTTTTTTCTTGTGTGTCAACTTGTGAGCCATTGTCACCGCCGCCCCAGTGTCAATTATTGTCTCTCTAGCTGATGCGTGCACAACTTCGAGGAAGTTAGGAAGCCTTCGTGCTTATTTTCAGCTTAGATAATTTGAAGGCGACATCTCAGCATATATAATCCTTGAACGACCAACCTCCGTAAAAGAAACAAAAAGAGAGAGGGAAAAAAATGATCACAAAGAGACAAATTCAAATTCTACATTGTACGGAACCGGTCTCCCTGCGTTTTGAACCCAAAAGGATGAATGATGCCACACGGGCTTCCCTTGCTTCACGGGCCTCCTTCAAAAGAAAGAAAGAGAGCGGGGTGCGTTCGTGACCTGTGTGAGCCAAAATCTTCAACATAGGAGGCAATTACGGTGGAGACAATATTGCCAGACAGCCCTGAAGCCTTCTACACACCCAAACAGGCCATATGGGATAGCCTAACACCTCGGAAAACCTACGTAGCTTCCGGAATTAGGTAATCAGTTTCACTACACAGTTACCTAGACTAAAAATTAGATAATCATGTCAGAAGAATTTTACGGTGATAAAACTCTTCCTTCTCCCTTCTCTACCACATCAGCAAATTTAATGTCATGAAATTCTTATGAAACCCCACTAAGACGTGTCTATGGTCTAAAGGAGCTGACATCTATTCACACTAGTATTTCTGTTTATTTAAGATCCAATAATTGCACAATTACCCAGGATTGGGTAGTAAAAAAATTGAACGATTTTGACAATGGAACTTGTCGTAAGCGAATGCGCGTGTTGACATTTGAGGAAAAGGGCAGGAATAATAATCTTTTGTAGCAAGTGCAAATGTGAAATTCCGTTGTGGGGTCATCTTCAGAGCATTGGGCTCGGTTACAATTACCCAACAACCCGCATTATTCTCTCATGATCAAACGTGGTTGCACTAGAAATTTGTTTATTCAATTCCGGTGTCCATCTGATGATATTTGCACTCCCCCAGTCTGACAGTGTATTGATATTTGGACCACGTGCTATATTGTTACTTGTTAGCATTTTATTTTTTCTTTTTTTCTCAAATACGCACAAGAGTTGTGTATCATTATATTAAGAAGCTTTTGTCGTAGAGGCCTCGTCGAGTGCTCCCACTCCGCCAAAAAAGAATATGATATAAAAAAGATAAGCGGATAAAAGTGTCCCACCAAGACGCCGATGAAAAACTTTGCAACGAATTCCGCAAGTGTATCATTGATGAAGAGCTTGTCAAACTATCGAAAGATATGTTCTAAGAGTACATACCACACATCTGGGCGTCCGGGCCGACCGACAGGCTGAGGGCAATGGGGACACTCCGTTCCGTATAGAACAAAGGCGGTGATCCATTCTAAAAAAGGGAGGAAGAGAGAGATCTCTCGTTAGGTCTTGGTGATGACCGCCGGAGGGGGAGTACGAGAAGGCGGATAACTGGCTGCTATCAGTCGGCTGGTGAGCCTAACCCTATGGGCTTAGGAGGCCGATACTGTAGTAGTCGCTCCCTGCTATGATCCCTCCTGCCGAGAAGGGTGGAAGGACGGGAGCACACCAACGTCTCGATCAAAGGAAGAAAATGGAGTCTTTTTCCTATTCCTATTTATCAAATAGTATAAAATAATCCCCATAATAAAGGTAGCACGTACGTATCGCGCGGTCATATTTGCTAGTAAAGCAAAATATTACTCATTATAGTTGGGATACCATGAATTGCTATGATGTCAAAACGGCGTCGTCTCGGAGGAACCATCCCTCATCCCTGGAACTGTTGCTGCAAGCAAGGCACTATTTTTCACGATCCATAGGGTTTCCTAATAGTGATTGACTTTATGGAGGGATTCTTTTACGGTGCTACATACTATTCTATACTAATATTTGAAAAGGACTAATATAAAAACATCCAACAACTAAGATTAATTATATACTATTGATGACTTCATCTGCGGTATAGGTAGTATATATGAGTAGTATAAGGATTCGTATCTCTTGTTGATGCAAGGTAAAATTTTGCAGCAAGTAATGGTAAAGTCAAATGAATTCTCCTCAATATAAAAGAAACGAATCTAATCCATATCCTTATCCGAACAGAAGTGTATGTTTCTGAATTGTTATTTATTTAGTTAAATGCTTGTATGCAGTAATGATCCACTCAATGATATAGTTTCGAAGTGGCATTTGATATTGTTTCATCGTTTCTGTGTTTGTGTTTTCTCTGTTTCACTGTTTCTCTCGGCGCTTCTACTTTAGGAAGAATTCGTCCAGCTATTCTCACAATCCCAGTTTGAATTATTATCTCTTTGTTGATGCAAGCAAGTACAATTTCACAGCAAGGTTCCCTCAAAAAAAAAACGCAGCAAGTAGTGAGAAGGTCAAATGACTTCTCAACATATATAAGAAACAAATTTAAACCCACATCGTTATCAGAACAGAATTGAAAGTTTGTGCTTGTGAATTGTATTTCTTTGTTTTTTTTTCTGCGATGCATTCTGATCTCTTACGTAGAACAAGTGACCTGACACTAAAGCCGTCTATTGGAACATAAACGTTCATGGATAGTGGATTTTGTGATTCTTGACCCGTGTAACATATCAGTTGGAATATATCACCGTCACCTGCTGAATATACGAGTTACTCTTGGATTCACTACTACACTACATAATTCAACATCACAAACGGTTTTAAAGTCTCATCAAAAACGGTTTTAGGAGACGCTTATGATACATCGATTGTGATACCTCCAAGCATCACAAACGGTTGTGATGGGGGCATCACAACGGGTTATAACACAAACCGTTTGTGATGCCAAGTACACAGAAAAACCTAAAACTATAGCATAAAAATTTATTTTAATGTGGGATTCAAACCCGCAATCTATCTCTCGCACGTGACCTTCTCGACCACTGCACCACACTCTCACCTATGACTTAGATGCCGTTCTTATTCTTACCATATTATACTAAACCGGATATAAATTGCTTGTTTGAGACCCTAAACGATTTCAAATTAAAAAGTTGTCAACTACAAAGTTTCGTAACTTTTTAAAATCTACAAGTCTTATTTTGATAGTTTCTCCGTCCGAGATCGTTTATAAAATTTGAATTTCAAATTTGAGAACATTCAAACTTAGTTTTCGTTGACTAGATGATTTCAAATGAAAAAGTTATCAACTACAAAGTTTCATAACTTATTGTAATCTACAACTCTTATTTTGACTGTTTCTTCATTCGAGGTCGTTTGAAAAAAACTCAAATTTCAAATTTTGAGAACTACAAATGTAATTTTCGTTAGTAAAACAAATTTAAATTAAAAAGTTTTAAACTACAAAGTTGTATAACTTCTGAATATCTATAACTTTTATATGTCTTTTCTTCATCCGATGTAGTGAGAGTAACATTATTTATAAATCTTATAGATCTCTCTTATAGTTTCTGGAAACTCTACGAGAGATATAGATTTTATGAATAATATTCATATGAATTTGTCGAATGGAGAAATGATCAAACTAAAGTTCTACATCTCGAGAAGTTATAAAACTTTATAGTTCAACACGTTTTGATTTAAATTAATTTACTGCTTTAAAATGTACATACCAAAAAAATGTTCTTGTAGTGTACAAATGGTTCGTAGGAACCATGACAAACGGTTTTTCTATCACGAAGCTTTTGGCCCACACACAAGAGGTGGAAAGCGTTCAATGGCCAAAAGCTTCAGGATAGGCCTTATTGCCAGCCCATAAGCCTACGACAGGCCCAAACAGGTCGTATGGATCAGGCCGCTAAGGCAATCTCTCGTCCCGCGATCCTATATGGCTTCCGGAATTTCAGGCCGCTAAGGCAATCCCTTGTCCCGCGATCCTATATGGCTTCCGGAATTTTTTTAGCTAGCTGGCTTCCGATGTACTAGATTCGTGCACTTATGTTTGGACGGTAGAGAAGGCACGTGCGCGTGCATGCAACATCATGTGCAGGGTATGGCTGGCAAGAGGACTCGGCGGACCTGCGTTGTGACACGAGTGGGAGACGGAGGAAGCTACAAACTTCAATCAATCTTTTCTTTTAAACTATACATCCGATTTAAGACCCGTTTTAATCGTGATATTTGTTGAAATTAATGTAACCAAATGAGGTCAAATATGTTATTATAAATTTTAATTTTTGCATTTCAACATTTCAATATAGTAATTCAACATTTTAGTTTATTAGTGCAACAATTATAATATACTATTCCAACATTTACTTAAAATGTTGAATTGTTTTTTTCCAAATGTTGAATCCATTTAACAAAAATGTTGAATATGATATTGCAGGGATTATGAGAAAGATTTATAGTAGAAAAACAAATAAAAATATAAGAAATATAAAAATAAAACATACTCAGCGATTGATTCTCCTTCTCTATTTATGATAGGGCGGCAACAAACAATATAATTGCTTATTTCTTATTACACACTGCCGTGTCGCTGATGTGTGCTGTTGCTGTGTCGTTCGTGGTTGGTGGACCGTGCACCAGTGGAATGATGGGCTGTGATGGGCCGTGCCCTCTGTAGCTTATCTAGCTTGCGGAAGTTAGCCCCCATCCCTCGTCTGGTGACAATGTTGGACCGGTGTGAGACGAAGTCGACGAAGCGGTACAACTGGTGCCGACTTGCTCTGCTTCCGCAAGACTGACGAAACCGAAGATCAGCATGGCCATTCAGTAGACTACGACTTGCAATGCCTGACAGGGAAAACGGCTTCAGGTCGTCGGGCTATAGGATGTTGCCCAAGCTGTAACCAAGCAGGTAAATTCCCCCGTGAGCTTCTGCCTTCTGCAACCAAGCAGGTAGTTACTGACACCTCTCCCCGTGTTTTTCTACTTCTGCCCGATTTACCCATCGTCGTCTCCCAAGTCCCACCTCTCCCTAGCCGCCTCAGCTCTTGGTTCTGATTTTTGGTGTGCAGGCTTCCGTGACGTTGAGGCCCAGCCCAGCGATGGTGAAGGAAGACTCTCTTATGCATTCATGTTTTGTTGTTAGCTCTGTAATCCCACATGCCACAAACAAATCCATTTATCATTCTTTTGTTTCCTTCCTGGTTCCTGCCATCTCGATCATCTGCTTCACAATTTTTATTTGGATCAGATTGGATTCCGCGGATGGACAAAGCGGTGTCCGTGCGCACGATGTTGGCCACGAGCCCACGAAGCATATGTCAGGGTGGTAGCAGGAACTGCCCCGCCATCTCGCCAAAGAAGACCGGGCTCGGGTCGGCAGCGGCGGCACCGTTCTCCACCACCATCGCCATGCATTCTCGTCAGAGCTGGAAGAACCCTTCAATCCTTGTCCGTGGATGACAAGAGCTGCGCCGGCAGCAGCAGGGGGCCGGGTGGCACGGACACAAGGGAAAATGGATTTTTGCACAACATCTTCAGCTGAAGATGTAGACAGGATGAATTTCTATAGGGCTCATCTTCAGCCCACAAAGCAAAGACAGACGGCCAAACCATATATGGACAAAGAAAGCCAGGACGGGGGCGATGGTGTTGGAATTGAAAACAGGGACAGATCGAATTGCGGATTACAAGGACACCGGTGCTCGAGGACCCACCTATCGGTGACACAAGTTGGATCAAACCAAAAGTCAAAACAGAAACTTTACTTGCTTTATTAGAAAAAAAGGAATACATATAAGATTTGAACCATGCAATGTCTACCAGGCAGTTTCCGGGAACCTTCAACGTATAATATCAGCTCTGCCTGTCTCATTTAGTTCGGAAGCTAATAAGCTTGAGCAACTTTAAGACATATTAGCTTCGCCCCCACTGTGAATGACTTGTGAACTGAAATGAGTTGTCTCTGTCACCATGTCATTCTGTTTGCAGTCTCCTGCCAGACCACTATTTGTGTTCGGACTATGAGGCATCAATATTGTTGCTTGATTATCTATATCATTGCAGTCTCCAATTTCTACATTGCCTTGATCGTCATCTTGAATATTCCCATTTTCTTCTTCTTTCCCATGTCTTTGATTATTGGGGTCGTCATCTAATTTGCTCGTGGCATTTTGTTGATCTTTCTTGTAGTGATTCATCAGCAACGCTACAGGAATGGAACAGGTTGTCACAAATCCAGTTAGGAGGAATAATCCCCCAAAACTACCAAAAGTGATTGCACTGCCTGAGCCATCTATTTTTTCCTCATTTTGACAACTGTTTTGATCAATCCATTTCTTTTCAATTTGAATGATAGTATCTCCTCCGGTCATGTTGATGATCGCCCTTGATATTTCAGCAAGTAGTGGAGATCTCTTGGGAAGTGCCTAATTAGTAAAGAGAATGTTTATATTAGTTTGAGCATACTGACATTCCATTCAAGCAATACCACATTATATCTGATTCATTACAAGCCATACAAAAAATTCTGCATCCTAATTTATCTTAACATTTTTATCTGAAATGATACATTGGAATGTGGAATTCAATGCAGCACATCAAGATAATGTTTTAAGGCTACAGATCTACAATCTAATTTCTGTGGTAGCTTAGTAGTCTTTTTTTTTAAAAAAGTTGATAAATGGAAAATGAAGAAGTGTATTTTTCGTCCCTCAAGTATCATAGAAGTGTGACTTTCATCCTTTACGTTTCAATTGGTGCAAATCAATCCCTTACTAACTAAACTGATGCACTAATCATCCATACATTGGTTTAACAAAGCTTTACTATCATATAACAATGGTTTAGATCACATTACATTGATTAATCATCGCTTAGCCACATCATCATTGCTAGAAAGTTTCTTCTTGCATTTAGACTAATAAGAAAAAAGAATAGATTTTTACTCAAATATTTTGAATGATGAGTTGAAAAAAATACAACAATTTTGTTATTTTTTCATAAAAGTTTTCCTCTTTTCCTTTGTTGTGCCTCCCTACTCCCAGGTGGCTCATCAACGATAGACATAACAGCGTCGGGAGAAAAGATGCGAGTCATCCATATTGTGTTGTTCACTGTAACATTATTCAGTTTTAAGCCATAAAATTGTCATGAAGCTCAAATTTATCATGACAGACTAAGCTCAGTGACTCAGTCTCATGATTTTATGGCCTAAACCGCTACTAGATATCACTAAAACAATGTTAAGATAATGTATGGATGATTAGTGCACCGATTTAGTTAGTTAAGGGACCTATTTGCACCAATTAAAACATGAGGGATGAAAGTCATACTTTCACAATATTTAACGGATGAAAAATACACTTTTTCCAATGGAAAATTGGCTCGCAAGTGTAGTTGAACTTACAAAGGCGAACCCTGCACTCTTGTAAATAGGTCCAACCATCGTGTAACCTTTGCAGTACTTGGCAAGAAACACTTTCATATATGGAACATCCAGAACAAGTGCAGCGACTCCACCATTTGCACCTCCATTAGAAAGAGCAATGTGAAACTCGTCAGGAGCATAGGGTCTCAGTTTTGATCTGTCGAAACCAATATCCACCAATAGGCCTTCTATATAGGAACCCCGGTGGAATCCTACATATCGTCCTTGCTTCTTGAGTTCATGAATATCAGTAAATGTTGGTGAAAGCTGCTCTACAGTAAGCATTGATGCAAGGCTTGCTGTATAACTTGATGCAAGTACCAGAAACACAAACATCCATACAAGTAGAACTATTCGAGACAGAAAGAATTCCAGCTTTTCCTCTGCAGAAGTTACAATAAAAAGGTTATTTTAATAATACACCAAATCAATTTGCAAAGCTGAGAGGTAAGGCAAGCATGCTACAACTACAGGATTTCCATGATAGCAGAGATGCAGTATCTGTTTCTTTAGACTATACATTCAGACAATCAGTCTTAGACGCTAAGGATAGTTCCTTCATTATTATTTTACATTGTTATAATTTATAATTTGGTATATTTAAGATTCTTTTTGCAAAAAAAGGGGTTAAAACTACCCTTTGCTTAGGAAATCAACATGAGCCATAGCTAGAGTGCATTATGCTTTCTATAACAAATGAGCTTCCATGTCACGATCTTTCTTGCAGAAACATTTCAATGCTTGTACCTTTTTAAGGTGGTTCAGTACTTCAGTGTATATCTAGGAAAACTGTACATTAAGCTTATTGTTTGGAACTGACCATGGTTGTTAAAAAATTTGCATACATGCATCAACAAAAAAATAACTGTTCTGTTTCAGTGCTTTACTCTCTTCGAATATGGAGAAAAACATCAGAATCTCCAGTTGTTTAAGTGAAAAGGGGCCATGTAGAGTTTCATTGCCAGTTAGATGCTCTAACAGCCAGACAACAATTACTGTGTACATAGTGAACATGATGCTTCCAAACCACATTCCTTTTCTTAGTGGTTTCAAGAAAATCCACATATTTTTCTTCACTTTTTCCTTGACTGGGACAATCATCCCCACGCCTGATTCTGTGTATGGAGTCGTGAAGTCGACATACTGTGTTCTGTTGTATATGATAGTTATATCTCCAATTGCTATGTCATATCTCTGCAATACCAGTAGTTAGTTTTTAATTGTGAAATAGAAAAAACTAATCATCATGTACTACGCATGTCAACTGATTCAACAATGCATGCTCATGCATTACCATTTAAGCTAATTGTTTACATATATCACTATTTTTTTAACTAAATAATCCTATATGAATATCTCATATACAACACATTAATAATTCCTCTTAGATATGCATTACATTAATACCTCCACTATCCGGTCGCCTTCGTTGCTCTTCCTGCCGTCGCCATGGCCCGATGCCGACCACCTGAGGCCGGATCCACGTCTTCCACTGCTGGATCTGCACTTCTTGGCTGGGGATCCGTCCCCACCCCTTGCCGTCTCTTGCCCCCGCGTTTGTGCATGGTGGTTCTCCTCAAGGTCACATCATTGTTGCCATGCCTCTGTCTAGCGCGGGGTGGTGGTGCATCACCATCCTGTCAGCAGTTGTGTGGCCACGCTCTGACTGGGGTCCGGCCTGGTGGTACCTGTGGCCGAGTGCTTGGTCCTGCCGTTGGTGATGGGGTGGGGGGTGGGGGGTTGATGGGGTGGTGGGGGCGGGGAGGGGGGGTCGTCTTTCGGCCTCGGTCTATGCTGTGGCGGCGGGGGTTCTGCTCGGCCTTGTGTCGCGTGGCTGCCCCTTCTCATCAAGGTCAGCGGTGTGCTTCTGGGAACAGGTACTGAGGTAAGTCTATGCGCACTTGTGGGCCGATGATGGCGATGCCCTCGTGCGTCGTTTACTTTCTTGGAGGCGTCATTAATTACCTATCTTCCCTCCACTCCGTCAAGCTTTCCGGGTGAAAACCTTAACCGTGTGGGTACATGGTCGGGTGACAGTGGTGCCACTAGCATTGCTCCACTCCCTAAAAGCTTTGTCTTAGAAGCTCTGCTTGTTCCTCTTCTCACGCTACTGGATCTCGGTGGTTGGCCTCATCAATTTTCTTCGGAGAGATGGTCCTTTTTAGACACATCTTCACTTCACTTGGCCCAACGTCGCTTCGGTTGCCTAGGTTGCTAGAGTCTGGCGGATGCTTTGCCATCTATCTTGTTGGATGGTGCTACCTCCGAGTGGATGCTTTGCCATATTGGTGTATTAATTTGTGGGGTGGATGTTTTGCCACCGCTAGTTGTGCGGGCGGATGCTTTGTCCCTGTGGTTCTCGTTTGATGCTCTGGCAGATGCTTTGTCATTGTGGCCATTCTAGTTGATCTTCTCCTTCGGTGGATACTTTGCCACCGGATGTGGTCGCGCTCTCTTTGTGGCTACCTTGGCGATGTTTTATCTCTTTGCAGGTTCTGTTGTTTGGGTGGCTTGAGTTGTTTAGGTTTGTGGGTTGGAATTTTTTTTCCTCCCTGTTTTTCCTGCTTGTGTTGGGTCGCCTTCCACTAGCTTGGTGGTGCTTTGTAACAGCCTTAATGGCCTCTGCCTATTAAAGTCTTGTACTGGTTGTATTGCTCTCCCTCTTAATGAAATACATGCTAAGACACGGTCATGAAAAAAAGAGATGGCACCTTGACAATCGGCTGTCATGTTTTTTCTGGGCCAACTATATTTTGTGACTAGTGATAAACAACAAGGCATAAGTCTGATGAATAAAGGCAGCAAAAAGTTTACTGTGGTGAAACTTCAAAAAAACAAGGGACATATTGTATACTATGAAACATTTTGTTTATTCAGTAGGCAGATTCAAAACTGGATATAGTATGTATCTTTTATAAATTATTTCTTACCTGAAGATAGACTTGTTGAACAAAATCATTATAACTCCTTGAAGTCGTTGCATCAATTGTGTCAAATGTTTGGTACTCGTAATTAAGTGCAAAAGGTAGCCTCTTTACTACGTCCTCAAATATGTCTATTGAAAGCCCACTCGCTCTGGTTGCATTCTTGACAGGATCCTTTGTTGTCCTTACAAACTCTGGATATGCACTTCAGGGCACACCAACCCTAAGTTTGTTACCAATTGCTGGAATTTCCCAACCCCTTGGTATCTCTGTTGATTCTCCTGGCCAAACTACAGGATTTAGATCCAGCATTGAGGCTGACCCTGTTATTTTCAAACCATTTTGATTTAACTGCCGAGAAAGTCCATTTTTCAAAGTCCAAAACCCAATATGTCTCCAACTTCTCCCAACCACATTTATTATTTGTAATGCAGAAACTGGCAGTTGTCTGTCGGTAAGGTCGAAATTTCCACTTAAGCCTAGAAATTTGTTCTGCGCAATTTCTTTGAGGAGCTCTGGACCATTTGTGGAAACAGCCAGCAAGTCCAAGCTTGTACTGTTTTTAGTGGACTGTGGCCTCTTATTTTTGTTTCCAGATAACCCAACCTTTTCTGAAGCCTCTGCTAATGCCCAAACTGTATCATAGGCCCATAGCCCAAAGATACTTAGTTTATTATGTGGCAATTCGTTAGGGTTAAGTTGCTGGTACGATCTGTTCCATCTTATCAAGAAGCTAGTATTAAGTTCTTGTGATTTGGGGACATGAAATCTTATTCCTATTACACCATTCATTGCCTCAATGACAGATGGGTTGAGTGAGTCGATTATGTTTGCTACTCCATTTGTAATTATCCACACAAATCCTTTGTTCATCATCCCTGCCTCCTTAGCCTTTGTAAATATAAGAGAGGCCCTGGTCGATGACATATGAACAATGAATACCCTTGTTTGCATTGCCATTAACTTGTAGAGTTCTTTGCATTATGCTTTCACTTGTTGCTGACAAAGGGATAACACTGCGATATGGAACATGAGCATCAATCTGTTCAAGGGTGTCAACAAGGTATGGTAGAATGCCTCGCCCATAGTCAGTATCATCGTATATCAGCACTGCTTCTCTCCATCCATAGCCTTTGATAAGAGAGACAATACTATTCACTTGAACTGAGTCATTCAGAGTCGCACGCACGAAATATGGCATACTATCATAAGTGAGGGCAGGGCTGGTTGCTGTGAAGGATACAATAGGTACTCGTTTTATACTCCCAAGTTTAGATATGAATGTAGCTTCTGATGATTTCTGAGGGCCAATAATGGCTTGCACTTTGTAGTTCTCCAGCAATTCAATAACTTAAGAATTGAATGAGGAAGGAAACTTTAGTCAAACAAGTATCAGCAAAACAAATTTGCAATTCTCAACATGATTATTCTCAAACAGTATCAACGATATGCAACGCTCATTGGTGGCCACGATAATTTTTTCATTCTCAGTATTTGTCAACGTATAGTAGTCATCCATAGGTGTTCATAGGGATAGGGTGTATGTGTGAAAGTTCATAGGGATGGATGTGGATGCATGTGTGAGATTCTATGAAGTACTCCATTTTCCAAAAAAAAAGATTGTCACTAGTGTAGTTATATTTTTTAAGTTTTGTGATCAAGTTTCATTAGGTTAGGTTAGTTACCAAGTTTGATGATATTCACAGGGCTTAGACAGTTCTAATATGTTGGACTTCAACTTATTAATATATTGTGGTTATTGTTGAATTCTTCAAATATATCTTCTAGGGAATAATGATACATAATTCAATGTGATAAAGAAGTACATGAGGTACCAAGGATGTCCGTTGGAATACATTAGAGAAATTAGTTTTTTTTTGCGACCAATTAGAGAAATTAGTTAGATGAGTTCAAATATACTAGAATATTTGTTGTTATGTGTCACACCCTAAAATTTCCAAATTTTAGGACGTGAAAAATAAGATAAATTAATATAATAATAATTTTCAAATTTCTAAAAATTTCCAAGCATTATATAATTTACAGGGAATTTAGTATAGGAAACTTTTATTTTCTAAATTAAATTTAAATAAATATAGGTAATGATAATGTGTGCAAGTTTTCAAAAAAAAATTGCGTCTAGAAGCCCAATGGAATTTTCTAGATTTTTCTAGAAACTATTCCTATTTTCTAGCGTAAATTCCAATTTTTGGAAGGAGCTAACAATCCTTTTCATGAGCTCTAAATACATTATTTGGGTTCCTCATGTCCAAATCTATCTCTAGGATTTTTCTTGAGATTTATGGAATCTTTGGAGTATTTTTCGTGGCTTAAATGATTTTTCCGAGATTTATCTCTCTATACGAAATTATTATATGAAAATAAAAAGAAATCTAAACCTAAATCCCTGCAGACCCAGCCCAACTAGCCCAAGAATCTTTGGCCTCTCCCTAACCCAACCCACTCATCCCGGTGTAACACCCTGTTCTCCAAAGCCGCCCCGCACAACCCTTCCGAGGGGCGTGCACGCGTACACATAGCACACTGCTTACACTTTCGTCGTCGCTTCGTTTAAAAAAATGCTAGAAAATCTTATAAATTAATAGAAAATATTATAAATTACTAGAAAATCTTATAAATTACTAGAAAATCTTATAAATTAATAGAAAATCAATATAAAATGCTAGAAAATCTTATAAATTAATATAAAATCTTATAAATTAATAGAAAATCTTATAAATTACTAGAAAATCTTATAAATTACTAGAAAATCAATATAAAATGCTAGAAAATCTTATAAATTAATAGAAAATCTTATAAATTACTAGAAAATCTTATAAATTACTAGAAAATCTTATAAATTACTAGAAATCAATATAAAATGCTAGAATTAATAAAAACAATCTTATAAATCAATAGAAAATCTTAGAACATAGGTGGAACATAAATGCAAATATAGTCATTACAAATTGGGTGGAACATAGTGCAATTAAATTACATGGCATCATCGTTTACTCGGACACTAATAAACTTCCTCTTTACAAATGTTCCTTGATTGTGATCACGCCGTAGATACGGTGTCTCCTCCGCCGCTAACAGGATGCTTGGGTCATCAGCCACTGAGAATGGAGGCCGGCCATCGAGCATATCATAATCTTCATCCGTCTTGTCCTCAACTCCTGCGATTTTTCTCTTTCCAGGAAGAACTATATGACGCTTTGGCTCGTCTTGTGATGGGTCCAATTGCTTACCCCCACCTTTCTTATCCGCCCCTTTACTCGGTCTGCTAGCCATGTCCTTCACATAAAAAACTTGTGTGACAGCTTTGGCCAGGACGAACGGTTCGTCTAGAAAGCCAATCTTGTTTAGGTCCACTAACGTCATTCCATAGTCCGCTTCAACTTTAACACCTCCTCCAGTCAGCTTCACCCATTGGCACTTGAACAGTGGGATCTTCAAAGGTCCATACTCTAGTTCACATATCTCCTCTATGATTCCATAGTATGAGTTTGTATTGTCATTGGTGTCTGTCGCGTCGATCCGGACACCACTGTTTTGGTTGGTGCTTTTCTTCTCCTGGGCTCTTGTGTAAAATGTATACCCATTGATGTCGTATCCTTGGAATGTCAAGATCGTGCTCGATGGACCTCTAGCTACAAAAGCTAGCTGCGCATCAATGCCCTCGACACCCATAAGACGTCTTCGCAACCAATCGGCGAAAGTACTATTGTGCAGACGCTGAATGAAGGCCGCAGACTTTGTTGAGTTTTTGTCTCTGAGAATCTGCATGTGCTCCTCGATGTACGGAGCAACTAAGGTTGATTGTTGCAAAACTGTGAGGTGCGCTTTACGAAATGTCTCAACGTCCTTGATCACCATCGATCTTCTCCCTAGTGTGCCCTTTCCACCAAGTCTCCCCTCGTGATGTGATTCGCGCACACCAATCGGCATAAGATCGTCGACAAAGTCAACACAGAATTCAATGACCTCTTCTGTTTCGTATCCCTTAGCAATGCATCCTTCTGGACGAGAACGATTACGGACATACTTCTTTAGGACAACAAAGAACCTCTCAAATGGGAACATGTTGTGTAGAAATACCGGGCCCAATATACGAATCTCTTTGACGAGGTGAACCAATAGATGTGTCATGATATTGAAGAAGGATGGTGGAAATATCATCTCAAAGCTAACAAGACATTGCACCACGTCGTTCTGTAGCTGATCTAAATGGTCTGGATTGATCACCTTCTGAGAAATTGCATTGAGGAATGCACATAGCTTCACAATGGCTTTCCGCACGTTAACTGGTAGCACACCCCTGAGTATGACGGGAAACAGCTGTGTCATCAACACATGGCAGTCGTGAGACTTCAGGTTTGTAAACTTCTTCTCTATCATATTTATTATTCCCTTAATATTGGAGGAGTAGCCAGACGGAACCTTGATACTGTTCAAGCATTCAAACATGCTTGCCTTCTCTTCTTTGCTGAGAGTGAAGCTGGCAGGACGCAAGTACTGGCGTCCTTTGTCTCTCTTTTTTGGATGTAGATCAGTCCGTTGCTTCAATCGTTTCAGCTCCTGACGTGCTTCCAGTGTATCTTTTGGCTTCCCATAAGTACCCAGAAATCTTATCAAGTTCACGCAAAGATTCTTCGTCATATGCATCACATCAATCGCGTTACGGACCTCTAAACGTTGCCAATAAGGTAGCTCCCAAAAGATAGACTTCTTCTTCCACATCACGGCACGACCATCCTCGCCCGTCGGAGCAGCCTGGCTTCCGTCTCCCTTGCCAAACACCACGTGTAGGTCCTTCACCATATCAAATAGCTCTTCTCCACTCCGGTGTCTCGGCTTTGTACGGCGGTCAGCATTCCCGCCAAAATGCGCACATTTCTTTCGTAGCTCATGCTTCGCCGGAAGGAATCGACGGTGACCCATGTACACAACTTTACGACAATGTTTCGAATACATGCTTTCGGTTTCCTCTAAACAGTGAGTGCATGCTTTATATCCTTTGTTTGACTGTCCTGATAGGTTACTTAGTGCAGGCCAGTCGTTGATGCTTATGAAAAGCAGTGCTCGAAGGTCAAACTACTCCTGCTTGTCCTCATCCCACATGCTAACACCTTCATTCTTCCACAGTTGCAAAAGTTCGTCAACCAATGGTCTTAGGTACACATCAATGTCGTTGCCAGGTTGCTTTGGGCCTTCGATGAGCACTGGCATCATAATGAACTTCCGCTTCATGCAGAGCCAGGGGGTAGGTTGTAGATACAAACAGTCACGGGCCAAGTGCTATGACTACTGCTTATTTCACCAAAAGGGTTCATGCCATCGGTACTTAAACCAAGCCTAACATTCCTCGCATCAGCATCAAACTCTGGGAATGCTCTGTCGATGTTCCTCCACTGGGATCCATCGGCGGGGTGTCTCAACATGCCATCATGCTTACGTTCTTCTTTGTGCCAGCGCATCAGTTTGGCATGGTCTTTGTTCCTGAACAAACGCTTCAGACGGGGTATCAGAGGGAAATACCACATCACCTTCGCAGGGATTTTTTTTCTTAGAACGCTCTCCCCCAACATCACCAGGGTCGTCCCGCCTGATCTTGTATCGTGCGCAGGTGCAAACCGGACAACGATCCAAGTGTTCGTATTGTCCGCGATAGAGGATACAGTCATTAGGACACGCATGTATCTTCTGCACCTCCAAACCGAGAGGGCAAACAACACGTTTTGCTTGATACGTCGTCGATGGCAATTTGTTACCCTCTGGAAGAATCTTCTTTACGAGTTTCAGTAGCTCCTCGAAACCCTTATCAGTAACACCATTTGCTACCTTCCACTGCAGAAGTTCAAGTGTGCTACCCAACTTCTTTAGCCCCTCTTTGCAATCTGGGTACAGGTCAGTCTTGTGGTCCTGCAACATGCGTTGTATCTTTTTCAGTTCCTTATCATTGCCCCAGTCTTTCTCGGCATCACGCAACATTTGCCCGAGTCCATCAGTAGGTTCATTTTCCTGAGCAACATCTTCCTGAGCATCGCCTTCCCGAGCAACATCTTCCTCATCGGCATCACCCATTGCAGCATATGCAAAGGAACCGTAGTATTGAGCCAATAACGGAATGTCGTCATCGGCCTCGTCTTCATCATCTTCATCCATTAGAATTCCTCTTTCACCGTGCTTCGTCCAAACAGAATAATTCCTCATGAAACCGTGCCTCATCAAATGCACCTGAAGACAACCTCTTTGTTTGTACGATTGTATATTTTTACAATAGGTGCATGGGCAGAACATGAAACCGGACGGCGTCCTGTTAGCCTCGGCGGCATCGAGAAACGTCCTAAGGCCATCACGGAACGCCTGAGCGTGGGGTCCCTGTACATCCATTGTCTATTCATCTGCATTATTAACCAATAACAAATATACAATACAATTTAAAGATAAAAAAATTTAATATATAAATAAATACAAATTATAATATATATTCCATTATATAAATAAATTTCTAAAACTACATTACTATATTCATTAAATAAATAAATATACCTTCCGTTAAATAAATAAATAACTATTCTACCTTTTAATAATAACTAATAATATATATTTCATTAAATTAATAAATAATTATTCCAACTTTTAATAAATAAACCTCTCTAATAAATAAAATACATAAGCCTTATAACTATTCACAAGTCATACAAAACAAAATACTAACTAGCTTGCCTTCTCTCTCCATTTAAAACACAACATGAACACTCTCTCCACCATGAACTCAAGCTCTCTCCTCCAAGAACACAAGCTCTCTCTAGCTAGCTTTACTTTGATTCACAAATCCCTCTATTTCTAAATCATAGAAGGATTACAAGCTAAATAAAACATTAGAGAATGAAAGAGTGTACCTTGTAGTGCTCCTTAGATGAGTAGAATCTTCACAAATTTTGAAAAAAATTTGGGCAGCACCTCCCCTCTCACGGCCGAGCAGCATGAACACATCGCCTAAGTGTTCAGCTGGCTCGGCTGGGGAAGAAGGTGCTATATACAAAAGACATTAGCACCGGGTCGTGGCAAGACCTGGTGCTAATGTGCACCAATTAGCACCGGTTACAGCCAGCAACCGGTGCTAAATGGCCTCGGGCACATTAGCACCGGTTGCTGGCTGCAACCGGTGCTAAAGGGGGAGCATTAGCACCGGGTCTCGCCACGACCTGGTGTTAATGTGTCCGCCCTGACACCCCGCAGCGCCGCCCCCGCTCCTAGCCGTTGGACTCGGTGCTGAAGCCCCATCAGCACCGGGTCCAAAAATGGCCGAGGCGGAGGAGGCGGGCGGATGTGAAGCATTCTGGTAGTGTGCTAATCACTTTATCAAACAAACATAAAAAAATACTTTAGGGGAATTCAATTGAACAAGTTGCTTGCGAGTGCTTTGGCTACCATTGTACTTGGGGGCGCAGTTCTACCAGGAGCTCGGTCACTGGGTGCACTGGCATCGGCCTTCGTATCATCACGGTGTCAGAGAAGGGCAGCGGCAGTCGATGCCATGGATGCCGTGCATGACGCGCCGTCGATTCCCACCGGGTAAGCTTGAGCATTTTGTGCTTTACCCGCAGGAGGGACTCAAACAGCAGCAGTACCTTGTCGGAGTGTCTTGCCGGCACCGCCTCGCTTGAGCTCCACGGAAGAAGCTCCACCACATCAGCGCCTGCATCACAAAAAAAAAGATAAAGTTTGATTTTTTATGAACAATAAAAAGTTCTAAAGAACGTATTGAGTGAAACCAAGCTATCCCCACCTTGGCGCCGGATCTGGGACCTTGGTTGGGCTACCTTCCACGATGTCCAAGGAGAAGCTGCAGCCGCAAATGGAAAGAGTGAGCCTACCATAGGAGAGAGAGCCAGTCAAGTAGGAGCTCTGATTGAGATGGAAAGGGACCATGGAGCAGGGCCTAGGGCCTCGTCACCAGATCTGGACATCACCCACCATGAGCCCATCATTGAGGTTGTGACCTTCCTTCCCTCGTTCAAGAGGTCCAGGGCCACCGTCGCAAGGAAGAGGAGATGAGGAGCTAAGAGCTCTGATTAAGATGAAAAGGGACCATGGAGCATGCCCTAGGGCCTCATCGCCGGATCTGGACATCACCCACCATGAGCCCATCGTTGAGGTTGTGACCTTCCTTCCCTCATTCAAGGGGTCCAGGGCCGCCGCCGCCGCAAGGAAGAGGAGATGAGGAGCTAAGGGTCGGGTGGGGGGTTGCGGATGAGTGGAGGAGTGTGGCGGAGGAGGATGCGGGATCACAGTCTTCCTCCAGCTGGTTTTATGGATCGAGGGGAAGGTGCTTTACGGTGAGTTGAAAGCGAGGTGGCGGCGCTGGGAAGAGGGGAGGATGGAAGGAGCTAGGGTTAGGACGCCGAGTGACGCGCGAAGGGGTGAGCACCGTAGGTGGGCACACGGAGACGTAGATACAAAATATGAGCCGTTTGATTTCGTTATCCAAGGTAAGAGAATAATTGAGAGAAAATCTAGTGTATAATTTGGTGTGGACGAGTAGATAGTAATCGGAACCTAAAATAGGGTAAATATAAAAAATATGTACCAATAGTCAATAATGTTTATTTTTTAGCACATAAAAAATATCTGAGTTTTTTTAATGGCATCAAGAATGACTGCTACGTGATAATTTCTTGGGCTTAGACGCTATTCTAATTTCTAAGGCGTGAACATATGTTTGATTCGGCCAATCTAGAATTGTTATCAAAACGGCCCAGACCACGAAGCAGCCCAGGCCTGGCCCACGTCAACGCGGAGAATGGCGCAGCCGTGCGCCGGCGGCCTCCGGCACGAAGCAGCCGAGCAGCGGAGTGGCGACGAGCGGACGACGGTGGCGATGCGGCCCCCATGCCAGCAGGTGGAGGATTGGAGAGGGATCTCGTCAGCAGTGACAGCGGGCACGAAGCCTCCATCGGTGGGGAGGTATCAGGGCTCCTCATGCTCGTCGGCGGCCATGAGATGAGGTGAGCGCAAAGGGCAATCTGTCACTGTGCACGCCATCGTTTATTGGTTAACCCATATGCATGCCAGATTGTTCGTATTCTTTTTTTCTTCTGTTGGTATTATAGCAGTTAAACACATAAGAATTTAACCATCAGACTAGTTTATTCAGTTTGGTGATTCCTTGGATTACAGGATTAGTATGGCTGGTTGATGCGCATTTGATTCCTGGCTAGATTATATATGCAATAAGCTTACTGTTTGGTACCTAGTACCTTGACAGAAATGCAGTGATTCATCAGTTTACATATGCAATTGCCAATTAGCTTACTGTTGGGTTGCTAGTCAGCTGGTGTACTGACTGAAATACAGGGATGTACATATCCGCATGCATATAATTGTCAGTTGTCACCGGAAGATTCTTGAGAATGGAGGCATGGAAATCTGGAATAGGCTGACTTGTCATTGCACAACAAACTGTTGTCTGGTGTCTTGCGAGATGCAAAATCAGGACTTGGTTGGACTTCTGAACCAGGGCTTGTGAATTCTATGGATATTTCTATCTCTTGTTGGCATGTACCATCTTCTGGATCATTCGGCACTATCACCTGCATGCTCTGGGCCTGGTTGTAGTCTAGTTCTCTTTCTTGATTCCTTCTGTTTGCATGCTCTGGTCCATGTCTTCCCTGAGTCTGGACACGACTTATACTGTTCCTTATCTTGTGCTTATTCTTGTAGAGGAACATCACCAGGGCTATCAAAAGGGCGGATGTTGAAGCAACTCCTGTGACCAGAAAGAGTCCTGAAAAGCTTTTGAAGTTCAGACTGCTTGGGCTAGCAATGGCACCATCATTTTGACAGGCATGTTTATCTCCAACCCATTTCTTTTCTATCTGAATGATAGCGTCTCCCTCTGTTATGCTGAGGATTGTCCTGGAAAAATCGTTGACCATGGGAGATCCCTTGGGGAATGCCTACTCAACAGTTAAAATAAATTCAGTAATGTACAAATTGATTAAGTAATGAATCGTTTTTTAAATAAACAAATGGGATTCTCCACAAATATCCAAAAAAATATGTAAGATTAATGAATTGCATATTAGTTCCCAACTTTTACAAATTCATGTGTGTGGTTAGAATGATTCTTTTATCGTCTACAACTGTCGTTTCAAATATGACTGAAATTATAATTAACAATAATTTCAATGGTATCTTCTATCTTTTCTTCTAAAGAGTGTATGAATGGCTGTTGTTTCTCTGTTTGTTTCCCCTTGTCCTAAGTGAATTAGGATATGATTTTTTTTTGTTTGAACAACTTTTTCATTGGATATGCTTATACTACATTATACATGCCGCTATTCAGTTTGCAATAGCAAAAGAGATGATATAATAGCAACTAACTGGTAGTCATATGTGCTTGTAACTCACAAGATTGCCCAATGGTTTCTTTACCTTAAGCTCCCTATAATAAGTGAAGTTTCTTACAAATGACACTATGACTCACACAGTAGTCACATAATTCTCTTGTGATAAATGATATTGCAGAAGATCCATCCTGGATGGTCTTGTTGAATGGACCTGTTTGTTGCTATCTTGGGTCTTAGGCTCTTAGCAATGTACATTATCTCCCGAAGCAGCTTTGTTGGTTTAAATTTCAATTTCCATATGTGGTCTCTTTTTCATGGAGTATTCTTTCGGGTTCTCCATTACTTTCTTGATCCTGAGATGATCTTAACTCTTAAGTGTATATTTTCCTATAGTATTAATAAATAATTTTGAAGCATATTTTGCACAAAATATATCTGCTGTAGTTTACTTACAAAGCCAAAGCCTTCAGATTTGTAAATCGGTCCAACCATTGTGTAACCTTTGCAATGCTTTGCAAGAAATATGTTGATGTATGGAACTTCATGTACGACAGCAGCTATACCACCATTTTTGCTCCCTTTAGAGAGTGCATCAGCAAAATCATCTGAAGTTTCATAGGCTCTGATCTTTCTTCTGTCAAAGCCAAGTTCTTCTAATAGATCTCCCACATAAGAGCCATTATGATACCCTACATATTCACCTTTTCTAATGAGTTTATGAACATCAGTTTCTGTGGGTTGAAGCTGTTGCACAGTGAGAATTGATGATAGATTGGCCGTATAACTTGACGTAATCACAAGAAGTACAAATACCCATACAATGACAACCAATCTAGACAAAATACTGTCTACCCTCTCCCCTGCAAAATGGAGGAAATCAAATACGAATGATTCTCCTTCATGTACATTCTAAATAATATATGTTCAAACATCTATGATAAATGAATTCTGTGCTGCAGTGGGAGAATAGGTTACTTAATTTCAGTGCCTGCTTATCCTAATTTTGGTAACATACTAGTTAGATGTATGCCCTTTTTCAAAAAGAAGTTTATTATATTAGATATGAAAAAATCAATTTGTCATATTAAAAGAAGAAATTACAATTTCATCACTCACTATCTGCAAAGAATGAGAAATATATTGCTATCCCAAGCTGGCGAAAACATGAACCAGTCAGCTCAGCATTATTGATCCGTCTCTCCAATAGCCAGATGACTATCCCTGTGTAAATGAAGAATGCGATGCTTCCAAACCACAGGTCAGTAGTTAATGGCTTCAGGAAAACCCATGCAGTCTTACTTGTGTCATCCTTGACTGGCACAATCATTGCTACTCCAGATTCTGTGTAAGGTAGGGTGAAGTCAGCATAGGAAGTTCTATTGTACCTGATAGTTATATCTCCGATTGCTGCATCATATACCTGCAAGCATGACCTTTAGTGTTATATAAGTGTGAAGCCATTTATTTGCTTTAATTACTGGAGGATCAGTATATCATTCCTTAAGCTCTTCAGACAGACAATTATGAGGGCATGTGGGACAATGAAAGCTGATAATAGCAACAGTTACAATGGAGAATTCTATTATATGCCAGAAGGAAATATAGTGTTGATATGCTTTGAGAAAACATCTAGTCAGTCTTGCCTTAACTTGTTTGTTGATATAATTAATAATGATCCTTAATCTGACTGACAAAATTAGAATAGCAATTCCTTACCCCAAGATGAACTTGGTAGACAAAATCATTATAGCTCCTAGTATCTGCATTATCAAGTGCTACATATTCATAAGGTATTGCATATGGTAGTCTCTTTAGCACCTCTTCAAATATATCAATGGCATATCCAGTAGCAGTTGTTGCATTGGTGATAGGATTTCTTTCCACCTTCATAAACTCAGGATATCCACTTGTCCTTACACCTACTCGGAGCTTCTTTCCATTAGTAGGAATTTGCCATCCTTTAGGCACCACATATAGTTCTCCTGGCCAAATCACTGGATTAAGATCAGGCACTGAGTTTACATTTGTTGTTTTTGATCCATTTTCATCCAGCTGCCTAATGATCCCATGTTTTGCTGTCCAAAAGCCCATCTCTTGTGAACCTTGTCCGACCACATTAATTATCTGGAATATGGAAGGTTGCAGCTGCCTATGTTTAAGGTCAAAATCACCACTTAGGCCTCTGAACTTATTATGTAAGATTTCATCTAGGAGTTTTGGGCCAATGGTAGACGTACCCATAGTGCCAATACATGTTGAGTTTGTCCTGTGACGCTGCTTGTGAAATATGTTATCTACCATGCTAACCTTCTCTGCTGCTTGTGCCAAGGCCCAAATAGTATCATAACCCCAGAGTCCAAAGGTGCCTAGCTGAGATGGTGGATCATTTGGATAGTCTTGTTTGAACCTCTTATTCCATCTTGCAGTGAAATCATCAAGTTCCTTTGATTTAGGCACATAGAACTTCACACCCAGTGCACCATTCATTGCTTCAAGAATTGAAGGGTTGAATGATTTAATTATGTTTGCAATCCCATCTGTCAAAATCCATGCATACGTTTCACTCATCATCCCTAACTCCTTGGCCTTTGTGAAGAGAGTAGATGCAATAGAGGATGACATGTGCACAATGTAGACCTTTGTTTGCATTGTCATTAGCTTGTAGAGTTCTTGTTCAAATTGGTCACTGCTTGCTGATACAGGGATCGCACTACGATAAGGTATAGAAGCTCCAAACTCTTGTAGGGCATCAACCAAGTAAGGTATGATACCCCTACCATAGTCTGTGTCCTCATAGATCGGTACCACTTCTCTCCAACCATAGCCCTTAATTAGAGCAGCAATGCAATTCACTTGAGCTACATCACTTAGTGTTGCACGCAAAAAGTAAGGAACAGAGCCAGATGACAGAGTGGGACTAGTTGCAGTGAAGGAGATAACTGGTACTTGACTTTTATTCCCAAGATCAGAGATAAAAGTAGCCTCTGAAGATTTCTGTGGACCAATAATGGCTCTGACATTGTAATTCTCCAGCAGGTCAACAGCTGTGTAATTGAATAAATAAATATGATTTGATGAGGCATTTTGATAGATTCTAGTTGCAGTTAAGAACTTTTGATATCTAGTGCAAGTAGACATAATGCAATGGCATGGGCTATCTAGTCATTTCTTCGGATAGTGGTGCATTCAGAATTTCAGACATTGGATGCAACAAGATCGAAATAGTGAGTTTGCTATACTTAGTAGCAGCTATGTTTTGTATGAATTTTAATTTTCAATAGATATTTTCTGTAAAACTTTTCTGAACCTGCTCCTTTTTTTGGGTTTACGATACACTGATTTGACCTCATTGTGATGCACAAACCCAAATACAGCTGTCGATTTGTTTCATAAGTTTTATCCTGTAAAATCTAATGACAATTTCACATAACATCAACTGTACCTTGTGATGCAGCTTGGACATCGTCTGCATTGGAATCTCTGATGTGAAGAGCCATCTTTGTTGTATAGTTCCCGTGGACCACATAGAAATCTTCCATGGCCATCAAAATGCTGGTCCGTGCCATCTTGCCCACCAACGACTGCAAGTTGAGGATCACTCCAACATTGAGTGTTGCTGCTCCACTCAAAGTAGCTCTATGAGCAAAAATGAGGCTAACGAACAACAGGAAGGTGGTTCTAGCTGCTATCTCCATCCCTTGAGCTTTGTGAGTTCCAGAGAATGTGTGCTGCCAATGCAGTATTATATGGAAAGTCTGCTAAGGCTGGATCTTTTGCGTTGACTTAGTCCTATCACATTTCAGTTCTGTAAGGTCAATTAAAATTCTAAAACTTCCATTATGTCTTGTTTTTCCTTTTGGAAGCAGCTGACATTCTGTTTATAGGTAATAAAATTCGATGGAATACCTGCAACCTGAAGTTGATGGCTGTGGAATTTCGATGAAATTCCTGGTGACAACACTAAGTCCAAGAATGATCTGGACAGCTATAAGCTCTGAATTAAATTTGAACCTCACACCAATTCTTTTTCCTTGTGAAAGCAGCTAATATTCTGTTTATAAATATAGAATTCAATGTGTTTGAATGCCTGCGTGGTGAAGTTGATAGCTGTGGAAGTTCAAGGAAATTCCCGATGGCGGAATCAAGAATGATATCAACATGTTCCTTGGTCAAGCAAATGTCTGATCCTTACGAAATGGAATAGCAGGAAAAAAGTCAAAGATGAACTCGCAGTTGGCACTCCTGCGGCTTAAGGCATGGGATCGCTATCCGTGCGTTAAAGCAACGAAGATATTGTTGACAATGAGCCGCCAAGTCAATGGGGCTTTCATGTGAGGGTACACGTACGAACTGAAGAATGAGTGTCATGTTGTACATTAGAGAATCTGATCCCTGTTTGTTGAAGTTTGAATATTCAATTCATTAATTTATGCATCTGGTAGTGCCGGAAAATATACTTTCCCATGGTGGAACTTGAATTTTTCAGAGCTGAGAAAAATATTCAGAACAGTGATCGATAGTTGCATTTCGTTTGACTTTGATTTCATCACCTCCTATGCCCATGCATGCGTGTTCAAGTGCTGCTGCTATCGTTTAAAGTAAACTAGATGTTAGTACCGACTTGTTACATAAAGAAAGGCACCCCTCTGATCTACTCTAGAAACAACAAAGCCATCTGATTGCAACAGCATGACTGCGTGGTTTCGTTCTGCTCACGGTGCTCCTCTTCTTGCCTTGACGGGGAGGAGGAATACGAGCTCTCCTCCACCGCACCCTGGTGTTTGTCGGCAGTGTCTCTTCTCCTCTATGACCTGCATCCGGAGGTGGCTGTGACGGAATATTCTCATCCGGGCCGTCGTAGTTTAATGAGGGTGATGCCTACTACAGTGCATCTTTCTGGTGATCTCTCACTGTTGGATGAAATAATAGAGGCGCTTTCTTTTTGCAAACTAGTGCTCAAAATTTTCGGCAAATTTACAAGTTCAATCCAAATTAATAAACTGAACCATGTGATGAGTTTTAACATTCAGCAAAGCAGAGTGAAAATTACACACGGTCGTTTCGGCAAAAAAAGCCATCGAGTGTACACTTCAGCTTCAATTTTGTTGTTCGCGGTGCTCATCATTTCCTGATGCAGCTGGGGGCAATGGGAGCTCTATGGCGCGCACCTGCTCCTCTGGTCCTCTAACATTTCCAACCTCCGGCGGATCCTCCAAGGTCCACGCCGTCATGTCCTGCTTCTAGCTGTACCACTCCTCTTTCAGGTCCTGCATCTGCTGCTGCTGCTGCTGGTGGTGGTGGATTACCTTGCAACTGAATAACCAGATGGCTATCTCTGCCGATGCGGCAGATAATACTCTCACTTCCGCTGCCATGGACATGCTCGATAGCAAGTTCAGCGACTGCTTCCCGGACTTGCTCTTCTTCTTGCCTTGGGCAGAGCCACAGTACTGCGTAGATGATCCCCGCGACAGCCCACAGACCAATGGTTATGAAGAACACTCCTCTTAAACTGCTTCAAGTAATAACAGAGGCTGACTCAATGGCGTTTGCCTGGCTGTTGCAGGCCATGTCGCCTCCTAACCACTTCCGCTCAATGTCAATAATCTTGTCTCCTTCCGTCACCGTCAGTATGGCCCTCGAAACATCCGCGACGAGGGGAGAGCCCTTGGGGAAGACTTGTCAGTTCCCAAAGCCACCAGAAAGAAGGTTAATTTTGAAAGGAAATTAACTGCCTTTTGAACATCGGTTACAAGTAATAAGTGTGCCTGCTCGACATGATACACAAATCCACCAATTCATTTATACTCCCACTTGACACAAAAAGCGTGCCCTTTCAGAAATTGGCAATTTCAAAAGTTTAACTGCGTCAAAGATATAAGAGTGATGATTTAACCAAGCTATTAAGTTTCAACAGACTTCAAACCTCCAAAATGACATGTATGACTAGACTCTAGAGGTGGTAGTCAGGATGCAAACAGATGAAACAGAACAAACAAACTTACAAAGCCAAATCCACCAGTCTTGTAAACACGACCAACAATACTGTGGTTCCTGCAGTATTTGGACATAAATAGCTTGAAGTATGGTATCTCATCAAATACTGCTGCAACACCGCCATTCCAACTCCCTTTCATCAGTGCCTCAGCATACTGATCCATAGAACTATATTTTCTAATTTTGTGCTCTTCCACTTTACGGTTCTTCAGGAAATCCTTCACAAAAGACCCACCCTGGTAACCAATATAATCTCCATTACTAATAAGTTGATTCAAGTCAACAACCGTTGGCTGGAGCTGTTGTACGGTCATCATGGAGGTCAAGCTTGCACTATAGAGTTCTCCAATAACCAAACCAGCAACCAAATTTTGATAACCATTTCTTCTGTTTCGGATCTGCAAGAATATATAGCAGAACTTATCAGACCAATGACTAAGGGTATGTTTTTTTTTTGAGAATAATGACTAAGGGTATGTTTGGTTAGCAAGCAAAACACCATACCATATCTTACTAAAATTCAGTATCACCAGAAAGTTTGGTCATCCAATTGGTTCCCTGAAAATTTAGTATGGTTTGGCAACAAAATAAACTTCCAGGCCAATGAAGGAGAATATATAAAAGCATCACTAAAATTTCAGCATCAATCTCTAATGTTGCAAAAACAACAATTGTACAAACTGGTCTCATCATATGCTGTACAGACTTAACGTTTGTGTTTTAAACAAGTCAGTGTTGTATGTTTCCAACATTCCATTTACTTTCCATTTATATATAGCTCCACAGTTCATTAACTGTGTCTCTACATCCATGGCAAATGTTGTTTAGTATAAGAAGCAAACGCAAAACAGTAGTAAATATTTGCAAGTATCTATACAAATGAAATAGCAGATGTTTTTTATAGTACTGTTTAGCTCACGCTTTGGAACAGCAAGTGCCTGAAAACTGAAATAAGCAATACTGACAAGCTGCTTCCCAGCTCCCCCACCAAAATCTCTGTTTTCCTTGTGCTCAACAAGCCATATGACAAAACCTGTGAATACAAAAACAGCCAAGAAGGCTGCCCATAGGATTGGTTCGATAGGCTTCAGAAAACTCCACAATCTTGTGTTCCAGTTCTTCTTCATGGGAACAACCATCTGTACTCCCGATTCAGTGTAAGGTAATGTAAAGTTCACATATGAGGAGCAATTAATGATTACTGTGGTGTCCCCAACCATCACATCATATTTCTGTTGAACACAAATGAGTAATTAATTACACACTTGTCTGAGTTAATATATTAGAGCTACTATTGCTCATCTATTTAATTCCGTGTTTATCTTTTAACCCATTATTTCTCTCATTCATATTGAATCTTGCAGATCAGATCAGGTCAAAACCACAAGTTCAACATTTGGTATGTGAAATAATTCTCTGCTTACCTTCAAGGAAACCTGGTAACATATCTCACTGTATGATATGGTCAAGTTGGTGGCTATGTTAGGGTCCACAACAGGAACATACTCATAGGGGACAGCATACAGCCTCTCCTGCATGACAGCTTCAAAGATATCTTATACAATATCCAGTCACGTCAAATTTTCCAGTGGCCAAATTCTTCTTAACATTCACAAATGGGTAAGGTGGCTTTACTGGCACAGCAATCTTCAACTTCTTTCCAGCCACTGGCCACTCCCAACCTCTGGGAGGTTGTGCTGAACCACCAGGCCAAATCAATGTATTCTTTTTTTTCTCTTGAAAGACGCAGGAGAGCTGCGGTTCATTATAATAAGAAGATGAAAAAGGGAATAGATCCCTGACAATAAAAACACAGACACCACACAACACACACACTCACTCAACACACACACTCACCCACACACACACATACCCACACATACCCACGCAGCACAGATCAATGTATTCAATCCAATAGAATCCATTGGACTAGAAGAGGTAATGGATTTCTTGCTTAGACCAAACTTGGGTGTCCAGAACCCAGCACCTTGATATGAATTACCAATCACATTAAATATCTCGAATACTGATGCCTGCCTCTGGCCATCAACTAGAACGAATTCACCTGATATGCCTTGGAACCTGGTGGCCCAGATGGCATCAATAAGTCCAAGTCCATCTTGTGACACACCAAGTATAATCAGATCATTCGAGCTGTTGCTGTTCTGTAATGATGGTGTTTTGAATCCCAGTGTAAGGGGTCCAGCCTTCCTTAAAGCCATCGCGATAGCCCATGCTGTGTCATATGCCCACAGATGGAAAACATTTGGATTTACTGGGTCAGGTGCACCTGGGTTCTGTTGTCTGTACCATGAAAGAAATTGAGCAGGGAGGTTGAGGAGCTTGTCTGATTGTGGAACATAAGGCTTTACACCAAGAACAACCTGCATTGAATTGATCGTGTTGTGATCAAGGGTGCTAAACATGTTGCCCACACTGTCAGTCACAATCCAGGCATAACCATCAGCAAGCATCTCAGCATCATGGGCAAGGACAAAGAGGCGTGCTGCAATATCCGACAACATATGGACGACAAATACACGTGTTTGCATAGTCTTATCAGCTTGTTAAGCTCTGCCTTTATCTGATCATCAGTTAGAGCAGAAGGGATTATGCTTCGGTATGGGATGTGTGCGTCAGCATCCTGTAGAGCATCCACAAGATAGGGTATAATGCCTCTACCAAAGTCAGATTCCTCATAGACAAGTACGACCTGGCGCCAGTTGAAGTATTGTATCAGAGAAGCTATTGCAGGGACTTGGGAAGCATCATCCAGGGCAGTGCGAACGAAATACTTGGACTGGTTAGCTGACAAGTAGGGATTAGTGGCTGAATAAGAATAAGATAGGCACATTCGTCTTGTTGCCGATGCCAATTATGAACCTCGCCTGCATTGGTGTCTTTGGCCCCATGATGACTTGCACTTTGAAGTCCTTCAGGAGATCTATTGCTGTAACATGAAAGAAACATGGGAGGAGAGGGGTTATTTAAGCATACACTCATCGATTGACCAACACTAGGGTAGTAAGTAACCACATCAAGATTTAAACATGAACATGGTGTGAACACTGTAGTTATTCACCCTTGACAGTTTATCACTAAAGAGGTATTGACATTTGACACCCTACCAACAAGTCAGGTGAGCCAAGCTCTGACTGTGTGATGGCCTCGTCTGTTTGAATCTTAAGCGTTAGCCATATTGACAAACTGACTGTGTATTTGGTTCCAAGTCAAAGTGGGATGGGATGGTTCCGTCCCTGTTTTTCCCTAGTTTACATTTTTCAATTTTCCCCCAAACATGCCTTTTCTAGTTTCCTCTCAGTCGCAGTTAGCGCACATGATGAATGATTCCCAACATTCCATGATGCCAATAAAACTATAGAATAGGGAACAATTGCTCTAGTTGTTGCACTATTTAGCACCTTTCACAGCCCAAACTTGAGATGTTTCCTCCTTTTAATTCGGCTCATGCGCATCTGGGACTGCACAGCCACTACACCAATGGGGCAACATTTGCAAATCACAATTTATACAGCTTAGAACATTTGGAAAGAGAGATGTCGAAGGGTTTTTGGCAACAAGGCCATGCCACCCCAACAGTTGCCAAATGTGATCAGGTAAGATATAGTAGATTTCAGACTAGTGCAATTTACACTCTGTTGTCCGGTGAGGAAAAGTGCTGGACTGCAATAGCTACAGCTCAATTCTGCAATCTTTACACTTTGTTGTTTCTTCTTTTTTTCACACTTAGTCACTTGGCTATTTGTACATACACCTGCTTTCTACTACAATTGAAAAAATGAAAATGCAGAGCTATTTGTACATACACCTGCTTTCTACTAAAATGAAAATGCTGAGCACCTGCGTCGTTTGCTCGAAAAGAAAACTCAAGATGTTCATGCCAAGTACGGGTGCCATTTTTCATGTGGATTTAAGGGGATTCGTGTCTAGCAAGAACCAAATTGCATACTCAAGTACGGGTGCCCCACCTCCTTCCCCCGCCTCGCCCTGCCTCCTTCCCCCGCCGCGCATGCCGCCGCCCGCCCCACGCGCGCCGCGCTCCTCCCGCCCCGGGACGACACCCAAGGCGCACTCGAGCGGCTCTGGTGCCGGTCGGCCGGCGAGGGAAAGCGGCCCGCTGGCAGTGAGCGCCGCCGGTGGCGGAGCTCGACGCGGCAGCCGCGGAGAAGGAGGGCAAGGAGGCAGTGGCGGGTTGGCTCGACGGTGGGGCGGCTCGGCGGACCTCGGCGGCGTTGCGGCGGAGAGCCAGGCCGGGAGGGCGGCGGTGCGCGAAGTAGAGGAGGCCACGGCGGAGTTCGATGCGAGCGGGCGCGGCGGCCGGGGACCTCCGGGCGCCGGCAACGATCGGCAGGGAGACGGGCTCCTCGTCGTCGGTCTTGGCGAGGCCGGCCGAGCGCGGCGGCGGACGCAAGGCCGGTGGAGCGGCGGCGGACGCAAGGCCGGTGGAGCGGCGGCGGAGCGTAGGCGGAGACCTCACGGCGGCCTCGAGCGGCGGCAGCCTCGAGCGGGAGCGGCCTCGGGCGGCGGCGACCAACAGCGGCCTCGAGCGGCGGCGGCCCCTACTGCGCCTCGTCTTCCCTGCTCCCGTGGCGGCAGCTGCGCGGTTGGGCGGGCGGATCGAGCGGCAGACATGGCGTTTAGCGCTTGCTTTTCTCTCTCTCGCTGTACAGAGCGGCGGCCGCGTTTAGCGCGTAGCGCTTCGGTTCCCGTGAGCCGCTGCAGGCGTCAAAGCGGCATCCTCCCACGTGGCCTTTGCCGTCTCGGTTTACCGAGCTTCAGTGCGAGCAGCCTGAACATTTGTCTGTACTTCCAAATTTACAGATCACCTGGTGTTTTTATTTTAAAAAATATAATGATTTTGTTTCAAAATACACATAGGAACTCACATACGCATAGAATCACTCATCCCTGTAAACGCATAAACACACACTTTACGCTTATGAACGCCTACAGGAGATTAGACTAGCAGACATTGAAGTTGGTAAGATTAGTAGTATGTGTAATTGCCTATGTATACGCATATCTCTTGTCACTAAAATGGCAATTGGGGTCTTGGATCTAGGTATATATACTCCACCAAAACAAACATAACCAACTAAATGAGTGGCATTGAGTATTCCTTCACTCCAAGACAATGAGAAGGATTACATTTAAAAAGAACAATTTCAAAGGATGGAAGATGACTTATTTGGATAAATGCTTTATATCCAAATCCAAATTTAATAAAAGAGTATCAATAAAATATTTAGGTTAATGAATAACTTGTGTGTTCATTTTTTAAATATGCGCAATTGTACATTCATATATGCGGTATATGGATTTAGCTATTTTCATCACAGTTAAGAAGTTCAGTCCTTGAATTCAGCAGCTGATCGAGTTGAATTCATATATGTGATATAGGTTTGTATCCAAATTAAATATCATATATAATAAAAATACGAATAAAATGTTCAAGTTAATGGATGATGATTCGTGTGTTCTTTTTTTATACATTATCATGTTCATTTTTTATGCGTGATTTTGTTGTTACATGAATTTAGCTACTTATTCAGATTTAAGGCGTTCAGTGGAGAAGTTTTCATTCGATCAGTACCTGAGTTGAGTTCGTGAACCGGTTTTCGGCTTCAGCGCCGCGCTATAGCTAGCTGTCCACGATCACTAGCAAAAATGGAAGAGAAGAATGCGTGACAATTGACTAAAAAACCTTCAGGATATAGTTTTACCTGTCAAAGCAGCCGTGCTCTCGTCGTCCTTGCAGTCCGCCAGATGCAGCACCACGGTCGTGCTCGTGCCGGAGCCGACCGGCTGCGAGGCGTAGAAATCCTCGAGCTTGAGCGACTTTCTATTCAGGATATTAGTTTTGGATAGAGTTGAGCCCGGAACTAACGTGAATATTAGTCCCGGGTCTCAATGATTCGAAGGGGCCTTTAGTCGGACTACAACCAGAAGCAAAAGAGACCATTTTAGTCTCGGTTAGAGGCTGCTGCGCCCGCTCCAGTCTAGGCTGATCATGGCCGACGAAGAGGAGCCAAGAGGACAGCAAAACGAGGACGACGGAGATGATAACCTTTCCATCGATGATCTTCCTGCTGCATTCCTTGGATGGACGCAACTTTTTATCGGACGACGACGACCTTGGGTACCCTTTATATATAGCAGTAGCACTAGCACGACGGAGCTAGCTAGCTTAGTAGCTGCCTGTACGTGCTAGCTCGATCCGTGATCGAGATAACGATGGTGAATGGTGATGAGCTCTGAAGAACTGTGGAATCATGGAGGCCCTGATGAACATGAACTGAAAGTCAGAAGTCTTCGGTTGTTGCTCTTAGGCATGGACCTGCGACTTTGCGACGCGCCGATGCCGTGTGTATATGATCCCTTGCGTCCGAAATTGCTGTCCTTTCGGACGAATGCTACTGGATGATGAGGATGCGCCCGGATCTAGCTAGGGCGCCGTCGTGTGGATCCAGCTAGCACGAGTAACCCGTGCATGTTCCCACTTCCCAGTTCCGTCGTAGATGACGGCGGTCGCTGCAGATGCTGGCAATTGGTTGCGATATAGATGTCTGCCAGAGTGGCAGGCCGAAGACATGTTGTGCCCTCAAAAAAAAAGGCCGAAGACATGTTGTCATCCTGGGCTGGTGTCTATGGGCCGACACTGGCGGGTGAGCCAGGTTTTAGTGGGCCTAATAACTTGCTTAGGCAGGCCTCACGGCCCCGGCCCGTCCCTAGCCCTCCCGCACGCCCGCCGGCTACCAATTCAGCATTCGTCTCCGCGTGTACGGAACCCAGCGCTACCAATTAAGACAACTTCGGTGCTCCCTCTTTCGCCTCGCCTCGTCTCCCCCGAGTCGTCTGCCATGGCCGGCCGCGCCCGGCACCCTCCCTTTCGCCGCCTCGTCATCCTCCTCCTCGGCCTCGTCTCGCTCATCCCGGCCACGTCGCGGGCGCAGATGCCGCCGCCGGCGACGGTCACGGTGGGGCTCATCATCGACGCCGACTCGCCCGTCGGAAGGATCGCCAACACCACCATCCCGATGGCGCTCGACGACTTCTACGCCGCCTTCCCCAACGCCTCCGCGCGGGTCCGAATCCTGCAGCACGACTCCGGCGGGGACGTCGTCGCCGCCGCGTCCGCCGGTATGGACCACACGCCCCCACCCGTCCCTCATGGTTCGGTTGCTGCGTCCTGTTCCTGACGCCGGTCGTGCCTGCAGCGCTGCAGCTGATGACGGCCCAGGGCGCGCGCGCCATCCTGGGCCCGCAGTCCTCCGTCGAGTCGGCGTTCGTCGCGGACCTCGCCACGCACGCCGAGGTCCCCGTCGTGTCCTTCTCGGCGACCAGCCCGTCGGTGTCCCCCTCCGCGGCGCGCTTCTTCTCCCGCGCCGCGCTCAGCGACGCGGCGCAGGCGGGCGCCATCGCCGCCCTCGCAACCCACTTCGGGTGGCGCCGCGTCGTGCCCATCTACCAGGACGACGACTACGGCGCCGCGTTCGTGCCCTTCCTCGTGGACGCGCTCGCGGCGGCGCGCGCCGAGGTCCCCTACCGCTGCGCGCTCCCCGGCGGGGCGTCCAGGGACGCCGTGGCCGCCGCGATGTATCGCCTCGAGTCCGAGCAGACGCGCGCCTTCGTGGTGCACGCGCGCCCGGCGCTCGCGGAGCTCGTGTTCGCCGCGGCGGCGGAGGCCGGGATGATGGCTGAGGGCTACGCGTGGGTCATCACCGACGGGCTCACGGGCCTCCTCGGCTCCATCCGCCCGCCGCAGGGCGTCATCGGCCTCGTGCCTCACGCGCCGGACACGCCGCGGCTGCGCGGCGTCCGGAGGCGGTGGGCGCGCAGGTTCATTCGCGACCACCGGGACGCCGACCTGGCTGAGGCCGAGATGGGCTGCTACGCGCTCTGGGCGTACGACGCCACATGGGCCGTCGCGTCCGCCGCGGAGCGCCTCGGCCCCGGCGAGTTGTCATCGCCGCCGGGACTAGTCGGCGGCAAGAGCGGCCCCACCGACTTCTCCTTTCTCGGCAAGTCGAGGTCCGGAGAGAAGTTCCTAGAGGCCATAACCAACACGAGATTCGAGGGCCTCGGCGGAAGGTTCGAGCTCATCAACGGCGAGCTTGCAGTGCCGGCCTTCCGGGTCGTGAACATCATGGACAACGCCAAGGAGCGGAGCCTGGGATTCTGGACGCCGAAGGACGGGCTGCGTCGCAAGCTGGGGGATGACGCAGGCGGGCTCGCGCCGGTGATCTGGCCGGCTGACTCGACGGTCGTGCCGGTCGGTTGGGTCCAGCCGACGAGCGGCCGGAAGCTGCGGGTGGCGATGCCGGGGGGCGTCGACCCTGGCTACCGGCAGATCATGCACCTGGACGTGGACCCGGCGACGAACCGGACGGTGGCCGGCGGGTTTGTGGTCGAGGTGTTCGAGGCGGCGGTGCGGCTGCTGCCATACGCGCTGCCGTTCGAGTACGTGCTGGTGCCCTCAATGCCCTACGACAGTCTAGTCGAGAAGGTCGGACGCGGGGTAAGTGCACAGTATCAAATCCAACTTGTTTCTACTCTATATTTTCGTTACATGTTTTGCATGCATTGCAAAGACCGCCTGCATTATTTATGGTTGCTTCATTCTTTTTTTCAACTACACTATATTTTGTGGTTTCTGCAACTTTAAACAAACATTAGTTGAAATTTAAATGAATGACAAAGGGGTTTCATCACAGCATGCATGGTTTAAGATGTTGGTTTTGGGCTTTTGGCAGAGTCGCATAGGGCAGTCCACATAGTACCTATTCATTTGCAGAGAGCTTACATTGGCAGAGCTAACATGTTTCGTTCAATGTAAGTTCGCATCCACTAACATTTGTGGACAGCCATAGCGCATCCCAAACATACTCCCTCCGGTTTAGTATTAGAAGTCGTTTTGAACAAGGTTTGAGTCAAACATTAGGAATATAAATCATAAATAACATTTAAGTCGTTGAGTTTAGAATTAAAAATTACTTTCATAAAAATATACATATATAACTTTTTAAAAAATATTTTTATAGAAAAGAGAAATCAAAGTTGTGCTTTGATGATTATATCGTTGTCCTAAACGATTTCTGATATCGAACCGGAGGGAGTACTCCTTAATCGGTCCCGAGTTGACCTCAATACGCTTCTTCCTTCAGTGTATGGCTACGCTAGCTACACGCGCGGAACATCTCTGCATGGTATGCTACCGATGTGCTCTATATATCCTAATTTTCTGTGGCCAAATCATTTTTTTAAGGAATTGCGCGCCTGCAGCAATCTACATCAGTAGACTAGTATTCGTTTGACTTTGAAAGAGCATGAGGGTTACGTACGTTGACTTCAGATTCGAGAGAGCAGCAGGCTTCCAAACATTCGGTCCCATTCGATCTCTTCCATATGCATGCCACTTGGCTTTTAGTCAAGTCTTGTCACAAATATGATTAACTAAGTTTAACACACAAGACGGGCGATGATGTACATGAATTAGATGCAGTCAACGGACGAGTTTAATTTCCTTACACTTTCTAAGTCGCGGCCGTCTTCAATGGACCAATTGTCCCCCATGCATGTATGCTAATTTCAACATATGCGCGAAAATGACTCGCATTATTTCCAAAGATTCGATCCATACACAAATTGGACACGAGATCGCATATTTCAGGGCAGTTCTACCCTTGTAGTGTGCGTAAGGCTTCAGTTGAGACTTGTCTGTCGGTCGGATAATTTGACTTGGAAAGTTGGAATAATATAATGGTAGCATTGGCCAGTTGACCATTCCAAGACACCCTTATCTATGTACAGGTTGGCTGTAGTAACAAGTAACAAATTGACGACCAAACCAAAATTAAAGTTGCATATAGTACGAATATAAAATAACTTTGACTACTGATTTGTTCTCAGTTTACTACTGTAGCTACTAACACTTGCAATTTTATGCATGCTGACCAAACGACTTTTACTACTGGTCAGTATAAATAACACACACACGGTTGTCTAGCTAGTCTCTTCTCTTTGTTGTCTTGGAAGTTGTACCATATAGTATATTATATTACCAGTATGTGAACTATACTAAAATTACGCTTAACTTCATCGCCTATATAGATGACCCCTAAAATGTATATTCTTCCTCCTCAGCACGGAAGACTCCAATTGTCCAAAGGCTTTTAGCAGTGCACCTTCTTCTGACCACAAAAAAACTCACCTGGTAGACCCAACACATGGAAATGCGCGTCTTGAGAGAAACAATATACCTTCCGTGATACGCATGCATGTCATTTTGCTAACTATTTTCCTTTTATACTATGTTTAAAATTAAATCATGACTGAGACCTTGAAAATAAGGCCATGTTTGGATCCACCCCAACTAAAATTTAGCCAGCTAAAAAGTACCTACCTAAACTTTAGCCGGGGTGTTTGGATCCATCAGCTAATTGGATCAATTGGACTATCCTAACCTTCGTTAATTATGGACAAAATCACGTCACGTGAGAAATTTCTATAAACATGTGTGGGTATTTTGGTCTTTAAACTCGTTTAGCTGCGTTTAGCTAGGCTCAACCAGCTAAAGAAATCGTGTACCTTTTGGCATGCAACTAAAGTTTAGCTGAGTTTTAGCTGTCCCTGTTTGGATCCCTAGCAGCTAAACTTTAGCTGCTAAGCTTTAGCCGGTGGATCCAAATAGGGCCTTAGGATATAGGAGCAATTTTAACAAAAGGAGGTACATGCATGTATGTATTTATTATTAGTGTGGAGAGACGAAGACGTAGATTAGCTAGTACGTACTAGTGCAGCCTGCTAGGCACCACATATACGAGTACATGACGCACCAGCGTACGTAGTTTGTGTGACGCCGGGTGTTAAGTGTGAACCCATGCACCGATGCAACTTGCCGTAAAATACACGCTGGTCGGAATCATATCAAATCGTCATAGGTCCGGGCCGTCTGGCCTGTCCGACCGAGGCAGCACTTCACTCATTGTTTAGTCACACCTAATAATAGTTCAGTTAGCCACTTATTATATATTGTATGTCTGCAAGTTGTGGTAAGTCTACTTACTTCAGCATTTTTTTTGGGGTTATATATGTAGACGGTTTTTTTTTCTAAAGTTGTAGACGACGAAGTTTCATATTCTTGGATGATCATCTCTGCCCAACGAGCCTACTTTACGTAGGTCATGGCCCCACCCAACATCACTACTTCAGGGCATCGGGAGTGTATATTGCCGATGCATGTCTTATTGGTCCTAAGAAGTGGGGTTCACATTTAAATAAAAAAATCATCCGTCGTCCGTCACTTTCCTCTCTCCCGTTTTTCCTCTTCCGCGTCGTTCTCTGCCAATTTTTTTATTGCTTAGGGCTGGGTCTTTAACTTCAAATTAGTCCTTTAGATTTTTCGCTTAAGACCTCTCTTACGACCCCTTCCGATATGTGTGAGGTCGGTCATAAGATGCCTTAAGACCTCCTCTCTACATACACTATGGATGCCTGAGCTAATAAGGTCCTCCTAGTACACTCCATCCATTTTTAAAATTAAATATATTATGTTTAGGATAAATAATTAGCTGTATATTAGAAAACAGGGAGAGAGTATGAGAGAAATAACCCAAAGGGTCAGCACTAGAAATACTTGAGGAAAGATCATAAAATTATTTGCTCAAAAAATCATCAAATAAGGCATGAGAGAAAGAACACATACACTACTCATCATTTGACGTCTTGACGTACGAAAGAGTCCTATACATGTGTGAAATATATGTTCCCACAAAATCCCTTCCATGTATATTTGATTTCAAATTTTAATTTGTCAACCCAAAAATTGGTCACGTCACGAAAGAAAACTTTGACTAGCTGGCATAGAGTTTGCATGGTCAGAAATAATCAAACCAAACATTTTAGTTCTTCTGAATTTGAATATCTGCTAACGTTTTAGAAGACTACTAAATTTTTACTAGGCTATATATTGTTGGAAATTGGACCCAGAAACCGACTAATTCCAATCGAGTTGGGCTTTGATCGTACAAGCCCAAAACATGCGTGCCGGTGATTCGAACAACAAATTTCAGCTAACAACCTGCAGCCTCCCCGCGCGCCCGTGTGTGACAGGAGTTCGACGCGGCGGTGGCGGACATCACCATCACGGCGAACCGGTCGCAGCACGTGGACTTCACGCTGCCGTACATGTCGTCGGGGATCGCCATGGTGGTGCCGATGCGCGACAGGCGCAGCACCCGCGCGTGGGTCTTCCTCAAGCCGCTCCGCTACGACCTCTGGCTCGTCAGCTTCGTCTTCCTCATCTTCACCGGCTTCGTCGTCTGGGCCGTCGAGCACCGCGTCAACAGCCAGTTCCGCGGCCCGCCTTCGTACCAGATCGGCACCCTCCTCTACTTCGGCTTCTCCACCCTCGTCTTCGCACATAGTAATAATATGACCTCAGCTCTGCACACCATTCCCTGTTTCTTGCGCTGATCGAGCCGCCATTTGTGTAATTAATTGACGTGTGTGCCTGGAAATTGGAATGACGACGACGCAGGGGAGGACCTGAAGAGCAACCTGTCGCGGTTCGTGGTGGTGGTGTGGGTGTTCGTGGTGCTCATCCTGCAGTCGAGCTACACGGCGAGCCTGACGTCGATGCTGACGGTGCCGCAGCTGGAGCCGACGATCGGGGACTACGCCTCGCTGTGGCGGGCCACGGACAAGGTCGGCATCATGAACAACTCCTTCATGCGGGAGTCCATGACCAGGTCGGGCTTCCCGCAGGCCAGGCTCGTGCCGTACAGAGCCACGCAGAGCTTCCACGAGGCCCTGCTCAACGGCACCATCGGCGCCGTCGTCGACGAGGCCCCCTACCTCCGGCTCTTCCTCAAGTCCTACTGCGACAACTTCACCAAGACCGCCCAGACCAACAAGACCGGCGGCTTCGGCTTCGTAAGCGCCGCCCATCTTATCACCTGATTTTCAGCATCCCAGGCTCAAACTTTCAGCAACTGTATATATATAGGCGTTCCCCAAGGGGTCGCCGTACGTGGCTGACCTGTCGCGGGCGATCCTGAACCTGACGGAGAGCGACGAGATGAGCGCGATCGAGCGCAAGTGGTTCGGCGACGCCGAGGGCTGCGACGCGCAGGGAAGCCCGTTCACGTCGGACAGCCTCAGCTTCGGCAGCTTCTGGGGCCTCTTCCTCATCACCGGCGCCACCTCGCTCCTCTGCTGCGCCGTGCACCTGGCCACATTCCTCGTGGTCAACCGGCGGCCGATCTGGGAGCTCGTCTCGACGCCCCGCGTGCCGTTGAAGTACAGGCTCCGGATGTTCCTGGAGCTCTTCGATGAGAAGGACCTCTCGTCGCACACGTTCAGGAACAAGGACGGCGGCGCCTCGGTGGCCGGCCGGAGCGCTAACGACGCGGCGGGCGCCTCCCCCGGCGTCGCGCACATTGCGGCCGGCAGCCCGCTCAGCGTGTCGAACCACACGTATATGAGCGAGTGGTCGTTGGGTACGCCATGCCCAGGGCCTGGAGCAGCAGCAGGGGAGATCGAACTGGCTGCCGGCGGTGAGGCAGACGAGGAGGTGGCTGCAGCTCGCAGTCCTGACGTCTCCAGTATTCAAAATGGTGCAGGGCATCAGGCCTCAGGCCAGTAACTGATTGCCATTTCACGACTTCTCTGACTGTGATTGCGGGAAATGGACAATTGCTGATCGGTGATATGTATTCTTGACGGACTATTGATGGTGTCATGGTGATGTCAATATTTTCTTTTAACATCATAGGCTCATCTGCTCAAATAATATTGATATTTGTTTATATATGCCTGTAGCTAGCTGGGGGTGATTAAGCAATTGTGCATTGTAAACTTCTCGTGTAAGAAAAATGAACAGTATAATTTGCAGAAAGTCCAATTGTGAAATCTGCTAAAAGTTCAGTACTAAAGACAGTTTGCTAATAGATTTGTTATCAACCTACGTATATAAATTCACCACTACACTCAATTGCTGCAGAGGCCCGCAACTTTATGTTTCAGCACACCTATGCTTGTGTCGACTAAGGAGACTTTGGTTGGGTTTTCAACCTGATTTTGCTGCTAAAAAAGCTAAAAGCCCAACCAAAGGGGTTGGCTGACATTTAAAGTCACAACCAAAAACAGTTTTTGCCTAGTATAAATTTGAAAGCAGCTTTTACCTAGTATAAATTTGAAAACAGCTCAGATCCTGCTTTCACCTGTTTTTTGGTCATAAAATTACCCACCTGTCACTGGTTACACAAAAAACGGTTCACTTCTTTCTTTTTTTTCCGTCCACGCTCCCTCGACGCCCCCTTCACAGTCACCCGGCGTCCGGCCGTCGTCCTGCTCACCGTCGTGCTCGCCGCCGTCCTGCTCACCGCCGCACTCCGCGCCGCCCGCCGTCCTGCTCACCGCCGCACTCCGCGCCGCCCCGCCGTCCTGCTCGCCGTCCCGCCCGCCGCACCGTCCTGTTCGCCATCCCACCGCGCCTGCTAGCCGTCCCGCCCGCCGCACCGCCCCGCCGCGCCTGCTCGTCGTCCCGCCCGCCCACGCTGCCCGCCGTCCCGCCCTGCTGCTTGCGCGTCGCCTGCCGTCCCGCCCGCCACGCCGCCCTACTGCTTGCGCGTTGCCGCCTCGGCCTCGGCGGACGCCTTGGGGTTGGAGCTGCCCTTGGTGGACCTGTCCCGCCGCAACGCCGCGCAGAGCAGCTCCACCAGGGCGGCTGTCCCGTACCCGGAGCAGGACCGACGTCGAGATCTGGCTAGAGGAGGAAGAAATCATATGTGTGCATGACATGTGGGTCCCGCTTGGAAGTGAGGGGACTTTTCCAAAAGCCACAACAGCTCAACCAAACAAGCTTCTATCCATCCCACAACAGCTTTGCCAAAGAAGCTTTTCTCAAAGCCACAGCCCACAACAGCTTTTCTCAAAGCCACAGCCCAACCAAACACACCCTAAAACAATAGAGTTTCCTTGAATGTTTTTCTTTAATTTTCAGAAAATAGTAAAATACCTTTTGAAACCACTAAAGGACCAAATTGATCCCTTTTTTCACAGTTGGATGGTCTTTATTGTCTAGTCTTGTTGTTTACGGTTTAAAATTAGATTACCGTATTAGTTGGAGGGTGAAAATTAGATTAGATTATCGTATTAGTTGGAGGGTGAAAATTAGATTTTTAGCTTCCAAATATCTCCCGAGTGTTTTTTTGTTCCGTTTGCATTTCAGTTTTCTACGGTTGGGATCGTGCTATGATTTGTGTCGGTTTGATTGAATCCTGAGCTGCAGGGACGCGTCCTGGGTTTGTTTGGGCTGTTTCGTTGGCTCATTGATGATTTTGTTGTTTAGTTTCTTGGCTCCTGACCAGAACTTTTTCTTTGTGATTTGTCTCCGTGTTATCTCAGTAGTGCTAGTGACTTTTTTTTGTTTTCATTCACTTTACTACGGTTGTTGGCTAGTCTGTGATTTCTTGCTGTCTCACTGTTGTCTCAATGTATAACTGCAAGATAAGTGCTGGAACAATATAGGTACTATTTATCTTGGATTGACTGTTTTATGTGAATGAACCACACCTTCATTTTTCAGTTATACATATACAACGTTCATTCTTATGTCCTTCCCTACTGCATGTTAAAATTTGCACTCTTGTTATATGTCCACTCAATCCATTTATTTTCTACTCATAATGTTCTAAATTAGTCCCTAGTTCAATACCATTTAGTGTCACCATATCAAGTTGCGAACGGGCCTGCGAACCACTTGGTTAGTCGATGCCTCAGAGGTCTTGAGTTCGATCCCCGGTGGGGATGAATTTTCCAGGATTTATTTCTGGGCCGTGGTGGCCTTTGCACATGCTGGAAACTGGTGTCCGAGATCATCTCTCTAAGGCGCGCGTATGAGTGTGAGTATAGGACGTAGGTCTTAGCTTGCGCATAGGGGGTGATCATCTCTCCAAGGCGGGTGTGTGAGTGTGAGTATATGATGTAGGTCTTAGCTTTGCGCATAGGGGGTGTACTTTGTAACATGGTTATGTTCGGGCATTTGGATTTCAATGCATAATTGCCCACCCATATATCTTTCCAAAAATTTATCTACGTTGAAGTTCCCTAAGCTAAAAAAAATTGATCCTTCAACCCTGTTAGTTCCATCTAAAATTATGAGATCTCATTTGGGAGGGCTCCGGCTCTAACGCAAAAACTATGAGGTCCCATTTGGGAGGGCTTCGGCTCTACCGCAGCTCCTGCTGGAGCTCTACCAAATGAGGTAGCCAAAATGGCCCCTCGCCAATCCCTGCTGAGAGGAGCCGTTTCGTGGTGAGGGAGCCAAAAAACTAGCTCCTCGTGGCTCCTCGCTGTTTGTCTTCCTTGCCCTTGAGAGCGAGGTGGCCGACAGCGGGAGAAGGGGTAGAGGCGTGTGCCCGCGCATAGGCAGCGGCGGCGGCCTCAGAAGGTGCCCGCGCGGCTTTGGGGCGGAGGTAATAGCACCGAGCGGAAGCAACGGCGCGGGGAGGAGGTGAGGTAGAGGTAATGAAAGGATGAGAAGTCTCCGGAAGGGAATAGGAAAAAATATGGGAATGACAGAAAAAGAAATAGAAAAAAGAGAAAAAAATATATTCTATCCGTTTCAAATTATGTTCATTTGATTTTTTTATTTTAAGTTTGACCACTCGTCTTATTCAAAGTTTTGTGCAAATTATCATATTTTTATAGTGGCTTGCTTTATTAATAAAAAAACATTCAGAAATGTCTTAAATTTGACTATATTTACATATTTTTTTAAATAAGACGAGCGGTCAAATTTGTGGTAAAAAGTCAAACAAACTATAATTTAGAACGGAGGGAGTAGAAGAGAAATCAATATTAAGAAAAATATAAAGAAATAGAAGAAAAAAAGATAAGGGTACTATAGGTATTTTCCTTCTCTATCCATTTTAAACAAGTATTAGAATGCCGTTGTACCAAATATTTTTCCAACCAAACTAACTGAAGAAAAAAAAAGTCACTCCACTAAAGTAGCCACAGTCCGAAGCCATTGTTTTTAACATCTAACCGAGCACAATTTTAAGTAACCATTCCGACTCTAGAAAATACTGGCAGTGGTGGGGTAAAAATTTGCAAGCCCTGACCAATAATTAAGTATATTAAATAAAGTCAGTTTACAAAACTACTTTCACAGCATTAGACTATTTCGCGAGATCTATCTAATGAGGTATTTGACCATATGATTAAAGGATGATTACTGTAGCATTAATGTAGCAAAAATATGGATTAATTAGACTCATTAGATTCATCGCGTAAAGTTACACTCATCTCTAAAAAGATTTTATAAATAGACTTCATTTAGTATTTTACGTAGAAAGATTCATTTTAAAATTTTTTGACCGGAACCATTGACACGGCCACGATTGTCTGCGATGGCCTACACAAGTCAAAGCTCTGCCCCTGCCGACCCGAGAGTCCAGACGGCCGGCCGGTAGGAAGAAAGAAAGAAAAAACAAGCAATATCGAATGGCGTCGCGCTCAGGCTGCGCCATCACATGCCGTCGCCGCATTGCGTACGTCCACATGCAAGTTCCTCATTTTTCATACAGAATCACCAGCGGAATAGACCGCATGCATGTTTAATCCAGAATTACGAGTACTCTCGTCCTCACCAGTGAAAAATAAAAACTCTGTCTAATCCCGGGAAAACGATCGGCGTCGCTGTCGAGCTCGTTACGACAACCCAACTTATTATCTACACACATGTGCTTGCCGTTTCAAATCCGCAGGAGATCGACCTCTAGCCGCGGCACAGAAGATTCCACAGCTTGACCGTTTCAGTGCAGACTGCAGAGACGTGAACATGAAGCAACGACGCCCGGCGATCTTCCAGCTTGTTGCTACTAGCTAGTTCCTTGGCAAGGACCACCGGGCCGGGCCGGGCCGGGTTTTCCATCAAATAATTCAGCTACCAGACGAAGCTGGCGGATCGATGACTTTGACCGCAAGCACTGTGGCGTCTGATTCCTCGCCTCCTCTCCCCGCCCACTGCACGCTGTCTGCCTGTCGAGCTACACGCGGCTCCGATCCCCCGGCGCCACAGCCACAGCCACGGCCACGCCCACGCCCGGCTTGAAGAAGTTTTCTCTCCCGGCGGGCGGTCGCGGCGGAACGAAGCGAAGCACGACAGATCCCTCTGTACACGACGACGACGACGACGACTGGGCAGCGCTGGCTGTATGGGCCGGGTGTAGAATTTCGCGGCAATGTGCCACAGGACTCGACACGCCGCAAGTCATCAGCTGATAATAAGCGCGTGTAGTACTTGCTTGCCGGAAAACGGAAAACGATTACACGAGGCGTGCCGGCCGTCACGGGGAAAAACAGGCAGGCACCGTGCCACAGAGGGCAGCGCTAGCTACCAGTCGTGAGCCGTCTGCCTGTGGTAGCCGCGCGCGCGCGCGCAGCCGTCGTCACTGGAGCAACTAGGAATTAATCGCTTTCTCCTTTAGAGGCGTCCATGAAAGCTGGAGGGGCGGCTCATCGTCATCACCAACTGGCAGTGGGTGCCCGCTCGCCGCCCGGTCGGGAGGCCCCCTCGTTTCGTCTTCTCGTCGTCGTGCTCCTCTGCCTCGTCGGCGGCGCCGAGCGAGGCGCGGGGCAGCAGGCGGCGGGGGGGCAGAGGAGGCCGGTGGACGTCGGGGTGATCCTGGACCGGGCGACATGGCTGGGGAACATCAGCTGGGCGTGCATGGAGCTGGCGCTCGAGGACTTCTACGCCGACGCGGGGCACGCGGGCTACCGCACAAGGGTCAGGCTGCAGCTCAGGGACACCGGCCCCAGCGCCGTCGACGCCGCGTCCGCAGGTATGTACGTCGTCTCCGGCGAGCTCTAGCTATTACTACCTCAGCTCGCAGCCCGCCCTCCGCGATCTCATATATCTATCTTGTTAGTTGTTACTTGTTAGTGTACCACTACCCATTTCATCAGTTGTGGCAACTGGCAGCCTCTTCTTTGCTTGGCAATTTAACCGGGGCCTCGATGCTAAATTTTACCACCAAAGTTTACTATGCAAAAAGAAGATTCTCGTCACATCAAAATGTCATAGCATGTATGGAGTATTAAATGTATATGAAATTAAAAACTAATTGCACAGTTTTGTTGTACTCTACGAGACGAACATTTTGAGTCTAATTAATTAAGTTTTAGACAATTTTTCACACATACAAATGAAATACTACAGTGCACATCGGTTCCTAACTCCCAAATTTAGGGGTGTCAACTTGGCATCTAAACGAGGCCCGGGTGTAGCGAGCTTCCGTGTGCTTGTTAGCAATGCCGATGCGAGCGATTCACACCCCAAGTCATTTGGCTCCCACCGTCTCTGGACCCTGTAATTCTACCATGCATGAGCACACATTTCGGGTAGTAATAAGGTGGTGTTTAATAAGGTGGTGTTTGGATCCAGGTGCTAAAGTTTAGAGCTTTAAATAAGTGATAATTAGACGTATTAAACATAAATTAATTATAAAACTAATTGCATAAGTCATGTCTATTTCGCTTGACGAACCTAACAAGCCTAATTAAGCTATAATTAATACATAATTATCATACGTTTACTGTAGCATTACATTGTCTAATCATAGTGCAATTAGACTTAATAGATTCGTCTCACAAATTAGTTCTTGTTTATGTAATGAGTTTTTTTTAATTAATCTATATTTAATATCCTAATTAATGTGTTTACATCCAACGTGACGGGGCTAGATGGAGGGAAACAATCATGCCCTAAACAAACATTGTTAGGATTGGGATCATAGGTTTCCTTTGTGTGACAGGATGGAATCATAGAATAAGGTCTTTAAAAATGAATGTAAAGTGTTTAATGTTGATTTTGCTAACTTTAACTTAGCTTAGTAAACTTAGCTGTACATATTCAAACTTACTTAATTTTGAGCAACTAGCCCAGCGCACATGTATAAAATAAATCACATATAGTATAAAAAATATATATATCTGAAATTGAAAATTTTATCACTGAAATATCAAGTAGCACACATTAAAAAAAATGAGTACCTCTTTTTGTTGTACTTAGCCACACACGAGGTATCCATTCTATGGTTTCTTTCATTCTATTGTTCCTTAGAAGTACTGCCACTGCCAGGCGCGCCAGGCCAGAGCTGGCCGTGGCCAGGCCAATGGTCGCCGTGGCCAGACGTGCCAGGCCAGAGAATGGTCGTCGTGGCCAGGCCAAAGACGGCCGCGGCTAGGACAAAGTCGGTCGCACCTGGCCATGGCTGGTCAGAGGTGGCTAAACCATAAAATGCAAAGAAATTGGAGTTAGGGTTAAGAAAGAAACAAATATCTATATCCAAGATTGATCTTTTCCTAACTGATTTGTTTTTATCTGTCACATCTCCGGTATCCATTGAATACGACAGAAAATCAAAAGAGAAAACTATAGAACAACAAATCAACTACGCAATAAAAACTACAAAACTGTAAACAAATCATCATCGACATGTATACATTCAAAAGCTTGCCTGTCAGGCAAGAGCTGGCCACTGTCAGGCACGGCCAGGTCACATATGGCCGCGGCCAGGCCAATGTCAGCCGTAGTTGGACATGACCAGGCCAAAGTCGGCCGCAGCCGGCCATGGCCAGCTAGAGGTGGCTAAACCCTAAAAAACAAAAAGGATACAACTTGAAGAAAATAAAATAAGGCAACAAAGTTCAGAGGAGGGGGATAAAACTATGCGAGTTTTTTTCTTTCTAAAATAAAAATAGCGAGTACAAAAAACACCGGTAAAAAAATGGTAGGGGTGGACTCGCACGTAGACCCAACGTGAGGGGTACAAGTATTTTTGGTTGGTACAAAGGTTCTAGAAAAGAACTCGTTCCTTTTAGTATAGATATATTTTATTGTACGTCGATCATCCGAAAGGTCCAATGTTCTAATTATCATAATACTTAATATAACACAACATATAAATGGTAGAAAAATATCATATTACATTGACAAAACTTAACTTTTTATAGATATCATCTAATTATAGTCGCTAAGAAAATCTATTTTAAAAATTGGGATCCTACATAAGATCCTCCTAATAGCTTTGAGTGTGAACCCAGCTCGTCGGCCTTCACGGCGAGCTTGAGCTTGGCGCTAGACCCTCTCAGGCTCCCACATGCATAATAAGATGAATAGACTATTTAGAGGTGGTAGAGCGGTAGGGGTCGTAAAGAGCTCTAAAATTTAGTCTAATAATCTTAAGAATCGATTTCAATAAGAGCCAGATCAAAATACTACTAGTTTATTTAGCTAATGATTTAGGATCAAATAGGACGGTGAGGTGAGCATGAGACCGATGATCCATTACCACCCCTGGGAGGAAGATAGCATAGGACGAGAATGAACCATGCCGTATACTAATTATCAGATGGTTTTAGAGTATAAGAGAACACAACACACACAATATTTTATAATCTACTGCAGATGACAAACAACTATACAACAATCCTAAACACAAACGCATGACACATGGCTAACACGGAGCACTGAGGGAGGGACCAGGGACTAACGAGCAGCGAGGCAACCACGGCGCCACCATGCCGTTTGATTCGGGGCACCCGCCCCGCGGCCTAACCACCACAAGTCATGAACCGCCAATGCAACCGCAACAACATCTCCTTTACAGGGCCGCGCGGTTAGTAGCGTACTCATACTCGGTGTTGGTGATGTGAAGAGTTGATGCAACGATATATTTTTTTTACGTCACCTACCACTCAAACAATATCGATGATTAATTTCTCAAATAAATTCAGAAAAATGCGACATATATACCGAGTCGAGGACTCAACCCAACTAGAAATATTTCATCAAAAGAAACTTTAGCAACTAATCTATAATGAAGATAACGATATACTCCATCCGTTCTAAATTATAGGTCGTTTGACTTTTTTCCACAAGTTTGACCGTTTGTCTTATTCAAAATTTTGTGTAAATTATTATATTTTTTATGATGGCTTATTTTATTAATAAAAATTCTTTAAAAATAATTTAAATTTTATTATATTTATGTAAATTTTTTAAATGAGACGAGCGGTCAAATTTGTACTGTAGTAAAAAATTCAATCGACCTGCAATTGGAACAGAGACCATAGTTTTTTTAGAATTACAGTACTCCCTCCATTCTCTTTTGATAGTCCTATTTCACCTTGGCGCAGTGACCAAGGAGAAAGACTCTACTTATCATCTAACTAATTATATCATCATGGCTCCTTGTTATTGGGGTTATTTTATATGGGAACTAACACCATTATATACACACACCAATCCTTTTTCTGGAGGAGTTATTCTGTACGCGAATCGAAACGGTTATCTCTATGAGACCCAAGACACTACTCAAATAGGACTATCAAAAAAGAATATTTCAGTTTTGGAAATATGACTATCAAAAGAGAATGGAGGAAGTACAACGCAGACGCTCACACACGCACGCACACTCACCCCTATGAATACACGTACGCAAACCCTACCCCTATGAGCACCTCCGAAGGACTGAGCACCCGGCAGATCTGGAGATTCTCGAAGTCACCGTTGGTGACTCGTTGTCGACGGGAACACCGCTTACCACTTAACGCATAACGCCGGTAAATCCTAGGAAAATCCCAGGAAAAGGTGCGAGCACCAGAATTTGAACCATAATGGATAGCGTCCCACCGAACCGTCCTACCATTGAACTACGAGCCAATTCGCACGAAGACCCTAGTTGACTCGATAGAAGAAAACCTCTGCGTATCATCCGGCGGGCTCGAGCCCATTGGTGGCAAGCAGAGAGGGGAGACGGCCCATCGAATTTGAGCCCATACCGCAGCAAGATCCCACCGCGGCTTCTCCGGCGGCGGCACGTTCGCCGCCTTCCCGCGCCGCCGGAGCCCTACGGACCCGCTGCTGCCCTCCTCGTCGGTTCCTCTTACCCCGGTTGCCGCGTAACCGACTGGAGAAGGTACCCCGTCCCTCCGTTGGGTTTATAGCGATAAATGAATCTCCGGAACGCCTGAATGGCGCCATATCCATCCATGTCGCGATTCACGAAGGTGCCGCGACTGTAGTTCTCAAGTTGGGGGCCTTCCCATGGTTCCATGGAAGCCTGAAACCTACAGTGGCCATTCGCCAATACAATGGTTCCGAATGCTGTTCACCCTTGTGCTATCAATTAGGATAAGGCTGGAGTTGTGTTCGATGAACCTTGCTTTTCTCCCAAAAAACAAGAACCCACATGCTATTCTGTTTTATCTGAAGTTTCACTTTGGCTACCTAGTCTCAGAATCCCTGGACTGCTAGGTTTGAAACAAAAAATTTCCGTCCTAAGGTAGAATGAATGAGCACTAAAACATGTTTTGGAAACACTGCAGGTGTTGATCTACTGAAAAATGTTCGTGTGCAAGCAATCATCGGGCCTCAGACATCAACTCAGGCTAAATTTCTTGCAGAGCTTGGGAACAAGGCATCGGTTCCAATCATTTCGTTTTCTGCAAATAGCCCATCCAGGCCGTCCAGCCAGACCCCATACTTCATCCGGACGTCATGGAATGACTCTTCCCAAGCTGAAGCTATTGCCTCATTTGTCCAGAAATACAATTGGAGAGAAGTTGTTCCTATCATTGAGGACGACGATTCCAACTCTAGATTCATTCCTGATCTTGTTGATGCCCTGGGACGCGTCGATACTCGCGTTTCGTACAGGTGCAAGATCCATCCTTCAGCTGGAGAAGATGAGATAAAGCGTGCTCTATCAAGCTTAAAACAAAATTGGACAAGCGTGTTTGTTGTGCGCATGTCGTATCAATTAGCCCTCAGGTTTTTCCGGCTTGCCAAAGATGAGGAGATGATGGGTCAGGGCTTTGTCTGGATTACAGCATATGATTTGACAGATATATTTAATGTAGTTGGTTATCCTGCACTTGATGTGATGGATGGTGTTGTTGGGATTGAACCTTATGTTGAGGACACAGTGGAACTTAAGAAGTTTAGACAAAGATGGCATGAGAAATATAGATTGGCAAATCCAGGCACATCAATCAAGGAGCCCATAGTGTCTGGTCTATATGCATATGATACAGTTTGGGCAATAGCATTAGCAGCAGAGAAGGCTGGATATATTAATTCGGACTTTGTGCTCTCTGAAACAAACAATGGATCCACTGACTTCGACAAAATTAGTATTTCGAGTGCTGCTGAAAAATTGCGTGGTGCATTCTTGAAGATTAATTTCACAGGCATTAGTGGGCCATTTTTTATTCAGGATATGCAGTATCAGTTAAAATCAACAATTTACAAGATAATCAATGTAGTTGGTCGAGAGAGGAGACCAGTCGGTTTTTTGACTACAGGATTTAACATATCCAGAAGTCTAAAAAAGAAAGCCAATATTGACATTATTGTATGGCCAGGTGGTAGTGATAAGACACCTAGAGGATGGCTGTTGCCAGCAAATAAAACACTCAATATAGGAGTACCTAAGAAGCCTGGGTTTAGCAGTTTTATAAGATTTGAAAATGGTGCTCCAAAGGGATTCTGCATCGAAGTATTTGAGCAAGTTATTGGAAAACTGCCCTACAATGTACCCATTAACTATGAGGAGTTTGGAGATGGGAAAGGAGAAAGTAATGGAACTTACGACGAACTTGTCTACAAAGTTTATCTCAAGGTACATATGTACTTCGTTTAGTTTCATCCTGCTTTTTGTTACCAAACAAGCCAGAGGTGTTTAACCTGTAGTTCAAAATGACCAAGTATATAAATTTATTAGATGAGCAGAAGTGATCTGGAGCTGGCACTTTGTTGTCCTTGTTGCTCTTCTTGTGTACAAATAATTGGTAGTATCAATATGTGATCATTTAACTGTTTGTTCGTCATGTAAACATCTAAGTAGCTCACTTGACACTTGTTCATAATTCATAATATTCTTGATACTATGATCATAGCAATCCATTGCATAAAAGTTCAGTCCTTGACATTACAATTCGTAAGTGGTTATTGTATCTGATTAGATGGCAGTCTCCCCATTATTAATTTACTAAATTATGGTAGTGTCAACTCCTATTATCAAAAGCTTAGAATTCTTCCTTTACCAAATTATGAGAAAACAGAAAAACTACTACTTCCTCTTAATTTGGCAAATGCTTTGCATGACTGTTATCCTCAGGTGATTAGTAGTTTATTCTAACTATAGATATATGTTATTCAAAATGCTTAATATTCTAAAGTTTCTCAACCAATTATGTAAATTACTTGCAGAAATATGATGCTGTGGTAGGCGATGTAACCATTTTGGCCAACCGCTCTTTATATGTGGATTTCACTCTTCCTTATACTGAGTCAGGGGTACGCATGCTGGTTCCAGTTCGTGACCAGAGACAAAAGACTGCATGGACATTTCTACAGCCTTTGTCATCTGACCTATGGCTGGGAACTGGGGCCTTCTTCGTCTTTACAGGTTTCATAGTTTGGTTTATTGAGCACAGAACAAATCAGGAATTCAGAGGACCTCCAGCCAGTCAAATTGGATCTATCTTCTACTTTTCATTCTCAACACTTGTATTTGCTCATAGGGAGAAGATCGTGAACAACTTATCAAGAATTGCAGTAGTAATTTGGCTTTTTGTGGTGCTAATATTGCAGCAGAGTTATACTGCAAGCTTAAGCTCAATGCTCACAGTAGAACAGCTTCAGCCAACAGTTACTAATTTAGATGAAGTTATCAGTAAAGGGTTCAATGTTGGCTACCTCAATGATTCTTTCTTGCCTGGGCTTTTGAAACGGTTGAAAATTAATGAATCAAAGATGATTGCCTTCAGCTCTCCTGTGGAGTACAATGATGCCTTATCAACTGGAAGAGTTGCCGTCATTGTTGATGAGATACCATACCTCAAAGTGTTTCTCTCGCAGTATTGCCATAACTACACTATGGTCGGGCCAACTTATAAATTCGATGGATTTGGCTTTGTAAGTGTTTTTTCCCTGATTGTTTTACACTAGTGCAATTTTGGTGCAGCTAAATCTTGAATGAGCTCTTGCTTCTATTTGTTGTCAAACTCTGCTATATCACTATCTCGTACTTTGTAAAATTAGATGTCATCAGACCAAACATTTGACTATGATTGAAATTTATTCTAGTCTTTGACTTGTATTTTAGAACTCGTGAGTACATGACAAAGTAAGGATGAAATGCATGATCAGATTTGTCTGCTGGGGAGTAAAAACTAAGAGTGAATTTTATGAGCACAGGGGAAGCTTCCCACCCTATAGCAAGACACAATCTCAGCTGTCAGATCAGCATATTATTGGTTTCTGTTTGGGAATACAAATATTACTTGCTTCTAGAAGTATCGAATCAGACAAATAGATCTACTTTTAAAACATAGCATCTAGTTTGCCCTTAAGGAATTGTTATGATAAATATGATTACTCTCAGCATTCTTCAGGGTTTGGGCAAATGGTCCACAGGGCCTTTATAAATGATTATTAAATCACTGATGCGTTTTATCAGTACTCATTGCTGTTTTTATTTCTGCAGGCATTCCCTCGAGGTTCTCCACTCACACCTGACATTTCAAGGAAAATATTGGAATTTGCATCAAGCGACAAAATGGCCGAACTGGAGGGACAGTTGTATGGCGGTACAACATGCCCGGATAAAGATGACTCCCAAACTTCAAGCAGCCTTACATTGCACAGCTTTCTTGGGCTGTTCATCATCACAGGGACATCCTCGTTGCTGGCTCTAATGCTGCATGTTGTCATAACCCTTTATAATCAGAGCAGTCATTGGATCAGTGGCAGTGGTCAGATATTATGGCGTGAATTGTTTGCCATTCTCAGCAAGATCTTTCATGAAAACGATAATAGCTCTAATTCTCCAGACAAAGATGAGCCCAGAGTGGCAGATATTGATGGTAGAGTTGAGAGCCCATGGAGCATGTCTAATCAGAACATGGAGAACTTCGATTCAGACACTGATATGGGAAGCCCAGTGGAGGGAGAAGAAATCCCAGGTAGGGAAGTTTCAGATCAGGATCCTGGTCCGCCATCATTTGCGTACATGCATTCCGAGGGGTAATGGAGTAGCGTTCTTTTATCTCTTACCACTGCGAACACCAAAGAAATCTATGGTCATCGCATACTGTTCACTGTATGTAATTGATTCATTGATGCATAAATGTATCATCTGTTTTTTTTTTGTCTCAATCTCAATATTGATACATTTGTGTTAACATGTAACTTCTGATTGTTTTCGGGGCCAGTTAACTATGGAATTCAACATCGTCAAAAAATGTCGAAAGGAGGGGAACCTGTGCATGAGAGGAACCTAAACTGATGCGTATGCTTTTGAAATAAACAGTATAATTTCCAGTTAGTCATTATTGCTGAGCAATTGGTCGGATGCATCGCTGAATTAAAGGCTGTTGGTGGTTACTGGTTAATAAGCATATGATAAACGCCTAACCAAACGAAGCATTTCATACACTGCAGAACTACCGCAACAAAGGTTGATGTTTCCGATCCTGAAATTTCTGGACGAAATCAGTATATATCCCTAGCCAGATTCATATATGTATCGCACCAGCATTGACAACATACAGATATCAACATTAAAATCTTCAGATAAGAAATCTACTGAACTATGATACATATTCACATACCGAACCATGCACCAGATATATCTATTCAGTCTGAAACTCTATCTGCTCTCAATATCATATCACACGTTCACAAGACTAAGCATTTCATCAATCTAGATAAATCTAACACGTGCTAGAACTGGTTGTACCCTTGCACGTAGTCATGGAACACTGAATCCACTCCGGGAGTCGAGCAGGAGCTCCAAGAGCCAACGACGCTGCTGTCCACCGCCTCATGATCCATTTCTCTAAAGAAGCAGCCGTCGTCTATGCCGCCCACGGCCTCGTCGCCGATGTGGCCGTTCTCCCCGATGCCCTGAATCTGCCGGAGCAGCATTTCGATCTCAACGTCCATACTGCCAAACGTTGCGGAGGCGGAGCTCGCCGTCGGCGTCGAGCTCGAGCTCTCCACGCCCGCCGCCGTCATCGTCTCCCCCGTGCTCGTCGACAGCGGCGGAGTGCAGGTGCCGTCCATGTTCTCTTGCACTCTGGCGGCGGCACTTGTGTAGTTGAAACTGCTTGGCATGTGGGACCAGAGGCCGGTGTAACCAGCGGAAGCTGCTAGCTGCCGCGGTCGGATCTCTGAGCTTTCGCTCGCCGTCGGTGAAGGAGAAGGCGACGGGGACGGGCTCGGCCACAGCGGCGCACCACCGAGCTGGTTGCCGTAGTTGTGCAAGGTGAAGGCCGCCGCCGGGCTGTCAAGGCGATGAGCCTGCTGGCGCTGCCGGTGCAGACGCACGCTCGCCTGCATCCTCTCGAGCGCCGACGAGGCGAAGTAGCTGTGCTGCCAGGCTGGGCTCGTGAGGAGCTGGAGGCGCGTCTCCGCCCTCGGGCGCCGGCCGCCGCCGAGCAGGCGGCGCTTGAGCTTGGTGTTCCAGTGGTTCTTGACGTCGTTGTCCGTCCTCCCCGGCAGCTGCGCGGCGATGGTTGCCCACCTGCATGCGCCGAGAGCCCAAGAGACACGATCAATAATGGAAGAATTCCTCAGCCTCAGCTAACTGGCTAGGCGCGCAGCTGATTATTGACGATCTACTAACTCTCTCTGAGTGCAGAGGTTGAAAAGGTGCTTGAAAATGGCTGAATTGTACGCGTACACTCACCTGCTCCCGATGCTGATGTAGAGGCTGCAGATGAGCCCGTCCTCGTCCTCCGTGAAGCTGCCGTGCCGGATGTTGGGCCGGAGGTAGTTTAGCCACCGGAGCCGGCAGCTCTTGCCGCACCTGTTCAACCCTATAAACGAGAGCAAAAAAGTTAACGATCCCAATCCAGCGTTCATAAGTCCATAACACAAACGATCGAGTTTTCTTCATGCAGCTAAGGTTGCGCAGATGATGATCGATCGATCTGTGGATACTGGATACGTACAGGTGGTGTTTGCACCTACCGATCTTGTGGGGGAGCTGTATCCAGTTGCCGCCGGCGCCGTGCTCGTCGATGTAGGCCTTGAGCACGGCGTCCTCCTCCGGCGCCCACGGCCCCTTCTTCACCGTCGCCTTGTCGCAGCACGGCGCCCTGCCCATCTCCTCCGCTCTAGTCTGCTGAGCTCTCTGGCGTGGCTCGGAGGAGATGGCGAGCGCGGCGGCGCAGCACTGCAGCTAGCTGCTTGCTCTAGTAGGCGGCGTGTGGCTGCAGATGCCTTGAGGCCAGGGCTGGCTCTGGACGTTTTATTTATAGCGTAAGGGATCGGACCTTGATGTGCAGCATTAGTATTTTTTTTCTCACAATACAACAGTCGATCGACACGACATATATTTCTAGTTATTTTTTTGTTGTAGTATTAATTAGCCTATATAAGGGCATAGTTGCAGCAGTTTGTAGGCTCGTGCTGGCACTACCACAATGATCAACATCTGCACCGGGTGGGAAATACTTTTAGCACCGGGTTTCCCACCCGGTGCAACTAATCCGAGGCTAAAGGGGTACCCCTTTAGCACCGGGTTGAATAACCGGTGCTAACCCTTTAGCACCGGGTGCGCCTTTAGCAGGGCCTTTAGCACCGGGTCGTGGCTGCACCCGGTGCTAAAGGCCCCGGATTTCTTTTTTTTTTGCTTTTTTCAGTAGCCATGCATGCACGTCTATATACGTATATATTCTAATACGTGTATTCTAATGCATATTCGGCCGACTCTATATTCATATTAGCTGACATTTCATCAAAATAGAAGACATATATATTATAAAAGTAGATATTCATGCATGTCAACTCGAGTTATATATATTTAAACTGTATTTTCTACTTAATTAAGATTGACGACTAGCTTGTTGGACTGTCCGGCACGTCCTCCAGTATTGGCGAGTGGAATTCTCCTCGGGGATTGACGACCTCGTCCCAGATCCATCCGACGAGCTGTTCTGCTATTGCGTCAATTCTTTCTAGCTCTAGAGACTCTTCCTTCAGGTTCAACATCTATAATTTACAAATAATTGAAAGATATTTAATCCGCCGAGTTGGAGACAATAATTGTGCACTTAATAATAATGGAAATGTGTTTATTATTACGTACCATAATATCGTGTTGTGTAAGCTTTTTATGTCCCCAATTCCACATTTAATCGCAAACATAGTATGCACATAAATTATTTCCCGGCCCCTGTTTGGCACACTGTTGACCAAAAGAAATTAAGTAAAATTCATATAATATATTAGCCGAGGCCTACATGTACAAATTACTTGCTTATCGGAAAGCCAATGTTCCATTTTAGTGTTCTTGACGAAATTGAATCCAGGCCCTGCGAACAAAAAAATTGAGTTAAGTCATTGCGAGTGTAAGGGGTGAATTAAGTAGGGGAAAATATACATCACCTTGTCATCATGTCCATGATGTTCTGTAGTTTTTCTTTTGGAGTGTGCAATGAATCAAAGACGTTCACGACACCCCGGTCAGGACACAATATTATTAGGAACCAGTGGAATCTGTATACATGTATACATTATAATCAGAAATGAAATAGTACACAGATAGTATAAGAAGAAGCTTGTGTATGTACTCACTCGATGTTGTACGGGATTAGTATGGAGTCGCAGTAATTTTGTTTCTTAATGTACTTGTATAAGTTTGCATATGTTTCCTCAGGATTCATAAATATCATATTTTCACTTATCCTTCGAGGATCCACGAAACCAACGTCATATATCCCGAATCTCCGACATTTTTGAATCTCCATTCTGCATATGTTAAGCAATAAATAAAGCCCGCGTCAGCATAGATTGGAATTATTGTTTTCAAACTGTGAATTATAAGCAACAACAAAGTACTTACAGTGTCCAACAGGTGATCAAATCCACGTCCATGGCGTCGCGGTGGTACAGCTCATATATATCCTTAAACCTCAGCCAGACCCAATCCTCGTCACCATTGTAGAAATCATGGTCCTTCACGCCTACTTTGATCATGCGCCGTTTATTCCTTCTTGATTCTTCCAAGTACCACTCATGGAATCGGCGCATCTTCGTCTGTAGAATTAAAAATAATTGATAAGAAATATTTACAAAGCATACATATTCCCAATATTTCTAACATTTTCGCTAAGGGGGTCGGTGCGTGAAAAACGGATTCGCCAAGGGGTTCGGGTGCGCGGTGTGAATTGATTCGCTAAGGGTTCGCTAAGGGGGTCGGTGCGCGAAAAACGGATTCGCTAAGGGGTTCGGGTGCGCGGTGGGTTCGGGTACGCCATAGAATTTCCGATAATAAACATTTTCGATAGTATACATTATACAAACATATAACATTTCCAATATAGATTTAAATGAAGCACATATATTTATAATATACATAATTTTAAAAATAATTGATAAGAAATATATACATTAAAATGAAGCACATATATTTCTAATATACATAGAATTTCCAATATACATTTAAATGAAGCATTTTCCAATATACATTTCAAACATATAACATTTCCAATATACATTTCAATGTAAATATCTCCAATACATTTAAATGAAGCATTTTCCAATATACATTTCAAACATATAACATTTCCAATATACATTTAAATGAAGCACATATATTTCTAATATACATAGAATTATAAATAATTGATAAGAAATATATACATTTAAATGAAGCACATATATTTCTAATATACATAGAATTTCCAATATACATTTAAATGAAGCATTTTCCAATATACATTTCAAACATATAATATTTCCAATATACATTTCAATGTAAATATCTCCAATACATTTAAATGAAGCATTTTCCAATATACATTTCAAACATATAACATTTCCAATATACATTTAAATGAAGCACATATATTTCTAATATACATAGAATTAAAAATAATTGATAAGAAATATATACATTTAAATGAAGCACATATATTTCTAATATACATAGAATTTCCAATATACATTTAAATGAAGCATTTTCCAATATACATTTCAAACATATAACATTTCCAATATACATTTCAATGTAAATATCTCCAATACATTTAAATGAAGCATTTTCCAATATACATTTCAAACATATAACATTTCCAATATAACATTTCCAATATACATTTCAATGTAATTTCTAATATTTTCAATGTATGTGCTTAGCGAACACGTTCGGCTAAGCGCTCGCTAACCAAATGCGCATGGCCGAACACGTTCGCTAAGCAAATGTGCATGGCCGAACGTGTTGGCCATGCAACGGGTACCTACACACACAAACACGTACACGGCACGAAGGCCGGCTCACAAACATGCACGCACGGCACGAAGGCCGGCTCACAAACATGCACGCACGGCACGAAGGCCGGCTTCACAGAGGCTCACCGCGTGATGGGCGGCGGGCGACGACGGCGCGGGGACGAGCGGCGGCGGCGGCGAGGGGAAGAGGAGCGGCACCGACGCGGGGACGAGGGGCGCCGGCGCGGGGACAACGGTCGCAGGGACGACGGCGGCGGCGGGGACGACGACGGCCGGGCGCGGGGACGACCGACGGGCGCGGGGACGGCGGCGCGGCCCGGGACGAGGGCGGCGGCGCGGCGTGGGCGTGGGGACGACAGGCGGCGGCGGCGTGGGTGCGGGGACCACGGGTGGCGGCGGCGACGGGCGACGGCGACGGGCGGCAGCGGCTGAGGAGACGAGGGGGCGCCGGCGGTTTCGATCTGGAGGAGAGGAGGGCGAAGTGAGGGAGGGGAGAGAAGTCCCCGGCCTATATAGGTCCGGGGCATTTAGCACCGGGTGCAGCCACGACCCGGTGCTAAAGGCCCCCCTTTAGCACCGGGTCTTCTACACCAGATGAAAAAGTCATGAATACCAAAATTTCATATCTCATCAAGATCTACAATCTTTATTTAAGTCATTTTTGCATTTGAGAAAGTGGTAGTATAAATTGTTCATTAATCCTAGATTCACTCGCATAGTTTCTAAAACTTTGTTAGAGACTTGTCAAATTTGTACTACAGGTTATTACCCATTTTGAAAATGACAAAATGACCTAAATAAAGATTGTAGATCATGATGAAATATGAAACTTTGGTATTCATCACTTTTTCATTTGACATCACCTAGTGTGAAAAAAACCTTGGTTGTAGTTGTCATTTTTAATTCAAAATTTGGATTGTTCAAACAGTCTCACACGAGAAGATTTTTCAAAATAATAACATTAATAAGTCTCATAACTTGATAGAGTATGATTTTAGGAATTTTTAGGAAGAAAAATGATCTTTCTTGAAGTTTGTACGAGGGAGAACGACTAGTTACAACTTTTATACAGAGATTAAAAAGAAAAATTGTTCTTGTTCATCCAGTGACGTGGCACGTGTGTGCCCGGTGACGTGGCCAGCTGCCGCACGGCCTCCGTGGCCAGGCCGGTCTTTGGCCCCGCCGCACCGGTCGTGGCCTTTAGCACCGGGTGCAGCCACGACCCGGTGCTAAAGGCCCCCCTTTAGCACCGGGTCTTCTACACCCGGTGCTAAAGGCCGTAACTGGCGCCAAACGAAAATTGGGGGCCTTTAGCACCGGATTTTAGATCAACCCGGTGCTAAAGGCCCCAAATTTTCGTTTGGCGCCCAGTTTTCAAAATCAATATAAAATGCTAGAAAATCTTATAAATTAATAGAAAATCTTATAAATTACTAGAAAATCAATATAAAATGCTAGAAAATCTTATAAATTAATACAAATTCTTATAAATTAATAGAAAATATTATAAATTACTAGAAAATCTTATAAATTACTAGAAAATCAATATAAATTACTAGAAAATCTTATAAATTACTAGAAAATCTTATAAATTACTAGAAAATCAATATAAAATGCTAGAATTAATAAAAACAATCTTATAAATCAATAGAAAATCTTAGAACATAGGTGGAACATAGTGCAATTAAATTACATGGCATCATCGTTTACTCGGACACTAATAAACTTTCTCTTTACAAATGTTCCTTGATTGTGATCATGCCGTAGATACGGTGTCTCCTCCGCCGCTAACAGGATGCTTGGGTCATCAGCCACTGAGAATGGAGGCCGGCCATCGAGCATATCATAATTTTCATCCGTCTTGTCCTCAACTCCTACGATTTTTCTCTTTCTAGGAAGAACTATATGACGCTTTGGCTCGTCTTGTGATGGGTCCAATTGCTTACCCCCACCTTTCTTATCCGCCCCTTTCTTCAGTCTGCTAGCCATGTCCTTCACATAAAAAACTTGTGTGACAGCTTTGCCCAGGACGAACGGTTCGTCTAGAAAGCCAATCTTGTTTAGGTCCACTAACGTCATTCCATAGTCCGCTTCAACTTTAACACCTCCTCCAGTCAGCTTCACCCATTGGCACTTGAACAGTGGGATCTTCAAAGGTCCGTACTCTAGTTCTCATATCTCCTCTATGATTCCATAGTATGAGTTTGTATTGCCATTGGTGTCTGTCGCGTCGATCCGGACACCACTGTTTTGGTTGGTGCTTTTCTTGTCCTGGGCTCTTGTGTAAAATGTATACCCATTGATGTCGTATCTTTGGAATGTCAAGATCGTGCTCGATGGACCCATTTATAAGATTTTCTAGCATTTTATATTGATTTTCTAGTAATTTATAAGATTTTCTAGTAATTTATAAGATTTTCTAGTAATTTATAAGATTTTCTATTAATTTATAAGATTTTCTAGCATTTTATATTGATTTTCTAGTAATTTCTAAAACTACATTACTATAAGCCTTATAACTATTCACAAGTCATACAAAACAAAATACTAACTAGCTTGTCTTCTCTCACCATTTAAAACACAACATGAACACTCTCTCCACCATGAACTCAAGCTCTCTCCTCTCTCTCCTCCAAGAACACAAGCTCTCTCTAGCTAGTTTTACTTTGATTCACAAATCCCTCTATTTCTAAATCATAGAAGGATTACAAGCTAAATAAAACATTAGAGAATGAAAGAGTGTACCTTGTAGTGCTCCTTAGATGAATAGAATCTTCACAAATTTTGAAAAAAATTTGGGCAGCACCTCCCCTCCCACGGCCGAGCAGCATGAACACAGCGCCTAAGTGTTCAACTGGCTCGGGCGGGGGAGGAAGAAGCCCCTATATTCAAACACATTAGCACCGGGTCGTGGCAAGACCCGGTGGTAACGTGCACCCTTTAGCACCAGGTGCAGCCAGCAACCGGTGCGAAATGGCCTCGGCACATTAGCACCGGTTGCTGGCTGCACCCGGTACTAAAGGGGGCGCATTAGCACCGGGTCTTGCCACGACCCGGTGCTAATGTGTCCGCCCGTACACATCCACGCGCCGCCCCCGCTCCTAGCCGTTGGACCCGGTGCTGAAGCCCCATCAGCACCGGGTCCAAAAATGGCCGAGGCGGAGGAGGCGGGCGGATGTGAAGGATTCTGGTAGTGTGGAGTACGAAATACAACTAGACAATATTCTAATTTTGCAAACCACAAGCGTCTACTCGATCAATATTTGTAGTATTAGTTGCATAAGTATCTGACTGATTACACGTCGATCAGATATTTTCATTCAAAATTGATTGGTGCTAGTTTATAACTAAAATCCTTGCATATATCACGCCCTGTTCCATTTTGCATCAATTCAATTCCTAGCTTTTATTTTCCCAAAACACAATACACCCAAGTCTATGAGCATTACCTCTATGAACATCTTCAAACTCGACTGGATCAACATATCAAATCACAGGGGATGCTTGATTATTGATGGACATAATAGCGAACCACTAAAAGATGCTTCTTGGACACCTTGCCATGGTGCCATTGAACCTTCGGGTGAAAACCCGTACTCTTAAAGAATAATAGCCTTGCAGCCACTTAGCCAGGTCTACTATATGACTGGCCTTTTTGCAACTTGCAAGACCCTTGACACGCATTTGGTGGCGCTTCTACCAAAATGTTCTCAAGTTGCACTCCAAATATCTCTAGAGAAAAAAAAACAGATATGAATAATATCGAGACACTGGCCTATGTGATCTTATGAGCAGGTCGTTACCTGCTTAGTTTTTTAGTTCCTGAAAAGTCATATTCGACGTCAATAAGGTTGCCTTTTTTTCATCATCGGTAGACTTACCAAAGTCAACCACCGGTAGTGTTACGGTTCAAAAATTGCATTTTTTTGTTTATCCAAACAATTGCAAATTCATGTCTACATTAAATTATTTAGCTATCGGGGCCGAGAGGCAATTATATTTTTTAACCGAAGTCACCCCGGAAGCCCCTACCTATTTTTTATATTTTTTATTCCAAACCTAGTTAATCCAAACCTGGTTATATTGATGAGAAGTGACCGACAGGATGATGCAATTATTGTATATAAATGTATTTTCCATCGAGTATAATATGGTTAGTTTATGCATTAGGTATTTTATTTGATCTTGCTTTCTGTCTCTTATGTTGACTTGCACTCAACCATCATACTTACTAAGGAAGGGCATATCAAATATCATTTGTTATTTCAATTATGACTTAAACTCCCTTCACTAGCCAGGGTATTATATCACACTAGCACGGCACCCGCCAGCAACCTTTAGCCAACACATTTGTGCCGGCGGGTGCCGACTGCCGACACAAACCATAATACGCCCACCAACACAACTCCTTTGCCCATTTTGAATTTTTAAATGTACATGTCAATTGTAAATATGTGTTTCCACCATTATTTTTTATTATTTATTTGCCACCACTCATAGTTTTCTGCCAATTATAAATGTGTATTAGTAGTCAATTTCAATTATTTATTTCATACTATTTTGAAAATTTTCAAATACATATTTTCCATCAATTCTCATAAGAGTAATACCGATCGTCATCTCATTAACACGTGGACGTTACCACAAATAGTCTCTAGTGCCATATAGTATGAACCATAATTTGCCATAGCAACTCAACGAGCAAGCCAGTCGTATATGCGTGTCTGCAGAATATGACGAGTTTCATTGTTTTACTCCGAGACACATATACAGTTAAAACATAATCTCAATATAAGAATCAGCCCCATGTGTCAAACATTATGTTGATGACGCTCCTACGTATAGGTACCAAGCAAGCAAAAGTCAGCTGCGTTTCTTCCCCAATAGCACGTCGACAACAGTATTAAGTTATATTGTCGACTGCACATGTATGAAACCAGATCCTTATCATTTGGAATTAAACATGATGATCTCACAGAAACACATACACTGATAGCTGCTGCAAGTTAACAAACTATATATATTCTCTTATCGCCGTGATTAACATGTATAGTCGGCAACCATACCACAGAGTACACTGATCATTATTTGGCCACAGGCAGGATATTATTTTGAGATTGACATGCAGGTTGTATGTAGGGATTAAGGGTTCCACGTAGGCGGTGACTGCGACTCCACTAGCCTTTTTTTTGCAGGAAATATACTAATACAGGGTGATTTTTCATGGCAAATATATCTTTTTTTGCAGTAAGGAATGCCATATATATTCTATGGTTATTTCTCCATTTTCATTCGCACAATTTGTTTTCCCACTTATCTGTTGCATGTGTATTTGTTTTTTCCATTGCGATCAGGTATGTTAATGATGCTTGAAGCCAGGTGGCTATTTTTATCAATTTTAGTCCCATTTCACCCACCATGTTGTCCCTCCTATCCAACAAGTAAGCCTACACATGAAGCTATTGATCGAAGAACTCGGCTGCAACCCTTATGCTCCCTTATCCCTCAAGGCTCTAAGAATCTTGGCAAGGAAATTTTAATATACAAGACATGTACCTTTAGTTTGGACTCTCAGGATATAATTATATTGGTACCAGCTCCTAGAGAAAAGAGTGGAAGAGAAAAAGAAAAAGCCCAATTTTGGTTGCAAATCAACGAAGGATATATAAGTCATCCCTCAGTGACGTATATATACAGAAATACAGTTTCAAAACTTTTGGAAGCCTGCACCGAGAACTATGACGAACTAGATCAAAAGAGTGGTAAACTACTTCAAATCCCGTAAAAATTTCTCCAGTTAGCTACTTGTCGCTTGCTAGTGGGATAGGGCAGTTGCCCAACTATCCACATTGGTGGCTCTGCGCCTCTGTTTCTTCTCAAGAATATTACCACTAGTAGCTTGCAAAACCTCTCACGGAGTACTTTAATTCCGATATTAGTTCAACAAATTGTCGTAACAAACCCTATCGGAAGCATCTCAACAAACAATATATCGGTCCATTATTACTCCACGATATTCAGATATACTTGATAGCAGTCACTCACTTGAAAACCTTCATATATAATTGCAGTTGGTCCGTTTGAGGTTTCTTTCAACCCACAAGTATAGTAGCCACTTGTGGTGAGAAAGAAAGGTCGTCTGCCAAAGCTTTTCAGACCAGAGATTAGCTATAGAGCCTTTTTGCCCATAGTCGCTGCAGAATGCTCGAGACTCTTTCCACGAGAAATAAGGTCCAGCGCATAAAGTTGCTGCGGCGTCCGTTCTGTCGTGTTTTGACCGTTTCAGAGAAGAAGACGCCACGGAAAATGTCGCAAAGCTTGTGCATAGTGGAGCCTGCCATTAGCGACTTTGCCTGCACGCTATGCACCAGTAGCTTTGATGCTTTCCTTGCCGTCTTCTTAATCTGATGGTTCAGATATCGCAGGTTTCCATGTATATTCCGCTGAATCGTGGGTTCACACACCCCAACCGTACTCGGTCCATTGCCGGTACGGATTTGATGCCATTGTTAGTCTGTTCTTGTTTAAGCTTGGTGCCTTGGTGTGACTCGATCGCACAAGCGTACATATGGCGGCTTATTACGGTATTTTTTTGGTGAAAGGTGCAGTTAATCATTTTTTGGATATGTAAAATCAACGTGGTCGAATTCTGGAAGATCTACCTTTTTTTAAAAAAAAATCTGGAAGATCTATTGTTGACTCGCATCTGAATTCCTTGTTGCGTGAAACTGTACTGTAGCCCTCGATCAATGACAATACTTAACTAATTCTGACTTAAGATTTCATAAAGGTTATTCTAGCATTGATTTTTTTTTTGTCAAAATAGTTTTCCTTGGACACACATCGATCATATAATCAATTAATTCCAGGTCCTATTTGGAGAGGCTTCGTAGTTCTAGCTTAGTTTCTACCCTTGCTTTTCCAATGGAGCTAGCTGCAAAAGCTATGTGAAACGTATTGCTGCTAAATCCGCCCGACCTTTTTGTTTTTTAGCCCTTTTTCGCGAAAGAAGTTAACAAATACGCTCCTGGTGGAAAGATTTCAAAAAATGGATCCTGGGCTCGGCGCCATAGCCCGCGGCGCCGAGGTTACACAGCTCGGCGCCACGGTGCATGGCGCCGAGCCATCGCCAGCCGAGCCGTCGTGGCGTCCGACGTGGCAGGGAGCTCGGCGCCATGGTCTATGGCGCCGAGCTTGGCGCCGTGGATCTTGGCGCCGAGCCCTCATTTTCAACCTCAGCCACGTCCCTGGAGGCTGCTCCATTTGTTCTTTGTTGCTCTCGGTTTTCCCTATTTCCCCCACCCAACCAACGTCCGGAATCGATCTATTGGACCGTGAAAACTTTGATTTTTCCCGTAGATCTTCGAGAGCAAGGTATCCTCTCTCATGTCCTCTATTTTTCTCTGATTGATTTGGTTTAAATTATGTGTATTTTGTAACCCTAAATATGAAACTTCTTATGAGTTATGAGTTATTAGATGATTAATATGTGTACGTGTGTTATTGAAAACTAGGATGACTAGGCGAGGTAGAGGTGGTCAATCAAGGTAATCTTCGTCCAAAATAGTAAATTCTCTGATTTTGTTAGTAGAGTCGTCAATTTAGTCCAAATATGTTTTGTTGAGTAGGAGGAATAACTTTCAACAAAGGCCTCGCAATGCCTTCGAACCTTACCCATTACCTAGTGGTGTTCCCGTGCCGATGTGCTTTTATGGTGATCCTTGCGGCCGGGGGGGGCAACGGGGCCAGGGGCGCCGGGCCCTGGCCGGCCCAGCCCGGCGGCGACGGCGGCGGCGGCGCCCTTCCCCGGCACTGGCCGCCCCGGGGCGGGACGACAGGCGGCGCCGTCAGGCGGCCGGCCGGGGGCGAACCGGGCGCAGGACGGGGGAGGGACGGCGGGCGGCGGGACGGGCAGCGGCGGGCGGAGCGGCGACGGGGAGGACGAGCGGGCGAGGACGAGTTGGCGGAGGCGCGGGAGGAGCTCAGCGCCGAGCACTATTAAAAGGCTCGACGCCAAGATCCACGGCGCCGAGCTCGGCGCCATAGACCGTCCCTGCCACGTTGGACGCCACGACGGCTCGGCTGGCGATGGCTCGGCGCCATGCACCGCGGCGCCGAGCTGTGTAACCTCGGCGCCGTGGGCTATGGCGCCGAGCCCAGGGTCCATTTTTTGAAATTTTTCCACCGGGGACGTATTTGTGAACTTCTTTCGCGAAAAAGGCTAAAAAAACAAAAATTAAAAGTCGGTAAATCCGCCTTCCACCGAAGCAAAAACCACTCAACGGTCGTACGTGATCAGCGCCAAGCGACACGACCATTCTGCTTCCAAGAAAAGCTGCTTTTGGAGAAGAAAAAAGAACCAAGCTAGGCAGCCACTCGGACAACTTGTTCTACATGCATAGTGCAGCCGACGTACACACTCCGGGCATGTGAGCGTGACAATTCTTTCGAGCTGTTCCACCTTTACTCCCTTTAGAATGAGGAGACCGGACAAGATCACTATCACTTTCTTCAAACGAGGTGACGAACCTAGCTGGGGATGCCGATCCGTATACCATGACAAATCTGTCGCCAGAGTGCTGTGAATATGTAATCGCTGTCATTGATCGACAACTTAGCTTTCAATTTATTACAATCAAATTCAAGTCAACATGGGTGTATCTCTCTCCTTATGATCACCCAACATCAGTAACTAGTTGTTACATACTTGTGATCGCACCTTGGGGTATCAAGCTCTCTAATAATGCTCTAATTATGGTCAGATTTTATTGCTCTCTTTTTTTATTCCCCTCCGTTATAAATTACTACTCACTATTGACTTTTTAATTATATTTGACCATTCGTCTTATTAAAAAGAATTAGTCTATTGTGGGAAATAATAAGTACTTTTCATATACTTGCATATTTTTTTAGTAAGATGAATGGTAAAAAATTATGACAAAAGTCAACAATAAATAGTAATTTGAAATAGAGGTGACAAATAAATATATTTTCTATTTATTTTGCTTATTTATCAACTTTGGGACTACCTGGTTTACTTTGAGTTTGTTTATTTACATTTTTCTAAGGTTAGCTAGAAATACAAACATAAAAAAGCATATAAAAATATTAAATTTGAGCGATAGACTTTGAGTTATTTTCACTCAGTGATATCTGATTATGGTCAGATTTTATTGCTCTCTTTTTTTATACCCCTCCGGTATAAATTACTATTCAGACTTTTTAATAATATTTGACCATTCATCTTATTAAAAAATTTAGTCTATTATAGGAAATAATAAGTACTTGTCATATACTTGCACAGTTTTTTTTGAGTAAGATGAATGGTAAAAAATTATGATAAAATCAACAACAAATAGTAATTTGGAATAGACGTGGCAAATAAATATATTTCTATTTATTTTGCTTATATACCAACTTTGCGTCTACCCGGCCGGTTTACTTTGAGTTTGTTTATTTACATTTTTCTAAGGTTAGATAGAAATATAAACATATAAAAATATTAAATTTGTGTGACAGACTTTATCACTCAGTGATATGTAAACACTGTTTTGGTGTAAATGGGGACCGTTTGGATTGGAGGTAGCGTTAAAGAAAACGAGCTATTGTAAATTCCTACTGCTCCCAATCCCAAATGGGACTGAACGATTCACTAATTTTATTTCTGCTCTGTAACCATGCCTTGACCCAAAATTCGCAGAGAGTAAAAGAAATGGAAGTATCAAGATAGTGTTGAGGAATGATTGGAGCCTCGGCGGCCTACAGAGCTTCACACCAATTTTTCCAACCAGATCATGAACCCCCTCAAATGAGAACACCCTGCATCTCCGGGCACTTTCCTGGATACCATACCCATATATACCAGCCGGCACAAAAAGAGGCTTGCATTGACCTCGTTTATTTGTGCTGGAAACGAGAGGAAAAGACAGGCAAATAGATGACACGGATTTGATCGAAAAGGCAGTATCGTTGCCACCATTTTCCAAAAAGAATGTGACACTGGAATGATCCATTGGACGATCGTATTTTTCACTCAAAAGCTATCAAAGTGGTGGAGACTTGGTTAAGGGATAGATGTGGCCGTGTTTCTGAGCATTTTCTTCTTGTCTTTGCCCGACCTAGCATTTGGATTCAGGAATCGCATGGTGCTTTATGACTTCTTCCAAACAGTGATCAGCCATCAGCATGGTGTCATGCATAATCTTGTCAATAATGGCAGCAGAAAAGTATTGTCATTGTGCTGTTAGGATAAGCTCGGATTAATAAATCTTTTCTTGTCGTTGTGAACTCGTAACTAAGGTACCAGCTTCTCCTGCCTGCCTGAACCATGGCCGTGTTTCTTCAGAATGAAAATTTTTTCCACCCCGTTTAACCAATAATTAAGGGTATTAAATAAAGTCAGTTTACAAAACTAACTTCACAACCCCGGGTTAATTCATGAGACAAATCTAATGAGGCCTCTGACCGTACGATTAGAGGATGGTTACTGTAGCATTAATGTAGCAAATCATGGACTAATTAGACTCGTTAGATTCGTCACGTAAAGTTACACTCATCTCTAAAAGGGTTTTGCAAATAGACTTCATTTAATACTTCATGCATGCAAGATTCATTTTGAAATTTTTTTTCCGGGTAGTAAAGAAACACGGCATGTAGAGACTGCACCTGCTGACCTAGCCTCATTTATGACTTCATTTCATATATTGTACGTCTTCATGTCATGACTCATGACCTCTTGGGCTTTTATTGGTCTGAGTAGTAGTACATGGCAAATGGGAATTCAAAAGATTAGCGAAGATTGATAGCACGGGAAAGTCAAAAGCTCTTGCTTTTACAACCCCCCCCCCCCCCCGGGTCCCACCCTCCCTGTTTTTTACTGTGGAATGATTTGACCTGTAGATGAGCAATGACATTAGAAAAAGGTTGTATATATAAGGGTGGAAATGGATTGCCTTCAGTCTTGTAGAAATGAAGAATATATACTAGCTGTGATAAGACAGCCATTATGCTTTTCATTGAACATGTACAATAACAAATAAATTGAAAGCGACCAAGTGGTTTGAAACTTCTTTTTGTGATGCAATTGAACAACACCATTTATTTCTTCACTTCAGAGTTAGATATTCAAGTTAGCCACTTGGGCACTTTGGCCTATGATATTCTAATTTGTCGATCAATAGAAGTAACTTGTTTCTTATTTTTATCTCACTAATATCATCATGACAGTCACTTATGAGGTTAAGAACGCAGTTTCACTCATTTGGATGTGACATACAGGTTAAACGTACTGAACTTGACGAAGTTCCTTTTGTCCTGTGCGCGAGATCAGCTTGACGTACGCAGTACTGAAATACAGTTAACCAATGAGGCAATGATACTGGTAAATCCTAGAGGGATATTCGAAGTGAGCAACTTTTCTACTGCGCCCATCCAATGATTTTCACTTGCATACTATATATAGGTCAATTACTGTCTGAATTGTTAAACCATATCATCGCACCGGCCATGATTTGTTAATCTCTCCCAGATCGTCAGCAGAAATGGTTGTGATGAAGTCAAAGCTTTCTCTTCTGTTTTTTTTTTCACTTTATACAAGTGAAAACACTGAGATAGACCCGAGAAACTTGTGATTATAAATGTCTATGTCGATGGTCATGCATATAGAAATTGGAGAGTGACCAGACTATGCAAAGATTTAAACCCCCTTATGGTGGGTTGGTGGCCAATATGGTACTAGGGCTGGTCCCTTTCAGAGATCCAAACTGCATTGAAAAGATGAAATGTGCCAAGGTTTTTAATCCACTTTATATAAAAATGTGGTTGGAAATTTGATTAGTGTTGACGAATTTACAAAAGTCAAGCGTGCATGGTACATCGCGTACAGTTGATGGTAGCATGAGGCGACCCTTTCATGCCTCTGTGGGTTTTCTATTGTCGTGCTATAGACAGAAGCAAGGACACAATCAATCAGTGTGGTCATGTGAAAGTACACACTAATCAGTCGACCAATGATGGAGGAATAAGATCCAGAATTGTCCAAAGAAATGTCTCCATCCCCAGACGCCTAGGGCCGGAGTTGCCACCATGGGAAGGGGTTGCCTCAAGGGTGCTACAATTTATGTTTTTTTTTCTTTCAAAGGGTGCTACAATTTATGTTTTTTTTCTTTCAAATATTCATGATGTTTGGTCAATCGTAACTTATTAGGTCCTGTAGGTTACATATGGCTGAATTACCGACAATTCAATCACCACAGATGACTCGATAAGATATGCAATGTGCCTGTGTTCCACTGTTGGTGCATTTTCTTAAGTTTACCTTCCCTTCAGTGCATCGACAAATTAATTCGTGTTCCATAAATTCAGATACAAGATAAGCTAAAACTAGACTAATTAGCACTGACAATACCATCTTAGAAGTATGTATCACACTTTAATGGCCAATAATAATACATCACAAATATCAATGGAGTGCACACTTTGGAGGCTATGCTAGAACACGGTTACATAGAATTGGGTAGGAATGCGGACAGGCCATCCATTGACATGATCCCTGTATAATTCCGAGTTCCACTTGGACACTTGGTACAGGTTAGTTCAATCCAATAATCTACTCCTCCCTTGTTGAAGGAGCCATTCCTGCTGAAGGGCTGTCTGCGAAGTACTCAGGGTGTTTCAAGTTCACACCATGCTGCAAGAAAAGTTTGTAGTGAGTATAAGATCACAAATAGATCAAATGTTAGTGTGGCAGAAAGTGGCCTGCAACCATCATCGGTAGTTACTATGAAACGAATATGACTTGCCGAAAAATGAACATGTTCACTGCAGTGTTAGATGCTCATTGCTGATATTAGCATCTACCATGTTGATTACGATATTCTACGATCACTTCCAAATTGCATGAGACCATAGTTAAAAGGATATAGTGCTGCTCATACACCGGGGGATTCTCAAAGTACCTAAAGTCTAAACAGGATAGGTATTTTAAGGATTAAGATTATGGATAACAGTTACTCCATCCTTCCAATAAGGATGCCATGAGGTGTCTGGCTGCTGGCTGCAGGTGTTCTTCAGAAATGTAGAAACTTCAACTTAGAGGTACGCTAAAGAAGCAATGTCTTATAAAAAAAATCAGGATTTTATGAAATTTAAGTGCTAGAAGGATGTACAAATGGTGGATGCTTAAGAACCCCATCAACAGAAACAGAAACAACACCATCATATTAAATAGCACTAGCATGATATACTAAAATATACCTTGATTGATTACTAAAGGTCAACCGGAAAAGATGCATTGGCGTGGAGAAGATAAACTATGGCTTCGACATAACCTTACGAGTAGTGCTAAGTGGACTGAAAAATCTAGGCCACACTGGGAAAGTGCAAATTCCATTACACCCGTATATAAATTATTACTATTTTCAGTGGAATTCCTACATTTTAGATTCTGGAAGCGCTTACTTCCATGAATATAAAAGTCTTCTTGTCGATGGTTTTGTATAAACCATCAAACCTACAAGGGCATTGCCACTAAGGTCAGAAAATGCAAGGTTAGATTGACGATTGGAAGTATGATTGGCTGTTCCTTTGTTTACTGATTGCACCATGCACATATGACATATTTACATGGGAGATGGACTGTGATTTCAAAATTTTCAGTAACATCCACAGACCAGTTTTCTTCCATACAATGACAGTTAGGTTGATAAATTTAGTTTAATAAGAACTGGCAAAGAAAACCATGATATTCTGGTCTCTGATCTCCATATGGCCTTGCATATTCAGGTGCATGTGAAACATAAATAAAAGAAGATGGTGTGGAGCTCATTCTTGCAAAAGATAGGTCATCTGGGACTTTATTTCACTGCCACTGGGTTGCTGGAATTCGTCATACCTAGTCTAACATTGTTGAATGGAAAATTAAAGGAAATCAATCGTTATTAAGATCTCCAAGTGAGCCAAGGTATGTCCTCATAATGATTTCATGTGTTCTGTAAGTCTTTGTTCATGTATACCCTGTTATTTCTTCCTATTTTGGTAAATTCGTGAGGATCATGGAGCATATCAAACTGAATCTACCTAACCTGTTTAAGTTTGCGAAACAGTGAGGAGATTAACAACTGGATTCCAACATGATAAAAGAGGTAGTAAACTTAAAGCTGCAGCCACAAAAAGAAAAATTGCAGAAATGGAAACTTGTTACCTCACGCAAGGCTTTAGAAAGATCATCCATAGTTAGTACAAGACGTCTATCCTGCAAATTATATATTTTTTTTGAAAAATAAAAAATGTGATAAACACTAAGGATACTGAACAAAATTTAATACTATGAAAGGAACATGACAAGTTCAACTAGAGAGTAAATTCACCTTAGGCTGTTTGCTCTTATTGTCTTTGATAGGTGCTGCTACCCTGGCCTTGCAGTGCCTAGTTGAAGGGAAAGAATAATGTAATAATCAAATTAGTGCACGACTTATGACACACCGACAGTGTGTACAATGCATCCTGCTTATGATATCCTTAAACTTACAGTAAAGAGCAGAAAATGTCAACAGTGACGAAAAAGAAGCAACAAAATAAGACCCGGATAAATTTACATGATACAACCTCAAAACAGCACAAGGATATTTAAGCCTAAAACCACGGTTTGTACAAATAAATACTAATCTTGGGAGCGCACCAAAACACATAGCCACAGAAGCACAGTAAAACAGCTTAACTATGTAACGAGTATAGCTCTCACAAATCAAGTATGTAGTATAAGCACATCCATTATGTATCGGAATCTCACCATGGAATACGCAGATAGTTTAGAAAATTCCAAAGAGAGATCACATTATATATTTTTTATGGAAGATGTTATCACTTACCAGGCTATAGATGAAACTATATTCTTGTCTACTCAGAAATATGGAAAGGATTAATCCATCACTAGGTGGCAGGTTAAGTTTGTAGGAGCAACACAAAGTGAATAGCGTTTCAGCAATAGGGAAGGCTGTAGAGCTACAACTTTACAAATGCAAATTAAAACTAGGAGCATAACTGGAAAATTTTTGCTTATCATTCAGATATTACACTAATCATGAACGAATAATTCCACAAGAATAGTACATGCAATTAGGGACAGGGATGTAGATTGAGATAACAACCTTAACAGAAACAAACCAAAACATGCAATTACAAATAAGAATTGCACTGATGTGGAAGAAATGAACAAAGACTGTTTCATTCTTGAATATGCAGGAGGACTGCAAATCATTGATATTACGAAGATAATTATTACAGAATAATAACGAGACTGTAGAATAACTCACTGAAGAGAATCGCTGGCAATATCCGAAAGGAACTTCTGGGTGGCTACAGCAACCAATCTCGTTCTGTAAAACACGAAATCAGATAATGTAAGCAGGAGATCAAGCAATTAATGCTTCTAACTTTAATGAATCTGTGCACTGATAGCTTACTACCACTAACCAAATCTACTAGGGAAAAAATAAGCCTCCTGGGGGACATTGGAAAGCAAATGAGCACTTACAAGCGGAGGTCAGGGCAATGGAATCCGCTGCGGCCGAGGTAGTGCTCCACCAGCTCGTCGGGAATCTTCAGCACCACCGAACCCAATCATCAGGGCTAATCCGCGACACAGAAAAGTAGAGATGGCGAGAGAGGGGCGGTGGCACCCGTACCGTTGGGGTGTAGTCCATGAGGGAGGAGAGGAACTCGGTGAGCGCGGCCTCGTCGTCGTGCCTCCCGTCCCCGCCTCCACTCACGGGCCCGCCCATACTCGGATCCATGCCCCCGCCAGGGCCTCCGCCTCCGCCGCCGCTGTTGCTGCCCATCATCCTCACGTCCCGCCGCCTCGCCGCCCTCAACGCACAAACAGCTGACAAGATCTGAAGGGTAAGAATCGCACAGATCGCTGAGACGAAAGGCTACGGGCAGCGCTCACCGTGGGAGAACGCCGCCGCCTGCGACCCTGGAAGCGGCGATAGGTGTCAGCGACGACGACGGCAGCAGCTTCGACAGAAGAGGTCAAGAGGGGGACGCGAGGCTGGTCCCACTTGTAAGAGAGACGTGGGAAACTGGGAACAAGATTAACCGGGTCATATTTGGGCCAAAATTTAGCCTCACCTACTTGTTGAGAGGCTCATGTTTATGGAAAAAGTGCAGCGGACCTCCCTCGTCTATTGACGTCGTCTGATTTTCATCTCTAAAGTACAAAACCGGATATCTTACCTCTAAACTATCTAGAATTACACCCCTAGCTAGATTCGATGGTGGTTTGATCCTACGTGGCGCCACGTCATGGTCGATGATTGATAGCTCAGGTCAAATAGATTTTATAAAAAATATACAAATAATTCTAAAAAAATATCCAAATATTTTTCTATCCTAAAGTATAGTTTTATCTTAAAATATTCATAAAAAATTGTGTTAGACCAAAAATATATGAAACCAGTTTTACATTTTCCCTAAAATCACACTCTATAGTTTGATACCTAGCTGGGGTGTTGTAGTCGAAAGCCACATTATCTTTATACGTTGGGAGTTTTAATTAATAATAGATAAGTAGAGGATCTACTCGCAAATAAACACAAAAAATATAAGACAAATTTGACCTTGAACTATCAAATAACTACAAGCTGGCTACATATTTTTTTCAAGCTAAAACAAAAATTATATTCTCAAATTAAACTAGATTTATTTTAGGACTGTTCCAAAAAATATTGGATAACTTTAAAAAATAGTAAAGTCTATTTGACCCTTGAACTATCAACGTAGTCTAGTTTATCCTACTCGTGGCTTACTGGTGCTATGTAGAACGATTGATATGGTGATAAGTAGGCCAAAACCACCCTTTAGGAATGTGATTTATCCTATATTAGATAGTTTAGGGCATAGGATATAAAGGCCTTGTTTAGATCCCAAATTTCACCCCCAAAGTTCACTATGTAAAAAGAAGATTCCCATCACATCAAAATGTCATAGCATGAATGGAGTACTAAATGTAGTTAAAATCAAAAACTAATTGTACAGTTTTATTGTACTCTACGTGACAACATTTTGAGCCTAATTAATCAATTTTTAGACAATTTTTCACACGTATAAATGAAATGCTAACATGCCAAAATTTGGCACGGGAACTAAACGAGGCAAAGTGACAACGTCGATAGACGAGGAAGCTCGAATGGACTTCCAGAATTCCGAAGCGATCGCAGCCCAACCAGCCCACGCCCGGTGCGGCCCCCCGTTTTATCCACTCGCACCGCGCGCTCGCAGTGGTGGCAGGGCGGCAGCGGCAGCGGCGAGAGAAGAGATGATGCTGATAAGGCCGCCGCGGTTCCTCTCCCCCTCGCCCGCGCCGGGGCAGCGCGAGCCCCGCCTACGCCGCCCTCTCGATGCTTCCAGAATCTTCTCCTCGCCTCGTCCTCCAGGCCGCCGCCCCCGTCCGCCCCCCCGGGTCGCGTCCCCATCCACCGACCTCCGCCGCCTCACCGCCCGCATCGTCGACCTCACCCGCCGTAGGCAGCTCGCCCAGGTTCGCCTCGCGTGCTCTCCATCTACTCCTCGAGCCGTCGGTTCGTTTTTTTTTTGGCCAGTGCTGATGCGGGGGTGGGGGGCGCAGATCATGGATGAGGTGGAGGCAGCGCGGCGACGTGTGCGTGGGGGCGGGGTGCTCAACACCATCGTCATGAATGCGGTTCTGGAGGCCTGCGTGCGCTGCGGCGACGTCGACCGCGCGCTCCGGCTCTTCGAGGAAATGCGTGGGCCCAGCGGGTGCGGCGTCGACGGTGTCTCCTATGGCATCCTGCTCAAGGTGAGGAGCCATAACGCTTTGCATAAAAATTCATGTGTTCAATTATTTGTTCTAGCGGGTTGTGAGTAGTGGTGGGATCGGGAAGACGAATTCAAGAATAGTCGTGTGAGTTCCAACAACATAACCTATCCTAATTCATAAAACTCTTTGGTATGATAAGAATGTGTATCCAGTAACTTCTGTTTGGCATTGATTGAAGGGAAATGGCATACACACTTAGATTCGCTTACCAATGGTTTGCTTTCAATGTTTAAGTTGGGAACTGCATTGAACTGATTAGTGTTATTGTGTCAATTTGCTGGAACCCCCATGTTGATTAGTAAATGGTTAAATATGTGCATTGCATGCCACTGCTCTTGATACGAGACCTGTTTCAACGACTGTTAGAAGTGTAGATATTTTCAGGGCAATTGAGTTGTTCGTGCCTTCGGTTGATCAGTGGCGCATTTGATCTATGCTTCTAGTGTGTATGTGTGTGTGAAGCTTCTAGTATTGTACTCTTTTTCCTTCTTTAATGAAATGATACACAGCTCTCGTGTGTATTTGAGAAAAGTATTTTTTTTTGAAATTTAGAAAAGTAAAAAAAATAGAAACCTGTTTGCCAAACAATGGAGCGTTACTTTACTCCCTATGTGGAAGAAAACACAGTAATTATGTACATTCTACCCTTGATAGGATTTTATGCGTCAATTCCTTTTCCTTTCTGAATAGAAAGTTCTGCTAGACCAAGGAACAACTGCCTTTTTAAAAATGTAGGTAGGTATCCCAAACTAATAAGGGAAACTGGTGTTTGTTTCCAGTGTTACTACAATGGTAATGGTAAATTGAGTAATCAGGAGCCCTACCATTTTGATCTTCCATGCTTCCTATTGCAGTCCACCTATGAGCATCCCTAAAATCAATGGTGAAGTCCGTTCTCTGACCAGAAGCAGTTTGGGAATGACAACATCAAGGCATTTTATACTACAATACAAGGCCTGCTAGAGCTATCTAGGAGCAGTTACAGTACATCACTTACGTTTATTGCTGAGACTTAAGTTTTAAACAATGACCTTTGTCAGCAAAAAAGAAGCAGTTCAGAACATTTCAACCTGAAGTTCAAGACTTCCAGTTAGGGTTATTATGTTTCTGTATTATTTTCTTAAAAGTAAGGTGGTAATTTCCCAATTATTATAGAGGTCTCCACTCTTTTACCCTTGTAACCTTTTGTTAAAATTGCATCTCAGATTGTCTAAATCTGAGTGCTCAACATGTTACATATCAACTCTTAATCATCAACTGTTATGGGCTAGGCCTTTGGGCCAGATGGGGCTTTGGTGGCCGGCATGCTACAGTATCCATGAACAGTACCCACGACTGTAGCATTGCAGGTTAGGGTTAGTTAGATATAATAGTACCGGATTGAGATTCTATTTCTTAGGGGTAGTAAGCCTCTCTATTTAAAGAGAGGAATTGTATCAATCAAAGGCAAGCAAGAAGAACCCTAAAAGTAGTCAGAGCCTCCAAGGGAGAGCGACGAATAGGTTCTTCGGGCTATCCCTAGATTTACCATATCATTTGGTATCAGACTAGCGATCCTGTGTTAGCCTGTGCCTTCCACCATTGTTTTCTGCCTTTGCCCATCTCTTGCTGATCATGAGAGAATACATCACCAAAGCCGACCTTCAAGTTCTTGTTGGGAGAGTCACCACTGCGATCGATTCCATCATCGCATCCATGTCGGCATCATCTGCCCCGACGGCAACAGCAACGGCCGCGGCAACCGTGATTGCGCCAGCGGCAGCCGTTGCCGCGCCACCAGCAGCGCCGCCTGCGACTCACCATCGCCGAGATCCTCGCCACGCTCGACTCCATCACCGCAGCTCCACTAGCAACCGTTGCAATACACCTGCCGGCCAAGTCTGCAACAACCGCACCTCCAACCGGGACATCACCTGCTCCGGCCGCTGTGACAGCACCACCTCCGTCTGCAGCACCCATGGCGAAGCAGCTGCCGTCAGGCGGCGACCTCGCCTCGCGCTCGCTGCTGCAAGCTGCGCATCGCGGCCGCGGGTCGGAATCGGAGTGCGAGCGCGACGACGGTGAGGAGGAAGACTGCATCAGCGCCCTCCCCGACCCGCTCCTCGATCGGCTAGGGAAGATCACCCGTCCCGAGCTCACCCGGATCGAGATCCGCATCCGGACCAAGAGGGACGACGACGGGATCTCCACCGCACAGGTCTCCTCGCTCCTCCACGCCGCCGCAGAGCACAAGCCGGCCGAGCTCATCTTCGACGTCGGCGGAGGGAACGACGACCCCCTCCTCTTCGAGCTGCCCTGCTTCCCGCTGGTCTCCGCCATGTACCTCCAGATCTGGGGCCGCAACTTCCCCTGTCGCCGCCGGCGGCCGGCGCCTTCGTCAAGATCGACTCTCTCTTCTCATCGCCACCAGGTGTAGCCTCTACGGCACCAGCGTCATGGAAGATCGAGTTGGCCACACCAGCATCTACTGCCATCATGCGAAGCTACAAAGACCTTCAGTTTAATCGATGTGAGCAGTTCTTTCGAGCCCAAGGACCGGAGGAAATTTTATCTCTTCGAGCTTTAGGATGGAGTTCTCCTGCATCCCTTGATGGTGGATAGGGTCGAAATTTATTTTTAGTTATAAATAAAGAAATATTGCCGAGATGTAAAAGGCTTCTTTCAGAGTCGTTTTAGGCTTCGTTTGCACCTTGAGTCTGTCTACAGCTCGAGGATGAGCTGCTCAAAAGGAGGGGTGAAGTGTTATGGGCTAGGCCTTTGGGCCAGATGGGGCTTTGGTGGCCGGCATGCTACAGCATCCATGAACAGTACCAGTACCCGCGACTATAGCATTGCAGGTTAGGGTTAGTTAGATATAATAGTACCAGATTGAGATTCTATTTCTTAGGGGTAGTAAGCCTCTCTATTTAAAGAGAGGAATTGTATCAATCAAAGGCAAGCAAGAAGAACCCTAAAAGCAGTCAGAGCCTCCAAGGGAGGGCGACGAATAGGTTCTTCGGGATATCCCTAGATTTACCATATCATCAACTGCATTCTTATCGTTCCATTCCAGATTTCATCCTTTAGAATACGTTGTTGCATCCTTCAATGAATGGGCTGATGTTTTAGGGTATCTTTTCGCATGTGTTTGTTTGCATGATATATGACCAAAGTTTTTTGTTTCAAGTATGTGCTTCAATTTAGGAGCTGAGGGATCCTTTATGGTGCAAATGTTTATGCTTTACATTTCTGTTCATTGAAGGGCTTGGGTGTAGCGAGAAGGATTGATGAAGCATTCGAAATATTGGAATCAATTGAGAAAGATTCTTCGATTGGGAGCCCCCGACTCTCTCCTCATCTTATTTGTAGTTTTCTAAATGCTCTTATTGAAGCAGGTTGGTGCAAAGTTAATATTTTAACCTTCATGTAATAGTACAGATGTTTGAGGACAGTACTCTCCCCATCTTCTTTGTGGTTTTCTAAATACCCTTATTGAAGTTGGTGTCCCTGTAATAGTACAGATGGTTGAGGGTTCCTTGCATTCCTGGCATCAGAATAATTCACCTCTATCCTGAACAGTTTTATTCTTGATTGAGCAGTGAATTTGAAAACCCAACTTAGAATCAGAACATCAATCAAGAAAACAAAGTTTACTTGCCTTATCAAATATTAATGCAAAAATACAAGTCATCGGGTCTACATGATCCCATGTGGTGCTCACAAAATACAGAGTGTCGGTCTGAGTGAAATGTGCAGATACTAACTAATGTAATGTAGTTGAAAACCTGAAATAAGATAATAAGATGAGTAATCACTAAAGTATTAACCCTGATTACTTACGACCTGGGTATATTTGTTTTCATTGTTTCATTCCCAATGAATATGTGAGACTAAGTTTGAGCAGGTACTGGTCAACTGTCCTCATTACATTTTGGTTAAATTACTATTCTGTAGCTACAATATTCTACAAAATACTGTGTAGCTGGCTATTTTCTGATGGAATTAAACTTCAACTTATCCAGGAGACATGAGGCGCGCCAATGCTCTTGTCGCCCGTTTCCGCAAAGTCCTTTATGAAGGTCACTCTGTCTTGCTGTACAACTTATTGATGAAGGTACAATGTGACTGAGTTTCACTTTACTGTTAATATGGCCATTTTTCGTTTTCAGAGACACCACTGAAATTACAAAAAAAAAATCTCAACTGAACATACTCCAGGGATACATTAAGAGCAACTTTCCTCTTGGAGCTTTGACTGTTAAAGATGAGATATTGCGTCAAGGGTTGAAGCCTGATAGATTGACCTACAATACCATCATTTCTGCCTGTGTAAAATCGGCAGAGATCGATAAAGCTATCCAATTTCTTGAAGATATGAAGGTGTCACACAAGTGTTGGAAAGGCCAGTTTTAGTCACAAAGTTGTTTCGGTATACAAGTAATTGCATTGTGTAACGTAAATGAGTTGATTATATTATAATGCAGGAAGAAGCTATTAGGGAAAGTAATCCTGAACTCCTTCCGGATGCTGTTACCTACACAACATTACTTAAGGTGTGTTTCCTGCTAGTGCTCAGCAGTTTGTTTCATGTCTTGATGATAACATATATAGGCATTTGGCTACACTCTAGTTCCTTTTTACATTATTACTGGAGAGCGCTACTGTAGTGTCTCTTACACTGCATCATTTATTTTATTTCCATGACAGAAAATAATAGCATCTACTCTCAACTTGTTTTGTTGATGACTTGACACTGTTAGGGAATGATATTAAAGTGTTTTTTCATTACTTCATTTATTGCTCTTGAGAATGCTTCATCATCATCAGAAAAGAAGACATTGTAGAAAAATGTGCTAGAGATTTAAAATCAAGAAATATGATTGAATTTCTGAAGAATGCCTTTGACCTCTTTTATAAGTAGTTTGATCGCCCTTTCTGGTTGCTATTGTTTTTATTAGTTCTTAATTTTACAAGTTATTGAAGCATGCTGCAGGGTTTAGGAAATAGCCGGGACCTTCATTCAGTTTTGAATATTGTTGTGGAGATGAAATCTTCACTGCTTTCCATTGATAGGACTGCATACACTGCTATGATAGATGCCTTGCTAGCTTGTGGATCCATTGAGGGTAAGCTCTATATCATCTTTTTAATGGCACAATTTTGCTCTAACACTGCATTGAATTTGGAAGTTGTAAAATAACATCAGTGTCTCACTAAACTAAGAACTAACAAGTGATCCAGCACTCACTTTTCATCCTCACATTTGTTTTTTTTTCCCAATTGGCACATATTTGCAGTGTTACAAGCTAAGCTTCTTTTTACTCTTTACATCCCAGTTTCCCAGTGGCACAACCAATCTAATAAAATACCTAAGATGTTGGAGCTTTTCTTGGTCTCTGGTGTTTGTGTGAACATTTATAATAACTTCACCAATGTGTCTACCTGGGATGTACATTATAAATCATCATATACAGGGATTATACATGTTAATATCCTCAAACAATTCACACTCATACTTCATGTTAATATATGTGCACCTAAAATATTTGTGAAAAACATGTTCATATGTGGACTGTGTAAAAAAGAAAACTATAAATGACTATACATATAATAGCTTGAAAGTATAAATTTATTGGATAGTTTTTTACTGTGCAATGTAATGTACAGACTAACGTTAGCTGTACTACAGTTGACTGTAGAAACTCTCGGTCTTTGTTTAAGTGAATATACATGTAGATGAGGCAACCAAAATCCCCATACTGAGAGAAAAGCTGTACTGTTTCATATGTTTTTCTAGATCATGGATGGTGAGAGGGAAATATGTTTATGTGATAAACTCTTTTGCTTACTACATTTCTGTACTAATATGCTTTCGACCTTTTTGGTGGTTATCATAGGGGCCCTTTGCATTTTTGGTGATATAATAAAGCAGGCTGGCAACAACAAAGATCTGAGACCTAAACCTCATCTTTATCTTTCAATTATGAGAGCTTTCGCTACCAGAGGCGATGTTGATATGGTCATGAGACTGAACAAGCGCATGTGGCCTGACTCAGTTGGATCCATTAGTCGTGCAGCAAAAGAAGAGGCACATGAGTTATTAATGGAAGCTGCTATAAATAATAATCAGGTGGACATGAAAGCCTAGGATGAAATTATGCTCTTTGGCAATCTGATTTGGATTCATATATATGCAATGCCTTGGCTTGTTTGGTATTGGTTTTGCTAAATTTGAGTAGTATAGGCAGAATTGTAAGTCCTTTGTGATTTATATGCATACTTACTATAGGTAACAAAAATACAAAACACTAGTGCGCTTTTTTGTTGGGTGCTTGCTGTTGTGCAACTATGACATTATTGATCAGCCTTTCCAACAAAGTATGTTGTCATGTGGTATCAATCAGTAAATTATTCACTGTCTAGCTCATATGAAGAGGTGAGATAAATTTCTTGTTGAAGTGTTTTCCTAGGTTGAAGAGACCTCATTGTGCTGCTACGTCTTTTCCCGTTTTTCGGATGGCAATCGATGGATACAATTCAATACACAATTCTGAATATGATCTTATGTAAAGTTCGTATTATATGAGGTAAAAAGTATAGGGGAACTAAGGTTGTAGAAATGAAAGATCCACTCATCAGTTAAACTGCCTATCAGATTCAGGTAGCTGCACCATGCACATGATTATGCTTTTCTATCTGGATTATTGCGCTCCTGAATGTCTATCTTTGCTTAGTCTTAATATTTTCAATATCTAGATTATTGTGCTCCTGTATGTCTGACTTTGCTTAGTCTTACATTTTCAATAGGTCGTGCCCCCATGTACTTATAGCTCCCTGATTAAATCTTTTCAGATAGATTTGGCTCGAGGGCTTCTAAGAAGAATAGTGAACGAGAAGGAATGTTTCTCTTGGACAAGTAGAGTAGGTCTGGTATGTTTCTTCTCTTTGGATGTTCTCTCTTACATACTATATGCTTCATTCCTGGAGCAGAACTATGGTCCCTTTTCTTTTGCATGATTCTGTTAACAGTGTAGTTTGTATTCTTTCTTATTTTTGCCATCTTAATCTATCTCTTATTCCTCTACCCCTCCTTTACCCGACGCCTCAGCTAACAATTGTACATGCTTGAAATAGCTATTAAGAATTTCTTTAGTGGTTTTTTATGTAATGCTAGCTTTCTGACATGAACATATCTGCTATTGGCATGTGTCTTGTTGCTACTTGATTTTTAAATGCATGCATATGAAAGCTATTTCAGATTCTGTGCTATTGTTACTGCTTTCTTTATGCATCTAGCTATACCACAGTTATGGTGCCCGGTTTGTATATTAGTACAGTATACAGTTCTAACTGTGGGACCACTTTAACTGAAGGGGCTGCTGGCTTTAATTAGATGGGAAAATTAGAAGGTCCAGTCTGGCCACTGACGTGATTTCCTCCCATTCTAAATTTGTAAATGCCTCATTTTGCTAAGTTGTTGTGGATCGAAAAATTGAAATAATACTCTACTGGAATCTATGTGCATTGGAGATTCATAACATCACTCATGTAAATTTCGAAACTTCAAGATAGGTTAATACAATAATACTTCTTATTGGCCACGGAATATCAAGTCTCCACCCATAATAATACTCCTATTACGGGTGGTGACTTAAGTACTCCATATGTCGGGGAATTCTTCCATCTCATTACTCCCTCCGTTCTATGAAGACCGCAATTCTGTTTTTTTTTCCGGACAGATTAATATCATTGGCAAATGACCATGGTACCCTTGTTAATTGTCTCAATTGCACTGATTTAGGCATGGAAGTTGTTACTGCATGCAGATAATTATCTATTTAGAGGGATAGACATGCAGGTATTGCTAGGATTGCACTCTTTTGTGGGATTTGTTTTCTCTTCATACTTATAAAAAAAAGGAATTGCACTCTTCATGGGACGGAGGGAGTACTTCATATTTATGTGGTGTGAAACATCATGTCTTGGTTTATTGTGTGGGAAAACTTGCCAGCTTATAGTCTAGTTTAAATGGAACTGGTTTGTCAATTTCTGAAGATAAAAGTCCCAGCAGGTTGCTATACACCAAGTATCAGATGAAGACCTGTGAACTGTAGTACCTGGGATCTTTCTGGTCACTTTTGTTTTCTTTCTTATGCAATGCCAGCCTAGCTTCTGAATTACAGGACTGACATGTAGTTGGCAATATCTGCTTCATAATGGTTCTCATATGTTGAAATGCATGGAGACCTAATAAAAAATAAATTGTCGCATGTGGTTGTCTATCTGGATAGATGAACTGGAAATTCAATTTGATTTTGGGACTAATGCCAGGATCTAGGAGCATATGCCAAATATCTATGTATCTTTTGCCAGTTTTTACAGACTTGAATGTACTGTTTCTTTGTTGTTGCTAACAGGTTGCAGTTAAAGTTGAAAGCTTATCTGGATTCACCAACTCTCTTCTAAGGCCCCATGTATTTCCACAGGTGGTCTGTTTTACATTGTTATCTTGTATCCCTTTCATCACTTTACTCTGCATGTTCAAATCTGAAGTTCTGCTCATTGCAATTGTAGATTATCTTAAATGAACCAGTTGAGAAGTATATGGTTCCATTTCGAGAATCTCGACCATTACCTGCTGACTTAATCTTGCGGAAGGCTGTGATGCGGTTCTTGAAAGATCGTGTAGTTCCTCTTGTGGATGATTGGGGAGGTTGTGTTGGAATTGTTCACCGTGATGATTGTACCAAGGTACGCTGCGCTGTCTCCTTCAATCCGCGTCAGCAAGATATTTGTCGATCCTTGTACGCAAGCTAATGAAACGGTTGGCATTGTTTTTAGCGACAGGGACCATGATTTGACAAACCAGAGAGTTTAGAGATTCCCTTTTTGTCACGTTGGTTTCTTCCCGTTTCTATGAAGGAAAAAGAAAACAAGATGACATAACTGTGAACATGATGGTTCGTGTAATTATGGTCAATCATAGGGTGATATCAACACTTTGCTACTAAAAAGAGCTCAAATACATCTTTCTCTAAGAAAAGAGTGAAGTGCATAATGTTTATTTATTGTGCAGAAGTGCATAATATTTGGCTAGAATGATTCTTACCACTGTAAAACATCATAGCAGGCTACAATAAACATCATAATAATTGATATTTCCAGCGCTCCTGACTAACTTGATTCTCCTTTTTTCTTTCAGCTGGATGCTCCTCTGCTTTCGATGTCAAGAGGACCACCGCTGTGCGTGCCTACTTCAACAACCGTGGAGCACGTCATCGATCTCCTCCTCAGAGAGAAGTCCGAGATGGTGGTCGTGGTGAAAAGCGGTAACATGTACGAGGGCAGCTACACATCCAGCTCGAGGCCCCTGGGGGTTTTCTCTCTCTCCATCCTGTGGAACTTCACCGGCGACTACTCATCCGACATCCACGACGCCGGCGTCCCCCGTGTTCCAGCACTCAAGCAAGACGCTGAAGCCTGCAACTGCGGCTGATTCCGAAGCTAGTTTTGTGCGGCGCGCGTTTCTCCTTTTCCCTTACAGTGACACCGGATCCTAACAGAACAGTGGTGTAATGGTCCTATCGTTTCCAGTTCGACAAGCGGAGCGAAAAAGTCGTGGCCAAGGAAGCCGCTAGGCTTGATCCTGACCTGTGGATGAGCATGATGTTTTCTGATGCACGGGAGCAAAAGTGACAGTGGACCCGAGATTCTCGCGCAGCCTTCGGTTGAGGGCCGGCGCCCGCCACCGCGCCGGGATGGTCCTGGCCTCTCCCCGCTCTCACCACTCACCAGGCTGCGGAGATGGACCCTTGCATCTGCCATTCTGCCCTTGTCGCGGCTGGCCGGGGACCGACCGAGAAAAGGCGAAGGTAATCGGTCTGCAAACATGTTCAGTAATTAGTACGGTGCGCTGCTGGTGGGGGTGAGATCCTCGTGCACTGTTTTCTCTGGGCTTTATATTGACGTGCACTGTTTGCTCTGGGCTTCATATTGACGGCGGACAGGTGTCGATGAACGTCGCGACAGCGCATGCTATGGCTAGCTTTTCACTGTCTGCCGGAAGTTGCATGTGCAGCTCGAATAACATGCATTCTGGTCACTCGTATTCCCTGACCTACCTTTTTGGCTGCTATACATCACCGTGACTGTAGGTTTCCAAGAAATTTCCGGAGGATTGTAGGTAGGCGGGCCTAGATGCTTCTGCCCGTCAAAGTGGTTGTGGGTCGGGTCGGAGGGTCCATATATCCACTGTATGCATGCTATACCTGCTGCAGATTAGGTTGGCATAGGTGCAGACCTGGTGCTTAGCTTACCCTCCTCGGTCCAACAGCACGTAGCGCTGCTGCCACCCCGGCCCGTTCCCGCCGGCGTACGTGCGTCAGGGCTGTGGCAAAGCCTGGCACAGCGCGCCGCAGGGCGGGACGCACTCGGCCACCCTACCCACCCGTGCCCAGGAGCGAGGCAGTAGCTGTGAGCAGGTCCACCTTGCTCGCCCGCCCCAAAGGGCAAAGGCCCATGAGAGAGTTGCATGCACGGTCTGTTTGTGTCCACAGCCGTACTTGCTTCGTACGTGAGGCCCCCTCGCCGACCTGCAGCCACTGGGGCTCGTACTCGGTGGCCGCCCGGCCGGCTGATTGCTGCCTACCTACGATGCACAACTGCGAGGCGCATGCATGCAACTAGCTTTCTCTGCAGGGCATCCAATTGGGGGAATGCAAGGATCGATATGATCGTACATATGGTCCAAGCGCCAATAGGAGCTCATGTGAATCGGTGCATATATGCCTTTCTTAGCACCTACGATGGATGCAGATTCATGAATCATGGGAGAGGTGCGGTTCCCTGGGCTACCTGCTGCTCGCTGGAAGCACGGGATAGTTGGTTCCTCGCTTCGTAGGTTGGGTGTTATGGGTACATCGATCGGCGCCTTGGGCTTATCTGTAAGCATGGAATAACTGGTTTTTCATGTATATCTTTAGTCTAATAGTTTAGGATCGTAACAAGTCCTATAATGCATGATTTTTTATCTATCAATTACCCAAATTTACTCTGCAAATTGAATGGGTATGAGGATTTGCGGGGCTTACCTCAGTGCCCCGATGTAGAGGGAGCTCCAGGGAGGCTTGCTGGCCGGTGGAGGAGGCAGGAGAGGCGGTGGCAGAGCAGAGGCGGTGAGATATTCATAAGAGCCACCTACAATAACATTTGGACACTTTACTTTTACCACTCAAGTGCAAACTTTGATCTATCCATGCTTTTCGGTTAAATTTCTCCGTGATGACAAACTTCTTGTATCAAAAGAGACTTCAACTATTAGGTCAAAATAACCCATACCACCTTCCAACCGGGTATATTTATGTTCACAGTATATTTATTTAATTGATGTTGGCACTCTTTTATGTGAGTCTGATAAAAGTTACGAATTGTAATAGCATCATATTATGCCAAAGCTACTATTTTGAGTAAAGGCTCGAGAACTGTCGTGCATGATTTTATCCTCTTTAGTACAAAAATAAAGGCTTGCTTGCACACCTTATTTGTACATACTACTCTTGTCGATGCAAATTATAATTTATTTTGGCTTTTCTAGATATATAATTTTTTTCTAGATATACATTATGTTTAGATGCATAACAAAACTTGGAATCTACAAAAAATGAAAATAACTTATAACTGAAAATGGATATAGTATTTGTCTTCGGCGTGTCTCGCATGCGCATGATGAGTGACTGCGAGCCTAAGTGTGGTGGTTGTTGCCCTGCTGCACATACAACTGCAGCTTGCCCAAACAAGTAATTTCTCCGTTCTAAATTTTTATTTGTTATTGACTTTTCTCGATGTTTGACCTTTCGTCTTATTTAAAAAATATGCAAGTATTATTTATTTTATTTGTGACTTACTTTATTATCAAACATACTTTAAACATTATTTATTATTTTATATATTTAAACCAATATTTTTAATAAGATGGATAGTAGAAAAATCAACAACGAATGCGATTTAAAACAAAGGAAGTAGCTAGGCAAGCAGCTAGCAGGCACCCCGTGCGTGCGCACACGTACACCCGCCTGCCGGCCGGTCGGCTGGCGGCTGTTAGCCCAAGCCTGGCACCGTGGCGCAGAACGACGCCCTCGCCCACCCATGCGTGCCACCGCATCGTCGCAGCACAGGATCGGAGCCCCCCTGCCCCGGCCGGCACAGCACTGGGGCTCCTTGTACCCGGCCCGGTGGCCGGATGGGCGTGGTCGCTGGGGCTCGCTGGCTGCGTGAGCATGCATGCAATATATGCCTGTGCACCAATTGGGGTGCAGATCATGTCGGCGGGCCGTATTTGTATGGTCCATGCATGATGGCGACTGTGAATCCATTGATGCCTTTCCGTGCATAAATGAATGCTGGTCGGCTTTTCTGGCATCATTTTATTTGTGGCTTTTGATTTTTAATTTGGCGGTACAGCAAAATACAATTCATATAAAGCTTACTTACTAACTTGATGTGAATCCCACGATGTTTTCTAGATAAAAGCGTAGCAAATAAACGTAACTATGCGTTGCCATAGCTTAATATAATGCTGGCAAGCTTTGTGTGAGCAATATATGGCTCACAGAAAGGATGCATGATGTGTTATTTGATAAATATCAACCAGAAACTTTCTCACGGGCCTTGTTCAGGCCGGGGAGCACGCCGTTTTTCATCTTTGCCTCCCACTGCACGGATGGCCATTTTCTCTTAAGAATTGGGCAGTAATGTTTGAACTCTTCATATGTACTTTAATTACATACATGTGGTTGGGTGTTCGATGACTCTAATTACTCTTTTGCAATAAGGTGGACAAAACAAACTTGATCGACCCCCGTCGTCGCGCGTACACTGCTCCAGTACTGCAAAGTTGCCCATGTGTCGATCTCCTAGTCCTTCAGCACGGGCCCTCGTGGTGTTAGCCAGACGCCAGTAGGGCAGTAGTAGCTAGGCTCATCAGCTCGCTACCCATTCATAGCACCGCCGCAGAAGGCAGTCCCGGATCACGGATGCATAGCTCATTTTTGCATCAATAGCTAGCCTCTCGCCCATTGCTAGCTCGATCTGCGCGCACTGCCTGGTCTATGGCAGTTTAATTAATTCGCCGCAGGCCGGGCAGGTCGCTGGCTCGTGCTCGGCGTCTTGCCAGCCGGCCAGCTTGGTTTCGCGCCGCTGCCCGCTTTCTCTGCACCAATCGATGGGTAGATGGATCGTATAATGATGGGAGCTCAGCTGTGAACTGTACGTGTGGTGCACGTCTTTGTTCTGCACCAATGGATGGGGAGATCGAGGCCGAGATGCCATGGGCTGCTGATGGAAGAATGCTACTGCCGTTGCTGTGTGTTTGGGCACTACACTCGTGAATCATTGTGAATCTGAAGTCTGAACTCTCGGCTATTGGATGGATGCATGGCGCAATGGTCGCCTACTGCAAAACTCCACGTTCGTCGTTGTACATAAGTACCAGCCATACAAGAACCGGTACTAGCGCATATGGTTAGTACCGGTTCTGCAGCACGGTACAATGCCCGTGGGGCACTTTAGTACCGGCTGTAGCCACCAGCCGATACTAAAATGCTCCCACACCGACGCGCGCGTCACCCGCGCGCCAACGGCTAGTTGGCACTTTAGTACCGGCTGGGGGCTCCAGCCGGTACTAAACTGCCTCCGGGACATTTAGTACCGGGCGGGGGGCTCCAGCCGGTACTAAGTGGCCAGAAATATATAGTACCGGTTCTTAGAAATATATAGTACCGGCTGGAGCCCTCAACCGGTACTAAATATTCTCCTATATATCCGGGGCCTTCTTCCTCCCCGAGAGCTCAAGCACCAGAACTTGCTCGAGCTCTCTCCTCTTACTCCATGGAGTGTTAGAGGGGAGGTGCTGCCCATTTTTTTTCAAGAACCAAGGATTTCACTCATCTAAGTGCACCAAAGGTTAGCAACTTCATTCTCTTCTCTTTCATACTGTTTGCGCTTTGTTTCCTCCATTATAGTTAGAGATTTCGTAGTTTTTTTGAGGAAGGGAGAATGAGCATGATTTTTTATCTAGACATTAATTGGAGATATGTAAACTTGATAACTTTAATTAAGGACAACGCTTATTTGATTGCTTGCATGTGGTAAATTATTAGAGTGATTTTTCAATTAATTTCAATGGACACGATTTTTGTTTATTTATATATTATTTAACTTTAATTATAGGTATTACTATAAAATTGCTAGAAAATTCTAAAAAATAGTAAAAATTTCTAAAATATAGTTGAGATTACTAGAAAACCCTTCATTATTTATTATTGATTATATATTGGTTTGTTTTGTATGAGGCACTAAAAATTTATAAAAATTCAGGCTTGTAGGACTGTAAGTGGGAGAGCCACGTGTATATGGTGGTGAGGTGGGTGAACGTGCCGGTGTCGTGCCAAAGTCCAGACCATGTGCAAGGTCTGGACTTTGGCAGACACCAACACGTTCATCCGTCTCTGGGACACCGTATCATGAAGGAATGATATCACCAAGTTACCTGTTGAGTCCAAACATCAGGGCTTCCCCCACTAATATAGATGCTTCGTTCTCACCATATGTTGGGCACATGGCATTCTCAACATTTCCATTGACCATTTCCATTTTGGAAATTATTTTGATGATTTTTAGTAAATGGTATATAGTTGATATGAAAATATTGCAATTTACATAATTTATTAGGAAAATAATGCCGAGACAACGCTAGAGAGCTAGTCATGATGGACAGTCCACGCAAAATGTATTGTCGCACCTTCCCCCGTCACCGCAGCCACACCATCCTGGACCAATATTCGATAACCTCAACTTCATTCCTGTCAAGCCTAACAACCGCCGGACTTGGGTATGAGATCCTATATTTAATACTTGTAAGACTACAATCATATATTGATTATTATGTCATATTGATGATATATTCTTAATTTATATGTAAAAAAGGCTATTGATGCAATGCAATGGTTCAAAGATCTAGTAACTCACGTCAGTGGCTTTCGTCCTATGGTGGTGAGAGATAACAGCAGTAGATATTATGGGCGTTATGTGGTTTCTATTGCACTTGAATAATGTGCCTTGCACGACCCGAATTCTAGTGATACTGTTATTTTTCACATCCAATCAGGCTCATACCCGTAAGAATATGTTGTTGCATGTGATGCCGTGAGGAAGGCACTGAACAGATGGAAACACATACGGGGCATGTTATGCCGCACTATAGTTTCTTGAAGATCAAAGCTCTTGATCTCAATGAGCCAAACATCACACAGGTTCGAAAAAGGATTTCACCTCCTTATGAATTGGTTTGCGTAAGTTACTATACCTTTGATTTTTTATTTCAAATTATGTCTTTTTACAAAATGTCAATTGTACTCTTATTTGTTACTACATATGTCTCGTGTATATATAGAACACCCTGAATTGTGGATTCCTACAAATAGAGTATGGTTTGGGAGAAGTGTTGCACCAGATTCTGCCACCTTTGGGATACTCATTCGCACGACCATATTCAAGTCGAGTATAAGGTGGTTTTCAATCATCAGTAACCTTGATCTCAACACAAGGCCCGTTGACAATATACAAGGAGACTTTAGATGCACCATATAAGGTAAATGATAGTGCATTAATATACACACTAGACTATCTGGACAGGTATCTAGGGATTGCCATTTTGGATATAAATTATTCTGTCTACCTTGCGAGGCTTCGTAACGTAGAACCTTAGTACGACTTTGATCATGTAAGACCTTAGTACCTTATATGTGTTATCAGAATGATATTGTAAGACCTTAATAATGTGTGTGATGATGATATAGAAATCCCTTTAGATTTAATACAAAAGCAAATCATATCTCATAGAGTCACAAGTGACTGTGTGGTGTAGTGGAGAGGAGGCTACGCGTGGGCTGGAGATAAGCAGTTCGAACCCAGTGAACGCATGTGATGCATATTTCAACCAAAAATGCTACCACCTTAGGGGTTGGAACTGTTTGTGGTGGCTGGAAATCGATTTCTAGGGGCGGTTCATGGCTTCACCTGCACTTGGAAATTCATTCTAGGGTCGGGTCATGGCCATAGCAGGGGCGTCTCCAAGTCCGCCTCTTTAAACAACTATTTCTAGCCGCAAAAAAGGGACGGATGTCGGAGCAGCCCCTGCAAATAGGTTTCAGCGTGCTCCTAAAAATCTTGTTTTTTGTTGTAGTGCAAGTCCCTTTTAATTGAAATATTAACTATTTCTCATGAAAATATTTTTATCACAATTTATGCTATGTACTACACATGACCAACCCAAAACGCTTTTCTTGAAGGGGCCTACTATTGATTAATAGGATTGTAAATTTTCTTTCATTCACTTGATGTTTTTCTGTCAGCCAGATTTAAATAAAACAGTCTTCTCCTTCAGTTCTCCTCCCTCCGGTTTTAAATATACTAATCTATCAACTCATACTTCTAGACAGGCTAATAATTTTAAGAGACATACGTATTAAAAATTCATAAAACAAAATAATTAAGGACCCATAGCTAACAATCAAAATTATTTATCTTGTTCTAACTCAATTATCAAATATTCTAACACAATATTTGTATGATACACACTTATTCTATACAACATCATCGTTTGTTTGACATGTACTCACTCCATCCCAGTATAAATGCATTTTTAGGTTTTGAACACCAAATTAGTTATAAGGTCAAATGACATTAATAGGTGACAGGCAGCCTCGTTTTTGGTGCAGAAGGAACAAGCCGGCCGTGCGGAAGATACGAGAGTCTGCGGGAGAGGACATGTTATTTGGTTTAGAATTTTTATATCAAATGGGCCCCATGAATAATGAATGGTGCACGACCACATATACTCGTGCAGGGGCTCAGGCTTTGGGACCCATGAGAGCACCGAGGAGTACTCCCTATTGATGCGATTATTTTGGGAAAAATTTTGAATCATAGAAATGCACTGAAAACATGACAGAGGGAGTATTTAATTGGACACTTAGTTTGAGCCAATGGTATAATTTCTCGGATCTGATCTTGTAACGCATATCATGAGGATTAATCTGAATACTCTAAAATAAGTGTTCATTTACTAATAGTAAGGTCCTATTTGGATCCATCTAGCTAATCCGTTAGCTGATTAGCTAGAATTAGCTGAGTTTGAGCATATAATTGCATAATTGCTTTTTAGCTAGCCAGAAAGACATTAGCCGAGGATTAGCTGGTCTCATTTGGATTCTCTCCATGTAAAACTAGCCAGCTATGGTGGATCCAAACAGACCCAAGATAAGATGACCTTGTCGATGAGTTTTGCTCCCTCACCACAAGTGACACCCACGGTGCATAGAGATTCCCTTAATATACCCACAGTCTAAGCCCAACATTGGTGAACTCTCTCCAAATCCTCTCCAAAACTAGTAGAGAAACCACTTTCCATCCTCCACATCTGTCCTAGATAGCTTTGGGCCTAGGACTAATGCTGGGATTAATCTCGGGTGTATTTTTTAGGGGAGTCGGATGCCCTTGAGTCACGGTTGGTGTCACCAACGAAACTAAAAGTGACCATCGAGTCATTTTGTTTTTACAAACCGGAACTAAAGGGTGAGTAGTTTTAGTCCAAGTTGGTTTTGCCACTTGGAACTAAAAGTTATTATGATACATGGCGGTATGGTATAAACAGTGACACAGGATGAGAGGGGGGAAAGGGTGACTGAGGGTACGGCGGCTCACCTTGGCTCCGGTGGCAGTGCCGGAGTCTGGTGAGTCCAGAACCCCGGCGCCTATCATGGAGGAGGATCGAGTCATGGTGAAGGAACACATGCATCAGGAGACCACGGTCGTGCTGGCATCCTCGGCGCGGGCAAAGAAGGTTATTCATGGCATCGGGGACTACAAGGATCATGATTTTGGGCTATTGGAGAGAGCGGCTCGGATTCAGAGGACGAAGATGATGAACAGTCATGTGGGACTCCGGGATCAGTCGTATTCATTGCCACGCCAGAGCTTTTGGAGAGAGCCCAGCAGGCCGGATTCATGCTCCCACAAATCTATCATGCAGAGGAGGAGCTGGACATCAGTCCCGGTAGTAGGAAGCCTGGACAAGGGGCTTTGGCAAGGAAGATCATCGACGCGATAGTTCACCAACGGCGGCCGTGCGGTGAACCTTGGCGGGGGGCCCTACCGACGCCGCGAGTGTCGCCGCCTGTCACCCTCGGCGACGCTCTCGCCGGAGCTAAGGTAATTATACGATCAAACTCATTGCTCAATAGTAGTCCTAATGTCATAGTCCCGCAATCTCGTTCTTCAGCCCTACAGTCCCGTTCTTCCCCTCTGGTGAGGCCTCGGCTGTTCCCGGAGAAGGTGAGCGGAAGCTTGAGATATGATCCATGTGGTATTTTCGGGCGGAACTTGAGGGGGCAGCTCGATTCAAATTTTTAAAACCGACTCAAACAATCCGTGCCGACCAAAATCAAATGCACAACAACAAGGCCCAGCCCAAAGCGCATATGGCTCAGCCCGATGGTGTCGTATCGGCCTACCCCGAGTCTGGTGGCTTTCTTCACGCGGACCGGCATCCAATCCCTAAATCCTAGAGTGCTCCACTCAACCACCATGACGTCTTACGGTCACTCATACGTGGAAGTCGTGAGGTTAGCGATGGAGAACGGTGGGCGTGGCGCAGTGAACCGGGGCGGAAGGCACTCAAACGGCCAAAGCAGATTGTTCGGGCGCGGAGGATTCCTGGGGAATTTCCACCCTGGGCATGGCGGCGAATATGCTGGCCGAGGTGGAGGGCGCTACATTGGAGGAGGTCGTGTGGCGGGCGGAGGCCGTTTGGCGGCCGAAATTGTTGCGGTGGCCACACGTAGGCCAATGCTCCGGCTGGTCAGGAGGTTGATCGAGCCAGCACCCAGGGCATGCCTGATCAAGTGACACAGGCAGCATCGACGATGTTCCAACACCTGCTTGCTTCGACCACGACAGATCAAGCGTCGTAGGCGGCCTCGGTAATGCATCAGGCCTTTGCTCTTATGCAAGGAGGTGGGGCAGTATAGGCCAGAGGCAAAGAGGTGATTTCACCAATGGTGGCTGCTGCTCCCAAGCTGGAGAAGCCCTCTATAACCACAAAACCGATTGGTAACCTGGAGGTCCCAGAGTCATCGGCTATGGGGGCGTCCAAGGCAACGGGTAAGCAACCGTAATGTTATCGATGCTATACTAAGGGCCATGCAATGTCTGAATGTACCACTGAATTGTATTGTGAGATTTGTGACAAGCATGACCATTCAAAGGTTTGTTGCCCCCAGTTCAGAACTGTAACACCCAAAAATTGCCTATTTAAAATTTTTAGTAATTAATTGGCATTTATTTAATTTGTTCATAATTAATATAGGTTAAATTAAGTATTTATGAATATTAAAATCAAATATAAGTTGTAGAAATATTTTTGTTGCATTCATGCCGCTGCATTTATTTTTTGTATTGCTCTTGATTCAAAAGAGAATTTAAATTTATTTAAATTCAAATTTGAATCACTTTGCTTGAATCCCTAGAAAAGTTTATTTCAGCCCGAGTCCACTTTTGCTCCTCAAGCTCTCGCTCTAGTTCACTTTCTCTCCCTCCACTTCTGCTCTCGCTTGGCCCATCTCCCTCCCTTCCCCCTCGGCCCAGCCCACCAGCCCCTTTTCCCTCTCCCACCTGGGCTCCTCCCCACCGAGCCGGCCCAGCACTTCCTTCCCCTCCCACCGGCCCAGCCCCACAGCGCCATCCCCCCTCCCCACTCTCATTGGCCGCTAGGGCCCGCCCGTCAGGTCTCTCCCCAACGGCCCAGATCTATCCCCGCCCCAAGTCAAACCAGATAAAAACGGTTAGCCTTGGCATTTATGCTAAAGAGCCCCTGCAAGATTAGGAATTAACCCGCAGTCCACCCCCAGTTCAAAAATATTTACACCTAAGTCCTGTTCTTCACAGAAAACCCCCTGATCTTTTTAAAAATAGAACCCGCAGTCCTAGCTAGGCGCTTTCACGCGTAGGCTCTCGGGTTTTTATACGAAATTAGCCTTTGGTTTTTCACAAACTAGCCCCTGGAACTTTTAAAACATTGCTAGTAGGTCCCTAGAACTTAGAATTAGCATATCTTTTTCGTTTTAGCTCCGATTAGTGTGATTTTTGCGCTCATGTGTTCGTAGTGAAGCGTAGAATATTTATAGAACCTTTATTTGTATTGTTTTATTGCTTGGTGTACTGTTCTAATAGAATATTATTTGTTTGCATGTATTGGTTTGCGTGCTCGCTTGTATGGTGATTCGTGTCCAGTCGGTGAGCTGTACGCTTTGGAGTTCGAGTACGTGGGAGACTTTCCGGAGCAGGACCCACAGCCGCAGCAGCAGTAGCAGCCGTCCTTCGAGGAAGGCAAGTTATAGCACGGACAATCCTTGCTACCTAAACACACTCTTTATACACATTTACTTTCATATGCATGTGTCTAAATTGTTTTCCTATTAAGGTTGTACCTAGTTTGTTTACTCCTATCCTTTGATTACCTTGGGTTAATGCATTTGGGTAGAATCTTTGCTATACGCAGCTACTGTCATTATTATTTAATTGCTAATCTTGACTTAATGGTTCACTTTAACATTTATGATAAAACATGCTTTTTAGCAACTTGGTTTAGGGAGCTAGAGCATGTGCTTCGTGCTTTGTTCTAGCGTCTCTCCGTAAGGTCCGGTTCTTAAAGCGGCAACCCAGGAGCCTGTCAGTTAGGTACCAAGGATTGTCCGTGCTATAACTTGCCTTCCTCGAAGTGCTGTTGCTGCGAGTCCTGCTCCAAAAAGTCCTCACCGAGCTCGAACTCCAAAGCTAACGGCTCACCGACTGGACACGAAGCACCATACAAGCAAGCACTCAAACCAATACATGCAAACAAATAATATTCTATTATAATAGTACACCAAACAGTATAAACAATACATAAATATGTTTTAGAAATAATCTTTGCTTCACTACGAACACATGAGCGCGAAAATCACACTAATCGGAGCTAAAACGAAAAAGATATGGGTTTTATAAGTTCTGGGGACCTACTGGCCATTTTTAAAAGTTTCCAGGGGCTTAATTGAAAGAAAACAGGGACCTAAACATAATTTTGTATAAAAACCAGAGGGCTAACGCGCGAAAATGACTCCCTAGGATGGCGGGTTCTATTCTTCGAAAGTTCAGGGGGGTTTTCCATAAAAATAAGTGCCTAACTAGAATTATTTTTGAACTAAACAGGACCGCGGGTTGATTTGCAAATAGAGGAGGGACTCTTTAACAAAAGAGCCATCGCGGACCGGAGTTGACTGGTACGCGGCCCTTGGATCAGATCTGGACGGCTCAGATTGAAAATGCGAAGGGGTATCGGGGAATCTAATCTGGGCGGTTGGTGGTGGATCCGACGGCTCTAGTGGATGGGGGAGAGTAAGGTCGCCGGCGGGGGAGGTTTCGCGGCGGCGCCGCCACTGCGCGCATTGGAGCTCGTCGGACTTAGCTCGAAATCGAGTTGCAAGGCTCGATTTGCGACGGGGATGGTACCTATGGCACCGGGGCGACGTGGCGAGCACAATTGGCTAGCTCAAGGCGAGGGGGAAACCACGCAGGGGGCTCTCGACGACGAGCAGGGGCTGGCGGACTCCGGCGAGGGGTGCTCGACGCGGTGTGGCGCTAGAGGGCACGAGAGCGAGCGAGGAGAAGCTCAGGATGGCGCTTACCACTTGTCGAGGCCCGGGGCGGTGTCGAAGAAGGTGGAGGGGCTCGGGAGCGGCGAGTCGACGGCGGCCGAATCTCGGTCGGCGGCGCTCGAGCTTGGAGCGAGGGGAGGGTGTCGTGGGGAGCTCAGGGGGGGGGGGGGGCGAAGGTTGGTGAGGGTTAAGGGGGCACTGGTGGGGGTTTTATAGCCCAGGGGGGAGCGGATCGGCGAGCGAGCCCTGGAATCGGCGGCCGGCGATGATCCAGGGGGGGTTCCATCGGGGAGGGTCTTGCCATGCATGGCGCGGCCGGGAAAGGAAGGGGATCGGGGGAGGAAGGTGCGGGGAAGGTTCCTGGGTGGGTCCAGGAGCGCGAGGACCGGCGGGGACGGCTGGCCGGGCGGCGAGATTGGCGGCGGTGAAGGGGGGCGCGCCGGGCGCGAGGAGGAAGAAGGGGGGACCTGACGCGCGGGCCCGGGTTGTCAGGGAGAGAGAAGGAGGAAGGGGGAAGCGCGCGAGCTAGGCCGACTCGGGGGAAGAGGAAGCGGGCCGTGCTGGGCCGGGGAAAAAGAGGGGAGGGGTTGGCCTGCGCTCGGGGAAAGGGTTGGGGGAGCAGGAGCGGCCCGGGAAAGGAGTTGAGGGGCGGCAAAAACGGACTTGACATGGTTTAACTTTTCTAGGGCTCAAACAAAGGCAATTCAAATTTAAATTTAAACAAAATTTAAATTCCAATTTAACTTGCCCACAAACAAAACACAGTGCAATAGCATGAATGCAACAAAAATATTTCTACAACTTATATTTGATTTTAATATTCATAAATAATTCATTTAACCTATATTAAATACGAACAATTAAAATAAAAGCCAATTAATTACTAAAAATTTTAAATGGGCCATTTTGGGTGTTACAAACCTACCCCCCTTAAGATGAATCTCGTCCTCGAGATTCGGATGTGGAAGCGAAGAGTTGTGGATATTCGGTCTTGAGATCCTCTTCTCTTTCCCAAGTTGCTTCGTCCTCCGAGTGCCGGTTCCATTGCACCTTGCACATACGGATGACCTTGTTTCTGGTTACTCTCTCCGACCTTTCCAAAATCTTGACAAGGTACTCCTCGTAGGTGAGATCTTCCTGTATATTCAGCTTATCTATCGGGATCTGCTCCTCAGGTACCCGCAAGCACTTCTTCAACTGAGATACGTGGAACACATCATGCACTCCGGCCAACCTCTCAGGTAGCTCTAGCCGGTTAGCCACTTCACCCATTCGTTCCACTACTTTGAATGGCCCGATGTACCGAGGTGCTAGCTTGCTTTTGACATTGAACCTTTTAACGCCTCGCATCGGTGACACCTTGAGATACACAAAGTCATCGACTTCGAAGGTGAGATCCCTTCTTCTAACATCGGCATAGTTTTTCTGCCGTGATTGTGCCACCTTCAAGTTCTGCCGAATCAGTTGCACTTGTCACTCTACTTCTCTCAGTATCTCTGGACTGAAAACTTGACTTTCTCCAGTCTGGTTCCAGAATAGTGGAGTCCTACACTTCCTGCCATACAAAGCCTCAAATGGTGCCATCTGCAGACTCTTCTGGTAGCTGTTGTTGTACGAGAATTCCGCATAGGGCAAACTTTTGTCCCAACTGACACCGTACTATAGAGCACATGCTCTCAACATGTCTTCCAGAATCTGGTTGGTTCGCTCTGTCTGTCCATCCGTCTTTGGGTGATAAGCTGAGCTGAAATGCAGTTTAGTATTCATGGACTCATGTAGCTTCTGCCAGAAGTGTGACATGAACTGAGTACCACGGTCAGACACTATCCGCTTTGGCACTCCATGCACGCACGCAATCCTCTCCATGTATAGCTCTGCCAGTCTGGCTCCGGTGTAGGTGGTCTTCACTGGAAGAAAGTGTGCCACTTTAGTCAAGCGGTCCATAATCACCCAAATGGAGTCAAATCCTCGCTGTGTGCGGGGTAGACCAGTGATGAAGTCCATACCAACTTCTTCCCATTTCCATTCCGGTATCTTTAAGGGCTGGAGTAATCCGGCTGGTCTCTGATGTTCAGCCTTAACTCTCTGACAAGTGTCACATAGTGCCACATGTGTCGCCACATCACGTTTCAATCCGTACCACCAGAATCTTTCCTTGATATCTTGGTACATCTTGGTGCTTCCTGGGTGAATCGAGTATGCTGAATCATGCGCTTCTCTTAGGATCGTGTCCTTGATCTGCGCTATATCGGGCACACATATCCTCTTCCCGTGCCACAAGGTTCCAAGTTCATCAACTTGGAATCCAGGTGCCTTTCCTAGGGCAACATTCTCCACAATTTTCTTGATCTTTTCATCACCAAGCTGTCCTTTCCGGATCTCCTTTTCAAGAGTCGGTTCTACCGTCATCTCTGTGATGCTGGTCACAAACCCCAGACTCATCTTCTCAAATTCTCGGCTGAGTTCTTCAGGCAGACAATGACCGGTGATCTTGTTCACATAGCTTCTCCTGCTCAGAGCATCTGCCAACAAGTTAGCCTTGCCAGGGTGGTAATGGATCTGCAGATCATAGTCCTTGATCAACTCCAACCATCGGCGTTGCCTCATATTCAGCTCTGACTAAGTGAAGACATACTTCAGGCTCTTGTGATCAGTGTAGATATCACACTTGTGCCCAATCAAATAATGCCTCCAAATCTTCAGAGCATGCACCACAGCTGCCAACTGCAAATCATGTGTCGGATAGTTCTGCTCATGCTTCCGCAACTATCTTGATGCATATGCCACGACTCTCCCTTCCTGCATAAGTACACACCCCAGTCCTAGACGGGATGCATCGCAGTAGATGGAGAAGCTCTTGGCTATGTCGAGCAATACGAGTACAGGTGTTGTTGTCAGCCTCTTCTTCAACTCTTCGAAGCTGGTTTGGCACTCCTCTGTCCAGATGAACTTGGCATTTTTCTCCAATAACGCCATCATGGGTTTAGCAATCTTGGAGAATCCTTCAATGAAACGCCGATAATATCCGGCCATTCCAAGCAAACTCCTGATCTCGTTGACATCCTGAGGCGGGTTCCAGCAAAACCCATCATTAACCTTCTTAGGATCAACTGCTACTCCTCCATTGGACAGCACGTGTCCCAAGAATGCCACTTCCTTCAGCCAGAACTCACACTTGCTCAACTTGGCATATAGCTGATGTTCCCGGAGTCTCTGCATCACCATCCTCAAATGATCTTCATGTTCCTCTTCATTCTTGGAGAAGACCAAAATGTCATCAATGAACACCACCACGAACTTGTCCAGGTATTCCATGAAGACGCTATTCGTCAGGTACATGAAGTATGCTGGAGCACTGGTTAGTCCAAAGGACATGACTGTGAACTCATATAGCCCATACCGAGTGGTGAAGGCCGTCTTGGGTATGTCGGACGGTCGGATCCTCATCTGGTGGTAGCCCGATCGAAGATCTATCTTGGAGAACACACAAGCTCCCTTCAATTGATCGAACAGATCATCAATCATTGGCAGCGGGTACTTGTTCTTGACGGTCACTTCGTTGAGGGCTCGATAGTCCACACACATCCTTTGCGTACCATCCTTCTTGTCCACAAACAACACTGGTGCTCCCCATGGTAAAGAACTAGGACGAATATACCCTTTTTCTAACAAAGAGCTTAATTCTTCCTTAAGTTTCTCCAGTTCTTTCACTCCCATCCTATATGGCCTTTTAGCTATAGGTGCAGTGCCAGGTTTTAGTTCAATAACGAATTCAACTTCGTGTTCCGAGGGCATACCTGGCAATTCATCTAGGAACACATCCGGAAACTCGCACACCACTCGGATGTCCTCCGGGATTGCACCCTCAGCTTGGTTGGTTTGATTGTGTTCTGAAGGACTGGTTGCTTGATACTCCACCTTCTCACCGGACTTCGCTGTCAGTTGCACGGCTCTCTTGTCACACTGGATCAGTGCATCGTATCTGGCTAACCAGCTCATTCCCAAAATCAGGTTGAATTCGATGAACTCCAAGACTATTGGATATACCTCAAAGTCTACCCCCCTTATGGTGATAGTGACATGGGGACAACGTAAGGTGGCTCGTTGTTCCCCACCTAGTGAGCTAACTAGCATGGTGTTTGACATGGGTCTTAGAGCCATTATGTTCTTTTTCACAAATGCAGCAGATATAAAAGCATGTGAAGCTCCAGAATCAAACAAAACAGTCGCAGGAGTTGAGTTGACAGGGAACATACCCACGACCACGTCAGTGGCCCCTTCTACGGTCTCGGCACCCATGTGGTTGACCTTGCCCCTGACTGGGTTCTGTGGGCCTCGGCCTGCTTGAGCTTGCTGCTGGTTCCCATTCTGCCCTTGCTGCTGTCCAACCCTCTGGTTGTTGTTCTGGCCTGTAGCATTCTGGACTCTACGGGGATAGGCATTGGCATAGTGCCCTGGCTCACCACATTGGAAGCACGCCCTCGGGCCCACCGGTACATTGTTGGCGTTGTTGGGACGCTGGGCAGGCCCTTGCTGCACCTGGTTGCGCTGAGCCGGGGCATTTCCAGCTGGCTCTGGAAGCGCTGTTGCTGCGGTGCTTGAGGGTACTGGGGGCGCTGCTAGTTCTGGCCATGGTTGAACGAGCCGGGCTGATCCTGAAAGCGTTGCTGGCTCACCATCTGTTGGCCTTGGGGAGCAGTGAAGCGGGGGCGGTTGTTGCTCCCAAACTGCTGGCCCTGGAACTTCCGCTTCTTTTCCTCCATTTCACGGTGCTTGTGCTCTAGCATCAGGGCGTCGTCCACCAGTTCCTGAAAGTTGGGGAACTTGGCGCACATCAACTGGTACTGCAGGGCATCCTGCAAGCCATCGCGGAACCGGGACTGCTTCTTCCTATCTGTGTCCACGTCCTCTGGAGCATAGCGGTCCAGCTCAATGAACTTGTCACGGTAAGCCGTGACGCTCATCCCTTCCTGCTTCAGTGATAGGAACTCCTTCTTCTTCAACATCATCAGGGCTTCAGGTACGTGGTGCAAGCGGAAGCTGTCATGGAACTCCTGCCATGTGATCTGAGTACGATCGAGGTGAGCGTACTGGTACGAGTCCCACCAGTCCAAGGCTGGTCCTTGAAGCTGTCCTCCTGCGTACAACACCTTCTCCCGGTCGTTGCACTGAGCGATGTCGAGTTGTCGCTCCACTGTCTTGAGCCAATCCACTGCATGCAGGGGATCGGTTGCTTTCCTGAATGTGGGAGGGCGTCCCTTCAGAAATTCACCCCTCCTGTCACGGGGTGGCATGTTGTGCTGTGGCGGATTCTGCTGGTTCTGCTGCATCATGGCCATCGTCTGAGCCATCTGTTTCATCAGCTGGGTTTGTGTGAGCATCATCTGCTCAATGGTGGGGGGTGGTGGTGGCAGTCCACTGGCACCGTCGTTGCTCCTTGTGTTCACCATCTATCATCAGCATGAGATTCCCATAAGTTTTATTGGACAAAACCAAGTAACTCAGGTTTGGAACAAAAGTACTTGAGAATATTGATTGAACTGGTTAAGATAGAGCACAAGATTGATAAAGAGCAAGTGAAGCAAATAACCCCTTCTATGTATTCAATAATATCCTTATGCCTTAATCCAACATCTAGATGGTGGTAGACTTGCGTCTACGCCCATCACAATCATTACAAAAATCCAACTCATACATAAGCATAATGATAATCAAACCAAACATCAAAAGACAATGTTCACACTGACTCGACTCACTGGTTTTTGACTCGACTAGAAAGGAAAACGATGACTAATCGATCTTATTACAGACTCATGGTAAACTCCTAAGGACCCTGCTGGATGGTGGTGCTGGCGGCGGCAGATCCGAAGCGGTGCCTCTTGCGAGGCGGTGACTCTGCACGGTAGTCTGGGCTGCGTGGCGGTGGTGCTCCCATCATCTGGTCCAGCTGCTCCAACTCCTGCTGAATCCCTCTCAGCTGCTCCCTCAGAGCAGCGATCTCATCAGTAGCTGCCTCCAGGTCAATGTTGAGGGTAGCCACAGGTGCCACGGTAGCAGCGAGCCGGGGGTCGTCGATGTCTCTGATGGGGGCGATGGTGCAAGCTGTCTCCCCACTCCTCCTGCGGGGGTACCACCTCTCTGGCCCGTCCTGGATCTCTGCCCAGAACCTGTCCCTATAGTAGTAGAGGGCACGGCGAGCAACATCTGCTATCCCTGCCTCCTGGGTGGATTTCTCACTGGAGGCGTAGAGGATCGACCTCGTCCTGGCAGCTCTGGCTTCGTGGTCAGCTGTACGGATCCTCAGGGTAGTACTCCAGAAGGTGGGGAAGCGGGGGTGCGTCCACCTCTTACTATGGTACTCCATGCCCACGTTGCCTGTGCCGTAGTGGTAGCGGAGTATCTGCCTCAGGCGCCAATGGTAGAAGTTGTCTCCAGCGTCTCTGACAAAGTCCTCCACGGTCCACCTCTGTGCTGGTGCAGGTGGATGAGGTGATGGGGGCTCCTCAAGGTCATCACCCTCGCCATCTGATGGATCATCACCACCGTCTTCATCATCATCATCACCATCGCTGTCATCACCATCTGGGTCTCCGGCAGCATTCCCACCACCTGGCTGAACTGGCTCGGGCTGCTCCTCTGGCTCATCAGCGGGCTCCATCTCCGCCTCTTCTTCTTCCTGCCTCAAACGCTCCTCCTCTTGCATCTCTTCCCACTCCTGGAAAGCATCCTGGTAGGGGGCGCCAAAGTCCATCTCCGGAACACGGGGCAGAAGGTAGCCACAGGTGGACTTGCGGGCGGTCAGCTTCGTGCGAGCCATCTACTGCAGAGAGAAGACAAAGAAAATTTTAGAAAAACTTTGCAAAGGTTTGGGGTAGAGGAGACACTGAACACTATTTTGCAAAACTCAACACCTTTATAAGTAAAATAGTGAAGACTGAACTTGGCTAATACCGACCGTTCTATCTAGGCTGCGATCCTACAATCAGCATGGCTCTGATACCAATCTGTCACACCCGGATTTTCACAAAACCCGAATGCGGCCATATGTGTGCCCAGGAAGTCCACAGAACACATACAGCGAACAAATATGATAAACAAAGTACAAATGCTCGAAATAAAATAGTTTACATTAGAGTATATCATAAATATTTATTACAGCGGAAGTCTATAACTCTTAACTAAAGCGGAGCCGCAGTCCACAGGTAGAGCGCAACTCAGAAGTATGGCAGGTCCTCAGGGAACTCAACAGCAGTCTCCTGATCAGCCCAATCTGTTTATCCATCCGGGATTTTGTTGAATAAATGGCAAGTGTAAGTATACAATTACTTAGCAAGTATAACACGGGTATGATGGCTCAAAGTAGGCTAGACACGGCTTAACTGCATTAGCATTTTTAGTTGGTTCATTTTAACATTTAACAGATTACTACAAGTGAATGAAGCCCGGTTGTAACCCAATTAATAAGCATAAGTGACAATAATCATAAATAATCATAATCTTCTAATATAAAAGGATCCAGGCCGCTCATGACCCTGAGCAAGGCTATCATGATAGATTTTACACTCTGCAGAGGTTTCGCCCTTTACCCACCAGTCGCGTAAAAGTTCAAAGGAACTTTGCACCCAACCACGCACATCAACACTTCCGAGGTGTGACTGCATAGGGACGCTACGGGGTTTTTCACAAGACACCCTAACAAAACAGTAGCCACTATGGTACAACACAGGCAGCATGATCCAAGGCACCGAGATTGACTGACTCTCAGGGCGTAGCGATAAGAGGGTCAATGGCGTCCAGAGCGCGGGCACGCATGCCAACAAGTAAAAGAGCGTGATGTGTGGAGTTCCCATACCACAGGGACTCCCAACACGGGACTGTGCCTGACAAGACATAGTCGACGGTACCTCCGTCCTCGGTGGATCAAACCATACTCTCACGAGTGCTTCCTATAGCGCCGTCGGCCCCGTCGGTAACTACTGTCAAGCTAGAGCCGTACAAGTTACTTGACCAAGACCAGAGCCATAATAGTTCTAGCGGTGGCGACAGGCTCCTGGGTTGCCGCTTTAAGAACCGGACCTTACGGAGAGACACTAGAGCAAAGCACACAGCACATGCTCTAGCTCCCTAAACCAAGTTGCTAAAAAGCAGGTTTTATCATTAATGTTGAAGTGAACCATTGAGTCGAAATTTATAGTTAAATAATGGTGATAGTAGCTGCGCATAGAAAAAATCTACCCACATGCATAAACCCAAGGTTATAAAAGGAACGGGATATACATAACTAGGTACAACCTTAAATGGGACAGTAAATTAGACACCTGCATATGAAATTAAATAACTGTAAAGGGTGTGGTTAGGTACCAAGGATTGTCCATGTTATAACTTGACTTCCTCGAAGTGCTGATGCTGCGAGTCCTGCTCCAAAAAGTCCTCACCGAGCTCGAACTCCAAAGCTAACAGCTCACCGACTGGACACGAAGCACCATACAAGCAAGCACGCAAACCAATACATGCAAACAAATAATATTCTATTAGAAAAGTACACCAAACAGTAGAAACAATACATAAATAGGTTTTAGAAATAATCTACGCTTCACTATGAACACATGAGTGCGAAAATCACACTAATCGGAGCTAAAACGAAAAAGATATGGGTTTTATAAGTTCTAGGGACCTACTGGCCATTTTTAAAAGTTTCCAGGGGCTTAATTGAAAGAAAACAAGGACCTAAACATAATTTTGTATAAAAACCCGAGGGCTAACGCGCAAAAACGACCCCCTAGGACGGCGGGTTCTATTCTTCGAAAGTTCAGGGGGTTTTCCATAAAAATCAGGGCCTAATTGGAATTATTTTTGAATTAAACAAGACCGCGGGTTGATTTGCAAATAGAGGAGGGACTCTTTAACAAAAGAGCCATCATGGACCGGAGTTGACCGGTACGCGGTTGGTGGTGGATCCGACGGCTCTGGTGAATGGGGGAGAGTAAGGTCGCTGGCGGGGGAGGTTTCGCGGCGCCGCCGCCACTGCACGAGTTGGAGCTCGCTGGACTTAGCTCGAAATCGTGCTGCAGGGCTCGGTTTGCGACGGGGATGGTACCTACGGCACCGGGGTGGCGTGGCGAGCACAACTGGCTAGCTCAAGGCGATGGGGAAACCACGCAGGGGGCTCTCGACGGCGAGCAGGGGCTGGCGGACTCCGGCGAGGGGTGCTTGACACGGTGGTGGCGTTAGAGGGCACGAGAGCGAGCGAGGAGAAGCTCAGGATGGCGCTTACCACTTGGCGAGGCCCGGGGCGGTGTCGAAGAAGGTGGAGGGGCTCCGGAGCGGCGAGTTCGACGGCGGCTGAAGCTCGGTTGGCGGCGCTCGAGCTTGGAGCTAGGGGAGGGTGTCGTGGGGAGCTCGAGGGGGGGCGAAGGCTGGTGGGGGTTAAGGGGGAACTGGTGGGGGGTTTTGTATCCTAGGGGTGAGCAGATCGGTGAGTGAGCCCAGGAAATTGCGGCCGGCGGTGATCCGGGGGGGGGGGGGGGTTCCATCGGGGAGGGTCTTGCCATGCATGGCGCGACCGGGAAAGGAAGGGGATCGGGGTAGGAAGTTGCGGGGAAGGTGCCTGGGTGGGTCCAGGAGCGCGAGGACCGGCGGGACGGCCGGCCGGGCGGCGAGATTGGCGGCGGTGAAGGGGGGTGGCCCGGGCGCGAGGAGGAAGAAGGGGGGAAACCTGACGCGCGGGCCAGGGTTGTCAGGGAGAGAGAAGGAGGAAGGGGGAAGCGCGCGAGCTGGGCCGGCTCGGGGGAAGAGGGAGCGGGTCGTGCTGGGCCGGGGGAAAAAGAGGGGAGGGGTTGGCCTGCGCTCGGGGAAAGGGTTGGGGGAGCAGGAGCGGCCCGGGAAAGGAGTTAAGGGGGCAAAAACAGACTTGACATGGTTTAACTTTTCTAGGGCTGAGACAAAGGCAATTCAAATTTGAATTTAAACTGAATTTAAATTCCAATTTAACTTGCCCACAAACAAAACACAGTGCAGCAGCACGAATGCAACAAAAAATATTTCTACAACTTATATTTAATTTTAATATTCATAAATAATTCATTTAACCTATATTAAATATGAACAATTAAAATAAAAGCCAATTAATTACTAAAAATTTTAAATGGGCCATTTTTGGGTGTTAAACATCGGCTATGCCCCCGTGAGGCACGGTCTCGTGCTGGGAGTCCCTGCGACGGGGAACTCCACATGTTGCACATTGTTGGGTGAGATGCCCGCGCTCTGGACGCCATTGACCCCCCTATGGTGTGACTCCGTAGGCGTACGTCAATCTCGGTGCCTGGGCCATTGTGCCTGTGCTGTACCATAATCGGCCACTATCTTGTTATGGTGTCTTGTGAAAAACCTCGTAGCGTCCCTATGCGGTCACACCTCGGTAGTGTGATTTGTGAGGTCCCTATCCACCTTCGTATGAGCTTTTACGTGACTGGTGGGTAAAGGGCGAAACCTCTGCAAAGTGTAAATCTATCATGATAGCCTTGCTCAGGGTCACGAGCGGTCTGGATCCTTTTTGATTAGAAGATGATGTTTACTTATGTTTAATGTCACTTAAACTTATTAATTGGGTTGCAACCGGGTTTTATTCACTTGTAGTAATTTGGTTAATGTTAAAATGAACCAACTAAAAATGCTAATGCAGTTGAGCCGTGTCTAGCCTATTTTGAGCCTTCGTACCCGTGCTATACTTGCTAAGTAATTGTTTACTTACACTTGTCATTTTATTCAACAAAATCCCAGATGGGTAAACAGATTGGGCTGGGCATGAGTCTGCTCTAGAGTTTCCCGAAGATATATCATACTACTGAGTTGTGATCTCCCAGTCAGAGTCCTTATGGATTGCGGCTCCATTAGTTGAGAGTTTTATTAGTCTTCCGCTGTTATTGTTTAGATCATTTATGGAGCACTTTGATGTAAACATTTTATTTAATGAAGAATTTATTCCAGCATATGTTCTCTGTTTATCATATTTGTTCGCTATATGTGTACTATGACTTCCTGCCGTTCACTGCGTCGACTCCGCGTCGCCGCTTCTCTCTCTGACGCCGGGCCCCGCCTGTCAGTCGTCTCCTCCCCCGCGCCATCTTCCTCGCGGCGCCGCTCTCCCTCTCTCCCGAGCGCGCCGCCCGTGAACCCAACCACCCGGCCGGCCCCATCGCCCCCAGTGCGGCCCGTTCGATGCGCGCCGCGTGTCCGCAGCCGCCTGGCCATTCCAATCTCGCCGTTCGAGCCCTGGAACCCTAGCCCTAGCGTCTATAAAACCCGCCGCCGGCCATCTTCTTCCCCAAGCCGTGCCGCCCCATCGGGGTTTCCTAGATCCAATTCGAGTGGGGGAGAGGGAGGAGGAGAACCAGAGGAGGGTCCGAGGAGGAGAAGAGGGAGAGAAGGGAAGCCGAGGCTCCGTCCCCGCAGCGCCGCCGCCGGAGCCGCCGCCGCCGCTCGTGGATCGCCATCTCCAGGCCGAACCAAGGAGCAAGAGGAGGAGCACGAGGACCGCCGGACTGCGTCGAGCCTTCCCCGAGCTGCAGCGTACGACGACGTGACCCCTAGGTGAGCGCCGCCAAGTTTCCCCCTTCTTCTCTGTCTCCGGCCGGATTCCGCCGCCGCGCGTGCTCGTCGTGCCTAGCCTAGCCCTCTGTGAGCCAGCCTTCGAGCTGTGCGTCTTCTTGTGCAGGTTCCCGAGCCGCTAAACCCTTTGCAACCCGCCGTCGCTTGATCCCCGCAGCCGAGGCCGCCGCGGCCGAGCTCCGCTCGCCCCGCGCGCGAACGCCGAGGCCACGCGCGGCCGTGGGCTACCACGAGCCCGCGCGTGTGCACCCAGGTGCGTACCAGCAGTTGCTGGAGCAGCGCGCGCACGCTTAACCCCCTTTCCGAGCGCTTTTGAACCCAAACCCGAGCTGCCGCCGTGCTCGCCGGCGTTCATGGCCGAGTCGCCGCTAAACGCGTCGGGAGGGCCTGATCCGAACCCAATCCTGGCCTTTATCCCCTCGAACGTGTTCGCCTAACCCAAGCCAAGCTATTCCAGCCAGTGCGCGCCGCGCGCGCGTTGCGTCGCGCCATGGCGAGGCCACACGCAGGACCACACCAAGTTGCCACACAGCCATGCACAGACGATCCCGGCCAGCCACACCTAGATCCCGTGCACCCGGCTCACGTGGACCCATCTCACGGTGCACCGTGGACCCTGTCCACCAAGCCAGATCCAGCAGCCGCCCCTTCGTGGGCCGAATCTCGCAAGTTAAGTCTGTTCAACCCCCTTGAACTCTTCCGGCCCAATCGCTTTCGGCCCAATTCCAGCCCAGCCATCGTTTATTCTTTTTCTTTTTCTTTTAACAGCGCTGACGTATGGGACCCACCTGACCGTTGACCACATGGGGCCCACTGACCAGAGTTGACCCGCTGACCGTTGACCGTTGACCGTTGACCAGTTAACGATGACGTCAGCAGGGCCCACTGCTGACGTCATCCTAGGCGGACCCCACTGCTGACGTCAGCATGACGTCATGCTGACGTCAGCAGGCTGATTATTTGTCTGTTTTCTTTTTCGGAAATTATTTAATATTTTCAGAAAATGATTTAAACTTCGAAAATTAATAATAAATCAACCGTAGCTCAGAAAAATATGAAACCAGTTTCTATATTTTTCTAAAATCATGATCTACGTATTAGTATAGAGTTTGGTGTTATTTGAGTCTTCTTTCGTCGCTGTTTTGGTGTTTCTTTGTTAGTAGTCGCGTCTTATTTTAATTTATCGCTCAACCCTAGGAGCTCCGGAGAGTCAGGAGGAGCCGGTCTACTACAACAACTGCTTTGACGAGGATGAAGACCTTTGCCCAGGTTCACGCCCGACCATTTCTGAAATACCTATTAGACATGCAAACTTAGCGCTTTACTTTACTCGCATGATAAACCTGCACTGCCTTTGTTATTATCCTGTTACCTTGCTACCTACTACTCACTTTATAAATATGCTATGCTATGCATGTGTTGGGATGGTTGTGATTGATCCTCTTGGCGTGAGTTGTGGGTGGTTTGGGAGGAGTAGTGCAGCTAGGCGGTGTAAGCGAGTAAATAACAACTCGATCGTTGATCGAGGTGCTGAGGGGCTGCACTCGGGCAGTCCCTATGGGGTACCTGTTGCGGGTACATGGTTACTGGTTACTTGGGGTTGGTACTCGGTGAGTACCTGAGGAGTTTGGGCGGCAATACCTGTTATGGGTGCCGATTGCGGACCGTTGCGGTGGATCGCTTGTGATGCAGATACTCGCTTTACCGAACAATTAAGGACCGAGTCGTGCCCCCACTTTGGACTTGGGAATTACCGTGCTCACCATCTACCCAGTATGGGGAGGGTTCCAGCAAGCCTACTCTAGTGCGGCGCCGAGACTGTAGGAGAATCGAGTTTGATATGTGTAGGGGGGATTCGTTGCGGCGTAATCTCCCTGATTTACCACGGCCCCCGACTGGCCCCGGTGGGAAGGTTTCACGACCCTGGGGCAGATGTTAGATCGGATGTTTCCCGAGCCCAGGGAGACAGGATTGGCGCCGCTACTGTTTAGGGTCTTTGCTGTGGGCTGTGTCTCAGGTTGGTTGCGGACTAGCCTTGCAGCCCGGATGGATTCCTGGAGTGCCACCTCTACAGAGTGTAAACTATACGTATAGCCGTGTCCACGGTTACGGACGACCCATTTCTGAGAAGCCCCGGCTAGCATGGGAATCTGCTTTCTTACCTCATCCTTGATTTGGGATATGAGAGATTGGTCCAGCTGAGGCTGTTGAGACGAGGTGGGGAGGGAGCTCACCGAGTCGACTAGAGAGTGAAAGGTGTTGGTGGATATTGTTTTGCGGGAACCTGCCGTGGCAGGACGAGCCCGATGGGAAAATGTGAGGCTGATGGTTGGTTTTGGGGAGTGGAGGTGTATGAGTGTGAGCAGGAGTTGGTGATGAGTTGAATTTGGGTTATTGCTGCTGCTTGCCTAGGAAAACCCTGGCTTAAACCTTGATTATTTCTATATCCTTAGAATAGGCCACCTTTAAAGCTTGCATCATATTATGGTTGGTGACGTGGACCTGTCCCATTTCCTTGGGGACAGACTTTGGGTTCTCAGGTGAAGACCCCGACCGCGAGTTCAACCAGGACGGGTGGTACGACTGAAGGGTGTGCGCTACGCTCAAGGATGCCTGTGGAGGAGTGGTCCCTGTTGTTCTAGCTACCGCTGCGCAGATGTTTCTTATTGTCGTTTTAGCCCAGAGGGCTTGTATCTGACGCTTTGTCTTTATATGAGTCATGTAATGAATTCTTTTATCGTTGTATGGATGTGATATTCGACTGAGATGAGTTCTGTACGAGATAGCTGCTATTCTTGGGACTATCTCAAGGGTACAGGGAGTCGGGTTCTCGTTGGTGAGAATCCGGTTCGTCACAGTTGGTATCAGAGCCATACTTGATCGTAGCGCGTAACCCTTAGAACGGAAACTTAGGACAGAAGCTCTAACTGAGTCCTCTATTTTATATGAAACCCCTTGGACTATTTGAAAACTATATATAAGTACATCCCATCTATTTACAAAACTTTTACCCTTACCTTACCTTACTAACTTGCTAACTTACTAACAACCCACTAACTGTCTGGCAGATGGAAGGAAGATCAGCAGATGAACGACGAGAGATCAGGACCACAGGAGCAGACTGTGGAGGTTTGGCAGTGCTACTGAGGGAGGTGTTGCGAACAGTGGGAATAGATGTGGACAACGTCTTCTACGAGGGATGGACTTACGGACCTGGTGAAGGAGTACACACCCGGTTGCAAATGGTTGTACCCAATATCCCTGGACGACCAAGGTCACTGATGCTTCGAGCAGCTACCAGCGAGAGCACTTTCAGTCGAGCAGTGCAGACTATAGCTATGAGGATACTCCGACTTGCCACACTTGTGTACCAGAGTCAGCTCAGCCACACTCGTTTCCGGTACCTACCGCGAGCTCTTGAAGATCCGACGGACAGAGACGCAGTCAGCTTGCAGGCTCACGCAGCAGACCGAGAGCGGAACGTGACTCTGCGGACCTCAGTTCAGTGCATGATAGAGCAGGAGTACTTGAACATTGGCTTAGAAGAGAAAGTTGCTAAGCTGAAGGAGAGGGTATGGAAGCAAGACCTCCAGCTGATGGAGAAGGACAATAGGATCGCCTTACTTGAGGAACAACTCAGAGCTAAAACAAGGGAAGTCAGAATCTTGAACTACGAAGCTCGAAACAACAGGCAGTTGGCAGGACTGATCCGAGCAACTCACCATGCTCGAGATGTCCGCCTAGAAGATCAGCTCACAGAAAAAGACAAGGAACTGGCAGCCAAGGAAGAAGAGATAGATGGTCTGAAGGAAGAAGTATACTGGTTGGACAGTCTCAACTCAGAACTTCAAGAAGAAGTGGATAGCTACAAAGAGAAGAATGGACGAAACTACCAGCTGATGAAATACCTGAGTCTTCAACAGATTATGGCAAAGGATGAAGCTCGAAGGACCCTTAGTAGTTGGGTAAGATCAGACAGGAAAAGGGTAGCAGAAATGATCGCAGTGAACCAAGGACTACCAGAAGAACGCAGAGTTGAACCCAGAACAGAGAACTACAGAGTTGCACCAAGCCGAGTTGAGCCGATACCACCACCTGAGGCTCGAACCCTTACTCCCGAGATGACGAGACTGAGACAAGAACTGGCACACTTAGAGAAGCAGTTGACAGAACCTGAGACGGACATAGTGAGGTTGGCAGCGCGCCTCACGGACACCCACCGAGACAACAGGCAGTGATCAAGCAGCAGACAGAGACTGAGGCTGTGAGGTTGGCAGCGCGCCTCACAAGCACTTTCAGCAGTATGAGACAGATGCAGTAGGCAGTACCAGCAGATGATGAGACTTGCATCTATCTTCATGAGTAGATGTTTAGACTTAGTAGATCATGACCACCTTTTGGCTCAGCCACGATGTAGCATTCGCTTAGATGTACTAATCCTCAAGGTTCCAGGAGCTGACCTCGGGATAGTACACGTGTCTAGGGTGTAATGCTGTAATGAGTGATCGATCTTTTTGGCTGTTCTTGCAGTTTTATTGTTGTTCATCATGAGTGTACTTTAGTGTTGAGTCTATTTCTTGTGTGCAGCTCCTACTCTAGTTACGCTAACCTAACCCTTACCGACCGCCACTAAATCTGCTTAATGAAATATACAGCGTGATGTCGATCCGAAGATCCCACCGACTGCTTGCACGTTTTGAGGAAGCTGAGCAAGAAGAGGCAGCAATGGCAGTTAGAGGCAGAGGACGTGTCAGAGGTCGTGGTCGTGGAAGAGCAGCAGTTGCAGTTAGAGGCAGGGGTCGTGGACGCGCAGCAGGCGTGCTCCAGCCCGAGAACAACGCACCAGGAGAAGAACAGGAAGTGGAAATGGAAGAACCAGCAGTGGAACCTCAGCAGAACCAACAGAACAACCAGCAACCACCGCCACCGCCTAACTTGGCAGAAGTGATGACTACTCAGACACAGCTGATGCAACAGATGGCACAGGCCAATACTCAGGTGATGCAAGATATGCAACAGATGCAGGGAAATCAGAACCAGAACCGTCAGGGACACCGTGAGGAAGACCTACAAAGGAAGATTGAAAGGTTCATCAGGCTGAAAGCACCCACCTTCGACTACTCGGACGAACCACTCGATGCACACGACTGGTTGCGTACCATCGAGACGAAGCTGGACCTGACAGACTACACTGAAGAGGAATGTGTGGCCCTTGCGGCGCACCAACTTGAAGGAGCAGCAAAAGCGTGGTGGGAGAGCTACTGTGACTCTCACGCAAACCCAGCTCAGATCACCTGGCAAGAGTTTTGTGAAGCTTTCAAGGAGTACCACATACCAGAACAAGTCATGGTGCATAAAGCAATGGAATTCAGGACAATGACCCAAGGAAGTTTGTCTGTAGCTGAGTACGCTCGACACTTTGCTAAGATGTCAAGGTACGCTCCTGAAGACGTCAACACTGAGAAGAAGAAGCAGTTTTGGTTCCAGCGTGGTTTACACAGAGGTTTGAGGACAGCACTCGCAGCGAGTTCACACAGGTCACTAAGAGAGCTGATTGACAGGGCTATCGCAGTTGAGAAGGAAAGAGTGGGACTTGAAGATACCTGGCGAGAGAAGAAAAGAAAGGCTGAACAGTTGCACAACCACAGACTAAGTCAGAGGTCGAGAAGTGGCCAGAGCAACATGCTCAGGAGAAGCTTTCAGCAGAGCAACAGCCAAGGAAGCTCAGGGTTTAACAGAAACAGTTACCAGGGTAACCGAGGCAGTAACATCAACAGTTTTGGCAGCAGAGGGAACAACTACAGCAGCTTTGGTAACAGAAACAACAACTACTCAAGTCAGGGAAACCCCAACTGGAAGCCGAACAACACACCCAGAATTGGTGGAGGGACCACAGTGGTCTGTTTTGCTTGTGGGAAGCCCGGTCACAAGTCCTTTGACTGTCCAGAGAAGAAGAACAAACAAACCCCAGCTAAGGCACCGGCACCTGGAGGACAAGACAGGCAGCCAACTTCAGTGCAGAGAGGACGCCTCAACCACTTGACAGAGGAAGAAGCCGAGGACGCTCCCGACGTTGTGCTCGGTGAGTTTTTAGTAAATGGCATTCCAGCTTTGATATTGTTTGATTCTGGAGCAACTGGATCTTATATCTCGACAAAGTTTGTGAGAGAGCAGTCACCCCCGACAATACCTAAAGCTAGACCTATAGTCACTACTTCTCCCTTAGGAGAGCTTAGGTGCACTTTAGAGTGCCCCGCAGTTAGACTGTTGATAGGAGGCCAGGAGTTCGAAGGAAACTTGACAGTCCTGAAATCGGATGGAATTGACGTGATACTAGGAATGGATTGGCTTACAGAGCACAAGGGAATAATCAGTTGCTCACCCAGAACAGTTGAGTTGACACATCCTAGCGGAGTCAAAGTAACAGCAGAGCCACAAAGAAGAACAGGGAAGAGATCCAGAACATGTATTCTGAGGCAGTTGGTATACTCTATCGAGAAAATGACGATCGAAGAAGTACCTGTAGTATGTGAGTACCCGGACGTGTTTCCTGAGGAACTACCAGGACTACCACCAGACCGAGACGTAGAGTTCATAATCGAACTGCAACCAGGCACAGGGCCTATTGCCAAGAGACCGTACAGAATGTCAGTAGAAGAGCTGGAAGAACTCAAGAAGCAGCTGAAAGAGATGCTTGAGAGCGGTGTGATTCGACCAAGTGCATCCCCATGGGGATCGCCAGTGCTGTTTGTGAAGAAGAAAGATGGATCAATGCGCATGTGCGTAGACTATCGATCCTTGAACGCAGTGACGATCAAGAACAAATACCCACTACCTCGAATTGATGACTTGCTAGATCAGTTGAAGAAAGCCAAATACTTCAGTAAGATCGATCTGAGATCGGGATACCACCAGATGAAGATTAGAGAGGGTGACATTCCCAAGACAGCTTTTGTGACTCGGTACGGGCAGTACGAGTTCACCGTTGTGTCATTTGGATTGACCAACGCACCTGCTTACTTCATGAACATGATGAACAAGGTATTCATGGAGGAACTAGACAAGTTTGTAGTGGTGTTCATTGACGACATACTAGTTTACTCAGAAACAGCCGAAGAACATGAGAAGCATCTGAGAATTGTGCTAGAGAGGCTGAGGCAGCATCAACTCTACGGAAAATTCAGCAAGTGTGAATTTTGGTTAGAGAAAGTAGCCTTTTTGGGTCACGTGTTGACAGCTGAGGGCGTAGCGGTCGACCCAGAAAAGATTGAGGCAGTAGCAGAATGGAAGCAGCCGAAGAGTGTTACGGAAATCCGGAGTTTTCTGGGATTGGCAGGATACTATAGAAGGTTCATTGAGAATTTCTCCAAGATTGCCAAGCCAATGACCGAACTACTCAAGAACAATGTCCCATTCCAGTGGACGGACAAATGTGAAAGAAGTTTCCAAGAACTCAAGCACAAACTCACTACAACTCCAGTATTGACCCTGCCAGATATTCGCAAAGATTTCGTAGTCTATTGCGATGCTTCGAGACAAGGTTTGGGATGTGTTCTGATGCAAGAGGGCAAGGTTGTTGCCTATGCATCAAGGCAGCTGAGGAAACATGAGGAAAACTACCCCACACATGATTTAGAACTGGCAGCAGTGGTACATGCATTGAAGATCTGGAGGCACTACCTGATTGGCAACAAGTGCGATATCTACACAGATCACAAAAGTTTGAAGTATTTCTTCACCCAATCTGAACTAAACATGAGACAAAGAAGATGGTTAGAACTGATCAAAGATTATGATTTGGAAATACACTACCATCCTGGCAAAGCTAATGTCGTGGCAGATGCTTTAAGTCGAAAGAGTTATTGCAACAACTTGATGATAGAAGAAAGTCAGCCAGAACTAGCGAAAGAGTTGTACATGCTGAAACTTGAGCTAGTGAAAGAAGGAAAACCCCAGGAAATGAGGGTGAAGTACAACCTAGGAGACCGTATCAAAGAAGCACAAAGAAAGTGTCCAGAAATCCAAGAGGCAAAGGAGGATATACAACGTGGAGTAGCACCTGACTTCCGGATAGATGAAGCAGGGACAGTATGGCTGAAAGACCGTATCTGTGTACCACAGGACGAGGAAATCAGGAGAACAATTCTCTCAGAAGCTCACGAGTCCAAGTACTCGATACACCCAGGATGCACTAAGATGTATCAGGATCTGAAGGATAAATTCTGGTGGAAGAAAATGAGAGAGGACATAGCGGAGTATGTAGCCAAGTGCGACTCTTGTCGAAGAATCAAAGCAGAACATCAAAGGCCAGCAGGACTGCTGAAACCACTAGAAATTCCAATGTGGAAGTGGGAAGATATCAGCATGGACTTTGTGGTTGGCCTACCTCGCACTCAGAAAGGAAATGATGCCATTTGGGTCATAGTTGATCGATTAACGAAAGTAGCTCACTTTATACCAGTCAAAAGCACACACTCAGTGAGCAAACTAGCAGAGCTATACATAGACAACATTCTCAAGCTGCATGGGGCACCGAAAAGCATTGTGTCGGACAGAGGACCCCAATTCACAGCTCAATTCTGGCAAAGCCTACATCAAGCCATCGGAACAACCTTGGAGTATAGCACAGCCTACCACCCTCAGACAGATGGGCAGACTGAAAGAGTGAACCAAGTTCTTGAAGATTTGTTAAGGGCTTGTGTTCTAGCATACAACACAGACTGGGAAAAGAGTCTATCTTATGCAGAATTCTCCTACAACAACAGTTACCAGGCCAGCCTACAGATGTCACCCTTTGAAGCATTATATGGCAGGAAATGCAGAACACCTCTTATGTGGTCAGAGGTGGGAGAACGAACATTCTTTGGGCCTGACATGATTGTAGAGGCAGAAGAAAATGTGGCCAAGATCCGAGAGCACCTGAAGGCAGCTCAGAGCCGACAAAAGAGCTATGCAGATAAAAGGAGACGAGATCTAGAGTTCGAAGTAGGAGACTTCGTCTACCTGAAAGTGTCACCCCTCAGAGGGCATAAGAGATTCCAAGTGAAAGGAAAGCTAGCACCCCGTTTTGTTGGACCATACCAGATACTGGAGAGAGTAGGAAAGCTAGCCTACAAGCTAGACCTACCAGAGGAACTAGCGGGAGTACACCCAGTGTTCCATGTATCTCAGCTGAGAAAGTGTCTGAGAGTACCCGAACATGAGATCAAGACAGAGGCATTAGACCTACAAGACACCTTGGAGTACCTGGAGTACCCAGAGAGGATACTAGACAGAGCAGTCAAAGAGACTAGAAGCACAGCTATCCCGTTTTGCAAAGTACAGTGGAGCAATCACTCAGAAAGGGAAGCCACTTGGGAGAAGGAGTCAGTGCTGAAGGAGAAATACCCCCACTTGTTTAAACCATAGGTAATCACAAATCTCGAGGACAAGATTCTTGTGAGGGGGGGAGACTGTAACAACCCTAAAATTCCCATAGGATTTGTTGAGTGCAAAAATTCGAATTTAAAAATTTTTGGTGGAATTGTGTGCATGCAAACCAACATATAAGAGTGTCTTCTATTTGCTCTCTAAATTCCTAGGCAATTTAAATTCAAATTTAAAATCAATTTGAAGTGCTAAGGATGAATTAGTGTGATTTGGATTTATTTGGATTTATTTGGATTTTTGGTTGGTTTGAATTCAAATTCTAGATTTGAATTCAAACTCTAATTGACTAAACTAATTTCCAATCCTTCTAACTGTTCGTGGGCCGAAATCCCGCAGCTCAAGTCCAAGAAACCACCCTGAACTTCTTTCCCGAGCCAGCAACCCCAGCGGCCCGCTCGGCCTTTCGGCCCAGCTCGGCCCAGCCGTTCACTGCGTCGACTCCGCGTCGCCGCTTCTCTCTCTGACGCCGGGCCCCGCCTGTCAGTCGTCTCCTCCCCCGCGCCATCTTCCTCGCGGCGCCGCTCTGCCTCTCTCCCGAGCGCGCCGCCCGTGAACCCAACCACCCGGCCGGCCCCATCGCCCCCAGTGCGGCCCGTTCGATGCGCGCCGCGTGTCCGCAGCCGCCTGGCCATTCCAATCTCGCCGTTCGAGCCCTGGAACCCTAGCCCTAGCGTCTATAAAACCCGCCGCCGGCCATCTTCTTCCCCAAGCCGTGCCGCCCCATCGGGGTTTCCTAGATCCAATTCGAGTGGGGGAGAGGGAGGAGGAGAACCAGAGGAGGGTCCGAGGAGGAGAAGAGGGAGAGAAGGGAAGCCGAGGCTCCGTCCCCGCAGCGCCGCCGCCGGAGCCGCCGCCGCCGCTCGTGGATCGCCATCTCCAGGCCGAACCAAGGAGCAAGAGGAGGAGCACGAGGACCGCCGGACTGCGTCGAGCCTTCCCCGAGCTGCAGCGTACGACGACGTGACCCCTAGGTGAGCGCCGCCAAGTTTCCCCCTTCTTCTCTGTCTCCGGCCGGATTCCGCCGCCGCGCGTGCTCGTCGTGCCTAGCCTAGCCCTCTGTGAGCCAGCCTTCGAGCTGTGCGTCTTCTTGTGCAGGTTCCCGAGCCGCTAAACCCTTTGCAACCCGTCGTCGCTTGATCCCCGCAGCCGAGGCCGCCGCGGCCGAGCTCCGCTCGCCCCGCGCGCGAACGCCGAGGCCACGCGCAGCCGTGGGCTACCACGAGCCCGCGCGTGTGCACCCAGGTGCGTACCAGCAGTTGCTGGAGCAGCGCGCGCACGCTTAACCCCCTTTCCGAGCGCTTTTGAACCCAAACCCGAGCCGCCGCCGTGCTCGCCGGCGTTCATGGCCGAGCCGCCGCTAAACGCGTCGGGAGGGCCTGATCCGAACCCAATCCTGGCCTTTATCCCCTCGAACGTGTTCGCCTAACCCAAGCCAAGCTATTCCAGCCATCCTAGACCCGAGCCGAACCTTTTCCGGCGAGATCCGCCGTCGTGCTTCGCCGCGCGCGCGTTGCGTCGTGCCATGGCGAGGCCACACGCAGGACCACACCAAGTTGCCACACAGCCATGCACAGACGATCCCGGCCAGCCACACCTAGATCCCGTGCACCCGGCTCACGTGGACCCATCTCACGGTGCACCGTGGACCCTGTCCACCAAGCCAGATCCAGCAGCCGCCCCTTCGTGGGCCGAATCTCGCAAGTTAAGTCTGTTCAACCCCCTTGAACTCTTCCGGCCCAATCACTTTCGGCCCAATTCCAGCCCAGCCATCGTTTATTCTTTTTCTTTTTCTTTTAACAGCGCTGACGTATGGGACCCACCTGTCATACTCTACGAGTCACTGACACATGGGGCCCATTGACCAGAGTTGACCCGCTGACCGTTGACCGTTGACCAGTCAACGCTGACGTCAGCAGGGCCCACTGCTGACGTCATCCTAGGCGGACCCCACTGCTGACGTCAGCATGACGTCATGCTGACGTCAGCAGGCTGATTATTTGTCTGTTTTCTTTTTCGGAAATTATTTAATATTTTCAGAAAATGATTTAAACTTCGAAAATTAATAATAAATCAACCGTAGCTCAGAAAAATATGAAACCAGTTTCTATATTTTTCTAAAATCATGATCTACGCATTAGTATAGAGTTTGGTGTTATTTGAGTCTTCTTTCGTCGCTGTTTTGGTGTTTCTTTGTTAGTAGTCGCGTCTTATTTTAATTTATCGCTCAACCCTAGGAGCTCCGGAGAGTCAGGAGGAGCCGGTCTACTACAACAACTGCTTTGACGAGGATGAAGACCTTTGCCCAGGTTCACGCCCGACCATTTCTGAAATACCTATTAGACATGCAAACTTAGCGCTTTACTTTACTCGCATGATAAACCTGCACTGCCTTTGTTATTATCCTGTTACCTTGCTACCTACTACTCACTTTATAAATATGCTATGCTATGCATGTGTTGGGATGGTTGTGATTGATCCTCTTGGCGTGAGTTGTGGGTGGTTTGGGAGGAGTAGTGCAGCTAGGCGGTGTAAGCGAGTAAATAACAACTCGATCGTTGATCGAGGTGCTGAGGGGCTGCACTCGGGCAGTCCCTATGGGGTACCTGTTGCGGGTACATGGTTACTGGTTACTTGGGGTTGGTACTCGGTGAGTACCTGAGGAGTTTGGGCGGCAATACCTGTTATGGGTGCCGATTGCGGACCGTTGCGGCGGATCGCTTGTGATGCAGATACTCGCTTTACCGAACAATTAAGGACCGAGTCGTGCCCCCACTTTGGACTTGGGAATTACCGTGCTCACCATCTACCCAGTATGGGGAGGGTTCCAGCAAGCCTACTCTAGTGCGGCGCCGAGACTGTAGGAGAATCGAGTTTGATATGTGTAGGGGGGATTCGTTGCGGCGTAATCTCCCTGATTTACCACGGCCCCCGACTGGCCCCGGTGGGAAGGTTTCACGACCCTGGGGCAGATGTTAGATCGGATGTTTCCCGAGCCCAGGGAGACAGGATTGGCGCCGCTACTGTTTAGGGTCTTTGCTGTGGGCTGTGTCTCAGGTTGGTTGCGGACTAGCCTTGCAGCCCGGATGGATTCCTGGAGTGCCACCTCTACAGAGTGTAAACTATACGTATAGCCGTGTCCACGGTTACGGACGACCCATTTCTGAGAAGCCCCGGCTAGCATGGGAATCTGCTTTCTTACCTCATCCTTGATTTGGGATATGAGAGATTGGTCCAGCTGAGGCTGTTGAGACGAGGTGGGGAGGGAGCTCACCGAGTCGACTAGAGAGTGAAAGGTGTTGGTGGATATTGTTTTGCGGGAACCTGCCGTGGCAGGACGAGCCCGATGGGAAAATGTGAGGCTGATGGTTGGTTTTGGGGAGTGGAGGTGTATGAGTGTGAGCAGGAGTTGGTGATGAGTTGAATTTGGGTTATTGCTGCTGCTTGCCTAGGAAAACCCTGGCTTAAACCTTGATTATTTCTATATCCTTAGAATAGGCCACCTTTAAAGCTTGCATCATATTATGGTTGGTGACGTGGACCTGTCCCATTTCCTTGGGGACAGACTTTGGGTTCTCAGGTGAAGACCCCGACCGCGAGTTCAACCAGGACGGGTGGTACGACTGAAGGGTGTGCGCTACGCTCAAGGATGCCTGTGGAGGAGTGGTCCCTGTTGTTCTAGCTACCGCTGCGCAGATGTTTCTTATTGTCGTTTTAGCCCAGAGGGCTTGTATCTGACGCTTTGTCTTTATATGAGTCATGTAATGAATTCTTTTATCGTTGTATGGATGTGATATTCGACTGAGATGAGTTCTGTACGAGATAGCTGCTATTCTTGGGACTATCTCAAGGGTACAGGGAGTCGGGTTCTCGTTGGTGAGAATCCGGTTCGTCACAGTTGGTATCAGAGCCATACTTGACCGTAGCGCGTAACCCTTAGAACGGAAACTTAGGACAGAAGCTCTAACTGAGTCCTCTATTTTATATGAAACCCCTTGGACTATTTGAAAACTATATATAAGTACATCCCATCTATTTACAAAACTTTTACCCTTACCTTACCTTACTAACTTGCTAACTTACTAACAACCCACTAACTGTCTGGCAGATGGAAGGAAGATCAGCAGATGAACGACGAGAGATCAGGACCACAGGAGCAGACTGTGGAGGTTTGGCAGTGCTACTGAGGGAGGTGTTGCGAACAGTGGGAATAGATGTGGACAACGTCTTCTACGAGGGATGGACTTACGGACCTGGTGAAGGAGTACACACCCGGTTGCAAATGGTTGTACCCAATATCCCTGGACGACCAAGGTCACTGATGCTTCGAGCAGCTACCAGCGAGAGCACTTTCAGTCGAGCAGTGCAGACTATAGCTATGAGGATACTCCGACTTGCCACACTTGTGTACCAGAGTCAGCTCAGCCACACTCGTTTCCGGTACCTACCGCGAGCTCTTGAAGATCCGACGGACAGAGACGCAGTCAGCTTGCAGGCTCACGCAGCAGACCGAGAGCGGAACGTGACTCTGCGGACCTCAGTTCAGTGCATGATAGAGCAGGAGTACTTGAACATTGGCTTAGAAGAGAAAGTTGCTAAGCTGAAGGAGAGGGTATGGAAGCAAGACCTCCAGCTGATGGAGAAGGACAATAGGATCGCCTTACTTGAGGAACAACTCAGAGCTAAAACAAGGGAAGTCAGAATCTTGAACTACGAAGCTCGAAACAACAGGCAGTTGGCAGGACTGATCCGAGCAACTCACCATGCTCGAGATGTCCGCCTAGAAGATCAGCTCACAGAAAAAGACAAGGAACTGGCAGCCAAGGAAGAAGAGATAGATGGTCTGAAGGAAGAAGTATACTGGTTGGACAGTCTCAACTCAGAACTTCAAGAAGAAGTGGATAGCTACAAAGAGAAGAATGGACGAAACTACCAGCTGATGAAATACCTGAGTCTTCAACAGATTATGGCAAAGGATGAAGCTCGAAGGACCCTTAGTAGTTGGGTAAGATCAGACAGGAAAAGGGTAGCATAAATGATCGCAGTGAACCAAGGACTACCAGAAGAACGCAGAGTTGAACCCAGAACAGAGAACTACAGAGTTGCACCAAGCCGAGTTGAGCCGATACCACCACCTGAGGCTCGAACCCTTACTCCCGAGATGACGAGACTGAGACAAGAACTGGCACACTTAGAGAAGCAGTTGACAGAACCTGAGACGGACATAGTGAGGTTGGCAGCGCGCCTCACGGACACCCACCGAGACAACAGGCAGTGATCAAGCAGCAGACAGAGACTGAGGCTGTGAGGTTGGCAGCGCGCCTCACAAGCACTTTCAGCAGTATGAGACAGATGCAGTAGGCAGTACCAGCAGATGATGAGACTTGCATCTATCTTCATGAGTAGATGTTTAGACTTAGTAGATCATGACCACCTTTTGGCTCAGCCACGATGTAGCATTCGCTTAGATGTACTAATCCTCAAGGTTCCAGGAGCTGACCTCGGGATAGTACACGTGTCTAGGGTGTAATGCTGTAATGAGTGATCGATCTTTTTGGCTGTTCTTGCAGTTTTATTGTTGTTCATCATGAGTGTACTTTAGTGTTGAGTCTATTTCTTGTGTGCAGCTCCTACTCTAGTTACGCTAACCTAACCCTTACCGACCGCCACTAAATCTGCTTAATGAAATATACAGCGTGATGTCGATCCGAAGATCCCACCGACTGCTTGCACGTTTTGAGGAAGCTGAGCAAGAAGAGGCAGCAATGGCAGTTAGAGGCAGAGGACGTGTCAGAGGTCGTGGTCGTGGAAGAGCAGCAGTTGCAGTTAGAGGCAGGGGTCGTGGACGCGCAGCAGGCGTGCTCCAGCCCGAGAACAACGCACCAGGAGAAGAACAGGAAGTGGAAATGGAAGAACCAGCAGTGGAACCTCAGCAGAACCAACAGAACAACCAGCAACCACCGCCACCGCCTAACTTGGCAGAAGTGATGACTACTCAGACACAGCTGATGCAACAGATGGCACAGGACAATACTCAGATGATGCAAGATATGCAACAGATGCAAGGAAATCAGAACCAGAACCGTCAGGGACACCGTGAGGAAGACCTACAAAGGAAGATTGAAAGGTTCATCAGGCTGAAAGCACCCACCTTCGACTACTCGGACGAACCACTCGATGCACACGACTGGTTGCGTACCATCGAGACGAAGCTGGACCTGACAGACTACACTGAAGAGGAATGTGTGGCCCTTGCGGCGCACCAACTTGGAGCAGCAAAAGCGTGGTGGGAGAGCTACTGTGACTCTCACGCAAACCCAGCTCAGATCACCTGGCAAGAGTTTTGTGAAGCTTTCAAGGAGTACCACATACCAGAACAAGTCATGGTGCATAAAGCAATGGAATTCAGGACAATGACCCAAGGAAGTTTGTCTGTAGCTGAGTACGCTCGACACTTTGCTAAGATGTCAAGGTACGCTCCTGAAGACGTCAACACTGAGAAGAAGAAGCAGTTTTGGTTCCAGCGTGGTTTACACAGAGGTTTGAGGACAGCACTCGCAGCGAGTTCACACAGGTCACTAAGAGAGCTGATTGACAGGGCTATCGCAGTTGAGAAGGAAAGAGTGGGACTTGAAGATACCTGGCGAGAGAAGAAAAGAAAGGCTGAACAGTTGCACAACCACAGACTAAGTCAGAGGTCGAGAAGTGGCCAGAGCAACATGCTCAGGAGAAGCTTTCAGCAGAGCAACAGCCAAGGAAGCTCAGGGTTTAACAGAAACAGTTACCAGGGTAACCGAGGCAGTAACAGCAACAGTTTTGGCAGCAGAGGGAACAACTACAGCAGCTTTGGTAACAGAAACAACAACTACTCAAGTCAGGGAAACCCCAACTGGAAGCCGAACAACACACCCAGAATTGGTGGAGGGACCACAGTGGTCTGTTTTGCTTGTGGGAAGCCCGGTCACAAGTCCTTTGACTGTCCAGAGAAGAAGAACAAACAAACCCCAGCTAAGGCACCGGCACCTGGAGGACAAGACAGGCAGCCAACTTCAGTGCAGAGAGGACGCCTCAACCACTTGACAGAGGAAGAAGCCGAGGACGCTCCCGACGTTGTGCTCGGTGAGTTTTTAGTAAATGGCATTCCAGCTTTGATATTGTTTGATTCTGGAGCAACTGGATCTTATATCTCGACAAAGTTTGTGAGAGAGCAGTCACCCCCGACAATACCTAAAGCTAGACCTATAGTCACTACTTCTCCCTTAGGAGAGCTTAGGTGCACTTTAGAGTGCCCCGCAGTTAGACTGTTGATAGGAGGCCAGGAGTTCGAAGGAAACTTGACAGTCCTGAAATCGGATGGAATTGACGTGATACTAGGAATGGATTGGCTTACAGAGCACAAGGGAATAATCAGTTGCTCACCCAGAACAGTTGAGTTGACACATCCTAGCGGAGTCAAAGTAACAGCAGAGCCACAAAGAAGAACAGGGAAGAGATCCAGAACATGTATTCTGAGGCAGTTGGTATACTCTATCGAGAAAATGACGATCGAAGAAGTACCTGTAGTATGTGAGTACCCGGACGTGTTTCCTGAGGAACTACCAGGACTACCACCAGACCGAGACGTAGAGTTCATAATCGAACTGCAACCAGGCACAGGGCCTATTGCCAAGAGACCGTACAGAATGTCAGTAGAAGAGCTGGAAGAACTCAAGAAGCAGCTGAAAGAGATGCTTGAGAGCGGTGTGATTCGACCAAGTGCATCCCCATGGGGATCGCCAGTGCTGTTTGTGAAGAAGAAAGATGGATCAATGCGCATGTGCGTAGACTATCGATCCTTGAACGCAGTGACGATCAAGAACAAATACCCACTACCTCGAATTGATGACTTGCTAGATCAGTTGAAGAAAGCCAAATACTTCAGTAAGATCGATCTGAGATCGGGATACCACCAGATGAAGATTAGAGAGGGTGACATTCCCAAGACAGCTTTTGTGACTCGGTACGGGCAGTACGAGTTCACCGTTGTGTCATTTGGATTGACCAACGCACCTGCTTACTTCATGAACATGATGAACAAGGTATTCATGGAGGAACTAGACAAGTTTGTAGTGGTGTTCATTGACGACATACTAGTTTACTCAGAAACAGCCGAAGAACATGAGAAGCATCTGAGAATTGTGCTAGAGAGAAGGATTCCAAGTGAAAGGAAAGCTAGCACCCCGTTTTGTTGGACCATACCAGATACTGGAGAGAGTAGGAAAGCTAGCCTACAAGCTAGACCTACCAGAGGAACTAGCGGGAGTACACCCAGTGTTCCATGTATCTCAGCTGAGAAAGTGTCTGAGAGTACCCGAACATGAGATCAAGACAGAGGCATTAGACCTACAAGACACCTTGGAGTACCTGGAGTACCCAGAGAGGATACTAGACAGAGCAGTCAAAGAGACTAGAAGCACAGCTATCCCGTTTTGCAAAGTACAGTGGAGCAATCACTCAGAAAGGGAAGCCACTTGGGAGAAGGAGTCAGTGCTGAAGGAGAAATACCCCCACTTGTTTAAACCATAGGTAATCACAAATCTCGAGGACAAGATTCTTGTGAGGGGGGGAGACTGTAACAACCCTAAAATTCCCATAGGATTTGTTGAGTGCAAAAATTCGAATTTAAAAATTTTTGGTGGAATTGTGTGCATGCAAACCAACATATAAGAGTGTCTTCTATTTGCTCTCTAAATTCCTAGGCAATTTAAATTCAAATTTAAAATCAATTTGAAGTGCTAAGGATGAATTAGTGTGATTTGGATTTATTTGGATTTATTTGGATTTTTGGTTGGTTTGAATTCAAATTCTAGATTTGAATTCAAACTCTAATTGACTAAACTAATTTCCAATCCTTCTAACTGTTCGTGGGCCGAAATCCCGCAGCTCAAGTCCAAGAAACCACCCTGAACTTCTTTCCCGAGCCAGCAACCCCAGCGGCCCGCTCGGCCTTTCGGCCCAGCTCGGCCCAGCCGTTCACTGCGTCGACTCCGCGTCGCCGCTTCTCTCTCTGACGCCGGGCCCCGCCTGTCAGTCGTCTCCTCCCCCGCGCCATCTTCCTCGCGGCGCCGCTCTCCCTCTCTCCCGAGCGCGCCGCCCGTGAACCCAACCACCCGGCCGGCCCCATCGCCCCCAGTGCGGCCCGTTCGATGCGCGCCGCGTGTCCGCAGCCGCCTGGCCATTCCAATCTCGCCGTTCGAGCCCTGGAACCCTAGCCCTAGCGTCTATAAAACCCGCCGCCGGCCATCTTCTTCCCCAAGCCGTGCCGCCCCATCGGGGTTTCCTAGATCCAATTCGAGTGGGGGAGAGGGAGGAGGAGAACCAGAGGAGGGTCCGAGGAGGAGAAGAGGGAGAGAAGGGAAGCCGAGGCTCCGTCCCCGCAGCGCCGCCGCCGGAGCCGCCGCCGCCGCTCGTGGATCGCCATCTCCAGGCCGAACCAAGGAGCAAGAGGAGGAGCACGAGGACCGCCGGACTGCGTCGAGCCTTCCCCGAGCTGCAGCGTACGACGACGTGACCCCTAGGTGAGCGCCGCCAAGTTTCCCCCTTCTTCTCTGTCTCCGGCCGGATTCCGCCGCCGCGCGTGCTCGTCGTGCCTAGCCTAGCCCTCTGTGAGCCAGCCTTCGAGCTGTGCGTCTTCTTGTGCAGGTTCCCGAGCCGCTAAACCCTTTGCAACCCGTCGTCGCTTGATCCCCGCAGCCGAGGCCGCCGCGGCCGAGCTCCGCTCGCCCCGCGCGCGAACGCCGAGGCCACGCGCAGCCGTGGGCTACCACGAGCCCGCGCGTGTGCACCCAGGTGCGTACCAGCAGTTGCTGGAGCAGCGCGCGCACGCTTAACCCCCTTTCCGAGCGCTTTTGAACCCAAACCCGAGCCGCCGCCGTGCTCGCCGGCGTTCATGGCCGAGCCGCCGCTAAACGCGTCGGGAGGGCCTGATCCGAACCCAATCCTGGCCTTTATCCCCTCGAACGTGTTCGCCTAACCCAAGCCAAGCTATTCCAGCCATCCTAGACCCGAGCCGAACCTTTTCCGGCGAGATCCGCCGTCGTGCTTCGCCGCCGGCGCGTTCCAGTGCGCGCCGCGCGCGCGTTGCGTCGCGCCATGGCGAGGCCACACGCAGGACCACACCAAGTTGCCACACAGCCATGCACAGACGATCCCGGCCAGCCACACCTAGATCCCGTGCACCCGGCTCACGTGGACCCATCTCACGGTGCACCGTGGACCCTGTCCACCAAGCCAGATCCAGCAGCCGCCCCTTCGTGGGCCGAATCTCGCAAGTTAAGTCTGTTCAACCCCCTTGAACTCTTCCGGCCCAATCGCTTTCGGCCCAATTCCAGCCCAGCCATCGTTTATTCTTTTTCTTTTTCTTTTAACAGCGCTGACGTATGGGACCCACCTGTCATACTCTACGAGTCACTGACACATGGGGCCCACTGACCAGAGTTGACCCGCTGACCGTTGACCGTTGACCGTTGACCAGTCAACGCTGACGTCAGCAGGGCCCACTGCTGACGTCATCCTAGGCGGACCCCACTGCTGACGTCAGCATGACGTCATGCTGACGTCAGCAGGCTGATTATTTGTCTGTTTTCTTTTTCGGAAATTATTTAATATTTTCAGAAAATGATTTAAACTTCGAAAATTAATAATAAATCAACCGTAGCTCAGAAAAATATGAAACCAGTTTCTATATTTTTCTAAAATCATGATCTACGCGTTAGTATAGAGTTTGGTGTTATTTGAGTCTTCTTTCGTCGCTGTTTTGGTGTTTCTTTGCTAGTAGTCGCGTCTTATTTTAATTTATCGCTCAACCCTAGGAGCTCCGGAGAGTCAGGAGGAGCCGGTCTACTACAACAACTGCTTTGACGAGGACGAAGACCTTTGCCCAGGTTCACGCCCGACCATTTCTGAAATACCTATTAGACATGCAAACTAGTATGCTAGCGCTTTACTTTACTCGCATGATAAACCTGCACTGCCTTTGTTATTATCCTGTTACCTTGCTACCTACTACTCACTTTATAAATATGCTATGCTATGCATGTGTTGGGATGGTTGTGATTGATCCTCTTGGCGTGAGTTGTGGGTGGTTTGGGAGGAGTAGTGCAGCTAGGAGGTGTAAGCGAGTAAATAACAACTCGATCGTTGATCGAGGTGCTGAGGGGCTGCACTCGGGCAGTCCCTATGGGGTACCTGTTGCGGGTACATGGTTACTGGTTACTTGGGGTTGGTACTCGGTGAGTACCTGAGGAGTTTGGGCGGCAATACCTGTTATGGGTGCCGATTGCGGACCGTTGCGGCGGATCGCTTGTGATGCAGATACTCGCTTTACCGAACAATTAAGGACCGAGTCGTGCCCCCACTTTGGACTTGGGAATTACCGTGCTCACCATCTACCCAGTATGGGGAGGGTTCCAGCAAGCCTACTCTAGTGCGGCGCCGAGACTGTAGGAGAATCGAGTTTGATATGTGTAGGGGGGATTCGTTGCGGCGTAATCTCCCTGATTTACCACGGCCCCCGACTGGCCCCGGTGGGAAGGTTTCACGACCCTGGGGCAGATGTTAGATCGGATGTTTCCCGAGCCCAGGGAGACAGGATTGGCGCCGCTACTATTTAGGGTCTTTGCTGTGGGCTGTGTCTCAGGTTGGTTGCGGACTAGCCTTGCAGCCCGGATGGATTCCTGGAGTGCCACCTCTACAGAGTGTAAACTATACGTATAGCCGTGTCCACGGTTACGGACGACCCATTTCTGAGAAGCCCCGGCTAGCATGGGAATCTGCTTTCTTACCTCATCCTTGATTTGGGATATGAGAGATTGGTCCAGCTGAGGCTGTTGAGACGAGGTGGGGAGGGAGCTCACCGAGTCGACTAGAGAGTGAAAGGTGTTAGTGGATATTGTTTTGCGGGAACCTGCCGTGGCAGGACGAGCCCGATGGGAAAATGTGAGGCTGATGGTTGGTTTTGGGGAGTGGAGGTGTATGAGTGTGAGCAGGAGTTGGTGATGAGTTGAATTTGGGTTATTGCTGCTGCTTGCCTAGGAAAACCCTGGCTTAAACCTTGATTATTTCTATATCCTTAGAATAGGCCACCTTTAAAGCTTGCATCATATTATGGTTGGTGACGTGGACCTGTCCCATTTCCTTGGGGACAGACTTTGGGTTCTCAGGTGAAGACCCCGACCGCGAGTTCAACCAGGACGGGTGGTACGACTGAAGGGTGTGCGCTACGCTCAAGGATGCCTGTGGAGGAGTGGTCCCTGTTGTTCTAGCTACCGCTGCGCAGATGTTTCTTATTGTCGTTTTAGCCCAGAGGGCTTGTATCTGACGCTTTGTCTTTATATGAGTCATGTAATGAATTCTTTTATCGTTGTATGGATGTGATATTCGACTGAGATGAGTTCTGTACGAGATAGCTGCTATTCCTGGGACTATCTCAAGGGTACAGGGAGTCGGGTTCTCGTTGGTTAGAATCCGGTTCGTCACACTAGGTGTACCAGGCAGCGTGAGCATCCTTGCGGTACAGGATGTAGGAGCAGCAGGCGGATGGACCGGGGGTCAGGTGGTGCTTACGCCGGATAGGCAGCAGGCAGGGACGCTGAGTCCTGTCCTGCAGCAAGATGTTCTGAAGGAGGCCGACATGGGAAGACCTGGGGAGGAGGTAATGGCACTGGCGGCTATTCCATAAGCGCTGGATGCTAGCCTTCGGCGCAGCAAATGCCAGGCTGCATCTAGCAGCAAGGATGCAATGGAACTGGCTATGAAGTGCAAGGCCGGGACATCGGACGCGGACTTACCTACCACATGTGAACAAAAAAGCCGCTCTTTTTTACAGTTCTCAGATGACTCGATAGCTGGTAGTTTCGGTGACCTAAGTATTTCTTTGGGTACTGATGAGTCTAGTGTCTGGGAATCTGTGGCTTTTATTAAATCAGTGGAGGCAAAAGGAATATCAGATAAATCGGCTAGAGACAAATTGACTAATATTTTTGATAAAGAATAAAAATGTTTAGCAGAGGAACATGAGGTAGATGCCTTTATTTTGAGCCATTTGTGTGGTGAAATAATGGATGAGGTGATGGATTCCGCTGGTGATTTATATGATCGTACCATTGTGTTACCAAATCAAAAATCACCATCATCTAAGAAGAAGAAACAAATCTCCACACAAAAAGAAAGATCTAGAAGAAAGTCTAAATGAAAGGTGTTTTTTTGGAATACCAATGGGTTTAGGGATCCGAAGAAACGTAGGTTTCTCTCGGAATTGACTAAAGAACAAAACCTTAGTTTCATTGCCATTTCAGAAACAGGACGGAGGAGTTTTTCCGATCCATTCATGAGAAATTTGTGTGGTGGTAAGAACTTTATCTGGCACTGTAAAGAACCGAAAGGATGTTCCGATGGAATTCTGTTGGGAATTGACTTAGATGTTTTCCACATTGGGGCAATAGATGAGGGTGATTATTACATGAAGTTCCACTTATGCAACAAAAATGATAATATTTTACGTAGCCGGAATGAGAAAAAACAATGATAATTTTGACCATCGTTGGCCGTTTCTTTTTAACGCCGTAATTGATGGTCTGGATTTGAGAGAATTAGAAATGTCGGGCAGACAATACACTTGGGCTAATGCACTACAGACCCCTACCTATGAAAAATTGGACCGAGTATTAATGACGACGGAGTGGCAACAGAAGTTCCCACTGTCCACGGTCATGGCACTCACAAGGGACATATCAGATCATACTCCTTTACTCCTTAATTGTAACACCCAAAAATGGCCCATTTAAAATTTTTAGTAATTAATTGGCTTTTATTTTAATTATTCATATTTAATATAGGTTAAACGAATTATTTATGAATATTAAAATCAAATATAAGTGTAGAAACATTTTTGTTGCATTCATGCTACTGCACTAAGTTTTGGTTGTTGGCAAAATAAGTTGGAATTTAAATTCTATTTAAATTCGAATTTAATTTACATTTTGTTTGAGCCCTAGAAAAGTTAATTCAACCGAGTTCACTTTTGCCCCCTCAACTCCTTTCCCGGGCCGCTCTTGCTCCCCCAACTCTCTTCCCCCGGCCCAGCTCGCCCCCCATTTTCTTTCTTTTCCCGCGCGACCCAACCCCTTCCCCGAGCCGGCCTGCTCGCGTCGGCCTAGCCCACGCGCCCCACCCCCTATCCTTCTCTCTCCCGCACTCGCTGACACGCCGACCCCACCCGTCAGCTTCGCCTTCCTTCCCTCGCCCGCGCGCGCCTCCCCTCCCGGCGCCAATCGCGCCGCCCCGGCCGACCTTCCCGCGCACCAAGAACCCCTCCGAGCTTCGTGGAAGCTTCCCCCGCAGCTTCCCCCACCCTGCCCTTCCTTTCCCGCGCGCCTCCGCATATGGGAAGCCCTCTCCCCGCTTGGAAGGTCCTGATCCCCGCCGGCGATCAAATCCCGCGCGGCCCGCTCGCCAATGTCTCCTCCTCAGCCTATTTAAGCACCCCCTAGCAACCCCTAAGCCTCACCAAACCCCCGATCGAGCACCCCAAGCCCCAGAGCTTCCCCCCGCAGCTACCCCGCAAGCGCCTGCCGCCTGGAGCGCCGCCGCCGTCGATTGCCTCTCGCCGGTGCTGCTCCGCCCCTCTTGTCACTCCCTTTCGCTTCGCACGAAGGTAAGGACCATCCCGAGCATCTTCCCGAACCTTCTCGCGTCCCGAAACCCCACCCACGCCGCTCAGCGTGGCACTCGCTCGCCGCTCTCCGTCGATTGGCCGCCTCCGCCGCGCGTTTGTCGACTTGAGCACCCTAGATAGACTCGCCAAGCACTCCTGAGCCCGTAGGGACAAGCACCGCAGCAAATGGAGCTCCCTAGCTCCAGGAGGCCTCTGCTCCGGCGAGCTCCATCGCCCGCAGTGGCGGCGCCGCCGCGCCCCTGATCCCCGCCGGCGACCCCAAAACCCCTGGCCAATCCCAACCGTTGAATCGTGATCCAACGGCGCTCAGCGCCTGAGCCCCCGAGTCAAACTAGCCACGTACCGGTCAGCCCAGAGATTTTTGCTAAAGAGACCCTACCTTTCTTCGGAATTAACCCGCAGTCCATCTTAGTTCAAAAATATTTACGACTAAGTCCTGTTTTATTTGTTTAGCCCCCTGAGCTTTCTAAAAATAGAACCCGCAGTCCTAATTAGGTGTTTTCGCGTGTAAGCCCTCGGGTTTTTAAGCATAATTACGTATAGGTCCCTGGTTTCCTTAAATTAAGCCCCTCGAAGCTTTTAAAAAATGCTAGCAGGTCCCTAGATCTTAGAAAAGCCTTATCTTTTTCGTTTTAGCTCCGATTAGTGTGATTTTCACGCTCATGTGTTCGTAGTGAGGCGTAGAATATTTCTAAAACCTTTTTATGTACTGTTTCTACTGTTAGGTGTACTGTTCTAATAGATTATTATTTTTTTGCATGTATTGGTTTGCGTGCTGGCTTGTTTGGTGCTTCGTGTCCAGTCGGTAAGCCGTTATCTTTGGAGTTCGAGCTCGGTGAGGACTTTCCGGAGCAGGACCCACAGCAGCAGCAGCAGCACTTCGAGGAAGGCAAGTTATAGCACAGACAATCCTTTCTACCTAAACACCACCTTTTACATTTAATTACTTTCATATGCATGTGTCTAAATTTGATGTCCTTTTAAGGTTGTACCTAGTTTGTTAACCCTGTTCCTTTGATTACCTTGGGTTTATGCATATGGGTAGATTTTTGCTATGCGCAGCTACTGTCATTACTATTTAATTGTTAATCTTGAATTAATGGTTCACTTTAACATTTATGATAAAACCTGCTTTTTAGCAACTTGGCTTAGGGAGCTAGAGCATGTGCTTCGTGCTTTGCTCTAGTGTCTCTCCGTAAGGTCCGGTTCTTAAAGCGGCAACCCAGGAGCCTGTCGTTACCGCTAGAACTATTATGGCTCTGGTCTTGGTCATGTAACTTGTACGGCTCTTGCTTAACAGTAGTTACCGACGGGGCCGACGACGCTATGGGAAGCACTCGTGAGAGTATGGTTTGATCCACCGAGGACGGGGGTACCGTCGGCTATGTCTTGTCAGGCACAGTCCCGTGTCGGGAGTCCCTGTGGTATGGGAACTCCGCACGTCGCATTCTTGTACTTGTTGGCATGCGTGCCCGCGCTCCGAACGCCATTGACCCTCTTATCGCTGCGCCCTGAGAGTTAGTCAATCTCGGTGCCTTGGATCATGCTGCATGTGTTGTACCATAGTGGCTACTGTTTTGTTAGGGTGTCTTGTGAAAAACCTCGTAGTGTCCCTATGCCGTCACACCTCGGAAGTGTTGATGTGCGTGGTTGGGCTCAAAGTTCCATGAACTTTTACGCGACTGGTGGGTAAAGGGCGAAACCTCTGCAGAGTGTAAAATCTATCATGATAGCCTTGCTCAGGGTCACGAGCGGCCTGGATCCTTTTTTATTAGAAGATGATGTTTAGTTATGATTATTGTCACTTATACTTATTAATTGGGTTACAACCGGGCTTCACTCACTTGTAGTAATTTGTTAAATGTTAAAATGAACCAACTAAAAATGCTAAAGCAGTTAAGCCGTGTCTAGCCTATTTTGAGCCTTCATACCCGTGCTATACTTGCTAAGTATTTGAATACTTACACTTGTCATTATTCAACAAAATCCCAGATGGGTAAACAGATTGGGCTGATCAGGATACTGTTGCTGAGTTCCCTGAGGACCTGCCGTACTTCTGAGTTGCGCTCTCCCAGTCAGAGTCCCTGTGGACTGCGGCTCCGCTAGTTGAGAGGTTATTGACTTCCGTTGTAATAAATATTATTGATATACTCTGATGTAAACTATTTTTTTCCATGCATTTGTACTCTGTTTATCATATTTGTTCGTTGTATGTGTTCTGTGGACTTCCTGGGCACATATATGGCCGCAGTCGGGTTTTTGTGAAAATCCGGGTGTGACAGATTGGTATCAGAGCCGTGCTGACTGTAGGATCGCAGCCTAGATAGAACGGTCGGTCTTAGCCATGTTCAGTCTTCACTATTTTACCTAAAAAGTGTTGAGTTTTGCAAAATAGTGTTCAGTGTCTCCTCTACCTCCGTCCATTGCAAAGTTTCTCTAAAATTTTTCTTTGTCTTCTCTCTGTAGTAGATGGCTCGCACGAAGCTGACCGCCTGCAAGTCCACCTGTGGCTACCTTCCGCCCCGTGTTCCGGAGATAGACTTTGGCGCCCCCTACCAGGATGCTTTCCAGGAGTGGGAAGAGATGCAAGAGGAGGAGCACCTGAGGCAGGAAGAAGAAGAGGCGGAGCAACAGCAGGGAGAGCCCGAGGATGAGGAGATGGAGCCCGCTGAAGAGCCGGAGGAGCAGCCCGAGCCAGTTCAGCCAGGTGGCGGGAATGCTGCCGGAGACCCAGATGCTGATGACAGCGGTGATGATGATGATGAAGACGGCGGTGATAATCCGTCAGATGGCGAGGATGAAGACCCTGAGGAGCCCCCAGCACCCCAGCCACCTGCACCAGCAAATAGGTGGACCGTGGAGGACTTTGTCAGAGATGCTGGGGACAACTTCTAGCACTGGCGCCTGAGGCAGATACTCCGCTACCACTATGGCACATGCAACGTGGGCATGGAGTACCACAGTGAGAGGTGGACGCAGCCCCGCTTCCCCACCTTCTGGAGCACCTCCCTGAGGATCCGTACAGCTGACCACGAAGCCAGTGTTGCCAGGACGAGGTCGATCCACTACGCCTCCAGTGAGAGATCCACCCAGGAGGCAGGGATAGCAGATGTTGCTCACCGTGCCCTCTACTACTGCAGGGACAGGTTCTGGGCAGAGATCCAGGACGGGCCAGATAGGTGGTACCCCCGCAGGAGGAGTGGGGAGACAGCTTGCACCATCGCCCCCATCGGAGACATCGACAACCCCTGGCTTGCTGCTACCATGGCACTGGTGGCCACCCTCAACACTGACCTGGAGGCAGCTACTGATGAGATCGCCGCTCTGAGGGAGGAGCTGAGAGGGACTCGGCAGGAGATGGAGCAGCTGGACCAGATGTTGGGAGCACCACCGGCACTCAGCCCAGACTACCGTGCAGAGTCACCGCCTCGCAAGAGGCACCGCTTCGGATCTGCCGCCGCCAGCACCACCATCCACCAGGGTCCTTAGGAGTTTACCGTGAGTCTGTAATAAGATCGATTAGTCATCGCTTTTCTTTTCAGTCGAGTCAAAATCCAGTGAGTCGAGTTAGTCTGAACCTTGTCTTTTAATGTTTGGTTTGATTATCATTATGCTTATGTTTGAGTTGGATTTTTGTAATGATTGTGATGGGCGTAGACACAAGTCTACTACCATCTAGATTTTGGATTAAGGCATAAGGATATTATTGATTACATAGAAGGGGTTATTTGCTTCACTTGCTCTTTATCTATCTATTGCTCTATCATAACTAGTTCAATGTTCTCAAGTACTTCTGTTCCTAAGTTACTTGGTCTTGAAGTTTATGGGGATCTCTTGTTGATAATAGATGGTGAACACAAGGAGCAACGCCGGTGCCAGTGGACTGCCACCACCACCTCCCACCATTGAGCAGATGATGCTCACACAGACCCAGCTGATGCAACAGATGGCTCAGACCATGGCCATGATGCAGCAGAACCAGCAGAATCCGCCGCAGCACAACATGCCGCCCCGTGACAGGAGGGGTGAATTTCTGAAGGGACGCCCGCCCACCTTCAACAAAGCAACTGATCCCCTGCATGCATTGGACTGGCTCAAGGCAGTGGAGTGAAAACTCGACATCGCTCAGTGCAACGATCGGGAGAAGGTGCCGTACGCAAGAGGACAGCTCCAAGGACCAGCCTTGGACTGGTGGGACTCGTAATAGTACGCTCACCCTGATCGTACTCAGATCACATGGCAGGAGTTCCATGATAGTTTCCGCTCGCACCATGTGCCTGAAGCCCTGATGATGTTGAAGAAGAAGGAGTTCCTGTCATTGAAGCAGGAAGGGACGAGCGTCACAGCTTACCGTGACAAGTTCATTGAGCTTGCCTGCTATGCTCCGGAAGACATGGACACCGACAAGAAGAAGCAGTCCAGGTTCCGTGATGGCTTGAAGGACGCCCTGCAGTACCAGCTGATGTGCACCAGGTTCCCCAACTTCCAGGAACTGGTGGATGGTGCTTTGATGCTGGAGCACAAGCGCCGTAAAATGGAGGAGAAGAAGCGGAAGTTCCAGGGCCAGCAGTCTGGGAGCAACAACCGCCCCCGCTTCACTGCTCCCCAAGGCCAACAGATGGTGAGCCAACAACGCTTCCAAGGCCAACCCGGCTCGTTCAACCGTGGCCAGAACCAGCAGCGTCCCCAGTACCCTCAAGCACCGCAACAACAGCGCTACCAGAACCAGCTGCAGAATGCCACAGCTCAGCGCAACCAGGTGCAGCAAGGGCCGGCCCAACGTCCCAACAACGCCAACAATGTACCGGTGGGCCCGAGGGTGTGCTTCCAATGTGGTGAGCCAGGGCACTATGCCAATGCCTGTCCCCGCAGAGTCCAGAATGCTGCAGGCCAGAACAACAACAATAGGGTTGGACAGCAGCAAGGGCAGAATGGGAACCAACAGCAAGCTCAAGCAGGCCGAGGGCCACAGAACCAAGTCAGGGGCAAGGTCAACCACATGGGTGCCGAGACCGCAGAAGGGGCCGCTGACGTGGTTGTGGGTATGTTCCCTGTCAACTCGACTCCTGCGACTATTTTGTTTGATTCTGGAGCTTCCCATGCTTTTATATCTGCTGCGTTTGTGAAAAAGAACATAATGGCTCTAAGACCCATGTCAAACACCATGCTAGTTAGCTCACTAGGAGGGGAACAATGAGCCACCATACGTTGTCCCCATGTCACCATCACTATAAGGGGGGTAGACTTTGAGGTATATCCAATAGTCCTGGAATCCATCGGATTCGATCTGATTTTGGGAATGAGCTGGTTAGCCAGATATGATGCACTGATCTAGTGTGCCAAGAGAGCCGTGCAACTGACAGCGAAGTCCGGCGAGAAGGTGGAGTATCAAGCAACCAGTCCTTCAGAGCACAATCAAGCTAACCAAGCTGAGGGTGCAATTCCGGAGGACATCCGAGTGGTGTGCGAGTTTCCGGATGTGTTCCCAGATGAACTGCCAGGTATGCCCCCAGAACGCGAAGTTGAATTCATTATTGAACTAAAACCTGGCACTGCACCTATATCTCAAAGGCCATATAGGATGGGAGTGAAGGAACTGGAGAAACTTAAGGAAGAATTAAGCTCTTTGTTAGAAAAAGGGTATATTCGACCTAGTTCTTCACCATGGGGAGCACCAATGTTGTTTGTGGACAAGAAGGATGGTACGCAAATGATGTGCGTGGACTATCGAGCACTCAATGAAGTGACTGTCAAGAACAAGTACCCCTTGCCAAGGATTGACGATTTGTTTGATCAGTTGAAGGGAGCTTGTGTGTTATCCAAGATAGATCTTCGATCGGGCTACCACCAGATGAGGATCCGACCCTCCGACATACCCAAGACGGCCTTCACTACTCGGTATGGGCTATATGAGTTCACAGTCATGTCCTTTGGACTAACCAACGCTCCAGCATACTTCATGTACTTGATGAATAGCGTCTTCATGGACTACCTAGACAAGTTCGTGGTGGTGTTCATTGATGATATTCTGATCTTCTCCAAGAATGAAGAGGAACATGAAGATCATTTGAGGCTGGTGATGCAGAGACTCCGGGAACATCAACTATATGCCAAGTTGAGCAAGTGTGAGTTCTGGATGAAGGAAGTGGCATTCTTGGGACACGTGCTATCCAACGGAGGAGTGGCAGTTGACCCAAAGAAGGTTAATGATGTGTTGAGCTGGAACCCGCCTCGGGATGTCAGCGAGATCAGGAGTTTCCTCGGGATGGTCGGATATTATCAACAATTCATCGAAGGATTCTCCAAGATTGCTAAACCCATGACGGCGTTATTGGAGAAGAATGCCAAGTTCATCTGGACAGAGGAGTGCCAAACCAGCTGCGAAGAATTGAAGAAGAGGCTAACAACAGCACATGTACTGGTATTGCCCGACATAGCCAAGAGCTTCTCTATCTACTGTGATGCGTCCCGTCTAGGACTGGGATGTGTACTTATGCAAGAAGGGAGAGTCGTGGCATATGCATCAAGACAGTTGCGGAAGCATGAGCAGAACTATCCGACACATGATTTGGAGTTGGCAGCTGTGGTGCATGCTTTGAAGATTTGGAGGCATTACCTGATTGGGCACAAGTGTGACATCTACACTGATCACAAGAGCCTGAAGTATGTCTTCACTCAGTCAGAGCTGAATATGAGGCAACACCGATGGTTGGAGTTGATCAAGGACTATGGTCTGGAGATCCATTACCACCCTGGCAAGGCTAACTTGGTGGTAGATGCTCTGAGTAGGAGAAGCTATGTGAACAAGATAACCGGCCATTGTTTGCCTGAAGAACTCAGCCGGGAATTTGAGAAGATGAGTCTGGGGTTCGTGACCAACATCACAGAAATGACGGTAGAACCGACTCTTGAACAGGAGATCCGGAAAGGACAGCTTGGTGATGAAAAGATCAAGGAAATTGTGGAGAATGTTGCTCTAGGGAAGGCACCTGGATTCCAAGTTGATGAACAAGGAACCCTGTGGCACAGGAAGAGGATATGTGTGCCCGATATAGCTCACATCAAGGACACGATCCTAAGAGAAGCGCATGATTCGGCATACTCGATTCACCCAGGGAGCACCAAGATGTACCAAGATATCAAGGAAAGATTCTAGTGGTACGGATTGAAGCATGATGTAGCGACACATGTGGCATTGTGCGACACTTGTCAGAGAGTTAAGGCTGAACATTAGATGCCAGCCGGATTACTCCAGCCCTTAAAGATACCGGAATGGAAATGGGAAGAAGTTGGTATGGACTTCATAACGGGTCTACCCCGCACACAGCGAGGATTTGACTCCATTTGGGTGATTGTGGACCGTTTGACCAAAGTGACACACTTTCTTCCAGTAAAGACCACATACACGGGAGCCAGATTAGCGGAGCTATATACAGAAAGGATTGTGTGCCAGCATGGAGTGCCAAAACGGATAGTGTCTGACTGAGGTACTCAGTTCACGTCACACTTCTGGCAGAAGCTGCATGAGTCTATGGACACCAAGCTGCATTTCAGTTCGGCTTATCACCCATAGACAGATGGTCAGACAGAACGAACCAACCAGATCCTAGAGGACATGTTGAGAGCATGTGCTCTGCAGTGTGGTGTTAGCTGGGACAAGAGTTTACCCTATGCGGAATTCTTGTATAACAACAGCTATCAGAAGAGTCTGCAGATGGCACCATTCGAGGCCTTGTATGGCAAGAAGTGTAGAACACCACTGTTCTGGAATCAGACTGGGAAAGTCAAGTCTTTGGGCCTGAGATACTCAGGGAAGCAGAACGCCAAGTGCAAGTGATCAGGCAGAACTTGAGGGTGGCACAGTCCAGGCAGAAGAGCTATGCTGATGTCAGACGGAGGGACCTCAGTTTTACAGTTGGAGATTTTGTGTACCTCAAGGTGTCACCGATGAGGGGCGTGAAGAGGTTCAATGTCAAGGGCAAGCTAGCACCTCAATACATCGGACCTTTCCAGATACTTGAAAGGAAAGGAGAAGTGGCATATCAGTTGGGACTACCCGAGAGATTGGCTGGAGTGCACGATGTGTTCCACGTGTCACAGCTGAAGAAATGTTTGCGGGTGCCTGAAGAGAAAATCCCGATAGATGAGTTGAATGTGCAAGAGGACCTCACTTATGAGGAGTATCCGGTCAGGATTTTGGAGGTGTCTGAGAGGGTGACAAGAAACAAGGTCATCCGAATGTGCAAGGTACAGTGGAGCCGACACTCGGATGATGAGGCCACCTGGGAATGAGAAGAAGATCTCAAGACCGAGTATCCTCAGCTCTTCGCATCTACTTCCGAATCTCGAGGACGAGATTCATCTTAAGGGGTATAGGTTTGTAACACCCAAAAATGGCCCATTTAAAATTTTTAGTAATTAATTGGCTTTTATTTTAATTGTTCATATTTAATATAGGTTAAACGAATTATTTATGAATATTAAAATCAAATATAAGTGTAGAAACATTTTTGTTGCATTCATGTTGCTGCACTGTGTTTTGGTTGTTGGCAAATTAAGTTGGAATTTAAATTCTATTTAAATTCGAATTTAATTTGCATTTTGTTTGAGCCCTAGAAAAGTTAATTCAACCGAGTTCACTTTTGCCCCCTCAACTCCTTTCCCGGGCCGCTCTTGCTCCCCAACTCTCTTCCCCCGGCCCAGCTCGCCCCCCCCCCCCATTTTCTTTCTTTTCCCGCGCGGCCCAACCCCTTTCCCGAGCCGGCCTGGTCGCGTCGGCCCAGCCCACGCACCCCACCCCCTATCCTTCTCTCTTTCCCGCGCTCGCTGACACGCCGACCCCACCCATCAGCTTCGCCTTCCTTCCCTCGCCCGCGCGCGCCTCCCCTCCCGGCGCCAATCGCACCGCCCCAGCCGACCTTCCCGCGCACCAGGAACCCCGCTGAGCTTCGTGGAAGCTTCCCCCGCAGCTTCCCCCACCCTGCCTTCCTTTCCCGTGCGCCTCCGCATATGGGAAGCCCTCTCCCCGCTTGGAAGGTCCTGATCCCCGCCGGCGATCAAATCCTGCGCGGCCCGCTCGCCAATGTCTCCTCCTCGGCCTATTTAAGCACCCCCGAGCACACCCTAAGCCTCACCAACCCCCCCCCCATCGAGCACCCCAAGCCCCAGAGCTTTCCCCCGCAGCTTCCACGCAAGCGCCCGCCGCCCGGAGCGCCGCCGCCGTCGATTGCCTCTCGCCGGTGCTGCTCCGCCCCTCCTGTCACTCCCTTTCGCTTCGCACGAAGGTAAGGACCATCCCGAGCATCTTCCCGAACCTTCTCGCGTCCCGAAACCTCAGCCCCACCGCTCACCGTCGATTGGCCCCTGATCCCAGCCGGCGACCCCAAACCCCCTGGCCAATCCCAACCGCTGAATCGTGATCCAACGGCGCTCAGCGCCCGAGCCCCCGAGTCAAACTAGCCACGTACCGGTCAGCCCAGAGATTTTTGCTAAAGAGACCCTGCCTTTCTTGGGAATTAACCCGCAGTCCATCTTAGTTCAAAAATATTAACAACTAAGTCCTGTTTTATTTGTTTAGCCCCCTGAGCTTTCTAAAAATAGAACCCGCAATCCTAATTTGGTGTTTTCGCGTGTAAGCCCTCGGGTTTTTAAGCATAATTACGTATAGGTCCCTGGTTTCCTTAAATTAAGCCCATGGAAGCTTTTAAAAAATGCTAGCAGGTCCCTAGATCTTAGAAAAGCCTTATCTTTTTCGTTTTAGCTCCGATTAGTGTGATTTTCACGCTCATGTGTTCGTAGTGAGGCGTAGAATATTTCTAAAACCTTTTTATGTATTGTTTCTACTGTTTGGTGTATTGTTCTAATAGATTATTATTTTTTTTCATGTATTGGTTTGTGTGCTGGCTTGTTTGGTGCTTCGTGTCCAGTCGGTAAGCCGTTATCTTTGGAGTTCGAGCTCGGTGAGGACTTTCCGGAGCAGGACCCACAGCAGCAGCAGCAGCACTTCGAGGAAGGCAAGTTATAGCACAGACAATCCTTGCTACCTAAACACCACCTTTTACATTTAATTACTTTCATATGCATGTGTCTAAATTTGATGTCCTTTTAAGGTTGTACCTAGTTTGTTTACCCTGTTCCTTTGATTACCTTGGGTTTATGCATATGGGTAGATTTTTGCTATGCGCAGCTACTGTCATTACTATTTAATTGTTAATCTTGAATTAATGGTTTACTTTAACATTTATGATAAAACATGCTTTTTAGCAACTTGGTTTAGGGAGCTAGAGCATGTGCTTCGTGCTTTGCTCTAGTGTCTCTCCGTAAGGTCCGGTTCTTAAAGCGGCAACCCAGGAGCCTGTCGCCACCGCTAGAACTATTATGACTCTGGTCTTGGTCATGTAACTTGTACGGCTCTAGCTTGACAGTAGTTACCGACGAGGCCGACGACGCTATGGGAAGCACTCGTGAGAGTATGGTTTGATCCACCGAGGACGGGGGTACCGTCGGCTATGTCTTGTCAGGCACAGTCCCGTGTCGGGAGTCCCTGTGGTATGGGAACTCCGCACGTCGCGCTCTTGTACTTGTTGGCATGCGTGCCCGCGCTCCGGACGCCATTGACCCTCTTATCGCTGCGCCCTGAGATTTAGTCAATCTCGGTGCCTTGGATCATGCTGCATGTGTTGTACCATAGTGGCTACTGTTTTGTTAGGGTGTCTTGTGAAAAACCTCGTAGCGTCCCTATGCCGTCACACCTCGGAAGTGTTGATGTGCGTGGTTGGGCTCAAAGTTCCATGAACTTTTACGCGACTGGTGGGTAAAGGGCGAAACCTCTGCAGAGTGTAAAATCTATCATGATAGCCTTTCTCAGGGTCACGAGCGGCCTGGATCCTTTTTTATTAGAAGATGATGTTTAGTTATGATTATTGTCACTTATACTTATTAATTGGGTTACAACCGGGCTTCACTCACTTGTAGTAATTTGTTAAATGTTAAAATGAACCAACTAAAAATGCTAAAGCAGTTAAGCCGTGTCTAGCCTATTTTGAGCCTTCATACCCGTGCTATACTTGCTAAGTATTTGAATACTTACACTTGTCATTATTCAACAAAATCCCAGATGGGTAAACAGATTGGGCTGATCAGGAGACTGTTGCTGAGTTCTCTGAGGACCTGCCATACTTCTGAGTTGCGCTCTCCCAGTCAGAGTCCCTGTGGACTGCGGCTCCGCTAGTTGAGAGTTATAGACTTCCGCTGTAATAAATATTATTGATATACTCTGATGTAAACTATTTTTTCCGAGCATTTGTACTTTGTTTATCATATTTGTTCATTGTATGTATTCTGTGGACTTCCTGGGCACACATATGGCCGCAGTCGGGTTTTTGTGAAAATCCGGGTGTGACATTAATACCGGTGAATCAACTTCAGTTGGCAATCGGCCTGCTTTTAAATTCGAGTTAGGATGGTTGCTCCGTGATGGTTTCATGGATATGGTGAAGGATATTTGGATTAATGAGAATAGGGGCAGCACACCTATGGAACGATGGCAATGGAAAATCCGAAATGTGCGCCAATACTTACGAGGATGGGTGAAAAATACAAGTGGCGTATATAAAAAAGAAAAGAAACAATTTCTAGATAAACTTGATTTCCTAGACAAAAAGGAGGAATCTAGTCTCCGGTCACCACAGGAGATTGATTTGAAACAATGCCTTGATAATAGATTAGCAGCACTGTTGCGTGAGGAGGAAATTAAGTGGTACCAACGGGCTAAAGTAAAAGACTTACTTGAATGGGATTCTAATACCAAATACTTTCAGCTAGTAGCGAATGGTAAGAATAGAAAGACATGAATATATCAATTGCAAGATGGGGATCGATTAATAAGTGGGGATGACGAGTTGAAAAATTATATCACTACTTATTATAAAGGTTTATTCGCTCCTCCGGACGGAAATAATTTCCAGACTCGAATAGATGATATTCCCCAGGTATCTGCGCTAGAAAATGAGATTCTTGTTTCTATGTTCTGAGACCAGGAAGTGAAGGAGGCAATTTTCCAAATCAAACATAATAAAGCACCTGGACCTGATGGTTTACCAATTGAATTCTATCAGGCCTCTTGAGACTTTATAAAAGGAGACTTGTTGCTCCTGTTTCAAGAATTTCATAATGGAAATTTGCCTTTATATTGTCTAAATTTTGGTACAATCATTTTGTTACCAAAATGCAAGGAATCAATCAAAATCCAACAATACAGACCGATTTGTTTGCTAAACGTGAGTTTTAAAATATTCACGAAAGTGGCAACACATAGAATCTCGAATGTAGCCCAAAAGGTTATTAGTCCCATACAAACGGATTTCCAGCCAGGGAGGAATATTATGGAGGGAGTAGTGGTACTACATAAAACAATTCATGAACTTCATAGAAAGAACCAAAGTGGGGTAATTTTAAAGATCGACTTTGAAAAAGCTTATGACAAGGTGAAATGGCCCTTTGTGCAGCAAACCTTGAGGATGAAAGGTTTTCACCGGGGACAATGGATTGAGGCTTTTACTCAACGAGGGCACGCCGGAATAAAAATAAATGATCAAGTAAGTCAGGATTTCCAAACATTGAAGGGCCTAAGACAAGGGGATCCTTTATCACCCATCCTTTTCAACATTATTGTAGATATGTTAGCCATTATCATTAATAGAGCAAATGAATATGGTCAAATCTCAGGTGTCGTACCACATTGAGTTGATGGAGGTCTATCCATCTTACAATATGCGGATGACACAATTCTTTTTATGGATCATGATTTTGTCAAAGCCACAAATATGAAATTATTGTGCGCATTTGAACAATTATCTGGTCTTAATATTAACTTCCACAAAAGTGAGATCTTCTGTTTTGGTCAGGCTAAGGAGAGGGAAGAGCAATATACTGAATTATTTGGTTGTCAATCTGGATCTTATCCTTTTAGATACCTTGGCATTCCAATGCATTATATAATACTTAGCAATTCGGACTAGAAGGTGATAGAGGAAAAATTCGAAAAGAAATTGTCTAGCTGGAAAGGTAAACACACGTCCATAGGTGGGAGACTAGTTTTAATTAACTCGGTCTTAACTAGGTTGGCAGTGTTTATGCTTTCTTTTTTTATGGTACCAAAAGGGGTTGTTGAGAAACTAGACTATTACATATCAAGATTCTTTTGGCAATCTGATGACCATAAGAGGAAGTACAGATTAGCCAGATGGAACATCCTATTCCAACCAACAGAAATGGGAGGGTTAGGAATTAAAAATCTAGAAGTCCAGAACCAATGTTTGTCAAGTAAATAGTTGTTTAATCTAATTAATGGGAATGGTTTATGGAAGCAACCGTTAAGGAACAAATATTTGTGTTCTCATACTATCACACAGGTGGAGAGGAAACCAGGTGACTCTCATTTTTTGTTGGGTTTGATGAAGGTGAAACAAACCTTTACTAATTTTGGTGCCTTCCAATTAAATGATGGGAAACAAATCAGGTTTTGGGAGGACAGATGGTTGGGTAATTTTACCTTGAAACAACAATACCCGTCCTTGTACCACATTACTAGAAAGAAAAATGTTACTGTAGCCACGGTTTTTTGTAGGACCCCCCTCAATGTGTCTTTCAGAAGAGCATTGGTAGGACCAGATTTAAACCTATGGTACAATCTTGTCAATCGGATTAGCCATGTATAGCTGAATGACAGTAACGACACCTTTAGATGGAGCCTTACTGAATCTAGTTTGTTTTCTGTCAAGTTAATGTATATGACTCTTATTGCCAATGGTAATGTACAATACAATACACAAATATGGAAACTGAAAATACCGTTAAAGATTAAGATATTCATGTGGTACTTAAATAAAGGTGTGATTTTGACAAAAGATAATTTAGCAAAGAGGAACTGGAATGCGAGTAAATTTTTTTCTTTCTGCTCCAGATAGGAAACAATTCAGCACCTCTTTTTTATTGTCATATGGCTAAATTTCTTGGGAGAGCTGTCCAGATTACCTTTAACTGCCAAATACATCATAGCTTTAATTACATGTTTAATAATTGGCTTATTGGGTTCAATGGAAAGTTAAAGAGTAAGCTGTTAGTTGGTGTCTCGGCTTTATGTTGGGCATTATGGCTCAATAGGAATGATATGGTCTTTGACAAAACTCCTATAAAATCTTACTTGCAAGGACTGTCCAGAGGAACTTACTAGCTTCGATTCTGGGCACAGCTACACCGACATGAACAGAACACAACAAGTAATAATCGACGCATATCAAGCATTAGAGGTTTTCGTCATGCGTTTCTTCACTCAACACGGATGGAGGTTTAGTAATAGAATTACATGATAATTATTTCATCAAACTTTGTGGTGTGGTATTGTTATCCGTTATTCGTGAGTATGCAGATAGAAGCGCTGCAGTTTTGTAAATCTGGGATGTAGCCGTTTTGATCAAGGCCGGATATTCTTATTGAATTTCTATTATCTAAAAAAACTAAAAGTTATTATCGGTTAATATAAAAGAAAAACACCCATGTTACATGTCCTCTCTAGATGAGACAGGACTATAATTCGGCATTCTATACTAGTGGGTCCGAACTCCGCCATCTTCAAAATTAGCCATTGCTATATAATGTGCATGTTCTCTGGTGCAGATACAATTACCGAACGGGCGGTCAAGGTTAGATAGGTTGTTACATAGCAGACATCATACATTTACAGACGGGGTAGTTTGTTGTACGAACGGTAAATACGCCAGGGATGATCGGATCCAAACCGATATACTCTGTCTTTCGGTCAGCCAGCGCTATATATCACCTCGCTGCAGCCTGCTATTTACGTGACCGGTAATTTTTATTTCTTTATCGAGCTATCCCTGTCGGGATTTGCGTGACGGTGTATTCTATTTCCTGGACGGTTTTCCGTCGGATATTTTCGTTACTGGTAGCGCACAGTTCCCAAGGATCGATGGCACACATACAACGAGATACGTAGTACGCGCGCTGTATGTCCGTTGTGTGCTAAGAGCACCTCCGGTGCTGGTTCGAATCGTACCGACAACATGCGATTCATTTCTTCATGATAGCTATAGTGTATGTCGGTTTTTTTAGATAATGGAAAATATATTATCCGGTTTTGATCAAAGCGGCTATAGCCAAAAAACTAACATGAAAATTACGTATCATCAAGGGGCTCTAGTAGTCCTCCACGACCAACAAGGACGCTATAACACGTTTCTCAGACCTAACAAATTGTTAGAACTGAAAATGTTGGACATCGACCACCATTGATGCTTCTCCCAAGGCAACAGCACGAAGACCTAGTGCAGATACAGCCTGCCAACCAACATTCAAATTGTTACGCCATCCAATGTCTCCTCCGCCCTGAGCTGAATACTGAACAGGGTGTCCACACGGTAGAACTACCCGGCCTTGGCGAACAAGAACTTCAACGACGCGCCTCCATTGCCGCCGCCGGCCTGGAGAAACCAGGCTAGGTTTTCACCCAGTTATTGATCACGCACGGGCGCAACAGTGGACGGCCTGACCAATGACTTCAGCAGCACCTTGAACAAGGTGTATGTCACGGACACTTCCACCGCCATCGGTCCGGCAAACATGCCAGACAAGGATTTCACCCAAATCGCCACCACAACCGTCACCACTGCGCCCGGCCAACAAAAAGGTCGCCTTCACCGGAAGGACATCAACATCTTCGCTCAGAACGTTGTCACCGTAAGACGAGACGCACGTCGGCCGCCGTCGATAAAACACCGCCACCTAGAGGAAGAGGTTCCGCCGGCAGAGGGGCGGCACCAACCTGTGGGAAGGCAGCGGCGCGGCTGCTAGCGAAGTCCGCCCAAGTTACCCGCATGGGAGCGACGGAGGCGTTGGATCTATTACAACTCCGTAGCCTCCATGCCGTCAGGGACGGCAAGAGCCGCCACCGGAGAGGCCGTGCGAGCCGAGGCCGCTGCATGACTGCACCCGCCGGCGCACAGACCCCATGCCGGTAGAGCTCCCAGATCCGGTCACCCCCGAGGTGCCGCACCAAATAGTGTATGTAAAGGTCGCACGAGTAAATAAAAACACTCCGTTCTATATATCCATCGGTTGTCCTTGAGGGACAGGAAGCCTGTTTGGGCCATATGGAAATCTATTTTATTCAGCTGCATGCGAGCGGTGGCCAGCTGAGTTCGGCGCGTCTGCAGAGTTCGATTTTCATTCTGATAACCATGGTTCGATGGCTCCAGTGCTGACGGTTCGGTGTAACCAGCTCACGGTTCGCTTTTGAAGCACACTGGAGCGCCGGTGCCCACAATCAAGTAGAGAGGCCCGTCCGTCGCCACTCCGGGCTGGCAGCGCCGTGCTCAGCTCGCACACGGCTGCGGATACATATGCATGCATGCATATCTATGCCGAATGCAGGCTGCTGGTGCTGGTGCTGGCGGATATGGCCGGCCGTCAGCCGAGTACGTACGTGCCCACTGCATATGTGCCCGGGCCGCCGCTTGTAACTTGCGGTCGGCCTCTAGCGCAAGCGCTCTCGTTCTCGTGTGTGGTGCTCCCGTGTGTCAGTGGATAAGCACGCGGCTGAGTATCTGACGCTGGCCGCGCCGGTCCTCTCTCGTTTCTGCATTTGCGCGCGCGACTAGGTTACTTGTGTTTCTCTGCGCATCAATGCATGGACCGGTGGTGGATCAGATCACTCACCGAGGGATGCTAGCTGCAGCTGCAGCCTGCAGGACGAGGTCAGCCGCTGGCCAGTGCGTGCTCTCTGTGTCATATATCTGCTCCGCGGCGCGGCTGTGGCCTGTGGCCGGAGGCACAGATTGGTCCTGGTCCATATAATTGGTATGGTCAGCGAGGGCTCAACTGGTGAAGGCACTGTATATATTGTCCATTTCTTCAGAAGATATATTCTAGCTTTTTTTTTGCATTCAGAGAAGATGTGTGTACATCTATATATATGTATATCATTGATCAAGCTGCGCATGCCAAATAAACAAGATTGATTTGAACGTCGAGCTGCATTATTGGTAGACAGTTGGACTGTGCAGAGAGAGAGAGAGAGAGAGAGAGAGGTGTCAAGATGGGGGATCCTCTCTTCATTTGGACCATCGCGATGCACACTGATTTACCAAAACCTGTACGTTGTAAGGGGCGAAATCGTTGGGTTGTCCATTCGTCAATCGACAGGTCCCATTGATTGCGACCTCTGAGCTAGTACGGACTGCCACAGCGTCCCCGCTTTACGACAAGCTCTGCCGCTTCCGATCCATTGCTCGCGTAGCTCGCTTTGCTTTGCCGGGGTCGCTATTTTGTGCGCTGGCTGACCATCGTCCACAGCTAGCTCCGCGTGTTAACTTAGCTTGATCGTTGATCGATCCAGCACTGACCGATCATCGAGACTGTGCTCACTGAAGTCGAGCTCTCGAAGACGTACGTCTTTGAGAAGCATGTTGATTGTTGCCCTTTCACATTCTGTAAGTTACGTACTGAAAGCAGAAATGACACGGCCGGCGCGGCCATACATGTGGCGTACGTTTCTCTCGAGTGCGCGATCTAGAGGTTGGAGATGACATGTATGCTCACGTACTGCTCACAGATTCCATCTTCTGAAACCTGATCAAACAGTGTGCCTATACTACAGTAAAACACGTGAAAATATGTGGCATCAAACAATGATCTTGCACCTCAAATTAATCACAGGCATTTTGCTTGTAAATCGGCAAGACACGCCATCTGTACTTTGGTCTCTTCTTGTTGCTTGTGATGTGCTAAACTCCTCTTCCCCGGCGACTAGCCACTTGCTTGAAGTTGCCACTAGTCTAGCTTTGAGATCCTCCTCTTTTTCGCAAGATGTACCCGTTATCAAGCCATGGGATAACATGCATGATCTTTATTTGTTGAATTGATCACATATTAACAACTTCAGCAAGATTTTTTCATTTCACATGATCTATATATATGTAGCCTTTGATATCAACCTAATAATGAAAAAACACTGTTGCTGAAAAAACATTAGGCTGATATCAGCAAGCAGTACGTGTTTTTTCATTTCTCTATCTACTTAAATTCCACAATTTTTCTAGGGGAATTGTTCTCTGAATAGTAGCCCAGCAAATTTGTATGTTGTTGGTGCAACCTCACTTTGGGGTTGAATGTTAATTTGTTGTTGCATAATCAGTTATTTCCACTAAATATATATGAGCCATTTAAGGACCGAAATCATGTAAAACATGAAATACTGGAGATACTTTTGTATATAACAAAGTAGGGTGTGCCAAATATTGCCATAAGGTCACATGTCTAGGCCATACCCTTCTCTTTTGATTGTGTGCAGATAAGTTTCTTTGTAACTTCCAAAAGCAGCTATTACTACTTGTTCAAAAACCATCGTACTCCCTCAGAGAGAGAGAGAGAGAGAGAGAGAGAGAGAGATGATTTAGAGATCCCTACACCATATGACACTTCCTTAATTTGTACTGTTCGGAGCACACGTAGATTTTTCATCCATGTGGCTCACCTATATATGTTGGAGTACAAGCTACGTACATCCATAAGGTCACACATCTAGAGAATGATGATACTGCACGGCCAGAGACATGCATCTTTGACCATGTATGGCATAGATAGGCCAGGAAAATGATCGAGGAAAACAAGATTAAACAATTGTTCTTGATGCACCTTTTATTTTCGCTTTTCTTATCTACATCATAGCATTTGCGCATCCACTGTTTGGAGTCCATCATCTATATATATATATTATTACTTTCCATCTGTTTTTCGATATATGGCGCTTCGAAGAAGTTAATTGGTTAGAAATGCCATATATTTAATAGTAAAATATATGGTCAGTCCTCAAACCTGTCACGAATCGTGTCATGCCGGTCCCCAAACTTACAAAACCGGGAATTTGGATACTCAATTTTGTTAGAAGGTGTCATCCTGCTCCTTCCAACAGTCAAAAGTGGTTTTGGCAATCTTTTGATGATCCATGAATCTTTCTTAAGGTCAAAAAATAAATCCAGCAAACACTAGATATATTTTTTAGACCATGAAAAATATCTCTAAGCCTCTATAAATTCCAAAAAGATATTAGAAATATATTGGTATACGGGAAACCTAAATTAAAATAATTGAAATAAAATATATAAATATAGATCATGAAAATATCTCTACAAGACTCCAAAAAAATGCATTTAGCTATAGGGGAATGGGAAATATCTAAACATTTTCTAAAACATTCTAATCAATGTATAAATGGATTTTAAAAGGTTTCCTTAACAAAAACATGATATAGAACCAGCATTATTGTTTGAGCATTCATGATGGTTGCATGCATACTAGTTTCATATCATGTGCTCTAAATTTTGTTTATACATGTATTCGAATGTTTGAGAAATTTGTCATGTTTTTCTGGATAGTTCATTTATGTTTCCCTAGCTCTGATATATCTGTAGTACTTTTTTTTGAATCTTTGGATGTTTGGATTCATGTTTTAGAAACCACATCTAGTGTTTGTTGGATAATGTTTTGAACCAAAGAATGATATGACTCAAAAGCAATTGTATTAACGACTAGGATGACAACCTCTGTGAAGTTGGAGGACCTGAATTCATGTTGTTGTAGGTTTAGGGACAAAAATGACATCCCCTGGCAAGTTTGAGGACTCAAATTTTTGGTTTTATATGTGTGGACTAGGACAAGTTTGAGTATTGTCTACTCTTTATTTAAAATGGAGGGGAAGATGTAAACATATTGATAGTTGTAAATGAAAAAATAACGTAAATGTTCAAGAGACACCTAAAGAAAAGGATCAATAAAAATTAGGCTTGACATCACAAACAAAATGAATCTATAAAAGAATCTATATCACTTGTATAAATTAAATCTTCCATTTGTACTTCTTGACAACCAGAAACCAAATCACTTATAACCTGTAGGTCACATTATCTATTCTCTATTATCTCTCTATTTTGTCAAATGAATTATTTTGATCTATAATATGAATCACGTATATACATTATAAAAGGCCGGGTCTACCGGGTTTTGTTGATTTATAACGAATCCTTCATAAATGGGTATATATGACTACATATATTTCTCCTCGTCATTGGCTGGCAGCCACACGGTGGCTAGGCAACTTAGATGTTAGGTCGTGTGTTGTTGTTTGTACATAGTGGTTTTAGACCGGCATCTCGCGTCATAGGTTGATACAACACTGTCATGCTGGTTCTCTTGACCCCGCTCCAAAATTGCGCCAATTCCTATGGCAAATACGTACCAACGAGATGGATAGTTGGATGGCACCCATATTGTACGTACCAACCTCTTGCATTGCCTCGAGTACAACCACCTAATCACTCCACCTACACAGTACGTGTGATGGTAGGTGTGATGTTTTTTCCCTTTATTGTAACCTGTGAAGGGGTTTTTAGTCCCGGGTGGTGGCTCCAACCAGGACTAAAGACCCTTTTGTCCTGGCTGGAGACCCGGGACTAATGCTTGAGACCCTTTAGTCCCGGGTTGAGCCTCCAACCGGGACTAAAGGGTCATTTTTAGTCCCAGTTGGTGAGACATCGAAAAATACCAACCGGGACTAATGTTACATTAGTCCCGGGTCTAAATCTATCTGGGACAAATGTGGGTAGATGGAAAGTCATATCTCTACTAGTGATAGACCATCTATGGTCATGCCTCTAGCTAGCGGCAGGGCATGAGTGGCACACGACGACTGCTTGTCAAGTATGTAGAGATTAAGGGGTAGCTGTGTAGAGGTCGGGAGTGGTTTCAATCTGTCATATTGAGTAATTATCCAAGATCAATAAAGTTTCCTTATAAAAATATATTTTCTAAGCCATATGGTTGAGTAGAAATGACTTTGTTGTAAATGTCTAGTGCATTGTAACTTTCTTGACATTGTGAAGGACACCCTAATTAGTTTTTCTAAGTTTCCTTTTTTTAGAAATTGGTGTCTTCAGTGTCTCGTATATCTTTTTAAGAAGCTTCTAGTATCAGATAAATATTTTTGAGTAGGTTTTGAGTGGGCTATTTAATCTTTCGTAAAAATTAAAGGAAATGCCTTAGATGCCCGGCCTGTGTTGAACTTGCTTGTTGGAAGATGCCAGAGATAGAGAAAAGGAACATATGGAATGAATAGGCTCATCAAATTACATGCAACATGAAAAGTTATCAACTGAATTACAGGGATCACACTAGTCCTCATACTGCGGACGGGAGGTTTGGAATGTAGATATTTGACTTGAATGTTCACATAGTTGGAAACAATTCAATTTTACATGATATGTCTTCACGGTGCATGAGGTAGAAAACCCAGCTGTATATACGGGATGTGTATACCATGTCCATTGAAATCCAGTAGGGTTTCAGAAGATCCTATCTTGCAAATTATTGATGATGTGCTTTTTCTGTGGTTCACAGGAAAGCACGGGCATTCCCATATAAATTTATTAGAAAGTTCAATTCCTACAAGATTCCGACAATTCAATGTCCCTGACAAATTCTAGCTCATCGAGAACTACAAATCTACAACAGATACCCGTGCTACTGGCTAGTGTGCGGGCCATCATTCTAGTTTACACAAAGAGATACTAGAATAAGAATAATCTGGGCGCACCCGAGATATCAATCATATTCGGTAGTAGATTTGAAGCATTACTAGCTGGTGCATCACAAATTGATCAAAGTTTGACATGACACAAGCACAATTTAGAATCACCTGAAGAAGCTCCCAACAGATTATTTCAATTAAAGATGCCTGCTAAAACTGAAAGCTCTCTAATTAAGAAGAAAGAGGACTCGTGACACAACCGAAGAGCACACCAAATACCACGCCCTTTGGATAGCATGATGGAACCGATCGACAATAGTTGTTGCCGATGAATTCCATCAGAAGAACACGCACGTACAATTACACAACTACATGAGGAACTGATGATGGAAATAATCCAGCACTGACGCACAGTTACCTCGAAACAGCTTACTTGCACTCACCATACAGATCGAATTATCTAAGCAAACGGGGGCAATTAAAGGTGGAGGAGGATGGAAGAGGAACCAATCAAAGCCTGAGGGAGAGGTCCAGCTCGTCGGCGGGCTCGACGCCGTAGCCGTGCTGCGACGACCTCTTCTTGTGGCTCGGCAGGGATGGCACCGGAGCGGCAACAACAGCAGCTGGCTGCTGCTCGTCCATCCTCGCCCTCTTGTCTTCAGCGACGATGACTCCAGCGCCGGTATCCCCGGGCCTGGCGGCGGCGGCGGCCACCCCGTGCGCGCGCAGCGCGGCGGCGATCTCCCTCCGGCGCTTGGCCAGGCTGCGCTCGTACTTGTGCGCGTTCTGGTGGCCGCCGAGCGCCTGCGAGCTGAAGAACTTGCGGTCGCAGTACATGCAGACGAAGTAGCCCGGCGGCTCCGGCGAGGCCGAGGGGTGGGAGAGAGTGAGCTCAAGGTTGAGCTCCTGCTCCATTACACGGTAGTATAGTATAGCTAGCTAGCAGCACAACAGAATATGCGAGGGGTGTGTGTTGGAGAGAGCGCGAGCTTAATTTGCAACAGCAATCATGGTACTAAGCGTGTGTGTTAAATATAGCACCAAACTGGTGCTCTGCACACTGCACCGCTGGTCCGTGAGATCAGGTTACTGGAGAGAGTACAGCCAGTGGACTGGGGGCGCGCACGTTTCCGTTTGGTAGGTCCGTGGCAACCAACGGGAGAATCAGGCCAAACAAGTTGCTTACCGCGCGCCGGAGGCCCGGAGTACACCAGTTCAGTCATCAGACGAAAACTTTAGGAAACACACATATCTCTCATCATGAGACACATAGGATATATGCATGGGTATATTATATCACACAACGTGATATAAAAGTACGTCCAGCCAGGCAGCCATCGATCGCTCTCATCAGCTCTCGGACTGCAGTTTCAGATAAGGTAACAGCCTTTTACTTATCTATATACATCAGTACTTTGGGGCGTATTGCATTTCAAACCTCGTCGTACAATTTGAAGGAAGAACACGTACACGTATAATTTAATGTTGTCGTACTATATATACGGTAATTAAAGAGGTACAAAGTTTAATCAGAACACTCATATGCAAAGCAAACAAAGACTGTCAACCTAGCACACCGGCCTGCACATGCATATCTGCAGCACATAGACAAACGGATCGGATCACAGCGAATATAGGATCCCAAATGCAAGCTAGCTAGGCGCGCCGGGCGGCCCCCACCATATACCCCCCGGTGGGTAGTAGCAACGACAAGGCGTTTCACTACAGCTTATATGTCATGACTTCGCAACGAAACAAAAACAGCACATGCAGCCTTCGCCTTCGCCTTCGGCCATCAACGGCGTGTCCTCCGGCGGGCATCAGCCGGGGACAGGGTGGCACGACGCTCGCCATCTCGCGGCTCCCATCGCCATTATTGATGAGTCGGGCAGTCAGCCGCGCGCAGGCGGCAATGACGACTGTCATCGACTATTTGCTTGCTGCGGTTGTAGCCCGGCCTGTACGTACGTAGACCTACCTGCTCCTTTTCTTGCCCCATATATACACGGTACCTGTGCCGCTTGCGGCACGGCATCGATCTCGTGGTGATTTTATAGTTCCTCTTTTGGACGTGCTAAGCTAGATTGTCACTGCCACAGTGCCACATCCGTACATATAACTCTTTTTGTGGAAAATACTGAAGAGGGACCACGAGGCAAGAGGAGTCGCACGCCATGCCCTTTGCTGGTCACGGGGACCAAGGAGAGCCCAAGAAGTAGTCGGCAAAGCAAAGGTTTGCGTAGCCTTTTAGGGCATTTTTGTTTAAACTTTTCTGAAAAACTGATAATACTAGTTTTTACAAGATGTTTTTAGCTTTCAAAGCTTAGGAAGCTGCAAAAAGCTCATAAACTCAGATTTTCTGAGCTTTTTGCTTTCTGAAAACTACGCGAAAAGTTTACCATTTGTTTGAGCTTCTGGCCTTTCAGACTAAAAAGTTACACAGAAGCTCAAACAAGCATGGCCTTAGAGCCAACATAGCGAGGCCTTCTCCACAGCTGCTTGGGATTGTCTCCCTACTTATCTGTATTAGACTTTAATTTTGGTGTTTCTTTCGTCCACCCTCGTCTGCAGCATAGAGATCACATGTCTTACATACTAGCCATGTATAGCAATTAGCGTTTTTTTATCCATATCATAAAAAAAGCAAAGACTCTAGGTATTTTCTATCTCTTGCACATAAATTAGAAATATGTTTTCTTAAAACATGTTCTTGTGGCACATACAACTCCACTATTGCATTAGAAAGAGGGAATATTCATTGTGAGGTTTATTTAAAGACAATTATTATGAAAGTATTTCAATGAAAATCAGAAGATTCGAAGGCCATCACAAGTGTCTATATATATTGATTTCAAGAAAAGTTGAGCATCATATTTTTTAGATATGTATATGGTCCTGCATATGGATTTACTTTAATGCTAGTTTATTGCTCAATTTCAAGAAAAAATAATCCATGTGTGTGCATGCATGATCATGTGAAGTGTAAGAAAAAAATTTGTGAGGACATGACACTGTTCGATATGACCATGTCATATAATTGTATTTAGGAGACAATATGTGAAAGATTACTCGATGGGACATGCATGGATGTCTCGTACACAAGACTCAACTTGGAATACAAGCCCATGGAAGTACAGAACTCAGTTCGGGAACAATACTGTGTTCCCAACGCCATAACTATTTCATCTGGAGTTTGATTATATTGAGGCCCATGAGTAGTTGATGAAAAGTTTGTTTGATAAGCTTTCTAATTAATGGACCTGATTTAACCCCAATATCACATCAGGAGGGCCTTCAAATTATCAAAACAAATCGTTGTTGTTTTTACCAGATTGTTTTCTACAAGGCTGCCTTTAAATATCACATTGGGAAGGCCTTCAAATCATCGAAACAAGGCCTTCAAATCACATGGGGACTATTTTTTACTATTTTTTGTAATAATAGAGGTGGGTCACTTTTTTTTCCAAGGAACCATGCATAATGGATGCAATGGCTATGATGATTAGAGTCCACTGAATTGATGGCGTTTGTTTTTTTAGACTTTCTTGGATTCATCTTTTTCTCTAGTTTATTTTGTGAGGATTAATTAATATAGAAACTCTAAAAGAAGAACCATCCAGTCAGTAACGTTAAAATAGTTCCTCTCGTACCCACGCAAGATCTTGAGAGCATGTACATCTTCCAAGAATGTGCATAAAACATGGAATCTATTCGTTGTATAACATGGACTCATCATACGGACATTCCAAGGCAACATGTACAATTAGTATTTTCCATTCATGTCGACTGCCAAAGTAACTTAATTTTATTAATTAGATTAATTGGGCCCATAGGCTAATAAAAGCTAATTAATCAATTAAATTCCAAGGGGCCATAGAAATGGTGGTAGTTACAAATGTAATAATACAATGTTGTCTTGTACTATTGTAACAACTATAATTAAGTAATTTACGCACATATCTTATATTATCTCTTTTATAATAGTATTTTCCTAATTTTACTTCAAAAGAAAGAGTATTTTCCTAATACTGGTGATTACGGAAGAGTCTAGTTGACCCTGTTCCGTTGGGCTTTATGTGCCTGCATGATTTCAGAACTGAAGCGTTTGTCGACAAACATTTTAACCAGCCCTGGCTCGCTGCTTGCCTTTCCTCTGCACCGCTGACGTGCTACATTTTGTGCATAGCTAGTAAATGTGTGGGACCCCTGTCAGATCAGCCGCCTACAACGACCGCGCTGCACTGTAGCCCTATCTCTCTCCCCCTCTCTCTGCCCGTACAATGTGGATGATTATCTCTCGGCCCGAGAGAGTGAGAGAGACCGTCGCGACCCCACGTTTAGTTCTCAACTTTCACACGTTAAAGTTGAAAATTTGTCATTAATACGTTAATGTAACATTTTGTTTATATTTGTAAATAATTATTCAAACATTAATTAATTAGACTCAAAATGTTCGTCTTGTAAATTACAACAAAACTGTGCAATCAGTTTTTTATTTTATTTACATTTAGCCCTTGTTTAGATACCAAATTCCACCCTAAAGTTCACTATGCAAAAAGAAGATTCACATCACATCAAAATGTCGGCACATGCATGGAGTACTAAATGTAGATAAAATCAAAAACTAATTGCACAGTTTTTTTTATACTCGGCGAGACGAACATTTTGAGACTAATTAATCAATTTTTGGATAATTTTTCACAAATACAAACGAAAATGCTACAGTGCGCATTTATGACAAAGTGACATCTTTCTCCCAATTCCCTACCCCCAAATTTGCATCTAAACAACCCCAAAGTTCACTATGCAAAAAGAAGATTCTCATCGCATCAAAATATCGACACATGCATAGAGTATTAAATGTAGATGAAATCAAAAACTAATTGCACAGTTTTGTTGTACTCGGCGAGACGAACATTTTTAGCCTAACTAATCAATTTTTTGATAATTTTTCACAAATACAAACGAAATGCTACAGTGGCGTATTTATGACGAAGTGACATCTTTCTCCCAATTCCCCACCCCCTAATTTGCATCTAAACAAGGGCTTAGTACTTCATGCATGAGTCGATATTTTGATGTGATAAAATTTTTCTTTTTAGAGCATCTCCAAGAGATTAGCTAAAAAGACTAGTCAAATTTACTGATTTAGCTACTCTCAATAATAGATTTGACTAACAAATAGCAGAGTAATCCAACAGATTCTGTAAAGATGGCTAATGAGGTAGGCTAGCTAAAAGTAGCTAGCGAATGAGGTGAGATAGAGGGCCACTAAATTTGAAGGGTCATTTACAGAATCTGTTGAAAATATTTTTTCTCTAATAATAACTAAATTTAACTTTATAAAACGCTAGTCTCTTGATGCTTTGCACAGTGGAATTTGGGGGCAAATTACGGGAACTAGGGCTGGGCTGTCTGCTCGTGCACGCAGACCTGACTTCACTGCAGGGCGCGCATCGATAATCCGCAACCATTTTCGATTCGTGACGATCGGCCACGACGTCCATTGGCCGGAGCGGAATCAAAACCTGTCGCGAGTGTCAAGTCGCGGAACAGCTAGCTCTCGATCAAGCTTTGCGCCCCCCCGGCCCGGCCGCGCTCTCGCTCGATTCGACGAACGAACGACGGGCGTCGATGGCTTCAGCTGCCCGCACCACGCTGACCTGATCACCATGGGTTTTGTAGGTGCCAGTACTAGGCAGAGGTAGCTAGCACCACTAGCTACATGTCCTTAATTTTTGCCCCCTTCCATGCATGTCCTTACGAGAGACATATCAAACTGTGGAGGGCGCGCTCGAGCTAGGAAAAGGCTTTGCAGCAATCCAATAAATGCATGGGGCCTACTTGGACCACCCCGTAGATCCACTCAATCTAGCTAGTTCTGTCGCTCTATGATATGAGCTAGATGTCCATAATGGACCACAAAATACGTAAGGGAGGGAGTCGCTGCTAATTTGTGTGGAGGGAGTCTCGTTTTGGTCCACTTTTACCGTACTATTCCTCGTGGTCTCCGACTTGCATCGTATTCCTGTGAGCCTCCCACTTGCATAGTACTCGTTAGAGCCACATGTGACTTGCACCTCTATTATTTTATAGATTGTTTCTAATGGAATGAGGGTGACATGTAAAGCGAAAAGAATAGTACGTGTGAGAAGTATTGTGCGGGACCTATTATTTATTTTCCTTACAGAGGAAAGATTGTCATATTATATATACATAGTATCATATAAAAGTAAAAGTTACGCAATATCCTATATAGATTGTTTGGAGCCCAAATCAAGACTATGGATACAAATGACTCACTACATACCACATGTACGTATTAGGAGCATGGAAAGAGGCCGGTGATGATGTCGGGGATCGAGTTGAACCCTGCAGCAAGCTTCAAGTACTGTACGTCGCCCGATCGATCTATCCTCTTCTGCTCTATGTGTGACCTAAATGAACTGTGAAGGAATCTTGGGGTTTTCACCACCACTACGACCACACGACAAAGTTTTTTTATTGGATGCTTGGAGATGATGCCCCCGATCGGGGTGACGGGAGACCACCCACCGCCGGCGACAAGTAGCAGGGCAATTACTCTCCAAGCAATATAATGGCTGCACAATCAGCTAGCATCTTCGTCTAAGGTCTTGTTTAGTTTCTGAAATTGTGAGCTAAATTTTGGTCTTTTAGAGTGTGTGCGCTACATTTCGTTTGTATGTGTAAAAAATTATCTAAAAATTGATTAATTAGGCTCAAAATATTCGTCTCGTAGAGTACAACAAAACTGTGCAATTAATTTTTAATTTTATCTACATTTAATACTTCATGCATGCTATGACATTTTGATGTGATGAGAATCTTTTTTTTTATAGTGAACTTTGGGGTGGAATTTGAGATATTGTTACAAGGGCTAATGGTTCACGAAACATGCACAGTGCTCCGTCCTGCCACGGCTGGATCCCCGTTCTTCCCAATAACAGCCCCGGCCCTCTTTCGCTGTAGTGCTGGTCAGTGGTCACTCCCCAATCAACTGTAAAGTGAGTCGAAAGCAACTAATTCAGTGAAGTCAAATAAAGCCGTTAAGGGGGAGATTATCAGTCAATTTTTGTACGGTACGGTGGTGGTTCTCAACATGTGGTCGATATAGCAAAAGGGTGGTTGTTCTTGCATTGGACGTCGCAAACGTTTCGTCCCTAAATCCCTACTTTTTTTGCGAGGATCCAAAGAATGCAATATTTTCCTTTGTTCTCCTGAAATATTTTCTACTCACAAGGTTCACCAGCAGTGACTTGTGCGTACTCTTCATGAAGGAGAAAATACGTCGTTCTAGAGATTTGCATATCAGAAAATTCAGCCAGTTACCACAGTAATTTCAGAAACCTCGTCCTGCTATATATGTTGTCAAACTAAAATTGAGTCTTCTTGAACATGTTTTCATTTTAAAAGACCAAAGTTTATGGTTACAACGATCATGAATACTAGGTGATTCCCCGCGCGTTGCTGCGGGATGTGAGAGAGCTTTTGCAGCTACTTTATCACTAAAATAAAATAGTGATAATATTTGTACCATATTATCATACAAAACAATATTATAAAAATATTTTGTAAAGACCTACTCATGTAGATGACTATTTTTTATATCTGCATCACACCGTTTGTCCTTCGTGTGCAATGCAGAAACCCACCTTAGGCCATGTGTTGCTCATTGCACCTCAAAGATTTCTCTCCTCTCTTCCTTCCTACCTTGATTGTCTTCTTGATGATTAGAGAACCACTCTCATGTCTTCTTCATTTGCTTTATTGTAATTTTTTTCGAATGAGTCCAATACCTTCATCGTTCATAGACACATCTATTTATATACCTACAACCTGGATGCTCAAATGTCACAGCCCACAAGTTGACGCATGGCTTTGCAATTTCATTTGAGTGGAGAAATAAGTCATTGTCAAGTCATTAGTTCAAGCAACATATGCATGATCCTTAATGCTGCCATTAGTGCTCGTCTCTTGATCCGACCAACTAAGTAAAGAAGAGGTGAGGGCCAGGAGGCTCTTGATCTACCGGTGTTGATGTGGCTCGCTGAGGATTAAGAGAAATTCTATAGTGAGGACCGTCTATATAGTTATTATAGATTAATTATTGGTCCCTGTTTTTAGATGGACGATAAATAGAACCCCTGTTCCCTGCACGCGATACATTCCCAAACACATAGTAGTTACTCCCAACTAATTATGCATGTCTGCCAATTGGACCATATATAATGCAAGATGCGATCCATCCACCCTGTGAATGCATATTTTGCCTAACAAAAAATGATCAAATGGGAAATACACTGTGAAGTTTTCTGAACGATCTGTCTAGTATCCCATAAATAATAAATAAGCATAATTCTAAAAAAAAGTCTCATAAATAAATGAGCACGCCCACTAATATAAGCATATGTAAATAGTAAGTTCGATTAACTTACATAAACCAAGTCGGTAGCGTATTTACTGTACGCACTACCAGAACGATCAACATCTGCACCGGGTGGGAAAGCCCTTTAGCACCGTGTTTCCCACCCTGTGCAACTAAACCGAGGCTAAAGGGGTACCACTTTAGCACCGGGTTGAATAACCGGTGCTAAAGGGTCCCTTTAGCACCGGGTGCAGCCACGACCCGGTGCTAAAGGGCCTGCCCTGCAGCGCCTTTAGCAGGCCCTTTAGCACCGGGTCGTGGCTGCACCCGGTGCTAAAGGGCTTAGATTTTTTTTTATTTTTTCCAGACGCTATGAATGTACTTTTGTTTTTGTTCTTCTTCTTCAAGAACAGAAAAGGAAAGAAGATGATGACCGATAAATAAGAGGAGAAAGAAAGAGATGAGTAGATAGCTCAAATTAGATTACAATATCCAAGATCTAACAGGGAAATTTGGATTACAACATTAGAGATCCAACAGAGAAATTTAATTACAAGACTCAAGATTCAACACTCAGCATTTCAATTTCAACCACGAGCACAAGACCCACCATCACGAGCGCGGCTTCTTGCGCCGCCCAGCAGCCAGCGCGCCGCCCACCCGGGCGCGGCTGCCTGCGCCGCCCGTGTGCCTGCAAGCCAACGCGCCAACCAGCCTGCCTTCTTGCGTGCCTGCAGGCCAACGCCGCCTACCCTGCGCGCCTGCAGCGCCGCCCGCCAACCTGCCTGCAGCGCCGCCGCTCGCCGTCCGCCCGAGCGCGCCGCTGGAGAGGGAACCAAGAAACAAAGTGAGAAGAGGAAGGGAGAAGAAAAGAAGAGAAGGGGGCGAGGCGAGGAGGAGGGCCGGCGGTTTGGGGGAAGACGAAGTGCTGCGGGGGCGGGGGCCGGCGCGAGGCTATATAGAGCCGGGGCATTTAGCACCGGGTGCAGCCACGACCCGGTGCTAAAGGCCCCCCTTTAGCACCGGACCTTCCCACCACCCGGTGCTAAAGGCCCTTTAGCACCGGGTCTGGCACACCCGGTGCTAAAAGGCCGTAACTGGCGCCAAACGAAAATTGGGGGCCTTTAGCACCGGATTTTAGATCAACCCGGTGCTAAAGGCCCCAAATTTTCGTTTGGCGCCAGTTTCCAAACCGGCCTTTAGCACCGGTGGCTACTATTTGGGAATCTTATAAATATAGTTTTTAATATATAGTTATTAATACTTGTTTTAATTCAGTTATTAATACCTATTAAAAATATATATTAAATAAGAAAATCTTATAAATTACTAGAAAATCAATATAAAATGCTAGAAAATCTTATAAATTAATAGAAAATCTTATAAATTACTAGAAAATCTTATCAATTAATAGAAAATCTTAAAAATTAATAGAAAATGTTATAAATTACTAGAAAATCTTATAAATTACTAGAAAATCTTATAAATTACTAGAAAATCTTATAAATTACTAGAAAATCTTATAAATTACAAAAATTGATAACTAAAAGAAAGATTTTGGAACATTAAATGGTCTCAGATGAAAAAGTCATGAATACCAAAATTTCATATCTCATCAAGATCTACAATCTTTATTTAATTCATTTTTGCATTTGAGAAAGTGGTAGTATACATTATTCATTAATCCTAGATTCACTTGCATAGTTTCTAAAACTTTGTTAGAGACTTGTCAAATTTGTACTACATGTTATTACCACTTTTGAAAATGACAAAATGACCTAAATAAAGATTGTAGATCATGATGAAATATGAAACTTTGGTATTCATCACTTTTTCATTTGACATCACCTTGTGTGAAAAAAACCTTGGTTGTAGTTGTCATTTTTAATTCAAAATTTGGATTGTTCAAACAGTCTCACACGAGAAGATTTTTCAAAATAATAAGTTTCATAACTTGATAGAGTATGATTTTAGGAATTTTTAGGAAGAAAAATGATCTTTTTTGGAGTTTGTACGAGGGAGAACGACTAGTTACAACTTTTATACATAGATTAAAAAGAAAAATTGTTCTTGTTCATCCAGTGACGTGGCTCGTGTGCGCCCGGTGACGTGGCGCCTGGTGATGTGGCTCATGTGCCCGGTGATTTGGGCAGCACATCCCCTCCCACGGCCGAGCGCCTAAGTGTTCAGCTGGCTCGGCCAGGGCGGACACATTAGCACCGGGTCGTGGCAAGACCCGGTGCTAATGCGCCCCCTTTAGCACCGGGTGCAGCCAGCAACCGGTGCGAAATGGCCTCGGCACATTAGCACCGGTTGCTGGCTGCACCCGGTGCTAAAGGGGGCGCATTAGCACCGGGTCTTGCTACGACCCGGTGCTAATGTGTCCGCCCTGACACCCCGCAGCGCCGCCCCCGCTCCTAGCCGTTGGACCCGGTGCTGAAGCCCCATCAGCACCGGGTCCAAAAATGGCCGAGGCGGAGGAGGCGGGCGGATGTGAAGGATTCTGGTAGTGACGCACGGTAGCTTTTGTTTTGTGTGGCTAGAAGCTGCTGTCCGATTAGAGCCTCAATACCATATATTTCAGCTTCTTCTTACTCATAGACTGTGTACAATCTTGCCGTTTGGTAGCATTTCACTTCAGCTTTTCTCTCTCTGTGGAGGAACTGCGACAGAAGTTGTCACAGACAGGGCCTATGTGAGTTTTTTTTTAGACATATGCCAAAAAGCTACACCTTGCATATTAATTAATTTCCATCTTGTCATTTCATATTTTTGTTCCCATTATTTGTGCATGTCCGTAATATATATGAGTATTTTAAAGGGCTCTATTTTTTCAAAGAGCACAAGCATATCTGCCAGTATTCTATGTTGTAATTTTTTGCTAAAATTTTGAAACGACGACGACCATTTACATATGTATATGCGATAGTATGTACTCGATCTGAAGCCTTCATTCAAGAACAAAATGTGTTATTTATTTAGGAAAAGTTTAAGAATTAATTAAATTACGAGTATATTCGACTAAATTCATATTTCAAGATTGTCTGACACTATATCATTTCTATTGACGTAAGTGATAGATTTTCGTGAGAAAACAGTGTTCAATGTCAAAATTTTATAGCCAAAAAATAAAATACTCGTATACACGAAGTGAGATAATTTAGTAGCATTTTGCATGTCAATATTATTGATCGATTCATAAGAACTTCTTTTATGTCATATCTTATGCAATCCGAAAGTGCTAACTAAAACATTTATTGAGGATCATATCGTTGATAAAATTGCTTGTAGTAGTAGCATTGCACGAGAACAAAATAAACCAGTAAATATATATATCTACTTGTTTCTGTAAATTGATCGAACTTACTATTTACATATGGTTCATTGCTGTGTGCCTTTATTCACAACTTAATTATCCATGCGAATTGACCAAGCAATGTGCAGCACTTTTTTTCCTCAGCCTTGTGATAATTAATATTCGAGCTTCCACGATTCTTTTTTTTTCGACAATGCTTCTTTAGTTATTAGGCTTGTTTATTATTTTCCGATGCCCTATCCTCCAATCCCATCTTAGATTTGATATAGTTCTGTTACAATTACAAAAGCTAGCTTCCCCTGTCGCTTTGCTGACACAAAGGTGGCCCCTGGTCCCTAGGAGATGTCGCTATCTTAATGTGTTGTCGGAGCCTCAGCGCTTGGTGGCTGCGGATTTTCTCCATTATATATATTTTCTGGTGGCTCCCGTTGGCTCAGAGCACGTACTGGGTCCACGTACAGCACCATAAATTCCCGTGAAAAACAAACTAGTACTACTTCGTAGAATGGGGTGCTGCATGCCTGCATATCAATTGTGACTACTGTACTAAGACGCAGTCAAAAAATGTTCGCACGTTTAAGTTTCAGAAATTAAATTATTTTATCTAGTGTCAGCTTTTGTAGCGGATTGCTCATTTTGACTGAACATAAATAATTGTTTTTCCGGAACTTACTCCCTTGGTATATCATTTAGAGGTCGTTTAGAACATTATTGTGTATACTAATGAGTAATTAATTAAGCTATAGTTTTTCTTATTTATCCTTATTAGAAAAGAGGGTTGCACGTGTATTGTGGACACCAAAATAATTCGGCTCGATCGGATGTTGCAGCGTCTCCCGAGGCGGCCGAGGCCTTCGGCTCGAGTCCCTCGCGAGCGCAATTTTTTGCGGCGTTCACCATCGCAGCGTTAATGAGAGAGGCATGCGGCGATCGAAGAGAAGGGCAAATCCGTCGGAAAAATATTACGTGGGGACCGTCCCCTAAGTCCAGTCCATGAGGACCCTCACCCGATAGCTGCCGCAAGCGAGCAGCGACGCAGCGGCTCCGCCTAGGAAAGGCTCAGCTTGGCTCTCACGGCTCATGAGACGTAGAAAGGCTATCACAGCTTGACCTGGTTCTGGCTCGAGATTTTCTAATGATTCAATCACACAACGCCCGGAGCCCGTCACAGGTTTATGTCTTGCCTTGGGGATTGATCACGGCTTCGATCGAAGGGGTTTAGCCATAGCAGGAGGGAGATTCTCCAAACGACGCAGTCGCAAACTCGCAGCAGCCTCCATGGCAAGAGGAATAGGGACGCGGAGGTGGAGCTCGGCGCCGCCGGACGAGAGGAGCGCCGGGTGAGCCGTCTGCGGCAACGAATCGATGAGGTGTCACTGCTGTCAGCTGTCAGGATAAGATCACTAGCGACTCTGTATTTTTATCCGTCAGAGTTTAGGAAGCCAAGCAGTCTGAGCCGAGCCGAGCCAGCGGCCCGTCTCATGTGCTCGTCGCTCGCATGCGCTGTTCGTTAGATGCGCTGGGTTGCCACGCGGCAGCTATCGAGTGAAGGTCCACTGGACTTTGGGGACGGTCCCCGTGTAATTTTTTCTCCAATCCGTCTGTTTTGGCCAGCGCGGGACCATGGTTCAGAATGGCCGCTAAAAGCTGTACGGAGGGAGTATATATTATCAATCCATGATATTGGTTCAATAAATAATTAGTGTTCACTGAGAACTTAGAAGGCTCAAAGATACTGGGAAAAATCTAGCTAGATACTTCCTCCATATATGATCATTCTAACTTTAATATCAACAATACCAAATATATTCGTTATTAGGATATATTTCGTGTAGATCTAATAAAAATAATTGTAGATGTTGGATCATTTTTCAATACATTTGGTTAAAAGTACAAAATATTGATTCATGACAAAACTAAAAGGCAATATATTTTGGAAACGGATGGAGAGCTGGTTGCTGATATGTCATTCTCCAAGTAGCATTCGCGTCCCTAGTTCATCCACAGAAACGAACGCTATTATGGAATTATTATTTTTCTTTTATGTGTTGCAACAGCGGTGCGCGCGCGCGACATCTATGGAAGTATCACACGTTTGAAACATGATGTAGATCCATCGCTACCATGTAGCTACTTGTAAGAGCAGCGACAGTTGATAAGATTGATATGTGGTATGTGGTGGAGCAAGTGGATGACGACGACGGTCTGATCATCCTTACCTTATGATCCCTTCAGGAGATCATTTGTACTTCGCCACGCCCTTCACCACGAATTAGTGTGGGCCAAAACTCTGTTGTCCAAAATAATAAGATTGCCATGGATCTGAAGGCAAATAAATAATTTCAGCGCTCATTCCTTAGAAACATGCTCTGGATCTTTGAGGTCGGAGCGTCGTGTTATGTCTTAAAAACATCTTATTATTAATCAATCATCACACATCGCGTGAAACTTTAAATTGAATTAATCAACCATCACGCGACGTGGCTTGGGTCATATTTTATCGATGTTTGGGAAATGAGGTTTCGGTTTCATTAGTATGCTTATTAAGTGTTTAAATTAATATATGAGATGTGATGAACCGATGTCAGTTGGTAAGTTTTCTTACCATGGAATCTGCCCATTAGAGTTGGAGTCTTCGACTTCATATTGGTGTTGTATTTTTCTAGGTTCATTCTAGAATTTAACGATATTAATGTCGTATTTTTTTGGATTCATCCCAGAATTGAACCGGCATTGTGGTATGAATATCTGCATCTATACTAGTTTTTCACAAAAAAATAAATATATGAGATGTGTTATAAATGGTGGTTGAGAGTCGTGATTACTATGTTCGTTTGTTCAATTCTAATGGATGAAAATAAAAGTACTTGAGCTGCGGACGGTAAACATAAAATTGTGGAGCAGATATATACTTAAAATTATGAAGGCCTAAAGAAAAGGGATTTGGAGGGTAGAAAGGTAATTATATTCTCTAGTCAAGTTAGACGAGGCGGCTATATACTCCGTATCCGTATATAGTAACGCCCATCATCAATTATCCTCTACTCGGTTCGAAAAAACGGATCGAAGCAGAACAATTTGATCCACTTCGAGGGGCAACGGCGGCGCTCTCGACAGTGTGTGTCCAGACGAAGCAGAGCAATTCGCTCAGCGCAGCATGCTCGTCGTTGCAACGGCTGGCCGAATCGGTGCGCGCTGTCTTGATGCGCATGTTGAGGCAAGCATTCAGTTTCTGAACAGGTGAGTTCCATTCAATTGTGAAACTTCCATTGCATCTCTTCAAAAAAAAAGCATGCATTGCGGCAATGGCGATGCATAAAAGCAATGGGGATTTCGGAGCACGCAAGGAACATTGGACAGTGGTGCCTGGGGAGCCTAGCGTCAGCCTTCTTCCGTACTGGCCTCGTTGGCCTCCATGCTCGCCGGGAGATGTCTCAACTCTCGCAAACTTGAACCATCGACTGTACTTGTCGATCCGTTCAGAGGTTGAAGACGACGCTTTTTTTTGTTATTATATTAATTAAGGTGGGAGAGCTCAACCAATTTGAACTGCAAACATTCCTGTTACTAAATTGTCCTTGTTATAATGAACGGATGGAAATAATTCCGGTAGGAAGTATCCAAAAGGTACCTCTCAAGCACTGTAGCACATCTCCTCTCTAACAAATATAACTCCTTGACTTTCCAGTGAAATAATTATTATCATGCTGGGTTCTAAGATGATAGATCCTAGGAGTATCTATTATGCATGTGGATGATTTGGCTTTCAAAGCTGTCGGTAGCAAGTGCGTCTAGAAAAGTTGAGAAGTTTTTCCGAACGAGTAAAATGCATGGACGGTTAATAAACTTATATCGAATATCATTTATATCTCTGAACTCTCAAAGTACATCTTTATTTCACTCATCTTGTCCTAATATATCATCTGGGTCCCTAAACTTTAAAATACATTTTTTGGTCCTCGAACTTGTACAAGGGTGTCATACACATCCATAAACTCCTAAAAATACATTTTCATGAACTCGTCCTGAATATCATCACGAGTCCAAACACACGAGAAGATATGGACTTCACTTATTCTTACACTAGATCTCTCTCTTTTCTACCGCATTCCGAGAGTTTAGGGATCCAGATAACACATCGAGACAGGTTTCAGAATTTAAAAATGAATTTTGAATGATTAGAGACATAGATGACACACCTAGACAAGTTTGGAGATCTAAAAATACATTGTGAGAGTTTAGGTATCTAAATAACACTGTATGAAAAGTTTAGAAACCACTGGTGTTTTTAGTCTTTTAGAAGCATCTATCCAGAGTAGAATTCAATAGATGCTTCTGAAACTGTAGTTTTTTTTCAACTCTAATAATGTACATCGTCTGGACTGGTACACCGACTCAGACCATATGCACACTCACGCTAGCGCATACCCTGCACTGACGCTCATCAGATGTTGCTAAGATACACAGGAAATCTCCAATGGACTTGATAAACAACACGCATGGTCGTAGGGACCATTTAGTCTGGCTCATCCTTGGGTGAGGTATTGAGAATTATCTTTGAGGAGTAGAGCGCAATCCAAGAACATAACAGCTGGTGCGGTCAATCGGTTAAGGTACTGATCCCTCCGTTCCAAAATGTAGGTCGTTTTGGATTTTTTAGATACGTAACTTTTGCTATGAATCTAGACGTGATGCTTATCTAGGTGCATAGCAAAATCTATATATCTAAAAAAGCCAAAACGACCTACATTTTGGAACGGATGGAGTACTACGTACTCCAAGTACATGTCATGCTACCAAGTACCAACCCATGGCAGCACATCTACATACGAATTAAAGAAACACAATAAAAAAATATGGATGGATAGAATATGCAATCATCTACAATCTTGCAAATTTTGAGCTTGCATAAGGTTTTGGTGATTTTTAATGTTATTTAGGAGGATACAGCATGCTTGTAACATGATTGACACACACACACACAGATATATATATATATATATATATATATATATATATATATATATATATATATATATATATATATATATATATACACCCACCTGTGTATCTTATGATACATGATGAATTTGATCCGACAAAGAGTATGTACATGTAGTATGTGATGATACTAGACTATCTGTGATGATATATATGTTTGGTATGTAAGCATACATTGAGTATATGGACATACTATTTTATATAGTATTATAAATGTATAATCAAAATATATTTAAAAATAGGGTTGATTTTGAAAAAAAATTTGTGTAACTCGCTTTGAAGTATCTTAGAATTAGTATATGAACATACTAAAAATGATAAACTAGTATACGGACATACATATAATGGTATACTGATGGTGAGTGTAGCTACACGCGTGTGTAGATAAAACTTGTTGACAAATGAGCATGATTCCTAGGGTACGATATTGTTACTCACCCATAGCAAGGTGCAGTAGTTCACAAAAAATTTATCTTGCGCCAAGAAACATCAAAGTGGGATCTGAAAAGAAAGATTGTAGTCATGTCCTCCCCGCAAACCATCAAATAAAATGCTACCGCTCCCCCGTCCCGCCATGTACGTATTTCCAAATCATGTCCCTTTTGTCTGGTCATTGTGAAGCCCTAATAGAAATTTGCGGTCGTGGGCAACTCTGGTGAACGCATGCTACATTGGTGGCGGAAAGCACAACATGCTGAGGGATACCTCTATCATGGATGTGAATATCTAAGATGGTCTGCGATATTCATGGAGGCAAGTCCTGGCAAGCCGACACCGGTTGCCCATGCTAGCACACATGTGCAACAGAGTGAGGATGCGATGCAAGCATTGGTTGCCCCTCCAAACCATGAAGTGGTGCATCTTCTTCGTGCTCGAACAAGTGAGAAATCTTGATTTTTCTCTATACTCCCACTACTAATTATTTCCATCTACTAAGAGCAATCTTGATTGATTAATACAGTGATGGTACATCTTGATGATTTCCTCCCTTCAAATTGTTTAACCTTGTTTTGTTCAACTAAGAGTATCTATATTTGGTTGATTAATATAATCATCATAAATTATGTTTGATTACATTTGAACTAGTGTAACATTTTCACTTGTATTTTAGTTCAAACAATGTAGTAAGTTGAGATCATTTGGGAGCCGAATATGCATAATTTCCTTTTGTTTTGTTGAGGATCCCCTGAAATGGGACACAAGAGTTGAGAGCACCTTTCAAATAAAAGACACACGATAAGTAGATATAGGAAGAGATACGTCATGATTTGAAAAATATGTGATTTTTCATCTCATGAATGGTCTCAAATTATGGCATTTATAGAACCTGTTGGCAAATGATGAATAACAGTCGGGATGTGCTGAGGTGATTATGGGATTAGAACGTAGACAATGAGGAGAGATGATTTCAAGTATAATCTTGAGAGAGTTGAATTTTGATATGTTAGTTGAAATAAGCTCTTTTCACCAAGGTCCATTTTCCAACCTCATATTATTGTTGGTCGTCCTTAAGTACTACTTTTGACCGTTTAATCTTGCATAAAAGCATATCAATCACCAAACATAATAGTAGGGGTATTTACTAATCATTTATACAAGTGTTGGTGAATATTTGTATGCAGGTGGCTTCTTAGTGAAAAGGGCGACATAAAACAAACAGAGAAGCACCCTGCACCAACCTGATGGATCCATGGGCCCACATCAGAGAGGTAAACTGCCTTAACTTGGCGTGAACCACCCTGCACCAACTTGAGGGACCACCAAGTTGTGTGCCAGATGAAAGGCGACATGAGAGGCGATGATAGGGGTTCGACCGAACCAGGCCCGACGTCTCTCGTCCTCGGCCACCAGGTGTCTACTTACACTTCATTCCCAAGGTCAGTAGTGTCAGGCCCATGAAGAGTTACAACCTCCAAATGTTAGAATCTGCCAGGTGGAGGTTTGAGAGTTGGAGGGGGAATATTTCCATGGGATCTCCACTCTCCCAAGGCACCTCCCCTCTATAAATAGGACCAACTCTCCTCACTCAAGACACACATGAAGCATTGAAGCTCCACTCCAAAAACAAAGCCTTGCTTTAGGAGTGCTTAGAATAGGGAGAGAGTAAAGGGTAATATGGGGAAGTGCCAGAACCACCAACACTCTTCCCCAAGCTTATGCCTCGGCGAATACTTGTCATTCTTAGTAAGTATTGGAGATCTCTTATGATTGTGAGTATTCTGCTCCAAGTAAGTTTTGTAGTTTACTTGTTTGCATGTTCATCTCCCTATCTTAGATAGAGTATCTTAATCCTCTCTCTCTCTCTCTCTGTGTGTGTATGTGTGTAGATGAGATTAGGGTTGTAATCAATAGCATCTATGTTGCACAGATATGTGGGGAGCACCACGTATCACGTATCGGATATGTATCAAATATAGATACGCGCTGGATACGCACCGGATAGACCATCTATGTTGCCCCAGAAGTTACAGCCGGCAATCTGATGATGACTCAGCAGCATGCCGGTGATTGATTTTATTCTGTTTTATTGATTCATCGTTCCCCTTCCGATTTAATCATCCAGTGACTTGTTATTCAGTCCCTGACTTGCTGGTGCTTTATTTTTATCAATTTCTCCAGCAGTTCAGCCTCCAGTAGATATGCAACAACAAGTTCTAGTACTTCTAGGCTTTTAGCGCTAGTTCTCACATGCAAAAACTGCAGTGCCAAGGTGATTTTAGTGTTCCTTAGCTGCTATTGACTTTTGACTTTTCACTATATATTATTATTTAGTTTATTTTAATAAAGTAATAAAACGTATCCATGTATCAGGTTTTTTGAGAAAATGATGTATCCACGTATCCGTATCGATCCGATACTGATACATGTATCTGTATCCGTGTAACATAGTATAGCATAGATGTGGTGTTTAGGCTAGAGATTACCTCTGTTTGTCTTGTACCCCATGGTTTGTAGAACAAGAAGGAAGGTGGTGGCAGCCCTATCCGGGTATAGCATACAGCTGCAGACCGGGGTCTCCTAGGAGACATGGTAAGCAAAGCCCAAAGTAAACAAGTCTACCAGCAGTTCTTATCTTATCTTAGAATGTCTCTCCATAGAAATCATCTCTAACCTCGCCTACTTACCTTGTTGTCCTTGGGCCAAACTAGATTGCAGACTAGTACAAACTACTCACACGTTCCATGTATATTTGATACCCTGAATACTTCTGTATGAAAGCTACTTCTGTATTTGCATGCTCGCATATTTATCTATGGTCGTAAGAAATACTAACAATTACCATGGCATAATGTTGAGTACATGCAAAATACATTTTGTTTCCTTATATGCCTTCATTCTATCCGCTACATGTTAGATAATTGTATGTGTTGATTTTGAAACTAATTTTTTTTTCTTTTTGAATTAGCTTGGCCGACTCTTTATTACTTTTATATGACACAAATGTAGCAATTGAATATTTACCTACATTACTCAAAGTTGAATCACATGTCACGGTATGAAACTAGACAAATCATGAACATAATTTTCATCATATATATTGTTTCTTTAATCTAAGTACAAGATGGTAGTCTGAGTTGTACTCCTTCCTATTGCTAGGCAGAACAAACACTACAAGAAATTTGTTGATCAATGAAAATAATTTAATGACAACATAAAAATAATCCTAAAGTTGTGATTATTTTCTAGAAGTTTCATAAAAAGTGTTACGCACCAAACTTAGCTATGAAGCAAATTGAAGGGTAAAACATGCTCCCTTGTTGGCTCGACCCTGCAAGGAGAGTTAGCTCTTGCAATGGACTACAAACATATTGTTTTATTTTGTACAAAATTATTTTATATTTTTGCTCTATGTGCTAAAATATTTGGTCCACATGTCAATTGCATCCTAAAACAATAGGTATATTGTATTATCTAGAGACATGCTGCAAGAGAGTACTCCCTCCGTCCGAAAAAAGAAGACACTCTAGGATTCAAAATTTGTCCCAAAAACAAGTCATTCTACTATATTTAGTAAGTGCATGTGCATGCAACAACCAATTAGTGCCAAATATGGCTAATAATTAGGGACAATCAAGGTCATTTTATTTTCTCGTTAATCTGTCCTAAAATTTCTAAAAATGTCTTCTTTTTTGGGACGGAGGGAGTAGGCAGCAAGCTCCATTGGCAAAGACTAGAGGCATTAGTGTGTAGATGTGCAAACAATGCACGATGGGAATGGGTAGTGAAGGGAGGTGGATGAATTCATGTTAGGTCAACGTGGAAATCTTGTTACTCTTTTTTCCTATCGTCCAAGCTAGGGAGAAAGATTTGGAGACTTGGGAAAGGGGATGTCACACCCTGAAATTTTTGGATTTCAGGATGTGATTTTAAAGAATCATTAAATAAAGAATTTCTCATAATTTTAAAAAATTTCTCAACTTTATTTAATTTGCAGGGAATTTAGTGTAAGGAAAACCATTTTTCTAAATTAAATTAAAACAACATAGGTTTAACGTTGAGTGCCTTGCATTCATGCCGGATTGCATTTAGTGGTTTTATGTATGCAAGTTTTCTAAAATGCGTTTAGAAGCCTTTTGGGAATTTTTCGGACTTTTCTGGAATTTATTCCTAACTTTCCTAGAGCATATTCCAATTTTTGGAAGGTGCTAAAACCTTTTTCATGAGCTCTAAATATTTTATTTGGGTTCCTCGTGTCCAACTCTACCTCTGGGATTTTTCCTGGAATTTTCGGAGTAATTTTTCGAGGCTTAAATGATTTATCTGGAATTTTCTAGATTTATCTTTGCACGAAAAACAATTTCTGAAAATAAACAGGAAAAGAAAACAAAACCCAAACCGGCCTAGTCTACTTTTGCTCCCCGAACTTTTCCCTCGGCATGTTCTCTTTCCCTCCCCGTCGGCCCACAAACCCCATCCCCTCGCGCGGCCCAATCTCCTCTCGCAGCCGAAAGTTCACTTTTGCACCTTCAAGTTTGGCCTGCACTTCCTTTCCCCCTCCAACTCCTCAGGCGGCCCAGCTTGTTCTCCCGCTCGGCCCACTTCCCAGCGCTCGTCGCGGCCCAGGTCACCTGCCGGCCCGCCTCGCTCCCCACCTGGGCCACCAGAGCCGGCCCACTCTCCCCTCTCGCGCGCGGCCCACCCCGAGCAGCACCGCCGGTTCCCACGCGCCGCCGCCGCCGGTTTCCTTCTCGGCGTCCGCGCTCCTTGGCCCATGTGCCCTATAAAGCCGCCGCCCGCCCGAGCTTGCGCACACCCTAGACGCCGCCCTCGCTCCCTCCCCGCTCGCGCCTCCCCTCTGCCACCCCGCCGCCGGAGCTATACGCCGCCAAACGCCGCCGCCCGCCATTGCCGGCGGATCGCCATGTCCGCCGCCCGCCGAGGCAAATCAAGGACGCCATGAGCCTCCCCTCGGCGAGCCGAAGCTTCCCCGCCAATCCTTGACGCCGTCTCACCGCCGGAACCGCTTCCCCCACGAGCGCCCCCATCGCCGGCCTTCTGTCACCGCCACGGGCGCAAGTCTGGCCGCCAGCACCGTCGGTAAGACCTTAATCGTGATCCCTTCGCTCTCCTCTTCCTCCTGCGCTAGCTCCCCACCGTCCAAGGCCGCCGAATCGCCGGCGAGCATGCTCCGCCAGGAGTGCCGGCGAGCCACCCCTTCCTGTCGCGATGAATAAGATGTCGATTTTGCGCTTAGGCCCCTAGAGAATCGCGTAAATGTTAGATCCACTCTTGTGTCTTGGAAGTTTCTCGGAAAACCCCCTGCAATTGTTAAACCTTTGCACATAAATCCCACCCGAGGCACTTTAGCAGATCTAACCCCGAGTTTTCTTGTTTTCTTAGCCACTATTCACTGAGTCACTGCAAATTTCCTTGCTAGCCCCTGGAATCTAGGGTTAATTACAACTAGGTCCCTAGCACCTTTAAAAGCCCATAGATTTCATGTTTTAGCTCCGATTTAACCCATTTTCGTTGTGTTAGATTCATATCAACATAAACTACGTGTTAGTACTCATATTTACTATGTCACATGTTTCTAAATTTTATTTAAATATTAATTTGACTAAAGAATATTTAAATATGGTTTCTATACTAAAATATAATTAAGATTTATACTCGGCTTTAAATACTAAAATAAATTTTATTAATATTTATTCAATTAGATTTATAAATAAAAGTTGACTAGGTTATATCTCGGTTTTTCATAAATGAATTTTAATTTGATTAATGTTTAATTAAAGCTATCTTTTCTAATTAAAATCTACTTAGAGTTAAACTCTGAGTTTTCATCAATATTGATATTGACTAATATCAACATGAATATATTTTTATTATAATATTGACTAGTTCAACACGAAATGTCTTATAATTATTCGATTAGACGCTCTCACATATTTTTTATCAATTATGGATTAAATATTTAATTATACGTAAACATTTATAAATAAAATATGATTAGTTTTATCCCGACTTTTACAAAATTCAAATAGAATTGAATTAACTCTAACATAAGGTGTTTCTCTGAAATACCTCTTATATTATTTATTCAATTAAAATTTATCAAGCATATAGCCTTTTATTTTCTTTTATAATCCAAATCATTCGATAGTTGTATCTTTTCAACCGTAGCTCCGTTTTCAGCGATGCTTGCGCTCACGTGACCGTAGCCTCAAGCCCTATCCTTTAGCATGCTCTTTTAAAGCTTTTATTTTGGTTGGTGTACTGTTCTTAGTTGTATATTGTTTGCTTGCTTGTTTAGCTCCATGTTGTGCTCGATGATTGCTTCAAGTAGAGGAACGTCATCAAGTGATTTCAAGTAGAAGAGTCTGAAGATCAAGAATTGAAGACTATGAGTAATTATAATGGATTTGAGGCAAGTTATAGCACGGACAATCCTTGCTACCTAAACACACCTTTTACATTCATTTACTTTCATATGCATGTGTCTAAATTGATATCGTATTAAGGTTGTACCTAGTTTGTATACTCCTGTCCTTGTTACCTTTGGATTATTGCATATGGGTAGAATCTTTGCTATGCGCAGCTACTGTCACCATTATTTAATTGATAATGATGACTCAATGGTTCACTTCAATGTAAATGATCTTTTTAGCAACATGGTTCAGGGAACTGGGCATGTGCTGTGTGCTTTGCTCCAGTGTCTCTCCGTAAGGTCCGGTTCTTAAAGCGGCAACCCAGGAGCCTGTCGCCACCGCTAGAACTATTATGGCTCTGGTCTTGGTCAAGTAACTCGTACGGCTCTAGCTTGACAGTAGTTACCGACGGGGCCGACGGCGCTATGGGAAGCACTCGTGAGAGTATGGTTTGATCCACCGAGGACGGGGGTACCGTCGGCTATGTCTTGTCAGGCACAGTTCCGTGTTGGGAGTCCCTGTGGTATGGGAACTCCGCACGTCGCGCTCTTTTACTTCTTGGCATGCGTGCCCGCGCTCCGGACGCCATTGACCCTCTTATTGCTGCGCCCTGAGAGTCAGTCAATCTCGGTGCCTTGGATCTTGCTGCCTGTGTTGTACCATAGTGGCTACTGTTTTGTTAGGGTGTCTTGTGAAAAACCTCGTAGCGTCCCTATGCAGTCACACCTCGGAAGTGTTGATGTGCGTGGTTGGGTGCAAAGTTCCTTTGAACTTTTACGCGACTGGTGGGTAAAGGGCGAAACCTCTGCAGAGTGTAAAATCTATCATGACAGCCTTGCTCAAGGTCACGAGCGGCCTGGATCCTTTTTTATTAGAAGATGATGTTTATTTATGATTAATGTCACTTATACTTATTTAATTGGGTTACAACTGGGTTTCATTCACTTGTAGTAACTTGGTTAATGCTAAAATGAATCAACTAAAAGTGCTAATGCAGTTCAGCCGTGTCAAGCCTTCTTTTAAGCCTTCATACATCGTGCTATACTTGCTAAGTAAATGTGTTACTTACACTTGCCATTATTCAACAAAATCCCGGATGGGTAACAGATGAGTCAGAAGTGAGTCTGCTGCTACTGAGTTTTCTGAAGATCTTCTGTACTTCTGAGCTGTGGTCAACCAGTCGGTGTCCCTGTGGACTTGAGGCTCTACTTGTCAAGAGAGTTAATACATAGACTTCTGTTGTGCTTTATTTATGTAAACTCTGATCTAAAATGTTTTATTCAAGCATATGTACTCTGATTTTCCATATTTGTAAGCTATATGTGTTCTGTGGACGTCCTGGGCACACATATGGCAGCATTCAAGTTTCTGTGAAAACCCGGGTGTGACAGAATAAGCCTTTGTCTTTCATCCATAGCACTTTTGGGTTAACCCTTTTACATGTGTACGCAAGAACACCCCTCGGAAGGGCGGCGCGGTGTGGCTTTGGAGGGCGATATGTTACAATAAAGCAACAACCATTCCGTCACAAACTTCTTCTCTGCCATTCAACTACTCCTTCGATGAGGATGGGTCAGGGTTGGCGAATAAAGACCATGTTATGACTCCAATGGCCCCTATTCGTCAGAGGACCCATCGTTGGTGGTCTCACAATCATCTGAAGATGTGAAGTACACAAGGAAAATTGATGGCTAATACTACTATGGATTAGATAACAAGGAGGAGGAGTAGGTTGTCTGTGAGCCTATGGGTACAATGAGGAGGAGGGGGTGAAGGAGGTTGCGGAGGAGATTGAGAAAGTGATGGAGGTTGTCTAGGCGGCAAAGGAGGAAATAATGGAGCAAGAGCAAGTGGGGGAGAAGGAACCATAGGTTGCATCAACGATTGTGCTAGGAGTGGCATTAGAAGTGTTGGTGGAGAGGGCCATGAAAAGGTGGAAAATAGGCATTGTTGGCACTCCTTACGGCCTACAGATAAATCTGCAAGCGGACGGATACTGATGTAGCTTTCACCCGGGAGTATTTCAAGGTATCGATTTCCACGGGGAACGAGAAGTGAGCTAATTCTAAACTAAGTTGTCCAAGTGTTATGGAATGGGATGGATGAAGTGGATGACAACAACAAAGAGGGAAGAGAAGCGATGAGAGGTTAGAGAGGGTACGAGTCTGATAGAGGCACTCTACTGATTAACTGAGCGGACCAGATGGTATAGATAGATACTTACTTCGGGACAATAGAACCAATGACACGCAGAAAGGGATGAGAAGGGGTGTCACCAATCCTACACTCTGGGATCCTACACGCCGAGACGAACGTGATGGACTACGTAGGCCGTATAGGGCTGTCACCACCTAACGGCTACCACCTCCGTAGACTCGAGGACAAACTAAGTTAACCTCAAGTATAGGCACCATGCCTACACTAGTCGATTAATACTTATCTCCTATAGAAAGACAAGAACCCAAGCCAAACAACCAGTATACAATTATACCAATCAACTAAGCATTGAACGAAGAACCAGCAAGTAAATAAAAGTAGAACTAACTGCTCAATTAATCAGGAAGAGATACAAGAGTTACCAGACACGACCCGGATGTTACTCGAAGCATAACCACATCCGTAGAGGTACAGCTGGAAGAGGGGCCGACACTCCGGCTCCTCTCCGGACGCTCACCTCTCCTCTCTCCCTATCTTCTAAGTATGAAAGTGGTAGAGCTTCGCTAAGGAACATCTCTCTTGTGTTGTGTGTGATTGCAGGTGCTGGAGGCCTCCATTTATTGCAAGTGATGGCAGTTATGGGTGGAGTAACCGCCAAGGGGCCCTGGGAGGCGGTTCCCCCTATTCGGCCGAAGATCCTGGTTCGACCGAATCCTCTGGTTCGGCCGAACCAGTGGATCCACCGCCCTTTGCTCCAAGGGCCAGGATTCAGCCTAGGGAGGTGGTTCCCAGCTGGGGGCGGTTCGGCTGAAGGCCTGGGTTTGGCCGAACCGGGCCTGGCCCATAGCCGGCCCCCCAACACCGCCTCTTGTCCTGGGTTGCTCTAGGCTGCTTTCTCTTGATTGGATTCGTGTTGTACAAGCCCAGAGTGACATGGCATTGGTCCAGGATGAAGTGGTGGTCGTCCATGTGCCGTGTGTTATTGTTGCTTGGTCATCGTTAACGTGGACGGCTCCTGGTGGCTTGTACGACTAAGGGGGGTAACCGGCCGAATCGTGTCGTTCGGCCGAATCGGTCACTTTCGACCCTATAGCACGTATTTCTCCATTTTGTACCTGCACAATGGACAATCACCAAAACTTGTGGAAATAGTTAGTGATAAGCCCCATAGCTAAAGTGTTTGGTTCCATTGTATTTATTTTATACTCGTTTGGAGGTCGGAAATCGGTCCGTAACGACCGCCAACAGGCATTGACGCCGGTTAAGGGCCCTCCGGTGCAGGCAACCACAACAAGGAGATAGCATTTCTAGTGTGCTCCATGGTTGTGTTATCATACATTAGCCCATATGCAAGGCTTTAGTATCTTGTATTATAGGAAATGGACTAGAAAAAGAAATATGGAAGTAGGGAATTTCTTTTTTGTTTGAATTTTATTTGGAAATGCACTTATTTATGTCTTGAATTGGGATGAAATCTTAATTGTACGATGACTTTTTGCATGAACATCTTGTATAAAATACCCAATGTGGTCAAAACATCAAACAAAAGGACTATGCTTACAATTTATGGGATGTTTGTCACACCCCAAAATTTTTGGATTTTGGGATGTGATTTGTTAGCAAAATTAATACAATGATTTTCTCAATTTTCTAAAATTTTCCAACCTTTAAATAATTAACAGGAATTTAGAATAGGAAAATTGTGTTTTCTAAATTAAATTAAAACAACATAGGATTAATGTTGAGTGCTTTGCATTCATGCCGGTTGCATTTAGTGGCTTTATGTGTGTAAAGTTTTCTAAAATGCGTTTAGAAACTAATGGGAATTTTTTGGAACTTTCTGGGATTTATTCCTATTTTTCTATAGCTAATTCCAATTTATGGAAGGTTCTAAAATCTTTTTCATGAGCTCAAAATATTTTATTTGGGTTCCTCATGTCCAACTCTATCTCTGGAATTTTCCTAGGATTTTTAGAATTTTTAGAATATTTTTCATGGTTTTAATATCAATTCTGGACCTATCTGGAATTATTTATAACCACAAAAATAATATTTCAAAAATTAAAATCACCCTAAATCTTAGTAGACCAGCCATTGACCCAAAGTTGACCCTCTTTTAGGCCAAATCCATCACACCACTTTGTTGGGCCAAATTTCAAAGCCCATTCGCATTGGAGTGGGGCAACCCACCTTTAGTCTCATATTGCTAATGAACCTAGAAGTGACAGGTTTTCTCCCTATATATATGAACCACCTCTCCTCTGGAAAAGGCACACCATCGACTCCTTTACACGGAGGCCCCTTTGTTTGGGATTCATCTTCCACTACTGCCCATTCTTCGTCTCGTCGTCGCGTCAAGCCTTCCCTCGTTTTTGGCCTTAAGATTTTCAGTAAGTCCCTTAGTGAATCTTGTAATTTTCTACCATATGCGTTTAGTCCATACTCTTTCGTAGAAAAGTCCCTGCTAGTTTTAAGCACTGAAAATCTTGTTTAGTCCATAGTTTCCACGTTTTAGATTCGTTTTAATCCTTTTTTGTTGTGTTAGATTCATGTCAACTTAAACTAAACTTAGCAACTAGTTCATGTTGGTCACAAGGGTACAGATTCAAAGAAATCTAACGCCTAAATCCTGAATAGCCGATTCCAACGTTTTCTAAAATTCGACTAGATTCCTTAGCTGCTTACTGTTTTGACCATATCTTTTGACATGCTTAACCAAATAAATACATTTTGGATATCTACAGAAAATTTCCTACAACTTTCATTGAAGAAGTCAGGTCAATATATTCCTATAACTAAGTAGAAAATATTTAAACATATTCCTTCACACATTGACTGAAGTGCTTCAAAAAATTTCTTATTTGTTTGAACTCATGTTTTATCTCGGTTTTACAAATTCAAATAGAATTATTTTAAATAACCATTACATATGATTTTTTTTAACTAAAATAAATCAAGCATATATTCGTATTGTTTTATAACCAAAATCCTTCGGATAGCAATAAGTCACAGCGGAGATTTTCACCCTCAAAAACAGATTCTGAATGGTGCACTAAATCATGTGTCGTTTCTAGACAGTAGCTGGTAAAATCGTGATCTTTTTCCAGAAGATTGATTATCAAATTATGAAGCCAACCCAATTAGAATCACATTAATCGGATGTCTAGAACTCGAGATATAGAATAAACAAGCAGACTATGTCAGATGGTGACGAGAAGTGATCAAGCCATAACTTTCTCGTTCTAGCTCCGATTAGAGTGATTCTTGCGCTCACGTGACCATAGAATCAAGCCCTTCCGCTTAGAACGCTCTTTTAAAGCTTTTATTTTTTATTGGTATACTGTTCTTAGTTGTATATTATTTGCTTGCTTGTTTGGCTGTTTGTTGTGCTCGTATCGTGGATTGCTGCGACTAGAGAGGAACACGCCGCGAGTGCGATCTAGAGGAAGAGTTTGAAGATCAAGAGCTGAAGACTATGAGTAATTATACTAGATTTGAGGCAAGTTATAGCACGGACAATCCTTGCTACCTAAACACACTTTATACATACATTTACTTTCATATGCATGTGTCTAAATTGATGTCCTATTAAGGTTGTACCTAATTTGTTTACTCATATCCTTTGATTACCTTGGGTTTATGCATATGGGTAGATTTTGCTATGCACAGCTACTGTCACCATTATTTAATTGTTAATTTTGACTTAATGGTTCACTTCAACATTAATGATAAAACTTGCTTTTTAGCAACATGGTTTAGGGAACTGGGGCATGTGCTGTGTGCTTTGCTCCAGTGTCTCTCCCTAAGGTCCGGTTTTAAATCGGCAACCCAGGAGCCTGTCGCCACCGCTAGAACTATTATGGCTCTGGTCTTGGTTAAGTAGCTTATACGTCTCTAGCTTGTCAGTGGTTACCGGAGTGGCCGACGGCGCTATGAGAACCACTCGTGAGTGTATGGTTTGATCCACCGAGGACGGGTGATCCGTCGGCTATGCCCCCATGAGGCACAGTCCCGTGTTGGGAGTCCCTGCGACGGGGAACTCCGCACGTTGCGCATTGTTGGGTGTGATGCCCGCGCTCTGGACGCCATCGACCCCCTTATGGTGTGACTCTGTAGGCGTACGTCGATCTCGGTGCCTAGGGCCATACTACCTGTGTTGTACCATAGCGACCACTGTCTTGTTAGGGTGTCTTATGAAAAACCTCGTAGCGTCCCTATGCGGTCACACCTCGGAAGTGTAATTTGTGAGGTCTGATCCACCTCCGCGTGGTTGGGTTTAAAGTTCGTTTGAGCATTTATGCGACTGGTGGGTAAAGGGCGAAACCTCTGCAGAGTGTAAATCTATCATGATAGCCTTGCTCAGGGTCACGAGCGGCCTGGATCCTTTTTTATTAGAAGATGGTGTTTATTTATGCTTAATGACACTTATACTTTATTAATTGGGTTGCAACTGGGTTCCTTTCACTTGTAGTAACTTGGACAATGTTAAAACGAACCAACTAAAAATGCTAACGCAGTTCAGCCGTGTCTAGCCTTACTTTGAACCTTCATACACCCATGCTATACTTGCTAAGTAAATGTTTTACTTACACTTGTCATTATTCAACAAAATCCCGGATGGGTAACAGATGGAGTAAATGAGTCTGCTGCTACTGAGTTTCTTGAGGATCTTCTATACTTCTGAGCTGTGGTCAACCAGTCGGTGTCCCTGTGAACTTGTGGCTCTACCCGTCGAGAGAGTTAGACTTCCGCTGTGTTTTATTTAGGTAAACTCTGATATAAAATATTTTATTCGAGCATATGTACTCTGATTTCCATATTTGTAAGTTGTATGTGTTCTGTGGACATCCTGGGCACACATATGGCAACATTCGGATTTCTGTGTAAATCCGGGTGTGACAATGTTGGTAGGGTTCTACTAAACCATGTATGCACTATTCATCTTTCTTGTATTAGCGGTTTCACCATGTCTTGCCCTGCATTGCCCTGCCTTGTCAAGTCATTTTAGATTTAGCGCACCGCTATATGATGGGGTTGTAAAGAAGTCAATGGTTTGAGATGATTTCTACAATGAATAAAACCAAACCAGGCTATTATATGCTTGAGATTGACGGACTATCCTATGCTTCAAATTGGCGGACTCCATGGAGGATGTAGGATATACCACTCCATTTGTGCCGTTTAATGTGCACGTTGTGTAGTGTCCATAAAGATTAAATCTATGAGTCATGATAATTTACCTTGATGTGCCTACATAAATAAACTAATCATCAAAGTATTGATCCATCAAACCTTGCAAAAAAAGTAACACAATTAAATGCACATGCCTGATGGATCGGGGTTTCATGGATGACCTATTTTGAACACGGTAACCGTTGCATTACACACCTATTAATGTGTAATCAGTGAGAATTGAGAGGGGAATAAATTGGATCTCATACAAGACCTTGTTTCAATATGAAAACCTATGCATTGGACACTATAAAGCTTTGCATTAGGTGTTAATAGTGTCTTCATAATAGATGAAGTAAAAATATGATTGGTCGAGAAGAGAGATGATGAATTTATTAAGGATCCTCACCAAAAAATCCTAGAAGAGTGTAATTTCTTAAATGGTGTCTTATTGTTATGGCATTATAGACACAATATGGACACTATAGGTTGGGATATGGAAGCACCTATTCCCTCCATCCAAAATATAGGGCTTAGTCAAACTTGGATCCAATACTGGCATAACATATTTTATTAAATTCATTATGATTCCAACTAGATACTTGTGTTATGTGCACGGTGAAGAGATACTGGACTTTCAGATAAAAACTTGAAGGAAGAATAGACTATCCTAAAATAACCAGACTATCTTGTGTTAGATGAACAACAAATCAACCTCTCCTATGAGATTGAACAACAATGACTGCATTTTTTTTAAAAAAAAATATTCAACGGACACATACATGACTACTCTGAAGACAACCCCACCGTACATTTTATTAAATAATACATTGGTGCATCGACTAAATCTAACCACATATCCCAACCTTTACAAAGACAAATAAGGTACAAGTAGATGCATTGCAAATATATGGTCGGTCATGGAACTGATCATGGCATAACCTTATGTCGATCACTAGTGCCAACACATAATCCAGCAAAAAGAGGGGATGTCCAAAGATACTCTTCCAAGGCACGATGCCTTGCCCACTTCTTCTAGTCAACCATGCTTGAACGTCCAATGCCAGACGCATGCTACAGTATGTCCTGAATAGCCCACATCCAGTCAGCATGGTGGCAGTAAGGGCACACAAACCTACCATTGTAATAGACATGGTTATGCTCATTCTCTTGCAGCCAATCCAACTCACATTTCTTAAACTTCTCCACTTTCTCTTCCTCTTCCTCCATGTCATATTGATCATACGGATTGACAAAGGCTGGTTTTAGATGGGCTGGTCCGTCTGCATGGTCATCCATCCTCCAACATAACCCCACAAACCATCAATAATGCACTGGCAGAACCAAGGAGATGATAAAGTGACCATGGTGCAGAAGGGACGGGCTCAACTCTCTTACCACCACACCTCATAGGATGCAGAATAGATGAGCTTGTCTAACATTTCAATCTACAACACAAGATGATGATTCAATGTGCTAATCCCTTCCTCACGATTCCTATTTGGGATTACAATAGCCATGGAAGTGTATGAGATGCTCGGAATATACAGGCCTATTCTAATGAGACTGCCGGCCATAGTTTTAGGGAGGATTTGCAATCTTTTATATGCCACAAAAAGGGCCTCTAAAATATTTAACGTGTAAAAGTGCGCAGAGCAGACTATCCTATCTGGTGATTTGAAGAACCAAGGACTATCCTATCCTATAAGTTTTAAGATCAGGAAAATACATGATATGCTCAGACTATGTAGGGCTATACAAATGAGGTGGTCTATTACTATTCTAGGGTGGAATACCCCAAATATTCTAGGGTGGAATACCCCCAAATGTGCAGGCATGCGGAATGTGCAAAGGTTAAAAGTGTGAACTTTTTTTGGTCAAAAAAAAATGTGAACTTTGTTTCAGGACAAATGGCAGGATTATCTTACAAATGCTCATCCATTGTTTTATACCTAGCCCTCCTCAACCTATTCCATAAAGAGGTGACCTAAACGATAAGACTAGGCCATGGCAGAATCCACAGGCCAACATAGGTAAAAAATATACTTGTTTTACAATTTAGAAATTGTGTTGAGTTTATTAGGGAAGTTTCTCATTCTCAAAAGTGTTTTTCCCCATCTTGATATCTGGCCAAATAAATCTTGGCACACTGACGTGTGGGCCTATTTTAGATAAGAATGCCACAACTTAATGGTGCATGCTCTAGAAATGAAATGAACCCTGACTCCCTACCAATGGGCCCCCAACAAGGAGGGCAAACTTGTCAATCATCCGGTAATGGGTGCACTGCACAAAAAATAATCTCGCCCCTAGGAACTAGGAAGTGTGATATTAAAATTGGGAGACTGGCCCTCCCCCTAGTAATAAAAGATGCTAGCGCTCCTAGATCCCACCTTTTATTCCCAAAATACCACACCACTCCTCCACTTCTTGGTGGAAAGACTTCATTGATCTGCGCTGGTGGCTGACATCTACTGCCACGGGCTACCTCTGCGGCGATGATAAGTGCAATAGGCTCCAGGCTACCTCTTTGGCGGGCGTTAAGGTGCGAGATAGTCCATGTCAGTGAGGGAGGACACACCTGGTAGGCTACCACCAGTTGCCATTCCGCCGATGGTATGCACAAATGTTGGGCTTGGTCCAACAATAATTGGTCCTAAATAAAATTATATCGACACAATTCATGATTGTCACAACATGCAGGATGCCATCAGATTATTATCCAATGTGATATCTATGTAGGATTCAGTGTATGGCATTCGAAAGGGTCAATGGCCCAATAAGGGAGGGGTTTGAATTGGACCTTATTAAAGAATCTAATGCAATAAAAAAAACCCTTGGCCTAAATTAGTGTTGCCCGACCCCTAAAGTTCTTTACCAAAAGAAATGCTACAGTACTCACCTAAAAGAACATTAACATTGAAGGATCCAAGTGATCAACAAAGCACACTAAGAGATGATACATCCTAGTTCATATCTTGCAAGAAGGAAAGGCACAAAAACTGAAACAAAGTATGAAATGTGGAATGTAAAGAAGAAACATGAGACAACTAGATTTTTTTCGTATGGTATCTAGTAGATGACACTCCATCTACTCCACATTGAGGCTCTCACTAAGAGATATGCCCTTGAGTCATAAGAATCTAAGTGCTCCAATATGGATGCTTCTTTTCTATCTCTGCAATGGTGAGCTTGAGTGGTGTACAATAACCAACAGCTCACCAAGATCACCACCATGTCATTAAGACAGACTAGGAGTCCTCAACCTCCAAGTGTAATAAGCTCATGAACTCTCATTTCACCTGCACTAAGCATTACAAGAAAGATGCACAAGTAGCTTGGAATAAAGAACTTGTGGACTAGGATGTTGTCCAATTTGATGATGATTTGGTTTTGATTCTCTTCTTCTTTGGCTCCCGATCACCTAATAGGTTTCTTAGGCCTCCAGGGGTTCAAGAAATTGCAACAACCATGTAAGGGGCGGGGTATAATTGGTTGTACCATCAGAAGTAGTCATTCGAACAACTCCCAGAAAAAGTGCTTTACCACGGGATGATCCTACGCTTGATGTTGATGTCCACTATAGGATGATTCGGTTACTCACAACAACAATTCAATCATTATAAAGTTGAAATTCACTTTGACTGCTGATGTCATCATCATCGAATGATTCAACAAGCCATCAGAAGATCTGGTGCAAGTAGATATTCTCTGTCTTCGTGAACTTGTTCATCTGCAGGTTCATTGATTATCCGACACTTCAAATGTCAGGTGTTCCTATGTTCCTGATGAGGACATCATTGGGCATGATTTGGCCAGGCGCACAATAGTGTAGGCGGCAGTCGTGGCCAAGCGGGAGCACGGTTTGGCCAGGCGCACAACAGTGTAGGCAGCAGCCGTGGAGGCGGTTTGGCTAGGCAGACAACAGTGTAGGCGGCAGTCATGCACGTCTGAATTATCTCACCTTGCTTAGCAGAGGAGGAGGAAGCCACCACAAAAGGGAGAGCCACCGTTCCCCTATCAGACTAGTCTTTTAGGGAGATTGGGCCTTTCCTTGAGTGGGTGTGCCTAAGAATTGTTGGGGGCCGGGCAACCTTAATTTGTTGGGCCTCGGCCAACCCCACGCCTGGGCCGGATGTATCATTTGGTATCAAAGCTGGGCCTCCGTTTAAGGGGGTGGGAATGATGAGGACATCCATGGGCACGATTTGGCCAGGCTCACAACAGTGTAGGCGGCAGCCGTGCATGCGGTTTGGCCAAGTGCACAACAGTGTAGGCAGCAGTCGTGGCCTAGCGGGAGCACGGTTTGGCAAGGCGCATAATAGTGTAGGCGGCAGCCGTGGAGGCGGTTTGGCCAGGCGTACAACAGTGTAGGCAGCAGTCGTGCATGTCTAAATTATCCCACCTTACTTAGCGGAGGAGGAGGAAGCCACCATAAAAGGGAGAGCCACTCTTTCCCTATCAGACTAGTCTTTTAGCGAGTTTGGGCCTTTCCTTGAGTGGGTGTGCCTAAGAACTGTTGGGGGCCGGACAACCTTAATTTGTTGGGCCTTTGCCAACCCCACGCCTGGGTCGGATGTATCAATTCCCCTGTTCGTAATAGTCCTTTGGAAGGTCCAACGAATGAGCATGCCCCGTCAGACAATCCGGTGATATAGTTTTAAGTGCTTAGGGAGAACTGGATGAACAAGTGCATCCTATTACATGTCTTGAGCACTTTTGGATCATTTGACGCTACCAATCTTGGTGGAACTTGTCCAATTTAAACTTGTTTTTCTATTGTTTCCCTCTTTCTTCCACATGCTTGACTTGACTTGAATAAGCTTCTAGAAGTGTTTCTTGGACTTTTTATGCACTAAGCTATTCATTTTGTGCATGGTCATCAGGCTACTAGCTCATGAGCTACTCTTCATAGTATAGTAAAAAATCTATAAACTAAAAGCCCTAACCTAAACCGAGTGTCTTTTGTCTCCTTATGACACTTGGGGCTAGACATGTCCTTAATATTCTCGTGATGACCATTGATAATCATGAAAAACATTGAGAGGGCCCTATTCATGTTCTATTGCTGGCAATTTTCTTTCAACCTCCTCCATTACGGATGTGACATATATGATGATTGATTTTTGCAAAACCAAGTTAGTCACACCCATATATGTCTCATTTATCACCAAAACCAAGACTCGCCTTTCATGAAGGCATAGAGGCTACAACATTTTAGTGATATTTCGTAGTTGTCACAGATTTAGTAACAACCTAAAATAACAAATGTAATTAACCATGATTAGTGAATAAGGTTGTTCTTTTCATGATCATCATAAATCACGGTATATGGTGCAAAAACAATTTTATATTGCATTTTAATTTGTCATTAATCAACAAATCTCTTGAAGTGTTAGAATAAAAGCATGACTTGTGATATTCTTCATTACCTAAACTTGTTCCCCTTATTAATGTATACCATTTCACTAGAAGGAAATATGAATTTGGAAATGACCAACAATTGGCCAAACTATATAAATATGGTTAGTGTAAAAAATGTTATTATACAATAAGAACCATGTACTACAAAATACTTTAATATACTACATTTTGTACTGAATTGTTTTAGACTTTTGTGAGAGCGAGATCTAATTTTAAAGACCGAGCCAAATAAAATTTGTCTTTATTCTTTGGCAAATATAGTATATGCTAGTAAACACAGAATTTGGATTAGATGACCTAATAATAGCAATCCTTTGACAATAATCCTTAATGCAAATGTCAAACTATATCTACGGGGCAGGGGTGGACGCCGAGCTAGGTCGGCTCATTCTGGCTCAACTCGTTCTGTCTCGTTAGTCAAACAAGCCGGTTTAGCTAGGCTCTTTAAGGAAATGTGCAAAAAAGTTGGCTCGGCTCGGCTCGTACGCTAGCTCGTTAGGCTCGCGAGCTAGAGGTAAATTTAAAATTATCATAATAATATATATGAAATAAAACATGATATTAATTATATGGTCTTAATACTTTTATAATCTACTCTACAATACTATAATAATAGAACCATAACATTTTTTAGAACCATGTATATAGTATACACAAGTTATAACTAATTAATAATTTACTCATTAATCTTATGTCTTCTAGCTCGTTTAGCTCACGAGCATCTCGTGAGCTGGCTCGAGCTATCTCGTTAATGAAACGAGCAAAAAAACAGATGTTCAGCTCGTTAGAAAATACCCATTGAGCCGGCCATCTCACGAATTTCGAGCTTTTGGTTCAGCCCCTATCTATGGCCAATGTTTTGAAAGATTCATTGCATGCATTATATTGAACGATCACAATGGTCTACACTTTATTTTTATATATACTACTATAAATGACGTAGAATGCATGCAGTGGATCTTTCAAAGCAACTACCGTTGTTATGCATAATTAAGAATACACCAATAGCTAGATTATTCTTCACATCCCAATTTGTTCATGATTCTATATCACTTTGATTTACAGATATGAAGATAACTTCACATGACATAGAAAGTTTCAAATACTAAATTGACCATTCCCAAAAACTGCAGTTTAGTAAATCTACAAAAAGACAGCAGGTATACATTGGTTTGAAGAAGAATATAAAGATGGCCCTGGATGAGTAATAAGGGGTCCTAAAAGCACTATTTCTTTATCCTTGACCAAACCCTCCCGCATTGTGAAATTGCCTGTCAATTATATTGATAAAGCTTTGTTTGTTTTTCCTCCTCTAGAAAGAGAAGTTTTTGCTTTAAGGATATAGCTTAAGTCAATTGGTTTTTAGCTATGCATGAGATATGGTATGTAATTAGTATATATTTTAATAGTTACACAAGCATTTAATGTTCCTTAATTTAACGTAAATTTAGTAATAGGTATAGACACACACAAAAATTGCATGTTCCTTAATTGAACAAAAAGGTTCAATTCCAACAAACACAAGCAAAAGTCGCCACTTAAGTTTCAGTTGTTGCTATTTTATCCATGTGAAAGAAAGGACTAGTAAAGTGATCCTTTATTCTTATGTATTTTATATGGAAGAAAAATATATATATATGGAGCATAATCAGTTATGATTTCGTTCTTATGTTGAGTAGAAAAAACACCATATTTGCATATAGTAGCTATATGTACAGATAACGTAACTGGGTTAAATATAAATATATATATATATGTATGTATATAATATATGCAAATCCCTTTTCAGTTCTTAACTTCTAACTTCATCTGCTAAATTATGATTTACCTTCGCATCTGAACTTCATTTTTAGCTATCCTAGTTGGCCAAAAAAATAATATTAACACTAATTTCCGGAATTAAAGGAATCAGCTAAACAACAAGAGCTTCCACACGATCGCGTTCAATAAGAAAAAGTGGCGTGAGCTCAATTGCTTATAAACTTCACGGCAGTAAGCATGCAGTCCTGCCCTGTTCGGCTGGCGGGTGGCAGGTGGCTGGTGCTGGTTTGTGCTGAGAAAAAAATACTGCTAGCTGGCTGGTGGCTGGTGCTGGTTTGTGAAGAGAAAAATATTGTTGGCTGGCTGGCTGCTGATATACACACACATTGGTCCCAGCCTGGCCATTAATATATTCTTGAGACTGTGTGGCTCCTATCTATCCGAAAAGAAGAGAAAAGGAAGGGTGATAGAGCCATTACTGAAAGACCGTCGACGACAGCAACATGAAACTCTTTGGGGGCATTATAGTCCCCGACGAGATATCACAATTTTTCCGGCATATACCATTGTCCTCAATAGGGTAACAGTGATACAAAAGGACTTTTCAATAAATGATGAAATTATCTATAGCCACACGATGCTTAATTTGAAGCTTCGAGATGTTCTACTCACGTTCACAAGAAATTCGAAGGGAATTAATCTTTTTTGCAAGTCAATAATAGGGTTTAATTTACTTTCATCTCCAAGTTGCTTATGTTTTTTTCGCAATGGGCCCCCAAAATTTGCCCCAAAAGCACCAGCACAACCACCTGTCGCTACCACCGGGTCGCTTCAAATTATTACGGTTATTCGGTTGATATCACTGTTCGGACAATGACAAAGGGAGGTAAAAAGTCACGTGCGTTTATGCGCAAAGCATTGGCAGCGACAGAGATGAGCCTAGCTAGAGCTAAGGCCTACTTGGACCACACACCTAGACTCATCCATTCATATAGTGCACAGACTTCGCTTGGATGTAATAATGTAAGAATATTATATACTGATCCGTTAATGAGGATTAGCAGGCTATAGTGCATCATCTTACCTGCAGCTTCACTGCTTACTCTCTACTGTGTGTACTGCGTGTCGTACGTCCATCTATATACTGTATGCTGCCAACGAGTGCCTATAGTTCCTTGTAATGTGCAAAGTACCTCCCTGTAACAATCTCATGCGTGCACACATATCAGCCGCAGACTGCTTGAAGCTGGTCTCAATCGTTACCTGTTCATGTTTCCATTTCTAGCTAGGCTTTACATATGCATGGCAAGTAATGATAAGTAAATCATGTCCCAAACTCTGAATAAATTTTAATAAAAGAAAAGGAAAAGGCGAGTGAAGAAGATTGAGGAAAAGCAGAAGGGGAAGGGGTGGAGCTAGGAAGGGATCAAGGAAAATCATCAAGAACCTGCTTCCAGTCGATGCATGGCCAGAAAATTAATCAAAAGAGGTTTAATCAGCACACAACATAGCAAGCAGCACTCGGGGATGGATCAATAACTGATTGCTCGAGGCCGGCGATAAGAACCTCCGGCCGGGACGATGACAGGAGCAGACACTCATAGCTTCAGCGAGAGGTCAATCTCGTCGGTGATATCCCTGCTTGCCTCCGGCGACGCCCCGATCTGCTGTGTTGACGATCTTGACGCCGATCCCTGCGAAGCAATAATGCCCAGTTCCTTCCCCCTCCTAGCCTCCTCTTCGGTGGCACTGGCGCGCTCGCCGCCATGGCCTGCGGAGCGGCGTGCGGCGGCCAGCTCGCGGGCGCGCTTGGCGACGCTGCGCTCGAACTTGTGGGCGTTCTGGTGGCCGCCGAGCGCCTGCGAGGAGTAGAATTTCTTGTCGCAGTAGGTGCAGGAGAAGTATCCTGGTGGCTCCGGCTCGGGTGCCAAGGACGGCTGCAGGGAGAGGCTTAGGTCGAGGTCGCCCTCGCCGCCGCCGCCCTCCCTGTTGGGATCCATGGCGCCCAGGGACAGCACGGAAGGACAGAGCTGCCCCAAAGGTGGTGAGAGAATTGAAGGTGTAGTTGTTTCACTGCTTGGGGGGATGACTAATGCTCTGTGCTCTGCTCCATTGCACCAATCCCAAATGCTCAATAAAGTACGTGTACACGACTTGTACAACCCTAGCAAGTGCGTATTGAGAAAGAGTGTGTGTGAGGTAGGTTGTGTATTTGTACATATGGTGGTCCAGAGTAACACTTGTGAGCACAGGAGAGGCTACCCGAAAAACAATGAAAGGGACAAAAGATTTCACACCCATCGACCGGTCCAACGGGACGTTCAGATGGAGCTGCTGGTTGCAAAGCTGAGCAAGGTGTTATACGAGAGCAGCTACTTGCCTGCTTGGACCACATGGACCAAAGTACTATACATCCGATCCATCGATGCGGCCATGAATAGACCTGCGCGAGAAAACGAACTGATTCTAAGATGGCGGCACTGGCCCTTAGGCCCGTGATACCGTATGTAACTGTAGGAGCTTGCTTGGGCCTATTTTGGTGGGGTTGGCTTCATCATATTTTTATCGCTAAAGAATGCAAAGAGGTCAAGCAATGGGTTGTTGCGGCCTTGCTGGCCTATTCATCCTACAGTTCAACTTTTTTAGGAAATGTCATCCTACAGTTACTCACTCCTGTCACAAAATAGCGATGTTTTGGACCCTCATGGTTTCAAAAAAAAAACAATGTTGGCTACTTATTAATAATTTACGTGTAATGTATTAATGTGATAAAAATGTATGTAGTGATGAAACTAGTTTCTGAAATAAATATATAATAATCCCCATATCATTTATTTAAATAATTAGGAACATTGGCTTGAGGTATAGAGGAAAATCCGTAGGCTAGGAAAATCGAGCATTGGAGAGAGAAAATGCTCAGTGGAAAACCCTATCAATATATACATTTTTAACATGATAGTGATTATGTATAATTTAGTAATATAGAGGAATTAATGGTCAAAGTATGTTTCCAAAAACTTTTTAAAACATATAAATAAGATATTGTCAAGGTAATAATAAAAATGATTATGCATCGATGTCTTTTTGAATATCATGACGATTAAATTCGTTCATAAGTACTATACAGTCAGTTAGACAGCCACAAGCCATCACACAGTGCAAGTTAGAAAAGGAGAGAACCAAACAAAAGTGTCTATATAAGAATCTGCTTTTAGATTGCTACACTGAGAAGTGCCTATCTTTGTCTCAGAATGTCATCTTTCCAAGGAAGGAGAGTTGCAAAGCCCTCCGCTTATAATAATATTGTGGAAGTTCTTTTCTTCCGTCAAACTACTGCAAGATTATGGTTGTGGTTATTGAACTAAATTGGTTAACTCTAAGCAACATTGATGTGACAATGGTTTTGCTCCAAGTAACGCTTATTAATGTGGGAATGGTTTTGACAAGTCATCAGATTAGAAGTTGATGGCCCCGCTATTCAATGGTAAAAAAATTTTCGAAAGGACGGCAAGAGCTTTGCCGTGAAATTTTATTAGAAGAGAGAGAAAACAAGTATAACAAACAACTAACAAGGAAAAACAACTCAGGCCAAAGCCACCAACTAACATGGAAACAACTACGACTTGAGCAGCCAACAAAAGCGAAAAAAGAGAGCAAAACAAAGAGAAAAAAGAGAGAAGACTAATGGCTGTGAGAGGCCAATTTGAATTGCCCCATGTCCTCCATGATAAGATGTGCAACATCAACTGTCGTTTTCTCCTCATTTTGGAAAATCCTCCGGTTACGTTCCTTCCAAATTTGCCACCAAAAATAGATTGGTAGGCCGTCAAAATCTCTGTGATGTGCTTTGTCAATCTTCAATCTTCGTTTTCTCCACCAGCTGTAAATTGATCCACCTTACGGTAGATTTATAATCATTTTGAGGTTGAGCCAGCTAATTAAAATCGTCCAAACTTCCATAGTGAAAACACAATTCTTGCATAAGTGTGATGGGGTTTCCGGTTCAAAGGTGCACAATTTACAGATCAGCTCATTCGGCCAACCTCATTTCTGAAGGTTGTTGGCTGTTAGAATCTTTTTGTGTAGCAAAGTCCATGCGAAGAATTTGCATTTTGGTTCATCTCTAGCTTTCTAGATCGGTGAGATTTTCATATGAGTGTAGGTTCCTGTAAATTGTATCAAGTAGGCACTTCTGGTGGAGTATTCGCCATTGTTGGTCCAACGCCACACTATTTGATCCTCCTCGTCCGTGTTGCGATTGATCTCATCTATTGCTTCCCATAGGTTAACATATTCCACTATCTCTGTATGAGTTGTTATTGGCTGCACCTACCTGATCCATCTATTATTATCAAGTGCCTTTTGAACTGAAATGTTTTTCCTAATGGCCTTATTGTAAAGACTCGGTGCAATGTGGCGTGCTGCCGTACCCGTTAACCAGGCCGAGTGCCAAAAAGATGTCTTGTCACCTTTACTGACTGTTACTAGTGTGGAAGCATGAAACAAGTCTCGATCAACTCTATCGCATGGTATATCCAACCAGGCCCAAGCTCTCTCCCTATTCTTCCATTTGAACCACATCCATCGGAGACATAAGGCTCGAGCGAAGCGTTCCAAATCTGATATGCCAAGCCCACCTAACTGTTTACGCCTCGTTGTTACCGGCCAAATGATAAGGCAATGCCCACCCGAAGCATTCCGATGAACTCGATCAATCTTCCTAATCAGCCATCGTTGTGCTGGAAACACGGTTAGGAAATAGATTGGCTGGGAGGAGAGAACTGTTTTGATCAATGTTTCACGGCCTGATTTCGTCAGCATTTTGCCTTTCCATCCTGGCAACCGAGCTCCTATTTTGTCAATGAGAGGTTGCACGTCAATCCTTCTAAGCTTCCGGGTATGCAGAGGTAGGCCCAAATATTTTCTAGGAAAAGAAGAGATGGTCCCCGGGAAATCGGGCAGTAGTGATTCAACCTGACTCCGTGGGCAACTGATGGGGTAAATCTCTGCCTTTGACATGTTAATGTGCAGCCTCGAGCATCTGCTAAAAATGTGTAAGAGTTGGGCAAGTGCTGTCATTTCTTCCTGCGACGGGTTAGCAAAGATCCCAGCATCATCCGCATACAGTGAGCAACGAAGTTGTGCTGCTTTTGGAAGAACTGGTTGTAGTATGCCATTGTTTGCCGCTTTTTCGATTAACCTCTGTCGGTGCTGGGATCGGTCGGCCAATCCCCAGCGCCTAACAGAATGCGCTGTGTCCCGTCCCTTGACGGTTGATGCAAGAGCTAGCACGATGAGACGAGCGATTTATCCTGGTTCCGACCGTGAGGTCGTACGTCCAGCAGGGTGCACTCGGAGCGCTGTACTATCTTGCACCGGAGTGCTTGCAGAGGGGGGCTACAAGCAAGGCGGGAGAGGAGGAGGAGTCTCCAAGTCCCTGAAAGCGAGTGCGATTGAGGCGAATGCCAATATCGTGTGTCTGGCCGTCGTCTGGGGGTCTCTCTCTCTGGGCCTCCGTGTTGTCGTTCTTTTTCTGGTCCCCCTTCCTCCATCGCTCCCTTCCTCCTTTTATAGATCAAGGAGAGAAGGGAGGGGGGAAGGTTTACAAGTACGAGTGTGATGTGCGCTACAGGGGCGTACACTGGAGAGTATGGCGTCGGGCGTGCCATTGTCCTTGACTCTGGCGGAGGGTTTATGGCGAGCCCCGGCTTCGGCGGGCGTTGTGGCCGTCCCTGTGCCTGTCCGGAGCGGCTTCGAGGGGTGTCATTGCTGTAGTCCATGTTCAGCTGCCCGTCGCTGGTTGACTTCGAGGGCGGGGTAGGCGAGGAAGGACCGGAGTTGGCGGTACAGGGGTCGGTATGGTGGCTGCCGTCAACCACAGTGTGTGGCGTACTCGGTTCACCAGGGGATGGTCGAGAGTTGGCGGATTTGACCCGGCGTTCGTCATCACCAGGCCACGCCTGACCGGAGTCTGCGCTTGGTTGTTGTTTGGATATTCGTTCGAGGGTCCCCCATGCTCATTCGAGGGGCGTCCCGGGGGGAAGAGACGGGAGCAGGTGGAACAGTGCTGCGGAATGACGCCTGCCAGTCTGCACAGGGTCTTGCGCAGTGCCGCGTGCGTCCGCACAGCGCCAGTGAGGACGCACAGTGACTGGAGCAGGTGGAACAGCGAGCTCTGTTGGTGTCAGCGGTGCGGCGTGGGGAAAGATTGCCTTTTGACTTTGGCGCCCGCTTGATGGGGCGGGCATTAAATGCCGTTGTCGGTTGGGGCGCCGGGAAGCGCCGTGTTGAGTAGAGAGTTGGCCTCGAGCGAGGCGGAGTCGACTCGCCCGCTCGAGGGAGTGCGCGACCCTCGAGCGAGGCGAGGTTTGCATCGTGCCTGCTCGAGGGTGCGCGGCCCTCGAGCGAGGCGGAGACGGGGGTAGCGACTTGGGTCCCCCCGACAGGCGAGCTCAGACGGCCGTTCTTGGGCCGCGATAGGCTGTGACGGGCCGAGCTGCCTGGCCGGGCCTTCCGGGCTGTCGATGATTTGGCCTTTCGTGGCATATCGTTTTTTGAGGGTGATTACCCCGATGATTAGGGGACCCCCTGGGTTTGTCCCCGACAGTAGCCCCCGAGCCTCTACCAGACTAAGGATTAGTCGGGCAGAGGCTGACGGTTCGCGGGACCGTTCCCGGGCATTCTGCGGGGATTACCCCTTCTCGGTTATGCACGTTCTTCCGTGGGGGCGCGCGAGCGCACCCACGGGTGTAGCCCCCGAGCCCTTGGAGGAGTGAGTTCACTCGTGCAAGGGCTTTGACTTTCGAAGGTTGTGTCACTCGTTCCCCTTTCGATGCGGCGGGGGCGAGACCGAGTTATACGGAATTCGGGGGGCGGACCCTGCACGGCTTTGATGTTTTTCGCGCATAAGAGGAGGAGGAGATGCTGCAAGGAGCCCCCGAGCTCCTGGCCCGCGCGGAGGCGATCGGAGGGGCTTCTTGTCTTTGAGTTGCGACCCTTGCCTCCCCTTCGCGGGGGAGAGGGGTGAGGTCATTCGTGCAACCCTCGAATCGGGTAGCGTAGACGAATGCCTCGGTGAGCTGTTAGCGGGTAGTTCAAGTGGACGTCCATGCCCCGTTCGATGGGGGTCGGCTCGTGGTCCGGAGACACGTCCATGTAGCACTTGCAAAGGTTTGCTAGGTGGGGCTCGGCCCCTTTCGCAGGGACCGAGGGCGCGAAAGCTCTCATTCGTTGGGATCCCCCCACTAGCTGCCTCTGTCCGGCCTTGAACACAACAGGGGCGTCCCCAAACTTCGCGTTCGGGGTAAAGTCCGTTGGACACGCCCGAATCGTCCCTGACTCCGTTGATCTGGAGCGCCTGTCGAACCCTTTCGAGGGCCAAGCTTCGTACTCCTGATCAGTAGGGCCTTGCGAAAGGTGCGGGTCACCCTCAAGCGGCGGGCTCGAGGGTTGGTCGAGTGTGACCGGCGGCCTTCGCATCGCTTAATCTGGGGCGCCCGTCAAACCTTTTCGAGGCCCGGGTTTCGAGTCCCTGATCAGTAGCGCCCTGCGCTTCGAGGCGGAGGGGGGGTCGTCGTCTTTCCTGGGAAGGAATCCAACGGTTAAGTCGTTCGGGCCCGCGCACGACCGCTGGCGGGCGTGGTCATGGCTGACGTGGCACGGAGTGGGCGAGATGGGCGTAGTGGGCGCGCCTTTTTAGGCGGAGTTGGCGTGCGCCGGGGGGAGGCGAGGCGACGGGCGGTCAGGCGCCACTGTTGCGTCGTTTCGTTTTGCCGTGCCGCAGTAAATGCCGCCGCCCACGCGTGCCGCTCCACGGAAAAAAGGGGAGGGGGGTCCCCGGTTGTCAGCGTCGTGCCATGCGTGGGTTTGGCCCGTTGCCAGTGGGTTGGCATGTCGCGGCCGCACTTCGCGTGCGTTTTCCGGACCGAGCGGTCGGGCCGCCGTTGATGGTGCGGTTGAACGGGCGTGCCTTTCATGACGGGGCGTCATGTACGAGTAGGGTCTGAGGTGACGCGACGATCTGGTCGTTTTGGCGTGCTGATTCACCTTGTCGCCCACTGGATAATCGTGGCCTCCTGCCTTGGATGGTTTTCCATATGGCCGGGCCCAATTATCAGTGGCTCTAGGTTGGCTTCCCCATCCGGGTGCTTTCGGGTGACTTCCTTTGTCCGGGTCCGTTCGCCCGGTCCGCGGCTGATTCGCTCGTGGTTCGTTGGGCGTGAGAACCGTACCGTGGGTAGGCAGAGTCAAGGAGGCGGTCAAGGTTGCCCACGTGATACGGCTGGTAGCTCGCATCCGCACGCGAATCTCGCGATCACCCACCCACGGGAGTAACAGTCGCGACCCCTGGGCGCCTATAAAGGCAATCGTCCAGGCGGGGAAGAGGATCATCACCGGGCTCTTGTGTAGCTCGTCGGGTATGCAGGGTTACAAACTTCATCCTCCCGATGGGTTTGAGAGTGGGAGTAGAGTGGTCCGGGGTTTCGTCCTTGGCGTGCGCCATTGATGCCAGAAGAAAGTCGACGAGAGGTGGTGGTCATGCTGTGGAAAAGGAGCAGGGCATCACGCTCCTCATCGGGGAGGCGGTGACCTTGCCGGAGGCGAGGCGCCGCAAGGACGTCGCGGCGGGCGCTTCGTTCGCTAGGAAACTAGCGGAAGGCGTTCGCCGGTCGTCGTCCTTGCGAGGGCACTCATTGACGGCAGGGCGCGAAGGCATGCCCTGTCCGGCGGTCAAGTGGTCCAGCGTCCTTCGTCCCGCAGCCGCCCGACCACCGGGTTCTTCGGTTAGCTGGGTGCCAGAAGAAAATCGACGAGAAAATTGTGGAGACTGGTTCTCGTGATAGTGTGCTGGCCGGCTAGCTGAAGTAGTACGAGAGCCCCGTTAGGGTGGCTCCGGTCTTTGTATCTTTAAAACGGCCTATGGCCGAGTGTAATTTTTCATCGTGATCTCGCCATTCGCGGCGTGTAAGGGATGAATCCTGTTTGTGCCTAACCTTTTCATGGGTTTGCACGATCTCGTATTTGCGTTGAAAATTTTCGTGCGGAATTGTGCCTTTTCTCATGATTTAGGAACGACTTTTGCCAAGGAGTTCGTTTTCGTGAGTGACTTGAGCGTTGAGCGATGGGGGGGATGTTATGGCCTTTCGAGGGCGTAAGCAGTCCCACGACCCTGCCAACCGTCCTCTGTAGTAACTCACGCCTTGCCTTTAGTCTTCCTCGATCTTTGAGGGGAAAGGACTAATAACGCTTTCTGGGTTTCGACCGAAGGGAAATTGGACCCTTCTCGCGATCTCTGGGATGCCGAGTCCGTCTTCGCGAGTTCCTGCAATGATTCCGGGAGTTTGGTCCCGTATTTTCGCGGTTAGCAGCATGACAAATAAGGGCGTTCGGATTTAGTTAGGGTTTTGCAACCGAGGTTTCATTTGTTTGGCGTGCCGCGCCTTCCTCTTAACTCGAGATCGGTTTCGGCAGGGGAACACCAGTAACTTTGGCACCGAGTGGCGAGGGGGATGCCGTAGCCTTCGGGGGCGTGGGCGGTCCCACGACTCTGCCGACTCTTAGCCGCGGTAGACTCGTGCCTTGCTTTCACCTTTCTGGATTTAAGGAGGAAAGGCTTGGCAGCCTGGTTCGATTGTTCTATTGTGCTACTCTTGGCTTAGAGAGATTTTAGCCGGGTATTTCGAATCCGCAAGTAATTAAGGCATGGAGTGGAGAGGGAGATGCCGTATCCCTTCGAGGGCGTAGGCGGTCTCACGGCTCAGCCGGCTCTAGCTTTAGTTAGCTCGCGTCCCGCATCTTTCCAGGCGCCTCGAGTTTTAACACAATTTTCGAAAAATTGGGACGATTTAGGGAGGGTAAACACCCCTGCAGCCCCCGAGGGGGGCTTGGCTTTATTTGAAAATAGAACCAAGTCCCCCTTGTTTGTGTTGTTAGCAACAATGTTTTCATGTTTTTCGCAAACTCTTTATTATTGTTAACTAAGAACACAAAGTATTTACAGGAAATACTGAGAGTTTTAAGGATAGAAGCGACGTAGCTGTTGGATGTTCCAGGCGTTGGTGAAGACCTCGCCCTTCTCGTTCGCCAGCTTGTAAGTGCCGGGTTTGAGGACCTTGGCGATGATGAACGGTCCTTCCCATGGCGGAGTGAGCTTGTGGCGCTCTCGATTGTCCTGGTGTAGTCTTAGCACCAGGTCCCCTTCGTGGAGGTCCCGACGCCGTACCTTCTAAACTTGGTATCGCCGAAGCGATTGTTGGTAGCGCGCTGAGTGAAGCAACGCTACGTCGCGAGCCTCGTCCACCTGGTCCAGCGAATTCTCGCGGTCCCGCTGGTTTTGGTCTTCCTGGTAGGCCTTAAGCCTCGGAGACCCGTACTCCAAGTCTGTTGGGAGGACGGCTTCGGCGCCGTAGACAAGGAAGAACGGGCTGAAGCCGGTGGCCCTGCTTGGGGTTGTCCTGAGACTCCAGATCACTGATGGCAGCTCGGTAACCCACTTCCGGCCAAACTTGTTCAGCTTGTTGAAGATTCTTGGCTTCAGGCCTTGTAGTATCATGCTGTTGGCACGTTCTACTTGGCCGTTCGTTTGTGGATGTGCCACGGCCGACCAATCAACGTGAATGTGATGGTCGTCGCAGAACTCCAAGAATTTCTTGCCGGTGAATTGGGTGCCGTTGTCAGTGATGATCCAGTTGGGTACCCCGAAACGGTGGATGATGTCGGTGAAGAACAGCACGGCCTGCTCAGATCTGATGCTGGTGATGGCCCGGACCTCGATCCACTTCGAGAACTTGTCGATGGCTACCAACAAGTGGGTGAACCCCCCCGGGCGCTAGGCGGAAGGGCCCCACGAGATCCAATCCCCAGACCGCGAAAGGCCATGTTACAGGGATGGTCTGCAGGGCGTGCGCCGGGAGATGCGTCTTTCGTGCGTAGAACTGGCACCCTTCGCAGGTGCGCACGACCTCGTTCGCGTCGGACACGGCGGTGGGCCAGTAAAAGCCTTGCCGGAATGCGTTACCCACGAGGATGCGCGGCGCTGCGTGGTGTCCGCACGCCCCGGCGTGGATGTCGCGGATCAACTGCCTTCCCTCGGGGATGGGGATGCATCGCTGCAAGATCCCTGAGGCGCTGCGCTTGTACAGCTCGCCGCCGACCGAGACAAAGGTCTTGGCCCTTCTGGCGATGCGGCGTCCCTCGGTTCGGTCCGAGGGCAGCTCTCCGCGATCGATCCATGCGAGGTACGGATCTCGCCAGTCTTGTGGTCGCGCGTTCGTGTCGATTTCCATGGCCTCGGCCAAAGAGATTTCAGCGTCGAGGGCTTCGAGCCCCTCTTTCGAGGGGTCCTCTTCCATGGGCTCGACTCCCGCAGCCCCCGAGGGTATCCCGAGGGCTCCGGCCTTTGATTCGAAGCTGACGGAGGGGCGGTCGAGGTCGCGGGCGAAGACGTTCGGAGGAACGGTGATTCGCTCTGACGCAATCTTGGCCAGCTGATCCGCTTCCTCGTTGTATTTGCGCACGATATGGTTCAGCTTGAGGCCACAGAATTTGTCCTCGAGACGACGAACCTCGTTGCAATATGCCTCCATCTTTTCGTCGCGGCAGCTTGCGTTCTTCATCACTTGGTCGATGACCAACTGAGAATCTCCCCGGACATCGAGGCGTTTGACGCCGAGGTCGATGGCGATGCGGAGCCCAGCGAGGAGGGCTTTGTACTCCGCCATGTTGTTTGACGCTGGGAAGTGCAAGCGAACCACGTACCGGATATGTTCTCCGAGGGGTGAGACGAAGAGGAGGCCCGCGCCTGCCCCGGTTTTCATCACCGACCCGTCGAAGTACATGGTCCAGCATTCGGCTTGGATCTGCGGCGGTGGAAGTTGGACGTCGGTCCACTCAGCGACGAAATCCGCTAAGGTTTGCGATTTTATCACCTTTCGCGGTGCGTAGGAGAGAGTTTCCCCTACGAGCTCCATAGACCACTTCGCTATTCTACCCGAGACGTCCGGGTTGCGGACTATCTCCCCCAAAGGGAAAGATGAGACCACGGTGACCGGGTGGGCCTCGAAGTAGTGTCGCAGCTTTCGACGCGCGAGCACTACGGCGTAGATTAGCTTCTGGATTTGCGGATACCGCATCTTGGTTTCGGTCAGCACCTCGCTGACATAGTACACCGGCCTCTGGACCGGCAGAGCGTGGCCCTCCTCTATCCTTTCCACAATGATGACGGCGCTGACAACTTGCGTTGTCGCAGCCACATATAGGTAGAGAGGCTCACCGTTCCGCGGCGGCGTGAGGATGGGTGCGCGTGCGAGCGATGCTTTTAGCCCGTCAAGGGCTTTTTGGGCTTCGGGGGTCCATGAAAAGCGTTCGTGCTTTTTTAAGAGCCGGTACAAAGGTAAGCCCTTCTCGCCAAGTTGAGAGACAAAGCGGCTGAGAGCTGCGAGGCAGCCTAGTACTCTTTGCACCCCCTTGAGGTCCCGAATTGGCCCCATTCGTTCCAGGGCCGAGACTTTTTCGGGGTTGGGTTCGATGCCTCGTTGGGAGATGATGAAACCCAATAGCATGCCTCGCGGCACCTCGAATACGCATTTTTCTGGATTCAACTTAACCCCGTTCGCCCGAAGGCAACCGAACGTGATTTGCAAATCGTTGACCAGATCGTTCGCCTTTCGGGTTTTCACAACGATATCGTCGACATATGCCTCAACGGTTCACCCAATGTGGCTTCCGAAAACGTGTTGCATACATCGCTGGTATGTTGCTCCAGCGTTTCGGAGGCCGAACGGCATAGTGACGTAGCAAAACATGCCAAACGGGGTGATGAAAGAAGTCGCGAGCTGGTCGGACTCTTTCATCTTGATTTGATGATAACCGGAATAAGCATCAAGAAAGCATAGCAATTCGCATCCAGCGGTGGAGTCTATGATCTGATCTATTCTAGGCAGAGGAAATGGAACCTTAGGGCATGCTTTGTTTAAACCGGTGTAATCTACACACATGCGCCATTTTCCGTTTTTCTTCTTAACTAGAACAGGATTAGCAAGCCAGGTTGGGTGAAATACCTCTTTGATGAATCCGGCTTGTAGAAGCTTGTGCACCTCCTCCCCGATGGCGCGGCGCTTTTCCTCGTCGAACCGCCGCAGTCGCTGTACCACCGGCTTGGAGTGTGGCTTGATGTCGAGGCTGTGCTCGGCGACCTCCCTCGGGATCCCCGGCATGTCCGAGGGTCTCCACGCGAAGATGTCGGCGTTGGCGCGGAGAAAGTCGACGAGCACTGCTTCCTATTTGGGGTCGAGGGTGGTGCTGACCCTCAACGCCTTACCCTCGGGGGTAGTGGGGTCGAGGGGCACCGCTTTGGTGTGTTCTGCAGCCTCGAAGGTGCCCGTGTGCCTTTTGGTGGAGTCGACGGCCTGGTTCGCCATCTTCTCCAAATCCGCCACCAGGGTTTCGCTGTAGGCGAGCGCTTCCGCGCCCTCGACGCACTCGACGTCGCACACATAGGCGTGCTCGTACGACGATCCCACGGTGATGACGCCCTTTGGCCCTGGCATCTTCATCTTGAGGTAGGAGTAGTTGGGAACCGCCATGAACTTGGCATAGCACGGTCGCCCGAAAATAGCGTGGTACGCTCCTGGGAATCCCACCACCTCGAAGGTGAGGGTCTCCCTCCGGAAGTTCTCGGGAGTACTGAAGCAAACGGGCAGGTCGATCTGCCCGAGGGGTTGGACCCGTTTTCCCGGCGCGATGCCGTGGAACGGCGCCTTGCTTGGCCTCAGCTGGTTCGTGCCGATGCCCATGAGCTCTAAGGTGTGGACGTAGAGGATGTTGAGGCTGCTGCCTCCGTCCATCAGCACCTTGGAGAATCGCGTGTTGCCGATGACGGGGTCGGCCACAAGCGGATAGCGCCCCGGATTCGGGACATAGTCCGGATGGTCCTCGCGGCCGAAGGAGATGGTCTCGTCCGACCACGCGAGGTAGGTTGGCGTCGCAGGGTGAACGGAGAAGACCTCTCGGCGTTCACGTCTCTGCTCCCGGGACGTCGCGTTCACGGTGGGCCCCCCCACAATGAAGAATACATTCTCCACATGGGGGAACCCGTCGTTGTCGCCATCGCCCGCGTCCTTCTTCGGGCCATCCTCCTTCGCGGAGGTGCGCCTGAAGTAACCCTTGATCATCCCACACTGTTCGAGGGTGTGGGTGATAGGGCCCTTGTGGTACGGGCATGGCTTCTTCAGCATCTCGTCGAACAGACCTCCCCCTTGAGGGGGGCCCCGAGGGCCTTTGCGGCCCCGCTCGACCACGAGGGCGTCGTCAGAGTCCTCGCCCTGCCGCTGCTGCTGCGCGGCTTGCCGAGGCCCCTTGCCTTTACTGCCCCGTTTCTGCTTTTTTGTCTTGGCCTTGGGTTTGCTGCCCTCTGCGGGCAGCTCCTCCGCGCGCTTCCCCTTGGTCTTGCCGTCGAAGATCGCCCCGACAGCTTCCTCCCCAGAGGCAAAGCTGGTGGCGATGTCAAACAAAGCGTTGACGCTGGTGGGATGGTTTCGTCCCAACTTGTGCACCAACTCTCGACAGGTCGTGCCTTCGAGGAAGGCGTGGATGATTTCGGAGTCACCCACGCTCGGGAGCTCGGTGCAGCGCTTGGAGAAACGGCGGATGAAGTCCCTCAGCGGCTCGCCGGCCGCCTGCCGGCATCCGCGCAGGTCCCAGGAGTTTCCGGGGCGCACGTATGTGCCCTGAAAGTTACCCACGAACATCTTGACCAGGTCGTCCCAATCGTTGATCTGGTTCGCGGGTAGGTGTTCGAGCCACGTCCGTGCCGAGTTCGCGAGATGAAGCGGAAGGTTGCGGATGATCATGGCGTCGTCGGTGGCCCCGCCCAGCTGGCAGGCCAAGCGATAGTCGTTGAGCCATGTCTCGGGTTTCGTCTCACCCGAATACTTGGTGATGGTGGTTGGCTGGCGAAAACGCGGCGGGATGGCGGCCGAACGGATCTTCCGGCTGAACACCGGGGTTCCCGGGGGTTCCGGCGTCGGGCTTCTGTCCTCCTCGCTGTCATAGCGACCTCCCCGTCGGGGGTGCCTGCTGCGGGGAGGCGCCGCGTCCTGCCTCTTCTTGTTCAGGACATTGCGCGCATCGCCATCGTCGACGGCGCCCCGCGTGTCCACAAGTCGGTCTTTCGCGGACCTCCTTGTTTCGCCATCGCCGGTCACGAGCGCCCTTCCGTCGTTCGTTGGACGGTGAGGCGTCCACGCTCCCCTGGGCGGGGTGTGGACAGATTGCTCCTTATCCCACTTGCCGCCTCCAGCTCTCGAACTGTTTTGGTGGCGCATGCGGGAGGCGGAACTTTCCGCTTGTTGAACGGCCGCTTCTTCGACAAGGGTCTGCACCTGGCGCCGCATGCTGCGCGCTTCCGGTGTCGATGGTTCGGGCATGGCCCGAATCAAGGTTGCTGCGGCGACAAGCTTCTGGCTTGCTCGTGGCGGCATGGCAGGGCCGGCGTCGTCGCCGTCACCCATGATGCGCGCTTGAGCAATACGCCCGGCAGCTCGCGCGCGTTCGCCGCGTTTGGGCTGCCGGGCTTCCAGGGCTGCGCGCAGCTCCTGTACCTGTTGGCGCTCCTGTTGGAGCTTGGCTTCCAGCTCTTGCACCTGCGCAAGTTGTGCCTGCGCGAGTGCGGATTCGCTCGCTGGCTCGGCGGGCGCCGGTGGCGGTTCGTCGTGTCCGGCCCCGTCGCGCGTCTCTTCATCCTCTCCCACGGACTCTACTTCACCGTCGAGGACGAAGCACTCCCGCGTGGCGTCATATTCCCCCTCGCTGGAGTCGTCGGAGCAGGTGAGGCAGAAGTCCGCGATGGCCTGGAAGGAGATAAGGCCTTCGCGGTCGCGCAACCCCGAGCAGTCCAAGTTCGGGTGCTCCTGCCCGTGCGCGCTTTCTTCGTTATCCGACTCGGACTGGGGTCCGCCGGGTGAGGAAATGTTGAAGCCGTGGATCGAACCCAGCTGGTGACCCGGCGAATCCTCGTGCGCGTTCCGGTGGGCGCTGATTGCCGCGGAGTAGCTTGCGGCTGCGTTGTTCATCCCGTGGGGGAGCTGCGCCGGCCCGGCCACATTTTCCCAGCGTGCTCCCTCCGCGGGAGCTGCCGGCGGGGGTCCGCCCCCCTGAAATGTGGCGGCGGGCTGGAGTAGCAGGTGTGCGTCCCAGTCGGGGAGGACGATGCGTGGGGCGACGCGCCGCTCCACGCGAATCTGCAGCTCGCGCAGCATACGACGTCTCCCGAGTTCGAATGGCGTTAGTGGTGTCGGGGTGACGGGCGTCATGTTGGGCGGCCTGGAGGCGAGCCGCATGAGGACGCCCTCACCGGTCGCCTCGAACTCCAGGCTCCCAAACATGATCCGGTACCCGCGCGGAAGCGGGCCGGGGGACCCCGGGGCGGATTGTGGCGACGTGGCCATGGCGTAGCTTGCCGTCAAGGGAGTTGATCGGGTGTGGTTGATCACAGCGCGCTCCCCTACCTGGCGCGCCACTGTCGGTGCTGGGATCGGTCGGCCAATCCCCAGCGCCTAACAGAATGCGCTGTGTCCCGTCCCTTGACGGTTGATGCAAGAGCTAGCACGATGAGACGAGCGATTTATCCTGGTTCCGACCGTGAGGTCGTACGTCTAGCAGGGTGCGCTCGGAGCGCTGTACTATCTTGCACCGGAGTGCTTGCAGAGGGGGGCTACAAGCAAGGCGGGAGAGGAGGAAGAGTCTCCAAGTCCCTGAAAGCGAGTGCGATTGAGGCGAATGCCAATATCGTGTGTCTGGCCGTCGTCTGGGGGTCTCTCTCTCTGGGCCTCCGTGTTGTCGTTCTTTTTCTGGTCCCCCTTCCTCCATCGCTCCCTTCCTCCTTTTATAGATCAAGGAGAGAAGGGAGGGGGGAAGGTTTACAAGTACGAGTGTGATGTGCGCTACAGGGGCGTACACTGGAGAGTATGGCGTCGGGCGTGCCATTGTCCTTGACTCTGGCGGAGGGTTTATGGCGAGCCCCGGCTTCGGCGGGCGTTGTGGCCGTCCCTGTGCCTGTCCGGAGCGGCTTCGAGGGGTGTCGTTGCTGTAGTCCATGTTCAGCTGCCCGTCGCTGGTTGACTTCGAGGGCGGGGTAGGTGAGGAAGGACCGGAGTTGGCGGTACAGGGGTCGGTATGGTGGCTGCCGTCAACCACAGTGTGTGGCGTACTCGGTTCACCAGGGGATGGTCGAGAGTTGGCGGATTTGACCCGGCGTTCGTCATCACCAGGCCACGCCTGACCGGAGTCTGCGCTTGGTTGCTGTTTGGATATTCGTTCGAGGGTCCCCCATGCTCATTCGAGGGGCGTCCCGGGGGGAAGAGACGGGAGCAGGTGGAACAGTGCTGCGGAATGACGCCTGCCAGTCTGCACAGGGTCTTGCGCAGTGCCGCGTGCGTCCGCACAGCGCCAGTGAGGACGCACAGTGACTGGAGCAGGTGGAACAGCGAGCTCTGTTGGTGTCAGCGGCGCGGAGTGGGGAAAGATTGCCTTTTGACTTTGGCGCCCGCTTGATGGGGCGGGCATTAAATGCCGTTGTCGGTTGGGGCGCCGGGAAGCGCCGTGTTGAGTAGAGAGTTGGCCTCGAGCGAGGCGGAGTCGACTCGCCCGCTCGAGGGAGTGCGCGACCCTCGAGCGAGGCGGGGTTTGCGTCGTGCCTGCTCGAGGGTGCGCGGCCCTCGAGCGAGGCGGAGACGGGGGTAGCGACTTGGGTCCCCCCGACAGGCGAGCTCAGACGGCCGTTCTTGGGCCGCGATAGGCTGTGACGGGCCGAGCTGCCTGGCCGGGCCTTCCGGGCTGTCGATGATTTGGCCTTTCGTGGCATATCGTTTTTTGAGGGTGATTACCCCGATGATTAGGGGACCCCCTGGGTTTGTCCCCGACAACCTCTGCAGTGGATCAATTGCAAGTATAAATAGCATTGGGGATAAAGGGTCGCCTTGACGAAGGCCTCGAGCATGTCTGAAGGAGCGCCCCGGTTTACCATTTATGATCACTTTTGAGGACGAGGTAGAAAGGATAGCTGCAATCCAGTCTCGCCATCTCCTTTTTAGAAAAACTTGTTGGCACTCTTCTCCCTACATAACTTCCTTCTCCGACTCCTCGTGCCGTTGTACATGTCCATGCTGAGCATCATCCACAACCGCTCACCATGCTGCAAACGTGGCACTAAAGAAGAATGTCATCCTCCAGGACCCACCGGCCTCCATCTTCTCCCTTCCTTCAGCATCTATCCAGCACCTCCTCCTTTTTCTCCCCACTGCACTCCCAAATTGGCAAGTTCACACGAGCAGCAAGCGGTCAAGCCACCATCCTGACTGCACATCATGAGCAAACACATGTGCAAACTTGGGTCACTCCCTCTCCAAATCAATCACCCAAGCCGCCCTTCCTCCCCACAAATCAGGTGCTAGTATCTATGATATAGCTAACAACATATGGATACAAAAGTTTTTTGCCGCCCAATCACCACCAAGCAGCCCTCACTGCGGTAGGCCATTCATTACTACTAGAGTTTATTTCACCGATCTTCCTAAACATGGAACATTGATCTCGGATATTCTACTCCGAAGCTATTCACCACATATATACTAATGATTGTGGGTCTTGTACCTAGGAGCCCATCCTCACAAGGCCTAGTGCTACTACTTGATTTCCCTATGCTACAATCAGTCTTTAGGGCATGTACAACCGTTTAGACAGCTGCTGTCTATTTAACACGTACAGACAGCTCTACAATAGTTTAGACAGCTGTTGTCTATTTAGCTGTCTATGTGATAATAAATACGCACTCTGGTTTCTGATGTTTTGCATGGGAGCACGAGCCAAAGCAGTAGACGAGATAGTAGACAGCAATACTCTACTGCTGTACATAGGGGTCTTATAAAAGTAAGCTCGACATAATACTGTACTACTGTTATATGCATGAAACGTGCCATGGAGTTCAGTTGTCTACTGCTGTGTAGTGATCACACGATAGATTTTGATTCCTTGCAAGGACGTCCATCCACTCAATTGATCCTCCACAGATCCGCTGGGCCCAACGTGTCGATGGCATCATGCACCCAAACAGTCCAAGTCCTGATCCTCAAACAGTACGCTGATGACGTCCTGTATACATGTCGGAACCGGAACGGTTTGCTTGGTCCAGTCTGTAGCCGCGACATGTGTGGTAGACATACGACAATTATATTAATAATAGATACGGCCTAGCTACACACCAGTGACGGGGATGACACGTCCATCTCGAGATCCGGTGCTAATGTGACGTTAGCACCGGGTGCGAAATTAGGGTGCCCCCGGAAACACTTTAGCACCGGTTGCTAACATCAACCGGTGCTAAAGGGTGACATTTAGCACCGGTTGGTGTTAGCAACCGGTGCTAAAGGCCCTCACACGTGTTACGACCCGGTGCTAAAGACCCTTTCGCACCGGGTCGTGTTACGACCCGGTGCTAAAGGGGGTGTCATATGCTACTACAAAAGGAAAGCATCTTTTATCTCATCACATGTGTAGCGTAGGTGAGATGGTTAGGTGGGTGTACGCGTGCGAGCCAAGAGGTCTTGAGTTCGAATCCCGCAACACGCAAATATGCAAATGTTTTTTGCTAGTGCCCCCACCTTTAGCACCGGTTATTTTACCCGGTGCTAAAGGTGGCACCCTTTAGCACTGGAAGATTGGCACCGGGTGGGAAACCCAGTGCTAAAGTGGGTTTCCCACCCGGTGCCAATGCGCATGATTCTGGTAGTGGCTCGTTCAACCTAGCAACAGCTATAGCACACAGACACGTACAGGTGTCTGTCCGTGTGCACCACAGGATTAACAAGTGCGGGTGAATTGAACTTCCTGAAGAGGGCAGCTTAGCCGAGCCATGCATGTATCGAGGCAAGCACGCACGTTTATTACTATCGTTCGCCGTGTGGTGGTCAGTGACGGCGGTGTGTACATATATATAGCTGGTACGATCCAGCAGCAAGTTAGCCCAAAATCAAAATACTTTGTCTGCTGCGTGACCTGCCTGTACGTGGGCCCAATGACAGTATAGTCCCTCTCTTAATTTCTATTTATTTGTTTGCCATTCAGCATCTGATTTTTTTAACGTTTCCACGTGTCTCTTCTCTCCAAATCCGAAACAGATTTTTTAATAAAGGATACAAATCCGGCATCTATATCCACATGTGGATATACACAGCCAAATTACATGGGTTCTTAGACCCAACATCTCAACACCGAGAAACAATAATTGACAAGATAAAAAGCTAAAAGACTAAGAAAAAAGCTAGAAAGATTAAACTTCAAACTTCTAACAGCACCTCTTCACATCACTAGTTTTCTTAGAAACGGTTGATGTCGGAACCATGTTGCCTCACATTCATATGTTGTCCAACGATCCATCTCATGTAGAAACCGCACTCAGTCGATCTCCCTCATGACCTCAAGCAATCCCCTCAGCACACGTGAACAGTTGTTGCCTCATCAGACACCACTTTCCAGCCGGTCTAATGGTTCTCTAAGAACGACGCCACCAAGAAGGAAACGACGCTTGTGGCGCCATCGTCGCTCATCCAATAGCTGGATAGGGTTTTCACCCAAAGAACCACCAATCACGGAGTCACCAGGCCGTGCGAGGTGTAGAAGCACCCCTGCACAACGAGCGCAGCACTTTCGTTGCACGGAATCCGGTGCTCAAGATGCATCTCTGCCGGAACTCCTCACAGCAACGAGAGGGGGCAACCACCATGGACTCACCTTCGCCTTCCTCAACAAGGAGCAGGTTGATTCACACAACCACGGTGCCAACCAGACGGAGAACCAGCCAGAGACGCCGACGAGCACGCGAGGAGGGACATGCCCGCCCAACACCGCCATCCACCGGGAAGGAAGACCCCACGTCCCCCCCCCCATTGGGGGCACACACCGGGGAGCTGAGGGCGCCCCCCAGGAGGACTAAGAGGCCCGCCCGGAGCACCCGCACGCCGCCGTGGGGAGGGCGGGATCACCAAGGCGCGTCTCTCGGGGCCCGGCCGCCGTGCGCAGTAGATCCGGCTCTGGGGGCGCCGGATCTGGACCCCAGCACCCCAGCGCCACAGGCACGCGCCGAAGCCACCATGACTGGCGCCGCCGTGCCGCAAAGGCGTGCCGAGGAGGCACGAGCCGGACGAAAAGAGGCCCACCATCGCCTTCCTTGTCGACCCCTGGATTCCTGGAGCCTAGCTCTAGCGACGGCGAGGGGGAAAGGACGCCGGAGAGGGGGTGGTGGCGGCGGCGGCGAGGGAACCGCCCAAGTTGCCCCTAGGGGTCGACACGGGGTCGGGATGGGGGTCGGGGGTCAGCAGCCTTTCCATTGAAAATGGTGGCCTAATTTGGATTTAACCACCCACCAGCGATTGTCATACATGTAGGTTTTCAATTTTCAAATTGAGGCATAGGATCATGCTGTTTTCCGTGGAGGAAAGAGGAGACATGTGTGGTGCAAACTCGAATTAGCTAGAATTTGATTCAATAACATATTAAAAACTTAATAAAGATATTAAGAATCACTAAGGGCATTACTGACATGTTTCCCCCTACGAGTATAAGAATATATATATATATATATATATATATATATATATATATAACCTATAGTCTATGGCCGGCCATAGAATAACTATTCTATAGCCACTTTGAGTTACTATAATTACTATAGTAATATAGTAATTCACGAGATTTTAGTAACTTCTTACTAAGTAATTTACTATAATATAATGGTAAATATCTCCATGTGTGTTATAGTAACCCAATTACCATAAATATGTATTAAAATTATAGTAAATTACTACATAAAACTACAGTAAAAAGAGGTGGATACAGAATAACTATTCTATGGCCGGCCACAGAGTATACATTATATATATATATATATATATATATAACAAGGCGAGCATAATAAACACACAAAAGACAGCATGCTCGCTTAGGTTGCATCCCAGACATACTCCATCCTAGACATTTGTCATATCATGCTACTGAAAAGGATGGTAAATCAATTCTACTACCTTCGTTCCAAATTACTATTCGTTGTTGACTTTTTTCATCATCTTTGACCATTCGTCTTATTCAAAAAATTTATCCAAATATACAAACTAATAAGTTATACTTGAAGTGTTTACGATGATAAAGCAAGTCACATACAAAATAAATGATACTCGTGAAATTTTTTAAATAAAACGAATGGTCATACGTTAAACGAAAAAGTAAACAACGAATAGTAATTTAAAACGGAGGTAGTATATTGCAGCAGTTTCATAAAGTGTCGTCATTACTGTTATTACTAGAGAGGCCCTACAAAGTTTGAAAAATATATCTCGCACATGTTCCAGTGAGAGAGAAGTGGTCCACACTAGCGGCGATGGCGATCTTCTGCCGCGTCTCCAATAACGGTGGTGGTCATCGTCAAATAAAACCTCCTGACTCCATTTGGTTACTCAATGGATACCAGAAGTGGTTAAAAAAAAGATAACGCTACTGCAAGCCTGCAACCTGATAGCTGCTGCGGTTCTGCCAAATATATTATCTAAATGACTAAACGACACAATTCCGACAGCATGTGCGCAATTCGGTAGCAAGACAAGATGACCACCCTTTCCAGGCTGCACATGCCAGGCACCACACAAAACCACTTTCTAGTTGGATGAGGTAAGCCACAGGATATAGAAAACAACAGCAGATCTAGAAAAAATGTTTAAAAAAAACCTTCAAGTTTGAGGCATGCCTATATGTCAATTTGTGCTGTCTAATGTGCTTCCTTTTATCATCACAAGTGCCGCTTCAAAGTTGTCTTAATCAACCATTCTAAAGGTCGGTTATAAATTAATTTCCATGTGCGTTTGGATATTCAAAAATGACGAAAATGTATTTGAGCCTGGTCGCCTGGATATTGAATCAATAGCCACCCAATCCTGATAGTTTACCATGGATAGAGCACACTTCAATTCAATACGGATCACTTCGAACTCTTATTTATGAGGGGCGTACGGAGACAAATTCGATGGCAATTGCATGTTTACATGATCTTTACACAGGTTTGATCCATAAGGATTAATAACAGTGCAGTAAAGATGGAGGAGTCGAAACAACAATAGATTGAGGATATACATGTCAAAAGTGGACAGGGAGGAATCTGAAAAAAAAACATATATAAAGGCAAACAGTTGTTGAATGTAACAAATTCAAATTATTGTACCTAGTGATATGATGGTGATTCAGAAATGGTGGGTAGCTTTTGGTTCCATGCAAGAGATAAAGGACTTATGGTTACATACCTATCCAAGCTGTCATTTTGGAAATTTTGAAAGAAAGAAAGAAACCAAAGATTTTTTCAACATGGAACTTCCGCGTCCTCGCTCCAATGCAAATTCAAAGATGGCAGGAATTTATCCATTTCCAAAAATGTTTCAAATTCAAAGAGCAGCATACAACCAGGACACCAGCCGGGGCCTCCCTTGCATCTTTATTTCTCTGCCGTGGTCTTGTTTATTAGCACAATCTTATAACACGTTTGGATTAGAAAAAAAAAGAAGAAAAAAGAAAGAAAGAAAGATTTTATGCAAAATTTTTTGTGTGGCACAATTTGGTACGGTACACATTATTATTGCACGTACGCCCGTCTCGGAACAGGATATGATGATGATCGAATTGACACGACTGGACTGTAGCAATTAATCATGAAGTCTTTTGGTCATCCCTGCTGTGTGCATCCAGGCACTGATTGCTTCTCGGCAGATTTAGCTGGACCCGTGCATGTCGTGGATGGCATCTCATTTGCGGCCAAAGCAGTTCAAGTCCATCATGGTCTCCAAACAATGTGCTGCTGTACTTGGCCGGCCGATCGGTGTCTCTGCACCCCTGGAGACCATCGGTCCATCTTTTTTTTTTCCATCCAGCCCCACACACGAGAAAACGGAGCAGTACGTCCCTCACCTCTGTCTCCGTTCTAATCCCTCACGTAATGGTACTGCAGCACATACGTAGTTGCTCCGATTAAGCGCGGGGAGATTTGGCTCGGAAGCCATTACTGTGTCGTCGAGGAAGATGTTAATCCGATGATTATCCTCCTGATTAGATAAAAAAACTGATGTGATTGGCGTTGCTTTTTAGGATTTATGGGGTGTTCGGATCCCACCCACTAAAATTTAGTCTCGTCACATCGAATGTAAATATATTAATTAGAACTATTAAATATAGATTAATTAAAAATTCATTACATAAACGAGGACTAATCGAACCAACAGAAACACACAAAGGGGACAGGCAAGCTGCAGCCATACGAGCCAGGTTCATAGTCGAACGCACTACATAAATCGCTAAGTTTGCCTAGTGCCAGAGTCACTTGGTAAAGAAGCGGTAAACTTTTGCCGAGTGTCATCACACTCAGTATAGTACACTCGGTATAGCTTTTTACGACAAAAAAAAATTTACCGAGTGTTTTTTATCGAACACTCGACAAAGGCTCTACCTTTAAATTAACGGTAACGGCAGACTTTGCCGAGTGCTAGAGTGCTGACACTAGGCAAAGTTCAAGTGTTTGCTAAGTGCCGGCAGCCAGACACCCGATAAACACATAAACTTTGCCTAGTGCCAGCGCCCTGGCACTAGGTAAAGTTTAAGCATTTGTCGAGTGCCTAGGCCTGACACTCGGCAAATCCATGAACTTTCCCTAGTGTCAAGGCGTGTGTTTGTCAAGTGCCCAACCGCTGGCTCTCGGCAAAGCCCCGGAATCTTTGTCGTCTCGGGGCTTTGCTGAGAGCCAGCGGTTGGACACTCGGCAAAGCACTTTTTGCCAAGTATCCTTCCCGAGACACTTGGCAAAGCATGTCTTTGTTGAGTGTGTTTGGCTCGACACTCGGCAACAGGGGAGTTTGCTGAGTGTCCGAAGGATTGCACTTGACAAAGCCTCAAACACTCGGTAATCACGGGTTTTTCCGAGTGACGTGTGGCGGGAATACGTGTGATACGTCCGTTGGACAGTAGGACCCCACGAGATTATTTTCCTTTTTAGTTTTGGTGATGTGATGAAATATATAATTGATATTGTTGCTCTTCAGTCCTACTGACAAAGGCGACAACGAGGGTGTTTAGATCCCTCGAAAACCCAAACTTTCCATCACATCCACATCACATCGAAACATTAAATATAGCAAATGACGCGTGCATGGAATATTAAACGTGGGTAAATAAAAAAACTAATTGCATAGTTTTGATGTACACGACGAGACGAATCTTTTGAGCCTAGTTAGATCATAGTAGGACAACGATTACCACAAACAAACGAAAAGTGTTATAGTGCGCTACAGTGTCCGATGTGACTTTTTCACTTAACTTTTCGTGGATCTAAACACATCCATCTTTGTGTGCTGCTATGGGTCCCTGCCTAATCCCAACTGACAATGCAACGCGAACGATATGATATGATAGGATAGGATAGACTGACAGCAGAATCAGCTGACGCTGATCTATATCAAACAAAATGCAGCTGCACTGCATGGAAAGTTTTTCGGATTTGCGTCGGTCTCCGGCCCAATCCAGGAATCAGCAAGGCTAGCCCAAAATCAACAAGTAGAAGTATATTGTCCTTGGGCTGCAGCCGATGGGCTTTGCTGTGCAGCTGCGGCCCTGGAAAAAGCTCGAGCGATCAGGAAGCATGCTAGCTACACATGTACTAGTAATGTTTATTTTAAGGAAAAAGTCCTATTTACCTCCCTGGATACAAGACCGAGTTCGCGAAACCACCCTACACATGAAAACCGGGTGAACTACCTCCCTCAACTTTCAAAACCGTTCGCTTTGCCTCCTTGCCGTGGTTTTAAGCGGTTTTCAAGGTGGTTTTGCCTTTTTCAATTAAAAATAAAACTCGTAAATATTTATTAAACCATAAAAAATATTCCTAAGCTTCTAAAAATTCTAGAGATGGAATGAGACACAATAAATCTAAATAAAATATTTAAACTAGTGAAAATATCAATAAAATTTTCTAAAATTTAGATTTAGCTCCAGCAAAATAGAAAATATATACAAAATATATATATATTAAAATATTTAAATATATATCTAATTGCGTCTTAAATACTTTCCACAATAAAAACATAATATGAAGCCGACATGAATACACTTATCGTAAATGCATAAATGCATTCAACATTAATATATGTTGCATTTACGATGGTTAAATGCATTTACGATGAATGTATTCATACTGGCTTCATTTTATGTTTTTATTGAGAAAAGTATTCAAGATACATTTAGAAAATTTTATGTGTGTTTAGGTTTTTGGATATATTTCCATTTTTCTAGAATTACATTTAAAATTTAGAAAATTTTGTAGTCATTTTCACTAGTTTTAAATATTTTATTTAGACTTTTTGCATCTCAATCCATCTCTAAGATTTTTCTCATAATTTTTAGAAGCTTAGGAATATTTTTTGTGATTTAATAAATATTTACAAGATTTATTTTCAATTGAAAAAGACAAAACCACCTTGAAAACCGCTTAAAACCACATGAAGGAGGCAAAGCGAACGGTTTTGAAAGTTGAGGGAGGTATTTCACCCGGTTTTCATGTCTAGGGTGGTTTCGCGAACTCGGTCTTGTATCCAGGGAGGTAAATAGGACTTTTTCCTTATTTTAAGGAAAGTTGCACGTAAACCAGCCCAATCCCAGTATTCAGCAAGGCTGGCCCAACACCAGCTGAGCCTGGTCGGATGCCTCTGGCCCACGAATGAATCCAAACGGGCTCCCAACAAACCCGCCCAAACCAACCTGAACCAGGATCACAACATGATGTACGAGGGAGGAGCGAGCCCTACTTGCATACAAAATCCACGGCTGCGGCTGAAGAATATGCGCGACCGACTGGGCCTAACACTTAGGCACCCAGAAGAAAGAAAGAAAGAAAACCCACAACGCGACGCATCCGCAGCAGAGAAGAGAACGCATCCCCGCGGCTGCACGACGATAACCCACAACGCAGCTCCATGTCCGAGCCCGGCGGCCCATCGCGTCGCCCGGGAAAAAGCCCACGGCCCGCCAACACAAGAAGCACCGGTGCCGACGATAGTGCTGAGGCTGAGCTGCCCCCGATTGCGCGGTGGGCCGTGTGACTGGCCTAGCGACGAAGCGAAGCTCGCTCAGGTGAGGTCAGGTACTCACTCAGGTGTACAGCTCGCGCCATCCCTCCCAAATTTACTCACTGCCGCCATACCATACGGAGTCAACCGTCACAGACTATGGATGGAGCCAGGGTCGGCAGGGAGGAGCGCGCGCGCCGACCGTGCCCTGCACCGGTGATGCGCGCGCGGCCTCAGGATGTGCGGGACGGTGTGACACGGGACGTCGGCACACGTACGCCTCGGCCCAGACCCCAACCCCGACCCGACACGCTGGAATCTCGGTGTTCCACGCAATCTGGCGCGGGCACGTCCCTTGCACGCTGCGCGAGTCCTCTCTCTCTCTTTGGCTCAAAAAAAAAGAGTCCTCTCTCCCGCCAGCCGCAGCAACAGCAGGCCGCAACCGTACCAGAGAAACAGAGGGAGGATCGCGGCTCGGCGGCAGGATGGTGGCATGTGCTTCACCTCGTCTCGCAACCGTACCAGAGAAACAGATCGATCTCTCGAGGGCTAGGCGGCCTCTCGAAGCAGGAAAAGCCGCCGGCCGATCGATCGCAACATCTTGGCACGAGGGAAAGACACGAAACGGTTTGACGATACAGCAGAAAACGGCGGCAAGAGTACAAGGGGCAAGCAAATGCTACTACAAGCATCGCACGAGGAAAGAAACGCCCGGCGGGGAGATTGCTCGGTCGTAGCGGGCAAGCAAATCCACATGCTTCCTTCCGCTTTTCTCTGCCACCGGTATATCTTCCGGCTCGCGGATTCTCGGGGTGATTTCAGCGGCAGGCAGGCAGAGGCAGGGAGAGCATCCAAGGACGCAGGGCCACATGCCGATAACAAAATCGAGTTTCCCAGGGAATGTTGCAGGGGCGAAACATGCGTAGATTCTCGTCTCGTCCCCAGACACCAGTCGCAGCCCATCATTCATCCATCCACTGGACTGAACTCGCGAGACCCCCTGTCTATCTATAGCTACTAGTATCTGTACAGCGGCACGGTGCCACCCTCTTGACCTCTTCTTTTTGTTCCCCCTAGCTCTGCTGTGTAGCCTAAACTGATGCTAGCATGCTACTGACTAGTAGGAGCTAATAGCACTGAAAACTGCTTTTTTTTTAAGAAGAAGAAGAAGAAGAAACGCACTAAAACTTTGCAGGGAGGGGCCGCAAGGGCACACGCATACTGCTTGCCGCGCACGCACGGCCGCCCAACACCGAACAAACAAGTCGTTTTCTGGCCGCCTCATGGAGCTGACTTGCGGTACGAATCCGGACAGTTTCTCCGTCCCGAGCCAAGAATTGCCGGCCGGCGCCGAGCTGGAAAGAGCGCCTTTGGGCCCTTGGCCTTGGATCCGAAGAACAGGACAGAGGAACAGTAGTGTCCGGTACCCAAATCCGAGCAGGAAATGGAGCCACAAAGGCATAAAGCGCTTTGATCTCGGTGACCCACAGCAACTCTGCACTGCGCACACAAGATCTCTTCGGGAGAAAGAGCAAGTGCCCGCCTTTCTTTCAGGGTTTCTGACTAGAAAAACCTGAACAAAAAGCAAGGTGCCAACAACCACAAAAGGACGAGCATCAAGGACAAGAATTCGTCGTGCGGAATAATAAGCTGTAAACAAGAGGCGGGTTTGATCTCGTAACAGTGTCTAGTCTAGCATCGCTGACAGCGCAAACAAAGCTAGCGAGCACATTGCAAATGAACAATCACAAGAGAACAAAGACTTTATCAATTGCCCCATATGCTCCCCCTAGTGACATTAAAATTTTCTTTGTTATTACCATAGGGGCGAAACTAACTAGGTAGCTAGAGAAAAGACATCTACGATAAGCATCGAAAATAAAGAAAGAATAATCAAAGAAGAGGAAGGAAAAGGTGTTCTCCGCAAAGTTCCTTTCTGGCATTGATTTCTCCGGCGAAAACAGGCCAGGAACGTGCCGGCCGCCCAACAGGGAAATTTTGAACCCTTCGCTTTCCCTCTTCGATCGCTACCATCCAGCCTCGGCTGGCCTGCCTCGCTCTGTTCAGTTCATCCCACACGGATACGGCATCACACCTGTTTCTTGGCCTCGGCCTCCTCGTCCTGTCCGTCGCCGCAGCTGTCGATGCCGGCCTGCTGCTCCTTCCCCTCCTTGGGGCTCTCCAGCGCCCGCTTCTCCTCCTCTTCCTCCTCGTTCTCGCCGCCGGCCTCCTTCCCCGGCGCCGCGGCCGCGCCGCCGCCCCGGCACCGCTTCTCGGCGCGGGCCTTGAGGATGTCGAGCAGCTCGCGCATTGCCTCCGCCTTGCCGCTCCTGCGGTTCTTGATCAGCACCTCGCTCACGTCCGCCGGCGTGATCTCCGCCGCGTCCACCCACTCCTCGAGCCCGCGCAGCACCGCCGCCGCGCCGCCGCCGAGGCCGTCCAGCTCCTGGTCGCTCTGGAAGCCGAGGTAGTTCCTGAGCAGGATCTTGAGCGCCGGGAAGGAGCAGTAGGACATGAATATGTGCATGTCCATGCGGCCCGACCGGAGCAGCGCCGGGTCCAGCTTCTCGACGTGGTTGGTGGTGAACACGAAGATGCGCTCCGCGCCGCAGCAGGACCATAGCCCGTCGGTGAAGTTGAGCAGGCCGGAGAGCGTGATCGACCGCCCGGCACCGGCGCCCCCGTCCTGGTCGATCGCGCCATCGATGCCCGGCCGCGGCTTGGGCGCCGGCGGCGGCGGCGCGGCGCGGTTGGTGAGGTCGACGGAGCAGTCGATGTCTTCGATCACGATGATGGACTTGGACGTGGTCTTCATCAGAAGCTTCCGCAGCTCCGCGTTGCTGCCGACCTCGGTCAGCTCAAGGTCGTACACGTCGTAGCCGAGGTAGTTCGCCATGGCGGCGATCATGCTGGACTTGCCCGTCCCCGGCGGTCCGTAAAGGAGGTACCCGCGCTTCCACGCGCGGCCGGTGCGCTCGTAGAACGCGCTGCCGTCGGCGAAGTCGCGGAGGTCGGCCATGATCGCCTTCTTCCGCGCCGGGTCCATGGCGAGCGTGTCGAACGTGCTCGGGTGCTTGAACGGGACGGGGTCCCACGGCAGGCCGCGGGCGTCCATGGTGCCGCCGCGCGCGTTGGTGTAGAGCAGCCGGTCCTGGCTGCGGCGGCGGATGTCGGCGGCCTCGGCGAGGATGTGGTCGAGGTAGGCGGGCAGGAGCTTGTCCCTGTCCCCGCGGCGGATGCGGAGCGTGAAGCGGCGCTTCTCCTCGGGGAGCGGGCGCCACGAGAAGCCCTGCCCCTGGCGCGGGGCCACCACGTGCTCCCACGTGACGGCGGCGCCGGCGAAGACGTCGGTGACGCGGTCGCTGGCGGCGAGCCCGAAGGTGAAGGAGGAGGCGTTGAGCGGGCGGGAGAGGCTGAGGCGGGCCCCCGACGCCGGCGCCGCGGTGCTGCTGAGGTAGAGCTGCACGGCGTCGTAGATCTCGTTGGTGCTCATGCCGTCCATCTCCGTCACGTCGAAGTAGCAGTAGGGGGAGAAGGCCCTCGTGAGCCTGCCCAGCAGGCGCGCCACCGCCGCCCGGAGCTCCGCCGGGAACACCGCGTGCAGCATCCCCTGCAGGAACGCGATGGCGCCCATCAGCGACGCAAGCGCCGTCCAGTACTCCTTCATCTTCTTCCCTTCCCCCGCTCTCCCCACTTATTGTTCTTGGGACGCTAGCCCGGTCTTTGGAAGGGAGCAATGCGGCTAAAGAGGAGTCAAGGCTGGACCTTGGAGGCTTTCCACAAGCGGGGGCGACGCATTTATAGGAGAAGCGGCAGAATGCAGAAAGATTTGAGGGAGGCGATTAATGAAGGAACGAAATGAGGTGCGTGACAGTGAGAGAGTAGGGCCCTGCAAGCAAGGTCGCTGTCAATGGAGCTCATCTCAGACCTCAGAGATAGGTGGTCAGACGGATCCCCCGATCTTGGAGAGATGGCGGAGAGGCGGCAGCAGGGAGAAAGAATTCATCAATGCAGCAGCGCATACCAAGGATAGCCCGAGAGATCTTGCTCGCAGTGGGGGCTCACTGCGAGGGAGATTTGCAAACTGTGCGGTGTCATCATGGATAGCCAGATACTGCGGCCAAACTGCCATCCTGCCAATCGCTCTGGCTGATGGGTACTTGCCCTGGGCTACGGTTGGAGGCTGACACCACGGCCTTGGACAATGGCTGCTTGCCGGCTGCTAGTGAATGGGGTTTGGATGTGGTTGAGGTTGATGCAGGGTGTGAAACCTCCAAGTATACCCCCTACTCCCTAGTCAAAGAGATAGCATTTAGTATTTTGGTGGGTGCAAAGTAAACAGCAGCCCTATGTTTTAGACACAAGTAAACAACAAATCTGGCAATGAGATGAGAGTTGAATTTAGCGGTGGAATTGGAAATTTCCGTGCACTCAAGCAAAGACTTCTGCTGGTTCACAACACAAGTCTAGTACTCCTTCCGACCTTCCATTCAAAAATGATAGGCATATTTCAATCAGCAAAAAGTTAAACTTTACAAACTTTGACCAACAATTGGTTAAATTATAATACATTTAATGCATAAAATTTGCATCAATGTATTTGTGTCTAAAGTGGTTTTGAGATTATATTTAGTTCTTTACGATTGGTATTATATGCATAGAGAAATTAATGGTTAAAATTCATTTCAAAATACTTTTCTCCATTCAAAATACGACTATCATTTCAGAACGGAGGGAATACCTTATAAACTCTTGTCGCCGTTTTCTTTTTCTCTATGGGGGAACTCATTGTTTCGTCAACGATTCATTTATTTGTAGTGTAGTATAATTTTTTTTCTTCAATAAAATTGATTGCGATGGGACTGTGTAAGTCCTGCACACGCACAAATAAACTACGGTCCAGAGACGAAAAACTGAGCTGTAAATCAGGCAATTCAGGAACCTTTTAACATATTACTCACTAGGGAAGTTGAAATCTAACTTGATCATGGATCAACTAGGACAATGTTCAAATAAAAAAACTAGGTGTCGGTAGTTTTATATATGGGCATGGTGTATTGCACATTCAATCAAATTCAGATAGGTGTTGTTTATATATATAGCATCTATTACACATTCAATCCAATTTAGATAAGCATTTCTAGAGTGTAATGATGATGTAACATAAAGAAGCCTTGGGATTTTAATGTTCTTCTCCTTGTTTCATGCTTTTGAAAGTACATCAAATATATACTCTAGAAATTAACATCCATATTCCTTAAAGATAAAATTTAAAAACATGATGTCTATTCTTTGGATTCAAGCATGAGGTTGTTTACTTTTTTCCCCAGTCAAATGGAGGGTGGTCACCGATCAGATACAAAGTATATTCTGGTTGTTGTTAAAAAAATTTATATGCTTTTAAATTACAACTTATACCATTTCTTAATATTGAAAAACTAACTCAAGGTATGCACGTACGATATATGTTATGTTGGAACTGACCATTATATAGATTTCCGTATGTGGGAACTGATGCTAATATGATCTATGTATCAAACTCACATCTCAAGTTAATGTTTCAGCTAAACACATGTAAATACACACACACACACACACATGAAGGTGCGATCCAAAATAAAGGAAGAAAACTATGAATGTTGTTTACTTGTTTTTCCTCAGTCAAATGGATGGTGGTCACCGATCAAAAAAAAACATGGTCTCTTCTTTAGATTCAAGCATGAGGTTTTTTACTTGTTTTCCCCCAGTCAAATGGAGGGTGGTCACCGATCAGATCTCTCTCTCTCTCTCTCTCTCTCACACACACACACACACACACACGAAGGTGAGGTGCAAAGTAAAGGATGAAAACTATGAATGTGGATGAGAAATAGTGTAATCGGTAAAGATTATAGAGTATATTACTATTATGTTCAAATATGGATAAATTAAAGATTTGAAATAAGTAATTTTAATTTGCTATGGGACAAGATTTTCTCCAGAACTCCTAACAGTTACTTAAAAGTTGAAACTAGTGGCCCGTGCAGGACGAAAAGATGATGTAGTAGTTTTTATGAATCTCAAAGCACATATCATTCAGTTTCTTATCTGTAATAATTGTGACAATTTCGGTTCGAATTATTTGCTCCAATTGCCCTTATACAGAAGAAAGAAACAAAAGAAGACCAAGACTTGTTGACGCCTTGGGTATTCATTTCAACGGTTTCCTTGTTGATCTTGGTACGCAAGGCACACAATTTGAAAACATATAGAAAAACTGGAAGCAGACATTTCAACAACAGGTACGCGCATTGCACACGGCATTTGCAGGAAATTAGCAATTCCACAGGCGGGCATGTCACGATCGAAGCACTGCATTGTGTTCGTAGTCGAGTCGCTCGGATCCAAAAGGACGATCTGGACAAAGATCGCAGCGAGCCCCTGTTGCCGGACATGAAAGATTCTTTCTTGCCCTTTTTGATACGGTCTAGACCATTCCTTGACGTGTTCCAGCTCATGATCGCGCCATGCTACCAGGCCATCACTCCTAGGTACTACCGGAACTTGACAAAGTGGATGGAAGCACTGGCAGAAGATCCAAAAGCTAATGAGTAATGACCCACCTAATGTATATCAAGATAATGTCAAATTTCGGGCAAAGATTGGACGGCTTGAAAAATATGCTGCAAAGACGCGATTCCTTCGTGTTCGCAGTCGATCTCTTGCCATGACAAAATACTGTTCAACGGCTGGGTTTTTGCACCACGAGCTAATGTCCCGTTCATGACTGCAAAGCTTTATTCGTCCGACCTGTAATTCTACTAGATTTCAGGAAGATTTTAGAAAAAGGGAGCCTGGCGTCTTTCTGTAGTCGTGTGACCTAAAACGGAAAGCTTGGGTCACGGTCGTATACTTCTGGCACAATCGCTCTGGGACACTGACACCCACAAAGTACATTGATCGGTACAAATCATACACGACGGAAAAGCATGAGAATGCAAGGATAGATCGGAAAAGGCATGAGAATGCATGGATAGATCGACATGGTCCCAGAATTGGTTTGTGCATTGTGGCTGCCACGTCCAAAACGTATATACCTTTGCAAAAAAGAAAAAAAATGGTTTCCAGAAAGACCGTTCTTTCTTAGTTTAGCCGGTCTGTTCTTTGTTTAGCTCGTCTTGAAATTATAATTAGCCCTGCAAAAGCGACGGCTTTTGCTAGATACTGGGGAAAAAAAGGATGAGTATGCGTTGGCATCCGTACTTGAGTAAAATAACGCACCCAAAATCCTCGGATCGGAGCCACAACAACGGATAGATTGAACAAGTGGATGGAGAACAAGACGCCTAAATCTGAGAATAGTAGTTTACAGCGTTCATCCCGAGACCAGTTTTGTTCTTGCCCCTCTGTTTCAGGTACCGCCGGGGAGGTCAACCAGAGCCAGCCATTGGACACCGTACTAAACACGAGCTACTATGCTCCTAAACTTATCGTCTCAGCGCTCGATGCAGCCAGCCGCCGTCAGCGGAACAGATGCATCCCATTAAGATTAATCTGAGGAAACTGTGGCTTGGAGTGAATTGAACTCACTCCAGTACTGCAGCTACAGCCAACGATGCACCTCGTTGGGTGAACAAGTCGTATGGCTAGATTAGACGTGGTAGTGTGGTTCCCAGATCATCATCATCGGGACCTCGAGTAAATTAGTTAGGCCTCCCAAATTACACCTTCAAAGTTCACTATAAAAAGACAATTTCCATCACATCAAAATATCATAGCATGTATGGAGTACTAAACGTAGATAAAATCAAAAACTAATTGCACAGTTTTGTTGTACTCTACGAGACGAACATTTTGAGCATAATTAATCAATTTTTAGACAATTTTTCACACATACAAATGAAATGATAAAGTAGCGCACGTACTTCAACGTGTCAAAATTTGGCTCCCAATTTCAGAACCTCTTAGACAGAGACAGCCCTGCCTTCATGAGGAGGAATGTACACGACCTACTCCGTAGGTGACACAGCCCAGTGTGCCGGACAGTGGCCGTAGCGTCTGTACGGGTAGGGCGCCGGCGACCAGCGCTGCGCGCTTCAAGTTTGGAGCCCTCGAAGCTTGAACAACCATCGATGATGATGCAGCTAGGGACAGGTCACAGGACGCACTTCCGCTCAAGCCACATGATGATGTAGCAGCTGTAGCGTGGGCGCAACCGCTGCTGCGTAAATCATGGCAGCCTTCAGGTCTGGTCCTGCAGCTCAGGAGGCACAGCCGCACAGACCTTGGGAGTGCAACACAGCACAGGGACAAGTAGCTAGGCCTAGGCAGGCAAGCCGTCAAAGATCTCATGAGCAGTGCGCCTCGAATCCCTCTCCGGCCGATGATCCTCAGACGGACCTCCATAGGCCATCAGACAGACATTCAGACCCTACGAAAACTGCCGTAGACATAGATACAGTGCGACACGGGGTCGGATCGGGCGGGTCGTGCACGGCCGTGAAGTGAACAGGAACGAGACACCACGCAGGCAAAGGCACAGGACGACGGAACCCAAACCGAGGCCAACACACGACGCAGCTGCCGCGCCTGCAGGCCGCAGCCGCTGGGTCCGAAGGGATCGAATCTATCAATCAGTATCGCAGGCAGGCTAGGGATAGCTATCAGCACCCAGCAGGCAGGCAGCAGCAGCAGAGGCGTAGGGACACCGTAGCTGAGCGCACGGCGTCAGGACATCGGATCCCTTTACGCATTGATGGCCGCAGCGGCACTGTGCGCCGCCTGCGCCTGTGTTTGTGTGTGGCAGGCTCTCGTCCAGGAATCAAGCCGCCAGGGCGCGGCAGCGGCTTTCCCGGCCGGCCGCGACCGCCAGCCCCAGCCAGCCTCCTCGTTCCGTGGCGTGCCAGCGGGCGCCCTGCCCCGCGGCCCGGCAGCCCTTGCGCCGTGCACGCTGCCGCGCCGCAGTCACGTCGCCCGCTGCGCCGGTGAGGAGCGGTCGCGCTCCGGGGTCGCGTCGCCCTCGGGTCTTGTCGGTCGCCACGAATCCTGCGCCTGGCGGTGCGGGCCACCGGAGTACTGCGATGATTTCCCTGTAACCGCGATGCCTGTAATGCAATGGTGCAATGCGGGCAGGGGCACCAGCCACCATGGGACCAGCAGCATTGCTACAGCAGCCTACCTAGAGCTCGCCGTCGCCCATCATGCACAATCCTTTGAATCAGGCAGGGGCGGTCAGGCGGGCTGGCACTGAGGAGGGACACATGCATGCGTGCATGGTCCTTCGGCTCAGGCTCAGCTGGATTCAGCGGCTTGAGAGCCCCAGCCAGGACAGGATCACCACCGTGAGCCTGAACCCTGATCCACTGATGACTGATCTGATCCAGCCAGGGCACTCAAGAGTAGCATCGCACGGGCTCACACAATGATTGACCCTTCCTGCCCGGTGCTCGAACTCGCTTTTGTTTTGTTCGCATCTGCGCCGAATCCTGGAAAAGCCCGCCCGTGTACCGCCGCGGCCGAGAGAGTCCGTCGCATCCATGATCCCTTCCATCATCAGGGTGCCGCTGACCCCAAAAAAAAGCCCGGGCGGTCCTTTCGCAATCGATTCGCTGGCGAGCCACCGCCTCGATGGCTGCAGGTAGCGGCAGGCGGTGCGGGCGCGGGGGTCTGGCCGTGAACAAATTCGCGCCATGATTGCCCTGCTCCTGCGCCGCGCTCGGAGACGGAGACCCAACGGCCCGGCACCGGCGACGGCGACAGAGATGGTGCGCCAGCGCGGCGCTGAGCCGCAATGATTCGCGCGATCATCAGGCGAGGCGAGGATCCGGGCAGAGCACTATGCAGTTCTGATCCAGCGCCAGCAAAAGCTGCGCGCCGTGCGGGCTGCGGACACCAATGTGGCATGTGGGTCTCAATGATGTCTGTGCCTCTGCAGGCTCTTTTGCTCGACCGCGCTGGTGCTGGAGGCCTGGCTTGGAGGCGTCGGTAAGAAGGCGGGAATTGGGGTGTGCCTGGCCCGCCGTCTTCACTGTTCGTGGGCCTGCCGCTGAGGTTAGCCCAACTCTATCCAGTAAACTTCGGCCCGAGTTGGTGTAGCAACTGGTGGGCTAGTGGCCTTTCCCTTCAAATTTTTTAAAATACCTATGTATTCCTTGTTTTTTACAGGCCGTTCAAATATACAACATTGCTCATTTTCCACCGATGTTTCAAAATGTAGTTAGGCTCCACCTAGCGCATAGGCATGCTTAGGCATTCCCGGGCAATTGATACAAAGAGTAATGTCATGTTAAATACATACATTTGACATAATAAAATAAAAAGTTTGACACTATCCATGAGTTCTATAACCGTAGTTCATCATTTTTCCATATTTAATCTTTCACTTTTGAAATATTCCTTATGTTTAAAACAATAGATTATTTTGGTTTTCGAAATACATAGGTTTTCTGATGCATCTAGATACATGATATGTGTATATACGTAAGAAAAACCAAAATGACTTATAATTTAGAATGGAGGAAGGGGCGAAGCTAGACCAAGTCAGAGGGGGGTGCCTTTCTCTTATAGATGTGAAGATTTAACATGCAAATATGATGAAAAATTGTTTTTAATAGTGGATTTTAAAAAAAATTGTGGGTGCCTGGGCACCCACAAGCTTCAACCTGGCGTCGCCCCTGGAGGAAGTACAAATCAAGCTTTAAAATGCTCTAGGCGGAAGAAACACCTAGATAAAAGAGTGATTAGCTTGCTAAAAAACTCCAAAACTTAGGCCAAAAACTTGCATGGACTTTGGTAATTCAAATGTGAGATATTAGCAAATTTTGGTAGGTAACCAAAATTTTGGCCGCAAACCAAGCATGCTCAAAATGTCTAGGTAATAGAAAAGCAGTGGTGCTCCACATAGCACCAAGAAAGAATTATGCGTCACCTTTTCCACATATTTTTGTACTATTTATTTATGGCCAAACATTGTATTTTTTTCGAGCCTATCAATTCCTAAATTGACACTCGTTTGTGAGTACGCATTTGCTTTCTAATGAGTAGTGACCACTTTGAATAAAATGATAAATCACCAAAGGAACTTGAAAGTATATGCAGAGCAAAGAGTTCCCTGTCAGTATCAACACGGCATTCTACATCGGAGAGCCTCTGGAGCTAATTGCTTAGCTTGGGCGCGTTGACGATGCCCGATCAGACGACCAATAATAATAGCAAACAAATAAATAAATGCAGGAAACGAATGCGAACTACTTGTGCCACCTTGGCCCAATCAACCAATGTCATCTCAGGAAATACACACCCAAAAAAAACAATGAACAGCTTAACTGCTCGATCACGGCAGATGGTACAGGTCGGAGGGCTTGATCCCGGCGGTGACATTGAAGTACTTGAACGCCGCCGCCCACCGGCGGTTGTCCTTGAGCATGTGCACGGCGATGGTGTCCGGCCGGAAGTTGTCCATGAACCAGTTGAGGTCGTACATCCGCGGCTTGAGGCTGTACCTGTTCTTCCCCTTGCCGCCGATGTTGAGCCACTTCCCGACGAGCAGGTCCTCGGGCCCGTGCGTGTCGTTGTGGCGCAGGATCTCCTCGTTGCTGGACACCCACTCCGCGACGTCCCACGACACGACGTACCCCATCCCGTGCATGAACGGCATGGGGTCGTCGCCGACGGCGAAGCCGTGGCCGAGGTACACGTCGTCCCGGGGCTTGCCCCGGAGCTCCTCGGCGAGCGCCGCCACGCGCAGGTACGTGTCGTCGTCGGTCTTCATCACGTAGTCGTAGGGGTCGGCCGCGAAGAGGCGCGGCGCCGCCGAGAGGTACTCGTGCGTCTTGCCGTCGTTCATGTTCTCCGTGCAGTTGAGCACCAGGATGTCGCCGTGCCGCCGGGCCTCCACCGCCACCAGCGCGGCCTCCACGGGGTCGGTCACGTTGCAGAACACGAAGCGGACATCCACGCGCGCCACGCCGGGGGGCGGCGGCGGCTGCAGCGCGTAGGCCATCCGCACGATGTCCCGCCGCTCCCGGCGGCTCGGCATGGTCAGGACGCCGACGAGCAGGCTGAACTCCGGCTGCGGCGCCGGCGCCTCGGCGGCCTTCGTCTCTTCGGCCCCCGACGAGACGGAGTACCCGTCGGCGGCCGCGCCGCCGCAGAGCACGCCGAGGCCGTCGGAGCGGGCGTTGGAGGAGCCGAGGCTGGGGAGCACGAGCAGCATGGCGAGGAGGCCGAGCGGCACGAGGAGGAGGTACGGGTTGCAGAGCGACGCGGCGTGGAGCCCATGCGACGAAGAGGTGGTCTTCATGGGCGCGTGCGGGGGCGTTCGTTCGCTCGCTCCGTGAAAAAAATGGAGGAGACGATACGAAGACGAGCGTACGTGTCCTGTCCCGGAGCGCCGGGAGTTATAAAGCACACGCGAGCCCGGCGAGCCTCACCGACACGTCGTGGGGAGATGCTGGTTGAAACGTTCGTGCATGACGGGAGAGAAGGGAATTTGGCGTATCCATCAGCCGGCCACGCGACGTCGAGAGTGTGGCGTTCGCGAGTAGTTTATTGGATTGTTTAATTTACCTGCTTGGGAATGCGTGATGGCAGATGTTTCAACGCCCGAGAGCGCAGCATGTTTGGCTGAAGATCGGTGCTGGTTCGTGCTGAGAGAAAAATACTGTTGGCTGGCTGCTGATAAGTCAAACAAACGTGACGATTGTTAGGTGGCAGTCTGGAGGGGCCTTCGAACTGTATTTAAATTTTATCTGGATTCCATCTGTTCTTCGTGCCCGGCCCCTGGATTGACAGCTCGGGATCAATAGAAAAACGGTCACAGGTGACGAGCAATCATCAATCATTCAGACTCCGAGTAGGGGCACGAAAAGGGCGTTGTATGATTATACGGTTGCAGCTTGCCAGTTTGTGTGGCAACAAAACAGGGGCAGCGATGGAGGCCGCCGGGGACAGGATTCCTTGTCGGTCACTGCTTACTACTACTTGATTGAGTTTGTCTATACCTTGGTGGCGTCCACGGTTTGCTCGCTGTCCCGCTTGATCATATGAATATGATCGAAGCTGAGATCTCACCAACCTAGCAATTGACAATTCAGGAGGATTAGGTCGTGGGGCCACTTCACATTACTTTTTAAACTTGCAAGCATTCTCTTTTACACTTCCAAACAGTCATTTTGATTTGAAATTTTGAGACGCCAATTTGAATTTTTAATGAAAAAATATAAAAAAAGGTTACACGGCTGCAACATCCAATATACATTATTGTGGATAGTACACCAGAATCGTACATTGCACAGAGCATTCCTAACCACATGCCTACCATCACTTGGCATTCTTAAGACGACAGAGACAAAATTAGCATTTTAGCAATGCTATCTCAAAACCTTCATCCAAGCCAATCAGCGAGGATGTCGTGTCACGAGGCCAATCATGCATCGAGGGCTGCACCACCAACCGTTCCGGCCGGCCGTCGCCGAGAAAGAAACTTCCGAAAGCGTTCCCCGAGACGATTAGACTCGCACGGCGCCTTTGAGCGCGTCAACGCACTAACCATCGGCTCACATGGCATGACATGACTCGAATTCAAATGCTTCCCCACTACTCTTCCATGGTCCATTCATGCCCCGCGCAACTTGTGCACGAACACTTATCAAACAATAAACAATTGACACCCCGATTACAAACGAACTCGCACAAAAAAACAAAGTGTTGTTGCTGCTTGCTGGTCGATCGATCGATCACGGCAGGTGGTACAGTTCGGACGGCTCGATCCCGGCGGTGACGTTGAAGTACCTGAACGTCGCCGCCCATCGGTAGTTGTCCTTGAGCATGTGCACTGCGACGGTGTCCGGCCGGAAGTTGTCCATGTCCCAGTTGAGGTCGTACATCCGGGGCTTGAGATCATACCTGTTCTTCCCCCTTCTGGCGAGGTTGAGCCACTTTCCGACCATGAGGTCCTCGGGCCCCATGGTGTCGTTGCGCGCCAGGATCTCGTCGGCGCCGGCCACCCAGCTCGCGACGTCCCACGACACGACGTACCCCATCCCGTGCATGAACGGCATGGGCTGCCCGCCCATGGCGTAGCCGTAGCCCAGGTACACGTCGTCGCGGGGCTTCCCCCGGAGCTCCTCCGCGAGCGCCGCCACCCGGAGGTACGTGTCGTCGTCGGTCTTCATCACGTAGTCGTAGGGCCTCGACGCGAAGAGGCGCGGCACCGAGGAGAAGTACGCGTACGTCTTGCCGTCGTTCATATTCTCGGCGCAGTCCAGCACGACGACGTCGCCGTGGCGGCGGATCTCCACCGCCACCAGCGCCGCGTCCACCGGGTCGGTCACGTTGCAGAACACGAAGCGGACGTCCACCCGCGCGCGGGGCGCGCGGGGCTGAAGCGCGTAGGCCGCCCGCACGATGTCACGCCGCTCGCGGCGCTTTGGCATGGTCAGCACGCCCACCAGCAGGCTGAAGTCGGGCTCCGGCTCCGACGCCTCGGCCGCCGGTGGCGCGGCGACGGAGACGTCGACGAAGCCGGCGCGGCGGGCGCAGAGGGCGCCGAGGCCGCCATCGGAGCCGGCGCGGGACGAAGGGCGGAGCGACGGGAGCACGAAGACGATGAGGAGGATGGCGAGCGGGGCGAGGAGGAGGTAGGAGGTGGGCGTGGGCTGCTTCATCATGGTCGCGCCCGGGCCGGGGGTGACGAAACGTAAGCAGTAAGCGTGCGTGCGAGCCGGTGCAGCTTGGCTCAAATAGAAGTTGGGATCCGCATTTGAGTTTGCGTTAAAGAAATCGCGGATCCGGTTGACGAGAGGGTCTACTGCTCTGCGCTCCTCCTGGCATTCGAAGAAGAAATGGGTCGATCGAGAAGCAAGTGGCTAGCTCGCTCGTGTCAGGATAAGCACCATTCGAAGATGCTTGTAGGAGATGAATAATCCCACATAGCAAATACGCTAATAATTTAGAACGGCTAGCAGCCGCATCATGGACAGTCACGCGACGGGAATCTTCGCTCGACGCGTGGTGTTTCTGAATCGAAATTTGAAGATTCCATGGATTTGTCAAGTGGAGCTTAATTAGCGGCAACAGTCGATCGAGTAACTAACTGATGCACCGGGGACGCTGGGACATTTTGCGTTTTGCCGTGCAGTGTTGGATCAAGACGCTACACTGTAACGTTACTTCCCATTCCCGAGAAGTAAATTGAGACTCGGTCGGGTCCAGTACAGACGTACAGTTGCAAAATAGCAAAGGCATTCATATGCAAACATGCTGACGCTTGACGACTCTACGGAGACAGTTGAAGCATAAACACAAGCTAGAATTAATTTCCAGTGCACCGATGCATAACCTCGTGCAAGCCTGTCGCTGTTGCAAAAATACTAATACGGAGGAAGTCAAAGACAAAGAGACCCGTCCAGAGCACACACGCGAGCTCTACTCTACGCAGAGCGATGTGCTGATGCGGATGCAAGGCATACAGGAAGCACCGACGAAACGAAGCGAGAAGGCGGCGTTCTCTGCATCGCATTCCATGTTCGCTGTTCAGTGCTCCGAATTGAAGATGGAAATGTTCAGCCTACAGCGAGACGTTGTTGCAGCGCGGGTAGCGGAGCTTTTGAATGATCCCTCTCTCCACGTCTCCTTCAGCAGCACAGCGGGCGTCTCTGATCGAGTTAACGTGCCTGAAAGATACGTAACACCAAACTGATTCGGGGTCTCGATGCCGTCAGAGCAACCGTACGTAGTTCGGCAGCTCATATAACTCCAAAATTAAGCTGATAGCTCTGGGTCGCTGTTACCGCACTTTCCGCGCTCGCCTGAGTCCGGCCCTGGATTTCTTCCCCAGCGCAGCACAGAACAGAAGCCATTATTCCCCTCCTGTCGTCGTTCATCTTGTATTAAAAAAACAAAAAGGCTTTGCCTTATTGATTACCTTAAGGCTCGTCGGTCGCAGCTAACGTCATGCAGGAATTTACATACACTTGCAAATATATCAAGGAGGCGTTCGTTTTCAGGCGATCGATCTTGTACGAGCTCCACACGCTTCGGGAGCGGGAGCACGCGGCAGCAAGCCGAGCAAGGCAAGGCGTTGGATTCAGCGTGATGGACGAGGTAAACCGACCGAATCAGCGGTGGCGGTGGGTGTTTGACTGGACTGTGTTTCCGTGTAACCGTCTGCTGAGGTAAGGTCAAACCACACAGGTGACAGGTCGTCAGAATGGGAAACTACTCCTACTAGACGAGACAAGAGCTCCTCCCTTGCTCCCCCCCGGGTCGCGGTCGCGGTCACACGAAGGAGGCCCGGGACTGCGTTGTCTCACTCTCTGCACTTTTGTTCAGGTCGTGCCAAGAATGAGTCCAGCAGCCGGATACGGCTGGTTCGTCCAAGGCACCAAAAGCATGCGAGTTAGCTAGGTAAACACATCGGACTCCGGTTGCTTTTGCTCTGGCCCTCTGTTCGGGTGGTATATAGGCTACCAGCTCGTGCACTGCTACCTCGTATACGTGCATGTACAAAACACGTCAGAACATACATGCTACGATTCTTAGCGCAGGTTAAGGCAGTATCCTGAAACTTCACCATCAAAGTTAAAAGGGCAGAAGTATTAAGGCTGTGTTTGGATACCCGAGACTAAAATTGACCGGACTAAAAATAGTCCCTAAGGGACTAAAACAACTATTTGGATCCTAGAACTAAAAGGGACTAAAACAACTTTAACTCCACACACAAATACGTTTCTACCCTTCCTGGAGAGAGACAGTATGGGGCCGGTGTGGGTGGAGGGAGGGACATCCAGTGGAAAATAGTTGGTTTTAGTCCCTATTGTCACCTCTTTTGACACTTCTAGTGCTAAATGATTTTAGTCCCTAGAGTTTGGATCTTTAGTCTCTATTGGGACTAAATTTAGTTCTAATATATTTTAGTACTTGGAACCAAACGGGCCTAAAAGAAAGTTAAAGGGCTGACGTTTTTCTGGCCTGAGTCCAGAACACTGCCGGCTACTTTGGGCCTTGTTTAGATCCCAAATTCCACCCCAAAGTTTACTATGCAAAAAGAAGATTCGCATCACATCAAAATGTCGGCATATGTATGGAGTACTAAAAGTAGATGAAATCAAAAACTAATTATACAGTTTTATTGTACTCTGCGAGACGAACATTTTGAGTCTAATTAATTAATTTTTGGATAATTTTTCACGCATACAAACGGAATGCTACAGTGATGTATGCAAAAAAACCCAAAGTTTAGCTCCAAATTAAGGAACTAAACAAGCCTTGGTCCGAAGCGCACAATGCTCGTAGCCCAGGAAAGGAAGCCCAACCAGACCGCGAAGCCGAATTAAACCCAACTACCCGCCACGCCCAAAACCCAAAATTTCCTTTTCCCACCAGAAACCCCCCCAACCGCCAAAGTCCCGAAATCCCATGCCCTCCTCGATCCGCCCGTGCCGCCCCTCCACCAATAGGAGCCAAGCTCTCCCCATCCAACGGCTCACGCCTCCCCTCGCGCCCCTCACGCGGATCGCTCCCCATCCAACGCCTCCCCGCTCACCTCCCACCTCTATATCACCTTCTCCACCCGTCCCCATCCCCTCCATCCAGTTCACAGCACCCCAGCCCACACCAAAAAATCCCCCGATTTCCTTCCATTCCTCTCGAGGAGCTCGTTCGCGGCGGCGGCGATGTCGGGGCGCGGCAAGGGCGGCAAGGGCCTGGGCAAGGGCGGCGCCAAGCGCCACCGGAAGGTGCTCCGCGACAACATCCAGGGCATCACCAAGCCGGCGATCCGGAGGCTGGCGAGGAGGGGCGGCGTGAAGCGCATCTCGGGGCTCATCTACGAGGAGACCCGCGGTGTGCTCAAGATCTTCCTCGAGAACGTCATCCGCGACGCCGTCACCTACACCGAGCACGCCAGGCGCAAGACCGTCACCGCCATGGACGTCGTCTACGCGCTCAAGCGCCAGGGTCGCACCCTCTACGGCTTCGGCGGCTAGGCGATGGCGCGCGCCTCTCCCCCTCGCGGTCGAGCCACATCAGCGAGAGTTTCCTGGGTTCTTGCCGTGTGAGTGGGTAGGGATGGTTCGTTGTTAAGGGATCGGCTTGTGTTGGCTTCGCCCTGGTAGTAGTATTGCTGAAATTGTTGCCTTCCTGAATGTATCCCATCTTTCGGCAGTGAGGAATGCATACATGTAGTCCCAGATTGAAAATGTCTGCAGCAAACATGTACTACTAGTTATCATGTTATCCTTAAGAAATTATACTTTGATAGTAACTCGTTGAGGAGTCAACATGCTTGATGGATAAATTTTCGAAAAGTTGTTAGCCTGACGCGGCTCTGTCGAACTGTTTATATTCTGTTGGTTCAGTTCTCGTGTTCAGAGAACTTCGGACTATTTCCCATTGCGGTTGTTGGTGTTTGACATCTTGTTCATGTTGTATTCTAAGAAAACTAGAATGATATCTGAACTCTGATAAAGCAGTCCTGGTATTTGTAACAGATTAGGGCCGTGTTTCTTTCCTTCCCAAAAAAATGTACAAAGGAATTTTATAGGTATGAAGTATTAAATGAAGTCTATTTGTAAAACCTTTTCAGAATAAGTGCACGATGAATCTAACGAGCCTAAGTAGTCCATGATTTACTACAATATACTACGGTAATGCTATAATAATTATCCTCTAATCGTGCGGTTAAATGTTACATTAGATTTGTCTCGTGAATTAACCCGGGGTTGTGAAGATAGTTTTGTAAACTGATTTTATTTAATACTCTTGATTATTGATCAAACATGGTAAAAAATATTTTCATCCCAAAGAAACACGTCGTGTGAAAAAGGGAAAAACAATTTGTTGATACTTGTATTAAAAGAAAACTAAATTTGTCTAATCTGATAGAGCAGACCGGCTATTTGCGGCAAGTTACTGAAAGCTCAGGTTGCACTTGGTTCATGGACAAGCCTCGCCTTGCCTCGCTTCGTGTTGCTGGCGCGAGCAACGAGGAGCTTGCCACGCCCGGCGAGCCGATTCGGCTCTCCTGCGGTAGCATGGTCAGCGGCGTTAAAACCTTGACCGCACGAACCCCGAGGAAACTTTGCTTTAGATCTCAAAGTTAAAAAAGATTTTCATCGCATCAAAATGTCGGCACATACATAAAGTACTAAATGTAGATGAAATCAAAAACTAATTGCACGGTTTTGTTGTACTCTGCGAGACGAACATTTTGAGACTAATTAATTAATTTTTGGATAATTTTTTACACATACAAACGAAATGCTACAGTAGCGCACGCACCTTAAAAGGCCAAAATTTGACTCAAATTTGGGAACTAAGAAGGGTCGATATCCAAACCGCTTGCCTCGCTCGGTCTCCTAGCTTGGCAAGACGGCACGGTAGCCAGCAATAAAACCAAACGTGCCTGCAGTGCCGAGGTGATGTTTGGATCCGGATGCTAAAGTTTAGCGCTTTAAATAAGGGATAATTAGATGCATTAAACATAAACTAATTATAAAATTAATTACATAAGTCATGTCTATTTCGCGACACGAATCTAACAAGCCTAATTTCGCTATAATTAATACATAATTACCATATGTTTACTGTAGCATTACATTGTCTAATTATGATGTGATTAGGCTTAATAGATTCGTCTCGTAAATTACTCCTCATTTATGTAATGAGTTTTTAAATTAATCTATATTTAATATTCCTAATCAACATATTTATATCCGATGTGACGGCGTTAAAGTTTAGCGTAGGAAAACAAAGACCAGTATCTGGGTAAAGTTCCGAGAACTTGACTATTGATCCGTGCGGCTGTTCGTGGCTGATATCTCTCGTTGTTAATGTTCAGGGAACTTGAACGGTGGTGCATCGGGATTCAGGTGTCAAGGGGGAAAACGGAATTCCGAATTTCAGATTATCAAGCGGCTGGCACCAAAACTGAATTTCAGTATTTGGGCAAAGTTAGAACTCTGGAAGTTTCCTCCTCCCCAATCGCCTCTCCCTATGGCCAAAGCATGCCCCACCCTATGGGCCCCAATCAGGCCCAGGCCGACGTGGGTTGCAAAACATTTGGCCCAGCAGCCATATTGGTTTATACAAGTATATATACAACGCGCGAATTGGCTCGTAGTCCAATGGTAGGACGGTCCAATGGGACGCTACCCACCAGGGTTCAAATCCTGGTGCTCGCACCTTTTCCTGGGATTTTCTTAGGATTTAACGGTGTTATGCGTTAAGTGGTAAGCGGCGTTTCCGTCGACAACGAGACGCCAATGGTGACTTCGAAAATCTCCAAATATGCCGGATGCTCAGTCCTTCGAAGGTGCTCATAGGGTTAGGGTTTGCGTACGTGTATTCATAGGGGTGAGTGTTATGCGTTAAGTGGTAAGCGACGTTTCCGTCAACAACGAGGCGCCAATGGTGACTTCGAAAATCTCCAAATCTGTCGGATGCTCAGTCCTTCGGAGGTGCTCATAGAGGTAGGGTTTGCGTACGTGTATTCATAGGGGTGAGTGTGCGTGCGTGTGTGAGCGTCTGCGTTGTACTGTGTAATTCTAAAAAAAGTATATATACAGCGCTTCATTTGCCCAATGCTCACCTTCTGTTTGAAATTTGAAGACTACAAAGTGTGCATTTGAGCAGCATTCCTTTTTTCATTACATGGTGACACAAACACCGCTACAAGCGCACACAGCGGCGTAGCCATGCTTTCAATTTAGGGTATGCCGAATCAAGAATCAATACTCTAACTCAGTTCAATTATAAGTTTACGAAGCAATTCAATGTACTACGAGTTTTTTCTCACACTTCAGTAAGCAAATAATAAATAACCAAAAGTACGATATAAGTATATTAAAAAGATATTATTATATGTTCAATTCAACAGATAAGTTTAGAACTTCCGGCTTGTATGGCTGCACTGTCCACTGGCACCGCACTACACTGCTTGCTGTCTCGTCTCCTTACGTCGATTACTCCTACTGTGCTGGCATGCGGTGCCAGCAACAGATCGCGGAAATACTTTGCTGATTACGGAATGAATTGGTCTGCAGACCAGGATTAGGATAGAGAGTTCTCCGGCCGGAACCGGGTTTTGGACTGTGACTCTGTTGGCACCAAGGTTCACAAATACATCGTCACATATGCATACAATAGGTTAATATATAGTTTTGGTTCACAATTACATGCTGTGGCATACAATAGTTAGTTACACATAAAACTGTATGGGGTAAAATCGTCTTTTCACGTCACTTTTAACACTGTCAGCACTCTCACGGTAGTGTCAAAAAGGGAAGAAAAGTTTAGTTCGGTGTCAAATAGGGAAGGAAATTTTGTTGAGGGTCAAGGAAGGAACGAGTCATTTTTTTAATGTCAAATAAGGAATTTTCTCTAGGAAGAAGGGGTGTGGGCAACAGGTAGATCTCAAGGGATGAAATCGGTTGGAAATGATCGAAAAATTTCAATATCATTTCCTAATCATTTTTTTACTCGGAAACGATAGCGATAACGGAAAAGTCGATATATCGGAAACGAAAACGTCGAAAACTTCAAATCGAAAACTTTGTAGGCCAATTTCAACAACCAACATTATTACATATTTATATATCATTTATGCATATACATTTTTGATAAAAATCAATGAAGCTATATAGGGTGGGGATTCATTTCCATTTGCGACAAAGAAAATTTTAGGCGAAGTTGAAGGGTAGCTGTGAATTTTGGGCCTCAATGATTTAACTGGACCGAATTCGGAATTCCAACGGAAATTTCCGACTAAATTCGATCGATAGAGCTATTCGACGGTATAAATTCATTATCATTTCCGTATCGTTTTCCGACATGTACCGTTTCAGTTTCATCGGAACGGAAAAATCTCGAAAATGAAACTCGGTCGATCGGGAATTTCTGTAATCGTTTTCATCCCTAGATCTCATAGTAAGGTGTGGATTGTTTGAGTTCAACAAGGAGAAGTGATACGAATGACCAGTCATGAAATGGTTGTTAAAACAGATGTAACAGTAACCTAAGTGAAGCAATGGTATATAGGGTGAAGATAGAGATTTCGGTTAGAATAATAGTCTACTGGAAGCCAGACTGCAAGCGAGTTTTGGGGGGAAAAAAGAGAAGAGATTTACAATCCTTGAAAATGTATCTGTTTGAAGATGTTGAAGAACTTTTCTATTAATGAGGTGACAATCCTTTAATTGGCTTCACACTTATTATTTAAGTTTGAATTTTTATTAAGTTAGTTGAAACTCTCAAATCGGATTAAAAAGTTGGTTCAGAAATTTTGAGTCGAGTAAGCAACATCTGGTGGAAATAAAAGTTTCAGTATTAATTATTTCATTTCAGTATAAAAAATATACATCGGCAGCAAGCGCAACATAGAAACATTACTTCGAGGTGCAACGGTACATAATTACTGAATCATTTGTTTATATACTAGCAAACACAACCACCATTGTGGAAACAAACAAAGCATGCATGTGTCGATCATGGCAGGTGGTAGAGGTTGGACGGCTTGATCCCGGCGGTGACGTTGAAGTACCTGAACGCCGCCGCCCACCGGCGGTTGTCCTTGAGCCTATGCACGGCGATGGTGTCCGGCCAGAAGTTGTCGACGTCCCAGTGGACATCATACATCCGGGGCTTGAGGTTGTACCTGTTCTTTCCCCTGCCGCCGACGTTGAGCCACTTGCCCAGGAGGCGGTCCTCATGGCCATGCGTGTCGTTGTTCCTCAGGATCTCCTGGTTGCCGGACACCCACTCCGCGATGTCCCACGACACGACGTACCCCATCCCGTGCATGAACGGCATGGGCTCGTCGCCGACGGGGAAGCCGCGGCCGAGGTACACGTCGCGGCGGGGCTTGCCACGGAGCTCCTCGGCGAGCGCGGCCACGCGCAGGTACGTGTCGTCGTCGGCCTTCATCACGTAGTCGTAGGGGTGCGACGAGAAGAGCCGCGGCACGGCGGAGAGGTACGCGTGCGTCTTGCCGTCGTCCATGTTCTCGACGCAGTCCAGCACGATGATGTCGCCGTGCCGTTGGATCTCCAGCGCCACCAGCGCCGCGTCCACCGGGTCGGTCACGTTGCAGAACACGTACCGGACGTCCACCCGCGCGCCACGGGCGCGCAGCTGCAGCGCGTAGGCAAGCCTGACGATGTCCCGCCGCTCGCGCCGCTTCGGCACTGTCAGCACGCCGACGAGCAGGCTGAGCTCGGGCGGTTGCCATGGTCTCGAGACGGCGACGGCAGTGGCAGCGCGTCGGGCGCAGAGGACACCGGGTGCATCGGAGCCGATTTGAGGAGGGCGGAGAGATGGGAGCACGGAAACAACGAGGAGGAGCGCAAGAGGGAGGAGCAGGAGCCAAACGCACCAGGGCGGCTTCATGCTAGTGTACTGAAGCGCGCGCTCGTGCAATGCAAGCAGGTGAACGGGTCGTTCAAATATATAGTACTCGGTGCCCACTTACCGGGCAGTAGAATTTTTTAGACCAACAAATCCCCAAAGCTGTTGATAACATATATATATATATATATATATATATATATATATATATATGACAAGTTTTATCTACAAGTGCTTATAGCTACCATCACCATCAATATACTATTGTGTGTATGTTCACATACTCATTTATCACTTTGAGTATGTTCGTATACTAATTTTAAGATACTCAAAAGCGAATTGCACAAAAAAATTCAGAAACAATCATATTTTTAAAATTTATTATGATTATACCATTATACTAGTATATAGAAATTAGTATGTCCACATACTCAAAGTATGCTTACATACTCAACCTACATACCATCCAGACAGTCTAGTATCATCATATACTACATGTACATACTCTTCGTTGGGTCATACACGTTTTCTAACATGATATACACAGGTGAAGGTAGCTACATGCGCATGTAGAAAGGATTTTTCCTATATATATATATACATATAGTCTAGTATATATCATCATAGATAGTCCAGTATCATCACATACTACATGTACAGACTTTTCATCGGATCAAATTCATAATGTATCACGAGATACACAGGTGGACGTAGCTACATGCGCGTGTAGAATGGATTTTTCATATATATATATTCCTCTTATTATCTTCCACTCCTTTAAAACAAGTCACCTTATTTGATCAGGACCTAAAACCGTTACTTCAAAAATACCTATCTCTTCTCACTCATTCGTACTGGGAAAATTGGAACCAACAAGGATTAGACTTTATTATTACTTATTATTACATTGTAACACAATCTGGCAGCGACAATTTCCTCAAGTATATTATCAACTGACATGGATACCTTTATGAATATCCATGCCAACGTATGCTATGAACCGCACGAATAGTTGTTCTCCCCGTCAGCACTTATACCGTCATAACATTTTGGTATAGACACAAATGAAGGGTGTATTTGGTTGGGCTTTCAAAGTACTAGCTTTTGCTTTCAGAATAGCCAAAAGATAATCAATGGGGTGGGATTCAAACCACGGTCTGTCTTAAAAGCAACTTCTCCATCGTTTCAGGGCGGCAGTACTCACGATGCCGTTGGGGAGGGAACGAATTATCCACATCCACCCGCAGATTGTCCATCCCCAAATAAGTGGATAATTGCACAACGAACATGGATAATCTAATGGATAAGTCGATCATCGTACCTAGCCTCTAGGCACCTTTGTTTGTCAGCCGGTAGTACCTTCGAAAGTCGGAAACGGTGACGGTCAGGATGGATCGGCCACGGCTCATTTCCAAACTCGTGTTTTCCGGTTGGTGTACGTGTACGCTAGCTGGTCGGCGGATGTGGTGTACTGGTGTAAGGGCAAAACTGAGGGAGTAAACCGCAGTACTGTACTACTGTTATGAACGAGGTCGCGCTGAAGCGTAACTGTCAGCTTCCATCCAACCTTGCCGTCCCAATTACTGGACGATCCTGTTCGTCTGACGGGTGGTTGGTACTGATTTATTCTGAAAGAAAAGTACTGCTGACTGATGACTAGTTGTTGATTTGTTTCGAGAGAAAAACATTGCTGACTGGTGGCTGATAAGCCAAACGAATAAAGCGCTTTCATCTTAATTTCGAACTGAAACGACAACACAAGCTTGAGATCGGTCGTCTTCCCCTCTTTTTATTGGATTCACGTTTTGAGAGGATAACGTAGTGAAAGGATCTAGCTCGATTTAAGGCTACAATCTTTGTTTTGAACTGTATACCATAATGTAGAAGTCCCATAATATAGGTCTTTCTTAGGCTGTGGTATAAGAATATCGATAAGGTGCATGTCTAATTTCGTTGTCAGTTGTCACCCAGGCGGAATACTTCGTGCCAACAATATGGAGCTTTTTACCCTTTGCAAGACAAATAAATGCGGAATTTACCCTTTCCCCCCCAACAAAATAGAAATGCGACGACCGCGAACGGAAGAAACGGCCACCAAATCCAGCCCAAGTTGAATCACTCCCAGAAGCCGAAACTAAGCACAACAGGCCGAATTCGCGTTAGCCCATAAGTTATAGCCAGTTAACAACATAACCAGCCTAGCCTACCCAAGCAAGCCCAGAGCCGAACGGGCCCGTTACCGTGCAAAACCCAAACCTAAAATTTTCATTTCCCACCAGAAAGCACAAATTTTCGACGCGGTCTTTGACTTCCCCGCGCACCCCACCTCTCAAAAGGGCCAAAACCCCAAAACGCCCGCCCCCGCCACGATCCGCGCTCCCACCCCTCCGCCAATAGGAGCCAAGCCCTCGCCATCCAACGGCTCACAGCACTCCTCCCACCGCTCACACGGATCGCTCCCCATCCGACGCCCCCCAGCTCCTCTCCCACCTCTATATCACCCTCCCCCCACCCGTCCCCATCCACTCCATCATTTTCCAAGCTTCTCCAAAAAAATTCCCCAAATCCGACGAGCGCTTGAGAGGGGAGCAGATCGGCGGCGGCGATGTCTGGGCGCGGCAAGGGCGGCAAGGGCCTGGGCAAGGGCGGCGCCAAGCGCCACCGGAAGGTGCTCCGCGACAACATCCAGGGCATCACCAAGCCGGCGATCCGGAGGCTGGCGAGGAGGGGCGGCGTGAAGCGCATCTCGGGGCTCATCTACGAGGAGACCCGCGGCGTGCTCAAGATCTTCCTCGAGAACGTCATCCGCGACGCCGTCACCTACACCGAGCACGCCAGGCGCAAGACCGTCACCGCCATGGACGTCGTCTACGCCCTCAAGCGCCAGGGCCGCACCCTCTACGGCTTCGGCGGCTAGGCGATGGCGCGCCTCTCCTCCTGTGGGTCGCAGCGCCCGCTCGCGCTCGTGGTTGGATGCCGTTTGTGATTAGGGATGCGTATGCGTCGGTTCTTTAGTTACCTCTTACCTCATCTGCTTTTGTCTTGGTGGTAGTAGTTGTATTGTTTCAGTCATGGGCTATTGCGCAGTGCGCTTGGTAGTATTGCTTCGGTCTTGGGCTATTGTGCAGTGCGCTTGAGGATGTAATCGTTCCGATCCTTTGCAGTTGAAGAAATGCTATCTCTGCTACCTTGTCTGAGAATTGAACGTGCCAGTTATTCTGTTGCAAATGTAGTTAAAGTACTACTAAATCATGTTTCCCTCAGGTACTAGTTTTCTTGCAAGTATTGTTTTTCAGGCTGAAGGGATCCTACCCTGAAGGAAATGCTACCAGTAGTGCCTTGTTCTACAATCAGGTTGCATTCATGTCATTTATGCTGCTGTGTTGGCCTCTGAAATTCGATGTCCCTTTCTGTCGAATTCTCTTAAAATTTGTAGCCTAACCGTGGATTACTAGGGGAGGTCAGGCAAACAATGTTGGGTTGATACATTTTGGCAGGCATGTCGAACTGAACATGTAACCGTGCACTAGTGGAGGTCATGTTCTCATGGCACCCTGATCTTGCAGTGCAGGAGAACGAAGCCGTTTGTGGTTAGGGATGCTTCCTTCTCTAGTTTTCTGCTTGTGATTGGCCTAATGCCAAAGTCAGAGTAGGGATCCTTTGAAGTTGAAGTAATGCTACTACTACTACCTTGTTCGAAAATTGAATGCCGTTGGAAATGTTGGTACAGAAGTGATAGTAATCTTATCGTCTGAAGTGCTAGTAGTATCTCTGAGTTCTACTCCCTCCGTCTATCTTTCTAAGGCGCGCGAATATTAAGATTTAAACTTTACGATCTTTGACCAATAATTTAGCTAACAATTTTTAATTTTTATAATGCAAACTTGATATGATTGGATTTGTAACTAAATATACACTTCAATGATTATAAGTTTATAAACATAAATGATATAATATCAGATAAATGAATGGTCAAAGTTTAATTTAGAAGACCACTCCATATCAAATCGTGCCCTACAAAGATAGATGGAGGGAGTAATATTTTTTCAAGTTGAATCATATTCTGTAGAAATGCGACAAATGCTGGTAATACATTGTTCAGAAATCGAATCAACTTGTGTTCTGTACTGATTTTCACTGCCCGTGTCAACCTGGGAGATTTGGACGCCCCTTTCTGTCTCTTTCAAATTTGTAGGTTAAGCCCTTGTTTAGATCCCAAATTCCACCAAATTCCACTATGCAAAAAAAAAAAAAAATTCCCATCACATCAAAATGTCATAACATGCATGGAGTACTAAATGTAGGTGAAATCAAAAACTAATTGCACAATTTTTTTTACTTTACGAGACGAACATTTTGAGCCTAATTAATCAATGTTTGGACAATTTTTCACAAATACAAACGAAATGCTATAGTGACGCACGCACGTCAAGACGCCAAATTTGGCACCCAAATTTGGCATCTAAACAAGGCCTAAATAAATTGCGAATCAGCAAGGGAGATCATCTAGGCCAAATTTTGAGTTGTAACATGAAGATGAAATGTACTGGACATGAATCTAACTTCAGGTTCATACGACAACCTGAAGACCTGGAGTTGCAAGTACGAAAGCTGAGCTTTAGATTTTTGACTGTTCCGATGCAAAGAGAGGAAAATTAGCCAAGAGTGTTTTTATCCAAGATCATGCATTAGGAATTTAGGATTTATTCATTCAGTCAATAGTGACGAAGTGATACTAGTAAATCATATGTTTGTAGTGCAGTGTACTTTCTATCAAATATTGTAGTGTTTCAGGCTGAATCCTATCCTGAAGAAAATGCCAGTGCCTTGTTCGAGAATCAACATCAACCTGGGTTCTTGAATAGATTTTCTAGTTCTCTTTAAAATTTTAGGCTAAATGAGCTGGGAAATATTAGGGGGAATGAGTTAGGCCAGTGCACGGTGCAGCAGATGTCATGGGCGCAGAGGATTGAGTTCAAACATTACAGAAACATCAAGACGAATCAGATTGAACGTGGTCGGCTCCAACTTCAGGTTTCTATGTCACCCAACTTGCAGGCACTCCCTGCACTTATAAGAAGATTTAGCTTTCGATTTTTAATGTGTTTCGATGCAAGAAAGAAAAGCTAACGGAGAGCATTTTATCCAAGTTCATACACCCGGATCCATCATCGAGAAAATAGAAGTTCATCATTAAAACGTCACAATTGACAAGACGAAATATCTGAACGAAGAGCGGCACAGCTGGATCCACCAGGACGAAATCATATAACAATCTTAACCCCACAATGTGACACTAACATCAGCAGCAAAGGATGAGGCTCTCCTCGTCCGCAGCCTCCAGAACCTAGACTCCACCCCGACTCCTCCTTCCTCACCCGCCGCCGTCGCTGCCGCCGCCGGATCCCTCCACGGACGAGAGGCCGGGATCCCGCCCCCGCAGCCTCCGCGACCTCCGGGATCCCACGCCACCGTCGCTGCCCTCCTTCCTCGACGCCCGCGCCGTCTCCACGACTACGCCTCTGCCCACCCTACTGCCTCGACGTCGATTGTCCTCACCGCCGCCGCACCCTCAAGGTATGCAAATCGTAGTGTAGTGTAACGCAAGGTACACCCTCAGGCCTTGTTCGTGAGGGAGGGATTTAATCCCCAAGAGGATTTAATCCAGGGAGGGATTGAGTGATCCCTCCCATGTCACTCAAACCCTGTGCCAAATCCCTCTCCTTAATCCCTCCCTGATACCTGTAAACTAAGATTTAGGAATTTCTGTCATACACCTCTTCAGGGCTAGCATTACCAGCTATTTAAATGTCTTGATGGAGTGGTATCTGGTACTATAGTACCAATAGGCACCAATGCATAGATAAATCATTGGAGCAATGGACAACCAAAAATAGCTTCTGTATCTTTCTTCTTTGCATATCCTACTACTGGTACTACAGTCAGTCATTATGATATTTACTTGTGCATGCCATCTCTTTTTAGTCTGAATTATTTCCTTTCCCACTTGTATTTGTGTTCTGGAAAGTTTTGCTATACATGCACAACATTATCTCAAATGGCTTTTTATTTGATGAAAAAAATTATTTCTGTGCAGTACAAGGATCTCAATGACAAGTGTTTCAAATTCTATTTCCATTGCTCTCCCTAGCTATGGGCTATATGCAGAGACAAGGTTTATCTCGCAGAGCTATTGGAACTTCCCACGGAAATCCTCTTATAAATTTCTCAGAATCCATGCAGTGCAAGGAAATGATGGGCGACGAAGACTGGTTGACATAATCCGAATCATCCCAGAACTGTCAAGGAACTATTTCAGAAGCCGGTCAAGAAGAGCCCTTTTTGGTGGCATCTCGCTGCTGGGTGGCTTTTATGTCGCGCAAACAATCTCTCTCTCCTTCGGTGCATTGGGTGTGAATGATGTTATAGCTGCAGTTGTTTGCGTCCTGCTTACGGAGTATGTGACAAAGTTCTATTACAGCCGGCCTAAGGTTACTTTTCCCATTGCACTCCTCAACAACTTCAAGATGGGTTTCACATATGGCCTATTTATCGATGCCTTCAAGCTTGCTAGCTGAGCTGCAGTACCTCCTGCTTGGCTTCTTCTGACACTCTTGATCACCACAAACAAGGCAGTTATGTAGCATATACTGATACTGTGTGAATAGATAGGCTGTCAAATTGCTATGAATTGCAGGCTGTTGTTCCTGGTGCACAAGGCCTTTAGTGGCATCAGTGTGTCTGGACCGCTCATACGCAATTTAGGCCTTGTTTAGATGCCAATTTGGCACCTCCAAATTTGGGAGTTGGAAAATCGAGGCGCACTGTAGCATTTCGTTTGTACGTGTGAAAAATTGTCCAAAATTTGATTAATTAGGCTCAAAATGTTCGTCCCGCAGAGTACAATAAAACTGTGCAATTAGTTTTTGATTTTATCTACATTTAATACTTCATACAAACTATGACATTTTGATGTGATGGAAATCTTCTTTTTGCATAGTGAACTTTGGGGGTAGAATTTGGATCTAAACAAGGCCTTATGTTATTTGATTGATGCATAGGCCAGGCTGTCCTATGGTTTGTTCAAACACGTAGAAATTTCTCTTCTGCCAACTGGCATGATATGTAGCTCGTGACATGTCTGTACATCATTCTAAATTCTGATATGAGCGCAAGAACTGCAGGCAGCATGGCTAGTTCAAGCTTTCACGCATCTTTTGTATAATATGCTCGTTGGTTCAAATTAATCCATCATACCATATTCAAATGGCTTATATCAGCTAGCTATTCCACGATAAGACATTCGAGAAATGGAGTAACTACGTGATGGCAACGGAAATCGATTCCATTAATCAATGCATATGTTCTGTTGTTTCTCTAATTGTTGAAGTTCTTTGAACACTCCCTTTTCGGCACACTGCAATACCATTATATTATCCACAACGTTACACCAAATGTTGAAATTTAGGGAACTGGGTGAGATATCCTTTTGAGTCACTGGGTGTGCCTTGTAAATCGACGACTCATTCTCTGATGTTCCTAGATAAGGTTTTGCATTCCTAATGTTTGTTGGAGTATTAATCACTTGGTCCTTATCACTTGACAATGATAACCTGCAAATGAATATTTCCGTTTAAATAACAGATAACATGTCCACCTATGATTGGCGTCAGTTAAATATTTAAAAGTTAGATACACACAATACTGCACATGAACAGAAAATATTTACTAAAACTCTGCCACCCAAGTGGATGACGCATGGTAAACAAGAGGCGTTGCCTAAATAACAAATAAGAAATTAATAGTGCATTATTATATATATACACACCAATATATCATCCATATTAATTGAATACTTTATACACCCTCCATTTCGTTTTATAGGCTTATTTAAATGGGGAAACTTTTTCAATTTTGACTATCAATTTTTAATCAAATTGTACACATAATTAGTAGCAGTTGGTGATAATAAATATTATAAAATAAATTGACTTTCAATAAAAATGAAAATATAACTGGTCTAAATATATTACTCTAAAATTTGTGAGCTAGACTATATTACTCTAAGCATTAAAGTTTTCTAACATAAATTAAACCATGTACTATGCGTATGCTAGTGAAACTAGCTTCCAATCTTGTTCGACGTGTACGTGCTAGGATGCATCAAAGTTGGTTTGTGTGTTTGACTTGCACTTAACATCTTTACTTAGCCATTAGTAATTGACATTTGTGCATAAACTGAAAAAACTGAAATTTGGGCACCCGCAATGTGCAAACAAAGTAGTTCTCATGACATCATACTACCACCCATAAACATTGCCTAACCGGTCCTTATAGTGGTCTTTTGCTGTGTTTAGTTACTCTCAACTTTCCAAACTTTTCATCACATCGACACTACATCAAAATATTAAATATAGCAAATGACGTATGCATGGAGCATGAAATGTAGGTAAATAAAAAATCAATTGCATAGTTTTGATATACACGACGAGACGAATCTTTTATGCCTAGTTAAATCATGGTAGGACAATAATTATTACAAACAAATGAAAAGTACTACAATAGGCTACAGTGTTCGATGTGACTCTTTTCACCTCATTTTCATGCATCTAAAAACAGCCTTTGAAACTACCCGCATGCGTATGGATCGGCTAAGAAATAATAATTTCTCTCTCATCTACCTTCTGTCGAGATGGTGAAGACTGAAGACATGTACGCATAGCAGTGAAGTGAAGGGAAGCGATGTTTCCTGGGTGGGTATTTCTTCTCTGCCGTGGGCCCCATCGACATCGTTACTATCTGGTTTTGGACTTCACGCAGTGAGGTCTAGGCCATTCCCAACCCAACGACCGGGACAGTATCCATGGTATTAATAAAATACCAGATAAGATAAAAGATGAAGTGACAAGGTAAGTTAACGAAGAAAGAGTAGTAAATCAAGTTTGGCATGAGACATGATTTCTACACAACATTCAAGATAAGAAGAGAGAGGAGTAACATTTAATTTGACTACAGAATAATAGTGTTTTCTTTGAGAGAGTAGTGTCTAGTACTACTTTTTTCCTTACGTGGAGACTATAGAAACGACCATGTCTTGGGTTGAGACCACTCTTATGCTGTTCTCGTTGGGGATTTCACGAGAGTTTTATGGCATTAAATATGCTGATGTGGCAGAGGAGAAAGAAGTGAGAGTTTTATGATATGTGAGAGAAGTTTTATCATCATGAAACTTCTTTATCATAATTATCTAATTTTTTGTCTAGATAATAGTGCGATGAAACTGTGCACCGAGACTGGCATGAGAGTTACTACGACCCACAGCTAAAGACCATATGCATTTTAGCAATATATAAATTGCCTTTATCCTAAGAAATGTGAGTTACGGCGTTATAAACTTCTATCCAAGGTCATGCATACCTCATAACGAAAGACCCTTGACGATAATGCACGTAGAGGAGCGCTCTGTTCGGGTGTACAGAGCAACGCCAGCGCATCGGCCGCCAGTCCAGCCGCTCCTCGTACTCTATTTTCATACTCTAAAAGGAATATTTTATTTTGATCACTGAGATTCTCTTGTCTATAACAATTTTTTTCGCATCCATCATACTTTATATCCCACCATCTACACCAACTACCATCTGATAGGACCCACATGTCATAATTTTTTTTACTTTTTCTCCTCCTTTCCTCCCCGTCACCTCTCCTCTCTCTCCCTCCGCCCCAGCCCGGCCCCCTATGCAACCGCCCCTCTCCGCCTCCCCTCCGCTCTGCTGGCCCGGCGCCCTCTGATGAGGACATCTTCCACTATTACCCGCTGGCAAAGACGTAACAAAAATAGGCCAAGTGGCCCAGTTGTAGTCGGGCGGCGATCGTGTGAGCCTCTGAATAATCCCACCTTACTCAGCTAGAGAGGAGGAAGTCACCTTAAAAGGGAGAGCCACCCTTCCCCTATCAGACTAGTCTTTTGAGGCGATTAGGCCTTTTCCCCGAGGGGTGCACCGGAGTGCGGTGCTAAGATTGCCGAGGCACGACAAGAGCCCTAGGGGCGTTGTAGCCAGATCGATGTGTCATATTTTTGGCTGTCGGTGCTAAGATTACGGGGCCAGATCGTGCGTATCTGTAGCTGGATCGGTGTGTCGGGCTTTTCATCCAATCCCACCTGGGCCGGACTCATCATTTTGTATTGGATGGTGGGATTGGTTGAAAAGCCGACACACTGATCCAGCTACAGATATGCACAATCTGGCCCCCGTAATCTTAGCACCGACAGCCGAAAATACGACACATCGATCCGGTTACAACGCTCCTAGGGCCTCTTGTTGTGCCTCGACAATCTTAGCACCACACTCCGGCGCACCCCTCGAGGAAAAGGCCCAGTCGCCCCAAAAGACTAGTCTGATAGGGGAATGGTGGCTCTCCCTTTTAAGCTGACTTCCTCCTCCCTAGCTAAGCAAGGTGGTATTATTCAGAGGATCACACGGTCTCCGCCCGACTACAACTGGGCCACTTGGCCCATTTTTGTTGCGTCTTTGCCAGCGGGTAATAGTGGAGGATGTCCTCATCACCCTCCCTCCACCCTCTCGCTTCCCCTCCGCTCCGCCGGCCCGGCGCCCCCCACCGCCTCCCCTCTGCCTCCACCTCCCCGGTGCCAGTGCTGACGAGGACCGGAGAGGCACGGGGCCGTGGCGGGTGGCCGGGGCCATCCGATGCGGGAGCAGCGGAGGCCGGTGGCGACGTCCAAGGGCGGAGGCTGGTGGCGCGAGAGAGGCTGGTGGCGCACGGCGGAGGCCGGTGGCGCGAGGGAGGCTGGTGGCGGCACCCAAGGGCGGACGCCGGCGGCAGTGTCAAGGGGCAGAGGCTGGTGGAAGTGTCCAAGGGAGGAGGCCGGTGGCGCGCGGCTTCCCTCGCGGCGGCTTACAAGGGCGGCAACGACAGAGTGCACAAGGGAGGAAGCCTCCTCGCCCCTGCCGCTGTCGGAGTGCGGCAGGACGTGGAGCAACATGAGGAAGTCCCCCTTGTTGGTGACGGGAGCGGCCTCCGCCTGAAGCCCTCCCCCTCTCCTTCGTCGTCCCGGTGGCGGCAGACGTCTCCTTGCTGCAGCTGCAGCTTCCTGCGACGGCGCACGCGACAACTCCTCACTGCGGCGGCAGCTTCCCGCGACGGCTCCTGCGGGGCGACTCGAGCGGGGCAGTTGGGCGTGAGCTTTCCAGGGCCTCGTGGAGTATCCGGGCTCTCGTCTAGGAATAGAGGAAAGGAGACCATCCGCTTGGATACCATGAGCTTTCCAGGGCCCTGGTGCAGGTTTTTTTACGGTATATCGATCATGGAGATTGCGGTAGCGTATCTCAGTTTGGGTAGCCTAATAGGCTTGCCTTCCCGGACGAAGGACCTGGCTTCCCATTGGTGACTGCGGCCATTCCATCAGAGTAGGTACATAGTTTTTGTTTTGCCGGACACGTTATTTTTACTGTTAAGGTGGCAGAGAGAAGTAAGGCTATCCGCACTCGTCATCCTCTATTTCCATCCCCTAAACGAAATATTTTGTCTTAGTCATCGAGATTCTCTTCTCTATATTAAGTTTCTCCGCACTCGTCATACTCCATAGTCATCCTCTATACCAACTACCATCTCGTGGGACCCACACGTCACATTATTTTACGTTTTCTCCTGCCTCCCTCCTCTCTCTCTCTCCACTTTCTCTCTCTCACTCCCTCCGTTTCCCCCGCACTCGCCTCCCCTCCTCATCCCCCTCTCCTCCCCTGTGCGTGCCGCCCCTCTCCTGCCTTCCCCTCCCGCTCCCCCTCCCCTGCGCGCGGGCACGATGGGCGGCGCTCGGCGGTGAGCGACGAGCGGCAGCTGCGCCGTCCCTCCCCTCCTTCCCTGCGCCGCGCCCCCGCCTCATCCCCCGGCTCCTCCCTCCTCCCCCGGCCGTCGTGCCTCCACCGCGGCCCCGCCTCCTCCCTCACCATGGCCCCACCTCCCCCTCCTCCCTCGGCAGGTGAGCCGCCCGGCTCGGGACGCCCCCGCCACCGCCGACATGGATCCAGCCGTGGCAGCATGGAAGCAGGGAGGCGGCCAGGAGGAGGAGGAGTGGCGGCGCAACTTGTGTTGGGTGGGGAGTGGATGGGGATCCCGGTGTCCGTGAAGGCCGTGGTGCTCGGCGGCCACGAGGCTGCCTGCTTCGGCTGCGACGGGGCAAGGGCGGGTGCCGGTGTCGCTCAGCCTGGGTATAATTAACTAAAACCAAGGAACCGAACCAAACTAACCAAGATCGAAACCGATATAACCGAAACCGAATATTTCGGTCACCAATTCGGTCATCATTTCCGATTAACCGAATTAATCTCGATTTATCCGGTTATGGGCCTCGGTTAACCGATTTACCCGAAAAAACCGAAATACAAATAATCTAGGCCTGTTAAGTTATCACTTGTTCAGCCCACTATAGCCCATTCCAGCCCAACATAGACCACAGGAGCAAACCCTAACTCAATGTCGAGCATCCCTTCCCAGTTCCCATTTACCCCATGCTGCCTCCCTCCCAGCGTCCCGTGAGACCGCGTCGTTTCGCGGTCCTCCTCGACTCCTCGTTCCCAACTCTCTCCCTCCTCCCTGGCTCCCTATCCCGAACAGCCCCACCTCCGGTGCCTCCTCCCTATCCCCAGTCTGGCGCGGCGGCGGCTGCTCGGCCCGGGCGGAGCCGCAACAACGGCGCGGCGGCAGCTGCTCGCTCCGAGCGAAGCTGCATTGGTGGTGTGGCGGCGGCGACAGAGACGCATCGGGCGACACAACAGCTTCTCGCCCAAGGCGCCAAGGCAGAGCCGCTTTGGCCACGACGGCGGCAAGCCCACGACTCCGGCAGCGGCAGGAGCTCCTCCTAGCACACATGATCTACTCAATTGTCCTGAGTTGAGTTGATTTTTTCTTGGTCTACTAGATGTTTGCTTGATCTAATCGATTTATGTTGTACGTATCCATGTTGATTTGTATTTGCTTTGCCACTTATTTGTAGTTTTCTTCCTCTTTTATCAAGACACAACAACTCTGTTCGGTTGGTTCGGTCATAGATCGAGACCGAACCGAACTAATCGAGACCGATTTTCCTCGGTCTCAACATTTCAAAATAACCGATCGGTTCTTGATTTTTTTATAACCGAACTTCATGAATAACCGAGAAACCGATCGGTTCGGTTTGGTCAGACCGAACGCCCACCCTAAGGTGTCGCGGGGGCGGGCTCCTCCTCCCTCCCCCTCTCTCTCTCACCTCCCTCTCCAGGCGGCCAGCGGCGTGGGCTCGACCTTGCTGGCCGGCTTCCTGCGGCGGCCGCGGGGCGATGACGTGGCGGTGGCCGGCAGCGGTTGGGCGCGCGGGCCCTGCGCCACCGTGGTGGGTACCGTCCGGCCGCTGCGTTCCCCAGATTTGGTGCTCGCGGAGCCGTCCGCTTCCCTTGCGGATGGTTTACAGCACGCCACTGCAGCAAAATTTTACTGCATCACCTATTGCAGAACGGTTTTCAGTATGCCAGTGCGAGTAGCCTAAAGAGAGAGGTGAGAGCTTGTCGACACATGTAGGGCTGAGCGCATCATGCACTCCTAAGCAAACGCAGAGACCTGACTCTCTCTCCTACTATTTACTCCCTCTCCAGTTTAGCAAATGAGGTCGTTTAGGACAGTGACACGATCACCAAAGCACAATTTAACTTCTCTTTTCTATAAAAATATTTCTTAAAAAATTATATATCTATGTTTTTATGAAAGTAATTTTCAAGACCAATCTATTTATATAATTTTCACATTTCCAAACTCAACGACTTAAATGTTATTTGTGATTTATATTTCTAATGTTTGACTCAAATCTTATCCTAAACAACCTTCTTTACCAAACCGAAGGGAGTATATCCTTTATCTAAAAACTACCAAACTGGACATATTCCTTTTTTATATTTGTTAGCAAGGGAATCAGCATTTGTATCCTGCGAAGAATGGAAAAAGTTTAGATCACCCCCTCACCTGTGAGGGTTGAACTACATAACCCCCGACCTATGAAACGGTCTATATCACCCCAACTTTTCAAAACCGGTCAAATTACCCGCTAAAGCAATTTTGAAAAATAATAGTAAATCACAGAAAAATCATAAAAAAAGAAAAATTCAATTGTGTTGGACTCCAAATGAGTATATTTACACAGTGAACATATAATATGATATGCTTCAGTACATTTTTTTTACAGCTATGCAAAAAAGAATAGATCTAAAGCTACGGCAAAAAATGTACTAAAGCATACGGAGTATCATATTATATGTTCACTGTGTAGATATACTCATTTGGAGTCCAACACAATTAAATTTTCCATTTTATGTTTTTTCTGTGATTTACTATGATTTTCAAAATTTCTTTAGGGGGTAATTTGACCGGTTTTGAAAAGTTTAGGGGGTGATATATATCGCTTCATAGGTTGAGGTGTTATGTAGTCCAATCTTCATAGGTGTGGGGGTGCTCTAGACTTTTTCCTTCGAAGAATGCATTTCGGTTGTACACTAGAGAAAATAGACGTAAGATATAAACTAATCACACACCAGCCTCCACGGGCGCGGCAAAGCGCGCAATTCATCCTAGTTTTCAGCTAACCGATATACATACAGCATCTCCCATAGCGTTGTACTGTTGTCAGTGAAATAACGGTACACTGTACCACACAAAAAAGAAGACCATGCCAATATACACTGCTCTTGATATTCCTCTGTCAAAGAATACATCCAAATCTGCTATACTGAGACGTAATCGTGGTAGGAAAAAGAAACTTCATGTACAGGTACAAAAACACACCATATAGCAGCCAGTATACCAACGCGAACTTAAACTGGACGGCGCCGTAGCATCTCCGGCCACCCGTGTACAGCGATCGACCCCCGACGAGAAGCACGGCCGCCGTCCTCCTCCGATCGCGACCCCACCAAAGCTGGGCGCCCCAGATAATCATGTGAACAGGTCGTACTTGACCGGCGTCCCCGCGGGATCGATCCATGGCTGTGCGTGCAGGAAGTTCTCGACGGTGAACTTGTCGGCGTCCGCCTTGCTGATCACCTTCTTGTACCCTTCCCAGTTGACGCGCCCCGCCGTGGCGGCGCCGGGCCCCGTGTTGCCGTACTCGGCGTAGTAGAGCGTCTTGAGCCCGAAGTCCCCGTTCCACGGCATGTACCCGGCCTTGTCGATGAAGTCCGGGATCTCCGACTCCATGATGACGGTGCGGGAGCACTCGCGCCACGGGCGACCGAGGTAGTTGCGGATGGGCGGGCGGGCGGCGTCCCGGAGCGCCGTCTCGGCCTGGAACTCGCACTTCTGGAGCACGAAGCCGGTGGCCTCGCGGGCGTCGGCGCGGCCCTGCGCGGTGGCGATGTTCTGCTGGTTGTCCATGGGGCGGCGCAGGACGAGGATGCAGTTCTGGAACACGGCCGCCGCGTCGCCGAAGATGAAGTCCACGGTGCCGGAGATGACGCAGTTGCGGTAGAACTGGGCCTTGGAGTGCGCGTACAGCGTGTCCTGGAACGCGTCCATGCGGCAGTTGAGGAAGATGGACTTGTCGGACTGCACCAGCAGCGCCACCCCCTGGTGCTTCTCCGGCCCCGCCGTGTTCTGGAAACCCATCCCGATCGCCATGAACCCGTCGCCTTGCGCGGCTACGTATGTACCATACCGACAACAATCAATGGCATGCAGGCGCGTCAGTCAGTCAGTCGCTGGATGGTGATCGAGGAGGCTGATGATCAGATGTATAGCACCGTCGTCCTTACTGAAGGTTGCTGACTTGAAGGTCGTGACCCCGTCGACGAAGTTCTTCTTGCCGGTGACGATGGACTTCTTGGAGCCGTCGCCCAGCAGGGTGACGTTCGCCATGGCTCTGGTGATGGTCACGTACTCCTCGTACACCCCTTCCTTCACTTGGATCACGTACCTCCCGCTGTAGGTCTTGGGCATGGCGGTGAGCGCCTCGTTGATGGTCTTGAACTTGCCGCTGCCGTCCTTAGCCACCACCACATTCGGCGTGAGGTCTTTCTTGAAACCGCCGCCCTTGAGCACCCTCCGCTCGCCGTCGGGCACCCACTCTGGGATCCCGTCCTTGTCCAGAGCCGGCTCGGCTCTCCTAGCCGCCGGGCCTGCTTCGTCCTCCTCCTCGGCGAGCAGCAGCCGCTTCGAGCCCTTGATCGCGGAGAGGATCGACGAGCCCTTCTCGATGAGCGCCAGCGCGTTGCTGGTGAGCTCCTTGCCGTTGGTGAACGAGTCCTTCACCTTCACCTTGAAGTCCCCGTCGGGGAAGCCGTCGACGCACGTCTCCATGTGCGCGATCACCGCGCTGAGCCAGATGCGCAGCTGGTAGCCCTGCTTGGAGATGCCGTCCTTGGAGTCCACGCCCTTGATCGTGCTGTTGAGGTCCTCCTTGGCGTTGACGAAGATCTCCCGGCAGTCGGAGACGGCGGCCTTCACGCGCGGGTCGTCGCTCAGGATGAGGTCCGCGCGGTCGAACGCCTGGCAGATCGCGTCGCCGATCACCTTCACCGCCGTCTGGACGATGTCCTTGGGCGACGTCGCGCTCGCGTTCGCGGCCTTGCCCACGCTCTTCTCGCACGCCTCCGTGTAGTCCGTCTGCGAGCACATGGCCTTGATGCTCTTGGACACGGACTTGAGGTCCACCGGCTTCGCGTCGGAGTCGGAGCCGGAGTCCGAGCTCGAGCCGGACTTACTGTGGCCGTCGCCGGAGGACTTGGCTTTGGGCGGCGACGACGAGCCCTTGGAGCCGGACTTGTGGCCGCCCTCGCTGGAGGACTTCCCGCTGTACATGATGGCGGCGGCGCCCACGACGATGAGTATGATGACGATGGACACGGTGCCGGCGGCGATCATGATGCGCCGGCGCTGCTGCCGCGCCTTCTCGGCGCGGCGCCTCTCCGTGAGCGGGCCGAAGTCGCCGAACGCCGACGACATGGTCGGAGCTTACCTTATTTTACGGCAAAATTTTTGTCTTTTTACTGACCGCTTCCTCCTGGCTGTCACTCTCTGCCTTCCATCATCCAAGGCAGAGAGGGTACGGTGGAGCAAGGGCGTTCGGGGCAATGGTGAGCCGTGATTTATTTGGGGTGTGTGGATTCCGGGGAAAGAAAGGTGGGGAGACGTTCTTGGAGGCTATGTTTGGGGGAGTTTGTTATTGCTGCCATTCGTTTTGCCACGCCAACAATGGCCGCCTGGCGCATATATATATATATATATATATATATATATATATATATATATATATATATATATATATATATATATATATATATATAACATATATAAGCATGGCGCACCGCCTATTTTTGTACATGGAATGGAAGCAGGGAGAGGAGTTGAGCTCGAGAAAGGCTGTGGGGAAGCGCCAAACCAAATTAGCAAGCTGATCACTTGCTAATTAACAATGCGAGCGTAGCAACAAGCAAGCATAGCTTCACAGCCATGCACACATGGTTGATGCATAAGCTTCAGTTGCGACGTACTCGTAATCCAGCATGTTCTTTCTTCACATAGCACAACTAGAAAGCATGGTGACTGAATTAAAGTGCACGAACGGCACGAGACTACTAAAATGGAGGTGAAACTAGGATTTACGTGGGAAAAACTAAGGGAGACGGTGTGTGTGCAACTGTCCACAATAGAAAAAAAAGGAACATGCGGGAGCCAATAAAAAGGAACATCAATTGGGACTTCCTTTCTTGTAGAAATAATAGTCCTTATGGCCTGGAGCATTTGGACGACCCGAAATGACGGGATCTTCAGCGATATTCACCTTACTATAGATTTTTCTAGAAGGAAAAGCCTAACCGTTGCACTCAATGGAATCTTTGGCTTCAAATTAACCCTGAAATTTTGTAGTTCTGCTTTCTGTTCCTCTTGTTGTGCCTTTTGTTTTGAGACTAATTTTTATCTCTTATTTTAATGATTATTCAGTAGGGGCTTGCCTTAGGGTTCCAAATTTCGGCGCAATCTCACGAATTTTGGTAATCTAAATAGTGACCAAAAGAAAAATCCATATTTACTCTTACACTTATGTATATGCTTTATTGTAAAATATATCACTTTACAATCATATTTTCTACGGTTTATGTTATATATTCACTAACTTAATAGTTGTATAGCCATAAATCATATTAAACATTTGTTTAGATCCAAAAACTTTAGAAAATTATACAATTTTACGAAGACTAGAAAAATATTTCGGCGAAATTTTGAAAATTTCTGTAATTTCGGTGGTGACAAAAAAATCTGAAACTGAAATTGAAAACCTTGTTTTCCCTTGTAACTATAAAAAAATTACGGCAAAATCTGAATCATCATCACTAAAAACTAAGAAATATGTATGATTGTTCTATCATCAACACGGATCTAAAACATTATACTGTTCGATCTGTAACCAATGTTGAGATTATTTTCTTATATATATAGTTCTAAAAGAGAGATATTCGTATATATGCCCTTCGTATAATATAGAGTAAAATGTATAGCTCATCACTAAACTTTTCTTAGATTCTCAGGCGGATCATTTTACTTGAAAACAGTGTATAGCACACCATCAAACTTGTAACAAAGTTCACCCAAGGTCCTTTTCTTAAGAGTAAATTAAGCCCACCATACAACAACTCATGTGATTGTATCACTTTGGTCCAACAAGTTGCAAACCATGCAAATGGGTACATGAACTTGGCAAGTGTGTGTATGCACGGTCAAAAATACACAACATAGCATATTCTACCATAGTGATAGGCCACATAGACTATAATTTAGATCACAATTATTAATTTTTAGGCAGTAGAGAGCTAAAATAAAAAATCGGTTGAGCAAATTACATATCTATGGTATTTAGGTGGTGGATCAGTGGCCTCGTGAGCAAACATATTTCTTAAACTTTTTTGTTTTATTGATACATATTCATATCTTAAATTGATTGAACAAGGAGCAGATTGTATTTATTAAACTTTCTTAAGCATTGGTGGAATCATGATTTTTCTAATACATGTATGTATGTTTTCATTTGATATTTGATTATTTAAATAATTATGTTTGGAGAGTTGTACATCGATTGACAATTTTTTTAGGGCATACACTGATTGACACTTTTTTATGGCGTACACTAATTGACCAAATTTACCAGCTAGATGTATTGTAGGAGTAGCAGATCTGGGAATTAGAAGTCCTCTGTTCCCTCAAAATTAATACTTGTGACCCACACTATACTTCCCATGGTTTGCCGTCGTTACAAAATACGCTATCTAATGTACATGTGACTGTACAGGCACAAACTTGACAAGTTTCTGCACCAGTTTGCGTGTTTTTCAACTTGTTAGATCAAAGTGATACCGTTGGTAGGTGCAATTTACTCTTTTCTCAACACATAAGGATTTGTCATCCCATGTAAGCGGATAAATCCACCATGGTAGGATAAATTTTCACAAAAACCCTCTATAAAGAATCATGTGACCTATTTAGTTATGTTTCTTCTTGTTTATCTCAGGATCAGTAAATATCATAATTTAGAAAATACCGTTGTTTTTTTATAGAATGCTATCATATTATAGAGAAGGATAATACTTTTTAACATATTTATTGGGTTGACATTTGTGTAAAGTTCATGTATTTTATATGTTATGTGTGAATTTTAAATTATAGTCTTTTAAATTATAGTCTGAAGATGGACTCAATTTTAGTGAGGTTGTGAATTCACTATTTTCATATATTTTGTGAGAAGTAAACTCAATGTGAATTGTGGATCTTCAGAACGTAACTTGTGCAAACCTTCTAGTTCTCACAAGTGTCACAAGCACAATCCGATTCCATGTCATCCACTCTAGCTAGCACAATCCAATTCCATGTCATCGCTGCCGGCTGGCAGATGAATCACACGTGAAAAAAGGGACCTTTGGTGAACAAAGATGAAGTTTGATGATGGGTTGTGTACCAATTACAAGTTAAGTGATTTGGATAAAACTTTGGTACAAGTTTAGTGGTTCCTCATGCATTTTACTCTATAATATATATGCCCTGAAGCAGTAATCATCATCAGCCCTTATGAACATGCGCGATATATATTATTTCACATATATAGTCCGTTGCAAACAATACTTTGAGATCTCTGATCACAAATGGAGACCAACAACTAGTATTCTAGGTACAATACCGGACGGTTGAGAACGAGCACGCCTCAGACGTGCGCTATAGCTACATATCTGCACCAACCGCAGCTCAATACAGACTCTCACCCTTGCCCTTCTTGCTTGATAAAGTACGGAGTATATGGCTTCCCTGCCATATGTTTATAACAAAAAAAAAAGGAGTCGGACGGTTAAACTTAACTAAGACGATGGGCACACGTACTCATACTGGTTACTGATGACGGGTTTCCTATTTGGCGGTTAATTATATTTGTTACCGGGAAGACAATGCCCAGTTCCTCCCTTAAGGTCATACGTGCAGCCAGAGGACCCTGCCGTGTCTCTGTACGCTGACTCCTCCGCGACTCGACCGCGGTGGCCATGCCCACCGGCGCCACCTCCCACTCCCACTCCTCCGCCCTGCTGGTGCAGGAGGCGTGTCGCCGGCGTGGCGGTAGCGCTGTGGAAGGAAGCCGCTGAGAGGGACAGAAGCATCAGAACCACCACTGCCGCCGCCTTCTTTGCTCCTCCTCCCATATCGATCAATCGACTGCCGTGCAGGTCGATCGGTCGATGAACCAGAAGCCGCTGGGGAACGACGATCACTACTGAACAACGAACAATGGAGCTAGGCAGAGCTAGCTGATTGCTGTGGATCGGACGGGTTGGATGAGAAGCTAGCTAGGCAAGGGTTCTGCCGTTTTTATATATAGCTTCAACAGCTACATGAACCATAGGAATGATGCATGGCGCTGGCGGTAAACTACGACGAAACCTGAGGGCGCTGGCGCTGAAAGTGAAACGGAGAGCGTGGCGCGAAATCGCCGCGGACATGCATAAACCATGACGCACGCAGGGATATATATACTTTTGTATCAAATATTCAGATCCAGACATTCAGTAGCAAGACATTACAAGTATGTGGAGCTTAAAATATTTTTGATGACAAGTTGCAGTCAACACAAGAAGCAAAAAGTACAACAAGAGAAAGCGAACGCCAAAGGAGAGAGATGGTTACGTTTATATACTCCGTAGTACGTAGCTTCACGAGAGATGAGAAGAATCTTGAATGTGGCAGTAGTGCGTGGTTTTCTTTCGCTCTTTTACCTGACTGTCAAACGCGAACCATTTTTCACTAGTGCCAAAACTACAAAAGCGGCTCGGCATGGGATGGCCTGCTCATTCTGCGCTGTTTCATGGAAATTCGCTCGTAACTTACACTGTTTATCTTCGCCAGAAGATGGGCACTCTGTTCGACGTCAGTTGCTGTGGATTTTACGTATTCTTCAGATGCCGATGCATGATGGAGACGTTTCGCAGAGGCAGCGCTTTGGAATTCGTTGTTAATAGGGTCTTTGGATACCTTTGCTATTTGTTGGCACTTTGGTAATCTTATGTTCATTGCCAACGGATAATAATAGACGGATGGTTGAGTACACACACTCCTCGTAGAGTCCAAAATAAATACTATTTTCTCCAAAAAGTTTCTTGATTCACCATGCCATGCAACAACCGGAACTTGTCATAGCATGATGCATGCACAGGCCATTTTTAACATTTCCGGCTGAACTCAGTAGGTAGAGGCTAAAAAATATTTATTAAAAAAATGAGTTAGAGAAGACCCTTTATTTACACTCCACTGAGGCTGCTCGGACGGGCTACGTGTGCTATGCGCCACCTGGCATGCATGCCGTGCGGGGTAGCGATTCGAAAGCTGCAGCGGAGGCCTGCAAAAGAAACGCTAGACGGCAAATCAATCCCAGCGCCGGTAAATCCAGAGAGAGGGAGCGACGGTAAACGCCACGTCGGCGTCTCGATCCGTCCGCCCGCGCCCTCCCAACCGCCGCTCCACCCGGCCACTCGGCCACCCTGCCGCCGCTCCGCCCCGCCTCCGCGGGGAGCCGCGCAGCCCGCGCCGGCCGCCGCCGTCCGCGAGCAGCTCGCCTCACCGGCCTTGTGAGCAGCGGCCACAACCCCACCGCCGCTCGATCCGGCCACCGGCGCCGCGAGCAGAGCCACCGCCGCTCGATCCACTCTGTGAGCCCCGCGCGTGCACGCCATCGCGCTCCTTCCTTCATCGCGTGCCAGCTCAAGCTCGAGAGCCGCCACTGGAGGGGAAGGCGCCCGCTCGAGAGCCGCCACTTGAGGGGATGCTCCCCGCCGCCACTGGATCCGGCCGGCCGCTCGTGCCCCCCCGGTTGCAGCCGGAGCTTGCTCACCCACCCACCACTGGCGCTCCGCGGCGAAGCTTGCTCGCCCGCCCATCGACGACCGAGGAGGGGCGGGGGTGAGGGCCGCGGCGGCGCGGGGAGGTGGAGGGGCGGGGCGGGGACGGGGGAGAGGGCTGCAGCAGTGTGGGGGAGAGGGGCGGCGACGTGGGGTGGTGGAGGAACGGGGCGGGGGCAGGGGAGAGGGCCGCGGTGGGGTGGGGGAGAGGGGCGGCGGCGCGGGGAGGTGGAGGGGCGGGGCGGGGGCGGGGGAGAGGGCCGCGGTGGGGTGGGAGAGAGGGGCGGCGGCGCGGGAAGGTGGAGCGGCGGGACGGGGGCGGGGCAGAGGGCCGTGGCTGCGCAGGGAGGTGGAGGGGCGGGGCGGTGGCGGGGGAGAGGGCCGTGACCGCGCGGGGGAGAGGGGCGGTGGCGCGGGGAGGTGGAGGGGCGCGGGAGTGGGCGGCGCGGGGGAGAGGTGCGGCGCGGGGGAGGAGCAGGGGATAGGATAGGAGAGAGAGGGGGGAGAAGAGGGAGGGAGGTTAAAAAAATTTACTGGTGGGCCCTGTATGAAGGTAGTTGGTATAAAGAGTGGAGATAGAGTTTGAACGAGTGCAGAAGAAAGTGATAGATAGCGGAGAATCCCGATGATCATGACAGAATATTCTTATTTAGAGGGTAGAGTAGAGGTCTATCGGTGTGAACAACCTGAAGCCACCGGTCCACCACCGTACCAACCATTGGCCTTCAAGCTCATGTGATCTTACGAGTTCGTACTCTAGGTCATAAATTCTTATTGATGTGGAGGCTTTGTTTGAGAGTCTGTTATTCCTCGATCTATCTTACTATGACAATAATAATGGCTGCTTGTCATCATATAGCTTAATAATATGATGTCTACGGTGTTTCGCAAAAAAGTGTCATATTGGAGACCGTGCCGTTATTCTTATGGATTTATATTTGTTATAGGAGCAGGAAATATATTTAACCAGAGTCCAGCTCGAGAGCTCGCCAGCTCGGTAGAATAAAGGAACTTTCCTAGGAAGTGCGCTAAGTAGAGCGAGGTCCACAATCAACTAATTACTCAGTACTCCATATGTATTGTCCAACAACATGGAATTATTTACGCCCACACATGCATTACACAAATACCTTTTCATGCACACATGTCTATAGTTGTAATAACCTTTAATCAGATATGGTGATTGAGTTATACACTGAACTAAGTTGTAACAAGCACTTATACGCCAACATGATTATTTCACCCTCCGCTAGCTATTGTTTCTTTTGAAACGAACCGGCAGAAAAGCTGTATGTCTCTACTACTAAAAAGAACGAGCAAAGTAGCTGCGTTATCCATCAAATGGTTCTGCCTCGATCTGACCGTCGCTTTTTCTTTCCACGACCACGATCAAATCGCCTCCTTCCTCAGGCACCCCCGCCCACGATCTCCACGTCTGCGCTCACAACCTCCCCACCCTCCACTCCCGTCAAATCAACCGCCCCAGCTCCTCCGTAAGAAAAAAGGACGCCGCTCCTCCCGTAAAAAAAAAGGCCGCCGCTCCTCCCGAAGCCGCGCTCGCCCCCGTCGCCGCGCTCCGCCGGCACCAGCGCTCCACCCTCGCCGCCCGCCGTCGCCGCCCATCCTACGTCGCCTCCCACCCGCCCTCGCCGCCTCCGGCCCGCCGTCCCCGTCGCCGCGCTCGCCCCCGTCACCTCGCCGCCCGTCGCGCTCCGCCCGCCCTCGCCGCTCTGCCCTCGCCCACTGACGCCGCTGTGCCCCCGCCCGCCCTCGCCGCTATGCCTATGCCCCCGCCCTCGCCGCTGTGCCCCCCGCCTGCCCTTGCCGCTATGCCCCCTCCCTCGCCATCAGGTGCGTGTTTAACTTTCTCTCATGTTTTTCATCTGCCAAAGCCGACGGCGCTCTCTCACCACTTCTTCTGCGCTAGCAAAACCGGAGCCGCACGCCCAAGAGTTTTGCCTCACGTCTGCATTCGCGCAGTCAAGGTATGCAACACAAGATTAAAATATTTATTCTTACATAATCAGTATATATTTATTTAGTATTGCTTCAACAAGTCTGTCCACTGCAAATTGAGAGCAGTACATAAGCAAAGATTGGGCGGTGTGATGGCTGATCATGATTGTTACAAAAATTTCCAGATCCAGTCTATAGGAATTATGCACACCTTGAAATTGCCCTCACCACGCCACTATGATCCTCAAGTTGCTTAAAATATATCATACAGATTGTTATTTGGCCAGATGAAATTTGGATAAAATTGCACCACATGAAATTTGTATGAGGAAATACTTTTTCTTCGTGGTTCTTTAACTACTGAGTAAATAATCATGCAGAGATTTTATAAATGGATGGTGGCATGTCATAGCCCCGGGTGTGGCTTTATAAATAGTATATTGACTTTGTGTGGTAGTATCTCTAGAATTGCAATCACTTTTTTGTTCTGAGACATTATCGTTACTGCCTTCCTTCCTTACAGTATTTTTGGAACTTGGGAGCATAGATTGAAGGACTAATTATAAGAATATTTAGATTTATACAGCCTTCATCAGATTTGACCACGCACCATGCCGAGGTGTGCTTCCATGGCTGAGTTTCCTAGCATGACAGGATATTGAGTTACTGATCTTGATTCAACAAAGCCTGTCGTCCACGCTAGCAGCTAGATGCCTGCTTGGCTGCCTGCTTAGAACGCTAAACATTCATCATATAGTGTTCCTTTAATTTCTCTCCGATGTAAACATCAATGATACTACTCCATTATTGCAGGTATTGGATCTGAACTCCGTTTGTGCATGAATCCTTCTCAAGGTCTTCATCATCCTCTCCCTGTTCGCACTTCCCTTTCCTCAGCTATTATCTCCTGCCTTGTTCACCATGTGTGATTTATGTGAGTTCAGAATTGTCGATAATGTGATTGTATTAGAGACAAAAGTGGAGGACTACGGGATACAAAGAAATGATCTAAATATAGATGTTGTTTGCATATTCTCTCCTGTTGTATGTTTCACACTTTTGGTTTTGATCTTTATAATTTAATCCTCTATTGTTCTGCAGTATGTAACTGCAGGGTACAGTGAGGCAATTTTTCTATAATATTTTTTTTGGGAGGATCTTTCTTAGTGGCTGGGAATTCTAGAGATGAGATGGAAGGTATTGTGAGATCTATCCAAAACGGATTTGAAAGAGTTGTTGGGGAATTCTATGGGTTAGTGATATTAAAAAACTATAGCTGTAATATTGTAGGCTGGTGGTGTATTAATGATATTTTAAACTTATATATATCCTGCCACTTCTTGGATGTGTTACTACTCTGAGGTCATTTTGAATAATTTTACTTATGCATCTACGGAGTTTATATGAATGTCTACGAAATAAGTTAACATGTATTTTGGGAATTTGTGTTCTGATTGTTTAATTATCTTGATACTTTTTAGCTTTATTAAAAATGTTGAGTTAATGGTGCTGTACTTAACAGATTTTACCTGAAATGACGTCAATCTTATCTTATTTACACTGAGGGCTAAACAATTCTAAGTTGCTTATGGGGGTTAGCTGGCAGCGTTAAGTATTGTCCACTAATCAAATGAGTCATCGGAACTAACCACATTTTGAAGATAATGTGCAAGTAGGTTGCATGATTGAGGTGGGAAAGTGAATTTTCAAACAAACACGCAGTTAGGGCTCAGGATTTGCAAACAATCATTTATTTTTATGCTCCCGAACAGTAATTAATTTTGTGAAAATTTGAGGCATAAGGAATGCTATTTAGCATCAGTTTTGATGCTCCCATTTAAATGGTTTCAGGACTACTGCATAATTCATTAAATTGATAGTATTCGTTCTAAATTAACTTTGGGATCCTAACTCTAAACTCTGAATATGGTCTGGACTTTTGGTGTCAGTTTACTGCAATGAACATTCCATTTCTGAGAGTGAATGCCTTATATTTAACTGAACACTTACTGGTCCTGGTTGTCATAGGGTATTATACACTCCATGCCCCTTTGTCAGTAGACTTGTCCAAGATAACATCATAATGCTTTGCAGGAAGTTTATTTTTGCTCGTCGGTTGCTAATGGTGGGTAGGTCATTAGAGGAGTGAGCACTGGTAAGAGATCCTAATAATCAGTACTAAGATGAGTCCTCGATCAATATTGGTTAACTGGTTATGTCTTCGTTGGCTTTCTCTTCCTCTGGTCGAGTTTTTTTTCTTCTTTGAATAGTTCATTTAATGATCACCAACAGTGGAGTGTGCTACTGAGTGCTGTATCGGATCATACAAATTTAATGTAGAGATTGGATCCTTGGTGTTTATAACAAGGCAAAGTAAAACTGTAGTTATATCTGATGAGGTACTGCCAATCTTAGACTGGTGACCAGGGAAGCTCCAAATAGACTTTATTCATATGTGTCGATTACTTTGACTATGATCCAGCCAGGCTAGGCAATATGTTTTGCAGGACCATCACCATGAAACCAACAAAGGGTGTTGCTGCCAGAAGTATCTTTGGTGACCTCACCAACATCACCAGTCGTGGTAATCATTCAATTTTCTTATATAAGTTTGAAACATGTACCATGACAAACCTTTAGATGTAAATGGGATAACCCACTATGTCTTTTAATTCATATACAATGTGGTAATATAGGAATATACTTTCCTGATTGAAAATATTATTTAGAAAACATTGCTAGTCTTGAGGCCCTGGTGGCACAATAAATATGATTATATCAAATATGCTTACATAAGTTTCGTTGTTTCATATCAGAATGACCCGCCAATCAAGTTACTGACCCAAAAGAACGAAAGAGACTGAGGGAGAGGGCCCGTTATGCATCCTTGTCTGATGAACAAAAGAGTGCAAAGAACAAGAGGCGTCGTGAGGCCCGTCAACTAAAAAATGGTAATGTTCTTGAGAGTATGGGATGGATACTGCTTGTGCTTCACTACCAATCTGCTTGGTCACTGGTTCAATCTTGTATGAAACTTGTGTTGTGGCGGAATGTAGTGTGCTTGACTGATTATTTATTTCGGAAAGCATTGATCAAGATGTTGTGGTAATTTGGAGAACCAATTTGATTTTTGCTGATGTGTAAAGGCATTTTGTTGGTTGTAGTTTACATATGATACATAATAATTTTTTTATATTTTACACAACAATGTGTGATGTGATAACCTTCTTTGAACTCTTTTTGTAAACTCGCGTGCTTTATGTGCAGTCGCTCACCCTACTACAAAATTGTTGTGTAATTCTGTACAACAAATTTTGCCTGCACTTAGCTCTAATTTTTTGTCTGAAACGTCATATATAAGTGGGTGGCTGGAGGTAGTATATAATTTCCTAAGTTGAAACTCTTTCCGATTTGCAGCAACCAATGCAAACCCATCAGATGCCATAACATCAATAAAAGATAAAAGTACCCTTAAAAGGGAAAGGGCCAAAGCCAATATTGCAACTTGGCGTGCAACACTGTCAGACGAGAAGAAGGCCGAAGTGAAGGCTAAGCAAAAGAAAGCATACCACAATAAGACCCCAGCAGAGGTTGAGGTAAGGCGTGAAAACAAGAGAGTAAATAATAGTAAACCAGCCAATGTTCAGGCACGGAGAGCTTACGATCAATCCGTTCGAGATTACTGGGCAAACAACTTGCATCCAGCATCGATCGCCATGCAGAACCCGCAATGGACCCCTAAGCTTATATTTCCTTCCCAAGAGTCTTCTATTGGACGGGTTAGCGATTCGTTGACTATTCCTTGTGCCCATGGGTCTTCGGTTTACATCCAATCGTCCAAGGGTGATCATCAACCAGGAAGTCCTCACTATTCCGAAGTTGAGGTGCCTATGGCATGTGCTCAGGTCAAAGCCCATAGACGTAATGTCGCATCTGGAGAGAGAAACTCATTATTATCCCGATAAAATTGCTTGTTTGAATCAAGCATTGCACGAAAAGCTAAATGTGCTCTTCGTGGTGACTCCAAAGATACACATGCAGACACAGACTCACGAGACATTGACAACAGTAATTTGCCAACTTTATTTGTACCATTCGTTTTTGCACCATTTCTATGGCATTATCTATGCTATTTTTGTATTTTATATCAATGTCTTTGTTTTTTTTGTTCATCTATGTGCTACAGAAATTGACGCTACTACATCAACACCCATGAATGCTTCTTGCAATACACTTGGTACAAAACCATCCGTTACTAGAGATGATAATTTTTGAATGATGTTGATTCATCGTAAGGCATTCTCTGTGCTGTTTTTGTATTTTATATCATTGTCTTTGTATTTTTTTGTTAATCTAGGTGCTACAGACATCGACACCACTATGTCGGTACCCATGAATGCTTCTTGCAATACAACTGGTACAAAACCATCTAATACTAAAGAAGGTAATTTTTAATACTGTTGATTCATTGTAATTATGATCGTGTGATTGATCAACAATCTTGAATATATTATTTAAAAAGGCATGCCCAAGAAACGACCTCAGCCGGGTGTAAGTGCTCAGATACAAAAAACCAGTGGTGGAGGACGGTAATAGCCTTGATTTGTTCTTGTTTAGTGACATAATTTATAGAACATCAAACATTATAATCACATATGGAACTATCATTGAACAGATGGTGATGACGACGTAGTATTTGAGGATGACGAAGAGGAGGACGAGGGTTGGTTCTTTGCTAGTCAAGGTACACACGGTTGATGCGACCACTTAAATTTTTAAATCACCACCTAACTCTTACATGTATGAATTATAATATGCAGAGGAAGAGGATGTCGTTGAGGATAGTCCTAACATGGTAGCTGATGATCTATCCGCACAGATTGTGTCAGATCCTTATGAGAAGGTCTATGCTAATGTCACTTCAGAAACACACAAGTTGCCATTGGTGGATGACTGCAAGCACTGTGGGGCCAAGAAATTTTGGAAAGAGCCTCCTGGTCTCTGTTGTCGTAGTGGAAAGATACATCTACCCACCCCAGACACACCACCTGAACTTATGAAACTCTGGTCAAGTTCAGATGCTAATGCTAGGCACTTCCGTGCAAACATTAGGTTCTTCAATGGCCACTTCTCCTTCACTTCGTTGTACTGCTACTTGGACCGTGTGACGACCAACATGAGAAATAGTGGTGTGTACACGTTCCGTGCCCATGGACAGATCTACCACAACATACGTGGATTTGGTAAGGAAGAGGGCACCGAGCCAAGACACCTGGAGCTTTATTTCCACGATGATGACCCATCTCTCGAGCATCGGTACCGCAAGTGCCGTAAAGAGTGCGAGCAAAGGGACAAGGAGGTCATCGAGACATTGGTCTACATCATGCGTGGAAACCCATACTCAGAACAACTTAGGCCTCTGGGGCAAATCGAGAAGATTGAGGATTACACGATTGAACTCAACCTAGATCAACGGCTAGACCAGAGAGTGTATAATGTTCCCGTCACATCTGAGGTGGCTGCCATTTGGATTGAGGGGAGCGAACACCGAGGACAATTTGATCATAGTGTTCTCCTCGAAGGGAAAGATAGGTCTATACATGGTATTAGATCATACCAGGGGTGCTACGATGCGCTCTCATACCCGCTCTTCTTTCCTAGGGGTGAGCTCGGGTGGCACAACAACATCCCCAAAGTTGGTGTCACAATGGCCGAAGTTAAGAAAGCAGCGGCGAACCGCGCAAAAAAGGCAGAGGGAGCAGGTGGTGATGATCTAGGTAACGCGATTTGTTTTCATGCTTATTGCACGCCATTTTACTTGTAGTGATATCAATTGTTACATTAATTTGTGCACGGTCTCTATGCAGGCCAGGTTGGACATAAGTGTGTATCTGTTCGTGATTACTACAGCTACAAATTCCAAATGCGGCCTGGAATATTCAATCCAATACTCCATGGAAAGCGTCTCTTCCAACAGTTTGCCGTTAACACATACATAAAGATCGAGAGCTCTCGTCTTGACTACATCCAAAATCACCAGGATGATATAAGGGCTGATCTGTATCAAGGTCTTGTTGACAGCTTGCATGCAGGCGAAGGGCGGGGTGATGCCGTTGGAAAGCGGACTGTTCTTTGTACATCGTTCATCGGCGGTCCTCGGGATATGAGGCGTCGATACATGGATGCAACGGCCCTGGTGAGGAGGTATGGTAAACCGGACATCATCCTCACGATGACATGCAATCCAAATTGGGTTGAGATCAAGAATGAACTCTATCCCGGTTAGACAGCTCAAGACCGTCCAGATCTTGTCACCCGCATCTTTAGAGCAAAGTTGCTGGAGCTAAAGCACCAGTTGATAAAGAAAGAGATCCTTGGCAAGGTTAAGGCCTTCGTATATGTCATGGAGTTCCAAAAGAGGGGTCTACCGCATGCCCACTGGTTGTTAATCATGAAAAGAAGATACAAGCTAACGTGTCCCGAACAGTATGACGTTCTTATCTCTGCTGAGCTCCATGACAAGAAGAAGTACCCCGAGCTATACAAGATGGTCACAAAGCATATGATGCATGGTCCTTGCGGACATCTGAATCCAAACTGTCCGTGTACAAAGGGACGCTCATCGTGCAAGAACCGCTATCCGCGCCCTTTCTGCGAGGCTACCTTGCAGGGCAAAGATTCATACCCTATCTACAGACGACGAGATGATGGGCGTAAGGAAAGGGTCCGAGGTCAAATTCTGGACAATCAATGGGTCGTACCTTACAACCCGTACCTATTGCACCATTTCAACTGTCACATAAATGTCGAGGCATGTGGGAGCATTAAATCTGTTAAGTACTTGTTCAAGTACATATATAAGGGCCATGATCGTGCGTCTGTGGCAATGAGGGAGGGCGACAAGCCTGATGATAAGGGGAACATTGATGAGATCCAACAATTTAGAGATGCTCGATGGGTGACTCCACCAGAAGCGTTATGGAGGATATACGGCTTTGACCTGAGCAAAAACTCTCCTCCTGTACAACGGTTGCAGCTTCATCTACCAGATCAGCACATGGTAACATACAACCGTAGACAAAAAATCAAACATGTTGTCAATCGGCCGGGTGCTGATGAGTCAATGCTTACAGCTTATTTTGACTTAAATAGGCAGGATCAGAGGACCCTGTAACACCCTAAAATTCATCACAATTAAATTGTAGCAACCCTCTAAATTTTTCTAGGATTTATTAAGGCTTAAATAAATTTTCTAGGAATTAATTGGAGTTTCTAGCCTTTTATCAATTTAAATATCACATTAAATAATTATTTTTAGTCCAAATAAGTTTTTGTTGCATTCATGCTGTTGCATATATTTTTGGTTGCTAGTAAATCAAGTTGGAATTTAAATTCTGTTTAAATTCGAATTTGATTTGCTTTTGTTTGAGTTTTAGAAAAGTTTAAAACAGCCGAGTTCGTTTTTGCCCCTCGAATTCTTGGCCCAGTCCAACTTTGCCCCTTTATCTTTTCCTCTCCCGAGCCGGCCAATTCTTTCCTTCCTCGGCCCGTTCCACTTCCGGCCCATTTCCGGCCCGTCCTTCTTCTCCCCGTCTCCCTCTCTCGCGTCGCCGACAAGTGGGGCCCGGCTGTCGGACTCTTCTTCCCCACCGTAGCCAAGCCGGACACCGAGCCGAGTCCGAGCGCCGCCCGTCTCCGACCTTGAATCCCGCCGCCACACGCCTGCTCGAGCCCCGGTCTTCGACCTATTTATAGCCGCCGCCGCGACCTTGAGTTTCCCCAACAGAGCCGCAACCCGAGCCGCCGAGTTGAGCCGCCCGCGTCGCTACTGCCGAGCTCCGCGCCGCCGACGTCGATCCGCCGCTGCACCGCCGCTCCACCCCTCTCGTTTGCGCCAGAAGTTTCGCCAGAAGGTACCGCTCCTCCCAAGCCTATTTGCTTTCGGGTTCTACCTCCGCATCGTGCTGTCGTCGTTGCTCCGCGTCGTCCGAGCGCCGCCGCCGCCATAGCTCGTCGCCGGCCTCCACCGTCGCTCGTCTGTCGTCAAGAACCCCCCAGTAGCACTCCCCTCGTCGCTCCGCATCTGTAGAGCCAAACCCCGGTGCAAACCGAGCTCCGTAGCCTCGGATTGAGTTTGCTCCGGCGAAGCGCCGCCGCGGAGGAGCGCAGCGCCGCCGTCCTCGCCGGCGACCGAGGTCCCGAACCCCCCTGACCGTCCGATCTACATCCAACGGCCCAGATTAGATCGAGCATCCAAGTCAAACCAGTCCTTACCGGTCAGCGTGGCAATTTTGCTAAAGAGCCCCTGTAGTTTTTCAAAATCAACCCGCGGTCCAATCTAGTTCAAAAATAATTACGTTTAGGTCCTTTTTCTTCTGTTTTAGCCCCTGCAATATTTAAAATTATGCCCGAGGTCCAAGCTTTGTTATTTTATGGTTTAGCCCTTGAGTTTTTATACAAAATTATGTTTTAGCCCATGGTTTTTTGCAGTTAAGCCCCTGGAACTTTTAAAACTTTGCCAGCAAGTCCCTGAACCTTAGAAAAGCCATATCTTTTGCGTTTTAACTCCGATTTTAGTGATTCTCACGCTCACGCGTTCGTTGTAGTGTGTAGATTAGTTTTGTGCTGTTGTTTTCTTCTGTTGGAATTGTTTGGTGTATTGTTTCTTATTTGTTGTATTGTTTCCTTGCATGTGAATGTGTGATGCGATTAGGAAACGACCAGTTCGAGGATTTCTGTGAAGAACCAACTGTTGGAGAAGGATTTGAGCAGCAACAGAGTTGGGAAGAAGGCAAGTGTATTATGTCATGCAAATGTCCTAATAATTATTAATTTCACCACCCATGCATGTGTCTTAATTTGATGGGTACCTATTTAAGGATTTGCCTAGCCACTATATTTTCCTGTCCCTGAAACTGGGTTACTTAATTAATTTTGATGGTAGATGATGCTTAGCTTGCTCAACTGGGATTGGTTAAATGAACCCCTACTCTATGTTCCATTACTACCTTTTTAATCAATTAATGGACAAGATCATATCTTTTTAATTGGAACATGGAGAACCACCCAGGAAAACAGTACAACCATGAGTGCCATGTGGCTCTGGCTTTGACTGACTAATTAGGTGCTTTGGTTTATGGTAGCTTTACTCGAAAGGGGCATGGGGCGGCGGTTGACGGGGTATAGCTCGGTCCTCTTGAGCTGTGGGCTTTGGTAAGAGACAGACCTCATTAGGGAGGGTTATGCTTTGCTTCTGAACCGGAAACCTTAGCGGGCTATCATTTATTAGAGTGCTTTTGTAAAGGTCTCATAGTGAAACCCAGTATTCGGTCCACGTGGTGTGGGAAGGGTACAATGCTTCGGCAATGAGAATCACGGCTTATGGTGAAAGTGTACAACCTCTACAGAGTGTAAAACTGTTATAACAGCCGTGCTCACGGTTAAGAGCGGCCTGGACCCTTACATGATAATCAAACTTGAACATGATCTAAATCGTGGTTACTTGAATATGTTGGGAATATGACATTCATTAATTTGTGGGTGGTATATACTTTCATTTGCTAGTAAATAGTTGCTTAATAAAACTTGACCAACTAAAAGTGCTTACTGCAGTATGGTCAGCCAACCTTTTTGCCTCAGCCTTGTATGTCATATTACATTTGCTGGGTACGTTATGTGCTCATACTTGTTGCCTTTCTTTCTTTTATTGCATCTACTACACCCGGAATGCTGCTCAGATTGGGAGAATTTTGAGGATTTCACTACTGGTTTTGAGGAGTTCTAGGCGAGTCTCCCCCAGTCAATGCCTGTGGAGTTGGAGTCACTTTTGCTTCGTTAGATAAACGTTTATTTAAGTCTTCCGCTATGACATTTGAGTCAACTCTGATATTGTAATAAATGCACTATAATACTCTTTTGTTATGCATGGTTATGGATATTCACTTGTGACGTCTACCATATGTGTGTAAACTGATCCTGGCGCACATATGAGATGCACCTGGTTTTGCCTTTAAAACCGGGTGTGACAGAGGTGGTATCAGAGCTATGTTGACTGTAGGACGCAAGCCTAGATAGCAATGGTCATTCTCTAAGGATTATTTTGCTTAACTACTCTTGGTCTATCTATTCTTGGTTTAAATTGCTATTAATCCAGGTCATTGATAATTGTCTCCTCCTTGACTTTGTTTTCTGGTCTATCTTTTTCTCCATCTCACCTGGTTCTGATATCTTAAGAACTGTTCTCACCCCTTTCTTGCTTAAACCATAGATGGTGTTGACAAGGCAATGTGCTCGTAGATTGGCAAGCACTCTTTCCTCTTTTTCGTCGCATTCGGTGCAAGAAGAGGAACCGGAACGTGAAGAGATGGAAGTAATGGACGAAGAAGTCAACTCAGTAGGGAATGCACCAGCTGGATCTGAAGGAAGTGAAGGACCCTCTCCGCCGCCTGACATGTGGGTAGTGACTATTCATCACCACGACGGAGGCAACAGTGGGTTCCCTATGATGCTTCGAATGCTCTTCGAGCGTCTGAACTACCCAGTGGAGATAGAATATTGTGGAAGAAGGAGGACACATCCAGATCACCCAGAGGACTGGGAAGTCGCTGTATACATCAGGGAGCCTGATTATGAGTTTGGAGGAACCAAAGAGGCTGCAGTGCATCATGCCATCGCCATCAGGTCAACTTTCGAAGCTGGAATCCAGGATGCAGCCAGGAGGGCACTTTCTGTGCTTTGTCATGAAGAGGCTGCTGAAGTACGTCACACTGCTTGGGCATATCTTCCTCGAAGGCAGCAAGGCACTCCAACTGGGGTTGTACCACACCCGCCAGGTGTGAACTCTACACTCAACGTCCAAGTGGCGTTCACCCAGATGCTCGACGTGCACGCCGATGTCACTACAAGGGAGCTACAAGAAGTGCGTGAGGAACTCGCTGCTGAACGAAGGAAGAACAAAAGGCTGATAGCTGAACTCAAGGGAGAAGCACTTCCGCCATTGGATGAAGATGTAGAAGGGTTATTGGGACATTCACCGCCCCGCTAGCCAGTGCTTGGTGGATCGTCTAGTTGCTTCACCCATACCTATTAAGATAGGATACCCTCTCTTTTGTTAGTTCAGTACGTTTAGAATCGTTGAGACTCGTGCGTAGCATGTGTTTTAGTTTGGTTTAAAAGTGTGGTAGAGATGTTTGTTTTCGTGCTAAGTGTGTGATTTGGATCTTTGTAATGATTGAACTTAATTGTGGAGTGATGACCACAATTGAGTAATTATTAAATAAATAAATTTAGTTAGTTTGGGTTTATCTTGGTCTCTGATCTTAGCCCTTAGCTATCACTATATCTATATATTTGTACCCCTCATATAAATCATGTTATGCGACAATCTGTTCTCGCTGCTGCATGATATCCGGGTACTGTCAGAATTGTTTCTGGAGCTTCGGAACTCCATTTGACATAAATCCAGTTGGGTTGGATTAAGGACTTGATAACCTAGGTTCTGGGAATTGTTCGTGATTTTTGGAGGTTCTGGCAGAGGGATATAATGGTTTTTAATGAAGCCACCAGAATCTGTTCCGTGGTCCTGACACAGCTGTCTTGTTTATTTTATATCTCGAGCTAAAAAATTCCGATTGAGGTGATTCAAGTTGGGTTAGTTTCAGAATTTGATAGTCTACGTTCAGACAAAAGATCATGAATTTTGGATACTCAGAATGAGAGTTACAACTGTTTAATTAGGACAAACAGAATCTGTTTCAGGATTTGATTTGCCCGTCATTGGCAACTAGTTCTACACTAACTCTTATCTGTTCATGATTTGAGTTATATCTTTTTACCACCCTCTGAACCTCATGTTCTAACCACCAGATGGTAAACACTAGGTCTGGAAGTGGAGTGGATCAACCACCTGTGAATCGTCAGGGACGTGCCAACCCCAATCCAAATCCTCCGCCGAATCAAGCATCCGTAGCAATGGATCAGATCCTCGCCAACCAGACTCAGATTCTACAGGGCATGGCTAATACCTTGGCAGCCATGCAAGCACAGAACAACAACAACAACAACAACAACCAGCAGAGGGACAAGCACCGGGAGTTCATGAGTCACAAACCTCCTACCTACTCCCACTCCGCGGATCCACTTGATGCTGATGATTGGCTGAAGACTGTCGAGAAGAAGCTGGATATGGCTCAGTGCAATGACAGGGAGAAGGTCCTGTATGCCTCAGGTCGCTTGGAAGGACCAGCTTCAGATTGGTGGGATGCTTATCTTGCTGCTCATGCCACCCCTGATGCTATCACCTGGCAGGAGTTCAGGACCAACTTTAGGAGCTACCATATTCCTGCTGGTGTCATGAAGCTGAAGAAGAAGGAGTTCTTCTCACTCAAGCAAGGTGGGATGACTGTCAGTGAGTACCGGGATAAGTTCATTCAGTTGTCCCGTTACGCCCCAGATGAGGTGAAGGATGATGAGCAGAAGCAGGAGCGATTTCTGGAAGGATTGATTCCGCCGCTCCAATATCAACTCATGTCTCACACCTTCCCAACATTTCAGAAGCTGCTGGATAAGGCTATTGGCTTGGAGAGCAAGTGCCGTGAGTTGGGAGAGCAGAAGAGGAAGTTCATGGCCTCAGGACAGTCAAGCAGTAACACCCGCCCTCGTTTCCAGCAACCTCAGCAGAACATGCCCGTCCATTTTGGTGGGCAAGGGAGTAACCTTGTGCAGAGTCAGGGTCAGCGGTCAGCACCTCCACCTCAGCGTCCAGCATTTCAGCAGAACCGCCAAACCACCCCGACTCAGACTCCAGTGAAGACCCCTGCACCAGGCAGTGCTCCTACTCCTCGTACCTGCTACATTTGTGGAGATCCCAGCCACTATGCCCACAACTGTCCTAAGAAGAATGCTCAGACCCCTCAGCACCAGAGTGGCAGTACACCTAGGCAGAATACCCCTCAGCAGCAGAACAGGAATGTGAACCAGACGCCCCAGGGCAACAAGGGCCAGCAGAATCAGATGCGGGGCAAGGTGAACCATGTTGCTGCAGAGACCGCACAGGAGTCCCAGGATGTGGTACTTGGTATGTTACTTGTCAACTCAGCCCCTGCATCGGTTTTATTCGACTCTGGAGCATCTCATTCTTTTATTACTGCTCAGTACGTAGCTAAGTATAATATATCTATGGTCCCTATGAGAAATTCCATGCTAGTTAGCTCTCCCGGTGGAAACATGAAAGCCAACTTTATCTGTCCCCGAGTTAATCTGAAAATAGTTGGGGTAGATTTTCCTGCTGATCTGATAGTCCTGAACTCTGAGGGAATTGATGTCATACTTGGAATGGGATGGTTAGCTGCATTTGATGCGGTGATTCAGTGTGCCAAGAGGTCCGTGTTGTTGACTAGCCCTCAGGGAGAGAAGATTGAATTCGGAGCCACACAACCCTCGGCTTCAACGTACTCAGTGAATCAGGCCAGTGGTGTTCCTTTGGAGGATATCAGAGTAGTTTGTGAGTTTCCGGATGTCTTCCCAGATGATTTGCCAGGTATGCCACCCGAACGAGATATTGAGTTTATTATTGAGCTTTTACCTGGTACTGCTCCTATTTCTAAAAGACCCTATAGAATGGCTATTAATGAACTAGAAGAACTTAAGAAACAACTTAAGGAATTGTTGGATAAAGGCTACATTCGTCCTAGTTCTTCACCTTGGGGAGCACCTGTAATTTTTGTGGGTAAAAAGGATGGTACTTTGAGGATGTGTGTGGATTATCGTTCATTGAATGAGGTAACCATCAAGAATAAGTATCCATTGCCCAGAATTGAAGACTTATTTGATCAGCTGAGAGGAGCTAAGGTTTTCTCCAAGATTGACTTGAGATCTGGCTACCATCAGTTAAGGATCAGGCGTTCCGATATTCCTAAAACAGCATTCACCACCAGATATGGATTGTACGAGTATACTGTGATGTCATTTGGATTGACAAATGCACCTGCCTACTTTATGTACCTGATGAATAAGGTGTTCATGGAGTACTTGGATAAGTTTGTGGTGGTGTTTATTGATGACATTATGGTTTACTCTAAGAATGAGGAGGAGCATGAGGAGCATTTGAGGTTGGTGTTGCAGACTCTTAGAGAAAACCAGTTGTATGCCAAGTTTAGTAAATGTGAATTCTGGTTGACTCAAGTGTCTTTTCTTGGTCATGTGGTTACTGAAGGAGGTATTGCAGTGGATCCAAGTAAAGTCAAGGATGTGTTGGAATGGGAACCTCCTACCACAGTCTCTGAGATCAGAAGCTTTCTGGGATTGGCTGGATATTATAGGAGATTCATTGAAGGCTTTTCTAAAATAGCGAAACCTCTTACTTCGCTATTAGAGAAGCGCAAGGAGTTTGTTTGGTCAGAAGAGTGTCAGGCCAGTTTTGAACAGTTGAGAAGGAAGTTGACTACAGCCCCAGTGCTTGCTATGCCAGATATTCACAAGAACTTTGATATATATTGTGATGCTTCTCGTAGGGGACTTGGGTGTGTGCTCATGCAGGAAGGCAGAGTTATAGCCTATGCATCCAGGCAGTTGAGGAAGCACGAGCTGAACTATCCTACTCATGATCTGGAGCTTGCAGCTGTTGTCCATGCCTTGAAGATCTGGAGGCACTATATTCTAGGTAACAGATGTGAGCTGTATACTGATCACAAAAGTCTGAAGTACATATTTACTCAGAAGGATCTGAATTTGAGGCAGAGAAGATGGTTGGAGTTGATCAAGGATTATGATCTGGGAATCAACTATCATCCTGGCAAGGCTAATTTGGTTGCTGATGCGTTGAGTAGGAAGTCACAAGTAAATGCAATGTTTGGTCGCCAGCTACCAGCTGGGTTGCTTGCAGAGATGGAAAAGCTGAACTTGGGATTCCTGAATCAGACAGAAGGTGTGACAGTGGAAGTTGAGTCTACACTGGAGCAGGAAATTCGGAAGGGTCAGCTTACTGATGAGAAGATAAAGGAAATCAAGGAAACCATGTTAGCAGGGAAAGCTCCCGACTTCACCGAAGATGATCAAGGTACAATTTGGTTTAGAAAGAGGATATGTGTACCGGATATCGCGTCTCTCAGAGAGCAGATCTTGAGGGAAGCTCATGATTCCGCATATTCTATTCATCCTGGAAGCACCAAGATGTACCAGGATCTGAAGCAAAGGTATTTGTGGTGTGGACTAAAAAGGGATGTGGCTGCCTATGTGGCATTGTGCGATGTTTGTCAGAAAGTCAAGGCTGAACACCAGAGACCAGCCGGTTTGCTTCAGCCACTCAAGGTACCTGAATGGAAGTGGGAAGAAATCAGTATAGATTTCATTGTTGGGTTACCTCGCACTCGAGGAGGATATGACTTTATATGGGTTATTGTGGACAGATTAACTAAGGTAGCTCACTTTATACCCGTTAATACTACATATACCAGTGCTAAGTTGGCAGAGTTATACATGTCCAGAATTGTTTGTCTCCATGGTGTGCCTAAAAAGATAGTGTCTGATAGAGGTACTCAGTTTACATCCACATTCTGGCAGAAATTGCATGAGTCTATGGATACCAAGTTGAATTTCAGTTCTGCATATCATCCTCAGACAGATGGTCAAACAGAAAGGACTAACCAGATTTTGGAGGATATGTTGAGAGCTTGTGCTTTGAAGCATGGAGGCAGTTGGGACAAGAGTCTTCCATATGCAGAGTTTTCATACAACAACAGTTATCAGGCTAGTTTGAAGATGGCACCGTTCGAAGCACTTTATGGTAGAAAGTGCAGAACACCGTTGTATTGGAGTGAAACTGGTGAGAGTCAGTTGTTTGGTCCAGAGATATTGCAGGAAGCAGAAAGACAGGTTCAGATTATCAGGGAGAATTTAAGAACGGCTCAGTCCAGGCAGAAGAGCTATGCAGATACAAGGAGAGAATTAACTTTCGAAGTAGGTGATTATGTGTATCTGAAAGTATCTCCTATTCGAGGCTTGAGAAGGTTTAAGGTGAAAGGAAAATTATCTCCTCGTTTCATTGGACCTTTCAAGATTGTTGATAGAAAAGGTGAGGTTGCTTATCAATTGGAGTTGCCAGCCAGACTGTCAGATGTGCATGATGTGTTCCATATCTCTCAGTTGAAAAAGTGTCTTCGAGTTCCTGAGGAAGAATTACCCTTGGATGAGTTGGATGTGCAAGATGATTTGACTTATAAGGAATATCCAGCTAAGATTTTGGAAATTGTTGAAAGAATTACTAGGAGTAAAGTGATTAAGATGTGTAAAGTTCAGTGGAGTCATCACGCAGAAAGTGAGGCAACTTGGGAAAGAGAGGATGAGTTGATGGCAGAGTTCCCTCACATTTTCTCTAATCCATCCGAATCTCGAGGACGAGATTCTTTTTAAGGGGGGTAGGTTTGTAACACCCTAAAATTCATCACAATTAAATTGTAGCAACCCTCTGAATTTTTCTAGGATTTATTAAGGCTTAAATAAATTTTCTAGGAATTAATTGGAGTTTCTAGCCTTTTATCAATTTAAATATCACATTAAATAATTATTTTTAGTCCAAATAAGTTTTTGTTGCATTCATGCTGTTGCATATATTTTTGGTTGCTAGTAAATCAAGTTGGAATTTAAATTCTGTTTAAATTCGAATTTGATTTGCTTTTGTTTGAGTTTTAGAAAAGTTTAAAACAGCCGAGTTCGTTTTTGCCCCTCGAACTCTTGGCCCAGTCCAACTTTGCCCCTTTATCTTTTCCTCTCCCGAGCCGGCCGATTCTTTCCTTCCTCGGCCCGTTCCACTTCCGGCCCATTTCCGGCCCGTCCTTCTTCTCCCCGTCTCCCTCTCTCGCGTCGCCGACAAGTGGGGCCCGGCTGTCGGACTCTTCTTCCCCACCGTAGCCGAGCCGGACACCGAGCCGAGTCCGAGCGCCGCCCGTCTCCGACCTTGAATCCCGCCGCCACACGCCTGCTCGAGCCCCGGTCTTCGACCTATTTATAGCCGCCGCCGCGACCTTGAGTTTCCCCAACAGAGCCGCAACCCGAGCCGCCGAGTTGAGCCGCCCGCGTCGCTACTGCCGAGCTCCGCGCCGCCGACGTCGATCCGCCGCTGCACCGCTGCTCCACCCCTCTCGTTTGCGCCAGAAGTTTCGCCAGAAGGTACCGCTCCTCCCAAGCCTATTTGCTTTCGGGTTCTACCTCCGCATCGTGCTGTCGTCGTTGCTCCGCGTCGTCCGAGCGCCGCCGCCGCCATAGCTCGTCGCCGGCCTCCACCGTCGCTCGTCTGTCGTCAAGAACCCCCCAGTAGCACTCCCCTCGTCGCTCCGCATCTGTAGAGCCAAACCCCGGTGCAAACCGAGCTCCGTAGCCTCGGATTGAGTTTGCTCCGGCGAAGCGCCGCCGCGGAGGAGCGCAGCGCCGCCGTCCTCGCCGGCGACCGAGGTCCCGAACCCCCCTGACCGTCCGATCTACATCCAACGGCCCAGATTAGATCGAGCATCCAAGTCAAACCAGTCCTTACCGGTCAGCGTGGCAATTTTGCTAAAGAGCCCCTGTAGTTTTTCAAAATCAACCCGCGGTCCAATCTAGTTCAAAAATAATTACGTTTAGGTCCTTTTTCTTCTGTTTTAGCCCCTGCAATATTTAAAATTATGCCCGAGGTCCAAGCTTTGTTATTTTATGGTTTAGCCCTTGAGTTTTTATACAAAATTATGTTTTAGCCCATGGTTTTTCGCAGTTAAGCCCTTGGAACTTTTAAAACTTTGCCAGCAAGTCCCTGAACCTTAGAAAAGCCATATCTTTTGCGTTTTAACTCCGATTTTAGTGATTCTCACGCTCACGCGTTCGTTGTAGCGTGTAGATTAGTTTTGTGCTGTTGTTTTCGTCTGTTGGAATTGTTTGGTGTACTATTTCTTATTTGTTGTATTGTTTCCTTGCATGTGAATGTGTGATGCGATTAGGAAACGACCAGTTCGAGGATTTCTGTGAAGAACCAACTGTTGGAGAAGGATTTGAGCAGCAACAGAGTTGGGAAGAAGGCAAGTGTATTATGTCATGCAAATGTCCTAATAATTATTAATTTCACCACCCATGCATGTGTCTTAATTTGATGGGTACCTATTTAAGGATTTGCCTAGCCACTATATTTTCCTGTCCCTGAAACTGGGTTACTTAATTAATTTTGATGGTAGATGATGCTTAGCTTGCTCAACTGGGATTGGTTAAATGAACCCCTACTCTATGTTCCATTACTACCTTTTTAATCAATTAATGGACAAGATCATATCTTTTTAATTGGAACATGGAGAACCACCCAGGAAAACAGTACAACCATGAGTGCCATGTGGCTCTGGCTTTGACTGACTAATTAGGTGCTTTGGTTTATGGTAGCTTTACTCGAAAGGGGCATGGGGCGGCGGTTGACGGGGTATAGCTCGGTCCTCTTGAGCTGTGGGCTTTGGTAAGAGACAGACCTCATTAGGGAGGGTTATGCTTTGCTTCTGAACCGGAAACCTTAGCGGGCTATCATTTATTAGAGTGCTTTTGTAAAGGTCTCATAGTGAAACCCAGTATTCGGTCCATGTGGTGTGGGAAGGGTACAATGCTTCGGCAATGAGAATCACGGCTTATGGTGAAAGTGTACAACCTCTGCAGAGTGTAAAACTGTTATAACAGCCGTGCTCACGGTTAAGAGCGGCCTGGACCCTTACATGATAATCAAACTTGAACATGATCTAAATCGTGGTTACTTGAATATGTTGGGAATATGACATTCATTAATTTGTGGGTGGTATATACTTTCATTTGCTAGTAAATAGTTGCTTAATAAAACTTGACCAACTAAAAGTGCTTACTGCAGTATGGTCAGCCAACCTTTTTGCCTCAGCCTTGTATGTCATATTACATTTGCTGGGTACGTTATGTGCTCATACTTGTTGCCTTTCTTTCTTTTATTGCATCTACTACACCCGGAATGCTGCTCAGATTAGGAGAATTTTGAGGATTTCACTACTGGTTTTGAGGAGTTCTAGGCGAGTCTCCCCCAGTCAATGCCTGTGGAGTTGGAGTCACTTTTGCTTCGTTAGATAAACGTTTATTTAAGTCTTCCGCTATGACATTTGAGTCAACTCTGATATTGTAATAAATGCACTATAATACTCTTTCGTTATGCATGGTTATGGATATTCACTTGTGACGTCTACCATATGTGTGTAAACTGATCCTGGCGCACATATGAGATGCACCTGGTTTTGCCTTTAAAACCGGGTGTGACAAACCTGTGGCATATTGTATCATGACATCCCCGAGTATTATACATGGCATTCTGATAGTGAGGGTAAAGCTTGGCAACGTAGAGTACGAGCATCGGATGAAGGCCAGGTCGGTAGGGTTGTCTCGGCCAACCCTGCCGAGGGGGAGCGTTACTTTCTGCGCGTCCTCCTTGACCACGTTACTGGCCCTACATCATATGCTCATTTGAGGACTGTCGATGGGGCGTTCCGTGAAGCTGCAGAGAGAAGGGGCCTAATCGAGGAAGACAACACGTTGGACGATTGCCTCGCTGAGGCCTCTGAATATCAGATGCCATCTTCGCTCCGACGACTTTTTGCAACGATATTAGTATTCTGTGAGCCGAGCGATGTGTTTGGACTATGGCAGAAACACATGGAGGCAATGTCAGAGGACTACCGTCGCAACAACCCGTCCGCAGAACTTGTGCAACAGATGGTCTTGATCGATATTAGGAACATGCTTCCGTCAATGGGCAAGGACATAGCTTCATTCCCTCTTCCTGCTATTGATGAAGCGTATGATAACGCTAGCGGCATTCCTCGGGAGATATTCGAGGAGGCAAGTGTCGAGCACAGTGCTGATGATGTGGCACTATCGGAGTCTCTCAATGAGGAACAGAGGGTTGCGTATGATGAGATAGTGGCTGCCATCAACAACAATAAGGGTGGATTGTTCTTTGTGGATGGACCTGGTGGCACCGGAAAGACCTTCTTGTACAGGGCTTTGCTTGCGAATGTCCGTAGTCAGGACAAGTTGGCAGTGGCAACAGCTACATCTGGTGTCGCGGCATCAATAATGCCTGGTGGGAGAACTACCCACTCGCGTTTTAAGATACCCCTTACAATCGAGGAAGGCAGTTGTTGTAGCTTTACCAAGCAGAGTGGCACTGCTAAGATGCTGCGACAAGCGTCTCCCATAATCTGGGACGAGGCTTCTATGACGAAGAGGCAAGCGGTGGAGGCGCTAGACAATAGCCTACGTGATATTATGGATCGACCTCAGATGCCCTTCGGTGGGAAGACTATTGTGTTCGGTGGAGATTTTAGGCAAGTCCTTCCCGTTGTTCGAAAGGGGTCGAGGGCACAGATTGTTGATGCATCGTTGCGGAGGTCGTACCTTTGGGATTCGATGAGGCACTTAAAGCTGGTTCGCAACATGCGCGCAAAGAGTGACCCATGGTTTACGGACTATCTATTGCGGATCGGTTGTGGTACAGAGGAAGTTAATGTTGATGGGGATGTACGCCTTCCAGACGAGATCTGTGTGCCATACACTAGGTCATCACAACACGACCTTGATAAATTGATCGAATGCATCTTCCCACGTCTTGATGATAACTTGCTAAACACAAGCTATATCACCTCAAGAGCCATATTGTCTACACGCAACGACTGGGTGGATGAGATCAATATGAAGATGATAGACAGATTCCGAGGTGGGGAGGTCATGTATCATAGTTTTGACGCCGCTATAGACGATCCACGTAACTACTACCCCTCCGAGTTCCTTAACACTTTAACCCCCAACGGGCTACCCCCGCATGTTTTAAAGCTTAAGATCGGTTGCCCAATCATACTACTTCATAACATCGACCCAGCTAACGGGCTTTGCAATGGAGCAAGGTTGGTGGTTCGGGGGTTTCGAAGAAATACCATCGACGCAGAAATCGTAGTGGGACAACATGCTGGAAAAAGGGTTTTCTTACCTCGTATACCATTATGCCCCTCCGATGATGAGATGTTCCCGTTCCAGTTTAAGCGCAAACAGTTTCCTGTTAGGCTCAGCTTTGCCATGACTGTCAACAAAGCACAAGGGCAGACTATCCCTAATGTCGGCGTGTATTTGCGCGAGCCGGTGTTCTCACATGGTCAGCTCTATGTTGCTCTATCCAGAGCCACCGCCAGATCGAACGTAAAGGTCATCGCATTGCCTCCTAATAGGGTGGATCAAGACAATGATGAAGAAAAGAAAACTAAACTGGTTGATAAGATGGATAAAAAATGTACCAGAAAGAATAAGAAGAAATGGTCAAAGATAGATGAAAAGAAAACTTCTGCGCCATACATAGGCACGTTCACAAAGAACATTGTATACAATGAGGTTCTTACAACATAGAAGAGGTCATTTCATATTTTTTTTATTCTTCATGTTAGTGTTCCTATTATGTGTATTTGTGTGATATGCTCGTATTGATTTTGTATTATTCTTGTTTTATCTTTTTTATATTGCACTATAAATAGAGTTTGTTGTCCGTAGCAACGCACGGGCACGTTACCTAGTTGTATTAGAAAGAAGAAGGCTCCGCTAGCCACTGTAGCTACTTATTAACTGTTATCGAACATTAAACCGCCGGCAATATACATATTATGTTCATTCAGCAAACCTTGGGGATCTCTGACCAGTATAATATGGCGCACACCAACTATATTTTTACATCACGTTCAATACGAGCTGAGGGACAAAACACGAAGATGGATTATATAGTCCCACTGGTGACATGAGCTGAGGTCGATTACTCGGGAGGACAGGGCCCGAGCTTCGGCTGCTTGGAATTATGCGTGCAGTTGGAGCGCCCGGCGCCCTTCCCTTCTGCCACCGCCGGAATTGACTCGGCGACACGACCGCGGTGGTGGCCATGCCCGGCGCCTGCCTCGCCCTGCAGGCGTGCCGCCGCGGCGACGACGACGCGAGCCGAAGAAGCCACCAAAAGGATCATCAGAAGCGCCGCAGCAGCCGGCTTCGTCTTCCTTGCTTCTTCTTCCATTTCCTCTCTTAGTTGCGTACGAGTACGATCGAGGTATGAAATCGGTCGCTACTGATCAATGGCTGTAGATTGAGAAGCTAAGGTTCGGGCGCCAGGCCATTTATAGGCGTGCAGGGTTGGTAAATTGCAGCGAACTTGCGAGCTCACCGTCCAAGCCGCAACTCCGGTCAAATCGGAGAGTTCCAAGCGAAAATATCGCTGTGGAATCTTGCCAAGTTTTCTTTCTTTCGGCAAAGGAGAAGAAGAATTGTGAGCAGCACGTTCAGTGGTGCGGAGCATCTTTGGTACGCCGTACGCGAAGTTGCCCCACAGTAGTTTTTTTCAATTATATTTTAGATGGCAAGTTCATAGCAAGTCAAGGTTGCTTAAAAAAAATAGTTGCAGGCTACATATAGTTTAGGGCATGTTTGATAGAGCTCTGTCTAATTTCGATTCTCTATAGGAGCCGATTCTATGAGAGAAGTAATTTATAGCTAAAAGTGATTCTCTTAAATTCTCTAGCATAAACTCTCAAAATCAGGACGTAAAATCACTTCACAGGATCAGGAGAAAGCTATTTTTCAGCTCTCAACCTCTTAGCATTTCTGAGAATCACTCCACATAATCAATAGAGAATCGCTTTTCTCCAAAAAATCGTTTGGTAAAGCTCCTGCTGAATTCATCATAGAATCAGCTTTGAGAGCTATGCCAAACAAGTCTTTAATAGGAAGCAAACATTCTTATGCACGCTTATTCATAGCTACAAGTGGAATTGAAGCGAAAGACGTCTCAAAGTTTTTCTTGACTACTTCATGTCACGTCGACAATAATTTACGGTAACTTCACGATGAAAGTGCTGGATTTGAAATTACTCGAGATGAAAAGATTCTCAACTATTTTTTTATCAAATATACCGGTATTTGGTGATTTGGTGCCGGCAGTCCACCTGAAGTATTCTCATGGTGGTAGATTGTTTGGATGGATCGTCTCACCTACAGCTAGATGGTTGAACATAGGAACACAGAGAATTATCTACCAGATTGGTATATACTCGGGGTTTGTATTCCCAGCATATAGCGTATAAAATATGGTTTAGGTTTTTTGTGGAGTTGGATAGACCCATCTTAAGTGTCCGAGGGTTATATATATTCCCCCCAAAATGCTTACGCTTGTTTTCAGCATGGACCATTTCTATGCCTATAGAAAGCATAAACTTAATCTAGTTCTTAATTGAATGAGTTATTTTGAAAACTTATTTTAAACATAATTCCTTGAGAAATTGAACAAGAAAAACTTATGATGGTACCTCCTACGTTGCTAACATTTACATGATGTGTATGTATCGATTCTTTCTCACCACATAACAAAGGCTGAGTTCCACACAAAAAATTATTGAATATTTGTACAAAACCTAGTTATGAATTGAACAAGTTGTTTTGAAGAGTTATTTTGAACACAATTCCTAGAGAAGTTGAACAATGAAAAACTCATGTATATATATGTTAATTTGAAAAAAGAGTAAATTTCACCGGCGGTCCTTAAACTTGTCCCGAGTTCTCATCCCGGTCCTGGTATTCTTAAAATGCACATAATGGTCCTCAAACTTGTTCTGCACTCTCATCCCGGTCCTTAAACTTTTCTCCACATCCCATTCCGGTCCCAGTACTCTCCAAATGCATATGAGAGTCCTTAAACTTGTTCCGTACTCTCATCTCCGTCCTTAAACCTGTCTTTCCCTCTCATCCAAGTCGGTATGCTACCAAAATTTATTGATTTATTAATGAAATATTTGCTAATTCTTTCAAACTTTTAGGATTTCAAACAAATTTGAACCTCACAAAAAATTGATAAAAAAAGTCATGGAGAAATCATCATAAACACATTGGTATCCAAGAACCTTGGTACAAGATTTTGTGAATTTTAGGTTTCTAATTCTAATACAATTATTAAATAACTGATTTGATTTTTGAGATTAATATGGCTGTGAAAATCATTTAATTTGGTTATTTTAAATGGTTGTTTTAGAAAATAAAATTTTGTCTCCCGGTTATTTTAGAGATTTTTATATTAAACACTCCATTTGTGATGGTAACTACCTTTTATTTTTTGTGTCACTTTTGAGTGGGATTCGAACTTGATTTGAAATCCTAAAAGTTGAAACATTTCATAAAAGTATTTTTTCTAAATAATTGAATGTATTTTTAAAATATATTGGTCTGGATGAGAGCAGGACAAGTTTAAGGACTAGGATAGCGTGGGACAAGTTAAGGGACTAGAATGAGAGTGTGGGACAATTTTAAGGACCATTGTGTGCATTTTGAGAGTATAGGACTGGGATGAGAACTTGAGACAAGTTTAAGGACCGGGATAAGAGCACGGAACGGGTTTTAAGGAACCGTTATGTGCATTTTGAGAATACAGGGATGACAAGCTAGGGTCCAGCTGGTGGTCGTGTAGTGGTAAATTGCTGCCGAACTGGCTGTGATCGGTGCGGGTGGCGTTTGATCGGATGTGGCCAAATCAGATTATTGTAGTTGTAGGTAACATTATTTCAACTCTAAACGCCTGCCGATTACGGGCAAGGCAAGTGTATAATACTAGTTAGTAGTAACACCCTTTCTCACAATAAAAAGTAGTAACACTCCGATTGCGCACAGATATAGTCAACATTTTTTGGGTTGGTGTAGTGTCGGAATGAGCCAGTGGCTCAGTGCCGCCGTAGTTGCGGTGTAGCAGGATGCGGACGGCAACCAAGCAACCTCATAGTTTATGCTAAACATTTCAGTTTGTGCAATGTTTTAAGGAATGAGCTTTAGATTGTGCTCATGTGCTGAGTAGTTCCACCACCTGAGCTCCATGTAGGATGGATAACGAGCTGCTAGCTAGTCTAATCCTTTGTACCTTTATTTAAAATATTTTATTTTATTTTATTTATCATAGTCTCTTGTATCATTTGAGACGCAACTTCATACTGAGCCTAACGAACGAAAGCAGAAATTGAACTTTATTCAAGATCAGCTAATCTTGACTTTTCTTTTTGAAAAAAAATGTAATCGGAGCCACTGCGCCCAGCTCAACAAGCCTTTTGTCTAATTCTACTCCATGTATTGTTCAATGACCATGCACTATCATGTCTACGGACTCATATATTATTTCTTTTTACCTCGGAGCGTCGTTTATCCAAGAAAAAAATGCAGGTTAAATCTTAAAATAAATTAAAAAAATACAAACGATACAACTGCTGAGTCGAAAACTCAAACCCATTGCATAGTTCCACCACAAAAAACTTTAGCAATTGATCTACAATCAGTTCACAGCTATAGACTAATTATTGTCTCAGTGTGTATATACATCCATAATTAATCTGTTCTGGTCCAATACCAAATTTGTACTGACGTACATGACATAAACACCAAGCGAATGTATGTATGTATGTATATTTATAACTCCTGGCTGTTCACAACAACAATCAGAGGAGCACAATTATACATGATTTGTACGTAGTAGCAGTACTTGATTTTTCCAAACATAATTATTTCGCTCGCTGGCAGATGTTTCTTAATTGATCATATTATATATATACTACCTATATAATGCATCAAGAAACGTATAGAAATATCTGACTACTAGTACTGACCAATTTATAGTATCTTAACCATGCGTGTACAAGATGGACGGACGTACGTACACCCTCGCACGTACGTATACTGGGTTTATTTTAGCTGAAGCTGCAGCTAGCCCAACTTAAGGAGGGCACGGCCCGGATCTCGGCTTACTAGCATCGTGCGTGCAGTCGGAGGGCGAGGCCGCGGCCTTGCCTCGCGATGCCGTCGCAACGGACTCCGCAGCTAATAAGCCACGGTGGCCGCCATAGCCATCCCCATCACTACCTCCTCCCCGCTGCATGCCGCGCGCCGCCACGACGCCATGAACAGAAGCCGAAAGGATCAGAAGCGCCGCCGCCAACATCACCTTCTTCTCCTCTACTCCATTCATCGCGTCCGCGACCGTGAGTGTATGTTTGGTCTACAAAACAGAGACTATATATCTTTGTTGGCTCGGGGTGTGGCCCTTTTATAGCCCTAGTTCGCGAGAAGCGCGCAGCTCGCTCGCGCGTGCCGAGAAAATATGCGAGCGGTCGCTCTCGTGCAAAGTTGACGTGGTGTGACGGCAGTCGGCCGGCGCTGGCTAGTAGTCGCAGTACGTGCAATGCGTGCCGGCAACTAAGGACGAAGCTAGAGAAAAGTAAAGAGAATGCGGCGCTTCATTAATTGTATAATGTTTAAAAACATACGGTGAAAACTTAGAAGTTATAATAACTAGATTTTGATGGGTTTCTGTGGGTGCCGCTGCACCCACAACATACAAAGTAGCTCGCACCAATGACAATAACCAAGCGAGATACCAAATATATATAACGTATAGTATGGACAAATGAGGATAGATAGTCGAATAAGTAAGACCAACTTGCACGTACTTTTGCATACACTGAATCTTCGTGACAACTTGGTATCTCCCCATATATATTGGCCACGATAGACTTCTTCCCACACATCACACTTAAAAAAGAAATACGCGAAAGAGCACTCAAATAGAGAACGTATGTAGGTGGTTATTTCAGGTGTAGATATACTATATATATACTCCTTCCTTTTAGTTGCACATATATTTTCTTAAATTGTTTTTTATAGTATATGTTTTCAATAGTACGTGCCACAGAACGGCCTAGTACCGTCTGTACGCGGTTCGTAATATAGAATCAATTATACAAATTTATATCCACCGTCAGTTCTAAAGCCCCGGAGCCACGCAGATGGTTTGTAAACCTCTCATCATATCGGCCAATTGTACAATACTCAATTTGACATGATACTTGACAACCTAAAACGGATGGTATTGGCTTCTTTTTGAACCGATGCTAAAGGTATGTTATGTAGTAGTAGCATGCTAGCAAAAAGAAAAGGGGTGTCTGTGAGTCTCAAAGGCATTATTATATGTTTTTTCCCATGCACACAGAAACCATTATTTTGTTCTGATAACCACCCTTCTAAATACATGCAATAAATTAATTTGTACGTACATGGGGATCTGGTTTTTGACAGGACGGAGAGATACTATTCTCTACACATTGGTGGTAATGCATACCGCATCACGCCATCAGCGCTCAAGAAAATTAAAGAGAACCCCGATCCTATGGATCTTCCTTTAGATGAGTTAGTTTGGAATGTAGTTGAAACTTTTGTACTATATATGGGTACCCGCAAAAAATTTTGTACTATGGGAGTGCATGTGCGCACGCCGCGTGTGCCGATGAGTTCCCCCTACCATTCTTTCTTAGGAGAATATACTAGCGTTGGGAAAGGAAGTATATACATATAGTCCGGCCACCACCCACTCAAGCTAGCGTGTTGGTATGTAAAGGTGTAAAGCTATAATGAACGATGCATCTGCGCTCGGCGTTAATCTTGACATCTTATTTAACAATCTCAGTGGAGACATCCATGCATGAGAGATGTCGTTGTCTTTAGAGTTGACAGTTACAGGACTCCGTCACCAGCCGCCCAAAGAATGTCTTCTGTATTGAAAATGCGTGCCGCATATATACATATGCCTCAGTGTGGACAAATTTACCAAAGTTTACAGGCTTTTTGGTTATTTTTTCTCTTTTTAGCCTGTGCGATCTGTTATCTGTAGCTGTGTGAGGCGCGCTGTAGCGCGTGTCCACTCTTCCCGCACTGAATGATTTCGCCGCATGTTCTCGAGGTCTTGGCTGATCTCGACAAAGAACGGTGCAACACAGATGCCCTGTGTATCCCGTGTTGGCTCAAACGAGATTTTCTAGAATAATTAAATCAGGAAGCATAAAAGATGATGATTATTTATTAAAACAAGATTAACTTAAGTCTATCATGGATACATCGAGCAACGAAACCCCAAGTAGTATAACACTACAATAACTAAAAGCAATAAGACAAACAGCGCCGGTTCAAACAGCAAACCTAACAATGCGTCAATGCAAACCATTCAACAAGTAAGCACAACGACCGAACTAAAGCTACAAGCACGCCCATTTTAATTTAGCGCCACAACAGGTCAACAGTCGGCTCTGCACCATGCGACCCTTATCGCATTGCATGGAAACGTGGTAAGTTACAAATACCGTACCCCATAAACAGTAACGAACGCCAACCATACATATATGTTATTATTAGTAAGTTTGTTTAGATGAGTGAGCTAGGGTTAGTTATATAGATAGATGAGGCTGGCTTGGCCCTTCTGGGCCTTCTTGGTAGGGTTGGATATCGACCTGGCTCAGCTCGGTCCAGCTCGAGCTAGCTCGTTAACGAAGCGAGCTAGAGAAGCAGCTCGGTTTGGCTAGTTTGCTAGCTCGAGCTGGCTCGATTAGCTCGCGAGCCAGCTCGTTTATCATTAGCACACGTGCATTTCTCATAAAAAATATTTATGACACACTGAAATAAAAAAAATAATTGTTATATATATATATTCAAGCTCAAAAACCAGATAGAAGTAAGGGCTAGTTAGATCCATACCATTATAATTTTCACAGTTTGAAAATGTGACATCGGTGTGTCACTGACAGGTGGGGGCTACCTTAGTCACTGACAATGTCATTTTTCTAATTTTCAAAAATTATAATGGCACGAGAGGAATTAATCCTAGAAGGGTAATAGTAGTTCACAACATAAATTATTATAATTATATAGCATATTTATGTCCACCACAATTCACCATTCAAGAATCAGAACATTGCACAAACAAACTACATGCTGTGCTATAGGCTCTGGCTTCACCATTCACGAGATGGCTCGATCTGGCTCGTTAACACACCGAGGTAAAACCTTAGCTCAGCTCGCTAAAACGAGCTGAGCCGAACCGAGCCACTAAGAGCCGAGTCAAGCAAGCTACCGAACCACGAGTTTTTTGTCTAGCCCTACTTCTTGGACTTGTATGGGAGAAGTTTACTGGCCACTTTGTATATAATTTTATTCATTTGTTTTTCGGTAAAACAACCCCTAAAATTGAATTAAGTGTTAGTAAAAAAATCAATTTCTCTTAGTTCGGTTTCGGCCTTAGTTAAGTCAGTTCAGTTTTGAAAACCTGTAATGCTGCAGAGTGCAGTTTGTGTTCCTTGCTAGCGCTAAATCAGCCCACACGCAAGTCATCCCATGAGGCATGACCATCTCCACGTCCTTATTGATGGCAACTAGACATACTAATCACGAATTACAAGCGACATCAGTTGTAGATTATTCTTAGAGTATTCTATCCAAGGTTATCAATCCGTAGATCGGCAACGAATTGGATAAGACTTTCTTCCTTTATAAACGAAACTACTCCGAATAAAAAGGTAAACAACATGAATGAGATAAAGGAGAGTCATCCCTACAAAAAAAGGCGGCTCCAGCCTATCGTCTTCTTGTTTTAGCTCCGGCCAAAGCGGTAATTAACCAATCACTTGCACCTTGATAAAGAGTCATCCCTAAAATGGAAGCTCACAAGCGGGCTACTTTCTCATTGTCGCCGTTGCGAGGTGTCTATTTACGTCTAAGATTTACTGAAAGCTTTACGTCAAACAATAACAAGCCCTTTTCCCGAAGCTCCTCCTTCTGATAGCTGCTGCAACAAATCCCACGATACTCGTCTTCGATGCTATAACACTACATGTTCATTCGACCTTTTCCCTCCCGTATGTTGTCACAACACGAGGGCAATCACCCATAGACTTCCCGCACACTAATATGATATATCCGCAAGGTATAGATTAATCACCATTACATCTATTCCTATTAAGAACATATGGTAGCTATACATATGAATAAGCACGAATCATAGTAGCTCAAAGTAAAGGCAAGACCAAATTAGTATCACCATCATGTTTACATAGCCATGATGAATGCAAGGTTTGGCTCTGGAACTTCGCCATGGATTCGGCACACAGAGACAACCATGGCGACTAGGGTCTAGCATAATTCATCTTCTAGATAACTTTAAAGATTGTAGTGGCCCTTGGCTTCCTATGGTGTGTGTCCCTTGGTTTTGTCAAGTTCTTATGGATTGATTTGAATGCCGACGGAGAAGAGGGTATTTCGAGTTGTTGAGGTCGGTTCAGGTGCCTTCTGGACAAAATATCTGCATGGGAACTCTAGGATTTTTGTAGACCTCTTGCTGTAGAAATTGGAGCTCATTTGGGCCCAAAAATGGGATAGGCTAATTGGTCTACACAACCCGGGCCGATCAGCCCAATCCCTATAGGCTTTAAATTTTGGGGCACTCCACACAAAAGTTGTAGATCTTTTCAAGCTATGTAGGTTTGATTCAGATGAAGAAGATATGGCCTATGCAAGTTCAACCTGAGCCTACCGGTCTAATGTTTATGTTTGTGTCTTTCATTATCTAATATCCAGACCCAAATCTAACTTGCACAAGAGTCCATTGTTTATGTCATATTTTTTTATCCAAAACATGGCACATATCTGAAAATGAGGTTCTTTTATACACCAAGCGGCTAGTTAATATAAGAAAGTAGTCCTAAAATACCACTTAAAGAGTACCAAAAGGTGTCATTAATGAATGCCAATAGTCATTCGTTGGTTGACTCGTTGCTTCGTCGTTGCCACTCGCCAAGGCTAGCTCCCATTATTGGGTAACTGCTTTGACTAAGAAAACGATGGTTCTTGGACCACTTATGTGCCCACAATCTGTAGGCCAAAGACAAATTATTTGGCTTGATCCTAGGTCAAATTGTGCATGCAAGAGGGACCCGGCACCTATTGATGAAATTAGCGAATGAATCGCTCTATATCCCTACCGATCATAGGAACAAACGTGGCCTTTAGGCCAAGACAGCCGCTGGATGAGTTGATGGGAAAGCTTACATGGAGGCAAAGGGCTTTGCGGATGTATCTCCCTGCGGCCCGACCCTCACTCATATGTCAAGATTCAAAGATCGCTCCAACCATGAACGAGCTGTCGCGACAGCAACGTTGGACGTTGCCCCAGATGACGACACCGATCGAGACAACGCTGCCAGATTGCTGGGCTATGATGGCGGCGCCAATGAAAACGACGCAAATGCAGTTGGGCCCTGACGCGCGTGCTTTTCACATCATGGCCGAGCACTGTTTTGGTTCCGTCTGCGGCCCAACCTCTCTTCTACTTCTGGCCTTCCTAAGATAAGGCCCAGCCCATCCGCCCCACCAGCCCGGTCGCCGCAGGAGTTTTTTTCTTGCAGAGCCGCCGCCGAATCATCATACAGCACCGGCGGCCGGCCTGTTGTCAGCAATGTCCGCACGCAAAGAATTCGTCATCTGGCATGCCGCCCGGGCGCTTGCCTAAACTGCGGCGTAGAGCGTCGTCCGTCGCTCATGGCAGAGCGGGAGGGGCCGGATCGTAAGAGCATATTCTCATTCCGACTTTCGAGGCTGCCCGGCTGGCTGGCAGCATGGTCCGAGGTCAGTGGCATATACCCGCTGATCTGGCACTTGCACTTTACTGTAGTACTCCCTAGCTCTCATGCTAGCTAGGCGCCCTAGCTCTCTACAAGACTGCTGCTCTATGTACAACTCCGTGGTCCGCGGTCTGAACTGCTCAGCCTCAGGACGAAAGGCCGAAGGGTGGAACGCGCGTTATTAGCAGCAACACGCTGGTTAGGGCCCGATGCTCACATAGATCTTCTCAAGTCTTGGACGAGCATTTAAATTTGATTGAAACAATGGTCGGTGGCGAGTACCAGTAGCATACCGGTTTGAATGCGGAACATTGACAACTACATGCTAATCAACCTGCAATACTCACCGATATCTATTTTATTGTACGGGCCATCGAACTATCGAAGTGAAAAAAAACGACGAGCAAATAGGGCAACTACATTGACCCTCGATCAGGTCGCTTAGCTGGCTGACTACAGTTAACAATGACGCTGCCCCCCACCAGCACGGCCAGCGACGTCTGCCCACTGTTGACGTACAAATCATCCTAATCCTCCGAGTCGTCATCGGTGTGGTGACATCGAGGAGCAGTCCTGATTTGGATCTCGGAGCATTACCCCATCCGTAGAATCTCAATGATTTGCGCCTCAATCTGTACCTGTGTCCTATGGCCACTGCTAATGATCGTTCACTTGCAGTACTGGCAAACTTGCTTCTTCCATTCGGATCGCGCCGGTGACAGTACGTACTGGGTGCATCTGGAATCTGTTACTCTGGTTCATCCAAGGTCACTCTCAATTCAGTCAGGCCTGATGAGCAGATCAATCCGTGATGAGTTATTAGGTCACTGTCTCTCATTCAGCAACTAGCAGTCTAACCCTACTGCCATATGGGCCTACTACTACGAGCTCCATCCTGTAACCCAAAGATGGGGCGCATCGAGTACAGCCAGAAGGCAGCCATCTAGCTTTTGATGCTTCGCCTAGCTTCCTTTTGCTCATCTGTGTGCGCACCGTCCAGTTGTAAGTAGAAGAACGGCCGGTGCAGCTTTTCCATGATGGCCGAAAGGAAAAGATGAGAGGATTCATGAGTTAGTCTTTTGCAATGTTTCATTAGCCAGTGCACCAACTGGACGTAGCGCCATACCGAACTGAACTTACTTGTCACTACTTTTCTTTTAATTGTCACTACTTGGGATGCTGTGATTTGTTCATATTTTCCTGCTTGGACACTTTATTTTCGTGTTTTTATTCTAAAAGTTCTGATAACCGCTACCAGATTTAAAATATCTTCTGACTGGTTTTTTACAATAAAAAACCAGTCAAAAGATATTGTTGCGAAAAGTTTTGACTTTTCGTGTTTTATTGTTGACCGTTATTTTCCTTCTTTAGAATTTTACTCAACTATACCAAAGTTTTTTTCTCAACCTAATTAAGACATTTTGTAAGAATTGTTTGCCAAGTGGTTGGCGGTTCTTTTGGGTCAGTAAATATTGATTGCTAGGTATTTTCCGTTCATCTGAAGGGGTTTGGACGCTAATCGGATACTAAAATTAGGATATTTGAAGGGGTTTAGATTTATCTATATCTAAATCCATATATTAAATGTACAATACCAGATCTTAATACAAATATTTGATATGGATATGAGATAAATATCTGAACATTTTATTGGATAATAGCCAACTAATCCAATATCAGGTTTGGATAATTGGGTCTTCCATCCCAATTCTAAAAAGTCCAAAATTAAGCAAAAAACTAAAGTTAATATTTTATCATAGAAATTACTAAGTTAGAATATATCTAAAATGTAAAAAAATTAAAAATTTAACTTCATTAGAGTCCTCTAAAATTTGGTAATAAAACTAAATATAAATTTCACATGCACCTTAAATATGAAAATTATTTTAACTTCAAGTTTTCTATAAAATTTTAGGAGTTTATTTCAAAAAATATTTGATTTTAATGCATAATTCTGGCTTACAAAAGTATAATGTGATAAAGTGGATCAATCACATGTATTTGTTGCTTTTACTCAATATTTGCAAAATATCTATCTAGCTCACTGCATATTCAATTAGTATATGTCTCTGACACATCTCATACTATCCATTCTTGAATCTATGCCTGAGAAAAAATAACTAACTGCATTTATATCCAATATACTCGTATGTTCCAATTTATTGTGATCCCTATAGGTTAGAAATCTGTTTTCATCCACGGGAAACAATCGAAAATATTTGAATATCTTGTAGTGAATAGCACGTGTGAATTTATTTTTTAAGAAGTGAACAACATATTATTTTGTGACTATGTGGATCCCGTACATAATTGTGTGCATACTTACTTCGGTTTGATTTTTGACTACTCCATATTATGCCATTCATCAAACCTGAGCTGCCTGCTTTCATGTATGAACTAAATCGATCTAGGCGAGCAAAGATCAGGTTTTTCCCAAAAACAGACAATGGACACAAGCTGAGACGTTGCCATCGCTCTCAAGTCTCAACTGAGCTACGCTGGCAAGCATACCTGCTTTCATGTACGAGGCAAATCAATCTAGACCAGCAAGGCATCAGCTTTCTCCCAAATACCTAAAGCCAATCAACTAAGCATAATCACATCAGCTATGGGCCCAGTTGCAGCCAGGGATAATAAGCAATTAATCAAGCATACTTGCACCCTCTTTGTGGACACCAAGCGCCTTTATATACCCATCACTCCTCTCCCCCTCACGCACCTCCCCTTCTCCACTGAAAACCTCAAAGGGCGTAGCGCGCGGTCAGTGGTCGCCTCGCCGCCACGCACCCACCCTCCTCCCCCCGGCGCTCTGCCACTCGGCCATGCTTCCGAGGCCGAGCCGGAGAAGCATCTTCCACCTCGGGGAGGAGGGTGGCGACGACCACGACCACCGCCGCGGCGCCGACGAGCATGCCAAGAGCATCGATGATGCTACTCGCCACCACCAAGGGCGCCGAGACCACGGGCGGCAACGGCGGAAGCGAGACGCCGCCGTCGAGGCGGCCGGCGTCGGGCTGCAGATCATCCTGGTCCAGCACCGCCACCACACGCGAGCGCTGTCGCACTCCCACATCGTCATGAAGCAGGTGGTCTTGCCGACGGCGGCGCGCCACTTCAGCAGCTTCCTGAGGGCCTGCTCCCTCTGCCGGAGGGAGCTCAGCCCCAACAAGGACGTGTACATGTACAGGTACGGTGCAATTCACCGGCAGACTAACAAGCTTCGAGATATCTGAACTGAAGCAAAATTGCTTGTGTTGGCTTGCCGTCTAATTGTTGCACGTATTGGCTTGAGCAGAGGTGACCAGGGATTCTGCAGCGAGGAGTGCCGGCGGCAGCAGATGTTGATAGACGAGGCGAGGGAGCACGAGGCCATGATCAAGAGGGAGCGCACGCGGCGAGGCTTGCCTCATCCTCTCCACCACGGTCCACGGCCGGCAGCGACGGCGGCGATACGCGGCGCGCCAAGGAGACTAGTTGCGTTAGCCTACTAGCTAGGCTAGTATCTGGGGCCGGCCGATGCATAGAGATAGAGAGATGGCCACGTACTACTCTTTTGTATACTGGTGATGGTATGATATCGATCCTTGCTTTCAGAGGAGAGACACGGGAGAAGAATTTGTAAATCGAGGTGCAAAATTAAAGTTTAACGGAGAATACAGGGGAGAACCGCGGCTATTCTATCCTGCTGAAGTCGAAAGAACTGCCGTGACTAGCTGTTTGTGTGTAAACTGGGATATGCAGTTATCCTGTGCCAGTTGCAAGCCTGCCTGTGCAGCTTCTATCACTATGTAACTTGCTATTGCTTGGTATGTTTGAGCAATTATCAGGTCTTAAAATCAATTTTCACAAGAGCAAAATATTTTGTTTGAGACAAGCGAAAGAGTTTGAGGCGACCTATTCCCGACTTTTTGGGTGTAAATTAGGGTCCTACCCTTTTCGCTACCTAGGAATTCCAATGCATTATAGGAAGTTGAATAACAAAGATTGGAATAAGATAGAAAAGAGACTAGAGAAAAGATTAAGTGGGTGGAAAGGAAAATTGCTATATGTTGGAGGGAGATTAGTGCTGATTAACTCAATATTGTCCGGCTTGCCCATGTTTATGCCATCTTTTTTTGAGGTCCCGAGGTGAGTCCTTTAGATCAAGGTTCTTCTGGCAATATGAGCAGCACAGGAAAATACAGACTAGCCAAGTAGGATGTGTTATGCCAACCAAAAGACCAAGGTAGTTTGGGAATTATGAACCTGGATATCTAGAATAGATGCCTTCTAAGTAAATGATTGTTTAAACTATGCAGTGACCAAGGGGTGTGGCAGGATCTAACTAGAAATAAATATATTAAGAACAATCTATTGGGGCGAGTGCATAAAAATCAGGGGATTCTCAGTTTTGGACAGGGCTGATGGGCGTTAAGGAGGATTTCCTCAAATTAGGATCTTTCAAGGTGCTCTCAGGAGCCCAAACTAGATTCCGGGAGGATTCTTGGTTGGGAGGTCAAACTTTAAAAATTGAAGTATCCTAATTTATATAATATTGTTCGAAGGAAGCGTGCTACTGTTCCGAATGTTCTTAGCACAATTCCTCTAAATGTCTCTTTTAGGAGATCATTGGTGGGGAATAAACTAGAGGAATGGTACAACTTAGTGGCTGACATTTCATGTGTCGATCTACAAGGGGGACGGGATGTGTTCCTTTAGGCGCTATACAAGAATAGTTTTTTCTATGTTCGATCAATGTATAAATATTTGGTCAATAATGGTGTAAATGTCTCACAAGAGATTTGGCAAATGAAAATACCATTAAGATTAAGATCTTTATGTGGTATTTAAAGAAATGGGTTATTATAACTGAGGATAATCTGAAATGGGGATAAACATTACAGCTTTTGTAGCTCATTAGAGTCAATTAATCATCTTTTCATTAATTATTATTATGCCAAATTTTTATGGCCAACGACACATGTAGTATTTGAAATTCCTCCCCCAGCTAGTTTTGATCATCTTTTTGGCAGCTGAATAAAACAAGGGGGACAGAAACCAAATCTATATTCATTGACAGGAGCTGCAGCTTTATGTTGGGCAATATGGATTACACGGAACGAAGTGGTGTTTGATAAATGTCAACCTAAAACCTTTTTGTAGGTATTATTCAGGAAACATACCGGCTCCGGTGGTGGGCTAAGTTGTAACGAAGTGAATCTAATCAAGAGATCGTGATCGCGGTATGTCGATGTTTAGAGATGGCGGCTCTTCGTTTTTTTACTTTTAATGGATGGTCCTTTGATCTTAGGATTGGCTTTTGAGTCATGTTTTGTTTGGTCACAAACTTGAGGTGTTGTACCATGAGGGTACGTTTTATAATAATGGTCTGATCTTTTTTGTTTGCAAAAAAGTGAAGCCGGATAATTTATTTCTATTATCTAAAAAAATGTAACTTGCTCTCGTCACATTTCGGGTCTAAATCAAATGGAAAGAAGTGAAGAATAGATGAATTCATACTGAACTTGATTCCTCTTGACTCAACTGTTTTAGCCGTCCTTTTTCGACAAAAGAAAACTTTTTAATCGAACTCGTGGAACCGTTGTGCACACAAATACTGATGAACCACGGTGTGCCGGAATTGATGCCGCAAGGAATAAGTGGGGAGACGAAAGAATGATGCCCTGGCATCTAGCACCTTGATGGGGAGACAAACGGCATCCAAATGGAATCTTCCATACATGGGGCTGTAAAACAGTTACCAATTTCCAAGCAGCTGGAACAAGGACTATGAAACAGGAACCAAGGAACTAGGATAGCGGTTGCTTCCTGATGAATTCGGTCACTCATTATTGTTTTTGACGCGTGTTAGTATCATATCTTTATTAGATAATAGATGGATATTCTGGCTTCAACCTCCTCGTAAAAAAGAAATTAGTCCATAATTATTAAACATAGTAGCCGAGCGCTACAAAACTAAAATAAAGTCTAATGTTCTTATGATAAACGTCAATAACCAATCTTAAAACTAAGGGACCATCTACGAGAGCCGAAGAAATACACTGCTGACACCTCCAACGTCTTGTCCTCCTGTTTGTTTGGCTTATCAACCACCAGCCAGCAATACTTTTCTCTCAAAACAAATCAGCCAGCAATACTTTTCTCTCAGAATAAATCAGCACCAGCCACCAGCCAAACGAACAGGACGGCTTAGAACCAAAGTTAATGCGTTCTTCTGAACAGTAATGGGTGGCCCATATAAGCTCATACTTTTCGGAATTTACTTTAATAATTAATGGCTTTGTTTTTGCAGTGGTAGACGAATGTACATCGGCAACTAGACATCTATGATGACTTTATTAATCTGAAACATTTATCAGTCCTTGCAGAGGTAATTTCATGATTTGCTGGATAGGGATAGATGTGCATATGGGTATAACTGTATATTAATAGGAGTAAATATGCGCGTGTATATGAATATCCTTTATTTGTACTTTTTTGAAAAGAATATCTATCAAGAACTATAATTCTAATAATCTATCAACAAGCATTATCATATCCACTCCTCTCTTTTTTGTTACTACAGAGGACCCACCACCGTACCTAGCTAGCAAAAGAATGTCCTTTTTGCACTCTTGCTTGGGCTAATAGCTGGGCCTGCCCTACTACCTGACTGCTTGCTTGGTAGGCTTTGCATATATGCCGAATGCCATGCGTTGACAAAAGCGGCTCTCTCATGGCTGCTTTCACGTATGAGCATTTCTACCGGTAATCGAAAAAAGAAGAGAGCAATGGTCACACATGTCCCCATAGTGCTGATGTATGAACGTTATCTTGATAGGTTTCTTAAAGTTTTTTTTCTTTCCTGAAACACTTTATCGCAATGCCGTTGTTGGAGACGACGCAGCAGCTTAGCTGCAGCCTCGCACTCATTTGTCTCGCATATTCAAGCGAAGCGATGAACCTTTTTATAAGCGACTCATGCATTAGTCGCAGCACGGAGGATGGATTGTGTGCCAATCATTGGTGAGGGGTGAGAGACCAAACTTTTCGATAGATATAAGCATGTTTAGAGAAAGAACGCCGCTTTATTCATACTCTGCTCTAGACATTAGCTATAGGCTGATTAGCCTCGTGGGCCTTGTGGCCATCGGTCCTTGCGTTGTTGTCTTATTGGGATTTTGATGGGAAAAGTCTGTTTTACCTCCCTGGACATTAAGCCGAATCAGCATTCCTCCCTAGACTCGAAAACCGGGTGAACTACCTCCCTCAACTTTTAAAACCGTTCACTTGCCTCCTTATCGTGGTTTTAAGCGGTTTTTAAGGTGGTTTTGCCCTTTTCAATTGAAAATAAATCTTGTAAATACTTATTAAACCAAAAAAATATTTCTAAGCTTCTAAAAATTATGAGAAAAATTCTAGAGATGGATTGAGAAGCAAAAAATCTAAATAAAATATTTAAAACTAGTGAAAATGACAACAAAATTTTCTAAAATTTAAATTTAATTATAGTAAAATGGAAATATATCCAAAAACTTAAACACACATTAAATTTTCTAAATGTATCTTGAATACTTTTCTCAATAAAAACATAAAATGAAATCAGTATGAATACATACATCGTAAATGCATTCAACCATCATAAATGTAACATATATTAATGTTGAATCCATTTATGCATTTACGATAAGTGTATTCATGTCGGCTTCATCTTATGTTTTTATTGTGGAAAGTATTCAAGATGTAATTATATATAGATTTAAATATTTTAATATATATTTTTTAAATTTTTGTATATATTTTTTGTTTTTCTGGAGCTAAATCTAAATTTTAGAAAATTTTGTAGATATTTTCACTAGTTTAAATATTTTATTTAGATTTCTTGCGTCCCATTCCATCTCTAAATTTTTCTCAAAATTTTTAGATGCCTAGAAATATTTTTCATGGTTTAATATCCTCATTAAGTATTTATAAGATTTATTTTCAATTGAAAAATGTAAAACCATTTTGAAAACTGCTTAAAACCACGGCTAGGAGGTAAAGTGTACGGTTTTGAAAGTTGAGGGAGGTAGTTCACCCAGTTTTCGAGTCTAGGGAGGAATGCTGGACTCGACTTAGTGTCCAGGGAGGTAAAACAGACTTGTTCCACAACGCAAGCCATCTGATGACCCGGCGGGCCGGTTTCGCCGGCGTACTCGGCAGGCAGCCCATGCCGGCCCAACCATATCGTTTCTCGGGTCCCTTCCTTCGCGCGACGCGCCAGAGCGCACCGCCGAGGGCCCAGACTCCGAGGCTTGGTCCGGCGTGGGACGTGGCCGCGCACCGCCCAAGCCGCCGCCAGGTGCCCGCCCGCCGAGCAACCCGAGCGGCTTCTTCAGCCGATCGGCCGGTGCTCTCCTCTCGCTCTCGAAGCAGCGCGCCCATTCCTCCCCGGCTTCGCCCGCCACCGCCCCTTCGCGTCGCCTCCGATCCGATCCCTGACCCCTCTGCCGCCGGCGCGCCATGTCGTACAACAAGGCCCCGTCCATCACCGCCGAGACCATAAACCCCAAGGTGATGATGAGGCTCCCTCCCTCCACCTTTTGCCACACACTTGCAGCACGTCGCCGATATGCAGCCGCGTTCCGATTTAGCTGCAAATCTGTGGTGACACTGACACGCTTGCCCGTTCTTTTGAAGGTCAAGATCTTCAACTACGAACCTTGTGGGGAGATCGTCAGGCACGCCGAGGTAACGTTTCGGCCGGCTCATTTTTTCCACTGCCGAGCCAACGGTCTAGATAAGCATCCGCATAATTATTTCTCTAGGCTTAGTTAGTGCCGTAGTTAATTTTTAGCAAGGAAAACTTGCATTTCAGATATTTAGATCATGCTAATTTGTGATCATCCCTCTCTCACCCCAAGAATGCAAAGATACTCGTTACAAGCTCAAAATATTGTCTTCGTTATGTGTCATTCAGCGGTTACAGCAGCAGATGGATGAAAACCCGGATTCTCTCCCTTTTCCAGAGGTGAATGAAACTCCTGCTCTGCCAGTGCGTGTATCAGTCTAACACCTTGATCAGTCTTTGTGAGCCTTTTGATGCTGTCCCACAGATAATACACTGCAATCTTGGCAACCCCCAGGTTCTTGGTCAGCGACCGATAACCTTTTTTCGTGAGGTTAACATCCTTTTACTCTCCCCCAAACTTTTAGATGCAAAGAATTTACTGGTCATGCCTAAAATTATTTTTGCTTCAGGTTCTCTGTCTGTGTGACAATCCAGCTCTCCTCAGGAAAGACGAAGCTCGTGCCTTATTCAGGTGGCGAAATCTGCCTAGTAGATTCTCTTGCATTTGTCAAGAGCTTCATAAACTGAGCTGTCATAAAAGTACTAACCAAGCTATCTTTGAAGTAATGGATGCATTTTATTTTCACTTCTAGAAGCAAAGCTGATAGGAACTTCTGATCACACAACTATTTCACAGAAACTCTGCTGATACCGTTTCAATCTACTGTTACAGTCCATGTGCTATGAAAAGAGCCCAGAGCATCATTGATTCGTTTCCTGGCAAAGAAGTTGGTGGATATACTGATAGTCGGGTAATCTACTGGAATTAGCACTTTCAGTTGGTGTCAAAGTTTTGAGTTTTAGTGCATGAATGCATCTGCACTCTTAAATCGCAACTTGAAGGATCAGCATGCTACCCAGAAAATGTTGTTTTACATGGTGTCCTACAGTCATAATCAGGCGAGTATATTTTTACTTTTGACTATTATATATGTTACATTGACACTTATTTTGCATGTTCGGGGAGTCAAAAGTCTACGTCAAGCAGTTGCAGATGGGATCACTGGGAGAGATGGTTACCCATCGAAACGGGATGACATTTTTCTGACGGATGGAGTGAGCTCAGCTGTAATACTCTGCATTTCAGATCATGCATGCACAGATGCAAATGATAGTGACCTTTGAAGTAAACTGCAACTTGAATATCTTAAACTGGACTGTTTATTTTCGTCTTTGTGCCTTTTTCAGGTTAACGTCATGATGCAAATACTCATCAGGTCTCATGAAGATGGCATTCTGTGCCCTCTACCTGAATATCCCTTATACTCTGCATCCATTATACTTCATGGTGGAACAACGGTATGCCGCTGTCAAGAAAATAGTGAACCAGCATTTGCAATCAACAGAGGCCTGCCTAAAATTTTCATTCCATCTTAATATAAACTTCCAATCAGATTCATTGCATTTTTCTTGTTGACCAATTTTGCTTCTTAAGTTCGAAGGCAATCATGTGTAACTATGAACTGAAGTACTGAACTGAACCTAGGTGCCATATAATCTTACTGAAGATAGGGGCTGGGGGCTTGAGATTTTTGAAGTCAAGAGGTGTTTAGAGGAGGCTCGTTCAGCTGGCTTGACTGTTAGAGCTATGGTGGTCATAAATCCCGGCAATCCTACTGGACAGGTATGTCACATGATTTTCCTGTTATCTTTTAGGTGTTGCGGTATCTTCCGCGTTAGGTCATAATGTCAAATATAGAAAACAATAAGCAGAAGATTTTTTTTCAGGTTGTTCCTATCAAAGCATGTAATGTGCTAAAATCAGATAATTACCAGATTATCATTGTCTACTCCTCCATCCTTGTAGGTACTGTCCATCACCAACCAGGAAGAGATAGTGGAATTTTGTCGGAAAGAAGGTTTGGTTATACTTGCTGATGAGGTTAGCACCAGATGTCCACATATTCCTTTTGCTTTGTGCCTTTGTCTAATCATATTGCCGTGTTAAGGAAAAATTGGTCCTGCAAATCAGTTACCAAAACATATTTACAGGTATACCAAGAGAATGTCTATGTCAAGAATAAAAAATTCCATTCTTTCAAGAAAGTGGCAAGATCACTTGGGTATGACGAAATGGACCTTACCTTAGTATCATTTCACTCGGTTTCAATGGGTAAGCCTTCTTTCATTTGTATGTAACATGATCTAGATCCTTGCAAGGTCCAACTAGGGGCACTGCTACTAAATTTTTGGCTATTCTCTCATCTTCTGAAGTTGGCAGGATTCTATGGGGAAAGTGGCAGAAGAGGAGGCTACATGGAGATAACTGGTTTTGGAGATGATGTGAAGGATCAGATTTGCAAGGTGGCTTCTGTAACTATTTGCCCCAACATAGCTGGCCAAATTCTTACCAGCCTTGTGATGGATCCGCCTAAGGTCTCAAATTAAAACTAAATCCCCACCATGTTTCCCTTATGTTTTTACTAAATTCGCCCTGTGGCATGCATATGCAGCTAGGAGATGAGTCTTTCGAATCATTTGAGGCTGAGAAGGAAAAAATCCATTCATCTTTCTGGGAGCGCGCCGAGGTATGTGCATCCTTGGCACACATCAACCCGTGCACAAGATCCCCTGTGTCCATGCGTGCCTTCCTCCTGACAATGGCAGGATTCCTTCTTGTCCGTGTAACTGCAGACCCTGGAGAAGGCTTTCAGCAGCCTGGAGGGAGTGAGCTGCAACAAGATAGAGGGCGCTCTGTACTTCTTCCCACGGCTCCACTTGCCCTCGCTCGCCATCAAGGCCGCCAAGTCCAAGGGTGTCTCACCTGACGTTTTCTACACTCACCGCCTGCTTAACGCTACCGGGATCGCTGTCGTGCCCGGCTCTGGGTTCCACAAGGTTAGTTAGATTCCTCCCAGATGATATCACCATTGCTTATCCTCGGTTATTTCATTGCCTGACCTCCTTTGCTGCGACGCAAAGGCCACCGGGACGATCCATATCCGGTGCACGATCTTGCCAGACGAGGACAAGATTGCGGCGGATGATCCCACGACTCAAGGCATGAACGAGTTCCGGGGCTCTGAGCCGTACATGAACGATCTTCGCCGCTGAGGATCTTGATGCTTGGCACGGCTCTACCTTGTGCCGTGGATCTGAATGAAGGTATGGCATGTGGCATGTGTGAACCTCTGTACAAGGGCAGCCAGAGTGGCCTGAGCTCTGGCGATGTGTTAGTGTTCAGTGTGCTTAATTTCAGGTTGAGCTGTGCCCATTTGTACCCACTTGTGCTGTATGGTATGGGGCTATGGCTACCTACCTGTGATTGTGATCTGCCGAAACTGGTGAAAGTTTAGCTGCATGTAGCTCTGTTCAGGGACATGTATAATACTGTGTATTGTAAAATCCTAAGACCACCGGATTTTACCTGAACTGTGCCTTTGCTTTGCACGTTGACCGAGCTGTAGGTTTGTCTTCAGAATGCCGAACATTGCAGACCTTGAAGCCTCGGCAACAGAACTCCTCGAGCCTTGAATGTCACATCGACGATGGTTGACACCAGATTTGAGGTTGCACAAAGTTGTTCAGCTTTTCTCTCAACATTGCCAAAGGGAGCATTCATCTGCAGTTGTTTGCTGAGACACGCTCCTTGCTTCTTCAGTGATGTGCTCCCTGAGATGCAACTTGTGGAATGTTACTGCCTTCTGTAGCTCATCCAAACGGATTCGTAGTTGAGAAAAAGAAACAACAAATCCCAATATGTCAGCTCCAAGTGGGATCTAACCTCGAGGTCCCTGAACCTGAACAACAACGGAAGTCTAAAATAAGCCATGTAAATCCGATGGCCAGTTTGGAAACCAATGGCAGAAATCCACATAACAAATTACAAGGAGATAAAAAAAATGAGATTGAAAGGGGAACAGAAATATCCAAGGGTGGAGCCAGGATTTCGACTTAGGGGGGCCAAATGAATTGACCCCTCGTAAATGTTGAACCCATTTCGTGCCAACGTTACCCGCCTAACTCATATAGAAAAACTATGTTATATATCTATACTTTTCTAATTATACATATATTGGATACTGTCACTGCTTAGACTAATAATACACTTAGGAATTAAAAACAAATTCTCATAATTATTCTTCAAAAATTATAATAAATAGTAAATAATTAAAATCATAATAAGGGAACAAAGCAATTGAGCAATATTCCACATATTAGACTTTAGCTTCCATATTGTAAGAATCAACAATTCAAGACTGTCGAGAAACATATACTGTCCGGAATACAAATTTGTAAAAAAAAAAGTAAATCGTTGCCGCCTGCTTTGAAGCTTCGCACGGGCATGGCTGCTCGGCTTGGCTCCTCGTGCGCTGTTGTGCTAGTGTGCGTACTCGCACGTCGCTATGCCAGTGTCTCTGTATATATGACCATACAAAGGGTTAGGAACTAGGGGGACCAAGAGGGGCGGCGTGCCGGCGTCACAAGACAGATTGATTGCTATCTGAGAAGGTCTAGCAGGCTAGCATTGCCTTGTTATTTTGGTCAATGTGTGCAAATCAAACTACAAAAGAGCTTGCCTTGTTATTTTGGTCAACGTGTGCAAATCAAACTACGGAAGAGCTTCCGTCCAACTGCGTGTGAACACATGGCAATGAGTAGTTAGAACTTTACTAATAATTTTCCGTTTTCCCTTCATAGAATATTACTATATACTTGCTGAAATGTGCAAACCTTGGGAGGGGCCATGGCCCCTGCTGCCCCCTGGCTCCGCCCCTGGAAATATCATGGAACATGAAAGTTTAGCATGACAAGATGTAAGTTGCATGTGTAGGGAGACAATATGTTGAATTTATCACTAGGTATGTACTCGATGGCCAAGATGAGGATCAAAGCCAATGCAATTCCCAGGAGTAACCAGTAGATTATATAGAGAGGTTCATGATGAATTCAAGACAAGGTGGAGATTTTCTACAGAAGATGGAAGGCCATGCTCGTGCAATAGACGAGGAAGAGAGAAAGGATCTTTTATTATGGATCTGATGGTGACATGTAAAGTGGGCATGAAATAGTGTGTATGTATACAATGGCACGTGCATGGTGGATGTGAAGGGAGTGCATTATTGCAGTTGTGTATCATCCATGGACATGACGATATTATTACCAATGTAGGATTATCTGCTCTCCACACAGAAAACATAGTTTCCCTTACTGTCGGCCCGTTTCAATGGCCTTACGCAAGCCATCACCGCACTTGTATATATGTTGCTTCTCACTCTTGGCTCATGGAGCACTTTGAACACATGTATCACTATTGGCATCATAGCCACTCACACAACTATACCACTCCAGCACAACAATAAAAGCCACTTGTACTTACTTCACCATATACACATCGTTCTCCCTTTTCTCTCTAAGTCTTTTATCTACATATCTCTCTTGATCATCTTGGTTAACTTTTGTATTAGTTAAATGATATACATATATGATTTGTTTCTTATTATGCTGCATGTATATTGCCTAAGTTGATGATTAAAGTATTGAACTTGATACATGTTTACCATCATGCATGCTTCAATCAATTATTATGTTGGTCTATTGTGGTTTGTAACATCAGAAAAATAAACAACCGATGCATAAGTAAAAAAAGTAACACATTGAATTTTCAAGAAAAATGTAAAAGTGCAACATATTTAGTCATCTATGGTTGTGATAGAATATAAACTCTTCACATGAGAGAGAGAGTGTATAAAATATAAGTGAAGGCAACTATAGTGTTCATACTATATTAGTACCAACATAATAGAAGCCAATCCCATAATTTTAGTTTTAAGTCTTGGCTAAGAACTCTAGCTAGCAATAATCCTTTAATCAGTGTCTAACAACAGTTTGCTTTTGTTTTCATCTGTTTGGTAGTAATTGGTAGGAAATTTTGACTTTGTTCATATACTAGTAAAAAGTTTGAATTCGTAACATTAAAGCTCTAGTCATGTCTCTTAATTTGACAAGCATGATTCTCTAACTATAGTTTTTTTTTGCATGGTTTATTTTTTTAAGATTGACTAATAAATAGCATTGAATCCCATTTACATGAATTACTTTTAGTCTAGCATGTCATTTAATATACCGTAAAGTTTTTTTCTTTAGTGAGTATTCTTACTCATGGATGAGGTTTTTTTAGTGCACGGGAGTTTGATGCATTAAAATTGCCTAATATTTTTCTGTATTTTAAGATATTTCTCAATAATGATTATCGCAAGTCTAAATCATGATTAACTTTTAAGTATATCATATTTGTGTTTAGTTCTCAAACACATACGGAAACGGAAGTTTGTGTGAAAATCGGAGGATATGGCAAAAGATCTCACAAAAAGGAAGTCAATTTGTATGAAATTCATAAAAATCATGAGATAAAGTAATGCGAGCTCAATTGGCTAAAAATGTCAGTAGTACCATTATTGGTTAAATTTCCATCATAGCAATGTAGTGCTTGCAAACTTATTGATCAAGGACAGATAGTGTGAACACTTAAAGGAACAAAGCCAAAGATGTTTATGTAGAAGACAAAACTTCAACACAAGTATTCAAGTAGTGATTCTTTTTGTGTTACTAACATCTACTAATTGCATAAAACAAAAGCATGTGTAATAATTGAGTTACAATTTTATTAGAAAAACTTAATAAAAGATGTTGCCATGTTTGACTATGGATGTGAGTAGTCTAACTTGATCATTGATCAATTGATTCTAGATAAGCATAACTAGTGGTAATTATTATTTTATATAACGTCTCAGTCAGTCACTAGCATAAAACAAGTCCTCCTATGGCATTGTGGTGTCAACCGATTTTTTTCATACTCTAAATGGATACTTCTAGCTAGCTGAAGAGAATTCTTGACTAAAGAACACTAGTTCAAACAACATATAAGGTGCATTGATCACTTGCAACAATTCACCAACCCTTTTGAATCTAAGTCACAAGGTTTAGATTTTCACTTGTTTATTTTGTAACTAGAAGTGAACAAGTTGCTTCAAAGATATTTATGAATCCAACTAATTATTTATAGACTTTGCTCATTGAAAGTAAGTAACACAAAGTAACCTTTAATGTGTAAAGTTGAATCATCTAAGCTCTTTCTACTAATGGGTCTTAATTTAACAACTCATACGACAGTACAAATTCAGTTATATGAAATCATTGGATCACACTTTACACGTACAACAAACTGATGAGTCATGCCAAGATATATACTAATCAAATATACTTTAACAGCTCATTAAACATTGTAAACAACTCACACAGTATTACAAAATTAGTTTTATAAAAAGTAAGAAAGGACAATAATCATTGACATGTAAAGTGAAACCATATGAGGCTACCTAATCCTACATAAAACAACAAAATTAGCTACACAAATGCCCAAACTGACATGTAAAGTGAAACCATATGAGGCTACCTAATCCTACATAAAACAACAAAATTAGCTACACAAATGCCCAAAGTGAGTGATGAGTCACACTATCCAAGAAAACATTTATCAAGGTAGTATCGTACAAGCATTGGCATCTTTAGTTGAAAGGAATTAGACCATCAAAGCTATAAGTAACCCTCCCTCATATGTGTTGTGCATTCATCCATCATCATTTCAACATCCCATCACTTCTATTAATATCATTTTGTCTTAGTACTATAGACACCATAAGCCATAATATCAGGCACCCCAATCCAACAACCATGAACGAGATGCTCGTGGCTCTTGCTCTCATAGCTCTCATTAGTAGTGCCGCCTCCACACAAACAGGCACTTGCAGTTGTGGTCAACAACAAGGACATGAGCAGCACCATGCACAACATCATGGACAACATCATCCGCAACAGCAACAACATCACCAACAGCAAGTCCATGTGCAGCCACAACATCACCACCAGCAACATGTCCACATGCAACAACAACAACAACAACAACAACAGGTTCATCCTGAGCAGCCACAACAACAACAACAAGATGAGCAGCCGCAACAGCAGCAGCAATGCCATGAGCAGCCACCGCTACAGCAGCAGTCAGGTCAACATGGTTGTTATACCTACTACAGCAGTAACCAAAATCTAAACAATTGTCGTGAATTCATAAGGCAGCGGTGCAACCCACAAATGATGCCCTTCCTCCAATCACGTTTACTACCACCAAGTATATGCCAGGTGTTGCGACCGCCATGCTGTCAGGAGCTTAGGCAGATTGAGCCACAGTACATCCACCAAGCGATCAACAACATGGTTCAGTCTATCATCCAGCAGCGGCAGCAGCAAGAGAAACAACAACCATGTGGATTCTGTGGGCCTCAACAAGCTTCCCAAAGTGACATGGCCATGCTAACAGCGGCACAATACCTACCATCAATGTGCGGCATGTACCACTCATACTACCAAAACAATCCTTACAGCAACAACGATGCTAGTGGTGTTCACAACTAAAGCACTATGGCTAGTTAGCCGTTAGTCTTATAGCGGCAATAAGAAATAAATTGTCATGTATCATGATGTGTGAACAATGATATTTAAAATAATAGCAATTGTAATAAGATGCTACCTAACCAAAGTGTGTGTGACAAGTTCATGTTTATGTAACCAATTTAGTGTATCCATATGTTGGAATGGTAGGGTGATTTGTTCCATGGCTATCAATATCCTTCTACCTACTATAACCCTCTAGCGCATAAGAAATTTGACTCTCTCCCCTCACATACATCATTCCTCTTCTCCTTGATGAGTACACTGATTTGGAAACTTTAAATTGGTTCTAGAATAATTGATTTATGGATACCTTAAATTTGAGTAAATGGTTAAGAATTAAAAATTATAGCACTAATTAGCAAAAAAATAATTTGGAAAATTTTTAACTTATAGGAACACTAGAGTATTTACAATAGTTTTTAGGATCTTAATGGTAGTTACCAAGGAAGAGTGGAGGGATAGGAAGGGGAAAAATTGATGCCAAAGGGTAAGTGTAAAAAGGTGTTACAAATATGACATATCTCACTAGTAACTGAGGTCGTTGAGACGAAAGCGGTTGAAAGACTTGCTTGGAGGTAGCATAGATCGAGCATTATGAGTGACATATCCACATAAATAAAAGGGGGACAATAAGTATCCTCCTGCTTCTAAGGGGAGTCATGTTTCATCCTTAACCTTTCGAACTAGCTAATGGAATCCCTCGAGTTTTGTTTGCTAGGTCAATCTAGGTCTTAGGTGACCTTCCATGTCTGCATGTCAACCATAGATGTCTTTCATTGAGTCATTATGTACATAAGTTTCTCCACTCAATAAAACCTATCGAGATGATGACATGAGCCTATATAGACCAACCAAAACCAATACAAATCCTATAGATCAATCATAAAACCGAATGAAACTCAGACAATAATTTATCATGAGATATTGGATCCTCATAAGACATGGCATGCTTACATCAAAGTGGACATCTCCTGTGACATTTTGTGCTTATATGAAAGACGCATAGGACCAGAGACAACTAACTCTATAGGGAAATGGGATTTATTTGTCGGTAGACTAGCAAAAACTATTTTCATGTGCCTTCAACTATAACAATAAATATTTTGGTTTCCAATAGTGAAGTTTCTCTCCGCTTTAATCCGTCTCATATTCTCTACTCATAAGATTTATCTCCCACAAAACACAGGGCAAAAGAAACAAGAAGAAAAGATGAAATAAAATTAAGCATTTCATAATACAGGTGTAGTATTGGTAGAATAATCAATTAGCTACTAGGTCAGGGCTGCTGCTTCTTATAGCTTGGAAGACTGCAAGGGGTAGGGAATAGAGATGTATTGCAATTTATCCATATTTTCTCAATTTTGTTTTGAAAAAAGAGCAGCTCTTGAAATCAAAGACATAACTTCAGCTAGAGGAAATCAAGAAACTCTCTTCTTTTTCTTCACCTTGAAAGCATTCTTTGTCATATATTGATAGTCACTAGAGTACCCGTTATCTTTTTTTCTTCCTTTCTTTTTTGGTTGTGTGCTCCCAAGCAGAGGCCAGGAGGAATTCCAGTTCTGTTGTATCATCTCGATGTAACATTCTTGAATTAATAAAAACTTCCCTTTTAAAAAAAATCTATTGTTCAGCGTGGAACATCGCAAGTGCTACTGCGCATTGTGGATTTGTGTGCCCGATGTGATGATTTGTGTGCTAGTCCCGTGTGGCACATAGGACACACAGATGACATACCACTATAATTCTATAAACAAAGGCACCACAATGCAAACTCTGAAAATGTCACAAGTTTCAGACATTTGGTGTGTCTTGTGGATTTTGCATGTTGCTTGGACGATACCAGTAGGTTGCTTGAAAAATATCTGCTCATCAACGGATCAATGTTATATAACACGTAAAGTGAGGAACATGGGACAACCTTTGACATGTAAAGCTCTAGGATTGGTGTTATCTTAATAACCCACCACACATTGCAAATTTAGATGCACGTGAAGACATTGAGCTCGTGTCACAAATCATTTCTATGTACAACAAAACGGTGAGTCATGCCACCTAAGTCACACTGATCTGATTCATATGCTTACAAACAAACCCTGCCACACATTACAAAGTTTGTTTGTGGAAAAGCAGAAGAGACACTAATCCTTGACGTGTAAAGTGAATCGACAAGGCCAGATCAAGCTATCCAATTTGTTTTATCTCAACAACATGTACAGCACACCAAAATTATCCATGCAAAAGTATAGAGTAAAGCCAGATCAACCTCGACTAGCAACACATAAAGTGATCAGTGATGAGTCATTTGTTATATCCAAGCACACGTTTGGTAAAGCGATCGTGTGCAAGGTACAACCAAGATCGGTACCCTACGAAGGCAAGAAATCGTGCTTTTCAGAGCTATAAATAACCCCTCATATGCCTATCCACTTCTCCATCACCATCACCTATCTTCAGGTTCAGTTTCTAGACACCAGCAAAGAACAGATAGAACCTAGCTAGCTAACACCATGAAGGCGATGCTCGTTGCCCTCGCTCTCATAGCTCTCGCCGTGAGCGCCACCGCCACGCACACGTGCGGGCAGCAGGCGCCGCCGCCGCTGCACCAGTGCTCGTGCCATCAGCCGCCGCTGCAGCAGCCGCAGCCGGCGATCCTGACCCAGTGCAGCGAGCTCCTGAGGCAGCAATGCAGCCCGGTGCCGACGCCCTACTGCACCCCACAGTGCCAGTCGCTGAGGCAGCAGTGCTGCCAGCAGATCAGGCAGGTGGAGCCGATGCACCAGTACCATGCCGTCTACACCACGGTCCTCCAGACCATCATGCAGCAGCCCCAGACGCAGTACGGCGGATACTATGGCTACCAGGGTCAGCTGGGGTTGGCGGCGACACAGATCGCGCAGCAGCTGACGGCAATGTGCGGTCTGCACCAGGGTACCCCCTACTAGAAGGGAACAAATAAATAATATAATATGTGGCCGCTGGCTGGCTATGTTGGGTAATAAAATGTCAAAGCGTCACCATATGTGAACAATGGCATGAATAATTGGATAATATAATTCCTTATATGTCAACGAGGTAGTCCCTCGTCATATAATTGACAGTGTTCATTCGGACCATGCATCACTTACGCATAGGGTATTCTTTTCTTTTTTTTCTTTTTGTGAGATACACATAGCTAGGGCATTCACATTGGTTGCGGATTGCCGTATCAAGATTTGGAACACCAAATAAAACAAATGCATAGGTTAGGGTTGAGAGTTTGGTTCAATCTTGAAGTAGCAGCAGAAAGCGGGGAAAAAACAGCAGGTGCATAGCTTAGGATTGAGAGTTATGTTCAGGCTTTGAAGTGGTAGCAGAAATGAGAAAAAAGCAGGCGGCCAAGCTTTGGTCATGGCTAGGGATGCAAGTACCTTTTCGTTATTGAGTCAACCCAAAGCTTCGATAAAACGAATTAGAATGGCATTTCCTACAAGGAATTTAGGGAAAATGAACTAGGATAACGTGACAATTATTTGTTGACCCAGAAAACACCTTAGCCGTTGCTGACCTGGGATTATCTCTGTGATCCAATTTCGACAGAAAATGGGCTACTCGAAATCTGAATACAAATTTGGCTGTGTTTTTAGGCCCGTTTAAACGGTGTTACAGAACTTGTATGAATGCGAGTGACAGAACCAGATGCATCACTTTGCCAGCACCCAGCAGGTCCAAGAATGTTCCATCAAATGTTTCAGCTGGAAACCAGGCAAATGAAACAGCTACTGCATCTATATAAACACAGCGAGACTTATACAAACAGAGGCTTACCACATCTAGCCAAAAACTACTGTAGGAACTTGTCTGTGCTGTAAGTTGTTACATGCTATATAAACCACATAACCACTAAATTAATGGGATGATACAGATCAAATACTACATACCTCAAGGCTCTCCCCCCTCTTTCCATCAGCCTATTCTCTACCTCTAATGACTCTTTCCCACAACATGGGGTCAAAAAAGAAAAAAAAACTAAGAAAATTAAACATTTCATGATACAGATGTGGTATTTGCAAAACCGTTAGCTACTTTTGGTGGTGGCGGCTTCTTCTTGTAGTTCGCTAGACTACAATGGGGGCAGATGTATTCCAGTCCATCTGTCTTCGCATAATCCTGTAAGAAAGAAAAAAAGAAGCTCGTGAAAAATCACACTAGTGACTTCAGGAAAAGGATAACATGGTGAAATTTAATTTTTTTTTACCTTGAAAGTGCCTAGTCCTTGTCGTCTGTCACAACCAAAGTGGGCCCATTCACCACACAAACCACAGTTCACCCAATCTCCAGGTGCGCTACTGGAATTACATAAGAGGGGGTCTCAGATTCAATCATGACAAAATGAGTATTGAAGCAGACAGACTGAGAATATGCCATCAAACCTGTGGCAAAGTAAGCAGCATTCGCCATCCACATCATCATGCGCTAACTCATATTCCAACAAGTATGTCTCGTAATGCCTTTTCAATGTGTTCCCTACACCCTAAAATATATATAAGCACGTACAATTAGAACTCAGTTAACATTTGAATAGATCAAAATAAGGTTGTCCCCCTCCTTCAGCATTAAGCTCAACGCAGGATCAAAGGAAAGAATAAATACATACAGTCATTCTATTTGTTGCCGTATGGTTGCGCATCTTAGAGAATACTTGACCCTTCCAGTTAATGCCATTACCCACATAAAATCCACCTCTAGATACCACCTAAAAGAGAATAAAAAATTTTATCAGGAAACAAGCCCATACTGAGTGTTATTCTTCAACCTCCTTAGTTGTCAAAAAAAGGTGAAGAATTACCTCTTTATACAAGTTATAGAGATCAAGTCGCTTGGCATTAAGGATTGCATCAGGAAATTCAGCAAGTCCTCCATGAGGTACCAGTCGATTGTGGCCCCGCTGAATTAAAAACTGCATGACATCCTTCAAGAAGTCCTCCTAAAATGTATAGAACAGATCATTCTTCCTAGCCTAATTATGTAGTTTTACAGAATCATGTCGTCATGACTCATGATGGTTGAAGATGCATACCTCGGAGCATACTTGTATAGGCAATCTATCACATCCATGTTTCTTCATTGGCAGAGGATTCAATTGAATAACTGATGGGGTATGAGATGGCCCCGATGATGATTTTCTGTGTGTGATTGGAGCAGAAGATACTAAACTATGCTTCACAGGTGGCACAACTGGCAAGCTTGGCTTAACCAAACTAGTATCATGAAGGGCAGTTTCAGCTAAACCCATGAACGGATGCATTTGTTGCTTTCGAGAGTGAGGGATGGGCCTCATAGTTGCAGGCTTCAATTTAGGCTTCAAGGATGGTACCGAGGAAGGCCCTTCCATCGGATGCTTCTTGTCTTCTAAAACTCCATTTGCACCCAACAGATTGGGTTTTGATTCTGAAGCCACCTTAGTTCTGTCCTTGGTAAGGGAGGCTGACCATCTTGGCAGATGAAAATATGGACCATTTTCATTAGCCAAATCTTTGCGCTGACTTGTGCAAAAGAAAAGAAGGCGGTCTGCATCTCGCCTCTCAAATGAAGCAACAGGAGTACCATTTATACAGCCAATTCCAAGTGCAACCAAGCTTCTATATGATATTTCTGGCGCTAGATGCTTCAGAACCTAAACATTCAAAGAAGAACATTACGTTCAAAATAAATATTCAATATGCAGGTGAGCACTAGAGTTTCATACGAGTGAAAAATTATGCTAAAAGCACACGTCAACACTTTATTTGCAACAAGTGTTATAAACTAACCTGTGCTGCCCACTTAGGTAGGGTCATCCAAACTTCAAAGGTAGAAGCCCCACAAGCCATGGACATGGAAGTTAAAGGCTCACTTGATGATAACTTATCATCATTATTTGAGAGAGCACGGACTAGCTGGCTCTTCTCAATGATTTCATTCTTGATGTGGCTCTCTAAAAGCTGCACAGAAAGGTGAGCACCGTATTACTTTGAAGCAGGATTAAAAAAAAAACATATCCAATGTCGAGGAATATGTACCTGGTCATCAAAACAAGTCTGTGCACTACCAGAAACAAGAAGTGACACATGGGAAGAACTGCAAGTGCTGATATCACAGCGCATAGTAACCATCCCGCGTGGTAAAGATGCAGCTTCGAGAGGTGGTGGAGAGGCACTGCCAGACAGGAGAAACAACAAATCAGTTTCCGCTATTGAAAACAATCTATGGCAAAGGCACATTGGAAGTAAACAACAAACTTAGTTTCTCAACACAATGAAATATAAATGTTGAGGCAACTGTGACATGGCGAAGGTAGATAGTACATATGAAGGCTCAATTATTAATAGTGGTTTTATCGAGGAAGGCTCGCTTGTTCATTTTTCTCTAACCCTATGTTCTGTTTCTACATGTATCATTGTCATTTTCTTTTCATGAATCGAAAAGAGTAATACACATCAACAAAACTGAGCACGGACTCAACACATTAGTGCATGACAGCATGCCAACCAAATTTGGTTAATACTCATGGTATCATCAACATGGTATATAAAAGTAAAAGGAACTAGAACTATAACAGACAGATATCAAGATACCTGATTCGGTTCTGCAGTTTGCTCCCACGAATCTGTGAAAACAAAATTCAACCATAACATGAGGTCTTCAAGCGACACAAGAATAGAAAAATCAGAACTTCCAAAAAGGTATCATATAAGGATTTCTTAACTAACAACATTGAATATATAATATCTGCATGGTTGTTTTATGTGTCAGCATCCTTTGAACAAGAAAAAAGATCTTGATTCCCAGCTCAGGTTTATCTAAAAATTGTGGTCTGATTAATATAAATAGACCAAGTAAGAGATGAAATAATGCATCTTGCAATTAGTGTACTATAATTTTCATTGATATATATCACTGATGCTGCTTATCTAGTAGTGCATATACGCAGTGTGCCTTTGTGTTGCACACCTAATTGGATTTTGTTCTAGGGTCCTTGCAGAAAACATCCATGTAATATGAATACGGATCATGGGTATTGAATTAAGAGCACAATATTGCCATATATTGAATTACTATTACATATACTAAAAAACCAAAATATTTTTTATCAAGTTCAATGAGAAATAACTTTCCAAACCAAAAGTTTATGGACTATACATCAAGACAACATTAAGAATGAGGAATCATCTATCACTGCCATAAAAAAAGAAGTTTCCACACATCATGGACTGTAGAACTAGAATTATTATGTCCATACTTCAATATTCAGGAGTGCATTCAGACCGTCTTCTAATGAACCCAACAAACAAGGATCCTGCAGAAGAGTAAAAATGAGAACCATTAGTTTGCATTTCAATAACACAAGGAACAATGTTTGAACATAAATATAAAAGCTCACCAAGGTGCTTGGCACTCCACAGAGAAGTAATTTCATGTTGATTTCTTCATCGTATATTTTAATAGCCGGGGTCACTTCAGAAGTACCTTCTTCATCAACAATCTCAGTCTCTGGTGCACTTATATTTATTTTTGGAGCATCCCCCAGGAGACGAGGACCAAGTTTAACGCTTTGAACATGATTGTTTCTTACACAATATAAACGGAAGGATGCATGAGCAAGCTGAAAAGCATCCCATGTATGGCTCACCGAACTGCATCCAAGCATGAGCAAATAAGTTCATATTTCTACTTGTGTGGATCTAATTGAAGAGGATGGAATATACCTTTGAACCACTGACATCAACGCATGGCGAAAATGAGAAGATGCATAAGATGAGAATGAATTTCTCCAGTATATTACATAAGGGATCCCCTGAAAATGAAACAATATCAACACTTGCAAACCTCCAAAAACAACAAAATTAGTTTTGCTTCAAGCAATAAATTATGATCATGTGAGACTTAACACCTTGTTTAGATATAAGGAAACATAAGCAGTAACATGAAATTGTTGCTGAACTAACCAAAGCAAAACCAAAATCCATGAAAACATGATGCAATGGGCAGCGGACAAATACTCCTTCAAGTCACAAGAGTTACGTTTTGGACATCAATATTGTTCAGCGCAACTTTGACTAGTGATCTTAATATAAAAAAAAGGGCAGCCCGGTGCACGTAGCTCCCGCTTGCGCAGGGTCTGGGGAAGGGTCCGACCACTTTGGGTCTATTGTACGCAGCCTTTCCCTGCATTTCTGCAAGAGGCTGTTTCCAGGACTCGAACCCGCTCATGGTCACAAGGCAACAGCTTTACCGCTGCGCCAAGGCTCCCCTTCAAAATATAAACCGTAGCAAAATTATTTGTATGGAAGTATTTTCAGATAAATCTACATACCATTTCAAATGCTCAATCTCATTGTACAGTAAGTAATAGATGATAAATGAGTTGGCATGTTGACTGCATGCAACCCAAAGCGTCACTCTCTGGCGACTGGAAGGAGTAATATTCTAGTTGTTCAAGAGATGTGATTATTGTACAGGGAAACTGTCTACCTTTGAGTGAACTGCTTGGGCAAGTTTTTCACCAATAGGAACTTCCAGATAAACCTGTGTTGAGAGTATGGTATCAGCAACCACTAAAATCAAAAGAGTTGGGTCCATGTGGCAATATAGAAAAAATATCAAACCATCATAAAGGTTATGTACAATCCATGTTCCATATGCATTTCTGCGAAGAACATGGAACAAATTTTCTGTTGTGGTGTACATGGGTTTCCATAAGTATTTCCAATATCTAAATGAAACATTTTATAGGTCAATGAGTGGAATGGTCAGAAATTACTTTTTGTGTTGAATTATTCATAACTGGATTCAGTACCAGAGTACCAAGCTTGCTCAAGTACTTGTGACATGGGTATCGTAAGACAAGACAATCAGTCTCATTGTTCAAGTACTAACAGGCAATTGTTGTGAAATCAATAATGAAACCAACACACTGACATAGTCACTAACATCACATTGTGGCATTTGCCATTCAATTAACAGTGAAACGAACTATAAGCTACCATCACCATTTGAAGACTAGCAAAGTAACAAGTAACAACAGCACATTTGAGAAAAGTGCAGAGCTTACTATCGTGGGGAACGGTGGGCTAATGAGAGTGCTAAACGCCTGCGGGTCAGAGACATCAGCGTCCCCCCACACAAGCCAGCCAATCTCCTTCTCATCCTCGAGCTGCTGCCCCTGGATGTACAAGAAGTTAGGCTGCACCACTCGCTGCGCCTCGAGGAACTGCTCCGGTGTAGGATTGAACAGAGTGTGCACCTGCACTCGAAGCACCCTCATTCAGCTCATACAAAGAGGGAAGAGCGGAAAATATACCTTCACCACACTCTAGCGAGAACAACTGACCTCCAATCTCCCGGCCGAGCTAAGCTCAGGGAACGGGTAGGACGGCCGCAGCCGCTTAGCCTCCGGCCCCGACCTTGCTGCCGGCACACGCTGCTTGTCGGCGTGCTTCCCACACAGCACCGCGAGGAGCACGCAGTTGTTCCGCGAGAAGCTCTGGATTTGAGACATGGCTGGCTGGTCGGAGCCTCCCCGACGGCGGCCAGACAGGTGAAACCCCCCCTCCCCTCCAAATCTGCTTCACACCTCGAACAAACCCTGCGGGCACCGAAACCGGATCAGGAATCCCCCAAAATCCAACCAAATCCGCAGCGAAACCCCACGAATCTGAGCGTGCAACCTTACCAAGACGCGATTTTGCGGCGGAATCGGCGGCGGCGCAGCTAGAATCGACGCCCGGAGGCGGCGGGGAAGCGGCGGATTCGATCCGGGGGCGAAGGGGGAATAGTAGGAAGAGTAAAGTGCGCGAGAACAGACGGCGCCTCGGCCGGCCCTAGACGATTTGCGGAAATAGCTCACAACAAGGCGAAAGCAAATCCCACTGCGGAGGCAATAAAAAAGAAGAGGCGTAGATGATGTGGTGGTGGCGAATCGGCCCACGCCCCCATCCCGATCGAGCCGAACACACAGCAGAAGCAACCAACCGCAATCCAGACGAGAGATGGAAAAAATCTCTCGAAGAACCCGAAACAAAAAAACTGAAGCGGGATTAACCGGCGACGACCCGGCGGATCAGGCAGGCGGGGCTCATCTCATTACCAGCAGCGACCAACCAACTGACAACAATCCCGCATCACAGAGACACAAACTTTGGAACAGTCTGGGCGCGCCCAGGGAGGCGTCAAGATTGGATTTTTGACGGGTGCGGGGAGGGGGAGACCCCGGAGATTCTCGCGGACTTTTCCTCCTCGGATTTTTGCCCACGCCTGCTCACCCGCTCGTAATCCCACGCATCGCCTGCATCCTTTGCTGATGCGTAATGCGTCGTAGATAGATGAGTTGATGTGTGCCTGCTCTCTGCTGGTGCCGGTGCGTTGTTTTCCTGGCGCTTTTTCGTTTTCTCCTTTTCCTCCTCCGCTTCATTACTGCTCCGAGGGACAGGCCGCAGGAAAAACACCGGATTAAAAGATTAGGAATTTCGGGAGCGGGGATTGGGCCAGGGAGAAATAATCTCTTTCTGGAAGAATTGTTTTTGCCGGGATCGGAATATCGGATGCTGCCGCTGCTTTTGGGTCTGCATGGTATTTGGTGGTGGCGTTTGGTGCAGATCGATTCCGTGTGGCCTGCGGTGTGGCTGCCGTAGGGTTGTGATCGGGGATCTGGCTTGTGTCGTGCGCTCGAGCCTGACGAGTGCATCGGAATTCGGGAGCGTGCACGGGGTGTTTTTGCTCGCTGCAGTTTGGGTTGGGGCGTCTCGTGTTCGTGGAATCGTGGGAGGAAAGGGCCCGTTTGATCCGTTTCGGCGTGTTCCCGGCGGTGGAGCGAGCGCCCTGCGACGCAGGCAGCGCAGAGCTCACGCGCCGTCACCGTCAAGGTCAGGGGACGGGCGGTAGTGTCTCTGGCTGGTGGGTCCTGCTCTAGGTGAACGGTGTTAGGGTTGCGGCCGTCTGGCATCGACATGAGATGCGGGCCATCAGCCATGTGCTGGTTGGTCGTGGTATTGTAGATATAAGTGTGGAGTGGTTGATGCCACATTACGATACACTTATTCCCGAAATTCATTTTTTCTTTCGAGGGATAATTTAGGTTTCCTTGACCGAATTATTTTAGCTTGCTAAGATTTTGACAAACCAATTATTTGATTGCCATTGGGTATGCTACCAAATTATTGGCACTGTCTCACATTAGATTTGCTAAAATGCTGGTAAGTTTTCAGCGCAAATTTTTTGCTACCAATTTTTTGGCATGTCTGAGTTTTGGGAGACAGCTGGGCCAAAAACTTACCAATATTTTGGTAAGATAAATATGAGATGTTGCCACTTTTTGATAGAAAACCAAATGCTTTTCAAAATTTTGGCATGTCCATATTTTGGTATGTCAGTATTTTGGTAACAAACCATCTCAGTTTGCCAAAACTTTAGCAAGCCAAAAATTTTGTGGCAAACCAAACAAACTCTACATTAAACTGCAGAGCATGGACCATCAAGTCCTCAGTGGCCAAATGCCGTCTAGTATCGGTTGGTTCCACAAGGACAATTACAAGCAAGTGTTGCCAAAAGATGGGCACCATATTACATTCTAAAAGGCAACAATTGATAGTTCTTCACAATCATTTTTGCATGCGCAGCTAAGCATACAAATCGCCACTTTTGGTTGTTTTATCTCCAAACGGTATAACCTCTAGCTTTGATCAATTTTCTTATTTTTATGTCATAGTTACCTTAGGTCAAAAATATCTTTCTTGGAGTGTTTGTGCATAACTATCTTAGAACCTTTACTATGGGCCTATTTGGATCTAAGTGCTAATGTGCAAAAATGCTAAGTTTTAGCACTAGCCCATCCAAACAGGAGTGCTAATAGGTAGTGCTAAATTTTAGCCAAGACTCAAAAATGTGAAAAAGTATTGAGTAGATGAGAAGTGCTAATGGGTGCTAAACTATAGCACTACTACTTTAGCCAATCCAAACAGACCCTATATACCATATCATCACGGAGCTAGAGAGAAACATCCACATCACCTTATAGAGGAGAACAATGGCAAATAGCAACTAATAGTTTTTAAACCTCGCAAAAAACGAAAACCCTATTCAAACTTTGTTTATTGAATTCAAATTTTAAACATTCTTTTTCGTTCAACTCAAAATGTTATTCTTTTTGAAAATTTCATCTTCAACTTTTTTTTGGACCGGGGTTATAATTTTCTCCATCTAAAACTTTTTTTATAAATGGTCTCACACACTCAATTGTGACAAGAAAAAGAAAAGAGTAGACTTGCCTAACAACGGATGAGAGATGATATCAATCAAATTCAGGAAGAAAGTATGCAAGTACAAAACCTTCATCGGGTGGGACTAAATAAAGTTATGTGTGCTAAGAACATCGTCCATGGAAGTGAACCATTCACGAGAGTATTCGAGTGAGTCTTCTGTAGCATGAGGAGAGTTTGGCTATCATCTAAAAAAATGCTACTCTATTACAATTAGTTAGCAAATTTAGTTAGAAAAATATTGTTTTTGTCATAATTTATATATGGAATTGGGAAGAATGGGTTATTTAAGAATTTTTAGAAGAAATTCATAAATCTCTATGTTACTTATGATGATAAATAACTTTATAAACTATTGTACCATATGTAATTAATATTAGTTATTTTCCATATTTTTGAAAAAATTAGGGTTTTATAAAATTCAAGTTAGTTTTAAAGATAGCATAATTTGGTAAATTTAATTTTAAAGTACATGTGTACTCTTAAATAAAATATATTCATGTCCATTTAGTACATCCTTGGAAAAGGTTCCATGAATTTTGGAGTTAATTTAGAGTTCGTTTCGCCTTACTTAACTAATAAGAGTGACTAAAATGTCAAACGAAAAATGTAGTTAGGAAAAGTTTTTCAGGACCAAGAAAGAAATTAAGTTTTGTTTGAATTTCAAATAAGAAATTTCTTCATTAGATTTCAAATTTAAGGAACTTTGTCAAATTCTACATGGGGGCAAAATGATGGTTGACATCAATGAATACTTCTACAGCATATCCAAGATATTCACGCATTGTCAATGCGCTTGAGGGCCCATTTGGGGAGAACGTATTTGGCAGTGTTATAACTTCAAGAAAAAAAACTTGGACCTGGAGTTGAGTACATAGAGAGACTTTAGATAAATCACTTCATATATGTATATATAAGCATTCTAATCATTTTAATTTAATCTACAAACTGCAGATGAAATCTAAGATTTCAGAGCTACAGCCAAATTCTAGAGAATTCGAAATCAATCTGACCGCCAAACGTAGCTTTAAGCTTGCCCATCAATCTACCGCTACCGGGGCACATTACAAGCAGTGAGAGTAACAATGCATCCATCACCAACTGCATTGTCCAGTGGTCTCCAGCCGGCACCAACATGACAAACTTGTGACATGAGCTATTAACTTCAGGTACAACGACAAAAAAGCAGCCGAAAATCAGGAAGCTCAGTAGGGTACAATCTGGTATTGCTGACTCGTGAATTCAGATATACATGAATTCCCCACCCCTGACGGCATTCGCAGCTCCCCTCCTGTCTTCCTCCTCCTCCTTTTCGCGCTCCTTCCTGCTCTCATACACATGGTCATCCGTCCTCAGCTCATGCCGGCAGATGGGGCACGAGTTGTTCTCATCCTAAAGGAGACAAACGATCATGATTGATTAGCTACAATGACATGTAAAATTGATGCCTTCCACTCCACATCCACCTAATTATTCGTAGGGTCTAGTAGAAGATTACCAGCCATGGCTTCAGGCACGGAGGATGGAAAAGATGCTTGCACGGCAGCTCCTGCATCTTGTCATCCACAACCAAGTTTTCACGGCAAACAGCACACTCTGTCTCACTACCCAATCTGGCAATGACTTCCTCGGTAACTGTTAAGACAGGTAAATTGGCAACAACTTCCTTTGAAGCTGGGGGTGCCCTAGGTGGATGCTCAATGATTCCCTGGCAACAGAAAATTGAAGCTGCAGATTAATATTCATACATCTCACTACAGTTTCACTTAACTGAAGCAGACTTTCATCATGATGACAGTAGAACGTTGTGACAGCTGGAATACAAGCTACGCCACAATAAATTGTACAACTAGATCCTTCCCAGTACAGTGAAGATACAAGCATGCAAAATTGCAAATAGATCATGTATGTCTTAAAAAGATTATGATTGTTTAGCAGTTTAAAGATAACTATTTCCTTATCCATCAAAACACGAGATGACCTCTACTTTTCAACAAATACTGTACTATCACTCGAGTGTAGTGCAAATTAACTTAGATGGTAATTTGTCATGAGACTGGACAAACTAGAGAAAATTAATATCCCCTCTGATGGCGCCCAAAAAGATCAGAAGCATATAACTGTACCCTCCTTGAGTTGGTTAAGAGACCTAGCAGTGTGCCATGAAAAACTAGCATAAAACGGTCACCATGAGAGAACATGTACCAAAGAAGTGGATTACCATGAAATGATTAGCATTTATGCCTACCTGCAGTGATTCTTCCAAGGCAGCTTCTAGATCCCTGTCTCCTGATATGGTTTCTAAGATGTTCATGATAGCAGGTGTTATATCCTCGGCTCTAGGCTCAGTTCTATTGCTGCTCCCATCTTGAACCCCAGAGGATTCAGTTAGTATGCTCAATTCCCGTGCTAAATTATCAGCAACAAGCCATGCTGGAGGTGGAGGTTCCTGTCCCACAGTAAGGTGCCCTTCAAAAAGAAATCTGGTGTCTGCGAAAAGCAACATCTTATTAGCAAATAAATATTTACAAGGGTAAAGACTTCTGAGGAGAAACGGTTATACAAGTAACAAAAACAAGCACACATTTTATTTGTATTTATTTACACACTCAACTTGATAAACCTAATAAACGCCATCTAACCAAAGTGGGTATTTCTCAACAAGTTTGGATGCTGAATTAAAAAAACTAACCATAGTATTTTTAGATTTTTTATGATGGTATATTACCTGCTTCTCTGTTGCTTGGCATGGAATCCTCGTTTTCTTTTTCGTCAAGATGCTCCCGGGCCCGTGAAATGTAGCTCTTCAAGTGCTCCTTTTCAGCGGGACTAGTTACCAACTTCTCTGTTCCAAGGAACAGGTTCAAACCAGCACGCCAGAATCCAGGAGCTGTATATCTAGTCTGGAGCACTGTTGCAACACGGCAAACAGCGGAATACATCTGCAGAAAGTAACAAGTGATCAAATAAACACCAAAGGCAATATCACTTCTAACAGTCGAGAATGATCAGAATGTGCATTAACGGCTGTCGCAGTTCAAATAAGTAATTATGTAAAAATAATAAAAATAGTTATATAATTGCACTAGAGAATTCGCAAGTGATTCCAGCTAAAACAGTTGGCAAACGTACACTTTGGACAAGATTAGTTTTGTGACAATGTAGATTGAAAGGCCCAGCAAAATTGATGATCCGCATTTCTTTTCAGCTGCGTGGCAAATATATCCATGATATATGTAGGTGCCACGTGGTAGCATATACATATCTTTCATGTGAGTTACGATCAAATTGAGAACATTAGTTTTGTTATTCAGTATGGATACATATACTCCTTTGTGCAGGTTAGCAAGCTCCTTTAGCAAAAACATCAACACGTTGTTTACTATTATCTGCGAACTTGGTAATCTTAGCTCATCAAATAATTGTGCTTTTTGTTTATATATGTTGAACAAGGGGATATAAGCTTTCTCTAAATACCTTGCCCATGCCATTTCTATTACCACAAACATGCTGGTCACATGTTTCTTAGAGCATTCCTTAAGTGATACAGCGGGGGTAAAGCAAAGTCATGCCATTTTTTAACAGACACCGTATGTTACTCTGAAAGTCAGTCATGTCACTATGAGATCAAAATTTTGACCAAAAGCATAGAACCATGACTCAAAAGCCATCCTTACTTCAAAAATATAGCCGCTTGTTACATTCTGTGTAAACAAAGAAAAAACAGTTTTGCTACAGTAAGTCAAGAAGCAATAAGGTCATTGTCAACCATAGGGACAAGGATTCACCAGCCCTCCGATACTGGGATTAGCTGCATTGTAATCAGAATAGCAAGCTGGCTGACACTACCAACCGTCATTTGAAAGAAAACAAATATCGGTCACCATCTATTGAAGAAAACTAATGACGTTACACTGAAATTCAGTCATGTTACTAGTGCTGCTTCTAGAAAACTAGTAAACATTCACTATCTATTGAATTATTCCTTGGTTGACACTCTTAACCAAATTGTAGTACGGCTTAATTACTAAATGGAAACCCCATGGCTACATATGGCAGTTGCGATAAAAACAAATCCAACTCGACGCACAAAATTCCACCAACATCGAGTTTTGTATACCAGTAGTGCAGGCCACACAAAATTCCGTCTCCTGTAGACGGTAATGAGCTTAATTTTGGATACCGTAGGGCAAAAAGGTTTCACATGTATGAGGCCATCCATACCACAGGCTACATGTTAATCGCGGGAGCACTTGTCTTAGAGAGACGGGTCGGGTCGGGCTGGGCTTACCGATTTGCGGAGGGCAGGTGAGGCGCCGGCGTAGCTGTCCCGGACCGCCGCGGCGAGGTCGGCGACCGCCTCCTCGAACTGCTGCTTCTTCCCGAGCCTCTGGCGCAGCGCCTGGAGGCGCGCCTCCAGCGCCGCCTCGTCCGTCGCGGTAGCCGACATCACGGACGCAGGTTCTGGGGTGGGGGGCTCTGGATTTGGATCCCGCCTCCTGTGGGGATTGCGAGATTCGTCGCCGCGCCGGAGAGGTATGTATAAATGGAGGGCGGGCGATGGCTTGGAGGGGAGGTAAGAAACACCGCGGGACGGTGCCAGCCGGGCGGGCGGCGTCGGCGTGGAGGGGGCTGACGCTTTGCCTGACGGGGAGGTTTGCCGTTAAACTTCAGACGGCGATATGACGGCCAGATGCACTGACGAAGGAACCTGCTAGCTCGGTGACTCGTTTTGCAGGCCGAAACTGGTGGGGGGACACGGCCGCCACGCGGCCGCTATCGAGCCGTGAGGTTACGTTCTACGGCCCATCAGCAGTGCCGTGCGCCAGGCCTAAAAACGATGCATATCTGACGCTTGTGGGCCGCTGGCTCCAGCCCAACGCGCCGCGCAGTCCGTTTTCTTTTTCCCATCCCCCATCCGACGGACGACAGCCCGACCGACATCCGTCCGTGTCAACCAAAACCACGACGCGCGCATACAACGAAACCCCCCGCCGTCCCACGCGTCCCGGAAACAGCCTTTCTCTCGCCGCGCTCGCGCAGCAGATGCCCAACCCAACCCCGGTTTCGGCAACGCCGGCCGCGGCACGAAGCTCTCCGCCGCCGTCGTCCGGAATTCCACTCAAGATTGCGCGCATGCGTCACGGAAGGAGGGGGCGCGCCGCGCGCGGCGCATCCTGATGTTTCGTGCTGATCCCCTCTCCTGCTCCTGGGCCCTTTGGCTCGGGAGCAGGCGCACGCGCCGGCGCCGCTGCTGCTGGTGCCAGCAGGCCATCAGCGATCAGCCCGTCATCTACACGTCGGGGCGTGCGCCCGGCACGGCATGGCCGTTGGGTAGGCGGCGCACGTGTGCGAACACGAGCCACAGAAAAACACCGTCGACACGGATTAACCAACTCGTGCCTGACCGCCTGCCGCTCTGTCCCCACGAGTCGATATCTCTCGCTATCTATCATCAACTTCGATCAGCCAAACCCAACACATGCAGCAGCTCCATCCAAGGCGCCGGTCCCCAGCCGGCTTATCATGTCCCCTATGCACCACTCGCTATTTCGCCCCGTCCAATGGCAGATCGCAACAGTGTATTGTAAGAACCGCATCCACGTGCTTGGTCCCGCTATCTCGATTCAGACCAGGCATAGGGCGTGTTTGGTTTCCTGCTGAGCCTAGCCTGGCTCGTATCCGGGAGCCAGGCTCTCGTCTTTGTTTGGTTGTCTGCTTTCATATAGTCAGACTGTGACAGAAGGTGTTTGGTTGCTCGCATGAGAACATGTCGCATGCGATAAAAATATTAAAAATAAACATCATTATGGTATTTATTTTGTATAAATATATTTTAATATGTCTTAGTTTATCTCATCAAAACTTAATCAAATTTAAAAAACATTAATAACACTAAATATGTTCTAATCACCCGCTAATACAATCATTAACTTTAAACCAGCTTACATGAACCGAGACTGGCTGGGGGAAAGGGAAACGAAACTCGTTTCTCCAGGGCCAAGCCGTGTGGCCTTTTTTGCATGCAGCGGGACAGCTCCGGACCTTCATCCAACCAACCAATCAACTGCTGCCTGCATACCGCCAGCCTGATTGGACCTCTTACAGGCAACCAAACGCGCCCAATAGTACCACCCGCAACAAAGTTGGTTCCGTTTTCAGCCCATTTGAGGCGTACAGGGACATTCAAATTTTAGATTAAATATATAGATTATCCTGAACATATCTAAGTCATTGTGTTATTAAGTTTTTTCACGGATTTAGTATAATTATTTTGGTTGATTTGATTGGGATAAGTAGAAATTAGGTTTATAGTCAACTGTTTCTCGGATTTAGATATGTTTATTATGTCTATATATATCAGTAGAGATTGGTTGATTAGTAATAAGTATAATTTGGGTTTAGATATGTTATTTTTCTCAGATTTAGGTCGACCGGGGATGGGTAGAAATTGACTCCTATGCACAATTATAATTAAAGTAACCAGGTAATATAATCTTTCACGTAATAACTTCAATACACGTCTCCTTTGCCGGCCATAGATAGTACTCTCTCTCTCTCTTCAAGAAATTCACATGACTAGTTAGAATGATACGTCTATACGGAGTATATCAGTATATTAACAACAAATCCCGTCAGGTCAGTCATATCACTTCTTAAAGTTTGTCCTCTAGCATCCAAATTCCAAACAGATTTGCTGCGAGAGCTACGAAGTTCAACACCCTGCTGCATTTTATATATATGTACTATACTCGGCAGTCCCCACTCGCACCACATTCTATCAGGGGATCGGTTGGAGATATTATATTGTTCATATCTAGTAGTACTAGTTTATTCCAACATTATTTTGTTATTACGAAATATTTATGCCCCCAACATTTCTGTTTTCGCGGAAATTAATTGTACGTCCAACATGGGGAAGCATCTCGTTCGGTTCAATGTATACACCGTACATGATTGACGTCCGATCACATAAAAAATGTACAGGTTTCTGTGGTGCTCCCAGTTGCCATGCGATGCCAAGACCGTCAGGCCAAAAAAGCCCCGAGGGTGACGCACGGACGCGGACACGGAGATTGTGTGCACCGAAGTTGGCTAACCGCTGGCATTTCCTACTTGCAGATTTAATGGGAAAAGGCAAATATGGTTGGGGTCGCGCGCGTTCATGCCTTCATGGTGGACTTCACAAAATAATTTGCTTGGTGATCGACCCTGTGATGATTGATGATGTTTTATTTATACACTTGGCCGTGCATGTACGTAGTCCAACAACCAACCCCAGGGATGGGCAAAACTTTATGCGATATTCAAGTTTATTTGCCCATGGCGACGAGGGCTGTTGTATAATGTAGATGAGAAGTGTTTGCAACTGAATCCGTACGTGCAAGTGTCGCCAAGTTTAGAGCCCCAAGTGAGATGCACGTACCTACTGCAGAGTACGTAGTATTTGTAATCGAAGTCAACTGCTTGAAGAGTATCCTTTATTTGACGGGAATGAAGAAAAGAGATGGAATTCCTTAATTTGAAGCTTAAAAAAACCAGCGTATATGATAATACATACATGTATTTGAAAACTCCTGTGTATATATGCAATGAACTTGCAGCTCGGAAGACGACACAAGCCTTTCCGGTTCTAAGTGGCGGAATCCTTCCGGAAACAACTCTGTCGATTTTAAGAAGTATAGCCCAATCGATGTCCAGGACTCAAAAAATGATTTAAGTACAATAACTACACCAAGTACTATTTTAACGCAACGCTTTGCCACGTCGGGTCTTTTAACTAAAATGCATCAACATCCACAATACTAGTATAATACGATGTTATTAAGCTATGCAACTTTTTTGTGTGGATCCTTATTTTCCGCCGCTCTTCTAATCATTAGATTTCGAAACAATTTTGATTTCTTTTTAAAATAAAAAATGTTTTAAGTAAAACATTTTCTTTAGTAAGATTGAATATTGATATGCAAAAAAAAGTTCTGTAAAAAACACTGTTAGGAATCAGGTTTGAACAGGTGACAGAGTACAACAAAAATTACCAATCTCAGCGAGAAACCTCTTACGACGATGAACGACGACACACGGTGTATCGTCCTGAATATGCATATCTTTTCATTTATACTCCGTACTATACTAGTATGAGACTATAGTGGTGGTATATCGTAGGCTTTCCCATTTCCTCTTGCTTATTTTTCAGTCATCGAGCGGCGTGGCGGTACATTTGATGTGCAACGAAGAGAACGCTAACGTAGGGAAAGGTTACACGAAAGACGATGGTGTACCGTGTACGTCCGAACTCAGAATTCAGGGACGGAGAAAGATATGATCACATCGATCGGGGTCCAGAAGAAGTCTGTCACGTCGTGATCTGATCGACCGTTATCTTCAAGCTGGCCGGATCAGCAGACGATCGATCGATATCCATCTGCACGCCGCTCGCTCGGCTCCACCGGCCGGCGGTCACGCACCAACACGTCAAATCAACACTACACAAACCCCGTCGATCGCGAGAGCCAGTCCGGGCCCCGAGCCGCCGCTCCAAAACCACAAATCCGCCTTGTAGCGGCGCCGAGCCGAGCCGAGCCGATCGATCTGCCCATGGGTTTTCGCTGTCAGGTCAGGTGCCACGCGCGCGCGCCATGCGTCTCGCCCGGGCAGTTTCCTCTTGCGTCCCTGAACGCCCACCAGGAATCCCGTACCAAAGGGAGGAACGGAGCACGAAACGAGCAAGCAAAGATATCATGGGCCGGGGGTGACCACTGGCCAGGCCAGGCCAGGCCAGCCAAGCGCGCGAGGGATCGGCGCGGCGTAGCTACTCGCGTGCCATTGCGCATCATATCGCCACAAGCCAGAGAGAGAGGGCCTCGCTCGCTCGTCACATGAACGGGCGTTCCGTGGCTGGACTAAAAGCAAACCCTTTTTAACGAAAGCAGGGCGTCTTTTGGCAAACGTTTTTACTTACTATCACAAGCAAGCAACCTCCCCGGGAGACGCTCCGCTCGCGCTACTTTTATTTGTGGAACGTTTTGTGTGTCACGAGTAATATGCGTCTCCGGGAGATGCTCGATCTCCTTCGTGCCTTTTTACCATGCATGGAACGTTTTGTTTTGTGTCACGGTTACCGTGTTCGAGCCTCTACTTCGTTATATTTTAACCAACGGACATCTCTCAGATTGTTTACCGGGCCGGGGCGGGTGAAAAAAAAAAGACCGCGCCGAAACGACTAGTGGAGCACAGGCGCAGCACACGCGAGGCGACACGGGAGCCGGGGGGGAAAGCGGGCCCCACCGCAGCTATCTCCTTTGATGTCCAGTAGCGCGTCAGCGTGTCCTCCCAATTATAAGTAGCGTGGCCAGCTACCATCTTCCCAACTCCGTCCCCCACTCCTCCCTCTCTCGTCTCTTTCACTCAGCGAGAGGGGCAAAGCAAGCCGCAAAGATCTTCTCATCTCCTGCTCCTGCTCCTTCCCCCCCGGCTCGTCACTGTGCAGCCCGTGCCCTCCCTTCCCACCAAATAATCCATCCACCGCCACCCCGCGGCAGCGGCGATGTGCGGCGGCGCCATACTCTCCGGCTTCATCCGGCCGTCCGGGGCGGCGGCGGCGGCGGCGGCCAAGAAGCAGCACCAGCCGCTCCGCCGGGTCACGGCCGACTTGCTCTGGCCCGGGCTCGCCAGGAAGGCGGGGCTCCAGCAGGAGGACTTCGAGGCCGACTTCCGCGAGTTCGAGCGCAGCCTCGGCGAGGACGACGATGACGACGAGGTCCAGGAGGTCCCCCCGCCGGAGCAGCCGGTGTTCGCCTTCACCGCCGCGGCCAAGGCGGCGGCCCCCGCAGCTGGTGAGAACCGCATTAAAGTCGCTGCCTCCTTTTGTTTTGTTTCCTTCTGTGCTGGCAGCCTGGCACACACTCTGGTTAGACGGCTGGGAGGGGGATTGTTTCTCGAATCTCCTCTGCTTGTTGAGATTGAATCGGGGCTCCGTAGAGCTGCAGCCTAAAGCCTAAAGCCAAACAAGTTTTTGGCTGCAACGCCAAAATTAAATCTCTTGGCTGGCTACTCATGGATATGCAGTGGCTAGACGAAATTTTGTCCTAGAGTAATCTGCATGGGTACTTTCCCGTATGTCTGTAATGATATATGCTGCAAATAGAGAAATTATCTACTGTAGCTCGTTCATGTGGTTTGCTATGTCGTGCGGGTCGCGATGGCTAAACTCAGGTTTTAAACCAGGTAGATTTCAGGTATTTATTTATTTATTTATTTACGATCTTACAATTCACATAAATGATCTACTATGCAGTTATAGAAACAAGTAGTTGTCTTACATAGGTATCTTGAGATTAGATTTATTCCGGTTAGGGATCTTACAAGGACTTAGACTGTATCATGTCTAGTTGATTTCCAGTGAAGAATAGGTTCTGGAACCTGGAATTCTTCTGTATCAACTGCATCTCATTATTGATGTTTAGATTCAGGTTAAGTTTCTTTCTCTGTCAATCTTTTTTTTATAAAAAAATACAGGGTTGCAGTATTTGAGAAGGATTGAAGTGCCTCTAATTTACATGAACTTGCTAAAAAAGAGATCTTAAATTGTGCCTTAGTACTATATTGCTGATGACGAACCATTCATGATAGATGTGGAAGGTGTTGAACTATCTGAAGATGTAATTCTTGAATTTGGGACACGAAATGGGACACCATAACTAAGTAGTAACGGGTCTATTATAATAAATAGATTGATCACCTATTGGCATGGGCGATCGCCTTTTTTTTAGCTTCTGGATGGTTCAATCACAGTATCATATGCTAGATTATCTCAATGTTTGATAAACTGCTGTTGTCTCCTGGCGTGCAATTTTCTTTCAAATTTTTAGGTGCTATAGATTTGTATGGTCTGTAGCTATTGTAATTCATCTGTGCTCGTAATAACAAGAAAGGATACAATAACTTGTGATAGGATTTTAGCCCTTTGCGAAAGGACCTCTAGCTGGATTGGTTAGATGGTCTTAGTAGCACTCCTCAGGTCCTGGGTTTGACTCCCCGTGGGAGCGAATTTCAGGCTGGGGTTAAAAAAAATTCCCTCATCTGCCACCACGCCAAAGCACAGGTCTAAGGCCCGGCCCAGGTCATTGGGTCGTCTCACATGGGCAACGGTGCAGCTGTGTAAGGGTGGGGTAGGGGTTCGGGGGCTGTCTTACCCCCCGCAGGTCGAGTTTTTTTAATTATTTTTTAAAGGATTTTAGCCCTTTCTCCTGGTGTATCTTCAGCACCGCTCTCAGTTTTGCATGTCTATTCCATATGTTTTTATTGAAATGAACTGATAGGCGATCTTTAATATAGATGGTGTGATGACTCCAAAGTCTGTCCAACCTGATGAACCTACTGCTACCTCAGCAAAGCGCAACAGGAAGAATCAGTACAGGGGGATTCGCCAGCGTCCCTGGGGTAAATGGGCAGCTGAAATCCGAGACCCTAGCAAAGGCGTCCGTGTTTGGCTTGGAACTTACAGCACGGCTGAGGAGGCAGCTAGGGCATATGATGCTGAAGCTCGCAAGATCCGTGGCAAGAAAGCAAAGGTCAATTTTCCTGATGAAGCACTAAACGCTCAGAAGTCAATCCTAAAGCCAACAACTGCAAATCCAACAAAGCTTGCTCCACCTCCAAAGAAGAGTGCTGATGAGGCTTTCAATAATCTGAACAATGGAGACAATGATTTGTTTGCAATGTTTGCCTTCAGTGAGAGTAAGGTTCTTGCAAAGCCAGCTGAGAGTGCCAGTTTCCTCCCTGCAGTGAAACCGCTTGTGCCCACTAAGAGATCTGCTACAAACATGCTCTCTGACCAGAGCAGTAACTCGTATGGCTCTTCTGACTTTGGGTGGGATGATGACAGCATGACCTCAGACTACACTTCAGTCTTTGCTCCCAATAATGCTGTTCCAGCATATGCCAATCCTGCCTACCTGCAAGATGAAGCATCAAAGAGAATGAGGAACAACTATGGTGTAGCTGTGCCTCAGGGAAATGGTGCACCCAATCTCGCACAAGGCATGCCTGGTTTTAATCCTGAGATGAACTATATGCCATTGCCTTATGTTGAGAGCAGCTCAGACACATCAATGGACAGCCTTCTGCAAAATGATACTCCACAGGATGGTGCTAGCAGTGGGGATCTCTGGAGCCTCGATGAGCTGCTCATGGCAGCTGGTGCTTATTGAGAGGCCATGCTTATTATTATTGTGGCGTGTTACTGAAGAAAAATGTAAGGCATCCTTACTGCCTGTTTTGGTTTTCCTATATACTTCTTGTACAATTATTTCTGTTGCGCTTAGACTACCTCATTTCTCAGCTTAATTTTGTTTACATGTCAGGTCCCTTGCCTGTGGTGATGCTGAAGAGCCAGTTATGTCCGCTACGTTTCGTCGCGGATCCTACCGTAGTTATATTTGCTAGATTAAAAATATGCTTCTGCTTGTGGAACTCATCTATGACAATGTTTATAGCATGCTACCGTGTGGTGCGTCTATGATTGGAAGCAAAGCTTGAGACTGGTTCAATAACTACCATGCCCCATATGTCTGCTGTACTGTAATGTGCGTACTGCTTGTTATGAATATGGTTTGCTATATATTGCAACTCTTGGTCTGGAAGCACTCGATTTCGCTTTCTACGTAACATTTGTTTTCAGGAAATGTTAGGTGCCGGCCAAGGCCGACGATATGGTGCACCGGAAATCCAGAAAGATCTAGATGACCTAATCAGGCTTGCAGGTTGTTGATGTGCAGGCTTGCTTGTCTCACTCGATCGGCTGTTTGCTGGGAATAAATAAATTAGTTTGCGTTAGATTCCGGCTGGGTTTGTTTAAGGGCCACAGGTCAAGGCATTAGCTGAACCTGGGCAGGTTCGGTGCTATGGTTTTATGCTCAACAGGACATTTTAATGCTGGAGATGGATACTGGAACAGATAATTGTACCTTGGACTGTGACCCCAAAGTGAGAAAGGTGGTGAGTTGCACACTGGATTTGGTGCCTGGTTTTACTTTTCGCGGTTGGCAGTGCTGAGGTCTACAGCCACAAATAAAATCGTTTTTTTTATTTTTTTAAGACCAAAAACAAAGTCACGAATTTACTTGTGGCAGCTGTTAACAGACTCTTTTTCACCTTACATGCCTGGTAATGTTCTTTGAGCAAGTGCCAATATTACGAGAGACCGCAAAAGATTCAGGGTCCAGCAGGGAGAGTCTGCTACTGTGGTGCTTCATCCCTGATTGATTGTCAAGGCTTGAATCGAAAATTAGGGAGCAAATTGGCCAACTTGGGCCTGTGGCTATTGCTTGTGCTGTCAGCTGTGGTCCTCAAGGAATTATTGCCATGGCGTCAGTGACAGAGGCTGCTCCTTTTAGTTGCATTGCGGTTTAAGGATTCCGACCTTTCTCTGGCCACCATCCCAAGTGGGTTTTCGGAGAACTTACCTCCAACCTCGGATCATCGAGGACAACAATTGTGTGGAGGAGTCTAAACCTTCTGCTCAACTTACCCCTTATAATTTTAACCCCATAACTATGAAACCATCTGGTTTATACCATCCAACGGTTAAAACAACCTATAATTTGAAACGGACGAAGTACTTTTTAAAATAAACCTACATGAGAACACAGTCTAGAATTCAAACCCGGATGGTCCGGTTCCACACTTCCACCATAAATAACCTGAACTAGCAAAGTTCGGTTATCGTCTTTGTTGATTTGTTGTCGAGAACTAATGCCATGCTACTACCAAAGTCGAATGCAGGCAACGATGGATTTGTGTGCCAGGTATATGTTTTGACACTACGAAGCAAAATACTAGTTAATTACTTCCTCCATCCCAAATCAAAAAGGGTAATATGGACTTTTATCACAACTCATGCTACCTTCTTCACCCTGTGAGACTCTAAATCAACAATGATTGAATTTGGGTACTGCCTTGAAAATTCAGACCCGGAACCTTGAACCAAATCAATGAACAGGCAATGAACAACTTGAAACCCCAACTGGGGGTGGGATATTTTCATCGATCGTCACCTCGTCGACTAGACCCAAAATTTCACATCAATGCTTGTTTGATCAGGCTGAGACGGAACAAAACGTCGCGGCCTAGGGCACAGGAGCGCCGTAGCCAAGCTGCCGGGGATGTGGCCATCGAGCACTCGGCGCGGAAAAGGACCGCACGACGCTCCATTCCCTCGGTTGGTTGATCACTTGATTGGCATGGATCCCACTCTCCCATCAGGTTCAATGAACTCAACCCTCCCCTCCCCTCCCCTCCCCCTCAGCACATCCCCCTCAGATATCACCAATTGCACTGCACACTGGTAGCTCGACGATCTCCGTCCCTTTTGCCGAGGATACAAACGGAGCAAACAATAATTTCTCCTTGCACGAACGACGGACCCCTTGCATCGGGTGCTACGCCATGAAAATGGTTTTGCTAGTGGTTGCCCGAAACAAATAAACTTTGGAAAGTTTGCAGAACTTTTTTGGTTCTTTTGGAACAAGTGGCGGATCTAGGGATGATTCGTTGGGGTCGGGGTTCCATGCATGAGCGCAACGAACCAAAGAATCTTTTCTTTAGAAGACAACAATGACAAAGATGTGGTCTCCGCCCTGCATCAAGGCTCCATTTCGAACGGCAGTGTATAGTGTTAGGAGGAGCTTTTGATGAAATTGCAATCAAACCATTGAAATTCCAAATGGGCCTTCCTCTGTTTTTTTTTCTAGTGCTGCTTGGGTTGGATGTGTTGTTATTAGCCAGGGTGATCAGAAGGGTTAATAATAAGCAGACCGATCGGTCAGGTTATTAAAGACGATCAGACGAAGTCACCGGGTTCGTCGTGTAGCGAGTAGCCTGGCATATTATTACCTCTCCGTCTCTCTCTCTCCATTTCCTTTGAGATTGTTTGGGATTCGATTACCTAGAAACCATACAAGGACGCGTACCATTATATAGTAAACAAGCAACAAAGTCCATCAAATTGGCAGGTCATTGTAGGTTTCTTAAACTTGTCGTCAACTAACCCAATGCTCGGTACGCTGCACCCGCCCCGCCCTGCAGGCTGCAGCTTCATTCACTTTCCGCCGGCTCCTCCCCTCCCACATGTACGTGGTCAAGGACCAACTTGCAGCATTATTGTTTATCCGGGGCGCTGCATGCTCAGATACGTGGCATCGTGCCATCTTGATGCGTACTAGATGTTCTCTGTCCACACGTACAGACGCACACGGATAGGCCGGCTTAACTGGTTATTAATTAGCCAAGTGTTAGGAAAATCTTTCTCAAAATAAAACAAAAAAGTGTTAGGAAAATCGTTTTTGCAGGCGCCATCAGATCAGACGCTAGCTTGTTTGTCCTCCCATTCCGCGTTCGCCATTTTAACGTCTCTTCTCGATCACTCGGCGTTATTAGCAACCTATGTTTTCCTATTAGTATCTGCGTGACGTGCCTGATTGGGGCAGGAAGTTTGTTGCGATTTCCCGGAGATCGACAAAAGTCGGCAGGGATCGAGAAGCTAGCTAGTTTGCGCTCGTCAGCCGGCCGTCAGTCCGTCACCGGCCGGCAGCGCTTATTAGCTAGCTAGACGTACTGCGGATCGGACCTCGTCGTAGCAGGGTTACGTACAAGGCAGAGCCGTTTCACTAGATGAGCGCAGAGACACGCCGCCATTGCAAGCGGAGGCGTACGGTTATAGAATTCCAAACGGGCCGCCCGGCCCTAGCCCGATGTGGCCCGGCCCGACGCGGCCCGGCCCTATAGAGGCCCGATGGTCTTTAGTGCGGGGCCGGGCCGGGCCACCGGGCCGACCTGGCGGCTAAGGCCCGGCACGGAGCCTTGTTTTCCGGGCCGGTCCGGCACGGCGACACGATCGGCCCGTCGGCTATGGCCGGCCCATCGGGCCTTGCCAGCCCGACGGCCAGCGCGGCCGGAGAAGGTGGCCAGCGGCGGCGAAGGCCGGCGCGGCCGGAGCAGGCGGACGCCGTGGTGGCGCGAAGGCTGGAGAAGGAGCCCCGCGGCGAAGGCCGGAGAAGGCCGTGGCGACGGCGACGGCGCGGGAGACCCGCTCGGGCGGCGGAGATCCTCCCCGCGGCGGCGGCTGCTCCGGCCGCCGGCGCAGATCCTAAACCGGAGCTGGGGGTGGAGGAGAAAGCCGGCTCGGTGGCGGTGCAGGACGCCGGCGCGGCCGCCAGCTAGAGCAGGGAGACGGCGGCGGCTCGGGAGGAACGAGGCGGGCGCGGCCCCCGGCTGGAGCAGGGGCGGAGGACGGGGCCGGCGCGGCCGCCGACCGGAGCAGGGGGTGACGGAGGGGGCGGCTCGGCAGCGGGGCAGGAGGCCGCGCGGCCGCCGGCCAGAGCAGGGAGGCGGCGGCGTCTCGGGAGAGGGAAGGGGTGAGGAGCGGGAGGGAGGGGCGGCTGAGGAGGAGGCGGCTGAGGGAGGGGAGGGGTTATGAATTTAGGGTTTCTTCTGTATATAGAGTAAATTCCCTTTGCGCCATTAAAAAATATAACTCATCCCTTCAATGCCATTGAAAATTAGTCCATCCCCTCGTTGCCATCCGTTATAATTTTCCATCCCTCTATGCCATTGCTGTTAAAACTAAGTAACAGAGGTGTTAAATGGAGGTTGAAAAGACAATGCTACCCCTAGATCTTTATCTGAAATTTTCTAGTCCATCATCGTTCCATACCATTGCACTTAAGAACGATATCTATCCATGTCATTACATGAGAATAATACAAAATAAAAAAACTCAAAATGACAGCTTGATAGCTTCAAACTCGGCCGTATCTGCATTGCCCCAACCGATCCATTCGATTAGCACAGAAGATAAACTCTATTGGCTCCTCGAAATCCATGCATTATGTATACATGCTGTCGCCTCAACTTTTCCTGGAGGCTGAACATGTTCACATAATTCGTCTTAGGGTCTGTTTAGTTTCAAAAAGGAACTCTCAAATACACTATGCAAAAAGAAGATTTCCCGTCACATCAAAATGTCATAACATGCATGTAGTATTAAATATAGATGAAATCAAAAACTAATTACACAGTTTTGTTGTACTCTGCGAGACGAACATTTTGAGCCTAATTAATCAATTTTTGGACAATTTTTCACACAAACAAACGAAATGCTACAGTAGTGTAATGATTACGAAGTGACATCTTACTCCCAAATTCAGCCTCCCAATTCTTAACATCTAAACACCACCTTAGATACATATTTATACGAGCTCAAAAAAAAAGTTTCATATTTATACATGCGCGAGGCCGCGAGGGCGCTAGCCAGACGGCGCCTGGCCCACAGAATGACCGTGTGACCGCGGCGACGCGGCGTGCTTGCTCGATGGGGCACGAGCCGCCAGCTGGAGGCTCGTGGCACGCTTGCCTGAGAGCCCGCACGAGGTGCTTGTCCGTGGGGCCACATGCCACAAGCACGGCCACGGGGAGGAGAGGACCACGGGCTCGGGGCTTTGGGCAAAAAAAAAAATTGTGTGCGCGACTGCAGCTATGGATGGAAGGGTAAAATCGTCCGAACAATAGAAGATTGGTCTATTTTAATGCTGTTACAATATGTTCTGACGGAAAAAATAACGGTAATGGCAACAAGGGGATGAAAAATTATAACCGATGGTACTGAAGGAATAGGCTAATTTTTAGTGGCATAGAAGGGATGAGTCATATTTTCTAATGGCACACAAGGAATTTACTCCTGTATATATATGTGGACTGTTGTTGGGCCTTTCAGAGGCCTCGGGCCGCAATCGGGCCGTGCCTCGGGCTGGCACTACGGGCCGAGGTAGCGGCCCAGGCACTAAAGGCCCTTCGTGCCGGACCGACCCAAGGCACTATCGATCGTGCTTAAGGCTGGGTTAGTGCCGTGCTTTTTAGGGCCGTGCCTCGTACCGCCCATCGTGCCTGGCCCCCTTGGAATTCTATACGTACGGTATGGTGCGCGTCCGGTCGGGAGGGCGGCACCCCCACTTCGCACGCGCTCGGTTACATACGGGCTCGTGCGTGCGTGCGCGCCTTGCTTGCATTATTTGGCGCCTGCGGGCTTGCGGCTCCTGGCCGGCCGGGCAGCTGCGATCGACATGATCGAGATCGAGCCTCGCGTCGTGCAACACCACCCGCAAGCACGTACGCCGTATAATGTTGAGCCGACTTGGAACAAGCGAAATCGTTATTAGCTCACGGCCGGCGCGCGCGCACCGGCCGGCCGGACACGTACGTTCCTGTGTGTGTGCTCAACTTATTAGCTTTGATCTGTGGTCGCTATATATGCGATGACGACGCCGCAAGCTAGTCACCCCCGCCACCAAGCAGGCAGCCGGATCGAGCGCCCTAGCTGAAAGGTGATCAGTCGAGATCATATCGCCTAGCACGGTCAGGCCGGTCTCAGCTAATGCGACCGCTCAGCCTCGAGCCTTCGACGTACGGGTCCCAATCACAACCGCACGTACCCTCTCTCGATCCAACGCCTACGGTGAAGAACACAACCTGGTTAAGGACTTGCACTTGTACATATACATATATACCACATGAAGTACCGTACGTCCAGACGACTCCAGGCTGCCAGGTGTGGTCGGTACTCGGTACATCCTGACGTAAGGTGTAGCTCCCCTAGCTTACCCTTAGGTTAGGTTCAATCAACTCAACATTCCCTTTCCCCTCGACGTCCCTGTCAGATATCATCACCAATTAGTCGGTCTCCTTTTTGCCGAGGACGCAAACAAAATCGGGTGCCGCATCGAACGATGGACGACCCGGGACCCGGCCTCTACCCAGCATCGGGTGCCGCATTCAGGTGTGAGGAAATAAATATGGTTCTCCGCCCCGAAAAAGGATGTTAAAGGTCAGCATAATGTTTGCTGTTGCTTAATGCTCATTGGTGTGCAACAAGTGGTGCAAAACAAACATTATCCCCTCCATTTCAGATATATCATTGATCACTTTAGTTATGTTTTAAGTCAAACTCGTTTAGATCTTCGACGGTGTTTGTGTTTCTATAGTGGTTGTCTCTGTTGTTATTGTTGTCGTCGTTGCCTTTGCATGCTCTTGTAAGTTATTTCTTCTTTATCAATATGGGCCTGTTTTGTTCCAAAAAGAAACTCCCAAATACACTATGCAAAAAGAAGATTCCCCATCACATCAAAATGTCATATCATGCATGGAGTATTAAATGTAGATGAAATCAAAAACAAATTGCATGGTTTTGTTGTACTATGCGAGATGAGAGCCTAATTAATCAATTTTTGGATAATTTTTCACAAATACAAACGAAATGCTACAGTAGCGCAATGATTACGAAGTGACATCTTACTCCCAATTCTAACATCTAAACACCACCTATATGTTCAACAAATTTCTTTCCGGTCGCTTTTCAAAAGTAAAATAATTTGTTACCGTTTCCATCATTACCATGAGCAAATGGACAAATTAAAAGAGAACCTTGATTTTCTCCCACTAGCTAGTGCCGTGTCTTCCACCACCACCACCATTTGTAGGCCTGAATATTTGATAACTTGCCCGTATAAGCGACCAGAATGCAATCTCAATGCACATTGAACGCGGCAAGTTTACGAACCTTCACTTGGCATTAGTTCGTTCTTCCACGGGATCTCGTTGGACGACTGAAGAAGGGTTCATGGGTAGCAGGGTCAGCAAAGACCGTACTGCATGGGCTTGTCGTGTAGCGAGTAACCTCGAGGATTATCTCTCAATTTCCTTCGAGATTATCTGGGATTTGAATACCACCTAGCACAAGATAGTAAAAGAATGCAATGCGTGCCATACTGTCTAGATCCATCAAATTGGCCGGTCATCGCCGGTTTTCTAATAACGTTTTTTTTTTAAGTTTTCTAACGTTGCCGTCAACTGACTTTGCTTAGTTCATTGCATCCCGCCCTTGCAGTTTCATCGTCCAGCTACACCCACATGTACATGGTCTAGCACCAACTTGCAGCACCACCGTGTATTGTCACCTTCTGTGCTTATTATTAGGCGTAATGTACTGTATTTTGATGCGTAGAAATCCTCCGTCCACACACTGACACACGCACGTACGTATGCTAACTGGTTTGTCATTCAATTTGCAGGCTAGCGTCTCTAGAGATCTTGTTTGTCTTCACATGCACGCACGCACCATTTTAACCTCCCTTTCGTTATTAAAAAAAAACTCTCTTTGACCACTGGCACGGGCGAGGGGCTAGCATATTATGTCTGGTTGTATCTATCTGACGTGTGCTTGATCGAATTATGTGGTTACTCTTACTGTATTAGTATCGTTTCTTTGTTCCAATAATAGAACCTTTGAGATGTTCTATGTAGTACTTGGACACTAGCTAGATCGAATATTGTCCCGGTAGTAAATCCAAATGTTCATCCACAAACATATTTTTCGATAAAGAAAGCTTTTATTGTACTCATCGAGTTGACACTAAATTCTTCAAAATACATTTAACCTCGGGATACACACACTGCCTGCAAAAAAAGTAAGGCCCCATTTGAAACAAAGGAAAATCATAGGAATTTTAAAGGATTTGGACCCTATAGGAAAATTTCCTATGTTTCCCTTTGGAAGAAAGGATTGAATCCTATGAAATTCCTTTAGAATTCCTATGGGATTCATGCACCCATAGGAATTTTGGAGGAAAACTAACATGAGGTTGGACCTCATGGAATTTTTCCTTTGTGTCCATCTCTCTCTTTGAGTTTACGTATGTTTCCTATGGTGCATCCAAAGGCTACTTTATAAACTTTCCTACACTTTGATTTCCCATAGGATTGCAAGTTTTATCCAACTCCAATCCTACATTTTTCCTATTCCTAAGTTTTGAGAATCCTATATTCCAAAGGAGCCCTAAAATGATATTTCCAAACACGCGAATGAGGTGAAAAGCACCTTGGCCAAATATTCCTCCATATGTTTTTCATATGTATCGTTTTTACTTGAAAGTTTGCAACCGGCACTGCCTGTTTATCGTGTACCTCCGATCGATCCCCATTAATTTCCTTGGAGACTGTCAGCTGGGATCTTATTACCTCGCACACCATTCTACTATGCTATAAAGAATAATGTGTACTGAGGTACGTATTTGATAAATCCGTCAAATTGGTCGGTCGTTGGAGGTTCCTTAGCCTCCTCGTCATCTGACGCGATCCTTCATACACTGCATCCGCCCCTGCACCTTCACTTTCAGGCTCCCACATACGTACGAGGTTAAGGAGCAACTTGCGCCACTTGTTGTTGGGACCTTCGTGCTAGGAATAATATGTCGCAATTATATTATGCATCGCACCTGGTGCGTCGAGATTCAAATTATCTGACAACACGTATGCTAACTATTGGTCAATCGTGCAACTTATACTATATGCATGTTGAGGTGAGAGACCCGGCCTGTTCGTCTGCACAGTACGTACAGATGCACGCAAGTTTGTCAGAGATATATGCACGGCAGAGTTTTGCTGCGCTCGTCAAGCCGTCACTGGCCGGCCAGGGCCCGCTCCAGGACGCCGGACGACGCTCTCGTAGCTGGCGTAGTGCCGTTTCAATTCGTTACAGACGACGCCTGCATGGGCACAGCTAGTACTCTAGTAGCTGACTAGCTGAGGCATATGTATCGTATGCTACGCCCACTTGATACTCGCTCCGTCTCACAATATAAGCATTTTTTGATTTTCGTGTATCACGTTTGATCATTCATCTTATTTAAAAATTTTGTGAATATATTATTTATTTTGCTATGACTTGTTTTATCACTAAGTATACTTCAAGTGTAACTTATTTGTTTTATATTTTTATAAATTTTTTTGAATAAGACGGACGGTCAAACGTGATGTCTGAAAATCAATAAATGCTTATATTCTGGGACAGAGGGAGTATATGATATATCATCACAATGTTATATACGGCTTGTGTTGTGCCCTGCGTGGCATATGCATTATTGGCGCATGGCGCCGGCCTCCATGCGGCTCGAGTCGTACGTCATGACATGACACATGAGCATCACTGGAACGCGCAGACGCAGGCACACACGCCTGCCTAGAGATGGAGTGCGTGTCTGCGTCGAGGCGACACGGGAAAGCCGAAATATGAAAGTTATCACGGCCACCGGCCCGCCGGGCACGTTCATGGATGCTCAACTTGATGTGTGTTTGCAACGACGGCGGTGGCGCGGCGGGGTAACCGCATGCATGGTCGCATGGACGGCGGCCACGGGCCAGGAGCTAGCTAGTCGATCGGCCGACGGCCGGCCGTTTCACACACGGCCCAGCCGGAGCCAGCGGCCTACAAGGTGTGTCCTTCCGAGCGCCGACGTCTGCGTGCGACGACTGCGAGCCCAAGAGCATGCCGGCGACGGCGAGGGAGGCAGACGGCTCTTTAGATTAACTGGGCCTACTCTAGGCCCATCCAACGAGTCCGCTGGCCTACAATGTATCTGGGCCTCTAGATTTGAGCCGTATGCTTGGGTCCTGTTTGTTTCCTATTATAATAATCAGCTTATCGGCAAAAATAGACGATAGCTTAACGAACAGTTCACTTATTTTAGCTAAGTTGTGGCCATTTTAAAAATTTGAAGTACGAGAAGGGAAGAAAATCTTCACTTTGTTTATAATTGAGCTTGCAAGCGGAACGGGTTTTTATATGAACCCGCTCACTTACCGCGCAAAATTGACGTTTGTGGCTGATGCGGCCCAGCTGCAAGTCGCTTGTGGCCCTAATGCTGGCCAGCTACAAAGCGGCAGCAACATAACCCGTAAAATCAGGAAATCCTATATAGCTTCTGAATTTTTTTTACCATATAGTTTCTGGTGTTTGAAATTCGTGCAAACAATCTAGACCATTAGATGTTCTTCCTATTCCACGACCGTCTCATCCTCATCCTTTCTGTTGAACCGTCTCCACCACACGTGCCGCCGCGACCTTCTTCTTCATCATCCGTGTGTGCGGCTGCCCTCCCCCGCCTCCGCCAGCTCCTCTCCTCTGGCGTCTCTGCGCGCCGCATTCTCAGCGTCCTCCATGCGCCACCTCCTCCAGTGCATGCTGCCTCCGCCATCTCCATGCGCGGCAGCCTCCATCAACCCCGTGCGCCCGCTGATGTCTCCTCCGTGGATGTGCCCCGCGCGTCGCTCCCCATTCTATTGTCACCTTTGAGAACTGTCGTCATAACTCCTATGCGTTGTCGCCGTGATTCCTGTGCGCCGCCCCAACCACCGCCGTCGACGAAGAAGAAGAATGAAAAACTATTTTTCTCTCTAAATGTTGATTCTGATTTCGAAAAATGTTGAATTCACATTTGAAGATGTTGAAATAGTCTAAAAAAATGTTGAATGTTTTTTGGTTTTCGTAAATGTTGATCCAGTTTATAGAAAATGTTGAATCTATTAGTTTTAAATATTAATTTAACTTTTATAAGATATTAAATCTGTATATTGAAACGTTGACGTGGATTTTTAATTTGGGTCTAATATTGATACAAACGTTTAAATTAAGTCTAATGAGCTTTAAAGCCATCATGCTTATCTAGCTTTTGGAAGCTATATAGGAGCCCACAAAATCTGCAAAATCGTCACCCGCGCCTCTCGTTCGCTGCCGTATTTGGTTTGCTTTGGATGAGAGGATAGAACGAAGATTATGAATGTTCATCATCCTTTCTTTTGTAGTAAACAAACCGTTGAATCATATGGGCAAGCAAGCCATCTACGCTTGCATGCGGGTCATGTGAATTGTGCGTTTTACCACCATGCCCATAAAATACATATGAGCGACCTGTTTAAATTATTGGACAGTCACAAACCCGTAAAATAAGTTTGGGGTGTGTTTAGTTTCTCAAAACTTCTCAAAATTCTCTCTCCAAACTTCACTATTCACCTATCACATCAAATCTCTCTCCTCATGCATGGAGAACTAAACGAGGGTAAATAAAAAAAACTAAGTACATGGTTTTGATATACACGACGAGACGAATCTTTTGAGCCTAATTAGATCATAGTAGGACAACGATTACCACAAACAAATAAAAAATGTTACAGTACGCTACAACGTCCGATATGACATTTTTATCGAATTTTACCATTTCTTTTTTAAACTAAACACACCCCGGTGGGTTTGCGATCAGCTGCAGCCTACCCCCCTGCAACTTTGACTTATATGACCAAGAAAATCCTAAACAAACAGGACAGGACCCTTAAGAAAAAAAAAATAGGACAGGACCCTTGGTTGGTGCACCCACACAGCCGTGAGGTGATCGGCCGCCCGATCCGACTAGCGGGGGCTCCTCATCGTCGATGGATAGTGTTGGTCTGTTGGACGTACCCAATACCCTCTGATACTAAGGAGAGTACATCAGTGTCGTCTAATAGACGGTCTCATGTAAGAACACGTAATTTTGAGATAACTTATCATATAACCTATATAATAGGTTGTCGTTTTAGTTGTCTCATAGTAATACAAAATTTCTTAATTGGTGAAAAAAATAAAGGAATACTATTGGTTGCATGACAACAAAACTCGTATAATAGTGGAAGAGTTGTCTCATAGTCCTAAAATTTAGCTCATGAGGTGGTTGTTCGCGAAGTAAGGACCTCATTCTCTCACCTCGCTCTTTCTCTTCCATATCAACAAAAATCCTACGTGGCTTTACAGGAGACGATCTATCAGACCAGTTACGTGTAGCAGTATACCTATAACGAGATCATGCGTGGGTCAGGATCGGAGCGTGAGGGAAAATCGTGTGCGGTTTGCCACGCGGGAAAAAGAAAAATCCGTGCAGGCCGTGGGTGCGAGACTGCAACCGACCTGGCGTGTGGAGTCAGCTTCTTTGACACACCGCAAGCCAGCAGCAACCTGGTAACATTTTGTCCAATTGACCTTGCTGTGGAAGTCCCACAGAGAGATCGATGCAAAGGTGCCGCACAGAGAGATTCATAGGAAAATGCCTTGGTGGGCGTTGTCACTTAAGGGGACTGACAGAAGAATGTCACACGCGAAGCAATCTCTATAGCTCTGAAACCTGTTTCACACATCGATCGCTGCAAATCTGCAAGCCTTGCTGTTTCAATCAAGAATCATTACACGGAAAATGGATAGCAAATCTGGTCGCTTCAACATTTGTCGCTCGAAATGTCTGGTTTGGATTCAAATCCTTCTTTGGGCAGAGCTAGGCCAGCCTTGCCAGGGGAAGCATCCTCCTCTTGCGGAGCCATGCATCTGCAACCTTTCCCTGAGAAAGGCAAGCCACAGTCGTAGCAGAAGGCGGTGCCACACCTGCAGATCGCAAGAAGAGACATACATCATGTGGTTGTAGAGGAGGTGATAGAAGGTAAATGCTCTTCAGTTTAATCAGAGGTTCAGTCACGGGTCAAGTCAACGCCACTTTCAGGTCAGTCAACTCAAGGATTTTAGATGTGTGCACAATTCCTAAATGAAATTTCCTTCGGAGACTGAACTCAAGTTTGATTCACACCAAAATGCTGGCACATACATGGAGTACTAAATGTACATAAAATTAAAAATTAATTGTACAATTTTGTTGTACTTTGTGAGACGAACATTTTGAGTCTAATTAATTAATATTTAAATAATTATTTACAAATACAAACGAAATGCTACAGTGACGCATTTACGACACTTTTCAAAGTTTGAGTGTCCAAACTTTGAAACTGAACAAGCCCTAGATGAAATTTCCTTCGGAGACTGAATCAAATTTTATGAAGTTTGATTCACAAGTTTGCGAAACGAGAAGAATATGTAGTAGTAGTAAGTCGATAATAACCTGCACACCATGCGCCTGCACCCTTCGATCTTGTCGATCATGGCGCGGCAGCTCGGGCAGCGCCTCCAGTCCCGCCCGCCGGCGAGCTGGGACAGCACGCACCCTTGGCCGCCGCCGTGGCGCTCGTCCCACGGCTCCTCGCACTGGAGGCAGAACGGGAGCGAGCAGGTGGGGCACCAGGCCTCGGACGCCGCGCCGTCGTCGGCGGCGTCGAGCACCACCAGCTCGCCGCAGCCGCGGCGGGGGCACCGCGCGCGTGCCGGGCCGACGGCGCGCTCGCAGAGCGCTACGCACCAGGTGTCGAAGACGTCGATGTCGAGCAGCTTCTTGCACGCCTCCGGGTGCATGGCGCCGCCGGGGCACTCCGGCGACGGGCAGGGCACAGGCACCGCGCCGGCCGCGACGCGGCCCTCGATGTAGCGGACGACGCACCCGATGCAGAACTCGTGCGCGTGGGCGCAGCGCGCGTCGCCGGAGGCGCGGAACCGGTCGAGCACCAGCCTCGTCTCCGCGCAGATGGCGCAGCTGAACCAGCCGATCTCGTCGTCGGTGAGCGGCGCCACGCGAGGGCGCGACGACGACGGACCCGGCATTGAGCCGCGGATGAGCTCCTGCAGGTACGCGTCGTCGTCGTCGTCGTCGATGGTGGCGCGCCCTCCCGTCGCGTCCGCCATAGGACGCAGAAAGCGCGCGACGACAACCGGATTCGAGCGGCTGATGATGGTGAGGTGGCGGGGGGAGGGGCTAGTTTTTATGCTAGCAGCGGGGGCGATGCATGTCCGCGAGGGAGCAAAATTCTGGCACGGAAGGACGGCGCGCCGCAGACCGGCGGGTCGTTCCAGTTCCAGACGCTGTGCTTCGAGACGCGGAGTGTCCGAGGGGTGGTTGGGGTTAAGTCGAGGCAGATCAGCGAAAAAGGCAGTTGACTCGTGCAAGTCGTCGTCAGTTGCCGAGGTGCGGAGACCTAAGCATGTGTTTAGTAGCGAGGAAGGACGAGACGCGAAAAAATGGGACGGATCTCTTTTTTTGTGTTTCGTTGCAGGACATTGAGGGACGGAGTCATCCCACGAGGAAATATTCGTGCCAGATTCGAGCCGTATGCTCGGGTCCGATTTATTTTCTATTGTAATCGAGCAGGCAAGTTTTTATACGAACCCGCTTACCTGATGCGGCCTAGCGACAAATCGCTCGCGGGCCTAATGCACCAGCTGCAAAACCGCGACAACAACATGGCGCAGAATCCCGCGAGGCCGCTACCTTGACCGGCCACCGATCAGCAGTATTATTTTTTTAATAAAAATCAACATCAGCCACTAGCACCAGTCAGCCGAACAGGACGACTATCGTCGTCACCTGCACCTCCGCGCTTGTCCTTAAAAGAAATATCCTCCGCCTCCGCGCTTGAACGTATGAGAGGGTCAAGCGCGTGTCAATCGGCTAATAAAAATTGGCAATGTGTTGCGCTAGCTGCCAGTGGGTCTGCTTGTGTGCATGATCTACGTGGCACCTACGTGTGTGTTTGCTGTCCAGTGGCTAGCAGTTTCGCACGAATGGGTGACTCCTTGGTCTTTAGGAAGCCGGCAAGTATGTTGCTTGGTTCTGGTGTTCTATGGAGAATGGCAGCTCGCCTTTTCGATTATGCAAGCTTCGATCTGGTCACAGAGCCATATGTACAGTTGGAAGTCGTGTCTCTTATCCTTCTGTGTTTCTCTTCGCTTCTTTTTATTGTATATGTTGCATTGTGTTCGCAACTTTCCTATATAATTCGTGGTTTGGTCACACCCTTTAATGAGAACTTCAGATCGACAATCGACTACCGTAGATTCCTCGAAAAACAAAGTTTTGCACGAATTTATTTTGAGAGCAGTTTCGCACGAATTGTGCAGGCACATGCGCATGGATGCGACGTGAGTCACACAACTTTCTTTTTATTTTTTCGTTCTCCCTTCTCCGTTTTTTTTCTTTCAATTTCCTTTTTCTTTTTATTTCTAGTGCTCTTATAGACATCTCTTGTCGGGTATGTAGTTTCTTTTTCTTTTTGCTTACTATTTACTTTATTTTTCTGTATCTATTCATTTCTTATTCCATGTGCTGTTGTGATTCGTTGTGCAGGCACTCATGCCAATTCTCTTTTTTTCTGACTCATTTATTATTCTTCTGTTTTCTAATATTTTGCTTTCTCTTTTTTTTGTTTTTTTAATTTCGCTCTTTCTTCTAATAAATAATCTTATAGATATAATGATTTTTTGTTTTTCTTTCTCTAATCTATAATATAAGGATACAGTACAATTGAAACTTTTGTTACCTAAAAAAACTCCCCCACTTCTCACAAAGACCCCATCTATTAGGTTTTTCGTGGATCCAGAAATTACAGAAGAAAAAAAATTATATTAAAAATGGGTTATTTTGTCACCGGTCCCCTGCCTTACACGTCGCATGTACCCTCCGCCCTCCCCTTTCCATCTCGCTGATGCGAGCGTGCACTGGGCTAGGCTGGTCCTGGAGGACGTGGGCCTAAATCAGCAGTGAGAAGCCCAGTGTCCAGTAAGGCTTCACTGCTGGACTCCTCCGCAACTGCCGCCACGGCGCTCTCCTCCCTCTCCCTCGTCGTCGACCGGTGAAGGTGTCGGCTCCCGGCTCCGCCTCCGTCGGTCCAGTGCCCGCAGACAGCTTGCTCACCTCTGCACTTCCTCTTGGCCCTCGACTCCAACCGCACAACGAGGTAACTACATTATTGTGTATTCAATGTTGGAATTGCGAACTGTTTGTGAAGTTATTGTCGTATGAGAAAATAATACACGTACCAAGACAATTTAAAAAATATATTCAACTAGATTCAGCGAGTACTCCCTCCGTCCTAAAATAAGTGGACATCTCGCACTTCGAGGAGTCAACAAGTTTTAAGTTTGACCTGATATATAGAAAATAATACTAATATTTGTGTCTCTAAACAAGTGTACTATGAAAATGTATGGTATGATTAATCTAATAATGTTTATTTAGTATCATAATCATTAATATTTTTTAATATATATTTGGTCAAACTTTGAAGTGTTTGACGCCTCGAAGTACGAGATGTCCACTTATTTTGAGACGGAGGGAGTAATGCTTTAGTGTCTCGTGATCAAACCAGTTATGCTCCAGCGACTGATGAAGCTATAGTTGCTACACGTACTGACCAAGGTTCGTAAACGTGCTTAAATTTGTTATGATTGCTTCACCCCCGCTCCCGCACTGTCATAATTATATTTGGTATTTTACACAAGTCTTGCTGTGAAGAAACCGAGAAAGAAATATGACGACTTTAGGGCAGTCCCAACCCAAAACATTAGACATGATTTACATAGCCTCCACATTATCGAGAAACTAGTAGTAGACACTACACTCCCAATGCAAACACCACTCTTCCACATTTCAATTTAATGCTAGTTCTCTCACATCTTGTGGTGTGTAGACACCATGTCTCATGCAAGATCTAGTTTCCTTCTCTTTCTTCATTTAATCACTTGCCACATCATCTTTTATCCTATGTGGCACTTCATTTAATTCTATGGACATTATTATAGTCACTGGGTTGGGACTGCCCTTACTGAAGAGGAGAAGGAGAGAGTTATCACCGCAACAAACATGCCGACAAGGCTAAATATTCTGATCTTACTGAAAAATAGACAAAGTTATCACCGCAAGAAACCAGCGACCAAAGCCAGATTCATGCTGGTAATGCCAGATACAAATGCAGGTGATTAGTAATATATGATTCCAAAATCCATAGTTCTACTTATTAGGTTGGTTGTAGGATATTTTAATGCAACACATATTATAAAATAATTTTTTTTATTCTTGTGTTTTTTAGTTTGTCTTGCGCTCCAATTTTGCACAACATTTCATTTCCAGCAAGTGTAAATAAATAGTATAATGCAAATAGCATAGTCAATATTCCTTGATTTTCAATTGAGTTACAAAAGGTGATATGATAAAGTGATAGCATGATTCACCTTTTGTCAAGGTCATATAATTGGCCGCCGTCATATACCTTGTTTGGATATGCAGGCTAGGCTCAGAGGTAGAGTTTTCACTGTTCAGAATCACCGGATGAATGCAATGTTCCTGCTCAATTCCCTACTACTAACAGACGATACTGATTGATATTTCTGTTAGGCCAATGTCAAAACAACAATAATCAGAAGAAAGAGATTCTAGGATACTTAGGCGACTCAAACGAACTTTGTGATGAAAACATAGAGCTTCCTTTTGTTGAATTTGGGAATATTGTTACTGCAACAAATAATTTTTTCTGATGCCAATATGCTTGGGCAAGGTGGATTTGGTAAGGTTTATAAGGTAATAAAAAATCTTATGAAATCTAAGACACTGCCTTTTCAATATACTAGTAGTGTGGCACGTGCGTGCCGCACGTGTTTAAGGGTGCGTTTGGTACGGTTCTAGATTTTCGTAGAAACGTTTTAGATTCAGATTCTATCTTGGAACGTTTTTTTGATGAATCAGAATCACTTTGGAGAATCGTTTGGCTAACTGGCTAGATTCTGATTCTTGAAAGGGAGGTAAAAACATTATTTTTATAGGAAAAATCATATAAATAGATAGGATTTACAAAAAATATTAAAACTTTTTGTGGGTGAAGAACAATTCAAATGCGACCCATTTGAACTTGCTGCACTTAAAAAGGATTAGCAAAAAAAACTAATGTGAATGCTAGAGTAGAGGGATGCGAGAAACAGAATCACTTGAAACTGCTTTGCAGCCGTTTCTGCTGCGTAGGCAAAAAAAAGAAGAATAGCTTCAAGTGTTTCATGGCTGAAACGTTTCCCCTTTGCACCGTTTGGCATGGATTCCACTGATTCTAGGTAGAAACAGAAACGTTTCTGCTTGCCAAACGGACCCTAAAAGAGATCACATGTCTTAAAAAATTATTAATCAATAAATTAAGATATGTCACGAAAGCTAAGCTACTGAGCCAGAAAAGGCATCAACACACAAGTCATGGGCGGAATCAAACGATATATTAATCAACATTACTGATGGAGAGAACAAAACACATATAAATAATATGAATTTCATTTTTTTTTCATTTTTTTTTGTCTGTCAGACAACCTTGAGCCACCCCAGACCAGATGAACCGGCTAGGAACGATCCTCTACAGCCGGCGGAGTACACTGAACATGATGCATTCGAGCCGTTAATCATGCTCTGGCCCAAGGGTCATGTTGCATCAACCAGACTTTGGTGCTTGCCTCCTTTGTGGTAAAGGATATGCAGTGGTACGAGCCTATAGAACAGATCATGTTCAAGTAAGGTTGTATATAAATAATATGAATAAGAAAATATAAACATATAGATATATGCCGGTGCGTTGCTACGGGTAAAAAAAACCTCTCGAAAAACTCTTCCTAATTAGAAGATAATAATATACCACAAATAGTATCATTAAACAGCCACTATAATACTTGATAGTGACAAGAAAATGTATAATTGTAACACCTTGAAAAGAATCCCCGACAAGTTCATCCCCACACCCCACTGGTATGTAGTTATCCAAATATACTAAAAATTGTTGGCCATTTAACAACACAGTGTTGAAAAATGGTAGAAGTCTTCTAGTGACCATCCTGGCTTGTTGAGGAATGCAATGGCTCATTGATTTCGTCTTGCAGGCTAATTAATTCCTTCCTTCAATAAAACCTGAAAACAATCTAAGGGGAGAGCATTTTAGATCACTCTTTTTTTTTGAGCGAAACACAGCAGGGGAGGCCCCTGCTGTAAATTTTATTAAAGTAAAAAGGAAGAGTCAATACTTACAGAGCACTAGCGCTAAAAAGACAAAAGAGGAGCTAAAAGAAATCTATACAGGAGGTGAAAGGCGAAGAGACTATCGTCTAGAGTTGACCCAGTCTAGGAAGGGCATCTTGAGAGTTGGTTTGAATCTATGTGCTTGTAAAAGGCATTCATCAATAAAGCTGGCCTTCCAGTTTTCAGGTGTGGGTGACCTGCTATCAAAGATGAGGCCATTCCTTTGCTTCCAGATGCACCAAGCTAAAATGATGAAAGCTTCCATGAAGAACTGCTTGTGGAAGCTATTTCTTGAGGCTGATAGCATGTCATAGAAGGACAGCAGAGGGTTCCATTGGAGACCAATCTGCTGCCAACATTGCTTGCTGAAAGGACATCCAAAGAAGAGGTGGAATGCAGTTTCTTCAACATTATTAGAGCACATCATGCAGTTGTAGTTTGAACCTTGAATTACAAAATTCTTTCTTCTGAGGATGTTTCTGGTATTCAATCTATCCATGAGTAGTAACCAGGCAAAGATTCTCAGTTTGTTGGAGCATCTCGAGTTCCATATCCAAAGGAAGGGGGGTGGATGCTGGACATTCTTGTATGGATATATTTAGAATTTTTTGGAGGCCTACATACAGTCATTGACTTTGTAGAAATGTGATTTTTCTCACATCCTGGGAGCCATGCTAGGGGTTGGCCTTTTGCACCTCAGGGGCCAGACCCAATATCAATTCGATACAAGCAATCAAGCCAATGTTGCATCCAGGGGCTGGCTAGATTGAATCTAGGGAACCAATCACGTTCTTTATGGTTTATACTTGTAGATGCATGACAACAAAGACATGACATCACCATATTATAAACACCAACATCAATACTAATTCATACAATGCAAAATAGGAGTAAAGTGGATCAATCGTACATAAAGTTGCATCATTGCTTCAGTTTTATCCAACAAGTTGTAAGTGTGGCAATACAGCCCATCAAGCTAAAGAATATGGTGACCTATGGTCCAAAATGACATGATTTTGCCACTGTATGTGCTGAGGTGGAGAGTGAAGAGCCAAAGGAGTTAAGGGTGCATGTGGGCTAAACATAGCATCTCTGTAGTGACATTTTTATGCGGAAAACTCCCTACTCCATGGCTTCATTCTTGATCGACTCAGTCGATTTGGAGGCATTAGGCACTTAGGGCAAATCAAAAGCTAGATCGAAGACACATCTATCATGCAATTAGGGTCCATAAATTATGGTGCAACTTGGGTAGGAAAAGGGGCTTGATTGTCAACTAGGGATGCAACGACATACTTATTAGTTTCCCCCTTGCCATAGTGATTTGCCTATTTCTTATCAATTAGTTTCGGTTTATATGTTGTAAATTTAGATCAAGTCATCAAAAAGCCTTGGAAGTTCACTTAGCATTACTGCACATCTACTTTAGTTATAATGACAATGGAACTTATGTTGTAGACTTTTTTGGAGGTTTCACTAGTGCAGATTACAAACGAATATAAGCAATTACATAGCTTTAGTTAACATAGGTATTTGGCCCTCACTATGCTAAGCACCATCACCAGAGGTAGGCATATGGTGGTGTGGCAAAGGGGCTTAGTTTTAGGACTAGTCATTTAGTTAAAGTGGTCTAGGGATTTTGTTAGGAGGGAAACACTTTCAATGGAGACGATGTGAGATAAATTTCTCTATAACATGTAAAATTGGTGTTTTAGACGCTCTTGTACTTGTAGCAGCTCTTAGACCCTTTCATGTCCTCATGCCACGTCCGCGGAATGTATATGCACACATCCAACAATTATTGTATGGTGGGTGCTACATTTAAAACTTGTTGGAGTAATTGTAAAACAACGATGCAAGTTCATGTATGATGGACAGGGCGGACCTACCAGTAGGTCAAGGTTTGGTGCCCGCCCTACCTAACCTGACAGAGAAAAACCCCTTGTCCTCCTATCTTTCCTGTAAGAATCGACATCTTGGCGGCAGCAGTTACGCTGTTGTTGTGGCTGCGGCGATCCTACAACATCGGCTGGAGGAAAAAGACAATTCAAGACACCAATAATGTGAATGGATATGGTTAGGTGGCCCGGCCCAAATTTCATTGCGTGATCCAATGGCCCAATAGCGTGCCTAGTGCTGAGGGCAATATGCAAATGTAGGCGATCTCAATTATGTATTTTCTATTGCATCTTGTTCGAGTGCCGCACGATCTTGTTCAGTTTGTCCACCCTGCCTATATTTTTTGGCTAGGTCCACCATTGATGATGGATGCACTTGCTCATTAGTCTCAAACAACTTTATTAGAGTGCATTAAGCACCAATGCAAATTTAAGCACTATGTGAATACGATGAGGGGGGAAAAATCTATGGTTAGGTTGAGCAAACCTCCTCTAAGCATCTCCATTGTACACCTTGTAGCAAAAACTCCCTATATAGGTATACCTTATTTGGTCGAATGTATGTATGAACAAGTTCACGAAAAGGTGTTTGTACTAACAAACTAAGAACAAATTTATGTTCCTAAATGTACTCATATTTCAATTTAGCTGTATAAATATATATGAATATCCCCATTGCCCTCGGAAAAAGATTCACATTGATGAAATGGCCTGCTACTTTTAACATCTAACTACAGATTGAAAGATAAATGTCCAAAAGAATAACATACATAGAAATCCATCGCAAAAAAATATCTAACAAGAGGTACAAATATCACAAACATGACAAGTACTATGTTTAACTTTAAATCCACCAGAGTATATAGCAATGTAACAAAATTAAATACTTTCACACAAACCAATAGTCTCATGCGCACATGACCTGACAAATTGACCAAGTCTTCTTCCAGTCGCACTCACTAGGAGGCAAGGAAGAATGCAAACACAATAAAAACAATATACCAAATTGACCATCAAATAGAAGTGCTGAAATTAAATGGCCAGACTTGCTTGTCCAGCAAGCCCCCACAATATGACACCAACGAAGCAACCTTGAATTCAAGGCAAACGATGAAGCCACCACAAATCCATTAGACTCCTGGTGCACGTTGGCTACCCTTCTTTGTTGGCTTTGATACGGTGAGTTGGTGTAGGGGCCGCATGGCCTTACTCTTCTCTGGCTGCAGGGGCCGGTGGATGAAACTGGACGTTGATGGGGGGAATAGCATACAAGTTGCGGCACTGACAACGGTCGCCTCCTTCCTCCGGCACGGGTAGTTGCAGACGCCCGCACTGGTAGCAGAAGACAGCAAGGCACCTGCGAACATGGCGTTGAAACTATCAGCGTGAGGAGTTAGATATTGTAATTAGACCAAATACTCCAGACTAACAGGATAAATAAAATTGCATGCACAATATAGGTAGTGAACAACAACTGAAAGGCAAGTGAAAAGAAAAAAAACACAACAAAAAACAGAAGGAAGGATATGATCCTTTGAGGGCAACTTTACATATATCTAGAACATTATCCTATTTATATATCAACCATCTGCTAAAATAAGAGCTATATTCCAATAGAATCATGTTGAAACATATACAACAAAGTATAGAAATCCAAAACAATAACTATTTTGATTAAAAGGACAACTCTAGTCTTCTATTGACTAAATTTAACACTAAAATCTGCCAAATTTTGAGGCAGTAAACTGTTGCCACTTTTTTTTGAAACTTGCAAGCAAATATATCAACAAAAATGTCACCTAATTGAGTAAAGGGTAAAAACCAACGAAAACCACTAAGAAAGCCAATAGAAACTAGTGCACTAGCTTGCCAGATGAATCAAAGCATCACATAGTTCTTTTCTGGATCAAAATGAAACAAGCCAAATAAAATACCCAAACTGTGGAGTACCAAAAACCAAGTTGAATGGTAAAAACACACGAAGTGAATCATATTACATAGAATTTGATATCTAGTTATGACATAGTACAAAGAGCTAATGAAATTGTACATAATACACATAACTTCTAGCATTCATGATTTAGATGTGATGTAAAGCAAAAACAAAAAAAAGGTAATACCATACAAAGTTGTAATTCCTAAATAAGGCAACACAATATAATTTAAAATATGCAATTTATCTCATGCATTGAAATTTTATTGGATGGACAACATTGTATACATCACTAAGAATTGAAGAACAACATTTCTATTTAAAGTATGCAGGTTTATTGGTCAAAATTTGACTATAGATACATCGTACTTATAAAATTACAAGTGCTTGCAACATGCATACTATATAAGCTATCTTTACATAGTAATTAGACTATAACCTACTAACCATGAACCATAAAACACAAAGCAAGCACATATATATTCATGTCTATACGATCTCTATTATACTATATTCTTAGGGGACACTAAGATGGTCTGCTCATATAGAAACACATTGATGCGAACCAAGTACAAAACAAATGAACTAATATACAATGGCATTCTCTCCTATTATTCTCATAGCTAACAGGCAAATTGACGGGCTAGAAATGTTGTACTAGCTTTATTAGGATATAATTCTATAGTCATGCATCGTCAGGTGAGGTTAAGTAGCCATTTTCCTTATAAGAACCATATAGGATAAACATTGTCTAAACTAAAACTATTCTTAGATGAAGTAATGGAATCGAGAAAACACAAAAAACTTAAGACATGTAAACATGTGAACTTCGCAACAAGAAGAAGGTAAACATAGGAGTAGGTCAATACCGGCAAGTGATGACATCGCATCCCATGGTCCTCTCCACAAGAATCCTGCATCGGGGGCATTGCTTCCACTGGCGCTCGGTGGCAAGCTTCTTCACAAGCACGGCCTCAGGCCCCTCACCGCAGTCGTGCTGGTCACTACCATCAGTGCTCCAGGCCAGACCACATGTGGTGCACATTAGGCGATTGCACGCTGGGCACGATGCTTTAGATGGTGTCTTGTTGGTGCAGGTGCTCTCAAGCATGATTTCGCACTCATGGTTTGGGCAGTAGATGCGCAAGTTTGGCGGGATTGCATGCTCAGTGAGTTTCTCACTCCAGCTGCAGAACACGGCGAAGTCGATGGATTTCTTGCTGTCCTCCGGGTGCAGGATGCTGGTGTTGCCCTCTTCCATGCAAGCTGTATCAGGGCATGGGACCGGCACCTTACCGGCGTGGATCTTGCCCTCAATGTACATGCCCATGCACCGCACACAAAACTTGTGATGGCATGGCATGCCATGGAAGAGGTCAAAGATGGGCAATGTCTCTAGGCAGATGCCACAGTCAAACTTCGCAATTTCATCATCGGTGAGAGGGGCCACCTTTAGTTGCCTTGATGTTGATGTGCTAGGTTCATCCAGGGTGAGCTTAGATGGGTGGATGCCCCATATCTTGCTGATGTTCTGCAGGGACAGCTCAGGGTTGTCTGCTTTTGCAAAGGCATTATGGTCGCGAGGCTCTTCCTTGGGCACCTCGGTTCTAGAAAGATGCAGTGGGGACAACATTCCCTCGAGCCCTGGATCCTCTATCTGCTCCATCATTTGAGCGTCACGAATGATGGAATCATACCAGTCATTGTCTTCTTCCTCCTCTGCACCGGCGAACACGGCTGAAGTATTGGCGCTAATGAACAAGGACTGACTTGTTGAGTTGATAGGATCATTAGTAGGTGCTTGAGTCCTTGTTTCCATGGGAATTCCTGTGGCTTCATTACGTTGTGCCTGGGCCATGATGTCAAATAAAGTCATATCTTGTTGGTCCTCGAAGAATCTTGGTAATTGATTGACGCCTAGTTCCACGGTTGCATTGAGGTCCAGGGGCGGCCACCACCGCATGGCCCGCTGACCATGGAGCTGGATGTTCTGGTCATTGTTATCAGGGACGGCAAAGTAAAAAGCCTCGTCCTCTCCTTCCTGCATGGTGGCGTCTTGCATGTCTGCTTCCATTAGGTCCACTATGGCAACAGCATGATGGGCAACAGCTTGTTCCATTGGATTTGGTGCGGCCATGGGCTCCTGTGTGTGGTTGTGACTATCCTGCATGCTAGCTTCCTCTGTGTCCTGTGTGCTAGCCTCCTCTGCGTCCTGCATGCCTACTTCCATTAAGTCCACTATGGCAACAACATGATAGTCAGCTTGTTCCATTGGATTCGGTGCGGCCATTGGCTCCTGTGTGTGGTTGTGGTTATGCTGTGTGCTAGCCTCCTCTACGTCCATGGACATGGCATGGTGGACAATGTTTTCCTCCTTCGACTGTTTCTTGTGGCCCATGGGAATGTTGGGTTTTTCTTCATCCATAATGACTTATGAGATTTTGGTTTCAATCAAATAATTCCTGGATCTTGAGCTGCATAATAACATAGTACAAAAAGTTGGTGAGACAATTTTTTGGGAGCAAGTTAGGTGAAACATTAACTTGGAAAGTTATGAGTGTACAATCCATTCAAATTTGAAGAAGCTAGATTTTTAAAATTAGAGGAAGGTATGGGTGTGGGTCTTCTTAGGATATACCTCTAAGATGCCATTAGCCATTCCCCATCACCTGAAAACATCTTGCTCATCAACACAAACCTTTACGGCATCCAATAGACCCTACTAATCCATGTACGCATAATAGGCCAATTTGAGCACTATCCAATACCACCTCACGACTTTGTTTTTCCCTCAAAATTTTTTTTCAATCCATGCCATTTTTATTTCGAAAGAGAACTCACAAAAATACAATGAAAACCTTTTAGAGGGAGTTGTCTCCTTCTCAGGAGATTGAAATGTAGCTTCTTTGTAAGTCAAATTACAAACAAATACATATTATATAGTTTCCTTTATTCTATCCATCAATCCCCTTAGTGCTCATCCATTTTTTCCATTGATGCCGTCACCCACACAAATCTCCATTTTTTCCCCGCCTCTTGCCGCTTCACCTCTCATCACCTCGCCTTTGTCAGAAATGGACCAACAAGGCCCACTAGCAAATGCGCATCCATCCACCTCCTCTCTCCTCTACGACCAATCCCATATCGACCCTATGAGAACACATCATGCAAATGCGCTTCACAGGCAAGAACATTAGGCAGAAGTGTTGATTCGCTTGCATCTTGGCTTCTTGCATTTCTAGTTTGGAGCTTCAATTCCGGCTATTCCGTTGTGTGGAGACACGCATCCAACACATCTATTTGGACCAAATTCTCCACTTCTCATGGATGCTAATGCAAGATAATCGATCCTAAACAAGACCATCATCTTCTTCATCTAGCACGAGCGCCCCAACTCCATCACCTCTGACCCGGATTTGGTGGCGCAACTGTTGTTCGATCCATCACCCTTCACCATCGCCGTCACTAACCAATCGAAGAAAGATATCCTACCGGCGAACCTCCTAGGCACTCTCTCTACCCCCAGATCTGGTGGCACAACTGCTGTTCGATCCATCACCCTTCACCATCGCTGTCACTAACCAATCGAAGAAAGATACCCTACCGATGAACCTCCTAGGAACTCTCTCTACCTCTGCCAACACAGGTAAGCCTTCAACAATCTGTTCACTGCCAAACACTAACCCTAACCCAAAATCCCCATGCCTCATCACAATTTCTAGTATATGAGGACGGAAATTGGAATCAAAATTCATACTCAAGGACGTCGAGAGAGAGATTATCACCTCGCTTTTGATTCCCGTGCTCCGATATGAGGTGCGCGCCCCCACTCGTGTAGATCTGTTGAGGTAGCGAAGGAGGTGGGGGAGAGAAATAGGGAAACAATGCCCTCACCAGCCGCCCATGCCAGCTTTTGTGCTCTGGCACTCCGCCCACTGATCCATCTCTATATCTCTTGGATTCCTTTTCCAATTTACTAAGTGGGTGTTTCCAGTTGAGATAGGGTCAGGACTGCGCAACAAGGAGACAAAGGGAAATGATAAGGCTGACGTGCCAAGGTTGGACCCATGGAAAAAAGATTGGGGGGGGGGGGTAACAAGTAGGCCCCATAGATTTTTATTCCATTGCAACAAAACATTATGCACGGGCAATCTCACGAGTGCATATACTTTAATAAGGTATATCACCATCCGATTATATGTGAAAAGTTGCCTGCATGTGTGTTGACATGTTTAAAACCTCATAGTACTCCTACTAGGTACTTTATTTACTTTATCTAACTCTGCTTCTGTGGCTATAGATGGATCCTATTACTAATTTTAAATTACTCCATGTACAAGAAACTACTGAAAAAGGTATACCACCAATGGAGGTGGGACACCTAGGTGTTGGCCCATTTTTTCTACATTGTAGCGCATTATTATGTACTGTAGTTAAAAGACCACGTCTGTGAGCCTATTGAATTGCCTTAGGCATTGAGCCAGCCTAGCTCTGCCCTAGCATATGATGATTATTTACGGCAAGGATAAGGATCCTTAGCAAAATGAATGGTGATAGCGAAGGACCAACGATAACAAATATAATGAGCCTAAGAGCATGTTGTATATTGGAGGAATTCAATGAAGAAGCCACTTGATCTCAGTGGTGAATACAAGAATAAAATGAGATAAAACTTGTTGCTATGGCAAGTTTGTAGCAGTGCAGTAGAGGTGAACATGTAGCCATTAAGATGCGAGGTTCATGATATGCTGGATTTGATCTTCCTCTCTTAATAACATGTCATACTTGAGGCAAGGAGTATCGAGGAACTACCAAAATTGAATCGACTAAATCTTACCATGAACAATGTTATCGGCCCCAATTCGACCACACAAACACATCTCCTTGTTCTTTCACAAGAATTGGATCAAGTCCTGCTCTTCATCTAGATGAAGATCAGCCCAATGATAACTTAACCAGAACCTATACCAGGGGTACCCACATGGCCATGACCCAGTAGGGTTGATTGGGCCGCAAGGCCCAACGAGGGCATAATTGGGCACATGGGGTAACCCACAAGAGGGTACGACCCAACTAGGCATCATCGACCCGACCTTCCATCCAGGACCTCGGATAGGAACACGTGGCACCTCCCAAACCTACGAGGGAGACCAACAAGGGGCCTTTTACCTTTGCCGAGCATGACTACCCCAGAGAGGTCGGAATGAGGTGGAGGGGCGACACCGTACAAGAATGGGTAGGGCAACACGGCAATGTGATGCCCACACCCTGCACAACACCTACAAATCTCGTAGGGAAGGGCATCTTGCCATGTCGCGCATTGTGAAGGGTAGTCACAACCATGCGCCACCTGCCCCTGTCACCTTGGCAATTCTTGAGAGAGCCATGTGTCCTTAGATTGAGACTTCAGGCCTACCTAGGGCACTCCCCACGAGACCAAGACTTTGTCTTATCTTTTTTCTCGAACATGTAGGAGAATGACATATCATTATGCAAAAGTTAGAGGGACATCCTGGTGGACCTCAGACACAAAGGATCGACAACAAGAAGGCTCGTGATGAGTCAAAGAAGTTGCGTGCTGCATTGACTTTGGATATTCCTCCCTCTCCCATTTCTCGACCACTTAGGCTACCTGAGATACCCCCGCTCGACATTGTGACATATCATGTTAATGTAGGCTACTTTCAGGACTTACAGGATCTTTTTGGATATGGAGCTAGTTGATCTTCTTCACAACACCCACCTCCTCCTCAGACACGTAGTGTACCAGGGACGTTCACATACCCACATTCATAGGAGGAAGACATCTTTGAATCAACCTTTGTGTATCCATTGACACAAGCTTCACCCTTTGCTTCTATCTCATACCCAACACTACCATATGGTCTTGTTGGTACTTCATCGTCCATGGCGAGAGTTTCTTTCTCTAGTGCTTCATATCCTACACTACACTAGGTGACTTTGCTTCATAGACAGTGGCTTCTATCTTTGGTACTAGTTATGTTACGTCTAGCACTTCTACATCTCATATGATGACTACCACACCAGATTCACTCTATCTTACCATGCCTATACATTGAATTGAGTGAAGGTTTACATTGGATTAAACTCTTGACCATGAGGCTTACGATAGCTACACTAATCAATAGTATCCCAGCCGGATCAGAGTTGAGCAGTCACCTGCCTATATGTACTTCCAAGGAATCTCCATGTCCTTGAAGGATATCAAATCCACGCAGAAGTTTTTCAATGAAAAAATAAGTTAAAAGCCAGTTTAAGTGTCACATGATGGTTGCAACCATAGATAAGGAGACATACAAAGACATATAAATATGTTCCGCTCCTTCCATCTATGCCTTCTCCCGGAGGCAAATTAAACCGTTTCAGCAGCCAAGATCATGGCAGAGTGCAGCAACTAGAGAGGCTAATTGGAGCTACAAGCAGCTCATGTGCCATGAAACAAGCAACAACCAATGGTGCAGCATGGGGTAAACTAAATTAGGTCCAAGCAAACGATAAATCAGCAGCTATATGTTGTTCTTCAAAGACTTTCAGTACGCTTTCCTCTCAACACCGGTGAGATGTGGCACGCAGTTTACTGGTGGTGATGCCACTGGGCATGCACCTGCGCAGCATGGACGGTGTTCTGGCACTGACACAGCTCGGCCCCTTCCTCCATCCTCATTTGTCTTCCCATTGGGAGCCCACAGTTGTAGCAGAAGACGAAGTTGCACCTAAAGACGGCAGCATCCAAACATTAGGGTAGGGAGGGTATTAAGAATCTTAGAGATTAGAAGATATTGCAGATTTTCTATATTTTCAATAGTTTGATCAAACTATTAAAAATATAGAAAAAATGATAAGCTACAGGAACAAGAAAAACTAGCTTTCAGATCAAAATTCAGGATTTTAGACAAGGGGTTAATCTAAAACACCGAACCAATCTAGGACAAATCAGCCGTCAATACAAATGAAAAGAAGTAGGCACTCAAATTCGAGTGGAAGATGACTCCAATCCCGTCACTTAAAATTGATATTGTGCACTATACCATCAGCCAGATGATGATTGATCAATAAAGTATGAATTCACAGAGTTTTGTGTGCCCTGTTAGTGTTATCGGCAGAAAAAATAAGTTCATTTCCTTCCCACTACCAAATATTTGGATTGGTTTGGTCCAGTTTCGTCAAAACAAACTAAGCATACATGCAAACATTCATGACCGAATAATTCACATTTGCCTAAACATGATAATTAACTTAGGCAAATAAGCAGGTAAAGATCGAGCGCACTACGTACCTGCAACGCATGACATTGCACCCATACGTCTTCTCAACAATCATCTTGCAGCTTGGGCACTGCTTCCATCGGCGATCCTCGGCGAGCTTCTTCACGAGCTGGGCGCTCGGCCCCTCAGTGCAGTCGTGCTGGCCGCTGTCGTCCCTGCTCCAATCCAGGCCGCACGTGGCGCACATCGGGTGGCCGCACGCCGGGCAGTACGACTTGGCCGGCGTCTTGCCGCCGGCGGCCTCCAGCATCACCCCGCACCGGCGGTTCGGGCAGTAGGCGCGCAGGCTGGGCGGGACGGCGCTCTCCGTGAGGCGGTCCCCCCAGCTGCTGAACGCGGCGAAGTCGATGGATTTCTTGCACTCCTCGGGGTGCAGGTCGCGGCTGGTGCTGCCCTCCCTGCACGCCGGTTCCGGGCACGGCACCAGCACCTCGCCGGCGTGGACCCTGCCCTCGATGTACGTGGCCATGCACTCGACGCAGAACCTGTGCGCTCACTGCATCCCGTGGAAGAGGTCCAGGATGGGGAGGGTCTCCAGGCAGATGCCGCAGGTGAACTTAGGCAGCTCGTCGTCGGCGAGAGGGGGCACCCTCACCCTCACCGTCGACGGGCCGGGCTCGTCGGGGTCGAATTCAGACGGGTCGTAGCAGGGTTGTTGTTCCTGCTGGGAGCTTGGAAGAAGTTGTGTCTGGAAAGATACCTTATAGTCGTAGAGTCCCGGCTCCCTCCATCATCTCAATCCTCCCGGCTTCGCGGACGACGGAGTCGTACCAGCTGTTGCCGTATTTTCGTCATCCATGCCGGCGAGGACGACCCGGGAGGAATTAGCCTCGCCGAGCATGGCCTGCCTTGCTGAGACGACGGCGTCGGCTCTGCTCCGAGTTTCCAGACGGATGGTCATGGCTTCAACGGGCTGGCCATGGCGCGACGTCCGGTTCAAGGCTCTGGACGAGTGCGGAACGGTGAGTGCGCCGCCGTTACCGCTTATTAGCCACTGCGGCGCCGGCGGCCGGTCGCCGCCTCTTGCCGGGAAGGCATGCTGGTTGTTGGTGGCCTGGGCGGCAAGCTGGTTGTCGGCGTTGGCTGGAGCGGCAAGCTGGTCCAGGAGGTTACCTCTCCGGTGCGGCGGGACGTAGCGTGAGTCGGCGACGCCTACTGCAGGATGAGCTACAGCAACCTGGTTCGCGTTATCCTCAGCGGCGGCGGCGGCATCGGCATCGTCGAAGATGGGCGGCCCTATGAACTGATGATGATCGACGACAGCCTGTCCCGCCGGCGCTGGGTGGACAACATCCGCCGGTCCTCGAGAACCGGCGGCGAAGGCGTCGGCGCCGGCGGCGCGGGGCACCTCGAGACGGCGCATGTCCCAGTCCCAGACTCCCAGTCCTCCACCTGCATGAGCTCCTCCATGTGCAGGGCGTGCGCCAGGGCCTCATCAGTGGCCATGGCATCGAGATCGAGATCCAACTGATTTGCGCCAACCACCTCCGCGACTTCTGCGGCGGCATCGTGGACTGCTTCCTCCTCCGGCTGATGCTGGGGTTTTCCTCCGTCCATTGTAGCCAATCAAGAATTTTGGGTCTCAGACGGCGTCAATAATCCTGCGTAAAAATAGGAAGGAAACGCGTACGAGACCAACTCTCAATCAGGAGGTTTTACCGGTGCCCGAAACAAATTGAAGCAAACAGTACAAACACGACAACGAGTTCACCCAATCCTGATTGTAAGTCGTAGGACGGGGATAAAGCGTGAGTCAGCGCCGTCACCGCGTTAAGCTGCCATCGCCTCCCCCAGCTCTTACGGCCTCCGACGCCTCCGTCACCGTCCATCACCGTGGTCGACGCTCCATCAGCCAGTGTGTCCTCCGCCGCCTCGTCCGCCCCCGCCGCCTTCTTTACCCCCGCTCCGGCGGCCCGGCTGCCCACTGCCGTGGCCGATTCTAAACCAGTGGCCAACGTGTTCTTCACTGCCACCTCCGCCCCCGCCGCCAGCACCATCCACCGGGGCTCCCCCACCACCCCGGCCGTCTGGCCGGCGACCGTGGCTGTCGGTGGGCCGGCCGCCGACCCGGCCACCTTTTCTAGATTCGCACCCTCCTCCCAGCCTTCCCCTGAAAACCCTAAAACCCTAACCCAACGGTGGCGGCACGCAGGGCTGCGAGCCCGACGCCCAAACGGGTCGCACGTGAGCACTTCCGTGCGACCCGTCGCTGCATAGACTTAGTGCAACGTAACACTCAAGGGCGCATAAAAAAACAATCCTTAAACGAAAAAACTTAAACGAGTCAACCAAAAATAGAAGTTTAGATTTTTATCTTAATGTGTGTGTCCCACTATATATGAATCCAAGCCCACACAGCTTTAGTTCTTCCTCATATGAAATGAGCTTGTCATGACCCACCTGCATTCTCCTGCCCCAGTGGTGTGTCCCCAACGCCGCCACCGAGGCACCCATTAACTATCCACCACCCCGCTAGCTGTCCACCACATCCACTAGGTCACCCTCCAATCTTTGTAAGGCTGCCCCCCCCCCCCCCCCCAAAAGAAAAAAAAACATCCTTAATGCTAATCTTGTTGGTCGCTTATCACAATAGATTTCTTCCAAGAAATTTATTGAATTCCTCAACTCATTTTGAACGACCTCCATTAAGCCCAACAATATTTAGGGCTAGGGTTTTTCTACTTCTATTCTAGCCACTTGAGATTATATATGGCATTAATCCTCCTTAAAGTTTGGAAATAGGAATCGAAAAATACAAAAGTTCCTCCAAATCCTAATGGGTACACTAAAAGAAAAGGCGTGCATTATTAGGAAACACAAAAATATCAAATGTGTCAACCATAAATAGATGTTTAGATCTATCCAGAGTGTATCTCACATATATTGATCCTAAAACCCTAGTATTGTTTACCTTCAATTAGCTTTCACCATGGCTACACCTCACATATTAGATGACAATCCAACGGACGTCAATCTTTCTTCTCCCTTATGTGAATATGTGTTCACCATGGCACACTCACATCCTCCTAGAATGGTGGCGGTAACCTGCCGCCGCCAACCGTGACTTGTATGCTAACTCGACCGTTTTCTTTCCCTACGTCCCAACTCTTGCCAATATGCGCTCCCCGTGGCCAATGGAACACCTGTCAACTAGCCACCCTGCTAGGCCCCCTCCGTTCCAAGAAGCTCTCTCTAAGGGAAGTAACAGGAACCCCCTACCCCACAACCCCACCTCCTCAAGCAAAGAAATCCTAATTCCTAATCGCGTTAGTAGCATATCCGAGTAGATTTTCTTGAGAAAGTTGTTGAATACCTCACCTGACAATCGACGATGATATTCACCCTAGGTTCCTTCCAGTCCAACTTCGGCGACCTCCATGAAGTTTGACAAGATTTAGGGTTACAGTTGTGTTTTGGATTGGAGACTCTTTTGTGGATCTCAAGGTTTAGAGGGGAGTGGGAAGTTATTGGCTTGGCGGTGGCGGCGGCCAGGATGCGGAGGAGGTAGGGAAGCTGCCCATTGCGGTGGCGGTGGATGGATAGTTGGATGGGATTGGTGGTAGGGGCATTGGGTTTTATTGTGGTTGGCAGGGGAGGGTGTTGTCTTACCCTAGAACGAAGGGGATTCTGGCACGGAGGGTAAAGACCTAGGCGGCGGCGGCGCGTTGGTGGGTGTAGGTCATAACACAATGGCAAAGTTGCGGCTATCGACCAAATCAAGCATGTCAGGTGATGAAAGGCCTGAAGTAGAAAGTGGACATGGAGATAAGTTGTAGATTCTATATTCAACGGTCCCAAAATCTAATAGATTTTGAGGAAAATATTTGTTGCTGGGCATAACATTTTTGTGTGTTCACACAAGATTTGGTAATTGTATTCAAATGCACAATACATTTTTTTAAATGAACGTGCAATACACAATAGCCAGAAATATTAACCAATTAACGAAATAATTTAATGTACATTTATCCCATGAAAATTGTATGATGTAATCAGTTGTTATGTATTATACAGTATGGCCAAGCGAAGTCCTATTTGGGATGTGATGGTTTTTACCAATTATGTGTGGGAACCAGATTCTAGATGTGAAATCCCTGCTAGACTAAATAAAATTTCTGGGCTCCAACCTTGTACCCAAATAAGCTCCGACAAAACAATAATCAGTACAACTAGTGTGGATTGAATTGATTATATGTTTAAGAAAAATAATAAACCCTCTTCCCTTCCGCTGAGCCCTCAAAGAACGATGACCTTTCTACATAACGATGGAACTATTTCACGGCTTCTCACTTATAGAAAAGAAAAGTGTAGCTGTGCTTGAATCATTGTGTGGAACCGTAATCATATATGCATGTGTCTGTTTAGAACACAGATGTATAAAGTAACTTTGAAGGAAACATTTTGATTCCTATCGGATTAAAAATGTCTTTTATATTTCAAATAAAGGCTACATTAGTCAATACTAGTGTCTGACACTATAGGCCGAACGGCATAGCCGAGCAGCCACCTGCGTAGCTGTACTTCCAAGTGATGCTCCATCTTCTCTCTCAAGGATCTCATATTCACACAAACTTTTCACGAAAGGAATAAAGGCAAGTGAAGTATTTGCACGAGGCTTGCGACCAAGGAGAAGTGGGAAGCCCATGCTTTCCCCTCGCTTTGTGTGCAAACGAAAACATATATATGCATCTCGTGTTAGAAATTTAGGCAATATTCGGTATATTTTAATTCCAGAAATTAGCAGCAAATTCATGACAAAAGTGAGTGATCCAGTGACAACAAAGCATGTGCGAGTGTTCAAGTTAAATCTCCTAATTAACATGAACAACACGAGAAACCGTAAAGAAAACTGAAACAAGTTCAGTGAGTACCCCGAGGCGGGACCGGTACCGGAGGCACCGGGTGCGCCGTTACCAGCTGGAGGAGTTGACATCCTCGACTGGCCTGCTTGAAGTAGTCGATCTAATTTGATGCAGTGACGACTTGTAGCAGTGCAGTCCCTCGAACGGCCTCCTGGAAGTAGTCGTTCGCTTGAGGAAGATGGACGCCGGGACGTAGTCGTTCAGGTTGAGGAAGTGGCCACCAGGAAGTAGACGAAGTAGTCGTTCATGGCAGCGAGCAGGCGCGTACGAGTACGCTCCCCAAAAACCTTATCGGCCGCCTATCCCGGGCAGGATCTCAGGCAGACGAGGTTCGGAGGCAACTGCTCACGCAAGCAGAGTGCGCGTAGAGCTTGCGTTGGGAATGCGAGAGAGCAGCAGAACAACAGAGGGAGAGAGTGAGTGGTCTCCTGAAAGGAGTACCAGAGAAGAGAGTGTCTTGTATATCTGCCAAAGGAGGAGAGGCCTCATTATATAGGCGCCCAGGATAGGAGAAGGGGGATGAACCTGGACAGTCTTAACCAGCCTTGATTCTCTGATCAGTAACGGCTATCAGTTACTAGTCGCTCATGATGGCTGTAACGTTTAAAACTTGACTGGCAAAAACGGTCATCACACAGCACACGCAGAGCGGCTCGGCTCGGCTCGGCTCGGCACGGCCACGGCTCGGCGAGGCGAGCGAGCGCGCGCGCGTGTGGCGCGCCCTTCTCCCATTCCCAACTTCACAAGTGATCCACCATTGGTCCACCTTTTAAGTTGGTTAGGATTCTCGTTGACTCTCAATCCGGAATATAACTCCCTAGCATTTATTAGTGGACCTTTAATTCTTTTGATTAATTGAGACTAAAAAGGCCCAAGGCCCAATTAATCCAACAATCCCCACCAAGAATTTCAAGGTACACAAATAAATGCTCTCATCTCAACTGTTATTTTGATATACCAGCCTTATAGCGGAGACTGTTAAGTTGAACATCCACCTGGGGCAAGAGCTACACTCATTCACAACTGAACAATGGACTATGCCTTGAATTGACAGTTTCGTGCAAACAAGCTTGACTCAAACCCCTCTGCCGGTACTAGGCTGCTGTAAGCATCCCCTCGGGTTGGAGCGTATAAGTCATACTCCGTGCCTTTCGTGGGTATCTAGAGATCACCCTATCTCATAGATTGTGACTAGCAATCGAACCCATATAGGTGTAACCCTCTAAGATGTTCTGTAGGTCAACATCTTTGCTCCTCATTGAGCCACTCGGATCACATTAAGGTTTTCACCAACCTGCCATACAGACTTAGAAGAGAAATGCACCTCCATTGGAATGAGCCCTTTTCTACAAATGTTCTCTTCTCTCAGTTAAACAGTAGCTTGTTTCACCATCCTAATTCACGGGATCTCCGATCACATAGGACAAGTTACCACTACTGAGTAACATTCATGGGTCTCAGGCCCAATTCCCTGGATGCATTGTCTATCACATTACGTGAAAGACCCTTTGTAAATTGATCTGCCAGGTTCTTAGCCGTTTGGATGTAGTCCAAGGCTATCACTCCGGAGTTTCTCATTTTCCTGACAGATTTCAACCGCCTCTTCACATGCCGTGAAGACTTCATGTTATCCTTAGAACTGTTCACCTTGACAATCACAGTTTGATTATCACAGTTCATTAGGACAGCCGGTATCGGTTTCTCAACTACCGGCAGATCCATAAGGAGATCACGAAGCCATTCAGCCTCAACAGTGGCGGTGTCTAATGCGGTGAGTTCTGCCTCCATAGTTGACCTCGTTAAGATGGTCTGCTTGCAAGACTTCCAGGAGACAGCGCCACCTCCAAGTGTAAACACATATCCACTTGTGGCCTTAATCTCATCCGCATCAGATATCCAATTTGAATCACTATAACCCTCCAGTACCCTAGGATACCCGGTATAGTGAATCGCATAGTCCACAGTACCCTTCAAGAAACGCATTACCCGTTCGAGAGCTTCCCAGTGAGCATCTCCCGGATTTGATACAAACCGGCTTAGCTTGCTCACAGCATACGCGATATCGGGTCTCGTTGCGCTTGCTAGGTACATTAGTGAACCGATGATCTGGGAGTATCTCAGCTGATCTCTCATTATTCTCTTGTTCTTCCGTAATATTTTACTAGCATCATAAGGTGTTGGAGCTGGCTTGCAGTCATTATACCCAAAATGACTCAAGATTTTTTCCACATAGTGGGATTGTGTAAGGACAACCCCACCATCACCTTCTCTCACTAGTTTAATATTTAGGATCACATCGGCTTCTCCCAAATCTTTCATCTCAAAGCTTTGAGACAAAAAGTCCTTAACTTCCTTAATCACATTAAGGCTTGTCCCAAATATCTGTATGTCATCTACATACAGACATAAGATCACTCCTTCGCCCCCACCATAGCGATAGTACACACATTTGTCAGCTTCGTTCGCAACAAAACCGACTGACGTTAAAGTTCTGTCGAACTTCTCATGTCATTGCTTAGGTGCTTGCTTAAGGCCATACAGAGATTTTATCAACTTAGAAACCATGCCTTCTTGACCCTCCACTACAAATCCATCTGGCTGATCCATGTAGATCTCTTCCTCCAACTCTCCATTTAGGAAAGCTGTCTTAACGTCCATCTGATGGACGAGAAGACCATGGGAAGCTGCCAGAGAGAGTAGTACTTGTATGGTGGTCAATCGGGCAACAGGTGAGTAGGTGTCAAAGAAGTCTTCTCCTTTTTTCTGAGTATAGCCTTTAGCCACTAGCCTCGCCTTGTACTTATCAATAGTACCACCAGGCCTAAGCTTTTTCTTGAACACCCACTTACATCCTACAGGTTTGCACCCATAAGGACGTTCCACGACCTCCCAAGTTCCATTAGACGTAATAGAATCCATCTCACTCCGAACTGCTTCCTTCCAATAGTCAGCATCCGGAGAGGAATATGCCTCTTCAATGGTTCTAGGGGTGTCATCCACGAGGTACACAATGAAATCATCACCAAAGGACTTTACAGTCCTCTGTCTCTTGCTCCTTCTAAGATCTTCATTGTCATCCTCCTCAGGATTTCCCTCATGTGGTTGTTCATTGTGTTCTATCACAGTAGCAGGTTCTGTAGGTTCATTATTAATAAACAGATCATGACTAGAAGTGCTAACTTTTATAGGAAAAATGTCCTCAAAAAATGTAGCGTCTCTGGACTCCATAATTGTACCAACATGCATGTCGGGTACTCCATATTTACTATTAAAAATCTATAACCCACACTATGGAAAGCATAACCAAGAAAGACACAATCTACAGTTTTAGGTCCTAACTTACGTTTCTTGGTTATGGGCACATTCACTTTGGCCAAGCATCCCCAAGTCCGTAAATATGAAAGGGTTAGTTTTTTCTTTTCCCACTCCTCGAATGGTGTTAGCTCTTTGTTCTTCATGGGAACACGATTCAGGACATGACATGCAGTCAATATAGCCTCACCCCACCATTCCTTGGAAAGTCCTGCTGTGTCTAACATGGCATTAACCAAATCAGTTAGAGTGCGGTTCTTTCTTTCGGCTACCCCATTTGACTGGGGTGAATACTGAGGCGTCCTCTCATGAATTATTCCATGTTCCTCACAGAACACAGTGAAAACATTAGAAAAATACTCTCCACCACGATCGGACCTAACTCTTTTGATCTTTCTCTCAAGTTGGTTTTCTACCTCAGCTTTATAGAGTTTAAAATATTGCAACGCTTCATCTTTAGACTTTAACAAATAAATATAGCAAAATCTAGTAGAGTCATCTGTTAAAGTCATGAAATGCTTTTTACCACCTTTGGTCAACACACCATTCATTTCACACAAATCGGAATGAATTAATTCTAGAGGTGCCAAGTTCCTCGCCTAGGCCGGAAAATGCGGCTTGCGAGGTTGTTTAGATTCAACACACACACATGGCACTTAGAATTTTTGACTAAGGTGAAATTCGGAATTAAACTCAATTTTGCAAGTCGCATCATACAACCAAAATTAACATGACAAAGTCGCGAATGCCAAACATTAGACTCATCATTAACATTTGAAACATGGTTCACAACTTTATTACACTCATCTGACAAAGAAAAACGGAACAAGCCTCCGCTGTCATAGCCCTTTCCAATAAAACTTTCAAATCTAGAAATTACACATTTATTGGATTCAAAGACTAACTTAAACCCGTCTCTACACAGAAGAGACCCGCTGACTAAGTTCTTCTTAGTGGTGGGGACATGCTGCACGTTTTTCAGTCGAACGGTCTTCCCCGAAGTAAGCTTCAGATCGACCGAACCAGCACCAAGAACACGCACATGCGATCCGTTTCCCATCAACAAGGAGGAAGTCTCGCCTGCCTGGTAAGTAGAAAACAAGGAAATGTCAGCACAAACATGAATATTAGCACCAGTGTTAATCCACCAATCGGGTGAATGACATACTGAAAGAACTGTAGGTAAAAGATTACCGTACCCCGGCGTTCCACCAGTCTCACTAACAACCATGTTGGCACTATTGCCATCTTTCTTATCCTTGCGATCTGGACACTTCGCAGCAAAGTGTTCCGTGCTACCACAGCAGTAGCACTTTCCAGTCGGCGGCCTCTTGTTCTTGAACTGAGCCGTTTGTTTAGCCTTTGTCTGGTTCTGATGTGGCTTGTCCTTCCTTTTGTTGAATGCATTGTTGTTCTTCTTCTGCACCATATTGGCACTAGAAGAACCAACAATCTCTTTACCACGTTGGTCCTTTGCCCTCGCCTTCTCTTCAAGATCAAGAGTGCCAATAAGATCGACGACAGTAAACTCCTGTCTCTTGTGTTTCAGAGAGGTTGCAAAGTCCTTCCAAGAAGGTGGTAACTTGGAGATAATACCTCCAGCCACAAACTTGTCAGGCAACCTACATGGTGCATCCTTGCTATAGTTCTCAAGTTCTCTAGCCAGCGCCTGAATCTCATGAGCCTGCTCTACCACAGGACGGTCTTCAACCATCTTGTAGTCATAGAGCTGATCCATGACATACAGCTCACCACCAGCATCAGAGACCCCAAACTTAGCCTCAAGCGCATCCCAAACTTCTTTACCAGTTGGCAGCAAAAGGTACGTGTCTACAATGCTTTCGGCAAGAACACTCAAGATGGCACCTCTAAACAGGTTGTCGGCTGCCACGAAAGCTCGCTCCTCCTCTGGAGTGAACTGTTCGGGCCTCCCCTGTATGACATGCATGATGTTCATAGCCATCAGCCACAACGTGACCCTCTGCCGCCAACGCTTGTAATTCGAGCCATCAAATACATTTGGTTTTATGGACGCAGCAAAACCAACTACCGAAAGCCTATTATCAGGATAAGGTTTTTGGGTTGTTAGAAATTTAGGCAATATTCGGTATATTTTAATTCCGGAATTTAGCAGCAAATTTATGACAAAAGTGAGTGATCCAGTGACAACAAAGCATGTGCGAGTGTTCAAGTTAAATCTCCTAATTAACATGAACAACACGAGAAACCGTAAAGAAAACTGAAACAAGTTCAGTGAGTACCCCGAGGCGGGACCGGTACCGGAGGCACCGGGTGTGCCGTTACCAGCTGTAGGAGTTGACATCTTCGACTGGCTTGCTTGAAGTAGTCGATCTAATTCGATGCAGTGACGACTTGTAGCAGTGCAGTCCCTCGAACGGCCTCCTGGAAGTAGTCGTTCGCTTGAGGAAGATGGACGCCGGGACGTAGTCGTTCAGGTTGAGGAAGTGGCCACCAGGAAGTAGACGAAGTAGTCGTTCACGGCAGCGAGCAGGCGCGTACGAGTACGCTCCCCAAAAACCTTATCGGCCGCCTATCCCGAGCAGGATCTCAGGCAGACGAGGTTCGGAGGCAACTGCTCACGCAAGCAGAGTGCGCGCAGAGCTTGCGTTGGGAATGCGAGAGAGCAGCAGAACAACAGAGGGAGAGAGCGAGTGGTCTCCTGAAAGGAGTACCAGAGAAGAGTGTCGAGAAGGGGGATGAACCTGGACAGTCTTAACCAGCCTTGATTCTCTGATCAGTAACGGCTATCAGTTACTGGTCGCTCATGATGGCTGTAACGTTTAAAACTTGACTGGCAAAAACGGTCATCACACAGCACACGCCGGCTCGGCACGGCACGGGCGAGCGCGCGCGTGTGGCACGCCCTTCTCCCATTCCCAACTTCACAAGCGATCCACCGTTGATCCACCTTTTAAGTTGGTTAGGATTCTCGTTGACTCTCAATCCGGAATATAACTCCCTAGCATTTATTAGTGGACCTTTAATTTTTTTGATTAATTGAGACTAAAAAGGCCCAAGGCCCAATTAATCCAACATCTCGCTCCTCTGATCCATGCCGCCTCCATTGATTTCGCCGGCCAAGTGCTGCCGTGCTAGCCATGGATCACGGTGCCAGCGGCCACGGCGGCAGGCGCGGGTACAGCATCTACAAGGAGAGCAGCCGCCATGGCCACTGGCATCATCCACACTCCGCCAGATGCCTCTGCCTCTACCTGCTCCTCTCGATCACCCTCCTGGCCGCCGTCGCCGCCGTGCTGCTCGTCGTCTTCGTCACGCGGCTCAAGAAGCCGGCGTTCTACCTGCAGTCCGTCCAGATGGACCGGTCCTTCAGCCTCCGACTTCCGTCGGCGCCGTCGAACCGCAGCGCGAACAACAACGCGACGGCGTGCGCGGTGGCGTCGCTGGTGTTCGCGGCGCAGAACCCGAACGGCATCGGGATACGGTACGGCGCGACGGTGCTGGGCGTGGCGTACGCGGGCGAGCCGGTCGGAGCCATGGACGTGGCGGGGTTCTACCAGCCGCCGCGGAGCGGCAACGTGACGGTGATCATGCACGCCGTGCTGGCGGAGCGGAACGTGACGCGGCTCCTCGTGAGCGAGCTGTCGGCGCAGCGGAGCTACATGGAGATCAGGGTCACCGGGAGCATCGACGCCCGGACGCACGTCATGAACTTCCCGCTGCCAAGAGTTCAGGTTCGGCCTCCGCCACACTGTCCGAACCTCTTGCTTCTGATTTTCTGAAGTTCGATTGCTGTGGCGCGCCTAAGACTCGCAGAACAACAGTGACTGTTGCTTTGCTAGGTCGTTTTTACAAAAAGAAAAGGTTTCTGTTTCGGAAACGTTTGTGAAGTTCGATCTCGTATTTTTTGGGTGCAGTTTTCGCTGGATTGCAGGTTTGGAACCAACTACACCGACATTGTGCTGCGGGAAGGAATCGAGTCCATGATGACACGCAAGGTATTTTGCCTGCATAACGTTTTGTGGTATTTTAATACGTTCAGACGCGCGTGCTTCTATCACACGATTCACCTTAGGCCTTGTTTAGTTCCTAAATTCTACCCTAAATTCCACTATTCAAAAAGAAGATTTTCATCCCATCAAAATATCAACACATGCATGAAGTATTAAATATAGATAAAATCAAAAACTAATTGCATGATTTTATTGTACTTTGCGAGACGAATATTTTAAGTCTAATTAATCAATGTTTGGACAATTATTTACAAATACAAACAAAATTGTTATGGGAGTGGGACCAGCTAGGCCTTTGGGCCAGATGGGTCTTTGGTGTCCGCGCTACAGTGCTGTGAACAGCAGCCGTGCGGCTAGGGTTAGTTAGAAGTATTAGTACTGGATTGGAATTCTAGTGTTTAGGGTCAAATCTTCTCATCTATATAAGGATGGGATTGTATCTCCTATGAATCAATCAATGAAGAAGTAATATTCCAAAAATCCCTCAAAGAATCTGGTCTCCATCCACGTCGACTTTGCCCGGCCTTTCTCTCGGTACTGGTTATCCTCTAATGGATCTCGGTTCATAACAGAAATGCTACAATGCCGCATTTTTAACAAAGTCCAAACTTTGGACTTTAAAAATTAGGACCTAAACAAGGACTTAATTTTTCGTTCTTCCTTGCGCAGGCTCTCCTCGTATCTTCACCGCCTCACCTCTCACAGAAGTGCTCTATCAAGTTTGACTTGAGGTCCAGACGAAGCAGGGCTAGTCTTGACGATCTAGGATGCTGATACTTAGTCTCCTAGCTTTCAGATTCTTTTACCTCTGTGGAAATTTTTACTTTAGGCAAAAAAATTCTTTTCAGTACGTGTCCCCCAATATGTAAATACATTCGAGTTAGTCAATTGTATATGTTCATTTGCATATAATTGCTTGCCATTGAGTTTTTTGACCGGCATAGTTGTTTGTCATTGCATTGTAACTGTCATTTTCTATTGCTGCAACCACTGAATAAACCGGAACAGAAATCCACTTGTAAACTACTATCTTCATTCTAAATTATTGTTCTCTATTGCCTTTTTCTAATAACGCTTGATTCATCTTATTCAGAAAATATACAAGTATTATTTATTTTATTGTGACTGTCATCACATATACTTTAAGTATGATTTATTTTTCGTATAAATTTTTAAATAAGACAAATGGTAAAAATTTATGGAAAAATCAATATCAAATAATAATTTTAATATAAATATTAATTTCTTTCTGTCTTGTTTTTCTCTTCACCCTACGGTCCAGCAGAAGTTGCCCTTGCTGAATCCGTGGAGGCGTAGAGCTCCTGTCGGTGTAACGTGGTGTGCAATGCAATGCTCCCATCCAGTCACATAGGATGCCCCTGTATAATATCATTTTATCGTGATGCTGCTTTTTTTCTCGAGAGAATTGTGTATCTCTGTATTAAGGAAAACGATAAATTTGGTTATACAATGCTGCTTTTCTTCTACACCAACTCAAGTAACTCCACTCCACATGAAAAAAGGTTATTTCTGACCCATGAAAAATGGACAAGGGATGTTGGATGCAGATATAAGATGTTCAATATTCAGTGGTTATCGTATATCCAGCAATTTAATGAAAACATCCAAAGAGATGTCCGACTAGCAGCCAAATATCCAAACATTTATTTATATTGTAGTTATTAAATATTTTATTTTTTAAAAAAAGATTTATATTATTTTGGAATTTTCACCACTCAACCCAAAGCTGCTAGACTACTACCCTGAGTCCATGAGCTAGATCCGGCAATTTAACGGGCTCTACCTTGAGTCCCTGTGATTGACAAAGTTTTTTTTAAAAAAGGGAATATGTATTAATATTCCGGCATATGTATCGATTAATACATATAGCCGTTCAAAAGGTCAAACCAGGACTGAACAACCTCGTTCGGGTTTCAGGAAGAAAACAAACAAAGCAACGATGTATCATAGGTTAGGCCAAAAAATCGGGTGCTATACTACAATAATTGTCTGTACAGTTTGAATAACGTTTGTACTCTCAGGAGAGCAACCGACAATATCAAAAAATAATAGAAATAGACATTTGAATGAGTGATTTCCTTTCCAATCATTGGGTACTATATTGAAACGATGGTCAGAATAGGGAATAGGTCAGTTTGTAAGGTTTCTTATGTTTAAGTTCTTGCTTTGTTGCATTTTTTATTTATTTATTTAAGGATTTAACTAACACTATTCTTTTAGTGATTGCGTGGCCTTTTGGAGATGCTTGCTGGAGGTCAGTTGGTAACGTGATTTATCGTATGTAGAAATATTTATTCCAGGATTTAACTGGCTCTATTCTTTCAGTGGTTGCGTGGTCTCTTAGAGATGATCATAGGGTAGGGCTTATTTTAGTTCTCTTAGGCCTTCTCCAATGGTATGAGCTAATACCTAGCTCTAAGCACTCTAAAAAACAACTTTTCTAATATTTTAGCTCTTAGCACATAGCTCATAACAATGACCCACACACATCATTCTCACATAACCTCGAAGTGCGTGTATGAGACTATCTCTTGATGAAGAGATAGCTCTTCTCTCTCTTCTATTAAAACTAGTAGAGTGCGCGTGTCGCGCGTGTATTAAAAAATATAGTAAATAAAAATATTATCCTTTTAAATTAAATTAAATTTCACATTCTTACGTTAGAATCTTTTCAAAACAGAGTATACTAAATTTGTATTAGTTTTATTGTGGCACACGTGTTTTCTTAGATAAACATAGTAAACAAGCAATAATTTAAATTTATTAACCAACTATTTGCACCACAGATTAAAATTATGCAAAAGAACATAACACGTGCTAGAAATTAGTGGGCTTACCTCAATCACATAGAAGACCCAGCATGCAGAACAGATTAACTCACGGGTATTCTCTTATGGATGAGAACACATCAAACTTGCTCCCTACAATCTAAATAGTTCATATCAAACAACTAATGAGATATTATATAATATCAATATGGAATAGATGTTCCTTCAATATTTTTTAATGATAAACATTGCCAACAGGCATAGAGCATATTAGAAAATTTTTAAAAATAGAGTCTACCATCATGAACTATAATAAATAATAAATATAATAACAAAAATAAAAGAACAGATTGCAGACCTTCGAAAAAAGAAAACAACATTTGCATGGAAAGATAATGAAAAAGAACTCACTGGCCACCATAATGATTTTGCTAACTCTGATTTACCGAGAAGGTCGGTAATGCCACATACTTCAACAAATGCCATTTACACGCCAATACCAATGTAAAGCATCTGAAATTTAATATACATTCTTTTATCCAATATTTAGAAATACATCGAGTATTTAATACTAAAGAAAGGGGAAGGATCTCACGTTTTCTAATAAAAAGCACCATCCATATAATATATCTTTTTCTTGAAGTAAACCATCTAGTATACGTATCTTGATATGAAATCTTCAATTATGCCTGCTAGTAATTTTTTTTGCGTTTCTCAGTACCAAAATCATGCTTCCTATATCTTGTATATATAGTCATCGAGAAAACAATGTGTAAAAGAATTTGAACGGTTGTCATCAGGGCTAGGGATGGCCAAAATCCAGTAAAGAAAAAACTGATTAAGGATAAACAATTAGGAGAATAGGGGAATCATATTAATGAACTCAGCTCACGTTGGAAGTGGATCTTGGCATCTTCGTGATTGGCCTTGGGCCTCTTTGGCGTCCTGCTCGAGTGATGATGCTGGGTCCTGCCATCCGCCCGTCTTTGAATCCTCGGGAACGCCCATGGAACCATGTTGCCGAAGTCCATGGGCACCTTATTAGGGCTCGCCCTGCCCCTGCAGTTTACCGCCACCCTCACCATGGTGAATTCCTCCGGCTTCAGGTCCTGCGCCACCGTGATCTTCTTCCACACATGGGCGAGAAGGCACTGGAACGTGCTGCACCGGATGTTGTCGACGCGTGCCTTGGGCCCGGCGATGAACTCGTCCGTGAAGTGCAAGGTAGGTTTCTTGATCTTGCCCAATCCGATGCCCAAAATAAACAACCCAATCGAACAGTAAAATATACGCCTTCCTCTGCCGCGCCAACGTCCCCCTCGTCATCTCCCAGATCCTGGTACATATGCATCCCTATGCCTCGTGATCGAGCTTCTTCTTACGTTGGGTGCATGCGTGTGTCCATGTCGTGTCATGATCCATTGGTTGGAGCATTTGAATTGATTAGCTAATTGCACAGATGTCCATGCACAAGCCGGCGTACGTGCTGCTCGGGTCGTCGTTCCTCGGCAAGGTACTCCCGCACGCCAGCGAGCACTTCGCGTCGCTGGAGGACTGGGTGCAGAACAACACGGTCGGGGGCTACGCCTTCAGGAGCCCATGCTGGCGCTGCTCGACGCGTCTAGCCCGTCGCCGGTCGCCGTGTACCTCCTCCACCTCGCGCCGCTTGCCGAGCTCCGTGCTCTGCCCAGTCAAGCTCGGACCAGAATTCCGTGCCTTCGGGCGTCCTTGCGACTGCTTGCTTCAGGACAACGGCACGACAACACCGGGAACGGGTGGCAGCGAGGCGGCACTGGCCCGGTTGGCACGGCGGGCATCGGCGGCAGGGTCACCGCCGGTGCGGAGGGGGACGAAACTTCGAGTTCTGGAGCTAGGAGTGGAAGAAGCACGACACCTGCTCCAACCTGAGCAGCACGAGTACTTCGCGCTCACGCTCAAGGCGGCGCACAACCTGACGGCAATCTATGTTGTCTCATGTAAAAGATAGGATAGATATGAAGTGAACTCATAACCATTTTAGTTTGGCAGGGAGTTATTGTTATTCCACAAGTGCTCAACTGAAAATCACGTTTGTTCGAAAACTGTGCTTAGTGTCCACAAACTCTGGAACCAGAAAGAGGTTGCAGTGAAAATATCTGACGTGTCTGGAAGTACTTCATCATGTATGTTGGTAGAGCACGCTCTTCAATCCAGTCAAATTGAAAAAGTGCAGAGGATTAACTAACTACAAACATACACTGAAAAAATGTACACCAAAGGCTGCAGCAAACTGTTAACTAAACTTATAAGGATCGTGATACTGGCGCAGACGATAAGGCGCAGCTGTTCCAGGTGTACGCGTGGACCGGGAGGGGAAGGAGCTCATCGACTGCCCGCCGCCCATGCGCAGCAAGTGCACCGATCAGGTCAAGCTCCCGTCTTCTGATCGTGTCTCATGTTAAACGACCACGGCCGACACGACCGGTAGGGCGTGAATATACTCTAACACACACACACACACATATATATATATATATATATATATATATATATATATATATATATATATATATAGATCGAACGTACAGTCAGCCGACTTTATGATAATGCTGTAGATCACATGCACGTTGAGCCCATAATTCCAGTTTCCAACGATAGGTTCCCTTCGTATCAATCCGGCTCGTATACGACATCATGGTGGGTACGCGAGTGGGTAATTTTAGCCGCGGTGACAAAATAAAATTAGAAGGAGGTGGACTTATCCTGTCTCAATACAATTTTTTTTCTGCTTTTGTTATGCTATTTTCGGGTCTACGAAAAGACCTGACAGGTGGGGCCTCTGTGAGGGGTAGGGGAGTTTTTTCCAGGTAAGAAAAGTTTCAATTATACTGGATCCTTATAGTACAGATATAAGAAAGTATTCTATAAGTTAGCTAAGAAATAGTCATTGAAGAAGGCCTTAGAGATGCACATAGGGGTAGGATTATTTTAGTGGTTGCGTGGTCTTTTAAAGATGCTCACAGAGGTAGGGTTAAAAAAAACGTATATCTATAGAAGTGAGGGTGCGTGTGTGTATAGATTGTACGGGTGTTTTTTTTTCGACGGTACAAAACTGCCATTCCGTGACCGATAGTATCCTCTAAATCGAGACAGCATGGCCGTCAAAGGGACAATTAAATTCCAACTGTAAAAACGCTATTTTATCTAGTTGGCAACGAAAATTATGCGTAAAATACAAAATCCGATTTACATTTCACTGAAATTACTCTCTAGTGGTGTTTCTTCTTCAACTTGCCCGAGCCAAAATAACAGGGCAGGAATTTGGGCCCGTGAGATTGGTCGCGGACCTATAATATATTTTTGAGTAATGAATTCTTTAGGTTTTGGGCCGAAATTTTGGATCCAAGCCATAGTCGCTTAAATGCAACAGGCCAACAACATCGGCCTGAGCGAACCCAGCCGCCAGCCCAACCCGAAAACTCCAGCAACCCTAAAGCCTCGTTCCCATCCGCCGTCGGCGCATCGCTTCTCGCTCGCCCCCTCCCCGTCCGCCGCTGCGCCTCTTCCCCAAGTCCCCGTCATGCCGCCGCCGTAGCTCCCCTCCACGGCACGCCTCCTCCCACATCTCCGCGAGGCTACATCGATTCCTCCTTGATCGGCATTTATTTGTCAGCTCCGTTGTCACCGTCGACGGCGGCACTTCGCATCGGCGCCTCCTCACGGGCAGACCACTCCAGCTCCCCTCCGCCAGACTCCGTCGGCTGCTCACTTCTAGGTTCCCTCGGCCATGGTAAGTTGGTAACTAGCAAATCATTCATGTTCTGGATCAGAAAACTGTCTAGCCCTAAATTGGCGATTTTTAGTAACTAGTGTCTTTGTGGAACACCAGGATGCTGGAACTTATGATGCCAATTTCATCAGAGGCTTCGATACTAGGTGCCAGAGATCTATTGTTCGCATACGGTGCCGTCTGAATGGAAATGATTGTATGCGTACTGGTGTAGTTGTTGCATCGACAAACAGATCATGCTATGTTATCACCTCGAATAATATTGCCCTGGATTGAAGTTGAATTTTATGATGGAACAAGAGCAGCGAGCACTTATGTTAGAACAAGGAATGTGTTCAAGATGGCTGTCATTGCTATCATTGGTCTGGATGGGATTCACTGGGATGTTGCAAACTTCAGCCAGAGTGAAGCTATACTTGGTGACACGGTCTTCACTCTTGGCTATAACACTGACAATGCAAACGATTTCAACCAAACAAAAGAAGATGGCACAATAGTAACAAGAAATTTTATTTCTGGAAGTGTAGTAAGGTTAGTTAGCATCTAAAACCCCATCCTATTGATATTTTCTACGTTGTGGTGTTGCCTAATATTGAAACAAATTAATGCAGCCGTGCAGGCATTAGTAATGAGGAGTTTAAGGATGCAATTGTATTTGTTCATGCTTGTGCTACTGGTGCGAATGGCCATATTGGATCAGTTGTCTTTAATGAGACAGAAAGACTTGTTGGTATTAATTTTTACTACACAAAAACCAAAGGTGTGGATCATGAATCTGTCAGACCATATGGTGGCCTAGTATCTGCCTTAGACTTGCAGACAATAAAACATGGATTTGAAGCGATTTATCCTCGGGGGCAGTTGATAAATAAGGTAGATCATTTTATTTGGAACAAGCATGTGTTTCAGTTTGTTCATTTGGTTATAGTGTATATAAATTACTTTATGTTACACTTTGATTTCTGGCTTAAAAGGTCCAATATATCTTATTTTGCATTTTTCTTGTTACCAGAGTCTTCCAGAAATTGTACAGTTTTTAAGAGATCTTACAACAATGGAGTTGGAAGGAGGAGGCTAGAGGACATGCATGAAGGATAATTTCAGCATCTTTCAACTTGGTTCAATAGGTAAAATTTTAATATGTTGTCTTGTTTGCTCTGCAACTTGCCAACTCCATGTAGTGTTATAACCTTGTAAACAACATATAGTAACTAGGGGGTGTTTGGCTGCTTATTTGCCCATACAGCTTAGTTTAAGGATGTTATGAACCAGTTGGGCGGAGTCGGCTTGGAGGAAGAATAGACTATTAGAGGACTAGAGATTATTATTCTTCATTGATTGCTTGACACAGTACCATGGGCCTGCCTTTATAGAACTACCAGGCCTGCTCATGTCGCACACCCTCCTAACAATAGATCTAACATAACAAGATCCTATTTGGATCAGCAGTGCTAAAGTTTAGCTCTCTCAAATGAAGGGCTAATCTTTAGCATATGGGGGTGTTTGGATAACAGGCTAGACTTTAGCACATAGCTGTTCAGAAGACACCGTTATCCCTATTTTAATGCCAATTGAGAGAGTGCGGGTGGAGAGGGGTAGCGTAGGAAAAATCTTCACCCTTGACTACTTTAGCACCTTTTAGCACCTCTTGGAAGGCTAATGGGTTGGGGGTGCTAAAGTTTAGCACTGCACTTTTAGCACCTTTTAGTACGCCTGTTTGGTTCAACAAGTGCTAAAGTTTAGCTAAAAGTGCAGTGCTAAAGTTTAGCACCATGCATCCAAACACACCCTAACTAACTGGCTTAAGGCTTATCCTAACTGATGGTGGCTGGCTGCTGCCTGCCATGCAGCACCTTGGACCCTGGCTGACATGCCCGTAACTAGGGGACTTTATAAAGATGGTAAGAGCATGTATCAGGTCAATTATTGAAGTAGTCATGGATGACCACCTTAAGTTTTGTCCATGATATTATATTTTTTAGGTTGTGATTCCCAGTCTGAAAAATTCGTACAGCTTTGTGCTTTTGTCTCTATATATCTATATCATCTATAGTTTTTTTTCCTTATATAATGCAAGCACCCTTTCATCCTCCTGAATTAAGTTCTGCACAGCATGGCTGCAATTATTGTGAAACTCATTTCATAAGTTTTGTAGCATAAAGCTTTGCGGTTTGAGCATTGATACTTCATTAGCTGCATTGTACCTGTACATTTGCTTGTAAGAAAGGTACACCTGTTTGCTTTTCTGTAATGTGTCTGATCAATATAACATAACCAATGTTTAAAATAGCGGGCTAAGCCTCTTAGCTTTTTGGTTCCCCAACAGATAATAGCAGCTATAGCTGGCTATAGCTGCAGCTAAGACATTTAGCGGATTTTGTAAATATATAGAAGAATTCAGAGTGATTAATCATCAGTTCTAAAAAAATAATAGACCATAACTCCATAAGACATAAAACCATCACCATAGTAGTTCAAGGATACACCATACATCATACTTAACATAAACTAAATATGCCTCCAGTACAAGACAGGAAACTTGGCATAACAACAACACGAAGTTCAGGGCAGTCACATGACAGTTCAAGTGCTCAACAAAGGATGACAAGTTGACAGCTGGAGGACAATAACAACAGGAGGGAAATAAGCAAATAGCAATAACAGGAGTACATTCTACCCATCAGAATCAGAGACACAGGGAGACCTCTCAGATTCAGAAGAATTCATTGCAGCGTCGCCATCTTCATCTTCTGAATCGGATGACGAAGCTACAGGTTGCATAGAAACATCATGCATCAAAGATTGCAGGCTCCTGAGCTTCTTCTTTCTAGGGAGGATAGGTCTCTTCCTTTTTGCTTGTGCCTGAGATGTTGTTGCTTGTGCTTGTGCCTGTGAAGCTCTATGTTGTTCAACAGCTTCACATGAGAAAAGGTACAATACCAGTGACAAACTCATTCTCATCATCAGCGACAACATCTTCAACTTCCTTCTCTAAAGGATCTCGACCCTTGATCTCTTTCTTGTTCCTTAATTTGGAGTTAAACTTCACAAAAACAAGATCCCTCATCCTTCCATGAGGTAGCCTATTGCGCTTCTTCGTATGAACCTATGAGTGAACACAACTCAATTACTGGATTTTGTACAAGTTCATACTAACAAGAAAATGAACCATTCAGTGAGGGAAAATCATTTTTACCTGTTCAAAAACTGACCAGTTCCTCTCACAAGCTGAGGAGCTGCATGTTAGATTGAGAATCTTTGAGGCCAATATCCTCAAATTTGGCGTGCTGGTGCCATGGTTCAGCCACCACTTTGCTGCATTAAGAAGACTTTAGGAGTTAAACAATTGTGACAGCAAAAGGATGGTATTATATTCACTAGTTCAATTATTCACCTGGATTGAAATTCTTGTTTCTCCTCTGCCTTACAGCAATTTCATGTCCAAACGTCCCTTGTTGATCCTGATATGTGTTGAGTTCCTCAATTATATTGTCTTGGGTTGCTTCATCATCAACCATCTTTGTAATACATGTAATCACACCTGCCCTAAAGGATCCATCATGCTCAATCTCTGACTTCTTTGGGTAATAGAAGTAGGGGTTCAAATAGTACCCAGCCAAGTGTAGTGGGGTCTTTAGCTTGCTATCCCACCTCTTGTCAATGATATCCCAAGCAACTTTGAAGCGACTCTCATCATTATCAAACCTCTCAGAAATTTCTTTCTTTGCCTCAAGCATTAATCCATGAAAAAATCCCATTGCTGGTACATCACTATCCATTCTCCTAAGCACATGAGCTAATGGCTCAAAGAAATTGACTGCCATGTCAACATTTTTCCAAAAGGCATCAGATCTCACCCATTTGTTGGCTTTCTTCCCCTTGGCCTTCTTCAAGTGACCCAAATCATTGAGCTCATCTGATCTGAACAGCCTTGTCAACTCCTTCTTGTTGTCTAGGAAACTTTTCAGATTCAAATAAGCAGTGGCAAATCGAGTGACCCCAGAGCGAACCAAGTCTTTCTTAAGAAATTTCCTCATCAAATCCAACACCCTCGTATGAGTATACAAAAAAACAGTCACTTCTCTTGCACTAGAAATAGTATGCTCAACTACTGGAAGCTTCCCAAGATCCTCCAGCATGAGATCTAGGCAGTGAGCCGCTCCATTCCAAAATATTGAAGGTCTCTTTGCTGTCAATAGGCTTGCTGCTGTTGTATTGACACTGGCATTATCAGTCACCACTTGGACAACATGCTGCTCCCCTATGTCTTCTATGTATTTGTCCACAAGGTCAAATATGTATTTGCCATCTTTCTTATCACCTGAGCAGTCCACTGAATCCAAGAAGAGAACCCCATGAGCACTGTGCACAACTAAATTCATCACACCTCTGCCCTTCCTATCTGTCCATGCATCAGTCATGACTGTACAACCTGTGAGCTCCCATGATTCCTTATGGTTCTTGAATCCATCGAGCACCTTTTGCTTCCTTTTTTGCAAGAATGGTCCACTCATTTCATAGGGACTAGGACCTCTCAAACCTCTACCAAATTGTCCAATAGCCTCAATCATATGAGCAAAGCTAGGAAGGGTGACTGTGTTGTGTGCAATGCTAGCTTCGTAGAACCACTGGCATATGTACTCACAAGCTCTGTCCCTTTTGTCTTCTCTTTTCTGAGTTGTCAATGTTGCTTGAACCTTGTTTCCTCTCTGTGTCATCTGAGCAGACTCTTCTATAGAAGGAGGCTTGTAGAACTGATCAATAGTTCCAGCACCTGTTGCAGATCTGGAGCTAGTAGATCCTTTTGTTGGCTTTGGCATCACCACAAGAACCTCATTGTCATGATCAGAATCTTCTTCACTACCAGTTTCGCAATCTGATTCACTTATGTTGATTTCAGATCTGACCCTTTCCTTTTCCTTGTTTTTCTGTTCCTTTTCACCAGACTTCTTTGTAAGCAATGCAAAGTACTCTTGCTGAACTGGAACTGGAACGCTCTTGCACTTCTTGACATTGAAGCCTTTGATGCCAGCAAGATGGTACTTTATTCTTGTAATCCCACCACAATAATTCTTGTCACAGTACTTGCACCGCAGGATATGCTTCTTGCTTAAGTCTGGGCAGAAACAATGAGTCCATGCAGGGTCATCTGAGTTGATAGCAGCTTTTGGTGGAGCATTTGTTACTGAGGCAGAGGCGGCACTTGATGGGTTTCCTATGTAAAGTATAAATAAAAAGTGTATCAACAAATGGTATACATAGAATCTGAAATCTAGCAAGTGTATAAAAAAGTCTACAAAGTTTGACCATGTTCTACAGGTAAAAAATTCAGTATATTGCTTTCAGACCAAATCTAACAATCATTCAGGCATATATATCCATCGATCATTGCAAATCCACTCATGTACAGACCACGCATCACATATTTCAACGATTTAGGCCATAGAAAACTTGCCTGTCGTCTCCTCCGGTTGGGACATGGTTCCTGCTCGAGCTTGGTGGTGTGCAGTGTGCACGTCGCCTGGCGGCCTGGGGCCGCTGATCTGCCGATGCTGCTTTGGGGAGGGACGGGATTGGAGAGACTCTTCGCGACCTCCTCGCCTCCGGCTCGATCTGGGCGCCGCCGCCGCCGCCGCTGCAAGTCGCAGCAGACGCCGCGCCGCCGCCTCTTTTTCGTCCAGGAGAGGAGGGACCGAAAGTGAGTGTGTTAGGGTTAGCTGGGAGCCTGCTTGTTATATATCCCTCACGAAATTGGGCCGCGCGGGTGGAATTTCAGATTTTCGTTTCACCGCGCTCGATTTTCAGCCCGCCAGCAATTTTAGCGCCGCTAAATTTCGTCCCATTTAGCGGCAATAGCGGGATAATAGCAGCTATTAGCGGGTCACAAATCATAGCGGCAAAATGTGATTATTTTAGCGTTACCCATCTCCAGCAGCTATCTCCGGCTATAGCACCGCTATAGCCGGAGATTTAAAACCTTGAACATAACAGATACTCAGATAATCAACTTGCCTGAGCTGAATTGAATATGGTTTTGGCATTCATTTAGTTGCTTCCTCGCATGCTCTTGGTAACATTCATATGCTACAGCAGCACCACATGTACTCTTACATTTTTTTGTGGTACAATATGTGGCTACAAAATATGCCTCTAATTGCAGATAGTTTCTGATATAATACACTGGATGTTCTGGACTTGTCGATTTATCAATGTTGCGTACCTAATTTTTCTTACCATTGCCTCTGAATCTTTTGTATCTACCCTTTTCTGCAACTAGCATGAGTGAGGACACATTGTCTGTTTCATTGCGCTTCTCTATATGTTACATTTTGATTTCCGGCTTAAAAAGCCCAGCTTGGGGGGTGACTACCCTGCTACCTCATTCGGGTATGATTTATCAGCTTAGGCCCTGTTTGTTTGCCTTGTAGTAAAATGGACTTTTTCTTAAGTTGGAAAAGGTCCATTTTACTACCTTCACTAATTCACTTTGTCCACTTAACCCCCAAACAAAAGTTAGGCTCATTTTATTCCTTGAACTATTATAGTTGGTTCAATCTACCACATAATGAGATTTGTCTTTTATGTTTCTCCCTACATAAGTTGAATTTTTAGTTCAAATTTGGCAAGATGACTTATAACATGATGTCCTATATTAGAAAAATATATTGGTAATTTTTTATGATTTTTTTCATACAGTTTTGTATCCTTAGTATAAGTTCTGTATTAAATGTTTCTAATTTATGAAAATAACCATGAAAAATTATTAATATATTTTTCTAACACAAGACATCATGTTCCCTATCTCTTCACAAAATTTGATTGAAAAACTCATCTTGTATATGGAGAAACAAAAAAGACAAATCTCATTAGGGGGTAGATTAGACCAAATAAAATAGTTCGTGTAGTTAATTGAGTCTAAATTTTGTTGAGGGGGATTAGAGGGACAAAATAATTAGTTGAGGGTAGTAAAATGGACTTTTTCCTAAGTTAGATTATGAGCTATGGATAGTATAGTAAAATAACCACTATGGGACCACAAATAATTTATAATCTGAAAAAAAAACAGATGATATCCCATTTATTTAATTATTTTTCTGTTGGATCTACCTAGGCACCGCTCATCTTATGGCTTTGTACTAACATATGGCTACATTATCAGGACACTGTTATCAAGGTAGGCAAATGGTTGGAGATGAAGCTGTGCATGCCAGAAGTACCAGATGAAGTTCCTTCTCACCCGATCAAGTTGTTGACTCGAGTGTACATGACATTTTTATGTTAGTTATGACTATGATATTTGTTGATTAAATGGCATGCAGCTTCACCAAGCGCGAAGAGCACCTTATGATCGAATGGCGTGCCACTTATTGTTGACTCCACTGTGTGCATGACATTAATATGTTTCTTATGATTATGCTGCTTGTTGATCAAATGGTGTGCGGCTTCACCGAGTGCGAAGAGCACCTTTTGATCTCGTAGAATCGGAACGATTGAGATTGATGAGCAAACATATGATGTGCCAGTTGGCATAGGCCAAGAACACCCGATTTATTAGGCTCGAACATTGCATGTATGCTAGAGATGTTAATGAATTTGGCGTCAAATTTGGAACCACCGAAATGGTTGTCTTTGATAATTGGCAGCCTAATTTGAATCACCTCATGGCATCTGTTAAAGATGAGCTGCATACGTGGGAATTGGCAGGGGCTCGAGGATTGGTTCACATCCTTGCCCAATTGCCAGCTGCTTGGTTTCTTTTCTTTTTTGGGTCTCGAAGTCCTTTTTCTGTTTGATTAGCAGATTGTGGGTTGTGTGAGTTGAGGTTTTCTTCCTCCGGGATTTACTTCCCAAAGGAAACAACCTGTAACTGGTCACGGGGTGCTCTCACAGTCTCACCCTTCTCTTTTTTTTTCTTAATATAAAGATATGCAGCTCTCTTGCGTTTTTTAGAAAAAAAATTGGGGTGACCAACAAATCCATCCAGGTCATGCTTGTACTTTGATTGAACTTTTTGAGTGGTGGTTTTTGAACCGGGTATATCTAACCATTGGGTATATATTGCAGACTCCGTATGTTAATCAATTATCCAATTGCAAGGAACACAACATAATGAAGAGATGTTAGAGTTGCTATCTAGCACTCTGAGCGAGTACGTACTTGTAGGGTCCTTACGGATGGAGAATTATTGATTTGGTTCGATTATTCTTTTCTATAAGCATTCGTTGCAATGTACTGCTAGGAAACATTTTTCTCCCACGTAAATATGCAATTACAAAAATTAATTAATTTTGCATCAATAGATAAACATTTGCATATTTTGCAATCGGCTAGTACGCACAAGAAAACGCAGTTCCGGCATGGATGCACAACTGCACAAGAGAACAGGATGCAAGACTGCAGGATGCAGACAACCAAAATTAGAAATGATACGCCCTTGCATGCATGATGCATGGACTTCGTTTGCACGCGCGTTCATCAGTGATCGCGGTTCCACGAAGCCGGCCTGCCAGCCATGGTGCCATGGACCGCGGGGACGATGCAACGGCACCTGCGCTGGCCGCAACCCCCGCGATCACTAGGTTCCACTAGTCAAATTCGTAACAATCTAGCTTTCAGTTCGTAACAGCCTAGCATATGATATCTAGCTAGGTTCCACCAGCTTTTAAAAATAAGCACCGAGTATGTTGGTCATCAAATTAAAAACGATGTATTATTTAGGACAGAGAGAGTATTATCCTATCTCTACATGGGCGTAGCACGTTGTAGAGGCAACAATGGAGTACTAGTCAAGTTGCTCCGAACCATGGTTATTCAATTTGCCCTTCTTACTTTTGCTTCAAGTAGTTTTGTTCATTGATATTAGGCTTTCTATGAACACACGCCGAGCCATGTGACAACATACTCCATTTAAGGAACCACAGGAAATAACACAAAAGGCTTTAAAACAACTCACGGAGTGCTTTTCAGATAGCATTGTCCACCTACAGGTGGACGACTTAAATTAGAATCCAAGTTTAAAATCCAATCCTAATACTAGCTTCCTAGAAGCAATTCCGCTGCCGGATTCATCATATTAGCAGAAGCTTCAGGCGTACAGCAATTAGAGCACCAGTGGTCAGAAGAACTAGACCCTCCTGTTCTTGGTCATACTTGCTACTTTAATTGCCAATCAGTTCCAAAATCGAACCCTTTAGCAAACAATGCACAAAAGCTCCCACGACACAAATTCTTTCAACTCAATCTTCATCTTCTGTGATGTACCTATCTACCCGGAAAAGTTCACCATAAGCATATCGCCGAACGATAATTGGACTGGGAAGTGGCCACCTGTAGGTTAACAATGTGACAGCAAATTAGAAAGCTCAAAAAATTATAATCTCTACTATTTTAGTCTGAAAAGATCATTTTTGCAGGTTTTGACTAACAATTAGTTAAATTATATGCAGTGTTCAGTTTATAAATTTTGTATAAACAAATTCATATTCAAAGGGCTTCTAAAACTATGTTGATTTTGTAGCGATGTACAGGATAAATTAATGGTTGAATATAACATCAAAGACTTTCTTATACCAACATACGCGTATTACATTGATGGACGGAAGGAGCTTTTACTAGTTACCTGTTAAGTCCACTGGAGCTGGGAGTAAACTTGTCGACGTCAATTGTTTGGGTTGTGACTTCAGATTTACAGCCTTTAAATAATCTTGCACGAAACTGGGTCAGATACACAAACAAGAAGCTGCAGTTAGAATGTCAGCAGAATCATAAAAGTAAACACAATTATTTGGAACAGACCTTGAGGCTCATCACTGTTGCCATCTGGTTGCAGTCCTCTGAAAGGTTCAATTTCTGACTGCCTAGCATATGCTTACGGCATTGATCTAGAAGTATGCCACCCAGCTAGGAAAACAAACAGATGTTAATCCACAGCATTGTTGTCAGACCAAGGATTCAATTTCAGATGACTACCAGCACTTAATGGAAACCCTAGGGACACGCTACAGCTTAGAGAGGTGTTTGCTCCAGCTTAGAGAATTAGGTTGATACTATCACAAAGATGCCTAAACTGGATTATAGTATAGCATGTGAGGCTAACAAGTGGGTCCTAGTGCTACATCTGAAAGGTTCAATTTCTGACTGCCTAGCATATGCTTACGGCATTGATCTAGAAGTATGCCACCCAGCTAGGAAAACAAACAGATGTTAATCCACAGCATTGTTGTCAGACCAAGGATTCAATTTCAGATGACTACCAGCACTTAATGGAAACCCTAGGGACACGCTACAGCTTAGAGAGGTGTTTGCTCCAGCTTAGAGAATTAGGTTGATACTATCACAAAGATGCCTAAACTGGATTATAGTATAGCATGTGAGGCTAACAAGTGGGTCCTAGTGCTACATCTGAAAGGTTCAATTTCTGACTGCCTAGCATATGCTTACGGCATTGATCTAGAAGTATGCCACCCAGCTAGGAAAACAAACAGATGTTAATCCACAGCATTGTTGTCAGACCAAGGATTCAATTTCAGATGACTACCAGCACTTAATGGAAACCCTAGGGACACGCTACAGCTTAGAGAGGTGTTTGCTCCAGCTTAGAGAATTAGGTTGATACTATCACAAAGATGCCTAAACTGGATTATAGTATAGCATGTGAGGCTAACAAGTGGGTCCTAGTGCTACATGTCAGTGGCACATTGAAGGTACTGCAGGAACCATACACAAGAACTGCCACTCTGCCAGTAACCATTAATGACCGCAGTAACAATTTTGACTAAGTTGTATTGAAATTTGAGTTCTCAAACTGCTCTATTGCTTTCTGTTTTTTGTAAGGAAATGATTTTGGATAGTCAAACATGACCGAATAATTCACTTCTTCATTTTACTGATTTCTTTTTCAAAGACACTAAGTTTTCTTGAAACTCAACAATACACTCAAGATTAAAGAGATGTATACCTCTGCAGCATTGGAGAAAGGTACACCATTAACATGAGTGATGACATCCCCAACCTTTATTTCAGAATGCTCAACAGATGAATCTTCTACCTGCAAGACAAACAAACATAATTAAAGGTGTTTAATAATAACAAAATAAACGCAAATGTGAAAGCGCTTCAGCCATAACTAGTTGAGATCAAAAGACAGGCTAGACAGGTCATACATGCACAGACAATCATTTTGTATTCTTATGGCCATAAAAGATCACATTAACAACATTGAATTAAAAATAATCATTACAGAGACCATCAGATAAAAAAAGCATACCTTATCCACAATCACGCCATATACCTCAGGGAGTCCAAACTGTACCTTCTGTTCAAGTGAAGTAAGCTCTGCATCATAAAGATTTTTAACTCGCAGTCCATGCAATGGCCGTATGACCTTCCTGCATAATAGAGAGTTCATACGGAGTATTCCACAACAGTCAGAAAACAATGCGTGGCACTTCAAGAAACCACAATTCTGGGTGATTAAATTCCTAATATAAAAATGAACTCAGGCTGCACCAAATTATAATCAGTAATGAGGAGGTGCAAATAAGTACCAGGATACATACCTGCAGTCTTTAAAATGCTGCAAACACTTCAACACAATGAAACTTGGAAGAAAAGGGGTTCCTTTCCTGTGGTAGAAATTCATTCCAATTAAATTTCCATCAAAATCCATCACAGGGCCGCCAATACCTCTCTGCGATGTTGCCAGTGTTGAACTGATCATTTGTAAGAAAAGCAGGTACCACTCTAGGAAAGTTGGGTGGTATATAATACAGATACAGAATTTTGTTAATTTTCACCATCAACCTCAAGCAAAAGTTCCATATTTTCAAATTTATATCCATAGAACAGTTACAATCCACAAATTTCAAAATGGCCACTTGAGTGAAAAAGCTTGATATGGCCATGAGAGCCATAGACTGCCACAACTAGAAAGTTAGGTTTAATTGGCTACTATTATTCTTTCAGTTGCACTAGCACTGGCTACAGCAGCAGGGGTAAGCACACAGATACAGGGCACCAGCGTGGCAGCTGATTAAGACTTGACAGCTCAATCTGTAATTGGGGAATATTCTTCAAGTCAGACCTCACGGTGTAAGCACACCAGTGTGGTGTAGCTGATAAAGACTACAACCCAAGAACTGGGGTAATGAGCAAAAGGAATATCAGGTTCAGATCCTCAGTGTTTAAAGAGCACATCAAAATAATTAACAGAATCTGAATTTTGGTTGAAAAACACTATTCATGAGAGAATAACAATGTGCCTCTACAAGGCACAAGTTCACAATACATCATTTTGGAAATTTCTTAGATACTAGAATGTCTCTGAAATGCAGATTTTCAGGTACACAACAAGATCCTGAGCCTGAGATCATATATGTTACAGCTCTATGAAACAGTTTTAATATAAGGAACACAAAAACGGTGTTCAGAAAAGGGCCAAACAGGCAACAAGTACTACATGGTTTTCAAATCAGAGTTGTAAAATCACAAGTTCACACGTCACTTGCAGTATAGGCTACAGTGAATTGTTTTACCTTTGCAACCTTGCAAGATGAAACAAATAGCTCTTCGCAATCAAACTTGCTTCTCCTTGGAATAAGCTTTCCCAAAGCAACCATCAAACTCCAAGGCTTACAAGAACGGCCTAAGGACACAACATCTTTCGAATGATGCCCGTAGAAATCGAAGAATTCAGTGCTTGGACTAAAGCTTTTACTTAGCAGATGAGAGGGAGAATGTACTTTTATCACACAAATGTTGTAATAAAAATCCACATCTGACACATAGCCCTCAAGATTTTGACCATCTGATAAATATATGTTGATCTACAGATAAAAGTGTAAGAACAGAGTTTAGTGTTTACACTCTAGCAAAAACACAGTGGTTCCATAGAGGAGGGAAGAGAGTTAGACAACCTTAAGCTCATCAGCCAGCTCGTCTTTGTCTGAACATCTCACTAAACTTGCAGATGTTACCACATAACCAAGACCATTCGAGAATTCAACTATTGTGCCAGAGCACTCAAACAGCTGCTTGCCTGCAGAAAACCAAAAATGAATCACCTGCGGCATAGAGTCAATACTAATTAAAACAACAATGCACTCAAACATAGTTACTCACCTGCTGTTAAAGACTCAAGCCCAACCACACATTGAGCAAGGTCTAAAGCGAGGCTCTCGACTCCCCAACGCGTGCGCTTCAGCTCAGTTTGTGTACCGAACTCATTATCCGACACATATGGCAGCCAATCTAGTTACAAATTCAAAAGCAACGCCCATTACTAGATGCTAGTAGTATAGCATAAATCCAATGTGCTACTGTCTTAATCCATAAAGAAAAGGGAAGAGAAACAAACCTCCAGAACCTTCTGGAGGCTCATTAATGATCTCACCTGCAACAAGTTGATTGACTAAGTAAAAAAGGCAAGAACAGAAGGAGGGGGGAAAACAAAGAGAAATAAGTGCATGAAACACTAACATCTGAAATTTTTCATCTTTTCCTTGTAGTCATCATTTTCCTCGGGGATCTGCTGCTTTCTCTGTTCTTCCTTAAATGCATCAGATTGCTCATCTAGCATTGCTCTTATCTTGAGGAACCTCTGCAGATGTTCTTGAGCTTGTGTTTTTCTCTGTTGTTTTATTAAGAGCTTCTTTTGGATGTGTTCCTCCCTAATCCTCTTTTGTTCTTCCCTCCTCAACTGTGTTGTTTCATCAACATTACGACTGCGAAGACTGTACCTACTGTTCTTTGGAGCTTGCACACAAGTGCCACCACGGCTGGAGCCCTCATTGGCCGATATCTGGGAGGCAATAACCACAATTGCTAAGAAATCATGGAACTTTACCATGTGTGATCATAATTGAGCCGAAACCAGAATTCTGTGCGCAACAGTTGGTACATCACCTCTCCCGTCTCTCGGCTGTGAGGAGCTGCATCCTCTGTGTTCACTGAGTATTGGACTGAGTACTGGGGAACGGAAGGAGGTTGCTGATCCACGGCCTCAGGGTCAGCCATCCGCTACTTAACTGTTGCAAGCAATATAGTAGTCAGGGGCGGGCTTGGCGTGCGGGCAGTAAGGAGCAAATCGGCTACTAATCGATTAAGGAAAAGCAAAATGTGAACTTGATTGAACCCCCGAGCAAGTTAGGGTTCCTTACCGGACCCAATTCCAGATTGATCTCCACCCCTCGCAAATCCACTGCGGGTGAAGCGGCCGTGAGTGGGGGAGAGGCGGCGGCGTCGCGCTCGCTCCCGGCCGCGGCCGCTGGCGGGGAAGACGACTATGATGTAAAGATTTTCTGAGACTGATCGCTACGGCGTGCGCCCGTGCCTGCTTTAGGCTTTGTGTTAGTTCCCAAGCTCTCTTTCCAACCTTTACTATTCACTATCTCTCTCCTCAGGCATGTAGTACAGTAAATAAAAAAACTAATTACGTGGTTTTGATGTTCACGACAAGACGAATCTTTTAAGTCTAGTTGGATCATGGTAGGACAATGTTTACCACAAACAAACAAAAAATGCTATAATACGCTACAATATCCGATGTAACTTTTTCACCTCATTTTCACCCTATTTTCAAGAACTAAACACCCCTAGACTGGACTGCCTCGTGCATAAGGCTGCGTTTAGTTCCCGAAAAGAAGGTAAAAAAGTTACAATGGACATTGTAGCGCACTGTAGCACTTTTTATTTGTTTGTGGTAAACATTGTCCTACCATAACGGCTCAAAAGATTCGTCTTGTAGTTTTTTATTTACCCACGTTTAGTGCTCCATGCATGAGGAAAGAGATTTTATATGGCTCAAAAGATTCGTCTCGTAGTTTTTTATTTACCCACGTTTAGTGCTCCATGCATGAGGAAAGAAATTTTATGTGATAGATAAATAATAAAATTTAGGGAGAGAAAGTTTGAGAACTAAACACACTCTACAAATATATCAGAGGAGACACGTTCCGATCTGCAACTTAAGCAGTGGCCGGGTGAGAGGGGAGTACTGTTTATCGCTGTAGAGCACAGTAACAGGCACTGTTTGGTGAGCTACTGTTCATCCAACTACTGTTCGTTCAGGTACTGTTTATTACTGTATCAAACGATCTCGGTCATTCATCGGGAAAATGAACGGGCGTGGGAACAGCAACTGCTTAAGTTGCGGTGGCAGTTACCACTGCATTTGATCTCAATCTGGTTGTTTGGGAAGAAAAATCGCTCGGATTTCTCTACACGGGCGGGAAAAAATAAAATTGCGGACGTGCCAGTATACGAGTACACAAAAATAAAAAGAGAAGGAACAAGTATTTATTAATCTTTACAGACTACAAATACAAGTTCCTAGGATTGCGCTCCACGGCCTACTGATGGCGATCTTGACTTGGGCGATATGGTCTTCTGGTTCTTGGGGACTCGGAAAGCACCCGATTAATTACCTCTGCAAGACTGGTTTGCCGGAGCACCTCCGATTAGGCTGCGGTGGTCATCGTCTTCGGTCTTCGCTTCACGTTCTCCATGCATGTGCTGCTGATGGTGGTGTGGATGTGTGTGTGGGGGCGTCGGCATCGTCATAGCCTCGTCGGTGTCCATGTATCGGTGTAGCGCAGCTGGGACATCAGCTCCGCCCGCTCTGCGTCGTCCGCCTCGTCGGTGTCGAACAACACGCAGTGGTTGTTGTTGTAGGGTAGCAGATGCTTGGGGAAAGCGTGCAGCTTGACCGAGTAGTTGACGTTGTGGCAGCTTGATTGTCGGGTCCTGAATCTTCAAGTCTTGTGGAGCACGGCCGCAGGAAAAATCCATCTGCGTGGCCTTCGGCTTCCTGGTGCTGGTACTTGCCGTCTTGATGTGCATGTGCATGCTCGCGTACGCGCTTGCACACATACGTGCACGTGCGGTCTTCTAGCTTTTCCATTAGGCCAACGTCTTATAACTTCGTTAGGCCAAAGCCATGCACGTCTTGCATGCACGTAATGGCCTGGTAAGAGCTGCGTCCGTAATTCCAACCGGACGAGCACATGCGTCGCCGGACGTAAGCTCGGACGGCACAGCTCCGTGGCCTCCGCACGTCGCCCTCGGTCATCGTCGTCTCGTCGCCTTCGGCGCCGTCTCCGGCAGCCCCGTCGTGGTCGCGCCGTCTTCACATGCGCTGGTCCCCAACCGTCCGGCGGCCTTGCGCCATAGCCCTTGGCATCTCGTCGTCGACCACAGATTGGATCGCTCCCGGCTCCGGCTCTTCCCTCATCCGTGCGACGTGGTTGCATGAATGATGGCTGTGATCTGTAAAACAGAGGAGTGAAGGATCAACCTGCACGTCCGACGGTGTACGGGGGGTTCATGGCTTGATCTCCTGCTCCGGCGCGGTCGCCGGCTCCTAGGCGATGATGGAGGTGAGAGGCTTGGAGAAGATGGCCGGCTGCCGTAGACGTCCCCGGCTTGCCGCAGTCACGAGCTGAGGCGTCACCGGGTTGATGCAGACTTGAGGCGGCGGTGGTAGATGCAGAGGGCAGGCGCTCTCCCTGGCGGCTCCTTGCGTCGATGGAAAAGAGGTCCCCAGTTGCGTGAGGGGTCAGGGCCTTTTATAGGCAGCAGCTAGGGTACAGAGTCACCCCAGACTCTCCTCGCGCGCCGCCGTAATCGGTTGGCCGAGGGAGAAAATCTCTCGTGGGTCTGGACGCTTTGCTTAATGATCAAGCTAAACCGGCGTCTCTATCTCCAAAACAAACTCCAGATAATTATCCTCGCGCCGGGATTACCTGGGACGACTCTGCTCCAGCTCACTTTGACGTGGGCCTAACTAGGTGAGGTCCCATTGCACATAGGAGAAACCAACATGTAAACGTGTATTGGATTAGTCACTACCAGAATAGTCGAGATTGGCATCGGGTGGAAAAGCCCTGTAGCACCGAGTTTCCCACCCGGTGCCAATCATCCGAGACTAAAGGGTGAGCCCTTTAGCACCAGGTGGAATAACCGGTGCTAAAGGGCTCCTTTAGCACCGGTTGCAAACACCAACCGGTACTAAAGGACATGCCACCGCAGCGGGGATGGTTGGGTCTGGAACCGGTGCTAAAGGCCTCAGATTTTTTTTTACTTTTTAGTAGCCATGCATGCACGTTTATATACGTGTATATATGTATATAGAGAGAGAGGGGTATTATATTAGGAGCCTAGGCTCCTAATAAGAAAAGGAAGCCCCGGCCACCCAACCCAACCAGCTCCCACCCACTAATAGCGCCTCATGTGGTCATAAAGATTTGGTCCATTCCAATGTCATAGAAACTTGTTTGTTTGTCGTAGATTCTTCGCTACCAGCCATAAAAACCTCCCCTAAAAAGATGAATAGATCTAGAGACCTGACGCATGGTACCTGCCACCTGACGCGCATGCATGCATCACCAACGGGATTCCTTCAGTTTTTTTATGATAAATCTTCACTCGAGCATCCAATTCATAAACGGTTTTCACCACTAGTTTGCTATCATTTTTGCGCATAATTTGAGATCTATTTTGAATATATTTTTTTGAAAAAATTAAATTTAAAAATCTACTTTCATAGAAAGTACCAACAAAATTCATAGAATCTGTTTTGAGTTATTTTCTTACACGCATCATGTGTGAGTTGTCATCTTTTTGAAATATGGTTTCTATGCTATGAGCGAAAGAATGTATGATCACAAGTGTAATATCTATGACATCTGAATGTAGGCAAGATTTTGAACTACAATCCGAAAACAATCATATGTATGTGTCCGATGGGTTTCTATGATATATGAGTAGGTTTCTACGCATGGTGAAATAAATTTGTTTCAATCGATTTTGTCATAGAACTCCCTCCAAAAGGTGTAGATTTTTAAATTTACCTTTTTTAAAAAAATATATTCATAATGGATCTCAAACTGTGCACAAAAATGTTAGCAAACTAGTGGTGAAACCCGTTTGTGAATTGGAGATTTGAGTAAAGAATTATCGTAAAAAAATAGTAGAAATCTCGTTCTTTGCATGCATACATGTGTGCGTCAGGTGGGAGGTACAGGACATGTCAGGTGGCAGCTACTCACTTTTGTTTGAAAGGTTTATATGATTCGGCGGCAGCAGAACAATCATACGGGGTGCATGTCTCTGATGGGTTTCTATGATATATGAGTAGGTTTCATGGTGAAACGAATTTGTTCCAATCAATTTTGTCATAGAACTCCCCCAAAAGGTGTAGATTTTTAAATTTATTTTTTTTCACAAAATATATTCATAATAGATCTCAAACTGTGCACAAAAATGTTAGCAAACTAGTGGTGAAATCCGTTTTTGAATTGGAGATTCGAGTGAGGAATTATCGTGAAAAAATAGTAGGAATCTCGTTTCTTGCATGTGTCAAGTGGCAGGTACAGGATGCGTCAGGTGGCACCTATCCACTTTTGTTTGAAAGGTTCCTATGACTTTCGACGAAGAATCTACGACTAGAGTACCAGTATCTACGACATTTTGGTTGGCCGGGTGAGCTGGTGCTCGCGTGGGAGGCTGGATGCGCGCCTGGACTGATGGGCCTGGGTACGGAGGGTATGGAATAGTTATTCCGTACCCGAGTCCACCGTCGAGCCGTCCCGTACCTCCCCACGGGCAGGGGCGCACGGCACTCCCGTCCCGGTTATTTTCGGTTCGGGATTTTTTTATTTGCGTCCCACGTTAACACCTTCCCATTCCAGAGATCGTGGGTTCAAAGGCGGTTCTCCGGCCGTCCCGTGCTCCCCCGCTCTATATCGCCGGCGCCGGCGCCGCCGTCAAATCTCCCGCACAACGCCACCGGTGGCACCTACAAGTCATCGTGAAGACGACAAGCTGTTCCATCGGTTGGCCTCGCCGTTTTGCCGCCTGCTCGATTGAGCGGCGAGGGGCTGAGCTCGCATCTGTCGCCCGCTCACTTGCGCAAGCTCCACCGGCGGATCCAGCGCCGGCTCTGCATCTCCTACGGAGAAGTAGCGCCGCCATGCGGGCGCCGGCGCCGACTACCGAGCTCGCATCCGCCGCCCGCTCCAACCCCGGCCCGCGCCTCCCTGTCCTCTGCCCGTGCAGATCCAGCGGCTGATTCGCTGGAGAGTGGAGGTCGAACGCCGCCGCTCGTTTGTCGCCCGACCCCAAATGCTGCCGGCTGATTCGAGCCCATCCGCCGCTGATTCGGGTCCGTTTGCGCTGATTTGTAGCCCGAAGGCGGCACGGATGGTGGCCCAGCTCAGCTCCTCCATGCAGACGACGGGGCACAGAGTGCGGGCACGCGGGCGTGATTGACGGGGACGGGGTTCTGGGGGACCCATCCCAGCCCGACGGTGTCCTCGTCTCTCTAAGCGATGTGCGGCCGAAGCTTCCCCGGGCGTCGGCCCCTGCATACCAAGCGTGGCCATCCACCTCCATGAACGGAGCTCCAGGGTTAGTGCAATCTGTGTGCCCCCATCCCTAATCAGATGTATTGATTCTTTGCTTTCTTCCGTGCAAAATATCTGATCAGCAGCCTTCCTACTGCACACAAATTATTTGTAGAAATGCTTAGGCACGAACACAAGCAAGAACATTTGAACTAATTGGCTCTACTCTGTGCTCAAATAGATTGGCCTAGAGCATCTCGCTGTACTGTGTGCCAAAATAATCTCAGTCTATTGTTTTCCTCACCTCAACCGCCTTCTGCAACTAAATCAAAACTGCATGTCTAGTGGTGGCCTGGCCGCATATCCGGGTCGCCTTCTACAAAGTGCGGAACTGCTCATGGCGTATCGAGATAACATAGGATGTATCAGATGTCGAAGGCGTCCACCTTGCAGGCATATAACAATTTAGTCTATACTCAAAAGTGCATCATATGTAGAGATATCAAACTGCAATCGAGATGTTGCATCTAGCAAATATGGATGCTAGTAAATTTCAGAAAGTTTTGAACATTGCAGTTTCATTTGATAGGCCACACCCTGAAGGCGGGAAAGCTGTTAGTATTAATCCTCATTATTTAAGCATTCATGTTGAGAAAAATAAGCGCTAGAGTTTTCTTTAACACACTAGATGCAAGATGGTAATCAAAACAGAAATTGGCCTAGCTAAGTCACAGCTTACAACTCGCTAGAGATGTTTCTACCATGATCAGTAAGTTACCAGCGAGCTTTTGGTGAGTTGCAGTAAAAAAAACAGTTTCTGCATGTTAGTTGGAAGTCATCAAATGTAAATTGAATTACCCAACAAATTACCTCACATGGAGTTTGTTGTACACAGCTAAAAAATTGTTGTACTTGAGCTGTTAGGTCGGTAGTTCTTAGGCTACAGCCTGAGTCTGCTCAATTTGTTATTTTATATGCATCCACTCTGCTCTCCATCTTTACTCTGCAGATCTCAGTGGCAGTAGCAGGGCAGAGCTTCAATTCTCAGCTCAAAGGTAAGCAACAGGAGCAGCGAGGCATTGAGCATCAGGCAATGTATATGAAGTGACACTTTAATGCTACAAAGTTATCTATCACTTCAATAATGTTACATAGCAATTTTTGATTTGTTTGATGCCTTGTTTCTTCTACTGAGCTTATTTCCATAAGTGCATATTGCTGCAGTTAGCTTTTGGATTTACATGAGAGAACCTGTAGCCTGCATTTCATTTCTGTGCATGCAGTAGCTGTATTTCAGCTGTACAAAGCTCAGTTCTCTTTTGTTCTCTAAGCTTTGAGTTAATCCTTGTGTGGCCTATGGCCAATGGCTTGTTCTTTTTACAATTCAATTAATTGGCCATTTTACTTGCTCGAAAGTTGTAGGGTCCATGGTAGTTGTCAGTGCACTAGCTTTCAATATAAATGATCTCAGAGTACCATGGCAGTACCTATACATTGGTTTATTAATCTAGGCATGGTCCTTTGATAATCGATTTGCAACAGGGGTAGCTTGTATCTCTGTGAAGGGAAACTTTTGGATTTATAAGAAAAGGGATATTTGATACTATCTCCTTCGCAAATTACTATTCATTTTGAAAAGCCAAAATTAATAGTAATTTGGTTTGGCGGCTAGTATATGCTTTTTAGGATTATCTCATATGAATTGAAACATACCCTTTATTTCTGAACTAAATGTAGAAACATTGGAAACTATTCCTTTATGACAAGGTTACGTGGAGTTTTGAGCTCATTAGGCTTGCTAAGCTTTATGAGTGCTCTAATGTTTTACAATTTGTGCTGATGAGAACCGAGACCAGGTTTCTAGAACACTATTATCTTTTTAATGAGCATTACATGGCTATTATCTGTTTAGACATGCTGGCTTCACGTGTAATAAATTTTGCTAGAATCAGATTTATATTTCCTCATTTTGTTTGAGGGATTAAGCTTATCCTTTCTCTAAATCATGCTGATCGGAGCCACGCTAGCCATGATTACATTACGTATTTTGATTTTTCGTATCCTAATTTTCCTTCTTTTATCATGAGAGTGATTAGTTGATTCACACTCCTAAACTTCCTGGTCAGTGCACTTGGTCCCCAACTTGACACGGCCACGCTATTCGAAGGGTGCGGATTGCTAGTGCCATACCCGAGCCATCTGACCCGAGTCACCATCAGACCTCGCTCCCCTTACCCTCACATCAAGAGTTGGCATATCTTTCCATCTGACCCGAGTCATCCATCAGACCTCGCTCCCCTTACCCTCACATCAAGAGTTGGCATATCTTTCCAGGTTGTGCATGCCCTCTTCTAGGCAGAGGTGGCAGCGGGCAGCTTGCCATCCCTCCTGTCGAGGTCTGGATATCTTTCGATGAATCACCACTAATTTATTTTTGGGTCAGTTTGAGATTCTTCCTGTCATCTAGTGTTGCTTCCATCTACCTGTTTGTTGTTTTGCTTCTGAAAATGCAAGTATTGACTATATCCACTCACAAGCAGATATGTTGGCCTCTCCTAGTTTAGTTTATTGCCCTGTTTTTATGCTCTGTTTTTCTTTTCCTCAGAATTGTCGAAAGGCAAAAGAACCTTTATTTTCGGGCCAGCTTAATATTTGTCTATCATTTATGATGGTTCCGTCCGGTCATGTATGTAATTAATTAGCAACCAAGGAAATTTAACAGTTCGATGCCTTGTTCATTGCTGTATCTCTGGTTTACTACCCAATGCCCAATGATATTGTGAATTAATCCACTTGTACAGTATCTTGAATGCTTCTCCATAGAAAAATATGAAGTGAATTATCTTTCATGTCTTGCTGATATCTGCCATGCTCATTCCTGGATGCTTCTCATGCTGTAGGTCGCCCTCTGTCCCTGGTGCGGCGCAACATGTCCTACATTAGAGTTAAGTCTAGCCCTAGGCTTTGGAATTAGACATGTGCACTGGTTCAATTCTGATCAATATGCGTCGTTACTATCTGAAATGTTCATGGCATGGCCAGTTCTTTTGGTCGGTTTCTTGTTCCTTGCTAATTAATATTGAACATGTGCACTGGTTATGATCAATATGCGTCGTTACTATCTGCAATGCCCATGGCATGATCCAATATATGCTTTTTGACAATTTCTTTGCTGATCAATATTTGTTCTGGCAGGAAAGGGTCTACAGGAAGTGACTAATGAAGAATTGGGAACAAGAAGTATACAGGGATGTGATCAATATTTGTTCCCAATTCATCAAGCAGACGTAAGAAAATATTGATCAGTATTGTGGTGTTGGTGGAGAGAGCCATCAGATGATCTTTTACAAAATAAACGCCGCGGAGGGAAAAAAAAGACGCCGCGGAGGCGCGTGGACTGACCGCGGAGACCGGTGCCGAGGGCTGGGTCGGGTATAGAATTCTATTCTATACCCAGGGTATGAATTAGCGGAGTTATTTTTATGTATGTATATATATATATTCTAATCTAATACGTGTACCCTAATGCGTATTCGGCTTCGGCCGACTCTATATTCATATTAGCTGTATATCAAATAGAAGACATATATATTACAAAATATATATCGTACTCGAGTTATATATTTAAACTGTATTTACAACTTAAGATGGTGCATGACTTGGTGGACTTTCCGGCACGTCCTCCAATATTGGGAAGTGGAATTCTCCTCGGGGATTGACGACCTCGTCCCAGATCCATCCGACGAGCTGTTCTGAAATTGCGCCGATTCTTTCTTGATCTAGACTCTCATCCTTCGGCTTCAACATCTATAATTTATAAATAATTGAAAAGATATTTCATCCGCCGAATTGGAGACAATAATTATGCACTTGATAATAATAGAAATATGTTTAGTATTACGTACCATAATATCATGCTGAGTAATCTTTTTATGTGCTCAATTCCACATGTAATCGCAAACATAGTATGCACATAAATTATTTCCCGACCCCCGTTTGGCACACTGTCGACCAAAAGAAATTAAGTAAAATTCATATAATATATTAGCCGAGGCCTACATGTACAAATTACTTGCTTACCGGAAAGTCAATCTTCCATGTCAGTGTTTCATGTTAAATACCCGGGTGTTCTTGACGAAATTGAACCCACGCCCTGCGAACAAAAAAAATTGAGTCAAGTCATTGCGAGTGTAAGGGGTGAATTAATTAGGGAAAAATATACATCACCTTGTCATCATGTCAATGATGTTCTGTAGTTTATGTTTTGGAGTGTACAACGAATCAAAGACATTGACGACACCCCGGTCAGGACACACTATGATTAGGACCCAGTGGAATCTATATACATGTCTACATTAAAATCAGAAATGAAATATTCCATAGACAGTATAAGTAGAAGCGTGTATATGTACTCACTCGATGTTGAACGGTATTAGTATGGAGTCGCAATAATGTTGTTTCTTAAGATACTTGTATAGGTTTTGATATGTTTCCTCAGGATTCTGCACTATCATTTCTTCACTTATCCTTCAAGGATCCACGAAACCAACGTCATATATTCCTTCTCTCCGACATTTTTGAATCTCCATTCTGCATATGTTAAGCAATAAATAAAGCCCGCGTCAGCATAGATTGGAATTATTGTTTTCAAACTGTGAATTGTAAACAAGAACAAAGTACTTACAGTGTCCAACAGGTGATCAAATCCACGTCCATGGCGTCGCGGTGGTACAACTCATATATATCCTGAAACCTCAGCCAGACCCAATCCTCGTCGCCATTGTAGAAATCTTGGTCCTTCACGCCTACTTTGATCATGCGCCTTTTCCTTCTTGATTCTTCCAAGTACCACTGATGGAATCGGCGCATCTTCGTCTGTAGCTTGCTCTCCATTTCAGGAGGGACCAAAAGCTCGCCAAGCCTAAACGGCCACTTTAACGTTGTGCTTACAAGGACATCTTCTATCCCCAGGACTTGCTCTCTAGATAGTCCTGTCTCGGCCATTTGTCATTGCACGTTCAGCTCGTGCAGAGATGGCAATGGAGACAAGGACCGCTGAGGTTGCTTGCCGAGCCGAGGAACATGTTTGGAAGGGCCCGCCTCCTTATCTGCTGCCTTCCGCTTCCGGCGAGATTTCAGTAATGAGCGGTCATAGTCTGTTATTATTACTTCCTTCTGTTGACCCTTGGTCAAATTACTGAGGAATGACTTGACGACACTGGGGTCAAGCTTCGGCTCCGGCTCCGGTTTTTTCCTCCACTCGGCCATTTGCCTCTTTGTGTCTGCTTTCACCCAGGCTTCGAGCTCTTCTGGAGTCTTCTCAGCCGCTTTTTTCTCTGGTGCGGGCTCCTCTTTGGGTTTCCGCACCTTCTTCCCTGGTGGTGTGGGGGCGGAGGCTTTAGTGCGGCGCTGCCTCTTCGGCGGAGGGGACGAAGACCTCCGCGGCGGAGGAGACGGGCTTGCATCAGGAGCTCCCGGAGAATCGTCATGATCCGGTGGATCTCTTGGAGACGGGGGAGGTGACAGAGGCTTGTTGGTAGCCGCAGGTGTACCGGGTATGACGACGTCTGCCTTGCTCCATAGAATGATGCAGTGAGAACACTGACCAAGTTTTGTTTCTCCGTCACCTCCGGGGATGTCAAGTTCCAAGCCTTCCCACTTGGCAACGACTTGCTCCACCTCAACCGGTACGTAACCTTGTGGAATGTCATTGCAATGCCATTTTTGCCCTTCTTCCACACGTTTGGTCATACCGTATGCGACCTGATAATTTAGTAGTCACAAAGAAAGTTAGTAAATGAATGGTATTTATGGTGAAATATATGCAGTACGAACTAAAGTCGCATATGTATCACCACAGTTAAGTTCTTCTGCCTGACGACAAGCTCGCACGCGGTCCGTTGAGTTATTTCATCCACGAGGTAACGGACCGGTTCGGCGGCATGTGTGGAAGCGTGACTGCTTTGATGTTGTGGAGGGCTAATAAGGGAGGCATCATTAGGATCTTGGAGAGGTGCATGCTCTGTGGAATTGGTTCCGCCTGCGGCTTGTTGGAGAAGTGCATGCTCTGTGGAACCGGTCCCGCCTGCGGCTTGTTGGAGAGGTGCATGCTCTTTAGAACCGGTCCCGCCTGCAGCTTGTTGGAGAGGTGCATGCTCTGTGGAACCGGTCCCGCCTGTGGCTTGTTGTATCTGCAGCCATGCTACCTTCATCCGCCGCTCAATCTCTATCTCCATTTCCTGGAGCCTTGAGCCCTAGGTGGCAACTGTTTGCTCTAGGTCCCTCACCCTCTGCTCATATTCGGCCTTCTTCCTCGAACGGCTCCTATAGGTGGCGGCGTGCTCTTGAAAACCTTTCTTCCATGAGATTGATGTGCCTACGCCGCGCGTCCGTCCAGGATGCTCCTTGTTCCCTAAGGCATAGGTTAGCTCATCTCTGTCTCTATCAACAACAAATTCTCCCCTCTCAGATGCCCTGAAGATATCGAGGAGACGCTGAGCTAGTTCTCGCAAGTCCTTGGGAAAAACTAAGGAGCCATCGATTGGGCTTAGGGTGCCTCCATGACCATAATACCAATGCTTGGACCGTGTGGGCCAGTCATGTGTCACTGGAGTGATGCCTCTAGCATATAGAGCTTCTTCCATCTTCTCCCATTTAGTGATGCTTCCCTTGTAACCTCCCGAACCCATCTTATGGGAGTACCTCTTATTTGAGGCGTTGCCAGCGTTTCTAGCGCTAGCCGATGCCCCCACTTCGGAGGTTTTGTACTCCAAGAACGCTTCCCAATCCTCTTCATTGATGGATGGATACTTCTCAGGATCCGGGGCCTCTCCGGTTTTGAGAAAATGCGAGTACAACTTCTTGTGATCCTGAAACAGAACTGCCATCTTCTTCATTGTCCAATCTCTCAGTTGTTGTTCATGAGTAATAGGCCATTCGAAAATTCCCTTTAATTCCATCCATAGCATGTCCTTCTCTGTATTGGGGAGCACGTACTCCTCAGAGGGGTCCGTGGACTTCCATTTTCTGATGCTAATGGGCACTTTATCCCGTACAACTACCCCGCACCGACTTACAAATTTCTTGGCCACTTTTGGGGGCTCAACTGGCTCCCCGTCGTCCTCCACTCTAGTGATGTGAAACTTGACATCCTTCAGCTTCTTCGTGGCCGATCGTTTGGATTTCTTAGCTCGACTTGTAGAAGTAGAGGCGGCCTACACATATTACATATATACAATACATTTTTATGTTAGATATAGAGATGATATAGATAATTGACATATACAGTACAAATTTATGGTATATATACACACCTGACTAGACGACGCCTCGTTACCGGCCCCTTCAACAGTGCTGCCCTGGACACGTTCGCCCTGGACATTGTCGGCCCCTTCAACATTGTCGGCCTCGACACGTTGAGGTGGATTGTCGGCCCTTTCGATGGCCCCCATCACTTCATCCATGCTTAGGGGTTGGGTGATGGCATTAAAAAGTTGATTCGCTAAGAACGTCTCGTTGTCCTCGTGCATGGGTGCGTCAGGGTTATTGTTGTCCGCCATCTATAGAATTAAAAATGATTGGTAAGCAATATTCGCTAAGGGGTTCGGTGCGCTCGAACGAATTCGCTAAGGGTGGGTGCGCGACGCGAACGGGTTCGTTAAAGTTACGATAGACGACGCGAAGGGTTCGGGTGCTCGTTCGCGCGATGCGAAGGTGTTTAGGGGGTTCGTTAAGGTTACATTTCCAACAATTTTCAACATATAAATTTCCAATATACATTTCCAACATGCATATACATTTCCAATAAAATAAATTTCCAATATACATTTCCAACAATTTTCAACATATATGCATATAAATTTCTAACTATATAACCAACATATAAATTTCCAATTGAAAGTGCATCTAGGCATTTAATCTATTTTGGTGATTAATGGCAATAGAAATTTGGATATGATGCTTTGCATGAGTTGTGCGGGAATAAAATGAAATAAAAAGGAGATAATACTAAAGGAAGGACCCCCAACGCTTATTCATATGGTGGAGGACTCAATTGGTGGATTTAAATTTATTTTTCCGTTTGAAATTGAGTATAGGACCACCGTACTATCAAGGGGGACGTAGTTGATAAATTCTAGATGCTAAAAGTGCTTTACTTGAGATGACAAACTCGTGAGAGACACAAAAACACATCACAAACACCTTTTATGCTCGGCCGGAACTTAGGCCGGAAGATTCGACCGGAAGTTCCGGGCGGCTCGGTCTCGAGCTTCTCCTGGCCGGATGTTCCGGCCGTGGCATCGGAAGATGCATGACTTAGCCTTTTTTTTGAGCCCATGAGTGTCCAGTTGCAAGTTCCGACCCTAGGCCGGAAGATCCGACCGAAAGTTCCGGCCGGCTCTGTCTTGGCTTTCTCCGGGCCGGAAGTTCCGAGGTCCCCCGGAAGATTCGACACATAGTCGGAAGATCCGGCCCCTGGAATTTTTCTGGGGTTTTCCTTACATGTATCTGTTGCTTATCGGAAGATCCGACCAAGCGTCGGAAGATCCGGTACCCCTTCGCAGAGCACATAACGGTCATATTTTGGGGGGTTGGTATAAATACCCCTCACCCCCCTCTTATTTGTGTGAGGCTGCACACACGACCTAACATAAGACAAGAGCATTCACTCTCCTCCTCAAATCCCCTCCCAAGCTTGATTCTTGCCAAGATTCACCTAGGGTTTGAGTGATAGAGAAGACTAGAAGTGAGAACTCCCTTTGTTCATCTCTTGAAGCACTTCAAGCAACTTGAGTTCATCGATTCACGTTTGTTACTCTTGGAGCTTGCTCCTAGACGGTTAGAGGTGCCGGTGAACTCCCATTCCCTTGTGGTTTGAGTCCCGGAAGTTTGTATTACCCTCTGTCTTCGTGGGAGCACATAGTAAGTAACTCAATCCTCCTTTGTGGTTGATTTGGAGAGACTTGGGGTTAGTGTGACAGCCCGGCTCTTTGTGAGCATCTCAACGGAGACGTAGCTCCTTTGTGGAGTGAACTTCGATAGAAAATCCTTTGTCTCCACATTTGTTCTTGTTCATATTGTTTCTACATCTTGATTTGTCCCGATCTACTTATTTGCGGCTATACTCTGATATTGATCATATATAGAAGGTTCCTTACATCATTTGTGAGCTTTGTATTCAAGTGGAATCGTCAAAAGGTCATTAGATTTCAAATCTCGAAGTACACTTGAATTGCCTGTCGGAAGATCCGGCTTATCCTCGGATCTTCCGGTTTGCTGTCCCAGTCGGAAGATCCTGTACAGTGTCGGATCTTCCTGGCTGGAAGATCCGAGACTGTGTCGGATCATCCGACTATCTGACAATTTTCGGAGGATTTTTGCAGGAATTTTTAAACAGGCCTATTCACCCCCCTCTAGGCCTAGTGTTGGTCCTTTCAATTGGTATCAGAGCCTAATCCCTTGTTTAGGCTTAACCGCTAAGGGAAAAACACTATGGCCGGTAGGGGAGATGGATCCGAGATGGCTTCCGCTCACAAAGATAAACATCCGACGTCCATCGAGTCAAGCTCAAGCGATGATGAATTCAACATTAGCGATGTTGATGAGAGCTTGGACGAACAAGAAAAGAAGAAGCAAAGAAGGGAGAAGATAAGGAAGAAGATTAAGGAGAAGGCCGAAAGAAAGGCGCAAAAGCTTCTCAAGAAGAAGATACGAGAAAGAGACGCTCTCGACGGACTTCACTCGGTGTCTTATCGATATGAGACATCTTCTTCTAACAAATCTTTCGACCCTTCTAGTCTTAATTTCTCATCCGTTCCAATGGGCAAAGTCCCCAAATTCAATGAGATTGACTATGCCCGGTGGAGCGATGATATGAAAATTTACTTGCATGGTCTTCATCCATCTCTTTGGACTATTGTGAATATAGGTGTCGACAAGAGTGCAAAGCCAAGTCGAGAACAAGAGTACGACATCTTCCGCAACTCTCAAGCCGTGACCGTGCTTAGGAGTGCTCTAAGCTCCTATGAGTACAACAAGATTAGGGGGATTGAGAGTGCCAAGGATTTATGGGACACTCTTAGAATGGCCCATGAAGGATCGGATGAAGTCAAGGAAGGAAAAATTGATCTCCTACAAGGAGAGCTAGAGGCATTTGTCATGAAGAAGGATGAGTCGCTTTAAGAGATGTTTGATCGGTTGAAGCTATTTGTCACCGAGATTAGAATGCTTGGAAGCAAGGATTGGGAAGAACACAAAGTGACAAAGAAATTGCTTAGAGCATATGCACCAAAGAACCCAATGCTTGCCACTATGATTAGAGAGAAGAGCAAGTTCAAGACTATGTCACCCATGGAGCTATTCAACAAGTTGCTATATCATGAGATGAATAGTTTGGATGTGACTAGATCAACGGAACAAACCGAAGTCAAGACCATAGCTCTCAAGGCCGAACCAAGCAAGAAAGTTGAGTCAAATGAGAAGACCTCAACTTCCAAGAAGGATGAAGATTCAAACGACCATGAGAGCACCGGTGAAGAAACCGCTATGATGGTTAGGAACTTCAAGAGATTCATGAAGACAAGAGGTGACAAGAAGAGTTTCTCTCAACGAAGATGCTATGAGTGTGGGGAGAAAGGTCACTACATTGCCGATTGTCCCCGCAAGAAGAATGACAAGGATGACAAGAAGTCCAAGGACAAGACCGGTGACAAAGACAAGAAATACAAGAAGAAGAGTTGAGAGTACAAGAAAAAGTTTGGAAGCGCCCATGTCGGTGAAGGTTGGGATTCATCAAGTGATGACTCCGGTGATGAAGGAATGACCACTTGTGCCATCCAAGCTCTTACACAAACTCCACGACTCTTCAACAACATCGATGAGAGTGATGACGAAGCTCCCATGTGCCTCATGGCTCAAGGGACTAAGGTATTTGACACCACACCACCTCTCTCATCTACTCTCTTGTCATCTAGGAACATTGAAAATGATCTAGATAATGAAGAAGCCGAACATGAGAAAAACATGATAAAGAAGTTCGGCAAAGATGACTACAAACTTATTAAAAAACTAATAGAGAAAGTTGAGAAAAGAGAGGAGTCTCTTGATAGGCAAGAAGAATTGCTCATCCTTGAGAAGGAGAGAAACCTTGTCCTAGAAGAGGCTCTAGTTGAGGAGAAACTCAAGGTTGAGAAGTTGGCTTGTGAGTTATCTCATGCCAATGACTCACGGGAGAAGATGTCAAAGGAATTGTCTTTGACAAATGACTCTCTAACTAACCTAAAGAATGCTAAAAGTGAGCTTCAAGAAAGACATTCAAGCCTAGAGATCAAATATAAAGATCTAGAAGCCAATTTTAGCTCACTTTGGGAAAGTACCAAGAACAACTCTAAAACAACTCTTGACTCAAGTGTCTCTACTAGTGAAGGTTGCTCAAGATGTTATAAAATGGATTTAGATGCTTGTGCAACTAACATTTCTAAGCTAGAGGAGAAAGTCAAGGCTAAAGATGCCCAAATCCAAAAGTTGACCAAAGCCATTGGCCAAGACCAAGGTAAGGGCAAGAGTGTATTCGACACCCACCCGGCATATAAAGCCGGTAGATATGGTAGTATCAAGGATGGGCTTGGATACACTCGAGGTGGAAAGGCCAATGGCACAAAGAAGATAAGAGGTCATGATGTGACATTGTTCACCAAGGGGACCAATCTAGGTGAACTAATGGATGCGGCTCATGGGGTGGTAAGATCCATGGAGCCCTTGCCAATGGCAAAAGCATCTAGTCAAGATGTCAAGATCAAGACCAATAAGGAAGAGAAGGTCATTGAGCACAAGCCATCGTCAAACTACTCCATCGACTATATGGTCACTTGGGACCAAAATGGGAAGATGGTGATAAAGTATATAGGTACTCATACAAGGAAGATGATGAGAAGTGTGTGGGTGCCTAAAATGTCAAAAGCTAACACTCAAGGACCCAACCACTTTTGGGTACCTAAGTCCAAGGCTTAAACTTGTTTTGTAGGCATATTCCTACGGTGGACCTTCGTGGTTGTTGGATAGTGGATGCTCAAATCATATGACCGGAGAAAGGAATATGTTTGCAAAGCTACAAGAGTATGACTCACCCGTTGAGAAGATCACATTTGGTGACAACAATCATGGTGATGTCATAGGTCAAGGTGAAATAGCTATCTCACAAGACTCATCTCTTTCCAATGTTTATCTTGTTGATTCTTTGGGATACAACTTGTTGTCGATCTCACAACTTTGTGAGAAAGGTTACAATTGTCTCTTTACTAATGAGGGTGTGAGCGTCCTAAGAAGGGAGAATTCCTCTATTGCTTTTATGGGTCGACTCAAGGGAAAGCTTTACTTAGTTGATTTCACAACTAGTAAAGTGGAACCGAAGACTTGTTTAGTGGCAAAATCTAGCTTGGGTTGGCTTTGGCATCGCCGGCTAGCTCATGTTGGGATGAGGAACTTGGCCAAACTTCAAAAGGATGAACACATCCTAGGACTAACAAATGTTGTGTTTGAGAAAGATAGATTGTGTAGTGATTGTCAAGCCGGGAAGCAAGTTGGTGCTCCACATCCACCCAAGAACATTTTGACTAGCTCAAGACCACTCAAGTTGCTTCACATGGATTTATTTGGACCGGTTGCATATGTTAGCATTGGCAGGAACAAGTATGGACTTGTCATTGTAGATGACTTTTCTCGCTTCACATGGGTTTTCTTTTTGCAAGACAAGAGTGAAGCTCAAACAATCATCAAAAGATTCATTAGAAGAGCTCAAAATGAGTTTGAGTTGAAGATCAAGCATATAAGAAGTGACAATGGGACGGAGTTCAAGAACACCAATGTTGAAGAGTTTCTTGATGAAGAAGGAATCAAGCATGAGCTCTCCGCGCCATACACACCTCAACAAAATGGCATTGTTGAGAGGAAGAACCGGACTTTGATTGAAATGGCACGGATCATGCTTGATGAGTACAAGACTCCGGATAACTTTTGGGCCGAGGCGGTTAGCACGGCTTGCCATGCCACTAACCGTCTCTATCTTCAAAAGTATTTGAACAAGACTCCATACGAGATACTAACCGGTAACAAACCAAAGGTGCACTACTTTCGAGTCTTTGGTTGCAAATGTTACATTCTTAACAAGAAAGCCAAAAGCTCAAAGTTTGCACCTAAGGTTGATGAAGGCTTTCTACTTGGTTATGGTACTAACGAACACGCCTACCGTGTTTTCAACAAAACCACCGGTTGTGTTGAGATTACGGTAGACGTAAAATTTGATGAATCAAACGGCTCTCAAGTAGAGCAAGTTGTAAATGACCTTGTAGATGAAGTCCCGCCAAGTCAAGCCATCAAGAACTTGAGTTTAGGGGAAGTGAAGCCTCAAGAGCCTCCAAATGAAGATGAAGAACAAGACCAAGATCCGGAAATCATGTTCAACATCGATCCATCACCATCAACAAGAGTTGAACCACCAAGCTCATCACAAGATCAAGTCCAAGATCATGGTGACGATCATGACCATGACAACGATCAAGGGGGAGCTCAAGGTGAAGATGCTCAAGATGTTGAGTCACATCATGAAGAAGATGATGATGGACCTATCCAACGTCAATCACCATTTCCACATCCAAGAGTTCACCAAAGTGTTCAACGGGATCATCCCTTTGACAACATTCTAGGGAGCATCCAAAGAGGGGTAACCACTCGTTCACGTTTAGCAAATTTTTGTGGATGTTACTCGTTTGTCTCCTCTTTGGAACCTCTCAAGGTAGAAGAAGCTCTTGGAGATGCGGATTGGGTTATTGCAATGCAAGAGGAATTGAACAACTTCACAAGAAATGAAGTATGGGAATTGGTCCCAAGACCCAAGCAAAATGTGATTGGCACCAAGTGGGTTTTCCGGAACAAGCAAGATGAAAATGGCATTGTCACAAGAAACAAAGCTAGATTGGTTGCTCAAGGCTTCACTCAAATTGAAGGGCTTGATTTTGGTGAGACATATGCTCCGGTGGCAAGTCTTGAGTCAATTCGTATTCTTTTGGCCTATGCATCTCATCACAACTTCAAGTTGTATCAAATGGATGTGAAGAGCACATTCTTGAATGGGCCTCTTGGGGAGTGTCGACGAATTATGTCGAGCACGTCTAACCGGGGATACCCCAGCGAGTAGATTTGTGTGGGTCTCGCCGAGTTCTGGAAGTGATAGTGCACGAACAAGACAATTTAGACAGGTTCGGGCCGCGAATCGCGTAATACCCTACGTCCTATATGGCTAGATTGTATTATCCGCGAGGTTTGTACTGGTGTACAGATGATTCTGATGAATCTGAGGGGTCCCTGCTCCGCCTTATATTATTTGGGGAGCAGAGTTACAAGTCGGTTATTTGTCCTAGTCGTATACAACTCGGAGTACTACAACATAATACTTTGGGGAGTCTCCTATCAGTATACGACTAGTCTACCCTAGTCGACTACGCCGTCTTGCACCATAGCCGACTAGTTTGAAGTAGTCGGACCAACCACTCTCCTGCTGAGTGGTTTAATCCTCTGTATGAATTGTGTCACACCCGGTTTTCAAAGGAAAACCAAGTGCGTTTCATATGTGCGCCAGGATCATGTTTACACACATATGATAGACAAAAGAGTGTAATATCGAAACACAGTGTTCTAAATTACAAGAGATTTATTATAATATTCATATTACACTCTCGGGAGACTCGAAGGTCTTTATCGCAGAACAAGCGATAGCTAAACGAAGCGTCTTCAGCTTCCATCTTCCACAGGCATCTTGACTGGGGGAAACGCAAGCCTCAGAACTCATCGTAGTTGCTGTAGTATTCTTCTCCATTTCCTTCTTCTGATTCAGCAATGGCAAGTGTGAGTACACCTAACTAGGTACTCAGCAAGCGGGGTGAAAATGCAGGGCCACAAGGATAGGCTATGGTTCACAGCAGTGAGCTTTTTAGAGTTGATCAAGTTTTATTAGCAATTTCCTATTTACTAGATGTAAGTTTATACCATCCCACTTAAGCATTTAAAAGAACATCTTTTTCCAAAACCCACGAGTAAATCCACGATTCATATTCCATCTTTAAGTTTAATTATCATGTGAGGGTCCAAGCCGCTCTTGACCGTGAGCACGGCTGATATATCAGTTTTACACTCTGCAGAGGTTGTACACTTTCACCATAGCTCGTGTTCCCCATGTTGCCCGGGTTTGCAAGGCCCTTAAACACTTCTGAGGTGAGTGGCTAGGGGTCCACTACGAAGCCTTTACAAAGGTATGCAAAAGTCCAACAACCCGCAAGAGTTACAGCTAGGGCGGACCACAACCCTCCCTAATGGTCAGCACCTTAGCAAAGGCTGCTACCCCAAGAGGACCGGGTTGTACCCCTGCAACCCCAGACCCCCTCTGCTCCTTTCGGATAAGGCCATCAGTACAATTGCACATCTAATTACTTGGCTAAGGTCAGAGCCCATTTTGACACCATGGTTGCACTGTTTTCTTGGGTGGTTCTCCATGTTCCGATTAAATAATTGTTCTCTTGTATTAACCAACATTTATTATTAAAGATATCATGATCAATAATTTTATAAAGATCCAATTTAACCATACCCAAAGTATTGCAACACTAAGCATGAACTAACCCAAAAAATATTATTTAAAACAGGGGTTGGTACAAGGGAGCATGGTAAAAGACTAGATAAATCCTTAAAAAGGTATTCCCATCATATTAATGCAATAATAGTAAATTTTAGTTTGACATGCAGTTGTTTAGGACAAAAAGAATATGCGGGGAGGGCCACTTGCCTTGTTCTACAAAGAAATCTTCCTCCTCTTCGTAGAATTGTTCTTGATCCGCGTCGACGGTTGACTCGGTTGCAACAGGCATGAGGTCTACGAACAACACAATTAAAACAATAAGAAAACAGTACATCAAACATTCTTAACTGACTAAAACAAGCATCTAAAACTAACAAGCTCGAAAAGACGAACGCTTGGACACCAAGAACGCTAAAAACGGAGCTAGGATGGAAAAGATATGGCCAAAACAAGTTTTAGGGACTTGTTGGCAAGAAAACTAAAGTTACAGGGGCTAAACTAAAGAAAACCAGGGGCTAAAACATAAATACGCATTAAACCCGAGGGCTAACGCGCAAAAGAACAGGGGCTGGACTTCGGGTGTGATTTGTGGAAAAGACAGGGGCTTAAACAGGACTTAATTGTAAAGGTTTTCACTGGTGGAAGGACCGGCTTGTGATATTTAATGAACTGGGGGTTCTTTTTGCAAATCGGCCAGCGCTGACCGTTATTCAACCGGTTGACTTCGGTCAGATTGAACGTGGGCCGTCGGATCAAGATCGGATGGCTGACAGAGAGGGGGGTGACTCGGGCGGCGGCGGGAACGCCGGCGAGCGGCGGCGCCGGGCCGGGAACACGCCGGCGATGCTCGATCTCGAGCTACGAGCCTCGGTTTGGAGCGCGAATTGGTGCTACGGCTTCGGAACGGGATGGCGAACATGATGGGGGTGCTCAAGTCGAGAGTTGCGCGGCTAGGGCGGCGGTTCGTCGTCGGACAGAGGCGGGCGGCGGTGAACTCGCCGGAGTTCACCCGAACTCGGGGTTCCGGCCACGATTTCGACCGCAGAAAAGGTCCTGGGTGTGGCTGGGAAGTTAGCGAGCGTGTTCAGGGGCTCTAGCCATTCAACTCGCTACGGTGGCAGTGCTCAACGGCGGACGGCGGCGGCGGAGCGTCGGTGAGGGCCGTCGGGGTGCTAGGAGTGCGAAACTGAGAGCGAGAAGAGGATGAAGAGCAATGTTACCTCGATGCGATGCGTTCGGTGCAGTCGGACGGGGTGAAGCAGTGCCGGAGCGACGGATCGACGACGCGGCGGCGCTCGGGCGGCGGCGGCGGCGTGAAATTGAAGCTGCTCTGGGGAAATTGGGTGGCTCGAGGGATCGAAGAGGGTTCCTGGGGGCTTGGCCGGGGTATAAGTAGGGCAAAGAGGAGAGGGGGAGGGCTCGGTGCCGAGAGGAAAGGATGGGCCGGCCATTAATGGCGCTCGGCGGTGGAGAGCTTGGTGGAGAGGCCGTTTCGGTGGGGGAGCGAGGGGTTGGAGTGGTGCGGCCGTTTCTCGGGCTCGGTGGACGGGGAGAGGAAGAGGCGCGGGAGAGGGAGCGGCGCGGGGGAGGCCGAGCGGCTCGGACGGCGGCGAGACAGGGGAGGGCGTCGGGAGGAAGAGGAAGAGGGGAGGGGCTGACGGCCGGGGCCCGCCTGCCAGTGACGCGAGGGAGGGAGGAGGCGCTCGGGCCGCTGCTGGGCCGACAGTGGCGAGCAGGCCGGCGGAGCGGGGGAAAAAGAGGGGGGAGAAAGGAGTGGGCCGCGAGGGAAGTTGGGCCGCGCGCGCGCTAACGGGCCGAAGGAAAGAGAGAGGGAGAGATGGGCTGGGCCGGGAGAGAAAGAGAGATTGAGAGGAAGTTGAGGGAGCGTTTCCGGACTTTTTCATGATTTTGAAATTCACACACAAATCAAACAAAATACATGCAAACCAAATATGATGCACATGCACTTGTTGCTCCAAAATTATTTAAATGATGTTTAAATATTTTTAGGCTCAAATTAAAAAATTTAATTAAGTCCTTAGAAAAAAATAAATTAAATCAAGTTGCTATGATTTATTTGTGATGGAATTTTAGGGTGTTACAAATGGCCCTAGGGATCCTGGTCCCACAAGCCCCCGAGCATCTTGCGCCTTCGCTTCAAGTCTTGAATCATGCCTTCGTGTAGTTGGAGCTAAGCACAAGACGCTCATGTCTTCTCTGACGAGTAGTTTACATTGGTGTGCATCCGTTGATGCACCCAATGGGTGTAGCCCCCGAGCCTCCGAGTAGTTGCATGAAAACTAGTCGGAGGATCAAAAGCAATCTTCTTGTCTTCATCTCGAGTAGTTCAATGGTGTGCGCCGAATAGGTGCACCCATTGGGTGTAGCCCCTGAGCTTGGAGTAGTTGTCTTGAAAACCGGTCGAAGTTCCAAGAATACTTATTCCTTAAATTTCGGAAATCAAATCCCGGATTATCCGCTAGCAGCCCCCGAGCTTTAAAGCAAATATCTTTGGTTTAAAGATCAGGATAAATCTTGCCATTTGTTGCTCAACTGAAATCCGGATGTCGCTCTGTTATCCTGAAAAAATCGGCGGGAAAAACAGAATATGCCACGTTGACGCGCCTGACTGTACTGTAGCCCTAACCTTAAAGGGTTATAAATCTAGATCTGCCTTGGTTAGAAATCACCAAGCCATCACAGCCCACGCCTCGTGCCGCAAACGCTCTGAGCCTGAGCCCCCGAGCCCTGCAGTTCCAATCTTCCAAGCCTCCGAGCTCGCCTCTGTTCCTGTGAGGGCGAGCCCCTGCTTCCCTTATTCCTCTCGTTAAGTTTGCCTTGTCTTCTCAACGATGGGCAAGAAGGAAGGAGCAAGGAAGAATGCCGGCGCTGGCGCTGAGAGTGCCGAGGGGTCACGCAGATCCGAGAAACGGAGTCTAGCGAGGGACACCACGACCAAGCCGGTGTACAACTCGCCGCCGCTGCCGACGCTCGCCTGGAAGGAATGTACCTCCACTGATGACCATCTCGTGACCCAAGGCTTGCTTCTCTCCCAAGATGCCTTAGAGTGGAAATCCTGCGAGAAACAACTCTGGCCCTCCGAGAATAATCAAGAAATCCCCTTATTCCTTTCTTTCTATGAGCGTGGAGTGGGTTTGCCAATTTCTTCCTTCTTCAAGGAATTTCTTGCTTTCTACAAACTCCAACTCCACCATCTGAACCCTAATGGGATTCTCAATCTGTCTGTCTTCGTCCATGCATGTGAGACGTTTATAGGAATCAAGCCTAGTCTTCCACTATTCCGCTGCTTGTATCACTTGAAACCTCAGCCTACACACCAACGAACAGAAGTAGTCGGCGGGGCTGGCATCCAGTTCCGCCAGGGCATGAGGGCCAAGTGGTTCGATATGCCCGTCATGGACTCCTGTGGAGCGTGGAAGAGCAAGTGGTTCACCATCGGTAAGTGTACTCATACTAGACTTCTTTTCTTGTTCTGTCGACTTGTTGCTGATTGAATCTTGTCTTGTGTTGATTTGTAGCAGGAAACCACTCATTGAGCTGTCCCGAGAAGGAAAATTGGTACCCGCGCGATTTCAGCAACTGGAATCGTCGCCCCTCTGCTGCTGAAACAAGAGATGTGCCCGCGCACATGGAGCGAGTCGAATGGTTGAAGAGCAAAGGCCTCACTGGGGTCGGCATCGCCTTCAGCTTCCTGAAGCGGAGAATCCAGCCCCTCCAAGAGCGTGCTCATCTCGGATTCGAGTATGAGGGCCCGTCAGATGGCTCCCGCATGTTGGCTGAAGAGATCTCCGACAACGAAGTGATGAGGCGGCTAAGCAAGATGTTCACTAGTGTGAACCAGAAGCCAATCATCATTAGAGAGTTCTCTGCTAAGAACATCCCACTCGTAAGTAGTCGTAAAACCCAGCTCTGACTTGTTTTTGATTTGATGTGTCTTGATCTGTCTTGAAATATCTTGATTGTGTAGCCTGTACAACCCGCACGCTCTCCACTCACTGCTGAAGAGTGGAAAGACTTGGAAGAGGAGGGCTCTGAAAGAACTCCCAGTGCGGAAGGACTGTCCGAGGGCACACGAGTCGCTGAAATCCAGGACTCGGAGCCAGAAGAAGAAGTCGAGTCACCTGTGCGGATGCCAGGTAACCACTCTCTGAATACTTCATCCTGTCCTTTCTGATCATTGTAGTCGTATACAACTGTTGTTATACTTGTTGTAGTGCCAGATGTGCCTCACACTGCGAAGAAGAAGCGGACAACAAGCCGGAGCGACAACACTGTGCCAAGCGGAGAAGCTAACAAGCGCATCCGCTTGTCATCAATGATAACATCGCCGCAACCATCCTCAAGTAACAGCGCCATGGCGAGTACTGCCACTCGCAGTACTACCAGCACTAAGCGGGTCAAGCCTCTGATGAGGATCAACTTCAAGCCGCTTATTGCGCCAGCGCCACCAACTGTAAGTAGTCGCCCACTCATTTTGCATTATTGCTTGTCAATGTCAACTTGAATGATAGATATATGTCTTGATATGCAGGCCCAATCCAGAGCCTATGCCAGAAGTGGCCCCAAGTGGCGCTGCAGAAGAATCCATGGAAACCCCGGCCGCCACGGAAGAAGTTGCCACCATGGATGCGCCAGAAGTCGTTGCCGACACTCCAGCTGTTGCTGAAGAAGAGGCGCCACTGGAGAAGCCGCCATTACAAGCCATAGCAGGCGATCTTCCAAGTGTCGAGCCAAGCGACATCATCGCGCCGACTACTGATGTAGTCGAGAGCCCAACCACTCAGGTATGCCATGCATAGCTGACTTGTAATCCATGTTCTTTTGATTATGGTACGGGTACTTAACGTCAATTTGTGTACTGCAAGAAGACACAGACAACAAACTTGCCGACACCCAGAACTGAAGGCATTGGAGTCGACGTTAGTCTTGCGGGAACAAGCGACACCCAGCTGAATACTGTAAGTAGTCTATGAACTTGTATATAAATTCGCAAGAAATATCTGTATAATGAATCAATGACTTGATATACAGGCTGAGGTTACCGCAGTGAAGCCGGGGAACGATGGCGATCAGCTCCGCGACCACTTGCTTAAAGCTCTGGTGAGTCTTATAACCTCTAACTCATGCATTGGCTGCATAGAGTAGTTTATAATGCCTTGTTTATGCAGGCTCTGGTGGAAGTCGTCGAGAGGCCCGGTGATGCCCAGCTCCGAGCGCGCATTCAAGAGTTGTCGGCTGACTTTGCCGAGAAGTGCGCAGAGCTGGAGAAAGTAAAGGAGGAGCACAAGAAACAACTCAACTTCCTCAATGATCAGCTCACCGGCCTCGAGGACATCAAGGACCGCCTGGATGGATGAGTCATCAACTTGTCCAAGGAAAACAGTGGTAAGTTGTTACTTCCACTATCCATGATCTAGCTGCTGCTAGACTTGTTGATGAAATGATGCCTGATCTTGTCATGTGCAGGTTTGAAAAAGAAACTGCAAGAAGCCGAAAGCGACTCCACAAGCTGGTACAACTTGGCGCAGCGACGGACCGAGGAGAATGCCAAGCTCCAGGAAGAACTCGACAAGGAGCGCCAAATCCGCCAGGACATGGAGAAGCAGATCGAGACAAGTCTAAAGCTGGCTCAAGACAAGCAACTTGAAGTGAACAACATGGTGGCTGCATGAAGAGAGCTAGAAGAAGCTGTAGAGCCCATCCTGGAGATGCTCACGCCAGAAGACCAAGCTGCTCCGAGCCAGTCACTTCTCGATCGCCTCCGCCAAGTACCAGAACAGTTCACCGACTACTGCAAGGCATCCCTGAAGGAATGCGTCAACAAGCTCCTGGCGCTGTTCAAGGCGCACAACTCGTCAGCCACGCTAGAGTTGAAGTATCTGCCGGCTGGAGTCACCACGGAGCAATATGACAGCCTTGTAACTGAAACAGAGCAACTCGCTGAAGAGTTTGTAAACTCGTTAGAGCAGTAGAGTCTTGATGAACTTGTAATGAATACAATGAGTTGTATTGAAAACAATGCTTATGCAACATTGTAAAGTACTTGTGCAATGCAACTTTATTTTACTATTGTAACAACCCTAAAATTCCTATAGGTTTTGTTGAGTGCAAAAATTCGAATTTAAAAATTTTTGGTGGAATTGTGTGCATGCAAACAAACATATAAGAGTGTCTTCTATTTGCTCCCTAAATTCCTAGGCGATTTAAATTCAAATTTAAAATCAATTTGAAGTGCTAAGGATGAAATAGTGTGATTTGGAGTTATTTGGATTTATTTGGATTTTTGGTTGGTTTGAATTCAAATTCTAGATTTGAATTCAAACTCTAATTGGCCAAACTAATTGTCAACCTATCTAACTGCTCGTGGGCCGAATTCCCGAAGCCCAAGTCCATCGTTCCACCCTAAACTTCCTTCCCGAGCCAGCAACCCGAGCAGCCCAACCGGCCTTTCGGCCCAGCTCGGCCCAACCATTCACCGCGTCCCCTCCGCGTCGCTCGCTCTCCCACTGACAGGCGGGCCCCGCCTGTCAGCTCCATCCTCCCCGCGTCATCGTCCACCTCTCGCCGCGCTCTCTCTCTCTCCCGAGCGCACGCCCGTGACTCCCAACTACCCGAGCCCCTGTGCGGCCCGATGCGATCGCGCCGCGTGTCCGCAGCCGCGCGAGCTTCCCATCCCGCCGTTCGTGCCCGCGGAGCCCTAGCCTAGCGCCTATTTAACCCGCCGCCAGCCATCTTCTTCCCCAAGCCGCGCCGCCCCTTTGGGGTTCCATCCCGATCCAATTCGTGGGAGGAGAGGAGTAGGAGAGGGGTGGGGAAGGTCGAGGAGCTGTCGGAGCAAGGAGAAGAGGAGCCGGTCGTCTTCTCCACGCCGCCGTCCGTGGAGCCGCCGAGGTGAAGCCAAACCAGGGACGGGAGGAAGCGCACGAGCATCGCCGAGCCGTGACGAGACTTCCCCGAGCTGCAGCGTACGTCTACGAGGCCCGAGGTGAGCTGTCGTCGTCGACCCTCCCCTTTCTTCTCTGTTTCCGGCGGAACGCCGCCGCGCGTGCTCGCCATGGCTAGCCAAGTCCCCTGTGTGCCAGCCTTCGAGCTGTGCGTGTCTTCTGCAGGAACCCGTCGCCGCTGTCGCACCCGCAAAACGTCGTCGCCCTTAGCCTGCAGCCGAGGCCCGCCGCGGCCGAGCTCTGCTCGCCGTGCGCGCGAACGCCGAGGCCACGCGCGGCCGTGGGCGACCACGTGCCCGCGCGTGTGCACCTAGATGCGTCCCAGCAGCCGCTGGAGCCGCACGCGCACGTTCCTAACCAAACCGAGCCGCCGTCGTGCTCGCCGGCGTTCATGGCCGTGTCGCCGCCGTTCGCGTCGGTAAACCCGAGCCGAAGCCCAAGCCATCCCTGTTTCACCTTGATCCGCTCTGCCTAACCCTAGCGAAGCCATCCCGGCCATCCTAGATCCGAGCCGAGCCTTCTCCGGCCAGTTCCGCCGTGGACCTTCGCCGCCGGCGCGTTCTGGAGCGCGCCGCGCGTGCGCTGCGTCGCGCCGTGGCGAGGCCACACGCGAGACCACACCAGCATCACACACGCGCACCCACAGAAGATCCCGACCGACCGCAGATTGATCCCGTGCACCCGGCTCACGTGGACCACACTCACGGTTCACGGTGGACTTGGTCCACCAGAGCGAATCCAGCAGCCACCCCTTCGTGGGCCGAATGTTCGAGTTTAAGTCTGTTTAACCACCCTAAACTCTTCCGGCCCAGTCACTTTCGGCCCAATTCCAGCCCAGCCATCGTTTAATTCTTTTTCTTTTTCTTTTAACTGCGCTGACACATGGGACCCACCTGTCATACTCTGCGAGTCACTGACACATGGGGCCCACTGACCAGAGTTGACCCGCTGACCGTTGACCGTTGACCCCGTTGACCGTTGACCGGTCAACGCTGACGTCAGCAGGGCCCACTGCTGACGTCATCCTAGGCGGACCCCACTGCTGACGTCAGCATGACGTCATGCTGACGTCAGCAGGCTAACTTTTGTCTGTTTCTTTTTCGGAAATTATTTAATATTTTCAGAAAATGATCTAAACTTGTAAAATTAATAATAAATCAACCGTAGCTCAGAAAAATATGAAACCAGTTTCTATATTTTTCTAAAATCATGATCTACGCGTTAGTATAGAGTTTGGTGTTATTTAAGTCTTCTTTCGTCGCTGTTTTAATGTTTCTTTGCTAGTAGTCGCGTCTTATTTTATTTTCCGCGACCCTAGGAGCTCCGGAGAGTCAGGAGGAGCCGGACTACTACAACAACTGCTTTGACGAGGACGAAGACCTTTGCCCAGGTTCACGCCCGACCATCTCTGAAATACCTACTAGACATGCAAACTAGTATGCTAGCGCTTTACTTTACTCGCATGATAAACCTGCACTGCCTTTGTTAATATCCTGTTACCTTGCTACCTACTACTCACTTTTTGAAATATGCTATGCTATGCATGTGTTGGGAAGGTTGTGATTGATCCTCTTGGCGTGAGTTGTGGGTGGTTTGGGAGGAGTAGTGCAGCTAGGCGGTGTAAGCGAGTAATAACAACTCGATCGTTGATCGAGGTGCTGAGGGGCTGCACTCGGGCAGTCCCTATGGGGTACCTGTTGCGGGTACATGGTTACTGGATACTTGGGGATTGGTACTCGGTGAGTACCCGAGGAGTTTGGGCGGCAATACCTGTTATGGGTGCCGATTGCGGACCGTTGCGGCGGATCGCTTGTGATGCAGATACTCGCTTTACCGATAATTAAGGACCGAGTCGTGCCCCCACTTTGGACTTGGGAAATACCGTGCTCACCATCTATCCAGTATGGGGAGGGTTCCAGCAAGCCTACTCTAGTGCGGCGCCGAGACTGTAGGAGAATCGAGCATGATATGTGTAGGGGGGATTCGTTGCGGCGTAATCTCCCTGATTTACCACGGCCCCCGACTGGCCCCGGTGGGAAGGTTTCACGACCCTGGGGCAGATGTTAGATCGGATGTTTCCCGAGCCCAGGGAGACAGGATTGGCGCCGTTACTGTTTAGGGTCTTTGCTGTGGGCTGCGTCTCAGGTTGGTTGCGGACTAGCCTTGCAGCCCGGATGGATTCCTGGAGTGCCACCTCTGCAGAGTGTAAACTATACGTATAGCCGTGTCCACGGTTACGGACGACCCATTTCTGAGAAGCCCCGGCTAGCATGGGAATCTGCTTTCTTACCTCCTCCTTGATTCGGGTTATGAGAGATTGGTCCAGCTGAGGCTGTTGAGACAAGGTGGGGAGGGAGCTCACCGAGTCGACTAGAGAGAGAAAGGTGTTGGTGAATGATGTTTTGCGGGAACCTGCTGTGGCAGGACGAGCCCGATGGGGAAAAGGTGAGGCTGACGGTTGGTTTTGGGAAGTGGATGTGTGAGTGTGAGCAGGAGTTGGTGATGAGATGAAATTGGGTTATTGCTGCTGCTTGCATAAGAAAACCCTGGCTCAAACCTTGAATATCTCTATATCTTAGAATAGGCCACTTTAAAGCTTGCATCATATTATGGTTGGTGACGTGGACCTGTCCCATTTCCTTGGGGACAGACTTTGGGTTCTCAGGTGAAGACCCCGACCACGAGTTCAACCAGGACGGGTGGTACGACTGAAGGGTGTGCGCTACGCTCAAGGATGCCTGTGGAGGAGTGGACCCTGAAGTTCTAGCTACCGCTGCGCAGATGTTCCTTATTGTCGATTTAGCCCAGAGGGCTTGTACCAGACGCTTTGTCTTTATATAAGTCATGTAATGAATCTTTTATCGTTGTATGGGTGTGATATTCGACTGAGATGAGTTCTGTACGAGATAGCTGCTATTCCTGGGACTATCTCAAGGGTACAGGGAGTCGGGTTCTCGTCGGTGAGAATCCGGTTCGTCACAGTTGGTATCAGAGCCATACTTGACCGTAGCGCATAACCCATAGAACGGAAACTTAGGACAGAAGCTCTAACTGAGTCCTCTATTTTATATGAAACCCCTTGGACTATTTGAAAACTATATATAAGTATATCTCAACTATTTACAAAACTTTTACCCTTACCTTACCTTACTAACTTGCTAACTTACTAACAACCCACTAACTGTCTGGCAGATGGAAGGAAGAGGATCAGCAGATGAACGACGGGAGATCAGGACCACAGGGGCAGACTGTGGAGGTTTGGCAGTGCTACTGAGGGAGGTGCTGCGTACAGTGGGGATAGACGTGGACAACGTATTCTACGAGGGATGGACCTACGGACCTGGTGAGGGAGTACACACCCGGTTGCAGATGGTAGTACCCAACATCCCTGGACGACCAAGGTCACTGATGCTACGAGCAGCTACCAGCGAGAGCACTTTCAGTCGGGCAGTGCAGACTATAGCTATGAGGATACTCCGACTTGCCACACTTGTGTACCAGAGTCAGCTCAGCCACACTCGTTTCCGGTACCTACCGCGGGCTCTTGAAGATCCGACAGACAGAGACGCAGTCAGCTCACAGGCTCACGCAGCAGACCGAGAGCGGAACGTGACTCTGCGGACCTCAGTTCAATGCATGATAGAGCAGGAGTACTTGAACATTGGCTTAGAAGAGAAAGTTGCCAAGCTGAAAGAGAGGGTATGGAAGCAGGACATCCAGCTGATGGAGAAGGACAACAGGATCGCCTTACTTGAGGAACAACTCAGAGCTAAAACAAGGGAAGTCAGAATCTTGGAGTACGAAGCTCGCAACAACAGGCAGTTGGCAGGACTGATCCGAGCAACTCACCATGCTCGAGATGTCCGCCTGGAGGATCAGCTCACAGAAAAAGACAAGGAACTGGCAGCCAAGGAAGAAGAGATAGAAGGTCTGAGGGAAGAAGTATACTGGTTGGACAGTCACAACTCAGAACTCCAAGAAGAGGTGGATAGCTACAAAGAGAAGAGTGGACGAAACTACCAGCTGATGAAGTACCTGAGTCTTCAACAGATTATGGCAAAGGATGAAGCTCGAAGAACCCTTAGTAGTTGGGTAAGATCAGACAGGAAAAGGGTAGCAGAAATGATCGCAGTGAACCAAGGACTACCAGAAGAACGCAGAGTTGAACCCAGGACAGAGAACTACAGAGTCTCACCCAGCCGAGTTGAGCCGATACCACCACCTGAGGCTCGAACCCTTACTCCCGAGATGACAAGACTGAGACAGGAACTGGCACACCTAGAGCAGCAGTTGGCAGGACCTGAGGTGGACACAGTGAGGTTGGCAGCGCGCCTCACGGACACTCTTCACAATGACAGGCAGTGATCAAGCAGCAGACAGAGACTGAGGCTGTGAGGTTGGCAGCGCGCCTCACAGGCACTTTCAGCAGTAAGAGACAGATGCAGTAGACACTATCAGCAGATGTCAGCAGTGGTGATGAGAGTTGTATCTATCTTCATGAGTAGATGTTTAGACTTAGTAGATCATGACCACCTTTTGGCTCAGCCACGATGTAGCATTCGCTTAGATGTACTAATCCTTAAGGTTCCAGGAGCTGGCCTCGGGATAGTACTCATGTCTAGGGTGTAATGCTGTAATGATTGATCGATCTTTTTGGTTGTTCTTGAAGATTTATTGATGTTCATCTTGAGTGTACTTTAGTGTTGAGTCTATTTCATGTGTGCAGCTCCTACTCTAGTTACGCTAACCTAACCATTACCGACCGCCACTAAACCCGCTCTACGAAAATACAGCAAGATGTCGATCCGAAGATCCAACCGACTGCTTGCACGTTTTGAGGAAGCTGAGCAAGAAGAGGCAGCAATGGCAGTTAGAGGCAGAGGACGTGGCAGAGGTCGTGGTCGCGGAAGAGCAGCAGTTGCAGTTGGAGGCAGGGGACGTGGACGCGCAGCAGGCGTGCTCCAGCCCGAGAACAACGCACCAGGAGGAGAACAAGAAGTGGAAATGGAAGAACCAGCAGTGGAACCCCAGCAGAACCAGCAGAACAACCAGCAACCACCGCCACCGCCCAACTTGGCAGAAGTAATGACTACTCAAACACAGCTGATGCAACAGATGGCACAGGCCAACACACAGATGATGCAAGTTATGCAACAGATGCAGGGAAACCAGAACCAGAACCGTCAGGGACACCGTGAGGAAGACCTACAAAGGAAGATTGAAAGGTTCATCAGGCTGAAAGCACCCACCTTCGACTACTCGGACGAACCACTCGATGCACACGACTGGTTGCGTACCATCGAGACGAAGCTGGACCTGACAGACTACACTGAAGAGGAATGTGTGGCCCTTGCGGCGTACCAGCTTGAAGGAGCAGCGAAAGCGTGGTGGGAGAGCTACTGTGACTCTCACGCGAACCCAGCTCAGATCACCTGGCTAGAGTTTTGTGAAGCTTTCAAAGAATACCACATTCCAGAACAAGTCATGGTGCATAAAGCAATGGAATTCAGGACAATGACCCAAGGAAGTTTGTCTATAGCTGAGTACGCTCGACACTTTGCTAAGATGTCAAGGTACGCTCCTGAAGACGTCAACACTGAGAAGAAGAAGCAGTTTTGGTTCCAGCGTGGTTTGCACAGAGGTCTGAGGACAGCACTCGCAGCGAGTTCACACAGGTCACTAAGAGAGCTGATTGACAGGGCTATCGCAGTTGAGAAGGAAAGAGTGGGTCTTGAAGATACCTGGCGAGAGAAGAAAAGGAAGGCTGAACAGTTGCACAACCACCGACTGAGTCAGAGGCCGAGGAGTGGCCAGAGCAACATGCTCAGGAGAAGCTTTCAGCAGAGCAACAACCAAGGAAGCTCAGGGTTCAACAGAAACAGCTACCAGGGTAACCGAGGCAGTAACAGCAACAGTTTTGGCAGCAGAGGTAACAACTACAACAGCTTTGGTAACAGAAACAACAGTTACTCAAGTCAGGGAAACCCCAACTGGAAGCCGAACAACACACCCAGAATTGGTGGAGGGACCACAGTGGTCTGTTTTGCTTGTGGGAAGCCCGGTCACAAGTCCTTTGACTGTCCGGAGAAGAAGAACAAACAAACCCCAGCCAAGGCACCGGCACCTGGAGGACAGGACAGGCAGCCAGCAACAGCACAAAGGGGACGCCTCAACCACCTGACAGAGGAAAAAGCCGAGGACGCTCCCGACGTTGTGCTCGGTGAGTTTTTAGTAAATGGCATTCCAGCTTTGATATTGTTTGACTCTGGAGCAACTGGATCTTATATTTCGACAAGGTTTGTGAGAGAGCAGTCACCCCCGACAATACCTAAAGCTAGACCTATAGTCACTACTTCTCCCTTAGGAGAGCTTAGGTGCACTTTAGAGTGCCCCGCAGTTAGACTGATGATAGGAGGTCAGGAGTTCGAAGGAAACCTGACAGTCCTGGAATCGGATGGAATTGACGTGATACTAGGAATGGATTGGCTTACAGAGCACAAAGGAATAATCAGTTGCTCACCCAGAACAGTTGAGTTGACACACCCTAGCGGAGTCAAAGTAACAGCAGAACCACAAAGAAGAAGGACAGGGAAGAAATCTAAAACATGTATTCTGCGACAATTGGTGTACTCTATTGAGAAACAGACAATCGAAGAAGTGCCTGTGGTGTGTGAGTATCCTGACGTGTTTCCCGAGGAACTACCAGGACTACCACCTGACCGAGACGTAGAGTTCATAATCGAACTACAACCAGGCACAGGGCCTATTGCCAAGAGACCGTACAGAATGTCAGTGGAAGAGCTAGAGGAACTCAAGAAGCAGCTGAAAGAGAAGCTTGAAAGTGGTGTGATTCGACCAAGTGCATCCCCATGGGGATCGCCAGTGTTGTTTGTGAAGAAGAAAGATGGATCAATGCGCATGTGCGTAGACTATCGATCCCTGAACGCAGTGACGATCAAGAACAAGTACCCATTACCGCGGATTGACGACTTGCTAGACCAGTTAAAGAAAGCCCAGTAAGATTGATCTGAGATCAGGATACCACCAGATGAAGATTAGAGAAGGTGACATTCCCAAGACAGCTTTTGTAACTCGGTACGGGCAGTACGAGTTCACCGTTGTGTCTTTTGGATTGACCAACGCACCTGCTTACTTCATGAACATGATGAACAAAGTATTCATGGAGGAACTAGACAAATTCGTAGTGGTGTTCATTGATGACATACTGGTCTACTCAGAAACAGCCGAGGAACATGAGAAGCATCTGAGGATTGTACTAGAGAAGCTGAGGCAGCATCAACTCTACGGAAGGTTCACCAAGTGTGAATTTTGGTTAGAGAAAGTAGCCTTTTTGGGTCACGTGTTGACAGCTGAGGGCGTAGCAGTCGACCCAGAAAAGATTGAGGCAGTAGCAGAATGGAAGAAGCCAAAGAGTGTCACAGAGATCCGAAGCTTTCTGGGATTGGCAGGATACTATAGAAGATTCATTGAGAACTTCTCCAAGATTGCCAAGCCAATGACCGAACTACTCAAGAACAATGTCCCATTCGTGTGGACGGACAAATGTGAAAGAAGTTTCCAAGAACTCAAGCACAAACTCACTACAACTCCAGTATTGACCCTGCCAGATATTCGCAAAGACTTCGTAGTCTACTGCGATGCTTCAAGACAAGGTTTGGGATGTGTTCTGATGCAAGAGGGCAAGGTTGTTGCCTATGCATCGAGGCAGCTGAGGAAACATGAAGAAAACTACCCCACGCACGACTTGGAACTGGCAGCAGTGGTACATGCATTGAAGATCTGGAGGCACTATCTGATTGGCAACAAGTGCGATATCTACACAGATCACAAAAGTTTGAAGTATTTCTTCACCCAATCTGAACTGAACATGAGGCAAAGAAGATGGTTAGAACTGATCAAAGATTACGATTTGGAGATACACTACCATCCTGGCAAAGCTAATGTCGTGGCAGATGCCTTAAGTCGAAAGAGTTATTGTAACAACTTGATGATAGCAGAAAGTCAGCCAGAACTAGCAAAAGAGATGTACATGCTGAAACTCGAGCTAGTAGAAGCAGGAAAACCCCAGGAAATGAGAGTAGAGTACAACCTAGGAGACTGAATCAAAGAAGCTCAAGGGAAGTGTCCAGAAATCCAAGAAGTGAGGGAGGATATTCAACGAGGAGTAGCACCTGACTTCCGGATCGATGAAGCAGGGACAGTATGGCTGAAAGACCGTATTTGTGTACCGCAGGACGAGGAAATCAGGAGAACAATTCTCTCAGAAGCTCACGAGTCCAAGTACTCGATACACCCAGGATGCACCAAGATGTATCAGGATCTGAAGGATAAGTTCTGGTGGAAGAAAATGAGAGAGGACATAGCAGAGTATGTAGCCAATTGCGACTCTTGTCGAAGAATCAAAGCAGAACATCAAAGACCAGCAGGACTGCTAAAACCACTGGAAATTCCAATGTGGAAGTGGGAAGATATTAGCATGGACTTCGTGGTTGGCCTACCTCGCACTCAGAAAGGGAATGATGCCATTTGGGTCATAGTTGATCGACTGACAAAAGTAGCTCACTTTATACCAATCAAAAGCACCCACTCAGTAAGCAAACTAGCAGAGTTATACATAGATAACATTCTCAAGCTGCATGGGGCACCAAAAAGCATTGTGTCAGACAGAGGACCCCAATTCACAGCTCAATTCTGGTAAAGCCTACATCAAGCCATCGGGACAACCTTGGAGTATAGCACAGCTTACCACCCTCAGACAGATGGGCAGACCGAAAGAGTGAACCAGGTTCTTGAAGATTTGTTGAGGGCATGTGTTCTAGCTTACAGCACAGACTGGGAGAAGAGTCTATCTTATGCAGAATTTTCCTACAACAACAGTTACCAGGCCAGCTTGCAGATGTCACCCTTTGAGGCACTATATGGCAGAAAATGCAGAACACCTCTAATGTGGTCAGAGGTGGGAGAACGAACATTCTTTGGGCCTGACATGATTGTAGAGGCAGAAGAAAATGTGGCCAAGATCCGAGAGCACCTGAAGGCAGCTCAGAGCCGCCAAAAGAGCTATGCAGATAAAAGGAGACGAGATCTATAGTTCGAAGTAGGAGACATCGTCTACCTAAAAGTGTCACCCCTCAGAGGGCATAAGAGATTCCAAGTGAAAGGAAAGCTAGCACCCCGTTTTGTGGGACCGTACCAGATACTGGAGAGAGTAGGAAAGCTAGCCTACAAGCTAGACCTTCTAGAGGAACTAGCGGGAGTACACCCAGTGTTCCATGTATCTCAGCTGAGAAAGTGTCTGAGAGTACCAGAACATGAGATCAAAATAGAAGCACTAGACCTACAAGACACCTTGGAGTACCTGGAGTACCCAGAGAGGATACTAGACAGAGCAGTCAAAGAGACCAGAAGCACAGCTATCCCGTTTTGCAAAGTACAGTGGAGCAATCACTCAGAAAGGGAAGCCACTTGGGAGAAGGAGTCAGTACTGAAAGAGAAATACCCCCACTTGTTTAAACCGTAGGTAATCACAAATCTCGAGGACGAGATTCTTGTGAGGGGGGGAGACTGTAACAACCCTAAAATTCCTATAGGTTTTGTTGAGTGCAAAAATTCGAATTTAAAAATTTTTGGTGGAATTGTGTGCATGCAAACAAACATATAAGAGTGTCTTCTATTTGCTCCCTAAATTCCTAGGCGATTTAAATTCAAATTTAAAATCAATTTGAAGTGCTAAGGATGAAATAGTGTGATTTGGAGTTATTTGGATTTATTTGGATTTTTGGTTGGTTTGAATTCAAATTCTAGATTTGAATTCAAACTCTAATTGGCCAAACTAATTGTCAACCTATCTAACTGCTCGTGGGCCGAATTCCCGAAGCCCAAGTCCATCTTTCCACCCTAAACTTCCTTCCCGAGCCAGCAACCCGAGCAGCCCAACCGGCCTTTCGGCCCAGCTCGGCCCAACCATTCACCGCGTCCCCTCCGCGTCGCTCGCTCTCCCACTAACAGGTGGGCCCCGCCTGTCAGCTCCATCCTCCCCGCGTCATCGTCCACCTCTTGCCGCGCTCTCTCTCTCTCCCGAGCGCACGCCCGTGACTCCCAACTACCCGAGCCCCTGTGCGGCCCGATGCGATCGCGCCGCGTGTCCGCAGCCGCGCGAGCTTCCCATCCCGCCGTTCGTGCCCGCGGAGCCCTAGCCTAGCGCCTATTTAACCCGCCGCCGGCCATCTTCTTCCCCAAGCCACGCCGCCCCTTTGGGGTTCCATCCCGATCCAATTCGTGGGAGGAGAGGAGTAGGAGAGGGGTGGGGAAGGTCGAGGAGCTGTCGGAGCAAGGAGAAGAGGAGCCGGTCGTCTTCTCCACGCCGCCGCCGAAGCTCGGATCGCCGCCGTCCGTGGAGCCGCCGAGGTGAAGCCGAACCAGGGACGGGAGGAAGCGCACGAGCATCGCCGAGCCCTGACGAGACTTCCCCGAGCTGCAGCGTACGTCTACGAGGCCCGAGGTGAGCTGTCGTCGTCGACCCTCCCCTTTCTTCTCTGTTTCCGGCGGAACGCCGCCGCGCGTGCTCGCCATACCTAGCCAAGTGCCCTGTGTGCCAGCCTTCGAGCTGTGCGTGTCTTCTGCAGGAACCCGTCGCCGTTGTCGCACCCGCAAACCGCCGTCGCCCTTAGCCTGCAGCCGAGGCCCGCCGCGGCCGAGCTCTGCTCGCCGTGCGCGCGAACGCCGAGGCCACGCGCGGCCGTGGGCGACCACGTGCCCGCGCGTGTGCACCTAGATGCGTCCTAGCAGCCGCTGGAGCCACACGCGCACGTTCCTAACCAAACCGAGCCGCCGTCGTGCTCGCCGGTGTTCATGGCCGTGTCGCCGCCGTTCGCGTCGGTAAACCCAAGCCGAAGCCCAAGCCATCCCTGTTTCACCTTGATCCGCTCTGCCTAACCCTAGCGAAGCCATCCCGGCCATCCTAGATCCGAGCCGAGCCTTCTCCGGCCAGTTCCGCCGCGGACCTTCGCCGCCGGCGCGTTCTGGAGCGCGCCGCGCGTGCGCTGTGTCGCGCCGTGGCGAGGCCACACGCGAGACCACACCAGCATCACACACGCGCACCCACAGAAGATCCCGACCGACCGCAGATTGATCCCGTGCACCCGGCTCACGTGGACCACACTCACGGTTCACGGTGGACTTGGTCCACCAGAGCGAATCCAGCAGCCACCCCTTCGTGGGCCGAATGTTCGAGTTTAAGTCTGTTTAACCACCCTAAACTCTTCCGGCCCAGTCACTTTCGGCCCAATTCCAGCCCAGCCATCGTTTAATTCTTTTTCTTTTTCTTTTAACTGCGCTGACACATGGGACCCACCTGTCATACTCTGCGAGTCACTGACACATGGGGCCCACTGACCAGAGTTGACCCGCTGACCGTTGACCGCTGACCCCGTTGACCGTTGACCGGTCAACGCTGACGTCAGCAGGGCCCACTGCTGACGTCATCCTAGGCGGACCCCACTGCTGACGTCAGCATGAAGTCATGCTGACGTCAGCAGGCTAACTTTTGTCTGTTTCTTTTTCGGAAATTATTTAATATTTTCAGAAAATGATTTAAACTTGTAAAATTAATAATAAATCAACCGTAGCTCAGAAAAATATGAAACCAGTTTCTATATTTTTCTAAAATCATGATCTACGCGTTAGTATAGAGTTTGGTGTTATTTGAGTCTTCTTTCGTCGCTGTTTTAGTGTTTCTTTGCTAGTAGTCGCGTCTTATTTTATTTTCCGCGACCCTAGGAGCTCCGGAGAGTCAGGAGGAGCCGGACTACTACAACAACTGCTTTGACGAGGACGAAGACCTTTGCCCAGGTTCACGCCCGACCATCTCTGAAATACCTACTAGACATGCAAACTAGTATGCTAGCGCTTTACTTTACTCGCATGATAAACCTGCACTGCCTTTGTTAATATCCTGTTACCTTGCTACCTACTACTCACTTTTTGAAATATGCTATGCTATGCATGTGTTGGGAAGGTTGTGATTGATCCTCTTGGCGTGAGTTGTGGGTGGTTTGGGAGGAGTAGTGCAGCTAGGCGGTGTAAGCGAGTAATAACAACTCGATCGTTGATCGAGGTGCTGAGGGGCTGCACTCGGGCAGTCCCTATGGGGTACCTGTTGCGGGTACATGGTTACTGGATACTTGGGGATTGGTACTCGGTGAGTACCCGAGGAGTTTGGGCGTAAATACCTGTTATGGGTGCCGATTGCGGACCGTTGTGGCGGATCGCTTGTGATGCAGATACTCGCTTTACCGATAATTAAGGACCGAGTCGTGCCCCCACTTTGGACTTGGGAAATACCGTGCTCACCATCTACCCAGTATGGGGAGGGTTCCAGCAAGCCTACTCTAGTGCGGCACCGAGACTGTAGGAGAATCGAGCATGATATGTGTAGGGGGGATTCGTTGCGGCGTAATCTCCCTGATTTACCACGGCCCCCGACTGGCCCCGGTGGGAAGGTTTCACGACCCTGGGGCAGATGTTAGATCGGATGTTTCCCGAGCCCAGGGAGACAGGATTGGCGCCGTTACTGTTTAGGGTCTTTGCTGTGGGCTGCGTCTCAGGTTGGTTGCGGACTAGCCTTGCAGCCCGGATGGATTCCTGGAGTGCCACCTCTGCAGAGTGTAAACTATACGTATAGCCGTGTCCATGGTTACGGACGACCCATTTCTGAGAAGCCCCGGCTAGCATGGGAATCTGCTTTCTTACCTCCTCCTTGATTCGGGTTATGAGAGATTGGTCCAGCTGAGGCTGTTGAGACAAGGTGGGGAGGGAACTCACCGAGTCGACTAGAGAGAGAAAGGTGTTGGTGAATGATGTTTTGCGGGAACCTGCTGTGGCAGGACGAGCCCGATGGGGAAAAGGTGAGGCTGACGGTTGGTTTTGGGAAGTGGATGTGTGAGTGTGAGCAGGAGTTGGTGATGAGATGAAATTGGGTTATTGCTGCTGCTTGCATAAGAAAACCCTGGCTCAAACCTTGAATATCTCTATATCTTAGAATAGGCCACTTTAAAGCTTGCATCATATTATGGTTGGTGACGTGGACCTGTCCCATTTCCTTGGGGACAGACTTTGGGTTCTCAGGTGAAGACCCCGACCACGAGTTCAACCAGGACGGGTGGTACGACTGAAGGGTGTGCGCTACGCTCAAGGATGCCTGTGGAGGAGTGGACCCTGAAGTTCTAGCTACCGCTGCGCAGATGTTCCTTATTGTCGATTTAGCCCAGAGGGCTTGTACCAGACGCTTTGTCTTTATATAAGTCATGTAATGAATCTTTTATCGTTGTATGGGTGTGATATTCGACTGAGATGAGTTCTGTACGAGATAGCTGCTATTCATGGGACTATCTCAAGGGTACAGGGAGTCGGGTTCTCGTCGGTGAGAATCCGGTTCGTCACAACTATGACTTGTGCTATGTGTAAGCTAGTCGTATATACACTGATGTGTTTGATGAGTTGCGATTGAAGCATAATCAAGTACTTGTAGTAGTAAAAACATAGCCATAATAACTTATGACGATAAGCGCAAAGATCATATGTAGATCAAGCAGGCTAGTAATTGAAAACTACTGATGTAGTAAATATTGTGCGAAAGTACTCGAGTGCGCAGACCATAGGTCGAAAAAAGTTTGTGAACTTGATCTTGTCAGAGCAAAAGTTCATCAAAACTAGTCTGTTGAAGACTTGAGATGGTTGCTGATGCAGAGCCAAGGTGCCACATAGAGTGGGAGTACTTAACTTCGCACAAATAGAACGCAATACTAACGTATGCGAAAAACAGAGGCTTGAATAAGCACTCGCTAAAAGGAGCCTGATGTAGTCCTGCGCAAGACACAGAGCAGCACATCCTTATAAAAAACGTCAAAAAAAATGATGTTGAACTGCTGCAACCGTGTGTAGGTTGGCGTTCCTCTACCAAGACTTCTGAGGCTTGGTGCCACCCTCTGGTGAGAGTAGTCTTGGCTTCTTTTGACTTAGTTGGATAACCAACTGTCCCTGATCTTTTGAATCTCATGACGAATCAAAAGCTGAACACAGGGTTCTCTGTTGAGAAAGGTGACCATTCCTGACATGGTCTTTCTCCTGTTGGATAAGTCGCACAAATAGAACGCAATACTAACATGTGCGAAAAACAGAGGCTTGAATAAGCGCCCGCTAAAAGGAGCCTGATGTAGTCCTGCGCAAGACACAGAGCAGCGCATCCTTATAAAAAACGTCAAAAGAAACGATGTTGAACTGTTGCAACCATTTGTAGGTTGGCGTTCCTCTACCAAGACTTCTGAGGCTTGGCGCCACCCTCTGGTGAGAGTAGTCTTGGCTTCTTTTGACTTAGTTGGATAACCAACTGTCCCTGGTCTTTTGAATCTCATGACGAATCAAAAGCTGAACACATAGTTCTCTGTTGAGAAAGGTGACCATTCTTGACATGGTCTTTCTCCTGTTGGAGAAGTCGCACAGGGGTCTCATGACAACCACTGGCGATAAGATCTAGAAATGACTAGTTTACTAGTCCCAGTAGTCATTACGACTATCCCTGGTCTTTTGAATTTCATGCCAATTCAAGAGCTGAACACAGGGTTCTCTGTTGAGAAAGGTGACCACTCTTGACATGGTCTTTCTCCCGTTGGAGAAGTCGCACAGGGGTCTCATGACAACCACTGGCGATAAAATCTGGAAATGACTAGTTTACTAGTCGCAGTAGTCATGATGACTATCCCTGGTCTTTTGAATTTCATGCCAATTCAAAAGCTGAACACAGGGTTCTCTGTTGAGAAAGTGGACCACTCTTGACATGGTCTTTCTCCTGTTGGAGAAGTCGCACAGGGGTCTCATGACAACCACTGGCGATAAAATCTGGAAATGACTAGTTTACTAGTCGCAGTAGTCATGATGACTATCCCTGGTCTTTTGAATTTCATGCCAATTCAAAAGCTGAACACAGGGTTCTCTGTTGAGAAAGTGGACCACGTGTGTGATGGTCTGATCTCCTGTTGGAGAAGTCGCATGAGGGTTTCATGACAACCATCGGCGATAAATGACTAGTTTACTAGTTGGAGCTCGCATGTCTGAGCTAAAACTTTGCCGCCGGTGTGGGTGTGTTGAGCGCTAGAACTAGTCGGTGGCCACTGGAAGCCATCCCGAAAAGCTGCATGAGCAAAATGCTGGCTATACGCAAAACACATTACTCAAAGGCAAAAATTGAATTGAAATATATGTCACGAAATACAGCAGGACTTGTGGGGCTTGGCGCCACTTGAAGGAAAGCAGTCCTGGTTTCTATCGACTGGTTTATGTAAAAACCACCCTGGGCAAAAGCTATGAAAGCAAAAGCATGACACAGGGATCTCTGATGAGAATAAAATATTACCATTGCAAGTAAAACTTGACAAAAATGGATGAGGACTTTATTAATCTGATGATTATAAAGAATATAAGAACCTGGAGACCCTTTTATGGGTAGAATTTCTTCAGGTGTTCAATGTTCCACAAGTTGGGCAGCTTGTCGCCTTCTTGAGTTTGGAGACGATAAGTACCAGCACCAATGACTTGTTTTACCAGGAACGGGCCTTCCCATCTTGACATGAGCTTATGTAGGCCATCTGTCTTCTGAACGCGCCGAAGAACCAAGTCTAAAATGACAAAGGAGCGAGGTTGGACAGAACGCTGATGGTAGCACCGTAGCCCTTCGAGATAGTGTGTGTTCTGAATGAGCGCCGCAACTCGAGCTTCTTCGACACTGTCAATGTCTTGAAATCGTTCTTGCTGAGCGACTTGTTCATCGTAGTTTTCCAGTCGTGGGGCGTTCCAGAGGAGATCAGTAGGCAAGACTGCTTCCGACCCATAGACCAAAAAATACGGAGTCTGTCCGGTTGCACGACTTGGATGCGTGCGAAGCCCCCAGAGTACCGCTGGCAATTCTTGAGCCCACTTGCCACCGTACTTCTTCAAGGGTTCATATAACCGAGGCTTTAAGCCTTGTAATAGCAGTCCATTAGCTTTCTCGACTTGTCCATTTGCTCGTGGGTGAGCAGCCGAGGCATAATGGAGCTCAATTGAATATTGATCACAATATCTTTGAAAGGCGTCGCTTGTAAACACCGATCTGAGGTCTGTAATGATGTCGTGTGGTAAACCAAATCGCTGAATGACTCCATCGAAGAACTTGATCAAGTTTTCCGCGCGCGGGTGTACCAATGGCTGTGCTTCAATCCACTTGGTAAACTTGTCGATGGCTACAATAAGCCACTCGAAACCACCAGGGGCTTTTGTCAAAGGACCAACAAGATCAAGACCCCATCATGCAAAGGGCCAGGACAATGGAATCATGCATAGTTCGTGAGCTGGAACATGAGGCTGGCGGGCGAAAAATTGACAGCCCTGGCATCTCTTGACGATATCTTTAGCATCTTTCTTCACTGATGTCCAGAAAAACCCTACTCTGTATGCTTTGCCGACTAGTGTGCGTGAGGCAGCGTGATTGCCACAAACGCCACTATGGATTTCTTCAAGTAACTGTCTGCCTTGATCGGCAGTGATACACTTCATCAAGACGTTGACTGATGCCCCACGTCGATAAAGTGTATTGTCGACCACTACATAGTGTGCGGCTCTGCGTTTGATACAGACTTGTTCACTTTCCTCTGTTGGCAGAGTGTGATCCCGTAAGTACTCGATGAACGGTGTCATCCAGTCGGTGTCGATGGCCATGACCTGGAGGTCAAACCTTGTTTGATCTGGAGTGTTCTCCGCAAGGACTGGTTCTTGGATAGATGGATGATGCAATTCATGGACAAAGATCTCGGCCGGGACGTCGGCTCTTTGGGAGCCCAGTTTGGATAAAGCGTCGGCGGCTACATTGTAGTCACGGACAACGTGATGAAATTCCAAACCAATGAAGTGACGTTCAAGCTTGCGAACTTCTTTGACATATGCATCCATCGTCTCCTTTGTGGCATCCCAATCCTTGTTGACTTGGTTTATGGCTACCGCTGAGTCTCCATAAACGCAGAGGCGTTTGATGCCCAGTGAAGCCGCTAAACAAAGACCATGCAACATAGCTTCAAACTCTGCTTCATTATTGGTGACTTGAAATAAGATCTGAAGAACGTACATGACCCTGCACCACCACCTTCTAGCTTCAATGATCCATCAAAGTACATGACCCAGTGTTCTGGGCGAGTAGTTGATCTGGAATATTGAGTTTCCAACCACTCGACTGTGAAATCAGCTAGGGCTTGCGACTTGATTGCCGTCTGTGGAGCAAAAGTAAGATCATATGCGGCAATTTCCGCTTTCCATCTGCTTATCCGTCCAGTTGCATCCGGGTTGTTGAAAATTTCTCCCAGCGGGAATTTAGTCACGACAGTAATTGAATATGATTGAAAATAATGCCGTAACTTTCTTGAGGTAATGAATACCGCATAGAGAAGCTTCTGGACTTGAGGATAACGAATCTTGGACGCAGAGAGTACCTCACTAATGTAGTAGACCGGCCACTGTACTGGAAACACATGGCCTTCTTCCTTGCGCTCGACAACGATGACCGTAGTGACTACGTGTGTGGTAGCAGCAATATATAAAAATAAATGATCACCTTTAACTGGAGCAACGAGGATTGGAGGAGTCGTGAGGTAAGCTTTGAGTTGTTCGAAAGCCTGATCCGCCTCTGCTGTCCAAGTAAACTTGTCATGTTGCTTGAGTAGCTTGAAGAAAGGGAGACCCTTTTCTCCAAGTCTTGATATGAATCTGTTAAGCACCGCGAGGCATCCTGTAAGCCTCTGGACTTCTTTAATATTCTTCGGGGCTTCCATCTAGAGAATAGCCGTGATCTTGGAGGGGTTAGCTTCAATGCCTCTGTGACTTACAATGAACCCGAGTAGTTTGCCAGCTGGTACGCCAAAAACACACTTAGTCAGGTTAAGCTTCCAGTGGAAGGTTCTGAGATTGTCAAACGTCTCTTGCAAGTCAGCAATGAAGTTGTCTGGATCCCTTGTCTTGACCACCACATCATCAACATATGCCTCTACATTAATGCCGATCTGTGATGACAAGCACTTCTGTATGGCTCGTTGATATGTGGCTCCGGCGTTCTTCAACCCAAATGACATGGTAGTGTAGCAAAAAGCATCAAAGGGGGTGATGAACGATGTCTTCATCTGGTCTTCCTTGTTCAGGGCTATCTGGTGATATCCTGAGTAGCAATCAAGGAAAGACAGCAGTGCGCAACCTGCCGTGGAGTCCACGACTTCATCGATGCGCGGCAGACCCATGGGGTCTGGAGGGCAATGCTTGTTGAGATCTGTATAATCAACGCACATGCGCCACTCGTTATTGTTTTTCTTCCTCACCAGGACCGGATTGGCCAACCACTCTGGATGGAAGACTTCTTTGATGAAGCCGGCCGCGAGTAGTTTGGCTATCTCGGCCTTGATGGCGTTACGGCGTTCTTGATCGAAGCGTCGTAAGCGTTGTCGTTTAGGTTTCGCATCTCTCTTGACATTGAGATTGTGCTCGGCAAGCTCCCTAGGAACACCAGGCATATCGGATGGTTTCCATGCGAATATATCTTTATTAGCACGCAGGAACTTGACGAGCGCGTCTTCCTATTTACAATCTAGACTGGCCCCTATGAGGGCAGTTTGGGATGAGTCGCCCGTCTGGAGATCGACAGTCTTGATCTATACCTCTCCAGAGGGCTTGAAACTCATACTTGTCGACTTCTTGGCAGGGACTTCTGAGCCTTCTTCCTTCAACTTGTTAGCCGAAGCGAGTACTTCCATCATCTGTGTGGGCACCTGCGACGCTGCTGCGTACTCCACGGCTTCCACATCATAGTCATGGGAAGTCTTGAGGTCTCCTTTGAGGGAAAGAACTCCATTGGGAGCCGGCATCTTGAGGACGAGGTACACGTAATGCGGAATCGCCATGAACTTGGCGAGGGCTGGTCGCCCGAGGATCGCATGGTACGACGTCTCGAAGTCTGCCACCTCAAACTTAATGTACTCTGTCCTGAAATTGGCCGCCGTGCCAAAAGTGACTAGTAGCATGACTTGTCCCAATGGAATTGCCGCCTTGCCAGGGACAATGCCGTAGAAAGGGGATTCCATGGGCTTCAAGTACTTGGTGATGTCGAGCCCCATCTTTGTGAATGTCTTGGCAAAGATGATGTTGAGCCCACTGCCTCCATCTTTGTGACTGGGTCGAGTACTAGGGGGTATTTGCCTGGATTGGCAAAATTGGTCCACTGATCCGTCCTGGAGAACATAATTGGGACCTCTGACCACTTGAGATAGGTGGGGGTAGCTGGTTCGACTGCCATGATCTCACGAAGAGATAGCTTCTTGGATCGCTTCGACTGAGTAAGGCTTTCACCACTGAACAATACTGCAACGACATTGTTCACTTGAGGAAAACCACTGTCTTGGTCATCATCGTCGTTATTGTCTTTTTTCTTGTTCACTGGCTTCCTCTTCTCAGGAAACTCCATCTTGTCGAACTCCTTCTTGATGTGGGCGCACTGAGCCATCGTGTGCTTGCCATGCGGGTGATATGGGCAGGGGACATTCAAGATTGCGTCCAGGTCAGGGGTGCTTTTCTTCCGCGTGGAGCACTCGACTGCCGCGACTGTGTTGTCTGGCTTGCGCTTGTTGCGGTTAAAGTCACGCCTTTTGTTGTTGTTGTTGTTGTTGTTGCGGCGATTGGGACTAGTCTTGTCGTAGTCGTTGCCGCCGCTCTGGTTGTTGTCTTTGCGCTTGTCAAACCGCTCGCGTTCCCGATCGTCTTGGTCTGCCCAATCAGCAGCCATGCGTCAGAGCCCCGCGATGGTTTCTGGGCGCCGCCTCCCGAACTCGCGATGCAACTCGCGTGCCCACAGGCCGTCGTGGAAACAGTCGATGATCTCTCTGTCAGATACGTCGATGATGGTGGCCCTTTTTTCAAAGAACCTCTTGATGTACTTGCGCAGAGTTTCACCCTTCTGCTGTTTGCAGGATGCCAATTCAAACCGGGTTCCGGGCCGAGCCCAGGTTCCCTGGAAGTTGGCTGTGAACTTGCGCGTAAGCTGGTCCCAATTGTTGATGGAACCGGGACAGAGACCTTCAAGCCAAGTCAGTGGAGCAGTATCCATCATAATTGGGAAGTACCTGACTTTGACGTCGTTGTCGCCGCCCGCCATGGTGACTGCTGTCGAGTAAACACGCAGCCACTGCTCCGGGTCTTGCTTGCCAGTAAACTTCTCGATTCCAGTCGCCTTGAACTTCTTAGGCAGCTGGACCTTCTTGATACGACTCGAGAAAGCCGAAAAGCCATCATACTTGTCTGCCGGAGATCGGCTACGTCGCCTGCGGTTGACATCATCGCGGTGTCTCGAGTGGTGGCTTGGAGAACCACTCAGTTCCGGGTCTTGGCGACCTCGGCCGCCACGATGGTTGCGGTCGCGGCCACGTGGAGGGCGATCATTGTCGTCGTCGTCGCCTGATGGGTCGTTGTCTGGTTGATTGTCCCTGTCACGTGGTCGCTCGTCGCGATGACGGTTGCCATCGCGTGGTGGGTCGCGTCCCTGCTGGCGACTGGTGTCGCGCGGCGGGTTGTCCCTGGGTTGGTGTTGTGCCTGATCAGCATCGATTGGGCCGTGTTGTTGATCGAACTCAGCCCGCCTGCGAATCTCTGCTGCGATGCGCTCGGCTCGTCGTGCGTCAATCTGAGAACGAGCATCTCGGCTGGCATTGATCGCCTCGCGGAGATCGGCAGCAGGGGGATCATTGACTCTGTTACCCCCTTGTTGATTCGCTGGTGCATCATGGATGACGAGTTGTCCTGCGGGTCTTGGTTGAACCCGACTTTGATGGGGGGACGAAACAGAGTGGCTGGCCCGAGGCCTCGACATCCTCTGAGTCATCCCCGGCCCGCCTATGAGATGAGGCTGGACGGTCTCCAACAAGGTGAGTACATGTTGGATCTCCGGTGTATTGGGCATAGCTCTGATTATCTCGGCAGCCACGATCAGGTTGGTTGGAGGATCAAATAGAACGGGTTGATCTCCGACCATCTGAAAGTCATGATCGAGATTTCGTGAGGCCGCGGCGCGCCTTGTGGCATTGACACGCCTTTGTCTGCGCTTCACGTTCCTCGATCGCCTGGCCGCCGTCTGCTGATCGGTCTCAATGGGACCAGTCAGCTCTTCATCAGAGATGTCGCCCATGAGCTCTCGCTCATATTGATGTCCTTGTCCTGATGCGCCTGTCATGTAGACTTGCCTGCTTGGATCGAGTAGTTGCAGGCTAAGCGCACCAGAGTAGTTATCCCCCGCTTGATCAGAAGAAGATGTGATCGAGGCAGTCTTGCCGTCTTGATACGGCAGTTCCTCCAGGATTGCAGCGCTCAGCCTCGACTCGTTGTCCCAACCAAAATCTAGAGGAATCGCGCCAGGCCAGTGAACAAGAAGTCCTCCTGGTGAATTGGTCACGACTAGTCCTGAGGGGAGTCGAACAAGTGGTTGTTCGAGGACGATGTCTGACTTGTAGTAGGTGCTGCAGTTGAATTGCGCCGCGTTGTCTGGCGAGTCGCTTAGTAAGAGCTTGGAGTCGTTGTCGTGGTCCTCTGATGGTCCAGAGACCGGCTCAGGGTCCTTGCAACGTCCCACAACCTTACTAAGCGATGATCTTGACTCTGTCGAACTTGTGTCGTTCTTGTCTTGCATCGCAGCATGCATCTGTTGATATGGGGCCGCGGAATTGGTGATGCCGAACGGGGGTCGGTCTGGGGGGTTGTCCGATGGCGTGGTCGACTCGGAGTTCCCGACTCCTTCCATGTTTGGAAACGAGTTGTACCCGGACACGACTTGTTGAGCCCAGATCGGTGTCCGAGTCGGAATCGAAGTCGACATTGAAAATGAGTCGGCAGTGGATGCTTCATCTGAAATTGAAATCGAAATCGAATCCGAAACGGAAATTGAAACTGAATCGGAACCTGAAACCGATGTTGACGATGAAGTCGCCGAGTACGGGCCTGGTCGATCTGTCAAGAACGGATCGAAGCCACCTTCGCCATCAGAGACGAAAGTCCATGAGCCGATGACGAAAGTCGCTCCCTCCTCGGCGCCTTGCGCTTTGAAAGTTGATCCCATCGCTCCTACTCGTGAACTTGAACGAGAGAGCCCCACGGTGGGCACCAAGTGTCGACGAATTATGTCGAGCACGTCTAACCGGGGATACCCCAGCGAGTAGATTTGTGTGGGTCTCGCCGAGTTCTGGAAGCGATAGTGCACGAACAAGACAATTTAGATAGGTTCGGGCCGCGAATCGCGTAATACCCTACGTCCTGTATGGCTAGATTGTATGATCCGCGAGGTTTGTACTGGTGTACAGATGATTCTGATGAATCTGAGGGGTCCCTGCTCCGCCTTATATTGTCCGGGGAGCAGAGTTACAAGTCGGTTATTTGTCCTAGTCGTATACAACTTGGAGTACTACAACAGAATACTTTGGGGAGTCTCCTATCAGTATACGACTAGTCTACCCTAGTCGACTACGCCGTCTTGCACCATAGCCGACTAGTTTGAAGTAGTCGGACCAACCACTCTCCTGCTGAGTGGTTTAATCCTCTGTATGAATGGCCCTAGGGATCCTGGTCCCACAGGGAGCTAGTATATGTGGAGCAACCACCGGGATTTGAAGACCCCAAGCACCCCGACCACGTCTACAAACTCTATAAGGCGCTCTATGGGCTTAAGCAAGCACCTAGAGCATGGTATGAATGCCTTAAGGATTTTCTTCTCAAGAATGGCTTTGTAATGGGCAAAGCCGGTTCTACTCTCTTCACTAGGAAAATAGACAAAGATTTGTTTGTTTGTCAAATTTATGTTGATGATATAATCTTTGGTTCTACTAATGAAAAATTTTGTGAAGAGTATAGTCGGATAATGACCAAGAGATTTGAGATGTCAATGATGGGGGAATTGAAGTTCTTCCTCGGATTTCAAATCAAGCAATTGAAGCATGGCACGTTTATATGTCAAACCAAATATACAAGTGATATGCTCAAGAAGTTTGACATGGCCAATGCTAAGCCCATCAAGACCCCTATGCCGGTAAATGGCCATCTTGATCTAAATGAGGAAGGCAAATCGGTCGATCAAAAGGTATATCGCTCCATGATTGGTTCCTTGCTTTACCTTTGTGCATCTAGGCCGAATATTATGCTTAGTGTGTGCATGTGTGCAAGATTTCAAGCCAATCCTAAGGAATGTCATTTAATGGCTGTTAAGAGAATTTTTAGATATTTAGTGCATACTCCAAACCTTGGCTTGTGGTATCCCAATGGCTCCACTTTTGATCTACTTGGCTACTCTGATTCGGATTATGCCGGTTGCAAAGTAGATCGGAAAAGTACAACGGGGACTTGCCAATTTCTTGGTAGGTCTTTGGTGTCATGGAGCTCTAAGAAACAAAATTCCGTTGCATTATCCACCGCCGAGGCCGAGTATGTTGCAGCCGGTGCTTGTTGTGCTCAACTACTTTGGATGAGGCAAACCTTGAGTGACTTTGGTTGTGAGTTCAAAAATATCCCACTCTTGTGTGACAATGAGAGTGCCATAAAACTAGCAAACAACCCCGTTCAACACTCGAACCAAGCACATAGACATTAGACATCACTTCCTTAGAGACCATGAAGCCAAAGGAGATATCGCCCTATGCCATGTTGGAACCGAAAAACAATTGGCCGATATCTTCACCAAGCCTCTTGATGAGCAAAGGTTTTGTTCCTTGAGGAGTGAGCTAAATATCTTGGATTCTCGTAACTTGGCTTGACTTGTTGCATACACAATTGATTGATGCCTAGACTAGAAGATAAATGATTTTATCTTATTTTTGTGTGAGTTTTTCAAAATATTTGATCTTATGATCGTTGGATCATTTCTTGTCTCAAGTTGATCATGGTTATGTATTGATTGTTTGTTGCTGATCAACTTTGGGACAAGATCCTTACATGTTCATAAGCTAGTTCTCTCAAAATCGTCAATCAAATCTCGTCGTGCAAAATCATCTTCGGGACATATCTTCTCTGGGCCGGATCTTCCGACAGACCCCCGGAACTTACCCCTGGAAGTTCCGGGCGGCTCTGTCTCCCTTCGCTCTCTCCGAGAATTTGTCGGATCTTCCGATCTGGCCGGATCGTCCGACAACATGTCGGATCTTCTGGACATGGGAGCTGGCGGAACTTCCGGTGCTGATCTCCCTGGTTCTGACCATATTGGATCTTCCGACGCTCTGTCGGATCTTCCGGTCTATGCGCGAATATATATATCTGGGACGAACCGTTACCTCTCTCATTCTTTCTTTCTTTCTCCACCGACGCCTACTCTCTCCCTCACTCTACCCCATACGACGATTTGAAGATTGGACCGTGGATTTCTTCATCAAGTGACATCTTTTGATTCCCCAACACTCCAAGACTCAATCCCCCTCGGATTCTTCGGAGTTCTCGTGGAAAAATCTCCAAGGTACTTGCCCCAATCTTCCCGTCGCACGATCTCTCAATGTAGGGGGTTCTAGCTGTTTTCCCTTGGTGAATCATCTCATATACATTCCTAGAACACTTCTCTATGATCTCGTGTCGTTTGGTGGGCTAAATCTTCGGTTCCTAGGTTGTTAGGGTTAGGCCCGACTCTGTCGGATCATCCGACTATGGGCCGGAAGATCCGGGGGTCCGGATCTTCCGACTCATTGCCGGAAGATCCGACCAAGTCGAGCACTGTCCTATCAATTCAGTTACCAATCTTTGATCCTTTCTCTAACTATATCCTTGCATATCTTGTCAGATGGTTAAAGAGAAGGTCACACAGAAGAAGACCACCTTTTTGACTGCGCGCCCAAGTACCGGTCGCTCCAAAGGATCCTTTCACCCACCGAGTGGTTCGTCCTCTGAGTCGGACACCAATTCAGATGGGGGTGCTGGAGAAGTTGGCAAGGGGAAGCGCTCAAAGAAGCAGACAACTTCTCGCACTGTTCGAGGAAGAGGTCAGTCCAGTAGGCAAGGGCGCACAATTCCTCCTCGTCCCAGAGTCAAGAGAGGAAGCCAAGAACAAGGCCCGGGGACAGAGTACAATGATGATATTGACATATCCTTTCTCAGTCAGAATTTCATAAGCACTGCCATTCCTTTCCGTCACTCACTTGATCCTCCCTTGGTCAATTTCAAGTTAGCCAAAAACAGCATGAAGCCTCTAAGGTTCAGTGAACATGAGGATCCAAGGAGCATCCAATTCAAACTCTTCAAGGGTGATCCTCGGTTTTGGCTTCCACACCAGGCAGATTGGTATGAGTCTGTTATTCTGAAGATGACTCGGATTTGCACTCCAATGTATTGGGTTGACTGGAAATATCTAAGGAACTTCCCACCACCGCTCAAGCCTGTAGTTGAGGATGTATACAAGCGATGTGTGGAGATGGATGTGGACAAGTTGATGGCATTTGAGTGTCCATACAACGAAGAAGTCATTGCCCAATTCTATGCTACTCTATGGGTTGATGAAGAAAGGTATGAGATGCACTGGACTTTGTGTGGGAAGCATTTTTTCATCTCTCTACATGACTTTGCCGGCTTGTTTGACCTTGCTGAGGAGACTGCTTATGCTCATACTAGCAATGATCGTAGCAAAGTTGATCTTCATCTTGGGAGAGTGCTAGATGACACCAAGTTGGCATTCATGTATGATCATGCTTATGGAGAGGTGGTGCATGGGAAGTACAAGGGTCTCTCTCTGTTCTACAAGTTGTTGAATCAACTCTTTCGAGGGACCTTGTACCCTAGAGCAGGAGATGCCGACAACATCTCAAAGAGGGCAAAGAATTTTCTTTGTCAAATGGCCCCCGGGAAGCCCAAGTTCAAGGTGTTCAACTTTATTTGGAATGAAATCATCTACTGCTCTCATGATGCTTCTAGTGGTTGTCACTATGCTCCATACATCTTCCACATGATCAAGCATGTGACTGGGGTAAACATTTTGACTGACAAGCTTCATCTTCCATACAAATCTCCTCCGGGCAAGATTACTCAGCTTCTAAAGATCAAGTCCCAGGCATATCAGGGTGCTCCAACCCCATCCTCTCAAGGTGCCTCATCTTCCCGTGCTCCTCCATCACATGCTCCAGCTTCATCTAGTGGCCCCTCATTTGCTCCTAAAGGCAAGATGAGCAAGATTGACTCTCTGCTCCAAGGCATGTTCTCTTGCTTCAACATGTGCAAATATGAAATCAAGAGGTCTCATGAGCGTGAGCAACGCGCCGAGCATGATAGATACATGGCGGATAAGCGCCACAAAGAGCTTCATGACAAGTTAAATATGCCACATTCTCCTATTCATCCACTCAGGAAAGTCACTCCTCCACCTTCCTTTGCAAATCCTTGGGAAGACTACTCACAGGAATACATCTTTGGTGCCTCCCAACAACAAGGAGAAGGTGAGGAGATAGTGGAAGAAGAAGAAGAAGAAGAAGGAGGAGAAGAAGAAGAAACTGAGGAGGAGGAGTATCATGATGAGACGGAGACGGAGGAGGATCGTCGCAAAGGCAAGGCAGCCGCAACAGCTGATGATGATGAGGAGGACGACGATGATGATGATGATGATGAGGACGACGATGATGATGATGACGACGAGGGTGGTGGCGACGACGACGACGAGGACGAGTAGCTCCCTTTTTGGTCTTTGATGACAAAGGGGGAGTGAATTTGGCCATTGGAGATCCATCACTTATCTATCTTTTATTCATGTTTTAGCTTATGAACTTGTGAGAACTTGAACTTGTGTTATGTGTGGTGTGCCAAGTGAGACTTTTATTTGTAAGACTTAATTATGGTTATTGCTAGTGTGATGTTGAACTCGTTATCTATTTCATTGTGAGATGCTTATGATTGATGTGATGTTATTTCTCACTTTATTGTTGTGTATATCTTGTCATATGCATCACGTTGATTTTATCACACCAAGCACTTGTATGCAATTTTTTTGGAAGCTCTTGCAAAATATGTGCACAAGAATCTGAGGCTATTTAAGTTGAACATGCACATATTTAGGGGGAGCCTCTCCAAAATATATTGGATGCAAAACATGAATTTTATTCCCATCTTGTGAACCCAAATTTGTATTGTCATCAATCACCAAAAAGGGGGAGATTGAAAGTGCATCTAGGCATTTAATCTATTTTGGTGATTAATGGCAATATAAATTTGGATATGATGCTTTGCATGAGTTGTGCAGGAATAAAATGAAATAAAAAGAAGATAATACTAAAGGAAGGACCCCAACGCTTATTCATATAGTGGATGACTCAATTGGTGGATTTAAATTTATTTTTCCGTTTGAAATTGAGTATAGGACCACCGTACTATCAAGGGGGACGTAGTTGATAAATTCTAGATGCTAAAAGTGCTTTACTTGAGATGACAAACTCGTGAGAGACACAAAACACATCACAAACACCTTTTCTGCTCGGCCGGAACTTAGGCCGGAAGATCCGACCGGAAGTTCCGGGCGGCTCGGTCTCGAGCTTCTCCTGGCCGGATGTTCCGGCCGTGGCATCGGAAGATGCATGACTTAGCCGTTTTTTTGAGCCCATGAGTGTCCTGTTGCAAGTTCCGACCCTAGGCCGGAAGATCCGACCGGAAGTTCCGGCCGGCTCTGTCTTGGCTTTCTCCGGGCCGGAAGTTCCGGGGTCCCCGGGAAGATTCGACACATAGTCGGAAGATCCGGCCCCTGGAATTTTTCTGGGGTTTTCCTTACATGTATCTGTTGCTTATCGGAAGATCCGACCAAGCGACGGAAGATCCGGTACCCCTTCGCAGAGCACATAACGGTCATATTTTGGGGGGTTGGTATAAATACCCCTCACCCCCTCTTATTTGTGTGAGGCTGCACACACGACCTAACACAAGACAAGAGCATTCACTCTCCTCCTCAAATCCCCTCCCAAGCTTGATTCTTGCCAAGATTCACCTAGGGTTTGAGTGAGAGAGAAGACTAGAAGTGAGAACTCCCTTTGTTCATCTCTTGAAGCACTTCAAGCAACTTGAGTTCATCGATTCACGTTTGTTACTCTTGGAGCTTGCTCCTAGACGGTTAGAGGTGCCGGTGAACTCCCATTCTCTTGTGGTTTGAGTCCCGGAAGTTTGTATTACCCTCTCTCTTCGTGGGAGCACATAGTAAGTAACTCAATCCTCCTTTGTGGTTGATTGGGAGAGACTTAGGGTTAGTGTGACAGCCCGGCTCTTTGTGAGCATCTCAACGGAGACGTAGCTCCTTTGTGGAGTGAACTTCGGTAGAAAATCCTTTGTCTCCACATTTGTTCTTGTTCATATTGTTTCTACATCTTGATTTGTCCCGATCTACTTATTTGCGGCTATACTCTGATATTGATCATATATAGAAGGTTCCTTACATCATTTGTGAGCTTTGTATTCAAGTGGAATCGTCAAAAGGTCATTAGATTTCAAATCTCGAAGTACACTTGAATTGCCTGTCGGAAGATCCGGCTTATCCTCGGATCTTCCGGTTTTCTGTCCCAGTCGGAAGATCCTATACAGTGTCGGATCTTCCTGGCCGGAAGATCCGAGACTGTGTCGGATCATCCGACTATCTGACAATTTTTGGAGGATTTTTGCAGGAATTTTTAAACAGGCCTATTCACCCCCCTCTAGGCCTAGTGTTGGTCCTTTCACCAATATACATTTCCAACATCCATATACATTTCCAATAAAATAAATTTCCAATATACATTTCCATCAATTTTTAACATATATGCATATATATTTCTAACTATATAACCAACATATAAATTTCCAATATACATTTTCAACATGCATATACAGTTAGCGAACGGTTAGCGAACGCGTTCGGTTAGCGAACGCGTTCGGCCATGTGCATTTGGTTAGCGAAGTTCGCTAAGCAAATATGCATGGCCGAACGGCATTGTGTACCTGCACGCACGGCACGAAGGTCGGCTCACACACAAGCACGCACGGCACGAAGGCCTGCTCACACACAATGCAAGCACGCATGGCACGAAGGCCGGCTCACAGGGGCCTCACCGTGGAGGGCGACGGTGTCGGGACGGTCGGCGGCGTCGGCGGCGCGCGGAGGACGGGCGGCGGCGCGCGGACGACAGGCGGCGGAGGACGGGCGATGGTGGCCCGGCGCGCGGACGACGGGGGCGGCGGCGAAGGCGCGCAGACGACGGGTGGCGGCGGACGGCACGTGGACCACGGGCGGCGGCGCGGCCCCCGAGCGGCGGGCCGGCGACGCGGGCGGCGCGGAGACGGGGGAGGACGGCGCGCGACGACGGGGGGATGGGCGGCGCGGAGCGAGGGGAGGACGGCGTGACGACGGCGCGACGGCGGGGCAAGGGAGGGAGGAGGCGAAGCGGCGGCGACGGGGAGAAGTGTGGAGACGAGAGCGATATCGATCTGGAGAATGGAGAAGTGCAGGGCGGCACCAATATAGGTGGGAGGCCTTTATCACCGGGTGGGAAGGAGACCCGGTGCTTAAGGTGATTTAGCACCGGGTGCAGCCACCACCCGGTGCTAAAGGTTCGACCTTTGGCACCGGGTCTTCACCCCACCTGGTGCTAAAGGCCGTAACTGGCGCCAAACGAAAATTGTGAGCCTTTAGCACCGGATTTTAGATCTACCTGGTGCTAAAGGCCCCCTATTTTCGTTTGGCGTCAGTTCTCAAACCGGTCTTTAGCACCGGTGGCTACTATTTGGCAATATTAAATAGATTTATATTTATACTACCTATTAATACTTGTTTTAGTTCTAGTTATTTAAATTTATACTACATATTAATACTAGTTTTTAATATATAGTTATTAATGCTATACCTATTAAAATATATATTAAAGAAGAAAATTAATAGAAAATCTTATAAATTAATAGAAAATCAATATAAAATGCGCGAATTAATAAAAAATCCTAACAAATTAATATAAAATCTTATAAATTAATAGAAAATCAATATAAAATGCTAGAATTAATAAAAAAATCCTAAAAAATAATAGAAAATCAATATAAAATGCTAGAATTAATAAAAAATCCTAGAAAATTAATAGAAAAATCTTAGAACATAGGTATAACATAAATGCAAATATAGTCATTACAACATAGGTGGAACATAGTGCAATTAAGTACATGGCATCATAGTTTACTCGGACACTAATAAACTTCCTCTTTATAAAAGTTCCTTGATTGTGATCACGCCGTAGATACGGTGTCTCCTCCGCCGCTAACAGGATGCTTGGGTCATTAGCCACCGAGAATGGAGGCAGGCCATCGAGCATATCATATTCTTCATCCATCTTGTCCTCAACTCCTACGATTTTTCTCTTTCCAGGAAGGACCATATGACGCTTTGGTTCGTCTTGTGAAGGGTCCAGTTGCTTACCCGCCCCTTTCTTCGGTTTGCTAGCCATGTCCTTCACATAAAAAACTTGTGTGACAGCTTTGGCCAGGACGAACGGTTCGTCTAGAAAGCCAATCTTGTTTAGGTCCACTAACGTCATTCCATAGTCATCAACTTTATCACCTCCTCCAGTCAGCTTCACCCATTGGCACTTGAACAGTGGGATCTTCAAAGGTTCATACTCTAGTTCCCATATCTCCTCTATGACTCCATAGTATGAGTTTGTATTACCATTGGTGTCTGTCACGTCAATCCGAACACCACTGTTTTGGTTGGTGCTTTTCTTGTCCTGGGCTCTTGTGTAAAATGTATACCCATTGATGTTGTATCTGTGGGACCCGGATCCCTAGGGCCATTCATACAGAGGATTAAACCACTCGGCAGGAGAGTGTTTAGTCCGACTACTTCAAACTAGTCGGCTATGGTGCAAGACGGCGTAGTGGACTAGGGTAGACTAGTCGTATACTGATAGGAGACTCCCCAAAGTATTCTGTTGTAGTACTCCGAGTTGTATACGACTAGGACAAATAACCGACTTGTAACTCTGCTCCCCGGACAATATAAGGCAGAGCAGGGACCCCTCAGATTCATCATAATCATCTGTACACCGGTACAAACCACACGAATAATACAATCTAGCCATACAGGACGTAGGGTATTACGCGATTCGCGGCCCGAACCTGTCCAAATTGTCTTGTTCGTGCACTATCGCTTCCAGAACTCGGCGAGACCCACACAAATCTACTCGCTGGGGTATCCCCGGTTAGACGTGCTCGACATAATTCGTCGACACTTGGCGCCCACCGTGGGGCTCTCTCATCCAAGTTCACGAGTAGGAGCGATGGGATCAACTTTCAAAGCTCAAGGCGTCGACAAGGGAGCAACTTTCGTCATCGGATCATGGACTTTCGTCTCTGATGGCGAAGGTGGCTTCGATTCGTTCTTGGCGGATAGACCAGGCCCGTACTCGGCGATTACTTCATCAACATCGGTTTCAGGTTCCGATTCAATTTCAATTTCCGTTTCGGATTCGATTTCGATCTCACTTTCATATGAAGCATCCACTACCGATTCGTTTTCAATGTCGACTTCGATTCCAACTCGGACTCCGATCGGGGCTTAACAAGTCGTGTTCAGGTACAACTCGTTTCCAAACATGGAAGGAGTCGGGAACTCCGAGTCGGCCACGCCATCGGACAACCTCTCAGACCGACTCCCGTTGGGCATCACCAATTCTGCGGCCCTATATCAACAGATGTATGCCGCGATGCAAGACAGGAACGACACAAGTTCGACAGAGTCAATATCATCGCCTAGTAAGATTGCGGGACGTTGCAAGGACCCTGAGTCGGTCCCCGGACCATCAGAGGACCACGACGACAACGATTTCAAGCTCTTACTAAGCGACTCGCCATACAACGCGGCGCAATTCAACTGCAGCACCTACTACAAGTTAGACATCGTCCTTGAACAACCACTTGTTCGGCTCCCTTCAGGACTAGTCGTGACCAATTCACCAGGAGGACTTCTTGTTCACTGGCCTGGCGCGATCCCTGTCGATTCTGATTGGGGCAACGAGTTGAGGCTGAGTGCTGCAATATTGGAGGAACTGCCATATCAAGACGGCAAGACTGCCACAATCACATCTTCTTCCGATCAAGCGGGGGATAACTACTCTGGTGCGCTCAGCCTACAACTACTCGATCCAAGCAGGCACGTCTACATGACAGGCGCATCAGGACAAGGACATCAATATGAGCGAGAGCTCATGGGCGACATCTCTGATGAAGAGCTGACTGGTCCCAATGAGACCGATCAGCAGACGGCGGCCAGGCGATCGAGGAACGTGAAGCGCAGACAAAGGCGTGTCAATGCCGCGAGGCGCACCACGGCCACGCAAAATCTCGATTGCGACTTCCAGATGGTCGGAGATCAACCCGTTCTATTTGATCCTCCAACCAACCTGACCGTGGCTGCCGAAATAATCAGAGCCATGCCCAATACACCGGAGATCCAACACGTACTCACCTTGTTGGAGACGGTCCAGCCTCATCTCATAGGCGGGCCGGGGATGACTCGGAGAACGTCGAGGCCTCGGGCCAGTCACTCTGTTTCGTCCCCCCATGCAAGTCGGGTTCAGCCAAGACCCGCAGGACAACTCGTCATCCATGATGCACCAGCGAATCAACAAGGGGGTAACAGAGTCAATGATCCCCCTGCTGCCGATCTCCGCGAGGCGATCAACGCCAGCCGAGATGCTCGTTCTCAGATTGACGCACGACGAGCCGAGCGCATCACAGCAGAGATTCGCAGGCGAGCCGAGTTCGATCAACAACATGGCCCAATCGATGCTGATCAAGCACAGCACCAACCCAGGGACAACCCGCCGCGCGACACCAGTCGCCAGCAGGGACGCAACCCACCACGCGATGGCAACAGTCATCGCGACGCGCGACCACGCGACAGGGACAATCAACCCGACAATGCCAATCAGGCGACGACGACGACAACGATCGCCCTCCGCGTGGCCGCGACCGCAACCATCGCGGCGGCCGAGGTCACCCAGACCCGGAACCGAGTGGTTCTCCAAGTCACCACTCGGGCGCCGCGATGACGCCAACCGCAGGCGACGTAGTCGGTCTCCGGCAGACAAGTATGATGGCTTTCCAGCTTTCTCCAGCCGCATCAAGAAGGTCCAGCTGCCTAAGAAGTTCAAGGCGACTGCAATCGAGAAGTTTGCTGGCAAGCAAGACCCGGAGCAGCGGCTGCGCGTGTCTACTCGACAGCAATCACCATGGCGGGCGGCGACAACGATGTCAAAGTCAGGTACTTTCCAATTATGATGGATACTGCTCCACTGACTTGGCTTGAAGGTCTCCGTCCCGGCTCCATCAACAACTGGGAGCAGCTCACGTGCAAGTTCACAACCAACTTCCAGGGAACCTGGGCTCGGCCCGGAACCCGGTTTGAATTGGCATCCTGCAAGCAGCAGAAGGATGAAACTCTGCGCAAATACATCAAGAGGTTCTTTGAAAAAAGGGCCACCGTCATCGACGTATCTGACAGAGAGATCATCGACTGCTTCCACGACGGCTTGTGGGCACGCGAGTTACATCGCGAGTTCGGGAGGCGGCGCCCAGAAACCATCGCGGAGCTCCGACGCATGGCTGCTGATTGGGCAGATCGAGATGATCGGGAACGCGAGCAGTTTGACAAGCGCAAAGACAACAACCAGAGCGGTGGCAACGACTACGACAAGGCTAGTCCCGATCGCCGCAACAACAACAAAAGGCGTGACTTTAACCGCAACAAGCGCAAGCCAGACAACTCAGTCGCGGCAGTCGAGCGCTCTACGCGGAAGAAAAGCACCCCTGATCTGGACGCAATCCTGAATGTCCCCTACCCATACCACCCGCATGGCAAGCACACGATGGCTCAATGCGCCCACATCAAGAGTGAGTTCGACAAGATGGAGTTTCCTGAGAAGAAGAAGCCAGTGAACAAGAAGAAAGACAATAACGACGATGATGACCAAGACAATGGTTTTCCTCAAGTGAACAACATCATTGCAGTATTGTTCAGTGGTGAAAGCCTTACTCAGTCGAAGCGATCCAAGAAGCTATCTCTTCGTGAGATCATGGTAGTCGAACCAGCTACCCCCACCTATCTCAAGTGGTCAAAGGTCCCAATTACGTTCTCCAGAATGGATCAGTGGACCAATTTTGCCAATCGAGGCAAATACCCCCTAGTACTCGACCCAGTTGTGGCGCAAGCCAGACTGACCAGGGTACTCATCGATGGAGGCAGTGGGCTCAACATCATCTTTGCCAAGACATTCACAAAGATGGGGCTCGACATCACCCAGTACTTGAAGCCCATGGAATCCCCGTTCTACGGCATTGTCCCAGGCAAGGCAGCGATTCCATTGGGACAAGTCACATTGCCAGTCACCTTCGGCACAGCGGCCAATTTCAGGACAGAGTACATCAAGTTTGAGGTGGCAGATTTTGAGACGCCATACCATGCGATCCTCGGGCAACCAGCCATCGCCAAGTTCATGGCGATTCCGCATTATGTGTACCTCGTCCTCAAAGACTTCACACGACTGTGATGTGGAAGCCGTGGAGTACGCAGGAGCGTCGCAGGTGCCCACACAGATGATGGAAGTACTCGCCTTGGCCAAGAAGTCGAAGGAAGAAGGCTCAGAAGTCCCTGCCAAGAAGTCGACAAGCATGAGTTTCAAGCCCTCTGGAGAGGTACAGATCAAGACTGTCGATCTCCAGACGGGCGACTCATCCCAAACTGCACTCATAGGGGCCAGTTTAAATTGTAAATAGGAAGACGCGCTCGTCAAGTTCCTGCGTGCTAATAAAGATATATTTGCATGGAAACCATCCGATATGCCTGGTGTTCCTAGGGAGCTTGCCGAGCACAATCTCAATGTCAAGGGAGATGCGAAACCTAAACGACAATGTTTACGACGATTCGATCAAGAACGCCGTAACGCCATCAAGGCTGAGATAGCTAAACTACTCGCGGCCGGCTTCATCAAAGAAGTATTTCATCCAGAGTGGTTGGCCAATCCAGTCCTGGTGAGGAAAAAGAACAACAACGAGTGGCGTATGTGCGTTGATTATACAGATCTCAACAAGCATTGCCCTCCAGACCCCATGGGTCTGCCGCGCATCGATGAAGTCGTGGACTCCACGGCAGGTTGCGCACTGCTGTCTTTCCTTGATTGCTACTCAGGATATCACCAGATAGCCCTGAACAAGGAAGACCAGATCAAGACATCATTCATCACCCCCTTCGGTGCTTTTTGCTACACTATCATGTCATTTGGGTTGAAGAACGCCGGAGCCACATATCAACGAGCCATACAGAAGTGCCTTTCATCACAGATCGGCATTAATGTAGAGGCATATGTTAATGATGTGGTGGTCAAGACAAGGGATCCAGACAACTTCATTGCCGACTTGCAAGAGACGTTTGACAATCTCAGAACCTTCCGCTGGAAGCTTAACCCGACTAAGTGTGTTTTTGGCGTACCAGCTGGCAAACTACTCGGGTTCATTGTAAGTCACAGAGGCATTGAAGCTAACCCCTCCAAGATCACGGCTATTCTCTAGATGGAAGCCCCGAAGAATATTAAAGAAGTCCAGAGGCTTACAGGATGCCTTGCGGCGCTTAACAGATTCATCTCAAGCCTTGGAGAAAAGGGCCTCCCTTTCTTCAAGCTACTCAAACAACACGACAAGTTCACTTGGACAGTAGAGGCGAATCAAGCTTTTGAACAACTCAAGGCTTACCTCACGACTCCTCCAATCCTCGTCGCTCCAGTTAAAGGTGATCATTTATTTTTATATATTGCTGCTACCACACACGTAGTCACTACGGTCATCGTTGTCGAGCGCAAGGAAGAAGGCCATGTGTTTCCAGTACAGCGGCCGGTCTACTACATTAGTGAGGTACTCTCTGCGTCCAAGATTCGTTATCCTCAAGTCCAGAAGCTTCTCTATGCGGTATTCATTACCTCAAGAAAGTTACGGCATTATTTTCAATCATATTCAATTACTGTCATGACTAAATTCCCGCTGGGAGAAATTTTCAACAACCCAGATGCAACTGGACGGATAAGCAGATGGAAAGCGGAAATTGCCGCATATGATCTTACTTTTGCTCCACAGACGGCAATCAAGTCGCAAGCCCTAGCTGATTTCACAGTCGAGTGGTTGGAAACTCAATATTCCAGATCAACTACTCGCCCAGAACACTGGGTCATGTACTTTGATGGATCATTGAAGCTAGAAGGTGGTGGTGCGGGAGTTCTACTGATTTCACCCAAAGGAGAACTACTCAAATACGTTCTTCAGATCTTATTTCAAGTCACCAATAACGAAGCAGAGTTTGAAGCTATGCTGCATGGTCTTTGTTTAGCGGCTTCGCTGGGCATCAAACGCCTCTGCGTTTATGGAGACTCAGCGGTAGCCATAAACCAAGTCAACAAGGATTGGGATGCCACAAAGGAGACGATGGATGCATATGTCAAAGAAGTTCACAAGCTTGAACGTCACTTCATTGGTTTGGAATTTCATCATGTTGTCCGTGACTACAATGTAGCCGTCGACGCTTTATCCAAACTAGGCTCCCAAAGAGCAGACGTCCCGGCCGAGATCTTTGTCCATGAGCTGCATCATCCATCTATCCAAGAACCAGTCCTTGCGGAGAACACTCCAGATCAAACAAGGCCTGACCTCCAGGTCATGGTCATCGACACTGACTGGATGACACCGTTCATCGAGTACTTACGGGATCACACTCTGCCAAAAGAGGAAAGTGAACAAGTCTGTATCAAACGCAGAGCCGTACACTATGTGGTGGTTGACAATACACTTTATCGACGTGGGGCATCAGTCAACGTCTTGATGAAGTGTATCACTGCCAATCAAGGCAGACAGTTACTTGAAGAAATCCATAGTGGCGTTTGTGGCAATCACGCTGCCTCACGCACACTAGTCGGCAAAGCATACAGAGCAGGGTTTTTCTGGCCATCAGCGAAGAAAGACGCTGAAGATATCGTCAAGAGATGTCAGGGCTGTCAATTCTTCGCCCGCCAGCCTCATGTCCCAGCTCATGAACTACGCATGATTCCAGTGTCCTGGCCCTTCGCATGCTGGGGTCTTGATCTTGTTGGTCCTCTGACAAAAGCCCCTGGTGGTTTCGAGTGGCTTATTGTAGCCATCGACAAGTTTACCGAGTGGATTGAAGCACAGCCATTGGTACACCCGTGGGTGGAAAACTTGGTCAAATTCTTCGATGGAGTCATTCAGCGATTTGGTTTACCACACGAGATCATTACAGACCTCGGATCGGTGTTTACAAGCGACGCCTTTCAGAGATATTGTGATCAATATTCAATTGAGCTCCATTATGCCTCGGTTGCTCACCCACGAGCAAATGGACAAGTCGAGAAAGCTAATGGATTGTTATTACAAGGCTTAAAGCCTCGGTTATATGAACCCTTGAAGAAGTACGGTGGAAAGTGGGCTCAAGAATTGCCAGCGGTGCTCTGGGGGCTTCGCACGCAACCAAGTCGTGCAACCGGACTGACTCCGTATTTTCTGGTCTACGGGTCGGAAGCAGTCTTGCCTGCTGATCTCCTCTGGAACGCCCCACGACTGGAAAACTACGATGAACAAGTCGCTCAGCAAGAACGATTTCAAGACATTGACGGTGTCGAAGAAGCTCGAGTTGCGGCGCTCATTCAGAACACACGCTATCTCGAAGGGCTACGGTGCTACCATCAGCATTCTGTCCAACCTCGCTCCTTTGTCATTGGAGACTTGGTTCTTCGGCGCGTTCAGAAGACAGATGGCCTACATAAGCTCATGTCAAGATGGGAAGGCCCGTTCTTGGTAAAACAAGTCATTGGTGCTGGTACTTATCGTCTCCAAACTCAAGAAGGCGACGAGTTGCCCAACTTGTGGAACATTGAACACCTGAAGAAATTCTACCCGTAAAAGGGTTTCCAGGTTCTTGTATTCTTTATAATCATCGGATTAATAAAGTCATTATCCATTTTTGTTAAGTTTTACTTGCAATGGTAATATTTTATTCTCATCAGAGATCCCTGTGTCATGCTTTTGCTTTCATAGCTTTTGCCCAGGGTGGTTTTTACATAAACCAGTCGATAGAAACCAGGACTGCTTTCCTCCAAGCGGCACCAAGCCTCATAAGTCCTGCTGTATTTCATGACATATATTTCAATTCAATTTTTGCCTTTGGGTAATGTGTTTTGCATATAGCCAGCATTTTGCTCATGCAGCTTTTCGGGATGGCTTTCAGTGGCCACCGACTAGTTCTGGCGCTCGACACACCCACTCCGACGGCAAAGTTTTGGCTCAGACATGCGAGCTCCGACTAGTAAACTAGTCATTTATCGCCAATGGTTGTCATGAAACCTTTGCGCGATTTCTCCAACAGGAGATCAGACCATCACACACGTGGTCACATTTCTCAACAGAGAACCCTGTGTTCAGCTTTTGAATTGTCATGAAATTCAAAATACCAGGGATAGTCGTAATGACTAATGAGACTAGTAAACTAGTCATATCGCCGATGGTTGTCATGAAACCCTCGTGTGACTCCTCCAACAGGAGATCAGACCATCACACACGTGGTCCACTTTCTCAACAGAGAACCCTGTGTTCAGCTTTTGAATTGGCATGAAATTCAAAAGACCAGGGATAGTCGTAATGACTACTGGGACTAGTAAACTAGTCATTTCCAGATTTTATCGCCAGTGGTCGTCATGAGACCCCTGTGCGACTTCTCCAACAGGAGAAAGACCATGTCAAGAGTGGTCACTTTTCTCAACAGAGAACCCTGTGGTCAGCTTTTGATTCGTCATGAGATTCAAAAGACCAGGGATAGTTGGTTATCCAACTAAGTCAAAAGAAGCCAAGACTACTCTCACCAGAGGGTGGCGCCAAGCCTCAGAAGTTTTGGTAGCGGAACGCCAACCTACACACGGTTGCAGCAGTTCAACATCATTTTTTTTGACGTTTTTTATAAGGATGCGCTGCTCTGTGTCTTGCGCAGGACTACATCAGGCTCCTTTTAGCGAGTGCTTATTCAAGCCTCTGTTTTTCGCATACGTTAGTATTGCGTTCTATTTGTGCGAAGTTAAGTACTCCCATTCTATGTGGCACCTTGGCTCTGCATCAGCAACCATATCAAGTCTTCAACAGACTAGTTTTGATGAACTTTTGCTCTGACAAGATCAAGTTCACAAACTTTTTTCGACCTATGGTCTGCGCACTCGAGTACTTTCTCACAATATTTACTACATCAGTAGTTTTCAATTACTAGCCTGCTTGATCTACATATGATCTTTGCGCTTATCGTCATAAGTTATTATGGCTATGTTTTTACTACTACAAGTACTTGATTATGCTTCAATCGCAACTCATCAAACACATCAGTGTATATACGACTAGCTTACACATAGCACAAGTCATAGTCAAATAAAGTTGCATTGCTCAAGTACTTTACAATGTTGCATAAGCATTGTTTTCAATACAACTCATTGTATTCATTACAAGTTCATCAAGACTCTACTGCTCTAACGAGTTTACAAACTCTTCAGCGAGTTGCTCTGTTTCAGTTACAAGGCTGTCATATTGCTCCGTGGTGACTCCAGCCGGCAGATACTTCAACTCTAGCGTGGCTGACGAGTTGTGCGCCTTGAACAGCGCCAGGAGCTTGTTGACGCATTCCTTCAGGGATGCCTTGCAGTAGTCGGTGAACGGTTCTGGTACTTGGCGAAGGCGATCGAGAAGTGACTGGCTCGGAGCAGCTTGGTCTTCTGGCATGAGCGTCTCCAGGATGGGCTCTACAGCTTCTTCTAGCTCTCTTCATGCAGCCACAAGGTTGTTCACTTCGAGTTTCTTGTCTTGAGCCAGCTTTAGACTTGTCTCGATCTGCTTCTCCATGTCCTGGCGGATTTGGCGCTCCTTGTCGAGTTCTTCCTGGAGCTTGGCATTCTCCTCGGTCCATCGCTGCGCCAAGTTGTACCAGCTTGTGGAGTCACTTTCGGCTTCCTGCAGTTTCTTTTTCAAACCTGCACATGACAAGATCAGACATCATTTCATCAACAAGTCTAGCAGCAGCTAGATCATGGATAGTGGAAGTAACAACTTACCGCTGTTTTCCTTGGACAAGTTGATGACTCGTCCATCCAGGCGGTCCTTGATGTCCTCGAGGCCGGTGAGCTGATCATTGAGGAAGTCGAGTTGTTTCTTGTGCTCTTCTTTTACTTTCTCCAGCTCTGCGCACTTCTCGGCAAAGTCAGCCGACAACTCTTGAATGCGCGCTCGGAGCCGGGCATCACCAGGCTTCTCGACGACTTCCACCAGAGCCTGCACAACAAGGCATTATAAACTACTATATGCAGCCAATGCATGAGTTAGAGGTTATAAGACTCACCAGAGCTTTAAGCAAGTGGTCGCGGAGTAGATCGCCATCGTTCCCCGGCTTCACTGCGGTAACCTCAGCCTGTATATCAAGTCATTGATTTATTATACAGTTATTTCTTGAAAATTTATACACAAGTTCATAGACTACTTACAGTATCCAACTGAGTGTCGCTTGTTCCCGCAAGATTAACGCCGACTACAGCGCCTTCAGTGCTGGGAGTTGGCAAGCTTGTTTCATGTGTTTTCTTTCAGCACACAAACTGGAGTCAGTACTCGGACTACAAGTCAGTTATGCATGGCATACCTGAGTAGTCGGGGCCTCGACTACATCAGTAGTCGGCGCGTTGATGTCGCTTGGCCCGGCACTTGGGAGATCGCCTGCTATGGCTTGTAGTGGCGGCTTCTCCAGGGGCGCGTCCTCTTCAGCAACAGCTGGAGTGTCGGCAACGACTTCTGGCGCGTCCATGGTGGCAACTTCTTCCGTGGCGGCCGGGGTCTCCATGGATTTCTCTGCAGCGCCACTTGGGGCCACCACTGGCACAGGCTCTGGATTTGGCCTGCATATCAAGACATATACGTATCATTCAAGACGACATTGACAAACAACAAGACAATGTGGGTAGGCGACTACTTACAGTTGTGGTGGCGCTGGCGCAACAAGTGGCTTGAAGTTGATCCTCATCAGAGGCTTGACCCGCTTAGTGCTGGTAGTACTGCCAGTGGCAGTACTTGCCATTGCGCTGCTGCTTGAGGATGGCTGCAGCGACGTCAGCATCGACGACAAGCGGATGCGCTTGTTAGGCTCTCCGCTTGGCACGGTGTTGTCGCTCCGGCTTGTTGTTCGTTTTTTCCTCGCAGTACGCGGCACCTCCGGCACTACAACAAATACAACAACAGTTGTATAAAGACTACTATGCTCATAAAAGACAGGATGAAGTGTTCAGGTACTTACCTTGAATCCGCACAGGCGATTCAACTTCTTCCTCTGGCTCCGAGTCCTGGACTTCAGTGACTCGTGCGCCTTCGGCTAGTCCTTCCGCACTGGGAGTCCTCTCAGAGTCCTCCTCCTCCAAGTCTTTAAAATCTTTCACAGTGAGTGGAGAGTGTGCGGGTTGTACAGGCTACACAATCAAGATATTATCAAGACAGATCAAGGAATAAACAAGACAGAAACAAGTCAAGCTTGGGTTTCACGACTACTTACGAGTGGGACGTTCTCAGCAGAGAACTCTCCGATGATGATTGGCTTCTGGTTCACACCAGTGAACATCTTGCTTAGCCGCCTCATCACTTCATTGTCGGAAATATCTTCAGCCGACATGCGGGAGCCATCTGACGGGCCCTCATACTCGAATCCGAGATGAACGCGCTCTTGGAGAGGCTGGATTCTCCGCTTCAGGAAGCTGAAGGCGATGCCGACTCCAGTGAGGCCTTTGCTCTTCAGCCACTCGACTCGCTCCATGTGCGCGAGCACATCTCTTGCTTCAGCGGCAGAGGGGCGACGATTCCAGTTGCTGAAGTCGCGCGGGTACCAATTATCTCTCTCTGGACAGCTCAGAGAGTGGTTTCCTGTTACATTTCCACAAGACATGATTCAATCAGCGACAAACAAGTCGATAGAACAAGAAAAGAAGTCTAGCTTGAGTACACTTACCGATTGTGAACCACTTGCTTTTCCACGCTCCACAGGAGTCCATGACGGGCATGTCGAACCACTTTGCCCTCATGCCCTGGCGGAACTGGATGCCAGCCCCGCCGACTACTTCGGTTCGTTGGTGTGTAGGCTGTGGTTTCAAGTGATACAAGCAGCGGAATAGTGGAAGGCTAGGCTTGATTCCTATGAACGCCTCACAGGCGTGGACGAAGACAGACAGATTGAGAATCCCATTGGGGTTTAGATGGTGGAGTTGGAGTTTGTAGAAAGCAAGGAATTCCTTGAAGAAGGAAGAAATTGGCAGACCCACTCCACGCTCACAGAAAGAAAGGAATAAAGGGATTTCTTGATTATTCTCAGTGGGCCAGACTTATTCCTCACATGACTTCCACTCTAAGGCGTCTTGGAAGAGGAGCAAACCTTGTTCCACGAGATGGCCAAGTTCCGCTTCAGTAGCGGTGCACTCGTTCCAGGCGAGCGTTGGCAGCGGCGACGAGCTGTACACCGGCTTTGTGAAAGTGCATCTAGGCACTTATATGTTTTGGTGATTTTGGATGACAACATGATTTATATTTAACTTGTTTGCTTAAGTGTATGAGCAGGGTTTTATTCTTATGAATATTCATGTAATATGATTGTTGAAGAATATAAGCTCATTATTGGTATAAATGACATGAGAGCAAACAAGTGAGCGTGATCCCATGCAACTAAGCAATACAATGACAAGTGAAGTAAAATGACAAATGAGACACGGTCTTATGCAAATTAGTTGGTCTCATCTATAGGATACTTGTTAAAGGTTTTTTTTTGGGACAAAAATAATTGAAGAAATTGGGATTTCTTTGGGCTTGATCCATGGCAATGGTTATATTCAAAATGAGACATGATTCTATGGTTAGTATATGGTCTCAAGTGCATTGATGCTTATGGACAAGTTATCTACTAAAGAAAACATACAAGACAACATACAAAACAATATTGAAGACATTTCAAATCAATTGAAGACAAGGATATTCAATGTGGATTTCATTAATGATGCAAGGCAAAGCGTAGCTTAATTTGGCAAGAGAGGACGGAAGGGATCAAGCTAGATGCGAGTGACATTCCTAACAAAGTGAAGGGCAAGTTGGTCTTGTAGCCGAGGGACTTTGTTTGTGGAAAAGTCTTACATTATAGTTTGGTTTCTATACGTCAATCAAGTCATATCAAGTGAAGCAACGCGAAGCATCTAAATCTTTATTGATCATATAGTGGAATGGCTTATGAATTGTTTCATACAATGGAAATTCTAAGCCATTGGCTCAAGATTAGATTTGCTCAAGCAAGACAAAGAAGTTGAAGCCCTCAAGTTGAAAATGACCAAGTATGGCATCAATGAAGATATAAAAGCTCAAGTGGTAGATTCTATTTATTGTCTTTATCTTGAGTTTAGGAATGTCGTACTATCAAGAGGGATGCAACATTAGTTGTTTGATAACACCAAAAGTGCTCATAGATCAACCCATGTGAGATAGCCTTGAGAGTGGAGTCTTGTGGGACTCAATGTGTGCTGAGTCGACCCAAACCGGTCTGACCGGTTTGGGAAACCGGTCTGACCGGTTTGGGGCTCTGACAGGCATAACGGCTACTTTGGTTTGAAAACCGGTCTAACCGGTTTGGGAAACCGGTCTGACCGGTTTCCAACGGCTATAACGGCTAGTTTGTGTTGTGTGGGGTATTTATAACCCTTACCCCTCTCCTTTGAGGGGTGCTGGTTCATTTGCCTTTGTGGCTCGTCCCTAGCCTTCCCAAGCACCAGCAAGCTCTCCCCAAACCTCTCTTTGTGAGAGTTGATTGATTTAGTTCATATCTTTTGTTTTGGGTTGAGGGATGTATGTGTTGTGAGCTATAGATAGCAAGTGAAAGCAAATTGCAGCTTTTGAGAGCATATCCATAGTCTTGAGCACTTCTGGTGAAGTCTAGCAACCATTGAAGCATTTGTTACTCTTGGAGGTGATCCTCCTAGACGGTTAGGCGTCGCCGGTGAGCTACCTCGTGTGTGGTAAGCCACGGATTGGTTGTAAAGGCTGGCCTTGCCTCCTTCGTGGAAAAGGGCCAAAAGCTAGTGGAACCGAGGAAAGTGGCTTGGAGTGGATAAGCCCGCCTTTCGTAGGCCCTCAACGGAGACTAGGATTCATAGTGTCTTTGTGACAGCCTTTGTGGCAGCGGTGAATTCCGAACTTCGGGAAAACAAATCTTTGTCTCTTGTTTTACTTCACAAGCTCATTTCTAGCATTTATATTCGCTTCCGCATTGCTCTACTTGGGTGTGCTCTACTTGTGTGCAGGGACTAAGTGGACCTGCTAGTTATCATCTACAGGAGCCCATCACTAAGTTTGGTTTGTGCTAGAACTTGTAGAGGGGGTTAATTTACATAGTTGGTTTTCTCTGTGAAAACCGGTCTGACCGCATTGGCAAAGCGGTCTGACCGCTTTCTTGAAAGCGGTCTGACCGGTTTTGGAAACCGGTCTGACCGGTTTCTGTACTAACTGTGTGAAAAAGTTTGTAATTTGCAGATTCACCTATTCACCCCCCCCCCTCTAGGTGACATCAAGGTCCTTTCACTTTGTCGTGGTGTCCCTTACTATGTCCCGCTTCCCGGATTTGCATGATCCCTCAGCGCCAGCGCCGGCATTCTTCCTTGCTTCCTCCTTCTTGCCCATCGTTGAGAACACTCGACTAGCGGAACAGATGCGAGCTCGGGGGCTTGGAGGCTGGATTCGCAAGGCTCGGGGGCTTAGGCTCAGAGCGTTGGCGGCGCGAGGCGTGAGCTGTGATGGCTTGGTGATTTCTAACCAAGGCAGATCTAGATTTATAACCCTTCAGGGTTAGGGCTACAGTAAAGTTAGGCGCGTCAGCGCGGCACATTCTGTTTTTCCCGCCGATTTTTTCGGGATAACAGAGCGATATTCGGATTTCAGTTGAGCAATAGATGGCAAGATTTATCCTGATCTTTAAACCAAAGATATTTGCTTTAAAGCTCGGGGGCTGCTAGCGGCTAATCCGGGATTTGATTTCCGAAATTTAAGGAATGATTATTTTTGGAACTTCGACTGGTTTTCAAGACAACTACTCGAAGCTCGGGGGCTACACCCAATGGGTGCACCTATTCAGCGCACACCATTGAACTACTCGAGATGAAGACAAGAAGATTGTTTTTGATCCTCCGACTAGTTTTCATGCAACTACTCGGAGGCTCGGGGGCTACACCCATTGGGTGCATCAACAGATGCACACCAATGTAAACAACTCGTTAGAGAAGACATTGAGCGTCTTGTGCTTAGCTCCAACTACTCGAAGGCATGATTCAAGACTTGAAGCAAAGGCGCAAGATGCTCGGGGGCTTGTGGGACCAGGATCCCTAGGGCCATTCATACAGAGGATTAAACCACTCGGCAGGAGAGTATTTGGTCCGACTACTTCAAACTAGTCGGCTATGGTGCAAGACGGCGTAGTCGACTAGGGTAGACTAGTCGTATGCTGATAGGAGACTCCCCAAAGTATTCTGTTGTAGTACTCCGAGTTGTATACGACTAGGACAAATAACCGACTTGTAACTCTGCTCCCCGGACAATATAAGGCGGAGCAGGGACACCTCAGATTCATCAGAATCATCTGTACACCAGTACAAACCTCGCAGATAATACAATCTAGCCATACAGGACGTAGGGTATTACGCGATTCGCGGCCCGAACCTGTCTAAATTGTCTTGTTCGTGTACTATCGCTTCCAGAACTCGGCGAGACCCACACAAATCTACTCGCTGGGGTATCCCCAGTTAGACGTGCTCGACATAATTCGTCGACAGTATCCTTGGAATGTCAAGATCGTGCTCGATGGACCCCTAGCTACAAAAGCTAGCTGCGCATCAATGCCCTCAACACCCATAAGATGTTTTCGCAACCAAGCGGCGAAAGTACTATTGTGCAGACGCTGAATAAAGGCCGCGGACTTCGTTGAGTTTTCGTCCCAGAGAATCTTCATGTGCTCCTCGATGTACGGAGCAACTAAGGTTGATTGTTGCAAAACTGTGAGGTGCGCTTTACGAAATGTCTAAATGTCCTTGATCACCATCGATCTTCTCCCTAGTGTGCCCTTTCCACCAAGTCTCCCCTCGTGATGTGATTCGGGCACACCAATCGGCATAAGATCGTCGACAAAGTCAACACATAATTCAATGACCTCCTCTGTTTCGTATCCCTTAGCAATGCATCCTTCTGGAAGAGAACGATTACGGACATACTTCTTTAGGACAGCGAAGAACCTCTCAAAAGGGAACATGTTGTGTAGAAATACTGGGCCCAGTATACGAATCTCTCAAAAGGGAACATGTTGTGTAGAAATACTGGGCCCAGTATACGAATCTCTCAAAAGGGAACATGTTGTGTAGAAAGGATGGTGGAAATATCATCTCAAAGCTTGCCTTCTCTTCTTTGCTGAGAGTGAAGCTGGCAGGACGCAAGTACTGGCGTCCTTTGTCTCTCTTTTCTGGATGTAGATCAGTCCGTTGGTTCAATCGTTTCAGCTCCTGACGTGCTTCCAGTGTATCTTTTGGCTTCCCATAAGTACTCAGGAAGCTTATCAAGTTCATGCACAGATTCTTCGTCAGATGCATCACTTCAATCACGTTACAGACCTCTAAAAATTGCCAATAAAGTAGCTCCCAAAAGATAGACTTCTTCTTCCACATCGCGGCACGACCATCCTCACCCGTCGGAGCAGCCTAGCTTCCGTCTCCCTTTCCAAACACCACGTGTAGGTCCTTCACCATATCAAATAGCTCTTCTCCACTCCGGTGTCTCAGCTTTGTACGGTGGTCATCATTCCCGCCAAAATGCGCACATTTATTTCATAGCTCATGCTTCGTTGGAAGGAATCGACGATGACCCATGTACACAACCTTCCTACAATGTTTCAAATACATGCTTTCGGTTTCCTCTAAACAGTGAGTGCATGCTTTATATCCTTTGTTTGATTGTCCTGATAGGTTACTTAGTGCAGGCCAGTCGTTGATGCTTATGAAAAGCAGTGCTCGAAGGTCAAACTGCTCCTGCTTGTCCTCATCCCACATGCTAACACCTTCATCCTTCCACAGCTGCAAAAGTTCGTCAACCAATGGTCTTAGGTACATATCAATGTCGTTGCCAGGTTGCTTTGGGCCTTCGATGAGCACTGGCATCATAATGAACTTCCGCTTCATGCAGAGCCAGGGGGCTAGGTTATAGATACAAACATTCACGGGCCAAGTGCTATGACTACTGCTCATTTCACCAAAAGGGTTCATGCCATCGGTACTTAAACCAAGCCTAACATTCCTCGCATCAGCATCAAACTCTGGGAATGCTCTGTCGATGTTCCTCCACTGGGATCCATCGGCGGGGTGTCTCAATGTGCCATCCTGCTTACGTTCTTCTTTGTGCCAGCGCATTAGTTTGGCATGGTCCTTGTTCCTGAACAAACGCTTCAGATGGGGTATTAGAGGGAAATACCACATCACCTTCGTAGGGATTTTTTTCTTAGAACGCTCCCCCGCAACCTCACCAGAGTCATCCCGTCTGATCTTGTATCGTGCGCAGCTGCAAACCGGACAATGATCCAAGTGTTCGTACTGTCCACGATAGAGGATACAAACATTAGGACACGCATGTATTTTCTGCACCTCCAAACCGAGAGGGCAAACAACACGTTTTGCTTCATACATCGTCGATGGCAATTCGTTACCCTCTGGCAGAATCTTCTTCACGAGTTTCAGTAGCTCCTCGAAACCCTTATCAGTAACGTCATTTGCTGCCTTCCACTACAGAAGTTCAAGTGTGCTACCCAACTTCTTAAGCCCATCTTTGCAATATGGGTACAGGTCAGTCTTGTGGTCCCGCAACATGCGTTGTATCTTTTTCAGTTCCTTATCATTGCCGCAGTCTTTCTCAGCATCACGCAACATTTGCCCGAGTCCATCGGTAGGGCCATTCTCCTGAGCACCATCATCCTGAGCATCACCTTCCCGAACAGCATCTTACTCATCGGCATCACCCATTGTAGCATCTGCAAAGGAACCGTAGTTTTGAGCCAATACCGGAGTGTCGTCATCGACCTCGACTTCTTCATCTTCATCCATTAGAATTCCTTTTCACCGTGCTTCGTCCAAACAGAATAATTCCTCATGAAACCGTGCCTCATCAAATGCACCTGAAGAGCTACTCTTTGTTTGTACGATTGTATATTTTCACAATGGGTGCATAGACAGAACATGAAACCTGACGGCGTCCTGTTAGCCTCGGCGGCATCGAGAAACGCCCTGAGGCCATCACGGAACGCCTGATCGTGGTTGTCCCCTTACATCCATTGTCTATTCATCTGCATTATTAACCAATAACAAATATATAATACAATATAAAGTTAATACAAATTTGATATATAAATAAATACAAATTATAATATATATTCCATTATATAAACACATTTCTAAAACTACATTACTATATTCATTAAATAAATAAATATACCTTCCGTTAAATAATTAAATAACTATTCCAACTTTTAATAAATAACCAATAATATATATTCCATGGAATTACTATATTCATTTTCTAAAAACAAATATACATTCCATTAAATTAATAAACAACTATTGCAACTTTAATAAATAACTAATAAATAAAATACATAAGCCTTATAACTATTCACAAGTCATACATAACAAAATACTAACTAGCTTGCCTTCTCTCTCCATTTAAAACACAACATGAACACTCTCTCTCCACCATGAACTCAAGCTCTCCTCTATGAACACAAGCTCTCTAGCTAGCTTTATTTGATTCACAAATTTCTCTATTTCTAAAGCATAGAAGGATTACAAGCTAAATAAAAGATTAGAGAATGAAAGAGTGTACCTTGTAGTGCTCCTTAGATGAGTAGAATCTTCACAAATTTTAAAAAAAAATTGGGCAGCACCTCCCCTCCCCCGGACGAGCAGCATGAACACAGCGCCAAGTGTTCAGCTGGCTCGGCCGGGGGAGGAAGAAGTGCTATATACAAAAGACATTAGCACCGGGTCGTGGCAAGACCCGGTGCTAATGTGCACCAATTAGCACCGGTTGCAGCCAGCAACCGGTGCTAAATGGCCTCGGCCACATTAGCACCGGTTGCTGGCTGCAACCGGTGCTAAAAGGGGTTCATTAGCACCGGGTCTTGCCACGACCCGGTGCTAGTGTGTTCACCCTGACACCCCTGCGCGCCGCCCCCGCTCCTAGCCATTGGACCCGGTGCTGAAGCCCCATCAGCACCAGGTCCAAAAATGGACGAGGCGGAGGGGGCGGGAGGATGTTGAAGTTTCTGGTAGTGAGTTTTCATTCAAACGATGCCAACAAGGATATCCCGGGTTTGTTACTGATCAAGGATAATCATCGTCGGTTTCCTGCGGCAAGGATCTCCCAGCACTCTCTAGCCACCTGTAGGTTCTAGAACCTTCTAGGTGAGGCCGGCTGTACTGTGGGTCCGGCGTATCCCAACACGGCAACATGTACTTGGCCTCGTATGCGTACGGGTCTTGGGCCGTCTACTACGAGGACTCAAAAGATGCATATACGTATCGGCGTCGCTTACGTTTACGGGCGCCATGCATACCGGCCGCCGCGCATCATTAGCCCATGAGACGCTAAACAATCAGCAGTCATATACATCTTAACGCACGTATGAGTTGCATTTGACATGCATGCATGGATTGACCGTGAAAGCGGCTGTTTGGGATAAACGCCTCACGCTCGCGTCCGCCCCCGACGCGGGCGGCGCGGGCGCTCGCCAGATCCAGCGCTGCCACCCCTCCCCTGCGCTCCCGGTCCACATGATCGCCAGCGGCGACGTAGTGGTTAAAGGTGTAGGCCGGCTCCTCTCCTGCCTCGTCGCCGCCCGAGTGGGACGCCGGTGGTCGCGCGGCCCATGGTGAAGGCGGCGGCGGGGCCTCTCCCCTCCTCTCCGGTGGTGCGGGGCCGGCGCGGCCGCCGGCCCTCCGGAGCTGCTCGGCGGCCGTCGCGGGTTGCCCCTGCGGCGTTGGTGGCTTCCACCTCCGGATCCGGTGTTGCTACAGCCGGATCTGGGGGTTGCGCGTGGTGGGGGCGCGTGGACGTGGGTGGAACGGCGGCGGCCGGAGCTGGGCAGCGGCAACGGCGGACATGGCCGGCGCGGGCGGTGCTGGCAGCGGCTGCAGCTGGTGCAGGTCAGCGGCGGTGCGTCGGCTGAAAAGGATGGCGCAGAGGTGGTGGATGCGGCCGGCGGCAACGACCTCCGGCGGCCGGTGGCCATGGCTTCGCGGCCGTGGCCGGCTGGGGGCTGGGGCTGGCCGGTGGGCTACTGGCCGCATCCGGGTGCTGCTGCGCGCGTGCGACGGGTGTGTGGTGAGGAGGTGGTGTTCTCCTTCTCTGACGATATTGGTCCGGCGTCGCCATGGTGGTGGAGTTGGGGGGCGGCTGGGGCTTGTAGGTGGTGCCGTGGTGGTGCTTCGTGCTGTGCCGGCCCTCTTCCCATATTGGCGATGAGGGGTGGGATACTGGATGGTCCAAGCGTGTGCGTTAGGAATGGTGCTGAGTCGGGCGAAAGCCTTGACTAAAAGTTGTCGGTGGCCATGGTGGCGGCATCCTTGTGGCGTCGTTCTCCCTGTTGGGGGCACCATTGTGATGCACCATATCCTACTGCACAGGGTTCTCTTGGGTGAAAACCCTGTTCACTTATGGACGTGCGACGACGGCGTCATTGGCGTCGTGCCCCCCCTTGGAGGCGTCGTATCTGGAGACCCGCCTTGGCTAGACAGCGATGGTTGTTTGGTGGTGTTGCTCGCGCGCGGCGGCAGTGGTGGTGCGCTTCGCCCGTGTTGGTAGGAAGGTACAAAGGGCCCATGGGTGCTGGAGGTTTCAGTTGGCGCGCATGTTGTGGTGGTGACTCCGGCGACGGATGGGCGGAGGTCTGGCTCTCAGAGCGGTCTCAAATATCTGAGTCCTTGGCAGAGGAGTACGAGGCGGTGGAAGAGGCGAGGCCCCCACGCAGAGTGGCCAGGATCAGCGGTTTTCTTCGGCGCCACGACGGGAGTTTACGCTGAAGCTCTACCAGAACAGGGGGATCGACGATCTTGTGTGTTCAGATTGAGGAGAATGGCCCCATGGTGGAGGAGTTCGAGTCGCCGCTCGGGCTTGCAGCGGGCCACGACACTTGGCGTGGCTCAGCGTTGGCGACGACGGCGCAGCTTATGTGTGGCTTCTTTGGCTTCTGTCCCTGTTGGTGGTGGTGTAGTGTTTTGTAGTGTGCGTTGTTTGTGTGCGTTGTTGTTGTGGTGGTGATGTTCGCTTCGACGCGTTATGTACAATTGCTCTCCTTCTTATATGAATCGGTAGTGCTCCTGTCTTTTATTAAAAAAAAACATGCATGCATGTACGTGAATGAATCAAGCTTCTGCACTTCATTTCTCTATTCTTTGCGGCTTTCGTTTTCTAGCTGTCTTCTCTTTGATTTGCCACTTAGAAGTAGGCAAGGTTGAGCCATTCCCTCAGGCAGACATAGGACGACCGGTGAGGTCAAGCTGGGCGCCGTATATCGAGTCTAAGTATACGACGTATACGTGCATACGCATACTCCGGCCGGGTATACCAAAATATTTTAATTTTGCTCTTTTATTTGCACGCCATGGGAGGGTAGCTTGCTAGCTTCTCCTCTCTTATTGTTTTCACGTAGGTTCCTTCCTTTTTCTTGTTCTGGTTGCTTATGAGTCTGATTCTGAGGTCAATTCCCAGCCGGACCAAATCCATACAATGTACAAGTATTTGTTTAACCAAATTATGGTCAAACACTGGTAGTAGTCACAAACAAACAAACAGCCACTGAATATAAAAAAACATATGTACACGTCCTTCAGATTTTTGCAAAAATCATATGTATAGATTATATATCTCTATCTCTACCTAATTATAAAGAAAGGATTGATTCAGCGGTACGTCATAATTTTATGAAAAACCTCCTAATATTTACCTAATAATAAAGAGAGGAAACTATCTTTATATGTTCATCCATTATTGCTGTCCTGATAGAATTAGAAGTCCCTCAAGTCTTGTCCTAGACGCTCTGGCCTTCCTCCTGTGCCAAACGGTTGAAGTCCTCAACTGATACGAGTACGTATTCGATCGCCAAGCATGTTAGAATTCAAATTGCTTAGTGTGTTTTGCCTAAAAGATGTCATACATACGTCGTTGATTATTGACGGTCTCTGTGTTGTTTTCGGGTTTCTTCGTCCATCAATCATCGTGGCTCTGATCGAACGTATTCCAAACTTCTTCCCAGCGACTGTTAGTCGCCGTCTCGTCACCCTGATTAACCATGGGCCGTGGACCTTCTGGAATAAAATCTATGGGCCCATAAGTAGATCAATCAAACACAAAAAAAAACGATCAACACCAGACTACATACACACAAGTTACACGTACATGATTCAACGATTAGAAGACAGTACACGATTTAAATCCTTTTGCATAGGCTGTCCACTTTGAGGTATTCACGGGATCTTAGAAAATATTTTCTTATAAAAGATTTTAGAAAATATTTCCTTTTTTTAATTAGCTTGGCACCGGTCACTAGATAATAACACATTAACACTTACTGTACACTTAAAATTCCTTTGCATATGCTATCCACCTTAAAGTATTTAGGGGATCTTAGAAAATGCTTTCTATAGAAGATATGTTTTCTGTTGCAGAAATATTTATTATGATTGGGACTGGGATACGTCAGTTACATGGATCAATTAGTTAGAAAAATACTTTATTGTTGTGGTTTATTCATATGCTCCATTTTATGAGAACATGTAGATTCCTAAAGAGTTATATATTAACCACAATAATTAGTCCTATCTCAATCTTTAACAACCTTCTTGACGAGCTTGAGGTAACTTTGAGCTTACGACGGTGCGGGGGGCAGCGGCGACTCCATCATGTGGCCCCTCAGTTTGCGAGACTATGGGAACCATTGTAGCGGACTTGGGACGCGTCGAGGCTACGAGACTATGGGAACCATTGTAGCGGACTTGGGACGCGTCGAGGCTACGAACGCCGCGGTGCATCGGATTGTTCTCGTTGGAAAGATAATGTCAACAGAAGAATGGTAGGATATAGGAATAGAAACGGTACTACACACTAACATGCAATCAACAAGGTTGGTGGTTTAGCTTCGATTGTGTCGAAGAATGGTAGGATATAGGAATAGAAACGGTACTACACACTAACATGCAATCAACAAGGTTGGTGGTTTAGCTTCGATTGTGTCTGGTACAATTCACCCGTAGCAACGCACGGACAGTTTTGTTAGTCTATACTAAAGTAAGGATTGATTCAGCGAATCAACGATACGTCATAATTTTGCAAAAAATACCCTTATATTTAATATAATCAACCCGTAGTCCGCTAAACGGCCCATCCTTTATCGTTTATCTTGAAATTAATCAACGGCCCGTCCTTTATCGTTTATCTTGAAATTAATCACCAACATATGGAGGACCTGCTTCTTCGAATCAATTAAGGAACTGATGTACAGTTCGATTGTAAAATTTTGTAACACAAACTCGAATCCGATCTTTATAATAAAATAAAGCCAATACCTCATATATGAATAGATAATATAGGTAGACATAGAGATAGAGATTATATACATATCTCTATCTCTATCTCTATCTAATCTCTATCTAATTATAAAGCAAGGATTGATTCAGCGGTACGTCATAAATTTACAATAAAGACCCTAAACTTTTATTAATTATCGAGTAACCCACAATTCTTTTATTAGATACTTTTTCAGAAAAACCATAGATCCCTGCCCCTATCGCTTCCTCCACCAGCGTCGTCCGTCGTCCCTTCCTAGGACTAAACAGACACGACCCTCCTCTGGCTATTCACGTGTGAATCGAAATCAAAATCAAAATCGGAAAAACCAAAAAGTGCTTCGGCCAGCCTCAATTAGGATAGAAAACGAACCCGAGCCAACAAGGACGAGATCAAATATATATAGAATATAAAAGAAAGAAAGAGAAAGAGGATCCAATAATTGTCTTGATCACAACAAAATCAAATAGCAATCGTAAGAACATGCAGAGGATCTAACAAGGACTGGAGCTGGCGCCGTTGTCGTAGAAGAGCTCGACGCTGCTGGCGGGGGTGTGCGTTCTCAACTGGCTGCAACTCCTCCAGAATCGACGGCGAGCCCCGCTGCTGATCTCCAAGGTGAGACGTGGAGCGATCGACGCCAACAAGGTGGTTCTGGTTCTTGGATTCGGTCGAGGCAGGTAACAAACAAGAAAAGATGCTTATTGCACGTTTGTGTTAAGGAGGGAGAAAGTGATGGCTTGGCACAGTGCCGGAGCTCAACGGCGGTGGCGGCAAGTAGCCAAGTCCTTCACCATCGCCACTTCTCATGGACGCAGTGGTGGATGACGGCGACGAGATCATCTATTCCCATCGGTCCTGCGATGGATTGGCAGAATGCAAGAGCTTTCAAAATGATGAACTAACAGCACAAAAGGTTGAGAAAAGCTATTGATGGGAGGAATTTGGCTCAGGATCGTCATGTTGTGTATATTTGGAGGAGAGAACGAGTTCGCTCCTTGCCAGGATAAAAGAAAGGTAATGAAGACTTTGAGCTGCAGGAAGTCGAGGGAGACCACCCAGGCCAACAGAGGACCTCGAGCTCCCGGTGAGCCACTCGGGTGTGACAGCTTCAGCATCATGCAACTCCGGCGGCCTTGCAGCTGCAGCATGCATTTGGGCAAAGCGGTAGGTGTTTCTGCAGCAATACAGAGGAGGCAAGCAGAGCTGCTGCTTGATGCTGTTGTGCTTGGCCGAGTCCGAGTGGAAAGAACGAAGTAGTAAGGATAGAGAAAGCAGCCGGCGGAGGAAACGAGGTGAAGAAGGGAGCTCCACGTCTGAACTCCAGGTACACGGGTCTCCGGAATCCTACTCTTGGCGGTCACAAAATCTTTATGAGGTTTTATCTTTAACTCAATGTCTCCACGTTATTTATTTATCATTGGTTTTCCGGTAATTGTTAATCAAGTGGACATAACATTATAACATTAATAGTTATGACTCTAAGAAAATGTGTTTCACGGCAGCAACAATTTTATGTATATGTTCTTAGTTTTTTCACATAATGGATATACATCTACAGATGGATATAAGCATCATAAGATTATGAGAGTTTCAGACTCCAAGCCTCAGAATTGATGAACACAAAAAAAAAGATAGAAAGCTAAAGACTAAGAAAAAAAATCAGAAAGACTAAGCTTCAAACTTCTTCTATGCCATTGCTTCCGACTTATTCGTTCATTGTATATCTTACAATGAACATGAGTTTTTTAGAAAAAAACACAGGGTGTCTAAATTATGTATATTATTTGCACTAGCAAAAACAACTGATAATATATCTATATACATTGTTTTAACCCGTAGCAACGCACGGGCATATTTGCTAGTAATTATAAAGCAAGGATTGTTTCTGCAGTACGTCGTAATTCTGTGAAAACCCCCCTAATATATATAGAAATCAATCCATAGTACATATATTCTGCCCTTTCTCCCTGTGGTCTTTGGAATCGAGTCAGAATCCGTTGTCTGTCGTATGTGTTAGAATCGATTCTGAATTAGAATTGGAATAAATCGGAGATGAAGAAGCGAAGAACATCTAAATAAAGCCCCCCGGCCTCGCGCTTGTGCCGTCAGGCAAAATGAGAAGGGGCAAATGCCCGAAAGCAATGCAGTGTGTCAGAGAGCGGCGGATCGGAGGTCGTCGATGTTCCGACAGAGAACAGCTGATGGCGACAAGGTGGTCGACGGCGTCAGATTGGACGAGTCGCGTGAGGTTTTGCAACCGTGGTAACCCCTCGAGCTATCCGGAGGCCAAGCAGTTCCAATCTTCGAGTTCCCAACCACTGAACGCTTCGTTGCTTCTCGAGGTCATCCGCAACAATGAGTAGTCCTCGACTTGTGGATTCACCTTGCTCCCACCGCGCACAAAATCTGCAAGTGAAGACTACAGAGAGAGAGACAAAAAAAAATCTCCACATCTATCGGTGTTTCATTATTAAAAAACATCTTGTTTGGATGGCAGGTTTTAGAGTGAAAACACCGGTAAATTACACTTCCTAATTATTTTCCACCAGTGAAGGAAAAACTCTGTTTGGATTCACGGTTTGCAGACTAAAATTACAGACGGTTTGACCTAATACCAGTGTAAAAAAACAATTGTGTCCGGAGGTCTGGAAAATAAAACGACAACAGTCGGGCCATCCTCTTCCGTGCGAGACGCCGCATCTGCTCGCCCCTCACCCCTCACGCCGCCGCCGCCGCTCACTGCTCCCCCGCACCCACGGGCCACGGCCATGCCCGTGCACTTGCCAGGCGTTGCCCTCCCCACGCCGTGACCGCCGAGATGCACGCCGCCATGCGCTTGCTTGGAGCTACTCCTCCATGCCGCAGCTGTCAGATGCTTGCCGTCGTCATACTTCTCTTCCTCCATGCCGGCGACTGCGTGTGCGGCGAGCTCCCCTCATAGTTTTTCCTTCGCACGGGCTCCGCCATCATGAGCTCCCTCACGCCGCAGCCATCTCCGGCCGTTGCTCTGCCTGTTTACTGCTGCCTCGCTAGTGCTCGCCTGCTACTATGGATCTGCCGGTGCAGCTTGAATTAGGCGGCTGCGAGTTTGATTGTGGTGATTCCTCGTGTGATTTGTCGAGTCCGAGCCTCCGAGGTTACAATTGCAGCTTGCAGTAACAGGTCTGCCATCGATTCCATCCCGTGTATCTATCTCCCATGGTGCAATTGCTGGTGGAGCTGTCAATCGCACCGGCTGCTGCCTGTGTCTTTGTAGAATATTCAGCCAAACGGATATTTTACAAAGGAAATAAGTTACAGAGGTATTCTTGTGCACAAGGTATTACAACCGGAAGCTAATTACCGGTGAATAAAGTTACAAAGCTGCCAAACAAGGCCCTATCGGTGTCTACTGAAAAAATCACATAAATTGAAGGGCGCTCGAGTTCGAGGGCAAGCAAACTTGGAGTTGGAATATTTCCCTTGCGCGAAATAGCACGGGAGGGGCCTGGAGTCAGTGGCAAGATTGGTTGCAGGGATATCTTGGTTTCACCGTCAGCGGTGGAATGTAGCCAGAGAAGCTGTTGTCCAGCAGCTTGCTGCTTTGTGTCTTTAGCGGTGGAGGACAGGAACAGAGAGGATGGAGAGAGATAGAGGAGAGGCTGCTCAGTCGACGGAAACAAGAAACATCCAAAGAGATAGAGAGCTGCAGCAGAGAGGGAAAGGTGTTGAGGTCGGGCACGCCAACGAGCCACACGTCAGAAAACTTCTGCAACCGTCGGCACATGGGGAAGGAGCAGAACACACACACAAAAAAAAGCGGTGCCGACCAGGGGGTTTATTGTGATTCAATTTATAGACCATCCTTATAAATTAGAGGCTTATATTCTCATGTTATCCAAATCCAAAAATCTGATGGTTATTTCTTTCGATCGACAATACATGGACCATATATCTAGACTATTTGTTGGGATAGAAGATACTATTTAACCTCTGCCTAATAATACTAAAACAACAATTAATTCAACGACGCGTTGTAATTTTATAAAAAAAATCTTCTAATATTTATAAAAATCAGCCCAGCATCTTTTAGTATGTTATATATTTTTTTAAAAAACTATAATGTATTATCTAAGAACACAAAGTAAGTCCTCTTCTCTCGCCGTTCCGTATCACTACATGCACCCCTTCTTTTCACTTTGCTTGCATCCCACTTCCCGCCGTCGTTCCAAAACATGACTCTACCGAGAATATCTCATTTTATCATGATCCTAACACGTAGAATAGGTGGCGTACATCTCTTATGTGTTTTCGCTCGCGAAATTCCTTTTACTCGTAGAAACACATAGACATTAATCTACACGCAGTGCATCATCTCCTCTCGTCGTCGCGCACTACCGCACGCACCTCTTCATCTTCTCATGTTGCTCACATACCTGTCGTGTGGGCTCGCCGTCCTTTCGGATGTAACGTCTACCGAGAGCTCCCACTCGCCTTCGCTTACAAAGTCCTCTTTTCCTGTAGCAATGCACTGGTATTAATCAACCCACAATACTGAGCTCGTCTCGATGTTCACATCGCAACACACACCCGTTCGTTGTCTCACATCACGCGCATCTCCATTGTCAATCTGTTGTTATTTCCGGACGTAATGTCTACTGAGGATCTCTCTTTTGTCGTGCTTATCATCGGATACGGAATCAGTGACGTCCATAGCTCACACGCGACTTCGCTAATGAGTCTCTTTCATTCGTAGCAACGCACGAGCATATTTTCTATTCTTTACCTAATTATAAAACAAGGATTGTTTCCACGGTACGTCATAATTTTGCAGAAAACCCCCTAACATTTATTAAATTTTACATGCTGCCCCTCCACTGTAAAGGATTGCATCTGCCGTTATTCTGTTTGAGTTCAATTCGAATTGTACTTCATGTATACATATGCAATTCAAATATTAGAGATAAAATACGATATCTTATGCCTGAGCAACCCAATATATATCAAACTCCAAGCTTCATCGAGATCAACTTGGATGACCCGCTTGCTCCTCCGGCCCTCTGCGCTAAGCTTCGTCGTGAGATCATCTACTCCAGCTGCCCGACCACATGTGCCTCGATGGCCAGTGTGCCTCAAACGTGTAGTGCAGACAAATATCCACACCCACCTTGACGACCAAATTGAACCGTCCAACTGTGCCCTTGTCGACCAGGACATGGCCATGTTAGGCAGGCTCGGGCACAAGGATGAATAGAGGCTCAATGGCCATGGCCATGACGATGTGGGCGCCATCCGGAAGCTCATCCAGCTGCCGTTGCAACACCCCAAGCTGCTATAGACGTCTGACATCAAACATCAAGCAGCAGATGCCTCGCCTAGCACCGGGAATTGAAGACGCCGTTGGCGAGCGTCATCACCTAGGAACCCATTGCCCAGACACATCCTCGGTCGCAACTGTGTTACTGGTGCCAATGGCCCTCTTGGTGATGCTGGCGCTGGCGCTACTGATGCAGAGACGGTGGCGCGAGCCCGCGGTACCGAAGGAGGGGTCCGGCGCCTTACGCATCCAATGGACAAGGAGTCCAAGCTGGTGGAGCGAGAACCCATGCTGTCTAAATTGAGTTGTTCCTAGCATGCTGGAGGCTGGAGGTCACGGAGGTTCCCAAGGAGCCGGAGTCCCCGCCGTTGGTGGTCATGGCTCTAGGTCATGTGCCCGCCCTGGCGTTGCCCTCCGTGCCCGACCCTGTGCTGCTGTCGCCGCCTCCCTGTCCCAGCCTTGTCACAAAGGTACGCCTTCAGCCCTGCCGCCCTGGTTCCTCCCCTCCAATGAAATTATCTCCGATGATTCGTGATGCCTATGTAATTTCTTACATACATCCACAATTCTTGAATTTTTAGTTTCCAAACTAGGCTACAAGCAGTGAGTATGGCAATTAAGAGAGCGCCAATATCATAACCGGTTACCTCATTTACTCCATACAAGTAGTAGCTAAAAATGATTGATGGCGTTGCTAGCGCCCGAACGGAGGAAAAAAATCGGACGGTGGGGCCCACAATTTTGCAACATCAAAAAAAGTTATCCGCAACATCAAAAAATTAACATTTGCAACACAAAAAAACAAACAACACAAAAAAACAGAGGGAAAAAAAAGAGGGCGACGTGGCGCAACCAGAACCAAGTATTCCTCACCAACGTACTGTAGCATGAAAAAAATCCCACCGCAACATGGTTATGATGTTGCATGCAACATGTAAAATATTGCAACATCCAAAAATAACATATGCAACATCAAGAAATAGTATCTGCAACATGAATAGTCAACGTCTGCAACATTAAAACAACGTCTCACAGCACTCAGCCACGCACGGCGGCAGACGAAAAAATTCGAATGGAAATGCAACATCCGGATGAAACACTTGCAACATGCATGTGAAACATATGCAACATCGCAACATCCTAGATCTATTTTTGTAACATTTATATCAAACAGTTGCAACATTCATCTGGACCATCCGAAACACGTGAGACATTCTGTTGCAACATGAAGTGCGAAACCCTAGAACATTCCAGATCTAATTTTGCAACATTCACATCAAACGCTTGCAACGTTCTTCTGGAACATCCGAAACAAGTGAAACATACTCATGCAACATGGAGGAAATCCTACCAAAAATGGAGATCGGGATGAAGAAGGAAGAGGAGGAGGCTGCCGCCGGCGCCGCGGCCACGGCATCAACTTCCTGGACACGCACCCGGACTTGACCTCCTGGACACGCACGCCGCGGTGCAGGCAGGTGACGGCGACGCGGGCGTCCTGCACGGCGACGGAGAGGAGCCCGCCGACGCAGCGCGCGAACGAGTCCTGCACCGCCGCCTCGTCCGCGACGAACGAGAAGGTCCCGCCGGTGGCCTCCGCGACGGCGTGCATCGCTGCCGCGTCGTGGCTGGCGCCGAACCCGAACGTGTGGATCGGCGCGGGCCGGCGGCCGCCGCCGCCGTGCGCCGCCGCGAGAAACGAAGGCGGCACGAGGTCCGTGTAGCTCTTGCTCTTACCGGCGCCGACGGACGGGTCTTGTCCATCGGAGAGGAGGATGACGTCGGCGACGGCGTTCCGGTGGCGGCGGCCGGCGAGGACCTCGGCGCCAACGCGGAGGCCGTCGCCGATGTTGGTGCCGCTGCGGCTGGTGTCGAGGGCCTCCACGGCGCGCCTCGCCGCGGCCTTCCCGGCCTCCATCATGCGGGCGAGCGGGGTCCGGCGGTTCGCGCGGGCGGAGAAGGCGACGACGGAGAGGCGGTCGTTGGGGCCGAGCTGGTCGACGACGAAGAGCACGGCGCGCTTGAGGAGCCGACGGCGACGTGGATTGGGGAGCGGACACGTCAGGGATTGGGAATGGGCAGAGCGGTGCGAAAATGGTAGGACGGAGCGTCCGAGGACGCCTGATTCCAAGCATTACCGAATGATTGATCTCTCTCATTTCTTGCACTCCAACATCAACAACTAAATCCCAATCAATAAAAATGTTACAGTATACCTACGTTAGTTCATAATGTCCTCTTCACCCGTAGCAACGCACGGGCATTTGTGCTAGTCTAATTATAAAGTAAGGATTGATTCAGCGGTACGTCATAATTTTATAAAAAGACCCTTAAAATTTTATAGAATTAACCCTACCTTCTGTAATTGGTCCATCCCTAACCGCTCCCTAACCGCAAATAGACACCGACACGGTTTCCTGGCCAACTTCTTCCCGGCTTTTGCCCTCGCCGGCGCTCGATTTATTACGCCACAACGTCAACTTTCGTCAACTTTCCCACTCAAATTTGTAACGCACGCGTCAGATCGCATCCATCCTGATCCCGGTGTGTCCTGCCGGGGACAACGCTTGCCACTCTGCCGGTGTGTTGATTAAAAAGTAATTCGGATTAGACTGGGTGCGTGCGGCTTTCAGTATTGAGTTTAGGCCAAAAACTTTATACGCTGTAAATATATGTTTGGAAGGTATTCATGATTAAATAAAGTCTTGTTATCAAATATTTATATACATCCTTGTTCGGTTAAATGGAAACCGAGGTAGCATAGAATTGCCACGCTAAAGAGAATACATGCAACCATGCGTGATTTTTTGTGCTCTCTTTTAATTATTTAAAATTTCTATCTCTATTAATATTAAATCAATGATTAATTCAACGGTACGTCATAATTTTACGAAACCTCTTAATATTTATAGAAAATAACCTGCTATATCCTTTAATATATTGTATTTTTTGGAAAAAACCCCATAATGTATCGTCTGTCACGTAGTATGTCGTCTTCTCTCACCGTCCTGTATCATTGCGTGCATCCCATCATCTTCTCACGCTTGCATATATGCTCTCATCGTCCTTCCCAAACACGATGTTTACCGAGGATATTTCCTTTTGTCATGCTTCTAACTTGTAGTGGCTCATCTTCTCTCGTCGTCCCACACCGCCACGTGCACCTCCTTTGTCTTCTCATGTTGCTTGCAACTCCGTTGTCGTTTCCAGGCGCAACATATACCAAAGATTTCTCATTTGTCCTCCTCATTGGACGTGGAATCGGTCGGAGGGTGTGTGTGCGCGTATGGACATTTATCTAACCGTGGTACCTTATCACCTCTCGTCTTCCTGCACCGTCACACGCATCCCTTCATCTTTACACGTTGCACACATCGCTGCCGTGTTGACTCATCGTCCTTCCGAACATAATGTCTACTGATGATCTCTCTTCGTCGTGTTTCTCATCGATGCGGAATTAGCGTCATCCATAGCTCCCACTCTGCGTCACTTACGAAGTCCCCTTCACCCATTGCAGTGCACTGGTATTAATCAACACACAATTCTTCATCTCATATCGATGTCTTGCATCGCCGCACACACCCCTTCATCGTCTCACATCATTCGTATCTCCATCATCGACCCACTGTCATTTTCGGGCGTAGTATCTGCTAAGGATCTCTTCTTGGTTATGCTTCGTATCTAGAATAAATATGGTGTCTATGGCTCCCACTCGCTTTCACTACTGAAGTCTTTTTCACCTGTAGCAACGCACGGGTATATTTTCTAGTCTAATTATAAAGTAAGGATTGGTTCAGCGATACGTCATAATTTTGCTAATAAGTCCCTATTATTTTCTTGAATCAACCCACCATCTATTAAAGATGTCGCTGTAGTTTTAGCAAAAAGCTCCCTGGCGTTTCATTTAATAATCGAATAGAACCGACGTCTTTCGTCCACGCGCCCCACCGTTCGCTGCCCGATCTGATGCGGGCGTGCCGCCGTAATATAACGACCACGGTCAGTTCCAGGAACACCTCCCTCATCGACAAGGCCATCATGGCAGCGGCCAATCTCATGAAGGGAGTGGGCTGAAGCTTTGCTGAGGGCACTCTTTCTTACGGTGAGGTGACGAGCCTCCTCGATTCTGAAGAGAAGACCGCAGGGCCGCGACGATGGCCATGTGAAGCATGACTGCGACTGCGACTCTGCGAGATCATGCCCGTGCCTCCGCGGATGCCGAACACAGGGGCGCTACGAACCGCACCATCACCAGCCACGCGACGAAGCACGCACAGACCTGCTGTGTGCTGTCCTCCAGGGCCTAGGGCCAATATTACCTTCATCCTGCTGCAGGCTCTTTTCACACTGCCCCTTCGTAGTGCACAGGTTGTAGCCTCTTCAGCAGTGGAGGCATAGGCGGTCCATCGGCATCGGGAGCAGCCGCGGTGATGGAGCCGCTGCTCTATCTGCACGGGCAGGCAGCCGGCGAGCGTGGGCACAACCAGCTGGAGCACGCCGGGTTCCATTCCTCGACTCCTCGTCTACGAAGAAGAGGTACCGGAACAGAGGTAATTTAGAGATGCACATATGGTTGAAACTCAGAGCAAGGATGCACAAATGCGACATGAAGTTTGTGAGGGAGGGAGCAAGGCTGCAGGCAGAATTGGTAGTGCAAACAAGCAATTCATGTTTGTTAGTTGTTTCTTGCAGATGGGCAAGAAAAAGATCTACGAGGAGATGGTGAATGATTCGTTGTGTTGCATATGCTTGGTACATCGAAATGATTTTGAAGCAGCAATTGAGATGTGTATAATTGGGTCCATATGATTTCTTCTTATAAGTCAAGATTTATCCCATTAGACTTCTCCTAAATCTAACTTTCAGATTTGATCATGGACGATGCACAGAATGCTTAAAGGTGCTTAAGTATGGTACCATTATTTCTTTGTATTTAGCGAAGCTACACCATCTGTGTGATTGATTGGCATGCTCCAAGGCTTGAACATGATTGGGGAGGGCTATGGGCATCAATTATCTACTCACACCATGTGAACTTTAACCGGCTTTTGTGTTGTTTAGTGCACATAAAAAGTTAGATTGTGTGGTAAATCTATTTTTGTGTGAATTTTGGGTGAATTCGATGAAGCATCGACTGATTATGCATAGTGATGCAAGAAGTATCCCAAATTCTGGCAGATGTTGTGTTTTGTTGCCAAGGAGGGGAGGCAAGCTGCAAGGGGAGCTCAACAACTGCATGTAATGGCAATGGATTTCAACAGCGTGGCAAAACATTTGGTACCGGTGTAGATGAATAATGTATCGATCATTATAGCATGACGAATGATTTATTTCTTGAAAATAATTTCATAATACTGTGGAAGGTGCTCGGAGTAGTTAGCTATGACAGGCGGAATGTAAACTAAAGTATTCAATTGTTTGTGCTAAAAATCAGCTGCTTATCCGGTTCATCCGCCAAATTTTGTCATGTTCTATCGTTCATGTGCTATAGATGTTTGTAGTGATATTAGTTACATAATTGATATATACTAGCAGTTCGGCCCCGCGCATTGCCGCGGGAAGGCGGGAAGAGATCAATCTATCTATGTCAACAACAATGAAATATTTTAAAGCAGCATACTTCTCTATATTAAATGATTCAATGAAATACAGAAAGTACTTCATATACCGGAATGAAAATGTAACCTTGTAACAAACGTTGAGCCAATTTTATAATTGTGCTCCAGTTCAATGAATCAGGTGGGGAATGCTTTTCCCCTCGTTGACCTGTAAAAAGAACGTAATATTGTGCTTCCATGTCATCAAACACTGAAAATATTGCGAAAAGGCTAGACGTATACTTATTCTGAAAACTTCTACATATCAGCACATTGTTTGGATCTAAATCTAATATAAACAGAACATATGTTGAGGTCTTCCTATGATGACAATCAGAGCTGAAAATGGTGCACGGCTGCACGCTGAAAATAGCAAAAGCACTCCCATGGAACCTTATTTGTGCTATGCAGCCTAATCCATGGGACATCTGAATGTGCAGATAATAAAACAAAGGAGCTGCTACCTGATACAGCGAACACCTACCTCACCCTCAACAATGAACACCTGCCTCTTTGTTCTGATAGCTAACTACTCCGCTCAATCACTTCAGCAATTTATAGTAGTAGCCAATCAGAGAGTGTGATATGACTAATAAGGGCACTATTACTGCATGTCCAGTCCATCAGTTGAATGCATCTTAGCCAAACTCATTTAAGCTGGCATGGCAAGCTGCAGGAACAAATTAACTCTGAAACCCAAGATATGTATATGTATCCATATAAAGCACTCAACGATGCAGGCTGCTCGTGTACCACGATTTTTTCTGCGACATACAGCCTCACCAGCTACTGCATTTCTGACGGCAGCGGCAGCACACACCTCCACTGCTACCACCGTACCACGGCACCACCATTCCTACCTTCTCCCCTAATGAGCGCCATGGGCTCCTAGGGAAGCCAAACCGGGCTAAGCGAGGAGGGGCTGCAATGACCAGCGGGAGGTGTTACGCGTAAGAGCGAGAGGTTGCTGACAGAAAGGGAAGAAGAGGCTTCCTTTTTCTACAACTACACCGATGGAATTCATCGGGACAGACCTAGAAGTATCTAAGTGGCAGAGCTAGCAACAGATGGATGTTTCCACCTGAGAGATCGTGCGGCTGCAATTGGATGGAGACGTGGCCGCATGAGGGAGCGAATTTGGTATACGAAAACAAAGAAAATGGTAGATACCCTCAATCCATATTTCTTAATATTTGTTGCCTATATTTCATTTGTCATAATCGTGTGAACTAACACATGAACATGTAAATGCCGTGGCAAGTCAATATGAAAATTGATGAATTCACACCTTTTTTAATAGTATTTGACCCGTTGCAACGCACGGGCACATTTGCTAGTATTATATATCTCTACCTAATTATAAAGCAAGGATTGATTCAGCGATACGTCATAATTTTATAAAAAACCCTTAAAATTTTAAAAAAATATTAACCTCACTTTTTATAATTGGTCCGTCCCTAATCAGAATTAGACACCGACACGGTTTCCCCGTCAACTTCCCGGATTCTGCCCTCGCCGGCCCTCGATTTATTTTTTTTTAGATAATGGAATTTAATCCAGCCTTGACCCAAAGGGCTACAGCCACTTATTACAACGTTGCAGCACTTCCGTCTGCTCACTTACAAGGAAAAAACACACCATACAGTTCGAAGATAATTAGCATTCAATCCTATTGCTAAATCTCCAGCCATGATGTGAGAAGAAACGCATTGTCAATGCCTCCAAAGCTTGACATGCCTCCTTTATTGCTTGACTGTCCTGATCACGCCGTTGTAACTGCGCCCAAAACCGTAGCCAGTACGTCCCTCTGAACAAAACCTGCAGGTAAGTTTTCATTGGAGTTTTGTCAAAAACAATGTCATTCCTACTAAGCCAGATTGCCCAACATAATGCAGAAGCCCCAACAAGTAGTTGACTCCTCAATTTTCTATCCATCCCTACAAGCCAATTATTAAATAAATAATTAAAACTATAAGGAGTATGTAAATTAAAAGCAATCTGTACGGCTCTCCATAGGAACTTTGCCATATGACAGTCAAAAAAGAGGTGTTGAATTGTTTCTTCTCTGGAACAGAAAGCACACCGTTTGCTACCATTCCAGTTTCTTCTAACTAGATTATCCTTTGTTAATATCACCCCTTTTTTTAAATACCATAAGAATATTTTAATCTTTAAAGGAAGTTTAAGTCTCCAAATCACAGTGTTTCGTTGAATATTGTTATTGTTGATGATGGCCATATACATTGAATTAACTGTAAACAAACCAGACTGAGTAAGATTCCACCGGAATTTGTCACTAAAATTATTCAACTGAATATGGCTAATTCGACGTACTATATCATACCATGAGTTCAAAAGTGGACCTACTAATGATCTTCTAAAAGACACATTAAGAGGAATCCTAGAAAAAACCATGGCTACAGTATCATGCTTTTTCCTTGCTATCTGATATAAGGATGGATATTGTTGTTTCAAAGTGAAGTTACCTAACCATTTGTCCTCCCAGAATCTGATCTGATTTCCATCATTCAGCTGGAAGGTTCCAAAATTAGTAAAGGTTTCTTTCACCTTCATCAGTCCTGACCAGAAGTGAGAATCACCTGGTTTTTTTCTACCTGTGTAATAGTTTGATTTTGCAAATATTTATTTCGTATCAGTTGCTGCCACATACCATCCTCGTTAACTAGCTTGAAAAGCCACTTACTTAAAAGACACTGATTATGTACTTCCAAATTTTTAATCCCTAACCCGCCGAGTTCTTTGGGCTGACACAAAATAGTCCATCGGGCAAGTCTATATTTTCTCTTATGTTCATCAGACTGCCAAAAAAATCTCGACCTATAATAATCTAACCTTTGTAGTACCCCCTTTGGGACTTCAAAAAACGATAGCATAAATACTGCTAAACTAGATAAGACTGAGTTAATTAAAACCAGTCGCCCTCCAACTGACATATGCTTTCCTTTCCAACTGCTCAATTTTCTCTCAAATTTATCCTCTATCGCTTTCCAATCGGAGTTACTAAGCTTCCGATATTGCATCGGAATGCCAAGGTATCTAAACGGGTATACCCCAGAATGACATCCAAACAGTTGAGCATATTGTTGTTCACACTCCTTGGCCCGACCAAAACAAAATAATTCACTTTTATGAAAATTTATTTTGAGACCCGATAACTGCTCGAATGCACATAACAGAAGCTTCATATTTACAGCCTTAGACAGATCATGATCCATAAACAGAATTGTATCATCCGCATATTGTAAAATAGAAAGACCTCCATTAACTAAATGTGGCACAACCCCCGATATCTGGCCATCCTCCTTTGCTCTGTTTATAATAATGGCTAGCATATCAACAACAATATTAAAGAGGATGGGTGATAGCGGATCCCCCTGTCTAAGCCCTATCCAGGTTTGAAAATTTTGTCCCACTTGATCATTTATCTTGATTCCTACATGGCCATGCTGAGTAAAAGCCTCAGTCCACCGACGCCATGTTTGGGAGAATCCCTTCATTCTCAGCGTCTGTTGTAAAAACGACCATCTCACTTTGTCATACGCTTTCTCAAAATCGATCTTGAAAATAACCCCATCCTGATTCTTCCTATGTAGCTCATGTATAGTCTCATGTAACACTACCACCCCTTCCATAATATTCCTTCCCGGCAAGAAAGCTGTCTGAGTCGGACTAATGACCTTTTGAGCCACTTGCGTTATTCTATTTGTTGCTACCTTTGTGAAAATTTTGAAACTCACATTTAGCAGACATATAGGCCTATATTGTTGTACTTTGATCGCCTCATTGCACTTCGGTAGTAAAATAATTGTGCCAAAGTTCAGACTATACAAAGGCAGACTTCCTTCATGAAATTCATGAAACATAGACATCAGATCTTCTTTTATCACATCCCAGAATGCCTGATAGAATTCTATGGGGAATCCATCTGGGCCTGGGGCTTTATTATGTTCCATTTGAAAAATTGCTTCTTTTACTTCCTGTTCCGAGAATCTGGATGTTAAAATCTCATTTTCAATTGCGGACACCTGAGGGATATCATTAATCAGCGACTCATCAAGCTGAAAATTATTCTCCTCCGGAGGTCCGAATAAACCTTGGTAATAAGTGGTAATATAACTTTTTAATTCGTCATCACCACGTATTAATCGGTCCCCATCCTGCAACTGATAAATCCTTGTTTTCCTATGTCTGCCATTTGCTATCAGCTGAAAATATTTAGTATTAGAGTCACCCTCAAGTAACTCCTTCACTTTGGCCCTTTGATACCATTTAACCTCCTCTTCTCGTAGCAGTTCTGCTAACCTATTCTGAAGGCAGTGTTTTAAATCAATTTCCTGAGGAGACAGGAGATTAGATTCCGCCTTTTTATCTAGAATATTCAGCTTATCTAGCAATTGTTTCTTCTCTTTTTTATATATCCCACTTGTATTTTTAGCCCAGCCTCGTAAATGTTGGCGTACCCTCCGGGTTTTCGACTGCCATCGTTTCATTGGTGTATTTCCAGTATTCTCCTAAGTCCAGATGTTTTTAATCATATCACCGAAACCATCTCGGAGCAACCAGCCTAGTTCAAATTTGAAGACAGGTTGGATATTGCCCGATAACGATTCACCAGTGTTCAGGAGTAGGGGTGTGTGATCAGATATATCCCGTGAGAGTGCTACAACCGAGGAGAGAGGGAATTTTTCTTCCCATTCCGTTGTTATCAAAATCCGGTCCAATTTCTCATACGTGGGTGTCTGAAGTGTATTTGCCCATGTGTATTGTCTACCAGACATTTCCAATTCTCTTAGATCTAGACCATCAATAACGGCATTAAAAAGGAAAGGCCACCGATGGTCAAAGTTATCATTATTTTTCTCATCTGGGCTACGTAAGATATTAAAATCACCGCCCATAAGAATTGGTAACGACTCATGACTACACATAGAAGCCAATTCAGATAGAAAACTCTCTTTGTACTCCCCCTGTGTTGGGCCATAAACCGCTACTAACGCCCACTTGAAGCTATCAGATTTGTTGCACAAGTGGAATTTTACATAATACTCCCCCTCGTCTATTGCCCCAATATGGAAAATATCTAAATCTATTCCAAGTAATATGCCTCCCGATCTACCTTTTGGTTCCTTACTGTGCCAAATGTAATTCTTTCCACCACAAATATTTCTCAGGAAAGGATCGGAAAAATTCCTCCGTCCTGATTCCAAAACGGCAATGAAGCTAAGACTCTGCTCCTTTGTTAGTTCAGACAAAAATCTATGTTTTTTCGGGTCTTTGAGCTCGTTACTGTTCCAAAAAACACCCTTCATTTAGACTTCTTTTTAACTTTTTTATTCGGTGTGGATTTCTTTTTCCTGATCTTTCTGGATGTAGGTGTGTCCTGAGCCAAAGACCTGGTGGTATGATCCATTAGATCACCACTAGGATCCATCACCTCATCCATAATCTCTCCACACAAATTATTTAAAATAAAACTATCAATCTCCTGCTCATCGTCTAGTTTTTTACTTTCTTTATCAAAAATTTCCTCTATTTTGTCCCTACCCGGTGGATCAAAAAGCCTATTCTCTTCTACTAATTTTAGTAATTGAGCTGACTGCATGGCCCTAAAATTATTCTCTCCCAAGGAAACGCCTATGCTATCTAAATTTGAAACTATAGACTCCTCAGAAAAATGTAAGAAAGAGAGGTTTTTGTTTTCACCTGAATCCGAAGCTGATGCCCCCGCCTTGCGTTTCATAGCCAGCTCCAAAGAATCCTCTCCCGTAGATGCAGCCCGGCGTTTACTACGCCGATGACTAGCCTCCAGTGTCTCCGGGATAGCAGCAAGTGCAGCTTCATCCTCCCCTAACCCCTGCCGGTCCAGCATATCGAACTCTTGCCGCTGCTGCCCTATCTGGTCCCCAACCAAGGCCAAACCTGCTGCTGTACCATTCTTGTTTTGCTCATCAGGAACCTCCTCTTCCTGCGCTTCTTTTTGCTGTGAGGAACCAGACCCCGACGCCGGTTTTGTTGGTGGCGTTTGGTCCTGCTCCCCAGCAGATTTGTAACCGGGTCCTTTCCCATTATCCCTAGCCACATCATCATCTTCTTTCCTCCCGTTGTCACCAGCATCAGTATCAGTATCCATAGGAACAGGATTTTTCTCATTGACATTTGCTTCCACCCATAATTGTAAACCGCACAAAGCTTCCCCAATGACCACATCCACATATTGTGGTATGATAGTAGGGTCTAGAACAGAAACCTTAACACGACATCTGTTGTATTTTCTAGTAAAAGCCATATCCACATCTCTCGTCACTCCCAAGATAGAACCAACTGCCCAAAGCACCTCATATTCTCTCAAATCATCGGGTATTCCAGTGAATTGCACCCATATTTGTGGCAGCAAATACTTTATCTCACCCCCTCCTATCTCCTCAATTTTCAGGGTTATACCGGGAAACTTTGTGTGCAACATACCCCACTCTATCATTCTCTGTAATTCAGCTTTGTTGGGAAACACCGTCCTGAAAGTATTTTCAGCAACCTCCTGGACCGCCCACTTCCACAGCCCTGGGATCAAACGTTCCAACTCAGATGTCACATTAGCAGCCGTTAATTTACCCCCATCTACCCGAATCACTGCAGACTTTGAGTCACCTTTCTGCTTGCGATTATCTGGTGCCGGGATGTAATAAAACCCTAGGCCATCCACCGCATAACCACAAGTTGCTGCCAAAGATTTTTCTGCACGAAACCGAGGACAGCGAAATTTTGAGTGGTCCTTCTTGTCACATATCTCACAAAACACAACAGCAACGCAATCAACCATCGTATGCCCTTTCGTATAGCAACGATAGCAATATGGCTGCTTGTTCGTCGATCTCATAGCCCCAGCAGCCGAAGATTCAGGAACCTCCGGCTTACCATTCTTGTTCGATATTGCCTGTACCTTGTCGTCCTTGGCTTCTCCTGGCTTGGCTTGCTCTTTTCCTTTGGCTTGCACCTCCCCTCCCCCTTGCATCATCGAGAAGGCTTGCTGTAGCAGCCGAGCCGCCTGCGCTGCCTGATCAGAAGACGATGATGCAAACATCTGCTGAAGAGTTGTCATTGCTTGCGCTGCAGCCTCAGACCCCCCCGGCATCATCGAAGGTGACTGCCCGGCCATGTTCCCCTGCAGCGTTTTGCCAGTTGCTGGTGCAGTAGAGCTTGGCACCGACGGGGGTGTTGCAGTGTTGGCAGGAGCAGACGTTGGCGATGTGTGATGCCCACCACGACCCGTCCTACCACCACCAAACGGTCGGCGGCCGCCATTGTAGCCGCCAAAACAACCTCCTGGATCCCGGCCGCCACCCATCATGTGTCGACCCCCGTATCCACCGCCACGGCCGCCGTAACCGCCATAGCCAGGATGAAAGCTTCCTCCTTGGTAGCCGCCCCGCCCAAACATCCCGCTCTGCCCATAGCCTCCTCTCCCCTGAGCTCCACCTCTGCCTCCGTTCTCCATGGACTCTCGCGCAACTTCGGCAAACGATCGTCCAGGTGAGTTCGCGACGGCGGTGTGCGGCGCCCTAGGGTTTGGTCGTCCTGTGCCGGTACGAGAGAAAAGCGAAACAAGGCCGAGGGTAGGCCTATATGGCACCCTTGAGCAGAAACTTCTTCGGTTTGGGCCAGGTTTGTTTGTTGGGCTTGGAGTCGGCCCATCATATTTTGAACGGCATCCATATTTTGAATACACCGGTGAAGCCGCTCCCAGGTACGATTTTTTCGGATCCACCAGCGAACCTTTCGTCACCGACGCCGGCGACCTCGCCGGCGCGGAAAACATGATCGCGGCATTTTGACAATGTTTTGAGACAGAATGAGATGAAGGTGTGCGATGGATTACCTTTGCTCCTGCCAAGGCATCACCAAACGTAATCGGCGGTGACACCCGAGGCGCCGGCAGCCGCCCTCGCCATGGCTAGTAGCGATCAGCAATCGCCGCGACGATCTTGTTTGCCCACTCTCCTTCGCCTTGTTTCCTTCTTGCCGGGCTCACTCGCAATTCTTTCTCAGCCTGGTAGACTTGAGGAATGGAGAAACCCGCCTCTTGAGCTCTGGCCAAGAACTCCGGCGTACCAATGGATGTCACTGATCCCGGAGTTCCCACTGACTGCCTATCATCTTCCATCTCAGGCTCAGAATCATCATCGTGTAATGCCCAAAATCTCCCTTTGACCTCCTCCACTCCATGGACAACCTTCGTCGGCCTCGCCGCGGATGCCTGGATCAGCTCTGCCTCGCGATGCAACTGTTCTCCGGCGAGAATGCGATCTTCCTCCGAGAAGAACCTGGCTCCGTCGTCGTCCGGATCACACCGGATCACCGGCGCCAACGTCAGCCGACGAACCCGTAGTCTCCTCATCGCCGCATAAGGCCCCGTTTGTTTTTTTCTTATCCCCACCCTCGATTTATTACGTGTCACAATATCAACTTTCCGACTCAGATTTATCACGCACGCATCGATGGCCTCCATCCTGGTGTGTCCTACCGGGGACAGCGCCGGCCACCCAAGGATTTAACACTGCATGCATGTATGGCTCAATTAAAAAGTGATTTCGATAAGACCGGGTGCGTGCAGGTTTTAGTATTGAGTTTGGGCCAAAAACTTTGTACGTTGTAAATATATGATCGGAAGGTATTCATTATTAAACAAAGTCTTGTTATCAAATATTTATATACATCCTTGTTCCATTAAATGGAATCCGAGATAGTATAGAATTGCCACGCCAAAGAGAATATATGCAAACATGCGTGATTTTTGTGCTCGCTCTTTTAACTGTTTAAAATTTCTATCTCTATCTAATAATAAAGCAATGGCTGATTCAACGGTACTCAATAATTTTACAAAATTCACCTAATATTTATAAAAATCAATCCGCTATCTTTTAATATGTTATATTTTTTTTAAAAAACCCAGTGCGTGTACATTACCCGCTATCTCTCACGAAGTCTCGTTACCCTCGTACCAACGCATGTACATTTACCTAACCGTGGTACCTTATCACCTCTCGTTGTCCTGCACCGATGCACGCATCCCTTCATCTTCACACAGTGCTCACATCGCTGCCGTGTTGACTCATCGTCCTTCCGAACATAATGTCCACCAATGATCTCTCTTTGTTGTGCTCCTCATCGATGCGGAATTGCGACATCCATGGCTCCCACTTGTCGTCGCTTACGAAGTCCCCTTCACCCGTTGCAGTGCACTGGTATTAATCAACCCACAACCCTTCATCTCATCTCGCTGTCTTACATCACCACACACACACCCCGTTCATAATCTCTCATCATTTGTATCCCCGGTCGTCGACCCACTATCATTTTCGGACGTAGTGTCTGCTAAGGATCTCTCATTTATTATGCTTCGCATCGGATGTAGAATTGGTGGCGTCTATGGCTCCCACTTACTTTCGCTAATGAAGTTTTTTTCACCTGTAGCAAAGTACGGGCACATTTGCTAGTATTATAATAAAGCAAGGATTGCTTCCACGGTACGTCATAATTTTACAAGAACCTCCCCTAATATTTATAAAAATTAACCCACGGTCCTTTTCTTAAATTCTGCCTTTGGTACGTCGTCTGTGTCAACTCTCGTCCGTTGTTTTCTCCGTATCTGTATCCTATACGCTGGACAATAGAGTCCAAGGACTAGACGCTGGTTAACGCATGAGCAAAATAGAGACAGAGTTCCATACACCAAAATATTCAATGTTAAGAATAATAATAAGCGAGGTGGTTGTGCAAAATTACCAGGCTGGACTTCAATTTCTCAACGAGCTCGCCCGTATTGCGCAACCCCTAAAAAATCTCGCTGGTTTGTCTCCCGCACTCGAACTCCTTGATGTCGTCCCTTATCATCCTGACCACCTCCCACTCCTCCCCTCCCCCGCCTCCTCGTACCACGCTGCGGGCCTCCACCGCTCACTTCCGCCGGCCTCGGAGACGAGGGCGTTGCGGATGGTGGTGATCCCGGAGAGCTCGACGCGGGCACACGCGGGCCCAGCCCTTGAGCACCCTACGTCTGAGCTCCCGCTCCTGCGACGCGTACGAAAAATTAGCGATCGGTACCGGTCAGAAATCCCTGTTTAGTACCGGGCAGTTCGGCCGGTACTAGCAAAGCCAGTTAGTATCCGCTGGACAGTCGATACTAAATGGTCCTACGCCCAAAAATAAAGGAAAAATGTTTGGACTGAGTCGGCCCACGGTCGTTTCCTGGCGCAACATGTGCTGAGGATCTCGGTAAGGATTGATTCAGCGGTACGTCATAATTTTACAAAAATCCCCCTTATCTATTTCCTAATTCTAATCTAAAACATAAAACAAAACCACCGTACCATCTCGTTTCGGAGTTCGGAACCATCACGGCCGCAAGAGCAGCAACCAGCAGGCAGGGTGTCGAAGTCGCAATCGATGATGGGGAGTCGGGGACAGTCGCAGTCTCACATACCAACCACAAACACAGCAGGGACTCAATCACAGAGTTTCGCGAGCGATGGCGCGATGGCGAGCGCCATCCTCACGCACAGCTCCACAGTTTCGGTGGAGGGCCGGTCTGGTGGTGTCTGCAAGCTCTTCACCTGCGATGCCAACCGCCCAATAAAACCCGGCCGCAATCTGTAGCAGCTCGCGTCATCAGATCTTCGGGTACTGCGACGAAAAACTCAAGAGTTTGTTGACTGACGGCGCAATGAATGATGTCAGGGTCTGGCCGGGCGGAGCTGAGAAACTTGCACCGGCCGCTGGATCTGAACCTTGGTGCGCAGGATTTATTTGCTTTGGAAGGGACATGGGGGAGGGGAGCGAAGGCGGTGCGGGGGAGCTGACGCTGTCCCTGGCGTTTGGAGAGCACATGACAAACGCGATGGGGAAGAACCGAAGAAGAAAGGGGGAAAAATTGCGTGGGGACGGACCCCATGCTCCCTCCCGTGGGGACCCTCTCCTCTCCGATGGCTCGATCATCGCACGCTCGGCTCTGGGCTCCGAGGACCTAGCTCACCGCCAGGGGCAGCCGCCATGGCAGAAGGCTCTCTGTCTGTCCAACACAGCTGCATCAGCAGCCGCAATGGCAGGAGGACACCATGTCAACATGGCGGCATCAGCGATGGCGGAAGAGCTGAGGGATTCAGAGGTGACCGAGCAAGAGCGGGTGAAGCGATTGGTGCGGACTAAGACTGGCAGTGACTTCAGCAGACCAACTGGCCAAGGCACCGGCAGTGGTGGCGTCGGCAGCGGTGGTGGTGGCAGTGGCGACGGCGGCGGTGGAGGCCGACGGGGTCCTCGGCTTCTCACCGTGTGCCCGTGTATGCGGTGGGCTGAGCCTGGAGTCCTTTTCCCTTTTTTTCCGTCGGTCCGTGCGGCTGGGAGCCAATGGACTAGCGAGTCTGGCATCTGAGCCGAGACCAGAAAGGATACAATCTGAGCCGAGCAAGTCTGGTCGCGAGCGCCGTCGTCGATTCTTTTCCGTGGCCACGCGGCGGCCATCGGGAGAGGGTTCCCATGGGAGGAGCATGGCGTCTGTCCCCACCTAATTTTCCATCGGGAGAGGGTCCGCATGGGAGGAGCATGACGTCGTCCCACCTAATTTTTTTCCAGAAGAAAGACGGTTGTGTTTCTTTTTGTTTACCGTAAGTGGGGCCCACACACAAGAGATTTGTCATATTGTGGGACCGGATTTTTTTACAGCACGTGGGACCCAAGAAAGTCAGCTCTCGTCACCGAAGTTCGGTTGGCCAGGGCAATTTCACGGATGTGTTTAGTTCAAAAAGGGAAGGTGAAAGTTTGGTGAAAAAGTTACATCGGATATTGTAGTGTATTGTAGCATTTTTCGTTTGTTTGTTGTAAACATTGTCCTACAATGACCTAACTAGGCTCAAAAGATTCATCTCGTCGTGTACATCAAAACTATGTAATTAATTTTTTTATTTATCTATGTTTAGTGTTCCATGCATGCGTCGTTTGCTATATTTAATGTTTTGATATGTGACGATGTGATATGGATGTGATAGAAAGTTTGGATTTTTGAGGGAACTAAACAAGGCGCATATTTAAATTTCCATATGTTTTTTTTACCGGAGTCAGTAGGGGAAGCCCCTACCTATTTTTTAAAATTTTCTTTATTCCAAACCCAGTTAATTCGCTCCCACAGGGAGTCGAACCTAGGTCTGCAGGGTGCTACTCAGGTGCTTTAACCACTAGGCTAGAAACCCTTTCACTAAATTTCCATATGTTCTCTAATTATCCCTTACTATTTAAACATTTGAATGGTCTATGAACTACTAATGCGTAAACAACATATACAAGCAACAAATTGACATATACATACTTAATAACTAAAATTTTTGAGTCTATACATAAATCAAATAATTTACAGAAGTTGTTTGTTTTGCTTTTTTTAATATAGTATGTGCATGTAGACATGAGCCATGTAGATGTTGTGCATAACCTAAATTTCAAATTATTAAGGTTGATGAAACTCCTAATGTGTGAACAATGATTTTCCAAAAGTTTGTATTGAATTACTTATTCAAAATAGATATGAAAAGAGACAATATTGATTGTGCTGGTCATGTGCGGGTGCTATGGTCTTACAAGCAAAAACACATCGTTGAAGGACCACGGGAGAAATTCTCTTGCAAAAAGAAATAAAAAAGATCAAGATATTACGAAAACTTGAATTGAGATGAAATATCGATTTACTATTTGATCAATAGCCCCTTTATTGATAGGTGTGCCTATTCCGGATTACGCATATGTTAAAAAGAAAAGCTCCGCCTTGAATCCATCTTGGGCAATGACAATACAATAAATTCAAATGCTTAGTTTTAGGTTTCTACATTTTTTGTTGACTATACACACACAATAGCATGATTATATGTATATTAATGTAAACTTTACCCGTAGCAACGTACGGGTATATTTACTAGTGATTATATATAGGTAGAGATGAATAAACCAATTTTTATCTTTATCTAATACTTTTTTTAATACTAAAGCAGGGAAGAAATCTTCTTATTTTCTGCCTTCGTCCCTCACTATGCATCTATGATTTTTGGTCTCTCTCGCTCGTGATCGAGTCATGCACGGCTTTCATTGTCGTCTCCAACACTGACTTCGTTTTAATTGCTACTAGGAGCCCGCGATCACGACGCATATATAAATCGGCGCCGTGGCTGGAGCACGAGAATAATCCTTTTGAGACCTAATAAATCGGCGTCGTGCATTATAACTAGCCGGCGCTCCGTGCTTTGTCGCGGATGATAGAGGCCAAATTGAGAGTCACTTCTCACAATAAATAAAACCTTATCTCTTCATCGGCTCATACATTTTTTTTCCTCCCCTCTATCCTACATCTCTCTTTCTATCTCTCTGCCTTCCCGCAAACCGCGCCATCCCCTTCGCCGGCCCGCACCCTCCCCGCTTCCCTCGCAACCGCCCCTTCACCGGCCCCCTCTGCCGATCTCGCTCTCGGCCCCTCCCCGCCCCAGCCTCCCACGACGCTGCCCCTCTCCAGCTTCCACCGGTGTGCCGCCCCTCTCCCTCCGGCTCCCATGCGGCGCCCCTCTCCAGCTCCCTCTCCCACCAACGATGGCGGCGGAGCGCCAAATACAAATCAAGAGTGTTGCTACTACGTACTCTAGCATTTTGAGCCATTTCCCAAAACTCCAATTACTGGGTCACACATGATTACATTTATTTATCAGAGATTCATTACTAATCACATTAATTAAAGATTCATCGCAGTTTTTCTCCTGTGAAACGAAAGAAAAAAAACGGTTATGATTCAGTTTTTAGAAAGGTTATGATCCAGTTGCCTCGCTGAACCAATTAGTTTTTTTTTTCTTTGAGGTAGGGAAAAATGATTGATAGAAAATGGGCCGGAGCAGCTTATGGGCCGTTAGTCAGTCAGTCCACTGCTGGGCTCGCAAGCGAAAACTCTTCTTCTTCTTCCGCTTCCGCCTTTCGCTCTCCTTCCTTTCCGTCCCCTCCACCATGGCCGCCGCCGCAGCCGCCCTCTGCCGCCAGAGCTCCTCCCTGCTTTCCCGCCGCTATCTCCTCATCCGCCTCCTCTCCACCCAGACCCAGCTCCAACCCCCACCGACGCCCACCACCCCCGCCGACCTCTCCCGCCTCAAGTCCTCCATCCGCGACGCCGCCATCACCCCGGACGCCCCCGCCAGCCTCTTCCTCTCAGGCCTCCCCCACCCCGTCTTCCTCGCCGACCGCCCCCTCTTCGCCCTCTCCGTCCACCGCCTCACCTCCGCCGGTCGTCGCGATCTCGTCGCCTCTATCCTCTCCCCCTCACTCACCGCCCTCCCAGCCCCCACCCCTCCGAGGGCTTCCTCATCCGCCTCATCACCTTCTACTCCGCCGCCGGCATGCCCAACCACTCCCTCACCATCTTTCGCCTCGTCGATCCCCCCTCCGACCGCGCGCTCTCCGCGCTCCTCTCCGCCTACCACGACAACCGCCTCTACGATCTCGTGTTCGGGGCAGCGATTCCGGTGTCGGGGCGGAGCGTCGGCGCAGATCCGGAGGACCTGCCATCCGCACTCGCCATCACCAGCCGCCGCGCGGCTCTCCGCTGCCGTCGCTGGCCTCCTCCTCCTGCCGCCGCTGGCCTCCTCCTTCTCCCGCCCGCCACCTTCCGCGGCCTCCTCCTCTCGACCCATCGGCGACCGCGGCCGGCCGCTGGCCGCCGTCGCCCGCGGGGAGCAGGCCCCGCTGCGACACCGCCGCCGACAGGGCTGCCCCCGCCGGGCTCCCGCGCGCCGTCGCCTCAGCAGAGGGGGACAGGAAGGGAGCGGAGCGGGGAGGAGCAGAGGGCGGCGGGGAGGGGGTGAAGAAGGTGGCCCGGGGCTAGGAGGGGAGGTGACGGGCGGTGCAGGGTGGGTGTGGCGCGGAGGGGACACATCGTGGCAGCCTGGATCCGCTGATGCTTCTCGAAGCAGGCACGTGGGAGCGAGCAGGCCATTTGACGGAGATCGAACTGTGCTGACGGTGCCGCTATAGTGCAACAGGAAAATGTGACAGGGTGTACAGTATTTATGAACAGTATAGCAGTACCCTTTCGTCCGTACTTCTACAACTTTATAAGAATAGATGGAGGTAGTTCTCACATATACTAAATCACTATGATTTACAGCATATTTGCCACGGGAGGGTAAACAATATGTTGCATGTCTCATGGAACAAGGTAAGATTGTGTTTGACTGAAGTGCCATGAAAACTAGTTGTTACCCCACGCGATGCTGTGGGAATTTATACAAAATTTAAAGATGCAATTTGAAAGTAGAAACGCTAAAATGATTGCACTGCAATATTTTTTGTAAACAACAATATATAGAAAAATACATTCATTTTATTGAGAGAGAACTATTTAGAAATTTGTAGCATGGTACTCGCAAACACTAACACAATACATAGCCGTAGAAAATCAGTAGAAGACATAAATTCATAATTCTAGTGGATGGTGATGTGGACAGCTTGCATGTTGAGAGAAGATCTAGTGGATGGTGACGTGGACATCTTGCATGTGGAGAGAAATAGGGGTGTGACTTTTAGTGGGTACCAATTATATAGTTGTTACTAGGTAAATGCCCGTGTGTCGCTACGGGTACGATACACGGAGCAAGATAAATAGACCACATAAAAAATAAATTTTGACGGTTGTAGGGTCGCACTGAAGTCAATAAATGTTCATGGAAACTTCATAGATACACGAATAGTAAATAATCCTACAAAATGACCTCAGAGTTAGGTATCCATAAGTAGTAGGATACACATAGGTTCAAAATAGTATATGTTTTCCCCACAATTCTATTTCAAATTTGTTTGCCTGTGATGCTAGCAAGATAGTCTTGTGCGCCTTTAGGAAGCCTCTTTCGATACGCATTCCCCTTCCACCATAATATGTCAATAAAAAAGTTTTGCCGCAGTGTCTTCTCATCCTACGCATTCCCCTTCCACCATAATATGTCAATAAAAAAGTTTTGCCGCAGTGTCTTCTCATCCTATGTATAAGCAGCGTGTGTATGTAAATATATTATTCTATGGCATGTAATTTGAGTTGAAAGTACCTATCAACATGCATCGCACCTCATGCAGCCCCTTGCTGATAACATAATATGACTACTATCACCTTATTCATTCCAACCCAAAACTGTGCCAAACAATATCTATTTTTTTTTATTTTTTCAGAGTCTGTGACCCAACCCATTGACACCTTGCTATTCGTAAATAACATTCAAAGGTAAACAAAAAGGAGAAAATAAGGAAATGTTTAAATCAAGTAAGCAGTATAATATCTGTATAAAATAGAATAGTAGAGTATCTAATCCACCTGCAGGCACATTTCTCAATTACAAACACCTAATGTGTTAGCAGGAGCTCCATTCATCAGGAGTAAAGGAAAAAAAATAAGCATGTTGGTTGACATTTGTCAATTTATATAGTTCTGCAATTGAACATGACAAGAAACTGAACATGTCCTTTTTAAGGGCAAAGTCTACAACGAATTTCCCTACAAATTTCATCAACCACACCAAATGAATACATGTCGCGCTGCACAAAGATTTTTTTTTCCAAATTTCAATGTCAGGGTTCTAGATGCTCGTGCTATCACTATTGTATCTAACTTAAGGTAAGCACTAATCCTACCTACTTTGAACTTAAACTGTCGATTGGGCATAAATCTAGTTTCAACACCTAGAAACTTTACCAGGAGATGCAAATCTCACCCTCTTTCTCAAGGACTTTTAATAGAGCAGGATGCAGTTTGGCCACTTTATGAAAGATGACTAAACACAAACAAGGGTGAAAGCATATCAACAAAGTTCTAAGGTTGCATAAAAACAACACTTAAATATAAAGCCACACAGTCAAGCGTGAAGTTTCGATTCTGAAAATATCACTATACACAGGAATGAGTGCTAAAAATTGGAGAAGATTAACTAATATTAAATCTTTGTGCGATAATAGTTTTCAGCACCACCTTTCATTCTTTGATGAGCTTCACGATACTTTTTTTATTGGGCTCTTTCCCTTGCCTGCTTGCCTTTCCATTACATGTGCAACGATGCTTTGCTGCATATCAGACTCTTTACCTTGCATGCTTACATTAGGATCAATGACCTGTGGCCTCAAATTGGATTTATTATTGCCACTACTTGGGGTATTTGTCAGCTCTTTGGTTCCACTGTATCCGTTTATGATATTATGTCACAGTGATATGGAAGCTATAAGTTTGAGGTATAAGATATGCCAGAAATAGCTAATAGCAAAGTCCATGAGATTTTTAACTACAATTCATTAAGGATGACAAGGGTATATCTAATGAGCATTGTGATTAGGAGAGCTACTCTCACATATACAAAAAAATAATAAATTGAACGCACACATAGACAACAACAAATACAATAATCAGAAGAAGATGGATGGACATGGAATTACCTGGTGCCGTTCTGATGGCATAGTCTGTGAAGATGGTTGTTGATGCCTAGGACCAAGCATACCTGCTGTTACCTCTTTCTCTCAATTTCTAAACTTTTCCAGGATTGGTGAGCTCAAATCTTGTCACCCACTTCTATGGATTGTATACAGCAACTGATCGACACAAAATCAAAACCTGAGGAACCGAATCAGTGCAGTACAGGTAATATTTTGGTAAGCTTCTACTGAATCAAATCATCAAGCACCTAGCATTCAGAGATCAACTAAAGATACCTCTATGTGAAAAAAAAGATGTGCAACCAAGATAATGTTGTGTACAGCAAGGACTAATGAGTATGTAGGACAAAATGGAGAGCTACTTGAAAGAACATGACCTCTCACCTGTAGTTGGGTTTGCCATCTTAGAGAAATGCATAGTGCACCATGTAAATATATTGCGACACTAAATGTCAGTTCTTTGGAAGTATTTTTGCAAATATCTAAGTGATAAGCAATCATTTGAACGGATTGGCCATGAACTCGCATGGGAAAAACTGAGATATGGAAGATAAATAACAGATGCGTGGAGCTAATTTTTGGATCATCTAGAAAATAACCGGAAACAGTCCATATCCATGTAAGAATGGTGCATAGGTACCTGCAATTGGCAGTAGTAAGCACAGATACAGCCTGATTTAATTTGAATATAGGAGAACAACAATAAATAGTCTACCGGTTGCTGCTAACTTTTGATCATCAATGTACAACAAAAATTTCAGTGGATCGACCAGGAACTTACACAGATGATTCATGAAGTTGAAGATGAATTGAATTGCGGGACTCCGGTGCAGATGGATCGACGGGAACTTCCACGGAGGGGCCTTTGAACACATCGATGAGCACATCAACGTCGGACAGAAGGGCTGGAAAGAGGGCACCGTCGGCACATATCGAATCCGGCACCTTCTCTTCCTCTACTCCAACTTCCACCGCCCCCATTCTCCACAGGACCTACAATTTCGCTGATATTTCCTACAATGTTTTGAAGTATCACAAATAAATCACATAAAAATATAGAATATCTTGACATCCAATACTGTAGCATATAGGGTTTAATGTAAGGCATGTGGGCAAGGAGCTTTACCTGTGGTCCGTGTCGCCGTCGATCGTCCTCCGCTCGTCTAGGGTTTTGCCGTGCCTCCCCGTCGATCGTCCTCCGCTCGTCTAGGGTTTTACCGTGCCGCCTCACCGTCGATCGTCGTTTTGCATTCGGGGACAGGCGTGGAGCAGCGGCGGCCGAATATGGGAACCGGGGACGGGTGTGGGAAGGCGTGGTAGGGTTTAGGCGGCGTGGGGCAGCGGCGGCTAGGCAGATGGGGGCGGGGGTGTCGCGGGCGTGGGCGTCGATCGGAGGGGGGGCGCGGGCGTCGGGCATGTGGGGGTGGGCGTCGTCGCGGGATTAGGCGGACCGGGGGTCGCAGGGCGTAGGGCAATCCTACCGTAAAAAACAAAATTGAATTGCGGACGGAAAGAGACCCAGCACGTCTTATTAGGAGTAGAGAAGAGATAGATTGTTTACCCACAATTTTGTAACCTATTTTGTGAATAAGTGATGTGGGTTGCAAATGAAGTTATTGCCTGTATATTAATTAGTTGTATTTATCGAGTTAGGACATGGAAATAACTTTTTTCTTGTTGCGACGTACAGGCATAGCTGTTAATATAATAATAAGAGAAATAGATCATTAAAAAAGCCTAGATGGTATAGAATGGAGCAAATAATAAAAGAAAAGAAAACAAGAGAGAACTCTACAATTTTTTTCTCCTCTCATTTGGCAATGCCGTGGAATGTGTGTGGACAACCCTGTAGGCCACTTATGAGGGCTTCTCTAAAATTGGCTTTAGAAGTGATGAAGAAAAAAAGGTAGACTTTATCTGACTTCTCCAAAAAAATTTTGATTTTTTAGGATCTGCAAAAAGGTTATAATTAAATATATGTCATTGCAAATATCACGGATCGTAGTTATACCACTAGGTGACACCCCACGCGCGTTGCTGCAGGATCTTTTGGTGAAATTTAAAAATAAAAATAATAAAGTGAAATTTGGAAGCAAAAACACTAAGATGATTTCTTCGTATTCTTGTATGTTGAGAGAAATAGAAATCAATATTTTATAGTGGGGTGCTCATATATAATTTAATATAGATATATAGATTTTTTTTTTAGATTGGACAGTGCAAACAATTAAGATGACGTGGCTGCATCGCATGCGAGAAGTATATAGTTTAATATAGATATAGAAATGGACGCTACAAACTATTAAGATGATGTGGCTGCATCGCATGCGAGAAGTATATAGTTTAATATAGATATAGAATTAGCAATCAATGTATCTTGGTGGGGTGCTTAGTGGAGGATGACGTGGCGCGCTGCAAGAATCAACAATCAATGCATCTCGGTGGGGTGCTTAGTGGAGGATGACGTGGCGCGTTGGTAGGGTGCTTAGTGGAGGATGACGTGACGCGTTGAGGATTGAGAGAATTCTTTAGTGGCGAGCGCTAATATAGTTTTGTATGATTACAATTTAGGATATCACAAATACGCCATTACAATTTTACAACAACTTGAGATATACCACTACTTACTTATTCGACGTATTCCTTAGATTTTTTGACCAAATTACCCTCATCTTCTTCCTTGTGACTCTGTCCTTCTCTCTTTTGGATCCTAGCAAGCCGCCCCCCGCCCCATCGCCACCATGTGGCCTCCAGGGCCGGCCGGCCTTGATATGCCGCCCATCCTCATCTCCGCCCGTTGCTCCCCATTGCCGCCAAGCTCCATCCTTGCTGCTCCAGTCGTTGTGCTCACCAAACAGGTGTGGCCGGCTAGTGGTGCTACTAGAAATGTAGGTCGTGTGATATTTTTTACTTTAAATTTGACCGCTCGACTTATTTAAAATTTTGTGCAAATTAACATATTTTTTATGGGGGCTTGCTTTATTAATAAAAAATCTTCAAAAATACCTTATATTTGACTTTATTTTTACAAATTTTTTGAATAAGACCAGCTGTAAAACTTATAATAAAAAAGTCAGATGACCTACATTTGAAACAGAGACAATATGGAACAATCAGAGGAAAAGGGACAAAAATTCAAGCAGGCATGTGCTACTTTCTGGTGTGCTCGGTGGAAAGAAATAGGAGAGCTATGGGCTGCCGTTTTACTTGCGGACACAGGATGGGAGAAATGGCATGGCTGCTTGCATTAAATTTGGTGGCGTGTCACAGATTAAGGCCTAGTTTCAAAATTCCACCCCAAATTTACTATGTAAAACGAAGATTCTTCGTCACATCAAAATGTCATAACATGTATGGAGTACTAAATGTAGATAAAATCAAAAACTAATTGCACAGTTTTGTTGTACTCTACGAGACGAACATTTTGAGCCTAATTAATCATTTTTTGACAATTTTTCATACATACAAACGAAATGCTACAGTGACGTAATAATTACAAAGAGACATCGTACTCCCAAATTTGGTAGGCCAAATTTGGAATTTAAACAAGGCCTAACAGGAGGGAGAGGGCGCAAGAGAGATGGTCGGATAGAGAGCGCGAAGCAGATAAGCTCCACCTGACAACCTACAGCTCGCCCATAGATCCCAAATTTGATTTTTAAATTCTACTATGTAAAAAGAAGATTCCCATCATATTAAAATGTTGATACATAATGGAGTAATAAATATAGATGAAATCAAAAACTAATTACACAGTTTTATTGTACTTTGCGAGACGAACATTTTAAACCTAAATATTTGAACAATTTTTTACAAATACAAATAAAATATTATAGTGACATATTTATTACAGATTCTAAACTTTAGCCTAAAGTTTGGCATCAAAGTTTAGATCTAAACAAGACCCATGACAAGGGGGACCATCCAAATCAGCCGTATACAAGCGGAGCAGTGAGCAGTGCGTCTAACACAGACGAGTGGCGGGGTGAGCATAGGTAGGGGACACCATGCGGCCATGGCTGGGTGGAGATGGGAGGAGTGAAATGGAAACGACAGGGGTAATTTGGTAAAAAAAGTTATAGAATAAAGAGAAACTGATATATGTGAAATTATAATGACATATTTATAATAATGTGAATTATAACGCTATATCTCTAAATAACGATAATCATATATCCAATTCATCCTATAAACCGCATTTTGAACAGTTGAAATCCTAAACCACCCATGGTACCAAAAGTGGACCCGTGGGCCCTGCGTTTTGCTGCTTCCAGCTTCCAAGCCTTGTTCGGTTGGCCGGCGCTGGTGGCTGGTGCTAATTTTTACTGAGAGAAAAATACTGTTGGCTGGTTGGTGGCGGGTGGCTGGTGCTGGTTTTGCAGAGAGAAAACACTGCTGGCTGGTGGCTGAACAAGCCAGCCAAACAGGACGTTTGATCTCCTCGATAATAATTCCTCGATAAGCCTACCTAGACCGTGTTTCTCAGCCCCTTTGACCAATAATTATGGGTATTAAATAAAGCCAGTTTACAAAACTACCTTCACAACATTAAACTATTTCGCGAGATCTATCTAACGAGGCCTTTGACCGCACGATTAGAGAATGGTTACTGTAACATTATTGTAGCAAAACATGGATTAATTAGGCTCATTAGATTCGTCGCGCAAAGTCGAACTCATCCCTAAAAAGATTTTACAAATAGACTTCATTTAGTACTCCATGGATGTATTATTCCTTTTAGCAATTTTTTGCCGGAGAGAAAAGAAACACGACCCTAGGTCGACGCGGTGGCTGGAGTAACAGGGAGCGCGCCACTGGGCGACAGCAACACTGCAAGCAGGCCAGCGTCTTGGGCCTTGTTTAGATCCCAAATTCCACCTCCAAATTCCACTATGCAAAAAGAAGATTTCATCACATCAAAATATCATAACATGTATGGACTTTGCGAGACGAACATTTTGAGCCTGATTAATCAATGTTTGGACAATTTTTTCATAAATACAAACAAAATGTTACAGTGATGCAATGATTACGAAGTGGGCACCATAGGATCTAGCCCAGGTATGTAAGTAGGGGAATCGGGGAATTGGACGGATTAGTCACCTGAACGTTGGTCACTCTACTAGGCGTTGTGAGTTGTGACAGCTACGGGCTTAGGGCTTATGTCTCTTTTGGAACATAGGATTTATGGAGAAATTTTATAGGATTAAAATCCTATAAGAATTTTTCCTATATAATTCTTTGTGGCTATCCTGAAATCCTTGAAAATTTATATGAAATGTTCCAATCCATAGAAATTTTTGGAGGAAATCTAACGTGAGGTCAAACTTCTTGAAAACTTTCCTTTGTGTCTATCTCTCTTCATATTCTTGTGTTCTTTTATGTTGCATCCAAACACTATGTAACAAAATTTTCTATGTTTTCAAATCAATTTCTATGTTTTGAGAATCCTTTCCAAAGAATTGGGGGGCGGGGAGTTGGGGTTTGAGGTCACGTCGTAATCATTACGCCACTGTAGCATTTTGTTTGTTTGTGTGAAAAATTATCCAAAAATTGATTAATTAGGCTTAAAATGTTCGTCTCGCAGAGTATAACAAAACTGTGCGCTTAGTTTTGATTTCATATAGATTTAGTACTCATAATACTATGACATTGCATAGTAAATTTTGGGGGTGGGGAATTGGGATCTAAAAACAAGGCGAAAGAGGTTTGCTCCGCTGGTACCTAAGCGCTCCACGATGTCCACCTCGCCCGCGACCCCCACGCCGCCTGCCGCAGTCGGCCGCCGCCCGTGAGGCCACCGGCTGCCGTCCTTCGGCGAGCGCCGCGGCCGTCCGCGCGCGTAGGGCCGCGCCCCCGGCAGCTGTCCGCCGTTCTTCTACCTCGCCGTCGAACGGGCGTGAGCGGCGTCAGCGGGAGGAGCCGACCTCGCCTTCTCTAGCGGAGCAGCGCCAGGTCCGTCGGGCTCGGCTGGTTCTCGTGCTCGCTGCCTCCCTCCCTCTCTCCTTCCGATTTTTTTATTCCTTGGGGCCGGTGTGACTGAGGTCGATCCCAAGGGCCTTAACCCTTGTTCCCAACACTCCGGATGCCCAATGCATCTTTACAGATTAGAAATAAACCCACCATAATAATAATAATCGATATAAAATAAGCAATGCATCTGCAGACCCCTAAAATACTGTAAATCCTTGTTGCCATGCGTGTGGCTCATCTAGGTGTTTGGTCACATTATTCACTGTTTTCCTTCTTGTTCTTTTGGGGATAGGTGGTGTTTAGTTTTTGAGTGGTTCAGTTGGTTCAAACATATGGATTGCTGGTCCAGCGCTGGCCAAGTTGAAACCCGTGTCGGGGTACCTTGCTTGAAACCGTTTGATACTGGCTTGAAACTTGAAACTACTACCGGCTAACATAACTCGTGATGTGGACTCTCTTCTGCTCCAGGTTTGGACGATGCCGAGAAAGAAGCAAGGCTGTGAAAGCTCAGCACAAGGGGAAAATGTAAGGGAGCATAAAAAGAAGAAGACTTTGTCAGCAGATTCTCCGCCTCGACAGGATGGTTAGTTTTGTCCTGACATGTTACATCCTTATACTTGCACATGGCATCTAATCACTTTACATGTTCTTCCTTGTTGCACCAGATTTCTCGAGCGGTTTAGGCAGCTGGTTCCTTCCCCGTGGCTATCCTATGCCACCTGGGTTTACTGGCAAGTCCTTTATCTGGATTTGTTCCTAGATATTTATTCTAGCACTTTGAAAATGTCATATTGTCATCTTTTCTTTATAGTGGGCATGCGCTTGGCAAATACTTTTGAAGAACGTTTTGAGAACTTGGATGGCTACAGTGAAGACCACGCTAAAATTAAATTAGTTGCTTCAAGGATGTCTCAGTCAGTTGTCTCTCTTGCTTCATTCAAGGGTAATAACACGATTATCTTGTTACAAGAATTGCACATTTGCGTAAGTTGACTATTAACAGTATTTCGATTATCGTCATATGTAGGGAGAGTGAGACTTTTTACGTGCACAGGAACAATTATAGGACACACACCATCCAAAATGAGCATTCTAACTTCTGCTAACTTGGTTACATGTCACGAAGGTGAAACTATGATGACTGATAATTTGAAGGTTAGTGCTGCTAGTAAGATTCATTATCCTGTTTATATATATTCTTTTTTTCTGCTTCATGAGGTTATATAAATGTCATGTGGTTGCAGATTATGGTGCGCCTGCCCAATGGCAAATTTGTTAAGGGGGAGTTATGGAAATATGATTATCATTACAATGTTGCTGTTGTCATGACCAAGTCTTTCAAGGAATTTCCTGCAGCTCAAGTTTCTAATGAACTGCAATTCAATCATGGATCCTCTCATGCTAATCTGGTAGCGATTGGACGTGGCTATGAATCTGGAGAACTAATGGCTACAAGTGGGACTCTGCTGTACAAAACTAGCGAACCTGACTTACTCCTGGTCTCTTCTTGTAAGATCACAAAGGTACTTCCCTTATCTCGGTTTTGGTCCCTAGGTGGAGCCACTGATAAATTAGATCTGGCAATATGGCTAGATTGTTTATTTGCTTTGAATTAGATCTGTTCAGTAACTCTGTTCATATTTCATGCCATGGTATACATGGATTATTTAATGCAAAGCTTCTTCAGTATAACTTTATTACTGTTCTAGGCTGGGATTGGTGGTCCCCTTGTCAGTTGCGGTGGAAACATTGCTGGCATGAACTTTTATGCAAAGGATGAAACTCCGTTCTTACCAGTCAGCATACTTCGGAAATGTTTCGATCACTTTGAGATTTTTGGGTATGTTTTCAAGTTCTTATGGATTTACTTGTGGTATGCTTCACTTGCAATTGCACGCTGTATACTGTTGGGCTTGTCAAATGAAAATATGTGTTGGTGGCATGTATGGTTGTTACCTCTTAAATTGCTAGGTCTGTTGGAGTGTTGGTTAAATGAGAAGTCAAACCTGTGTGCTTCATGTTGTTATTTGAGTTGCTTGGTGTTGCGGTTTTGGCTTGTTCTAGCAGTTTTAGTTGTTTTCTTCCATTGGTTGTATGCTTACTTGGTTGACTGGCTCTCTAACAAGTAACAACATATAACACATGATTATCTTCTAAAAAACAACACTTGTGGGTACATTTGTGAGCTCTGTAGTTTCTTTGAAGTGTCGATTTGGAATTTAGACAGCGACATGGTCACCAGGACACTACTTGACCTATAGCTAAGTTATTATTTTGAAAGCCATGTTGAAGGCAAATACCGCCATACCTTTTCCAAAAGTTCAATCAGAACAATTGAAGAAATATGGAATAAGTCTACATAACCCCCTAGTATTGAACTGTCTACTTGACCCCCCAAACTTTAAAACCGGATATTGCACACCCTGAACTATTTAAAACCGTCTAAATAACCCCCTAGGTGGTTTTGAAGGGTGGTTTCGGTGACATGGCGTATTACATGGCAATGACTCAATGAATGACACGAGGATTGCTATCATCATCAGCTAAAAAGAGGTAAAGATTATCATCCTCTTCGTAGCTGAGCAAAAGAGGACCCTAGTCTGACCATGTTGTAGCATGACTAAACATTCTTGAGGTAGCGAACTGCCTAATCTACCTCGCTACGGTGGTTATCTATATGATGAAAGAAATAAAGAGACGTGAGCAGATAAAGATATTAAAAGGGGAGGACACAGATATGTGGTTCTATAGTCCTTTGATATACCATGTAGACAATTTATCCATGTCAACATTGCCAATTACACAAGGTTGTCCATGTCAGCATGCCACATAAGCAAAACAACCATAAAAAACACTTAGGGGGTTATTTAGACGGTTTTCGATAGTTTAGGGTGTTTAATACCCAGTTTTATAGTTCAGGGGGTTAAGTAAATGACCCTCAATACTTTAGGGGGCTATGTAGACTTTTTCCAAGAAATATTGAGGTTTAAAGTTTAAGTATGTTGACTGCCTACAGCTCAGAACCGGCACTTAGTCGTGACTGGAGGTAGTAATAACTACAATGCGGTGTTTGAATAGGCAACTACCTGAGATGAATGCGAAGGTTAAATACATGTCACATAATCTGCATCTCTAGTGTAGATGTCTGCAAATTCTTGTACTCATCTTAATGGCACATGATTAAGCAGTATACTTGTCTGTGCAAAATTTTACGGGCTCACAGAACTTTGCGGATCTGCAGACAATTTGTCATATTTGAATGCACTAACACACACAATTGAGCCAATGATCCCATGTTTCCAAATAAAAACGAGAGAACAAAATAAAACCCATGAGGATCTAGTTTTTCATCTTCATATTCAGAGATTCTCAAAGAGATGGATCAATGTCCTTACAAGAAGTTCGTTAACATTACGTAAATGAGCATAGAGTCACAGACTGAAGCACTGGACCGTAATTTCAAAGATTTTAAAACCAAGTAAACTTCGCAAACAGGTTGGGGCCATCATGCTATCCTACATATAAGCATATCACTTATTATGTTGGTACAAACAATCTTGAAATTATAAATTTTAAGCTTGAGAAAATTTCAAATTAGATGTCAGCGAGACAACGACTGCATAGCTTAGCATGTAGTCAATTAAGTCCATGTTATGGTCAATGTACCAGCCCTGACTTTTGGGCCCACCAGCACAGCGCAGAGGATAACTGTTCATGTGGTACTGTATCGCGTGAACAGTACCTCGGATAGGATTAGTTAGTTTGTTAGCATAGAGATAAAGTTAGATAAGTTGGTTAGGATATTTGCTTAGAGATCAAGTTACTCATCTCTATAAAAGAGACACCCTTGCTTGTATCAATTGAAGGCAAGCAAGAAGAACCCAAAAAGTAGCCAGAGCCTCCAGAGGGAGGGCGATGAATAGGTTCTTCGTGTTATCCCTACTCCTACCATATCAGTCCAAGCTTTCTAGCATTGCCTAGGAAGATATCTTGACTCATTGCATCCTTGGAAGAATCAGAGGTAAGGATCTCATCTGACACATCATCCGCATAAAACTTCTAACCGTCTTGATATGATATTAATTCCATCCCTTGCTTTTCTGGTTGTTCTTTGACTCTAGCTTGTGAGCTTTTCAATCTCAGATATGGCAACATAGTTTGTTCAAAGTGCAGTGCTGTTTTCTTTACCATTACTTTTCTTGGGTCTTCCTTTATCTCAGCAATCCCAGATCTTAAAGAAGTATGTTCATCTCTTTTACATTCATCTACATCATTATCTGAAACATTAATTGGTTCAGCTCAATGATCTAGCAGCAGTTCTGGTACTCTCCCCTACATCACGTTGGTTTTTCTTCCCTTGCTCCACAGCCTACCAACTCCTTGGATGGCTGGTGGGCGAGAGTGGAAAATTCTGTAGTGGTGATGCGTGGAAAGGAAGGGCGGGCTTGGTGCAGCGGTAGAGCCTACCGTCTGTAACCGGAAGGTCCCGGGTTCAAGCCCCAGCCTCTGCATATTTATGCGGGTAAGGTTTGGGCGCTATTACAACCCTTCCCCAGACCCCGCACGGTGCGGGAAGCCTACGGCACTGGGTACGCCCTTTTTTTGGTGATGCGTGGAAAGGATTAAACTCACTCGGCATCCTTGGCGCCTGGACCATCTCGAGGCATCGAATGATTGTGTCTTCAGTGGAACTACCCCCTGCATTGATACAGCACAACTTCTTGCTAGGGATGAAGAGCAGTTATGGAGTTTGGCAGGGGCTAAGGGTCTCTCCCTGCTCACTGCTAGAGGGGTTGAGTAGGTGGTCTTGGGGTCGGGTCGTTTCAGATTTGTAAAAGGTGATTAAAATCTTAGAATTCTGATGTGTGTGTTTGGGTCTCTGAATGACTCTTTCTTCTCCTATTGATGCAATGATAAGCAGCTCTCCTGCACGTTCGAGGAAAAAAAAAGATTTAGCAGCAGTTCAGTTTGCCAAACCTTTCCTTCCAAGTTCCAAAGACACCTATTATTTGACAACAACATGAGCTTTTGTTCTATCCTTGTTCCTTGACATTGCAGATGCTCATTCTCCGGATCTCACTATGCATAGTCAACCGTCATTTGATAGGAAGACCTTCCTCCTGTCCTTGATACTGTAAAAAATTACTTTCCATATCTGGCCGAAGTCATCCATACCTGATGGATAATTCAGTCTCCCTTAAAGCCTACAAGATGGGTGCTGCAACATTAATTCCTGCTTTGATGGTGATGTGGATATTTTGTGCTTATATCTCAAATTGCCTTCTTTATGCCTTCAATTTCAATCCTCTTACGTGCAACATTATGAAGTTAAATGGAAGTGAAATGATTATTTCATCATGCAAGTTGTAAAAACATCAAGAAAGCCTCAAACAAAATGACATCTATCAAAATCATTCATTCGTAGTTACCTTCATGCAGGAAGTCCAGTGACTCAAACAATTGGAAGCTCTTAAATTTTACACCTTCTTAACTTCGGATTCTCCTACAAATTTATTGAGTGCTAAAAATTACTAGTGAAATACTTTGTTCCTGAGCTCCCAAAAACCCGTTGTCGAAGCACTGGCTGTGAGCATGTATAGATTCAGTCCCCTTAATGGTACTTAGCTTGTCACTGCTCTCGTGGTGAGAGTTTCCAAAACTTTTTTTTGGTCGTGTCCTTTGTTTATTTGCATAGAGCTGCTAGCTGGCAGAAAATACTTGTTTAGATGTTGGACCTATGGAATTCTTATTGTTTTAGTTGGCTATCAGGCTCTATTGTTAGTACATTTATCTTCAACAGACCCATCTTTAAATTTTAGTAATGCGCCAAATTTTGGTATATGCAGGAGAGTTGTACAACCATGGCTTGGCTTGAGGATTGCGTCACTTCAAGCTGAAAATATGAGTATCCGTGAAGAAATACATAATAGCTTCCCTTATACAAATGGCGTTCATGTGAAGATGGTGAATACTCATTGCGTGCATTTCATTCTCTCTATCTTCTCCATATTTCTATGATTATATACAATTTTTGTGCATTTGCTCTCCGATCAAGGTGATTGTTGCAACCAGGGGCCAATTTCCGACTTTCAAGACAACTATTTACTGGTGATCTAGGAGTGGGTTACAAAGATAGGCTATATTTGGAGTTTAATTTTGATAATTTGAAATCCAAACTCATATATTAATAAGAAATGCATTAAAAGATCAAAACTGCCAGGGATCATCATCACTGAACTTGGGTCTAGATAAATATAAAAGACCGAATTACTTGATTTCTGAAAACCTTCGATTCTGGTTACTAATTCATCCTCCAAATCTTCATGACCCACAATCGATAGGAGCCTTTTGTTAAGTAGTCTACAATATGTTGAACTTGAAAACTGGTCTTGGAATGTGCTTGAGTGCAAATTGAGATCTGTAGATGATGAATAACTGATATGGCTACTTGATGGACGGTGAATAGCAATGGTGATGGTGTACTCACCCTCAACAGGGAGGTTCTGGGCAACTATTTTAGGTTGTGGATTATTTCTTGCTTAGCTCTGAAATGTTTCTGCCAATACCTTTAAGTAGAGTTGGCCTTAACAACTCAACTAAGTAACTAACATTCCTAACAAATAGCTATTTATTTCACCAATTCAACAACTCATTGACTGCAAGAAGAGACTCAACAAATTAATAAATACTGAAGCTTATCAAGCCATGGACATGGACGCTTGCTACTTCTTCCTCTTGCGCACATAAGCCTTACTAGTGAAGGCACTCCACAACAATAACTGACACCTGCATTGAGGCCTTAGGAAGGTGAAACAACCGTTACTGAGTTATTGCTCGTTTGTTTAGGATTATTTAGTTCAATCTTTTGTTGCAATTGTTAGCGTGCTTGAGCTGCGAAGAAAAGGTCAAATAGTGCTGGCTGGTGCGTTGATGCGCAAATATCTCTTGAGTTACACTATTCCCAGACCTTTTTTTTTATTTCTTACCTGTGATAATTGCTGTTCAAGATATCTGAGTGTAAAATTGGCGGTTCAAATGACAGAGGCGTTAGCCACCTATCAGTCTATCACTAGCATTTTTCATTATGGGTATTCAGATTTACATGGGAACAAGCTACAAGGTTTTGAACAAGTTCAATTTGATTTTGAATGTGTGTTTATTTTGAACTACTGAGTTGTTATTTTACGAGTTTCTTATGCTAACAAGCCAAAATCAGTACCCAGCATCCAGGAGCTGATTCTATTGTTTTAAGCTCTGGTGGTTACTGTTCATCGGTTTTCCTTGGTTCCATTAGGTTCACCGATTGTTTTCGTTTGATGAGGTTTGGTTATAGTTGCTCTTTTGCAGTCAGAAAATGTACTCTTTCTCATTGTTAGGAATAATTCAGAGTATATAAAATGCCTTACAGTGTATAGCTATTTCTAACTACTGCTTTTGGTTTCCATGTAAAGCAGGATCACTTTTCCAAATCCTTCTTGATCTCAATTGCACAACTGTGTTTAAGTGATTACTTAAACATTTGCAAACGGGGTTTATTATTAGCACTGTAATTTTGTTTGAACAACAAAACTTGCATAAATGCTAGCTTCAATGCTTGCCAGCAGTGATGTTATATCAATCTGCTCGAGTGCAAACAAAAATATGGCAATAGCAGTGGTATTTTCAAAATGAGACTCTTGAGATTAAGTACTACCATGATTATGATTTTTATATTATTTATGTTTGTACTTATCCTGACAATTTGCTGCATAGGTTTCTGATGGATCGCCGGCAAAAGACTCTGGAATCAAAGCTGGCGACCTTATTTTGAAAATGGATGGAGTTGCTGTGTTCACTGCACATGCGGTACTGTTTATATCACGAAGTTTGTTTTTTGCGAAATCCTAAACATTTTTTGAAAACCTATGATTATCTCTCAATGTGAGGATACAATGCTTTTCGAGTGGGTTTAAAGGTTAGGATTCATCATGTAATTTCAAAACAAAAATGTTAGGCTCAACATGCCTATTTGCATCATTTCTTGTGAAAGCACAAAAAAAAGAGCGGTGAGAATATGCATAGTTCAATTGTAAACCTTGTACACTATGCCAAAAAGAAAAGGATGTACATGTCTATTGAGGATATTTTTGTTCCTTCCATACAATGCACATATGCAGCGTTGTATCACAAAGGGTGGGGCTCGGTGCTCTCAAGCAGCCCTCCACCTAGAATTTGCTGATGCGTCTACCACTGCACAAATGTACGTAGGGCGTGATTGGTTGCGATTTAAGGAGGCGTCTAGGATGGTGACGAGATTCAAGCCCAGCGCGGCCTGTACAAAAGCATACATGCAGGCTTGATTGGTTTATGTATGGCCTGAGCCAGGATGGTAGGAGTTGTTGATTGGTTAGCTGAGTGATGAACTGCTTCGTGTGGCTGCAAGTGGAGCCCCATCATCTTGCATGTATCAGGTCGTCCTGGCTCGCAAGGGAAGGTTAGCTTTTGCGTAGCACATGGGCCTGGATGGAGAAGGGAATCTGGACGGGACCATACATCAAATGCATACAAGCCTGCTAACCAATCAAGACCAACATGCACCGCGCGGATCTGAACCATACCAAAACCCATGGGATACCGGCAACCAGTCACCCCCGTAGTTCTGCACTTGGGCATGTACATTTTCTTTTAAAGCTTGTTAGATCATACAAGTGCACAAAGCACAACACGGGGTTTTATAAGCTTAACTTCAGAGAAACTGGAGTAAGTCTTTCTCCCCCTTTGAACCGCTATTATAGAGTTTTTTTATTTAAATAAACTCACTTCTGTTGTACCAGATTAGTTCAGTGTAACACCTATTTTTTTTCCTACAGTCAGATGCAGTGCTTTCCAGGCTATGTTAAAAGCTAGTACTTGCTTCCACCATTGCATGCTCTGATTTTTTTTTCCAATAATAAAGGGTGAAACGACAATAACTCTAAACCAAACAGTTCAGAATGCCAATAACTCAAAAGCATGTTTAGCCTTTTGTGTTTTATAATAGGAATTCTATAAATGTCCTTTCTTTTGAACAGATACATGTTTATCTTGGTGGGATATGTTTGTTTGTGTTAAAATTGCACGCAATATCTTGTAATCAGCAAAAGAGCATGCTGTGTAATTTGGATGTAGAATCATTTCAACATAGCTTTGTGGTAGTTGGTCTTAAAAAAAAAGCTGTTGGATAGTATTAATTAGTGCTCAATGCTTTTCCTGCCAGTTTCATGAATTGATTTTGGAGAAGACAGAAAGTGCTTTGAGACATGGTAAAGGAATGATTTTTGAGGTTAGTTGCAATGCCATAGAGTTCTGATGCTTTAAGAATCCATTGAATTTGTGTGAATTCATTAATTACCCCTGACATCACACTGTTGCATTCGTAAATAGGTTTATGTCCTAAGGCCAAGTAATGGTTTTGAGTTCTCTGCAACTATCAATACTGAAGAAGTCAGCATGAGCAATCAGAACAGGTTCTTGTAACACCACAACTAGTCTATTGATTTTTGTGTGAGAATGTTCTCATCAAGTTTGTCCAATGACAGTTGGCGAGTACCCAAGGCAGAGTGGGTAGACCCAGATCCAAGCATGGATGATGATGATAATGATGATGATAGTAATGATGGTGGTTGTGGTGGAGAAGATAGTGATATTACTGTTCTTCCAGACATTCCTACGTCTTACACATTTGAGCCTGACTCAGATTTTTGTGAGAATCTTGTCCTTTCTGCCTTTATTCTTTGTTTTGCAAATAAGAACTGCACATGTTTTAAAATGGTGTCTTTCAATCTAGGATGAGTACGGGTGGGATCGGTGAAAAATTCCACACCGTTCTCAACATTTGCATTATTAGTGTTGGTCTCTAGAAAAGATAGCCTTCATTGAAGACACATGTTTTAGGCAAGTTTAAAACACAGATTACATTCAACCTTGTTAAGAAAGGCCAGCTCATACAGGACCTGGATCTGTGGGGCAGTTTTTGTTATCTGTTAGAAACCCTTCGTGCAACAAACCACTGTATGCTGATGGCCTAACTCATGAACCTTGACATATTGGTTATTGCATCTTGTTACGTTAGAGTCCAAAGGTTTCAGACTTAGCAGGACTAAGACCGAGTACATGATGTGCGATTTCAGTGGGACTAGATATGAAGATGGAGATGTCAGGCTTGATGGGCAAGTGGTGGCCGAGAAAGATACCTTTAGGTATTTAGGATCGATGCTGCAAAAGGATGGTGACATTGATGAAGATGTTAGGCATAGAATTTCAGCCGGTTGGTTGAAATGGCGTCAAGCTTCTGGTGTCCTCTGTGACAAGAGGGTACCACAAAAGCTAAAAGGTAAGTTCTATAGGACGGCGATTCGCCCGGCGATGCTATACGGTGCTGAATGTTGGCCTACTAAAAGGCGACATATACAACAACTGAGTGTAGCAGAGATGCGTATGTTGCGTTGGTTTTGTGGTCACACAAGAAGGGATAGGATACGGAATGAAGATATTCGAGATAGAGTCGGAGTGGCACCAATTGAGGAGAAATTGACGCAACATCGGTTGAGATGGTTCGGACATGTCCAACGGAGGCCTCCTGAGGCGCCGGTGCGTAGTGGGGTTCTACAGCGGGCCAATAATGTTAAGAGAGGTAGAGGGCGACCCAAACTAACTTGGGACGAGTCGGTTATTAGAGACCTTAAAGAGTGGAATATCTCTAAGGATTTAGCTATGGATAGGAGCGCTTGGAGACTAGCAATTAATGTGCCTGAGCCGTGATTTTTGGGTTTCACCTCTAGCCTACCCCAACTAGCTTGGGACAAAAGGCTATGTTGTTGTTGTTGTTGTTGTATCTTGTTAGGTTATTGAACAAAAATTCTATACTGAATATATTCATATCTCCCTTGGAATATGATGTTCCCCACGTTCATTATATGTTACTCCCCTTGTGTTTTTTATGGATGTGTTATTGCTTTTGTTTCAGGCGAGTAATGGCATAGTGGTTTGTACCAGATTTGGAGACGATTGAGGTGCAGCCCTGTGTGCCGTACACACGGGGGAGTATGAACTTTCAGTTGTTCCAGTTTATATTTTGCACCGATTTGGCGTTTGGAAAAAAAAACATGTGCATCTCAGACTTATCGACGACATTTGATGTTTGCACTTGATAACCCACCTTTCTATGCATGCCCGTTTGCGACAGCATTTGATGTTTGAACTTTATAACCCACCTTTCCATGCATGTCCGTCCCCTGTTCACACTTTCCTATTCTATTGCCAACATAAGCATTCATAGTCCAATTATTAAAAAGTTCTTGAGGTGTGCTAAGCAATTTATTATGCAATTAGAATGTTTGTATCGTTAAGTTGCTTTATCTACTCCATCCTTTTGAAATTACTAGCAAATATGTCCATGCAATATGCCCGTGCTACCTTTATTATGAGGTTATTTTATACTAAGAAAAAACTTGGGTGCAGTGCGCCTGCAAAAGCCCTTCTTTGCAGCCCCGCGCTGATGGATGACACGTGGCGCACCTCTGCATCCAACGCGCGCGTGCCCACGTGGTCCGATGTCATCTGGGCTCAGCTCGGCTTTGCTTGCGCGGCTCGTGGTGGCCGCCGAAATGCGACGGCTCTGCGTCCTCATCCCTTTCTGGATCGTCCTCCACCGCCACTGCCGCCAGGCTCCATGGTTATGGAGCCACAGCACGCGCGCATCCCTCGTCCATCACAGTTGTCCCCTCAGTTTCTGTAGCTGCATTGCTCGTCCGCCGGGGCCCTATCCTCAGTGCTCGGTACGTGGTCCACAAGCCGTTGCTTCAGTAATGAGTCTCCGGTCCGGGCACCATGATCGCCGGTGATTGAAGAATGGAATGCAATTGCGCCGGCGGCAGGGTCTTCTCTGGCCGCAGCAGGGTTGTGTCCAGCAGCAGCAACGCCGGGCAGTAGCTAGGTCCATAACGGCTGGGGCGGCTATGTCATGGCGGAAGGAACTTCGATGCAGATGGAAAAAAAAGTAAAAAAGAAATCATGACTCCGGCCGTGATGCTGATGCGTCTTGAGTCACTCGGCTCCTCTCTAGTTGGTCGATGTGCGGCTCGGCTCCAGCTACACAGGAGCCCTTGCAAGATAAGCCGGAGGATGTGCGAAGCAGTTACCCACTTACCCCCCGTCTGATTCCCAGCGCATCCACGCGTCACTTATCGGCACCAGGTCTGCACGGAAAAGCTTTTGCAGCCGGACTGCACTCAACTTTTTTCCGAGGTTATTTTTTCTGTAGAGCGTGCGTGCTATTTAAAAAAATTACAATTTATATCATATAAAATATATACACTCCAAACACAAAATTTACAAAATGAACAACCACAATATAATATGATCTAAAGGTCGGGGAGAAGCGCAGATAGATATTTCTTTCTCATATAGAACAAGTCAAAATATTCTACAAAAGAAGAAAACAAAATTATACACGTCAAAAAGATTATAAGAACCCATGCTTTATCAGAAAAATTCCAAAAGCCTAGGTTTAGCTACACTGACAATCCAACAAACCATCGCCATTGATCCCGAAAGGATCCGAGAAGATTTGCCTTAGAAATCACTATCTTTATTTCTCAACGGCACAGCACTGAAACACCAATCGCACGCACCGCAACCTACGGCGCGAACCGAATGAGACAATCACTGACAACACAACCACATCACCGAAACAAAACGAGCATCACTGACACACCAACATCTCGCTGTTGTCCTGCACGCGCGCTCTAATTCAGTAGTTCAATTTCTTCGGGACCTTCTCCTGCCCGGCTGCCGCCGCAGTGCGGGTCGTGTCGTGGTCGACGAGCGGCGGGCACGGCTCCTTTTTGTGCATGAACTTCATCTTGGGCTTCTTCTTGAAGAACGGCTTGGGCTCGGCGCCGGGGGCCTGGGCACCGGCACCACCGGCGTGGGCGTTGGTGTCGATGGACCGTACGTCAGTGTCGGCGTCAGGTCGTCGGTGCTGGGTTTGGGGTTGGCCTCGGCGGCGGCGGTGGCGGCGGGCCGAACATGAAGTGCTTCTTTTTGTCGCAGGCGCACGCGACCGGGGAGAACACCGTGTCGTCCGCGGCCGCGAGGTAGGTGGTGGTGTCGTCGGTGGCCGTGCCGGCGTCTTAGGTGGTGGGCGTGATCGACGGGGTGACTGGGCGAGTCATAATGATTTTGGGCGGTGGGTATACGGTGAGTAATTTCAGGTGACAAAATAAAATAAGAGAAGGTGGACTCACTCGATCCGTAATACAATTTTTTGGTTTTATAATTTCTGGGTCCACGAAAAACCTGACAAGTGGAGACTTCGTGAGGGGTGGGGGAGTTTTTTTTTCAAGTAACAAAAGTTCAATTCTACTGGATTATAGATTTGGTTGGTGGATACGTGGAGTGGATAAAGAAATTCCATGATGAGAAAAGTAGTGCCAAAATAACAGAAACTCTCTATAAATATCGTTTTTTGTTTGTGAAAACTTTACACATCTTTTTCATTGTTAGACCTGACAGGGTCCTCTGTGATGGATAGATAGAAATTATTTAGATGAGAAGTATTTTTAAAAGAAGAGATTTGCTCAAGAATTGGATCCTTATTTTTGAAATTTCATTTCATGGGCTTTGGGAAGAAAAACACGGGGAAGGGCTTTTGGTACTACACGGTGTTTACATGGATGGGAATAAGCTGCACCAGACCTCTGCTATCTCACGTTCACAGCGCGGCCAGCGGTAGCTCCACAGCATGGCGTCTTCTCTGCATGATGCCCAGAAGCGACGAGCGTCAGGCTGCACCCCGGAGAAGATCAACTCGTTACGGTGTTTCCATGCCAACTAACAGACCAACAGAATTAGGCATACAAAACAACGTGATGGGATGGTTGCGGCCGGGGCACTGCCCATAAGTTTGAGACGCTGCAGCTCATTGCGTCTATGCCCAGGGAGGCCCAGATGTCACCGGCGAACCGACATTGGAAGATGATGTGGTTGCAGTCTTCCTCTTGTTGACTGACTGCACACTTGGGATCATCGAGCACATGCTTCTTCACCAAGTTGGCGCGGCACTGGATCCTTTCTTGCACTAGCAACCAGGCGAAGAACTGAACCCGTGGAGGGGCGCGGTTCTTCCATACGAAGTCAGAGAACTCACGTCGCGGCGGGCCAGTGGACTGCATCAGTAATCTGTAGACCGGCCCCGAGCGCAGCACATTGTCCTTGTCAGCCAGGGGAGAGCATCGCCGGTCGTCCTGCTCCGTGAGTCTGACTTGTTCCAGTAGTTCACGCAGCTTGCGAAGTTCAGCACTCGCTTGCCGCGTGAGGCGCGCCACCAAGTGCTGCTCGATGCCACCCGCACACTACTTCAGCCACGGAAACTTCATGGCTAGAGGCGTGCGCGCGAGAAAAGGAGCGGGAACACGTACCTCGGCTAGGCGGCCGACGGAGAGCCATCTGTCCAGCCAAAAGCAAGTCGATTCACCATTGCCCACCACACAAATTGTAACTGCTCTATACACCGGCAGCAATTCCTCCAGGTCGTTCCAGTGTGCGCCCACAATGTCGCCATGCATGGTGAGGACTGCAATGCGATCACGAGCCCACCGTGCCCAGGCCGAGTCTCCAGGATGGTGGAGGCGGTGGAGGAGCTTGAGTAGGAGACACTTATTCTGCGTTGCCGGACACTTAATCCCCAGCCCCCCTTGCTCCTTCGGGAGGCAGAGCCGTTCCCAGGCGACAAGACGACACTGTGCATCACTGACAGTTTCATCCCCTGACCAGAGAAAACGGCGCCAGCGCTGATCCAGAGCATCAAGCGTCCCTTGTGGCAGCAGCAAAACCGACATGGCATGCGTGAGCTGGCTGTCAAGCACACTATTTTTTTTTTGATACTTACTGTCAAGCACACTATTAACCAGCACCGCGCGGCCCATGGGATTGAGCAGCGAGGCTTACCAGCTGGCCAAGTGCCGATCTGCTTTGCCAATCAGAGGAGAAAAGGCCGATAGGCGTAGCTTCTCATTAGAGAGTGGGAGCCCCAGGTACGTTTGGGGGAACTCACCCCAGCCTGCATCCCAGGACCTCTTGCAACGTCTCCACCACGCTCGGATCAGTGTGCATCGGCACCATCATGCTCTTGTCGTAATTAATCTTGAGCCCTGTTGCTGCAGAGAAGGAATCCAGGACTTCCTTCAGAGCTTGCATGCCATCTCTGTGGGCGGCCAGCAAGATCAGCTTGTCATCCGCGTACTGCAGCACCGGGCTGGGGAGGTCCGGGGCTGCAGGGTGACGGACTCGCTGCTCTATGTGTGATACGTACACGTGTTGTGAGCCGTGAGATGCGGTCAAGGGAGGTGCCAATATCTGCGACGTGCAAAGGCTGCTGCATCGGGAGTTCGGCTACAAAATAATCTTGCGGCAGTAGTGATTACTGGCTGCATGCAATCAATTGTGTGGTGGTCCGTTTCATCTGGAGACGGTTTGCATGTAAGTGTGCATGAAGAGCTCGAGTCCTGGTCAAGGCCATGAAGAGATTTTGTGGCAGGAGAATAGGCCGGATAGACTTGCATGTCATCTGCACGTTGAGTAGTTTTAGGAGAGTACTGGCACGGCTGGTAGTTATTCTTCTATTATATATAATGAGAAAATTGATGAGGCCGAGTGAGGCTGCATCGGCACAACTGTATCTTCCATTGCGTACTTGTGTGTGTCCACCAGAGAGAGGGAGTGATTCCCCATAAGAGAGACAAGTGTTTGTGATAAACACTTGTACCTGTGAGTGAGCGATCCCAACACAGGCTCTCCCAGTTCACTGAGTCAAAAGCCTTGGCGAAGTCTGAGGACAATTGTTGGTAGCTTGCGGCGATTGCAGCACTGGACCAGCTCCATGGCATAAATGAAGTTTTCAGACAACGATGATCTCCCTTTAATGAAACCGGTCTGGTCAACGTCGATCAAGCGTGGGATTTCCAGCTGCAGTCTGGTGGTCATCATCTTCTCCACAATCTTCAAAGAACAGTTTTGCAGGCATATTGGTTCGTGATCACTCGACTTCTTGGCAGTGGCGAGCTTCGGGATCATCACGACATAGGCCCTGTTGAGCCGCTCGAGGTCAGCGTGGACTGCCCTCGCCAGAGCCATGACCGCCGGCAACACCGTAGAACCCTGGCCAAAGCCCCGGCGAGCTGTTGTGGTTCAGCCACCGTGAACGGCGCCACAAGCGCCCGACGTCGAGGGTGGTGGTCGCCGATGCGAGCACCGGGTCCACCCCAAGCAGCGCTTGCGGATGCGAGGTCAGCACCTGGATCTCATCATGGGAGGAGGACCCCCCCCCCCCCCCCCCGGCGCGTGGCAGGCGATGGCTGGCTTGAGCGTGAAAGAATTGGGTATTATACCTCCAGATAGTCCGAACCTGTCTAAATCAGTGTCTCGTGTGTACCATCAAGATACTAGCTCGACGATCGCCCGTCTACGAATCAAACATTCGGATACCCCCAGGTGGATTGCCGGTCCTAAGATCCGATAGTTGGCGCGCCGGGTAGAGTGATTGTTGAGTTTTTTCAATTCAAAAATCCCGCTAGCTTGATGGCAGATCCATCCGACATCATCTATCTGGTAAACATAAGCGGCAGCCCCAAGCACCTTCCGGCCCTCAGCTTCTTCGCCGACTCCAGCAACTCCAGCTTCACCGGCGTTGATCTCACGCCGCCGGACTCTACATCGACAAACTCGGGGGCTTCCCCCGACATACCCGATCCGCTCCTGCAGCAGGTCGAGCGGCTCAGCCTCAAGGAACAGATCCCCGATCTGCTTCCCCGATGCAAAGTTCTTTACCCCGACGAGATCATCGACGGGTTAGATCGCATCAACGACACGCTTGCTGAGTGAATTGCCATGCCTGAGTGAGCGCTAGACCGCTCGGGGAACGCAATCAAGATCGGAACGTCTATTTTTCTATGTCCAACCAGCATCAAAACGCCTCCCTATGTCCTGTGTTTAGTTCCAAAATTTGTCTCTACAAACTTCACTATTCACCACATCAAATCTCTCTCCTCATGCATTAAGCACTAAACGTGGGTAAATAAAAAAACTAATTACATAGTTTTGATGTACACGACGAGGCGAATCTTGTGAGCAGGTGATGAGCAGGTGATGGCACACCCAAGACTTTCTCGGTGACTCCATCCGTGCTCAACCGATCTCTTCCTCCCATCCTCCGTTTCGTGCTCGTCCAGCTCTGGTGCCCTGGTGGGTGGTGGTAAACGGCCGGCGACGAGGTGGGTCCTCCTCCTAATCCTGCTCCTGCTTCTCATCCTCTCTCGGATTGAGGCATTGTGGTGTCTGGGTTAGGGGTTAGGGTTCGGGGTTGTCGGGGGAGGACTCCATGGTCAGCGGGCTTAGGGAAGCGTCTGGCGGCGGCTGTAGGCACGGCGGCGAGGGTGGCAAGGTGAGGCAGCGTGAGCGCCGCTGGCTGGGCGGCGGACGACAACTGGGGGAAGGGCCGACGGCGGGGTCGAGCGGCTTCCAGCGAACGGCGGTGTGGAGTTTGTGGGTGGCGAGGCCGGCGGCGCCAATGCCTGGGGCAGCGGGGGAGGCCAGCGATGGCAGGGGCAGTCCGGGGTTCCCTGAACCTGGACTGCACACCATCACCCCAAATCTTGCATGTGCAGGTGTTAGTACCCAGTGCCGTAGGCTTCCCGCACCGTGCGGGGTCTGGGGAAGGGTTGTAATAGCGCCCAAACCTTACCCGCACAAATGTGCAGAGGCTGGGGCTTGAACCCGGGACCTTCCGGTTACAGACGGTAGGCTCTACCGCTGCACCAAGCCCGCCCTTCGCATGTGCAGGTGTTAGTAAGGTTCTTATTTTAATTTTGGGGCAAAATTACTGCTGCTGCTTTGTAACACGCTCAGTTTGTCGGGCTTTGTTTTCTCACAGATATCGAGATGTCCCAAGATACTGTGAATACAACAGATGGTGGCCTTACTCGCAGTGGCCTTACTCGCGCCGATTGGGATGCCTTACTTGCAGAGGATGCGAGCTACCTAGATCCAGAGGATGTAGCAGCTAAGCAGGATTATCCTAGTGATCCAGAGGAATTCGCTGAACAAAGCCTGAATACAAAGGAACTGGTGTTAAGCATATCCAAATCCATTGTGTCACTTGTCTCTTCTGTTGGTAATTTTACTAATTTCCACCTATATAAGATTTATATTCTCAGCCATTAAGCTTGCACATTAAAGACTGTTGATTCTACTACTTGCCTTGGGCATTGCAGATGGGAAAATTCTACTTGCTTGTACTGGCACAGTTGTCGATCATGTGGCCTCTGCTACATGGATACTTACATCTGCTTCACTGGTTAGGAAACCTGGCAGTGACTGTGATGCGTATCAAGAGGGTGAAGTTAAGGTCAACAGCGCAACAATTTCCTTAATGTTTATTGGCACCGTAACTATGATTAATTTAGTGGTTTTAATGTTTTGACTTTCTTCTTGTTGATCCCGTAACTGTGATATGTTTATTGGCAGCAGATTGAAGTGTTTCTACACAACAAAAGTGCTATTGATGGGTGCATAGCAATGTGCAATTTGCAGTATAATATTGCTATCATCACTGTTGACTCTTTGGATCTTCCCATGATGGCACTTAATGACCCTCCTGGCTGTTACTCCATGTTGGCTTGCCCTGTGATAGCCATAGGTCGAGACTCCAAGTCATTACGGGTGAAGCATGGGGACATGACCCGTGAAAGGAGCAAGTTGGACTGCAGTGAGCTTTTGGCCTGCACCTGCCCTGTTAGTAAGGTAAAAAGAAATAAAATAGTTCAAATACCCATAGTGAAAGGAAAAAGATGCGCGTATGAACAAGATGGCCAGCATTTAATGTCTGTAAAAGATAGTTTTAAGTAGTGATCTCTGTTTTATGATGTGAAGAACATGTATTGTTGATATGCGATATAAACAATGAAATAGAAAGTGCAACCTATCCTTGTATGCATTAATCATTACAATGAAGTGTTTCCATAACTCCAGCGGTTTATTAATGATTGTTTTGTCTAGATAAATCACAGATCATAGATTTTGCATGTCCACAGGCCACGGTATTCTATTTCTAGCATGTGATATGTTTTTTGATAAGTTACAACTTAGATCAATGAATAGATGATCATCAATCCAATTAAGATTTATGAACATTTAATGATTAATCACGTGGAGGTACATAACCTATTTTATCAAGCACACAATTATACCTTTGTTTCACTACACTGCTCCATGATCGGCGTGCTACTGTTTTGAGACAATATCATTAGAAAGCAGATGTTATATCGGTTTGTTGTCTTCTTGCACCAGATTTTTATTGGGGGTCTTATCATGGATTTTGAAAGAAGAATTGTTGGCATCAGTTTTTTTCGCAAGGACACTACTCCTGTCTTGCCGATAGAGATTGCAGCAAGATGTCTACAACACTTCAAGTGCTTTGGGTACTCTTTTAAGTAGAATCGTTCAGTTTCTTCTCTTCAAGTATGAAGTATCTGCTCGCAATTAAATGCATGCGCTCTTGTGAACTTGTGCATGCTTAAGTTAGTTGGATGCTTGTGGAGTACTGTTTATAGGGCTTCTTGTGAACTTCTAGGGTACTCCCTCTGTTCCTTTTTATAGGGCCTAGGGTGTATTAGGATTTGAGAATATCTTTTGAAGAATAATTTCTTTTATAATACATTATCAATTTCTAAAAAAACAATGTCTTTTGGAAGATAAGTGAAATAAGGATATATGGGTACATAATTGTACACAAAACATGCAACATTGTTTGACTAGTTTGTTGGTCAAAATATATGAAGTTCAGCATGGTTTGATGTTGTTTCTCATGTGAGATTTCTATGGTACTATTCCTTTCCTTACGTGAATTGTATGTGTTAGTCTAATTAGTAGCTTAGCATATTTATTCTATACAATAGTATGATGCGGCGCCTCATTGAGTTTCTGTTGCTCCCTATCATTTATTTCTTTTGCATGGCTTGGTCTGGGTTTTATTCCATTGGTGACTTCTTTGTGCTATATTTCTTATTGCTTCATCATGTTATTGTTCCTAAAAAATTGACCATGCTGTCCATTATATTCTCCATGCTAATTATTGACAAATTATTGATTATGTGTAATAAATTGCTGGAGGTGTAGTGCCTAGTAGTGTGAACAGGCAGTACTGGAGTAAATGTTAATGATCCATTGCAAGCCACACATTACTACAGTAGTTGAATTAACATTTCCTCATTGATAAGGTCACAAATTTCATTATGGACGCAGGACACTCGAACAGCCTTGTCTTTGCATTAGGGTGCGCGCCCTTCACAGCATGGATCTAGAGGTTCTGGACAAAATGCGCAAGATATGTCCTGACCTATCATGTGGAACTGGAATTGTGGTAGATCAGGTAGCTCAGCAAGCACCCTCTTTCTTGGAGACAAATACACATAGCTGGTACCTATAACTATTGCCATGGCCATCCTTGTGCATGGTGTCAAATCATGCATTCAAAGTACAAATAGTTATGTTTATTTGCTACGGCTTGGGTTAAAATGATTATAAGCTTATTTCGTCAAATGTCTACAGAAATGAAATTATTATATGTGCAGTTGTTTACTTACTGTTTCTAACTATATCACCTACTATTCCAGCAGTATACTCTTTGTTTTGGAATTAGAATCTTCCTTTGAATTATAGATTAAGTGCAGTTCACTATTTGGTAAAAACTGTATCAAAATGGACTTGATTGTCATTAGTCAAAATAAGTGGGAGTGCTACCTTGAATGTAGGTACTAGGTGATACCCCGCGCGATGCTGCGGGAATTTCTTAAACAAAATTTTAAGGTGAAATTGAAAGTAGAAACACTAAGGTTATTGCAGGCAATGTTCTTTTGCAAATGATATTATATATGATTTTAAGGTGAAATTTGAAAGTAGAAATATTAAGGTGATTGCATGACAACATTCTACATGAAAACATGTTCATTTTTTTGAGAGCGAACGGCTCTTAAATGATTGATCATTCATGTATTTCTACTATGAGAATTTTATAGCATTGTACTCGCAAAGACTAATAAATTGCATGCATGAATGCTATTAGTCATAGAAAATCGGTGGAAGACATAAATAGATGGTCCTAGTGGATGGTGACGTGGGGTTTGATATAATGAGTTTCTATATGACGTGGATAGCTTACATGTTTTGATAAATTGAGTTAATGACTCTTAGTGGGGTATATCTATATAGGTTATATAGATTATTATGCAGCTATTTTGTTTCATCAACTAGACTCAATAACAGGGCATTGAGGGGATAGCCTGTGGAACACTGTAGCATCCTTTAAAATTCAAGCTTATCGGTCGTGTTTCCATTTCCTTCTTTTTAACAGTCTGCTGTTAATTTATCGGTCGTGTTTAATATTTACTTTTTGATGAAGGTGACTAATTGGAAACTGCATTTTGTGCTAATATGATTCTGAAAAAAAGTAGTTTCCATGATTGCTTGGGCACTGACCTTTAAATTTACTTTAGACAAACTGGACTCTCATGATAGTTGAAGGACAAAAAATGTACTTCGGTATTGATTAGCATGTAGTTTCATATAAAATGAGCTTTATGGGCCAAACCTAGCTTGGTTATTAGTCTCTCCCATCAAGGAGGCAACCCATCTAGGCTCGAACCTAAGGTGCTTGCAAAATGTGGGTACTTCCCTGCCAGCCAGAACAGGGCACTTGTGTGATTCCATCTCCCCATGGTCGAGTTTTTTTGGACTACTAGATCAAGTGACTAAAGTCATGCTCACAGTGAGTAAATAAACCGTTAGACTGGCACACTATAGCACATACAAATTCCAAATTTAAAATTAAAAAGTAAAGGTATGGGTTTGTGGCTTATGAAATGTATTGCTGAGTATGATGTTTTCTATATAAAGTTAGCTAATAGAAGCATGTTTTCTGTTTTGTTTACTTGATTTTCTTCTGACTCCCCCATTTTCATTGGCTTGATCACAATGACTTCTAGATCCCTGAAGCGTTATCAATGAATTGTGGAGGCATTGAGGTTGGTGATATCATCTGTAGCATTGATGGTGTTGCCCTCCACTCCGTAGCCCAGGTATTTTTTATAATAAAGTGCAAGTCCCTAGCGCTGTTTGCATGCCGTTTTGCAAGGTTCTCTAACACTCCTTGGGCTCTATTTGGATCTGCCCAGCTGATTCATTAGCTGATTAGCTGAAATTAGCTGGGTTGGACCAGCTAATTGGATAGTTGCTGTTTAGCTAATGAAAGGGGCATTAGCTGGTCCTGTTTGGATCCACCACAGCTAAAATTAGCTAGCTAGCTATTAGCTGGTGGATCCAAACAGGCCCTTAGTACAAGTTAGAATTTTGTGATGTTAGAGTTGTCCAATTAAGCACATGTGACATGCATGTTTTGAGTTACAGAGTGTTCGTTAACAGGAAAAAATACATTTGTTTCCTGGTGCTGCACTATCTAGTACGGAGTGTAACCCTTGGATAAAAAATATGGTAGTTTAGGACATCAACACGTGTACAATGTGAAACTTTGACCAACAATATCTATAGCATATATTATTATAAATAATAAAAAATATATTATGAATTTACTTTTTACTATGAATCTAGTAGCATCAATCTTACGTTGGAAAACTATTTTTATTTTGAGCTATTAATGGCCAAAGCTAAAACAGTTAGGACAAACCTAAAACCTAATATTTGCGATTGGAGGACTTAGGGCCGGTTTGGTAGAGCTCCATTTGATTCTAGTTCTCTATAGGAGCTGAGACTCTGATTTTGTGGCTGAAAGTAATTCTCTTTGATTCTCTATTGGAGGGAGTACTTCAGTATTTAGAGTGAAATGCAAAGGTGGCCCTTAAACTTGTGTTGCCCTTGCATTTCACTCTTGTATTTAAAAGCCGGATTGCACCTTTTGAGTTGATTCAATGTTCTTTTTCTATTATCAGTTTACTGCAATACTTCTTGACGGCATGGTGGTTGCGATGAGTCCCAAGAATAAAGGGATCCTCCAGGTTAGGTTGGATAGCTACATTAGTCACCATATCTTCTTATTCTTAATATTGTTCTTTGTATGTATGGGAAATCAGGCAAGTGTACGAAGACCTGGAGATGAAACTAAATTAGTTGCAATGCTCAATATGCGGGAAAATCCTTTGGTTGATTGCAACAACTTCTTCTGCAACAGGTTTTCCTGTAAAAATAAACTAGAACTTTTTGTGTCTTATTGATGATTGATGTAGGTTTGTTAGAATACGATTGTAGATGGATGCTACCGTGAAAGAAGCATGGTTCTGGTGTTCAACAGCTAAAATCACTGCACTTCTTAAACCATGTAAGTAAATTGTAAGCTGGTGGAAGTGATACTTATGTTAACATACACTGTGTTGAATGCAACATAAGTGGCACTTTGCCATTAGTGTGAAGTAAAATTCTAAGCTAGTCCATCCATGATTTTCATTGAACTAAATTTTAGTGTTAGGAATATAAGACAACCTCTAAGGGTATATGTTATGGGCTCTTAAATTTAGGATGTAATGATGTTTTATTATCCATCTTATATTTGTTTTTAAAAATCATTAGGTACCACTGAGGAACTAGGTAGTTGAAAGTTAAAACATTTAACTGAAGACAAACCACCTTTGGTATTGTATAGGATATCTTAGCCTATTTCTCATCCATCCTGATAACTTTCCTAGGAGGCTAGAACAATAAATGCTGGTGTGGATTTTTCCTTGAACAGTTGATCTTGAACTTTTATATAAGTACCATTTTTTTCTGGAAACATACATTCAAGAAGTGTTGGTAATATTCACAAGATATGCCTAGAGTTTACTTGACCAGTAAAGTTTATGAACACATAATGGTGTTGTGTTAAAAAAAATGCAGTGTGTTAAGCACCAAAGTTTGTTAAATTAGAAGGTCTGCATGGTACTATTAAGCTCAGAGAACCAAGACTTTCCAGGATTCCTGGTCTGGGGATATTCCTTGATTTCAAACAGGGTCAAATCTGTTTTCAAGCGAACGACACCTGATATGCTATTACTTTGCTGTTTCTTTAACCTTTGATGGTCCTTGCTGCCATATTCTGAACAAATGGGAGCAGTACTGGCATTGTTTAGTTCAGGAATGAATGTACCTGACCTCATCTTGATATCCCACTGGCCAATAGCTTTATGATTTAATTTGTACTACCATCCACCAGCTGGACTAGGTTTAAATTCCCAGCAGGAACATGATTTCTTGTGAGGGCTGGGAAGTAAAAGAGTGCCAAAAAATTTAGACCAGCCATTGAGAATTGAAAACTGTTAGATCATCTGTTGCATTATGTATAAATTAATCTCAAACTTTCCATTTTATGATTATTAGGTTATTGTACTTTTTAGATCTTTGCACAATTTTGTGAATATTCTTGCTCTCTGTATACCTGTGAATCTGTTACAAGGGTTATGTTTCTTCATATTTTATTGCATGCTCTAACCGGGTTGGCTCTAGGAGGACCATGACAAACCTTTCTTAACATTTCTGTCCACTGCATTTGATATTTCTTTACGAGTATTGCAGCCTGCTATTTTGATCTGTGTTCTTGGAATTGAGTCAGAAGTTTCTGGAATCTGGATGCATATTACCTATACACATTTCCAATTAAGTTGGGGAAAATAGTGGTAATTTTCAGAACTGAGCACTGTCCATTATCCACAAAGCACTTAAATTTTGAGCAAAAGTTGAGTAGTATAACACAGGTTCTAAGTCTTGTCTATGATGTAAACCCCAGAAAGATTGGGGGTGCACTTGTGGCTGTATCAGTGCTAGAGCTGCTCTGTGGCTGGTTCTAGACCTCCCCCCCCCCCCCCTGTAGTAGCAGTAAAATCACTACATGTGTTTGAAAACTAGATAAACAGCCAAATTTAATTTTCAAATTTGAACATTGAAACATGCATTCTTGAAGTGTGGTCAACTTTATCTGACTAATTGCTTACAGTGTGCCAGGGCTGAGTTGCAGTGTTTTGGGTAATATTCCTTTAAGAACTTGTGGAGGCGGTGACGATGTTTTGTTTGGCGGTGCAGGATTTATGTTACCACGTGGTTTCTAAATTTCTTTTGTTGGATGGCTTAATTACCATTTGCTTCCTTGAAAAAAAATCAATTTGATTTTTGGTCCCTTTATAATTTAATTAATTAATTTCCCTATTTTGTTTTAAATTTACATGTACTGCTGATGTTTAGCTGGAGGAAGGGGCGCAAAAGGCATGATCTGGACCAAAGCTGAGGCAGACCGTTGAACCTCCCCGTTCACTTGCCCGAACTGATGGACAAGTCCTAAGACCAACTTTTGACTCTAATCTAGGGACCGTTGGAATATTCTGTAATTTTTCATCCTATGCATAAACGAGTGTTGAACCGTAGCCATGTTGAAGTTGCAGTGAGCTCGTCCGGAGTATGTATTTCGCTAGCAGTTACTTAATCCTTGGGTTTATGCGCAGGACATGCATCGTCGGGTTGAACTACGTTAGTCCCGAGAGACTACGATGGCATAGGCCCTCTGCAGTGTGCTAGTGATGCCCCAAAAAAAGTGGGCCCCGAGGTGGATAAATTAGGCTATTAGCATCGACAGTTCAGAGCTGCAGCGTGTGAAAAAAAGAGCACCGGAGAGCACTGCCCCTTCTCTTCACTTCACCGCCAGAGTAAGCTGCAGCTGAAGATGAGCGCGAGAGGACTGGTGAAATGATTTTTTAGTGAATGGGCACCGATGCCCGAACGTGCGTCGATCCCAGATTTTTGGCATCGCTTGAAACAAGCATCGCCGGTTGCAGTGTGAGAAGTGAAGCCCCAAAACTCTCCATTGTTTGGGCATCACTCTAGGCGCACATTATGGAGGGCCACTTGTTGAGGTGTTTGAGCAGGCGGCGGGTGCATTGGATTTCTGCTGCTGTTTTTTTTATACTTAACTAGTAGAGTGCACTTACATAGTATACTTATAGTTAAAAAATAATAATAGAGTATTAGAAAAATATAGTAAACAAGAATTTTATCTTTTCAATTGTATTGAATTTTACATTCTTACATTAGAAAATTTTCAAAATAGAGTATACTTATAGTTTTTTAGTATTCTAACGAAAGATGATAATAATTCAATGAATGAATATTGCACACTGGAGGTGGCCTAACACCGTAGCACCACAATATCTAAAGTTTCAAGTGCCACGTATTGCAACTTTGAATTTTGAATAAAACGAGTGGTCAAATATAGAGTCAAAAAGGTCAAACAAACTATAATATAAAACAGAGGTTAGTATTTGCTATTATAAGAGCACACGCACAAAACAAGCATGGATACACAAGAAACAAGATTAAACTTTCTTTAATCAAGATTAAACCTTGATCAAGCTTATACCTTGATTTCTTTGCTGTCGCATGGACCCAACAAGCACTGGAACACCAGGTCCATGATCGCTCCAAATAAGCGCCCTACAGCTACTGCTGCCGCCAACAATGTTGTTGCTGCTGTCCTCCTTGGTCGACGTCCATGAACTCGCCCTCGTCAATAGCCGCTCCATCACACTGGTGGCGCCCACCGCGCCGGCTTACACGGTGCCGCGGCGTGTGTTCACTACAGACGTCACTGAGAACGCGCAGGCGTAGGGTGCCGAGAGGAGCACGGATCGGGATCACCCGAGGGTGGCGTTTCGGGAGCACTCCATCAATGACGTTTCCGTTTCTGTTGTCGAGCCGCAATTATAGCTCATAACCCCCACCAGATGGACCACGTAGATCCATAGATGAAAACTGTTTTGTGCTCGAACTCCATGTCTTCCCGTACCATCCCAAAGGGCGCACACATCAGACGGCAAAGCGTGATTAACTGATCAGACGAGGCTAGGAGGATAATAAAGAACCCCGGAGGCCGGAGCTATCAAGGCAAAATAGTCCGGGCGCGCACGTCCTAAGCTATAACTTCGTACATCGTAAAACACTAAAACCCGTGTCGTGTCGTCAGAGATTTGTTTTTTAATACAAGAGCTTCTCTATACGCCATCCGATCGAGCCTCCGGCGTTTGATTTTTGAGGAGTTCAAGTTCAAGAGGTAATTTTTTTTCTATTTTTGGATGGTGGGTATATGGGTGGGTAACCTCAGCCGTGGTGACAGAATAAAATTAGGAGGAGGTGGACTCACCCCTTCTCAATACAATTTTTTTATTCTGCTATTTTCAGGTCCACGAAAGGGCCTGACAGATGGGGCCTTTGTGATGGGTGGAAGAGTTTTTTCTAAGTAACAAAAGTTTCAATTCTACTGGATCTTATCTCTACCTAATTATAAAGCAAGGATTGTTTATGCGGTACGTCGTAATTTTGTAAAAGAAACCCTTGTATCTTTAAAATTCAACCGGCAGTCCTGATCTCCAGAAGATTCGGACTCGACAGAGTACAGAGCGAGCACCACTCCCGCCCACGGCAGGTACGGATTCCTGCTTCTCCTGCGCGTGGATTCCTTGCGCCACGTCCCTATGCGTCACGCCGGATAATTCTTGGCAAAATACAGTTTCTGTATTTACGAGTACATGCCAAGAAATACTAGAGCGTCGGCGGCCTCTGCTTCCTCGTACGCGGTACGCAATACGACCTCTTCGTAATCCGTTGGGGACAGGGGTGGACACGGTAACATGAGTCGATCCAAACACGTGGACGGAATACACCTAGGCCTGGTGGAACGTGTTCGCGTATACGATGGCAGGAGGGAACATTGTCGGTTCGTACTCGCGCCCTCGCTGGCAGCCCAACACCTCGACGTCCAGGACTGTTGTGCACTCGGTCTCAAAACAAAGAGGTCTCTGCTGTACATCCGTAACACCCCGCCTCCCACGAGCCGCCCCGCACAGCCCTTCCGAGGGGCGCGCACGCGTACACATAGCACTCTGCTTACACTTTTCGTTCTCGCTTCGTGTAAAAGGGTTAACCCGAAGGTGCTATGGCTAGAAGTTGTCTCCACCCTTGCTAAAGGGCAATGTGACACTAATTAACACGTGCATCCCGCACTCATGGGCCATACAAACTGGGCCGGGTGTGACATACAACCCCCCTCAAAGACCCGACGTCCTCGTCGGCGCAACTCACTCACACGGGCAAATGTCCAGAAACGTTCCCTCTTAGCGCACGACCGTACGTCCAGTGCCGGTGCCATAGTCCATGCCGTATGCCCTACCCGGGCCATACGCGCCATGCGCCCTATGCCCGCACACCGACCCATACGCGCAACCGCGAGGGTCGGCTCTGATACCATTTGTGACACCCCGCCTCCCACGAGCTGCCCCGCACAGCCCTTCCGAGGGGCGCGCACGCGTACACATAGCACCCTGCTTACACTTTCGTCCTCGCTTCGTGTAAAAGGGTTAACCCGAAGGTGCTATGGCTAGAAGACAAAGGCTTATAAGTTGCCTCCACCCTTGCTAAACTAGTAATGTGACACTAAACACGTGCATCTCGTACTCATGGGGCATTACTGGGCCATGCAAACTGGGCTGGGTGTGACAACATCGCAAGCCATTGTTGTAGTTGAGAACTTGAGCGTGACGATACGATGCCGAGGAGCTCCTGAATCCACCGCCAAATCGGTTCGAAGTACCTCGCCGATAAAGCCGCGGGTCCGCTTCTGCTGGATTCATTGATTCTCCTGACTTCAAATCCATGAGCGCTGAGCAAACTCAGCGAACCACTTCGTCGACCTCCAGCATGACATCTCCGTCCTAGGATCAGAGCCATGGGCGGCGATATGATGTTGTTTCCGCCAACGGGTCACGGCGACCAGGCTGGCACCCGGACGGTGGCCGAGATCAACTCGGGTCTTGCACGCGGCGACGTCTGCCTGACGCTTGATAGACAAGACACAGGCTCGCACCTCTCTTCCAATCAGTTATTTACATCTATCCATGATGGCAACGAGCCAACCATACGCGCAGGGGCGCACTTCAACGATTACTCATTCATGACAATCTTATATACATATATGCTTCACAGTTCAAACGTATAATGGTAAAATCCAATCAACTTTCATAATCCATTCATATAACAAGTAGAAGAGCCAATCCTGACTTTATGAAAGATAGCGTTTCTACATCCACATTATAGTCGCGTCAGCACGTGTGACTAATTCGATCTTGTGCCTTGTGAGATATGATAGGCGCTGATCACAACCCCGGCACATATATATGATTCGCACATGACTACGTGATGTGCGCATCAAATCAGCAGCGGCGGCATGCGGCCGTGTCAAGTTGCCTCAGTTGTGGTTGACACACTCATGTACGTACCGGCTCATACATAAAAGCGTACGCAATAGATCGTGTGTGAAATGTTGTTGATTTCAATAAAAAGTTAAAATTAGAGACGGGTCATGTTCTAGGATAGAATTAGTAGTAATTATTTTTGTTTCTATAAACTCTTTAGCCAAAATAAATTTTATGTATTATACGTAATTAAAAATACAACACTAAACATAATTAAAATAATAAGTTTAGAAACAAAATATTATAATTATTATTTTACCGTAGCAACGCACGGACATATTTGCTAGTATAGTATAATAATGGAAATAGATATGTAACCTCTCCCTATCCGCACGTGACGCGTGTTGGGGGGCTCCTATGCGGCTTCCGTTCACCCGTTAAGCGAGGTGGCTTAGAAGCCCACCAAAGCCCACCAACAGCACGCTTGAGGAAGAGAAGCCCACCAAAGAGCAAACGCACGAAGGAAACGAAGCAGCGCGCGGTCAATAACTTTTTCTATTATCGTGTTGTTAAACCCGATGCAAGATGGAGAAGTATCATCACGTCGTAAATATTTTTCATATACAAATTAAATTAACATATTCAGAGTGTTGAAATAATGCAGGATAAACTATATCAACATTTTCAAATACTAGGTTCAACATTTTCTCAAACTTAATTCAACAATTCGGGTAAACTAGATCAACATTTGTGTGAAAATGTTGAAGCACAACTTCTGAGATGTTGAGATAGTTATTCAAAATGTTGAAATACCATATTAGAAATGTTGATTAAAAAAATACACATATAAAATAAAAATATACTTATATTGGATCTTATTTTATTGCATTAATTTCAAATAACATGGTGGTTCAAACGGATTTGAAAAAAGATTAACGGTTTGGGAGAAAATTGCATTTGAAGGTTGAAACTCAAAAAAGGATTCCCGTCGTGCGCGCGTGCGTCAGCTCTTCATCACGCGCTATGAACCGCTTCGGCCCACAATCCCAATCGTTGCACGAATCTCAAACAGTGGAAGCCAGGTAGTCCAAAAAACTTGCGGAAGCCATATAGGTTTCCCCGCATTCGGGTGCGGGGGCTCCTATGTGGCTTCCGTTTACCGGTTAAGCAAGCTGACTTAGAAGCCCAATAAAACTCACCAACCGCACATACATGAGGAGATATGCTGCGCAGCTGTCAGTTTTTTTTTCCGTTCTGCTAAACCCACGCGGGTGGTGGAAAGTGACCTTGTGCTTTTTTTCTTTTTTAATTATTACTACTATAAGTATGCAGTTCCAGAAGGTATGACGTTGCAGTCGACATTTCAGAAATAACAGTTCAACATTCCAATTACACTATTTTAATATTTTTCACATAAAAATTAAACTAACATGTTCAAAGTTTTAAACTAATACCGTCAATATTTTCATATACTTGATTCAACATTTTCCTCCAACTTAATTCAATAATTTCGATAAACTAGATCAACATTTTATGTGAAAATGTTGAAGCAATAAGTCTAAAATGTTGAGATAGTTATTGGAAATGTTGAAATAGCATATCGAAAATGTTGATTTTAAAAGATACATATATAAAATAAAAAAATACTCGTATTGGATCTTATTCCGTTGCATTAATTGCAAGTAACGTGGTGGTTCAAACGGATTCGGAAAATGATTAACGGTTTAGGAGAAAATCACATTTAAAGGTTGAAAATCAAACTAGATTTTGCCGTGTGTAATTGACGTCGGACGGACACCTTTCGCTAGTTGTCACCCCCCGCCCGCTGCGAACCCCGCGTTGATCCGAATAAATATACAATCTCACCGTTGCACGGATCTCAAACAGTAGAAGCTAGCTTGGTAAAAAAACTTTCGAAAGCTATATAGGTTTCCCGACGCGTGTTGTGCCTGCCCACGCGTCGTGCATCTAGGAAGAAGTCTACATACCCCCCCCAAACTATCAACCCCGGAACACTTCACCCCCCAACTATAAAACCGGATAACCAGCCCCCCAAACTTTAGAAACCGGTACACATAACCCCCTAGGGTGGTTTTCCTAGGCGGTTTTGCAAAACATTTTACAGAAAACCCCCTAGAAATTTCTAAAACCTTACAAATAGGCCCCTGTCGGCCATAAACTGATCCCGGCGGATGCCGGCCGGCCCGATCTCGCCTGCGGTGAGGTCTCCGGCGACGAGAGGCGCACCTACGGCATCGCCTCATCACGACGAGCACTCCCATGGGTATAACTCCTAGCAACGGCGACCGGACGGCGACGCGCGGCGATGGGAGGGGAACAGGGAAGAGCGGCTGGCGGCGGCGGTCGGCGGGTTCGCCGGCGTTCCGGGCGCGGAGGTGGCCACTGAGCGTGATGAGATCAAGAGGGGGATGAGGGGATTCCATCCCCTTCCTTACCTCGGGCGGAGGTGGGGTGTGGCGAGATGCCCACGGCGGCCTGCGGGCGGCGGCGGCGGCAATGGAAGCGGCAGCGGCGGGAGGAGAAGCCGCTGCTGGCAACGGTGACCCGGACGGAGATGGACACACCGGGGTATGGAACCGCGACGACGCCAGCCGCCTAATTGGAGCCCAAGCTCTTCTCCCGAAGCCCTCCCTCCCTCCTGTCGCCGACCGCCATTACCGCCGCCGCCGCCACCTCACCGTGGGCAGGCCATCCCGCACCCTCTCAACCCCCACCAAGCTCACCAGGACCTCCCCCATGCTCTAGTGCAGCTCGTCGACCATGGCCGAGCCTCCCCGACGTCTCCCCAAGCAGCGCAGGCGTCCACCAGCACCGTCGTCCGCCGCCTCCACGTGGGCAGCCAAGATCGCTGCACCACCGCCCAAACCGAAGCCACCTCTGCACTCCCCATCACCCCGTGAAGCTATCCGGCCATTTTCCCGAGCTCCTCTGGCCCTCCAAGCCGTCAGCGCCCGCTCGCCGGAGCCGCCCGAGGCGCCGCCGCCCACTCGCCGGAGCCGCCCGAGGCGCCGCCGCCCGGAGCATGGAGCATGGGCTCCGGCCGGGGTGGGCCCATCGAGGAGGCTGCGGCGCAGCGCGGCGGCGTGGATGGAGCGGACGGCCGAGAGGGAGCGGAGCACGGCGACGTGGGGAGCGGAGCGCGGCGGCGGGACTTGGCGCCGGGAGGGAGACAAGGACATATCTGCGAGAATTTAATCATTCTAGGGAGGTTTTGTAAAATGTTTTGCAAAACCGCCTATGAAAATCACCCTAGGGGGTTATCTGCACCAGTTTCTAAAGTTTGGGGGGCTGGTTATCTGGTTTTGTAGATGGGGGTGAAGTGTTCTAGGTTGATAGTTCGCGGGGTATGCAGACTTCTTCCTCCATCTATCGGCCACGTAGGGCCCATTTTTCGGCGGTGTCTCCCGAGTCCCGATCCAATCGGTGCCTCCTCCTCCCTCCTAGCCCTCTCTCTCTCCCGTCCGCGCCGGCGCGCCGCCCCCTCACCACCCTCCTGCTTCGCGACGCCCAGCCCCCTCCCCTCCGCCCACCCCCGTCGCCCCCCGCGCGGCCCCGATCCCGGCCCCGCCCCTCCCCTCCGCGGCCTTCGTCCGTGCCGCCGCCCTTCCCCTCCCCTGTGCCGCCGCTCTTCCCTCCCGGCCGCCGCTCCCTTTCCCTCCCTCACCGGCGGCCTTTCCCCTCCAGCCGACCGGTTGGGCACGCCGCTCGCGACGCCTTGGTCGCCTCGGCCTGCCCCGCCGCGGTCGCGCTACCATCGCATTGGCCGCGTCGCTGCCGCCGCCTGCTTCCCGCCGCGGAGGCCTGCTTGGCGCCATTGCCCGCTCTCACCGCCGCTTGCTCCGCTCCCTCTGGCGCGCGCCGTCGCCTTGGCCACGGCGCGGAGGAGCGCGACGAGCGCTGCCCGGAGCGGCCGCCTGGCGGCGACACAAGCTGCTCCCGTGACAACATGGAGGGCGCGAGTAAGGCGTCTCTACACAAAACCAACCGTTTGTTCTCTTCGTGCTCCCCTCACGCCCCTCGATCCCCGTGTCGCTGTTGCCGCGCCTCCGCAGCTCAACCCCACTTCGTCTTTGATAACCCTTTTTGTGGTTACATTTCAGCTGTTCATCTTCCTCGGTTCATTACCCGTAGAGCTATTAACCTGTTGCACTGAATATCATAGGAAGTTATTCGTGTACGCCAACTGAAAGCTTGGAGTGAGAAGCAATTTATCTGCAGAATAAAAAGGTGATGCAATGTAGTATAGTAATTTGAATTTGAATTGGTTCTACTACATTATTCTTGCTGCAGAAATGTGAATGACATAATTGACTTGCCCATTCAATGAGTAGGTTTACCTGAACTCTGAACTCCAATCTTAATCACTTTGTCGCCATCAGAAAATAAGGTGCAAACAATCTTGAGTGGTTCATGGAATCAGTATTTTCAAATGAGCTTTTGTTTTGTCCTCAGTCCTCACTAGCCCCATGTAGACAACTCCATTACTCTGGAATTTCCACCATTTAGAAAAAAAAATTGGTATGTGATAGCTACATTAGTTTGATGAAAACACAAAAACAATAATATGCAAGAGGAATGACTCCTGACTTGCACCACCTCTACATACATTTACTTTACAGCCTTGGTAGTTACATACATAGTCTCAACCATACGTGCTAACAGGTCGCCACCTAACATCAATGTTTTATGCAGTAGCCTTCTCTCATTACTAGCATCATGACCTGTACTTCCAGTTACAGTGTTTCTTTTCATTTTCGAATATGTTGCCACAGCTTCCTTCATGGATTGCTACTCCACACGCGCAGAGTTACAAAGGAATTCAGTTTCAAAGGTTCCAGCATTAAGCTAAATGAAGTACAATGTGCTGACCCATAAAACTGATCTGCTAGCTCCATTCTGAGACATAGCTTTACAAGGAGGCAAGACAGGTACCGGCCCTGCACAAGCTGTTGAACCAAGGTAAAGTTCATCTCTGAATCCTCTCCCATGTTTCCCATAATTTAGGATTTGAAATTGATGACATGATTCCATGAACGCCTTCCATCTATGTTGGTCAGTAGCAGTGGTCTGATCCTGCAAGGGTATGCGTCAGCAGTCATGGCTTAATTTTGTAATGTTCAGAGTGCAGCTATCTACCTCTAGGTCACGAACATATCAATTAGTCCGACATGTCCTTCAGAACGACCTGACAATTCCTTAGTGCTGAATATATTACAATTTAGTACAACATTTCCTTTTAAGTTAGCTGCCTTACAAACATAGTAGATTATTACTGCAAAAGTTTGCTAATGCTATATTTCGTCTTTGTACCTTCCTGCCTATACCTAAAGTAATCAGTACTTCCTAAATTGTTTATTCATGTACTATATATAGATGTCAAATTATTTGATTTGTGCCATGCCATATGTTTCTGCTCGCTAATTTTAAAAAAGACCAGTTTAAGCCTTTTGTGTGCATTAGGTCTTCACTTTTCAGGCTTCAATACAGTGCCAAACTCTATTTATACATATTAGTTGTACACTTATTGATGGGATCATCACATATGTTCATTTGTTCCGCTGGCCATGTCCATATTAGCTTCAAATGATCCGATGAGGTTCGTTGCATGATCATATTGTGTTGATCCAACTAAATTTGTTTGATGTGAAAAGTAGTCTTTTGTACCAACTTTATTGTGAATGTGCCCTCCAAAATAATTCAAGCAAACAAAACAGCTGCATGTTGTCCACGGATAATCATTTAGGATTCTGATTTCCATTCTTTTTAATGGACTTGCAAGCCTCGATGCTCTTTCTACTATTTTTAGCACCATATTAAAGTTACATTTTTTTAAGAAACCTCAGACTACTCATTAAGTTAAATACCATTATGCTCAGTTATTTCCAATATAAATATGACATCACGATTCATGATTTTACCTTATTTTTCATAGTAAAATTTTCATCATACTATGTACTAATTCCCTGTTCCTACCTTTTAATAACAGTAGCTGTTTCGATAATTTGCCATGTTACCATCCCAACATAGTCTAACATGCATATTTTCCAATAGTCATGCCAATGCATCTACAGAACACAGAGTTTCCCTCTTATGAGCATGGCCTGCGGCTGAAGTGAAAAGAAAAAGACTTAACAAACTATGCGAAGGGGTTACAGTCTCCTTCAAACTGCGTTGCGGGTATGCGCTTCTTCACTTTTCTTATTTGTTGATTTCACAAACTTTCATATTGACATGTGACATGTTCTTGCCATGATATCGATATGAAGGGAGTGTTAATTTGTGCAGCCTTTAATGGATATGGAAACCCAGGATGCGCCTTTTGGAAAAGCAAAGGTCATTCCCAAGAGGAATAATTGTAGGTGCTCAAAATGTTTGGTCAAAACTATAAAAGAAACAAGGTTAACTTTTCCTGCCAATCTAATTTGATATATGTATATCACATGACAGCATGTAATGTACCAGTCCTAAATTATTTATACAGGTAACAAATAAATGGCCAAACTGTTATTTTTTTCATTTTTGAAGATATGGGCAGTTATTTGGAGCGATGGAGGATCATAGCACATATCATGTGTTTACAAAGCTGAAAAGCTATTACAAACCATTTAGGAATGTTCAAAGATCAGAGTGATTGTAATTTACATGAGTTATTTTCTGCACTGCTAACATCGTTGGCACTGGCTATACTTTGTCAGAACTTTAGATATGACAGCTTATTCATAGGGCCTAATTTTTCCCCTCTCATGAAAGCCATGTATATAATATAAGTATTAAATGTGCTAACCAATTATTGCACTATCAGGTAATTTGTTTTACTGATCCCTTTACGACTTCCCTTTCGATGTGTTTCTTCTCCAAACCCTGTGGAAGTACTTCAGTATCAAACGATTTTACAATTTTTAGTCTTACCTTTGTACACATCTTCTGAAACAGTAACATCTAACAATACTAAATCACCGCATCTTCCCAGTATAAGCCTGCGTGATTTGAATCAACCATATTCGATAATCATACAATAAAGAAAATCCAGATGCTTTAGAAACAGGCGCGCGATCTACCTAGTTTCTACTGCTGTTTGGAGCTCTCTCCGCGCTTCACGGGCGCGCTGGAAGTCAACCAGCTCCAATTTTCTTGAAATCTACTGTACCTTCGTTCCAACTCATCTGCTAAGGGGAAAAAAAAAACCCTGCTCTCCGGTCCCCCCTCTTCATTCCTGTCTCTCCTCACTCTCTTCTCCTGCCTACACCCACTCGCAATTCGCCACGCGCGCCTTGCGGTCCGTCGCTGTAGCTCTAGCTTGCGGACTCCTCCACGTCTCTCTCCCTCTCCCGTCTCCTCCCATAGTCCCATATCCCTTCCTATCTTACGGCTGGGAGGCGGCGGCGTACGGTTCCCATGCCGCCGGCGAGCTCGAGCACAATGGCGAATAGGGAATGGATAGCATCCGTAGCATCGAGGTGCCACGAGCCCACGAGCTCGCGAGTGCTCGGTATGGGTTCAGGATGATCGTCATGGAGTGATGTGCAGGGATTTCCGGCGGCTGGACAGATCTCGTTGAGGCAGCTAGCCCCAATTTTGTCCTTCCTCTCGAGCCATGATCCGCATCGTCCCAAGCTTTAATTTGCTCTCCGTGGCCATAGATAGGTATCCCGCGCAGAGACTGGCGATACAAGAGGATTGGATCCCACTGGACTTGGAGGTGCGGCGGCGGCGTGGTGGCCTCGTGCTACTGTGTCCACGAGCGGAGATTGATTTGGCCGCCCTGCCGAGGCAGGGGCCACCGCACGCCGTGATTTCAAGTGCTCCCTTGATGAAAAGAGATGATTTTGTATGGTCTTGAAAAGGGATAATTGAAGTGCTTTATGGTTGATAGTTAATAGAAGCTATTATAGATGTTTGTTCAACAAAGAAAGTAGGGATCCATTGGCTGGATTAAATTTGTACTGAACTAACAATGTCTGCTACTGCAAATGCTCCATCTTTTGATGTTTTAAGGTTGTTGAAAAAATGTTAATAATCTGTTTGACCTAATGTTAATAATTGAACTGCTTTGGGTGATATTGCTGGCTTTGAATGTACATCAAGAGTTTGCAATTTGGTCTTTTTGGCAATTACAATACAATGTGATCTAGGATCTATCTGAAACTGGTTCTTCAGTTTAAAGTATTCTATGTACCCTCTGCAAAGCTCTACCTACAATGCATGTTTGTGACCCGTCTGCCTTGGAAATGAAAGAGAACGCCTCCGGTACATTTGATTTGATGATTATTTCAAAAAAAAACATTTGATTTGACGACAAGAACTTGAAAAATATAAAGTGATGTACTTCCATGACATAGGTTAACACACTTTTGAGATTCTAAGAGACTAGTAATTGAGTAACAAATTAGAGAAACTACTGTTTTTAGCTTTTTTGTCAAAGATTTGAGATAAACTCAAAGGTATTGATATGGCTAGATTACTGGAATTGATAACTCGGCAGCAGGGGCAGAAACCTACTCGCCCTCCAAGGAGGCTCTGAGTTTAGGGTTTATACTTCTGCTTAAAAAACGATTACAAGTTCCGGGTCTCTTTATATAGAGCGGCCGGACTCTTACTCCCAACATCTAAGGACTCTCACAATAATATTTCCTAAACAAAATCTAAACAACTTGGAAACCAATCCTAACTAGCAGCAGGCGCCTGAGCCTTCCTCCTGCGTTGAAACCACCTTCCAAAGAAAGAGTCCATAACACTTCCGCCCTCCTGAGAAAATAGCTCGTCCTCGAGCTTAAATGAAGGGTAATGCTCCTTGAAACGCTCAAGTAGTTCCCATGTAGCTTCTGCAGGGCCACGATCAACCCAACGAACCAATAATTCCCAATAAGTCGTTGTAGGACGAACACGAAGCACCTTCTCCGGAGTAGGGACAGCACGTCCATGCACAATAGACAGAAGAGAAGCAGGCTCCTCCGGAGGATCGCCATGGTACTTCTTGAGAAAGACCACATGAAACACATCATGAATCTTAGCCTTAGGAGGGAGGCGAAGACAATAAGCCAAAGGTCCCAGACGTTCCAAAACTTGAAAAGGCCCGTAATAACGAGGAGCGAGCTTAGAATGAGCCTTATCAGTGATTGCCATAGCAGAACGATGATGAAGACGTAACCAGGCCCATTCACCAACTTCAAACTCAAGATCTCGATGAGCTTTATCATGAACAACTTTCATATGATCCTGAGCCAACAAGAGACGATCCCGGATCACGGCTAGAAATTCATCATGCTGCTGTAAATGCTTATCCACAGCAACAATACGAGCCAAACCTGGCTGGTAAGACATGTGTAGGAGGATCGCGCCCATAAACAACACGATAGGGAGTCGTCTGAAGAGCTGTCTGATAAGAAGAATTATAACAGAATTCTGCCCAAGGAAGCCAACGAAGCCAAGAACGAGGACGATCTCGGTATAGACAGCGCAAATAAACACCAAGTATCCGATTGTCCGATTGGTCACCTCAGACTGGCCATTAGTTTGGGGCCGAAAAGCAGAACTGAGACGCAATTTAACTCCAGACAAAGCAAACAACTCCTTCCATAATGTACTTGTAAAGACCGGATCACGATCACTGACAATGGAACATGGAAAACCATAAAGCTTGACCACATTATCAAAGAAAACTTGAGCCACAGTAAGCGCTGTATATGGATGACCCAAAGGAATGAAGTGAGCCAATTTAGAAAATCTGTCCACAACCGTGAGCACCACAGACTTCCCATTCACCCGAGAAAAACCCTCCACAAAATCCATGGCAATGTCACTCCAAACAGTGGTGGGAACATCCAATGGCTGCAACAGACCCGCAGGATGGAGATGTTCAGTCTTATTGCGCTGACAAATGGTGAAACTCTGAACATGATCATGCACCAACTTGGAGGCATGAGGACTGTAGAAAGAAGCACGAAGGCGCTGCAATGTCTTCTGAACACCCTCATGACTAGACCCATGAGCTGAATCAAGTAACTGAGGCCAAAGAGATGACGATTCAGGAACAAATATACGTCCCCGATGCATGACAAAACCATCAGCCAATGACCAAGCTTCTCCTGTCGTCCCATCCCTAATCTGCTGGCGCTTAGTCTGAATTTTTGGCAGCGAATCAGACTCACGACGAAAGTCTTCAAACAAAACAAACTCCGGGCGAGAAATTGCATGAGCATGCAGTGGAAGTTCACATTCATCACGACGCGAAAGCGCATCCGCTGCAGCGTTCAGCTTCCCAGGCTTATATTCAACTGTAAAAATATATCCAAACAGTTTACTAACCCAAGTATGTTGCGGAATCGTGGAAAGCCTATGATCAAGGAGATGTTTCAAGCTGCAATGATCTGTCCGAACAATAAAATCACGCGCTCATAGATACGGTCGCCAATGTCGAACAGCCTGTACCAGTCCAATGAGCTCACACTCATATGCAGCAAGTTTGGCATGCTGAGGAGCCACAGTACGACTGAAGAACGCAATAGGCCCGGCTCCCTGATGAAGAACAGCACCAAAACCCGAGCCAGAAGCATCACAATCCCCTATGAAAGGTTTCGAAAAAATCTGGTAAGTGCAATATCAGGGCTGTTGTGAGGGCACTTTGAAGATCATGGAATGCGTCTGTGGCAGCCTGGGACCAACGAAAAGCTTCCTTCTTGAGAAGGGTAGTCAATGGAGCAGCAATAATCCCGTAACTGTGAATAAACTTCCGGTAGTAACCGGTGAGACCAAGAAATCCCCGAAGAGCTCTCACTGATTTAAGTGATTCTTGTGGTCATGTGTTCGTAACGATGAGCTTTATCTTTTAAAGTCATGGACATATTATTTTCTAAACGTTTATTTTACTTTTCTTATATTATTGTTTTTTAAAAAAAACATAAAAATAATATATTAAATAGTGATAAAATAGTATAAAAGCTATTTAAAAAATAAAGCTCACTGTTATGAACGTGTGACCATAAGAATCATCTAAATCAGAGGTACGAGCAAAAAGTAATAATCATTTTAAGATTTAAGAACTAAATTGTAAATAAAAAATTAAAACCACCCATCAAAACCGTCTTGATGGCCAAATTTGAACGGTTTTGATAGTTAGATGGTCAAAAATATCCGGTTTTGAGGTTCGATGGTCAAAATCAGGGATGGTAAAAAATTGACTTTTTTTTCTTAAAAAAAAGGATTGCAGCGAGGAGTCGGCCCAGCACTCCCCAGCCAGCAATGTCCTTCTGGCTTCGCTCCCACACGGCCACACCCCTCCTGTCCTGCCGCTTTTCCCCCTTCTTCCAACTTCTTTCCCCATCCCTTTCCTGTTCGCCCGAGCACGAGGTAGTCCCAACTGCCGTCCGCCGCGCAAGAGGGGCGCGTCCGGTCGTTGCGCTTGAGCGGCGGCGTGATTCGCCGGCCCGCACGTGAGCGCCCTCTGGTCAAGCGACTTTGGTGAGCCAACTAAAAAAAATCAGTTTTTCCTCTGTATATATACTTTCTTTTTTTATTGCAGTGGAAATTCATCCATGAAGCTTAAAGTTTGCGGATTTTGAGTGCGACATTCGGGTGTTTCTTGGTAGAAAGTGAAGCGCGTGTTCAAATTTCAAGGTTTCTTTCAAAATTTCTGAAATTGCATGCCGGAAGTTCCATTTTTACGAACTCAATAAACGAGGAGTTTGAATGCCCTTCTTTCTTTTTTTTTGAAAGAGTTTGAATGCCCTTCCTGTCGGATGAGGCATGAGCAAGAACGAGGCTAGAGTCAGGACCCGTGCTGGGCGTGATGCAGCACGTGTCCAGCCCAATGCAATGCATCAAGCTAATCTAGATAATTTATTAGTCCAAACTATTGAAATTAGACTCTAATCTAACTAGATTAACACCTGTCACAGATCTAGCGGGCTGCAAGCCATTTCTGGCTCCGCCAGTACCGCTGATTACAAGACCACCTCCCCTTGTCTTCACCTATCCATGCATTACCTGCCAAGGCCCTTCTTAAACGAAAGGGCCCTTGTCTTCCCTATCCTTAGTCCCTTAATCTGTATGCATTACCTGCCAAGGCCCTTATTAAACGAATTGTGTGCGTCTTTGCTTGCTCACCATCAGGTTCACAAGTTTTAGTCCGGTTACTACTAATCACATGATCTAATTGGGAGCATCTGACTTGATTATCCAAGGTTCGCTACTTATTTGAATGGTTGGTCAGGAGGATTTTATCTAGTTGCTGATGTGGCCCAGTGAGACAGCTTGCTTTGTACGGAGTAGTCAATAATATAGGGTGGAGAGATAATCCTACCTACAACAGTTTTACTGTGCCTGTGAGTCAGGGAACATCTTCCACTAGTGTTTTTGTGCATGCCGTGATGGAATGTAGGGTCAGGTGTGTACATGATCTTGCACATGGATGGTTGGATTCCTTGCATTCCCTTCTCCCCCACAAAAGGGCAATGTTTACAAGTTATTATTGATTTGAAATTAGAAACATCCTATTACTAGTATTTGCTTGGTTTGATGTCCGTGCTGTGCTAATGACGCACTAGTCTCTTGATTTAATATTTGTGTGCCATTACTTTTTCTACTTTACACACTTCGGATCTTAGGATTTCAGGTATAAATTTGGTCTGAGCATTTCGATTTATTTTGGATACTTGCTTTGATTCTAATATTGAAATCCATGTTTATGGCAATCTTTCTTGTTTCTGAGTACACCTAAGCTCTCTCGTGAATATTTTAGCCCTTACAATTTAAGGCAAATTTTGTATTTCATCTCAGTTACGAAATATGTGGTTAACTGGTTTATACATGCTATGTTTTGTTGTGTTAGTGTAAATGCTGCTGCATGGCCATGTTCTAATGCCATCTGAATATGTTATCAAAGTCAAGCTTTCAGTATATGCTATGCTAGCATGCTTTTTGTAGTTATCCTACACGTGTTTTTTGGGTTTCACTTCTTTACATGAACACTAGATATACCCCCCCCCCCCCCCCAACCCCCCACCCCCACCGAGTCTCTCCCAATTCATTGTTCTTTGGCCATGACCATTCAGGATTTAGGAGGCAAATCAGATGTTTGAGGTCTGTATAAATCACTCAATCACTCTCTTTCCCATATTTACTATTTGTCATTAGATGGTTGCCTTGAGCTTGGCTTATTGACTGCTTAGAGTTGCTTCATAGGCACTTCTTTTGTGTATTGGGATTTTTGTTAGTTTTTCTGAAGCAGTATATAATGCTAAGAAGTGAGAGCTATATATTCAGATACATGCTTTTTATACAGTCAATAAATCATAAATCTATGTTTCCCTGTAATACTGCCAACACAATTAGTTTATTCTACATGAGCACAAGACTTGATTAGACTCTTGGTCTAAGGAAAAAAAACTCAATTAGTCTACTCTTCTTTTCCATTCCTTTCCCAGTAGCCATACCGTAACAGTCACATATAACTATTGAGTTGGCAGGTTTTAGAATATCATTTATGTGGTGCTATTGATTTACATGCCAAAAGGCCAAAACAATTCTAATATCAATGTGTAATGAAATTGACCTTGCTACAGACATCAGCTATGAGCACACAATTCTTTTTTGTTTGATTTTTTTCTACCTGTTTATGCTTTTGAACTTCTTGCTTTAGGGCCAGTTTGCTTTATTATTTTTCAAATCTGCTACTGTGAGTACGATTTGCCTTGATCTAAATTTCATTTTTATGCGCCATTAATTAACATTAGGTGTTACGGCGTTAGAATCAGGGATCACAAACTGTTTCTGTTTGCCTGTCAACATAAGTTCTCCATATACGGAGTACTTTATATTCCATAATGTCTTGTGTGCTTCTTCTCCATCAATTCTAGGATAAAATACTCATTTCATTTTTCATACTTTTGTAACACAAACAGGAGAGCTTTCTGAGTAGTTCTTTTTGTTGTAGAGTATTATCTGCTGATTGTATTTGTAGGATGATATAGATTTGCACTTGAAATTATTACTAGGAAAAATATGAAGTTCTTGCAAGAGAAAGTGAGCTAATATTTTTGTTTTGATACTAAAATGATCATGATACTTCGTGTATTTGATTTTTGTCTATTTTCTAGTTATCCAAGCCAAATGCTTATGCTTTCTGACATAATTTTTATGTACTGGTTCTCTTTGTTGTAGAAATAGTTTATGGTTTGTGTTGTGGTTCAATGGAATTTGAAACACCTGTGATGACTGTTGGAGTATGATTCTTCTTGAGCTGCACATTACATGCCCTTGTTTTTATGTACGTCTCAGTTTCCCATGTGCTGTGTATTCATTAATTGTTTTTGCGCTACAGCCTACGGGTTGTGCCTATTCTTTTCATTCGATCAATTTAAAAGTATTAACAGTTTTCTTGGGTGCAACAAAATAAGGGCCTGGCGGCCTGCTATATGTTGGTGTTTACATATTCGTTTTCTCTTTCTGTTGTTTATACAATGTTTGACCGTTCGACAGTGGCTTAATAAGGCTAGCATTATGCTGATGTAGGCTTGAAGTCTAATTCTCTCTGTATGCAAAGTTCTCTTGTGTTTATGATAAACACTGAACCATATAACTCTTGCAGGCAACTCTCATCAAGTCTTTGAAATAAGTTTTAGGCATTCCAGACTTGCGCCTTGCAGTGGCTGCTTTTGTTTGTCAGAGTAATATCAATTGCTGTTGGTACTTCATCAAACATGGCAAGTATTCTTATCTGTGTTTTTGCCGTTTAAATGCCTAGATAACCTCATTGCCTGATTAAAACATTATTTTGTATAGTACATAGACTATAGTTGGAATACTGAGCTGCACACACGATTATCTTGTTGCCTGTAATTTAATCATCATATTTTGATTTGAGTCTATCGGCTCGTCGACTTTGCTTCTTGCTGTTCCATAACCAGTTCATTTATATATGAATTAAGAAAATAGTGGGTCAGATATTGACGCGCCACAGTAAACTTTTAAGTCTTGTTAGTGTGCTATTATTTCTGTTATAACTGGCAACGTTTTTGTAAATGGTCTTATAAAATTAATTTTGATGGTAATTGGGAGTTGAAATTTTGCAGTCTCGAAGTTACCCTGCTGAACATGTGAGATTACTTCATGAGCATCTCTCAGGGTCTGTTGTTGAGCTGGTAGCATTTGAAAGGAAAGATTACAAAATAAGTCATCTTGGAACTGGAGTTATAGTATGCTGTGATAATAGTTCCGGTTGCATTGGTATTATTACAACAATCAGCTGTGATCCAAAAGACTATCTAGTCCGTGCTAGGTTTGCTGACCAAAAGAGTATGGAGACAGAGGTGCTTCTGAGAGGCAGGGTCCTGTCTGGATTGGTTATCCGTGGATATGATGGTGCTGCTGAAGTCACACCAGTTACCTTGGATGAATCATTTGAGGAAAATCCTAAGAGGTCAGAACCAGTGTGGACAGCTGGGTGCTTCAGTGACAACTTAGATGAAATTATGCCTGGCGGATACATTTGGTACGCATGTATTCTTTAGAGTTCTGTGCACATAGGTGTTTCTAGTTTATTATTAACTTTTTTATCCAATTCATGCCAGTGTTCTCAACATTGCAAAGATAATACGGAACAAAGACCTAGTACGGACTTTTGTCCATTCATGCCCAATTGGAGATGGTTTGATTGGAGCCCCAGTTATCAACCGGTTTGGTAAAATACTTGGGATAACTATTGCCCGCTCGAAGGAGACAGCAACCTTGAATCACGGGATGAGGTTTGAAGAGCTGAAGAAAGAGCTGGCTGATCTAGCTGATGGAGCAAATAATGAGGTGATTATATATGCTCTTCTTCGGTAAAAGAGTGCATGTGCATTTCTGGTCTTTTTATTTAAAAAAAATCTGGTTTTTAACCCCATGCCATTGATGGTTGTGATCGGCAGGAGTCAATGTCAAGCCTTCTACGCAAATTCAGTCAAAGTCTGCTTCGGAGAGTGGCGAAGAAGAGGGGCACTGGTTCCTCGTCAAGGAAGATGAAGAGGACTGACGCTGGTTCCTCTTCTTCAAAGAAGCCGAGGAGGACCTAACGCTGGTTCCTCATCGAAGAAGGCGCCAAGATGAATGTCTACTGGCACTGGGTGTGCAATATTTAGGTAGCTGAAAAGAGGGTGCCTCATTTTTTGGAGAACATGATTGATGTTTGCACAGCACCGTGAACGTGCCACTTTGGGTCGCTAAGCAGTGTAATGGGTGTTTCCAAAAAAGAAAAACAGCAGTGTAATGGGAGCTAGTTAGCTTTTTCATGTCGTGCCGACAGCATACATATTCCTTAATTTGGCCCTGGTACTACGGTACTCAAACAAGCTAGGCCATTTTCAGCATTTTCAATGTCCTTGCATAAGATTTGGTTGCGTGATTGTTAAAAGTACCATGTCACCTCACGATTTTGAGTTGATAAATAAAAGTAGGTGTCTCAATGCAAAATTTCATTTAATGGTTTCATATGCTAGTGTAAATGTTTCATCTAAGTGTGTTGGGGCTTGTTGCCGAGCGGTTACCTCTGAGCAGTTTACGCTAGGTTAGGAGTGAAGCTGCCGAAGGTAGACCAAGGGGAGAGGAAATCGGAGAGTGCGCTGCCGAAGGTAGACCAAGTTTGGTCAAGCAATTCCATCTGTTGCTGTTAGGAGTGAAGCTGCCGAAGGTAGACCAAGTAGGGAGAGTCGAGTATGCATATCTTGTGTATCAAATTGGAGAGTGCGCTGGATTTTTTTTAAAAAAATCTTGTCTGTCAAGCATATATTCACCTAGGTGTAGAATTTAATTAAGCCCTTTAGAACTACATTATTTGCGTGCATTGTACATGTTCAACTGACAGTGGCACTCCGCCAAAGCAGCAGTGTCATCTCCTACTGCAATTGGTTGATACATGGGAGAATGAGATACATTTTAGTCTCCTAAATCAAACCCTCCAAAGTCCAAATACTAAATCAGAGCTTTATCCATTTTTTTAGGGCCTCAAAACTTGTTTCAACTTCAACAATAGCCCGTAGGAATAGAGAGCTCCCTAGAGGCTCCCCAGGAATGAAGCGTGGAGAGATGAATTTTGAGGCCTCCCCAAAATAGGGATAAGTAGAGGGCCTGCTGAGGGCAATTTTTTTTGACCCTCTAAATTTGGATTGGGCGCTTGTTTAGAGGGTTTGTTGGAGTTGCTCTAATATGTCGGTCATCAGTCTAGTTGGCATCTTGATTATAGATATCTAGCATCCGAGTTCTGGTGCCGGATGAGTACAACACTACAACAGGTAGCAATTAACTAGTGATACCAAATAGATAGCAGTCATGCATTACATAGAATACATGCACGGAGGACACTGGGAATGCATGGAAAACTGATTGGTTCCTAAAATAAGCATCATTGCATAGATAGAAGAGATAGATACTGATCGAGCTTGGTTGTCCCACCCCCAGCATGGTGCAAGAAGAGTAATTTCAGCAGTAATTCTCCCTCCCTCGCTCCTCCAACGATGATCCTTCACCGCCGCCCTATCCCTGCACAAGTGCAGTGTCTGTTTCAATTGGATGGCCAAACTCTTCGTGCATGATTTATATAGTATATGTATAGATAGCTGCAACATCGAGATCTTATCGATGGAGTGGAGTCGGAGGTATATAACCTGTGGTGTGGATGATGGTCCTGCTGCGCCTGAACCGCGCGTGCGTCGCGGTTGTCCCACTCCGCCTGCGCCTCTGGTGGCTTGGGCCGATGATGATGGTCCTGCGCCTGGATCCCCTACGGCCTGCTGCCGAGCCAGCACTCTTGTCAGAAAGTGCCGTAGGATCTCCCGAGTGGTCGCGTTTTCCGGCTAGTAGATCGAGAAATGAAGGAAATTCAAGAGTCAGTTATTCAGTCAGTGCTGACCGAGTGTGTGTGTTGTCAGTAAAACCCACATATCCTCTCAAAAGAAAACACATATATACATATAATTTGTGTTGTTTTGATGGTACTCCGTATCTCAAGTCACACAGTATGAAAGTGTGTACGGTATACGTGCTTACCCCACCGCCTTGAGCGTATCGTGGATGCAGCTGACGGGGACAGTGTACGATACTTCTTTGAGCCCGCCTTTACAGAGGCCTACCACCATGTGATCGTCCCCGAAGACTCCAAAAACGGGCGCGCCCGATGCGCCGGGACCAGAAGGGTTGTCAGCAGACAGGAGTTGGAGACCTACATTGTCCTCCCTACCAGCGAAGATAGTGGTGACTTCGTTGCTGTAAATGCAGATCGATATACACAGGAGTGAGGACACGACGATTACTTAAATCGATCATGACCAATTTAATTATCTCCATCTGCTATATATTTTACTAGCTAATAACTAGTAGCTGATGATTTATATTAATAATGCGTAGTACGTACAAGTGCAACAATATAATGCATTCTTTTTATTCTTGGAATTAAGATGGAGGTAAATATAACAGACCACACGAGAGCGAGCGCAACTTACGTGACCGAGCCATGGAAAGTCCCCATCTCAGCATCACCTTGTGTGCTGGTCGGGTACCCAAGCATCACCAGGAAGGTGCCCTTGTGAGCATCGGCTTGCGAAAAGGCCACCGGAGGATAGCGAGCGGCATCCGAGAGCTCAGGCATCCACGACGAGGAGGGCCAGCTCTCTTTCCCTCTGGAGAAACTTGACCTGTGCTTCGGCACGCACGAAGTCGTGGAACGTGACTCGCACGGCCGAGCCCTTGATCCATGTCTCGAACGAGCTGAGTGCCCGCACGTCATTATCACCATGTGGCTTGCGGTGTTGAGCACGATGAAGCCGGTGCCGCATCCGAAGCGATCCTTCTTGCCATTATCTTTGCTTGGAAAACGGATCTGCAGCCTCACCACCGACCTGCGGTTCCTGTCGAACACTGCCCTTGCGACGATGCTTTCGTAGGGGAACTGCTGCAGCGGGTTGCCCCTGCGTGCGCGTCAAAAAGGGATTGTTTTATTTGTTTATATTTACTGATGATCTGGACATTACCAAAACTTAAGGTTGCAAGTAAAAATTTCATAATGAATACTGCGCCGCTGTCATATTACTATTTGCTTATTATCTACGGTAGTGTGTATAATAGTTGCTAGACAAAAACAAAAAACTAGTAAAGTGCAGTGGGCTGTATTGATACATAATACTGCACGCGCGGTCCAAGAGCCCACAGAGCCATGCGCGCCAAATTTGGGCCAGCAGCCGTAACGCAAGCCCACAAAAAGGTAACCCCTCCCACATGAATTGAATAAAGAAGGCCCAGGCACATCATCAGGCCGCGAGCGCCTGCGATGCAGCCGCAGGGCCCATTCGTATGCAGCAAAATACTAATAATAATCTCTATCTCCTCCTCTAATTATTATAAAATCAATGTCAACATATCGAATGGAACGGAGAAGTATATATACGTAAATATTTCCTTCTTTACTAGTTCGTCACATACTAACATTACTAGTAACTAGCAATTGTGCCCGTGCGTTGCTACGGGATCCATATAATCTAAATGGTTATGATCTATTTGGTACATTTCATGCATGTTACTACGTGAATGATTAAAGAGCAAAGATTTTAGGTGATTTTTGTTTACCGTTTTGTATTTTTTTCTAGCAGTTTTGTTTTTTTATTTTCTCTAGGAAGACATTGCATTTGGCTCAACTTGACTTGTTATTTTTCTAGTTTTTAGATAAATAAATAACACAAAAGGGATAATAGAAAATGGCAGAAAATTGGAAAGTTGAAAGAGCAATGCCTCTCAGTCAATAACCTGCATGGAGCCAGCCATTATTGCCTGGTAAACATTTGTTGAAAATCTTTTTAACCGCCCCAATATAAAAATCACAGTGCTTGTCGACCATAAGTCTATCTATCTATTGTAGGCCTTGTTTATATCCCAAATTCCACTATGCAAAAAGAAGATTCCCATCATATCAACATGTCATAACATGCATGGAGTATTAAATGTAGATGAAATAAAAAACTAATTGCACGGTTTTATTGTACTTTGCGAGACGAACATTTTGAGGCTAATTAATCAATTTTTAGACATTTTTTCACAAATACGAATAGTGGCGCAATGATTATGAAGTGACACCATACTCCCAAATTTGGCCTCCCAAATTTGGGATCTAAACAAGGCCTGTCTCGTCTCCAGCACATCCCTTCCAAAGTTCCAATTTACTCTATTTCCTAACTACCCATGGCGACAACACCGACGGACAAATCCCAAGCTGAATCCAGCAGCCAATGCTCCAAATAAATCCCGCCGTTCCTAAATCAAGTGCCATGATCTCGAATATGCCTTATCTGCTCATCTGCTCCTATGTTTTCTGTTTTGTAGGATCTGCTTGGCGAGTTCTATTTCCCACATGGTCGGCGATGCTAGGTCCATCCGCTTGGGCATTCTTGCACCATTGGTCGCCGCGTTGTGTAGTGCTAGCATTGCCATGGGGAGGAGACCACCAGCACACGTGCTCAGGCAAAATGTGGTGGTGAGGGAGCTCGGCAGCACTGGACCCCAAGCCTGCAGGGCATGCTCACAGCAACGCCTGGTGAACTTTTGAGGCTGGTGAGAAACGGGCCTAGCTTTGGACCCAACTTCATCTTTGCCGGCTGCATTGGGCCGGTCTCATCCAGCGGTATCGGCTAGGGGCACTGTACCTTAATTTTCCTATGCTATATTTCCTTTCGCATTGTTTATGTACGTTTTCTCCTCTCAACTCTTTAATAACGCGAGAAACAAATGGTTTACTATGCCGACGCGTGGCGCGATGACCACTTGGGACAAAGTTAGACGACATGGTGGGACGGGGACGACCTATGAAAAAACATGGCAGAAGCACTCTGTTTTCTATATATATATATATAGAAAAATATGCTCGTGCGATGTTACCGGGTTGAGCATGAGCATGAGACAGTAGAATTAGGATTAGATCTTCTCTGAGATGAAGTCCTTGTTGCTCGCACGTCAGGGGTTACAGTGGAAGAGGACACAAATTCTGATCTTATTTGGTTTCCTTTTTTTCAGGATATGAGGCCGGGTCCACCCGTCGGTGTCTCATGACGGATCAAAAGTGAAACTACTGCGGAAACGGTCCTCGCTTTATAGTATTATATAAGCTATGAGTACGAACCCACTTAGAGTGTGTTTGATCCTAGGGACTAAAGTTTAGTCCATCAAATAAATGACAATTAGAAGCATTAAACAAAAACTAATTCCATAAGCCATGTCTACACTGCGAGACCAACCTAACAAGCTTAATTAACCTATAATTAGTGCATAACTATTAAATGATTAATGTATCATTTTATTGTCTAATCATGGACTAATTAGGCTTAATAGATTCGTATCGTAATTTAGTCCTAACTTATGTAATGTATTTTTAATTAATCTATATTTAATACTTATAATTAGCATTCTTCCATTCTATGTAACGGGACTGAAACTTTAGTCCCTCCAAACCAAACGCCCCTTAATTTTCTCTCGATCTCCCCCCTCTCTCTCTTAGCTCCAACTGTAATTATTAAGCTCCTACGGCCAGCAAAGCAGCCCAGCGCGTTGACGTTGAAAGAAATTCTAAGTGGTGTAAAGCGTGGATCTACGACATATATATGGTTGGCAGGAATCCATAGAAACAGCGTACATGGGTCTTCTCGTGCGAAGCAGATGGCCAGCGGAGCCTGCTTGAAAACGAGAATAGGCAGTGGGTGATTGACGGTGATGTATGATGTGCACTCTGCACAAAGGATTGCCTCCAACTTGGATGGCGACGACTTTCCCGCTCTGATGATTTTTGCGCTCGATCGAGATCAATAAAATCTTTGTTATGCTGCATGGAAGGCTGCGGCATGAATTTATACAACCGCGAGTCGGTGACGGAAGAGTAGTCCATATGGACACGCCGCAGGACGTGGTGTTGTCGTGTAACCGTGCTCAATATATAATCACTCCCACGTCAGGGGTTATATTGGAAGAGGACACAAATTCTGATCTTATTCGGTTTCCTTTTTCTAGGATACGAGGCCGGGTCCACCCGTCGGTGTCTCAAGACGGACCAAAAGTCAAACTACCGCGGAAATGGTCCTCGCTTTAGTGTTAGGTAAAGATTGGAAGATGTCACCATAACCAAAGCTATATTTTCCATATTTTTTAGGATACAGTGTATATGTAGCAGCAAAAAGTTTTTAATCTAGTAAGTTTCATCGTTTTTTTTTTGCGAAAGAGTAAGTTTCATCGTTTTTTTTTTTGCGAAAGAGTAAGTTTCATCGTTAAGCACACATCAAAAACAACCATTGCTTTGGTTGAACAAATTAATCATTTTTTAACAAAAATAAAGAATACCAATACCAAACTAATAACCGAACCAAACTTAAAATGACGGACTAGCAGGTGGTGGACGAGTTTTTTCTTTGAATAGCTAACATGTATAAATATATAATACTCAGCTGACGACTCCTACTAGCTAGCGCAAACTGACAGTAACAAAAACTGATGAGCAAGAATAATGTCCTAACAAAAACTAGCTAGTAGGAAAAGAACTCTAACAACCTGCTGATGATCAAGAATGTCATCTTATTAAGATGCTTGATCGAGCTGAGAAGCCAACAATCAACAGCAAGCTAGGTTTGGTTTAACCGTATATGCATGGAAATGGTTGGTCAAGCTAGAAAGCTAGCGAACATACCCGCCGGCTGGTGCATCAGGCGCAGCTGCAGCCATCTTCCAACGATGCTACTGCTTGGAACCTTGCTCTCTAGCTTGGCAGTCGTCGGCCGGCCTCCTATCCTCTTCTTGCTCACACACGTACTACGTACGCTAGCAAGCTCTGCTCACAATGGAGGAAGGAGCAAAGACCATGTAGCACATGGACAAGAGTGCTACTGTAGTAGCTAGAGAACCTGCTGTGTGCGTGAGTATGCATATATACTACGACGACGTAGCCTGGGAGCACTGGGCCGGACTGCCGTACGTATTTATTGGAGGCTGCACAAAAGCACTGCTTCTGATCCTTTCGTCGTCTTGCAAACTTTGTGCAATCAATAGCCTGAATCTTTTGCGTTACAATTTGTACAAAGCTATAAGGACCTTGGCTTTGCCGGCCGGCCTGTTTCTGTACCAACAGGAGTTAGTGCATATGTGTCACGCATTCCACATCCATGAAAACGCACACATGCATTCACGCGGCCCTCTTCTTCCCGCTCCCTGACCGCGGACAAACTAAGCTAGCTAGCTGCCTCATCATTTCCCTCCTGTTTCCTCGCTCGAAAACCTGACCGCGCGCGAGCCCTTGCTTGCACGCGGGGTCGTCGTCGCCGGCCGGCCACCCAGCCATTATTGCCGCCCAATTTCACCGGCGACCCGCCGGGCGCCGGCCGGTGTTCTCTTTAATTTGCTGCCCACCGTAGTCGTACCAGCTGCTCGATGCTGTATATGTATATATATCTCCTCTCACATATATACTGCTCCTGCAATACAGTAGATATATATGTTATAAAGGTATATCAAAGCGCATCCAAATAATGGTTTCCGGCCGCAGGGAGCACGACGGGGCACGTTAGATGATCACTTGCTTGTGATGCATACACACACGGGCGCACACGCGATTGCCTGCCGCGCGCCCTCGCTCGGCAGGCAGGGAAAAATAACTTGGGTCAGATCACACTCGATCGGTAGCTGCTGATCACCCTGCTAATAACTTTTCAAAAACACAAAGAACTCGGTACCTAGGTGGTTGAATGATCGATGTACATTGTGGATTTGTGGTCATCGTTTCCTTTTACAACATCATGCGCTGCACGGCTACCCTGCACACCAGCGCACGGTGGTCGATCACGCGTGCAATGTATACAACGTACTACATACGCTGAGATCGACCGGTTGTTTTGATTATTAGCCTGCTGCCTCGATCACTACTAACTCTGCTACTAGTTTTCCATTATCTAAAAAGAACTCTGCTAGGACTGGACCTTTTTTTTTGCGACCGGGTAGGACTGAACTGGAACACAGACCCTTGCCTGCGTATGTACTCGACTACTCCGTACGTGCTAGCTGCCTGCCTCCGCCCCCGCTGCACTGCACGTCCCCCGGCCGATCGACCTTGCATTGCATCGCGCGGGCAACCGGCCCAATAGATGAAAAGATCGAAACACGCCTCCAGATTAACTAGTCCACGGATCGGACGCGCCGGCCCAAGACGACCTGACCGGCATGCTACTCCCATAATATTCCCTCCGTTCTAAAAAAACTGACGTTTAGGACAGCGACACGGTCTTCAAAACACAACTTTGACCTCTTGTTATTATAAAAATATTTATCAAAGAGTGATATATGTATACTTTTATGAAAGTATTTTTCAAGACAAATCTATTCATATAGTTTTCACATTTGTAAACTTAATAATTTAAAAGTTATTGATGATTTATATTCCCAATGTTTGACCCAAACCTTGTCCTGAACGTCAGTTTTTTCAGAACGGAGGGACTACCCACTTACTCCCTCCGCCCTGAATTATAAACATTTATTGACTTCTAGATATCACGTTTGACCATCCGTCTTATTAAAAAAATTATAAAAATATAAAACAGATAAGTCAAACTTGAAGTATACCTAATGCTGAAACAAGTCATAACAAAATAAATAATATATTCACAAAATTTTTGAATAAGACGAATGGTCAAATGTAATACATGAAAATCTAAAAATACGTATATTGTGTAACGGAGTGAGTACACAATATCAACGTCCGCAATGATGACGTCCTCCACTCAGACTATATATATTATATATATACAGAGTATATACTACTCAGTGGCCAGTGCCGGAAGAGGAGGAGTGCTTGCGGCTCTGGTTGTGGACCTCAGACCCCGACGGGATTGCCATCTCAGGCACACTGCATGTGGAGGAGCCTGTTTCTCTACCTCAAGACGGCTACGCTGACAGCTTGTTTGCTCTGGGTATGCCAATGGGAGCCATGCGGCTCGGCCCGGCGGAGACGATGGATTACAATGTGCTTATTCATGTTGACAGAGTGTTGGATTTCATGCCTCTTCCGGATAGCCCGTCTCATCGCAGCTATCACAGCGGCATTAGTGGGATTCAGGATGATGAGCCAGAGGAGGAGTGGCCGATTCAGCACAGGTTTGCGTGGAGGCTGGGAGAGCGAGATGGAGGCCGTCGTCCCGTGGTGCGCCGGCGAGTTTCGGTGCATGGTCGGCTGGGTCCCCGCGACAGATCGCCGCCCCACGGGGGCGGTCCCAGCGGCGCCGGGAGTAGCTTTGGTGGTGGTGGCGGTGCTGCTGGTCGGGGGCCCTTGCAGATGCCCCCTTCCGGTCCGCATGATCTTCAGGGGCGTGGGGTCGGCCAGTGTCCGCGGCGAGGCGGCCGCCATCACGCCCGTGCTCCACAGTGGAGGTGGCAGGTCAGGCCTCTGGCGGCTGACAGCGTCCTGGTACCCACGGCTTCAGATGCAGAAGGCGGGCAGGTGTCAGGTGCGACGAGCAAGGGGAAGGTCAATGCTCTCGGGCCTTGCCCCCCAGTTGACAGTTGCCTCATCGGTGAAAGTTCGGCTGTCCCGCGTCAGGATAAGGAGCGGTATGTGGCTGCTGCTGCTGGACTGAGCTTGGCCGTGTTGCCGCAGTGCTCGGTGGAGCCAACTGCGGCCGACGTGCCATCGTCTTTGTCCAAGGGCGCCACAGCCACTGCTGCCGGCGACTGCGTGTACGTGTCTGTGGAGCAGGCTGCTGTGCTGGAGCAGGTTACAGAGCTGGAGCAGAGCAGGGCTGTTGTGGAGATGGACGCAAGTGCTGTTGGGCCGAATGCTGACGGGCCAATTGCTGCTGATGTGCTGAATGCTGATGGGCTAAAGGCTGATTCTAGTAGTGTTGTTGGGTCAGTGTGTAGGATGTTGGGCCAGGAGGGCCAGATTGTAGTGGAGACGGTGTCCCCACCCCTCTTTGATTTGAACGTGAGTGTGACAGCAGTGGCGGCGGCAAGGGACCCAAGGGAAGTGTTGGGGGCAGCTGATACCCGTCTGAACATGGGAGCTGGAGATCATCAGAATGTGAAGACGCATGGCAAAGGGATTGCCCGTTACGTGGTGCCGCTCAAAAAATCTCTCCTCTGCAACCCGGTCCCCAAAGCTCGGGTGTCCCACTCCAAGAAAAGTGGCACCATGACCGACGATGCGGTAAGAAAAAGCGCCAAGATCAGCTCCAAGGATAAAGTCAGACTGATACACTCCACTGCTGACGAGAAGGCCACGGCACTACTTCTTGAATCGTGCGGCATCATTGAGCGTAATGGAGCAGTCACTGAAGCTGGAGAGGAAGCCTTTAGTGAGCGCCTTGTCGACCCAATGGAGCCGGTTATGGTCTCTGATGTTAGGTCTGCTTTCGGCCTGGATGAGGATGGTGCCGGGGCTGCTCTCACCGCTTTGGCACTGGACGCCGAGGAATGAGTCGCAGCCTTGGCTGCGGCGGCTGGCATACTCCCCCCTGGAGTGTGTGTGTATCTTAGTTTTTAATGTTTAGATCATTAGGAGCCTGTGGTCTGTTGTTGTGTGTGTGTGCTCTGGCAGGAGCGGTTTCAGTTCGTAGTTGTTGTATCGTTTTAGTCTGTGTTGCTGCTTGGAGAGCAAGGACTGGCTGGGAGTGTTGTGCTTGCCGGGTGTTATTTGGAGTTACTGTGCTGATTCCGGCAAGAGGGTTTGGTGTTGTTGTGTTTCCTCATGATTGATCCAAATTGCACCATTCTTAATTGGAATGCGAGAGGGCTAAACAGTAGAGCCCGACGGCAGGTTGTCTGCAACTTGGCCAGCGAAACTAATGCCACGATTGTGGGGATCCAAGAAACAAAATTGCAAAACATTGACAGAGATATGGTGACTGAAATCCTGGGACAGAGGTTTGCTGATAGTTTTGTTTTTCTGCCTGCGAACGGCACTAGGGGAGGGATCTTGTTGGCAGTTGATGATGATCACTTCAGAATTGTCAGTTCAGACAGAGGGTTGCACATGATTACAGCAACTGTCACGACCTGCACTGGCTCCACCACTTGGTGCTTAACAGTGGTTTATGGCCCTCAAGATGATGCAGCCAAGTTGCAGTTTCTGGGTGAGCTGAGGTGGACCAAGCAATCTGTTCTTGATAAATGGCTGGTCATTGGGGACTTTAACATGATTCTTCGAGCTGATGACAAAAGTAATGACAACCTGAATCGCCGGTTGATGGGAGCTTTCCGAGATGTGGTCAGGGATCTTGAACTCAAAGAAATCAGTTTGAGGGGTAGAAAATTCACATGGACAAATGACCGCACTCACACTAGAATTGACAGAGCTTTTTGTACCGTGGGCTGGGACCTGATGCTGCCCAATGCGCATCTCCAAGCTCTTTCCTCTAGCGTCTCTGACCACTGTCCCCTCCTTATTGTCGGACAAAACACAGTGTGTAAATTTAGGGGGTTCAGGTTTGAGTCTTACTGGCCCCGAATACAAGGTTACCAGGATGTTGTACTGGCTGCTTGGCAAAAACCAACCAGAGCTTTCAATCCTTTCCTCCGGCTGCATATAAAATTACAAAGGACGAGCACGGCACTGCGGAAGTGGGCAAAAGGAATTATTGGAAACAACAAAGTGCTTCTACTTGCTGCACAAAAACTAATCGGTATTCTGGACTTAGTGGGTGAGTACAGGCAGTTGACAACCGCTGAGATTCAGTTAAAAAGGGATCTCAAGTCCAGGCTTTTAGGTCTGACTACTGTTGAGAAGCTTCGAGCTAGGCAGAAGTCTAGGCTTACCTCTATCCGAGCTGCTGAGGCTAATGAAAAATTGTTCTACATCCAAGCTAATGGACGCTGTAGGAAAAACACCATCCACTCCTTGGAGTCTGAATCTGGAGTGTGTGTCACCCAGGAGCAAAAAGCGAATGAGCTGTTCAGGCACTTCAGTTCACATTTCAGCCACCCACCTCCGAGAATAAGCACAATCAATTGGGAATCTCTAGGACTGGTCACTCATGACTTGGCTCATCTTGACGACGCTTTTACAGAGCATGAGGTTTAGGCTACTGTGCAAGATACGGCAAGTGAAAGAGCTCCAGGACCTGACGGCTTTATTGGTTTGTTTCTCAAAAAAAGCTGGCCTATAATCAAGGGGGACATCATGCAAGCGTTTGACTTCTTCTATCAGCAGCATGATCAGTACTTCAAATTTCTCAATAGTGCCCACATTATTCTGCTGCCTAAAAAACCAGATGCTAAGTGTGTGGCAGATTATCGACCAATTAGCTTGGTGCATATCATTGCTAAGCTCTTTTCCAAGTGTCTGGCTAATAGGCTCGCAGGTGAGCTTGACAAGTTGGTGTCACGAGCTCAGAGCGCCTTCATTAAGGGAAGGAGCATACAAGACAATTTTCTGTACACACAGAATTTGATTCGGGCGCTGCATAGGCACAAGAAGCCGGGGCTGTTCCTGAAACTTGACATAGCCAAGGCCTTCGATTCAGTGAGGTGGGATTATTTAATGGAAGTGCTTCAACAGTTTGGTTTTGGGCCCAAATGGAGATCTTGGGTATCAGTTCTGCTGTCCACCAGCTCATCTGCCGTTATGCTCAACGGCCAAAGGGGGAATTGGTTCCCTCATTCCAGAGGTTTGCGGCAGGGGGATCCACTTTCGCCAATGTTGTTCATCCTTTGCATGGAACCACTGCAAAAGCTTCTCACGATGGCTACGTTGGATGGTCTTCTCTCCCCTCTTCAAAATCATGCAACATCCCTAAGAGTTAGCCTATATGCTGACGATGCCGCCGTATTCTTGCAGCCTATCAAGGAAGACGTGGCTGTCACTGCTCAGATTCTTGATATGTTTGGACATGCCTCTGGGCTGATTACCAATAGGGCAAAGTGTGCTGTCTATCCCATCCATTGTGACAATTTAAACATGCAAGATATATTGGAAGGCTTCCAGTGCTCTGTTGAAGGGTTTCCATGCAAATACCTGGGGTTACCTTTGCATATACGGCAGCTGCGCAGGGTGGATGTTCAGCCTCTGATTGACAAAATGGGAGCTCGGTTAGCATCGTGGAAAGGAAAATACATCAACCGGGCTGGGAGGCTGCGCTTGCTTAATACCGTTTTGTCGTCAATTCCAACTTATCATCTGACCATGTTTGCACCGAAGAAGTGGCTAATCAAGAAGCTGGACAAAATACGAAGAGGGTTCCTATGGACGGGGTCTGAAAATGCTTCGGGTGGCCACTGTCTCGTCAAATGGGCCAACGTGAAAAGACCAAAAAAGCTAGGAGGGCTGGGCGTTCTTGACATGGAGCTCTTCAGCCGAGCACTACGTTTACGCTGGTTATGGTTTCAGTGGACAGAACCTGACCGACCATGGGTCGGTTCCGAAGTTCCTTGCAATGACATTGATCAACAATTGTTCAGGGTCTGCACCACAGTCACGGTTGGCAATGGGGAGCGCGCTTGTTTCTGGGACTCTACTTGGCTGCATGGATGGGCACCGCGAGATCTTGCTCCCAATCTGTACAAGCTTGCATGGAGAAAGCACAATTCAGTGAAATGTGACTTGGTCAATCAGAACTGGACTAGAGGCCTCTGGCGATGTCCACGGCTCAGGAGATGGCCGAGTTCATAAACCTGTGGCCTCTCGTGCAGGAGGTGCAGCTCAACGACCAGGAGGATGTGATCAAATGGCGTTGGTCAGCCGACGACGTTTATTCAGCAAAATCAGCATATGACATTCAGTTTCAGGGATCATACTGTGAATTCAGATGGAAAGAGATGTGGCAGGCAAGAGCAGAAGGGAAGCACCGGGTGTTTGGTTGGCTGTTGATCCAAAACAAAATCCTCACGGCGGATAGACTCTTGGTCCGACGATGGCCATGTGACCCCATATGCTGCCTGTGCGATCAGGAGCCAGAGACGGCGGTCCATTTGTGCTTACATTGCGTTTATGCACAGGAGGTATGGTCCATGGTAGCAGCAGCAACCAATGACTTCGTGGGGGTACCCCAGCGTACATGCACGGCACAAGACTGGTGGAATGGATCCTTTCAGGGGTTGTCCAAGGAAGACAGAAGGATGAAGGCGGCTCTACAACTCTACATTGCCTGGAATTTGTGGAAGGAACGGAATAGAAGAATTTTCGAAGGCCAAGCTCTCCCGCCAAGACGTCTGCTCGACATGATCAAGGAGGAGATGCAATTGCGTTTTGCGGCCTGGAGTCACTCTGTTTAGTTAGAATGTTGAGGCCCTCATTGAGTTATGAGTCTAATCTTTTATGTAATAACAACCTCTTGTAAACCCGCTTGCTTTTCCTTCTTAATTGAATAGGCAGTGCTCCTGCCAGATTTTTCAAAAAAAAAAAGTATGGAGTAATGTCTGCGTCTGCACGAGTGGTTTACGTTTTCCGTAGGACTAGCTGTCCGCGTGCCTGGCTTCTACTGCGGCTGCGAACCGGCCGGCGAAACGCAAGCAGCAGGATATGGGCAGGGGATACACGGATCGATCTCGATCTTTTTCTGTGCCGGTGCTGACACAGCGAGGGCGTATGCATGTGTGTCAGTGCGGCACGCGTAGATCGACGACGCGCGATCCGTCACCCCTGCGCACGGTCATTATTTAGCCCGTACGACATCCACAGTAGTGCCAGGCTACAATTGGTGAGAACCGAGAAGAGAAGAGTAGAAGACAATTGGTGAGAAGAGAAACAAAGGGTAGAAAACGGTGGTGAGGAAAACTAAACACATGCTAAATCTACCTACGAGGACGTTGGTTGCTTGATTGCTTCGATCTGGCCATTCATTCGGCATCCAACGGCCCCGTTGACAAACAAGCAAAGCAAGGGACCTGGTTTTGTACTGGTTCAGCTAGCCTATATGTGATCGATCCCCGGAAGAAAATAAACCAGACTTCATGACGTAGTGTCTGTTAGCTAGGGGGAAAAAAAAGAAAACAGCGTTGCTGCTATTGCGCCGCCCACACAACGTACGCTTCCATGCATGTCGCGGCTGGCTCGTCAGCGTCGCCGGGTGCTGCGCCTCGGTCTCCGCCGTACACCGGGCGGGTCCGCGGCCAGGTATCTTGCCTCGCCCGCTCCCGTCGTCTTGGCCCTGCCATCCGCCATCTCCGAGCGGGGGTTTAGGCTTCTGACGGGCTGTCACCGCCGAGGAGAGCCCAGCCATATGGTCTGAAGGGGATTTGCCTGCCCAGGTGCCGCACCGGCCGCCACGAGGAGGGCAACTAATCCTGCCTGCCCGCACCACCACAAGGTGAAGAAGGACAACCACGTACCGCACATGACCTTCTGCAGGACTGGAACAGCTGCAAGTTCAAGTCGAGCTTCAGATTGGAGCAGATGATGTTACCACTGAGTGTTCAATTGAGTTGTAAATTGATGAAAAAAAAGAGATTTGTGACTCAAAATTGAATGTTTTTTTATCAATTTAAGACTGATTGTGATGTCCATTTCAGAACATATGATTGTGATTGTGTCAATCTGTTGGTGTCAAATCACTATGGCAAAATTTCAGAACATACATACTAACCTTTGCTCATCAATAATGAGTGTTTGCTTGCAAAATGATTATGCTCCCAGATCTGAACATTTGGTTACTGTCTTGCAAACCCATATAAAGTACTAAGAAGGCCATAAAGAGTGCATGCTTCTTGCAAAATGGCAAAAGAAATCCAAAGACATATCCAGTTATTTAGAAATATTTGTGCCAAAAGTGAACTGCCGTGATGGCCAGGTTTGCAAACTGCTTCCTCTCTTGCTTGCCAAAAACCAGTACTTTACCTGACCCTCTTCATCCATATCAGTAGTACAGAATAAAACTTCACCGTGATGCTTCTTCCATGAGAAAAGAGGAAAGTTGAGCAAGTTCAAAGCAACCTGAGTATGACGCTTTGATCAAACATAGTGAGCCGTTCATGAGGAAACATGGCAGAAGAGAGAAATATTACTTAGACTTACCCAAAGATTGTATGGCAGAGAAGCCTATTGTTGACAGTCAAAATTGGCTTTGGCCCGGCCAAACCGGTTTGACCGGTTTGCTAAACCGGTCAGACCGGTTTGGTTCTGTAATTCGAGTAGGATTAGGATTCCGAGTTTAATCCCATAGTGTAACCTATTCGAAAGGGGTAAGACTTCCCCGGCCTATAAATATAAAGGCTAAGCCCGATTGAGATGTATTCCAATCGAATCAAACACGTTTATCCTTTACTTTTTTATCTCTCAAACTCTAATCTTTTCCAACCCCCATATTCTGTTCTTTGCTCGTCTCTACGGCGTTCAAGGGCGTTCTAGGTGGCCTGCCGACCCTAGAGCAACCCTAGCTTGCTTGAGCTCCGACGGGGTCCCTCCCGAGCTCGAGTTTCTAGGTCTTCACGAGTTCCTGCCTGAAAGCGATCTGACCGGTTTCAGGAACCGGTCTGACCGGTTTGCCCGAGGAGCTCAAGAGGTAGCCGTTGTGACGGCCGTGCTGCGCGTTCGATCGATCTCGAGTTTGTTGCCGCGTTTTCGTGTCAACATACTTTTTGGCGACTCCGCTGGGGAAAGATTAATCTGGTTTCAAGACCGATTCAATCTACTCCAATTATGTCTGGATCAACGTGCGACCTTGACAAAGACAACATCATCACCGCGACGATGGAAGAGCTCACGGACGAGGAGCGGAAGCGGTACCTGATCGCCGAGGAGCACTTCAGGGCGCAATTCTTGAAGGGCTTCAAAAAAGATCGCGGTGGTCTTGTCAAGAGAGTGGAGGAATTCGTCATGCCGGCTTTCAAGCTGGCAAACGACCAAGTTGAAGAACTTCCAAAGGTAACTGGCGAATCCTCTGATTTGATGCAGTAAATTACTCGCATGATGGATGATAAATTGCTTGCTGCACAAATTGCTACTAGTGAGTTGATTGCTAGTATGTCGGGTAATTCCGATAAAGGTAAAAATAACGTAGAATCTAATGAATTACCTAACTCAGATCCTAGCTCATCAGGCGTGCCAGAACATGTTTTAGATCCTAATTTAGGCATGCCGATGAATTTTTATGCGGGACAATCATCTCACCCTGGTTTGGTCCACGAACCGGTCAGACCGGTTTGGCCCCCTCTGGTGGTCAGACCGGTTCCATGGGTGCAGGGGCACCGGGTGCGATGGTTTTATCCAATACGGTTGCTCCTGGTCCTGTTTACACTACTCCACGCACTACAGTTGTGGGAAGTATACCCCACGGATCTGGTGCGTCTCACGGGCCGATTCCGAATACTTCTCAAAATGCGGTGTATAATGTTCCCCGTTTTTCCACAAAACAGAGGTGATGGGAATTATCAAGCTGAGTTAGCTAAGTTTAAAGAAGATATAGCTAATACACTTAGAACAAGACTCGGGCTTGAATTGGGTAATTCACGCTTATATCAAAAACCGTATCCGCCTGAATTTGATTTAGTTGCTTATCCTAATGGTTGGCGTGTTCCTGATTTTATTAAATTCAGTGGCGAAGATAATAGAACTCCTCGGGAACATATTAGTCAATATATCTTGCAATTAGGAGAAGCATCATTTTATGAACCATTGTGTATACGGTTGTTCTCATTATCTTTAACTGGAACTGCTTTTTCATGGTTTTCTTCGCTTGCTCCTAATTCTATTCAAAATTGGACTCAATTGGAGCGTAAATTTCATGATCATTTCTTTAGCGGAGAAAACGAAGCTAAATTGTCTGATTTAACATCGGTTAAGCAAAGCCGAGAAGAATCGGTTCTTGATTACTTCAAAAGATTTAAAGATGTTAAGAACCGGTGTTTTAACATAACTGTTTCTGAAAAAGATTTAGCAGATTTAGCTTTTGCGGGCTTACGGTCTCATTTCAAGGAAAAACTAGAGGGTTCTGATTTCCTTACTATTAATCACTTGCAAATGAAGGCTATGAGTCTAGAGCTTAAGTTTAAAAATTCAAAAGAATCCGCTAAACCTCATCGGTCCAATGTGCATGTTGTTGATAATGATTCTGATAGTTCGGACGATGATAAAGAAATTTATGCTGCTGAATTTGTTTGGTCATCAAAGAGTAAACCTAGTTCTTGTCCCTCATTAAAGCCGATTCAGAAAAATCGGCAAGAAGAAATTAAGTTCACTTTGATGTAGCTAAATGTGATCGTGTTTTTGATGAATTGCTTAAGAATGGCTTTATTAAACTTTCTCATGCAATTCCACCAGCCGATCAATTGAAAAATCGTGCATATTGTAAGTGGCATAATTCTTTTTCTCATGCGACCAACGATTGCAATGTTTTTCGACGACAGGTACAATCGGCCCTTAATGAAGGTCGATTAGTGCTAGCTGAAATGCAAGTTGATAAGGCTCCTTTCCCTGTTCATACCTTAGATGTGAATACTAAGGTATTGATTCGGCCGTCACAAACCGATGGAGCTAAGGGAAAGAACGTGCTGATTGGAGACCCAAGGCCGGAAAGAGTTGATGACAAAGTTCCGGTCAGAACAGTGATGATTGGGAGAACTCTTGACGGTGAAGAGTCTCTGAAGATTACAATTAACACATCAAGGCCCGGGGGGCAAGGAAGTTCCTTAGAAGAGAATCGGTTCGCTAGTCAGGCGAAACCGGTCAGACCGGTTTCCCAAACCGGTCAGACCGGTTTGTCTCCAGACCGTCTAAGGACTTTCAAGCCCAAGCGCCCGGAAGTGGGTACTTGGAAGTTTAATGAGCCAAAGGTTCAAGGAAGGGTTCTGAAGCAAGGACCTACTTTCTCTCAGCTCATGAACAAGTACACAAAGGCCGTTCAAGTTGATCGGCCAACAAAAAAGAGACAGAGGTCACCGCAGCGTTGGATCAATGCTACAACTTATAAGCGCCGTGGTGATGTTACTGGGACTTCGGTATATGACCGATTGGGCTCATACCAATCAGGTCATTCGGCTGCTCCCAAAAGCGGTCAGACCGGTCTTATGAACCGGTCAGACCGGTTTCGGTCTGAGCAGAGGTTCCAAGCTCCTCCCAAGCAAGAATACCGTGTCAAGGAGAAAAAGGAGGACGTGCAAGCCAAAACCAGTGGGTTTGTAAAAATTGGCGATATTCCAGTGGCTATGCAAGACTTGGGTAGAAAGCCGATAGTCATTGGAGACTCGGCTCCTGTTCCAGTCAAAAAGCCGGTCATGGCTAATGATCATGAGGCTAGCAGTAGCAGGGGTGTAAAGAAGGTCTTTCAACCAAGGTGGTGTCCTTCTGGATTGACTCATACGCAGAAGCGGAAGTTACAACGCCTGCGGAACAAAGAAAAAAGGGAACAGGAAGCTGAGAAGCTGAGGGATGAATACTTCAACAAGTACAGGCCTATGATTCCTCAGACCAAGATCTGGCAAGCTAAGCCCGTTGTGCAATCAGCAGCACAACCGGTCAGACCAGTTTCTGAATCCGGTCAGACCGGTTTTGATCAGCCCACCGCTGCAGAAGCGGTCAGACCGGTTTCTGGAACCAGTCAGGCCGGTTTGACGACAGAAGCGGGAGCTGAGATTACTTCAACCATCGATACTACTCCGCCAATTCCTCCAGTGGTTGAAGATGAAGAATTGGTTGATTTTGAGCCTTCTCCAGAACATGACAACATGGAAATCAATATTGTATATTTGTCTTCTGATTATTATGTGATACCGGAGGAGGAAGTCTCTCATCTTCAACTTGGGCCTCAAGATGCCGTTTTTCAGAAGCCTAGTGAATCAGAGAATCATCTCAAGGCTTTATATATGAGAGGGCACATCAACGGGAAGCCAATTTCTCGTATGTTGGTTGATGGTGGAGCTATTGTAAATCTTATGCCATACTCTCTCTACAAGAAGGTTGGCGGAAAAGATAAAGAATTGATCAAGACGACCATGACGGTCAGTGGAGTTGGTGGAGGTGATCCCATTGGTGCCAAGGGGGTGGCTTCTATGGAGTTGACCGTCGGGAGCAAGACTATTGCTACGGCTTTCTTCGTCTCCGAGGTGCAAGGTAACTTCAGTTTAATCCTTGGTCGAGATTGGTTTCATGCAAATAAATGTATTCCATCTACCTTGCATCAATATCTTATTCAGTGGATCGGTGATGAAGTTGAAGTTGTACATGGTGATACTTCTTCCTTCGTTGCAACGGCCGATTCCGATTCTCTTAGTGCAAATGAGAAGGTCCAATGTCTGTCGGGCATGGATTTGACCGACTATGAGCTGATCAGTTGCACCAAGGATGGTTTTGTTCCTGCTACATTAAAGCCGATGAAAAATCGGTTGAATTACTTGCTGTAAATTAATGGAGCAAACAAATCAACAGAGACAAACCGGTCAGACCGGTTTAGGCCTGAACAGTGCCAATCAAGCCAAACCGGTCAGACCGCTTCTGGGAAACGGTCAGACCGGTTTAAGTCTGGACAGTGGCTTCAAGACCGAATTGATCATCATCGAGCGCATTCGGCCGGTATGTTTGAAGCCATTGAAGATCTCGGTGATATGGATAAGTTGGGTCAAGGTTTCACGTCAACCGACCCTTTAGAAAAAATAGATATTGGTGATGGTACTATTCCTAGGCCAACTTTTGTAAACAAAAATTTATCGGCTGAGTTTAAAGCCGAGTTAATAAATTTGTTGAAAGAGTATGTCGATTGTTTTGCTTGGGAGTGCCGTGAGATGCCGGGTTTAAGTCGTGATTTACTTGAGCATCGTTTACCAATAAAGGCCGGTTTTAGACCTTTTAAACAATCGGCTAGACGTTTTAATCCCGCTATTTATGACCGAATAAAAGAAGAAGTTAATCGTTTGTTAGATGCTGGTTTTATTCGGACTTGTCGCTATGCGGAGTGGATTTCTAATATTGTTCCCGTTGAAAAGAAAGATTCGGGAAAACTTAGGGTTTGCATTGATTTTAGAGATCTTAATAAAGCCAGTCCAAAAGATTCATATCCTATGCCTATAGCCGATGTCTTAATCAATGAAGCTTCTGGGCATCATGTTGTTAGTTTCCTTGATGGTAATGCTGGATATAATCAAATCTTCATGGCCGAAGAGGATATGCACAAAACGGCCTTTCAATGTCCGGGATTTATTGGTTTATTTGAGTGGGTGGTTATGACTTTTGGATTAAAGAATGCCGGTGCAACTTATCAAAGGCTATGAATTTAATCTTTCATGATTTACTTGGTGTTATTGTGGAAGTATATATTGATGATATCGTAGTTAAATCGGATGGCTTGGATTCTCATTTAGTCGATTTAAAACTTGCTCTTGAGAGGATGCAACAGTATGGCTTGAAGATGAATCCACTCAAATGTGCTTTTGGTGTTTCGGCTGGGAAGTTTCTTGGGTTTATTATTCATGAGAACGGCATAGAAGTTGATCCCAAGAGAATTGAAGCTATGAAGAAAGTCGAAGCTCCTACTTGCAAGAAAGATTTGCAAAAGTTTCTAGGCAAGGTAAATTTCTTGAGAAGATTTATAATTAACTTGTCTGGAAAGGTTGATGCTTTTACTCCTTTACTTCGGTTGAAAGATGAAGCCGATTTTACCTGGGGGGCAAAACAGCAAGAAGCTTTTGAGAAGATCAAAGAGTACTTGTCTTCACCACCGGTGCTTAGGGCGCCTAAGAGAGGGGTTCCATTCAGACTTTATGTGGCGGCTGAAGATAGAACTATTGGGGCTGTTTTGACTCAAGAAATCGGCAACAAGGAGTATGTGATTGCTTATGTAAGCCGACGGCTCATCGATGCAGAAACAAGGTATACTTTCATTGAGAAGTTGTGTTTATCCTTGTACCATGCTTGTACTCAATTGAGGCATTATTTATTATCTAGCACTTGCATCGTGTTGTGTCAAACCGATGTAATTAAACATATGTTGCAAAAGCCGATTTCTAGTGGAAGAGTCGGTAAATGGGCTTATGCTTTAGTTGAGTATGATTTGGCTTGTGAACCTTTAAAATCAATGAAAGGCCAAATTGTAGCTGATTTTATTGTTGAGCATCGAATTGATGATACTTGTGAATTCAACGCCGGCTATGTTGCTTGTACATCATGGAAGTTATACTTTGATGGATCGGTTTGCAATGATGGGCAAGGAGTTGGTGCTGTTTTGATATCTCCAAGTGGTGCCGTCTTTGAGTTTCAAACCGATTGGAAGAAAAGCGAACCAATAATCAAGTTGAATATGAAGCTCTTCTATTTGGCTTGGAATTTTTGCAAGACATGGGAATAAAGCATGTTGAGGCTTTTGGTGATTCGCTCCTGGTGGTACAACAAGTGTCAAAGAGAAAAGAATGACAAGGCAAATACTCTGGCTCAGAAAACATCTGGTTATATGGTTGCAAAGAAGTATTTCTATCTCCAAAAACCGATGCAAATAAAAGCCGAGGTTCTGGTTCTGGACGAACCGGTCACACCGGTTTCAGAAACCGGTCAGACCGGTCTGACTGCCAGAACCGGTCTGACCGGTTCTGAAACCGGTGTGACCGCTTTGTCCACTGACAGAAGCAAAAATCCTTTGGATGATGCTAATCAATCCAAAGTTGAAGATCAGGATTGGAGGGTGCCTATTATTACTTATTTGAGAGATCCTGGTCGTGGTGCAGAAAGAAATATTCGGCGAATATCGTTTAAATACGTTTTGCTTGACGATGAGCTCTATCGTCGAAACGCCGAAGATTTACTGTTGAAATGTCTTAATTCGGATCAGGCCAAAGTTGCCATGGGTGAGGTCCATGAAGGTATTTGTGGTACACATCAATCGGCTCCAAAGATGAAGTGGTTGCTTAGGCGAGCCGGTTTCTATTGGCCTACTATGATGGCAGATTGTTTCAAATATTACAAAGGATGTGAGGAATGTCAGAAGTTTGGAAATTTGCAACTTGTTCCTGCTGCATTGATGCATCCTATTATTAAGCCATGGCCGTTCCGAGGTTGGGGATTGGACTTTATTGGACAAATTAATCCTCCATCATCAAAAGGACATCGTTTTGTGTTAGTTGCTACAGATTATTTCACTAAGTGGACCGAAGCGATTCCTTTGAAGAATATGACGCATCGAGAGGTAATTGAGTTTGTTACGCAAAATATTATTCATAGATTCGGTATTCCTCAAACTTTGACAATGGATCAAGGTACTTCATTTATGTCTAAAGAGGTACGTGAATTCGCCGAATCCTATAGAATTAAGTTGCTCAATTCATCTCCAAATTACGCTCAGGCTAATGGACAAGCCGAGTCAAGTAATAAAATTTTGATCAAATTAATCAAGAAAAAGATAGAAGAAAGTCCTAAGAGATGGCATGAAGTTTTATCCGAAGCATTATGGGCTCATCGTATATCTAGACATGGTGCTACTAAAGTTACTCCTTTTGAGCTTGTGTATGGTCAAGAAGCCGTTTTACCCGTTGAGGTAAATCTGGACGCTTATAGATTGGCTAAACAAAATGACCTTGATGCTGTTGATTACCACAATTTGATGTTGGACAATATTGATGAGGTAACCGACAAACGATTGAAAGCTTTGAAGGAGATTGAGAAAGATAAGCTTCGGGTTGCTAAAGCTTACAACAAGAAAGTACGAGGAAAATATTTTCAGATTGGTGAGCTTCTTTGGAAGACGATCTTGCCTATTGGGACGAAAAGCAACAAGTTTGGTAAATGGTCACCAAGTTGGGAAGGACCCTGTAGAGTTGTCAAAGTTATTTTTGGGAATTCTTACATGCTGGAGACGCTGAAGGGAGATCATTTACCTAAAGCTATCAACGGAAGATATTTGAAGAAATTCTATCCAAGTGTTTGGCAAGACGCATGAACACCAATGGCCGGTATATTGTTGATATCACCCTTAGCATAAATTTTAGCTCCTGAATTGTAATTACTTGCTTTTTAGTTCTCAAGTTCACTAAAAACGCAGGGGGGCATGTGTTGACAGTCAAAATTGGCTTTGGCCCGGCCAAACCGATCTGACCGGTTTGGTTCTGTAATTCGAGTAGGATTAGGATTCCGAGTTTAATCCCATATTGTAACCTATTCGAAAGGGGTAAGACTTCCCCGGCCTATAAATATAAAGGCTAAGGCCGATTGAGATGTATTCCAATCGAATCAAACACGCTTATCCTTTACTTTTTTATCTCTCAAACCCTAATCTTTTCCAACCCCCATATTCTGTTCTTTGCTCGTTTCTACGGCGTTCAAGGGCGTTCTAGGTGGCCTGCCGACCCTAGAGCAACCCTAGCTTGCTTAAGCTCCGACGGGGTCCCTCCCGAGCTTGAGTTTCTAGGTCTTCACGAGTTCCTGCCTGAAAGCGGTCTGACCGGTTTCAGGAACCGGTCTGACCGGTTTGCCCGAGGAGCTCAAGAGTTGGCCGTTGTGACGGCCGTGCTGCGCGTTCGATCGATCTCGAGTTTGTTGGCGCGTTTTCGTGTCAACACCTATTCTGTCTGGTGTCCAGCAAGGCTTTCGCTCCCACCCAGTCTCACGCCGTTTTTCCCTGTCCTTGCACCATATCATGGTTCTCGCACGTTTTTTACCCATCCAATTAGTTTGCAAATGGGTCTTAGCAAGCATGCTAGGGGGTGTTCACTTCCTTGAGAAGAGGGGTGAAAGTTTGTTAAAAATATCACATCAGACACTGTAACGCACTGTATCACTTCTCGTTTGTTTGTGGTAAATATTGTCCTATCATGACCTAAGTAGGCTCAAAAGATTCGTCTCGTCGTGTACATCAAAACCATGTAATTAGTTTTTTTATTTATCCACGTTTAGTGTTCTATGCATGAGGAGAGAGATTTGATGTGATAGGTGAATAATGAAGTTTGGAAAGAGAATTTTGAGAAGTTTAGTGATGTGATGGAGAACTGAACACAGCCGTTCTATTTTCGGGACCTAAACACCGCTGCTGCCTGCACGGCTGCGCTAGACGCCTAGTAGACCGCCTGATCAACACCAGCTAGACCGGCCGTTGAGGCAGACGGTGGACACGCTCAGCGGCTCAGACACTTTCCTCCGTGAAACAGGATCACTGGATCAGGTCGCCGTGAAACGGGGGACGGATGAACAGTGAATTTCCTTGCCCGGCTGCCCTGCCGATCCAGACATCCAGTTCCTCGAGACGTGATTTGGCACTTTGACGTGCGCCCACCGGGAAAAAAAATCCTGTACAAAGATGCGTACAGGTACGGCACTAGAGCCAAAATGCAATGATGGTGGGTAAAGGGGGGCACTTCTGGGGTAACCTTTCTTCCGCTGAGCTGTGAAGTCAGCATGGCAATGGCTACGGCTACGAGCAGGTAGCAGCACAGTGCACAGGGCACGCGAATGAATTCTGCTACGACATACGTCGAGGAGATAGGTGCAGCGTGCAAATCAATACCTTGGCGGTGTTCACTTCCAAAACTTCCCTCAAACTTTCTCTCTAAACTTGACTATTCACTGTCACATCAAATCTCTCTCCTCATGTATGGAGCATTAAATATAGATAAATAAAAAAACTAAGTACATAGTTTTGATGTACACGACGAGATGAATCTTTTGATCATAGTCAGGTCATGGTAGGACAATGATTACCACAAACAAACGAAAAGTGCTACAGTACACTACAGTGTTCGACATAACATTTTCACCCAACTTCACTTTCACTTTTTGAGGAACTAAACACCGCCGTTGAAGAGTTGAAGAGATGCGACTTTACGAGGGGTATGGGGTCGTGGGAGAAAGGCGAGACCGCGAGAGGCGGAGATCGCGGTCCGTAGAGAGAAGACAGAAGATGAGGACATTGGGCGTGTTTGGCTTCGAGCCATCACTCGCCACGTTAAACTGTGGCTGCCATAGAGAGCTGCATATGTTTGTTTGGTTGACGAATAAATTCTGATATACCAAAGTAAAATAAGTGTAGCAAAGGAAAGAATCTTGCCACAACTGTGATGCGCAAAATATCTGCCGCAGACTTGACGCCGTCACAGTTTGCATATGGCTCGTGGTGGGCTGGTGGCTAAGAACCAAGTATGCTTATAATGTGCCTTTTGTTCGGAGCTGACTATTTTCGATACGTGGGCATAATCAGTTACCAACAATATAATAGAATAGACATCTCTTCTCTTTTCATTCAATTTTTACCTTTTCTTTTCTAACAGACCTTGCCAGTTGCCACCCCATAGCTCATGGTTTGCCCGTGGTGCCCTCAGCATGGCCATTGACAAAAACATGAATAAAAGACGTAGGGGCCAACCAATCTAAAGCGATTGTAGTTATCTAAGAAGCACATCTAGCAATACATTTCTACCTTTAAATCTACTAGCACGGGTAACATATTTCGAATGCCAATAATGGTCCTTTTAGCATAACGTATCACTGATTTAATTTGTAAAATAATGACTTGCATGTATACACCTAATAACTAGAACAGTGAAACATGATGTTTAAAAACCTATCGGAAAAGCTAACTGGTTCTTTACCTTGGCTGTGTTTAGTTCATAAAATGAGGGTGAAAAGGGAAGGTGAAAAAGTCACATCAGACACTGTAGCGCATTATAGCACTTTTCGTTTCTTTATGGTAAACATTGTCCTACCATGATCTAACTAGGCTCAAAAGATTCGTCTCGTCGTGTACATCAAAACCGTGCAACTAGTTTTTTATTTACTCACGTTTAGTGCTCCATGCACGAGGAGAGAGATTTGATATGATTTAATGTGATAGGTGAATAGTGTTTGGAGAGAGAAAATTTGAAATCTAAACACAACCCTTCACGCGTTCTTTACCTCTAATATACTAACCCCACTCAGGGCTGTTTGGTTCCTAGGGACTAAAACTAAGGGACTGAAATTAGTCTCTTAGGGACTAAAATTGCTGTTTGGATCCCTGAACTAAAAGGGACTAAAGTTGCTTTAATGGCTTGCGCAAAGACTACTTTGCCCATGGACTTAAAAGGGAACAAGTGGGCCGGCGGGTAGGGGAGGAGCATCCAATGGAAAAGTAGTGGTTTTAGTCCCTATAAGCTCCTCTTGTGGAGCTAAAGAGTTTTAGTCCCTTTTAGGAGTTTTAGTCCCAAGGGTTTGGATCTTTAGTCCGTTTTGGGACTAATTTTAGTCCATTTTAGTTTTAGTCCGTGGAACCAAACACCCGCCACGCCGAATCCATTTTCTACGGAGTAGTTCACACTGGTTCCATCTTACCCTCTAGCACCTAAGCCTAGCTCCCATTGAATTGATAGACCAACCTCGGCTGGGGCAGGCAGCAGGCTCAGGCTGATTGCATGCACATTTGTCTGTTTGTTAGCCCAGCATGCACTTTTCGCGCGCAGGCTCTCGAGGCGTACCGTGCGAGCCAGGGCAGATGGATTTTGTTTCCGTGGAGACGTGGAGCCAGGGAGCACCATTTGCATCCGGCGAACTAGATTGAGACACTGAAGCAGAAAACCAAACAAACCGAATCTTACATCTAGGGGCCTTGACACCAAACCCATCAGTCAATCAGCTACCTCTCTTTTCGATTAAAATTGGTTAAATCTGGTTTGGGTGGCAGGCGATTTTCCCTCGCAACACTTGCTACGTCGCATGATTGGACTGGTCCATAAAATTGATTGAAACCTACTCCCTTATCCCGTGAAGATTGCAATTCTGGTTTCTTTAAATAGATTAGTACTCTTGACTGAATACCATGAGAATTGTTGATGCATACAAATACTTATCTATTTTAAGAGAATATGACAATTAATTACTGCTAGAATTAGATTCTTTTATAGATTTTTTTTATCTCAGAATTACACTTTTTATAGTACAGAGCGAGTAAGCAAAAACCAGCATAGTACACACCAGTGGCACGGCGTGTAAAAAGACGAATTTAGGGTTCAATTCTAACTCTCTTGTGGCTTTGCAATTTTTTATTTTGTCCAATCAATTTTATGAACTCTTGGTTCATCTGCCTTTGCTCTTTCAATTAATTTTTATTCTAACATGAATAATGTTCATCATCAACGATCGGGAAGTAGAAACATTTACATGTTAACTCTTAATTCCTTAGTTTGTGTTATCAATGTTCATCATATTTGTGCCACCGTCATAAATATAAGGTCTCATCAAACCATCATTGATAACACTAAACATAAGGTATCCAAGCATTCCTGAACACAGGTAGATAATCATCCATTTAATTATCCTTTAAATTGCCTGGATTATCCTTTTTAATTTTTTTTGAGGGACTTCTATGACGAGTCCTTCGCCAGTAGTGTTGATCAAAACTCTCCTAAAAATAAAAAAGACAATGCACGTGCTGGAGCCACGCCACACGGTCCACACCCGGGCGGTATGCACTCGCGGTCGCGGCATTGCCCGCCAACGTGCGTTGCCACGCGGCCGTTCACCACATCAATCCGGCCCGCTTCCCGGCCCACGGGCTCGGGGCCCCACGCCGCCTCCCCGTGCGCGCCACCGGCGGCCGGCGCCGCACCCTTCGGCACTTCGCGCTCTCGCTGACGTGCCGGCAGGCATTCCACGCAATGCCCTGGACCCCACCAGTCGGTGACGGACACGTGGGCCCCGCTGGCGCCGCGACAACGAACTGCGGGAGCTTTTCGCTCGAAAAGCCGCGAGCCTTCGTCGCTCGCCGTCGACGTCCCGTTTCCCTTTTGGGTTCCCCCCACATCCGCTCCGCGCCTCCCTCCACCACCGCTTCCCTCGCCGTCGCCGTCGCCGCCGCGGCGTTCCCACTCCCGAGGCTCTGCCCCGTGGCGTCTCGCCGCAGCCGCCACTGATGCTCCTCTCCCCCCGAACCCCTCCTCCCCCGCGCCTCCCTCGCGGGGGCGCCGCGCCCACCCCCACCCCCTTGGTCCTCGTGCTCCGGCGCTGGCAGCGGAGGCGGCGCCACCACCACCGCGCGCACCGCCTAGTCCCCCGCGCCTCCCTCTCCGACCTCCTCGCGAGCCTCCCCTCCTCCCTCGCGCTCGTCGGCCCCGCCGCCCTCGCCGCAGCCGCGGCCGCGGTCGCCGCCTCCTTCTCCTCCTGGTCCTCCTCCTCGCCCCGGGCCAGCCTCCCGCCCGGCCCGGACGGCTACGGCGACGCGTGCGGGGATGTCGCGGGCGAGTGGATCCTCTTCACCAGCCCGACGCCGTTCAACCGGTGCGTGCTTCTGCGGTGCCCGTCCGTCTCGTTCGAGGACGGCGGCGTGCTGCTCGACGGCGTCAACGAGCGCCTGCTCACCGAGGAGCGGCACTACGTGAACCTCAGCCGGGGCCGCATCCCCACGGCGCGCGGCGGGGACGGGGCCTGCGATGTCTCCTACCAGAGGATTTGCATCCCGCTGGAGGACGGCGGGGTGATCGCGCTCGATTGGCCCGACAATTTGGAGTTGGAAAAGGAGCATGGATTGGATTCGACGGTACTCGTGGTGCCCGGAACGCCTGAAGGGAGCATGGGGAGGAGCATCAAGTTGTTCGTGGTGGACGCGCTGAAGAATGGGTACTTTCCTATTGTGATGAATCCCAGAGGGTGCGGCGGTTCCCCACTCACTACACCAAGGTGAAATTCTTCTACACGTATGGGATGCTGAATTGTTGCCCTACATGATTTGAAAGCGTTGGAGTAAATCCCTTGCCTGTCACAAGTAATTCCTTATCCCCAGAACCATCTAGAAGCTTGCAGTTACTTTTTAGGTGTTCATTGCACTTAAAAGTTCTCAATTTTTTGTTCATTGCTTGATGCATAATACCAGAACTGTTTGCCGCTAGTATAACTACTGTCCATTTTGAAGCTGGCTTACAAAGAGTTTAGACAAAGTGTTGGTTATACAACCTAGTGATTGCAAGTACTGAAATTCTAGGAAACTTGATTGGAAATTTGCAACTTGTTCCTGCTGCATTGATGCATCCTATTATTAAGCCATGGCCGTTCCGAGGTTGGGGATTGGACTTTATTGGACAAATTAATCCTCCATCATCAAAAGGACATCGTTTTGTGTTAGTTGCTACAGATTATTTCACTAAGTGGACCGAAGCGATTCCTTTGAAGAATATGACGCATCGAGAGGTAATTGAGTTTGTTACGCAAAATATTATTCATAGATTCGGTATTCCTCAAACTTTGACAATGGATCAAGGTACTTCATTTATGTCTAAAGAGGTACGTGAATTCGCCGAATCCTATAGAATTAAGTTGCTCAATTCATCTCCAAATTACGCTCAGGCTAATGGACAAGCCGAGTCAAGTAATAAAATTTTGATCAAATTAATCAAGAAAAAGATAGAAGAAAGTCCTAAGAGATGGCATGAAGTTTTATCCGAAGCATTATGGGCTCATCGTATATCTAGACATGGTGCTACTAAAGTTACTCCTTTTGAGCTTGTGTATGGTCAAGAAGCCGTTTTACCCGTTGAGGTAAATCTGGACGCTTATAGATTGGCTAAACAAAATGACCTTGATGCTGTTGATTACCACAATTTGATGTTGGACAATATTGATGAGGTAACCGACAAACGATTGAAAGCTTTGAAGGAGATTGAGAAAGATAAGCTTCGGGTTGCTAAAGCTTACAACAAGAAAGTACGAGGAAAATATTTTCAGATTGGTGAGCTTCTTTGGAAGACGATCTTGCCTATTGGGACGAAAAGCAACAAGTTTGGTAAATGGTCACCAAGTTGGGAAGGACCCTGTAGAGTTGTCAAAGTTATTTTTGGGAATTCTTACATGCTGGAGACGCTGAAGGGAGATCATTTACCTAAAGCTATCAACGGAAGATATTTGAAGAAATTCTATCCAAGTGTTTGGCAAGACGCATGAACACCAATGGCCGGTATATTGTTGATATCACCCTTAGCATAAATTTTAGCTCCTGAATTGTAATTACTTGCTTTTTAGTTCTCAAGTTCACTAAAAACGCAGGGGGGCATGTGTTGACAGTCAAAATTGGCTTTGGCCCGGCCAAACCGATCTGACCGGTTTGGTTCTGTAATTCGAGTAGGATTAGGATTCCGAGTTTAATCCCATATTGTAACCTATTCGAAAGGGGTAAGACTTCCCCGGCCTATAAATATAAAGGCTAAGGCCGATTGAGATGTATTCCAATCGAATCAAACACGCTTATCCTTTACTTTTTTATCTCTCAAACCCTAATCTTTTCCAACCCCCATATTCTGTTCTTTGCTCGTTTCTACGGCGTTCAAGGGCGTTCTAGGTGGCCTGCCGACCCTAGAGCAACCCTAGCTTGCTTAAGCTCCGACGGGGTCCCTCCCGAGCTTGAGTTTCTAGGTCTTCACGAGTTCCTGCCTGAAAGCGGTCTGACCGGTTTCAGGAACCGGTCTGACCGGTTTGCCCGAGGAGCTCAAGAGTTGGCCGTTGTGACGGCCGTGCTGCGCGTTCGATCGATCTCGAGTTTGTTGGCGCGTTTTCGTGTCAACACCTATTCTGTCTGGTGTCCAGCAAGGCTTTCGCTCCCACCCAGTCTCACGCCGTTTTTCCCTGTCCTTGCACCATATCATGGTTCTCGCACGTTTTTTACCCATCCAATTAGTTTGCAAATGGGTCTTAGCAAGCATGCTAGGGGGTGTTCACTTCCTTGAGAAGAGGGGTGAAAGTTTGTTAAAAATATCACATCAGACACTGTAACGCACTGTATCACTTCTCGTTTGTTTGTGGTAAATATTGTCCTATCATGACCTAAGTAGGCTCAAAAGATTCGTCTCGTCGTGTACATCAAAACCATGTAATTAGTTTTTTTATTTATCCACGTTTAGTGTTCTATGCATGAGGAGAGAGATTTGATGTGATAGGTGAATAATGAAGTTTGGAAAGAGAATTTTGAGAAGTTTAGTGATGTGATGGAGAACTGAACACAGCCGTTCTATTTTCGGGACCTAAACACCGCTGCTGCCTGCACGGCTGCGCTAGACGCCTAGTAGACCGCCTGATCAACACCAGCTAGACCGGCCGTTGAGGCAGACGGTGGACACGCTCAGCGGCTCAGACACTTTCCTCCGTGAAACAGGATCACTGGATCAGGTCGCCGTGAAACGGGGGACGGATGAACAGTGAATTTCCTTGCCCGGCTGCCCTGCCGATCCAGACATCCAGTTCCTCGAGACGTGATTTGGCACTTTGACGTGCGCCCACCGGGAAAAAAAATCCTGTACAAAGATGCGTACAGGTACGGCACTAGAGCCAAAATGCAATGATGGTGGGTAAAGGGGGGCACTTCTGGGGTAACCTTTCTTCCGCTGAGCTGTGAAGTCAGCATGGCAATGGCTACGGCTACGAGCAGGTAGCAGCACAGTGCACAGGGCACGCGAATGAATTCTGCTACGACATACGTCGAGGAGATAGGTGCAGCGTGCAAATCAATACCTTGGCGGTGTTCACTTCCAAAACTTCCCTCAAACTTTCTCTCTAAACTTGACTATTCACTGTCACATCAAATCTCTCTCCTCATGTATGGAGCATTAAATATAGATAAATAAAAAAACTAAGTACATAGTTTTGATGTACACGACGAGATGAATCTTTTGATCATAGTCAGGTCATGGTAGGACAATGATTACCACAAACAAACGAAAAGTGCTACAGTACACTACAGTGTTCGACATAACATTTTCACCCAACTTCACTTTCACTTTTTGAGGAACTAAACACCGCCGTTGAAGAGTTGAAGAGATGCGACTTTACGAGGGGTATGGGGTCGTGGGAGAAAGGCGAGACCGCGAGAGGCGGAGATCGCGGTCCGTAGAGAGAAGACAGAAGATGAGGACATTGGGCGTGTTTGGCTTCGAGCCATCACTCGCCACGTTAAACTGTGGCTGCCATAGAGAGCTGCATATGTTTGTTTGGTTGACGAATAAATTCTGATATACCAAAGTAAAATAAGTGTAGCAAAGGAAAGAATCTTGCCACAACTGTGATGCGCAAAATATCTGCCGCAGACTTGACGCCGTCACAGTTTGCATATGGCTCGTGGTGGGCTGGTGGCTAAGAACCAAGTATGCTTATAATGTGCCTTTTGTTCGGAGCTGACTATTTTCGATACGTGGGCATAATCAGTTACCAACAATATAATAGAATAGACATCTCTTCTCTTTTCATTCAATTTTTACCTTTTCTTTTCTAACAGACCTTGCCAGTTGCCACCCCATAGCTCATGGTTTGCCCGTGGTGCCCTCAGCATGGCCATTGACAAAAACATGAATAAAAGACGTAGGGGCCAACCAATCTAAAGCGATTGTAGTTATCTAAGAAGCACATCTAGCAATACATTTCTACCTTTAAATCTACTAGCACGGGTAACATATTTCGAATGCCAATAATGGTCCTTTTAGCATAACGTATCACTGATTTAATTTGTAAAATAATGACTTGCATGTATACACCTAATAACTAGAACAGTGAAACATGATGTTTAAAAACCTATCGGAAAAGCTAACTGGTTCTTTACCTTGGCTGTGTTTAGTTCATAAAATGAGGGTGAAAAGGGAAGGTGAAAAAGTCACATCAGACACTGTAGCGCATTATAGCACTTTTCGTTTCTTTATGGTAAACATTGTCCTACCATGATCTAACTAGGCTCAAAAGATTCGTCTCGTCGTGTACATCAAAACCGTGCAACTAGTTTTTTATTTACTCACGTTTAGTGCTCCATGCACGAGGAGAGAGATTTGATATGATTTAATGTGATAGGTGAATAGTGTTTGGAGAGAGAAAATTTGAAATCTAAACACAACCCTTCACGCGTTCTTTACCTCTAATATACTAACCCCACTCAGGGCTGTTTGGTTCCTAGGGACTAAAACTAAGGGACTGAAATTAGTCTCTTAGGGACTAAAATTGCTGTTTGGATCCCTGAACTAAAAGGGACTAAAGTTGCTTTAATGGCTTGCGCAAAGACTACTTTGCCCATGGACTTAAAAGGGAACAAGTGGGCCGGCGGGTAGGGGAGGAGCATCCAATGGAAAAGTAGTGGTTTTAGTCCCTATAAGCTCCTCTTGTGGAGCTAAAGAGTTTTAGTCCCTTTTAGGAGTTTTAGTCCCAAGGGTTTGGATCTTTAGTCCGTTTTGGGACTAATTTTAGTCCATTTTAGTTTTAGTCCGTGGAACCAAACACCCGCCACGCCGAATCCATTTTCTACGGAGTAGTTCACACTGGTTCCATCTTACCCTCTAGCACCTAAGCCTAGCTCCCATTGAATTGATAGACCAACCTCGGCTGGGGCAGGCAGCAGGCTCAGGCTGATTGCATGCACATTTGTCTGTTTGTTAGCCCAGCATGCACTTTTCGCGCGCAGGCTCTCGAGGCGTACCGTGCGAGCCAGGGCAGATGGATTTTGTTTCCGTGGAGACGTGGAGCCAGGGAGCACCATTTGCATCCGGCGAACTAGATTGAGACACTGAAGCAGAAAACCAAACAAACCGAATCTTACATCTAGGGGCCTTGACACCAAACCCATCAGTCAATCAGCTACCTCTCTTTTCGATTAAAATTGGTTAAATCTGGTTTGGGTGGCAGGCGATTTTCCCTCGCAACACTTGCTACGTCGCATGATTGGACTGGTCCATAAAATTGATTGAAACCTACTCCCTTATCCCGTGAAGATTGCAATTCTGGTTTCTTTAAATAGATTAGTACTCTTGACTGAATACCATGAGAATTGTTGATGCATACAAATACTTATCTATTTTAAGAGAATATGACAATTAATTACTGCTAGAATTAGATTCTTTTATAGATTTTTTTTATCTCAGAATTACACTTTTTATAGTACAGAGCGAGTAAGCAAAAACCAGCATAGTACACACCAGTGGCACGGCGTGTAAAAAGACGAATTTAGGGTTCAATTCTAACTCTCTTGTGGCTTTGCAATTTTTTATTTTGTCCAATCAATTTTATGAACTCTTGGTTCATCTGCCTTTGCTCTTTCAATTAATTTTTATTCTAACATGAATAATGTTCATCATCAACGATCGGGAAGTAGAAACATTTACATGTTAACTCTTAATTCCTTAGTTTGTGTTATCAATGTTCATCATATTTGTGCCACCGTCATAAATATAAGGTCTCATCAAACCATCATTGATAACACTAAACATAAGGTATCCAAGCATTCCTGAACACAGGTAGATAATCATCCATTTAATTATCCTTTAAATTGCCTGGATTATCCTTTTTAATTTTTTTTGAGGGACTTCTATGACGAGTCCTTCGCCAGTAGTGTTGATCAAAACTCTCCTAAAAATAAAAAAGACAATGCACGTGCTGGAGCCACGCCACACGGTCCACACCCGGGCGGTATGCACTCGCGGTCGCGGCATTGCCCGCCAACGTGCGTTGCCACGCGGCCGTTCACCACATCAATCCGGCCCGCTTCCCGGCCCACGGGCTCGGGGCCCCACGCCGCCTCCCCGTGCGCGCCACCGGCGGCCGGCGCCGCACCCTTCGGCACTTCGCGCTCTCGCTGACGTGCCGGCAGGCATTCCACGCAATGCCCTGGACCCCACCAGTCGGTGACGGACACGTGGGCCCCGCTGGCGCCGCGACAACGAACTGCGGGAGCTTTTCGCTCGAAAAGCCGCGAGCCTTCGTCGCTCGCCGTCGACGTCCCGTTTCCCTTTTGGGTTCCCCCCACATCCGCTCCGCGCCTCCCTCCACCACCGCTTCCCTCGCCGTCGCCGTCGCCGCCGCGGCGTTCCCACTCCCGAGGCTCTGCCCCGTGGCGTCTCGCCGCAGCCGCCACTGATGCTCCTCTCCCCCCGAACCCCTCCTCCCCCGCGCCTCCCTCGCGGGGGCGCCGCGCCCACCCCCACCCCCTTGGTCCTCGTGCTCCGGCGCTGGCAGCGGAGGCGGCGCCACCACCACCGCGCGCACCGCCTAGTCCCCCGCGCCTCCCTCTCCGACCTCCTCGCGAGCCTCCCCTCCTCCCTCGCGCTCGTCGGCCCCGCCGCCCTCGCCGCAGCCGCGGCCGCGGTCGCCGCCTCCTTCTCCTCCTGGTCCTCCTCCTCGCCCCGGGCCAGCCTCCCGCCCGGCCCGGACGGCTACGGCGACGCGTGCGGGGATGTCGCGGGCGAGTGGATCCTCTTCACCAGCCCGACGCCGTTCAACCGGTGCGTGCTTCTGCGGTGCCCGTCCGTCTCGTTCGAGGACGGCGGCGTGCTGCTCGACGGCGTCAACGAGCGCCTGCTCACCGAGGAGCGGCACTACGTGAACCTCAGCCGGGGCCGCATCCCCACGGCGCGCGGCGGGGACGGGGCCTGCGATGTCTCCTACCAGAGGATTTGCATCCCGCTGGAGGACGGCGGGGTGATCGCGCTCGATTGGCCCGACAATTTGGAGTTGGAAAAGGAGCATGGATTGGATTCGACGGTACTCGTGGTGCCCGGAACGCCTGAAGGGAGCATGGGGAGGAGCATCAAGTTGTTCGTGGTGGACGCGCTGAAGAATGGGTACTTTCCTATTGTGATGAATCCCAGAGGGTGCGGCGGTTCCCCACTCACTACACCAAGGTGAAATTCTTCTACACGTATGGGATGCTGAATTGTTGCCCTACATGATTTGAAAGCGTTGGAGTAAATCCCTTGCCTGTCACAAGTAATTCCTTATCCCCAGAACCATCTAGAAGCTTGCAGTTACTTTTTAGGTGTTCATTGCACTTAAAAGTTCTCAATTTTTTGTTCATTGCTTGATGCATAATACCAGAACTGTTTGCCGCTAGTATAACTACTGTCCATTTTGAAGCTGGCTTACAAAGAGTTTAGACAAAGTGTTGGTTATACAACCTAGTGATTGCAAGTACTGAAATTCTAGGAAACTTGATTGGATACGTCTATACTACAAAATCTTTGTCACTGGAGCACCATGACTGCCAAGCAGATAGTGTCATCAACCATAATTGTTAGCATCTTACCTTTTTATTCTACTGATTTAATACCTATTATTTCTTCCAATTAAAATCTTGTAATTTTGGAACATGAAGGACTCTATTGTGGTATTCGTGCACCCACTGTTGTATTAATGCACTCATCTTATTTGTTACTTCATTGCATTAGTGTACCTCCTGATGCTTGTACAAAGTTTTGATGTGTCAGTGGATGGATGTTTGTTCTAGATACTAGGCTTCTAAACTAGCTGCTTATGTAGGTTATTCACAGCAGCTGACAGTGATGATATCTGCACAGCAATACGGTTCATAAACAGCAAGAGACCTTGGACGACACTAATGGGTGTTGGATGGGGATATGGTGCCAATATGCTGACAAAGTACCTCGTGGAAGTTGGAGAGTCTACTCCTCTTACCGCTGCTGTTTGTATTGATAATCCTTTTGACCTTCAAGAAGCAACGAGATCATTTCCTCATCATATAGCTCTTGATGAAAAGCTCACAGCTGGCTTGGTCGATATTCTGCGTGCTAATAAGGTTGCGGTCCCCACTGCCCCCCTCCATCTGCATCCCCCCCCCCCCCCCCCCACACACACACACACACCCAACAAAAAAAAACTTTTTTCTGCCATGTGCGCACAAATATCCTTAGAGGTGGCCATGTGAATATATCAATGTATCGAATAAGGTGAAGGCCATTATAGGAGCCATACTGATGCCACTTCAGCATTTTATCTAAATAGACCTAGGATGTAAGCTGCACAAGTTGAGTTACTTAACCAACCAGCTGCCCTTGTGGTGATGTCTATAATTCATGGGATTACCACAAGTATGTTTAGCCTTTTACCTGTAAGTGCGTTTTTCTGGACAACTGATGTTGTATTCTTCCAGGAACTCTTTCAAGGTAAAGCTAAAGACTTCAATGTTCAAAAGGCTTTATCAGCCAGGGGTTTGCGTGACTTTGATGGAGCAATATCCATGGTATCGCATGGGTTTGATACTCTTGATGACTTCTATTCTGAAAATAGCACAAGGCTGTCAGTTGCCCATGTGAAAATACCTCTACTATTTATACAGGTATAGTTCTAAACTTAGTCGATATAAGTAACTTGTTATTTGCATACAATATTAATTCCAATGTCTGTATACAATGTATGTATATCTAAAGTTAATTAGCATTAACATTATGATGAAGTCTAGTGCATGCTGTACTGCAGAGTGATGATGGGACCGTGCCACTTCTTTCAGTACCTCGCAGTTCAATATCAGAAAATCCTTTTACAAGCCTTCTCCTCTGTTCCTGTGTACATTCCACTATCTTCACCTTTCAGAGATACACAGTGTTATGGTGCCAGAATCTTGCCTTAGAGGTAAGCGTTGTTTTATTTATTTTCTCTAAGACTCCAAATGGAAGCATTCTCATACCACCTTCAGGCAGTACATATGTATATTTTGGTGTTATTAGTAAGATTTTATATCACTCCTGACGTAAGAATAAATATAGTTGTGTTACTTGCAGTGTCCCTTAGATTGAACGTTTTTATGTACCTCTCCTGCACATGCTTCTTTCATTATGTGCATTTTCAACTGATAAGCTGAATTGTTGTCGTATTTGATGCAGTGGTTGTCAGCAGTAGAGTTTGCTCTTCTGAAAGGTCGCCATCCACTTATCAAAGATGTAGATATCACAATTAACCCATCCAAAGGTTTAGCATTTGTTGAACCTCAAGTGAATGAGAGGAATGCTCAAAAAGGAAGTAGTTTTCATCCTCAATCTGAGCTTATTTTGTACAATAATTTTCCTCAAGGAATAAATGGTCTGCTAGTTGATTCTGCAAGAGAGTATTCTGGTGTTCAAGACAAAGAAAACAGTCAGTTGAACAATAGTAGTGACATAGACAGGGTTAACAGAGATCCAGAAGAAGAGTCAGAAGAGAGTTCTGAAGATGTCGAAAAAGGCCAGGTACTACAATCAGCAAGTCTCGTGATGAATATGCTAGATGCTACAATGCCTGGTACTCTCGATGATGATCAGAAGAAGAAGGTATGCAGACATATTAAAATTTCCCTGCTGTACAGTTTGTATCTGCAGCTTCCTGAAGATAGTCATCCCTCCGTCCTAAATAAAGGGAATTGGAGTATTGGATTTAGTTTCTAAGTTTACTTTATTTTTTCTGTTGTGCTTTAACTCTAATTTCATAAATTATAATTTAATGTAATTTATCTTGTTTTTTTCTTTCTTTTATGCTATATTTTAATAACTGAGTGAGTACATAGAGTGATTTTTTCATAAGAATGTGAATTTTGTTTAACAACTAAAACTGTGCTTATTTGTTTGGTGAAGATACAAATATTATCTGCTAGAGTTTGTGACATATACATTTCTGTTTCTTGTTATAAGGTTCTGGTAGCAGTGGAGCGAGGCGAAACTCTTGTGAAAGCTCTAGAGGAAGCTGTACCTGAAGATGTGCGTGGGAAACTTACAACTTCTGTGACTGAAATTTTGCATTCCAAACGAGAAAATTTCAGTTTCGATGCATTGAAGCGACTTGGATCAAACAATGTAAGACCAACCACCACCAAGACAGTGGCCCAGGAAAAGCCCAAAGATTCAGATCGTGAAAGTGGGCTTAAGGATGCCAAAATGGCTGATCAGAACAAGAGTTCTGCAATTGCTGGTGATGGGGATCAGAAAGAAACTAACATAACAAATGATGACAATCCTGGAGAAAGCATCGAGTTATCACAAGGAAAGCCTTCCCAAACTTCTGGACCTGTTGGAACTGCAACAGAAATGGGAAGTGAACAGACTCAACCCAATAAATCAGATAAATCTAACTCTGGAACCAATGGTAGCAGTGAAGAGCAGGATAGAACAGAGAGGGGCAGTGAAATGACTCCAAAGCAATCTTCCGATGATAAGGGCAGCGAAACAACTCCAAAGCAAGCTTCTGATGATCAGAGAAGCGAAATGACTCCAAAGCAAGCTTCTGATGATCCGTCAGCGACGAACTCAAACGGGGCTCCTAAAGAAAGAGGGCAGTCAGTAGATTCTACAACAGACCAGAATCCACAATCCCATCCAATAGAAAAAGGTGATGACACAATTCGTACAAGTGAAGATAAGTCTGCTCATAATATGGATGATCAAAGCACACAAGTCTCTAAAACAGAAGAATCGAAACCTTCCCCAATTACTATGACCCAAGCATTAGATGCATTAACTGGATTTGATGACTCGACTCAAATGGCTGTCAACAGTGTATTTGGGGTCCTTGAAAACATGATTGATCAGTTTCAGAAACAACAGGACTCTGAGAATAGGAAAAATTCTGATGAAAATGATGGTGGCCCATCCACAGATGAGACAGAATCTCATGGGAAGGAGAATATGGAGAATGCATCAAGTGGAGAAGATATAATCCAACCATCTCATCAACCAGAAGATAGCAGTCTTGGAATAAGTCATTCAATCATGTCCAAAGATGATTATGCCTTTGGCAAGGAAAATCCCAAGTTAAGCATGGTTTTATCTGGGAGAGGAAAAATGGGATATTATCAAGGAAATGAAGCTGGTGGTCATGTGGATGCTGATGGTATGAAGCAGGTCAGTGGCTTAACTGATTGTTTGTTAGATGTAGCTGTCAACTCTTATTTGAAGGCACAGTATGCAATGTACCTTCATGAGTTTCTTGATACTCAATTGCAACTCAAATCACCAGAGCCTAATTCAGCAACAGATCTTTTTCTCGATCCACAAGAGGGTAAATGGAAAATAGCAGACCAGATTGACAATGTGGAAAATGACATTTCTAAATCTGGTAGATATAATGGAGCCATGGAAGAGGTAAATTATGCTGGATCTTCACAAGAACCATTTAAAGCTGACAATGTTATTGAACCACCCTACTTTGTACCAGGAAAATTCCCAGATTCTATGTACAAGTCAAATGAATGGAATAATACGGTAGCAGCCAGATCAAAACCTGGTAATGATTTGAGGGAGGCACTTACATGCTTCATTAGAGATGAACTATCAATCGTCCTCAAAATTGAAGTTGGTCGCAAAATAGGGGTTTCAGATACTAGGCAACTTGAAAGAGGTCTGGTAAATGATGTAGAACGTGTTGCTGCTGAAGTTTCCAAAATTGTCGTGCTTAATTGTGAGTTATATTCAGCGGCGCATGTGCAAAGAAGTCCAACAACTGTCAAATTTGGTGCAGCACATGGAAAATATGTCGTTGAAGCTGTAGCTACCGCAGTTCAGCAATCTCAGCGTCTGAGGAGCATTCTTCCTGTGGGTGTCATAGTTGGTGTAACTTTGGCATTTTTTAGAAATTACTTCCATGTTGATGTCTCTAAGCATGATGACCATATGAAAGCCACTGAGAAGTCAGACAGTTTGAGTGAGGATCTTATTGTTCAAGATAGCAGCAGAGTAAATGTTCAGGATAGTGGCGAAGCAAATACATACAATAGTGTTGAAAACACTCATGGGGACAACCAGCAGGAGATGACAAGGTCACAAGGTCAAGGTATGATGGTAAGGGCTGTGACGGCTGCTCTAGGTGCTTCTGCTTTGGTAGCACATCATCAAGTAAGTAAACTAATATCCAAGTTCATGTTGTCTATATTTTCCTTTTTCTTTGTTACTACATTTATGTAGCTAGGTCTATTTTTCAATCCATCTGGTCATGTTTAAGAATAGCTGGATGAGATAAACAATACTTGTTTCAAGATTTTCCTTTAAGTACTTAATTCCTTATGCGCACAAAATATGGATAATGATGTCAGCTCAGTTTTTTGTTTGTCGAACTAAATGTTCAATGAAGTATCAATTAGTGGTTTTCATTCATATATATAATACATACTTCTTTTTCCCATTTATACTGCATTAGAGTCGTGCTGAACTTTTTAGATTATCTAATTCTCTTTCTTGTTGTTGGAACATCCCTTCTAAAACACGCAACTTTCATATGTCAGCAAAATAAGGATGAAAATCATGATGGCAAGGATGAAAATCAGGACTTTGTTCGGGTTGAAAATGCCAAGCATGGTGAAACTACACAGGAAAAGAGCCAGAACAATTTGATCAGCAGTTTTGCTGAGAAAGCCTTATCTGTTGCAGCGCCAGTAGTTCCAACAAAGGGAGATGGTGAGGTTGATCACGATAGGTCTGTTGATGTTACTGTTATTTTCTTCCTTCGTAATTACTCTCTTTTTTTCTGCCAATGCGCTTATCATGTTTTGACTTTCTGCAAGCAGGCTTGTTGCAGTTTTAGCTGAACTCGGACAAAAAGGTGGAATTTTGAGGTTCATTGGAAAAATTGCTCTACTGTGGGGTGGAATTCGTGGTGCTATGAGCTTAACTGATAGGCTTATCTCATTCTTACGTATCAGCGAACGACCCTTATTTCAGAGGTTAGTCCTATGTTTTTAAGTGCAAGAGAAACAATTGAATAGAAATGAGAATGTAATTCGCATGACCACATCAGATGGATTGTGTTAGTAGTTAATAAAATTTCTAATATATCCTGGTGCATCTGAGTTTCTTTTGATTACTATTTTTGAGTGTCCATGCTCTGTGTTGAGTCTGGGTTTGGGATGCTTTTGCGTGACAGTGGTTGTGCATGATTAATGTTTTTCGGGTATTCCTATCCAAAGGATCCTTCCTTTGCCCTATTTCTATTTTTTAAGGATGGACAGATCCAGCTTCAACCTCTTTCCAATAGATATAGATACATTTCCTTTGTTCACGTGTTTATTGCCATTTTCTTTGGTCCCATTTCAATTGTTATTTTGTGTGTTTTATTTCCCTGAAAAAAATTGTACATTTGTATGTCTACCAAAAGCATATTGACTCTTTTTATTGATTTAGTATCACCAGAGATGATTAGCCATATACCACTGTCCCTGTCTTGCCTTCTAGCAACTTAGCCAAGCCAAAATCATTTTTTTTTTAAAAAAAATGAATGGTCCTTCCGAGACACCAGATGTATTAAAGTTTAGCAAGTCCTAGATTCTTCTGTTCTGATTTTTTTTGAATTGTTTTGGTTTGATTATGCTAATTTATGCTTTCTTCTATACTAGCTCCAATGTGTTCCTTTTCTTTTTCTTCTTTTGTTCTGGGTGCTACGGAAGTTGCCCGTTAACCTTTTGTTTGGATCAGCAAATAACACATGTGCATACTTCAGATGGCCCTAAACCCAGGCAGCGCGACCACGCCGAAGCCCGGGGGCCGCACCACAAGGGCAGGGATAGAGGAGATAAGAACTCTTGATCTAGTTCTTGCTTAATCAAATCGGATACAAATCCCATCTATATATAGATGAGATGACTTGACCTTAAAGAAACCTATCTCTAGAATTAAGGAAATAGATAACAACTCAAACCAATCTAACCTAATCCCTAACAAAGTGGACCCACCCTGAACCCGGTGTGAACAGTACTGTTCACGTGAATAGTACCGCGCGTGAACAGTATCGTACCGGCCCTAGGGGCGTGGTTTGATACTGCTCCTTCGGATGGGCCCTAATGCGCTGGATATGACACAGGCGTACATTTTTTGTATGTTTAAAGTTTCCTTTCTAAAGAAATCGAGTTTCATGACCACTAATTTCACCTTTATGCATAAAAAGTCAGATCCTTATATTCTTTTTTTTCTATAAAAAACATTTGGAGAACTACTAGTCAGTGGCTCATTCTTGAGTAGTACCGTAGTAGTTGTAATTATAGTTGTTACTTGAGCCATGGTTTTGGTGGACTTAGCTCTCCCCATGTAACTGTCATGTGTACGATTAGTTTGGTGAATTTTCACCATCAAAGACATGTTATAGTTTTTGCTCTTAGGCTATTCTTAACTTTTACCTTCTTTTCATTCATAGGATTATGGGCTTTTTTTTCATGGTTCTCGTCCTATGGTCCCCTGTTGTGATTCCTCTACTGCCAACTCTTGTTCAAAGTTGGACAATAAGCGCTTCAACTGGGATTATTGGATATGCTTGCATCGTTGGATTATATGTCTCTATAATGATACTTGTTATGATATGGGGCAAAAGGATACGGGGCTATGAGGATCCAGTTGAGCAATATGGGATGGATATTTGGTCTGCACCAAGGGTATAGACTTATTATCTCTTAGCCACCCTTAAAACTTCAGTGTGCTGATAATTTATGTATATAATAACTGACGTTTTGTTGCAGCTGAGAGAATTTTTTCAAGGTCTGGTTGGAGGTATAACTGTTGTAGGGTTGGTGCACTCAATAAGCATTCTACTTGGTTTTGCAACTTTTCGGACAGGGTTGTCTTCATCTTTAGCTAGACCCCTTGATCTTATCAAGTCTTCTAGTAATGTGGTCATGCCAGCCCTTAGAGGGTTTGCCACAGCAACTAGCATTGCTGTGGTGGAAGAAATGGTTTTCAGGTCGTGGCTTCCGGAGGAAATTTCTGTTGACCTTGGTTACTACAATGCCATTTTGATATCTGGACTTGTGTTTTCTCTAATTCATCGGTATGTCAATTCTGTCCCATCATAACATGTTTTTTCACCGCTTTGTTGATCTGTACATGCCTCATGGTTTCACTGCTGGTGAATAATTAAGGCAATCATTACTAGAATTGGGAGAATTGGGATCTTTAATCATTGAAGTGCTGAGTTTGATTTTGGGAGGGGCTACAGATGACACTGAAGGGGGGGGGGGGGGGGGGGGGGCAATAGATTGACTTGTGCAATGATGTGTTTAATCATATGTAGTATAAAACCAAGCATTATATGTCACATCAATGAACTATTTTTTTCAAAAGCTTCAAAAGATATGAAGTATCAAGTCTGATGCATATCTATGAACTTATCCGTCTTTTTGACGTACAAGCATGATTCACTTGTGCAAAGCATTAAAAAAAGGTTTGTGACAACAATACAATTTAATTGGCAGGTCACTACCCTCAGTACCAGGTTTCTTGCTACTTTCTCTTGGGCTTTTTGGACTTAAGCAGAGGAAACAAGGAAAACTTGCTGCACCTATTGGCATGCGTTCTGGAATTATGACCGCTAATTATCTAATACAAAGCAGTCGTGCTATAATATCTAAACCTGAAACTCCATTTTGGATGATTAGCACCTACCACCTACATCCTTTTGATGGTGTTATCGGCTTAAGTGTCTGCTCTTTGCTTGCTATCCTTTTATTCCCTCAAAAGCCTGTTCAGAAGGATACATCTGTGTGATGAGAATCAAAAGAGTAAAATATTTCTCCTGGCATATAGCTGTTGGATTGAGCTTTGAACGAGGATGAATCACCTCTGTGCACATGTGAGCAATGAAGGGTTGCTCTTGTATACCATGTTAAACTGCAGCTCGATGTTTTGATGCACCGCAACTTGCTGGGTTCAAAAGGTACCGCTCTTGGTTAGCAGAGGCCTGCTGAATGGAATGGATTTGGATCTGTAATTGGAGTATCCAGGCCATCTATGCTTGGCAAGTGTGTGTATACTACTCTTTTCTGGATTATCCAAATGGGTACGGTTTCTTCCCTGCATTGTAAGTTTTGTATCTTAACCACAATTTTACTTTCAATTTTTGACAGGAAATTCACCTTATTATTTTTACCGTCCTAAAAGTTTCTAACTCCTTTTAACTGTCGCTATGAATGTAGGTGGGGTAGAACAAAATGACTTAATTGGTTGTATATGCTTATGGGAGATAAACAAGAAGATGATAAGAGTTGCTCCTGACTGTGATCTATGATTTCTTCGTACACATTGACTTCCTAGGTTTGGTCTGTTGACCAGCACATCCAAGTTTTGAGATAGCAAATTTTGCCAACATATACTGTGCATAGATAGATAGTAGCTCAAGTACAAAGACAGTGCTAGCTGATTAGGTGATACACATTGACTTCTGAGCGGTCGCGGAACGTATCCATATGTATGTAATGTTTTTTTTTTGGCGAAAGCCATATGTATGTAATGTTTACTCAACTGTATAACTGTACAGCTGAATTTAGTGAGTTTTACAAGGCAAATGGCCATGCATTAAACCTGCAATGCTTTTTGGCTAGGTTCTCATTCTGAAATTCATGTCTATAACTTTATACTCTGTTCGTCTGTTCTGATTCAGCTTGGCAACTGTAAATTATGGAATATTGCCAAGAGATATGGGCGAGGAGATGTCGCATCTGTTGACGGACGACTCGACGTGGGAATTTCACTCTAGGTTCTTCGGGATTCCAGAACTTCTCTTCAAAGCCGCCGTGGCATCGATTTGTCCGCAACCAAGCAGAAAAGAGGTGGAAGAAGCCGCAACTGGCAGCTCAGTTGCGTCCATCCGTGGCTTACAGGGCTAGTTGGACGGGCCAAAAATCTCTGGCTGACAGCCTCCGGCTTTGATCGGACGGTGGCCATGAAGAAAAGTGGCAGAAAGGCCCGGCCCAGCCGCAGACTCGTGGCGAAACCGTCAGCTTGTGTTCGTTTCCGCTCCCCGCCTCACCTCACAGCGCTTCACCTGTTCCCTTCCCATGGCGGCGGCGGCTCACCTCCTCTGCCCCGCACCGGCCGCCTCCCCTGCAAAACCCCGGCAACTGCCTACGCGCTGCCGTCGCAACCACCGGGGCAAACCTTCGAGATGCTTCTCCAGCCGCGCGTCCCTCGGCCCCGATGGCTCGCTGGCCATGCTCGGGTCCCCCAGGCCGGCGCCGCCGATGAGGAGGCCGTACCTACGGGAGCACTCCTGCCTCATCTTCCCTCCCCCGCGCGGCCGCCGCCCGCTCGCGGTTGTCAAGTTCCTCGGCGGAGCCTTCATCGGGGCCGTCCCCGAGGTCACCTACGGGTAAGTGCGTCAGCGCACGGGTTCCAATCCGCTTCCATCCGTTCCGCGGCTCGCATTCGTTGGCTGGGCTCATTCGCGCGTCTGGTTGCTCTGCTCGCAGCTACCTGCTGGAGCTCCTTGCGCGGGAGGGCTTCCTCGTGGTGTGCGTGCCGTACAACGTCACCTTCGACCACGAGGCAGCCACGCGGGAGGTCTTCGACAGGTTCCACGCCTGCTACGACGCGCTCCTTGCCTCGGGGCTCCCGGAGGCCGGGCTGAGCGCGCCGGACATCGCGGAGCTCCCGCTCTACTCTGTTGGCCACAGGTGATTTCAGCGCGGGATGTTGCACCCCACCTGTTCGACGATTTGACACTGAGGAAGCGTCGACCTCTGTTTTTGTTGGTGGCGTATACAATGCTTGTTTAATTGTTCTGCTGTGACGTTTGCAGCAACGGGGCACTGCTTCAGCTGCTGGTGGGGAGCTACTTCTCAGAAAGGATCCCAAAGGTCTGCTTATGAATACACATATGTTGTGTTTTCTTGAATAGTTCAGTATGACGAGTGGACAAGCTTGAGTTCCTTAAAATTGCATATAATCTGACGTTGTGCTGACTGCTGAGTGTCTTTGATCTTATTTCTCCATTGCGTTCTGCTCATTTTAGGCTAACGCCATTGTCTCGTTCAACAATAGGCCGGCTTCGGAGGCTGTTCCTTACTTTGAACAGGTATTTAGTCTGATGGGTGTGCCTTTTTCTGTTTCATGCCTTACTGTTTTCCCTACATAAGACTCGTGATGCTAAGTTACTGATGCTGACTAACAAGCAAAGAAAATTAAGGAAAGAAGGCTATTGATTGTAGGCTAACTGAGTGCCAATGCATGGTGTTCAACAATGTAATGTTTTTAATTGAACTTTATAATGGGTTTGTGTGACCAAGTTGATACTTGAGTATCTGAATTTGAGTTGTTTTTTTGGTCTCGAATTTGCAAGAGAGCTGTGCTAATTGCATTAATAAGAGAGAGAGAGAGGTCGTCAAACAAAAACAACCCCATAAGGTCACAAAAACACAAGGCAACACTCACATCAAGTCACAAGAAACCAATCATATAAGAAGACACACATACAGACACTAGCAGGACACGCCACAGTAACATTGTAGTCGACCCAGCAATAGAGCTCTAGACCCCTACTACCACCAAGTGAGAGAGCCCAGCCACCCATTGCATCTCTCCATAGCTGAAGTTCCTTCATGGTCTTCCACATTATTTTTTGCAAGCTTGGAGAACTTCCACTGAACACATAATTGTTCTGGTGTTTACATGACAGCCATGCCCCGAGAATGACTAGTGAGTTAAAGCCTTTCCTCAGCTGTTTGTCCAATCTCTCACACCAATCACTGAAGTCGTATCATTCTGAGGTGAGACATCTAGTAAGCTGACCCTCCAGAATAAATAGAACCACATCTGATGCGCAAATACACAAGAGACCAAGATGTGCTGTTTCATTCTCCTGGTCACTATGTAGACAAGTTGCTGATGTGGCAGCCCCTTATGGGCCTATCTGCTATCCAACAGCGTTTATGTACTGCAAGCCATACAAAGAACAGGAAGCGTGCTGGCACTCAATTTTTCCAGATGAGCTTCCATGGTGCAAAGCACATAACGCCAGGAAAAACATGTGATATGCTGACTTTGCCTTGTGTTGTCCAGAAGCAGAAAGCCTCCAACAATGCTTGTCCTAGGCTGTAGGTCAGGCTGTATGAAGTCAGTGGGGGCAAAAGTTCTGAATCAGTTATTTTGTGTTCACAGTCAGCTAGTCCATTGTGAAGTCAATGAGAGCAAAAGTTCTGGATCGGTTATTTTGGTTCAGAAATGAGCATAAAAAACCTCAACCACGGGAGGAGACTCCCACTGGGCTTTTTTCTAAGAAGGTGCCGTGCTTTGAACCCGGGTCGGGACGGGAGTTTCAAGGACTCCCGGAGTTCAGCGTTCTAACTGGTCCACCGCGAGAAGCTTGGTGGTTCAGAAATGAGCATCGCAAGCGCATTTTGAGCCTGTATAGCATTTTTTTGGCAACGAAAAAGTGTTAGCATTGTATCTGAGGAACATATGAAATCAATACTTTGATTCTAATTCTCCAATACACAATTTTCCTTTAGAGCTGATTTCTGTCCAAAATGTATGCTGCCTTGTGCTCTTTTGAAGTTACTCTCTTTTAATAGTATATTTGTTTACAGATTGGCCCCCTTTTTAGTCAACTGATGCCTATGATGGAGACCTCGCCTGTTTACTGTGGCCAGAAATGCATCAGGTGATTGTTGGTTTACTACTTACCTTCTCGGGTTATCTGTCATTTATCCATTTGATAAATTTTTCTTTTGGCTGAAAGAATCATGAAAAATTATGCTTTAACGTGAGCTTTCCATATGGATCCAACAATCATGAAACCTGATAACCCCATCTGGGATTGATGTATTGCTCTTAATTATAGATTGTAGCTTCTGGAGTTCAGTGCTTCATGGTATCATGTTGCTGCTGCCCCGTGCAATGACATTTTTTTTTTCTGAAATGGTAAAAATTTGCAATTTTGTCTGCTGACACCTGTTAAAGGAAAGAGTTGGACCAGAGCGTGAACTTTCACTTGATATGTTTCATTGACTGTTTTAGTAATATGTGATGTCATGACTTTAGGAGATGCATGGAAGGCTCTATTTGATTTAGCTGGAGGTTTTATACGTGAGTATGATCAAGAAGCTATGATATCGTTGAGCAAGTTTGTTGATCAGTTACCATCGGTAATGAATCAGGTACTGTATGAATTTAATTTCATGAATCTAATTTTGTCTATTGTTCTTTATTATTTTTCAAAGTGGTTCGTCTTTTTTTAGTTATCCACACTTCAGTAATTCCATTTCCTGTGCTATTCTTCTAGTGAGCTTCATTGCTTGTGTGTCATGATGGCAGCTGTTTCCCATATTATTTTCAGGTTACAGAAGGTGTGTCTGAATTCAAACCGACACCACCTGAAAACCGTGAATTCTGCAAGAATTCCTACAGTGTACCCAATACATTATTGGTACTGACAAACTTGCATCTACTGAATTCCACCTCTAGCTGTTCTGGTTTGGTGTTTAGAGTTTTTATTATGTGTGTCTCGCAGGTCAAATTCAGCGTTGATGCTATTGATGATACAGACATAGTTGAAGATGTCCTGAGACCCCGAGTAGATTCAATTGGTGGACAAATAAAGAAGGTCATACTATCAGGAACACATCTCACTCCATGTATACAGGTAGCCTGCCATACTTCACCAATTGTATGCATCAAATTGTATTGTAAGGATTGTATTGTAAGGAATTCTGAAACACTGGTTCGAGAAAAAAAAAGGAATTCTGAAACATATGCGCAAGAGCATCACCCTGTTAATCATTCACCAATAAATTTTGCATACAGGTAGCGTGCCATACTTTTCTTCTGCCAATTGTATGTATCAAGTGTTATTATAAGGAATTCTGAAACATATGTGCAAGAGCATCACCATGTTCATCATTCACCACAATAATAGTCTCTGCTTGTTGACAACAGTAGAATGGAAGTAAGCAAGCTGTGTTAGTTTAGGTCCGTTCACCACCATTCAGCATTCTCGAAATCACTGCTTCACATTAAAGAGAATTCATGTGCTCTTATCTTGTTTACCATTTCAGAAAACTATTATTCATATTATCCAAGCATATCAGGCACTCACCTTTGCTGTTTTACAGGATGTGAAATGGCAAGTTGGTTCAGAATACACTCCAGCAGATGCTCTTGCTCAGGGATTGAAATCATTGCCTCTGAATGAAACAAGGGTCCTCTCAAGAACTATTGCTGATTGGTTTAGATCCCTATAAATTTTTAGTTAGTCAATACATCCATTGAAGTTTGGAATTCTTCTTATTGAAAAGGTATGTAGTATCTAGAGTTCAAAATCACTGGCTCAATTCACAATTACAGAATTTCAGACCTTTGGGTTGATTTACTTGGTGAATACATGTGACGAGATAGTCTCTTTATATCCAACTAACTTAGGCGCATGCATCAGGAATCCCGCTTTGCTGATGCAGCCGAGGCTGGCATTGACGAGATATCTGAGTACATTGTATGATAGTTAGAACCAGTGCATTCGGGCTGTGTGCTGAGTTGGTCATGCTCGCCCACAGGCTGCAGCCGTACTACAAATATCTGATCAAGATGGGGTTCGGGGCCTACTTGGATTGTAGGTGCAGGCTATACAACGCATGGAACCCAAAGTCCAAGAAACATGATCCTGTTTGAGGGTACGGTGCCAGCAAGGCGAAGTTGGCCAAATGCCCCTGCTGCATGCGGACAAGCCCAATGCGGCTTTCTGCTGGCTGGCCAAAAGGTGTCATAGGTGTAACAGGAAATGCGTATATATTGCCACATTGTATTTTCTGGTCATATACTTGATAATCTCGCCGTATAGCTCAGGCAATTGGAATATCTGCGGGGCTTTTGATTGATGTACCGGCAGCTGGATCTGTATTGAAACTGACAGAGATTCGGCTGACGTTTTCTGTTATTTCAAGCTCGTGCAGTTACAACAATCCGCCTACTGTACGTTCAGGAATCTTAGGAGGTTGTACATACAGTCTACAAACACAACGGAGCTGGATTTTCGTCAGCAGCATAACTTCAGTTCCTTTGATAAACGTTGAGCTTGCAAATGGGACCAGAGTCTAGTCGTAAGCCGACCAAATCTGTGGGGGAGATCTGGCCAGTTCAGGATATGCCGGACTGCATGTATTTGCGAAAACGATGGCCATCTCACTATCAATGTCCATCATATCGCAGAGGCCCTCCCCGTCCCCGCAATGTCATGTCACCGTGCCTGCCTGCTGCGAGAGATCAACCCTGAGGTACCCTAAACTGACACAATACGTATACTCCGTATCTATACATGCAGTAAAAAAACAGATTGTCTGAGTGCAACAAAAAAAAAACACTCGACAAAGATGAGTGTTTGTCGAGTATTTTTTTTGCACTAGACAGAATTAAGTTTTTTTATTTTTCTAACCTCAAAACTTTTTCTACTCGGTAAAGAGGAGATTTGTCGAGTGTTTTTCCTTGACACTCGGCAGAGATTTAAGTTTTTTTTTCTCTTTTAGCCTCAAAACATTTCCTACTCTCCACATACAACATGCGTTGCCCCATATTAAAATTTGGTACATTTTGTATTTGTTTGATATAATTCAATAATTAATTATATTTTAAGCAATTTTTTGAATAAAGTCAAAATTGAACTGCAAGTGATTCAAATAATAGAATATAATGAGTAAAAAATTATATTTATTTTATTTAGCCCAGTTTGAGGCCTTACTCATGAAATGAAAAGAAATTTTAAACATCTTATGTCAAAAATATGATCACTAACATGTGTCCGAATGATTTTTAAATTTTAAAAAAAGCAAATGAAGTCTGAAAATTATGAGATTTGTCATGATGCGATGGTATCACACATAGAAGCTTTGTGAAAATAAGTTGAAAAAATTCCGCATATTTTGTCATAATGATATTTACAAAAATGAAACATCTCACAAGTATACGTGTGATTGTATGTGAGAGAGTTAGTGGATGTATTTTTTGAATACAAACATTTTTATATGATCTCATATGAAGAAAAAACTTTATAAGAAAGTCGTACACCTCTACTAAATATAAAACTTTATAGTTGACAACTTTTATAATTGAGATTGTTTAATAATTGGAAATGTTATTATAAGTTATGTAATTTGAAATTTTAAAATTTTCATGATCTTGAATATTAATAAGTTATATATCAAAGTTGTACATATCCATGAAATATAAAACTTTGTAGTTGACAACATTTTAATTTGAGATTGTTTAATACTTTGAAATATCCTTATAATGTATCTAATTTAAAATCTTGAATTTTTAAAATTTTTATGACCTCGGATGTAAATATGTTCTATATCAAAGTCGTTGGTCTCGAAGAGATGTAAAAGTTTGTAGTTTACAACTTTTTCATTTGAAATTGTTTAGCCATCCAAAATTTCGATACTAAGAGCAAAGAGAAAACGCACGTCGCTACGTCATCAATCCACACCTTCAAAATGGTGGTCTCTCATTGGTTCAAAGATGAGCACATGAATCTCTCCCTCCCTAATACAAATAAAATACACCTATTCTCTTTCATCTCTCTCTCATCTCTCTCTCTTCTCTCCCTCACGTCGGTGGTGGAGCTAGAACTTAGTTTGCAGCCTGGACAATCCTCATTATGTGAAAGTATTTAGCTTCAAAAATACTATATTTATCATATGCAACTAAGAGATCATCATTGCTTTTGCTGAGAGGAGCCTGGGCGGCCGTCCGGGCTCACCGGGCGGTGGATCCGCTACTGCCTCACGCTCCCAGGCGACTGGCGGCGCGGCCGGGCGGCGGGAGCCCTCTGCCGGCGGCGTTCCGGCGAATTTTTTTTTCAAACATTATTTGCCGAGTGTCTGTTTGGGCACTCAGGAAAGCCTTTACCGAGTGCCCGATAAAAAGTACTCGGCAAAGACATCTACAATCATACAGTTGTGTTCTATGCCACACTGATGTAGATGAGAGCCGTGATCACCTCTCTTCTTTCGATGTCCCTTTGCGCAACAGTGCTAGCTCCTACTGGGTTTCAGGCACCTTTGCATCTTGAACCTGTGGAGATTCTGGAAGCATGCAAAAACCATTTAGGATTACCTTTCACCATGGATGTGATGATCATTTTAGCATGGGCGCTATCTGGATGGCTAGGAATGGCCTGATCTTCAGAAACATACCGGCTAGCATCCAAAGATGCAAAAACCTGTTCAAACTGGAGCTTGGTCTGGTTGTCATCGGAGCAAGAGCAGACATCTCCTCCCTGATTTCTTCATGGCTAGAAACCCTTGTGTAATTGAGTTTATTTTCTTTGTTTCTTTTTTTATCTTGAACCTTGCGACTGTTTTCAAATCCAAATTCTAATATATTAATCAGTAAGGGATCACACCCCTCCTGTTTTCTCAAAAAAAAAATCTCTTTGCTGTCACTGGCTTTGCCAAGTACTCTATGCCTCTCTATGTCGAGAGTGGCATCGGCAACTCTAGTGTCTCCCGTAGTGGACCGGGGCGCGGGCCGTCGCGTCGATGCGCCCCGTGCAGATACGGCCGGCGGACGGATGGGACTCAGAGGCGGGCTGGCTTGGAGACGCGATTTCCCGCGGCCGGATATGAGCTGAGGCAGGTGGTGACCGATTGCACGCAGCGTTGTCCGCGGCATGGGGCGGACTCGATCACGAGATACGCCGGTGAGTTATCGATCGATCGATATGTCCGCGCCGTCTGCCTGCTAGCCACTGATCGACGACACGACATGTGCAGGCTGCCCGCAGTTGAGGACGTTAGGATCCGCTTCCTGCTCCCTCTCGCTCGCCGGCGGCGGCTAGCTACCAGCGATCGCGACGACGGGATGGGCGCGATTCGGCGAGCTGTGGGCAGGGTCACATGCATCACGCCGCACATATCCGCGCACATTCGCGCGCACGTTTCGTAGACACGCTAGGAATGAAACATATATGAGTTCGTGCTTAATTTCTCGCACTGAACACGTACGAGAAACATTTACGCATGATTCTTGTAGGCAGCTGGCGCAGGCTGGGCTTTCTGGCCGGCAAGCCAAAAACTCCGTCCGGCCTACTAGCTGGCCGGGTTGACGTCGTCCATGTTTTGGAGGTGCTAGGCTAGCTAGCACGCACACTGTTTTCTGCGTCATATGCTAAGACCTAAAGCTAGCTGATCATGTCATGAGTGTGCAGTGCATTCATATATGTAGCCGAACCTCCACATCTCTTTTGGCAAAGCAATCCAATGAAGGAACCGGAAGCTACTGCCCCGCATTGCCCTCTACGAGTAGTAGCCGATGGACAACAACAAAGTCGAGCTTCCGATAGATCGAGCACGCCGCGCGCAGCTGCACATGCCGAGGAACCCGAACCGGGAGAAACATGGGGGCCATCGACACACGTGTCCTGCTACCAGCTACCGATCTAGCGTCGCATACGGTACACGTGTGCTGGCGCCGTTCATCATCGATCAGTACGTTCAACAACAACAAGACATTGACCACTGCTCGCAGCTCGTCGTCACGTTGAGTACCCCGGCCGGGTACGTAGTACGTGCATTGCATGTTCCGCTGTCGATTATTGGATCCGATGCGGAGCGTAGAGCGTATGTATGGTACTCATAGCGCGACAGCGACTAAACGTGGACGACGACATCGTTCAATTCGTTCGGCGCACGTTGGCGAATGCAACCGCCGGCCGATCGAGATGTTTCTCGAGATCGGCGCGCGAGCTGCTGGCCGTGCTGTGGTATCTTGTGTGGTGGCCGGCGTCGTCCTGGTCCTCTTGTCTCTTCTCCGCCTGCCAAAGGTGACCCGACACGGCACATTGTACGCCCATTCCATGGTGCCTCGAAACAACGTTTCAGGAGCATGGCGCATTGTGCGGTCGCGGCAATTGCTAGCTACGAGACCAAGTCCCTTTTACTATACTTTGGGCGCCCTATTTATATGGTGCTGATTGAATTGTAACAAATTCTGTAAAATTTGGAAAACATCTAGTGCAAAACTAAATTGAAGTAGTTGACTCCGCATGCAGTAGGTAGTACGTGTTTGTGTTAATAAGTCCACACAACAATGTATATATATATTGGCCAATGTATCCTGTACGTCGATAGTATGGCAAAATGTCAGCCGCGCGCGTATAATATCTGGAAATGGAATAGTAAAATATAGAGTATATATATGGAGGCGGCGACTAGCTATGGAAAAACGGCCTTGTTTTATCCTTATTTTGTCTTGTATCTGCAACGTTCTGAATGATTGGTAGTTGCAGACTTGCAGCCGCGCCGTTTGGATCATTTGATCGGCGGCATTATAAGATACAGAGAAAATTTAAAAAAAAAACTCTACACACATACAGTACACCACCACCGGCCGTGTGCACGTTCGTTCAACAGTCAGCTGACTGATCGGATAACCGCCTTAGGCCTGCTAATGGGTGGGAACCCTCCCCGCTACCCAACCCCACCCGTAATTAATCAGCTCCTCCTCCCGACCCAACCCATTTGATCACGTTTTCAACCCCACCCGCCCCGCCCCATTGCGGAAGGGTTTAACCCATTCCAAAACCTTTCAACCCCACCCGCCCCGCCCCATTGCGGAAGGGTTTAACCCATTCCAAAACCCACGGGTCAAAACGGGTGCTTGCATGCTGAAGCAGGAGCCAAATCGACGTCGCTTGCGGAGACGGAAATCAAACAAATCAATGTTACCTGCGGAACATGCATCGATAAATCAAGCTGGGACTAACGGAGAGTCAAGTACATCATTCGGGAGCTTTTTAGTGACCTCCCCGATAACACAATTTAATAAATAAACTTCCAATACAAGAACATACTGCCTTTAATACACTGAATATGCTACTGCTTGTTGACAAACATATAATGTTCTCAATTGAGCTATTCCAAACAAATGAATTAGTCAATTAGACACCCAGTAGGTTCAGATTGCAACAGCTAGTCATATAGTAGTGAACGGCTTCAGGCATAGAACAGGATGCAGTTGTGAACAGCCACACCATCCATACCATCGAACAACTACCATTAAACAAGTTACCAAACATGCAGATCTTCACGCCGGGACCATGGCAATTTTGGTAGAATAGAAGCTGTGTACAATGCCTGCAGATACAATCAACAAGGTCAGCGTATTTGAACAAGAGTCATACAAAAATCTCTTCTAGAAAACAAGAAAATAAGATGCAATGTAAAAGGGGGGATTTTATTAATTTGACAGTTTTAAGTGCACCTAAGACTATTTGTACCTGATTTCTTTGCAGCTGTTATCTTTGCGCCACAGTACTTGCACATAGCCTTAAGTGCACCGTCTATCTCGACCAATCTTGGCTCAAAATACTCCCAGACTGCTGACCTTTTATTTGGTGTTAGCGAGGAACTGTTGTCGGTGCTTCCACTGGTTCCAGATGTCTCATAACGATGAGAAGCCATCTGTTTCGAACATCAGAAATAATTAGCACATCTAAAATCTGCAACTTGAAACTCTAATTTTGCTACGTTAGACCACTAGTATAGGAATCAGGATAACAACCAGGGAAAGGACATCATCTAACATGTGAACATGCTGATGACTCAAACTCTTCCAAAGATAAATTAAATAGCTATTGAAATATTGATTCACTGTTGATTGAAAGGGTTAATATAGTGCTTCAGAGGACTACTAAAAAATGCTGTTGGCACTATAGCTTAAAGAATCAGAACTCTTGCTTCTACTGACGCGAGAGCCTCTGATCACGTGCGAGAGAATGCTGCTGTAAATCGATTAGAAGATGAGAGAGCTGCCATGTGGGTGTACCTTGGTGAAGGATGGGAACTCGACAACTCGTCAACGTGGATGCGGGGTTCCCAGGGAAGAGGTACGCTCCGCCTCCTACGGCAGCTTGGCCCAGCTATTATTCGTTTGCTACGGAGGCGATGGTGAAGACCGCCGGAACCTGTCCCGCAGATCTAGCAGACAGAGAAACGGGTGAGGAGAAGGAGAGGGGAAAGGGTGATGCGGACGAGGAGATGGAGGGGAGATGAACGAGGTGCACCTGGATCCGTCGCCGTCGTTGGAGGAGGTCGCCGGGAGCGATGCAGGCGACGGCAGCTGCCGGCGGCGCGGCGGCGCCCGCCCTTCTTGCGAGCGCAGCGAGGCGAGATTGCAGTGTGCGCCCCGTGAGAACCCACACAGCGCAATGGGTCGATGAGGACCCATTCCGACCCGCCCCCGACCCACGCTTGTGGCAGACCCAGCCCGCCCCAACCCGCTACCCTCTAAAGCCCACTGCCACCCATCCACATAGAACCCACGTGAGGACCCAGCCCGAAACGCCCATTTGGCCCCGCCCCATTAGCAGGCCTAAACCGCCTACGTACTCGTAGGCCACTATTATACCAGCCGTCTCTGATTCAATCAGATCCACGTTCTCAGCTCCGTAGCTACAGCAGCAGTCGTCGTCTCGTCCGCGTCCGTGTACATGCATTACACGCTAAATTCCCGCTCCATGTACATCTGGGGTCACGTACCATGCATTGGATCACCTTCCTTTTTTTACCTCTTTCTTGTGCGCATGCATGGCTAGCTCTCGCTGCGTCAGCATGCACATCTATCTGGGGTCACAAACTCACGCGACGTACAGATGGATCGGCGCGTTTGGCTCCGTCACAATTTCCGAGGGCGTACGGAGGGATGGTAAAAAGGTTGATACTCCCTTCGTTTCTTTATATTAAAGCCGTTCGTTTAAGATGGTGACATGGTCACCAAAGCATAATTTTATTTTTTTTCTATAAACATATTTTTGAAAAGTTATATATGTATATTTTTATGAAAGAAACCTTTACGATCAATCTATTTATATAATTTTCACATTTTTAAACTTAATAACTTAAATGTTATTCATGATTTATATTTCTAATGTTTGACTCAGAATTTATTCCTAAGATACAAAACCGGAGCGAGTATATGCACACGCACACGTCCGGATATATGACCGGATGCAGGGCTCCAACTTTACCGCGGACCCGCGGTGCTTTCTCCATGATGATTTCCTCGCTGCTGCTAGCTTGATCTCGGTCGCTGCACTGCAGCCAGGCAGTGTCGTCGCCAGTGTACGTATACCTCCCCCACATGCTCCAACTGCCGGCTGTCGACGATATATATATACCGCCGCACTGCAGCACGTGCACGCCAGTTATTAGCACGCTAGCTAGGTAGTATATCTGCCTAAGCTAGCTACGAGTAGATGGCTAGTAGCGGCACTTATTAGCCACGTCACGAGGAGTGTCAGACTCGTAATCTGGAGATTAAACTAAAAGAACATACGGTATCCACGTACATCCACGCAGTCAAGGGGCCAGCATCTTTGCATGCGAAGGACAGGTGTTGCGATATGATAATGGGTGAGCCACAAATACGGTATATGGATGCACATCACATGCCTGCATGCCGTATCTATATATCTCTGTCATACACATACACACTAAACCCGGAGCCTTATCGAGATCGGCCTCTCTCTCTCCAATGGATTAGTCTGAGATTATTAGTCACCGATGATGGTGCCTTTGACCGCTGCTGATTAACTGCCCATGTGTCCGCCACGCCGAACCGGCCGGCCGCCGTTCCGCAGTACTCTTCGTTACTCTTCGTTTGATTTTTCAGCTATCAATCAACAGTATTTTTCTCTCAAAACAAATTAGCCACCAACTATTCGTACTTTTCTCTCGTAATAAATTAACATCAGTCACCGGTCAAACGAACAGGGTCGCGCGCCCCTCATCTGCACCGCACGTGCTGCAGTGGCCGTCGATCCCCATCCATGCATACGCCTGCATCATATCGATCAAGCGGCGGCGGCCGCACCGGGCCGGCCCCTACGGCGTGGCCGGACAGCCAGATCGATGCCTGGCTGGTGGACCTGCGCTGCGCAGTGGGCGTGGGCGCATGCATATACACTGACCATCACGGCATTTACAATCCTAGCTGTCTTTTTATTGCCACATAGATCAAATGAGCTGATGTGACTATCATTTAATGAGGAATGAGAGTGTTGCTGTCTACTATCTCGTCTACTGCTTTGTCTCGTGCTCCCATGCAAAACATCAGAAACCAGAGTGCGTATTTATTATCACACAGACAGCTAAATAGACAGCAACTGTCTAAACTATTGTAGAGCTGACTATTTAACTATCTGTATGTGTTAAATAGACATCAGCTGTCTAAACTGTTGTACGTGCCCTCGAGCACCGTCGATCCGTATCATCATCGATCCAGTAATAATTAACGATGATGATGGCCAAAATGCGTGAACGAACAGAAAAAAGTACAGGTCACATTTATGTTTGGCTGCTAGTTAAACGGTTAGCTAGGAGCTAGCCTAGTAGCTAGGTAAACTGGCCGTGCTGTACGCGCCCGTGGTCTCACTGTTGGCCTTGGAGTGACACAAATTTGGCAAAGCACGGCAGCACAGGGGACCGGAAAGCTGTCAAGCTCTCTCCTTTCTAAAAACCTGATATTTAAGACAATATTTAGATCAAATATTAAGAATATAAATCATCAATAACTTTTAAGTTGTTGAGTTTACAAATGTGAAACTATATAAATAGATTTATTAAACGCAGGGGAAAACGTCTAGTAGATCGATGCAACTAATGCGACCACTCCGACGTTTTGCCATACGCAGGGGAGATCGATGCAACTAATGCGCGGCGCCTAGTAGATGTCTGAGAACAGTCGGTACGTGATGGTTACTCCCGGCGCACGCGCGTGGGTATGGTCTCAGTGGACTTTTACGGAGAGTTTGAGTGTGTTAATAAATTTACTGATACGCGAGAGGTGAGAGAAGATATATAGTTTTATGACATACGAGGAGTAGCATTATCCAGCTTAGTTACTTGTTTTATATATGATCTTAGTAACTGTGTAATAAAACTGAGCTTTAAACTGATCCTACGGTGGTTTCACTCTCTGTTGGACAGTTTTAATTCTCCGATGGAGTTTCACTATGTTGTACGACTATGTATCTGACTAAACTTTCTCTTTGCTTTAAATTTGAAGCTTTTTGGCTCACCTGGTGCTTTTATGTCTATACTTTTCCACACAGCTGTGATTAGGCAACCATAACTACTCCATGCGTGCTTACAAGTTCGAAATCTAAAGCGCTAACGACATGAAAGCATGTCCTTGTCGTTTCCTTCAGCAGTTTGCTGCTTTTTAATCAAAATCATAGTCATAACTAATCATTTTATAATCCTCGAAAAAATTGCTGCCATGTCCAGCACTTACTTAGGTATTGGTTGTGCCACGTCGTCCTAAACTCCCCCACTAGAATATTATGCTCTATCTGAACTAACCACCGTTACTCGATGATTTTTCGTTGTGTCAAGGATTCAAAAAGTATAATATAGTACAAGTAGATAAAAAAAGGTTCCCGCTTTTCTTATTCGTGCGACTCCTTCAATGTTTTCTATTTAGTTATTAGGTTCTTTCTTCAATCCAATAATATATTCGATACAGGAAATTTTGTGTAGTTATGTTTTCTACGTACACATTTTTATAACATATTCCCTCTATTTTCAAATAGATGATGTTTAGAATAAGCTAATTATTTTATTTTTAACCAACTAAATAAACTAATTAGCTTTGTCGATCTTAAAGACAATAATCAAAGTTTTCTTTTGCAAAAAAAAAAGTTTCAAAGTTCCATAATGAATATGCAGGGGGGAGGAGAGGGCAACATGTAGCTTGTCCTATGATTGCTATGTTCATGCACATTGTTTTGTAGGGAATCAAATCCTACTACGTGACAATGAGCGACATAATTTTGATTTGACGAGGACATCCTTCAACCACTCTCTTCTAACACGATACTAGTATTGTTTCGATACCAAATATTATGTCAGTTAAAAAATATAGTCGGAGGTTGGGAGTTGAAGAATCTAAAACAAAAAGGACCCCCTAGCTAGATGCCTTTGTCAAATCACCGAGCAGCCTGTTGAGGAAAAGATCAATTTGCACATTATAGGGGACACAGAGTACGTGCAGCTCCTGTTGTTGTTGCTTAGTACGTGCAGCTCCTGTTGTTATTGCTCCTATATAGCATTTCTTTAGCAATGAAGTACCTATTTTGTGTGTTTCTTTTTCCATGATGTCAGTTTTCAACTGTTCACAACATATAAATCGAAACCATGTAAAATTTACGCTAAGACTTCTTTTCTGAGGAAGCATTCGCCATTTTAACATGCATGCTAAAGCTATTCATCACTTTGACACGCTTTCTATGGAGGACAAAGTAAACATTATATTTTCCGCCATCAAAACTCTTTTATGTTATGCAAATGGACACAATCTCGTGCTGATTTCATTGAAAATAAAATAATATTGCCACCAATAATTAATAGAATCACATGAAATTGACCAATCTAGGAACTCTTGCATACCAGGCCATACTTTTAGCCGCATATAACCAATGCAAACGCCAGTTTAGGTTCTCTGTATGTGTTACAAAGATAATTTATCTAGAGAAGAGAGGTTCATACACGATTAAGGTTTGCATAAATTGTATTATAATAGAAGTTTGGTTGTGGCTCTCTGACACCGCAAAAGGTGGTTGGCCCGAAATAAAGAGATTGGAGAATCTATTTGGGGGTTCAGAACTATAACGACCTTTGCAAATTGAATGATCGCACACACACACAGCCGTTGGAACTCTGACACGTATAGCGGCTACAAACTTTTGGCCAGCTGGGTTGCATGCAAAGCAAATGCTTCACATCCGCCCGCCTCCTCCGACTCGGCCATTTTTGGACCCGGTGCTGATGGGGCTTCAGCACCGGGTCCAACGGCTAGGAGCGGGAGCGGCGCTGCGGGGTGTCAGGGCGGACACATTAGCACCGGGTCGTGGCGAGACCCGGTGCTAATGCTCCCCCTTTAGCACCGGTTGCAGCCAACAACCAATGCTAATGTGCCCGAGGCCATTTAGCACCGGTTGCTGGCTGCAACCGGTGCTAATTGGTGGACATTAGCACCGGGTCTTGCCACGACCCGGTGCTAATGTCTTTTGTATATAGCACCTTCTTCCTCCCCCGGCCGAGCCAACTGAACACTTAGGCGCTGTGTTCATGCTGCTCGGCCGTGGGAGGGGAGGTGCTGCCCAAACTTTTTTCAAAATTTGTGAAGATTCTACTCATCTAAGGAGCACTACAAGGTACACTCTTTCATTCTCTAATGTTTTATTTAGCTTGTAATCCTTCTATGATTTAGAAATAGAGGGATTTGTGAATCAAAGTAAAACTAGCTAGAGAGAGCTTGTGTTCTTGGAGGAGAGAGAGGAGAGAGCTTGAGTTCATGGTGGAGAGAGTGTTCATGTTGTGTTTTAAATGGAGAGAGAAGGCAAGCTAGTTAGTATTTTGTTTTGTATGACTTGTGAATAGTTATAAGGCTTATGTATTTTATTTATTAGAGAGGTTTATTTATTAAAAGTTGGAATAGTTATTTATTAATTTAATGAAATATATATTATTAGTTATTTATTAAAAGGTAGAATAGTTATTTATTTATTTAACAGAAGGTATATTTATTTGTTTAATGAATATAGTAATGTAGTTTTAGAAATTTATTTATATAATGGAATATATATTATAATTTGTATTTATTTATATATTAATTTTTTTATCTTTAAATTGTATTGTATATTTGTTATTGGTTAATAATGCAGATGAATAGACAATGGATGTACGGGGACCCCCACGCTCAGGCGTTCCGTGATGGCCTTAGGACGTTTCTCGATGCCGCCGAGGCTAACAGGACGCCGTCCGGTTTCATGTTTTGCTCATGCACCCATTGTAAAAATATACAATCGTACGAACAAAGAGGTTGTCTTCAGGTGCATTTGATGAGGCACGGTTTCATGAGGAATTATTCTGTTTGGACGAAGCACGGTGAAAGAGGAATTCTAATGGATGAAGATGAAGAAGACGAGGCCGATGACGACATTCCGTTATTGGCTCAATACTACGGTTCCTTTGCATATGCTGCAATGGGTGATGCCGATGAGGAAGATGTTGCTCGGGAAGGCGATGCTCAGGAAGATGTTGCTCAGGAAAATGAACCTACTGATGGACTCGGGCAAATGTTGCGTGATGCCGAGAAAGACTGCGGCAATGATAAGGAACTGAAAAAGATACAGCGCATGTTACAGGACCACAAGACTGACCTGTACCCAGATTGCAAAGAGGGGCTAAAGAAGTTGGGTAGCACACTTGAACTTCTGCAGTGGAATGCAGCAAATGGTGTTACTGATAAGGGTTTTGAGGAGCTACTGAAACTCGTAAAGAAGATTCTTCCAGAGGGTAACAAATTGCCATCGACGACGTATCAAGCAAAACGTGTTGTTTGCCCTCTCGGTTTGGAGGTGCAGAAGATACATGCGTGTCCTAATGATTGTATCCTCTATCGCGGACAGTACGAACACTTGGATCGTTGTCTGGTTTGCACCTGCGCACGATACAAGATCAGGCGGGACGACCCTGGTGATGTTGGGGAAGAGCGTTCTAAGAAAAAAATCCCTGCGAAGGTGATGTGGTATTTCCCTCTGATACCCCGTCTGAAGCGTTTGTTCAGGAACGAAGACCATGCCAAACTGATGCGCTGACACAAAGAAGAACGTAAGCAGGATGGCATGTTGAGACACCCCGCCGATGGATCCCAGTGGAGGAACATCGACAGAGCATTCCCAGAGTTTGATGCTGATGCGAGGAATGTTAGGCTTGGTTTAAGTACCGATGACATGAACCCTTTTGGTGAAATGAGCAGTAGTCATAACACTTGGCCCGTGACTGTTTGTATCTACAACCTACCCCCTGGCTCTGCATGAAGCGGAAGTTCATTATGATGCCAGTGCTCATCGAAGGCCCAAAGCAACCTGGCAACGACATTGATGTGTACCTAAGACCATTGGTTGACGAACTTTTGCAGCTGTGGAAGAATGAAGGTGTTAGCATGTGGGATGAGGACAAGCAGGAGCAGTTTGACCTTCGAGCACTGCTTTTCATAAGCATCAACGACTGGCCTGCACTAAGTAACCTATCAGGACAATCAAACAAAGGATATAAAACATGCACTCACTGTTTAGAGGAAACCGAACGCATGTATTTGAAACATTGTCGTAAAGTTGTGTACATGGGTCACCGTCGATTCCTTCCGGCGAAGCATGAGCTACGAAAGAAATGTGCGCATTTTGGCGGGAATGCTGACCGCCGTACAAAGCCGAGACACCGGAGTGGAGAAGAGCTATTTGATATGGTGAAGGACCTACACGTGGTGTTTGGCAAGGGAGACGGAAGCTAGGCTGCTCCGACGGGCGAGGATGGTCGTGCCGCGATGTGGAAGAAGAAGTCTATCTTTTGGGAGCTACCTTATTGGCAACTTTTAGAGGTCCGTAACGCGATTGATGTGATGCATCTGACGAAGAATCTTTGCGTGAACTTGATAAGCTTCCTGGGTACTTATGGGAAGCCAAAAGATACACTGGAAGCACGTCAGGAGCTGAAACGATTGAAGCAACAGACTGATCTACATCCAGAAAAGAGAGACAAAGGACGCCAGTACTTGCGTTCTGCCAGCTTCACTCTCAGCAAAGAAGAGAAGGCAAGCATGTTTGAATGCTTGAACAGTATCAAGGTTTCGTCTGGCTACTCCTCCAATATTAAGGGAATAATAAATATGAAAGAGAAGAAGTTCACAAACCTGAAGTCTCACGACTGCCATGTGTTGATGACACAGCTGCTTCCCGTCATACTCAGGGGTGTGCTACCAGTTAACGTGCGGAAAGCCATTGTGAAGCTATGTGCATTCCTCAATGCAATTTCTCAGAAGGTGATCAATCCAGACCATTTAGATCAGCTACAGAACGACGTGGTGCAATGTCTTGTCAGCTTTGAGATGATATTTCCACCATCCTTCTTCAATATCATGACACATCTATTGGTTCACCTCGTCAAAGAGATTCGTATATTGGGCCCAGTATTTCTACACAACATGTTCCCATTTGAGAGGTTCTTCGCTGTCCTAAAGAAGTATGTCCGTAATCGTTCTAGTCCAGAAGGATGCATTGCTAAGGGATACGAAACAGAAGAGGTCATTGTTTTCTGTGTTGACTTTGTCGACGATCTTATGCCGATTGGTGTGCCCGAATCACATCACGAGGGGAGACTTGGTGGAAAGGGCACACTAGGGAGAAGATCGATGGTGATCAAGGACGTTGAGACATTTCGTAAAGCGCACCTCACAGTTTTGCAACAATCAACCTTAGTTGCTCCGTACATCGAGGAGCACATGCAGATTCTCAGGGGCGAAAACTCAACAAAGTCTGCGGCCTTCATTCAGCGTCTGCACAATAGTACTTTCGCCGATTGGTTGCAAAGACGTCTTATGGGTGTCGAGGGCATTGATGCGCAACTAGCTTTTGTAGCTAGAGGTCCATCGAGCACGATCTTGACATTCCAAGGATACGACATCAATGGGTATACATTTTACACAAGAGCCCAGGACAAGAAAAGCACCAACCAAAACAGTGGTGTCCGGATCGACGCGACAAACACCAATGGCAATACAAACTCATACTATGGAATCATAGAGGAGATATGGGAACTAGAGTACGGACCTTTGAAGATCCCACTGTAAATATCATTCATTTACTAACTTTCTTTGTGACTACTAAATTATCAGGTCGCATACGGTATGACCAAACGTGTGGAAGAAGGGCAAAAATGGCACTGCAATGACATTCCACATGGTTACGTACCTGTTGAGGTGGAGCAAGTCGTCACCAACTGGGAAGACTTGGAACTTGACATCCCCGGAGGTGACGGAGAAACAAAACTCGGTCAGTGTTCTCACTGCATCATTCTATGGAGCAAGGCAGACGTCGTCATACCCGGTACACCTGCGGCTACCAACAAGCCTCCGTCACCTCCACCATCTCCAAGAGATCCACCGGATCATGACGATTCTCCGGGAGCTCCTGATGCAAGCCCGTCTCCTCCGCCGAAGAGGTCTCTGTCTCCTCCGCCGCGGAGGTCTCCGCCCCCTCCGCCGAAGAGGGGACGCCGCACTAAAGCCTCTGCCCCCACTCCACCAGGGAAGAAGGCGCGGAAAACCAGAGAGAAACCCGCACCAGAGAAAAGAGCGGGTGAGAAGACTCTAGAGGAGCTCGAAGCCTCGGTCAAAGCAGACACAAAGAGGCAAATGGCCGAGTGGAGGAAAAAACCGGAGCCGGAGCCGAAGCTTGATCCCACTGTCGTCAAGTCATTCCTCGGTAATTTGAGCAAGGGTCAACAGAAGGAAGTAATAGTAACAGACTATGACCGCTCATTACTGAAATCTCGCCGGAAGCGGAAGGCTGCAGATAAGGAGGCGGGCCCATCCAAAAAGGTTCCTCAGCTCGGCGAGCAACCTCAGCGGCCCTTGGGTCCATTGCCATCTCTGGACGAGATTAACGTGCAACGAGTAATGGCCGAGACTGGACTATCCAGAGCGCAAGTCCTGGGGGAAGCAGAGGTGCCTGTAAACACAACGTTAAAGTGGCCATTTAGGCTTGGCAAGCCTATGGTCCCTCCTGAAATGGAGAGCAAGCTACAGACGAAGATGCGCCGATTCCATGAGTGGTACTTGGAAGAATCAAGAAGGAATAAACAGCGCATGATCAAACTAGGCGTGAAGGACCATGATTTCTACAATGGTGACGACGATTGCGTCTGGCTGAGGTTTCAGGATATATATGAGTTGTACCACCGCGACGCCATGGACGTGGATTTGATCACCTGTTGGACACTGTAAGTACTTTGTTGTTGCTTATAATTCACAGTTTGAAAATAATAATTCCAATCTATGCTGATGCGGGCTTTATTTATTGCTTAACATATGCAGAATGAAGATTCAAAAATATCGGAGATCCTCAATATATGACGTTGGTTTCGTGGATCCTCGAAGGATAAGTGAACAAATGATATTGATGAATCCTGAGGAAACATATGGAAACCTATACAAGTATATTAAGAAACAAAATTACTGCGACTCCATACTAATCCCGTACAACATCGAGTGAGTACATACACAGGCTTCTTCTTATACTGTCTGTGTACTATTTCATTTCTGATTATAATGTATACATGTATACAGATTCCACTGGTTCCTAATAATATTGTGTCCTGACCGGGGTGTCGTGAACGTCTTTGATTCATTGCACACTCCAATAGAAAAACTACAGAACATCATGGACATGATGACAAGGTGATGTATATTTTCCCCTACTTAATTCACCCCTTACACTCGCAATGACTTAACTCAATTTTTTTGTTCGCAGGGCCTGGAATCAATTTCGTCAAGAACACCCGGGTATTCAACATGAAACACTAAAATGGAACATTGGCTTTCCGGTAAGCAAGTAATTGGTACATGTAGGCCTCGGCTAATATATTATATGAATTTTACTTAATTTCTTTTGGTCGATAGTGTGCCAAACAGGGGAAGGAAAATAATTTATGTGCATACTATGTTTGCGATTACATGTGGAATTGGGGACATAAAAAGCTTACACAACACGATATTATGGTTCGTAATAATAAACACATTTCCATTATTATTAAGTGCACAATTATTGTCTCCAACTCGGCGGATTAAATATCTTTCAATTATTTGTAAATTATAGATGTTGAGCCTGAAGGAAGAGTCTCTAGAGCGAGAAAGAATTGGCGGAATTGCAGAACAGCTCGTCGGATGGATCTGGGACGAGGTCGTCAATCCCCGAGGAGAATTCCACATGCCACTGGAGGACGTGCCGGACAGTTCAACAAGTCGTCAATCTTAATTAAGTAGAAAATACAGTTTAAATATATATAACTCGAGTTGACATGCATGAATATCTACTTGTGTAATATATATGTCTTCTATTTTGATGAAATGTCAGCTAATATGAATATAGAGTCGGCCGAATACGCATTAGAATATATGTATTAGAATATATACGTATATACACGTATATAGACGTGCATGCATGGCTACTGAAAAAAAGCAAAAAAAAAGAAATCCGGGGCCTTTAGCACCGGTTGCAGACAGCAACCGGTGCTAAAGGCCCTGCTAAAGGCGCTGCGGGGCAAGCCCTTTAGCACCGGGTTGTGTCTGAAACCGGTGCTAAAGGGACCATTTAGCATCGGTTATTCAACCCGGTGCTAAAGGGGTACCCCTTTAGCCTCGGAAGATCTGCACCGGTTGGGATACCCGGTGCTAAAGCCGATTCCCAACCGGTGCAGATGTTGATCATTCTGGTAGTGAAGGCAGACGCAATCTAATGCCTGATATACTGCTACGAAACAAAGGGAGCCAGGAACGTCTGAATCAGCAAAGGGAATATTGGTGGGAAAGTGTGTGTGCAAACATAGAACAAGATGTGCTTCAGAGAGGCAAAAATATACTGTGCAATCTTAATCAGAAAGATGCAAAAAAAGCATTGCATATTCTTAATCTATCGAGCATTATATGTCCTGGCTAGTGGAGTCCTGTATCCGTGATTGTCATGGTGCCTGGATGCAGCGTGAGAATCATACATTTGGAGCAAAAGACTGACATGCAGATAAAGGTTATTTAATCACATATATAAATGTTTTGTAATTGATATGTTTCTGAATGTGACGCATAGATATATAGGTGCAGCACGCCTTCGTCAGTTTTATTTATTACTCCGAAATCTGATTGGAACTTCATGATTGTTTAGCAGATCTGTCAGAACACAGGTCGTGTCTCTATTTCCTTGCACGTTCAACAGACAAGTGATCCACTTGACACTTGTAATGCAAAGCAACACAGAGATGTAAAGAGATCTTTTTAAAAAAGTGATGTCAGATGTCAAACAATCTAGCTATGTCTACCAACATGCAGTTGGAAGTCTCCGCTTACATTTAGTCTATCTATCTAAACTATAAAGACATGCAAAGGGTTTTTTATGTAGCAGCATACTTTTGGTCTCGGCCATCTATGAGCTAATCCTGGGTCTCTAACATTTGAAATGCAATTGATTATGTGATTTGGAAGGTAATTTATTAATGTCTCCATGCAAATCATATCTCAGTGAACTAGAAGCAAAATATCTCGCTGGAAATAAAATTATTATTCATATTTTTTCCATAATAAACACAAAAAGTAATTAAGAAAAACAAACTATCTGTGTTGGTTATTTAACAATACCTCCGGGAACGTAGAGCATCTATACTCCTCTACACATAGAAACATGATATTCTTCCACAGGTTGGATACATTTATCGGTCCATCGAAACCTCGAACGCTTGTTTTAGGGTGTGTTTGGTTGGGCTGTGGCTGTGAAAAAAAAACTGTTGTGGGGCTGTGAGCTGTGAAAAAAAGCTGTTGTAGGCTATGAGCTGTGAGAAAGCTGAAAGCCGTTTGGTAAAACAGTCGTGGCCTTTTGGAAACTTACTCGTAGACCCTACTTGTCATGTATATATACGTATATATATAGTTATATATACATAAAACTAAATATATACATAGTTGTTCACATTATATATAATATATTTTATATTTATCTATTTATTTATATCATATATATACATATAAATATATATACATATGAATAAAAAAATATATATATCTTTATACATATAACATATATATAAGATACACATATAAATAAATAAATAGGAAAATTCCTTTCTACATGCGCATGTAGCTACCTTCACCTGTGTATCTCATGTTAGAAGATGTGTATGACCCAATGAAGAGTATGTACATATAGTATATGATGATACTAGACTATCTGAGTGGTATGTAGGTTGAGTATATAAGCGTACTTTAAGTATGTGGACATACTAATTTCTACATACTAGTATAATGATATAATCATAATAAATTTTAAAAATAGATTTGTTTCTGAATTTTTTCATGCAATTCGCTTTGAAGTATCTTAAAATTATGCGAACATACTCAAACTGATAAATGAGTATGTGAACATACACACAATGGTATATTGATAGTGATGGTAGCTACAAGCGCTTGTAGATAAAACTCGTCCTAAATAAATACACACACATATGTATATATATATCTTATACATATAAACATATATATATATATATATATATGATATAAATAAATAAAAACATTATATATATGATATATCTTATACATGCATACATATATATATACTTATACACGTATACATATATATATCTATATATAAGATATATGTATATAAATAAATATCATATAATATATATATGTATGTATATATACATACATATATGTATGTAGGTAATTTCTTTAAACTTGTGAAAGCCAAAGCCCAAAAAACATCTTCATACCTCCTCCCTCCGTCCCAAAAAAGAAAACATTCTATAAATTTTAAGACAAATTAAGGAGAGAGTAAAATGACCTTGATTGCCCCTAATTATTAGCCATATTTAGCACTAATTGGTTGTTGCATGCACATGCACTTACTAAATATAGTAGAATGACTTGTTTTTTGGGACAAATTTTAAATCCTAGAGTGTCTTCTTTTTTGGGACGGAGGGAGTACTTTCGGAAATGAACTAGCAAAAAGCTGCTTTTGGCTTTGGCTTTTGTTGGCAGCCAATCTCTTTAGTTGGGCTATTGACTTTTTTGAAAAGCCAAGCCAGAAAAAGCCTAACCAAATACACCCTTAATGAATGAAAACCATATGAATTTATCGTGAATAAGTAGTGTTGTAGTACTCCTAGCTATGACATTCTTGCGTTCAAACGTGACCTCGACACGAAGAAAAGCTCTTAACGAAATTAATATTTGACATTGAATCGTAAATTAATTGATATAGCATAATCAAATGTTGGCACTTCCTTTTCGATCTCTTTTGAGCTGCCCAGCGGCCAACCGGAGAGACAGGGAGAGTCATACGTCCATCCAACTCACCACGTACAGACAGATCGGCCACTTGCCTCCCTACGGTTGCTTTCCGGGCCCACTCGCCAGGTTTACCCATCTCCGACATCTGGGCCCCGCCTCCCACGTCCCCGACCCGCCACGTGGCCCCCTCCCTCCCGCTATATAAGCCCCCACCTCTTCAGTCTCCACCTTGCCACGACCAGACAGACGATATTGCCTAGCCTCCATATCCTCTGCTCTCTTTTCCCTCTCTTCTTCTTGATCGGGGGACGGTAATGGCGAAGGGCGGGTTGAGCAAGCTCAAGTGCATGATCAAGAGGTGGCACTCCTCGAGCCGGATCTCGCGCACGCCTTCGGGGTGCTCGGCGCGCTCGCACGACGGCGCCGGCGCCGGCTTCGCCCTGGAGGACTCGTGGAGGCGGGGCGTCGCGGCCTCTTCCGTCGTCGCCATCGCCGGAGGAGGCAGGGGCTCGGCGTCGTTCCACGGCGCCGACGGCGTGCCCCCGGGCCTCCACCCGGTGTACGTGGGCAAGTCGCGCCGCCGCTACCTCATCGGCGCCGACCTCGTCGGCCACCCCCTGTTCCAGAACCTCGTCGACCGCTCGGGCGGCGCCGGAGGCACCGTCGTGGGCTGCGAGGTCGTGCTGTTCGAGCACCTCCTCTGGATGCTCGAGAACGCCGACCCGCAGCCGGAGTCGCTCGACGAGCTCGTCGAGTACTACGCGTGCTGACCGCCTGCTCACGGCAATGCCGGCCGCCGCGCCGATGCTCTCTCGCCGGAGTCAAGGGGTAATTTGGGTACTCTCGTTATTTATTTAAGGTTAGAGGTAGAGTTGTAATATACGCCGTGTTGCGAGGGCGAGGAGTAAGACATGTGGAGATTTAGTTAACCTCGGGGTGTTTGTGGTAATTATCTCGAGATTAGCCGTGTAATTACCGTGTGCCCAAGATAATGCCCTCCCTGGGCAGTTAATTAATTCTCTAATGTAATGGCTTGCATGCTTCTTCTTCTTCTTCTTCTGCTATTTCTTTGAGCAGAATTGAATAATATTTTTTAGGAATGGATGTATCCATGTACATTTCATCAATGTATAAAGTCCATGCTCATTTCTTTCCTATAAATTGTTCTTCTGAGATTCTTTCACCTATGCATGTTGACGGAATATGATGGACTCACATAAACTTCACAATTAATAAATGGTGAGCTCAAGGCTTCGTTTGGTTTGCAAATAATTTTGGAGTTCTCAGTGAAAGCTGGGGCATTTAAATAGTTTGCAAACCATTTTTAGTTCTCATTCTGTGCTGAGGAAAGTGCAGTGTTAAGTTATTTCAAAGTTGCTACATGAACGGTAATGGGATGGAAATATCAAAATGGAATTCAAGGACCAAACATATAGGAATCTGAAAAATGGTTTACTGGCCAATGTATTACGAGTAAAGATATTTGGAAAGAGGGAAAGTTAGTTTGTAGAGAATATGGATACTAAAATCTAGCATGGTGTATATTTTCTTGCTCGACCACAGGTAGAGACTCCACTAAGTATTTTAGGTAGAGGATACTAAACTAAACACCATCTGTCTCGTTGAAACCATTTTTTTCAAGGTCTCCACAAATTTGGTAAGCCTCGGGTTCAAGTTCAGCTGGCCGTCCTCTCAACTGAAATCACTAACCAACGAGCTAGTGCTCCGTTCACACCTGCATGTCCCACAAATACAAGACAGCTAGCTTATTCATAAACCCAAAAACGCAATTTGATCAAATCCAATGATTAATTAGCCATCATGTGCATGCTGAAAGCAACATTAAGATTGATTATTGCCAAATCTTTGTATTCTTATAATCAGCGGGTTTAAATACAAGTTTGGTGCACACGATTAGTTGAGTTCAAGTCCTCGCTGTCATAGCCTTTTTCCCCGTCCCCTTTGCATGGTGTCTATGCATGCTTAATCATGCGTGCTTAATCCCTTTGATTGACTGGATGATGACAACCTTTTCAGAAATGCATTTGACGTAGTACTAACTAGGGCCACCTCTATAGGTAGGTAAAGGAAAGCATTTGGTCCCCTGAAATCGTTGGACCATATACATATCTTTTTGAAACCTAATTTGGATGCTAGTTTTTATTCTGAAGTATTGATGATCCCCCTACCTTAGTACTAGGTGTAGGATAGATAAAACTTGATCCCATCATTCACAAAAGGTATTATTAAGTGTATCATCAAGTATAACGCCATGAATTTTACAATTTACACAAATGGTTGCGTCGTATATGGAGATACTGAAAATATCCATTCTGTACATCATCTATAAGAATTCTCATCAATCTCCTTGCAATATGCAACTGTTTTGGTCAGGTCCGAGTAGAAATGAACCCGACATGCAAACAAGGGATCCTATTTCGCAACGCTCTGAATCAATCAATCATATTTCGACCCCCAACCCCCTGGCGCAACAAAATTAGACAGTAAAATGCCCATGCCGACGATTGATTGCGGTGGGACTCCGAGCACTAAAAGCGAGCGAGGGCCGGGGGACAAACAGGAGGCCTGCACTGTTGGATTAAAAAGATGGTAGGCCAATCCTTTGCTGTTAGCGATATTGTTGCGAATTTAATCAAGAAAAGAGCCCCCGGCCCTCCCGCCCAAGGCTCTAACCTCATTAATATAATCTCCCATACCAGTTACTACTTTAGCCTACTTAATTTTATTTCCATCCAAGCACTGATAAAAAAGGCTCCATCTCCATGGCATGAGCTGCTAGCACAGCAGCAGCCATATGCGAATTCTGCAAGTCATAGTCATGGCCTTCCTGGGGCCTGCCTCTTAAAGCATGGCACGGCGAGGCGAGGTTATTGTTAGCTAGCTGATCGATGCTAGAAGGATCCCCAACCCCAACCACATATATTGGCCGGCCGGCCGGCAATGCCCTTTTCATTAGCTTCACCAGAACGTCAAGCAAAACAGATGGTCCCTTGCCTATTCCCTTCCCTTGCCTTGCGCTGCCCTGCCTGCAGTACAGTGATCATTACTTCATTAGGCTTGAGAATGTTCGGCCTCTTCAATTGACCCCCACCACCAGCGGTGGTTTTGACGGTTGGGTTCTACGGCGTACGTGCGGCGCAAGCCCCGGTCCGCCCACTGCACTGCAGACTGCAGTGCTGTGTCGCCGGCTCTCAATCAGGTTAGCTGGCCGCTGGAAGCTGGAAGCTCCAGGTTGGTCGCACGTCCATTTCCCGGACAGACCGACCACCCGCGTCCGTTACACTGTCTGTGATGGTATCGTCCTGCACCGTAGTTTGGGGCCATGGAAATCCAATGGGGGATCATACATACTGCTGCACAGATTAGAGGCAGGCGCCTGTTGCGCCGCTAGCTAATCGCCCCCGGCTGGGTGCATTTGTTTAGGCGGCACATTAGCGTCAGAGGCGTCGTGGGATAAGTGTACTTATTAGCTTTATTTGGCAGGCACCTATGCCTGTACTTACTGACGATTCACGATCGATCCTGTGTTGCATCAGCTGTCTGCGCCCTATGAGGGCGATCGATTGATCGATCAAGTTCATCTTTAAGCTAAGGATTGCTTAATCTGACAACACTAAAGCATGCAAACGCTAGCGCGCTGATGATCGAAGCTCGCTCTAGCCCGCTCAATCTTGATCGCTTCGATCGTACTGGTGCAGTAGTGGTGCGTCTCGCCTCGTTGCAACACCTACTGTCAGCGAGTAACGGGCGACGTCAACTTGCACTACGGGAACAGGCCTTTGCCGTGCGTCTTAGGCGCACGGCGAAGGCCTTAAAACACACGGTAAAGTCTTCACCGTGTGTTTTTTTGTAAGCGCACGGTAAAGGCTATACGGCAGCCAAAGGCATGGTAAACACGCGCACGGCAAAGGTGTTTGCCGTGCGTAGAAGACGACCCACGGTAAAACGAAGTTACAAGCGACGCGTCACGGTGGAGGACTGACGGCGTGGGGACTGACGGCACGGGGGCTGACGACGGCGGGAGGGCCTTTGCCATGCGTCGTGGACCCAGGTGCATGACAAAGATTCAGCCTTTGCCGTGTGCCATGCGCCAGCCGAAAGGCGCACGGCAAACTATGACATATTTGCCGTGCGCTGGCTATTGCGCACGGCAAAGGTGGCATTCCAATGCACAGGAATGGTCACTTTGCCGTGCGCCCCTCTATCTGGCGCACGACAAAGTGACCAAAATGTTCCTGTTTTTTCGCATTAAAAGGTCCCCACTCAATCAAAATTCACAGACATCATATATATGTCATATTGATCATCACAGTCATGATATATATATATATATATATCACAATAACCATCAAAAATGCACAAATACAGATAAATCCATAAATTGGACAACGACGAGTGTCCGAGTACATAAACAAGTTCACAGTTCATCCACAAGTCCACGGTTCATCGACAATCATTATTCAAGTCCATCACAAGTTCAGAAACACGAGTATCCATCACATAGTTCAGAAACAACTCATGGAGAAGGGGGTGGCTGGAACGGGGGCAGTGGGGCGCCCATCATAGGTGGGAACAACCGCAGTGGGTTCAACCCCGGTGACACGGTCGGTGATATTTCGACATTATTCGATACCGCCGATTGATTCTACAAAAAAGAGTAAATTACATGTGATACAACAATCAAGTTCTCTAAGTTAAAATCTAAATTATCTAAGTTATAATCTAAATTATATAAGTTATAATGTAATTTCTCTAAGTCTCTACTATCTCTAGGTCTCTAAGCGAGTTTAATTTTCTACGTTCTCTATATCTATACTCATTGAAAGGAAGCAAGGTTGTCAAGTGACTCGCAACAGGAGTTGTCGGAACCGTAGTCGAAGGCGGAGTAAACATCATCTGGGGCATCGGAGGCATTGGGTGATTGTTCTGAAGAGCAAACATGCATGCCTGCATGTGCTGGGCCATCAGCTGTTGCTGCTGAGCCAAGTGCTGGGCCATCAGCTGCTGCTGCTCGAACACCTGCTGGGCCACCCGCTGTTCAACCTAGGCTAAGGCCACCTGGTGTGCCGCTGCTTGCTCATCCAGCCGTGCCTACAATTGTTCATCTCATTATTACAATGCAAAGGAAACATATGTAGACATTGAGTAACGATGAATAAATCAAAAATAACCTAGAGTCGGTCCACATGGACCTGTGTCGCAAACGACCGTGAGAGTATGGGAGGGCTACTGCCCGTGCTCCTTGCTCGGAGGGCCGCGAGAGTGGGAGTAGTGGCCGTGTCTAAAATGTTGTTGTCAATATAGTACCGACCATGCTTCTTTCCTTGTCCAACCCTCAGGATCACCTCTCCATCAAGCGGCGCACGGCTCGGATCCCACTCTGGCTCATGGACCTGTGTTCCCGTCTCCGTGTACACATTGATGCGGCCGTGGATGGAGGGGTTGTTGTACGCCTCGGGCTGGTCATGGGGGTTGTAGGTGGTCTCGGACGACGTGGCCTTGGCCTTGTGGGACAAGACCCATCCCATGAACTCGCTGCACTCAGCGCCTCCATGTGCGTTGGACTGCGGAAAAAAGTAAGTTGATTACAAATTATGCAGAATTGAACGTTACAACACAGAAATGAATCTTCATACCCATCTAGCCCTGTATTGCTCGTTTGTAAGGTTGCCTTGACGGTGTGATGGATATTTCATCAGCAAGCGCTTCTCTCGGCCAGCATTGTGCTTCGCCTGCCACTCCGGTGTGAACCACTTGTTGACTATGCATTCCCAGCAATAGGAATCATTACAGCACCATTTCACAGGCATCTACACGTAATCAAGTGAATGATAGGTAAGAATATCATATTAAGCGATGTTCTTAAATTGAGAATAAATCCAATTTTACTTGCAAGTATTGCTCTCGGGTCAGCTTCAAGGTTCTTGCATCCGCTTTTGAGATCTTCATCCCTAACTTGTTAACACCGTAGTTTATGACACATTGAACTTGTGCCTCGTAGTGCATGTCCAACACAGGCTTCTTGCATACCATCTTTGTCACCTCCTCCGCCTTCTCAGCATATCCATCCATCACCCTATAGAAATCTTGCACGTAAACACGGTGATCTCCAGTCAATATTGCAAAAATGTGCAATGAATATGATGTATTGAACAGTGTAGTGCGAGAAAGACTTACCTAGAGTTTGGCCTTGACCCATACCGCCTTAGTCTCATAGACCCTGCCGACCACATTAAGAGTATCGGGGGGGCACGGTGGTAGTGCGCCCATGTCCAGGCTGGCTCGTACCTGTCCTCACTGATCTGGACCATGCCTAGGAAGTGCTCCTTGCACAAAAGACCCAACATGCCGTTGACGAGGCGGTTGTGACCAATAGTTACGACGATTTCCCAACTCCTGCCAAAAGTGAAAAGGATAAAATATTAGTTTGTATTGTGATTTCAGGTTACCAAATTAAAAGGTATTGACAATGCACAAAGTTATGTACTTCTTCCCCACGGGTTTAATCACCGGGCGTAGAGCTTAGGTATTGGCCTCGTCGGGAGTCGTGAGGGACCTCGCTGCCAAATGGTCACACTAGACCCTCCCTCTGACGTGTACCCCTCCCCCTCCTGCTCGTCCTCGTCCTCCTGCTCCTGCAGTACAAACTCCTCATCCTCCCCCTCCCCCTCCTGCTCCTGCGCCAAAAACTCCTCATCCTCCCCCTCCTGTTCCTGCTCGTCCTCCTGGTGCTCCTCCTCCTCCTCCTCTTCCTCCTCCTCCTCATGCCGCTGCTGCGCTTGACCCTTCTTTTTACCCCTCTTGGGGCCACCCTTCCCCCGACCCTTGCCTTTACCCTAAACTGGCTCAGGTACGTCGGGTGAACGAAGAACTCTTCTGTACATAGACGAGCACTTGCGCGCAAGTCCGCCACCCACCATCTTTGTTCTATCACCTGAAATTAAAACCAGTAACCCAGTCAATACAGAGAAACACATAAAGAAGACATAATTAAAAAATAACAAGATATTGCAAAAGATAAATAATACGTAAACATGATATCGGAGCATAAATGTATTAGAAATAAACATCTTGATCCGGATTATTAGGATCATAAGTCTCATCATCACTATCATGCATGTCTAGATAATGAGGCCCTTCATCCGATGAAGGAATGTCTTCATCAACCCCTAATTGTATTTCTCAAGTAATTCTACGTCGCTCTCATTACGAATCTCATCTCTCGCGTCCTTGTCATCACCACTTTCATCATCTTCTACTTCTATTCCGATTGCTTCGGTTAAGTCTATTACAAAATTCCCTGGTAGCCCATTTTCTTGGAAGAACGCTCTGTCATATGTATTTGGGTCTATGTTGTAATCTTCATTGTTTGGGACAGGTAGTCTACCGTGTGGCGATACCTTATACACAACGTCCCAACCCTAGAGACATTTGTCGGTTTTGCACGGGTATGAGAGATAATACACTTGCGTGGCTTGTTGAGCCACAATATAGACATCATCTCCTGCATACACTGATGACTGTCGAATTTCGACTAGTCCAATATCAAGGTTCTCATGCTTTTCTTTAGGATCGAACCAATGACATTTGAATAAGACAGGTTTAAGAGCTTTGACACCAAGAAACGTGAGTTCATATATTTCTTCAATTATTCCATAATAGTCATTGTCATCATTGTCTTTCGTACAAACTCTGGTGTTTGTGGTTCTTCGATTGGGCCGACTCTGCTCGTGTCTTTTTGTGTGAAAGTGGTACCCATTCACGTCATAGCCGTCGTATGACATGACCCTATAGTCACAACCAACCAAAATCTGTCTCAATTCAGGATCCATAGACCGATTGTTTTGGCTCCGCAAGTACAAGCAGGACCTTTCGTTATATTATTCGCACGTACAAGGAACTTGTATTGTCCAACAAAAAGTACTCTTGCGTACCTTCTGCTTGAACCAAGAAATGAAATCAGGACATCCACGTCCCGCGCCCTTATCAAGAAGGGTATCAACTTCTAGCTGGGTCGGTTCCCTTCTTCCCCGCCAGAATTGATCAGGAAATTCACTGTACGAATGAGGGGTTTGGATAGCATTAATATAGTTAAGTACACTTGCAGTAATCGATAACTAGTTTGTTGAGAACTTAGTCCATGTATGGCTGCACTTTAGATAGATTGGTCAACACATAAATCATGATAGTGCACCATTCTTCATGTTGCAAGTTTTTACAAGTCGACACACTTGCACTTCCGAGTTGCCCCTTGAAGAGGCTAAGGTTCGAATCATTATCGTTGGCAAGCTAACGAGGGGTCGGATTATGCACGCTAGGAAGGCTGTCAGCATATTATTTTGTTGTGAAATTTGTCACCTCCTCAATACAGTATGCCTCAGCAATGGAAGCTTCAATTTTGCATTTATTTTTACATTTCGTTCGAAGAACCTTTTGTTGTCTTTCAATTGCATAGCACCAACGGCCATGGATAGCCCCCCCAGTCATGCCTCAATCGGGAAGTGCAAAATCATGTGATGCATCGGATTGAAGAAGGCGGGTGGAAAGATCTTCTCCAACTTACATAGCAACACCGGAGCCAAAGCCTCCATTTTTGCAACCAGTGTCCAAGATAACTCCTTAGCACAAAGGATGCGGAAGAAATTGCTTAACTCTGTCAGCACTAGCCACACATGGTCAGGGAGATAGCCTCGAACCATCACCGAAAGAAGCCACTCAATCCATATGTGGTAGTCATGACTCTTGAGCCCATTTATTCACATAGTAGTTAAGTTCACCCCCTTCCTTAGATTAGCTGCATACCCGTCGGGAAACTATAAAGTTTTGAACCATTCTAGTACTTCCTTCCTATGGTCCCTCTTCAGGACGTATGGGGCCGGAGGCTTTCTCCATCTCTTACCTTCTTTCGGAGGCGGAATGTTGTATTTTGGTCTATCGCATAACCTAGCTTGATCAACCCTAGCCTTAACATTGTCCTTTGTCTTATCAGGAATGTCCATGATTGTACCCTAGAGTACCTCGATGACATTCTTTTTCGTGTGCAACATATCAATGTTATGTGGAAGAAGAAGGTCATCCGTGTAGGGTAGCCTCCACAAGCCCGACTTCTGAGTCCAGACATGTTCCACACCGTATCCCACAAACCACCTCCTTTTTTTTCCTTGAGCGCGTTTAACTGCGCATGAACCGCGGCACCTATCAACATCTGCGGTGGGGGGTCTTCAACCATGACACCTTTTTTAAAGTTCTTGATGTCTTGTCTGAATGGATGGTCCATAGGGAGGAATTGTTGATGCAAGTCGAAACAAGAATATTTTCCACCCTTCGCCAACCAGATGAACTTGAAAGCTGCCTTGCATACTGGGCATGGGAACTTCCCATGGACACACCAGTCGCAAAATATCCCATACATCGGATGGTCATGCAGGGAGTACATATACCACACTCGCATTTTAAAGTTTGTCTTTGTAGCTCAATCATATGTGTCTACCCCATCCTCCCAAGCCCGGAGCAAATCATCAATCAGAGGTTCCATGTACACACTCATATTCTCCCTCGGGTATCTAGAAATTATCAACGACAAGAATATGAACTATCGCTGAAAGATGACGCCGGCGGGAGATTGAGGGGGATAACGAACACGGGCCAACAAGCGTGTGGCGCAGCCGTCATTCCATAAGGATTGAACCCATCTGTTGCTACTACAACATGTACATTTCGAGATTACTCAGCTTTCTCACTATGACACGTGTCAAAATATTTACAAGCATCGGCTGGATGTACCATGTATTCGGGACGATATCGTATGCCTTGTTTGTGCCATGTCATCTGTTTCACGGATTCCTCGGTCATATAAATCCATTGGATCCTCGGTATGAATGGAAGGTAACGTAAGATTTTCACGGGGATGGAGAGTTGCCTCTTATAAACATCACCGGAATCTACCTCCAGGTACCGAGAGGATTCACATTTAGGGCAGCACTTTGCATCTGCATGGACTTTCCGAAACAAGATGCATCCATTCGAACAAGCATCTATCAGCCCGTATGACATCTTAAGTACACGAAGCATCTTCTGTGCATCATACATGTTGTGTGGTAGATTGTGACCTTTTGAAAGGAGGCTGCCAAAAACTACCACAATTTCATCAAAGCCGTCTCGACTGATGCCAAGTTTACACTTTAGGGCCATTATGCACCCGATGGCATCCAGTTGAGACACGTCGGTGTGCTCGTGAAGTGGTTTAAGACAACATATCGTAATAAGCCTTTGCGGTAGCCTCTGGAGGATCCTCCCTAACATGGCTAGGCCCTCCATCGAAGTGTGCTTGATAATAGTCATCTAACATGTCTCCGCACCCGGCTTCAGCATCATAATCATCGATGCGTTGCCTCATGACCTCGTCTCCCGCACGATAGGATTCACCATGGCAGATCCACCGGGTATAGTTTGCCATAAACCCATTGCTGGAAATGTGTTGACCCATTTGGAGTTGAGGTAGGTCTATCCTGTTTTCACACTTGCTGCAGGGACACGATGCTTTGCGCTATCCTTTGTCAAATGCCTTGTTCAAGAAATCATTGACCTTGCTTATGAATTCATCGGTCCAGACACGCTTACTTCTCCAACCCATGTACATCCACTCACGGTTATCCATCCTTTGACATATGAGCGAGTGATATAAAAATTGATTGCATATACACGATTTCTATCATGCTCCAATAGGAGATTGTGTATCGGAGAACAACGAAGAGGTGATGCCGAAACTCTGTCCCAGATCGGAGCAGACCATGAAAACTAAACCCATCTACACATCATCGGGCTGTCCAATAACGTGGACAATTTGAAACAGATACAGTCATAAATATGCAAGCATATGCATATTTCCAACTGTATCTCTTTCGAATGGGAGATGCCTAACTAGGTTACGTGATCTACGAACATGATACGAAAATAGGGGCATTTTGCATGTCCTCACCTAGTAACTCGATGGCGAGGCGGGGCGGGTGGCAAGACGGGGTCGACGAGGCCTCCTACTCCTCCTTTGGCGGTGGCTGGGACGATGAGAGGTGACCTGCAAAAGTAGATCAATGCTTAGTGTCTATTGAAAATTTTGGAAACACCTCCCCAGTGCGGTGAGGTTTCCAAAACCTGCAAAACAAACCACGACACAAAGGTCGGGCTACACAAGTGTTTTGTTTCCACGTCTCGATGGCTGGACACATGGCATGCTCCACCGCACGCCACGAGCCTCACCTATAGGGGCTCATGGTGATCTCTACCTACTCCTCTTCCACCAACGGTCCGAGTGCGAAGATGTCCTCCGCCCCCCACCCCCCTAAAATTGACAAATATGAAATGTCAAATTGAGAGCCATAACAAGTTAAAACCCTAAATCTATTATTATATATCTAAAATTCAATATCGACAATGTCAAACTAATTTAACTAAACAACTAAACTCACGTGTGCCGCCCGTTACCAGGGCAACTAAACAACTAAACTAACTAAATTAAAATTATATATCTACACTTCTATATCTAAAATTCAACATCTATAATTGCTAACTATTTATCTACACTTGCTAATGCTAACTAATTATAATTATATAAGCTAAACTAAATAGACTAAACAACTAAATCAACTAAATTAAAAAATACCTTGTAGCGCCGACGGTGGGAGGACCGTGACCGGCAGCGGGAGGACCGTGGCCGGAGGGCCGCGGCCGGTGGCAGGAGGAGCGTGGCCGGCGGCGGAACGGGCACGCCCACCGGCGGGAGGGCGCGGCCAACCGGGCGGCGGGAGGGCGCGGCCAACCGGGCAGCAGGAGGAGCGCGTGTGGCCGGCCCGGGGGTGGGAGGGCGCGGCCGGCCCGGAGGTGGGAGGGGCGCGGCCGGGGCGGGAGGAGACCACGCTGCCCGGGGGCAGGAGGGGCAGCGTCAGGGGCTGCGGCGGGCGGCGCGGGTCGAGGATAGCGACGAGCGGGGTCGGGGTCGGCGGCGGCCGGCGCGCGTCAGGGTCAGCGGCGGGAGCAATGGTGTGGGCATGCGCGCGTGTGTGCTGTGTGAGATGGTCATCGGGCCGTATTAGGATCTGCACGTTTGTCGTGCGTCAGATCTGGGGCACAACAAATGTTATAAAAAATTTCGTTGTCCCAGCCATGTGGACCCGACAACCTTCACCGTGCGCCCCGGATCGAGGCGCACGACAAACACTCTTCTTTGTCATGCACTTAGATCCTTCGCGCACAGTAAATGTTTTTTTAAAAATTTTCGTTTTCCCAGCCACGTGGGCCCGACAACTGTGGCAGAACCGTTCAGCTTAAACTGGTTCAGGTGCACTAATCACCGTCCTCAGTCGGGTCAGGACTTAATGCACATGAAACAGTGTAAACCAGGTATCTGTCAGGTGTCCGAAGACGCCCGAAACACCACATTCAAGATCAAATCTATGCGTACATGATCGTTCGCATAGGAAGCACTCAACAAACATTACATTCTTTACAAAAATACTTAGGGATAAGAGTTATTACAAACCATAAAGCATAAAACTTAGATGCAAGTTAACAACGCTAAGAGTTTTGGAAATCAAACAGGTCGTACTGGTAGTTAAATTATACCAGTCATGTTTGAAATAAAAGTTTTGTCATCAAGAGATCACGTAGACCCTTCGTGTCTCTTGGCCTTCGCGAGCCTTAAACTTTCTCCGGCTTCTCTTCTGCAGCAATTAGAATCTTGAGGACAAGGGTACTCAGCAAGACTTACCCGTCCAACCATTAAAATAAATGAAGACACAGATATGCAAGGCTGTTTATTGGACTGGTATACTTCAGGTTTTGTGAAATGCTTACTAATAATTGGTTCTTATATTTTATGTATTTTACTCATATTGTAGTTGATCCTGTAGACGTAAGGTGACATGAAATAACGTTTTTCAAGAAAGCTTTCCATGATAACCAATACCATACTATTCATTAACCACCATTACTTTACTAAGTTGTTCATTAGTGATCAAGCGGTATTCATATCGAGAAGTGCGATGATCATGACCAATTGTACATCCTGCAAGGTAAAACCTAATCACACGACACGTGTGCGTCATGGATAACCGCACGCGGCAACCTTTCGCTCACATCACTTCCAGCGATCGAAACTATTCTTGCCAGGGTCCAGGAGTGCATCCCCATAAGCGGCCCCACGCCTGGCCTGACCCACTTATGAGTTTCAGACTACACTCCCGCCTACTGCATCTCTCTGACTGGGCAAGCCATAGTTCCAATCCTGGTGTGACTGAGTTACATCGGTTTACTGGTCCCATTCACCTAGTATGTGATTAGTACATTCAAAACTTGATCTCAGGTCAACAACTACTAAATCCTTGTTCAATTCCAAAAGTTAGATGAGGCTATCCAACAAATCTACTCACAATCAATTCTTTCAAGCCCTCGTCCAACTTACCAAGCAAATCTCCATATTTGCAAATCTCCATATTTGATGTGTTGTTATCAAAGAGATGAGTATCACAAGTATCTGGTAGGTAACTATTAAGCTTACTAAGAAGGGTTTCATCATATCTGTAAAGAGGTGTCAAAGATGTCCTTAGTCAAGGATGTCATGCATTCAAAGGGTTCCATAACAATTCCTAAACCTAATGCATATACTCAAATAGTTTGGACGCATGAAATAATAGGTAGTAAAATAGTAGGTAGAGATGCTCTGGTGCTTGCCTGGATTTGCAATGAGGTTAGGGTTGTTAGCAACGACTTCAGGCTTTGGATTCTCCTATTACTTCCTCGTATTCCTGGAATTCCTTCGGCTGAACTTGACGTACTTCCGATTCCACAGATTCGGTATCTATATGCCATGAATGCAATATGCAAGTTTAGAAAACCTAGTTCTACAACTTTCCTTCACGATAAAGTTGCAAGCCAACAATAAAAACTCTCATTTAAACCTTATTAGTATTTTTCCTACATTTAAAACCATTTAAAAGAATTTAAAACTAATAAAAGAATTACTTAAATTATTTTAGTACTAGAATTAATATTATTCTAATTATAATAAAGTATTTTTAATTTATAATGGACTTTTATCATATTTTTATTTATTTAGGAACTCTATTATTTATTTCAAAGCTTTAAAGAAAAGTATGTTAAATAACTTAAATTTTTATTTAAACTTTCCTAAAGTTTATAATTTTTAATGTATAGAGAAAAATCAAACAAATCTAACAAAATTAGTTTCACTAATTTTGGACACTTCTACTAATTTTGATGATTAAAACAAGATTTCAGCATTTAAAAACATAAATAAAACAACTTAAACAAAACCGCTGTGCAAAAGAACCCCTGAAAGAATTAAACCTTCGCAAATGGGCCCTCCTGCGCTCTCCTAAGCCATTTTGCTGATAACCCCCTAGAATTTTCTTTCTTGTTGCAATCAGGTCCTCCCGACCAAAACTCAAGACGGCGGCGGTTGACCGGCGTCGATCTCCCCGACGGCGAGGTATCCGGCAACGAGAGGCATACCATCAGCATCAGCTCGCCACGATGAGTACTCCCATGGATTGAAATATAGCTAAAGATGGTCGGACGGTGGTGCGCGTCGACGACGGCGGCGGCGCTCCGCTCGGGCTCATCGGCCGGTTAAACAACGACGAGTCCGGCAAATTGGAGTGGTGCTACAGATTCCCCAGGAGCTTCTCTACATGATGGGATAGCAGCAAGTCGAGGAAGATGGCTGGACCATGGTTTCCCTCGGTGGCCGGCCATGGCGCACCCGCGCATAACGGCGGCGATGGCGTTCCGGCGTGTCGGCAATGCTCTGCGTGGCTTCAACCGGCAAAAGAGCATCGGTGGGATCTCCTAGACCTGACGCACTAGCAGCAAGGCAGACCAAGGAGCCGGAGCATAGCTTCCCATGGTGACCTGTCATGGCGCGGTGGCACTCCAGGGTGGCGTCGACGTTCCAGCTCAACAGCGCTTGCGCCTGGGCCTTAAGCACCATGGTGAGCATCGCTATGACCTAAGGAGCACAGCAGCAAGTTGATCTTGACCCCTAAGGCACCCTAACATGGCTCCCCTCGAGCTCACCTTGGAGGAGGTCGGGGACGGCCGGAGGTTGAAGATGGCGGTGTGGCAGCGACGGTGAGGCTTGAGGCCGAGCTTGAGCGTGTCGAGGGCGTAGCTGGGTAGGTAAAGGTGCTGTGAGCGGATGGAATCAAGCGGGGGTGGGTCGACGGCGATGAATTTCAGCGAGCGGGGCAATGATGGTGTGTGTGAGAACGGCGGTGAGGAAGAAGATGACGATGGTGATTCGATATATATCCAAGGTTTTGCGTCGTGATCAAGTTGGTCAGTTCTTGGGGCTCACTTGCGCTGACCTTCAGGCTTGCTGGCGCGTGGCGATGATCAAAAATTGGTGCACGACGTCGGCGGCAAGCAGGCAGGCAGCTTACGGTCGACTCTGCTCTTTCCTCCCTTTCTGTTCTTCTTTTCTTTCTTGCTCTGAATCTCACTTCTTTTCTCTATACTTCATGTGTAACCGATAGATAAAGTTTAAACCAAACTTGTAGCTGGTATACTAGGCTTCAAATCTTGTGTAGAGTGTTTGACTAAAACATGAACCATAGGAGAGCATTCAGGTTCTGAAGATTGAGGGATTTTACTAAATTGAGATATTCAGTTTCGCCTGTTACTGTAGCTGGCAAGAACAACTCATGTTTCAATCTTTGATCCTTCAAATTAAATAGAAAACAACATCTTCTTTGATCATGAAGTACTCCATGTTGTAGTGCAAGGTTCCTATTTTTTATTTTACTAGTACTCGATCAAACTTTACATACAAATTTCTTTCCAAATATTAGCCCCAAGTTAGCATTTAATCATTATCTCCCAACAATTTGATATCCTGAATTTGAATCATATGCCTTCAAGTCAATATTTCATTTTTGTCAAACAACCTTTCTATCCCCTTAAACTAGCATTTCCTTTGAATTAGGCACATTTTCACTCAATTATTCATATTTGACAAAAATTTCATCAAAATTTGAATTCAATTTTACTTTATTTTAACTATTGAGCTATTAACCAATCATGACTATATATAAATATATATATATATATATTTAGAGTTAATTTATCCTTAATTGTGCTTAAGGGGTTTTTAACATTGGTGATGTTACAACAACCTTCGTCGTGTGCCCCGAATCGAGGCGCACGGCAAACACTCTTCTTTGTCGTTCGCTTAGATCTGCGGCGCACGGCAAACGTTTTTAAAAATTTTCATATCATCGGCAACGTGGGACCGAAAGGATTTGCCATGCGCTAGGAACCTGAGCGCACGGCAAACACTCTTGTTTGTCGTGAGCCGTCATCCTGTGCACACGGCAAAGCCCCGCTTCATTATTTCATGCACTATAATTAACAACTATCAAATTTAAAGCTATATTTCAATTCTTCATTTCAATTCTCATATAAACCATTACATTGCACTCAAAAGTAACATGACTAAAATTTTAACAATGTTTTATTATATTTTTTCATAAACTTATTGTTCAAATTTCATTTATGTCCATTTAAATTTCATAGTTAGAGTTAATATACTAAAAATATCAAATAGATGTGAAAAAATACCATAAATTAATGTGAGACAATCTATGTTGTATGTTCATTAGATAAACAGTTCTAAAGACAAAATCCAATTTGAACTTTTCTCAGACTACAAACCTAATCACGTGACTCTCAACACTCTGAAACTTCTCGTGAGATGTTTCGATTTTTGAACACTATAGGTTAAGAATTGTTCAAAACCTTATCACAACCTCCACATAGGATATCATGAGCTCTGAACAAATCTCATGATTTTTAAACTTTGTTTGCATTTTAATTAATAAAAAAATATTCAATCGCACGTGGATCTTCATGCTTCGAGAACAAAAATGTTAATTTCATATAATTTCATGGGTAAGGTCTTAAAAATGACTCAATTATATGAATATCATTTTTTTCATGAACTTTACTCTATTATTTTATGCACTTGCAGTTCAAATTTGACTTCAACGAAAAAATCCTATAAAAGACAGAAAATTGTTAAATATAGTAAACATATCGAAAAATGTATATAATTGGACTATTTATGTGACGAACCGGATTCTCACCGACGAGAACCCGACTCCCTGTACCATTGAGATAGTCCCAGGAATAGCAGCTATCTCGTACAGAACTCATCTCAGTCGAATATCACATCCATACAACGATAAAAGGTTCAATACATGACTCATATAAAGACAAAGCGTCTGATACAAGCCCTCTGGGCTAAAACAACAATAAGAAACATCTGCGCAGCGGTAGCTAGAACAACAGGGACCACTCCTCCACAGGCATCCTTGAGCGTAGCGCACACCCTTCAGTCGTACCACCCGTCCTGGTTGAACTCGCGGTCGGGGTCTTCACCTGAGAACCCAAAGTCTGTCCCCAAGGAAATGGGACAGGTCCACGTCACCAACCATAATATGATGCAAGCTTTAAAGGTGGCCTATTCTAAGGATATAGAAATAATCAAGGTTTAAGCCAGGGTTTTCTTATGCAAGCAGCAGCAATAACCCAATTTCATCTCATCACCAACTCCTGCTCACACACACATCCAGCCACTCCCCAAAACCAACCATTAGCCTCACATTTCCCATCGGGCTCGTCCTGCCACGGCAGGTTCCCGCAAATCATCATCCACCAATCACCTTTCACTCACTAGTCGACTCGGTGAGCTCCCTCCCCACCTCGTCTCAACAGCCTCAGCTGGACCAATCTCTCATAACCCAAATCAAGGATGAGGTAAGAAAGCAGATTCCCATGCTAGCCGGGGCTTCTCAGAAATGGGTCGTCCGTAACCGTGGACACGGCTATACGTATAGTTTACACTCTGCAGAGGTGGCACTCCAGGAATCCATCCGGGCTGCAAGGCTAGTCCGCAACCAACCTGAGACGCAGCCCACAGCAAAGACCCTAAACAGTAACGGCGCCAATCCTGTCTCCCTGGGCTCGGGAAACATCCGATCTAACATCTGCCCCAGGGTCGTGAAACCTTCCCACCGGGGCCAGTCGGGGGCCGTGGTAAATCAGGGAGATTACGCCGCAACGAATCCCCCCTACACACATCAAACTCGATTCTCCTACAGTCTCGGCGCCGCACTAGAGTAGGCTTGCTGGAACCCTCCCCATACTGGGTAGATGGTGAGCACGGTAATTCCCAAGTCCAAAGTGGGGGCACGACTCGGTCCTTAATTGTTCGGTAAAGCGAGTATCTGCAACACAAGCGATCCGCCGCAACGGTCCGCAATCGGCACCCATAACAGGTATTGCCGCCCAAACTCCTCAGGTACTCACCGAGTACCAACCCCAAGTAACCAGTAACCATGTACCCGCAACAGGTACCCCATAGGGACTGCCCGAGTGCAGCCCCTCAGCACCTCGATCAACGATCGAGTTGTTATTTACTCGCTTACACCGCCTAGCTGCACTACTCCTCCCAAACCACCCACAACTCACGCCAAGAGGATCAATCACACCCATCCCAACACATGCATAGCATAGCATATTTCATAAAGTGAGTAGTAGGTAGCAAGGTAACAGGATAATATCAAAGGCAGTGCAGGTTTATCATGCGAGTAAAGTAAAGCGCTAGCATACTAGTTTGCATGTCTAATAGGTATTTCAGAGATGGTCGGGCGTGAACCTGGGCAAAGGTCTTCGTCCTCGTCGAAGCAGTTGTTGTAGTAGCCCGGCTCCTCCTGACTCTCCGGAGCTCCTAGGGGCGCGGAAAGAAAATAAGACGCGGCTACTAGCAAAGAAACACTAAGACAACGACGAAAGAAGACTCGAATAACACCAAACTCTACACTAACGCGTAGATCATGATTTTAGAAAAATATAGAAACTGGTTTCATATTTTTCTGAGCTACGGTTGATTTATTATTAATTTTTGAAGTTTAAATCATTTTCTGAAAATATTAAATAATTTCCGAAAAAGAAAACAGACAAATAATTAGCCTGCTGACGTCAGCATGACGTCATGCTGACGTCAGCAGTGGGGTCCACCTAGGATGACGTCAGCAGTGGGCCCTGCTGACGTCAGCGTTGACCGGTCAACGGTCAACGGGGTCAACGGTCAACGGTCAACTCTGGTCAGTGGGCCCCATGTGTCAGTGACTCACAGAGTATGACAGGTGGGTCCCATACGTCAGCGCTGTTAAAAGAAAAAGAAAAAGAATAAACGATGGCTGGGCTGGAATTGGGCCGAAAGCGAATGGGCCGGAAGAGTTTAGGGGGTTAAACAGACTTAATCGCGAGCATTCGGCCCACGAAGGGCTGGCTGCTGGATCTGGCTTGGTGGACAGGGTCCACGGTGCACCGTGAGAGTGGTCCATGTGAGCCGGGTGCACGGGATCGATTTGTGGCCGACCGGGATCTTCTGTGCATGGCTGTGTGGCATCTTGGTGTGGTCTTGCGTGTGGCATGGCCACGACGCGACGCGACGCGCGCGCGGCGCGCACTGGAGCACGCCGGCGGCGACGGTCGGCGGCGGTTCTCGCCGGAGAAGGCTCGGCTCGGGGCTAGATCGGCCGGGTTAGCATGGCTAGGGTTCGGCGGTCACGGTCGGGGTGAAAAGGGGCTCGGTTAGGGTTTGGCTTGGGCTCCCGACGTGCGACGGCGGCGGCACGGGTGCTCCGGCGAGCCGGCTCCGTGGCGACGCACCGGCCAGGGCTTCTGACCGCGAGGACCGTGCACGTGCTCAGGTGCTGGGTGGTGCGTGTGTGCGTGAGCGAGTTTGGCTCGCGCGCGCGCAGTTCAAGCCACGGGCTTGACTGCGCCGCGGCCATGGCGCTCGCGCGGCCCGAGCTCGCTCGGTGCGCGGCGACAGCATGGCGGCCAGGGTCAAAGCTAAGGCGTCGGCGGTTGCGAACGGCTGCAGCGGCTCGAGGGGTCCCTGCAGAAGATACACGGCTCGATGGCCGGTTCACAGAAGGCTAGCAAGCGGCGGCGGCGGCGAAGATCGGCCGGAATTGGGGAAGAAGGAAGGGGCTCCGTGGTTAGCTCACCTAGGGTTGGTAGGGGTACGCTGCAGCTCGGTGTAGCGCTCGTCGTGGTTTGGCGATGGTCGTGCGCTTCCTCTCGTCCCTGGTCCGGCTCCCCTTCAACGGCTCCACGAGCGGCGGCGATGGCTTCGGCGGCGGCGATGCGGGGAAGGCGCTCCGGCTCTCCTCCTTGCTCCTGCTCCCGCTCAATCTCTTCCCCACCACTCCTTGCACCTCACACCTACGCGAATTGGATCAGGAATACCCCCGAGGGGCGGCGCGGCTTGGGGAAGAAGACGGCCGGCGGTGGGTTAAATAGGGGATAGGCGCTAGGGTTTGGCGGGCACGGACGGCGAGATTGGGTGGCTCGAGCGCACGCGGACACGCGGCGCAATCGCGTCGGGCCGCACAGCTCGGGTGGTTGGAGGTCACGGGCGGCGCGGCGCCCTGCTTTTCGCCGGGGCAGAGAGAGAAGAAGGGAGGAGGAAGAAAGGGGAATAGTGGCGCGGGCCCACGCGTCAGCGAGAGGGGACGGGCGACGCGGCGCGGACGCGGAGAGGTGGGCTGACAGCCCGGGTCCACCTGCCAGAGAGAGAGAGAAGGGCGACGCGGCGGGGGTGAAAGACTGGGCCGCTGACGGGCCGAATGGCCGGCTGGGCTGCTCGGGTTGCTGGCTCGGGAGGAGAGTTGGAGGGCGAAAGATGGACTTGAGCTGCGGGATTTCGGCCCACGAACAGGAATGAGATTTGGAAATTAGTTTAGTCAATTAGAGTTTGAATTCAAATCTAGAATTTGAATTCAAACCAACCAAAAATCCAAATAAATCCAAATCACACTATTTCATCCTTAGCACTTCAAATTGATTTTAAATTTGAATTTAAATTGCCTAAGAATTTAGGGAGCAAATAGAAGACACTCTTATATGTTTGTTTGCATGCACTCAATTCCACCAAAAATTTTTAAATTCGAAATTTTGCACTCAGCAAACACCTATAGGAATTTTCAGGGTTGTTACAGTCTCCCCCCCTCACAAGAATCTCGTCCTCGAGATTTGTGATTACCTATGGTTTAAACAGGTGGGGGTATTTCTCTTTTAGCACTGACTCCTTTTCCCAAGTGGCTTCCCTTTCTGAGTGATTGCTCCACTGTACTTTGCAAAACGGAATAGCTGTGCTTCTGGTCTCTTTGACTGCTCTGTCTAGTATCCTCTCTGGGTACTCCAGGTACTCCAAGGTGTCTTGTAGGTCTAATGCCTCTGTCTTGATCTCATGTTCTGGTACTCTCAGACACTTTCTCAGCTGAGATACATGGAACACTGGGTGTACTCCCGCTAGTTCCTCTGGTAGGTCTAGCTTGTAGGCCAGCTTTCCTACTCTTTCCAGTATCTGGTATGGTCCAACAAAACGGGGTGCTAGCTTTCCTTTCACTTGGAATCTCTTATGCCCTCTGAGGGGTGACACTTTCAGATAGACGAAGTCTCCTACTTCGAACTCCAGATCTCGTCTCCTTTTATCTGCATAGCTCTTTTGTCGGCTCTGAGCTGCCTTCAGGTGCTCTCGGATCTTGGCCACATTTTCTTCTGCCTCTACAATCATGTCAGGGCCAAAGAATGTTCGTTCTCCCACCTCTGACCACATTAGAGGTGTTCTGCATTTTCTGCCATAAAGTGCCTCAAAGGGTGACATCTGTAGGCTGGCCTGGTAACTGTTGTTATAGGAGAATTCTGCGTAAGATAGGCTCTTCTCCCAGTCTGTGCTGTAAGCTAGAACACTTGCCCTCAACAAATCTTCGAGAACTTGGTTCACTCTTTCAGTCTGCCCATCTGTCTGAGGGTGATAAGCTGTGCTATACTCCAAGGTTGTTCCGATGGCTTGATGTAGGCTTTGCCAGAATTGAGCTGTGAATTGGGGTCCTCTGTCTGACACAATACTTTTTGGTGCCCCATGTAGCTTAAGAATGTTGTCTATATATAGCTCTGCTAGTCTGCTTACTGAGTGTGTGCTTTTGACTGGTATAAAGTGAGCTACTTTCGTTAATCGATCAACTACGACCCAAATAGCATCATTTCCTTTCTGAGTGCGAGGTAGGCCAACCACGAAGTCCATGCTGATATCTTCCCACTTCCACATTGGAATTTCCAGTGGTTTCAGCAGTCCTGCTGGTCTTTGATGTTCTGCTTTGATTCTTCGACAAGAGTCGCACTTGGCCACATATTCTGCTATGTCCTCTCTCATTTTCTTCCACCAGAATTTATCCTTCAGATCCTGATACATCTTGGTGCATCCTGGGTGTATCGAGTACTTGGACTCGTGAGCTTCTGAGAGAATTGTTCTCCTGATTTCCTCGTCCTGTGGTACACAAATACGGTCTTTCAGCCATACTGTCCCTGCTTCATCTATCCGAAAGTCAGGTGCTACTCCTCGTTGGAGGTCCTCTTTTACTGCTTGGATTTCTGGACACTTTCCTTGTGCTTCTTTGATCCGGTCTTCCAGATTGTACTTCACTCTCATTTCCCGGGGTTTTCCTTCTCCTACTAGCTCGAGTTTCAACATGTACAACTCTTTCGCTAGTTCTGGCTGACTTTCTTCTATCCTCATGTTGTTGCAATAACTCTTTCAACTTAAGGCATCTGCCACGACATTAGCTTTGCCAGGATGGTAGTGTATCTCCAAATCGTAATCTTTGATCAGTTCTAGCCATCTTCTTTGCCTCATGTTCAGTTCAGATTGGGTGAAGAAATACTTCAAACTTTTGTGATCTGTGTAGATATCGCACTTGTTGCCAATCAGGTAGTGCCTCCAGATCTTCAATGCATGTACCACTGCTGCCAGTTCTAAATCATGTGTGGGGTAGTTTTCCTCATGTTTCCTCGGCTGCCTCGATGCATAGGCAACAACCTTGCCCTCTTGCATTAGAACACATCCCAAACCTTGTCTTGAAGCATCGCAGTAGACTACGAAATCTTTGTGAATATCTGGCAGGGTCAATACTGGAGTTGTAGTGAGTTTGTGCTTGAGTTCTTGGAAACTTCTTTCACATGTGTCCGTCCACTCGAATGGGACATTGTTCTTGAGTAGTTCGGTCATTGGCTTGGCAATCTTGGAGAAGTTCTCAATGAATCTTCTATATTATCCTGCCAATCCCAGAAAGCTCCGGATCTCCGTGACACTCTTTGGCTGCTTCCATTCTGCTACTGCCTCAATCTTTTCTGGGTCGACTGCTACGCCCTCAGCTGTCAACACGTGACCCAAAAAGGCTACTTTCTCTAACCAAAATTCACACTTGCTGAACTTTCCGTAGAGTTGATGCTGCCTCAGCCTCTCTAGTACAATCCTCAGATGCTTCTCATGTTCTTCGGCTGTTTCTGAGTAAACTAGTATGTCGTCAATGAACACCACTACGAACTTGTCCAGTTCCTCCATAAATACCTTGTTCATCATGTTCATGAAGTAAGCAGGTGCGTTGGTCAATCCAAATGACACAACGGTGAACTCGTACTGCCCGTACCGAGTCACAAAAGCTGTCTTGGGAATGTCACTTTCTCTAATCTTCATTTGGTGGTATCCCGATCTCAGATCAATCTTACTGAAGTATTTGGCTTTCTTCAACTGATCTAGCAAGTCATCAATTCGAGGTAATGGGTACTTGTTCTTGATCGTCACTGCGTTCAAGGATCGATAGTCTACGCACATGCGCATTGATCCATCTTTCTTCTTCACAAACAATACTGGCGACCCCCAGGGGGATGCACTTGGTCGAATCACACCACTTTCAAGCATCTCTTTCAGCTGCTTCTTGAGTTCCTCCAGTTCCTCCACTGACATTCTGTACGGCCTCTTGGCAATAGGCCCTGTGCCTGGTTGCAGTTCGATTATGAACTCTACGTCTCGGTCTGGTGGTAGTCCTGGTAGTTCTTCGGGAAACACATCAGGATATTCACACACAACAGGTACTTCTTCGATCGTCATTTTCTCGATAGAGTATACCAACTGCCTTAGAATACATGTTCTGGATCTCTTCCTTATTCTTCTTTGTGGCTCTGCTGTTACCTTGACTCCGCTAGGGTGTGTCAACTCAACTGTTCTGGGTGAGCAACTGATTATTCCTTTGTGCTCTGTAAGCCAATCCATTCCTAGTATCACGTCAATTCCATCCGATTTCAGGACTGTCAAGTTTCCTTCGAACTCCTGGCCTCCTATCATCAGTCTAACTGCGGGGCACTCTAAAGTGCACCTAAGCTCTCCTAAGGGAGAAGTAGTGACTATAGGTCTAGCTTTAGGTATTGTCGGGGGTGACTGATCTCTTACAAACTTTGTCGAGATATAAGATCCAGTTGCTCCAGAGTCAAACAATATCAAAGCTGGAATGCCATTTACTAAAAACTCACCGAGCACAACGTCGGGAGCGTCCTCGGCTTCTTCCTCTGTCAAGTGGTTGAGGCGTCCTCTCTGCGCTGTTGCTGGCTGCCTGTCCTGTCCTCCAGGTGCCGGTGCCTTGGCTGGGGTTTGTTTGTTCTTCTTCTCCGGACAATCAAAGGACTTGTGACCGGGCTTCCCACAAGCAAAACAGACCACTGTGGTCCCTCCACCAATTCTGGGTGTGTTGTTCGGCTTCCAGTTGGGATTTCCCTGACTTGAGTAGCTGTTGTTTCTGTTACCAAAGTTGTTGTAGTTGTTACTTCTGCTGCCAAAACTGTTGCTGTTACTGCCTCGGTTACCCTGGTAGCTGTTTCTGTTAAATCCTGAGCTTCCTTGGCTGTTGCTCTGCTGAAAGCTTCTCCTGAGCATGTTGCTCTGGCCACTCCTCGGCCTCTGACTCAGCCGGTGGTTGTGCAACTGTTCAGCCTTTCTTTTCTTCTCTCGCCAGGTATCTTCAAGACCCATTCTTTCCTTCTCAACTGCGATAGCCCTGTCAATCAGCTCTCTTAGTGACCTGTGTGAACTCGCTGCGAGCGCTGTCCTCAGACCTCTGTGCAAACCACGCTGGAACCAAAACTGCTTCTTCTTCTCAGTGTTGACGTCTTCAGGAGCGTACCTTGACATCTTAGCAAAGTGTCGAGCGTACTCAGCTACTGACAAACTTCCTTGGGTCATTGTCCTGAATTCCATTGCTTTATGCACCATGACTTGTTCTGGAATGTGGTACTCCTTGAAAGCTTCACAAAACTCTAGCCAGGTGATCTGAGCTGGGTTCGCGTGAGAGTCACAGTAGCTCTCCCACCACGCTTTCGCTGCTCCTTCAAGTTGGTGTGCCGCAAGGGCCACACATTCCTCTTCAGTGTAATCTGTCAGGTCCAGCTTCGTCTCGATGGTACGCAACCAGTCGTGTGCGTCGAGTGGTTCGTCCGAGTAGTCGAAGGTGGGTGCTTTCAGCCTGATGAACCTTTCGATCTTCCTTTGTAGGTCTTCCTCACGGTGTCCCTGACGGTTCTGGTTCTGATTTCCTTGCATCTGTTGCATAGCTTGCATCATCTGTGTGTTGGCCTGTGCCATCTGTTGCATCAGCTGTGTCTGAGTAGTCATCACTTCTGCCAAGTTAGGCGGTGGCGGTGGTTGCTGGTTATTCTGCTGGTTCTGCTGAGGTTCCACTGCTGGTTCTTCCATTTCCACTTCTTGTTCTCCTCCTGGTGCGTTGTTCTCGGGCTGGAGCACGCCTGTTGCGCGTCCACGACCCCTGCCTCTAACTGCAACTGTCGCTCTTCCGCGACCACGACCTCTGACACGTCCTCTGCCTCTAACTGCCATTGCTGCCTCTTCTTGCTCAGCTTCCTCAAAACGTGCAAGCAGTCGGTTGGATCTTCTGATCGACATCACGCTATATTTTTCATAGAGAAGATTTAGTGGCGGTCGGTAAGGGTTAGGTTAGCGTAACTAAAGTAGGAGCTGCACACATGAAATAGACTCAACACTAAAGTACACTCAAGATGAACAACAATAAAACTGCAAGAACAGCCAAAAAGATCGATCAATCATTACAGCATTACACCCTAGACATGTGTACTATCCCGAGGCCAGCTCCTGGAATCCTTGAGGATTAGTACATCTAAGCGAATGCTACATCGTGGCTGAGCCAAAAGGTGGTCATGATCTACTAAGTCTAAACATCTACTCATGAAGATAGATACAAGTCTCATCATCTGCTGACATCTGCTGATACTGCCTACTGCATCTGCCTCATACTGCTGAAAGTGCCTGTGAGGCGCGCTGCCAACCTCACAGCCTCAGTCTCTGTCTGTTGCTTGATCACTGCCTGTTGTCTCGGTGGGTGTCCGTGAGGCGCGCTGCCAACCTCACTATGTCCGTCTCAGGTTCTGTCAACTGCTTCTCCAAGTGTGCCAGTTCCTGTCTTAGTCTTGTCATCTCAGGAGTAAGGGTGCGAGCCTCAGGTGGTGGTATCGGCTCAACTCGGCTTGGTGAAACTCTGTAGTTCTCTGTTCTGGGTTCAACTCTGCGTTCTTCTGGTAGTCCTTGGTTCACTGTGATCATTTCTGCTACCCTTTTCCTGTCTGATCTTACCCAACTACTAAGGGTCCTTCGAGCTTCATCCTTTGCCATAATCTGTTGGAGACTCAGGTACTTCATCAACTGGTAGTTTCGTCCACTCTTCTCCTTGTAGCTATCCACCTCTTCTTGAAGTTCTGAGTTGAGGTTGTCCAACCAGTATACCTCTTCCTTCAGACCTTCTATCTCTTCTTCCTTGGCTGCCAGTTCCTTGTCTTTTTCTGTGAGTTGATCTTCTAGGCGGACATCTCGAGCATGGTGAGTTGCTCGGATCAGTCCTGCCAACTGCCTGTTGTTGCGAGCTTCGTACTCCAAGTTCCTGACTTCCCTTGTTTTAGCTCTGAGTTGCTCCTCAAGTATGGCGATCCTGTTGTCCTTCTCCATCAGCTGGAGGTCTTGCTTCCATACCCTCTCTTTCAGCTTGGCAACTTTCCCTTCTAGGCCAATGTTCAAGTACTCCTGCTCAATCATGCACTGAACTGAGGTCCGCAGAGTCACGTTCCGCTCTCGGTCTGCTGCGTGAGCCTGCAAGCTGACTGCGTCTCTGTCCGTCGGATCTTCAAGAGCTCGCGGTAGGTACCGGAAACGAGTGTGGCTGAGCTGACTCTGGTACACAAGTGTGGCAAGTCGGAGTATCCTCATAGCTATAGTCTGCACTGCCCGACTGAAAGTGCTCTCGCTGGTAGCTGCTCGTAGCATCAGTGACCTTGGTCGTCCAGGGATGTTGGGTACAACCATCTGCAACCGGGTGTGTACTCCCTCACCAGGTCCGTAGGTCCAACCCTCGTAGAACACGTTGTCCACATCTATCCCCACTGCACGCAGCACCTCCCTCAGTAGTACTGCCAAACCTCCACAGTCTGCTCCTGTGGTCCTGATCTCCCGTCGTTCATCTGCTGATCTTCCTTCCATTTGCCAGACAGTTAGTGGGTTGTTAGTAAGTTAGCAAGTTAGTAAGGTAAGGTAAGGGTAAAAGTTTTGTAAACAGATGAGATGTACTTATATATAGTTTTCAAATAGTCCAAGGGGTTTCATATAAAATAGAGGACTCAGTTAGAGCTTCTGTCCTAAGTTTCCGTTCTATGGGTTACGCGCTACGGTCAAGTATGGCTCTGATACCAACTGTGACGAACCGGATTCTCACCGACGAGAACCCGACTCCCTGTACCATTGAGATAGTCCCAGGAATAGCAGCTGTCTCGTACAGAACTCATCTCAGTCGAATATCACATCCATACAACGATAAAAGGTTCAATACATGACTCATATAAAGACAAAGCGTCTGATACAAGCCCTCTGGGCTAAAACAACAATAAGAAACATCTGCGCAGCGGTAGCTAGAACAACAGGGACCACTCCTCCACAGGCATCCTTGAGCGTAGCGCACACCCTTCAGTCGTACCACCCGTCCTGGTTGAACTCGCGGTCGGGGTCTTCACCTGAGAACCCAAAGTCTGTCCCCAAGGAAATGGGACAGGTCCACGTCACCAACCATAATATGATGCAAGCTTTAAAGGTGGCCTATTCTAAGGATATAGAAATAATCAAGGTTTAAGCCAGGGTTTTCTTATGCAAGCAGCAGCAATAACCCAATTTCATCTCATCACCAACTCCTGCTCACACACACATCCAGCCACTCCCCAAAACCAACCATTAGCCTCACATTTCCCATCGGGCTCGTCCTGCCACGGCAGGTTCCCGCAAATCATCATCCACCAATCACCTTTCACTCACTAGTCGACTCGGTGAGCTCCCTCCCCACCTCGTCTCAACAGCCTCAGCTGGACCAATCTCTCATAACCCAAATCAAGGATGAGGTAAGAAAGCAGATTCCCATGCTAGCCGGGGCTTCTCAGAAATGGGTCGTCCGTAACCGTGGACACGGCTATACGTATAGTTTACACTCTGCAGAGGTGGCACTCCAGGAATCCATCCGGGCTGCAAGGCTAGTCCGCAACCAACCTGAGACGCAGCCCACAGCAAAGACCCTAAACAGTAACGGCGCCAATCCTGTCTCCCTGGGCTCGGGAAACATCCGATCTAACATCTGCCCCAGGGTCGTGAAACCTTCCCACCGGGGCCAGTCGGGGGCCGTGGTAAATCAGGGAGATTACGCCGCAACGAATCCCCCCTACACACATCAAACTCGATTCTCCTACAGTCTCGGCGCCGCACTAGAGTAGGCTTGCTGGAACCCTCCCCATACTGGGTAGATGGTGAGCACGGTAATTCCCAAGTCCAAAGTGGGGGCACGACTCGGTCCTTAATTGTTCGGTAAAGCGAGTATCTGCAACACAAGCGATCCGCCGCAACGGTCCGCAATCGGCACCCATAACAGGTATTGCCGCCCAAACTCCTCAGGTACTCACCGAGTACCAACCCCAAGTAACCAGTAACCATGTACCCGCAACAGGTACCCCATAGGGACTGCCCGAGTGCAGCCCCTCAGCACCTCGATCAACGATCGAGTTGTTATTTACTCGCTTACACCGCCTAGCTGCACTACTCCTCCCAAACCACCCACAACTCACGCCAAGAGGATCAATCACACCCATCCCAACACATGCATAGCATAGCATATTTCATAAAGTGAGTAGTAGGTAGCAAGGTAACAGGATAATATCAAAGGCAGTGCAGGTTTATCATGCGAGTAAAGTAAAGCGCTAGCATACTAGTTTGCATGTCTAATAGGTATTTCAGAGATGGTCGGGCGTGAACCTGGGCAAAGGTCTTCGTCCTCGTCGAAGCAGTTGTTGTAGTAGCCCGGCTCCTCCTGACTCTCCGGAGCTCCTAGGGGCGCGGAAAGAAAATAAGACGCGGCTACTAGCAAAGAAACACTAAGACAACGACGAAAGAAGACTCGAATAACACCAAACTCTACACTAACGCGTAGATCATGATTTTAGAAAAATATAGAAACTGGTTTCATATTTTTCTGAGCTACGGTTGATTTATTATTAATTTTTGAAGTTTAAATCATTTTCTGAAAATATTAAATAATTTCCGAAAAAGAAAACAGACAAATAATTAGCCTGCTGACGTCAGCATGACGTCATGCTGACGTCAGCAGTGGGGTCCACCTAGGATGACGTCAGCAGTGGGCCCTGCTGACGTCAGCGTTGACCGGTCAACGGTCAACGGGGTCAACGGTCAACGGTCAACTCTGGTCAGTGGGCCCCATGTGTCAGTGACTCACAGAGTATGACAGGTGGGTCCCATACGTCAGCGCTGTTAAAAGAAAAAGAAAAAGAATAAACGATGGCTGGGCTGGAATTGGGCCGAAAGCGAATGGGCCGGAAGAGTTTAGGGGGTTAAACAGACTTAATCGCGAGCATTCGGCCCACGAAGGGCTGGCTGCTGGATCTGGCTTGGTGGACAGGGTCCACGGTGCACCGTGAGAGTGGTCCATGTGAGCCGGGTGCACGGGATCGATTTGTGGCCGACCGGGATCTTCTGTGCATGGCTGTGTGGCATCTTGGTGTGGTCTTGCGTGTGGCATGGCCACGACGCGACGCGACGCGCGCGCGGCGCGCACTGGAGCACGCCGGCGGCGACGGTCGGCGGCGGTTCTCGCCGGAGAAGGCTCGGCTCGGGGCTAGATCGGCCGGGTTAGCATGGCTAGGGTTCGGCGGTCACGGTCGGGGTGAAAAGGGGCTCGGTTAGGGTTTGGCTTGGGCTCCCGACGTGCGACGGCGGCGGCACGGGTGCTCCGGCGAGCCGGCTCCGTGGCGACGCACCGGCCAGGGCTTCTGACCGCGAGGACCGTGCACGTGCTCAGGTGCTGGGTGGTGCGTGTGTGCGTGAGCGAGTTTGGCTCGCGCGCGCGCAGTTCAAGCCACGGGCTTGACTGCGCCGCGGCCATGGCGCTCGTGCGGCCCGAGCTCGCTCGGTGCGCGGCGACAGCATGGCGGCCAGGGTCAAAGCTAAGGCGTCGGCGGTTGCGAATGGCTGCAGCGGCTCGAGGGGTCCCTGCAGAAGATACACGGCTCGATGGCCGGTTCACAGAAGGCTAGCAAGCGGCGGCGGCGGCGAAGATCGGCCGGAATTGGGGAAGAAGGAAGGGGCTCCGTGGTTAGCTCACCTAGGGTTGGTAGGGGTACGCTGCATCTCGGTGTAGCGCTCGTCGTGGTTTGGCGATGCTCGTGCGCTTCCTCTCGTCCCTGGTCCGGCTCCCCTTCAACGGCTCCACGAGCGGCGGCGATGGCTTCGGCGGCGGCGATGCGGGGAAGGCGCTCCGGCTCTCCTCCTTGCTCCTGCTCCCGCTCAATCTCTTCCCCACCACTCCTTGCACCTCACACCTACGCGAATTGGATCAGGAATACCCCCGAGGGGCGGCGCGGCTTGGGGAAGAAGACGGCCGGCGGTGGGTTAAATAGGGGATAGGCGCTAGAGTTTGGCGGGCACGGACGGCGAGATTGGGTGGCTCGAGCGCACGCGGACACGCGGCGCAATCGCGTCGGGCCGCACAGCTCGGGTGGTTGGAGGTCACGGGCGGCGCGGCGCCCTGCTTTTCGCCGGGGCAGAGAGAGAAGAAGGGAGGAGGAAGAAATGGGAATAGTGGTGCGGGCCCACGCGTCAGCGAGAGGGGACGGGCGACGCGGCGCGGACGCGGAGAGGTGGGCTGACAGCCCGGGTCCACCTGCCAAAGAGAGAGAGAAGGGCGACGCGGCGGGGGTGAAAGACTGGGCCGCTGACGGGCCGAATGGCCGGCTGGGCTGCTCGGGTTGCTGGCTCGGGAGGAGAGTTGGAGGGCGAAAGATGGACTTGAGCTGCGGGATTTCGGCCCACGAACAGGAATGAGATTTGGAAATTAGTTTAGTCAATTAGAGTTTGAATTCAAATCTAGAATTTGAATTCAAACCAACCAAAAATCCAAATAAATCCAAATCACACTATTTCATCCTTAGCACTTCAAATTGATTTTAAATTTGAATTTAAATTGCCTAAGAATTTAGGGAGCAAATAGAAGACACTCTTATATGTTTGTTTGCATGCACTCAATTCCACCAAAAATTTTTAAATTCGAAATTTTGCACTCAGCAAAAACCTATAGGAATTTTCAGGGTTGTTACAATTTAGTATTAAATAATGTTTCTGTATTAGACAAATAGAAAGAGTCACAAAAATCAAATTTTGTTTTGTACCTTTGCCGTGCGTTAGAGTAAAACGCACGATAAAAGTATAATTTTACTGTGTGCCAACTGAAAACGCACGGCAAACATCTACCTTTGCCCTGCGCTGACCAATGGACGGCAAAGAGCAGTACGTGCAGGTCACGTGCGCCGTCCGTTACCAGGGCAACCGACGGCCGTCTCTTTCACCGTGCGCCGCGGGAGGGGCGCACGGCAAAGGTTCAACATTTACCGTGATCCTCCCCTCGAGGCATGACCGACATTAACGGCTGGTGCTCGTCAGACAGATGGCGCGTGCCGCCTTGTGATTTGCCATGTGCCCGTGTATGACGCACGGCAAAATTTGGATTTGTCGTGCGGCTTTCTTTGGTGTACGGCGAAAAGTAGTTTCACTGTGCACCTTTCCTGTGCCGTGCTTTTTTCCGGCGGATGTACGGCAAATTAGGTCTTTACCGTGTATCCGAGATAAAAACATACGACAAACCATCGCGCACAGCGACTACACGTTTTCCGGTAGTGTTGGGCGCTAATGTTCTGTTCCACGCAGTGCGCAGCGTCCAAAGTTCAAACCCCGTAGTAGCAGCTAGCAGTGCTAGATACGTACAGCGCGACACTCGTGGCCAGCTAGCTTCGGTACGTACCTGGTACCATATTATATTCCTGGATGGAAGAGTGCAACTATCTGTCGTCTGCTGGACGACGTTAAGACGACGGAGAACAGCCGTGCGCCCAGGGAGTTTAGAGTTTAGACAGCGACATAGTCACTAAACCACAACTTTAACTTCTCTTTTTTATAAAAATATTTATTAAAAATTACATATGTATATTTTTATAAAAGTAATTTTTAAGATTAATCTATTTATAAGATTTTTATATTTTTAAACTCAACAACTTAAATATTATTTATAATTTATATTTTTAATATTTGGCTTAAATTTTGTTTAAAACGATTTCTAACATAAAACCGGAGGGAGGGAGTATCTGTTATGGTACGCGTGGTTAGGGCGTGAGAACGAAAGATCGATGCGTGCGTGCGTGGAGAGCAACCAGCTGTGACCGACCGACCGACCAACCGATATGATTCTCCCGTGGACAAATGAATGAATAGATTTTGCCCATTCCCATCGACGGATCGGCGCCTAGCTGACGCCTTGTTTAATGCAAAATAGGGAGTGGAGATTTAGGGGTTCGGATCACTTCGTAATCATTGCGTCACTGTAGCATTAAATTGTTTAAAAATTGATTAATTAGGTTTAAAATATTCGTCTCGCAGAATACAACAAAATTGTGCAGTTAGTTTTTGATTTCATCTACATTTAGTACTCCATACATGGGTCGATATTTTGATGTGATGGAAATCTTCTTTTTACATAATAAACTTTAAGGTTGCTTTTTGGGAACTAAACAAAACAAGACTAAGACTGAGTCCAGAAAACACGGTGCTTAGAGCGCGCAGTGTCCGCCGGCCGGGGGATCGGAAAAGCGCACGCAGCCAGTGGCCGATCGCCCTCGCCAATTATCGTGGCCGACGGAGACCGCCGCGAGGCCGTGGCGGCTAGCGTGCGCTGAGGGCGACACGCGCGCGCGCCCGCGCCGCACAGAATCTCTGGCCCCGGACGCGCGCGTTGGCCTTGGTCATGGCAGAATGCTGCAGCCATGTACGGGAGAGATGGGCGTGGCATCCACCCCAGCTCGCGTACGAGTACGAGTACACGCTGACACGGCCACTACGACTCCATTAGATTCCGGCACTCCACCGTCCCGTAGCGGCGCGTGACGTGCGCGGGGCGCATTATTTATGCATTTAGTTGCGGTTGCAGCGTCGCGGTAGCGGGCCGCGCGCGCGCGGAACACGGGCGGCGCCGCGGGTCGTCGCGGCGTTCGTCGTCGATCGATCGGGCACCACCACACCAGCAGCCGGCCCGCTCGCCCCACGGCCACACGCGCGCCGCTCATTTCCCACACATCTCACCTCCCACTCCCATGGGCACAGCACAGGCGGAACCCAACAGTGGCGCTAGCCGTGCACTGGACTGCTACTCTGGTGCTACACTGCGCGCGGCCGGGCCCAATCGTGACGTCTACGCCACCGCATTTATGCCGCCCGGTAGGTCGCGCTTGCCTTTCGCCCGCCCGTGCATGTGCCTGTCGGGGCAGAGGAGCATATGCGCAGAAACCAACCGAGATGCAGAGGCCGGCGAGCAGCAGCCTCATCTCGTCAGACTTTAATTTGTCGATCGTTCACACTCGCAACCCCGGCAATCAAGCTAGATAAGTAATAAATAACAGCCCATCAAAAGGCTCTCTTCATCAAATGATAAGCCCTTCTTTAGATCCCAAATTTCACCCCCAAAGTTCACTATGTAAAAAAAAGATTCCCATCACATCAAAATGTCATAGCATGTATGGAGTACTAAATATAGATAAAAACAAAAACTAATTGCACAGTTTTGTTGTACTCTACGAGACGAACATTTTAAGCCTAATTAATCAATTTTTGGATAATTTTTCACACATACAAACGAAATGCTACAATGACGCAATGATTACGAAGTGACCTCAAACCCTCAAATCCCCACCCCCATATTTTGGATCTAAACAAGACCTAAGGCTGTCTTTGGATCGTAAGGACTAAAGTTTAGTCCCTCGAATAAGTGATAATTAGTAGCATTAAACATAAACTAATTATAAAACTAATTGCATAAGTCATATCTACTCCGCGAGATAAACCTAACAAGTCTAATTAACCTATAATTGGTACGTAATTATCAAATTATTACTGTAGCATTATATTATCTAATCATGGACTAATTAGATTTAAAAGATTCGTATAGTAAATTAGTCCTTACTTATGTAATGCATTTTGTAATTAATCTATATTTAATACCAAACACCCCCTGAAGCTCTCTGCACCTTTCCATTCCATCGATCGCATCAGATCGCGCGCCGTTAGCAGTTTATTAGCGCACGTTTCTTCGACGGACGCCCGACAGCTGAGACGACAGGCCGGTAAATCATCAGATCTCAGATGGGCACTGATCGACGAACGTCGCGGCACATTCATGCACCAGCACAAACGACATGGTGCGTGCGCACGCTCAGGCCGTGCGTTCCGGTCAGGCAGGTAGGACGGCAGACCGGCCGGCCGGCGTACGGGGTTCCTGCCGCTACGCGACGCTGTCGAGAGGCGCCGCCTGGCCTGGCTGGGGGCGGGGAGCAGGCGCTTTCACTCTGAACCCGCGGCAACCACCCCTCCCCGCGCGCATTCAATCGCCCGCGAGGAGGCGCAGGCGGCCGTGACCAGCAACAGGCAGGCAGAAACATGCAGCGCCAAGATTCAGGAGCCTGCTACTACAGTGCTACTACGTGACCACAGCCCAGAGGGTTCTGTTTTTTTTAAAAAAAAATCTTCTGTGACTGTGAGTGCTACTATAGACGTACGTACACCTTGGCCTTGGGACTTGGCCGGGTACGTTACGTACGGTCTAAATTAAAACTGGTGACGTTATGCTTTGTTGTTGCCCGTTCAGGAGTCAATACGGCGAGGAGTACACGTACGTATGTAGTACATCGTTCAAAAAAGTGTGTAATCATACTGTATATGCACACTTCATTGGAGGAGATAGAGTTCATACATGAAAAGGGGTCTGATGCATCATGCATGGTACGTAGACTCAGACGAAGCTCGAATGTTTAGAGCCATCGGCGGTGTCGAATGTCGACTGAAGCTGCAGCCGGAAACATACTTCCGACTACAATGGACAGTACAGTACGTAGTATCGGGCTTTCTCGGCACGGGTCCACAAATTTGAAATGGACTGGTAGCATCGGGTAAATGAACTGTATCTTTTCTCCGTGTTTCCAAACGCTCTGGTATTTGATTAAAAAAGAAAACGCTCTGAATGATGGTGTTCACCTAGCTAGCAGTAAAATGGCTAATCTGTCAAAAAGAAAAAAGGCGTCAGGTTGTTAATTTGCCGGGGCCTTTCAGGAATCTATCTTTGCATTTCTTTGCAGAGTGTAGCTCGAACAGTGCATAGAGATTCCCGTAATCAGACTTCCTAGTTGCATGATGGTGGCATGTGGATTGTACTTGTGGGTTTCAATCATTAACCGTTTTGTACTCATTTTTAGCGTGATGATTGCAGTCTGGCTAGTATGAGGTTTGCTAGTGACCGATTCTGTTGTTCCACTGCATCTTGAACAGGTCCTCTAGATCGAGTTATCAACACAATTATTAGCACCATCTCGTGCGCCTGTTCCTTCAAAAAAATAAAGGAACTCCATCTCGAACTGACACCAACTGGACCGAGAAGCTATAGTAGCAAACTGAATAACTCGGAAGGTCACAAGTTAGACCCCACGCTGGGCCATATGTGGGATTGGACTATAAAAAGCCTGGCGAGACGTTCCTGGGCTTTATCATGGCCCGGGCCGAAAACCAGGCAGAGTCTTTCCCAACCCAAAACGAAGGAACTCCTGGCGAGAGGACGCAGACGGGCGTGGAAGAAGGGCGCGGGCCGAAAACGGACGCAACCCAACTAAAAAAGCCGGTAGTGCGTGTCGGCGGTGTGACACGGTCCACGGACGGTGGCTTTGATTTGATTTGCTACCAAGGCTGCCGTCGTGCCGCGCGACACGACCGGCAGGGTTGCGCGTCCGAGACCAAACAACAGGGGGGCGCAGACACCTCGGTGGCGGGGCCTGGCCTGGCTGGTGTGGCGCGGTCGGCACGCGACGCGACGATTCTGCCGGGCGGACCCCCTCCGCCCCCGGTTCTTCTCCTGGGTGCGGGGACACAAGCCGTTGCGCGCGGGGCGGGCGACCCCCAGCCGCTGCCTGCTGCTGGTCGGTTCAGGCTCCAGAGGGCCGTCAACTAGGGTGGCGGCCGCCGTCGATAAGGTCGACCGGCCGGGGTGACGTAGAGGCGGCGAGTCAATCGCGAGCGCTCGACGCGGTCAGCCGCCGTGCCCACCAGCAGCCTGACGTACTCGGATCGAGGACTACGGATGATTTGGGGGAAATTATTTCGTGGCCAGCAGCGGGAGATCGCGCGCGAGTCCTCGGCAGATGCTGCTGATTGCGGAAGCTATAATAATACTGCTAAACAAACAGCAGCTTGCAGGAGACATGCGCCATTGTTTAGCCTTTTCAGATCTTCGAGATCAGTCAGAGGTACTCCGTATGCGTGTGTGGCTGACTGAAGCGCAACTAGCAACTAGGGGAACAAATTGCAGAACCCTTGCTTGGCATTGGCAGCGTCACAAGTCTCATGATACGCTCCGTCCAGCTCATTTGATCTGCTTGTAGTGTAGGGGCAGTGCTGCCATCTCACGATGGCCAGCTGCTGCTTTCAAGTCCAACAGGGCGGAAGCAACAAATAGTACAGATTGCCATTGCAAACCAACCGAATTCACAACCAAGAAGCTAAGTACTCTGTGATTAGCAGCAAGACTGACAGATCAATTTCAATTCTTGACCTTACAAACAATGCCCTGTGTAGTACGCCGTACTAGACACCATACATTCCAGTCCTTTTACTTCAAAAAATAGAATGTAAAAAAAAAACGAACAGCTTACATCACACATTGCAACTCGATACACCATCTAGTCTACTAGCATTCAAGCGTGGTGCATCGCTGGCTCTTGTTGCTCCAGCGCCATGGCCGGGTGGTTAGGTCCTGCTCCTGCAACAATTCGAATCAAGCTAGGCATCAGAAACATGAATCCGCGTGGACGATGATCAACTGATCAGATGGGCGATCATTGTGTGCACGGCGGCGTACCGTGGGCATCGGCGTCGAGGCCCTTGTCGTGGCGCTCGACGCACTGGAGGATGTACTTGAAGGCCTCGGTCTCGCAGGGGATGGCGAGCGCGCCCTCATGCCGGAACCCGAACTCCTCCTCGGCCTTCTCCAGCAGGAGCCGGAACACGGGGTGCGCCAGGTACCTCGTCGGGATCACGAAGCGCCGCTGCTCGGGCCCCACGTACACGGGGCAGTACCCGCGCGGCACGTCCGGCGGCAGCTCCGGGCTCTGGCAGCTCTCGTCGTCGGAGACCGACTCCGCCGTCTCCGTCCGCTGCAGCCGCCGCAGCACGAACGGCGGGATCGCCGACGCCACCGCGTCGTCCTCCTCCTCCTGATGCTGCTGCTGGTGCCTATTGCTGCTGGCACCCAGCGCCATGGTCTGCCACTTGTGCAGCAGCTCCCGCAGCCGCGCCATCTGCTTCATGCCCGTCGCCACCTTCGCCGCGCCGTCGTCGCCCATATCCACCACGGTTCACGCACGCACGCACGGGCACTGACCGCCACAGCAGACGGAGATGGTTTCCTTTCCTGGATCTCGAGAGAGGTTGAGAACCTGGTATGAGATGGAATAGAACAGGGGATGATGGAGAGAGTCTGGCATGCGGGAGCAGGGGCGATTATATAATCAGGCTTGTGTGCTCGTTCGTGGTACTCCATCGATCAAGGGTAACATGGCGGAATAATTTAACAAAAAAGATTCCTTTGCGCGGATTGCATTATAAGAAATGGTTGATTAGCCGATCGCCGGCGTGTCGCTCAAGAATGCCCAGTGTCTGATGACCCATCCGGGTCGGCTAAGCTAAGCAACTCTAGCTTATTAGCTTGTTCAAACTTTTTTCGGTGGCAATGGTGGAGGAAGCTACGTAATTGCCACACTAGGTCTGCCTTGCAAGTCTAGCAGGAACATTAATGGGCACACGGTTACAGAACAGCATTGTACTACCATGCAAGCTTAATTTTTCTGATTTTTTAGATGTTTATTGATTCTCTGAACCGGAACAGCACAGAAGCTGGAAGTGTGCTGGAGATATCAATCGCACCAAGACGAAGCTTTGCGGTTCACACACTGTGCACGGGAACGTGGTCGCATGATTGTGCTGGATCGATGCCAGTGTTTAGCGCATGATCATACCGGTGCGTATGTGTATAATCAGTAAAATATATCGCAGGGAATTTTACCCGTACGACGGTTGTCCCCGAATTTATGCTCAGCTTTGTTGTGACCCGACACGGCAGGAACAAAGGCCCGCGAAATGGTGACGCTTCCAACAAATTTTAAGCAGGAACTAGCGTTTACAATATCTAATGACTTGGGGTGGCAGTCTGCTGGCAGATTGTAAAGAAGGATAAATTAAGGTATGTTCCAAGTTTACAGCGCTTAACGCGTCAAACAACCGTTACACATATCATCGGCAGTACAAAACTACAAACCATAAAATACTCACAAACCGTGATCGATCGGCCTCATGTTTTTATTATTATGCCGAACAGTCCCAGGCCCTTCATAGATTAAGCGGTATTATATAGGAACCGACTGAGTTACTCTGTAGTACTGTACAGCTTGCTTTTGTGGTTGATAGATTAGATTACTCCGCAAGACACCTACGTGTTGGTCGATCATGCTAGAGCTTCAGATAAGGCCAGGGGCGTCGCTTGTAAAGCTGGCCGCGGCAACATGCGAGCACATGACCGACGAAGAACTCACTAGTCGATCAATCGCTGCCCTGCACGGGAAGCGTAGGTACTCTACGCCAGAGCCCAGTAAAAAAACCGAACAGGTTCACTGATAGGACCGAAAAAATCGTAAACCGATGGCTGGACCGGTCCGGTTCAATTAAAAGATCGGTCATACAATTGAACCAGTGTGAGCCGGTGCGAACCGGTCGAACCGACCGATTTTATGTTGAATCGATGAACCAGTGAACCGGTTTTTTCGTGAACCATTGATCGATTTGATGTTTGGATATTGGTTTCCAACTTTAAACAATAGACTATTATGATATAATTATGTTATATCATCTATTATGTTATATGTAATATTACTGGTAATAAAACTTACATATTATTTATATAAATCATGTGAAATAAATATTATATTAATAAATAATGAACCACTGGTTCGACCGATGAATTACTGGTTGGACCGATGAACCACCTGACCGGTTCGATCTCCGGTCCGACTTTTCGTACTTGGCGCCTCCAGAGGGCGCGTCTCCTTCTCTCTCCCAGTCCCAGGTGTCACATGAAACGTCGCCGATCCCCTTGTCGCCTGCCACCAAAAGCGACGGCGGCGGCGCTCGGCGCCGGAAAGATAGCCACGGCCCATGTGACGGTTAGCTGTTGATCGTCGACAGTGATCAGTCGCTACCCGGTGCAGGTACGGCGGCATGTGTGTGTGCCGGAGCGCCTCTGTGTTTGGTCGTCGGAGCAATTAACCGGGAAACTAGGGCATCGTTATTCCTAAATTTCACCCCAAATTTCACTACGCATAAAAAATCATGTCACATCAAAATATCGACATAGGTGTAAATGAATTAAAAACTAATCGTACAGTTTTATTGTACTTTTCGAGACGAACATTTTGAACTTAATTAACCAATGTTTGAATAATTATTCATAAATATAAATAAAATGCTACAGCGTCGTATTTATGGCAAAGGTCTAAACAAGGCTGCTGCAGCCTAATCCTATTGCTCTCTTTCATTCAAGATCGAGATGAGATGTTCTCATGTTTCGAAAAAAGAGAGGAGATGTTCTCTGTTCGCGACGAGGCGTGTTGACTCATTCAAGAGGTCGGTGCTGCTCAATGCAGGAGAATCTCAGGTCCTGAGATGCCAAATTTTACTATGTAAAAAGAAGATTAACATCACATCAAAATGGCATAACATGCATGGAGTACTAAATGTAGATGAAATCAAAAACTAATTACACAGTTTTATTGTACTTTGCGAAACGAACATTTTGAACCTAATTAATCAATGTTTGGACAATTTTTTACTAATAGAAACGAAATGCTACAGTGACGCAATGATTACGAAGTGACATCGTACTTTTAAATTTGGCCACCCAAATTTGGGATCTAAACAAACAAGGCCCCAGCTTCACGGGCTAGCAGCTAGCCCTACTTTTTGCACGCTAGATTCCCGATCGAGAGGAGACTCGCATACCTGGAGTGTGAGAAAAGTGACCACCGACTAGCAGATCGGATGAGCTAGGACAAATACGAGCCGTCGAAATGTTTGGTGCTCTCAGTATGCGATGCGTCATCATGGGTTCGTGAGGAATATGCATTGCTTCCAGACGACAGTCATGCAACCACAGTGCCACAAACGAACGGTCCGTACCTACAGCTGTGTCTAGGCAGGAAAGGAATAAAGGATGGATGGCCAGGTGTGAGGGGGATAAGCTAAATTGAATTAAAATCTTCAGACGCTGGCGGTGCATCTCTACTGTATTTGTTAAGACGGTTGGGAGATGGGAGTTTTGGTTAGAGGAGGAAGTGCGGCGGCTTGTTTAGGATCAACTAACTGGGCTAAATCTGTTGGTTTTACTCTTCTTCTTGGGCCTTAGCCGACCCAAAGAGAACATCGTACTAATGGGATCATGCCATCATGGGCCTAGACCAATCTAATGAGAGATGATTCTACTTGGGCTTGTCCATCTGGACATCTCACTCTCTTTTTTCTGAGATCGGCCACCTGGACACGTATATTCCTTTCGTCTCCGTCTTCCTCGTCTTTCTTTTGGCTTGTACTGCATCGCTGAACTGGATGCCTGATGTTTCCCTTTTTAATTACCCAGCATCCGTGTCCATAAGAAGCTGTGGAATAAGCCTCAAGGGCATCCAATCTGCTCTAGGCACACGCAAAAGCGCCCTAAACAATCTCTCCATCGCACAGGTCACTGTCGATCCTTATGTACAGACGTACAGTACTGAAGTGACGGCGTGATCATCTCACGCGGAGGAAAGCAGGGGGCGGAAATTAAAGCGCATGCCAGCGCAAAAGCGTAAAGATACGTACTTTTGCGGGTACTGTGAACGAGCAGCAGTGACACAAATGAGCCGAGTTCCTGCGATCGAAGAAGTGTGCAGCCTAACTCGTCGATCTGGATCAACGTTTACTGCCTGGACAGCGACCTGCCCTGTAATGCAAAGAGACGGCCAGAGCACTCTCAAATGCAAGCTTTATCTTTTCTGCATGATTGGGTGACTCTTTTGCACGCTTTCTCTGAAGCTTTATTATCTGATCCGAGAGAGGACATGGTCGATGTACTTCCTCCGTCCAATGCGGATTAATAAGTTGGGTGCTTTGGTAAATATACTGAATCTTCCTAGGGCAGTACTACTACTCCACTAACACGCAGTAACCAAAAGCCAAGCAGTAATATACGGGCTGTGTTTCTGCGAAAAATTTTACACGTTTGACTACTAATTAAGGATATTAAATAAAGTTAGTTTATAAAACTACGTACAAAACTCTGAATTAATTTGTGAGACCTATCTAATGAGAACTTTAACCGTATAATTAGAGAATGATTATTGTAGCATTAACGTAATAGATTATGGATTAATTAGGCTTATTAGATTCGTCACGTAAAGTTATACTCGTCGATTTTGTAAATAAATTTTATTTTATACTTCATCCATACAGGATTTTCTGACGTTGGTGTCGCTATTGTTGTCTTGCCATCATGCCATGGGTGCGTAGCGAGGAGTGATCAAGTGGGCGCTCTGGGTAGCAGCTAACTCCATATATATGAAAGTTCTAGCAAGGTGGTTATTTACTTATTTCCACAGAAAATAGGAATCCTTTACTGACTGTTTTGTGAGCTTTAATTTACTTGCGTATAAAAATAGTGATGATTTTGTTTCGGTTGTGTATGCGGTCGCCGCGCGGGAACATCGGGACGGGGGGAATATTTGTGGACACATAAACTATTACTAGTATATTATACGTCGGATAATATAATATGTTATTCATTGAATCCTATCTAGACCCGATCATGATCATGACCTTATCTATAGTTGCAGTGCATCTTGACAGGATCCGATCGATCCAGTTTCATCATTCTGATTTCTGGCCGGAGCCCTAATAGATCATCCAATTAAAGCCTGCCACGGCTCACGAGCAAAAAATCTTAGAGCTATATCGACATGCATTGCCTTTGTTTTTGTCAAGAAAATGCTTATCTCATCACCAGCCGGCCAGGCCACCAGCACAGCCTGCTGCTGACTGGAGCTCTAGAGATTTCTTCGCCTTCGTCCTCTGCGCATGGCGCGGGGTGCACGGTGTACCCTGGCCTCATCACGCGCTGCTCGCCCCGCATCCGACGGCTCAGAGGGGCCCGTACGACGCCCCGTGTCATCTCATCTTCATAAACCCAGTGGGCCCGCCCTCAAAACAAAAACAAACGGGTGGGCCCCGGTACGTGCCGCGCTTTCTTCTCGACACGGGAGCGTCCGGCGCCTCCCGGTCGTGGCGTGCCGTAGTTGGCTCCTCAGCAGTGGATCTTATCTGCTCCAAGAAACTCGTGCCCAGGTGGGCCCGGCCGTGAGTGAGCCACCCGGCTCGCCAATGTATTCTACTCCCTAGGCCCGTTTGGCAGTATTCAGCTCCAAACTCCGGTCCAGATTTATATTTTCTAGATTAAAATTAATATATTTTAAATATTAATATTTAGTACAAACTATAAACAAACAGAATTTTCTGGAGCTTCTCGTCTTCAAAAATTCTATGAATTTTTTAGAGTTAGAGCTGTGTCAGATAGGGCCTTAGATCCAGTAAGAGTCGTTCCTGGAACTTATATAATGATGGAATTTGCTATTCAACGACACTACTATGGGAACTTTACAACATTCGAGGTAATTTTTGGATGTGTCAACAATCGGGTGGCTTAAAAACTTTTGAAATAGAACTTATAGAACGATGGGATTTGCTATTCAACGACACCACCGGCACTATGGAAACTTTGGTTGTGTTTCTTTGGGATGGAAATTTGACTAATAATTAAGGGTATTAAATAAAGTCAGTTTACAAAACCATCTTCACAACCCCGGGTTAATTCACGAGACAATTTTCATAAAGCCTTTGACCGCACGATTAGAGGATGATTTCTATAGCATTACTGTAGTAAATTATGGACTAATTAGGCTCGTTAGATTCGACGCGTAAAGTTATACTCATCTCTAAAAAGGTTTTGCAAATAGACTTCATTTAATATTCCATGCATGTAAGATTCCCTACAAAATTTTCGGAAAGCAAATAAACACGTCCTTTACAACATTCAAGGTAATTTTTGGATGCTGTCAACAATCGGGTGGCTCGGAAACTTTTGAAATATTTTATCTACGTTTTTTGACGAAACCGTAGGGAAGGCCGCTGGATCTTTTTTTTAATATAATGAATATATATACAAATGTACATTGGGAGCCTTAGACTCAAATGAAAAAGGCAAAAAAAAGAATCAATGGAAACTACTCAGTCAAGACAGTGAAGAGGCTTTCAAGGAGGATTTGCCCTGCAAGTACACCAATTCAATTCCTTCTTAAAGAAGGCCTTCCACCTATCTAGAGATATATTGACCGCATAAAAAATGATTGCATCTCTGTGACACCATATGCTCCGGCATGCAAAAATTAATATTTCTCTAAAGACCTTAGACCCAAAAAGATCATGAGCTTCTAGGACCTTATCAGTCGGTGGCAAATTGAAGTTCCACGAAATACCCATCATTTGCCAACAGCTTTGACTAAAAGAGCAGTGGAAGAATAGGTGCATAACCATTTACTAACCTATATAAGTTGCACTTTTCATACATACAACTTACCTATGTCAACGATGTACGTATATAGGACCAGCTGTCTCGGATGCATCGCCTAGTCCGAAGATACCGCTGCATAAATGAAAAAGTGGGACTCAAGTAAATATATGTACTCCGTACGTGGAGCCCCGCTCATTCCGGTCAATGATATCACCTGTCCATCTGGTGGTGGTGGATCCAACTCTCGGACGTCATATTATTTCAACTGCAACAAACTCAAAAGCATGACACAAAGTCCTATCTAATGTTTCACAAACCAACCAACTCATAAGTAAAAATTTAGAACTATAAGACTACTCCTTCATCATTGTATGAGTTGGTGTTACCATACAAGTCACAATTATATTTTTCTATACACAAATTAAGAAATTATGTAATTACTATGAGATGACTCGGAAAATAACTTATTGTAGCTATTCAATCGTCTTATAACAATATATTGTGGTTTTTTAATTTTTTTTGTTGGCCAAACGGTAGTATAATTTTTTCTACTCTGTGGTATAAATTAGATTGACAACTTTCTAGAAAAAAATTAACTTCAACATAGTTTGTTCCAAATCTACTAGAATCCTTGTGGAATAGTCAAGTATACCCTATCTCCAAGAGGTACCTGTTAAAAATCATTTCAACAAATCTGTCCATGGCTTTTTAAGAAAAAATATTTTTTTGAATTATCTTGATGTGCTAACTTAGTGATGTTGTTATTTTTACTCTTGCCCTGGCTAAGCCCCTCCTCCATTTCATCCAAAAAATGAAAATCCCTCTCTAAACCCCGTGACTCTAAAACCCTCCTTAAAGAATCAATCTAGACACTACAATAGAGTTTCTACACTTTCTATATCATATAGATATTATACTCTCTCTCCGTCTTGAAATACAAGGTATAATAGAGATTCTATGACAAATTAGTGAGGCTAACAAAACACGCATATACCTTTGAGTTATACCATGGGAAGTTGTGTTGTCAGGTTGTTTTAATGCTAGTTGCGGATAACAAGGATCCTATAGCAACTAGTCGCCCACTTAGAAACTAATGCTTCTAACTCGGATTAAATGCACCTAGAATGCCTTGTACCCCCTGAAATTTATGTTGTTTTAATCTTTCTAGATACATAGGTTTTGCTATATATCTAGAAAGAACAAAGATCCACATTTCATGATGGAGGGAGTACTTGATTATAATATTTAAATCCTATTACAGTATAGAGGGAGTATATAGAACATATATTTTCAATAGATAATTTTCTTCAAAATAAATTATCATAATCATCTCTCTTCTTACTCCTTTCATCTTTGTATCTCTCTTCTCGTATGGTTTTCTACACGAGAAACTATTTTCTGTGCTACCTCCTTATTAGTTTTATTGTCATCTCATCAAATTGCTTATATAACAGGATATTATATGCTATGGAACTATCATGGTCAATGAATTATGACTACTTTAAATCTTTAATAAACCCAATCTATAACTACAGTGGCTTGAGAAAAAGTTGTAGCATGCATGTTCGCACTTTTTCACACACGTCAACATTAGCATTCATGTTTTTTCCGCGATTTAATGCATAGGAGTTGTGCCAAAATACGCTTTAAGTTTTTCAACCAAATGGTAGCTAAAGTTGATCGAAATGATCAAGTCTTGACATGACAAGTTTGGACATAAAGTAAACCAAATATACCCTGGTCAACCACAACCATTGGACGCCTGTATTGTATCCCGTACGGATATCATACGTGTAATGGATTGATTCCTCGCCCCACTCGTAATTCTGATCCCATCAATGATCATAGGTCATGCACTGGTTTTATCTAGTGGTTGCGCTAGTTACTACCCTCGTTCTAAATTAAAATTTATTGTTGAATTTTTATAATATTTAATTATTTATTTTATTTAAAAAATTATGTGAATAAAATTTATTTTATTTATGAATTATTTTATCATCAAAGATAGTTTAAACGTTGCTTATTCTTTCGCATATTTATATTGAATCTTGCAATAAAACAAATTATTAAACATTGTGAGAGTGAATAGTATTTTGGAACGGAGGGAATAGACCGGCAGGTGGATTCAGACACCTAAGAAGCTCGATTGAGAACACCGATGTTGCTTCCAAAAATTAGTCTTCATTATCTCATAAACTCGAATGTTAAGTTTTCTAAAAAAACTCGAATGTTAAGTTTTCTAAAAATAACTCGATTATTAAGTTTGGAAGTGCACGTTGAACTTCCAAGTCGGAAGTGGTGGGCAAATGAGCAAAAACCGTGCCCTTTTCTTGTGAAAATTCAACAATCCACGAACTCATTAGTTGGTAGTTCGAATCTAGTTTCAACGGCTACCGATGATGATCACGGGCGGCTCGCTTGGGCTAACGACCAAACCAGGCCGCTCGGTCACGGCTTCATAGTCTCATCAACGAACGAGTAGCGAGTAGCGACCCCATGATCCATGGTGTTTGGTGCATGCATGTACTGAGACGGAAAGAAGAGAGGTGCGATAGAAACAAGCTATGAACATGTGAATACGTGATAGGGATCACACATATCGAGGGAGCTTGTACGGGCGAGCAAAATCTGACAAGCTATGAGCATGTCAATACGTGATAGAGCTTGGAGAACAAAATCTGGTTTGGGCCGGGTTTAGATGGAGAATAGGGGGTGGGGATTTGGGGGTTTGGGGTCACTTTGTAATCATTGCGCCACTGTAGCATTTCGTTTGTATGTGTCAAAAATTATCCAAAAATTGATTAATTAGGCTCAAAATGTTCGTATCGCAGAGTACAACAAAACTGTGCAATTAGTTTTTGATTTCATCTACATTTAATACTCCATGCATGTTATGACATTTTGATGTGATGAGAATCTTTTTTTTATAGTGAACTTTGTGGTTGCTTTTTGGAACTAAACAAGTGCTTGGTTGCTTGTGCTGTGGTTGTTGCAGTTCCCATGATCTGACAAGCACGCAGAGTTTTTTTTTTGAGAAAGACAAGCATGCAGAGTTACGTACTCCCTTTGTCGCCGTTGCTTTCCGTGACACGATTTAAAATCGATTTGTAAAAAATATATATAATATTTTAATCTCCAAAAAAATTTGTTAAAAAACTAGATTCAAATATCTATCTAATGATATTTATTATGTACTATAAATATTAATATATATATATTTATATTCAGTCAAAGTTGTTTCTCGGGAACCGTAAACGACAGATAAAAAGGGACGGAGGGAGTACGCTGGAGGAGCACACAAATAGTTTTGATGGAGTTGAAACTCAAGCTAAGACACAGCTTTGTCTTTATAAAATAAAAAATAAACAAAAACAATCATTGTTTGTATACAAGATGCAGATATGACAATCATATAATATTACTAGCCCTTTCCAATCTTTCCCCGACAATTATCTTATAAGCCGACAGTAATTATAGTAGACTTCACCATTTCCCTTTCGCAACAACCTTGACAAATTGCTAATAATATGTGCCATGGGTTCTCATCTTGGTCCTATTACTCTTAAAATACATATACGATCGTTAAACTTATTTCGAGTTCTCATCCTGATCCTAGAACTCCCAAAAGACATAGTAATGTCCTTTATTTGTCCACATTCTTATTTAGACCCAACTTCCAAGATGCATTCTTTTATTTAGGATTTTGATTTGTTTCACAAACTTTTAGGATTTCATTCAAACCAAGTTCGAATACCACTTGATTCAAAAATATTTTTATGATTTTTCATGATTTTTTGGAGCAAAGTTTAAATGGTTTCAAAAACACTTTTGACCTCTACAATAAAATCAATAACTATATGAATGTGTTAAAATAAAAAATATAAAATCACCAAATCTTTTATCTGAGTATCTGGGATGAAAACTCGGGATAAATGTAATTACTCTTATGGATATATAAGTAGGGTTTTGTGAATAAATATGTTTTTACATTTTAGGGCAAATATGTTGTTACTTAAGAGGCGATTTATGGTAGTTTTCACGGTGACAGCGTGACGATTATCCGTGCATTTTACGCTCTCACACCAAATGTGATAGGGAGAATGCGATATGGGAGCTACACCAGAATACGCGAGCAACAGTGAGCCGGCCAGCTTTTATTTAGGCAAGAAAAATAATCCAAAATTACACATGTCCCCCAAATATCTTGCCTCAATGCTCTGTTCACCCCCCACACCCCTCTATAAAGCTCCCCTGCCTCCTTGTTTCTCCAAAAAGAAAGGAAAACAGAGCAACAGCAAGGACTCTGCCAGATCGAGCCTTCTTCTCCTCCCTCTCATCCAAGAACCAAGACCAAACAAGAAAAACAGAGAGAACAGATCAAGCAAGGTCGAGGATCTCATCTCAGTCTATAGCAGAACGTACGCACGCACGTAGAGGTAGGGAGGACGCGCAGGACGTGCGTGCACTCCGGTGCATGGGTCTCCTGGACCAGCTCTGGGACGACACGGTGGCCGGGCCGCGCCCGGACTCCGGCCTCGGCAAGCTCCGCAAGTACGCATCTTTCTCGCCCTCTTCCTCCTCCTCCTCGGTGTCCGCCGCCGCGGCGGCGCCGCCGCCCGCGGAGGGGGCGGCGGGCGGCGCCGTGCCGCCTCCCGTGACGCGCAGCATCACCATGCTCCGCCCCTCGGCGCTGTCCGTCGCCACGTCGCCGCGCAGCGAGTCCAGCTCCGCGCCGTCGTCGCCGACCAGCGCCGCCTCGGATTCGCCCTTCGGCGCAGGTACGGTGACCGGAGCTCTCACTAGTCACACCCTTTTCACCTTACCTTTGCGTAATTTCTGTGGTGCTTCATTTCCTTTGTGCACTCGCAAGTAGGTGAAAAAAAATAAAAGGAAGAATAGTTTTGGATTAACAAACAAAAAAGAATCATAGTCTTGCGGTTCCAATCCATGCATCGCGCCTGGATTTTGGAGATCTATTGGGATCTATGCTACTTGGATGCTGAACCTTTTAATTTTTTTAGATAATGGAAGCACTACAGGTTCACATCACCGAGACACTGAGTTTACAGTTTCGAAAAAAAAAGCATCACTGAGCTTAGTGAGCTAGCATGGCCTTTACACGTGGTATCTTCTCTCTTGCTGCAGCCACGACGCCCAAGGGTGAGGGCTGGAAGAAGCTGCGCCGGAAAGGAAGGATGGCCGGCGCCGATGCCCCCGGCACGCCGAGGAGCCCCACCGTCTACGACTGGTAAGTGCGTGACTCAGCTTATAGTCATTGCACCTAGCAAAAAATCATCTTCGCATGCATGTCTAGCTGCTAATCGATCGATCACTGAAGATCCAAAAGATATAGTATTCATGAACGTGCTAAGATGCTATACGTACAACGACTAGGACACGCAAGAATAATCTTGATTGAATATTATCTGATCTGCGTGTAATCGGCCGGATGACTCTGGCGGCAGGGTGGTGATCAGCTCGCTGGACCGGTGAAGTAGCCGGCCCGGCCCAAGTGCCCAACCGCCCAAGACGCCAACTGAACAAAGAAGCCATCAGCAGCTACTGAACTGAAGGTGGATAGGAACACAAGGCTCCATATATCCTCCTCCAGATCTCCTGATGATGGTTGTGTGTGTTATATACGTTAAAAATATGCAATCTCTTCTTGTAAATCCCCGTGCGAGATGCTTGCTGATGATGATTCTGTAAGCTACTACTAGTACGCTCCTCATCAGCTCGTGTGTGTCGCCGTGTACAAAGCTGTGTCCAAGCCTTGGTGTGAAAAGCAGGCAACGCAACCTGCTGCCGCTGATGACCAAGCAAGATCGATGTAGATGAGTCCTACGGTACCTAGTGTTGAAGAGAGTCGTAACGCTGTATGGGACTATGAGTGACCCCTTCGCAGCGTTCCCTGCATTGTACATACAGGGTACTGCTCCAGCTGAGCTGGTGCTTTTGTAAAAACTAAAAGAGTACTCGACAATAATGCGTGGTGCAGCGTTCTGGATATTTATATATCTATCTATCCAATATATAGAACACTTTCGTCAATGTCTTGTCATGCTTATCACCAAAATATCCTTATCATGGGCGTTGATTGTTTAGTGCTTTCCCGGTACCAATAGTTCAGTCTGTCCATCTCCCACTCCTGACGTCGAATCGACTGGAAGGTTGTCCGGAAAGTCCAGTGTCACATACTGTTCTTTCTACTGCGAGGTCAAAAGGGTTAACCTCACGATGTGTGACGCATCTTTTGGTGCTTCGCCGGCGACGACGAAGTCCGGTGCCCACATCGTTGTTTCCGCCGTGCGCGTCGTGGCGCTGGTGCAGGTGGCAACGCATGGTCCCGGCGAGGCGAGGATGGATGCGAGGTGCGGTCGCTGTCGTCCTCCCGTCGATCTGATTCCGATCCTTGCTCGCTCCCTGCCGGTACGGGAAGCAACAGCGTTTGCCGCTACCGTAACTGTCTCCACTTCTAGAGGTCCTTTTCTACGGCCAGTGGTTCTGCTTTCTTTCTTTTCCCCGAGTGATGCAATCGAAGTGGGGGTAATCTAGTGGCTGCAGCAACCAACGTACCGTCACAACATCATGCGTGTAACTCGGAAGAGGTCCATTCTACATCAGGATTCAGATTCAGGTATTCGATAGCTTGGGTGTCAAACGAGTTGAGTTTTTATTGGGGTCATTCGGCCTTCACTAATTGAATGATAAATTAATACTGTACAAGTGAAGGAGGAGTGAAGGAGATAGGCAGTTTAAACAAAAAAAGACCCAAAATTTCAAACACTGAGTCTAGAATCACAGAAAAACTACAAACAAAAATGTAAAAATTAGCTCGTTAGGAGCTCATCTAAGATTGTTGTAGACCTAACGATTTAGTAGTTCCTAACCGCTAATATCCAACAAAAAAATCAGTAAATAAAAGAATAAAAAACTTTTATTGAGTCATTTAAGTAGACTGTTGACGAGAGCGAAACGGTTTCCTTCCATGTAATCCTGCAACGTGCTAACAGTACATATATGTTATCTAGAAATGCAATTAGCTTGTTAAGATCTTTGGAGTGTAGTACATCACCTAATTTATTGGATAAGTTCTCTGGTTTTTTTGAATGAATAGCACACGACACATTGTTTTTATTGATGTAGCAGAAATACAAGATTATGTTTCTGCGAGGCCATAACCAGGCAAAGCAAAACAAAGCAAAAAAAAACTAAACTAAAATGGTGAGTGCGACTAGGGACATCAACATTCGCCGAACTCAAACTCTTGACAACCAAACCCAATCGATCGGATTGGGACGTAACGCTACCATCACTCCACGACACTGCCAACCATACACCAAAAGGCACCACCGCCACTGAAACACAAAGTTGATAAAAAGATATGCCATGGTCACTGGAGTGTTGTCATTGTCATCAAATTTTTAGCGGAGAAAGCATATAAATACCATCAACTTTCCACATGTTCAACTTTCCACATGCTAGATTAGTTAGTTGCCTATTTATAGCACGTAGAATTCAATTTCTCTTGCAAATAGTCGCCACTCTTGACAGGTGGAAATCTGAAAAAAATGTAAAAAATCGGAAGATAATATGCGATGAGCAGATATATATCGATAAACAAAACGTGCCACTGGTTAGCATGGTAAAAAAGGACCTTGATGGATATGCCTCGTTGCAACAACTCTCCATACATTGGATCACTAAATCTGGGCTTGGGTCAATGGAGAAAGCAACCCAGATAATAAGAAACATAAAAGAGCTAAAATGATACCAAAACATCGATTAAGCTATTAATTAAGTGCACGTAGTTGCTGACAGAATATATATACTCTTTCTCAACAGGGACAACACGATGTAATGTAGATCTGCAAATTCCAATAGTAGCACATTAGAGGATATTGACATACAACCTTTTTGTTCTCGTAGGTATGAAGTGACAAAGAAATAATAATGAACCAAAGAAAACTCCAGAACAATCTGGCCAAATAGAATGTAAGTAACCGAGCTGTCATATAGACATATACTAAGACATCCATCATATTAACTAAAAAGTTATATGCAAGATATTGTCAAATATGAATCAACACCAACCTCTTCCTAAGAAATCGTTGTTTTTTTATCATACACAGAGATGTGAAGAATTAATTGTATAAAAACAGTGTTTCAAGTTGCCCACATGCTCAAGTATAAATATTACTACAAAGCTGATTGCTTCCACATGATCACAGAGTGGATTATGATGAAACCTGAATATGCAGTTAGTCCACCTTTCCAACATATCACCAATATTAACAATAAGGGACCTACAATTGAATCAGAATAAGACCAAACAGGAATCATCTAAAGATCATACAAAACGGAGTCAACCAGTTTAAGAAAGCATATCAAGAAAATTGATATAGAAAGTAAAGCACTTGAGACACCTGCAGGCCAGGTGTGCCATATGTCACTAAAAGGGTTAGTATTCCGTAATCTGAATGTGCTGTTGCGCCAATATTTCCATCATCAGAAGGATTTATGTCACCTGCCACAAATCGATCAAATATTATACCATTTAACAAAACAGGATGTAGAGAAATAGTACAGAGTTGCTCAACTCACTATATAAACTAAAGTGTTCTTGTGCTCTTTAGCAACAAATGGTAGGATAATGCAAGGTTTTACTATCAAATACACTGAATAACTAAACTTCGGTATCACTTTCTTCATTTCATATGAAACAAAATCTATCCGCATTGTGTAATAATCATAGAACTACTGTTGGGATTTCAAAAGCACCATTCTTTTGAAAGGATTCAGCATCAAGGTCCAAATTCAAAGCTATAAGAGACAATATTCTTTTGCCAGTAGTCCTGGGAAGAAAAAATAATCCAAAAATGGAGATAAATAGCTATATTAAAATACAGTAGAGAAAAATGGAGATTGTACTAGAAGTGTTGAAATGGTTTGTTAGATAGTGCAAAAACAAGGAAAACTAACAGTACATTTGCACGGTATGACAGCATTGTCCTTTTTCCAAGATGGAAAACATTTCTAGAATCACGAGGACAGAACAATCTTTTGTTATTGAACATAATAAATCACTAAATTGTGAGTAATGTGGATCGCATATGGCATATTGTACTAGAATGGTAGCCATGACAATTGACAATAAATACCTCTAGAAGGCTATTGATTAACATTGTTACGCAAATCACCATCTCCTGTAGGCCCAACGTAGAAAGTCTCCTTGTTGTCTCCTACATAGATCGTCAATCAGGTAAGTGATAATGTCAAGTATATCCATACAAACATTCGAAATGTAAAGGGTGATTTTTTTTCAATAAACCATAGGCCACCTTGAGCTTGTAGTGAATGGATCTTTCATCACAACTTGTTCTTTCATTACAACTTGTTTGCATTGTTTGGGTGGGTTAGTTTGGTGGGAAAATTGGTTTGATAGCACTGAAAGATCCTGACTTCCGGAAAATACCATTAAAAGATGTTGTCTTCGTAAAATACCACTGAAAGATACCACCGTTACTTGAAAATAGCGCTCCGTTAAAATTTGTTCATTGGACTCTATTTTCAACCTGTGGAAAATAAAACGCATACATAAAATGACGTTTGTGCCCCTAGAACCTTATCCTCTCCAGCCCGCCCTCTCCCCCGCAGGAAAACCATCCGCGTCCGCCTCCCTCATGCCGCGTCGCGCGCCGCCCCTCCCTCGCCGGCACCTGTCCACCCTCCCTCTCCCTCGTCAGCCCGCATCCCGCCCCTTCCTCGTCGCCCGCGTCGCCCCTCCCTCTCCGTCGCCAGCTGTGCCCACCATCCCGCTCCCTCGCCGGCCGCGCCCCCTCGCTCTCCCTCGCTGGCTTGCGCTGCCGCCTCTCCGCTCTCACTGCTGCTCGCGCGCCGCCTCCCTCCCTCTCTGTCCCTAGCTGCGAGGAGTGCAAGCCCAGGCGTGCCTCTCCACTATCTTCTCCGCTCGTGTACCTCGCCGAGCTCGACGACAGCACACAACTCGTCATGAAGAGGCTCAACGGCGACCTATGCCTGGTGGAGCGGGGGTTCCGGGCGAAGGTGGAGGCCTTGTCCTTGGCGACCGCCCCGGCGCCGCTGCCGCCGCGCTCCGGTGGCGCGACCGGCTCCGTGCGGCGCAGCTTGCTCCACCTTCTTCTCCACCAGTCTCCACCGGGGTATTTTTGTCCAAGATAACAAAGATCCCGGTGAAATCTAACAGAGTGCTATCAAGTAACACAGTGGTATCTTTCAGTGGTATTTTAGGGGGACAATATTTTTTAATGGTATTTTCTGAAAGTCGTGATCTTTCAGTGCTACCAAACCAATTTTTACTAGTTTGGTTTTTTCACTAGTTTGGTTTGGTTCGGTCGAACTGGTCAGCGTGTAAAATTTAGAGATTAGTTGGATCATCACTAAAATGCTGAAACAATAGGCCCCCGTCTTCGACTTACTTTCTCGGAGTAGGGCGCGGTGGCTGCCGTTCTTCCACGGCGCCATCTCCTCCTCCATGGGCCGCTCGAAGAACTTGCGGCTCTCGGCGCACTCCAGAATCCAGAGAGCGCGCTCGATCCCGTGGTTGATCACGTCGAAGAAGAAGACGTCTACGCACGCCTGCCATCGATATCATGCATCACTTTTGCCGATCAATCAACGATAGCTAGAAGAAATAAATAAATTTAAGCGAAGAAGAAGTTGAAAAGGGGCTGAGCGAGCAGGCCGTGCTCAGCTCGGACCTGGCGGTGGCGGATGGACTTGGCGGCGGGCGCGGAGGTTGGGGGAAACGCGAGGTCCAACCACCAGTAGGTCCAGGGCGGCCATCGATCTCGCTCCCCGTTCGGCAGTCTGTGGCGACCTGCTACCTGATCAGCGTACGCACCGACCATTACAGCACCTGATGTGTCCACGGGCCAAACAATGACAGTATATATGCCCGTGCTGCAACATTCAGAAGTGCACGAAGCCGGCCAAGAACTGGGCGAACGGGTTTTTCGACAAGATCGAGCACGCGATTGGCAAATCGAACATCCGAGGAAGCCGGATGGATGCAAAGGTATCATGCCAGCGAGTAAGGCAGCGCCCTTCTCTCAGCTCGTCGCCGAATCAAATCGATGTCATTGCAGCACGTAATTTTAATGCCAATATAAACATTTCTAAAACGAGACAAACATCACGGGGACGTAGCTCATATGGTAGAGCGCTCGCTTCGCATGCGAGAGGCACGGCGTCTCCACCAACATCATTGGTTTTTTTTTTGTTTGTTTCTCCATTGCATTCTAATCTAGTAATCTTTTCTCCGTTTGCACCTTACCCATGTCACTTGTGTCAACCTACTTTTCCAGATCAGCCGATTGCATTGTATATTAATCTTTTCTCTCCTTTTGCATGTAAATGGGGCTAGATTCGCTAGAAGAGGCCAAGGCTTCATTTTCAGTGGGAATTCCTTTTCAGTGCTGCTGCTGCTGCTGCTGCTGCTGCGTGTGGCATACTGGTGGCATGTCAAAACGATGTTGTTGGGCCTTTGAGGCCCCACATCGGCGGCCTTACTTTTTTGCTTTGCCAAGCCCGGTTTGTGCCAGTTGGGCTATGGAGCCACCTGGACCAGCCCATTACGACCCATCATCGCCTTCGCATCGTCCCGTGCTCGGGTGGGTGGAACTCCCAAAACCAACGCAACCACGCCCAGCCGGCGCCGCCCGCCCCCTCCTTCACCGGCTTCGGGCGCCGCCTAATCCACCCCAAACTCCAGGGCAAAGCCCGCTTCAGGCCACCGCGTCTCCTTCGGCTCGCCGCGGCGGATCCAGATGCTATCGAGGCTCTCCCGCGCCGGCCTCCAGGCCCTGAGCCGGGCGAGACAAGGTCCGTGATCCACCTGTCGCCTCGGTCCTCCTCGCAGCGATCCCGTATTCCCGATGCCGTTCTCCTGCTGTATGCCTCCTTATTCAGCGCGCGAGAGTTTTTTTTTATGTGCGTGTGCTTGTGCTCTTCATGAGTTGCTCACCGGATGCTGCGAGGTTTGTTGCGGATTATGTAAGTTCTGGCGCGCTCGTCGATTAGCTATCGGGTGGGAATGTTGTGGCTATGATTCTAGTCGTTTGGAGCTTCGTGTATCAAGTTTAAATTGGCGTAGGGGTTGGGGCTTAGTTTGTAAGGCGAATTGCTGAGATGATGTGGTTAAGCAGGCAACCATAGCTCTGAGGTTCTGTTACACGGTGGGTTCCCGGATTGCTAGCTTTGGTAGATAGTATTTGGTGCATTTCGTTTTCGCTTTCTTTTTTCTGGTTGTGAAATGGATATTTGTACTTCATATAATCTAATCATTTGACATAGTAGCACCCTTGAATTTATGTTTGGACCCTGCATTTACATTTTGAGTGGATTGCAGTTCGTATTTTCGGAAGACAGTTTGCAGTTACTCCATCCATCTTTGACCTGGTGTCTAGTTTGTATCTGGGATTCTCATTTACATTAGTAAAAGGTGTATGCATTGGAACTAGGCTACTACCCCCTCTGTCAAAATTATAGTTTGTTTTTGGCTTTTTTGGATACATGGATTTTCCTATGCACCTAAGATACACACTATGTGTTGATACATAGTATAATCTTTGTATATAGAAAAGCCAAAAATAACCATAATTTAGAACAGAGGCAGTAGCATTTTCCTGCCAAAGTTTATTAGGATTTCTTTTTTGATTTTGTAAAAGTTAAATACACTTCCTCGAAAGGGAAAAAAAGTAAAACATTTCTTATCCTTTTTTCAATTTCTAGTGGTTGAAGCATACTATTTCAAAAGGTTTTTGAAATTCATATTGGCGCAAGTTTAAAGTCATGTATTCAACATTTTGTGGCTATATTTGCTTCACGCAACCTACCTAAATTCTCCTGTCCTTACATACCAGGTCAATCAGTTACTTCAAGGAGCCACGAAGTAGATGCCATTAGCACTTCTACGATCCGAGTGGTTAGTTATCTTTATTTTATAGCTCTTAATCTCATTTAATGTTATAGAGTTTGTACCTCCTGTTGCACTATGAAATTTATTTCTTTAGAAGTTTTCCAGATTTTCTTTCCTACTGTATTGATTCAAATAATTGTGTGAATCTGTTGCAGACATATGCTAGATATGGCCCATTGCAACTGTAATTTGTGCTAACTTGATCTCCAAACTCCTGAACTTGTTTCTTCATTCAAAATGTCTACCCTCTCAGATTTATGTATACATGAAGATCAATTACAAATGTATCCCATATGCTTAACTTTCTATGTGCTCTAATGATCTACATCAGCTGCCTACATCAAATAATTTGGTTAACTCTGGAATAACAGATGAAATTTCTTTCAGGGGAGGAAACTCTTCTGTTCTACCACAAACGCTACAGCCGGTGACAGTAACAACAAACAGGAAGCAAAGTGAGTTTTTTCACTTTCTAATTGCCCTGAAACCCTGATTTCAAGGTTTAAGTTATATCCATTAGGATCATATTATGATCGAACTTCAAATGACGATCTAGCGGGTGAAATTGACCACTCTGAATCTAGGTATAAAAATGAGCAACATGATCGCTTTTGCTGCTGCTGGCGGTTACACATCTCTCTGATATTACAGGCAATGGTGTGAGCTAGTGAGTCAGGAATCAGACCTAAGGAAAGTCCGCATATTCAGACCTGAATGATGCCTTTTTTCCATGAGATTTCTTCTATCAAATGCCCGCAGATTGTTATTTTAGCCTCTATTTTAAAGCAGTTCAAGAACCAAAATACAGTTTTTAATCTAAAATGTGAACACGTGACTCCTATAAACATCTTTGTTTTTTTATTTGCAGTGCCTCTTCATGCACATTGGATTTGCATTTTTTTTAAATAGGTAGAGAACCTGATTAGGGAAGCAAACAAACTACATGGTTGAGATTATACAAAATTCAGGACATATGACTCATATGGTTAGTTCAATAAATGTGGCATATAGGGGTTTAATTGGACAAATTAAGCAGATGAGCTAAATTTTAATAGAAATAAGTATCAAAGAGACCTCTAGTTCAATTCCCGTTTCAAAATTTATCGACAACTCTTTGTGAACAGCATGATTAAACATTTCTCCACCTGTAAGCCATCAGCCTACTTGAGTAACTCTTTGTAAGTTGTCGTCTCCTTCATATGTTGCCATTAGACATGTCATGCTATTCTATGCTGGTGATGTTAAAAATCTGCTACCAGGCGTAAAGTTTGGTTGCCATTTGTATGCTACCCAGTTACTGTTACAGTAACCAGCCTATATTTCCCAAAGCTTTTTCAGAGTCTCCATCAAGTAAATTGTCATTGTGTAGTCAATCTTCACTGGACACTAAAAGTTGCTCCATGTAGCCATATAGGTGTTGTTTGTGCATATACTTGATCCTTTCAAACACCAAGTGGTAGCCTGGGAATATTTCGTATATATATGTAATTTATCCTCTTGATTCTTGCTAGGATCTTTTGTCTTAGATTCTGGATAACACGATATATCTGAATTGCTGAGATATCTAGATTTTCTTCAAGAAAATTTATGTCAGTTTTATAAGTCTGTGTCACACATTCATTTAGGGTATTACAGATTTCACCTTGCTTCTTGATTATTTTTTCCGTTCCTGCCATCTTAAGTATGAACTATGAAATACATTTCATGTTCTATCGACTAGTTAGTTACAAACATAAACTCAAAGGTCAGGACTTGTCACACTCCTCTCTTGGATTATTTTATGTGTTCCATCAAACGACTCGCGTGCACCTTTGAGTTACCTTAACAATAGCACTTCAGAACCGATGACTAGTCTCTTCTTTGCAGAATATCTGTGACTTTTGTCGATAAGGATGGCGAGGAAAAGCTTGTTAAAGTTCCTATTGGAATGTCAATGCTAGAGGCTGCTCATGAGAATGACATAGAACTTGAAGGTCCTTCCTGTTGCTTTTAAAATCTTTATTCGTTTTGTTTTTAGTTCTAGTGCATATGGGGTACGCTTACATTCAGCCTAGTTTACATTTGCCTCCTTAGACATAATATCACTTGTTAGTGTTAGTTAAAGGAGAGCTTTTCTGTCAATTTTGCTTTAGATACCTTAGCATGTTACCTTTTCATCCAGCAACAATACACCTCATTTGATTGGTCAACCTATTAACACTTTGCTTTTCTGTAAAAGGCTTTTTATTGTTGGTATTATGGATAAAAATTGTAAATTGTTAACTGTATATGATTTAGTCTGAAACGCCTTTGTTTTTTCATGTTTACCAGGAGCATGTGAGGGCTCTCTTGCATGTTCGACATGCCATGTGATTGTAACGGTATGTAAATATATACACAAAGCTTTTGAGTTGAGACCGCTTTTTTTTCCTCGAACACGCAGGAGTTGAGACAGCTATATGTCTTGTTTGATATGAAAAGTTCTATTCAGGATGTAAACTACTACAACAAAATGGAAGATCCTGTGGATGAAGAAAATGATATGCTGGACCTTGCTTTTGGGCTTACAGAGACGTATGTGTTTTTTTTCTTTCTGAATCTTACAACTAAAACGTGTTAAGTTGAACTAACACTATCTCATTTCAGATCTCGCCTTGGTTGCCAAGTAATTGCAAGCCCTGAGCTTGATGGCATACGCTTGGCACTGCCAGCAGCAACCAGAAATTTCTCTGTTGATGGGTATGTTGCGAAATCACATTGACTGAGAGCTCTTAGATCATGAAAGTCACAAGTTGGAATTTGGATACGTGCTCAGTTTAACAGAATATGAGAATGGGATATATTTTTTGTTACAGTTGTCTTGTCATATCCACAATTCTGAATTTCATATTAACTGGTTTTCTTCTCCGATTTTGGTGAGATGGAAAATCCATCAACTTGCTTTGTAACATTCATTTGAAAGTACGCTGGTTTTTTGGGGGGTGTGTGGCATGTTGTATGTGTTCTTACCCTTTTATCTCTTCTAATATAATGATGTGCAACTCTCCTGCATTTTCTAGAAAAAAAAAGGTCATTGGTTTTTTGCTAGCTCAGTAACTTCTTGAGTTGGCAGAAGTCACATTGATAATAATAGTGTTGATTATACAGAATTTCAAATGCTTCAAAACATCATCTTTTGTTGACTATTAAGTTATTCTGTTCTTATGCAATGACGGAACCATACTGAGAGGCAGCTAGAGTTATGAAATGTGCATATTAGCTAACCATGTACAATGTCTTTCCAAAAAGAATGTGCTGTCATCCATCATCAAGAAATCCTGGAAAAAGCTATGACTTATTCATTGTGTTGAATTACTGAAACACTTTTTGTTAAACATATCTAATTAAAGATAAGTTAGAAACATGACTCACAATTTGAAGTAATTACGATGACACTTCTGTATGGTTCTCAAAGTGACCTGTATATGAATTGTGTTACTACAGACAGATGTGAGCAAAAATGTGCAAGTGACAAGAACTCTTACTAATAAAACCAGCTACGTGCTCCTATGAACTACTTAGATTGGTGCTGCTTTTGACTGTATCTGCGTTCTTTCTGCAAAATCCGTTGTGATTTTTATATATTCTTTTAGCTCAAAGTTCTTTTCTTTTATATGGGCCATAGGTGCCCTGGCTTGTGCTACTAAATTGTGAATCACTTTTATTTTAAAAAATGAGAATAACAGAAGTGCATATATGAAATGTTGTTTTCTGAATAGACATGCCTTTATGGAAGAGTGTCCTTGTGAAGCTGACACACTCTTGTGGCTGCTATTTGTTTCAATTGTGGTTGAACCAAAGATCACATCTGAATAAACAAATACAATATCCTAGTTCGGTTCTCTATTGCTTGAGAATCATGGCAGACACATCTGGAGGCCTACTGCCCTACCGACAGGGTTGCTTCCTTTCGTTGTTTTCACTTGGGAAAATATCAGATCGAGTTGTCTGTTCTATAAGTGATAGTATTTCTTTTCTAGGTGCTGTCACTTGAGTTATCACCTACCAGCTGAAGTCTCTGTCTTGATGCTTAACTGTTGATGTCATACTTCGGCTTCCCTTTCATCTTTTTGATATCCTATATTCCTATGGTCAACGTTTGCGACGTTGACGTCCCCAGATTTTGCCATCCATCTTTACAGAGTCCTGCTATGCTAATTCCATGTGAATATTGGTCATGGTGGATGCGGATAACTAGTGGCACGCTTTCTTTTTTATGTATATACACGAATTAATGGAGCTTTGTTATGTACTTCAAGTGCTGTTTGTTGGCACAGTTGACTTGCCCAGCTGCTGTTCTGTCGCTGGTTTTGTCGATCTCATCTAGAAGCAAATATTTCTAGAAAATGACATAAAATTTTCGGGGTTGAGTAAGTCAGAAGGTTTCTTCGTATTTTGTTCAAGTGCCTCTTCATGTCCATGAATCCCAGGTATCCAACTATCCATACAAGAACACAGTGTCACTTGCTAGTTCTGTTGAATTGTTTACACCTGAAATTTTCGGGCTCTTAAGACTGTTCTTATCTTTTGTGCCTAGTAATTCTATATTCACCTGTTGCATGGGTTGGTGTCATGGTTCCTGCTGCGTCGCGTTAAAAAGTTGGTGAGGACAGGGGAACTACCGTCTCCATACTTTCTCGTCAGTTCACTTTCATCATAATGTGATCTGAGGAATGCCATATGCAGAAGTTGCGTCACTGCGCTTAGGTGAAGAGTTACTGTCAGCTTGATCTGCCAATTACAGTGGCCGGCAGGAGATGCTGCTGACACAGTGCCGATGACATGTCAAGGAGAGGGAGGCAAGTTCCGAAAGTTTTTCTTGTGGATGTGTCTGGTAACTCCCGTTGCACGCTATGACAGGGGCAGGTGTCCTATGAAGTTTTTCACACTCAAAACAAATGAACTGAAAACTCATTTTCGCGTACCTGAAAATTTGTGTATTCTTCGGTGACGTGTCGACTGTCTGGTAATACCATTCACACGTGTTGCGTTGCCTCTGGTTTCACGCTTGCATCCCTTTCCAGTTTTCTGACAGGCGGTCCTGTTTCTGATGGTCCTTGAAGGGTCACAATCTGAGAATGTCTGCCTAAGGCCGTGCGCACCGGCGTACTCAAAAGCAAACGCTACAGTAGACAGGGAGGCTTTTGCGTACGAGCGAGCTGCAGCGGGTAACGGCATCGCATGCGCAAGCCTTGCGTTCGGCGCCGCGAACGCCATTCCTAGCGCTCGTAGCGCGCGTCCGCCACCGGCCACGTCGGCGTGGGCCCGGCACCATCCCACCGTCGCGCACTGCCGTCCCGGTCGCCCGCTGCTGCCCTCGGCGCCCATGGCGGCCATGGCAGCACGCTGCTCCACCACGGCGGCCATCGGCGCCCGCCGCTCCTCCTCCACCACGGCGGGGCTGAGCTCGCAGATGCCGCCGGAGGGGAGGAGGCCGACGGGGGAGCGCGTGCCGTCGTAGGGGAGGGGGCCGGCGACCGGAGCAGACACCGGCGCCACCCGCCCGTGCCTCGCCCGCCCGCTGGCCGGCCGCGCGCCGCCCGCCCGTGCCGCCGTAGGGGAGGGGACTGGAGAGAGAGGGGGGCACGGCGTGGGAGGCTGGGAGGAGGCGGAGAGAGAGAGGGATAGGGAGGAGAGAGAGGGTGGGTTAGGGAATATAATATATATGACATGTGGGTCCCATTGATGATAGTTGGTATAGGGGATGAAAAATAGAGTATGACGAGTGCGGGAGAAATCGTTTTAGAGTATAGAATCTTGATGATCAGGACGAAATATTCGTTTTAGGGGATGTGTTTAGAGTACGATGAGTGCGAATAGCCTAAACACCTGCTAGGGTACTGCATGACTGTTAAATCAGCAGCAACAGCGGAAGCATCGCATCGCTTACTGTTGATGCAGTGGCAGCACACATCATGGGAAGTTCTTGTGGTTCCCATCTGTCCAATGTAACTGACCAACGGTCCAGATCGATGGTACTATCAGATGGGCAAAAAATTCGAAATGTGTTTCCCTTTTTTTCGACTTGTATAGTCGAAAATTTGGTGAAATCAAAAGGATGCATGACCTATGATTTGTTAATGATGGCTGCATCTGTGCGTGATTGTCCTCGAGACCTTGAGCATAATTTTATGATTGCATTTGGAAGCTTAATGCGTTGATCCCTTAGAAATCACGCGAAAATTAAGGGTCACCATGTCGTCGCGGTCCATAGCCGTCGGCCGTGGAAGTCCTGCGTATTGACTTTTTTGCTGGTTTATTTTAAGTAGCTTTTGCAGTCGATTACCTACCCCATGAGTGAGGTCTGTGAAAGCGAACTGTTTTGTATTGCTTATTTTGTTCCGGATGCATTTTCTTTTTAAAAAATGGGATATAAGAAACGTAGTATTAGAGACGAGAAACGTCCAGAATCACCAGAAAAAAATGTCTGTATTATTGTAAGACGACTTGGGCCTTGTTTGCATCCAATCGGATTGTGAAAAGATGGTTTGTTGCTTCTGAATTGCCAATACCTGGAATTGTAAAACCTGACATTTTTGGATTAGCTAAAACTTTTAAATGCTGGACCGCGGAGCTGCATGTAGTTATTGGGGTCAGCCGACCCCAATGGATTTTGGCAAATACTATACAAATTCATTGTTTGCTAGTAGAATTAGGTAGTAATCAGTGTAGCTGACCCCGATGGATTTTGTGGCCGGCTCCGCCCCTTCCCGCTCCCAAACATGCTCTGGAGTTTTTCTTGGAGTTTTAAAACACTAGCAGTACAATGGTTTCCACAACTGCAAGATTTGTTGCCTGCAAATACCTTATAGTTCCAAAACCAAAGTATTTACAAACTAATATTTTTCTAAACTCAACTTTTTATATCCAAACAGCTAACCCCTATCTACTTCGGTCATTGAGGTAAAGAACTTTCCTGCGATAATACTAGGAGGTACTCCGTAGACTTGATAGAAGTGCGTGCATTCATTTGCAGTTTTGTACGCCCACTTCAATCCACTTGGGGATTAAAGAAAAAACAGTGTGCAACACTGAGATTTGAGCTCTAGAAAACGCGCTTGGAGCAGCGCGCCACGGGTTCATCTTCTGGTGACGCCGCACGCGGCCACATCTGCCTCATCTACCAGTAGGAGAAAGAAAGGTAGCAACGCAAACAGCAGTTGAATGAACAATGAAGCTTGAAGCCGCTAGATCGCAACGTCACCCCGTGGTTGGTAAACGTTCAATTCATCACGCCATAATAGTCTATATATACATCGTCTCAAACACCATTGCCCGATCTTCCTCCATCTGACGCTGACGGTTCCTTTATTTCCAATTTCCATCATACCGCACCACCTTGATTCTCTCGTTGGGATTCGATTAGCACTGAAACATGTGGTGTCTGCGACGGTGGGCCCGTGCATGAGCCATCTTCTCGGCAGCCTGCGTGTGGGACCCCTCCTAGTTTTGGTTCATGCGAAGAAATCGAACTCGGAAGATCTGCTGCTAGTTGCTTGATCAAATGGCTGTAGAAAACTCATGTATCACAGGCAACATGCATGCATGTCACAAGAGTGTCGTATGACTTTGCAATAGCTCCGTGCTAGGGCTACCGGTGGAAAGAAATCCATTCATACTGCTATTCTGCTAGAGTACAATTAGCTTACCAGATCACTTGGAATCTTGCTCTGGAATTCCAACGAGATCAAGATCGAGACAATGGACCGAGTTTAACGTAGTTTATCACTTGAATGATTGAGCGATTAACCGCTCAACAACTACCTTGTCATTTTACGGTGATGGTACTTGATGCTTTTGACTGGTGTGTTGTACGTACTGTCTTTACCTAGTTTTCTAGATGCGTGCCAAGAAAACGGGGGAGAGATTATCTCTTTATTAGTCATCAATAAATAAAAGAAAATGTTAATTTAAAAATTATAATAAAAAGGAAAACAAAAGGAGTGTCCTCCTTTGTGGGCAGCAAGTTATCTCTTTATTAGTCATCAATAAATAAAAGAAAATGTTAATTTAAAAATGATAATAAAAAGGGAAACAAAAGGAGTGTCCTCCTCTTGCTGCTCTACCAAATTGCCGGCAAGCGTAGAAACAGGAAAGCAAATATGCACTCATCTTCCTCTTGCTCAAAAGTTAAGAACAAATAGAAAATTAAAAGGAAAGAGAAAATTGGGTATCAGATCCTGCCACTAGTGTCAGAAATTGAACCAAAAGTTGTTACCACTGAGGCAATGCAGGGAAAGGGATGAGCGTGCAAAAGTTTTCTTTGTACAAAAAAGATGTTTGGTGTTAATTGGATATGTTTAGGTTTATATATTATTGATAAATCTAGCTCATGTACACATGAGTGGAAGAAGCTTTTGTGTTGTCTTTGTGTGTATATAAACCATGCATTTCTCAAAAAGAAATGGAACGCTTGTCTTCTTGCAAACATACTATTTATCCATGCCAACTGAAGGACAAACCCTAAACAAACATGTTCATGCTTCTCCTCAAAAATGAAAAAAACAAACAAACATGTTCATGCATATGAGCTATTTGGTTCTTGCTAGTAGTTCGGAGTGGTAATTCTACTCTTGATCTATATATAGCAAATGGCATTTTTCTTGTGTGACTGTAGTCGTGGTAACGTGTCCATATGCTTCCTTGCGTGTGACTTTGCAATAGAAAATAAAAAATGATTGATTCTGTGTATAAATATCCTTTTTATGTGCTAATTTAATTTTAGATCACTAAAAATTCAGAGTTACTAATTGATCCTCCAGTTTAGTAATTGTGACGTTGATAATGATTCATCGATTTAACAAGCAGTATATATTAACCAATCTTGGTGGCAAAGATCTCAAATCACAGGGATTGTCTAGGTTACTACTGGAGGTTATTAACAACCAGCTAAAATTATCTGTTAGTGTTTCACTTCCAACCTATTTTCTCATACTCCATCCATACCCATAAATCAAGTCGTTTTGGACAATATTTCAGTCAAACATTGGAAATATAAATCATAAATAACTTTTAAGTTGTTGAGTTTGAAAATATGAAAACTACGTGAATAGATTTGTCTTGCACAATACTTTCATACAAGTATACATATGTTAGTTTTTAACAAATACTTTTATAAAAAAAAGAAGTCAAAGTTATGCTTTGAAGACCGTGTCGCTGTCCTAAATGACTTGTTTTATGGGTATGGAGGGAGTATGAACTAAAGAGTTAGATTGCTCAATCAAAGATAATTAAGGTCATTCTCAATGGATATTTCATATTTATGTTTGCAAGGATACCACATAAGCAAAATATCATTTAATTCATAATTGAAATATCCCCCTCTCAATGCAAAGTTTCAATGTTTGTTGTTTTCAAGACTACATACAAGACACATACTCTCTTGGAAATAGTGTACACAGGATTTCACCACCATGAAACTCATTTCATCTCTCTCTTCATTTATTATTTGCCACATCACCAAAACGTTGATATGACATTGTATTTAATGCTGATGAAACTCTCACTAAGAATGGCCTAATAACTAAGTACTCCCTCCGTCTCACATTTAGAAGTTGTTTTGGACAATGACGGTCTCCAAAATGTAACTTTGACTTCTTATTTTTTTCAAAAATATTTATTAAAAAATAATATATGTATACTTTTATAAAAATATTTTTTAAGACAAATGTATTCATATAGTTTTTACACTTCCAAACTCAACGACTTAAAAGTTATTCATGATTTATATTCTCAATGTTTGACTAAAATCTTGTCAAAAATGACTTCTAAATGTGATACGGAGGGAGTATACTGAAAACGAGCTAGAGCTAGACCATGTGTGTGGCGTTTACCTATTTATCAGTCTTTAATATACTTCAATATGATAAATGAATGTTTACCTATTGATCACTCTTTAATATAATTCAATATCATAAATGAATTGTAGTACAATTCCAGTTGGCCGGTAAGGCAACAAACTAAAACCATAGATTGTGTAGGAGCTCTCAAATTAAACTAAATTGGTGGGTGACTTGACGTACGGGGTATGCAAGAATCAGCAGTAGCAATCTTTTCAGAGATTGTCCCTCAACTAGATTAATCAAACGACCGTCCATGTTAACCCTAATAAAACCCTTGCTAGCGATAGAGTCAGATATCTTGTACCAGTGTGTGGCTACAAATCCCGACCAACTACTTATTATGAGGGGCTCTTGTTAGTTCTATATATGCTTCGTCGTCACAAAGAAAAGTCTTAAACATCTCCTATAATTAAGTTTATATGGCTCTCATACTGATCATCATCAACCGTTCGATTATCCAGTCATTTTAGTCCATTTGCTTGAAAATCTAGACAACAATATTTTTTCCCTTTTAGAAAAATGGATCAATACATTTTTTTTCAGAGCAGTTAGAAGCGATTTGATCTGTGAAATAGTAAATGACAACATCTGAGGTACTCCAAAATGGACAATCCCTTTCAAGTGATGATCAGAGTACTAGCTGATTATCCGTAGGCAACATCAACCAAACAATGGAGATAGAGAAGGGGATGAGACATGTACGAGTGTTCACTATCTCATTCTTAAAAGTGAGCCCTACACTACACGTATGCTTTCACCTATTGTCATTTTATACGCACATGCGTACTTAGCTTCACCTAACGCCTCTCCACCGTACCGAACCAAGAAGAGATCAACAGCTCGATCGACCGGCAGCCTAAGCAAAAGCATAGAATAAATAAGAGATGGCTATGCCAAGAACAAAAAACAAAGATCTATGGCAGGGGTTCTATATGGTGCGTTAGCTTTCTCCACATATGTACTCAGGCATTGGATCCCCCATCACAGTCCATCCCATCCTTCAACGCCATCTAGAAGCTTGTCAATTTGCCGTCCTCAATTTGCAGTCACACATTTATCCGTGGTGTTGCATCAGTCACACATTGATTAGTTGTTGAGCAAGTACTACAGGTCAGCTGTGTGTTTGGTTTGGAATTAACCATGTCATTAGTGTCTACCAGTGACACCTGCAAATAAGATTTGGCCGGCTTGGAACATTGTCTCCTTGTCGTCCCGGCCGGCCGGCTGATGCATACATGGAGAAATGGGGACATGTCGTCAGTCGATGGCTTTGCTGAAATATACACGCACAGGCAGGTAGGAGATGAGCTCCTTGAATCAACTTCTAGCTGGTTCTCTACTCTTGCTTGCTTCTTTCAGGATAGGATACTAGGGTAGCTTTCCCCCATCAGGAAAGAGGCTTTGCCAGGCGTAAGAGTGCTCAGTGCTGTTCTATCCAATTCTGACGAGGGCACGGGTTAGCTAGGGACACCAGAGCCGTGACCAATTGCTGCACATGCAGCTCCGATCCGTCCGGCCATGTCGTCGCAGGTCGTCACGCGCGGCATGCTTATATCAATCACGGTAATAACCAGGCAAGGTCCAGACACGCCTCGGACAAGATCCAGACTAACAGGTCTTCAAAGATCAGACGACTAAAATGGAGAATAATCGGCAGAGTTGTCCCTGTGCTAGTAGTTGGCTATAGGTTAATTGCACGGCAATTCTAGTTGGGGTTACCGGAAGCGCGTGATCTCCCGTACGTTAATTCTTCCTTGTTTCGCCATGTACGTGCGTGCAACGGGTGCTCCGGTCTTCCGGAGCATGTGCTTCCGATCTCTATCGGGTTAGTTGGGATCATCGTGTACTTATGGAGCAGTAATAATAAGTATATATCTGCTTTGCTTAAAAAAAGTACCTACTTGTGTGTGATTGTGTGAAGGCGATGGCGACCGTATATGATTACTCGAGCAAATAACAATGACTGAAACACAATGCAGTGGACGTCGTCTCCACGATGGAAGACTCCAAAGGCATGCTTCAGCATTCACCACTATGAACATTTTCTCCTGGCAAAAAAGCTAGCCACCAGTACAAAGCTAGACTTGACTTCAAGGTAAAACTAGGATACTATACCACATTGCTCTTGAGGTAGCCATGGAAGATTTTGGGCCACGCAATTTTTCAGACTGGTCGCCGACGTGCTACTCACGGTATTCGACGCCGACAGTGGTGGTGGTAGTGCTTCCTCACTTTCAACTTTCTAGTTTCTGGCTTTCTGCTGTCGACTCTACTATATGTAGTCTTTTCTAATTCTACTGCATTTTTCTTGACTCATTAGTGACCTTAAAACTGCATGTACTCGATGACTAAGCATGATTATTATCACGTGTCCAGCGTGCACTACCAGAATCATGCACATTGGCACCGGGTGGGAAAGCCCTTTAGCACCGGGTTTCCCACCCGGTGCCAATCTTCCGGTGCTAAAGGTGGCCAAATAACCGGTGCTAAAGGTGGGGACACTAGCCAAAAATATTTGCATATTTATGTGTTGCGGGATTCGAACTCAAGACCTCTTGGCTCACGCGCGTACACCCACCTAACCATCTCACCTACACAGCGCATGTAATAGGATTAAAGATGCGCTCCTTTTGAAGTAGCATGTGACACCTACATTAGCACCGGATCGTATTTACGAACTGGTGCTAAAGGGCCTTTAGCACCGGGTCGTAACACCACCCGGTGCTAAAGGGTGACCCTTTAGCACCGGGTCGTAATACCACCCGGTGCTAAAGGGTTCCCGAAGGCGCCCCAATTTCGCACCCGGTGCTAACGTTACATTAGCACCGGATCTTAAGTGCACCGAGGCATATGAGGGGTGCGGATGTGAGTTATTCTTGTAGTGGTGATTAGCTCCGAGAATTTGTGTGACTTGAATATGTGTGAGCCGGCCAGATTCTGATTCTCCTTGTATGAGACTATAGGATGAGCTAGAAAGGATGGACGCACCATAAAAGTACAATGAAAATCTGGACTCTATAGTAGCTAGCTTGCAAGCGAGGAGAACTTCAGCATGGCGCGGAGTAGCAGAAATTTAATAATATATGTCCTACTAGCAGTATACCTCCCATCAGAAGCTTCTAGAAGGATCTCTGAGATGATCGGGATATTTAACAATGCGTGACCCAACTAAATGATTGCTCACAAAGCTTGCAATCGCAAAGCTAGCTAGCTAGCTATTGGCTGAATCACTCAACACACATCCAGGACTCAACACATCCAGGAAAATGACCATTTTACCCTCTTTGGGGTACCGCCTACGTAGAATGCATTGTCTTTTCTTTACATTATTTTTTTTATGATGAAAACGAGAGGCATGATAGCCGTGGTTTGCACGGTGCCTGTAGTGCCTTTACCGTTGATCACCGTACCGGGTGAACAGTCTCCCAGAGCTTTGCTTTCCTTGACGTCAATTCTGATATCGGAAACGCCAATGACAACGGTCTTTTCACCTCCCTTCCCTTTCCGGTAGTTAAAACTGAAGCTTTTACCTACCACCACTTGTCACCGTCGTCGAACCAGCGGCTGCGCCGGTCGCTTCGGTGGTAGGTTGCCGGCCGCGTTGATTCCCCTCGAGTTACTTACCATCTATGGAAGGACGAACCGACGAAGTCACTAATCAGATACTCCACTTACTTAACAAACCAAATTTTTCATGAACAAATTTTGGATACTCATTTTGTACCTATATCTACCAATTGAACGTATGAATTCCGGTGAAGGAAATGACAATGCTAATGTTGACCTGACTGGAAACAATCCTTGCTCGATCAAACAAACGTGGTTGTTTTGTTCCTTCTTCACTTCTTCCTCTGCATAAGAACCCAGATCGAGTAGTTTTCCTATAATATATTGAGGATCAGTCCTCTCCATAGTTTATTTAAAAAAAAGGCATCTCCATAGAGTCGTATAAGGGCAGTCCCAACCCATCATGTCTATGGGTAGTGTCCATGCTGTCATGTTAGCAAGACATCACCTTAGACACTACATTCTCCAACCCATGATTTCTTAGGATAGATCATTAATAAATTCATCATCTTTTCTCTCTACCAATCATATTTGTTCTTTTTCTATCATGAAGACACTATCATCTCCCAATGCAAACTTTGGTAGTGTCCTATGCATATGTTCTCGTGTCGACACTAGGTCTTGCATGAGACCCAGTTTCTTCCTCTTTCCATTCTCTCTCTTATTTAATACAGTGTCACACAAGCAAAAAGTCATACGTGGCAGCCTAATTAATGCTATGAAAATCATCCTACATGGAGGGTTGAGACTGCCTAACATGCTCATTGCCACTCGTGACACTGAAAGTGGGTACGAGACGCGGAACCGAGGCTGCAAACTTTTGTCTCACATTAGCCATACCGATGGTTTGTTCTCCACATGCTTGTCAATCATTCATTAATGCTCAGATTGCTAACTCCCATCAGTAGAGGCCGCGAACATCAGGGAGTTGTTGAGACAGCCTGTCCCCCGACGATACTAAGCAGCTTCAGTCCGGCCGGTTAGCTCACCTACATTCCAGCGACTGAGCAACGACGAAGTAGCAAGTGAACAGATCGAATGGTACAGCCGTAAAAGAACCAGGCCTGATGTCATTCCCGGGCGAGGGCAGCTAGGAATTCATTACATTTTCACTAGCATAGACCACGAGTGAGAAACAAGTGCCCAGTAGGCTAATCGACCTTGCGGCTGCGGGGGCCCAAACACATGGTGTGGCATCTTCTGCATCCGGTATACTAGTTGACCCGGCCTGGTTATTTCATTTAAAACTTCCTTCTCCCTCAAGCAACACCATGGTCATGTACGTAGACCACCGTTATCTGAGTAGGGAGGATCTCGTTAGCAAATCTCCACGTTACAGCCCAAACAAAATCCAAATCCAAACCAAAGCAGATAACATATATATTTGCCCAAACAAACAACTTAACCGGTTTTAAACATGTCACTACGTGCACGAATAATACAAGGATATCCGCCTTGGAGCGCCTGGGATCCGTACGGAAACGGCATGAACCGTGACGTGTGTAACTTCCGTAGTGTCCCGCGCGGCGGCATGGGGCCGGCCGCAGTGGCTGTGGCTGGCCTGGCCACCGCATCTGGCTCGTTTAATTTGGAAGCGTCCGAGAGGTCCTCCAAATCCGCGCCAGACCAGCCCAGCCCGAGCCCAGCCCGAGCCCAGCACCCCACCGCGCACCGCAACGCGCCGCGGCGGACTCGTGGCGAGCGGAGCTCGTTTCGGGGGCGCGCCGGGGAGACTCTGGCTGCAGCCCCAGGCCAGCCAGCCACCAAAAAGGAAGCGCTGCTCTTCGCGGCACGCGATATAAAGATAAAGCGGGCGGGGCGAGCGCCGGGGGACACAGCGAGCGCGGCCAAAAGCCAAGCGTAGCCTATAGCCGAGCGCGCCCCTGGCAGGCAAGGCAAGGCATCCAAGACGCAACCAGCAGCAGACCACCGCGCCGCGAAGCAAACCGGGAGGGGAAAAAAAAGCGGGGGTGCGTGGTCGCGTCGCGTGGAGGCCGCGCCCTGCGAGGGATTCACCACCGGCCCGGGCGCGGGCCGCCCACCGCCCAGCCGCCGCCGCCTCCCTGCCCTGCCCACGGGATAACAACCATAGCCATAGCCTGACGGGCGCACAAGCGCATTGCGGTGCGGTGCGGGCTACGACGGGGCGGGCGGTGGCGACGCAATAAAGGGGCCGGGCCAAGCCAGGCCTGGCGTGGCAACCACCGCCGTGCCAGACGACGCCTCCTCCCGCTCCCCCTCCACCTCGCCGCGGCGATGTGGACGCCGTCGCGCGGGAGCAACGCGCGGCGCAGCGGCCACCGCCGCATCGCGGACTACCTGGCCGACGACCAGACCACCACCACCACCACCGACGCCTCCGACAACGAGTCCTACACCACCGCCTATGGGGAGGAGTTCTTCGCCGCCGCCAGGAGCGGCGGCGCCGGCGGCGGGATGCTGCCGGCATTCCTCGCGGACCAGGGGGACCTGGTGGAGGTGATGCTGGAGCTGGACGAGGAGTCCATGGTGGTGCGCAGCGTCACGCCCACCAGCGCCGCGGCGCTCTACGGCGCGTCCTCGCTCCCGGCGCCGCCGCCCGCGGGGGTCGGGGTCTCCCCGTCCCCGCGCCGCCTGAGCCGGTGCTCGTCGACGTCGTCGCGGATACGGAAGAAGTTCGCGTGGCTCCGTTCGCCGTCCCCGTCGCCGTCGCCGCTGCGGCCCGCGCCCGCGGACCCGCAGCGGGAGGCCGCCATGGCGGCGCGCGAGCGGCGCCGGGAGCAGGCGCAGCTCAACCGGTCCCGCGCCGGCGCCCGCCGCGCGCTCAAGGGCCTCCGCTTCATCAGCCGCACCACGGGCTCCGTCGAGGCCGCCGAGCTCTGGCGCCGCGTCGAGGAGCGCTTCAACGACCTCGCCCGCGAGGGGCTCCTCTCCCGCGACGACTTCGGCGAGTGCATCGGTACGACACCGCTGTCGCGCATCTCGCTCTCCGCCGCGTGCTGCTGCTTCCTTTCTCCTGTCCACAATTCGCATTGCTATCCACAGTACACATGCGAGCGGGCTCGATCGCAATCGCGACGACCTTGGCAGCGCATGGTTGTTCTCAACACTCACTCGCTTGCTGCTCCCTCTCCTCGCGCGCGCAGGAATGGTGGACTCCAAGGAGTTCGCGGTGGGCATCTTCGACGCGCTGGCGCGGCGGCGGAGGCAGAACCTGGAACGGATCACAAAGGAGGAGCTCTACGACTTCTGGCTCCAGATCTCCGATCAGAGCTTCGACGCGCGGCTCCAGATCTTCTTCGACATGTACTGAGCTAAATTCCACGCCCTCCCCCATTTCTTCCCCTTCTTTCTTTCTTTCCCCGGATCCCAAGTAACGTTACAAATCGATCCGTCCCAATTCCCGATGCTCGCGCGCACCCGCACTGCGCTTCGCTTTGCCCCTCGCGGATTCTTGATAAGTTTCTTCTTCTTCCTCTGCGGCCCCAAATTCAGGGTGGACACCAACGTGGACGGGAGGATAACGAGGGAGGAAGTACAGGAGGTGACTTGTTTATCCACTCTTTTTTCTTAAGTTTTTTACACTCTCCGTGCATGATGCGCCTCTGTTTTTAGCTCAACTGCCACCCCACATGAGAGCAGAGCCACTCGGCAGCATTAGAACCTTCTTCTTGTGGGCACCCTGCTCTCATCACCAAACCACTACTTGTAGTAGTGTAGTGTGGCATACTACTCTTGCTTTGTTTATTGCTACTAGTACTAATTAGCTATCACTGTGGTAAAGTATCGTGATTGTTACCGTTCTGTTCACGTGCTCCGCCGCTAATCCAGCGAGTTGTTTGTCTTGGCCTCTCTCTCTCTCTCCCTCTCTCCTGCCACCGCAGCTCATCGTGCTCAGCGCGTCCGCGAACAAGCTGGCCAAGCTCAAGGAGCAGGCGGAGGAGTACGCGGCGCTCATCATGGAGGAGCTCGACCCGGAGAACCTCGGCTACATTGAGGTGCGTAGCCCTTTGAACATTTTGTTTTCTTACCAGCGGAGAATGTATGTGTGCTGCCGTGCTGACACGTGTGTGCTGCTTCTTCAGCTGTGGCAGCTGGAGGCGTTGCTGCTCCAGCGCGACACCTACATGAACTACAGCCGCCCGCTCAGCACGGCCAGCGGGGCCCAGTGGAGCCAGAACCTCGGCGTCGGCGGCGGCACGCTGACGGTCACAGGCGGCGGCGGAGGCGGAGGGGCGGACGGCGCGTGCGGCGGCGACGGCGACCAGGCGGGGGCCGCGCGGGAGCGGCGGCGGCGCGGCTGGGGCGTGCGGAGGGCGGCGGCGCGCGTGCGCGTGGCCGCGGAGGAGAACTGGCGTCGCGCGTGGGTGCTGGCGCTGTGGTTCGCGGCCATGGCGGCGCTGTTCGTGTGGAAGTTCGTGCAGTACCGGCGCACGGCGGCGTTCCAGGTGATGGGCTACTGCCTCCCCACGGCGAAAGGCGCCGCCGAGACGCTCAAGCTCAACATGGCGCTCGTGCTCCTCCCCGTCTGCCGGAACACGCTGACGTGGCTGCGCTCCTCCTGGGCCCGCTTCTTCGTCCCCTTCGACGACAACATCACCTTCCACAAGGTACGGGCTCCTCTGCTCGATCCATGGCCCCACCCGCCAGCAGGTACCACAAATATCGCCGCGTCCGACGTGGCGACGCCACCGAATCACAGTTGATTCGCCTCCCGTGATGGTAACCGCTAATCAAAGCGGTCGAGGACTCTGAGTCGCTTGCGGTAAATAATCTGACGGCCGGCGGGGGGATGGTCGGTTTGGCCGTCGCCGTCGCCCGCCGGGGACGAGGCGCGGCAGCCCTGCCGTACGCGGGGGCGGGCGGGAACGGTGGCGCACAATGATTGGCCGGCCACGTGGGGAATCCCGGATCCCGTGTGGAAGGACCGCGGCCGGCTGCCCCCCACCCATGTGGTAGCTCGGGAGTTCGACCTCTTCCTCCCGGCGGCGACGACGGCGCTTGGCGTACGCCGTACTTGGCACGTCGCCGGGGTCCCAGATACGCCGCAGGCCATGCCAAGTCTCCATCCCACATGTTCCGTGACGCGGCCCAATGATTCTGTCCCGGCGGCGAGCGGGACACGGCACAGAAGATCCCTTGCTTTGCTTGCCCCCGGCTAGGACAAGTGCGTACTGCTCGGTAAACGGTCCAGTCAAAAAGTCAGAGCCGCTTCGCGGTCGGTGAAAGTCCATTTGGACGGACAGATTGTCCCTGTCAGGTGGACCCACTCCCCCCGGAAGGCTGCGGCATGGGTGCCCCGATCGCCGGCGGGTCCCAGGAGAGCTGCCGCGTCCTGGTGGAAAGTAACCGGGCACTGTCTGGTAACTAACCCAGTCACCGTTTGGTAGGTGGCAACTCGTGACCGGAGCAGAGGCCATGACGTGCAATCGCTGCCGTCATTTGTGTCTCGAATCACCCAGAAAAATAAAACGTTTGCTAATTGGGGTACTCCATGTCTGTAATTTATACCGTGTCGCTGACTGTTTTTTTTCCGTTCCTTCCTGTGTTTCAGATGATCGCGACGGCGATCGTGGTGGGGATCACGCTGCACGCGGGGAACCACCTGGCGTGCGACTTCCCGCGGGTGATCGCGGCGAGCCCCGAGGAGTACGCCCTGGTGGCCGGCGCGTTCGGCCCCGGCAAGCCCACGTACGCGTCCTTCCTGTCGGGCGTCGAGGGCGTCACGGGCGTCGCCATGGTGGTGCTCATGACCGTCTCCTTCACGCTCGCCACGCACCCGTTCCGCAAGGGCGAGCCCAAGGGAGGCGCTGCCGGCGGTGGCGCCGGCACGGGCGCCGCCGCCGCCGTCACGTCGCGGCTGCCCGTGCTGCTCAACCGGCTCACAGGCTTCAACGCCTTCTGGTACTCGCACCACCTCCTCGGCATCGTGTACGCGCTCCTGCTCGTCCACGGCTACTACCTCTTCCTCGTCCACCGATGGTACGAGAAAACGGTACGTGTCGTCCTGCCCATCCATGCCCACATTTATTTTCTTGGGTGTTTTTAACCAGTGATTACTCGATGGATGGATGATGCTAGCTGTGACTGTGAGTGCGGGTGGTTGGTTGCGGCCGTGTAGCTTTCAGGGAGGGTGACGGTTTTCTGTTTGGCTCGCGTCGCAAAAGCAAAGCGCGATGCCGATGGTAACCGCCCCGTGCGCGACCGCGCTTTGCTTTTGGTGGGACACGCCGCCCTTGTCCCGGCCCCCCGCCGATCGCGAGCTCACCGGCGGGATCCTGCTGTTTTATGCTGCCTTCTTCTAGAAAACGCCTCGTAGATAGCAATACCAATTATCCGGAGAAAAGAAAAAAGGGAACGAAAAAGGAAAGTCAGGAGGAATCCAGCGAGCATGTCTCTATTCCTCATCCACGACCAATAGCTTCGCAAAACAAAATTACTGTTACAATGACGACGACAGCCTAGTCCTAGGTACAAGTAGGTGAGGTGAGCTACGACGCGTGTGTTGGTGCGTGAAGACCGGGGGCCCGTCTGACGACGTGGGTGGGTACACGCAGGCTCCAGTGTCGGTGTCGCCGGAGCCACGCTTGCCAGCCCAGACCCCACTCTGAGCCTCTCATCACTCCCTGCCCTGTGTCGAGATCGTCAAGGGAAAAGCATCGCGTCCGGGCCAGGTTCGTCCGACGGCTCTTAAATACGGACGCACCACTGCTCCTGCTCGGCGGGCCGTCTTGGTATTGGCAAGGGGGTAGGCAGGGGCCGATGGCGACGGGGATAGCGGTGGCAGTGGCGGCGGCGGCGGCAGTCGTCGCCGTGAGCTGTCGCTCGGCTCGCGGGGTGTGCTCCACAGCTCGGTGCCACCGCGTCGCACTGGCGTGTGGTGGCAGTCATGGTCCTCGTCCTCGGCGTCTCGGGATCCCATGGACGGATCGAGGTTTCAGGGCATGGATCCTGTCAGGCTAGGTGTGGGCTACCATACCAACCAGCCACTGCCATCCTGAACGCTGAAAAATCATGCTGTCTTTAAGGCGAGGCCCCGTGCCAAATTACATCATTTTCAGCAGATAGCTTAATATACAGACACAATTTCCATTCTTTTTCAAGCGTAATAAATAGGTCCGGTACGGCTTGTACTGGAGTACTTCTACAAGCCTACACGTATGAGAGTGTTCATGATGGTCCTGCACTTGCTGGTGGATCTAGTGTTGCGCTCGCTTTACGGGGCACTTTCATTCGGATCTGGCGTTGAAATTAAAATAGGTGGGGATTGCGCTTAGACCAATGATACGCCGATGTAGATGGACCTATTAGTGCTACCATCAATGGCCACAAATGCCCCTCTGCTTTACAGGATGGAAGCACTGTTACGAGAACGCCAAACATAAATCTCCATCTACAACCAGTACTGCTGCGTTACATCCATCCATCGCCGGATAATTCGACACATGAAACGGACGCGTAGGCATCATCCATTCACCTACAGGCTTTACACGAGGGGGGAGCGAGCGGTTACAATACAATGATCTCGCTTTGCTTTTACCGCTGCCCTGCGCCGCACCACACGGCACCCCGTATCTGCAAGCGACGGGGCGCGCGGGGGCCTTAACCACTAAGCTTCCAATGATGAAACGAGCTGGGAAGGGAAGGGAAGCTTCTCCTTGCTGCTTTCTTTGCTTCCTCCATTTGTTCGTGGTGGTAGTATACGTATACCGGCCGGCACTTTATTTTTTTTATTTGGTTTTCTCCGGCATTTGCCTTTTCTTTCGTCCCATGCGCATTTGGGGTTAGAGTAGAGAATAGAGATAATCAAATCGCCAATCAGCGGCGCGTCTAGCTCGTTTTGACAATTCGACCCCAAGATCACATGGCCCCTCGGCACAGTATAATCCCCGGGTGCTCACCTACTACCCCCGGCAGGCGGCAGCAGGCAGCCGGGCGGGCGGTTGCTTTCGCTCGCTTCCACATTTGCCACGACCTCGCTCGTCACCTCCTGTCCTCCTCCCCGTGGCCTCTGTACATGTGGGTGGCCTAGACTTTCTCCGCTAATACTCGCGCCACTAAAATTTCGGCGTGGCGTGGCGAGGCTCGGTGCCCGTAACCATCTCACCAAACTTCCGGGTCAATTAACTAACAAATGCGCGTGCGAATGGTGACAGACACGCACTTACCACTAACAAATGGCAAGGGAAATGGCGCCGGGGGCCCTTGGCACATGTAGCCGGTGTGGCCGCGGCACAACCTTGTCCAATAATTGCCGTGCTATCTGGGGGCAAGGCCTGAGTTGTAAAGGGATCGTCGCGGCACGGAGGCAAGGCGAGGGAGACGACGGCATCGCATTCTCCGCCTTGGGATCGATTCCGACTAAAGAGCCCTGTCTAGAGCTAGCGAAAGGCAAAGGAGGAAACAACTCAAGACGGAAAGAAAGAAAAGAACAAAGGAAGAGAGCCTGTACGCTGTACTACTACTCTCGGCTACTAGGCACCACTCGCCCCTATGGAAACTTGCCCACCGGCCGCCGTGTCTGAAACTCCCCGTGCAATTCGGATTCGTCGGAGCGAGTGCGTGGCACGGGGGCTTTTCACTGCTCGCCGGCTGCTTTTCTTGGTGGCAGGGTGTTTTTGTAGTGGGAGCCTTGTGTTGCGACTGCCACGGGAATCAGGACAGGACCACCTTGCATCGGAGGGGGGAAATGCGGGGGGTCCTCAGATGCATCGTGATTGCTTTTCCCATAGGCGGAATTGGCTATAGGCGTTGGATTCTCTTTGGCCTGGGCCGCAGGTGCGCTAGGTTCGGCAGACGGCGATGTTGATGTCACGCACATAGCTAGAGTACTCGGGTCAAGAAAATGGAGTTATCCGTGAAGAATGCCTTGTTCTCGATAACCTGACTGGGCGAGCATTCCACTAATAAGGATCCCAAGGAATGCCTATTGGGACCCTTTTGATTAGTATGTCCTTTCATGATGAATTCCAGTTACTTTGGTATACGCCAGCAAGTTGACATACACGTTTCGAGAAATTTCAGTCTCAACAATTTATTTGATTTGCTACGGATACATGCTACTGAAAAATGCCGGAGGTTCAGATGTCAGAAAACTACACTCCAGTTTCCAGGATACTGACTGCTTGTTAGAGTCATCGTGTATGGCTGTACTACAACTGTACAAGCCTACGTGTTTGTTAAGCTAAAAAATTTCTATACTATATGCATGGGGATAAATGGTTCAAGTATTAAACACACCGTGCTGCGGCATTCTAGAAGCGCGGGAATCTGGCAGCTGCCAAGCTGGGCGGTTCCACTTGTTCTTTCAGTGCGCATTGTTTATCTCATCTCCTTTGGAACAATGCCATAAGGAAATTTCCTCTCGGGAACATTCTCATGCAAAAACAGCGATGCTGTTTGCCTGCTATGACTTTCGCACTTCGTCTAATCATTGCAGCAGCTCATGTTTCAGCAGCAGATGTTGAGTTTAAGTGCATTGTTTTTATACACACAAAAAAACAACGTGCGCTGACACTGTGATCTCCTGGTGATTTCAGACATGGATGTACATTTCTGTCCCATTGCTGCTCTATGTTGGTGAAAGGATGCTACGAGCCTTGAGGTCAAATGCTTATACCGTAAAAATTGTCAAGGTATGTAATTGACAATCTTTTTTATTCTGTGTCACTAATAATGGTTATGCTCACATGGTGGATTGGTTGGGTATGATAGGACTAGAAGGGAACCGTAAAAATTTCATGTAATTTCACTCAAAGAAAGATAAAAACATAACAAGTGGCACCGATTCAATAATTAGTGACCATGCCAAAGTTCCCATTCCATGGAGTTGGATCCATCATGTTAGCATGGGTGACCGATTTAGTGACATAAAGGAATGTGTATGTGGACAGGAGAAATTGATAGTGTTGTGGCCTAGTCATGCTGCCACTACTAGGACATCCATAAAAGAATATAGGGATTGCTCGAACATTTCTGTCCTTTAGAAATTGCATGTCACTCGCTAATGATTTTCATGTCACGAAGGTCCATGCTTTCTGTTTGATTGTTTACTACTTTATTCTTTCCTGAGTGCTCTTCTGCCCACCACAACATCAAATATGTTTTCTCTCACCAAATGCATAGGTATAATTAGTTACTGATTATAATGACTTTCCTCATGCTAAAGATTCCGATAGACATGTTTCTGTTTAATTTTTTTTCATACAGTTGGATCAGAATGGAATAGACAAAGTATTAGGTGTTGCAGAGTGTCAAAACAAGAAAGAAGCATGTGAATGCACACTTATATATATTTAACGGCATATTGTTTGTGATGAAATAACAGAAGATTTTTGCCAAAGTTATAATGATTCATGCATATTGCTTCTGTTTGTTTGATTAATTCAGGTGTGCCTTCTGCCTGGAAATGTATTGACCATAACAATGTCAAAGCCCTATGGATTTCGGTACAGAAGTGGGCAGTACATATTTCTTCAGTGTCCAATGATATCTCCTTTTGAATGGTTTGTATGATTTCCAATATGAATCTCCTCAACTTACTGTTAGTTTTTGGTTTAGAAGCAGCTCACATACTACTGCTTTGTGTTCGCAGGCACCCTTTCTCCATCACCTCAGCTCCTGGAGATGACTACCTCAGTGTTCACATCCGAACAAGCGGTGACTGGACACAAGAGCTCAAGCGCATATTTGTTGAGAACTACTTCTCACCACATCTTAACAGAAGAGCTTCATTTAGCGAGCTAGGTGCGGCAGAACCAAGAAGGTCCATTGATCTCTGTTCCCACGGCTGCTTCTTTTAAATACCTGATAGAAATGAAACTGAACATTTCCTTTTTCTGTGTCACAGCTTGCCAAAGTTGCTTGTAGACGGTCCATATGGTGCCCCTGCACAGGATTTCAGAAACTACGATGTCCTACTTCTTGTCGGCCTTGGAATTGGCGCGACACCATTCATAAGCATTCTAAGGGATCTGCTTAACAACATAAAGATAGCTGACGAGTTAATGGTACTGCTCCATCCTATGTTATTTCTATTTTGACATTATTTGAAGATGCTTCTGCCTGTTTATGGCTAATTTGGTTTTCTGCTACTAATAGGACTTGGCAATGGAGACTAGCAGGTCCGAGGACAGCGCCAACAGCTTCAGCGTGTCAACAGCAAATAGCAACCGGAAGAGAGCATACAGAACAAGCCGTGCACATTTCTACTGGGTCACCAGAGAAGCCGGGTCGTTCGAATGGTTCAAAGGGGTGATGAATGAGGTCGCTGAGATGGATAAAAAGGTAAGACTGCAGGATGCCAGACTTATATGAATATCTCTGTTCAGTGCTTAAGTGTCTTCTGCGTGGAATGGCTCTGTGCTGCTATTATACTGACAATGTGCTCGTTGAAACCAGGGTGTCATAGAGTTGCACAATTACCTCACAAGTGTTTACGAGGAGCGCGATGCACGGACGACTCTACTGTCGATGGTGCAGGCTCTGAACCATGCCAAGCACGGCGTCGACATCGTCTCAGGGACCAGGGTAAACTAAATTCTCTGAGACTCTGAAAGACCTTTTTGTTCTGTTCTAGAACACAATTTTGGCAAAATCAACAAGTCACTATAAGAGAATCAATTTCTCCATGTGTAACTCTGAACTGACCATATTCTATGCACTCGTCAGGTGAGGACACATTTCGCCAGACCCAACTGGAACGAAGTCTTCACGAGGATCGCCTCCAAGCACCCGAATTCGACAGTTGGTAATCCTCTTTCACCCAGACAACCAAATCCTTCGCAACAACTCTGAACATCTGTGCTCACCTGACTCTCTGAATTCTGGTGCGCTCAGGAGTGTTCTACTGCGGCGCGCCGACGCTGGCCAAAGAGCTGAAGACGCTGGCGCACGAGATGAGCCACAAGACGGGCACTCGCTTCCATTTCCACAAGGAGTACTTCTGAATTCTGACGGAGAGAAGGACCACCACTCTCTGATCTGATCTCGATAGCGTTAGGCACCGGTAAAGAAGACAGAAAAGAAAAAATTTTGCACAGATGCAAGACAAATCAAGCTGACCCATCTTCCTGATCTGGAACTGTACATAGCATAAAGCAGCACAGGGTAGTTAGTAATTAGCAGAATTTATATATATTGACCCAAAAAGAAAAGAAAAGTGAAAGGGCAGGGTAGAAGGCTGTTGACTCGGAGACAATGATAGACATGGTATACATGTAGACAGTACAGTTAGGTAGGTAGTAGCTATATATGAACGAACGAACGAACGAACGAATGAATATACGAGGAGCCACATGCTGCCATTCTGAAAACCTGGTGAATGTGCATTGTTCAGGCGTGTTCGTGTCTGCTCCGAGGCTGGCCCCCATGTGATGGTTGAAACGACCCGGGCCGTAGCCTGAAGGCAAAGGCAAAGTTGGACTTGTTGGAGGAGACGACGTGCTCTGCCATGTGAATCTCCTCGGCGAGTGACGAGTGCGGGCGTCCACGTCTCCTCGGCGTTCGCGGTGTTGTCGTGTGCCGGCCGGCCAGGGCCAGCGGGAGGCGGCTCGGCTTCGGCGCGTCGCGGCGGGAGCTCACCGCGGTACAGAGCTCGCGCGGACGCCGGGCGGCCGGCGCCCAGCTTGCGGCAACCAGCAACCACTGGGTCCGCACCGGGTTTTTTTGCTCTGCGTTGGGTCGTGCGTAGGGCCTGCTAATGGGTCGGGTTCCGGTAGATTTTATGGGTTGTGTTTTGATATGGATTGTATTTGGATGTGTTAAAATGGGCTGTACCAACGAGTGAGACGGGGTGGGACGAGTCTACTGTAAATGTGGGTCGGTGCAGGTTGAAATGGGTTAAAATAGGTCATATTCTCAATGGAGTTACTTTTATGGCTAGATATACAGGTGGATCTCACGTCATGAGTCGGACCTCAAAATTAAAACATCACGTTTACACTATAAAATTTTAGTAAAATTGACTGAAATTTGTTGAAAATGACTCGGTATGATAAACAGCAACTTTATGCAAAATAGCGTGACTAGATCAATAGATGGGCCATAACCCACCGCAGCCCGTTGGGCCGTCACCGCCGCAGGTGTGCATTGGAGAAGCGAGCCCAACGGGTTGCATCGTTAAGTACGGCCCGCGTCGGGGGCTCGGCGTTTTCAGGCTTTCAGTATCAGGCCGATAGACAGATTTTTCGGAACTTAAGTTGTTCGTCCGTGGACGCACCAACAAAAATGATCTACTGTCTGCTGGATTTGCACCGCCGATATTACGAGGCGTCGGGCAATGACGCAGCCACACAGCTACTGGCGAGATGCCGACTGCCGAGACGTCGACGCATCAAGCGCGCGGGACGCCATGCATCACATGCGATCCTAATTCCTCAATTTGCTCGCCGATGGGCGACGCAAAACGAAAGCGACTCCATTGCGTTGAGCCGCGGCGCGTCTCTCTTAGCTGTTGAGAATGAGCCTGGTTTAGAACAGACAGCGCGGTGGGGCTTCCTAGCACAATAGGCTTGACTACGCCCGTCTCGTTTTGGAGCACACTGACAAGCCGTTTCTTGCCCCCACAACAAAAATCAGACAAATCATTTTTTTTCCTGTTGGGCACCACGCTGAGAAATTATTAGGTTCACCTGATGCGTTCAACTGCTCCAAATTCGGGTATACAAAAACATTCCTCATCACTATCCATGGATATCGCATTATCACCGAGTCATGCTTGCTATCCAGCTTGAAAGATGGCCGGCATAAGGTAGCATTCATCAGGGTGCAGAACCAAAGTTCAGTAAGCCATGCTTTGGTCTCCGATACAGAGCGTCCCATCATGTCAAATTCTGAGAGTAGTGACAAAGTAGTGATGGGGATCATGCAGTGAATCCAATCATCTACCGCGCGAGGTGAGCTCGTCTTGTCCACTGAACCTCAAAGATGCCTGCGCCTTGCAGGAATAAACCTGGCTTTGAACGATCATTATGCAGAATTCACCTACCAAATAGCATACGGCAAGGCATATTCTTGTGGCATCACTCGCAGCAGCACACACATCTCGATCGACATCAGTAGATAAATCATCTTGTTTATGTTCTGGCAGTATACTCCAAAGCCCGTCGTAATCACTTAATCATGGTTCCATACTAGAACGGCATCGACCACTAGCACTTCATGATTCCCGGAATTGTTCAGATCTACTGGAAAGCAACTCATGTCGTTGTTGTTTGCTTCGCCACCACCAAATCCTCTAGCTAGCCTTTGGTGTTTGTGGTGAGATGCTGCATGCTGGCAACATCTATCCATAAGTGGCTAATCAGCTGCTAATTGAAAGCGTGCCACTAATTATCCGCATCCACCATGACCAATATTCACATGGAATTAGCAGGGGAGCGCTGCGGCTGTTTCGGTCACCGTGGCAAGGATTCAGCAAGAAGTGGATCTTTGGGTCGCGGCGGGCGCTAGAAGCCTAGATCGTTTGTTTTGCGAGTAATCCGTTTTTGATCCGCACGCGAGTACGCTTGTAATCGATTTTTTTCTTTAGTTAATACGATGATGCGCAGCTCTCCTACGTATTCGAGAGAAAAAAAAAAACCTTTTACACGTATAACAATTTGATCTCTTCCCGCAAGCCAACGAGTAGGATGCAACTTGTTCTTAGAAGCTTTAAGACAATAATATATGATGATCATCCAAGTGCAGGACTATCCGCATCTTACTCTCTAAAGCTCAGAATAATCCCATGCCTTTGTAATATGTCTGATGTTGTATTGTCGCTTGCTAATCCATATATTATTGTCTTATGGTATATTGAATGAACATAGAAAAGCAGGGGAGCATTATATTGTCTGCCACTATCATGTTACAGGGGCTCTCACTAAATTCAATCAATGCTCCGTCAGGATAGACATCACTTTTGTTTAACAACGTTATTAATTGGTGTCTTGTTAACTAATAAGCCGGCTTGGACCATTATAGGCGATCAAGTCATACGGTGTCTCTTAACCGATATACATGACGTGTAAGTTCGACCATATATGAAACATATTTTTCTTGAGGTATTGTAGATTATATTCTCAGCTAAGATCTGAGCATATTATAAATCCTCTTTTGGGATTTGCGTTGCATGGCAGTGGGCTATTGGTACACTTTGAATTATTCCAAATACTTTTGGTGTTTCGCTAACCACCTCTATTAATCCACAATGAACAACAGGACAATATGTCTCACGACCAACCACTGGATAACGCAATCTGATAGGCTTTCAAGAAAGCAATTGACTTTCGCATGGAATCAAAGACTTCCAAATAGAGGTAAACATATTCAAAATAACTAATAAGTGTCTTCTCCAAAATTTTTCCTAACTTAAGTCTTTAGCTATGACTATGCAAATTAATTTCCATTTCGAGAATCACAATCTGGGGATTTTTTTTATTTGGGGATCAAAGACGTTGGCCCGGCTTAATTGAAAGCTTAACGAGAAATTGCTGGGCAATTCATTCCATGGCAGAAAAACTTAGTTTGTCTGCAAAGCAATAACAGCGCGACGATAGTGTGCTTACAGGCCGGCATAGCAGATGGTACAGACTTCAATGAAATTGCGGTACCTACGAATGTACGAGGAATGAGGGCATGAGGCACACGCAGGGGTGGTAAGGCTCTCGATTCTGTATTAGAAATTTTAAGGATCAGACCCAACTAGAATCGGATCAAAATAATACTAGTTTTTAAGCTAAATTTTGTTAGAGTCAAATTAAATTGTGAATGAGGTAATAAGCAAAAGGGTCATGATCCGTTACCACCCACACATACGAGAGTACGAGACACGACAGCTGGAGGAAGAAGAGATGTTGCCCCCCTCGCATAAATCAACTCACTAGACTATAGAGCACGCCCCCAATCAGCATGAAGCCACTCTGTTACCTAAACATTTGAGAATTTTGCCAAACACATACATGTTTTTCTTTCGTTCTAGAACTGACAAGCCAGCAAAACAAAATAGGACAGTCGGTAATCAAATGCTTTGTGCAGCAATCATTTCTGATGTAAACATATGCAAGAAAACAACAACAACAACAAAACAGTGGTAGAAGACACCACGGATGCAACGGACCAGAGCTAGCCAGCTACGATATCACTGACATTTACTATCAGTTTCCATTTGTGCCCGGGTACAGGAGTACACAACGAGAAAGGGCCATCCTTCGCCCTTTTGCCTTTGGCCCAACATACGACAATCTCAGAGGGCAAAATTGCCATATTCTCCTAATAACACCATCCACCATTACTCCTACAACCACAATATACAGATTAACCATATGTCATCTCTAAAATGACAACTGCAATTCCAACCTTGCCCTCCTCCTCCGCCCACTCGGCGACGCCGTCAGCTCGCCGTCCCACAGCTTCACGACGCTGCCGTCGAGCGCCGCCATGTCGAGGTGATGGTACCACCCCAGGTCGCTCCTCCGCCTCACGGCCATCTCCCTCTCCTCCCACGGCGCCGCCGCCAGAGCCAGGGCCGTCACCCTGCTTCTTCTTCTCTCCGGCGGCGCCGACGCCGTCCTTCTCAGCAGAACCGCCTTCACCTCGCCATCGGCCCCGCCGTCGTCGTCCTCGTCCGCGCATTTCCTGACGCCGTCCACCACGCCGTCTTCGTGGTCTCCTGATCCGCCGTAGTACGCCATGAACCGGACCTTGGACGGCGTGCTCGGCTCGCTCCGGGACGCCGCCTCAGCCGGCTCGGCCGGGCGAGCCGCCGGCAGCCGCGGCTCTTCAATGGCGGGAGAAGGCACGGGGAGAGGCGCCGCCTGGGACTTCTTGTCGTCGACGACGGCGCTGCCTTTGCGGACGCCGGCGCCGACCGCGCGGATGCGCCAGAGGCCGACGGCGGCGGCGAGCGCGGCGACGAGCCAGGCGTAGAGCGACCCGGCCGCGGCCACCGCTGCTGGGAGGGAGTAGAGGCGGAGTGCGATTGCGTCCGCGGGCACCATGTCGAGGAGCTCCATTCGCCGGCGTGTGTGGTGGGGAGGTCTCGCGTCGGCGGTTGTTGGAGCCTTGGAGGGAGAGGAGGAAATGAGGAATGGACGATGGGTTTGGGTGGGAACCGTATATATATAGGTGGCTGAGTGGAAACGACGGCATTGGTGAACTGCCTCTGCCTGGAATTATTTGCAGGTTTCACCTGCAGTCCTGAGTATTTTGCAATATTTTTATTTGCGTTTTGAGTTGTTTTATTCAGTAATCAATTTTTTTATTATTGAGGCTCTTTTTTATTTGAGCTTAGGATCAGTTAGCACTAAAGAAATAAATTGATGAATAGAACTATATAAGAGGATAGGAATCTGGCAAATACTCTCATGAAATTAAATTGGAGAGGTGCTAGCTTCTGTACCCAATGAAAAATGCTCAGATATTAGGATACCAATTAGTGCTAATAGGAATATGTTGATGTTGACCAATTAACTGTACCCTCTATTATTCAGTTCCCTTTTTTTAGATGGTTATTTAGTTTCAGATCTATATGATTGGATCTTAAGTGGAGTTGAGGTACTGGACCAATCACACTCTTCTCAACGAACTGTGTTGAACAAATCTTTTCTCAAATATGTATTTTCCATATATAATTCCAACACCTCGGCTGAAATTGAACAAAATTGAGGTACTGCCTAGGCTGAATTATGATTGAATCCTTAGTGGAGTTGAGGTACTGAACCATTTGCTCTCCTCATCCTAATGAAATTAAACATATGGTGAGGTACTCGCATGTAAAAAGGCAGGGGCTCCGGGTAATTTGCTGTCAACCGTAAACCGTAGTGGGCAAGCAAAACTGCTGGGGAAATGGCATCGTTGGGGATCTCGCAGGGAGATGCTGGGAATCGAGCTCGGGAGATGCCGGGTGAGATACCCGTTTCTCCCAGCTGGGAAGAAGAAATTCAGGCAGGACGCCGCCAGCGTGAGAGCGCGCTTGTCTCAGCTCGCGGTTGGCGCGGGGACGCGTGGGGCGTGCTCACAGATTCCCATCTCGTGGGCCTGACACTACCAGAATCCTTCACATCCGCCCGCCTCCTCCGCCTCGGCCATTTTTGGACCCGGTGCTGATGGGGCTTCAGCACCGGGTCCAACGGCTAGGAGCGGGGGCGGCGCGGAGGTGTGTCCGGGCGGACACATTAGCACCGGGTCGTGGCACGACCCGGTGCTAATGTTCACCCTTTAGCACCGGGTGCAGCCACGACCCGGTGCTAAAGGCCTCGGGCACATTAGCACCGGGTCGTGGCTGCACCCGGTGCTAAAGGGTGAACATTAGCACCGGGTCTTGCCACGACCCGGTGCTAATGTGTTTGAATATAGGGGCTTCCCCTCCCCCGCCCGAGCCAGCTGAACACTTAGGCGCTGTGTTCATGCTGCTCGGCCGTGGGAGGGGAGGTGCTGCCCAAATTTTTTTCAAAATTTGTGAAGAATCTACTCATCTAAGGAGCACTACAAGGTACACTCTTTCATTCTCTAATGTTTTATTTAGCTTGTAATCCTTCTATGATTTAGAAATAGAGGGATTTGTGAATCAAAGTAAAGCTAGCTAGAGAGAGATTGTGTTCTTGGAGGAGAGAGAGGAGAGAGCTTGAGTTCATGGTGGAGAGAGTGTTCATGCATGTTGTGTTTTAAATGGAGAGAGAAGGCAAGCTAGTTAGTATTTTGTTTTGTATGACTTGTGAATAGTTGTAAGGCTTATAGTAATGTGGTTTTAGAAATTACTAGAAAATCAATATAAAATGCTAGAAAATCTTATAAATTACTAGAAAATCTTATAAATTACTAGAAAATCTTATAAATTACTAGAAAATCAATATAAAATGCTAGAAAATCTTATAAATTAATAGAAAATCTTATAAATTACTAGAAAATCAATATAAAATGCTATAAAATCTTATAAATTAATAGAAAATCTTATAAATTAATAGAAAATCTTATAAATTACTAGAAAATCAATATAAAATGCTAGAAAATCTTATAAATTAATAGAAAATCTTATAAATCTTATAAATCTTATAAGGCTTATAGTAATGTTATATTTAATGAATATAGTAATGTAGTTTTAGAAATTTATTTATATAATGGAATATATATTATAATTTGTATTTATTTATATATTAATTTTTTTTATCTTTAAATTGTATTGTATATTTGTTATTGGTTAATAATGCAGATGAATAGACAATGGATGTACGGGGACCCCCACGCTCAGGCCTTCCGTGATGGCCTTAGGACGTTTCTCGATGCCGCCGAGGCTAACAGGACGCCGTCCGGTTTCATGTTCTGCCCATGCACCCATTGTAAAAATATACAATCGTACAAACAAAGAGGTTGTCTTCAAGTGCATTTGATGAGGCACGGTTTCATGAGGAATTATTCTGTTTGGACGAAGCACGGTGAAAGAGGAATTCTAATGGATGAAGATGAAGAAGACGAGGCCGATGACGACATTCCGTTATTGGCTCAATACTACGGTTCCTTTGCATATGCTGCAATGGGTGATGCCGATGAGGAAGATGTTGCTCGGGAAGGCGATGCTCAGGAAGATGTTGCTCAGGAAAATGAACCTACTGATGGGCTCGGGCAAATGTTGCGTGATGCCGAGAAAGACTGCGGCAATGATAAGGAACTAAAAAAGATACAGCGCATGTTGCAGGACCACAAGACTGACCTGTACCCAGATTGCAAAGAGGGGCTAAAGAAGTTGGGTAGCACACTTGAACTTCTGCAGTGGAAGGCAGCAAATGGTGTTACTGATAAGGGTTTCGAGGAGCTACTGAAACTCGTAAAGAAGATTCTTCCAGAGGGTAACACATTGCCATCGACAACGTATCAAGCAAAACGTGTTGTTTGCCCTCTCGGTTTGGAGGTGCAGAAGATACATGCGTGTCCTAATGACTGTATCCTCTATCGCGGACAGTACGAACACTTGGATCGTTGTCCGGTTTGCACCTGCGCGCGATACAAAATCAGGCGGGACGACCCTGGTGATGTTGGGGGAGAGCGTTCTAAGAAAAAAATCCCTGCGAAGGTGATGTGGTATTTCCCTCTGATACCCCGTCTGAAGCGTTTGTTCAGGAACAAAGACCATGCCAAACTGATGTGCTGGCACAAAGAAGAACGTAAGCAGGATGGCATGTTGAGACACCCCGCCGATGGATCCCAGTGGAGGAACATCGACAGAGCATTCCCAGAGTTTGATGCTGATGCGAGGAATGTTAGGCTTGGTTTAAGTACCGATGGCATGAACCCTTTTGGTGAAATGAGCAGTAGTCATAGCACTTGGCCCGTGACTGTTTGTATCTACAACCTACCCCCCTGGCTCTGCATGAAGCGGAAGTTCATTATGATGCCAGTGCTCATCGAAGGCCCAAAGCAACCTGGCAACGACATTGATGTGTACCTAAGACCATTGGTTGACGAACTTTTGCAGCTGTGGAAGAATGAAGGTGTTAGCGTGTGGGATGAGGACAAGCAGGAGCAGTTTGACCTTCGAGCACTGCTTTTCATAAGCATCAACGACTGGCCTGCACTAAGTAACCTATCAGGACAATCAAACAAAGGATATAAAGCATGCACTCACTGTTTAGAGGAAACCGAAAGCATGTATTTGAAACATTGTCGTAAAGTTGTGTACATGGGTCACCGTCGATTCCTTCCGGCGAAGCATGAGCTACGAAAGAAATGTGCGCATTTTGGCGGGAATGCTGACCGCCGTACAAAGCCGAGACACCGGAGTGGAGAAGAGCTATTTGATATGGTGAAGGACCTACACGTGGTGTTTGGCAAGGGAGACGGAAGCCAGGCTGCTCCGACGGGCGAGGATGGTCGTGCCGCGATGTGGAAGAAGAAGTCTATCTTTTGGGAGCTACCTTATTGGCAACGTTTAGAGGTCCGTAACGCGATTGATGTGATGCATCTGATGAAGAATCTTTGCGTGAACTTGATAAGCTTCCTGGGTACTTATGGGAAGCCAAAAGATACACTGGAAGCACGTCAGGATCTGAAACGATTGAAGCAACGGACTGATCTACATCCAGAAAAGAGAGACAAAGGACGCCAGTACTTGCATCCTGCCAGCTTCACTCTCAGCAAAGAAGAGAAGGCAAGCATGTTTGAATGCTTGAACAGTATCAAGGTTCCGTCTGGCTACTCCTCCAATATTAAGGGAATAATAAATATGAAAGAGAAGAAGTTCACAAACCTGAAGTCTCACGACTGCCATGTGTTGATGACACAGCTGCTTCCCGTCATACTCAGGGGTGTGCTACCAGTAAACGTGCGGAAAGCCATTGTGAAGCTATGTGCATTCCTCAATGCAATTTCTCAGAAGGTGATCAATCCAGACCACTTAGATCAGCTACAGAACGACGTGGTGCAATGTCTTGTCAGCTTTGAGATGATATTTCCACCATCCTTCTTCAATATCATGACACATCTATTGGTTCACCTCGTCAAAGAGATTCGTATATTGGGCCCAGTATTTCTACACAACATGTTCCCATTTGAGAGGTTCTTCGCTGTCCTAAAGAAGTATGTCCGTAATCGTTCTCGTCCAGAAGGATGCATTGCTAAGGGATACGAAACGGAGGAGGTCATTGAATTCTGTGTTGACTTTGTCGACGATCTTATGCCGATTGGTGTGCCCGAATCCCATCACGAGGGGAGACTTGGTGGAAAGGGCACACTAGGGAGAAGATCGATGGTGATCAAGGACGTTGAGACATTTCGTAAAGCGCACCTCACAGTTTTGCAACAATCAACCTTAGTTGCTCCGTACATCGAGGAGCACATGCAGATTCTCAGGGACGAAAACTCAACAAAGTCTGCGGCCTTCATTCAGCGTCTGCACAATAGTACTTTCGCCGATTGGTTGCGAAGACGTCTTATGGGTGTCGAGGGCATTGATGCGCAGCTAGCTTTTGTAGCTAGAGGTCCATCGAGCACGATCTTGACATTCCAAGGATACGACATCAATGGGTATACATTTTACACAAGAGCCCAGGACAAGAAAAGCACCAACCAAAACAGTGGTGTCCGGATCGACGCGACAGACACCAATGGCAATACAAACTCATACTATGGAGTCATAGAGGAGATATGGGAACTAGAGTACGGACCTTTGAAGATCCCACTGTTCAAGTGCCAATGGGTGAAGCTGACTGGAGGAGGTGTTAAAGTTGAAGCGGACTATGGAATGACGTTAGTGGACCTAAACAAGATTGGCTTTCTAGACGAACCGTTCGTCCTGGCCAAAGCTGTCACACAAGTTTTTTATGTGAAGGACATGGCTAGCAGACCGAAGAAAGGGGCGGATAAGAAAGGTGGGGGTAAGCAATTGGACCCATCACAAGACGAGCCAAAGCGTCATATAGTTCTTCCTGGAAAGAGAAAAATCGTAGGAGTTGAGGACAAGACGGATGAAGATTATGATATGCTCGATGGCCGGCCTCCATTCTCAGTGGCTGATGACCCAAGCATCCTGTTAGCGGCGGAGGAGACACCGTATCTACGGCGTGATCACAATCAAGGAACATTTGTAAAGAGGAAGTTTATTAGTGTCCGAGTAAACGATGATGCCATGTAATTTCTATTGATTTATAGGATTTTCTAACATTTTATATTGATTTTCTAGTAATTTATAAGATTTTCTAGTAATTTATAAGATTTTCTAGCATTTTATATTGATTTTCTAGCATTTTATACTGATTTTCTATTAATTTATAAGATTTAGGCCTTTAGCACCGGGTCGTGGCTGCACCCGGTGCTAAAGGCAACGACCGCGGCTGGCCACGTCACCGGGCGCACACGAGCCACGTCACTGGCCCGGTCGTGGCCTTTAGCACCGGGTCGTGGCTGCACCCGGTGCTAAAGGCCACGCTGCGGCGGGGCCAAAGACCGGCCTGGCCACGGAGGCCGTGCGAGAGCTGGCCACGTCACCGGGCCACGTCACTGGATGAACAAGAACAATTTTTCTTTTTAATCTCTGTATAAAAGTTGTAACTAGTCGTTCTCCCTCGTACAAACTTCAAAAAAGATCATTTTTCTTCCTAAAAATTCCTAAAATCATACTCTATCAGGTTATGAAACATATTAATGTTATTATTTTGAAAAATCTTCTCGTGTTTGAACAATCCAAATTTTGAATTAAAAATGACACCTACAACCAAGGTTTTTTTCACACTAGGTGATGTCAAATGAAAAAGTGATGAATACCAAAGTTTCATATTTCATCATTATCTACAATCTTTATTTAGGTCATTTTGTCATTTTCAAAATGGGTAATAACATGTAGTAGAAATTTGACAAGTCTCTAACAAAGTTTTGGAAACTATGCGAGTGAATCTAGGATTAATGAACAATGTACACTACCACTTTCTCAAATGCAAAAATGACTTAAATAAAGATTGTAGATCTTGATGAGATATGAAATTTTGGTATTCATGACTTTTTCATCTGAGACCGTTTAATGTTCCAAAATCTTTCATTTAGTTATCAATTTTTGTAATTTATAAGATTTTCTAGTAATTTATAAGATTTTCTAGTAATTTATAAGATTTTCTAGTAAGTTATAAGATTTTCTAGTAATTTATAAGATTTTCTATTAATTTATAAGATTTTCTATTAATTTACAGGATTTTCTAGTAATTTAAAAGATTTTCTATTAATTTATAAGATTTTCTAGTAATTTATAAGATTTTCTAGCATTTTATATTGATTTTCTAGTAATATATAAGATTTTCTTTTTTAATATATATTTTTAATAGGTATTAATAACTGAATTAAAACAAGTATTAATAACTATACATTAAAAACTATATTTATAAGATTCCCAAATAGTAGCCCCCGGTGCTAAAGGCCCGTTTGGAAACTGGGCGCCAAACGAAAAGTTGGGGCCTTTAGCACCGGGTTGATCTAAAATCCGGTGCTAAAGGCCCCCAATTTTCGTTTGGCGCCAGTTACGGGGCCTTTAGCACCGGGTGTAGAAGACCCGGTGCGAAAGGGGGGCCTTTAGCACCGGGTCGTGGCTGCACCCGGTGCTAAAGGCCTCAGTCTGGCGCACAGTTACGGCCTTTCGCACCGGGTGTAGAAGACCCGGTGCTAAAGGGCCTTTCGCACCGGGTGGTGGGAAGACCCGGTGCGAAAGGGGGGGCCGTTAGCACCGGGTCTTCCCACCACCCGGTGCGAAAGGGCCTTTAGCACCGGGTCGTGGCTGCACCCGGTGCTAAATGCCCCGGACCTATATAGGCCGGGGACTTCTCTCCCCTCCCTCACTTCGCCCTCAATCCTCACAGAAACCGCCGCCTCGTCTCCTCAGCCGCTGCCGCCCGTCGTCCCCGCCGCCGTCGTCGTCCTCGCGCCCACGCCGCCGCCGCCCGTGGTCCTCGCGCCCACGCCGCCGCCACCCGTGGTCCTCGCGCCCACGCCGCCGCCGCCCGTCGTCCCCGCCGCCGCCGTCGTCCCCGCGCTCCGACACCCACGCCGCCGCCGCCCGTCGTCCCCGCCGCCGTCGTCGTCCCCGCGCCCGTCGTCCCCGCGCCGGTGCCCCTCGTCCCGCGCCGCTCAAAATGTTCGTCTCGTAGAGTACAACCAATCCATGCAATTAGTTTTTGATTTTATCTACATTTAGTAGTCCATACATGCTATGATATTTTGATGTGATGACAATCTTCTTTTTGCATTGTAAACTTTGAGGGTGAAATTTGTGATCTAAACAGTGCTAAATGTATATTGGAAATTTACATTGGAAAATTTACATTGAAATGTATACAGAGATCTAAACAGTGCTAAATGTATATTGGAAATTTACATTGGAAAATTTACATTAAAATGTATACAGTGCTAAATTTGTGATCTAAACAGTGCTAACTTTGAGGGTGAAACTTTGAGGGTGAAATTTACATTGAAATGTATATTGGAAATGTTATATGTTTGAAATGTATATTGGAAAATGCTTCATTTAAATGTATTGGAGATATTTACATTGAAATGTATATTGGAAATGTTATATGTTTGAAATGTATATTGGAAAATGCTTCATTGAAATGTATATTGGAAATTCTATGTATATTAGAAATATATGTGCTTCATTTAAATGTATATTGGAAATGTTATATGTTTGTATAATGTATACTATCGAAAATGTTTATTATCGGAAATTCTATGGCGTACCCGAACCCATCGCGCACCCGAACCCCTTAGCGAATCCGTTTTTCGCGCACCGACCCCCTTAGCAAACCCTTAGCGAATCAATTCACACCGCGCACCCGAACAACAACAACAACAACGTCCCACCCGAATCAATTCTTACCAATTATTTTTAATTCTATAGATGGCGGACAACAACAACAACGTCCCACCCATGCAAGAGGACAACAACACCCCTGTCCCACCCATGCAAGAGGACAACAACACCCCTGTCCCACCCATGCAAGAGGACAACGACACGTTCTTTGCGAATCAACTTTTCAATATTGTAACCCAACCAATGTCGATGGATGATGTGTTGGGCATCATTGGAAGGGACGACAATGTCCAGGGCGACAATGTTGCAAGGGCCGAAGATGTTGAAGGGGCCGCAAATGTCCAGGGCGACAATGTTGCAAGGGCCGAAACTATTGAAGGAGCCGGTAGCGCGCCCTCGTCTAGTCAGGTGTGTATATAGATAACATAAATTTGTACTGTACATGTCAATTATGTATACCATCTCTATATCATCTCGTATATATGTAATTTGTGTAGGCCGCCTCTGCTAAGAAATCAAAACGATCGACCACGAAGAAGCTGAAGGATGTCAAGTTACACATCACCCGAGTGGAGGATGACGGGGAGCCAGTTGAGCCCCCAAAAGTGGCCAAGAAATTTGTATCTCAGTGCGGGGTAATTGTACGGGACAATGTGCCCATTAGTATCAGAAAATGGAAGTCCACGGACCCCACTGAGGAGTACGTGCTCCCCGATACAGAGAAGGAGATGCTATGGAGGGAATTAAAGGCAATATTCGACTGGCCTAGCACTCATGAAGCAGAACTGAGGGATTGGACAATGAAGAAGATGGCAGTTCTGTTTCAGGATTTCAAGAAGAAGTTGTACTCGCAATTTCTCAAAACCGGAGAGGCCCCGGATCCTGAGAAGTATAAGAAGATCACCAATGACGAGTGGGAAGCATTCATTGAGTACAAAACCTCCGAAGAGGGTGCAACGGCTAGCGCTAGAAACGCTGGAAACGCCGCAAATAAGAAGTACTCGCATAAGATGGGTTCGGGAGGTTACAAGGCAAGCATCGCTAAATGGGAGAAGATGGAAGAAGATCTATATGCTAGAGGCATCACTCCAGCGACACATGACTGGCCCACAAGGACCAAGCATTGGTACTATGGTCATGGAGGCACCCTGAGCCCAATCGACGGCTCCTTAGTTTTTCCCGAGGACTTGCGAGAACTAGCTCAGCGTCTCCTCGATATCCTCAGGGCATCTGATAGGGGAGAATTTGTTGCCGATAGAGACAGAGATGAGCTAACCTATGCCTTAGGGAACAAGGAGCATCCTGGACGGACGCGCGGCGTAGGCACAAGCGTCTCATGGAAGAAAGGTTTCCAAGAGCACGCCGCCACCTATAGGAGCCGTTCGAGGAAGAAGGCCGAATATGAGCAGAGGGTAAGGGACCTAGAGCAAACGGTTGCCGCCCAGGGCTCAAAGCTCCAAGAAATGGAGTCAGAGATGGAGCGACGGATGAAGGTAGCATGGCTGCAGATACAACAAGCCACAGGCGGGACCGGTTCCACAGAGCCTGCACCTCTCCAACAAGCCACAGGCGGGACCGGTTCCACAGAGCATGCACCTCTCCAAGATGCGGCCCTTATTAGCCCTCCACAGCAATATCAAAGCAGTCACGCTTCCACACAGGCCGCCGAAGCGGTCCGTTACACCGTGGATGAAATAACTCAACGGACCGCGTGCGAGCTTGTCGTCAGGCAGAAGAACTTAGCTGTGGTGGTACGTATGCGACCTTAGTTCATACTGCATACATTTCACCGTAAATACCATTCATTTACTAACTTTCTTTGTGACTACTAACTTATCAGGTCGCATACGGTATGACCAAACGTGTGGAAGAAGGGCAAAAATGGCACTGCAATGACATTCCACATGGTTACGTACCTGTTGAGGTGGAGCAAGTCGTCACCAGCTGGGAAGACTTGGAACTTGACATCCCCGGAGGTGACGGAGAAACAAAACTCGGTCAGTGTTCTCACTGCATCATTCTATGGAGCAAGGCAGACATCGTTATACCCGATACACCTGCGGCTACCAACAAGCCCCCGTCACCTCCAAGAGATCCACAGGATCATGACGATTCTCCGGGAGCTCCTGATGCAAGCCCGTCTCCTCCGCCAAAGAGGTCTCCGTCTCCTCCGCCGAAGAGGTTTCCGTCTCCTCCGCCGAAGAGGGGACGCCGCACTAAAGCCTCTGCCCCCACTCCACCAGCGAAGAAGGCGCGAAAAACTAGAGAGAAGCCCGCACCAGAGAAAAGAGCGGGCGAGAAGACTCTAGAGGAGCTCGAAGCCTCGGTAAAAGCAGACACAAAGAGGCAAATGGCCGAGTGGAGGAGAAAACCTGAGGCGGAGCCGAAGCTTGATCCCACCATCGTGAAGTCATTCCTCGGTAATTTGAGCAAGGGTCAACAGAAGGAAGTAATAGTAACAGACTATGACCGCTCATTACTGAAATCTCGCCGGAAACGGAAGGCTGCGGATAAGGAGGCGGGCCCATCCAAAAAGGTTCCTCAACTCGGCCAGCAACCTCAGCGTCCCTTGGGTCCATTGCCATCTCTGGACGAGCTTAACATTCAACGAGTAATGGCCGAGACTGGACTAACCAGAGCGCAAGTCCTGGGGGAAGCAGATGTGCCAGTAAACACAACGCTGAAGTGGCCGTTTAAGCTTGGCGAGCCTATGGTCCCTCCTGAAATGGAGAGGAAGCTACAAACGAAGATGCGCCGATTCCATGACTGGTATTTGGAAGAATCAAGAAGGAATAAACGGCGCATGATAAAAGTAGGCGTGAAGGACCAAGACTTCTACAATGGTGACGCGGATTTTGTCTGGCTCAGGTTTAATGATATATATGAGCTGTACCACCGCGACGCCATGGACGTGGATTTGATCACATGTTGGACATTGTAAGTACTTTGTTGTTGCTTATAATTCACAGTTTGAAAACAATAATTCCAATCTATGTTGACGCGGGCTTTATTTATTGCTTAACATATGCAGAATGGAGATTCAAAAATGTCGCAGAGACAATATATATGACGTTGGTTTCGTTGACCCTCGAAGGATAAGTGAAGCAATGATAATGCACAATCCTGAGGAAACATATTTAAACCTATACAAATATATCAAGAAACAAAATTACTGTGACTCCATACTAATCCCGTACAACATCGAGTGAGTACATTCACAGCCTTCTTCTTATACTGTCTGTGTAACAATTCATTTCTGATTATAATGTATACATGTGCACAGATTCCACTGGTTCCTAATTATATTGTGTCCTGATCGGGGTGTCGTGAACGTCTTTGATTCATTGCACACCCCAAAAGAAAAACTACAGAACATCATGGACATGATGGCAAGGTGATGTATATTTTCCCCTACTTAATCCACCCCTTCCACTCGCAATGACTTAACTCAATTTTTTTGTTCGCAGGGCCTGGATTCAATTTCGTACAGAACACACGGGTATACAACATGAAACACTAAAATGGAACATTGGCTTTCCGGTAAGCAAGTAATTTGTACATGTAGGCATCGACTAATATATTATATGAATTTTACTAGATTTCTTTTGGTCGACAGTGTGCCAAACAGGGACCGGGAAATAATTTATGTGCATACTATGTGTGCGACTACATGTGGAATTGGGGACATAAAAAGCTCACACAACGCGATATTATGGTACGTAATAATAAAGACATTTCCATTATTATTAAGTGCACAATTATTGTCTCCAACTCGACGGATTAAATGTCTTTCAAATATTTTTAAATTATAGATGTTCAACCTGAAGGAAGAGTCCCTAGAGATATAAAGAATTGACGCAATTGCAGAACAGCTCGTCGGATGGATCTGGGATGAGGTCGTCAATCCCCGAGGAGAATTCCACTCGCCAATACTGGAGGACGTGCCGGACAGTCCAACGAGAGCTAGCTAGTCGTCAATCTTAATTATGTAGAAAATACAGTTTAAATATATATAACTCGAGTTGACATGCATGAATATCTACTTTTGTAATATATATGTCTTCTATTTTGATGAAATGTCAGCTAGTATGAATATAGAGTCGGCCGAATACGCATTAGAATACACGTATTAGAATATATACGTATATAGACGTGCACGCATGGCTACTGAAAAAAGCAAAAAAAAAAGAAATCCGGGGTCTTTAGCACCGGTTTCAGGCAGCAACCGGTGCTAAAGGCAGGCCCTTTAGCACCGGGTGCAGCCACGACCCGGTGCTAAAGGCCCTGCTACCGGCGCTGCGGGGCAGGCCCTTTAGCACCGGGTCGTGGCTGCACCCGGTGCTAAAGGGCCCCTTTAGCACCGGTTATTCAACCCGGTGCTAAAGGGGTACCCCTTTAGCCTCGGATTAGTTGCACCGGGTGGGAAACCCGGTGCTAAAGGGCTTTCCCACCCGGTGCAGATGTCGATCATTCTGGTAGTGTGAGATCTACTTCGTGGCTCAGATTAGACGTGGCCCCGCGGGACCGGGGCATAGGTATGTGAAATCAACGACTTGTTCGGCTGGTTGGTGGTGGATGGCCAGTGCTGATTTGTACTGGGAGAAAAATACCACTAACTGACTGTTGGCTGGTACGTACAGAGAGAAAAATAGTGCTGATTGACTGCTGAAAAGCCAGCCGAACAGGCTGGGCTCGTGAATCGTGAGAATGAAGAGGTTAATTAAATTGCCAGGCTACATTTAACCTCATGACGGTGTTAGAGTCATCCAAAGACCATCACTCGTATAAATGACAAGAGAAAATTAGCGAGCAAGATTTACGTACATCGACCGCTGTTACTAACTCCTGAGCGAGTTCGATTCAGAGAGCAAGCGCACTGCCTGCAGCAGGACCCGCGCGTGCGTGGTGTGCCAAACGCCCAAACCATGGGGTGGTTGGTTGGGGGCAAAGCCGTAAAGGGTAGATCCAGGGCGTGCCATTGCGCGCACGGTTGGGCCACGCTTGCTATTGCTATGCACGCCGCAGGTTCTGATCAAAAGATTGAAACCTTTAATTTGATGGTGTCACGGTGCACGAGTGCATGCATATTGTCTTCGTTTGCTCGTGCTGTAAGTAGCAGCCTCATATATTATGTTTAATTAGAAGGTAGGCTCGGTGATGTCACCGTAGCGCCCCTTGACTCCAGTCACCGGCCGCGCGACTGACACTGGTCGATCGACACACACGCTGCCCAACGGATGTACGGTACAGCAACAACGATGAGTAACTGCATTTTCGGCCGGGCGATGCGTCACGTAGGCCTACTCTATCATAGTTAGGCCACACGAGGATATTGAATTATTATGTGACCGGAAGAGAGTACTACGTGCGCCGAATTCACGTGCTCCCGGGATTATCTTCTGTAACTGCTTTGGTAGGTTTGAAATATCCGAGCTCAATGGTGTGGTTCCTGGGAGCTCAAAGATTTGGTGTGGAAGGTGGAGAGAAATTCAGAAAAAGATGGTGAATTTAGCGGAGCGGTGAGGTGACCTGGATTCCAGAAACGGTGTCAGATAAAAGGCAAGTGCAAGCGAAGAAAATCAGTCTATTTTTCCCCGCAAAATAAGAAAATCAGTCTATTTTCTAGCGGAAATAGCCGCTGGGCCACCCAGTGGCCCATTTTCGTTTAGCATCGGCCGTGTGTATGGAACGCACACCGCCACTAGCCCACTAGTTAAATAAAGCCATTATAGACACAGAACGTCAGCGCAACCCACATAAGGTTGGGCCGTGAGATTGGAGGTGCAGCAGGACCGGGGCATGACTTTTCTTTGAGAGGTTTGGGCTCGGGGGATCTGGGCTTTGCCGATATCGCGCTTTTCGGCCCGCACCTGCTTATTCGGCGCACAATTAATTACGTGCTCACGTCACGCGGCGTCCTGGTTCCGGTCGCAGGGGGGATTGCTCGATCGATCGGGAAACTGGATAGTTTTTAAAAAAAAATTAAAACAGTCACACTCGTCCCTATGAATACACGTACACAAACCTTATCCCTATAAACACATCTAAAGAACTAAGCATCCGACGATCCGGAGATTTCCAAAGTCAATGTTAGCGCATCGTTGTCGACGGAACGTCACTCACCACTTAAGGCATAGCACCGATAAATCCTGAGAAAATCTCAGAAAAAAGATGCGAGCACTAGGATTTAAACCCTGATAGGTAGCATTTACTTGACCGTCCTATCGTTGGAATTCACGCTAGGTAGCGGCACAAATGATCGTCCCACCTATCCAAGACTAGTAATATAATAAGTTAGGCATACTTAGATGGTGTTCGGATCTATGTGCTAAAGTTTAGCGCTTTAAATAAGTGATAATTAGATGTATTAAACGTAAACTAATTATAAAACTAATTATATAAGTCATGTCTATTTCGCGAGATGAACGTAACAAGCCTAATTTCGCTATAATTAGGCCCTGTTTGGTTCCAAGTGCTAAAATGTTTTGGGACTAAATTTAGTCCCAATAGGGACTAAAGATCCAAACTCTAGGGACTAAAAGAGACTAAAATCATTTAGCACTAGAAGTGCCAAAAGAGGTGCTAATAGGGACTAAAACTAACTATTTTCCACTGGATGCCCCTCCCTCCACCCGCATCGGCCCCACACTCTCTCTTCAGGAAGGGTAGAAATGTCTTTGCGTGTGAAGTTAAAGCTGTTTTAGTCCCTTTTAGTCCTAGGATCAAAACAGTTGTTTTAGTCCCTTAGGAACTAATTTTAGTCTGGCCAATTTTAGTCCCAGGTCTCCAAACACAACCTTAATATATAATTACCATATATTTACTGTAGCATTACATTGTCTAATCATGGTGTAATTAGAATCAATAGATTCGTCTCGTAAATTACTCATTGTTTACGTAATGGATTTTTAAATTAATATATATTTAATACTTCTAATTAACATATTTATATTTGACGTGACGGCGCTAAAATTTAGCGCATGAGAAAAACAGGACCTTAGGATACCCCGAGGGACATCTTTTGTTAAGAAGAAAATTAGGCTAAGCATCTAGCTTCGCTGCGAGACTGGAACAGTGAGATAAGAACAACGGACCAAGCGCAAGCTCGGCTAAGGCGTGCAAGCTCCGTGCATTTGTTTGGAATTTACAATTGAATTAGTGGTTGAGCAACGCACCCACACGTGCGTGCAGCTTGTTAATCAACATCGTTAATGGCGATGATAACAATGATTTGGCGAGTAGGAAAATTGGCAAGGGAGACAGATACTGACCTGGGAATATATCGTTTCTTGGCGTGAAGAAACTCAATTATTCTTATCGTTTCTTGGCGTGAAGAAACTCAAATATTCTCATCCTAAACTTTGAACAAATGGTGAAGATATTTTGTTCGCATACTTAAAGCTTCGCGCGAGTAATTAACTACTACCACTACCACTAGCAATAATAATCTCTCCACATCGCGATATGACAAGATCTGTCCCTGAACTCGCATCGACCGCGGTTGAAACACCATTCACACCAAATCTCGCGGAAAAGATACGTGCAACATTCAGTTGAAATCTTTTCCATTATTAAAAAAGCATTTGGCAGAATGTCTTTTTCTTGACTACAATATCTTTTTACTTGAGTGTAATTGCTTTTCTTATGTGCACAAAAATTCGAACGATGGATATGAAACTAGTAGGTGGAGTATACCTCTATCTCTATTTATCTAATAATAAAGCAACGATTGTTTAGTCTCTCTCTCACAACGCTAACTGGTGGGTTCACATGCCTGTTTATAATAATATTCATTACAGAGATCGAGTATAAATACAATAAGTTATAATTAAATTAAAGCACGAGAGAAAATAAGAAAAAAATCTATATAGAGTTAAATCTCTCGGTATACATCCACGTTTGCTATTAAATTAAAAAAATAGCTACAGTACAACGGGAGCCCCACTCCACTAGCCCAAAAAAATCGAGACAACGCACGAGACGGTCCGTGGTCCCGTACAACGACGTCACTCTAGTAGATCCCCAAAGGCCGAAAATCTCAGCCGTCCGTGCCTTGCCCCACGGCCCGTCGCTCTCTGGTGGTGGGGCAGCCGCGCACGCCACGCGGTTGGTCACGAGGGGGGCACACGCCGACGTGCGCGCTGTTCGGACTCCTCTCCTTCCTCTCTCTCTCTCTCGGTCTCGGTCTCTCCCCGTGTCACGCTTCCCTCGCTCTCGCTCCGCCCCTCCGTCTCCGATCGAATCGAATCGGTTGGGCTCGCTTCGCCCTCGGGGCCTCGTTTTGTCTCGGCTCCCACGAGTAGCGCGGCGAGATTCCTCGCGCGCACGGGCACGACCCACCAGATCGCGCGAGTGGAGGGAGGGAGAGGGCGGAGGGGGCAAACGAGGCGGCATGGGATCGGAGGGACGGAGCTGGAACGGCGCGGCCGCCGGCAGCGGCGAGGAGGAGAAACCGACCACCGCGGCGGTGGCCGCGGGGGCGCCAGCGGACGTGCCCACGTCGGCGGCCTCCGTCGACATCTCGCTGCCGCTCCCGGAGATGACGCCTCGCATCATGCAAGTGCCTCTGCTCCTTCCCCTGTATCCTGATTTGCCTGTGCTCGCGCGTGTGTACGGGGTGGGGTCGTTTCATGCTCATGCGGTGATGCCTCGGTGAGCTCGTGTCATGAGTGAGCGAGGGGCTCCCGCCGCATCGGGGTGTGCTCGTGGCGCGCGCACGAGCTGATGGTGTTTGAGGAAATGCCTCCCGAGTGAGTGGGGTGTGGGAGACAGGGGGGCGCTGATGCTTTTCTGTTTCTCTGATTTGGGGAGTATTATACTTTTTTCCAGAGGTCTCTGCAAGGAAATGGTCAAAGGGTGGTCATCGCTGGACAGCTCGTGCTTCTCCATCGAGACTGTGTCTGGCGGCATCACGAATCTATGTGAGTTCCTCCTCTCCCGACAGTTGCACGGCTTGCAGCACTATCGACATTCCTCACCCTTTCTGGACCTACTGAGTCACTGCATAGTACATTTCCGTTGGGCTGTATCATTCCTGCTGTCATGCTTGCAGCATTAGAAAATAATAAGAACCTGCTGTCTCTGTACCTGCACCTAATTCACCCAAAGGGATGATTAATGTGAACAATGATTCATGTGTACAGCAATATTTACTTTCAATCTGTCATCCATGATGTGTATTCGTTATTATTTACAGTGCTAAAGGTGTCTGAAAAAAAAGATAATGGCAATGAGTTTTCTGTGACTGTTCGTTTGTATGGACCAAATACAGACTTGGTGATCGATCGGAAAAGGGAATTGCAGGTGAGGATCTGAATGGAATGAGACTGTGTCATATTATTTACCTGCATCATACAAAATATTCCACCATGATTCTAGCGTTAGTCCTTCTGTTGTTGTGGTACATATTCAATTTCCTGAATAGAAAATAGCTACCATTTCGTAGTAGCCTCTATTCTATCAAGTTCACAAGTTAAGTACATTTTTCCTGACAAATAAAAGGTCCCAGTGTTCTAGTCTCTTCTTTTTGACTATAGTATTCTTTGCTTCTGTAATATACCAAACAGTAGACTAGTTTTTGGGGGGAATTTTGCCATCTGAAAAATGCATTATAATGGTACTCTTTCTAAGGGTGTCCTGGACTGTACACACAGTATGTTGTAGCCACTTAATTATATCTCATTCTGTGTCTAAAATATTTCCTAATGAATACATATATTACCATCATGGTTAGGCAATACCATATCTCTCAGCTGCAGGGTTCGGGGCTCGGCTACTTGGAATTTTTGAGAACGGAGTAGTTCAGTCATTCATCTATGCTCGAACACTGTCACCTGCAGGTACATATACTTTCATTCTGGATAATGAGGCAGGATCCACATCAACTTAGTGCAATAGTTTCTCTATTCTCTTTGCCATTTTCATTGCAATTTTAAATGCTAGTTAAAAGGAATCGGTGTTTTTCCTCCTGTATGCAGCATTATGCAAAATTTGGTATGTAAATTTGAAGCCTTGAATATTTGGAGAGATTCTGTGAGAATTCTCTGGAAATAAATATGCTGATCCTCATTATTTTGTTTTCCAGACATGAGAGAACCTAAAATAGCAGCTGAAATTGCCAAGGAGCTCCACAGATTCCATCAAGTAGACATTCCGGGGTCTAAAGAACCGCAACTGTGGAATGATGTATTCAAGTTTTTGAAAAAAGGTTGCTGCTGTTTTGAGACTCTGGTGCTTTTATGTCCTGGCATCTCAAACACATCATTCTCTTTGACGAAAGTCTAAGAAGTAACATAAGCAATATTCATGTCCGTATCAAATGCCTCTTGCAGCTTCAGCATTGAAGTTTGAGGATAACAAGAAGCAGAAGGAATATGAAACAATCTCATTCAGAGAAATACAAGATGAAGTTAAAGAACTTAAGGTACCTTGAACCATGTACCTTGTACTATTTTGTGCCTACCCCGCTTAAAGTGATCTTCTTTTCCTTGGCCACAAATGATTTTTTATGTTTGTTGTAATTGCTCCTCCCTGTCACAGTGGTGACAACCATGTAGCATAGTGATGAAGTAAAACACTGGTTATGGTGAGGGGTTTAAGCCCACACAAGGAGTATCAGAGATAGCAGTTCTTCCTGCTATTCTCATTATCTATACCTTCAGATTATATATCAGTGTTTGTATTTTTGCTGCCATGCATATTATACAACTTACAATCCTCCTGTAGGATCTCTCCGACCTTCTGCATGCGCCTGTGGTTTTTGCTCACAATGACTTGCTTTCTGGAAATCTGATGCTCAATGATTTGGAAGGTAAAATCTATTCCTGATATAAGTTTCCCCATTTTTGTTATTCATTTGCAGAACTAAACACGGTGGCTGTGTGCTTATGTTGTTCTTTCCTTTTGACAGGGAAGCTATACTTTATTGATTTTGAGTATGGGTCATACAGCTACCGCGGTTATGACATTGCAAATCATTTCAACGAGTATGCAGGATTTGATTGTGACTACAACATGTAAGTTCTGTCTGTGCCAGTGGAATACTCCAGAGAAAATTATTATTGTCATGTTGTTGATCAGCAGCATTCATTTCCTTGCATCTTTAGGTACCCAGATAAAGATGCCCAATATCACTTCTTCAGGAATTATCTGCAAACTGATAGACCTAGTGAGGTATGTGAAACAAAACCAACTGAAATTTATTTGTTCTACGAATAGTTTTGCCTTTGCTTGTATTTTTATGAAGTAACTATACCTCCTTTGTGCTACATGTGCTTGATATTTAGAATGCTGTTAAGCTGAACATGAATGGATTAGCATTTGTTTCTTCTGGGGGTATGTCAGATGTCTGGCATTCATAGAATGTGTTATATGTGCTTGACATATAGAGTGCTCATAAGCTGAACATGAATTGATTAGCATTTGTTTCTGCTGGGGTATGTCGGATGTTGGGCTTTCATAGAAAGGCCAAAAGATTCAAAGATGTTGAGTTTTTTCCCCCAAGGTTATAATAACATTAGGATTTTTCTGTTCTGATGTAATTACACTGGAAGCATATGCTCAGTTCTCTGTATCTCTTTTTTCAACTGAAAGGTGCAGGCACAAGATCTGGAAGCACTTTATGTGGAAACAAACACTTTCAGATTAGCGTCACACATTTACTGGGCGTTATGGGCCCTTATTCAGGTGAGCAGCGCTCTTAATTCTGCATCCACGCCTTTTTTTTTCCCTCTCCTTTTGGATCACCTAGGTTTTGACTCCCATGTAAGAGATGCTAAATGACGAAACTTTGTGATTGACACCCGAATGCAGGCAAATGTGTCCCCAATCGATTTCGACTATCTTGGGTACTTCTTCCTACGGTACGGCGAGTACAAGAAACAGAGGGAATCCTGCTTCTCCTTGGCACAAGGCTTCCTCTCTGAGGTGAGAAATGGCTAGAGCCTGATAATCTGTTCGCGAGTCAATACTGTCGTCCGCCTGCCTACTGACGGTGGGCACGCGTTGTAATCCTCGGCTGCTGCTCGGAAACTCTATTATTATGGTGGCGGCGGCAGCCTTTCGTTGTTGTATCTGATGTTAGATTCGCCATGGCCTTATAGGAAGTCGCACCATCGGTGGTCATCAGAAAACATGCACTTCTGTTTGTAATAAACAAGGTTCTGCTCCGTGCAATTTGTTGTGCACAAAAGCAAAAGCTATCCATGTAAAGCCTTGGATACATTCTGTCTAGCAAACATCTACCTCGGCTCTCAAATATATGTCGTTTAGAATAGGTTCAAAATGAACTAATTTGTCTGTATTAAACGTCATATATTTAAGGAAGTCATATATTTAAAAACGGAGAAAGCTTAAATGAGTCGTTCCATGGAATACACGCTAATATAATCCAAAAGCACCAAAATTTTTTCACGAGTTCCTATTTCCTAAGTTGAGATGTGCTAAGGGAATGTTGCCTAAGTTAGACGAACTCAACTAAGGTCAATAAGTTAGACCGGGAGAGAACATATCGACAGAGTAGCACTAGCATATAGCAATAGTTATCGGCTATAGGGCCTACAGCGTTGAAGACTCTGCCTAGGAAGTTAACTGATCGAGTGCTACGATAATGAACAGAAACAGGTGAACAGTGATACGCAGGGTTTCCCTCTCAACCCGATGACCGCTAAGTTGCAGTCGCTACTACGACTGCACCGGATCCGTGTCCTGCGCCGCCGGTAGGTAGCAGTGTCAGTTCAAGTAATGGGTCAGGAGGCTCCTCGATTGTTGGGTAAATCCAATAAGGTTTGGGCACTGGCCATCTGTCATTCAACAAATGATACTTCAGAAAGATGAGAAGACATATTCAGGTGAAACATTTTCAACAAAATATTCTTAAATTTGCATTACATACCTGCTTGGACTGTGCTTGACAGTATTTTCAGCAGCTATGATCCTATGAAACACAAAAAAAACTTACAGATCTATATATGATAATTAAATTAGAATAGTAAGAGAAGTGAGCGCGGACAATGGCAAGCAGTTAGTTATGCATCGAAGAAGGTACCCTCTTGTCTCAAATCGCCTGAGGCATTCAAGGATATCATTTCTAGGAATAAATGGAGTTTCTTCCTTGTCATAAAAGTTCATGCCGATGAAATTACCACTGAAATCAACAAGGGCCCCTCCAATCCCAGCCTAGCAAAAATTGTGACAGTGAAAATGGGCAGAACTGCAAAACATATTCTCGGATTCCTAGCAGAAGTACTTCAGTATGCAGTGACAGATTAACTATCCTAATGCGGCTATTTATGTCGTGACAGCTACAGGAATTGAATAGTGTATTAGTGTACCTTGGTGATTATACAAGTGGAGACCATAAGTTTGTCGCAATCAAGATTGCTTTTTTTGTCAGTAATTATTCCACGTGTGGCTGTTAATCTGCCACTACTGAAAATACGCCCTACAGCTACCACCTCACTGGCAGTCTCAATTTCCATTGGATGATGGAGATTTGCTGCACGAAAATCATGGAAGATCATGTTGTTGACAACAGCAATGTTTAATTCTAAATTACAGTACACCAGCGTCCCTTTGACGAATTGTCCATTTGGAAGGCGCACTTCAATCTGCAAAGATAAAGAGTTTGGTCAGTGTGTTAAACAAACATGCAGGAGTAGTACAAAATGAATGCAAATCTACCTGCAAGTTATCAACAATTGTGTTTTCATCGTCAGAAGACCTGACCAAACTTGCTGATGTCAGCACACTCGTATGCAGATCATATTCTACAAGTATGCCGGAGCATGCAAAACACCTTGTTTTCCCTATTACATATCATATTTCCTGTTATTATTTCAGTGATGACCGATGTAGAAACCAAATGATCAAAATACAATATAGTTACCATTGAATGAAGCAAGTGAGACAACATTCTGAGATAATTTTGAAGCAAGTTCCAGACTGAGTTCATTCAGGAAATCTCCACTGGAGCCATCCACTTTGCAGAATTTCTCACCAAAAGAATGAATCAAGTGCATACCGGCTGATTGAAGAAACACAGTGAGAGGTTTGCATAGCTGGCGAAAGCACGAAAACAGGGAGAGTTGGCAAAATTGATAGTTGTGACTCACCACATATAGTAGTTGGCAATGGATAATTACAGGAGCGTAGACGATCATGCATCTGATCAACGAGTTCTATGGCAGGTCAATAGCACTTAATCAGTAATAGAAATAACAGAAATATTGTTATATCTGGATGTCAACTACAATCAATAAAGCTAACGCCAATTGATACTGGTAGAAATTATGCACAACAGATATCGTAAGAGATTCTTGGCATCAACATACATATAATTCATGATTTAAAAATTTATCAGCCATACAAGATTCACCTTTTGAAAATCCACAATATGGGGAAGCATCTAGATTACTATTTGTGCTTCTCCTTTTCCTGCCTATAATAGAAAATATGAGTGAAAGGGAATAGCGTACTGAAACAAATAAACAAAAAGCAAGCTCTGTGTAAGAGATCCCTATGCAGTAACACCCAAAAATATTGAATTTTTGGCCCTAGGATCACTCCATTTATCATAGTTTCAATGTTTCAAAAAATGTATGCAAACTATTAAGAAAGCGTCAAGATACATGGCAGTGCATGTTTTCAATCAAAAAATCAAATTTAAATTGGTGTAACACACATATCAATGTAACTCAATGGGATCAATATGTATTCTGCCACCAGGGGCACACCTGCCTTTCTCAAACAAGGAGAGCCAAGTAGCAGTGAGTTGACAATGGTGAAGCCGTCCTTACACTACAGTGAGGATCCTAATACAATGATCACTAATAATAAGTAGTATGATACAATTCTTAATTAAGATGATTTTTTTCTTACTTGTGTAGCCATCTCCTCCTTTGTTTTCATCCCTGCAGTGCAACATAGTATATTTGTTATAAATAGCTGTAGAGAAGTGTTACCTAAAAGGCGGGATTCACATGGACATAGCCCCTAAGTATCACATAAATAAAAGTCTAGGGATCTCATAAATGAGAGTATGTCCATACTAGTTTGAACCAAAGTTACATCTTATTTATTTAGACCAATATATCAGTTAACTTTGAAACAAGAGTTCTAATATCAGTGCATTGGATCAAAGGGGTAGCACACAAAATTCATATTAAGGAACAAACATAAACAAAAACACGAAACAACTGCAAATGACCCAAAAAAAGAAAACAAACAGAAGAGCCATACAGCCCACACAAGCTATGCAACTGCAAATGCTAAAATTATGCCTTATTATTTACTTTCCTGTATAACTTAACAAGTTGAGCTGAGACTGAGACTTCAATGCATAAGTTCTCCCTTTCTCATATTACAAGCATAATATGGTCGAACAGAACACGATGGAAAGACAACCTCAACCTGCCTTCTCTACCTGCTCACTGTTTTACACATTTAGTTTTAATGAAACTAATAAGACTTATGCCAGATTACTGGGCAGCAAACTCAAAAGGTCTGCAAGCATGCATAGATAAGCCAGTGGAGAATCTATTGTACATAAATAATAGAAGGCATACTGGAACATCCCAAAACTCCTCAAGCATTTGAGAATTATACTCCTTGGAAGGAATGGTGTTTATTCCACACCATAAAAGTTCATGCCGTGAAAGTACCCATCGACATCAATAAGGGGGCCTCCAATCCCAGCCTAGCAAATAAATAATTAAAGTGACAATTAACACTGGAAGAGAAAACATTATCAACGTCTTTCGGAACTTAAGTAAACGCAATGGAAGATGCAACCATTTATTAGCATACAAATAAAACTATACCTTACTGATTTTACATGTGGAGATTGAGATCTCTTCCTGATCAAATATGCTTATTGCATCCTTCAGTAACCCGCTTGTGGCCATTAATTTTCTAGAGCTGAAAATACGACCCACAGCCAGCACCTTGCTACATGACTCCAGTTGCACTTGATGGTCAAGACGTGCCACATGAAGAGGGGGGGTTTTGATGTTGACAAGAAGAAGATTGTAATCCAAATCATAGTCCCCACGACACCCGTTGATATACTGTTGGTACTTGTAGCGCACTCTGATCTGAAATGATAAAGTCAGCATGACTGGTATTGTAAATAAACAAGAGGAATAAAACATGACTAGCTGCACCAACCGTCAAGTCATCTTCAATCCTACTTTCATCATGAGAAGATCGCAACAAACTTGCTGAAGTCAGCAAGGTTGTGATGAGTGGTTCACATCGTATAACTATGCCTGAGCATGCGCATAGCATCACATCTCCTACACATGATCACTGATCAAATAAGATATGGAAACTAATGAGCAGACTCTATACCGTTGAATGAAGCAATGGAGAAAACACTCTCAGACAAATTTGCAGCAACTCCTTTGCTGAGTTCACTCCAGAAACCTTGGCCAGAATCATTTGAATCACCAAATTGCTCTTCAAAAGGATCGACCGAATCTGTATGCGCTGATCAAAGAAATATGATACAGAACAATTTTGAAGATGTGAAAGAACTGAATTCATGTGAACAAAGGAACAATTGAAAGCAATGACTTAATTGTCATTCATGTTGTGAATTTTTTTTGCTTCTTACTTTCTCCTTCACAACAAATCTTCTTGCTTAAATTTCAACATCTTTCCAACCTGCAGCATAAGAACAATAAGCAAATGTCACATTCACAACAAAGATGTGAAAGGTCGTAAAGAATGCGACACCAACCAACCCAAAGGCAAACGCAAGGTCCTGGAGCCTAACTTCTATTGTAATAACAACTAGTGTTATTCTCATGGAAGAACAGATATTCTACCCAAAGTTGACACAAGGTAGTCTATAACTGCGTGTGAACCATCACGATCCTTTCCTAACAAGGACAATAATCGATCCAAATTTTGGCCCAGATAAACCGTAAAAGATACATTACCCACTGGCAGGTAGTTGACAGTAGTGAAATCCCAGACCAAGTCCAAATTTCAACCAAATTTCTCAACGGGTTTCAGCATAAAAAACATAATACGTACTACCACCTAAATTAAATTTGAAAAGGACAAATAGACCTAAATCAACTGAGATCAATCGATTTTGCGCGGGCTGAAGAACCACCATAGAGCAAATTAATCTGCTACCAACTGCCGGGAAAGACGCAAGAGTTGAATCCACCAGAAGCTGAAAGATCTATGCAAAACTAGGCAGAATTTGAGGGCGATCCGTCCGTGGAAATTAGGGTTCTTCTCTACTCTCTATCTCTACTCCTAAAAAGCGTAATTGGGAGAAAAAAAATTCGTGAAGCTGGCCCCTCCCGCGAAACCTCGTCCCTCCGTTCCCGTTTTCCTCTCCCCACCCCCCATGATCCCCACTCCTCCACGTTCATTCGACGCGCAGATCCCAGCCGATGCGCAGAAGCTCCCTCTCTCAATCAGCACCTGCCTCGCCCCATGAATCCAAACCCGTTCTCCCTCCCCAATAAGTACTTCTCTCCTCTCCATCAACCCCTCTCTGTCCGCACGCAAGAAGAGGGGTAGCACCTGGACGGCGGCACCCCGCTCGGCGGCGGTGTTACCCCGGTGAAGACGTCCCTCGATCGGCTCCAGGATCGGCACCGCGGGCAGCGGAAGCGGGGTTGCGCGTTTAGCCTCGGCCGGTTACAGGACCTCGTGCTCGCTTACTCCGGCATGGGCTGGGTTGCGGAGGCGTTACAGATCGAGATCATGCTGGTCTCCTTCGTGGGCCAATGGTGGAGGCAGAGGACGGGGTGTGTCAAGGCCTCGTAAAATCATAAGTAGCATTGTCTTCGTCGAGATACTCATCACCTGCATTGTATGTATTGTGGATGTTCATTGGTCTGATTGAGTCCTAGGGTGTCCATGCATGCTATGCATGTGTCTTGGCTAACAAAAGGTGACTTGATAAGATTGCTATATTCACCCGATGCTTGTTAAAATAGCAAACTAGCCTCTTTTATGCTGCATTCCATGTATTCATTGGTATTAGCAATACTATATTGTAGCAAGATTATTGATGCAATACTACTGAATTGTTCCATCAAAATTTCTTTCGGTGTTTCTTCTGTAGCACTTCTACTTGGCATTGGCAACTAAAAGATGATAGTGTAGAAAGTTTCAACCACACTGTCCATTGGTGCATGCTTGGTGATTTATGTTTGTCATATTTTCAACATCACATATTCCCTTATAACACAACCCCAATATTTGGAAACAACGATCATATTAAGGAACTTGTACGGCATCCACACCTTTATTAAGAAGACTTACCTGTGATAGTGAGTCTTTTTTCTCCTTTTTGGTGGGTGAAGATATTGTAATGGTTTCTCTTTCGGTTAAGAAAGTTGCAATTGTCGTGCATAGCAAAGAACGGGCACTATTTTAGTCTCACAAATGGAAATTTATGAATTGTTATAGTATATTCTTGTATTTGGTGGTGTTGAAAAAATTGTACTCGAAGTTTGAGTTCAAGGTATATATTTGTCTATAAAAATACGTATTTGTATACATTACGTATACAACTTTTTGCCCGTAGCAAAGCGGGCATTTAACTGGTTACCAGCAAAACGAGGATAGACGGGAGCGAATATGTATGGACGGATGGGCCAACGGCCATGTAAGCGTGCTTTGCATGCGTGTGAGTTGCCGAGCGCGTGAGAGCTCAACTTTGAAAGCTACTTGCCTAAAAAAACGTAATTTGGTCCACGAAGAGCTGCAACAAAAAGCTAAGCACACTTGTTATGTGCCAATCTTCATCTTTATCTTCGCGATCAAACCAAATCATTTCATAGTATCATAGGATATATCAAAGATTTGATGATTGCTCACCGCACATGCCAGGCGGTGTTACAGCCCCTACGGTAGCCGGCTATCAGGTGGAGAAGCTGCATCTCAACTGCCGATGGGGGATTATGTTCTCAACTGCCTCGCCTCCGGTGACCCAGCTCCGCCCAGCCCGCTCCGGCGTGGATCCGGTGGTCTAGGCCGCCCCTTTCCCCGGTGCCGGCGTGGGTGACCGGTGTGGTGGAAGGGGCCCCAGATCTGGGGAGGCGGGAGGCTCCCTGGCGGCACCCGTGGGGGTTGGCGCTGCCGTGGAGGTGGCGGCGTCGACGGCTTCGTCCTCCACGGTGGGCTGCTGTGTCCTGCGTGGGTTCGCGTCGCCGGCCGGGTGGGCGGCCTCCTGCAGCGGCCGTTTCGCCGCCGGCTGTGCTCCGCCTTCCCTGCTTGCCTCGCCACTGGCCTTGCGCCTTCCGCCGGCAGTGGAAGGAGGAAGGGGAGCTCGGCCATGCCTCAGACATCATTGGCGGTCAGGCCCCAGGTGAAGCTGTCCCAGCGTCGTCCCCGGTACACAGTAGCCCCGGTACTGCAGGGTCCATGGTTGATGTTCCAATTGGAGTCGCCTGGTTTTACCCCATTGGAGGGGGTGACTCCGGGTTTAGGCGCTCGTGAGTCGCTTGGGTCCACCGCAATTGAGGTGGTGTGATTCCGAATCGATAGAGAGCTAATGTCCCCTAATTTCACTGAAATTGGTGGCGGTTTCGGTTCTTATGGGTTCTTGTTGGAAAGCGCCAGTGGTTGCTTCGTGTGGGTGTCTCATCGCGGCTTTCAAGTTGGGGCAGGTTCTTCCGATTTCGGTTGGTGTCCCGCGAGCGTAAGCTTCGGTCCGGCGGGCTGGATCGGGCAACGGATTTCCCTGTTGGGGGCGTTGCTTGGCGGGCACCCTGTTTGGTGGTTGTAGTGGTCTCCTAGGTGAAAACTAAATGTTGGCGTCAGTTGATGCCTTTGTCTTTTTGAAGACGTTGTTTTTGGAGGCTTCCTTCTTCCTTGATGTTGAGGTGTTGGTCCCTCCGGTGATCCAAACTTGCAAGCCCTTCTAGGATGCATGGCGTGCTAGGTGGTCTTCTTGAGTAGCTTTAAGTTGTCTCTGGCTTTTCGCCTAATAGATCCTATTTTGGAGTTGTAAGTGTCTTGGTGTTGTCAATGGACGCGTGCGTTATTGTAAATTGATAATCTCAGTATCTGATTTTGTTTTATCTATAAAGCTGGCTATGACCTTTGGTCATTATGTCCCAAATTAGCCTCTAATAAACCGTATATTTTCGCCGGTGGACGTGGGCCGGATTCGTAGGTATTTCTGGCTTGGATGGTAACAGAGGTTCTTTGGCCCAGTGGAGCCAACGATTTCGTGGGCTGGGACAGGGGCATGCAAATCACGTTGCTTTTCACTATAGATGGCCAACGGGCGGCTCGGCCCGGGCACGGCTCGGCCCAGCCCACCGAGGCATGGGCACAGCTCGGCCCGCCACCCGGTCGTGCCGTGCCGGCCCGGCCCACGGGCCGATGCTTCGGCCCAAGCCCGGCCCACACATTGTTTAGCCGTGCCGGGCCGGCCCGTTGGCCCGTCGTGCCTATGAAGGCCCATCGTGCCCATTCTAGCCCGGTTCAGCTAAAAAAAATCATCATCAAACTAAATTTTTGAAGACAAAAAATTATCGATATTGCACAAACAAACATATAAACATATATATGAAAAGATATTGAACATATAAACATACATATTAAGCTATATTTTAACATACAAACACATATACAAAATGCAATTAAACGTGCTGAAACGTGCTTAAGCGTGCCTAAACGTGCTTTCCATCGTGCCTCATCGGGCCAACCCTTAATCGTGCCGTGCACGTGCCGGCCCATGGGCTGGCGCAGTGGCCCAGGCCCGGCCCAAAGGATATGCCGGGCCGGGCCAGGCCCGTCTAACATCGTGCCGGGCCAGGCCGGGACCGGGCCCAAATTCCGTGCCATAGGCCGGCCCATGGGCCGCGGGCCAGACGGCCATCTATGCTTTTCACCTGCAATTCCCTCTAGTATCTAGCCCGTGTCAATACAGCAATGCCTCTGAATTAACACAAGCGCACCGCGAAATTTAAATGCTCCTGCGGCGGCGGAGAACATCAGCACTTAACAACCTCAAACTAGAGACAACAAAATCTGATTGCTGGACGATGCCACTTATCACCGCGCCCTATCCGTAACAGAGGACTTCTACAACAAAAAAATGGTTCAATCCCCACATAAAACATGAACATTTTCCTGCATTCTGAGCCGGGCTTGTTCACTAGTCCCGTACGTGTAGTCCGACATGCACCCAACTCCCACGCGCAGTACCAAGCACGGAGGGAGGCCAGCGGCCAGCCAGTGAGCAACACCCTGGCTCGAACCACCTGGACGCCGAGCAATCAAGGCTTCCCCATGGCGCGTCACGGCTCGTTGCCGCGCAGGCCTCCTCATCCGGAGATGCCAACTGCCCGCGTCATGGGGAACCGGTGCGCCTCCAGGCTCGCGCGGTCGAACGGGACGTCCACGAGGGAGCAGCCAGACCACCCCTTGCTCACGGGCTTCCCGCCCCCGCGCGGGCTCGGCGCCGGGAAAGGCTGCTGGTCGCCGCCGCCGCTCCTGCCGCCCTTCCTCACGAAGCTCAGCAGCTTCTTGAGCCCCTTGGACATGGACAGGTCCCTGTGCGAGTCGCCGGCGCTGGCGGCGGCCGAGAACATCGCCGCCGGCCTCTCCGGGCTGCCCCACCGCTTCCTCGCCCTCGCTTGCGCCTGCGCCTGCGGCGAGGCCAGTGGCGCCGCCTCTAACGGCAGCTCGGACAAGGACCGGCCGTGGCGCGAGCTCGGCGCCTGGGCGTGCGCGGGCTCCTGCGGCTGCGGCAGCTGCAGCGGCCTGGGCGTGCTGGCCACGTCGATGGCCGGGAGGTCGTGCACCCGCTGCGTGCGCAGCCTGGCGGGAGTCGCCGCGCCGGCGCCGCCCGTGCCCGTGCCGCGCTTCAGGAACGGCCGCGGCGTGGCGCACTCGCCGAGCTCGGGGAGCGCGCCCAGGCTGCTCCGCCTCTGGTGGTGCGACGGCCTCGCCGGGCTGCCCGCGGCGCCGCCGCCGCCGCTCACGGTCCTGCTCCTCGGTAGCGCCGCCGCTGCATCCCTCCTCGGGGTGCTCGGGATGGACACCGCTGCCGCAGGCGTCCTCTTCGCCAGCGCGACGGCGAGCCGCGGCGTTGCGCCCGCCGCCTCCTGCGCGGCGTCCCGAGCCGCGCACCGGAGCGCGCTCGGGCTCAGCGGCATGGGTCGCCCCGCGGCGCGCGTGGCCCGAGCATGCTGAGCAGCCTTCGCCGTCTGCTGCTGCTCGACCGATGCGGCTGCCACGCGCCTGGCATCGCGGCGGCGCATGTAGGCGTCGTACTGCCTCCCGCGGCGGGTGCTGCCCCCCGGCGCCGTCCCGGCGTCGCAGCCGAGCACGCCGGCCTCCTCCTCGCCGCGCGCTTGTACGCCGCGAGCGGCGCGCACGAGCTTGTACGCCGCGAGCTGCACCTCCAGCTCGTGCAGCTTCGCCCACAGCGCGTCGTGTACGTGGTGGTGGCTCGCCATCCTTCCTCTCCCAAGTCTCCAAAGTCCAAACCCGTGCCTGCCACCAAGCGGCTGCCGCCGCGACCGCGGAGGCCGCTATATATGCCTACGCACCCGCGCGATCAATTCGGCGCCGTCGAGGCGTGACCGTGTCGGGGCAGCGGTCGCGCGGGGGCGGGCTCAATTACTCCAGGCTCGCCGCGCGGCGCGAGGGCTCTCTGGTGTCTTGGACGCTGGTGCCTTGGTGGGGGTTTTGATTTGGTCGCGGCTGATGGCGGGACGCGGGAGTAGGCTGGTAAGATTTGCTTGACCGGTGATGGCAACGGCGGCGGCGTACGTGCCGGGGCAGCGTCGACCTGGCCAAGTTCAGGCATCTCCAGAAAATCACAGATTCACAGGCGTGGTCAGAAAAGTTATGCTGATCGGGCCTATCAGGCTATCCCGACTGTTGTCATTTTTTTTATCGTGGGAAGGATGTACTCTTGTTTCGAGATATGCGGAGGCTGCAGAGCATTGTCGATTGCTTCTAGAATATGAAGGTCGCATGTGAAACGGTCCCGCAGGATGGCTTTTCGAGACTCCGACTTTAGAAGCTGGGTCGTCAGAATTGACGGACGATAATTGACTCAGGTTCGGTACAGTGCTACAAGTCTAGAACAAAACGCATCTCCTCTGTTGGACCTCGTCTTCCAGTTCCAGCCATCGCAATTCGCAACAAGGATTCCATTCGATATATTCTTTACCGCACGAGGCGCCATGACGCATTCTTTGCCATTCCATATGACCATTTATCTTGGCACCAGAGCCCCTTTCACCAACCCTCGTATCATTATCCACCACTTCAGCCTTCACCAACCGTGCACGCCTGTTGACTACAAAACCCCATGTGTCCCTGCAAAATGAAAGCGTTAATGTTGTTGTCGATGGCCACCTTGGTGGAAAACGCTGACCGCCAGGACGAGCACCTGAAAGCATGCGAACGCTACGAGCTGACAACTGGTCAGCTCACCTACCCGCCAAGCAGCACAGCAGCACAGTTCTATCTCAAGTCTAAGCAACTCATCTTATTTTCCGTAGCATTTGCACCAAATTGCAGTTCAAAAGCTTACGCCAATTCCAAACAAGATCAAATGAACGATAAGGTCCGGCCTAACCATCAAAATTTCTATCTTGCACGTGCGGTAGTATCTGCTTCAGATTAGGAGCAAAGAACAGCCATCACGTCGGATGCCCTGAGCACGATGTACTCGCCCTCCACGCCCTTGAACTCGCTTCCGGCATACTTGGTGTACATCACGTTGCTTCCAGGAGTGATCGACAGAGGTGTCCTGCCGCCGTCCTCACCCAATGGCCCGGGGCCAACGGCTACCACCTGTGGCATATTAGAGACGTATAAGAATGCAAGGACTGAACCAATCAAATGGAGAACCCACTGGGAGCATGTGCAGGATGCAGAAGGATGTGATATACTTTTGTATGATTCAACTTTCCCGCATGTGGTGAGGTGGTCAATGTTTTGTTACTCTTAGGCAGCTGCACCTTCCACACTGAAGGCTGTAGGTTGGACTTTGTTTTTTTCCCTCCAAAAAGCTGGCTACCGAATACCAATAGTATTTAGTTTAGTTATTTTTTTTAGTAGTTACATACTAGTTACCGTCTGCAAACCTTTGTGCCAAACCACAAAAGCAGAAGATAAAGTAAAGAGATTAATTACTGGTCAAACATTGCATCGTAAAAGCTCACTGCCAATTGAACTCTGTTTTTACTATTTAGTCATTTTAGTAGTTTGCCGTCTTCAAACTTTTATGACAGACCACAAAAGCAGAAGATACGCCCTCCGTCCCAAGATATAAGGCACGGTCAAACTTGGCACAGTCTCCCATACTAACGTTTGATTCTTAATATCTCTAATACTATAATGATTCTAGCAACAAAATCATAGTTATATAAAAGTACTTTTTAATACAAATCTAATGGTATTATTTTTGTTAGATAAAGTTTTTATTATGGAAGATTAACTATAGGTCAAAACTTTTAAAGTTTGAATCTTGAATTACGTGCACGCCTTATATTGTGGGACAGAGGGAGTAACTAAAGAGTATTAATTACTGGCCAAATATTGCAGCATTTCTTCGACACAGTTCTGCTCTCTTCCCCTTCCCTTACAATGATAAGAACGGTTAGATTGTTTATTCACCCTTTGTAGTTACTACACTAGTGGTGCTCACCACCAAAATTCAATGAAGACCCAGAACAAAATAATTATTTGAAATGAAGCATCTGTTAGGTACAGCTAATGTGTTCATAATTTGGATATAGAAGCATTCATAATCAGCAGAAAATCAAATAAATTATGGTAGATGCTGCTTAATACGTTAGTACTCCTTCCATTCTGAAAAAACTGACGTTTAGGACAGCGACACGGTCTCCAAAACATAACTTTGACCTCTTGTTATTATAAAAATATTTATCAAAGAGTGATATATGTATACTTTTATGAAAGTATTTTTCAAGACAAATCTATTCATATAGTTTTCACATTTGCAAACTCAACAACTTAAAAGTTATTGATGATTTATATTCCCAATGTTTGACCCAAACCTTGTCCTAAACGTCAGTTTTTTTGGAATGGAGGGAGTATATGCTGAACTGAAATACTCACTGTTCCAACAGAAGGCTTCTCTTTAGATGCCTGAGTCAATAGCAAGCCACCAGCAGTTTGTTCTTCAGCTTGAGCAACCTGGTATGAAAGGAGCATAAAAAAAATCAGAAAATAGAATCACAGTTCACATTCAAACTGTACAGAGCATAGCTGCTTCTTAGCATGCACTAAAATGCAGATTTCCTCTTGGCCAGATGGAATATAAGTGTCTTTGGACGGCATCCATACTTTACCACACTTGCTTGACAAACTTTACCTAAGGTGTGGCGAACAATTTGTTAGCCACACCTTAGGCAAAGTCTGGCCAAGAGATGAGTCTATGTCTATGACGCGGAGGTCATATGGTTGAAAAAGTGTGGCAAGACAACTGTGGCTAGAAACCAAACACTGTCCTAAGAAGTTGTGGAGTGCCTAACTTGTTGCATAGCAAATTGTGGCCACGATCCAAACATGAAGTCATTGTCTGATTTGAATCCTTGAAGAATAAACCACGATGGGGCGTAACATGCATTGTTAAATCTTTAAAGGAGAAAGTATCACTGCAGAGGCTGGGGTAGCATAGCATTATTCCATTATCTAAGAAGAAGAAGAAAGTGTCACAGAACCACTGCCGCAGTGCACACATATGAGATGGATTGTCTTAGGCTGGAGTGCTGGACATGGTGCAAATTTAAGACAAGTGCCAAAAAAGATTGTCTCAACGGGGCAGTGGTGGATTGAGCCAAGTTAAGGTTCCTGGAGATTATGAAAAACACAAAATGGAGTTTCTCAAGCAAGCTTTGCTTCTATTGTCTGTCTGTCGGACAGAGCATCCGACGAAGGCACCATACAGCTTTTGTGACTTTTGTCCAATGTCTAACTTTCTCGCTCTGTTCTTAGTGGATGAATACTTTGTATTCTATGGTTTATTCTGCTGAAAATGGGGCAAATACAATTCTCTAAACTTGGTGTAAGTTGTTAGCGCAGATGTTGCCTTTCATACATGGCGTATACAACTTGTGTGTGAAGTTACCAAAGAAATTGTGGCGTAAGACAAGATAGCATTGCGGCAAAAATAGCATGAGCAGAATAGGAGTACAGCAACCAATGAATCTGGATAGTGTCACCATATTAATTATCTTAGCAAACATACCTTAATCAGAATACGATCATTCAGTGGCTTCAGATCTTTCACATCATCACCATCGAGAATACCAATGATGTCATCCTCTTTCAAAATGAGATGGGCCTCATCATTGAATTCCAATTCTGTGCCCGCGTATTTTGAGTAGACAACTTGAGCACCAATCTGTACCAGATTATAACCATCACCGTCAAATTACTCAATTCATCAACATAGGACAGTACATCAAACATGTTACTGGTGATGAGGCCAAGAGGCAAATCGTCTTCAAGAACAAAAAGTTCGATCCTTGGAGAAGATTGGATACAGCAAAACAATCTCCCAGCATACAAGACATACAGCTACTTTATTATCCTTTTACAATGGATGGAAATGCAGCAGTAATTAACATTTAGGTAATTAATTATCTTTCATTTTGGATTCTGCTATTTGTAAATGTTCAAATACACACATATGGGATTACAGACATGTCTGTATACACAAAGTAAACTTAGTTGTGCAGAAATACTTACCGGAACACTTATTTCAATGCTGTTACTTCCAAAACTTCTACCCTCTCCAACGGCAACAACTTCCCCTCCTTGTGGTCTTGTCTGAACTGATACTGGAAGTAAAATCCCTCCATCACTTTTAGCCTCGGAGGTCTTGACCTTCACAAGTACTCTGTCTCCTAATGGTTTTATGGAAGTGTACTGCAAATTGCACGCATGTATATGAACACAATTGTGTACATAAAAAGACAAGAATCGCACAATATATTCTAAGAACTTAAATTGGTCACAAGTGGACACTAGGCAACAAGTTTGCACGCGAAAGACTTGACTGCGTAGGTGTTCCTAACTAAAACAATATACCTCACTAGTCATGCCTAAATAGAGTTCAAGTGCCACGAAACATAATAGCAGTATTTTGAGCAGTTGCCTAGGATTTACATCGACACGCTGACCAAGCTAGTCACCAGGTGTACAGGGAAGGTTGGTCATGAGTATTTGGAAAACCAGACGATTGCGGTTCACTTTAATTGAACCTTGGATGCTTGAATTTTCTACCCTGAAATGGCTGGTATCAGGCACTAATCCTATTGAAACATCAATCAAACTCTCCATACCATTAACTGTAATGCTATCAAACCTCATAAGGAGATTGTAAAGGCGGAAGTCCCAAGTTTACATCGATGATATACAGCCGGCTCCATTCTCCTGACAATTGGAGAGAAAACACTGATCCTCCCTTTTTTTCCAGAGGATTGCTCCTCGATTCAGCACTATGATTTGTGCTCTAAGACTATCTTTGCTTTCAAACAGAAGGTTCCCTTGCCTTGGTGAATGGCAACTAATTAGTACAATCTTTGCTCGCCAAAGGAAGCTCAGTCTTCCTGGCAATCTCCTAAACCACGACTATAAGCTTTGCTTTAGCATAGCATTCATCCCCTTAGATTAAATTGAGATTTCTCAGGCGAGCGAGCCCCACAGAACCAAACACAGCCCACGAAATGCATCCCGCAACCCTACAGAACACCAACACGAGCGGCGGCAGCGCAGCACGGACCGATAGCACTCCAGCGCTTCGTTTTTTACCTTGGGCGACACGACCGTGGCGGCCCTCACAACGAGCCCCCGGGCCCTCCGCCCCGTCGGCGCGGCAATCGACGGCGTCGGCAGGCGGAGCCCGCCCAGCGCGGCCGGCTTCGCGGCCACCGCCACCCGCGGCCCAGTCAGGTGCACCGACGCCATGGCTGCTTCGAGTCGAGGGCGAGGGAATGGAGAAGGCACGGAGAGACGGGGATTGGGCTTAGGATAAGGAGGTGTTGAGCTGTTATCTGCAACTGCAAGCGCTCACTGTGGTTGTGTTGCTGCGGAGCTTGTTGGACTGTTGGCGTTTAGGGGGAGGAAGCCGCCGGATTGTTCTAGAAGATGGGATGGATCTGAGTATCTGACGGTCGCCAAGATTCGGGAACCCTACCTACGGTTGCAGCGAGTGGCCTGGCCGTCCTGGCTGGCTGACAAGTAGGCCTCTCACTGATTTGGCCTCGCCCAACGTTTTTTTTTTTGGAATCAGAGAGTTTGATCAATGATACCTGGCATCGACCGATCGAGGATCATCACGACCAGATTGGTAAAACTACTTCAGTTTACAAGAGTACAAATTCACAATCACTCGGAAAATGTTTTCTTAAAAAAACAAGCACTCAAAACCCTGTCCAACAGGTAGAGCAGTTTGTGTACATAGACAATTCGCCGCCCCTTGAGCCAATGAGATGAGCTGACTCGCGTGACAAACACAATTCACAAGCTATCCTCCGTGCAGTATAGCTTCACTGAGGTATTACTATTCACAATTCACCAGCTACAGTATCATCTAGCATCTCCACGGATCTTTCTAACAGACCCTGCACCGTCCACCGTGCATCCAGGATTCCGCATCAGAAATCGGAGGAATCAGTCAGGGAAACCTCCCATACCGGAATTGTGACTTCCCGTTCCTATGATCTCCAACAGCAAATTGTATTCACTGCAACTGGAGTGGTGAATTCCACTACTCGTTTAACAACTGGGCAAGCATAGCATCTGCGCTCTCAGGACCATCATTGTTCACGCTAGGGATTATGTTCTCCGGTGATATGAGCTTCACAAATTCTTGCAGTTCCGTGAAGCTGCTGTGTTCGCTATACGGAACTTCATATCTGTAGAGACAACAAAATGGCCAGTGAAACTTGTAATCTGCTCGTCTAGATAAATATTGTCTAAAAGGATACAGAAACTGTTGGTAAACATAAGTTCCAAAATGTTTTACGCAAAACCATATTTTCTGTTTTATCTAAGGTCTAAGGAGCACACTGGTACCAATGGTTGTAATTGTTTAGCACATTAGCTTCCAGAAGAGAAGTGAACATCAGTCCTTACTCCTTAGAGCACATCCAGGGATAGATTCACAACTTAAAAAAAGAATAGAGAGAGGAGCAACTTTTTTTAAAAAATAGAGCACATCCAGCATGGTACCTGATGATTGATCCTTGTTGCCACCTTTTGCCAGGTGTCTTTTTCTTCCCTTTGCCAAATGCCCAACCAGTAGGGCAAAATGCCACAATGAGGTCAAACCGGCCCTGAAAGTAAAGTAGCTATCAAAGACAGGAATATAGAACAGACCTAGAAACAAAATAAAAATGCAGTGAGATTATTGTTTCTTGCTGAATGGCTACTAATTGGAGCCAACAAAGTTGGAACCTAACAGTTCACCTGAATGGAAGACCAAACTTAATGAAAGGATTTAACTAATTCCTAGGGATCTTGACCCCCCCAACCCCACACCGCCCCCCCAAAAAAAATCCTATGAAGTTTAGGAGAACTTGGCCTTACAGCATACTGATTGGATAAAAATTTCATCCGCTTGAAGCTCGCTAGAGTCCACATGGGGACAACATGTATGTTACTTTCTTCTTCATTGGCTGTAAACCAGTGCATGATTTCCTGAGGAAGCTCTAAGTGTTTCAATATTTGCAGTTTTGAAGCTCCAACATATATTTTCTTCTGAAGCAAACGAGCAACCTCCATATACAGTCTTTCTTTCCCTGCATACAGGGAACTTTATAAATCATGATCCCTAACTTAGGAAAACATTGCAATGTGCCAAAACAGAAAAGATAAGATGATACCAATTGTGTAGCTACCAATCAAAAACAATGTTTTTGGATTGAAAGCTTCCGCTTGGATGGCTTCGATGACGAACTGTATTACAATCTCTTGACTTGGGAAGTCATACTGCAAAACAGTTTTGTTTCATGGCAGACTAACCATATGAAAATTCGACTCTAAACTTTGCAAACATGCGATTTTCTGTAAAAGACTAAAAATACTTACTCGTGGACTGCAATAGGTTGTGTCAAGTATTAGCGTGTGGATATGTGAAGACTGCAAAACAGGATTGTTGACCATTTCGGAAGAAAAACGGAAATCTCCAGTGTGCAAAACAGCCTAAAGTAAAAAGATATTAGAATATTATCGAATAGCTATGCCATAGATGAGAAAGAAACTTAGAGAAACACTTACTTTACCATTGGGAGGCTCAAAGAGAATGATGATTGATCCAGGGCAATGGTTGGCGTCGAAAAATGTCAAGTTAATTCCAGCAATAGTAATCTTTTTGTTTAGCGGCAATACATGCAATTTATCCCATGGTATACCAATCTTATGATGCACAAGACTTGCTGTAATTGAGGAGCAGTATATCTTCCCATGGCAAAAGCTTCTAGTCAGGCCTTGGTAATCTGTTGGGGACAAATAAATCCGTGTTAGACACTGAACATCAACATTAGCCATTAGGTGCCTAGCAACATTGAGGAAGAAGACGTGTGCAAACCATGTCTGCTAATATGCTGGGAGAAAAAGTTAAGTTACTAATTCAAAGAAACTCAGGCAACAATCAATAGAACGTGCATGTACTTACGATCTACATGGAAATGCGTGAGAAACCAGTGGCCACAGTCGCCTCTCAAGTAGCGAAATGCATCCTGCAGCAACATAGCTAGTTATGGAACATGCTGATTGATATGTTCGAGGAATGTTCCTGTAGGTCTGGAGGAAAAAAGCATACCACTCGAAAAGGGGTTCCTGGGATGCAACACCAAACAGGTGTGTCTTTAACCTTTCGTTTACCGGCACTACTTCTAGTGGGTACTTTAGCACTAGAATTTTTCTGCTCGTTCAGATTAGATGGCTTGATGACTTTGCAGACCTTGGTTTGTCTTTGATTAAATGAGGAACACTGAAAGTATTGAGTAATTAATTTATTCCCATTCATCGGAAGTTTAGCCTTCCTGGTATTTTCTGAAATTGACAGGCCAGCTTCCGTATCATTGGCATCATCATGTTTCTTCCGTAACTCTCCTAGAGCATGGGTAATTTTCTTTCTTGGTCCAAGAGAGGTGATCCCCATACCCAGAAGATCCTGCAGTCCATATGTAGCAAATGTTAGTTCTTTCACTGAAAACAAAAGGTGCTATTAAGTCCTGTATACCAACAACAAACCAATTCTCTCAAAACCTTAGAACTTTGATTTTTGTGGAAAGCTGAGCTATCTACCCATGCTTCAACAGGATCGAATCAGCAAATCAGGAAAGTGGATGCAGCATGGGAAACAGCCTCTGATAAGTCAGATTTATAGGCGATGGACTTATATCATGATGGACTTCTGCTCTAAACTTGAACAATAACCTCCATCTTTAGAATATGATAGAATGTACCTCTTCAGTGAGCCATTGCAAGGTTTCCCAGTCAACTTCTTCTCTGATAAAAATTTCCTCATACTTGGATAACCCAAGGTTTCTTAACCATTCGATAACACGTCTGATTTCAACATTTTCTCCAGCACAGGGTTCTTTTTCATGGTTGGGGCTAGATTCCTGAAAATCAGGTAATTCAAGCATGTGAATATCTTAAAATATACAATCCTATACATTGCAGAGAAAGAACAATCACGGATAACATTTGAACTATCCCATGTTCATGGTGAGTTTGTTTACTCAGCAACAATTGAACAAATAATTGGATACTAAGACTAATGCTTTCATTGATAAGATTCAGTTAATTAATCCAAATAAAAAGAGCTCATTGCACCAATTAAGTTCTTTTATAATTTATTATTAGGCTAATATGATAGGAAAGCCTCCACATAATGCCATTGTTGCGAATTGTGATCCACAATAAACACATTTTCTGTAAGATGTTCGTTGATCATGAGTAATGATGTACAAATAAGCAGGTAATGATGTACAAATTCAGAAAACAAACATACTAACAAGACTACCAAGTGGGGGATGAACACAAGAACAGGATCACCTTTGAGTTTTCTAGCAGAACAAGTGAACAACAATTTAGCATTAATGTTTTAAGGCACATTAGCACAAAAGAAAATATAAACTGAGGATATATCGAACATAACCTTAGCAGGTTCGTCAAGACAATTGTTAGTATGCAGCTGCCGAAGCTCCTCGCTCAAATCGGATATATCCAATCCACATAGAGGACATTTCACTTGACAATCTGACTTGAATCTCTTGGAATCAAATGTGTTCTGTTTAATGGGAGGCGCACAGTTTGACTGGCCCCCTACAGAATCCTCCATGCACAAGTTAATGAGCTCACTGAGCTGTGTCCCAATCTCAAAATTATCATAACCGTCAGCTTCAAAATCATGCTTCACATGTGATTCAGATGAATTGGAGAAGCAATGCCCCTTACAAGTCTCAGGTCCACCAGATCTATTCTCCATGGTCTCATTTTCAGGGGTTGCACAATGTCCTGCAGCTACTTTCCTCTCTTGAGGATCCAAGTTACATGCTTGCAAAGCAGGCTCTTGGGCTTTGCTGAAGCCACCACCTCTACAATCATGATTTGCATTCGATATTGGAAGCTTTGACTCAAGAGAATCCAAACTGCTACTCCCTTTATGAAGCCCAGCTGCACATTCAGATGCCACACCATCTTCTTCCTCCATGTTCTGTTTATCAGTGAGTGGGCCAAGAATCCCTGAATCAAGCCCTTTTGAATAATAGAGACCTCCAGTTACGAATTCACAGTTTGCATCTGCTTCAAGAAGGCCTGGTTCAATCAACCTCGAGTGGTAACATCCCTCAAGAGCTTCAGAGCTCCTCAGCTTCTTCTCCACTATTGGAATATCACACTCAGAGCCTGGCACCGCACCCGTGATGTATCGCTCCTCAGGAACTGGGGTACTGGAGTCAGCTATTTGAGCCTTCTCACAACGCCCACCTCCCAAATCACATACCGCACCAAGCGACAGAACGCTCGGTTTCATCGAATTGGGCAAGGAAGTGGAACTCCCTTTGCAATATCCATATTTATACAATCCTATCTTCCCTTTACGACCTAATTTGATTACATCAGATCCATAACTCGAAATGCCGCAACTTCCTCCTGTCATTAGTTCCTTCACCTCAGGAACGCCGCCGCTAACCCTCGAACCGGCAGCTAGGGTTCCGGCACCCTTCGGGGCCGTCGCGGCGACCGCCACCGCAGAAACAGCGCCACCGGCGATGGAACCGTTCTCCTTTCCGGAGGAGGAGGTGGCCGGCTTGAGCTTCTTACGGGGGCGGCGCGGGGCGGCGGCATTGCAGGGCTTTAATGGGCGGGAGCGGGGAGGTTGGAAGTCGTCGTCGTCGTCGTCCCAGTCGCCTAGGAAGGAAGAGGATGTGGATTTGGGGAGCGGAGCGGGAACGGCCGCCGGCGACGGCGAGGGCTTCGCCAAGACCTTACGATTCGCCGGCATCTGCGTGCGCCCCCTGGAAACGGATGGGTGGGAGAAGCGAGATGGGGAACCGGGAATAGAATTTTTTTTGGCCGGGGCGTTTCTTCAAATAGGAATGGGAAAAGGCGCGCGTAAAGACGAAATTTTCTTTGGGCCTAGAATCTCATGGGCCTCTATTAAAAACGTAATGGGCACTTATATGGGCTAGATTTTTGGGCTCTTCAGACCGTGTGCATGTTTCCTCACTCTTTTACTGTACTAGTTAAGTGTCCGTGCGTTGCTACGGGTATCAGGAATAAGATAAATAGATCACACGAAAAATTCAATTGTAACGGCTGTAGGGTCGCACTTGGATTTAAAACCATGATACATTTACTCGGCACAGGGTCCCCAAGTTATTATGCAACTAAAATCACAAATATCTTTCGCGCACAGTTAAAACAAAAATTTCTTCCGCACACAGCCTCTATTAGTTAAAAAATAACATCATCAAAGCACAAAGCATATTGGTATTTAAAATTGAATAATAGTACATGGCATATCTGGACAAATACAAACAACACAATTCATCATTAACACAAAGCAAGAAAATAAGAATATAATAAATTTAATGAATTTGATAGTACCAAGATATATTTGAGCATGTTGATAAGTAAATAAATAAATGACAGACATAAAGATCTCTCCTATGTTGTAAGAACCTCTTTGTATACAATGTTTTTTGTGAACGTGCCTGTGTATGGCGCGAGAGTTTTCTTCTCATCTATCTTTGACCTTTTCTTCTCATTTTTTCTGGTACGTTTTTTATCCATCTTATCTTTATGTTTAGTCTTATTTTCCTCATCGTCGTCTTGCTCCTCCGTATTAGGAGGCAGTGCGAGGACCTTAACGTTTGATCTGGCGGTGGCTCTAGATAGAGCGACATAGAGCTGGCCATGTGAGAACACCGGTTCGCGTAAATACACGCCCACATTTGGAATAGTCTGCCCTTGTGCTTTGTTGACAGTCATGGCAAAGCTTAGCCTAACAGGGAATTGTTTGTGCTTGAACTGGAACGGGAACATCTCATCATCAGAGGGGCATAATGGTATACGAGGTAAGAAGACCCTTTTTCCAGCATGTTGTCCCAGTACAATTTTTGCGTCGATGGTATTTCTTTGGAAGCCCCGAACCACCAACCTTGTTCCATTGCAAATGTCGTTAGCAGGATCGATGTTACGCAGTAGTATGATTGGGCAACCGATCTTAAGCTTTAAAACATGTGGGGGCAGCCCATTGGGGGTTAAAGTGTTAAGGAACTCGGACGAGTAGTAGTTGCGTGGATCGTCTATAGCGGCGTCAAAACTGTGATAAAAGACCTCCCCACCTCGGAATCTGTCTATCATCTTCATATTGATCTCATCCACCCAGTCATTGCGTGTAGACAGTATGGCTCTTGAGGTGATATAGTTTGTGTCTAGCAAATTCTCATCAAGACGTGGGAAGATGCACTCAATCAATGTATCTAGGTCGCGTTCTGATGAGCCAGTGTATGGCACACAGATCTCATCTGGAAGGCGTACATCCCCATCGGCATTAACTTCCTCTGTACCACAACCGATCCGCAATAGATAGTCCGCAAACCATGGGTCGTTCTGTGCGCGCATGTTGCGAACCAGCTTTAAGTGTCGCATCGACTCCCAAAGGTACGACCTCCGCAACGATGCATCGACAATCTGTGCCCTCGTCCCCTTTCGGATTACAGGGAGGACCTGTCTAAAATCTCCACCGAACACAACAGTCTTCCCACCAAATGGCATATGAGGCCGATCCATAATATCACGTAGACTCATATCGAGCGCCTCCACCGCTTGCCTCTTAGTCATAGAAGCCTCGTCCCAAATTATGAGAGACGCTTGTCGTAGCAACTTAGCAGTGCCACTCTGCTTAGTAAAGCTACAAACACTGCTTTCCTCGATTGTAAGGGGTATCTTGAAACGCGAGTGAGCGGTTCTGCCACCAGGCATTATTGATGCTGCGACACCAGATGTAGCTGTCGCCACAGCCAGCTTGTCCTGACTATGGACATTCGCAAGTAAAGCCCTGTACAAGAAGGTCTTTCCGGTGCCACCAGGTCCATCCACAAAGAAAAGTCCACCCCGTTCGCTTGCGACGGCAGACATTATCTCATTGTATGCAACCCTCTGTTCCTCATTAAGAGACTCCGATAATGCCACATCATTGGCATTGTGCTCAACACTTGCCTCCTCGAATATCTCCCGAGGAACGCCGCTAGCGTAATCATACGCATCGCTAATAGCAGGAAGATGGAATGAAGTTATGTCCTTGCCCATTGACTGAAGCATGTTCCGGGTATCAATCAAGACCATCTGTTGCATGAGTTCTGGGGATGAGGTGTTGCGACGGAAGTCCTCTGACATTGCATCCAGGTGTTTCTGCCATAGACCGAACACATCGCTTGGTTCACAGAATTCAGTAGCCTCTGTAAGGCATTCATCCAACGTGTTGTCTTCCTCGATAAGGCCCCTCATCTCTGCAGCTTCACGGAATGTAGGCAGAACCACACCACCGACGATTCTCAAATGAGCATAAGATGTAGCTCCCGTGACGTGGTTAAGAAGGACGCGAAGAAAGTAACGCTCTCCCTCAGCAGGGTTAGCCGAGACGACCCTACCGACCTGGCCTTTATCCCATGCCTGCACTCTACGTTTCCAATATTTACCTTCGGCATTGGAGTGCCAGGTATAATATTGAGGGATGTCGCAGTACAATGTACCACGAGCTCTCTCATCTAGCCTATTTAAGTCAAAATAAGTTGTAAGCATTGACTCGTCAGCACCCGGACGATTGACAACATCTGCAATCTTCTGTTTACAATGGTATGGCACCATGTGCTGGTCCGGTAGATGAAGCTGCAGCTCCTGTACAGGAGGAAAGTTCTTGCTCAGGTCAAAGCCTTATATCCTCCATAACGCTTCTGGTGGGGTCACCCACCGAGCATCTTTAAATTGCTTGATCTCATCAATGTTCCCATTATCATCAGGCTTATCACCCTCCCTCATGGCCACAGATGCACGATCATGGCCCTTATATATGTACTTGAACAAGTACTTAACAGATTTGATGCTTCCACATGCCTCTACATTTATGTGACAGTTAAAATGGTGCAATAGCAAGGGGTTGTAAGGTACAACCCATTGATTGTCCAGCACATGACCTCGGACCCTTTCCTTACGCCCATCGTTTCGACGTCTATAGATGGGGTATGAATCTTTGCCCTGTGAGGTAGCCGCGCAGAAAGGGCGTGGGTAACAGTTCTTGCACGATGAGCGTCCCTTGGTACATGGGAAGTTTGGGTTCAGATGCCCACAAGGACCATGCATCATATGTTTTGTGACCATCTTGTATAGCTCTGGGTACTTCTTCTTGTCAGGAAGCTTAGCAGAGATAAGAACGTCATATTGTTCCGGACACGTGAGCTTATATTTTCTCTTCATGATTAACAACCAATGGGCATGTGGTAAACCCCTCTTCTGGAACTCCACGACATATACGAAGGCCTTAACCTTGCCCAATATCTCTTGATCTAGCAGCTGGTGTTTCAACTCCAGTAGTTTCGCTCTAAAGACTCGGGCGACGATGTCTTTGATCTTGATGTCCTTGTTCTTGATCTCATCCCAATTTGGGTTGCACGTCATCGTGAGGAAGATGTCCGGTTTACCGTACCTCCGCACCAGAGCCATTGCATCCATGTATCGTCGCCTCATATCCCTAGGACCGCCGATAAACGACGTACAAAGAACAGTCCGTTTGCCAACAGCATCACCTCGCCCTTCGCCCGCCTGCAAGCTGTCAACCAAGCCTTGATACAGATCAGCCCTTACATCATCCTGGTGGTTTCGGATGTAGTCAAGACGAGAGCTCTCGATCTTTATGTACGTATCAACTGCAAATTGCTGGAAGAGACGCTTGCCGTGGAGGATTGGATTGAATACTCCAGGCCGCATTTGAAATTTGTAGCAGTAGTAGTCACGAACAGATACACACAGATTTCCAGCCTGGCCTGAATAGGTACCATGCACAATTTAGTGTAACAATTAATAGAACTACAACTTAAATGAAGCTCAATAAGCATGAAAACAATTTGTGTTATCTAGATCATCACCACTTGCTCCCTCTAGCCTTTTTGCACGGTTCGCCGCAGCTTCCATAACTTCTTCCATTGTGACACCAACTTTGGGGATGCTATTGTGCCACCCGAGCTCACCTCTTGGAAAGAAGAGTGGATATGAGAGGGCGTCATAGCAGCCCTGGTATGATCTTATACCATGCATAGACCTATCTTTCCCTTCGAGAAGAATGCTACGATCAAACTGTCCCCAATGTTCGCTCCCTTCAATCCAAATAGCAGCCACCTCAGATGTGACGGGAACATTATAGACTCTCTGGTCTAGCCGTTGGTCTAGGTTGAGTTCGATCGTGTAATCCTCAATCTGCTCAATCTGCCCTAGAGGCCTAAGTTGTTCTGAGTAGGGGTTTCCACGCATGATGCGGACCAACTCCTCGATGACCTCCTTATCCTTTTGCTCGCACTCTTTACGGCACCTGCGGTACCGATGCTCGAGAGATGGGTCATCATCATGGAAATAAAGCTCTAGGTGTCTTGGCTCAGTGCCCTCTTCCTTACCAAATCCACGTATGTTGTGGTAGATCTGTCCATGGGCACGAACGTGTACACACCACTGTTTCTAATGTTCGTCGTCACACGGTCCAAGTGGCAGTATAGTGAAGTGAATGAGAAATGTCCATTGAAGAACCTAATGTTTGCCTGAAAGTGCCTAGAATTCGCGTCCGAACTTGTCCAGAGTTTCATAAGTTCAGGTGGTATGTCTGGGGTGGGTAGATGTATCTTTCCACCTCGACAACAGAAACCAGGAGTCTCTTTCCAAAATTTCTTGGCCCCACAGTGCTTGCAGTCGGGCTCAACCGGTAGAGTGTGCGTTTCTGATCCTACATTAGCATAGACCTTCTCAAAAGGATCCGGCACAACCCGTGCAGACGGATCATCATCTTCCATGTCAAGACCATCCTCAACGTCATCATCTTCCTCTACATTTTACGATTCAATACATGGACGTGTTAGGGGGCGATTAAAAAAACCTAAGTCAATAATTGCAAGCATGGACCGTGTGTACCTTGGCCGGCAAAAAGCCACCCCTCGTCCTCCTCCTCCTCATCCTCCTCGAATACAACGTCCTCATCGCCATCTGTTCAATCACGTTAACATGTGTGATTATAATATAGTACATTACAGAAATCATTTCACTAAACAAGAACAAATCAGGGATGTTACCATCCTCCACCATTGGTTCTTGTGTCTGAGCACTTACATCCGGCGGAGGGCATTTCTTGGGTATACCTTTATAAGCAAAACTTTGGTTTTTTAATAGACCACACAATCATTTTTTATGATGAACCAACAATAGACAAATAAATTACTTTCTTCAGCAACATATGGTTGTGTGCTTGGGGTATTGCAAGAAGCATTCATGGATGCCGATGTAGTAGCTTCAATTTCTGTAGCACCTATATGATAAAAAAATAAAAAGACATTGATATAAAATACAAATACAATAAAGAGAAAGGTTTAAAAATGAATAGTAGAATTGGTATTGGTAAATCACCGTTGTTAATGGCTCGTGAGTCCATGTCGGCACGTGTATCTCCCTTTGCTTTTCGTCGAATGGTTGACGCAAACAAATGATTTTGTCGGTTCTGTAGTGAGTTCCTCTGACCAGGTGTCACATGATGTCTACGTTTTGAGTGATGAGCAGTTGTTACTGGCGGTTCACCATCAGAGTCAACTTGATTTGATGTCTAGATGTAAAGAGGCGACCCAGGCACATCAGGAATAGTCATGGAATCACTTATCTGTCCTACAGAAGGCTCTTGAGCAGGGAAGATAAGCTTAGGCGTCCATTGCGGGTTCTCCATGGCGATTGATGCTGGATGTAAGTTGTTCTTCCGAAACTCCGTCACTTACTTATTGTATGCTTTCTTCGATGCACGTACGTTTGGTGTCTTATTCTTAGCTTTTTGTTGAGCACTCCTTGTCGTGACATGTTCAGGGGTCTTTGTGTGGTATGCTACACATCGCCTCTTCTTCAAGTTAGTTTTCTCCTCCTCAGACATTTGAGCGCGGCGAGTTGCCGACCGGGCTCTTTCCTTCTCACGCTTTTTTGCCGGTTCATCTAAGGTTTTTGGGGCTGCAACTTGTCCGGTTGAGTCACTCACTGGAAATGCGAAAGCTAAGTAATAAGTGGAAAACTTACACTACCTAATCAATATTACAATTTAATTTAATTAACTATCATGATATCTGAATCGGTCACAAGGTTGTTTTCTATTAGATCAATAATGGGGACATTGTGTACACTCGCACTCATGCTTATACCTGTTTATGTGTGATTAAATTTAATATCGTTACACGAACATGTAGTATAACAATATGATTGATAACAAACAACAGATTGCAGCCAGACCTGCTGAAATTGTGGGAATTAACTGCGTAGTGTATGACTCATTCCTATGCAACCAACTGTCTGCTATGTCTATTGAAGAACCATTTCGGGTCGCATTTAATGATGTGTCGGACGGATGATCAGTAGGATGCAAATTTTCTTTAAGAACGTTTTCGATCTGCCTTTTAGTACGAGCTTCACGCCGCTTCTCTACAGCTACATATAGAATTTAATTAGTTAGACAACGGTATCGCCGGATACAATAAATAGCAATATACACAAGCACTACCTTCAGGTGCATGATAAGCCTCCCGCTGCTTTCTCCTCCTCTCCACCTTCTGTTCTTCTGAAAGCGTTGCATATCGGGCCCTATCCCTTAGTCTCTTCCGTTCTTTAGGATCAACAACTTGGTTGGCGGGAACCACTAATAAAACAATGAAACATAGGTGAGCATGATGTGGATTAACTTTCCTGTTAGTTCAAAAAAACTATGTACCTGTGTTGATGGAGTTTGTGGCATCACCAAAAACAGGCTTATCAGCTGTGTCCCTAACAGGTTCCATTATTTCTATTGTGCTGAAAAACACCAATATAAAAATGTTAGAAAAATATTAGTAACGGTACGGACAATGCTAATATACGACATGAGTACAGGACATATGCTTAGGTGTGGTAAAATAATAGATGGCAGACTTCAGATGACATTCAATTTGCAATGTATTTGACATCATTTGCTAGCATATACCCTGACAGCTAATTGACATCTACATGTAGGAGACATGCCATCACCTATCACCTATTTTGGGCCATTATGTATGCATTCTCCCTGTCCAAGCATCACGTCAATACTGTTATTTTTCTAGCATATATTGTCATGTTCAGATATCAGGCTAAGCAGTCATAGATCATTAAAACCAACAGGTGAGTAGATAGGCAGGTCAATTCATAGTTTGCCTCTATATTAGATAAAAATAACTCGAGTTCTGGCCATAACATATAGATCAGTTAGGGACTTGAATGTGATATAGCACTCAATTGAACCATCAATAGAAATGTAGCATATACCTTGAAAAGCACGGTGCATAAATCTAGTTCCACGTGTAAAGCTGCTGAAGATTCCTTTAACACCCACCAACCGCCAATGAAGTAGTGCACATCACCCTGATCTATGCCAAATTAAATGCATATCAAAATGCAAAATAGTTACAAAGCAACAATCTAGGGAAAAAAACTTTCACACATGTCTTGTTATAGTACCTAGTGATATAGTATAAGAAAAGAAATTTTCGATCTCATTAGTGCCTACTTGCCGTAAGTAGATCAGTGGCATCACTATGAAGGTAAGACACCAGCATTATGGTTCTTATCTAAAAAATAAGTATAACTAACAATGGCACAATGACATCAAAACAAAGGTGCTACACACGACATTACAGTCTTGCATTGCATTTCTTCAGTTCAGATAATAAATCAGGAACATAAATAATTCTTCTTTAATTGAAGACAGCAATAACTATTCGTTGGTAGCTCATCAATTCACTCGGTGAATAAAGCAAAAATTTCAACACATGCATGAAAATGAAATACGTCCAATGCAGTCAGTGCTCTTGCTGATCATCATGCATCACCCAGCCCTCCAACAAAAAATCTTGTAGCACCTAGGCCTCCCCAAAAATCCCACATCACCCAATCAGATAGTTTATAATCTGCACAGTTAATAGACACAATATCTATGGCAATAGCACATTTGGACGATATAATTTTAGAAGAGGATAATAACACAATCTGAATGTATGCATTTGGGATGTATCCCTGGACGATGATGACTTGACCATCCCAAATGTGATTGCGGCACCGACAGCACCAGAAGGAGATTATTAAAATGGACGAGTAAGACTCTCGCCCAAGATTAGAATTTTCATGACATACAACCATAGAAGTTTCAACCGATGGCAAAGGAGACAACAGGACTCGGGAGATCAGTGCGGCTGCCGCTACTCCTACTCAATTAAAAAAAATCGTAGCAATGCCTCATGTCTGTGCCCTCAATTCAAATATATGCCCCATATTTTAAGTCTGAATGATCCATTAGATGAGTGACCCAAAGGCAGCAGCAAAAAACATGGCCCATGAATAGAGGAAAAATAAAAAAAATACAATTACCATGATTCATGAGTAAGAAAAGAAAGACCAAAACAAATACCAATGCATGCCTAAACGTCCTAGTAATTAACTCATTATATAACTTATGGTCATTGGTTCAGCTTCCTTTTTGCATTAGGTTCATGAATCTTATATAACCTAAAATCTTTTACTTTATCAACTTAAAGACAGAGGGAATCACCTCATTACCTGCACCACAAGAAAATATGCTTGAGTTCTTCAGACTTCTACAGCTGAGAAAAGTGAACTGTATGCTGAATCCTCGTATCAGTCAGGTGGTGAGTGATGACCATGCCGTCCAAAAACATCAATCAAACTGCTAAAAGAGTCCCTGCAGCCTGCACCACTACCTATAGAAATTTACATCTCTAGAAACATAAGTAGAGCACTGTACACATGATGGAAACAAGTTCAGATGGATGGGTACCTGTTGTCCTCACATTGGACTGAATTTATCACAAGCTAGGAACAATCTTCAGGGAAAGAATATATTGCCCGCACGCACTGCGTAGGCTGCCTCCATGTTATCCTTTTAATTGCTTCCGAGCACTCTATGCCTTGCCGTCGAGTGCCTCGGTGGTGCTGAGTAGGTATATAGCAAGGAAATCAGAAAATAATATTAGTAGTGGGAGATTTTTTCTGCACTCGCAATACATTTTTTTTACATTCGTAATACATTTCAAATGCTGCAACAAACATAGATATTAGCAGCATGGAAAATTAGAACTCTGAAAATTAAAGGACAAATGCTATCAGGTATGCTCCAACCAATCTAATAAGAATCCAATATACTGAGTTGGTGTGTTTATGTAACTATTGTTAGCACCAAGATGTGCTATGCTAGGCTGCAGATATCATTGGTATACTCGTCCTTTATCTAGAACGCCAAGCACCATCCATGCCAATAAGCCCATCTTAAAATACACCACTGAAGCTACAAATATCTACCCTTCAGATAAAAGAGTATGATGCGGGACAGATCAACATAAGAAAACCTTGCTGTCTCAGTAACCTGACTCTAATTCTTGACTCCCAATAACTGAATCATCATTATCGACCCTTTTGCAGTATTGACTCCCAATAACCTGACACTATTGACGGGGGCGCATCATACCTGAAGGGGGTAGGAAGGCGCAGTGAGGCCCGCGTCGTCGTCGATAGTTCTCCGGTCGCCTAGGGTAAGATCTCGTTCTCTTGATCTGATCTGAACCACCGGTGGGGGCGGCGTGGGGGGAGCCGCGGGGGAATCACTGGCGGCGGCGGTCACCGGTGGTGGCAGGATCGGCGCGAGGGGAGGCGCGGGGGAATCACCGGCGGCGGTCACCGGTGGTGGCAGGATCGGCGCGGGGGGAGTCGCGGGGGAGTCACCGGCGGCGGCACGGGGGAGTCGCGGCGGCGCGGGGGAGTCGCGGCGGCGTGGGGGGAGTCGCGGGGGAGGGAGTCACAGGGGAGTAGGCGGCGGCGCCGGTGCAGGGGAGTTGGCGCGGCGCGGCGCGGCGCGGCGCGGGTGCTGCGGGCGTCGCGGCGCTGGTTCGGGGAGGGGATTGGCTGTGTACGCGCGTGGGGGCTGGGGGTTTGCGGGCGTCGGAGGAGCGTGGGACCCACCTGCCGAGAGCGGGACCCACATGTCGGCACCGAAAAAAATCGCACGGGGCAGACACAGGCGGACGGACGGAGGTGTGCGGTCACGGTTCCTTTGGACGTGCTTTTTAGTAGTGGGAGATGAGATGAGAAAAGACGCGTGGACATCTAGATATTTGACTTGGACAGTTGGAAATCCATTTCATTTCATTCCTAAAATCAAAATAAATCTGGAAATGTCCTCTATAAAAATAATAAGTTATCCCTTTATTATAAAATATAGGTCTTAGACCTCGAAACGGTTTTTTAGAGAGAAGTGATTCTCTATTGATTCTGTGAAGTGATTGTCTGTAATGAATTAAAGTCTAGGAGCTGAAAAAAATAGCTTCTCGTGATTTCCGTCCTGATTACGAGAGTTAGATAGAGCTCTACCAAATAGGCCCTTAGTCTCCAAATGGAGAGGTTAGTTTGCAAAGTATGTGGTGCTTTTGGCTTGGTATTTTTATGTAGCATGTAAGAAATTTTGAAGAAACTACAGCTATTTGGATATAAATATCACATGATCATAACTTTTTAAACATATACACTTTTTACATTTTGTTGGTAGAATTGTAGATCAAAAGAATGTGGATCTCTCGGAGTTAAGAAAACATGGATCTAGAGCTGGAGATTCATCGTGAGCATTTAGACGTATCATGATGTTTATAATTTAGGGTAAATATAAATATTTAAATGATTTTAATTTAGTCTACAAACTATAGCGATGGAGGTGTGCCAAACACATTCGTAGTTTAGCGCACGCGGCATCAAAATTAGTTGCCTCCATGATATTTTTTTAAGATAATTTGCACCAACCTACCAAATTGTATGATGGGTGTGATTTGACAAAGAAACTAATAATAAAGCTTGTTACTAAATTTCCGTTCTTAAAGATGTGGCTAACGTATAACCAATTAGAGAGCACGTGCAATCTTGAATTTGCCTGGAGCAAGTTTGTAATTTTGGTCTATTAGTTAATGTGAAAGTGACATGGCATCCGTAAAAAAAACACTAAACTCTTATTTGTATATTATCTTCGGGACAACTTACTAGACACAATTTTAGAGTATTATATAGAAGAACAACAACAGACCACATTTGAAGTGGGTTTTCCGTAAGCTAGTGAGCATAGATATGGAGATATTTGACAAATACGAGTTGTCGTCCTTTAGAAGATTTAGGGCTTGATTAGACGCATATTTGCTTCGCTTCGATTGTTGAGAGCTTTTCTTAAAAATTGCCGGAGTCAAGAACAATAATAGGATTAGGTTGCAGAGCTCCCGAGCTGAAAAAAAGCCCCTCTTTTTACAAAATCACTATTCCAATAAGAAGCAAAAACATACATGACTGCTGTTTATAGGGTTTGGTGTGCTTTAGGATCCGTTTGGATCCAAGTGGCAATGTGCAAAAGTGCTAAACTTTAGCATAGCACAACCAAATGGGAGTGCTAATGGATGGTGCTAAAATTTAGCTAAGACTTGAAAAGATGAAAAAGCATTATCTAGGGTAAGTGCTTATTGGTATTAAACTTTAGTACTACTACTTTAGCCAATCCAAATAAGCTCTTAGGCCAACCTCAGTGGGAGTTTTATGGACAATAAATTAACTGACATGTCAGCATTTTTGATGATGTGTCACTGTATTAATTAAGAGAGAGGTGAAATGAGCCATGTACACAGTTACCTAGATAACGTGTCTTGCATGTGACCTAGAAAACAACAATTGATGAAACTATGCATTGATATGGATGTGTTTCATTCTAATTTCAAATACTTTTTAGATGATGTGTCACTCTAGATAATTGTGTCAATGAAGCTTCCAGACTGGCCTTAATCACCATCCCTTTGTGCTTGTCGCTCCGCTGAAGTAACACGAAAACCATCAGCATAATCTGTATATCCGGTGGAAATTTCTCAAAATATTCCTTACTAATAAGCAATGTAGAATCCTAGAGTTTGGTACAATTTAAGGCTTTTCCAGCAGAGAAGCCAAGAAATAAGCTATGCCAAATAAGGTACTAATAGTCAACTAAGTTGCCTGTGATTTACTCCGTCTGCTTTAAATTATATAGGCTATTTTGTGTATAAAAAATACAAAACAACTATAATTTAAGATGGACTGAGTATATGTCAACATGGGTTTAGATTAATTTACTCTTAGTGGTGGACATGTGGCAGATCTCGACGAAAGATTCTGAAATTTTGATTGTACGTGATTGTTAAGAGGACATTTATTTTGGATCCAATGTACCACGTGGTAAACCTAATATAAATGACACAATTAAGAACGACGGTACCTCTATTTATGCGAGAGAAGGCGGAAAATTTGTAAAACAACAGAGAAGATAGGAGGTATCAACATCGTATGGTTTGAAGTTTGCATGCCATTTGCACAGCGGCACAGCGCCGTCCTTGTCCGCTTCGATCGGCGACGCCCCGTGCATCACGTTCCAGTTTTGGACAGAAGGCAACTTCACCCGCCTGCCTAAAAATTCGCAAGCTCCGTACGCCTACCACGAGTGTCCAGGATCAGCAGCTACCGAGGCCTCGTTTAGTTTATCCCAAATTCTATTACAGAAAAAAAATTTACATCACGTTTAAATATCAGAACATGCCTGAAGTACTAAATATAGATGAAATAAAAAATTAATTGTGCAGTTTTATTGTACTTGTGAGACGAATATTTTAAACCTAATTAATCAATGTTTAAACAATTATTTAAGAATACAACCGAAATGAAAATACTACGGCGAAACGTTAATAATAAAATGCAACTTTTGACATGTGAAAACTGAACAAGACCTGAGATATTTTCCGTGCTTTGCCTAGTCGTCCTTTCAGATGTGACATGGCCTCGGATATTGTAGCTGCTGCAGTTTTGTCAGCTCGAGCGCGTCTGGCCTACTACCATGGACCAGCAACAGGTGCGGAAATCATGTGTGCATGCGCTCTCGATGGTGACCCTGACCCTTTCTTTTGAATGGAATGTGATCCTAATTTGCATGTGCAGCATAGGTGTTGGTCCGGCTAGGAGAAATGCAAGCCAACGTCATGGATCGTTCTTGTTGGTATCTTTATTTATCTTGTATGTGAACTCTACTCGTACTCAAAATGCAGTGGTTCGGGACTCGGGAGATGGTACAGCCTCAATTCTCTTTTTTTCTCAAAGGATGACGGAAACTTTTGCTTTATTGTGTATTTTGTTAGAAGAAAATTTTGATCTTGTTTATAAGAAAAACCAGTCAAAAAACGATGCCACTAGGGAATAAACATCTCCACACATGCCATGGATTGTGCTTTACCTAAATCAGCAAAACTACGTTCGCAAAAAAAAAAAGGGCTAGGGGTGGCAATGCAAAGATTATTCAGCAAAAATAACCTGCTAAACAACTACACTTACCACTAGCTGACCAAGCCCCCTCTGTTCACGATGAAGCACCACCAGATTATCTGTACTAAAAGGATCTCATAGAATTGAAATCATTTTTCACCTAAAAATTTTCTACCCACACGACCCACCTGTCGGATCTGGTGGGAAGAAAAGAGACGAAAGTTTTTCATACGTCAAGTGAAAACCGCATTTTTTAGAGGGTTTTTCGTTTTTTATTTTATTTTTCACCCATGTTTTTGTACTCACTGTGTTTTTTTAGAAATTTTTATTCCCGTAGAGTACCTTTCCCTTCCTCCGAATTGTTTTTCTTGGAAATCTAGCGTACATACAGGGCAATGGACCGGGACGTACGCATGCCCGAGGACAGGGCAACCGGCGGTTCAATGCAGACGCACTACGATGAGAGTATGTTCACCGTGGTCGTGCAGCACGAGGTGGAAGGGCTCGAGGTGCAGGCTAGGGACGGGAGCTAGGTCACGGTGCCCAGAGCCGGACACGGTCAACTTCCTCGTCGGGAAGCTGTTCAAGGTAGTAATCCAACCAACAACAACGAACACCGTTCCAGCTGCTGGCTTCTGGCAAGGGCTAACAACACATGGTGTTCTGCATGCACCCAGGTCGTGACCAACGGGCGGGTGCCGGCGTGCTTCCACCGCGTGAGGATCACTCTGCTAATTGGTTCGGTGTTATCGGTTTTAATGGTTTGGTGTTTATGTTGGATTCGTTTTAGACGGTTTTTAGTGGGCTGGTCCAACGTACGATTCGGTTTGGTTTGGTTTTTTGGGGCAGGTGGCCTGGAGAGTGATTGGACTGTGTCAAACTAATTTGGGTCCAAATGAGCTTCGGCCCATGGGTTACAAACTATTACATTGCTATTGGGCCTGGGGGAAACTAAGTCACAGGAGCGCCGAGCGCAGCTGCGAAGCACAGGGCCACAGGCCGCATACCGACGCCTCGCGGCCACGCCTCCGCGCCGCCTCGTCGCCGGCCGCCGCCTCGTCGCCAGCCGCCGCCACGCGCCCACGCCTCCGCCTCGCTCGTCCAGCTCGACCTCGAGGCTTCATCACCGGCAGACGGGAGTGGCAAAGCCAGGGAGCCCAGGTCCGGCTGGTGCTGAGGAACAAGAAATCGAAGGTAGCAGCACCACGTCAGGCTCAGCCCCTTCTTCAGATCAACCGGGTTTCACACGAATCACCCTTCTCTCGCCCATCTGTTCATGTGCTGGTTCCGGTTCATGGAGATTTGTTCCTTGGTAGCTCTTTGCTGGTTCCTGTAGATTTGCTGTCTTGGGTTGGATTTTGTGGGTTCAAGTTTGATCGTTGTTCTTGTGGTAATAGCTACTGGTGTACTACAGTGAAGATGGAAGATGCATCGAGTAATGCTCAGATGGCTTGGTCGATTTTGTAGGTTGCGTCGTAGAGTGCCATGATAAAAATGTGGCTTTGGATTGATGACTACTAGTGTTTTGCATAGTTAAAGGGGGAAAACTCTGCATCTGAATAGGTTTCCGTCTAGTTAATTCAAGCACGGTCCTGGTTTTGATTTTGTGAAAAATTGAGTATTCTTCCCCAGGTTAGCATAATTTTATTTAACATGGTATTGTTTATGTTCTGGTTTATTCAAACTCAATGATGGTGTTTAGTACTGCCTGAAAATCAATCACTAGAATATTTCTTCTTTGCTCCTTTTGGAATGAGTTACATTTTATACATTGTTGGACTGACATATATGATATATGCAAACTTCTACTTTAGCTCTGAACATTTTATGTACCTATGCTTTGCTGCTTGCTGTGGTGTTCTGTCTTATATTAAGTTAATTTGACGGACTGCTTACATGATTTTGCTATCAAGTGCTGATTGCATACTATAGTGCATTATCCTTTCTTCCATTTTTCACTGTATCTAGCAAATTCTTGGGGAGAAATCAGTGAACACTATTTAAAGATTTTTATCCATATACTAAAAGGAGCAGTCAACTAGCAGTAGCATTATCTCTTGATGATTTTGCTTGTCCTACTATGCAGTCGACTAGGTTGTTGAACCTGTTTTCTTATATATTATTGTTAACTAGGGATTCTGTTTTCTAGCCTGTTTTACCTCTCAACATGTCTGGAAACACATCGGAAAGCTTGGCCATTGTTCTCTGACTGGTTTTTGCAAGAGAATTGAGTACCAGCACCGATGAGCAGAGAACACGACAGAACAGGTCAACAACATCAGACAGACAGAGGGTAGTAGCAAGTCTCGTTTTGTGTTTTTTTTGCAAGAACGTGTCTGCTCGCTTGCATGCAGATCGTTTGTCCTTAATTTGTTTGGGTTTCCATGAATCACACGAGGACAGACAGAAAGAAACAGAGGATGGGGCATGGAGACAGAGAGAAACAGAGTGTGTGTCAACTCTGTAGCAACTTGTTTGGCTACCAGTAGCTACTTAATGGGTTCTTATTGGGTTGTAACCGTTTTCGCCAACAGTTTGTATAACTTATATGCTGGAAAATTTGGGTTGGTATGGTGTGAGATGGTGAAAGTTTGAATTGGAGTGGATTATATCTAGTATCTTGCGAGAATGGATTGGTTTGGTTAAAGTTTGGGTTACAGCCCAATTAGCAGAGTGACGTGAGGACGCCGACCGGGCGCGAGCGCTTCTGCGTACTATTCATCTGCCGGCCCAAGGATGGCACAGTGGTGAGCACCATGGACCAGCTCGTGGACGCGTGTTTTGGGAAGACGCGGCGTGGGCGCTGGTGGAGACCGCGCAGGCCACGGCTAGTGGGACTGCCCTGCGCATGCTGCGATGGTATAGTCGAGCCACCAGCTACGGTGGCGGCGGCTGAACAAGTAGGACGGCAACAAGGAGGTAGCTACAGCCTTGCCCGATCCGGGGGGGTGATGCGGCAGGAGCCGGTGCGGAGGAGCCCGGACTGGAGAGCAAGATTGTGGCCACCAGGGAGTTCTTGGAGGATCCTGACCAGGTCACCAATGAAGCCATCTTTACCGCCTCGCTCGTGAATTTGCTCCAAATATACAACTTTTTTTCACGCGAACTATTCATGTTTGGTGTTTTGTTGTAGCCCGGCGACGTGCTCGTGAGCTTGCTGTAGAACCTGGCAGACATAGAGATCACCTATGCGGCACTACATGTCAAATTTTTCTTTACCCCGCCATTCTATTATTTTGCTTACACAAGGACTAAGTGGAGGATTAGTTTGGTTATATTGTTTGATGAGGTGAGCGGCTGCCATGGAAAGGCTAGAAAAAAGAAAAAGTTTTGAGTTTGCTCTTCGTGTTCGTGCAGAACACTGACCTAGGCTGGCAAGTGAATGGCCTGCACAAGCACCCTTTCATCAAAGCCAGGTGACCGGTGAAGCAGCTCATCAGGTGAAGAACATGGATGAAAACACAATTGCTAAACAGATAATTTTCTATGTCGAATATGCTGTCTGATTATCCATCCTTTTGCAAAACTTGGTGTGCCTTGCAAGTTGCAACTTTAAGGAAGTGGAAGGAGATAGTGGATGACTGGGTCTACACAATTCGGTTCACGTACAGAGTTTTACGGTCTCTTTTGGCTCAGGGGTTTTGTAGAAAAAAAAGATATTTCTTCCTATTCTTGAGAATCCTGATGGTTGAAATGGATTGCTTTGATGATGGCAGCTCATGGTGACTCCTTAGAGATAATCTAAGCCAGAAGCCACAAAAACCCTCAGGTTGCTGTTCCTACCTAGAAATCGATCTAAATAAGTGCACCACAAACTTCTTTATGATTCCGCTATATGTGGAAAACTTTTTTTTGGTAAGAAGCATATGGTGCTTGGAATATTCCTCTCGCTTTTATTGCCCCGTTAGTTTACCAACCGATCACAGCTCTGAAAAGGGTGATTATCCATGCTTTTCTTATGCTCACTAAACTACTTTATACCATTGGTGCAAATTTTTATCTTGCACAGTAACTTTTTTGCTTTTTTCTACAACTGCATTTTTCAACAAGACGTAAGAAAGAAAGAGACAGAAAAATATTTACCAATATATCCATTGAGGATAAACAAGCAAAAAATGTTAAAGAATAATGTGGCGTGTACTCTATATGATGTCATGCATTGACAACAAGCACCATGTTAAAAAATATTTCAATTAATGCTAAATTTGGGTACAGGACCGTGCCAACTCAAAATACCGCACCATCAAATTTTAATGTTTTCCATCGAGGTGTAATCACAAATATTTTTTGGGATTATACTCATAGGACTCAAATATAGGCTCTCAAAGCGTGATTTATTTTAAACATATGCGTGCACGCATGTGACTTTGCTAGTGGTAGGAAAATAACCTAAAAATACCATCTATTATGGTAGGAAATTTGGAATCCAGACTAGAAACTTTCAGGGTACAAGGTAAGGTCAGATTGGGCTACGATTTTCTAATTTCCCCGCACCCCTCGGCCAAAGAAGTTGGACGATAACTTATACTGACCTCCCAATTCTCAAGCAAAGCTTACATTATACAAATGCAAGCTTCTTTCCAAAAAAAAAACAAATGCAAGCACGTGTTTTTTGCACCCGCAAAGTTAGCCGCCAGCCCGCCAGCGGCGGGTCATCCACTGTGCCGTCCGTGCAGGTCTCACGATTGGCCGACTGGGACCTTGTTTCAGGGGTAAAATTTACGTCCTAAATTTGGTGTAGCATTTAGTTTGTATTTATAAAAAATTATTTAAAAATTAATTAATTAGGTTTAAAATGTTCGTCTCGTAGAGTACAGCAAACTGTGTAATTAATTTTTGATTTCATCTATATTTAGTACCATGCATGTGTGGTTATTCTAGAACTTAGGCCCTGTTTGTTTCCTCCCCGCTAAACTTTAGCGCCGTCACATCGGATGTAAATATATTAATTAGGAGTATTAAATATAGATTAATTTAAAAACCTATTACATAAACGAGGAGTAATTTACGAGGTGAATCTATTAAGCCTAATTACATCATGATTAGACAATATAGTGCTACAGTCAACGTATGATAATTATGTATTTTCCCCTTCGCCGATATTTTCCCCTTCGCCGAAACCGACGCGAAGCCGATGGAGCCGCCGCGGAGGACGTACGCCGCGGTGCGGCCGGACAGACAGACAGAGAGACAGAGATGCATGCCGGATCGGGCATTGTCGCCGGACGCCGGGGGAAGCTGGGAGGGCGCGCCATCGATCGACATGCCGAGGCGTGCAGGGACGGCAACGGCGGGTGGGCGCGAGGCGCGGGCCGTGGCAGAGGACAGGAGGGCCATCGCCGCTCGCGTCCACGTCTCGACCGGGTTGGCGTGCAGCGTGGGTGGGGATCGTGCGTGCCCTGAGCCCCCCGCTAAACTCGTGCGCTATTTGCCGGTCGGTACCGTCTCAGATCTTGCAGTGCCAGCCGTACTGTAGCAGTGTAATGTACTACAGGACCCACTGTAGGGAAATCCTCCGGTTTTGTATCAGCACGTTTTCCCCTATGAACAGAGAGCTGGGTCCTGTTCTTTCATCAAAGACCCCCTCGCCAGAAACCTTATCTTTGAAATCAGGACTGTTTGGCTGAAACGTGCCTCATCTTCGGATGACCTTTCTTTTCGTTTCTCTGCAAAAAAGCAAGGGAACCAGGCCGCCGTTGTTTAGATCCTAAATTCTACCATCAAAGTTCATTATGTAAAAAGAAGATTTCCGTCACATCAAAATGTCATAACATGCATTGAGTACTAAATATAGATGAAATCAAAAACTAATTGCACAGTTTTGTTGTACTTTACGAGACGAACATTTTGAGCCTAATTAATCAATTTTTGGATAATTTTTCACACATACAAACGAAATGCTACAGTGACGCAATGATTATAAAGTGACATCATGCTCCCAAATTTGGCTCCCAAATTTGGCCCCAAATTTGGGATCTAAACAAGGCCTAGAGTTTCAGTGCAGTGCAGAACCATTTGATGCTGTTTTATTTATTCTATTCGATGCTGTTAAGTCTTCTCCAATAGACTAGCTCTGGCCTCGTTTACATCCCAAATTCAACCCCCAAATTCTACTATGCAAAAAGAAGATTCTCATCACATCAAAATGTCATAACATGCATGAAGTACTAAATGTAGATAAAATCAAAAACTAATTACACAGTTTTGTTGTACTCTGTGAGACGAACATTTTGAGTCTAATTAATCAATTTTTGAACAATTTTTCACACATACAAACGAAATGCTACAGTGGCGCGCGATTCCTAAAACTCCCAATTTAAGGTGCCAAATTGGCATCTAAACAAGGCCCTAGGTAGCTAAATTAATTTTTTACTGTAGCAAAATTGAAGATAGTCTCACGCGTTCTCTCATACACTTCTTTTACATTGTGCAAAATTTATTGACCACGTTCCTTCTCTCTTCTTTCCTTTTTAGAGCCACCAACTATCTCATATCATTGAAAAAACCCTTAGTAATCGACTAATCAGTTGAGAAAACAAATACCGTATACTATGAAATATTCAGGCACTGTTCCCATCAAACTGAACATAGAAACCATTTTTTTAAAAGAACATAGAAATTAATCGCACTTATAGAGCAAATACCACGATACATTACACGCATACATGTTGATAGAATTAAATAGACCAAATAATCTTCCACTGAACATACAAATCTCCTCTGCGACGGAGGATCCAGCTCAAACAAACAAGAGAAGACAACAAAATATTGAGAGACGTGAAGGAACGTGCTCTACCGAACGTTCCAGAACAAATCGAGCTAGGCAAACCATCCGTTGCAACATAGAGTCATTTACCTACATGCCATTATGTAAGTTCGTGGTTACGCACATGCCACTAAAAAGTTCGTGGAGACGTACATACCATCAACGCGAAGTTCGTTTACGTACGTGCCATTTTGGATGGATGGGCACTTAACAGAGGTGTTAGAGAGTGTGTAAAGACAATTTTACCCTTTTGTACAAAAATGAGTTAGAAATGTTGGCAAAATAGTTAAAAATCATGGGAAAAATAATATTAATATTAATTATCGTAAAAAAGATTTAAAAATCAGAAAACTATTTTTTGAAGCTAAAAAATCCGAAAAAGTGGAAATAAATTTTAAAATGTTCAAAAAAATCTGAGAAAATCGAGAAAATGCGAGGAAAAATCGGAAAAAATGAGGAAAAATCTGAAAAAATAAGGAAAAAATAGCAAAAAATTGCATAAATTTTTTAAAATAGGTGCATGACCATTGCAGACAATCAGATAAGTATCACATGAAAATGATCATTGCATAACAATAAATTCATATAACCAACATTAAGCAAATAAGTTCACTGGTTTTCATCTCATTTAGTCCACACATAAAAAGTACTAGTTCATTGGTTCTCATGACACCAAATCATACATGTCTCAAAATACATCAAAAGTAGTAGTTCATCCACACAATTTATTCAAGTTGGAGTTTCTTCTTGCTTCTGGTATTAGAAGCCGGGCTGGATGGGTTGGCCACTTCAACAGGAGCCCTCCTTGGTGTACACTTCTTCATGATGGCTTGCTTCTTCATTGATGTAGAGGCTTCATATGATGCAATTTCATCATGAACAACAGGAGGGTGCTCAACAACAAGAGGGTGCTCAAGTTGGAGAGGCAAGGGGTCATTGGATCCACTCGCGGACCTTGTATAAAAAAAAGAGCAGTGAGGTTGTAGGTTGTAGATGACAAGAAAAAAGATCAGTGAAGTTGTAGGTTGTAAATGGCAAGATCAGGAAAAGTGAAAGATCAACCTGATAGTACTTGTTGGTGGTGGCCCCTTTTTCTTTGCACCTTTTTTCACTCTCTTTGGCTTATGTGTAGCATTGGCCACCGCCTCATTGTATGGAAACACCATACCCGATCCAGTAGTGGCCACAACACTAGTAGTCATTGTGTTACTGGAAGATGCTTTCTTCTGCCTTTTCTTTGGTGGCCCCCTGAAATGAAGTATGTAAAATTGTTATTTTGCATAGCTAAACATGAAGTGTTGTCATTGTGTAGTTAACATTGTTGTTTTGCATAGCTATATTTAGGAAGTCTACCTCTCAGCCTCATATGCAGCTATGTCCTCTGGATTGCCATTCTTACATGTGTACCAATGGTGTCCTAACTTTTTGCATATTGGGCACTGATGTTGCCTTTTGCCGGTGACAGTACCTTCCTCAGTGCCAGTACCTCCCTCTGTGCCTGATTTCTTGCTACTACTACCTCCCTCCAAAGCTGATTTCATCCTGTTCTTCCTCCTCCCTCCTCCAGTTGACTTAAGCAATGGAGGATACATAAAGTCATGGGGAGGTTTGGGCCACATGGACTTGTCAGGAATAGAGCGGAACCTGCATATGCTATTTTGAATTTCTCAACTGAATAGCACTCATCAACATAATCTTCAAGTTTGGCCCCAGGGATTGATGTGATGTAGGCAATGGCATGCTTGCATGGTATTCCTGACCCTTGCCAAGCTCTGCAAGAACAAGTCCTCTCACTTGTGTTCACTACAAACCTGAAGCTACTAGCAGAACTTCCCTTAGCACAAACTTCTGCAATGCCATCAGGTGAGCTTGTGATTACTTCAATGTCAAGGTTATAGCTAGCTGCAATCAACTTCTGCAATATATGAGGCAAGATCTTTCCTTCAAACTTTTGGGCAACCCTCTTTCTATCATTGAATTTAATCAAGATCTTCTGTCTAATGGTATCCACCAAGTCATCCACATGCTTGCCCTTTTCATCCTTTACCTGCCAACATAGCAATTCATTTTTTAGTAAACATGGAATAAAAAGGAAAACAATGCAAATTTAAACAAGGCAAACTTACCCATTTATTGAATGCCTCGGCCAAGTTGTTGGTAATATAATCCACTTTTGACAATGTGGAAAACTGACTTCTAGTCCACAATTTCTTGTGATTTTCCTGTAGCCATTTCATAGCCTCTGGTTTGGCTGCAGCCATGGCTTCATAATGTTTCTCAAACATGTAAGGACTCCAAGAATATGCAGATGCCCACAGGTGATCATCAAAAATCTGTCCACTATAGTTTTTCTTGAAATTCTGTACTAGATGGTACATACACTCTCTATGCTCAGCATGTGGAAAAACTGTACTCACCCCATGCATCACTGGCTGCCCACAATCAGTGCTAAATGTAAGACCAACTGGGTTGCCTATAGCTTCTTTCAACCTCTCCATAAACCACTCCCAATTCTCATTTGTTTCTGAGTCAATGACACCAATAGCTACTGGGTACATCCAGTTGTGACCATCAACTGCACAAGCTACACACAACTGGCCCCTAAACCTCCCATTCAAAAATGTACTATCTACTGCAAGATATGGCCTACAACCTTGTAGGAATCCATCAACACAAGCTTTCAAAGCAAAAAACAGCCTAGTAAACCTTTTTTTGTCACGGTAGGTATGGTGATCAATCACAACAAAGGATCCAGGACTAGTATCCTCTATTTGAGCCTTAAATCTGTACAGATTATCAAAACTTTCAACCCAAGGTCCATAAATTTTGTCCATAGCAAGTTCCTTACCTAGCCAAACTTTTCTGTAGGTCACATCAATTTTGTGCTTCTCCTTCAACCTCCTTTTCAGCTCTTTAGGACCAACTTTTGCATCTTCCTTCAACCAATCAATGACTTGCTCACACACCCAATATGAGGTCACTCCTACACAACTGCCTGCCCTCCTAGTGCTCTGACAGTTCTCATGTAATTTTGGGTTTCTTGTGATCTGCCAATGTAGAAATCAATGGTTATTTACTCGAAAAAAAATCAATGCATAAAGTGTGAGAAATAATAGAGTCAGAAATTTTTTTACCTTAACCGTGGTTTCATCACTCAAAGTTTTGACATGAAGTCTCCACGGACAGCCCACATTCTTGCCACTGCAATACACCCTGTACCGTTTCTTATCACACTTTTCAATGTTATATTGGAACTCATATTTGGTAGCATGTGTAGCTAAGGCCAACTTAAAAGCATGCTGGGAGGAATACATAGTGCCTACTTCCATAGGAGGATCATCCTTGTCATAGTTTGCATCAGGTTTCTGTAGAGGCAATCTATCTGTCACAATGTCCTCTTCCTCTATTTCATCATCGGGTAAAAATTCATCTTCCCCAATTTCATCTATTTCATCATCAGACAAAGTGTCTGGTGCAGGTTGACTAGTGGGAATGGGAGGTGGACCAGTGTCAATATACCAGCATTCATCATCAACACCCACGTGCTCATTGGATGGGTTTGGATTAGCAAGAAATTCACTATTTACAGATTTAGCAAGGCTTAGTTCAACTGATTTCCCAGTACCATTTTCCCATTGTGAAATGTCAGGAGGAGGCTCACTAACCAAAGTTCCACTACTCAAACCGGTGTCCATCCTACAGATGAACAACAACACATGCTCAGAAAAAAAATGCTTAACCAAAAAAAAAAGGAAAAATACCTTGGGACGCTGGCCTGCTCCTGGAATCCTGTTTGTGGGCACCGCCCCTGCCCCTGGTGACTGCTGCGTTGCCCTCGCCCGCGGGCGCGCCGGCCTGGGGGGCGCCTGGGGTCGCGCCGGCCTAGGGTCGGGTCGCGGGCGCGCGCCTGGCGCCTGGGGTTGCGCCGGCCTGGGGGCGCGCCGGCCTGGGGTAGGGTCGCGGGCGCGCGCCTGGGGTCGTCGGCGCCTGGAGGCGGGGCGGCGGAGGGCGGCTGGGGTCAGGTCGGCGCCTGGAGGCGGGGCGGCGGAGGGTGGCTGGGGTCGGGGGCGGCGGCCGCCGCCGCTTAGGGTCGAGCCGGGAGTCGGGGGGGGGGGGGGGGCGTCGAGAGGGATCTGAATCTGAGAACCACATGAGAAATACCAAGGGGCAAAATAGTCATTTTACTTGTAGGTCCCACATGTCAGACGGAAGAAACCGTTAAATCCTAACAGCATCCATCCAAAATGGCACGTACGTAAACAAACTTCGCGTTAATGGCATGTATGTGTTCACGAACTTTTTAGTGGCACGTGCGTAACCACGAACTTATATAATGGCATGTATCTGCAACATAACGCGGTCACAGACCTGAACAGCGAACCTGCTGTGAGCATACCATCGTACTGAGTACGGAGTAGAGTATGCAAAAACAGCAGCAAACAATCTTGCGAACGAACGGCTCTATGCCTCTAAGTACGCTGGCGGCCAGCAAGCAGGGTCACCATTCACCACCAGCCGAACAATATTTTCCTGTAACTTCGCTAGCAGTAACCGACGGTAAATTATTCTTTTCCTTAACCTGAAGCTACGGCGAGCACCGCCCGTACGTGAATCTGAGGATCTCTACTGATGGACGTGTTTATCTCCAGCCATGTTTAGATCTCCTGTTTGACCGTCACTTCCTGGCCCAGCCCCAGCCAAGATTTCTTCTCTCCAGTCGCTTGCTTGGACGGCTCGACACCAACAGGGCTGTTGACTTGGTATGGCGCCTTTGCAGTTATCCTGGAATTCACGAGCATAAAAATGATCCGTCAGATCACGCTTGATTTCACTGTCGATTCCACGTGCAAAACAATTTGCCAACGCTGAGAACTACAAAAGCAGATCCGTTACCTGCCCTTTCTCTTCTCAAGAAACCTGTGGAGTGAATTCCTCCTCGCAATCGGCACGTCTGTCAGCAAAAACAAAGCACTTTCTGTCATCGATAAGGTTGCACGACAACAGGATTTCTCTCTCTCAACATAGTAGCTTGCATACAAAAGTTCATGAATCTATCGAAGTACCAAAGTACTAGCACTGGCATGGCAGAACTGCCAAAGGAGGAAGAATTACCAGAGAGGCTGCTCTGCGAAGACTGTGGCGCGGCAGTGGCGCCGGCCCTGTCGACGCCGTCGCCGCCAGGGCTCACGATCTGCAGCAAGTCCTTGACCTTGGTGGAAGGGAACTTGTCAAAGACGACCACTTTTCCTCCGTAGAAGATGGTCAGCTGTTCGGCCGCTGCTGCCTCGCTACAAGAATAAAAAAGTTTGATACCAAAATCATTACCAAACCCCTTCGTCAAGAACAACGTCTTTGACAAAACCAAACCGAAATTGTTTTTTTTTCTAGCTAAACTGGTCTTTCTCGCTGGGAGGACTGAACATGATGACTCATGACTTTTCTTTCGGCGGAAGGAACGGTTCAGGTTTCTTCATCGCTTTACTAGCGTACTACGAGTACTACGGACGGTTACGGACTTCATCAATTTACCTTGGATTTTCGCCGGCCTGTTGATCATGCTCTTTTGTCTCCTCGGCCGCCGGCGCGTCGAGCGCGGACAGCAAGTTCATGGTGGTCGGCGGCCGGAAAGCTCCTGCAACGACGGGAACGCCATAAGCAAACCGTTGTTGCTGCACAACCGCTAGTGTTCACGGGAAGCTTATGCATGGCCACTTAACGGAGAGGTCGTTGTTTGCATGAAAGAAGACATAGCAATCGAGAACAGTGCTGTTGCCTTACCAGCTGCCGGCGGCGGCGCCATGCCGAGGCCACCAAGGCCCTGCAGCCCGCCCTTCTTCTCCTTGAGGTACTGGCTCAGCAGGCTGCACGTGACGGCGAAGCTGGTCTTCTCCCTCGCCGGCGCACGCCCAGCCATGGCGGCGGCGCCGCCCTGCCCTTCCTTCTCCGCTCCCATCCTTCAGCTCGCCAGAAGCAGCAGCCGAAGACGCGTCGTCCCAGCCGAGCTTCCCTCCCTCGCCCACCTCCGACAGGCGCTCTCGTGTACTTTTCCTCCCCTCGCAAATGGCCCCGTCGACCTTTAGGGGCCCTTTGGAACACAGGATAGGAAAAGTGCAGGAATAGGAAAAATGTAGGAATTGAAGTACACTACTTCTCCAATCCTATGGAAATTGAAAACATAGGAATTTGGTTTGGATGCCCTTTGGTAGCATCATAGGATAACAAAGGAATTTGTAAACTATTGTTTCTTTTTGAATTGAACTACTAGCAGATCAAATAGGTGTTGAAGAAACTTGCAGATCAAATATTCACAAATCTAATCTGAGATGGGGATCCATAAGATGGGGAATCGTAGATAGGAAATCAAGAAGTCCTCCGGGTGCTTGGTGAAGCCGGTGTGGCTCTAGCGTAGGGCCGGGCATTCAGAAGCCGGTGTGGCTCTAGCGTAGGGCCGGGCATTCAGAAGCCGGTGTGGCTCTAGCGTAGGGCCGGGCATTCAAAAGCCCCTGCGCGAACAGACGCCAGCAGCGCGCGCGAGCGCTTTCTTTTCGCGCCAGGAAAGTTACCGAGAGGTCAGAGCTCTTGCTTTCTTTCCCGTGAAATCACGCTCAGGATTCCAATCCTATGGAATTATTCCCATATCTTTCCTGTGAACCAAAGGGCATCCGTAGGAAAAAATCCTTTGGAACTAAATCCTACGAAAATCCTGTGTGATTCCTCCATTCCAAAGGGGCCCTTAATAGCGCGTGCCAAGGAAACGGCAAGTGGGTGGGGGGCGTGGGGCACACGGGCCAGCCGCAGCCAGCCGGGGCGGTCGCGACTCGCGTGGCGTGGCATGAAACACGTGACGGCCGGAAGGAGCGGTGGTCCTCGGGGAATGGGAATGCGGGAGAGCGACGGGACCGGACCGGGCGGGAGGGGGAGGGGGAGGAGAGCCGAGCCGAGCCGGAGGGGGCGCGTCCGTCCGTGACGGCTCCGGATCGGGCGGAAAGGCGTGGTAGCAACACGTGATTTGGGCGGGGGCGCGCGGGGTTTTGACCGAGGCGAGTGGGATCGGGATCATGCCCCGGGCGCCCTCGGCCGCGCGGGCCCCCCCGACTTTGGTTCGTATGGGGGCAGACGGAGACGTGTGACGCGCGACCGGAGTGCTGCGAGCCTGCGGTGTACCGCGCGTTGTTTGTATGATTGTAATATATACTGTATATATCATATCATCGGCCAGGCTGGGCGGTGTACGTCATACGGGGTATACGTTGCTACGAGAACCACCACTCGTCCGGCAACGCTTGATTGGATAACGGGAGACAGGCTCGTTTTCAGACCATAGATGAACAGTTACACGTACTGAGCTCAGCTCAGCTGTGGTGCACATGCAGCCAACTGGCCTCTTCGCCGCGCACGCTAGACGCTACACGTTCGTTGGGCGAGCCATGGTACAGTAGTAGCTACGTACATTGACTCGTTCGTGCGCGCAGCCACTATCCTCCATCATCGACTGGTCCCATCAGCCCAACCTCCGGCGCTGTACGACCACTTATCACCTGGCGCGGGACCGGGACCGGGAGACCTGAGACGCTAGAGGCGTCTGTCGTGGAAGACCGGGCGGCGGGTTCGGGAGTGCCACGCACGCTGTCGGCACCGGCGTTCATCACGAAACCCTGCCTCGCTTCCGACGTGCCACCTCATCTGCCGGCGGTCACACCGCGTAACCCGCGACCGCTCTCCCGTCGACGGCGACGGCTCGCTCGCCGGGCCAGACCAGGCCTTCGCCCCGCGCGCGGTCCGCTGATGGTGGATCGATCATGGCTAGGCTCCTTTTCCTTCTAGAGCCGGTAGAGCAGCAGTACGGCCGCCGGGGCTGCAGCGTCCAGACTTCTAGTAAAGGCGTCACGCGATTCATATGACTCCGGCGGCTCTCTCGGGGTCGGGGATAGGCACCGTGCTCACAAGATTTGTGCCACGATTCCCGTGTGAGTGCGCGGGCGCCGACCGGCTAAGTAGCCTAATTTAGGCTGCCTAGTCCAATCGAGCTATTCACTCCGTCAACTCCTTTCTGCTAGGCCTTGCTTCTTCTTCTTGTTGTAAATAACCAGAACAGGGGAGCAGTAGTAGACGCCAAGCCAATTCACGAGTGTGATCATTGATCCAACAAGCACATTGATCAAGCCAGATAAAAATATCTCAAACGTAAATAAAAAAATACGAGCGGCACGGCAACTGAGAAAATAGTGTGTTCCCAATAAAGCAAGACCACACGTGCATTGCTAAAGTCTACAGAGATCACATTTTTTTTTAGATATTGGATATAATTCGGCCTCTATATCCGTAAGCCGATATATACAACCTAAGATACATGAGTTCTTAGACTCAAAATTTAAATCCAAGGAGCAACAGAAAATACAGCTAAAAGACAACAAAAGAAGGCTATAAAGACTAAACTTTAAACTTTTTCAATGTCTTGCTTTAAACTTGTTGCTTTATCTTCATGTAACAGCCACCATGCACATTATTTGTCTACTTAGAAACTTTGATGTTGGAATCGTGCTGCCAGAAAAAATAGTCCTTCATGCTTGACGATTTATCACATAAAAACCGTACTGAGTCGATCTCAATCACAATCTCAAGCAACCTTCTTAACCCAAATGAACATCCGCTGCCACCTTCTAGACCACCTGCCTTATTAAAGAACTCTCCCAACGGACGGCTTCAAGAAGGAAAATGATACCATCATAGATGTTATCGTCGCATGACCAATCTAATCACTACTGGATTTTCATCCAAAAAGATTCTCATCTGTGCAAGAGCGCGGTGGAGAGGCCAGTGCCATGATGACGCCTCCATCGAGGGGATGGCGCCCGCAGGCGTCACCGTCGGCCAAATATGACCGGTAGATCACCGGCTCCACGCTCCCCATCGCTAGATCCGGCTACACCCGTGCTTGGAGGGAATGGGGCGACGATCCCGCGCACAGTAGCTGTGAGCCTGGTGGTTGTTCGTGCCCGGCCGTCGGGCCAGTGGCGGCGCCCATGGCCGCCGCGTCCGCCGTGAGCTGGGCGCCAGTCGGCCCCGCGCCACGCCGCCCTGCGCTCCGGACCGCCACCAGCCCCGCGCGCGGCCGCCGCCGGCCGCCTTCGCCTCCGCGCGGTCGCCACGAGCCGACACCATTAGCCACTGCGCGCCCGCTACCTGTCCCGCTTTCACATCGTTGACGCCTCCGTCTCCGCCGCCAACACAGTACACATCCGTCGGCTAGCCCCGCACCACGCTGCTGCGCGCAGCGCTACCAGCCACAACCGGCCCCGCGTGCGGCCAACGCTGGCCGCCAAGAGACTCCGTCACGCATACCGACAACGCCGCCCCATCTCCACGGCGACGCCCTGGCCATGAGCGCCATCCCCCGCGCAGATCCGGCGCCCCCCCCCCCCCCCCCCCCCCGGCGAGACAGAGGAATGGGGGGCTAGGTTTTGGCTGCCGCCCGAGTCACCCACGCGGGGAGCGATGCGGGCCTCCTTTCAGAACCGAACAAGCATATAAAAGCAAAGACCAGGATGTGCATTGCTACAGTCTACAGAGATCACATGTTCCAGGAGGCCAACAAAACAACATTCTGGATAATAAGATTTTAGCTTTCACACACTAATATAGATGCACGCGCGACACACACGTATATTTTTTAGATAAAATTATAGTAAATAAAATTTTAAGTTTCATTACAAAACCTTAATGATTTTTTTTCTTATTAAAACACACTTTATGTATATAAACCTCGACTCCGTCTAAAAATTACTTTATTTTTTGACCGAAGTCAGCAGGGAAAGCCCGTACCTGACATTTTTATAATTTTTATTCCAAACCCAGTTAATTCGCTCCCACAGAAAGTCAAACCTGGGTCTGCAGGGTGCTACTCAAGTGCTCTAATCACTAGGTTAGAGGCCCTTTCACTAAAAAATACTTTATTTTTACGCACATTGGTTAGGAAAAAAATAAAGGTACTGACTATTGAAGGAAATTAAACAATATGATTAGACAAAAAATAAAAATATGTCATTATGTAAGAAAATAAATACATATGATACACTATGGAAGAAAATTAACATGCATGGATATTAAAGAGAAGGAAAATAAATGAATGGTGGGTGAGCCATATATGGCCGGGTGAGCCCACTTTGCACAGGATAGAGGTTAGAAGAAAACACCAAATCTCTCGCTCTTTGAATTGAAGGAAAAAAATTAAAACGTATAGTCATTATGAATTATATATTAATAAAGTGATTGCTAGTTAAAGATGGTCCTAATAAAATAAAAGTAAAATACATCTTACAATTTCGAACTGAGGGGAGTACCTAACGCTGGATGTAAAAATTAAATGAGTCATATGAGTGTTGTTTCTCTAGCAGCTGCAGGATTTCTCTGCATTGGTTTTTGGGTGCGTGTTTTTGGGTGCAGGTGTTAGGTGTGGCGAACCAACATCGTACTTAGCCATTCTGTGGAGATGAAATCTAATTTTGGGTGCGTGCTATCTGTCTTGAGATACTTTGGCATTAATCCATAACGAGATTAGCTTTTGTTGTGCTACAAATAGAAGTATGTGGTGAAAGAATGGCACATGATACATATAAGGATCAATATTCTCCACTTGAAGGCTCGTGCAAAGGAAAGTCGTTGTCCTAACGACATCAACACCATCGCCCTATTCATTTAGCTTATCAGCCACTAGCCAACAATACTTTTCTCTTAAAACAAATCAGTCACCAGCCATCAACTAGCAGTACTTTTTCTCAGAACAAATCAGCATCGGTCACCGGCCAAACGAATAGAGCGATTAGTACATGATGACTACTTCAAAAGTAATCTTCCATGTTCTAGTCTTTGCTTTAATATTTTCCATGCCTGGAACCCATCAAGCTTGGGGTGAGCGTGACTATTATAAGGATAAAGCATTAGTTAAGCACAAATGTGAGGAAAACATCAGAATCAGTGGCGATTATGTTCGTCCGGGCGATGAATGTTGCCATGTTGTGAGAAGATCTGACATGGTTTGCGTCTGTCATACACTTAGCAAAGAAGAGGAGAGCAAAATAAGCGCAGTTAAACTTGTTGACGTTGCCGAAGATTGTGGCAAGCCAGTGCCAAATAAATGTGGCAGTAAGTATCTAATACTATTTAGTTGTCTTAAAAATTATTCTAATATTGTTATGTATTTTCCGAGTATTACATGTAGAAAATATTTTTAACACATCATCTATGTAATATAGGTGGTGTTTGGATCCAGGTGCTAAAGTTTAGCACTTTAAATAAGTGATAATTAGATGTATTAAACATAAACTAATTATAAAATAAATTACATAAGTCATGTCTATTCCGTGAGACGAACCTAACAAGCCTAATTTTGCTATAATTAAAACATACTCCCTCCGGTTTGGTAAATAAGGTCGTTTAGGATAGCGACACGGTCACCAAAGCACAAATTTGACTTCTCTTTTCTATAAAAAATATTTTTTGAAAAGTTATATATGTATATTTTTATGAAAGTAATCTTCAAGACCAATCTATTTATATGATTTTCACATTTCTAAACTCAACAACTTAAATGTTATTCATGATTTATATTCCCAATGTTTGACTCAAACCTTGTCCAAAACGACCTTATTTACCAAACCGGAGGGAGTAATTACCATATGTTTACTGTAACATTACATTGTCTAATCATGGTGTAATTAGGCTTAATAGATTCGTCTCATAAATTACTCCTTGTTTATGTAATGAGTTTTTAAATTAATCTATATTTAATACTCTTAATTAACGTATTTATATTTGATGTGACAGCGCTAAAGTTTAGCGCACGGGAAACAAACAGACCCATAATATAAACTTTTTATTAGGTTTGGACTATTCCACCGTCACTGTAGCTTCACCAACGAGGACACATCCATAAAACTCATCGAGGCAAGCAACCAAATGAAGAATTATGACACATATATATATATATATATATGACGAGTTTTATCTATATGTGCGTGTAGTTACACGTGCGTGTAGCTCCGCTATCAAATAACCGACCCTTCTATATCAGTTGACCAGCGCTCTTGGGTGCTTATCGGAGAGCAAACCCACTAAAGTGTATGGGCTAATCAACTAACGACGTGATTTACGGCCGGCCGATGGCTTCTCCTGTTTATAAAATTGTATACACATGCATGCATGCATGCTGTCTCGTTGATAACAGATACGTATATGCCACTTACATGCATACTTACCGTCAAGTCTCCTAATTAATATCTTTACTACGCTGGTTGTAAAAATACTAAAATAGTATATCATCGTTGCATACTTTTTCAAATAAAAAGGAGTATATATACATACTATGTACCTAGTGAGTACTGAGTATATAACGATATAATAACCCATGTATATGGGCATAATACGCAGTTTATAAACACTATAGTACACGTGTTTATCATATCTAAATGGAGTATATATGGATATATTTTTACATCGTATGTCTGCATACTTTTTTCACTCTGAAAAGCGAGTATATAATATGTGCATAGTTTTTTCAGACTGTGTACACATACTTTTTTTAATCAAATCGTGTATTCACATACATAATACTCGAGGTTTTGTGTATGCCTCGCTTGGAGGGTATGTGGTCATACATGACCAAGAGGGTATGTACACATACATGACAAATCCATCTGAAACTCGTGCTAGCTATATACGTACGTATATAGTAATAAAAATAAATGTATTAATTTATCTGAATTTTAAAGAAGGTAGTAAGCGAACAAGCTGGTAAGCGATTCTGCATGCAGAATGTAAACTTGACAAGTATTATCATAAGCGAACAAACATCATCATGCGGCCATCTATTATTATATTAATACAATAGTGTTAAAAGGAGCCACCACGTTCGCCGAGAGGGTCAAGAAATTCCCACGTTAATCTAAAAAAGAGAAGAGCATGGACCGTCGGATTTTATGAAGATCCAACGGTCCATATTATTTCGTTAATCCAAAAAAGAGAAAAATATATGCCATCAGATTTTATGAAGATCTAATGATCCATATTATTCCATTAATCTAAACAAGAGAATAATATAAGCCGTCAGATTTTAATGAAGATCTAATGATCTATATTATTCCATTAATTCAAAAAAGAGAAAAATATATCGTCGGATTTGATGAAGATCTAACGGTCTATATTATTCGGTCCACCGTCACTCCTCCGCGGTCAGTGCGCGGCCGTCCGCCGCCTCCGTGGGAGCCCTCCGCCGCCTCCGCCGCTGCGCAGCCGTCCGTGGCCGCCGTAGGAGGACTCCACCATTGCCGCACAGCCATCCGCGGTCGCCGCAGGAGCCCTCCATTGCCACCGCGTAGCCGTCCGTGGTTGTCGCGGGAGTCCTCGCCGTCGCAGCGCGATCGTCCGCCGCCGGGAGGCCGTCCACCACCGTCGCCGCCGCGGGAGCCACCCGAGCACCTCCGTAGATCAGGGTCTGGCCGCTCCCCGCCGGCGGGGCTGGAGGCTGCAGACCAGGGAGACCACACCCCTCGCCGCTGCCACCACCACCACCACCGCTCCACGGCCACCGCGGGAGCCCTCTGCCACCACCGCCGCGCAGTCGCCCGTGCCCGTTGTAGGAGGCTTCCACCGTCGCAGCGGAGCCGTCCGCGGCCGCCGTGGGAGGCCTCCACTGCCGTCGCGCGACTGTCCATGGCTGCCGCGGGAGTCCTCGCCATCGCCGTGCGACCGTCCGCCGCTGCGGAAGCCACCCGCACGCCTGCAGAGTTCAGGGTCCGCACGCTCCGCACGCCGCCGGAGGCCGGCGGGGCGGAAGGCTGCCAGCCGGTGAGATCGGCACCCCTCGCCGCCACCGCCACTAGAGAGAGGGGGAGATACAGGAAGAGAGATAGAGCGGGTGGATTGGTGTTAAAAGGAGCCACCACGTTCGCCGAGAGGGCCAAGAAATTCTCACGTTAATCTAAAAAAGAGAAGAGCATGGACCGTCGGATTTTATGAAGATCCAACGGTCCATATTATTTCGTTAATCCAAAAAAGAGAAAAATATATGCCATCAGATTTTATGAAGATCTAATGGTCCATATTATTCCATTAATCAAAACAAGAGAATAATATAAGCCGTCAGATTTTAATGAAGATCTAATGATCTATATTATTCCATTAATTCAAAAAAGAGAAAAATATATCGTCGGATTTGATGAAGATCTAACGGTCTATATTATTCGGTCCACCGTCACTCCTCCGCGGTCAGTGCGCGGCCGTCCGCCGCCTCCGCGGGAGCCCTCCGCCGCCTCCGCCGCTGCGCAGCCGTCCGTGGCCGCCGTAGGAGGACTCCACCGTTGCCGCACAGCCATCCGCGGTTGCCGCAGGAGCCCTCCACTGCCGCCGCGCAGCCGTCCGTGGTTGCCGCGGGAGTCCTCGCCGTCGCAGCGCGATCGTCCGCCGCCGGGAGGCCGTCCACCACCGTCGCCGCCGCGGGAGCCATCCACGGCCGCTGCGGGAGCCGCTCGAGCACCTCCGTAGATCAGGGTTTGGCCGCTCCCCGCCGGCGGGGCTGGAGGCTGCAGACCAGGGAGACCACACCCCTCGCCGCTGCCGCCACCACCACCGCTCCACGGCCGCCGCGGGAGCCCTCTGCCACCGCCGACGCGCAGTCGCCCGTGCCCGCTGTAGGAGGCTTCCACCGTCGCAGCGGAGCCATCCGCGGCCGCCGTGGGAGGCCTGCACTGCCGCCGCGCGACTGTCCGTGGCTGCCGCGGGAGTCCTCGCCATCGCCGTGCGATCGTCCGCCGCCGCGGAAGCCACCCGCACGCCTTCAGAGTTCAGGGTCCGCACGCTCCGCACGCCGCCGGAGGCCGGCGGGGCGGAATGCTGCCAGCCGGGGAGATCGGCACCCCTCGCCGCCACCGCCACTAGAGAGAGGGGGAGATAGAGGAAGAGAGATAGAGCGGGGGGATTGGTGGCGTCGGTGAAAGACAAGGAGAAAAGGAGATGGGTGGGTTCACGTGTTGGTAGTTGATATAGAATATATGATATAGAGGATAACGAGTGCAGAAAAAATTGATATAGAGGGGAGAATCTCAATGACAAGGCAGGAATGTTTCTTTTAGAGGATGAGAATAGAGTACGACAAGTGCGGACAACGTAAAGCCCCATATGCCCTACCATGTTCCTCTATATAAGAGGGAAGGAGACAATGTTCAACAATAAGTGGAGGACAACACGTCGATCTGCACGTGTACTGATGAGAGGTGCTCGAATTTAACTAGCAAAATAGCAGTATTTTTCTCATAATATTTTCTCGGGTAATATTTTCCTGGTGTGATTCATTACCCTATATATTTTAATTCCTCCCTCCTTAAGCTTTCCTTCATGCTATGTTATTCTGATTATTGATTTGTACAGCAAGCTAGGATACCAATTATACTGACGATTCGTGAAGGGAGTCGACCCAAACACCATTATGTTTTATGGAAGGTTTGTACTTTATTCCAATCGTTTCGTGTTACAATATTGTAAGTTTGTCGAGGTAGTTCGTATATCCTTTGAGGAATGGAGTATCTCATGTCAGTAAGTTGCATTTTGTGTATGTAAAGTTATATGAATTACTTTATTCACTTACCCATGATCACTGCCTCAATATTAGGTCACACAATCTATTATCTTAGAGCAACTCAACAGACCCAACAAGCCACTATCCCAAGTTTAGAGGATCTAGAAAAAAAGTTACACTCCAATAAATCCAACAAGCCCCTGTCACAAGTTTAGAGGGTCCAAAAAAGTTGCACTCTAGCAGACTCAACAAGCTCCTATCCCAAGTTTAGAGGGTCTAGAAAAAAGTTACACTAAGCTAGGCCCTCTACTTGACACCCCCTATTCGTGAGGCTTCCAAATCCACCCTCTATTCTCGGGGTCTATAGAAAGCACTATATTTATGAGAGCTATTGCTGGAGTTGTAGCATTTTTGTGGCCCTTCAAAGATAGAGGTAGCGTCCATTTAGTATTTGGAGAGTCTGGTTCGAGAGATATTGGTGGAGTTAATCTTAATAATATAATATTATTATCATATTAATTGAAATAAAAATAATACACACTGTTGGTTTTTTAAGATCTAAAAATCTATATTAACCCTTAAAGTCCATTGATTAGAGTAAATAAATATTTAAATTATAAATTAAATAAATAAGTAAATTATAAGTTGATCAAAGAATCAATGTCAAATACAATTAGTAAATATAAGCTTGCATCATTAATTCATATCATGTGCCACATACATGATGATAAAAATGATACGTTAGTTTGGACACACTTGGACGAATCATATTGATAGTGGATCAACATATATTTAAATAAAATTATATTTAAGTTAAAAAAAATCTAAATATTAGTATAAAAAACTAGCTACCCGTGTAAATTTGCGCGGGCCACCTTGCTAGTTAGCATACATTAGAAAAGTCTTTCTGATCTGCCTTTAAAAAATCTTCTAGCGATCCATGACTGGTTAGCGTGCGATTAGATCTGTTCGATCAATTTGAGTATATGTACCACGAGGTCCATAGCTCATGTGAGAATCCTCGGTCCGGAAGTACATGATTTTGGAATCATCACCATCAAAACAGTAAAAAGTTATTTTGTTTTGGTAAAATAGTCATGGTCGTCCTTCAACTTTAGTCAAAAGGTCAACTTCATCCTTCAACTATCAAAAATTTCAAAATCGTTCTCCAACTTCTCAAATCCGAGTCGAGTTCGTCCCTCATCCGAGCTGGCATGCCACGTAGACGAGCCATGTCAGCAGGCCGTGGTGGCGTTCATGGCCGCGCCGCCACCGTCTAGCGGGGATTGGAGCCCGAACGCCACGATGTTGACCGAGTCGAGGCACCTCGCCACGGCCTCCAACGGGTAGTCCACGACGGGGAGCGGCGCGCCGAAGACGTGGCCGGAGAAGTAGACCGTGGCGGTGAGCAGGAACGGGGGGGGAGGGGGGGCGCCACTCGGGGACGAGGAAGCCGAGGTCGACCATCTCCACCGCGGTCGCCGGGAATCGCCACGCGACGTCGAGCCCCTCGAAGCCGCTGTCACGGGCGAGATGGTCGCGGCCACGAACGCCGCGCGGGACGCCGGGTCCGCCGCCATGGCCGCGAACGCCGGGTCCGCCGCCATGGCCGCGAACGCCGGGTCGGTCTGGGAATCTACGGCGGCGGTGCTGACGGAGAGCATGGTCCTGAGCGCGTGGTTCTTGGACTTGAGCGCCGAGGAGAATCCGGCGAGGAGTCTCGCCTGTTCCGGGTCCATGGGGAGCACGAGCTTGTGGTTGGTGGGGTGCACGACGAGCGCGGGGCAGTAGAGGTGCGTGTAGAGGGAGGCGTCAACGGCGGCGAGCGGCCGCAGCGAGGTAGAAGCCGGTGCGGACTGTCGTCGTTGACGACGGTGGCGCCGTCTCTCAGGCGTCGAGCGGCGCAGGAGCCGAAGCAGCGAGCGAAGGCGAGGCCGCCACGACAATGGTGAAGATAAGGTACGCGCTCATGAGGGCGGCAGATTTGGGAGCGGCAGCGGTAGCGGCGCTGTCGATATGGGGGATGCGGCGGTAGAGGTGAGTCCTTGGAGACAGAAAGGAGAATGGCTGCTGACATGGCTCGCCTACGTGGCATGTCAGCTCGAACGAGGGACGAATTTGACTCGGATTTGAGAGGTTGGAGCACGATTTTAGACTTTTTAATAGTTGACGAGGGACGACGTTGATCCTTGCTCAAAGTTGGAGGAGGTTGATGCCTATTTTGCCTTTTCTTTTTAGAGCCGGCCGGTAGAACAGCAGTATGGCCAGCCTGCAGTGTGCATTGCAGAGTACACGCGATTCATGACTCGAGAGTACTCTGTACACGCCATCCAGAGTACTACGCGCGATTCATATGACTCGGGCCTCGTTGAGACGTTAGAATTGGGAGGTTAAATTTGAGAGTAAGATGTCAACTCGTAATCATTGCGCTACTGTAGCATTTCGTTTGTATTTGTAAAAAATTATCCAAAAATTGATTAATTAGGCTCAAAATGTTCGTCTCGCAGAGTACAACAAAACTGTGCAATTAGTTTTTGATTTTATTTACATTTAGTACTCCATACATGTTATGACATTTTGATGTGATGGGGAATCTTGTATTTGGGAGTTGCTTTTTGGAACTAAATAGGCCTTGTTTAGATCCCAAATTCTACCCCTAAAGTTCACTACGTAAAAAGAAGATTCCCATCACATCAAAATGTCATAACATGCATAGTAAATGTAGATCTAATCAAAAACTAATTACACAGTTTTGTTGTACTTTACGAGGCGAACATTTTGAGCCTAATTAATCAATTTTTGGATAATTTTTCACACGTACAAACGAAATACTACAGTAACGTAATGATTACGAAGTGACATCATACCCCAAATTTGGGATCTAAACAAGACCGGGCCTTGTTTAGATCCCAAATTCAACCCCCAAATTCCACTATGCAAAAAGAAGATTCTCATCATATCAAAATGTCATAGCATGCATGTAGTACTAAATGGTGATGAAATCAAAAACTAATTGCACAGTTTTGTTGTACTCTACGAGACGAACATTTTGAGCCTAATTAATCAATTTTTGGACAATTTTTTACACATACAAACGAAATGCTACAGTGACGCACGCACGTCAAGACGCCAAATTTGACCCCAAATTTGGCATCTAAACAAGGCCTAAGGCCTCGGATCGAGGACAATAGACACCGGCACACCGCGGCTCCCAAGTCCCAAGATTTGTGCCACGATTCTCGTGTGAGTGCGCGAGTGCCGACTCCGGCTGGTTTTTAGTTCCAAAAAAGCAACCCCAAAGTTCACTATACAAAAAGAAGATTTCCATCACATCAAAATGTCATAACATGCATGGAGTACTAAATGTAGATGAAATAAATAACTAATTGCACAATTTTTTTTACTCTGCGATACGAACATTTTAAGCCTAATTAATCAATTTTTGGATACATACAAACGAAATGCTACAGTGGCGCAATGATTACGACCCCAAACCCCCAAATCCCCGCCCCCTGTTCTCCATCTAAACAAGGCCTAGTTACAACAAGCAACTCCCAAATTCACTATGCAAAAAGAAGATTCTCTGTCACATCAAAATATCATAACATGCATGGAGTACTGAATGTAGATGAAATCAAAAACTTATTGCACAGTTTTGTTGTACTCTGCGAGACGAACATTTTGAGCCTAATTAATCAATTTTCAGACAATTTTTCGTATATACAAACAAAATGCTACAGTGACGCAATGATTACGAAGAGACCCTAAACTCCCGAATTTGATACACCAAATTGAAAAAGTCTACTTCACCCCCTAACCTATGAGGGGTGGAACACATCACCCCTAACCTATGAAAGTGGATTTTTTACCCCCTGAACTTTCTAAAATCGGACAAATTACCCTCTGAAGCAGCTTTGAAAAATCATAAGAAATCACAGAAAAATCATAAAATGAAAAATCAAATTGTGTTGGACTCCAAATGAGTAGATCTACGCAGTGAATATATAATATTATATGATTTAGTACATTTTTTACAGCTATGAAGAAAAGCATAGATCTAAAGTTACAGAAAAAATGTACTAAAGCATTTTGTATTATATGTTCAGCCTAGAACTACTGGTTTGAAGTCCAACACAATTTGATTTTTCATTTTATGATTTTTCTGTGATTTATTATGATTTTTCAAAACTGCTTTAGAGGGTGATTTGCCTGGTTTTAGAAAGTTCAGGGGGTAAAAAAAATCCATTTTCATAGGTTGGGGAGTGATGTATTCCACCCCTCGTATATTAGGGTGAAGTAGACTTTTTCCACACCACGAGGCCTAGAGTAGCCTAATTTCGGCTGTCCAATCCGAGCTATTCATTCCGTCAACTCCTTTCCTTTGTCCTAGGCCTCGTGCTCGTGGGCCGTGGCTTCTTCTCATTGTAATAACCAGACCAGCAGGGGAGTCCCAGCAAGCAGCGATCCAGGCATTGTCCAGATGCCAAAAGTAACTTTCAAATTTACTATAAAAAAATTTTTCGTCAAAATGTCATAACATGAATAGAGTACTAAACGTAGATGAAATTAAAAACTAATTGCACAGTTTTGTTGTGCTCCGCGGGACGAACATTTTGAGCCTAATTAATCAATTTTTGGATAATTTTTACAAATAGAAACGAAATGCTACAGTGGCAGAATGATTATGAAGTAACGTCAAACTCCCAAATTCAACCTTCTAAATTCAACATCTAAACGAGGCCCTAACCAGATAAAAATATCTCAAACGTTTAAAAACACGAACAGCACAGTGGTGGCTGCTGCTTTCAGAATCGAACAGGGCAAGACCAAGGCGTACGTTGCTACAGAGAGATCACATGTTCCATGAGGGCGACAAAAGAACATTCTGGATAGGTACCAGGAAAATAAGATTCTACCAACGCAGCCTTTTACTACACACATGTTCTGTATTACCGATAAGGCGATAAGACTCTCACATTTCATAGCAGCTGTATTCCTTCTACTGGCTTCCGTAGAAGCTGTACCTGTACTCTTCGTTAGGACATCTACCAACGCAGCCTTTTACTACACACATGCTCTGTATTACCGATAAGGCGATAAGACTCTTACATTTCATAGCAGCTGTATTCCTTCTACTCGGCTTCCGTAGAAGCTGTACCTGTACTCTTCGTTTTGACCAATAATTATTCTATCCATACTTCATCTATGATATTCAAAATTATAACTATAAATATTTTAATACAAATATAATGAAGCAGATTTTGCGTCACAGAAATTACATGTTGCTGGTTGAAATGAAATACATATTATAATTGAGAGGGGGCGGTACTTGACTAACTGGAAGTTGATACTCTAGTCATACGTGGCCCAATCTAATTGAGAGAGTGAGCAAGTAATACAAAGCGAAGCATAAATCATTTTATATGTACTTATTGCAAATCTAAATTTAACAAATGAGGATATCACAACCCCTCTTAGTCATGTATCTTTTGGATACTGAATGCTGTTCTCACATATGCAAGCTGCGTATCTAGCTAGCAATAACGTCTCTGAACAATGTCATCCGAATTGGATATTACGGAGCATTATTATAATTTTTTACTGTTGCAGATCCACCGGAAAAAGGGGAGTTTTAAGACTTGACTTTCAAAAGTTTATGAGCTCATTTTTAAATTACACAGTACAATACAGACGCTCATAACATGTACGCACACTCACCCCTATGAATACACGTACGCAAACATTATCTCTATGAGCACCTCCGAAGGACCGAGCACCTGACAGATTTGGAGATTTCCGAAGTCACCATTGACGCATCGTTGTCGACGGGAACGCCGCTTATCATTCAACACATAACGCCGGTAAATCCTGAGAAAATCCCATAAAAAGACACCAGGAGCTCATTTGGTCAGCCCTGCTTTCTCCTCAATAAGTAGCCCATGTGTGTGTGTTTTTTTTCCTGAGTGATGATTTAGCCCATAAAACTTTGAACTCGAGCATGTAACTAATGCCCAGTTGAGTGATCCCTTTGGAGATGGGCCTAATCTAGGTATATGACTGTATACGAGGACTTTCGAAACGCTCTGCCGCCATTATGTTTTTTTTTCTGGGCTCGAAACTACATGATATGCTGGCCCAGTTCATGTATTATCTACTCCATTCTTTCGTCGAGACAAGAAAAAAAAAACTCATCGGCCGATCAACCCAGGTGGCCTATCTTCACGTGGGAAAACGCCGTTGCAGGATAGGTGTGTAGCATCCCGCAGTGTGCGCCGTGGCCATCTCGCAGGTCAACCAAACGGAGACGCGAGATTTGCGGCTACCAGCCCCAGTATCCCCCATTGATTTAAGCGTTGGATCCAGTGCAGGGTGTTCCCCTTCCCTCGGAGTCACTGAAATGGCAAGGGCGCGGCCGTGTTTTTACTACTCTGCTAGATATAAACATTCGTTGACTTTTTCTGTTCATGTTTGACCGTTCGTCTTATTTAAAAAATTTATAAAAATATAAAAATCATATGATATACTTAAAATATATACGATGATAAAATATGTCATAACAAAATAAATAATATTTTCATAATTTTTTTGAATAAGACGAACGGTCAAACGTGATGCGTAGAAATCGAGAAATGCTTATATTTAGGGACAAAGGGAGTACCCAAATTTTTTTCAAAGGGAATCTTGCATGCATGAAATATTAAATGAAGTATATTTACAAAACATTTTTAAAGATGAGTGTAACTTTACGCGACGAATCTAACGAGCCTAATTAGTCCATGATTTGCTACAGTAATGCTATAATAACCATCCTCTAATCGTACGGTCAGATGCCTCATTAGATTTGTCTCGTGAATTAACCTGGGGTTGTAAAGTTACTTTGTAAACTGACTTTATTTAATATCCTTAATTATTGGTCAAACGGGGTGGAAAAAAATTTTCATCCCAAAGAAACACGCCTACATTAGATCCCAAATTCCAACCCCAAAGTTCACTATGCAAAAAGAAGATTCCATCACATCAAAATATCATGGAGTACTAAATGTAGATGAAATTAAAAACTAATTGCACAGTTTTGTTGTACTCTGCGAGACGAACATTTTGAGCATAATTAATCAATTTTTAGACAATTTTTCACACATACAAACGAAATGTGCGCACTCTAAAAGGCCAAAGTATCACCTGAAGTTGCTTTCAGCAACTCGGGCTGGTACATGGCAATTGGCATTGCGTCGTTCAGAAGCCAGAGAGGGACTTGGCGACGGACGACACACGCAATCCACAGCAATGCGCCATCTCGCACGAGGATCCATCATCCATTTCATCAGGGACGATGGTGTTGGAAGGCATAATCAATCGCCAAAGCGTTGCTCCAGATCCGGAGAATCAGCGCGAGGGGTCTCTGATTAATGGTGTCATCGTGTCTGCGCGCGCTCGTGGATGCCCCTCCGACAGGACGAACCTCTCGATCGTCGTCATCCGAGCAATCCAGCACCAAAAAACGATCATGGATCTGAACCAAACCCAGGGCACTAGTAGTCTAGAGCGAGTCAAACCGTTGGGCGTGGGCCCACCGGAACCGAACCCACCACTGGCAGCGGGGCCCACGGTCGCCAGGTGTCGAGGAGGACGCCGCGGTCTGGAGCGCCGCCCCGCCGTCGCCAGCCGATCCAACGGCTCCGTGCGGCCGAATTGACTGCCCACCGGCCGGGGGCACCTCGGTCATTCCGCCGTTGCCGCCGTCGTGTTTCCGTTCCGCCCCAACTCAACTCCACGGCCGCGGCGAGCAGCCCCGCCACCACTCACCATCACAGCACCACCCACCCGCCGCCGCGCGCACCACCCGTCCCCGCCCCGCGGTTTTTAAAACTGCACCCGAGCCCGTGCTCCGAGCTGCCAAATCCACCGCTCCCCCACGCCCCATGGGCCCCCGCGCCCGAGCTGGGGCCGCTTCACCCACCGGCCGGTGCGCGCGCGGCAGATAGATCACCGCCCCCGTCGCGACCAGATCCGATGCTGGAGACCGCCGCCGCCGCCTCCTCCCCCCGCGCCGCGGCCGCGGCGGTCGCCGCCGCGGCTGCAGCGTCGGCATCGGCGGCCGTTTCCTCCCCGCGGCGGGGCGGGGGCGGCGTGCACCACCACCGGCGGTGGGCCCCGGCGCCGTACAGGGCGTGCCTGGTCGCGGTGTGGCTGGTGGGGTTCGCGCTCGTCTTCCTGTGGCAGAGCACCTCCGTGGGCCGCGTGCGGCTCTACACGCGCCCGCCCATGCCCAAGCGCGCGGCGGCGTCGATGGGGCAGTGGGTGGCCTCCCCGCCTGTCTACGATCTGAGGGAGTTCGGGGCAGTCGGGGACGGGCGGACGGTGAACACGGCGGCGTTCGAGGCGGCGGTATCGGCGATCGCCGAGAGGGGCGGCGGGAGGCTCACTGTGCCCGCCGGGCGGTGGCTCACCGCGCCGTTCAATCTCACCAGCCGCATGACGCTCTTCCTCGCTGCTGGCGCTGAGATCCTGGGGATCCAGGTGAGGCATTCTTCTGCTATTTGCCTCAGCTTCCGGGTTCAGTTGTGCAAATATGTACTCGGGGAAGTGAAAAGGAATGCTTCTATTATAGCATCAATCAGCCGTAATATCTTGAACATTATTATATAAATAACTGCAGCCCGTGATCCTTGCATGAAATGGTGAGGTCATTTGGAGTAATGCAAATACTATGCAGTTCAATGAGATAATGTCTGGTGTCGGTGGCATGGAGGCCAAGCAAATGCTTCTTTACACAAAAGTTGCTTTTAAAATTGTATCAACATTTTCTGCCAAGTTCATCACAGAAATAGCTGTCTAGTAGTCTCATGTTCAACTACACTTCAAGATTTGCTGGAGACTAAACTCTTGAGCAACCATTTACTTTAACACTGAAGTAAACAAGTTGTCAACGTTGGACTGATAGGTTCCAAAAAGCATGTGGTTAGTCCCAACTTATATGTTGTGGTTTCGTTAGGTCAGTTCAGAGTTCAGACTTGCTTTTTTACTACTGTTGTTCGTAGATACACAACAACTAATGATTAGCTAAGAAATTACAATTTTTTCCTTCTGTACTTTGTTACACTGTTACTCCTCAAAATAAATTACGCTGATACTTCTTTTGAATTTTCATAACCTTTTCTCAGCCTTAGCTAAAACAGGACAACAGTGTCCTTACGTATTACTTTACTGGTACTTTTTTCAGTTTGGTGCACTTACTTACCAATATAGTTAACATTGGCAACTTCTTTATGTTACTTATATCCAAGGATGAAAGATATTGGCCATTAATGTCTCCATTACCGTCATATGGTTATGGAAGAGAGCACAAGGGACCTCGATATGGGAGCCTTATTCATGGTCAAGACTTGAAGGATGTGACTATAACAGGTAGGTTGCGTTGTTTGTTTTTTTCTTATTCATACAAAATCATTGTTGCCAAATTGATTCCATCTTGTATATATTTTCTACCATACAAAAACACTGGAAGTGTTAACGGTTGTTGAAACTTCCATTGATACTTATTTTGTAGAAGTGTCTAATCTCTAGTTCTAGTTGAGTTTGGTGAATTAATTCTTCAATTCTATAATCCTAGAGAAACACTTTCAATTGCAAGGTTGAAAGTGTGGATGTGAAGCTATTATTCTAAGGAGATATGCCAAATATAGCTAAATATCACATGACTCATCCATTAGAGAAATGGATGCTGGCATTATTGCTTGTTTCTCTTCCGCGATCTCATTTCCCTGAAATTGTAATAATTGTTCAGATGACATTCAGCCTCACTGACTCATGTTAATAGGTTATAATGGTACCATAAATGGACAAGGTCAAAGTTGGTGGGTAAAATTTCGGAGAAAACTCCTTAATCACACAAGGGGTCCTCTGGTGCAGCTCATGCGATCAAGTAACATTACCATCTCGAATATCACTCTTCGTGATTCTCCCTTCTGGACTCTTCACACATACGACTGCAAGAATGTTACTATTTCGGAAACGACCATCTTGGCTCCAATTGCTGGAGCTCCAAACACTGATGGGATAGATCCAGGTTACTCCTAGTGCTTAAAATTTCTGATTATTGAACTCTATTCATTTCATTATAGCTGTATGCTGTAACTTTTAATGTAATCTAGCTTCCGTCAAACTTTGTAGCAACTATAAGAGCCCAAGAAACCTGCACTGCATGCCATTTGTTATGTTGGGGCCTTTCTTTTGGTTAGTTTATGCTTCATTGACTAAACTCTTTGTTGTTCTTACCATATATGCAGATTCTTGTGAAAATGTGGTCATAAAAAATTGCTACATTTCTGTTGGTGATGATGGGATAGCTATAAAAAGTGGTTGGGATCAGTATGGGATTTCTTATGGGCGTCCATCTGCTAACATCATTATCCAGAATGTTGTAATCCGTTCAATGGTCAGGTAAGATATTAGGTCGCTCGTTTCGGTTGTTTTGATTAACTTTTTAATACAACTATGCATAATGTGTATTTAAATACCATTGGTTAGTGATGATGCTTCTTTTCCTGTTTATAATAGAAAAGAATTGCTGTAAGTTCATTTTGTATTTGTTTCTATAACTCCCACGCATATTACTTGCTGAGTATTTATTCCATCTTGTTCAAAATCCATTTTGTCTACTACCATCTTTTATTTGTCTGGACTAGAACTAGTTTCACAGGATATTTTGTTCTCATCCTTGGTTTATTTATTTTTCATGCCACCAGTATTCTTGTAGGATTTTTGATCTGGAAATTAACAAACACGATTATTAATACTTTGTTTACATTCTGTGGGCAGTGCTGGTGTATCTATAGGAAGTGAGATGTCTGGTGGCGTTTCTGACGTTTTGGTAGAGAATGTTCATGTTTGGGATTCACGGCGAGGTGTGAGGATAAAGACCGCCCCTGGAAGAGGGGCCTATGTAAGCAACATTGTATATCGGAACATAAGCTTAGAGAATGTCCGTGTTGGTATTGTGATAAAGACAGACTACAACGAGCACCCAGATGAAGGATTCGACCCGAAGGCTGTGCCCATCATTGAGAACATTTCTTACACGTCAATTCACGGGCATCGCGTGCGCGTACCTGTCAGGATACAGGGGAGCGCAGAGATCCCAGTGAAGAATGTTACCTTCCATGACATGTCAGTCGGTATACAGGACAGGAAGCACCATGTTTTCCAGTGCTCCTTCGTCCAGGGACAGGTCATTGGCTATGTTTTCCCTGTGCCTTGCAAGAACCTGGACCAGTACAACGAGCGTCGGGAGCTGGTTAAACAATCGACGTTTCAGAACATTTCTGATATTGACTACAGTTTTTGACAAGGGCAGTCCACCCCAATGTACTATTGCTGTAGGAGTATTCACAAGCACACGGCTCATAGTCCTTTCAACACATTTAGAAGCAAAAAAATTTGTAGCCTTTCACATCTTTCACCTCAGGCATGTATTTAAGGAGGTCCGACTTGTCTATACTGTGTCATAGCAAGACAACAGGATTGTTCTCTTTTCATTTTCCATCTCTGTATTATCACAAACTAACTCGGTTACACAGTGTACACTTTTGATACTTTTACTTTTGACGGCGGACCCTTGATGTCAATGTATAATGTAGTCAAGGAAAGAGGTTGGTTCTTTCAAAGTTAGTCTTCATAAAGATCAGTTTGTCAAGATGTCTTCAGAAGAAATGGATATTCATGCTGAAAACTGCTTTAGGCCTTGTTTAGATCCCAAATTCTACTCCAAAAGTTCACTATGCAAAAAAAAAAATTCTCATCACATCAAAATGTCATAGCATGCATAGAGTATTAAATATAGATAAAATCAAAAACCAATTGCACAGTTTTGTTGTACTCTACGAGACGAACATTTTGAGCCTAATTAATCAATTTTTGGACAATTTTTCACACATGCAAACGAAATACTACTGTAGCGCACGCACTCCAAAAGACCCAAATTTGGCTCCCAATTTCGGAAACTAAACAAGGCCTTAGCAAAGTAGCAGCACCAACATTTGAACTTAGCTACAACAGCCACCTTTTACATGTGTAAAATTTCCACGCTTTCAAGCGGAGGTAAAAGCAGTGGAGTTTACATCTCATATGTTTTTTGTTATTTTTGTTTACTGCGGAACCTGTCTTCGAAGTTGTTCACAAAAAGGTTAAATTCCTGCAGTTTTGAATTTCGACGTTACTCGGTTTCTTGCAGCAGAGGAGGGTGAAAAAGGAACAAAAAGGTAACACAAAGTAGAAAACTTTTTCAAGCCCATCAGCCTAAAGTAGTCCTATGCCACAAATCATGAGGCAAAAGCCCAGTAAGAGCGTGTTTGGATCGAGTCCCGAGCCCAGGCAGCAATCTTGGCCCTAGGCCAACAAAATCGACGGCCTGGGCTTGTTGCCTGGTCTAGGCAGTTAGCCACAAGCCTCCTAGTCATGCAACGACTTGTCTACCGTCGTCACGCCTGGCGGACCGGCAGCGCCTCATTGGCCATTTATCCTTGCCTGACCCACCCTCTCCCTCCCTATTCTGAAAACCCCAAGCAGATAGCGCGCGCGACGACGTCTGCTTCCCTCCCGATCGTCTTTTCCTTCTATCCTTCCCATGGCTCTATCCGCCGGCATTCGCGGCATGCAGCGTCCAGGCAAGGTAAATTAAACCATGGCGCATGCCCTGCGCCGCCAAACCACAAGCGTCCTCCGCCGACTAACTGTTGGCTGACAGCGCTGTCTGTTTTTGCAGCAGAGCTAGCATTCGGGAGTGCCATGCCCCGAGGCCGCCGCTGCTGCAGAGCGCTTCTGTGGTGTCGTCTACGACTACTAGGATGGGGCGCCGGGCGAACGCGACCAAAGGCGGCGTCTCCCTCCACGTGCGAGCCGCTGGGGCCCGACCGGCCGATCTGGTTCCCCGGCAGCTCCCCTCCCGCCTGGCTCGACGGCAGGTGAGTGCCACTGTTATTGGTAGAACAATCTCAGGCATGCAACGGATTAACAACAGCACCGACGTTGGTGTACCGGGTAAAGCCTCGAGATACCATTTCGCTCTTACATCTCTTCGCAAATTGCATTTAATTTGCAGCCTCCCGGGTGACTTTGGATTCGACCCCCTTGGATTAGGTACATGTTCATGAGCTAAATGCTTGCCATGTTTACCAAAGCATCAAGATGTCTTTAGAAGAAACGAATATTCGTGCTGAAAACTGCTTTAGCAAAGTAGCAGCACCGACATTTGAACTTAGCTACAACAAGCACCTTTTACATGCGTAAAATTTCCACGCTTTCAAGCGGAGGTAAATGATGAGGACATCCTCCACTATTACCCGCTGGTAAAGACACAACAAAAATGGGTCAAGTGGCCCAGTTGTAGTCGGGCGGCGACCGTGTGAGCCTCTGAATAATCACACCTTGCTTAGCTAGAGAGGAGGAAGCCACCTTAAAAGGGAGAGCCACTTTTGCCCTATCGGACTAGTCTTTTAGGGAGATTTGGCATTTCCCCGAGTGGGTGAACCGAATTGCGGTGCTAAGATTGCGGTAGCCAGATCGTACATATCTGAAGCCGGGTCGGTGTGTCATGCTGCCGAAGTTGTGGTGCTAAGACTATGAGTTTAGATCGTGTGGGTCTATAACTGGGTCAATGTATCGGGGTTTTCCAACCCAATCTAGGCCACACTTATCAGTAGAAGCAGTGGAGTTTACATCCCATATGCTTTGTGTTATTTTTGTTTACCGCGGAACCTGTCTTTGAAGTTCTCCACGAAAAGGTCAAATTCATGCCGTTTTGACTTTCGATGTTACTCGGTTTCTTGCAGTAGAGCAGGGTGAAAAATGAACAAGAACGGTAACGCTAAGTGGGAAACTTTTTCAGGCCCATCAACCTACAGTAGTCCTATGCCACGGATCAGGACGCAAAAGCCCAATAAGGGCATGTTTGGATTGAGTCCCGAGCCTAGGCAGCAATCTTGGCCCCAGGCCAACAAAATCGACGGCCTGGTCTTGTTGCGTGGTCCAGGTAGTGAGCCACAAACCTCCTAGTCGTGCAACGACTTGTCCGTTGTCATCACACCTGGCGGGCTGGACGCGCCTCATTGGCCCTTTATCCTTATCTGCTCCACCCTCTTCCTCTCTATCCTAAAAACCCCAAGCAGATAGCACGCGCGACGACATCCACTTCCCTCCCGATCATCTTTTCCTTCTCTCCTTCCCATGGCTCTATCCGCCAGTGCATTCACGGCATGCAGCCTCCAGCCAAGGTAAATTAAACCATGGCGCGCGCCCTGCTGAAGGCATCTAGGTATTTAGTTTGTATTTTGGTAATTAATGACAACCTTTGTGGAATAACAATTTCATTTGAGAATATGAGAATAAGTTAGTCCCAGAGTTGAAACGAGCTTCAATGAGATGATATGGAGATAGCATGGATGCTATGTATCATGGGAAAGCTCAATGCAAAGGTATAAGATAGGGTTTTTCATTTAACCGGTGATGAGGTGTTTAGTGGATGAAAAATGACCGGATTGATAGGCTAGATAGCCGTTCTATCAAGAGGGATCGACGACACTATTTGGACGTGTCTATAGTGCCACTTTGATCATTGACTTACATGGCTTACATTTAGATGAGTGGCGACTAACATTGCGAAAGACGTAGTTGAAAATCTTGAGGAAACATGTTCTGTCTGAAGGGGTCGGACAGTCCGTGATTAGGCTCGAACGGTCCATGACTTACGCGTTGAAAAATAACTTAAAATATTTATGGAAATTCCGTTCCGACCGTGTCCGATCGTGTCTCGAACTGTCCGAGACATGGGACGGACACTCCGTGACCTGTGCTGACATATGGGCCCGCGAGCGCTGACTTGGCGCGCGGTCAGACGGTCCGTGGTGAGCCACAGACAGTTCGTGATGTCTAGTCAGACAGTCCGTCAGGCCCTAACGGCTAATTCTGACACATGTTTGACTTTGCAATATAACCGTTGGATTCAAGCTCGGACAGTCCGTGGTGATGGGTCGAACAGTCTATGAGTGTCATTTTTCACGCGTTTTAAACAAAACGGCTAGTTCCGAGGAGAAGGGCTATATATACTTCACCCCCGGGGTTGGGTGAGGTCTCTTGGCACTTTGAAAAGCTTTCTTGACATATTTGAGCCCTTTTCTCCTCTCTCTCTCACACTTACTTTGCTTTGAGGTTGCATTCTTGTGAGATTGAGAGCATCTAGTGCATTGCATCAATGATTTGATCATTGTGGCACTAGGATTCATCGAACGAGCGGGTTGATTTGTTACTCTTGGAGGTTGCCGCCTCCTAGACGGCTTGGGGCTCGTGATTCCATTGAGCCCTTCAAGAAGATTTTGAAGTTGCCTTGGAAGATTGGTGTGAGAGGTCATTGTGGTCACCTCGCCGGAGCGGTAAAGAGCAACTATAATGGAGTCGAGATTTGGAGCGGTTCTTTGGTTCTAACCGGCTTATACGTCAAGTGGGGTCTTGATAGAGAAGCGGTTGAACATTGAATCTATCTCAACGTGGACTAGGGTTGACCGACAAGTCATCGATACCACGAGATAAAATTCGTCTCTTGCGCTTGGTCATTTCTTTGCTTGTTTCCTTTAAACAATTTCATTTGAGCAATTTACTTTCTAGAGATCGAATCATATCTTGTCACTCTAGGTTGTAAACCCTCAATATAGGTTTAGAGTAGCTAGAAATTTAATTCTTCAAGTGTTTCTAACTAAATTTCTCTAGTGTTATGTTTTTAGTTTAAAACCGGCACGCACACTAACACTATGATTACAGGGATTTAAATAGCACTCACAGAGGCACTTGCGCGTGACTCGGCCAACACTGCATGCACACCGCAAGCCAAAGACTCCCCCAAGTAACTCCACTAACTAACGGTCCAGACCTTTAGTCCCGGTCCTCACGCCCGGGACTAAAAGTCCCGGGCGCCAAAAAATATTTACACCCAATGGAATTCGAACCCGCAACCTATTGCATGGTGTCACACACGGCCACCTACCCACTCCACCTACGCAGTACATGTGATGAAAGATGAGATGCTTTATCTTTATTGTAACCCGTGAAACACCTCGGGTTGGAGCCAACAACCGGGACAAAAAGTCACCATTTTAGTCCCGGGTGAAACCACCGCCCGGGACTAAAGGTCTTCCTTGGACCTAGAAAAATACGAACCGGGACTAAAGGACTATTGTCTCGGTTCAAAACCTAACCGAGACTAAAATAGGAGATGAAAGGTCATTTTTCTACCATTGTGCTTCACTACCCACGTATCCAACGACTCTCTACACCATACAACATACTGATCAGGACACTACACGACTACTGACACGTAACCAAAACAAACTAGACCACGTAACAAGATTAAGTCTAACACAGTTAAGCAAGGAATGGACGCGGCTGTGCGTACGTTTGTGTGCGTGCGTGGTCTCGCGGGGTCGGAGTCAGAGCTGCTGCGGTGGTTCGCGCAGGCGGAGCTGATGCACGGGCAGCGGTCGATGCTGGCGGCGGCGGGGATCCTGGTGCCGGACGTGCTGTCGCGGTGGGGCTTCATCAATGCCGGCTTCTCCTGGTTCGACGCCGGCTCCCGGGAGTACTTCGCGGACCCTTGGACGCTCTTCGTGTCGCAGATGGCGCTGATGGGCTGGGCCGAGGGCCGACGGTGGGCCGACTACCTTAACCCCGGCTGCGTCGACATCGAACCCGACCTCCCCAACAGTAAGAAGCCAGTGCCCGACGTGGGCTACCCGGCGGGCTGTGGTTCGACTGGCCAACTGGGGCTGCGGCTCCCCGGAGCCCGTCATGGTGCTGCGCACCAACGAGATCAAGAACGGAAGAAGACTCGCCGTGCTCGCCTTCGTGGGCTTCTGGTTCCAGGCCCTCTACACCGGTCAGGGGCCCATCGATAACCTCCTCGCGCACCTCGCCGACCCCGGCCACTCCAACATCTTCTCGGTACGTGCAATGCTCCGTTGCTTGGTTGCTTCTGATTCTCCTGCGTGAATCATGGCTGTCTGATGGCTCACAACTCACAAGCTGTTGCTGGTTTTGATTATGATCTTGCAGGCATTCACGTCCCACTGAATGTTAGCTACAACGAGTTCAGAAAATGTATGTGAACACTTTGTACTGTACCTGGCACAACAATTTTTCTGGGTGTAACAGGAAATTTGTATATCGCCACTTCGTATTTTTCTGGGCATATACTTGATAATCTCGCCGCATAGCTCATGCAATTGGAATGTCTGGGTGGCTTTTGATTGATGTGCCAGCAGCTGGTTCTGTATTGAAACTGACAGATTCGGCTGACGTTTTCTGTTCTTTCAAGTTCGTGCAGGTACAACCATCCGTCTACTGTACCGTCTTTACGTTCAGGAATTGTAGGAGGTTGCACATACAGTCTACAAACACAATGGAGCTGGACTTTCATCACCGGCATCACTGCAGTTTGATAAACGTTGAGCGTCCAAATGGGACCAGCTGCAGCCTCGCGCGCGTCACTGCTGATCAACACAGCAATAACAGCAGCAGCGTCTCCACGGAATCCACAGGTAAGGTATGAAACATCGTGCAGTAGTGTGCTATCACCACGCGCCTGGCTAGGGTTTCGGATGTGGCCTGGTCACAGTAGCGGCTTAGGGTTATGGCGTGGTGGGATCGCTCGCCCCTTAGCCCCTCCCGCACATATTTATAGAGTGCGCTAATAGGCTTCCATGCTGTAAACACATTAACACTCTAATCACTCATGCATAATATGATTTAAGTATTTAATTTGAATTATGTATGATTGCCTCCTGGGCACTCACCAATACGCGACCATGAACTCGCGCACCTCCAGCAACGTCCTGGCACTCAAGGCGCTAACAACGGCTCCCCATCGCAGATTGGGATGCTAATGTTGGCGGTGATGGTGCCTCAAGATCTGGCGTGAGCATCAGGCCCGGACAATTCAAGACTCACGTACATAGCTTGCGTTGGTAGTGGTAGAGACCCTGCAAGGGCGCTCTCAGGGATCTCACGTCCAAGTGTCTTGGTGAAATAGCACTGCCCCATTCCCACACCCGCATCTTCGTCCTCCAAAGCGCTCGAGCTTTGCGCCGGTCCCGACCTTGACATCGCCGTCACAGTGAGATAGTGCCGCCCTGAGGTCCTCGCACTGCAGCCCAAAGATCCCCGCCACCACAAGCTCAGATTGAAGCACCGTCGCCTCTGAGCTTAGATCAAAGCGCCACCTCCACAAAGAGAGAAGGAGAGGCGGTCTCGGCCTCCACCTCCGTGAGAGAGAAGAAGGAGAAGCGGTCTGGGTCCCCTGTCCGCATTTGGCATGAGGAGAATAGCCGCACGAGGAGAACAGGAGAGCACGACAATGGCCACCAGTATCTGACGTGGCAGTCATATCGATTAAATCGGGGTTAAAACCGGGGAGGGAAGAAAGTTGACCTGATTTTAATAGTTGGGAAGGTCACCTACCTTGTTTTGTAGCTAGGGGTGCAAATTCATACTTTTGTGACAGATGAGGGAGGTAGAATGGACTTTTTCCATAGATGAATAGGAATTCGGTTTAGAAATACCGTTTTTCATCATGGGATTGCTGTAAGGTCAGCCTGTACTATATCGTGGGCTTCAAACAATTTGGCCCGCATAGTCGATTTCCCGCGGAAAAGGTTGAGGTTGTCCCCGTGAGAGGTTTCCATACTAGTCCTAATTTGGATGCTCCTGCACAGATATAGTCCATCTAGTACTGATCAGGTGGTTGTGATTTGCTCGTAGCATGGTAGCCCTAGTAGCACCGGATATTTTAGCCCCGTTTAAGGATGAAAACGGTAAAACTGTTATCCAAATTATCCGGTATACGTATCCGATAAAACGTAAATATAGATATCCGTATCGTTTTAACGTGGTAAGTAAAGCGGATATATCCGAATTCGAAATAAATATGGAAATGGACGAAATATCCGATATTATTCATATCAGTATAGAATAAACACATATTCAAACCATACTACAAATATATATTTTTTTGACCGAAGTCAACAGGGGAACAGTTAATTCGCTCCCACAGGGAGTCGAACCTGGGTGCTCTAACCACTAGGCTAGAGGCCCTTTCACATGCTATAAACATATTATTTTGATTTAGTTTCAGACTAATATATTATCTATATAAATTACACTCAAATACTTTATTTTACTTATTTTATTAATATAAATTATTTTATATGATTTATTTAATTATTAGTTTTATTAAAAATATTTTTAATAAGTGATTCTTGTCTACATATACTATATTTAATCTTTATTTATAAGTTTCGTGATGATATCATTTTCTAAATCTATGGATAAAATAATTAATATTTGTTAATTGTTATCACAAAAGATAATAAAATATCTGAATGTATCCGAGACATTCATTTTGTATTCGTATCCGAAAATATTCAAATTCATATTTATATTGAAAAGAAATAAAATGTGATAAAAAGTGCAATCCGAATCCGATTCCATACGTATGATCCGTTTCCACCTTAGCCCCCTTCATATAGATGGGTCTCCAGGCCCCCCGCCCTCTCCTCTTCCTCTCTCTCTCTCTCCACCCGCGAAGGTAGGGCGATCCTGCTAGGATTGCCGCGCCGCCCTGCCCTGCCTTGCCCTGCGCCTTCTAAGGGCAAGTACGTTGCTACACCTCATCGGTCTCATATGTCGTCTCATACAGTGCCACGAAGGATTTTTGCTGACATGGAGGAGAGAGAGTGAGGTGAGAGAATGAGGTCGTTGCTTCACGAAACAACTGCCTCATAAGCTAAAATTTAGGACTATGAGACAACTCAACCACCATTGTACGAGTTTTGTTGCTATGCAACCAATAATATTTCTTTATTTTTCCCACAAATTAAGGGATTTTATATTACTATGAGACAACTAAAACAACAATCTATTGTATAGGTTGTCTGATAAGTTGTCTCAAAATTACGTGTCATTACATGAGACCACATATTAGACGGTACCAATGTACTTGCCCTAAGGCTGGACACCAGGTACCTGCATCATCCTCATCCCTTTCCCCCCTCTTTTGTGACTTCAGGCACTTAAACCCTAGATCTGACCTAAAAATTCTTGCGGTGGGAGAGGGGAACGCAGAAATTCAGTTTAGTGCCCCATCTCTTGTGGTATGAGGGTGTAATGGTGTTTTTTCTTGGTACATCCAGCCGATTACATGTTTCCATCTAATTGGAACTTTACTTTAGCGGGTTGACTTCTTTCAATTGTGATTGCTTGATTGGCTGTTACAATATTTGTGTCATAATTCTAAAAGATCTTGGTCTTCAAGTAAGAAATACGATTTCTAATCACCGAGCAGCGCTACCAGAGTAACACCAGCACGCGGAATTTAAAAAAAAATACCAATAATGTATCTTAAAGTATCACATGGAATATTGTGCAGTTTCAGATTAGTTCCTAGTGTTCCTTTTTTTAATTATTATATGATCCTTTTTTAATTACGAAGAACTTTCTTCAGTGAGCATATTAACAGCTATGGCCTTGTTTATCTCTAGGCTCCATTGCCCCCAACCGCATTTTCTATTACAAAACCTCCCTACATGTTTTCATTCGTGCGGTATACGCCTGCTTGACTGCTTCTTTGGTGCTTTTGTATGCCTGGTCTAAACTGTGCTTTTTGGCTACCTTCTTGGTGTTTCAGGCAACTAAGGATCAGCAACCCTGACATAATGCCGTTATTCGTGTTCCTGATTAGTTGCTTGGTTATAGTTTTATATTGTTCTGTTAAAAAAAGTAGTTTTATATTGTTGCTTCACTGCTTATGACTCCACATTTTGTTAGAAACTTAGGCATCATTCGGTATATTTTAATTTCAGAAATTAGCAACAAATTCATGACAGCAGTGAATGATCCAGTGGTAGCATAACATGTACCAGTGTTCAAGTTAATTCTCCTAAATAACATGAACAACATGAGAAACCGAAACAAGAATAAAAGGATGTTCAGGGTGTACCCAGAGGCGGGGCCGGTACCGGAGGCACCGGATGCGCCGTCACCAGCTGGAGGAATAGTGTTAACCATCCTCAACAGGCTTTGCTTGAAGTAGTCGATCTAATTTGGTGCAGTGGCGAGTCGATGCAGTTGAGTCCCTCGAACGGTCACCGGGACGTAGTCGTTCACGTGAGGAAGAGGGCCACCAGGAAGTAGTCGTTCGGGTTGACGAAGTTGACCACCAGGAAGTAGTCGTTCACAGCAGCGAGCAGGAGCGTACGGCCACCAGGAAGTAGTAGTTCGGGTTGATGAAGTTGGCCACCAGGAAGTAGTCGTTCACAGCAGCGAGCAGGCGCGTACTCGTACGCTCCCCAAAAACCTTATCGCCCGCCTATCCCGAGCAGGATCACTGGACAGGGAGGTTCGGAGGCAACTGCTCACGCAAGCAGAGTGCACGCAAGGCTTGCGTTGGGAATGCAAGAGAGCAGCAAAAACATGGAGAAGAGAGAGGTCTCCTGAAAGGAGTACCAGAGAGGGAGAGTGCTCGTGTGTTCTGGCTATGGGAGGGAGCCCCTCTTATATAGGCGACCAGAGGAGGAGGGGGGATGAACCTGGACACTGCATGAGGCAGCAATGGCCATAATGACGGCAGTTATTGGTCAGCTCAATAATGCCATTAAACGTCATCAGTTACTCTCAGCCATCAAATCGGCAGTTACTGGTAACGTTTAAGACTCAATCAATGTCATTTGTGGCAAAAGGTTCATCACACAGCACACGCAGAGCGGCTCGGCTCGGCTCGGCTCGGCACGGCCTCGGCCCGGCTCGGCGAGGCAAGCGAGCGCGCGCGCGCGTGTGGCGCGCCCATCTCCTTTTACCAACTTCACAAGTGGTCCACAGTTGGTCCACTATTTAAGTTGGTTAGTATTCCCGTTGGCTCTCCATCCGGGATTTAATTCCCTAGCATTTATTAGTGGACCTTTAATTCTTTGATTAATTGAGACTTAAATAGGCCAAGGCCCAATTAATCTAACAATCCCCACCAAGAATTTCAAGGTACACAAAAAAAATACCCTCGTCTCAACTGTTGTTTTGATATACTGGCCTCATGGCGGGGACTGTTAAGTTGAACATCCACCTGGGGCAAGAGCTACACTTGTTTACAACTGACCAATGGACTATGCCTTGAATTGACAGTTTTGTGCAAACAAGCTTGACTGGAGCCCCTTTGCCAGTACTTGGCTGCTATAAGCATCCCCTCGGGTTGGAGCGTATAAGTCATACTCCGTGCCTTTCATGGGTATCTAGAGATCACCCTATCTCATAGATTGTGACTAGCAATCGAACCCGTATAGGTGCAATCCTTTGAGATGTTCTGTAGGTCAACATCTTTGCCCTTATTGAGCCACTTGGATCACATTAAGGTTTTCACCAACCTGTCATACAGACTTAGAAGAGAAATGCACCTCCATTGGAATAAGCCCTTTTCAAAGGTTCTCTTCTCTCAGTTAAACAGTAGCTTGTTTCACCATCCTAATTCACGGGATCTCCGATCACATAGGACAGGTTACCACTGCTGAGTAACACACATGGGTCTCAAGCCCAATTCCCTGGATGCATTATCTATCACGTTACGTGAAAGACCCTTTGTGAATTGATCTGTCAGGTTCTTAGCCGTTTGGATGTAGTCCAAGGCTATTACTCCAGAGTTTCTCATTTTCCTGACAGATTTCAGCCGCCTCTTTACATGCCTAGAGGACTTCATGTTATCCTTTGAACTGTTCACCTTGACAATCACAGTTTGATTATCACAGTTTATGAGGATAGCCGGTATCGATTTCTCAACTACCGGCAAATCCATAAGGAGATCACGAAGTCATTCGGCCTCAACAGTGGCGGTGTCCAATGCAGTGAGTTCTGCCTCCATAGTTGACCTCGTTAAGATGGTCTGCTTGCAAGACTTCCAGGAGACAGCGCCACCTCCAAGTGTGAAAACATATCCACTTGTGGCTTTAATCTCATCTGCATCGGATATCCAGTTTGAATCACTGTAACCCTCCAGTACTCTAGGGTACCCGATATAGTGAATTCCATAGTCCACAGTACCTTTCAGAAAGCGCATTACCTGTTCAAGAGCTTCCCAATGAGCATCTCCCGGATTTGACACAAATCGGCTCAGTTTGCTCAGAGCGAACACGATATCGGGTCTAGTAGCGCTGGCTAGGTACATCAGTGAACCAATGATCTGGGAGTATCTCAGCTGATCTCTCATTATTCTTTTGTTCTTCCGTAATATTTTACTAGCATCATAAGGTGTTGGAGCTGGCTTGCAGTCATTATATCCGAAATGACTCAAGACCTTCTCCACATAGTGGGATTGTGTGAGAACAACCCCACCATCACCTTCTATCACTAGCTTAATATTTAGGATCACATCAGCCTCTCCCAAATCTTTCATCTCAAAACTCTGAGACAAAAACTCTTTGACTTCCTTAATCACATTAAGGCTTGTCCCAAATATCAGTATGTCATCTACATACAGACACAAGATCACTCATTCGCCCCCACCATAGCGATAGTACACACACTTGTCGGTTTCGTTCACAACAAAGCCAACTGACGTTAAAGTTCTGTCGAACTTCTCATGCCACTGCTTAGGAGCTTGCTTAAGGCCATACAAAGACTTTATCAACTTACACACCATTCCTTCTTGACCTTCCACTACCAAACCTTCTGGCTAATCCATGTAGATCTCTTCCTCCAACTCTTCATTTAGGAAAGTTGTCTTAACGTCCATCTGATGAACGAGAAGACCATGGGAAGCTGCCAGAGAGAGCAGTACTCGAATGGTGGTCAATCGGGCAACCGGCGAGTAAGTGTCAAAGAAGTCCTCTCCTTCTTTCTGAGTATATCCCTTAGCCACTAGCCTTGCCTTATACTTCTCAACAGTACCATCAGGCCTAAGCTTTTTCTTGAACACCCACTTGCATCCTACAGGTTTGCACCCATACAGACGTTCCACAACTTCCCAAGTACCATTAGACATAATAGAGTCCATCTCACTCCGAACTGCTTCCTTCCAATAGTCAGCGTCTAGAGAGGTATATGCCTCTTCAATGGTTCTAGGGGTGTCATCCACGAGGTACACAATAAAATCATCACCAAAGGACTTTGCAGTCCTCTGTCTCTTGCTCCTTCTGAGAACTTCACTATCATCCTCCTCAGGATTTTCCACATGTGTGTGTTCATTGTGTTCTATCGAAACAACAGGTTCTCTAGGTTCTTTATTAATAGACAGTTCACGACTAGACGTGCTAGCTTCCTCTTTCATAGAAAAAATATCCTCAAAGAATGTAGCGTCTCTGGACTCCATAATTGTACCAACATGCATGTCGGGTACTCCAGATTTTACTATTAAAAATCTATAACCTACACTGTGGAAAGCATAACCAAGAAAGACACAATCAACAGTCTTAGGTCCCAATTTACGTTTCTTGGTTATGGGCACATTCACTTTGGCCAAACATCCTCAAGTCCGTAAGTATGAAAGGGTTAGCTTTTCCTTTTCACATTCCTCGAATGGTGTTATCTCTTTGTTCTTCATAGGAACACGATTCAGGACATGACATGCAGTCAATATTGCCTCACCCCACCATTCCTTGAAAAGTCCCGCTGTATCCAACATGGCATTAACCAAGTCAGTCAGAGTGCGGTTCTTTCTTTCGGCTACCCCATTTGACTGAGGTGAGTAGGGAGGTGTCCTCTCATGAATTATTCCATGTTCCTCACAGAACGCAGTGAATACATTAGAAAAATACTCTCCACCGCGATCAGACCTAACTCTTTTGATCTTTCTCTCAAGTTGATTTTCTACCTCAGCTTTATAGATTTTAAAATACTGTAACGCTTCATCTTTAGACTTCAACAAAAAATGTAGCAAAATCTAGTAGAATCATCTATTAAAGTCATGAAGTGTTTTTTACCACCTTTTGTCAACACACCATTCATCTCGCACAGATCGGAATGAATTAAGTCTAGAGGTGCCAAGTTCCTTGCCTCAGCCGCGAAATGAGGCTTGCGAGGTTGTTTTGATTCAACACACACATGACACTTAGAATTTTTGACTAAGGTGAATCTCGGAATTAAGCTCAGGTTTGCAAGACGCAACATACAACCAAAATTAACATGACAGAGTCGCGAATGCCAAACATTAGATTCAGTATTAACGTTTGCAGCATGGTTCACAACTTTATTACAATTGTCTGACAAAGAAAAGCGGAACAAGCCTCCGCTATCATAACCTTTTCCAATAAAACTTCCAAATTTAGAGATTACACATTTATTGGATTCAAAGACTAATTTAAAGCCATCTCTACACAGAAGAGACCCGCTGTCTAAGTTCTTTTTGATGGTGGGGACATGCTGCACGTTCTTCAGTCGAACGGTATTTCCCGAAGTAAGCTTCGGATCGACCGAACCAGCACCAAGAACACGCGCATGTGATCCGTTCCCCATCAACACGGAGGAAGACCCGCCTGCCTGGTAAGAAGCAAACAAGGAAATGTCAGCACAAACATGAATATTAGCACCAGTGTCAATCCACCAATCGGGTGAATGACATACTGAAAGAACTGTAGGTAAAAGATTATCGTACCCCGACGTTCCACCAGTCTCACTAACAACCATGTTGGCACTGCTACCATTTCCGCCATTGTTCTTGTCCTTGCGGTGCGGGCACTTTGCAGCAAAGTGGTCCGGGCTACCACAACAATAACAATGCCCCGTCGACGGTTTCTTCTTCTTCTTGAACTGAGCCGTTTGATTAGTCTTTGTCTGGTTCTGTTGCGACTTGTTCTTCTTTTTGTTGGATGCATTGAAGTTCTTCTTTTGCACCAAGTTGACACTAGAAGATCCAGCAATCCCTTTACCACGTTGGTCTTTTGCCCTCGCCTTCTCTTCCACATCAAGAGTGCCGATGAGATCGACAATAGTAAACTCTTGTCTCTTGTGTTTCAGAGAGGTCGCAAAATCCTTCTAAGAAGGTGGCAACTTGGAGATAATACCTCCAGCCACAAACTTGTCAGGCAACCGACATTGAGCATCCTTGCTATAGTTCTCAAGATCTCTAGTCAGCGCCTGGATCTCATGGGCCTGCTCTACCACAGGACGGTCTTCAACCATCTTGTAGTCAAAGAGCTGTTCCATGACATACAGCTCGCCACCAGCATCAGAGACCCCAAACTTAGCCTCAAGCGCATCCCAAACATCTTTGCCACTCGGCAGCAAGAGGTACGTGTCCACAAGGCTTTCAACGAGAACGCTCATGATGGCACCTCTAAACAGGTTATCGGCCGCCACGAAAGCCTGCTCCTCCTCTGGAGTGAACTGTTCGGGCTTCCCCTATATGACATGCATGATGTTCATTGCTGTCAACCACAACGTGACCCTCTCACGCCAACGTTTGTAATTAGACCCATCGAAAACATTTGGTTTGATTGATGCGGCAAAACCAGCTACCAAAAGCCTATTATTAACATAAGGTTTTCGGATTGTTAGAAACTTAGGCATCATTCGGTATATTTTAATTCCAGAAATTAGCAACAAATTCATGACAACAGTGAATGATCCAGTGGTAGCATAACATGTGCCAGTGTTCAAGTTAATTCTCCTGAATAACTTGAACAACATGAGAAACCGAAACAAGAATAAAAGGATGTTCAGGGTGTACCCAGAGGCGGGGCCGGTACCGGAGGCACCGGATGTGCCGTCACCAGCTGGAGGAATAGTGTTAACCATCCTCGACTGGCCTTGCTTGAAGTAGTCGATCTAATTTGGTGCAGTGGCGAGTCGATGCAGTGGAGTCCCTCGAACGGTCACCGGGACGTAGTCGTTCACGTGAGGAAGAGGGCCACCAGGAAGTAGTCGTTCGGGTTGACGAAGTTGGCCACCAGGAAGTAGTCGTTCACAGCAGCGAGCAGGAGCGTACGGCCACCAGGAAGTAGTAGTTCGGGTTGACGAAGTTGGCCACCAGGAAGTAGTCGTTCACAGCAGCGAGCAAGCGCGTACTCGTACGCTCCCCAAAAACCTTATCGCCCGCCTATCCCGAGCAGGATCACTGGACAGGGAGGTTCGGAGGCAACTGCTCACGCAAGCAGAGTGCACGTAAGGCTTGCGTTGGGAATGCAAGAGAGCAGCAAAAACAGGGAGAAGAGAGAGGTTTCCTGAAAGGAGTACCAGAGAGGGAGAGTGCTTGTGTGTTCTGGCTATGGGAGGGAGCCCCTCTTATATAGGCGACCAGAGGAGGAGGGGGATGAACCTGGACACTGCATGAGGCAGCAATGGCCATAATGACGACAGTTATTGGTCAGCCCAATAATGCCATTAAACGTCATCATTTACTCTCAGCCATCAAATCGGCAGTTACTGGTAACGTTTAAGACTCAATCAATGTCATTTGTGGCAAAAGGTTCATCACACAGCACACGCCGAGCGGCACGCCACGGCCACGGCAGCGAGGCGTGAGAGCGCGCGCATGTGGCATGCTCATCTCCTTTTACCAACTTCACAAGTGGTCCACAGTTGGTCCACTATTTAAGTTGGTTAGTATTCCCGTTGACTCTACATCCGGGATTTAATTCCCTAATATTTATTAGTAGACCTTTAATTCTTTGATTAATTGAGACTTAAATGGGCCAAGGCCCAATTAATCTAACACATTTTGCCCTTTTGTTTTTATTTCTAAAAGAAAGTGACTTCAATCTTGAAAAATATGCGGAAAGCTAAGCGGGGCGGTGGTGATCCCCCTGGAAGCTTTCATGATTAGAGAAGAGCCTTCAAGAATGGATGTCAGGTCTGCCAGATCTTCTCTTTTCTGTTACACCCCTGGTGTTTTCACAGCTGTATATGATTATTCACGGCTGCCTTAATGTTTTATTTTCTTCAAACTAGGTGACCTCATTTGCGCATCTGAGCAAGATCCTTGGACTGGGCTCAGTGATGGGCTTAAATCATGTTTGTCTAAAAGTGTTGCCTCTATTATTTTGTTCGATGGTGATTATTTTTGCTTAGTCTTCTCATTTTTGTAACAAGTATTTATTGAAATGCCACCAGTTATAAATGATTTAACTTGTGATCTTCTGTAGGAGACAAAATCTTATTTTCATGCTCAGGCATAGCTATGGAACACCAGTGGTTTACAAAGTTTTTGACTACTGCAAAACTGGTTACAGCAATTGAAGGTGCAACCAAAGACCAGATTGACTTGAAGGTTGGTGCTGACAGTCATCCTTTACTAATTTGTTTACTTCTGATCATTGTGTTCTCATTTCTTGCTTTTTCATTTTTTAGCTTCAAGTGCGCCTTGAAGGCACCAAACTGTATGATGGGTATATGGATGAATATGATTTGAATCATGACTTTGCTGTTGTCAAAGTCTGTAATATACCTGATGTTCAGGTTGGACCTTTCCAAAGTGCACTTGAAAGTCTGCCCCTTGGTGAGGTATTAGCTGTAGGGTGTGACATCTCTGGTGAAATAATGGTCCAGACTGTGGAATTGAATGGCGATTCAAGGGTATCTCAGGATGATGGTGAGCTCAAAGATGAAATCCCATCAAAGGTACACTTGCATGACGACACGAGCATTTCATTCTATTTCTGTTATGCATGGAGATGCAATAGAAATGATTTCTTATTTATATTTAACTCTTGTTCTGTACAACTTCATTTTGTTCAATTGTAACCGGTGTTGTTTGTCACCTTTAATTGTTCTATTAGCCTTGGGGAGGTGGGCCGCTTCTTTCTGTTGATGGGAATATGGTTGGCATGAACCTTTTTTTGACTGAGAAAAGAGCCATTTTTGTACCATGGGGCACAACTCTCAAGCATTACTTGACATTCGTGCAAAAGACGACTGGTCTTGCACAATCAATAAAATTGAAGGTTCACAGGTATGTCTATTCAATGCATGCTGTTTATTAGTTCTCAAAAATATTTATTCACAGTTGTCCTGTACTATGTGTCTTATTTCTTGTGCCAATGCAAAAACTATATTAATCTTGTTCGAATGTGCATTATGATCATGTTTTCATGAAACATTTTCCGTAGGACATCTCCTTGTTTCTCTATATTGTTCCTTGCATATGATTCTACCCACGCATTTTTTGGCACCATTTTGCATATTAGTGCACTGGTTTGATCCATTTTACTTTTTGAGTGTCAACTGGTCATTTTTATGTTCTGCAGATCTGGAGTAAGATCCACAGGTCAGCTGTTTAACGATTCAGAAGGTGAGCACACAGGCAGCACTCAAAACTGCTTAACATGCTGTGCAAGTTTAGCATTTACGTTTGTACATCAACTACTCCGGCCCTTTCACTTGTACTCTCATATTGTTAGATCTTATCGGTTGGCATATATACACTATGGATATGTTCATGCACGCTGACCTGTAATGTTAATTGTTGCTCGGGCTGTTATAATGATATAACTAATGTTGCATGCTGATTGTTATGTGCAGAGTTTATGTGAATTTACTTTCTTTGTATAGTATTGGTATATGTTGGTGTTGATCACTTGACCTTGTTGCACCAGTATATGGATATTTTCTCAACCACGGACGGTCTCTAGAATCCATGGGTTACCCTAATATACCATCAACCATGTTAGGAAGTGAGTCAGTGCTTCTAAAACTTGCTGACCTTTACAGCTCTCATGTACCGCTAACAACTATTCTACAATGTATTTCACCAGCTGGTGTGATCTTGGTTAATTCCTTTGAAGACCCTTTTGGTGACATACGTGGTGAAGGTGTCCGGAGAAAATTCAGCAAAAGAGCTTCTAACTTAAATCGCAATGTTGTTGCGCTGGCTTCATTCATTCGTGAGTTTACAATGATGTGAAATGTACTATTTCATATCTGTTTTGATTACAACTAGCTGGTAACCAGAATCATGTCATACAGGAGGAAACAGGCTTTTTGCATGCACAGGTTTTTTTATTGAATGGAAAGGATCTATGATGATTTTGACATCAGCGAACTTGGTTACAGATTCTGGTGATGAGAACACGGTTGATGAAAACAACTTGGTGGTTGGTGTTCATTGTTTTGTGTCTGATGTTCTTTTAAGGTGCAGTTTACGTCTGATCAGTGTATTATTTGCAGATTGAAGTGTTGCTTAACGGTGACTACATAAATGGTGAGTTAGAGTATTACAATCTCCATTACAACATTGCTCTAGTCAGTGTCAATCGCCGTGTTCTTCGGCCATCAAATACGAGCCTTTATTGGGAGTCAAGTTATAGAGTAGCGGCTGTAGGGCGTCACTTCACATCGGGCGTGTTGATGGCTACTAGTGGGGTTCTAGTTCCCTGGTCAGGCACACTTGACTGTGAGTTCCTCACACGTTCCACATGTAAAATCACTAAGGTAATCAATTTATTACCTTTTTTATGGTGATAGTAAATATTCCCTCTGTTTTTCTATTAGGTGTAATTTGACTGTTGAAAAAGAGAGCTTTGATCATAAATTGCCATCTTTGTTTTGCTTACAGTTAAAATATAGTCATGGTAAAGTATTTTGGAATATGAATCTAACAGTATCATTTGATGAAACTTAGATAATATTGGATTAATCAATGACCAAAGCTTGAAATTGGACAGACAAAATATTGCTTTGTATTTGTGAACAAAGGAAGTATATAGTTGCATCGGAATGAATTAGCTAGCAATATTTTGAATGGAAATCACAACTTAATTTATGTCAACTTGCTAGGGTGGGATTGGATGCCCCCTTGTTAATCTTGATGGTGATGTTATTGGCATGAACTTCTATGACACAAGAATAGGAACTCCTTTCCTGCTATGGGAAGAGATCTGCAAAATTTTACAATCGTTTGACCCAAAAAGGTATTAGTATTGTTCATGTCAGTATTCTAGCATTTTTCTTTTTTGGAGCATTTTAAGAAGCTTGCTGAAGCAATGAAGCATAATCTGACAGGAAAATGAGTTCCTGGAAAATGCCTAGAGATGTCAAAAGTAAGGTTAACAGGTTGGTATTCTGATCCATGGTATTCGTAGCATTGTGCCGCACTTGAAGATTCTAGCTTTGTCTAGCTGCTGAAATTACTAGGTGGTTCATGTATGGGAAAGATGCATGAAGTTGGCAGCTGGTAGTGTCTAGTGTTAGCTAGTGCATAGTTGTAACTAGAGGTAGTCAACTTGGGGTTTACTACTGCAGGGAACAAGAATATGCTGTGAATGAATGGAAGCAAGTAAAAAGGCAAAGTTGGTTTTGATCATGAGCTGGTAAATTCAGGGGACCAGCTTGTACTTACTCCGTAGCTAGTAGTGAGTTGTAGGTTTGTACGACGGTTTGTAAGTCCTATAAAAGGACATGTACCCCTCATCTGATGTGTACTATGAGATATAGAGCTCTAGTAGCTTCAGCTAATGGTGCTAGGTTGTGAAGATCTAGTGTATTGTAACCTTGTAGTGTGAATCCATAGACACTATTCAGGTTTCTAACATGAGTGGATCTTGTTTCTAACAGGATATATAAATTATTTTATTGAAATGAACTGCAGGTGGCCTGTGCCCAAGCCATGCTGGTGCCATCCTGAAGATGTTGAATCTGATGATGATGATGCTTTTGACCCTGTATCTGGCCAGCTGCAGGATACTTATGTTTTGGGAAGGAAATTCAAGCTCCGTGGTCTCACAATCCCTTTATAGGTTCCGATGATTGAAGCTAAATCCACTGATGGTTAGTAATTTGTCTTCATGAACTTTTTGCCAACTCCTTTCAAAAACTTTTTGCCAACTATCCTGTTGACTGTTGTGCTGACTTGTCTCTCCCTGGTCCAGTATTGGACCTATCATATTCATCTGCTTATGTTAGTTTTTTTGCGAGGATAAAAGATTTTCATTAAGCTTAATTAGGTGACATTACAATTCAGAGACACGACATGCTCAATACAATTGGGAATACTCTCTAACCAAACAGACGACGTGAACACACGTCTAGCATGTTGTGCCAATTCATGTGCTACTCTATTTTGCTCTCTATTGATCTTGACCAAACTAACATTTCCCAACATTCTCATGATCGTTTATCTGCTTATGTTAGTTGACTTCGTCCAGCAAATTTTCCAGCACTTTCCATACTCAATGCTTTACCCCCATTTATTTTTGATAAGCAATCATTTCATACTTTAGGACCTGAATCTGACAAACATTTTCTCAGTATTAATGATTTTCTTTTCCAGAAGTGCATGTATCCCAAACCTTGTTTGTCTACCTGATATACCCTTTTAATCGACAATTTCATTTATTACAGAGCCTGGAGTTGATCCTTTCGCACAAAGAAAGCAAGAGAAGAAGCGGGTAGAAAAGCAAGAAAAAAACAGACTAGAGAATTTAAAGAATGCTACAAAAGTCAGTGCTTTGCCAAGGTTGTAATCTCTCTTACTGCTTCCCCCTCCCTCTCCTTTGAATTCCTTTTCATATTGGTAAGGAACCTTGTAGAATTATCCAGTATAATTCTCCTACTGCTTCCCCCTCCCTATGGGTTCCTTTTCGTATCAGTAAGGAACCTTGTTTAATTATCCAGTGTAATCATCTAAAGCTCTCCAATATCTTTGTATGCGGGTCATATACAACTTGCTGCAAAGGCCTTGCCCATCACAGGATCTAAAGCTGGTCTTCCGAAAAAAATCTAGAAAAGAGGATCTCGAGGATGTTGCTGGCATGGCTTCATCTACAACAGCAAGTGGTGGGAAGTTTGATGAGAAGTTGCCTGGCGAGAAACCTCCAAAGCATCCTGGCAAACATAGAAAGGTTTTATATCTTTAATGGCTTTGATTTCTGAGTCTGCCTTTGTAGGGTGAATTTGTGCACTGGCTGAATCATGTTGTTCTGCAGTTACTCCCAGTTTTTGAAGGGAAGGGAATGGGCAACCTGGACAAGCAGCAGAATGAAAAGATCCTGAACTCTCTACTTGCCATAAACTCTGACGAACAGCTTGATGTTGGCAAGGCAAGTTCCAGGATTCAATGGAGTACATTAAATTCTGTTTTGCCCACCATCATTGGCACTGCTTGTTCTGTTTGAGTGAGCTAATAGCATCTGTGAACTTTTTGTTAAGCAGACAATCACAATGTACAAGGTGAAGAAGGAAAAGCAAAGAATGAAAGGCAAAGAGATGTCTTCGAAATCTGATAGGCTCAAGCCCCAGAAGAAACCGTTCAAGAAATCATCGAAGAAAAAGGCTTAGGTCTACATCTTTCTCGTGACTTGTTTTAGGAGGTGTCTACAGTTTTATAGACTCAAGGAGACATGTCAGCATCTTGCTATTGTTTGTCAGATTTGAATCTACGGGAGAAATGTTATTGTTCCTAAACTGGTTATGAGTTATGACAAAGGCCTGAATGATGATATAATATATGCTGCTCTGCTATGTGCGTATTATATTTCCAAATTTGTTTGGATGTGGTTTGCAAGTCATCTGTATTAATTTCTGAAACCCATTCCAAAGGATGTTCTGGCCATGGACAATCTGGTTTGTGTGTTGAGGCCTTTTACGGTGCTTGGAGGGAACCAGCCAGTTCCTCTATCCAGAATTTTTGCAAACCGTTGATTGAAAAAGGCTGCAAACATCTGGTTCCGTCGTAATTAAGAAATAACTAAGGGTATAATCGTCCTTTTCTTTCCAAATATAATCTCGCTCACGCACGCAGTTATAGATGGCCAACGGGCCGGGCCGGCCCGGCCCACGGGCCGATGCTTCGGCCCAAGCCTGGCCCACACGCTGTTTAGCCGTGTCGGGCCGGCCCGTTGGCCCGTCGTGCCTATGAAGGCCCGTCGTGTCCATTCTAGCCCGGTTCAACTAAAAAAAATCTTCATCAAATTAAATTTTTTAAGACAAAAAATTATCGGTATTGCACAAACAAACATATAAACATATATATTAAAAGATATTGGACATATAAACATACATATTAAGTTATATTTTAACATACAAACACATATACAAAATGTAATTAAACGTGCTGAAACGTGCTTAAGCATGTCTAAACGTGCTTTCCATCGTGCCTCATCGGGCCAACCCTTAATCGTGACGTGTCCGTGCCGGCCCATGGGCTGGCGCAGCGGCCCAGGCCCGGCCCGAAGGACGTGCCGGGCCGGCCCGGGCCCGTCAAACATCGTGCCGGGCCGGGCCCAAATTCCGTACCATGGGCTGCAGGCCAGACGGCCTTATACACGCAGTTGTGCTTCTGCTTCTTCCTTACGCGGAGGGCGTGCAGATCATGCGGACGCTTCCAGCGGCGTGCGGATCACACGGTTATTCTCCGGAGGCGACGCTCGTGACAGCCACGGATCCTCGCCGCTCAGTTGCCCCTTGGCCAGGGGGGTGCTCATGGATTCTCGGCTCCTCACCGGCGGTGCTGTACGGCTTTGTGGCCTCTTCCTCGGTGGTGCCGAGCCACGACGGTGGTCGTCTGCCGTCCGCTTCCAGTACGGTGGTGATCCCGCAGCTTCGGCGTCCGCGGCAAGAAGGGGCCGCTTGGCGAGACGTCGCCGGTGGAACGAGACTCCAGCAGGAGCAGTTGAGCAGACGGCGTATGCCCAATGTAAGGGGCTAGGGACAAGGAAGATGTGTTGGCGCCGGCTGTGCACCAAGCTATGTGGAACGAAGACCGGCCATCGGCAGCTATGCCGAGCGGAGACGGGCCAATCGCGCATTTGCACTGATCGATCATACGTGGACCGACGTATTAAACAGAAAGACCAATATACCCTTTGCAAAATTAGTTCATGGTCCACATTTTTTGTTCCTGGTAACGGGTTCCAGTTCCCTAAAAACTGGTTCTTTTTATTTTTTTAGCCGTTAGATTTAGACCCATCAATGGCTCTTAAAATTCCCAAACACTGTAAAAACTCTCTTGTGTGTTTGGTTCTCCAGTGCCAGTCCGATTCTTGGTTCTCCACTGCCAGTTTGAATCATTGATAATGTGTCATCGCTTGCTTATGCAGCAGCATTAGGGTCTGTTTGCATCCATAAGCTAATTACTAGCTAGCTAATTTTAACTACGGTGGATCTAAATATGACCGGCTAATATTTTTTTACTAGTTGAATAGTAATTGTCTAATTAGCTAGTATTGTTAGCTAACGTTGTTGAATGGCTTGTGTTTGACCTTGTCTTTGAAAAATGGCAACCATAACAGCCTCGCGTGAACTGTCTCAAGTATAGATAATCTCTAGTCTTGGTGAGGTTGTCTTAGGTGGTGTTTGGATTCCGGTGCTAAAGTTTAGCGCTTTAAATAAGTGATAATTAGATGTATTAAACATAAATTAATTATAAAATTAATTACATAAGTCATGTCTATTTCGCGAGACGAACCTAACAAGCCTAATTTTACTATAATTAATACATAATTACCCTACGTTTACTGTAGCATTACATTGTCTAATCATGGTGTAATTAGGTTTAATAGATTCATCTCATAAATTACTCCTCGTTTATGTATTGGGTTTTTTAATTAATCTATATTTAATACTCCTAATTAATATATTTATATTCGATGTGACGGTGCTAAAGTTTAGCGCGCGGGAAACAAACGGGGCATTAGGGCTAGCCTCACGAGCATGCATTGATGTTTGGAAAGATGTGTGGTTTTTTGGCTTATATGGGCCTTGTTTAGTTCCCAGCTTTGGCACGTTAAAGTTGAGCCTCTATCATAAATACGTCATTGTAGCATTTCATTTGTATTTGTGAATAATTGTCTAAACATTTGTAAAGTACAACAAAACCGTGTAATTAGCTTTTAATTTCATCTATATTTAGTACTACATGCATGTTTTGACATTGTAATGTGATGGGAATCTTCTTTTTACATAGTGGAATTTGGGAAGGCAGATGTTGTCATTTGGTGCGGTGCGCTTACCTCTTTGCATGTGATAAAATGCATTTGGCATAAATGCATGCGCGTTAGCAAAACAAATGGTAACCAACAATTTAGATTTTATAGATTAAAAAAAGTAAGTAATCGGTGTTTTTTAAAAAATTGATAGTTAAAAGTATACCATAGTCACAAGAAAAATGGGCCGGTATGTTTTCACGGTTCTCTGGCCAACGGTACGCGGCCGCGTGGTGCTGTGCCGCGGCCCCGCGGCGATACGCTCGCGGGGGCGTTTCCGTCCGTGGTCGCCCATTCAAATCTCGCCGCGGGCGCGCGCCGCTCTGCGGGATTCTAGGTCTGCGCTCGCACATCGCAAATATACACGACCAACAATAGTACAATACACACATAATTCAATCAATACTATAATTTGCTGGCATCTATTTCTGACTATGAGAACGATATTTGCATCTTATAACATGGCACTATGTTTAATATAGTCGTATATAGGCACCGTTTGCCAGAGCTCGTAGAGCTAATTCCATGGTGAATTCAAGAGAAGCTCTGTCAAACGGTTTTTTAGAGAGAAGTGGTTCTTTGCTGATTCCGTGGAGTGATCCTCTGAAATAAACTAAGGGGCTGAGAGCTAAAAAAAAGTAGCTTCTCCTGATTCTGTGAAGTGGTTCTCCCTTCTGATTTTAAGAGTTTACTAAAGAATCAAAGAGAATCACTTTCAACCACAGAATCACTTCTCTCAGAGAATCGGCTCACACAAATCAGGGTGGGTATAAATAACCGAGAACCGAACCGAAATAACCGAAACCGAACTAACCGGTTATCTATTCGGTTCCAGGAAGTATGAAACCGAAATTTCTTTGGTTATTTCGGTTCCCACTGTTGGTTAACCATTTTAACCGAATTACATGAAAAATGCATTTTTAAGACTATATGTTTGTTATTATGTGATGTATCATATTTGAAGTGCTATGTATTTGTGTTAATATATTGCTATTACTTTCTTGTGAATTATTATTATCTAAAAAGAGTAAGTGTTTTCCAAATTTACTTAAAACTTTCATACTTTTTTGTTGTCTTATACTTCACTAAAATTTTTTAGTTAATTCAGTTATAACCGAACCGAAAGAACCGAAAACCGAAATGTTCGGTTCCTATAATTTCTTACAACCGATCGGTTCCTATTTTTTGAGAATCGAATTTCGGCAAAAACTGAGGAACCGAACCGAAAACCGAATGCTCACCCTGACCCACAAAAAATCAGAATCAGATGAAGTTCTACCAAATAAGTCTATACTATTTTGGGGTGAGACTTGAGAGAGCTATACGACTATAATTATTTTTTGTTCTAAACAAAATATCAACATGTCAAGACCATTTAGAAATATGGTGTCAGGAGTATACTGCGGTGGATTGGCCTGCGATATAAATCGCTCATTATTTAGTCTTCTGGCAATAGTAATATTCCTCCACGTGACAATTTTTTTCTTACTCCTCAGCTTAACCGGATTCAAATTTTGAGTGCCCGAACCATATGCAAAGTTGAACCTTAATTAAAACAGAGTAAAATGCATCAGAGGTCCATCAATTTATAAGGTGTCACTTAGGTCCATAAACTTCGAAATTACATTTATGGGTCCATAAACTTGTAATTTGTTCACTTCGGTGCACAAACTTCGAAAGTCCAGTTACGTTCATAAACCTGTAATTTGTATCAACTAGATCCATACCCCGCCACCTAGTCTTCATGCACTAATGTGACACCGGTGTGAATCTACATGTTGTTGTGCTTCACAAGAGTCTCGTACAAAACTGAAATCTGAGCCCTGATTTTGAATCCTAGGGCATATGGAGAAACGAAAGGGGATGATGGACTTATTTTGGAGGTTATTGACATGAATTATGGTCCAAATGGGTGTCATAGACTGCAATTGGATAATTCTAAAGTTGAGGTCCAGATATGACTAGAGTGTGTAATATAGGTGGATGAGAGTGGTGATGGCACGAGGAAGGTGGAGGAGGTCATAGAGGGGCTCAACAACATGTGTACAACCTTAGTGGGTGGGGGGGGGGGTATCATGTCTACGATGTCATCTCCCTCGTGCGCACCATGCCCAGCACCTGCTATCACTGCGCAAGTGTCTAGGCATGTGGTGCCAAGTTTGGTGACAAAGAAGCTCATGAAACAGCTATACTCGGGTCAACTTGGAGTGGTTCTTAGTGAGGGGTTAGTAGACGTTTATGGATAGCTATATCAGGATAACTTTTGAGGGCATAACCATGGCTGCACGATTGAGGAAGGAGCTCATGGAGTTGTTTGACCACAACAAGAGCCTACTCCAGGTGCAACATGGCCGGTAAGACGGCCTTCAAGATAAATGATGAGAGGCCACAACAGCGGCAGTGGAACGTTTCATTAGGATAGCCTCAACAACATTTCATCCTCTGGTGGTTGAGGATAAAGAGAGGTCTCAAGTTAGGATGCTATGCTAGCGCTATATGTACACGTGATGTTTATGCATGGAAGAATACTTTTTATATAAACTACAAGTTTAAGGACCTAAAAGTATACTTTTAGAGTCGGACCTAAGTGACACAAACTACAAGTGTATGACCTAAAACCGTAGTTTTAGAATTTGTGCATCTAAATTGTGGACCAAAAAATACACATTCAGAGTTTATGGACCTAAGTGACAGCCACTCGTAAGTTGACATACCTTTGGTGCATTTTACTCATTAAAATATACCAAGCTAATCTAATTATATAAAACAAATTACCATGGTGGCTATCAAGCTCTAGTGTTCCTGTAGCACCTGGTGCCAGATAAGGCCCTGATCTTGGATCATCGAACGAGCTGAGTTATTGAAAAAAGTCTATATAACCCCCTGAACTATCAAGGGTGGAACACTTCAACCCCCCCCCCCCCCACTACAAAATCGGATGTTTAACCCCCTCAACTATACAATACCGTTTAAATAACCCTAATTTTCAAGGTGAAAAAGGAACTAGAATGGTAACTTTAGTAGAAAATTTTCAGACCCATCAGACTATACCCACGAATCAGGAGGTAAAAGCAGGCACCTTTTACATACCTAAACTTTCCACGCTTTCCAAGCCGAGGTAAAAGCAATGGAGTTTACATCCCATATGCTTTTTCTTATTTTTGTTTACCGCGGAACCTATCTTCAAAGTTATCCACAAAAAGGTCAAATTACGGTTTTGACTTTCAACGTTACTCAGTTTCTTGCAGCAGAGCAGGGAGAAAAAGGAACAAGAGAGGTAACGTAAGTAGAAAATTTTTGGACCCATCACGAATCAGGAGGCAAAAGCCCAATAAAAGCCTTCTAGCCCAAAAAAAATCGGTGCAGGAGTCCTGCACTGTCCCCGCCATGCAGGACCCCTTCCGATGTATGACACGTGGCATATGTATCCAAGGACAGAGGGTCCTCCTGTGGCTGAACACAATCAGCGCGGCTCCAGGCGGCGATCGCAGCTCACGCATGCTCAGCTTGGCTCCCTCGTACGTCTCGGCTTCTTCTTTTTCCTCAACTTGCTTCTCTTCTTTTCTTCTAGGTTTGAGTACTCGTTCCCTCATCTGCAGCCTGGTGGCGCGACTCCTATCGATATGCCAGGAAGCGATCAGACGGAAGAGAGTCGCATGGCAGAAAGAGATTAGAAAAGCGAGCCGCCGTCTATAGCATGGTTCCCTCGTCTAATCTTCATCCATGGCTGATCCTTTGATCCACGAAGGACATGCTAATGCCACAACTCCACACTACTTCAACATGATGGAGCTGCCATGCTTCATCCGGCTGTTAAGAAATTAAATTTTGATTTAGTGTAAAATCAAGAAAACATATAACCTTACTTTGATTTTATTTTTTTATTTTCACTTTGTGAGTTGAGACCATGAATTGGAAAGAATTCGAAGAACATCAATTTTTTCTACTTCACATAACTGTATTTCAGTTGCATTTCAGATGTGTACATTGCTGTGTTCAGACTTGCATTTTAGAATATTCAAATAAGAGATCTTCCAACAGCATCAGGCTCAAAGCAATCGTTGTGCATCTACTCACACGTTACAACATTCAGAAACATTGTTTGGCATCACTACATATCACGTACTGTGTCAGGCATTCCATCGAGCATGTGGCGAACCACGGCGTTATCTGAGTCCGAGCAATGCCTGCACACGGAGCTCGGCCGCCGGCGTCGCGCTGATCAGAGGGGAAGGTTCGGCATCACTACATATCACGTGCAAGATGAATAAAGAAGCCAACAAGAACGATCCATGACGTTGGCTTGCATTTCTCATAGCAGGACCAACACCTATGCTGCACATGCAAATTACGATCACATTATCCTACAAATGCAAGTTAGGATCCCATTCCATTCAAAAGAAAGGGTCAGGATCACCATCAAGAGCGCACGCGCCCATGATTTCCCCACTTCTTGCTGGTCCATGGTAGTAGGCCAGACGCGCTCGAGCACAGTTGACAAAACTGCAGCAGCTACAATATCCGAGGCCATGTCACATTTGATTAAAGAACGACTAGGCAAAGCACGGAAAATATCTAAGTAGTTGCTGATCCTGGACACTCGTGGTACAGTCGTACGGAGCTTGCGAATTTTTAGGCAGACGGGTGAAGAATTGCCTTCTGTCCAAAACTGGAACATGATGCCAATTGCAAAAACACAATAGTCCAAGCTACAATTGCAAAAGCATAATATTCCAAGCAATAATTGCAAAATAAATTACCTTTATGTAGCTGCTGAGCTATCCGGTTGGATGCATGATCCTTTGTAATTTGATATACCATCTCTTTAGAAGATGGATCCTGCACATAATAAGGATAGACTTTGAATAAATCATGTCAGGTTCAGGGTTAAAGGCCTAGGACCTAATGAACTTGCAATGCACCCAAGATAGAAAAAGAAAGGAAAAGAAAATTGCAGTAGAAGTTTGCCTAGCAGTTTTAAATAAAAGACTTAACAGAGTATATGCAATTTCTTATTAAATAAGTACCACAATATTGCCTAATTCTTTGCTCATTTTGTATATTGTTCCCTAACTCAGCAATATAATTGCTAATTTAGAACCATATTATTGCTTTGTAAAGCACACTATTTTGCCTCATTCAGTATTATTGCCTGATGAATTACGGTTCAGGGTTAAAGGTGAAGGACCTAAATGAACTTGTGATGCATCCAAGATAGAAAAAAAAGGAAAAGAAAACTGCATTAGAAGTATGTAGTGGTTTTGAAGAACAAAGTAAGAACCCTCATTTCTAGCTATAGGGACATGGGCCTCAAACTGCTGGTTAGTGAAAAAGAGTCGTCACAATGAAAATGTGTAGTGTACATGTAACCGATTAAGTGAAATGGTAACCTCAATCGTTAGTATCCAAGTATCAGCAATGCATATACATAATAATATAGCAAAAATAGATGTCATGTGCACTACGAAAGTCATCACAATGATTAGATTTTCTCATGGGACAGAAGGTGTAACTTAGGCCCCGTTTGGCAGAGCTCCTAGAGCTGTCTCTGGTGAATCCAGGAGGAGCTCTGTCAAACAGTTTTTCAGAGAGAAGTGATTCTCTGTTGATTCTGTGAAGTGATTCTCTGAAATAAACTAAGAGGCTGGGAGCTGAAAAAAGTAGCTTCTCCTGATTCTGTGAAGTGATTCTCCATCCTAATTTTGAGAGTTTATGATAGAGAATCAAAGAGAATCACTTTCAGCCACAGAATCACTTCTCTCAGAGAATCAGCTCTAACAGGCCCTTAAGATACTACATTTGCATATTGAGGATTGAACTATTGCCTAACAGACAATAATGTGTACTACAGATGTGTCAGTGCTATAGCACAAAAGGCACCAAGCATGAACATTGATTAATATAAAATAAAAACAAATGGCAGATAGTCATAACCCTAAAAATGCTTAGATTAGAACACAAAAATGCTAAAGTAATATGAATAACTTGCTAGCTGATTTATCATTTATTGCCTACAGGATGGACTATGCTGTCTAGCGAGGCCCAGCCCCGCCAACAAGTTAAAATAGATGAATAACAGTAAGGTAAATGTATGAAAAAGATTGTAAAAGCATTTGGTCATATAAATACATTTACTAACATCCATACCAAATTCTTAGTATATACTAATCTAATACTGAAACTAATATACTAATTAATACTGAAACTAATATCAGTATTGAAAAAAGAACAATTATTTAATAATACCAAAAATATTTTGGTTAATATCAAGTACGCATTTTAATGATATCGGTTAAGCATTTTAGATGCCCGCTATGAGTAGTTTCAATAAAAAAACACTAGTCAATAATTATAGAACATAAAGAAACATAATAGAACATTAGGAATCATTAGGCAAGTCTGCACAAAGAAAGTTGGATTAGACATCTTAGAATTGAACGACCTACCAGTATTTTTTACCCTTAACTTTTCATTTCAAAACTGATAAAAGCAATAATTATAGAACATTTATAAGAGTAAAACAACAAAAAAAAGTGAAATCAGCCTTACACGCTAGCTTCTATATCTAATACTAGTGCTGCTAGTAGCATGTGAGCTACTAGTAAAGAAGAAACATGAAACACTAATGGAATGAATGCAGAACCAACAAAGAGAATAAGAACAAGTGTAAAATAAATGGAACCAAAACATGTCCCATATACAACTAAGAACTGCTAGCAATTGTAAAATATATGCTGAAATCAAAGTGGGCTACAATTGTCTCAGGATTAAAAAAAAAATTGTGCACCACGAATATGCAGTTAGGAAGTGAAGTTACATTATGGCAAGCAATTCTCAATGACAATTGTCAAACATATAGTTCTGATAATTCGACAAAATCTGAACAATAGTTCTAAAGAACCTGCTTATAGATCTAGTAGGAATGCTGTCATTTTTCTATGACATACTAAAAATTAGTTGTCCAATAATATTGCCTAATGAAGTACACTATTTTGCCTTTTGTGAACCATATACTTGCCTAATTAATAACCACATAATTGCCTAACTTAAGCCCATATTATTGCCTAATGAATTTTGAATATTTTCTCAGGATGACTGCCTAATTTATTTACAAAGGAAAGGCTTACCTAGTTATTCCTTCCCAATACCCATTTTATGTGGGAGCTACCAACCCTATGTCTGTCCCTTTTTTTAACTCTCCAAATGATTACATACATAGCATTTACTCTCATTTGGTTAGATCAGGCTGAAGAACTAGGTTCAGTGTCTAAATACCAACGTTGATAGTTGTATATGACTTGTACTGAAGGAGTGCAGGTAGCCCATCAAAATGAACTATAAACTTCTAAATTAAAACCATATTATTGCCTAATGAAGTTCACTATTTTGCCTATTTTAGAACCATATTATTGCCTAATCAGAATCATATTATTGCCTAATAATGTATCTTATATACCTATCACTTCCGGAATGTCAAAAAACAAAAAGAGACATGGGTCCAATAGTTGGCTATACATATTGTTTTCCTTGCACCTGCTCCTTCACCTTATTAAGAGACAATCCAGAACACAATAAGGTTTCATTTGAACTGAACATGCACTCATATGCAGGGCATTTAGGAATGAGATCAGTAGCAAAATATCAGAGCAAAAAACTTATGAGATTTATGCACCTATCACAAATTATATATGCTTGTTTGTATTGCCAGTTGGCCACAGTACCTCTTATGTTAAAATCAGGAGATGCCAATGGTATGTATTTCAGTATATGCCTACATAAAACATGGTTTCTAGGCCATTCCCAGCCAATGTTTCCTATCTATATCAAATAATATTAGAGTAGTATCATATTATCAAAAAAAAATATTGGGCATATAGAATATAGAAACAGACGATAATTTGTATCATATTTTTAGGAGCTGTGGTCATCCTCCAATGATATTCAGAAATTTCACAATACACGAGACTCATATACGTAGCTACCTATTACTAATGAGTTTCTTGACTGAACATCATGCACAGCCACAATGTTAGGGTGAGCTACAATAAGGAAGGAAGAGGACTAGCACGGGAAAAATAGACTTGGCAACATGCTGAGGCTCACCGGCAGAGAGTCGATGTGCACTTATACAGAGAGAGACATGACAGAGGGTACCAACAGTACTAGCTTTCCAAGAGAACTCCATGTGGATGCTTCCTGGTCGGCGGGCATGACCAGAACATGACAGACGACAATCACCCTGGAACAACAGTGGCTTCAATTTTTTGCTGAGGCCCTTCAAAAACCCTTCTGAACATGTTAGGCATTTCACCATGCAAGTGTCCACTACTTCAATTTGCAAAATTAAATGTTCACTAATAAAGACCATGCCACCATATTGCATCTCAGTCATGCAATGCAAAGAGATCGACAAAAATTTGATGTGTCCTAGCCAAATTAGCAACCAACCGAGAAACAATATCTAATATCAAAGCTCAATTACTCCCTGGGTGTATAACTAGAAGCAATTCATTACCACATCGGAGCCACCGTGAGAAAAAGCTCACAAGCCGGCGTCCGGGCGCATGGACGCCGGCGCTGACGATACCACCGTTGCTCCTCCAGAGGACGCCGAGGTCCCGCTCGCTGCCTTCGCCCCTCTCGCCCGTGGCCTGGACGCCGCTCCCTAGCAGGCATGCATCCATGCCGATCCTGGCCGCGACAGGATCCGCCGAGCCGAGGCTCACGCGGGCCTGCGCCGCCTGGGAGGCTCGTTGGGTTGAACTCCTCGCTGTGCCTTCCCACCGAGGGAGGCTGTCGTCCGTTGGGCGGCCGCGCAAGGCTGCGCGGCTAGATCCGTGCTGAGCTCCGCCGTCTCGGCTCCGCGGTGCAAGCTGCCGCACTTGGCCCGCCTCGGCTCCACGGAGCTCCTCAATCCTCCGTTGCGGCGCGGGCTCAAGCTGCCTCCCGGCGTCGAAACCCTATGGGAGAGAGGGAGGGAGATGAGGGGGAGAGAGAGAGAGAGAGAGAGAGAGAGAGAGAGAGCGCACGCTGGACGCTGCTGGAGAGACGGAAGGAGTCGAGGAGAGAGATGCGTTTGGTTGTGTTAATTCGTGGGTCCCACCAAGTAGATGAAGGGATGGGAGGGAGGCTGAACCGAAGAATTCCGAACCTACATGGATGACGGACAGGACAGAACCGGCCGTTCCGCGAAACAAACAAGGATAAATAAGGACCTCTCCCTCCCTATCCTAAAAACCAGATAGCGCGCACCGGCGACGTTCCCTTCCCTCCCGATCGTCTGCTCCTTCCCATGGCTCTATCCGCCGGCGCATTCGCGGCATGCAGCCTCCGACCAAGGTAAATTAAACCATGGCGCGCGCTCTACGCCGCCACACCATGGGCATCTTCCGCCGGCTAGCCAGTGGCTGACAGCGTCGTCTGCTTTTGCAACAGAGCTAGCATTCGAGCGTGCCATGCTCCGAGGCCGTCGTTGCATGGTGCTTCCATGGTATCGTCTACGACTACTAGGATGGGACGTCGGGCGAATGCGGTCAAGGGTGGTGTGTCCGCCGCGTGTGAGCCGCTGGGGCCCGACCGACCAATCTGGTTTCCCGGCAGCTCCCCTCGTCCGTGGCTCGACGGCAGGTGAGTGCCACTATTATCGGCAGAACAATCTCAAACATGCAGCGGATTGACACATCACCGATGCCGGTGTTTTAGAGCCTCGAGATACCATTTCGCTCTGACGTCTCTTCGCAAATTGCCTTTAATTTACAGCCTTCCAGGAGACTTTGGATTCGACCCCCTTGGACTAGGTACGTGTTCCTCAGCAAAATTGCTGGCTATATTTATCAAAGCTGTGCAGAACATACTGATTACTTGCTCGTGAGGATGCGTGATTAATGTTCTGCTCAAGACGCTCAAGTTTAGCAAAGAGTGAACGTGTCTACATACGTTTGTGTGTGCGTGGTCTCGCAGGGTCAGAGCCGGAGCTGTTGCGGTGGTTCGCGCAGGCGGAGCTGATGCACGGGCGGTGGGCGATGCTGGCGGCGGTGGGGATCCTGGTGCCGGACGTGCTGTCGCGGTGGGGCTTCATCGACGCTGGCTTCTCCTGGTTCGACGCCGGCTCCCGGGAGTACTTCGCGGATCCCTGGACGCTCTTCGTGTCGCAGATGGCGCTGATGGGCTGGGCCGAGAGCCGGCGGTGGGCCGACTACCTCAACCCCGGCTGCGTCGACATCGAACCCGACCTCCCCAACCGCAAGAAGCCAGTGCCCGACGTGGGCTACCCCGGCGGGCTGTGGTTCGACTGGGCCAACTGGGGCCGCGGCTCCCCGGAGCCCGTCATGGTGCTGCGTACCAAGGAGATCAAGAACGGAAGGCTCGCCATGCTCGCCTTCGTGGGCTTCTGGTTCCAGGCCGTCTACACCGGCCAGGGGCCCATTGATAACCTCCTCGCGCACCTCGCCGACCCCGGCCACCGCAACATCTTCTCGGTACGTGCAAATGTGCAATGCTTCGTTGCTTGGTTGCTTCTGATTCTCCTGCGTGAATCATCGCTGTCTGATGGCTCACAACTCACAAGCTGTTGCTGGTTTTGATTCTGATCTTGCAGGCGTTCACGTCCCACTGAATGTGAGCTACGAGTCAGAAAATTAATGTACTAGGTGTGAACACTTTGTACTGTACCTGGCAGCAATTTGTACGATGAAATCACGAGATGCTAGGGGAAATCCTACTACCACAGTAATAACAGAACTCCAGCGCCACAGCTTTTTTTTTCCTTTTTACCTTCGCATGATTTTCGTGGTTTCTTTTTCCCCACCCTTTATACACGAGCCTGTGAGGCTCGGACAGAACACCGCGAGATAGCATCAAATGATGCCTCTGCAGCCTCATCCTGCGGCCGCTGGTGCTGTGCAGTGTTTAAACAATGAAAGGATCTGTTCGAAAACGATGGAAGGAGACTGGTTGTGCACTTCAGCAGCTCAGCTCAGGCCTTCTCCAACGAGAGACGACGTGGCTAGCAGAGATATTATTTTACGGCATGAACAGTATCAAAAACACCACGCTAGCGAGGAGGGAGTAGCTAATCTCGAACGCTTCCCGATACCCCCTCTCTCACTGCACGTTTACCCAAGCATCTGCATGCAGCTCTGCTGGTATCTCTCTCCTCCGCAAGTGCTAGCGAAGTCGACATCTTGTTGGAGGTGGCCTCAGCTGGATGCAACAGCTCAAGCGTCAACGGCGTTAAACAAAGGAGAGGATACCGAAAACAGGACAAAGGAGACTGGCTGGGTGATGAAAGTCAAACCGCTGGTGCTACGTATATCCGCGACATCTGTCATCTGTGTCACCAAGAACCTTCCAGATTAACAACGCGAATGGATCGAACCTGCCTGCCTGTGCGGCTGTGCCTGCGTGTGAGTGCCATGCCCTGCCTGACAGCGTGTGCAGCTGTCACTAGCTGTTCGTGCAGTCTCGAGATCCGCGACCGGTTCCGGCGCTGAGCAACGCGAGGTTGAGGGTGAGCAGTTCAGCACTGCTCCCTGTTGGATCAACCGAGGGGCGGATTTAAGGCTTGCCATCGGGGTTGACCCCGACGAAATCCTGTAAATTCTATAGAAAATACCGTTCATCATTGGTTTTTAACGTTGTTTACCCCGTCGTCCCATCGTGATGACCCCGGTGGTCGCGATTGCTGGATTCGCCCCTGGATCAACGTAGGACCTGTACGATTCGGATTAAGAAACGCAGAGGCAGAGCGGACGAACGCTTCTACGGAGTAGCGTAATAGCAGCTACAGCCAGCTGGTGTTCTTCAGAATCTAACCATGTGGGAATTCCACGTAGTACAGAGCAGCTGGATGCCATGCGCGATGCATCCCCTTCCCTGTCAGGAAGGGCACTCACTCCGATCAACACACGGGTGGGAAAGGAACTGGATGGCGTTCGCCGGTCTCCGCGTGCACGGGCATCGCGACCTGTTCAAAGCTCGCTCTGAGATGGAGTAACTGGTCAAGTGAATGTGTACACATCAAGTAGTAGTTCAGTACTGGGAGAAGGCCAGCAGCATCGGTTTGTTTCCTTTTTTTTTTCTCCCTCTCGCATTCACTAGCGCAAAATTGATTCTATGATCACTAAGTCACCGGCCTGCAATTATCAAAATGTCTCTTTCCTTAGCGCCATCTTGATTTCGAGAAACAAATCGTCTACCACTTAATAGTAAATAGAACGACGACAAAGACAAGATTTTACTCCGATGGACGTTGGTTCTCTCACTAATAAATGGGTCACGCTGGTTTGATATATTGCATCTCTTTTATAACACTATACTGACCTGTAACAAATATAATTTCATGGTAGTATTCTCGTTCATTTTTTAGATGATGGAAAGTTTATTTTCGACTTCAGTTATCCTCAATTGAGAATGCACCAGTCCACAATTCTTACAGACGGATGCCACCACAACAAAGAAAAGCACACATCCAAAAGGACATATAGCTAATACATCCTATAATAACTGATAAAAAAACTCTAACAGACAGATCATGTAGTCGTTATCATGTAGTCGTTTTGTAGCATTCCGGCTTGTTACGTGATGTCAACTTCAAGAGGACTTTCGTTACACGTGGGTGAACTGCATAACCGGAGTTTGAGCCAAATCCAACAAAGATGAAATAATAACTTCAACCACCAAACGAACTCTGACCACTAAACCGATAATATACCGCCGTAACGGTCTCACCTCCCTCCGGAAAAAGTGATTTTATAAGACATTGTTCGCCGTTGGAGACACCGGATACTAAAGTGGCAACCAAGCCCTGAAGTTCCAATGCTTGATTAAAAATGCGTGCATACAATCGCTAATAATTCAGGAAAAAATGTATGATCTAGCTATTCAGTTTAAGCATTGGCTATATCATCCTCGGGTGTTTTGAACACCTATACACGAATTTTTAGCCGTTGGATCTTCCAATAATTCAATTTATCTTATTCTTCCGCAGCTCTCCTTCCTCTCCTAGCCTCCTCCTCTCTCCGTCCTTCCTCTCGTTTCCTCGCGGGCATCTCTGCTCTGACTTGCCTTTGCCCGTGCTCCGCTCCGTCCACATCTCCTCTTGTCTCCGGCGCCTCCAAGTTAGAAAATCTAGCAGTTCAGAGCTAGGCTATACGCTATAGCAACCATTATTTGAGGAGAGGACCCCATGCACGGCGCAGCGGCAATATATACGTAAACGATGAACTAAACGGCTCTGCAGAACGTCCCCTCTTCTGAAGTGTAATGTTCTCCTGTTACGCTACAAGTGGAACTTGACAAATTGTCCCTTACTTGACCCTTTTGTCCCGTTGCCTGATCATGTATTGAGCATCCGAGGCAATCAGGCCACTTCTTCTGTTACCTTCACAAATACAAAAAGAAAATAAAACAAAAAGGCTGCTAGCTGATTCTGTCCGTGTCCCCTTGACTCATTGTGTTCGTCCGGACTCCGGAGACAGGACACCCGAGAAATCGCGGTTGTTTATTTTCTCCACCGTCTTTTCTTGGGATCGAGGGTGCACGCTGGAGGAGTAAATTTAGTTTAGGATGAAGCCAATATTAGGCACACGTAAAAGTTAAAAACATAATTGAACTATTGGGGTGTTTTTTTCACTTGATTCCCAAATTAGTTATTTTAGATGTTTATTAGGTATTTTTGGAGATGCTCTTAGGAGTTTTTTTTCCTGCTATCGGAGACTTTTGTATATTGCACGACATCACCTTTTAATTCCTAGCTGAAGATGGCAAACCCCTACCAGCATTAGCAATCGAGGGCATCATCATCGGCATCCCGTTTTTCTTGAAAGGAGGCCGGACAACTAACACCTTTCCCTAGGAAAGAGCCAAAGAGGCCGCAAAGAGAAAACAATTTGCATGGAAAGGAAGTAGCGGCAGTCAAAGCCGGAACACCTCAAAAAACGAAGAGGTAGAATACAATAGGCACTCTAGCTCTGTCGTGCAAGGATGACGATCGCCAACACTTTCAGAAAATGGATATGGTGAGCCAAGAAAGTCCGATAAAAATTCCAGTTTTCTTTTTCCACCGTGCAACGGTGTTTTCCGTTTTCTAATCCTCACTTTGGAACTTAGGATTTTCTTATAATCATAGTAGTAGGGAAAATTCATCTTATTTTTTTGGAAATAGGGAAAATTCATATATATATATCTCTCTCTCTCTCTAACGAGCAGGCCCAATCCTTTTTTTTTAAAAAAATATAGGCTCTGTTTGTTTCTCACGCGCTAAACTTTAGCGCCGTCACATCGAATGTAAATATATTAATTAAGACTATTAAATATAGATTAATTTAAAAACTCATTACATAATCGAGGAGTAATTTGTGAGACGAATCTATTAAGTCTAATTACACCATGATTAGACGATGTAACGCTACCGTAAATATATAATAATTATGTATTAATTATAGCTTAATTAGACTTGTTAGGTTCGTCTCGTAAAATAAACATGACTTATATAATTCGTTTATATTTAATATGTCTAATTATTATTTATTTAAAACGTTAAATTTTAGTACATGCCTCAACTTTTCTTGACGATGCATGATGCCGATTTATCAACAGTTAGGCATTAGGCTGTTATGTTAGGCCCCATCGATGATCCTTAGTTGTCAGACACCAGAAACCGGTACTATTCGCCGCCGCCGCTGCTGGTGTGCCGTCCGCTCGCGGACCAGCTGCATGAGCTGTCAGCTTACTCCTACCTGCTGGCCTGCTGGTTCGAATCGTCATCATCACCACCTGATGTGCCCGTTTCATAACTGTCTCGTCTTGACCTCAGACTAGCTGCAACCAACAGTTTCGTTTCCAGGAGCTCGAGCCCCTTGCATGGAACGTACTACTTGGACAGCCCAGTTACCACCGGGCTATGGCTATCGGCGCGCTCCGCTCCTCTTGTCTCATTAGCTGGGCTGTCAACACGTGATCAGCGGTCGTGATGACGAATTTGACCAAGTCAAGGTGCGTGCGTGACCTGCGAGTCCGCGACGGCGACGCCAACTCCCTCTTCTCTCTCGTGTGACCGGCCGTAGCCTGTACGTATCCCTCCACCGGCTGCCCCGAATCTGCCGAGCCACAAGCTCGGCGCAAGTCGCTGACATCTGGGTCCCATGGTGAGGGCGCCCCGCCGGCAGGTGGGGACCGCAGAGGCGTGGCGTGGGCCCACCAATTAGTGCCGGCCGCCGTCAGCCAGTAATCCGGCCGCCGGTTGGTTAGCTTGCTAACGCAATGGAGCCCAAACGAAACGGAAGGAAGCGAAATCGCCGAGATGAACCAGGCGATTAGATAAAAGCGGCCGGTGTTAGCGGGACCAGCTGCAGACAGCGCCCTCCTCTCCCTCTCCTCTCCTCGCCTCGCCGCCGCTGATTGCTGCCTCGGAGTAGCTTGTTGTGCCACTACTCTTCGCGCGCCGAAGCCCGCGCGCGATCGGGGGCGACGCGCAGGAGGTCCTGCTGACGCGCGCGCTGAAGCGTAAACCACTGAATTGGGAGGTGGGGGGAGAAGCGGGGGGAGGTGAGGCGCCATGGAAGCATCCGCCGCGGGGGAGCTGGAGGCCGCGGAGAGGGTGGTGATGCGGTGGGACTCCACGGGGTCGGCGGCATCCTCGGGCGGTGGGGCCGGGGACGAGCGGTTGCTGTTCGACGGCGCCGGCGACCGCGCGGAGGCGGAGCGGTTCCTCCGGGCGGTGGACGACATCCGCCGCCTGGCGCCGCCGCCGCCGTCAGCTTCGGCCGCCGTGCAGGTCGCGATGGCGCGGCTCGAGGACGAGTTCCGCCACGTGCTTGCGGCGCGCGCGCTCGACCTCGAGATCGAGGCGCTCGCGGGCCTCAGCTCGCTCTCCATGTCCGGCGACCGGAGGAACTCCGACGCCACCGAGGCGGCGGCGGGGGATGAAGACGACACCTCCGTGTCGTCCTCCGTCGGCCGACGCAGCAGCTACCGCTCCCTGCCGAGCATCCGCGAGATCGACCTGTACCCCGCGGACGCCGTCTCCGACCTCCACGCCATCGCCTCCCGCATGGCCGAGGCGGGGTACGGACGCGAGTGCGTCCAGGTGTACGCCTCCGTCCGCAAGCCGGCCGTCGACTCCGCCCTCCGCCGCCTCGGCGTCGAGAAGCTCAGCATCGGCGACGTCCAGCGGCTCGAGTGGGACGCCCTCGAGGCGAAGATCCGCCGCTGGATCCGCGCCGCCCGCGCCGCCGTCCGCGGCGTCTTCGCCAGCGAGCGCCGCCTCTGCTTCCACATCTTCCACGACCTCCCGCTGTCCAATTCCACCCCGGCTGCCACCACCCACGACGCGCCTTTCGCCGAGGCCGTGAAGGGCGCGGCGCTGCAGCTCTTCGGCTTCGCTGAGGCCATCAGCATCGGGCGCCGCTCCCCCGAGAAGCTGTTCAAGATCATCGACCTCCACGACGCTCTCTCCGATCTGTTGCCTGACATCTCCGACATCTTTGCAGCCTCCAAGTCCGCTGAATCGATATACGTGCAGGCAGCCGAGATCAGGTCGCGGTTGGCCGACGCCGTGCGTGGAATACTCTCTGAGTTTGAGAACGCCGTGCTCCGCGACCCGTCCAAGACTCCAGTGCCAGGCGGCACCATCCACCCGCTCACTCGCTATGTTATGAACTACAGCAGCCTCATCTCGGACTACAAGGCCACGCTCTCTGAGCTGATCATCTCGCGGCCATCAGCTTGCTCCAGAATTGCTGCTGAGGGCAATGAAGCAGCACCGGCCTTCCCTGATCTTGATCTGCCTGATCCTGACAGCCAGTTGCCCCTTGCTGCTCATCTTGTCTGGATTATTGTTGTTCTTGAACACAACCTTGAGAGCAAGGCGTCACTCTACAAGGATGCAGCACTGTCTCATTTGTTCCTCATGAACAATGTGCACTATATCGTGCACAAGGTAAAGGATTCAGCTGAGCTTCGGGGGCTAATTGGAGATGCGTATTTGAGGCGACTCACAGGGAAGTTCCGGCAGGCAGCCACAAGTTACCAGCGAACTGCATGGTTGAAGATACTGAATTGTCTCAGAGATGAGGGTCTCCATGTTAGTGGCGGCTTCTCATCTGGGATATCGAAATCGGCACTACGGGAGCGGTTCAAGGCTTTCAATGCTGCATTTGAAGAGGCACACAGGATCCAGTCCGCTTGGTATGTGCCAGACACACAGCTGAGAGAAGAGCTTAGGATCTCAATTTCAGAGAAGCTGCTCCCAGCGTATCGATCCTTCCTTGGCAGGTTCCGCCATCATATAGAGAACAGCAGGCACCCAGAGTTGTACATCAAGTACTCAGTTGAGGATCTAGAGATAGCAATGGCAGATTTCTTTGAGGGAGCTCCACCATCACCGCATAACAGGAGGAGATCCCATGGATGAAAGATGGATTGAAAAGCTGAATGTTCGTTCCATGTAGTATTCTTTAATTCTTTGGGGGGAAGGCCAACAAGTGCAGTTGGGTCTTCTATTTTGTTCCCCTGAGACTCAGGGCTGTAGTTGGTGATGATTTCTTCGACTAGAGGTAATCTGAAACGGAATCAGGATCTTGATAAAGTTGTCAAAAGCCCCATTTCTTCTTCCATTGTAAGCGAGCCTGTTCTTTTGTTACACTATGTTTATATTTTGCGAGTAGTTTGTTCATATAGGAATGTTCTTTTAGTCATGTAACATAGCTGTAACCAGTAACTTAATTGTTTGACATTTAGCTGATGTTTCATAATCGTTTTGGTGGTTCTCATGTATCTGAAGAATGCTGCTTGATAGATGGGATGCAAAAAGAAATTGTAGTGTTGAGGTTACACATACACGACTATGTACTGCCATCATTTCTGGCCTTGAAATATATGCGTTGAGGATCTTCTTTCCCTGTATTTCTTTACAGTCAAAACTGCGAATCAGGGTGCACTACAACTTTTAACTACAAATCTGCAATGTCTATAATCAAAGTTACAGTTGCATTTTCCATGCAAGCATTGTACTTGACTGAAAATAAGCATAGATGTTTCCCCATTTCTCTCAACTGATCAGAGCAAAATTTAGCATTTACTCTTTTTTATCAACTTTTTTCTTATTCAGGGACTACTTCCATGCCTTGTATTGCACATGTTTTTTATTTATACATATAGATATCAACCAGTTAAGGTACTCCTTTGCAGCACAGAATCAGTATGTCAATGGACTTATTCTAATTAGTGCCAATATAAAGCGTTATGCTTTAGAGCATCTCCAAGAGCCTATCTAAAATATACTCTCTAAATCATCATTTGGAGTTCATTTGAGTAAAAATTATTTTCTATATCTTTATACTTTCCAATGAAGGGCGGGCTTGGTGCAGCGGTAGAGCCTACCGTCTGTAACCGGAAGGTCCCGGGTTCAAGCCCCAGCCTTTGCACATTTGTGCGGGTAAGGTTTGGGCGCTATTACAACCCTTCCCCAGACCCCGCACAGTGCGGGAAGCCTACGGCACTGGGTACGCCCTTATCTTTATACTTTCCAATAGTTTTTCTATATCTTGTGCGCAGACGCGCAGACTAGAGAGTCATCTCGCTCTCCATCTTTGGCTAGCGAGAAATTCGAAATAGAGGATATCTATATTTGGAAATCCAATTGAAGAGGCTGTTGAAGGATGTTTTTCACCAAAATCTCTATTTCAAGTTAGAGAAGATATAAAGAGTCTCTTGAAGATGCTCGTATAACTTATTTATGCATGATATAAATTGTGGCACATATTTGTCTTTGATGATGGAACACTTTGATCGTACCAGTTTTTTCTTTCTTTTTGTTCTATTTTTCCTTTGAGGCGAGATATGCTTCTCATGTTGCTCATCATGTTTCTGAGTTATGTGGTGCCTGATGTAAATACTGACATGAGCTTTGCTCGTTCAAGAACAGGGAAATGATTGGATTGCCGTGATGACCGGACCCGGTCGCTATGTGCTCTGTATTTGGCTGTGCTGTGTCGCAATTAGTAATCTTTCTAAGCATTCAATTCTGAGACACTAAGCCGATGTTGATGGTTTGTCAACTGACTGTATTTCACTCTACACTTCTCCACTCTCGAAAATAACAATAACGGAATGCTATCTGAACGTTCTTTGAAGTCTCCTTGTTGGTTGCTTTGTGCTGTCAGCCACTGATTCCGAATGATTGATTCTGCTCAGCCATGTTCTGCAGGTATCGTTGTTGCCTTGGTGGAAGAATGCCAGCTCACTACGTGACACTGCAGTAACTCCTAGTGAGAATGGATGAATGACTCGAAAAATAAATCAGTAAACCACACCAGTCAGCTACCACCAGGTCGACCATCGTCGACGTTGCCGATTCCATCAAGGCATCAGGTATGATTCGCTGGCTACACGACCAGCCCAGCCGCCCAGGCATTGTGTGGCACGACAAGCCATGGGAGCAAGCACACGAGCGGGAGCACCGGAGCAGAGTCCTTTTCCTCTGTAGTGTACCTCGGCATTGTTGCGCCTTTCAGTTGCCTGGGCAAAGAGGCAGCGGGAAAACAGCGACGAGGCGCGCCGTCTCTGCCGGTGCCATGCCAGCCGCGCCCGTGACCGGCGGGCGCGCGCCGCCGTGCGGCTCGTGAACCGGCCAGGCGGGGCGAAGGGGTCGCGCTCCGGCGGGCACTGCTTTGGCAGATCACCCCAGCGGCAGACGGTTAGTGGCCGGCCAATCAGCCGCGCACATGCGCAGACAGACGAGACGACGGCCGTCCAGGCGATGGGTTTGAGCTCGTGTTGGTGTGTTGGGTGCCGAGATAGGCCGAGGCATGTGGATGATGAGGCATGCTGGAGCACTGACATGACATCCTCGAGAGACCAGGAATCATTCCTCTGACTACGCGCATGGAGGGATTGGTGCATGTTCACGTTCCCATCCCTGTGTTGTTGCGACGCATGCCGGCGACAGGAAAACCGAAGAAAACAATGCCCGATTGGTTTGGCCATGGTTTTGTTAATGAGACCCTTTGTTAATCGATCATAGGGCTCGTGGCTGACCAAACAAGGTAAAGGTATAGACAGGTGTATGTAGTACTATATTCTAAAATGGCCCAAAATGCCGTTACGTTTGGATCGAAGTGCCGCAAGCACCGATTCATGAATTCCATCAACAAAGAAACTACATGAATTGGCTTGCCATGTGACATCACACCTCGACAAGCCAGAAACTACATGATGTCGCCTGTAGGCGTAAGTGTATACAATCGTATCAGTTTACCAAGGTTCAGGGGACCTTGCCAGTTTGCAGCAAAGAAATTTTGCTACTACATTTTATCAGTTACAGAAAAAGCGTTCATTTTACAATCCTTAGAGAGGTACCACCAATTTATACAAGGCACCGAAATTCAGTATCTGAGGCACCCATTTTAGTTAACTTGGTACCAAATATCATATTGTAATTTTGATACCTCTCCAAGGACCATAAAGAGAGTCTGAAAAGAACACCATCCAAAAAAAAAGAACTCTTTAAAATCTAGTACATGCTTTATTAAAGTCTGAATCAGATAGTTGAATTGTTGCTTTTGACCCATGGATCTGACACGATGAAATTTGATCGCAAAAGCATACGGAAACATCAGACGGTTACGTAATTCTAACAAAGATCCAGCAAAATAGTTTATTATCTAACATAGATGGCATAAGCCGAGTTCACGCGAGCCGCCATGTGACGTCTATAATATAAATATGAGTAAATATTATACAGCATAAACCCTTCATAATGCCACAGACTATTTCCTATCATATACCATCATTCAGATTATGATGATAACAGCATGACTGGCCGTGCAATAAACTATAGTGGGCACGAATTAAATGAAGAAATAACCTCAAGTGAAGTATTCCATTAACTAGAATTAGCAAAGCCAATCCTCCACTAAATACCAAAATTGCTCTAGTATCCATTTCAAAGGACCACATGTCTCTGCATATTCCCTCCCCCGGTCCATTGACAGTAAGTTCTACTCCCTTTTGTTTTCTTCGTCATCCCCATCGAAAGATGTTACAGTATTCACATTCTTTGTTGCTTTGTCATCTGGTGTAGAAGATAAACTCCATCCATTTTTGGAAGCACTGGCAGCTGGCCTAATTAGTGATAGATTGTCCTTCCGATCAAAGAATTCACTTGCATCATAAGCAAATCTGAAATGGGAAAACAAAGAGCTTTTACGATTTTCCATTTGTAACAGGAAATACCAATGAGATGGCACACCAAAACATCATTGAGCTGAAAGTTACAAAAAGATTAGGACTACCTCATTGAGTTCTGCGAAGGTGCCCACAGGTAGCAAATGACACAAAGAAGTGAGAAATTCAAGACATGCCAGAAGGCAGGAATAATCCATGCGTATTGCCATCGTTCATTGAATACATCTGTTGATTTGAAGTAAATCTGCAGAAAAGAAATTGCTATGAAATCAATGAATTATGAAATAGATGCATAACCAACTAAGTTGCAAACAAAAGAACCCAAACGACGCAAAATGGGCAGATTCTTAAAAGTAGAAAGATGCATTTTAAAGTTACACTCCCGCTGCAAAGACTGAAGAGGAACTAATCTAATTATGTGAGATGCAATAATGCTCCCTTGATACTTCTAGACTTAAAACATCTTTTTGGCACAAATAAGCAATTAAGCATACCTCATAGACAATCCAGCCAACAGACACCAGAACAGATACAATCAATGCAATTGCGAATTTCCTATAAATGTCAAGTTTGGCCATAAGCCTTCTTGCCTATCATCCACAGCCAAAGATTAGGAATGGTTAGTGTGTTGTATACATAAGTCAGTACCTCTTTAAGTGGGGAAAAAATATTGCAGGCACAAAGGATACCGCGGGAGAACTAGTAAAGGACAGAAGAGGTCTTGCTCACCTGAAGTTTACCAATGGTCTTAGCTAGAGAAATGAATATCCAAACGACAAATGCAGCATCCAAAATGGCCACTGGATAAACCAAGAACAGCCGAGCTTTTCCAGATAGATCGTTCACAGCACCAAGATTTTCTACCAATTCAAGAGTTTCTGTTGCAACAAAGAATGTTCCTCCAAGCATGACCACTTTTGATGTTAGGCCACCCAAAGTAGGCGTGACAACTCCATATCCCATTGAGACAATGAGCACAATAATTTCAGCAGCTGTTCTCTTAACAGTTCCAAACGTGACGGCCCAAAATGTGATGCCTTTCGGCCGAACTCCAGTCTCATTGAACTCAGCATACTCAAAATACCACAATGCCATCTCCAGCATGCCCAGTGTAATCACGAGAGTGATACAGTTTTGAAGTGGAAGAACCTCTCTCCAAGACTTCATGTACTGATAGAACCAATAGATCCCAAGTACGACAAAAGCAAAAGACATCAGTCCGAAGAAGTTCTTAAGAGGTGCCATCCGACCTGGAAGGTACCCAGTAGGATTTTTCCATATGGTTTTCCCCTCAATCTCCAAGTCAGCAAGTGACGGATCACAGTGTATAAAGTACATATTGTACATCCCAGTTTTGGTTATTGGAATGGTCCTTGATGGTAGTGTTGCAATGAGATCACTTCCATCAAAAGATGCAACAAACAACTTTGGCCAACCAGGATTTACTTGAGATGGGCGGTAGATGACAGAACCTTCAGTGCAAGCTCCCAACTTCGCAAGATCTGACGTACAACAAATAGCTTTCTGACCTCCATATGCTGATCCACCAATCATTTCACGGTCTTCTATCTCAAAAACAAGTACCTGAACCTTAGCTGAAGTAGTCTCCTTTACAGAATCAATAGCATCTTCTGGTCTTCTAAAAGTAACCTTGTCAAACCTGACAAGCAGTAAAAATTTGAAAGTCAAATCTCTGAAGCCAGGTAATTGCTTAGACCAAATTGAGTAAATGCAACTTGAATCATTCAGTCAAAGTAACAGAACAAATAACACATAATGAATGCAAAATGCATGTGCACACATTTCTGAATAACAGTGGTCAACATGCTTTTACTGCTTGCAATGAAGGGTTTTGAGTAATAGAATTTTCAAGTAAAACTCAAGTTAGTGAAAAGCACGCGGCACCTTGAAAATATTCAGCATGACCTGTGGCTGCAGAGACACAATTGATAGAGAAAATGTTAAAGTTCCTTTCTTCTTAGTTGATTGGATGCAATTTTAGAAGTACAGAACTCGGGCCTGCTCAAGGTTGCCCCTCTCCAATGTCACCCTACATTATGTCTAAACTGGAGAAATAATAATCTTACAAAGAGCTTTAACTTTTGCTGTGCACTTCCATCCTCACTCAAACTTATGCATCATCCGCAAACTGATGAGCTTCACTCTGCTTAGCTCAATTCTTCCCCACTAAGCAAAGTTAATTTCCGAGACACCTTAGTCACCGATCATCAGGGCAATGCACATCTCGGTCACACCCCTTCCAGTTGCCACCGACACTACACTTCGCGCACCATGACACCAACGCGCAAGATTTGCTAATCCCACAAAACCCCTGCCTATCCCAAGTGTCCGCCAACAGAGTGCAGGCCGGCAGGATGCAAGATCCGCCCGGCCGCCGGCATCCACCATTCCACCCGGCTCTAACGCAGCCGACCCCATTGTATTGCAGGAGCAGGCATTAAACCAAATTAGCCACCAGAGAGCGAACCCGAAGCGGCTACTAGTACTAGCTAGCACATTACCGGATGAATGCATCGGCAGCTGCGGCGGCGTCCTCGTCGTCCTCGGCGGTGGCGTTGGCGGGGGAGGCCGCGTAGAGGCCCTCGCTGCCGGCGTGGAGGATGAAGGCGTTGCCCTTGTTGGCGAAGGCGAGGCCGCGATATTCGTGCACGGACGCCTCCCCGGGGCGGAGCGGGAGCGCGAGGGCGAGGGCGACGGCGAGGAGGAAGCGGGCGGCCATGGGGTCGAGCTGGCGAGGCTGGATCTGGCGTGAAGCGGAGTGGGGAGTAGTGCAGCGCCTCCTCCCCCGGCTGAGCTCGGCGGGGGGCAAAACCGGAAGAAAAGCCAGGGAAGCTGTCGCCGTGTGGCCCCCGCAGCCGTCAGTAGGAAATCGGGAGGAGGACAAGTGCTTTGGTCGGCCGGCCCAGACCAGCTGATTCTTGTTTGGTGTTCAAACTCCAAGGGTCAATGGTATTTTGGCAAACTAGCACTGAAAACAAATGCAGGTTAGGCTGTGGGCTAAGCTATCTACTACTTCGTTCGTCCCTAAATAACCGTTGGTCCCTAAATTGCCGTTGGTTTTCGTGCCACAACTTTACTTCGATTTATAGAAAATATGTGCAACATTTTAATCTCCAAATAAGTTTATTAAAAAACTAGATTCAAATATCTATCTAATGATATTTATTATGTACCATAAATATTAATATATATTTTTATATATTCGGTCAAAGATATTTCTCGGGAAGCAAAAACGACCTATATTTAGGGACGGATGGAGTACTGTACTAGGGTCTTGGGGAGTGTTTTAGGCACATAGCTATAAGGCCATCCCCAACCCTCCTAGTCAGCTAGTGTTCATAGAATTAATGAGGATGCCAAGTAAGCAGAAATACTATGTGGCAGAAGAGTTAAGGAGGATAGAGAAAAAAAACATGGAAACCGGGTCACATGCAGGAAACCATGTCGTCACGCATTCTAAGGAGGGGAGCCAGTAAAAATATTCGGACACGTGTTTCAAAAAGTTGGAGGAGAGTGAATGGACTAGAAAATTAATAAGGGCCCATGAGAAGACACTATGGGTTGGGTACCGTAGTTTCTAAATCTGATGTCTCGATGATATGGCAACATAGACACCACTTATAGACATTTTGGGTTGGGACTGCCCTTAGGTCAATCCCAACCCTCCATATATGGTTTTCATAGCATTAATTAGGCTGCCACATAGGACTCTTTGCTTAGGTGGCACCGTATTAAACAAGAGAGTGAATGAAAAGAGGAAGAAACTCAACACGATAACCTATGCACAAGACACTATCAATTTTGCATTAGGAGAGGATAGTGTCTTCATGATAGATAAAGAACAAATGTGATTGTTAGAGAGAAAAGATTATGAATTTATTAAGCATCAATCCTAAGAAATCATGAGTTGGAGAATGTAGTGTTTGAAGTAATGTCTCGCTAACATGGCAGTATGAACACTGTCATAGACACTATGAGTTGGGACTGTCCTAAATGAAATTTTTCGTGAGAGATTGATGACTGGGCCTGTATTTAAGACCAGGTCAAAATAATTTACATGTTGCATTGGTTAACAGTTGGAATAAATGATAATCATTCTGGATAATACCTTAATCTGCAATATGTATGAGGGTTATTACTCCTTGCATTAAGAGGCAAATGATTTATTGATCAATAAAAGTGAAGCCTTACAAAATGGCAGCACGCAAATTTGCACCGAGGAGATGGGGACCTTCAACTAGGAAAATATGACTTGATTCTTGCACTGGCTAAACATTTCATCTATGGCCAGACAGAAAGCTCGTTGGGTCATTTTTGAATTACTTTGACTAAACTTATTTTTTAAGAAAAATGAAAAAAGTTGGTTCTGAATGAAAGTCAGTTTTAGCCCAGTTTGTTAGGCTCGTTTATAGTTCGGTCTTGAAGGATAGTATAGACTATAATAAAAATAAATGAATAAATTGCAAATAAAGCTCGGAAAAGCTAAAGTAGCTCGTTATCCGCCCAAGAGCAAATATACAAATTTGCCTAAAGAAGCCTCCTAACAAGCACTCATTTTATTTTTCTTTCTTTGTCCACCTTTCCAATCTCACTTTGTCTATAAAATGGCATAGTAAGCGGGTAGGCATTACCTGTAAGGTTTTATCCTACAGGCTACAGTTTAGAAGACGCCGGCCTAACTGTGTCTCTCGTGATTAGAGCAGCGATCGATTACTCTTCCTAAACAAAGTGAGCCTACCCTGCCTAGGATTATGCGAACCCGCAACTGTGCACGAGAAAACATGCCACTCCTGTGCCATGCGCCATGATCTCGCTTGCGTGCCAAGGAAACACTAGCAACTCAGCTGGATTAGCGGTCGCATTTAGCCGCGGGGTTAGCGCGAGTGGCGGCCGTCGTCGCCGGGGGGACTCCTAACGGTTAATCAACATAGGTTAGGCCCAACAAAGCCCAACAATAAAGACATGGAAGAAAAAAAGTAGTCACCGTCCCGCGTGAAAACAGGAGCGGCGCCATGTGCAACTTTCATGGTGCCAACGCACCACCGTAAAAAACGAAATTTTCTTTACCTGCACTTATTTTTATTATGTAATTATGTACCGTTACGTATGTTACTTAGGCTATACACCAGAGCTAATTAATATTTGGCTTCGCCCCTGCGTGGAGTCCCCGTTCATTATAAACTTTTTCCGTATCCGTTCTGTTAGATCAGATGTCTAGCGTGAAAGTGCTCCTTTCATTTTTCGATAATCACTAGTTGTACTAATAAGAGGCGCAACACTATAGTCAACATTCCAAAAACAATAGTTCAACATTTCGATTATACCATTCTAGCATTTTTTCACATAAAAATTAAATTACCATGTTCAAAGTGTAAAACTAATGTAGTCAATATTTTCATATACAAGGTTCAACATTCTATCAAACTTAATAATTCAATAATTTGGATAAACTAGATCAATATTTTACATGAAAATGTTGAAACAATATGTTCAAGATGTTGAGATAGTTATTCAAAATGTTGAAATAACATATTAAAAATATTGATTCTAAAAGATACATATATAAAATAAAAAAAATACTTATACTAGATCTTATTTGGTTACATTAATTCTAAATAATTTAGTAGGTCAAACGGATTTAAAAAAAGATTAACGATTTAGAAGAAAATCATATTTGAAAAGTGAAACTCAAGCTAGATTCTCGTTCCGCTTTAACAGGACCGCTGAAGTCAGACATCTTCTGCTAGTTTTTCACCCGCGCTGTGAACCCACTTCGATCTGAACTATATTAGAATCTACGTTGGAGAAAAAACTTCCGGGTCGCCGTGCCAGCTGCCAAGGAAACGGCAGTCGTCGTCGGGCTGCGCGGACTCCAGACTCGCCGGGCCAAGCCCATCTACGCGATGTCCAGGACTGTGGGCCGGCTCGTTGCACAGCGTTATTGCTTGGTCCCCGGAGCACGCACGCATGGGCCTGGCCGGGTGGTTCCTTTTTCCTTCTTTTCCCACACAACAACCACCCACCCCTCAAACCTCTCCCAAAACCCTCAGCCGAAACCCTACTCGCCTCCCAAAATCCATGGCGGCGACGTTGCTCCGCCGCGCCGCGCGCCAGCGGGGGCTCGCGTCCCCTCTCGGATCCGTAACGCCCCTCCCTCTCTCGTCTCTCCCTCTATCGGTCTCCGTGTTTCTATAGTTTTGTTCGCAAGAGATGTGTGCGCTTGCTGGTGAGGAGCGATTGTAGATTGGATTGGGTCTCTCTCACGTGTTTGTGGATTTGATCCGAGGATGGAAGGATGGATTGACGGATTGGTGCTTCTAAATTATCAGATAATTCGAGTTCTGGTACTAATTGATAGGAGCTTGTGTAAACTGTTTATGTGCGCACAATTGATTTTCTCTCTCATCGAAGAGAGAAGTGTTCTATTCTCCAAATCTTTGTAGATTGTTTCCATGCGCAGAGGCCTCTCAAGGATTTGTAGCATCATTGGGCCATTGGTGCCTTTGTCTTGCTGTTTGTGAATAGCTAGATCAATGATGAATAGATTGCCGTTGTGCACCATGAGGCGACGTGAATAGCTAGATTAAAGATGAACAAATTGTTATTGTGCACCGTGGTCCGATCTGTTTTCTTAATGGCAGTTTTCTGTGTGTCGTCAGTGTTCTTTTGTTTACTTAGCAATGCAGCACCATAGACTACTACTATAGAATATACTGTTTGGTTTCCTCTCTTTTTTTTCTTGCTCTTGCTTACTATCTAAAAATTTACTTCTCTCAGCTGAGGGCCAGCTTACAATCAACATGTGCTGCCAATGTTTTCTCAAAATGGGGTAGTTTCGCAAGACCTTTCAGGTGATCTCTTGCTGTCTTAATTACATGGAGATAATCTTTCTTATTGCAGTTACGCTAATCCATAATGTATGCATAACTGCTTTCAGTGCAAAAGCAGCTGGAAATGACATTATTGGAATTGATTTGGGAACAACTAACTCGTGTGTCTCTGTTATGGAGGGAAAGGTGAGGCCCCTCTAAAGACTGTCCCTGTCATTTTTCTCTCATTTATCTTTGCTGAGTTGGAATCAAATGACTGCAGAACCCAAAAGTTATCGAGAACGCCGAAGGGGCAAGAACAACACCGTCTGTTGTTGCTTTTTCTCAGAAGGAGGAACGTCTTGTTGGGGTTCCAGCCAAACGCCAAGCAGTAACAAACCCCCAGAATACTTTCTTTGGAACAAAGCGGCTGATCGGGCGCCGCTTTGATGATCCACAGACACAGAAAGAGATGAAGATGGTGCCATACAAAATTGTCAAGGCTCCAAATGGTGATGCCTGGGTCGAAACAACAGGAGGGAAGCAGTTCTCACCAAGTCAGGTTGGTGCATTTGTGCTGACCAAGATGAAGGAGACAGCAGAAGCTTACCTTGGAAAATCTGTGTCGAAGGCAGTGATTACTGTTCCAGCATACTTCAATGACGCTCAACGTCAGGCCACAAAGGATGCAGGTCGCATTGCTGGCCTTGATGTTGAAAGGATCATCAATGAACCGACAGCAGCTGCTCTGTCCTATGGAATGAACAACAAGGAGGGTTTGATAGCAGTCTTTGATCTTGGAGGAGGAACTTTTGATATCTCTATTCTGGAGATCTCAAATGGAGTTTTTGAGGTATGTCTTCTATAATTTTCAACTCATCTGATGTGATGGATACATTTGAGGAAGTCAAAATCTTTCCTGATTTGTTTTTATGTATTTTCAGGTCAAAGCAACAAATGGTGATACTTTCTTGGGTGGTGAAGATTTTGATAATACCCTTTTGGAGTTCTTGGCGAGTGATTTCAAGCGAGCTGAGGGCATTGATCTGTCAAAGGATAGATTGGCTTTGCAGAGGCTTCGTGAAGCTGCTGAGAAGGCAAAGGTCGAACTGTCATCAACCACTCAGACTGAAATCAATCTACCATTCATAACAGCTGATGCATCAGGAGCAAAGCATTTGAATATCACACTGACAAGGTCAAAGTTTGAGGCTCTTGTGCTCCAACTGATTGAGAGGACTAGAGATCCATGCAAGAACTGCTTGAAGGATGCTGGAATATCAACTAAAGATGTGGATGAGGTGCTCCTTGTTGGTGGAATGACTAGGGTTCCAAAAGTACAGGAGGTGGTCACTGAAATTTTTGGAAAGAGCCCAAGCAAAGGAATCAATCCAGATGAAGCTGTGGCCATGGGTGCTGCCATTCAGGGTGGCATTCTTCGTGGAGATGTTAAGGAGCTTCTTCTCCTTGATGTTACTCCCCTGTCACTTGGCCTCGAGACGCTGGGCGGTATCTTCACCAGATTGATCAATAGGAACACTACAATTCCCACGAAGAAAAGCCAGGTGTGACTATTCTTTCAGAGCATTTAGCGTAATCTTGTTGAGTATCCCTAATTTAACTGAATGGGCCTTTGATCAACATTTTTTATCCTGACTTGCACTTGTGTCTGTGTTTTTGGTACGGTCACTAGTTGCAATAAAATGGTCTGTTTGGCTTTGGCCAAACTCTGTCTGTTGTATGATGAGTATCTGATAGTATCATTTTTGCGTATCTGAATTTGTTATGAGTTTCCAGCTTAACTCCTGTAACCCATCAGCTGAATTTATTTTTGTGTATCTGAATTTATTTATTTTTATGGTTATTCCCCTTACACAATTGTTAGTCTTTGATAGCACTAGCACTTTTTCCCCTGATTCCCCATAGGTTTACTCTGATCTAACATTTGCCATTGATTTGCAGGTGTTCTCAACTGCTGCTGACAATCAGACCCAAGTAGGTATCCGTGTGTTGCAAGGTGAGCGTGAAATGGCTGCAGACAATAAGCTTCTTGGTGAATTTGATCTCGTAGGCATTCCACCTGCCCCAAGAGGCATGCCTCAGATTGAGGTCACATTTGACATTGATGCCAATGGAATCGTGACTGTCTCTGCAAAAGATAAGGCCAGCGGAAAGGAGACAAACATCACCATCCGATCCTCCGGTGGGCTATCTGAGGCTGAGATCCAAAAGATGGTCCAAGAAGCTGAGCTGCATGCTCAGAAGGATCAGGAGCGCAAAGCGCTCATCGACATCAGGAACACCGCGGACACGACTATCTACAGCATCGAGAAGAGCCTGGGAGAGTACAGGGACAAGATCCCTTCTGAGGTTGCGTCTGAGATCGAGGCGGCCATTGCTGACCTCCGCAAGGAGATGGCCTCGGACAACATCGAGCAGATAAAGGCCAAGCTTGAAGCCGCGAACAAGGCCGTCTCGAAGATTGGGCAGCACATGTCTGGTGGCGGTTCAGGTGGTTCGCAGTCAGGAGGATCTCAGGATGGTGGTGAGCAGGCCCCAGAGGCCGAGTACGAGGAGGTTAAGAAGTGAAGGTAGCAGAATATGAAACAGCAGTGTAGAAGTAGCTAGTCTTTTGAGAACATAAGATAGTAGGATGAGACGTAACCTGTGCAGGTCGCTACAACATTCTCATTCTTGGCCATTGCTTTTGTTGCAATGATGCCTTGTTTTGGCCTCGATGCACTCACGCCAGCACGCAGCTGAGATTTTACACTTGGGGTGTGTTTGGTTGGAGGACATTGGACATAGTGGATGGGACCATTCTGTTCCAGTTTTGAAGGATGAATTTGTCCTGCCTCTTGTTTGGTTGAAGGGATGAAATCGTCCTAGTTTTTAGTTCGGTTCGAGAGATCAATAAGGATGAGATACACCCGTTGTGTCACGGCGTCTGTCTCTCCCATCCCTCTTTTGTTTCTTCTCTCCCGAGCAGTCTCTTCCTTCGTCCGCCTGTCAAATCCGTGCAGCACAGCGAGCCTCGCCTCACTTCAATTCCTCCGTGTCCAAGCTGCTCCAGTTACTCATATCAGTGGATCTTGTAGTGTATTGTTCACAATGAACATTTTGTCAACCTGTTCTCCTCCCCAGCCTGCTCGCTCGGGTACCACGAGCTGGGCCAGCGAGCTCGGACACGGCTGACTGTTAGCTTGGCCATGGCCTGGCCGCCGCGTCTCCCTCCCGCGCTCCGCCGCGCCACTCCAGCAGGCTCCCCTCGTCGCAGCCTGGCTCACAGGAGGTCAGGAGGCACACATGGGTGGGGCGGGAAAAGGGAGCGCGGAGTCAGAGCTCAAAGGTTGAACGGAGAGAAACGGCGTGACCGAGGGACGAGTTGGTTCGGGTGATTTTGCCGGATCAATCAGTCCCGGACATTTGAGGAATATTCCTCTATAGACTGTCTCCGGCTAACTCATCCCTCCAACCAAACACCACAAAAAATGTTCTTCTTGCCAATGCCCTTGGATGTCTTCATGTTTGCTCACGCGCGCGTTTGATCACCGCGTTCGTGTCATGTGTGAAGCAGTGTTTGGCAATGCGACGGCCGTCAAGTTGCAGCAGCTCCTATCTCCATGGGCAGTCGACCGCTTGGCATGGCTGGGGGACGGCGGGGCGGAGCGGAGCGGAGGAAGGCCGTGACGCAGTTGCAGCATGGGGAATCTCGCCGACGGAAGCCTCGTCTGCGCACGAGTCCAACGAAGGTAGTGTCAAGGAACATGCTCTGGCGATCGGAAGATCTGCAGGGCTGGTGCGCCGTCCTTTCCCCATCACTCGAACACGAGCGTGGCTGGCTCTTATCCCTCGTGGAAACTTCACGATGTCGGCACAAGGTTTCACGGGAGGATACAAACAGGAATAGCTGAGCGACAGGTATCAGTTCAAGCAGGAATAGCTGAGCGACAGGTATTAATTCAAGCAGGAATAGCTGAACGACCGGTATCAATTCAGAAATCAGCTACGACGCAAACGCAAACATGAGGCGCAAAACACACACGGTGCAGGTGGATCCCGATCAAGCGTAGAATTTGATGAAAAGCAGCAGAAATGGAAGTAAGGGAGCAAGATTTCTTTTTTTCTGGGACCAGGAATCAGGAATGTTCAGATACAGGCAATGGTACTTGAAAAACCAGATGCCTTCTGCCCTTCTTTACAATCCCGTAACCCAAGAAAGAATCAGACATGGATGGAATAGGCTTTTGTTCCGAAAGTTTCTCATCATAATCCAAATTACAGATGGCTCATGTCAGAAACGGAGCATTACATGGTAGCTTCTTTCCTTAATATATCCCATATTTCCTTCTATATATCACGAATAGCACCCTGAACCCACCAAGCTCGCCAAGACCTTCGGAACCTGAATGAAATCCAGTAAAACCAATAAGACTATTAGCACAAAACCATCAGATGAAGCGTAGCGCACAGTATCATCAGCTGAAGCTGATAGGTCCTGGGATTCAGAAGATAAGTGTATACCTGGCCTAAACGGACAATGTATCCGGACATCTTTACATTTCAAGCACAATAACTGAAAAGCAGGAATAATAATATAAACTGAGTCATTTCAGAGCCCGATCGAAAAGTCAGCATGCAAATGAAATGAAGTGCGTTGCATAATTCCGCTAGTGGTTTATACTACTTACAGTCTGAATCAGTTTTAACCCACGTTGCACCATCGTCATCGAGGTCACGCAGTGCATCCTCGAGGCACTCATTGATTTCTTTCTCATCTAGCTTCCAGTCCAAATGCCTCCTAGGTGATACCATGGAGGAATTTTGTGGGTGTATTTTCTTCTGCAGTATTGCCTTGAGCAGCTGCAGCCGTAACCACATATGGGAATGAGATGCAGGGAAGGTGCAGTGACTTACTGAGCTATAAATTTATTGAAGAATTTGACCGTACCTTCTCCATTCTTGATTGGGGGAAAGAGTTCCTTGGATCTGGAACCGGGGCACTAAAACCGCCCTTGCACACGAATAGTCTGAGGAGCGAAGCAATTGATCTTGGCTTGATTGCAGCCCCTTTCTTCCCCACTATTTCTCTTGCTTTGCTTATGATGATCTCCTTGTTCATCAACTGCTCCTGGCGCTTCTCGTTGTCTTCGCCAACACGTTTTTGTGAAGCTACCTGTTCATCAGCATGTGAGCTCTGAACTTCTGCTTGATCATTGCCGTGTAGCATCTCTTCGAATTCTTTCCGGATGTTGTCTACTTCCTCCTCTGTAAACTTCACTGAATCTTGCACGGTCTTCACATTTCCGGATGAACTCTGTGCTTCTTCCTCAATCTGCTTGTTTCCGAATGTCCCAATTGCAAGCAATGATTGGGGCCAATCACTGAACTCATCGTTGCGACATTCCGACACATTGCCACCTGCGCGTTAGAAGTAAATCAGTTAGCCAAATCAGTATAGAAACAAAAAGGTATGGTCCTACTTTCATATATTAGCATAAATTGGTTGTTTGGTGCATGGACCACTAATTTTAAAGCCCTAATGTTCTCATGAGCCTATCACTGATTAGAAACATGTTTGCCCATGCTTACTCCACACCACGATGTTTTAACCTGAGCATCATGCTGATCATCACCTAGACTATTTTGAATGACCAAAACCCCATAATACAATTGGACTAGTCTTTACTAAGGGTGTTAAAAAAGAAGTGATCAAGTGGACTAGTGGCCTTCAGATCTGATTCAGTACTCGGAACCACCTGAGGTGAGCAAGAAATGTAACTCATTAATCTCAAGTGGACAATTAGTATCATAAGATCATGTTGAAGTACAACGTAAGTGAATAATCTCACCACTTTTCTCGTACTAGGTGAGGAAAGAAAGTTTTTTATAATACAGAAAACAGGAAGGAAGTAAATGCGAAGAATATGAATGCAAAATATCACAAGGGAGAGGCAACAGAATGGCATATACTGTAGTGCACATGCATCAATTGCACTATCAGAAAGAACAGTTCACTAGAAGGTTGAAAGATGTTTCTGAACATATCTGAACCACAATGTTTAGAGATATATCCTTAAATCGTTAACACTGGTACGTGGCCATCGTAAAACAGGACTCCACCATATCATCAGAAAAGAAATCCTGAAAGGATTTTGAACACACCACGTTTTTAGTGAACCGAAAAGAACATGCTAATAATCACTACAGAATTTTCCTTTCCGGGTTAGAAGAAACATATAGTGGTCGAAGCCAAACCAGTGATTATTAGCATGTTCTTTATGAACATATTTGGGAAGCAAATAGATTGTTAGAAGAAAAATCGAGTACTAAGCAACACTGGAGCCATGATTGAAGCAGAATGCGATAAGAGGAAAGTTGAAAGCAAACGGACTCAAAGTCGCTCATCGTCTTCATCTCTTCCTCTTCATACAAGGAAGGAGACGAATCTTTTCACAACAAGAACATACTTCCCGGTGAACAAGAACGAGTACAATTCAGAAAGAATCCGCAAGGAAAATGGGAAAATAAAATTTCAGAATACACTTACGATAAGGCGCGGTAGAAGTGGCGGCAGATCGCCTTGGTTCTTGCTTCCCGCCAATCTTGTTCGCCACCCAACTGAAAATCTGCGGGAAAGTTAAAGAACACAAGTTCACCATCAACAATAAAGAACAATCAAGCCTTGAGCCTTCAGGAGTCTCTTCCACACAGAAGAAGAGTTGTGCTAATCAGCAGAAGAAGGATTATGCTAATGCCATATGCAGCCTCTCACCTTCATATCCTTAAGAACTCGAGACCCTGCGGTGAGTTGAAGATGGTATTCAGCTATCGAGTGTGGAATGGAAGAGTGCTCACTGGCTCAGCATGCAGGGGAGCGAGAGATATAGGGCAAGGCGCAGGGCTTGCAGTGGCGGGGGCGGGGCGATGTGGGATTGGTGTGCACAGAAGCAGTAGCAGAGTAGCAGTAGCTTTACTGGTGGAGGGATTTGGAAGGGCTCAAGTTCCAAGGCTTTGGAGCGTAGCAGCTGGCATGGCCGGCTTGCTACTTCATCTGGCAAGTCACTTCGTGCCCTTCCTCTTCTGTCTTCTGGAGGAAAACTAGCCATCATCATTCTAGACAAAAGCACAATGGCACTTGGAGAACACAGCTCGATCTCCAGTCTCCAGACGGCTGATATTTTTCAGGCTGGTCACTAGCTCGATGTAGCTGTATATATTACTGTATATACTATCACAGACACACAGCTAGGATGACTACACTTGCCGCACCGATCTGCATTGGAGTAAAACACACTACTGTAAAGTGTAAATCCCGGTCACTAGTAGTCGCCTGCTGAGTGCACGTACAGTGCTCAGAAGAACTCTTGGCAGGTTATGGAGCCCGATCGAAGCCCGTCCGTACCCAGATGGAGGGGGTGATATGATGGAGGAGGAGACGACGTTCCCGGCGCGCGATCGAGAGCCAAGTTGCTTACCAAGTGTCACGACCGCGCGGCAACGGATCCCATCGCGCCTGGTCGGGCTCCGACGCGTGTGTCTTCGGCTCAGGCCTGGATTGTTTATCCCTTCCTTAAACCCGGCACTAAGCAAAGGGGAAGGGGGTTCCCGGCCCTCTTGATCTGCTAGCTCCATCAGGCAGCACACGAGGGCGCTCGCGCCGATGCTAATCACGTTTCGGGCGCCCTTAACTACTACCCCACTAGCTCTGGAAGCCGACGGACGGACGGAGGACTTTTCCGTCGTCCGGGATGCACACATATGCACCTACCGTCGCAGCTGATCAGAAGATTCATCGTCTGATACCGTATCTGCATGCTTCCCCGTTCGTGCGATCGATCTGAAGAAGATTCAAAGGCGAGTTCCCAGGCGCGTTCCGCGGCGAATCACACACACGCACGCCAGTCCACCAATAGCACTATATGTAGCAGCAAGCAGCAGGTTGACGATTCTCCTTCTGCTTCTTCCTCCTCGCGACAGGATTCTTTTTTCACCCACTTGGATTGCAGTGCAGCTAGGCAGCCTGCGGCGCTGTGGTTTCTATCTACACGGCTTTGTACAGTGGGCATGCAAAAGCAAAACCGCAGCGCCACATTCCGCTGCTGGTGGTGCCACAATTCCTCGCTCACTGCTTGATTATTACTTGTCGATCGATCCTATCTATCCAACAACCATTATCCATTATTCGTAGCGGTCACTCTCTCCCCTATCGCCGTCTCCGGCCTGTTCACCATTCTCATCTGCTAGCTACATAGCTCCGATCCGTGACAAGCTAGGCCGGGCCGCGCCCCAGACGCACGTGCGTGTGCAAGCTAGGCCGGCCGGCACTGGCGACCAACAGCCGCCGGGCCGGGTGTCCCGGGCCCTGGCCATGGCCGTGGCCGGAAGCGTCCGTGTACGGTGGACGCGTGCGCGTGCCCGCGGAGTCCACGGGCCGGGGCGACGGCGACGGGTCCCGGTCGAGCTCCGGCGGTTGCATCCGGCGCTACGTGTGCCGACCTACGCGCGAGCTAGCCACTGGCGCGCGTGATCAGATGACCTGTCGGGATGATGGAGAAGCTTGTGGTCGGAGGAAAGCTACCTAGCTAGCTGTCTGTCCGATCCATACGTGTGCCATATGCACGCTAGTGTCCAGCGGGCTGCAGACAAGGATCCTGATCGGTGAAATAGTATCAGCTGATCCTAATCGGACTGCAGACACGTACTCGTATGCGGAGGAGAATTAGGGCTGTACTATCTTTCTAGGATGATGCATGCATGGATCGGCTTCATTCACTGTTGGTAGATTTGCATTGCAGTAGTACGCGCGTGCCATCTGGATCGCCGATGAGTGACTGATCATGAAGCGATCGATCGATAGGTTATGATGAGCATGCATATATGCTACGGTAGCCCTGCTGGCAATTCACCGGCCAGCTCACGAACAAGGACAGTACCCTAGCTAGCTAGCACAACTAGAGCAGCAAGTACAAGCAAACAAGTCTCACATCACACAAAGAGCCCGCGCAGCGATGCATGCGCGCTCCAATTATTCACTAAGAAATTGCAGATTAGTGGCTCGTGATTAACGTAACACGACGAGCTTATAAGTACGTGAGAGGTGAGCCAGAGATAATATATGAAACGTATATGGTACTGCGTGCGCCCTTTTTTTCCCGGATGCGAGGGACGAAGATCAGAGCAGCTTGTTTGTTGTTTCTACCTAGCTAGCTTTGCCCCATGTGGTGCGTGCCGGGCTTGGCGACGGGAAGAGATAACGATATGATCGATCCGATCGGCGGCGCTGTCCCCGGCCGTCTGCTCCCGGCGGGGCCTCGAGATGCATGAGCCACGGCGAGAAGCCGCTCGGCGACTTCTCTCCACTCACTGGATGGGCGGCAATGGCGATGCGCGCGCGCGCCAAACACGAGGGGCGCGCAGATGGGTGGATGGAATTGAGCTGGCCGGGATCCCGACGCGGTTTCCTCACCTGAATTGGAAACCGGCAACCATGCTATATCGGGAAAGTTTGCGACGACCTGAATTGCCTGCCTGCCTAGCTAGCTAGTAGCTGCGACCTGCGAGGCGTACGTAAGTACGTTACGTGGGAGATCGAGTGAAGCAGCGTCTTTTCTTCGTCGTGTGTGGTCACACGTACTGAAATGGTCCCATGGCTATATGGAGGGCTAGTACTGCTAGATAGCTAATTGTAGCAAACTACCTAGCCAGCCACCATTAACCTCGTAGGAAGTAAGAACTTGACAAGGTATCTCTTGACCTGTGTCTCAGTTAATTATCAAAGAAGCAGGAACGGGCTCACCTCTGGTGGTCCTGAATGAACGTTCATCGCTGATTGTGTTTACTAAGACTGATGAGAAGGAGGTGTTTGTAAATTAATTTATCTGGTGGAGCATATATATACCGTACCATACTGATAGTCATCTTCGAGAGATTGATCCGGTAGATGTCGAGATCTGTCCACAGGCATGACACATACCACTAAAAAAATAGTGCCGTCGGTTAAATCTTGAAAAATACGAACAACCTATATACTGAGGTGAGGACTCAAACCAGCTAGACACAGGTTCATCATAAGGAATCTTACCAACTGATATACAATCATTCCGCGAGTAGCCAGCTATTCAATCTAATCACAAAATCTAGGTCCTGTTTGGATCCACCGGCTAAAGTTTAGCAGCTAAAGTTTAGCTGCTAGGGATCCAAACGGGGGCAGCTAAAACTCAGCTAAACTTTAGTTGCATGCCAAAAGGTACACGATTCCTTTAGCTGGTTAGCCTAGCTAAATGCAGCTAAACGAGTTTAAAGACCAAAATACTCACACATGTTTATGGAAATTTTCCACCGTCACATGATTTTGTCCATAATTAATGAAGGTTAGGATAGTCCAATTGATTCAATTAGCTGATGGATCCAAACACCCTCGGCTAAAGTTTAGGTAGGTACTTTTTAGCTAGCTAAAATAAACCATTATAAATTAGCTGGCTAAACTTTAGTCGGGGTGGATCCAAACAGGGCCCTAGTCGCTTGTTGCACTATTATTATTAGGCTATTGTGAGTCTTGAGGAGGAGGGGGCGGAGGGGGGGATATAGGCTAACCACAGCTGCATACACATATGTTTACATACTTAACGGTTTAATGATAATGTGCATTCCCAATTGGTGTGGAACCAAAATTTTTACTTCTAAAGAAGGATCATGCAAATATGTTAGCCTCCCATTTCAAAAGGAAGCTTTTGGGGTATGTGGATTTGGGGTTTATGAGAAAATCGTCTTAATTTAGCTGGTTATATAGAGGGATGACCAAAAAGACCGGTTTCCCAAGCGGCCGTGACAAGTAGTTGATGAGATGACAATATGGTGAGAGTGCCACCTATATATGGTAGTGAAGGATGGACGGTGATAGCATCTGGCATATAAAAAAAATGACTTTCATAGGGTAGAAGTGGAGGCAGAAGGTGAACGACGAGTCAAGACATCATCGACGAATTGTTGGAGGGTAAAGTGTATCAAACTCGAAACCAAAAAGACATACGTGAGAGAGGAAGGATGGGAAAGGGGTGTTGTTTGGGGGATCAAGAGGTAGAATTAGTTACTTGATTTGAATCATTTGGTGCAAATCTGTTGGTGATCGAAGTTGACTTTTGAGGACACATATTCAGGGTGCTTACAGATGGTACTTAGGTGAGAAAACCGTTTTTCTTATAGCACGTCACGTGCACCGTGCAGTAGCAAAGCTACATAGTGTTTAGGGGTACAGATGCACCCACGTCAAAATACAAAATCAATAAAAATGAGCAATTTTTTTACCGTGTAAACAACTCAAATCTATACAACTAAAAGGCAAATGCACCCACCTCTAGCCTGCTCTAGCTTCGCCACAGGCACCGGGTGCTTATAAAGGTGGATGTGACATATTTAAGTTTGCAGCAGGTGCTTAAAGAGTGCTAACAAAGACTATTGAGTCTATTAGGGTCAACTTACTTAACTATGAGTGAATTAACTTGGTATGATTTCTTCGACTCAGCATTGGTGTAGCATTTTTCTGAATTTATTTCAGAATTTAACCGACGCTATTCTTTTAGTGGTAGGCGACGTGTGTGTCGACAGCGAGACACATACGGTGACTCCATCAATCTCGATCATATGATGTGCTCATAGAAGTTGAGTTTACGTATGTGTATTCATAGATGTGAATGTACGTATTTTCTCTTCTTACATACTTATGTCTAAACATTTGACTTCCTGAGTGCACAAGGATGGAGAAATCAAAATGGGCTACTGATTTTATTTGTGTTAGAGATCCAGCATAAGGATGTAATAAACCGCAATATGTATCTTCATTTACGTCATGTCACGATTGGCGAGAACCACTCTCTCCCTCTTCCTATTTATCTGGAGAAAAAGGCTATAAAATGAGAACCAATGCCGGCTCTAAAATTAGAATCCGTATGTGGAAGTGGACAGGGAGTTATAAACTACGCCCCACTATGAAGCTGTTGACATATGACATGAAAAATCTTTCAAAAGAAAGCCCCTAGCCACAGAAGTGTGTTTTCGAGAATGTAAAAGCACACTTGATAGACAAGATATAGATAGTGTCCAACGAAACTATTGGTAAAGAAGATCGTTTAGGATAAGGTTTGAGTCAAACATTGAGAATATAAATCATGAATAACATTTAAGTCATTAAATTTGAAAATATAAAAATTATATAAATAAATTGCTCTTGAAAATTACTTTCATAAAAATATACATATATAATTTTTTTAAAAAAAATTTTATAAAAAAGAGAAGTTAAAGTTGTGCATTGATGATCGTGTCGCTGTCTTAAAGACTTTGGTTTACCAAACCGGAGGGAGTACGTCGCACGGCGGTCTGAATCAGATAACTACGAGTTCTTCCACTTGTTTTCTCTCCTTTCCGTTTTTCGTTTGGACTTTGGAGGCAGCAAACCCCAAGAAACATGGCCCACGAATCCACGATCCCTTGTCAGGCGGCGGCATCTCTCTGGCCCGGCTCATCCGCAGCCAATGGGCCAACGCCCCACAGCGTGCGCGCACACGCTGCTTGGGCCAGGAACGAACGGGCCGAATCAAAGCAGGGCAGGGCAGGGCTCATTGTGGCACTCTGTCGGCCTCATACTCAGGCCTGCAAGCGGATTGTGAATCCAACGAAAATGGCCCAGAACAGTGACAATGTGGCGACAGTTCTTTGGATGTATGCATCCCCTGGCCACCAGGGACGCATGTACCCTAGGCACTGGGTGCAGAATCCCAGCACGATAAAGCAAGCGCCCCGGGCATCCATCCATTCCGAGTCAACAGAAATGTTGATGGAAGATGCACTGAGGCAGCTGCTTTACCAGCACATTTCGCATCAACAGAGTACAGAGAGATCGCGAATTCGCGATCGGAGGTGGAGGCCGGAGAGACTAGAGACCCGTGCCCCCGCCGTGCTAATCATTGCCCTCACTCGCAGACTCGCGGTGAAGCGCCGCGCGCTGCAGCTCGGCTCGCACCCGCCAAAGCAAGAGCCCAAAGGAGGCAAGCACGCATGGTCATGCCTGCCGCCTGCTGTGGCTGCCCTTTCCTCATCGAAAGAATGGACGGGCGGGCTCGCAGTCGCAGTCTCGCCAGTCGCTCGCAAGGGACGAAACTCCCCTTTGCCCCCGTGATGGAAATTCTGATGCCTCGAAGACCCACCCCCAGCGCGCCCGTACAGGGATAGCCGAGCTCCTCGTCTCCTTGGGAGTTGGAGATCCGAAAATCTTTCCGGGATCCAGCCATGTCAGGGCGTGGCGTGGATCAGCTAGCGCGAGCGCGTGGGAACAGCAGCCAACCCAACAAGGCCGTTCCCAAATTTTGTGTATCAAATTTGAGAGTCTGGGGTCTATTCGTAACCATTGTGCTACTGTAGCATTTCGTTTGTATGTACGAAAAATTGTCCAAAAATTGATTAATTAGGCTCAAAATGTTCGTCTCGCAGAGTACAATAAAACTGTGCAATTAGTTTTTGATTCATCTATGAATGGGCGAATGGCTCGTCCTCTGCATTCAATCCCCGTGGTCCGTGGACGCCAGGCGAGACCGGGGGAGAGAGGATGCCATGGCGCGGCCCCGTGACGAAGAGGAGGGGTCGGGTTCGGCTCGGTGCCGGCGTGCGTGCCGCTTTCTAGTCAACCGCAGCCTTTCTCGGCGGGCAAGGGGAACAGGACCTTCCTTCCAGTGCGCTGTGTGTGTGGTGCAGACCGCAGAGAAGGATTCTTCTTGGATGGTCATGATGAGCGCAACACCGCATGTGATCCCGGGCCGCGTCGCAACTGTACAAAAAGTGCGCCAAAAGTGGACGGTTGGAGGGAGGCCACTGTGCACCGTAGGTTGTGTCCCGTGGCAGAGGCAAAAGAATGAATGGAGGAGTTTGCCGAAAATTTGCTTCTTAAGTCTTAACTCGCTTTTGTTGTTTACTCCTAACATCTTGAGATTAGAATGGATATTTGGAAACATTGTGGAGTGTGTTCCGAGGACAGGAATTGAAAACTCTACTTCCTTGTTTGGATAACTTGTTTAAAACGTGTTGTAGTGTAACTGACTTATTTAGATCCCAAATTTTACCCCCAAAGTTTACTATGTAAAAAGAAGATTTCCATCACATCAAAATGTCGGCATATGTATGGAGTAATAAATGTAGATGAAATAAAAAACTAATTGCACAGTTCTGTTGTACTCTGCGAGACGAACATTTTGAGCCTAATTAATCAATTTTTGGACAATTTTTCACACATATAAACGAAATGCTACAGTGGCGCACGCACTCCAAAAAGCTAAAGTTTGGATCCCAAATTTGGGAACGGCTAAACTTTTGTTCGGATAGTGCAACAAAATCCGGTATAGAAAAAATAAGTTTTTCGCAAAACCAGGGAAAACACGTTTTAGCAAAAACAGCTCACCGACGTTTTTGTCAACACTGGTTTTCACGAACCTCGACTTAGTCTGGACGGGGAAAATAATAGCGCGTCAACGCTGCTGATAATGGAGATAATTAATTGCTACCAGATTAATTAATTGGCATCGGCGGGTCGTTGGCCGCCGTCCACTGCGGTCGTCCGTCATCGTCCCCACGCCTTTCCGAATTGAACCCCTTTCATCGATCCATGCAGTCCAGTTCTCAAGTTTTGGCTGTATGCAAATCATGTATGTAAATCATGGCCAAATTTTTCACTAGGTACGATCCCCCTAGCTCACAAACGAAAATAGTCGAGGGAACATGGGCGTGTGTGTATGGCAGTCTGTTGTATGTGGACAGTAGTGTCACCCGCACGGTGCACGCGATGGCACAGACCAAACAAACATTTTGTTAAAACCCATTTTTGGATTATTTGACCCAAACAAGATTTTAATAAAACAACTGCTAACCGAATAACAACCTAAAATCCTCTAAAAACCTGTTTTGGTAAAACGGAATTTTATTTTGGAGATCCAAACAACCACTAAGCCGGAATGTAAATGCATCTACATTTATCCTAATTTGAACTTTTTAGACTTTGATTAACGATATCTAAATTTCAATGTTGGTGACAATATAAGATTGATATTATTAGATCCATAGAGAAAACCCCTTTCACATTATAATAATCCTTTCCATCTAAGATAATTCATCTTTGTCGATATTAAACTTATATACATCTAACTATACAAATTCACATATGCTTTATGGTGGTCTGGACCCTTGCAATATGGCTATCCAGTGACGCGAGCATGTTTATAAAGGTTAAAATAGGGTGGGACCAATTTCTTAAAACCACGAAACAACGAGTTATAGAACTCAGAACTCTATGCAACAACTAGATTTCAGATATAAATTTTATTTTTATTTGTTATGTGATGATCTAAATGTTAGTTCTAATTTAACTTCTATAAGGCATGCTCTTTCACCCATCCCTTCACTCATCTCTAGCGTCATTCCGGTCATCTCCAGGTTACTTCCATACCTTTTTATGTGCCACTATCATCCCAACTATACGTTGTTCGTTGCCATTTTGATACCAGCCATCTTTCTAGGTCATCCCCTCTATGGTCTAGTCTAGACATTGACAAGACGAATCCCCTCTAAAATCAAACTTGTGATGATAATGTATTACAACAACATTAACTATAGTCAACCTTAAATTTAAACTCTTAAAGAGATAGGTTACGCGTAATTGTAAATATCAAGCCATCTAAGATATTGACACATCATTTCAAATCTCCCATGAAAGAGACACACTCAAAAATCTGTATCAACACTGCATAACCATCTACCCGCTTCCATATTCATCAACAATAAAAACAGCCTATATGATCAACCACCTCCAATAGACACAGTTCAACTCCTGTAAACAACCACAGAAATAGCACACCTACTATCGCCATCGCATCCCATCACACCACTCATAGTGCAAACGGCGACTGTGCACACCAAAATGCCCACATAAACATTCGTCTCCGCCTCTGTTCTACCGCCCGTCTCCTCTGCTGCTCTCCGCCGGGCGGGCGCGGCCAGAAACTCCATTAGAAAAAGAAAAAAGAAAGCGGGGGCAGGCAAGTGTCACACCCGGTTCTAGAAAACAAACCGAGTGTATGCTGTATGTGTGCCAGGATCAAGTTTCACACATACAGTAAGCCAGAATGTGAATAACAGATAATGTACCACGTATAATAAACTATATAAGTGACTTACGAGTCTATCAGAGTATACAGCGTATCCTGGAAACGAAGGCTCCAAACTTCACAGGCAGTCGACTGGGGGTTGCGTACGCCTGGAACTGAGCACCATCTTCAAACAGCTTCATACAAGTTCTTCTTCTGAGCAGCGGTTAGCAAGGATGAGTACACTTATGGTTGGTACTCAGCAAGGCCACAAGAAATAACCAGAGATCAATTTAATATCATGTTCAAGTATATTACTCATGTGAGGGTCCAGGCCGCTCTTAACCGTGAGCACGGCTGTTATAACAGTTTTACACTCTGCAGAGGTTGTACACTTTCACCATAAGCCGCGTAAAAGTTCAAAAGAACTTTAAACCCAACCATGCCGAGGGGGCCAATCCTCTTAAATCACACTACCGAGGTGTGACCGCATAGGGACGCTACGAGGCCTTTACAAAGATTCCTTAGTAAATAGTAACCCGCTAAGGTTTCCGGTTCCGAAGCAAAGTATAACCCTCCCTAATGAGGTCTGTCTCTTACCAAAGCCCACAGCTCAAGAGGACCGAGCTATACCCTGTCAACTCGCCGCCCCCCATGCCCCTTTCGGGTAAGGTTAACATCCACTAAAGTCTCTAATTAGTCAGCCAAGACCAGAGCCATATAGTACTTATGGTTGCACTGTTTTCCTGGGTGGTTCTCCATGTTCCGATTAAAACATCTTGATATTATAAATAAAGCATAGGTAGAAGGATGGTTAGGGACACTTGCCTTTCTCCAAAGTGTAGCTGCTCAAAATATCTTCAAAAGTCTTCTTCAGTTGAACAATGTTCCGTCTACTCGAAGCAATCATCGAACACAAGCACGCAAGCATAAAACTATACAAGCAACAAACAAGTACAACTAAGAACAGTACACCAATCCAAAGAAAAGCTTTAAAAGAGCGCACTAACGGATAGGGCTCGTTACTATGGTTACGAGAACCTAAGGACCACGAAGATCAGAGAAAGAAAGAAAGATACGAAGGTTCCAAGGCAGAGCTTTAATTGGCACAAGGAATATCACATGTACAGAGGATTTATGAATACGAGGATCTCAAACAATAATATATTACTTTAATAATTTAATTTTATATTACAATACAATGACATAGTAACTCACACCATATCATTGAAGCAATATAAAAATTAAAAATTAAAATAATATTGATTTGCAGAGAAACCACCACATAAGAAAAGATCTATACTCAAACTTAGTGATATGGCTCAGAAAAGATGGACTAGCGTTAGGATTGCAGAAAAGAGTGCTGCGGACATTGGAACACTGGCCGATGAATTTATAGGATGCGATAGATATTGGAGACAGTTGATTGGCAAAACAGAATAGGGACTAAGTGAGAAACGTAAGGTGCACTAGCAGGATTGGGTTTAGAGGCAAACGAAAGGCTGAGAACAGAACTACGATTGAAAACTTAAAACTAGCGGAAGACTTTAGATTATAAAAGGAAACACTATACGCTTTATAAATTTTAATTTGATAAAATCATATATAAGAGACTATTTCCTGGAAATTGATTGAATTAAATATGTGAAACCAAGAATGTATTTTATTTATAACTATTTTTTCTTTTTGTAGACATTATGTAATTAAACACATAACTTTAGTATTAAAAACAGATGCGAGCATCTAATTGATTAATTTTTATTGACCATGTTGAACTAATCAATATTATTGATAAAACACATTTATGTTGACATTCACACAAATTAATACTCATTTAAGAAAGCATTAAGTTTGACGCTAATCACCTTTTAGTTTGAAAACTAGTTTAATACTCATTAATCAATTTTACATAAGCTTATTAAAATCCGAAATATTACTTAATCATATTTTATAGAGAAAACTTAATAGATAGATAATTATTAAGCAAAACGAGAACACTAGAACAAAGTCACATTGAAGGTTTATTAATCAAATTACTTGGAAGTGAAACTTCTAAGTTGGCTTTAATTAGAAACACTAGTTAACAACTATTTAAACCAAGTTAACAGTGATCTATGAAAACATAAGAAATCTAAATATAACCTTAATCCAAGTTACATCAAAGTTATGCCTAGGTTTCCAATATTATAACTTATTCAACTATCACTTTTAAAACTTATAATATATTAACCATATTAATCATTAATAAGAAAACCAAAATATAATTCTTAATTGGCTTTTAATTAAGGGAACATGTTTATCAAATCAAATAACTTTATAACTCTAGTTAAACTAGTCATATTTTTAATTGCAAATATTCAAGTACAAATTATTTTAATTAAAGAATTAACTTAAAATAGATTAGATGGAAACGTCTAACCGAATAATTTTATGAACGGCGTTGAATTAGTCTGTATTATAACTGTAACACATTTAAGTCAATATTTATCAAAGTTAACATTTATTTATGAAAAGCCGGAGTTTAATCTCAATTAGAAAGAGCTATTTAAGTAATTATTAATCAAATTAATATCACTTTACAAAAAATCAAGATGGAACTTATTCATATTTTATTCAGAAAACTAATGAATGATAATTATGTTAACATTAATCAAGATTGACAATTATTTATGAAAAGTCGAAGTTTAACTCCAATTAGCTTTTAATTAGAGAACTAGTGTTCATAAACATTAATCAAGTTAACATAATTTTATGAAGCAACAAGATAGAGCCTAATTAAATCTTAGTTAGAAAGATTATAAAATTAATATTAATCATGTTAATATTATTTAAAGAAACCAAGATATTATCTACTTCAATTTTATTTAGAACGCTCAAGAAATAAGTATTAACCAAGTTAATATTATTTATGAAAATCGAGATATAACCTTAGTCAACTTTTATTTACACAACTTATGGAATAAATATTAATCAAATTCATAATTGACATGAAAAACCGAGTTTAAACATTAATTATATTTTAATTTAGAAAGACGCATTAAAATAGCCTTTAATTAAATTAATGTTAAATAAAATTCAGAAATATATGTCATGGTAAATATCATTGCTAACACGTGGTTTAAGTTGATACGAAGCTAACGCAACAAGAACGGATTAAAACGGAGTTAAAACGTGAAAGATATGATTTTTCTAAGATTCAGGGACTTGCTGGTAAAGTTTTAAAACTTCCAGGGGCTAAAACAAAAGAAAAAGGATCTATTCGTAATTATTTTCAATTTAATTTGGACTGCGGGTTGATTTGGAAAAACTTCAGGGGTTTCTTTGTAAAAACTCCAGCGCTGACCGTTATCTAATAGGGTTGACTCGGGCTAGATCTATTCTGAGCCGTTCGATGAAGATGAGATGGCTCAAATTAGATTGGCCGAGGGGCTCGCCGGAGAAGACGGCGGCGCTGCGCCCTCCGCGGCCGCGCTCCGCCGGAGTAACGCAATCCGAGGCTACGGAGCTCGGTTTGCGCCCGGGTTTGGCTCTACAGATGCGGAGCGACGAGGGGAGTGCTACAGGGGGGTTCAAGATGACAAACGAGCGACAGAGACGACGACCGACGACGGCGGCGCCATGAACGGGTCGGGAAAACTTCGGGCGGCGACGAACTCAACGATTCGACCTTCAACGAGCTACAAGAACTACACTGGGAGGACGAGGAGATGATGGCGGACTCACCAGAGATGATCCCGACGAGGATTGGCCGGCGACAGCGTCGGACGACGACGAGCGGCGGCCGGCGGCACTGAAGATCGACGGCGAACGTCGTCAGTACGATAGGGGCAAAATTGAATCACGATTTCTACTAGGGAAGCTACACCAGTACCTGGCGAAGCTTTTGGAGGAGATCTCGACGAGGAATTGTCGCCGACGACGACGCAACGACGAATCCCGACGCGGCGGCGACTTGAGCGGGGGCGCGAGCTCGGAAACACAAGATGCGAGGGCTAGATTGGTTTGGGGGAAAGGACGACGAGGTCCGGCCGCTTAAATAGGTCGGGAATCCAGCTCGGGCAGACGTGCGGCGGTAGGATTCGGCGGCGGCGCGGAGTCGAACTCGGACTCGGCGTTGGACTCCTGCTCGGCTACGGGAGGAAGACGAGTCCGACACGGGGGACCCACCTGTCGGTGACACCGCAGAGAGAGAGAGCGGCAGGGATAAACAACGGGCCGTAGCTGGGCCTCAAGTGAAGAATGGGCCGGGGAAAAAGAGAAACAGGCCGGAGCAAAAAGGAAAAAGAAAAGGGGGGTAAAGATGGACTGGGCCGAGACTTCGAGGGGCGAAAACGAACTCTATCAATTTAAACTTTTCTAAAACTCAAACAAAAGCAAATCAAATTTGAATTTAAACAGAATTTAAATTCCAACTTGATTTACTAGCAACCAAAAATCAATGCAACAGCATGAATGCAACAAAAACTTATTTTGGATAAAATAATTATTTAATGTGATATTTAAATTGATAAAAGGCTAGAAATTCCAATTAATTCCTAGAAAAATTTATTTAAGCCTTAATAAATCCTAGAAAATTCATAGGGTTGCTTCAAATTAATTGAGATGAATTTTTAGGGAGTTATAAACATATGTTGTTTTGAAATTCGAATATATTTATATTATATATAAATAACATTCCCTGTTAATTATTTAAACCTTGGAAAAATTTTTATAAATTAAACAGATTCATTCCAAATTTTATAAAATTTTATAAACTTTATAAATTTTATTTATATTTTTGTTTTATTCATTGTATTTATTTATATTATTTATTCACATCCCAAATTTAGAAAATTTGGGGTGTGACAGCAAGCGAATCGGGCCCTCCCCCAACGGTCGCCTCGCCCGCTGCGTCGCCAGATCGGCCTCTTCCATCTTCACCCACCGCCGCCCGCGAGGTCCCCCCACTGCCCCGCCGGAGGAGGAGGGGAAGAAAACCTCCGCGCGATCGCCGCCATTAACTCCCCCCTTCCCGCACCCCTCGGAAAGCGCCACCGGATCCGACCCCATCCTCGAGGCTCTCCCCGATCCCCCTTTCTCCCCGCCTCACGGTACCCCGCCCCCGCCCGCCCGCCTTTTAATAGTTTCGCCCCACATGCCTGGCGCGAGTGCCGCCGCCTCCCGACGCAGCAGCCGCGGCCGTACCAGCGATGTCGCGTAGCGGGGTGGAGGTGGTGGCTAGCAGGGGGTGCGCGAGGCTGGTGCTCCCTGGGATGCACCACAACCCTTCCTCCGCCGCATCCGTCGCCTCCTCCTCCGCCTCGCGCGGCGGGGCCGCCGCCGCCGCCGTTGCCGATGGGCCCTTCTCAGGGCTCGTCATCTGCGTCACCGGTCTGTCCAAAGGTGCGCGCTTTATTTGCTTCACGATTTTGCGGGCGATGGTTGGAAAGCTTGTCTGTTTGATAAATTTTTGGTGTTCTCGGTTGATCGGCTGCAGAGGCGAGGGCTCAGGTGAAGGAGGCGACAGAGCGGCTGGGGGGCGAGTACAGCGGGAGCCTGCACCCCAAGTGCACGCACCTCGTGGTGCAGATATCCTTTGCACATGCCATGGCCCATCGCGTGCTAATTTGCCATTGCTTTTCGTAGTCCATGTTCCAGTGGTATCTGTTTCCCCAATTCAGGTTGATGTGGTTCCTTAACACTCACTCAGCACAACTTTGCTGGGCGCAAGTTCGAGCATGCACTGAAGCATGGTCCGAGGAATGGGCTATTCACTGTAACGCTGGGTTGGTTTGTTGATTGCGTGCGGAGGAACAGTAAGCACAAGCTCCATCATCGTCCTGTAATCTTGACTTCTGGGTAAAATTACTAATAATTCTAACCAGTTGTGTTTTGGCTGCAGTGAGGTTAGATGAATCCTTGTATGCGATCAAGAACATTGGGGAGAATGGTTTGCCACTAGGGGAGGTCAACCGCTTTGTTGGAGTTCCTGTTGACGAGAAGTCTTGCCTTCCACCAATGATTTTTCAAGACAAGGCATGCACAGATACGACCCGGAAGCATCTACCTCAGACTCCTCAGAAGGAAAATGGCAAGGAGGAGCTGTTTTTTATGAATGACACAATTTACATTGACCCTGGAATTTCTGGTGAGATGAAGAAAAAGGTATTGTCCGACTCACTTCTTTCCTGCTTTTGTGATGGTTTCTATATTACCAGACCAGAAACCACAAAACTGTAACTTTATAAACAGGAAAAGAGAAACAGTTAATGCTTCATGCAGACAGAATTTCTGATCAACTCCAATGATGAAATGAGTTTTCTCCGAATTTCTTTAGTCCACAAGGATTACTGAATCCCCTTCACTGCAGATATCTGATGCTGCTATTAGAGAAGGTGCAAAGTTGCTGGAGCACTGGTTTGTTGGTTGTCCTGCCACTTATGTTGTGTGTGAGGATGCTTCTATTAAGAGATATGTAGCCCATACAGAAAGCATTGTAACTGTAAGAAATTCTACATACTACCCTTGCATTTGTTTTGTAGATACTAATTTACCAGAGGTGATTGCTTTGTCTTAACATGTTCTGCTCTAATTTATCAGCCACTTTGGATCTTGAAAACAGTGAAGGAAAAAAACTTGCAGCGTCTTGTCCATTTGTCTTCGGACCTCGCCAGGCATGTTGCCATGGTTCTGCAAAATGTCCAGACATCTGAAGAGGTATGTTAGTGTTACTATATCATACAATTATAATTTATACTCTTACTCGAGTCAATCACCCCAAAAAAAAGAATATGTGCTTTGATCACCTAGAAAAGGAGTTTTCATTTATTTTTTTATTGTATTTTGTTAAGACGTTTCCCTTCTTTTTTTGGATGGATATGAGAAATACCGAATTGATATCTGACATATTACATGAGCAAACCCTACCTTACCTATCTTCATAATGGATAAGGTGGAGTGCAGAGTAGAGCATATTTGAGAACGGGCAGCTACCCCTCTGCAGTGTGTTTAGTAGGAAAAGGACAAGATACTGCGGTGTTGTGGTCCATGTAAAAGGGCAGTTAATGGATCTGAAAAAATTTCTCATTTTGCATGATGGACAACATCAAATTGTTTTCAAAAATTTCCAATGATGTATTGAATATCCTGTGTTTGCACAATCCTTTGGATTTGGGATTTTAGGCTCTGTTTGTTCTTTGTAGTAAGTTGCTATTGCTTAATTACAAATGAAGTGACATTAGATCTTCTTTTCTTTTAGAATAGAAAACTTGGGAGTGTTCCTTCCATGAATTCCAGTGGACGTCCATCGACCCAAGAGGAGATTGTCGAGGTCCATCAAGAGAGGCAAAAATTTGTTGAAGTGGCAAAGAAAGAAGTTAGAGACCGCCGTGCTCGTCGTATGCAGGTAAAGTTATTTTAAGAAGTTGCAGATTTCATTGGCATGCGCATGGGCCCAAAACCAATCAATAAATAAGACAAAGCATACCTTATGTCTTTAATACATGTTTAGTCTTTCATATCATGGTTACTTATGTTCATGCCTAATTAGTCCTTATTTGTCATTTTTGTGCATTCATCTGCATGCGGGGTTCTTCTTTTGTTCTGCATTGCCATTAATCTGCATGTGTGGTATCACCAGCTGGTATTAGCTCAGCTGGGCATTCACAGCTGTCTAGTTCTTTAGTGGTCACTGTTCAGTATGATTGTTGAAGTTGATTTTATCACCCAGAAAAGATTGCAGGATACAGTGAACATACGATTCTCTTCATGGCGTGCTGCACATTCCCTGATTCTATTATCAAACGCAGCAATTTATTTTAGTCAATTCGTGATTTCATTTCCTCAAATGAAACTGATTAAAATTTGGTTTTGAGCCAGTCATGTGAAGGGCCAATTCATCCGATCACACCAGCTACACTTCTGGATTCAATCTGCTGGACAATCTCTGAGCCAACTTCATCCGCGTCTATTTATACGGATTCTTCATTGTCTGATGATGCCAACGAGCAGCAAACCACCACTTACTTTGATGCAAATGGTGATGTGAGGGATCCAGATCAACCAACTGATATTTTTTCCCGCCCACTGAAAGAAAGGTGAGTGATCATTGGAAATTAGGTTGATCAAACCTCTTCTGAAGTGCCATTCTAATTACTTTCTTTTGTTCTTTCAGTGATCGAAGTGAGTTGATCTTCAAGAATCACTTTCTTACCATACTCTTCCCTATTGATCGTTTTGGAGAGCTTGGACCTTCCTCAAAGACCTTCTATAACAATGGTGGCTTTACACGCATACAACTGCTGGATCACATCTACAATTTCTACCAGGTATTTAGCATCTTGGCTTAGATGCTATCCCACCACAATAAACACACAAGGGTAAACACATACTACCTCCGGACGCTAATATATGATGTCCGGACGCACCAGTTTATTCGTCTGGTCTGAAACATCAAGTATTCCCGAACGGAGGGAGTATCAGTTTTTGATTGGTTCTTTTTATCTTCTAAAACATTAAAAACAGGGAAATTAATTTATTTTTTGTAGGAGAACATGTCAACCGATGAGATAGAGATGGCCTTGCATACAGATTCTCGGCATGCTGATCGACTTCGATCTTTGTATTCAAGTTTTGAATCAGCAGAGAAAGGACATGTAGCTTTTAAAAGAATAGACTTCTTAGGAAGCAGAAGAAGTTTTGAGGCACTAAAGCGCCTCAACAGGGAGAATAATAGCAACGTATATGAGCTAGTGATTAGGGCATGAATGCACCACGCTCAGGTGCCATCTGCCAAAACCTATCTGTTGATTTCCAAGAGAGAAAAAAAACTATAGTGAGGAAGGATGTACCATGTGTGCGGAACAAAGATGTGGGAAATAAATCCATTGTTTATCAAACTTGCAATGTTTTTTTCAAGTACATTGCGTTGTTTTTTCAAGTACATTGTAACGTTGTGATCGTTACTCGAAACGAACAATGGTCAACTTCATTTCTAGAAGGCGGAAAGGCTGAGAAGTACACTGCACATAATGTACTAATGAGCCTGAATGAGAATGGTTTTATTTTAAATGGTCCACGGGACGGAGACCCAGTACAGTTGCCACTGCCAGGGGTCTGTCCCCCATTTTGAAGGTTACATTCGAAATTTTGCTTCAGAAGTGATGCCGAGATTGCAGCTTATTACTAGTAGACTAGAACACCGGTGCCTAGATACCACGAGCAACAAATATCTTATTATATGTACGCATGCTACTACTGTTGTCCTCAACTGACGCACATATAAATACTGCTTGTCTATGTGGAGATCTTAACACGATAACATCAGCTCTCCCATGCAGCATCCACGTCTGCAGAAAACACCAAGATCCACGCACAAGCGCAACCCTCCTGCCGGATTAACCAAAATTGATTCCCTGGGCTAGAGGTAGCTCGCTTCCATAGTTGATTGTACTGTAAATGTATGGAATGAGCGTTAGTAAAGCGAAAAGAAGCAGAAGCAGCATGCAAATTACTGCATTTCAGTTTACTTAGAAAGGTACTTTTCACTTGAAATTATTCTTACAAAACTTGCAACCTTGCAGTAATTATCTTCTAGATGAGATTAATACGGAACAGAGGATATTTTGAATTATGGATCATCCACATCGTACAAGTACCCACTCACAAATAACCAGGGCAATCAAAACAAAGGGTGCTGGTCAGTTCTCCTTTTGCCTATCCACTGTTCCGCTACATGCTAAGAACAGTATCCAGCAAGATGTTTTGCAGTTGGCAAAGTGCACAATAGCACAAGGTCAAAATGATGAGCAAGGCTGGACCCAAACAATAAACAGCAAGGCTGGACCCAAACAATAAACAGCAAGGCTGGATACTGTAGACCAGGGCTGTGTCTCCAGCCTACACTATCAACAGCTAGCCTAGCAGAAGATTGTACTGGCAACTGTACTGGGTCTCCAGCCTACACTATCAACAGCTAGCCTAACATTATGTATAACCTACGACATCTAAACAACCAGCATCGGGAATACCTGCTGTACAATCTTAGACTCAGGTGATGCATGCATAATGTTAAGCTATGCAACTATTTTGCAGCCGTTCCTTATTATCCACCACTCTAATAATCATTTATCTACAGCTGTACCATTTCAAATTAAATCACAGGATTCACAGCCAAAATGTGTATACTCTTACCAAGTCGCCCTCCTCATGTACTGCTTCCAGGAATCACTTCCTGCTTCTCGCCCACCACCGGTCGCTTTTTCTCCACCAAATGCTCCACCAATTTCAGCACCGTTAGTAGGTATGTTCACATTCACTATACCACAGTCACTACCATGGGGCCTGCATAATAAGAGAAGTAACAGTGAGACTGTAGAACTGGCAACCAAAGATGGGAGTTTTTTTGCAACTGGATTCAAAACAAATCATATATGATTTATTTTGTGGCAGAGTATGGTTAAATGCTTGTGCCATGTATGGGAACTCTAGTTGAGCTGTTAATGATCATGATCTTTTGTCCTAGAAAAGGGAACTGGCACATCAGTATGTGTGTACATATATCAACAAACAGAAAGGTAAATAGTGAACCAAACTGTCTCAAGTTATGCCTTGTAAACAAAAAAGTAGCTACCCTTCAAATAAAGCAAAAAACTAGAATAAGGGATGAGCAATGCAACTCTCATTTTCATTCCATAAAGACAAGATACATCCTTTTGTCTAAACAACAATTACACTAGAGGTTATTGAGAAGAAACTTACCCAAGCCACTTAAAAATAATTTCTGGCCGCTTTGTAAATATAGAACTGCTCAATCCTTGAGGAACAGAGTTATTGATTTCAATGGCTTCCTTCAAGGTCTGTAGGAAACACAGACCCCATATATCATGAATTATCATGGCGATCATACAGTGATTCGCAGTCGCAGCAAATATAACAGATAGCAACAAAAACATAGTATTGGACTATACGCTACCTGAAATTTCATCACATAAAGGACAGGGCCAAAGAGTTCTTCTTTCACAACTGGTGCAGAAGCTGAGATTTCCACAATTGTTGGCTGTACGAAGTTTCCTTCTGATTCAATGGAAGATCCTCCAAAAAGGATTTTCCCTCCCTAAACAGAATAGATCAAATTAGATTGTTAGAACTTCATGGCTTACATAAAGTAATACACCACTTCACTTGTTACCGGTAAACTCTGAATCACTTCACTTTAATAGCTACTTATTTGAGTAAGATTGTAATGGAGGTCAAAATAATTGTAGGAACCCAGTTGCTTAACTGAAAATCTAACACTGATTTAAAGCTTCACCTGAGATTTGATGGTCTGGACGCCTTTCAAAAAGTTCTCTTTTGAAGCAGGAGTGTGCAGCGGTCCCAGTAAGGTGCCCTTCTCCAATGGATCCCCAATTCGGACTTGTTTATATACCTCAACAAGCTGATCAAGAAAAGTTTGATATATACTTTCGTGAAGGATCTGCAGCGAAAGAGGATATAATTAGGAAAAAATGAATATGAACCACAATACATTAAAAAGATTTTTTTTAAAAAAACACCATACCAGCCTACGGCATGTAGTGCAGCGTTGCCCTGCTGTACCAACAGCAGCAAACAACACTGAACGCACAGCTAGCTGAACATCTGCGTCATCCATAACAATTATGGCATTGTTCCCGCTAAGTTCAAGAAGGCATTTACCAAATCTTGCATTAACTTGCTGCTGAACCATTAGACCAGCCTGCATTGAGAAACCAGTGTTTCAGATGTTAAAAAGATCACACAAAAAGAGGACCCCCAAACATCACATTGAAAATAAAAATAGAGGAAATGCATAGAGATCAATAGCAGAATGAATCTTAATAAAGGCGGGCCTGTACTGCTGTTCACACAAGAAAGTAGCTCTAGGAATAAAACAAAATATCAATCTAATTGTTGCTACAAGATCTACACAATATCAGAACAAAAGAGTAGAAGTATGTCGAAGTTGAATACCCTTGTACTTCCAGTGAATGAAACCAAAGGTATCCTAGTGTCAAGAGCGATTGCTTGGCCAATTTCAGTGCCCCCACAAAAAGCTGTGAAAATTGCGCCTGGCAAGTTGTTCTTCTCCAATACGCTAGCCACTATTTTAGTCATTGCAATAGTGATCAGTGGAGTAGTTGGGGCACCTTTCCTGCAGTAATCATATATTCACAACAACATTACACAAGGAAACTGCCCAATAAGCGCTACGCACCGAGTTTGTTGCCACTAAACCAGAACTGATACAATCTGTTGAACAGACAATATTCATTTAGGAATGTTTTTGCATAAGAAGATGGGCATTGTTTTCCGATTTGGGAACCAAGATTAACTTCCCATCTTGCCTATTATAATTATAATTGCTTAATTTTCAGCTACATCGTCATTCAGCCAGGTCTGAAATAAAAACTATGCTTCATTCAGCCAGGTCTGAAATAAAAACTATGTTACTAAAACCCCAGAAAATCACAAGTTGCAGCACATAGTCTAAGAAGATCTTCTTGAGTGCTACATTACTCGAACTTCAGATGACTAGGATAGGTTACAACCCAAATAATTCATTTAAGGTAACATTCCATACGTTTGTTGCGGGCATATGCAAGTTAAAGAAAGTTACTCTGTTGTAAGGGCAGGGCCAGTAAATTTTCATGTGCAGGGACAAGGAGTAAACATCAGGGAGGCTGACTCAAAATTTCAGTGAATGGTATGGCATGATATTCTATACACATATATAACAACACTACCCTTTTATCAGAGAAGAAAACAATTCTTACCAGACAACACAGTTTCCGCAGACCAAAGCAATGCAAGCATTCCAACCTACATGAAACAAGAGAGACAGTTGAGGTCTTTATGGCTGTTAAGATTACAAACTATATGGAAGAGGTTGACAACATGTCATGCATTGTGTATGTCAGCAGAATAAGTAGGTAAATTTTATAGCAAAATCATGAAAGTCAAAAGTATCCTGTAAGTGCAGGCATGCAGTAATACCAGGTTACACCATTAACTGCCAATTGCTAAACTTTTCGGCTATACATTCCCTATACAAAGAGTCTGAAAATACAAACTACTGGCCTATTGGAGAGGCGATGCACATGTCGATTTTCATGGCATCAATATTCTAGCGATGTAGTTCACCAAATATATGAGCAATCAGAGACTTACCAAGCACAGCGCAAGGAAAATTAAATGCTGTTATAACACCAACAACTCCAAGAGGATTCCAAACCTATTCAGATAAGCATACCATTAGCATGTTACATGCTGATACCTAAGAGTGGATAGGAGAAACTCATAAAAGAAACCTACCTCCATCATCATATGGTTCGGACCTGCAAAAAAAGACAAAGTGAAGTGTTAGCAGACTTACCAATATTTTCATGTAGTTGCACATATGCTTTATATCCAGTACTTACAGAGAGAAGGTGATAAACAGCCACCCAGGACTTAGAAATTAGCTCTATAATCGACAACTGGGACTCTAGCTCTACCACCTTCTGTAACTAATCAGAAAGGTAACACTCTAAAACCAAGTTTTCTAATGGAGGTAATTGCTTATGATGTTCCTTTACTATGAGAATATTAAATAGAAAGAATTTCAACAAGAATATCGGTCCAACATTTCAGGGACTTTGGAAAACTAAGCTCGCACAACACACAGAGAAATGGAGAATGATGAGTCCATTGTAGATCAGTAAAGTAGTGATAAGGAAATAATTTAACATGAATGAAGATGCTGCAGATTAGCAGCTCCAATATAAAAAGGATGCAACATCTTGGTTGATTTCAACTGAGCATGTTTAATACAATAAATAACTGGAAGGCTAGACCACTACTTCTGAAATGTAACTTTTAGCATTTCTGAGAAACATGACATTTCCTGGCTCCTAAACAGTTGTGCATTATCAGAATCAGTTGCAACCAACATGATCAAAATATTCAAATCTGTAGTCTCATTGCAGATGTTGTGGTTTTCAACTGACTGTCCGAGAAAGATATAATAAAAGGAAAGAGGTCTTACGTTCAGATGGTATAATGGACCCATTTAGTTGGCGACTTAGCCCCACAGCATAATCACACATGTCGATGATTTCCTACAAAAAGAGGAGATGCCAATGCCATCATGCACATAGAAAGGAATCAAAGCCGGATTTCATTTAAACACATTGAATCATTCAGTTATCTTCACTAAAGGTTAACATCTTACCCATATGATTTGGTGACACAAAAGTAGAATACTTTAAAAATAAAGACGATACCAACTGCCTATTCAATACTGCTGCACACATAGGAATGATGTGTTTTAGGCCGAGTTGCGGTTCTAGCAGATAAGGAAATGGTAACAAACACCATATAGATGACAATGCAGTGTTCATGTTGAGAAGTGAATAAACATTCTAAAACAGAAACACGTATATGTGCTCTGACCTCGATCACGATACATAGCAACTTATCCTGAGCGCAAAAAATAAATTAATAATAACGCGAAGGTTGTACGGAATGCACTACAGGCAACCAGATCATACCTGAACCTCTCCAATTCCTTCAGGAAGAATTTTCCCCATCTCAAGTGACACAAGCCTGCCAAGGTGATGTAGCTTTGCTCTCAGTGCATCACCAATTTGCCTAACAATCTCTCCTCGCTTCGGAGCAGGAATCTGGACACAATAGCAGGTCATTATGAGCACATTGATGGGAGTAAAATATTGGAATCAGATCACTTGATGGAAGTAATAATTTTTTAGCAATCCACGTAGTGTCACCGACATTCATTATAGACAAAATATTCCACAGTGCGACAAACACAGACATGCATAACCTCTAAAGTTTCAGTGTAAAATCTAGTCCACGACTGTATACAGAGCACAAATAGGAATTCAAACTTTCCTGAAAACTAAATACAACTAAAAAAGGACGGGAAATTGCAGATATATGAAGCAAATCCAAATTCCAACTAAACGGGAGGGAAGGCTTGCATTTCCACGGAATTAAATTACACAGGCAGTAGCAACTAGCAACTAGCAAACCACACATCCAAGCATTTCACCATCCAAGCGTGCGGCCACGAGCATTGTAACAAAATAACAAAGTCAGTGAAACTCACCGCCATCCATGCCTTAGCGGCATCGAAGCAGGCGCGCATGCCCTCCTCGTAGTCGTTCACGGACGCCTCCACAACCTCCGCGATAACCTAGCGCACAAACCCTCTCAAAAATCCACCACAGATATGCGCTAAACCCTCTCAAAATCCACCCAAAAAAAACAGTGGCGGAATCGCCGAAAACCGCGCGGATCGGGGCGGGGGGCGGGGGCGCACCTGGTTGTTGGTCGGGCTGGTGGAGGTGACGACGGCGCCCGAGCCGCCCCAGGCCCCGCAGGCGAAGGAGCCCGCGTTGCGCGGCGCGAGGCCGAGCTCGGCGAGGAACTGGTGCTCCTCCTTCGCGAAGGCACCCATGGCGTCGGCGCTCTTTCTGGAAACCGGCGGGCTCCGTACGACACGAAGGGATCGGGAGGCGGGAGGGAGGGGAGCGGAGGGTGTGTGGCCGGTGGGGTGTACTTGTAGGAGGTGGAGTGGGGAGTGTGAACTGCTCGGGGAAGGAGATGGTCAGATGGAGGAGAATGGTGGGTGGTGTATACTTGAGGTTCACTGGACGGGACGAGACGAGGCGAAGCCGAAAGCGTGGCCGCGTGGGCTTTGTTTGGTGAAGAGAAACTTTCTCTGCTTAATTAAACGCCGGCTCCATATATTGGACGCTTGCGATGTGATTTGGCAATGACGCTGCACGCACAACAGAAAGATACTACCACTCGTACTAGCAGTCTAGTCTAGCGGATACATTTGCACGGGTTTGTTGGAGTTACGAGATAAGATATTTTTACTTGGAAAGGATAATTTGGCTCATTTATCTGGGAATTTCCCTTTTAACACACGCAGCAATTACAACATTACGTAGGATACATCGAAGATCATTGCCATTGTGCACGGTGCCAAAAGACCCGACAGATGTAAGGAAGACGCTGGGCTGCGAGGATGACAGTGCAACGAGTCAGTCGCGAGTCGGTGCGATTCGCAAATCACACAGACGTGACGTGATGGGATACCTGATCTCCGGCGCCCGCGTGTCCGCTGTCGTCGTCTACTAAAAACCGCGGACCCGTGCTTAACTTGGCCTCCGCCTCCACGAGCGTTCAGGCCCGGTGCCACCGTACACTTTGCTTAAGCCCTTGTTCGGTTTCCAAATTTAGAGCCAAATTTTATTGTGCGTGCGTCACTGTAATATTTCGTTTGTATGCGTAAAAAATTGTCTAAAAATTGATTAATTAGGCTCAAAATGTTCGTCTCGCAGAGTACAACAAAACTGTGTAATTAGTTTTTAATTTCATCTATATTTAGTACTGTCGGTGTCGGGATCGGTCGGTCAATCCCCGGCGCCTAAACAGAATGCACTGTGTCCCGTCCCTTGACGGTTGATGCAAGAGCTAGCACGAAGAGGCGAGGATTTATCCTGGTTCCGACCGTGAGGTCGTACGTCCAGCAGGGTGCGCTCGGGGCGCTGTACTATCTTGCACCGGAGTGCTTGCAGAGGGGGAGGGCTACAAGCAAGGTGGGAGAGGAGGAGGATTCTCCAAGTCCCTGAGGATGAGTGTGAATATCACGTGAAGCGGTGTGTGTGATTGCGTTTCGCGTTGTTCGCCCCCTCATCCCCCCTTCCTTCTTCCTTTTATAGACCAAGGAGAGAAAGGAGAGAGGGGGGAGTTTACAAGTACGAGTGGGATGTGCTCTACACGGATATGTACTGGGGAGCATGGCGCCGGGCGTGCCATCGTCCTTGACCCTGGAGGGGGATTTATGGCGAACCCCCGTCCTCCGGGGGTGTCGTGGCCGTCCCTGTGCTTGTCCTGGAGTGTCTTCGAGGGGCGGCGCTGCCGTAGCCCGCGTCTAGCTGCCCGCTCGCTGGTTGACTTCGAGGGCGGGGCAGGTGAGGAAGGACCGGAGTTGGCGGCACAGGGGTCGGTATGGTGGCTGCCGTCAACCACAGTGCGCGGCGTGGTCGGTTCACCAGGGGATGGTCGAGAGTTGGCGGATTTGACCCGGTGCTCGTCATCACCAGGCCACGCTTGACCGGAGTCCGTATTCGGTCGTCGCCCAGATATTTGTTCGAGGGCCCTCCATACCCTTTCGAGGGCTCCCCACCGGGGGGAAGGACGGGAGTGGGTATAACAGTGGCTTGGAATGACGCCTGCCAGTCAGCACAGGACCTCGCGCAGTTCCCCGTGCGCCCGCACAGCGCCGGTGAGGACGCACAGTGACTGGAGCAGGTGGAACAGTGAGCTCTGCGGTGTCAGTGGCGCGGCGTGGGGAAGGATTGCCTTTTGACTTTGGCGCCCGCCTGACGGGGCGGGCATTAAATGCCGTTGTCGGGCAGGGAGCCGGAGTGCGCCGCGTTAAGTAGAGAGTTGGCCTCGAGCGAGGCGGGTTTTGCGTCGTGCCTGCTCGAGGGTGCGCGGCCCTCGAGCGAGGCGGAGACGGGGGGTAGCGATTTGGGCCCTCCCGACAGACGAGCTCGGACGACCGTTCTTGGGCCGCGATAGGCTGTGACGGGCCGAGCTGCCTGGCCGGGCCTTCCGGGCTATCGATGATTCGGCCTTTCGTGGCATATCGTTTTTTGAGGTTGATTACCCCGATGATTAGGGGACCCCCTGGGTTTGTCCCCGACAGTAGCCCCCGAGCCTCTGCCGGACTAAGGATTAGTCGGGCAGAGGCTGATGGTTCGCGGGATCGTTCCCGGGCATTCTGCGGGGATTACCCCTTCTCGATTATGCACGTTCTTCCGTGGGGGCGCGCGAGCGCACCCGCGGGTGTAGCCCCCGAGCCCTTGGAGGAGTGGGTTCACTCGTGCAAGGGCTTTGTCTTTCGAGGGTTGAGTCAGTCGCTCCTCTTTCGATGTGATAGGGGCGAGACCGAGTTATATGGAACTCGGGGGGCGGACCCTGCACGGCTTTGATGTTTTTCGCGCATAAGAGGAGGAGGAGATGCTGCAAGGAGCCCCCGAGCTCCTGGCCCACGCGGAGGCGATCGGAGAGGCTTCTTGTCTTTGAATTGCGACCCTCGCTTCCCCTTCGCGGGGGAGAGGGGTGAGGTCATCCGTGCAACCCTCGAGTCGGGCAGCGTACACGGATGCCTCGGTGAGCTGTTAGCGGGTAGTTCAAGTGGACGTCCGTGCCCCGTTCGCTAGGGGTCGGCTCGTGGTCCGGAGACACGTCCATGTAGCGCTTGCAAAGGTTTGCTAGGTGGGCTCGGTCCCTTTCGTGGGGACCGAGGGCGCGAAAGCTCTCCCTCGTTGGGATCCCCCCGGCTAGCTGCCTTTGTCTGGCCTTGAACACGACAGGAGCGTCCCCCAAACTTCGCGTTCGGGGTAAAGTCCGTTCGACACGCCCGAATCGTCCCTGACTCTGTTGATCTGGAGCGCCTGTCGAACCCTTTCGAGGGTCAGGCTTCGTACTCCTGATCAGTAGGGCCTTGCGTAAGATGCAGGTTGCCCCCGAGCTCCTGGCCCGTGTGGAGGCGGTCGGAGGGGCTCCCCGTCTTTGATTTTCGACCCTCGCTACCCCTTTCGCGGGGGAGAGGGGTGAGGTCATCCGTGCAACCCTCGAATTGGGCAACGTACGCGGATACCTCGGTGAGCTGTTAGCGGGTAGTTCAAGTGGACGTCTGTGCCCCGTTCGCTAGGGGTCGGCTCGTGGTTCGGAGACACGTCCATGTAGCGCTTGCAAAGGTTTGCTAGGTGGGGCTCGGTCCTTTTCGTAAGGACCGAGGGCGCGAAAGCTCTCCCTCGTTGGGATCCCCCCGACTAGCTGCCTTTGTCTAGCCTTGAACACGACAGGAGCGTCCCTAAACTTCGCGTTCGGGGTAAAGTCCGTTTGACACGCCCGAATCGTCCCTGACTCTGTTGATCTGGAGCGCCTGTCGAACCCTTTCGAGGGCCAGGCTTCGTACTCCTGATCAGTAGGGCCTTGCGTAAGATGCGGGATGCTCCCGAGCGGCGGGCTCGAGGCTTGGCCGAGCGCGATTTCGCATTATTCGGTCCGGGGCACCCTTTGAACCTTTTCGAGGTTCGGGCTTTGAATCCCCGATTAGTCGCGTCCGTGCCTAGGGAAGGAGGAGCGTTGCAGCCTTACCTGGGGGGAACCCAACGGTTGGGTCGTTTCGGCTCCGCGGGCCCGCGCACAACCGCTGGCGGGCGTGGGCGTGGCTGACGCGTCGCGGAGTGGGCGAGATGGGCGTAGTGGGCGCGCCTTTTTAGGCGGAGTTGGCGTGCGCCAGGGGGAGGCGAGGCGACGTGTAGTTAATGCATCGCAGGCGCGCCGTTTCTGCTTACCGTGTCGTAACAAATGCCGCCGCCCACGCGCGTCGGTTGTTTGGCGATCCTCATCGTGCGCCTGGCCCGGGCGTCAGTGAGTTGGCATGCCGCCGCGCTTAGCGCGCGGGCTTGGTGGCGGCACGCGTGGGCCGGCGTGGCGCGGCCGCACTTCGCGTGCAGTCTTCGGACCGATCGGTCGGGCCGCTGTTTGATGGCGTGGTCGAACGGGCGCATCTTTTGTGACGAGGCGTTATGTAGGGCAGGATCTGAGGCGACGTGACGGTTCGGACGTCTGTCGTGTCGTCCCACCTCGTGGCCCGCCGGATAAACGTGGTTTCCCGCCCCGGGATGGCTTTCCGTACGGGCGGGCCCAATTATCAGTGGCTTGAACTTGCTTCCCTACTTAGGTGCCTGTGGGTGACTATCTTTGATCCGGTCCGCTCGCCTGGTCCGCGGCTGATTCGATCGTGGTTCGCTGGGCGTGAGAACCGTACCGCGGGCAGGCCGAGTCAAGGAGGCGGTCAAGGTTGCCCACGTGACACGGCTGGTAGCTCGCATCCGCACGCGAATCTTGCGATCACCCACCCACGGGAGTAACAGTCGCGACCCCGGGGCGCCTATAAAGGCAGTCGTCCAGGCGGGGAGAGAGGATCATCACCGGGTTATTGTGTAGCTCGTCGGGTATGCAGAGTTACAAACTTCATCTGCCCGATGGGCTTGAGAGTGGGAGTAGAGCGGTCCGGGGTTTCGTTCCCGGCGCGCGCCATTGATGCCAGAAGAAAGTCGACGAGGGGAGGTGGGCATGCTGCGGGAAAGGAGCAGGGCGTCGCACTCCTCATCGGGGAGGCGGTGACCTTGCCGGTGGCGAGGCGCATCAAGGACGTTGCGGCGGTCGCTTCGTTCGCTAGGAAACTAGCGGAAGGTGTTCGCCGGTCGTCGTCCTTGCGAGGGCGCTCATCGACGGCAGGGCGCGAAGGCATGCCCTGTCCGGCGGTCAAGTGGTCCAGCGTCCTTCGTCCCGCAGCCGCCCGTCCACCGGGTTCTTCGGTTAGCTGGGTGCCAGAAGAAAATCGACGAGAAAGTTGTGGAGACTGGTTCTCGTGATAGTGTGCTGGCCGGCTAGCTGAAGTAGTACGAGAGCCCCGTTGGGGTGGCTCCGGTCTTTGTATCTTTAAAACGGCCTATGGCCGAGTGTAATTTTTCATCGTGATCTCGCCATTCGCGGCGTGTAAGGAATGAATCCTGTTTGTGCCCAACCTTTTCATGGGTTTGCACAATCTTGTATTTGCGTTGAAAGTTTTCGTGCGGAATTGTGCCTTTTCTCATGATCTAGGAATGACTTTTGCCAAGGAGTTCGTTTTCGTGAGTGACTTGAGCGTTGAGCGATGGGGGGGATGATGTGGCCTTTCGAGGGCGTAAGCAGTCCCACGACCCTGCCAACCGTCCTCCGTAGTTACTCACGCCTTGCTTTTAGTCTTCCTCAATCTTTAAGGGGAAAGGACTAATAACGCTTTCTGGGTTTCGACCGAGGGAAAATCGGACCCTTCTCGCGATCTCTGGGATGCCGAGTCCATCTCCGCGAGTTCCTGCAATGATTCCGGGAGTTTGGTCCCGTATTTTCACGGTTAGCGGCATGACAAATAAGGGCGTTCGGATTTAGTTAGGGTTTTGCAACCGAGGTTTCTTTTGTTTGGCGTGCCGCGCCTTCCTCTTAACTCGAGATCGGTCTCGGCAGGGGAACACCAGTAACTTTGGCTTCGAGTGGCGAGGGGGATGCCGTAGCCTTCGGGGGCTTGGGCGGTCCCACGACTCTGCCGACTCTTAGCCGCGGTAGACTCGTGCCTTGCTTTCACCTTTCTGGATTTAAGGAGGAAAGGCTTGGCAGCCTGGTTAATCGTTCTTATTGTGCTGCTCTTGGTCTTGGAGAGATTGTGGCCGGGTACTTCGGATTCGTGAATAATTAAAGCGTGGGGTGGTGAGGGAGGCGCTGTAGCCTTTCGCGGGCATAAGCAGTCTCACGACTCGACCGGCTCCAGCTTTGACTAGCTCACGCCCCGCCTCTCTCTAAGCGCCTCGAGTTTTAGCACAACTTTCGAAAAAACCGGGACGATTAGGGGGGTTAACCCCCCTGCAGCCCCCGAGGGGGGCTTGGCTTTATTAAAAATAAAACCAGGTCCCCCTTGTTTGTGTTGTTAGCAACAATGTTTTCATGTTTTTCGCAAACTTTTTATTATTGTTAACTAAGAACACGAAGTATTTACAAGAAATACTGAGAGTTTTAAGGATAGAAGCGACGTAGCTGTTGGATGTTCCAGGCGTTGGTGAAGACCTCGCCTTTCTCGTTCGCCAGCTTGTAAATGCCGGGTTTGAGGACCTTGGCGATGATGAACGGTCCTTCCCATGGCGGAGTGAGCTTGTGGCGCCCTCGATTGTCCTGGCGTAGTCTTAGCACCAGGTCCCCTTCGTGGAGGTCCCGACGCCGTACCTTCTGAGCTTGGTATCGCCGAAGCGATTGTTGGTAGCGCGCTGAGTGAAGCAACGCTATGTCGCGAGCCTCGTCCACCTGGTCCAGCGAATTCTCGCGGTCCCGCTGGTTTTGGTCTTCCTGGTAGGCCTTAAGCCTCGGAGACCCGTACTCCAAGTCTGTTGGGAGGACGGCTTCGGCGCCGTAGACGAGGAAGAACGGGCTGAAGCCTGTGGCCCTGCTTGGGGTTGTCCTGAGACTCCAGATCACTGATGGCAGCTCGGCAACCCACTTCCGGCCAAACTTGTTCAGCTTGTTGAAGATTCTTGGCTTCAGGCCTTGTAGTATCATGCCGTTGGCACGTTCTACTTGGCCGTTCGTTTGTGGATGTGCCACGGCCGACCAATCAACGCGAATGTGATGGTCGTCGCAGAACTCCAAGAACTTCTTGCCGGTGAATTGGGTGTCGTTGTCAGTGATGATCGAGTTGGGTACCCCGAATCGGTGGATGATGTCGGTGAAGAACATTACGGCCTGCTCAGATCTGATGCTGGTGATGGCCCGGACCTCGATCCACTTCGAGAATTTGTCGATGGCTACCAACAAGTGGGTGAAGCCCCCGGGCGCCGGGCGGAAGGGCCCCACGAGATCCAACCCCCAGACCGCGAAAGGCCATGTTACAGGGATGGTCTGCAGGGCGTGCGCCGGGAGATGCGTCTTTCGTGCGTAGAACTGGCACCCTTCGCAGGTGCGCACGACCTCGTTCGCGTCGGACACGGCGGTGGGCCAGTAAAAGCCTTGCCGGAATGCGTTACCCACGAGGGTACGCGGCGCTGCGTGGTGTCCGCACGCCCCGGCGTGGATGTCGCGGATCAACTGCCTTCCCTCGGGGATGGGGATGCATCGCTGCAAGATCCCTGAGGCACTGCGCTTGTACAGCTCGCCGCCGACCGAGACGAAGGCCTTGGCCCTTCTGGGATGAAACGGCTAAGTGCTGCAAGGCAGCCCAGTACCCTCTGCACCCCCTTCAGGTCCCGAATCGGCCCCATTCGTTCCAGGGCCGAGACTTTTTCGGGGTTGGGTTCGATGCCTCGCTGGGAGACGATGAAGCCCAACAGCATGCCTCGCGGCACCCCGAATACGCATTTTTCCGGATTCAACTTTACCCCGTTCGCCCGGAGGCAACCGAACACGATTTGCAAATCGTTGACCAGATCGTTCGCCTCTCTGGTTTTCACAACGATATCGTCGACATATGCCTCAACGGTCCGCCCGATGTGGCTTCCGAAAACGTGTTGCATACATCGCTGGTATGTAGCTCCAACGTTTCGGAGGCCGAACGGCATAGTGACGTAGCAAAACATGCCAAACGGGGTGATGAAAGAAGTCGCGAGCTGGTCGGACTCTTTCATCTTGATTTGATGATAACCGGAATAAGCATCAAGAAAGCATAGCAACTCGCATCCAGCGGTGAAGTCTACTATTTGATCTATTCTAGGCAGAGGAAATGGAACCTTAGGGCATGCTTTATTTAAACCGGTATAGTCTACGCACATGCGCCATTTTCCATTTTTCTTTTTAACTAGAACAGGATTGGCAAGCCAGGTTGGGTGAAATACCTCTTTGATGAACCCAGCTTGCAGGAGCTTTTGCACCTCCTCCCCGATGGCGTGGCACTTTTCCTCGTCGAACCGCCGCAGTCGCTGTACCACCGGCTTGGAGTGTGGCTTGATGTCGAGGCTGTGCTCGGCGACCTCCCTCGGGATTCCCGGCATGTCCGAGGGTCTCCACGCGAAGATGTCGGCGTTGGCGCGGAGAAAGTCGACGAGCACTGCTTCCTATTTGGGGTCGAGGGTGGTGCTGACCCTCAACGCCTTGCCCTCGGGGGCAGCGGGGTCGAGGGGCACCGCTTTGGTGTGCTCCGCAGCCTCGAAAGTGCCTGTGTGCCTTTTGGCGGAGTCGGCGGCCTCGTTCGCCATCTTCTCCAAATCCGCCACCAGGGTTTCGCTGTAGGCGAGCGCTTTCGCGCCCTCGACGCACTCGACGTCGCACGCATAGGCGTGCTCGTACGACGATCCCACGGTGATGACGCCCTTTGGCCCTGGCATCTTCATCTTGAGGTAGACGTAGTTAGGGACCGCCATGAACTTGGCATAGCACGGTCGCCCGAGAATAGCGTGGTACGCTCCCGGGAATCCCACCACCTCGAAGGTGAGAGTCTCCCTCCGGAAGTTCTCGGGAGTACCGAAGCAAACGGGCAAGTCGATCTGCCCGAGGGGTTGGACCCGTTTTCCCGGCGCGATGCCGTGGAACGGTGCCTTGCTTGGCCTCAACTGGTCCGTGCCGATGCCCATGAGCTCTAGGGTGTGGACGTAGAGGATGTTGAGGCTGCTGCCCCCGTCCATCAGCACCTTGGAGAATCGCGTGTTGCCGATGACGGGGTCGACGACAAGCGAATAGCGCCCTGGATTCGGGACATAGTCCGGATGGTCCTCGCGGCCGAAAGAGATGGTCTCTTCCGACCAGGCGAGGTAAGCTGGCGTTGCGGGGTGAACGGAGAAGACCTCTCGGCGTTCACGCTTCTGTTCCCGGGATGTTGCGTTCGCCGCGGGCCCCCCTATGATGAAGAATACGTTCTCCACATGAGGGAACTCGTCATTGCCGCCATCGCCCGTATCCTTCTTCGGGCCATCCTCCTTCGCGGAGGTGCGCCTGAAGTAGCCCTTGATCATCCCACACTGCTCGAGGGTGTGGGTGACTGGGCCCTTGTGGTATAGGCATGGCTTCTTCAGCATCTCGTCGAACAGGCCTCCCCCCTGAGGGGGGCCCCGAGGGCCTTTGCGGCCCCGCTCGACCACGAGGGCGTCGTCAGAGTCCTCGCCCTGCCGCTGCTGCTGCGCGGCATGGCGAGGCCCCTTGCCTTTACCGCCCCGTCTCTGCTTTTTGGTCCTGGCCTTGGGTTTGCTGCCCTCCGCGGGCAGCTCCTCCGCGCGCTTTCCCTTGGTCTTGCCGTCGAAGATCGCCCCGACAGCCTCCTCTCCAGAGGCAAAGTTGGTGGCGATGTCGAACAAAGCGTTGACACTGGTGGGATGGTTTCGCCCCATCTCGCGCACCAGCTCTCGACTGGTCGTCCCTTCGAGGAAGGCATGGATGATTTCGGAGTCACCCACGCTCGGGAGCTCGGTGCAGTGCTTGGAGAAACGGCGGATGAAGTCCCTCAGCGGCTCGCCGGCCGCCTGCCGGCACCCGCGCAGGTCCAGGAGTTTCCAGGGCGCACGTATGTGCCCTGGAAGTTACCAACGAACATCTTGACCAGGTCGTCCCAGTCGTGGATTTGGTTCGCGGGTAGGTGTTCGAGCCACGTCCGTGCCGAGTCCGCGAGATGAAGCGGAAGGTTGCGGATGATCATGGCATCGTCGGTGGCCTCGCCCAACTGGCAGGCTAGGCGATAGTCGTTGAGCCACGTCTCGGGTTTCGTCTCACCCGAATACTTGGTGATGGTGGTTGGCTGGCGAAAACGCGGCGGGATGGCGGCCGAACGGATCTTCCGGCTGAACACCGGGGTTCCCGGGGGTTCCGGCGTCGGGCTTCTGTCCTCCTCGCTGTCATAGCGGCCTCCCCGTCGGGGGTGCCTGCTGCGGGGAGGCGCCGCGTCCTGTCTCTTCCTGTTCAGGACGTTGCGCGCGTCGCCATCGTCGACGGCGCCCCGCGTGTCCACAAGTCGGTCCTTCGCGGACTTCCTTGTTTCGCCCTCGCCGGCCACGAGCGCCCTTCCGTCGTTCGTTGGACGGTGAGGCGTCCACGCGCCCCTGGGCGGGGTGTGGACGGATTGCTCCTTATCCCACTTGCCGCCTCCAGCTCTTGAACTGTTTTGGTGGCGCATGCGGGAGGCGGAACTCTCCACTTGTTGCACGGCCGCTTCTTCGACAAGGGCCTGCACCTGGCGCCGCATGCTGCGCGCTTCCGGTGTCGATGGTTCGGGCATGGCCCGAATCAAGGTTGCTGCGGCGACGAGTTTCTGGCTTGCTCGTGGCGGCATGGCAGGACCGGCGTCGTCGCCGTCGCCCATGATGCGCGCTTGAGCAGTACGCCCGGCAGCTCGCGCGCGTTCACCGCGTTTGGGCTGCTGGGCTTCCAGAGCTGCGCGCAGCTCCTGTACCTGCTGGCGCTCCTGTTGGAGCTTGGCTTCCAGCTCTTGCACCTGCGCAAGCTGTGCCTGCGCGAGTGCGGCATCGCTCGCTGGCTCGGCGGGCGCCGGTGGTGGTTCGGCGTGTTCGGCCCCGTCGCGCGTCTCTTCGTCCTCTCCCACGGACTCTACTTCGCCGTCGAGGACGAAGCATTCTCGCGAGGGGTCGTATTCCCCGTCGCTGGAGTCGTCGGAGCAGGTGAGGCAGAAGTCCGCGACGGCCTGGAAGGCGATGAGGTTTTCGCGGTTGCGCAACTCGGTGTAATCCAGGTCCGGGTGTTCCTGGCCGCGCACATCTTCTTCGTCCTCTGACTCGGAGTGGAGCCCGCCGGGCGAAGAAGTGCCGAGGTCGCGGATTGGGGCCCGCCGATGTCTTGGCGAGTCTCCACGCGCGCCCAGGATGGTGCTGATCGCCGTGGAGTGGCTTGCGGCCGCGTTGCTCATCCCGAACGGGAGGCGTGCTAGCCTGGCCACATTTTCCCGGTGCGTTCCCTCCGCGGGAATTGCCGGTGGGGGTCCGCCCCCCTGCAATGTGGGCGCGGGCTGAAGCAGCAAGTGGGCGTCCCAATCGGGGAGGACGACGCGCGGAGCGACGCGCTGCTCTGCATTAATCCGAAGCTCGCGAAGTCTCCGCCATCGCCTGAGCTGGACTGGCGTCGGCGATGTCGGGGCGTCGGACGTCACGCTTGGTGACCTGGAGGCGAGCCGCATTAGGAGGCCCTCACCGGTCGCTTCGAACTCCAGGCTCCCAAACGCGATCCGGTATCCGCGCGGAAGCGGACCGGGGGACCCCGTGGCAGATCGAGGTGACATGGTCTCGTCGCGACCTGCCGTCAAGGGAACTGATCGGGCGAGGTTGATCACAGCGCAGCCCCCTACCTGGCGCGCCACTGTCGGTGCCGGGATCGGTCGGTCAATCCCCGGCGCCTAAACAGAATGCGCTGTGTCCCGTCCCTTGACGGTTGATGCAAGAGCTAGCACGAAGAGGCGAGGATTTATCCTGGTTCCGACCTCACCGTCCAGCAGGGTGCGCTCGGGGCGCTGTACTATCTTGCACCGGAGTGCTTGCAGAGGGGGAGGGCTACAAGCAAGGCGGGAGAGGAGGAGGATTCTCCAGGTCCCTGAGGATGAGTGTGAATATCGCGTGAAGCGGTGTGTGTGATTGCGTTTCGCGTTGTTCGCCCCCTCATCCCCCCTTCCTTGTTCCTTTTATAGACCAAGGAGAGAAAGGAGAGAGGGGGGAAGTTTACAAGTACGAGTGGGATGTGCGCTACAGGGATATGTACTGGGGAGCATGGCACTGGGCGTACCATCGTCCTTGACCCTGGAGGGGGATTTATGGCGAACCCCGTCCTCCGGGGGTGTCGTGGCCGTCCCTGTGCTTGTCCTGGAGTGTCTTCGAGGGGCGGCGCTGCCGTAGCCCGCGTCTAGCTGCCCGCTCGCTGGTTGACTTCGAGGGCGGGGCAGGTGAGGAAGGACCGGAGTTGGCGGCACAGGGGTCGGTATGGTGGCTGCCGTCAACCACAGTGCGCGGCGTGGTCGGTTCACCAGGGGATGGTCGAGAGTTGGCGGATTTGACCCGGTGCTCGTCATCACCAGGCCACGCTTGACCGGAGTCCGTATTCGGTCGTCGCCCAGATATTTGTTCGAGGGCCCTCCATACCCTTTCGAGGGCTCCCCACCGGGGGGAAGGACGGGAGTGGGTATAACAGTGGCTTGGAATGACGCCTGCCAGTCAGCACAGGACCTCGCGCAGTTCCCCGTGCGCCCGCACAGCGCCGGTGAGGACGCACAGTGACTGGAGCAGGTGGAACAGTGAGCTCTGCGGTGTCAGTGGCGCGGCGTGGGGAAGGATTGCCTTTTGACTTTGGCGCCCGCCTGACGGGGCGGGCATTAAATGCCGTTGTCGGGCAGGGAGCCGGAGTGCGCCGCGTTAAGTAGAGAGTTGGCCTCGAGCGAGGCGGAGTCGACTCGCCCGCTCGAGGGAGTGCGCATCCCTCGAGTGAGGCGGGTTTTGCGTCGTGCCTGCTCGAGGGTGCGCGGCCCTCGAGCGAGGCGGAGACGGGGGGTAGCGATTTGGGCCCTCCCGACAGACGAGCTCGGACGACCGTTCTTGGGCCGCGATAGGCTGTGACGGGCCGAGCTGCCTGGCCGGGCCTTCCGGGCTATCGATGATTCGGCCTTTCGTGGCATATCGTTTTTTGAGGTTGATTACCCCGATGATTAGGGGACCCCCTGGGTTTGTCCCCGACAAGTACTTCATGCATGTGTCGACATTTTGATGTGATTAGAATCTTCTTTTTGCATAGTGAGCTTTGGAGTTGGAATTTGGGATCTAAACAATGGCCTTGTTTAGTTCCCGAAAATAGGAGCCAAATTTTAGACTTTTGGAGTGCGTGCGCTGCTGTAGCATTTCGTTTGTACGTGTGAAAAATTATTCAAAAATTGATTAATTAGGATCAAAATGTTCGTCTCGTAGAGTACAACAAAACGTGCAATTAGTTTTTGATTTTATCTACATTTAGTACTCCATGCATGTGCCGATATTTTGATGTAATGATAATCTTCTTTTTACAGAGTGAACTTAGGCAAGGTCTAAGCAAAAAAGGCACCATTTGTGCGGACCAATGGATTCGACGAGATAGGATTGCAGAGGCGGCTCGTCCCTCTTCTTCTGAACTTCTGATAGCTCCAGCGCGCGCGTCCCGTACGGCACTCTTTGCAGAGTCAGGGCGCGAAGCCGCGAACGACCATTTACTACCTCCGTAGCATTTCGTTTATATTTATAAATAATTATTTAAACATTGATTAATTAGGTTTAAAATGTTCATCTCATATAATACAACAAAATTTTACAATTAATCTTTGATTTTATCTACAGTTAGTATTTCATGTATGTGTATATTTTGACGCGATAAGAATCTTCTTTTACATAGCGAGATTTGAGGACAAATTCTAGAACTAAACAAGGCCGGAGGTCGAAAGAGAATGGAGCACGACAAGCACACCCTCAATTTTTTTCCCCTCTTCATTTTCGTTTCATTCTCCGTTAAAGATTACAAAATCGACAAACTCCGTCGTAAACCCTTTTTTTATATTTGTGTGGATAAGCGTTCGTCGGTGTGCGCCATCCCTTCGTTTGAACCCACACGTCAGACCTTGTTCCCAACTTCGGATAGGCGTAGACTAGACCTAAATCTTCGTGTTAATCTTTTCTTAAACAAAATATTCGTGTTAATCGAGAAGTACGGGAGAAATCGAGGCTGATTTGTACTTGGCCGAACATGCCCGGACAGAGTCCGGCGGTCCGCACGCTTTCTGCTAGGCAGAGCTTCAAAGCTGATTCTTCTCAATTCAGGAGGAGCTCTGCCAAACATTTCTTCCAGTGAGAAGTAATTCTCTACTGATTCTGAGAATTGATTCTCTAAAATGAACTAAGGAGCTGGAAGCTGAAAAAAGTAGCTTCTCCTGATTCTGTGAAGTGATTCTCCATCCTAATTTTAATAGTTTATGCTAGGAAATTAAAGAGAATCACTTTCCGCCACAGAATCACTTCTCTCAGATAATCAGCTCCCACGTAGAATCAGATAAAACCTAGGCTCTCCTGCTTGTGCGGGGTAGGGGGACGACAGTGGGAGGCGGAGCCACAATTCGGCCCACTAGGAAAAGAAGAGCGCGAGTCCACCACCTCTCTCTCTAGAACAGAATGACCACGGCGCGGGCCCAAGAGAAGCTACCCGTCCCCTCTGTCTCGTGGGCCTAAATGGGTCGATTGTCGCGCCCCTTCGTGGGCTCGTGGCTGCACTGCACCAATATATTATTTGCTGGCGCTGCCATTTTGCTTGAGTAATTGTCACCGTTACGGCCATGCGGTCAAGCACTCAAGCGTCAGCTCCAAGCAGAGTTGTGCGATTCGTCCCAGAATACGACGCCATGGGCAGCACCGGTAGTGCCTAGCAGAACACGGGAGCCCTTGCCCATCGCGGGCACGCCACCCCCACATGGCGCTGGTAGGCGAATGGCGGCACGCGACCGGAAAGAGCGAGAGCCGAGGGCGCACCGCGCACACATGGCTGCCTCCAAAACCGAGCGGCGTCGCGTCGCGTCGCGTGGCGTCTGGTCCAGAGCCAGACTCCTTTCCGCCAAGCCGGGCCGAGCGCTTTTGCCGGCCGGGTCGGCTCGGGACGCGGGAGTACAACCGCAGACCTGCAGTACATGTCGTGCTCCTGTACTGCACGGCTACGCGCGGGCCATCCGATAGCGCACGCACGCACGCCTCCGGGGCTAAGAGCCTGCTTGGTGGATGCCAAAATTTTGGCATGCCAAGGTTTTGGCATACCAACTACTCCCTCTGTCTCAGTTTACATGTCGTTCTGGCACTTCATTTCCATATCTAGATTCATTCAATGATCCATGTACTTGGTCTCAATTTATATACTAGTGCAGCCAATAAACATTGCACCTAATCATAATGTAAAACGACAAGTATTATGATACAGAAGGAGTATTTGGCTGCTATTTGGATTCCTACCAAAATTTGGCACTATCTCACATTGAGCCTACCAAAATATTGGCAAGTTTTCTTCCAAGAATTTGGCTTACCAAAATTTTGGCAAGCCAGAACTTTGGAAGGGAACCAAGCAGGCCCTAATTTACATGGGAGCCCCTAGCCCTTGTCGTTTCAGACGCGCCGAGCTCAGGCCCATACATGATGCGGGGTAGATGCGGCCGGCCTTGTTTTTGTATACATCACAAATTCCACCCAAAATTCACTACGTAAAAAGAAGATTTTCATCACATTAAAATATCGACACATGTATGGAGTACTAAATATAGATGAAATCAAAAACTAATTATACGGTGCCATTGTACTTTACGAGACGAACATTTTGAGTCTAATTAATCAATGTTTAAACAATTATTCACAAATACAAATAAAATGTTACAGTGTCGTATTTATATCGTTTTGCAAAATTTGGACACTCAAACTTTACATCTAAACAAGGCCTAGGTCGCCTTGTTTTCTTTTGGACTTTGGTGATCTGCCCAAGATTTTCCTGTTCGACCAACGCGAGTTGAGGGAGCTGGGAGAAACAGACTTGCACAACATCTTGTTTAGGCCTTGTTTAGATCTCAAATTCTACCCCCAAAGTTTACTATGCAAAAAGAAGATTCTCATCACATCAAAATGTCATAGCATGCATGGAGTACTAAATGTAGATGAAAACAAAAACTAATTGCACAGTTTTGTTGTACTCTACGAGACGAACATTTTAAGCTAATTAATTAATTTTTGGACAATTTTTCACACATACAAACGAAATGCTACAGTGACGCAATGATTACGAAGCGACACCATACTCCCAAATTTGCCCCCCCCCCCCCAAATTTGGGATCTAAACAAGGCCTTAGTTCCCAGATTCCACCCTCAATTTTCACTATAGGTAAAAAGAAGATTCTCATCATATCAAAATGTCGGCACATAGTATTAAATATAGATAAAATCAAAAACTAATTGCACAGTTTTGTTGTACTTTGCGAGACGAATATTTTGAGCCTAATTAATCAATATTTAGATCATTACTTACAAATACAAATAAAATTGCTACAGTGCCGCATTTATGACAAAGTCTAAGCTTATCAAAGTTGGGAATTGTTTATAAACAATGCCTTGGGAATATGCACCACCGTCGCGTTTTGTTATTTTGGTTTGACAAATTCGGTGCACGAAAGTTCAAAATGTCAAGAATTGCCGAATTAGCATGTAGTGTTGCGACACAATGAAATGGTCCGGCTACGGGCTACCTCTTCTGGGTTATGTTTTTTTTTTGAGAATATGAATCTGGGTTATGTTTTTTTTTAGAATATGAATCTGGGTTATGTGACCAGGTCTGCTCGTCGTGCTCGGCCGCCCAAATGCGCTTTGACAAATTCTGGGCTGCATTTTCGTGGGCTGCATCTTCCGGTTGGGATTTTGGACGGGCCAACGAGTTCTGACAGGTCAGCGCTGCTTCTGCCATATTCTTTCCTTCACTTTCTGCATCACCGTAGATTGGTATTTGTTCACAGCTCATTGGTTGATCACAGATTAGAGTTTTTTGTTGGGGAAGTTTCTTATTTGACAATAAAACAAATTCCAGTTTCTTTTTTTACCCTGAATTTTTTTACTTCTCTATTTCACACTAACTTCTAACTTACATTTCTTGTTTGATATTTTTATTACTTCTGTTACTTAAGTCAGATAAAACGAACTCCAAATCATCTCCAAAATTTATATAATTTTTTCTAATGATAACAAATAGATATGGATATATTTTATTTAAAAGAACACATGTACCTATATGGGTTTTAACTAAAAATCATAAAACTAGACTATATTTGGAACTAATATGAACTTTATGCCACCAAAATACTATAAAACATTATGAAAAAATATCTATTATTCATCGTATGAAATGTGGTAGTTTATAAAATTATTTTTCATTATAAGTTGCATATAGACTTGGGAAGAACATGGTATTTGGGAAATGTTTTATAGAACTCATAATTCTCTATTTAGCATATGATACGAAATAGTTTTATAAACTATTATACCACATGTGACAAATACTACTTATTTTTTCATAATAATATTTTAAAAGTATATTGACACCATAAAATTTAGGTTAGTTTTAAAATTTGCCTAATTTGGTGCATTTTAAGTTTGAAATATTTGTTATATTGTTAGAAAAAAACTCTATAAATTTTACAGGTGATTTGAAGGTCGTTTCATCTAACTTAACTTTTGAAACTAACAAAAATATCAAATAGGAAATGAAGTTAAAGGTCAGTGTCAAGTAAAAAAGAAAAAATTTCAGCGTCGAGAAAGGAACCGAATTTAATTTCCAAATTTTCTCTATATTTTTATTTTAACATAGATCGGTTTGTATTGCCTGCCGATCATATCATCTTCAAATTTCATCCTCGACTTCAAGTTCCTCTCCTCCCATGTCACTGATGCCCTTTCAGCAGCGAATGTCGTACTGCATAACAGTCTTCGACGGAAGAAGAGCCAGCACGACACAGGAACGGAGAAAGAACGGTAAGAATACATTTGCTACACACCAGCAGCGCATGTATGCTCGCTTTTCATCGAACATTTCATGGCCATTCAAAGCACAAAAGAAAACGAGGAAATTGTACAATTGCGACACGCAGCTAGCCAACAATACGTTCAGCAGGCAATCACACTTCACACCTACCCGGCTACCCCCAACGCCAGCCCGCGTCGCGGCGTGCCTTCCAACTAACGGATGTAGTAGTGCGAGTTGCACCTCAGCACGGCGCCGGCCACCGCCGCCGGCACGACCACCGTCCTCGCCGCGGGCGCGGTCGTCGCCCCTCCTGTCCTGTCGTCCTCGACCATCCTCCTCGCCTTCACGGGCTCCGCCGCCGCCGCCTCGGCGATGAGCCCCTTCACCATGCCCGCGTAGCAGTCCCTGAGCCGCGCGAACGCGCGCCGGTACCTCAGCAGCAGCGCCCGCAGACGGAGCCGCCGCAGGACGAGCCTCCCGAGGCCGACCAGCCTGCCGCCACGGCGCGGGGCGGCGGGCCCCTCGCCGAGCCGCGCCACAGCCATCCGCCGCCTCCTGCGCTGGCCGGCCGGCGCGGAAGGCCGGCCGCGGCCGGACACCCGGAACAGCATGCTCTGTGGCTCTGGGAGAATGCGATCGGACAGAACAGAGCGGTCACTAGCTGCCGCGCCTTCTTGACGTGGATGAGGAGGATTTTTATGCCATATGGGCTCGCTGCTGGGCCAATAAAGCGGGCAGGTTCACCAACCAATTGGTCGAGGCCGCTGTTGTTCGAGCATCAGCGTCGCGCCCGACCGGCGACTGGTACCACTACCACCGGTGCATGCTGAGATTCAACTAACCGAGCGGCAACTGGCACTTAAGAAACCACCCCAAACCTAACAATTGTTCCTGGTATATATGGCTTAGGAATTGGCAATTGGGAAGAACAGGTACATTGACATGGGTTTTTTTAACTGAACAAATGTCATGTGGAGCATATGCAGACGTGCTCTCTCAAGCAAGATGATCTCATGACTCTGTTTCTGCCCATTCAGGGACTGGGTTATCTTTCTCTCTCCTCTGAACCAATCCAGCACTATCAATCCTTTGGGGTCAGCTGGGATGACACTGGCTGATATCATGAGCAGGTCAGCCGTGGCAACACCAATAGCGCAAGGATAGATAGGATCATATCGCATCTATGGACATGACAGCACGCCGCAGCACACAAGTTAATGGAAGCTAGCACTAGATGGTGAAGAAGGCAGCTGAGCATTACGCGCGGCGAGCCGGCGACCAGCTCACTCCCCCACCATGAAGATCAGTCGATGCATAATGGATGCATGGTCATACGGTTGAGAACCCACTATGGCATTGCCATGCATAATGGAGCAATGGTGATCAATCACTATGGCATACGTGTCCCCAGGTCTATGAACTCCGTAAAGCAGAGCTCAATGTCTGCATACTGAAATATTTTTTAACGGAATGCAGAACTACTGGATCACTGGCATTTTGTGTTCAGTTGGAGCACTCATATTGGGGCTCAACTCTGATCTGAACCACAAAACCTACCAAAGAGGTACCCGTATACATTGGTGGATTCATTGCTTGATCACAGAGCAGAGAGAAAATTGTGATTATAGGACTTGAAACGTTGCGCTTTGTGATTATAACACTCGGTCCACAATTCAGAGACACCGTTGGAGTGTCATAATCACAAAGTCCACATGTTTCGAGTCCTAAAATCATAATTTTTTCTAGAGGTGACTATTCACTTGGATCATCATAGGTTCTTCATTGCCATGATCAAAACTAGCGACTGCAGAGAGCTGACCAATTACAGAGTAGAGGCAATTCGCTTTTAAAAATCGTAATGGGGTGTACAGAAACTTGCTCACTTTATTCTACACACTTATCTTTTGCCCCCTTTGTCAACTTGGTGCGAATCCTAGAACAGATAGTGCGCTGAATGTCCTGAGCCGCTTACAGTAAAACGAGGTGTGCAGAAACTGCACCCCCAAAAGAGAGGGAGAAAATTCTCTGCGGCGCGGTGCGCCCCTGGTGCGACACCGCCCAGAACGACGACGCGTGGCAGCATACCCCCATCAGCAGCAGGTCCACCTGCGCTCCGTCCGGGCTCCAGAATGCCGAAGCGAGCCGCGCCGAACCGTCCAGCATGAGTAGAGCCGAGCCCTGGTCAGTCAAGCCGGCTCGGTTAGAAATCAGATCGAGCCACTCCCTCCTACTCCTCATCAACTGAAAGTCTGTAGACTCAAAGATTTGCAGCCGCTGCCCGTCGTGGGATCGTTCTTCACTGATGGTGATGTTCGGCCCAACTCCAGCGACAAGGAAAGCAAGGTGCCTCGATCCCGTCATGAAGGAGGGGACTTCTGTTTGAAGCAAACAGAGCCATGTATTCGGCAGCAAGGACGGGAGGCGAACGGCGGCGGCTGCGACAGATCGTCAACCTGTGCAGCCAAGTGGCCGTCCGCATCTGCGGCGAGCAGTGGCGGCCCTCATCCAAAATGCCCCAAAATCCTATTGTGCTAGTCATACGCCGCCTTTACCCGTTCTGGCTCTGCTAGTCAAAACTGACTATTGTGCTCTGATGCACTGTGCTACTGTTCCCGTAAATTGTTGCTCATCTGCAAAAGCTAGATCAGTATAGTACCCCCATCTTCACCGCGACAGGTCTCAGCCCATCATCCGCTGCTCGGTCACTTGGTGGAAACCTGACACTCCCACGATATATATGCTGCATTTTTTCTTTCAGATATTTGTCGAATAGAATACTAATATGTTACATACACAACTCTATCGGTCATAAGCTGTTCTAGAAATGGGCACCATTGACGGAACAGTGAATTCTAAATTTCTAATGGTGGGGGATGACAGCCTAAATATCCTACGAGGCCATGACCACGATGTCCAGTACAAGCACCAGTCGATGAGAAAAAAGTGCATGAGATCTCGCCAGCTTTCGCAACCGAATCCAGCTATCCGCCATGGCGAGGCAAGGGATCGTGGCGCCACGCGGTGCCCCGCCCAAGAAAGTGGAGGCATGGGCATATCAGAAGGCCAAAAAGGCGACGCCATGCCCCCTCCCTGCTCGATCGCAGCACACGCGCTGGCCGCGGCCGAAGCCAGGAACGCGCGTGCGCTCTCGGCCGTGCCCCGTGCAGTGCGCCCAGCCGCGCACGGGCGCTCTCGGTGGTGGAGCGGTGGTGCCCCGGCGCCTCCCTTTCAGGATCCACGGTCCACGCGTGCCCACTATCAGCCGCGCGGCGAATCTAATCCCTCCACCTCGTAGTCTCGCACCACGGCAGAGGCAGCCAGCCGAGCTGACCGGCTCTACGCAGCGAAGCGAGGCGAGGCGGCAAGCCGGCAACCACTGAACCACGGCCACCGGCGTACGTGCGCGGCCGCGGCCCATGCCGCTTGTAAAGGACGGCGTCTCTGAATCGTGGCGTGGATGGCGGAGGGGGAGGCGGCCGGACATGCATGATGGCCGCGGCCCGGCGCGTGATGTGCTTTCTGCCTCATTGTCCGGCTCGATCATGCGGGGGTGTAGCACCGGGGGAAAGCGAAAGTCGACGTTGACGCCAAGGGTTCCACGTTTGTAGGCGAGGAAGGCTACACGTACGTGTGAACATTTTCCTTTTGTTTTAAAAACGAAGATATTTTCTTTCTTTCTTTTTGTGGAAGAAACAAAAACATTTTCGGTGGCGATATATATGTGCCATGAACATGATCCGAGACACGGCAGATCGGATATATGCTTTGCTTGCGCTAGTGGCGCAACAGAATTGGGTTCAGGGCTGTCCTGTCCAATTTACAACGAGAAAGTTCAAAAGGAGCAAGTGTCTACAGTGCCGTAGTTTGATGCCATCTGGTTCTTTATTTGAACCGGACGCCTCGCACGGTCTGGCGCTCACTCCACCTCCACTCCTCCACGCTCCAAGCTCACCATGCTCCCCATGCAGCAACCGCTCCTCGTTCTCCTCCTCTTCGTCTTCGCCGCCTTCACATTTGCCCTCGCCTCCGGCGCCGGCGCGGCGACCTACATTGTCTACCTGAACCCCGCGCTCAAGCCTTCCCCCTACGCGACGCACCTCCACTGGCATCACGCCCACCTCGACGCGCTCTCCCTGGACCCGTCGCGCCACCTCCTCTACTCGTACACCACGGCCGCGCCGTCCGCGTTCGCCGCCCGCCTCCTCCCGCGCCACGTCGCGGCGCTCCGCGCCAACCCCACCGTCGCGTCGGTCCACGAGGACGTGCTCCTCCCGCTCCACACCACGCGCTCCCCTTCGTTCCTCCGCCTCCCGCCGTACGACGCGCCCGAGGCGGACGGCGGGGGTCCCGACGTCATTATCGGGGTGCTCGACACCGGCGTCTGGCCCGAGAGCCCCAGCTTCGGGGACGCCGGCCTCGGTCCCGTGCCGGCGCGGTGGCGCGGGAGCTGCGAGACCAACGCCACCGACTTCCCCTCGTCGATGTGCAACTGCAAGCTCATCGGCGCCCGCGCCTTCTTCCGTGGCTACTCGTCGGGCGGCGGGAATGGTTCTCGCGTCAGCTCCGACCTCATGTCGCCGAGAGACCACGACGGGCACGGCACGCACACCGCGACCACGGCGGCCGGCGCCGTCGTGGCGAACGCCAGCCTGCTCGGGTACGCGCAGGGCACGGCGCGGGGCATGGCTCCCGGGGCGCGCGTCGCGGCGTACAAGGTGTGCTGGAGGCAGGGGTGCTTCAGCTCCGACATCCTGGCGGGCATGGAGAAGGCCATCGACGACGGCGTCGACGTGCTCTCTCTGTCGCTGGGCGGCGGCTCGTTCCCGCTCTCGCGCGACCCCATCGCGGTAGGCGCGCTCGCGGCCACCCGCCGCGGCATCGTCGTCTCGTGCTCCGCCGGGAACAGCGGGCCGTCGCCGTCGAGCCTGGTGAACACCGCCCCGTGGATAATCACGGTCGGCGCCGGGACGCTGGACCGGAACTTCCCGGCGTACGCCGTGCTCGGCAACGGCGAGACCCACGCCGGCATGTCGCTCTACTCCGGTGACGGGCTCGGCGACGACAAGTTCCCTCTGGTGTACAACAAGGGCATCCGCGCCGGCAGCAATGCGAGCAAGCTCTGCTTGGAGGGCACGCTGAACGCCGCGGAGGTGAAGGGCAAGGTGGTGCTATGCGATCGGGGCACCAGCTCGAGGGTGGAGAAGGGGCAGGTAGTGAAGCAGGCCGGCGGCGTGGGGATGGTGCTCGCGAACACCGCCCAGAGCGGCGAGGAGGTCGTGGCGGACAGCCACCTGCTCCCGGCGGTGGCCGTCGGCGCCAAGAGCGGCGACGCCATAAGGAGGTACGTGGAGTCGGACGCCAACGCGGAGGTGGCGCTAACCTTCGCCGGCACCGCGCTCGACGTGCGCCCGGCGCCGGTGGTGGCGGCGTTCAGCTCCCGTGGGCCGAACAGGGTCGTGCCGCAGCTGCTGAAGCCGGACGTGATCGGACCGGGTGTGAACATCCTGGCCGGGTGGACAGGGTCTCTAGGGCCGACCGGCCTGGTAGCCGACGAGCGGCGGTCGGAGTTTAACATTCTGTCAGGTGAGCGCGCGTGTTGCTTCGTCTCTACTACTGTCGGAACGAATCTATTGCTTTGCTCGTGCTCATAAATTATATTCTTTGCCTGGGCGTAGCTGTCTTTTATGAACGTTATTACTGCCGCCATCATTTTTTTTGTAGCATCTTGCCCTTTTCACCATGATACCGTTAGCTTTTGACTGCAGTTCGCGTGCACCAAACTTATGATACTACTCTCGACACGCGACAGACAGGCTTTTTTTGGCTGCGCGGCGTTCCATTCTGACGCGCGTTCGGCGATCGATGCAGGGACATCCATGTCGTGCCCGCACATCAGCGGGCTGGCGGCGTTCGTGAAGGCGGCGCACCCGGACTGGAGCCCCAGCGCCATCAAGTCCGCGCTCATGACCACCGCCTACACCGTCGACAACACCGGCTCGCCCCTCCTCGACGCGGCGAGCAACGCCACCGCCACGCCGTGGGCCTTCGGCGCCGGCCACGTCGACCCCGTCAGGGCGCTCTCCCCGGGCCTCGTCTACGACGCCTCCGTCGACGACTACGTCGCCTTCCTCTGCACCGTCGGCGTCTCGCCGCGGCAGATCCAGGCCGTCGCGGCGGCGGCGGGGCCCAACGTGACCTGCACGCGGAAGCTGTCCAGCCCCGGGGACCTCAACTACCCGTCCTTCTCCGTCGTGTTCGGCCGGCGGTCGTCGCGCAGCACGGTGAAGTACCGGCGCGAGCTGACCAACGTCGGCGACGCCGGGGCCACGTACACCGTCAAGGTCACCGGCCCTAGCGACATCAGCGTGACCGTCAAGCCGGCGAGGCTCCGGTTCAGGCGGCCTGGGGACAAGCTCAGGTACACCGTGACGTTTAGGTCCGCGAACGCCAGGGGGCCGACGGACCCGGCCGCGTTTGGGTGGCTGACGTGGAGCAGCGATGAGCACGAGGTGCGGAGCCCGATATCGTATACGTGGGGGATGTAGCGCTGATCGCCGTGCCGCCGGCACGAACGAAGTGATGATGGGACGTGTACCGGGGGGCAAATATTCTATCTTCAGGCGAAGCTAGCCGCTCGTCAATAATGAATTAACGACATGGATTTGCTTGGTATACAACTATTTCTCATCTTCGCACTTCACCAATGAGGAATTATGTACGGCTGTATTAATTCGTTGTATAACCTGTAGCCCCTTTAAAAAAGTACAGCACAAGGCATATTTAATTTTAATCTGGTATTCAAAGTTATTTCGACTGGATTTTTTTCTTGCAAAATAGTTACATCATCCTTAAATAAGTTAATTTATAGTTTTGAGTCAAACATTTTTTCTTAAAAAACCTCAGAAGAGATATGCTTCATTATGTTTAAGACAAGAAGAGGGTTAAGAACCTTTACAACTCATGACGCTGTTTGATTGCCTACAATCTTGCCCGTGAAATAGATAAAAAGACGACCACAAAACTATAAGCTAAAGTGGGGCAGTCAGGTAGGACAGCCCTTGAGCACCTGCCATGCTCCAAAGGTGGCGCTCCTCCCCGCAACAACCAAGTCCTGGCGTTACACCATCAAACACACATCTATTACGGTGATTTCAAAGTGTCCAGGACCCAAGAATTATCAGGAAATTTAGCCCTTTCTTCGTCTCGCCATGTATCACAACACTTGCCTCCTCCCGCCACTCAAAATTGCCTTGTACTTGTAGTTCTAGTCGGGATGGCAATGAATTCAAGCATCTAATACATCCTTACCTTAATAAAGAGTCATCTCTTAGTAACGAGGCTTGCAAGTAACCCACTTCTCATCCTTGCCACCGCATGGTTCCTGATGGGGCCTAAGATTAGAGCATCTCTAGCATATCTCCATTTTCCAATCCAACTACCGTATCGGAAGAGCTGATGAAAAGATTATACCTAGCAAAACCCCAATATGTTTTCCTTTTCCCAGTAATTATTCGAACAAACCAATAATTTATCCCAACTCTCGGCAAATAAAATAGGAGTTGGAGCTCTCCCAATAGGGTAATTGGACCGGGATGTGATTATTGGGAAACTGTAAAAGCAACTCCACCAATAACCATCAAACAAATATTATGACATTTTCATCAGCTAATTATTAGGACAAAAAGATTTATTGGGGGACCATCGGAGATGCTCCTACTCAAATCTTTACCCTAGATAAAGTATCAAGTCATCGTATCTGAAGCTCTCCTCATGGTAGGTGCATAGTGTAACACTTGTAATTTCATGGCATTTAAAAACTACTATATATTTGAAAAAGGTACAAATAAACGTTTGCATGTGCGATTTTGAGAAAATATCATTTTTCTTAGAAATCAAACATTTTGAAAACTTGTATGAAAACAACCAAATTCATTTTTTTTGTGTTCATGATTTTTCTGAATTTTGATGGCACCAAAATCCTTCTTCCAAATTTGAATTCCATTTGAATTTGGTTTTGGAATCATATTTAAAAATAATAAAACCTACTTTCCTTGCCTAACCGGGCCCAAACCTCTTCATACAACAGCAGATCGCTCGCTCCTCCTTTTTCTCTCGTTCTTATCCTCCCCGGCCAATAGTAAATTGTAATATCCTTTATTTTTCTTGACTTTGTGGAGACCTCTGGCTCTAGTAGGCTGTCGACCAACGGCAACCCGAGCATATCCCTCTCCGTTTGTGTCTCTCGTCTCGCCATGCGGCCATCATCATGTCGCTAACAACTTTCAATGTAGTTACACACCATATCATCATATACAGTAGATACCATACGCCAAACACGACACATAATACCAAAAATAAAACAAGAAATTAACGGCTACTAGGCATCCTTGTCAATGCACGGGCTGCGCTGTACGTCAAGCTCCCGCATACAACCGTGCCACCAGTTTGGGCTCGACAATGACCTCGAGCGGGACCTTGCGTGGAAGTGTGAGGGGAATTAGTATACCACCGGTACCGGCCCGGGCCGGTAGGTTTTTGGCCATCCATTTGCTTCCTCGAGATTCGATATGTGGACCCTTATGATTCAACTTGTATTGTATTTAAATCAGACGGCCCCGCTTCTTGCCTAGACTTCTGCCTCGCACAGTCGCACTACCGGCGGAGAGGGAAGTTTTACCACTGCTCCAGGCACGGTCCATACTCCAACCTGGTCCCATTAGACAGAACAATCTTCTACCGCAGCATATTGTATTGCCGAGCAGGCAATAGGCCACTCATTTTTTTTGTCATATTCAAATTTCATATAGTTGAGTATATTCACATACAGCAGTTTGTTCTTTCCTAATGTTTTAAGTAATCAAATATCTAGAATCCCATGCTTCATTTTTGTTAGAACTTTATATTTAATATTTTCCTGGCTCTGAAGGGTTAGAGTTGAGTAAAAATCTCTAGTCTCAGTTAGAGTTGATTACGGATATTCTTTTAAACCAAGTTAAAATACATGTTTCTATGATTTTGTAAGAACGTCTGATTAGTGTGTGACCATGCGATCCAAACATGCATCCTTTCCCTGCCGGTCCCTCTTCCATGCGCCGTCCTTGAAGGAACCTGATAGTGCTGGCACAAACCGATAGACCAGCCTTAGCACATAGATTAATAAGGCATTATATGAACCAAGATGGTGTCACCTACATCTTATTTGTTCCATTTTTCAAACAAGACTGTACAAAATACCATCTGTACATATAAAAACTGAAAATCATGAACTCGATAGAGAGAAGAGCATACAATGTTATCCACAGATTATATCTGAACTGTTTCTACCTACACTATTAATAGGTGCACACTGTAATATGTACAGAAGGTTATGCAGCGGCCACCCATCAGGTGCATCCTTTGGTCCCCTTTAGTCTTAGCGGCCACCCATCAGGTACATCCTTTGGTTACCTTTTCCTGCCAATAAAAAAGCAGTGCACTTCGGTGCACATATGTTTTCAGCTGGGCTTAATATTCTAAACTAGTCTGTACAATGCAGTCCTGAATGTACCATACTAATCATATTATCAGTTTGGGTGGAATCAGTAGTTTCGGAGTATCATATGTTTTTAGGCACTAGTATAAACCAGCAAAAATACAATGTATATTAGTTGGTTTATCACTGAACTTTGTTCTAAAAAAACATTCCGCATAAACAAATATTTAGATATTAATAAAACCTAGCACATATCTTTGCAGTCACTGGTATACACCGTCCAAAGGCCATAATTTCATTCGGTTAATCACTGAACTTGTTTCTAACCACAAATACAGTTCTACATGATCAATTAAATGGCCCTATCCATATGTTTTCATCTGATATGCTCTCAGGCGATAGTATACACTGTCAAAAGGCCATGATTTCATTTGATTGACAACTAAACTTAGTTCTGAACACAAAGATTTCTGCATGATCAATTATTTGAGAGAAATATGTTGGAAGCTGAGCATACCATTTTGGCCATGGTTGTGATTCAGCTCCATAATCCAGTGGTGAAGAATCTCCACGTTCATCCTCAGTAACGCCACCTTGCACTGCATCTGGTTCAGTGCAATTATCACTTCCAATATCTCCTACGATCCCAATATCACCACCATGATTTGTGCTAGGATACAAATCATAAATGTTTCAATTTTAGCAAAAGCATCAAAATGTGGTGGACAATAGCAAGGGGATGAAACTGAATATTACCAATCTGTTGAAGATGAAACTGGTTGTCCTTCCATATTAATCAAGTGCAATGGTCATTTGCTTTACTAGAAATCCCCACTGTATTGCCAACGCTTGGATCTTCTAACTAGTTGACACATTCATGGTGAAGCACTCCATTGTTTGCTTGAATGAACATGTCTTGGAAGCTCAATGTTGAAGGAACTCCTTGTTAACACAAACACACAATTAAACTTAGGAAAGTCACCAGCCAAAAATCCTCCGTAACAAACGAAACTGATTTAATCTACAGAAATATAAGCATTGCGAACCAGTTTTGGAAGTTAAAAAAAAAGAAGGAACCAGAAATCCTCCGCAACAAACAAAACTGTTGCTCCCTAATTAATCTACAGAAGTATAAACATCAACCAGTTCTGGAAGTTGAAGAAAAGAAGGAACCATGAAAGGGTAGCAGCTAGGAGTTGTTGCCTTGTCCATCATGTTTGCACCCCATGTGTGATTCTACGAACTACAAAGGCACCAACAATTTCAAAGATAAGAGACCAAGAACAGTAGATCTGCAACAGGATTCTTAGACATGTTGAGCAGCAGTACCATTACCATTGATAGTATTACTAGAATGGTAATAGTCATAACGTTATCAATACCATGGTGCTGTCCTCATAGCACGTGAACATGACTACTTTGATGAGAGGATTCCTATTGCAGACTGTTATGTAATTATGGCCCCTTTCGGATCTTATAAACTTCATTCACTAGCTGACATGTTCCAAATCATTGTTTGAAAGATCTCCTGGCTAACATCATACAGCAAAAAAAAAACTGTCACTACGCTAGAAAATTGATAACAAAAACAATCTATATCGTAACAAATGGTATAGTAAATTGAAGTAGTTTCATAGAACATGTATATTGTAAGAAACTTGGAATGAAACAAAACCAACATGAAACCATATGCTCAGATTTGGCGCAAAAATATATACCAATAGTCTGCAATCTGTTTTTTTACCATAGAAAATCCATGAACCATCTTAGTGCCATCACAACTCTCTTCTGAAAAAAGATAAAAGGTACAGAAATGAACCAACTTAGATGTACTGGTACTATGGGCAAAATAACAACTGAAAGGTAAGATTCACTTAACAAAAATATTTGAATCAGTAATTTTCTCGCTCTAGTTTAAAATAAATCTGTAGCTATCAGAATTTCAGTACCAACTTTTCATTGTCAGCCCCAAATATGCTTAACCTTACATACACTTGAGAAGTATTACTGCTTCTTCATGTTCACAATGAATATATGTATTTATGTAGTTCTGATGTGGTTGAGCGCCTTTTTGACATGCCTTTCCTTAAACAGCTTGAAAATAGGAAAAAGTCCATTTTTGACCATCCACCTCTTGCCTCAGTTTAGTTTTGACATCGAACTTCAAAACCGTATGTCTTTGAAAATAAAGCTATCATCGATTATACTACAAGCATACACTCAAGTGTGGTGTCTAGTATCAGAATATTTTATTCATAACCCACAAGGGTCAACCAACTTGTTTCTTACATAGGATACCAAGTAGTAATGCACCATATACAGGGAAAATGAGCTTATACTCCACAAGAAAACAAAGCTGATACTCCTTTACTCGAATCACAACTTATCGAAGTTCAAATATTCAGACGAGAGAATCATGCACCATGTGTATTAGTGGAGTGGTAGTCGAAAAACAAAGGTACCATGAAAAGATAGCCCTAATAACTAATCAAAAAAGGGGGCACAACAACATTTATCATTTGGAATGACAATGAATCACAAATTGCCCCAATGTACTGGCTGGTCACGGACAACTAGTAACCATACATCTACATTTATCAAGTTCAGTGACAGTATTGGGATCCTTTACTAACCAGATTCGGCCATCCAATGGCCAAACTTCATAGGTTTGTTGTTCCCATATTTGGGTATGAGGCAGAGGGGACAACGACTCAATGAGAGCAAGAACCAAAATCACAGCAACTCGAATTACAATTGAATCAAGAACCAATGACTCGGAAGAAAACCGAGAAGTCAATGGGAAAGAAAAAAAACTCACTGGGGGGAAGGGAGAGACCGAATCCAGTCATGGTGCGGCAAGGTAAGGCTTGATGTGGCCACAGTGTCGCCATGATTGGCACCGCCGCAACCCAAATCGGACCAGAAGATCTAGAACCTTCTTATCCTGAATCGGGTGACTCCATAGGCGAACTTCACGGATTTGCAATCGCTGCATTCGCGGAATGGTTGGGTGACGCTGACCTTGAGATGGTTGTTGGTAGCGTCGGCGTTGGAGACTAGCTGCCAGTACCATCTTGCTCCTGTCCATGGAGGATTTAGAAAGGTGAGCTCCCTGCTCCCATCCATGGTCGTCGATAGAAGAAGAGAATTTGGGGGTGGTGGAATTCCACCACTGTACTAGTTTTGCCTCACGTAGTGCCTGGTTTAAAGTCTGAAACATTTGACAAGGCAACGCCCAGGCATCATGTGGGTCCCTCTAATAAAGTTGTGGGACCAACTTTACTTCTACCCATCTAGTGGCACGACTTTTGCAGCAGCATCGACGGTGGAAAAGTTACCGGCCCCCGCCGGCACCTCCGGGAAATCCACGCTCGTGTGTGAGCTGGTAGGACTCCATGCACAGGTCCTCCTTGGCCACCCCATCCGGGAGCCTCCACGCGAAGCTGTGCAGCAGGTTGGCGAGGGTCAACGTGATCACCTTCAGCCCGAGGCTGTACGCGGGGCACATCCGCCGGCCTGACCCGAACGGCAGCACGTTGAAGTCTGCTCCACCCCCGCGTCGGCCTTGCTCCCGGAGAACCGCTCCGGCCTGAACTCCTCGGCCGCGTCCCACAGGGCAAGGTCACGGCTGATGGCCCAAGCGTTCACGAGCACAGTGGCCCCGGCGGGGATGTCGTAGCCGTCCACCGACGCGTCCTCGCGGGCCAGGCGCGGCACCAGCATCGGCGCCGCCGGGTGCACGCGCAGGGTCTCCTTGATGATGGAGTCGATGAACGGGAGGTGAGGGAGATCGCTCTCGCTGACCAGGCGGTCGTTGCTGACGGTACGGTCCAGCTCCATGGTTGCCTTGGCTAGGAGCTCGGGGTTCTTGAGGAGCTCCGAGACAGCCCACTCGATGGTCATCCAGGAGGTATCCGTGCCTCCGATGAGCAGATCCTGACGATTAGACAAGCATTATTGTTCCTGTGTTTGAGAAATTTATGCATTCTACTAGAGAGAGTTTAATTTTCTTATTTCTAAGAGAGGCCACATGATCTAAAGTGCTGAGTTGACGAATGAAAGCAACCCCTACATCGATACATATATAGTGCTATATATCTTGTTCTCCTCAAAAGTAACTATAATCAAGTGGAAGGAAATTATGGGCTCACCTGTGTGAGGGCCTTAACGTTGTCCCTACTGTGCTGCACCTCAAGGTTAGGGTCATCGGCCAGCTGCAGTAGCACGTCCACCATATCCCTTGCCACGAACCTGTCACCCTCGAGCTGCCGCCGCTCGTTGTGCTCGTCAAGGACGCGCTCTAGAAACCGGTCTAACCGTTTGCCCAGCGTCTTCATCCTCCTAACGTACCCCTGCAGGTCAAACCAGTCCAGCCACGGCACATAATCACCGATATTAAACGCGCTATTAAGCGCGAAGAACTCATCAACAAGCTCCGTGAACTCGGCGGGCGTCGCCGCCGGCGGCGCGCCCCCCTCCGCGGCGTCCTCCGTCTCCACGTACTTCTTCCCCAGAACCATGCGCGAGATCACGCCGAGCACCTCCATCTGCAGGTAGTCCCTGAGCCGCACCACGCGCCCGGATCCAGACGCCCCCCGAAGGTCTCGCAGCAGCGCACGCACCTCCTCGTGGCGGATGTACCCGAGCGACTCGACCCGCCACTACAAGAATAACTCACATCCGCACCCCTCATATGCCTCGGTACACTCAAGATCCGGTGCTAATGTGACGTTAGCACCGGGTGCGAAATTAGGGTGCCCCCGGAAACACTTTAGCACCGGTTGCTAACATCAACCGGTGCTAAAGGGTGACATTTAGCACCGGTTGGTGTTAGCAACCGGTGCTAAAGGCCCTCACACTTTAGCACCGGGTCGTAACACCACCCGGTGCTAAAGGGCTACCCTTTAGCACCGGGTCGTGTTACGACCCGGTGCTAAAGGGGGTGTCATATGCTACTACAAAAGAAAAGCATCTTTTATCTCATCACATGTGTAGCGTAGGTGAGATGGTTAGGTGGGTACACGTGAGCCAAGAGGTCCTGAGTTCAAATCCCCGCAGCAACACACACATATTTTTTTGGCGAATAGGCACCCTTTAGCACCGGTTATTTCACCCGGTGCTAAAGGGGCACCCCTTCGCCTGGCGCTGAAGAGCTCGGCGGTGAAGATCCTGCGAGCCTGGCGCAGGTACGCGCCGTAGGGCGCCCACATGATGTCGGAGTAGTTGTACGTTGTGTGCCTGCCGACGGCGAACCTCGGGCGGTCGGAGAACGCCGCGTCGTGGGTCCTGAGGAAGAACCTGGCCATCTCCGCAGACGAGCCGGCGACGACGGGCATGGACCCGAACCAGAGCTGCATGAGCGGGCCGTAGCGCTTGGAGAGGTCGCGGATGGAGTGGTGCGGCAGCTCGCCCAGCAGGTTGAGGTTGCCGATGATCGGCCATGGCTTGGGGCCCGGCGGGAGGTTGTAGGTGCGGCGGCGGCGGCGGCCGTGGGAAGGGATGGTTTTGAGGTAGAGGACGGTGATAAGAACGATGGCTACGAGCACAGCCCATGGTAATAATAGCTCCATTGAGGATGTTTATTACGCTTGCTTAAAGCGCGGGGTCTACGAGAGGGGCTATAGGTAAAATCTTTGGTGCTTCTGGAGAGAAAAGATCGATCTGGTACGGTGGGTTCGGGTGCAGGGCCGGCGGCTACCAGCGCCTCACAAGTGAAAGATCTCACGGCTGAACTTCAGATTCAAGTTGCATGACGAATATATATGTGGTGGTTGAGCATCCGTTTTACAGGCATGCTGTGGATAGATGCGGGAGATCGACATCTTCACAATCTGCTAAAATGATCTCTTTGTAGAATAGCGACGGCTTTGTATACTAGCTATCTATCTTATTTTCGTAGTTGCGTGGTAGAGGTGATGATTGCATCGGACTTTCGTCTTAATGGAATGGATGACATTATGTATATTTTTCTGCAAGTTATGACTTTATGAGGGAAAAAATTACGAGCACAGCGCCAACAGTGTTCTTGTTTTGACCGCTAGCACGGGAGGCGAGGCACATACTATTTTATGTTTATATTTTTTTCTCTCTTCTTTCTTCTCTTTCATTTTCTTTTTTTCACACTCTTTCTACCCATTTGCTCCTAGGTGCTACAAATAATTTTTTTATAGATCATACTTCTGAATATTTAACATATGTCTTTATATTTTGTTATAGAAACTCGTGTGGGCTTAGGGAAGGAGAGAGGAGGCTGTGGTTGTAGAACGAGACAACAATAGGGAAAGGTTAGACTGTCCACTGTGTGGTAAATAAAAAAGGATCCCACTATAGATAGGCATGGACCCTAAACACTCCTAACAAGAAATATTCTCTTGGTAGGACGTATGTTTATACAATAAGAAATATTTTTTTCGTAATCATGCCTTAGCACGTTTTCATTCTAAGAGGAAGAGAATCGAAACAACATAACTACGAGAGAATCCTTGTAGTGCAGAATTACAAAGCCCTCCGCTCTTCCACCGTCATGCCATCCCCCCGCGGGTTTTACTGGCAAACCCTAAACCTCCCACCGAGTTAAAGAAAAAACAAACACTACTACAAAAGAAGAAGAAGACTAAGCTTCTAGCTCATACACCAACCACGCCTCAAAGCTACCTACGCCCAAACAAACCAAACTACCACAAGTGAAGCAGGTCCCAAGACTTCCAAAACGACGCCCCCAAGAGGAACCGGCGTCCCGCCGTCGTCGCTCCTCCGAAGGACCGGAGAAGGTTTTCACCAAGAAGCCAAAGACCAAGCGGGAAGCATCCCAACAAAACGCCTCCAAGGAGGACAACGACACCCGAAGACGCCGCCGTTGTTGACACCGACACCAAGCCGGGAAGGCTTTCGCCCGACACTTCGCCTCAATGCCGACCCGACGATGAAGGAAAGAGATGGACCGCAACACCGGCCGCGACCATCAGGAGCGCGAGGGGCGAGCACTTAGGCTCCCCTCAACGAAACTGCCGACCAACAGCACGAGAGTCACAGCACCCTTCCCTGCACGCAGGATGACACACCGACTGGAAGAGCCCAAATCTTCACCAGGGGACGCCGAAGGATGAAAATAGCCCGCAGCAGCCGCCAACCACCACCACCGACACCGCACTACGACGAACCTCCGCTGCACTTAGGCCACGAAAAAGGTCTGCCCATGAGCGCGGGGTCGGCCGGGTTCGCCAACCGCTACATGCCACCGCCAAACTCGCATTGGGAACGGCCATAGGAGCCCAAACCCCTCCCCGGCACTTAGTCCGAGCAGGGTTGACTTCGAGGACCGACGCCCATCAGCTCCACCGCCCCTGTCGCAGATCCGAGAAGCCCTCCCACCACCTTCTCCACCCGTAGGACTTGCCGCCAGGCGCCCACGGAGTGGCCCTCGCCGCCGCCACCGGACGCCGGCCGGGCGCCTCGCAGGCCCGCGCGCTAGGAGGCCTTGCGCCGGCTCGTACCTCGACCAGGCAGCCGGACGCCGCCGGATCCGGCCCGCATGGCCCAAGTTGGGGAAGCGCCCCCGCCCCCATCCGGTGGCAGATCCGCTCACAGAGAGGCCGGATCCGGGACAGGAGGGGGCAGATCCGACCACTAGCACCGGCGCCGGAGCCGCCTCCCTCGGCGACGGTCCCTCGGCGACGGCGCCCGCGCCCGCCAGAGACGAGAGGAGGGGGGAGGAGATGCCTCGCCGCCGCCGTCCTTGCCGGGCACGCGGACATCCGGCGTCCTGCTCGGGCGGTGGCACGGCGGCGGGGGGCGGCGGAGGCGAAAGCGGAAGCGGAAGGCCGGCGGCCGCCCGAGCCGCTCTCGCGGGAGCGATGCAGGTTTTACGTGGCAAACAAGCCTGACAAAGAAGATGGGTTTGATTTTGACTGACCCTTCTCTAGTGGATCGAGTCCCCGCGTAAGTCTAGAGCAAATAAAATATCTTTTTTCTCTCTCCCAACAAAAGAACTCCCGCGACACTCCCACGACTAGAAAACATCCGTTCCCTGTACATAAACATTGTTTAATAAGTATGCATCCGCGTTTGGGTTCGATTTTTGTGTTAGAGCAAGGTCCAGTTAATTGGGCTCCAGTGGGGAGGCACCGATTTCTCGCTCCACGGCTCAGCGTAGGATTCGGTTTTACCTCGTCTGAAGAAGGCCTTATTCAGTCATGAATTACATATGTACCATTCAACTCTACAGTCTACCGACGTGACAATAGTTTATAAAAGCTTTGCGTAAACATAAACACCGACAAGAATAATAACATCTGCAGACACAACCGAATGCAAACAGATACAAGTACCTACGGACATTTATTTTAAGCACCCATATACAGTCGTTGATTCTCCAGCCTAGGCTCGACGACAGCCTTAAGTGGGTTCTTGCGCGGTGTTGCGATAAGGAAGACCTCCTCCATGCTCAGCTCTTCCACCGTCATGCCATCCGGCAGCCTCCACGCGAAGCCATGAAGAAGGTTGGCAATGCCCATCAGGGTCACCTTCATCCCAAGGCTTAGCCCAGGGCACATCCGCCGGCCAGACCCGAACGGCAGCAGCTCGAAGTCATGTCCCTTCACATCGATCTTGCTCCCAATGAATCGCTCCGGACGGAAATCCTCAGGTGTGTCCCAGAGCGTTGGATCACGGCCAATGGACCATACGTTGATGAACACAATCGTGCCGGCGGGGATGTCGTAGCCATCCACGCAGGCATCCTCACGAGCTACGTGGGGCACCAGCGTTGGTGCGACAGGGTGCAAGCGCAAGGTTTCCTTGAGGATAGCCTCAATGTAGGGAAGGTTGGTCAGGTCCCTCTCCGTGACAAGGCGTTCACGGCCAACCACCCGGTCCAGCTCCTCGGTGGCCTTGCCTAACAACTTGGGGTTCTTGATGAGCTCTGAGATAGCCCACTCGGTGGTCACGGCGCTAGTATCTGTTCCTCCGAGGATTATATCCTGCGCCATAATAATGTAGCGCAATAATATTGCCGAGTTTTGATAATTGAACAGGCATTTTATCATGTGTAATTTAATTATCTTCCAAATCACAAGGTAAAAATTTGATCGTTGATTGATTGGAATCTACTAGTACTAATAATAACGTAACGTGAGATGGAAACTATGGTACCCACCTGTGTGAGAGCCTTAACATTGTCCCTGCTGAGCTGAACCTCAAGGTCAGGGTCATCCGCCAGCTGCAGCAGCACGTCCACCAGGTCTGTTGCAACGAAACTAGCCCCCTCGAGCCGCCGCCGCTGGTTGTGCTCGTCCAGAATATGGTCGAGAAACCGATCAAGCATCCTGCTCGTCCTCTTCATCCTCCGAGTGTACCCCTGCAGGTCCAGCCAATCCAGCCAGGGTATGAAATCACCGACGTTCACAGCACCATTCAGCACGAAGAACTCATCGACCATCTCCCGGAACCGAGCCGGCGTCATCACCGCCGGCGAGCCCCCCTCTGCTGTGTCCGCCGCCTCCTCCTGGATGTACTTCTTGCCGAGGACCATACGCGAGATCACGCCGAGCGTCATCGTCTGCAGGTAGTCCCTGAGCCGCACGGCGCGCCCGGACGCCTCGCGCAGGCCGCGCAGCATGCCCCGCACCTCCTCGTCTCGGATGTACCCGAAGGACTCGAGCCGCTTGGCGCTGAAGAGCTCGGTGGCGCAGATCCGGCGCACCTGGCGGAGGTACGGCCCGTACTGGGACCACAGGATGTCGGAGGCGCCGTACGAGCCGTGCCTGGCGATGGCGAACCTGGGGCGGTCTGCGAACGCCGCGTCCTTGGTCTTGAGGAAGAACCTGGCCATCTCGGCGGACGCGCCGACGACGACGGGCAAGGACCCGAGCCGGAGCTGCATGAGCGGGCCGTACCGCTTGGAGAGCTCATGGATGGAGCGGTGCGGCAGCTTACCTATGAGGTTGAGGTTTCCGATGACTGGCCATGGCTTGGGGCCCGGCGGGAGGTTGTAGGTGCGGCGCCTGCGGGAAACAACAATGGCTTTGAGGAAGAGCGCGGTGATGAGCACGGCGGGGAGGAACGCAGCCCATGCTGGGAGCGCCATGAATATGTGTTGGATACTCAGGCGAGGGGGTTTGTTTGAGTGAAGGCTTTGAGCTTAATTTAGAAGGAAGTAGGCGAACTTGCAGTGAAAAGGTATTGCCGACGTTGCCGCGCCGATCTCCATCGCCGGGCCCGCGCGCTGATGTCGCCGGCGGGCGGCGGGTAGCGGAGGACACATGGTCGTCGGCACTGCTGGACTGGACCTGCAACATGATGCGCGTTTGCATGCGCGCGGCTGGGTCCAGATCCGCATGCAACACGAGCGGAACAGAGACAGCATGCGCATGTTGCATGTAGCATCGACGTGCATGTAGGGGCGCGCGGGCCCTCGATCAACAGGATACACTCTGCCCCTTTCTCGAAAACTACCTTTTTCCTAAGCATACACGTTCGATTTTCTTTCTTTCTTTTTCATTTTTGCTAACCAGGGGTTGGCTGGCATTCCCCTCGTTTAAAATGAAGCCAAGGAACGGGCACGTTTGGATGTCTTGCTACTTTGCTAGTTATCGTGTTGCTTTGCTGATCGAGCAAGGAGATCGAACAAGTTTGGTGTTTGGATGTGAAGCAAGATTACCTAGGGGCTTGTGCTAGCCTTTCTTTTGGGAGAGAGCTAAATTGGCTCTCCTGAGCTGGCAACTTTCTTGTTGCTTGTACTGGCTTGATGAAGCTAGGCAAGGCAAGCTTGCTCACAGAACCAAACGACCCCGAAATATCTCGTGCTCGAGCTTTTTTTTTCCTTTAGATAATTATGTCTCACTCACGCAGGAGATTAATTACTTAGCGTTGTCAGCTCGTTGCACTGCAGATCATAACCTGGTTGCCGATGACTGGCCACGGTTTGGGGCCCGGCGGGAGGTTGTAGTTGTAGGTGCGGCATTTGCGGGAAACTATTGCTTTGAGGAACAGGGCGGTGATGAGCACGACGGGGAGCAACGCGCAGCCCATGTTGGGACCGCCATGAATTTGTGTGTACGCTTGGCTCGTGAGTGCAAACGTAACGTAACACATACGCTAGCTGTCGGCTGTCCTTTTACGCCATATATATGCGTGGATATTATGCGTTTTCCTTCATCTGATTGGACCATTATTAGGTATTTATTAAGTCTATCCCTTAGCGTCAGCTGCTAAGACGCAGCCAAGCAAGTCCGCATCAACGTGGTGCCACGAGCTAGTTTATTTTTCTTACTCGAGCAGTTGCTGTTTCGTATACAGATTAAAAATGCAATTGCTTATGAACTTATTAGCAAAATATCTAAAAGTGAAGTTAGTTGTTTGCTCATATCGATACTGCCAAAATGTCAGTGCAAATAGCACGGGTAGGTTTGTTGTTTTATCATTTTAGAACTTTTTACCTAAAACATCTTAAACTAACAATCCATCAATAAAAAACTTATAGATTTTCATGATGAATTTCTAAAAATAGTTGCATTTGCCTTTTCATGATCTTCACATCTGACCAATCATTATTAATGTCGCTCAGTTTTGACAAATGCTGAAATTACGAGCAAAACACAAAGAACGGAGGTTACGCTTTACTTTTATTCTTACTTCTACAAATCCCTCCACCCATCACTAGTGTCCGTCCACCCCATCCCTATTGTCCCTTACTTTATTTCCATATAAAAAATAGAGTCTAATAAAATAGATAGATATACATTAATACATAATTTTTTAGTAAAAATGCTAAACATCTCGATATGTACTTAGATTTTCGTACATACTAGGAAGAAAAATATGTAAACAAATTACTCATATGAAATATAATTCATAATAACTAAATTTGGTTCAAAAATGGAAAATTGAATCTATATCGAATGAATATGGGCAAAGGTATAAGAAACACAAGGTATCACATAAGTAATGTAAAAATATTCTCAATTTTTTATGTTTTGCTCTTAATTTCATAGTTTGTCCAAAATGATAGATACAAATAATGGCCGATTCAACAAAGAGAACATAGAAGTGTCATCATGAAAAGGTGTATCCAACTATGCAACAAAGACAACTGTGTGACGGGTTTAGCTGAGCTGATGATAGGGGGGTTGTGGACTTGTGAGATTAAAAGGTGACGAGTAGCCGAGTAGGTAGTGGCTTGTGTTGTACGGACTACGGAGCACTGCCTGCATGGTTGGCTAGTTTATTTAGTCATTGTGTCGTAATTGTCCTTCAAAACATTTAAGCACTTGAAGCTTGGTTGGAAACTTCAAAGAATAATGTTGCATTTCGACTGTATATTAGCTTCATGCTGATTATTCCCAATCAAGTCTGCGTCAGTGTAGTTCCACGAGATAGTTACTTTAATCGGCATAAAATTGTAACATACTCCATACTCTACTCCCTAGCTCCGTCCACCATGTAAGTTTATAGAAAAATGCACCAACATCTCATTACTTCCGTTATTAAATATACTTTGGTAGTATAATTTATTTTCTACCATTAGATGTTGGTATATATTTCTTAGTGAGAAATTTGAATTTGGACAAAACTAAAACTGCTAACATTATTTCAGAAAATAGGGAATATATATACATTATAAAGTAACAATGCAAAGTACACATGAACTTTAGAGAGCTTAAATACCCAATTTCGATTAGAGGACGAGTTTTATCTACAAGCGCATATAGCTAGACCCACCATTATTAGTATACCATTTTGGGTACGAACACATACTCGTTTATTAGTCCTAAAGATACTCGAAAGCGAATGCATGAAAAAAATTCAGAACTAACCCTATTTTCCTTTGAAATAATTATGATCATACCATTATACTATATAAAAATGAGTATGTTCTTATACTTAATGTATGCTTACGTACTCAACCTATATACCTCATAGATAATCTAGTACCATCACATACTACATGTACATACTTTTCGTTAGGTCAGATACATCTTCTATCATGTGATACGCAGATTAAGGTGTTTACATGCCCATGTAGATAGGATTTTTTTTCCTTCGATTATATATCTTTCACTCCTTGTATGGACTCATTCATTGGTTGCCTTCATCTTATATTTTCGAAACACATATCTCACTGCTTACTGCCAACAAGCGCCGTTTACCACCAAGAAAACGAGTAAAAGACTTGATCTGGTAGGTAGCAGGTTAACATAATGAACCGGGACAACACTCATTTAGCGAGTTAGTTCATCTAACTGAATGATTTCTTTTTATTAGGTTATACATTCATGTCTACATCGGTGTAGTTCCACGTGATAACTATTTTAATTGTATATAGTTGCTACTATAGGTATCCTTAGAAAGTGACCATGGAAAGTTTATATGAGCTTTCCGACAAAATGCTGAAAATTTTGTTACACACACAAATGTAAAACATAGATACGTACTTAGTTACTTTTGAGTATTATAAAAGATTTGTCATAGTAATTGATCAACAAAAGAAGGATTCAGTATCTCTTTCAAGACTTAGAAATTGCCAGTTAATCATAGAAAAATATTCTAACATAAAACATGACTGCAAAATAAAAGAAATTCAAATGGCCATAAGTTAGACATTAAGATAGACATAAGTTTTTTGAAGGAAAAACAAGTTGTGTATAAAAGAGAAAAGTGGGCCGTATTCGCAGCTAACTCGGCAAGTTGGGCCTTATGAACAACTCCTGTCTCCTGCATCAGTTTTTTTTTTTGAGTAAAGTCTCCTGCATCAGTTGATCAATCAGTGTACAGGTGGGCCGGAAGCTTGGGCTCGACGACGGCCTGGAGCGGGAACTTTCGCGGCGTGGACAGCCCGAAGACCTCCTACATGCTCAGCTCCTCCTTGGCCATGCCGTCCGGGAGCCTCCACGCGAAGCCGTGCAGCAGGTTGGCGAGGGTCAGCTGGATGACCTTGAGGCCGAGGCTGTACCCGGGGCACATCCGCCGGCCGGACCCGAACGGCAGCAGCTCGAAATATATCCTGCCCCTTCACGTCCATCTTGCTCCCGACGAACCGCCGCGGCCGGAACTCCTCGGGCGCGTCCCACACGGCCGGGTCGCGGCTGATGGCCCACGCGTTGACGAGCACGTGCGTGCCCGCGGGGATGTCGTGGCCGCATCTTCTCCTTCACGATGGCGTCCACGTAGGGGAGCTGCGCCATGTCCTTCTCCGTGACCCAGCGCCCGCGGCCGATGACGCCGTCCAGCTCCTCCTCGGTGGCCGTTGCGAAGACCTCGGGGTTCTTCAGGAGCTCTGACATGGCCCACTCGACGATCACCGCGGCGCTCTCGGTGCCCCCGGCCCGTGAGCGGCACGATCCGCCCGGCCGTCGCGTGCAGGCCGCGCAACAGCGCGAGGAGCTCCTCCCGGCGGACGTGCTCGGAGGACTCAAGCCGCCGCGCACGCGCCGATCGTCGGCGCAAATCTTGCGCGCCTGCCGCCAGTAGGCGCCGTAGGGGCTCCACGCGATGTTGGAGTCGTAGTTGTAGGTGGTGTACTTGCCCGCCGCCATCTTGGGCTGGTCGATGAACGCCGAGTCGTGGGTCTTGAGGAAGAACTTGGCCATGTCGACGGACGACGCGACGACGACGGGGAAGGAGCCGAACTGCACGCGCATCAGCGGGCCGTGCAGCTTCGACAGCGCGTCGAGGGAGCGGTGCGGGAGCGCGCCGAGGAGGTTGAAGTTGCCGATGACCGGCCACGGCTTGGGGCCCGGGAGACTGCTCAACGGCCGGCGCCGCCTGCGTCCGGAGACGGCGCGGAGGAGCAGGACCGTGGCGAGCGCCACGGCGACGACGGATGCCCGTGCTGGCAGGTCCATTTTGAGAGGATGTTGTGATGATCAGAGGTGATCGTCGGAGGGGTACTGCCTGCCGTACCGTGCGTCAACTGTGCTCATGGAGACATGGAGTCATGGATGAGACGACTTCGTCTGGATGGTTTCCAACCATCGAACAGTGTTTTTCTCTCGGCAGAAATCAGCACCAGCTACCAGCCACCAACCAGCCAGCAGTGTTTTTCTCTCAGCAAAAACCAGCGCTAGCCACCAGCCAAACGAACAGGGCGTTTGCATAGCTGGATTGGAGTTTGTAGTGTGGCAGTGCTTGACGACTTCAGCTGACACGAATAGTTAACGGTAATAATGCAGAGTTGACTTGGATTCAGATTAGTGAATTGAGAGTCGACGATATATCTAGGCTGTGTTTCTTTCCAACGCGGAAAAAAAATTTCAAAGAGAATCTTGCATGCCTGGAGTATTAAATAAAGTCTATTTATAAAACAAATTTAGGGATGAGTCTAACTTTGCGCGACGAATCTAATGAGCCTAATTAATCTATGTTTTGCTACAGTAATGTTACAGTAACCATCCTCTAATCGAGCGGTCAAATGCCTCATTAGATAGGTCTCGCGAAATAGTTCAATGTTGTGAAGATAATTTTATAAACTGACTTTATTTAATACCCTTAATTATTGATCAAAGGGGTGGAAATATTTTTCCACCCCAAAAGAAACACGGCCCTAATGCAACACCATTCTGAGTGGACAGACCCAGCTTGTCCGGAGCTGCCACTGGGCACTGGCAACCCTTGACCTTTTTTTTGCTACAGCTCGGGCCCATTTTTAAAAGATGCAAGTCTTTGTTTTAAGTTGCAGTCATTGTCTTAGTCTCTCCTGGATGAAGGGTGTAGTTGGATGTGGATGGTATTCTGGACAACAAAATTTTGTTTAAGGTTTTAGCCATCCTTTTTTAACGGACTGCAAACTGATCTAAGATGGTAAGATTTTTTATGATATAGAGCCTGTCCACCGATGTCTAGCATTTTTGGAGTAGTATTACAATATCAAAGGAGATTCGACATATGTGGGGGCCATTCTTGAACAAACGCGTTTTGTAACTTCTTCTGGGTGATGAATAAAACGATTATCAAAGAAGACCGGGCATCTTCTCAAAATAAAAAAGATTGGGCATTGACTGGCCCAAAACCAGAAGGGGTCGGTCGGCCCAGGCAGGCCCGTCCAACCAAATCAAAGGCCCGACCCACCAGCAAAGCAGAGACACAGACACCTGCGCGAACCACGGAGAAACAGGGGTGGTAACGGATCGGATCATGTCCCGTTTGTTCCTTCACAATCTAACTTGGCCCCAACAAAATTTAGCTCAAAAACTAATATTATTTTAGCCCGGACCTAATCTGACCCGATCCTTAAATTTTCTAGTACAAAAGTGAAGGACTTTACCACCTCTGTGGAGAAACTAGCCGGAGACTGACTGAGAGAGCCCGGGCAACCAGCCTGCCGGAAATATGGTACGTGGGCCTGTCGTGGCCCCAACCGAAACGCGAGGCTTCAACATTGCGTGTGGCGTGGCCTGTGTGGCCACTGGTCAGTGTCGTCGTCGCGTCGCGATCGCTGCCGCACTGGTCACAGGTCTCGGTCACCACTCATCAGAAAAGGGATCCTGGGCAGTTAGCCATAAGCCATGCTTGTGCGCACGAGGCCACACTGCATTATTGTGAGCTCACAGCTGCAGCAGCAGGGGACACACACACAAGGCTACAGCAAAGCGATCGATGCCGTGGTGGACGTGGGGCGCGTGTGTTGCCTGTGGACGCGAGGGTGGCGAGAGGCGCTCGTGAGGCACGTCGCCGTGGAACACGCCATGCTCGATGATTGGCGCCCATAGTCGCAGGTAAGATTCGGAATTTTTTGGGTGCCCATGAGTCATGCTGATGTGTTTTGTTTTCCCTTTGGCTGAACCTCTCAGCGCCGGCTGTGTTGAGTTGTACTCTGTGTTTTTTTGCCCTGCTGTGGGCGGGAGACGGTGCCTCGGTTGACAATTCTCTGTAGAGTTGAGCTATTTGGGTTTGTCTGTGCGGTGGTGGACGCTGTAATTTTGATCTTTTGAGCTGGTTGGGGTGCTCCCCAGTAAACGTTGTTTGTTTCTTGCTTCGGAAAAGTCCATTTTACAACCTCCAACTATCACAATAGTCCGATTTTCAACCTTGAACTACAAAACCGGATAACAAAGGCCATCCAACTATCAAAACCGTGCAAATTTAGCCCTTAGGGTGGTTTCGAAGGTGGTTTCCATTTTGTTAAAATTAAAAATATTCAAATTTAAACTAAAAAATGCAAAAGTAATTCATTTTAAGTCAAAAACTTACGAAAATGGTATCAAAAGTTTTCTAAAAATGTAACCTATCTATTGTCACTATATTTTTCAGTTAATCGGATCCAATTTTTTATGTCCATAGTATTTGGTTGCTTATAGTTATGTCTATTATTTTTGAATAATTAAGATTCAAATAGAGCAATAATAGATATGTTACATTTTTAGAAATTTTTTGATACTAGTTTCATATTTTTCTAATTTAAGATGAATTAGTTTTGATTTTTTAGATCTAATTAGATTTTTTTAATTTTTTAAAAAATATAAAACCACCTTCGAAACCACCCTAAGGGCTAAATTTGCACGGTTTTGACAGTTGGATGGCCTTTGTTATTCGGTTTTGTAGTTTAAGGTTGAAAATCGGACTGTTGTGATAGTTGGAGGTTGTAAAATAGACTTTTTCCTTCTTGCTTTATTTATAAAGCTGGCTTCGATCTTTGATGATGGCAACGACTCTCGAGTCTTGAGTCTTAAATCTGCAGAATTTCAGACCGCTCCTCTTACGACGAACTATGACAATACCACGGTGAAAATCACATATTCCCGGATTGATTTTATACGGTTGTGTAATCAGAGATCATCTCAAAAGGGAGAAGGTGGGGAAAGGAAAGGAAATGAAAGGAAAGGAAAGGGAAAAAAAAGTTGACTGGCCGGTGAAGGTCCTTAACACGTGAACTGCAATGTTTTTAACCGTGTACAGTCATAAGATCCAGCTTTGCATCTAGCCCTTGGGCTGCAGAAAAGCCAAATGCGTCGCTGTAACCAAAGGCAGCACCACGTTTAGGGACGTGCCAACTGCCAGTTATTGGTCGTTCACTCCAGTCCGCGGTCGGTCAGCCCTTTCAAATTATAAAAGATCAGTCCACGAGTCAGATGATCCACGGCAGTAGGTGTTCCAATTTAAATTTCCTGTGCCGTCGTCCCAGCAATTCCCCTTGCAACTGGATGTAAATATCACTAGGCAATTCCATTAAGTTCACACGGCGGACCCCGACTATTCTACCCAGAACGCATCGATGGTCGACGGGATCAGTCGACACGTCAAACTGCAACTTGTTGCTGATGGAAATTGCACTGGAATAGCACATGCATGGACCAGCAACTCCTGTACTAGTGACAGCTTCGGTTGTTTGGTAGGGGATTGCATCAGAGCGCGTTAGTACCTGCTTTTTTTTTGAAAGTAATGTTAGTACCTGCTCCGAATGGTGTTTTAGGACCTGAATTGAAATTTTTAGCCAAAAGACGTCAAGTCCTGAGGGTTGGTGTATTTCGTTCCCACTTCGGCGAAGGTGTCATGTCTTTTGACGCGAATTTGGATCCTTTCCATCTTGGGGATATATACCTCCTGCGGATAAGATGATAAATCGCACTGGAACATACCGAACTGACTGTATATTTCATCATTTATCCCCAATTTTCCATTCAGTTTCCAGATTTCACAGCTGAGTCGTGTCACCAATTGCGTCAGAGTGGCGACGCCACACGCAGACGAGGGCGAACCCTTGTTATAGTACTCCATCTAATAGTGCGCGTCAGTTATTAAGGTTTGGTGCAGTCGTGCAGAGATAGGGAGAGCGGCCTTGATTCGAGAAGATTATGGCCACAGATGTGGCCACGAGTGTCTGATACCCAGTGCCCCCCACTCCTTACCTGCTCCAAGTAGTGACTGCTGAAAAAGATATGGGTTTCCTCGAAAAGAAAGAAAAGGAAAAGAAATGAAACCGCTTGGAGTGCTGCCCGGCTAATCTAAAAAGAAATTAAAGAAATAATTGACACCGCTTGGAGTGCTGCCCCCGGTTAATCCTACTATTGGAGGCCAATACACTACGTACAATCTTTACGGCTCTAGCCCTATACTCGTACATGACTGGTACTTGTGACACAAAAGTACATCTTTACTAGTAAAATCTAAATATAAAAGGGAGCACTTCCAGTTTTCTTTTTTCAGTGAAGTGTTCATCATTGGCTGTTGGTCTATCTAGTGCCACACGAACAATATTATCTTTGATAATGCGTCTCTGTCTTTTGCTAGTTGGTGCAGGCAGTTTGTTAGTGAATTGAAGCTGGTTACTCTAAGAGTTAAACCTCCGTTAGGTGACAAAATCAACTTATGGCTGAGTAGTCTGTTGTGACTTTCCTCTTTTTCCTTTGGGCCTTGGGCCTTGTAACCTGTACATATTTTTTCAGTTATATATAAAAAAAATAGAGGTAGGGGCCTCCCTACTGATTCCCGTCAAAAAAAAATCTAAATATAAAGTCCTGTTATTTTTCTTCTATATTTCTACGAAGATCAAACTAGTGCCCTTTTATGGTTTTTAACTCAAACATGGACTTTAATAATTGAGTTTTACATGGACACATTATTTAGATGGTTTGCTTCCCAATTGATATAAAATTGAAATTATTTATTTTCCATAATTGTTTACTACTAGTTTACTATTTCTTAATAGTATTATTTCTATGTTGTTATAAAAAATTAATCCAATGTAATCATATAAATCTACACCTAAATTACCCATATATAGCATTATTAAAAACAAACTAAATTAACCTCTAAACCTGACCCTTGTTTAGTTCCAAAATTTGGCCTCCAAATTTCACTATAAAAAAAAGATTCCTATCACGTCAAAATGTCAGCACATGTATGGAGTACTAATTATAGATGAAATCAAAAACTAATTGCATAGTTTTATTGTACTTTGCGAGACGAACATTTTGAGCCTAATTAATTAATGTTTGGATAATTTTTTACAAACTAGCAAAGGCACATGTGCGCACGCACATGTATAAAATAAATCAAATATAACATATAAAATATAGCTGCAATACTCGCGCGCGCGTGCTAAACTCTCTTCTATACATTTGTCTCAACTCATGTACCACGCACACGTTTATTTATATGAAGAAAAACTCTTCGATTTATTATCTATTAGTAATACGGGATAATTGTGTATAGATGTGGGTACAAATGTGGGTATATTTAGGTGGGTCTTTTTTGGGTGAAAAAAATTGAGCGGGAAAATAACTAAAAGATCCTGAAACATGCAAAAATTTTGATGTTTTCTAGTTTTTCGCTCCCACCAAAGCCCGACAGATGGGTCCTCTGTGAGAGGGTGGGGGTGGGTTTTTTGGTGGGAGGTATTTTCAATTCTCTAGGATCCATTTAGTATAGATAGATACAAATGAAATGTTACGGTGACGCATTTATAGCGAAGCGCAAACTTTGCCATGCCAAACTTGGCATCTAAACAAGGTCCTGCATTTGAAGTACACCAATATATGATTCTAAATTAACTATTTTGTAATTCTTGGTTTAGAAAATACTAACTTAAGGGATATATGCAACATGTGTCTCACCATGCAGGCAATGTATACATATACGTAGGAAGCGATGTGAATACTAATTTCCATGTTAAACATATAGCTCAGAATAATGGTTCAATTAAACATATGTCAAACACACAAGCAAAGTGGAAAACAAAACATGTCGATTGCGAATATAAAAAGTGTATAGAGTAATTACTAATTAAGCCTATCGCATAATGATAACTATAAGTATTACGCTAAAATGTTTAACGAAATAGAGGGAGCAAGATCGTTTATTCTAATTGTTAGCAAGAGCCTTTTTGAATTATTAATATTTATATTTCTCAAAATAACGACCCGTGCTGGAGAAAAGACGATGGATCAGTGGTTAAGAAATATAAATCTGCTCGTATCCATGTACGTGTCAGGGGTGATTTTTTCACCCCAAAAGGAGGGCTTCAGTTGTAATTCTTTATGAAAGTTAACTTCAGTTGTAAAATGCAAAAGCTGGATCTGATCAATCGGAGTAATCAGAAACAGGGACTTCCTTTCTCCCGGCCCCCGCGTCGTGGCGGCCCGCCCCACGCCGCCACAGCTCGCCCCCTCACTCCTTGCGACCTCGCCGCTGCCGGAGTGGGCGGCTGGAAGTCCGCGCTGCCCACGAGGACGGCGGCGGCGGGGACTTCTTCCCCCGCGTCGGCTTCCCGGCGGCCGGCGGCTGGAGGTCCTCTCTCCGGCGTGCTCCCACCGGATCCTCGCCGGGGATAGCCGGATCTGCTCAGGGGGCAACCGGATCCGGGTGCTACGCAGCTGGTTCGGGCGTCCGGCGGCGGCGATGCGGCGCGGCGGCCGGCGACGACACGACGCGGCTGCAGCTCGCAGATCTAGCGGGGCGGCGTCCCTGGTGCGGTCGTCGGCGACGGCGCCGGGGCGGGCGCGTGGAAGCCGGCGGTGGCCCGAGCGGGTCGCGCGCGTGGCGCGGTCTTGCTGCGGCGCGGGGCGCTGGCCCGGATCTGGGGGCTGGGCCCCTAGGTCTGCGCCCCGGGACGCCGGTGCTGGCCGGGGAGGCGGGCGTCTACAAGTGCGGCGGCTACGGTTACCGCCATGGTGGCGGCCTGTTGTCTCAACTTCTTGGCCCGCGGCTCCGGTCGGGGCCGGGGCTGGCCTTGGCGTTTCCTTGATGGTGGCGGCGTCCGGGAAGGCGCCAACCCTCGTCCCGGCCTCTTCCTGCGGCTTCATCGTGGCCGGTGGTGCCGCCTCTGTGGTCACGTCGCCAGCGAAGCCATTCCCGTAGCACCGCCAAGTCTCCGCCGCTGGGTTCATGATTTTCATCTCACTCTGTGGAGCACGGTGCCGTCTCATCGAGGGGACGACAGAAGATTTGGGGACAATAGAGGTCCTCAAACCTTCCCGAGGTGTCAGGTGTTGCCAGCGGGTGCATATGGAACCTAGTGGGCGCGCTTCGGCGGCTGCGATGGTGGGCGTTGGAGGGAAGCGAGTGGGATCGGTCCAGGTGCTCTCGGCTCGTCGGGCGGAGGCCCTCAAGCGTAAGCTTTGACCCGATGTCGGGTCGGGCAACGACGTTCGCTCTTCCCTCTTGAGGGCGTTGTCTGCAGGGTATCGTTCGACGGCGGTTCGTGAAAGCTCTCCGTGGTGAAAACCAAACGCTGACGCAGTTGCGTGTTTGCCTTCCTGAAGGCGTTGTCTGGAGGTTTTTTTGTAGCCGTTGGTGGTGGAGTCGTAGGCTCCGTGGAAGGTCGGGTCCAATCGATTTGTAATGGTCTCATGGCACTGTAGTTTGTTCGTCGTGAGTAGTGCTTTGCTATCTCTGACGCATAGCCTAGAGAGCCTCGTTACGGGTTTGTTGGATGCTGCTCTTTGAGCGGAGTGTGCTTTATTGTAAACTGGTAATCCCAGTATCCTTTGAAGATGCTTTATATATAAAGCTGGCTTCGGCCTTTCCTGGAGTAATCAGAAACAGCAACACCGACCCGACCGCCCTCTCGCGTCGCACCCGCGCGGGCGACCGAGGGGATCCCAACCCTAGCCCGCCGCCAGCTTCTTCCACCTCCTCTTCGCCGCGCCGTCGCCTGAGCAGGTCGCCGGGCTGGGGCCGGGCGCGGCCGCCTGGTCACCTGGGAGGGGCCTTCACCGGCGCCAGCGTCCCGGCCATGGCGGAGGATGGTGCCGCCAGATCCGGCGCCGTCCCGGCCGGATCCGGTGGATGCGCGGCGGGGGAGGGGCGTTTCTGTGGCGAGGTGTGGGGGACGACGACGGCGTTGGCCTTTGCCGGCGTTTGGCGGTGGAGGCGGCCGGCGCGGTGGTTCGGAGATGCTAGCGGCTGGCGCTGGTGTGGACGGCGGTCGATGCGGAGGCCGGGGGTGCGCTGGTGTCTCTCGCGCAGGGATGGCGGCGACGGGGGCGGCGGCGGCGGCCTGCAAGGCGTAGGGCGTTGTGGCTGCTGTGTCGTGGGAGGCCCTGGGCGGGGGGATCCCGAGTGGCTGGCTGCCCTTGGCCATGGTGGTCGAGTATAGCCGGCGCACATCTGCAAGCAGGCAGCGGGATGGTGGTGTGATGGTGGTCGGTGCCCTCTTTCTCCTCTCCTCGTGCGGGTTCGGCATCGTCGCGGTGGCGGGGCCAGGTGGCTTGTGCTGGGTGCTTCCAGCACTGGTTCGTTCTCGCGATGCCGTGGCGGCATCGCTAGGAGGTCCCGAGTCATTGTCCCGGCTGTGGAGTTCGGAGATGGGAGGGGATTTGGTGTGTTGTTGCTTGTCTGAGTTTGTGCGCATGGGGTGGTGTGGTTCCAGGCGAAAGCCTCCACCGGCATTCTGCAGGTGGTAGTGGTGGCGGCATTCTGCAGGGGCGTCGTCTTCCTGTTGGGGACATCACTATGGGGAGCCATGTCATGTTGCACGGGGTCTTGGGTGAAAACCCGGTCCAGCTCGCTGGACGAGTGTCGACGGCGCCTACGACGTTGTTTCCCTCTTTGGAGGCAACACTTATGGAGACTCGTTTCGGCTTGCGGCAGTGTGGAGGTGGTCTGGTTGGCCCGTGTGCGGCGGTTGAGGAGATGCGCAAGGTCTTTGTATTGGCAGCAAGGTTCAGAGGGCCTACGGGTGCTGGAGGTTTCGAGTTGGCGCACTTAGCAGTGGGGATCTCGGCGACAGTTGGGCGGAGGGGGTGCTCTCAAAGTGGTTTCAGATATCTGAGTCCTTGGCAGAGGAGTGAGGCGGTGGAAGAGGCGAGGCCCCCACGCAGAGTGGCTAGGACCAGTGGTTCTTATTGGTGTCATGATGAGATTTTCTTCCGAGGCAACACTGGAGCAGAGTGATCGACGATCATGGATGTGCAGCTTGAGGGTGATACTCCCGTGGTGGAGGTGTCTTGGTGGTTGCTCGAGCTTGCAGCGAGTTGCGGCTTTCGGCGTGGCTCAGCGTTGGTGACAACGGCGCAGTTCAATAGCTTCCTTTCAGCTCCTCTCCCAGGTGATGGTGGTGTAAGTGTTGTGTTGGTGTGTGTTTGTCGTGTGGTGTTGGGTAAGCTTCGACTCGTTATGTACAATTGCTCCTCTTCTTAAATGATACGACAGTGCTCCTGCCTTTACATTCAAAAAAATCAATCGGAGTACCAACACAGCCTGACAGTAACTCGGAAATGCTTACTGTCAGAGTTCAGTGAAGCGACCACGTCCTACTGCACGCACGTCTGCACAAAACAGAGTACATCATTTCTGCCACTATGAACAAATATCTATCGGAGTTTTTAGTATACTGCAAAAGCCGTAGCTGAACTCTGGCTCACGACGACGAGAGTCGTCGCCGTTCCCTCGTCAAGATTTCTATGGTTCAAGTCAGTCTCTTGATTTCCCCGTCATTTCACACCAAGTGACACCGCAGCTTCCGCACGCGCCCCACCGCTTCGCCCGCCTATAAGAAGCCCGCGCGCTCCGGCAGACCGCCACCACCACCGCAACTCATCACTTCACCTGCCACTTCAAGAGTCTTCCATCACCACCAGCCGTCTACCATCAGCTTCAGCAATGGAGCTTCCACCGTGGGCGTCTTTCCTCGGCGTGGTGCTCGCCACCGTGATGCTTCTGAAGGCCGTCCTGGGCCGCCGCCGGCGCGCGTACAAGCTCCCGCCGGGGCCCAAGCCGTGGCCGATCATCGGCAACCTGGACCTGATGGGCGCGCTCCCGCACCGCTCCATCCACGAGCTCTCCCGGAAGTACGGCCCGCTGATGCAGCTCCAGTTCGGGTCGTTCCCCGTGGTGGTGGGCTCGTCGGTGGACATGGCCAAGTTCTTCCTCAAGACCCACGACGTGGTGTTCACGGACCGGCCCAAGACCGCCGCCGGCAAGTACACCACCTACAACTACCGCGACATCACCTGGTCCCCCTACGGCGCCTACTGGCGTCAGGCGCGCAAGATGTGCCTCACCGAGCTCTTCAGCGCCAAGCGCCTCGAGTCGTACGAGTACATCCGCGCCGCCGAGGTGCGCGCGCTGCTGCGCGACCTACACACCGCCTCCGGCTCCGGCGGCCGCGCCGTCATGCTCAAGGACTACCTATCCACCGTGAGCCTGAACGTGATCACCCGCATGGTGCTCGGCAAGAAGTACCTGGACAAGGACGTGGCGGCGGCGGAGGGGTCCGTGACCACGCCGGAGGAGTTCAAGTGGATGCTCGACGAGCTGTTCCTCCTCAACGGCGTGCTCAACATCGGCGACTCCATCCCGTGGCTAGACTGGATGGACCTGCAGGGGTACATCAAGAGGATGAAGAAGCTCGGCAAGATGTTCGACCGGTTCCTGGAGCACGTCGTGGAGGAGCACAACCAGCGCCGCCTGCGCGAGGGGAAGAGCTTCGTCGCCAAGGACATGGTCGACGTGCTGCTGCAGATCGCCGACGACCCTACACTGGAGGTCGAGCTCAACAGGGAAAGCGTCAAGGCTTTCACTCAGGTGAGTTTTGATTCCGATGCAAATCTTCAGTATGAGACTCAAACTCAACGTGTGGTCAGATTATAGTATCTGTAGAGAGCCATAACACGTTGTTAATGAATAGTATTTAATTCAAGCTTTCCATCCTCTGCTGTGAGGCCCGCCATGGGTGGTTTTCACAAAGCACAGTGATCCACTAATGCGCTTGTCTGAACTTTGGGATGGGGCTAATTGGTACGTCCCACCAACTGCACAACCAAGTAGACAGCTCCCAAAATCCAACTAGCAAACACACCGACAAAAAATGCTCGTTATTTTTAATCACAACCACCTATAGTAACTGATAAACTGCCGGTGCGCATTAGGCCGACCAGATTCTAGACTGCAATCTGACTTGATTAAAAACATTGGCAATCTCACGTGGGCATGTGGCATGTGCAGGACCTCATTGCCGGCGGCACGGAGAGCTCCGCAGTCACCGTGGAGTGGGCCATCTCAGAGCTCCTCAAGAAGCCCGAGGTCATCGCCGAGGCCACAAAGGAGCTGGACCGCGTCATCGGCCGCGGCCGCTGGGTCACGGAGAAGGACATCCCCCAGCTCCCGTACATCGACGCCATCGTCAAGGAGACGATGCGGCTGCACCCGGTGGCGCCCATGCTGGTGCCCCGCCTCTCCCGCGAGGACACCACCGTGGCCGGCTATGACATCCCCGCCGGCACGCGCGTGCTCGTCAGCGTCTGGTCCATCGGCCGCGACCCCGAGCTGTGGGAGTCGCCGGAGGAGTTCATGCCGGAGAGATTCCTCAGCAGCAAGCTCGACGTGAAAGGGCAGGACTACGAGCTCCTGCCGTTCGGGTCCGGCCGGCGGATGTGCCCCGGGTACAGCCTCGGGCTCAAGGTCATCCAGGTGAGCCTCGCCAACCTGCTGCACGGCTTCAAGTGGAGTCTCCCCGAGGGCGTGACCAAGGAGGAGCTGAGCATGGAGGAGATCTTTGGGCTGTCCACGCCGCGCAAGTTTCCGCTCGAGGCCGTCGTCGAGCCCAAGCTGCCTGCACACCTCTACGCCGAGGCTTGATTGATGCTGTGGGTGTTTCTTCAGTATAGGTGCTGCTTTTGCGTTGCAGTCCAGTGTCCATTTTATGCTTGAGTTGTTCTTTTTGTTACTCTGTAATGTTTTCTAAGTTTTGCGTCATGTGTCGCCTTTTGACACTGACACTATAGTGTGGAATAATGGTGTAACTCAATTACAGTATATGCTTATACTTATATACAGATATAGATGAATACTCCTAATGTCACAGGGTCGTGTATACCACTGTATTTCTTTTCTGAGCAATTTACTGATTTATAGGCCGAGCTGGTAAATATTGTGTTTGATCTCAATTACATGTCAGTACTTTGAGTGTATTTTAGAGGATTGACACTATATTCTGACATATGTTGGCTCCATGTGTCATAGTCACAGTTTTATTAACAAAAATGCATGGCTATAACCTCTAACCTTTAGCCCCAATTTTGCCATAGCTCTAACTTTTGTTTAATCACAAACTAAACATCATATTCTCTATTTTTTTTGGTTCTGCTCCTAATTGGAAAGGAGAATTGTCCATCATGGCCCCGATACTGAGAACCAAATGTTCATTTGACAAACAAAATCCAAAAGGTATACAAAATCCCCCAATGTCCAAACAAGCCCTGCAGGGGAGAGCAGGGCAACTAAAAGATGTTCTCATTGGCCTACGCACGAAAAGATAGTTCAGATACGCGTGAAAAGATAGTTCTAGATATACGACAGGAAACTGAATCAAACCTTAGGCCCTGTTTGGATACACGGATTAAATTTTAGTCCTATCATATTAAATACTAAATTAAAAGTATTAAATATAGATTAATTAAAAAATTTATTACATAATTGAGGATTAATTCGCGTAATCTATTAATCCTAATTAGTCTATTATTTGACAACATAGTGCTACAGTAAACATATGTTAAATATGTGCTAACAATGGATTAATTAAGCTTAATAGATTCGTCTCGTGAATTAGCTCTCATTTATGTAATTAGTTTTATAATTAAGCTATATTTAATAGCTCTAATTAGCATCTTTATATTCGATGCGATATGGACTAAACTTTAATCCTTGGACCAAACACCCCCAAGCATCAAAATCGGAAGCTGGATTTTTTGGTTCGGCAATTCATTTGCCTCTTATTAGATTCCAAATGAAGCATAACTGGAACACATTCGGATGTACTAAAAACAAAAGGAGGGAGCCTGATTTCATCCGAGGCTTTATTTAGTTTCTAACTTTGACATGTTAAAGTTGACATTTTATTATTAATGCGTCAGTGTAGCATTTCGTTTGTATTTGTGAATAATTGTCCAAACATTGATTAATTAGGCTCAAAATGTTCGTCTCGCAAAGTACAATAAAACTGTGTACTTAGTTTTGATTTCATCTACATTCAGTACTCCATGCATATATCGGCATTTTGATGCGATAGAAATCTTCTTTTTACGTAGTAAAATTTGGGGTAATCCTGCTGCAGGTAAGTCAGTGCTTCGTGTGCTCCTGGACAAACTTGGAGTTGCTGAGATCCTCCTCGGTGAAGGTCGCGGTCATCCTGGTGATGAGTACCCCGTGATGGCGAATCCGGTGAGGAAGGGCCAGTTGCGGCTCCACTCCCGGCGGAAGAACACCGGCCATGGATCGAACGTCTTCATCTCCGGCTCTGTACTCTCCCCTGCTCGATCTCGTCCTCTTAGACCCTGTCTGGAACAACTTAATTTTAGCTTTGTTTAATTTTTTTTTGCCACGCTTCTCTCGACCGGTCTCATTTATACTAAAACGCAGAAGCAAGTTCAAACCTGCTTCTTAAATAAGCGTTATTTTTATATTTTATACAGCTTATCTAAAGAGCGCTTCTTACGGCCGTTGTTCCAAACAGGGCCTTAGACGGATGGGCGACTTGGATCTGTGAGGATGGACCGGGCTGGGTGCGAGGGGTTTCAGTAGGATAAGCAGCGGGCCGGCGCCCAACTCGCGGAACCGGTCCCTTGTTCATTCCCTTACTGGGCCTAATTCCGTTAATTCTCAGTCTCTCTTCTTTGGAAAAAGTCGTTTTGACATCCTCAACTATTTCCTAAGTTTGATTTTCGTCCTTCATATCTAAAACCAGTGGTCCCTAAACTCTGAAAACCGGTTGTTTTTCATCCTCGACGGTTTCAAGAGTGGTTTCGGAGGGGGTGAATTGGAATCTAGTTGAGAGTTTAAGGACGCAAAATGGTCTTTGTGGGGAAAAATGTTTGCAAATATTTTTTTCCTTAGAAATCTAATAAAAAATAATAAAATCTGGTTTAATCTTAAAAAATATAGAAAATTTGTTTTAGATCAAAAACAAATTATGAAAGTATTTTCATACTTTTTTTTAAAATCATGTTTTTATTACTACTTCGAAGCCATACTAGTTTCCAGGGATATCATACTAATTATAAATAACAGGAGCAACTACTTAGTAAAAGTTATCAAAGTGAATTAATATAAAATTAATAATAAAAATATCAAAGCAAATTGGTAGGAAATTAATAGAAAATTTATTTAGATCGAATAATTTTTACTAAGTAGTTGTTTCCGTTATTTATTATAATTAGTCTCATAATTATATTTTACAATATAAAATGAATTTTATATGAAATTTTAAGGTTAAACTAGATCATATAATTTTTTATGTTTTATAAGAAAAAATATTTACAAACCATTTTTTTAAAAGGATCATTTTATGTCATCGAAGTGCCAACCAAAGTCCAATTTACCTCCTCCAAAACCACATTAAAACCACCGAGGATGAAAAACAACTGGTTTCCAGAGTTGAGGGACCATAAACATCCGGTTTTGAAGATGGGGGACTAGAACCAGATTTTGGTAATAGTTGAGGGATGCTGAAAGGACTTTTTCTCTCTTCTTTTCCATTCGTTCACTGGGCCCAATGCCGCCTAAATAAGAAAATATCCCGTGCTCATCTCCCACATAGCCCGTCTGATCACATATGCCGCCGGACGCGGCACGCGGCACGCGGCATGTCCCCCCTGTGGACTGTGGTGGCTGGGCGCCGGTAGGGATGAAAGTGGTGTGGATAGTTTCCGCGTCCGATCCGATCCGAAACCGAATTTTAATGATATGGAGAAGAGTTTTGGATATCCGCGCGGATATGGATAATCCGAATCCGATTCTGTGTGGATGCGGAGTAGGATATGGTTTTAGTGAAATCCGATGGATATGGATTATCCGATAATTGATTGCAGATTATCCGAAGCTTATAATAGGATATCCGACTACTTTTGTGAACCTACTATAATAAAATTTAAGCCCAACCCACATATATACATAATATTTTATAGCCCACAAACCCTCAGGTATATTTATCACACAAAAATACACCGGTGAAGTGTGAAGTACCACTGTCAACTGTTAAGGTTACTTTAGTTGTGTCATAAACTACAAAAGGGGAGTATTTTTCATGTTATATTATTTTATTGTGGTTTTCGTTAGAAAATATTCACCATCATAAAAAGTTACACAAAAGTATGTATTATCCGTCTATTTTAATCCGCTTCCGCACCGACTCCGATCCGCTTCCGTACCATCTCCGATATCCGAAAAAATCCGTATCCATAACCGTATTCGGGTAATATCCGCTCCGCTCCGCATCCGACGAAAAAAGGTGGATGAGGATATGGTAAAGATATTATCCGCTCCGATCCGATCCGTTTTCATCCTAGGCGCCGGGGACCAGGAGAGCAAACCAACGGCGACGCAGATGCGAGACTTGCCACTGTAGCGCGCGGTGCACGCGCAAGTTGAACTCAGAAACGCCTCGCCAATCCATCCACAGGCGCCTGAACTGAAACGGATCCGGCGAGGGGGCGCGCTCCGATCCGCCGTCCGGGCGGTCGGGCCGGATTGGGGGCCTCTGCCATTCCGTGCCGCTGCGCTGCAGCGAGGGCAGGGGATTCACGTGCCCACGGCGCGCGGCAGCAGCAGGCGCGCCCGGCCGGCCAGTGCGGCAGTGCCCAGCTGCCGCGCGAACAAAGGCGAACTGGCCGAGCGCTCCATCGCGTGTCCCATCGCACGGCCGGTCGAACCTCGTATCCGTCTCGGGGGACATGCGGTCCAGCGGATCGGGCGTGAGGACTCGTGACGAGACACAGAGATCTGGGGGTGGCGCAGGCGAAGCAGTGCGCCGGGGGCCCGCCTGATGGAGTTGCTTTGGTGAAAGCTGCACCGCTGCAATGCATCTGCACCTGCACTGCTCGGGGTCTCGCCGGTAACGGTAAGCTTGCGCTCGCTCGATGTGGGTTGGATACTAGGATGTCGTAAACCACGCCCGGCCACACGGGTCGTGTTTGTTTGGACACCAATAATTAAGAATATTAAATAAAGTCAGTTTATAAAACTATCTTCGTGACTCCAAGTTGATTCATGATACAAATCTAATAAAGCCTTTAATCGCACGATTAAAGAACGGTTACTGAATTACTATAGTAAATTATGGATTAATTAGACTTGTTAGATTCGTCGCACAATCATTCCTGAACAGATTTTATAAATAGACTCCATTTAATACTCGCATCGTGTAAGATTCTTTTTAATTTTTTTCCGGAATTTTAAAAAAAATTTGCAGTTCAGACGTCGTATTCAGGACTGCATGATGCATGTCCCAAGACAACTACCTTCGCATTTTCAGCGTCCTTGTTTTCTGTATTGAAACATGACCTGATTTTTTTCTCTCAAATTTCCAAGAATTATAATGCATTTTTATTTTTTAAAAAGGAAGTGATCAAGTCATGTTTGGCAAATAGAGATTGTAGCCCACCGGCCGCAGGCCCATCTGGTGATCTGAACCCGCGTAGGCGTAGCATACCGCGAGGGGGACAAAGCGCTGCCGCGTCCGGCTCTGGTCATGCTCGCAGCGCAGGCGCAGCTGCTGCCGCCCTGAGTGGCGCACGTCAGCGACCCGTTTTCGGCAGTGGATGGGCGTGCGAGCGAGGGCCCCACGACCGCACGCTCCGTCCATGTCGGCGGACCCACGGCGCCAGTAGTGGCCCCGGCCCCGAGTGGGCTCGCCGTCTGTCGCCGGGGCCGGCCGGGCAGACGTTACGGCGTGCCGCCAGGGACCACGGCGCAGTTGGCTGTACCGCTGTTTGTACGCCGTGCGAGCCGTTGGTTCATAATCGTATGGGAAAAAAAATCGTACGGCTCCTGTTGCTCTGATACCGCATTTACCTCGGGCAACGCGGCGTAACATCTCCTCCGTGCAGCATCCCTCCCCAATCTCGCTAACAAGGCGCGCTGCCGCCGTACGCGGCCGGTATCCGGCTCTTCCACCGCAAAAACTGCCGAGCTCATCTGGCAAGCATCGGTGCACGCCGGCAGCAGGGGCCGCGCATCCGTTGCGTGACGAGCATTGAAATGGGGGCGCAGCGCAGGTGCAGCAACCGCAAATACCCCTGCGCCGCCCGCGCTGCTCCACAGACAGAGCAACAATGTCGCGCGCTTCGCAGCAGCAGCAGGCAGCAGCCGCCCTGCAGCGGAGGATGAAGCGCGCCGCCCGAGCGCGCACTGGAAATTTCGCGCGCGTCGCTCGCCTCGAGCGGGGTAGCAGCGAGATTGCGGGCCGGTTGGGAGAGTTCCATCTAATTCTCATTCTATGTGAGAGCTGATTCTTTAAGAGAAACGATTCTGTGGTTGAAAGTGATTTTCTTTAATTCTTAGTATAAACTATCAAAATCAGGATGGAGAATCACTTCACAGAATCAGAAGAAGCTGTTTTTTTCCAGCTCCCAGCCCTTTAGTTCGTTTCAGAGAATCACTTTTCAGAATCAGCAGAGAATTATTTCTCGCTGAAAAACTGTTTGGTATAGAATCAGCTCCCTCAGTGCTCCGGTAAACAGGGCCGCAGTGTGGCTGCCGCCGCAGTGCTGCGCTGTGCGCGCTCTGCTCCGGCTCCGGGCGCTCTGTTCAATTCCCGTAGGCCACACAGTACCCGCGCAACCGAGGGGCCCGGGCCCGACGTGCGTGTGGGCCGGCGAGGAGACATGCCGTACGGCCCGCGGTACGGGCTCCGCTGACACCTGGGCCACGCGAGGCCCCGTGCTCCTCTGCTTTCTTTTCCGTTGCCAGGCCAGTGGGAGTACGCCTCTGACACGTGGGCGCCAGCAGCGCACTCATCGTGCTGAGCGTTGAGACTTACCTGTGGGGTCCCGAGGACTGACGTGGACGTGTCAGCAGCGCACTCATCGTGGTTGGTGAAGTAAGTCCGCGGCAGGCGGCACTCACGCTAGCCTGCTCTCGTACGTTTTTTAAACTTTTCATCACATGGGTCACATTAACACATTAAATATAATAGATAAATAAAAAAATTAATTATATAGTTTTAATGTACACGACGAGACGAATATTTTGAGCCTTATTAGATCATGGTAGGACAACGTTTACCACAAACAAACGAAAAATGCTACAGTACACCATAATGTTAACTTTTTCGTCAAACTTTTCGCGGATCTAAACACACCAGCTTAGCGAGCGGCGAGCCTGTGTGATTGGCAAATCCGGAAATGGGGTTTCGTCGCCGTGGCAGTTCCGTCTTCATCCGTTCATCGAAGCCCCGATGGGTTCTATCTGCGCACTCTATTCTCATACGCTACCATCAGGAGCGCGGACGTGCCATCAGTGTCATACGACATACGCTGTGTTGTCGCACCAAGTGGGGGCCATAGATAGGTTTTCTACTGCACGATCTGATTGACCCACGCCTTGGCCTTGTTTAGTGTTATGTACTAAACATAGATAAAATAAATAATTAATTACACAATTTTATTATATTTTTAGAAACGAACATTTAAAACTTAATTAAATAATATTTGAATAATTATTTATAAATATAGACAAAATGCTATAGTAATATTACAAAATATTAATTTTGACCTCTCTAACTTGAGAATTAAACAAGGCCCTTATTTAGCCCAGAGACCCTCTGAAAAACGGGCAGTTCAGGAACAGATATACCTCCGCTGCGGTCGGCGCTCGGAATGATTTCACCGACGCTAGCACATCATGGCCTTGCACTGTTGAGCGGCGTCCAGCCCAGCGGCAAGCCCAGCTGCGCTGCGCCCCCCAAACACAACGGAACGCCGTCCGTGATCCGCCCAGCAGCAGCTTAAACCCCACAGCCCCGTGGGCCTGGGGCCCACCTCGCAGTCAAACAAGCCCCCACCCATTAAACCCCAACAGCGCGCGCGCTCTCTCTCTCTCTCTCATTAAACCCCACTCCCCCTGCTCTCCCGTTTCTCTCTCCCAACCCCACGCCTCCTCCCCTCGGCCATTATTGCCCGCGCAGCCATCCTCTCTCTCTCTCTCTCTCTTTCGCCCTCTCGCTATATGGGTTCCTGCTCCTCGCTTCCTCATCCAGTTCTCCCACCACCTCCTCTGCTCCCGTTGCACGCGCGCACGCTCGTGAGCCGCCAACCCGCCCGCCTTGCACGTCCACTGCCCGCACTATCGCCGCCCGCTCCCTCCTCAACATTCCGCATCAGTAGGCCCGAACACCGGGACTCGTTAGGCCGGCGTGGTCGTGGGAGACACTGCTCTACTAGCCGCCAGCACATGTGAGGTCGATGGGGGAGGAGGTGGCGGTGGTGCTGGAGCCGCCGCGGCCCAAGTCGCCGCCGAGGTACCCGGACCTGTGCGGCCGCCGGCGGCTGCAGCTGGAGCTCCAGATCCTCAACCGCGAGATCGACTTCCTCAAGGTGAGCATCGCCGGCCGCGGCCTCTCCTCCCTCTCTCCGGTCTCCGCCCCCAAACCCCTCGGGGGCCGTGCCATCCCCTTCGTCTCCCTGGCCTTTTGACTTAACCCCCATTAAAATATTTGAAAAATCGCCACCGGTAGGATCCGATTCGTCGCGCGATCTCTTATTCGGTTATTCTAAGAAGCAGGTGCAGTGTGTAGAACGAGCAAGGACTAGTACTAGCGTGGGGAAAATGCAGTAGTTAATGGCAGGTTGGTGCCAAATCTGATCGTTGGAGCACGCCATTTATTTCGTCTTCGTTTGGGGATGAGAGCCTAATGCGGAGGGAGACGAAGGGGGAGGGGGCGAGGGCGGCGGATCGCGGCAGCGCAGTTAACCCGAGGCGCGACAGGCTTTGCCCTCTTTGGGCGTGCCGCGCCTGTACCTCTTGAGCCGTGGCGCCGTGCGGTTCGGTTCCTTGGGAGAAAAAGAGGGGGAGGCATGGGCAGTGGCCAGTGGCACTGCGCGCTGCGCGTGGAGCAGCGGGTGGGCGTGTCCCCCATCGCTTCGCCTCCCGTTCTTGCTTCGCGGACACGCAGACGGCATGGCTCGTCAGGCACTATCATGACGGTTCGTGCAGAGCTGCCGTACTGTACTGTACTGGTGGTGCTTATGGGCTGGGCTGTACAGTTTGGGGCTTTTCATGTGCTTGCTGGACTAGATTTTGTGTTTTTTTGAAGGGGAATGGGGAGCTTTTTTGACGCCGTGATCCACTTTCAAGGAGCAGATTTGGATGCTGTTCAGGTGGCTAAAGTATACTTACTTCTTTAGTGGCCAAGTGTGCTTTGGTCGTCTTTTTATCTCTTCTTGCAAGTTCAGTTGCTTTCCAAGTTCAGTAAAGCTGGAGTCTAATTATTAGTCAATTAGTTATGACACCATATTTGAGATTAGAATCCACCTTTAAATCAGTCGTTGGAGGTCTTGAGTATACTTTTTACTTTGGGTAGCAAAGTGATACTGGCCCGCTATTTTGTTGGTTTAGACTTTTACTGTGTCCTGCAACATCATGATTGATTTTTTTCCTCTCAGATATTTTTAAATTTAAAACTTTCTTTCTTTCTTTTTTGTTGAAAAGGCCCTACACGGTCAATTTGGTCAATATAAAAACTAATGCATAATACCCAAGTGTATAATAATTTCTTTAACATTATTTTTCATGTGCCAGCTTACAAATAACATACATGTTTCTTTATTAGCACTTTCCCTAGTACCATAGGAGTGGAAAACTGCATCAATCTGACAGCAATTCGATTTTGCAGGACGAGCTACAATCACTTGAAGGAGTTCCACCTGTTTCTAGAACCTGTAAAGAGTAGGCACTCTTATCCTTCCTGTATTGCATGCTAATCTTGCCCTTGGCATTTGTTGAAAGCGTTTGTGTGTCTAGGATCAAATCAGGTCTTAATGTTAAATGACATTTTATTTATCATTCGAACTCAATTTTGCCTTTCTGTTGTGTTTTTGTCAACCATATTAAATTCTGTATGGTGAATATTGATCCAAAAAATATTGTTATTAATGTCTGTTTAGTTTGTACAGTAATCAATTTATATATCAATTTGATTATGCAGCCTATTGTTGCAATGCTGTTCTTACTTTCTTATATTGTTAATGATTGGTTCCTAACTACTATTCTCTGAAAAAAAACTCACAGCATAATGTTTTCTATATGGTTTCATTTTGGAATCTTTTTGTTCACTTTTAGCTTGTAGTTCAGTGATCCGACTTAGTTCCCACTACTTCCCCCCTTTTTCTGATAGGTCTGAAGGACTGAATGATAATATTTTGTTATTATATTGGCTATATGTGGTGCAAGTACTCATAATGAATCTCTATGCATTTACACCATGGGATGTGTATATATATTTGCAATTGAGAAGGCCATACTGAATTTTTTTTCCTGTGGTGCATTTTATACGGTAGTTCTTGCATGCTGGGATAGCTCGACTGGGGAGTTACTGAAAACGCATAAAATTTATATCTAGAATTTGGGCCATACCGCACATGTTTATTCACTATTTGGAGCATGTTCTGTTTATGTTCTGCTAACACCTCATTTAAATCCTGTCAGGGTAAATGAGTTTGTTGGTACTAAACAAGACCCACTACTACCAATGTACGACCTCTGGACTTAATGCTACAATTACTTGAGCCATCTGCGATTTCTAATTAGACTTGCTTCAAATTTTCAGACAGAAAAGGATGCACAGATCCTGCCGTCTTTTTTGGTGGATAAAGTACGTATTCTGTTATATTCTTATTTCATGGATTAAATGGCAGGTGCATGCAAAATTCCAAATCTTGATAATGTTTCGTTTTGGTTTCACCTATCGAAAATGAAAAAAAAACTTGGAGTGGAAAGACATTTAGGTCCTTCAATAGAAAATAAACAAGCAAACTTTTGGGCCTGCAGTATTTTTTTTTCCTTAAAAATACAAATCAATGTTATCCTTGCATCTCATTGAGCAAGAAAGTAGATTGGTGCATTTGCATTTTGTTGGTACAGAAATTGCAAATATGGTGGCTTAATTTAGGAAATTGATGAAAGAACTTAACATGCTTGGTCTCATTTTCTTGCTGATGGAGCTCATTTTCCATCTTAACAAAACCTATTTTGGTTTATTTGCCTACATAACATGTGATTATTGGAACTTAGCACTCACAACAAAATACCTATGGATTACATGGTTGCCTCCTTTTTTCTACTGATGCTAGTTTTTGCTGTGGTGGGAAAGCATCGTAAGTCTTTAATATCTTCTCTGCTTAAAAGATATACCTTTTTAATTGAAAAAGAACCAAACATGTGCTCTGTCATCAAACCTGAACTTCTTAGTGCATGTTCTGTTTGACCATAGTGATCAGATTGTACACTGAAGGAAATCATGAACCAAAGATGTCTGCATAATTTTTCTACTAACATTCCATCCATTGCCCTAGGAAAAACACACTGAGGGATTATTTTTTGCTGAAATTTGTACATTTACAAATCCTAGAGACTTATAATATCATGGTGCTTATTAGTCCTAAACTCATTGTTTGCCTTGACTTATTGTAATGTTTTTTCCTGGATCATAAAGTAATTTGAATGGTAAATTTGTTTTCATGTTCGCAGCATTGCAATGCAAGGAATTTTACAACTCTGTTCTAGTAGATGTGTGGGAATTCTAAAAGATTTTCCTTACTGAATTTCTGGCACGATTATCTTTACTAAATATGCTAGGCTCACATTTATTTATTTTTGATGCAGATCAAAACTGTGCATATGCGTGCCATGGATCTGCTGCTCCTGCCAGTGCTTGCCCAAGTGCAAAAGACCATGTTGCTTCGATTGCTCTTGCTGTTCATTGCCCGATGTTTCGTGCTGCAAGCCGAGCTGCAAATCATGCAACAAGCCTTGCTGTGGGCCGAACAGCTGCTCGTGTTGCGACGTGTCGTGCTGCAAACCTGATTGCCCATCCTGTAGTCCGAGCTGCAGCTCGTGCTTCAACTGCAATCCGTCATGCTGCAAGCCAAACTGCGGCTGCGGCTCCTGTGGCAACCCGTCATGCTGCAAGCCAAACTGCGGCTGCGGATCCTGTGGCAACCCGTCATGCTGTAAGCCAAACTGCGGCTGCGGCTCGTGCTGCGATCCGTCATGCTGCAAGCTGAACTGCGGCTCGTGCTGCAAACCAAACTGCAGCTGCTGGCTCTCCTCATGCTGCAAGTCCCAGTGCAGCCCAAGCTGCTGCACCTGCACCCAGCCGAGCTGCTCCGGCTGCAACCCCTTTGGCAGCTGCAAGGGGTGCTGCACATGCCCCAGCGACTGCTGCTCCTGCAAGCCAAGCTGCGGCTGTTTCAGTGCAAAATGCTGCGGCTGCGGGGAATGCGGCTCCTGCACGTGCCCCAGTTGCTCGAGCTGGTTTGGGTGCTTCAAGTCCTTCAATTGCTCGAACCTGTTCGGGGGTTGCTGCTCCTGCAAGCAGTGCTTCAACTGCCAGTCGTCGTGCTGCAAAGGGCCGCCGTCCTGCTGCAAGTGCCAGTCGTCGTGCTGCGAGGGGGAAGACGGCAGCAGCTGCTGCTGGAGGTCGTGCTGCAGCCTTCCCAAGCCGTCGTGTTCCGGGTGCTCGTGCGGGTGCGTTTGGTCGTGCAGGAAGTGTACAGAAGGGTGTCGCTGTTCTGGGTGCCGCAATCCGTGCTGTGCCACCGGATGCTTGTGTTGAATTAGACGCTTTCTTTGTTTCTTTTTGTTTTTTTGTGCCTGTTACATGGCCTTTGGTTTCGTTCGTACTTCGATACATGGTATGATGCTTTTTCTGTAAAGAAGAAATGCCGGATCGTCATTGAAATTGAAGCGGCGTCAATAGTGATCAAGTATAAACTGCGGATGCCTTTTTGACTATATTATGAAAAGACACCACCTTGGCGTGTCTCCAAGGATTCCATGTGTTGAGATGGATTTAACGTGTTGTGTCACTGCTCCACAGTTGTGTTAAGGTGTACTAGTGGCTTACGGATCAATCCGCAGCTGTACAAGTTGCAAAAGATTAGAAACCAAGAGCACCTCTAACAACCAGCTATGTAGCTATGTACTAGTATTGTGCTATTTCTCTCAACTCCATATTATCTAGCTATTTGATTCATTTTATTGAGGACGCCCTAAACTACCTGAACATTGTCGCCTATCTATACTAACCGGCGTGCACGGGCGAGGAGTACAACCAACTAGCTAGATTACGGCAGAAATAGCAAATCACAAAATAGAACGTCAAGTCTATCGCGCCGACACCCACGCGCCCTGCTTCTCTGGCGCCGGCGTCACCGGGTTAGCGGCCGGGGTTTGGGGGAGGGGGTTGTCGAGGGAGATCCGACGCCGATGGCTCTAGAAAAGGGGTTCGGGGGCGGCGGTTGGCTCGGCGGGGTGACGGACGCCGAGCGGAGGGCCGAGCGGTGAGGACGCCGCAGGCTAGACGGTGGGGGACCCCCGATGGACGGTGCCGGAGGCGGGGCGGAGATGGCGGAGAGGAGACGGCGGCGGCCCGACGGATTAGCGTGGCGACGGCGGGGCGCCGCCGGAGCCGAGGGTGGAGGAGGCGGCGCCGACGGTTAGTGTGGCGGTGGCAGCGGACGGTGCGTGGAGGCGGCCGAGGCCTCGGAGCCGAGCGGCGGGGGTTGCCGGCAGGGGAGAAGACGGAGGTCGCGCGGTCCTCTATCGCGTGACCTAGCGCGGCTTATCCCGTTCCAAATAAAAACGCCAATAGTCACAAGGTATAAAATGTAGGTGTGTTTTGACTTTATAATGCGCTCCACCTTGGGCTTGTTTCCAGCTCCAAGGATTCCACCCTTTGGTTACTCTAATCTAAATAAGTAATGATACGAAATCTACCCGCAGGTAGACTAATCTGGGAAAGATTAGGATACCATTTGACTGGCGCAGGTAGACTAATCTGGGAAAGATTAGGATACCATTTGACTGGCCTGGAGGAGATGAGAATTTAAAAATAGGCGAACGACTTGTAGGCCGCGTGATTGCGTGAACCTGCAAGATCATTCAGAGCCTGCTTGGTTAGATGTCAAAATTTTAGCATGCCAAAGTTTTGGCATACCGATTATTTGGCTAATATTTGGATTCCTACTAAAATTTAGCACAATCTCACATTGAGCCTATTAAAATATTGGTAAGTTTTCTTCCAAGATTTTGGCTTACCAAAATTTTGGTAAGCCAGAACTTTGGGGTGTGTTTGGCTTCCAGCCACAATTCGCCACGCCACAGCCGTGGCTGCCACCGAAGGAGGAAGGCCTGTTTGGCTGGTTAGAAGGTTCTGACGCGCTACAGTAAAAGATGAGCCTGCAACGGAAGGAATCTTGCCACACCTGCGACGTCCAAAACGCCCGCCACAAACTTGTGGCACCGCCACAATCTCCATGGTCAGTTGTGGCTTATAACCAAACATGCCGAACCAAGCAGGCCCTCAGATTCGCTCGCGGGCGAAATGACGACAGGTCACAGGTGAGATGGAAAGGCACGATCGGTCAAACACTGAACTCGTGACACGTTGCAGCATTTTGCATTTCCGCACGATTCAGGAAGGGGCAGCTTGGTCGCGGTCGGGCAATTGGGCAAGTGGGCAAGGGCGCCAGGGCGGATACCCGCTCGCGCTCGGGGTTGGTTGTACGTGTTACATTGCGGCTGACTCGTGGGCCACCACCGGGTCGCGGGCCCTGGTAGTAGTGGCTAGTGCTTAACTACTGACTGGTGAGAGGCGCTTTACGCGTTTCCTTTTCTTACGATTAAGAATCCATTTGCTCTCAAGTTCAGAGCTGGAGTAAAATGCACGCCGAGTCACTAAACTTGCACCAAATTCTGGCTCAAATCACTTAACTTGTAAATAGTACACAATACATCATCAAACTTGTATCCTTATTCATCATAGGTCTTTTTTCTCATATTTGACAAATCTTACCTGTTGGGGTCATCAAATTTGTATCCTTGTTCACCGGAAGTCCTTTTTGCACGTCTAGTTTATTCTATCACCTGTAGTAGATTACACTGATTTGTACGACACATGGACCTTGTGTGAGGACCAGAGGTTTACTGAAGTTAAGTGAATGGAAATTAGGAGTATGTGTTACTTAGTTGTACAAGATGTGCAGTCTTAAAGATTTACAATTTATGTTGAGTTCACAAGTCATAGAAATGTTATAGTTAAGGAAACACCATTTATTTTTGTTTGATGGAATGTTGTCATATTTACACAGAGAAGCATGAGATATTTTCAAAATTTTATTTATGGTGTCATTTGTGTGAACTTAATAATAACTTTATTCGGTATGAACTGAATTACAATGACATGTGAACTTAATTTTATGAAGCTACCAATATAAGTTACAGATTTTCTATACCAGTTGGTTTTCATAATCTATAGCGACACCTCCTAAAAAGCGACTCGCTCTCGATTACCATCCCTCGTCCTAGATTTAGAATGTTTAGAGTTGATTTTTAATTCCTTTCTCCAACTTAAAATCTTAAACCTATGGATATATGAGAATTCATCTGCACTTGTAAAAATTGTTCCCTTATGATAACCAGTGACATACTAAGATTCGAGAGAGAAAAATAAGGGCCACCTACAACCTACTTATCTATTTTGGAGACCCAAAACACCCAATTTAAGTTATTAGATTAGTTAATATGCTCCATTAACCTATATTTCTTCTTTACATATTATTATCCCTTTGATTTCTAAATTATTGTGCAGATTAAAGAATCTAACTATCTAAACTTTTATAATCTTACAATGTTACACAAATATATAAAACTCATTAATTTATATCTTCACTAAAATTTTGTTCGTAGCTCACTATAACTGAGTCCATTATTAATAAAACTACTTTTAAGTTCACACAAATAGCAATACAAATAAAATTTTAAAAGTATCATCCTTCTCTATATAAACATGATATCATTTCATCAAAGAAAAAAATGATATATCCTAGACTATGGTATTTCGGTGACGTAAATTCAACATGAATTGCAAATCTCCAGAACTGCACATCTTCTACAACTGAGTATCCCGTACTCCTAATTTGCATGGGTACAACTAGGACAAACCTCTAGCCCCTCAAACGTGTCACATGTAATGAACAGATACATGTCATTGTTACCGGCTAGTAGATCAATTAGTCATGGAAGAAAAAGGACCTCTGGTGAGCAAGGACGTAAGTTTAATGACTCCAGATGGTAGAATTGATCAAACATGAAAAAAGGACCTATAGTGAATATGGATGCAAGTTTGATGATGTATTATGTACCATTTGCAAGTTAAGTGATTCAGATGAGAATTTGGTACAAGTTTAGTGGCTCGACATCCATTTTACTGTTCAGAGTTGATACGAATGGACGTGGAAGGAGTACGGTATTTGGCTAACGCAAAGCGGAAACTCTCATCTCATTCTCATGGCATGTGGGGTACGGCACGTCACTTGCTGCTGTGACCCCACATGTCGGTGATTGAGTGTGGCACACAATGGCCAAAGATGAAGAAGGTGAAGGTGGGGGGCGGGCGCGAAATGGATGGAAAGAAAAGGCAAAGGGGTAGCCCAAAAAAGCACGTTGGACTCGGATTCCCGATTTCCCGTCCGTGGCGCGCGCAGGGTTGGGGTCGGAACAAACCAGAAAGCATACACCAGTGACCCGGTCCGCCCCCCACAAACTCAAAGCCTCCATTTCAAAAAAAAAAACTCACAGCCTCCGGCGGTCCGGCCTGCCCTCTCCGATTCCCTTTCCCTTGCGCGGCGCTGCTGTGCTACACTGCTACGTCATGGCCGCTAAGCTGTCCGCCGCCGCTGAGCTCCATCTCCCCCAGGCCGCCGCCGCCTTCGTCGTGCTCGTCGCCACTGCGCTCTTCTGGTGGGGCATCCGCTTCCGCAGCTTCCCCTTCGGGCGCCGCCGCGCCGGCAAGCCGAAGGCGAGCTGTTCCGCACAGCCGGTACGGCCTGCTCCGCATCGAGATCTCTGCTCCGCCATTTCATCGTTCTCTGCATCGGCATGAGCGCCGTGCTGCACGCGGAGCAGCTCGTGGCCGCCGCCCAGCCGCACCTCCACCCGGCCGCCGTCGTTTCCGTCGTCCTCACCATCGTGGCGCTCGGCAACTGGGCGATTCTCTCGATCAACTTCGGCGTCTCCGCGGTAGGCTCTTGCAATCCTGCCCATTCCGCCTTCACCACCCTCGCGGCCCTGATGCGCCTAAAATCCCCCAATTCGCCGACGCCACCTGTTGCCGAGAGCAAGGGATCCCACCCCGTCGCGACCCCGCCGCCAGTGGCCCAAGCACAATCACCACGCGCCGCCGCAACCGCCGCCCCCGCGTTACTTCCTTACCAATCCCGCCTCGCGCGCGCCGCATTCGTCGCCCTCGCCGCGCTGATGTCCGCCTCATGGTTCCTCGACTCGGTCGCGGCCGCCGCTGCCGAGCTGCGCCTGCCCTGGCACACCGTCGTCGGCACCCTCGTCGTCTTCGCCATGTGTTTTTACACCTCGGTGCACATCTTCCGCTCCTTCTTCCTGCCGCACGCGCCGCCCGCCGCCGCGCCGCCGTGGGAGGGGATCGCGGCGATCGCCGCGGTGGGGGTCGGAGTTGCGGCCTTCTTCGTCGGCGCCGGAGGGTACGCGTATGGGCACGCTCCGGCGCGCATCTGAGTAAGCATGGGTGAGTGCTCAGTGGTTTAGTCTTGACTTGGTGGTTAAAGTGATTTGCTATTTTTGTTGTTGTTAAGGTCGTGTCTGTACACTTGTGATATATACTGGAGTATATACTAGACAGCTGTGTAGAATCTAGTGTTATAGAGAGCTCAGATTGTAGTGTTATATGTAATTTTGTCAAGGAAAATTCCAAAAAAATAAAGTATATTAAAAAATCCCTTTAGTGAGTCCATCGGATTGTGGATTTGATGGTGGAATCAGTGTGGGGATTACTTATCAGTGTTTGTGAAATTTCAATGTTGCTTTAATTTGACAGAATCATCGGTTACCAAAACGAATCTCTGAGGATTGCGCCAAAACGAGAGTGTCCTGTTTCTAGTGAACATTGGTAGAGATTTTTGTTCATCGCTGATGTACTGAGCACACTGAGAGATTCAGTGCTCTGTGCACGCAAATAGTTGATCACTGCATCTCTCAAACTGATACTGTATCTCTGCAATAGTTAACGCCTACAAGTTTTGCTGATAGCTCCAAAAAAAAACTTAGGATATTTGAGCAATACTGAGACATCACATCATTTACTGTCTAGTACTAGAAATCAGGTTATTTACACTCTATTTCAATCAGCATATATTAATACAGTAAGGCTCAGCTGGCAAAAGGAGTTACTTCACTTCATGAGTAGAATGCTACTGGAAAATTGAGCAGCAGCATTCCTTTCAAGCAAATTCAAACGAACATAAGTTGATCACTAAATCTCAAGTGTAACTGAAAGTCTTGCTGGTATCTCCAGAGAGGGGAAATTTGTGCAACATTGAGGCATCAGATCATATACTGTTTGGCACTACAAATCAGGCTATTGCACTCTCAATTCAAATAAGCTTATATTAGTACAGTAAAGGTGTCCCAACGGACAAAAGGAGATACTTCACTTCTTGAATAGAATGCTACTGAAATTTGAGTACAAACGTTCCTTTCAAACAAATGCGAAAGGTTATCAAACTTTATTGAAGAATTACTTTTCCTTTTTTTTACGAGAACTTGCTTGGGCAAACATTTCATTAAGAAGACAATTCATTTGGCATACATAACTCACTAGCCCATTACGAGCATTGGTTTATTAAGGTCCTGTACCATTCTATCTGTCGAGCATCCATTCATTAAAGTCGACCAGAGGGGGCAAAGAGATTTGGCAGAAGGAAGACACAGAAGTAAGGCATTGGTTTAAGAATGTTTGCATTGATCAAGTTAGGAAGAAATAAGTCCAGGAGACTCTGGTTTATTCAAATTGCAATCTAAAATTTAGCTCTACAGTCTACAGACATATAAGCATTTTTGTGTATAGTGTGTTACATTTATGGACTTATGATTTGAATTCTTGAACTTAATGCATTTGTTTTCTACAGTAGATATGCATAGAGTAGGAATATTTCCATATTTTCCTAGCGGTCCTGAGTTTCGGTTAGTTTCATTGGCCTTCTTTTAGAAAATGTATCATGCTGTTTTGATCATAATTTCGCTCTTGCAACTCAGTAGAATCTCCCAATTGGTCTGGATCTGTATTTTAACAACTAGCAACATGTATATCCACGTCTTTTATACTGAATTGGTCATTTAATGATACATTCTGTCATGAAACTGGTGCTTTGGTGCAGGTTTTCCATTTGTAGCTTAAACTCTGTTCTGCCTCTGCTACTCTTTGTTGTTCTAGAAAAATGCAGTTTGTGCGCAACTTTATGGTTTTGATCATTGGTTCATTTGAGGTGTTTTACCATTATTTTTTTGTGGATCATCAATTCATTAGTCTTATTTGGACTACCAGTGGGGAACTAAATATTTTTAGAAGGAACATACATGGAGTAAGGTAAGCTTCTTTACTTTTGTTTATTCGGTATTTGGATTGAGGAAGTATCCATTGATCAACAGGAAATTAACAAACACCCACAACCATGGTATCTCAAACACAAAGTTTTGTAAAGACATTATTGAAGACCCTCTACTTGTAATGATGGGGGTTGAAAATGCAATCTGTTAATTAATAAGGAACAGCTTCATGCATTGGTCGATGCAGCGGCTGGGGTATTAATTAATATATTCCCTTTTCTAAAAAAAAACCCATTGATCAACAGACAAGAAATGGGTCTACAAGGATCTGCTTTTCCAATTGCAATTTATAGGCTTTGATGACTTGAATGTTTCCATCTTTGCTAAAGGACCTGTGTTCTGACTGGTTTCGTTGTGTTTGGAAGAGCAAATTCTCATGACTGTTGTGATCACAACTTCTCTTTTGAAACATGTAAAAACTTTCTTGTGATATCAAGTCTGGTTTATAATTGTCACTGACCTTTATGTCTATGTGTTTTTTGTTGAATTAGTCTTTGATGGGATCATTCGGTAATGACGATGGTGCAGGGTTTCCAAGATTGAGTTCATCCTGTAATGTTTCTGGACTACACTAGTGCTGTTCTGGATAAACTGCAGTAAGTCTATGCCTTTGGAGCATCATGTTGGCGACACACCAGTGTCCGTTTCTGAACTTTCATACTTTTTCTTCCTGAGTTTTCTTCAAAAGGTTCCATGTTAGAGGAGAAACAGGAGTTCAGTTCTGGTTGTGATTTTCATATATGCTTGCTAGTTGCTGCATGACAGTGTGAGCATTTTATAGATGCTGAGATATGTGACATCCAATTCCATCTGATTTGTGTAGCCACCTCTATATTTACTGGAGAAGCTTTTTTTTTAACTCACAGGTTTCTGAACTCTAGATTTTTTTTAAATGATAGATCAAAATAGGTAGACCTGCACTATTTTTCTGGCAGACTTATACAGCAGAGTGGAAGGGGTAACATGTGCTAGGCCTGTTACTGGACATGGAGGCACCTTATGAGTTGTTTGCAGTTGTATTGCGGCATATTCATTGACGAGAGAATTATGAGAATTAGTTCATCAAGGTGTTACAACGTTCTGTTTGTAAAACATCAATTTATTGTAGCCTCTGTTGGATGATATTCTCAGAATTAGAGGGACCAGAGGGTGGAAAGGATTTGGCAGTAGGGACATGGATATTGAATGATTGCTGCTTTGGTCTATAGGACCGGTCTTTTCTAATTGTAATGTATAGATTTGATGACTTGTATAATTTAGTTCAACAAATCTGTAATCACCTTTTTCCTGTTAGAATAGTTTGCTACACTCGGCGCTCGTACAACCAGAATCCTAAATTTGTTGCTACTTCGGTTTTTTTATATTAGGTGTGCTTAGACTTGGAATATTTCCATCTCTACTAAGCAGTCAAATGTCTCTGACTTGCTAAATTTGCATTTTAAAAAAAAATCTCATCACTGCTGTCATCACAATTTTTTCCTGCAACTTGTAGAATATTTCCTGGTATCAAGTCTACTTTTTAATAGCTATTGGTCTGTATACCTATATGTATTTACTGAATTGGTCATCTAAAGAGGTCATTCAATTTCAATCATGATAATGTCACGTACAGAGATCCAATCTGATGCGGAACCCTAACAGCCCGACCTCGCCGATGGCGGCAGCCGGACCACAAGGGCAGGGATAGAAGGGGCTAACCCTAATAGATTGATATTCTCATTGCTTGCCTTCAATGGTACATCTCCCCTCTTTATATAGAGAGGCTTACTTAACCCTAACCTAACCCTAATGGCCTGGCCCAATAGACCCAGTCGGCCCAGCCGACTGCCCATGATAGATAATGCCGTAATGGCGCAGATTTTCCAAGTTTATCTTAATTCTTCTATAACTCTGGTATCTCTGCTATTATATGCTATTTTGGATAAAATTGCAGTTCTGTGCAGAACTTTACACCTTTTAGTATCATGTTGACTGTACACCAGTGGCTCTTTCTCAACCTCCATATTTTTTTCTTCCCCAGTTTCCTGCAGAAGGTTCCAGGTTAGAGGAGAAACAGGGTTCTGGTAAGGATTTTGTGTATGATTGCTCTCTGTTGCATGACACCATGAGCATTACATAGGTGTTGATATGTGACATCTAAGTCATTTGTGGAACTCTTCTTTTTTTTCATTGGATATGTTTTTTTCACAAGTTTCTGAGTTATAATTTTTGCATATGTGATTGATAAAAATAGAAAGACCAGCAGCGTGTTGTTGGCAGAACTATGTAGTGGAAGAGGCACCCTTAGCATGCCTGGATAACAAACCATGAGCTCTGGTGGTAAGACTGAACATGGCAGTGCCTTACTGATTGCAGCCGGAGAGGGGCAGTGTGTTACTGCTAAGCACATGATATCTATTCGTCAACATTTCAGATATCTACTGTATGTTTGTTCAGCTAGCTCTGAAACTTCCTTCTGTCAACAGGCTTGCAGTTGAAGCCTACTATCCACACAGCTGTTGATGTAGTCTGGATCATTTTGCGGTGGTCTTTGTTTTGTGATTTGTCAGGTGATATATGCATGCCCCTGTGACCCAGCATTCCTATTTGCTGATGCAACTTGTGTTCTGTCCAGGTTACTATTATCAACTAATGCTATCAATGTCTTTGCAATTTATAACCTTCCATGGCCCACATAATCTAGTTCTAGAAAGCTATAGCAGTATTTTTTACTTTAGTGATGTTGTGGACATATATAATCATTAAACATCACTGATTTTGCTTTCTAGGTTAGTTGTGCGTAGGACAACTTGCATATCATTCCAATTCTGAGTAGTTGTGTTATTTTAAGCAAATCTCCTATGGCTGTTTTGATGATTACTTATTTTTTTGCAACCTGTAGAACATCCCATGTGATCTCAGGTATGCTTTCTAATTGCTACTGGGCTGTAGGTTGTCGTGGTTGTACTGAATTGGTTGTCTAATGATATCACTCTATCGTGATACTGGTGCTGGTTTTTGAAGTGAAGCTTAACTATGTTATGTATCTTCCAGTATGCACATGGACTCAGGTCTGCTTTTTAATTGCTACTGGGCTGTAGATCAACTTGTTTACACTGAATTAGTCACCTAATGATATCATTCCATCATGATGCTTGTGCAGGTTTTCCATTTTAAGCTTAAACACTGTTAGCTCTCTGCCCGTGTTTGTTTATGCTGGATAAAATGCCGTTCCTGTGTAACAATATGCCTTTTTAGTATCATGATAACCTTACACTAGTGACTGTTCCTGAAGTTTTGTACCTTTTGTTCCTCAGTTTCCTCCAAGGCAACAGGTTAGAGGAGAAACATTTGTGTATGATTGCTATTTGTTGCATGACAGCATGAGCATATAGGTGTTGAAATATGTAACATCTAACTCATTTGTGGAAGCTCTTATGTTTTGATTTGATGAGAAGTTTTTGTTAGACTTAAACATTGGATCTCTAGTAATAGATCTAACTCGGGTGCATAAACTTAAACAATAAACATGGTGTCCTTCTAACAGATCTACAACAAAAACACTAACACAAGCACGAACACCTATAACACTACTAACAGAGATAGTAACCAAGTAGCAGACCATCGGAAGTGGTGGGAGCAGTCGGTGCCGGTGCAGCCATGTCGAGGGCGAAGGTCGCAGGGGCGGCCGGAGTTCGTCGACGTAGATCGGGTCGGTGGCACCGGCGACGGGTGATGTAGCAGGACGGTGGCAGTGGAGGAGCTTCCCGCCGCTCCAGTGCTCCCTCGGGTCGGATAGGGTTTGTAGGTGGGGTTTGTGGCGGCTCGGTGAACCTCGTGCTAAGCGCCGTGGCCCCCACCCTCTCTTTATAGCACTGTGCGACGGGGGCCCACCAACCATGATTAGGATTGGGCGCCCCCGACTAGGGCGCAGAGAAGGGCCCGTTACGGCCTTTGGGCCGTAACGGGAAGAGATCGAACTAACAATCTCCCTCTCGATCTCTTCTTAAAACTTGCATCTCAGCCTCTCGTTGTGTATCCACTCCATCACAGACAACCATACCGAGCATGGGTCATCTTAATCGTAATAACAACCAGATTAACCAGCCACAATACACTCATCCATTCTGAAGGATCTGACTAGGCCCTGTCCAGGAATCACAGGCTTTCCCTTAAACCCATACCGGTAATGTGTTCTCTAAACACACTGGGTGGTAAGCCTTTAGTGAGCGGATCCGCAAGCATTTCTTTGGTACCTATATGCTCCAGACTTATAGTTTGATCCTAGACTTTGTTTTTCACCATATAGAACTTTATCTCTATGGGTTTGGTAGCATTGCTCGACCTATTGTTGTGAGCATAGTATACCGTTGGCGCATTGTCGCAGTACAACTTTAATGGTCTGTCTATACAGTCCACTATTTTCAATTCAGGTATGAATTTCTTTAGCCACATCACATGTCCGGTTGCCTCATAGCATGCAACAAACTCTGCATACATTGTAGATGTTGCAACTAGCTCTTGCTTAGAGCTTCTCCATGAGATAGCTCCTCCTGCGAGAGTGAACACATATCCAGATGTAGACTTTCTATCATCTATGTCTCCCGCATAATCTGCATCCGAATATCCTCTTATCTCTAGGACATCAGATCTTCTGTATGTTAGCATGAGGTCTTTTGTGCCTTGCACATAGCGTAATGCTTTCTTTATCATCTTCCAGTGTTCTTCACCTGGGTTAGACTGATATCTTCCGAGTACTCCTGTAACGAACGCTAAATCAGGGCGAGTGCACACTTGTGCATACTGTAAGCTACCGACTGCTGAAGCATATGGAACCGATTTCATTTGATCGATCTCGTACTGGTTCCTAGGACACTGAAATAGTCCAAACTTATCGCCCTTCTGAATAGGAGTAGGTGTGGCTTTACGCGTATGCATACTATATTTCTTTAGGATCTTCTCCATATATGCCTTTTGAGATAAGCCTAAAACCCCGTTTCTTCTATCTCGATGAATCTGAATCCCCAAAACATATGAGGCTTCACCAAGATCTTTCATGTCAAAGTTCGAGGACAGAAAACTCTTTGTCTCCTGTAATAGTCTAATATCATTGCAGGCGAGCAAGATATCATCCACGTATAGTATGAGGAAAATAAATTTCTCTTTCTTAAACTTCATGTATACGCAGTTATCTTCAACATTGGCCTTAAACCCAAATTTCTTAACTGTCTCATCAAACTTGATGTTCCATTGTCTTGAGGCTTGCTTTAAGCCATAAATGGATTTCTTTAGGCGACATCCCATACGCTCTTTGCCTTCCACAACAAAACCTTTGGGTTGAGTCATGTAGACATTCTCATACAAATCTCCATTCAGGAATGTCATCTTTACATCCATCTGATGTAATTCCAAGTCAAAATGCGCCACTAGAGCCATTATGATTCTGAAAGAATCCTTGCAAGAGACTGGGAAAAAAGTCTCATTGTAATCTATCCCTTCTCTTTGAGTGAAGCCCTTGGCCACAAGTCGCCCCTTATATTTCTCAATATTCCCTTGAGAGTCATATTTGATTTTGTAGACCCACTTACAGCCTACTAGTTTGGCTCCTTTAGGAATTTCTTCTAAGTCCCAAACTTTATTGGTACTCATGGACCTCATCTCATCCTCCATGGCTTCTTGCCACTTGGACGCATCAGGACGTCTCATAGCTTCTTCATAAGAAGTAGGATCACCCTCTATGTGAACTTCTTCACTGTTATAGACTTCATAGTCATCTGGGATAGCAGATCTTCTTACTCTTTGAGATCTTCTCGGTGCCTGAACGGCTAGCGCCATCGGCTCTTGGGGCTGTTCAGGTTCCTCCTGCGCGACAACCGGATTCTCAGGCTCCTAAGGGACAGGTTCCTGATTATCCATTGCCTGCACTGGAGAACTGGCAACAGGTTCTGGCACCACAGTGGGCTGCACTGCAGGTGTCGGAACAGCACACGATAGGAAGACCGGCTCCTGAATCATTGGAGTGGGCACATATACCCACTTCTCTTCAAGGTCAATCTCTCTACGCGCCATGCTCCCTCTGATCATCTCGCTCTCTAGGAAGATGGCATGTCTCGTTTCCACGAACTTCGTGTGTCTGTCAGGACAATAGAAACGATAACCTTTTGATTTCTCTGTGTAGCCAATAAAGTGGCAACTGACTGTCTTGGGATCTAACTCCCCAATATTTGGGTTAAATACTTTAGCCTCTGCTGGACTTCCCCAGACACGCATGTATCTTAAAGAGGGTTCTCTACCCGTCCATAACTCATATGGTGTCTTAGGTACTGACTTAGAGGGAACTTTGTTTAAAATGTGAATGGCTGTCTTCAGTGCCTCCATCCACAAGTTAACTAGCAAAGTGGAATAACTTAGCATGCTTCTAACCATATCCATTAAGGTACGGTTTCTTCTTTCAGCTACTCCATTCTGTTGTGGCTCGCCCGGTGTACTATATTGGGAAACTATGCCATTCTCTTGCAAATACTTTGCAAAAGGTCCGGGCGCTTGACCAAATGGGGTGTGACGACCGTAGTACTCCCCTCCACGGTCGGATCTTACTAACTTAATCTTTAAGTTGTGCTGATTTTCTACTTCAGCTTTGAATATCTTAAATTTATCCAACGCTTCTGACTTTTCTTTCATTGGATAAATGTAACCATAGCGCGAGTAATCATCTGTGAATGTGATGAAGTACTCAAAACCATCCACAGACATTACATTGAACGAACCACAAATGTCCGTGTGAATTATCTCTAACACGCTTGTGCTATGCTTCGCGCCTTTCTTTATTTGCTTAGCAAACTTGCCTTTAATGCAACTTATGCACTGATCTAAGTCTGAAAATTCTAAGGGCGGTAGAATTGATTCTTTTACTAAGCGTTCTATTCTTCCCCTCGAAATGTGGCCTAAACGACAGTGCCACAATTTCGAAGAGACGCTATCAATTCTCTTACGCTTTCTATTTGTAGATGTGGAGACAATCTCTGTCTCACACTCATTCGAGTCGCAAGCATTCACATAATCACGTGTTGACAACATATAGAGTTGATCTTGTCGGATGGCAAGACCCACACAAACTTTATTGTACTCAAGAATGCATTGTATCTCATCAAAATGACATTTAAAGCCACTGTCTGCTAAACGTGATACTGAAATCAAACTTCTATTTAATGAAGGCACAAATAGGACATCATGCAGCTGAAGAGTGAAGCCATCCTTTAACTTGATGGGGAGTTCTCCTATGGCCTCCACTTCAGCTTCGACGTCATTAGCAACTCTAATGCTTTTTGCGCCTCTTGCTAGGGTCTGACTAGAACGGAATCCCTGCAAAGAATTAGCAACATGAGTAGTTGCACCTGAGTCAATCCACCATGTGGACCTTGAAAAACTTAAATACAAGGATTCATCTACAAATGTGATTACATCCTCACCATTAGCCAGCATATACTTGAGCCACTTGGGACACTCTTTCTGCCAGTGGCCTTCCTCCTTGCACCACAGGCATTGATTCTTGCTGACTTTCTTGGACTGGTCGTTCTGAGCGGGACCTTTCCCATGAGGCTTAGCATTAGCATTGGAAGGACCACTCTCATTTTGGTGCTTCGCTTTGTAGCCCTTGCTACCAAAGCCTATTTTTCTGTTGTTGTTATGCTGCACAAATGAGATGGGTGTTAGTTGGATTCATGCCATTATAATTTTTACGTTTCAGAAATATGCCATCGATGTGTCACTGACAGATGGGGGTCACCACAGTCACTGACAATGGCGTCAGCATTGGCGCGCTGTCGCGCCTGGAAGACTGCAGCCTCTTCGTTCTCAGCTCTCACGACTGGCTCAATGACAGGGGGACACGGTGTAGTCAACACCGAGTCGATCTCCAGCAGCAGTAGAGCACACTCTAGCAGATTGCGCCATGCCTTGTAGTTGCTTCCAACTAGTTCAGGGATGGAGCCAATGTAGCCAGGTCCTGAAATTAATAGTCCAAAAAATTATGGTGAGAACATAAAACATTATAATTGTTGCATGTATTAATTTAACTTTGGCCAAAATCAATACACACAACTCTCTACATCAATTCTATATCACCTTTGGGCTGAAAAATAGAATTAACGCATGAAAAACTTTAAAAATAATCTGTCTATAATATTGCAATAATCAGCTTTGGCCAGAAAATAACAATATCATAAAAAATACTTAAATTCTTTCTCTTTCTCTAATTAAATATCCCTTTGGTTCAATTTAATTAGAGAAATAACTTTGCAGCGGAAAAACTTATAAAATGCACATAAAACATTAGCAAAACTCTCTAATTTATCCTCTGAAAAATTATCACTTTGGTTCAAATTCAAACAGGGACAAATTTGACTCAAAATTTAACTTGAAAATCACTGAAAAACAATTTGAACAATTGTCAAGAGCTACTGTGCATTCAAACTTTGAATTCGGCCCACGAGCTACAACGGCCCGCGGCCTTTCTGTCTTTTCTCGCGCGCGCGGTCCAGCTCGCTCGGCTGCTCGGCCCGAAACGCACGCTCGCCTTCGCTCGCTCGCGGCCTAGCAGCGCGCTCAGCCCTTGCGGCCCGCTCGCTCGGCTCGTCAGCCCAGCGCTGCTCGCGCGCGGGCGGCTCGACTGGCAGGCCGCAGAGTGGGCTTGGGCCGCCAATTCGGCCCCCGCCAGCACCGCTACTCGCCCGCCTCGATCCGAGCCGTTGGTTCAATCCAACGGTTGGGCGGAGGGATCGGGCGTATAAGAACCCCCAGCCGAAAAAACCCTAGGCCATTTTCTCCCTCTCGCGCAGCTGCTCGCCTCGGTGCACGTGCTCCTTCGCGAGCGTCGCCCGAGCGCCGGCGCACTTGCGCCGTGCCGCCACGCGCCATGGCCGGCGGCCTTGCGCCACCGAGCCTTCTCGCAGCTCGGCCGGTGGCCACACGCCGCCGCGCCGGTTCTCCTTCTCCCCTTGCTCTCTGTCATGCGTGGTGCCTTGCACCGCGCCGCCGCACGCCATGGCCGGCCGCCTTGTGCCGCCATGCTTTGTGCGAGCACCGCCGCGCCATGGCCGGAGTGCCATGGTCGTGAGCGGCCGACTCCTCTCCTTCTTCTCTATCTCCATCTCCTCATCGCCTCTTGGCTAGACGAAGAAGATAGGGCGCCACCATGGGCCCCCTCGCCGGCGAGCGCGTGCACCCGAGAGTGCGCGCGCCGCCATCGATGGGTCCCTCGGTGGTGCTGCTCGCGTGGCGACGGCCACGAGGTAAGGGTTAGGGTTAGGGTTAGAAATTTGCTTCGGTTTTCTTTTCTTTCGTTGGAGTCACTTGAATCGTGACACTTTTAGATTTGATTCGATTGAATCTTGACTCGATTTTGTCGATTTGCTTTTAAACCGACACGATTTGCGGTGTTCTTCCCCTAATCCTCTTGATTTTGGGTCTGTTCACTTGAACTAACACCGCTCTAACCCGAAAAAGATTAGATCTACTACCTAGTAGGCGTCTGATACTGTTGTTAGACTTAAACATTGGATCTCTAGTAATAGATCTAACTCGGGTGCATAAACTTGAACAATAAACATGGTGTCCTTCTAACAGATCTACAACAAAAACACTAACACAAGCACGAACACCTATAACACTACTAACAGAGATAGTAACCAAGTAGCAGACCATCGGAAGTGGTGGGAGCAGTCGGTGCCGGTGCAGCCATGTCGAGGGCGAAGGTCGCAGGGGCGGCCGGAGTTCGTCGACGTAGATCGGGTCTGTGGCACCGGCGACGGGTGATGTAGCAGGACGGCGGCAGTGGAGGAGCTTCCCGCCGCTCCAGTGCTCCCTCGGGTCGGATAGGGTTTGTAGGTGGGGTTTGTGGCGGCTCGATGAACCTCGTGCTAAGCGCCGTGGCCCCACCCTCTCTTTATAGCACTGTGCGACGGGGGGCTACCAACCATGATTAGGATTGGGCGCCCCCGACTAGGGCGCAGAGAAGGGCCCGTTACGGCCTTTGGGCCGTAACGGGAAGAGATCGAACTAACAGTTTTCAACATACAAGTTTCTGAATTTACAGTTTTTGCAAATATGATTGATCAAAAGTTCAAAACAGGACCTGCAACATTTTGTTGGCAGAATTATATAGTGGAAGATGTCTCCTGTAGCATGTGCATTCCTTCACAACAAACCTTGATCTCGTGATGATACTGGGCATGAGGCACCTAGCGAGAAGCTTGCAGTCTTATGGGGCGTATGATGTCCGACCCTGTATGCTGTATTTTTGTTCAGGTAGCCTCTGAAACTTCCTTCTGTGTAATCCTTGTGTTCAGTGGTATCATACAAAGGATTCAGATCCCTGAAAGCAGTTCAAATTATTCATTCAGGGCATACTTAAATTAATTCCTATAGTACATGGAGATCCTTCCGGCCCCGGCGTCCACCTGCCGGAGCTCCACGGCTCCGGCGACCCTGCCGGAGCTCCCCGGTTCCTGCTACTATCCCCCGCTCATTGTTCCCTTGCTAGCTAAACCATCCAGTTGCCCGTTGGGGATCATCCTGACCCCGGCGAGCACCACCCGCTTCTCCCCGGCCGGCGATTAGAAGCAACCATCATGCCACCGCCACAATGTCTCCTAGAGTTGAGCGAAGATGCACGACTGGCTGAGCTTGTCAAGGATTGGAAGTTTGAAGCTGGCCTCTAATTCCAGACAAAGGTGTGTCATGCCACCAAGCAAACAGTACACCATGCTTCCTCCTCCAAGCATGGTGCTTTCTCTTTACTTGCAGTATTCAGAAGGTACACTTTCAGATTGACAGCAGAATCGGTCAGTCTTGCCCTCCATGCTTGCTTGGGAGGATCACCAGCTGGATTCCATGTTTCTTACATTAAAGATCGACATTTCAAATTTATGGTCTCCAACAAAGCTGTGGGGTTTATGGTTTGTGAGCTCAGAAGAGTGATCACAGAACATTTTGATGTATATTTTCACCTTTGGAGAGATGGAGGAGCCAACTGGAGCAAAGAAGAGAAACAGTGGATCAGAGATGAAGAACAAAGCTGGACGAAAGTGTCATATGAGAAGAAGAAGAAGGAAACGAAGAAGAAAATGAGCATCAGTAATGACCAGCCGAAGAAAGTTAGGTTCTGTAAGAAATTGGTGCAAGATTCTCCGATTCGCAAATTTATACCAAGGGATTGTGATTATACCAGCAAGCAAACCATAAGATTTGGCAGTTTTGAGTGCAATTTGCAAATGCCAGATGAGACTGTTAACATAACATATGGTTCTGAAGCAAGCTCCACCAACACTCATGGTGTTACAAGTCGCCAGCAACCAGAGAGGCACAAGGAAGAAGGAGAAGAAGGGGTGTTTCAAATCCCATGCAAAAGAGCCTTCGGAACTCTCAAACGGGATCTTCGCATTAGTGATGGAGATCACAGCTATTACAAGGATAGCTACACCCCCTCATGGCCTAGCTCAGTTATGGGCACGTCATCCAACCGTGCGTGCATTCTCCGTTGGGGGTTATGTTTCAAATGTCTGGCTCAGGGACACCATGTCAGGGACTGCACAGGTACTGTACGATGCTTACACTGTTTCAATTTTGGTCACCGTGCTAAATATTGTGTGGGAAAGAAAGCCAATCTTAAATGGGCTCCAAAGCCCCTTAAACCCATTAGGCATGCCTGTGAACCCCCAATCAGCCCTCACGTGCTGCCCGAGGAGTGCCCTTCGCCTCCCCCAGGCAATAAACCCCCTAATTCCTCTAGGTTGAAGGCTCACATAAGCCCCTTTGTCACTGTTACTCTAGCTCTCTCCTCCACACATCATGCTTTCTGAGTAGCACTCGTGATCCAAACAATAGTAGTAAGCTGAGAGACATCTCCACTCAGCAAAACAGCCCCTCTACTCAGTAAGACATGGCAGCCTTTGACATTGCTCCTGAGCGTTTCATCCCAACCGGGATGGAAATGGAAGATGGTGGGCAAAATAGGAGGGAAAGAGCCACGATCTGTTTTTCTGGTACTCCAAACAAGAGGCCTGAAGATATGGCAATTGCAATGACTGAAGAAGATTTAAGTCCAGCTCAAACTTTGGCCTTTCTGCATGAGGTATGACAATACATCACAGTTGAGGCTAGAAAGCAAGTCGTCTCTTACAGTCCCCACCCCCATGGCTTAGGAATTTTTCAGTTTCAGTCCAACTGTGATAGGGATACTCTGGTGTTCAATAGTCCCCATTGGATTGGCAACCGTAATTTTTCCTTTGTCAATCATGATGAATCCATGAACTGTAGGAGATCAGTTTTCGCTAGAACTGGTTGGGTCATGCTAGTTGGATACCCCCTAGACTACAAAGAGCCCCACTTTATTCACCAGGCTTGTACACCAATTGGAAGGGTCATTCAGTGGCATTCAACTGACAGTAGCAAGGCCAGGATTCTAGTTAAAACCTTGATTGATAATGTGGCTTTGGTGCCTCGGGTGATCAAGCTGAAAAGTGGAAGATCCCTAGATGGAGAAGGAAGGGCTTGGCTGGTTAGAGTTTTTATTCTTAACAGTCAGTTTGCTGATCAAATAATTGAAGATGATGAAGATGATTTCCCAAACAATGATAACAATGGCAATGGTGGAAATGCAAATGCTGAAGAAGTACAGTTTATAGTCAACCTAGCTAACCTTCACCAGCAGCAGGCCAATGTGTAGAATCAGCAGAACAACCAGCAACAAAATGAAGGTGAGGATTCAAACAACAGTTCGGTCAATCAAGACTCTCTAGAGCAGGGATTCTTCAGCCCCGGTCCTGGTAGTGATGAAGAAATTGTATTAGAGCAGCAGTTGCAAAGCCAATAGAGCACCCAATTACATGCCAACAATTTAGTCCCAAAGATAGCCCACTTGTTGGCAGATAACCTGAGATCCTTGATTCAGAATTTGCAGGATAAACAAACTCAAGGGGCTAGGCATTCTGTGATCTTTGACACACTAAGTCTCAAACTAAATATGATAGGCAATAGTATTGAGTCAGTACAGTTCATATTTCAGCCAAAAGTCTAGGACCAGGCAGCCAACCCTATAAACTTAATGAGTAATGAGGATATAGGAGATAATGGAATTCAGAAGGCAAGTATAGAGGAGGATGCAAGCATGATGGATCACAATACTGTCCTAGCTGACTCAGAAGGGGAGGAAATTAGAAGGCTCACTGATGTTTCACCAAAAGATCCTAGTAGTGCAGCAGAGGCATCCCTGAATAATGCAGCATTAGAACATTTTACTTTCACTGCTCAGACCATCAAGAATGTCTACATAAGGAAAAGAAGGAAGAATACAAGCCCAAATGTGACCAATTTGACTGACATGAGCCAAATCACTAGCAACTCAATCAAACCAGAAACAACCAAATCACAGGAGTTGAAGATAGATAAATCCAAGAAAAGAAGTTTCTCTGTGATGAATGTCCAAGCACCAACTCAACCCCCTAGGAGGAGCAGCAGGATCAACAAGAAGTATAATGGATTCAAGGACAGATCCATCCTTGATTATATTGAAAATAAAAGTGCTAAAGCAAACAAGAAAAGGAAAGTGACCAACAATAAAGAACTAAGTGCAAAGCTTGTCTTACCTGTTGCCTCTCTGGTAAAAGATTTCCCTGGTCTGGATGATCTCGAAGGCACTGAACCTTATCCTGAGATTAGTACAATTGCAATACAAGATGTTGCAACTGCAAGATGTGGGTTGTCTCCTTTGGAAGTCACCCATGAGCTGCTCCTTGCTCCTGAGGGGGGTAGCACCGCCAAACCAGAAGAGAAAAAATGATTAGTCACCCTTTGTGTGATTTTATGAGTAGGGGATGCCCTGCTATTTTGTTGTACTGGTGGAATAATTTCCTGTGGAACCTTATGATTTGCTATTGGCTGAACCGGTTATCCCTTTTATTTCCTCTTTTGGGCATCGTCCAAATGTTGAGTGTTCACTTATGGTTCTCTAGAAAATACCACTACTATTTCTCATCTCTTGGCAATATTATCTCCCCGCGAAAAAACACATAATATGAGTTGTATTTGTTGGCTGCAACGTTATAAGCAACCTGCTCTCCTTTGGATTAGCAGAGACTTTTTGATCATACTCAAAGGAAATGAATAGTACAAACAATAAAAAAATATTGGAATGTACTAAACTGGAATATCAGAGGAATTAATTCCAGTGATAAATGCAATGCAGTGCGCCAGAAAATTGATGAAAGCAATTGTGCAGTATACTGCTTACAAGAAACTAAAAGAGAGCATTTTGACCACTCATTCATCAGAAGCTTTGCACCAAAGAAATATGATAAATTTGCTTGCTCTCCCTCACAAGGTCTATCTGGAGGTATCATCCTGGGCTGGAATAGTTCCATCTTCAATGGAGAAATTATCCAAATTTTGAGGTTTGCAATCACAGTCAAATTCACCTCAAGGCATAACAATGAAGTCTGGCTGCTGACCACTGTCTATGGTCCTTGTCAAGGAAGTGAAAGTGAGGCTTTTGTCAATTGGCTGAACAATTTGCAAATCAATGATGATGAGAACTGGATGATTATAGGAGATTTTAATTTTTATAGATCCTTAAGTGACAGAAACAAGCCAGGAGGAAACATAAATGATGTTTTTTATTTTCAATGAGATAATCAGCAATCTGGGCCTGTAGGAAATTCCTTTAAAGGGAAGAAAGTACACCTGGAGCAATATGCGGGAGGAGCCACTCTTGGAGCAAATAGATTGGTGCTTCACATCTACAAATTGGATCAGTTCCTACCCCAACACTCTGCTAATACCAATGGCAAAACCAACCTCTGATCATATACCATGTATGCTATAGATTAGTACAGAAATTCCCAAAGCAAATATCTTCAGGTTTGAGAACTTTTGGATAGAGCAGCAAGACTTTATGGATATAGTTCAGGATACCTGGAACGCAGAGACAACAAGTTTAAATAGTGTCACAAGAGTAGTTGCCAAATTCAAGCTGCTAAGAAAAGTCTTGAAAAAATGGAGCAAGAGCATTTTCAAGATCAACAATCTTATCAGCCAATGTAATGAAGTATTAAGCATCCTGGACAAGTTAGAAGAGCAAAGGCCACTCTATATTCAAGAAAGAAATTTCAGGAAGATCCTCAAAAAACATATATTGAAACTTCTGAAAATCAAGAAGGAATACTGGAAGAAAAGATACACTGTAAGATGGACAAAGTTTGGGGATGAAAACACAAAGTTTTTTCATGTTGCTGCCACAGAAAGATTCAGGCAGAATACTATCACAAGTTTGGAAACTGAAGATGGAAGAATAATATTTGAGCACTGCAAAAAAGCTGCAATCCTGTTTGAAAATTTCAAATCTAGAATGGGTCATACAACTCAGCCTCAGATGCACTACAACTTGAATGAGCTTATCTCCTCACAGGAGGGACTGGAATCACTATCAATGCCATTCACAGAGGAAGAAATTGACAATGTGGTGAAACTTATGCCAACTGACAGAGCACCTGGACCTGATGGTTTCAATGGCCTATTTTTCAAAAAATGTTGGCACATCATAAAGGGAGATATTTATCAACTCTGCAATGATTTCTTTACTGGAAAAGTGAGCCTCCAGGCTGTAAATTCTTCTTTTATCACTTTGGTTCCAAAGACCAGCCATCCTGCAACACCAAATGATTATAGGCCAATATGCCTGCTCAACTCCATCCTCAAACTAATCACAAAGCTAATGGCTAATAGGCTCCAGAAAATTATAATAGCATCGATTCACAAAAATCAGTATGGTTTTATCAAGAATAGGACTATACAGGACTGCTTGGCTAGGACCTTTGAATATTTACATCAGTGTCAGCAATCAAAAAGAGAATTGGTCATCCTCAAGTTGGACTTTGAGAAAGCCTTTGACACAATTGAACATGTCACAATCCTGAAAATCTAGGAAAAAATGGGTTTCAGTGAAACTTGGATGCTCTTTGTATTAGCTGCTGACCACTTACAGTGCATTGTAAATAAGGCCTGCACACAAGGACTATTCTCACTCCAAATCGAGGCTGATCCTAGCAACAAATTCCCCATCATACAATATGCAGATGACACCATCTTGATCATGAAAGCATCACAAAGAGAAGTTTTATGTCTGAAAGGTTTGCTCCAGTCATTTACTGAATCCACTGGATTAAGAGTTAATTATGCCAAATCACAAATGATCCCTCTCAACTTGTCTCAAGATCAGGCACTAAACCTTGCTAACACATTTGGGTGTCAAATTGGAACCTTGCCTTTTACATACCTTGGACTTCCACTGGGCACAACAAAACCAAGAGTGGATGACTATATGCCTTTGATGGATAGGATAGAGAGGAGACTTACTTCTGTATCTTCTTTCCTAACGCAAGCTGGAAGATTGCAGCTAGTTAATTCGGTCTTATCATCAGTGCCAACATATGCAATGTGCAGCCTGAAGATCCCTATTGCAGTCTTGGATTTCATTGACAGAGCGAGAAAGCATTGCTTATGGAGAGGGTCAGACATCAATGCAAAAAAGAAATCCCTTGTTGCTTGGCATAGAGTGATAAAACCTAAGAATAAAGGTGGATTAGGAGTGGTGGATCTTAGATCACAAAATGATGCCCTATTAATTAAACATCTGGATAAGTTTTACAACAAGAAAGATATCCCATGGGTACAGATGATTTGGCACTCATATTATTCTCAAGGGCAAATCCCACGTGCCACCCCAGATAAAGGATCCTTTTGGTGGAAAGACTTATTGCACCTATGTGACAAGTTTAGAGGGGTGGCAAACTGCATGGTGGGAAATGGTGCAACTGTCCTTTTTTGGCTAGATGTCTGGAATGGTCACTACCTACTGGAAAAATTGCCAAGGCTTTTTTTCATTTGCCAAAAATCAAAAAATCTCGGTAGCTGCCTTCTTATCAGAAACTGGTCTGTCCAATAATTTCCATCTGCCTTTATCTGAGCAAGCCCAGCAGGAACTTATACAGCTACAAGAAATTATACAAGGAATACAGATAAGAGAAGAAGATAAAGATCAATGACATTATATTTGGGGATCCCATACATATACATCAAAGAAGTTTTACAACCATGCTTACAAAGACTTTCAACCCCCAAGACCTTTCCTCTGGATATGGAATTCAAGGTGCTCCAACAAATTAAGGGTCTTCTCTTGGCTATTACTAATGGACAGGCTAAACACCAGAAACTTACTGAAAAGAAAGAATTTCAAGATTGAAGGGAATAACTACAACTGTGTTTTATGTACATCTCAGAGAGAAGAAACAACCATGCATCTGTTTTTCACATGTCCTTTTGCAACTAGTTGTTGGCGGGAGATTGGAATCCAATGGCAATACGGAATCCCTTTCTTTCAGATGATGGAACAGACCAAACTCCATTTTAATGGTCACTTCTTCATGGAGATCTTCATTATTGCAGCCTGGCAAATTTGGAAGCAAAGAAATGATTTAATTTTTGAAAATAACCCAGCCAGCATCAACAGATGGAAAAACAAAGTCAAGGATGAATGCCTCAATCAAGCTCATAGGATAAGAGTCACTTAAAACACCCTTCATTTTCTGGGTCAATTACCACTTGTAGTTTTGTACATAGCTTTACTCTGTTTCTCTTTGTACAGCTCCCTTAGCTTCTGATAGTAGGTGTGGTTACCTGTTGTTAGTCTTTTTCTTGGTCGTACTCCAATTTACCCTTTTGAAATAAAAATCCTTCACAATGGGGGCCTCCCTCGCTGTGTTTCCGGTCAAAAAAAAACTTCCTTGTGTAAACAGGTTTAGATCTGAGATTGTTCAGGTAGCCTCTGAAACTTCATTCAATCAAGTCATACAACAGAAAAGAAAACGGAAACACAATCTAAGATTTACAGTATGTTATGATTTGTGTGCGTTCGCTACTGTTGCATGACAACATGAGCCTTGCATTCAAATATGAGACACCTAAATTAATTGTTGAACCTCTTCTATTTTGATTGGCAACAGAACGTTTCAACCGATAGTTTTATCAGTTATCAGCTTTGCCACTTTGATCAAAACTGAAATACCTACAGATTATTTACTTGGCAGAACAGTGAAAGTGGTACCCGGAGAACACCTCGATGATGAAGCTGTTCTTATTTTGAAGTTGACGAGCCTGAAACTTTGGTGCTACCATGGCAGAACTGCACGTGGAGGCACTATGTGTAGCTTGCGTTCTTTATCTGTGTAGCTTGCATTCTTTATCTGGGGAATGTTATGTCACTGCTGAATGCATGATATATCGATATCTGTCGTCGACATTTCAGTTGTCTCCTCACCTGTATGTTCAGGTAGCCTCTGTCTGTCATCAGGTTTCCAGTTCAAGCTTACTATCTGCAAAGCTGCGGTTCCATATTATGCGACTGCTAAACACGTGGTTCCTAATTTCCTATTACTTGGCATTTCGGGTGTCCGCTGCATGTTTGTTCAGCTAACTCTCTGAACAGTGAAATCACGTGTGTTCCTCTGCGTCCTCTGCTTCTACCGTGTTCACGTGTTGCTAATAAAATTGAGATATTGGCGTACCGTTTTTTTAACAACAATGTAAGTTCTGGTGAGAAATTCAGCGAACAAAGGTTAGTTTCGTGCAAATCACCTCAGCATCAATGAGGTAGCAGGTCAACACGTGCAAGCAAGCAGGCAGCTGTGACTGTGAGTTACTATTGGCTATGTTTAGATGAGGTGAAAAGAGGGTAAAAAAGTCACATCGGACACTGTAGCGTACTGTAGCACTTTTAGTTTGTTTATGGTAAATATTGTTCTATCATAACCTAACTAGGCTCAAAAGATTCGTCTCGTCGTGTACATCAAAACTATGCAATTAGTTTTTTTATTTACTCACGTTTAGTGTTCCATGCATGTGTCATTTGCTATATTTAATGTTTTGATGTGATGTCGATGGGATGGAAAGTTTTGGAATTCAAGGGAACTAAACACATCCATTCTTTCAAAAACATATAATGAACATATTCCTCCCTAGGGATGCTATCTTCTTTTTGCAGGAAAAAGCGCCACGTCCCAGTACCACTTCATGGCTGGAAACAAAGACTGGACACGAATGTTAGCCATGTGCAACATCTGGTTGCGTTTAGATCCATTAAAAAGGTGGTCGAAAAGTCACATCGGATACTATAGCGTATTGTAATAATTTTCGTTTGTTTGTGGTAATTGTTGTCCTACCATGACCTAACTAGGCCCAAAAAATATGTCTCGTCGTGTACATCAAAACTATATAATTAGTTTTTTATTTATCTATATTTAATGCTCCATGCATGAGGAGAGAGATTTGATGTGATGTGAGGTGACTTTTTGCATAGTGAAATTTTGGGTGGAAGTTTGGGAACTAAACACAGCCCTGGAGGCGAACCTTCGCCGTATCACAGTTCCCATCGATCTTCACCCATTATCGTGTTTACATCCACGAAAAGGAAGTAAAAAGGGTCGCATCGGACACTGTAGCGTTTTTCATTTGTTTGTGGTAATTGTTGTCCTACCGTAACCTAACTAGGCTTAAAAGATTCGTCTCGTCTCGTCGTGTACATAAAAACTATGCAATGAGTTTTTTTATTTACCTATATTTAATGTTCCATACATGCGTCATTTACTATATTTAATGTTTCAATGTGATATCGATGTGATGGAAAATTTGTAAAGTATTCGAAGTGTGCGGCGAAGGCCGGCCGATTGCACGAAAGCTAGCGGTCAGCAGCGTCGAATCCTCTGCGATCCTTTTGGTCCTGATTCTTGGCTGGCCCCTAAAAATGGCGCGCATCAGCCGTCAGGGACAGCCACGTTTGGCCGTCCGCGCGTTTACACACGGTGAGCCAGACGCATCAGTGGCCCCCACATTTCTGTGACTATTCGAGCCAACAGCACGAGTAAAAAAAAACGTTTCATATCGCCGCCCTCGCCACCATCCGGTAACGTCGTTAAGTGTGACTGCAGCTTCAGCAGCCGTGCTAACTACCGTTCGATCAAAATACGAGGGACCAGATCTCGCTGTATCTCTCACTGTTCATGATTGCGGTAGCGCGAATCTTGCTAAGCATATACCTGACCACTGAATTTGTTTCGTCCGTATGGCACCATAGGAACCGTTGGATCTTGATCCAGCGGTTGAGGTGGCCGGCACCCGCAACGTTTGCATCTGCACAGAAATTTCCTTGCGCGCCGTCCTTTTCGTCCCCTTTTCTCCCGTCCTGGCGTCCTCCATCTCCAGCCTCCTTGAATAAATAAACGGCGGCGCGACCACGAGCACGCACCCCCTCCGCCCCCGATCTCCTCGCGAAGGCCCACGTCAGCTCTGCTTGACGCCAATCCGCTGTTGGGCGCCGCCCGGGGAGCTCGAAGCCTCGAACTCCGTCAGCGAGCTCTCTCGCCTTCGTGGTCGTGCTCGACATCGCCGATCCCCTCTTCCGCAGGTGGATCTCCGAGCTCCTCCCTGTCGTCGGGCGCTGGCCAGCCGAAGGAGCCCCCGACGCGAGATGGTGCCCCAGTTCGGCCCAACCGATGCAGCCGGAGTAGCGCCGGGCGGACCCGCATCGAGATCTCCGATCCCCATTTTCGCCGTGCTCTGCGTCGGCTTCTCGGCGCTGATGCACGCGGAGCCGCTCGCCGCCTCCGCCGCCGAATTGCATCTCCAACCGGGCGTCGTCGCTGGCGTCGTCCTCTCCGTCGCGGCGCTCTTCAACCTGGCCATCCTCTCGCTCAACTCCCTCGTCGCGCGCTGGCCAGCCGCCGGGGGGCCCACGCTGCTGCCCCACGCAGACGCGACCACCGGAGCAGCGCAGGGACCTACCGCCTCCGCATCGAGATCCCCACTTGCCCTCTTCATGTTCCTTTGTCTCGCCATGAGCGCGGGGCTGCACGCGAAACCGCTCGCCGCCGCCGCCGCGGAGTACCAAATCCACCCGGCCGCCGTCGTGTGCGTCGTTCTCGCCGGCGCCGCTCTCTTCCACCTGGCGATCCTCTCAATCTACGAGTCCCTGGCGAGCCATCAAGCCGAGGTCGACGAACCGAAGAAGCTGCGCCGCTTTCGGGGACTTCCTCTGCTCCCGTTCGTCGTCCTCGCGCTCGCCATACCCACGGCGTCGTCCGCGGAGACGGTGATGGCGGCAGGCGCGACCGATCTCCCCCAGGACGCCTCCGTTTGGGTCTTACTGGCGCTCGCTGTGTCCTTCAACATCGCTATTGGCTCGCTCTACTGCTTCGTCATCGTCATCGTCATCGACGGACCTCCGCCGCCCGCCGCTGCCAGTGTACAGCCGCGGTCATGGCGGTCCAAGGCGGCCGGTGCCACCATTTCCGTCATCACTGCCGCTGTTGTGCTGGCATCTTCCATGCTTATTTCCTGCGGAGGTGCATCAGGGGCTGTAGCAGCCCGCAGTTGAATTGGGTGCGTATGTGTATCAACTCGTTCTTCTGCTAGCCTAACCGGTAACTGCACTGCTGCAGTATCAGCAGCTCCACTACCTGTTGTGCTATGTTTCCACTGTGTACATATGCTGATGCTAAGTTGTGATAGTTCTGATACTTCTTGTAACAATTGTATATGTTCTGGAGCCAAATTTAGCAAACAAAAAACTGGTTTGTGCACACAATTTCAGCATTTTTTTAGGCAGCATACTTTGTGCTCTATGGTGCTCTTTCAAATATTGAGGGATAGAGGATACATTTGATTTCCAATTCGTTGATCATCTTTACTTCACTACTAACTACTAAGACATTTATTACTGATTACACCTGTGAAAACGCAACTGGAATGGATATTTGCGCAATACAGTAACAAATCTAGTGCTTTGTATAACCAGGCTCTTATTGTCTCAATTAGAATTAGGGTATAGTTGTACAAATAAAATATATGTAGCCCAAATGGCAAAAAAGAGTCACTCCATTTCACACATAGCATGCTACTGAAATTCAGTAGTAAGAGCATCTCCAAGAGACTAGCCAAATCATTTTCTAAAGTTAAATTTAGTTATTGTTAGAGAAAAAACGTTTCCAACAAACTCTGTAAATGACTCTCCAAATTTAGTGGCTCTCTATCCCACCTCATTCACTAGCCATTTTTAGCTAGCCTACCTCACTAGCCATCTTTACAGAATCTGTTGGATTACTCTGTTATTTGTTAGTCAAATCTATTTTTGAGAGTAGCTAAATCAGTAAATTTGACTAGTCTTTTTAGCTAATCTCTTGGAGATGCTCTAAACAAGTCCTAAAACAAAAGCAAGAGTGACATAACATGTACACTAAGAACAAAACGCCAGTCTTTATCCAGGATGTCTCAAACTTACTTGATAATTTCTATTAAGGTCCATTTGGCATGAACTGGTTCTGCGATTTATTCTAAAAAATCTCAATGTACTCAAAGTTTCTTAATACATTTGACATGGGTATGTGGTGAACTGGTGACCATAAGAAGCAGGGATCCTCCGTTTTGAAGAAAGATGCTCCACAATTTTGCTTTACACTCCCTGAAATTTCTTAATGTGATAGGATGTGATGTGAAAGTGTGAAACACTACTTTTACTGATTATATATCTGGCAAATGCAGGCCGTTACTCTATGTTTTAAGGCTTAAAGTATCTGTGTTGACATAGTGTTAATTGATGCTAAGGAGTTCATATCTTGTTATGTGCTTAGCATAATGCTGCGGAAGGGGCAGTTAATCAATATATGATTTGACCGTTGGCAATCATCACTTAGTGTCATGCATGGTATAGGTTATCAGTTCCCTTTGTTCCAGCACTATAATTTTGGAAACAAATGCCAAAACAGAGCCAGCATTTACTATACAATTATGAGCACAGGGGGAAAGGACTGGGCAAAAGGTCTTTCTCTAATCGCAATTTACAAGTTTTGATGCCTTGCACGGTTTAATTCTACAAAGGAATAAACATTTTTCCTTTTAATTTGCTATACATTTGGCACCGATATAATTGAAAATCCTAAAAGCGTTCAAGTTTTATTTCCTGTTTGTGCATAGACTGGGAGATTTCTGTATTTTCTAAGTGGGCCCATCTTCTGGCTGATTGCATTTGTCTTTTTAAGCAAATTCACATGATTACTTACTTTGATCATGTGAGAATCTTCCACAAGTAAGTTTTATTTACTTTGATCAGAACTCTATTTCCAACCTGTAGAATCCTCCTCATATCATGAAGTCTGCTTTTTAAATGTTGCTGTACTGTATATCAATGCACTTCTACAGAACTTTTCACCAAATGAGACCTTTTCATTATGATAAGGGTGCTGATTTTCCAAGTTTAATTTCATTCTGTCATGTCTCTGGATTTTCTGCTAGTATGAGTTACTCTGAATAAAATGAGGTTTTCTGCAATTTATGCCTTTTGAGTATTATGTTGACCATATCATTTACTGTTTCTGACTTTCGAAAGTTCCATACTTTTTCTTCCCCAGTTTCCTCTGAAGGTTTCAGCAATCTAGGTTAGAGTGGAAATTGGATCTTTGTCAACGATTTCTGTGTATGATTGCTATCTGTAGCATGATAGCATGGACTTCTAGAGATGTTGATGTATGAGGCAGCTAACTTGCCTAACTCATTTGTGGAAGTTATTTTGTTTTTTATTGAAGAAGCATTTTTCAACTGACAGGCTTTTGAATTATTACTTCTTTTACAAATATGGTTGATCAGGTAGAAAGACCTGCAGAATACTTTGTTTGCAGAAGTATCAACAATTCGGTGGAAGAGGTACTGTACCCGGCAGTAAATTGAAGTTGCATTGGAGCCTATTTTGTCACTTCTGGACACATAATTTCTATTTTTTGACATTTCAGTTATCTCTTGTATGTCTGTTCAGCTAGCTTCTGAAACTTCTGTGTGTGGGATAGCAGTTGTAGCTACTTTGCACAAAGCCTTTGATGGAACCTGGGTCTTCTTGTGATGTTTGTCATTTTGTTATTGTTTGCTGATGAACATGTGCTTAGTCTAGCTTGCTATTATTATATAATGCTGCACACTATCTAATAATGTTAGTTCGATTTACATCTTTTCACCAACAGTTTTCCAGGTACTGGCAAAAATATGGAACAAAATACAAGAAGCATTACACAGCCTTCTAACCAGACGATTTGCGTGTATACAAAGTCTATGAGCCGAAAACCCTGCAAATTCACTAGTTACAGGTTTGAGGAGAAACATGAGTTCTGATTACTATTTTGTATGGTTGCTAGTTTTGCATGACAGTATTTGCATCATATAGGTGCTGAGTTATGAAGCATCTAACTTACTTGTGGAGCCTCTTCTATTTCAATTGGCAGAAACCTTTTTCTATCATTTTTTGCCAATACGGTTGATCAAAATCGAAGTAACCGCAGATTATTTTCTTGGCAGAACTTAACAGTCGAGAGGTACCCTGTGCATTCCTGGACAATAAACTCTGGTGCTGGAAATGGGCATGGTGGCACTCTCTCTGTAGCTTGCATTCTTATTTGGGGCATGTTATTATTTCACTGATTATAAGTTATATGCATGATATCTATGGCTGACATTTCATTTACCTACTGGTTATTTGTATGTTTAACGACCCTCTGAAATTCCCTCTGTTATCAGGTTTCCAGCTGAAGCTTTAGGGTGCAGAGCTGTGACCTGTGACCCAGCAATTTTGTCAGGTAAGCTGTGTTTGCTACCTGTGACCCAGCACCCGTGTGCGCATCTGGATGCAAACCTTGATCGTGGACTCGTGGTGGTGACATGGTGTGGCACTTCGCAAGTAGCTTGCATCCTTATGTGAGACATATCATTCAACTGCGGAACACGTGATTTCCATTCCTTAGCATTTCGGTTGCCCCCTGTATGTTTATCGAGCTAGTAGCTCGCTGAAGTGTCGTCTTTGTCAACTAGGCCTCCCACGGTGGCAGATGCGAAGCCAATGTTGCGGTCACAGGCAGGTCGTGGCATCGTTGCATATATGGGTATGATCGCCGTCGGGATGGTATGGACGTATGGTGCTCGGTCCTCGCCCGACGCCCGTAGTGTGCATAAGGGATATACCAGCCGGGAACTGCGACATGTTCTGTCACTCTATTAGTATTTGTGCTCATGTATGTGTAAGCTACTTTGCTCTGCTTGTACTGTGTTCATGTACTGATGATAAATTGATATAGTAGTTGTACTGCTTTAACAACCATGAAAATTCTGGAGCCAAATTCAGCAAATGCATTTGAGGACTGGTTCATGCACAGAATGTCAGCATTTTATAGGAAGCAGAGGGCATTTTGTGCTCCTTTTTTTATCCTTCTCTGGATGCATAGGTGGTAGCAAGCAGCTGCAGCTGCAGCAGCAGGAGGTTTCAGCCTTGCAGGCCCTTGTTTAGGCCTTGTTTGGTTTCAAAGTTTGGACACCCAAACTTTAAAAAACGTCATAAATACAACACTGTATCATATCATTTGTAGCATTTCATTTATATTTGTGAATAATTGTTCAAATATTGATTAATTAGGCTTAAAATATTCGTCTCGCAAAGTACAATAAAACTGTGCAATTAGTTTTTAATTTTATCTACATTTAGTACTCCATACATGTGCCGATATTTTGATGTGGTAGAAATCTTTTTTTCGCATAGTGAAATTTAGGGATGGAATTTGGGATCTAAACAAGGGCTTGGGAACTAAAGAAGGCCTGCAGGTGCAAGCAAGCGCTGCGAGCTGCTTTGACTAACATACTGACAATTCACTTGCATACGTTCAGCAAACAACTGGCATCAAGAAGACAAGAACCAGACAATGCCATACATTCATCGTTTCTCATCCAATTGCATCGTCAATTACCACCAAGAGAAAAAACTTCAAAAGCAAATGTGGAAAAGCCTAACACTAAACGTAAAATACAGACAAGGGGCGGAGCTTAACCTCTCTTCCCCTTCTCTTGTACGAATCCTATCCTAGCCATTCAAAACGTTATCAGCGGCAGCAAGTCAAAATGAGATGGAATTTCGTGCACTTTTGGTAGCAGCCTTCTCTCGCAGCGCAGCACCCTGCAACCTGCATTGCATGCCAACCGTTGGCCCCGGGGCAATATTACACGAGGATGAGGGTATGTTTCCAAAATTGCCATGGCCTAATTTGGAGTGGGTTGATGTTTACATAAAGTCTGAGGTGCTTATAGCATGAGTTTTGGTCCGTTTTGTGCTGATTGAAGGAGAGGGACTGAGGGTTGATGTCAGGCTAATCAGGCATAACCTTGAGCAGCTGGAGCAGCCTTTTACAGTTGAAGAGGTGCAGGCGGTGATAGCTGATCTAGCTGCTGACAAGGCGCCAGGGCCGGATGGCTTCATTGGGCTATTTTTTAAGCGGAGTTGGGCCATAGTTAAGCAGGATGTCATGCATGCAGTTGGCTATTTCTATGATCTTCATGGTCAACATTTCTCGCAACTCAATTCAGCCCATGTAGTTCTCATACCGAAGAAGGCAGATGCTAAGAGAGTTGGGGATTACAGACCAATCAGCCTAACACACTCCATTGCAAAAATCATATCAAAATTGTTGGCCACAAGACTTGGAAAGGAACTGAATGGCATTGTCTCCCGTGCACAAAGTGCTTTTATCAGAAAGCGTAGCATTCAAGACAACTTCCTATATACTCAGAATTTGATCAGGACTCTGCACAGAAGCAAACAACCAGGGCTGTTTCTCAAGCTTGATCTTGCTAAAGCCTTTGATTCAGTGAGATGGGATTTTCTTCTGGAAGTCTTAGAACAGATGGGTTTTGGAGCGAGATGGCGTGGTTGGGTCTCCATTCTTCTGTCCTCTTGTTCAACAGCTGTCCTTATGAATGGCTCAAGAGGAAGGTGGTACAAGCATTTCAATGGCCTTCGTCAGGGAGATCCGCTCTCACCCATGTTGTTCATCCTAGCAATGGAGCCTTTGCAACATCTTTTTAACTTTGCCACTGCCCAGAATCTGCTCTCCCCCATTAAGAACAGAGCTGCCTGCAATCTTTGTCAATCCAATCAAAGATGATGTGAACATAGTCGCTGAGATCCTCCAGCTTTTTGGACAGGTCTCGGGACTGATCACTAACCGCAGCAAATGTGCTGTCTACCCAATAAGATGTGAAGGAATTGATGTGCAACAAATCATGGAAGGTTTTGCCTGTCCGATTCATAGTTTCCCTTGCACTTATCTGGGTCTGCCACTGCATCTCAGACAATTGCGAAGACTTGATATTCAACCGATGATTGATAAGATAGCAAATAGACTACCTGCGTGGAAAGGAAAATTCTTGAATAAAGCCGGGCGCTTGAAGTTACTCAACACAGTGCTATCATCAGTGCCCACATATTTCTTGACAATGTTTGCTCCAAAAAAATGGGCAGTAAAGAAGATGAACAAAATAAGAAGGAGTTTCCTATGGAAAGGAACTGAAGACGCAAGAGGGGGGCACTGTCTGGTCAGTTGGAGAAAAGTGCAGCGACCCAAACAGCTGGGAGGACTAGGAGTCTTAGATTTTGATCTATTTAGTCGTGCCTTGAGACAACGCTGGTTGTGGTATGAATGGAAAGATCCTGACAGACCTTGGGTGGGCTCAGAAGTACCGGCAAATGAAACTGATAAGCAGCTATTCAGAGTGAGCACTAGGGTCACTCTTGGAAATGGACAGAGAGCGAAATTCTGGGAATCATCATGGTTGGAAGGCCGTGCTCCAAGGGACATTGCCCCGAGATTATACAAATTAGCCTGGCGAAAAAACCCAAACAGTGGCAAATGATCTAATAAATGACAACTGGACCCGAGGCTTTTGGAAAATGACCACTGAGGAAGAAATGGGGGAACTCATTGAGTTATGGATGCTTGTTCAGAATGTCCAATTAATAGACCGGGAGGATGACATTGTTTGGAAATGGAGCCCTGATGGCTCCTACACCTCCAAGTCAGCGTATGATTTTCAATTTCAGGGCTCCTACTGCTCTTATAACTGCATGGCTGTCTGGAAAGCGAAAGTCGAGGGAAAGCACAGATTCTTCGCATGGTTGCTCTTGCAAGGTAAAATTCTAACGGCAGATAAGCTGGCCATGTAATCCGATGTGTCCACTATCTGATCAAGCGGAAGAGACGGCAACACACCTTTGTCTGCACTGCGTCTTCGCTCAGGAGGTTTGGTTTAGGGTGAGTATGTGGACAGGAGGGCTGATTGCACCGCCAGCTACTGATTTCAGCCTGATGCATTGGTGGAACTGGACAGTGCGAAGTACACCACGGGCCAACAGACGCCGAGCGACTGCTTTGATGATCTATACGGTCTGGAATATCTGGAAAGAGCGAAACAGGCGCATTTTCGATCATACATCAGCGACACCTGTCAGAATACTTGTGCTAATTCAAGAGGAGATCAAGTTGAGAAGCGTGGCATGTGGGGATGAACTGCCCCTGCCAGAAGGAGTCTAATTTCTTTTATGTTATTATTGATGTATGAGTTGTTTGAGTTTCTCATAAGCTTTGTAATAACAACCTTGTAAGAACACTGTCTGCTTCCCCTCCTTATATGATATATAGCAGCCTAGCAGGGCTCCTGCTGCACTTTCGGGAAAAAAAAAGGGTTGATGTCACAGAGCCGGCGTGAGCAGGAACGTTGCTTTAATGAAGGGCGAGGGTCTTTCGAAAAATATTCAGGAATTGTGGACTGCAGCCACGGCTACGGGGCGCCCAGACTGACTGGTACACCCTCTGGATGACGGCCTTCCCTACTGGACTCAATGAAATATTACCACGCATTTTGGGGGCCACGAGCGTATCGGGCCCATCGGTGCTTCGTTTTCCAAGAGGAGAAAGGACAAGCCATGCTTCCTTCCCGGTGTAACGCAAATCTACGTGAAACCGAAAATCCAACAATTCCCGAGCTAGTTCGACGTCGAATCCGATCCGGCGGTCCTCTGATTCACCCAGCGGCGTAGCTCCTGAATGGCATCGGGCAACGAGTTCATGGAAGCTCTTCCGGCCGTCGCCACTGCAGAATAGATAGTTTGCCTCAAGCATTCCATTCACATTCAGAGGCCCTTAATATAGGCAAGTTACATGTACAAACCACGAGTTACAGGAGCGGTGATCCGTGATCAGCGCGAGGCAGCAGATCCTATATCTACGGAGTACACAGCGGACGCATGGCGTCGTGGAGGACCTGGACTGGGTCAGTCAAGTATATCTGCATGTATGTGCATGTTCCAATAGCCCCCCTCAGCCTGGACGGGGCAGAACGTGCAGGCTGGACCGAAAATCATCAAACAATGAGCGTGGCAGTCCCTTTGTGAAGATATCTGCAAATTGGGACTGAGAAGGAACATGTTGAACTTTGACCTCACCAAGAGAAACCTTGTCCCGTACAAAATGTAGATCAATCTCCACATGTTTAGTTCGTTGGTGCTGCACTGGATTGATGGAGAGGTACTGAGCACTCACATTATCGCAGTACACAATGGTGGATCGACGAGGTGGATGATGGAGCTCAGTAAGCAATTGACGAAGCCAGCAAGTCTCTGAAACGGCATTAGCCACAGCCCTGTACTCCGCTTCGGCACTTGACCGTGAGACAGTGTGTTGGCGCTTAGATGACCAGGCAACCAAATTATCACCAAGATACACGCAATAACCGGAGGTAGAGCGACGAGTATCAGGGCAGCCGGCCCAGTCGGCATCTGAATAAGCAACAACATCTGTAGAGGAGGTCCGGGACAGGTGAAGACCAAAATCAGAAGTGCCCTTGAGATAACGCAACACTCTTTTGAGGAGCTGGAGATGCGGCTCCTTTGGATCATGCATGAAAAGACAGATTTGCTGCACGGCGTATGAGATGTCAGGGCGCGTAACTGTGAGGTATTGCAATGCGCCAGCCAAACTCTTATACTCAGTCGGGTTAGCAACAGGTGACCCAACAGAAGCTGAGATTTTGGGTTTAGTGTCAATTGGTGTGCAGCAGGGGTTGCAATTGGTCATGTTGGCGCGATCTAGAATGTCATGGACATACTGTTGTTGCGAAAGAAAAAGACCAGTGGGGGTGGGAGTGACATGAATACCAAGAAAGTGTTGGAGAGGGCCGAGATCACTCATGGAAAACTCATGGCGAAGCTGGGAAATAATTTTGTGGAGAAGGGAAGTGGAGTTGGCCGTCAATATGATGTCATCGACATAAAGAAGTATATATGAAATATCTAAACGTGTGTGGAGAATGAATAATGATGGATCAGCTCTAGATGCATGATAACCAATTGAAACAAGGAAATTGGTGAAACGCAAAAACCAAGTACGAGGTGCTTGCTTTAAACCATATAGAGACTTATTGAGCTTGCAAATAGAAGAGGGTGCAGATGCATTAACGAAACCAGATGGTTGTGTGCAATATACCGTCTCGGAGAGGTTGCCATTGAGGAATGCATTCTTGACATCTAATTGATGTATGGGCCACGAGGAAGAGGTAGCAATGCTCAACACAACACGAATGGTGGCCGGCTTGATGACAGGACTGAAAGTCTCCCCACAATCCACACCATGTTCTTGAGAGAATCCGCGAACCACCCAACGAGCTTTATATCTTGCAAGAGATCCATCAGGATTGTATTTGTGCCGGAAAACCCACTTCCCGCTAATCACATTGACACCTGCAGGCTTAGGAACAAGACACCAGGTATTGTTTTTCATCAAAGCATTATATTCATCACTCATAGCATTGTACCAATTTGGATCCTTTAAAGCGACACGATAGGTGGAGGGAACAGGAGAAATGGAGTGCGCAGCATGGAGATTAAAATGGCGTTTGGGAACAACAATTCCCCATTTAGCGCGCGTCTGCATGTGATGTTGGGTGGATTGTGTGGGGTGCATGTAGCGTAGAAGTGCTGGTGCGGCCGACGGGGCGGAACGCGAGGAGGATCGCGAGCCAGGTGGCGAAGCAGGAGTGGAGAAAGGCGAAGCAGGCGGATTTTAAGATGCACTGGGGCCCCCTGAAGCGACGCGTGGAGCGCGAGGATTGGCCGCGGGGGAGCGCGCCTCGGGCGACGCGACAGAGGTTGGCACAGGCGGGGTAGGCAGCAGATCCCAGGTGGATGGAGCGGGATTAGGTGCGGCGGAAGATGGTGTGGCCTGCTGAGTAACAAAGGGAAAAGTGGATTCATCAAATGTCACATGCCGGGATAAAATAATTTTACACAAGGTTAAATCCTGACATCTATATCCCTTATGTTCAGAGCTATATCCTAAGAGCACACATGCGCTAGACCGTGGAGCAAGTTTGTGAGGGGTGGTGGGTAGAAGGTTGGGGTAGCAAAGACATCCAAAGACCCTAAGATGAGAGTATTGGGGCTCCTGACCATATAGGAGTTGGTAGGGTGTGAGGAGCTGGAGTGGCTTGCAGGGTCAGCGATTAAGAAGATAGGTTGTTGTGTGGAGGGCTTCCACCCAAAATTGCGTAGGCATATGGGCTTGAAGAAGCATGGTGCGAATGATGTCGTTGATGGTGCAGAGAGAGCGCTCGGCTTTGCCATTTTGAGAAGAAGTGTAGGGGCAGGAGAGACGAAAAACGATGCCACGAGAAAGAAGAAAAGAGCGTAGTGTGGCATTGTCAAATTCTCGTAGATTGTCGCATTGAATAGACTAAATAGAGAGGTGGAATTGGTTCAGTATGTAGTTGTAAAAATTGATAATGGTGGGGGTAGTGTTAGATTTATTGCGCAAAGGAAAAGTCCAAGCATAGTGAGTATAATCATCAAGAATGACAAGATAGTATTTGAAGCCAGTAAAACTCACAATTGGAGAGGTCCAAAGATCACAATGTATTATTTGAAAGGGAAAATATGTAAACGATTGCGAGGTGGCAAAGGGGAGCCACACATGTCGTCCCCTTTGACATGCATCACACAAGGATGGAGTTTTAGTGCGGTGAGTACAGGGAAGGGAAAATTTGGAAATCAAATGGTCGAGGGACTGGTATCCAGGATGTCCCAGCCGCTTGTGTCAGACATCTGAAGTTGGAGTACAAGCGGTGAGAGCAGCTGGCTGTGTGATCTTGCTCGGACCGAAGGAGTAGAGGTCGCCACCACTACTGGATCTCAGAATTTCTCTCCTGGTGTGTAGATCCTTAACAGAGAAACCATAAGGATCAAATTCAACAGAACATGCATTATCTTTGGTGAATTTACGAACAGAAATGAGGTTGGTAACAAGCTCTGGTGTGTGGAGGACGTTAGACAGAAGGAAATTTGCATGTTGTGTGTGGAGATTTGCAGCGCCCGTGCCATGAACAGGTAAAAGAGATCCATTACCAACAACGATACGAGAGGAATTACGCAATGAAGAAGGACAATACAAGGGCAAGTTACCTTGGCCGCTGGTCATGTGAGAGCTAGCGCCGATGTCCATGAACCATTCCTCATTGGATGGTTGGTGGAGAGAGGCAGCCTGGAGAACCTGGATCAGGCCGTTGGTGTCCCACGACGGTGGCGCTGTTGGAGTTGAGGAAGTCGAAGACGGTGTACGCGGACTGAGGAGGACGCGGCGCCAGAACGCCAGGACCCGTCGCTCCAGTCCAGGGTGCGCGCCAGGGACCAATGCCGCCATAAGGGGCACCCCAGGGCGGAAAATAGGCCGCCCAGGGAGGCAGCTGCGGCGATGGCGCTCCGCGAGAGAAGTTGTTGGGGAAGAATCCACGACCGCCACGCCCGCGGCCGCGACCGCGGCCACCACCACGGCCACGTCTGTGCCCCCCACGAGAGGAGGTGTTAGAGCCGGCGTGGTCGCCGGCGTCGTGGCGAGACCCGGACTGAGCGCCAGAGCCCGGAGCACCGTCGGCGGCAACCATAGCCGTGTCTGTCGTGGCCGCCGGTGTTGAAGAAGGCTGAGAGGACTCCTCGTTGAGAAGCATGTTGCACGCCTGAATGAAAGTCGGGAATTGGGGCAGCGCCGGGAGAAGCGTCTTGAGGGCGTGATGGCGAGGGTTGATGCCGCGGATGAACTTGTGCACCAGCGCCCGGTTGCCAACGGGCTGGTCGTAGTCGGCCAATGCATCTGAAAGAGTCTTGAGGCGATGACAATAAGCAGAAGCAGACAGATCACCTTGAGTGAAGGCATGGAACTCAGCCTCCAGTTGAACAGCTCGGCTGGGCTTGTTGTTGTTGAAGAAGTCGCTGATCTGCTTCCAGACGGAGTACGCCGTTGGGTTGTCCTCCATGACCATGTCCATGAGGTCGTCGGCGAGAGTAGCATGGATCCACATGAGGACTGTGAGATCCGCCTGAAGCCAGGCCACATCGTTGGGGAGGGAGGCGTTGGTGTCGACATGCGGAAGCAGATCGAAACGCCCCAACATGATGCGGAAAAGACGTCGCCACCGTCGGTAGCCATTGGACTGCATGTCAAGGGTAACCGGGACAAGGCTTTTGATGTTTACACCGTGAGTGGAGAGGGAGGAAGAAGACGAGGCTGCAGATGCAGCGGCGACTGCCGCGGCGGAGGCAGCTTCGGTGATGAGGGCCGCAGTAGTGGCGTTGTGCACGGCGGCGGAGGTGTCGCTCATGGCTGCGCGGAGCGGAGAAAAAAAAAGAAAGCTAATGAAAGGAAGGCTCAAGATCGGTAGGCTCCGATTACCATGCAGAATAGATAGTTTGCCTCAAGCATTCCATTCACATTCAGAGGCCCTTAGGGCCTGTTTGGCACAGCTCCAACTTCAGAAAATTCATGGAGTTCTTGGAGCTGGGTATAAGGAGCTCCAAGAAATCCTGGAGTTGGAGCTGGGATTACATAGAGGGTATTTAGATGAATCATTTTATTTATAGTTTGTATTAAATATTATTATTTAAAGTATATTAATTTAGCATAGAAAGTGTAAATCTGGATTGGAGTTTGGAGCTGGAGCTATGCCAAACAGACCCTTAGTATAGACATTTAATATAGGCAAGTTACATGTACAAACCACGAGTTACAGGAGCGGTGATCCGTGATCAGCGCGAGGCAGCAGATCCTATATCTACGGAGTACACAGCGGACGCATGGCGTCGTGGAGCGGTGGAGGACCTGGACTGTGTCAGTCAAGTATATCCGCATGTATCTGCATGTTCCAATAGCCACCCTGCCCCCAATTGCCGCACCACCACAGCCGCCAGTCCCACCCGCCGCCGCCACCCCGCCCCCAATCGCTGCACCACCGCAGCCGCCAGTCCCACCCGCCGCCGCCCCGCCCCCAATCGCTGCACCGCCACAGCCGCCAGTCCCACCCGCCGCCGCCGCCGCCCCGCCCCCAATCACTGCACCACCGGAGCTGCCAGTGCCACCCGCCGCCGTCGGCGTCCCCGCGGTACACTCTCCCCCCCTCGCCCGTTTCGCATTCGTCGTCGTCGCAGCGCTGGTGTCCGCGTCGTGGTACGTCGAGCCGTTCGCGGCGGCCGCCGCCGACCTCCGCGTGCCTTGGCCCGCCGTTGTCGCCACCCTCGTCGTCTTCGCCGCGTTCTACTGCGTTTCGGTGTACCTCTTCGGGTCCTTCTTCCTGCGCCCCCCGCCGCCCATCGCCGCGACAGCGGCGCAATGGAAGGGGGTCGGCGCCGGCGCCTCCGTGGTGGTCGGGGTCGCGGCCTGCCTTGTTGCTGCCGGTGGATCCGCGATTCCGCGTATGGGTACGCACCAGCTCGCTGCTGAATGATACTTACTGTATATTCAGATTGTGTGCTCTTATTGTTATATACGTCGTGTTTAGTGCTCAGTGTACCATAGTAAAGTTTGTGGAGAGTGTACTGTTACCGGTAAAGCAATGTGTATTTCAAACACTGCTTATACACGCATATATGGTTTGTCAAAAGAAATTACAAAATATAAATAAAATAGAAAGGCTTGCTTTGGTGACGTCATAATGTGGATTCTGGATGTTTCTCCCCCTCGTCAGTATGCCATAGTACCAGGGGATGTTGAACCCCAACTGGTTTATGGTGGAATCATGAAAAGTGGTACTTTCTATATGTTTCTAAAACCGATATCTGAGATTGGTACACAAAAGAAATCCGTTCGGTTCCCAGTTCATTGATCATCTGTTCATTACTGACCATCGAGTGTAATGAGAAACTAATAGCAGATTATATCTCTCGAAACATGATTGAAATTGATATAACAGTTCAATATGTGTGGCCTAAATGGCGAAAAATAATTACTCCCGTTTCCAGAAAATTGAGTAGTAAAGAGTCCATTCAAACAGAAGGGTTATAAAATCTTTCAGTTTTCTAAAAGGGTGATTTCTGCATCCAGGATGTTTTATAACTTATATGTGATTCATTTGAGATTTTATTAATGTCCATGCTCCATTTCCTGATTGCACTTTTCTATCCTAATAAAAAACTTATTGTACTCAAAATTTCTTAAGAACTCGTTTTATTTTTTGAGGGGATTCTTAAGAACTCGTTTGGTGTTTGTGTTTGTGTTGAGTTGGTGACCCAGAGGTAGCAACAGAGTAATCTGTTTCATGAAAACGAAGATTAAGATCTCAAAAGAAATCTGTTCGTGCAATAGGAAGGTATGGAATTTAATTTTACTGTATATCTAACATATGTAGGCTGCTATTCCCCATTTAAGGCCTAAAGTAACTGTGCCGTTATACAGTTATAGTATTGATTGATTCAGAAAATGCTGGGGAGCTTGCGTTATGCTCTGTATTTACTGAAGGAAGAAAGTTCCACAAAAAGGGAAATTAAACTATACTTGATTTGACAGATTGGCAATAATCATATAATATCATACATGGCATAAGTTATCAGCCGCCTTTGGTCCAGAGTCATGATTTTAGAAACAAATAGAATAAAAAGAGTAGACTCTAGAGAATAATAAGCATCAGCTCATTGATATACCGTACCAGTCTGTTTGTAAAGCATCAATTCATTGTAGTCTCAGTTGTATTTAGATGTCATTCTATGGATTAAGAGATCCAGATGGCAGAGGGGGGAGTATTTAGCAGGATTATTAAGTATCAATGGGTCACTGCTCTGGCTTATGAGCCTATGGTGTTTTTCTTATTGCATTTTATAAGCTTCAACAACTCTCACAGTTTGGTTCTATAAATTGATAGAAGATCATTTTTCCTTTCAGAATAACACACAACATTTGGCACACCTATAATAAGGGTCTTAAAAACACCATTGCTTTCGTTTTGTAGATTAGTTATGCATAGATTGGGAATATTTCCATATTTGCAGTGATCCTGTGCTCTGATTGGTTTTTTTGGGGTGCGGGTATTCTGATTGGTTTCAATTGTGTTTCTTTTAGCAAATTCTTGTGGATGTTGTGATAGCAGCTTCTCTTTTTCAACCTGTAGTGTCTTCCTTGTGGTGTCTGTTTTTTAGTAATTGCTATTAGTTTCTGCATATCTGTATGTTCTTTATTGAATTGGTCAGCTAACAATATCGTTTAATTTTGATACTAATGCAGGTTTTCCTATTCTAACTTTGTTCCAGGTTTTCCGATTCTGAATACAATATAGTTGTGTGGAATTTTCTATCTTTTGAATATTCTTCTTACCAGTGACTGCATCTTAAGTTTCATATTTTCTTCCCCAGCTGTCTTCGAAAAGTTACAGGTTGGATGAAAGAAAAGAGTTTCTGGTAAGATAATATATTTTGTGTATGATTGCTTCATTGCTATCTATTTCATATTTCATGGCAGCACAAGCACTATACTAGTGCTGGCATTTGAAGACATTGAGCTCATTTATGGATGCTCTTCCATTTTGATCAGCAGAAGCACTTTCTTCAACTCACAGGTTTCTGGATTGTAGTTTTTTGCAAATACGATTGATCAAAGTAGAAAGGCCCACAGAAAATGTAGTGGCAGAACTATGCAGTAGAAGAGGTGCCTGTGCACACCTGGATAACAAACCTTGAACTCTGGAGGTGAACTGAACTCGGAGGCACCTTGTGAGTTCCAGTATTGGGGGATACTATTTTCCAATAATTTACTGCTGACCAAGTGATATCTGTTCTTTGGCGTGTCAGTTATCGACTGGATTTTTTTCAGCTAGTCTCTGAAACTTCCTTCTGCCCAGTGGCATATGCTTGCCCCTGTGATATGTACACAGCTGCTGATGTAACCTGAAACCTTTTGTCGCACTCTTCATTTTCTCAGGTGACATGTGCTTGCCCCTGTGACCCAGCATTTCGTTTTACTGATGCAAGCAACATGTGTTCACTCCAGGTTGCAATTATTTATGCAGCATCAATGTTTTTATAGTGTCAGGTCATTTTACATCCTTCACCTATAGCATTTACAGTTCTCAAATATTGGGCTGAAAACTAAAATGAGGAAATACAAGAAACATTGAGTCGCTTTAACCAGATATTTTTACTTGTGAGAAATCCAAAAGTTTCATGCTTGAGAAACAGGAGTACCGATTACTATCTTGGTAATTCCCGAGCAGTATATAGGTGCCAAATATAAAACATCTAAATTATCCGTGGAACCCCTTATCTTTTGATTAGCAGAAACCTTTTCACCTCATAGTTGTCCTTTTTGCCAGTATGATTGATCAAAACTGGAATGCCTGCAGAATGTTTTTCTGCGCAGAACATTACAGTTGAGGTGGTAGTCGTGGTACTGCACACAATTGGATAATAAACCTTAAATTTCAGTGGTGCAGCTGAACATGGAGGCACTCTGTGAGTAGCTTTCATTACTCTTTTGGGGGCATGTCACTTCTGATTGCATGATACATTTTGTTGTCATGTCAGTTATCTCCTGTATGTCCAGCTTGCCCTGAAAGTTCCTCTGTCCACAGGTCTGCAAGTTATCTCCTGTATTTTTATTGAGCTGACACTGAACTTCCTTCTGTCAACAGGATTTGCAGTTGTAGCTTACCATCCACAAAGCTGTTGATGTAACCTGGATCCCTTTGCGGCTTTTTTTGTTTTTTCTGGTGAGTTATGCTTGGCCCTTTGACCCAGCATTTTTTGTTTACTAATGCAGCGTGTCAATCCAGGTAGCTATCTGACGCTATCAACATCTTTTGATGTATTAGTTCAGTTTACATCCTTCCACCTATAAATTTTCTAGTTTTGCCAACAGTGGACCTAAAACTGAAATGAGCAAAATACATCAAGCAGTGGGCAGCCTTTTAACCATATAATTTGCTTGTGTACAACATCTTTAAGTCAAAATTCTTGCAAATTCGTATATTACAGTCTTGAGTAGAAAAATATATGTTATAGTTTTGCATGACAGCATGAACATATGTAGGTGCTGCAATATGAGACATCTAATTTATTTATGGAACATGTACTATTTTGATTGGATTAAACCCTGTTTTAATTCATATTTTCCTAAGTTACTGTTTTTGCCCAAGAGGATTTTTTTTTGGGAGAAGTTTTTGCCCAAGAGGATTGATCAAAATTGAAATAACTGCAGAATATTTTCTTTGGCAGAATAAGTGTGCTGTGCACACCTGGATAACAAACCTAAAACATTTACAGTTTTCAAATAGAGCCAAAAATTAAAATGAGGAAATACAAGAAACATTGATTCCGCTTTAATCAGACCTTTTTACTTGTATACAAAATCTATGAGAAATCCAAAGGATTCATGCTTTGAGAAACAGAGAGTACTGATTACTATGTTGGTAATTCCCTAGCAGTAGATAGGTGCCGAATTTGAAACATCTAAATTATTTGTGGAACCTCTTATATTTTGATTAGCAGAAACCTTTTTCACCTCATAGTTGTCCTTTTTGCCAATATATATGATTGATCAAAACTGAAATACCTGCATATTGTTTTTCTTAGCAGAACATAACAATTGAGGAGGTACCAGCATGCAGTTGGATAATAAACCTGAATTTCTGGTGATGGAACTGGACATGAAGGCATATGTAGCTTGCATTCTTTGGGGCATGTTATGGTACTGTTGAATGCGTGGTATATGTCGTTGACATTTCAGTTATCTCTTGTTTGTTGGCGTAGCCTCTGAAACTTCCTATCTCAACAGGTTTGCAGGTGATGCTTGCCATCGCGAAGCTGCTGATGCAACCCTGACCCTTTTCCGGCAGTCTTAATTTTGCCAGGTGATTTATGTTTGCCTCCTATTTTGCTGATGCTACGGCACTACGCGTGCCCAGTCCAGCCTGCTATTATTAACGAACGTCACCGATATATTTTTAACCTAGTGTCAATTTCACTTTACATCATTTTCCTCTTTGCACTTTGTCATTTCACCTACAAACACTTAATTAGCCAAATGCAACCCGCATTGGGTATTCACTTCACTAAACCATTTCCTTTTACACAACATCTTTTGTCTTGCAAGTCCGAGCCGGACTTTTCATCACACTATTCTTGCATACCTGTATTTCCTAACTCCTAGCATTCTCTATCGCTATCTAGTGAAAAAGAAACAAGAATCACAATCTCGGAACTAAACCAAGCCAATGTGACTTTGCGCCACATATCTATAGTATATAATACACACACGCACCCCGCCCCCCCTTTTTACCTCCTATATTCTCGTCACTTCACGCTCCTGCCTCTTACGCGCCCCTCTCCTGGCGGTGGCTCGACGCCCTCCGCTGCCGCCGGAGCGCGGCGGTGTAGTCGTCGCCGCCGACCACCCCGTCCCGGCTGTGGAGCACAATGCCGGCGTGGATCGACGAGTTGGGGTACTTCTGCCGGTGCCTGTCCTGGTGGCTCTGGTGCTGCGGCGGCTTCTCTACCTCCACCTTGACACCCACCACCTTGTCCTCTTCCAAGCTGAGGGTGAACACGAACGGGCCGGCGGGGAAGAAGTCGTCCATGCCGAGCACGGGCTCGAGGGCCTTCACCACCTCCCGCATGGTGGGCCGGGACTTGGGGTTCTGGCTCAGGCACTTGTAGGCCACAATGGCGGCCACCTCGGCGCCCCTGCACGAATACTGGCACTCCAGGGCCGAGTCCATGACCCTGTACAGCCTGTCGGGGTGCTTCAGGTACGGCCTGGCCCAGTCCACCAGGTTCTGCTCCCGCGGCCGCCGCGCCCGGTCCACCGACTGCCGGCCCGTGAGGAGCTCCAGCAGCACCACGCCGAAGCTGTACACGTCGCTCTTGGCGGTGAGGTGGCCCGTCAGGATATACTCGGGCGCCGCGTACCCATGGGTCCCCATGACACGCGTCGTCACGTGCGTCTCGTCGCCCTGCGGCCCATCCTTGGCCAGCCCGAAGTCGGACAGCTTGGTGTTGTAGTCCTGAGATCACATCAGCAGAGGAGATACAGTTAGGTGAAAGATCATTTGGGTGGTATATCGCAGTGAGATACAGTCATGCAGATATGCTGATGCATACTCGTACGATGCACCCAGATATTAGTGGTCGAATAGAACTCTGTTTAGCATTGATAGTCGTCCGTGGCCGGGTACTTGTGTATGGATAGGCTGACAGTGATGGTTAGGATATTTTGGTTAGGTGGATGATGTGAAATTGTGAATGTAGGATAGACAGACAGCTATGGGGGTTTTCTCAGGTTTGGCGTGTATCCAGGAACCTTCCGAGCTCCGGTCAGGTCAAGGCTGTTCGTCTGTGCCCATAACGTCGTACGTGCTAGCAAGGTTGTGTAGTTCAGAAACGTGTGGCGCTGCTGAATACTACTTGCTCAAATGGTCTCTTGGGTGACTCAAATGGTCAAAAAGTTTAATATTATGTTCTTAATAGTTACGGAGTAGTAAAGTTTATTCGTGTTATGATGGAACCTGGGCCCCATATATCATTTACCCTTCTATTGAGCACCACAAGTATTTTACGATCACCAGAGTGACGTGTGTCGTGTTCGGTAAAAAAGAAAAAAGAGAGTGACGTGTGTCCCGTTTGTTGGTAACTACCGTTTCCAGATGATGAGCTTGCATTTCAGAACCGCGTCTCTATTTTCATTTTCTTTTTTAATTTATGGCAGTGCTTAGTGCTGGGACGGAAAGTTACATGAACTGGACCCTGAACTAGTGAACTATGAGGAAATGCTTTGCTTACCGAGTCGAGCAGGATGTTGGAGGCCTTGAAGTCACGGTAGATCACCGGCGGGTCGGCGCCGTGGAGGAACGCGAGTCCCTTGGCCGCGCCCACGGCAATCTTCATCCTCGTCATCCATGGGAGGGCGCCGTTGATACCTGCAGCGACAGGGACGTTTCAAAGTGAGTTTCCTCCCCGGCATTGACCAATCTCTCTTGATATTTTGTTCCCGACATTCGACCAGCCATCTAATTTAATAAAGAAATAGCTGTTCCTCTGCAAGGCACATTACAGTTCACCTAGCCCTACGACTTTGCACGAACGGAACAGAGACTGAAGGCACCGTACAAAGACTATCTATCGGCGCCCCGTGCTCAAATTTTCTTTGCTTGTTGGGCTCAAAAACGACCGGATTAGCACGGGAAGCGACCAAATTATAGCAGTGGAAAAAGGAGCTCACTTTTGAAGAGGTGGTTCTCCAGGCTCCCGAAGCTCATGAACTCGTACACCAGCATCCGGTGCTCTGCCTCGTAGCAGTAGCCGATCAGCTTCACCAGGTTCTTGTGCCTCAGCTGCCCGAGGAAGAACACCTCGGCCTGCCAGAACAACATCCCACAATTCAGCAACCAATTAGCGTTCTGTTCTGTTCGAATTAGACTGTGCATTGTCAGGGGACACGGCACTCTGCTCACCAGCCACTCCTTGTGCCCCTGCGTGCCGCCTTCCAGGTCGAGGTACTTGATGGCGACGTCCTGCGCGCGCAGGCCCGGGCGGAGGTCCTCGCCGACGGCGCCCTTGTACACCGGGCCGAAGCCGCCGCAGCCTAGGTAGTTGGCCCGGGAGAAGCTCGCCGTGGCGGCGCGGAGCTCCGCGTAGGTGAAGGCGTGCAGGTTGGAGCCGGAGAGCGTGAGGGACAGGTCCTCGGGGGACAGCATCTCCGACGAGCTGAGGCTCGTGAACGACATCCGGGAGGACGACCTCGGGCTGTCCTTGCCCCCTCGCCCGCGGGCGATCCGCCGCCGCCGCGGCGTCGAGTCGTCGTCGCCGACCGCGGCGCTGCCGCCGACGCAGCACAGGTACGACCTCCAGGACTGGGCGCCGGCCATGTCGTTCGATCGGGTTTGGGGAATGCGATTACTTTCGGGGTCGAGCCGCGCCGCGCCGCGCGTCGCGTGCAGGAGAAGAGAGGAGCCGAGACAGGTGGAGGCTGGAGGGGCCGGAGGAGAGGAGGCTTTGGGGAGGTTGGGGGAGAAGCGGTGGTGACCTGGCCTTTATATAAGCGCGCGCGGCCGGGGAGGGAGGGAGGCGGGGCCATCGGCAGTGGCAGCCGCGCGCACGGATGGATGGGCTTGACCCCGCCCCCGCCCCCGCCCTTCTGGCTCTGTGGCGCACACCACCAAACCAAAACCGCGGGGTGATGTGACGGCCGCAAACAGGGGACAACACCGGGACAAGACAAAAGAATCGCCCCACTAGGCAACGCCGCCGCACCCGCCCGCGCGGGGCGCCTGTAGCTAGGGGGCGCACGGCGTCACCAGTCACCACCGCTCCGCTCCCAGGCCGTAACCGGTGAGTGACTGTGCTGCGTCACGACCCCCATGAATAATCGAATAATCAAGCGAGCCTATAGATAAGCCGGTTTACTGCTACGGGAGCTGGCTAGCTATCTAGCGGTTTTGGACGATGACAGCCGTGGATTTATGCATGTTTTCAGGGTGCAGTAGTTTGTGGCTTTGCGGCTAGCTAGGTAAAATAATCGCATACGATGTTTTGCAAGTTGTGTGGAAGGTGGTGATTAGGTGAGGAGGGGGGGGGGGGGGGGGTGGTATGGCCTGGCCAACTGGTGGGGGAACATAACGAAATTGGGCGCCGCCGCTGTTTAGCCGGGTCAGGCCATTGGGGAAGTGTTAACGTCAGAACAGTTTTGCAAGTAACCTCCATCATTCTCCGATGATGGGGTACTGGTCCAAACGCTAAAGAACATTAAGCTTGTTTAGAAGGGCTATCCCGGGCGATTAGAGCTAGAAGCCAAGTACTCGTACTTCGTTTCAAAAAAAAAAGGAAAGAACTGAGGCTAGTTCGTGTGCTGCCTAATCCTAGTACCAACTTGCAGGGCCACGGAATGTGGTTCCTACATATCTAAATATCTTCACCTCGTTCTCTCTCCGTGTGCTCGAACAAGAGGAATCGCTAGCGGAAAGCCTATTGCGCCGCTGGCTGACGTGCTCACGTGCTGCATATCCCTGTTGCCCTGTTGGGCAGCCGGTGCTTTTTTTTTTCCTGCTCTGGGGAGTGGGGATCTTTCTGTCCCTGTCCGAGGGAAGAAGAGGGCAAAACTATCCTATCCTCGCACAAGCTAGAGAAATTTCTGTTTTATGAAACACAAGCTAGCTACAGACACCGAATTATGCCGGTATCTGAACCACCCTACACACAGGATCTCTCTTTTCCGCTATAGAATTGAGGAGGATAACATTCTGTCCGCTGCTACAGAGACAGCTGAATCTGGAATGATGAGGCCAACACATAACAGTTGAGCGTGCGAGAAGCCAGAAACCCGCTTTGCTGCTCTGGCGTGCACCTGACACCTGCCTGTCGTGCGATTGTTTTTTCCCACATCTTCGCAGGATCAAATCAAGCGCGGCCGCAGCCTGACACGTTCGCAATTGCCGAAGGAGGGAGATCTGGGGCCCGGAATATTCTAACCCGTGCCACCGTCCTCTGGTGCAGGGAGCCAATGATTTTATTTCGTCACGAAACTTCTTCCAGGAAAATGCCACGAAAAGGAACAGAGGCCACAGGTGTTTTTTCGTGCCCCGGTGAGGAAAGAAACGTTGCGGTCTGCAACGGTGACCCTCTCCGTGTCGCACAACTCAGCAGCTCTGATCCGTAGTTAATCGGAAATGATTTGCTGCTTGAGGCTGGGGCGATACGACGCGCCAAGTGGCTGGGCAAGGCTTTTACTCTAGCCGATTCTCCGCCTCCAGTTCCAGGGTCTTCTCCCACGCTTCCTGACGAGAAGAAGTTAATTCTGCACGGAGTGGAATTCTGACGTTGGGAAATTAGTATTCTGGCTAAGTAAGCCTTGCGGTTTTCTCTAAGCATCAGCATTATTTTTTAAAAAGGAAAAACATGGCACGCCATTACCTGGTCGAAGTTTCGCAAATATTTGTGGCTCAATTTCTCACGGCCGGGAAGAACTTGATTTGAAAATAGCCCACGAGACGAAAGATCTAGAAGACATGCAGCCATGACTGTAAGATCATCAAGCTGACCTCGCTGTCAGATCTTACTCCCGTCATCACTATCCACTTTTTTTTTTGTTTTGGGCACAGTTAGAGCCTCTGCAGCCGCCCGAACAGAGAAGAGCGTCTAGAACCAAATAAGTACGACGGCATAATAATCATACATGATGGTAATGATGAGCTTCTCGTAGAAGAGTTCCTGGGGCCATGAGCCGCGATTGGCCGAGCCCCTCGCACCAGCCAAGCCCTCGAACTTTTCTCAGTTGTGGCGAATACGATTTTCTGGAGAAAGGGCCCGCCGACCAAGCACGCCAGGCGATCAGATGACGACGACTGGAACACGTACTACGCCTGGTCCAGTAGCCGAGCTGGGCCTGGTTTAGATCGCAAATTCTAACCCTAAAGTTCACCGTACAAAACAAGATTTACATTACATCAAAATGTTACATGGAGTACTAAATATAGATGGAATCAAAAACTAATTGCACAGTTTTGTTGTACTCTGCGAGACGAATATTTTGAGCCTAATTAATCAATTTTCACCTACAAATTTGGGAACTAAACGAGGGCTCAGCTCACCCAACCTAAAAGCCAAACTCCTGCAGCGGGCAGCGTCCGCGGACGAACAGACCCCTCCCCGGACGCCACAAACCCTGACTGAGGCCTGAAAGCGCAACCACCGGGCGCACGCAGGAGGCACGAACGAACCCACGGACCCGCCCACCAACCAAAGCCAACCCGCCGTCGCCGTGGGGCAGGGCAACCCCGCGACACCGCCGAGTCAACTCCCTCCAAAGTCCAAACCCCAAACCCCCTCTCGCTCCGAAGCATACGTGCGGCGTGCGTACGCGGAAGCGGGGCGTCGGCTCGCCCGTCGCTGCCACGCCCCGGTACGTGGCCGACCGCGCCGGCCGGCGGGATCGGGACCCCTCCGGGTTTGAGGCCGGGAGGCGCACCACGTGTTGGCTTCGGCCCCGCGGGGGTTTCCTGCTCGCGGTCGCGGCAGCGCCCCGCCACCCCCGTGCCCCGGCCTCAGCCTCGCCACGACGGACGCAGTAAACGGGCAAAGGCTGCCACCGCCCCACCCGACGGACGCGTTTTGGAATGGACATCTTTCCGGGCCAGGGGGGTGCCGTATCGTGGGTCGCGTCGAACCGAACGGATGGAGGAGGGACGCGCCGCACGCACGCGCGTGGATCGGCAGGGGCGTCGCGTCGCTGGTTTTGTCCCCGCGCGCGCGCGGCCAGGTTTTTCACGCCGCCCAGGTGAAAGCGGACAGGGCAGGCAGGCTGGCTCGCCATCGCCAGGGAGGGAAAACGTTAAGGTTACGCTGGTGATCCGATCCGGCCTGCTAGACCTGTCGGTGTCGAGCGAGCGCACACGCAAGAGTCCGGAGCGCGCACGGCGGGGGCGCGTCCCCGGCGTCCTGAGTCCTGAGGTGGCTGTCTGGGTGGGTACGTGTTGGTAGCGAAGAGCGCTGCCGCCGCCGGCCACCGCCGGTGAGACGACGTCCCAAGTGGCTGCCGCGAGACGTACGGAAGCGCATCACGGCTGCGGCCTCGCCGAGCAACCGATGATGAGATCTCTCGGCGTGCACGTGCCTGACGTTGCTACTGTCAGATGTACTAGTGCGCACATCAGTTTCTCACGCCTCACACTCCGCGGTCGCTCTCAGCCACGGCGGGCCACGGCCATGTCATGTGTGCTCCAGTCCTATCACGTCTCTTCTTCAAAATATATATAGATCCCAGAAATCTCTGCCGGCACACACATATGGAAAAGCGTGGCGAGGCGATCCATCTCTCTCTTTCGCGCGTGAAGCTTGGGTGTGTCTATAGGGATTAAAAAAAGTGGAAGAAACCCCGAAGATTTTCATCAGTCGTCGGAGCGACGCCGGAGCCCCGGCCCTGCGGTCCGCGGAACGGCGGCGTCAGCGATTCATGCATCACCTTGAAAAGGATTCTGCAGATGATTTGGGCGAAGCGCGCGGCACACGAAATGGTATAAAGGAGCTAGCTTTTGCATCATGCATGCGTGGCAAACAAATTGACCGATCGTCAGTAGCTTCTTTTAGACACTTATTACTCCTCGTTCAATTCACTTCAGAGAGATGACAAATGGAAACGAATTCTTAAAAACATAATCAAATGGAAAGATGCATGTGCCAAGCACCTCAAACAAAACGCCGTCAGCAATTCATGCATCACCTTGAAAAGGATTCTGCAGATGACTTGGCTGAAGCAGCACACGAAATGGTACGGAGGATTTGCATCATGCATGCGTGGCAAACAGATTGACTGATCGTCAGTTACTGTTAGTCCCTCCTTGTTCACTTAACTGTACCGGAGAGAGATGACAAACCAAAATGAATCCTTTAATTTCCAAAGGTCATAATGAAATCTTACAAAATAATCAAATGAAAAGTTGCACATCAGCATATATATAGGCCAAGTCCCTGAAGCATACATATATGCACCCTCTACGTTCAGAACTAGAGGATTCTTTACCTCTCTTCAACAATTTTTTGTTAACAACTGAATGCATCATGTGTAGGAGTATATGCACCGTGCAGCTAGGATGATAAGTGCTGACCAAGGCTTCGTTCATCCCCTTGTATCTGTTTTTGTAGGAGAGTTGACTGAACCCATTCTGAAAATAAAATAAATTAGGCCTACAACACCCGTCTGAATTATCCTAATTGGTACCCCCCAAATCATGTGAGCTATTTTCTGAAGATCTGGATGAAGCAACAAGTTTACTTAAATTGGCCGACCTTGTTCCGAATAAATCCGTTGTGGGATATGATTAGTCCCTTTTTTGATTAATTATATCTCTAGCTGCGCATTGTTGAATTGGTGGTTTAGGCTCTCACCGAATGTCTCAGTGTCGACCGACCAACTGGATGCCTTGCTTGACCGACATTGTGGATATAGTCTCTACAGATATTTGTACCAACTACTACCGCTGACGTTTACATGTATTTTTTTTCTTTTCGAACTTCCGACGTGTAAATGTTGACTTCGACTAGAAAAAAAACCACGAAGTTATTCCACGAACACCTCGAACGGGTCATCAGGTGCACAGCGTTCTTGCATCCATCTTCTTGAAGTCAGTAATACGTAAGGGCGAGCACACATGATTTTATTTCATTTCTACCTTGCAACAACTTGATCTGTCACTTTGTGGTGAACACAGCATGCATCAGCAACCAATAGAAGCTTCTGGATAAGATGAACAAGTTACGCTACTGTCCCGTAAATTTGCACGTTTGGCACGTAGATGATGACGTATATATGAGGAGTCCCGAAATAGACTGGCAAAAATCGACCTCTGGATGATGCTAACGCATAAATCACGCTTCCGTAAACTCGTCCTCAGTCTCGTGTACTACCCACCGTCCTAGGTGCCTAGCAATTGTTCTTGAAAGAGCTATTCGATCAGATGGTGTCTTCAATCTGTGAAAACTCGGATAAGCATTTGGATGGGGATAAATACATGAATTTTGTGAAACAGAAAGGAATGGTCATGGATCGATGTAGTGTAAGATCGACCTACCATTTCCCAACAAAAACAAACGAGTTTTGTTCTCAGAGAACAGTCGCTCTTTTTTTCTGTAGCAAGATTTCTGTAGAACACTGCTTACCAATACAATCTCTGTCACCTTTTCAGTTGAAAACCGAACAGTAACTGTATATGATTTGCGATCACTCAGGTTTATTTATCATCACATGCTCGTGATGCGAGCAGTACTGGTTGCTAGCTCTGAAAAATCAAGGGCTCGAGTTCCTGAAAAGATCAGGATCAGATCGAGTGAGTGGCTCATACTTGTGGCTGCACGAGGAGATACTATAGTTTAAGAAGGTCATCAGCATCCGCCGCAAGGACGCACCATATCGTACGTAGTACAACGGTGACCTGAGCTCCGTTTTGTTTGTAAACTGCCAACTAGCTAGATAGAGAGGCAGACTAGGCGAGGGTCAGACCAAATTGCCGAAGAAAAATTAAACCCCGCGAGATCGCGTCATTTCTAAACGGCAGTATTGCTGCGCGATGCACACGCGCCGCCGCTGGTTGTGTGAGCGGCTGGGGCTGTGCGTGACACCATGCTGAGTTGATCCTCGAGTCATCTAACAGTACAGGAGCTCGTCTATGTACATGCTCCGACGATCCTGTCCGAAACGGGGATTGGGATGGGCGGTTGCTTTCTGTGTTTTGTTCCAGCGATCTGCATGCGGTTCCTTGTGGGGATCTGGAAGCTGAAGCCGATCAGGAAGACTAAGCGTATAAGTCAGGAGAAATTAAGGCTCGCCTTGACTGATTTCATGCATATGGGTTGAGGACTTGGCAGGGTCGCGAGATTTTTTGGGAGCTGATCGATCAATATGAAGTAGAGTGTATGTACTTGCTGAGGTTCGTGGACGAGAACTGGCCGGAATCATGTGCAGAAGGATTACGTGAGTACTGAGGATAGAATGACGCTAACCTCAGCTTTTGGCGCGATCCGATTGTCTAACTCAAATTTTCTTACAAAACGTGAACTGGATTAATCGTGTTGGTCAATGTTTTGTATAGACTAATCTGGAGAAGTGTGTATGCTAGGCGGGTGAGGTGAAAAGGAACTTCTCAAGTCTCTACCACATGGCGTATAAAAAAAGGAGTTCTAGAAGAACATGAGATGGAAGCCTCGTTTGGGAACTGGCCGGGTTTTAAGCTAGTACGCAGCGGGTTAGGGAGCAGGACCTTCTCTTCGTTTCCTCCATATATATATGTTTACCTTCAAGAGCTGGATCAAGATATGAAAGCATGCGGCCATTCTTGCATCGGATGTGCCCGCAACGCTGCATACACGCCTGCGTGCTGGGGAGAAGGAAAAGAAAAAAAAAGAGGCATTCGCGCACATGAGAAATGAAAAGCTGCAACCGTTGGTGAGTTTTATAATAAGTGGCGTCGCTTGGATGTATTATATGTGTTTTGTTTGCTTCAATTCGTTTCTTCGCCAGCTCAGCTCTGCAACCCATTGTTGTGGTGCATTTTATTGTGTTTCACACGCGAGATCAACAGAAGCGTAGTAGAAGTCCCCTCGTAGTTTCTGTCATGTAATAGCGCAATGTAACATATATATATATATATATATATATATATATATATATATATATATATATATATATATATATAGATTCATTTCTCTATAGCTGGCTAGAGAATAACTAATTCTGTGGCCGGACCCAATCTTGACTGGTCCGATTGCACCTCCCACCCGGCCACCCACCACGGCTTCGAGGCCATGGCTCGGCTCGGCTCGGCTCTGAGCCGGCTGCCAGAGCACTCGTCGGATGTATTACGAAAAAATCCCCCGAATTTCTCCCCTCTCGCTCGCCAGAAACACCGCCGCGCCCAGTCGCTCGCCGAGCAGGAAGGGGGATTTGATCTCCGGTGATGCCGCCGCCCTGGAATCGCAGGATGAGATCCCCCGATTGCCGCAGATTCATCAATCGCTCGTCAAATTCACGCCACAAAACCCTGCTTCGCTCCCACCCTAACTCTCCACCAAGAATCCCTCATCGTTGCTGCTGGAGACGTCCCAATCCTCCACCGGCGACAGTGGCCTGTCGAAACTGCATCCCAGCAGTTGGATTGGCCCTCCCAACGGCTGCTTGTTCCATCCGTCCTCAGATTTCTGCCGGCGTGCTTGCTGGAGTGCTTGGATTTTGGTTGACCAATCCATCCTAATCAAAGGCAGCGGAGAGATCCAGAGGTAAGCATCCACATAATCCTGCCTCCCTCGTTGAATCAAGTGTCTATGCCCCTTGGTTAGGGATTCTTGGCTCATTGCACATCCATGTTCATCTGCCGTATTGTATCTTGCAGCGGGAACCTCAGATTAATTCATTTGATTTTAGATACATTCACGTTCCACATCGATTCACCTATTATCTGTACATGCAGAGTTTAGTAGGACTATTTTTTCTCGCATGATTCATCAGGCTGTGTAGTAATTTATCAAGCTGCATTTGCACATAATTCTTGTAAATCACCGTACCTTCTTTAACTCAGAACAGTAGTAAATTAACTATATAATTTTAGTACTTCAATTTTGTGATTTACTACTACAACCAGTTCCTGCAATTTTTCGTCTAATAGACAGTGTGGTTGATTTACTGTTACTTTTACTATTGGAAATTTGTGGAGTTACTACTTAAACATTTTTGACTAATAGATCGTGTGGTCCAATAACTGTATACTTTTACCTTTTGAATTTTGCCGTGTTACTACTTAAACCAGTTACTGCATTTTTGTCTCTATTCAGTAATACCTTGTGCACAATACTTTTTATCCAGGAGATGAAGCAAGTTCAGGGGAGATTAACATCATTCGGGTTCTGCACCACACAAGGTGAATGGACCTTTGATATTAGCGCGATCGCTGGGGCTGCTGCTGCACAACCAACTGCCAGAGCCACTGCACAACCACAACCAGCGCCCCCCGCTCAAGCACCTGGTGCCTGTGCTGCTAATATTGGGAAGAACAATAGCAAACCACCATCCAGGAGTGTGCAGCAATCTCATGCAGAATCGAGCCGTGCCAGGGATCTTCCTCAGAGCGACAATGACGATGATGATGACTTCATGGACCCTCCGCCGAGGCGACCAGTTGCCAAGAAACAGTGCACCAATGCAAGTGTAGCAGTCAATGCTACTGGCAAGGTACAATGCAGAATGCAAGTGTATTTTAGTCCGTCTGTGCATTTTTATACCTTCTGAAAAATTGTGGTAATTTGACCATTATGTAGCATCATTTTTACCATGACTGCTGCAAAATCAACCATATGGATTTTTAACTAGATTAAATCTGTGGTTCAAAGTTGCGCGAAAGTAACCCAACCAAATCATACTTTTTTTAGTAAATCCGTGGACTCATGTCACTTACTTACCACTTACATTGTCCCCTGTAAATCATACAAGGGTGTACATGTCCGCCATTGAAGAGTTACTGTAATTTTTACTGAACAATAATATGGTAAACTAACCATACAACTTACTATTTTGTCGATTTACATAAACCCCATGTTAAATGGATGTAGTATATTATTCTAATTATTTTGTGTGCGTAATATTATGATAACATGTGGACTACCTGGATCAGGTTATTTCACAACTCACCCTTACAGCATTGCCTGTTGTTTCGGCTGGTATCTGACCCTTTTCCCTGTATTCCATTTGCAGCCCCCCAAGAACCCAGTCAAGTATGCCCATGCACCTACAGCTCGATGTGCCCCATCAATATTTAACTCATTTGTTGACCAGCTCACCTTCAAGCAGCGTAGGCGGATCAAAGATATGGGTTTTGGTGGGCTGCTTTGTGTATCAGCAGAGAGGTTAGAGAGCAGAGAACTTTTAAAGTTCTTGTTTGACAGACTTGATCCCAAAACTATGGTAATCAATGTTACCAAAGACAAGGGAATCCAGGTCACGCCCTTCGCCGTCAAGCAAGTATTTGACTTGCCGGACAGTGGTAAAGAAATACTTTTCCATACACACACGCAAGCATCCAAGTCGCTGTTTTCTTTCAAGACTTCGGTTGGTTTAGATGAATCCCAGGACCTGCATGCTAGCCATCTAGAGAAGATCCTGCACGATGATCATCAGCAAGGGTCCGGCATGATTGATGATGAGATGGCAATTAGATTTTTCTTTATCATTGCTTGCAACAAACTGCTTTTTCCAAGCACAGACAACAACATCAGGTGCAAGGATGTTTATCTGACCAGGGACCTATCTTCCTTACCGGGTTTGAACTGGTGCAAGGCCATTGTCGATGACCTCCGACAGGCTGCACTCACATGGCGGGTTGACAAAGCAAAGAATTCGCTATCAGGATGTTCCATATTACTGATTGTGAGTATTCTTTTTCGTCATCCATATGCCTGCAGTCACTAGAGTAAATGATTACTATGTTTTTTGTGTAGATACTGTATCTGGACAACCTACAATGCAAACACCAGATTGGGCACGCTGACACTCCTCGTGCAAAGTACTTTGATCAAAATGTGATAAAGAAGATAATTAGTGCTGACAGGTCCAAAGATCAACAGGGGAAGGTTAGGTTTGGTTTGTTGCCGGTAAGGATCTAGTAACACTGTTACCTCTTATTTTGGAAATTATGTTTCTGCCATCTGCAACCTGTAGTAACACTGTTACCTTTCAATTTGGTTTGTGTAGCTTAGGAACAGCACCAATACTTGCTACCATGTGACTCAGCACCCATCTTCAAATGTCCCACCCAGCATTGAACCATTTTCTGCAACACAAATACCAAGTATGCAAGCCGAACTACATGGATTAGTTGCTCAGATTGGTAACAATAGGAAGACGGAGGCAAGGCTAGCCTTGGCAAATTTTGATGTCAAAGCTAAGAAAGCAACGAGCTATATGAACATTGGGCAACAGATACTACGGGACGCCCATCAGACAGCCATTCGTACTCTGCAGGCAATTTTGCATGAAGATCATCACGATCAACACCATGCGAGTGATGCAGGTACTGACACGATTAGCGGAGCCTACCATCACTCCTATTCCATTTCTTTCCTATTTTTCTTACCCTATACTACTTTATGCATGCAGTTCAACCTGGCGACATCAACATGTATGATAGACATAGTGTTGAGAATATAGGATCTGGACATTTACCTGACGTGCCGATAATTCATTCAGAGACAAGGGTTGCGGACCTTCCTTCTGGTAATTTACATGATAAATCCAAGTTGTCATATACAATAAATTGAACATGCACCATACAAGTCACAATATCCCTCATGTCCCCCTTGTGTTTCAGGTGGTCACACAAACCAGGAGTTTAACCACGGTGCGCCTGTTCGACTGCAACAGATCAGGAACAAGGAGCAAGTTTTACCCTCCAACGCTATTCATAATGCTTATGATGATAGCTTTCCTCAACCCAATGTAATTCACTAAACCTGAGTACCTGTTTACTACCACACTCATTGCTTGACCTTAAACATCCCCATATTGCCCTGTAGAATGCTGTGTTTGAAAACAGAATGGATGTCGAACTTTCACCTGTCCGTACTCAGGTCACACTTGTTTTCATTATAGCTATATTATTTTAGCATCACCTATTCTCTCTCATATGCAAATTATCGATTCTTCGTATGCAGGTTCACACAGATAAAACGATTGGTCATGTTGTGCCTCCTGTTGCAGCTAATGGAGACACTGTCCCAGACTTACCCATCGGCAGTATGTATTCTTCTTAATTCTTCTGTTCAATATTTCACAAGCTACTAATTTTATATGCATAGCAGGCGACCATGATATTGCTGATGATGCAACCTCAAGTTTGGTTTCCCTAGTTGATCTCATAACTGCATCTACCGCTGGTACTAGCCACCCACAAGTATCGGCAGTGAATGTTGTTTCACGCACTGATAAACAATTACCAGATGAGGCCCCACAAAATGCAGCCGTCAGTACCAGCGTGCTACCGGTACTTACCAACCATTGTTTCACACGTACATCTCCCATTAATTGTAGAATTTGCTTCAAGAGACTTATCAACTTTTTGTACACTCTCATAGCTGGCAGCAACCGAGAGCACCACACATGATGCATTAGGCCCTATTCTTCTCTGCCCTTCCACTCAAAACGAGTCCCTCCACCATCCAGCTGTTTGTACCAGGCCACAACGCCTCACAAGACGGCCAGCCATGTATGTGTCCCCATTTAAAGGCGATCCTCAACGAGCAATAGTTCCAATGTCAAAAGCACATGCTGTGAGGAAGAAGTTCCAAGCTGGAATCAAGTGTCCAAGGTACTAGTTACCATCCTACTCAAACATTACATGCTTCATACAGACACACTTATGGGTCCTTCCTTACATACCAGGGAAGTTTTCATCCGCATCGGTTTGAAAGAATTCAGTGGTGATGATATAGTAGATTCTTTCCTCGACAACGAGGCGCTTTCCACACAATTCATGTCATACTTTGTTGCCTGCATGAGCCATGATGAATTCCACACGGCTGATGGTGGCGGGTACAGGGTCTTCCTATCTCAAGAGCTTGGGGTAATAAGTCTAGGCCCATGTCAAACTTACTGCTACACAATTCTGACCAATTTTTCTATATATGGTCTGATGTCATTGATCTGTACATACAGGAATATGTCAATATAGAGGAAGATGAAGACTTCTCTCAGTGGGAATCACATCAGGCCCTAACCATTCTAGAGCGTGACCTTGCAGACCTTGACCCAACCAAAGTGAAACTAGTAAGTACCCGACCACATCAGGATTATATCAGTTGGAGCTTCGAGTGGGCTCTTACATATTTCTTTTTTGTCCATGATAGTTCCTTTTGCCTGTCATGGAGGAGGAGCACTATAGCATATATTGCATCAACTTCATACATGACCGCATAGATATACTTGACTCCAGTCCAGAAGACATGGCAGAATACCATCAGGTCCTGGGTGAACGAATTATCAAAAGGCTCAATCTACTGTTCCAGTTGGCCACAGATGGCACACTAAAGCAGTTCACTCGCTTCAAGCGCCCTCTCATTGATGCATGTCTCCAGTCACATGAAAATGACAGTGGATTCCTGGCAATCAAATTCATGGAGCTTTGGAATGGTGACTCATTCCATGTTCCAATCCATCCGGTTAGCCTTACCACTCTGATGATATTTCCAGGTTTCTAATTCTACTCCATACCTAAGTCTTCATTTTAATTGTTTCACTACTGAATGCAGGGGAACATGCGTCAGTACAGGTCTCAGCTACTCTTCTACGGTCTCTACCACCAAATCAACGAGATCAAGAAGCTTCCTGCCGGACTTGAACCACTCAGGCCTCGACTGTGACCCTTGTGCCTTCTCTCTGTTATCCTCGAAATAAACATGCGTGCTAGTGAACAAGTTTGGTACCATTTTGTAATTCTCGACAAAACCTGTGTTGGTCACCCTTTTTTGCCTATTAGTTGGTGTTTGCATATGGGATTGGTAACCAGATTTACCGTTGTTACACCGGTTCATTTCAGAATCCATAGTAGTATAGCACCCTGTTTTGCTACCTATTTCAGTTCCTTCAGGAAGACTATCTATCTATAATACTATATGCAAAAAAGGCTACCGTTCCACTGTGTACTGTCACACTGCATTTGGTCTTAACATGAGTTACTTGAATTCAACTACCAACGCAACTGACTCGCTGCCGTCTACTTGCTCCACACTTTACTCTATCTACCACAGATAGCTATCAGTCATACAACTTTCACACACTTGATGGACTTAAAGCTTACATTACAATTACCTCCACCAAACACCATCACGGCCAAATGATTTCTAATTTGGAATTGACGTATAAGTACAACACGTTTCGATTTCTCAATTTCCAACCACAGGATTTCTACACCGTCCGTCAAGACACCTTATATGACACAGCAAGCAACAACACTATACATCTTCCATGTTTCATATGAGCATCCAGTCATACAATTTGTGTGATAACAATACACCAAAACTATACTTCATCTTCTTAGTTACATCATTAACCATTGGTATTCTCGTAACTCATGGTTCACGGGTATCCCAAAAACTAACCTATTCTCATACGGTTTGAATGTATTGATAGTTACCAGAAACATAATTACCAAAACACACATATTTCACACCAAAAACCAAACTGCACATTAAAAGCTTGCTAAATCACATGACTTTATTTCACACGTTCGAACACAAAAACATTGATACTTATAGTAAACAAAACGTTTACTTTCATATTAAATATATCTGAAATAGTAAACATACGTTCGTAGTCCATACAGAAACATATAATCTCCTTAGCAACAACTATTATTACGACTCCCATGTCTCTTTCTATTGTACCATCTTGCTCATGCCGCTTCATCAAACTCCTCCCCCAGTTGCCTTTTAGTGGGCGGTCTCCCTCGCTTCCGTCCCATCAAGCCGCGCATTCCCTTGCCTGCTTTGTTTGCTGCATTATCCGGATTCAGTTTGCATCCTGTAATATAGTGCCCCTTACCTCCACAATAGCTGCAATTCCGGCTGCCCTCAACTGTACTTGTACCAGCATCATCATTATCAATTTGTTGCGCTTTGCGCTTCCTACCCTTTGTTCTAACCTCTTTTGGCGCACTCTCTGAGATATGTGACTCATTTGGAATCGGGGGTGCTCTAGACCCCTCTCCAGTTTCAATTTCCATATTTTGCTCTTGCACTTGTTCGGCCACACGAGACGGTCCGGATTCTCCGACAACAGCATCACCCCACACAGCTAAAGCAGCCAGTTTCTCACATCCTCCCTCAAACCCCATAGTTGACCTGCAGCACGATCTCACTGCAATCATCGCAAGTTCAAATAGCTTTGATGTTCTAGACTGCTCAGTTGCGAAATTTGGACCCAAAGTTACTATGTCATGCCTGTCCCACATAACAACAGACCTTGCATCCCTGCTATACCTTTTCAGCACGTATTTTGCAGGTATACTGGCAATCTGAAGGTATGTGAAAGCTTTCAGAAGATGGGCGCAAAACATGCCTGGAATAATACACGCCCATGTGAGCAAGTCAATAACCAGTAACATAAAAACAGTAATCTGATAATTGCAATCTACCTAATGTGTTCCTACTTGATAATTAAGGAACATGTTAGTATGTGTAACCCTTCTTTACCTGTGTGTTCGAATGTCTTGCACTCGCATGTATATTCACCCGCCATCACGTCAGCTTGCACTTTGAAAGAATGCTGAAACCATGAATATCCCCAGGACTGATCAGTGTGGGTCACCAGGTAACTGTTAGCCTTGCCTGCCTCTTGATCAATACGAAATGCAGTACTATATATATATGTTTCCCGGTATTTCTTGAACACAGCCCGGGTGTATACCCGGTTCAATTGGTTGTCGAATGGTTGCAAAGTCACTCTAAAGTTCTCGGCCTGTTACATTGGCAACAATTAGTTCCACACCAATTACCATTTCTCGCATGTTTAAATAGCAGATCATAATATGATTTCTATATGGAAACTTAATTACCTGGGAGCAATGTGTTTCACCAGCTGCGACATGGTTTGTGTGCTGAATGAACTCAAGCATCCTGCGAGCAAATTTACTCATGCATGTTCTACGGGTTGCAAACCCCCTGTTTTTGACCATCTTGTTCACGCTCTCGCTCCTTTGAGTTGATGTCATCCTCCCACAGTACAAGGGCTTCAAATATGCTGCAACCCACAGATGCTTAGAGTCCCAAAGGCCCTTCATGGCATCATTGTCTCTTATACCGTATTCATCCACCAGAGCATTCCATGCAGCCTCGAACTCAGCACGAGTTAGTGGGTGATTTATCACAGTCAGTAGCTTTTGCTTCAGACCTTGATGATCCTTGTACAGCTTCTTCAGCAAATCTCTGTACTTCTTAAGCATGTGCCAACGGCACAGCCTGTGCTGTGTATATGGAAACACAAGAGGTATTGCAGCTGCCATGGAGCTGTCCTGATCTGTTTCACAAAGTTCACCACAAAATTAACCACGTAGTAATCATTTTGATGGTATACAGGGGTGATAACATTTTCAAGCACTCACCAGTAAGTATGCATCTTGGGTCATCACTCCCTGACATGCAGTTCTTGAAAGCTTTAAACAGCCACTCGAATGTGTCAGCTTTCTCATCATGCAAAAGTGCTTGGCCAAACACTACATTCTGAAGTTGATGGTTTGACCCAACAAACATAGCTAGAGGCATGCTATACATATTCGTGCGATAAGTGGTATCAAATGTAACCACATCACCGAAATCTCTGTATTCCGCCCGCTGGCTTGCATGACTCCAAAATACATTCTTTATCACATTATCTTTGTCCACTTGCACCTCCTCGTAGAAATATGGATTTTGGGCCTTCATCTCCTTGAAGAATTCCAACAGCTTTGGTATGTCATTTTCTCTCTCCTCCCTTGCAGCTGCAGCTCTCCTGCAAAATATGGTAACTGTCAATTTAAACTATGATTGGTTATATGTTGAATGTATCATGCTGCATATGAAATATACATTATAGACAATACCTGTTCTTCAGATCCATCTCCGTGAATGTGAAGTTTTGGACACCACCATACATCTCTGATAAATAATTAACTGTAGTATTGTGAGATGCATCGGCGTGTTGCATCTGATCGACAATCCCCATGATTACCGGATCCTTATTCTTATGTGCATTCATGAACTGTGTTAGACGTGGTGATGGATGCAATGGGTGGGAGTGCTCCAACCTGATCCTCTCAAAGAACCAATACCCCTTTTTCATGTTCCATTTAGCCTTCACAAATGCCTTGCATTCACACCTCTTAGACATCTTCTCATGTTTCCTATCTTCATCAGGCTTGTAGAAATCCCAGTGACCTTGCCTATTGCATGAAAACTCTGCGACTGTCTTTCTGGTCTTTGTTATTCGGACGTCAAATCCTGCCTTGCCCGCGTAATAGCAATAAAACTTGTAAGCATCGTCCCTGCTCTCAAAACGTTGTTCTTCGGATGGGACGATTTCAGATGGCAACAAGGGATCCTGAAATTTTGGTCACAAGAACGAATTTTACTAAATTTACAGATTACGATTTCCATATAGTAACACGTTACATGATGAAAAAGTTTACTAGAGATTGACAATTGACAAATTTACAGAAATTACAATTTCGGACAAGAAATTTTAGTAACAGCGAAAAAATGGTAAATTACAGCAGGTAAATAACTAGCCTTGTAATTGACAGCAAGGGCAATCAAATCAATCGTCCAAAAAGACAATTCAATGCAGATTACTAAAATTCCAGATTACGATTTCCATTTATAGTAACGTGTTACAGGATGAAAGTTTACTAGAGATTGACAATTAACAAATTGATGAAAATTAGCACCAGGCCAAGTTCATTTTAGTAACTGTGAAAAGGTAGTAAAATTATGCAGCCTGGTAATTGACTATAAGGGCAGTCAAACCTCCAAAAAAGATAATTCGATGCAGCCAAAAATAGTAAACGAGCCAGGATATAGAAAACTAAAATTTGTTTAAATAACAGACACCTACTAGCAGATACCTATGTACTCATGTGCAGTAACTTACATGCAAGTACGTCTTATATGGATCAGGAGTCATCATCGCTGCCGGCGACACGGCCTGTGGAAGTGTACCGGCAGGCTGCTTGGCAGGAGTCCTCACAGGCTGCGAGGGTGTGCCCTGGCTGATCGACGGCATCTGAGTTACGACTTCCGCAGGCGACGCAGCGCAGTTGTCTGGTACTCTCCCATTCGTAAGCTGCGACGCCGGCGGTGCCGATGGTGAAATCTCCATGGACTCAGGGGAGGGCGCCATCGGTGCAGGAGGGCTTTCCGATGTAGCTGGTTGCATACCGTCGACGGGAGCCATTGATGATTCTCCGAAGGCAACTGAATCTCACGAATTTGCTGGTGGAGGAGGCTGCGTCTGGGAAGCTCCTGATCTGAATTTTTACGACTATTGAAGCTGAGGGAACGGAGGGTTTTCGTAACGTGAATTGAGCGTCGGGTAATCATGATAATTAACTGCACCTGAATGCTGATTACGACCGCGACGTAAATGCCCGCCAAGCCGCTGGTTACGACCAATGCCTCGGCTCATTCCTGTCGGCTCGGCTCGACGGGGGGGGGGGGGGGGGGGGGCCTGATGGGCCGGGGCTAATCCCAGCACACCACGTGGCCTGGCTACAGAATTCCTAATTTTGTGGCTGGCTACAGATTATACCATCCGTATATATATATATATATATATATATATATATATATATATATATATATACTGGCCCTACATGTGCCCAACATCGTGTAAATTAACTAAATGCTCTTTCTATCCTTTTCTGAAATATCAATACATATGCTCACACACGCAGTAGTTCCATCACAGAAATAACGTATAATTGTTTTGCATATTCTTTGTATATTATCTTAATATAATGGTACATAGCATTGCTGCGTATTCGCCTGAGTTTATATAATAACAGCGTCAATGCTACATGCTGCATATTTTAGATTGTGGAATAATATTATCCCGTCCGGTTCCTTCACATGGAAATGGAAGTGGGTTAGAATGATCACGCGCAGAAGACCTTAAATTCTCGCGATGTTATTGCTGGGGCTGCAGGGAAGGAATGGTTAGCGACAGTTTCAAGATCAGCCCCGTGCGTGTTTTTGTCCGCGCGCAAAAGACTGCCTCAAAATAATCCTACACAGGTATGGAACTTGATGTCCTGTGTATGTGATAATTATTTCTTGAAAGGCTTTTAATTTAAACATTGTGCGTTTTCACGTGATTTGTACTTCCAAAGTTCCAATTCCAAGTGATATTTTGCGCGTGCACGGGCGATCTTCGTCTGTCGGTTTTCCAAGGCTGAAGATTTCAGAGCGGTTTCTTCTTTGTTTCAGAGAGAGAACAAGTGAATATACATTTTTTGAAGTTATTCATTTTCGCGAAACATTTTTCTGAGATGTATATTTCAATTGGTTTAGGCTCATAAAAGAATTCACTTTCGCCTTTCTGCTGGGCTGTTAAAATCCAGTTGGAACCAATCCAGTTCGTAGAGAGGAACGGGGGACGCCGCTGCCGAGCCAACTCGTGAATTGTGTGTGGGCTAGAGACCAGAAATCAGTATGGCCGAATCGCAGCCCAACATAAATGGTTCTAGCGGACGCGCAGCGAACGATTTTCAAATACATGGGCTTTTGCAGGAAAGGGTGGAGTGACATGAGGCCCAACATAGAAGCTTTGGGCCTCGTTCAGTTAGGCCTGGAATGGCCCGGAACGCGGCCCGTTCTAATCTGATCGGTCCGGCTTGGTTTAAAGTTGGACCAGACTTGAAATTGTTGTTTGGTTAAACTGGTCTAGAATAAAAGGAAAACGTCTGTTTTACCTCCCTGGACACTAATCCGAGTCCAGAATTCCTCCCTAGACTAAAAAACATGGTGAACTACCTCATCAACTTTCAAAACCATGCACTTTGCCTCTAACCGTGGTTTTAAGCGATTTTCAAGGTGGTTTTGTATTTTTCAATTGAAAATAAATCTTATAAATACTTAATGAGGTTATTAAACTATGAAAAATATTTCTAAGCTTCTAAAAATTCTGAGAAAAATTCTAGAGATGGAATGGGACGAAAGAAATCTAAATAAAATATTTAAACTAGTGAAAATATCTATAAAATTTTCTAAAATTTAGATTTAGCTCCATAAAAATATAAAATATATACAAAAAATTAAAAAATATATATTAAAATATTTAAATCTATATCTAATTGCATCTTGAATACTTTCCACAATAAAAACATAAGATGAAGCCGACATGAATACACTTATCGTAAATGCGTAAATGCATTAATGTTGAATGCATTTACAATGAATGTATTCATACTGGCTTCATTTCATGTTTTTATTGAGAAAAGTATTCAAGATACATTTAGAAAATTTATTGTGTGTTTAAGTTTTTGGATATATTTTCATTTTGCTAGAATTAAATTTAAATTTTAGAAAACTTTGTAGTCATTTTCACTAGTTTTAAATATTTTATTTAGATATTTTGCATCTCAATCCATCTATAAGATTTTTCTCATAATTTTTAGAAGCTTAGGAATATTTGTTGTGGTTTAATAAGTATTTGCAAGATTTATTTTCAATTGAGAAAGGCAAAACCACCTTGAAAACCGCTTAAAACCACGGCAAGGAGGTAAAGTGAACGGTTTTGAAAGTTGAGGGAGGTAGTTTACCCAGTTTTCGAGTCTATGGAGGATTGCTGGACTCGACTTAGTGTCCAGGGAGGTAAAACAGACATTTTTCAGAATAAAAATAGGCAGAAACGACCATTTCATCCCTCTATGGGCCCGGATCATAGATGTGATAGTCCGGGATCCTATAGCTTCCGAGTGTTTAAGATTTGTGCGTATAATCTCGTCCGTTGGATTTTGCTCTATCGTCTTCAACCCTAGCCCCCGCACCTCTTCCAGTTCCATATCACTCTCATCGCCGCCATGACTCGTGCGCCCATTGCCGCCGGTGTGGAGCCCTCGTGCGTCTTCAACGCTGGTGGTGTTGCGGCCTCCACATGCGCCTGCCACTGATGCTGCCCCCATAGTTCGCCGATGCGTAGCCCCCGGGCATTCCGTCGCTGGCGCTGTTGCTGCCCCACGCACGCCGCCGCCGATGTCGTCCTCGTGCGCTGCCCCTTCGTCGAAACCATCTCCATCTCCCATGCATGCCATCTGTGTTGTTGTCTAGCCTCCGTTGCTCCCACTACCTTCGTATGCTGGTGTTTATGTATAATCTCTGCCGCTTTCACTGTCTCTGCTATTGCTGCACCTACTCGCCGTTTCATCGAAGTTGTAATAATCATCTGCAATGTTGATTTTTTATTCCGAAGAATGTTGCATTCGTTGTTTTAAAATATTGAAATAGGTTATGGAAAATATTGAACGTAGTTTTTTCTTTGATCCATGTTTCAGAAAATGTGTAATCTATTATTTTTATAAATTAATTAAATGTTTAGAAAATGGTTAATCTAGTATATTGAAATGTTGATTTAAGTTTTTGATTAGATTTACTAGGCTTTTAAAGCCGATGATAGGTATCATAGTATGCGTGGATGATAAATTAAGCTAGTTTTTGTCTTAAATATTGATTATGATTTTATTATTGACCCTCGTTATATGTTAACGAGCTTCTAAGCTATCTTTCTTACGTGGCCTTCGGAAGACATATAGGGGCCCGTGATAGTCTCCCTCCAACATCCATAATTTTTTTTTCTTATGCCTTTTCCTTTTGGCAACTCTGGCAAGTCGCAAGGTCCCGGGGGAGTAGAACTGTTTTCACTATAGCTTCAGCAAGTTCTCGGACCACCAGGCATCAACCTTGAGCATGCGCAAGTAGAGAATAATTATCTTATCTCGTGGGACCCAGTATGATGTTTTAGGTGCCTTTTCCCTCTCAGGAAAAAAAAGGCCATTGATGTTGACGTGCTCTCAAACAAATGGCAAGATGCTGACACTTGGGGGGCGACCCTGTATCGGCAGTCTCGCCGTCCGCCGTCGGGCTCACCGTAACCGAGGGGGTTTCGGATCCGGGGCTAAAGTTTAATCACTTAAATAAATAATAATTAAAAATATTAAATATAAACTAATTATAAAACTAATTGTATAAGTTATATCTACTTCACGAGACCGAATCTAATAAGTCTAATTAATCTATAATTAATATATAAGTATAATATATTTACTACAACATTACATGGTCTAATCATGAACTAATTAGGTTTAATAGATTCGTCTCACAAATTAGTTCTCGTTTATGTAATGGTTTTTTAATTACTCTATGGCCTTGTTTGGATCCACCGGCTAAAGTTTAGCAATCCAAACGAGAGCAGTTAAATCTGAGCTAAACTTTAGTTGCATGTCAAAAGGTAAGCTGGTTGAGCCTAGCTAAACGCAGCTAAACGAGTTTAAAGACCAAAATACTCCACATGTGTATAGAAAATTCCCACCATCACATGGTTATGTCCATAAATAATGAAGGTTAGGATAGTTCAATTAATTCAATTAGCTGACGGATCCAAACACCCTCAACTAAACTTTAGATAGGTACTCTTTAGCTAGCTAAAATAAACCACTGCAAATTAGCTGGCTAAACTTTAGTTGAGACAGATCCAAACATGGTCTATATTTAATACTTCTAATCAACATCTTTATATCTAATATGACATGACTAAACTTTAGTCGGGGATATCCAAACGTCCTCAGAGAGCTGGTTAGTTGCCACTCCGCAAATATCTCTGCCATGGCTACGGAATATCGCTGGGTAACTCGCTGGTCGCCGTCCACGCCTCCCTCGTGGCTCCATCCTCACGTTGCAAAACTCTCTCAGAAGAGAAGATGCACCAAAGGAAGGGAACCCAGCAATCCTATTCATTCACCGAGAGAATATTCCTTCTTGGTTTATCTTATCCCTCACACCCAACCGGAGAACTTCAATCCCCTTTTGTAATAATCGTTGCCTCAAAGAGGTTCTGAAAGCACGTCAGCATATGGATATTGTCGTGGTAGTGTCCGAGACGGCGCTCCATTCGCCTGTCGTCGTTGCCTTGTGTCACCATGCAGAGCCAATCACGAGCAGGCTATCACCTCCAACGGAAAAAATATCTTCCCATCCCCTGGTATGGAGATGGATTCACTGCCGCGTCATCTTGTCTGTTTGCCCCCACTGGGTCCAATCAGCATCCCTCCTCCGTCAATCGTGCGGCCATCGCTTATCGACTTCAAGCGTCAGCAATGGCGTCACCATACAAATTTTGGTCAGCACGTGCAATGGAAAAAGGATTCCAGGATCAAAATACAACAATCATCAAAACGCCTAGTTGTTTGAGTCGTAAAAAACGCAAAGTGTTTCTCAAATTTTTTTAGGAATCGAACTTGTTACTACGTTTTTTTTCCACTTTACACGTGTGCTTGATATTAAATTTGACGATCAAACGCTGTTGAGTTTTGGACACCGATTGTTTAGATTTTGGCAAAAAGTAGCGGAGTAGGTTAGGGTAGAGAAATTATGCAAAAATGAAGGGGCACAAACCCCAAAGGGGTTTATAAGACCAGGCACCCGAGCCTACTCCCCAGCGGCTCAGCGTCACTCCCTCACCAAGACCCAGTAAAATATTGCCCACCCCGCCGGCGAGATGGCCCACCGCTGCCTCCTCCTCCTCCTCGCCGTCGTCGCCCTCGCGGCCACCGCCGCCGCGGCCTCCTCCTTCTCCGACTCCAACCCTATCCGCCCCGTCACCGACCGCGCGGCCTCCGCGCTCGAGTCCACCGTCTTCGCCGCGCTCGGCCGCACCCGCGACGCGCTCCGCTTCGCACGCTACGCCGTCAGGTGAGCCCCCCCCTCCCCCCCCCCCTCCCCGGTCACCTAGTCCGACGACGTTCCGGCCCGCTCTCCCTTTGCTGTCCTCCCTGACCGCGCAATTTGACCCGCCGCCGGCGGCGCGTGTCGTGGCGCAGGTACGGCAAGAGCTACGAGAGCGCGGCGGAGGTCCACAAGCGGTTCCGGATCTTCTCCGAGAGCCTCGAGCTCGTCCGCTCCACCAACCGGAAGGGCCTCCCCTACCGCCTCGGCATCAACCGTAGGGCCTTCCTCCAATCCTCATCCCAATCCCGCAACGCGCGCTTCCGCGCGTCCCGGATTCTCGCACTTTTCTCACGCGTGTTCGGTGTGCAGGCTTCGCGGACATGAGCTGGGAGGAGTTCCGCGCGACCCGGCTCGGCGCGGCGCAGAACTGCTCAGCCACGCTCGCCGGCAACCACCGGATGCGCGCCGCCGCCGCGCTCCCGGAGACCGTAAGTTACCGAAACTGCCTCGTCCCAGAAAATCCTCTATCGTATTGTAACGTAGCGGTTCGCTCCCAAACGGACGGGGCGAGTAGGTTGCAGCCACGTCGTGTATGTGATTTGTTACAGCATTAGCACATGGGAGACAGGCCTGCGTGGGTTCAGTCTGTTTAGGCTTTACAAGGGAGTTTCTGGTATGAAGCATGCTGAGTGTCTGCTAGATTTGCTCATTGCTTTCATGGTGTGTGGTGTGCAGTGTTTGGCTATTTGCTCAGCCCGCTCTTCCACGACGAGCGATGTCTTTTAGCCACTTTCTTCCTGGGTCCCCATCCTGGCATATGATGCAGTTACTGCTCTTTCTATCCATGCCAACTGAACTTCCCTGCGGCCCGGCTTGTGTTTCCAACAAAACTGTAAAAACTGTTTAGTGATTAATTAACGGGTATCAAAATGAGGTGGAAAGGTAGAGTCCATACTTGTCACCTGCTACTAATTATTTTTAAAGATGTTAGTACAACAATTCTGTTATACATCAAACATGTGAGGTTGTGGTCCTTGCAATTTTGCAAGGTATTGTGTTGTGTTGTTAGATCTGAGCCATGTGAGGTAGTTACAAATTAAACAATTTTAGTTAGTGTTGGATGCTGTAAATTTTGGATATTCGCTGTGAGATGTGTATGTGATGTCGTTCTGGCTGTTGCAGAAAGACTGGAGGGAGGATGGGATTGTGAGCCCAGTGAAAAACCAGGGTCACTGTGGATCCTGCTGGACCTTCAGGTAACTACTGAAAAATCAGGGCCCTCTTTCTTGTTCTTAGAAAAAAACTGGAGCAATAGTTTGTCATTACCAATGTTCCTTCTTGCGCAACGCATTGCGTTTTGGTGCATCCTTACATTACCAGTAAAAGTTGCCTCTGAGATCCGACAGGAAGTACCAATTGGAGTCTGCATCTGAATTGCTTGCATGGGCCTCGTGGCCTTTAGATCAATCATGGTCTTCAAAGTAATCAGGGTTGGGCACTTTCAAACCATGCTGCTTCTACTAAATAATTTAAAACTACTTTAGGCATGGTCCAGGATGGGTGCTCATAGATATATCTGTTGGTGAAGCTGATTATTGCTAGCTTTCAACAGTAGTAAGTTTAGATCTTCCATCACAGAAACAATCACGACGCTATTTAAAATATATATTTTTGAATGAAAGAGATTATTAAAAAGTTCAATGGGGGGATTAAACTAATGTGCTCGTGAGACATGCAAGCAATAAAATAATTGGATCAACCAACCAACCGTAACTGTTGGGCTATGCTCTCCTTTCAGATCTGTTCTAGTAGTTAACCAAGGAAAGATATTATTTATGTTCAGCGGGGGGATTAAACTACTGCGCTTGTGAGATATGTAAGCAATAAAATAATTGGATCAACCAACCAACCGTAACTGTTGGGCTATGCTTTCCTTTCAGATCTGTTCTAGTAGTTAACCAATGATTATTTTTCTGGAACTGTTCATGTTTCCAACTAAATTGACTTGCAAACAATAGTTCTAATTTAATATTGTCAATGCACTATGAAGCTTTATATGCACACATGCTAATTTGTTATACAGTAATATCGTATAGTGCAAGTGCAGAGCTCGTGGAAGACTTTGCTACATAAATTACATGAAAAAATAATCAATTAATATGTAAGGAAAATTAATTGCTGCCATGCAAGTCCAATTCGCTAGTTGATCCAAATACTTTAACAAATTGACTTATTAATGAGAGTCGTGATAGGGACCAGAGTCTCTAATAAAGGTGCCACTCGGATCCCTTGAGAGAGTGTATTCATTGTAAAAATTGAAGTCATTATCACTCTAATTTTGTGTTTTCCAACACTTTTGTGTCTATAACTTCTTTTAGGCCAGATGAAAATCAACGAATCACAATGCAAATCTGGTAGAAGCAAGGTGATAGATAGATAAAAAAAGTCACTCAAGAGATAACTAGCCACATCATATTCTTAGTATTATGGCATTGTAAATTTCTGAGGTTATTTCGTTTGATTCCTCCTTTATTGATGTGACAACAAATTCAGGCTGGAGAGCTATACGAATAACATAAAGTTTTTTATTGGGGAAGTCAATTTGTAGCTTGGATTTTTCGTGATTGATTGTGGTCCCTTTGCTATTCCTGAAGCTGAATACATATCATTGTTGCCATTAGATTTTCTCAGACACCCATTCCCAAACGGTAGCCAATGATAGAAATATATTGAACCGCAGCTTCATGGTGAAAAGGAATCCATCCCAAGAAAGTGTGTGTGGGCACTTACACATCCATCCTACAATCATATTATCAGATATATGCCTCACAAACAAAGAGGCAAAGGGAAAACTTGTTTAGGATTTTTTTTATAGTGTTGAGACACTATAATGTCAACTTCTAAACTAAAAACAAAAAAGAAGAATCAGTGTTTCATGGAGATACCACAAAGCCGATTTATATTGCTAGCTTTTGGTGACGTTATTGGATGGCCATGTTGCAGTTAGAAAAAAACAAGAGATAAACTTCTTAAGCAATTCAAATACTATTTTAGCTGTCTTGTAGTAGCCATTCTTATATTTCCTATTGCATGTTCTTCCCGCACTTTTCTTACCTGTTGTACTTGGCCATCTTTGCCTGAAAGTAGGAAAAGGGGGTCTTGCAGACAAACTAAATAAATTCCTCTGATGCTTATTCTGGCAGCACTACTGGTGCACTTGAGGCTGCATACACCCAGGCAACTGGCAAGCCCGTCTCTCTTTCTGAGCAACAGCTTGTCGACTGCGCTGGTGAATACAACAATTTTGGATGCAACGGAGGCCTTCCGTCCCAGGCTTTTGAATACATCAAATACATTGGTGGCCTTGACACTGAGGAATCTTACCCTTACCAGGGTGTCAATGGAGTCTGCCATTTCAAGGTTGCAAATGTTGGAGTCAAAGTTTTGGACTCGGTTAACATCACCCTGGTGAGAATCTCATTCTAAATTTCAACCGAGAGTTACCCTGCAATGAACTATTCTGAGTTAATAATTTATACCATTTGTTGTTGCGGTAAGGGTGCTGAGGATGAACTGAAGGATGCTGTTGGTCTGGTTCGCCCAGTTAGTGTTGCCTTCCAGGTGATCACCGGTTTCAGGCTGTACAAGAGTGGAGTTTTCACTAGTGACCACTGTGGAACTAGTCCGATGGTTAGTTACAGTAGCCTTTTGCCATCAATCTACGATTTGTCATTTGAAGGATCGGATACTTCTTGCAATCCAGTTATTATGATCTGAAATTATGAATTCTTTTGTCATTACTAGGATGTGAACCATGCTGTTCTGGCTGTTGGCTATGGTGTTGAAAATGGTGTCCCCTACTGGCTCATCAAGAACTCATGGGGCGCGGACTGGGGTGATGATGGTTACTTCAAGATGGAAATGGGAAAGAACATGTGCGGTAAGTATTCTATATACACTTCCATATTTTATCCTCATTATGAAAAGAGAGATCTTGTGCTTCAGAATGTGGTGCGCTCGTGACATGATATTGACCTGACTCTAAATGTTGCAGGTGTTGCTACTTGTGCATCCTACCCTATTGTTGCGGCATGAGGCCCACACGGATTGCTCCATGATTTGCTTGGCGTCAATAATACATGTTTAGCCTGAGCATGGTGATGGGTTACACAAATACCTTGTTGTGAATAGGAAGTCGTGAAGGAAATGAATTAGCCCCTGCTTGTACGTCTCGCCCGTATGGTTGTGTAGGTAGATTGTCAGTTGGGGTTCCAAACTACTCATACGTGCCCATGCTATTTTATTGAGACGTGATTGCCATTAATCATGGTACCATATGCAGATTACAGCCGGGGCATTTTACCAGATAATAATATACCATATGCAGGTCGTTTATCATCATGTTCACGCCTCCGAATTATCTTCAATTGGGTTGATTTCCTATGCAGTCTTTTTGGTGGTTCCTTTACATTATTTGATTTGATTTTTTTTATAAAAAACAGCTATCTTAATGAGATGACGTTGTGTGGGTTCTTGGAAATAGGGGTCCGTATATAACTCCGTTCCATCATTTTAAAAATGACACGGCAATAAAATAAAATAGCGAGGAATGTGAACCAACCAACAATACGGTAACTTCTGCGTTTCACCACCAAGTTGACGTGTCTGCCCATGTGAAACAGCAGCCGAGCCATTTTGGTCTATATTTACGCATCCACTTAACGAGCATTACGAGCGACCAAATTTGGAACCCTCCGTGAACAGAAACACGCAGCAAAACCCACGAATGGATGCCTCTTCACCTCCGGCTGTTCGTTCGATCGGTGCCCCTTGGTGCGAACCAGCGCATCTTTTCACCGCGGATCTTTTTGCCACTCAACCGCGGCCAGTGTCGCCTACATATACGCGATCCCCAATTCTGCAGCCTCGTTCCATCGTCTTGGTCGGCGTCGCCGTCGCCGTCGCCGTCCCAGCATCAACGAGGGGGTCCGCGCTACTGATCAGCACCAAACTGGTGAGTTTCTTGATCACTCCAGGCCGGCCCTATGATTCTATGAAGTTTCCCCCTTCTTGGCTTCTTCCTTTTTTTCTGCTACTGGATTTTGCGAAGTTCTTCTGCAACTTTCATTCTCTCTAATCTGACGCATTCGTCCACTGCTGCATTGGGCTGATCAGTCAAGCCGGTTTTCCAGTAACAATTTCATTCGTTTGAATTTCCTGTGAATCTTGAAATGCTGGTCGTGGTTTATGGTTCGATATCGTTCGGTTGATCAGAGCACCAAATCCTGAATTCCTGATGTTCATGAGACGTGTGTCTGGCTGTGACATGAGCCCAGATTGGGGGAGAAGACTGTTCGACTCCCTGACACATCTGGTCCCGGCCGGCCCGCTGGGCCTGCGATCTCCGAGCCTTGCGGCGTAAGCCACCGCCTTACACTAGGCGCCGACTTAACCGCGATTAAACTTGTTACTTTAACTAAAGCTTCCTTGCTGGGAACGGCACCATGCCAATAAGACGGCAGGAGATCCTGCAGAGCCTGATCAACTCGCCGGCATCGATCCCATTCCCATTAGCGAGCGAGACAAACCAGACTGTTCCAAAGGGAGCAATAGGAAACCGCAATTACCTTTGCAGCTCTGCTAATCGCTTCATTCCGAGTGTCAGTAGTGTGGGTGGGTCTCTTTCACCTGTGCTGTCAAAAGTCCAAACCGACTCTGTTTATTCTTGGAAACATTTTTATTCTTTGTTATTATCCCCCCTGGGCCCCTGCATGTGATCGATGTTGACGGCTTCCTCTTGCCTTGCCGGCGAAGAAACACAGCTGTGACCGCGGCTACTTAACAGGAAGTCATTCACGCCGCAAGGCCAAGTTAGCAAGCGCCGCCGTTGCCTTGCTTGTTCTTGGATTTCTGTTGCAACGAGTCGCTCTAGGTTGTTACTTACTAGCATGGATTCTCTTTTGTTTTTTCGTCTGAAATAATTGATAACAAATAAAAACTCTTTATGATGATGATACGTTTGGATTTAATCTTTAATTCAGAGCATTTAACTGTAGTGATAATCCGTGTCACATGAATGGGTTTATGCTTCCTTATTCGTTTCGGCAGGGACAGCGATTACTAGCCCCTGATTTTAACCAGCCACGGTCAAGATCGCTTGTTGCCGGTGCCAAGTTCAGTTACCACTTACCAGTTGAATCATGACAAGAAACGCGTGGTCCGTGCTGCTGATTCTGATCTGCCTATGGGCGTGTCCTCTGAGGATCAGTGGATTCTCATGGAACATCTTCTCCTCCTCGTCGGGCTCGTCGGCGACGGCGGGTTACCATCGCGCTCCGGTGATGGAGCTGGAGGGCGCGGTGGCCGACTTCTCCATAGACGGGGCCAATGACCCGCGAGGGCTGAAGCTGCTGGAGAATGCGCGGAACAAGCTCGCCGGGCCGAGAAACTGCTGGCAGGAAGCCTACCGAAAGCTCTTTGCCAGCTGCGGTGAAATCATGGCGGATAAGGAGAGGCAGTCGCGCCTGGCATGGCACCTCAGCAGCTGCTTCCAGGAGGATTCGGGGCGGCCGGCCTTCCCGTCATGCGCCGAGGGCTCCAAGATGGTCAATTGCCGCAAGCAGCTTAGCGAATCCGAGGGAAAGGTGTTCCTTGAGTTCTTTCTTGAGACCAACACACTGTGCCACCAGTTGCAGTAAGTTTTCTCCTAATCCATTTTCATTTGTAGATTTGATGTTTTCAGTAAAAATTTGACTGTTTGGTTGATTTGTTTGTTCAGGGCTGAAACGTTCAAGCAGAATACAGAGAGGCTTGTTAATGAGCTTACAAGGACATCCAAGTCCGCTGAAGAGAAGCTTGAGGTGATCGAGGAAAGGTCAGACCAGATTATCAACGAGTCCAGCAAGGTTAAGGACATGCTTTCATCGATCGAGGAGCAGGCCGACCGTCTAGCCGAGACGTCCAAGAATGTGGGTGAGCAGATTAGTGATGTGCTAGCTGATTCCAAGGCTATCTTCAAGCAGTCCAAGGAGATCGCCGCCTCTCAGTTAGCCCTGAAGGAAGAACAAACAGAGATGAGGGAGAAGATCGACGCTGGCATGGTGCAGATTGAGAAGTCATATCAGAGGCTTGGCAATGGGATGGACAAACTGAAAGAAGAGACTGGACACATGCAAAGGGAAATAAAAAGTGTTGGTGATTCAATGTCTTCGAAGTTGCTAGATTTGCAGAGCAAGGCTGACGATATTGGGAGTGTGGCTGGCAAGTCATTGGAGAATCAGAAGCAGCTATTGGATAGTCAGAGCCAGACCATGGAAGGATTGAATAATCTCCACAACTTTCAGGCAAAAGCTCTTGAAGAAAGCAGGTATTCTATTTGTGTGTTGTGAATTGTTCGTTTTGTATTATTTTCTTTTTAATGTTTGATTTACATCTGAAAGAAACAAAGATGTTGATTAACTGAACATTTGCAGAGAAACGGTTCAGAAGCTTGCGCAGTTTGGCCAGCGCCAGCAGGAAGAGCTACTAGCCCGACAAGAACAGATCCGGCAATCCCATGATCAGCTTATCCAAAACTCACACTCCATACTGGAAGCACAGGTAACATATTATTCTGAATATGTAATGTCGTCGAGTTTGGGTATTTCAATCCGTTTCATACTTAACTTTTTCAAGTGCAGGAAGAGTTTAGAGCCAAGCAAGCCAACATTTTTGCTGCTCTGGACAAACTATACATCCTCCACAACGCCATTCTAGCTGAGTCGCGCTTTATCAAGGCATTCTTCTTCTACTGTTGCATCGTGTTCCTCATCTACATGCTCACGAGCGCCAAGCAGACGTTCAGTATCAGGGGCCAGCTCTATTTTTGTATGATTTCACCCCTGTAATTTTGACTGCTACATCATTATTATTTTGCTGACATGTTTGTCCCGGCAGGTCTGTGCATCACACTTGTGCTGGAGATCGGGCTGATCAAGATCGGCGCCGACGACTTCGACAAGCAGTTCTGGGTCATGTCCAAGGTGTTCTTGGTCAGAATGTTGTTCCTCGGCGCCGCCACTCTTCAGCTCCTGCACTCTATCTTCACCTTCAGGTATGTGACAAACAGAGCTCTCTGCTAGTCTGCTAGTACATTACACACGTCTGCATATTCAGAGTTTCAGTGATCTTCTGACCCAGACCGTTGCTGCAATTTTTAACTTGCCGATCTTTCTTCAGGGACTATGAAATGCTGAACCACCGGCTGCTCCAGACGCTGGTGGAGAAGGTCCGGGCGTTAGAGGAGAACGCCGGCGGAAGGGCGCTGCCGTACGACATGGAGGAGAGCGAGGGGAGCTTGAGGGATTACTCGTGGGTCTTCGACGAGTTGGCGGACGAGGTGGACAGCAAGATGGACCCGAGCTACGCGCTGCCGTCGGAGCGGATGCCCCGGAGATGTAACCAGGTCGTCTTGCGGGAGGAGGTCGGCGAGAACTCCATCACGACGTCGCTGGCCCGGAGATACAATCTGCGGCCGCGGAATTCTCCGATGAAATAGGCAGGCGGTGAAAGTCCATAGGAGGACGTAGTAGTTTTTCAGTTGGGAGAAGGTGGCCTGGCCTCTGAGTGCCAAGAGATGTTGACGAAATTGTATTTTCAAATAAATGTACCCTGGAATCTGGATTAATAGAATCGGGTGAAGAGGCCCAGAAAGGGCCGGTCCAATGCCATATGAAACCCAATTTGATGAGGCCCAGCAAATGGCAACGGGCGTAATCTGAAAAGCCCTTTGAAAGGAGCAGTGCGTTTGCTCTCTAAAATGACCTAGCACGTCGGTAGAATTTGTGCGGCTAACTATTGACTTTCCTTCTCTCATAAAAAGCAAACTACTGATACTGGTAGTGTCGTAGGAGCACCAACATACCATTTTAATCGAGAAAACAGGAATCAAAATACTGCTGTAACAGTTATACCAACTTTACAGTAAAAATGATCCAATCGAGCAGTCAAAAAAGTTGACCCACATATAGCTGATCTAAACAAGCGCGAGCCATCGCACTCGCCAATCCCCATCGTACTGCTCGTAATTTCCCACACGTTTTCCCGGTGGTGCACCATTCGCGTACTATGTATACGTGCACGCCTTGAGTTGCCGTCACGCGCACGGAACGGCACGTGTATCTGTCCGCCCCCGCCAGTCGGCAGCCGCCACCTCGCGCCTGGTCCCCGCCCCCGGCCACGTGCCGCCGCCCGGCGCGGCCGCTCCAGGAGCGCGCGCGCCGCGTGTCCCGCCGTAGGGGCGTGCCCGCGAGCCCGAGATGGGCACCCGGCCGCGCACGAGGTCCGGATGAGATCATCGGAGTCCCATACCGACCTGTTTCCTCTTGTTTGCCCGCCGAAAACGGAAAGGAACCGCTGCTTCTTCTTGCTCCGGGCATCCTTCGGGTTATCAGAGCTCAGAGGAGAAAGAAAAAGGACTCCTTGGTTCTGAGCTTCAGGTTTTCGTTTACTGGTCAGGGAGAGAGAAAACAATCTCGCAGGACGCTTCGTCTACACGTCACACTGCAATAATTACTAATTTATTTCGGAGTGCTAGCTACAAATGAAGTGCGGCGTTGGCCCTTTTCCAAGAAAAAAAATGTAAACTACTGTTTGAAAGCAGGAATGAGAATAGTGGTTTATGATGATTGGGTTCAGTAGGTGCCAGCTAATTCATTCTTTAACGCCAGTTTTTGGCAGATGAAAAAAAAACTGTCCATCTCGAAAAAAAGGAGGGAATAAAAATTGAGGTGACAACAGCAGGCAGCTGCGCACTCAAATTATCAACAGAACTCAACCCCTACGTGATGGGGGAATTTTGGCATCCGAATCTCCGGGGCTCATGCAACTGCCTATGGGAGTTTCTGGGCGTGCTGAAACAGTGGATTAGAAAATGACCACCACGCCACTCCACACTCACCTGGCTTCTAGAGATAGTGGAGTAGCACCTTCTAGAAAATCTCTTTGTTTTTCTGATATTTGATTCGCATTGCTTTTATCACTATGATAATGGCGTATTGTCATCATATCGGCTATCATTAGCTGTGTCCAGGGGACGTGAATGAATGAATGAAGTTTTTGGATAGGGCAAACTTTAACAAAGACGCGTCTCGGTTTGTCCAATGACTTTAGGCGTAAAGAAAGTTACAGTAACACCACCATAGATATGTCATTACCCCCATTTCTTTCTGTATAAAAAGCCATTACGCGACTAGGTAGGCGTCTAGTCGACAGCCCTACTTTGCAAATTGCATCACCGGTAAGATTTCCTATTTTTGTCCCCACCAAAATGTAATTCTACTCCAGTTAAATTTTGTTTCCTAACCTAGACAAAATTTGCACCAAATTAATCTATGATTAGCCGTCGAAGCAGATACGGTATTAGGTATAGGATTTACCACCAATCGTGGGTACATGAGTAGGTTGCAATGAATTGAGCGAGCAAGACAAGATGAAGTCGAGCCTGCACCAAATCTCGTCCAGCTCAAGCAGTAACCGAATATGATGTTGCTGAGTTTATTTATAATCAATTTTGAGCTAACTTTATGTTGGTAGCTATGCTTACTTTATAGATTTTGAAATGTCAAAAAATTCAGGAAAACTACAGCTATTAGAATCTTGATTATTAAGGCCGAGAGGAACCAGCAAAAACAAAGCGAGTTAACGGCCAAAATTCTGGCAACACGATAGAAGATTCCTCAAGGAGGGGTAGTTCCGACATTTCGGAAGCCAGCCGCCTTCCTATAATTAGCGAGGAGGGTCCCAGATTCTTTCTCTTCACGCACACGCAGTAGCAGTAGCGACGCAACGCTAACCCAATTTAATACGCGAGGAGAAGAGATTTCCCCATTTCTTTGCTTTCTCCTTGCTTCTTCCTACGAGCGCCCCCCGCCCCCAAATTCGCCCGCTTGATCGCGCCGAGCTCATTTTGCAGCGTCGAATTCGTACTTGGCAGCTTTGATTTGCCCCCCAATCTCAGCCGATTTCCACCCCCGAATAGTACAATTTTTTTGTTCGATTTATTGTTGTATAGTATAGGAAGTAGAAGTGTAGAACACCAAATTCGTCGACTTCATCCCACCAGGATCAAATCTTGGCATCGGATTCCGTGCCGCACCACGCTTTCGACCCCAATCCCGTCTGGTTCCAGCTCGGAATTGCCACTCCGCACCGTTGGATAATTTGTGGTAGCTACAAGGAGTTGCGAGTTCGTCGGAGGCAAACCGGATTCCGGCGACCATGTCGTTGTCCGCGATGTCCCTGTACACCAGTCCGCCGGGTGCGGTCTACTCCTCCGAGTTCGACCCAAGCTCCCGTGGTTCGTCGCCGTGCACCACCGCCGCACCGCCGCCACCGGCCGCCTCCCACCGCCTGCCTGCCGCCGGCGGTGGTCTCTCTTGCCTCTTCTCCTCGCCGCCGGCGGCGGCTGCGCCGCCCCGCGCTCCGGCTCACGATGAGCTCGGCGCGCTGTGGCACGACAGATCCGACGACCTGGGCGTCGGCGGCGGGTACTCCTACTCCCACTCCCACTCGTCCTCACCGCTCAAGTGGCGGGACCTGCACCACCACCACCACCACCACAGCCCCGTGTCGGTGTTCCAGGGGCCGTCCTCCTCTTCGCCGTCCCGGAGCCCACCGGCTTCTTGGCTCGCTGGCCGCGACCGCCTCTTCGCTGGCTTCGTGCGCAACGCGCTCGGCTCTTGCGTTGACTACGCACCGGCCACCAGCCCTCGGCCGGAGGTCGGCGCCGGCGAGCTCGCGTTCGAGCTCGACGAGAACCTCGCGGAGGCGAGCCCAGCTTGCGAGCCGTACGCCCGGGAGCTGCTCGCCAGTGCCCAGGATCGCCACCGCATCTTCCACGAGGAGGTCGTCGTGAAGGCCTTCTTGGAGGCCGAGAAGGCTCACCGTGGCCAGGTCAAATTACAAATTCCAGCCTAAAATTGCCCGTTCCCTGAATTGTTTCGTGCGTTAGTTACTGATGAATCTGTTTCTACTTTTGTTCTGTCATCAGACGCGGGCGAGTGGTGATCCATACTTGCAACATTGTGTAGAGACAGCCGTGCTGCTGGCCAAGATCGGCGCGAACGCAACAGTTGTCTCGGCTGGGCTTCTGCACGACACCATTGATGATTCATTCATTGACTATGATCACATCTTCCACATGTTTGGTGCTGGGGTTGCTGATCTTGTGGAAGGGGTACGTGTTCCTTTTCTCTTGGATCTTGATCCTTAGTTATTATCTGCGTATAATCAAGTTGTTGGCTGAATCAATTGCAATTATTTGATCCCAATCATGATGAACAACTTCCTATATATTTAAGTCAATGATCATGTTCTGAGCTCAGTCAACTTGTATTATAAGCACCTAATGAAAAGTGATCTATTTGGATAAACCCAATGTGTGACTTTTGGCGATATGATGTAAATTGTTTAGCTAACAACTATAGCACATTGCTTAGTTTCTCTCTTAATAGTTCTTTATTTCTTTCCGCAATCGCATCTTTCAATATATTTAGTCAATTTGTGCTGAGCTGCCTGCATTCTTTTGTTTGACATGTCTATCTGCACAGCTAACTTTTTACTGTCCCTAAGCATTAGTATTATTTAGTGTTCCTGTTCCGTTCTCTTGCTTGCTCCATTGTCCTTATGGTTTTTGTCTGATCTTTTCAGGTTTCCAAGTTGAGCCACCTGAGCAAACTTGCTCGTGATAACAACACAGCAAGCAGAACTGTTGAGGCAGACCGCTTGCATACAATGCTTCTTGCAATGGCAGATGCACGAGCTGTCCTAATAAAGCTTGCAGATCGCTTGCATAACATGAAGACCTTAGAAGCTTTGCCTTTCACCAAACAACAAAGATTTGCCAAAGAGACCAAGGAGATTTTTGTTCCTCTGGCTAATCGATTGGGGATTGCTAGCTGGAAAGACCAGCTGGAAAATCTTTGTTTCAAGTATTTGAATCCAGAAGAGCACAAGGAGTTGTCATCCAAACTTACAGAGTCCTTTGATGAAGAACTAATTACATCTGCTGTGGATAAACTAGATAAAGGTCTGAGGGATGCTGGTGTATGCTATCACAATCTTTCTGGGAGGCACAAGAGCCTATACAGTATTCATTCCAAGATGCTAAAGTAAGTCAAAATAATTATTTTTGGCATTACATATAGTTTTAACTGATTGTTAACGGAATTTTTTTTCTGCGCTTTAGCTAACTGAATTTGGTTAAATCATCAGGAAGAACTTGAGAATGGAGGATATTCATGATATCCATGGTCTGCGCCTCGTGGTTGAGAAGGAAGAAGATTGCTATCGGGCACTTACTGTTGTTCACAAATTGTGGCCTCAAGTTACTGGAAGATTCAAGGATTACATATCACGTCCAAAATTAAATGGGTATGCTAAGACAAAAATACAGTGTGTTCATTGATTTTTGCCTTGAAAGACCATTCGCTGATTTGCTTGCTATAGGTATCGATCATTGCACACCGTCGTCACGAGCGATGGCATTCACCCATTCGAAGTCCAAATACGCACAAAGGAGATGCATCTGCAGGCTGAGTATGGGTTCGCGGCACACTGGAGGTACAAGGAAGGTACCTGCAGGCACTCCTTTGTGCTCCAAATGGTAGAATGGGCAAGATGGGTTCTTACGTGGCAATGCGAAGCGATGAACAAAGAACGGACTGCGTCGCTTGGCAGTAGTGATACCGTGAGGCCACCTTGCCCATTTCCTTTGCATTCAGAGGACTGCCCTTACTCCTATACCCGCCAGTGCAACCATGATGGACCCTTATTTGTCATCCTGCTGGAGCATGACAAGGTTAGCCTACTCTATGGTTTATTTCATGCATGGCTCGTTGCAAATGTTTATGTTTGGACCAGTCTTCTTACTAATTCTGTGCCTGCGATTTCAGATGTCTGTCCAAGAATTCCCGGCAAACTCAACCGTGATGGATCTCATGGACCGCGTCGGTGCTAACAGCCCAAGATGGAGCCCCTATAGCATCCCCATGAAGGAGGATCTGCGACCAAGGGTGAACCATGAGCCCATTAGTGACCTGAACCGGAAGCTCAGTATGGGGGACGTTGTTGAGCTGACCCCGGCCCTGCCTCACAAGTCCCTCAGCGGGTACCGGGAAGAGATCCAACGCATGTATGACCGCGGCGGCTTTGCCCTTGCAACACGGGGCGGTGGCTCAAGACGTTGCTGACCGTAGCAATTCAAATGTCATGTTAACCTGTTGTATCACCATTGTACCATTCAAATTCGTTGTAAATATAGACTAGGTCCTACAGCCGTGCGGGTTCCGAAATTTGTGGTTGGCCTGTGATGAAATTTGCACCCTGCCTTGAACCCCCGGAGGCTGCAGTGTGTAAAAGTAGAATATGCTCTGTAAGATATTCGACAATTCAAGTTGGTTTCATCTTCTCCCAAGATCTTTGGAGAGAATGTTATAGCTTCACTTCCTGCTATCCTTGTTGTGTGATTAGAGATCTTGTGATGTGATGCGATGCCAAATGGACAGCCTGCGTGAGGCTAGCCGTGACGTCAGGTTTGCCGGTGGTGTGGACCAGAATCTCGTGGTGTCTGCTTCCCGCGGAGCGGCGGAGGTGTGAGTTTCTCAAGAATCTTCTGGCGTGGTGGGGAGGAAGGTCTGGTGTGATTGGGATCCTCAGGCCTGAATCTCTCGCGGTGGGAGCCACGGCCACTCGCCGCTTGTACGCGTGGTTCGGTGGGGCGCGGCCCTCGACCTCGACCCTGGTGTTGTCTCCGTCTGCCGCGAACGGTTGGTGGCGACCGGGGCACCGGCGATGTTGCTCACGGCTCTGCCGAATCCTACCAGCAAGGTGGACTTGTGGCATACTACTGGCATGTCGTCCTGGACTTCTGGAAGCAGGGAAGCCTACTGACAGTTGGGTTCGTTTAGTGAATGTTAGCACACTCAGTCCTTCACTCACGGCAAGCAGTTCATTTGCACACTCCTTTTTTACGTGTAGTGGGGCCGGACGGGGCGGGGCCCACTGCCGAGGTGGGGCGCGGCCGCGTTCACGGCGCCATGGGGTCATGGGGATCGGATCGCGGCCACTTGCGTCGCACACTTGCGAATTCTCCGCGCGCGATCGCCGGACCGCGCGGGGAGAGGTGCCCGATAAAGATTTCCGGCCTTGTCGCGTGCCGGTCGAGGAAATCCGTGGGAAAGCCCCTCGTCTCGTGCGGGTGCCTCGTGTTACAAGACGCGCACCTGGCCGCTGCGGCTGGGATGGGTGGACGACCCTGCCGCCTGGCTTCGCCGTCGCGATCGGCTATTTGCGTTTGGCAAGCGTAGGTACGTCGTACGTGCGAGGCCCGGTTAGAGGGTCTGTATACTCCTTTTTGCCGTGATGTGGAATCGTGTCTAAGGAAGGAGGTTTGGTCAACGGTTAGAGGGTTAACCGTATTTGTGGTTCTGGAAACGTGCGGGATATATAGGGCGCCGTGCCACCTACTGTGAAGTGTGAACCCACAACTCTTGAACTCAAAACTGTACTCTAGTGTGCCCAAGATTTCCTACGAAGAAAAGGTCTGGACCCTGAAGCTATAATTCAACTGCTGCTTTTTTTCTAGAGCAAAGGCCAAAGGAGAGAAAAGGTTTGAAGAAACTCTCTACGCACCGGATGTTTCGATATTGCCAGGTTGTGCAACAAGAAGGAAATAGTTTTTTTTTCTGTTTTTCGGCTTAGGCCTTGTTAAACTCTTCTCTGTTAACTAATATAATTCGGCAACATTTGCCGGGTTACGGAATTGAAAGCATGTCGACTGGGCCTCGGGATATAGCGTGCTGCCTGGTGGGATATTTTAGTTGGGCCAAAAGCCCAGCTCGTAATATTGCTTTTGGGCCTCTCTCAAAAACAAATATATTGCTTTTCGGCCAAAAGCCCAGCTCGCAATATTGCTTTTGGGCCAATACCGTTTTTAGAACTGTCATCTGAATATCTGAACGTTTGGGCAAATGCAGACAAATTTTATGTTAAATTTGTCACGTAGATTTTAATGATTGGACCAAGATGAAACAAGTTTGCCACGTACATATTAATCGAATGTTATGAACCAAGTTGAATGGAAATGCTGACAAATTTTATTTTAAATCATCTATGTTTTTTTTGTTCCTTTTGGACTCGAATAGCTTCATGAGATCTTCACTGCATCGAAGAGTAGTGAACGCATGGATCAGAACATACCCAGCATGTGTCCCATAATCTCCGTTAAGACTGATTGATAGGTGTTTTATTTTTCTTTTCTAGAGGAGCTTGATGCCTAAGTTAACCTGTGTTTTCTAAGATTGAAGTAACTGGGTAGCCGTTAACTTGCACCAAATCAAAATCGCTTGAATTTTTAAAGAAAGATGCAGGCAACCAACAGCACATCTTTGCACGCTGTATCGGCCACATATACAATACATAAAGCCGATAAGCGATAGGCCACCCCTCCAACTCATCCTCTCGTCACCCCTTGCAGCCTTTGCTACTTATAATCCGTTCATTAATCACTTGCTGATCTGCAAATTACGTGTCACCGCGTATATGTTGTCGTTGTAATCAATATCCTAGAAAGTAGAAACCGTCTCGTCAATGTTCTAATCACCACACGAAACAATCTGATAACCAAAGTCTTTTTTCCTTAAATTAAGGGTTATTATTTATAAATCCAACCTCCAGTTGACGACGAGAAGGACAATCTCTCCCTAACACACTGCCGGGCGGCGGGGCGAAACCTGCTGCCTCTGTTAAGGAAGCAAGTGATCCTGTCGGCGGCCGGCGGATCATCGCCGTCGCTGGCGGATTAGACCGATGTCAGTGGCCTTCGACTGCGCCGCCGCCTTCGAGGCCGGGACGCCGGCGTGCAGCTCGTCGTCGCTGGGGAAGGACAGCGACGAGGGCTCGACGGCGGGGAAGGAGGCAGAGGCGGAGGATGGTGAGGTGCAGAGCGCGTACACCGCAGCGGGGCTTGCCGGTCTGGCCGCATTGGAGGAGTCACTTCCCTTCCGGTGAGTTGAGCTACTTACATGTTTTTTCCTGTTCCTTTTTCTCGCTTGGTGGTAGGCTGGTAACGCATGTGCTTCCAAAAGATTTTGGGGGCGCGGTTCAGGTGTGTTCGTTAGCAAACTTGGTGAGTTCAAGTGATTGTTGAGCGGTTTTGGTGTAAGGCGATCGTAGGATTGGGCAGATGTGCATTCCTGGAGAGACCCATTATGCTGAACTATATGCACATTGAAAAATGTCCTTTTAATCTTTCATATAACTTGTTTGCAAACACGAATATGAGATTGGATGGAGACAATCTTCATGGATCGTGTTAATAGTAGGATGAATAACATACTCATGGATTCTGTTGAAGAATAAGTGGTTCTATGCTTGAGTGGCTTGAATTGCTACCAAGAATCTGCGTGTTGTACTGGTACACTATTGATCAACCTTCTGGTCGAGGAGATGAATTTCATAGAAGCATCGCTGCTTGCTACAAAAAGTTTCAGTTATAGCACACATTATTCTGGTTCTTGGTTAAGATATGGAGCTCATTGTGGCCAAAGGGTCTTTGGTCTAAAAGATATGCAGCTCATTGGGGCCAAAGGGTCTTTGGTCTAAAAGATATGAAGCTCATTATTCAGTCACGTGATAACGGTACAGGGTGCTTTTACCTTAATGAAATGACACACAGTTCTCCTGCGTGGTTCGAGAAAAAAAATAGTACAGAGTGCTCCAATCAGTTTGGTTCATGGTTGGATGGTGCTGTGCATATGTGCTTTCTTCTGTAGATAATTCTCAGATACTATGTTTATGTGGTTGTATTTGTTCCATCGAGTCATTTTCAAGGCCCAAGTTAGTACCAAAGTTCAGGTTCATGGTGTTGGGGAGGTGTACCTATCATCACATCAACAATTGATGATATGGACAATTTGTTGTGAAAAAAAATGATAAATTTCCTGTTTCACTAAATGTGAAGTGTTTTTTCTTGATACCAGGGATGTACTCAAAATGCATAAATTCTATTTGACCTGCATAGCCGACAATATTAACCCATTAGATTGGTGCTTATGTAAAGGAAAATGTTTTATGGTAGTAGCAATATCATTAAACCTAGTCATTGTAGTTGTGCGAAAAATACTGGTAAGCCTTTTAATTTTGTTGCTTTTGTAATGGTGGGATGCTCCCTATGGATTTTTTTGAATGATTGAAATTTCCAGTGATGGATGGGACCTATCTTTAATCATGACATTTCTAGCTGTCTTTTGGTTTGAAAATGACTGACTTAACTCTTTTTTATAGATAGTGGAATAAAATCCGGGCTTCTGCATCATGGTATGCATACAGCCTAATGTAACTTATTAGCAGCACAAGGCTGAAAACTCATGATCGACATGTAGGGATAACTGACAAATATTATGATATATTTTCTCAGTAGAATGGTTAATCACTAACATTCCTTTAGTTTTTTCTTTCTTTCTTTCCTTTTCTTCTATATATTAAATAAGCTTCTTATCCTGAAATGCTTGCTAGGTGCACTATTTTATCCTTCCAGTTCTGCATGCTTGATTGCTTGTGCATCCATAAATTACGAACCGTGAAGGATGCAGTGCTTATCACCTCAGCTGTCGTGTTGCTTTTTGTATTATCACCTCTGATGTGTCTGATCTTCTGTGCGAAACAGGCGTGGCATATCGAAGTTCTACAATGGCAAGTCCAGATCTTTCACATTCCTCAGGGAAGCAATTACACCGTCAGGCTCCTCGAGGGACATCGCCAAGGCAGATAATGTTTACACGAGGAAACGGAAAAATCTTATAGCATACGACATCATGTATCAGTCACGGAACATTGTGCGGTCGGAGATCTCTGAAAATGGCAGACCAAAGAGATTTCAAAGTTTGAGCAGAACCACCTTGAGTCCCTTGGACAATATCATCAGCGGCTCCAGGAGCAGCAGCATCAACAGTGAGGAAAATGAGCTGAGTCAGGAGTTCAATTTGGGTCAGTCACTTGATACCAGTAAGAATTTCACTCTTTTGGAGATCCCAGTATCTCTACCTCGAGTTGGGTCTTGTGCACCAAAGACATCGTTGACTATGAGTTCATTCTCCATGCTGGATATGCAGCGCTTACACAGATCTTGCTCATCTGTTCAGCTCAAAGATAAGCAGAAGGCGGATTAGAAACTCAAAAAATCTTACAGCATTTTTCTATAATTTCTTGAGTTTGTCCTGTGACCCCAATATCTCTAAAGCTAAGGTGGATAAATAAGAGCAAGTATGGTAGCTGTTGTGCCACGTGTGTAAATATTAATTGACAAATATGCTCCTAATAGCAAAGTCACTATGCGTGGTTAATGTCCCAGAATCACTGTCGCGTAAATTGACAAATATGCTCCTAATAGCAACGTCGGCATTATGAGGTCATTATATGCTCATAATGGCCTCTGTTCTGCTATGGTGCTACAGTCCATGTGAGTTTTTTTTCCAGGAAATATGAGGATTATTATATGCGATTGAATGTGAGCTAAGTGGGCTCGGCCTGAGGCCCTGAGCTAAGACGGAGAGGATTTTGGGCTAGGTAACAACGTGCCATGGGCCCAAAGTTCATCGTGTATCCTCTCCAAATCCGTTTACGTGCTGGAGAAGCGGAGATTCTCGTCCCCTTCGCACTTCGCTCATTTCCGTCGCGGCGGCTGTCGTGAGCGCTCCTTCTCGTCCTGCGCGCCTCCGCGTGTCCATCCCCGACCGCCGTCTCTTGCATCCGGCCGCACCCGCACGGCCTTGAGGTGAACACCATATGCTCTATCTCTCACCTTCCTCCTGCCTACGAGATCTGATTTTGTTCCTTATGGTTCCGGGAATCTCTCGAATTCGATGTAGAGGGTAGACCTACCAGATGCGGATGTTCAGATCTGATATTTAGTTTCATCCAATTTTTTCCACTTGTTCTGTAGTACGTGATTTTGGAAAGTTACTGTTTACGGTTTGCAGAACGGCCAGAACCTAGCACGGTGATCCAGGACCAACTCTTATATGGAGCTTAATAGTTTCTTTCTGGTCGCTGTTATTGTGTTAGGATACTATTTCGCCAATTTTCAGTTCTTGTTTAGCAATGGAATCCAGTTGTGTTTGTCCTATTTATTTTCTAAGGAGGCATGGACGGGAAATTTATTATGTGTGGTTTGTTTTCATCAGGCAGGAGCCTGCGGTCGGCACAACTCAGAACAGAGATTTGGGCGTGCCAGGTTTCAGCCCATTTGCAAGATGCCTCCCCACAAGATCGAAACGGAGCACCAGGACGTGGTGCACGATGTTGCCATGGATTACTATGGGAAGCGCATTGCGACAGCCTCCTCAGACAACACCATAAAGATCGTCGGCGTCAGTGGCACCTCACACCAGCAGCTGGCCACCCTGAGTGGGCACCAGGGGCCGGTCTGGCAGGTCACATGGGCTCACCCCAAGTTTGGCTCAATGCTGGCCTCCTGTGGGTATGATGGTCGTGTGATCATATGGAAGGAAGGGGGCAAACCTGAGGAGTGGGTTCAGGCGCATACTTTCACTGAGCACAAGTCCTCCGTCAACTCCATTGCATGGGCGCCTCATGAGCTTGGGCTCTGCTTGGCTTGCGGCTCATCTGATGGGAACATTTCAGTATTCTCAGCTCGTGCCGATGGAGTTTGGGACACCACACGCATTGATCAGGCACATCCAGTTGGTGTGACTTCAGTTTCTTGGGCTCCAGCTATGGCCCCTGGTGCTCTGATCACTGCTGGACCTTCTGGTCAGTTTGAGTATGTTCAGAAACTTGCATCTGGTGGCTGTGATAACACTGTCAAAGTCTGGAAGCTGCAGAATGGAAGTTGGAGGATGGATTGCTTCCCTGCTCTTCAGATGCACAAGGACTGGGTGAGGGATGTGGCTTGGGCTCCAAACCTTGGCCTTCCAAAGTCTACCATTGCCAGTGCATCCCAGGATGGAACTGTTGTGATCTGGACTGAGGCAAAGGAAGGTGAGCAATGGGCAGGCAGGATTTTGCATGACTTCAAAACCCCTGTGTGGAGGCTGTCATGGTCACTTACTGGGAATATTTTGGCTGCTTCTGATGGTAATAACAATGTGACCTTGTGGAAGGAAGCTGTTGATGGCGAATGGCAGCAAGTGACGACTGTTGAGCCGTAGGTGTTTGGATTGCTTGGTGTTGCCCGTAATATTGAGATTGTTCTCTGATTTTTCTGTATGACGGTTTTCAAGATCTGGGCTTCACTAACATCAGAGCTCTGTTTCTTCCTTTGTTTGTAATTGCTGTGCTGCTATTGTATCTATTCATCTATATCTTGGATGGCAAGCATATTTCTTATAAGAATGATCTTCTGCTAGAATGGAAGCAGATATTCAGAGTCAGTTCTTTAACGCCTTTTGAGTATGTCCTGCAATTGCGAACTGTTAGATCTTGTGTGTCTGCATTCTTAATTGATTGTAACCATTGTCTGAAGGTACTAAAAGTTGGAATGAAAGTTACCAAACCAAATTTCCAAGAGGGAAGGAATTGAAATTGGAGCAGGACATGATTGACTCAGATCTCCATGTACCAAGTTTGTGGATTCAGATTCTATGAGTTCGCCTGAAATTGGATATCAATTCAGTTACCTCACTCACTATGTAGTGTTTATGCTGTGTTGTACTTCTCCCTGATATTTGAATTGAGGAGGAAATCCTCTTTGATTATCGAAATCATTTTTTTTCTGGCGTTACACTGGCTTGTATATGCAGATGGATGATTTGTTTGCTTGCAATGGAGGCACGCACCAATAGTTTTGTTTACACTTTTGCCAAACTGCGAAGTTCTTTCTCTGTCCATGAGGTCATTTAACGAAACTTATTGTATTGACCTGCCGTAAAATCTTAGGCAACCGACACGATTGCCGAAAGTACCAAGCTAAACGCAACGTGATCAAGAGGAACCGAGGAAGTGAAGAACAAGTGAGCAACGAGATGCCAACATCAGAAATCGCTGTGTTTCCATCCGATTGCATAGTTCAGACAATTTTCCACTATCCCTATCCATGGTTTGGGCGCGCCACCTGACCTCGCTATATTTGTATGGAGACTAGCCATTAGCCAACCTCCCCATCTCTAAACCGCGGGGAGACCCGGCGCCCAACATGTCATCGCCGTCGCCTCCGTCTGGGCTCCGGGCAGCCCCGGCCGGCGTGCGCTACTCCCCCATTGGCTCGTCCCCCTACTTCGCAGCCGTCTCCCTGCGCGGCCTCCTCTCGCAGCCCAGCGCCTCTAGGGTTCCCTCCGTCTCCTTCGGGCAACGGCCGCTGGCGTCGCCATTCGCTGGAAGGTCGCGCCTGCCGAGCGCTGCGCAGAGCTCCGGAGACCCTGGCGAGGTGATTTCCTCTGCATTTACTCGATTTTAACCAGTGGAGATGTACTAATTTTGGTTTCGGCTCGCTGTGTTGGCGTTGGCGACAGTGCTCGTTAACTCTCATCAGAAATTCAGAATTTCCAATAAACTATTTATTATGCTGGTTTCATGTGGGGGATTCATTCTAGGCTCTAGATTTTAGTGTGTCTATGTGGTAAAAAAATTGTAGTAGAGGTAGAATCTTTTGTGAAAAACGTGAAATCATGTTGGACAGTGTGGTTTCTCCAGTTTGTGAAGTCAGGAATCAATAGCTAATTCCTATGGGCCAAGACAGCATGTGCAATGTAGACTGGTAATCACGTGGAGTGTTAAATTTCCTTTTACAAGAGAGACTTAACATTATGCTCTGTTATTGCAACTGTGCTCATATGATGTGAAAATGTCAGGGACACTATCTGGGTTTTTTCTACTAAAAATGTGGGAGCTTATGATTAGTGTGATGTAGTGTGAACGAAGAGGTAAAAAGGTTGTTTTCCAGACACCATAGAATAATGATCTGGACAGGCATAGTGAGAGCATCTCCAAGAGCACTTGTATATCCCGTTGGCTAGCTAAAAAAAAGAAAAGAGAGAAAAAATTGCATCCAACAGACTAGCCAACTGGATAGCTATATCTTTCCACGCTAGCTATCTCCCCCCCTTCGCTAGATATCTTTGCCTAGCCAGACATGCTCTCCATCCAGGCTCACCAGTTTTAAAGAGTCTGTTGGTTTACCCCTGCTTTTGAGAAGCTTTTTACTTTTTAGCTAGCCTTTTAATCTTTAAATTTAGCTAGGATTATTGCTAGTCTCTTAGAGATGCTCTGAGGTTAAAAGATCGTTTTGTAGTGTGATGGGTGTAGAGTCACCTATGACCTATTGTACTTCTTTGATTACCAAGGTTACGTCAAGTTACATTCTGTTTAATGAAAAGCGTCTTGCAACCTTTGGAATGATGCCATTGCTCCAAACATATGCAGCACATGTGCAGTGTGGGTTTCTTTTATACATTTACGGTGTTCTTGGTAAAAGGAAAATCCCTGCGATGCATGCTTATAAAATCTGCATACAAGTTTTTATGAATTGTCAACCACTTCCACCAGTAAAACCTTAATGAGGGACTTTTCAAAAGAAACTTTGATGGTAATATTTTTAATCCGAATACATCTGAATGATGCTATTTCGAAACTAAACGGGATGCGTTTCAATTTTAGATCAATGTGGATGATTTTGAAGGAACTAGGCAGTCACTAGGAAGTTCCACCACTGGTATGATATTTGTGACATGTACGAACTCTTGTCAATTCATTTCTTCATAGGTCTGATTTGATCTCTTTTTCCCCTGTACAGGTTTAGGAAAGGATGGGAAGGACTCGACCAAAAGTTTCTCATCTAAAGAGTATTCACACTAACTGTAAATCCAAAAACGGATGATGACAAAACCATTACTGTTTATGCTGTCTAGGCCTCATGACATAAGATTTTAAGGTTCATGCATGTCGGAGCTTACTGTTACATTGGATTTTTTTTATAGAAATTGAACTTGCACCTAGATATGCCCTCAGATAGGCAGAAAGCCTCACAGAACTATGAGAGTAGAGAAGTTGGTTCTCAGGCTTCACACAAATGTTGAGCAATGTTTTTAGTCAAGTTTAATTCAAATAAAAGTTGAATGTGAGTGCTATTGCTCAGATGGATGGTTGCGGGCAAAAAATTGAATCTGTAAGAGTGGAAATAATAACAGTTGATTATGTAAGCCCTTTGTATGGATCCATCTCATTGAGGCTGATCCCTAAGAAATTTCAAAAGCCATTCTCATGAATAATTAAACTCTTTCAGGCAGTGACATATTCTATTCACTCTTTCAATCTTACATTACAAGTGGCATTATTGATTGTGTTTTTCTGCCTGTGTTGCCAGGTTACTTGAAAAATTAAAGAGATATGGCGCTGCCGGTGTTCTGTCATATGGATTGCTTAACACCGTCTACTATGTTACTGCATTTTTATTAGTTTGGTAAGACTTGCATGGATATGTGTAATCTTAGTGCTACCTTATCTGGATGTTTATTTTCACTGGGCACAATACTTTTTTACTACTTCAAACTAGCCAGTGCTTTGCTAATGAGAAACAGCCTATGGACTCATTTAAGCAGCTCTTCCAGTTGCAAAGCAACTGCATGAGCTTTGGGTGGAAAATGAATATCAGAACGATTTGCTTTTCAGGTTTTATTTTGCTCCTGCTCCTGGTAGGATGGGCTATGGTGCAGCAGTGGAGAGGTAATGATTGCAAAAAACCGTTTCCCTTTTACAATGCTTTACCTGTTCTTACTGTCATATCCTTTTACCTACTGAAGCAGATTTGTTAAACTAATGGCAATGGTGTGGGCTGGCAGTCAAGTTACTAAGATTTTTCGAGCAGGAGGGTGAGTCAAGTTAGCTGGAAACAAAATATCTTTTGCTGGAACCTTGAGGATCATCTTGAAGCATATCTATTCACATTTCAAAGAATGTAGGTTCAATTCCAAATCCACTAATTTGTATGCTGAAATATTGCTTTTGTCCTTTCTGATGTGAACAGGGCTCTTGCACTGGCTCCTTTTGTTGATAGAGGGTTGAGATGGTTCACAGTCAAGTTCAACTTCAAGTCAGAAGGGAAGGTAATATGCTACTACTCTCGCTGAGATGGTTCACAGTCAAGTTCAACTTCAAGTACTAGAGCTTTGCTTATTTTCCTACTGGGGTACCTGTTCATATTTGAACTAGAGTGGGTATCATCAATCTTCTTACGGGCCTCTGCATTTCTCTCGCTGCTATGCAGGCTTTTGCGACAATCGTAGGGTTATGTTTTGCAATTGCTGCTCTCCTGTTCTTTGGATTAACAATACCTTGGGCATAGCGCACCTGCTTTGCTGGTGGATAATGATGGATCGGGAAGAGATGCTGTGCATTAGAACCTGATTCCCATCAGTGGCGCGGTGTTCACACTGCTAATAAGCAATAACCTTACATTGTTAACTATGGTTGTTCATATATCTTGTACGAGTATGTGTTTTCATGACTCGTCAGTGACCGCAAACGTCTTGAGTTTACCGTCAGTACTGGTATTCCTGTAAACGAGTTTTGTAGTGGCATTTGGATTTGATTGCTACAAAGCCTCCTAGCCAAGCAGCAGCTTGTTAAGCTGGCGTCAGGCTTCGCACGACTTGCCGCAATCTGCGAACTTTGTTCCTCGTTTTCCTAGCGAGTAGCGACAAGCCGAAGGTTGGTCTCGCCGGCGCGCGAGTATGCCAACAAGGAACGACGCGCGCGGCAGGCAGATTGCCGGAAGAAGTTGCCAAGCAGCTCCGTCCTTGTCCGTGGGCGTCCCCGCTCGTGGTAGCCCACGCTGGACAAGGGGGCTCAATTATATTAAAGCATTGTAATTGTAAACAGAGTAAGGCGTTGGGAACTCCGGCCCAAGATACAAACATACAAGGCCAGTCTCAACCCTCCGTATAGTATTAATTGAGATACCACGTAGAATCATTTACCAATATTACACTATATTAAATGTAAGAGAGAAGGAAAAAAAGAAAGGTTTCATATCAGACCCATTTTCAATACGAGAACCTATATGTACAATAGACACCGTGAAGTTTTACATTGAAAGATTGTTGTGTCTTTATAATAGATAAAGAATAAATATGTTGATAGAGAAGATATGATGTATTTATTGATGACCTACTCTAATAAATTATAGGTTGTAATGTATAGTTTCTAATGTACCGTGACATCATAGACACCGGCCGTGGACAGTGTGGGTCGAGACTCCACCCGTGGGTGCAGTGAATGGGTTAAGGGTTCTGCTTCTTTACTCGCCAGGTCGTCGTGTGAAAAATATTGTGCAGGTGGGGGAACAGGCTAGAATCACATGCAAGTTGAACACTCCGTATATGCGGACAGCAAAACCCCTTTTTTCCCCTGTATTGAAGAGACCATATATTAGATCAATGGTAGTCGCTGCCAGTGCCATCAGACAGTAAATTCTTTACTCGCCAGGTCGCTGGAATCACATCCTACCGGTCTTGCAATTGCGAATTGAAATAGTCCCGGACAGCAACACTTTCCCCCTGGATTGAAGAGATTAGATCAACGGTAGTCGGTGCCAATGCCATCAGACAGTAAATTGCGTGCTTTTGTCATCTGTGTGCTGTTGACAGAGTGACAGCTGACAGGGTCGATTTGAAGAGTACCCCAAGGCCCAAAGACCTGCTTTGCAACCAGCTAGGAAATCACCCATCGTTCCACCATCAACCGGCGCTCCATGGATGAGCACCTACGTTACGATTACGAGCATCTGATCTGGCTGGTCATGGGCCTTGTTAATTACACCTTAAATTTCACTACGTAAAAAGAAGATTTTCATCACATCAAAATGTCGGCACATACATGGAGTACTAAATATAGATGAAATCAAAAACTAATTACATAGTTTTGTTGTACTTTGCGAGACGAACATTTTGAGCCTAATTAATTAATGTTTGAACAATTATTCACAAATACAAACAAAATGCTACAGTGTTGTATTTATGATAAAGTTCCAACTTTACGCCGTCAAAATTAAGAACTAAACAAGGCCATGGACTAAGGTGCTGCGGGAGCGTTGGACCCGGCGGTGAGAGGCGCACGTCAGTCCGCAGGCAGATTTTGTTCTGGACACGCCGATGGCCGATGCGGACAGCCTTGAGGGCCTGTTTGGATGGAGACCTGAGCCAGACAGCTCCGGCCAGACAGCAATTTGGACCAGGCCAACGAGATCGACCGCCTGGATCTGCTGCTGGACTAGGCATCTTTGCCAGGTTCACAAATCACAACCAAGAACCAACGGACTCCCGGATTTTGTTCCTTCAGGCTTTCCGCAACTGGACTCCCGGGGCCTGCGGCCTGCCTATCTGGTGGGCAACTGGACCGTTTCCCATGCGTCTCGCTCTCCCTCGTCTCGCTCTCCCACTACGCGCCTCCCGTCGGCCACGCTCACTCCTCGCCTCACTTCCCCCCACCGAGCTCCATTAATGGCGCCTCCCCTAATTTCGCCATAATAGCGGTGGCATAAGCAGCGGGCAGCAGCGCCAACAAGCATCGGAAACCACGTGGGGGAACTGGGAAAGCTTAGCGCCAGTTCTGGAGGTTGCGCCGACGCTTCCCCACATGGGGTACCAGCCCATGCACGGCGGCGCGGCCGGTGCCGGGACCTCAGGAGGAGGAGGAGGCGGCGGCGGCGCGGACCACCTGCACCACCACCACCAGCGCCTGCACAGCCCCCGCGTGGCCGGCGGGGGCTCGATGACGCGCCGGGCCAACTCGTTCAAGCGCGGCGAGATCGAGCTCCAGATCGGCTCCCCGCGCTCCCCGAGGTGCGACGGGCTGGGGAGCCCGCCCGCGGACTCCGCGGAGCCGTCGGGTAGCGGCGCCGGCGGCCTCCACCACCACCAGAGCCAGCAGCACCACAACCTCCGGTTCCGGCTCTTCAAGCGGCCGGGCTCCGGCGGCAGCGCACTCGAGGTCGGCCTGGGGATCCGGGAGAGGAGGAAACTCGGGAACATGCTGTTCCTCGTCTTCTGCGGCGCGTGCTTGCTCCTTGGCGTCGGCAAGATCTGGGCGGGCGGGTGGTTCGCGCTCCCTGGCGACGATAAGGACGCTGATTTGCAGGTATGGAAACGGGGAGATTTTCCTGCGCATTTAGCTGCTATTTGGCAATCTTTCTTGATCGACAGCTCGTTATGTCCGAAGAGAGCTCTTTTTTTTTACTTAAATGTTCTTAACCGAACTTGTCATGATGAATAAATGATGCTTCCAGCCTACTGGTTAGTTCATGCTCAGTTACTTGCAAGCTCGGGGATCTCCTAATAGAAAGCATAATGATTTCCTGAATTCATTTGCCAGTTGCCACTTTGCATACAATTTATGATCCTTGGCACTGTAACATTGCATTTGGCTAGCCTAATAATTTCCAACTGTAGTTTCACGCGATTGGATTGGAACAGCAAAAGTTCAAAAGAAATATGATGGGACCTGCAATCTATTTTGATCAATTGATCCTTTTAGTTTCAGTACAAGAGATCAGTGTGATGAGCTGGCTGAGAGATCTAAGACACTGGTCTAGCCAAAAAAAAATAAAAAACTGGTCTGTAACCCTTCTATGGAATTTCTCAGATAGGCAAGGGTGAGAGAATTTGCACTTTTGGGGTAGTTTCTCACTTGCTCGAGTCATTGACTAGCTGGCCCTATTTTTGGTGTTATTGGCTGTAGTGGCTATTAACAGTTGGTTGCTGGAGTCATTTTGGGTAAGGGTGGTCCAACTTATCATAAATTTTAACGCCACAAATACGTACAATTTTTTAATACCACATATACATATAATCTAGCTACGTCTAATTTTTAATACCACAAATATCGCCCCTGCCTGCCTGTGCGGCACGAACCTGGCTCACACCTCCAGCCCTCAGTGGCTCCACTCTCTGGTTTCCTGCCTCCTCGCCTTCTGGCACCTACTGCTGCAGGCCTGTGTCACAGATTTCGTGCTCGGGTCAATGGTGACCAGGTGAGGGACGGAAGCTAGGAGCCCTTGACGCTGATGCACAGTGCGATGTGAGCCGAGGAGAATCAGGAGAGGAGATTGAGATTTTTTTCTTACACATGAGCCTTTGTGCTGGTCTAAAATCTTATGGTGTTTCATGGCCCACTGTGCCGCCCTGCTGGATACGCCCGTGGCTGGTCTCATGTACACATTTTTTCCTTGGTCGTGGTCTTTTACATTCCCTGGGGCCTAGGTGTGCATATGGTAGTTAATATGATTAATTAATCTGTGAGTTGATTGTTGGGCTGGATACAGTGATAACTCCTAAACTGAAATACAGCCCATAGCTACCTGCAACCCTCTTGTTACTTCTCACTACTAACTGGAGCAGTGCCCTTATCTCGCTATTTAGTCAACCAATTAGTCAATGTTTGACTTCTGTACACAGCATAATTTGATATGATCAATGTACAATTTGAGAAAATTCTCTTAAGAGATTTTGTAGCTTGCCTTTACTGTAGCTAAAATTACAGGCATGGTTATAGTTTCTTTTCAATCATGTTTTTTTTTTTTCTCGAACTTCAATCATGTTATAGTGTTATGTATGCTCTGAGGATTTTGCTTCAACATGTTATGAAGTTTCTATAGCCTGACATTACTATAATTAGTCCAAAATTATTTTTCGAACTAGATAATACACTTAGGAAACAAAAGGTTTGGTATTATAATGTAAAATATCTGCATCTGTACATGTATCTAGGATCTCTCTGTCTCCTTCTCCAGTAATAATGGGCATCAAGTTGAACATCACTTCCAAGACATGGGGGGAAAAGAGAGTGACAGGACTTTGATGGCAGTGGAATCTACTATTGATGGAACAGAAGACAGCGTGGCTGAGGCTAGTAGTATATCTCTGTCTAAATGCCTAGACTTGTCCTTTAGTTGGCAATTATTTGTGGAAAGTAACTTTCTTTTTTTGGTGCTTAATGTAGGCCTTTGATGTCTGGTCTCAGCCAAGCAGTACAAATTTTAGGCAATGCATTGTTTCAAACTCTCATAAAAGTAAGTTGGTTTGTATAGCAGTAATATATCTATCCTTTCTTCTGGCCTTTGTTAACATGATTTGGTCTCTTGTTCTTAATTTTGTAGAGCAAGATTCTCCTACGAATGGTTACATTCTTATAAATGCAAATGGAGGTTTGAATCAAATGAGATTTGGGGTGCGATTACTATCCTATAAATCAAGTTTATGTTACTATCTGTATTTGATTTCTGATATCTGATGGCACTGTCCTCCACATTGCAGATATGCGATATGGTTGCTGTTGCTAAGATCCTCAAGGCAACACTAGTTCTACCTGCACTTGATCATACATCATACTGGGCAGATGACAGGTTGGGATCTTCAAGCACAAATTTCTTATCTCTAATCCCCTATATACTTGTCAATCAATGCAATCATTTTACTCATTCTAGTTTCTTCATTTCACTAGTGAATTTAAGGACCTTTTCAACTGGAGGCACTTCATCGAGTCACTGAAAGAAGACATTGATATTGTTGAAATGTTGCCTCCTGAATACAGTCACATTGAGCCTTTGGCTAAAGCTCCGATATCTTGGTCGAAGGTTGAAACTACATATCTGCTCATAGTTTACTTTGAGATATGATGAAGGCACTCACTCAGTATTTTATTTTGGGCAGGTGAATTATTACAGAGATGAAATCCTCCCGCTTCTGAAGAAACACAAAGTCATTTACTTTACACATACAGATTCTCGCCTGGCTAACAATGGCCTTCCTAGTTATATTCAGAAATTAAGATGCCGAGTTAACTACAGATCTTTGAAGTATTCTCATACAATTGAAGATCTTGGTACTACCTTAGTTTCAAGATTGCGTCAGGATGGAAGCCCATATCTTGCTCTCCATCTAAGGCAAGAGCCTTTGTCTCAGGATGCTTTTGTTTACACTTTTTTACTGTTTTCTAATCCCGATTAACACAATCAGTTATTTTCTTAATTGCAAATATTTTCATTTTACTGTTGTTTTATCATTTGTAACAGTAGGAGGATTGAAATCTTAGTTTGTTTATGTCCAAAATATTAAATGGTAAAGCTTGCATTGAATGGACAGATTACCTAAATCATTTTGCTATATCAAAGCTAGGACAAATGGAATTATTATGTTGTCTCTCTTTAAAGAAAAGATAAGTGAGCCTAGGAACCTGCAAATGATGTGGGTCTCTTTGTAATGTTTTTATATCGATAAAGTAAATACCTATATTAGTATATGGTGGATGATCTTAAATGGGCATGCTGCTTGACAGATCTTTCATGAAACCATCTTCTCAAGCAAAGTTTTGGATTGCATCAATCATTAATTGGTATAAAAAATTTCTGTGAAATTTTAGAAATAGGTTCTTGGAACTGCAGCAGCAATAATTCTACAAAATTATGGTGCAAAATTTCCAAAGCTTTTTTGAGCTATTCCAGTGAACCAGAATTTTCACTTGAAATCCTCAAGTAACCATACTAAATACAGCTTATTACTGAACTCCCTAGCTGCACCTTCTAACATATCAAGAGGATGAATCATGTGTTACCATACTGTAGTAGTGTACTATTCAGGCTTTGCTCATTTGGTTAATTTGTGTCAATTTTTATGTTTTGCAGGTATGAGAAGGACATGCTAGCTTTTACTGGTTGTAGCCATAGCCTGACGTCATTAGAAGAGGAGGAATTGCGTAAAATGCGTTATGAGGTCAGTCATTGGAAAGAGAAAGAAATTAATGCAACTGAGAGAAGAAGTCTTGGTGGCTGTCCGTTGACTCCAAGGGAAACTTCACTTTTACTCAAAGGATTGGGATTCACACGAAACACCAGAATTTACATGGTTGCTGGTGAAGCTTTTGGCAATGGAAGCATGAAGCCTCTGATGGATGATTTCCCCAATATTTATTCTCATTCTAAACTGGCAACAGAAAAGGAACTCACACCCTTCAAAAACCATCAGAACATGCTCGCTGGTCTTGACTACATTGTGGCTCTCCAGAGTGACGTCTTTCTTTACACTTACGATGGAAATATGGCAAAAGCTGTACAAGGCCATCGACGTTTTGAGAACTTCAGAAAGGCTATTAACCCAGATAGGTAACGCCTTTTCTTGTTAGTAGTGCAACAAGTTTACAGTCAATTCTATTTTGCGCCAAATGAGCCTATAGCATAGTGATATGCATTGCAAACAAGTGTTTGTACAATTCTCTGAGAGAGTCTTTGTTCAAAATTCCACCGTTTTTCCCTGAATTTCTGATTATTTGTCCTGCAGGATGAGTTTTGTGAACCTGATAGATGAATTTGATGAAGGAAGAGTGCATTGGGATATTTTCAGCTCAGAAGTGAAAAGATTACACAAAGATCGAATAGGTGCTCCATATTTTAGGGAGCCTGGAGAATTCCCAAAGCTAGAAGAGTCTTTCTTTGCGAATCCCTTGCCTGGCTGCTTATGTGAGAAACATGGTGAGGAATGAAGATGTAGTTATGCTGATAATTCATTCTTTCCTGGCTAGTTCTTAAGTCAGAAGATATAGGCCTGCTGTCTGCCAGATGTGCTTTGCATTGTTGTTTAGTGGATTTGTTCTAATCACAGCTGAGAGCAGCTTCGGCCCTTACTGGAGTTCGCTGCACGAAGAACATAGGATGTTCTGTGAAGTGCACGGTGCATATATTAATCAGTGTTTACACAGGCAGAGTATGTGAGTAGTTAAACGCCTATTACAGCACATTTGCGGTCCCACATTTGTCAGAGTCGGTGGATAAAAAGGTATATACACATGAGGAGATTATGCTGAAGGATTTCTTGTATGTTCCCACACCTTGTGTTGTATCTGACTATTTGTAACCAGCCGAATTGTTTGCGCAATTGCGCACTTAAATTTGAAAATATGCAATGCTATATACAGCTCTAGTAAATCTCATTAAAGAATGTAACTACAAATGTGATCTATGAACTTTTCAGAGGTCTTGGGAAAAAAACGGTTCCACTGGGAAAATGGGCACTTAAATCCAACATCAAGAATGCATACTCAAATCAAATCTGATAAGTATCAACTGAAATTCTACTTCTATTTACATCTTGCGCTGTGAGTTCGTCCTGACGGTCCGCTTCCTGTGTTAACGCACGCCCCGCCGGCCTCCTCGATCCCCAACGCACTTTGGAGTGTGTTTGTTTGGTAAGTCATGGTGGAACGCGAGCCCCACAATATAGTTTGGGGTGTGTTTGGTCAGGACTCAGTACTTTGGGGTGTGTTTGGTCAGGACTCAGGAGTCACGGTGGAATAGCATATTTCCTCGTTAGGGATGAGATTATCCCGTGTAGTGTTTGGTGAAGGAGAGCAGAATTCAATACCTTAATGTTCACGGTGGAATGAGACCCAATATAGTTTCGGGTGTGTTTGGTCAGGACTTAGGAGTCACGGTCGAATAGGAAATAGTTTTTCCTCGTACCTGGCCCGTTAGTGTTCTAGTTTTGGCTATTCTTGGCACATATGTCATAAGTGGAATTAATCTCCTTCCAAATATAGCATCTTTGAGTTAATCCTTTACTAGCAAAATGTCCGTGCGATGCTACGGGATAAACACAAGCATAAGATGCAATTTTATCCGATGGGACCTGTTGCTAGCATGCCAAGAATCGTATTGGAAGATAACACGAATCCTGCTCTTCTTCGATTCTTGACTTCTTTTTTTTGGAGGGGGGATGAGGGCTCATTTGTCAGTGTCTCATGATGAATCAAAAGTAAAACTACCATAGAAATTGTTCTCGCTTTAGGGCAGTCCCAACCCTTTATGTAGGATGGTTTTCATAGCATTAATTAGGCTGTCACATGAGACTTTTTGCTTATGTGGCACTGTATTAAATAAGAGAGAATGGAAAAAAGGAAGAAATTGTGTCTCATGCAAGACCCAGTGTCGACACGAGAACCTATGCACATGACACTACCAATGTTTGCATTGGAGAGGATAGTATTTTCATGATAGAAAAAGAACAAGTATGATTGGTAGAGAGGAAAGATGATGAATTTATTAATGATCCATTCTAAAAAATCATGGGTTGAAGAATCTAGTGTCTAAGGTGATATCTTGCTAACATGACAGCATATACACTGCTCATATCTACAATGGGTTGGGACCGTAAAAGAGATAGTAAATTTACTACGGACGAAGATAAAAATTAATTACCCATTGCTAGTCAACTATACATACATCAAACAAACGTACAAAAAAATTGAGATACTAACTTAATTTATGTTCTACATTAATAACTTTTACTATACATGACTTCAAATTTGTTTCTAATTAGGCTCGTCAATTATCATCAATAGAAACCTACGCACATGAGTTTTTTAAAATCAACATGCAAGGATACAATGACAGAGTGCACATGCGATGTGACACGCGTTGGCTCATCAACGATGCGTGGAAGCGGAAATGGCATACGTGTGTGTTGACGCGTGGGGCCAGGCTGCCAGCGTCAGGGCGCAGCCAGCAGCTCTCGTGTCTGCCCAGGCCAAAGCCTTATCCTCTTCGCTCTCTCACTTCGTTTCCTCATGTCCTGTCCTGTTCGCTCTCACCAGCATCCATCTCTCTGCCCTCACATGCTCTCTCACTCAAGCGTGCGTCCTCGTCCACGCAAGGGAGGCCACCAGCGTATGCAAGACCTGCTTCACACGAGGGTCGCAGTAGTGTGCGAGCTCACATCACAGAAGAATAAGGAGTAAATGTTAGATTGATCTCTCAGCCCACTCAGCCCACACGGTCCAAAGGCCGTGGGCCTTGATCCGCGCCCTGATCGGGGGCGCTCAATCCAACCCATGGTTGGTGGGCCCCTGTCACCCTGCGCTATAAAGAAAGATGGGGGCCGCCGGCTCTACTGACGAGGTTGAACGTGAGCCGGAAAAACCCACCGACACACCTATCCGATCTAGGGTTAGTGCGCAGCTACGTGACGGGAAGCCCCGCCGCCACGACGTCCTCCGACGCCGTTCCAGGCCAAAGCCGGTGGCGACCGGAGGGACGCCGCGATCTACGACCTACACTGCGCATCGCTGCCTTGCGCAGTTCGTCATCGACAGAACGTGCTATGTCTTCCTCCATTGGAGGCGATGGTATGGTTCTAATCGTTCCTCGTTCATCGCGTTCTTATTGTTGTTCTTCAAGTTTTACTGTTAAGATTCAAGTTCATAGTTTTAGATCTGTGGCTAGTGATCCGAACAAAGTTAACAATGGTATCAGTCGCCTTACTAGCGCATAGATCTATTTTTTTTTGGCATAGAAATCAGAAACAAATAGACCCGATTTGGATCGAAACACCCAACACAAACTCGATCTCGATGAATCGGACAGAAATCACCCCGCACCGCGGGGAAACGAAAACAAAAACCCTAAATCGAGCCCCTACCTCAGATCCACCACTCGAAGGTGGTAAAGAACAGAGCACCACCGCGGATCCCATCGACGGCGGCGCGCGCACCAGTAGGTGCACGCGCGCGTCGGCGATAGGACCCGCAGCGGCGCCAAGATCCATCTCCTTCGGTCGAGCCTAACTACTCTTCGGCCATGAGGGCCATGGAGGACGAAGGAGACAGAGAAAGACCGCCGACCATGGGGCCGACGGCGACAGAGAGCGGCGTGGAGGCGAGAGGCCACCGGCCGTGAGCGCGGAGGCGAGGAGCCACCGGCTCAGCTACTGCGCGAGAGAGAGCTGCGCGAGAGAGAGTGAGCTGCGCGAGGAAGGAAACAAAGAAAATGAGTTAGGGTTTGGGCGAACACGACCCGGCGGGTTTTATACATCCTATCTTCGCGCTCGACCGTCCGATCTGCTGAACGGCTGAGATCACGGCGGGGCAGGGCGCGCGCGCGCGCTCGGGCCGATTTGGCGGCCCGGTCGTTGGTTGCTGGGCTCCGAGCCCAGAAGCCGAAGGGTCGGCGCTGGCTGCGCGCGCGTGGGCCGGGCAGGCTGCTCGCATACGCACGCGAGCGCTGGGCCAAATGGGCCGCGACCATGAACAGTAGCTTTTCACATTTATTTTGATTAATTTTCAGAATATTTGAATAGAATTTGAGAGAATTTTGCCTCTGTTTAAATTTGAACTAAAGGGATAATTTCAGAGGGTAAATAGAGTATTCTACTACTGTCCATGTGAATTTATTTAAAGTTTCCGCTGCATAGATGATTAATTTGACTTGTTCATTAAATTTGAACCAAAGGGACAATTTATTTCAAGTCACAGATAAAATTTCAGATTTATTGTGATATTGTTATTTTCTGACCAAAGTTGATAATAACAATATTATAATCTAATAGATGTCAATTATTGCATTATTATTTTTTTTTCTGCCCAAAGGTGATAAAATTTTAATGTAATAAACACTGTTATTATATGTTATAATGTTCTCACTTGATATGACTTAATTTCAGCTACGAATTCCATGATGGTTTCCATCAAGGACATTCCGATTCTAAAAGGAGATAACTACAATGAGTGGTACAAGAAGGTGGATTTCTTTTTCACCATGACAGAGCTGGATTGGGTTCTCACGGCACCGGTTCCGGCTGAGCCTGTGAAGCCAGTCAGAGAGGCTGATATGACAGATGCTGTTTGGCAGCAGACAGAGCAGGCCTATACGGTCAGCAAACAGAAGTTTGATACAGATAATGTTAAATGGATCACTGCCAACAAGAAATGTTTGGCAGTGGTCAAGAACACCATAGAGCCCTCTGTTTTTGGGGCAATTAAAGATTGTCATAATGTCGTTGAGTACTTGGCGAAGTTAAAGAGTCAGTACACTGGCTCTTCAAAGACCTACGCCTCTCAGTTGATCAAGCAGTTGATCAACGCCAAGTACACAGGCGGCATCAGAGAGCACATACATCGCTTAATTCACATAAACAATAAGCTCAAGCCAATGGATGAGGACTTGAAAGAGAGTACCATCATTCATTTGGTTTTTGCTTCATTGCCAGATGAGTTTGAGAACTTCGTTGTTAACTACAATGTTAGTTCTGAGAAATGGGACATAGAAAAGACCATAGCGATGTTGGCTCAAGAGGAGGAAAGGATAAAGATAGCACGTGGTAACACTGTTAACCAAGTGCAAAAGAAGAAAAATAACAACAATGCGTCCAACAACGCAAAAGGAAATCCCTCCTCCAAGGGCAAAGGCATTCAGCACTCCCAGCAGCACAGACCTAAGGATGGGCAAACCACAGTGGAGAAAGATCAATGTCTCTACTGCAAGGAGAAGGGGCACTACAAGAAAAATTGTGCCGCCTACTTAAAGATGATCATGGAAAGGAAAGGTGAGAATGTTATTTCATTCGTAAATGAATCTCTGTATATAGATTATTCCACATCTACTTGGTGGATTGACTCAGGAGCAACAATTCATGTTGCAAACTCTTTACAGGGATTCCGTTCGACGAGAACTACTCAAAGAAACGAAAGGCGAATTAAAGTCGCGAATGGAGTCGAAGCAGAAGTAAAGGCGGTGGGCGACCTTCTTCTAGAGCTCGACACCGGATTTGATTTATTTCTTAGAGATGTTTTCTTTGTGCCTAGTTTACAGAGGAACTTAATAAGTGTATCTCGTCTAGATGATGATGGATATGGATGTCATTTTGGAAATGGCATGTGTGTGATAGTTTTTAAAGATACAGTTACTACTATTGCTTTTAAGAAAAATGATCTTTATTTGTTATCACTACGTGAAAGTGTGAATTCCGTATGTGATGTGAATGCGCTTGTATCCCCACCTACAGCTCATAATAGAAAACGAAAGAGAACTTAAGACACGTCGTCGAAATTATGGCATTGTCGTTTAGGCCATATTTCGAGGGGGAGAATAGAAAGGCTGGTTAAGAATGACATTCTTCCTCCTCTAGAATTCTCAGACTTAGATAAATGCGTTGATTGCATAAAAGGAAAATACATAAAGATTACAAAGAAAAATGCTGAACATACCGCAGGTGTTTTAGAGTTAATTCACACAGACATCTGTGGTCCGTTTTCAGTTAAAAGCATAGATGGTTTTGACTCGTTCATTACTTTTACCGATGATTATTCCCGTTATGGATATATTTATCCAATAAAAGAAAAATCAGAAGCGTTGGATAAGTTTAAAATATTCAAGGCTGAAGTTGAGAATCAACATAATTTAAAGATAAAGACAGTACGTTCCGACCGTGGAGGGGAATACTATGGTCGGCACACCCCATATGGCCAAGTTCCAGGACCTTTCGCGAGGTACCTAAGGGAACAAGGTATAGTTGCCCAGTACTCCATGCCGGGCGACCCTCAGCAGAATGGAGTCGTTGAAAGACGTAACCGTACCCTTATGGATATGGTGCGAAGCATGATCAGCTACTCTACACTACCAGTGAGCTTATGGATGGAGGCTTTAAAAACCGCCACCTATATTCTCAACAGAGTTCCCAGTAAAGCGGTGCCAAAAACACCGTATGAGCTGTGGACAGGCAGAGTACCCTCATTGAATCACCTACGGGTGTGGGGGAGCCCTGCTGAGGCAAAGATATTCAACCCGACCATTGGGAAGCTAGATCCCAAGACAGTGAGTTGCCATTTTATTGGCTATACAGAGAAATCAAAAGGATATCGTTTCTACTGTTCTGACAAAGTCACAAAGTTTGTGGAAACGAGACATGCTGCTTTTCTTGAAGAAGAAATGATACGGGGGAGCATGGAAGCTCGAAAGATTGATCTTGAGGAGAGGCGGGTGTGCGCACCCAATCCAATGATTCAGGAGCCATTTTTCGAACTACCTGTTGAGCCTACACCGACGGTGCCAGACACTGCGGCTCCAGCTCCTGTGGTGGTTCCTCCTGTGGCAACACCGAATGCAAATGTGGAACCTGTCCTTCAGGATCCTATAGAAAATGTTGCTGCAGATCAGGGGGAGCATCAACAGTCTCCAATAGAAAATGTTCCAAATGTAGAGGCCCCTAGAAGGTCTCAAAGAGCAAGAAAGTCAGCAATTCCTGATGATTATGAAGTGTATAACACAGAAGAGTTTTGAATGGAGGATGATCCTATTTCATTCGAACAAGCCATGAGAAGCGAAAACTCATCCAAGTGGCTTGAGGCCATGGAAGATGAAATGAAATCGATGAGTACCAACCGTGTTTGGGACTTAGAAGAAATTCCTAAAGGAGCCAAAACAGTAGGCTGCAAATGGGTCTACAAGACGAAACGTGACTCCAAAGGGAATGTTGAAAGATTTAAAGCGCGTCTTGTGGCGAAGGGTTTTACACAAAAGGAAGGAATAGATTACAATGAGACTTTTTCTCCGGTCTCATGTAAGGACTCCTTCAGAATCATAATGGCATTGGTGGCGCATTTCAATCTCGAATTGCACCAGATGGATGTAAAGACGGCATTCCTTAATGGGGATCTTGAAGAAAAAGTTTACATGGCTCAACCCAAAGGTTTTGTCGTGGAAGGAAAAGAACACATGGGATGTCACCTAAAGAAATCCATTTATGGGTTAAAACAAGCTTCGAGACAGTGGTACTTGAAGTTCAACGAAACGATAAAGAGTTTCGGGTTTAATGAAAATGTTGAGGACAATTGCATTTATGCAAAATTCCAGAAAGGCAGTTACATTTTCCTCATCCTTTATGTGGATGACATTCTACTGGCAAGTAGCAATGTCAACCTATTATTGGAAACGAAGAAGTTCCTGTCCTCGAACTTTGATATGAAAGACCTTGGTGAAGCCTCTTTCGTTTTGGGAATCGAAATTCACCGAGATAGATCAGATGGGGTATTAGGATTATCTCAACAGACGTACCTGGAAAAGGTTCTAGAAAAGTTCTGTATGCGGAGGAGTAAGCCTACTCTTGCGCCAATAGTCAAGGGCGATAGATTTGGGGATTTTCAGAGTCCTCAGAACAGTTATGAAAGAGAACAAATGAAGACAGTTCCATATGCTTCAGCTGTCGGAAGCTTACAGTATGCACAAGTGTGCACACGCCCTGACCTAGCATTTGTTACCAACATACTTGGCAGATATCAGAAAGATCCAGGCCTCGAGCACTGGAAATTAGTGAAGAAAGCTTTACGGTATGTGCAAGGCACAAAAGGCCTCATGTTAACATATAAAAGAACTGATTCCCTTGAGATTGAAGGGTATTCAGACTCAGACTTTGCGGGAGATGGAGATGATAGTAAATCCACGACAGGCTACATCTTTACTCTCGCAGGGGGAGCTATATCGTGGAGAAGTTCCAAGCAAACAGTGACAGCAACATCTACGATGTATGCTGAATTTATAGCATGTTACGAGGCATCCTGCCAAGTTGAATGGCTAAAGAAATTCGTACCAGGATTGAGAGTGGTAGACAGTATAGAAAGACCACTAAAGATGTACTGCGATAACCAGCCAGCAGTGTTCTATGCTCATAATAATAAGAAAAGTACGGCTACCAAGTCGATAAAGATAAGATTTTATTCTGTTAAAGATAGAATCCAGGATCACACCATAAGTCTCGAGCATATTAAAACAGAGAAGATGCTCGCGGATCCGCTAACGAAAGGCTTACCACCCAACGTGTTCAAGGAACACGTAGCCGGCATGGGACTAAGGTATTGCCTATGATCTCTGGATTCACATGGCCCAAAAGGAATAAAGAATCTATTTCTGAATAGAGGCGTGCATTGTAGCTATTGATTCCATCGATAATTGATCGTGACGATGAAATATGCTCTGTACACAAATCTAGGATGAGATAAGGAAATAGTAAAAGTCAAAGGAAAGCGAATGTGAGATCAAAGGGGAGATTGTTAGATTGATCTCTCAGCCCACACGGTCCAAAGGCCGTGGGCCTTGATCCGCGCCCTGATCGGGGGCGCTCAATCCAACCCATGGTTGGTGGGCCCCTGTCACCCTGCGCTATAAAGAAAGGTGGGGGCCGCCGGCTCTACTGACGAGGTTGAACGTGAGCCGGAAAAACCCACCGACACACCTATCCGATCTAGGGTTAGTGCGCAGCTACGTGACGGGAAGCCCCGCCGCCACGACGTCCTCCGACGCCGTTCCAGGCCAAAGCCGGTGGCGACCGGAGGGACGCCGCGATCTACGACCTACACTGCGCATCGCTGCCTTGCGCAGTTCGTCATCGACAGAACGTGCTATGTCTTCCTCCATTGGAGGCGATGGTATGGTTCTAATCGTTCCTCGTTCATCGCGTTCTTATTGTTGTTCTTCAAGTTTTACTGTTAAGATTCAAGTTCATAGTTTTAGATCCGTGGCTAGTGATCCGAACAAAGTTAACAGTAAAGACATGGTGTTTGGTGTCCGACGAGTTGCACATCATCTCTGGCAGCCTTGGCTTATTTGCGTCCATGGATGTTCTTCCCCTTCGATTGGGAATGTTCTTTCTTGAATTCCCTTGATTTTCTATTCTGCTATTTCACTTTATTCTAGTCGAGGCCGTCTTCTTTTTATGTTCGGTCTGAGTTTCAATTAAACTTTGGTTTGATCTGATTGATGATTCTGGATGTATTGCAGCAGAGTTGGATTTGGATTAGGATGGATGGGTGTCCCCGGCATACGGAAAGCATATGATGCGCTGGTCAAGATTGGTTTTCGGTTCTGACGTAACACACGTAAGGCCACCGGGTTTTGTTCGGTTCAGCACACCCAGACGTGGGTTCTACCCGACGGACGAAAGTCAACGAACCACAGAAACGGTCTTTCTTTTAGTATTAGGGAGGGATATGAAGCGAACGACGAAAGTGTAAGAGATGTAATACGTGTATGCGGGCTCGTCCCTCGAAAGGGCTAGGCCGTAAGAAGATTTTGGATGTGGGGTGTTACATGCGATCAACTTTCTCATCATTTATATCTATCAGGTTTTACTCTTTGTGTGCAATCAATACTTCATGTTAGGTTTGATATGTTAGATTAGATAGGAAAACCCATAGAAAAACCCTAACCAGTTCGATGCATATCCACGAATTGATAAACCTTGGAAGGAATACTCTTAAGGAAAAAACTACGAATTGATAAACCTTGAAAGGAATACTCTTTAAGGAAAAAACTATGATAATTCGTATGTGTTCGTCTGGCTTATCAGCAGGCAGCCAGCGGTATTTTTCTCTCTATACAAACCAGCATCAGCTACCAGCCAGCATTATTTTTCTCTCAGCACAAACCAACACCAGCCATCTGCCACCCGCCAGCCGAACAGGACAACATCTCACCTATCAAGCTGGTGGACCTTTGGTACCAATGCGGTTTAAGCCGACAGAGATGAGTCTATGGCATCGTTTGCATCTCACCTATCAAGCTGGTGGACCTTTGGTACCAATGCGGTTTAAGCCGACAGAGATGAGTCTATGGCATCGTTTAGATCCAGAATTTCACCTCTAAATTCCACTATGCAAAAAAAATTTCTATCACATCAAAATGTTGGCACATGCATGGAGTCCCTAAATGTAGATAAAATCAAAAACTAATTGCACAGTTTTATTGTACTTTGCGAGACGAACATTTTAAGCCTAGTTAATTAATGTTTGGATAATTTTTCATAAATACAAATGAAATGTTACAGTGACGCATTTATTATAAAGTGTAAACTTTGCACATCTCGAATTAGGATCTAAACAAGGCCTATGTGGACGAAATGATGAGCCAGCAATAGTAGAGCTTGTGATGAAAGAGTCCCTCCATCTAGCCCTGCACGCCGGGGTGGCGCTTGTGCACTGTGCCCCATGTGGTGCAAGAGCGCCTAGAGTCAGTTGCCTCCCAGTCAGCTGTCACATGCTGAAGAGGTGAAGTTGAGACTGGGGAGGTGGCACCAGAAGCAGCCTCAAGTGATGGAGAGCACAGTGGCATGAGTGGCATCGCAGAGTGGCAAGCTTGCAAGGACGACATCGAGGAGCTCAAGGGCAAGACCAGAGATGGCCGTCGTGTGTTGTCTGATCGTAATGTAGAGACACAATTGTCATTTTAAATAGCTCCACGATACAATTTCTTGAGTTAGCGATTTGGAAGTTATCTTTTTATTTCTTGATCGAGGTGTTTGCATTTATGATTCGGCTATCACTGGTCTGTACTCTGTGCCAGGAAAAGATCATTTGAGAGTGCTGTAAATTCCCTGAGAGACATGGATTGAGCCTACAAGCCAAGGAGCCTTGCACTCTCGCTCTCTTGTAAACAGACGTATTGAGTTGAGGAGTAATAAAAAAAGAGACATACACCCTATATAATGTATTCTAATTTTAATAAAAAGAATGAGGCCTACACCCTTAAACCTTTTCATGTCGTATAGAAGTTGCTCTATTCTCCATTCAGTATTTCAGTAACACCAATATAGATCCTCTCCTTTTTAGGCCTCGTTTGGATCATAGAAATTTTGTAGGATTTGGTTTCAAAGGAAAGGAATGGCGTTGAAGTGTTTGGAACAAAGGAACGCTAGGTTCTATTCCGGAGGAAAGGCAATGGTCCATGTACGTTTTGCAGGAAATAAAACATCCACCCAGACCCAAGGGAAAGAATCTTTGCTCTCTCGGTGGTCTCGTGCTCCCGCTAATTCCTCTCGTTCCTCTCTCTCTTTTCCCCTGCTAATTCCTCTCGTTCCTCTGTTTTCCCTCCTGGCCTGGGCCATGGCTGCAGCCCCTGAGAAAATTCAGAGCAAACAATTGGAGGTGATGAATCAACTGGAAAGAAGCATCTCAGGTCCATGAATAGCATGGAAGAAAGAGAAAACGAGAAACATGCTTACTTTGTTGGCACCCGTGCAGTGATTGTCTCTGATTGAGTGTGTATCAATGTTTGGATTTTGGTTGTATCAATGTATGTTGATTTGCAAATGAGACTTGATACTTCCTGTGTTTTAATTCCTGCGTTCCAAACATCTATTTTCAAAAGTTTTCTATGTTTTGCAATTCTCTGTTTTGACAAAACAAGCATACTCCGTTCCTGTGTTTTTTCTCATTCCCGTGTTTTACATTCATTTGTTCCAAACAAGGCCTACATAGTTTTCCTTATTCACCCTATTCACTTCTTGCTAAATCCTCTAGGGCTCTAGGCGCAAAAACTTTGAAAAGGAAGTCCCGGCTCCACCCGGTCATACACCTTTTTGTAGTCTAGTTTGATTATGACCCCACTTTCCTTCACTTGGTGAATGCTATATACCACCTCATGTGCCAGTACAACACTTTGCTATACCTACTACCTTTGCTAAACACACTCCGTTGACAGGAAATCTAAGCTATCTTGCTAAACCTTAGGGAGATGTTTAGGAAATATCTTGACCATTGGATAAGCTAACAACCCTAATTTTTTTTTATCTTTTTTTGGCAAAAAAAGGTTCTTTGGGGATTAAAGTAAGGATACCAAAGTTGATTATAGATAAATCTAGATCCCCATGATGGACAACTCACACTAGGTTACAAAGATCAAACTTAATTAGACCCAAAAAATATGCTAGAAGAGGAAAGGAAGCTTGTTTGGGCCCCGCAGGCGTCATCAGGGTAACAATTAAGCGCAACTTTCGTAAACTCTTCCTCCACAAACACTCTCTCTTATGAGGGAACTAGCTCTTCACTACTCTTAAAATCAATATATCCTTAGCCCTTCCTTAATCTATTCTAAGCACCAGCTAAAGTCCTCCAAGCAAATAGGAACCCCACTATTTCTTTTGCTGCTCCAACCCAGCTAAACCAACTAAAATATGTTTAAAGATGTAAATGTTCATGCTCTTTTCCACCTTTCTCTTGTCCCGAGACACATCTGCTCCCTTTCTCTTTCCTCTTTCCCCCTCCTCTCTCCCTCACAACTGGCTTCTCATCCCTTCTCCGCCTCTCCCATCTAGCAGGCACCGGCGTGGGCTGATGGTGGCGCGAGGCGTGCCACCGCGGCCGTGGAGCCCCGCTCACGGCAACAATATGAGGGTGCCGGCGTGGGTCGATGGGGCACGAGGCACGGATGGTGCCACGGACTCTGCTCCCACGTGACCCGCGGTGGAAGAGCCCACCACCGGCCACGTCCTGCTCCCTCGCCGCTCGCACGCCTGCAGCAACCAAATGGGGGTGCGAGGCGCGTTGCGCCGGCTGGAGCCTGCGACGACAAGCGGGGGAGGACCTTGCCTGCGGCGTCACACTCCAGGACAGGAGGGGCGGCGCAGGAGAGCATGAGGAATGACGCGCGATGGCGGCACAAGAGAGCAGGAGGGGCGGCACGACAGTGATAGGAAGGGAGAAACATGACGATACGAGTCATTGAAAGGCATATAGAAGAGATGATAGTATAGTCAATAATCATCAATTAGCTAGAAGATCCAAACAACCCGAACTAAACTTTAGCTGGATACATTTAGCTGGCTAAATTTTAGCTGGACAAATTAGCTAGCTAAAGTTGAGCTAGTGTGATCCAAACATTGTTTAGCCTAAGGAATATGCCTTGCTATCCTCCTATCCCCAATCAGATAGCTCTTATGAACAACAGACAACAGATAAAAGAAAAAGCAATGGCCGCATGTCACATAACAGATAAAATATTTCACATAAACAATGCATATATAACAGAAAATCTTGCTGATCATGCATTCATACAGGACATTCATGTTTAGAGAACAAAACAATATTAATGTTGATGGTAGCATCCATTTTCTTCAGGTTGCACGTTGAGTATCCTCTCATGTGGGTTTCATCTTAACCTACCACAGCTTGTTTGGGATAAAAAGGTGTTGGTCTTTGTTCTTTGTAGTTGTTGTTGCATGTCCAGTATCCTTCAGAAGCGGCAGGTTAAATGAAAAATATGTAGCACCTTCCTGGGGATGCTAGTTGTATTATCATTACTCAATCATTTAGTTCACTTCTACCTGCAAAAAGCTACAAGTCAAAAGGCATATAAAACAAAATGTAGAGGATCACTGCAAATATCTAGGCTGAAGCATTAAAGGAATCATAATCAATAATAAGGAATCAGTACATGTATAGTCCTAGACTCTCATTGAGTGATTAAATCATTCACAAAATAAAACATGAAAAATCATTTTATCCATTTTCTTATGGTGGAACAAGATTGCAAACCACTACCAAGAAAAGACAACCAGAGTCATAGAGTAGTCGTAATAATGTAAAAACAACAATAAAAAGGGTCAGCAAGAATGTTAAGGACTAAGAAGTAGTAACAAAAACAAAAACATAGTCTATGACTTAGCATAGAAATGCAGTAGTAGACAAAGAAAAAATGGACCGACGTGGCACTTTACATTAAAAGAAGATCGTTAATTTTTTTAAAGTGTGTTTCCCTGTTTTGATGCTCATAAGCATCAGGGTCATGACCAATTGACCACTCGTAATTTTATTTTCCACTGTCACCCCCCTCCCCCCCCCCCCCCCCCCCCCCCTCCCACCCTTCTTCAGATCTTCCCCTATCTATCCAGGTACATAATTTCAATTTGCCCTCCTACTCGGTCGTTGAACCCATGCCAAATAAACAAACAAAGGCAAGCAACCTGGAGTTCTTTCAATTTAGCATGGCAACTAGTCATGATGATGACCAGAATTGCAATTCCAACCAAGCAAAATTAACCATTCTAGCCGCAGCAGTCTGCGGGCCCTCCTATCTCGTCCTAGATCCTCCCCACCTATTATCATCAGCTATGGCGTTGCATCCATGTACATGCCTGCCTACCACTCCATCATATCAAACATTCTCACCAAGTCAGGCAATGGTGAAGCAGCTCTAATACTGAGAATCTTCATTCCATTTGGTTAGACACTTAGGTCCAAAGGACTAATTATTCGCTAGCTATTGGATCACTGTGCATATGGTCTTGGCCAGCCATTTCTCTTTGATAACAATAATAATGATGTAAAAGCACATCCATTAAAAATGTAAGGGCCTCATGGATCGCTCACTTTTGGACAAAAAAAAAGGAAAGTAGGAAACTAGATGGGAAATTGTGGAGAATGAAAAAAAAGGGGAATGTGCAAATTAAAGACAGTCATATGTGGTGTACTAATTTTAGGTTCTAACTGGCATTCTTCTAACTGCCATATCCCAAATAAAGCAATTCCAAGTGGCAATACAATTTTTGCAATTTGCATTCTTTTAAGTGTGTGTGTGTGTGTGTGTGTGTGTGTGTGTGTGTGTGTGTGTGTGTAGCCCAGCATATAAAGAGGTATGTATACCCAGGAGCTGGCGCAAAGGTGAATCTATCAGGTACTTATGCAGATCCTTAAAAGGAAATTCATATAAATGAACATTTGCTAATTGAAGTAAAGATAATTACCTTTGACAAATACTTGGGCATGAGGTGAGGCTCTTCTATATGTATTTACCTGCTTGCTTAGTACATTTTCCTTCAACTTTGAGAATTCATCACCAAGGATAATAGACATTGTGCGAAGGGCTTTTGCTTTAGATAAGACCAGTTCTATAAAGCACATCTCATTTGGCAAACAGCCAATGTAAGTTATCTTCACAACCTCAAGGCTGGCACACATCCCATTGGTCAATTGTGCATTCTGGAATTCTGCATTTGCTTCAGTTTCCTGCTCTTGGTTATCATGAATCTTGAAAAACAAAAATTAAACCCAAAAAGTCAAGGAAAGGAAACAACATGACAGCCTCCAAACAAAGATATGATAATTTTTAGGCCAGCATTCATACCACTATTTGGAGTTCTTCAAGATTAGGAGCATTCTTTATCAAGCAAAAAGTTGATAAGATGGCATACATTTCACGAAAGTGGGTCCAAAGAAATAGGCTCCTTAAATTGACAAAGGTGTATGTAAGTGTTTCCAGTAAAGTATCCCCATTGTACTGAAAAACAAAACATTGACAACATCACAAATCACGCTACTTTCTTCAGTACGGGAACTTGCACAAACTATACTAAAAGTACAGAAATATTTAACTGTAGGCATCTAGCACCAAGTCTCTTAAGAAATGAACAGGGTTACAAATGTCAGAAATATATTCCAGTTCATTCAATCATAAAGAATGTATTCGGGGCAACAGGAAAGTGCAAAGGAACTTAATCATAGCATTCAATTTCCAATTGGAAGCATTACTTAAGACAGAACATCAATTGCAACAGAAAGCATGTGAATAGCAGAGTATGCATACTATTAATTATCGTTAAAGAACAAAAGTTCATTGAGTTATCATCCCAACTCCACATGATCCTGTACCTAAACAGCAAAAACAACTTATGGGACACAACCATAGTAGTCATGTTTACAAATTCTACTCCGTTCTACTTAACATAATGCCACTCCATCAGTTTTCTACCGATTGATCACAATTAACAACTAGGGAGGTAAGATATGAATAAAACGTACCGGTTGGTAGTATGTAGATAGAGTGAGCTTCCTAGCATGAGCAACTCCAGCAAGGAAGTCTCCAAAATCATGCTCTTGCGCATAGGTGTCCAAATCAAAGGTGGCATTGTCAAGAAGGGGCAGGTTCCCAATACGCCAATAATAATCACCCACCGAAGTGATCTCTGGGCTATGGAGATTGAGTGCCTCAATCACACAGTCGTCGTCGCTGGGGATATACACCTCATATAGCTCGAGGTCATCAAGCATGGGTGATCGACTGATGATAGCCTCCAAATCCTCATTCTCTGACATCTCCACGTCGACGAGTCTGAGCTCCTTGAGCACGGGGAATCCGGTGAATCCGATGGGCATGGGTGGGATGGCGCACCCGTCTAGCTTCAGGATCACGACATGGCTAAATGTGAAAATTGAGGGGTGGATGCTCAAGCCATAGTAGCTGCTCCGAAGGTCCATGGACCGGACGCTCCGGCTGGACAAATCAATCATCCAGTCGTTGACACGGCTCCGGGATTGCGCATCGACGCAGATCAGGAATTCCGGGATGATGCCAACATAGCGGTTGAGCACGTTGTCAACAATGTCTGCATTGGCCAGGGACGTCCTGAGGCCATTGAGGAGGTTGAGGGATAGTGTTGGGAGCGACTCCCAACGACGTCGCCAGTCGCGGGAGAGCGCGGATGTGCGGACGATGTCGTGGAGATCGAGCCGAGTTAGGATGTTGTCCAGCTGGGCCACCGGGAGGGACAACAGCATGTCTGCCGCCGGTGCGGTCTGCTGGTCCGGGGGCTCCATGCAGCGATACTATCAGTCGCACACGCGACTACAACACAATCTGTCGCACAAGCGTCGTCTTCCGCCGAGCCGCCACCACCACCGCTTGATCTTACCGGCATCTAGGGGCCATGGGCTTCCAAGGTCCCATGGCTATCGATCCTAGAGAGATCACAGGGAGCTCACCAGATCGACGGTGGAGGCAGTCGTGACCGAAATGCTGGGCACCGTCCGTGGACGCGATGAAGGATGGCGGTGAGATCGCTGGGAGCACACCAAACCGACAGGGAAGGTTGTCGTGATGGCAGTGAAGCGAGGCTGCAGGCCCTGCCCTTTGGGGTGGCAAAGAATGGTGGTTGGGCGGGGATGAGATGGGGGTGTTAAGTTCCGACGAGAGGGGTTGGGTAGAGGATGGCGACGGCGGAGGGGTCGAACCCAAATGGAAGACGCTGGAACTGGAGGATTTTGCCTAGGTTTAGGGCATATATTGCCCAAGAATTGTTGGCTGGGTGACTTCTATTACACACCTCTTGGAACGCTGGCCAAAGGGGCATGGTAGTGAAAACCCAAAAACGGCCCACTACCAAAAACAGATGGGCACGGCCCTGCATGCTACAAGGCATAATAAACCTCATTTTTAATAAAATAAAAATGTCCATATTTGACCCCTTAACTCTTCCAATTGTCTTACTTTAACATCCATCTCCAATATTGCCTTATCTGGATACCACAACTTCTAATACTATCTATTATTGGTCCTTGAGCCTAGTCAAAGCAGCTTAGGAGTGATGTGACATCAGTTTTAAATTTAGAAAAGGTATACAAATGAGGAGAAAAACTCTAACACCTAATGAATGCTAATAAATTAGTAAAGGGAGGATAATTCAGCCCCAATTCACATTTTTTAAAGAAAGGAGCACATTTTCTCAAGATTGAACAAACATATATGAAGCATGCACTTACTTACAGCAGATAGCAAATGCGGTGAATGTTACAAAACAAACGTGTCTGCCTGAGTTCCAAAGAGTACTAGTTTGTAAAACCTATAATATAATACAAAGGACTGACACAGTCTGAAGAGAGAGCTACAAACACAAAGCATAATATGACCTAGCGTAGCAATTTAATGACAAAGGAAAATAGATTGATATGTTTTTGGCCCTTAAAATAAGATCATCACAATGTTATAAAAAATTTACAAAGAGACTACTCTTCCTTGTTCCTCATTAGTATAAAGACAGTGACCGATAACTAGTATAAACAGATACATACAACGATTTTGTTATATACTGCTCAAAACACTTGTTTTTGGTACTTCCCTTCTTTTCCCCCCATATCCAGATCCAAACATCTCAAGTTGCTCTCATGTTTTGTTTCACGGAACCTATTAGGTAGACATGTGAATGCTTAAAGAAAATCACAATATGAAAAATTTGCTAATTGAGATTGATATGATTACCTTTGATAAAGACATGGGCATGGGGTGAAGCTCTTCTACATGTACTTAGTGTACTTTCATATACTTTAAGTTTCCACGGGGTGAGCTCATGGTGTAGTGGCAAAGGCCACTAGCTAGAAGGCTCCCACCCAGGGTTCAAATCTTGGGTGAGGCACGTTAAACTTCAGGGGTCTCCCTTGGGGTGTTTTCTTTAAAAAAACAGATATATTCTGCGAAGCGATGTTACTTTGGATATGACCAGTTATATAAAACACATCTCATTTGGGTTACCCGAGAACTATCCAATTCCACCAAGTTTCTGTGCTGCTGAATTCCTAACTACAGGTACAGTAACAACTAACACGAGAGTGGCTCGTGCCATAGCGGCAAACATATATTGAAGACAAACCTGTATGTGTTGAGCTCTAGTGGTTAACTTAAGGATATGCTCGCAAGTGGGATAGTTTATTTGTGTCTACCCGCCCCATGTCTTAAAAGCGATATTATTGCTGATGGCTCGGGAGGGAATGCTACTGGTTTTGGTGTATCTCAGAATAATACATCAAGCATCAAAACCTACAGGAGTTAGTCCAGAATATGACAGAGGAAGAATTTAAGGTTTTCTTGAGGAAGAAGGCCGAGGAGATTTTAGACATCTCAGTTAGCCGAATGTTGGAAGAGGTAGCTAACAAAGTGGTGGCAGAGGAGGAGAAGGATATATCTGATCCAATGGCAACAGAGTTTTGGGGAATGGGAAGGGAGACGGCAGGGGGGATCATCAATGAGTTGGTGACAACAGCGGCTATCCCTGAGGTGTTCACGTCACCTGTTCATTCTAGCCCAAGGTTGGCGCGATATAAAGACGAGCATACCTTAGACAGAGCTGAAGAATGGGCGGCCAAAAGAACATGGAACTCACAGAAGGTATGGCTTCAAAAAATTCCATTTGTTCATTACGTACTATTGATGTTGTTAATTATTTACAGCAGCTAGGAGTTAGTTGTGGGTCAGGGGATAGTGTTATGCTTGATTCTGTCCAGCAACTTTTCATTTTAGAAACTAAAAGGGTAGGGGTAGAGCAAGAGGACAGCGAACAGCTTTGGCCGGTTAGTGATAGTGAGGAGGAAACTATTGAAATGCTAGAGTTAAATGCAATAGAAAATTTATGTGGAGATTTGGCTGAAGAAGTTTTTGATGAGGATAGCTTTCACCTAAGAAGTGAACTAGGAGCTATTTCTCAAAAATGCAAGTCACGTGCTAAGTCGCACTTGACAAAGACTTGCAAAGTTAAGTTCCCTGTAATATCAACAAAGGTTATTAAATGAAAGGTATTTTCTAGAATAGCATAGATCTTACTGACTTGGCTAAATCTAGATTTCTTGCAGATACATCCAAAGAGCAAAACTTATATTTTATTGCTCTTTTGGAAACTTGCAAAAATGATTTCGCCCAATCTACACTAGATAATTTTAGTGGAGGGAGGAATTTTTTATGGCATTGGACGGCACCACATGGGAGGTCTGGGGGTATTTTGTTGGGTGTTAACTCAGATGTCCTCGATATTGGAAGTATAGAAGAAGGAGATTTCTTTGTAAAATTTAAAGTGAGAAATAAAAGTGATGGTTTCAAATGGGCGCCAGTGGCAGTCTATGGGGCAGCACAACTGGAGTTTAAAGAAAGCTTCTTGACAGAATTGGTTCATACTTGCAGCAAGGAAAAACTCCCTCTATGTGTGGGAGGAGATTTAAATATTATTAGAAATGCTAATGAGAATAATAATGAGAGGTTTGATGAGAAGTGGCCTTTTCTTTTTAACGCAATAATAGATGGACTTGATCTTAGAGAATTAGAAATGTCAGGTAGAAGGTACACTTGGGCTAACTCGCTGCAAAATCAAACATATGAAAAGTTGGACAGGTTTTTGGTACGTACTGAATGGGAACGAAAGTTTCCTTTGGCCACGGTAGTTGCTTTGAGTAGAGACATCTCTGACCATACACCTCTCTTGCTAAGTACAGGAGAGGAGATCAAGAGTAAAAACCAGTACCAATTCAAGTTTTAGCTCCGATGGCTTTTGCGTGATGGGTTCTTTGAACTGGTTGCAAAAGTTTGGAAAAAAATAAAATAAAGGTAACACGCCCCTTAAAAGGTGGCAGAATAAGATTAGATGTTTAAGACAGTTTTTGAGAGGGTGGGCAAAAAACATGAAGGGAGCCTATAAAAATGAAAAGCAAGAGCTACTGCGCAAGGCAGATGAACTTGATAAAAAGGCTGAGATTCAGCTGCTAAGTCAGCAAGATCTGGACCTAAAACAAACTATTAAAGAAAGACTTGCTCAATTTTTGAGGGAGGGAGAATTAAGGTGGTTCTAGAGAGCTAAAACTACTGACATTTTGCAAGGAGATGATAATACAAAATAATTTCAGCTAGTTGCAAACGGCAAGTGAAGAAAAACTAGGTTTTCTCGGCTAGAGCAAGAGGAGGGTGTAATTGAAGGAGAGGAGAACCTTAAAAGATACATTACAAAGTATTACAAAGGGCTCTTTGGTCAACCTAAGAAACATAACTTTTTGTATGATAGAAACCATGATAGATTATATTCCCCAAATTACTGACCAAGAGAACGAAGTTTTAATCTCAGAGTTTTTAGAAAAAGAAGTGTGAGACGCGGTTTTCCAAATGAAGCATAACAAAGTGCCGGGACCAGACAGGTTCCCGGCTAAATTCTATCAAGTTTTCTGGAGTCTTATTAAAGATGACCTAATGGCCATGTTTTAGGACTTTCATAAAGGGGCTCTCCCTAATTTTAGCCTTAACTTTGGGATAATTTCTTTAATCCCAAAGCAAAAGGATGTAAAGACAATTCAGCAAAACCGACCTATTTGTATGCTGAATGTGAGTTTTAAAATCTTCATAAAAATGATAGCTAATCGATTGTCCATGGTATCGAGTAAGGTAATTAAGCCTTCCCAGACAACATTTTTGCCAGTACGCTACATTATGGAAGTGGTAGTGATTTTACATGAAACAATACATGAACTGAGAAAGAAAAAACAAAATGGTCTTGTCCTCAAACTAGATTTTGAGAAAGCCTACGCCAAGGTCAATTGGTATTTTCTTCAACAGGTGTTAAGAATGAAAGGTTTCTCATGACAGTAGTGCCAATGGATTGACACGATGTCAAGGGGGGAAGTGTAAGTGTTAAGATGAATGACGATGTGGGCCATTTTTTCCAGACAAGAAAGGGTTTAAGGCAAGGGGATCCTCTTTTGCTGGTTCTTTTTAACTTAATAGCTGATATGTTGACGGTTTTGATAGAAAGATCGATGAAACTTGACCATTTCAAGGGCCTGGTACCTCATCTAGTGGAGGGAGGACTCTCAATACTACAATACGCCGATGATACAATCCTCTTCATGGATGATAATTTAGAGGAGGACAAGAATTTGAAAGTAGTACTATGTACTTTTGAGAAACTGTCGGGCCTCAAGATTAACTTCCACAACAGTGAACTTTTTTGTTTTGGGAAAGCAAAGGATAAATTCTGCGACTATATGGATCTATTTGGTTGTAAGGAAGGAGTTATGTCATTCAAATACTTAGGCATACGAATGAGCTCACGTAAGATCTCAAATAAAGATTGGGGTCAAGTAGAGGAGAGATTTCAAAAGAAATTAAGTACCTGGAAGGGTAAAGTTTTATCCGCTGGGGGTAGACTTGTCTTGATCAATTCAGTGCTCACAAGTCTACCAATGTTGTTGATGTCTTTCTTTAGGATACCTAAAGGAGTCCTCAAGAAGTTAGACTATTATAGATCAAATTTTTTTTGACAGTGTGACGAACACAAGAAAAAGTATAGACTTGCTAAGTGGGGAATTTTGTGTCAACCTAAAAGTGTACTGGGTTTGGGCATTGTGGACCTTGATACACAGAATAAGTGTACTTTGAGTAAATGGTTGTTTAAACTTTTAAATGAGGAGGGCCTATGGGAGGACATTCTTAGGAAAAAAATATCTCCAAAATAAAACGTTGTCTCAAGCGAGGAAAAGAAAGGGAGACTTGCATTTTTTGACTAGGTTATTGGAAGTGAAGGAGCTTTTTTTTGGCAAGGGGTCAGCTCACTGTGCATAGTGGTCAACAGACTAGATTTTGGGAAGATTTGTGGATAGGAGATAATCCCTTGATGAAAAAGTATCCCACTTTATATAATTTAGTTAGGAAAAAGAATGAAACGGTGGCCAAAGTATTAAGTACTTCACCTCTTAATGTCTCTTTTAGAAGAGCTATAATGGGGGAAATTTTGGTCAAGTGGCTAGAGTTGGTAGGAAGTGTCCTACAAGTAAAACTCAATAACCGTAGAGATATATTTGTTTGGACTCTAACGAAATCCTTTTCAGCACAGTCCACGTACAAATATCTTGTGCAAGGAACACAACGCCCAAAGAATTTTTTAGCTTGGAAAGTAAGGCTTCCACTAAAGATAAAAATCTTCTTGTGGTATCTAAAACAAGGGGTAATCCTCACTAAAGATAACCTTGTTAAGAGGAGATGGAAAGGGTGCACTAAGTGTTGTTTTTGCAGCGAGGATGAAAGCATTCAACATCTGTTTTTTTTTATTGTAATATGGCACATTTGATGTGGAATGCAGTCAACATTTCTTTTGGCCTTCAACCACCGTCTAGCATGACTAATCTTTTTGGTTCTTGGATTAGAGGTTTTCCTTCTAAACTTAGAAAACAAATCTTAATTGGCGCAGCTGCCCTATGTTGGGCCTTGTGGTTGGGTAGGAATGATGTTATTTTCCAAAGATCAAACCCTAACTCGGTATTGCAGGTTGTCTTCAGGGGAAAGTTTTGGATCAGAAGTTGGGCGATACTCTCTAAAGAGGAAGAGATGGGATTTATTGAACAAAGCGAGCCAAAAACTGGAGATTACTTTAATGGAGATCTTCAGCAAGGCGGGATGGAATACCTTGAAGAGGATCAAGAACTAGGCTGCTTAGTCTTTTGTTCTGTCTCTTTGGTCTATGAATCTTTTTTGTATTAGGTCGTAGTGATAAGTAACGGTCTAAGGGCCTGTTTGGATGCCCCATTGCTAAGCTAGCTTACTAAACTTTAGCAAGGAGCTGTTTGGATTGAGATGCTGATGAGTTGCTAAACTTTAATAAAAGTCCCAAATACCCCTATCTGGTCCCTTCCTCCCCGCGCGTGTCGCTGCTCCCAGGACGCGAAGCAGCTCCCCCCTGCGCGGCTCCTCGCGGTGGTGGTGGCGGGCGGCGTCGGCTCCTCGCGATGGCTTCTCCAGGAAGCGGCGGGCGGCGTCGGCTCCTCGCGATGGCTTCTCCAGGAAGCGGCGGGCGTCCGTCGCTCAGCACCCCGTGGTGGCGGCGGCGGCTCCTCGCAACGGCCTCTCCCCGTCGAAGGGGACGAGGTCCAACGTCAGGAACGGGTCACAGGCGGCTTCCCGCGGTGGCAGATTTAGGCCGGGGCCGGCGGTGGGCGGCCGAGCGGCACGGCAGCGGCGGCGATTCCATCCACTCCCACTCCCCTCCCCCACCGGCACCCCCCTTCCCCTCCATGGCTGGGGCCTCTCCCTCTCCTCAGCGTGGTGGCGGCGGAGGAGCAGGGGGCGGCCTCCCTGGCTGGTGGCGCGGCGGCCCGGATGCAGCGAGGCGGGTGGAGATGGGACGGAGTGGAATGGAGAGAGAGAGAGAGAGAGAGAGAGAGGGAGGGGAGGGTACCGGAGGAAAAATGAGTCAAGGTGACCGGTTTAGCAAAGTTTAGCACCCCTTGGAAGGGCTAAAGGTTTTGGGTGCTAAAGTTTAGCACAACACTTTTAGTTAAACTTTAGCACTTGTTGATCCTGCTAAAAGTTTGCTAAAAGTGGCTAAAAGTGATTTGCTAAACTTTAACACTATGGATCCAAACAAGCTCTAAGTCCTGCTGGTTTTGTTTTTTTGTCTAGGCTACGAGCTCTCAAACTTTGTTAGCGGAGGTCGAATCTTTTTCCTTTAATTAAAAAAACCGCCCATGTCCGCACAAGCTAGCTTTCTTGTGGGTTGCGGGCACATGTTGCAGTCCGCATATCACCAACTGCTCATAGACTTTGGGGCTTGTGGCAACCCGCGTGCTCCCAGGAGCTTGCATGCGGCGTCTGTGAGGCGCCAGCCCTTTAAGCCAATCACCTAAGGCTGCCGTTTGGATCATAAGGATTAAAGTTTAGTCTCTCAAATAAGTGATAATTAGTAGTATTAAGCATAAACTAATTATAAAACTAATTGCATAAGTTATATCTACTCGGCGAGAAGCCTAATTAATCTATAATTAGTACATAATTATCAAATTATTACTGTACCATTATATTGTCTAATCATGAACTAATTAGGCTTAATATATTCGTATCGTAAATTAGTCATCGCTTATGTAATGTATTTTGTAATTAATCTATATTTAATACTTCTAATTAGCATTCTTTCATTCGATGTGACGGGACTAACACTTTAGTCCCTGGAACCAAACACCCCCTAAAAGTGCGTGTATACATCACATACTTAAAAATCACAAAACCTGATTAATGTGAAAATAAAAGGAACACGTCAAGGACATTATGGTTATAAATGTATATTTTATAATAATAACAATAAATTAACTATAAAACAAAGCCAGTCTTAATTTTGAGCTATTATTGAATCAGCAATGTTCCTACTTGCGGTATCAAATATCTAGCTACATTGTTGCCTATGGAAATTTAAAGTCCCCTGAAAATTACAATTTTTTATGGTTTTTACAAATGTGTGGTGTTGGTAAAATACAACCTAGCTAAGCATAATTTATAAGACAACATGAACTGTTGTTTTTTCCAATAAGGAGACGATTTAGTATTTGTGTTTTATTTTCATTTTACACGCGCTGTATGGTCCATCACACATGCAGCTTTAGATCTTCTGCAACGTGTGTCATGTATGTTTGGAAATCGGTTACCGGGTATATAACCAAAAGAAATAAAATCGCTAGTCCTCTTAGTAGTGGCTGCCAGCGCGATCCGTTCGCTTGGCTGGTGGCGGTGGCTGTTGCTGATCTGTGTTGAGAAAAAAATATTGTTGGCTCACTGGTGATACGTGGCTGGTGCTTATTTTTTGTTGAGAGAAAAATACTGCTGGCCGGTGCTGATAAGCCAAGCAAGCAGCAGGTTGTTAAGGACGGTGATTATATCTTTGATAGAAATCTTTACTGTTCTCCTTTGCATATTATATCCTCACAGTTATTCATTGATTCCTAAGTACTACAGAAACTAGCTTTGGAAAGAGCATGAGTAGCCATGGCAAGGAATTCTCGAGAATTGGTTTCTTCCGCGCGCATAGTGCTCCAAGTCAAAGATGGCATCGCTGAGGTCTGGCATCTCCCCAATTTTTCAGCGGACGAAATAAATGATTGTTAGGCTAACAGATTGGGCGCTTGAATTACCCAGTACTTGTCACCAGGGATCACCACAGAAGAAGGCTTCAGGACCTCAAGCAAGGGTGCCTGCTAACCAATGATTTCCTCCACTTGGTTCCCTCCGTCCTCCGGACATGGACAAGGTTGAAGGTTCAGCTTAGCTCCTCGAGAAGGGGAAACCGCCGAATCCCTCGGCGAGGGGTGGGATTTCGCACTGGTGCAGCAGCCCCAGGAACACCAGCCGTCGGCAGGAGTGCAGACGCTACTTCAACTCGGAAGTCGACGGACTTGACGCCGCGGCGCCGCGGGAAAGCGCGATCAACCAGTCATCGACGCGGTCGACGGAGGAGAAGCACGAGAGATGCGTGTGGCGTTGCGGATCAGATGCTACGGGCGCCCGGCCGCTTCCCGAGAACACGCAGACTGTACAAAAAAAATAAAGAATAAAATACACCGGAGGCCCACTAACTTGTAAAGCAGACGTAACTTGGTTTCATAAACTCTGAAAGTGCATTTATAGGTTCATAAAGTTGTAATTTGTGTCACTCGGCTCCATAAACTCTAAAAATGTATTTTTAGATTCATAACCTTGTAAATTGTATCACCTAGGTTCATACCCCTCCAACTAGCCTTCATGCTCTAATATGACACCAACGTGAATCTTTATGGTGCACACGTGCCACCAGAGTTCGTGACGGTGTTGGACTACGGTCAACTCTGAGTGGTTATTAGTGAGGGGTGAGCTATTTATAGACAGCGAAAATAAAGAAGATTGGGCTTTGTGGACGTATCCATGGCCGCACAATGATTCGTGGACAAAGCAAGTGAGGAACTCATGGAGTTTCTTGACCACAATGAGTGCCTACTCAAAGTTTAGCATGACGGGCTCGGAGATCACCGTCGAGGAGATCTCCAGTTAGCATGTCATGCCAGCACTATAGGTATACGTAGAAGAGTACAAACTTAGATTATGCAAATTATATTTTTATAGACCTAAAAACATATTTTTAAAGTTTGTGGACCTAAGTAACACAAATTATAAGTTTATGGATCTAAAAATACACTTTTGAAGTTTGTGGATCTAAGGTTTCATAGTTGGTGGACATAAGTGATACAAATTACAAGTTTATGGACCCAAAAATACACTTTCTGAGTTTGGGGACCTAATCGATACTCCGTTACAAGTTGATGGACCTCTGGTGCATTTTACTCAAAAATGAAGTTCTAAAAACTTGATTTTAGAACCTTGCCAAAAATTATTGGAAGTAAAAAATGCTAAAAATTATTGGGAGTAAAAAATATCTCTTCATCCAACAGTTCACAAAAAATTGGCCCCAAAAAAATTTAAGTACTACCACATTGTCCATTTATGTGTCAAAAGCTGATTTTTTACCCACCGTGAATGGTAACTATAGTTTTTTTTCTCCATCATTTTTTCGCAGGATTGGAAATGTACAAAGGAGGGGTAAATTTAGCTTAAGATTGAGTCAATATTGAGCACGCGGAAAAATAAATAACTTTAAACAAATGTTGGAGCCTTATTTTTCCGCTTCGTTTCCAAAATTAATTATTAATAGCGTTTATTAGGCACTCTCGCTGGTTTTCTTCGGGTTAAAACTTAACCCAGCTCATTCCTGAGGACTTCACCGAGCTCGGCAATGAGTACTCGTAGCCGTGCTTGGTCATAACCGGTGCTTGGCATCGAGGACGTAGACCCCTTTGTGCTTTCATACAAAACATTTCCGAATCTTTCAAAAAAAAAAAGGATAACCATACCAACCACGAATCTTTCAAAGAAAGAGGATAACCATACCTACCCAAGCCAGTCTCTAAAGAGTATAGTACTACTTCATAGGCAGAAAACAGTCTAGAATCTCATACAAAACATGACCTCAGTAAACTACAGATAGAACGTCAATTTCTTTCTGAAATAGAAGACAAGAACTAATGGCAATTCCTTGGATCATTTTCTGTGCCTTTCCAATCTGACATTCTGACCTCAAAAAACTAATTCAGACAAAGATGGTGCACCGTCTCATTCAAGTGACGAACCAGTTTAACACATTCTAGTGATGCACAGAAGATGCCGCCCATCTAATAATTTCCTGCTGCGCCTGCACGAAGAAAGCAAACTGCTTAATCGTACAAATGTACAATTCACGGTTCATCACAGCAGCATGAAGCAGATGAAACTGAATGTACAGAGACCAACTGCATTCCGGCATACTAATTATCATCCAGCAGCATACTCGTGAAAACTCAGCTAAAGCAAATGAATGGTTCTGGATGTTTAGCAATCATCGGATGATTCTATCAAGTACCAAGCACTGAATGTGATTTCTCTTTCTATGGGCTAACTCAATGAGTTGCTTTATCCACCGTTCGACCTAAAATGGAGCAAGAGACTAAAGTACACAAAAATGGTCCCTTTTCCTCCCAATATTGTTCCTATTCCTGACACCATTATTTGAATCCATGACCATGATGATCCAAACCGCACTCTGGTATGAGGAGTCGATTACCTAATCTAATATGAAAGAGATAAATGGTGAGCACTCAGGTAAAATAAGGCTTTCAATTGAGTTAGGTCTGAGTTCTGCCTCCCTATATTGAATGTCTTTCTGAATTTACCCCAAGAAAAAGATTATATCCAAGCGTAGTGGAAAAGGAATGATCAAAAGCTCAGCCTGTCCAGTGAAGATGAAAAACAAAACAGCTATGTGAGCAAACTAAAATCAAGTTTATAACTTCTTACCTTGAAAAAGAACCTGAGCTTGAGCTGTAGCTCTTCTGTATGTTACTAACTCATGCAGTGGATCCATATGAGACACTAAGCAATCATCATGATGACTAATGGATAATGTGTGAAGAAGCCTGGCTTTAGACAGAATGAGCTTCATAAAAGACATCTCATTTGGAAGCCAATTGATACCAGTCATCTCCAGAATCTGAAGATTGGCACACATGCCATCAGTCCACTGTGCATTTAAAAATTCCCCATTTGCCTCAATTTTCTGCTCTTTGCCATCATAAATCTTCACAAAGGAATGTAGAAAAGAGAATTAAGTTAAAAGCAAAAACACGACCATCGGAGTTCAAACAATATAGGTACAATATCTGAAAGGCAACATTCAAATTACCAGTATTTTAAGTTTTTCGAGATTCGGAACACTTCTTAGGACGCAAAACACTAACAAAATCTGGGGGAGTTCACAGAAGTGCATGAACAGTTTCAAGGTCTTCAAGTTGTCAAAGGTGCATGGAAGTGTCACCAGTATCTTAATACCATTCACCTGAAAAATGAAAAGAACAAATACTAATAATATCAGATCATTGAAGCTGGAATACTGGATGAGAATCTAGGTATTGAATCAGAAGGGACTGCAATGGAAGCCCAAAAGCTCTAATTAGACTATAACTGAAAGAATAATGGTGCCAATCAATAAAATATGGATTTTACTTTAGAAATGACAGTGAAACACCATTTCCCGTTTCTAGAAAAGGTGCATAACTCCAGCATACACAAATGTAATACAACTAACACAAGCAACATAATTAGGCTTCAGGCACTAACTTCTTGAAGACATGCTCATATGACTCCTTACTACTGTCCCATCCTTTCCCATTGTCAGGTTTAAGGCATTTTAGTTGGCTTCTAGTTCCATCCAGCCAAACAAGAGACTTGGAAGAGATAAAATGAACATTTGGCAAGAGCAGCATATACCGGTGGATAAAACATGCAGAGCCTAAGCTTCCTAACGTGAACAAGTCCAGCAAGGAACTTGGCGAAATCTCGATCACCGACATACTCCCACAAATCGATGACAGCGGAGTGCAGGCATGGCAGCTCTGCAAAATTCCAGCCATAATCCATATTTGAGCAAATTGTTATGTGCCGCAGATTGGGCGCCCGGATCTCCCATTCGATGAAGTCATCCCCGACGATGCAGACTTCGCATAGTATCAGCTTCTCGAGCAAAGGGGATGTCTCGATGATCTCTTCGAGTTGGTACTCCCCGTTCTGCTGTAACTTCACATTGGCAAGGGTTAGCACTTTAAGGTCCGGAAACCCCTCGAAGTCCGGGGGTAGCGGCGGGATGTGGCAGGCGAAGAGGTCGATGGAGACGAGGCGGCGCCAAGAGAAGACGGTGGAGTGAAGGGAGAAGAACTCGTAGGGGTGCGAGTGCGGGCTGAGGCAGAGGTCCTCGACGCCTCCCCGGCGGGAGAGGACGAGGAGCCAGTCGTCTAGGCGGCGGGCGGAGAGCTCTTCGAGGAAGACGTGGAAGCGCCGTACACGACCGGGGCAGCGGGGGAGGACGCAGTCGACGGTCCAGAGCGGCTGGTCGCCGAAGGGGGTGGAGATGTCGAGGGAGGGGAGCGACTCCCAGCGGCGGCGCCAGGCGCGGCTGAGCGCGGAGGTGCGGACGGCGTCGCGGAGGTCGAGGCGGGCGAGGATCTCGTCGAGTACCTCCGGGGGTAGAGAGAGCAGGGCGTCGGACGCCACCGCCGGCGCCGGCGTGGCCGTGGCATCAGGAATCCGGCCCTTCTTGCGAGGGCGACGCGGCGCCATTTCGTCAGCGATCGTGCGGCGCCCGCGCCGCCGTCCGGTTGGGGGATTTGGTGGAGATCGCCGAATCGGTTTCGGGGGTTTCTCGGGCGGACAGCGAGGCTGTGGCGGGAGAAAATGGCGCCAAATGAAAATATACGCTCCGCCCAGGTGCGGAAACCCTCTCACTAGGAGACCTGACATTCCATCGCTTACATGTGGGCCACACGCCCGCTGGGTCCTGCTGTCACGACAACGTTACAATGGCATTGCCTCAGAGGAACCGCCTCCCCCTCTCTGGCTCTCTCCTCCTAAAAACGGGGAAACAAAACCCCGAAAAAGAATTTGAAGTACTACAATAAATTAAATATACTTAGATTTTAGTGTCAGCGGGAATTTGAGATAATTTAATCTAGTTCATTTTTTATATAAAAGAGTCATCCCAATAGAAAAACCACGCCAATTCCAATGTTTAAGATCACCGCTCATAGTTTTAGCTCATGAACTTAAAAAATTAAGTTGATGTTTGGGGAAAGAATTTGACCAAGTGTAATAATTTTCTCATGGAGCAAATACATTAAAATAATATTTTACTAATTATACAGGGTAAGTATTTTAGAATATTCATAATACACCTTGCAAGTTATGAGTACCGCTTTTCTTCTCCATCTCTTTATCCTTCCTCTTCTTCCCTAGGAAGGAGCTGCCTCACTTGTGCAACCCCTCCCTACCACCACAACCTATCCACATGCATAGCTCATAGACGAAATCCAAATACTTTTATCTATATACTTATATAAGGATCCAACAGATTTGTAAATAATATTTATCTAATTTTTTTACCACTCCTCACAGATGACATATATGTCGGGTGGGAAAATGTCTTGATGAATTTGCGATAATAAACAAAAAAACATTTTTAGAGACGTTCCACTGTGTTGACACAGAAACGCGCCAACAAACTTGAGATCGATCAAATGCGCAGCACGGCCGTCACAACGGCCAACACCCGGCTCCCCTCAGGAAAACCGGTCTGACCGGTTAACAGAACCGGTCTGACCGCTTTGAAGCCTCGAGACCGGTCTGACCGCTTTGATGAGTCGGTCTGACCGCTTTTCGTCGGGAAGTCGTGAAGACCTAGAAACTCAAGCTCGGGAGGGACCCCGTCGGAGCTCAAGCTGATCTAGGGTTGTTCTAAGGTCGGCAGGCCACCTAGAACGCCTTTGAACGCCGTGGAGACGAGCAAAGAACAGAATATGGGGGTTGGAAAAGATTAGGGTTTGAGAGATACACAAATAGAAGATAAAAGTGTTTGATTCGATTGGGAATATCTCAATCGGCCGTCTAGCCTTTATATTTATAGGCCGGGGAAGTCTTACCCCTTTCGAATAGGTTACAATATGGGACTAAAACTCGGAATCCTAATCCTACTCGAATTACAGAACGAAACCGGTCTGACCGGTTTGGCAAACCGGTCAGACCGGTTTGGCCTTGGGCCCAATTTGAGTGTTAACACATGCCCCCCTGCGTTTTTAGTGAACTTGAGAACTAAAAAGCAAGTAAATACAACTCAGGAGCTAAAAATTTATACTAAGGGCGATACTTAACAATATATCGGCCATTGATCTTCACGCATCTTGCCAAACGCTTGGATAGAATTTCTTAAGATACCTCCCGTTGATAGCTTTAGGCAAAGGATCTCCTTTCAGTGTCTCCAACATGTAAGAATTTCCAAAGATGACTTTGGTAACTCTATAAGGCCCTTCCCAACTCGGTGACCATTTACCAAACTTGTTGCTTTTTGATCCAATAGGCAAGATCGTCTTCCAAACAAGCTCACCAACTTGAAAATATTTGCCTCGTACCTTCTTGTTGTAAGCTTTAGCGACTCGAAGCTTATCCTTCTCAATTTCCTTCAAAGCCTTTAATCGCTTGTCGGTTACCTCATCAATATTGTCTAACATCAAGTTATGGTAATCAACAGCATCAAGGTCGTTTTGCTTAGCCAATCTATAAGCGTCCAGATTCACCTCAACAGGTAAAACAGTCTCTTGACCATAAACAAGCTCAAAAGGAGTAACCTTAGTAGCTCCATGTCTAGATATACGATGAGCCCATAATGCTTCAGATAAAACTTCGTGCCATCTCTTAGGATTTTCAGCTATTTTTTTCTTAATCAACTTAATCAAAGTTTTATTACTTGACTCGGCTTGTCCATTAGCCTGAGCATAATATGGAGATGAATTGAGCAATATAATTCTATAGGATTCGGCAAACTCACGTACCTCCTTAGACATAAAAGAAGTTCCTTGATCTGTTGTCAATGTTTGAGGAATACCGAACCTATGAATAATATTCTGAGTAACAAACTCAATCACTTCTCGATGCGTCATATTCTTCAAAGGAACCGCTTCAGTCCACTTAGTAAAATAATCTGTAGCAACCAATATGAAACGATGTCCTTTTGACGATGGAGGATTAATTTGTCCAATAAAATCCAATCCCCAACCCCGGAACGGCCATGGTTTAATGATAGGATGCATCAATGCAGCAGGAACAAGTTGCAAGTTACCAAACTTCTGACATTCTTCACATCCCTTGTAATACTTGAAACAATCCGCCATCATAGTAGGCCAAAAGAAACCGGCTCGTCTAAGTAACCACTTCATCTTTGGAGCCGATTGATGTGTACCACAAATACCTTCATGAACTTCAGCCATGGCAACCTTGGCCTGATCCGAATCAAGACATTTTAACAACAAATCTTCGGCGTTTCGACGATAAAGCTCATCGTTAAGTAGAATATATTTAAATGATATTCGCTGAATCTTTCTGTCTGCACCACGACCAGGATCCTTCAAATAAGCAATAATAGGCACTCTCCAATCCTGATCTTCAACTTTGGATTGATTAACATTATCCAAAAGATTTTTACTTCTGTCAGGAGACGAAGCGGTCAGACCGCTTTCAGAACCGGTCAGACCGGTTCTAGCAGTCAAACCGGTCTGACCGGTTTCTGAAACCGGTGTGACCGGTTCATCTAGAACCAGAACCTCGGCTTTCGTTTGCATCGGTTTTTGGAGATAGAAATATTTCTTTGCAACCATATAACCAGATGCTTTCTGAGCCAGAGCATTTGCCTTATCATTCTCTCCTCTTGGAATATGTTTGATTGTAAATTCATCAAAAGAAGATATAATATCAAGGCATCTATCAAGATATGCATTTAATGAACCATTGTAACATTGGCATACCTTTGATACTTGATGTACCACCAGGAGCGAATCACCAAAAGCTTCAACATGTTTTACTCCCATGTCTTGCAAAAATTCCAAGCCAAATAGAAGAGCTTCATATTCAACTTGATTATTGGTTCGCTTTTCTTCCAATCGGTTTGAGAACTCAAAAACAGCGCCACTTGGAGAAATCAAAACAGCACCAATTCCTTGCCCATCATTGCAAACCGATCCATCAAAGTACAGCTTCCATGGTATACAAGTAACATAGCCGACACCGAACTCACAAGAGTCATTAATCCGATGTTCAACAATAAAATCGGCTACAATTTGACCTCTCATTGATTTCAAAGGTTCACAAGTCAAATCATACTCAACTAAAGCATAAGCCCACTTGCCGACTCTTCCACTAGATATCGGTTTTTGCAACATATGTTTAATCACATCGGTTTGACACAACACGATGCAAGTACTAGATAGCAGATAATGCCGCAATTGAGTACAAGCATGATACAAGGATAAACATAGCTTCTCAATGAAAGTATACCTTGTTTCTGCATCAATGAGCCGTCGGCTTACATAAGCAATCACATACTCCTTGTTGCCGATTTCTTGAGTCAAAACAGCTCCAATAGTTCTATCTTCAGCCGCCACATAAAGTCTAAATGGAACTCCTCGCTTAGGCGCCCGAAGCACCGGTGGTGAAGACAAGTATTCTTTGATCTTCTCAAAAGCTTCTTGCTGTTTTGCCCCCCAGTTAAAATCGGCTTCATTCTTTAACCGAAGTAAAGGAGTAAAAGCATCAACCTTCCCAGACAAGTTAATTATAAACCTTCTCAAGAAATTTACCTTGCCTAGAAACCTTTGTAAGTCCTTCTTGCAAATAGGAGCTTCGACTTTCTTCATAGCTTCAATTCTCTTGGGATCAACTTCTATGCCGTTCTCATGAATAACAAACCCAAGAAACTTCCCAGCCGAAACACCAAAAGCACATTTGAGTGGATTCATCTTTAAACCATACCGCCGCATTCTTTCAAGAGCAAGTCTTAAATCGGCTAAATGAGAATCTAAGCCATCCGATTTAACTACAATATCATCAATATATACTTCCACAATAACACCAAGTAAATCGTGAAAGATTAAATTCATAGCTCTTTGATAGGTTGCACCAGCATTTTTTAATCCAAAGGTCATAACTACCCACTCAAATAAACCAATAAATCCCGGACATTGAAAGGCCGTTTTGTGCATATCCTCTTCGGCCATGAAGATTTGATTATATCCGGCATTACCATCAAGAAAACTAACAACACGATGTCCAGAAGCTTCATTAATTAAGACATCGGCTACAGGCATGGGATATGAATCTTTTGGGGTGGCTTTATTAAGATTTCTAAAATCAATGCAAACTCTAAGTTTTCCCGAATCTTTCTTTTCAACGGGAACAATATTAGAAATCCACTCCGCATAACGACAAGTCCGAATAAAACCAGCATCTAATAAACGATTAATCTCTTCTTTTATTCGGTCATAAATAGCGGGATTAAAACGTCTAGCCGATTGTTTAAAAGGTCTAAAACCGGCTTTTATTGGTAAACGATGCTCAACTAAGTCACGACTTAAACCAGGCATCTCACGGTACTCCCAAGCAAAACAATCGACATACTCTTTCAACAAATTTATTAATTCGGCTTTAAACTCAGCCGATAAATTTTTGTTTACAAAAGTAGGTCTAGGAATAGTACCATCACCAATATCTATTTTTTCTAAAGGATCAGCTGATGTAAAACCCTGACCCAATTTGTCCATATCACCAAGATCTTCAATAGCTTCAAACATGCCGGCCGAATGAGCTCGATGATGATCAATTCGGTCTTGAAGCCACTGGCCAGACGCAAACCGGTCTGACCGGTTCCCAGAAGCGGTCTGACCGGTTTGACTCGATCGGCGCTGTTCAGACCCAAACCGGTCTGACCGGTTTCCAGAAGCGGTCTGACCGGTTTGTCTCTGTTGATTTTGTTGCTCCATTAATTACAATAAGTAATTCAACCGATTTTCCATCGGCTTTAATGTAGCAGGAACAAAACCATCCTTGGTGCAACTGATCAACTCATAGTCGGTCAAATCCATGCCCGACAAACATTGGACCTTCTCATTTGCACTAAGAGAATCGGAATCGGCCGTTGCAACAAAGGAAGAATTGTCACCATGGACAACTTCAACTTCATCGCCGATCCACTGAATAAGATATTGATGCAAGGTAGATGGAATACATTTATTCGCATGAATCCAATCTCGACCAAGGATTAAACTGAAGTTACCTTGCACCTCGGAGACGAAGAAAGCCGTAGCAATAGTCTTGCTCCCGACGGTCAACTCCATAGAAGCCACCCCCTTGGCACCAATGGGATCACCTCCACCAACTCCACTGACCGTCATGTTCGTCTTGATCAGTTCTTTGTCTTTCCCGCCAATCTTCTTATAGAGAGAATATGGCATAAGATTCACAATGGCTCCACCATCAACCAACATACGAGAAATTGGCTTCCCGTTGATGTGCCCTCTCATATACAAAGCTTTGAGATGATTTTCTGATTCACTAGGTTTCTGAAACACAGCATCTCGAGGCCCAAGTTGAAGATGAGAAATTTCCTCCTCTGGCACAACATAATAATCAGAAGATAAATAGACAACATTAATTTCCATGTTGTCACGTTCTGGAGAAGACTCAAAATCAACTAATTCTTCATCTTCAACCACTGGAGAAATTGGTGGAGTAGCATTGATGGTTGAAGTAGTTTTGGCCCCTGCCTCTGTCGACAAACCGGTCTGACCGGTTCCAGAAACCGGTCTGACCGCTTCTGCAGCGGTGGGCTGATCAGAACCGGTCTGACCGGTCTCTGAAACCGGTCTGACCGGTTGTGCTGCTGGCTGCACAACTTGCCAGGTCTTGGTCTGAGGAATCATGGGTCTATACTTGTTGAAATGTTCATCCCTCAACTTCTCGGCTTCCTGTTCCCTCTTCTCTTTGTTCCGTAGGCGCTGTAGCTTCCGCTTTTGCGTGTGAGTCAAGCCGGAAGGACACCACCTTGGCTGGAAGATCTTCTTTACGCCTTTGCTGCTGCTAGCCCCATGATCATTAACCATGATTGGTCTTTTGACTGGAACAGGAGCCGAATCTCCAATGACCATCGGCTTTGTACCCAAGTCTTGTATAGCCACTGGAATCTCGCCAATTTTTATAAATTTACTGGCTTGGGCTTGCATATCCTCCTTTTTCTCCTTGATACGGTATTCTTGCTTAGGAGGAACATGAATGTGTGGCTCAGACCGAAACCGGTCTGACCGGTTCACAGAACCGGTCTGACCGCTTTGAAAAGCGGTCAAGCGACCTGGTTCGTACGAGCTTAATCGGTTATGCACCGAATTTCCAATAGCACCACCACGACGTTTATAATCTGTAGGACTGTTCCATCGCTGTGGTGACCTCTGTCTCTTTTTTGTCGGCCGATCAACTTGAACGGCCTTTGTGTACTTGTTCATGAGCTGCGAAAAAGTAGGTCCTTGCTTCAGAACCCTCCCTTGAATCTTTGGCTCATTGAATTTCCAAGTACCCACTTCCGGGCGCTTAGGCTTGAAAGTTCTTGGACGGTCTGGAGACAAACCGGTCTGACCGGTTTGAGAAACCGGTCTGACCGGTTTTGCCTGGTTAGCAAACCGATTCTCTTCCAAAGAACTTCCTTGCCCCCCGGGTCTTGATGTGTTAATTGTAATTTTCAGAGACTTTTTTCCATCAAGAGTCCTCCCAATCATCACTGTTCTGGCCGGAACTTTGTCATTAACTATTTCCGGCCTCGGATCTCCAATCACCACGTTCTTCCCTTTAGCTCCATCGGCTTGTTCCGGCCGAATCAGCATCTTGGTGTTCACATCCAAGGTATGAACAGGGAAAGGAGCCTTGTCAACTTGCATTTCAGCGAGCACTAATCGACCTTCATTAAGGGCCGATTGTACCTGTCGTCGAAAAACATTGCAATCATTTGTTGCGTGAGAAAAAGAATTATGCCATTTACAATATGCACGATTTTTCAATTGATCGGCTGGTGGAATTGCATGAGAAAGTTTAACAAAGTCATTCTTAAGCAATTCATCAAAAACACGATCACACTTGGCTACATCAAAAGTAAATTTTTCTTCTTGCCGATTTTTCTGGATCGGCTTTAATGAAGGACAAGAACCAGGTTTACTTTTTGATGACCAAACAAATTCAGCAGCATAAATTTCTTTATCCTCATCTGAACTATCAGAATCATTATCAACAATATGCACGTTCGAACGATGGGGTTTAGCAGATTCTTTTGCATTTTTAAATTTCAACTCTAGACTCATGGCCTTCATTTGCAAATGATTAATAGTGAGAAAATCAGAACCTTCTAACTTTTCCTTGTAATGAGACCGTAAGCCCACAAAAGCCAAATCTGCTAAATCTTTTTCAGAAACAGTTATGTTAAAGCATCGGTTCTTAACATCTTTAAATCTTTTAAAATAATCAAGAACCGATTCCTCTCGGCTTTGCTTAACCGATGTTAAATCAGATAACTTAGCCTCATTTTCTCCGCTAAAGAAATGATCATGAAATTTACGCTCCAATTGAGTCCAATTTTGAATAGAATTAGGAGCAAGCGAAGAAAACCATGAAAAGGCAGTTCCAGTTAAAGATAATGAGAACAACCGTATACGCAATGCCTCATAAAATGATGCCTCTCCTAATTGCAAAACATATTGACTAATGTGTTCCCAAGGAGTTCTATTATCTTCACCACTGAATTTAATAAAATCAGGAACACGCCAACCATTAGGATAAGGAACTAAATCAAATTCAGGCGGATACGGTTTCTGATATAAGCGTGAACTACCCAATTCAAGCCCGAGTCTTGTTCTAAGGGTATTTGCTATGTCTTCTTTGAACTTAGCTAACTCGGCTTGATAGTTCCCATCACCTCTGTTTTGTGGAATGCGGGGAACACCATACGTTGTGTTATAGGAAGTATTCGGAATCGGCGCGTGAAACGAGCCAGATCCGTGGGGTATACCTCCTGGAACCGTAGTGCGTGGAACAGTAAAAACAGGACCAGAACTAGTAGTATTTGATAAAACCATCGCACTAGTCGCCCCCGAACTCATGGAACCGGCCTGACCGCCATTGGGCGGCAAACCGGTCTGACCGGTTATACAAACCGGTCTGACCGGTTCGGGGACCGAACCAGGGTAAGGTGTTTGACCCGCATAAAAATTCAACGGCATGCCCACATTAGGATCTAAAATATTTTCTGGCATGCCTGATGAGCTAGGAGTTGAGTTAGGCAATTCATTACATTCTACATTATTTTTACCCTTATCAGAATTACCCGACATATTAGCAATCAACTCACTAGTAACGGTTTGTGCAGCAAGTAATTTATCATCCATCATGCGAGTAATTTGCTGCATCAAGTCAGAGGATTCGCCAGTTACCTTAGGAAGTTCTTCAACTTGGTCGTTTGCCAGTTTGAAAGCCGGCATGACGAATTCCTCCACCCTCTTGACAAGGCCACCGCGATCTTTCTTGAAACCCTTCAGGAATTGCGTCCTGAAGTGCTCCTCAGCGATCAGGTACCGCTTCCGCTCCTCGTCCGTGAGCTCTTCCATCGTCGCGGCGATGATGTTGTCCTTGTCGAGGTCGCACGTCGATCCAGACATGATTAGAGTAGATGTAATCGGTTGTAGCACCAGATTAATCGTCCCCAGCGGAGTCGCCAAAAAGTATGTTGACACAGAAACGCGCCAACAAACTTGAGATCGATCAAATGCGCAGCACGGCCGTCACAACGGCCAACACCCGGCTCCCCTCAGGAAAACCGGTCTGACCGGTTAACAGAACCGGTCTGACCGCTTTGAAGCCTCGAGACCGGTCTGACCGCTTTGATGAGTCGGTCTGACCGCTTTTCGTCGGGAAGTCGTGAAGACCTAGAAACTCAAGCTCGGGAGGGACCCCGTCGGAGCTCAAGCTGATCTAGGGTTGTTCTAAGGTCGGCAGGCCACCTAGAACGCCTTTGAACGCCGTGGAGACGAGCAAAGAACAGAATATGGGGGTTGGAAAAGATTAGGGTTTGAGAGATACACAAATAGAAGATAAAAGTGTTTGATTCGATTGGGAATATCTCAATCGGCCGTCTAGCCTTTATATTTATAGGCCGGGGAAGTCTTACCCCTTTCGAATAGGTTACAATATGGGACTAAAACTCGGAATCCTAATCCTACTCGAATTACAGAACGAAACCGGTCTGACCGGTTTGGCAAACCGGTCAGACCGGTTTGGCCTTGGGCCCAATTTGAGTGTTAACACACTGTTTGAAGGCTAATTTTCTCACTGGCCAAAAAATTTATCCGCCTTGCATACCCACTCTATGAATCTTCTAATGTGATTTAATCTTTGGGCGTTGATGTTCCTAATTTCTTAGACCAAGCTAATTAGTTTAAAAATAAATTAATTAACACGGCATAAATTTTAAAAGGACGAGTATGGCGCCGTACTGCCCGAGCCATGCGCCGATGCACGTGTTACGCGGTAATGCTGTCACGCTTGGCTCCCCCTCCACAACTATTGCGCAGAGGGTACCCCGAGAGTGCTCATCTCCAAAGTATAACCTCATCCACCACATCGTCGTTACAGGTGCCTATAACTTGAACTAGGTATGTCCAGCGTTGACCCATGGGAGGACGCCTCGCATCACCTTGTCATCTCGCTAAGAGCACTGCTACCAGTTTCCATAGTGTCCACTCAGTCTGAAACTAGTCTTAGACACTATCCTCCTAAAGCAAACACCAGTGTTCTGTACTTAAATTAAATGATGTTTCTCTCTCATTTTGTCTTGAATATTATGTAGAAACCATATCTCATACAAGACTTAGTTTCCTTCTCTTCTTTCATTAATTCACTTGTCACCCCATCTTTTATCCTAAATGACACATTATTTAATACTATGGACATTATCGTAGTCATTGGGTTAGGACTGCTCTAACGGAGGCTAACTTTGAGCATGTAAGAACACATGTGACACTCAGGAAGGACGAAGACCGAATCAAGAGATTTCTCGAGGGCATCACAGGATCAAAAGACCAAGAGGCACATGATAAGCTTAATGACCTTGTTGAGCATGACAATATCATTCATATATAAGGCCCGTTTGGCACAGGCCCAGTTCTGAGATCCAGGTTGGATAAGACTAAAATAAAGTTATTTAAATATCTATATTTAGTCTAAAGTATGAATAGAATGGTTCATCTAAATGAATTTTTGGAGCTACCAATACCCAAGTGACTCCCCCAAAAAAAAATTGAAACTGGAACAAACAAGACTCATCTTTTTCTTTTAACTGTTTGGCGCATTTGAAATTTTGGACCCTACATGATGTTTCAATTTGAATTTAAAGATTATGGGTTTAAAGTGATTTGAATTTGTGCGGTAAAGACATAGTATTTCCAATTATTATGATGTGAAAATGGAACATAAATAGTGTTCATATGCATATATGAAGAGAAATATAATGGAATGGGTTATTGGGGTCTACTAAAACATCTCCCACAATAATCCTGAAAATGATATTAAAATGTCTCCAGTAACAACTTAGGGGCTCTGCTGGAGAAGATCAACTAACTACACTCAAGTAGACAAAACTTTCCTCATAATAGACGACATCAATTGTCCACTTTGTAATTTGTGCCTTGATAGAAGACATCCAGGCCGTGTGGCAGCTTAAAAAGAAGAAAATGGAAGTACTGACCATTTGCATGTCATTACATAAGTACATCCAGGCACCGCCAATGCTATCAGAATCAACCTAAGGTACCCTTACTGCAGTAATGAGCTGCTGCAAGCAAGTTGCACACTGAACTGCAGTGTGTTGGAAAGAATATTGATCTGAAAGACCATACTCTGAAAAGTTTGATTCTACATGAATGAAATGGCCAGGTAATGACTTCTTCGCAACTGTTTCCTGCCATATGTCAAAGAAGTCTTCCATGATCGCCCTGGATTTTTCAATGGAAGATAGGGGATAATACTCTACCTGCATATAGAGTAAGAACAAAATTAAAACCAGCTTGTTGACAAACTTGGGCGATAAAAGCAAAAGTAAGTGTGCACGGCAGGAAAGTTCAAATAAAATGGTGAACTTTTCTACTATTGCCAGAGAAGATACTAAACATACTTTCAAACTTCAGGTCACAGTAGTGAAGTAAGTGAGCACTAGCTCACACATTTTCAAGAAAGCAAAGACATTAAAGGTAGGCTTACATCACATAAAGTTCATCAAGCTTAACAATAAGTAAATGCTTCAAGTTATAAGAAACTCTATCTCAGAATAAATTTTTTAAAGGAAAAGAAACAAGTCATAGGGTACTACTAATTATCAGAAGAGGACTAGTCATAGGCAGCCTTTAGATTAGCATACTTTCAAACGGTATTTTTTACCAAATCTAAGTCTTGCATTGATACTTTATAGCATTTGGTTTGATTTTGATCTTTAGTAAGAAAAGGCAACTAATAAATCATATGACTCACATCAGTACAAGAGAACTTCAAGGCAAGAAAAAAGAAAGATACCTCCATCATGATTCCTCTCAGTACTTCAGAATTATTAGGAACACATTTTCCTATCCTCAGGCAGAAATCACCCAGTTGATACTGAAACCCCTGGAGAAAAATTAGGTTATATATAAGTAGATGAAAAAAGTGAAATTGTATATCTATGAAAGCAAAGAGGTTAACGTAGGAAAACAGAAAAGCAAACCAAAATCCACAGGAAACAAACCTATCAACTTGAGTTTTGGAACAGTTGGAACAATATACACCTTTCATACTTTAATTTCAGTTGAGATTTTGCAAACACTACCTTGGTTAGTGCCCATCCCAAGTTCCCAACTCATACGCATGCCTTTTTGCTGCCTGCCCCTATGACCAGTGTTAGTTCCTATGCTTAGCTCAAGGCCTGATGTAGCTTTCCTCACGGTGGCAAAGTTTTCTTACAAAATCTCAGCCAGAAAATTTAAAATTTAAAGCAAGCATAAGATTGGATCCAATTTAAACAGGAAACACAGATTTGTCTCACTTGGTAGAAGCAAACACAAAATGAGTGAAACTAGCATCGAGTCTGAATGACAAATCCAGTTCGTTTTCAAGCATATTTGCACCTATCGCTTGGATTGAACAAAAACAATATGTACGTCTAAGCGAAAATCCCTAAATTTGGGCGTCAAATCTGAAACCAGAAGAGCAAGAGGTGACCTCGAAGTTGAGGGCGACGCGGGCTTTGTATGACTGGAGCTTCTCCATGACCTGCGGGAACGCGGCGTCGGCCTGGAGGACGAGGCGGCTGGCGCGGACTATGGAGAAGTAGAGCCCCGGGCGCTCGTGGAGCGCGACGCCGAGAAGATCCCTGGGCAGGTCGGCTTGCTGCTGCCCCTGCTGCCCCGCGGGCCCCGCGGCGCCGTCCCGGGTCATGGCGCGGTAGAAGTAGATGGAGGTCTTCCAGCGCCCGTCCTTGGCGCCGCCGAGGGACTCCGCACAGCCGCACGCCTCCGCGAGGATCTGGCTGTTGAGCGTCGCCCCGGGGTTCGGGTGCCAGTGCATCAGCCTGCGCCGCCGAAAACCGGGGGTGAGGGAGAGTGCGGAAGAGAGGGGAAACTTACGAGATGTGAGGGTACGGTACCACTTGACGGGGGGCATGGCGTCGGCTCGGAGGGGCGCCGGCGACGGCGACGACGAGGGGCGAGGGTTTGCGGTCGCCGGGCCGAAGCGTGTCGAGTACTCGTGGGCCGCGGCTGCAAGAAGAGATCGATGCTACTGTTTCCGCAGGATAGTGGGCCCGAAGTACAGAACTGGGCCTATATTCAAATTTCTCCGTTTTCTTTTTCTGCAGGAAATTGGTCACATTTCCAAGAACCAGGCGATCCACTTCCGTGATCGTCCATTCCTGTCAGCACGAGACGGAGTATCAGGCCGAGGCAATTCCGTTCGAGGCCTGGTAACCAGATCCCAAATTCAACCCCAAATTCCACTATGCAAAAAAAAAAATCATCACATTAAAATATCATAACATGCATGAAGTACTAAATGTAGATAAAATCAAAAACTAATTATATCGTTTTGTTGTACTCTGTGAGACGAACATTTTAAGCCTAAATAATCAATTTTTAGACAATATTTCACACATACAAACGAAAATGCTACAACGACGCGTGCACCCTAACAAACCAAAATTTGGCTCCTAATTTTGGGAACTAAGGCCTTGTTTAGATCCCAAATTTTACTCCCAAAGTTCAATATGCAAAAAGAAGATTACCATCACATCAAAATGTCATAGCATGCATGGGGTACTAAATGTAGATGAAATCAAAAACTAATTACACAGTTTTGTTGTACTCTATGAGACGAACATTTTAAGCTTAATTAATCAATTTTTGGACAATTTTTTACACATACAAACGAAATGCTACTGAAGGATCGAAATGGCGACCAGAGAGGGGGGAGTGAATGGGAGCCGATAAAAATTTCTTCTCGAAACTCAGCCTATATCCTAAAACCACTACCCACAAGTTCCTCACAAGATTGTCAAGGTAGCGTAGTCACAGCGGACCTACCAACCCTAGGAACAAGCTCGAACGAGATAGAAAGCGGAAGCACAACTTAAGAAGCAAAACCAACTGATATCTGCCTGAGCCCCGATGGACTGTCCGCACAGAGTTCGCGGACCGTCCGAGGACCTGGCGGACTGTCCGACTGAGAAGGGGCGGACCGTCCGAAAAATCAACTTGAAACTCCAGAAGGTTGGATCCTCTACGGACCGTCTTGCGGACCGCCAGTGTCGCGGACCGTCCGAAAAAGTCACACGGACTGTCCGAGAAAAGACTTAGCCAAAACGAGAAAAACTCAGAAGGGCAGCCAAACCACGGACCGTCCGCCAATCACATGCGGACTGTCCGGGAACCCTGCGGACCGTCCGCCATACCAAGTCGGACCGTCCGAGAAGCCCGACGGACGAATAGGAAGAACAGCTACAGTAACGCGCGGGTCAACTCCTCCAAATCCCACACCGAATCTCCCAACCGGCTAGAGCTCTTGAAGCGAAACTTTGGGGAGATGTGAAGCAACCCAAGAGGAAGCTATGCCCCAAAAATCTCGGCCTCTAACTCCCTACAACACAAGAAATCGCGGATCTAACGGAAGAACACCCTCACCACGAGTTCATCACAAAAACATCAAATTCGGACCAAATCTCGGCGTTTGAGGGGTCAAGATCATCCACAAAGAGGCACAAGGCACTCACCCATGATCCCCACAAAGAAATCCGAGAGGAAACGGCCTAGAAACGAAGAATCGAACCAAGAACGAAAATAGCACAAAATGAACTCGGGAAGGAAGACAAGCAAATCATTTCTAGAACAATTCTTCCATACAACCAGAGGTCACGATCTGTACAACGGTGGCTAACCTCCACCCTTCATCCACCCGCTAAGATTACTCGATCTGCACTTGGCTAGCCTACAAGAATGGAGAGAAAATGAACTAGGGTTTCGAACAGATAACTTGCCATCCCCTCCACCTCCTATTTATATTGAGTCATCTGGTGGGGGGAAAATACCACACTACCCCTACACTCAAAGCCTAAGATACATACCCCTCAGGGGCAATCTTGTAACTCTGAGATATTTCCTCCGGCTGGGCACGCCGTCCATCCGGCCTTGCTTCCCTCCGACGCAAGCTCCAGGATCCCGCCGTACGTCCACCGCTTTGAAGCTTCCCGAACATGCCCGGATCACCGTCTCCGTCATGTTGGGCCTTCGGGCTCGGTTTTGAGGCCCAAACCGAGAAACCCACCTCCGATGGATTTGTGGCCCAACCATCAAACCCCGCGTACAAGCTTCGGTTGTTAGCCGCCACCTTGCACCGGCTCATTTCACGACGTCGTCTTGCTCTTCTTGCACCAGGCCGACCGCACTTGGTTCCGTCTGGCCACCGGGTCCCTCGAACCAAGCCTACTTGTCTCTCCACTCCTCGGAGGCCACTCTGGCTAAGACCTTTCGCGCTTGTTCTTCACCTGCACCAACGCAAACCGAGTCGCATCAAACACCTGCAATACTAGGCCAAGAGTCAGTCCAACACCACGTTGTCAATCACTTATCACACTGGAAGCGACCATCCACCGGTCCTCGGACACACCTGGTCCTCAATCTCCCCCTTGATGAGTGCATTGACAACACACCTCACGATTTTGGATAGGAAAAAGAAAACAGAAAAGAAGACTCAAACAAGTGACTCAAAGCAAAGAGCAAGCCGAAAAATCAAGTCACTTGAAAGAGAAAGTCTCGGTCCCCTAAGACAAGGACAACGGCTCAACACAACCGAGACCAACAAGCTCCAAATGTTGACCCCTCAAGAAGAGGCAGAAAGGGCTCAACACCATCGGCATAAAGAGCAAAGCAAATCAGGAACACAAGAAGCTCCCCCTGCACACAAGCGGACTCCCCCTGAACAAATGCATGCAGACTCAAGTTCTCCCCCTGAACTGAGTATCCCTCTAATGCAAAGCCATGCACACAAGTTCTCTCCCTTGTTGCCAATGCATGAATCAAGGCTAACATGCAGACAATTCAACCTAGAGCTTCTCAAATATACAATGAGCACTATAAAATGTTACACAAGTGCAAAATGAGCAAGCAAGATAGTCCAAGGTTCTGTACAAGCATTGCCAACAAGATTTCATGATTGTATAAGCAAATGGCCAATTAGTTTCCAAGTTCAACAAGTTTTTCAAGAATTTATCACCTCATGAGCAAACTGATAACTTCAAGCCAAAATGAACTAAATCATGCAAAGATCATCCCAGGTCACCAATTCTAGTTAGAAGATCAATGCAAACACCCAAAGCCTATCTCATGTCATGTCAAAGCCACCGAGCCATGTGTCTACTTCTAAACAGAGACTTCTCTTGGTAGACAACATGCAACAGTTTAGCACCCAAAATTATACACATAATAGCATATTTTGACATGTTTAGCACATTTTTTGTTTTTCAACCATAAGCACTTCATTTTTCAGATTTTGAATTATGGTACATGAAGTGCCTTTGCGGCAAAAAGAAGCTCATGCTTCTCCACAAGATAAACAATAGGCTAAACATTTGCAATGATAGAATGATCTTTGACCCATTTAACAAGAAAAAGGTACCCTAGCACAATATAAGCATGAGAGAGCATTTAGGCTTGAACTAAGCATGGAAAACATTTGCTCATGGGTGAGATTGATTTTAACATTTCAAAATCATTTGCAAGCTCATTATGAATATACAGTGAATCAATCAGGAGCATAGCAAATCATCACCAAAAGACTACACACATGTCCACTAGCTCAAGTGTAGCAGATTATAGCATTCAATCCATATGGGAGAAGCTCATCCTAGAATGCATGGAAAAAGATATGTACAAATGCAAGACCTATGAAACAAATGCAAATGCAGACTGTACAAAGTATAGATATGCTACAAGGAACCCCAGAAACCAACTCAAAGAGGACAACAGACTCCAAGCTCTCCTCGCAGGCGGGCAAAGGTAGCTTGATCAAGAGGTTTTGTAAAAATGTCAACTAGTTGGTTCTGGGTGGAGACATGGGATAGTTCAATGTGCCCTTTCTCAACGTGATCTCTCAGAAAGTGGTACCTCACTTCAATGTGTTTGGTCTTGGAATGTAGCACAAGGTTCTTAGCTACATTAATGGCACTGGTGCTATCACAAAGAAGTGGAACTCTAGAGAAGCTTAGACCAAAGTCACTCAAGGTGTATGTGATCCATAGAAGCTGGGAGCAGCAGCTGGTAGCGGCAACATATTCAGCTTCAGTGGTGAACTGCGCAACACTAGACTGCTTGTGAGAAGACCAAGAGACCAAAGAAGAACTAAGAAATTGACACTGACCCGAGGTAGACTTGCGGTCCAACCGACACCCAGCGAAATCAGCATCGGAGAACCCGTGAAGGCTGAGTGTCGAGGAGGCAGAATAACAAAGACCCAAATCAGGAGTGTATTTTAAGTATCTGAAGATTCTCTTGACAGCCTGCCGATGCGAAGTTCTCGGTGAAGCTTGAAAACGAGCGCACAGACACACGCTGAATTGTATGTCTGGCCTCGTCGCCGTCAAGTAGAGGAGGGAGCCGATCATGCTCCGGTACTCCTTCTGGTCCACTGGATCTCCATCTTCATCAGCATCCAACGTTGCAGTTGTACCCATCGGTGTCGACATCGGCTTGGAGTCACTCATGTCGAACTTCTTCAGCATGTCCTTCGTGTACTTCGCTTGATGCACGAATGTCTCATCCTTGACTTACTTGATCTGCAGCCCGAGGAAGAACTGCAGCTTTCCCATCATTGACATCTCGAATTCCCTGCTCATGTCTTGAGAAAATTTCTCCACAAGTGCATTAGACGAGCCACCAAAGATAATGTCATCCACGTATATTTGGACAATCAGGATGTCACTACCAGCACGAAGCTAGAACAAGGTTTTGTCTACTGTCCCCATCACAAACCCCTTACTTAACAAGAACCCTCGTAGTCTCCCATACCACGCTCTAGGTGCTTGCTTTAGACCATATAACGCTCGGTGAAGCTTATACACTCAGTGTGGATACTTCTCACTCTCAAAACCCGGTGCTGCCTCACAAACACTTCTTCCTCTATTACCCCATTCAGAAAATAACTCTTCACATCCATTTGGTGCAATTTGAATCCTTTAGCAACAGCAAATGCTAGAAGAATTCGAATTGCTTCCAAACGGGCTACAGGAGCAAATGTCTCCGCATAATCAATTCCCTCTTTCTGTGAAAAACCCTGGGCAACCAACCTAGCCTTGTTTCTCACCACCTCACCACTCTCACCCTGTTTGTTCTTCCAGACCCATTTGGTTCCTATAGGATGACAGTTTGGTGGAGGCTCAACTAGTTCACACACCTCATTCCTCTCAAAGTTTTCAAGCTCTTCGTGCATAGCATTAACCCAATTTGCATCAGATAAAGCGTGTCTAATATCCTTGGGCTCGAAAGAAGCAACAAATGCAGAATGAGCAAATTGAGAGTTGTTTCTTGACCTTGACCTTGTAGTGCGCTGTCGAAGTCTCCTATGATGCTTGAGGGTGGATGCCTAGCTTGAATGTGTCTTGGTGCCTCACGCCTAGACATCTCCTCCCCCTCAGCAACTGCTTCCACTCGACCTCCAGGTACTTGTGTTGATGTGGTAGTGGGGGAAGGACCATCGTCCACCGTAGTCGTCGTAGTGGAGGTAGTAGGTACACAAGTCGTAGGAGGCAGACCATCTCCATCGTCATCTTCACCATCATCCGCTTGCTCGTCCTCGAAGATCGTCTGTCGCATCTCTTCATCACCTGCACACTCAAAACCAGTCGAGTTACACGGAATCGTGTCGTCGAATGTAACTTCGCAAGTCTCCATGATTTGGTTAGAGTTAAGGTTGAGCACACGATATGCTCTAGAGTGATTAGCATAGCCAAGAAAAATGCCATCATGAGAACGAGACTCGAATTTGTCTAGATTTCCTTTCTTAAGAATGAAGCACTTGCAGCCGAAGACTCGAAAATGACTCACCTTGGGGGCTCTCCCATGAAAAATCTCGTAGCGAGTCTTCTTCTTGAACGCACGAAGAAAAATCCGATTTGAGACATAGCATGCGGTGCTCACCGCCTCGGCCCAATATCTCTTAGGAGTCCTATGCTCATTGAGCATCGTCCTAGCCATCTCACAAAGAGTCCGATTTTTCCTCTCCACAACACCATTCTGACAAGCAACATAAGGCGAGGAAAACTGATGTTCAAGACCTTGATCACGGCAAAAGGCTTCAAAACGAGCATTCTTGAATTCCGTGCCATTGTCACTGCGGATAGCTCGCATGGCATTACCGTTACGTTCGTTTTCAACCTCAAGATCAAGTCTCGAAAGAACCCAAAAGCCTCATCCTTAGAAGCCAAGAAAAACACCCAAGCATAGCGAGAATAGTCGTCCACTATCACAAGGACATACCACTTCCCACCGACTGAGCGAACGCGAGCTGGACCAACCAAGTCCATATGAAGAAGCTCCCCGGGACGCTCAGTCATCACCTTAGTCAAAGGTGGATGAGAAGTGGCGACCATTTTCCCATGCCTACAAGGAGCACACACCAAATCCTTCTCATACCAAAGCTTGGGCAATCCTCGGATAAGGTCAAGACTGCTCAAGAGAGAGAGCAAGTCAAAGCTCAAATGACCCAACCTCCTATGCCACTTCCAAAGCTCGGAAGAGGAACCAGCCACTAGACAGCGAGATGGACCGAAAGACCTCGAGAAATCAGCACGGAAAACTTGACCCTCGGGAATGATCATGCACACAAGGTCACCTCGAGAATCAAGAATCCGAGAAGAACCACACACAAACCGAACCTCAAAACCCTCGTCAAGCAACTGAGAGACAGAGAGCAAATTAAAACCAAGCGACTTGACGAGAGCAACACGCTTCAATGCAAACTTCTCACTTACCTGAATATCTCCCTCTGAAAGCACTCTTCCCTTACCATTATCCCCAAAAGTGATGTACTGCCTTGTCTTCACTGATGTGAGGCTTGAGAACCACCTTCGATCTCCGGTCATGTGACGAGAGCAACCGGAGTCGATCAACCATGACCTCCTCAAGCCTCCCACTACCTGCAAAATCAGAAACGAGTGCGGAAGTGAGCAAACGACTCAGCACTGGGGTTAGCACAAAACGAGTCAAACCAGTGCCGAGCCATCTGCTCAAAAGAGGGGTTAGCAACATCTATTCTACCACCATCAGCAAAAGATGGGAACCTCTCACGCCTCACAAGTGGAGCTCTATCACGTCTAATCGGAGGAGCAACACGCGGGGGAAAGCGTGGCATGAACTCCCTTCGAGCACCAAAGCTACGATCGTTCCTCCCAATCTCGTACTGACCACGAGGAGGGGGACGCCTAGCAAACTCACCACGTCCAAACCCAAAGCGCCTATCACCACCTCTCTGAGGACCACCTGCAACACCACGAGCACCTCCTCTAGGCATCGAGCGCACAAACCCTTCACCCCTAGGCATAGGTGCACGAGGCTCAAGCACGCTATGAGAAGAGCGGTACCTGTCCCGGTTACCCATCTCTCTTTCTCTTCTCACTTCTCTCTTCCTCCTGAAGCAGAACTCCTCTTGGTGACCATCCCTACCACAAAACCCACAGTGGTAGCGGACTGCTTTGGCTTTGGAGCTTCTTTTGGTGGAGGCTTCTCACTTGGCTTGAGACCACTCGATTCTCCCACAAAGTTCACTCTCGTTTGGAAGTTGTTGGTTTGAGGAGGGAACACAGGAGGATCAGGAGTAGTGTCAAGTTTGTTCTTCAAGTGGTTGGGTTTGGGATCAAAGGTGTTCTTGGCTGGGGTAGTTTGTGGAGGAATTGGCACACTCTCACACCCCACATCCTCACTCTCACACACCTTCTCCGATCCAAGCCCACGACTATCAGCTCGCCTGAACTGAGCTATCATCATACCAAGCTGGGGCTCATGACCAGACAACCAACCCAAACACTTACGCAACTCATTATTCTCATCCTGCAGACGATCAGTTGCATGCTCAAGTTCAAGAATCTTCAAGGCATTCACATCAAAACTAGAACAACCATGAGTAGCAGAAGATTTCAAAGAACTTTCAAGGCACTTGATCCTAGCATGAGATTCATCCAATTTAGCATGCAAAACAGGACAAGAAGTGCAAGCTCCTAGCAAAGCAGATCTAGATTTCAACTCATCAAGTTCAACTTGGAGCATATCAAGTTCTTCCATTTTAGTCATGTGTTTCTTCTTATATTCAACCAATTCATTCATCACATGTTCACAATTTATGCATTCAGGCTCATCAGGAACAACAAAGACAACTTTCAAAGCATCAATCTCAACTTGAGAAGCGGCAAGAAAAGACTCAAGTTTAGCCACTTTCTCCTTAGACACACCAAGCAAAGACCTAAACTCCCTCTTCTCCTTGTTAGTCTTTCTAAGCACATCATCACGGTTGTCAAGCAAAGCATTCAACCTTTCAATCTCCTCTAGCAAGAAGTTTGGATCACGATTTACCTCATCTTCGGAGTCTGAGTCCGAGCCTTCTCCTTCACTCTTCTTGATGTCGGTGCTGTGTGCTGTGGTACAGAAGCCACCAGAAGCTGCACACGCCAACCCGTTGAAGTTCTTTCTTGAGTGCCTCAGGCGTCGACCTTGGTCCTCATCCTCGCTGCTTGAGCTCGATGAGGTGTAGCTGGAACTCGTGTCGACGTCGCTCGCACCGGCAACCATAGCTCGAGGCTTGTACTTGTGCTTATGACCACCATGCTTCTTCTTCTTGTACTCTTCCTTGCTCTTGTGTTTGCCCTTGTAGTCGTTCCTTGATCGGTTCTTGTGGTCATCCCTTGATCGGTGCTTGTAGTCGTTCTTGGGCTCGCTTGCTTTCGGGCATTCGGCGATAAAGTGCCCCATCTTGCCGCATCTGTAGCATGTACTCCCAACACGCCTGGTACTCTTGCGGTTCTCATGCAAGCGCCCGAACCTCTTGGTCAGCAACGCGAGATCGTCCTCGCTCAGCACCTCGAACTCCTCATCTGGCAAAGAGACAAGCATAGACAAAGCAAACTGTCGAGAGGAGTTAGCAAGCGACCTAGAACTAGAACCACTCATGAGGGCCAGACTATGGGGATCAGTCGGGTTCTCAAGCTTGGCTCTAGCCATCCTATCAATCTCTAAGGACTTAAGCTTTGAAAACAACCCATTGACTGTGAGCGTCTCATAGCTATCCAACTCCATAATGGCATCAACCTTCACACCCCACACAGATCTATCCAAACAGTGCAAGAGCTTCAAAGCTCTATCATGATCTGAGTAAGGGAGGACGGCGATATTGGCTTGCATGTTGTTCACTATCACGGTAAACCTCTAAAACATGGCATCAATTGACTCACCGGGCAAATGAGTGAAATTCTCATACTCCCTCTGGTAAGTCGAAAAGAGCCTAGCCTTAACTGCACCATCACCACCATGAGCAACCTCCAACTTTTGCCAAATCTTACAAGCAAGCTGCTCTTCGATGACACGATTGAACTCATGCTCGTCGAGCGCTTTGAACAAGTAATCAACTTCCTTTGCATTTGTCTCAAACTCATCCTTATCAACTTGAGTCGCTCTTGCAGCAGGGATGGTATAGGTATTATCAAGAGTGATATCCCAAATCAATTGTCCCTTGCCGCGGTCAAGATCATCCACAAAGAGGCACAAGGCACTCACCCATGATCCCCACAAAGAAATCCGAGAGGAAACGGCCTCAAAACGAAGAATCGAACCAAGAACGAAAATAGCACAAAATGAACTCGGGAAGGAAGACAAGCAAATCATTTCTAGAATAATTCTTCCATACAACCAGAGGTCACGATCTGTACAACGGTGGCTAACCTCCACCCTTCATCCACCCGCTAAGATTACTCGATCTGCACTTGGCTAGCCTACAAGAATGGAGAGAAAATGAACTAGGGTTTCGAACAGATAACTTGTCATCCCCTCCACCTCCTATTTATATTGAGTCATATGGTGGGGGGAAAAGACCACACTACCCCTACACTCTAAGCCTAAGATACATACCCCTCAGGGGCAATCTTGGAACTCTGAGATATTTCCTCCGGCTGGGCACGCCGTCCATCCGGCCTTGCTTCCCTCCGACGCAAGCTCCAGGATCCCGCCGCGCGTCCACCGCTTCGAAGCTTCCCGAACATGCCCGGATCACCGTCTCCGTCTTGTTGGGCATTCAGGCTCGGTTTTGAGGCCCAAACCGAGAAACCCACCTCTGATGGTTTTGTGGCCCAACCATCAAACCCCGCGTACAAGCTTCGGTTGTTAGCTGCCACCTTGCACCGGCTCATTTCACGACGTCGTCTTGCTCTTCTTGCACCATGCCGACCGCACTTGGTTCCGTCTGGCCACCGGGTCCCTCGAACCAAGCCTACTTGTCTCTCCACTCCTCGGAGGCCACTCTGGCTAAGACCTTTCGCGCTTGTTCTTCACCTGCACCAACGCAACCGAGTCGCATCGAACACCTGCAATCCTAGGCTAAGAGTCAGTCCAACACCACGTTGTCAATCACTTATCACACTAGAAGCGACCATCCACCGGTCCTCAGACACACCTGGTCCTCAGCTACAGCAACGCACGCACCCCAAAAGACCAAAGTTTGCTCCCAAATTTGAGAACTAAACAAGGCCTAAACAAGGGCCTAGCTAGATAACCGAGGCGGCAGTGTAAACTGTACTGACGCGCATGAGCACACGATTCTGCTGGCAAGCAGAGCGTCCGAGGCAACGGCGGCACACGAGCGCAGGTGGACAGGGCACGGCTCGGGAGCCCGATTCCGGTCCAGCTTGCTATCGGGAGTCAAATCATTTTTCAAAGTAAATTTAGCTGTGATAGAGAAAAAACGTTTCCAACAGACTCTCTAAATGACCCTCCAAATTTAGTGGCTCTCCATCCCACCTCATTCGCTAGCTATATTTAGCTAGCCTACCACACTAGCCATCTTTACAGAATCTGTTGGATTACTCTGTTATTTGTTAGTCAAATCTATTTTTGAGAGTAGCTAAATCAGTAAATTTGACTACTCTTTTTAGCTAATCTCTTGGAGATGCTCTAAGTATGTAATCTATGGTGGTTCGACGCGCGTCAGTCGTAAGTAGCGCGTTTTGTTCGGTTTATCCGGCACTTAGGGCCAGTTTGGTAAGACTCCGGCTCCTCCTAAAATATCTCTGGCTATGGCTTTTTTGACGGAGCAGTTTTTTCTATGGAGCTGAAGGCATTAGAACGGTTTTTTTTTTATGAGTGTACGCGAGAAGCTAAATGAGGAGGAGTCGGGTGAAGCTACGTTTTCGGCTCCATCTATCTAGTTAATTTGCATGACCAGCTTCTTAGTTGTTTCGATCTTAAAGCCATTTTCAACCTAGGTGTTTGGTAGAGCTTCCGGAGCGGTGGTGGAGCCGTTGAAAAAGCCATCACATCAAATCACATCACATCTCTCTCCTCATGCATGGAGCACTAAATGTGGGTAAATAAAAAAAACTAGTTACATGGTTTTGATGTACACGACGAGACGAATCTTTTGAGCCTAATTAGGTCATGGTAGGACAATATTTACTACAAACAAACGAAAAGTGCTACAGTACGCTACAGTGTCAATGTGACTTTTCTACCAACTTTTCACCCCCTTTTCAGGAACTAAACACCCCCATACAAAGGTGACCTCGGATGGTTAGCATGGTGTACAGAATCATTATGCTGATTGCTCCACCGATTTGATTTCTGACACCGAAGACGATGCAAGGTTCGTCTACGGGCATGGAAGAGCATGCCGAGTTTGAAAGGCTTTCACCAGTTCGCAGATGCTAGCTTCGTACTGCAGTCGTTGCCCTGGCACTCCGGAGACAGATGAGCACATTTTCTCCTCTTGTCATCCTGCAGCACAGCTCTGGGCGCGCGCTGGAATCTATAGATGGCCAATGGGCACGGTGAGGCACCGTGTTGGCCCATGTGCCGGCGTTGCGGCCCAGGCACGGCACGCCGGCCAACTAGTCATGTCGTGCCGGCCCGATGGCCCAATGTGCCCGCACCAACTGTAGGAGGCGAGCCGCCGTCGTCGCCTCGGAAGGAGAGGAGGAGGGGACGAGCCACTGGTCGGCACCACATCACGCAAGCTCCGCCGACTGGCCGCTCCCGTGCACCGGCGATGGCGACGGATCCATGGCGGCGGCGGGACAAGAGCGAGAGGAAGGAGCGGCGGCCGTACACCGGAGGCAGAGGGGGAGTGAGGGAGGGGCGGCGGCCAGATGTCGGAGGTGGAGGGGGAAGGTGGGAGCTGCGCTTGGACGTCGGAGGCGGAGGGGAACGGAGGGAGCGGCAGGCGGCGGGTGGAGTTGCCCTTGGCTCAATAATGAAAGTTGAAGGACAATATTAGTCTAATGCTAGTATCCAGTGCCACATTAGCACAAGGACGAATTTGACCCAATAACGAAAGTTGAAGGATAATATTGTCTAATCTGAAAGTTGAGGGATGAACTTGACCCTTAGGATGAAGTTGAGGGACCAAAACGTCTATTTTGCCTAACGAGAAGTACGGATTTGTTCGGAAAAAAAAGTTTGCGTCTCCATGTACTCCAAAAAAATGTTGCCAGCTAGTTCTAAATTAGCTACTCTGGAGGAAAAACAATAGCAAGGAGATTACTGTTGTGTAAAACTTGCAAAGAAATTTCGTGTCCTACCAGAAATCAGAAAATTCAGAACTATGGAGTACTGCAACCTACGATACATAAGACTTCTTCCCATTTTCCTCCCTTGAAAATAACCTAAATTTAATTGGAATCCCGGTATTGTTCTTCGTGCTGCACAATTTATTGTCTGATTTCTCGAAGTGCCGAAGTTATGGCGGCAAATGAAGGCCGGCTTGAAGGGTCTGCATCCCAGGTTCGGCAGATGAGATCAATCAGGCCAGTAGGATATGCATTACTCTCTGGGAGTTTCGGCCTTAATTTCCCATCCGCTACCCCCAGTGCAATCTGCAGAATGTTACTGCTTGTTAGCATAACCAAATAGGACGAACAAAGTTTCATCTGAGATGCTGCAAATAATTTCGTCAAGACAGTTCTGAATGCAGGCTGTTCTAGGTGGAATTTGTATATCATTTCAGGAAGTTTGAGCATTTTGTAGGCACCATATCCATGTGGAGAGACAATTTGAATTTACCTTACTAGGCCCGTAGCTTGTATCGATGTACGGATGCTCTGCACTTATCAGTTCATTCAGTAGGACGCCGAAGCTGTAGACATCGCATTTCTCAGTGTAGGGTTCGCAGCGAATCACTTCAGGAGCCATGTACACATAAGTCCCTGAATACATGTTGAAAGTTTTCACAAGAAACAATTCAAAGCCAAAACAACAAATTTTCCATCGATTACAATTTGGGATCACGCAGCACACTGCACACTGATCTCTTACCCGTCTGTCCGGTGAGCGCCTCCTTGCCGTCCGGCAAGAACCTGGCGTGGCCGAAGTCCGTGACCCGCGCGCGCCCATCGGCATCCAGCAGCACGTTGCTGGGCTTCAGGTCGCGGTGCAGGACCCTGGGCCAGACGCTCGTGGAGGTGCCGCATGGCCAGCGCGATCTCCAGCGCCCTGCTCACCCTGTCCTCCACCGGCGGCGGCGGTGAGGACGACGGCGCCCGCTCCCTGCGCCCGTGCAGCCACTCCCCGAGCGTCGCCCCGCTCAGCAGCTCGGTCACCAGGAAGCAGCTCCCCGGCGGGCGCAGGCACGCACCCACCAGGCGCAGAACGTGCGGGTGCCGCTGCCGCGACAGCAACTCGGCCTCCTGCGCGAAGAAGGCCTCCGCGCTCGGGTTGGAGGCGAAGAGCTCCGGCCGAACCCACTTCACCGCCACCTCGAGCCCCCGCCACGTCGCCCGGTGGATGTCCGCCGTCGTGCCCCGGCCTATCACCTCGTGCAGCTCCATCTGCTCGACGGTCAAAACGCGCAATGGTCACAGGAACCGGACACGACGCGGATCCATACATGTTTCGGGGTGGGTGATCGAGTTCTGGATTGATCGGTACCTCGTCCGGCGCGACGGACCAGCCGTGCTGCACGGCGAGGTCGCGCGTGGCGGCCAGGTACGGATCGCACGGCGGCGGCCTCTCCGCTGGCTCGTCGGCATCGGCGTCGCGGTGCGGCGAGTGCTGCTGCGGCTGCTGAGCGCTGTCGGATATGAGGTGCAGGAAGCCGTGCTGCTGGGCGACCTCGAGGCAGAACCGGAGGTACCCCTGCGTGCTCTCGAGCCGTGCCTTGTACGTCTCCTTGAGATCCCTCTGCCTCTCGAGCTCCACCGTCAGCTTCGCGACCTTGGCCATGAATACATCACACCGCGCCATGCGCAAAACAAAACATCGAGACAGCTGTTGAACACTGCCGATCGTTTCATCAGGCCGTGGTGCAGGACGCGCCTCGTACCTGCTCGTTGGAGTGGTGGTTCTGATGCGACTGTGAGGGCAGAGAGGAGGAGAAGAAGAGGCGGGCGAGGCGGCCGCGGAGGCCGCGGTGCTGGTGCGCGCCGCTCATCGGCGTAGCTTCCGCGACGGATCGGAGTTCAGAGCTCACACCGCGTGTCATCGGCTGATCCGGTTTGGCGTTCACATGCAACGGCGCCAAGAACAAGCAGGCGGCGCGAGTTGGCGCGTCGCTGGCACGTCGCGGCGGCCGGCCGATCGATCGGCGAACAGACAAGAGCAGCGGCGATTCGTCCAATGCGGGCTTGGGTGACACGTTTGGAGCTTTGTTGGTGGCAGTAGTATGGTTGTTTCTTGTGGCACAGCACCGCAGTTCATCTCACAAAGTCTGGACCGGCTGCCCGATGTGCAGTACGTGCAACTTTTTTTTTCTCGGTGTATACATACGTTGCTGCAACCTGCAACGCAAGGTCGTAATTGCGCAGGGGCCTGGGGCAAGATAACCGACGACGAGACTGGTCGATGGTAAACACTGGGGCGAAATGCTGATTTGGGCTAGGCCGTTAGATTAAACACTTTCCGATTCGAGTCTGCAGAGAATCAAGTTCCCCAGTTTTCTTTTTTCGTCGAGAAATCAAAGGATTAGTTCGCCATTCATCTAAGATAAATCAAGTTCCTTTGTAAAAAAAAAGGTATAAATGACTAGTGCTCGCTGGATGGATGAATGTGTACCTCAGTAGTACTCGCTAGATCGATGAATGTATCATACTAGCACCGAGAGAATTATTTTGTGATACCCTACCACTACGCAAAAAATGGTCATCCAAAAGTCCACGGAAAATTTGAATAAAAATATAGATGAATAAAGCATGCCGATCATCTATGTACAAGCAAAATTTAAGCATAAGTAAAAATGTATACAAAGAGAAACAGAAAGGAGAAATCAACATGTGAATAGTAACTGCACACATGTATTGTTACTACTGGTATCAAAGACTTTCCCAGCGTTCGGTCATTTGGCTTCTTCGCAATTTCTTATCAATTTGCCGAATGTTTTGTAATAATAGTTTGTACATTTATGAGGAACAACAAATTAGCAACCAAGAATAACCAACAATTCCCAACGGAAAAAAAACGCCCACCACTTGATGTACAACCCCTAGGATTACCTTAATTAGGCTAAAAAAATCCTTGTCCATATGAGAAAATTATAAAGAAAAATAACAATTGTCAGCAATACAACAAAATACTCGGGAATGATGAAGGTGTTCTAGTGTGATGCACCTGCAACTGTGCATATGATGATTTCTAGACTCTCCTTTTGTTTCTCTTTGTATAAATTTTGTTCAAACTTAAATTTTCCATGATTTCACTCTCTATAAATAATATTTTTAGTTGGAATTTCTCATATACATTTAGTGGTGCACAATAACTTGCAGTAGCACCCAAATACGCTCTCAGTACCTACAGGATCTGCTCTCAACAGCGGTAGCTCGTGAGTCATGAGCCGCTTCCCCATGCCTAGTACATCACTAGTGAACCATACAATCCCGTGTGACGAGGGAGTAGGGACAGATACCAAAGGAGGTCACATAGCGGGAGACTAGCTAGGCTATAGTTCAATTTGGAAGAAGAAACTTCCCCTTGAAGTCGGAACTGAAATCAATCTATATGAGTGTTGAATTTCTGAATTTACTAATGGGCAAACCCAAATTCCAGCACTTGCTACAAGTGCAACACTAATCGAACTCAAAGTTTTCCACTTTGGGATTAAAAAAACTAAATTTTCATCTAGAAGTTTATTACTACTTTCAGCTCGCTTTGAAGACGATGAAATATTTAGATATTTGCATGCAATCCAAATAAACTTCAAGGTGCCTTCACTTGTTTTTGGCTCGGACGCCCATTGGGCATGTTCTTCATTCCAGGCAGCACGGCTAATCATTAGTTTTAGCGAAGAAAGGTAGAACCTAAGCTGATAATTAGTTTGGCTTTTGCCTTAGAAGTTTTCCTTTAAATCTTACAAGTCAAATTTTAATCGGTGCAGCAGCTCTTTGTTAGGCAATTTGGTTAAGTAGAAATGATGTGGTTTTTAAGAGAACCAGTCCTAATGTTTCTTTGCCAGATGGGGGTGTGGGGGGGGGGGGGGGGCATTGGATCAGAGACTGGGCACAAATGTCTAAAGAGAAAGAAAGCAACATTTTGAAGGCAGGCTGCCACAAGATGGAGGTCACCGTCATGTAGATCTTTAACAAATTTGGATGGAGATTCGGGAAAAGAATTGAGGCCTACGGTCGGCTATCTTAGTTTTTTGATGTCTCCCGTTTGAGTTTTCAGTAAACTTTGAGTATTGCCTTATGACGTTTGGTGGTCTTATGATTACACTTTGTTTTAAACTCATTGCTTGTAGACATTCACTTGTGAGTGTTGACGCCGGTTTTCCCTTAATTTTTTTAAAAAAACTACCTAAATCTGAGTCATATATAGATCCATTCGCCATGACAAATTTAGATAATATATAGTGGCAGTTGGAGTTGGGACTGCAGCCTACATGAGCAAGTTGATGTGCAGCCCATAAGCAGTGCCTAGTTTCAGCAACACGTACTTTACGACTTTTCCTGTATCAATACTTTTGCCGAAACGCTGAATGAGTAAATTTGAAGCTGTCCACTTTAGTCGCGCTGAATCAACGTGTCTACGTGAGGAGTCAATCTGTTGGCCACCAGTTCTTGCAAATTAAGCTGCGAGTTAGACTGATTGGCCGTTGCCATCCGAGAACGCGTCCACTGCTTTCATATAGTCACAATGGTAGCGAACCAACTCCAATTTCAATAAGTTTGGTTGCCCGGGTTACATTCCAATCAGGCCATGCCTGGTCTCGTGCAATTTGTCCGCACAAGGCGAAGACATGATCAGGCAAGGGCCATCTCTGAGCTGTTCAGGGGCCGATGGCCCGCTTCACCGTGTCTCCAATAATTTCTCGCCTTGATTAACTCGGAAGCTCCCTGATAAACTTGGCTCCTTGGGCCATGTTAGAATTGAGAGGTTAAATTTGGGAGTAAGATGTCATTTCGTAATCATTGCGCTACTGTAGCATTTCGTTTGTATTTATGAAAAATTATCCAAAAATTGATTAATTAGGCTCAAAATGTTCGTCTCGCAGAGTACAACAAAACTGTGCTATTAGTTTTTTATTTTATCTACATTTAGTATTTCATACATGTTATGACATTTTGATACGATGGAGAATCTTCTTTTTGTATAGTGTATTTGAGAGTTGCTTTTTGCAACTAAACAAGGTGTACTACACCTCCCCATGACAAGGACGCGCTGTACAGCATCAGGGCCGGACGAGACGACCCATGCCATTTCAGCAGTGCGTCCGTCGTCTCGTCCGCGCGCGGTGACTTGACGGCCCGGCCCGGCAGACGAGACGACGGGCAATGATACAGCGGCCGGCCGGCCGGCCACCACGTACGTGATGGCCGGGCAAATAATTCCCTGCCGCGCCCGCGCCCGAGAGGCCCCCGGCCGGTTGGTGGCGGCGAGGCGAGCGCGAGAGCCGAAGGACACATGCTGACACGCCAGCGGAGCGGATTCCTTCGATTCTTTCCTCCCACCACTCCGCGGCACGCACCACCAACTTATAAAAGCCTTCCCGCGCACGTCTCGCCCTCTTCCCCTCCGATCCTCACCATCCATCGATCGTGTCCACCTTCCTCGCCTCTTGCGACCCACTTCACATCGAGCTCCCCTCCCCCGCCTTATCTGCGCGGCGGGTGTGTGCGAGATTCTTTCTTTCACATATGGCGGATCAGCGGCGCGGCCATTGCCACGGCGGCGCCGGCAAGCACCCGCCCCCGCTCCCGCCGCCGCGCCGGTCGCGCGCTCGCCAGGCGTCGGCGTCCAGCGGGTCATTCTCGGCGTCGCTCCTCGACGCCATCTACCGCTCCCTCGACGAGGGCGACGGCGGCGGCGCGGATGTCGCCGTCGTCGACGCCGCGCGTGGGTGTGTGGATCAGGGGAAGGCGGCGGCGGCCGCCGCGACGGCGCAGTTCTGGTGGGCGAAGGACGCGGCCAGGCCGAGGCACTCTTCTTCGAGCGCGGGCGGGGACAGGCGCCGCCGGGAGGCGGCGGTCGCGCGGCCGCGCCACTCGGGGTACGCGTCTTCCACCACGTCCTCGTCGGACTCCTCGGCCAGCTACTGCAGCTTCTCCTGCTCCTCGGCGTCGACGACCGACACCGAGTCCACGCACCGCCGCCACAGCCCGCCCCCGCCGCGGATGTCAGTCGCCGCGGACGCCGAGGAAGCAACCCCGCCAGCTAATAGCAAAGCGAAGAAGAAGAAGAAGAAGAGCAGGCCGTGTTTCCCCGTAGCGAGAATCCGGCCAAGGGCCTCAGTGCCGTCACCGTCCGGGTCGCCGCAGCCGCCGTCGCCGGCGACGTTCGCGTGCGCCCTCAAGGCCTTCTTCTCGTCGGCGCGCCTCCAAAGGAAGCCCAAGGCTCCGGCAGCGACGCCCCAGCCCCCAGTCTCGCCTCCGCCACCGCGCAAGTCGGTGACGAGCACTACTGTGAAAGCGGCTGACGCGGCGGAACCGTCGACGGAGCCGAGGACGGTGAGGTTCCGCGCGGACGCCGCCGGGGCGTCGGTGGTGCGGCGCAGGGTGGAGGAGCTGGTGCGGAGCCTCGAGGAGCTGGAGGAGGACGAGGAGGGGAGCGACGCCAGCTCCGACCTCTTCGAGCTGGAAAGCCTCCGCGGCGCCGGCGCCGATGAGCTGCCCGTGTACGGCACAACCAGCCTCGTCGCCAACCGCGCTATCGCCCAGGGGGCGCCATGTTAAGATTCATAAAAAACAATGTCAAAAGTCAAAATATTGCCATTGCTCTCTGTTCATTTCTTTCATTTAATAACGTTGCAGCTGCAGTATTTCGTTTCATTAAAATATAAATAATGCTGCAGTTTGGTCTGTACTCTGTCTATATTTGAAGTTTATTTGTACGATCCCTGAAATATGTCTTCCCATGTAAAAAATGAAAATTCCAAAACATCGTGATTAGAAAGAGATTGAGGCAGGATCAAATTCCAAACCAATGGATTGGGCATCATGGTGTAGTTTGTGAAGTGGCCGAACAATGGGTAACAGTAGAATCGGCCCACTAGTTCATATTTTTTTATCCCGTTCTGGATCACAACTACGGCAATGACGCGAATCCGTTTGGTTGACGCCCCACCTCTGTTGTTAGGGAAATCTCAACGCGGTATAAAAAAGGCGGTGGCCTTAGGTGCTAGCATGATGAGACCACTAGGTACACATCGCAACAACCTGCTGCTACCGTTGTTCTTTCCCCCTCCGAGAGTCCCACGTCTCCTCTCAAATTTCTTTCTCTCTCCCCAGCCCCGGGCAACGGTAACCCCTGCAGGTCAAACTGACACACCTCCAGGGCACCCAACTTTTATCCACGTTGGCATTCGAGCCTAGTTGGCCTGACGAGGCCACCAACGGAGCATAGAGCAAGGCTAATAATACAGACAGCAAGTGGGCTGTATGTTGTTGTCACATCACTTATAGTCAACTAACAGCCTATCCATATAATAGGTTGGCTAAGAAACATACTACTTGACCCACCATCCACTCTCACAAGATTTCTAGGAACATGTGTCTCAGCTGGCTGTAAGTTTACAGCCCACTTTCTTCTCTCTCTTCTCCTCTCTCTACTCCATATAGAATTCAGCCTGCTTGCAGCCTGCTATTATACTGGTTTTTCACGTCGTTTTGACGTTAAATGCGGGCCCTCTGGTGTGGCAAGACGTGGCGGCTAAACACTTTCTCTGCTTTAAAATTTGAGTTGATTTACCTTATTTTAGTGAGTTTTAGGTTGATCCAGTGAACTAGAAGGAAGACATTTTTGCATCACCATGTAGCATACTAGCATACGTACCAGCACACCGCAATGCATGCGTAAAATTATCGACAATTTGACATCAACTGTATTCGGCCTCGGCCTAGCTAGATTGCTTGATACCGGAATAAGGGGATTCCACAACGTTGCCACCCAAAGCAATATGAAACATACAAGTGTATAGTACCTGCCATATAGAAAAGTAAACACTACCTGTATGTCAGGAGTTGGGAACTCTCCATCAACTGAACCACTGAAGTGTGGTTAATTTTTTTTCGTGGGGGCAGCACGTTGCTCCAACGTTGTTCCTAGGTCAGTTCTTTTTTTTTTTGCATAGCTCACCAAACAAATATCATTAGCGTGCATGGTCCTGCTTAATGTGTTCATGCTCTCTACCAAAACCGCGGCTAATTGGTTAATTAGCACATCTAATTAGGCGAGGCTCCACCGACCAATAATACTCCATGTCGCCGTCATCTTTCTCGCATTCGTTTCATGTCCTTTTGATCCGCATTGCTAGCCCACATATATTTGGATAGATATGTGTAACTTCTACCTGAAGCATTGCTTTCTTTGCCCTAATCAACAGATCAACGTACGTTCGAAACTAATCATGACGCTCCATGGACCATCTCTGCGCAGTCGGGTTAAAAATAGGACCCGGCATGTATGTGGATGTGGATGTGGATGTGGGAGTTCTTGGATGCGCTTGGGACAGGGCGTGAGTTGTCAGCAAGCGATCCGTTCCATCATGCCATGGCCCCTCGTGCCGGAGCAACAAGCAGCCCTCCGGTTCCATTTGTACTTGCAAATATAGGAGTATATCATTATACAGACTTCGTCCTCAGTGATCAAGTGATGATACAACGTATACCCTTGTATACAGCGTTAGCAGCATTCGGGATATAGAATATTTCCAGCTCGGTTTCGAGGAAGACGGCGAAGAGCAAGTAGCTGGAGCAGCGTGGCCTTAAACAATAGACACTGTTGTGGATAGCCTCATCAGAGATGGAATCTTCGGCCTGTACAGTACGGCATGCCACGAAAATGTACGACACGCCGGGAGGCTGCAGATGCCATCACGGCTGCTGCCCCTGCCCTCGAGATCGGTGCACCGGCCCAGCCGATCTGGTCAGCACGAGCACCGGCATGGGCGGAGCAGCTCATGTCCGCCCGCGGGCGCACAAGGCCTTGGCAACCCAGCTGTGGCGAACGATCCTTTCGAAAAGCTCAGGATCGAGCACGAAGATTCTGCCGTGCATGACCTGCAGGCCAAAAGCGGATCACGGTGCTGTCCGGTTAGCTGAGTTAATACACCGCCCTTTTGTTCGCTTTTCGCTTCGAGGTCGATCGATCATGGCTGCCGCTGCTGCTAGCTTGAATTGGAGCTGCATGGGTTGGGCGCGCGGAGGAAGGATCCGATACGGCGCGAGTACGCGCCACACGTCGAGAGCGGCGACAGGGACGGCTGATCTGTCTGCCGGGGCGCGATCTGGACAGGATGGCCGCGCGCGAGAGGGACAGTGCCGCCCGGAGCAGCGCTGGTTACACCTACCTGCTGAACCATGCTTCGTTGCTGTGCCTGTGAGCCGCCTCGTCCTCGAGCGTGTCGGGAAGACGACAAGCGCGCCAGGTCGGGGACCTTTCCTGGAACACCGCCCCTGATGGCATGCATGACGATGCAGCGGCGCGGCGCAACGATGATCGGGAATGTCGTGTTCTGTGGCGCCGCACGACATGGCATGTAGCCATGTAGTAACAAAAACGAGGCATGATCGCGCGGCCGTGGCGTGTCGCGAACAGCTAGCTCGTGCACCACCGATTCGGGGACGGGAGCTTCTGTTGGATTATTAGGCAATCGACGATCTGATTGATCTCTCAGGTCGAATGGCAGTGCCAACGATCGACCTGCCGATAGTTACCGACACGCCGGGTAATTCAGGGTGGCGCGCGGTGTCAGCATTCGGTGGTAGTAGAAGTAGAGTAGCAACAACGAACTGGGCAAGCAAAGCAGGCCAGCGGTGGAGGCGCGGACCGGCGGGCAGATAGGCTGCAGGGGCGTAATTGCGACGCGGACGCCGGCCCGGCCGGTGCGTTCACGACCGGTGAAGGGCGCGCAGAGCCCTACGAACGGCCATAGACCGCGAGGTCCCCCAGCGGCGGATGGCCGGGCCGCGACACGCATCGGCTGCCCGGTCGGGGCGATCGATCCTCCCCGCTGGTTGCGCCCGGGCCGGGCGGAGCCGGGGATGGACGCGGACGTCGCGGCTGAACAGAGCCAGTCGCCAGCCAGCCAGACGCGGACGGCGCGGCCTGCCTTTCTTTCTCCGTGGCGGGCGACGCGGCCGAACGTTCGTTCGCTGGCTCCGTCGCGGTCGCGGTCGCGGCCGCACGGGCCCGACACCGGAAGCCGTACGCGCGCACCCCGCGCACCTGATTTTTTTCCCGGGTCGGTGGTGTCCTCCTTGTTGGCTGTTGGGTCGCGCGCCGCTTTCACGCGCACATGCGTGCGGTCGCGCGCCGCGGGAGGGAAGGAAAGGGAGAACGTGCCCGCCACGAGCCGCGCCGCGCTTCGGCAGTGAGACACTGGAAACCCCGTGGCCCGTGGCGCCGTGCATGTGCGCCCGCCCGTTGCACGCTCTTTTGCACTGAGTGATGCCGCCTGACGGAGTGGTTCTGCCTTGACGATCCAACAGCCGCGTATCGTTAGCGTCTCGGTGAACCCGCCCGAGACAACACTGGATGACGGGTCAGCAGCCGTGCTCTATGTTCTCTGAGCCCAGCAGGATTTTCTGCTATCCACAAGTATGTCTTTGTTCTGAAATATATACTCCCTCCGTTACAAAATAAATAATACATAGGCGTAAAATTCGTTTCTATTTAATCCTGCATGTATACTACCACATCATTCTTTATAGGACAAATTTTAAATGCTAAAACATCAATTATTTTTAGTCATTAAGTTATTTCACCGTAAGAAAAGATGATTTTCTTGAGCTACGGTTTTAGTTGTTGACTTGTCATTCACTGCCAGAGCAACTCAGAACCTCTTGGCTCGCGCGTACCCACTAACCATCTCACCTACAACACGTGTGATGGGATAGAAGATGCTTTTGTTTTGTAGTAGCATGTGACACTCCTTTTAGCACTGGGTTGTATTTATCAACCGGTGCTAAATGGTCCCCGAGGGCGTCCCAATTTTGGACCCGGTGCTATCTGCACCGAGGCATACGAGGGGTGCAGATGTGACCCCGAGGGTGTCTCAATTTTGGACCCGATGCTATCTGCACCGAGGCATACGAGGGGCGGATGTGAATATTTCTGTAGTGATTGTCCGTGCATTTCGTTCAGTCCGACTCCACCGATGCTGAGGATCATGGCTAGAAAATCACAAAAGCTATGAACCAAGTGGCAGAAAAGATAAAATGAATGTAGATAAACATGACGGTTAATGAACAATTTATCTCCCACATACCTGGTGCCAATATTTTTTTTAAAAAAAAATGGAAAGTAGCCAGCGAATACTTCCAAATCAATCAATAGATAAAAGCTACAGAATTTCAGCTAGGGAATGTAACTTACACCTGTACATTTTAATATACAGTATTGTACGATTCCCAAAATAGCACAACATCGCATCAGCTTACTGTCGATGTAAATTTGCAAAAGGGATGAATTTGTGTGAGAAATTACAATAGCAAAGCAAAATCCACAGAATTGCACTCCAATCACTTTGGCACTGAATCTACTAATTGCATTTCATCTTCTCATGCATTATAGTTTCAATTTGATTCTCTCTGACCATTTGAATATATCAGAATAAACCTGATCGCCACCGATTTCCTCACCGGAGGCCCCAGCTGCAATTCTGATTATGTCCTCCATCAAAGCGAAGTTCCCCATGATATCAACATGGGCACCACTCTGAGTACCCCTGCCTTCCAGGAGAGTTGAGGGCGGAGAATGATTGTATTCTCTCACATAGGTCTTGCTACCAGCAGGATTGAACCGAGTTTTTCCACGCCATCCTTTTGCACACATGTAGCCGGAACTAAGAACTGGGACAGTTTCATCACCGTCAGCTAAGTAAACACCCCCTTTTAAGCAGCTGTTTTCATCCCCACCCTCAGCTGAAGTGTCAATCCGAAAAGGTATATAACACTCTGCTTGTGGGGCTAACTTATAGACATATGCTCTTTCAGTAGGAATGCCTACTCCGTACATTGAAAATATTTCCATATCAGGTGCATTCGGCAACCTGAAAATGAAACAATAAGTTAACACACTAGAATAATGGCCAGTCATGTAAATAGACAGAAGAAAGAAAAGCTAATGTATACAATATAGAATAGGAACGTTGGCAAAGCACACATACTTTGTTTCCAAGGGATTCGACCAATATTTATAATGTTGATACTTCGGGTCATCCAAATTATCAGCAATTCCATATGAAAAATGAACACTTCCACGCTGCATCATCCTTGGAGCAACAAAGTGAAGAAGGTCTATTACAGAACTAGCAGTGTAAGCTTTGTAGTCTGCAACTGCCTTTATTCCACCCCACCCTAATTCGTGATACTCTGTCCAGATATCCCGACAAGACGTATTTGAATGGGCAATATTATTGCCTTTAACAGCATCCTGAAATGATCAAAGCGAAATTCCGTGCCAATGTTAAAATACACCATACATGGCTCCTAGGTCCATCTTCATAAAACTTAACTCCAAATATATATACATATACACCTTAATGCAATGAAGTCACTTTATATACCAACCAACGTAGAGAAACACACAAAAGGCAAATCCAGGTGTGCTTCAATGGTCTCTGAAAAAAGTGTTTTACTACTATCATTAAGCACTAGGTCCTTGGTGGTTAACTACTCCCTCTGTTTTTTTACATGTCAAATTTGCTTTGTCCTAAGTCAAACTTGTTCAACTTTGACCAAGTTTATAGAAAAATATAACATCTGCAATACCAAATATATGAACTAGTTCCATATCTTAATCGAAACATATGAACTAGTTTTATATAAAAATATATATCTGGGCCCAAACCCTCTGCGGTGAAGTCAAAGGTTCAAAACAGCATGACTGGAAGCTTAATCACCAAATCTAAAATAGATAGATATGGAAATCGCCTACTGCAGAAAAAAAAATCTGAAACAGAACAAATAATGCAAAATGTAGCGCAAGAAAATAACAGACCCAGAAAAAAAAAGTATAGACATATCAATATCCTTCGAATACTTACACGAAATTCCACCCGCTCAATCTCTGAAGAAGGAGCTTCTGCTACATCTTTACCAAAAGATACCAATCTTCCATAGTTAATAGGCTCAGGTTGAACTTCAACACTTTCCCCATTAATGTCATTAGAAACCTCAGTATCGTTGCCTTTTGGCTTCTTAGCTTTGCATTCAAGACCATCTTCTGGAGACCAATCCAAACCTCCCCAAATTGTATCACCACCTTTAGGAATCATTGACATTGTTGAATCCCATGTACGGGTCATACGCATTAAATGACGCAAAGTCTGAAGTCCAAGAAAGTCAGAGTCCAGAACATCAGGTGCAATAGCTCTGTATGTAAAGAACAAAAATTAGCTGGGACTAATTTTCTTTCACTAGAGTGTGATTTATTTAAACAAATAAAGATAAGTAAATCAGAATTAAAAAAAGGCACCCAGCAGCTCCAAGCTAATATTTGAAATGAAATCAGAAAAAAAAAATCAAAAATACATACTCAAATGTATTCACAGTGCAACACCTAAACAACCCAAATGCTGAATGATATTTGGATTCAGACATTCAGTTAAGCTAACAAATGGATTATGACTCTGGGATACTGGTCTACATGTGATTGTAAAGCACTAGGATGAATGACACTAAAGGAGAATATTTCATGGCATTTTTCTATTACTCCATTAGTTCAACAAAATGAATTGATCACCTTACCAAACTAAACAGAATAATTATTACATGATTAAAAAATGGAGAACATGCATTTCTTGATTATCATAAGAGAATATCAAGAAATCTACAAGTATAATCAGCTAATATAGAATGATTTTATTTAGTGACCCTTCCAGACCAGATCATGTACTGTTCAATCCCTACAAACCTCATCACATAACACAGATTAACAATTATGGTCAATTTATACCAAAACATGTGATCTTGAATAAATTCCATCACCATGATTATAGGCTAACCTTATGTGCATAATAAATGAGCAGAAATTAGCATGATAGCTTAGCAATATACTATTTGAAAGAATTACAAAAAAAATCACTGGCAACCCCTGGGCGTCAGGGCTATGGATTAAATATGATACAGCAAATCTTCTGAAGAAAAATATAAACATAATTTAGAATAGTCTGAAATAAGCATATAACTGGCATTAACAAAAGTAAAATGTAAACTATAGTCTGATGCATGCTACTCCCTCCGTTTCAAACTATAGGTTGTTTTGGCTTTTCTAGATTCATAGTTTTGGCTATGTATCTAGACATAGCTTATATCTAGATGCCTAACAAAAGTAATGTATCTAGAAAAGCCAAAACGGACTATAATTTGGGACAGAGAGAATAACAGCTAGTATAGGTAAAGATTGAATTAATTAGATGCAATCTTATAAAGAACTGCATTAAGAAACCATATGATCTCAGTAGGCACCACCTACTAAACTTCATCAACCCTGATAACGTTAATAATTACCTACTAGAACAACCAAACTCTGAAGTCGAATTACCTGGCAACGGCAACGTCTTTGGCTTCAGATGAGAAAAGTCCAGCAACAGCCTTGGGAACTCCTAAGAAAGGTCCACCAATATTCACTACAGCTTTAATGTGCTTTTCACACCAGTTTGGACCACCGCCACCTCCCATGGGAGGAGGTGCCTCAACCCACTTCATAAAATGCAGAAAATAGAGGACCCCCATAGAGTGTGGGATCACCACCACTCTATTTCCACCATTTGTTGCTACCATGAGTTCAATGTTACTCTTTATTCTGCTCAAAGTTTGATCACGAACCTGCAGACATTAATCTACGTTAGAAACAGGACACTTCATTCCATACCAGTACCATTTTTCAAAGGGAGGGAACTATAACCAAAGCATCAGAAATAAATAGCCAATATGTGGCGATCTCTGAGTCTCTGACTAATCTACTGGCATAAAGTCATCAAAGAGGGGCACCTCAGTGTTCTGGAACGATAACCTCCAATCATACGCAGCCATGTACATGGTCTTCTCTTCATATCCAATACGAGCTAAATTGGCAATTAACACAGCCCAAACAAAATATCCAGGTACAAAATAGTCTGCTGCAACAAGGCCTGTGACCGGCCTAACCCTTATTCCTGGCTTGTCTAATCCAGTTTCATTGTCCAATGACATATGTTCAACCCAGCATAAAGGTCTGCAAAAGTTACAGGTGAGATAGTAAGACTCTGGAGCCAAAGTAAAAGTGCACAACTCACTGAAATGTTGTATTTTCACTAGCAGAAGGAAAGGCTGAGAACATGCTTGTTGCGTGAGTCCTAATATGCTTTTACTTAGTAGATAAATAACACCACCACAATAGCTACATTGGAGACGTAAAGAGCAACAACTAATGGAACCCAAACAACTTGTATCCTAGCCGAAAGTTTTTTCAAGCAGAACAATTTGAGTAAACATAACTTGAAGTCCCAAAATGATGGCATTCACTCCAAAAAAACCTTAGTAACAGTGACCCCATCAAATTAAGTAAAACACCATGAAGGTTCTTTTATTCATGTCATAGTTACTTGACCATAAGTTTCAGTTGTGAAAATTAAAAGGGGGTCTCTGGTACGGATTCAAACACCTCTGGATGTTTTCAGGGTAAGGCTATAGCACACAACGCTTCACTGTATTTCATCTAGGTACGGTCACTCCTATTGCTAGGGGAACATGTTGTGGATTATAACGTATTATGTGCTAGTATGCATAAAAACACATTTGTTCACCACGGCAAACTTGGCATTCATAAGTAGATGATTCATAAACTTTATGGCATTCATAAATCATAAGTGCTGGAACAAGGTCGCTTGAGTTCAAAATGAACAAAGAAATGGGATTTCACATGACAGAAAGTAAAAAATAATGAACTTACCATCCCTAATATTTGTAACAGTAAAATTATTTGGGTCCACTTAGGCTTACTTCATTTCAGAAGCAAAACTTTTGCCAAGAAAATTAACATCCAGCTGAAATATTAGTGAAATAAATAAATAGTAGTAAAATGCTTAGAAGGAACAACAAGCAGGTGTGTTGTTCTGGATCACTACTCTCATTGGAAAGTAGGCAACATCGATCTTTATGGAAAAGCAATACCTAAATGATAGTATGATACAACTCCTAGAGCCTAGAGGGGACCAAATTCTCTGTCAGACTTTACAATGTATACCCAGCACCATAAAGAAAACCTCCTGCTTTTCATGCAAATTGCACTTTTCTCTAAAAGTTCAGAAACTGCATGATTTACTGAAAAGATTACTTTCTCAAGTTTAAGACACTAAGACAGATCCCATATATCCACCACCGAAAACAAAGTAAAGATGATGCAGAAGCGCAATGCAAGAAGCTCTTCGATTGTGCGAATCTGGTGGTGCTAGTAACAAGAAGCAAAAAGAAAAATTTAACACATACATGTACAATAAAAGAATTATGAGATATAAATTGTAAAGCAAGGACAAACAAATAGTACAAGAACAGTGTTGACGCTTTATAGTATGACAAGACACCAGCTCCATGCAGATCCAAAGCGCACATGGTGCACACCCAAAATTTCACTCCTGATACTAACAAAAAAAACCCGATATATCAAGACAAAAGAAAGCCTTTCTTGCCGCTATATTTCACATCTTGTGAAGAAACAGAGAATTGGGACAAAACAAGCCACCAATGACCAACCTACTCACCAAGCACATTCCAAATTGGAAGTATGAGAAAAAATTGAACCATTGCTCAAGAACCAAAAATAAAACCATGGATCAATCTTTGGTGCCGAGATCACAGTGGAACATTGTGCCATGGAGGCATCACAATATATAACTCCTCACAGCTCTCAGAAGAGCAGAAGTCACCTAAAAGACAGGTCAAATGCACCAGAAACATTGACGTTTTTAACACAAAGGCAGAAAATATCCTAGCAGGGACCTTTATTTTCTAAAACAAACACTAACCAACAAACAAAGTACGTGAAGCTTAAAGCACAAGCGATGTAGGCAGCAAGCATTCAATCGATTGGTTCAACCCACCGAAACCACAAAGATACTTCCTCCTATAACCCAGACGACAACACCAATGCCGATAACAAAAACTAATTCGTGCACAATACAGCAAGTCCAGAAAATAAAAAAAGGAGAAGAAGGAAGCAACCTCTTGTATACGTCGCCGAATGTGCCGCCCCATAGCCGCTTTCGGAAGAGGCCCTCGGCGCAGTGGTGCCCCTCCCAGAGCTCGAGCCCGCCGGTGACGATGCCGGGGACGAATACGACGGGGTGCTTGACGCGGAGCCCCTCCTTCTGCAGCTTGACCCCAGGCGGGTCCGGGAGCGGGCCCGTGATGGCCTCCGTAACGTACTGCGGGAACGACGCCGGCATCGCGTTGTAGAGGAAGAGCAGCAGCCACCAGGCGGAGCACACGCACCCGACCAGCCAGCAGCAGCTGTCGACGCACGACCATTTGGCCTTGGTCCGCTTCGTCGCCTCCTTGGACGCCGGCGCGGAGGAGGACGAGGACGGCTTCTTCCCCTTGTCGTCATCGTCGTCGTGGTCCGACCCGTTGCCATCCGAGGGCGGTGGGGGCTGCTCCCGCTGCGGCTGCTTCCGCCGCCGCAGGAGCGACATGGCGCGCGGCGGCGGTGGTCGGCGGCGGCGGCGGCGGGTCCGAGGGCTACCTGCGCGGGCCCACCCGCATCCCGGTGCACCGCTGCGGCGGCGCCCGGTCGAAAACCCTAGGCGGCGGAGGAAGCGAGGCGGGGATGTCGGGGGGAGTCGTGGTCCGTGGGCTCGTGGCTTGGCGGCTTCGCGAGGTTCGCGCTTGTGAGGTCGCGCGAGAGGAAGAGAAGAGGCGAGAGGGGCGCTCCGCTGGGCACCGCCGCACGCCCACAGGTCCACATCGACCGCTCCCGTGAGCCCGGCTCACGTAGGCTGGGGTAACGCTCGGGGGGGGGGGGGGGGGGGGGGTCGTACTCGGGAAGCATGGAGCGTGCCGCTGATCTGTGGGTCCTGGTGGTAATGGGAAGCGCAGGTGTACGAGAACTCGGTCCATGGAAGGTGGAACGTTGAGGTGGGGCTGCGAGGTTGCTGGCTCGACTGACGGCCGGGATGGATGGGGCCAGACTGGCAGTCAAGGCGGTGATGTGGGACCCACGTCGGTTGCTGCTAGTGCAATAATAGCTATTCGATCAGCGACCTGCTAAAATGTTTTTTTTCTAGAAATCAAGTGTTATTTTTCTTTTCTCTGGGAACAACGTGTTCCTTTTGTACTGGCTAAGCACGACTGAGATTTTTTATCCCAATTTGTTTGCTCCCTCCCGCTTTGGCAATTATACTGCATCTTGCCAAAAAAAAAACTGTGGTACCTTGGAAACAAAGATAGAAAATGCTGCTATGGATGCAAGCCTGCAAAAAAAAAAACATTTACGAGCTTCCTAGCATCGAGGATACAACCAATAGGATTATGGCAAGTATAAAAAAAGGATTATGGCTGTTTCTATCACGCCCTGCGGGCAATTACACTATGCGACGGTTGGTGTTTTCCGCGTGTGGGGACAGTGTCCAATCAGAACACCGTCAAATACTACTTATTTTTCTAACGTAGAAATTTTGCTTTTTTTTTAATTTTTAGAGGTACTCCGTACACATCTAATTAAGCTAACTCACATGTTAATTTAAAAAACATTTAGAGAAGCGCATACAATGAATCAATTTATTAGTTGACGCTGCTTTTCTAACTCTAATATGTGTATATTTATTTACGAAGTATTACTCCCTCCTTTTGCTTTTATAAGGCGCACACGTTTATCAAGATTCAAACTTTACAAACTTTGACCAATAATTTAGAAATAAATTTTAATTTTTAGAATACAAATTTGGTATTGTTATATTTGTAATAAAAAAGTACTTCTAATGATTATAAATTTATAATCATAAATAATATAATATAATATAAGTAAACGAATGGTCAAAGTAAAATTTAGAAGACTGTGCCGAGTCGAGTGGTGCCTTATAAAAGCAAAAGAATGTAGTAGTAATAAAAACGTTATTTCAAATGTAGTTGTGTCTAAAATCCCTTATTAAAATAAAAAATAAATAGCACGGCATCAACATGGGTGTGCCATCAAAAAATCTAATTTGCAGTGGCATCACGCTACCAAAGAAGGTGCAAAAAGTAATAATTATTTCCGTTGCCGGGGTATTGACTATACTAACGTTATGTTGTGCACGTTTTGGATTCAAGAAAGAGGACCGAGAGAATATAGATGTAAGAGAGGAGCTCTGTACCTGCGATGAAGTGAATAACTGCTGAAGTTGCTATGTAATAAAGAAAAACGTCCCACAATTGACACTTCTTGCCCATCGAGGAGCCGTCAACGGCAGCAACAAATTTTCTTCTCCAAATTGTAAGGATGTGTTGTATGCTCATCCATAAGTGGGTAGCAAGTTTTTTGTGCGTTTTTTAAAAAGAAAAATAGCGAACGTTAGGGAGACACAGACATGCCAAAATCCGTTTTAGAATAATATCGAGCATCAACCAAAATTATATGTAATTTGTATTCAAATTTGGAGTAAAGACTGATTCTGTTGCGAGGGGAAGAGACATTTCACCGGCCACTATTATTCATCTCAATTTCATCATTGTGTGGGGAAGCAGGGAACCAAAAGAAATGAACCAGAAACTCGAGGGGGTGGGGTGAGTAGTATAAGTAGGGATAGGTACGTTGCCATAAGGAAGCTCTACACGGGTGTAAATCATAGAACATACCGTGACATAGATTTGTATTATAAGATAATAAAATTTTATAGTACTTTGAATAAATATAAAAAACTATGTTGTATATAAGGTGTTTTCTTTTATCATGGATTCATGTCCCATGCCTTATGGGCGTGATGGTAAAAAATAGAGCTTGGGCCATAGCAATGTCAATGAAAAAAAAAACCATTCAGATAACTATATTATCAAGTAAAAATCGCTAAGTTGTTAGCGTAAAAAAGCTAGCGGGGCCTTGTTTAAGCGGGCCACCTTGCTAGTTTTCTAAAATGACACTTTATTTTAGGATGGATAGAGTAGCTTCTACGCGTGACATGCCACATAGGCAATATATATAGAAGTCATATTTTTAGTGTGTAGTTTTTTCAAAATAAATTATCATCCAATTCTCTTTCTTCTATCCCAATTCTCTCCCATTCTTCTTTCTTTCTTTTGTACACAATTTCTTACAAATAAAATCATTTTTTCTTTTAATTTTTATGTCACGTCAGAATTTTATTTACATGATATGCTATTTAATACTATGGACGTGATCCCAGTGAATTGAGGTCTCCACTAATACGAGCTCGCGCCCCCACCAGAAAATCGTCGGGGTTGCTTTTCTGTTTAGACGGGAAAGTTGTTAGATGTTTACATCTTGAAAAAAAGTCGTTAGATGTCGTATTAGAAAGGCACAGTGTGTCGGCAGTGGGCCTCGTGCCGCATCGTTCGATCCCAGCACTGGCATGATCACAGGCGATGTAAACATTTTCTAATTGGCAAACGCTGACACAACTGTCCGGAATAAATCCCGCTAATGGTGGCGCCGGAGATCGCAGTCGAAGTAGACTGAAAAGATCCGGAGGTCCTCACGTTCTGTTCATGTGCTTCACTGCAAAATCGACGCCCTTTTTTTTTCTTCTTCTTCTTTCTGATGGAAGACGCCCTCAATTTTTTGGGGGAGAGACTGCATTTGGAGATTTGGAATTGCCTCCATCCCACTTCTACTGTTCTCCAACCGGAGTTTAAAGATCCTAGCATCTTTTGCTATATTTGTTGTATTGTCCTACGTTTCCTAGTTTTTGATGGACAGCCGCGCGCGCATGCTCCGCATAGTCATTGGACCATCCAACACCGCTGAAATGGTTCCTTCCAATCCAACCAAATGACCTAAGTCTTGACTCGAACGCCAAGGGGAAGAAAGCGGTAGAAACACGACCATGCCGGCCCATAATAGCCATATACCTTTGCACTACCCACATCTGATCGATTCCCTTATCCCTTGCTCATATCTCCATGTTTGTTTGCGGAAACACATCTCGAATGCTTTGATCTGCCCATACGGGTCAAAGGTCACGTCAGAAGAGAGAAGGGACTGAAACACATGGTACACGTAGAAGAGGCCATTTTTTTGATCAATCTCGATCTGACGGTGAGGCTTGAGGCGTGCCATACTGCCATGCCACCACGGTCGTATGACTCGTATCGTTGCCCATGTCCTGTCCGGTCCAGTCCAGACCATGGTCGTCGTCCCTGTAATGTAAGCCCAGAAAAAAAAGAATCAGCCAGGGCGACAGCGCGCCGCGCGGAAAGGGCCAGCACGATGGGCCGGACGGAGAACCTCCGCTGGTCCGCCGGCCTGCTTATCCATCACCACGGTTCTGTGCCTGTTCCGCAGGCGCAAATCATCAACAACGTCCTTCCTAATCATGATGATGCACACCGAGACGCAGACAAAGTAGCCTTAACTAAAGACGAAAAGGATTAGCGGAGCAGTTGCGGCATTTTAGCAGCTCCACGACCACGACGGGAAAAGGGGGCGCATTAGTTGGTTGGGAGACAGCACGAGCCCCACCACCCCGCCCCGGCTCCGGCTCCGGCTCCGGCTCCGGCGATGCCATTGCCACCACCACTGACCGCCCGCCCACCGCATCGCCCCGGCCGGCCCTCGCGCATGTGCCGTCGACCACTCATGCGCGGCCGGTGTACGGTACGGCTCCCACACCACGGCGCGCTTTTGCCCTTTCCCGACGAGGGACGGCAGGGATCAGGGCGGCGTGCCATGCGAGCGCCGGCTGGCTCGTGGCGACGCGAGTGCTACGCGCCGAGGACCGAGGGGCGAGGGGGGATGCCGATTCCAATGCCATGATGAGTTGTGCGAATGATTCTCATTCATGGCCCCGCCGTTGGATGGATGACGAGTGAGCTGGCGATCGCGACGTCACCCATTCGGTTCGGTTCGGTTCGGCGCGGCGGCCACAGGGAACGAGACATTTGGAAACGGCCTGGGACAGCGCCGCCGCCGCTATGGGCCGGGACGGCCAGGTTCCTGGCCAGCTGGTCTGATCCGTTCGACGGCGAGGTCTTGTCTTCGGACGACAAGACTACTTTTGCGACAAGGTGACCGACTGACCGTTCGTTCATCCGGACGTCCAGTTGTGTCATCGTGTGTCTGTGATTGTGACACGGAAAGTTTCCGAAACGAGCTTCTCACCAATTGCAGTATGTAAAAAGAAAATTTCCTTCACATTAAAATATCGACATACATGACCTACTAAATATAGATAAAATTAAAAATTAATTATACAATTTTGTTGTATTTTACGAGACAAATATTTTAAACCTAATTAATTAATATTTGAACATTTTTTTATAAATACAAACAAAATGCTTTATTACAATGTGTAAGCTTCAGGTCAAAGTTCGGGACTAAAATTAGAACTAAACAGACCTGAGCAGTATTTGCGAGGGCTCGTCGTTGAATCTTGACGCCGGTCATTCGAACAGTCCAATCACGGCGGATTTGAACTTTCCCATCCTCCCTACCCCACGGTGGGTGGCAGGAGCAGTGAGGGACCGCAGGAGCACCTGCGCGCTGCACGAGTGAAAAAGGGGCCTTCCGTCCCGACTGACAGGAGCAGCCCACACGGGGCCCGCGCGGCAGAGGTGTCAGTGATCATTCAAGGCGCAGCAGGCCAGGCCAAGGCGGCAGCCGCTGGCGCCGCCAATAAATAAACCCGCACTCGCCCCTCGCGCCTCCTGCCATTAACGCCAGATCCTAGCCCGCCATCAATGCCGTTAGCCCGAGCTCGAGATCAGAGGTGAGGAGGCGGCCTCGTCCTCGTGTGCGCGCGAAGCCTGCCCACCGTGACACGCGCCCGTCGCCGCTGTGTATAAAGCGCACCGCCGCCCCTCGGGCTCAGGCTCAGTTTCTGTTGAGTCTGCTGCTGCTGCGGTCACTGGCGCCGCGCGTCCGTGAGCTGACTTGACTGACCTCGGCGGCGCGCAGGCGTAGGGGCACACGCACCGACGACGCGCCCGGCGGGGAGGGATGCTCACGTGCATCGCGTGCTCCAAGCAGCAGTTCGCCGCCGGCGGGCCGCCGCTCCACGAGCCGCCGGAGGACGAGGACGTCGCTGATGCCGGCGGCGGCGCGGCGACGCCCAGCACGCGCCATGCCATCAAGGCGCTAACCGCCCAGGTGGGTTCTCTCGCCCGCCTTCTCGGCAGAGTGTCTGTCGTTGCGGGTGGACGCCTTCGAATCTCGATTTCGTTTTCTCGTTTTGCTGTCGTTCTGGTCTCAAGTTAGCCCCCTTCAAATGTACGTTGCTGATGAACTTGGAACATGGGAACCGGCACAAAGTTATCGAATTGTGGCCTTCACTCAAGGGCTTGGGATTTGTCGCTCGCTGCAAATTTCTACCCAAGTTTTGAAGCTTTCAGTACTTCGTGCCTCGTCTCGAGGCAGAGTCAGATCGGATGGGATTCGGGAACTGACAGGTCCTTTACTCGGGGTTCAGATCAAGGACATGGCGCTGAAGGCGTCGGGCGCGTACCGGCACTGCAAGCCCTGCGCGGGCTCCTCGGCGTCGGCCTCGCGTCGCCACCACCCGTACCACCACCGCGGCGGCAGCGGCTTCGGGGGCTCCGACGCCGGCTCGGCCTCCGACCGCTTCCACTACGCGTACCGTCGCGCCGGGAGCTCGGCGGCCTCGACTCCGCGGTTGCGCAGCGGAGGCGCCGCCCTGTCAAGCGGGGACGCCACGCCGTCCATGAGCGTGCGCACGGATTTCCCCGCCGGCGACGAGGACGACGACGACGAGATGGCGTCAGAAAGCGGTGGCAAGGAGGATGACGCCAAGGAGTGGGTGGCGCAGGTGGAGCCTGGCGTGCTCATCACCTTCGTCTCGCTGGCGCAAGGTGGCAACGACCTCAAACGCATTCGATTCAGGTGCGCTCCTTCACCTACTTGGGATGAATGTTCATTTCTAGTTTACAAGTCGATTACTTGATCACAAGAGATTCCATCTGCTTTGTCCATTTTAGCAAACTTGGTTCAAATTTTTGTGTCACCCTACATGGGAATAGAGCAGTGTTGGTGGTAAATCTGGTAAAACATTTCCATATAGATGAGACAAGCTGTCATTTTTGGAGCTTCTGAACTAGCTGCTCGCCTGTTCCTAAAGGTGTCATTCACTGAGAGTGGCAAAACTGCGAAGCCCACATGATTGTAGACCCATGTTTGCAATTTTCTCTCCTAAAGGTGCGAACTGAGAAGTTGACCTGTGGTGGACGGTGCAAATCAAACTTCAGACAGTAATTTACTTCATTTGCTGGTTAGACTCAGTAGAATCACTACAGTTCCTTGATTACTGTACAATAGGATTGTTTCTTTGTTAGCCTCCACATCTGAGATTTTCCAAATGATCGCTCACATTTTAGTTTAAATGGTTGACTTCCCCAACTCCGTTTTAGCATTCTATTTCTTCTGTTTTTTATAGTGCATGTGCCTCAAAAGCTTTTGAGCAACCATCCAAATTCCAATCAAACCTATAGACAAGGGGTGGAAACTTGAAACTTCTATCCAGACAATATTATACCCTCCTTTGCTGAGTGGAATCCAGATTGGATTTGAGGATGGATGTAAAGCATGCCATGCCCCTGGAATAGCAACGAACAGGTTCTACTCCTTAAAATAAGTACAAGGATGTATACTATACCACTCACTCCTATGCAGCCCCATTAGTTTAACCCATAAGCACTTATGCTAATCTGTGTGCACCCTGTGGCTTCTTACACTGTTTTTGCCGTTGCACATTTGCCCTGTAGTAAATCCCTAATATAATCAGGAAATTTACTCTTTAGTATGCAAGAGGGACAACCTGGTGCATTGTTAAAGACAATCACATTACTCCACTCATTGTCAACTCTATGACAGAGAGCTCCATTTAACTCCACACGTGCTGCAGCCAGGCCCAAGTCCATACATGTCGGCAAGCATGTTATAGGGTCAGTAGATTTAGAACTTGAAGCTCATATTGAAGATCTTAACAGATCATGTCAGCTGCCCACCGTGGAAAAGAGTTTTTAATTTACTACTGCTTCTAGTACACTGCAGGGACAAGTCCTGCTTGTGCATTTGTGATGCTCTAGCCTGTCCATATCATGTATATTTGTTTTACTGAAGGTGCTTGCTGCTTCTGGTCTAGTAGTAAGAGTTAGTAACACTATCAAACAATGGAGGCATGATGGCCCCACAGCCAATATTTCTTCTGTATGGTTAATCAAGAAGCTAAATGGGAAGAGAGATGGACAGACAAGTGTTAAGTGCTGCTACCCTCTCTCTTCCTTTTGGCCTTTTGTTAAAGAGAGATTGTTGGTGTTGGTTTTGTGGTTTTGACATGTAATTTGGGTTCCTCCACAACAGATTACTAGGTGACTAGGCGGGCCATCCAACCTGGATGCTGTTTGGCAGCGTTTTCCCTAGTATGTGGACGGACATCCTATTCCAAGAAATGGTGCCACCATTGTTAGCAGATCTTGCAAATGAGAAATCACTATTGCAAACTTAGTCTGGATACTGCAAAAGAAAGTCGGCATTAAGAATATGCTCACTGTAAATTTGTAGTGTTCAGATTGAGTTTATAATGGTTGTTTTATCAGATTTGTCTGCGAGAGTGGTAACATTTTTTTAGCAAGATTCTTGGGAGGAGTTCCTCATGGCCAGCTATGCTCATTGGTCCCCACTAGGATTTTAGTTATATAATATTATTTTACAACTTGAATACAAGCTGGATCTTAAGATGAGTGCAGGTGTCTTGTTTTTAGTATATTGGTTCTAGATCTGAAATGCCACGCATGGGGGACATCGGATGTGGAAGCCCGTGGATCACTGGTTAGGATTGGTAACGTTGGTTTGACAGCCAATGTTGTCATGGGATGCACTCTACCGAAGCTGCCTATTCCCAGTTGATCACTTGATTGTAGGGTTCTGTTGCAACTCTAAAACTCAAGGCATGGGGACCACAGTAATTTGCATTGCATATCTGAATTGCATCATCTCCTATTGGCCCTTTAGCGTGATAGATATACATTACTATCAGATAACATTTCATAGTCATAGATTGTCCTCCAACTAATAGGGAGATTTTAACCATCTAATTTCCATTCTAAATGATTTGGGAACTGTGTTTTGCTGCTCACCAATTCTGCATTTAACATTGATAGGAGAAGTTGATTGATTGTTCGATATATTGAACCTAGGGTTCTGCAGTACTTTATCTTGGTATGTCGGTTTGACTCAAATGTAGATCAGCAACTGACAACTGTTTTTGAGGCATGCATAGGAGACCATCAGTTTCTGATATGGATGTGCACGCTTGCTTATTTGTTTCTGTGGAAGTTCTTTGAAGATGTATGTAACCATATCATATTTGTTCCTTTGCACGTGATGGTGTTTGATAGCCGTGAGATGTTCAACAAATGGCAAGCACAGAGGTGGTGGGCTGAAAACTATGACAAAGTTATGGAACTTTACAATGTCCAGAGGTTTAATCAAACTGTACCGCTCCCCACTACTCCAAAATCTGAAGATGAGGTGAGGATGCCACTCAATTTGTCCTTTCTATCTCGATAACCACAGATAATTTTTTGTGTTATTGCTGATACATTATTCCATGGCATTTGTTTCTTTCTATAGAGCTCCAAGGAAGACAGCCCAGTAACCACGCCACTGGACAAGGAGCGATTGCCTCGCACCTTCAACAGACCAATGTCAGGTGGTGGAGTTACGTGCTACTCTTCTTCGGATTCTCTTGAGCATCACTCAAACCGCTACTGTAATGGCAACCACCACCATGATGGGCACCAATTCTGTGATTCCATGGGGTTGGCATCAACACCTAAGTTGTCTAGTATCAGTGGAGCCAAGACAGAAACCTCATCTATGGATGCATCAATGAGGACAAGCTCTTCTCCTGAAGAGGTTGACAGGTCTGGTGAGCTCTCGGTTTCCATCAGCAATGTCAGCGACCAGGAGAGGGAGTGGGTCGAGGAAGACGAGCCAGGTGTATATATCACCATCCGGGCTTTGCCTGGTAGCATCAGGGAACTTCGCCGCGTTCGGTTCAGGTTTGTGTTCTGTTCTGCTTCAGTGCTCTCCCATTAGCTTTCTCTAAACCTGCAATGTCGTACTGTAGTAACTTCTGGTCAGCAAATTGATGAGGTAGTACTAACTAGGCTGGGGAAAAGAAGGCACACATAAGCCTTCACTGAAATACAATTCTACTGCTAGTCTCTCCGCAACTGATACATGATCACTTACATGATCCTTTTGTTGCAGCCGGGAGAAGTTCAGCGAGATGCATGCCAGACTATGGTGGGAAGAGAACCGAGCCAGGATACACGAACAGTACCTCTGAGAAGCCCCATCGACTGCTCCCTTCAGTTGAGCTGACGATGGTCCATGCTTGTACATCTGGCACTAACATTTCTCCCTGTGTTTCGAGCTTCGTTTGATGTTTGTACTAACCTAGATCCGGTTTCACGGCAAGTTTTGTATTTTCGTTCAATTTTTACGTTTTGATCACCAGTTTGGACAGGATGTCTGTTCTAGCAACTCCATTCAGGTCAAAAGGGTGTTTTATAAAAATAGGTGGCAAAAAAAAAGTATGCTTTCACTTTCCCGGTTACCAAAAGTGTCTTTCCATTATCGTGGGTGCTTCATGGATCTTCAATTACACATTTATGCTACTAACATGTTATGTTCCATCTGTAGTAGATAGATATGGCGTTATTGTTGGTTTGCTTGTGTGCACCATTTTGTTGCTGGCCTGCTGCCATCGTCTTGTTGTACTTAAGCTCTTCCAGACAGCATAATTATGAAACACAAATTGGTACTGAGTGGCTTGAAAACCGGATGTAAATTGTAATGGGCATGCCCCAACTCAAAACCACTTTAGTGACGGCTTGACCGTGACGAGTGAACGCAAGCAAGTTGGCATTCGGTGGCTTGAAAAGGTTGAAGGAAGTTGTAGTTGTTGCCCTCTCCTGACTCTTTATTTTCAAGCCTCCTTTGCACAGGAAGCGAACAAGCACAGCGAAAGAAGCTGCTGGCCGTTGGACCGCCAATCAAAGGTCCATATTAAAGCACTGATGAAAAATCAGCCTTGGTTTCTACCAGACTGTCGACTGATGCCGCAGATATTGTGGTTCCTTGTTTACCGACCTCCCCATGTATACGTCAAATAAAAACTGCAACAAATCCAAGGACACATGTCAATGTGACGTATGCAGCACTACCTTGCGGACTTGTGGTAGACTGGTAGTGAGTTGTCACCATCCAGTATTACCCAAATGGCTATAACATACTACTATACCATTGAGCGCCCTACATGCTAATTACTGGAATTTCCTGTCCTAATCAACCTAATCAAGAGAATCGCTTTAGGACTTGGGTAGGCTAATCCTCATAAGTGCTAAGACAGGTAAAGTCGCTCTGTGATTACTCGGCATAATTTCTTATCCACTGCAGTCACTGTCATTTACCAAAGAACCAGAAGTTTTGGGCATTACTCGGTATGAGAATTCCACCCAGTTCAAGTTTAAGAACTATGCCCTTCTCTTTGTTTCTAACAATTTTGCATAGCTCAGTAAGGCTAGAATTTGGGAACAAATTGGAGTCAAACTATTTCTTCCTAGGATGATGACATGATGCAAACCTCTGACATTTGAAAGATGAGGCACAAAGGTTCAGCATAGTTTTCTCGGCACTAGTGATATACGTATAACATGAAAATATTCTGTTTCCTGAAATTTCATGACATTCAGCAGCAGCTAGGTAATGCATCCATTTCGCACTGAAACTCGTGTACCGACGTTATCAAGCATGAAGTGGATTCGCTTGCAATATAAACCATAAACCCAGAAGTCGGCCACAATGATTTACGTTGAAAGAAGGGTATTAAAGTCAAGAGGGTGTCTTATACGCTTAACCAAAACACAAAAGGGTAGTATTAGACAGTAACTGGCGCTTTTAGCAACAGAAACTGAACAATAGGAATGAAGACCACCAAACTTTAACCGATCCAGCCTAAGAGAATGATAGAATAAACAATGGATAAAAAGAGAATCATTATCAAAGACAATAGTTTAGACAATTATTGGTGCGATAGAGTTGCAAGTAATTCTCAATCAAACTAAAGGCATTTGCATAGTGCAGTTAGTTGAAACATCATCAACATTCAACAATCTTTGCTTATTCGAAGAAAATACTCTCAAGCCAGCTAGCTAACTTTTCCACCTTCTCCAGGATAATAAACTCAAAAAAAGCTGAACAAGAAAACTGACAAAAAGGGTGTTTCCGAACAGTATTCAAACCACTCTAATTGCGCGGTTCTGTGCATAATACCTGCATAACAATAGATACCACTTGCATTCTTGCAAGCTGCAAAAGTATCAGTAGGCTAGCGGACACAAGACTTGTCCATCATTCATATTCAAATCTGGTTGATGCAGGGGCGGACCCAAGTTCAAGCTAGTGATATTTTTAAGCTAAGCTAATTATTATCTCTTCACCATTATATGCTTTAAAAAACCTGCTAATCCTTAAGACATGCCCCACCTCAAGTTTTGGCCAAGGTCCGCCCCTGGGTTGATGATCAGAACGGAGATGAAAGAATTGACATGAAGCCCTTCTGATGTTTGGTGGCTGTGAATGGAAACACGGATCTGTTTGCGACGTCTCAGTTTGAAGCATGACAATAATATATTATGTAAACAGCCAAAGCACAAACTGTTACGCTAGAATCATAAGGACAAACACAAATTTTGCTGCACGCATGTTCAATTGCATCTATTAATACTTGTTCACTACCAAGTGCTATCTTCCCAATGAATTACAGACATACTAAAAAAATGTCCCATTAAGATGGAACACAGATACCATTGTTAGTGGCCAGACCACAGAGATATAAAGGCACTTGCCAACAACTATATTAAAAACAGACGAAAGGTTCAGCACATACAAAGCTTTTGAGTCAATCAGATCAAGACATATCCACCAATTTGCTGAATGGTGTCAGAAAATGCAACAGAAAAACATAACCAGGGCACAATAATGTATAAGCAACATGAAATGCATTGATTTGGAAACTTGATTAGAGGAACAAACCAAGATTATCTACAAGCATTTGATCACCATTTTTTTCAACACATAACATATCAAGTGTTGGAAATGAACTAAAGGAACAAAGCAAAAGCACCTGATTACTGCTGTCTATACTTGTCATCAAATGTCACGCAAGGCCTCTCTCCTGGCCCTTGTCTGAGAGCCGCTTGAGGAACTCATAGGTGGTGATCATGGTTGTGGCGGACAATGACATGGATGCCCACCTCGGGCCAAGCCCCCTGTAACAAGCAGCCCATCCGCCTTCCTTGATCAGCCTCCGCACCGTCCTCCCAACGGTAATCGGCTCGCCGTCCCCGTCCATAACCTGCATCCTGGTCTTGATGGTGTCCAGTGGCATGGTCACAAGCGCTGATGCACCGCCAGCCATTGCAGCACTCACTCCCTGCACTACCATAACAGTCTTGCAACCTGGCTGCAGCGAAGAATCCCCATCGCCAAGATCAATTTCTTGAACGCCAACACCATACTCGCACAAATAGCAGCCAATCCCACTCCAAATTATCTTCTGTGACAGTGAGTAAGTTGCCCACCACACGGCATTGGAGGGGGCATATGTTAGGATGGACATGCCAAAGCCACGGTACAGGCCGCGCAGGCCATCGGAACCTACAATCTTGCGGAAGGCATCGATGCCACCACGGTAACGGGAGGAAGGGCAAGGATTGCCCTGAACCATGAGGCGCTGGCTGATCACGTCGACGGGTGTCCACACGATCTGCGCAGCAACGGCGGCGGCGAGGCCCGCGGCAGCACCGGCTGCCGCCGACGCAGCGGGCTCTGGTGCGCCGAGGCTGAGCGCAACGGGACCTACGGCGGAGCGCGTGGCCTCGAGCGCACCCATGTAGAGCGCGCGCGCAGGGACGGTGCCGGCGAGGGAGGTGGCGAAGCCGCGGTAGAAGGCGAGGGGCCCCTCCCGGCGCAGGATCGCCGCAGCCGCGGCGATGGCAGAGGGAGGGAGCGCTGCCGCCCCAGCTGCGGCCACTGGGGCGACCTGGAGGCGCGTCTTGAGGACGACGGCGGGGTAGAGCGCCGCCGAGACGGCGGAGAAGAGCCCGGCGCCCAGGACGAAGAAGCGCGCCTTGTCGAGCCGCTCCCAGCAGATGTCCTCCGGGAGCTGCAGTCCCTGGGAGCCCTCATCCTTCTCCGCCGCCGCGTGCGGCGGCGGAGGCGAGTCCCGGCGATCTATGGCCTCTCCTCCATGCCGGCGCGGCGGAGAGAGCAGAACGTGCTGAAGAAGCTTTGTCCCACGAGTGTCACACAACGTTTGCGTCCCAGAACAGTGCAGACATGGCGGTGGCGGCGGCGGCGGCGGCGGCGGCTAGGGTTTTGGGTTGGGGAGATGCGCGTGACAATAAAAGCCAGAAGCGAGGAAGCGAAGCAAAGCAAAGCAAAGCAAAACAAATGCAAAACAGAGCAAAGCGGTGGGCGTGGGAAGAAGGAAGCGAAGGGTGTGGAACAGCGTCCGACGTGGCACGCCGCGATTATCCTAATTTCACTTGGGCCCTAATTCAAGATGTTAATATACACCTAGCCCAATGTTCTGAGGCCCAAAACGGGAATTGGTCCATAAGTACCCAACCACACACATCGCAAAGAAAAAGAAGAAGAAGAGGAGGAAGAAGATAGCCCATATAAGCCTAAAAAATTCGAGCAAACGCCAAGAGCCCATGTAAATTCGAGGATCTTAAATTCCACGCACGTAATTGGATTCATTGACCATGCCTGTTGTTCCAGGACCTTTGCTTTTCCTTAAAATTTCAAATTCAATTTTCTATTATAAGCCATAGATTATTTTGAACCTTTGTGTTGATTAAAATTGATCAACAAAAATTTATCCAATATAAATACCTTTCCTATTTTTTCTAAAACTTATAATTTTTTCATGCAGCTAGAATATTTTTAGTGTTTAAATAACTATATAGCTTGAGAATACAAGACTGATGTAGACACTTATTGAGAATAGACTTAGTCACGATGTCCGAACTAATGGCTAGATGAAGCGTGAAGCACGCAGGCATATCAACTGATTTACTGATCACACTCTCATACACGAACCTATCGAATGAACACTTTCTCGCACGCAAAGTGAGTTTCAGTTTCAATGTGCGTCGTCTCGTAGCAGTTGTCTAAACAAAACAAAAGGCAAGTACCAGTGGCCACGGTCTAAACCCGTGGGTCTTAGAAAATAAGTGATCTAGATCGGAGATGAGCGAGGGAAGCTGCAAGACAACCGTTACTTGCTAATTATTCGCAACATTGCATCAACCGAGCGGCGATTGGTCTGTTGGTTCAAAATGGATCCGCATCAAGTCATCATCCACGGGCTAGCCATACTGTTTGGTGGGCTGCGGCATTTTTTTTATCACGAAACTTTGAAGAATGAAGGCTTGTTAGCTTCAAGAACTCTGCTTTTCATTGACACCAAATTGAAGTCTGCATATTTGTACCCTCTCAGACCAAAACCAGCCTAACAGCTTTCTTGAAAAAAAAACACCCTCTGTTTCCATTGCCATGGACGCCAGCAGCGGCAGCATGCACTTCGTGATGGTGCCATGGCTGGCCTTCGGCCACATCCTCCCCTTCACGGAGCTCGCGAGGCGAATAGCTCTGCAAGGCCACCGGGTGACCCTCCTCTCCACGCCAAAAAACACCCGCCGGCTCATCCGCATCCCTCCAGACCTAGAGGGCCTCGTCCGTGTCGTGGACGTGCCCCTGCCGCGCGTCGGGCGCTTGCCGGAGTTCGCCGAGGCGACCATCGACCTCCCCTCCGACGACCTGCGGCCGTGCCTTCGCCGAGCATTCGACGCCGCGTTCTCCGCCAAGCTGTCGGACATCCTGCAGGGCCCGGAGCCCAAACTTGACTGGGTCCTCATCGACTACGCCGCGTACTGGGCGCCCGCGGCCGCGGCGAGGCACGGCGTGCCGTGCGCGTTCCTGAGCATGTTCGGCGCCGCGGCGCTCGGCTTCTTCGGGCCCCCGGAGGCGCTCATGGGCATCGGGAAGCACGCCAAGACGAAGCTGGAGCACCTCACCGCCGTCCCCGGCTACGTGCCGTTCCCGACCACCGTCGCGTTCCGCGCCCACGAGGTGCGCGCGATGCTCAAGCCGGGCATGATCCCGGACGACTCCGAGGTGTCGGAGGGCTACCGGATCGCCAAGTCCGTCGAGGGGAGCCAGCTCGTGGGCGTCCGGAGCAGCAGGGACTTCGAGCCAGAGTGGCTGCGGCTGCTCAGCGAGTTCTATCGGAAGCCGGTGATCCCGCTCGGGCTGTTCCCTCCGCCGCCAACACAGGACGTCGCCGGCCACGAGGCGGCGTTGGAGTGGCTGGACAGGCAGCCGCCGCGCTCCGTCGTGTACGTGGCCTTCGGCAGCGAGGTGAAGCTGACAGGCGCACAGCTGCAGGCGATAGCGCTCGGCCTGGAGGCTTCCGGCATGCCGTTCCTCTGGGCGTACAGGGCGCCGCCGGCCGACGCCGAAACCGGAGGCGGCGCCGGCGGGTTGCCGGAAGGCTTCGAGGAGCGGGTCAGCGGGCAGGGACTCGTTTGCTGCGGCTGGGTGCCTCAGGTCAGGTTCTTGGCTCACGGATCCGTCGGGGGCTTCTTGACGCACGCCGGCTTGAACTCTATCACGGAGGGCCTCGCGCGCGGCGTCAGGCTGCTGCTGCTGCCGCTTCTGTTCGACCAGGGGCTCAATGCCCGGCATCTGGTGGAGAAGAAGGTCGCCGTCGAGGTGGCGCGCGACGAGGAGGACGGCTCGTTCACGGCTGAAGACGTTGCAGCTGCTCTGAGGAGGGTCATGGTGGAGGACCAAGGCGAGGAGCTCGGGGCGAAGGTCCAGGAGCTCGCCGGAGTGCTCGGAAGTGACGAGGTCAACGATCAGTGCGTGCGAGATTTCCTCCGGTGCCTGTCGGAATACGGCAGGCGGCAAACGTCTGGAGAAACCACGTACTGCACATGACACGACCACCCTTGGGTTCCTTTGCTTCTGAAATCTAAATCCATTTCCTGTCTGGAGAGAAACTCAACATCCAGGAAGGTGCCCGGCGGCCGTGGGCCCTTGGCGGCGGCAGTAAACTATACCACACTGACCTTCTTTCCCAGAGGCACCATCGCCACGGTTAATAAAGGTCTTATTTCAGCAGCTTACTGTCTTTAGTCTTTTATATTCTTCAGTCTCGTCATTAAAAATTAACCTCTCACAGTCATTAGTCTTCTCTCTCTTTTTTTATTTGTTTGCTCTCTTTTTTCACTTTGTTGGATGCTAAGGTCATAGTTATTTTCATGTTAGTTGGTGGCTTTAGCCTTAGTTGTTTTTCCTTGTTAGTTGTTTATTGACTTTGTTGGATGCTAAGGTCATAGTTATTTTCATGTTAGTTGGTGGCTTTGGCCTTAGTTGTTTTTCCTTGTTAGTTGTTTATTGTACTTGTTTCTCCCTCTTCTAATAAAATTTCACGATAAAGCTCTTGTCGTCTTTTCAAAAAAAGTTTCATCATAAAAAAGCTTGACGTTCTTGGTGACTATCGTCTGCGTCACGTGCCTCTGCACAAAGTACCTCGATGGAACTTCTGAAAACAAGAGCTACTCTTCAGAAACCGGTACGTAATTTCTACTTAGGTGCAGTTATACAACATCGCTAGTTCGCTACTGTCACACCCGGTTTTATAAAACAAACCAAGTGTACACCGTATGTGTGCCAGGATCAAGTTTCACACATACAGTAAACTAGAAAGTGAGTAAAAGATACAGTATCACATAAAATAAATATAAATGACTTACGAGTGTCACACCCGGCCCAGTTTGTATGGCCCGGTAGTGGCCCATTAGTGCGGGATGCACATGTTTAGTGCCACATTGCTAGTTGAGCAAGGGTGGAGGCAACTTATAAGCCTTTGTCTTCCAGCCATAGCACCTTCGGGTTAACCCTTTTACACGAAGCGAGGACGAAAGTGTAAGCAGGGTGCTATGTGTACGCGTGCACGCCCCTCGGAAGGGCTGTGCGGTGCGGCTTTGGAGGGCGGGGTGTTACAGGTGGTATCAGAGCCGACCCTCGCGGTTGCGCGTACGGGCGCAGTGTGCGGGCATAGGGCGCATGGCGCGTATGGCCCGGGTAGGGCATACGGCATGGACTATGGCGCCGGCACTGGACGTACGGTCGTGCGCCGACGAGGACGTCGGGTTCTTTGAGGGGGGGTGTATGTCACACCCGGCCCAGTTTGTATGGCCCGGTAGTGGCCCATTAGTGCGGGATGCACATGTTTAGTGCCACATTGCTAGTTGAGCAAGGGTGGAGGCAACTTATAAGCCTTTGTCTTCCAGCCATAGCACCTTCGGGTTAACCCTTTTACACGAAGCGAGGACGAAAGTGTAAGCAGGGTGCTATGTGTACGCGTGCACGCCCCTCGGAAGGGCTGTGCGGTGCGGCTTTGGAGGGCGGGGTGTTACAACGAGTCTATCAGAGTTATAGAGCAAATCCTGGAAACGAAGGCTCCAAACTTCACAGGCAATCGACTGGGGGTTGCGTACGCCTAGAACTCAACACCATCTTCATCAGCTTCATACACCTTCTTCTGAGCAGCATTTAGCAAGGTTGAGTACACTTATGGTTGGTACTCAGCAAGGCCACAAGAAATAACCAGAATGTAAATTAATTATCAACTTTAAGTGAATTAATCATGCGAGGGTCCAGGCCACTCTTAACCGTGAGTACGGCTGATATATCAGTTTTACACTCTGCAGAGGTTGTACACTTTCACCATAAGCCGCGTAAAAGTTCAAAAGAACTTTAAACCCAACCATGCTGTGCGGATCAGGCACGCATCACACTACCGAGGTGTGACTGCATAGGGACGCTACGAGGCCTTTACAAAGATTCCCTAATAAGTGCAGTCCGCTAAGGTTTCAAAATCCAAGCAAAGCATAACCCTCCCTAATGAGGTCTGTCTCTTAGATAAGCCTACAGTTCAAGAGGACCAGGTTATACCTCATCGAAGTCTCCCCCACTTGCCCTTTCGGTAAGACATGCACAAACTAGAGTCTCTAATTATTCAGCCAAGGCCAGAGCCCATTGGCACTCATGGTTGTACTGTTTTCCTGAGTGGTCACTCCATGTTCCAATTAAATCATCATGATAATGTAATTAAAGCATAGGTAGAAAGATGGTTAGGGACACTTGCCTTTATGCAACATAAATACCACTGCTGAAAGTCTTCAACTTTTGTTATTGCTCTTTTAATCTTCAAATCACTCGAACCGCGCTTCTTCTCATAGCAATCATCGAGCACAAGCATACAAACACGCAACTATACAAACAAACAAAAAAAGAACAACAAAGAACAATACACCAATCAAAGGAAAAGCTTTAAAAAGAGCTCACTAAAGGATAGGGCTCGAGGCTACGGTCACGCAAGCGCAAGAAACACTGAAAACGGAGCTTCGGTTGAAAAGATACCGCTATCGGAAGATTTAGATTATAAAAGGCACAAAAGACTATATGCTTGATTAATTTTAATTAAATAAAATCATAGATACGAGTTATTCTCTATGTTTTATGTTTGAATTTATAAAACACCAAAGTAAAACTTAATCATATTTTATTTATAACTATTTATGTATAAATTATATCAAATTAAACATAAACTTGAAATAAATCACGTGAGAGCATTTAATTGAATCACAAGTATGTCGAGTTGAGCTATCAAAAATTAATTTAGAAAGCATATTTATGCTAGTGTTAATCACATTAATATTTATTATGAAAGCTCGAAGTTTTAACTCTAAGTTGTTTTTAATTAGAAAAGGTAGCTTTAATTGAACATTAATCAAATTAAGATCACTTTATGAAAACTGAGATAAAACTTAATCAGATTTTAATTACAAATATGCAAATACATATTATTCTAGTTAAAACATTAAGTTAAAATAAAATATGTGAGCATCTAGAGAAATAAAACTAATGATTCAAGTTTTACTTAATTGTCATCAATTAAAAACACATTTGCTTTTGGATTAGCCATATTAACATTAATTATAAAATATCGAAGTGCAACTCTAATTACATTTTAATCAGAAAAGCTATTTATCATAAATATTATCAAGATTAATATTTGTTTATGAAAAATTTGGCATATAAACTAGTCAAATTTTAATTAGAAGACCAATTAAATAAATATTAATCAATTTGACATTAATATGAAAATCTAAAGTATAAACCTTAATTAGCTTAGAGAAACATATTTGAATATTATTTAATTAATTAATTTTAACACAAATAAAATTAAGAAATAGTTTTTATGTTAAATAACAGTTCGACAATGTAGTTCATGATAATATGAATCTATCGCAACGAGAAAGGATCAAATCGGATCTAAAATGCGAATTCCATGGTTAAAACAATGTTGTAGGGAACTATACTCAATTAACTATAGATTTCAAGGGCTAGCTAGGAAGATTCGCAAGACTCACCGAAATAGTGGCCGTAAAACAGGATAACTTTAGGGTTAGATCTACAAAAGTGCTCGGGTGGGACTTATGTGAAAGGGGTTTTTCTGTTAAATGTGCAAGACACAAGATATGTTTTAAAGGTTACAGGATTCTCCAGGGACCTAAATGCAAAACTTCCATCTCCTTCCTCTAATCAACGCAGAGCATCTCGCCGGCGCCCCTGGGTGCCTCGGCTCGCCGGCGATGTGGCCATCTAGGCCGGTGGGAACCTAGCGCATGGGGTAGAGGGGGTCCTGGGGATTGCGTGGGTGTGCTCACCGGCGCGGAAAGTCGAGGACGACGGCCGAATTTTGGCCGGTGGCGGAGCAGGCGGCCGGCGGCTCGGGTCCTCGCTCGGGGAAGCTCGTCTGGCGATGGTGTGGCAAAGAGAGGGGGGCGGCGGAGGTCCGGCTTGGCGAGGGGAAACTCACTACGGCGACGGCTCGTCCCGAAGTTGACCGAGGTGGCCGAATTTCGAAGATGGCCGGCGGCGGCCCGAGGTGGACGTGGGCGCACTGCTCCGGCGACGGGGTGGCGACGAGAAGTGGCGGAGAAGCTTCGGTTTGCCTTCGCGAAGCTCATGGTGACGACGGCTTGCTCCGAGAGAGTTCGACGACGACGAATTGGCAACAATGGCGCCGGCGGCGATGCTCCGATTTCCGGCGGCGGCGGCGACAATGCTTGCGCAGGGGCAGGGCGAGGGCGGCTGGAAGCTAGGGCTTGGTGGGCTGGGGTGCTTTATAGGGCGGGGGACGCAGCTACGAGGCACGCTCGCCGAGGTGGCGCAATCGCCAGCGCGCACGCCGAGGCTTGGCCTGGCGGCGGCGCACAGCGCCTGGCGGCGCAGGGGGGAGCTGGGCCTGGTGGGCTGGATTAGCCCTGGACCGGGCCGAGCCAGCTCGGCCCGAGAAGGAAAGAAGGGAGTGGCGCGGTGATGGGCTGTTAGTGGAAGATGGGCCGGAAGCGGTTGGGAATTGGGCTTGGTTTAGGATTTGGCCCGGTAGTAGATTTGGGTTTCCTTTTTTTTAATTTCCAGAATATTACTTTCCCGTGAAATGATTAATCCAGAATATTCCACTTAAATCATTTAAGCCATGAAAAATACTCCGAAAATTCCAAAAATCTCGGGAAAAATCCCAGAGGTAGATTTGGACATGAGGAACCCAAATAATGTATTTAGAGCTAATTAAAAAGATTTTTAGCACCTTCCAAAAATTGGAATTTGCGCTGGGAAAATAGGAATAGTATCTAGAAAAATCTAGAAAATTTTCATTGGGCTTCAAAACGAAATTTTTTGAAAACTTGCACACATTATCATGACCTATATTTATTTAAATTTAATTTAGAAAACAAATTTTCATATACTAAATTCCCTGTAAATTATATAAAGCTTGGGAAAATTTTAAAAATTTGAGAAAATTATTATATTAATTTATCTTATTTTTCACAACCTAAAATTTGGAAATTTTAGGGTGTGACAGCTACGATACCGGCCTTCAATTGGCCAACACAAACTAAAAACAATGACCTTAGGAATATTTTCTAGTTCCTACCGTTAGTAATATAAAGCAAAAAACCTAAAATAAGAGCGATGTTTATCACCAAAGTGGTCTGAATGAGTGGGTCAAACTTTACAATCTTATACCAATAATTTTTATTTTTTAAATACAAATTTATAATAGTTAGATTTGTAATAAAAATACTCGTATATATATTGGGTGTTCTTTTGTAATGGCTCAACCCAGTAAATATATTAGCTTGTGAAGTTTATTCACACGTCACATCGCATTTACGAATCATATAGGACTTAATATGTGTGCTCGTATGTTATGGATTTATCCCGAAATAATAGAGATGTTCTGGTCGGTGACGTTTCTATCAACTGCAAGTATACGCGTGTGTACGTGAACGTTGTTGTGTCTGGATTTGAAATAAAAAACAGCATATAAACCTTGGAGAAGAAAACATCCACTAATGTCGAGTGCTTAATAATTAGAAAAACGACACAATGCACATATAAACCCTTAACTTTTGAGACTACATTGGCGCGAACAGAAAGAGATGAATGAATTCATGGCACATGCAAGCTACTGTTTACAAGTGTACATGCAGGAACATGTTCTACAATTGACCAGCTACACCTCGACCTCCAACGGCGTGAATCCATGAACACCATCACCGCCGCCGCGCACCGCCCCGCACTTGCGCTCCTCCAGGTGTTCCTCCTCTTCTCCGGCTTCTGGCACCCGCACGTACGCTGCCTCCGCAGGATACCTCTTGCACACGTACAGGTACATGACGACGACGAACACCGTCATGAAGGACAGGTACCACCCGAACTGCAGGTTGGCGAGCGCCTTGGCGCGACGCAGGCTGGCCTCGCTGTGGCAGCGCACGGTGTCGCGGCCGTCCTCCTGCACGAGCGAGCAGCCCTTGGGCACCCGGCTCGGCACCCACACCATGGCGCCGATGACCATGAGCCACACGCCATGGAACGCGATGCACGCCGACCTGACCAGGCTCACCGCGAAGCTCCGCGGGAAGCCGATGCCGAGCAGCGCCGTGGCGAGGCACGCGGCGACGACGAGCTGCAGGAGCCAGTGGAACTGGCCCTCGAGGCCGGCGTGGTTGGTGGAGTGGAAGTGGAAGACGAGGAGCTCCTGCGCGAAGACGACGGCGACGAGGAGCAGGGAGAGCGCGTCGCGGTCGCGGCGCGGCGCCCGGGCGCGGTCGAGGTGCAGTGCGGAGGCAGCGTAGACGAGGAGCGCGAGACAGATGATGGCGTGCTCGTGGTTGTGCAGGCGGTCGGACGGGATGGAGCCGTCGGCGTCGAACGGGAGGAAGGTGGAGTGGTCGACGAACATCTCCATGGCGAACTCGACGGCGCTGCCGGCGATGACGAGGATGAGCTCGAGGTGGCGGACGCGCGGCGCGGGGAACCAGACCGGCGCGACGTACGCGTCCGGGCGCAGGGAGAAGAGCCTGATGTGGTTGAACAGGTGCCACAGGCCGACGGCCAAGAACCCGGCGCCAGGCAGGATGTGGCCTATGCTGCTGCGCGGCGTGCCGCCCATGGCTCGATCGATCGCCGCCGCGCCCGCCGGTGGTTGCAACGACGGCAACTGGTCTCGCTCGGATCAATGGCGTATGTACGTGCTTGATGTTTTCTTGGGGTGCTCGCCTCGCGATAGATCGATGATGACCAACTTTTGCGAGGCTTAAAAGGTGGACGTGTACGCAGGGCGGGAGGGTGGGTCGAGGCGATCGATGGAGGGAGGGGAGGAGGGACGTTGAGTAAGTGACAATGATCCGAATGAGTTGCTTGTACTACAGCGTACAACACTGGATGACCGGTGTCTGTCGTCATGAGCATACGGAAGTAGCGTAGCTTAGTTTTAAACGTGTTGATGAATTTTATTGACGCCCAACTGAGAGAGAGCATCAGATAGAAGATGCAAGGAGGATAGCTTTCTCAAAACCCAAAGCTTACTGTTTACGCAACCTGGCAGGCTCATCTTGTGCCCACATTGAGCTGCACGCCTGCCCTGAACTCTATGCTTTGCCAAATGAGGATTATCATTGGAGGACGGGGTCTAGAATCACCCGAAAGTTATATATATTGTTCGTCGATGCTAATTTAACTTTAACTGAGAAAAGTGAATCTGTTAATTGTTTCTTGTTAATATGGTTTATCGAATATCTTGCATTGGCAGTTAGCACTAGCACAGAGAATCATGCATGTTTGGAAATGCGTTGGTTTATAACTTGTGACCTTATTTACACGGAATGATAAACTTGGTAGAATACTTTTAAGGAACAATTTACAACTAATTTGTGCACTTGCGGTACAACCACCTAGGATAAAAACTGACTGAGGTCACACTTTATATGATTATCAAGTTGTGTTCATCTTTCTTGGTGTATGATGGGCACAATATTCATTTGAGAGGGGGCATCCATGGTAAAAAAAAAACAGACAACTATCATTGTTAGCAACTTTTGAGTGGCGGCTTGTGCCCTCACTCAGCATAGCCTGGGTCTGCCCCTGATAGTGCTTGGCGTTATGGCATCAACAGTTAACGAGTGGCAACAATCCCCCAAATAGGCTAAAACAAGGGAACGAGATCCTCTGCCATTCTTCTCTTTACACCAGAGAGACGTAAAAGCCAGTTGCGCCCTTGATTGCTCATTCGATGGCATGAAAACAATGGCAGAGAAACAAGGAAGGTAGAGAGTAGAGCCAGTGGCCCATAAGCTAATACAGCCCAGTCGGACGCAAATGACAGCAGGAAAAAAGGCGCGAGACGATAGAAAAGGCACCAGACCAACTGTGCGAAAGATTTGATCGCCGGCGGGGACGAGCTGTTGTTCTGCTCTTCAGTCTCCTCTCCCAGCATCTTCAGCAATGAATGAATCACTGATGACCTTGATAGTGAATTGTCTGTACTAAACAAGGAGAAGAAGCTTCACTCAACTTTTGACTGAACCAATCAGTGATGACAAAATTACTCTGACATACATAGAACCAATCAAGAAGAGATTCTGATTGAACGTCACCTGGGCCGATCTCGTAGCTCTTGTTAACTGGGCTACCTTTTTAATCCACTGTTATACGGTTCTTCTTGGCCTCCGTGGTTCACTTCTCTCTCTACTAATTTTCTGTTTCTGTCCGACTGGAACTAAACTGTGACGGCCCAAACAATCAAGGCATCCGGCCATCAGCCGTCGGAGTATCAAACGGCACGTCATCCGCATGTGTAATAATCGCATTTTATTGGCATTTGTTCTCTCTTTAAATAATTCTCCTTAATTAGCGGTCGAGTTCATCATTTGACAAACTTAACTTGATCTATCGGGGCATAGTCCCATTCGTGGAAACAGGAATGGAAACCATGTCCATTGATAACTGTGTGGGGATGACGCTGCGACTCAAAGAAGAGGGCCGCTACGGCCTACGGGGATGGGTTCCGGCGACGACGGCGCGACGTACGGGGATGCATGCGGGACCGGGAAGATAGGCCACGGTAGTGAGGAAGGTCCGCGACGGGAAAGAGAGGACGGCGCATGGAAGGAAGCGCTCCGGCCGGTAGTGGAGAAGAGACGGCGACGCCGTGATAGCCGGCCGGCCGAACCTTACCGCCGCCATCTCAACGAAGGGCGTGTGGGGTCGGGCCTCCAGGGATCGGGATGGGCCATAAGGAGACGGGCTTGGAGTTTCTTTTTTCCCTGATGGGCTCAACGTTGCTGATGTGCAGAATACAGCCCAACGCAGCAGTGCAGTCCAGCAAGTCGGAAGGAAACAGATTTTAGTCCCACACGGAGACTTTTTCATGCGGAAAACCCGGTAAAATATAACGTGTTCACCCCTTTCCTCGCCGTGTCTGGTGGTGCAGACATGTCACCCTAAGCATCGGGGGGCAAAAGACTTGACAGGTGGTGATGTTGAAATAAAATGTCACGTAAAGTTGCCCCGCGCGAGGTATAACTCCTGTCAACTCTTTTTTATATATATAATAACCTCACTATTCTAGACATACTGTTAAAAAAAGTGTCACCTAATGCTAAGAGCAAGTACATTGGTGTCGTCTAAACTTACCTCGCTATTCTAGACATACTGTTAAAAAAAGTGTCACCTAATGCTAAGAGCAAGTACATTGGTGTCGTCTAAACTTATCAGACAACCTATACAATAGGTTGTTGTTTTAGTTGTCTCATAGAATACAAAATCCTTTAATTGTGGGGAAAATAAAGAAATATTATTGGTTGCATGGCAACAAAACACGTATAATGGTGGTTGGGTTGTCTCATAGTCCTAATTTTTAGCTCATGAGGATGTTATTTCGTGAAGCAACGACCTCATTCTCTCACCTCGCTCTCTCTCCTCCACGTCAGCAAAAATCCTACGTGGCCCTGCATGAGACAACCTATGAGACTGCTGAGGTGTAGCAATGCACCTGTTCTGATTAGTGCTTATATTAAGTGTGGATGCTTTCAAGACATGGAGGTCAACTACTTTGCTGTCGGATGTCTTGCCTACGGACCAACAGCGAGTGGTCATGGAGGTCGACTCTTCGGATGTCTTGAAGTGTAACACCCAAAAATGACCTATTTAAAATTTTTAGTAATTAATTGGCTTTTATTTAATTTGTTCATATTTAATGTAAGGTTAAATGAATTATTTATGAATATTAAAATCAAATATAAGTCGTAGAAATATTTTTGTTGTATTCATGCTGCTGTATTTATTTTTGTATTGCTTGTGATTCAAACGAGAATTTAAATTTATTTAAATTCAAATTTGAATCACCTTGTTTGGAGTCCTAGAAAAGTTAATTTTAGCCGAGTCCGTTTTTGCTCCCTAAGCTTCTGCCTTGGTCCGCTTTCACTCCTCCTACTTCCTTCCCAAGCCGGCCCAACCCCCTCCCCTTTCTTCTCTCCGGCCCAGCTAGCCCCCTCCTCTTTCCCTTGGCCCGACAGTCAAGCCGGCCCAGCATTCCCCCCCGGCCCAGCACGCCGCAGCCCCTCCCCTTTCCCCAGCCACTGACCAGCTGGCCCCACGGGCCAGTTCCTTCCCCCACCTCCCCTTCCACTCCTCCCCCTCCCGCGCCGAGACTACCGGCCGAGTGCCCCCGCCATCTCCGCGCCGGTGGACCCTGCGGCAGCTTCGTCGAAGCTTCGCCACCATCTCCACCTTCTTTCCCTTCCTTCGCCTTCCTTTCCCGCGCCCCCTTCCTTTTCCGGCCTGCCCAAGCATGGCAAGCTTCCACTCGCGATGGAAGGCCATCGCCGACCACCGCCGCGATTCGGGTGGCCCACGCCCCCGAGCCCTCTAAAAGCCGGCCCCCGTAGCCCCAATGCCACACAACACCCCGCCACGAGCCCTCGAGCATCCTAGCACCCCTCCCCTCGCTTGATGCCGCCGCCGGACTTCGGTCGTCGACGGGCTCCATCACCGGAGCCACCTCGCTTCAATTCGACCGCTCCAGAGGCCTTGCGCAGTGGTAAGACACCTCTCATGCCCCGCCAAGTCCACTCTATTGCTCCGTAGGCCGCTCACCACCTTCGCCGGCGAGTCTCGTCGCGGTTCATCGCCGCCCGGCCACCACGCCGCCTCCCAGCCACTGTTGAACCCCCTGGTGAACTCGTCATGCGTCCCTGGAGCCGTAGGTTCAACTCCCGTAGAGAATAGTGGCCTGTAGCGGGAGATCGAAGCATCTCCGGCGAACTTCCGCCGCGGCGTCGGGCGGCGCCGCCGTCCTCCCCTGTCGCCGGTCGGTTTCCTCCCCCTTCGGATCGGAGTCGTTGGATCTTAATCCAACGGCCCGCGTCCAACCCGAGCCCGAGTCAAACTTGGGCGTAACGGTCAACCGGTGTTTTCTTGCTAAAGAGCCCCTGTGTTTTTCAAGATTCAACCCGCCGTCCACTCCAGTTCAAAACAATTTACGATTAGGTCCTGATTTCTTTGAAAAGCCCCCTGATCTTTTTAGAAATAGCGCCCGAGGTCCTGTCTTCGCTCTTTTACTGGTTAGCCCTCGAGTTTTTATGTAAAATTACGTATAGGCCCCTGGTTTCTTCAAAATAAGCCCCTGAAAACTTTTAAAATTTGGCAGCAGGTCCCTAGAACTTAGAATTAGCATATCTTTTTTGTTTTAGCTTCGATTAGTGTGATTTTCGCGCTCATGTGTTCGTAGTGAAGCGTAGTTTATTTCTAAAACCTTTTTTGTACTGTTTCTACTATTTGGTGTACTGTTCTAATAGATTATTATTTGTTTGCATGTATTGGTTTGCGTGCTTGCTTGTATGGTGTTTCGTGTCCAGTCGGTGAGCCGTTAGCTTTGGAGTTCGAGCTCGGTGAGGACTTTCCAGAGTAGGACTCGCAGCAGCAGCAGCACTACTTCGAGGAAGGCAAGTTATAGCATGGACAATCCTTGCTGCGTATACACACCTGTTTTCATACATCTACTTTCATACGCATGTGTCTAATTGATGTCCCATTAAGGTTGTACCTAGTTTTGTATATCCTGTACCTTGACAACCTTGGGCTTATGCATATGGGTAGAATCTTTTGCTATGCGCAGCTACTGTCACTATTATTTAATTGTTAATCTTGACTTTATGGTTCACTTTAACATTTATGATAAAACATGCTTTTGAGCAACTTGGTTTAGGGAGCTAGAGCATGTGTTGTGTGCTTTGCTCTAGTGTCTCTCCGTAAGGTCCGGTTCTTAAAGCGGCAACCCAGGAGCCTGTCGCCACCGCTAGAACTATTATGGATCTGGTCTTGGTCGAGTAACTTGTACGTCTCTAGCTTGCCAGTGGTTACCGACGGGCCGACGGCGTTGTGAGAGGCAAGGTACGGGGTGTTTCCGGATTCCACCGAGGGCGGGTGATCCGTCGGCTATGTCTCGTTAGGCACAGTCCCGTGTTGGGAGTCCCTGCGATGGGGAACTCCACACGTTGCACATGGATGGGTGAGATGCCCGCGCTCTGGACGCCATCGACCCCCCCTACAGTGTGACTCCGTAGGCGTACGTTGATCTCGGTGCCTATGGTCTCACCGCCTTGTATTACCGTAGCAGGTACTGTCTTGTTAGGGTGTATTGTGAAAAACCTCGTAGCGTCCCTATGCCGTCACACCTCGGAAGTGTTGATGTGCGTGATTGGGTGCAAAGTTCCTTTAAACTTTTACGCGACTGGTGGGTAAAGGGTGAAACCTCTGCAGAGTGTATAATCTATCATGATAGCCTTGCTCAAGGTCACGAGCGGCCTGGATCCTTTTTGATTAGAAGATGATGTTTAGTTATGTTTATTGTCACTTATACTTATTAATTGGGTTACAACCGGGCTTCACTCACTTGTAGTAATTTGTTAAATGTTAAAATGAACCAACTAAAAATTCTAAAGCAGTTAAGCCGTGTCTAGCCTATTTTGAGCCTTCATACCCGTGCTATACTTGCTAAGTATTCGTTTACTTACACTTGTCAATGTTCAACAAAATCCCGGATGGGTGAACAGATTGGGCTGATCAGGAGACTGTGCTGAGTTCCCTGAGGACTTGCCGTACTTCTGAGTTGCGCTCTCCCAGTCAGAGTCCCTGTGGACTGCGGCTCCGCTTTAGTTGAGAGTTATATACTTCCGCTGTAATAAATATTATTGTTATACTCTGATGTAAACTATTTTATTTCGAGCATTTGTACTCTGTTTATCATATTTGTTTGCTGTATGTGTTCTGTGGACATCCTGGGCACACATATGGCCGCATACGGGTTTTGTGAAAATCCGGGTGTGACAAATTGGTATCAGAGTCGTGCCGACTGTAGGATCGCAACCTAGATAGAACGGTCGGTCTTAGCCAAGTTCAGTCTTCACTATTTTACCTATAAAAGTGTTGAGTTTTGAAAAATAGTGTTCAGTGTCTCCTCTGCCCCAGTCCTTTGCAAAGTTTTTCTAAAGCTTCTCTTTGTCTCTCTCTGCAGTAGATGGCTCGCACGAAGCTGACCGCCCGCAAGTCCACCTGTGGCTACCTTCCGCCCCGTGTTCCGGAGATGGACTTTGGCGCCCCCTACCAGGATGCTTTCCAGGAGTGGGAAGAGATGCAAGAGGAGGAGCGTCTGGGGCTAGAAGAAGAAGAGGCGGAGCAGCAGCAGGGAGAGCCCGAGGATGAGGAGATGGAGCCCGCTGAAGAGCCAGAGGAGCAGCCCGAGCCAGTTCAGCCAGGTGGCGGGAATGCTGCCGGAGACCCAGATGGTGATGACAGCGGTGATGATGATGATGACAGTGGGAATGCACCTGGGCCCACTCTGCCTACGCACCGTCTGCTCTGACACCATCATGGGCGCGCCGCCGCCGAGGCCGAAGAGCGGCGACAGCTCCACGGGCGGCGCCACCACCTCCCCGCGGTATAGCACGTAAGCGAGGAGCTAGTCGTAGAGCAGCGCGGCGCAGTCTCTCGGTTTGTGCGTGAGCACCACCGTGAACTGCATGCGCACCGCGAGTGCGTAGGGCGGCGCCGACGCCGCCGCTGCCGGCGCTCTCCAGCTGGTACACGGCGGCGCGAAAGAGAGGAGGAGCCTCTACACTATCGGCTGCGGGCCCTGCTCCTCCGCCGGCGTGAGCTCCGGCGTCGGGGATTGGCCGCGGCGGGCCGCCGCCTGGGAAGGCCGGAGGGAGGGGGCGGCGCCGGAGGGGAGGGAGAGGCGATGTGGATGGGAGGGAGGGAGGTGAGGCGGCTGTGGGGGGAAGTGAGGCGGTGGCGCGGGAGGGAGGCCGTGGGGAGGCGCGGTGGAGGGGAGGCTGACGGGGGGAGAGGAGGAGGCAAGGGGGTCCGGCGCCGGAGGAGGGGGACGCCGCGGCAGCGGCCGGACGGAGGGTGAAGGAGGCAAGGCGGATGGGCGGTGGGGGAAGGCGGAAGGGCGGGGAGGCGGGGGGGAGGGCTGGGGACGCGGGGCGGCGGGGCTGCGCGGAGAGGGGAGCAGAGGCCGCGGGGCGGGGAGCCTGGCGACAGACTGCACGGGGAGCGCGGGGCGGGGACGGGAGGGGGCGAGGGAGATGGGAGAAAGAGAGGGAGGAGGGAGAGAGAAACAAAAGAAAAAGCCTGACGTGTGGGGTCCATGAGAGGTAGTTGGTATAGAGTGACACACAGAGGATAGCCGAGTGTGGAAGAAAGTGATATAGAGGAAGGAATCTCGATGACTAGGTAGAAATATTTCTTGTAGAGGAAGGAAACGAAGGAACGTGTGTGCAGACAGCCTTAGCTGAAATTTGCACGCCTGGGGGACTGCCAATTGATTCGTCCGTGCGCTGTAGCTAGCATGCTTGATAGTATACGTAGCCGTATGGAATGCAGTTTGGTAACCGACCCGTTTTTATATCCAAAATTTGCGTCACAAATTTTACTACGCAAAAAGAGGATTGACATCACATCAAAATGTCGGCACATACATGTGGTACTAAATGTATATAAAATTAAAAACCAATTACCCAGTTTTGTTGTATTTTTCGAGATGAATATTTTAAATCTAATTAATCAATATTTGGACATTTTTTACAAATACAAATGAAATGCTACAATGATGTATTTATTATAAACAACAAATTTTGGTCCAAAATTTGGATCTAAACGAGGCATGAAGAAACTGAGACACCCCACATCGAAAAGCATCCTACTTCATTCTTTTCATTATATCGTTGCAAAATCAGCAAAATGCCGACGCAATATTGCATTGTAGGCTTCAGCAAATAAAGAGTAATAACTCATTCAAACGAGGTCCTGAACTTTCTAGTAGATTTACCAACCTCGCTCGAGAGCCAAAAGATTAAGATATACCACGATATTTAAAACACTGAAACTTGACACCATTGACTGTCCTCTGTTCTTGAACGCTAATCAGCTACGATGTTCCATGGATAATGAAAACAAACTATCTGACGGGTTTCTTATTTTTTTGAGATTTGAGAACAGTTCCTATCAAAACCAACGTGAAGAGGCATCTTCTGCCGTGGCCTCTGTCTGTCAAAACAGGATCGGTGCTTCTGAAATCATGACTAAGGCTTTGTTTAGATGCCAAATTTGGTCTTGGTCTTGATGTATGTGCGCCACTGTAGCATTTCGTTTGTATGTGTGAAAAATTGTCTAAAAATTGATTAATTAGGCTCAAAATATTCGTCTCGCAGAGTATAACAAGACTGTGTAATTAGTTTTTTATTTCATCTACATTTAGTACTCCATGCATGGACCGACATTTTGATGTGATGAAAATCTTCTTTTTGCATAGTGAACTTGGGGGTGTAAATTTGGGATCTAAACAAGGCCTAACATGAAGACCCCGTCTATATCCATCTATACTCTGTAGGTAAACATAGAACCATCCGTGATCTTCTCAAACTGCTCAAGATTTAGCTGGCATCAGCAGGCGGCTACTCACTGTTCTGGACAAGCAAACCTGTCGCCTTGCTCCACTCATTTGCTTACTCTTAGCAGTCATCTCACGTAAGCGCCCACTGAAAATTCCCCAAGCAGCCGTTAGCCCGTTACTTTGTCGGAGTGTGCAGCAGGTTGCCGGCTGCTCAAGCTACCTGAATGGACCGCGACATCACGGCCGGCCCCCATGGAGAAAGAGACCCTGAAATGGTGGCTTGATCAGCCTGGCGCGTCTCAGCTCTGAATAAGCACAGGAGGCCCGGAACAGAAAGTGGCGAGCACAGATAAGCCAAGGAACCGAAATTTGTTTTTTAATTATACTTGTCGTGTTCCTTGTGATCCTTGCTATCTGCATTAACCACGGGATACTCCCTCCGGTTCACTATTGGAATTCGTTTAGGACAGCGACACGGTCACCAAAGTACAACTTTAATATCTTTTTTCTACAAAAATATTTCTTAAAAAAATTATATATATATATTTTATGAAAGTAATTTTTAGGACCAATCTATTTATATGATTTTCATATTTTCAAACTCAACGACTTAAATGTTATTCATGATTTATATTTCCAGTGTTTGACTCAAATCTTATCCAAAACGACTTCTAATATGAAACCGGAGGGAATATATAGTTATCGTCATTGATCGATGATGGACCCGCTTATGATCCGCATGAACATGAATGTTGCTCGTGACTTGTATGATATAATCATAATACTAGTGATAATCACTTTTGCTATCGTGATCAGAGAGGGTTTGTATAATAGAAAAAAGTCTAAATTATTACTACCATCAAGTATCAATAAAGTTCGAATAACCCTTAAAGCATGCTTTGGTTTATCACCCATAACTATCTTAGTCATACCGATCTACCCCTTTATAAGATTTATCTTGTTTATTTCTTCATGCATAAGTAATGTTTTAAGTTAAAATTTTGTGGAGACCCATATATACGAATTTTTCATCATTATCTCTCATATTTTTTGTTTGATATAGTTAATTTATTAATACATATCATAGCCTTTTAAAATAATAATAAAAAATCATAATATATTTTAAATATAATTTATTATCCGCTCTATTATATCATAAAATTTTAACTCAAAATAATAAGGGTGTACGGAGAAAAAAAAGATAACTCTTATGAAGGGGTAAATTGAACCGATTGAGATAATTAAGATGTAAAACAGATCAAAACGTATTTTAGAGAGGTATCTGGACTCACTAATTAGGACTTTTTTCGTGTATAATCCTGCAGCACTGTCCTCACTCTAACCAAGAAAGATGATGGGAATATGGGAATGAGTAGGAGACACCCGCAGGCTGCAGCGCCCTGCAATGCAAAAGGAATATAATCTTCGGAGAAGGTCCCGCGGCAACTTGGCAACTTAATTAACCGACGTTTGGCTTATCGGTAACCAGGCATTGGTACTTTTCTCTCAGAATAAATCAACCATCAGCCAGCGGTACTTTTCTCTCTGAACAAATCAGCACCAGCCACCAGCCACCAGCCAGACAAACGTGCCGATAGCCGTGCTGATCCACAAAATGGTACGGAAATGTGATATCCATAAAATGGTACGGAAATGTGATATCTTGGCAAAACCATTGCTGAAATCGAACCTGATGAACGCATCTCGCGAGGAGATACTCAAGCTGTCACTAGCACGGCGCCTGCGTTGTCGCGGCGACACTGTTCTACTGCTTTCCACGCTGCATGTGCAGTGAAATATATTTTAGTGACACGCATTTTATCTCACGCACCCCTTCTCTCTCCTAAACTCCGGCCGCACGGCAACACCAAGATCCAGCCAAAGCTAGCCCAAACTCCGGCCGCACTTCCGCCGGCGTCATCCTCACCGCTGGTCAGCTGCGCTGCAGCCTCGCCTGCGCGCCAACAGGGTGAGCCGCTCCTCCGCCGGTCGCCGGCCCACCAGCATCCTCTCATCGTCGCCCAGCAGCCCACGCGGGCGGGCTGCTCCGCCATCGACCGTCGGTGTTGAATAAACCCCGGCGTGCTCTAGATAGTATAGTTTGATTTCCTTTCAACTTTCAGTTTGTTTTAGTTTGAATTCGGTTGAGCCCGAGTCTTGGACGCGTCCTATACAGGGACTCGACGTGTGCACGTTCACGCGGGACTTTGTTGGTCAAGAGCGAGTCGCGCGGCACGTTCGAGCTGGTGGATGGCGCAGCTCATGCAGAGCGTGGCACGCGCCGCGCGCGTCGTGGCCTGATGGCCCTGCTTTGCTTTGATTCCTATATATAACTTAGTAAACAAAAAACGCGGATAGTTTTTTAGCCGCACAAAATTCCTTTGTCTCGCGTTGTGTTGGTGTCATGTGATTGCAGTGTGCGCCGTCGTCTTCAGCTCCGACGGCCTCGCCCTACGCCGGCGAGATTCGTAACAATTGGCATCAGAGCCAAAGATCACTGGAAGGGGCGATGTCACGTCACTCCAAGCCGTGGAACCGGCACTCGCACACGCCGTCGCCGCCTATCGTTGTCACCTGAGCCCATGCACGGCCGCGGCGGACCGAAGATTGTCGTTCGGCGCACGATCAAGGAGGCGGGTGCGATGATCCAGTACCCATGCTCACGCGCACAAACTACGACGAGTGGGCCATGCTAATGCAGGTGAACATGGAGGCGGCGGGCATCTGGTACGTCGTCGATCCACTCCCCAATGAGGAGGTGGAGTACCGCGACGACCGCCTCGCTCTGGCGGCCATTCTTTGCTCCGTTTCGTCGGAGATGCTCCCGACGCTTCGCGGCAGGCGCAATGCGCGGGCGGCCTGGGAGGCGATCAAGACCATTCGCGCTGTCGTCGAGCGCGTGCGCGAGAGCAAGGCGCAGCAGCTCCGGTGAGAATTCACGGAGCTCACCTAGAAGAAGGGGGAGACCGGGGAGGACTTCTCCGTCCGCATCACCGGCCTCGCCAACAACCTCCGCACGCTCAGCGACAACATCTCCGACATCATCCTCGAGCACCTGGAGCAGGTGCCGATCGCCGCGGAGACTTTCCTCGACCTGAGCACGGTCTCAGTCGAGGAGGTCATCGGGTGACTCCGCGCCGTCGAGCAGCGCCGCCGCAAGAAGACATCCGCTGTTGACAGCCAGGGCCGGCTTCTCCTAACGCAGGAGGAGTGGATGGCGAAGATGAAGATCACCGGAGCCTCCGGAGAGAAGGGGGGCTCCAGCAGAGCCGGTGGCTCTGGCGGCGGCGGCGGGAACCAGCGCTCTGGAGCGTCGCGTGGGCGCGGCCGTGGCAACGGTGGTGGCGCTCGGCAGGCCACCGGGTCGGGAGAAGGCTTGGGCCCGGCCAAGAAGATGGACAAGTGCTGCTACCGTGGCAAGAAGGGCCACTGGGCCAAGGAATGCCGGTCCAGGCTGCGTGACGAGGGCCACCTGGCCCAAGAAGAAGAAGTGGAGGAGCCCCTGATGATGATGGTTGCGACGGCGGAGGTCAACGCCATTTCTTCTCCACCTCGTCTCCAGCGGCGGCGTCCACCCCGATCCACCTCAACAAGAGCAAGCTCTTCGTCCAGCTCGGCGACAGGAGCGAGGGGGAGTCCACCCGATGGATCCTCAATACGGGCGCCACCAACCACATGACGGGGACGAAATTCGCCTTCTCCGAGCTCGACACCGGCATCCGTGGGACGGTCAAGTTCGGCGATTGCTCCGGCGTTAGAATCGAGGGGCGCGGCACCGTCCTCTTCAGGTGCAAGGATGGGGAGGATTAAGCTCTGGAGGGCTTCTACCACATCCCGCACCTTACTGCCAACATCGTCAGCCTCAGGCAGCTTGACAAGGAGAAGTTCAAGTGAAGCTGTGAAGATGGCATCCTCAAGATCTGGGATCAGCGACGCCGCCTGCTCACCAAGGTGGTGCGTGGGGGGAATCGTCTCTATGTCCTCAAGCTCGACATCGGGACGCCCATCTGCCTCACGGCGCAGAGAGGCGACGTGACTTGGCGGTGACATGCAAGATTCGGCCACCTCAACTTCCGCGCGCTCGAGAAGCTCGCCCAAGATGCCATGGTGTGTGGCCTTCCCCTGATAAACCACGTCGAGCAGGTATGCGACAGCTGCCTGGCCGGGAAGCAGCGACATCTGCCGTTCCCGTCCGATGCCAAGTACCTCACGGAGAACAAGCTCGAGCTGGTGCACGGGGACATTTGCGGGCCGGCGACGCCAGTGACACCAAGCAGGAACAAGCTCTTCCTCCTCCTCGTTGATGATCTGAGCCGCTACATGTGGCTCATCCTCCTCAGCAGTAAGGATCAAGCGGCAGAGGCAATCAAGAGGTTCCTGGCGTGTGCAGAGGCAGAAGCCGGGCGGAATATGCGCACACTGCGCACTGACCGTGGCGGCGAGTTCACGTCGCACGCGTTCGCGGAGTACTGCATCAAGCACAGGATCTAGAGGCACCTCACCGCGCCGTACACGCCTCAGCAAAACGGCGTGGTGGAGAGGAGGAACCAGATGGTGATGGGGATGGCCAGAAGCATGATAAAGGCCAAGTCACTGCCGAGCTGGTTTTGGGGGGAGGCGGTGAACACTGTCGTGTTCCTCCGACACAGAGCGTCGACGGCAAGACTCCCTACGAGGTATGGCATGGTGTCAAGCCCTCCGTGCACTTCCTTCGGACATTTGGCTGTGTGGCACATGTGAAGAATGGTGGCCAGCGCCTCGCCAAGCTCGACGGCAGAAGCACGCCCATGGTGTTTGTGGGCTACGAGGCGGGATCGAAGACGTACCGCTTCTACAACCCGACATCGCAGCGCGTTCACATGTCGTGCGATGCTGTGTTTGAAGAGGAGCAAAGCTGGAACTGGGGAGCTGGTAAGGGAGCTAGGCCCGACGACGACGTCGAGCCATTCTAGGTGGAGTACTTCTCCATGGCGCCGGTAGGCCAGGAGGGCTCTGCCGTGGCATCCCCGAGAATGACGCCACGGTCTACATCAGCTTTGGTGCCTACAATACCGGCTCCAATTTCTTCGGCGGCAATCGAGTTCGCATCCCCACCTCGGGGGGAGCTCAATCTGGATGACGACCACGACGACGACGCTCCCCTATGCTTCCGCGCCATCGACAACATTCTCGGGGCGTCCTCTCCGCTGAGACTTGCAGAGTGGGAAGTGACAGAGGGGCTCATGGTGGCGATAGAGGATGAGCCGGCGATGGCTGACGAAGCCAAGCGCGTCAAGGAGTGGCGCGACGCGATGATTGAGGAGATGGTGTCGATCGAGCACAACCAGATGTGGTCTCTAGTGAACCTACCGGTGGGGCAGCGCGCTATCGGCCTCAAGTGGGTCTTCAAGATCAAGAAGGACGAGCATGGGAACATCACCAAGCACAACGCCCGGCTCGTTGCGAGGGGTACGTTCAGCGCCATGGAATCGACTAAGAGGAGGTCTTCGCACTAGTCGATAGGATGGAGTCCGTGCGCGTGCTCTTGGCCGTGGCCGCCCACCGGTCATGGTCAGTACACCACATGGATGTAAAGTCGGCGTTTCTTAACGGCGATCTGGTGGAGGAAGTGTATGTGCACAAGGCACTCTACGACCTCAAGTAGGCGTCGCGCGCCTAGAATTCGAAGCTCGACAGTAGCTTGCTCACGCTCGGCTTCACCCGCAGCGAGTGCGAGCACGGTTTGTACACGCGCGGCGACGGCGACAAGTGGCTCGCGGTGGGGATCTACGTCGATGATCTCATAATCACAGGAGGCTCCACCAAGGTGATCAGCGCGTTCAAGGAGGAGATGAAGACGCTCTTCCGCATTAGTGATCTCGGGGTGCTGTCCTACTACCTTGGCATCGAGGTCAGGCAGGGGCAGTGCGACATCGATCTCCTGCAGGCCACCTACGCAAAGAAGATACTGGAGAAGGCAGGCATGGGTGCCTGCAATCCGTGTGCGACACCGATGTAGACAAGATTGAAGCTGTCAAAGCAGAGCTCCTCGCCGGCGGTTGACGCGATGGGGTACCGCAGCTTGATTGGGAGCTTGTGGTACCTGATAAACACACGACCGGACATGGCGTTCGCCGTGGACTACCTGAGCAGATTCGTGGAGGATCCAAGATAGGAGCACATGACGGCGATGAAGCATCTGCTCCAGTATGTGGCCGACACAATTGACTATGGCTTGGCATACACCAGAGGCGACGCCGAGCTCCATCTCGTCGGCTACAGTGACAGCAACATGGTCGGCGACGTCGACGACTGGAAGAGCACCAACGGCATCCTCTACTTCCTCGGCGGCAACCCGGTGGCGTGGCAATCCTAGAAGCAGCGCGTGGTGGCCTTGTCGTCATGCGGAGCAGAGTACATCGCCGGAGCAGTGGCGGCGTGCCAGGGCGCCTGTCTCCGACGGCTGCTGCAGGACGTGGTGGGCGCTGGCGTGCCCCCGCCACAATTGAAGATGGACAACCAGTCCGCGATCGCCCTCAACAAAAATACGGTACTCCACGATCGCTCTAAACACTTTGATACAAAATTCCATTTCCTTCATGAGAGCATGGATGGCGGGGCGGTGCGCCTGGCATTCGTGAGCACCCAGGGGCAGCTCGCGGACATCATGACGAAGGCGCTCGGGAGGTTCAAGTTCCAGGAGCTCCGCGAGATGATCAGCGTCACCAAGCTGAAGTGAACGGCACCGGTGCTTAGGGGGAGAATGTTGAATAAACCCCTGCGTGTTCTAGATAGGATAGTTTGATTTACTTTCAACTTTCAGTTTGTTTTGGTTTGAATTCGGTTGGGCCCGAGTCTTGGGCGCGTCCTGCATAGGGACTCGATGGTGCGCATTCACGTGGGAGTTCGTTGGTCGAGAGCGAGTCACGCGGCACGTTCTAGCTGGGGGATGGCGCAGCTCATGCAGAGCGTGGTGCGCGACTCACGCGTCGTGGCCTGATGGCCCTGCTTTGCTTTGATTCCTATATATTGCTTAGTAAACAAAAAACGCGGATAGTTTTTGAGCCGCACAAAATTCCTCTATCTCGCGTTGTGTTGGTGTCGTGTGATTGCAGGTGCGCCGTCGTCTTCAGCTCCTACGGCCTCGCCCTACGCCTACGAGATTCATAACAGTCGGCCCGCCGACCTCTCTCCTCGCCACCGAGCTCCGTTGCGAGCTTGCCGCTCCACCGCTGGCGTCCTCCTCATCACTTCCCAGACACACACGTGTGGCCAAGCCTGCCGACCTCATGCACACTGCCATGGCGAGCTCTTCCGTCGCCGGCTGCCGATAGTGCCGTGGCCTCGCCAGATCTCGTCGCCGCAGCACCTGCGGTGGGGCTGAGGAGTTCACCGACGACCACCTCAGCGAGCGCGCTCAAGCTCCAGGGAACGCGAAACATAGCAGGAAGGGGAGATGCGGCGCAGTGTGGACCCCGTGCGGTCATCGTCGCCGCCGCGATATCACGATATCTCCGGCTGCCCGCGCCATGGTCGACTCCTCCAGCCTTGCGCTGCCGCGGGCGGCCGCACCCTGCCCACCACCGCCGCAGCCGTCACCGCCGCCGCCGTGAGATCTTCGGCTCCCCGTGCCATTGTCGCCGCCTCCGGCCTCGCGCTGCTGCAAGCGGCCGCACCTTGCCCGGCGCGCACCCGCGCTAGCCTCCGCACCGGCTTCCTCCGCTTCGCGCTGCCGGTGGTGCTGCCACCGCAACAGCTCAGGTGTTGCGCGTCTTGCTCCTGCACCCAGCCACGCGGACGGGATTTATGGGGGTGGCGCGGTGGGGAGGTGACGGGGTGGGTGGGAGGCGACGGGGCTGTGGTGGGAAGGCGAGGGGGTGTCGGTGGGGTGGTGCGGTGGGGAGGCGAGGGGCGGTGGTGGGCAGGTGAGGGGGCATTGGCGGGTGGAGAAGGAAGGGGCAGCGCGGGGTGCGTATGGTGGGGATGACGTCGGCGGGTGAATTTTAGCACCCGCACCCTTCGGGCACCCGCAGGATGGCGGATGCCCATTGGGTTCTCTACGTGACAAACAAAGCAATAACATATACAAACACATAACCAAGTAAAATAAGTTCCAAAGATCCACATCATATTAATTAGAGTTGCAGATTGGAGTTTCACCAAAGAACACACCTATTACATTATTATAGATCAACAAAAGTACAAAACCATGTTCAAGTTGCAGCTTCTATCCATTCATCCATGCTCCAGCCATTCATCCGGTCTCCAGCCACCCAACCATAGCAAATTAGAGAGCCGTGCTGATTTCATGATGCATAAGGTTATGGACATCTTAAGAAAACTAAAAACCTCTTGTTATTTTGGGGCACATGGGTCACCCACGGATGAAATTCTACACCCGCACCTGCTTCAGTATGGGTCGGGTCGGGTGTAGACCCACGGGTGAGATTTGCACCCTTGGGTCCGACTGCCATCGCTACTCATGATCGGATCTGCTGGCTCAGTCTCTCAGAGGTGATGACAGAGGTAGGGTTTGCGTACATGTATTCGCATGGGTGAGTGTGTGTGCATGTGAGCGTCTGCGTATGTACTAGACTTTCGCAAAAGAAAAAGTAAGTAATTTTGATGCAAATTTGGGGGTCCACTCGTGCATCTGCACATGATATAACTTAATAAGGCATGTGAATATACAGTAGAAATCCATGAAAATAATTGTTTATATTTAAAGAAATAGGATTTAAATTATGTGCACTAACATTTTTAATTGAAGTACATGGCTTTTACACTTTATGTAGAGTGAGAACTATGTTTTTCTCACGTAATATCTATCTCCGGCCTTTCTCACATCAAAAAGAGCATTCCATTGATTTTTTTCCTCCTTTTGAATTCTCCGCACTTGCATTGTATAGTCAAACCGTAAGTCTGGTCACTCTGATATCACAGAGCATCCCTCCTTATCACACTCAATACTTGTTCTGAGTTGTTTCAAGCGCTGCCGGTCATGTTTCATCTCGATTCTCAATATGCTTATGCATATCCACATACTTTCTTGCATGAAAAGTTTTACAGATGCATATACTTTTTTAGAGATGCAGGATCCTAAATATAATGTTACAAGAGCATATATAAGCAAGTAGCTTTATGGCCTCTTATATGCAGCTCCTAATTGTAGCACCATATCATTTACGGCATTATACTTGACAAAGCCCCTCTCTAGCTTCTCAGGAATACTATCTGTCCAAGAGCATTCGTTTCAAAAAAAAAAAAATCTGTCCAGGAGTAATGATCACATATGATTTTTCTCAAAAAAAAAGTTGATCACATAGGATTTGCATAGTCATTCTGTCCGCAACGCAGTGTGCAAGGGGTCCTGAATGCTGAGCAGACCTTGAGTAGCTGACGGGAACATGCTTGGATATATATATATATATATATATATATATATATATATATATATAAGCAATTAATTATGACGCATACATGCTTCGGCAGCAATTTTGTGTGTGTGCGCGCGCGCGCAAAGCTTCGGCATCAAGTTGATCACATATGATTTTTCTCAAAAAAAAAGTTGATCACATAGGATGGTGCAAGACACCGTGGTTTTTTTCCAAAGCAAAGCGTGCAAAGAGTGAGATTTAAAGTTTCTTTTATAGTGATAAATGTGGGTAATTTTGCAGAAATTTTAGGAGGTTATTTTAGCCTATTTTTTATACTGACACAGGTGGATAATTTTTTAAAAGAAAATAGATCTGATGGCTATGATTTTTTTATTGTACCGGATTAATGGCCGGATGTTTATGATTATTGTGAGAATTTCTTGTATTTATCAATTTCTCTAGCACGTCTTGTGAGGATTAACGTGAAGGCTATAAAAAGAGCCTCCAGTAATAGTAAGATTTTATTTGGTATGGATTCATTGAATTACTATAGACCATTGGATCTTCCTAAAATCCAACGGCCAGTATTTTTCTTTTTTTTAGATTAACGTGGGAATTTCTTGACCTCTCGGAACGTGATGGCTCATTTTAACACTATTGTATTAATATAACTAGGAAGATGGCCCGCGTAAATTTACGCGGTAGCTAGTTTTTTATACTAATTTTTAGATTTTTTTAACTTAAATATAATTTTATTAAAATATTCATTGTTTCATTGCCAATACGGTTTGTCCAAATGTGTTGAAACTAACACATCATTTTTTATCATCATGTATGTGTCACATGGTATGAATTAATGATGCAAACTTATATTAACTAATTATATTTGACATTGATTCTTTTATCAACTTATAATTTCCTTATTTATTTAATTTAGAATTTAACTATTTATTTACTCTAATTATGGACTTTAAGGGTTAATATAGATTGTTAGATCTTACAAAAACCAACAGGGTGTATTATTTTTGTTTCAATTAATATGGTAATAACATTATATTATTAAGATTAACTCCACCAGTACCTTTCAAACCAGTCTCTCCAAATACTAAATGGAGGCTACCTCTATTTTTTAAGGGGCGCAAAAATGCTACAACTCCAGCAATAACCCTCATAAATATAGGGTTTTCTATAGACCTTGAGAATGGAGGGTGGATTTGGAAGCCTCCCTAAGAGTGGTGGTGGGGGGTGGTCAAGTAGAGGCCCTGATTGAGTGCAACTTTTTTCAGGACCCTCTAAACTTGGGATAGGGGTTTGTTGGGTCTGTTGGAGTGCAACTTTTTTCTGCACCCTCTAAACTTGGAACATACGCTTATTGGGTTTGTTGGACTGCAACTTTTTTCCGGGCCCTCTAAACTTTGGATAGGGGCATGCTAGGTCGACTGGAGTTGCTCTAAGATAATAGATTGTGACCTAATATTGAGGTAGTGATCATGGGTAAGTGAATAAAGTAATTCATATAACTTTACATGTACAAAATGTAACTTACTAACATGAGATACTCCCTTCCTCAACGGACATGCGAACTACCTCGATGAACTTACAATAACGTAACACAGGACGATTGGATTAAAGTAGAAACCTTCCACAAACATAATGGTGTTTGGATTGATTCCTTCGCAAATGAGCGATATGATTGGTAGCCTATCTTGCTGCACAAATCGATGATTAGAATGGCATAGCATGAAGAAAAGTTTAAGGAGGGAGAAAATCAAATATAGAGGGTAATCAATGACACCAGAAAATGGTATCCGAGAAAATACTATGAGAAAAATACTGCTATTTTGCTAGTTATGCAATGAGAACTTAGCCTGCAGTAACCAATGGACGCCTATCACGATTTTGGATCGATCTTTTGTCTTTTTCCTCCACCGATAAAAGATGGAGTAATATAGACATGGTTGATGCCCAATCTAGCGAATCATCGACAATAGTTTACTGCTGCATGATTATATCAAGCATTAAGAGAAGCATTTCTTTACCTAGCTCGTTGTTACTCAACTTCCATGTCAACACTTGTGCACGACAAGCACGTCCATCATCAAAGCTGTACGACACCCGAGTTTTTTCGCTTTGTTTTTCCTAAATCTGCTCCTTCTTACACTGACTTGTTAACGAAGACCATCGAACGGGTTTCAGTGTGGGCAAACCATTTGATGATCTTCCATGAGTGCTGAGCGTGGCCATGGTGATGATCAAATAGGTTTCCGTGTTGGCAAACCATTTGATGATCTTTCATGAATGCTGAGCATGGCCATGGTGACGATAAATCTCATCAACGATTCACTCCCTTCAGATATGGATAATTTTTCTCTCCCGTTGTGCTCACAACCTTGGTAAACACCCTAAATCTGAGCACCTTTCATTAGTTACATGTGTAAATCAACGTGATGTCATCCACTCATTGTTGAACGCTACACCATCTAAGTTTCTCTGCTTTGTTTTTTCTCTCTGCTCTTTCTTGCACTAACTCGTTAACAAAGACCATCAAACGGGTTTGAGCGTGGGTAACCCATTTGATGATCTTCCACTTGCGTTGTCAAAGACATTGAGTGCCGAGTGCAGCCATGGTGCTTAATCCCAGCAGCGATTCGCTCCCTTCAGACAGGGAGAATTGTTCTCTCCTGCTGCGCTCACAACCTTGTTCAACGCCCTAAATCCGAGCACCTCTCATTAGGTACACGTGCAGATCGACATGTTGTCCTCCGCTCATTGTTGAACATTGTCTCCTATATAGAAGAATGTGGTAGCGCATATGGGGCTTCAGGCTGTCCGCACTCGTCGTACTCTATTCTCATCCTCTAAAAAAAATATTCCTACCTAGTCATTGAGATTTTCCCCTCTATATTAATTTTTTCTGCACCTGTTATCATATATATATATATATATATATCTCATAGTCCATACCAACTACCAACACGTGAGTCCACCCATCTCTCTCCCTCTATTCCCCCCTTTCTCTAGTGGTGGTGGCGGCGGTGAGGGGTGCCAGTCTCCCCGGCCGGTAGCCTTCAGCCCCAACAGACTCCGGCTGTGCGCGGAGTGGACAGACCCCGAAGTCTGAAGGCGCGCGACCGGCTCCCACGACGGCGACGGCGGCAGACGGTCACGTGGCGACGGTGAGGACTCCCGCGGCGGCCACGAACGGTCGCACGGCGGCGGCAGAGGCTCGTGGCGACCGCGGACGACCATGTGGCGGCGGCGGAGGGCTCCCGCGGGGGCCGCAGATGACCGCGCGCCAAAAGCGGAGAGGTGGCAGCGAACGGAATAATATATCTCATGCTATTTATTTTTATCTATCTATTTATTAATCATATATGGTCTAGATTCATTGGATTTATGTGGTTCGTTAGATCTTCATAAAATCGGACGGCGTATATTTTTCTCTTATTTGGATTAACAGAATAATACAGATCGTTAGATCTTCATAAAATCTGACGGTATATATTTTCTTTTGTTTTTTGGGTTAATGGAATAATATGGTCTGTTAGATCTTCATAAAATTCGACGTCATATATTCTTCTCTTTTTTCGATTAACGTGGGAATTTTTTGGCCCTCTCGAATGGTGACTCCTTTTAACACTATTGTATTAATATAATAGAAAGATTTCAAGTCGATAGGATCAAGAAACACAGGAAACACCACTAGGGTTTTCATAAGGCAGGGAAGAAATTGTTCCTATGTTCCCGAGATGAGAAGCATGGTACCGTAACACGTTTCTAGTGATATAGGCGGTAGCATCAACTGATTGTGACTCATGCAAAGCGACGGTAGCTAGCTGCCTAACACAACATATGTCGGTTAAGTTCTTCAGTTCTTTTTATATATTTATAGATTTATAGATTCGGAAGGGAGAGACCCGGAACTGCAGGTTGACGAGCGACTTGGCGCGGTCGAGCGCCTCGTCGGAGCGGCACCGGACGACCTCGAGCCCTTCCTCGACGTTGATGAAGCAGCCCTTGGGGACGAGCGCCGGCGTCCACATCATGACGCCCATGACGGCGAACCAGACGCCCTGGAACACGAGGCTCGCCGACCGGACAAGGCTCAGCGCGATGCTCCGCTGGTAGGGGATCAGGAGCAGCGACGCCGCCAGCGTGACGGCGATGACGATCTCCAGCAGGCGGTGGTACTGCCCCTGCACGCCGGCGTGGTCCGCGGAGTGGAAGTGGAAGGTGAGCAGCTGCTGCGCGAACGCCGCGGCGGCGGCCAGCTGCGACACCGCGTCGCGCATCGGCGCCCGGACCCTGTCCATGTGGATGGCGGCCGCGGCGAAGACGAGCCACGCCAGCGAGATGGAGGCGTGCTCGAAGTTGTGCAGGTGCGCGGAGGGGATGGTGCCGTCGCCGTCGAACGGGTGGTGCTTCGCCTGGACGATGACGAGCTCCATCGAGATGGAGATCACCGAGCCGATGATTATCATTATGAGCTCGATGTGGCGGACGCGCCGCACCGGGAACCACACCGGCGCCACGTAGGAGCTCCGCTGCAGCAGGAACAGGCGGGTGTGGCCGAACAGCTGCCACAGACCGATGAGGAAGAAGAAGGCGCCTGGCGCGACGTGCCCGCCGAGCGTGCCCATGGCCTCCTGGCTGTGGCTTTGCGCGCAGCAGTGCCACTGAGAGGAGAGAAGATGGGAGGTAAAGTCAAATGTTGGCGATGGTCTTGAGGGCTGAACGGTTGATGCTGATCCCTTCTTGATGGGAATGGCGCGTGTGGGACCTTGGGAAGCGTGTTTCATTAGAAAAAATGCTGGTACGGGAATCTTGCAATGCGACCTGCTTGAGTTTTTTTAGGAACGCCGGCCGATAATTTTTATTTCTTTAATAAAAAAACAATACAAACATATACTCTCGCTTACCCATATGGATACATTCACAAACCCCCTTGTACTTCTGAGAGATTAAACTGGTAGATCCATTCTAGCTATTCACAGAGTCATTAGAGGGCTTCGCTGTCGACAAAGATGTTACCTATCTTTATTGCCTGAGTTAGCTAGAAAAAACTACCACATTAGAAATTCCTACGTTAGTTAAAGCAAAAAATATGTATCATCAGATTTTATAAAGATCTAATGGTTTAATCTAATCTAAAAATTTATGTCCAATAGATTACTATATACATAAATTTAAAATTAAAAAAGTAGAACTTGATTCCGAATTTTATGATGATCCAACGGTATACTATACCGTAAAGAGTACATATCGAATATGATTGTACTCCCTCCGTATATGATTTAGTTACCGTTTCGGACAACGACACGGTCTCCAAAATATAACTTTGACTTCTTATTTTTACAAAAATATTTATTAAAAAATAATACTCCCTCCGGTATCGTATTAGAAGTCCTTTAGGACAGCAACACGGTCACCAAAGCACAACTTTGACTCCACTTTTCTATAAAAATATTTTTTGAAAATTTATATATGTATATTTTTATGAAAGTAATTTTCAAGACCAATCTATTTATATGATTTTCACATTTCCAAACTCAACGACTTAAATGTTATTCATGGTTATATTCCCAATGTTTGACTCAAACCTTGTTCAAAAGGACTTCTAATACGATACCAGAGGGAGTATGTATATATTTTTATAAAAATATTTTAAGACAAATCTATGCATATGGTTTTCACGTTTCCAAACTCGACAACTTAAAAGTTATTCGTGATTTATATTCCTAATATTTAACTAAAATCTTGTCCAAAACGACATGTAAATCCTATACAGAGGGAGTACATAAATTCAGAATTAAAATTAAGAAAATTGGCGCTTGATCAAAGAGTTTGTGTTGACTATAATCAGTACATAAATAAATAAAAATAACGTAATTCACGTTTGACGGTCTACTACGATTAGACAAAAATGCTAATTTCAGAATTTAAAATTAGAAAATTAGCACTATACCAAATAATCCATATCAAATACGAAGAATAAATAACCAAAATAGGCATTAAAAATAGTAGTTAATTAATGAGTCTATGCCAAATGCCATTGATAAATAACTAAATTCAAATAAAGAAAAAGAATAAATTGGTAGTTGATTAAATATTTTGTGTCAAATAAGATTAATAATTAATAATAAAATTAGTAGATATTTCATATTCCAGTTTGGAAACCAAAATAGAAATGTAAAACATAAACGCCAAGAATAATCAATAAAACTAAGTTTAGAAATAAAATAATGAAAATCAATATTTCAATATATATTGAGTTTGGAAAGCAAATTATGTAAGTAAACAACCTATGTAAAAATTAATCAATAGCTAGACTTTGAAATAGTGCTTGAAATTGCTATCCTAGTGAACAAGCAATATGAAATTTTGATTTATATGACTTTTAAGTAGACTTGGCAAATCAAAGATAGCTATATTTTGCGATAAATTTTGAACACTTAACATAGCTATATTTTAGAAAGAAGAGAATACAAATAACTAAATTTCAAGCTAAAAATTAAAAAAATCATGTTTCAGTTTCCATCAACATTGGGAAGTAAATTACTTATGAAAATCCCTTGTAGCTAGCTTTTCATACTAACCATTTGGTTTCATGCCACGTCCATCATTGGTACACATTGCTTTCTTCTTCTATAATCAATTAACTATTGCCTAAATTACGTACATGTACATTTTTCTTCGAGCTGTTGCCTGGCGTTGTAGAGGCCACCATGTACGTCGCAACAATTGCCTCTTTCAAATCCTCGATTTTACTACAGTATTAGTTTGAAAAATGCTGCAAATATGTATGTTTTTTGCTTCCAATATATTTGAGAACAAACAAACGAAGATTGAATGTGTGAGATATGGAACTACACGTGTAATCCTACTATAGCTCCCATATTGTACACGACTAAGAAACTAGCCATGTATCCTTACCCCCGAGATATATAAAGGAGGGCAGGGGTCCTAGTTCGGTAGAGACCAAGACAAGGAGTAGAATAGAAGAAGAAGGCTAAGAAGAGACTAAAACTCAACTCAACTCATACACATAGCAATACAAAACACAGGGCGTAGGGTATTACGCACATTGCGACCCGAACCTGTCTAAATCGTTGTCTTGTGTGTGCAACATCATTCCTTAAGAACTCGGTGAGACCCACAAATACTACTATATGAGGTACCCTAGACAGATACTCGATCGTTAAACATCAACAGAATGTTACAAATTAATGGTTATGGATTGGTAGCTAAGCACTTGCTGGACCATGATGTTCATTGAGCCTTTACATGTTCTTCCTCACATTGTCAACATCTGAAACACCACTGTTGTTCCTAATGGCACAAGTGATCGTGACAATCGTTAGTTTGTGTGTCGGTGTGGCTTAGCTCTATAGTATTCCAAACTAAAAAACAATAAAATAATACGCAATTTAGAGAGGTCGATGACAACCCCAAAGAAAAAGGATTAGGTAGTTACGGAGAAGCACAACCTAATAATAGTATGTCTTAAAGGAACAACTATAATTAAAAGAAAGTATGAAAACATATCAGTTCCAAGAGGATGACCACGACCATGGAGAACAATATTGGGTCGGACACAAAGAATTATAGCAAGATAGCAGCATATGATTTAAATCTAGAAAGCAACAAGCATCACTAGACTTGAAAAGTGAAACGATAAGAATCGGTGTACAAAGATTTGGAAAAACAAATGCACTATTACAAAAAAATTATTTCCATCTATTTTTTAGGTAATAGAAAATTAAAGATTGGCAAAAAATAAACTAGCTGCCACCCAAATTATGCCACACACAAAAATAAGAAGCTAGTTACACAACGACGACGACAACAACATATGCGATGCCGTTAGGCCCATGTACCAACCAAAAACTATTAGCTTACATTGTTTTCATTCACGGCGCTATCGGATACCGTTTGCGTTTACGTTTTCATCCCCCAACCAAACAGATCATCCTGCTCAGTCGGGTCCCCTGTTCTGACTTTCTGACTAACTCGAGGATTTCTGGCGGCTCGCGCAGCGTTCACCTCAACGATTATGCCAGCGGGCGGGCGCACGGCCGGCGGCCACCAGCACCAGGTTGCTGGTTACAGCCACAATCTGTCCGAGCTAATTTCAGGTGCGGCCGTGCGGATCCGTAAACCCGTTGAGCTCCAGCAGAAATGTACAGCGACTCCGCTGGTAGCCTGGTAGGTGACGACTGACGACTGAAATGGACGCAGGAGGGTACTAGTACTTTTCCTTTTCTTCACAACCTTCCCGGTGTCTCGTCGTCTGCAGAGACGATGACCGGCGGCCGCCTCAATTTCGTAGACATTCTGGAAATGACTCTTTTGGTTTCTTTGCCGCACATGGATGGAAAGAGATCGACGGTTCTGAACATGTGAATTTCACATAAATACCTAGCAGTCGTCAGTTCGTTTGAAACTCCGTCCGTCATGGCGTCATGCGTCGAGAGCGGTCAATTCTTGTGCTCCGTGGTCCAGCTTTCTTGTCCGGCAAGAGTAACACGGCCTCAGGACGAAGAAAAGCGCCGGCGACAGATACGGCGGGTTGCCAGGTGGAACTGCTGGCTGTAGCTTGGGCACGTCACGTTCGTTGCCAATGGATCGAATTGTTTGAGAGGGATAAACGAAACACGTTTCCTATTGCGTAGTCAGCTATAACATGCGTGATCACAGTGTATGGACGTTGTTGCGGGCTTAGGGAGGGTCTCGCGGTTCACGTAAGCTCTAAGCTCCGAGGCGCACGAGGCCGTGGAGTCAAGACGGCAAAGCATTGTCAACCGCGATGGAGAGGAAGAGGATCCGTGGTGGGTAGAGCCAGGTCTGTGAGGCCTTGTTTAGATCCAAATTTGGGCTCCCAAATTTGGGGTACAGTGTCACTTTATAATCATTACGTCACTGTAGCATTTTGTTTGTATTTGTGAAAAATTGTCCAAACATTGATTAATTTGGCTCAAAATGTTCGTCTCGCAAAGTACAACAAAACTGTGCACTTACTTTTTGATTTCATCTACATTTAGTACTCCATGCATGTTATAACATTTTGATGTGATGAAAATCTTCTTTTTGCATAGTGAATTTGGGGGTGCAAATTTGGGATCGCCTGAAATGAATAGCCCAACACTGGGGAAGTTGCGTGACAACGGCTAGCGGCGTCAGGAGCCAAAAGGCGAAGGCACGAGGGCGGCAAGCGAGCTTGGTTGGAACAGAGAGAGAAGTGGGTGAGGATGACATGAGGGAGGACAAACAAGAGCTTTACTCCAAGTGTCACAATTTAGTAATTTACAAAGTACCAACTCCAAACCGTTTTTGCCACGGTTTCCTAAAGAATAACTGTACGGTATATGTATTTTCAACCACAAACACTGAGGCCAAATTACACGGTATAATCACAGAACATTCCTAACCTTACGGTGTGCTACGATTTCACCTCTCGATTTCGACAGGCTTTGTGCCGCTGACCACGTGCCCGAGGCCACGTTTCGCGGCCTCGAGATCGTCCTCATCGTCGTGATCATCTCCGATACTGAACCGGCCGTCGCTGTCGCCGCCGCCGCCTGATCCCTTTACCAGCGGCAGGTACTGCGGCTCCTCGGGGTAGAGCTTAGCCATCTGGAGGTAGAACACGACGACGAACACCACGGTGGCCGTGAGGTACCAGCTGAACTGCAGGTTGACGAGCGACTTGGCGCGGTCGAGCGCCTCGTCGGTGCGGCACCGGACGACGTCGTGGCCTTCCTCGCGGTTGAGGAAGCATCCCTTGGGGATGAGCCCCGGCGTCCACAGCATCACGCCCATGACGATGAACCAGACGCCCTGGAACACGAGGCTCGCCGACCGGACCAGGCTCACCGTGATGCTCCGAGGGCAGGGGATCCCGAGCAGCGTGGTGGCGAGCGTGACGGCGATGACGGCCTGCAGCAGCCAGTGGAACTGGCCCTCCACGCCCATGTGGTCCGCCGAGTGGAGGTGGAAGATGAGCAGCTGCTGCGCGAACGCCGCCGCGGCTACCAGCTGCGACACGGCGTCGCGCATCGGCGCCTTCGCCCTGTCGAGGTGGATGGCCACCGCGGCGAAGACGAGCAGCGCCAGCGAGATGGAGGCGTGCTCGAAGTTGTGCAGGTGGTAGGAGGGGATGGTGCCGTCGTCGTCGAACGGCTGGTGCTTCGCGGGGCCGATGACGAGCTCCATCAGGATGGACATCGACGCGCCGATGATTATGAGTATGAGCTCAAGGTGGCGCACGCCGCGCACCGGGAACCAGACCGGCGCCGAGTACGAGCTCGGGCGCAGCAGGAAGAGGCGGATGTGGCTGAACAGCTGCCACAGGCCGATGAGGAGGAAGCCGGCGCCCGGCGCGACGTGCCCGACGAGGGTGCCCATGGCGTGCCGCCGCTTTTTGGCTTTTGCGTGCACCGGGGCAAGTGGTACGGACGGCACAGGAAAGAAGTTGGTGGTGGCGTGCGTGGAGAGCCGAGAGGGGAAAGGGTTTGAAGGTTGAAGGGAAACCTGGGGCTGGGGGGTTTTAAGAAGGTTTCCAGGGTGTCTGGAGAGTTCGGAAGGTTTGAAGAGTATCCTTATTTTTACTTCTGGATTTAGACCTATTTCGCATGTGTGATGATCAGCAGTGATGTGTTAGTGTTGAAAGCAGCTCGCCAGGGTGGTTTGTTCTAGTTTTGTTTTGCTTGCTTGTCAGGGCTTCCAATTGACTAGTATCTTTTTTATCTGTCCGTGGATATCCTAGAAATGTACTGTATGCCAGTTTAAATAAGATTCTTGTGAATTGTGATCGACACTCCACTAATCCAGTCCAGTGACTTCCAGCTAGTTTCGTATTCTTTGGTCATTTGCGAAAATACACTTTAATCATTCATGCAATGCAATCTTGAGTACCTTGTACTAATGTCTTTCTTCACCTAGCTTTGCAATTAAAATTTATCTTTTTGGTATCGACTTGGTGCGTACCAAAAAAACATTAGCATCAACTTTATTTATAAAAAAGCACATTTTTAGCTGATTTTTTGTTAATAGTTGGCTCTCTACGAAGCGGCCAACTCATCAGATATCTCCCTTTGTCTCCTTCGAGTTATCGGGGGTTTTTTACCTAATTAATTTGATGGAAATTATGTATACTCCTTGCTCACACGTAATAAGGAAAGCTCATGAGCTTGAATGTCTTGGTCATAGTCGGGACCCGGATGAACGAGTTGTTTGGGTAGATCCCTTCACAGATTTTGTAAATATTATAGTACGTGCTGCTTCACTATCTAATTGGACCAAGGGGGTGGAGGACTAAAGATGAAAGCTTTCGAAAATAAAATAAAAAATCATGGCAGTTACCATGAAAGGTTGTGAATCGTGATGGAAGATTATTTTACGGTAAAGTAGATATTGGTGTACTTTAATTTGTCTCCGACGGTACGAAATTTCTACTGAAGTAATCCCTTCGCTCTCTTAACCGAGAACAAGGATATTACTCCTCCGATCCCTATCACCCTATATGTGTCCGCTGGGCCCAACCGGGAGGAAAGACTAGCCAGGTTGACCCGACCAGTATCCATATACTCCGTGTGCTTCCTTACCTTAAAAAACCTTCTGGAACTTGTCACAGTTGACCATAAAATGCCCCCGGCCAAATCCATCCCCGCTGTACGATGTAGACCGTCCTGATCGGCCCGCTCCTCGGACCCGGCGTCGCGCTACAGCGAAACGGAGAGAGGGGCAGACACGGAACACGTCCACGCCCGCGCCGGCGGTTTCCATTTCGTGCGCGTGCGCCTAGCGGCCAAAGTCACTTGTCGTCCTGCGAGACGGGACGGGCTTTGCCATTTGGAAAGCGGCCGGCGTCGCGTCACCTGATCCATTCCCCTTCGAACATCTCGCGCGGGTCGGACGGACGTTTCGTCGCGCCGCCGGCCGGCGGAAGGGCCGCTGCGCGGGCACCCGCGATCGTGGTCGGACCCCTCGGTCGATCGGGGTCGGTTTCCGACCGTTTTTTCTTCTCGTCTTTGCGGTTTCGTGCTGGGAACGAGGGCGATCGATGGATTTGGCGCAATTAATATGGCGGGCCGGTACTGGTACAAACGGTGTTCTAGAAGGTAGCTAGACCTGTGGAACCCGATCGACCTATCCGGACGAGAAAGCGGATGAAGCTTGCCTTGCAAGAATGGCTAGATCTCTCCTTTTTTTAAAAAAAATGAAAATAATGGCGAGTTCTCAGCCACAAACAGACAAGAATCACGAATGAGGACTGCAACTCGGGAAGTCAGCACCTAGCTAGCGAAATGCCACGGAATCGTCTTAAGGTTCACATCAACGTACCAGCTAAGCTCAGGTACCGGTCGCTTGTTTTGACTAACCCACCAGGCGGGATTAGGACAAACTACTCACACAAAGCGTCCACCTCAGCGATGATGTATTGATGTTAGCGCACGGCGGCCGCCACCACAGAGCGAGGCTGCAGCCTGCAGACACGATCGTTCGTGGCCCCGTCTGGTTCCTCGAAATTCTCTCTCCAAACTTCACTATTCATCTATCACATCAAATCATATCAAATCTCTCTCCTCGTGCATAGAGCCCTAAATGTAGATGAATAAAAAAACTAATTACATAGTTTTGATGTACACGACGAGACGAATCTTTTGAGCCCAGTTACGTCATGATAGGACAATGTTTACCACAAACAAACGAAAAGTGTTACAGTGTCCGATGTGACTTTTCTACCAACTTTTCACCCCTCTTTTCATCAACTAAACACAGCCCGTGTCGTCCGGCCTGTCTGAACTTTCAGGTGCGAAAACCGTTGAGCCCCGAAAGCTATGCAAGGTGACCGGCAGCCCCGCAAATTAAAGGGAAGCGGAAAGTGATTCTCTAGGGCCTAATCCCAAATTTTACCCCCAAAGTTCACTATACAGAAAAACATTCATATCACATCAAAATGTCATAGCATGCATGGAGTACTAAATGTAGATAAAATCAAAAACTAATTGCACAGTTTTGTTGTACTCTACGAGACGAACATTTTGAGCCTAATTAATCAATTTTTTGACAATTTTTCACACATACAAACGAAATGCTACAGTGACGTAATGATTATAAAGTGATACCATACTCCTAAATTTGGGATGCCAAATTTGACATCTAAACAAGACCTAGAGTACTAAAGCCAGGGGATGGACTTTGTAGGTGAGAATGCACTAACAAGCAGCAGCATCTCAAGGTCGATCGGGGGCACATGAATCCTGTGTGAGGGCGGGGCTCTCCAAAAGACGGAGGATGCCGCGACCTTCTCGGCTTTTCGTCGCTCCTCTGCCGAGTGCCGAGGCGACGACCGGCCGGCGGGCCGCCGCCTTTCGCGATCCGCATCTCGCGTGCGTCATTCTGGAAGTGGCGGCCGTCTAGTCATCGTCTCCGGTTTCTTGTCCGAATGAGATTACCGCGGGGGACCGAGAAGACGTACTGCCTCACTCGTCAGGAAGAAGGAAGCGGCGGCGACCACTACGGCGAGAGCTGATTCCATTTTGCCGCTTGTTTAGTTTTAAAATTTGGCATGTTAAATTTAGTATTTTGTTATTAATACATTATTGTAGCATTTCGTTTGTATTTGTGAATAATTGTCCAAACATTGATTAATGAGGCTCAAAATGTTCGTCTCGCAAAGTATAATAAAACTGTGCAATTAATTTTTGATTTCATCTACATTTAGTACTCCATGCATGTGATGATATTTTGATGTGATGAGGATCTTCTTTTTTATAGTGAAATTTAGGGTAAAGTTGAGGAACTAGACAATGCCTTGGTTTCACGACCTGCGTTTGCATTTGGTTGAGCAATTGCAGACGACCGTAACCGTGATAGATGAGGCAGCACACTTTTACGCCCTGTTTGGCAGAGCTCCCAAAGCTGATTCTCTGGTGAATCTAGGAGGAGCTCTGCCAAACAGTTTTTCAGCGAGAAGTGATTCTTTGCTGATTCTGAGAAGTGATTCTCTGAAATGAACTAAGGGGCTGGGAGCTGGAAAAAAGTAGCTTCTCCTAATTCTGTGAAGTGATTCTCCATCCTGATTTTGATAGTTTATGCTAGGGAATTAAAGAGAATCACTTTCAGCCACAGAATCATTTCTCTCAGAGAATCAGCTCCCACAGAGAATCAGAATAAGATGAAGCTCTACCAAACAGGCTTACGCCGCCTCAAAATTACTCCCTCCGTCCCAAAATATAAGGCGCGGTCAAACTGCACGGTCTCACATACTAACGCTTGACTCTTAATATCTTCAACACTATAATGATTGTAGCAACAAAATCATAGTTATATAAAAGTATATTTAATTATAAATCTAATGGTATTATTTTTGTTAGATAATTTTTTTATTATGAAAGATTAACTATAGGTCAAAACTTTTAAAGTTTGAATCTTGATTTACGTACGCGTTATTATAAGCGACACCGCGACTGTATATTCTACCAAACCCACGTTCTAAGTTACACGGAAATAAAGAGTGCGATCGTCAAGCCAAGGCGCATCTAGTAAGCCCTCTCGTAGGGACCAACCCTTTATTTCCCCGGTAGTAAGTCTTGGTAGGAATCACTTGATGCGCGCGTAAAGAAAATCAGCAAAAATTGCAGAAGCTTCGTTCGTCGTCTGACGGTGGCAACCTGAATACCTGATGAACAACGGCAACCACAAAAGGCGGTCCAGACTTTAGACGGTCCAGTCGTCCTCTGAGATATCTATCTCGGTTGTTTAGTTCAAAAAGCAACTCCTAAATTTATTATGCAAAAAGAAGATTCTCTATCACATTAAAATGTCATAACATGTATGGAGTACTAAATATAGATGAAATCAAAAACTAATTACACAGTTTTGTTGTACTCTACGAGACGAACATTTTGAGTCTAATTAATCAATTTTTAGACAATTTTTCACACATACAAATGAAATGCTACAGTGCGCAATGATTACGAAAAAACCCCAAACTCCTAAATTTGATGTACCAAATTTGGGAACATGGCCCTGTGCACAAAGCGCGCTACTTGTCCGGGCAATAGGCAATTCGGCGAAACTTGGCTGAAAACCTGAAACATTCGCGGTCAGCTCATGCCGTTTCAGAACGGGAAGCGACGTGTGACTGATCAACCCTGCTGAGCCACACATGTTCCTCGGCTTAATCCTGATCGCCACACGTGAGCCTACTCGACGAGTCGTTTCAGCTTCGGATGCTGCCGTTGTTCTAGAACGTAACTGTTGACGACTTCGGACGTCTCCTACAGGTAGACGACTTCTTCCACTGACCTGGAGGAGAGAGACTGTTTACACAGGACAGAGGCTTCAGTTAGCTGCCCGGCAAACGTATGTGTGAGAGAGGTAGAGACGTCGGTTCACGCGCGAAACAGGCGCAGAAGGAAGCGCTAAGATTTTCCTATTGTTCTTCAACTAAGGACAAGTACATTGATGTCGTCTAATAGGCGGTCTCATGTAGTAATACGTGTCGGTGTTTAGAAATCGTGGTCCCGACACCAACCAGAAATGCGTTGTGTTCCCTCCTTTGATGGTTGATGCAGAAGATAACACGAGACACGGGTTTATCCTGGTTCCGATCAGAAGACCGTACTTCCAGCAAGGCGGTGTGTGCGATGTATTATTCTGCACCGGACTGCAAGTAGTAGGGGGTACAAGCAGGTTGAGACGAGAGGCTAGACCTCCGAGTCCCGGATGATTGAGGCAAGGTGTCAATATCGTGATCTTTTCTGAGTGTATGCGGATTCTTTATCTTCTTTTTCGTCGTTTTCGATCACCCCTCCTTTTATAGGCCAAGCAGGAGGGGTTACAGGAGCGTGTTGCTGCTTAGGCATAGTTGTCGCACAGTAGTAGGAGTGGCGTTGGGCGTGCTTCTGTGTCCTTGTCTGCTGTAGTCGATTCTTGTACTGATGATGACGTCGAGGAGTGGTCTTGAGGTTCCGAGGCGTCCTTTGTGTGATAATTGCTCGTCCGTACACCACCTCGAGGGTCTCCCATGCCTGCGCACAGCTTATTCTGTAGGAAATCGCTGTTGGAGTCGGTGGCATAGGGAGTTAGAGTGACCCGACCCTGTTCGCACGGCGGCGACATGTCCGCACAGCGCCGGGGTTGGTCGCATAGTGCTCGGAATGTCCCGCCATACCTCTGTCGTCCTGTGCTCTTCTCCCGCTGTGTGCTCGAGGGTCTCTCCGTCCAACGGAGGTCTTCGAGTCGTCGGAGTTGGCAGTACAGGAGCTCGGAGTGACGGGCTCTCTTCGCACAGTGTCGGCCTGCCCGCACAGAGCCTCGGTTGGCAGCATAGTGACGGGAGTTGGTGGATACGATGGGAGGGGTCGGGGCCGTCAGGTCAGTATGGCAAGAGATCTGCCTTTTGATTTTGGAGGCACGGTGGCAGAGGGCGTCATTTAATGTCCGTCGGAACGAGGGTCTTGACCGAGGCAGAGCTTTCCCCATTCCATGGGTTGCTCGAGGCTCGGTCCCCAGGCCTCGACCGAAGCGGAGATTTTGGTTCACGTCGAGGCACGCCGCGGGGCGTCTTGGCTGGGCCTTTAGTTGTTGTTGGGCCGTGGGCCTTAACTTTCGTTTCTTTTTCTGGTTACTTGGATAAGATTAATGTTCACTGGGTCGGTTATCCCATAGGTTTGGGTACCCCTAATGATCGCCCCCAACAGTAGCCCCCGAGCCTTTGTTGGAATATGTTTTAATCCGACAAAGGCTCTTCGTCGTAGGTGCTTCTGACAAGGTTTTCCTTAAAGAATTCCGCTGGGTGCACACTAGCGCACCCGCGGGTGTAGCCCCCGAGGCCTTGGAGGAGTGGATATACTCCTGCAAGGGCTTATCAGCGTTTCGCGCCTTCGTGAGCTACAGCATGTTTCGTCTTAAAGGAATTCGACCTTGTGGTGCAAGTAGCCCCCGAGCCTTGGCCCTAGCAAGGTCGATCAGGGGCGGTTCTTGACTTTGAGTTACGACCCTCGTCGCCCCGCTTGTGGGGAGGAGGGGTGACGCAATCCATGCTTCCCTCGAACGGGCTGCGAGTCATGGATGCCTCTGTGAGCTGTTAGCGGGTAATTCAAGTGGACATCCGTGCCTCGTTCGATGGAGGCCGGCTCGTGGTGCGGAGACATGTCTCATAAGAGCACTTGTGTAGGTTTGCTAGGCAGGGCTCGACCCCGTTCGTTTGGGGTCGAGGGCTCGTTGCTCTCCCTCGGTGTGATCCCTCGACTAGCTGCCTCCATCCTGGCCTTGAATATAACATGAAGGGCACCCTCGAGTTTCGTGCTCGAGGATAGCCTCAATCGCGCGTGCCCTTGGTTATCCCTAACTCTGTTAGATCTGAGGTGCCTGTCAAACCCTCGAGGGGCCAGGACTTCGAACCCCTGATCAGTAGGGCCTCGAGGAGAGGTAGCTTACCTCGGAAGCCTTTTGGCTAGCCTCGAGCATTTATTTCCGTAGTCGTGGGCGACGTGGCGCAGAATATGCGAAGTGGACGCGCCTTTTTAGGCGGAGCGGAAGAGACATGGGCAGTTACGATGCGACGTGTCGCCTAGATTTTCGTGCGTAGTGGTTATCCCAACTCGTGGGGCGCGGTCGTCAGTGGTTGTGGTGCCAATCGTATCGGATGCATTTTTCACGCGGCCGGGGTGCCGGTTGCGCTTCGCGTGATACTATAAATAAAGGGACAATGGGAAATGATTAGCTTACCCAGCCCTTGCCTTCCGATTGCATCTACTACTTCCAAACGCCGCCGCTCTTCGCCTTTCACCTTTCCGCGCACAAGACTTCGCCCTTTTCGCCGCCGTCGTTCGCCATGGTGACCATCGTCGACCCTGCTCTGTGGAGCCCTTCCATCGCCACCGACGCCTATCTCACCGGGCTGGTGGAGGCCGGGGTGCTGCCGGCGAACAGCAATCCGGACGAGCCGATGTGGATCGCGCCGCCATCCAATCACCACGAGCCTTCTCCGCCGGAGGGCTTTGTGGTGAGCCTGGCGAGACTTCACAAGCGGGGGTTCGGAATCCCCGCATCACCGTTCTTCCGCGGGTTGTGCCTCAACTACGGCATGGAGCTCCACAACTTCGCCCCCAACACCATCTCGCAAGCGGCGGTCTTCGTCGCCGTTTCTGAGGGGTACTTGGGGATCGAGGCTCACTGGGACCTATGGGTTCACCTTTTTCGAGGTGAGCTCCATACGGCCGTAGGTGAGTCTCGGGGGCTCCGCCGGGCGGTCCGCGCTGGGGGCCTTACCCTGCAAGTTCAGGGGCAGCGGAGCGGGTTGTACATCCCGGCGACGATGACCTCCAACAACGTCGATTGGGACAAGGGGTGGTTCTACCTCCGCAACGTCGACAACAAGCTGCCAGAGTACACTGGCAAAGTGCTGCACGAGCGACTTGAGGCGTGGAGCTACGGAATTTACACCGCCGACCGTTAGGAGCGACTTCGGGTCTTCACTGATGCCTTTGCCGTGCTTTCGAGGGCGGGTTTGACCGCGGCAGGAGTGATTGCAAACTTCAATCAGCGGTATGTACTGCCGCTGATGGAGAGGGCGCTGCGGCTTGACCAGCTCAGGGCGGATTCGCCCTGGCAAGGCTCGAAGATGAAGGAGGAGACCCTCGTCCTCGAGTACTGCATCCATCGAGCACGGCGTGCCGTGGAGGTCTCCAAGCTTGATTGCAAGGAGGAGGCCCTTTTCGCCGTCAAGATGCGCCCCGAAGCGGGGTTTTTACAATTTGTAAGTTCCGCTTTAAGTTTGATTTAGATTCAATTTTGCTTTCTACCCTCGAGATTTATCTGATCGCTTAATCCTGAATTCTTTTTTCAAGGTTTGTCTCAAAAAGGGTGTCGTTCTGCTCCTCCTCTTCACGAGGTTCGTGCTGCAAATCGCCTTTCTGCCGAGAGGCAGAAGGTGCGAAAGGACGCGGAGAAGCAGAAGAAAGAGAGGAAGCGTTTGCGGAAGGCGGCGTACGAGGAGTGCCGCCGTCGAATCAGGGAGGGGAGCTCCCCACCTACCACCCCCGAGAGTACACTGGAGGAGTCTTACTCGGAGGACCTCGTGGAGATTCCGCCACCTGCGCCGGTGATGGCTGAAGTAAGTGCGCCCCCGAGGGGGCAACGCCAGGAGATCCCATCGTCGTCACGGGGTAGGGAGGCCTCGAGTGGCCCGGCGTCTTCGACGGCTGGTGCCGCCCCCCCCCCCCCCCCCCCCGAGTTCCGCGGCGGCGGCTGCAGGGGCTCGAGCTTGGAGCCCGTCGGTGCCTGGGGCTCAAAGCTCCGCACCCATGGGTTCGAGGCCCGCGAGCGAGACCCCGCCGTCGAGGGGACGTGGTCGTTCGGGGGCTCGGCGGCCTTCGAGCAGCAAGAAGCGCAAGCTTAGCCACCTCATCCGGGTTAGGTAAGTGGCCGTTCTTTTCTCAGGCTTAATTCTCAAGTTGTTGTTCTGATTTTGTCGACTTGGTTTCTGTCAGCCAATCCGGTCCGCCGGCGCCGCTTCTGTTGGCGCCGACGAAGGCGCTGAAGGTGTCGGCGCGCGCCACGCCTCGTTCAACAGCGCCGCCCTCATCCGGGGCACCCCAGGCATCGGGGATTATGGCTCGGTACCGGGCAGCCCTTACGCGAGGGACCGCCAGATCAAGGGGGGAGGCGGCGGCTGGAGAAGCGTCGGTGGTGGCGGGGGAGGAGCGGGCCAGGGAGACGCCCTCGGCCCTCCCCGTGGAGGATGTGGCCCCTGCCATTGCGGGGGTGACAGCGACCTCCGTGCCGGCCGAGGGCACGGGGGTGGTGGAGGGTGCGGCCTGTGGTGAAGACGCGGGTTAGACCGCAGCGGGAGGCAGCGGTTCAGCGGAGGTCGAGTAGGTGCCCGGGGCCGACTCCTCAATGATGACCCTCCCGGCCACCCTCAAGGGTGGTCAGGAGGATGAGGAAGAAGACGCTCCATGATTCCGTGACGGGACCTGGAGCCCTTGGGGAGAGAGGACCGTGGGCACCTTGCCTGGTATTCCGGCCTTCGAGGCCTGACGCAATTTTGGGCTCGGTCGCCGCGGGGTTCCTCCCGGCCTGGCCAAGGCTGCTGAGGCCGAGCGCCTCCTATGGGAGGAACAACAAGCCTTGGGGACGACGGTCCAAGAAGCTCTGAAGCAGGTCCTCGAACTCCACCTTGGTCGGGGTTTGGACCTCCACCGGGTAAGTGACTTAATCACTAATTTTGTCGCGTGTTTTGCGTCTCTCCCCCTTTTTTCACTTTCATTTGTCATGTTAATAACAAGATCTGAAGGAGATGGCTGTGCGAAAGGTCGCCCAACTTGCTGATGCGCACGTTGAGGTGCATCAGCTAAGGGAGGCCTTGAGCCACGCCGAGCGGGAGCGCTTGCGCGAGAGGACACTCGCCGTGGAGACGGCATAAGAGGTCCTTCGGCAAGGGGACGAGCTCCATCGACGAACGCAAGCGTTGGCGGCACTCAAGGGCGAGCTTCAGCAGGAGCGTGCCGCCCTTGTCGAAGCTCAGGGGCAATTACAGCAGCAGGACTCGGCGCTCGCCGTGGCTGAGGCCCAACTGAAGACCCAGGGCGAGGCTATCGACCTACTCACCGTGGCGGTGACGGAGGGAGATGTTGCCATGACGGAGCTACGGGCCTCGGTTGAGGCTCAACAAGGAGAGATGGCGATACTTCAGCAGGAGGCCAGCACTGCCCGGGAGGCCCTCGCCGAGAAGGAGAAGCTGGTCGAAGGTAAGTCTAGTACGAACTTATCCTAAATTTGGATTGGAGTTTTTGATGGCTTATCTGATTTCGGTGTTGGGCTTTCAGAGGTGCGGAAGGTGGCGGAGGAGACCTCCTCACAGGCGGAGTCGCTCCAGGTAGCCTATTCGAAGGCCTAGGAGGACCTCGAGGAGCTACGGGAAGTAGACCTTGCCATCTGCAAGGAGGTCGAGGGGCCAGACGCCCTCGAGTCCCAATCGGGTAGCTCGGTGGCCAGCCATCTAAGAGCCTTGGGCGGTTGTGTTATCGAGCGCCTGAAGGGGGCCCTTCTCCTCGGCGTGCAGAAGACCCTCGGGGTGATCTCGACGCACTTTGTCGTGGACCTCGAGGCGGTCAGTGGTGGTTACGTGGTGGCGGACGACCTCGACGACGACGTTGCGCTGGCCGTCGTGGAGAGTGCAGATGCTGCTGCCTCTGCTCCTGCTATCACCCTCGCGCGAATCTTCGAGAGCGACCTCCTTCCCGACGCTGAAGACGAGGAGGATGCCACCCCCGAAGACCCCGCTCCCTGAGTAGTTTTTAGAGATTTTTTATGTAATAAGCACTCTAGTGGTTCAAACAATTTTATGTTTTTGAAACGCACATTTGAGTTTTTATTTGAATTATGGTTTCTTTATCATGTTTATTTCGCTGAATTTGCAAAGGACTTGTCGAGGAGGGTATCGTTCATAGAGCAATTTTAGCGTAGGGTGACGAGGGGGATGTCATATCCTTTCGAAGGTGTAGGCGGTCCCTCGACTCGTCCGGCTCTTGGCCTCAATTATTCTATGCCTTGAGTTGCCTTTTGGCAAATACAGGAGATGGACGTAATAAAAGAATTTTATAAAAAACTTTAAAATTGGGAAAAATTTAGGAGGGGGTGCCCCCCGGATTAGCCCCCGAGTGAGACTTGGCTTTTTTCGATGGTAAGCCTAGTCTTACTCATTTTAAGGTCCTTTATATTTTTATTGACATAAGTACAAATGTACATGAATGCTTGAAAGCTTAAGAGTAGAAGCGACGTAGCTGTTGGATATTCCAGGCGTTGGCGAATACTTTGCCTTTCTCGTTTGCGAGCTTGTATGTGCCTGGCTTGAGGACCTCAGCGACGATGTAGGGCCCTTCCCATGGCGGTGTGAGCTTGTGGCGCCCTCGATTGTCTTGTTGCAGCCTTAGCACTAGGTCCCCCTTGTTGAGGTCTCGTCGTCGAACCTTTTGGGCCTGATACCTTCGAAGCGACTGCTGGTACCGAGCCAAATGTAAAACCGCAACGTCTCGAGCTTCGTTCGCTTGGTCGAGTGGGTCTTCCCGCACTTGCTTGTTTCTTTCCTCTTGGTAGGCTCTGAGCCTTGGGGACCCATTTCCAAGTCTGTGGGGAGGATAGCCTCGGCACCATAGACGAGAAAAAATGGAGTAAAACCCGTGGCTCTGCTTGGGGTTGTTCTAAGGCTCCAAATTACCGAGGGTAGTTCTGACACCCATTTCCCGCCGAATCTATTCAGCTTGTTAAATAGTCTTGGTTTGAGACCTTGTAGAATCATGTTGTTGGCACGTTCTACTTGGCCGTTTGTCTATGGACGTGCTACGGCCGACCAATCCACGCGGATATGGTGGTCGTCACAGAATTCCAAGAACTTCTTGCCTATAAACTGGGTGTCTTTGTCAGTGATTATCGAATTGGGGACCCTGAACCTGTGAATTATATCTGTGAAGAATTGCACAGCTTGCTCGGATCTGATGCTGTTGAATGGCCGAGCCTCGATCCATTTTGAGAACTTGTCGATGGCCACCAGCAGATGTGTAAAGCCCCCGGGCGCTGCTCGCATTGCACCAACGAGGTCTAGCCCCCTCACGTCGAACGTCCATGTGATAGGAACGGTTTGCAAGACGTGAGCCGAGAGGTGGGTTTTACGTGCGTAGAATTGACACCCTTCGCAGGTGCGTACGATTTCGTTGGCGTCTGCAACAGCCATGGGCCAGTAGAAGCCTTGGCGAAACGCGTTGCCCATGAGGGTTCGGGGCACCGCGTGGTGGCCGCATACGCCAGCGTGGATGTCTCGGATGAGCTCCCTTCCCTCCGGGATTGGAATGCACCGCTGCAAAATTTCGGAGGGCCTGCGCTTGTACAACTCCCCATCGATTATGTGGAACGACTTGGCCTTTCTTGCGATGCGTTGAGCCTCGGTTCGATCCGAGGTTAGTTCCCCCTGGATGATCCAGGCGATGTATTGGTTGTGCCAATCGCGAGTTGATGGGGCCTCGTCGATTTCCATAATTTCACCCTCGTCCGCCGAGGATATTTCCTGACTTGAGGCTTCAGGTTCCTCTTTCGAAGGATCCTCGTCCATGGGCTCGACATATGGAGCCCCCGAGGGTTCGGTCCTCGAGGGAGCATCAGGAGCTTTGGGGGTCGGCTTGAGGTCGATGCTTGGCTGTGTTAGGTCACGGGCGAATACGTTTGGAGGAACGGTGATCCGCCCAGACACAATTTTTGCTAATTCATCGGCCTCCTCGTTGTACTTTCGCGCTATATGGTTGAGCTCGAGGCCATGGAATTTGTCCTCGAGTCGGCGTACTGCATTGCACTATGCTTGCATCTTTTCATCGTGGCAGCTTGCCTCCTTCATAACCTGGTCGATGACCAATTGTGAATCTCCCCGGACGTCGAGGCTATGCGAAGGCCGGCTAGTAAGGCTTCATATTCGGCCATGTTGTTGGACGCCGGAAAGTGCAAGCGTACCACGTGCCTTATATGTTCTCCGAGAGGTGAGACGAAGAGCAGGCCCGCGCCCGCACCGGTTTTCATCACTGACCCGTCGAAGTACATGATCTAACATTCGGCTTGGATTTGTGGTGGGGGCAGCTGTGTGTCGGTCCACTCTGCCACGAAATTGGCCAAGATTTGCGATTTAATTGCCTTGCGGGGGGCATAAGTGAGGGTTTCGCCCATCAATTCCACGGACCATTTGGCTATTCTACCCGAGACATCCTGGTTGCAGAGTATCTCCCCCAAGGGGAAAGATGAGACCACGATGACAGGATGAGCCTCGAAGTAGTGGCGCAATTTGCGCCGAGCTAGCACTACTGCGTAGAGCACCTTCTGGATTTGTGGATATCGTGTCTTGGTTTCGGTCAGTACCTCGCTGATGTAGTATACCGGCCTTTGGACAGGCAGAGCGTGCCCCTCCTCAGTTCTCTCTACGACGATAACTCCGCTTACTACTTGAGTCGTTGCGGCTACGTAGAGGTAGAGGCGCTCGCCCTCCTTAGGTGGCGTTAAGACCGGCGCTCGTGCGAGAGACGCTTTTTGAGCCTCGGGGGTCCAAGAAAAATGTTCGCTCTTTTTCAGGAGTCGGTACAGGGGTAAGCCTTTCTCACCGAGACGCGAGATGAACCGGCTTAGGGCTGCCAAGGTCTCCGATCGGTCCCATTTGTTCGAGGGCCGAGACTTTTTCAGGGTTGGGCTCAATGCCTCGTTGAGAGACTATGAAACCCAAGAGCATACCTCGAGGTACCCCAAAAACACATTTTTCCGGATTCAGTTTTACCCCATTGGCCCGGAGACAATCAAAGGCAATGCGCAAATCGTTTACCAGGTCGTTCGCCTTCCTGGTCTTTACAACAACGTCGTCAACGTATGCTTCTACAGTTCACCCAATATGATCTCCGAAAACACGAAGCATACATCACTGGTATGTAGCTCCAGCATTTCGAAGTCCAAACGACATCGTGACATAGCAGAAAATACCAAAAGGCGTAATAAAGGAGGTTGTCAGTTGGTCAGAAATTTTCATCTTAATTTGGTGGAAACCAGAATAAGCATCAAGGAAACATAATAGCTCGCATCCTGCGGTTGAATCAACGATCTGATCGATACGTGGTAGAGGAAAAGGGACTTTTGGACATGCTTTATTTAAACCGGTATAATCTATGCACATCCTCCACTTCCCATTCTTTTTCTTAACTAAAATAGGATTGGCAAGCCAGTTAGGGTGAAATACCTCCTTGATGAATCCGGCCTCGAGGAGCTTGCGCAGCTCCTCACCAATGGCCTTGCGCTTGTGCTCGTCGAAGCGTCGCAGTCGTTGAACCACCGGCTTGGAATGGGGCAGGATGTCAAGGGAGTGCTCGGCGACCTCCCTTGGTATGCCTGGCATGTCCGAGGGTCTCCACGTGAAGATGTCGGGGTTGGCGCGGAGGAAGTCGACGAGCACCACCTCCTATTTGCTGTCGAGGGTCGAGCTGATCCGCACCGTCTTGTCGCTGCGAACACCTGGGTCGAGGGGCACAGCCTTGGTGTGCTCTGCGGGCTCGAAACTGCCTGCATGCTTCGAAGTGGAGGGTATGGTTTCGTTCGCCATCTTCTCCAGGTCTGCGACAAGAGCCTCATCCTCAGCAAGCGCCTCGGTGCTCTCGACGCATTCCACGTCGCATATGTAGGCGTGTCGAATGATGGGGCTACGGTGATGACGTCGTTTGGTCCCGGCATCTTCAACTTGAGGTATGTATAGTTCGGGATCGCCATGAACTTGGCATCGCATGGGCGGGCGAGGATGGCGTGGTACGCACCTCAAAATCGAAGGTCAGGGACTCCCTGCGGAAGTTGTCGGGGATACCGAAGCAAACTGGCAGATCGATCTGCCCGAGGGGCTGAACTCGCTTTCCCGGCGCAACGCCATGGAACGGCGCCTTGTTAGGGCGCAGCGTGTCCTTGCTGTCACACCCGGATTTACACCGAAACCTGAATGCTGCCATATGTATGCCTAGGATGTCCACAGAACACATACAACTTAAAAATATGGAAAATTAGAGTACATATGCTCAAATAAAACATTTTACATCAGAGTTTACCTAAATAAAGCACAGTGGAAGTCTATGTATTAGCTATCTCGACAGGTAGAGCCTCAAGTCCACAGGGACACCGACTGGTTGACCACAGCTCAGAAGTACAGAAGATCTTCAGAAAACTCAGTAGCAGCAGACTCACTTCTGACTCATCTGTTACCCATCCGGGATTTTGTTGAATAATGGCAAGTGTAAGTAATCCAATTACTTAGCAAGTATAGCATGGGTATGAAGGCTCAAAAATAGGCTAGACACGGCTTAACTGCATTAGCATTTTTAGTTGGTTTATTTTAACATTGAACAATTACTACAAGTGAATGAAACCCGGTTGTAACCCAATTAAATAAGTATAAGTGGCAATAATCATAAATGAACATCATCTTCTAATCAAAAAGGATCCAGGCCGCTCGTGACCCTGAGCAAGGCTATCATGATAGATTATACACTCTGCAGAGGTTTCACCCTTTACCCACCAGTCGCGTAAAAGTTCAAAGGAACTTTGCACCCAACCACGCACATCAACACTTCTGAGGTGTGACTGCATAGGGACGCTACGAGGTTTTTCACAAGACACCCTAACAAAACAGTAGCCACTATGGTACAACACAGACAGCATGATCCAAGGCACCGAGATTGACTGACTCTCAGGGCGCAGCGATAAGAGGGTCAATGGCGTCCAGAGCGCGGGCACGCATGCCAACAAGTAAAAGAGCGCGACGTGCGGAGTTCCCATACCACAGGGACTCCCAACACGGGATTGTGCCTGACAAGACATAGCCGACGGTACCCCCGTCCTCGGTGGATCAAACCATACTCTCACGAGTGCTTCCCATAGCGTCGTCGGCCCCGTCGGTAACTACTGTCAAGCTAGAGTCGTACAAGTTACTTGACCAAGACCAGAGTCGTAATAGTTCTAGCGGTGGTGACAGGCTCCTGGGTTGCCGCTTTAAGAACTGGTCCTTAGGGAGAGACACTGGAGCAAAGCACACAGCACATGCCCAGTTCCCTAAACCATGTTGCTAAAAAGCAAGATTTATCATTAACATTGAAGTGAACCATTGAGTCATCTTTAACATTTAAATAATGGTGACAGTAGCTGCGCATAGCAAAGACGCTACCCATATGCATAAACCCAAGTTAATCAAAGGAACAGGGTAAACAAATTAGGTACAACCTTAATAGGGCATCAATTTAGACACATGCATCTGAAAGTAAATGTATGAAAACAGGTGTGTATAGGTAGCAAGGATTGTCCGTGCTATAACTTGCCTTAAATCCATTAATACTCATGATCTTCAACTCTGATCTTCAAACATCTTCTCCTTGATGGGAATCGAAGCGTGTTCCTTCTAGTCGTAGCAATCAACCACATGAGCATACAAGTAAACAAACAAGCACAAATAAGAACAATACACCAATTGAAGGAAAAGCTTTAAAAAGAGCGCACTAATGGGTAGGGCTTGGGGCTACGGTCATGCGAGCGCAAGAATCGTTGAAAACGGAGGTACGGTTGGAAGGATACGACTATCGGAAGATTTATATTATAAAAGAAAGTAAAAGACTATATGCTTGATTAATTTTAATTAAATAAATAATATAAAAGATATTTCATAGAAACATCTTATGTTGGAATTAATTCAATTCTATTTGAATTTCTAAAATGAGATAAAATGAATCATATTTTATTTATAAATGTTTATGTAGCATTTATACAATTTAATATTTAACTTTAGTAAAACAGGCATGTGAGAGCAACTAATCGAATAATAAGATATTTCGTGTTGAACTAGTCAACATTATAATAAAACACATTCATGTTGATATTAATCAATATTGATAATTATTTATGAAAACTCGGAGTTTAACTCTAAGTAGATTTTAATTACAAAAGATAGCCTTAAATAAACATTAATCAAATTAAATTTCATTTATGAAAAACCGAGATATAACCTAGTCAACTTTTATTTGTAAATCTAATTGAATAAATATTAATCAAATTTATATTAACATTTAAGAGCCGAGTATAAATCTTAATTAGATTTTAGTATAGAAAACATAGTTAAATAATCTTTAGCCAAATTAATAGTTAAATAAAACTCAGAAATAAACAACATGGTAAATGTCAGTGCTAATGCGTAGCTCATGTCAATATGAATCTAACGCAACTTGAACGGGTCAAAACGGAGCTAGAACGTGAAAATTATGATTAAAACAAGTTTTGGGGGCTTATTTGTGAAAACCCGAGGACCTATGCGTAATTTTGTATAAAACTACAGGGGCTTGCGTGCAAAACCAACCAAAAAAGACGGCGGGTTGTATTTTTAAAAAGGGCAGGGGGCTTTCTGAAAAATTTGGGCCTCGATGTAAATAACTTTGAATAGGCGTGGACTGTGGGTTCTATATCAAAACTTGGAGGGGTTCTTTTGCAAAATAGCGGCGCTGACCGTTACAAAGGAGTTTTGACTCGGGCGGGGGGAGGAGTGTGGGCTGTTGGATTTAGATCCAACGCCACCGGTTGGATCGGGCGAGAGAGGGGGTCGCCAGCAGAGCCCCGCGGCAGCGCCGCCCACGCGCGCGGCGGTGCATCGCCGGCGAAGCTTCAATCCGGCGATGCCGGGGGCTATTGGCGACGGAAAACGGTCAGGGAGGGAGCTGGGACCGCGAGGAGCTCATCCACGCGCTTCACGACGCCGGAGGGGTGGCGGGGTGGCCGGGCGACGGCGACCCGAGGCCGGCGAGCGACGGCGCTGTGGTGCGTGGCCCACGGAGCGCGAGAGAGGGAGAGAAGAGGGCCGTGGCAGAGCTCACCTCAGCGCGGAGCTCCTCGGGTGGCTCATGTTGAGCAGCGAGCGACGATGGCATAGATCAATGGCGGCGGCGAGCTTGGGGAGGAGCGGCGGCGGGGGCGAGCTTGGCGGCGGCGCTGCGGCGCGCAGGTGGGGGGGAATTCGGGGCCACGGCAGGCGAGCTTGCCATAGCGCGCGGCCGGCCGGGCGCCATTAGCGCCGGGGGAAGAAGGAAGGTGAAGGGGAGGCCGCTGACGCGTGGGGCCGGGAGGTCAGTGAGACGGAGAGGGGGAGGCGTTCGCTAGGCCGCGGGAGGAGCTGGGCCGCGGGTGCGCTTGGGCCGAGCGGAGGGGGAAGGCAGCGCGCTGGGCCGGGCACGCGCGCGAGTGGGGGAAGTGGGTCGGGTGGGGGAAACGGGCCGGCGGGGTTGGCGATGCTGGGTTTGGCTGGGCTTGGCCCGTTTAGGGATTTAGGATTTTCTTTTCTTTTAGATTTTTCAGGATCATTTCTCAAGGCAACGAATAAATCATTTGAGCCATAAAAAATACCTAAAAATTCCAAAAAAAATCCCATAGATAAATTTGGACATGAGGAACCCAAATAATACATTTGGAGCTCATGAAAAAGATTTTAGCATCTTCCAAAAAATAGAATTAGCTAAAGGAAAATAGGAATAAATCCCAGAAAAATCTGGAAAATTCCTATGAGGCTCTTAAACGCGTTTTAGAAACTTTACACACATAAAACCACTAAATGCAACTGGCATGAATGCAAAGCAATCAATATTAAACCTACATTGTTTTAATTTATTTTAGAAAACAATTTTTTTCCTATATTAAATTCCCTGTTTAATTAATTAAGTTAAGAAAAATTTTAAAATTATGAGAAATTCTTTATTTCATTATTCTTTAAAATCACATCCTGAAATCCAAAAATTTCAGGGTGTGACACCTGCCGATGCCCATGAGCTCCAAGGATGAAGCATACATGATATTGAGGTTGCTGCCTCCATCCATGAGTACCTTGGAGAACCGGGTATTGCCGATGATAGGATCAACGACAAGCGGGTATTGCCCCGGGTTCGGGATATAGTTGGGGTGGTTGTCTCGACTGAAGGAGATGGTCTCCTCCGACCAATCGAGGTACGACGGCCCCGCCTTGTGTATGGAGAATACCTCTCGGCGCTCGTGCTTGCGCTGTCGAGGGGTCATATTCGCGGTTGGCCCACCGAAAATGAAGAAGACGTTCTCCAACTCCGGGAAGCCCTGGCCATTCCCGTCGCTCGTGTCTCTTTTTCCCCCTTCGTCCTTCGAAGCGGCGCGGTTGAAGTATTTCTTTAGCATTCCGCACTGCTCGAGGGTGTGGGTCATGACGCCCTTGTGATAAGGGCACGGTTTCTTGAGCATATCATCGAAGATACCGCCTCCTCAAGGGGGGGCTCGAGGAGGTTTGGGCGCAGCGGGATTGACTGCGAGTATTTCGTCACGGTCCTCGGTCCGCTCTTGTCGGCGCGAGGCTTTTTGGGGCTTCTTCCCTTTCTTGCCTTGCCTTTGTTTCTTGGCAGATCCTTTGGACTTGCTGCCCTCCACGGGCATTTCCTCCGTCCGCTTCCCCCTTCCACTATCAAAGATGGCTCCGACCGCCTCCTTGCCGGAGGCAAAATTGGTGGCCACATCGAACAGTTCGTTTTTGCTAGTTGTAGGACTGCGTCCTAGCTCGCGTACCAAGTCCCGGCAGGTTGTACCTTCGAGGAAAGCGTGGATGACTTCGGAGTCACCCACACTCGGGAGCTCGGTGCAACGCTTGGAGAAGCGGCGGATGAAATCACGAAGGGACTCGTTGGGTGTTTGGCGACACCCTCGAAGGTCCCATGAGTTTCCAGGGCGTAGGTAGGTGCCCTGAAAGTTACCCACGAACATCCTCACGAGGTCGTTCCAGTCATGAATCTGGTTCGCGGGTAGGTGCTCTAGCCATGTCCGCGCAGAATCCGCCAAGTGAAGCGGCAAGTTGCGGATGACCATGGCGTCGTCGGTCGCGCCGCCCAATAAACAGGCGAGGCGATAGTCGTTGAGCCACACCCTCGGGTCCGTCTCCCCCGAGTACTTGGTGATGGTCATTGGCTGCCTGAATCGTGCGGGAATCGGGACCACACGAATCTCCCGGCCAAATACCCGGGTTCCCAGGGGCTCTGGCGTTGGGCTCTTGTCTTCGTCGCTGTCGTAGCGGCCTCCACGGCGGGGGTGAAAACTGCGAGATGTGTCATCCCGCCTCTTTCTGTTAAGGGTGTTGCGAGCGTCGTCCTTGCTGATGTCACCACGTGTGTCAAGGATTCTCTCCTTGAGAGGCTTCCTTCTGATGCGTTCGTGCACCGAAGGTGCCTTTCCCTTATTCGAGGGCGGAGGTGGCATTAGATTGTCCCTTCGCGGGGTTTGTGCCGATGTCTCATGCTCCCACGTTGCTCCACCGGTCTTTGGGCCGGCGGAACTGCGGGTGCGAGAGGCTGAGCTTTCGGCTTGTTGCACAGCCGCTTGTTCGATTAGGAGCTGCGCCTGTTGACGCAGGTTTCGGCCTTCAAGTGTTGATGGCTCGGGCATGGCTCGGATCAGAGTTGCTGCGGCGATGAGCTTCTGGCTTGCCCTGGCTAACGCGAGTGGGTCATCCACATCGACATCAGCCTCGATGCGGGCTCGTGCTATGCGCCCGGCTTCCCTGGCACGCACGCCGCGCATAGGATGATTGTCCTCAAGCGTTGCCCAAAGCTCTCGGACATGTCGGCGTTCTTCTTCAAGCTTGGCTTCGAGTTCGCGGACTTGGGCCAGTTGTGCTTGTGCGAGCGCAACATTGTTGTGCGCCTGTTCGTGATCTCTGACGTGCGCTGGCTCTCCTGCCCCGTCATCTCGCCATCCTTTCCCGGAAGGACGATGAAGCATTCCCTGGTGGGATCGTAATCTTCCTCGCTGGGATCGTTGGAGCAGGTTAGGCAATAATCTGCCGCAGCCTGAAATGATAAGAGGGCCTCTCGATCACGAAGCCCTGAGTACTCCCATTCGGGGATCCTCCGGCCGCTCTCGGATGCCTCGCTGCCAGACTCAGGGTAGTTGTCGTCCGGCGACGTTGCTATGAGATTGCGGATCGAGATCAGGTGGTGGCCCAGCAAATCCTCAGACGCCGTCATGTCCGTGTCAACTAATGAAGAGTTGGTCATGGTTGCGGTGTGTGTCCCACCGGGGTTTCGCCACGGGTCGACCGTGCTGTCCCCGGCTAGTTGTACCGCGGTGGTGGCGGTTGTTGCCTTTGTCGTGCCGGGCTCAACCCGTTCGGGGGAGCCGGCGTGGGCTGTTCCGCGTCGCTCCGCGCGCGTTCGCCGCGCGCGTTGACGCGAACGCCTTTTGTGTCGCGGTGATGGTGATGGGAGTGACGGTGGCACACTCATGCTGGCGTTCCTCGTCAGGAGCTGCATGTTGTAGCCATTGCCAGTTGCCCTGAAGTTAAGACTCCCGAACCAGATTTCGAATCCGGCAGGAAGCTGATCCGATGTTGGCATCGAGAACAGGTTGTCGCGTACGACTCGAGTTGCCATCAAGGGAGATGGTGGATGAAACAATCGATCACACCGCGAAGCCCCTACCTGGCGCGCCACTGTCGGTGTTTAGAAATCGTGGTCCCGACACTAACCAGAAATGCGTTGTGTTTCCTCCCTTGACGGTTGATGCAGAAGATAACACGAGACACGGGTTTATCCTGGTTCCGGTCAGAAGACCGTACTTTCAGCAAGGCGGTGTGTGTGATGTATTATTCTGCATCGGACTGCAAGTAGTAGGGGGTACAAGCAGGTTGGGACGAGAGGCTAGACCTCCGAGTCCCGGATGATTGAGGCAAGGTGCCAATATCGTGATCTTTTCTGAGTGTATGCGGATTCTTTCTCTTCTTTTTCGTCTTTTTCGATCACCCCCTCCTTTTATAGGCCAAGGAGGAGGGGTTACAGGAGCGTGTTGCTGCTTAGGCATAGTTGTCGCACAATAGTAGGAGTGGCGTTGGGCGTGCTTCTGTGTCCTTGTCTGCTGTAGTCGATTCTTGTACTGGTGATGACGTCGAGGAGTGGTCTTGAGGATCCGAGGCGTCCTTTGTGTGATAATGGCTCGTCCATACACCACCTCGAGGGTCTCCCATGCCTGCTCACAGCTTATTCTGTGGGAAATCGTTGTGGGAGTCGGTGGCACAGGGAGTTAGAGTGACTCGGCCCTGTTCGCACGACGGCGACATGTCCGCACAGCCCCGGGGTTGGTCGCATAGTGCTCAGAATGGCCCGCCATACCTCTGTCGTCCTGTGCTCTTCTCCCGATGTGTGCTCGAGGGTCTCTCCGTCCGACGGAGGTCTTCGAGTCATCGGAGTTGGCAGTACAGGACCTCGGAGTGACGGGCTCTCTTCGCACAGTGCCGGCCTGCCCGCACAGAGCCTCGGTTGGCAGCATAGTGACGAGAGTTGGTGGATACGATGGGAGGGGTCGTGGCCGTCAGGGCAGTATGGCAAGAGATCTGCCTTTTGACTTTGGAGGCACGGTGGCAGAGGGCGCCATTTAATGTCCGTCGGAACGAGGGTCTCGACCGAGGCGGAGCTTTCCCCGTTCCATGGGTTGCTCGAGGCTCGGTCCCCAGGCCTCGACCGAAGCGGAGATTTTGGTTCACGTCGAGGCACGCCGCGGGGCGTCTTGGCTGGGCCTTCAGTTGTTGCTGGGCCGTGGGCCTTAACTTTTGTTTCTTTTTCTGGTTACTTGGATAAAATTAATGTTCACTGGGGCGGTTATCCCATAGGTTTGGGTACCCCTAATGATCGCCCCCAACAACACATAATCTTAAGATGACTTACCAGACAATGTATATAATGGGTTATTGTTTTGGCTGTCTCGTAGTAATACAATATCCCTTAATTTATAGAAAAATAAAGAAATATTATTGGTTGCATGGCAATAAAACTCATACAATGGTGGAGGAGTTGTCTCATGGTCCTAAAATTTAGCTCATGAGGCGGTTGTTTCGCGAAGCAACGACCTCTTTCTCTCACCTCGCTCTCTCTCCTCCACATCAGCAAAAATCCTACGTGGCATTGCATGAGACAACCTATGAGACCGCTGACGTGTATCGATGTACCTGTCCTAAGGCCCTGTTTGTTTCCCACGCGCTAAACTTTAGCGCCGTCACATCGGATATAAATATATTAATTAGAAGTATTAAATATAAATTAATTTAAAAACTCATTACATAAATGAGGAGTAATTTACGTGACGAATCTATTAAGCCTAATTACACCATGATTAAACAATGTAATGCTACAGTAAACGTATGGTAATTATGTATTAATTATAGTAAAATTAGGCTTTTTAAGTTTGTCTCACGAAATAGACATCACTTATATAATTAGTTTATATTTAATACATCTAATTATCACTTACTTAAAGCGCTAAACTTTAGTACATAGATCCAAACACCACCTAAAATAGTGTTCCTGTCGACAACGTCGCCCCTTGTTAAACTGTCCACGGCGCCATGCCGCCGTCGATGCTAAAAAGATTTCAGTGAACTGTGCTCGTTTCGGTGATAGCTCACAGTGTGTTGGTTTAGAGTTTTTTTACGGTGTTTCATACTGGTTATACATCCCGTGGCTGCGTCCCGGACCGGTTATAATCTCTCGTGCAACATGTGCACCGCATTCTGTCGTCCTTGACGGCAGCTTGTAATTCGAACTCTCGTCTTTTTTATTTCAATGATATGCAGAGCTCGTATTCGAGAAAAAAAATACCATGTTATACTAGTGTTTAAAAATAACTAGTATGAAAACATCCAAAGGTTAAGATTAATTACATACTACTAAATACTTCACTTATGATGTATGTAGTATATGTGAGTAGTATAAGTAGTATAAGGTATTATAGATAAAAAAATATAAAGGCATCACTTTTATATATTTTTTTAACACAAGCATAATATTTTAATATTACTAAGGCAAAAAAATTAAAATAATTACTAAATTATCTTTAAAAATTGATGGCTAGATCTTTTTTGCTAATATCCTACTAAGCACTGGTATTGAACACCGTAAAAAAATCGTTGGTTGAGTATCGATGCCGAAATGAATGGGTTCGTCTGACTCTGCCACTGCGTTTTACTGGTAACCTTATATGTCCCTACAACTGTAGTGAATTTTTTACTTTCAGGCTTTGAAGAACTTATATGAATTGGTGCTGACTAATTTTCTTCACATCAGTAGATACAGTACCGTGGGACGTGGGTAGTCTTAGAGCTGTCTTTAAAGACAACTGGACTACACAGTACGTGGCGTACGTTATATTTGTCGATGATCTAGCGTTGTGTTATTTATTTAATTTCTAGATTATATAAATTGTATTATAAGTTAAGGATACCGTGGGGTAAAAACATTTTTCAGAACAATAAGTGGACACGACCCATCCTCTGGTCGCAAAGCGAAAACAAATTGCACATGGAGGCCGTGCCTCCAGCCTAGTAAATAACACTTATTTTGAAACGGATGAAGTATATATTAGAGAACTTTAGCGGTTCCATGTATTTCAGTGATCAAACAAAAAAAAGGATAGAGGAGAATCATCCGAAAAAAATATTTCAGCACTGTCCTAATTGAGCATCATAAATTCATAGTTAATCGGGAAGTTCACTGTTCTCCGCCCTCCGTTTTACAATTACTGCGGAAGAAAACGAGAGAACAGGACATCACCCAACTCAATAAATCGGCAAATACGTCGTGCGCCAACGCGCCGTAGAAGGACCATACGTTCTAAATGGGCCGCCCTGTTGGCTATAGCTACGGCCCATGTCCAAAAAAAAAGAACTGATCCAATGTTATTTTCAGGATCAAAATACTCCCTCCATTTCTAAAAATCTGACGTTTAAGATAGCGATACAGGTATTCAAAACACAACTTTGACATCTTGTTATTATAAAAATATTTATCAAAGAGTGATATATGTATACTTTTATGAAAGAATTTTTTAAGACAAATCTATTCATATAGTTTTCACATTTATAAACTCAACAACTTAGAAGTTATTGATGATTTATATTTTCAATATTTGACCCAAATCTTGTCGTAAACGTCAGGTTTTTAGGAATGGAGGGAGTAACAGATGGACCGAAAAAAAAGCGCTGAGAAGTGCTGCTGGATCAGACAGCGCCTAGGTGAGCTCAGCTGTGCAGTTCCAAAGGCATTAATTGTGTTATGTGATAATGTTTCGGTAATCTACATGCTTAGCAACCTGGTAACCTGGTTCATCATCGACAAAACAAAGCACATAGAGTTATATATTCAACTTGTTCGTGAAAGTGTAGCTCTTGGTGATTTTCGTGCTGTCCAGGTTCCAACTGACCAGCAGGTTGGAGGCATAATGATCAAGGGTTTGTCATCAGACCCATTTGCAATGCAGGTCCAGTCTGTTCATCCTGAACAGCAACGTGTTTTGTACATGTGTCCTGTAACTACTTGTAATCGTGCTCCTCATGTGCAGGTTGTGTTCCATTTTGTATAGGCGGTTTTTATCCATTTTCGTAGTTTGACCGAGCATTGATTTATTAGGCTCTTTACATGTATTTTAACCTACGATAGGCGTGTTTGATCCTTCTTCTCTCACTCGTATACTACACTTATTACACGCTTATGGAGTTAGCAAGAAACTTAAGCGCGCTTAAACGCTTAACTGAAGTCGTCGTCTCGGTGGCTTGGACGCCGGCTTGCTCTGCCTATCACAAAGCCTGACGAAACTGAATTCAAAATGTTAGCTGACAAAACTGAATCCAAAATGTTGGCTGACGAAACTGAATACAGAATCTTCAGAGTGCTCAACTCCGGACACAGGCACACTATGGGGTGTCCCTCGAGCGGCTGCAGTGCCGGGCCTGCTTTAGCGCCACGCCGCTGCTAATTCCCGATCAAGAATGTCCGAGTCCGACTTCAGCTGCCAGCTGTTCTCGGCTCCAAGTCGGATTCTATTCGCGCCAGAAAGATCGCCACCGCCTTTCGTTTCGCCGCGACCCCGAGTCGAGATCGATTCGGATTGACGTACGCGGCAATCCATCCGATCCCCGCCGATCGCCTCGCGCGCATAAATCCCAGCGCACCCATTGCTTCTCTCCCATCTTGCACTCGCAGATCGCAGCCCTCCCCCACCGGCCACCTTCTTGTTTATTCTTGCATCTCGGCGCAGCAGCTAGCAGCGTTCGCCTCCCACCACCACGCGTCCGATGGCTTGCTCGATCGCCCCCGCCCCGCCTCACCGGATGTTCCACCATGTCGCCGCTGCTCAGCACCAGATGATGAGAGCCCCGCCGCCGGTGGCGGCGCCGGCACAGGCGCCAGAGGAGATGAGCCTTTCGGACTTCGATTGGCTGGGCGACCTCGGCGCTGGCGGCTTCGCAATGGTCAGCAAGGCGCGCCACCGCCGCACCGGCGCAGTCTTCGCGCTCAAGATGTCGTTCGATGCGGACCCCGACATGGAGGCGGAGGCCAAGGTGCTCGGCCGCGCCGCCGGGTCGCCCCACGTCATCGACTGCCACGCCCTCCTCCGCGGGCCCCGCGGCGAGCCCGCGTTCCTGCTCGAGTTCATGGACGCCGGCTCGCTCGGCCGCATCCTGTGCCGGCGCCGGGGGAGGGGACTCCCGGAGGCGTCGCTCGCCGAGGCGGCCGCGCAGTGCGTCGTGGGGCTGGCCCAGCTCCACTCCCGCGGCGTTGCGCACCTCGACGTGAAGCCGGACAACTTCCTCGCCAACTCCCGGGGCGAGATCAAGATCACCGACTTCAACTCGTCCAGGATCCTCTACGGCAGCGCCGGCGAGCGCCTACAGGTCCCCATCACCTGCGGCACCAGCTCCTACTTCAGCCCCGAGCGGTTCGCGCCCAGGGCCCACGCCGGGCCGCAAGGCGCCATGGCCGCCGATGTCTGGGGCCTCGGCATCACCGTCCTGGAGCTGTTCCTGTGCCGGTACGCCGTCGTACCCGATGCAGCTAAGGCATCTATTGAGGAGGCCATCTGCCACGGGGAGCCACCGCGCGTACCGGTCGAAGCAGAAGCATCGGCGGAGCTGCGTGGGTTCGTGGCCGCGTGCCTGCAGAAGGAGCCGGCGCGGCGCGCCACGGTGCCACAGCTACTCGGGCACCCGTTCCTCACTCGCCGCGACGTCGAAGCGTCAAGGCGGGCGCTGCGGGAGATCATCGTCGAGACTCTCTAGCTGTAGCGGCAGGAGCAGCTAATCTGGGTGATAGGATTAATCAGATTTCCCTGATGTTGATTGTAGTTTCGAGTTCGATTAACAGTGTTGTTCGTCCAATCGGATGGTAAATTTTGCCAGCGACAGGGTTACGTTTCTCTCTTAACGATCTTGATTATTTCACTTGCCTAGATGAGAGTTTTTATATGCCAGGCATTCATGATAGCCTCCGAGAATTTTTGTACCATTGATCCAGGCAAAAATGTTCCTTTGATTAATGGCGATGTAGTACTAAAGAAACCGACCAGAACACAGGCCCAGTTTAAACAGCTCCTAAATTCCACCCCAAATTTCACTACGTAAAAAGAAGATTTCTATCACATCAAAATGTCGGCACATGCATAGAATGCATAGAGTACTAAATATAGATGAAATCAAAAACTAATTGCACAGTTTTGTTGTACTTCACGAGACGAACATTTTGAGCCTAATTAATCAATGTTTGAACAATTATTTACAAATACAAACGAAATGCTACATTGTCACAGTTATGGTAGAGTACCAACTTTGGAGACCAAAGTTGGGAACTAAGCCACACACACAGGATCCAGACCCCTGTGCAGCTGACCTGCTGCCTCAATCTTATCCGTGCTTCAATGAGATCAATCCAGCTGACAGTTGGTTGTGTCAACGCAGGCACAGAACTTCACCGTGGCACACTTTTTGTGTGTGGGAACAAGTGTACGTGCATAAAATACGTCTTCGCTTGGTGAATTTAGCCCCTGTTTAGTTTCCCTTGCTTATTTTATGGACTAAATTTAAGCCCCATTAAATCCCAGAAGTACTAACATGATAATTTATTGAGACTTAAGTTTAGCCGCAAATCATAAGTCCATAAGTCCCAAAAATATTGCTTATAGGAGCTAAAAGTGAACTTTCACTACAAGAATAACTCACATCCGCACCCCTCATATGCCTCGGTGCACTCAAGATCCGGTGCTAATGTGACGTTAGCACCGGGTGGGAAATTAGGGTGCCCCCGGAAACACTTTAGCACCGGTTGCTAACATCAACCGGTGCTAAAGGGTGACATTTAGCACCGGTTGGTGTTAGCAACCGGTGCTAAAGGCCCTCACACTTTAGCACCGGGTCGTAACACCACCCGGTGCTAAAGGGCTACCCTTTAGCACCGGGTCGTGTTACGACCCGGTGCTAAAGACCCTTTCGCACCGGGTCGTGTTACGACCCGGTGCTAAAGACCCTTTCGCACCGGGTCGTGTTACGACCCGGTGCTAAAGGGGGTGTCATATAATACTACAAAAGGAAAGCATCTTTTATCTCATCACATGTGTAGCGTAGGTGAGATGGTTAGGTGGGTTTACGCGTGCGAGCCAAGAGGTCTTGAGTTCGAATCCCGCAACACGCAAATATGCAAATGTTTTTTGCTAGTGCCCCCACCTTTAGCACCGGTTATTTTACCCGGCCACCTTTAGCACCGGAAGATTGGCACCGGGTGGGAAACCCGGTGCTAAAGGGGGTTTCCCACCCGGTGCCAATGTGCATGATTCTGGTAGTGTTTGACGGGGGTAGGGTATCAGGTGCAAGATCAGCCGGGGTACTTAGGTCTTTGTTAACCTCATTTAATGACCTTTAGTCTCTAGAACCAAAAACAACATAGGGACTAAAGTTTAGTCATTCCTATGGAAAACAAACATGGCCTTTAGTCCCTAGTATGTGAGCATCGCACAAGATTAAAGTATAGAGGGAAATGAACAAGTATACAAGATTACAACGGATGGGAGGATGGAACATTGCAGGCTACTTACGATCGGCTGTGCCGAGCAGTTGATTCCTTCCCCACGAAAATGCCTACAGCAATTCTACGCGAACAAGATCAATGTAGTTTCGTGAAAAAAAATCATAATCACCAAACTGTCCTCGCAAAACGGGGGGAAAGGATCACAGGCTTAGACTGTTTAGGAATAATGCCGGATTGACGCAAGGGCGTATAAAAAAATATCTTCGTAGTTATCACCCCCGACCACCGAGCTGATGATCTCGTTGTTGGAACTTCTCCAGTAACCTGATTTCTCCCAGCAAAATTAAAACTTGCATAACGATGGAAGAATCGGACTAAAAAAGTCCTAATTCGCGAAAAAAAATAAAGCCCGTCGGCGGACATTCACGAAAAAATAAAGCCCATAGGCCCAAACTCTGTTGTCGGTACGATGATGGACAAACCGCGCAATCTGTCCAACTTGGGCCGGCTGCGTCAACTGTCATCCAATCCACGACGCCGGGAAAAAAAAAGGAAAGGTCAAAAGCGATCAATGGCCCCCAATTTCCGTCCGACAACGAGGCGAGCGCCGCGATCGGCGACGACGACCGCCCGGCGCGGTGCCTGCCGGCCTTTCCTGCGCCACACCCCACACCACACCGCGGCCGGCCCCCGCCCGCGGTCGACACGTACCCCGCGCCACGCGCCCGGCCCGGCGAGGCCTACGTGCGCAGCCACTACGGCACCCCGTGCATGCCGCAGAAACGAGGTCGAGGCTATGGCTAGCGGCACTGTTCACCGTACCGGCCGAGTGAGCCCGACGACGAGACGAGCGACGCATGGTGTTGATGCAATGCAAGCATCTGCTCGACCTTGTTCGTTCGTCCTGGCACCAGCACGCAGCCCAACGCGTGGTAGTCGCTGACAGTGGGCGCGTACGTACGTGAACGATGACGACGGCGTGCACTGTGCGCGCACGCACGCATGGTCCCGGCGGAACCCCGGGGAAACCGTGCCCTCCCTCCTGGCCGCCCCCACGTAACCACTGCCCTTGCTATGGCAGATTGGCAGGGCAGGACAGACCAGAGACCATCGACTCCGATCCCTGACTCTGCGCTAGTACGCCAAGCCGAGCCTTCTGGCGTGCTGCTGCGGCGAATGCATCATGCCGGCTCAGCAAGCAGACATGCGGGCGTAATTGTGGCGCCAGGGACACGCATGCAGTCATGCAGCCGCAGGCCAGACGGACGTACGCTAGCCGATCACTTTACTGCACGTCTTCGTCGATCTCCTCCCGGTATTCAGTGTTCAGACTTCAGAGCCGCAGCAACTTTATCCCTATCGATCGAGCGCACCTCCCAGCCTCCCCCTGCCTCAGCATGAATGCATTCATGCTGACCTTCAGGATTCAGACGATGCAATTAGCTACGTACTGTTGATGTGGTCCTCTGCCTGCTCGATCATCTTCCGCCTCCAAACAGAGTAACGCCAGGAGCCAGTGCCTAGAAATAACCAAGATGAGGACGCACTGCCAAAATCGGTGGAGAGGTTTTCAAGGCATCCAAATCGAGTGGCAACCGGCAAGGGACGCGTGCAGTACACCACTGAACGAGGCCGTGCAATCTAACGTCCCCATCTACCCTTCGCTTGGTCTCGCCATCAGCCAGACCAAGCTACACACACAACTAGAGCCACGCAGCTATAACCTATAGCTTGCAAGCACCAGGCTCCATATATAGTCCATGTCATGCTACAGTAGCCGCAGACCAGGCAGCGTAGGTGCCTCGCATCGCATGAACAGAGGAGCGCTACTTGTCGACCTCCCGCGCCACATCCCCAGTTCGGAGCCGAGGAGACACGCGCGTGCGTACGCGGCCAGGGAACGCCCGGATCGACGCGCAAACGGCCACAGCAAACCTATCCTTCTTCCCCCGTCGGCCGGACAACCGGCAGGAGCTAGCCGTGACGGACGGCGACGTGCTCCGGCACTGGCCAACCAATCCCGTGGACGGGCCGTGCCGCCCGCCCACCGTACCGTACCCATCCGTCGCTCCGGCGGTCGCCGTCGCGGTAATTTCCGATCGCGATCGCACGGCGAGCCCGGTGGCCGCGACAGGTCGATCGACGGAGCGATCGGCGAGCGATGGGTCTGGTCTGCGCACTCGATCGCACCCTCCCCGTTGGAATGAATGATGTGGTTGGGCCTGGCCGCTCGAGAGGGACGGGGCGGGTCGATCGAAATCGAAAGGCCTGTGTGTTGCTGGGGCACAACAGCCGTGACAGCCACCAACGGGACGAACGGCGAGAGAGCTGAGAGCCGTGGCGATCGGAGACAGCGCCGCGCACCTAGATACCTGCCACAACCAGCGAACCGCGCGTCCTGCCCCAGGGACTGGAAACCTTGTGGACAGGTGCTGGGGAGCCATCCAATGAAGAGGACTCGAGGGCGGACTCGCGGGCTGCACTGCAAAATGCAAATGGTGATAGAGGGCCTGCCTCACAGTTGTGCCTGTCGACCTCGGCGTACCCGTCAGTCAGGGTCAGTATTTAAACTTTTCCGGCAACGGATGCGCCTGAGTAATTATTGCCGCGCATCGACTTCTAATCGAGGAAAAAACAGAGTCACCCACTCACCCGACGCTGTCGAATCATGGCACGAAACTGGTTTACAGTTCATGTGGAGAGAAACAATACTGTGTGGATAAATCAGGTGAACAAATTAAGGCAGAGCACATGCTGCGTGCATGCATGCGCTCCCAGTTCTGCACCGCAGATGATCCCTGAAACATTCGTGCCAATCCAGGCACAGTTCCTCGTCCAGGGTCGTATAGTACTTACCTGTTGCCAGCGTTGGTTGAATGCGCCACGCCGGAGTCGCTGACGGCCACAGTCCGGCCGGCCGGCCGGGACCATGGCATCCATCCATCCAAACCATCCATCTACAAAGGAGAAGGACAGTTATGGCGGCAGCGACGGTCATGTGAATCCTTAAACGGATTCACCCACCCAAGTTAATTTTGTGTCCTGCGGCGCGCGGCGAGCCCCCGGCCTGATCCAATCGATCCGTCTGCTGGTTGGCTACCTCCTCGGACGGCGATAGTACACGGATGCATGTCCCAACCGTGACCGGCGTCGCTCGCCATCGCTGCCGTACGTACACGCCATGGCGAGATCGCTTGCTTGGTACGGAGTACGGCTGAAGCTGCTAGCTAGCGGCCCGCGGTGAGCAGTGCGAAACATGGGACGGCGGCGTGCGTGCGTGCATGATTGATGCGCTCATGGGACGGATCCAGATGTAGTAAAGTAAGCCTGACAAATCAGGAGCCATTGCATGCTCGCTTGATGGGTCGTGACAGGGATGCTTTGTTTGTCCTTTGAATGGTTATGGTTGGGGAAAAGCAGGGCAAACAGTGTTACTGAGTCTGGAGTACGGGACGGCATTCAGCACAACGCAGCGTTTCAGGTCAGTTCCGCGTCAGCAAGGTGCTTAAACAACCACGGAAGTACACGGCGTTCAATCATAACGAAATGTGGCGACGCGAGAAATAAAGTCCACAGGAGCTGGATTGTTTTGCTGGCCAGTTTCAACAAGCAACTCCAGTTTATCGTACTACAATTACAGGACTTTTGCAGAGGAAGGATTCTAGGCGGGGCAGCTTTTAGTAGTAGTATACTCGAAAAACTGCCACACGGAAACTGCCTATAAAAAGTTACTAGCCCTAATCGTTAAACGTCTCAACCACCTTTCAACGTCACGCGTCGCCTCCTCCGGGCCCACTTCTTTCGTGGTAATGGTAACATAACATTCGTGATGGAATGTTAGTTGCGGACAACCAGTAAGCGACCAGGCCTCGTTTAGATACCAAATTTAACCCTCAAAGTTCACTATACAAAAAGAAGATTCTCATTACATCAAAATGTCATAGCATGCATGGAGTACTAAATATAGATGAAATTAAAAAACTAATTACACGGTTTTGTTATACTCTACGAGACGAATATTTTGAGACTAACTAATCAATTTTTGGACAATTTTTCACACATACCAACGAAATGCTACGGTGCGACTCGGTTTCCCAACTCTCAAATTTGGGGTGTCAAATTTGGCACCTAAACAAGCCCAAGCTCATTTCGCCGAAAGACACAGCGTGTACGAACAACGTTGAAATGTGTGTGCCGCCGAGTATATGTAGCGCCTGCTGCGATGGCGCGTGCATCACTGTCATGCGCGCGGATCCAAACTCCAGACACGAGTTGCTCTCATCATTTCAAATCAGGAAAAAGGATAAAAAGGTTGTAGCCTGTGGGGAGCCAGTTTTATTTCGCGGCCTGCATTATTTGATCACTCGATCGGTTCCCATCTACCTCGCCGGCCGGCATCATCGCGACCAAGTTGATAGATTCTCTCCGTTCCGGTGAGCTAACGTGTACGCACTTGTCCACAAACAAAAGCTGATGACGACGGCACATTTTCTTCGCAGGCGCCTGATCGACTTGCCCACGCGACGCCCGTACGTGTCGCCGCCGGTCCAACGACGCTCGCTCACTTCACTGGCGACAATACCGAACCAAGGAAAAAAAACAGCTCGAGACCGTGTCCCGTCGATTTGATCAAACGGGCGGCGGCGTGTGGCTTCGTTCTCAGCATCGATCTCTCGTTACTAACTAGTCGCGCGCGGCATCCCTACCGCTAGCTAGCTACCGGCGAGTCTGGTTGCGAGTTACTGACAGCGAAGCGGCGCGAGCGCGAGCGACCAGGGTCAGGCGATGATGCCGTGCCGTCCGCGTCGCCCGGGATCGGGGTATCCTGGGCGACGGCGAGGGCGCGCACGAGTCGGCCTCGCGGACAGCGACGCGACCCGGACACCTGACGGTGGCGTGCACCCGCGCTTGCTTGCTCTGGGCCAGGCGCACGTCGCCGTCCCCCACGCCACGCCCGCCCGCCGGGCCAGATGGCCAATGCAAACAGCCGAGACCCCCGGCCGCGGGACGTGTGATAGATAGATCGCATAATCCTACGTGCGAACCATGCCTCTTTTGGAATCGCGCGCGGGCCGGCGGCAGCGCAGTACAGTACTCCAGTTTGGTTCCTGGCGAAATAAATTTTCTATGAGGGGCCTATACGAAAAACATTAGAGCTCCCGCCCGCGCGCTAGATAGATTTTCGAGAGATCATCTTCAGCTATAGGCTTCTTGGGCCACACCTACAAAGCATGCCTCCGTTTAATTGGGAAAGCGTGCTTTTCCTTCACTTTCCGTCCGTTCCAATCCTATCGCTCGTGGCCTCGTGGGGCACTCGAATTCCTCGAGCGGATCGATTTAGGATGTGCCTTCGTCCCGCTGTATGATGCAACAGTTGGTACTGATAATTGCTTACAACAGTGTTTTAAATAAGACCACGGGTGTAGCAGTCGTTTAGGTTTAGTACCGGTTGTACCCTAAAACCTAACACGTGTCGGTGGCTCAAGTGCGCTTTCAACCCATTAAGTCCAGGCGGTCATACAGTCGACTTGTGGTGTTTTTCCATGCTATTTTTCTGCAGGTTCAAAATACATGCCCCTTTATTATATAATATAATTCTATATCTGGTAAATTTTTCTTTTTAAAATTTCACCATCAATACATATAAAATTTATATTAGTTGGCAGTGTATACAAGAAACAAGATAGAGGGTTTTTACTAGATTTACCATGAAAAAAATACTCTGAAATTATTTAATTAGCTTTCTATGAGAGATAGCATATTTTTATAGAAATTATTAGTCAAAAATTTACTTGGTAAACCGTGCTGTTTATCCTATACGACATGCATATTAAATCAGAGGGAGCATATATATCTTACTGTACAAACACATGCTTGTTGATGAAAGATGAATTGTTAAAAAAAACATGTTTGCTATTTTGATGTGCGGGAAGAGTATTTCGTTGACATCTAAAGTTGTTAGGAAAAAGTTACATTCCCCACCATCAGATGTCCCTCGAGATCTGCGCTCCAGTTTGCTAGCTTTTCGTGGTGGTTTAGGTTAGGGGTTTGAATCTTCTTTGAACGGAGGATTAAAGGGCAGGGAGAAATGATGGTTACCTATTGACGGGGAGTGATGGACTGATGGCAATTACTTGCTGAGGCTTTGGTGGTGTCGTCCTTGCTCATCGATAAATATCAGAAGCAGTGAGCCTTGCAGGACAATTGGGGGGGGGGGGGGGGGGGGGGGGGGTCATATATGGTAGTCTATAGTATATCCTTGTTGTTGTACTTGTGTTAGAAAAAAACAACTGAACTACGGATGATATGGATGAGGGAGGGGGAAAACATATGTAGAGAAGATATTGATGGGATGTGGACCGTGTGGCCAACTTGGGACAAATGTCAATTGGTGTTATCGTTGGGGATTTTAGATAAGTGTTATGCTCAAAGAGTAACAACCAACCGGTTTAAAACGTGAGCAAACAAAATGAAAGGCCACCGAAACAGCATGGTATTTGCATCGATTGCAATTACCTAGCAGACGTACGAGCCAACAAATCTGAACAGGGACAGCATTGAACACTTCCCCTGTGAACCCTTGCCCTAAACTGGTCCCGTTGCTACCCACCGAATTTAACCCTTTTTAGCAGGGGACACGCCCAATACATCAGAGCAGCTCGCTCCATGCCAACATACCACCATAAACGCAACAGCAGCAGGGGCAGGAGAGAAAAAGCTCTCTCCTGCAGCCGTAGCTAGGCTAGCTGCTGTAGGTCTCCTCCCCCCTTTGCTTCCCTTCCTATACATCTCCCTTACCCTAAGCGCCCATCTCGCGCTCCTGGGACGGCAATGAGCGAGCAAGACGCGCAGCACGCCGGCGGCAGCCCCCCGGACGCGGCCATAGAGTCGTTCTCGCAGATTCCCTTCGTCCGCCCGAGGCCGCCGCAGCCGGTGTCCTCCTCCAGCCCCTCGTCGATCCGGCTGTTCGGCTTCGACGTCCCACCCGACGCCACCGCCACGTCCTCCACCGCTACCAGCGATGCTGCCGCGGCCACCAGCGCCGCCGCGGCGGGCCAGGCGGCGGGGTCGGGTACCGGAGCAGGCGACGGCGGAGGACGCAAGTTCGAGTGCCACTACTGCTGCCGGAACTTCCCGACGTCGCAGGCGCTGGGCGGGCACCAGAACGCGCACAAGCGGGAGCGGCAGCACGCGAAGCGCGCGCAGTACCAGAGCGCCATGGCCATGCACCACGCCCATCACTACCCCGGCGCCGGCGGCCACCACGCGTACCCCGCCTTCACCAACTACCACCACCGCTACGGCATGGCGCGCTACGAGCCCCCGCCGGGCCCGCCGCCGCACTACCCCTCGTGGTCCAGCCAACTCCCGCATCAGGCTGCGGCTCCGCCCGTGGTGCCGCCCAGGTACTACGCCGGGGCCGGCACCCTGTCGCAGCCGATCAACGGCAGCCCGGTGCCGGCTGCGGCGCTCTGGCGGGTCCCGGCCGTCACCGTGGCCACGCCACTGGCACGCCAAGAGCGGCCGGCGCCGTTGTCCTTGGCCGGACGTGACGAGGATGCAATGGCCGTAGGAGGAAGAAGAGGAAAAGTGGCAGCAGGACAGGGCGGGCAGCGATTATCCCGGTCTTCCTCGACCTCCTCGTCCACGTCGTCGCAGCATGAACGCCGCCGGGGAGATGCTGCTGAGAACAGAGAGAATGTGAGTCTGGATCTCACCTTGTAATTCTAGAGGAACAATGGGTGCGATCATTGATTTAGCGAGTTCGTGCAGACTGAGAAAAAATATTCTCCTTTAGCTTTGGAGTTTGATTATTTAGGTAGTGGCACCCATCCAGTTGAGGGATTCATTTGTTCGACTTCGTCTGGTTCATGCCCTTCGATTTCTTTGTGAGAAATGGGGAGACAAATGATGGGATGAAAACTTGGGAGAGATCGAGCGTGAAAAGGACTGGTGCCATATTTCCTGTCCCCTTAATTTTTTCGTTTAAAGCATCCTTTTCCTTTCTTCTTAGGTCACCTACTGGTACTGACTGATGCAGTGATGCCTTTTGTTTTTCCTCAAATTATCTATCTTCCTTCCTTTTTTTTTGAATAAAGTCTATTTTCCTGCTTCTCTACGTACTTCCAAGTTCAAGTTTCATCTCCAAAATTACCAACCATTGTCCCTCCCAGCTGAATTGTTTGGCTAATGTGCCCTTCTTTTTTTTCTTAAAAAAAGAAAGACAAAATTAGCAACCGGGTTTTAGGACATTCGATCTCTTACCTACAGTACGGGCTACAGCTTATCCAATTGTTCCCCTTCTTTCTTCCTCACCCAGCTGCGTGCCCTTGACCATAGCGCACCTATCAGTTATACCTGTCACCCCATCCTCTTGTCATCTCTACCGTGCTAACCATTCTTAGTTTCGACTAAAAAAAATTCTGAGTTTGATGCGCCTCCTCCAACCTTGTCCACATTCCACGACGATGCTCCCATTGTCTCACCTCCCATGCTGACCAATCGTCACCACAACAGGCCAACCTTTCTCTCCCTCCGGCCGTCGCTCGAAATCTCCAAAATCCTCAATCCTAAATGCCCAATTCTAACCCCAAATCTTAATACTAAGCGGCCAGCAGTTCGCTCTGGAGAATCTCAATCCTGCGAAAATGTTCTCCCTGCCAGTTCTCACAAAGATTGAATAAAGGATGACGAGGCCACGAGGGAGATATAGAAAAAATTTAAACGTGAGACGAGGAAGAAGCACCGTAATTGTAATAGGATACAAGTTTTTCTTAAATATTATTTTCATCAAGCAATGCAAATTGACTTGCCGCCGTTTTGGGTTAATCTTACTGTTCTCCAGAGGTTGAAAAAGTAATACTCCGTATATGAACTTCTAGAATTACTAGGGCATTGTTTAGATTCTAATTTAGGGAAGGCAAATTTTACACTTTACCATAAATGTGACACTGTAACATTTTGTTTGTATTTGTGAATAATTGTCCAAACATGGCTTAAAATGTTCGTCTCACAAAGTACAACAAAACCGTGCAATTAGTTTTTAATTTTATCTACATTTAATACTTCATGCATGTGCCGATATTTTGATGTGATTGAAATCTTTTTTTTACATAATGAAATTTAGGGTGGAATTTGAGAATTAACTTAGGACGCAAGCCTTCGTTGGATCTTTCATTTACTATACATCCTAAAATACGAGAATCTCTTTTATGTTTCATACGGAAATGGTACTAGACAGTACTGCGTCTGAGAAATCTCTGAAGGAGCATTAACGCGGCCTGCTCCGGCACTTGCGGTCTGCCTGCGAAATCTGCACCTACACCTGTGCTCTTCATTCCATCCCATGTTCAGCACAGGCACACTGGCATGCATGCCCTGTTCAGTTTCCCAAGAACACGTACAGGGCCTGATTTCAACCGATCGCAGAAGGCTCCAGGAAAATAAAATAAAATAAAATCAGCAGATGTTGGTTCACGTTTAACTTGACATTTGTGTCCAGTGAAAATGTTCATGGATATTTTTTTTGTTCAGAGGATTCAGAAGTACTACGAGTGTATCATTAGGCCCCGTTGTGACGTGCAATGATGGCGCGTGATTTAGCCCAGAAACAATGGGCCGGTACACCTAGGGCACCATGCACTGTGAACATCGAATACCGTCAAGTGTGGGCCATGGAAAATCCAAAAACGGCCCTACAGGGACTGTATCATTAAGCTACGTGGGCCTCCTCCTCCATAGACATCGGCGTATATCTATATGGGCCGAATTGCTTTTCCTATTCGACCTTTCTTTTCAAAAAAAAGGAAAACCTTTTCCCACTCTTCTTTCTACGGTGGAGCAGGGACGCTGACTCAACCAGATCTGCTCTCCACAACCAGATAACCCACCCAATCGGACGGCATGTCACGTGACCACCCACGCAGTAACACTGGTCTCCATGTCCTAGATCGCTCGCATCTTCTGCCACCCCACGCTGATACACCCCGAACCAAACGCTACGAGACATTCTTCCCTCGTCGTCTCCGGCTAACCCCCCACCCTTTTTTTATCCCCCAAACCACGCCTGAGCTGCAGATCATGCGTGAGCCTCAGGGAACAACGCCCCCAAAGAAAAGTACAGATCCGGCTGCCTCACCAAGTCACACCCCCCGCTGCGCTGCACGCACCGCCCGGCCAGCGCGGCAGCGGCAGCAACCCCACGGCACCCCCTCCCGCTGACGGACGTGCCCCACCGAGCGGGCGCGCATCGAGGGGCACGCGACGCGACGTGCTCGCGCTAAGCAAAGCCGCCCCGCCCTCCTCTTCCTCTTGCCGCGGAGCCGGCCCCACGTGCGCGCGCGGGGGCCGGGCGGGCGTGCCGCTGGCCGCTGCTCGCCGGCCATGTCGCGTGAGGCGCGTACGTGTCGGAAGGCGAGTGGCTGGCGCTCGAGCTCGCCATGTGTGGTCGGTCACTCGTGGCGCGCGCGCATTGGCTGGCGGCGTATCGCGGCGTGCCGCGCAGGCCGTCTATAAATGAGCTGACCCGGTCGAGCCCAGCCCACCACCATTGCATTCCTCCACGGCTCCTCCCATCAAGCTTTACTCCGATCCAAGAAACCACCTGCTAAATCGCCTGGAAAATTCATCCATCCATAGCTGAATTCCTGAAGCCAACCCAGCCGATCGATCGAATGGGGAACTCGTACAGCGGCGGCGGCTCGTCGTCGTCGTCCTCGGCGGCGGCGGCGGCGCTGGAGGTGCCGGTGCACCTGTGCTTCTTCCTGCTGGTGCTGCTCCTCTTCCTGGGCTTCTCGTGGTACACGAGCTACGAGTCGGCCGCGGAGTCCTTCGCCAACCAGGCGCGGATCCTGCTCATGGCGTCGCCGTTCGCGCTGCTGCTGGCCGTGCGGCTGCTGTCGGGCGTCTCCGGCGAGGGCGGCGCCGGGCGGGGCGTGGGCGACCTGCTGGCGGTGCCGATGCCGGAGCGGGACTCCATCCACCGCGCCGGCGGGTCGCCGTGGGGCGTCGGGCTCCTCCTCCTGCTCCTCCTCGTCATGGTCTCCTACCAGTCCAACTTCAGGGACAAGTGGTTCCCGCTCGGGAGCAGGTAATTTAGCTGGGCCTATGGCGATTCATGGCTCGGTGATCGAGTTCAGGTTGGCACCGGATCGGTAGGTGTAACTACGAACACCTGCGGATATATTGTAGCGACGCAGGCGCGGTGCTCTGAATGGTTTTGCGTCTTCTGTCTCTGTAAGTGTGAGTTGGCGGTATTCCATGTCCAATTGTCAACGCAACAAGGATCAACTGTAAGTCTGTAACGTATATTTCCTGGCTGTGAAAAGATTTCTCCTCATTTGGTGATGATACTGCCAGTTGCCTGCTTCAGAATTCAGACAAAGAAAACTGCAAACCGTCTTCGCTTACTTCCACTAATACAGTGTATGCGTCAAAATGATTTTCCCTGAGAGCGCATCCAGCCGTATGGTTCAATCAAACTTCTGGCACCTCGCCGCCCGGCCATGCACTTTATTAACTTCCCTTACGTTTGTGGACGAAGGGAGTAATTATTACTCGTGCTTGCTTTGCAATGTTTTCCCAGGTGTTGCCGAAGCTAAACAGGCTAGCAACATAGAGAGGAGTATGTGTCGTCATAGGAACTTCACCGGAACACAATCTAATTGCGTTAACTTTTTCAGATAACTTATTTACATATGTTTTTCGCCATAACTGTTTCGCATAATTTGTCTTCTCAACTTCTCCAAGAACTTGTTCAAAAAGCTTTCATAATACCTTGTTTCAACTAAGTTTTGTAGAAAATGTTTTTTTTCTAGAACACAACTCGTTCAACTAAGTTATTTGAGTAACTTTTTTATATGGTTTTTTGTGACAATCGTCTCAAAGGTGAGTGAGGCAGCATGTGCCAAACGGTAATCCTGCCCGCACTTAAACGCTTCAAAGTCGAAATCTTCTTAAAACCCCACCGTTCAGCATTTAGGCTAATTAGTGCACATTTTCATTGCACAACTATATAGACCAGAAACTAGGTAACCTCACATATGAAATAAATTAATTTATGTACGAGGTTACTAAAGTAATTTTAAGAAAAATAAATAAATATGAACTTTGTGTCTCAAACCAAAAAAATTATAACTATGTTAACGGTCAAAGTTTTAGAAGTTTGATCGAATCTTGCTTAAATGGATAAATATAAAATTTGTGACTGGATGTATGTGCTACGGGCCTTTTAGTCCCAGGATTGGCTTAGAGGCCTGCTAACTGGGCTGGCCCAACTAATACAGTTGCATATCGGGCTTTGGCGTCTGCATCTGCACTCGTGGGCGGTCGGGCGTAGCGACAAACTGTGCAATGGCCAATGGGTCGAAAACTCGAAATTGCCCATTTTAGAGCAAAATTTTACGCATCTTTAAGAGCACTGACCAGGACCCCACTATTTTAACTGATGAAAAACTATGTGCATAAAAAAGGCCAGGCTAGTTTAATAATCAATCATATAGGGCCAAAAGCAGCATAATGCTCTTGAAATAAAGGGAAAAAGAAAAGTTTCCAGGAAAGACGCAATGCAAAAGCCCCCCTAAGTAAAGGTTAAAGTTTGCACGCTCAGGGAAAAAGTACAGTTTTTCGGGACTCAAAATCAGATTCCCAGCCATGTGTATGGAGAATACTGCAGGCAGATGCCAAATGCAAGGAAAATTCCTTTGAAGGAAAGTGTCAAATGTTTTTATCAGGGATAAAGATAGCACAAAAGCAGGGAAGCATCCTAGGCCTTGTATTCTAGCAGTGCTGTTAGAACTTCATAACTACCATCCCTAACCTCCAGGATCCGAGTCTCTAAATTCAGACAATTTCAGTTGAATCTCAGATCGCTCATAGACTCATGAGAAGCAATGCTCACGAATAAGATATCAAATCATGCATAGCATAAACGTTGGCGAACTTGGAGGTGAAAAGCAGGAAAAGATAGCACACCGGATGATTGCTAAGAGAGCTTAATAATTATCGGATAAAGCTCCTGTTCTTTCACATACCTGATGTCAACCGAGCCGAGCCGCTCTCTCCACTGCGAATTTCGGCCCATGTCACGAAAGAGAAAGAGACGACGGTCGCACGCACTTGCACGCGACGGAAAGCCCGTCTCGCAATGATGGGTTCTCGTTTTAGCATATATTCCCCTCCAGACAAAAGGCGCCTCCAGCGCTCTCCCTCAGTGTCAGTGTCACTGTGTCAGTCAGCTACAAAGGGACAATTAGGGCCTTTGATCCCCAGCCTTCGGTAAAACTAATCTACCCTGCTTTGGCAACAAAGACAGAGAGTGCTATCAATGCAAAATGGAGCTTTTGTTTCGACGTAAGAATCCTATGCTTCGTGCGAGTTTGATTCCCATGTGGCATCCACATGTAGAAGAAAGGAAGCACCTGCAAGCTCAGTATCAGCACTGTGCTGCTACTCTCAACTGCAGTGAGTGTGACTAGTGAAATCAGAGCAGATCCATTCTGCAGTTCGTCAAATGTCAGGCCTTGTTTAGTTCCCGGGAGTCCGGAATACTCCCGGAATATGCACAGTGCAGTACTGTGCGCAATAAATGCGCACTGTAGCATTTCGTTTGTATGTGTGAAAAATTGTCTAAAAATTGATTAATTAGGCTCAAAATGTTCGTCTCGTAGAGTACAACAAAACTGTGCAATTAGTTTTTTATTTTATCTACATTTAGTACTCCATACATGCTATGACATTTTGATGTGATGAGAATCTTTTTTTTGCATAGTGAACTTTGGGGGTAGAATTTGTGATCTAAACAAGGCCTCGGTAGCCAGTGTGTTCGAGGCCTCGTTTAGATCCCAAATTTCACACCCAAAGTTTACTATGCAAAAAGAAGATTCCCATTATATCAAAATGTCGGCACATGTATGAAGTACTAAATGTAGATGAAATAAAAAAAATAATTGCACAGTTTTGTTGTACTCTGCGAGAAGAACATTTTGAGCCTAATTAATCAATTTTTGCACAATTTTTTACACATACAAACGAAATGCTACAGTGGCGCACACACCCAAAACGCCAAAGTTTGCTCCCAAATTTGGGAACTAAATTGTGCGTGCAGTGTGTTTCCACTGTCACTTTCAAACGCATAGTTCAGTCGTAGTCAGTCAGGCGGCAGAGCACTTGTGGAGGGGGAGGGGCGGCAATGTTGGAGAGAACGTTCTATGCGGCAGCTCCTCCCTTCTCCGTGCGCATTGCGCCGCTTTTCTGGGCAGCACGGCCGGCCGGCCGGCAGTGTCGCCAGTGCGCCACCGTGTCCTTTCCCGGCTGCCGAGGCGCCTCCATCCTCCCTGTTAAAGATGACGAAAGAACGTGTGCAAAAGAGAAGCGGCACTTTACTCCCGGCTCACTTTCAGCTCTTTTTCAGCCCCTTTTCCTCAACTGTAGCGGAGGCACAGTTCAAATATTCTTCTTACAGTTTTGGCACAATCAATTATTAAAAAAAAACAGTTTTGGCACAATCTCGAATTGTTTGGAAAAAAATAGTGATTCTTCTTACTACAGATACAAATGTGTTCTGTCAAATAATTCCTCTTTGGACTCGGTGCAGAGCCAAAAGAGTATTTGAACTGTGCCAAAACTGTAAGAAGAACCACTCCGTCGCGGACACCTTCGGTGGCCGTCGAAGGTGTCCGCGCCAAAAGTGTTCTGTCACAACAGTATATGATACCCAGGTCTAGTACAGTCCTCAAAATCACGGAGCAATCTGCTAATCCCCAGGCATTGGTGTTTCCTTCTTCCTTAATTTAATACTAATGCAAGTCGTCGTTAATTCTGATGACAATGTCACACTGCTGCGATTGTCAAATAGTCTATATTCTTCTTATCCATCTTATTATCCACCTTTTGAAGCGAGCATGCATGCAAGCACATGCTAGTGCAGCGTGCAAGTGTAACAGTGTAATGTGTAGCTTTTCTCCTTCCCTCTCTTTCCATAGAACTTTCCCTACATATAACAAGACAGGATGCCATGACCAATGCCCCGAGCTACACTGCACCACACTCTTCTCCTCGCTACTCGAGTACTGGCACGTCAAGAGCCATACCAGAAACAGAAGCAGAGCAGGAGCAAGGGTTTGCAAGAAGCTGAGCTCACCTCAGAGCTAGCTCCATTGCAACCAACCACGCCAATGGAGTTCCTGTCGCAGATGTGGTCGCTCCTGGGCCTCCTCACCATCCTGCAGAACGTCCTCCCCACGCAGCTCCTCTCCCTGCTCCACTCGCTGTGGCAGTCGCTCCAGGACTCGCTCACGCCCTACTCCTACTTCGACGTCCCCGAGTTCCTCGGCTCCGCCGCCGTCGAGCCCAACGCGCTCTACCGCCACGTCCACCTCTACCTCCACCGCTCCCTCCTCCTCTCCTCCCCTCCGCCTCCCCGCCTCACGCTCTCGCTCCCGCGCTCCCCCTCCGGCGCGCCGTCGCCGGCCGCCGCGCCCGCGCCGCCGTCCGTCTCGCTCTCCCCGAACCACTCCGTCGCGGACACCTTCGACGGCCACCGCGCCGTGTGGACGCACCACGCCGACACGCTCCAGGACTCACTCGAGGAGCGCCGGTCCTTCTCGCTGCGCCTCCCCAAGCGCCACGCCGCGGCGGTGCTCCCGGCGTACCTCGCCCACCTCGCCGCAGCCGCGGACCACCTGGAGCGCTCGTCGCGCGCGCGGCGCCTGCACACCAACGCGGCGGCGTCCACGCACGGCGCCGCGGCGTGGGCGTCGGTGCCCTTCTGCCACCCGGCCACCTTCGACACGCTCGCGCTCGACCCGGCGCTCAGGGCGCGCCTCCTGGCCGACCTCACGGCGTTCGCCGAGGGGAGGGAGTTCTACCGCCGGACGGGGAGGCCGTGGAAGCGCGGGTACCTCCTGCACGGCCCGCCGGGCTCCGGCAAGTCCTCGCTCATCGCCGCCATGGCGAACCACCTCCGGTATGACGTGTTCGACCTGGAGCTCACCCGCGTTGCCACCAACGCCGACCTCCGCGCGCTCCTCCTCCAGACCACCAACCGCTCGATCATCGTCATCGAGGACATCGACTGCTCCCTCCACCTCACCGGCGACCGCTCCGAGAGGCTGCACAAGAGGCGCAAGCTCCACGCCGCCGCCGCCTACGACGACGACTCGTCCGACTCGGACGACGACGACGCCGGCGGCAACGGCGCCGACGGCCACCGGGGGAAGGTGACGCTGTCGGGGCTCCTCAACTTCACCGACGGCCTGTGGTCGTGCTGCGGCGAGGAGCGCATCATCGTGTTCACCACGAACCACGTGGACGGCATCGACCCCGCCCTGCTCCGCCCTGGGAGGATGGACGTCCACGTCCGCCTCGGCGCGTGCGGCGCGCACGCCATGCGCCAACTGGTGCGGAGCTATGTCGGCGTCGGAGACCACGAGATGGTCGACGCGGCGGAGGACTCCATCAGAGGCGGCGCGGAGATGACGCCGGCCGAGGTCGGGGAGGTGCTCCTGAGGAATAGGGACGAGCCGGAGACGGCTGTGGCGGAGCTCGCGGCCAAGCTGAAGGCGAGGAGAAACGCGGCCGATGATCTCGGGTGGGATGACTCGGCGGCGGAGCTCTCTGACGGGTCGCCGACGAAGAAAGGGAGGAAGGGGTTGGGGTGGGAGGGCAAGGTCAGGATCTTGGGACGGCTGAGGAGCCTCACCAAGTCGGACTCCGGCCGGCGATGATGTGTTAGAGGGGGGATAGCGGGAATTGGAGCTGGAACAAGGGAATCAGGAAGAACAGGGGAAGAACGGCGGAGGGAGAGCAGAGGGCGGCTTCTTGCCGAAGAAGAGTGCGATTTAGCTTACAATTCCTTCCCCTCCCTCTCGCATCTCTCCGGTATTAGCAGTATTCAGTACACGGGCCTGCTCGGCCCACTCAGTGCATGCAAGCACTCTACTTGGTCCAGTCGCTGCTACTGTAGCGCGTGTTGAGCCTCCTGAACCTTGCGCTCTCCCTTGGCCCAACTGGCTTCTCATCACATGGCACGGAGTTGCTGACATGATGATCCTGGTTTGACCTTGTGTTGACTTGTTTTAAGTCAGGTCCTGGTCGGATTTTAGATAGAAGTTTGTGTTGCCTCTTGTAATATAATCTCTGTAATTTGTTATGTCTATCAAGCCACGTCACGTACGCCCCTTTCTGAATACGAACATTACTCGGCACGAGTTGGAGCCACCTCTACTTACTTGACGTGAACGGTGTACTCCGTCTGTGCCCCGGCGACAACACCACCTCGATCGCCATGGTCGCCAAGCGATCTGTTGCACCCATCGTCCGGCGCATGACCGACCTCGAGGTCCCCTCGTCGGGAACGATAATGGACGCCACACGGCTCGCTGCCATCCTCGCAAAGATCGAGGACTACGCCGCCGGGGGAGCGCCCATGAGCGGCGGCCGAGTCGCGGCCATCTGCGCCATGATCGACGACGGCGCCGCGGCGGGAAGAACCCGCCGGAACAAGAAAAGAAAGAGGCTGTGCGTGGAGAGCACCCGCAGCTATAAGCAGATGGGAGAGATCGGCAGCGGCTGCTCCGGCGCCGTCGTCAAGGCGCGCCACCGCGAGACCGGCCAGACCGTCGCCATCAAGACGTTCCGGCGGCGCGACGGCAAGAAAGGCCCCGACGAGTACGTCGCCAGTCTGCTGCGGGAGGCCTGCTTCCTGGCGGCCTGCGGGGGGCACCCCCACCTCGTGGGCCTCCACGCCGTCGCGCGCAACCCGCGCAGCAAGAGGTACTCCCTCGTCATGGAGTACGGCGGGCCGAGCCTGAGGCAGGCCCTGCGGGAGCACGTTCGCGCCCACGGCGGCCCGTTCCCGGAGGCCGAGGCCCGCCGGATCATGGGGCAGCTCCTCGCCGGCGCCGCGGCGATGCACGCGCACCGCATCGTCCACCGCGACATCAAGACCGGGAACGTCCTCGTCGGCGAGGACGGCGGCGCCGCCGTGAAGATCTGCGACTACGGGCTGGCGATGTCCACCGCCGGGGCCGGCCCATCGTACACGCGGGCGGGCACGACCTGGTACATGGCGCCCGAGGTGCTGACGCGCAGGACGGACTACAACGAGCGCGTCGACCTGTGGTCGCTCGGGTGCGTCATGGCGGAGCTGATCTCCGGCGAGGTGCTGTTCAGGGTGGACGGCGGCGAGCGCCAGCTCGACAGGATGTTCGGCGTCCTCGGCACGCCGGACCTGGAGACGCTGCAGGCGTTCGCGCCACCGTTCGTCGTCGGCAAGGTGCTGCGGCGGCTGGCGCGGCGGCCGCGGCCGTGTCACCACGGCGGCCAGCTCCGCGAGCTGTTCCCCAGCGAGACGCTGTCGCAGGATGGGTTCGACGTATTGAAGGGGCTCCTCACGCTTAACCCCAATGAACGGCTCACGGCCGCCGCCGCGCTCCGACTCCCGTGGTTCACTGGCGCCGCCGTCGATGCCGCTGCTCCAGAGACGGCGTCGTCTTTCGTTCGGGTGCTGACCTGTGTTTTGGCATTTCTGAGGAGGATGGCATCGGAATTAATCAAGTTGCCAAGGTATTTCCCGTGCATAAGGCGTCGGCCAAGCAAAAACATTTCCGAGGATGACATTGGGTTTAATCAGGTTGCTTAGACATTGCTCAGGCATAAGGCGTCGTAAAAGCATTGTACAGAGAACAGGATCGATTGTTAAACCTGCGAGCACCGGAACGGGCAATCTGCACAAGGCTTGCTTCAAAGTTGAAGCCATATATGAAATCGAACCAGTAAAACCGGCGTGAACCAACCGGCTCCATCAGAAAACGAGCCACAGGGCAGCAAATTGAGGCAGTAGTGGTTTCTTGTACACCCAGTAAAACTGAAAAGATGGTGATAAGTCACTGAATATGCACGGTGCAAAACCATAAATCCATAATTAGCAACACAAAATTCCCAAATAACAAAGTGATAAGTCGCTGAACATGCACAAGAAGGATACCATTCTTTTCAATTAATTGGTTGAGCAACCAACTGCAAGAAAATCACCAGAAGAGTAAATTAGACACCTAAACAATAAAGAAAATACTTAACTGTAGAATAAAAGGTAGCAGCATTCTAGCAGATTATGCTGGTTTTCTATAAAAATTTTTAGTGGAGGAGGGAATAAGCAATAACTGCTCACCAATAAATCCAGAATTTGCAACATGATTGCAAGACCAAAGAGAAAATGTAGCACACAATGATAAATGGATAAATAAAACATCTGATCAGCTAGTAGATCAGGGGAACATGACAGACAAAACTGCTGATTATCCGAATTCAGTGGGCAGAATTGTAAAACATATTTAGTTACAGTAGTTGAATTGGTCAAACACCAAATTTAATGTTTCATGTGTTTGCAATCTATAAGCAGGCGAACAAGTAAACCTAAGATACTATGCTCTAGCCTCTAGTCAGCTAAATTCAGAGCTATAATCAAGGTTTACTTGTGTTTATGATATCATTACTGGAAAGCAAAATTAGTCAAGAATAAGAAATTCAAGATCCTTTAGACTTCTTGTTACTATACGGTTTTCATGCCACAGCAGTTGTTCAATAACAAACATTGCCTAAGGAATCATGTACGATATCATGTTGTTGTAGATCCTAAATATTTGCGTGCCAAAAACAACAAACTTTCTTAGTTCTTATTCTGCAGTGATACTCTCTGTACCATCTAGAAAATATGTTCACTACAGCATCACTTGCCTGTCAGCTTCAGAATTCAGTGGATTGGCCATTCCCAAGGGCATTTTTAATTTTGGGGAAGATTTCACAAATCTATCACTGAAAATTGTGATATTACTAAATTTTTGCCAAGAGAATACTTCCTAACTGCAACTAAATTATAAAGAATAGCAGATAACAGCTCAGACTTAGCACAACTTCTATGATGTCATTAGCGGTGGCAATTAGCGCTTGGGATGATATGACCAAATGCTGCAACTGAACTATGAAGAAAACTGTTAGAACTTTGCATTTATGGATTTTTTTAAACTGTAGAAACTGAGCATAGACAAGCTAAATCAACTTCCCCGGAGCTTAATTTGAAAGCCATATGTCGATCCAGATGCTTTTCCTCACTCATTATACAAGGTAAAAGGATTGAAGAAATGACTCACTGAGCATAGGCCAAGTACCATACATGAGCATTCACTACCTAAGAAATTTTATTATTATTCCTGGCAGCATAACTAGCTCTGCATGTTTCTCTCTTATTTTTAACTTTTGTTTGTGCCAATGGATTCTACATCTTCTCATTTCCACTACCTGCTATAATAATTTAAATGTTCTCGTTCGTTTTTTTTCCTTCCAAATCTCAATGACTCAATCTCATGAAACAATTAAGTTCATGATCCACATCACTCCACAAGTCCAGAGTGGGACAGAATGCACAAAAAGCTCCTAATAGCCAATAACAGGAACAGCTGATCTGCTTAAGAATAATTTTGGCCAGACATAATCCTATTTCAGCCTAATAGGAAACCTGTCTATATCCTTTTGCAAATTTATAATATCTACTAAAGTCGCAAATGGAGTACATCCAGAAATATTAGAATATGAACGCTGCTCAAGATGATGTATTATTTGTTCAAGATGAAGAAAAAAACCTTGTCCAGATAATCATATGCTGGTCATACACCCATTCGATTCCACCCTCCATCAACGAGAACTTAAAATTCATGTAGCTAGTGTTAAAGGTTAAACTACAGGATGAACAATAGCATAGCCACTGAGAATGCTACAGAACTAAAAACGACTCCATAGGAAGCAGAACTTGTAACCCAGATATATTCACTAGCAGTTGTTCTGTAGTAGGTGTTTGGTACCATCAGGATTGAGGGAGGTGGTGCGATCTCAGGGAAAGGGCGGGAGCCGCAGCACGGCCTGCTCGGTCTCCACCGGGTCCGACCTCGAAATCTGCAACGCTCAGAAGAACCCGAGACCAAACCCTAGATCAGTAACTTGCATGAATGTGAAACACGATGACGAGCCTTTATCGGCCAGGTGGGGGGACGAACCGGGTCGCGCAGGACGGGCTTGGTGTCGTCCGCGGCGGGCCGGAACGGCGGCTTCCTGCTCTTGGTCGGCGCCCCGGAGGACGAGCTCCTCCCGGCGCTGTCCGTGGCGGTGGCGGTGGGGGCCGAGCCGGAGCCGCGGGAGAAGCCCCCCAGCACCGCCGAAGGCGTCGCGAAGGCGTAAGGCCTCTCGCTTCCGGCGGACATGATCTCGACGGGGAAGTGGTTACTGATGGATTCAGCGGCTCGGCCGCTCTCTGTTCAAAGTTTCAGATCAGGAGAGTTTCCTGGAACAGCCGTCTTCACATAGGGACCGAGGTAATTATCCCCAGCAATTCAGCAAAGTTGGCAATCTTCAAAGGACTTACGCCTTCACAACTATGGATGGCAAACTTCAGCTTCTTGCTCCTATTTGCTTATAAACAGCCAGCAAACTCGACCACATCCCCTTCACAACAGAGGCACGTAACTGCTTTGGTTTGACTGAAAACACCATGAAACGCATAGGCTTCAGCTTCTCTAAGAAACCTCTCTACATTTTACCAGTAATTTTACCAGATATCAGTGTTTTTTTTTGCTTGAGACAAAACCTCTCTACATTTAAAAAAACAAATAACTTAATCTCGTAAGTTTACGCTGATTCGACATTATTTTGCTCTGTGACCCTGACACCACACGCTGCAACATATATTTTTTTTCTTCTCTGATTTCGAAGAAGTCGACCATTCCTTTGGTTCCGTAGCTTACCACTAAACATTAATCACGGCAATATAAAATGTTACATATTAACAATGGAAACACCTCTACGTAAGTAATTTTTTCATAACAGAATAAAAATATTTCCCATTCTTCTAATCCGTAAACCAGAATCAAAACACAAAGACAGCTTTATTCAGTTCTTTGCTAAGAATCCAAGAATTCAAGTCCCACTTATTCAGAATTCTTCAGAGCAGTTTTTTTCTTTCTAAACGATTGCATTTCATTAATGTGTACGTTACAATCAGATTTTTCAACAGAACTCGCCGCTGATATCAGAACGCAACAGAAACACAAACACAAACAGAAACAGAAAACTTGCAGAGATCCCGTCAACTCTCAAGATTTATCAGACTTGGGAGGAGGAAGCCGTGCAGCACCTGGCAATGGCCCTGACATCAACGCAAAGTGCTTATACATCCTCCACCAGTTCTCTGATGCTTCATCGACTGTCCGGAAGGTCCAGATGTGCGGCTTGGCCTTCTCCCGCGCGATGAGGATCTCCTCCACCTCTGCTGCCCGCTTAGTCTTGAGAGTGAGGCAGTCCACCAGGTCACCCCACTTGCCGAAGCAGTTGTCAAACTCCCCATACCGATAGTAGCTCTGCATCTGGTGGAATGGCGAGTAGCAGAACTGTGACGAACCGGATTCTCACCATCGAGAACCTCCCTGTACCCTTGAGATAGTCCCAGGAACAGCAGCTATCTCGTACAGAACCCATCTCAGTCGAATATATAACCATACAGCGGTAAAAGGTCCATTACATGACATATATAAAACATAGCGTCTGGTACAAGCCCTCTGGGCTAAATCGACAATAAGAAACATCTGCGCAGCGGTAGCTAGAACATCAGGGTCCACTCCTCCACAGGCATCCTTGAGCGTAGCGCACACCCTTCAGTCGTACCACCTGAGAACCCAAAGTCTGTCCCCAAAGTGGTCGGGGTCTTTACCTGAGAACCCAAAGTCTGTCCCCAAGGAAATGGGACAGGTCCACGTCACCAACCATAATATGATGCAAGCTTTAAAGTGGCCTATTATCAGGATATAGAATTAATCAATGTTTGAGCCAGGGTTTTCTTATGCAAGCAGTAGCAATAACCCAATTTCATCTCATCACCAACTCCCGCTCACACACACACATCCACTCCCCAAAACCAACCATCAGCCTCACATTTTCCCATCGGGCTCGTCCTACCACAGCAGGTTCCCGCAAAACATCATCCACCAATCACCTTTCACTCACTAGTCGACTCGGTGAGCTCCCTCCCCACCTTGTCTCAACAGCCTCAGCTGGACCAATCTCTCATAACCCGAATCAAGGATGAGGTAAGAAAGCAGATTCCAATGCTAGCCGGGGCTTCTCAGAAATGGGTCGTCCGTAATCGTGGACACGACTATACGTATAGTTTACACTCTGCAGAGGTGGCACTCCAGGAATCCATCCGGGCTGCAAGGCTAGTCCGCAACCAACCTGAGACACAGCCCACAACAAAGACCCTAAACAGTAACGGCGCCAATCCTGTCTCCCTGGGCTCGGGAAACATCCGATCTAACATCTGCCCCAGGGTCGTGAAACCTTCCCACCGGGGCCAGTCGGGGGCCGTGGTAAATCAGGGAGATTACGCCGCAACGAATCCCCCCTACACATATCAAGCTCGATTCTCCTACAGTCTCGGCGCCGCACTAGAGTAGGCTTGCTGGAACCCTCCCCATACTGGGTAGATGGTGAGCACGGTATTTCCCAAGTCCAAAGTGGGGGCACGACTCGGTCCTTAATTATCGGTAAAGCGAGTATCTGCGTCACAAGCGATCCGCCGCAACGGTCCGCAATCGGCACCCATAACAGGTATTGCCGCCCAAACTCCTCAAGTACTCCCCGAGTACCAACCCCTCAAGTAACCATGTACCCGCAACAGGTACCCCATAGGGACTGCCCGAGTGCAGCCCCTCAGCACCTCGATCAACGATCGAGTTGTTATTACTCGCTTACACCGCCTAGCTGCACTACTCCTCCCAAACCACCCACGACTCACGCCAAGAGGATCAATCACAACCATCCCAACACATGCATAGCATAGCATAGCATATTTCATAAAGTGAGTAGTAGGTAGCAAGGTAACAGGATAATAGCAAAGGCAGTGCAGGTTTATCATGCGAGTAAAGTAAAGCGCTAGCATACTAGTTGTATGTCTAATAGGTATTTCAGAAAATGGTCGGGCGTGAACCTGGGCAAAGGTCTTCGTCCTCGTCAAAGCAGTTGTTGTAGTGGTCCGGCTCCTCCTGACTCTCCGGAGCTCCTAAGGTCGCGGAAAATAAAATAAGACGCGACTACTAGCAAAGAAACACTAAAACAGCGACGAAAGAAGACTCAAATAACACCAAACTCTACACTAACGCGTAGATCATGTTTTTAGAAAAATATAGAAACTGGTTTCATATTTTTCTGAGCTACGGTTGATTTATTATTAATTTTACAAGTTTAAATCATTTTCTGAAAATATTAAATAATTTCCGAAAAAGAAAACAGACAGAAATTAGCCTGCTGACGTCAGCATGACGCCATGCTGACGTCAGCAGTGGGGTCCGCCTAGGATGACGTCAGCAGTGGCCCTGCTGACGTCAGCGTTGACTGGTCAACGGTCAACGGTCAGCGGTCAACTCTGGTCAGTGGGCCCCATGTGTCAGTGACTCGTAGAGTATGACAGGTGGGTCCCATACGTTAGCGCGGTTAAAAGAAAAAGGAAAAAGAATAAACGATGGCTGGGCTGGAATTGGGCCGAAAGTGACTGGGCCGGAAGAGTTCAAGGGTGCAAACCAGACTTAAACGCGAACTTTATGCCCACGAAGGGGTGGCTGCTGGTGCTGCTCTGGTGGACCAAGTCCACCGTGAACCGTGAGAGGGGTGCATGTGAACCGGGTGCACGGGATCCAGGTGTGGCCGAACCGGGATTTTCTGCGGGTGCGGTGTGGCGACTTGGTGTGGTCTTCGGTGTGGCGTGGCCCCGGCGCAACGCGACGCGCGCGCGGCGCGCACCAGAACGCGCCGGCGGCGACGGGCGACGGCGGTTCTCACCGGAAAAAGCCCTGGCTGGGCTCAAGATCGATCGAAAATGCTCGGCCAGGTCTCGGGGGTTCGATTTGGTAGGTTAAAGGCGAACGATTGGGTGGCTAGGGGTGCTTCCGATGCGAGCAGTGGCGGTGCGGCCATGGACGCCGGCGAGCTACGACGGCGACGCGGGGTTCAAGTGCACGGCGCACGATTCGGGTTAAAGAGGGTGCGGCTTGCGCGCTCGAGGCCTCCAGCGACTGCTGGGGCTCGGCTAGGTGCTCGTGCGCGGGCACGTGGTCGCCCACGGCCGCGGCACGGCCTCGGCGTTCGCGCGCGCGGCGAGCAGAGCTCTGCCGCGGCGGGCCTCGGCTGCGGGTAAGAGACGACGGCGGGTTGCGGGTTGGCTACAGCGGCACGAAGAGTCCCTGCAGAAGACACACGGCTCGATGGCCGGTGCACAGAAGGCTAGCAAGCGGCGGCGGCGGCGGAACTTGGCCGGAGACAGGGGAGAAAGGGGGCTCCGCGGTTGGCTCACCTAGGGGCACGTCGAGGTACGCTGCAGCTCGGGGAAGGCTCGACGCGGTCTGGCGGTCCTCGTGCTCCTCCTCCCGTCCCTGGTCCGGCTCTTCGTCGGCGACTCCGTGGGCGGCGGCGGCGGCTCTGGCGGCGGCGACGCGGGGAAGAAGCTTCGGCTTCTCTCCTCTTCCTCCTCTCCTCCACCACTCCTCCTCTGGTCCTTCCCTTCCCTCTCCCCCTCTCGAATTGGAGACTGGATACCCCAATGGGGCGGCGGCGGCTTGAACAGGGAGATGCGGCCGGCGGCGGCTTTTATAGGCGCTAGGCTAGGGTTCCCTGGGCACGGACGGCGAGATAGAGGTGTTCGAGCGGCTGCGGACACGCGGCGCGTATCGGACGGGCCGCACGGAGCTCAGGTGGTTGGGGTCACGGGCGCGCAGCCGCGGGAGAGAGAGAGCGGCGCGAGGAGGACGATGACGCGGGGAGGGAGAGACGACTGACAGGCGGGGCCCGCCTGTCAGTGGGAGAGAAGGCGACGCGGAGTCGACGCGGTGGGGGAAAAAGAGTTGGGCCGCGCTGGGCCGAAAGGCCGATCGGGCCGGCTTGGTCGGTTGGCTCGGGAAAAGAGTTAAGGGGTATTTCTCGGACTTTAGCTCAAAGATTTGGCCCACGATCAGTTAGAAATGGTTTGACTATTAGTTTGGCCAATTAGAGTTTGAATTCAAATATAGAATTTGAATTCAAACCAACCAAAAATCCAAATAAATCCAAATAAATCCAAATCACACTATTTCATCCTTAGCACTTCAAATTGATTTTAAATTTGAATTTTAAATCGCCTAGGAATTTAGGGAGCAAATAGAAGACACTCTTATATGTTTGTTTGCATGCACACAATTCCACCAAAAATTTTTAAATTCGAATTTTTGCACTCAACAAATCCTATAGGGAATTTTAGGGTTGTTACAAGAACCACAGAGCATCGAAGCACTTTATGCAGTCCGGTCACCGCGGCGGCGGCGGTGGGCCGCTGGTTGTCTCTGGCTTCTCTTTCACATCCATAACCCTAGCTGCATAACAAGAATCCAACAATTGTTATATTCAAGAATGCACAGGCCAGGTGGCCAGGTGGACATGTCACATGTACAGAGCTGAAATACCTACAGGAAGAAGCACAACAGAGACTCTTTTATTGCCTTTCAAGTGTTAATTCATCTAATGAGCAAAGTTTTTTTTAACGTAAATGGCAGGAGCTTTGCCTTTCAATTAAGTAGAAGAGAAAGATAGCATAAAGCATTAAGAGGATACAAGCTGGCTCTCCAGGTGTCAAAGGTCTAATGGGCAAATTCAAGTGACTGAAGTAGAAAAAGGAAAGAGCGCAATCTGTCATCGTCATATCAAAACAAATTGGTGCATCAGAAGTTGGAAACAGTATGATTTGAGACCGCAAACGTAAAGTACTTCAACACTAAATTCATTTGACAAACAAATAGGTAAAGCAATAACATTCTAAATAAAGCTAAGTGATTTTTCGTTTTGCCAAGAAAAGGGTGAAGCAATAACATTCTGAACAAAGACGTGTTTGCCAACTGAAGCCATCACTGAATTGCAGCAATAAACATTAGCATCGAATTCAGAAAACACTCCAACATTTACACCAAATGGAATGTATGAAAAAGGGAAAGGGTATGACTGCTGAACAGAAACACTCAACGTAGCCTCAATTGCTTGGCAGCTAAGAGCTTTGTCAATAAGGGTTGCGCACCACCGCCAAATACTGCTCAGTGGCTTTTCTTCATACCAGAGTCATAACACTGGTTGTATGCATCGTATAATTAGTTACACACTGAAATGCCACTTTTGGCGTAGTTGTATGTTCGTCAATTTGATGATATGGTCATTTAGACTCAGTCATTCTACGGACACTTTTGTAAGTTCTTTTCGAAAATAATATATAGAATCAGTCATTCTCTCTTTCAGGAACCAGAAACTACAATTGAGCATCCTCACAGCCCAGACATCAGGTTCTACGGAGCGGCCCAGCGACCTCATGTCCGCGGCCGCCTACTGGGTCTGGATTGGGATAGCGACACGTGTGTCGTGAGGCTTACTACTGGGATGTGAGCGCTCAGGCCGTGGGCAGCGCAGATGCGCCGCACATAGGGGGGCTGGGGACTGGATAGCTGTAGGCGATGCCACTGTAGGGCCCGTGGCGCAGGCGATGCTGCAGGCGCGAACTCGTAGGAGAGGCCGTTGCCGCAGCACGGGGCACCGGATACGCAATGGATTGTTGGATCTCAACGAAGAGACCAAAAGTAGGGAGATGAAGGAGGCTCCTAAGAGCAACTCCAACCAATATCTCAAATTTGCACCCCTGCTTCTCCATATGGGAGTATGGATGGCAACGGGTCAGCGAGGTGCGGGTAAGACATTTGCGCGCCCAATAGCATGCCCACCATACCCTGCTATGCCCACCCGACAATATGTCCGCGGGTAAATTTTCTTGCCCGTGCCCCTGCCCATCGGGCACCAGGTATTGGGCACCCGTCGGGCATATTGACAGACAACACTTCACATATTCATATCAAAATTAACAGGTTCAATAATTCATAGATCAAACATACAAGATTTTGGTTAATGAATGTCTTGCACAAGCACATTACACGACAATAAAAAAAATGCTGAAATAAAGCACAAGCACCACTGGCACTGTCTCCAGGAGTCCATATTGCAATCAGGATGAAAGGATCAGATCAGCGCATGACCTAAGGTCCTAAGCATATTTAGACAAGTCCTAAACATAGATCATGTATGCAAATCAGCAGTCCAGTAGCAAATCAAGCATGAATGGATCAGACCAGGAATCGTGGAGTACCAGCAGGCGGCGTTGGCGCGTTGGAGACTCTTGGGAGCACGTAGGAGGGGCGACCCGGCGTGGGGGAGGCAGTGGCGGACCTAGGATTTTTCTAGAGCCTGGGCGAATATAGCAACCAATAACAAGTTCGCACAAGTATTTTAATTACTAACGTAAGCAAACCTTAATTTTATTTTTAGTTTTTTTTGAATTATGTACCGGCTTCACTACGTGGATTCTTTATGTAAAAGAAAACACCTCATTCCTGAATGAACCATGGATAAGCTAGCAATGCAAGATGAAGATGAGTTCCAATGATCCATCAATCCAGTATAATTATTCACTAAAAATTAAGAGAAGAATCAGATATTCAGTTGCAAGTCTCGCTAACCTACCGCTCTTCCTATCTACAATCAAGAGATCAATTCGTTTGAGGTCAAGATGTTGCAAACGCTAGTGGCAAAAGGCCGCACTAGCTTGCGCATGCGCTCAAGCATGTCTAGTCGCTGGGCACCGGCTGCAGCTAGCACTCCCTCTCTCGATGCATCCGCACAGGCCACAAATACAAGGCAATTTCTCGATTCGGAATTGTCGCGCCGCAAACAATATCTCCACTGACGCGCTGAGCAAGGAGCCTGGGCAATTGCCCAGGCTTGCCGGGCCTTGGGTCCGCCCATGGGGGAGGCCGCTTGCAGGGGGCCGGTCGCGGGACCGGTGGAGTGCCGGCGACTCGGCGTCGAGGGAGGACGGAGGACGACTGGAGGAGGCCGCTTGAGGGACGGTCGGTGGCCGGTCTGGCGGCGCCGGCGCCGGCGCCTGCGCAAGCGCACGAGGGAGGGGGAGTCGGGACTCGGGAGGAAAGGCGGGAGGAACCGAGGGAACGCAGCTGCGCAGCAGGGCTGCAGCTTGGCCGGAGCAGGGAGGGCACAGCAAGCACCGGCTGCGCGAGCAGGAGACCGATTGGAGATGCTCTAAGGCCTAGGGGACTAGGGAGGGATGGGATTTACCTGGTTGGAACCCGACGGAGGCGGCGAACTGGTTGTGCTCGGTATGGTTCACGGCGCGGAGGCCGGCGGCGCCGCTGGGATGCTCGCTCGCAGGCTGGGAGGAAGATGAGCAGCCAAAGCACTTGTGGGCCTGGCTTCTCCACGTTGTAGATGTTGGGCTCATCATGGGCCGATTCAAAAGATCAAGTGAGCCCTTTTATTCAGGATAGACCCCACTATCGGTGGCTTTCTGTACGCTGCACGCCACCTCCTGGGCTCCTGTGGGCCACAGGGTGGTGGACCACATCACGCTAAACTCCCAGAGGACCCACATGCAGCCACACAGGAATCAGCCTTGTTTCAAAAAGATTCCTCGCCGCGCCCAAACACTTAAATCCAGAACTGAAAATTAAAAAAACAAGGGGAGAAAGCCAAACACCGTCAAGGCTCGCGGCAGCTTGAGCTGGAAAACAAGCCGCGCCCGTCTCTCGGCCCGCGAAAGCTTGGGCAGGCAAAGCGGCAAGAGCCACGAGTCCAAACCGAGCCGAGCTTGCGTCGAGTCAAGCCGGCTTGGGAGTAACCAACTTTTTTTTTTCTCACAGCACCAGCCGCACCCGCAAAATTCCCCAAACCCTCGCATACAGTTGCTGGAACCCTAGCACTCCCACCCTCCTCTTCCCCAATGGACGACCACCAAACGCAGGATCTCGTCAAGGAGCTCGTCCATCGCCTCCTCTCCGCCGCCGAATCCGGCGGGGACGGCGGCGGCGGCGGCGGCGGCGGCGGGGGGCGCGACGCGGCAGGCGCGCTGCGGTTCGCGCACCGGCTCCTCTCCAGCCGCCTCGCCCCCGCGGTCCTCCCCGACGAGCACGCGCTCGCGGAGTCCATCAAGCGCCGCCTCGCCGCCTCCGGCCGCCCCGACGACGCGCTCGCATTCGCCGACCTCCACTCCAAGCTCTCCGCCCGGTCCCGCCCGGCCTCCCTCTGGCCGCTCCTCTACCTGCTCGACTCCCTCTCCTCCCACCGCCGCGCCGCCGCCGCCGCCTCGTGCCTCCCAAACCTCCCCACAGCCGCGCCGCCGCGGAATGCCGCCTCGGGGGCGGCTGCGGGCGCCGGGGGAAGGCCGGGCTCGCGGGCCCACGGGGCGCCGCCGGGGGGCGTGGTGCTCATGTCCAAGGATCCGGACAACATCCGCGAGATCGCGCTGCGGGAGTACACCGAGCTGGTGCTCGACGAGACAGAGGTTTCGGAGGCCGCGCTCGTGCGCGACGTGCTCTACGCGTGCCAGGGCATCGACGGCCGCTATGTGCGCTACGACAAGGCCGGCGACGCCTACGATCTCCCGGACGGCGTCCGCGTGCCCCGATCCACGCGCACCCTCGTCCGCAAGCTGTGCGAGCTCGGCTGGCTGTTCCGCAAGGTGCGGGGCTTCGTATCTGACAACATAAGCCGCACACCGTCAGATGCTGCTGCTGAGGTGGGCACTGTTGCTCAAGCGTTCTGCTCTGCGCTCCAGGAGGAGCTCTCTGATTACTACAAGCTGCTGGCGGTTCTGGAGTCATACTCATTGAATCCAATTCCCGCACCTGGATCTGATTCAGGTGTGTCGGGTAATTACCTCTCTCTGCGCCGTCTTGCAGTTTGGCTTGCTGAACCTGCGGTGAGAATGCGCCTAATGGCTGTACTGGTGGATGGATGCCGGGGATTGAGGGGTGGTGCTATGGCTGGTGCGATCCATGGGCATGCCCAGCATGGGGATCCTATGTTTCAGGAGTTTATGGGCCGATTGCTGCGTCGTGTGTGCTCACCATTGTTTGAAATGGTTAGGAGCTGGGTACTGGAAGGGGAATTGGAGGATGTATTTGCAGAGTTCTTCATTGTTGGTCAGCCAGTGAAAGCAGAATCTTTGTGGCGGGAGGGCTACCTTATCCAGTCTGACATGCTTCCAGCTTTCATTTCTCCAGTGCTGGCACAACGAATTCTTAGAACTGGCAAATCAATCAACTTTCTTAGAGTTTGCTGTGACGATAGTGGCTGGGCTGATGCTGCTGCCGAGGCTGCTGCATATGTTGGCACCACAACGTCTCGAGGCGGGCTTGGTTATGGGGAGACTGATGCTTTGGAGGCATTGGTGGTTGAGGCAGCCAAGAGGATTGATCGGCATTTGATGGATGTCATTCATAAGCGGTACCGATTTAAGGACCACTGCCTCGCTATCAAGCGGTACTTGCTTCTTGGGCAGGGTGATTTTGTACAGTATCTGATGGACGTTGTTGGCCCTGAGTTGTCAGAGCCAGCAAATAGGATTAGCTCCTTCCAATTGGCTGGCTTGCTTGAGACTGCAATTCGAGCATCCAATGCACAGTATGATGACCGAGATATCTTGGACCGGATAAAGGTAAAGATGATGGATCATGGAGATGGTGATCGTGGCTGGGATGTCTTCTCTTTGGAGTATGATGCTAGGGTCCCCTTAGATACAGTGTTCACAGCTTCAGTTATGAAGATGTATCTCAAGGTTTTCAACTTTTTGTGGAAGCTCAAGCGTGTAGATCATTCTCTGACGGGAGTGTGGAAGACAATGAAGCCTAACTGCATTGTTTCTTCTCCATTTTACAAGGAAGGAACAAACATCAGAGCTCAGTTTGTTTCCGTTCTTCGTAAATGTCAAGTTCTGTTCAACGAGATGAATCACTTTGTGACCAATTTCCAGTACTACATTATGTTTGAGGTTCTGGAGGTTTCATGGGCTCGTTTCTCTGATGAAATGGATGCAGCAAAAGATTTAGATGACCTTCTGTTGGCACATGATAAGTATCTTAACTCGATACTGGAGAAGGCCCTCCTTGGTGAAAGGTCCCAAGGACTTCTGAGAAATCTTTTTGAATTGTTTGACATCATCTTACAGTTTCGGAGCCATGCTGATCGATGGTTTGAACGGATATATGAGTTGCAGCTAAGGTTAGGTCATTGCAAAATCAGATGTTGTACTTTCATCTTTACTTAAAGATCTTATCTCATATCTTTTGTTTGATTCACTCCAACCTTTCATTTTTACTGCAGGGGGAAGGGTAAACCAAAGTCAAAATCTAAAGAAACAGGTTCATGGCTTGATGGTGGCAGAAAAGCCATGATCCAACTAGCTGGAGAGCTTTTCCGTAAAATGGGTGAAGACCTGGATAGCATCGCAAAAGATTATACAGCTTCTCTTGATGCATTTATTACTCAATTGCCAATGCAACAGCACGTAGACTTGAAGTTCCTTCTCTTCCGTTTAGATTTCACTGAATATTACAGCCGTGTTTCCTCCAGCAAATGAGATTGTGTTCTTAGTGTGGAAGAATGAGATTAGATTTACCTTTTGGTTGGACTAGGGAGGTATTCTTTTTTACACCTTATCCTCACTTGATTGGCATAGCTACAGCAATTGCCCTGCACCTCCTCTGATGAAGACGATCTGAATATCTTGTTACTGAGGATTCCCAATTCTAGAATCTGTGCTGATTCTGTCACTGTTCCCCTGATGCTTATATTCTGGTGCCACGAGGCTGGAGCCATGCGTTCCATACAGTTCTAGTGTACAAAATTGATGTAACTTTGTTTTGTTCATGATTTTTCTTATGGATGTGCTTGGTGTAAATTTTGTGAATTTGTTTCCATCAGTTTTCCTTTTTGAGAAATTAGATTGCTTTGGTGATTTTCTCCTTTCCAGTTTTTATTCTTCAGGTTTACAAGAGCGAATGTCTCATTTCACTTGTTGCTATTCTTTCTCTGATTGCTGAATTTTTTAGGCTAAACTATATCTGGATAGCATGATATGTTAATGCTAATTGTAAGGGTAACTCTTGATAAGATAACATCTACAGAATTCCTCCTAAAGAGGAGAAATGTAGAGCAAGGGGTTTGTGACTCACAGTGATGTGATTTTTCAATTGGTTTCACCGGTTGAAAGAATCTCATGTATCTATGAAGATACGAAATTAATGGCAGATGTCCTAGTCTGAACTGCTGGTAAGATTCAGTTGAACGAAGGCAAAAGGAGATAGATGCTTTGCAAAAATTGCTGAAAATGTGCTGATGTTGAAGCCTGTCTGAAATGTGTACAGCACAAAATTGCACCTTGCGATTGAAATCGCTCACCATCTCAAAACGACAAAAACAGCACCCATAATAACTCCATAAAACTGCACGCATCCCTCGGACCAGAGAAGGAAATCAGTACAGCACGCACATTGCACAACACAAGATTCAAGGCCTCCTTCCTGATTGGAGTTTGAAAAGTTTGTGTTTCCGCTCTGTGTGGATTTGGGCCATGCTTCTCTGGATAAGGCCAAGCTGTCTCAGAAAGTTGTCTTCCCTATAGTATGTGACTCGCTCATCCTTCACGTAATCACGTTCTAGTCTTGGGTCAGCCAACAACGGCCGGCGTCCTGCTCATCACCTTTCTCGTGTCTGTTTGGTTCCACGGACTGAAACTAAAACGGACTAAAATTAGTCTCAAAACAGAACTAAAACTAAAACGGACTAAAATTAGTCTCAAAACGGACTAAAGATCCAAACCCTTGGGACTAAAACCCCTAAAAGAGACTAAAACTCTTCTCGACAAGAGGAGCTTATAGGTACTAAAACCACCACTTTTCCATTGGATGCCCCTCCCCCCACCCGCCGGCCCACTTGCTCCTTTTAGTCCATAGACAAAGTAGTCTTTGCGTAAGTCATCAAAGCAACTTTAGTCCCTTTTAGTCTAAGGATCCAAACAATAATTTTAGTTCATAAGGAACTAATTTTAGTCCCTTAGTTTTATTCTCTAGGAACCAAAAAGGCCCTTTAAATGAGAAGGCAAAACAAAGACCCGTGCAACTCTGGGATCTGGTGGCATCCGAGGCTTGTCTCAAATGTACCACAGCTACTACTTTTTTCCGCGAGGGTATCGCAGCTACTGTAACTGCAGGCATCTTTCTAATTCTTTATTCCAGTTCCAGTAGAAAAATACACCGTGTGCCGGAGCACAGTAGCCTGTGCGTCGATGTTGTGTCGGACCACCGTTGGTAGGAAACATTCCAAGAACATGAGCGCGCGCACGATATTCGCGTGGATTCGGTGCCTGCCTCCTGTGCTCTTCCAGCTCTTCCATGCGGTGTTTGTTTGATCTCGACCATGCTTTCCTCATTTTCTGGATAAAGGAGCTCACTCAGAAAGCCTGCGTTCCCAATGCGTCTGCGGTTTGCCCCTATGGCCCTATGTCCTCCTCCTCCAGACCTTCACGTAACCACGTTCTAAGCCCTGGGTGAAAGACCAATTCTGGATCTCGTGGTAAAAGCTTCGTGCTAAAGCCCAGACGCGAATAAGTCAGTCGTACACATGCTTCCAGGTTTCACTCTCAAGTCTCACCACACGGCCGCGACACGACCCGTTCTCTGTTCACCGAAAACAGTGGCCCGTGCCGGTGCCGACTGCCAATGACGGAATGCGTCGCTTTTCTAGCCTTTTTTTTTACCTCCTCGGCTGCGTGCTCTCCGTCGACGGCGACCCGTCCCGGCCGGAACGAAGCATCCAGCGGTTTACGCAGCCAGCAGCCGTGGCCTCCGTCCATCAGCAACGCGGCAATATTGCTCGCGCACGCGGCGACGCAAGCAGGTCCGGTCCGGACGCACCCGGCTCAATTTCAACTCGTGGGAGTAATTTAACCGCAGTTTGGCGACGGAAACGGAAGCATCTCCGCACCGCACGCGCAGAGACAATACGTAACACTTCCCTACCTCCTGCCGGCCGGCGGCCACGGTCAAACCGGCGGCTCGGTCGCCGTCCCCCGCCGCCTGCCTATATAGCACCACGCCTGCCCTCGCCGCTTCGCCTCATCACAACTCCTCGTAAGCGATTATTTCTCTCTCATTCGGAGCTCGAGCTCGCGGAAGATTTCGACTTGCTCTCGATCGTGTCTTGTTCGGAAGCTTTTCATCGAAGGCAAGGATCTGTACGTGCTGCTGCGACTGAGATGGAGCAGGAGCTGCAGGCGGCGCTGGTGAAGGTGGGCGTGTTCGTGCTGGTGCAGGCGCTGGTGTACCTCATCCTGTCGCAGTCCTCCGCCGTGTTCTCGCGCACCAAGAGCCTCGGGCTCCGCCCGGCGAGGTCCCTCAGCGCGCGCCGCATGCTCGCGCTGCTCTCCGACCTGCCGCTCGCCGGGGAGCCCTCGCCCGTCGCCGCCGTCGCCCGGACGCGCTCGTCGTCGTCGTCGCGCCTGCTCGCCGCCGACCTCAAAGAGGACTGAGGCCGCCGCAGAGGTCGTGACTCGTGAGGGCGGGTAGCTGTGTATATAGGCAGCTAGCGAGTTCTTCGTCACCAATTCATTCATTCTTTGATCAGGGTTGATCGATGGGGCGTGTCGATTGCTCGATTTGATTTATATATGTAAATAGGTTTGCTTGGGTGTCCGAGTTCCGTGAGTTTTGATTGATTTGTGCATTGGTTGTCCTGCATCGTTTATAGTTCAGTCAGATCGTGCTTGTGTTTTTGTGGAGACTTGTGAAGGTATCATATCCTTCTGCAAATTGAACTGTGTGCGCGCTGAATGCTGACGCGCCATCTCACATAGTAGTAATTACTAGCGACGCATCAGTCCGAGTGATTACATCTTCTCATGCAAAAAGCATCAATAGGACGCAGATTAATGCGCGGGAGAATTAACTTATTATTTTTCCTAATAAAAATATGACACTAGAGCTTTAGCTCAATTGCACAAGAAGGGCAGTTGCCCCACCGTGATTTAGTACTTTGCCTCTAGAGTAAAATGCATAACTAGACACTAAATTTGTACTAATTTCTCACCTAAATCGTTTAATTTGTAAATTGTACACATTGTATCATCAAACTTCACCCTTGTTCCTTATAGGTCTTTTTTTTACATCTGATTTATACTACCACTTGGAATCATCAAACTTGCATCCTTGTTCACCTGAGGTCATTACCACCCCAAGTTACATGTGACGTATAGATCCATGGCATCTCCTCTAGCTGTCAGAATCAATCAGCAATCAACTATAAAGAAAAAAAGACTTTTGGTGAAGAGGATGCAAGTTTGATGAGTCCAACTGTCATAACCGGTCAAACGTGAAAAAAAAGAACCACTAATGAATCACGATGTAAGTTTAATGATGTATTGTGTACCATTTGCATGTTAAGTGATTTATGTGAGAATTTGGTGCAAGTTTATTGGCTTGACATGTAAAAGTGCATTTTTGCGTATAATTTTTCTTACATTATATTGGAATTGCGATATACTCAAAATAATCTTAGAATTATTTTGAATATGGAATATACTAGTTCCACTTTTGTACGCTAAATAGGTTTCAACTTTGACTATATGTTGGTAAAAAATAAAGTTGGATTTGTTTTCGTAGAAATAACATAAGTCCTGCATCGATGGGACGAGAGGACAGTACCCACTCTTCAATAACAGGACGAAAAATTGGTCTTCTTGCCGTGTAATTTAGACTCTGTTTGGACCCATCAGCTAATTCTCAGTTAATACCTATTTTATTAGCTGAATAACAACTATCTAATTAGTTGGTTCAACCCAACTAATTCCAACTAACCAGCTAATGAATTTACCGGTGGATCCAAACATGACCTCATTTCTAGATTTGCCATGCTAGCTTAAGTTTGAACTAAGTTGCATTTTAAGCAAAAATAGATACATTTTCTCGCTAGGCACATCGATTCATTTGGCTAAGCGATAGATTTACATTCGGCAAGAAAAAAAAACTTAGAAATCTAATTCATAGCCTTCTCTTAGACATCTTAATCTTTCGGTGGTTCCTGGCTTACTTCGACCTAGGAACTACTGAGAAATAGTTGAGCTTATTCACTACAAACTTACTCCAAAAGTAATGGAACTCGAAAAGTAATGGAATGCCACCACGGGCCATCCTCTGCATGGCTACGGGTTTGTAGGATGTATTCTGATTTTTTTTTCAATGAAAAACGTGGGGAGTGCCATCGTTACAGCGCGCCGAGAAAGTGCGGAATAGAAATAGAATCTCATAGGTATGAATTGTGATGCTGGTGAGACCCACCTTTGAGCAATGTATAACTTTTCCCTTCTCCATTTGGTGTGTCAGCAATGGAATGGATGCAGACAGTCCGCTGTCGACGAACTTCACCGAAACCGGGGTCATATTCGTTATCCTCGCGAATGCAATTTGGGCCATGCAAAATAGGGGTAAAGATTTGGAAGTTTGGGGTCACTTCGTAATCATTGCGTCACTGTAGCATTTCGTTTGTATGTGTGAAAAATTATCCAAAAATTAATTAATTAGGCTCAAAATGTTTGTCTCGCAGAGTACAACAAAACTGTGCAGTTAGTTTTTGATTTCATCTACATTTAGTGCTCCATGCATGGACCGACATTTTGATGTGATGAAAATCTTCTTTTTGCATAGTAAACTTTGGGTTGCTTTTTGGATCTAAACGAGGGCTTGGCTGCTGACGCTTTAGCAAAATATGGTTCCAGCCTAAGTGGGATGATGTCCTGTTTTCTTTAACTGATTTGGTGGGCAGCGACTTATATTAGCTGTGACTGTGATGGGATGGAATGTTATTCCGCTAAAACAAAATGGCCTAAGTACTTACTAGCTCCGTTCTAAATTGTTATTCGTTGTTGATTTTTTCGCTTAACATTTGACCATTCGTCTTATTCAAAAATTTTACAAATATTATTTATTTTATATGCGACTTGCTTTATCATCGTATATACTTTAAATATAACTTATTAGCTTATATATTTGGACAAATTTTGTGAATGAAACGAATGGTCAGATATCACGAAAAAAGGCAACAACGAATAGTAATTTGAAACGGGGCAGAGTACTGACTGCTCCATTGACCTCGACAACATCCAAGCATATTTTTACCATTTGGCGCACTCGTCAACGGAAGCGCGCAGATTGAAACAACCGCCGCGGCTCTGAAAGTTTCTGTTTCAACCCGCGGGATCAGACAAACTGGCGTCAACTGAACCAGGCCACGGCATGTCGGCGACGAAGCATCTCTGCACTAGTAGTGCACGTACTTTACGCGCCCGAGCGCTCCCGGCCGCCACGGTCAAACCGGCGGCCCGGTCACCGGCTCACCGCCGCTGGCCTATAAAGCCGGGCGACTGCTCCCGCCGCTCCGCCACACAAACTCACCACAAGTCGCGAGCGATCCATTCATTCCCCGGTCGAGCTCACGGAAGAGAAGACTTGCGGAAGCAGCTCGCAAGGCAAGATCGAGTCGCCGACGACGTACGTGCTGCCGTGCCATTGCCAATTTGCCATGGAGCCGGAGCCGCAGGCGGCGCTTGTGAAGATGGGCGTGTTCGTGCTGGTGCAGGCGCTGGTGTACCTCATCCTGTCGCAGTCCTCCGCCGTGTTCTCACGCACCAAGAGCCCCGGCCTCCGCCCGGCGAGGTCGCTCAGCGCGCGCCGCATGCTCGCGCTGCCCTCCGACCTGCCGGCTGGCGGTGAGCTCTCGCCCGTCGCCGTCGCCTGGACGCGGCCGTCGCCGCTCGTGCTTCCCGGCCGGAGGGAGGGCTGAGGCCGATCTGCGAGACTATATATAGAGTGTGCGTGCGTGAGTAGTTTTCATCTACCTGTCTCCACGATTGTTTGAGATCCTGGTCACTATGAACCTATGCTCATAGTTCAGTCCACCATTTTTGTTCTTCTTTGATCGGTCACTGTGAACCTATGCTCTGCATTTTTTGGTTGGTTCGTAAGTGGCTTGGATTTCCAAATATCATGAAGTTAGATCGGTGCGTATATGATGCCTTGTTATATGCATCCTTACAGACGGACTGACGGGAGCACCTATGTAGCTTTCATGGGCTTTTTAAGCTAACCGGCTTAAAGACCACTAAAGCCTACGAGCGCGCGGGAGGAACGACGAGGGAACGGCCCAAGCAACATACGCGCACGGGACTTTTTACCGTACCGTTGCCGCGCTTTGACTTTTTTGAACGGATTTTTTCTCATGCTTTGATTTTTTTGAACGTATTCAATTATCACTACTAAGTATGCGGCTATAGGTGGTACAATGTTGCACTCGACATTTCAAAAATAACAGTTCAACATTCCGATTATACCATTTCAACATTTTTCACATAAAAGCTAAACTAACATGCTCAAAGTGTTAAACTAATATAGTTAACATTTTCATATACTAGGTTCAACATTTTTTTTAAACTTAATTCAACAATTCGTATAAACTAGATCAACATTTTGTGTGAAAATGTTGAAGCAGTAAGTCTAAAATGTTGAGATAGTTATTCAAAATGTTGAAATAGCATATTGAAAGTGTTGATTCTAAAAAGATACACATATAAAATAAAAATATACTCATATTGAATCTTATTCTGTCGCATTAATTGTAAATAACATGGTAGTTCAAATGGATTAGAAAAATGATCAACGGTTTTGGAGAAAATCACATTTAAATGTTGAAACTCAAATTAGATTTCCGTCCGTGGCTGACGTCGGACGTCGTCCGCTCTCACACGCCCGCTGCGAACCCGTCTCGGATCCGAATAAACATTGAATCCCAGTCGTTGCACGGATCTCAAACAGTGAAAGTTAACTTGGCAAAAAAAAAAACTTCCGAAGCCATATAGGTTTCCCACGGACTGACAGTCATCCAATCATGCTCACGAGGAGGGCCCATTTCTATCTGTACTTGCCAGTGGGCCGTTGACTACAATAAGCGGGCTAAGCCATGAATCCTCACAGGCCCAGATATAAAATGGTCCGTTAAGCCTACTAACTTAAGGGTAGACTTTGCCTATACTTGCGCTTATTTTGTTCCTAGCCGCGGCATCGAAGATTTGTTTGTACTAAAAAAAACCACGGGTGAATCGGTCAGTGAAGTGTACCAAATAAGTCGCGTTCTCCCAGATCCGAATCACACCGACGACGACGTTGACGCTCGACCTATGGGTTCACTTGATTCTCCAGACTACACCACTGTATCGTTTGAGATATCTTCATACTGGCATCCCCTTATCTCGACTCCAGTGTCGAGCATTTCTTATCCGCCTCGTGCGACCCAAACCAACGATTCAAAATCCATGGGAATCAAGCCTCCCAAACCGTCAAAATCATAGTGCTAAGAGTGTGCCCTGCCAAATTGGCCCCTCGTTTACTTTGCTTCCTTGGATGGTTAATTAACGTGCTGTTTCGTTTTATTAGAGCAAAACGCTTCATGATGGCACGAACAGAACACTCAGTTCCGATGCCGTTTTATGCTGCCAGCAACAGGCCAGATTTTGAAAAACAAAAGTTTTCCTTTCTTTCAATTTTTTTCCTTTCCACGCAGGAACACACAGGTTTGTTAATTCAACGGACGCGCCTACTGAATTTCACTCACAATGCTCGTGAAACTGATCACGAGGAACTCCAGCAAGGCCGCCTATAAATCCGCAGAGACTTGGCCCGTCCTAAACCCCTCGCATTGCAATATCATCGTGAGTTCATCACGTCCACAGCTCCGCAAAAACCCTTATCTGGATTGCAATCCGTCTTCCATCCATGCATCTCACGATACGAGCACCCGGCCGAACCCTCCCAAAAAATCTGCCCCCCCAATTCTTTTGGGACGCTACACATTGCTAGAATCAAAGTAGCAGACTAGACTAGTTCAGTTCAGGGATTTTAATCTCGAGAGTGCGATTTTTTTTCTTAAGCCAGGTGTTTTGCAGAAAAAGATTGTGGAATCTTGAGTTGCCCACCTCCATTATTTGGGAGCTGTGACATGGATCTGCCTGCCCCACCAACCAATTTTCCTAAAACTTTATCCTCGATTATCCTATGCCGTCGCCGTACTGACGCGAGGGCGGCGAGGAGGCAGGAGGCGATAAACAATTGCGCCAGGCAGAGGCTCCCCCGTTCAATCGTATCGCCTCCACGGGGCCCATCAGTCCACCCTCACCACTCGCAGCTGCAGTCCGCCCCGCCTGGACCCGGCCGGGACCGAGTTGTTGCGAGATCCAGCGCCGCCGTCGCGCCACCGCTGCCGCCGCCGCTGCTGCTGCCGGAGATGCCGAGCCCAACGATCCGGAGGCTGGACGTGGCCTCGCCGGTGCCGGCGGACATCGACATCGCCAATTCCGTCGAGCCGCTCCCGATCGCCGACATCGCGGCGGAGCTCGGGCTCGGGCCCGAGCACTACGACCTCTACGGCAAGTACAAGGCCAAGGTGCGTTATTGATTTGATCCCCGGTGGCGTCTGGTGCGGTTTGATCGGATCTTGACCCGCCGTTTCTCGTTGTGCTGGTTGCAGGTGTTGCTGTCGGTTCTTGATGATCTCAAGACGCAGCAGGACGGGTACTACGTCGTGGTGGGCGGCATCACGCCGACGCCGCTCGGGGAGGGCAAGTCCACCACCACCGTCGGCCTGTGCCAGGCTCTGGGCGCGTTCCTTGATAAAAAGGTGAGGCTTTTACTGCTAATAATTTCGCTTGGCCGAGACAATTGATGCTGATAGTACGAACCTTGCGGCCTGTTGGAACCATGGGCCTTGTCAGAAATTGAACTGTTTGGCACAATATTTGACTGGATTGTAGAATGCAACATCGTTGCTGCCACTTTGGTAGCGAATAGTGTTGTATTTATATGGGTCATACTTACTGCCTTTTCTTTATGGCAATCCGGATTTCATGGTTCAGTTAGATTGGTAGGTCTTGAGAAAGCTTTGTTGAAACACGTGGAACAATGAGTTGCTCTTGTTCTTTGTTCTGTGTAACTTCAGGAGAGAAGATCTGTGAAATATGTTGTTCGAAGCTGTCTATCTGAGTAGGACCAAACACTTTTCAGCTTATCGGGGAAACTACTCCGTACATTTTTATGTATGTGCATTTGCTCATATAAATCACAAATTCTCATTCCAAACATATTCTATGCACCAAATCTCTTCCAGGCTCCAGCAATCGCTGCCTTACAAAATCATTTTCCATTCTACCGTCTATCACTTGTATAGGCATATAGCACAATAGTGTTGGCTTGCTGCTCTTGTGGCTTGTGTAACCTTTGGGTCCTTTATTTATTTCTCATGCGGAGCTGCGCCTTTATTTATGTTGCTGCATTATTGCCAATATAGAAAACAAGCATGTGTTCCAGGGCATGCGGCAATCATTTTGTGTACTAATATATTGTTGTTATTATAGGTCGTCACTTGCCTCCGTCAACCATCACAAGGGCCTACCTTTGGAATCAAGGGAGGTGCAGCTGGAGGTGGCTACAGCCAAGTTATACCCATGGATGAGTTCAATCTTCATCTGACAGGCGATATCCATGCAATTACGGCTGCAAACAATCTTATGGCTGCTGCTATTGATACAAGGATCTTCCATGAAAATTCTCAGTCAGACAAAGCTCTGTTCAACAGATTGTGTCCGGCAAACAAAGAAGGCAAGAGACGCTTTGCTGATGTAATGCTCAGACGCCTGACGAAGCTTGGCATTTCAAAGACAGACCCCAATGAGCTTACACCAGAGGAAGTTAGGCGTTTCGCAAGACTTGATATTGACCCGGAGTCAATTACATGGAGACGGGTGATGGATGTCAATGATCGTTTCCTGAGGAAAATTACTATTGGACAGGGCCCTGATGAAAAAGGTATGGTGAGAGAAACAGGCTTTGACATATCTGTAGCTAGTGAGATAATGGCTGTGTTAGCTCTTACAACTTCCCTTTCTGACATGAGAGAGAGGCTTGGAAGAATGGTGATAGGAAACAGCAAGTCAGGTGAGCCGATTACTGCTGATGATCTTGGTGTTGGAGGTGCCTTGACTGTCCTAATGAAAGATGCTATTCATCCCACCCTCATGCAAACTCTTGAAGGCACACCAGTTTTAGTACATGCTGGACCGTTTGCTAACATTGCTCATGGAAACTCTTCAATTGTTTCTGATAAGATTGCTTTGAAGTTGGTTGGGAAGGGTGGCTTTGTTGTTACTGAGGCAGGTTTTGGTTCTGATATTGGAACTGAGAAATTCATGGATATAAAGTGTAGGTACAGTGGATTGGTGCCACAGTGTGCTATTATAGTGGCCACAATTCGAGCTCTTAAAATGCATGGAGGTGGGCCAGAGGTTGTGGCTGGAAAGCCTCTGGATCATGCATATGTGAGTGAAAATGTGGCCCTCGTTGAAGCTGGATGTGTCAATCTTGCTAAACATATATCAAACACAAGGAGTTATGGAGTTAACGTTGTAGTCGCGATCAATAAATTTGCAACAGATACTGAAGCAGAAATGAATGCAGTGCGAAATGCAGCTATGGCTGCTGGAGCTTTTGATGCTGTTGTCTGCACCCACCATGCCCATGGTGGTAGAGGAGCGGTTAGTTCCATTTCCCTAGAGTATTAATTATGTGAATTATAGACAGCTGGGCCTGTTTAGTTGTATATATTTAACTGTAAATCTGCTCTAACGTCAAATCCAAGAATTGTTATTTTTCAACTTGCCAAGCTAGTAGAAAAGATGTGCACTCTGATATACTTATGTGGCTATGCCAGAATAGTAGTTCATTGCTCCATTATTGCCTAGAATGGTATGAATTCAGAATTGTGGGAATTAATATAATTATCTAATTAGATCGTTCACTTAACTTGTTTTCAGGTTGAACTTGGACTTGCAGTTCAACGAGCATGTGAAAGCCAGGCAGAGCCTCTGAAATTTTTGTATCCTTTGGAATCTAGCATAAAGGAGAAGATTGAATCCATAGCTAAGTTTTATGGTGCTAGTGGCGTCGAATACTCTGAACAGGTACTTTCTTTTTGTTTTGATGAGATTTGATTCATCCATAAGTTGAGGTCATAAAACTGTGCCATACCCTGCCCTGCTAACTTCTCTCCGGCTTTGCTGCAGGCTGAGAAGCAGATTGAGATGTACACCAAGCAAGGCTTCTCCAACCTCCCCATCTGCATGGCGAAAACCCAGTACTCATTCTCACACGTTCCCTCCATGAAGGGCGCCCCAACTGACTTTGTTCTACCGATAAGAGACGTGAGGGCCAGCATCGGAGCTGGGTTCATCTACCCGCTTGTGGGCACCATGAGCACAATGCCTGGCCTTCCCACAAGGCCCTGCTTCTACGAGATCGACATTGACACTAGCACTGGGAAGGTCATGGGCCTGTCATAAATTGAAGCTCTGCCATTCAAAGACCGGATGCATTGGAGTGGAATTGTGTAGCTACAGAGTTCTGGAGCATTCCTTGAGCTGAATGATAGTAATAACTAATAAGTGGCCGTTCCTGGCGTCCTGCAAGTGCAGTTTTACTTCTTGTTGCTTCTTTCTTTGGTAAGCCGGAGACTGTAAATGTGCTCGATCAATTCTGTTTACTTGTTTAGACTCTGTTCCTGTGTCCTATGTCTCCAAAGATGCATTCCATTTCTAATTGTTCCAGCCTTATAGTGATTATTGTTTAATGAACTGCCGTTGAATTGGTTGATTAGTGATTGCTAAAGTCAGTGCTGAGACACTGTTGGTCCGACTGGGGCGATGAGACTGCCGCCTGATCTCGAGGTCGGAAATGCTTTTTTAGGGAAAGGAAATGGCCTTTGGTTGGGCCAAGAAAAAGAACATACTCCGTAAGTTGGTGTGTGTGATCAATGGAAACAAAGTAGTTTGGGCCTCAGAGTATATCGCCCATTTTGTACTTCAATCTAGATCGCCCGCATAACTATTCTCCTACTAGGGCCTTGGCAGGCCGCGGTTCTTCCATCTCGTCAGTTTGGGCCTCTGCTTTCTTTTTTTGCGAGTATGGGCCTCTGCTTTCAGAACAGAAATAGTAGTAGACAGTATGCAAAGTTTGATCATATAATCAGAACACGCTGCTTTCAGAACAGAACTACTCCGTATTTCTGTAGATAATACTTAATTCGTTATTTCCCAAACAAAAATTCCAGACATTACACAAAGTTTGATGATGATATTTAAAGTTCCAAATCGGCATATAATTAGAAAAAAAACGTCTCCATCAACGGGAGACCATCCAGATCGGCGACTACGTTTTGAAACAGTCTGCGCTGTGCGCCCGTGCCCTTGCAATTCTGCTGCACGCCTGCACATCAACGGGAAGCAAAGCCGCGCGCACGTAAAAGCGCACAACGACGAGACCGTACACCGTAGTGGCCGCGACGAGTCAACGAGCCGGTCGCCGCCGGCGCGGCCGGGGTAGGGGAGTTGGGGGCAAGAGAAGTCAATACCTCGCCGCGAGGGCACCGGCCGAAATTGACCCGAGATCACATGGCCGCGCTTGCGTGCAGTGTTTCCTCAAAGGGCCGTGTTTTAATGGTTCCGGCTAAAAATTTATAAATTTTTTTTCTATATGAAGTATTAAATAAAGTCTATTTATAAAATTTTTGTGGGATGAGTGTAACTTTGTACGACAAATCTAATGAACCTAATTAATTCATGTTTTATAGTAACCATCCTCTAATCGTTTAATCAAAGACCGTCTCGCGAAATAGTCCAATATTACGAAGATAATTTTATAAATTAATTTTATTTAATATCCTTAATTATCGGTGGCCGGCGCTGCCCAGTTTCCGGTAACCGTCGCGAGCAGGATCCCGTTGCTGTCGGATCCTATATAGATGGAATGCCGGGAAAACGCTTTTCCCTCGACGACAGGTCGGTGGCCGCGTGATCACCTGACTAGCAGTCAGTTCCAGGCAACGAAACTGTTGCTAGTCCACAGGAAAATGGATAGCAGCAATCAAGCTGGGAAGAGTAAGAGTTGAATCCGTCAGATATATATACCACCGGCAGGCAGGTCTGTTCCATTCTATTGTGAAGGTGATATCAGACAAACCATTCTAACGTGCCAACATTTCAAAGATCTTCAGCCCTGAAACCAAAGATTTTAGGAGTGATTTTATAAGAGAGTGTAGAGCTTGCACAGGCGAGAGTCCGGTCGCTAAAACCTTTTGGTCAACAATTGAACCTACCCAGTACACCAACTTTTACTAGCGTCTTGTTTAGATCTCGAATCGGGGATGTCAAAGTTGTCTAAACGTCATAAATGCGTCACTATAGCCATTCGTTTGTATTTGTGAATAATTGTCCAAACATTGATTAATGAAGCTCAAAATGTTTGTCTCGTAAAGTACAACAGAATTGTGTAATTAGGTTTTAGTTTCATCTACGTTTAGTACTTTATGCACGTGCTGATATTTTGATGTGATGAAAATATTCTTTTTTATAGTAGAATTTGGGTTTTTTTTTGAAACAAGACCTAGAAAATCATGGCCTGATACCCCGAATGGGACACACATTCATGATTACGTACTGGTCAAGGGACGCTTTTACTCACTGCACGTTTCTCTTGATTTTAAAAAAATTTTAGACACATTTGACCAATAGTTAAGGGTATTAAATAAAGTTAGTTTACAAAACTATCTTCACAACCCTAGGTTAATTCACGAGACAAATCTAATGAGATCTTTGACTGCACGATTAGAGAATGGTTACTGTAGTGTTACTATAGTAAATTATGGACTAATTAGGCTTATTAGATTCGTCGCGTAAAGTTACACTCATCCCTAAAAAGATTTTGCAAATGGACTTCATTTAATACTTAATGCATGGAAGATTCTTTTAATTTTTTTTCCAAAAGCCAAAGAAACAGGGCCTCAGGAACAGCAATTCAGTCCAATCCCCTTCGACTCATGCAGGCAAATGCAGAAACGATAGTAGCTCAGCACGTCCAACAAAGTAAACAATGAAGATCCACTAATCCTAGACTCCTAGTTGCGTGCAAGGACTGCCAGTAAACATCGAATTTTCCCTTCTGAGTTCCAACGGTGCAAGGTGTGGGTCTACACTCTACACCCTGGATTTTCACCTTAAATAGGGAGCTACTGTATTTCAGATTTCAAAACAAACTGAACTGTATGATGAAACCAACCGGCCTATTCCATGATTTTGCTTACCTGCACTCTGCTGCGCACCCTGCAACGGGCCAATGAGTAAGCATGCATGCCTGATACTCCCTCCATCTCGAAAAAATGCAACTCTCCCTTTCTAAAAAGTTAAACAATTTTAACTTTGATCAAATTTATACAAAAATACTAATATTTACGTTTCTAAATAGATTTAGTGTAAAAATATAATACATAATTAATATAATAATATTTATTTTATATCGTAAATGTTAGTAATTTTTATATAAATTTGGTCAAACTTAAAATTATTTGACTCTTTAGAACGCAAGAGTTGCATGCTTCCTTCCTGCGACGGAGGGAGTACTCATCATTGGACTTCGAGCACTTGCCGGGGCTAGCAGTTGTCCTAGCAATAAATAAATAAAAATGCTGCACCACCAGGTAGCAATCACCAATGATAATGGAAACGTCTCCGGGGCCTTGTTTAGATTATTCCGTCGTAAATGTGTTAACGTAGCATTTCGTTTGTATTTATAAAAAATATCTAAACATTGATTAATTAGGCTCAAAATATTCGTCTCGTAAAGTACAATAAAATTGTGTAATTATTTTTTGATTTAATCTATATTTAGTACTTCATGCCTGTGCCGACATTTTGATGTGACGAAAATCTTCTTTTTACATAATATTGGAATTTATGTTGAAATTTAGAAACTAAACGCGCCAGGTCTCAGGGCAGTCCCATAGCATTAATTAGGCTGCCACATAGGACTTGTTGCTTGTGTGGCACTGTATTAAATAAGAGAGAGAATGGAAAGAGGAAGAAAGTGGGTCTCATGCAAGACCGGTCGCATGCAAGACCGTTCTCATGCAAGACCCAGTGTCGACACGAGAACCTATGCATAGGACACTACCAAAGTTTACATTTGGAGAGGATAATGTCTTCATGATAGAAAAAGAACAAGTACGATTGGTAGAGAGAAAAGATGATGAATTTATTAATGATTCATCCTAAGAAATTATGGGTTGAAGAATGTAGTGTCTAAAGTGATGTCTTGCTAACATGGCAGCATGGACAATGCCCATAGACGTAGACACGATGGATGGGTTGGGAGTGCCCTCATGCGCGGGCATCATTGCCGCGACGTGAATCTCTGAGGCGCATTTTCCATCGCGCTAATGCTTTGGACCTGCCATAACCCTGTGCTTCGCGCGCGGCACGGGGTCGCGTGCCTAACCCGACGCACGTACCGGATGGGCCAACCAGCCCAGCTCGTGGTCGGCATTCTTCTGTTCATGGCAATGAGTGGACGGCTGCGTGCTTTGTCCACCATGCATGCAAAGCATTTTCTCTCATCGACCCTTCTAGACATTACGCACGTACTTGGCGTGCCATTCCATCTGCATGAGTACATTTCTACCGGAATGTTCTATTTGAACTGGCACGGGAGTTTTGCCCAAGCGAGGACGGCTCTGTGTAGATTCCTAGTCGAAAAGTTACATCGGACACTGTAGCGCACAGTAACACTTTTCATTTGTTTGTGGTAATTGTTATCCTATCATGACCTAACTAGGCTCAAAAGTTTCGCCTCGTCGTGTACATCAAAACTATGCAATTACTTTTTTTATTTACCTACATTTAATGCTCAATGTATGATAAGAGAGATTTGATGTGATGTAACGTGACTTTTTACGTAGTAAAATTTTGAGGTGGAAGTTTGGGAACTAAACACAGCCGACCAATGTTTTCTCCATGAGAGCTGGACGTTTTGGGATCCACGCAAAGCCAGTGGAAGAATGCGTCTTGAACTGTGGCATCACCGCAGGAAATCTTAGGACCTTCGGTGCACTCTCCGTATTTTTCCGCCCGGACTTCTTCTCCATAGGCTTTGAGGAGCCTTCATCGCCGGTCTTCTTCGTGGTGCCTTGCTTTTGCCTCATGGCGGTTGAGCGTGTAGTCACCTTGATTTTCTCATGCATTGACTTTTGGGGGCTACGCGCGCAAGCTCGGGCGCTAAGGTTTTGAGCTCACGAGAGTCAGCAATGGTGGCGGCAGTAAAAGATGTGAAACATTCGAGTTTTTACAGAAGTATTTATAACGTGCCGTCAGGATTACCTCATTTGTACAATGATTTTTTGACGGCGCAAGTCATTCCATAACCTGGGCGAGTTTTTAGGGATTTTTATCCTATTTTGCCACCGGTTACGAGAATAACGAAGATACGAGATATTGGAGATTTTTCACCGGATTTCTCGCATCCTTAAAACAAAATCATTTGATTTAAGGATCATGGGCTATTGTCACATATTTGGGGATTTTGATCTTTTGTAAAATTTAAGGCTGAAATCAAGTGAAGACCTTTGACTGATTTAACAAAATCACTCAAAGCTCGGGGGCTACATCCAATAGGTGCACCTACTCGCTGTACACCATTAATTACTCTATTAATGATACAAGACTACGCTCAGGGTTACACCCATTGGATGCATCAAAGATACACTCCAATGAAAAAATACTCGACAAGAAGAAAGGAACATCTTGTGCTTCACCTCAACTACTCGAGTTATCAAAGATGAGGTCTTGAAGAAGTATTAGCATATTCAAGATTTGGAAAGAAGGCGCAAGATGCTCGGGAGCTTATGGGACTAGGATCCTTAGGGTCACTCGTACAAGGGATTGGTTTATAATCCAACCCGAGTACTCCAGAAGCACCCGGCTACGGTGCAAGACGACGTAGTAGACTCGAAGAACTAGTCGTGTACTAGTATGAGACTTCCCAATTACCATATTGTAGTACTCCCCGTTCTATACGACTAGGATCATGTAACCGACTTGTAACTCTGCTCCGCGTACATATAATGCGGAATAGGGACCCCCTCAAAACAACACAACTCATACGAAAGACAATACAACATACAAGACGTAGGGTATTACGCACATTACAGCCTGAACCTGTCTAAATCGTTGTCTTGTGTGCACCATCGTTCTAGAGAACTCGGCGAGATCCTCGACATCTTCCTACTCTAAGGTACCCAGTCGTTAAACACCGATACTATGGGCTGGCATTATCAAATTTGTAGTCTTCGAGCTTGTGAGAGCTTGTTAGACTGCACAGTTCTTGATGGGTTGTAGTCTTCGAGCTCCATTTAGAGCTTGTTACAGACTTACAACAGCCCCAAATCAGTTATGTATGGGTACGCATTTTCAATTTGTAGTATATGTATGTGTTATTCAGGTCATGTATCTTCCAAAACTGTATTTTTTGGAGGAATTTCTGTGACGCCCGTAAAATTTACCCTAATTAAATCACACGTTAAAAATCATTTTTAAAATCTTTTACCGCCGAGCTCCCGGGAACCCAGGCCGAATCCTTTCCCTCCCCGGTTTTCCGCCGACCCAGCTCAAACCCCGTCGTGCCTAACTCTGTCGCCACCCTGTCACATCCCGCACCGACCGCCTCGGTGCGTGCGCTCGCGACCGACCGTCGCCGGCGTCGCCGCCGCTGATCCCGCTGCGGGCCCCGCCCTCTTTTCTTCTCTTTTCTTTTTCTCTCTTTCCTCTTTTCTTCCTTTTCCCTTACTCTGTTCTCTCCCCTCTTTCTCCCCGGCACCGCATCCCTGCCCGCCGGCGCGCGCTACTGCCCCCCCTGTGCCCCCTTGGCGCCGCTGTTGCTCAACCCCGGCCGGCGCACGCGCTCCTGTGCCCACGTGTGCGCGTGCCACGCCGAACGCCGCGCGCACCGCCGCCCCCTTCCTCCCCGCGCTGCCGCTGCTGCACTGCCCCGGCTGCTGCACCACGCGTGCTCGCGCCACTCGTCGTTGAGCCGCGCCGCCCCACGTGCTCGCCACCACAGCAGCGCCGCTACGCCGCCTAACGCGTGCGAGCCCCGCGCCCTGCGCTCCGCGTGCCACACCCTACCGCGTCGCCCGTCGTCCAGGCGCCGCGCGGACCGCCATTGAGCGCCGCACCACCTGCGCGATGCTGCATCCCGCCATCAGCTATGCGCCAAACACAGCAGAGCCACAGCGCCGCGCCTTCGCCTTTCCCATCGTGCGTGCCCGGGCCATCCTCTCGCGGCCTAGAATCTCGCCGGCCGCCATAACTCCTCCGCCTACTCGCCGGCCGAGCGCTCGCCATGTCGACCCGCCCCCTCAACTGCCTCCAGTGCCTATAAGTAGGCCCATCAGCTTCTTCTCCATCACATCTCCCTCACCAGCCACCCCACTTACCCTCTCCACCGCTGCAGCACCGCCACCACCACCATAGCCGCCGCCGGTCGCTGGCCACTGCGGGCAGCTCGCTACACGCCCCCTCCGCCCTAGGTAAGCACGGGTGTAGTATCCCCTCGCCTCCCTTCCCCCTTTTTTTCCTGGCTCCCGACCGCCCTCTTGCTCGGAGTCGCCGGCGAGGTCACCGTCGTCGCCGCCGATTCCCGCTTCCCCCTCCTCTGTTCGGCTGGGGAGAAGAAAGACCGTTTTACAAGATGCATATTCAATCTTACCCTTTGATGCATATTTATCGCAGTTTTATAAATGCAACCCACTGGCCTGTTTTATAAAACTTGCATGCTCGTTACTAAATCATATTTGTGCGAGCCATTCCTTGTTTGCTACAAATATTCCTTGATAACCTAGATTAATTTCCGAATATCTTAGTTGGGAGTTAATCATTGCTAATGCCGCTTAGGATGTATTTACCTTTGATAAATAAATACTACTCACTGATTATTCGGTAAAATATTAGAGTATGTGCTTTAAAAGAAACAGGGATTAAATGATAAAAGTGATTATTATTAGGGGATGAGCCGGACGGTGTTTCCTGTGTGAAATACCAAGGTGAGCTCGTGCCTGTGTGGCTGAGCATGGTGGGAGAAGTCTGACTTGTCATTAGAAGGATGAGTTGATGTGTCATCTTGCCTAGCCCAAATATCTGTACCTCCACTCGATCGTTGTATGTGGCAACAGCTTGGCATAAACCCCACTAGTTGAACTGGTAGTTATCGGGTGTGCCGGTGAGAAACAGAGGACCATGGAGACGGGTATAAGTTCTTGGTGAGTTATACCCAAGATAGAACCTCGTGGGTAGGTTGCTGATCCCCTGGTTGCTTCTGGGGTGACTTGCCAGTTTAGCTATGGTGGGTAATGACCTCGATAAGATCTGCACTGACACTAAGGTGTTCATGTTGTGGTACCCTACTTATGGTTGTGTACACCTCTGCAGAGTGGAAACCTATTCGGATAGCCGTGTCCACGGTATTGGACGAGTTACGGCATGGTCACTTCACGAGTCCTTTACTTCTTGTTTTGGTGTTGGTTGTGAGAACTGTGCTGCTGTGTGAGCTGCATTGGGAAGTGTTAGAGGTGTCTACAACGGACGGGGAGTCCGGTAGCACTGATTTGGGAATTACAAACTACTTTATTCTTGATGCTCTTACCATTAGATTTGCCTTGCATAACTTTTATAAAATGAACCCTTGCATGTGGCATTTCCGCAAATAAACCAATAGCCACCCTTGATTATTATCCTTGCATGCTTCTGTTGTACCCCTCTGTGGGTTTGGTTGGACTTGCGGAGTACGTATGTACTCACCCTTTTTTGTTTTACAGAAGATGACCCGGACTTCGTTCCCGAAGACATCGAGTAGGAGTTACGTTCTGCACCCAACCTCGCCTGTGTGTTAGGGCCACCCGCTTGAAGAACCGCATGGCGCAACTCTCTGATGATTCCATGATTAGTTGTACCGTTTGGTTTCTAGTTTTTATCCTCGCGCTAGTGGCGCATCTGTGCCCGCTACCGCGTAGGTTTGTTCGGTAATGGACCATCTGTTGTAATAAATATGAATCAGCCTCCTGGGACTGATGTTTGTATCATATTTAAGTCTTCTCATTTGAGGGGACGCTTCAATTTCCTTGGCAGCAAGGTCATGTTTCTTCGCAAAAAATATATCAGTACGGCATCCGACATCTTAACAAGACGATTGAGCAGGCATCGTTTACATCGACACAATAGGCTGTATGTGTAAGAACAGAAGCACCCTTCATATAGCAGCATTTGGAAATGAAGACACAAATGTCAGCTTTTATATATAATATAATTTAATTCTGCATTCTGATATCTGCCGTTCATAACATATAATCCCCAGCTCTTCATCACCACCACCTCGTGCATTCCAGCTAAACACAAACCACCTGTAAGCCATTCCAGCTGTGCAAAAATAAACATATTTAATTAATCAGTGAAGTGTAGTACATTACTTATTTTCTTTATTTCACAGACACATCCAACATCCCTAAATAAGCCCCATTTTTATCTTCTTTACTATTATATATGGAAATATCTTTAATGATGAAAGGAGGTACATTTATGCTAGACCAAAAATGGTGTATTTCCTATACTAATGACTTTGCTATTATTACAAGTTAAATTATAAAACACATACCAAGATATAGGAATATGTGGAGTAATTACTTACCATTCTTCACTGGTCAAGAACGTCTTTATACACAATATTTTTGGTGCTCTTCCCTGTGGAATATATTTTCTTCTATGGTTTGGCCGAAATTCTCGCTGTTTGCCTTGACACACCCCTCGACAATGCCACATAAACTTGTCCATGTGAGAACACAGGCTGCGGAAGGAAGATGCCAACATTTGGTATGGTTTGGCCTTGCGCTTTGTTTATGGTCATTGCAAAACTCAGGCGAATCGGGAATTGTTTCCTCTTGAACTTAAAAGGAAATGAAGTATCATCGGATGGAGCCATAGGGATCCTAGGTATGAACACTCTTTTGCATGCATGCTGGCCACTAACTATTTCTGCATCAATGGCATTATATTGGCATGCTCTAGCCATTAATCTTGTTCCATTGCATAAGCCGTTATTAGGATCAAGATTGCGGAGAAGGATCACAGGGCAGTTGGTTTTAACTTTGAGTTCATGCGGTGGGAGACCATTTGGAGTGACGGAGTTCACACTACCAGAATGATGCACTTTGGCACCGGGTGGGAAAGCCCTTTAGCACCGGGTTTCCCACCCGGTGCCAATCTTCCGGTGCTCCCTTTAGCACCGGTTAGCACCGGGTCAAATAACCGGTGCTAAAGGTGGGGGCACTAGCCAAAAATATTTGCATATTTGCGTGTTGCGGGATTCGAACTCGAGACCTCTTGGCTCGCGTGCACCCACCTAACCATCTCACCTACGCAGCACATGTGATAGGATTAAAGATGCGCTCCTTTTGAAGTAGCATGTGACACCTACATTAGCACCGGGTCGTAACACCACCCGGTGCTAAAGGGTGACCCTTTAGCACCGGGTCGTAATACCACCCGGTGCTAAAGGAGGGGGACCCTTTAGCACCGGGTTGTAACACCAACTGGTGCTAAAGGGGACTTTTAGCACCGGGTCGTAATACCACCCGGTGCTAAAGGGTTCCCGAGGGCGCCCCAATTTCGCACCCGGTGCTAACGTTACATTAGCACAGGATCTTGAGTGCACCGAGGCATATGAGGGGTGCGGATGTGAGTTATTCTTGTAGTGTCAGGAAATTAATAGGATAGTTATTTCTTGAATCATCATCGACAGAGTTGAAGCTATGATAAAACTTTTCCTCTCCTAGAAACTTATCAATCATCTTTGCATTTAGCTTATCCACATGTTCATTTTTGGTAGAAAGGATCGCACATGTGCTCATATAAGTTGTTGATCTTGCATTTTCCTCAAGTGATGGGATAGACCTCTTCAATGTGTTTGTTTATTGAATCTCCATTGTCTGTATAGCCAATCACAATATCTTCTGGCAGGAGTACATAATCATCTTCAATCGTCTCTTCAGTTCCATTCCCAATTCTAAGGAGGCAATCTGAAAACCATGGGTCAGATTTAGCCCTCATATTGCACAAATAAGATCTTGTCTCACGTGTTACCACAGGAAGCATCTGTCTAAAATCTCCACCAAATACTATAACCTTTCCTCCAAATGGCAAAGAACAATTCATAATATCTGGTAGCAACCTATCAAGACACCTAACCGCTTGTCGTTTTGTCATCGCTACCTCATCCCAGATAATCAAGGATGTCGTACGGAGCAACTCGGTAGTGCCACTTTGCTTTGTGATGTTGCATGTGCTATTATCAGTAAGCTTAATTGGAATCTTGAACCTTGAGTGGGCTGTGCGTCCTCTAGGCAATATCGAAGCTGCGATACTAGAAGTTACCGTTGCAATTGCTATTCCACCCTCTGAGTACACTCTAGCAAGAAGTGCCTTATATAGGAATGTTTCCCCCGTTCCCCCAGGACCATCAACAAAGAACACTTGGCTCTTCTTATTCATTACATGATGTAATATCTCATCAAATCCTACACACTGCCCCTTGTTAAGAGAATTATATATATCCAAATGTTCCTGGTCGACAGCTACAGAACGTTCCTCTCTCACCATATCATTGTTAAATTCATCTGCTTGACACAAAGGAAGACAATACTTCAGGAATAATTAATTTCAAAGATTAGAATAGAAAATTATGATTTTTCTTTCATATCATTCTTTTCATATATAAGTTTTTCACACCATAAAAAAATTTACCTGCATCATTAAGATCAGGAAGATCATAATTCCTAATATCCTTCCCCATTGACTGAACTAAATCTCGAATGTCTCTAAGCACCATTTGCTCTACCGCTACTGTGTTAGGATTGTCTTGTTTGTACTCTTCAGCCAATGACTCCTTGTGTTTATCCCATAGGCCATGGATGTTGGTGGCCTCACAAAAAACAAGAATAGTTGCAAACAACCTTCGCAAAGCAGCAGACATCTGAAAAGTTGTTGCCTCACTCAAGCAGTCATCAAGTGTTTCATCCCTTTCTATGAGTCCTCTCTTCTCGCATGCTTCTCTGAAAGTATGGTATGTGATTCTAGCCACTATCTTTAAATCATCATATGAGGTTGCACGTCTTACATGATTCAGAAGTACTCTCAAGAAATATCTTTCTCCTTCAACCGGATGTGCATACACAATACGGCCCACCTGTCCGCGTCCCCTCTGTTTGCTTCTTTGCTATACCTTAGTACCATTGATCCACCGATAGTGCTCTGGTATCTCTTTGTAGTCTTTTCATCAATAATAACTGGCTGCATGTTAGGTAGATGACATTGGAGCTGCAAAATAGATGGATAGACTCCAAAAAGGTGGAATCCAAAAATCCCATGTACTGCTTCAGGCGGTGATATATATATCTGCCATCCCTATACTGACGGATCTCATTAATTACTCCAGCAGGGTCGACTGAGTATGACGCACGATCGTGGCATTTGTGTACATACTTAAACAAGTACATAAAAGCTTTGATGGTGGAGCAAGCTTCAACGTTGATGTGACAATTATATCTCATTAGCAATCCTGGATTGCACGGAACCACCCACCAGTTGTCCAACTGAGCACCTCTTATTTTCACACAACGACCATCATCCCTACTCCAATACAAATGATATGAATCTTTGTATTTTTGTGTTATTGCACAAAACTGTCTAAGATAGTGAAAATGACATTGTCCATCAACCATACAAGCACACTTCTTATTCAAGACTCCACACGGTCCATGGAGCATGTGCCTGATGACCAGGTCATGCAACACAGGATACTTGTCCTTGTCTGGTATCTCTGCAGAAATGACTTTGTCATAAGCATCTAGTGTTGTTAACTTACTCCCTGATTTCATAATCAATAGGACATGTTCATGTGGAAGTCCCCTCTTCTGGAATTCAGTGACATGGACATATGCTGACAACTCTCCAAAATACTTTTTCTTGATCAATAAATATTTCATGGACCATTTTTTTAGAAAGGGGAATATTCATTAATATCCCGGCCGCTGCATCAATCAATGCATATAGCTGTTTAATTATTATTACACGTCCATTAATATTTCATGGACCATAACTTGGCCTTGTATACTCTTGAAACAAGGCCTGGCCTATCTTGTGGTTTTTGCCCAGTCTCAAGATTTTGAGTAATTTCTGCCCAGTACGGATTGCAAGTCATGGTGATGAAGTAATCTGGTTTACCGAAGTGTTGGACTATAGCCATTGCATTAAGAAATCTTTGCATCATGTCACGATCGCCACCATGGAAAGTGCGTGACATCACTATTCTTTTGCCAACCTCTGAAGCTCTGCTCTCTCCAGCAGAAATTACATCAACCAGACCCTACGCCAAAAATCAAAACATGAATTTTTAATGATTTTCATTGTGACCAGGCTTGATGAGTGTGCATAGCTGATTATAAATGACCATTTATTGTATAACTCACCTGATATAGTTCAGCCCGTATGAGTTTCTGGTTATCTGGATTAGAATACCAATCTAGCCTCATAGAATCAATCTTTATATACATGTCAACATCCCATTGTTGGAAAAATCGTCCTCCAAATAGTAATATGTTGAAAAGCCCCTTTCTAGCTTGCATCAAGAAACAATACTACTCTCTCGTTGTGACAAATCTTCCGTTTTGATTTCCTTCCACTAGGCCATTCAATTCTTCACGTTGTTGTATGTCAACGTCATTTTCATCATGAGCAGTCCCAAAGGGAGACTATTATCAGTATGTACATCGACATTATACTAAGCCAATGGAAAATAAATGGCGTTTGGTAGCTGTTCCTTCAGTTGGATCCACAAAGGTGGCTCCTTCAGTATCATCATGCACTACATTGGCTGTTGTATGTTCCCTAGAGGACACATGATTAGAAGGTGATGCATCATTGTATGACACATATTTATTCCAGCCAGTTCCCCCCGAGGGTAAAATAAAGGCTATGCCAATGGATCATAACATCCATGATAAGATTTGATATAGCGCGGACGATCCCCTTTGCCACACACAAGCACACTCCTATCAAAACATCTTTGTGGATCATTGCCATCTGACCAGATAGCTGCAACCTGTGAGGTTGTGGGTGCATTGTACCTTTTTGTTGCACAGAAATATATTAAAAATCAATATATCTTTGTGGACTACAAATATATCAATACTTTTTTGTTGATTATGGGTACCTTCGTTGGTCAGGCGTGACATTAGTATTGAGTTCTATTATGTAGTCATCAAGATTTGGAATAGCTCCAACTCTGTTAAAGGTCTCAATATATGGGTTGCCTTGAAAAATCTGTAGAACAATTCTGATAAGATTGATATCAAGGTCAGGAGATCTCTGTACTCTATGTGCCAATGTGTCATCCTCTATATCATAAAAGTAGAGTTGCAGGTGGCGAGGTCCTCTCGTACCTGGAACCAAATGATCCAATCGATGGTACAAGGCCCCATGCACACGGAATGTATAAATACCAGTACCAGCGGCAGTGGCAAACTCGATGATCCACGGTAACTCCAAGGCTTGTGAAGGAGAAATGAGAGTTGAAGTACCGTGTGCATTCCCGGAAATATTTTGCATCATTATCTACTTGACTTGTGAACAACCTTTTTAGTTCCGCAGGCACCTCAGGAACATGTACTCTTATCTTTCCTTTTCTGCAACAGAATCCAGGTGCCTCATATTAAAATCTCATGGCTTCACGGTATGGGTAGTCTGGTACCTTTTTTAAAACATGATGTCTATCCAGCACGTCTTGGTATACATAATCATAAGGATCATCAACTTCATTCTGACCAACACCATCGACAATGACATGATACGACTCGAATGCACCATCTGTCATGTAAATAAGTGTTTTCTTACAACACATAGCAAAGAATTACCATTCTGTAACACCTAGTTTTAATATTGCTAGGATTTTTAATTTTTTCTAAAATTTGTTAGAATTAATTAAGAAGTGTGTACACCTATTTAAAAATGAAAGTTATTTTCTAAAACAAATTAAATAATCATAGGTTATAAAATTCATTTGTTGCATTCATGTCGGCTGCATGATTTTGAGTGCAAGATATTATTTAAAAATATTTTCAAACACGTCTAGGTTTCAATCTGATCTCAACCTCTCAAACCTTATATCAATTCTAGAAAGACCCTAAATGAACTCTTTGAAGTACTTGTCGACCCAACTCTCTGTTTAGAATAATCAAGAAACGATATCATTCATTGAGGCCCATGTTTGTTTTCGATTTGGGCCAACACACATTGTTTCCCTCTTTCTTTTGTGCAAACCCAATCAATCTGGGCTTGGGCCAAGCCCAAAACCAGCCCATCCACCTCTCATGTCCTCTCCCTGCCATCCCCTCTCCTCTCCCTGCGTCGCCCCCTCCTCTATCCATGACAGAAACAGCACGACACCTCCCCGTCAAGCCGTCCATACACCTGCCCACCTTTCATCTTTGCTGACTTGTGAACCCTCCACCTACTTGCATGCCATAAACCAGCAGGTCACAGCCCATAATTCCTACCAATTACTCTCTTGCTTTATTCCTCATCAATTCAAGTGAAATCAATGGCTGCCCTTTCCTTCTCCCTCCCTCATCTCCTCCATGGCTGCTAGTCCTCTCCATCTTCCTCCCTCCTCTCTATAAAAATGGAATGCCCTCACCACCACCATACCATTTTGCCAGTCCGCACTCCTCCCCATACACCTCTCTCAAGTTTCCTCTCACATGCCATCCCTCTCTGCGTTCACGTGCGAAGAACAGAGCCGCCATGGTTGGCCCCTCGTCGTCGACGTTGCCAGTGAGCAGCAGCCATCCCCATCCCTCTCCCCCTTGGAGTCTCTCTTATTTCCCTCGCATCGCAGGCCCCCATGGATGCTACCCCAATCATCCATGCTAAAGGATCAGCGGCAGCCTCTTTGTACAAGACGTGCTCCTGCCTCGTCGTCATCGCCATCGCTCGTGTCTCTCCATCGACCACTGCCGCCTCTTGTCGTCATGGTTGTCTTTGACCCCTCCGGATGACCCAAAGTGAGACCCCCTCCGCTTCCCCTGTTTTGATGTCTCATGCAGCGAATCATGCACCATAGGTCAAATTCCAATGATCCGTGACATAGTTTCCCCATGAATCATGTCAATGGGCTCGCGTCCAGCCATCCTGCTGCATGTTCGCATCGCGTTCCCTGGTGATTTATTCATCGGATTGTCAAATCCTTTTACCAGGTTGTTTCTTATGTACCTACACACATCCCTACAAGATGGATCCTTCATATGTGCTACAGTTCTTGAGATATGAATTTCGTCGTGCTCCATGCTCCTGCTGTCCTGACAGCAGTACGACCCTATGTTGTCTCTGCGTTTCCCGATGAACCAGTTCTCCGAATAACGTGATTTTTGGTCAGCATATAGACCTCATATCCCTTAGTAACCCCAAAAAACATATCCTCAAGTTCTGCAACCTAAATAAATTTATGGCAGCCACGGTTCTACTGTTCTCTCGTCATGCCCGTTTTATGTGTCCTGCAGTGGGCTCGCGTTCCCCGATGATCTAAGTGATCAATCAGAAAACACTTTCACCAAATCGTGTACCTCATAGTTGCACATGATCAAACAAATTTTCTTGTCCATATGATCAGTATACGCTCACTTGTTGATGCCCTTAGTGCTCGTCGCCATGCTGTCCCTCTCGTCGGACATGAACGCCTAAAATTGTATATGTGTTTCCCGTTGATTCCTTGACTTTCTCAGTGCACCCTTCGGTCATAATGTGTTCCCATGTACCCTATACATGTCCACAAAAGCAATACATCATATCTATAAAGAAACGACTAGCACAGAAGAAACACTTTCAGTAGCTCCATCGGCCATGTTTCACCAATTGCCTCGCCCTCGGCAAGCTCTTGCCATTCCTATCACCCACAATGCTCTTGACTCGTCATGTTATACATTCAGAGAGCTTTTCTCTTACCAAAATCTTCTTCTAGTGTCCATCCACCCATCCATCAGCAACCATCGGCCGATCGACAAAAGTTTGTCCCACCCTTTCATCGTTCAAGCCCCGTTTCCACTGGTTTGAGTTGCATTAGATTCATACCGACATTAGTTAGTGTTAGCTTATAATGCGCTTTCTAAAACTGTTTTATTCATGCTTGGTGCATTGTATTAGTCGTAAATTGTTGTATTTCAGTGTCTGTTTTTGCTCAGGAATCGATGCTTCTTCGCAAGTGGGAACCTTGAAATTTATTTTGAGGCAAGTGGTCCTTGAACATTATCCCTTGTACCTACTTAATTATATATATTATGAATTGTCACCTATTATTTACAATTGCTTGCATTAGATGTCAACTTGATGGGAACCCATGAATAGGTTGTTTACTAGATTTTACTGATCATTCCTTGTTGCCTTTAAAGGTACTGTTTTGGGTAGTTCTTGCTTAGCTCTGCTCTACATGGGATGGTTGGTTCTAATTAATTTGATTAATTGAACTATGCAATATGTGGGCTTTGGTAATCTTTTAGCAACATGGAACCTTAGGGGCTTGAGCAAGTGCTGGTTTTGGTGGAGGGTTGGAATGATGCGCGTCTTGCTCAAGTTATTGGACAAGGACCGGTGTGTGGAGTGACCACCCAGGACATACAGTACAACCATGCGAACTGCATGGGCAACAGTCTTGGCTGAATAATTAGGGGCAACCAGTGGTCGGGTTAAGCTGTCTGGGCTGGATGAGGGTCAGTGTACCCAAGAGTTCGGCAATGAACCTCGGGTGTCACTGGGTAACCAGGGCATGCCGTAACCCGGTTAATCCTCGCTGGTGAATCTTTGTAAAGGCCTTGCAGTGCACCATGAAGCACTCACATCTCGGAAATGTGAGGGGGGGGGGGGGGTTTAGCAGCCCCCAGCGAATGGTGTTGACACGACTCATGGTGAAAGTGTACAACCTCTACATAGAGTAAAATTGTTATAACAGCCATGCTCACGATCAAGAGCGGCATGGACCCTCACATGGTTAGTTGGTTTGGGTGAATCACAGAAGGTGTTTGTGCTTCGGGTTTGGGGTTAGATGATATGATATTAACCTTAAGGTCAGGATAGGTGGGTGCCTTTGCCTTATTGTGGTTTTGGGAAGCCTTGTACACATAATATTCTTAGGTGCTTAATTAAAACTTGATCAACTTAAAACATGAGCTTGTAGTCCACTAAATAAAGCTTTTTTGAGCCTTCATGTCACTCTCTACCTCCCACTTCCTAAGTGCCAACCATAAGTGCACTTACGCTTGCTATAAACCTTAATAGGGTAGGAGCATCAAGAAGGAGTTGGATCTTGAAGACTTGGAGTTCTAGGCTTGCGTGCCCCCGGTCGACATTCCTGTGGAAGATGGAGTCCTCCGCTGCGATTAGTCTTTGCGCTGTGTAATTTTCTTTAATACCCTTTGATCATTTTGTAAGAATATACACTTGTAATTGATATATGTTGTAATATTCACTTATGATGTCACTTTATGCATGAAAATTGATCCTGGGCATGTATAAAGGGTGCGTTCAGTTTGTCCTTGAAACCGGACGTGACACATTCCAATCAAATAAATGTTACCTTCACTAGCGAATTGTTTGGTTTCATCATCATCAATAAGCTCTGCAATATCCCCTACATGAGGTGCCTCCAGATGGTCATCTGCATGATGTGTGCTTGTTGATAAATTATTTTACTCAGCCAAGAAAGATTGCTGTAAAATTGGACTTTTTAATTGGAATAAAAACACGCCTTCATCAGATTCATTGTTTATAGGTTCGAACAATGCATTGTCATATTCCATCTCATCCAGCTCTAAATCTCTTGGTTGTTCAACTGGTGCAGACAATGTTTCCTCCTCATTCGACCTTGCTCTCTTGCTTCTCATGTATTCTCGTTTCCTTTTCAACAATTTTTCCTTACTGCACTCATCCATATTGTTGTACCTTTCTTGGTCTTTGGGGAGTTTTTGCCTACTTGATCTTGCACCATTGTTCTGTTGTATCCTCCGAACATAATTATCATTCCCATGTAGCCAATCGCTGGACTTGTATGGACACAAATTTTCTTTGTCCTCAATGGTTGCTGGTTGGAGAATTCTTGAACACACTCCATATGATGGTGTTTGACCTATCATGACACATGATCATACATCATCACCATATATTCTATGCCTACTAATTTGTGTATTGAGGCATAATGGTGGTTGCGAAAATTATCTGCACTACATGGTGTGAAGTGCCCATCATGAACATGTATCACGGTTGAGCACCCAGTGCCGACCACAAGAGATGGCGTCAGGTTCCTTACTACACCAGGACTATGTAATACAGATAAGCACCCTATGTCACCCACATTAGTAGTAGTCCCTGTTTCTTGTAAAATGGGTCGTCCAAAGGTGGTGGTAGTCCCTGAAAATAAAATGATGTTACTATATACGGGTAACCACAGTAGTAAATCGATCAAACAATACCATGAGCAACTCCCATAGTAGATTTAGCTGATTATGTCCTTTTCATTGCTGGTTGTTCCCGCCGCCTTTTATTATTCTCTTTCCTTTGCTCATTGGTCTCTTCAGCCTTTTTTCTTGCACTGTATTCACGCTTTTTTCTATTCATCTCTTCCCTCTTTCTACCTTCATCATCGGAAGGTGCTGAAAGTCGAGCAACATTTATGAAAATTAGTAAAAGCTGAGCGCCTATGTATATAAATAATTATAGTGATGAAGTTCATATACATGTGATGTTGTTTGTTATATCGCTAAAAGCTTAGGACGCTTCATCTCTCCGGGTAACCATGACTTCTATATGAGCAGCCACCATGCAAAAGTAGTAAAACTGAGGAAAAGTTTCAGAAATGGGTGGAGACAGTTCTCTGTCAGGGAAGCAATGTAAATTAAAAATTGCAGCTCGTTGAACTCCCTAATCAGCTATGACAAGTTTCAGCAACAATCATAAGTTTCAGCAACATAATAAAATGGATGAACTTCCTAATCAACTATCACAAGTTTCAGCAACAATCACAAGTATTGCTATCGATGATAGTTGAGTGCCTTAGAGCATCTCCAAGAGACTCTTAATATCTTTTCTAACGAGATTTTGGTGAAAAAACAACCTCCAACAACCTCTTCAAATTGGATATCCAAATATAGATATCATCTATTCCAGATTTCTTGCTAGCCAAAAGATTGAGAGCGAGATTGACTTTCTAGACTGCGCACAAAATATAAAAAGCTGTTGGAAAGTATAAAAATATAGAAAATAAATTTTACTCAAATGGCTCTCCAAATGATGATTTAGAGAGATATTTTAGATAGGCTATTGGAGATGCTCTTGGTATTGGTTTGCCTTTGCCTTAGCCTCGTCAAGCAGAGCCTTCGGTGCCTTGAGTGTTGCTTGGGTCGGCCACAACGGGAATGGAAGAAGAGGAGTCACTTGGCCGTCGGGGAGAGTACGAAGCATCAGACGCGAGAACGAAGCATCGGGGAGCGGGGGCGGGAATGAAGCGTCGGAGAGCGGGGGCGCACATAGAGGGGAGTGGTTGGGCGAAGGTTCTGTGATTGCGGACACACGAATGGATAACCGTCCAATATGGTTATCCTATGAGAGAGAAAATGTAAGGGAATATCTGGACGCTACGTTTTGAAGGGAGATGTATTTCTAGGTGTATATTTGGAGTGGACAAAGGAAATATCTTCTCGGTAGGGGAGAGATGTGGGGTGGATGTAGGAAAGAGATGAAGTGGTGGATTATTGGGGTATAAGAGATATAAGGGATAGAGATAGAGATAGAGATAGAGGTAGAGGTAGAGGTAGAGGTAGAGGTAGAGGTAGAGATAGAGATAGAGATAGAGATAGAGATAGAGATAGAGATAGAGAAGAGATAGAGATACGTTTTGAAGGAAGATGTATTTCTGGATGGATATTTGGGATGGACAAAGGAAATATATTCTCGGTGCAGAAGAGATGTGGGGTGGATGTAGGAAAGAAATTGTAACACCCTAAAATAGCCTATTTAAAAATTTTTAGTAAATTAATTGATTATTTAATGTCTTGTTCATGATTAATATAGGGTAAATAAACAATTTCTAGAAATTAAAAATCAAGTATAAGGTGTAGAAACATTTTTTTTGCACTCATGCTGCTGCATTGAGTTTTGCTTGCTTGTGAATTAAATTGGAATTTAAATCCTGTTTAAATTTGGATTTAAATTGCATTTGTTTGAGCGTTAGAAAAAGTTCTTCAGCCTGAGTCCACTTTTGCTCCCTGAACTTTCCCTCTGGTCCAACTGCGCCCCTTCCTTTCTTTCCCCTCAGCTCGGCCCAACCCGCTTCGCTTCCCGTGGGCGGCCCAAATTCCACAGAAACCCCGCGCAGGCCTCGCAGCCGAAAGTCTGCTACTGCCCCCTCCACTCTTTCCCCGGCTCAACTTCACCCCTCCTCTCTTTTCTTTCCCCCGCGGCCCACAGCTCCGCTGCAGCCCATCACCGCTGCGCAGCCCGCTCGCTCCGCCAGCCCACTCCGCGGCCTGCCCTCCCGCATCCAGCCCAGCTTGCCACGCCGGCCCAGTCTCGCACCGCGCCTCCCCCGGCCCACTTCCACCCCGCCAGCGCGCCACGGCCCAGCACACCACACCGGCCCGCTTCCCCTCTTCCCTCCCTGCCGCCTGGGGCCCGGCCATCAGCTTCGTCTTCCCCGCGGCGACAGGCAGGCCGAAAATCACGGGAAGCGCGCGCCGGGGGTTTTCCTTCCCCTGTACGCCTGACCGTATCGTGTGGGTCCTCATGGACCTTCCACGAAGCTTCCACGCGGCCCACCTACCATAGACGGGCGTTCTCCACATGGTAACCCGCCTCCTCAAAAGGAAGGGGATCGCCGGCCGCCGCCCTCCTTGGCGTGCGAGCCACGCCCACCCCGCAGCCCCTAGACCCTATAAAAGCCACCCCTGAGACCCCCTGAGCCACACCAAGCTTCGCCCCCGAGCACCAAGCCCACCGCGCCTCTCCTCCCCCGCAGTCCGAGCGCCGCCGAGCTCCAAGCTCCGCCGCTGAACGCCGTCCCACCGCTCGGGTTCTTATCCGACCAATTCGCCGCGTCAGGAGCATCGCCACGAGGTAACGAAGCTCCCCATCCCTTCAATTTCGGCTCCCGAACACCGTGGCTCGTATTCCCTCGGTCGCCGTCGATGGCCGTCCGCCGGTCACTGTCGCCCGCCCTCTCCTCTGCACGATGCTCAACTAGAACTACCCAGGCTCACTCTCCACCTCACCATGAAGCTCCAGAGCCGACAACCCGAACCCCAAAACGCACTCCCCGCGGTACACCCGAGATCCCCTCCGTCGCGCACCGCCGCCCGACCCCCTCGCCGGCCAATGGCCGACTAGAACCCCCTTAGCAAACTCGCAACGGTCCTCTGAGCACGTAGGATCAACTCTCGTCGCTTAAGGAGCCCTGTAGAGCGAGAAAATCCCAACTCCGGCGAGCCTCCGCCTCGGTCGAGCGGCGCCGCCGCACGGTCGTCGTCCCCGGCGAGCCCCGAGCCCCGAGCCGTTCGATCAGAACGCAACGACCCAGATTAGATCCCTGGATACCCCTTCGCGTTTTAAATCTCAGCCGCCCAGATTAGATCCAACGGCTGCCACGCGTCCGAACCGGGTCAATACCGGTCAGCGCTGGTTGTTTTGCTAAAGAGACCCTCAACTTCCTGACAATCAACCCGCGGTACAGACCCGTTCAAAAATAATTATAGATAGGCCCCGTTTTATTTGTTTAGGCCCCTGATCTTTTGAAAATTCAAACACGCGGTCCTGTCTCGAAGCTTTACGCGTTAGCCCTCGTAGTTTTACGTATAATTACGTATAGGTCCTCGGTTTTTCACAAATAAGCCCCTAAAACTTAGAAATGCCATAACTTTCTCGTTTTAGCTCTGATTAGTGTGATTCTTGCGCTCACGTGTTCGTAGCAAAGCGTAGAATACTTCTAGCTCCTGTTTTTGTACTGTTTTCACCGTTGGTGTACTGTTTCTAATAGAATACTCTTGTTTGCATGTATTGGCTTGTGTGGATGCTTGTGTGGTGATTCGTGTCCAGTCGGTGAGCCGTTGCCGTTGGAGTTTGAGTACGAGGACCTTCAGGAGCCGGACTCGCAGCAGCAACAGCACTTTGAGGAAGGCAAGTTATAGCACGGACAATCCTTGCTACCTATCTCACTGTATTACATTAATGTACATTCATATGCATGTGTCTAAATTGATTACCTTTAAGGTTGTACCTAGTCTTGTTTATCCTATCCTTGATTACCCTAGGTTTATGCATATGGGTAGAATCTTTGCTAGGCGCAACTAATGTCACTGTTATTAATTGTTAATTTGACATAATGGTTCACTTTAACTTAATGTTAAAACTTGCTTTTTAGGAACATGGAATCAGGGAACTAGAGCATGTGCTGTGTGCTTTGCTCTAGTGTCTCTCTCTAAGGACCGGTTCTTAAAGCGGCAACCCAGGAGCCTGTCGCCACCGCTAGAACTATAATGGCTCTGGTCTTGGACAAGTAGCTTGTACGAATCTAGCTTGATAGTGGTTACCGAGGGGCCAACGGCGTTGTGGGAGGCAAGGCACGGGGTGTTTTCCCGATTCCACCGAGGACAGTAGCCCCGTCGGCTAGGTCTCCTTAGACCCAGTCCCGTGTTGGGAGTCTCAGCGATTGAGAACTCCGCGCATTGCGCATTGTTGGGGTGGATACCCGCGCTCTGGACGCCATCGACCCCCTTACGGTAGACTCCGTAGGCGTACGTCGATCTCGGTGCCTAAGGACTCACCACCTTGTAGTACCCCAGCGGCTACTGTCTTGTTAGAGTGTCTTGTGAAAAGCCTCGTAGCGTCCCTATGCAGTCACACCTCGGAAGTGTCGATGTGCATGGTTGGGTGCAAAGTTCCCTTGAACTTTTACGCGACTGGTGGGTAAAGGGCGAAACCTCTGCAGAGTGTAAATCTATCATGATAGCCTTGCTCAGGGTCACGAGCGGCCTGGATCCTTTTTGATTAGAAGATGATGTTTACTTATGCTTAATGTCACTTATACCTTATTAATTGGGTTTCAACCGGGTTTCATTCACTTGTAGTAACTTGGATAATGTTAAAACGAACCAACTAAAAGTGCTAATGCAGTTAAGCCGTGTCTAGCCTTTTTGAGCCTTCATAACCCGTGCTATACTTGCTAAGTAATTGCTTTACTTACACTTGTTATTTATTCAACAAAATCCCGGACGGGTAACAGATTGGGATGTGCATGAGCCTGCTGCTGAGTTTCCAGAAGATTTACCGTACTACTGAGTTGTGTTCTCCCAGTCAGAGTCCCTGTGGAGTGCGGCTTCATTTAGAGAGAGTTTTTAGTCTTCCGCTGTATTGGTTAGTTTATTTATGATGCACTCTGATGTAAAACTCTTTTTATTCGAGTAATATATTCAGCATATGTTCTTTGTTTATGTAACACCCTAAAATTCATCACAATTAAATTGTAGCAACCCTCTGAATTTTTCTAGGATTTATTAAGGCTTAAATAAATTTTCTAGGAATTAATTGGAATTTCTAGCTTTTTTATCAATTTAAATATCACATTAAATAATTAGTTTAGTCAAAATAAGTTTTTGTTGCATTCATGCAGTTGCATATATTTTTGGTTGCTAGTAAATCAAGTTGGAATTTAAATTCTGTTCAAATTCGAATTTGATTTGTTTTTGTTTGAGTTTTAGAAAAGTTAAATAGGCAGAGTTCAGTTTTGGCCCTAAACTTTTGGCGCGGTTCGCTTTTGCTCCTTGGACTTCTCTTCTCCGTCCGCTTTCACTCCCCGCCCGGCCTGCTCTTCCCCGCTTTTGGCCCATCTCCGGCCGCTCCACTTCTCCCCCGTCTCTCTCTCTCCCTCTCTCGCCGACAGGTGGGACCCGCCTGTCGGATCCGTCGTCTCCGCGCCGGACTCCGCCCCGACTCCGAGTCCGCCGCCGCCCCGAGTCCGTTCCGCCACCGCGTCGAGTCCTTCTCCTTCACGCATGCCGAGGTCGGTTCCCGGGCCTATAAAACCGCCGCCGCCGTTGCTGTTCCCTCTCCAATCGAAGCCGAGCCCGCAACCCTAGCCGCCCGAGCCGCCATAGCCGCCGCCCGCCATTGCCGGCGATTCGCCGCACTCATTGCTCGTGGTGGAAGACCAAGATCGCCAGAAGCTTCCCCCCGTCATTACGCGTCGATCCCGCCGCTCCTCGTCGTGGTTCGGCCGCCAGAGTCTTTGTTTCGTGTGAAGCCGAGCTCCGCTGCCGCCTTCTCTCGTCGCCGGTCGCCGTCGTCGCTCACCCGTCGTCAAGAACCCCCGGAGTGAGTTCGCCGTCCCCTCCTCTCTCTTCTCGGCCAACTCTCGTCGCGTTTGGTGACCCGTAGCGCGCTAGCGCGTGTGCGCCGGCGATGCGCCGCCGTGGACGCCAGCGGCGCCGCCGCTTTTCTCCCCCGCGCCGGCGAGCTTCTGCTCGATCTATTTAGGACCGTTCGATCTAGATCCAACGGCCCGGATTAGATTCCGTCCCAAGTCAAACAGATCCATACCGGTCAGCCATGGAAATTTTGCTAAAGAGCCCTCCAAGTTTTCAAAATCAACCCGCGGTCCTAGTTAGTTCAAAAATAATTACGTTTAGCTCCTTTTTCTTCTGTTTTAGCCCCTGCAAGTTTTAAAATTGTGCCCGAGGTCCAAGTTTTGTTATTTTATGGTTTAGCCCTCGAGTTTTTATACAAAATTATGTTTTAGCCCTCGGATTTTCGCAATTAAGCCCCTGGAACTTTTAAAACTTTGCTAGCAAGTCCCTGAACCTTAGAAAAGCCATATCTTTTGCGTTTTAACTCCGATTTTAGTGATTCTCGCGCTCACGCGTTCGTTGTCACGCGTAGATTAGTTTTGTGTTGCTGTTTTGATCTGTTGGAATTGTTTGGTGTACTGTTTCTTATTTGTTGTATTGTTTTCCTTCCATGTGAATGTGTGATGCGATTAGGAAACGACCAGTTCGAGGATTTCTCTGAAGAACCAACTGTTGGAGAAGGATTTGAGCAGCAACAGAGTTGGGAAGAAGGCAAGTGTATTATGTCATGCAAATGTCCTAATAATTATTAATTTCACCACCCGTGCATGTGTCTTAATTTGATGGGTTCCTATTTAAGGATTTGCCTAGCCACTATATTTTCCTATCCCTGAAACTGGGTTATTTAATTAACTTTGATGGTAGATGATGCTTAGCTTGCTCAACTGGGATTGGTTAAATGAACCCCTACTCTATGTTCCAAATACTCTTTAATTTAATGGCAAGATCATATCTTTTTAATTGGAACATGGAGAACCACCCAGGAAAATAGTACAACCATGAGTGCCATGTGGCTCTGGCTTTGACTGACTAATTAGGTGCTCTAGTTTATGGTAGCTTTACTCGAAAGGGGCATGGGGGGCGGCGGTTGACAGGGTATAGCTCGGTCCTCTTGAGCTGTGGGCTTTGGTAAGAGACAGACCTCATTAGGGAGGGTTATGCTTTGCTTCTGAACCGGAAACCTTAGCGGGCTATCATTTATTAGAGTGCTTTTGTAAAGGTCTCATAGTGAAACCCAGTATTCGGTCCATGTGGTGTGGGAAGGGTACAATGCTTCGGCAATGGGAATCACGGCTTATGGTGAAAGTGTACAACCTCTCAGAGTGTAAAACTGTTATAACAGCCGTGCTCACGGTCAAGAGCGGCCTGGACCCTTACATGATAATCATACTTGAACATGATCTAAATCGTGGTTATATGAATATGTTGGGAATATGACATTCATTAATTTGTGGGTGGTATATACTTTCATTTGCTAGTAAATAGTTGCTTAATAAAACTTGACCAACTAAAAGTGCTTACTGCAGTATGGTCAGCCAACCTTTTTGCCTCAGCCTTGTATGTCATATTACATTTGCTGAGTACGTTATGTGCTCATACTTGTTGTCTTTCTTTCTTTTATTGCATCTACTACACCCGGAATGCTGCTCAGATTGGGAGAATTTTGAGGATTTCACTACTGATTTTGAGGAGTTCTAGGCGAGTCTCCCCAATTCAATGCCTGTGGAGATGGAGTCACTTTTGCTTCGTTAGATGAACGTTTATTTAAGTCTTCCGCTATGACATTTGTGTCAACTCTGAGATTGTAATAAATGCACTATAATACTCTTTCGTTATGCATGGTTATGGATATTCACTTGTGACGTCTACCATATGTGTGTAAACTGATCCTGGCGCACATATGAGATGCACCTGGTTTTTCCTTTAAAACCGGGTGTGACAGTTTACCATATTTGTTTGCTATATGTGTACTGTGACATCCTGGACACACATATGGCCACATTCGAGTTTCTATGTAAATCCGGGCGTGACAGATTGGTATCAGAGCCGTGCTGACTGTAGGAACGCAGCCTAGTTAGAATGGTTGATAAATCATTAGGAGACCACCATGATTTTGTTTCAGATCGTTTAGTTACGTTTTTCAAAACTAGTGCTGTCGAGTCTTGTGTGAATCTTGTCTCTAGGTGCTTGATTTTGTTGTTATTATGCTTATGCTTGATTTGGATTTTTGTAATGATTGTGATGGTCATAGACGCGAGTCTATCTCCATCTAGATCTAGGACTAAGGCTTAAGGATATTAATGTTTACATAGAAGGGGTATTTATTTTTCTTTCTCTTCATCCAACAAATCCTCCATCCTAACAAGTTAGTAATCCTCTGAAGACACTTAGTTATGATCCATGGAGTTCTGATGAGAATTACTTGCTGATGATAGATGGTGAACACAAGGGGGAACACTGGTGCTGGTGGAAGCAACCAGAACCCAAACCTGAACGCACCGCCTCCACCACCGCCACTCACCATGGAGCAGATGATGCAGATGCAGCTCCAGTTGACGCAGCAGATGGCCCAGACCATAGCGTTGATGCAACAGCAACAGCAGAACCCTCCTCACCAGCCTCACGTGCCGCCAAGAGACAAGAGGGGCGAATTTCTGAAGGGACGCCCTCCTACCTTCACTAAGGCCAGCGACCCTCTGCAAGCAGATGACTGGCTCAAGGCGGTGGAGAGACAGCTCGACATCGCACAGTGCAACGACCGGGAGAAGGTGTTGTACGCAGGAGGACAGCTCCAGGGACCAGCATTGGACTGGTGGGATTCATACCAGTACGCTCACCCCAACCGTGATCAGATCACCTGGCAGGAGTTCCGTGACAGCTTTCGCTCTCACCATGTACCGGAGGCTCTGATGGTCCTGAAGAAGAAGGAGTTCCTGGCGCTGAAGCAGGAAGGGATGAGTGTCACCGCTTACCGTGACAAGTTCATCGAGCTGGCCCGTTACGCTCCAGAGGACGTGGACACCGATAGGAAGAAGCAGACCAGGTTCCGTGATGGCCTGCAGGATGCTCTACAGTACCAGCTGATGTGCACCAAGTTCCCCAACTTTCAGGAACTGGTGGACGGCGCCTTTATGCTGGAACACAAGCGTCGTGAGATAGAAGAGAAGAAGAGGAAGTTCCAGGGCCCGCAGTCAGGGAGCAGCAGTCGCCCTCGCTTCACTCCTTCGCAGGGGAATCAGCAGGTGGGAAGCCAGCCGCGCTTCCAGGGCCAGTCCAGTTTGCTGAGTCGTGGCCAGTACCAGCAGCGCCCCCAGTACCCCCAGGCACCACAACAGCAGCGTTCCCAGAATCAGCTACAGAATGTTCCAGCTCGGCGCAACCAAATGCAGCCAAGTCCTGTTCAGCGCACCGCCCCAGTCAACACTACACCAGTGGGTCCGAGGGTGTGCTACCACTGTGGAGAGCAGGGGCACTTCGCCAATGTCTGCCCCAAGAAGACCCAGAACGCCACCGGACAGAACCAGCAGGCCGGTCAGCAGCAAGCTCAGGTAGGCCGAGGTCCACAGAACCCCGCCAAGGGCAAGCTCAACCACACGGGTGCAGAGACCATCGAGGGAGCTACCGACGTGGTTGTGGGTACGTTCCCTGTCAACTCGACTCCTGCAACCGTTTTGTTCGATTCTGGAGCTTCGCATGCTTTCATATCAGCTGCTTTTGTGAAAAAGAACTTAGTGGCTTTGCTGCCCATGAAGAGCACTATGCTAGTTAGCTCGCCAGGTGGAGAACAGCGAGCCACTTTACGCTGCCCCCATATCACCGTCACAATAAGGGGGGTAGATTTCGAGGCACGTCCGATAGTCCTGGAGACCCTTGGGTTTGACTTGATTCTGGGTTTGAGCTGGTTAACCAGATATGATGCAGTGATCCAGTGCGCCAAGAGAGCAGTACAGCTGACAACTGAGTCTGGTGAAAAAGTGGAGTACCAGGCAACTAGTCCCCTGGGGCATAATCAAGTCAACCGAGCCGAAGGTGCAACACCTGAGGACATCAGTGTAGTGGGCCAGTTCCCGGATATATTTCCAGATGAATTCCCAGGTATGCCCCTAGAACGCGAAGTTGAATTCGTTATTGAACTGAAACCTGGCACTGCACCTATAGCCAAGAGGCCATATAGGATGGGAGTAAAGGAACTAGCAAAGCTTAAGGAGGAGTTAGACGCATTGCTAGCCAAAGGGTACATTCGTCCGAGTTCTTCACCATGGGGAGCACCGGTGTTGTTCACGGATAAGAAAGATGGGACACAGAGGTTGTGTGTGGACTATCGAGCCCTCAACGAAGTGACCATCAAGAACAAGTACCCATTGCCAAGGATTGATGATCTGTTTGATCAGCTGAAGGGAGCTTGTGTGTTCTCCAAGATAGATCTTCGATCGGGCTATCACCAGATGAGGATCCGCCCGTCAGACATACCCAAGACCGCTTTCACTACTCGGTACGGGTTGTATGAGTTCTTGGTCATGTCTTTTGGATTGACCAACGCTCCTGCGTACTTCATGTACCTGATGAACAGCGTGTTCATGGATTACCTTGACAAGTTTGTGGTGGTATTCATTGATGACATTCTGGTCTTCTCCAAGAATGAGGAAGAACATGAGGAACACTTGAGATTGGTGTTGCAAAGGCTCCGAGAACATCAGTTGTATGCCAAGCTGAGCAAGTGTGAATTCTGGTTGAGGGAAGTGGCATTCTTGGGTCATGTGTTGTCCAATGGAGGAGTGGCAGTCGATCCGAGGAAGGTCAGTGATGTGTTGAGCTGGAATCCGCCTCGGGATGTGAGCGAAATCAGGAGTTTCCTTGGGATGGCCGGATATTATCGACGGTTCATTGAAGGATTCTCCAAGATTGCTAAGCCCCTGACAGCGTTATTGGAGAAAAATGCCAAGTTTGTCTGGACTGGGGAGTGTCAAGTCAGCTTTGAGGAGTTGAAGAAGAGACTAACAACAGCCCCAGTGCTGGTTCTGCCCGACATAGCCAAGAGCTTCTCTATCTACTGCGATGCATCCCGTCTAGGACTGGGGTGTGTACTCATGCAGGAAGGGAGAGTCGTGGCCTATGCATCAAGGCAGTTGAGGAAACATGAGCAGAACTACCCCACACATGATCTAGAGTTGGCAGCTGTGGTACATGCTCTGAAGATTTGGAGGCACTACTTGATTGGTCACAAGTGTGACATCTACACTGATCACAAGAGCCTCAAGTATGTCTTCACTCAGTCAGAACTGAATATGAGACAACGCCGATGGTTGGAGTTGATCAAGGACTATGATCTGGAGATCCACTACCACCCAGGAAAGGCTAACTTGGTGGCAGATGCTCTGAGTAGAAGTTATGTGAACAAGATCACCGGTCACTGTCTGCCAGCAGAGCTCAGCTTAGAGTTTGAGAGGATGAGTCTGAGATTTGTGACCAGCATCACAGAGATGACGGTAGAACCGACTCTGGAGCAGGAGATCCGGAAAGGTCAGCTTGGGGATGAGAAGATCAAGGAGATTGTGGAGCATGTTGCTCTAGGAAAAGCCCCTGGTTTTCGAGTGGATGATCAAGGAACCTTGTTGCATGGGAAGAGGATATGTGTACCCGATGTGGCGCGGATCAAGGATACAATCCTGAGAGAAGCACATGACTCAGCTTATTCAATCCACCCAGGAAGTACCAAGATGTACCAAGACATCAAGGAGAGATTCTGGTGGTATGGACTGAAGCGTGATGTAGCAACCTATGTGGCTCTATGTGACACATGTCAGAGAGTCAAGGCTGAACATCAGAGGCCAACAGGTTTGCTCCAGCCCTTGAAGATACCTGAATGGAAGTGGGAAGAAGTTGGTATGGACTTCATCACGGGTCTGCCTCGCACTCAGAGAGGATTTGACTCCATCTGGGTGATTGTGGATCGCTTGACCAAAGTGGCACATTTTCTTCTAGTGAAGACCACCTACACAAGCGCCAGATTGGCAGAGCTGTATATGGAGAGGATAGTGTGCTTGCATGGAGTGCCTAAGCGGATAGTGTCTGACCGAGGAACTCAGTTCACATCACATTTCTGGCAGAAGTTACATGAGTCCATGGATACTAAGCTGCATTTCAGTTCAGCTTATCACCCACAGACGGATGGACAGACAGAGCGGACCAATCAGATCTTGGAGGACATGTTGAGGGCATGTGCTTTGCAGTATGGTGTCAGTTGGGACAAGAGCCTGCCCTATGCAGAATTCTCGTACAACAACAGCTACCAGAAGAGTCTGCAGATGGCACCATTCGAGGCTCTGTATGGCAGGAAGTGCAGAACACCACTGTTCTGGAATCAGACTGGAGAAAGTCAGGTTTTTGGGCCGGAGATACTCAGAGATGCAGAGCGCCAAGTACAAGTGATCAGGCAGAACTTGAAGGTGGCACAATCCCGACAGAAGAGTTATGCTGATGTCAGGAGGAGGGACCTCACCTTCGAGGTCGATGATTTTGTGTACCTCAAGGTGTCACCAATGAGGGGTGTGAAGAGGTTTAATGTCAAGGGCAAATTGACACCTCGTTACATCGGGCCCTTCAGGATTCTGGAACGGATGGGTGAGGTGGCATATCGGCTAGAGCTACCTGAGACACTAGCCGGAGTGCACAACGTGTTCCATGTGTCTCAGCTGAAGAAATGTTTGCGGGTGCCTGAAGAGCAGATCCCGATGGATGAGCTGAATGTGCAAGGCGACTTGGGAAAGAGAAGAAGACCTCAAGGCCGAGTACCCACATCTCTTCGCATCCACGTCCGAATCTCGAGGACGAGATTCATCATAAGGGGGTAGGTTTGTAACACCCTAAAATAGCCTATTTAAAATTTTTAGTAAATTAATTGATTATTTAATGTCTTGTTCATGATTAATATAGGGTAAATAAACAATTTCTGGAAATTAAAAATCAAGTATAAGGTGTAGAAACATTTTTTTTACACTCATGCTGCTGCATTGAGTTTTGCTTGCTTGTGAATTAAATTGGAATTTAAATCCTGTTTAAATTCGGATTTAAATTGCATTTGTTTGAGCGTTAGAAAAAGTTCTTTAGCCTGAGTCCACTTTTGCTCCCTGAACTCTCCCTCTGGTCCAACTGCGCCCCTTCCTTTCTTTCCCCTCAGCTCGGCCCAACCCGCTTCGCTTCCCGCGGGCGGCCCAAATTCCACAGAAACCCCGCGCAGGCCTCGCAGCCGAAAGTCTGCTACTGCCCCCTCCACTCTTTCCCCGGCTCAACTTCACCCCTCCTCTCTTTTCTTTCCCCCGCGGCCCACAGCTCCGCTGCGGCCCATCACCGCTGCGCAACCCGCTCGCTCCGCCAGCCCACTCCGCGGCCTGCCCTCCCGCATCCAGCCCAGCTTGCCACGCCGGCCCAGTCTCGCACCGCGCCTCCCCCGGCCCACTTCCACCCCGCCAGCGCGCCACGGCCCAGCACACCACACCGGCCCGCTTCCCCTCTTCTCTCCCTGCCGCCTGGGGCCCGACCGTCAGCTTCGTCTTCCCCGCGGCGACAGGCTGGCAGGAAATCGCGGGAAGCGCGCGCCGGGGGTTTTCCTTCCCCTGTACGCCCGACCGTATCGTGTGGGTCCTCATGGACCTTCCACGAAGCTTCCGCGCGGCCCTCCTACCATAGACGGTCGTTCTCCACATGGTAACCCGCCTCCTCGAAAGGAAGGGGATCGCCGGCCGCCGCCCTCCTTGGCGTGCGAGCCACGCCCATCCCGCAGCCCCTAGCCCCTATAAAAGCCACCCCTGAGACCCCCTGAGCCACACCAAGCTTCGCCCCCGAACACCAAGCCCACCGCGCCTCTCCTCCCCCGCAGTCCGAGCGCCGCCGAGCTCCAAGCTCCGCCGCTGCTCGCCGTCCCACCGCTCGACTTCTTATCCGACCAATTCGCCGCGCCAGGAGCATCGCCACGAGGTAACGAAGCTCCCCATCCCTTCAATTTCGGCTCCCGAACACCGTGGCTCGTATTCCCTCGGTCGCCGTCGATGGCCGTCCGCCGGTCACCGTCGCCCGCCCTCTCCTCTGCACGATGCTCAACTAGAACCACCCAGGCTCACTCTCCACCTCACCATGAAGCTCCAGAGCCAACAACCCGAACCCCAAACCGCCCAAAACGCACTCCCCGCGGTACACCCGAGATCCCCTCCGCCGCGCACCGCCGCCCGACCCCCTCGCCGGCCAATGGCCGACTAGAACCCCCTTGGCAAACTCGCAACGGTCCTCTGAGCACGTAGGATCAACTCTCGTCGCTTAAGGAGCCCTGTAGAGCGACAAAATCCCAACTCCGGCGAGCCTCCGCCTCGGCCGAGCGGTGCCGCCGCGCGGTCGTCGTCCCCGGCGAGCCCCGAGCCGTTCGATCAGAACGCAACGAGCCAGATTAGATCCCTGGATACCCCTTCGCGTTTTAAATCTCAGCCGCCCAGATCAGATCCAACGGCTGCCACGCGTCCGAACCGGGTCAATACCGGTCAGCGCTGGTTGTTTTGCTAAAGAGACCCTCGACTTCCTGACAATCAACCCGCGGTACAGACCCGTTCAAAAATAATTACAGATAGGCCCCGTTTTATTTGTTTAAGCCCCTGATCTTTTGAAAATTCAAACCCGCGGTCCTGTCTCGAAGCTTTACGCGTTAGCCCTCGTAGTTTTACGTATAATTACGTATAGGTCCTCGGTTTTTCACAAATAAGCCCCTGAAACTTAGAAATGCCATAACTTTCTCGTTTTAGCTCCGATTAGTGTGATTCTTGCGCTCACGTGTTCGTAGCAAAGCGTAGAATACTTCTAGCTCCTGTTTTTGTACTGTTTTCATCGTTGGTGTACTGTTTCTAATAGAATACTCTTGTTTGCATGTATTGGCTTGTGTGGATGCTTGTGTGGTGATTCGTGTCCAGTCGGTGAGCCGTTGCCGTTGGAGTTTGAGTACGAGAACCTTCAAGAGCCGGACTCGCAGCAGCAGCAGCACTTTGAGGAAGGCAAGTTATAGCATGGACAATCCTTGCTACCTATCTCACTGTATTACATTAATGTACATTCATATGCATGTGTCTAAATTGATTACCTTTAAGGTTGTACCTAGTCTTGTTTATCCTATCCTTGATTACCCCAGGTTTATGCATATGGGTAGAATCTTTGCTAGGCGCAACTAATGTCACTATTATTAATTGTTAATTTGACATAATGGTTCACTTTAACTTAATGTTAAAACTTGCTTTTTAGCAACATGGAATCAGGGAACTAGAGCATGTGTTGTGTGCTTTGCTCTAGTGTCTCTCTCTAAGGACCGGTTCTTAAAGCGGCAACCCAGGAGCATGTCGCCACCGCTAGAACTATAATGGCTCTGGTCTTGGACAAGTAGCTTGTACGGCTCTAGCTTGATAGTGGTTACCGAGGGGCCAACGGCGTTGTGGGAGGCAAGGCACGGGGTGTTTTCCCGATTCCACCGAGGACGGTAGCCCCGTCGGCTAGGTCTCGTTAGACCCAGTCCCGTGTTGGGAGTCTCAGCGATTGAGAACTCCGCGCGTTGCGCATTGTTGCGGTGGATACCCGCGCTCTGGACGCCATCGACCCCCTTACGGTGGACTTCGTAGGCGTACGTCGATCTCGGTGCCTAAGGACTCACCACCTTGTAGTACCCCAGCGGCTACTGTCTTGTTAGAGTGTCTTGTGAAAAGCCTCGTAGCGTCCCTATGCAGTCACACCTCAGAAGTGTCAATGTGCGTGGTTGGGTGCAAAGTTCCCTTGAACTTTTACGCGACTGGTGGGTAAAGGGCGAAACCTCTGCAGAGTGTAAATCTATCATGATAGCCTTGCTCAGGGTCACGAGCGGCCTGGATCCTTCTTGATTAGAAGATGATGTTTACTTATGCTTAATGTCACTTATACCTTATTAATTGGGTTTCAACCGGGTTTCATTCACTTGTAGTAACTTGGATAATGTTAAAACGAACCAACTAAAAGTGCTAATGCAGTTAAGCCGTGTCTAGCCTTTTTGAGCCTTCATAACCCGTGATATACTTGCTAAGTAATTGCTTTACTTACACTTGTTATTTATTCAACAAAATCCCGGACGGGTAACAGATTGGGATGTGCATGAGCCTGCTGCTGAGTTTCCAGAAGATTTACCGTACTACTGAGTTGTGTTCTCCCAGTCAGAGTCCCTGTGAAGTGCGGCTTCATTTAGAGAGAGTTTTTAGTCTTCCGCTGTATTGGTTAGTTTATTTATGATGCACTCTGATGTAAAACTCTTTTTATTCGAGTAATATATTTAGCATATGTTCTTTGTTTACCATATTTGTTTGCTATATGTGTACTGTGACATCCTGGGCACACATATAGCCACATTCGGATTTCTGTGTAAATCCGGGCGTGACAGAAATGAAGTGGTGGATTATAGGGGTAGAGATAGAGATAGAGATAGAAATAGAGATGGATTATAGGGGTAGAAATAGAGAAGAGATAGAGATAGAGATACGTTTTGAAGGGAGATGTATTTCTGGGTGTATATTTGGAGTGGACAAAGGAAATATCTTCTCAGTGGGGGAGAGATGTGGGGTGGATGTAGGAAAGAGACGAAGTGGTGGATTATAGGGGTTAGAGATAGAGATAGAGAAGGAGTACATAGATGTACTTATGGAATAATTCCAGGTGCCTCACAATTAAATCCTGGCTATCCATGCCATAAATAACAAAATCATGCCTATTCAGGTGTATTATTTAATATGCATAGTATTATCCAGTATTTTCAACTAGCATCCTTTTAGTATATAAGTAGGTGTAGAGAAGATGGATGAGTACGACGACATATACAGTACTCTCAAACTCACCCTCCGGGTGATAGGTAGAAGCATTAGTACCTAACGAAACGGATTGCTTTATTTCATATCCATCCTAGCTGACAATCGAATGGGGATGATGAAGATGGGTGAAACAAGGAAACTGAACATGACCCCCTTGATTCTCCTGCTGACCATCTTTTTCGCCGCTCGTAAGTCATGTTTTGCCTCTTGTTAGTTATGGTATACTTGTCAGACCGCGTAACTGATGACTAGCAAATGGCTGGGATTGATACATATGTTGCAGAAGAGAACATGGGGGTGAGCGTCGTTCAAGCAAAGTGCATTTACAATCCATTTCCACACTGTATAGGAAAGTGCTTGAATCCGGGCCATTGCAACGGTTGTTGCAAGGACCTGGGCTTCCCGCGCGGCAAGTGCGAACCGATTCTTGCATGCACCTGTTGCGACAAATAGAATACTATTTGATACAGTCATATGCAGTACACAACTTTTAGCTATTTAATAATGGAGCTGCATGACTGGCTGCAAGATTAATATAATTTAATAGATGGATGATTCGCTCTTTCTTTATTTGGTTCCATACAGTGAGACTAGCTAGATCTCCTAGCGTGCACATGGTTCAATTCTTGTGTCACACTTTATCGGTGCTTCGGACACCGACAGTTGACTTACGCCGCGCTAGCTCATGGCTCTCGATGGTAAACATTCCAACACAGAGGAATTATACTGGTTTGGGCAACGACCCTATGTCCAGTGCATGAGAGTCGTGTTCCTTGCGATGGGTGTTTTAAAGCTTACAGCGGGGGTGCTCGTAAGCCGGAGAGAGGGCGTATGTGAGTGAGTTGTGTGGTGATGTGAGTGAGTTGTGTGGTGAAATGTGTGTCGGATTGTGTTACGTAGCGTCGTGTTGCCTTGCCCTTCTCGAGGGCCCCTTCCCGCTTATATATGTCCGGAGGTCAGTTATATGCAGGAAAATGAAGAAAGAGAGGAGGTCGGAAGAGGCCTTGTGGGCCCTTGGTCTTGTCCGCTTGCATCGCTGTCCCCCGACCTTGTTTCGCCCTGTCGGAGGCCCTTGCCTGGATATCGTACACTTCTTGCCATGTCGGGTTCTGGCGGAGTGGTTGACACAGGGTAAAACTGTGCAGCACAGAAATGCATTGTGCTACACAGGACCGCCTGCGCCGGCGTCTGAGTCACCACGGCAGCCACAGTGTCCACTGTTTGGGAGAGTTGTTGGCCGTGTGGTGAACTCAACTGTGGAGGACTTGTTGGGGGAGTATGGTCTTCGCCTAACAGAGTGTTGTCTGGCCTCTACTCGACCTTGCCCATGTGGTCGGGGGTCAATTCTATGGCAGTTGAAGGTGGGTCGCTGCTGCTGTCCTTCCGAGCTGTGCCCCTACCCTGATGCGGTATCACCTCGATGTATTTGGTCCATACCCATGAGCACAACCAGGAATCTGGAGTGGTGCCCTGGGGTCTTTGACTTAGGATAAAGATGGATTGCATGGCTCGACCAAGCCCCGAGCAGTCGCGGGTGTGCCACGTGTTGGGGTGAGCCGGGCCCTCCCGCGTGGTCGGGACGGCACCACATGTCTGGGTCGGCAACACCCCCCGAGCGGTCAGGAGGCCGCCACATGCACAGGTCGGTGGTGTCCCCCGAGCGGTCGGGCGGCCGCCACGTGTACGGGCTTGGAGAGCTCCCCTAGGCGGTCAGGGACACTTGCTCTGTCTCACTCGTGATGATGGCGATGATGATGCTTGAGCTTCTTGGCTTACGTCTTCTTGTCTGGTTCTGGTGAATACTCTGGTTACGGGTATCCCACGTACTCCTACTTATCAAGCCGATCGATCTATTGCAGGCTTGCAGCTAGGAATGCAGGTTTTTTTTGTTCATTGAGTTGACCCAAAAACATACAAAAATGAACTAAAATCGCATTATACATAATTAATTTAAAAGATGAAATTAACTTGAGGCTAACATAGAAAACATTATTAGATATCCACTTACGTCCCTACTTGTAGCACCATTTTCGGGCGCTCCATGCACAATATTTCTATTAGGTCAGTCTCAGTGGGAGTTCTATGGACAATAAATTGACTGTCATGTCAGCATTTTTTATGTTGTGTCACTGTATTAATTAAGAGAGAGGTGAAATGAGTTTCATGATGATGAAACTCCATGTATACACAGTTACCTAGACAGCTTGTGTTTTGCATATGACCTAGGAAACAACAATTGATGAAACTATGCATTGAGAGGGAGGTGTTTCATCCTAATTTTAAATATTTTTAGATGATGTGTCCACGAAACTTTCATTGAGGCTGGCGGACGGAATGCGCACTTCGCCGCGCACCTGGTCAACGCGACCGTCAACGCGACCGTCTATATCTGATGCTCATTAGGGCACCAGCAATGGGAGAATAGAGGGGGTAGTAAGGTCTCCCAGTGGGTAGTAAACATTGTGGAGTTGTTGAGAAAGCAGGTAATAGCTACTGTCCGGTAGTAGCGCTGCTACCCGGTCATAGAGAAAAAAAAAATCTTTCTCTGTCCGTGGGAGTGAACGACCAGAAGGAAGAGAACCGCAGCTAGACGGGGCTGGGAACCTTTTTATTGCCTTGAGGTCCTGTACCTGTTACCAGCTTTTGTGGTAAACATTGTGACCATTTAAACTACTACTATCACCTGTTATTTTGGGCCCACCTTGTTTACTACTTGAACTTGAACATGATACATTGCTGGTGCCCTTAGGCAAGAACAGAGGACACCCAGACATCCGCCGACGCTTTTTTCACCATGTAGAGCTGATGTATGTTGTTACCACGTGTCGCATGAGAACAGGCGAATAGGACGTGACACCTCCAGAGAGCTTCAATTTTCCCGCGCTACAGATAAGACTATATGCATGTTAAATTCCTTTTCCCCAACGATCCATGCTATGTATGCATGTGACGAGATCTAAGCCGCGAGGCGGGATATGAAGGCAGTGGTGTGATATCTGATATATGCATATGAGTTTTAGAGCACGTCCTGATAATTGGGCAATCATCGTATTAAATTATAAATTAAATAAAATATGACCACAATAAAAACTAACATGCAATTTTCTAACACGTTACTAAGCATGAACAAAACATCATTATCTCAATAAATATAATAATAATAAAGCCACAGTATCTGATTTGGACAAAAAAACAAGCCGTGGTGAAGAACTTGATGCAAAGTTATCGTAGATCAGTTGATAAGATTTATTGTGGCGGATTCTATCCACCCGGATTCGAGTCCTCGACTCAGCATGTGTGTAGCATTTTCTGGATTTATTCTAGAAATTAAACGGCGATATTCTTTTAGTGGTAGGCGGCGTCTCCGTCGACAGCGAGACGCCTGTGGTAACTTCATGAATCTCAAGCTTTAATCTGTCAGTCCAGTCTCTTAGATGTGCTCATAGGGGTAGAGTTTGCTGTATGTATAGGGGTGAGTGTGTGTACGTGTGAACGTCCGCGTCTGGTTTAGCAAAAAAATAACTTGATACACGGAACACTTCCCGAAAACTTTATCCAACCTCCCGGTACAAGATCACAAGAAGACCGAGATTTCAGATTCTCCAGCGTACTAGTATGTATGAACCATAACATCATAATCGCATAAACATAATGAAGCCATGATGCCTAACTTGGATGGAGGACAAGCCAGGGGTGGAGACCTTGATGAGCGGAGCCCTCTCTAAAAACCTTATTCATCTTTCTCTGGTGCAGGATCACAAGGACGACAATTTTGGATTATCTAACATACCAGTAAACATAAATCACAACATTATGATCTCAGTAAACATGGTGAAACCACGACATCTGACTTAGAATGGACAGGATGAGCTGTGGTGTAGATCTTGATGCGTGAAACACTTCTTCAAAAACCTTATACACCCTCCCCGGATGTAAGATCACAAAAATAGAGATTCGGATTATCTAGCATATATACTAGTTAGAATGAGTGACGAGTACAAAAATACTACAACTAGCTGTGTTTCTTTAAACGTGGAGGCTTGATTGCACGGCGGCACGCTGTCTGTCTGGTCTTAAACTAGTCCTTTCCCTCCCTAATTATTTTAGTCACGGGCAGATCAAACAAAGATCGGGATTTGCACGGCCAATTCTTAAACAACTCTGTCTCTGTTTGTGGCTTAAAAGATTGCTCTCTCAGATCTGTTCCCTCCGTGAAGCCACGCACGTATATACTAATAATCAATCTATCAAGTGGCACCGTGCTACGTAAGCGATGAACAACGAGGTAGGTAAGTTCATGGCACGTGAGCCGGCAAGACCGCAAGAGGACAGAAAGTTCAGACCTGGAGAATCTTAAGCTGGGCTACTTGGCTGGAGAAATTCGAGCGACCGTGCAAATAAAGTTCGGTTTGGCGCACCTCAATCAACCGATCGAGGAGCCGGAGAGGATCTTGTAGAGTTCTAGAACGACAGAGACTGGGCAGTGTCTCCCTTCCCCTTCGTGCACGTGCGCCCGAATGTCTTGAACATATTCATGCGCGGAGATCTATCTTTCCTACATGGATGAACACATTCAGAGCTGCTGTGGATGTATACGCGTATACACCCGTCTTAATCTGCAATCGTCTCCGGGCTATGCAACTACAAGTCTACGAAACAAGGAGGGAAGGAGGGGTGATCCATTGCGCAAGGCCCAAAATCCAAATGCGATAAAAACGCGCCACTGGATCGATGGTGTTCAAGCCACATGGACGCTGGAAAGGGACGTCTTGTCAGGGTCACGAGCCACCAGCCCACCACTTGCGTCGCCCCGCACCGCAGGAGGCAGGCAGGCCAGCACCACCCGATTGGGAGGCAGGCTCGTCCCGCGGCAAGTCGCGAGTGGGGCAGGCAGGACAGGAGGTGGTGGATCGCGAGCAGGGCTGGGAGCGTCTCGTCTCGTCCTCGGCGGGCAAGGGCGAGGGGGACACGACGCAACTTCCCGATCGGCCTGCCTCCCGTCCCGAGGGAGCTCGGAAGGGGGCCGGGACGGGTGCGTGCGTGACGGCGGGCCGGCCCCGCGCGCCCTGCCGCTATCGATGCCTGACTGCTCTGCTCCCGTGAGCCGGTGATGATGGCTGCCTGTCGCTGCTGCTCCATGTCGTTTCCTCGCCCGGTGGGCTATGCTAACGATCGATCGGCACGTCTCGGTGGGGGCTAGGCTAATTATTGGTGCAGGACTGCAGTCTTCCCTGGGCCGGGTGGGCTGCAGAACCTGATGGGAACCCGCTAGGGTTTGTGTCCGATCTTTCGATGAGAGGCGGATAACTTCGATTTAGACTGGAGAGACGATCACGGCCCGACTACAACCATCCAAGCACGCTGCGCCTTAGCAACCGATACACCAACTCCAGCGGTCGCCGTGATCTTGTGGAGCGCGATCAATCAAACCACTAGGGTAATTCCTGCAAGCAATCGAAGAACAAGCAAAAACAAGTAGAACAAGCAACTGAATTGCAAATTTGGAGATGATAACCAATCTGAAATCACAAAGGTGGGGTTTCGAAGACTCGAAGACGGGCGGCTGGACCAGCACGCGCGCTTACAAGCAAGTAGCAATGGCTAAACTTGATCTAAACAAAACCCAAGTGTTCTTGGCGGCGGCTAAGGGGTATAAGACAAGGGAGGACGACCACAGGGGTGCTGGGGTCGTGCTCCAACCCTAGGACGCATCCATAATGGACTCTACATGATACACGGCCCAGCGGGCCAAAATAAGATGGCGCAGCATCATGGGCAGAAAACATCTCGGAGCAGATAAACGATTCTGGACCACTCCGAATAGATATGGATGTGCGGTCAGATCCGTTGGAAAGTAGACACGATAAGCTTTCCGTGAAGTACTTGAACGCCCCAATCCGAGTCCGTATGCGACCGTGGTGTCCATCATAAGTTGATGTTTTTCTGCAGTCCGAATCCAGACTTTCCAAAACGTGTTGGATTTGGTCTCTTTCCTTCCTTGGGCCATTGTGACGTGGTAGCCTGATGGAAAACGTGGAAATACTTAGAATTGGTCCCCAATCAATTTCTTTGGTCCTCCATGCCTTCCATGTATGTTTAAGACTCTTTTTGATCCAGCTATATATTTCTGAAAATGACATTGAACACACATCATGGCGTATGGTCGTATCCGAGCATGTGATGTCCTCATCATTCTCCCCTTCTTGGCTGCAAGTCGTCCTCGACTTGCTCCAGTTGCATTCAAAAGTTCTTGGTTTGAAGTTGGAATATGTAGCAAAAACTATACTGTCCGACAACAACCAAGAATGCTCCCCTTCTTTGGGCTGAACCTGTTGAATAAGAGAAACACTAGGAAAACTTTGCGAGACATTATTAGTGTTAGTGCAGCCCCCTATTTGATCATGGTATTGCAGCCCAAAAGGAGAATTTAGATTAGAGAAAATATAAACTTTATGCACCACATACTCTCCTTTGCAATTATACTTGCCAATAAGGTGATATGTATGATTAGACAAGCATGAAAATTCAGAATATGCAAAAATCTTCTCCTCTAAACATTTTAGATCACAAAGAATATCAAATTCAATATAGCCCAAAGTATTTAAAGAAGGCATCAAATTCAATTCATCTTGTGCACAAGTAATAGGATAGAAAACTTTATCTTCAGTACATTTGTATGGTTCCAAACTAAAAGAATCACACTTATTCACTACTTGTGACATATGAGTAAAATAATCATCAACACACAAGTCCTCTTTATCACAAGGAATAACAAGTAATTCATCTTGTGACAAAGGTAAATCTATAACAGTTTCTACTATTTGTTGCTCTTGATAAGCATGCAAAGTGGACAAGTTTTTAATATCATGGGTCCCATCATTCTTGCAAGTATTCCTAGATAACAAAATCTCCTTTTCAGCACTTACGGCAAGCCAAAACAATGAAGCAATATTGTTGTATGATTTGCTAATTAGCATGGTTCAAATTTCAGAATTAAGCCCTTTCATGAACCTACTCATAACATCTTCCTTGCATTCATCTAATCCACCAAACATGACACAAATCTTAAAGCTATGATAGTATTCTTTGATAGTCCTACTACCTTGCTTCAATTTGTCCAATTTTGGAGGTAAACAATCAGCATAATATTCAGGAACATATTCATCTCGAAAAAGCATTTTAAAATCTTTCCAAGTTTGTGGAACTCTATTGTGCCTACAAATATGTTTCCATGTAATCAAAGCATATTTTGTTAAAGCACTAGAAGCAGCAAGAATCATTTCATGTTCAGACAAGTCATAACTATCAAATTCTGCATCTACCTGAAGCTCCCAATCAATATAAGCTTCAGGATCAAACATACCAGCATATAATGGCAAATGTTGAATGACATCCTGAAGATGAGGGTCTAGTTCCAACTGCTCAAAAAATTTTGTATCACCTGCCATGATTAGTAGAAAACAAGAAACACAAAAACAAGATGTATCCTCCTGTCAACTACTAGATGTGTTGGTTGTAATTCTCTCAAACTGAACTTGTTCAAAACAAGCTCTTACAAGTTCTTACCGAGCAAAACAGGAGGTGACGGCAACCAACAAGACAACAACCTCGAAGATAGTGTATCGGTGCCGCAGCAACAAGACCTGTCAAGCTGTAGTCGTATATGTGGAGCTATAGGTGGGCTGAAAACAAGGAATAGCTAGCACCACGTTAGTTAAAATAAAGCAAGCTGAATAATCGTTCAACGGTGGTACCGTGCTGGTCCTAGCCTAGACCAAGCTAGAGACGCAAGCCTGTTCACAAGGGAAGTCACAACGCACCACCGAAAATAATAGATACTCACAATGAACAGATCAGCCCCTTTCTTTCTTTTTTTCTTTTATTTTCTTCTTCTTCTTTTTTTCTCTTTTTTTCTTTTCCTTTTCTTTTGGGCACTAAAATATTCTGATTGATGGTGTAACAACAAAAACAAATGGCAGCATACAACACCTATCGAAACATATTTACAATTCTTATTTCAGCTAGCCAGATGCGCAAATCTCCAAGGCGATTGCGGAGTGCTCAGAAGGAATTTTCGACCAAGGTCAGATGCGTTGGAAAGAGCCCAAGTTAAGCTTTCCAGATTGTACTAAAACACCCAATTTGGAGATTGGACACGGAAACTGCAGCAGTTTTTGTGTCGTACTGGATAGGAACTCCGAAACAAAACGTGACAAGAACTCGAAACTCTAAAAGACTAAACTAAGACCAGCAACTCGACGCAACCGATGCAACCGAAAACTCAACAAGCCCTAACTAAGCAGTACTAGCAAAGTCTCAAAGAGTTTATAGTATTGTAGGTAAACCAATCTACTATTTCTTTTTGTCTTTTCTGGACTATAGGAAATTAAAATCAACAAAGAATTGGATAACTCTCACCGATAAACCTTGCTCTGATTACCAACTGATGGGAGCCCGCTAGGGTTTGTGCCCGATCTTTCGATGAGAGGGGGATAACTTCGATTTAGACTGGAGAGACGATCACGGCCCGACTACAACCATCCAAGGACGCTGCGCCTTAGCAACCGATACACCAACTCCAGCGGTCGCCGTGATCTTGTGGAGCACGATCAACCAAACCACTAGGGTAATTCCTACAAGCAATCGAAGAACAAGCAAGAACAAGTAGAACAAGCAACTGAATTGCAAATTTGGAGATGATAACCAATCTGAAATCACAGAGGTGGGGTTCCTAAGACTCGAAGACGGGCGGCTGGACCAGCACGCGCGCTTACAAGCAAGTAGCAATGGCTAAACTTGATTTAAACAAAACCCAAGTGTTCTTGGCGGCGGCTAAGGGGTATAAGACAAGGGAGGACGAGCGCAGGGGTGCTGGGGTCGTGCTCCAACCCTAGGACGCATCCATAATGGACTCTACATGATACACGGCCCATCGGGCCAAAATAAGATGGCGCAGCATCATGGGCAGAAAACATCTCGGAGCAAATAGACGATTCTGGACGACTCCGAATAGATATGGATGTGCGGTCAGATCCGTTGGAAAGTAGACTTGATAAGCTTTCCGTGAAGTACTTGAACGCCCCAATCCGAGTCAGTATGCGACCGTGGTGTCCATCATAAGTTGATGTTTTTCTGCAGTCCGAATCCAGACTTTCCAAAACGTGTTGGATTTGGTCTCTTTCCTTCCTTGGGCCATTGTGACGTGGTAGCCTGATGGAAAATGTGAAAATACTTAGAATTGATCACCAATCAACTTCTTTGGTCCTCCATGCCTTCCATGTATGTTTAACACTCTTTTTGATCCAGCTATATATTTCTGAAAATGACATTGAACACACGTCATGGTGTATGGTCATATCCGAGCATGTGATGTCCTCATCAGAACCCAAGTATATTTGGTGTGTTTCTGCGCACACAAACGGCCAGCGGGCTGCGAGGTTTCAACAACGGTATGGTTAATCGGTTGTGCTAGAAAAAAGAGGACGTGATATGGTAGTATCTTTTGGAAGTGGAAAGTTACGAACCCTGACTCAGGGACTCAGGAGGACTCCCTGCTCATCGCCCTGAATTTTGACTCGGGAGTAATGCGGGTTCTACCCGTACGACTATTTTGACCATCGATACCCTGACCACAAAATTTACTCCTAAATTGGACTGCTCCAAAAAATTTGACTCGCGACACCAACAGCTAACTAATCACCGGTAAGACGTTGGTTGTCTGCAAAGGTCAACTAGTACCCCCACATGCGAGGCGCGTGTGATCTCCGTGGAAATTCGAACGATCCAATGGATAACATGACCCCTCATCTGTCATCTACCTGCCCTTACTGCACTACTGTTACTTACATCCAAACTCCATGTACTGGTGCTACGCTACGTTGCCGTCGGAGCACAGGGCCGGGCGCCCACTGTCGGACGGTGACCTCCGCATCACTTGCCGAATCTCCCAAAGCCAAAGCGATCCGACACCGCATCACGAGCCCACGGAAAAGATTCAGGTCCGGGCTCCAGCCTACTCGCCCGCCGGCCGCCGACTGATCCGATCGCCGGCTTCCCCCTCGGTCGTGGGCAGCGCAATCAAATCGGGGAACAAGATACCAACTTTGGCATGACAAAATTTGACTTTGTCATTGTAGCGTCACCGTAGCATTTCGTTTGTATTCGTGAATAATTGTTTAAACAATGATTAATTAGGTTTAAAATATTCGTCTCGTAAAGTACAATAAAATTGTATAATTAACTTTTAATTTGATATTTTGATGTGATGTAAAATTTTTTTATAGTGGAATTTAGGACAGTCCGGTGCTCGGCAAAGTCTTTGCTCCCTGCCGGGTCACCACCTGCGAGGCTACCACCGCTGGTCAGCTCGAGGCGCGCGGGCATTGATGGCCGGGGCGTCAAGTCTCCAGAGGCGCGGCAGCCGGGCAGGCGGCAGCCGTGAGTGAATCGTGATCCGGGGAGAAAAGATTTGCCCGGGTCAGACCCGGGATCCGTCGCACGGTGGACTCGGAATAAATGGCACTGCACCGAGCGCTGGATATGGATCGCCATTCATCGCGCCCTGGCTGTGGACGCCCTCGTAGTCACGACATGGACGCTGGAAAATTTGGGTGTCAACCAAGAGCATTCATCGCCTCCCATCTTAGTCATACGCGATTTGGAGAGAAGAAAAATCCCGACTTGTGCAAGGTTACGTACTCCGTATATGTAAAACCTCCGGTTCAAATCATGCCACCGTTTTCGGGAGATGATTCAATGGCTACATGTAGCGCCAGACCGAGACCCACCTAATTTCCCAAAAGAAGTTCCGGGAAAAGAACGTTGCTGGGAGCACACTCATGACTCGGCGCGAAGCGGCAGGCACTCATGGTGCAATCATGTTTCCATACGTGCTTTGCCCAGCATTGCAACTTTGCAAGCAGATGGAATGGAGCACTACCGCTAGTACTCAGTAACATACGAGAGGACCACCTGTCTTGTACTGTACAACGTTTGTATCCATGACAGGTCCACCGTTTTGCGTTCGAGACAGCCAACAGTCGCGGTCGTGCTCCACTAGCATTTCTCATACTACTGGATGATGCACATGGCAAATTAGGACCCATTGTGTTTTCTCTGTGCTGCTTGTTTTGGAGAAACATCATAGAGACATAGAGTACGTGTGGGGTTTTTTTTTTCTAGTGCTTTAGCTCGATGAGTAGATCTTGTTCTTGGTACTGACAATTAATTAGCTAGACGAGAGATACATGGACTTTCCACATTTCCACAGCTACTGGTCGTATGCCAAAGAGATCGGTGAAAAATCTCAAGGTGTACCACTCGATGGGCGTCATAATTTCACAAATCTGCGGTGCGCAAGCTCCAAGACCAAACCAGTCCGCCAACAGCGCTTGCCATTTGCCACCTCGGTACCAGCAAACCGTGCTTTCAACAACAGTCAGAAAGTGAGACCAGCCATTTCCTGCATGATCTCACTCACTTTTTTTTATCATATCATCAGAACCGCTCGGAACTTCATGATTTCAAGACCTATATTAACATCAAAATAGCAAAGTAAAAACATGATCGGTGCTACTAAGGTTAACAGACTCTATTGCAGCATTTTTCTTCTTTCCGCATCCCGGCCGTCCGCAGTCCAATCTGACGGCCAGATGACGCGCTACCCCCTCGGATTCTCTCTAAACCGGTAATCCCGTCGGCAATCCGAACAAAAAAAATCCGCATGAAGTGAAAACAAAGAAAAGGAGAAGGGGGGGAAATACAAAGTGAGCGTATTTACAGACAGGTCCTTCATTCACCTCGCAGGAGGTGAGCGACCGGTATGACGACGGGGGCCTCACGAGCTCGCCGGCGCCTGTGGCTGAGCTTGGGCGGCCAGCGGGCGGTTGAGGGGGGACGAGAACAGCGCGGCGAACGATGAGGGCCTCTGCTCCGGCGGGGCCGCAGCAATGCCGCCGCCTGCTGGGGAGAGGGACGAGGCCGAGGCCGGCGCCGGCGCCGGCGCGGCGGGGGCGGAGTTGGAGGCGACGCGCTCGCAGGAGGGGCACATGGAGAGGGTGGTAGCCGGGAGGTGCATGTAGAAGGGGTGCACCGTCTTGAGCGCCCGCAGCTCCGCCAGCTCCTTCTGCAGCCGCCGGTTCTCCTCGGTGAGCGTCTCGCAGCAGCGCTTCAGGTACTCGCAGTCCACCTCCGTCTGCTTCAGCTTCGTCCTGTACGAGCACGAGTTTTTTTTTTTACTCAGTCGATCGATCGTTCCCGGCCGGCTGATTAAAAGATCGTTATGCCAAGCGGATGGCAATTAAAGTAGTAGTGCGTCGAGGCGGCGTGCGCACCTGGCTCTGCGGTTCTGAAACCACACCTCCACCTGCCGCGGCCGGAGGCTGAGCTGCTTCGCCAGCGCCAGCTTCTGCTTCTGCGCGCCATGGAACGCAACGCACCACAAAGATGAGGTCTGGCATGTTTGGAGTGATCGGAATTCGCGTATGCGACGGCGGGCAGGGGGGTGTGCTTACCGGGTTGAGCGTGGCGTGCTCCTTGAAGCTCTCCTCGAGGAACGCCGACTGCTCCTTGGAGAGGCGCAGCTTCTTGCGCGCCGAGCCGCCGTCGTCCTCGTCGCTGGCGCGGGAGCCCGCGCGGTCTCCGCCGCCGCCGGGGCCGGCGTGGCCCTGCGCGGAGAAGTCGGTGGGGAAGGAGCCCGCGCTGTTGTTGGGGGACGACGACGCGGCCGCCGCGCCGGCGCCCGCGTCGTCCTGCTCCTCGTCGTCCTCCGCCGCCGCGCCGGCGGCGGACAGCGACGGCGCCCGGTTCACGTCGAACCCGCGCGTCGACGCCTCCAAATGCCCTGCCGAACGCCAGCCGCCATTTCAGCGATCTCCGCGCACGCCAAAACGGAAGAAAACGAAATCCAACACAACGCGACGGTGCATGCATCGAGTACTCACTAGTAGTCTCGGACGGCGGCGGCCACGGGAGGCCGAGGCTGGGCACCAGGCCGGGCAGGAGCGTGAGCCGCACAGCCGGCTCCGGCGACGAGCGGCCGCACCTCCCCGCCCCGAACTCCAGCTCCTTCCTGACCTCCCTCTCCGTCCTCCCCGTCTCCGCCTCCCCGACCCCCATCCCGAGGCCGAGCACCAGGTCCCTCCCGGCGTCCGCCATGGTCTCCCCTAAGCTGAGCCCCAGCTCCATCCTGCCAAGAACCGGTAATGGAGCCGTCGGGACGCGCCAGGGACGGGAGGCTTTATAGCAGCCGGCCGGAGGAGTAGACCCGCGGCCCACCCCCTCCTCCCCTCCGCCCTCCTTCCCGGTGCGTATGCGCCTGTGAGTGATAATGGCGGGGTTTGACCAGTTGACGCGCACCGCACGTGACCCGGAAAAGGAGAGGTCTTGGTGGGGGATGCATGTGGAAATCCGCTGCCCCGCGGGGGGCGTCCTGGCAAAATGGCGAGGAACTGGATGGCATTGGCAGGGCAGGCGATAATAATGAGCTTAATGATTAGTGTATCGCTGGGGGCTACGTATCTTTCCCCTTTTATAAATGGCACCCGCAATCTTTACAAGAAAGCTGCCGATGCAGCTGCTGCTCCTGTTGATGCTGGGTGCACTGCTTCTTCCTTCTCTCTCTCTTTTTTGCATTTGTTGTTGGTCCATGGTGTGTGTAGTTTATCCCTATGGCGGCCCAGGGTCGTGCTCGTGCGCGTTGGAATTGCGCATTTGTTTGTACTGGATGTAGCGTTTCATATTTTGGGTGCGGAGACAAGCGTAAAATTCCAGCGTGTTGTTGCAAAAGGACAATCTTTTGCCTATTTAGTATTCCCTCCATTATGAAAAAACCGACGTTTAGGACAGCGACACGGTCTCCAAAACATAATTTTGACCTCTTGTTATTATAAAAATATTTATCAAAGAGTGATATATGTATACTTTTATAAAAATATTTTTTAAGACAAATCTATCCATATAGTTTTCACATTTGCAAACTCAACAACTTAAAAGTTATTGATGATTTATATTCCCAATGTTTGACCCAAACCTTGTCCTAAACGTCAGTTTTTTCAGAATGGATGGAGTACTCGTCGGTAGCCAATGACTGTTTGGAGTGGAGACAAGTGTACAACCTCGGCGTGTTGTTGCGAAAAGAGATAAACTTTGCCTCGCTGGTAGTAGCAGCAGTAGTAGTAGGTAGCCAACGACCGTGTTCATCTATTTTCTTTAAGAAAAATGAATAAAAGTAGCGTGGATTTGTTTATATTAGAGTGCTCGAGCCTGATCATGTATGGCGGGCCTGCCTTGCCTACCTGCGTGATATGAAGCAATCCTGTTGATGTGTACAATGGGGACAAGCCGATGGCCCCGTTCGCTCGCCGCAATCATGCCGCATGATGGCCGCCCGGGCAGGGCCGCTCGCGCGCGTCCCCCGTGTGTGGCCGAGAGGCCGCCGGGGCGAGGGAGCATGCTTGCTGCCTGAGCCTGACTGCCCTGTCGCTTGATCGCTTGCTCTCCTGCCTGCCATGGTGGCGGCGAGGATGGCCTGCGGTTGGGTGATGTGGGATGAGTCTGATGGATGGTTGGTTGAAGTGCTACAGAAGCGCGGGCATCAGGATGCAATCATCCCTGTTTGTACGCGGAGCGCCCCCGGTCCCGTGGGCGTTCCTTTCTCCGCGGAACGAAGTAGGCTCGTTTAATCCAAAAGCAACTCTCAAATTTACTATATAAAAAAAAATTGTCCGTCACATCAAAATGTCATAACATGTGCATGGAGTACTAAATGTAGATAAAATCAAAAACTAATTGCACAGTTTTGTTGTGCTCCGCGAGACGAATATTTTGAGCCTAATTAATCAATTTTTGGACAATTTTTCACAAATACAAACGAAATGCTACTGTGACGCAATAATTACGAAGTGACATCAAACTCACAAATTCAACCTCCCAATTTCAACATCTAAACAAGGCCTAAAGTGCTAACCCCCCCTTTGGTTTTCCACAAGTGTGTGTGTGAGGAAGTAGGAATTGAATTGTGCACACATCTCTCTCTATCTCAACGCGACAACAAGCACAGTTGGACGACAGCGCTCATGTGAGGAAACGTAACAAAGACAGGCACAGTACAGACTGCTTACCTTCCATCTTGCCAAACAGGGATGCTCGAACGGCTTTTGTGTATATATCTTGAAAGAAAAGAAATCGCTGGTTGCAACAATTCGTGTGGATTGCGTCTTCGATTGCGGCATGGCCCAATTATCACCAGGATAACCAAAACAAACCCGAAAATGATGTTTCTGTGAAAGTGTGTTTAGCTGTGTTATCATGAGACGATAGGAATCCAAGGTGAGGAAGGGCATGAATGCTATATATTCAAACCAATGTACGTAATTGCATCTCAGAAATCTTACATGATCATTATTGTTAAAAAAACCTTCCATGATGACCAAACGGATTGAATGTGAACCCCCGACAAAATGTATAACAGCCTGTAAATAGAGGCATGCTTAAGTTTGATCGCTTTTCCACTACTCCTGACGTCGAGAAAGGTTGACAAAACTCCTAAAACCTTATGGACACCTTCAAAACGCAACCTAGCTTTGACTGAAATCTTAACATGACAGGCTAAATGGTGGCTGTGAATGTGATGTTATGAACTCGTCGCATCGTAGGCATGTCACAGTTGCTTAAAAGTATTGAAGGAAACATTGTTTCTGTGCGCATGAGTTCGGTTACAATTTGTTGTTTTGCCATGCGTACCGTATAGTAGTACATCTTAAAAAAGGAAATATCCAAATACAACAGGTATGTTCTTATAATTTGTCCGGACTGGTTTTTTTTATTATGTGGCATGATCGATCCAATTATTAGCGGGAATATCTAAGTTGAAAAGCAAATCATAAATGATGATCTATAAGGTGCATTTTGTTACGTTTATCATGAGACATCCGACTTTTAAACATGAATTGTGCAAGCAAACTGAATTAATTGCTACGCCGAAATCCAAATATACAAGTAGAACATTTCCTTGGTGGGGCTCAGTTTTGATATCCTTCCAGTACCGGTCAAATCTTTTTGGGAAACTAGTAAAACCCGGCCTGCAGGAATCGTTTGTCCTGAGACGACTTTATTATGTGATCCTCCTTAAATTAGGACTAGAAGACTAGAGGAAGAATATTATTAGCTGATAGGAAATGACCTGACAGGTCAAGAGAAGGTTGAGTGCGACGATGTGGAACCAAACTGCATGCAATAAAAATGCCCACTTCTATTAGTATATATTTTACATCTGACAAGTGACAACTAGCTAATCTCGTTCTTTCGTTCAGCGAATGGTCTGGTTTATACACCACCACAGGTTTATACACCATTTCAGTTGGTCTGGTTTTGTGCTCTTCTGTTATTCTCTACCCTACCCTCTCTGTACAGATCATTTCTCACGGCACACATTCGGCATGTACGTGTGTGGCCGCCCTCACCGTGTGCGACGCGCAAGCGGCACGCTCGCTAAAAAATCATTTATCGTCCGCACGCATGCCTCGATACCGGCCCGGGTGACGGGGGCAGGCCAAGCCGTGCCGTCCTGCCAAATTCCTCCCCCTCTGCTCCCCATACCATGTCATGTCCCCCACGTATACGTACGTAGCAGGCAGGGCCGCCGCCGCCACCACGGCGAGCTCACGCACGCAACTGGGAACGCCCCGGCCGACGGCGTCACGTGCCGCGGCCGCGCCGCGGTAAATGCCTCCGCTGCCGCCCGCGCTGCGCTGCACCCCCGCCCAGCGAGAGCTAGGCGCGTCATGACAGCACGCGCCGTGCACGCCCGCGTGTCTGTCCCCGTACTCCTCATTATTAACCGCGCGCGCGGCGCAGCGCGGGGACGACGACGCGGCGCAGGCAGGCCTGCGCGCACTGGCACGGACCTGGGCAAGGGCCAACGTACTAATTGCATGCAGCCGTGCCGCCTGCCGGCCTCCCTCCTATTTTGCCCCCCGTCCCTGCCCACGTCGCGACGCTGGGCCTGGGCTCTGGCTGCCCGCGCGCCTCGAGCCTCACGTCACGTGGAGAGCTGGCTGGATATGGGCTTGCAGCTTGCAAGCACGCCAAGCGTGGGCGTGGGGAACCAACCGGTGGTCTCAGGCCTTGATTAGATGGAGAACAGGGTGGGGATTTGGGGTTTGAGGTCACTTCGTAATCATTACGTTACTGTAGCATTTCGTTTGTATGTGTGAAAAATTATTCAAAAATTGATTAATTAGGCTCAAAATGTTCGTCTCGCAGAGTACAACAAAACTGTGTAATTAGTTCTTGATTTCATCTACATTTAGTACTCCATGCATGTTATGATATTTTGATGTGATGAGAATATTCTTTTTACACAGTGAACTTTGAGTTTGCTTTTTGGACAAGGGCTCATTTTCATCTTTCCCTGCTGCTGCTCTGCTAGGCTAGGCTTGGGTTTGCCTGGTGCCTGCGATGGACTTTGGACGTAGTACCAAGTACCAACGTAGTACGTAGGTTTCGTTAGGCAAACCCTGACCGGTGGGGGGAAAAAAAACGTTGTCTCAGACCACGAGTGAACTGGTCAAATGGAGCCCGTTCGGAAAAACAGGGCGGCGTCCGCGTGCGTACGAGCGCCACGATTGAAGTTTCGCGTGTCCGGACTGGACGGCAGGACGGGGTAGTAAACAAAACGTGACGATGAATTGAATGCCATGCCTGGGCGAATGCATGCAGGCAGTCCGCGGGTGTTACTGTCTACTGTGTGAGCGACCATTCATATAACACGATGTCAACTGTGTTGTACCATGTGTGCATACGGTATAAGCAGTACCACGCGTACGCATGCATGCGTTCGTGGCTGCTCCCAACGCACGTATGTATGACTAGAGTTGTAGACGCGTAGACCTGCACGTCAGGATGCCCACGATAGCGCGTACGTCGTCGATGCGCTCGTGCCGTGCAGACTAGAAGCGTCAACCCGCACCACGGGTCGCACGCAAGCTAACCAGGTAGCGAAACGGACGGCAGGCAGCCTCGGTCCTGAGCGTTTAAACGAGGCGAACGTTGCAAGGGGAGCGGGAGGGCCGGCCGTGCATGGACCCGCCTGACCGCCTGCTCTATCATCGATCGGTGTCCGGCCTGACCGCCTGCTCTATCTCCTCGGCTCGGAGGACACCGTGGTGGCGTGGTGCTGCTGCGTGCTGCCACGCGATGTCGATCGGCCGCCGCGAAAGCAAAAGCCGGTGTACGTGGGGCGGGGGGTTTACAGTGTGCTCCAATCAGCAACCAAGCGCAAGTTTTTGTACTTGTTGCGGATCATGATGGACTTTTGCTGCACCTTGATTTTGGACCGGTTTGATCAGCTTATTTGCATGCTCCTTGTTTCATTGTGGCAGTTTTATGGATAAACTTCCCCACGCTTTGACCCGAGTTTACCTCGCTTTTCCTCTGATTGATGCTGAGCTCCGGTCATTAGACATCGCTGCTGTCACCATATCTCTGACTGCTTCCTACAATCCCACTTCCCACCCATCTCATTGGTGTCGCCTTTGATGCTGGCGAGCCCACGCCGTTGTAGTTTTTTTTGTTCCCACTCCGATGGCTTTCTCCACCACACGTTGTCCTCCCGTGCCTTTCTTTCTGGTCGATCATCGTGTTCATCCGGTTTTATCTCGCTGTTAGCGTCATAACCATAGTCATATCAGTTATCACTCCGACTGTGGCATGTTGCTTAAGCCATCCAAGCACATTTAGCATGTGTCTGGTACTCTGGTTTTTTGAGGGTTGGGATGTATTAAACCCAGATAAATCCGTGTTTAGATGAAGGGTCATGTGTGTTGGATCCGTCCCAAGAGAAAATATACCTTCGAGACACGGGTTGATTTGATTCCTTCAAATTAAAGGGACCAAATAAACTCATTGCGTTTTCATTTGTACGTCATCTTCTCCGTTAAGGTGAGTGTGGATAAAAAACGTAGATAAGCGTGGTTGTCGCAGACGCGGGCTCACCTCAACCCTGAACGCACGCCGTGGGTGAGCTTCGTCGAGCGCACTCGAGCCACAGCCAACCGCGGGTGAGCTCCACGGGGCAAGCGGCTCGAGCCCTGGCACGCTGGTGCGGGCGAGCTCGAGCCTAGACGGGTTGAGGAAGAAGGCAAGGCTATCGGCCAGCATAGCCTCGGGCGCAGCGGAGTAGAGGCGGAGAAGAAGATATGATCGAAGAAAAAAAAAAGAGGGAATGACATATGGGTGCCACTGATGACATGTGGGCTCCATATAAGTTTGTTTCTACTAGTACGATCCATTTTAATCCCTCGTGACCTTTCCAAAAAAAACTAAGTGGGACTCATGCCTACCAGATACCTCTCAGAGAGGTCCAATTCAATCAAAAAATATAGTTGGGTCTAATCGGTCCCTCTTAGTTTTCAAACCAAACACATGCTAGTTCTGATTGTAAAATTAAAGCTCGCCGGTTTACAGAAAAGGGAGAAGGCGTCAGTTTACAATTTTTCTCGTCACCCTCCCCTGGATGCTCTTAGGACAAGCTCAACGCAGCTACCAAGAACAAGCTCATACTGCGTGACCACCGTCCCGATATCTCTCTCCTCCATATGGCGTCCGAGCCTACATGGCTCGTGTAGGCTCTGCGGGGCAGTTGTCCACGCTGGTGCGTTGGGCTTGGCGTTAGTACCATTCCGATGAAACGAAGAGAGGAAAAGGCTCGAGCATCATTTACCTTTTCCCTTTAAAAATGCTGGCGCAGAAATACGGGTGCGAGTTGCCTGCTTTGTAGTACGTCCCGAACTCTGGGAGCCCGGGACATCCTGCAACCTGAATTCCTGATCGGCTCCAACACGATCTAGAAAGGCAGAGATTTTATGCTCGCGGGGTGCAAAGTACAAGGAGATACGCCCGTGTCCCGGTTCCAGGAACAACAGTAACAGTAGTGCGATTATTGACAAGGATGTATGTCAGTGTGTCGCCATGTGATCTCGCAAGGCAGTGTCCGAATCGGATGCTACCGGATCGGGACAAGGCAATAATAGAAGCGGTTCCGTCGCGTCGAAACGTGAACATGAGCGCACCGTATTGTTCGGCTGACTGGTGGCTGACGCGGATTCACGTAAGGCTGAATAAAATGCTCGAAGCTCGTTAGCTCGCTCGGATCGCAGCCGGCTCGGTTCAGCTCGGTGCATATTTCTAACGAGCCGAGCAAGATTTTTTACTCTTAGTATAATGAGCGAGTTCGAGCTGCCTCGCGAGCCAGATGAGCTAGAAGACTAATGAGTAAATTATTAATTAATAATAATATATGTATACTATATGCATAGTTTTAAATGATGTTATAGTTATATTCTATTATTATAGTATGACAAAATATATTTTGAAGATATTAAGATCGTATAAATACTATATTTTTTAATATTATATATATTATTGTGGTAATTTTAAATTTAACTTTAGCTCGCGAGTTTAACGAGCCAGCTCACGAGCTTAATGAGCCGAGCCGAACCAAAATTTTTGCTCGTTTCCTTAACGAGCCGAGCGAAGCTGGCTCGTTTGGCTAACGAGCTCGAACGAGCTGAGCCAAAACGAGCCGAGCTGGCTCGACATCCATCCCTAGATTTGTGCTAAAAGAAAAATAGACTGGTGACAGGCGACTGATGCTGATTTGTTATGAGAGAAAAATACTGCTGGCTGGTGCTGATAAATCAGACGAACGGACCTAAGTTTAAAAAAAGGATGTGGATGTATTTCCACTCTTTCTTTTTCACCTCTCTACTGTTGTTCAACGGCGTACGGATCCCTGATCCTTCCCCCACTAGTGACGATACGATGCTTTTGCTGCGTTGACAAACATTATCCTCGGACACGTCGTGCGTTTGGAATCGCGAATCGCAAAGACCTGCGCAACAACTAGAAAGCCGCTCGGAAGTCGGAAGCCGGCCGGCGTGCTGTGTGACCTGAGGACGCGGCGATCTTGTGAGGACGCTCTCGTGATCCGCTCGGAGTATGTAAATATAGATAAGTAGCGGAGTCCGAGGTGTGTGGATGCATGTAGTACTCCGTACGGAGTATTTGAGACGGTGGCGGTACAGGTACTGCCTCAGGCGTATCTCGCGTTGCATGCCGTCTGATTCTGATCTCAATGCGTTCGAGTAGGCGTACGTAGGACGGTAGGATTGGGCCTGGCATAGCTTTAACAGGTTAAAGTTGACATTTTATTATTAATACGTTATTTATGAATAATTGTTTAAACATTGATTAATTAGATTTAAAATGTTCGTCTCGTAAAGTACAACAAAATTATGTAATTAGTTTTAAATTTTATTCACGTTTAGTACTTCATACATATGTCAGCATTTTGATACGACGAAAATCTTTTTTTTATAATAGATTTGGGAACAAAGTTGGGAAACTAAACGAGAGGCCTTGATGGCCACTATCGTGCCGCCATAACTGTGTAGCGTACGGAGTATCACTGACCTTTGATCCGGGCTCAGAGCCGTTCGCGTTTAGTGAGGGGAAGTTATGGCGGCGGCAATGGTCAAGGTCGCCGCGCGCACGGCGAGGATCGATCTTGTGGACCGTAGCCCGTGGGGGAAGTTAAGGCTTGAGGCACGGTGGAGCTTGCATCACTGTGGCGTGATCAGCGTGACATTCGTGCGCCCGGTCGTCCATGTGGCTGTCATGTGTTCCTTGTGAAGTGGTGCGTAGGCAGTAGCCACATCCAGTCAGCAGTTTGTAGACTTTGCGATGTGAGTAGAAGTAGAGTACGGAGTACATGTAACGAAGTGGGTGTCGTTCCTTGCATGCTCATCGGTTTGTCCGAAGCAGCATCGTTCGCCGCCACGACGCGTCGTGTTGGTGGAATCCTGCTGCTCCCTGACGGACCCAGGCACGGGGCCGGGGCGCTGGCCGGGCCTCCCCCGAGGCGGCGGGGAAGGTGGGGAATCCAGAACCCAAGCAGAAGAAACAAAGCAAGCCCAGCTTCTGCTGAGCCCCCATCCGCCATGTGACCCGCGCCCATGGACGCCGGGGCCCGATTGGCCACCACGCCCGCCCTTACTACCCTCTCCATCCATCCCTGATCCCTGCGCGGTCCCGCAGGTCGGCGTCCGGCCGACAGCGCCCCAGCCGCAATCATTAGTACGGTCGCGCTCCTTGGCGCGCCGGGCCCCGCAATTATTTCCCCGTGATTGGCCCGTCGGCTCCACTCCACCGCTCGGCCGCGTGCTCCGGCCGCCTCCTTGGCCGCCGGGTCCGGGGCGCAGCACGGCCTCTCCTCCTGTGATCCTGTCCCTGGCGCGGGTTTATTTGGTTCTGGTTCGAGCTGAGCGGCAGATAGAGCCACCGACCCGATAGGGTGTTTGGGGAATCCGATGGCGTGCGAGTGGCCCCTGTTGCTGGCTGCTCACACGGTCACACCTCCGTGTCACCACCGCTGTACGTTTGCCATCGTGAAAAACGACGGAGGGGTTCCGACGACGCAAGGAGCAAGCAGATAGCGACGAGGCGGCTAGGCTTGGATTGGACCTGGCCTGGTCGATCACGGCCAACCAAAAGCGCATGGCGCCGGGCATGCCCGGCCGCCCAGGCGCCCCCGCCGATGACGGAGCGGAGGGCACGCTCCCTCCCAGTCCCAGCATGGCCATGATGGCCCTCGTCATTCGCTCTCGATCGCCGGCCGGCTCGTCTCGTCGTCTGCTGCGATACATTGAGGCGCGCGCGGCATGGGCTGCCCGGTCAGGGAGAATTATTGGGAGGCCAAAGGATTTAAAGGACCGTGCGCTGCAGTGCCGCATGCATGCACCTGCGCAGATAACATCCCACTCCCTGTATTACTGTTTAGAGATGGACAAAAGGTACAAAACGGTGTTGCGGGGCAGCCAGATGCAGCACGTACACTGGGGGACCGAGGTACAAACGCTTGTGCCTGCTGCTTGCATTTGTTTTGGTCGCATCGGATGCTTTCTGGTAGCCAAATCAAAACACGTCCGTACCGCTGTTGGCCTCTGCCCCGCTACGTACGGCCGCGTGATAATTGATTTTTCAAAAAAAAAAAGACGGCCGCGTGATAATTGCAGCGTCATGCCCGCTGAAACCGGCCACTCCCTTCGATCTGTTCCATCCATGCGAAGGGCATGGCATATGGACTCGTGGTTGCATGCATTCATGATTTGTCCGGCGAGTCGAAGTTGAAGTTACCAGCAGTAGTTAGGTCTGAGCTTGAACCAACGGCATGTACAATACTTTAGACAGCTGCTGGCTGTAGGTATGTCACACACACAACAAACACACAGTTCATACAATGTGTTGTCTATTTCGTTGTCTGTAAACCATTTAATTCATAATTAGACACATAAATCAAGATGATCATCTATAATTTTTTTTTGCGAGTAAGATGATCATATTGTGATCTTTGTACACTACTTTGTTGCTTCACTACCAGAGAACCTCACATCCGCACCGGTTGGGAACGGGCTTTAGCACCAGATTCCCAACCGGTGCGAAACTTCCGGTGCTAAAGGGGGCCTTTAGCACCGGTTCTAAACACCAACCGGTGCTAAAGGCCCTACCTACACAGCGGGGATAGGACGGTCTTTAGCACCGGTTGGTGTATACAACCTGTGCTAAAGTGCCTGGATTTATTTTTTTGGTTACTTTCTACAGCCGCCATGCATGTACGTTTATATATGTTTATATATGTATTATGATACGTATTCAAACATGTATTCAGCTGCCGTGCATGTAGTACTATATATTCATATTAGCTAGACATATAATCAAAATAGAAGATATATATATTATAATTTTGAACTATATATATATTTGAACTGTATATTACAAATTAAGATATCCGACTAGAGGAACAACTTGACGGCGCATCCTCCAGGGGGAGATGGAATTCTCCACGGGGATTAACGACCTCGTCCCAAATGCATCCAATGAGCTGTTCTGCAATTGCGTCTATTCTCTCTTGATCGAGTCTATCTTCTTCCAGCCTCATCATCTATAATTTGCAAATAATTGGAAATATTAATTCCATGGAATTGAAGACAACAAAATGTGCAATTAATAATCATTTAATATAAAATAAATGCTTTACTTACAAATAAAAATGTCTGTCTATATTTAAATAATTATTTATTATAAAACAAAGTGTTTTTCTTATTAATACAAACATAGTAATTATTAAATGAAACCCTATATTTCTAAATAATCATTTGTTTTAAAACAAAGTGCCTTACTTATTAATTCAAATTTAATAATAATATTATTTATTATAATGAATCCCATTATCAATAAAAGAAGCCGTATATTTCTAAATAATATAATTTATTACAAAATCAAGTGCTTTTTCTACAAAAATAGTAAATATATCAAATTAAAACCTGAAAATGTGTTACGTACCATAACATCATGGTGACTCATCTTTTTTGTCGACCAATTGAGCATGTTATCACAAACATAATATGCACATAGATTATTTCCCGGACCCTGTTGGCGACATTGTCGATCAAAAAATAAAGTGAAGTAAAATTCATATAATAGGTTAGCGGAGACCTACACGTACAAATTACTTGCTTACCGGAAAGTCAGTCTTCCATGTTAGTGTTTCATGGATCATACCAGAGTTATCTTGACGAAATTAAATCCACGCCCTGTGAACCAAAAAGTTGTGTTAAATCATTGTGATTGTAAGGACAGAATTGAGTTAAATGGGTAAATATATGTCAACTTGTAAACATGTCGATGGTGTTCTGGTAAGCATATGTTGGCCTCTTCAACGAATCAAAGACGTGGACGATACCCCGGTCAGGACACAATATGATTAAGATCCAGTGAAAACTGTATACATGTAGACATTATAATGAGAATAAAATTGAACGGCAATAGTATGGAGTCCATAAAATTTTGTATAGGCACTATAAGTAGATACATGTATAGGTACTCACCCGAAGTTGTACGACAATAGTATGGAGTCGCAATAATTTTGTTTTTGGAGATACTTTTATAAATTTTGATATGTCTCCTCTGGATTGATCAAAATCAATTTGTCACTTATCCTTGTCGGGTCCATGTAACCAATGTCAAATATTCCTTCCCTCCGACATCTTTGAATCTCCATTCTGCATTGTTAAGCAATAAAGGGCGCGTCAGCAAAGATTAAAGTTTTTTTTCAAGTGTCAAATGTAAATGAGAACAAAGCACTTACAATACCCAACAGGCGACCAAAGACACGTCCATGGCGTCTTTGTGGTACACATCATATATATCCTTAAACTCCAACCAGAGGGTTTCCTCGCCATTGAAAAAATCGTGGTCCTTTACGCGAACTCCAAACATGCGCTTTTTGCTTCTTGATTGTTCCAAATACCACTGATGGAAACGACGCATCTTTGTTTGTAGCGTGCTCTCCATTTCTGGACCGACCAAAGGCTGGCCAAGCTTAAATGGCCACCTGGACTATGTGCTCACAGGGATTTCTTTTTCTCCTGTGATTTCCTCTCTCGAGAGTCCTGTCTCGGCCATTTGTCGTTGCACATTAAGCTCGTACTCAGATGCCAACTGAGGCAACGACTCCTGAGGTTGGTTGCCGAGCTGAGCAACAGGTTTGGACGCCGCCGCCTTCCTCTTCCCTTGAGATTTCAGTAATGAGTGGTCATAGTCTGATACCTGTGCCCTCTTCTGTTGTCCCCTAGTCAAATTTTGGAGGAAGGATTTTGCCGTGGTGGGGTCAATCTTCGGCTCTGGTTGTTTTCTCGTGAAAATTTGCCTCTTTACGTCTTCTTTAACAGAGGCATCGAGCTCTTCTTGAGTCATATCGTAAGCTTTTTTCGGTGGTGCAGGCTTCTCTTTGACCTTCCGTGTCCTCTTCTGTGGTGGAGGGGCCAAGCTAGCCAGTTTAGAGCGCTTCTTTGGTTCAGGCTTCTGCCGCGGTGGAGACGGAGACTTCCGCCGCGGAGGAGACGGAGACAGAGACGAGTTTGCGTCATGAGCTCCCAGAGAATCGTGATCTGGTGGACCTCTTGGAGACGGGGGATCTGAAGGAGACTTGGTGCTACCAGGTATGGCGATGTCTCGCTTGCTCCATAGAATGATCCCGTGAGAACACTCCCCGAGTTTTGTTTCTCCGTCACCTCCGACGATGTCAAGTTCCAAGTCATTCCACTGGTCAACGACTTGCTCCACCTCAACGGGTACGTAACCATGTGGAATCTCCATGCAATGCCATCTTTGACTTGGTTCCACTGGTTTGGTCATAACGTATGCGACCTAATAAAATAAGTAGAAAGAAAGTTAATAAATGAATAATATTTATGATGATATTTACGAAATATACAAACTAATGTCGCATACGTACCACCATGGATATGTTCTTCTGCCTCACGACAAGCTCACACGCGGTCCGTTGAGTTATTTCATCCACGGGGTAACGAACCGGTTCAAATTGAGGTGCGGGAATGTCTTCATGACTTTGTACATGCTCTGTGGAAGCGTGGCTGCTTCGATGTTGTGGAGGGCTAAGAAGGGCCGCATTAGGATCTTGGAGAGGTACATGCTCTGTGCTGGCGGTTCCTGTGGCTTGTATCTGCAGCCATGCTAACTTCATTCGCCGCTCCGTCTCTACCTCCATGTCCTGTATCTTTGAGCCCTGGGCGGCTACCGTTTCCTCTAGGTCCCTCACCCTCTGCTCATATTCCGCCTTCTTCCTCGAACGGCTCCTATAGGAGGCGGTGTCCTCTTTGAAACCTTTCTTCCATGGTACTATGCCTACGCCGCACGTACGTCCAGGATGCTCCTTGTTTCCTAAGGCATAGATTAGCTCATCTCTGTCTCTATAAGGAACAAATTCTCCCCTCTCAGATGCCTTAAGGATATTGATGAGACGTTGAGCTAGTTCTCGCAAGTCCTCCCCAAAAACTAACGAGCCGTCGATCGGACTGAGGGTGCCTCCATGACCATAGTACCAATGCTTGGATCGTGTGGGCCAGTCATGTGTCGCTGGACGAATGCCTCTAGCAAATAGAGATTCTTCCATCTTCTCCCATTTCTCAATGCTCCCTTTATAACCTCCTGAACCCATTCTATGGGTGTACTTCCTATTACCGGCATTGTCAGCATTTCTAGCGGTCATACTTGACCCTTCTTCGGATGGTTGGATGCTTCGCTAGATCCGGTTCTTCTCCGGTAATGAGATAATTCTTGTACAATTTTTTCTTGTAATCCTGGAATAGAATTGCCATTTTTTTCATTGTCCAATCCTTAAGTTGCTCTTCATGACTCCTTGGCCATTCGAAAATTCCTTTTAAGTCCGCCCATCGCATCTCCTTCTCAGTATTAGGCAACACGTGCGGCTCAGTAGGGTCCGTGGATTTCCATTTTCTGATGCTAATGGGCACGCGTTCCCGTAGAACAACCCCGCACTGAGATATAAATTTTCTGGCCACTTGTTTGGGCTCAACTGGCTCCCCATCATCCTCCACTCGAGTGATGTGAAACTTCACATCCTTCAGCTTCTTAGTGGCAGATCGTTTGGATTTCCTAGTTCCGGTTGTCGACGCAGAGGCGGGCTACATAAATTACATATTAACGATACAATATTAAATGAGATATATTGAGATATAATACATATTAAATGAGATATATTGAGATATAAAATACATATTAAATGAGATATATTCACACCTGACTAGACGTGGGCTCATTATTACCGCGTTCATCCACATTACGTTGTTCCACATTTTCGCTCCCTTGAGCAATACCCATCACGTCTTCCATGTTTGGTTGCGGGTTATCTTCGGCATCGATACCAAATATTTGATTCAATAAGAACTGGTCATTATCCTCTTGCAAGGGTTCGCTAGGGTTGTTGTTCGCCATCTATAGGAATAAAAATAATTTGTAAGCAATAAATATAAATAAATATAGATATGGGGTTTAGGGTCAGGGTAGGGGGTTTAGGGTTTGGGTTTCGGGGTTTAGGGTTAGGGCCAGGGGGTTTAGGGTTTGGGTTTCGGGGTTTAGGGTTTCGGGTTAGGGGGCTAGGGGGTTTAGGGTTTGGGCTAGGGGGTTTAGGGTTTAGGGTTAGGGCTAGGGGGTTTAGGGTTTGGGCTAGGGGGTTTAGGGTTTGGGTTTCGGGGTTTAGGGTTAGGGCTAGGGGGTTGAGGAAACGGGTTTCAGGGTTTAGGGTCAGGGCTAGGGGGTTTAGGGTTTGGGTTTTGGGGTTTAGGGTTAGGGCTAGGGTGTTTAGGAAACGGGTTTTGGGGTTTAGGGTCAGGGATAGGGGGTTTAGGGTTTGTGTTTAGGGGTTTAGGGTTAGGGCTAGGGAGTTTAGGAAACGAGTTTTGGGGTTTAGGGTCAGGGCTAGGGGGTTTAGGGTTTGGGTTTCGGGGTTTAGGGTTAGGGCTAGGGGGTTTAGGAAATAGGTTTCGGGGTTTAGGGTTTAGGGTTTAGGGGGTTTAGGGTTTGGGTTTCGGGGTTTAGGTTTAGAGATAAGGGGGTTTAGGGTTTGGGTTTCGGGGTTTAGGGTTAGGGCTAGGGGGTTTAGGGTTTGGGTTTCGGGGTTTAGGGTTAGAGCTTGGGGGTTTAGGGTTTGGGTTTCGGGGTTTAGGGTTAGGGCTAGGGGATTTAGGGTTTGGGTTTTGGGGTTTAGGGTTAGAGCTAGGGGGTTTAGGGTTTGGGTTTCTGGGTTTTCGGGTTCGCAAACGGTGGGTGCGCGACGCGAAGGGGTTCGGGTGCGCGACGAGTTTGGGTTCCGGAACGTTTGGGAGCGCGACGCGTTTGGGTTCGCGAAGGAGCTCGGGTGCGCGACGAGTTTGGTTTCGTAAAGGTGTTCGTGTGTGCGATAGTTTTGCAGATACAAAATATGCACATATACAAAATTATATATACAAAATTACATACAAAATTATATATACAAAATTACATACAAAATTATATATACCAAATTACATACAAAATTATATATACAACATTATATATACAAAATTATATATACAACATTATATATACAAAATTATATATACAACATTATATATACAAAATTATATATAGAACATTATATATAGAACATTATATATACAACATTATATATACAAAATTATATATACCAAATTACATACAAAATTATATATACAAAATTATATATAAGCATATAAATAATAACAAATTATATATAACAAATTAAATAACAAATTATATACCAAATTATATAACAAATTATATACCAAATTATATAACAAATTAAATACCTAATTATATAAAAAATTAAATAACAAAATGTAAACAGAAATCGACCGAGGGGCTCGGGTACGGGCGATGGCGGCGGGTGCGGGCGACGGGCGGCCGCCGACGAGCGCGGGCGATGGGCGACGGGCGCGGGCGACGGCGGAGCAGTGGCCGGCTTGGGCGACGGGATGGAGAAGAGGATGTTCAATGAGATTATCAGAGTTTGTTCTGAAAAGCGAATCAAACATCTCATGGGCTTCAAGCATAATTGGAACAAGGAGGTGATTGCTCAGTTCTATGCTACATTGTTCTTCGGTTATCATGAGGAGGATGGCAGGCGAGAGAGAGCTATGCATTGGATGACAGAGGGACAACGCTTTCATGTCACCTTTTCTGACTTTGCTTCTATACTCAGAGTTGGACATGAGAGTGATGACACAGTCAGGATACATGATCGGGGTGTTATGGAACCATCAGAGATAAAATTCATGTATCCCAGAGATCAGCGTGGCAGTTGGGGGAAAGTTAGTGGTCTCTACACCTACTATGGGTCTCTCTACAGATTGCTCAGAAAGACACTCACTCCTAGAGAAGGCAACACCTCAGAAATCTCACTTTACATGAGAAATTTGATGTATTATCTGAGGATTGGTGAGGAGACTCCTCCATTTAGCGTTGCCGATTTCATTTGGCATGAGATCAAGACTATTTCTGAGAGCCCTCAGAAGATTTGTGCCTATAACCCTTTCATCATGTTTATCATTGAGAGGGTTACAAGTTTGAAAATCAAGAAGGACACTCATCACAAGCCACTTCGCCCTCCTGTTCCTCACAAGTTCCGGATGCCTTCTCCACCTCAGGATGATCCACCTCAGCAGCATGAGCCTACACGACAGCAAGGAGGAGCTCAAACTCAGCAGCAACAGCACAGTCGGCTGCAGCCGGGGCAAACCGGTCTGACCGGTTCCCCAAACCGGTCTGACCAGTTTGGGCCTGGCAGCAGCTCATTCCCTGAGCGCCGGACTTCTCCAATTTGGAAATTCATATCCATGTTCACAGGCATTTGCAAAGGCCAGAGGGACGTCCAGGTTGATGTTAGGCAGCAGAGAATTGAGAACAAAGAGACTCAAGATGCGATCAAGAGATTACACACAGCATTGAGTCCAAATGATCCTCCATCACCCATTTCACCACCTCTTGAGCTACCTGAGATACCCCTGCTTCGAGATATCATGACCGATCACATGAATGCGGGATACTTTGAGGAGTATGGTGATATATTTGGATATGGACACGTTGGGTCGAGCTCACAGCCTCCGCCACCCCCTCCACAGTCAGTTGGTGCTCCAGGGACCATGCCATACATGCCTACTTCAGAGGGTGACTTGTTTGGTTCCTCGTTTGGGTTTGCACCTCCAGGACCTACCTATGCAGCTGCTACACTCCCGTCCTCATCATATGCGTATGGTGGTGCGTCATCTTCTATGGCGGGAGTTCAGTTCTCTAGTGCACCATCTCCATCTCCCAGAGACTTTGCTTCACAGGCAGCAGCTTCTATCTTCGGACCCACTTCTGCTCCTAGTCATGGTATGTTTAGCTCATCCATATTTTCTTCCATGGCTAGCACATCCGAATCACTCCATATTATCACACATACACATTCACTTGAGTGAAGGTTTTCATTGGACTACATCTTCTTCGTCAGATGATCATAGCCCGACCTTCTAGCGACGGAGGAGATTGGATGCATGATGGGAGTGTGCCTACAAGCTTCTCCAGGCCCTTTATGGACGATTGATGACAAAGGGGGAGAAGAAATGGATTAAAGCTTATCTAGTTGAACTTGTAGTCATGTCTCTTTGGATGTAATAAATTCGTACTTTATCTATTTGTGGACTTGAGAATTTGTAATGTGTGCTACTATGTGTGTTGAACCTATTTATGTATTCTAAGTGAAAATTTGCTAGTGTGTTACATTTATTGGGTGATTCAATGTTGGTTTCACACATACTTGCTGTTGGAGTGAAACCGGTCTGACCGGTTTGGCCCGAACAGCAAGCATGTGCTTCTCTTTGTCTTATTGAGTGCTATACATGTCATATGCATCACACATTATTTTATTATGTCTCACACACTTGTTGCACATGATGGATGCTAAGATATAGGGGGAGCTCTCATTTTTATTGTTTAAATGTGCATTTGGCATTTGAGGCCGAATTTTTGAAATTCCACTCAAAGCACATATTAAGGGGGAGCTCACTATATATCTCAGTCATCTTGAGCTTAAATTTCATATCTTTTGTAAGCTTTAATCATGTTGTCATCAATCACCAAAAAGGGGGAGATTGAAAGTGCATCTAGGCACTTATATGTTTTGGTGATTTTGGATGACAACATGATTTGTATTTAACTTGTTTGCTTAAGTGTATGAGCAGGGTTTTATTCTTATGAATATTCATGTAATATGATTGTTGAAGAATATAAGCTCATTATTGGTATAAATGACATGAGAGCAAACAAGTGAGTGTGATCCCATGCAACTAAGCAATACAATGACAAGTGAAGTAAAATGACAAATGAGACACGGTCTTATGCAAATTAGTTGGTCTCATCTATAGGATACTTGTCAAAGGTTTTTGGGACAAAAATAATTGAAGAAATTGGGATTTCTTTGGGCTTGATCCATGGCAATGGTTATATTCAAAATGAGACATGATTCTATGGTTAGTATATGGTCTCAAGTGCATTGATGCTTATGGACGAGTTATCTACCAAAGAAAACATACAAAACAATATTGAAGACATTTCAAATCAATTGAAGACAAGGATATTCAATGTGGATTTCATTAATGATACAATGCAAAGCGTAGCTTAATTTGGTAAGAGAGGACGGAAGGGATCAAGCTAGATGCGAGTGACATTCCTAACAAAGTGAAGGGCAAGTTGGTCTTGTAGCCGAGGGACTTTGTTTGTGGAAAAGTCTAACATTATAGTTTGGTTTCTATACGTCGATCAAGTCATATCAAGTGAAGCAATGCGAAGCATCTAATCTTTATTGATCATATTGTGGAATGGCTTATGAATTGTTTCATACAATGGAAATTCTAAGCCATTGGCTCAAGTTGGATTTGCTCAGCAAAGACATGAAATGTTGAAGCCCTCAAGTTGAAGATGATCAAGTATGGCACCTATGAAGATATAAAAGCTCAAGTGGTAGATTCTATTTATTGTTTTTATCTTGAGTTTAGGAATGTCGTACTATCAAGAGGGATGCAACATTAGTTGTGTTGACAACACCAAAAAGTGCTCAATAGATCAACCCATGAGAGATAACCTCTAGAGAGAAGTCCTTTAGGGACTTAGTGTGCTGAGGGGACCAAAACCGGTCTGACCGGTGTTGGAAAGCGGTCTGACCGCTTTTGGGACTCTAGTGTGCTGAGTCGACCCAAACCGGTCTGACCGGTTTGGGACTCTGACAGGGTAACAGTTACTTTGGTTTGAAAACCGGTCTGACCGGTTTGGGAAACCGGTCTGACCGGTTTCCAACGGCTATAACGGCTAGTTTGTGTTGTGTGGGGTATTTATACCCCATACCCCTCTCTTGTGAGGGGTGCTGGTTCATTTGCCTTTGTGGCTCGTCCCTAGCCTTCCCTAGCACCAGCAAGCTCTCCCCAAACCTCTCTTTGTGAGAGTTGATTGATTTTGATCATATCTTTTGTTTTGGGTTGAGGGATGTTTTGTGTATGAGCTAGATAGCAAGAGAGATCTAATTGCAACAGTGAGAGCATATCCATAGCCTTGAGCACTTCCGGTGAAGTCTAGCAACAATTGAAGCATTTGTTACTCTTGGAGGTGATCCTCCTAGACGGCTAGGTGTCGCCGGTGAGCTACCTCGTGTGTGGTAAGCCACGGATTGGTTGTAAAGGCTGGCCTTGCCTCCTTCGTGGAAAGGGGTCAAAAGTTAGTGGAACTGAGGAAAGTGGCTTGGAGTGGATAAGCCCGCCTTTCGTAGGCCCTCAACGGAGACTAGGATTCATCGTATCTTTGTGACAGCCTTTGTGGCAGCGGTGAACTCCGAACTTCGAGAAAACAAATCTTTGTCTCTTGTTTTACTTCACAAGCTCATTTCTAGCATTTATATTCGCTTCCGCATCATTCTACTTGGGTGCGCTCTACTTGTGTGCAGGGACTAAGTGGACCTGCTAGTTATCATCTATAGGAGCTCGTCACCAAGTTTGGTTTGTGCTAGAACTTGTAGAGGGGGTTAATTTACATAGTTGGTTTTCTCTGTGGAAAACCGGTCTGACCGCTTTGGCAAAGCGGTCTGACCGCAAAGCGGTCTGACCGGTTTTGGAAACCGGTCTGACCGGTTTCTGTACTGACTGTGTGAAAAAGTTTGTAATTTGCAGATTCACCTATTCACCCCCCCTCTAGGTGACATCAAGGTCCTTTCAATTGGTATCAGAGCTTGGCCTCACATCCAAGCTTAACCGCCGTGAGGAAAGATGTCGACCACTTGTGAGGTAACCTATGAGCCACTAGCTAGTGACGGCTCAAATTATTCCACTTGGTCCGCTCATGTACTTAATGATCTTAGGGCTATGAGTCCTATTCTTGAGCGGGTTGTAGTTGAAGGCATTGATCATCCTAGAGTTGATTGGAGTGTGTCCAATCCAACCGAAGATGAGATGAATTGCTTTCAACTCAACGCTCGTGTCGCTAACTTCTTATTTGATGTTGTGAGCAATGAAGTTAGAGAAATGATTCTAGAAGATGAAGCAACTCTATTCAATGCTCATCTTATTTGGGCTCGAATTGAGAAGCTATATGCCAACATCAAGAGCGACAAGCGAGACCAAACAAGAGCCAAGTCACATGAGGAGAGTTCTACATCAGCAAAATCATGCACCAAGCCTCATGTGATGACCACCGTGGAGCCACAAGATCAAGACAGCTCAGCTGCCTGCTCCCTGCCAAAACCGGTCCAACCGGTTTTCCAAACCGGTCTGACCGGTTTGGGCAAGAAGGGTGCAGCTGGCTGCAAGAAAGGAGGCCGTCGCCGTGCAAGCAAAGTTTCAAGCTCACAAGCAATATCATCCTCCAATGATGAGGTACTCATATATTACAAGTCCAAAGAAGACAAGAAGGCGGAAAACTCAAAGGATGAGACTATCCTAGCTCTTATCAAAGAGCTTGAGGAAGTCAAACTCTCAAACGCCGCTTTGGTTTGTAAGTATGATGCCATTGTTGATGATTATGCTTATGATGCTCTTCATATGGCTTCCATAGAAAAAGAAAACAAAATGCTCAAGCAAAAATTAGAATTAATGGCTAGCAAGCATGAGACGCTACAAGTGACGCATGAAGAACTCTTGTGTTCTCATGAAGAACTTGTAGAATCACATGCTTCATTAGAAATTGCTCATGAGGTTATAATCACTTCGGTAAAATCAATTGAACCTCAATCTTACACATGCACATGTTCTCCAATCCAAAATAACTTGTCATGTGCTAACCCATGTTGCTCTCAAGCAAAACGATCTTGGTATGATGAAGTGTGTGTAGAGTCTTGTGACGACCTCATTGCAAAGGAAAATGAAGAACTCAAGCAAGAGGTGGAAAGACTCACAAAGAACTTGACAACTCTCAAAGGGAAGGGCAATGCACAACCTTCTCAAGATAACCGTGAATCCATGGTGAAGAAGCTTGAGAAGGGATCAACCGTGCGAAGCTCTTGTATTTATCAAGTCAAGTCCTACACAAGCCAAGATCAAAGCAAGAGTGAAAATTTGGCTCATGCCAAGTGTTTCACAAATAAAGAAGGCAAGTCAACTCTCTCCAAAAGGCAAAGAAACATTGAAAAGAGAAGATGCTTCGGGTGTCTTGAGAAGGGGCATCAAATTGCTTCATGCCCAAGCAAAGTGAAACTACACCAAGAGAAGCCCTCTATCAAGCTCAACAAAGGCTTTCTCAAGGCCCAAGCAAAATTCAATGGAGAAGTGGCTGTCAAGAGCTCAACACATCAAAGTGTTGCTTGCCCTGCCAAAAGCGGTCTGACCGCTTTCACAAAGCGGTCTGACCGGTTTCCGGCAGCAGCAGCCAAGCAACTCAAGAAGGCAACCAACATCAAGCACAAGACATGCTATTCATGTCGGGAGAAAGGACACTTTGGTAAAGAATGTCCCAATGGTAAAATTACTAAACCCGACATTGTCCATTCTATGAATATGAAGCTTGGGGATTCTCCAAATGCCCCTTGTGCTTCCAAGGTGATTCGTTCTCCAAGGAGCGGCACAAGAGCTATTTGGGTCCCTAAGCTTATTGGGACTAACGACATCGGACCCAACACGAGTTGGGCACCAAAGCATGCTTGATGAGCTAATAGGAACCAAGAGATGCATTGGAGGCTTGACTTGAGAACAATCACTGGTGATCATGCAGCAAGTCAAGAAAAGTTGCTTCCGCTCTATACTCTATGCCCAATGTCATCTCGGTAACTTCGTGCTCAATTTAATTAAGTCTTTGTCACTAGTGCCTTTTGTAGGATCAAGTGCTTCTTGTGACACTTGATAGTGATATGGATTACTTTCTTGAAAATTAATCAACATATGCCATGAGATGCTTTTAATGGCTCTCTAGGAGAGCAATATTGTGTCAAATTTACAGAGAATCAATCCCCCGGAGTCTCGGAACTCAAATATGACCATATGGCTGTGCAACAACGGAAATTTCCGCTGCTTACCGGAAATTTCCGTCGCATTTGCCGTAAATTGTGCTTAAGACCGGAAATTTCCGACAAAGGCAAATTCTGGCAAAACCGGTCTGACCGGTTTGCCAAACCGGTCTGACCGGTTTGGCCCAGAATGTTGCAACTTGAGTTGTCAAGTGTGAAATGAAGATATATTTGAGTTATTTCTTTGGGATATCATTTTTTTTGGCATATGTACATCAACTTGCACCTACGTGGTTGTAAGTTTCTCTTGGCACTTTTCAATATGAGTAATTTATTATGCGCCTTGACCAAATATTGAATTAATCATCCCATGTCATTAACAAGACAAAAGTGCATGTGACATGCAATCCATCCATGATGCACTTATTCAGGGGGAGATTACTTCAATATTTGTGTCCTTGAGACTAACGTTTCTTTTAGTGAACTTGTAGTCTCAATGGTGAGAAAGTGATTCTCTCAATCGGAGTTGTCAACTCAATCTATGATTCAAAGTGGTAAACTTGTGTCATCTCATACTTTGGATCCCATGTTTAATTTATGTCTTGGCAACCCACCATAGTATAGTCTAAATTCCTCACTTGATCTTATTGTTTCAAAACTAGTGCATATGCAGTCTTCCTACACATTTCATCACATATGCACTAGAGAAAAGGAATTTGGTCTATATTGTGAGGTTTTATAATTAATGACCTTTTGCCATCAACATACAAGGGTCATTGATTATGAAACTAGCTGTTGTGCAATTTAATATGTTTTCTCTCTTTTGTCCAAGAATTGGCATATATCATGAAAGAGGGCAATTGAATAAAATTTGATCATATTGCACAACCCACTCAACTAGAGGCAAAGGTATGTTTTCCTTGACTAGTATTTACCTTGTGCATCTAGGCCCCTGTCATGCTAGAGTGTGCATTTGCATACAAATATATCAAGCTCCCATGCGTCCATTATATATTTGGTTAACACTTTCTTGGTGAATAAGTGTAAGCCAAATATGTTAATGTCGTTATTCGCTCAATATATGTGCATGTCTTTGGGTGACATAGGATAGACTTTGAAAAACCCAACTAGCATGATAGGTTGTGTGATTTTTTGAAAAATATTTGAGTTTTGGTCTTTTGACCTTTGTCGATCTATTTGTGACTATAGTTACCCTTGCTTGATTGATGGCTAGTCGCAAATAGTGAGATTTTCTCAAGTCTATAAATCTTTATCTGTCTCATCTCATCACATTTCTTTCGGAAGAAACGAAAGAAATTAGATTTATTGGAAATCTTATCTTTTCTCTGGACAATCTTGAGTAGTTGAAGACCATGCCTATCACATATACTCTCAGATCAAGTGAACAAGTTTTGGAGCTCAATTTCCACCCTTTCGGACTTGTCTCAGCTGACTGGGAGAAACCGGTCTGACCGGTTTCCCAAACCGGTCGGTCTGACCGGTTTGGGCCCAAGCAGCTGAGTGAACCTTTCTATGGAAATTCTTGGACTTTTGAAGGAAAAATTTCATCATAATATATTCTTAGATCAAGGAAACAAGTTTTGGAACAGTTTTGAAGCAAGTTCCGACATTGGGTCGGAAGATCCGACAGGAAGTTCCGAGCAGCTCTGTCTCGAGTTGTTTCTAGCCCGGAAGATCCGAAGCTCATCAGAAGATCCGACAAAATTCTCGGAAGATCTTGAGATCCTGACTTGACTCATCTCCCTGGGAGAAACCGGTCTGACCGGTTTGGCCCAGGAAGGTGGCCCACGTGTTTTACTGGCCGTCCGTGATTCCCTCTCTCCTCCCATACTCATTCACCACACCAGCCCTTCTCTCTCCTGTTCTTCACCGCAAGGAGGACCTCCCATGGCGATTTGAAGATTTAACCAAGGAAAAGTTGTTTGCTTGTTAGATTTGAAGTGCCCCAAGGCTGCTAGATTGGATTCCCAACTGCATTGGATTCATCTCTCATTTCTCTCACGAGTTCAAGGCTATCAAGGTATACAAATCTCCCCATCGCCCGATCTACTCACTCGTTGAATATCTTGGAAAACCCTTTGGTGGAACATCTTCTGGCATGCCTAGGAACCTATCCCTAAGAGATGAATCGATTTGCTGGGCTACATTTTGCACAACAAGGATTTGCATCTTCACTGCCAAAAGCGGTCTGACCGGTTTGGGCAGTGAAGGCTCAAGTCCCTGTTTTGCAACGTGTTTGTCTACATATGGACTATGGATATCTTGTACTACAATATCCTTTCAATATCCTGATCAGACCCTGTCCAGATTGATCCCCAACTCATTTTGGCTCAGCTCAGGCAAAAGCGGTCTGACCGGTTTGGGAAACCGGTCTGACCGGTTTGGCTCTGAGCTGACCCAAAACTTGTTGAATGCACTCTATCTATTCAAATCTTTTGATCAATCATCTCCTGGGTATTGATACTTTGTGTGTCATCTTGTGAACCCAGAAAGGACAGTAGAAGATGCCTAAAGGATCACATGCCGAGAGAATCAAAAAGGGGAAGTTTGATACACCCGGGGGCAGTAGCTCGGGTGCGGCTAGTGGCAGATCTTTGAGGCCTAGGAGGACAAAGAGAGCAGCTGAGCAGGAGATTGAGGAGGTGGATGTAGTGGAAAATTCCACTAGTGATGAAGATGAGGTTGAGGATGAGAACTACAGGGTTGAGTACCGTCACGGTCCGCAGGGAGATGATGATAATGATGAGGAGATGGACGCAAGAGATGATGAGGATGAGGAGGCAGATGATGATGACACTGCTGATGAAAATGCCCCTCTCATTCTGGAGATTTGCCGACCCACTGGCCCAGCTAGTAGGAGAGTGACAGATTACTCTGTGGGTGGGATGACAGATACAGTGAGGAGGTTGAGAAGGACTAGTCCACTTGATGTGGATAGGACAGCCACTGACTACAGATTTTGGACTCTTTTTCAGCAGGATTTCTATGCCACAACTATTATGAAGAAGACCAAGATCACATCAGATGCACAGTACATAGATTGGGAGTACATGAGCAAACAAGACAACCCGGTGTTCGATGAGATTATCAGAGTTTGTTCTGAAAAGCGAATCAAACATCTCATGGGCTTCAAGCATAATTGGAACAAGGAGGTGATTGCTCAGTTCTATGCTACTGTGTTCTTCGGTTATCATGAGGAGGATGGCAGGCGAGAGAGAGCTATGCATTGGATGACAGAGGGACAGCGCTTTCATGTCACCTTTTCTGACTTTGCTTCTATACTCAGAGTTGGACATGAGAGTGATGACACAGTCAGGATACATGATCGGGGTGTTATGGAACCATCAGAGATAAAATTCATGTATCCTAGAGATCAGCGTGGCAGTTGGGGGAAAGTGAGCGGTCTCTACACCTACTATGGGTCTCTCTACAGATTGCTCAGAAAGACACTCACTCCTAGAGAAGGCAACACCTCAGAAATCTCACTTTACATGAGAAATTTGATGTATTATCTGAGGATTGGTGAGGAGACTCCTCCATTTAGCGTTGCCGATTTCATTTGGCATGAGATCAAGACTATTTCTGAGAGCCCTCAGAAGATTTGTGCCTATAGCCCTTTCATCATGTTTATCATTGAGAGGGTTACAAGTTTGAAAATCAAGGACACTCATCACAAGCCACTTCGCCCTCCTGTTCCTCACAAGTTCCGGATGCCTTCTCCACCTCAGGATGATCCACCTCAGTAGCATGAGCCTACACGACAGCAAGGAGGAGCTCAAACTCAGCAGCAGCAGCACAGTCGGCTGCAGCCGGGGCAAACCGGTCTGACCGGTTCCCCAAACCGGTCTGACCGGTTTGGGCCTGGCAGCAGTTCATTCCCTGAGCGCCGGACTTCTCCAATTCGGAAATTCATATCCATGTTCACAGGCATTTGCAAAGGCCAGAGGGACGTCCAGGTTGATGTTAGGCAGCAGAGAATTGAGAACAAAGAGACTCGAGATGCGATCAAGAGATTACACACAACATTGAGTCCAAATGATCCTCCATCACCCATTTCACCACCTCTTGAGCTACCTGAGATACCCCCGCTTCGAGATATCATGACCGATCACATGAATGCGGGATACTTTGAGGAGTATGGTGATATATTTGGATATGGACACGTTGGGTCGAGCTCACAGCCTCCGCCACCCCCTCCACAGTCAGTTGGTGCTCCAGGGACCATGCCATACATGCCTACTTCAGAGGGTGACTTGTTTGGTTCCTCGTTTGGGTTTGCACCTCCAGGACCTACCTATGCAGCTGCTACACTCCCGTCCTCATCATATGCGTATGGTGGTGCGTCATCTTCTATGGCGGGAGTTCAGTTCTCTAGTGCACCATCTCCATCTCCCAGAGACTTTGCTTCACAGGCAGCAGCTTCTATCTTCGGACCCACTTCTGCTCCTAGTCATGGTATGTTTAGCTCATCCATATTTTCTTCCATGGCTAGCACATCCGAATCACTCCATATTATCACACATACACATTCACTTGAGTGAAGGTTTTCATTGGACTACATCTTCTTCGTCAGATGATCATAGCCCGACCTTCTAGCGACGGAGGAGATTGGATGCATGATGGGAGTGTGCCTACAAGCTTCTCCAGGCCCTTTATGGACGATTGATGACAAAGGGGGAGAAGAAATGGATTAAAGCTTATCTAGTTGAACTTGTAGTCATGTCTCTTTGGATGTAATAAATTCGTACTTTATCTATTTGTGGACTTGAGAATTTGTAATGTGTGCTACTATGTGTGTTGAACCTATTTATGTATTCTAAGTGAAAATTTGCTAGTGTGTTACATTTATTGGGTGATGCAATGTTGGTTTCACACATACTTGCTGTTGGAGTGAAACCGGTCTGACCGGTTTGGCCCGAACAGCAAGCATGTGCTTCTCTTTGTCTTATTGAGTGCTATACATGTCATATGCATCACACATTATTTTATTATGTCTCACACACTTGTTGCACATGATGGATGCTAAGATATAGGGGGAGCTCTCATTTTTATTGTTTAAATGTGCATTTGGCATTTGAGGCCGAATTTTTGAAATTCCACTCAACGCACATATTAAGGAGGAGCTCACTATATATCTCAGTCATCTTGAGCTTAAATTTCATATCTTTTGTAAGCTTTAATCATGTTGTCATCAATCACCAAAAAGGGGGAGATTGAAAGTGCATCTAGGCACTTATATGTTTTGGTGATTTTGGATGACAACATGATTTGTATTTAACTTGTTTGCTTAAGTGTATGAGCAGGGTTTTATTCTTATGAATATTCATGTAATATGATTGTTGAAGAATATAAGCTCATTATTGGTATAAATGACATGAGAGCAAACAAGTGAGTGTGATCCCATGCAACTAAGCAATACAATGACAAGTGAAGTAAAATGACAAATGAGACACGGTCTTATGCAAATTAGTTGGTCTCATCTATAGGATACTTGTCAAAGGTTTTTGGGACAAAAATAATTGAAGAAATTGGGATTTCTTTGGGCTTGATCCATGGCAATGGTTATATTCAAAATGAGACATGATTCTATGGTTAGTATATGGTCTCAAGTGCATTGATGCTTATGGACGAGTTATCTACCAAAGAAAACATACAAAACAATATTGAAGACATTTCAAATCAATTGAAGACAAGGATATTCAATGTGGATTTCATTAATGATACAATGCAAAGCGTAGCTTAATTTGGCAAGAGAGGACGGAAGGGATCAAGCTAGATGCGAGTGACATTCCTAACAAAGTGAAGGGCAAGTTGGTCTTGTAGCCGAGGGACTTTGTTTGTGGAAAAGTCTAACATTATAGTTTGGTTTCTATACGTCGATCAAGTCATATCAAGTGAAGCAATGCGAAGCATCTAATCTTTATTGATCATATTGTGGAATGGCTTATGAATTGTTTCATACAATGGAAATTCTAAGCCATTGGCTCAAGTTGGATTTGCTCAGCAAAGACATGAAATGTTGAAGCCCTCAAGTTGAAGATGATCAAGTATGGCACCTATGAAGATATAAAAGCTCAAGTGGTAGATTCTATTTATTGTTTTTATCTTGAGTTTAGGAATGCCGTACTATCAAGAGGGATGCAACATTAGTTGTGTTGACAACACCAAAAAGTGCTCAATAGATCAACCCATGAGAGATAACCTCTAGAGAGAAGTCCTTTAGGGACTTAGTGTGCTGAGGGGACCAAAACCGGTCTGACCGGTGTTGGAAAGCGGTCTGACCGCTTTTGGGACTCTAGTGTGCTGAGTCGACCCAAACCGGTCTGACCGGTTTGGGACTCTGACAGGGTAACGGTTACTTTGGTTTGAAAACCGGTCTGACCGGTTTGGGAAACCGGTCTGACCGGTTTCCAACGGCTATAACGGCTAGTTTGTGTTGTGTGGGGTATTTATACCCCATACCCCTCTCTTGTGAGGGGTGCTGGTTCATTTGCCTTTGTGGCTCGTCCCTAGCCTTCCCTAGCACCAGCAAGCTCTCCCCAAACCTCTCTTTGTGAGAGTTGATTGATTTTGATCATATCTTTTGTTTTGGGTTGAGGGATGTTTTGTGTATGAGCTAGATAGCAAGAGAGATCTAATTGCAACAGTGAGAGCATATCCATAGCCTTGAGCACTTCCGGTGAAGTCTAGCAACAATTGAAGCATTTGTTACTCTTGGAGGTGATCCTCCTAGACGGCTAGGTGTCGCCGGTGAGCTACCTCGTGTGTGGTAAGCCACGGATTGGTTGTAAAGGCTGGCCTTGCCTCCTTCGTGGAATGGGGTCAAAAGTTAGTGGAACTGAGGAAAGTGGCTTGGAGTGGATAAGCCCGCCTTTCGTAGGCCCTCAACGGAGACTAGGATTCATCGTATCTTTGTGACAGCCTTTGTGGCAGCGGTGAACTCCGAACTTCGAGAAAACAAATCTTTGTCTCTTGTTTTACTTCACAAGCTCATTTCTAGCATTTATATTCGCTTCCGCATCATTCTACTTGGGTGCGCTCTACTTGTGTGCAGGGACTAAGTGGACCTGCTAGTTATCATCTACAGGAGCTCGTCACCAAGTTTGGTTTGTGCTAGAACTTGTAGAGGGGGTTAATTTACATAGTTGGTTTTCACTGTGGAAAACCGGTCTAACCGCTTTGGCAAAGCGGTCTGACCGCTTTCAAGAAAGCGGTCTGAACGGTTTTGGAAACCGATCTGACCGGTTTCTGTACTGACTGTGTGAAAAAGTTTGTAATTTGCAGATTCACCTATTCACCCCCCCTCTAGGTGACATCAAGGTCCTTTCAATTGGTATCAGAGCTTGGCCTCACATCCAAGCTTAACCGCCGTGAGGAAAGATGTCGACCACTTGTGAGGTAACCTATGAGCCACTAGCTAGTGACGGCTCAAATTATTCCACTTGGTCCGCTCATGTACTTAATGATCTTAGGGCTATGAGTCCTATTCTTGAGCGGGTTGTAGTTGAAGGCATTGATCGTCCTAGAGTTGATTGGAGTGTGTCCAATCCAACCGAAGATGAGATGAATTGCTTTCAACTCAACGCTCGTGTCGCTAACTTCTTATTTGATGTTGTGAGCAATGAAGTTAGAGAAATTATTCTAGAAGATGAAGCAACTCTATTCGATTCTCATCTTATTTGGGCTCGAATTGAGAAGCTATATGCCAACATCAAGAGCGACAAGCGAGACCAAACAAGAGCCAAGTCACATGAGGAGAGTTCTACATCAGCAAAATCATGCACCAAGCCTCATGTGATGACCACCGTGGAGCCACAAGATCAAGACAGCTCAGCTGCCTGCTCCCTGCCAAAACCGGTCCAACCGGTTTTCCAAACCGGTCTGACCGGTTTGGGCAAGAAGGGTGCAGCTGGCTGCAAGAAAGGAGGCCGTCGCCGTGCAAGCAAAGTTTCAAGCTCACAAGCAATATCATCCTCCAATGATGAGGTACTCATATATTACAAGTCCAAAGAAGACAAGAAGGCGGAAAACTCAAAGGATGAGACTATCCTAGCTCTTATCAAAGAGCTTGAGGAAGTCAAACTCTCAAACGCCGCTTTGGTTTGTAAGTATGATGCCATTGTTGATGATTATGCTTATGATGCTCTTCATATGGCTTCCATAGAAAAAGAAAACAAAATGCTCAAGCAAAAATTAGAATTAATGGCTAGCAAGCATGAGACGCTACAAGTGACGCATGAAGAACTCTTGTGTTCTCATGAAGAACTTGTAGAATCACATGCTTCATTAGAAATTGCTCATGAGGTTATAATCACTTCGGTAAAATCAATTGAACCTCAATCTTACACATGCACATGTTCTCCAATCCAAAATAACTTGTCATGTGCTAACCCATGTTGCTCTCAAGCAAAACGATCTTGGTATGATGAAGTGTGTGTAGAGTCTTGTGACGACCTCATTGCAAAGGAAAATGAAGAACTCAAGCAAGAGGTGGAAAGACTCACAAAGAACTTGACAACTCTCAAAGGGAAGGGCAATGCACAACCTTCTCAAGATAACCGTGAATCCATGGTGAAGAAGCTTGAGAAGGGATCAACCGTGCGAAGCTCTTGTATTTATCAAGTCAAGTCCTACACAAGCCAAGATCAAAGCAAGAGTGAAAATTTGGCTCATGCCAAGTGTTTCACAAATAAAGAAGGCAAGTCAACTCTCTCCAAAAGGCAAAGAAACATTGAAAAGAGAAGATGCTTCGGGTGTCTTGAGAAGGGGCATCAAATTGCTTCATGCCCAAGCAAAGTGAAACTACACCAAGAGAAGCCCTCTATCAAGCTCAACAAAGGCTTTCTCAAGGCCCAAGCAAAATTCAATGGAGAAGTGGCTGTCAAGAGCTCAACACATCAAAGTGTTGCTTGCCCTGCCAAAAGCGGTCTGACCGCTTTCACAAAGCGGTCTGACCGGTTTCCGGCAGCAGCAGCCAAGCAACTCAAGAAGGCAACCAACATCAAGCACAAGACATGCTATTCATGTCGGGAGAAAGGACACTTTGGTAAAGAATGTCCCAATGGTAAAATTACTAAACCCGACATTGTCCATTCTATGAATATGAAGCTTGGGGATTCTCCAAATGCCCCTTGTGCTTCCAAGGTGATTCGTTCTCCAAGGAGCGGCACAAGAGCTATTTGGGTCCCTAAGCTTATTGGGACTAACGACATCGGACCCAACACGAGTTGGGCACCAAAGCATGCTTGATGAGCTAATAGGAACCAAGAGATGCATTGGAGGCTTGACTTGAGAACAATCACTGGTGATCATGCAGCAAGTCAAGAAAAGTTGCTTCCGCTCTATACTCTATGCCCAATGTCATCTCGGTAACTTCGTGCTCAATTTAATTAAGTCTTTGTCACTAGTACCTTTTGTAGGATCAAGTGCTTCTTGTGACACTTGATAGTGATATGGATTACTTTCTTGAAAATTAATCAACATATGCCATGAGATGCTTTTAATGGCTCTCTAGGAGAGCAATATTGTGTCAAATTTACAGAGAATCAATCCCCCGGAGTTACTAGAAAATATTAGAAATTAATATAAAATCCTAGAAAATCGTAGGAATTACCATTTGCTTTCATTTTCTAGTAATTATTAAATGAAGCTCTTTATTTCTAAATAATAATTTTGTAGAAAACAAAGCCCTTTAAAATTATTAGAAAATTCTAGAAAACAGTGGGAGTTACTAGAAAATATTAGAAAATAATAGGAAATTCCAGAAAATCTTAGGAATTAACATTTGGTTTCATTGATCGAACGTTGCTACATTTCACGAAAGATGGGCTTCGGGTGGTCATATCTTTTGATGGATCATATGTCAAAATGTTAAAAACTAAAACCACATAAATGCATAACAAATACACGATGTCATTTATGTAAATATGAATTTCTGGAACATAGTGCAATTAAATTACACGTCATCATCGTTTACTCGGACACTAATAAACTTCCTCCTTACGAATGTTCCTTGATTGTGATCACGCCGTAGATAGGGTGTCTCCTCCGCCGCTAACAGGATGCTTGGGTCAGCAGCCATCGAGAATGGAGGCAGCCCATCGAGCATATCATAATCTTCATCCGTCTTGTCCTCAACTCCTACGATTTTTCTTTTTCCAGGAAGAACAATATGATGCTTTGGCTCGTCTTGTGGTGGGTCCAATTGCTTACCCACCCCTTTCTTATCCGCCCCTTTCTTTGGTCTGCTAGCCATGTCCTTTACATAAAAAACTTGCGTGACATCTTTGGGTAGGACGAACAGTTCGTCTAGAAACCCAATCTTGTTTAGGTCCACTAACGTCATTCCATACTCATCAACTGTAACACCTCCTGCAGTCAGCTTCACCCATTGGCACTTAAACAGTGGGATCTTCAAAGGTCCGTACTCTAGTTCCCATATCTCCTCTATGACACCATAGTATGAGTTAGTATTGCCATTAGTGTCTGTCGCGTCGATTCGGACTCCACTGTTTTGGTTGGTGCTCCTCTTGTCCTAGGCTCTTGTGTAAAATGTATACCCATTGATGTCGTATCCTTGGAATTTTAAGATCGTGGTCGATGGACCCCTAGCTACAAAAGCTAGCTGCGCATCAATGCCCTCGACACCCATCAGACACTCTCGCAACCAAGCGGCGAAAGTAGTATTGTGCATCCGCTGAATAAAGGCTGCAGACTTTGTTGGATTTTCGTCCCAAAGAATCTTCATGTGCTCCTCGATGTATAGAGCAACTAAGGTTGATTGTTGCAAAACTGTGAGGTGCGCTTTACGAAATGTCTCCATGTCCTTGATTACCATCGATCTTTTCCCTAGTGTGCCCTTTCCACCAAGTCTCCCCTCATGATGTGATTCGGGCACACCAATCGGCATAAGATCGTTGACAAAGTCAACACAGAATTCAATGACCTCCTCTGTTTCGTATCCCTTAGGAATGCATCCTTCTGGACGAGAACGATTACGAACATACTTCTTTAGCACAGCGAAGAACCTCTCAAACGGGAACATGTTGTGTAGAAATACTGGGCCCAGTATACGAATCTCTTTGACTAGGTGAACCAATAGATGTGTCATAATATTGAAGAAGGATAGTGGAAATATCATCTCAAAGCGAACAAGATATTGCATCACGTCGTTCTGTAGCTAAACTAAATGGTCTGGATTGATCACCTTCTGAGAAATTGCATTGAGGAATGCACATAGCTTCACAATGGCTTTCCGCACATTAACGGGTAGCACACCCCTGAGTATGACAGGAAGCAGCTGTGTCATCAACACATGACAGTCGTGAGACTTGAGGTTTGTGAACTTGTTACCTTTCATATTTATTATTCCCTTAATATTGGAGGAGTAGCCTGACGGAACCTTGATACTGTTCAAGCATTCAAACATGCTTGCCTTCTCTTCTTTGCTGAGAGTGAAGCTGGCAGGACGCAAGTACTAGCGTCCGTTGTCTCTCTTTTCTGGATGTAGATCATTCCGTTGTTTCAATCGTTTCAGCTCTTGTCGTGCTTCTAGTGTATCTTTTGGCTTCCCATAAGTACCCAGGAAGCTTATCAAGTTCACGCAAAGATTCTTCGTCAGATGCATCACATCAATCGCGTTACGGACCTCTAAATATTGCCAATAAGGTAGCTCCCAAAAGATAGACTTTTTCTTCCACATCGCGGCACGACCATCCTCGCCAGTCGAAACAGGCTGGCTTCCGTCTCCCTTTCCAAACACCACTTGTAGGTCCTTTAACATATCAAATACATCTTGTCCACTCCGGTGTCTTGGCTTCGTACGGTGGTCCGCATTCCCGCCAAAATGCGGACATTTTTTTCGTAGCTCATGCTTCGTAGGAAGAAATCGACGATGACCCATGTAAACAACATTCCTACAATGTTTCAAATACATGCTTTCGGTTTCCTCTAAACAGTGAGTGCATGCTTTATATCCTTTGTTTGATTGTCCTGATAGGTTACTTAGTGCAGGCCAGTCATTGATGTTTATGAAAAGCAGTGCTCGAATGTCAAACTGCTCCTGTTTGTCCTCATCCCACATGCTAACACCTTCTTCCTTCCATAGCTGCAAAAGTTCATCAACCAATGGTCTTAGGTAGACATCAATGTCGTTGCCAGTTTGCTTTGGCCCTTGATTAAGCACTGACATCGTAATGAACTTTCGCTTCATGCAGAGCCAAGGGGGTAGGTTGTAGATACATAAAGTCACAGGCCAAGTGCTATGACTATTGCTCATTTCACCAAAAGGGTTCATGCCATCAGTACTTAAACCAAGCCTCACATTCCTCGCATCAGCATCAAACTCTGGGAATGCTATGTCGATGTTCCTCCACTGGGATCCATCAGCGGGGTGTCTCAACATGTCATCATGCTTATGTTTTTCTTTGTGCCATCGCATTAGTTTGGCATGCTCTTTGTTCCTGAACAAACGCTTCAGACGGGGTATCAGAGGAAAATACCACATCACCTTCGCAGCAATTTTTTTCTTACAACGCTCCCCCACAACCTCACCAGGGTCATCCCGCCTTATCTTGTATCGTGCGCAACTGCAAACTGGACAACAATCCAAGTGTTCGTATTGTCCGCGATAGAGGATACAGTCATTTGGACACCCATGTATCTTCTGGACCTCCAAACCGAGAGGGCAAACAACCCGTTTCACTTCATACGTTGCCGATGGCAATTCGTTACCCTTGGACAGAATCTTCTTTACGAGTTTCAGTAGCTCATCGAAACCCTTATCAGTAACGCCATTTGCCGCCTTCCACTGCATAAATTCAAGTGTACTACCTAACTTCGTAAGCCCCTCTTTGCAATCTGGGTACAAGTCAGTTTTGTGGTCCCGCAACATGCGTTGCATCTTTTTCAGTTCCTTATCATTGCCCAAGTCTTTCTCAGCATCACGCAACATTTGCCCAAGTCCATCATTAGGGTCATCTTCCTGAGCATCATCTTCCTGAGCAGCATCTTCATGATCGGCATCACCCACTGCAGCATCTGCAAAGGCCCCGTAGTATTCAGCCAATACCGGAATGTCGTTATCCACCTCGTCTTCTTCATCTTCATCCATTACAATTCCTCTATCACCATGCTTCGTCCAAATAGAATAATTGCTCATGAAACCGTGCCTCATCAAATGCACCTGAAGAGCTCCTCTTTGTTCGTACGATTGTATATTTCGACAATTAGTGCATGGGCAGAACATGAAACCTGACGGCGTCCTGTTGGCCTCGGCGACATCGAAAAACCCCTTCAGGCCATCACGAAACGTCGTATCGTGATTGTCCCCGTACATCCATTGTCTATTCATCTGCATTAGTAACTAATAACAATTATTTGTATAATTTAATATATAATATAATACAAAGGTAATATATAAGACAATACAAATTTAATATATAACTAAATATAAATTTAACATATAATAGATTACAAAGTTAATACATAGGACAATACAAACTAAACACATTTCTAAAACTATAATTAATTTATTTATTTTCTAAAATCAAATATACTTCCATTAAAAAATAATTAAATATTCCAGCTTTAAATAAATAACTAATAAATACAATACATAAGCTCTCACTCTCCACTATGAACACAAGCTCTCTCTCTCCACCATGAACACAAGCTCTCTCTCTCCACCATGAACACAAGCTCTCTTTCCATTTTGATTCACAAATTTCTCTATTTCTAAAGCATATAAACAATACAAGCTAATAAAAAACATAAGAGAATGAAAGAATGTACCTTGTAGTGTCCCTTGGATGAGTGAAATCTTCACAAATTTTGAAAAAAAAATTTGGCAGCACCTCCCCTGTCCCGAGCACAACATGAACACAACTCCAAGTGTGGATGCTGGCTCGGGCGAGGGGAGGGAAGGTATTATATACGAGCACATTAGCACCGGGTCTTGCGACGACCCGGTGCTACTCTCACATTTGCACCGGTTGCAGCCAGCAACCGGTGCTAAAGGGCCTTGCTGGCTGCAACTGGTGCAAATGTGAGAGAAGTAGCACCGGGTCGTCGCAAGACCCGATGCTAATGTGCTCAACCTGCCACCCCTGCGTGCCGCCCCCGCTCATAGTCGTTGGACCCGGTGCTGATGCACCCTTAGCACCGGGTCCAAAATGTGCCGCGGCCTATGAGGGGGCGGATGTGAGGTTCTATGGTAGTGCTTGTTTGAAGTATAACCAAGTTGACACAAAAATATCTTGCAAAGAGAAGAAAAGTGCAATCACTACAGTTCATGAGCACGTATAGACATGCGCCATGAGGTCTTGGTCTATGAACGCAGTCCAGTGATATTTGCTATTTCAGCTATAGAATGAGTCTTATCCTCTCATCCAACTCCAACAGTTCTCGTCGTCTCCGGCGGCCTGAACCAAAGCCGTCGAGGGCGGCGCAAGCAGGGGAGCAACGGCAGGGAGAGGCCAGCACAAGCTGAGATACTAGCAGGATTGCTTGGAGGTGGCGAGCAAATTAACGATGCTCTGATGAAGGACTGCAAAGGATAAACTAGCATCTATCGTAGCTCTGTTCGTGTTCTTGTTTTCTATAGATATTTTGTTTTCCTTGTTTCTTCATTTTTAAGATTTAGTTTGGCGCATGTGTAGGCGACCGCTTCGATCGGAGACACCATGGGCGCCGGAGGAACCTGTAGCCATCACGCGGTCACCGGGTGGTCGGGCAAGCGGCGCGAGCAGCTAGACGCGCACGGCTTATTCTAGCGTCATCTCAGATTCCTCCGCGCACACAGCAGCGGATCGACCGGCATCGTCGTCAACGCGCTTCGACCCGTCGGTTTGTCCTCGGAGCACGAGCCGTGGCTGTCGTCTCACGAGACGACGTCGGATGATTTTGCGTGCGTGGCGGTATACAGACAGCACTCGTCAGCACTCACCTATAGGTTGTACGTGTCCTAACACTGCTGGCTGTTATGCGCGTCCTCCCCATGCCACAAACAGTACGCTCCACTGGCTGCAAAAATTGAGCAACGACCAGTTACCAACTTTCACATGTTAAAGTTAACATTCTGTCATTAATACGTCACCGTAGTATTTCGTTTGTATTTGTGAATAATTGTTTAAAAATTGATTAATTAGGCTTAAAATATTTGTTCTCATAAAGTACAACGAAACTTTACAAATAGTTTTTGATTTTATCTACATTTGATCCTTCATGCATGTGTCGGTATTTTGATGGTATTTTGATGTGATGAGAATTTTCATTTTGCATGGTACAATTTGGGGGGGGGGGGGGGGGGGGCAAAGTTGGGAACTAAAACGAGCCCCAAGCAGCAGCTAGCATGCATGCCGGGGACGACCGACAGTGGCGCGTTGCCAGTAGGCCATGAATTCTCCTAGGAAATCATGATATGTACTGGACGCAATCACTTCAATCACGACACCCTGCTGCCGCGTCATCAGTTATGAGAAATAACAGCACCAGCAGCATGCAGACTGTGCTCGAGCAGTACTGTACTTACGTCGCATGCGCGCACAGGCATAGCAGCATGGAAACAGGACCTGATCGAGCCGGCGCCCGGCGGCCAGCGCAAGGAACGAAAACTTTGCGCCTGCGCTCTTCCGCTCACTATCATGCCCCTAATGATGCCGGGATGGACCGGGCGCGGCGAAAAGCCTGGCGATGTGGATCCCTGGGTCGCGGGACGCCGCCCGGGCATATGCAACGGGACGCCCAGGTCGCTCCAAGGCCGCGCCATCATGCAATCATGACGCTCACGCGCTGCGGGCTAGGTCGTCAAAATCTTATATTCTAGATCGAATAATCGATGGTGTGTGGTGGCTACGAATCGATTTCAGGCAGTTGGGCAGCGCCGTGGAGATGCGCAGATCCCAAAATGTGTGCACGCACGAGTTCCACGCTTTCCACCGTACTTCCTCCAGTGTCCAGTTGTTTTGAATAAGGTTTGAGTCAAATATTACAAATACTCCCTCTATTCTGAAAAAACTGACGTTTAGGACAGCGACACGGTCTCCAAAACACAACTTTGACCTCTTGTTATTATAAAAATATTTATCAAAGAGTGATATATGTATACCTTTATGAAAGTATTTTTCAAGACAAATCTATTCATATAGTTTTCACATTTGCAAACTCAACAACTTAAAAGTTATTGATGATTTATATTCCCAATGTTTGACCCAAACCTTGTCCTAAACGTCAGTTTTTTTAGAATGGAGGGAGTATAAATTATGAATAATATTCAAGTTGTTGAGTTTAAAAATATGAAAATCATATAAATATATTGATCTTGAAAATTATTTTCATAAATATATACATATATAACTTTTCAAAAAATATTTTTATAGAAAAAAAAGTTAAAGTTATATTTTGGTCACCGTATCGCTGTTCTAGACGACTTCTGATTTGAGACCGAAGGGAGTATATGCATAAGTACGGCGCAAAGAGGGTACGTACGTGTTCTAGCGCTGAAGGCGACCGGTCATTTCGTGCCACTTGGACGTACTGATGCAAACCAACGATATATATAATGATGGGCGTCATGACAGCAGGCTTTCGAAATAAGCTAAACAATGAGGAACAAATGATTGCAAACGTCAAACCCCAAGGATTAGGGTAATTTTGCTGCTGGACACTCTTCACTGTTGGCTTTTGCCGGTGGACACTACTCAATTTAGTCTTTGCCCATGGACACTCTTAAAGTTTGGATATTGGCTACAAAACACTATGTCTAATAAAATATTCATTTTTTGTATCAGATCAGATAGAAACAAATAACTGGACCAAAATGCCCCTGCATGACCATGGTAGCCATGTATGAAACCAGCCACACATTATATATCTAAAAAATTATACAGACATGCAAAAAAAACATAATAAAATATAGATATGACATGTCTTGAGTGCTCTCAACCATATTTCACATAACATAATTTAAACAAGTCATATATGGTCATCATGCCATAGACGTTGAGAGCCATTACAGGGCTCAATATCCATACATGTTCAAAGCCATTACAAGGCTCAATATCACTACAAGTTAACATACATGATAAGGTTCAAAAGCCATACAACTTCAGCCATATTCAAAAGCTATATAAGACAAGACATGCACTTCTGTTATGTTAAGTGCCCAGCAATAGTGCCTTCTTCGCTCTAATAAGAGGAGATCCAGGGCTGCTTGTCAGGTGGATTTCTTGATGGTTAGCAGCCAGCAAGTGTGCCCTCCTCGACCTTGTAAGTGGAGTCCCAGGGCTGTTGTTGAGGATGGTGCTGTTCAGGTCAAGTGCAGGAAGCTGGCGCGGCGGTGTTGTGCTAAAAAAATATCACAAGTTTTAATATCTCAACCAAAAACTCCAATAATTTTATAAAAAACAACAATAATTTTGTTAAAAATAGCACTTACATGGATGCTTGTGGAGCAGTAGTGACAACATGCACCTTCTTTGGCTTCTTCCTTGACTTAGCGGGTGCATGAGATTCTTCAGGGGGTGTAGTGATGACATGCACCTTCTTTGGCTTCTTCCTCGCACGCTTTGGCTTTGGAGGTGCAGGAGGAGGAGCATCCGGGTCAGGTACAGGTTCAGTACAAGTTTTCTGTAGGTGTCCGAACCCTCCACATCGCTTGCATTTTGCCCTCCTTTTGGTTGAACCACCTTCCTCTACACCTTTAAACCTCCTTGTTCGTGGCCTACCGGCTGCTCTTTTCATAATAGGAGGCATCAACTTGAACCCCATGTTTACCTTCTTCCAAAGGCTCTTGTCAGGAAGTCCTGGAATCCAAGTGGCATAAGCTGCCTTAAACATCTGAACTGAGTAGTATGGACTTACAAAATCCTCTAGGTCTAACTCTCGGCGAGAACCAATATAGCTGATGGCATGTGAGCATGGTATGCCTCCGGTCTGCCATTTTCTACAGGAGCATTCATGAGCTTTGAGATCCACAGTGTGCCTCCAAACCTTCAGTTCTTTGTCAACTCCACTCACCTCACCAATATATGGATGACTTTTGTGCAGCTTGTATTTCAAATTCCTACTTTTGTCATTCATTTCTTTGACAACACTTTTAATGATCTTTCGTGTTAATTTTTCAGCAATCCTTGCCCTTGTGAAATATCTGTCCATTATCATTTGCCTAATCCTGTCCATAAGATCAACAACAGGAAGTGGCTTCTCATCTCTAATCCAATTGTTGAATGACTCTGCAATGTTGTTTGTAACATAATCAACCTTGCTATAAGTCGAGAACATGCTCCTTGCCCACAAGTGCTTGTGGTTTTCCTCGATCCAATGCATTGACTCCGGACACGCTTCCTTCATTTTGTTGTAGTGTTCTTCAAAGAGCTCAGCTCTGTACACCCTTGAGGCAGGCCATAAATGCTTTTCAAACACTTCCCCCGAATATCTCTTCTGAAAATTCTTGACTAAATGTCTCATGCATTCTCTATGCTCAACTCCATTTTCAAACACTTTTGTTACTGCTTGGTCTATCCCTTTTCCAGCATCTGTGGACAACTAATCCTATAGGTGACCCAATGGCTTTGTGCAGCATTTTCATGAACCACTCCCAGTTCTCAAGTGTCTCACTTCCAAATACACGGTAAGCTACAGGGAACATCCAATTGTGTCCATCTATCCTTACTGCAGCTGCCAATTGACCCTTCCATCTACCTGTAAGCACCGTAGAGTCAACCCCAAGGTACGGTCTACAACCATTTAGAAATCCATCTATGCAAGGTTTCAAAGCAACAAACATCCTGGTAAATCTATGATTCCCATTGATTACCTCATACTCCACCTCCACAACACTACCAGGACACTTGCTCTTCAACTCTGCCTTGAAGGAAAATGCATGATCAAAACTATCCTCCCAACTGCCCAGTATGTCATCTAGAGCCATTCGCCTACCATCCCACACAACATAATAAGATAACTTGATACAATACTTCTCTTCCAACCACTTCTTCTAGGTAGTAGCCCCAATAGTAGGATCTTTCCTTAATTTTTCAGTCACTCTGTCCCTCACCCATGCATTGGTTGCCATGCAGTTGTGCTCTACTTTGCTAGTGCTAGGACAAGTGTGCTTGTAGGGTATCTTCTTGATCTGTACAATAGGAAAGGAAAAGAGAACATTAGTTTTGCAAGAATAATGACTTAATTGGACAAACACAGTATATATGCAGCAAATACAGAGACTTAAAATGGACAAAAACATACCATCCAAGTCTTCCCATCATGCAACCTTGAAGCATGAATTCTCCACTTGCACTTTTCTGACTTGCAATAAGCTCTGTACCTTCCAGCCTCACTATATGGCACTGCAAGTTCAACCTCATTAAGGATTGCATATTGTCTAATGCATCCCTTAAAACAATACCCATCTTCGAATGTAACCCCGACTTCTATCTTAGGATTCTCTAAATCTGTGACATGAACATGCATGTTACATCCCTTCTCATCATCCACAATCAATCCATCATCGATATCAGTTTCCTCATTAGAATTAGGAATATAATTTGGGTCTGTTCTAACTTCATCATCTATCAGTAAATCCTTATACTTCTCCTTCTCATCATCCACCCCAACATACTCAATTTCGTCCTCCTCTCCCCAAGATGGTGGCTTGTTTAGGTCTAGTTCTTTCTTACCAGTAGGAGGTGAAGGTGGCTGGGTAGAAACAGCTAGAGCAGCCTCTAGTTTGGCAGAAGCAACAATAACAGTCGATGGTTCAAGGTCATGAACAATTACTTGCAATGGTAGTCTCCTTATATCCCAGTATTGAGCAAATGCCTCAAGCAGTGCATCATCAAAAGCAATCCGCATGTATTCATTTCTAGTTTTGTCCCAGAATGAAACATGCAACTCCTGTTGATCGCCATGCTTGACCTCCGCATCTAGATCAGCCAAGAAATCAACCCAGTTCGTAGTATCCTTGTCTAAAATCATTTTGCTATTGCTAGTGACATGATACTCCTCACATGGTAACTCCACATACACAGGAACCCGAATCGCAACTCTGCAAGCCGAGCTACGATCCATCCTATGCATGCGGAAAATGCCAAGTAATCAAACACATTAAATTGGACACCCTTAAATATTCATCCCTAAATCTAAAATCGTTACAGGAATCCATCCATGAGAGGTCGAATGGAGACATACCCTGTAGAAACCCATGAGAGGTCAAACTTCTTTGGTGAATCCACGCTTCCCAGGCGCTTCGCCGAAATCTTCATGGTGGCCATCTGAAAGTGCATCTAGGCACTTAATCTATTTTGGTGATTAATAACAATAGAAATTTGGATATAATGCTTTGAATGAGTTGTGCAGGAATAAAATGAAAGAAAAGAAATGAAATGAGAAAAGAAGGTCCCCAATTCGATTTCTTATGGTGGTGGACTCGATCGAAGAATTTAATTTGATTTTCGGTTTGAATTTGAGTATAGGACCACCGTACTATCAAGGGGGACGTGTTCGACAAATTCTAGTTGTTTTAAGTGCTTTGCTTGAGATGAAAATCCTCTTGAGAGACATACAAAGTCACATTCACATGTTGTCTCCTTGGTCGGAACTTAGGCCGGAAGATCCGACCAGAAGTTCCGGCTGGCTCGGTTTCGAGTTGTTTCCCGTCGGAAGATCCGATCCTAGCTTCGGAACTTCCATCGGAAGATCCCACACTGTGTCGGATCTTCCGGGACTTAGCCAGATTTCAGCCTTTTCTGTGTGTCACATGCATGTTCCGACCCTTGGCCGGAAGTTCCGGCCAGCTCGGTTTTGGTTTGTTCCGGGGCCGGAAGATCCGAAGCCTGTCGGAAGATCCGACAAGGTGTCGGAAGATCCGACGCCTGGAACTGTTCTGAGGGCTTTCTTGCTATGTTCTGTCATTTGCCGGAAGTTCCGGCCCCCATCGGAAGATCCGATGCCTGGAATTTGTCTGGGGTTTTCTAACACTAATCTGTCATTCTTCGGAAGATCCGACTCATGGTCGGAAGATCCGATGCCCCTTCGCAGAACACATAACGGCCACTTTTTGGGGGGTTGGTATATATACCCCCTCACCCCTCTCATTCATTGCTGCTGCTTCCACTGACCTAACTCGTGACAAGCACCCACTTGAGCATTCATTTCACTCCTCTACCCCTTCCTAAGCTTGATTCTTGCAAGGATTTATCTAGGGTTTGAGTGAGAGAGAAGATTGAAGGTGTGAAGATTGTGCTAACCTTGGGCCCTCACTTGTTCATCTCTTGAAGCACTTGAAGTAACTTTGATTCGTCGATTCACGTTTGTTACTCTTGGAGCTTTGCTCCTAGACGGTTAGAGGTGTCGGTGAGCTCCCATTCCTTTGTGGTTGAGCCCCGGAAGTTTGTATTACCCCTCTCTTTGTGAGAGCCAATAGTAAGTGATTCAATATTCCTTTGTGGTTGATTGAGGGAGACTTGGGGCTAGTGTGACAGCCCGGCTCTTTGTGAGCTTCTCAACGAAGACGTAGCTCCTTTGTGGAGTGAACTTCGGAAGTAAATCCATTGTCTCCTTGTGCTCATTTGTTTTATTGTTGGATTTGCTTGATTTGATCTGATCTACTTGCTTGTTGTTATTCTATTGCATTGATCATATCTAGAAGGCTCTATACACTTATTGTCACACTTCTATTTAAGTAGAATCTCTAAAAAGTGTTCTAGAACTCAAATTACGAAGTAAAGTTTTTATCCCGTCGGAAGATCCTACACAGTATCGGATCTTCCGGGGGTCGGAAGATCCGAGACTGCGTTGGATCATCCGACGTCTGACAGTTTTCAGAGCAATTTTGCAGAAATTTTTACACGGCCTATTCACCCCCCCTCTAGGCCTAGTGTTGGTCCTTTCAATTGGTATCAGAGCCTAATCCCTTGATTAAGGCTTAACCGCTAAGGGAAAAACACTATGTCCGACAAGGGGGACAACTCCGGTGTTGGTGCTTCCGCTTCCAAGGATGATCGATCATTGTTCATTGATTCAAGCTCAAATGATGATGATCTTATCATCAGCGACGTTGATGAAAGCTTGGATGAAGAAGAAAAGAAGAAGAAGAGAAAGGAGAAGATGAAGAACAAAATCCAAGAAAAGGCCGAAAGAAAGGCTCAAAAGCTTCTCAAGAAGAAGCTAAAGGAAAAAGAAGTGTTGGATGGACTCCACTCCGTGTCCCATAAATATGAGACATCATCTTGTAACAAATCTCTTGATCCAACTAATCTTAATTTCTCATCGGTTCCAATGGGCAAAGTTCCTAAATTCAATGGGGTCGACTATGCTCGTTGGAGTGATGATATAAAAATGTATTTATATGGTCTTCACCCCTCTCTTTGGACCGTTGTGAATATAGGTGTTGACAAAGACGCCAAGCCAAGTCGTGAACAAGAGTATGATTTCTTCCGCAACTCTCAAGCCGTGATGGTTCTTAGAAGTGCTCTTAGTCCCTATGAGTACAACAAGATTAGAGGAATTGAGGTTGCAAAGGATCTTTGGGACACTCTTCAATTGTCTCATGAAGGGACGGATGTGGTCAAGGAAGGCAAGATTGATCTCCTACAAGGAGAACTAGAAGCCTTTGTCATGAAGAAGGATGAGACTCTCCAAGAGATGTATGATCGGTTGAAGCTACTTGTCACCGAGATACGAATGCTAGGTAGCAAAGATTGGGATGAGCACAAAGTGACCAAGAAGATGCTTAGGGCATATGCACCCAAGAACCCAATGCTTGCCACCATGATTAGGGAGAAGGGCAAGTTTAAGAAGATGCTACCAATGGAGTTGTTCAACAAATTACAATATCATGAAATGAACAACTTGGATGTAGCTAGATCGACGGAACCAACCGAAGTGAAGACCATTGCTCTCAAAGCCGAACCAAGCAAGAAGGTTGAGTCAATTGAAAAGACTTCCAATTCCAAGAAGAAAGAAGACTCAAGTGATGGTGATAGCACCGATGAAGAAACCGCCATGATGGTGAAGAACTTCAAGAGGTTCATGAAGAACAAGGGCAACAAGAGGTCCATGTCTCAAAGAAGATGCTACGAGTGTGGGGAGAAAGGGCATAAGATTGCCGACTGCCCCCGCAAGAAAAATGACAAAGAAGACAAGAAGTCGAAGGACAAGTACTTTGACAAGGAGAAGAGATACAAAGAGAAGAGTCAAGAGTACAAGAAGAAGTTTGGAAGTGCTCATGTTGGTCAAGGGTGGGATTCTTCGAGTGATAACTCCAATGATGAAGAAGTGGCAACTCTTGCCATTCAAGTTCCTACATCAACATCTAGACTCTTCAACAACTATCAAGATAGTGATGATGAAGCTCCCATGTGCCTCATGGCCCAAGAGACTAAGGTATTAAACATCACCCCATCTATCTCATCCACCATCTTGACATCTAGGAATGTAGAAAATGATCTATATGAAGAGGAAGCCGAACATGATAAACAAGTTTGACAAAGAAGGCTACAAACAAATTAAAAAACTAGTAGAGAAATTGGAGAAAAGGAAAGAGTCTCTTGATAGGCAAGAAGAATTGCTCATCCTTGAAAAGGAGAGAAACCTTGCTCTTGAAGAAACTCTAGTGGAGGAGAAGATCATAGTTGAAAAATTGACTTGTGACTTGTCACTTGCCAATGACTCTTGTGAGAAGATGTCTAAGGAATTGTCCTTGGCAAATGATTCTCTTGCCAACCTAAAGAATGTACAAAGTGAGCTTCAAGAAAGGCATTCAATCCTAGAGGTCAAATATAAAGATCTAGAAGTGAACTTTAACGCTCTTTGGGAAAGCACTAAGATTAACGCTAAGACAATTCTTGACTCAAATGTCTCTACTAGTGAAGGTTGCTCAAGATGCTATAAGTTTGATATAAATGCTTGTGCCACTAACCTTTCAAAACTAGAAGAAAAAGTCAAAGCTAAAGATGCAAAGATTCAAGAATTGACCAAGACAATTGGCAAAGGCAAGGCCAAAGGTAAGAGTGAATTTGAGAGCCATCCGGCAGATATCCTAGTATCAAGGATGGGCTCGGATTCACTAGAGGAGGAAAAACAAATGGTACAAGAATGTTGAGAGGTCATGAAGTACCAATGTTCACCAAGGGTGCAAACCTTGGAGACTTGATGAACATTGCTCATAGTGTGATTGTGAACACCATAGAAGACAAGCCTAAGGTTGAGGCAATAACCAACAATGTCAAGAGCTCAACCAAGATCAAGAAAGAAGAAAAGAGCATTGAGCATAAGACATCTCCCTACTACACCATTGACTACACGGTTGTGTGGGATCACAATGGGAAGATGGTGGTAAAGTATGTGGGTGCTCATGCAAAGAAGATGATGAGGAGTGTTTGGGTGCCAAAGATTTCAAAAGCTAACACTCAAGGACCCAATCTCTTTTGGATACCTAAATTCAAAGCTTAAACTTGTTTTGTAGGCATATACCTCCAGTGGATCCTCATGGTTGCTTGATAGTGGATTATACCTGAGCATTTTCGACCCGGCCCGACCCGGCCCGATAGCCCGGCCCGAGCCCGTCGGGCTAAGCCCGGCCCGTGGTTGCTTACTGGACGGGCCTGGCGCTGGTTTTTTTGGCCCGAGGAAAAAACGGGTCGGCCCGACCCGGCCCGAGTATTTGCTAAAAGCCTGATAGGCCCGAGATTTGGTGCTGATTTGAACGTGCAGCTACAGAAGCTACTGAACTTGATGATAGTGATGAGGTCATGGCTGTTGATTAGAATTCAGGTGGTTCCTTACTCCTTATACTCAATTTTAGATGTTCACATGAAAGTAAAAAAAAATTACACTGTAATGTTTTTGCAGGGTTCTTATATTGTTCGGTCCTTTTGGAGTTTTGGTGAAAGCTTGCAGCTGGGAAGAAATGTTTCTTTTGCTGATAGACAAGAAAAGATTTTTTTGGTTATGGATAAATAGAGATATAGAAGCTAGATATCATCTTTTGGTTAAGGCACTATGCAGTAGCTTGGAGAAATGTAATAGCTGGGTACTTTTAATTGTTTGAACATTAATTTGTTAGAGTCAGTACTCTGCAATTTGTATGCAGGTTCATCGGATTACATTACTATCTGCGTTACTGTGTGGTTTATATTTTAAATTAATTTTTTTAGTGGTATGCTTCTGTTTTGTCTACTGTGGTTGATATTTATTTTTTTTAAGGTTTGCATTAGTGTGTACTCGGGCTAATGGGACGGGCCTGGGATACTCTATTTTTCAATGAGGCCCGGCCCGGCCAGCTTAGTGGGCGGGCTTGGGCACAAGTTAACAAGCTCGAAGGACCCGGGCTTTTAGTCGGCCCGGCCCGAGCCCGACCTGAGCCCGAGAAATGCTCAGGTCTATAGTGGATGTTCAAATCATATGACCGGAGAGAAGGACATGTTTGCTAAATTGAAAGAATATGACTCGCCTATAGAAAAGATCACGTTTGGTGACAATAAGCATGGTGATGTGATTGGTCGAGGTGAAGTTGCTATATCACAAGACTCATCTCTTTCAAATGTTTATCTAGTCGATTCTCTAGGGTACAATTTGTTGTCCGTATCACAACTTTGTGAAAAAGGCTACAATTGTCTCTTTACTAATGAGGGTGTGAGCATCCTTAGAAGGGAGGATTCCTCTATTGCTTTTACGGGACAACTTAAGGGAAAGCTTTATTTAGTTGATTTCACAACAAATAAAGTGGAACCGAAGACTTGTTTAGTGGCAAAATCTAGCTTGGGTTGGCTTTGGCATCGCCGGCTAGCTCACGTTGGGATGAGGAACTTGGCCAAACTTCAAAAGGATGAACACATTCTAGGATTAACAAATGTTGTCTTTGAGAAAGATAGATTGTGTAGTGCTTGTCAAGCCGGAAAGCAAGTTGGAGCCCCTCATCCACCCACAAACATATTGACTAGCTCAAGACCCTTGAAATTGCTTCACATGGATTTATTTGGGCCAATTGCTTATATAAACATTGGTGGGAACAAGTATGGACTTGTCATTGTGGATGATTTTTCTCGATTCACTTGGGTTTTCTTCTTACAAGACAAGAGTGAAGCTCAAGGGGTTATCAAGAAGTTCATTAGAAGAGCTCAAAATGAGTTTGAGTTGAAAGTCAAGAGAATAAGAAGTGACAATGGGACGGAATTCAAGAATCTCAATGTTGAGGAATTCCTTGATGAAGAAGGCATCAAGCATGAGCTCTCCGCTCCATACACACCTCAACAAAATGGCATTGTTGAGAGAAAGAACCGAACCTTGATTGAAATGGCAAGGACCATGCTTGATGAATACAAGACTCCGGATATCTTTTGGGCCGAGGCGATCAATACGGCTTGCCATGCCACTAATTGCCTCTATCTTCAAAAGTACTTGGGTAAGACTCCGTACGAGATCCTCACCGGTAACAAACCAAAGGTGCACTACTTTCGAGTTTTTGGTTGCAAATGTTACATTCTTAACAAGAAAACCAAAAGCTCCAACACCCAAGGTTGATGAAGGTTTTCTACTTGGTTATGGTACTAACGAACACGCTTATCGTGTCTTCAACAAAACCACCGGTTGTGTTGAGATCACGGTAGACGTAAAATTTGATGAATCAAATGGCTCTCAAGTAGAGAAAGTTGTGAATGACCTTGTAGATGAAGAGCCACCAAGTCAAGCTATCAAGAAAATGAGTGTAGGTGAAGTGAAGCCTCAAGAGCCCCAAGTAGAAGATGAGGAACAAGACCAAGTCTCAGAAATCATATTTAACATTGATCCATCAACATCATCAACAAGAGTGGAACCACTAAGCTCTTCGCAAGATCAAGTTCAAGATCATGGTGACGATCATGATCATGGCAACGATCAAGGGGGAGTTCAAGGTGATAAAACTCAAGGTGACAAGTCTCACAATGAAGAAGATGATGATGGACCTATTCAACGTCAATCAACACTTCCACACACAAGAGTTCATCAAAGCGTTCAACGGGATCATCCCGTTGATAACATTCTAGGGAGCATCCAAAGAGGGGTAATCACTCGTTCTCGTCTAGCAAATTTTTGTGGATGTTACTCGTTTGTTTCCTCTTTGGAGCCTCTCAAGGTGGAAGAAGCCCTTGGTGATGTGGATTGGGTCATTGCAATGCAAGAAGAGTTAAACAACTTCACAAGAAACGAAGTTTGGGAATTGGTCCCAAGACCCAAGCAAAATGTCATTGGCACCAAGTGGGTTTTCCGGAACAAGCAAGATGAAAATGGGATTGTCACAAGAAATAAGGCAAGATTGGTTGCTCAAGGTTTCACTCAAATTGAAGGTCTTGACTTTGGTGAAACTTATGCTCCGGTGGCAAGGCTTGAATCAATTCGTATTCTACTAGCCTATGCCTCACATCACAACTTCAAGCTATATCAAATGGATGTGAACAGTGCATTCTTGAATGGACCTCTCTCCGAGTTGGTATATGTGGAGCAACCACCGGGCAATCCCAAGCATCCCGACTACGTCTACAAACTCCATAAGGCGCTCTATGGGCTCAAGCAAGCCCCAAGAGCATGGTATGAATGCCTTATGAAATTTCTTCTCAAAAATGGCTTTGTAATGGGCAAAGCGGATTCTACTCTCTTCACTCGAAAAATAGACAAAGATTTATTTGTGTGTCAAATTTATGTTGATGATATTATCTTTGGTTCTATTAATGAAAAGTTTTGTGAAGAGTACAGGAGGATAATTACCAAGAGATTTGAGATGTCAATGATGGGAGAATTGAAATTCTTTCTTGGTTTTCAAATCAAGCAATTGAAGCATGGAACTTTCATATGTCAAACAAAGTATACAAGTGATATGCTCAAGAAGTTTGATATGGCCAATGCTAAACCCATCAAGACTCCAATGCCCGTGAATGGTCATCTTGATCTCAATGAAGAAGGAAAATCGGTCGATCAAAAGGTATATCGCTCCATGATTAGATCTTTACTTTACCTTTGTGCATCTAGGCCTGATATAATGCTTAGCGTGTGCATGTGTGCAAGATTTCAAGCCAATCCAAAGGAATGTCATCTAATGGCTGTTAAGAGAATCTTTAGATATCTAGTGCATACTCCGAACCTTGGCTTATGGTATCCCAAAGGCTCCACTTTTGATTTACTTGGCTATTCCGATTCGGACTATGCCGGTTGCAAGGTAGATCGAAAGAGTACAACGGGGACTTGCCAATTTCTTGGTAGGTCTTTGGTGTCTTGGAGTTCTAAGAAACAAAATTCTGTTGCGCTATCCACCGCCGAGGCCGAGTTTGTTGCAGCCAGTGCTTGTTGTGCTCAACTACTTTTGATGATGCAAACCTTGAGTGACTTTGGATGTGAGTACAAAAATATCCCTCTCTTGTGCGACAATGAGAGTGCCATTAAACTAGCAAACAATCCCGTTCAACACTCAAGAACCAAACACATTGACATTAGACATCACTCCCTTAGAGATCATGAAGCCAAAGGAGATATCGTCTTAAGCCATGTAGGAACCGATAAACAACTAGCCGATATCTTCACCAAGCCTCTCGATGAGCAAATGTTTTGTACTTTGAGGAGTGAGCTAAATATCTTGGATTCTCGTAACTTGTCTTGACTTGTTGCATACCAAATTGTTTGTTGCCTAGATTAGAAGAAAAATCGTTTTATTCTTTTTTTGTGTGAGTTTTTTTTAAATCTTTGTATCTTGTGATCGGTGGATCATTCCTTGTCTCAAAAGATCATTGTTATGTGTTGATGATTGTGGCTGATCTTTTTGAGTCAAGGGTCTTACATGTCTATAGGCAATATCTCTCAAAATCTTCCATAAAATCTCATCTCGAAAATCGTTGTCAAGTCAGTTTTCTGGAATTCCAGATCTTTCGACACACCATCGGATCTTACCCAATGAAGTTCTGGACAGCTCTGCTTCGCTTCGTTCTCTCTCAGTTTTCTTTCGGAACTTCCGGCGGTCGGATCTTCCGACGGTCCGTCGGATCTTCCGGACCTGGGAAAGGCCGGAACTTCCGCTGGAACTTCTGGTTACTTTCTCCAGGGTCGGATCTTCCAACTGGGCGTCGGATCTTCCGGCCTGCTCGTGAGTATAAATATCTGAGATCAACCGTTACTTCCTCTATTCATTCCATTCTCTTCCCAACTGCTTCCTCTCAGTCATTATCCACCCGTGCGGCGATTTTGGAGTTGAACCGAAGGATTGTTGATCTTTGTGGCTCATTCGATTCTCCCCATCTTGAAGAACTCAATCCCCTTCGGATCCTCCGAACTTTTCGCGGGAAATCTCAAAGGTATCTCATTCAAACTTCCCGTCGCCCGATCTATCAATGTAGAAGGTTATAGTGGATTTCCCTTGGTGAATATCTTCATATACATGTCTAGAACACTTCCCTATGATCTCATAACTTTTGGTGGGCTAGAAGTTCGATTCCCAAATTTTTGGTCATCCCCGATTTTGTCGGATCATCCGACTATGCGTCGGAAGATCCGAACCTCGGATCATCCGACACATAGCCGGAAGATCCGACTGACCTGGGGCACTAACTTGTTAATTTGATCTCTCTCTTCATCGTCCATCTGTTGATCCTTTCTTGTTGTCTGTCTAGATGGGTCGTATGAAGCACACTAAGAAGAAGAAGTCAACTTTACAAGCCCGACCTAGCTATGGAAGAAATATTGGCTCACCATCTGACACCGAGTCCGATTCTGACAACGAGACAAGAGAGCAAGGAAGAGGCAAACGAGTAAAGAAACAACTTGCCACAAGGACTGTTAGAGGAAGGGGGCCTTCTAGTGGTGAAGGATGAGGAAAGGAAATTCAGACCACCTCCTCTCCTCCACGTCCAAGGACCAAGAGAGCTAACCGTGAGGAACATACTGGGTTAGAATACAATGATGACATTGATCTATCTACTCTTGCTCAGAATTTCATATCCACTACTATTCCATTTCGTCATCCGAGTGATAAAGCTTTGATAAATTTCAAGTTTGCAGCCAATAGCATGAAACCACTTCGGTTTAGTGCACATGAGGACCCTAGATCCATCATCTCCAAGCAATTCAAGGGTGATCCTCGTTTTTGGCTGTCTCATCAAGCGGATTGGTATGAGTCAGTGATTCTGAAGATGGCTAGGCTGTGTACACCCATGTATTGGGTAGATTGGAATTATTTGAAGGGCATGCCACCGCCACTGAAGCCAGTTGTTGATGATGTTTATGAGCGGTGTGTTGAGATGGATGTGGCCAACATCATGGCCTTTGAGTGTGCCTACAATGAAGAAGTGATTGCTCAGTTCTATGCCACCTTGTGGATTGATCAGGAGAGGGATGAGATGCATTGGACTCTTTGTGGCAAACGTCTATCCATTTCCTTACATGCTTTTGCGGGGCTGTTTGGGTTAGCTGAGGAAACCGCCTATGCTCACACTATCAATGATCACGGCAAGGTAGATCTTCATCAGGGGCGTGAGATTGATGATGTGAAGCTCGCTTTCATGTATGATGGGGCTTATGGAGCTGTTGTCTTTGGGAAGTACAAGGGTCTCTCTCCGTTTTACAAATTGCTTAATCAACTCTTTATGGGAACCTTGTATCCTAGGGCAGGTGATGCCGATAACATTTCTAAGAGGGCCAAGAACTTGCTATTTCATATGGCCCCCGGCAAGCAAAAGTTCAAAGTGTTCAACTTCATTTGGAATGAAATTATCTTGTGCTCCCATGAGTCATCCAGTGGCTGCCACTTTGATCCCCACATCTTCCATATGATTAAGCATGTGACTGGAGTAAACATTATAACTGACAAGCCTCACTTCCCATATCGCTCTCCCCAAGGCAAAATTGAGCAGCTGTTAAAGATCAAGGTCAAGCCCTACGAAGGTGTCCGTGCTCCGACTACTACTCATGGTGCTTCATCTTCTTGTGCACCTCCTCCTTCAATAGGTCCATCTTCCTCTCGCGGTGCTCCTCTCGGTCCCAAGAGCAAGAAAGGGAAGTTAGACTTTATTGTGCAAGGGCTCTTCGCTTGTTTCACCGCATGCTCCTATCAAGCCAAGAAAGCTCATGAACGTGATATTCGCTTGGATGAGGACATGTGCAAGCTTGACAAGCAATATAAAGAACTCTTGGATCACTATCAGTTGCCTCATTCCCCCATTTGCCAGCCCAGAGAGTTCTCTCCTCCTCCTAAGTTCTACAATCCTTGGGAGGCTAATACTCAAGAATATGTCTTTGGAGCCTCTCAACAACATGATGAGGATGAGATTGAAGAAGTGGAAGAGGAAGACACCGACAGCGAAGAGGAATTCTACCAAAGCGAGTCGGAAAACGAAGAAGAAGCCGGTGACGATGAGGACGATGACGGTGGTGATGATGGTGACGATGGCGAGGACGATGATGATGGTGGTGCCGGGGACGACGACGAAGCCACCGAGTAGCTCCCTTTTTGGTCCTTGATGACAAAGGGGGAGTGAATTGGATAGAGGCACATCATTATCTTTTATCCTTTATTCATGTTTTAGCTTGTGCTTGTGGACTTGTAAGAACTTTATTTGGAGTTATGTGTGGCGTGCCAAGTGAGAACCTTTATGTTTGTAAGACTTATTTATAATTCATGCTAGTGTGATGTTGAACTTGATGTCATTTTCATGTGATGCTTATGGATGGTGTAATGTTATTTCTCTCTTTAATGATTGTGAATATATGTCATACGCATCACGGATTTATTGTCACACTTGAGCACATGGATGAAAAGGTTGAATAGGAAAGTTTTGCTTAAATTTGTGCAAAAGCATTTAGGGCTTTTTAAGTTAAAAATGCACAAATTTAGGGGGAGCTTTTCTAACAATTATTGGATGTGAAAAACATGAATTTTATTCTCATCTTGTAAAACAAAATTGATATTGTCATCAATCACCAAAAAGGGGGAGATTGAAAGTGCATCTAGGCACTTAATCTATTTTGGTGATTAATGACAATAGAAATTTGGATATAATGCTTTGAATGAGTTGTGCGGGAATAAAATGAAAGAAAAGAAAAGAAATGTGAAAAGAAGGTCCCCAATTCGATTTCTTATGGTGGTGGACTCGATCGAAGAATTTAATTTGATTTTCGGTTTGAATTTGAGTATAGGACCATCGTACTATCAAGGGGGACGTGTTCGACAAATTATAGTTGTTTTAAGTGCTTTGCTTGAGATGAAAATCCTCTTGAGAGACACACAAAGTCACATTCACATGTTGTCTGCTTGGTCGGAACTTAGGCCGGAAGATCCGACCGGAAGTTCCGGCTGGCTCGGTTTCGAGTTGTTTCCCGTCGGAAGATCCGATCCTAGCTTCGGAACTTCCATCGGAAGATCCTACACTGTGTCGGATCTTCCGGGACTTAGCCAGATTTCAGCCTTTTCTGTGTGTCACATGCATGTTCCGACCCTTGGCCGGAAGATCCGACCGGAAGTTCCGGCCAGCTCGGTTTTGGTTTGTTCCGGGGCCGGAAGATCCGAAGCCTGTTGGAAGATCCGACAGGGTGTCGGAAGATCCGACGCTTGGAACTGTTCTGAGGGCTTTCTTGCTATGTTCTGTCATTTGCCGGAAGTTCCGGCCGTCATCGGAAGATCCGACTCTATGTCGGAAGATCCGATGCCTGGAATTTGTCTGGGGTTTTCTAACACTAATCTGTCATTCTTCGGAAGATCCGACTCATGGTCGGAAGATCCGATACCCCTTCGCAGAACACATAACGGCCACTTTTTGGGTGGTTGGTATATATACCCCCTCACCCCTCTCATTCATTGTTGCTGCTTCCACTGACCTAACTCGTGACAAGCACCCACTTGAGCATTCATTTCACTCCTCTACCCCTTCCCAAGCTTGATTCTTGCAAGGATTTATCTAGGGTTTGAGTGAGAGAGAAGATTGAAGGTGTGAAGCTTGCGCTAACCTTGGGCCCTCACTTGTTCATCTCTTGAAGCACTTGAAGTAACTTTGATTCGTCGATTCACGTTTGTTACTCTTGGAGCTTTGCTCCTAGACAGTTAGAGGTGTCGGTGAGCTCCCATTCCTTTGTGGTTGAGCCCCGGAAGTTTGTATTACCCCTCTCTTTGTGAGAGCCAATAGTAAGTGATTCAGTCTTCCTTTGTGGTTGATTGAGGGAGACTTGGGGCTAGTGTGACAGCCCGGCTCTTTGTGAGGTTCTCAACGGAGACGTAGCTCCTTTGTGGAGTGAACTTCGGAAGTAAATCCATTGTCTCCTTGTGCTCATTTGTTTTATTGTTGGATTTGCTTGATTTGATCCAATCTACTTGCTTGTTGTTATTCTATTGCATTGATCATATCTAGAAGGCTCTATACACTTATTGTCACACTTCTATTCAAGTAGAATCTTTAAAAAGTGTTCTAGAACTCAAATTACGAAGTAAAGTTTTTATCCGGGGGTCGGAAGATCCGAGACTGTGTCGGATCATCCGACGTCTGACAGTTTTCAGAGCAATTTTGCAGAAATTTTTACAGGGCCTATTCACCCCCCTCTAGACCTAGTGTTGGTCCTTTCACCATCGCTCAGTTCATGCTACAGTGACACGAACGGATAAACAGGACTATCAAATGCCACCAAATGAGCACTCGGGAGGTTGGGTCGGCCGGTGGTGGGTACCTCCTGCAGGGCCGGCACGGGTAAGAAGGACGGATCCGCCAGCGACTTCTCCCCAGCAGCGACGGCGTCTAGAAGCAGGGGCGCCGATTCGCGGTGGTGGGGTTCGACGGCATCGATTCAGGGCATGGGGTGGGGCGGGATACGACGGCAAAGCAAATTTTGGTGGGGTTAGGGGCCGGCAGCACCGTCGCCTGGGTTGCTATCGGTGGCGGCGGCGCGTCCCTCCGTCCTCACGATGGGAACAGCGCAGGTGAGGAACGGGTGGGCTGGGATGGGTCTGTACGTCGGGTGGATAGGATAGAATATCAGGGGTATTTTGGTCTTTCTTTTAATTATCTTGTTTCTTTCCTAGTAAATGAATATTATAATACTAAATGTGTCTTGTAGCAAATATCAACATATAGAGAGTGTCTACTAGCAAAGACTAAATTGAGTAGTGTCTACCAGTAAATATTAACATTGAAGAGTGTCCAGCAGCAAAATTACACCAAGGATTAGGTGCAAGCGAGCGACCGAGCGTGCAGCTGGACCATCATCGGATCTCATCAGCAGGAAAGAGAAAGAGAAAAAAGAGAGAGATAGATAGCAACAGTAGTGGGAAGGAAAGGAGTCAAAAGAGCTACTTAGAGCATCTCCAAGAGATTAGTTAAAAAGACTAGTCAAATTTACTGATTTAGCTACTCTCAAAAATAGATTTAACTAACAAATAACAGAGTAATCCAACAGATTCTGTACAGATGGCTAGTGAAGTAGGCTAGCTAAAAATGGCTAGTCAATGAGGTGCGATAGAGAGCCACTAAATTTGGAGAGTCATTTATAGAGTCTGTTGGAAACGTTTTTTCTCTAACAATAGCTAAATTTAACTTTAGAAAACGATTTGACTAGTCTCTTGGAGATGCTCTTAGGTCAGTCCCAACCTAATGACTAGAATGGTGTCTATAGAATTAAATGGGCTGCCACCTAGGATAAAAGATGATGTGACGAGTGATTAAATAAAGAAAGAGAAGGAAATCGTGTCTTGCATGAGACATGATGTCAACACAACATCAAAGACAAGATGTGAGATGACTAGCATTAAATTGAAATGTAGAAGAGTAATGTTTGCATCGGGAGTATATTGTCTACTACTAGTTTCTTGATGATGTGGAGGCTATGAAAACCATATCTAGTGTCTTGGATTGTGACTGCTCTTAGGATGCATATAGCTTTCAAATTTTATCACACAAATAGTGTTCATTTAGCTTTTAGGGATGTACGTATTAATACAAAAGTGCATAGAGAAACGCATAGAACCAATCAAATAGTTAGTTAATGCCACTTTTATAGTTTTAATAAGGGATAGTATGGTTATTTGTCATGACTAATAATCTGTCTTAAAATTTTTAAATGAACACTTATTTTAAAACGGAGGGAACGTACGCTACTTTTATAGATTTAGAGGCACGCATGCAAAAAAAACATCAAAAGCTAGTTAGCTAGAGCTTTCGCTTCTGACTCGCACTTAACTTTGACCAGAGAGGCAAAAGCTCATGCGCGCTGTGATTTGTGGCGTGGAGCACCACGGCGGATGATACGGCATGCGATGCAGCTGCACAGCATGCCTTTTTCATTTGGGGTGAAAAAGGATTCGGCAGGGCGGGCGTGCATGGGCTCCGCGACGGTGTTGTTCACTTGTTCTAGTGATCGTACTTGCTGCGGGAAATGTGTGCTTTTCAAGGGGCCCCGGGCACTTTCGTTCCCTTTCCCCAGCTTTTCTCTCTTTCCGGAAAAGCATCAGTCTTTTTTGCGTGCGTTGAAATAAAAGATGAAAAGACTTGGATATGGCTCGGATTTCAGTACTGTTCAGAATTTTTTTGGCAGAAACATCTGGAGAGTATTTGAGTTCAAGTGCCCGTGTGATAGGCTGATAATCGTGTAGAGCTGCTGTCAGAAAGCTCGTTTCACGTACTACTACTCATTTTCTGGAAACAGTTGACTACATTGTTTTTCTCTGGTTAACGATGAATTTGCTTCCTTTTGGTCCAAAGACAACATCTCTCAGTTCGCTGTCCAATCCAGCAATACTGCGGGCAAAAGCAGAGAAACAAGCCACGCTGGTCGTGCAACGGGCATCATTCCGTCGGCGAACTTGTCCCGGCCGGGTGCAAAGCTCGTCGGCAAGAAGCACTGTGCCAGTGTACTTGTGTTCCTTCACCGAGCACTACCAGAGAACCTCACATCCGCACCGGTTGGGAACGGGCTTTAGCACCGAATTCCCAACCGGTGCTAAATTTCCGGTGTTAAAGGGGTACCCTTTAGCACCGGGTAGAATAACCGGTGCTAAATGGGGTCTTTAGCACCGGTTCTAAACACCAACCGGTGCTAAAGGCCCTGCCTACGCAGCGGGGATAGGACGGCATTTAGCACCGATTGGTGTATACAACCGGTGCTAAAGTGCCTGGATTTATATAATAGGTTAGCGGAGACCTACACGTACAAATTACTTGCTTACCGGAAAGTCAGTCTTCCATGTGAGTGTTTCATGGATCATACGAGGGTTATCTTGACGAAATTGAATCCACGCCCTGTGAACCAAAAAGTTGTGTTAAATCATTGTGATTGTAAGGGCAGAATTGAGTTAAATGGGTAAATATATGTCACCATGTAAACATGTCGATGATGTTCTGGTAAGCATATGTTGGCCTCTTCAACGAATCAAAGACGTGGACGATACCCCGGTCAGGACACAATATGGTTAAGATCCAGTGAAAATTGTATACATGTAGACATTATAATGAGAAATAAAATTGAACGGCAATAATATGATTAAGAGTCATGTCTCGGCCATTTGTCGTTGCACATTCAGCTCGTACTCAGATGCCAACTGAGGCAACGATTCCTGAGGTTGGTTGCCGAGCTGAGCAACAGGTTTGGACGCCGCCGCCTTCCTCTTCCCTTGAGATTTCAGTAATAATCGGTCATAGTCTGATACCCGTGCCCTCTTCTGTTGTCCCCTAGTCAAATTTTGGAGGAAGGATTTTGCCGTGGCGGGGTCAATCTTCGGCTCTGGTTGTTTTCTCGTGAAAAGTTGCCAATTTACGTCTTCTTTTACAGAGGCATCGAGCTCTTCTTGAGTTAGGTCGTAAGCTTTTTTCGGTGGTGCAGGCTTCTCTTTGACCTTCTGTGGCTTCTTCTGTGATGGAGGGGCCAAGCTAGCCAGTTTAGAGCGCTTCTTTAGTTCAGGCTTCTGCTGCGGTGGAGACGGAGACTTCCGCCGCGGAGGAGACGGATACGGAGACGGGTTTGCGTCATGAGCTCCCAAAGAATCGTGATCCGGTGGACCTCTTGGAGACGGGGGATCTAAAGGAGACTTGGTGCTACCAGGTATGGCGATGTCTCGCTTGCTCCATAGAATGATCCCGTGAGAACACTCCCCGAGTTTTGTTTCTCCGTCACCTCCGACGATGTCAAGTTCCAAGTCATTCCACTGGTCAACGACTTGCTCCACCTCAACGGGTACGTAACCATGTGGAATCTCCATGCAATGCCATCTTTGACCTGGTTCCACTGGTTTGGTCATACCGTATGCGACCTAATAAAATAAGTAGAAAGGAATTTAGTAAATGAATAATATTTATGATGATATTTACAAAAATATGCAAACTAATGTCGCAGACGTACCACCACGGATATGTTCTTCTGCCTCACGACAAGCTCACACGCGGTCCGTTGAGTTATTTCATCCACGGGGTAACGAACCGGTTCAGACTGAGGTGCTAATGTGTCTTCATGACCTTGTACATGCTCTGTGGAAGCGTGGCTGCTTCGATGTTGTGGAGGGCTAAGAAGGGCCGCATTAGGATCTTGGAGAGGTACATGCTCTATGCTTGCGGTTCCTGTGGCTTGTATCTGCAGCAATGCTAACTTCATTCGCCGCTCCATCTCTACCTCCATTTCCTGTATCTTTGAGCCCTGGGCGGCTACCGTTTCCTCTAGGTCCCTCACCCTCTGCTCATATTCCGCCTTCTTCCTCGAACGGCTCCTATAGGAGGCGGTGTCCTCTTTGAAACATTTCTTCCATGGTACTATGCCTACGCCGCGCGTACGTCCAGGATGCTCTCTGTTTCCTAAGGCATAGGTTAGCTCATCTCTGTCTCTATCAGGAACAAATTCTCCCCTCTCATATGCCTTAAGGATATTGATGAGGCGTTGAGCTAGTTCTCGCAAGTCCTCGCCAAAAACTAACGAGCTGTCGATCGGACTGAGGGTGCCTCCATGACCATAGTACCAATGCTTGGATCGTGTGGGCCAGTCATGTGTCGCTGGACGAATGCCTCTAGCAAATAGAGATTCTTCCATCTTCTCCCATTTCTCAATGCTCCCTTTATAACCTCCTGAACCCATTCTATGGGTGTACTTCCTATTACCGGCATTGTCAGCATTTCTAGCGGTCATACTTGACCCTTCTTCGGAGTTTTTGTACTCCAAGAACGATTCCCAAGCATCATGAGTGATGGTTGGATGCTTCGCTGGATCCGGTGTTTCTCCGGTAATGAGATAATTCTTGTACAATTTTTTCTTGTAATCCTGGAACAGAATTGCCATCTTTTTCATTGTCCAATCCTTCAGTTGCTCTTCATGACTGCTTGGCCATTCGAAAATTCCTTTTAAGTCCGCCCATAGCATCTCCTTCTCAGTATTGGGCAACACGTGCGGCTCAGTAGGGTCCGTGGATTTCCATTTTCTGATGCTAATGGGCACGCGTTCCCGTAGAACAACCCCGCACTGAGATATAAATTTTCTGGCCACTTGTTTGGGCTCAACTGGCTCCCCATCGTCCTCCACTCGAGTGATGTGAAACTTCATATCCTTCACCTTCTTAGTGGCAGATCGTTTGGATTTCCTAGTTCCGGTTGTCGACGCAGAGGCGGGCTACATAAATTACATATTAATGATACAATATTAAATGAGATATATTGAGATACAATACATATTAAGTGAGATATATTGAGATATACAATGCATATTAAATGAGATATATTCACACCTGACTAGACCTGGGCTCATTATTATTGCGTTCATCCACATTACGTTGTTCCACATTTTCGCTCCCGTGAGCAATACCCAGCACGTCTTCCATGTTTGGTTGCGGGTTATCTTCGGCATCGATACCAAATATTTGATTCAATAAGAACTGGTCATTATCCTCTGGCAAGGGTTCGCTAGGGTTGCTGTCCGCCATCTATAGAAATAAAAATGATTTGTAAGCAATAAATATAGATATGGGGTTTAGGGTTAGGGCTAGGAGGTTTAGGGCTTGGGTTTCGGGGTTTAGGGTTAGGGCTAGGGGGTTTAGGGTTTGGGCTAGGGGGTTTAGGGTTTGGGTTTCGGGGTTTAGGGTTGGGGCTAGGAAGGTTTGGGAACGCGACGCGTTTGGGTTCGCGAAGGAGCTCGGACGACGAGTTTGGTTTCGCGATGGTGTTCGGGTGCGCGAGTTTTGCACATACAAAATATGCACATATACAAAATTATATATACAAAATTACATACAAAATTATATATACAAAATTACATACAAAATTATATATACAAAATTATATACAAAATTATACATATCAAATTACATACAAAATTATATATATAAAAAATATACAAAATTATACATACCAAATTACATACAAAATTATATATACCAAATTATATACAAAATTATATAGACCAAATTACATACAAAATTATATATAAGCATATCAATAATAACAAATTGTATATAACAAATTAAATAACAAATGAAATAACAAATTATATACCAAATTAAATAACAAAATAAATAAAAAATTAAATAACAAAATGTAAAAATCGACCGAGGGGCGACGGGTGCGGGCTCGGGCGAGGGGCGACGGACGACGGCACGGGCGAATGGCGGCGACGGGCCACGGGCGGCGCGAACGAGGGAGCGGGCGAGGGCGCGGACGCAGCGGCGACGGGCCACGGGCGCCGCGGGCGAATGGCGGCGACGCGGGCGACGGGCGACGGCGCGGGCGACGGGCGACGGCGGCGTGGGCGACGGGAGACGGCGGCGAGGGCGACCAGCGACGAGGACGGGCGCGGGAGCGGGACCGGCGGCGGAGGCGGGCGAGGAATGCGAGAAGTGAGGAGGGGAGAGCGGGCGGGCGGTTATATGGGGCGGCGTCTTTAGCACCGGGTGAGGGTAAGACCCGGTTCTAAAGGCTCATTAGCACCGGATCTTTCCTCCACCTGGTGCTAAAGGCCACCACATTAGCATCGGGTGGATACAACACCTGGTGTTAATGAGTCTTTAGCACCGGGTGCGCCCGGTGCTAAAGAGGTGCCCGGGGTGCTAAAGGCCACCACATTAGCACCGGGTGGATACAACACCCGGTGCTAAAGAGGTGCCCAAGGCGGCAACTGAAATCCTGGGCACCTTTAGCACCGGGTGTTGGATCTACCCAGTTCTAAAGGGTTAGGATTTCAGTTGCCGCTATTTTTTCATCCAAATCGACAATTAGCACCGGGTCCTTTTTCTATTTCTATTACTTTACTTTATTCGTAAATAAATAAAACAAAGCTATTTAAAATTGTTAGAAAATTCTTGAAAAATAGTACGAGTTACTAGAAAATATTAGAAATTAATATAAAATCCTAGAAAATCGTAGGAATTACCATTTGCTTTCATTTTCTAGTAATTATTAAATGAAGCTCTTTATTTCTAAATAATAATTTTGTAGAAAACAAAGCCCTTTAAAATTATTAGAAAATTCTAGAAAACAGTGGGAGTTACTAGAAAATAATAGAAAATTCCAGAAAATCGTAGGAATTAACATTTCTATAAATTATATATAAATATGAATTTCTGGAACATAGTGCATTTAAATTACACGTCATCATCGTTTACTCGGACACTAATAAACTTCCTCTTTACGAATGTTCCTTGATTGTGATCACGCCGTAGATAGGGTGTCTCCTCCGCCGCTAATAGGATGCTTGGGTCAGCAGCCATCGAGAATGGAGGCAGCCCATCGAGCATATCATAATCTTCATCCGTCTTGTCCTCAACTCCTACGATTTTTCTTTTTCCAGGAAGAACAATACGACGCTTTGGCTCGTCTTGTGGTGAGTCCAATTGCTTACCCACCCCTTTCTTATCCGCCCCTTTCTTTGGTCTGCTAGCCATGTCCTTTACATAAAAAACTTGTGTGACATCTTTGGCTAGGACGAACGGTTCGTCTAGAAACCCAATCTTGTTTAGGTCCACTAACGTCATTCCATACTCATCAACTGTAACACCTCCTGCAGTCAGCTTCTCCCATTGTCACTTAAACAGTGGGATCTTCAAAGGTCCGTACTCTAGTTCCCATATCTCCTCTCTGTCGCGTCGATTCGGACTCTACTGTTTTGATTGGTGCTCCTCTTGTCCTGGGCTCTTGTGTAAAATGTATACCCATTGATGTTGTATCCTTGGAATTTTAAGATCGTGGTCGATGGACCCCTAGCTACAAAAGCTAGCTGCGCATCAATGCCCTCGACACCCATTAGATGCTCTCGCAACCAAGCGGCGAAAGTAGTATTGTGCATCCGCTGAATAAAGGCTGCATACTTTGTTGGATTTTCATCCCAGAGAATCTTCATGTGCTCCTCGATTACGGAGCAACTAAGGTTGATTGTTGCAAAACTGTGAGGTGCGCTTTACGAAATGTCTCCATGTCCTTGATTACCATCGATCTTTTCCCTAGTGTGGCCTTTCCACCAAGTCTCCCCTCATGATGTGATTCGGGCACACCAATCGGCATAAGATCGTTGACAAAGTCAACACAGAATTCAATGACCTCCTGTGTTTGGTATCCCTTAGCAATGCATCCATCTGGACGAGAACGATTACGAACATACTTCTTTAGCACAGCGAAGAACCTCTCAAACGGGAACATGTTGTGTAGAAATACTGGGCCCAGTATACGAATCTCTTTGACGAGGTGAACCAATAGATGTGTCATAATATTGAAGAAGGATGGTGGAAATATCATCTCAAAGCTGACAAGACATTGAACCACGTCGTTCTGTAGCTGAACTAAATGGTCTGGATTGATCACCTTCTGAGAAATTGCATTGAGGAATGCACATAGCTTCACAATGGCTTTCCGCACATTAACGGGTAGCACACCCCTGAGTATGGCGGGAAGCAGCTGTGTCATCAACACATGACAGTCGTGAGACTTGAGGTTTGTGAACTTGTTATCTTTCATATTTATTATTCCCTTAATATTGGAGGAGTAGCCCGACGAAACCTTGATACTGTTCAAGCATTCAAACATGCTTGCCTTCTTTTCTTTGCTGAGAGTGAAGCTGGCAGGACGCAAGTACTGGCGTCCGTTGTCTCTCTTTTCTGGATGTAGATCATTCCGTTGTTTCAATCGTTTCAGCTCTTATCGTGCTTCCAGTGTATCTTTTGGCTTCCCATAAGTACCCAGGAAGATTATCAAGTTCACGCAAAGATTCTTCGTCAGATGCATCACATCAATCGCGTTACGGACCTCTAAATATTGCCAATAAGGTAGCTCCCAAAAGATAGACTTTTTCTTCCACATCGCGGCACGACCATCCTCGTCAGTCGGAACAGGCTAGCTTCCGTCTCCCTTTCCAAACACCACTTGTAGGTCCTTTAACGTATCAAATACATCTTGTCCACTCCGGTGTCTTGGCTTCGTACGGTGGTCCGCATTCCCGCCAAAATGCGGACATTTTTTTCGTAGCTCATGCTTCGTAGGAAGAAATCGACGATGACCCATGTAAACAACATTCCTACAATGTTTCAAATACATGCTTTCGGTTTCCTCTAAACAGTGAGTGCATGCTTTATATCCTTTGTTTGATTGTCCTGATAGGTTACTTAGTGCAGGCCAGTCATTGATGTTTATGAAAAGCAGTGCTCGAATGTCAAACTGCTCCTGTTTGTCCTCATCCCACATGCTAATACCTTCTTCCTTCCATAGCTGCAAAAGTTCATCAACCAATGGTCTTAGGTAGACATCAATGTCGTTGCCAGGTTGCTTTGGCCCTTGAATAAGCACTGGCATCGTAATGAACTTTCGCTTCATGCAGAGCCAAGGGGGTAGGTTGTAGATACATAAAGTCACAGGCCAAGTGCTATGACTACTGCTCATTTCACCAAAAGGGTTCATGCCATCAGTTCTTAAATCAAGCCTCACATTCCTCGCATCAGCATCAAACTCTGGGAATGCTCTGTCGATGTTCCTCCACTGGGATCCATCAGCGGGGTGTCTCAACATGCCATCCTGCTTACGTTCTTCTTTGTGCCATCGCATTAGTTTGTCATGCTCTTTGTTCCTGAACAAACGCTTCAGACGGGGTATTAGAGGAAAATATCACATCACCTTCGCAGCAATTTTTTTCTTACAACGCTCGACAACAACCTCACCAGGGTCATCCCGCCTTATCTTGTATCGTGCGCAACTGCAAACTAGACAACAATCCAAGTGTTCGTATTATCCGCGATAGAGGATACAGTCATTTGGACACGCATGTATCTTCTGGACCTCCAAACCGAGAGGGCAAACAACCCGTTTCGCTTCATACGTTGCCGATGGCAATTCATTACCCTTGGGCAGAATCTTCTTTACGAGTTTCACTAGCTCATCGAAACCCTTATCAGTAACGTCATTTGCCGCCTTCCACTGCATAAATTCAAGTGTACTACCCAACTTCGTAAGCCCCTCTTTGCAATCTGGGTACAAGTCAGTTTTGTGGTCTCGCGACATGCGTTGCATCTTTTTCAGTTCCTTATCATTGCCCAAGTCTTTCTCAGCATCACGCAATATTTGCCCAAGTCCATCATTAGGGTCATCTTCCTGAGCAGCATCTTCATGATCGGCATCACCCACTGCAGCATCTACAAAGGCCCCGTAGTATTCAGCCAATACCGGAATGTCGTTATCCACCTCGTCTTCTTCATCTTCATCCATTAGAATTCCTTTTTCACCATGCTTCGTCCAAACAGGATAATTGCTCATGAAACCATGCCTCATCAAATGCACCTGAAGAGCTCCTCTTTGTTTGTACGATTGAATATTTCGACAATTAGCGCATGGGCAGAACATGAAACCTGACGGCGTCCTGTTGGCCTCGGCGACATCGAGAAACCCCTTCAGGCCATCACGAAACGTCGTATCGTGATTGTCCCCGTACATCCATTGCCTATTCATCTGCATTAGTAACCAATAACAATTATTTGTATAATTTAATATATAATATAATACAAAGGTAATATATAAGACAATACAAATTTAATATATAACTAAATATAAATTTAACATATAATAGATTACAAAGTTAATACATAAGACAATACAAACTAAACACATTTCTAAAACTATAATTAATTTATTCATTTTCTAAAATCAAATATACTTCCATTAAAAAATAATTAACTATTCCAACTTTAAATAAATAATTAATAAATACAATACATAAGCTCTCACTCTCCACTATGAACACAAGCTCTCTCTCTCCACCATGAACACAACTCTCTCTCTCCACCATGAACACAAGCTCTCTTTCCATTTTGATTCACAAATTTCTCTATTTCTAAAGCATATAAACAATACAAGCTAATAAAGAACATAAGAGAATGAAAGAATGTACCTTGTAGTGCCCCTTGGATGAGTGAAATCTTCACAAATTTTGAAAAAAAAATTGGCAGCACCTCCCCTGTCCCGAGCACAACATGAACACAGCTCCAAGTGTTGATGCTGGCTCGGGCAAGGCGAGGGAAGGAATTATATACGAGCACATTAGCACCGGGTCTTGCGACGACCCAGTGCTACTGCTCTCACATTAGCACCGGTTGCAGCCAGCAACCGGTGCTAAAGGGCCTTGGGCACATTAGCACCGGTTGCTGGCTACAACCGGTGCGAATGTGAGCACATTAGCACCGAGTCGTCGCAAGACCCGGTGCTAATGTGCTCAGCCTGCCATCCCTGCGCGCCGCCCCCGCTCATAGCCGTTGGACCCGGTGCTGATGCACCCTTAGCACCGGGTCTAAAATGTGCCGCGGCCTATGAGGGGGGCGGATGTGAGGTTCTCTGATAGTGGAGATACGAGCTTATTGGCTTCGATGCAATCCCTGATGTTTCTTGCGTGCCTGCTTCGAAACTTTTTTTTTCATTCGAGAAGAGAAAACGCGGAGAAGGCTTTATCTGACGCCCGGGGCCTTTTTGCGGACCTAACGCCCGATGATACTTTATTACTTACATATTACCTCTGTTCTAAATTATTATTTATTGTTAACTTTTTTCTACAACGTTTGACCATTCGTCTTATTTAAAAATATTTTAAATAAGACGAATGGTCAAACGTTACGAGAAAAAATTAACAACGAATAGTAATTTGAAAATATATACTATATACTAATATATACTACCTGAGAGCGCTAGCGCCTAGCGATCGCGGATCCGGAGGAGTAAATTCACATGCCGAGCAAGTAATCATGCGATCGAGAAATCAAGGTGATTAATTGTGCAAACTTAATCAAGGTGTACGAGAGCCGCGTTGAATCTTGGCTAAACACCACCAATGTAAAAACATAGTATACACTTATTTACTGTATATATGGCTTTTAATTTTCTGAACCAAAACGGTGAACGAAAAATTTCTAGTGTTTAATAGCATCACTAGTGCTTTCTTAATCAAACATGGCTGCAGATTATTTTCTTCTAAACCCAATAAACAAGGGCCGACGAAGCAAAAAAAAAGAATATAGAGAGGCAAAGTCTAGAAAATTGTCAATTTGGGGTGTCAAATTAAAGGTTTTATTTGACTTATATGGTGAAAATTTGTGTGGTCCAATGTGGTGATGGAGAATTGGGACCCAGCCCTCGCCAATGAACCTATACCTTCAAATATACTCACGTAACTAAGTTTGCATTGTGCGCACATCTTTATGAACTATTTCAAGAGATTTAATTGTCATATCTCAAGATTAACACAATCATCATATGTTCATAGGTATCTAGCAGTCCATCGATTAGGGCAGGCTCGCCACAAAAAAAAAACAAGCCAACTATTCTCAATCGAGCACTAGCACGTATCCTACAATGCAAGCAAACATAGTTAGCAAACAAAACTATGCAAATGGGAAAAGTGTCATGCTAAAAAATAATAATTACTGCCTTGAAACAGAGATGCTCAATGGGACGAATATTCATCCACTCGATCAACCTACAACACATGGGATTGTTAATGCTTTTGGTTGTTCCTGGGCTTTAGCCCAAAAGGGGGCCTTTTAACATGTAGGCCCAGTTATCTTGAGCACACAAGAAAGAAGTACTGGAGACAGGCTGGGCTTAAACGGCAGGAATTCTGGCTGGACAAGCCGCGGGAAAATTATATGGCTTCTGCAAGTTTTTTTACAACATAGATTCCACTTTTAGAGATCCGTGCAATAGATAGAATTAAATGTTTATTTGGGTTCGTAGCGCGCTGATGGTGGGTTGGCGGACAGCAGTCGAGTGGAAGAAGCAGCTGAGTGCATGGACGAGAATCTAATGTGAATTTTAATCTTTAAATACAATTTTCTCTTAAATTATTAATAGTTTTTCAATTCTGTTTGAATCACCGTGTTATTTAAAATTAATGCAACAAAATAAGATCTAATATAAGTATATTTTTATTTTATATATGTATATTTTATAATCAACATTTCTGATATGTCATTTCAACATTTTAAATAACTAGCTCAACATCTTAGATGTAGTGCTTCAACATTTTCATATAAAATGTTGATCTAGTTTATCTGAATTATTCAATTAAGTTTGAGAAAATGTTGAATATAGTATTTGAAAATGTTGATTGCATTAGTTCAACACGTAAAGCATTTCAATTTATTTTTATGTGCTAGATGCTAAAATGGTATAATTAGAACGTTGAATCGTTGTTTTTAGAACGTTGACCACAACATTGTACATCTTATTAGTACATACTTATCTAGTGATAATTAGAAAAATGAAGAAAAAAGTCGCGAGGGTACTTCCAGACATCTGATTTAATAGGATGGAGATGAAAAAAAATATGTAGCGGGGTTGCGACTACTTTCCTTCCTTCCATACAGGAGGGTGACTCATTTCCTTTCTTGCACATGGGAGTACGAGAAGGTTTCTTCTTTTTCTTTCGCGGCTGTGTTATTGGGCCTTATTGGGCTCTAAGCCGTGTCCGTTAATTAGTACATGAAAGCCGCATAGGAGCCCCCGATCTCATCACTCTCACCCCCTTCGAGAGGCGTAGGGCCACACACCGGGATTACTATATAGTTTTCGGAAGTTTTTTTTCCTCCTGGCTTTCGGTGTTTGAGATTCATGCGGCCGACGTGGGCCACGCGATCTCCTTCCTTTGTCGCCGCCACGCTCGGGCGCCGCCGCGCCGGTGGGATGCCCGACACCGAGGGCAAAAGGGCGGGAGGCGGTTAGTTTTACGGTTTTTGGGGGGTGGAGATGCCATGGTCGCGGGCCTTAGAGAAGAAAGGGGTGAGGGGCGGTGGCGGTTTGGCCGGCGGCAGAGGCGAGGCGGCGCTCCCGCGCCGCCGGTCAGGCAGGGGTGGACAACCGGCGGGCGGCAGACGGCGGCGGGGGTGACGACGACCATCAAGGTTAGAAAGGGCGGGGAGGTAGGGCGGCGGTGGACGGTGGGCGGACAGCGCGGAAGCCGCGGGCCGGGACGGCGGCGGAATGGGTGGGGGAGGAGCCGGCGTGAGGAGAAAGAAGCCCTTGATGGTCCGTCGTATGCTCTAAGCCATGACGGCTATCTGGCTTACAGAAGTCAGATAGGAGCCCCCGTTGCTACCGATGTTTCCGTTGAACGTGTTCCAAACAAATGCTGATTCCTAAAGGGAAATCCAAATGATTGTCCCTGTTTATTCACCATCTTGAATCAAACGATTTCATGCACACATGTACAAATCCACGCGTTCACGGTTCATTATCTCGTCGCGTCGCCACCTCTAATTGCACATGGGCACATGTAGTCTGTAGAACTAGAACTCAACTCACGCGCATATATACACAACCCGCGTTGGCTATGCAATTTCTAAACACAAGCCAATAAGTGAAATGAAAGCACTCAACAGCCCGTGAGGCATAGACTGGGAGCGTCACGGACGCGACGTCACCGGCACCGGCACCGGCACGGCCATGAGCGGCGTGACCATATGTTAAGCGACATGCCGAACCGGTCACCCTTAGGCACGAAGGCGTGCAGAACCACCCTCGCCGCCATGGGCCGGCCGAGGCACGCCCTCCGCCCGGCCCCGAACGGCATGAATTCGAGCCGGCCCGTCACGATGTCTTACTCGTCCGGTGGGTGAGCTGAGGCTTCGAGCCCAGCGCGTCGTTCAGCTCGGTGCGGACATGTGCCGGAGCAGCTCGGCCATTGTCCGAAGCGCGTGCACCAACCCCAACCCCCAACCCACGAGATTATTCGCAACAAGGAGCCATTCAAAATTTGAAGAAAAAAACTATTTACGCCATCAATCAATCGTTCTCTGTCATCACTTTACACACTAATTGACGCCCGGGTATATATTTTCTACTCTTGTACAAATGTCCATTGTCTCCATACCTCATTGCCCACACTTGTGGCTAATTTTCACAAACATACAGAGTAGAAAACAATCATTATACTCTCTCTGATTTTTATGAACCTTTGTTCCAAATAAATCAATTTCTAAAACTGTCATAACTCAAAATATTTTAAGTTTGATCACCTATATAGAGAATAAAACCAACTTCTATGGCACCAAATAAGTATACTATACGAAAACATATTTCAAGATGGATCCAATATTACTATTTTGATGTCATAAATATTGGTGTGTTTATAAATTTTGTCAAACTTAAGATAGTTTGATTTAGGAAGTCGATTCATTTTGGAACATACGTAGGGTGTATTTTGTTTTGTTCTTGACCATCGATTTTTCATCTGTGCAATACATAATTACAATCAGAAAATTATTTTTTAAATACCAATGATCCGTAAGGCTTTTTATAACTGGAAGAAACGGAGAAGTATAAACGACACGCGCAACAAGAGAAGAGGACGCTGCGGTTTCGTATCACCGGCGCACCGGCACCGGCACGGCCTGGAGCGGCGTGACCATGTTGAGCGACGTGCCGAACCGGTCCCTGACGTCCACGTCCCCGGGCTGCATCCCCTCGGGCAGCCTCCACTCGAACGCGTGCAGCATGGACGCCAGCAGCAGCGTCACCACCCGCGTCGCCATGGGCGTGCCGGGGCACGCCCTCCGCCCGGCCCCGAACGGCATGAACTCCAGCCGCTCCTTCCCGCGGAAGTCCGCGTCGCTCGCCCCCACGAACCGCTCCGGCACGAACGCCTCGGGCTCCGGCCACAGCGCCGGGTCGCGCATGATCGCCCACAGGTTGATGATCACCTTGGTGCCGGCCGGCACCGCGAAGCCGCCCACCTCGGCGCCGTCGGCCATGGCCAGGTGCGGCATCAGCATCGGGCTCGGCGGGTGCAGCCGCATGGATTCCATCACCACCGCGCGGAGGTAGGGGAGCCTGCCGGCGTCCGATTCGTCCGGGTGCGGCTTCGAGCCCAGCGCGTCGTTCAGCTCGGCGCGGACCTTGGACATCACGGCCGGGTGCCGGAGCAGCTCCGCCATCGTCCACTCGACCGTGATCGCGTTCGTGTCCGTCCCAGCGGCGAAGAGATCCTGCATACATATGCGTGGACAAAAGGAAACTATAGGTCACCTTCACGGGTCGGTTTGTTTGAAACAAAAAAAAATGCGCATTTGACAAATCTGCAAGATTGCGATAAGGTGAAACGCGAGATTTGTGGGCCACGCGGTCACAGTTCGAAGGAGACGAACATGGCGGCACGATGGAGTGTACAACGCGCAGCGGATTCCACGGATGAAGCTCGAGATTTGATGACTGGACAGAAACGTACCAAAAGAAAAGACTTGACCGTCTGCAGGCTGAGTTGATCCACCGAGTGAAGCTGGAGTAACACGTCCAAGAAATCACCCTCCTTTTCGCCGCCGCCGGCGTTGAGACGGCGCGCGATGATTTCGTCGAAGAAGTCGTAGAACCTGCCGACAAACTCGGCGTTGCGCCGGCGCCGGCCCTGCAGGTCGAGCTTGGCGAGCACGGGGAAGAGGTCCGAGACGTTGGGCTTGCAGGACTCCTCGACCGTGTCCCTGACCAGCATCTCCAGCTCCTGCGCGCGGCCCGAGGCGAGGTCCGCCACGTCCTCGGAGAAGAGCGCGCCGGACACGAGGTTGAGCACGCACGAGAACACGGTGCGCCCCACGTCCACGGCCTCGCCGGCGCCGGCGCCGGCCTGGCGGCGCAGGCAGGCCACCAGCTCCCTCGCCTTCGCCTCCCGCGCGGCGCGCCCCGCGTCCAGCCCGCGCGCCGAGAAGAGGTGGTTGGTGCACACGGCGCGGAGCCTCTTCCACAGCGGGCTGGTGCCGGGGAGCCAGATGACGGAGTGCTCGTGGTTGCCCAGCGCGCGGCCGGCGTCGGTCACCGACCGCGCCGCCAGGACGTGGTCGTACCTCTGCAGCACGTCGCGCGCCGCCGCGGCGGAGGTGACCACGATGGCGTCGGTGGTGCCGAGCCTCAGGGACATGACGGGGCCGTGCGTCGCCGCGAGCCTGGCGAGGGCGTGGTGAGGCTCCCCGAGGAGGTCGAGGATGTTGCCGAGGAGCGGCAGAGGCGGCGGGCCCGGCGGCCGCCTCACCGGACTGGGGCTCGTCTTGGTTGAAAGGAAGAGCTTGTAGAGGAGGCAGGAGGCGAGTGAGACGTAGAGGAACCATAGCAGTGTTGAAGCTTCCATTTTTCTAGGGATGGTGTATAGTGGGGAGTGGATTCTTGATTGAGCTGGATGCACAGTCTTATATAGTGGGGAAGTCATCGATGATTGAGATGGTCTAAAATGTTCTTGTACAAAACTTTTCAACAAATGCTTCAAAGTTTTCTAGAAAGCTTCGTTGAAAACTCTAGAGATTCCACCCCCTCGTCTAAAAAGGTTATAAAGCAGGAAGGTTGTCAGATCTTATGCGACTTCAACTCTAGGGGACTATCTAAACATGCCCTTATCCTAAGTATGGAGTGGATTGTTTATTGAGCTGGATGCAGTCTTATAGATAGTGGATTCTTTCTTGAGGTAGATTGTGTTTTCATTGAGTTGTATGAAGGGCAAACCTAACTTAAAACTACAATCATATCCACTAGCACCTCCCCTGAACAATTTAGTTCAAAATATAAAGGAACTAAATAATGTTGTAATAGATTAGTTATTTGTGCTGACGTGCATATCATACTTTATATTTCTTCAAGATGTTGGCTAACATTGAAGGCAACTGTGAAATCATTTTTTTGTTCTGGTAATGAAGCTAAATTATTAGGTAGTATGAATGTATGATGTTCGATTCTAATATCTAGCATTTGATGGTACGACTCAGTGGTGTTAGTTGAAAAGCGATTGGGGGCCGTACTAAGGGCTACATGAGCACCTCCCTAGTCACAACCTTGCCCCTGTCTTCTGAAAGATTCTTCTTGAACTAGTTAACTCTATTTGACTGCTAAAAGATTTCTTAATTAGGATTCTTCTTGAACTACTCAGCTCTATTTGAGGCCCCGTAGAGTTCCCAGAGCTGATTTTCTGGTAAATCCAGGAGAAGCTCTACCAAACAGTATTCCAGCGAGAAGTGATTTTCTGCTGATTCTGAGAAGTTTCTCTGAAATGAACTAAGGGGCTTGGAGCTGAAAAATGTAGCTTTTCCTGATTCTGTGAAGTGATTCTCCATCTGATTTTGAGAGTTTATGATAGGGAATTAAAGAGAATCACTTTCAACCACATAATCACTTTTCTCAGAGAATCAGCTCCCATAGAAAATTAATCAGATGGAGCTCTACCAAACAGGCCCTGAGTGCTAAAAGCTTGCTTAATTAGGATTACACCAAAGTAGAGAGCTCTGATTGGAAAAGCTAGGAAATTTACTGTCACTATGATGAATTCCCTAATTATTTCATTCCTTGTGTGGTGAATGGAAACCTAATTAATTCAAGACCTATGCCAAAATACCTTAACTAAATTATAGTTTGGGTCAATTGCATATTTGCCACTGGTTGGATTAAGTATTGCATGCTTGGCACCGAAAAGGACCTAATTGCCGAGTTGCCGCTTGGCCTGGTAGTCGAAACACACCAGATCTGCCACTGGACTGAGATTTGAATGGTCAAATGGTCCAAGAAACAAGAGGCTGCCATTTCATTGGCATAATTTCTTCCTCGTAGAGGACATGTTTTTTTGTGTCAGTATTTTTTTTCGGAAATCTTGCGTGCATGAAGTATTAAATAAAGTCTATTTGTAAAATATTTTTAAGAATGAGTGTAACTTTACGCGACGAATCTAATTAGCCTAATTAATCCATGATTGGTCAGAGACCTTATTAGATAGGTCTCACGAATTAACCAGAGGTTTTGTACGTAGTTTTGTAAAGTGACTTTGTTTAAGTGGTTCAGCCGTCCGTGTGTGTAAAATTTTTTTTGAAAAAAACACCGCTAGCTGAACTAAGCCGAACGAACAGGGTACGCGCCAGCTGAACCACTGTTGCTGACCGCCACGGCACCCAATGCAAACCGCTGTCCATCTGTCCCAGGCCGCTCGCACTAACCATCAGTCCCCGGTCACTGTGGCCAAGTGTCCTGGTTACTCCAAATTTTCCATCACATCGATATCACATCGAAATATTAAATATAACAAATAAAATGCATGAAACATTAAATGTAGGTAAATAAAAAATCTAATTGCATAGTTTTGATGTACACGACAAGACGAATCTTTTAAGCCTAGTTAGGTCATGGTAGGACAACAATTACCACAAATAAACGAAAAGTGCTACAGTGCGCTACAGTGTCTGATGTGACCCTTTTCACGGTGTGTTTCTTTCCCCTTTGCAAATATATTTCCAAGGAAAATCTTGCAAGCATGGAGTATTAAATAAAGTTTATTTGTAAAACCTTTTTAGGGATGGATGTAACTTTGCGTGACGAATCTAATGAGCCTAATTAGTCCATGATTTACTACAGTAATGCTACAGTAATCATCCTCTAATCGTGCGGTTAAATGTCTTATTAGATTTGTCTCGTGAATTAATCCGGTGTTGTGAAGGTAGTTTTGTAAACTGACTTTATTTAATATCCTTAATTATTGGTCAAACAGGGTGGAAAACTTTTTCCACCCCAAAGAAACACGGCCAAGATAGACCTTGCCTCGCCTAGCCTTGTTTAGATGCAAATTTGGGGGCCCAAATTTGGGAGAAAGATATCACTTCGCCCTAAATGCGTCACCGTAGCATTTCGTTTGTATTTGTGAATAATTGTCCAAACATTAACTAATTAGGCTCAAAATGTTCGTCTCACAAAGTACAATAAAAATGTGCAATTAGTTTTTGATTTCATCTACATTTAATACTCCATGCATGTGTCGATATTTTGATGTGATGGGAATCTTTTTTTGCATAGTGAAATTTGGGGTGGAATTTATGATCAAACAAGGGCCTAGCTTGTCAAAGTGACCTGAGCTTTGCATTTGGCCCTTGTTTAGTTCCAAAGTTTGGGTGGCCAAACTTTGTATTTTGGTACTGTAGCGATATTGTAACATTTCGTTTGTATTTATGAATAATTGTCCAAATATTGATTAATTAGGCTCAAAATGTTCGTCTCGTAAAGTACAACAAAACTATGCAATTAATTTTTGATTTCATGTACATTTAGTACTGCATGCATATGCCGACATTTTGATGTGATGTGAATCTTCTTTTTACATAGTGAAATTTGGGATGAAATTTGGGAACTAAATAAGGCATTGGATGTTTTCCTCGCTTCTGCTGCCGCCGGCAAAGATTGACTCGCTGAGCTAGGCGGGTGGCTGTGCTGATTTATGCTGAGAGAAAGATATCGCTGGCTCGTTGGTGATAGGTAGCTAGTGTCGATTTGTATTGAAAGAAAAATACTGCTGGTTGGTGCTGATAAGCCAAGCGAATAGGTCGGAACCAAGTGTCGCTATTCATTGGGTGTGTTTAGTCCCCCAAATTCTAAACTTTTCGCCGCATCGATGTCACATCGAAACATTAAATATAGCAAATGACGCAGGCATGAAACACTAAACGTAGGTAAATAAAAAAACTAATTGTATAGTTTTGATGTACACGACGAGATGAATTTTTTGAGTCTAGTTAGGTCATGGTAGGACAACGATTACCACAAACAAACGAAAAATGTTACAGTTACAGTGCGCTACAGTATTCAATGTGACATTTTCACCAAACTTTTCACGGATCTAAACCCACCCATTGTGCCCAGGCCGTCCTGACGAAGCTGTGGCATAGTAGCTACCTGTCCCATCTGGTCTATTGCCTTCCGTTCATTGCGTTGGGGCATGGCTGCCTATCGCGATCGAGCTGCAGCAGCCCGCACACCCCCAGTGCTAACTGAAGCTGCTTCTCCTATCCGAGATCCATCACCGCAGACCTTGCAATTTCCCCCCTCTGTTGTGACCAATCCGATGGGATTTACTTTGGATTAGGCAGGGAAGACGGGAGGATTTGAGGATCTTGGGATCATGCATGAACAGAGAGGTGAGTAGAGCCTGTCAGGTCAAATTGAGCTGACAACGAAGGGAGTGCAGTGGCCAAGGATAGGGTGTTTGGATCAGGAAACTAAAGTTTAGTTTTTTAAATAAATGATAAAACTAATTGCATAAGTCATGTCTACTCTACGAGACAAACCTAACAAACCTAATTAAGCTATAATTAGTATACAATTATCACATATTTACTCTAGCATTACATTATCATAAACTAATTAGGCTTAATAGATTCGTCTCGTAAATTAGTCATCATCTATGTAATGGGTTTTTATTTAATCTATATTTAATGCCTCTAATTAACATCCTAGCATCTGGTGTGACGGGACTGAAGTTTAAGAGGGAGCATCTGTAGATAGACGGTATATTTAGTTAGATCGGGATAATTATTACCTCCTAAGAGGTAATATGATGAAAAGGTAAATATTTTTAAATTTAGGAAATAGGATAAAAATGTAAAATATCTTTTTATTAGATGTAATTATATTTCATGATGCTATTAGATGTAACATCATGCAACGTGACAAATAAAACTGATGTGCACGGTCTACTTCTATACAAGAAGCAACATGATATACTTTTCTACCGTGACATGTTCAAAGGTTCCGGAAAAAAAGTGATGTGGTCAATTCTGTGCACTGTGACGTGGGTTAGTTTGCAATCTTGTTTTGTATACCCTATTCCTGTACATGTACTGGTGGTGCATTACGAGATCCTGTCAATTCTGTGCACCGCGGCCGTTACTGGTGCCGTGCTGTGTCTTACCAAAACCGATCCTTTGAGGCAGGAAACCACCCATGTCACGTACTGAAAAAAAACATGATATATAAAACATACAAGGAAAAAATTTATATCCAGTTGACACCGTGTATTTTAGATGAAAAACTGTTCACAAAAAATTCGGAGGCCGACGGTGCCATTCCCGTGATAGACGGCGAGATTTTCGGTATTTCTTATTCGTGGTTATTTTTAGATATTTTTATTGTTCCATCTATTTCAAAAATCAAGGGCCGTGATTTATTCAAACTCTTACATCTTATGAGGTAGTTTGGAGTACTTAGCAGGATGACCATAGTAGCAAACGGTAGGATTTACCCTTTGGTTTAGGTGGTAAATTTACGGTTCCTGTTTTTTCGACGGTGAATTCCAGTTATGATTATAAATTAGTGGCAAATATGAATTGTAGTATATAGTTTTACGCCATATACATGGTACAGCTCCATAGAAGGAGATTGATGTGCTTCCTCAGCCTTTGTAAATGAAGATTAATAAACGCAATCAGTCAAGTACGTTATGCATTTAAAGTTGTGTCATTACGAGGTGCAAGGTGATTAGTTCGCCAATTTATTATCATTGTATTGTATAGTGTTCAACAAGTAGATGCAGATTATGTTATTAATAATCCAGCATTATTGTTTTGATCATTCAATGAGGTGTAAATTATTTTCAACCCTATATTCTTTACATGTTTTTTTGTGCTGCAGCTTGCTTGTTTGCATCCTTTGTTTTACTTGGATACCCAAACTCCAAAGGGAACTTTTTTCCTTCAACACTTTTCAGTTTATCTTTTTGTCGTTGAAGCGTCCCCTCAAAAGAGAAGACTTAAATGTGATACAAACATCAGTCCCAGAAGGCTGATTCACATATATTACAATAGATGGTCCATTACCGAACAAACCTACGCGGTAGCAGGCACAGACGCGCCACTAACGCGAGGAGAAAAACTAGGAACCAAACGGTACAACTAATCATGGCATCATCAGAGAACTGCGCCATGCGGTTCTTCAAGCGGGCGTCCCTAACACACAGGCAAGGTTGGGTGCAGAACGCAACTCCTAATCGACGTCTTCGGGAACGAAGTCCGGGTCCTCTTCTGAAAAACAAGCAAGGGTACTCACATACGTACTCAGCAAGTCCAACCAAACCCACGGAGGGGTTACGACAGAAGCATGCAAGGATAAATGTCAAGGGTAGGCTAAGGGTTCATTTGCGGAAATGCCACATGCAGGGGTTCATTTTATAAAAGTTATGTATGGCAAAACTAATGCTAAAAGCAAGGTAAATTCTAAAATCTCAAATCAGTGCTACCGGACTCCCCGTCCGTCATAGACACAAACGGTACTTCCAAAACAACTCACACCAAAAGGTTCTGCTCATAACCAAAACCAAACCAAGTTAAAGGACCTGTGAAGTGACCATGCCGTAACTCGTCCAATACCTGGACACGGCTATCCGGATAGGTTTCAACTCTGCAGAGGTGTACTCAACCACAAGTAGGGTACCACAACATGAACACCTTAGTGTCAGTGCAGATCCTATCGAGGCCATTACCCACCTTAGCTAAACTGACAAGTCACCACAGAGCGACCAGGGGGTTAGCAACCTAACCACGAGGTTCTACCCAGGGTATAACTCACCAAGAACTTATACCCGTCTCCATGGCCCTCCGTTGCTCACCAACACACCTGATAACTACCAGTTCAACTAGTGGGATTTATGCCAAGCCGTTGCCACATACAACGGTCGAGTGGAGGTACTGTTATTTGGGTTAGGCAAGATGACACATCAACTCATCCTTCTAATGACAAGTCGGACTTCTCCCACCATGCTCAGCCACACAGGCACGAGCTCACCTTGGTATTTCTCACAGGAAACACCGTCCGGCTTATCCCCTAATAATAATCATTTTATCATTTAAACACGATTTCCTTCTTAATGCGTATTTCTATTATTTTAAATATTCAGTGGGTAGTATTTATTTATAAAAGATAACTTTATCCTAAGCGGCATTTAGCGATGATTAATTCCCAGGATCAAATATTCGGAAATTAATCTAGGTTATCAAGGAATATTTGTAGTAATCAAGGAACGGCTCACACAAAAAAAGAAAAAAATTTAATCGTGTCATTACAATTTTTAAATTTTTGAAAAATGCCACTGTCAGTGACTGTGGTGGCCCCCATCTGTTAGTGACACATCAATGACATATTTCTGAAGTGTGAAAATTATAATGGCATGAATCCAACTAGCCCTAAAAAAATGGTTTAGCAACAAACATGCAAGTTTTGTAACATGGGCCAGTGGGTTGCATTTATAAAACTGGGATAAATATGCATCAAAGGGTAAGATTGAACTTGCCATTCTCGAATCCTTCCGGGAGTTCCTGCTCGGGGTACTGGCCTTCGGGCTCCTGCTCATAGCACTGCTCTCCCTCGGGCGCTTCCTCAACTTGATCTACGGCGCACAAACAAGCATACACACAATAAATAAAAGAAAATGAATAAAATAAAGGAAAGGTTTTATTTGCCGAGCTCGTAGAAAGAAAGAACGGAAATGGAATGGAAGATGAAGGAGAAGAGGTCACATTTGGGAAGGTGATGCTTGGCTTGGTGGAAGGTATAGTGGAAAAAGGGGATGGTGAAGTTCGGGGTCATTCCAGGTTAAATCAACGCATAAAATGACGCGTCGATCGGGTGGTTAAAGGGGGGAGAAAGGACTTGTTCGGGGAGTCACCGAAAGTCCCGGGTTTTGCTTAAAAGGGCTAGGGGTACATTTGTGAGGGCTATAAGGTGCTAGGGGGGGTTATTCGCGAATACCTAAAGGTTGGTAGGATTTTAGGGTGGAAAGATCAATTAAAAACGGACATTAAGGGCCGTTTTAAAGGTAGCAGGGGCCTAACCGCAATTACTTTGAAGGGTAGGGGCTTCGGTTGGATTTAAACAGAGAGAGAGAGAAGCGGACTTGGACCGCGGGTTGCAAAATGGGATAGGGGAGGGGGTCATAGGCAAAATGCCCTTTCTTCCCCAGCCGAACAGAGCAGAGAGGGGGAGCAGAGGAGGCGACCGACGGCGACGGCGATCCGGCCGCCCGGGGCATGAGAGCGGCTGGGGACCGAGGGGAAAGAGAGAGGGCAGCGCGAGGAGTTCACCCATGGGCTTACCTAGCGTAGGGGTGGAGCAGGGAGGCCTGCCCACGAGGGCGTGCGGCGGTGGCGATGTCGTGCACGGCGGCGGCGCTGCGGCTCTGGTCGAGAGGCGAGCGAAGGCGGTGGGTGAGCGTGTGGGAGCGGCGAGGAGGCTAGTGGGCCGCTTTATAGGTGCGGGGAGGGCCCGAGGCGATGGGCCGACGGGAGGGCTCGGCGGCCGGCGGGGAGAGGAGTAATGGTGGCCGGCGGAATTTGCGGCCGACGAAGGGATGGCACGGCGGTGAGAGCGGGGTTGGGTGTGGGCCGGGGTGCTGCTGTTCTTGGCGCGTTGTGGCGTGCGCTAACAGGGACGGAGTAGTGAGCGGCGCTGTGGCTGGCGGTGGTCGGCACGGCAACGCCCGCGGCTGTGCTGTGGGCAGCGGCGAAAGGTTCGGGCGGGCAGCGGGCATCCGGGGCGCGTGTGCGGGCCTGTGGCTTGAGCACGTGTTCATGCAGTCCGGCCGGCGAGTGGCGCGGCGAGCCGACGGCGAGTGGCACAGCCGCAGCTGGAGCGTTGTACAGAGCAGGACACGCGTGCGCGGGAATGCAGGGGCGCGTGGCGACGGCGAGCGCGGAGGTCACGTGGGCGGCGCGTACGGGGCCAAGCAGTAGCGGTGGAGAGGAGGGAGGGCGGCACCCGCGGCGCCGGGGAGGGGTGGCTCGGCCAGGGAAAGAAGAAGGGAGAAAAGAGAAGAGAAAAGAGAAGAAGAAGAGAAGAAAATGAAAGGAGAAAGAAAATGGAGAACGAAGGAAAATGGGAGGGGAAAAGGGAATCCGAGGCGGGATTCCCGGCGGCGGTCGACCCGAGGCCGAGTGACATGGAAAACGATGGCGGGGCGAGGACGAGGAAAAAGTTTTGGACGGCGATTCGAGGTTCGGGAGCTCGGCGAAAATATTTTGAAAACAGATTTTGACGCGTGATTTATACGGTGATTTAGCTGGGGTGAAACGAGGGCGTTACAGTCGTGTCGTGATTTGTATCTTCTGTTCATCTTCTCAATTCAGATTTTGTTTCATAATTTTGTTAGGTTGTTGAAAGTGGTGGAAAGAACATCGAGGTTGCAGTGATGACAAAGAAGGATGGTCTCCGTGAACTTGAGGAGGCTGAGATTGATGAATATGTTGTCGAGATTGAGACAGAGAAGGCTGCAGCTGAGGTTGCAAAGAAGGGTGCCCCGAAGGACACCTAATTCTTGGCTTCTGTTGTGCCTTTGATCAACACTTGTTTGTGTCTTTTCTTATGCTCCATACGCTATCTTAACTATTTTAGAGGAATGCTATATTGTTAGATCAGACTGTACTTCTATGCCAGTAGACTCAACATGCTGTGGAATGGCTCTCATCTACATGCCTTCTTCGGAATGTTTTTAATTTCATTTGCTATATCCGCTGGACATTTCAAAGTCCAATTCACTTGATTCTGTTGCTGGTAATGTCTTCGTTGGGCCTGTGGGCTGCCGAATTTTAAATCTTGCAGCCAGAGGTTGTTCATCTGTTGCTTATTGGTCCAAGGAAAAGGAGGGGAAATAAAAGACACAAATGGATTATCTTGCCTCGGTGTCTTGTGGGTTGGGCATTTTTTCATTGTGCTTTTCAGCTAGCGGTGCTGTGATTCCATGGATTGGAGTAGGTTTATCCAGCTGAGCCTTATGCATCGGGCAAATATTTAAACATGCTGAGATACAATTGTTTATCTAGTTGCCCAGGGTGTGCTATTTTTTCGATAAGAGAAATTTTATTAATCTTAGACAGATACATGAAGATGATACAAATGTACTGAGATTATTCCCGACCTCTGTATAGCTAGGATCCACACGGCCAAAAGAAAAAAAAAATGACAACATATATTTAGACACGAATAAAGACAACACACGACTTAATCTTCTATTGCTTACACCATCGTATCAAACACCTGGGCTACAAAAAAATACTTTCTAAAAAGTAACGTCTTCAGCAAGAAAAGGGTGTGCTATTTGGGTTCATGATAATCTCAAATGATAACGATGGTGCTTTGTTGGTAATGTCACGTTGGCTAAAAAAATACTTTTTACTGAAAACGCTGCTGCCTTCTACCTCTCGTATTTGCCTCAAGAGTCAACCAACAAGTTGCGAGCTGTAGCCTCTTTCTGCTCTCATACAGCATGAGCAAAACCTGATGCAAAGAAATCACTCGCGACTGTCGCTCTGCAACACGTCAGAGTACCCGTATTCTCCTCCAGTTTACATCATTGTGATTCCAGAAACAAGTACGAAAAACAATAAATTTGCATTATTCTTTCAGCTTACCTCGTTGTTGATTCCAGAAACAAGCAAAAGAAAGGATTTGCCGACTCTTTCCCTACCTGTTCTGAACTTCTAATGCGGGAAGGAAGCAACGAATTCAGAACTGCGGTGCTCCGTCAGGCGTTGGACCTCTCTTTCTTCACCGAGCACGTCAGGTGCATCATCGGCTGCCATATTGTTTTTCTGCTGTCAAATACGGCCGGCTGTTTTTTTAGAAAAAATAAGATGAAGAACACTAACCTGACGTGCCCAAATACATGAGCGGCTATAACTGCTTCCGAGCAAGAAAAAACGGCGCGAACCGCTCTCCCCACTATATTTTTTACTCCTCTGTCCAAACTACAGATCATTTTATTTTTTCTATATATAGAGAGAGGTTTTGTTACACATGTAAATATATACTATATCTAGATGCATAGTAAAAATTATGGATATAGAAAAAATAAAACGACTTACAATTTGGAAGAGGAGGATAGTATATAAGATCTAAATGAACAAAAAATAGTACATTTTCACAAAGAAATTAATATGCTTGTTTATAATTTTCTGACCTTCGGTGATAACGTGTACGTATAATATATATACTGATGGTCGATAGGGGATTGCTCCTCCCGTTTCATTCATTAAAAAAAAGGACAGACAGTTATTACCCTGTTTGGAATGGAACGTGTGAATTTATCCAGATTTCTCTGCCGCAACTTAGCTACTTCTTGCCAAACACCCCTGCGTTCCAGAAAAGCTCTAATCATGAAAGCTTAGGTTGTTAGCGACTGGGTCAACACATGTGCACGATGGAGCAAACATACCATGCTCGCCCTCACGGCCTCACGCTGCACCAGTTGGCGAGGTTGGGACTTAGCTGTCTGCTGGGCACTCGGGCCTTGCACTATCATATCGACATGACCGGCACCGGCTCCTCTTGCACTATGACCACCTACTGTACTCACCATGCGCGATTTTCTAGAAACACAGGAACGGATGCCAGCAACGATTGGATACCTTAGCTTATATATAGTGGGGAAATCACCGATGATTGAGATGGTCTAATTGTGTGCGTACTTTTGGAGAGTAAATTAGCCAGCCTGAACTAATTAATAATGCTTGCAAAAGAGATGCTTTGCCTTAAAATGAGAAGTCTTTTCCTACATACTCATCTAAAAAAATTATAAAACATGAAGGTTGCCAGGTCTTATCCGACTTAAACTCCAGCAGAGCATCTAAACATACCCTTATCCTAAGTATGGAGGGCTAAGCAAAAAAAAACTCCAACAAACCTTCTACTTGGTCTCCCTATTTTGGGGACGACCCCAAATCCATCACTCCAACCTCCATTCGTAAGGGGTCTTTAGAGAGCCCTCCATTATTTGCGGTTATTTTTGGAGTTGGGATAAGTTGTAGTGCCTAAAAAAATAAAAGTAGACCCTATCTAGTATTTGGAGAGTCTGATTAGGGGCCTATTGCTGAAGTTGCTCTAACACACTTGTGCTGGTTATGATGGCCCACATTTGCGCATTTGAAGGTGCATTTTCTCCCTATTATCCATATTAAAGATATGAATATCCCGGTTAATTAGGACGCTGGTGATGCATATCTCCATGTTAGGTTAAACGCGCGTCTCCTAAGAGCCGTAGAAAGCATTGGACTACTATCTTGAAGATATATTTATGTCAAGTAAAAGTTACAACACTCCTACATGCCACCTAAACATGAGATATCACAGGAAAAACCCAACAATACATTCCAATAGACCAACTAAACAATGCTATTAGCGGGCATAATTGCTCCCTCCTCTATTTTAAGGTGCGCATGCAAACTTAAGATTCAAACTTTAAATTTTGACGGACACTTAGTTTTTTAGCATCATACCATACAATTTGATATAATTGGATTTATACTTGAAATCACTTTCCTACAATGTCAATTTCATTGTCAAAACAGTCAAAGTGTGGCATTAGAGAGCAGTTTTACTTCTCACAAGAGGCCAACAGTCTAAATATTAGATTAACTAACCACAAAACCGTGGCCAATGAGATTTGTGGTGGATTAGTTTGTTGGCATTTTGTAAAAACCGTAGGAAAATCTAGAAAGTATACTTAAAAAACATTGGTCAGTTAGGAAAATCATACTAATTGATATTAACATTGTAGGCCACTTAAAAGTTGTAGAGAAAGATGGCAACTCTTGTAGTGTGTCCACGAACCCGAGTGTGCTAATATAACCTAGGAGTGTGTAGGTGTATACATGGTATTAGACAAAAGAAAGCGAAATGCGTCCGGCGTGACCTGTGACTGCTGACGTACTGCTCTGTCATCCTATGATTGTTTTTATACTGGCCTCGTTTAGATCCAAATTTTGGTGCCAAACTTTGGCCCAAAGTTTGCACTTTGTAATAAATACGCTATTGTAGCATTTCGTTTGTATTTGTAAAAAATTATCCAAACATTGATTAATTAGGCTTAAAATGTTCGTCTCGCAAAGTACAACAAAACTGTACAATTAATTTTTGATTTCATCTACATTTAGTACTTTATGCATGTGCCGATATTTTGATGTGATGAAAATCGTCTTTTTATAGTGGAATTTAGGAGCCAAATTTAGGATCTAAACAAGAGCTAGGTTATGATAAGGTCCTCATTGCGTCCTATTGCCGCCTTCCTTACCAAAACCATGCCAATGCCGGCCAGAAGGTGGATTAGTTAGCTGACTTGGCTCTCCCTTCCCAAATCTCCGCGAAGCTGCCTCGCGCTCCATCTTTGACGCCTTCCGGCGGAGCAGATCTTGTGATGCATGCACATAAACCACCCGGTGTGTCGCGTTGCACAAGTGATCCGAGCCAGTGAGATGCTAAACAAATCACCGGGCGGTTTCGTTGCCCCCAAAAGAAAATCGCCGGGGAGACTCGGCTGCTGTGTCTTTGTGTCACGGGCTCACTATCCACGAGGATGCTGAATTATTGGCAGGGGCTGCATTTGGACGTTTTGGTTGGTGGACGCATGGCGGCCGTGGGAAAGTGACTGTGAAATCTGCCGACGACTGCTCTGGATTCTGGATAGGAGGAGCTCTGACTAGCTGAGCTTGGGCTTGGCGAATTGAGATGAACCACTTGTCTGTCCCACAGCTAAGATTGACTTTTTTTTTACTAGATGATATGAGTGCGTGGCATATATTATCTCGTCTTGACTGGATTTTTTAATCGTTCAATGGTGACATGTCTCCAGCACTGACTGATTGGTAAACACGGAGCATGAGCTATCTGCCAATGGACGAAATGCATTGGTGGGTTAGACTTAGACCGAAAGCACACATGCCGACAGGTGAAACGCAGAGGGCCCATGGGCTGCATGCTACGGAGCAGCAGCGTCGTCTCCAAAACGATCCGGCCTACGTGAGCTATTGGGTCCGTCTCCCCTTCTGGGCGCGCGGGGAGCTCGGATCCGTCTCCAAGGCGGGCCGGCCCATGAGCGCGGGTCTCCTCTTCCTCCCTCCACCACGTGCGTGGGGGCGGCGGACTCTTCTTCTCTCCTGTCCTTGCAGTCTCGCGGTTTAAACGTCGCGCAGACCTCGGCCGCCCTATAAAGGCTCGTGACTCATCAACCTCGCGCCGTCGCGCCCCCCTATCGTTTCGGCTCCGCCCCCCTGGCGCGGCGCTCGCCGGCTCTCTCTCCTCTGGCTGCTCCTCCAGACGCTGGACGCGACGACCGGGGCGCCACATGGATCTCGAGGCGGGGCGCCTCAGCTCCCGGCGCCGCGGCGCGTCGGCGGCCACGGCCACGGCCGACCAGGAGCAGGCGGAGGTCAGTCCGCTCGCGAAAACCCCGCCCCGCCCACCTCCTCTCCGCAGCTCTCTCTACTCTCTTATTACCTAGAACGAGACGTACTCCACCTGTTTTCCTTTTCTTTTCGCTCGAGTCTTTGTAGAATCCTCGCGATCTCCTCTCTCCTGCTCGTACGCCCAATCGCCCATCTTGGCATCTTGCCAGAAAGCAGAGTCCTCTTACAGGTTCAGGCATTGACAATTTAACATGGCTCCTCTTATCTTACTGTTTCGTGATCCGTTGGAGATTGCATGCAAGATATAGGCATCTTGCTGTCTGCATGCAGACAATTACTTAGGCAATTTTCAGTTTCAAGTGGTGGAAGCGATGACTATGACGGCTTGGACTTTTCACGCCTTTAGGGAACAGAGATTTTTGCTGGATTCGTGCGACGGGAACATGGGGCGATCGAGTGGCGGATGCGATCTTGGAACTTTCACTCTGACCACGATAACTCCGCGCGTCAGTTACCAAAGCCCGTGTTGTTGTTTTCGTCCGTGTGCATTCTGCGCCGGTGAGCACTGACAACGAATGGACTTGGCACCTTGCAGTTAGCAGCTTTGATTTTCGGGTACCTTCCGGTGCCGCTAGAGAGTGACATTTAACTTCTTTCTATCTTTTTTCTCTCCCGGCGATGCAATTATTTGTCCTGGACTCCTGGGCCGTGGAATCAGGGGGACCTCTGCCCATTTTTACACCTCCATTATTTGTTCTAGAAAAAGTCAGCATCTAGCATGCTAAATAAGTCCGCTATATTTCTTTTATTCCCCGTATTTTGCTTAATGTCAAGATGTCAAATTTGTCCACATCTGTACAGGACCGTATCTATGATTTGGAGGCCCAAACACAGAATGGGGCTCTAAAATTAAAAAATACGACATAACTAAAGTATAGAAATATATTAAATATTAATTCTAAAACAGTAAAGACAGTACCCAAGCAATAAACTTAGCTCATATTCTACTAAATTGAGATTCTTTCACAATAAATCTATCAAGAGCACCCTTTTACGATTGAGCCGCCGCTTCTAGTCTTTGTTTCTTCGAACGTTTCTCAGACCCAGAATCATATTTCCTATTTCTCGAATACATGATGATGCAAAACAAATGTATTCCTGTTTTGATAAACCAATATACCAGATAAAACTAATAATTTAAAGTTCTGATAATATGAGAATTCTAGGCTTAATTTAACTAGGCAAGAAAATAATATATCAGAAGTTCAGAACTAAAAAGTAGAACTTGTACTTGTGCTTGATGATGGGCGTAGTGCGTTGAGATTGAGAGAGAGAGCGATGGGGCGTGCCGCGGCCGTGGCCTGTAGGAAAATATTCGGCAAACTGGCGGCGACTCGATGTTTCGTTTGGTAATTTGGATTTTGGAAGATGAACTGGTCGCATTGCAATTCGATTCCCCGTACGGAAAAACGCCGACTCGTAATTCCTAAATCCTAAATATCCACCGTAGCTTGTTGTATGGGGTTTTAGTGGGCTTTTTTGTTTTGCTGTACTTAGGGGTGTTTGTGGATCCATGGGTAAATGGTAAATGGCATCTATTTTGCTACTATTTTTGCTATTTGCCTCCAAACACCCCCATGACAAAAGGGCAAATGAAAAATGAGATGGCAAAAATCTTTTGGCTCAATATTGTAGCAAAATTGGACAAATGGGCAAAACTTTTGCCATTTGTCTCCAAACATCCCATGGTAAAAGGAAGGAGAGAGGGTTTAAATAGGTTTTTGCTAAAAATTTTGCTATTGGATCCAAACACACCTAATGGCAAAACTTTTGCCATCTTTTTTTAGACAAATATTTTGCTCTTTTTTGCTCTTGCCATATGAATCCAAACAGCCCCTTGAATACATAATTAGCTAACATAATTAGGGTGGGATTTGGGGGCCCCAAATATTTGGGGGCCCTGTGCGGGCGCCCACCTTGCCACTGCTTATGTACGGCCCTGCATCTGTACTAAGTCATTGATGTTAAATCCTTCAATCATGTACTTCACCAGAACCCGTGTCAAATTGTAGTCCATTTCCCTATTCACTGTCAACATGCCAAAATTTCCAACATCTGTATTATGTCATTTATACTATTAGGTCTCTTAAAAAAAGACTTAGCCAGAGGTCGTTACCATCCTGGTCTCAAAAACAGTAGTCGTATTATTTAAGAATAGAACATGGTCTAATTGCACTGAAGATTCCTGGATGCCGTATGCATTTAACCATATGCAAGGACTAACTAGATTTCTCCTGTTTGGCCTCGAAGCTAGTGGTGACAACTTGCTGCAGGCGGACGATCCTGCTGATGATAGACTAGTGTATGTATGATTCACGATTTGACATATGCTATACTCCGTATCACCTAAGTGATCGTACCAAACGTGTACACAGATATCGCCAGCCCCATACATTTCCACATGGCCAACATCATATTGTCCATCGGCACAATAAATGGAGGACTTTGGGGTTTTTATTGACTTTTACTCTAGATATTATCTACGCATACATATGGCTAACTGCCTTATATGATCACTGTGACGAATTGCATGATGTGCATCTCTTATTTGGGTTTCCAAGAAGAAAGTTGAATTTTTATCTTTCTGAATGTCTTCTCTAAATTCTGAGCAGGGTGGAAATTTCCGTAGAGATCTATTCCTTGCTTACAAGACTCTCGGTGTTGTGTTCGGTGGCCTCGTCACGTCTCCCCTCTATGTTTATCCCTCAATGAACTTGGCGTCTCCCACTAAAGATGACTACATGGGGTTGTACAGCATAATGTTTTGGACTCTTACTTTGATTGGTGTTGTCAAGTATGTAGGAATAGCACTCAACGCTGATGATCATGGTGAAGGTAACTACAGTACTATTGCTGCCTTTCTACTTTTGGAGTTTACGGCCATGTTGGAAGAAGATTAGTTCTTGAAATTTTTGATATTTAGACCTAATCTAACAATCACTTTCGTCTTTAGTATGTATGCTAGTATTGAGGGTTGCATTAATAGATGCACTATGTGGTCCAATGTAGATACTATGATCTATTAATACTCAGTCAAATTATTTGATGAACTGAACTGAAGGTCTGAGATAGGAGAGAAGCTGCAGTTTCTAGAAAAGACTCTTTTTTCAGACAGATCAAATATTGCTTTGCCAACTCTCCTTGTAACAATTGCTAAGATCATTTTTTCTGTAGGTGGTACATTTGCCATGTATTCTTTGTTATGCAGGCATGCCGATATAGGCATACTTCCTTCCAAGAAGGTTTATTCAGAAGAAGAGTCTCTAATTCACAATCAGTCTACCCTAGATAAAAAGCCTAGTTCGCTGGGGAAGTTCTTTGAGCGAAGCATGACAGCTAGAAGAGTACTGTTGTTCATGTCAATACTGGGGATGTGTATGCTCATTGGGGATGGCATTCTCACCCCTGCTATTTCAGGTTTGCCCTCATGCTTAAGGCAGTCTATATTTGTGATCCCAGTGATATCTGACACTTCATTCTTGCCTCTTTTCAGTATTATCGGCCATCGATGGACTAAGAGGGCCATTTCCTTCTGTCAGCAAGCGTGAGTCACAGCTGTAACCAAGGAGTAGTGACAAGAATCTTTCTTATAATGGGCATTCCTTATAGACTGATCTTTTCCTTTGAATTTCCAGCTGTAGTGGAAGCCCTGTCTGCCGTGATCCTTATTGGCCTATTCTTGCTGCAAAAATACGGGACTTCAAAAGTGAGCTTTCTGTTTTCACCAATCATGGCAGCATGGACTTTCACCACTCCAATCATCGGCGTGTATAGCATTGTTCGTTACTATCCTGGCATCTTCAAAGCCATTTCCCCTCATTATATTGTCCACTTCTTTCTGAGAAATAAAAAGGAAGGATGGCGCATGCTCGGTGGAACTGTTCTATGCATCACAGGTAACAACTTCATCACGTTTATGCATTTTATCTGGCAAATTTTAGAGTTCCAGGGAAACAATCCCCAGCCTGTATGCAATGAATTTAGGACAAAAGTGTTCAAATGTTATAGCGCAGAATCAAATCCCAGCACATTTATCAGTTCTATCTGTCAAATAAGATGCCAACGTACATGATTATCGATCTTACACACATACAGGTGCAGAAGCTATGTTTGCTGACCTTGGCCACTTCAGCAAGAAGAGTATTCAGGTTATGTTCATCAACATTACAAGCTTGAATTTCTTTCCTTGTGAACTGTTCATGATCAGTCAGTTAAACAGTATGTTTTCCTTTTCAGATAGCATTTCTGTCCAGCATATATCCTTCTCTGGTCCTCACATATGCTGGGCAAACGGCGTACCTTATCAACAATGTCAACGACTTCAGTGATGGGTTCTACAAATTTGTCCCTCGCCCTGTTTACTGGCCCATGTTCGTCATCGCAACGCTGGCAGCAATCGTCGCAAGCCAATCCTTAATATCTGCGACATTTTCAGTCATCAAGCAATCAGTTGTCCTGGACTACTTTCCACGCGTTAAGGTGGTGCACACGTCTCAGCACAAAGAAGGGGAGGTTTACTCCCCAGAAACCAATTACATCCTCATGGTGCTATGCGTTGGTGTCATACTAGGCTTCGGTGCTGGAAACTCGATCGGGAATGCTTTCGGTAAGTGAATTCTGCAGGATGCTGCATTTTGCCTATATGCAGCCACTTTGTTCCTGAAGAAATTGATGCATGACTGTTACTGCAGGTGTTGTGGTCATCATGGTCATGCTCATAACCACGATCATGCTCACTCTGGTAATGATCATTATATGGAGAACACCACCTGCTCTCATCGCCCTGTACTTCATCCCCTTCTTCATCATGGAAGGCGCCTACGTCAGTGCCGTCTTCACCAAGATCCCCGAAGGCGGCTGGCTCCCCTTCGCGGTTTCCATCATCCTCGCCCTGATCATGTTCGGCTGGTACTACGGCAGGCAGCGGAAGACGGAGTACGAGACGGCGAACAAGGTGACCGTGGAGCGCCTCGGCGAGCTCCTGACGAGGCCCGAGGTCCAGAGGGTCCCCGGGCTGTGCTTCTTCTACAGCAATATCCAGGACGGGCTCACCCCGGTGCTCGGCCACTACATCAAGAACATGGGCTCGCTGCACGCGGCCACGGTGTTCGTGACCCTGAGGTACCTGCTGGTTGCAAAAGTTGATGAACGCGAGAGGATCCTCGTCAGGAGGCTGGGGCCCAGCGGGGTGTACGGCTGCATCGTCCAGTACGGGTACGCCGACAGCCTCGCCGGCGACGACCTCGCCGCGCAGGTGACGAGCTGCCTGCGGCGGCACGTCGAGGCGGAGGAGGCGGCGCGGCTGGAGGCGGCTTGGAAGGCCGGCGTGGTGCACGTTTGGGGCAAGATGAGGTTCTACGTGGGCGAGGACGCCGGGTGCGTCGACAGGGTCATGCTCGGCTTCTACGAGTTCCTGCACGGCATCTGCCGCTCCGCGCTGCCGGCGCTCGGGACGCCATTGCAGCAGCGGGTCGAGATCGGCATGCTGTACAAGGTCTGATCGGTCCGGTTAGATCAGTAGGTGTCCATAGATGAATGAAATGGATGGGCACTAAAAACATATATCAGTGTGTGCAGTGAGTATGCCTGGCGGGCAACAGTGTATAAGAAGTTCAAATGAACGTAGTAAAACTACAAGTTGCAACGAAAGTGCAGGAATTTAATCTTGGCCAGAATTTACATGGCCTTGCATTGGATGGTAACTGGTAAGGAACCTTTGTTTCTTCTTTTTCAGTGGTACGAGTCCGTCATTGTTTGTCAGTTCCGTAGCGGTGCTTTTTGGTTGCATGATTCAAATTAGAACAGTGGGATGCAAAAAGGTGGCTATCAGCTTTGTGCGCCATGAGGACAATTTGCATCCCATCAGGCATCAGCTACTCCTGGGGGGTGCACTGCGGAAAACACACAGCCTAGCTAGATTGTCGCTTTGGCGTCCAATCGTAGAAACAGCTAGCGAGCGGATATCACAATAAACCTTTGGTTTGCATTGTTCACTACCGTGAAGTGAAGCTAAAAAAACGAACGTGCCTGTGGTAAGGCATGACTGATGCAATGAAATCGTTCATGGAGCTCATTGATTCATATTTTACTCAAAATTCACCGGACTGGAAACGATCGCCAGGCGGTAAAACATCCAGATAGACTGACTGAGGTAGAAGACAAATTGGAAACAGGCAGCAAAGCTCGACGGCGGGCGTGATTGGTGGGGAAATCAGGCTCCAAAAGTGACGGAAAAGCGAGAAAAGGCAGAGATACTGTCCGCACCGAAACCGTACGTCTTTTCGTCGCCACATTGTGCCCTCCCTCGCTGCTGTTGCTGTAGTCCTTTCTCCAAAGGAGAAACAAGCCAGTGAGTTTTACTATTATCTTTCCCAAAAACAATTGCCGTAATACTGTAGCCGTCTCCCTGTGTCGCTGCTAGGGAGATTGTTGTGTCGTGCCTGGGTCGGGTAGGAGCAGTGTCGTTGTGCACTGTGTCTACTAGCCCCGGTACGGGAGCTCAGTGCAGTTCCCCCCCAGCCTGCTTCCAGAACGCTGGGGCCAGGTGGCCGCAAGCCTGTGCTTCCGGGCGTAGGGCCCGGTTCAGGAGCTCGTTTGCGTATAAGTTTGGAGCAGTGTCGCTGCAGAAATTAGCTTTCAGCATGCTTCGGTTGTCACTGATGGATGCAGAGTTGCAGCTTGCAGGCCTAAAAAGGCAGAGATTTCCAGCCCAGGATCCCGTTTCCCCGCCCATGGAAAACAGTTCGTACGCAAAATGCAAAGCTAAACACAAATTTGATTCGCAAGCGAAAGTAAAAGGTAGTAATTCGAAAAAAGAGAGTAAAGGTAATTCGGAAAAAGAAAAATAATCTAAAGTTTTTGAAAGGGAAAAAAAGAAAAGGTAAAAGGTAGCCAAATTCACTGGGGAAAAAACGGGATGAGAAAATGGTGGAAAGCGCAGCTTAATCTGAATACGACGAGGCCGCAGTCGCATGCGTGGTCGCGGATCATGACGGAGACTCCCGTGCTTCTCCGGCCACCGTTGACCCGACGACACTGTGGGGCCCACCGCGGGTAGATTAGAGGTAGGTATAGCCCCGGTCGCTTTTGGATCGAGCCGGGGCGCCCAAAATCTCTCTCTCAGAGGCCTCGATTTTATTACGTGGAGCCCGTTTGCTTGGATTTGTCTCACCTCGCCACATGATGGGCTGTAACAATTCAGCCCACCCGCCTAAATAAAGCAGAGCGAGCGGTGAGGCGAGGAAAAAAAGAAAGCGGGACACGGGCGATTAGCCACGGCCGAGTTGGCCACCAAACCCTGGGTTCTTGTGGTAACCTTTAGAAAAAGGGGCAGCTTCTGTGGGGCAAAAGACGAGGCAGACAAGAGCTTTGGATCAAATCTCTGCAGTAGTTTCAGTGTGAATCCCTGGCCCCAGGCATTTTTAAACCTGTAAAATTCTACGCGGAAACGATGGTGTTCAGTATTCAGTACTAGTACCTCGTACCCTTGCTAGCTGATCGCCGGGAGTTTTCGTACTGTCGAATTCAAAAATACGCTACGGAGAGAAACCGTTACTGTCTTTTCGGTGCAGGTATTCTGGGCCAGTGCCTGCTGGCGTTTTCAGGTCGTCTTCCTCCGGGCAAGGGTGAGAAAAAGCTGGCGAAGCTGCTGATCCTATACTCCGACGACCCTTTTCACCCTCTGACCAGTGACCTCACCGGAGTAATGGCTACCTGCAGAGAGCTTTGACCTACTCGTAACTGACACGAAAACGTATACAAATCGGGGCGTAAGCACAACCAACTTCCAGCCCCGCATATTGTCATTCTTTAGACGACGAATATCAATAGGAGGAGACTTTTTGAGCCAAAAATCCCAAAACAAATGATTAGGTAGCATGTGATGGGAAGAAAAGATGCTAAGCTGACTAAACAAAACCGGTGACTGCAGACGAGTGCCTCTCCCGACAATTTTCGAACCGGTCGCCGCAGGTGTCCGGTTCGTGATTCCCAGGAACAAACCGATGGGATCAGCACTCAAAACAAAAGCAAATTGGGGATCTTGCGGGGGGAAGAAAGGGACTGAAAGCGTAAAACAAGTGGGCATCGACGAAGAAGAAGCATAAAGAAAAGGGAGGAGACCTCAAACTCGAGCTGAGAGTGAGGAGGAACAAAGCGGCGGCACGGGAAGAACATAACGAATCACGAGAAAGAGCCCAAGGTTCTCAACCACCCTCGCCTTTTGCTTTCGTTGCTTCACTTGGACTTTGTACTCGTCTACACTTATCTTTTTTTTTCATGCCATTATCTTAACCGGCTGAGAGAGAGGGACTGACCGCGCCCAACAAGTCGCCCCCAGCAAGCAAAAGTAAACCAAAGCACGTACAAGTAGCAAGCGTACAACGCTCACGCACATAAACAATAGTGAGACTGCTGCTGCTGCTGCTGCACGGTAACAGAGCCGTGTGTGTGTGTGTGTGTTGGAGAATTAGAGTGGGGTGGACTTGACATGCTAGTCGCCATAGAGGCTGCACGCTTTTGCTTTTCACGCCCTCGCCGAAAAGCCCAGCTATTTAAGCACGCCGAGCCGAGCACACACACAGTCTCGACCCACCACCCCCTCAGCCCACTCCTCTCGCTCTAGGTGTCTCTCTCTCGGCACACCGCCCGGTTGCTGTTGCGCCATGGAGACAGCGCAGGAAAGGGAGGTGCAGCTGCTGCAGGGGAGGCAGGCGTGGCCGTTCCACATGATGGGGATGGGGACGGCCGCCGGCGGATGCTTCGACGGCTACGGCGGCTACAGCGGCGGCGGCGCAGGCGACTGTTTCTTGCTCGGGTGGGAGCAGCCACCGCCGGCGCCCTTCGGCTGCTTCGGCCTCCTCGCCGCCGACGTCCACGACCTCTTCCCACTCTGTACGTTCGAGCTGCCGAGCCTGGTTTCCCTTCCTCCCCAATGTCAATGTGCTGTCCGGAGTCTCTGATCCCCGTTTTTCTGGTTCCCGCCGGCGTGCAGTCGCAGGCATGGAGTCCCCGTTGCCGGTGATGTCTTCCTCGACGCTGACCACCGCTCCGCCGGCGGCGCACGCAATCCCCGGCGAGCTCGACGACCTCCTCCTGGTACGTGACGTGGTGCGCCAAGGGTCAAACGGCACCCCGCACCAATGCAAGCTGCCACCGCCAGCGGCGACCCATCCCGCTCCTGGCTTGACGCTTCCTACAAATTTACTCTGTCCATTAAACCCCACCTTGCGTGTTTCCGGCCCCTGCAGAATTTCTGGGACGCGAGCTGCCACGACGGCGACGTGGGCGGGCAGCGGCAGCAGCAGCAGGGCGCCTTCAATTCCACCACCACCTGCGTCACGCACGAGCAGACGACGACGACGACGACGACCTGCGCTGATGCCACCACCACCAACTCCTTCTTCCACTGTGACTGTGAGCTCCGATCCCCCGCCCCCGCGCCCGTTTGAAACCCCGTCCGGATTGACCGAATTTTCGCCTGCGGCCGGGGCCCCTGCATGCCACCCAGTTTTAGGTCTTGTACTCTCGCTGGCCCCGCGCCGCGCGTACATCACCGTGGGAGGCAGAGGACAATAAGCCCAGGTCGACCGTAGAGCTAACTGCTCCGCGTTAAACAATGGCCGCGTTGTCAATGCGCTGCGCGCGTCGCCACCGGCGTGGGGCCCGCGGGGGATTAGCGGCGCGTAATTATAATTGCCACGGCCCCCATGATTTGTGCATGGATTGGTAGCGGTATTAAAACCATTATTGCTAGATTATTGTTACTATTATAGCTGCAGAGGTTATATAGAATTATGAAGTGCAAATGAGTTGCATGATGCCTGCGTCTGACTTGCGAGGCGCGCGCCCACACTGCCAGTGGCAGAGCCGAGAGCAAGACAGGGCGCGTCTTTTGAAGAAAAGACACGCCTGGGTTCTACGTGTTTAGATTGTACCAGTGCCGCCCCAGATTCTAGTCCCACTAGTAGTACTAAATTACTACAACTAATCTTCTTCGTCACGTCTCGCTTTTTTAAAAACCCAAGCTGATGATTGGTTAGCTGAGACTAATCAAATCCCTCCCTGCAGACGATGATGGCGATGATCCCCTGAGCTCCATCTTCTGCACGGGGCCCACGACGCTGCCCGCGGAGAAAGCGGTGGCGTTCCAGGCCCCCGCCGCGGCGCCAGAGCCCCTCCTCAGCTCGTCCTCGACCAACTGCGGCGGGGGCCTTCGCGCGCCGGCGCAGGGCGCCGCGGCCACGCCGCTGCCGAGGAGCTCCTCCTCCACCCCGTCGCGGAAACGCGCGACACGCGAAGGTGCGGGCCTCGTCTTGTCACGGCGCGCACGCGCATGCACCGCACACAGTTGGTCCTGCCAGAGCTGAGACCCAATCATTCGATCTGCTCGTGCTAACCGACGTGGCTTTTGATCTTTGGCTCGGCAGAGTCGTCGGAGCCGGCGGCGGCGGAGTGCAGCCAGGAGAGCGAGAGCAGCAAGCGGCGGAAGCCCTCGCCGTCGTTCGCGGGGGTGCTGTGCCCGTTCGCGCTGCTGAAGCCCGACGGCCTGGACGGCGGCGCGACGCTGGCGGACATCAACGCGCGCATCTTGATGCGGCCCACGCGCCCCGTGCGGCACCCCGTGGGCGAGTTCGCCTGCGCGCCGCGGGTGTCGGCGGACCAGCCGGGCATCTCCGGCAAGGCCGTGTCCAGCTTCACCCGCCTGCACACCCCCGGGCGCGGCACAATTACCATCATAAGGACGCGAGGCTAGCACAGCTGCTGCGTGCTGCTGCCGACGCTGGTGACGACGTAGATTAATTATTAGCTAGCTGGACTAATTATGTGATGGCTGGACCTCCCAGTTGCAATGCCGTGTAAATTATATGATGATGAGTAACCTGTAAATCGAAGGAATAAATCTCCAATCCATCAGTTCTAGCTTTTCGCCTGCACCCGATCGAGAACCGAAATCTTTTGCTCAGGGAGGCACTGAATCAAGCTGAGAGGCTGAGAGCTTTCGTTGGATCGTTTGGCTGGCGCTGGCACTGCCGGCAGCCAAAGCTGGGGGGCTGCTCTGTTGCGGCGCTCGTAGACAGACAGGTGGTGCTACGGCCGCTTACATTCCCAAAAGCTGGAGGCAACTGCCTTTCCTTTTGTCTGCACAGCCAGCGTGGGGCCCGCCTGCCGCCCCCACCAGCCTGCTTCGAGTAGCAGTTTCTTTTTTAAAAATTTGGCAGAGTGTGCAAATGCCCAAATGCTGAACTGCCTGCTTGGATTTCGAGGCTTCGAGCTGGTGCTGCCTCTCCGATCTCCACGCATGGCGCGGCGCCTTTGGCCGGTCGATGCCGCGCGGGGGGCGACGACAAAGGTCGACACGGTTAAAAACGCCGGGGCCTGACTTGGCGTGCCTAGCTTGTTGCTTGCGATACCCAGACGCTCGTGCATGTCATCGGAGCTGTTGCACGCAAGGCTGACCATGTCACCATGTGAGTGAGTGAGTGTGCCCGTGGCCGAGCCGGTCCATGCGGATGAGGCTCGCGGAGTCTTTTGCCGCACCTTGTTGGTTTGTTCTAGACGTGTTCGGCACAGAGAATATACGGGTCGGGGGGTAAAGACGACGGCGTAGAGCGGACAGAGCGAGATCAGAAGACTAAAGCTACGTACTATTAGCACGGCGAGAGGTGAGGAGGGTTAAAAACAAAAGAGGAGCGTTTGATTTGTGGGAGTGAAAGCATGCACGGAGACGGACGGAGCATCTGGTTCGGTACGGTAGCTAGCCCGCAGCCAAAGCCCCAAAGCAAAGTGCGTCGGCTTCATCATTGTGGCCGCGCAAAAGCGCAGCAAAGCATGCATGCATGGCTCGCTCAGTCGCTCGGCTCATGCATATGCGTGGGCGCCCCGCACTGTAGCGTGCTAGTAGGAGTAACAGCATAACGCAACATATATAGGTACGTAGCCGCTGGCTGGTTCAAAAAAAACAACAACAACAGTAGTACAGTGGAGCGAAGAGGGAGGGAAAAAATGAAAATTGTATTTTTGTTTAGCCCTCGATCGATGAGATCCAGGCCAAGACACGCTGAATGATGACGCGACGTACAGCTAACGGGTGAGCAGGTGACCGGATTGCTCGTACGTATACTGTGTCATGCCCTGTACGTACGTCTACGTGGCGGCGGCTGAGTATACGGCAAATTATTAACACACGGCCTCTGAAGCAACTAACAGCGGCGCCTGTTCAAAACAGGTGGGGAAATTATTGGCAGCCCGTCACGTACAAAGAAAAAAGAACTTTTGAATCGAGGCACATATGTATACTGGCGTTTGGTAGGATCGAGATTGAAAAAAGTGGCTGGACACAAAAGACCAGCCGAATGATGATGCGACGTACGCCCAGTCAACAGGAACTGACTGAGGTATACGTATGTACAGTCTACCGGTCCTGTCGTCCGGAGAAAACGGGGCCCGGTATATATTGTTTTGTTCTGGAGCTCGTACGTCAACAAATGACAAGCAATTTCTAGAAAAATTGTAAAAAATGTGTGCATCAAGTTGACGAAGGTCGGCGATCCGGTCGGTAGTCAAGGGGCTCCCGTTCCGTTCCGTGGCACCGGACGGGGGCGTGGCCGGAGAGGGTTTGGTTATGGTTGGTGCCTCGTAAATATGCGTGGGGGCACCGTCGTGTCGCCAAAGTTAGGGCAGGCATGACTTGAATTAAAGCCCCAACGGCTCTGCTCTAGTGCGGGCTAGTATTCATGGAACCATGCATGGGCCATCTCGATCGATTCCGACTTGATCACCTTATCGGGACACAGTACCTTTTGTGTGTGATGAATCCAGGGAACAAGATTATTCAAGGGACTCGTGATCTCGCAACTAAGCAGAATGTGAATGCGATGTCGAGGACTTTACGAGGCCAATAATTCGGTCCTCACCAGCAGAATCTGTATAGTAGAGTTTGGTAGGGCTACATTACACACACACACACATGCAAATTGGCCAATCCTGCGAGAAGAAAAGGAAGTGCTCGAAATAAACAACGCGCAGTTCAATCTGCTGCTAACTGCACGACTTACTGTTTCACTGATAGTCACGCGCCCTATCCTAGTGTGCTTTCAACACTGTTTATCTCTGATTGTTACAAGGCTGGATGAACTAATAGTACCTAAAGTGTCCGATCCCCCCCCCCCCCCCCCTGAAAAAAGAGCTACCTAGAACTACATGCATAATTTTATATATATATATATATATATATATATCTGAAATGTAGTATAGATTTAGCTTTTGAGACTGCGATCTAATGCAGATTTTGTTTTCGAAAGTTTCTGCCACGACGTGCACATGACACAACTAGAGGCCAGAAAAAAGTCGAGCTGAAAACAAAATCGCTGCATGCACGCACGCGCACACGGCTGACAGCTTTGATGATGTACAAATGAGGCGCTTGCTGCTTAAGAGGGTTAATCATTAGCGCTCCCGCAGATGAGTGCTTAGTGATGTTTCGTGCTGTCACTGGTCACATCTCGGTCGTGTTAATTAGAGCGAGACGCCTAAGGCAATGCAAAGCACAATAAGGACGACAACCTTACACACATCAGTCACTGGGTGACCACTACGCATAGTGTCTGTCCGCCCATCACTCCATCAGTGCCCCCGCTGCTCCTGGCCGGCCTCCTCCACGCACAAGTCAAACCACACAGCTTTCCCCGATAATCCGGTGCCCGCAGCTTTGAAATGGCCCGTGTCAATCATTGCCTGCCGCTGTAATCAGTAACCTCTCCTCTAGTCCTCCCCCTTCCCGCGAGACGGAAACCGACAGCACCGGGCGTGCAGGCGGGCGAACGCGAGCAGGGCAGCGGTGGCGCTGAGACCAACCACCGCACGACACCGCAGCCGTCGTCGCAAGTCAAACAGTTTTGATTACGCCGGCTGGCCGGCCGGCCAAGTAACGCAGCTGTCGTTGCATGAGCTCGTCGCGGCACGGCGCCACGCTGAAAACGGACGCAAACGCAAACCTTGCAGCATGGGGAGAGGTGCCAAAGGGCAGAGGAGGGACGGGGCCGCGGCATCCACGGGTCAGGTCGGGTCGAGCCGGGTTTGGGGGGTGGGTATGGCTCATGCGTGTGATCAATGCGCCGGGGGGGCCGTACGCGCCTGGCCGTACAGGGTTTGCAAGATCGGCATGGCGCCGCTTCGTTAAATTGGACTCGGCGGCCAGGGCGAGCCAATCATCATGCATGCGCATGGGCCTCCCGGCGGCCGGCCGGCGCGGCGCGTTCGATCTGGGCGGGCGGGCGCGGGCGCGGGCGCGCGGCGTTAACCGTCGCATCCGGGGTCTGCGTGATGCATGCATGCTCCTATTCCATTTGGCGGACAGGCAGCAATGGCGCGCGATCGACCAAGGCCAACGCGTCCTGCCCGCGCGGACACGATTTTTTTTTCTAACTAGCTTCTTGTCGTCCCGGGGAGCCGGAGAGCGGCCGTGCACTTATTATCGGTGCGGTGGACCGTACGTGGACGATAGACACTATACGTGTTGCCCCTGTTGGGTGCATGTACATGTACTCCGCCTTTTGTCTCGCGCGGTGTACTCTCTCTGGCACTGTGGTGCTCGGCGTATAGCTGCACTGTTTCGACCGGCAGCCCATACCTACAACGTGAACCGCGGAACCATGGGGCTGTGTTCGAACAGTTCACCATGCATGTTGGTGTATACTGTATGGTGTGCCGGTTTGGAATCCATGTAGGATAGGTGATCCAGTGGGCAAAAAACATACTCCACATCCACATACGGCCCATAATATTTTTCAACGTTTTTAGAATGAGATAAGTTCAAAAAAAAAGGGAGGAGATAAGTTCTCCCCTCTTCATCCACTCTCCTCCCCGTTCCATTTTTCTTTTTTCTCATCTTCCCCGTCAAGAGCTATGCCATTGAGAGGCAACATACATGCGCTGTGTCTATGACATGCACACTGATGGAGGTGAGCGACCATGGACCAAGGAGGATTGATATGTGCAGATGGATCGAGGCGTTTGGCGGAGCTCATATAGGAGCTCACCCTGGCGCGTGGTCCAATGAAGTGGCGGTTTTTTTTCTTTCCTTTTATTTTATTTTTTCGGATTTTTTTATTTTTAAAGTTTTGTCTATAAGTTTTGTTTTATGAATTTTTATTCCTTAAATTTTGCTCCCAACGCTTTTTATCTGAATAATTTCCTTCCCGAATTTTATTTTAAAAATTGTTCCAGGTTTTTCCCCGTTTTCCCCAAAACCTGTATAGATTTTGTTTTCATATTTTTCTAAAAAAATAAATGTGGTCACGTAAATTATGTTTTTGACAAACTTTGTGTACAAAATCTGTGTATTTATTTGAACAATTTTATCTAAATATAGTTTTTTTTGTTATACAACTTGTATATATAACTTGTTGGGGTTGCAGATTTCGGAAGGCCGCACCTCCGGAATGATTAATAAGATCTGGCACAAGGGAAACATGTGTTGAAACCTTCCTTGAATAAATCGAAGGTCACTCTCAGACAAAAGAAGAGAAGGTGCACAAGTACGGGACCTTCGATATTACCAAAAACTCAGAAAGGCAAGTCGAACGAAGGTCATTGATTGTTGGCCCTGATGAGCACACTTTGGTCTCAAGTCATCTGGAGCGAAGGATAGCATGGAACGTTTTGAGTGGCTTGAAACGGGAGGTCACCTTCGCTCATCATAACAAGGCTTCAATAATGGAACAAACGATCGAGCGAGCAGGAAGGGTTGCGGAGCCCAGAGACCGAAGGTGTAGCGAAGCTAATCATTTTAGTAGATATCTTATAGGTAGAAGAGAAAGCAAAATTATATACGACATTGTCTTGCCCATCCCCAAAAATTGTAAAGTACAGGTAAGATAGTCTGCAGGTGGGACAAGGCAAGAGGACATTGTTGTAAAGTAACAACTTTGTAACCCCCTCCTTTTCGGGGGAGCTTTTTGAGAATTGAGAAACGCGATCTCCATTTGCGCTGCTGGTTCGTATCGCGCTTGTTAAAATACGTGCCGACATAACTTTTTGTACATATTTTAACAGTTCCAATCATCTGATCCGAAATCGTTAATACTGTACCTTGGCATCAAAATTTTGCATCGTCTGATGTCTCCTCAAGATTTAAAACTGCTATGGGCCTGGCCATATCTCCTCAATGAAGGCTTTTTGGGTTGGTATTGAGCTTTGGTTAACCGGAGCTTGAAGTTTTTTTTTTTGACAATCGGCGCATGTAACTCAATATAGGCTGCCTAGATTTGAAGGGAAATACATAAACCATTCATAGTTTTCAATGATGCGCATTGCATCACTCAATCATAGTTTTTTGGATCCTCCAATACTACCACGACCCTGACAAAAGCAAACGTTGAGGCCGTGGCATGCAATATCTGTACCCGATCAACACCATGCATCATATGTTTAAACAAAAGCGATATAGTATATGATAGCAGCGTCATTGCCGGAACGAAACTTCGAACGCGAGTGCGCTCAGCACGCACCACGACCAGTGCAATGCATGCAGAAGCAGAATAACACACGTACCGCGTACGCGTCCAGAGAAAGTCAGTGCCCGTCGATCGATCGACCTGCGCCACACACCTGCACGAGCACGATCACACGCCATCAGGGCCTACAGGATCTGTGGACTGCACCGGAGTACGAGGTTGATCAGTTCGCGTCGCCCCCACCGCAACCGCCCCCGCCGTCGCCTTCCTCTGCCGTCGCCGGAGCTGCCCGGCTGGAAGCCCGGCGAGCGGTGAGGAAGGCGACGGCGGGGCCTCCCTCCTCCTCCCCCCCCCCCCCCCTCACACACACATCTTCTTCTTCCTCCCCCTTCTTCTTATTTCCTCAGATTTGGCCGGCGTGCTGTGTATGACCGGATCCTCGCCGGAGATGAGTGGACCCACGTTGGGATGGCTTGATCCGGGTGCGGGGAGGCCGGATCTTGTGCTCTGCGGCGGTAAAGGGCGGCCGCGCACAGCTGCGGGCGCGGCCCGAGACAGTCCGGGTCACCGGCGGGCTTTTGGGCGTGCCGCTCGGAGCTCTGCTGCGGTGGACGTGACTGGGCGCGGCGTGGTGTAGCCTCTCAACGACGACGTGGTTGCGACGCATCTCGGTGGGCGTGCCGCTCAGAGGACCGCTCGGGGCCTTGCAACGGTGACGCGGCGTGGCTGGTGCGGCGGTAGGCACGGGTGCTCGTCAGGGTCCATGGGTGAAAGCCCAGCTCGATCTTTGATCGTTGCCGGTGACGGTGGTGCTGTTGCATCGTTTTCCTTATTGAAGGCGTCATCGCAATCGCAAGGACTTCATCATCCTCTGTATCCGGGTGAAAACCAAAGAACTGGCTCGTTGGTTCAGGCGGCGGCGACGTCTAACATCGTTTCCTTCTTGGAGGCGTCGTCTCGGATTCTTAGGATTGGCGGCAATAGGTCTAGCTCACCGTGTTTGCGTTGTATTTGCTTGTTGGTTAGTTTGACAGCAGGTTCTTTGAAGAAGTTGTGGGCCTGATCGACTAAGTGCGGTAGCTACACGACGGAGACCATCAAGCAGCTGATGACTATATTATGCAGTACATTCTGACATTAAAGTTTCTAAGTAGACCGATGATGTTAAGAAGTATTGTTGGAAGAAGACAGAGTAAGGAATTAGAAGAAGTTGTGAAACTTAGTCTTTTTAGGTTTTTTAGCCTTTTCTTGTCTTATGTGGCCCTCGATTTTGAGACATCGAGTCTAAGAACTCTCGTAACTTTCGGCTATATATATATAGGGGCCGGATTATATCGGATATCTGATTTAATCAGGGCCTACAGACAAATGTCGCATCCCCGAGTCCGTACTGCCTCGGCATCGGAAGGAAACGTCTATGGCGCTTGGACGGGACAGGACCGGACCGGAGCGGCCGGGCAGGAGACGACCGATCGATGATCCATCGCCCGTCGGCGAAAAGATGAACAGAAGCGGACGGACAGATTGGGAACGGACACAGGGTCACAGACACAGACAAAGATCGGTGGGGTTTACTGGTGAGGCCCTGTGCCTCCATGATTCGATGCGTGGGCGAGCTGGATCGGCCGTGTCGGCCGGGGCAGCGGGCGAGCGGCGGTGGATGTGCGCGTGGCCGTCGTCGCCGATCGAGAGGACGTGACGGCACGTACATAGCCAGCCGGCCGCGGGCATACACGGCGTCCGTCCGAGCTCGGCCCTCCGTCGTGGCCGTGGGGCGGGCCATGATTGCGTCCCCCACGCAGGCGCAGGCGAGGTAAAGAGCGCGGCTTGCCGTGCGGCGACGGGGAGGGTACGGACACGGTGCCTTCTCCTCCTCGTCGCAGAGGGCAGCAGGGAGTGAGTACGTGAGGGCGCACGCGGTCGCACGGCCGAAAAGCCACCAGCTCTGGTTCGCGCTTTTCCGGACCGGCGCGTCTGCCACCGCGGCCGGGGCTGGGACGTCCGGTGGGGACGGGGCCGCGTGATGTGGCGATCATGCGTCGTCGGTGCGTGCCGGTGGACGGACGGACGACGGGCCTGACCTGACCTGAGCGGCTGAGCCCGATGGATCGGCTTTTGAGCTTCGTGTTTCGCTTTTTTTTCGCGAGACGCTCGCTGGCTCTGGTAACGTAGCAGATTATGGCATTGGTGGCATTCGCCAATAATTATTGTGTTTTTCAAGTCAAATGGCCACTCGACGCCGTTCGCTGGCCCCGTTTGAAACTACTAGCTTGCGATCCGAACGGTTAAGCATACATGCATGATGAACGGAACGAAGTACGGAACCGACTGTGGTGCGTGGCGTGGATGGCCAACGCACGTGTACGTCCTGGTGGCTCGACCGCACCCGACCATGCGCGCGCTCCGGAGTCTGGAAGCCCGGCGCCGGCAGCTTTGCCCCCGCCGGCGACAGGCGACACGCTGGTACGGCCGTATTGGCCGCGGGATTTGAAACGATCAGCACGGCCCAGCCTACTCCTGCAGACGTACTGTCCCTGACACTCTCGAAGGCCAGCCACAGCCACCACAGCTGCTGCCTGCCGCAGCGGCTGGCCCTCCTCTCCCTCCCCTGGCTCCCAGGCTGCTGCCGCCGGATCGTAGCCGCGGCCCGCGGCAGGCCGAGCCGATCGCTGCACAGCGCCCCCGCCCAGCCGCGAATCACTCGCAGCTAGCCGAATAGCCGATGCAGCCTTTCCCTCTCCCCCACCTGTCCATCGCCGAACACGTGCTGCCGGTACAATTATTGACGGCTTGGCTCGCCCCCCGCCGGCGCTGTAGCTAGCCTCAGCTGCGGCGTTGCGCGCGCCTCTGCTCTCGTGCACGGCGATCGATCGCTTCGCTCGCTGACCCGGCGGCTGGGCGCGCACTGTGCGGGCGAGCGGGGCTGAGCTGAGCGAGCCGCACTGAGCTGCGAGAGGAGCAGACGCCTGCCGCGCGCTCTGCTCTCATGGCGGTCATGGACCAGGCGATGCATATGCCGAGCGTTCGTGAGACTGTAGGTAGGTATGTTTGCATCGATCGTGTGCAGATACGCTCAGAGTTTCAGACTGCTGCCGTTGCTGTGGATCATCGATCCTGGACCGAGAGGGGAGCTTTTCTCGCTTTCTGCCGACCCTGCTGAACGCTGCCCCGTTCGTCAGGAAATGTTGGCTGCTGTTTTGCAAACAACCTTTGAGTTTCACATTCGCTGTTAGTTAAAAAAAGAGAGTCAATTTCACAGTTTTCACCGCGTTCAAACTAACTGTTCTCTTCGTGTTATCTAGATCAATGGCATCGAGACGTGCCCAGACAGAAAGTGATGTGTCCACCTCAACAAGGCAACGCCCTGTGTGAACCATTCAGCGATCTAGAGTGGACCAAAGTGGACAAGAGGGCAAGAGTCCGTCAACTTTTCGCCTTCTTTTGAGAGAACAGGTCTATATCTTTTGAAAATGTACTAGTGATTTGTGTACCAGTATGTTTTTTAGTCAAATGATTGATTTGGTCTGGTGACAAAGGACAGTCTTGTTGGACGAGTGGTACTTTGGATGAATAGTGGCGCTTTGTTTTATGCATTATTACGTGTAAATGTACCGAGTGGCCGTTGTGCTTCACTAATAGAGGGTTTTTACTGTCCTTAAAAAGTTACCAATACGTAGCACAAACAGTAACTGAAAGTATACTAAGTTTCAACGACAACAATGGATTTCACGGTGAACAAAATAAAATAAATTTCAGGGAAATAAAACTGTCTTCATCTCTTCTCGTTTAAATATATATTATTTAAGTTGGAATTTTGTGTACAGCTTGAAGGTAGTATCCCTGTACTAAATGGGTGAGTGTGCGTGTATTGGGAGCATCTATGTACAGTTCTTTCGCAAAAAAAATGATATTTTTTTGTGACTATTGGGAAGAAGGTTGAGGGTAAAAGACCACAACAATTTTTTTTTGATTTTTGTAAAATTTTCTGAAAAATACTACTTTTGTAAAATCGCTCGATGTTCATGTGAATTCAACTCGACTGTGCATATAAACCCGGAAAGGCAACAAAATGTTAATTTCAAACATTAGGTGCTTGGGCAACTTGGGCCAAGTCCATGGAAGCAGCAGAGAGCACACACAGGCTAGGGCCTACGCAGGCCCATAAGCATGAACCCGTTTGACCGGTTGACTACTCCATGGTAAAGCCATCCTTGTTGGGCATATCTTTTTTTTTAAAGATGCCCCTTGACCTAAGCACGGTCCCCAATGCTAAATATTGTAATTCTAAAAAAAACTATGAATATATCGTGCCACCTCCGAGTTTTTAACATATGACTATATGAGGTTTTGCATAAGCTAAATTTAGCTTGCTCATAACCATAAATTAAGGTCATATAAAATATTTTCAAATATGGATCCATAGATTCAAAATTTGTATGGTATGACATATAAGTTCTTAGATCAAATGTTAATAAAAGATTAAAGAGTTTTAAATCTTAAATGTCATGTGCGTATTTAAAAATAAAATGAGGAAGTATCGTATATAAAATTGTTAAATTTATACGGTCAAGGCAAAATCTAACATTTATTGCATACGGCTCGACCACTTTGTAGTCATTGGCAGCAGATTGCAATAGAATGTCCTCATGCCTCCTCCAATGGGATAGTACCTAGCTCTAAGTACTCTAAGAGACAACTCGTCCAATGATCTGGCTCTTAGCACATAGCTCATAATATGAATGACTCCACACGTCATTCTCACATAATCTCGAAGTACGTGTATGAGACTATTTCTTGATCAAGAGATAGCTCTTATCTTTCTTCTATTAAAATAAAAAAAATATTCCCTGAGCTAGCTCATATTGAACCATTGGAGGAGGCCTCAATTTGATTGCAGGTGGTGGAAAATCGGAAGTCAACTTGGGGGTCGTATAGATGTACATATATTCATTCTTATGATTGCATATATATCCTATCTTGACAAGCATCTTTAAAAGATTAAATCAGCATACACTAAGATTAACGAAATCACTATAGATGCCTCGGCTTCAACAGAGATTTATCTATCACTACAAATATAATTAGTTATAAATACGAATACATATGAGTAGACATCTTATACGCAAGTAATGTATCAAACTAAGCTACACTTACCTCGCCACTTGTGACACTTTCAGACTTATACAGACCAAATACTGTTTAATTTTACCATACTTTTAAGTTGTAATGGATACTTTGTCTACTTGCAAAAAAAAGGCTATGCTTTTTCTAACTTCTTTGAAAAGAAGTCAAGGGGCTTGATATTACCAAGTAAATGTAATGACGTTATAATTTATAAATATTTATGCTTTGATCAAGAAGATATGATGAAAACTTTAATAGCCAATAGCTTCCAAAGTATTTAGTTCGAAAGCATAAAAAGTCACAAATAGGTTTATTTTAAAAAGCACTTCCATAGTCTCATACATTTATTATATTATAAACATAATAATAGTAAAATTTTACCTTCAAACCGTGAAAAATTGACAATATAGAATAAATTTTCTGGAGGAAGTAAGACTCTCAGAGGAGCTCATAAATGCAGGGTTTGTGTGGGTATATTTATAAGGGTGAGTGTGCAAATATTGTGTGAGTGTTTGCGTCTCATCTTTCGGAAAAAAAGTATAGCCGGGTTATTAACAAAAATTTGGTAGCAAATGGACCTTCCTGACCATAATATCTTGAAACATATTGTTTGTCAAACTTGTTTCAGATACCCAGCAAGTTTTTTTAACTGAAGTCCAACAAGTTTTTAGTTGAATTTTAGTACTGAATTTGAAATAAGCTTTCAATAGCACTGCAAAAATCTCAAAACAGCTGTTTCGGCGACAGGTAACCGAAAATCGCTGCTCTGGCGGTCTGGCCTGACTGGCCACATGATTTTTTAGTTCCTGTACGGCCGTATCTCGTTCTCGGCGGTCGGCGGCTCCGCAGAACCTCGCCGCGGGTCTGGACTCTGCCCCAATCCACCGCACCGCCCCCGACGCCAGCGATCGGTGCCGCCGCCAATGGCCGCCGCCGCCGCACCAAAACCTCTCCCGTTCCTCACTACCGCCACCAGCGCTGCCACCCGGCCCTCACTTGCCAGCTTTCGCACACTGCGGTCCACCCCAACCTCTTGTTCCTGCGTCGGCCGCCGCGCCCCCGCTCCCGCCGTCGCTGTCACTGCTCGCTCCGGTGGTGCTTACAGGGCTCAGTTCCCCCTTCGGTCTCTCCTCCTTCACCGCGCAGCAGCCTCGCCGTCACCGGCGGCGGCGGCGGAAGGTACTCGGCGCGAACATAATGGTGCTTTGTTGGGAAGTTGGTTCAATGATGTTAGAATTTTGTGTTTCTGATTTTTGAAGGCATGTCTGACCCGGAGCTGAGGCTGGTGCTTGAGCTCGCCACAGATGAGGAGCTGATGGAGTTCGATTGCTTCCTGATTTTTCTCATGCTGTTTTACCTATTTAGCTTTGATATAGCTGCATCAGTTGGTTTGGATGATAGTATTGCGTTTCTAAGACAAAATTGGATAAGTTTATTTGGGATTTTAATAAAGGTGTGCATGTGGTGAGTTAGTGACAAAGAAGCTTGACTCAATACAATATATTTTGTCAAGTGTGCTGTTTGACCCTAAAAAAAGTGTGCTGTTTCCAGCTTTGCTGCTTTACTGCGTCCATTTCCAAATGTTGGTCATTTTAGACTTGTGTACAGGAACTAGAACTAAGAAATTAGGTAAAATGAATTGAGAGTAGTAGAACTTATTAAGTGGGGGGAAAGAAGGAAGAAAAGGTAAAATATGCATTGAAATTCTAGGCTGAATTAAATTTAGAGAAAAGCTGAGAAGGCTTACATTTCGAGTCTGAGGGAGTAGTTGCTTGTGAATAGGCAACAGGATGTAAAAATAGTAGCATCAGTTTCTACACCCTATGTGTAGAATAAAATAAATATGGATTGTAATGTATCATCTATGAGACAAAGATGATGGAGATAGTGGACACTAAGCAATTATATATTTTTTAGGTTAACAGGTAATTTATTTATCCTTTTCTCTTCTGTTGCTCCTTCTGTGTATTGGTCTGATGTTAGGAATCTGAAGAACAGTTAATCGTCCTTGTTTCCTTTTCTTGATTCTATCTTTAATTTTCTCACTTAGTTAGCATCCACCTGATTTTAATACATGGGGGTGCCATAAAATGCTGTGGTGCTAGATCTTCATATCATACTCTTCCTCTGTTTCACCTTCCAGAAATAAAAGTTTCTTTTGTATCTCCTTTGTTCTCAGCTATTTTAGTCCGTTGCTAAAATCAATTGCAAGACGACCAAACTCAGATTCTGTCGTTGTTTTGGATGATATTGAGGAGAGAGATCTTTTCATCTCAAAATTAGAGTCGAGGTTCCTGTATCTTGCTGCAGATGCCCGCTCGATTATAAGGTCAGTCACTGTATCTAATTGAAAATATGACCCTTGATTGGATTGATTATACTCTGATTCAACTTGCCGTAGCTCATCACCTTTCTTGAAGCTTATACAAGAACATGTTGCACTTTTCACCAATTGTTCTTCATAGGGGGCGGAGGCCATCTTACAGACATGTCTTGCTTGGAGTAAGAAAAAAACTTGGTGTTCAGTGCTCTAGAAAATTGTCGACTGCAGACCTTGAGGCAGAAATATTTCTTCACCTTGTGAATGAATATTCAAGGTACTTACATATTCTCCAGATAAAAGGAATACCCATAAGCATATCTACTGAACAAATTGTCCTTGGGACTCATGTTAACATTATGTTAGTTTTCAGCTCATACAACTCTTTTTTTTTGTGAACCCTCCTGCAAGTCCACTATGTTGTAACAATATATTTTTTTTTAATTTTTGGAATTCCCATGCATCAGCCATCGGAAAGACCCGGTTTCATTTCCATGGGATAGACAAAAATCTCCAAATGAAATGTCTGGCTTTGGAGTAAACAAGTGGAAGGTGCGTACTGATGCGGCTTGGAGGATTGGAGCAAAGGGACTGGAAAGTACCTTCTTAAAGGTTCTTTGCAATCCTCAAATTTTTATCCTTTTCCTTTGTGATCCTCTAATTTTCTAACAAATTTACTCTTTTTTTGGAAGGGTGGTAGTGCATTGACCGTGAAAACTATATACGAATCAGTAGGCTACAGTTTTCTTTCTGAAATATTTAATCCTATTGGTTCTCACTGGACTGTTGCTTTCATTAATGCCATTTACCATTATGTTAGTTAGCCAGTAGACTCTCTGGAAAGCTGCTGATGGAGACTGCAAATTATGAGATAAAGAAAGAACTTGTTAAGCAGGTATGCCTATTTATATCGATAATCTTTGCTTTAATGTGGCTGACATTTGTATGCTCATTTGGAAATTGTTTTAACTGACCAATACATCTTTCAGTTGCTCATCTTGATTTAGCTTGAATTACCTACAGTGTTTCTTGTCCTAACATGGGCCTTTTCTTTCCGTCTGCATCTGGACAAATGCATTGCAAAGCTTGTCTTTCAGATAGGCCGTACTTGCACATTACACTTGATATGTGCCACTATCTTAATCGAATTAATGTGGGCAAAGTACTGAAGGTTTCGGTTTCCAGGGTGGGCGGTTGGTTGCTATTAACCTGGAGTCTAGAGCTGGCTTGCTTGCAGCTAGGCAGGTAATATGATCTTAAGAAAATCTAAACGGAGAGGCCTCTCGATTTAGGCATAAATCTTTGTTTAGCAATTATATATGTACCAATCCCCATACAGCTAGCTGTTTGCACCATCCAGGATGTCACGTCTCAATAGTCCTCTTGAATGTTTGCAGGGTTTGGCTCGTGCAGCATCAAGATATGTTGGACTCAGGAGTGTCATGACATTTCTTGGACCGATGTACGCTTCTTCAAACAGTAACATTGCCGTGAACAGTTTAAATTGTTGCGTTATTGTTTATTGCTGGATGATGTTTTCAAAATTGCTGAATTTATGCCTTGTATTATCTACCTTGGGCCACAAACAACTCAGAAATCCCTTCATGGAGTTGAACTTCATGCCCTGTTAGTAATATCCTTTCTTTCCACTTAACTTTGCTCAGAATGTGGGGGACACTCTTGGCTGATATTGTGATTCAAATGCTGGGGACGGATTATGCTAGGATTGTGCAGGCAATCTTTGGGTTTGCTCAGGTGAAGTTAATGCTATTTCATCTCTCTTGTCACGTGAAGCATTGTTTTGTCTCGAGCTGCATTGATTTAAATTTGGCCTTTTGAACAGATTCGTCTGACTCGGACAAGTTTCATAGAACCTGACGAAGAATGACCAAATGCGATCGTTACTGGATTAACCTAACTGGCATTCTGATATCCAGATTATTACTGCTGCTCATGGAAGTACATCAGGGACACAGAGCGATTACAAGGCGTTGGGTCGCAGGGACAAAATATAGCACTAGTGTTTAACAAAGAGTTACACAATGGCCATTCGGGCGACCTACTCTGTGAACGCGGAAGTTGTGACTGAATTTACTTCTTCTTCACACTTCCACGGGGCCCCGAAGTTGTAGACCATGCTTTCCGCTCTGCTCCAGTTGAATAGTGTAAAATATTGCCTGTCTGATCCTAAACTATTCCCTCCTAATGTTCGGTTAGGCAAGGCATATCTCATTGACATCACCTGATGCCACAACCTACAGACATACTTGTACACAAACAAAAGGCCGAATTTGCATCTGGCACCCTACTTGTTTCCATATACAAGGGGGCTACTAATTCATGATCTTCACCTTAAAGTGAAATTTATCATGATGCCTCCTTTCTAATGTCAGAACTCTGGAGAGTTTCCAAAGTACATTATCCACCTTTTCTCGATAGTTTGTAATTTTGGGATGAATCCATTGGCGCATAAAAATTGATATCTTTTGAATGGAAAAGTCTTTGTACAAAAACTAGCCTGACGCCATTATCTTGGCCATGAGCTGTTGAAGGATATATATGTAGGTTATCTGAAAAACACTAAGGTTCTGCGTGCAAAATTCCCAGAGCAGAGCAGATTAGAGGAGCCATGTCTAGAAAGATGCCGATCCGCATTGTTTACAGAGCTCGTCGCGATCACGCGCGCACACTGCTCCACCAGATCGCCGATGCTTTCTAAATCCCGGGCACTTACCGCGTGAGACCGAGGCGCCGATGGAACCACCACCACCACTGCCGGCGACCCTCCCTCGCACGCTGGGCGCCATAAAGCGCGGGCGCTCATACGCCTGAGAGCTCCCCGGCGTCCGGCGACATGACTTCTACTACTACTAATAAGACGATGGCGATCAGCCTGGGGAGCTCGCGGCGGCGGAAGCGCGGCGAGACGCTGTTCCGGTTCGAGTCGTTCTGCCAGCCCGGGTACCCGGCGCCGCTGCCCGGCGGCGGCGCCTTCAGGGACAGCGTCAGGGCGCTGCTCGGCCTCGCGCACCTGGAGGCCGGCGCGCAGGGCGAGACCAAGTGCTGGTCTTTCCAGCTCGAGCTGCACCGCCACCCGCCCACCGTCGTCAGGCTCTTCGTCGTCGAGGAGGAGGTCGCCGCGTCGCCGCAGCGACAGTGCCACCTCTGCCGTCACGTCGGTCGGTACTCACCGTTGCTGCTGCTGTCTCTGTCGATCGCATTCCCTCCCATACATGCTGAACCTCTGCATGCAATCAACGCCTGGCGTACGTGCACGCAAAATTCTGGGTTTACACAATTGGGACGTGCATGAATCATCAAACTGCTGAAGTCACATGGGATCGATGATCATTTTTATTTGTTATAGATGAAGTTATCACTAAGTTCTCAACCTCATGAAAGTTGAGAAACAAAAAATCGACAATTTTTGTCAAGTACAATCAACGATCGAACACGAAGTGCACTCTGATTGCATTGAACCTATACCGAGCGATTCGATCAGATATATATGTGCTCACTGCCAGGAAAAACCCCCCGTGGCGTTTCAGGTTGGGGTCGGAATCTGATCTGCAGCAAGAGGTTTCACTTCGTGCTGCCCAAGAGGGAATTGTCGGTGGAAGCTGACGGCCTGCACTACGGCATCAACCACGGCTCCGAGAAGCCGCCGAAAGGCACGGCGACCTCCAGGAGCCACCTGCTGCACGGCGTCGTGCACCTCAACGGCTTCGGCCACCTCGTCTCCCTCCACGGCTTCGAGGGCGGCTCCGACTTCATCGCCGGCCACCAGATCATGGACCTCTGGGACCGCATCTGCGCCGCCCTCAACGTCAGGTGTGTCACTGTCCCGTGTCCCGCCGCCGCAACGTTCCCTTACGCCGCCGTGCACTGGATGCTTGCGTGCGTATGAGCGCCCATGACTCGTGTTCATTTGGTTTGGCCACGCTGCTGGAACTGGTAGGATGGTGAGCCTCGTCGACACGGCGAGGAAGGGCCACATGGAGCTCCGGCTGCTTCACGGCGTCGCGTACGGCGACACGTGGTTCGGGCGGTGGGGCTACAGGTTCGGCCGGCCGAGCTACGGCGTCGCGCTGCCGTCGTACCAGCAGTCGCTGCACGTGCTCCAGTCCGTGCCGCTCTGCGTCCTCGTGCCGCACCTCTCGTGCTTCAGCCAGGACCTCCCCGTGCTGGTCACCAAGTACCAGGCCATCAGCGGCCACAAGCTGCTTGGCCTCGGCGACCTCCTCCGCTTCATGCTCGAGCTGCGGTCGCGCCTCCCGGCGGCCTCCGTCACTGCCATGGACTACCGCGGCATCATGTCGGAGGCCTCGTGCCGGTGGTCTGCCAAGCGCGTCGACATGGCGGCGCGCGCCGTCGTGGACGCGCTCCGCCGCCGCGGCACCGACCCGCCGCCCGCGCGGTGGGTCACGCGGCAGGAGGTGCGCGACGCGGCGCGCGCATACATTGGCGACACGGGGCTCCTCGACTTCGTGCTCAAGTCCCTCGGCAACCACATCGTCGGCAACTACGTCGTGCGCCGCGCCATGAACCCCGTCACCAAGGTGCTCGAGTACTGCCTGGAGGACGTGTCCAGCGTGCTCCCGGCGGCCGGCGGCGTGCCGGGCGGCAAGGTGCGGGTGCGGTTCCAGCTCACCCGGGCGCAGCTCATGCGGGACCTGGCGCACCTCTACCGCCACGTGCTCAAGGAGCCGAGCCAGGCGCTCACCGCCGGCGCGTTCGGCGCCATCCCCGTGGCCGTACGGATGGTCCTGGACACCAAACACTTCGTCAAGGATTACCACGAAGGTTTCGCGACGATCAACGGCGTTGGAGCTGGGCACGCCCACATCAGCTTGTGTTGCACGCTGCTTGTGAGGAACGGGAGCCCGGAGCTGGTGGCGCCGTACGAGACGGTGGCCTTGGCGGCGCACGCGACGGTGGGCGAGCTCAAGGGGGAGGCGCAGAGGCTGTTCAGGGACATGTACGTGGGCTTGAGGACCTTCACGGCCGAGTCCGTCGTCGGGGTCGGCGTCGGGCAGGACGATTGCCCGGTGCTTGGCCTGATCGACGTGGGGAGCGCCGTGGTGGTCGAAGGGACAGTCGGCGAGGACCAGCAGCAGCTGGCCGGCGAAGGTGGCTTGCCGGAGAACGACGTGGTGGTGGCCGTGAGCGAGGGGGGCGGCGACGGAGAGAGGGTCGTGGACTGCGCGTGCAGCGCGGACGACGACGACGGCGAGCGCATGGCGTGCTGCGACATCTGCGAGGCGTGGCAGCACACGCGGTGCGCAGGGGTCAAGGACACCGACGACGTCCCGCACGTCTTCGTCTGCAGCCGGTGCGACAACGACGTGCTGTCGTTCCCCCCCTTAGCTTGAACCGTTACAAACTCTATATAGCCGCGGTGGCAGCACGTGATAAACAAATCAGAAGTGAGATTCGAAAAAATCAACTCTAAGCTCAAAAAAAAGGGGGAAGTTCGGCTTGACATCAGGATGTCTAACTTTGAACTCGAAAATTGTCACCAAGAAACCATTTAATCTATGATGGAATAATTTTGTCATAGATCAATAAAAATTCGTCATAAACTAATATCTATGACGTTTTTAGATAATGTCATGGATTGAGCGTCATAGATTAAATCGCGCGACAGTTTAACAAAATTCGTCACAGATTGTAACGATCCGTGACGTTTTCCAATCGTCATAGATTGACCTTGAGCCCGCGTAGCCCAGCCCAGGCCCAATCTCTGTGACGAAAATAAACGTCACAAACTTCGTCACATAATGAATACTAAGTGATGTGGCTGCTCACGTGGATGGTGACGTGGATGCCAGCATGGCTGATGACGTGGCAACTATTGCTGACAGGACTGATTGAGACGTCTGACGTGGACGCCACGTGGCCATCTGACGTGAAAGCCACGTGACCATCTGACTGGACACCGTCTATCAGGCCCATTACAATTTTTGAGGCCCATTATAATTTTTGAGGCAAATTTTTTGAAATGATTAACTATGGGCCAAGCCCATATAACAAATAATGCAATTATGTTTCATACAATTTTGATACAAATCAAATATACACATTAAATTTACCACATTACAGTAAAGTCATCTCACAGTACAATAATTCAAAACTAACTTGCGCATGGGACCATATATGTATTACTTCAACTATACTATATAATAATTCAAATCTGACTTCTTATGCAATCATCCTGCTTCAATACCCAATGTTTCAGCAGGATAGCCCTACAAGGAACAAAAATGATAACAGCATGATCAGAACAATACAAAACTAGCCATAGTCCATTACACATCAAAAACTTCAATACCCAATAATTCAAAAATGCTTGCAGGTTGCTTGATCCTAAAGGGGAAAGAACAGGCATAATATCATCCACTAACCATCAGAATTTCACACAAGCTCCGATGAGTACATTAATATAACAGCTCAAGCCAGGTTTAAAGAACCATCTACAGTTTACTTATCACAAGCTCAAAACTACAGTTCAATGTCAGCCAGCCATATGTGAAATCAATTTTACACAAGTACCACAATGATCAACGTACCAGTCACATCAATGATCTGAACTGCAGCCTATACATATCGATCTGCAAAGTCACATAGTGAAAATTAGGAACCAGCACTTTTTGCAGAATCAGCAATACAGGTGTTATGAAACATAGCATGCTTTAATCTCTACTGAGCTTATATATCATAGGCATGAAAGGCAACAGAATCATAGTCAAAATATTTTGCACTCAGAAGTTAACTTTGCAATGAAATGCTACCTCCTCCCTCCCAACTGATACCCAACAAAATTTTCAAAGCTCAATTATTTTCAAAGCTCAAATGAATACCCCCACTGTTACACAGATTCAGTAGGATCAAGAAATGTGCCGTGCAGGCAGACGATTCATATCTAACAGTCTACACAACAGCCAAATCAGCCTCAAAACTGAACCATCAGCATCCCCACCAAAAGTTTGCTGCCCCTACCCTGCCTGCCAAATCATAAACCATGTAACATGTGATGGTGTAATTTTTACTGCAGGCAAGCTTGCACATGCACAGGGGAGAGTGTCCCGTCAAAGACAAAAGAAGATACTTTTAAACATGTAGTCACAAACAAGAAAAGCCTAAAGAAGAATGTTCCAAAATTCAGCTTTGCATAATTGAACTTGCCTCTTTTGATAGACTGATTGCATGCAGACAAGTGCAAGATTTTTTTACTCTGTGAGCAACGAAAGGTTGCATGAGGATTCATTTACACCACCATAGAAAGTTACAGTACCACCTGTAACAATAAAAGAAAATACAGTACCAAAGTTTTGAGAAATTAGCTTTTAAATTAGCTTTTAAATGTTACTTGAAAAACACAGATTCAGAAGATCAATTAAGGTACAGGAACAAAGGGACTCTAACCATTAGTATCAAATACAATACTCATGTAGGCGTATCCAGAATTTGACTACAACCCGGGATGAGCTAGTTAGAATATACTGCAACTCATTTCTTCTCTAATATATTTCTGTAGAATTTGACTCTAACCATTAGCATAACCTAGTTAGCCCAGAACAAAACAAGGGAGCAAATTATAACCTAGTTGTCATTCAATGTATATATCTATTCAAATTAGTTCTTCTAAATTAATCCACTCTACTATCTATTTAAGATTGTAGAAGTGCTTCTAGTACTTGTGCACAGTGGAAGTATTATCAATTTATGATTGGAAGTATTTCCTAGAAATGTATTATCAATTCAGAAATGGTGTATTCAAACAATTATTGAATCTGATAAACTAGGGTTTCGTCACCACTAATCAATCAAGAAAAAACTGTAAACAGTTCTTGCAATTCTTTGATGAACAGGCCAAGAACAGAGAGGGAAAATGAAATGATCCAAGAACAGACCTAGGGTTTCGTCAACCTCCGCTATCCTCTACCAGGACGACGCTCGACCATGCTGCTGGCCGTCGCACCGAGCAGCTTGGCCCTTCACCCGTCCACCGGATCTGGGACTGGCGAGCCGCCCATGGCCGGAGGAGGGGTCCAGGCCCGGTGGTAGCTCGGATCCGCGCCTTGGCGAAGAAGGTGCTGGGGGTGAGAGCCATGGGTTGGAGGAGGGCCGGTGGGGCCACTGACGGCACGGCGACGGCGAGGCCGGCGCGGATCGGATCCAGTGGGGCTCCCTCCTCGAGCAGACCTAGAGCGGCCGCGGGGTCTGGTAGGGTGGCCTCGAGCCGCCTGGGTTCGTGTGGAGGTGAGGAGAGGGAGCCGGCGGCGTGGAGGGGGCGGGGGAGATGAGGAGAGGGAGAGGGAGCGGGCAGCGTGGAGGGGGCCGGGCGGCGGAGGCATGGATGGGGGCGGGGAGGCGAGCAAGGGGAGCGGGCGGCCGCTCGTCGCCTTGGGGGAGGGGGGCTGACCGAGGGGTGAGGTAGGGTTTGTGCTTGTTTTATAACATAGGGACGCGATCGCAGTCGTTAGATCGGCGATGGACGGCCAGCATTAGCTGGGCCATTTGAGCCGAGATGGGCTTTGATGTATTTCTTCGTAGCATAATGTTTTTCTTTTTCTTTTTAATTTTGTTGCACCATTGTGAAGTAACATATAAGAATAATTGTGCTATATAGACTCATACATTTTTTATATGTACTATACCTCATATAACTTGTCTGGTAGAAGTTTGAAAAAAAATTGAGTTGATTTACTATTTTCTATGTAATAAATGAATTTCTATGTGGTTATTGAAATTAATTCCAAATTGAACTACATGTGCATCTAATAGTATACAAATAATTTTGCAAAAATCATATTTATACTTATATGTTCCGTTCTAGGCTATTTCATAGAGATATGTGAAAAAATTAAATATCTCCTAGAAACAATTCAAACTTCTTTATGTGAATTACCACATAGTAATTACAATAATATCCAAATTTGATCAAAAAATTCTACAAATTGATACGATAACATATTTTTGGTCCATAAACTTGTCATAAAAAATTCAGATAATTTTTTGTAAAGTAAGAAATACATTGTTCATAATGGGATACATCTCGCTCATAGTTTCCTATTACTCAAGGCAATCTTTAAGATTTCAATACCTCATTACATTTCTGAACTCGTATGCACATTAAATTTAGACACAACCTTCTATAGACCCTAATATTATCAAATATGAAGTTACATTACCAATTCTCGTACAAAAACATGTCCTTTCTATTCTTTACCCGGTAGATGAAAACAAGCTATATGTAAAAGGTCAAAATAAATAGCGATTAACATAAACACCAACACCATTATATGAAATATCATGATTTTAGAAAAAATCAGAAAAAAAATTCATCAAATTTGGAGTTCTTATGAGGGATAAATACTAGTTACAAAATTTAATTCCGGATTAAAAATAGAAAAGAGGGTTCATGTGCAATGTCATGGGGCAGCCAGGAGTCGCCGCCACGTGGCATATTATGCTGTTGGCCTCGCGCCCGCACACACGGATCAAGTCCCTGAGGCAATAGTTCTCTTTACTCTGTTAAAATTTTTTTGTATGCCTCATGCTTTCACAAATAACGGTGTAGCTGAGTGGTAAAGCTTGTTGTTCTCTAGCCGAAGGTCTTGAGTTCGACTCCCTTGGCCACGCAATATAGTCTGGCATGGCATTTTTTTGCTCCATTTTTGCTCATGAAGGCCGAATGAGGGGGAGCTGGGCCGAGTGGAGCGGATGAGGGCTTGTCTCAGCAGACTTTATTTTTTGGGCTTGTTTCAGTACACATTATTTATAAAGAATTTAACTACTGTAATCAGAATTGAGTTACTATGGTGTAGTGGCGTTGCTGCTTTTCATGTTTGAGGTCTTGGGTTCGGTCCCTTGCTGCTCCAATTTTTTTTAGATTGAATTTCCGCTCTAATTTATTTTTTTATTTTTTAGATTGAATTTCCACATAGAAGTATGTTATAAATAGCGTGAATGTCCGCAGGTTTTACAAATGAATGGCTAGCCCAATGGTAACGGAGTTGCTTCCCACCCTAAAGCGTCCAAGTTTGATCCTAGGTTGTCGTAGTTTTTTTTTATTTTTTTCCATACGGAATATGATGGTTTTAGTTTGTTGTTTGTGACGAATTTGATGAAACGTCATAGTATTTTGGGCCGGATTATGACGAAATTGATAAAACGTCACGATTTTTGGGCTTGATATCCACTCCTATGAATCAGTGACGTTCTGTGATAACGTTATAAAAAATCCGTCACAGATTAAATAGTTTCTTGTAGTGTGTAACTTTGAACTCAAATAAAAAAAAAATCAACTTTGTACCACTTAGTAAGAGATCTTGTTACTTGGGACTCCATATGCATGTCTCCCTATATTTGACACTAAAGTTGCATGTCTCCGGAGATTGACAACTCGCACTCAAATTCCTAGTAGACTTTAGTAAGAGATCTTGTTACTTGGGACTCCATATGCGCTCTCTTCTACTAAAAGGACCCGACGTCCGCCTCTCCCTCCCTGACCTACGCTCCCACCTCCTCCTCTAATCAAGTGCAGACCTCCCACCACCCATGATCTGTGTGTCAGCCTCCTCCTCCTTCCTGACCCCTCCCGTGCTTCCCATCCCTTGACCCATCACTGGCTTCCACCTCCTCAACTCGTACGAGCACCAACCCTCACTCGACGTCTCGACCTGATGCCGACTTCCTCCCTGACCCTAGGTGATTTTTTTCTCTACTTCTATGGATGCATGGTTGAATATGCTATGGATGAAAATAAATAAATATGACCACTAAAGTTTAGTTGATGTTTTATCTGTCCATCTGGATAATTCTAATCTTTCTTTTAGATAATGGAACAAGTTCTGACTTCATCTCTCGAAAAGAGAATCAGTCCACAAATTATTACACGTAGTAGACCGATGCTACAATCAGTTTCAGATAGTTCCAATCTAGCCTTTGCTGCCTAGAATACATAAGCCAGAGCTCAACTTTTATAAACCCTGGCAAGTGTTGAACTTATTGGAGCACCAGATTGTGCCAATCATGTGTATATGAGATCTAAGATCAAGTCAGGTGTTGTCTAGCTTGAGGAGTCGAGATCAACCTGTTAAGAGCATGTTTGGATCCATCCATATATTCTTCTCTGTGATGGTAATCGTGAGCTAGGCAGATCTAATTCTTACAATTGAAGAAGCTCCAAATGATACTTGCCTTCGGCATGTCCCCTCTTGGTTGAGTTGTAATGAAATAATCAAGGTTTACCCCACCTCTGATAAAAACCTCTCGTGGTTGAGTTGTAACAAAAGTATCATCTAGAGCTTCTATTGCAGGTATTAGATTTTGCTAGTTCACAACCATAATCACAGATGCTACGCCATGAGGGAAGGGAAAAACCATGCATGAAGAAGAAAGGTGAAAAATAAGGAATGAAGACAAACACATATGAATGGATAAGGGAAAATGCACTCTTAGTATGTTGAACTCTTGGCTATGATAATGCTGAGCTCGGTCTTTTAACTTGTGGATAAGTGATTTGCTTATTATTTTATCTCATTATGTCTTGCACTTTCTATTGTTTATATAAAAAAACTTGAGCTGATGACACACACATATATTCTAGGTAGCAAAGGCTAGATTAGGATTATCGAAAGAAATAGGATATCCATAATACACTAATTTTGCATTATTATTTGGTTACCTAGGACGTGAAGAAGAAACAAGATTGTTGCTATCTAGGGCCATAGGTCATAAGTGACTACGTTTTTTACTATCACCTATGACTTACAAGTGAAGTGTTAAAATAAACGCCCATCACTTTACGTCTTTAATTCACTACTCCCTTCGTCCCTGATTATAATTTATTTAGACATTTATAAATACATAGTTTTTACTATATATAGCAAAAATCACGTATCTAGAAAATCCAGGATTGTAATTTGGGATTCTAGACTCAGGGTGTACCTAGGTCCCTAGTGACAGGTGATGGATTTTGAGTGTGTCCGCCCACGTTTTTATCGTTATAAATGACCTGAAAGAGCATGCCACCTTTTATAAGCCATTAGCGATATATGCGGTGATGGACACCTATGATGATCTTTGCACGACATTTTGACCTTGTTTCATGTACTTATCAGCGATATTATTGACGAAGATACAAAAAATCATGAAAGGGTATGAAAGACTGAACGGGTAGTATATAAGGGAATGGAAATTTTGAATGCCACATAAACTACATTTGGTGGCATAAAAGAAAAATTATCTTTCTTCAAGTGATGCTTCACTTGAGATTTGACAACGGGGAACTTGAAACACTATTGTTAATTAAGACACTGATTCATAGAGTTCTATAAGACACAGTAAAGCGGACAATTTGCTTCGATGGAAAATTGTACATACGAACATCAAGTGGTGCGTAGTTACTAGTTAGCTTCAAACTACAGTAACATCAACAATAATCACATAATACAAATTAGACACAGAACGTAGCCATCTTAATTGAAATTCAGAACAGACAATAGAATTCAGTAATTTTCTAACATGGGATATATTTTTTGCAAATGTATATCTCCGTATATCTGTTTAAAAGTACACAAATCAAAGTGTTTTCTAAAGTCTTACACAAACTGAAAACTCAAGTCCACTCAGGGAAATATGAGACTTTTCGAGAGTAACCAAATGCCAGCTGATGTAAAGCCAATATTAAGCAAGTTATGCTAAGTGCCAAGAGGCAAATGTGCTCCCACAAAACTACTTGTTTATTGAATTCCCCACCCTTTAAGGATTTACTGCACAGGTACGTAAGGGGGAAGCACCCCTTTCAAAAAGGAGTCCAACAATATTATTGCCCTCTCGGGTTGGTATGATGGAACCAAATGACCAGCTCCTCTCACAGAGGCAAATGTGAATCCTCCCGTATACTGTTGAACATATCCTCCCACCTACAAACCATCCAAAAAGTCATGAGAGTTTCAAACTTATATTGTATATAAGGTTTCATTTGTAACATGAGGTTTCCAAGTTTCACAGGAAACAAACAAATCCAATAACCAGTAAATATTATTTTTCCCAAACGGGAACATACCTCCATGTTTACAGTCCATGGGCGCCATGGAGTTGTGACCTGGAGGTCAAGGTCATGAATGGAATACCTCGTAGCAGGGAGTGGACATGCGGAATCAAAATCACCACTGAAAAAGTGTACAATCACATTATGTTCATATGTCTGGATATTAATTTTTCTATTATTATTCTTGCTCAATACCAAATTACCTAAAAATCCAGACCGGTAACTTTTTCTCAATTAGCCATTCAATTGTAGGCACCATGGAAATAGGTGCATCATTCCAGTGCAAGCCTCTGCAAAAACCACACAACTGTTTGGGTGAAATAATTAACAAGGCACACCAGTTAGATATTCACTAATATTACAGCGGTGTGAGTGTGTGACGACTCCAGTCAAATTAAAAGATCTTACGCGCATCCTGTCCATTTTGTCATTCTCGCATGAAAAGCATTTTGCACTGTTGGATCATTGAGGTAGGCATATGTATAATAGTCACTGCATGGATCATACCCAGGTAACTGCAATTCAGAAAGCAGATAGCGGCTTAGAACTACAATTTTTTTAGCAAAAAAGATAGGAAAATTTTAAAGCCCTCATTTCAGTGGAACATATGAATGGTTGTCTTACATAGCCACTTGGGTAATATGATCCATCGGATGCATCAATACAAATTGGAGCATAGATATTGTATCCGTTGATTTGGCCAGCATCAAAAGCATCCCAAGCGTCTTCGCATACTGCACCATCTGAGGCGTCAAAGTTGCAGTTCTTAGTAATGTTGGCAAATACCTCATCTGATATCACCCCATGGCTCCAGAAGTAGTGAAGCCCTCCCTTGGAGTTCATATTCCAGTCCAGCAGTGGATTTCCAACCTTGAAAGGAAATGAGGCTCGTTATTATTCATAAAAATATAATATTGTGTGACTTTCTGGCTGTCGTCGCTATACTTACGACATTTGAATCTAGAAAAGGCAAAACGACCTACAATTTAGAACAAAAGTGGTACCTACCAAGATACCCCGTAGGTTTATGGTGGCCTTCATGTTGTATGAGTTCTGGATTAGGATGGTGGCAGCAAGTTCTGGCACAAAGTGGCCAGCGAAGCTCTCCCCGGAGATGTAGAACGGACGGTCTTTGTATTCAGGGAAACGCTCCAACCAATTAACTAAAAATAAGTAGGAATCATCAGCTGTTCTTTGGTCTCCACTATGGTCATAGTCTGAAGATGTATTGGAGTAAGAGAATCCAACACCAGCTAGTGATTCCAAGAAGATCACATTAGCCACTAATATATATTTCTTCCTGTTAGAGTTTCAGAAATACATGTAGCCAATGAGTTTCAAGCTTAAACAGAAGCGAGGATGGGCATAAGTCATCATAAGCTACCGTTGTTCCAAGCATCCTTATTTCTGCTTAGCGTTTTGTTGTCGCTGTTTACACGGAACGGGCCCAGTTCTTGCATTGCTCCGTATCCAAGTGATGAGCATCCTGGCCCTGTGGAAGCAGGTGACCCAGGTTATCTAGTATATATATTGTCACATTGTGCGCAAATTTAGAGATAAATAGATGTATATTTTCCTAACCTCCATTAAGCCACAGGAGGAGCGGCTTTGTCGCGGCATCCTGTGGCGCCTCCACAAAGTAGTAGAAGAGCGCGCGGCCATTCTTCACGTCGACGGTGACATACCCGCCGTACTGGTCGAAGTCGACGCCGTCCGGTTGCCCTGGCAGCACCGCGATCTTATCAGCAGCCTTTAGGGCGCTCTGGTCAGCGCCGGAGTAGCTTCTTTCCTGCAGGCTGCTAGCAACCTTGTAGCCGATGTTGTTTAGATTAAACGTGCCCTTATCGCTACGACTGTTTCTCCTGGACCTGATGAATTGTCTCAGCTGAGCCTCTTGGGACGCATCAGCGTGCAGTGCGGCGACGCAAATGAGAAGCAACAAGTAGGAGGAAATGTTCCTCATCTCTTTGCGGTGAAACTATTTCCTGCGTGGGAATTGGATTGCAGGTCAGGGGTTTATGTAAGCCTATAGATGAAGGACTGAGAAATTTTTTGAAAGAGCAGCTTTGGATTCTTCCATGGGTATGCTCCGAGTGCAACAAACAGGTAGTACACAACAATATCGTGCAGCTAGCTGAACGCCTTTGTACGTTCTGGCGTTCTCTGATCATTGTTTTGTGTAGATCAGAGCTCCGAACTCCAGATGAGAAAGGACATGTTGCCGGCTACTGAGACTGAGAGCTAACATATGCATAGATTAACTGAAAATAATAAACCGTTGGGATTATTCCTTGTATTGTACTAGTCAGTAGGCTGGTTCGGTCTATCTGCATCTCTAGTTTAAAAAATCGATGATTTCAGAGGTAGCCAACGGCAAACTGTGTATGTTCTTTGTGCCCCATGTCCTACTAGCTTTGTGCCCCAGGGAATCTGGAGCCTACATATTCCCCTTTTTTTCTCTTCATGAGTTCATATATAGGTTGTGCTTATTTACACAATTCAAACCTGATGCACATTCGGTTGGACCAAAAGAAAAGGTTGTAGGCTCGAATTAATTCAAGCCACCAACATTCTGGACTCAACAAATTCCCATTTTTTTGGAGCTCAAAAGGTTGTAGGCTCGAATTAATTCAAGCCACCTAGATTGCAGAACATTTGTGTGATTTTTCAGGAACAAACAATTTTTTTGAGAGAGAGGTTCTGGAACAAACAAATAGAAAGCTACCTGTACAAGAAAAGAGAACCAGCCCAATTAGAAGCCCACCCGCACGCAGAAGAAAGGAGAATCAGTCCAGGAGAATCGTAGGCTGGTTGCATCGCATGGGCTGCGCACAAGCGAACCTGGCGCGGTTGCAAACGCTGAAGTGGGCTAGTTTGTACAAGCGTTAGGATTTTAATTTTGCTTTTCTTTTACATCGTGATAAAAGAGATCAAGTAAATAGACCCCCAGAATTCAAGAAAACTCTGCAAAATATGGTCGAAGTTTGAAATATTTTCGTACATCTTGTAGAACAATTAGATCATGCCACCTAGTTACTAGACTCATATTTTCACGAAAAGGAAAGGATCGGAAACGAAGAATTGGATTCAAACCGGAAAAATCGTTCCCACTGCGGATCGCATGATAACTGTAAACTAACCTCGCTTCACAGGAAATAACAAAACTGTCAAATTAAATTAACGCCCGAAGAAGATTAATCTTCCCCTCGCACATAAGACCAGATAATCAAGTGAGTTCGTGTCATCACCAGATCAACTCACTGGCCAGCTAAAGTTGCACCTACCTAACGTCCTAACAATGAGTACAATTGAACTATAGTACGAGTATATATAGTAGCAGTAGCACTGAACTGGCAAGTGACCACCTGCAGAGGAAAAGGCGGCCGGGAATCAGCCTACAGAGATCATCGATCGGCATTGTTTTGACCTTACGGCACCACACGGCGATGAACCGGACTCACATGGCCTGTTTGGGCACTCGGTGGTCTCATCTCGCATCCCTCATCAAAGTCCTTTTAGGAAAAGGCTCTTCCTACACAGTAGCCGTCCCTACTCATTTGTGTGCGCGGCCCGGGGGAGAAGGAGGATTATAGCATGCAGTAGCTGTAGCTCGCCCAGAGAGACAACCAGCCGGGTTGGAACTTGGAAGGATCCAACCAACCGTGTGAATGATTCAGGCATAACTTTCATACGAAGAAACTTGTATTATTAGCCACTACACAAAAGCTCGCTGAACCAATGCACCATTGCACCCCCCCACGCATAGCTTTTGCTAGATGCTTGTGATCCTACCTTGTTTCCTTTAGTTTTCTTCTGTGGAGTGGAATAAATCATTTTCCATTTTTCTTAAAAAAATTTCCATCAGCCAGGTGTGACACCATCTAATGATCAGTAAGACTAGGACGTATATATATACCCATGTGATCGAATGGCGTGAAAATATTCCTAATCCACTGTTAACTGAACCATTTGTTGGCACAGCAAACAAACAGGGTAGCTCTTGGTTGGGACAATCAACAAAAGAAAGAAATAGTAGCAAACAAGTGACTTATCATTGAAGCAAATGGAAAGGCTAAAGGAAAGTTGCCTTGCTTTATCTTTCCTTGCCAGTAGAGGGGCTCCCTTTGTCCTGTGCCCCTAGTGAGACAACCCAGGTAGCCTTTCCTCTTTCCTGCTTTCTGTTCTTTTGCGTTGCAAGGGAGACGAGGAGGACCCTAGCTAGCCTGCTGTAGCCTTGTAGGGCTCTTTCACGTTTCACCCAGACAAAGCTGAGGATGCCATCCACTTCAACTTCTCTTTTCCAGGCCTCCATGCATGCATGCATGGCCACCCCGGCCATCTTTTCCCTGTCGATCTCTTTTTGTTTCATTAATCTCTGCCTCGGCCCTGACATGCCAAGGCTGAGCCACCACTATGGGGTGAGGGCGATGGGGGCACATGCGCCGGTGGCGCTCGGCTGAAAAGGGGCTCTCGACAACCAAAAGGAGAGGAGGGCAGCCAGCAGCAACTGGCCGGCCGTCTGTGGTCACTGATGAACTGATGATAGGAAGAAGGGGAAATGAGATGTGAAAGTGACCGGGCGAATGAAGGGCACCTTGGACTTGGAAGGGACGGATCGGAGTAGGCCGGATTGTTTCATATATAAACGTGCATGTTCGTTTGCCGATCAGTTATTGTTTGGAGCAAAATTAAAGATTCTTTCCTGAACGTACGTGTTGTGCCTGTAGCGAAAACCTGGCAATAAGCTAGAGAAACAGATGAACGTAGTATATATATGACGATGAAGCTGTCCCTTCATCTGTCCATCTTATGGAGGCAGTTATATTGCTCCTGCTCCACCACTTCATCCGACGAAAACGGCATCGGATCGAGCTCATAGGAATGAGCAACAATCATGGAGGCTTCTGTGCTATTGAAACTTGAAAGATATGACAGTTAACTTGCAATAGATTTTGCCTGTCATGATCCGTGAATCTCTAGCTAATACTAGCAAAACATAAGTGAATAATGATCGTGTCTGCGGCTCTGTGCCATCTATCCCCATCACAGCACTTTTCTGACGAGGAGTTGCATCCATCGGGGATCGAGTAAACAAACAGTGCATGTCGCAGCGCCAGCACGTACTACTGCGCCAACAAAATGCTCTCTCGCCGTCGGACCATATACATGGTCTCCCTCAGCTCGTCGTGTTATGGCCGGGAGGAATATCGTCCGGGCAGGTGGGGCCCGCATGTAGGTGAGTGACCGGCGGGCAGGGTACGTAGCTACACAGAGCTATATCACATACACCTTCCCTGCAGTACGTACGTGTGCTCCAGTGCCCACTTTACCACCAGCGGCCAGGCCCCGGCTCGTTCTCGCATGGGTGATGGTATCTTGGACTTGGAGCAAACGCCTCCGGGGGATGACAGGTGGGCCCAGATGGCATAAGATCGTTTTTGTCTCGTGTTACACTGCAGATGGGACAAAGTCGGTCCGACGTCCGGCGCTGAAAACCGCAAAGGGGTAATGAATGAAAGGAACGACGATGGTAGGGATATCTAATAGGACGGGGCGTAGTGTCGGTTGCAGTTGGAGGTTTCTTGCTACCTTTGATGCCTACGTTTTCTAAAGTCAGCTCTTATAGATCTCTTGCTTGCATTGGCACAATCACACTCGAGATCTGGATTACGGTTGATTACCTTTTCGTTTCTAGAAAAATATAATCATGTGGTATGGATGTCACCTCAAAACCTTTTTCGTTATGGTCTAGTTTAGCTCTGAAAAATCTCAATACTCCATACACTGAAAATTTTGTTGTCCAAACAGTTCCATTTTCTATCCGAAAAACCAATGCAAAGATAACCGTTTTGAAAGTACATTACAACATACTAGCCAGCAATGAACAATTAATGTTGAGCATCACCTTTTTGCATATGCTCCGATGGGCTGGAATTACTTGATGTTTTTCGTTGCTTGTTTATACCGTAGAAATTTCGAATCAGACTATATAGAAAACCCTTTGCATTTGAAAATGCAAAGCTATGAATAAGAACACAATAACCATCTTCCGGACAATAATCGAGAAATTAGAGATATTATATAGTGAAAACCACCCATATATACCAGCTAACATTGTTGGGGTCACAGATTTCTGAAGGCCGCACCTCCGGAATGATTAATAAGATCTGGCATAAGGGAAACAAGTGCAGAAACCTTCTTTGAATAAATCGAAGGTCACTCTCAGACAAAAGAAAAGAAGACGCACAAGTACAGGACCTTCGACATCATCAGAAACTCAGAAGGGCAAGTCGAACGAAGGTCATTGATTGTTGGCCCTGATAAGCACACTTTGGTTTCAAGTCGTCTGAAGCGAAGGTCAGCAGGGAATGTTTTGAGTGGCTCAAAACGGGAGGTCACCTTCGCTTATCATAACAAGGCTTCGATAATGGAGCAAATGATCGAGCAAGCAGGAAGGGTTGCAGAGCCCAGAGACTGAAGGTGTAACGAAGCTAATCATTTTGGTAGATATCTTTTAGTTAGAAGAGGAAGCAAAATTGTATACAACATTGTATAGGAATTACCCTCTTGCCCATCCCCAAAAATTGTAAAGTACAGGTAAGGTAGTCTGCAAGTGGGACAAGGCAAGAGGGCATTGTTGTAAAGTAACAACCTTGTAACCCCCTATAAAAGCAGGGCGCAGCCCTCCCTTTGGGGGAGCTTTTTCGGAGAATTGAGGAATGTAATCTCTATTTGCACTGCTGGTTCGTATTGTACCTGCTGAAATACGTACCAACAAACATTCTAACGAAAAAAACTCAATCTTTGTTGTCACTAACTCAGTTAATATTTGGCTTCAGATTCCAGGAAGGCATACAGCTGTTTCATGGTCCATATTTATGTATATAGACCTAGGTGGAAAAAGAAGAAAAGCAGCAATGCTTTGTCTAGCTGCCACTCTGTTTTCCTATAGTGCCACTTCAAATGTACCTATGGGCGCAAAGAATAAGTAGCATTGTGTAACACCCAAAATGCTCAATTTTAAAATTTTTGGCAATTAATGAATTATTTAATGCTCCACCTGTTTTATTAAGGCTAAATAGTAATTTTCACAATTTAAAATCAAATATAGGCAATAGAAACATTTACTGTTGCATTCATGCTGGTGCATTTATTTTTGTATTGCCTGTGATTCAAACGAGAATTTAAATTTATTTAAATTCAAATTTGAATCACTTTGCTTGGAGCCCTAGAAAAATTGTTCAGCCCATAGTTCACTTTCCCTCCCTAAACTTTCCAGAAGTCCACCTTTGCACCTCGAATTCTCGGCCCAAACCTTTTTCCCTTTTCTCCTTTCTCCCCTTTTTCTTTCCCGGCCCAGCTTCCTTTTTCGGCCCGGGCCCGCACGTCAGCGCTACCCTCTCCTCCTCTGCCGGCCGCGCCGCCCGAAACCGCCGCCGCTGATCCCGCGCGCCGCCGCCCACGCCCGCACGCCAAGGCCCGCGCGCCTTCTATATACAGCCGCGCCCCTCCCCGATCCCATCTCGTCCAGGTTCCAACCCTAGCGCCGCCTCCTTCCCCCACACAGCGCCGCCGCCCCGAGCTCGCAGCGCCGCCGTCGCCGCCAGCCCGCTGCTCCGGTGCTCCTCCGCCCCGGCCGACCCCTGGAGGATCTTCACCGAGCCACGTGGAGCGCGCCGAACCACTCCGAGCTCGTCCCCGAGCCCTGCAACCCCTTCACCGACCCCGCCGTCCGAGCGCCGCCGAGCTTCTTCTCCGCCGCTGCTCGTCGTTCCACCGCCTCGGCCCTTCTCCGGCCGATTCCTCGCACCAGGAGTTTCGCCTCGAGGTACTGGAGCTCCCCATCCCCTCGATTTTAACTCCTGAGCGTCGTAGCTAGCTCCCCCTCGATCGCCGACGATGGGCGTCCGCCGGTCGCCGTCGTCCGCCCCGTCCACTGCACGAAACACTCATAGCACCACCTAGTCGCACTCACCACCTCACCAGGATGCTCCAGAGCCAAAAAGACCCGACCCCAACACCACCAGAACCCCGTCCCGTGGATCACCGGAGCTCCGCTCCGCCGCTCGTCACCGTCCGACCCCCACGTCGGCCGATGGACAACTTGAACCCCCTAGATCGATCCACCGTGGCTTCCTGAGCGTGCAGGGCCAGATCTCGTCGAGAGCCGAGCTTCCTAGCCTGAGATACGGCCAACTCCGGCGAAGCGCCGCCGCGCGCGAGCGTCGCCGCCGCGGTTTCGTCTTCCCCGGCGAGCCGAGCGCCGTGGGCCGTCCGATCGCGATTCGACGGTCCAGATCCATCCCGAGCCCGGGTCAAACCAGCCGATACCGGTCAGCGCCGGTACCTTTTGCTAAAGAGCCCCTGTCCTTTCCCGTAATCAACCCGCGGTCCTGTGTAGTTCAAAAATATTTCCAATTAGGTCCTGTTTTATCCATTTAGGCCCCTGAGCTTTTTAAAAATAGAACCCGCGGTCCTGTCAGTGGACTTTTGCACGTTAGCCCTCGTGTTTTTATACGTAATTACGTATAGGTCCTCGGTTTCTCACGAATAGGTCCCTGGAAACTTTAAATCCTTGCCAGCAAGTCCCTGAACCTTAGAAACGCTGTAACTTTCACGTTTTAGCTCCGTTTTGCGTGATTTTCGCGCTCACGTGTTCGTAGCGAAGCGTAGAATATTTCTAGCTCCTGTTTTTGTACTGTTTATACTGTTGGTGTACTGTTTCTAATAGATTTAATTTGCTTGCATGTAATGAATGCTTTGGAATGCGTGCGTGATGATCGTGTCCAGTCGGTGAGCCCGTAGCGTTGGACTACGAGTACGTTGAGGACGTGCCGGAGCAGGATTTTCAGCAGCAGCCTTACTCCGAGGAAGGCAAGTTATAGCACGGACAATCCTTGCTACCTACTCACTCATTTAATACACTGTTCTTTACATACGCATGTGTCTAATACTGTTTACCTTTAAGGTTGTACCTAGCATTTATTTCCCTGTCCTTGTTTTTCCTATGGGCTTATGCACTTGGGTAGTATTTTGCTAGGCGCAAATACTGTCACCTTTATTTAATTGTTAATATTGACTTAATGGTCCACTTCAACATTAATGGTAAAACTTGCTTTTTTAGCAACTTGGACTAGGGGGCTAGAGCATGTGCTGTGTGCTTTGCTCTAGTGTCTCCCACTAAGGACCGGTTCTTAAAGCGGCAACCCAGGAGCCTGTCGCCACCGCCGGAACTATATGGGCTCTGGTCTTGGTTGAGTAGCTTGTACGTCTCTAGCCTGGCAGTGGTTACCGAGTGGCCTACGGCGTTGTGGGAGGCAAAGCACGGGGTGATTTCGGATTCCACCGAGGACGGTAGCCCCGTCGGCTAGGTCCCGTTAGACCCAGTCCCGTGTCGGGAGTCTCGGATTGAGGACTCCGCACGTCGCGCAGTATGGGAGGGATTCCCGCGCTCTGGACGCCATCGACCCCCTCACGGTGGACTCCGTGGGCGTACGTCGATCTCGGTGCCTAGGTTCTCACCACTTTGTAGTACTCCAGCGGCTACTGTCTTGTTAGGGTGTCTTGTGAAAGCCTCGTAGCGTCCCTATGCAGTCACACCTCGGAAGTGTTGATGTGCGTGGTTGGGTGCAAAGTTCTTTGAGCTTTTACGCGACTGGTGGGTAAAGGGCGAAACCTCTGCAGAGTGTACGATCTATCATGATAGCCTTGCTCAGGGTCACGAGCGGCCTGGATCCTTTTTGATTAGAATATGGTATTTATTCCTGTTTAATGTCACTTACACTATTTAATTGGGTTACAACTGGGAATCTCATTCACTTGTAGTAACTTGGATAAAGTTAAAACGAACCAACTAAAAGTGCTAATGCAGTTAAGCCAGTGTCGAGCCTTTTTGGAGCCTTCATAACCCGTGCTATACTTGCTAAGTAATTCTGTTACTTACACTTGCTTTTATCGTCATTTTTTTTTGGGCAAAATCCCGGACGGGTAACAGATTGGAGTCAGGCTGACTATGAGGTGGAGTTTCCGGAGGATTTGCCGTACTTCTGAGTTGGCGTTCCCCCAGTCAGAGTCCTTGTGGGATTGCGGCTACACTTAGAGAGATGTTTTAGTCTTCCGCTGTTCCATGTATTTCATTTATGCAAACTCTGATGTACCCGCTACGTTATGTTGAATAATAAAGCATTGAACTCTGATTTTTACCATATTTGTTCGCTATATGTGTCGGTGGACTTCCTGGGCACACATATGGCCGCATTCGGGTTTTGTGTAAATCCGGGTGTGACAGATTGGTATCAGAGCCGTGCTGACTGTAGGAACGCAGCCTAGATAGTACGGATGACAAATTACTAGAAGACCCCCCCTGTTTTAAAATTTTTTTTTAAAATCTAACAATCGAGTCTTGTGTGAATTTATGCCTTTACCTGCTTGTACTTATTGTTATTATGCATATGTTTGATTTGGTTCTTTGTAATGATTGTGATGGGCGTAGACACCTGTCTGCAACCATCTAGATATAGGTATAAGGCTTAAGGACTTTATTGTTTAGATAGCAGGGGTTTATTTATTTTCTCTCGTACTAACCCTCTGATATCTAACCCTTGTGATTATAGATGGCTCACCCCGGGGGCAATGCGGGCGGACAGCCTCCGCACCAGAATCCGCCCCCAAACCTGAACCCGAACCATCAGATCCCCACCATTGAGCAGCTGATGTATGCTCAAGTTCAGATGATGCAGCAGATGGCAGAGACCATGAGGTTGATCCAGCAGGGCCAGCATCATCCCCAGGCAGCTGCACCGCCCAGAGACAAGAGGGGCGAGTTTCTGAAGGGACGCCCGCCGACTTTCAGCAAGGCCAGTGACCCCCTTGAGGCAGATGACTGGCTCAAGGCTGTTGAGAGGCAGTTGGACATCGCCCAGTGCGATGACAGGGAGAAGGTACTGTACGCCGGAGGACAGCTTCAGGGGCCGGCGTTGGACTGGTGGGATTCATACCAGTCCTCACGCCCGGCCGGTACTCAGATCACCTGGCAGCAGTTCTGCAGCAGCTTTCGTGCACACCACGTGCCGGAGGCTTTGATGGTCCTGAAGAAGAAGGAGTTCCTGGCTCTGAAGCAGGAAGGGATGAGTGTCACGGCTTACCGTGACAAGTTCGTTTCGTTGGCCCGTTACGCTCCAGAGGACGTGGCCACTGATCAGAAGAAGCAGGCCAGGTTCCGTGATGGTCTGCAGGATGCTCTCCAGTACCAGCTCATGTGCACCAAGTTCCCGACCTTTCACGAGCTGGTGGACGGCGCTCTGATGTTGGAGCACAAGCGCCGTGAGATGGAGGACAAGAAGAGGAAGCTCCAGGGACAGCAGGTGGGCAGCAGCAGTCGTCCACGCTTCACCCCTCCCCAGAGTCAGCAGGTGGGAGGCCAGCAGCGCTTCCAGGGTCAGTCCGGTTTGTTCAGTCGTGGCCAGTACCAGCAGCAGCGTCCTCAGTTTCCTCGGGCGCCACAGCAGCAGCGTCCTCAGGGTCAGCCGCAGATGGGTCCAGTTCAGCGCAGCCAGGTGCAGCCCAGTCCAGCTCAGCGCATCAGCCCAGTCAACACAACGCCAGTGGGACCGAGAGTGTGCTACCACTGTGGAGAGCAGGGACACTTCGCCAGTGCCTGTCCCAAGAAGACTCAGAACGCCGCCGGACAGCAGCAGCAGAGCAGCACTCAGAGAGTTGGCCAGCAGCAGGGTCAGCAGCAGGGAGGTCGTGCACCGCAGATTCCTGTTCGGGGCAAGGTCAACCACACCAATGCAGATACAGCAGAGGCCTCTACAGATGTGGTCGTGGGTACGTTCCTCGTCAATTCAACCCCCGCCACTGTTTTATTTGATTCTGGAGCATCGCATGCTTTCATTTCTGCTGCTTTTGTAAAAAAGAACCTAGTAGCATTATTGCCTATGAAGAATGCTATGCTAGTGAGCTCACCAGGGGGAGAGCAGCGCGCCACTCTACGTTGCCCCAGTATCACCCTCACCATAAGGGGGGTAGATTTCGAGGCACGCCCGATAGTCTTGGAGACCCTTGGATTTGATATGATCCTGGGTATGAGCTGGATGACCAGATATGATGCAGTGATCAGGTGTGCTACGAGGACCATTCAGCTGACAGCAGAGTCCGGTGACAAGGTGGAGTACCAGGCAGCCAGTTCCTCGGAGCAAGGCCAAGCAAATCAAGCTGAAGGGACTTTGATGGAAGATATCAGGGTGGTGAGCCAGTTCCCGGATGTGTTTCCTGACGAGTTGCCAGGTATGCCCCCAGAACGAGATGTTGAATTTGTTATTGAACTAAAACCTGGCACTGCACCTATAGCCAAGAGGCCGTATAGGATGGGAGCGAAGGAGCTGGAGCAGCTCAAGAAGGAGTTAGACGAATTGTTGGCCAAGGGGTACATTCGTCCGAGTGCTTCACCATGGGGAGCACCGGTGCTGTTCGTCGACAAAAAGGACGGTTCTCAGAGGTTGTGTGTGGACTATCGAGCCCTCAATGAAGTAACCATCAAGAACAAGTACCCGCTGCCGAGGATTGATGATCTGTTCGATCAGTTGAGAGGAGCTTGTGTGTTCTCCAAGATTGATCTTCGTTCGGGCTACTATCAGATGAGGATCCGTCCGTCAGATGTACCTAAGACCGCTTTCACCACTCGGTACGGGTTGTATGAGTTCTTGGTCATGTCTTTTGGATTGACCAACGCTCCTGCATACTTCATGTACCTGATGAACAGCGTATTCATGGATTATCTGGACAAGTTTGTGGTGGTATTCATTGATGACATCCTGATCTTCTCCAAGACTGAGGAAGAGCATGAAGAACATCTGAGATTGGTGCTGCAGAGACTCCGGGAGCATCAGTTGTATGCCAAGCTGAGCAAGTGTGAGTTCTGGCTGAAGGAAGTGGCATTTCTGGGACACGTGTTGTCCGATGGAGGAGTGGCAGTGGATCCGAAGAAAGTCAGCGATGTGTTGAGCTGGAATCCGCCACGGGATGTGAGCGAGATCAGGAGTTTCCTTGGGATGGCCGGTTATTACAGACGGTTCATTGAAGGATTCTCCAAGATCGCTAAGCCGCTGACTGCCTTGCTAGAAAAGAATGCCCCGTTCGTGTGGACAGAGGCATGCCAGGTCAGCTTCGAAGAGTTGAAGAAGAGGTTGACTACAGCCCCAGTGCTAGTATTGCCAGATTTGGCTAAGAGTTTCTCCATCTATTGCGATGCATCCCGTCTAGGACTGGGTTGCGTCCTTATGCAGGAGGGCAGAGTCGTGTCATATGCGTCCAGGCAGTTGAGGAAGCATGAGCAGAACTATCCGACGCACGACTTGGAGTTGGCAGCTGTTGTACATGCCCTGAAAATCTGGAGACACTACTTGATTGGGCACAGATGTGACATTTACACTGATCATAAGAGCCTCAAGTATGTCTTCACTCAGTCAGATCTGAACATGAGACAGCGCAGATGGTTAGAGCTGATCAAGGATTATGACCTAGAGATTCACTATCACCCAGGGAAGGCCAACTTGGTGGCAGATGCTCTGAGCAGGAGGAGTTATGTGAACAGGATCACTGGACACAGTTTACCTGAGGAGCTCAGCAGAGAGTTCGAGAGGATGAGTCTGGGATTCGTCACCAGCATCACCGAGATGGCAGTGGAGCCCACGCTGGAGCAGGAGATCCGGAGAGGTCAGCTGCAGGATGAGAAGATCCGAGAGATTGTGGGGAATGTTGCATTGGGAAAGGCCCCTGGATTCCGAGTTGATGATCAGGGAACCCTGTGGCATGGAAAGAGGATATGTGTGCCAGGGATAGCGCAGATCAGGGAGATGATTCTGAGAGAGGCACATGACTCAGCTTATTCGATCCACCCAGGCAGTACTAAGATGTATCAGGACATCAAGGAGAGATTCTGGTGGTACGGACTGAAGCGTGATGTGGCGACTCACGTGGCATTGTGCGACACATGTCAGCGAGTCAAGGCAGAACATCAGAGGCCAGCTGGATTGCTTCAGCCGTTGAAGATCCCGGAGTGGAAATGGGAAGAAGTTGGCATGGACTTCATCACTGGTTTGCCCCGCACACAGAGAGGATTCGACTCCATTTGGGTGATTGTTGATCGCCTGACCAAGGTGGCCCACTTTCTGCCAGTGAAGACCACCTACACAGGTGCCAGACTAGCAGAGTTGTACATGGAGCGGATTGTGTGCTTACACGGGGTGCCGAAGAAGATTGTGTCAGATCGTGGTACTCAGTTCACTTCACACTTCTGGCGGAAGTTGCACGAGTCCATGGACACGAAGCTGCACTTCAGCTCAGCTTATCACCCGCAGACAGATGGTCAGACAGAGCGGACCAACCAGATACTGGAGGATATGTTGAGAGCTTGTGCATTGCAGTATGGTGTCAGCTGGGATAAGAGTTTGCCGTATGCAGAGTTCTCCTACAATAACAGCTATCAGAAGAGTTTGCAGATGGCACCGTTCGAGGCATTGTATGGCAGGAAGTGCCGGACCCCATTGTTTTGGAATCAGACTGGTGAGAGTCAGGTCTTTGGTCCGGAGATACTCAGAGATGCAGAGCGGCAGGTGCAGGTGATCAGAGAGAACCTGAAGGTGGCCCAGTCCAGACAGAAGAGTTATGCCGATGTCAGACGGAGGGACCTCAGCTTCAGAGTTGATGATTTTGTGTATCTGAAGGTGTCACCCATGAGAGGTGTAAAGCGGTTCAATGTCAAGGGCAAGTTGGCACCTCGTTACATCGGACCGTTCAGGATACAGGAACGGATGGGCGAAGTGGCATATCGGCTAGACCTGCCTGAGAGACTAGCCGGAGTACATGATGTGTTCCATGTGTCCCAGTTGAAGAAATGCTTGCGGGTGCCAGAAGAGCAGATCCCGATTGAGGAGTTGAATGTTCAGGAGGACCTCACATATGAGGAGTATCCGATCAGGATTCTGGAGGTGTCAGAGAGAGTGCTGAGGAACAAGACCATCCGGATGTGCAAGGTGCAGTGGAGCCGGCATTCAGAAGATGAAGCGACTTGGGAACGGGAAGAAGATCTCAAGCCCGAGTACCCACAGCTCTTCGCTTCTACATCCGAATCTCGAGGACGAGATTCATCTTAAGGGGGGTAGGTTTGTAACACCCAAAATGCTCAATTTTAAAATTTTTGGCAATTAATGAATTATTTAATGCTCCACCTGTTTTATTAAGGCTAAATAGTAATTTTCACAATTTAAAATCAAATATAGGCAATAGAAACATTTACTGTTGCATTCATGCTGGTGCATTTATTTTTGTATTGCCTGTGATTCAAACGAGAATTTAAATTTATTTAAATTCAAATTTGAATCACTTTGCTTGGAGCCCTAGAAAAATTGTTCAGCCCATAGTTCACTTTCCCTCCCTAAACTTTCCAGAAGTCCACCTTTGCACCTCGAATTCTCGGCCCAAACCTTTTTCCCTTTTCTCCTTTCTCCCCTTTTTCTTTCCCGGCCCAGCTTCCTTTTTCGGCCCGGGCCCGCACGTCAGCGCTACCCTCTCCTCCTCTGCCGGCCGCGCCGCCCGAAACCGCCGCCGCTGATCCCGCGCGCCGCCGCCCACGCCCGCACGCCAAGGCCCGCGCGCCTTCTATATACAGCCGCGCCCCTCCCCGATCCCATCTCGTCCAGGTTCCAACCCTAGCGCCGCCTCCTTCCCCCACACAGCGCCGCCGCCCCGAGCTCGCAGCGCCGCCGTCGCCGCCAGCCCGCTGCTCCGGTGCTCCTCCGCCCCGGCCGACCCCTGGAGGATCTTCACCGAGCCACGTGGAGCGCGCCGAACCACTCCGAGCTCGTCCCCGAGCCCTGCAACCCCTTCACCGACCCCGCCGTCCGAGCGCCGCCGAGCTTCTTCTCCGCCGCTGCTCGTCGTTCCACCGCCTCGGCCCTTCTCCGGCCGATTCCTCGCACCAGGAGTTTCGCCTCGAGGTACTGGAGCTCCCCATCCCCTCGATTTTAACTCCTGAGCGTCGTAGCTAGCTCCCCCTCGATCGCCGACGATGGGCGTCCGCCGGTCGCCGTCGTCCGCCCCGTCCACTGCACGAAACACTCATAGCACCACCTAGTCGCACTCACCACCTCACCAGGATGCTCCAGAGCCAAAAAGACCCGACCCCAACACCACCAGAACCCCGTCCCGTGGATCACCGGAGCTCCGCTCCGCCGCTCGTCACCGTCCGACCCCCACGTCGGCCGATGGACAACTTGAACCCCCTAGATCGATCCACCGTGGCTTCCTGAGCGTGCAGGGCCAGATCTCGTCGAGAGCCGAGCTTCCTAGCCTGAGATACGGCCAACTCCGGCGAAGCGCCGCCGCGCGCGAGCGTCGCCGCCGCGGTTTCGTCTTCCCCGGCGAGCCGAGCGCCGTGGGCCGTCCGATCGCGATTCGACGGTCCAGATCCATCCCGAGCCCGGGTCAAACCAGCCGATACCGGTCAGCGCCGGTACCTTTTGCTAAAGAGCCCCTGTCCTTTCCCGTAATCAACCCGCGGTCCTGTGTAGTTCAAAAATATTTCCAATTAGGTCCTGTTTTATCCATTTAGGCCCCTGAGCTTTTTAAAAATAGAACCCGCGGTCCTGTCAGTGGACTTTTGCACGTTAGCCCTCGTGTTTTTATACGTAATTACGTATAGGTCCTCGGTTTCTCACGAATAGGTCCCTGGAAACTTTAAATCCTTGCCAGCAAGTCCCTGAACCTTAGAAACGCTGTAACTTTCACGTTTTAGCTCCGTTTTGCGTGATTTTCGCGCTCACGTGTTCGTAGCGAAGCGTAGAATATTTCTAGCTCCTGTTTTTGTACTGTTTATACTGTTGGTGTACTGTTTCTAATAGATTTAATTTGCTTGCATGTAATGAATGCTTTGGAATGCGTGCGTGATGATCGTGTCCAGTCGGTGAGCCCGTAGCGTTGGACTACGAGTACGTTGAGGACGTGCCGGAGCAGGATTTTCAGCAGCAGCCTTACTCCGAGGAAGGCAAGTTATAGCACGGACAATCCTTGCTACCTACTCACTCATTTAATACACTGTTCTTTACATACGCATGTGTCTAATACTGTTTACCTTTAAGGTTGTACCTAGCATTTATTTCCCTGTCCTTGTTTTTCCTATGGGCTTATGCACTTGGGTAGTATTTTGCTAGGCGCAAATACTGTCACCTTTATTTAATTGTTAATATTGACTTAATGGTCCACTTCAACATTAATGGTAAAACTTGCTTTTTAGCAACTTGGACTAGGGGGCTAGAGCATGTGCTGTGTGCTTTGCTCTAGTGTCTCCCACTAAGGACCGGTTCTTAAAGCGGCAACCCAGGAGCCTGTCGCCACCGCCGGAACTATATGGGCTCTGGTCTTGGTTGAGTAGCTTGTACGTCTCTAGCCTGGCAGTGGTTACCGAGTGGCCTACGGCGTTGTGGGAGGCAAAGCACGGGGTGATTTCGGATTCCACCGAGGACGGTAGCCCCGTCGGCTAGGTCCCGTTAGACCCAGTCCCGTGTCGGGAGTCTCGGATTGAGGACTCCGCACGTCGCGCAGTATGGGAGGGATTCCCGCGCTCTGGACGCCATCGACCCCCTCACGGTGGACTCCGTGGGCGTACGTCGATCTCGGTGCCTAGGTTCTCACCACTTTGTAGTACTCCAGCGGCTACTGTCTTGTTAGGGTGTCTTGTGAAAGCCTCGTAGCGTCCCTATGCAGTCACACCTCGGAAGTGTTGATGTGCGTGGTTGGGTGCAAAGTTCTTTGAGCTTTTACGCGACTGGTGGGTAAAGGGCGAAACCTCTGCAGAGTGTACGATCTATCATGATAGCCTTGCTCAGGGTCACGAGCGGCCTGGATCCTTTTTGATTAGAATATGGTATTTATTCCTGTTTAATGTCACTTACACTATTTAATTGGGTTACAACTGGGAATCTCATTCACTTGTAGTAACTTGGATAAAGTTAAAACGAACCAACTAAAAGTGCTAATGCAGTTAAGCCAGTGTCGAGCCTTTTTGGAGCCTTCATAACCCGTGCTATACTTGCTAAGTAATTCTGTTACTTACACTTGCTTTTATCGTCATTTTTTTTTGGGCAAAATCCCGGACGGGTAACAGATTGGAGTCAGGCTGACTATGAGGTGGAGTTTCCGGAGGATTTGCCGTACTTCTGAGTTGGCGTTCCCCCAGTCAGAGTCCTTGTGGGATTGCGGCTACACTTAGAGAGATGTTTTAGTCTTCCGCTGTTCCATGTATTTCATTTATGCAAACTCTGATGTACCCGCTACGTTATGTTGAATAATAAAGCATTGAACTCTGATTTTTACCATATTTGTTCGCTATATGTGTCGGTGGACTTCCTGGGCACACATATGGCCGCATTCGGGTTTTGTGTAAATCCGGGTGTGACACATTGCTTAATTATAGATCGTTTGTAACTGCAAGACCATTTGTGGTGGTGCTGATGCAGGAGTGGTTTTGCCAATTGCCACAGACCGAGGTCGTTGTACATGTAATGTGACTTGTACTATTTTCCATAAACAGGCCAGAGAGAGGCAACATGTATAGACATTGGAAATTTTGATCACATGTCATCAGATTGTTAATAAGACAACCGAAAATCTCAGTTCAGTACGTCCTCGAGCGTGACATATAAAAGCGCCATGTGAGGGAGAATCTTGGAAAACAGTAGTTGAAGTTCTGAGTTACACTGTCTCCTTTTCTACTTATTATCAGTTATCACTACCGACAGAAAACAATTGGAACAAAGCCGTGGTCAGTGGGACAAAACTTCGCATCAATCAGACATCAGTAGAGCTAATAAGCCATGCCTGAATTATATTCGGCGCTAGCTCTCGGGGACGTGGAAGAGGCACTTTGCGGTCTTGCGCCTGCAGAAATTCAGAATCCTGTGGCGGTTCATTCTCGCTCGTGCGAAGTGCAGAGCAGCGGGGACGACCGACCGTAGCGAAGATTGGCATGAAAGCCGCCGGTTTTCTGCGGCGATTGCATGCATATATGCATGCATCAATGCATGAGTTCCGTATCTCGAGACTCGAGAGAGAGCGTGAGAGCGAGGGAGGGAGGAGTAGACACCATAGTTGTAAATTCCATTCCGGTACCGGCCGGAATGGCCGGAATGCCCCGTTCCGGTGCCTAAACCGGTATAGAAGGGCTGAAATCCCGTACCGGGTCAAATTCCGGTCAAATACCAGTCAATACCGGTCAATACCGGGTCAATACCGGTCAATACCGGTCAATACCGGGTCAAACGCCTGTTCCGCTCATTTCGGTACCGGGCTAAAACCAAATGACGCCTCGTTCAATATGTGAGTTTGGTAAAAAACTAAAAATGTCAGTGTGATGAAGCATAATTATGCCGTAAGTATATATTTATATGAATATTTATGTATTTATACATTCATATATTTTTAATATAATAAAGTCCGGAACGGTACACCGGTATCGGCCGGTACCGGAATGTTCCGTTCCAAGAGCAAAAACGGAATGACCTCCGGAATGGAATTTACAAGTATGGTAGACACTAGTGGAGTAGAACGGGAGATGCTCCCTCCGGTGTGATAAAAAAAGTCATTTATGACAGCGATATGGTCATCAAAACATAATTTTGACTTCTCTTTTCTATAAAATATTTCTTAAAAATTATATATGCATATTTTTATTAAAATAATTTTTAAGATCAATCTATTTATATAAATTTCACATTTCTAAACTCAATAACTTAAATATTATTTATAATTTATATTCTCAATATTTGACTCCAATTTTATTCTAAACGATCTTCTTTACCAGACCGGAGGGAGTATATGAATGGCGGGCCTGCGCGGACCCCAACTGGTGCATGTCCAGTTAGTGCGGCACGTGTAGGTGTCGCACTTTCACGAGCGGAGCGGTGAATGGCATGCGGCAGGGCAGGGAGCGACGGCTAGAGCTGACGGACGCACCCTTTTATCACTTGGCCGCGTCTTGATCGTTCGTGCGTCGTTGTAGCTTTTCGTTTGTATTTGTGAAAAATTGTTCAAACATTGATTAATTAGACTCAAAATGTTCGTTTCATAAAGTACAACAAAACCGTGCAATTAGTTTTTAATTTCATCTACATTTATACTCCATGTATGTTATGACATTTTGATGTGATGAGAATCTTCTTTTTGTATAGTAGAATTTGGGGTGGAATCTTCTTTTTGGAATTTAAGATCTACATTTAGTACTCCATATATGTTATGATATTTTGATGTGACGAGAATCTTCTTTTTGCATAGTGGAATTTGGGGTGGAATCTTCTTTTTGGAATTCAGCGCTGAGCAAAGCAAAGTTAAAGCGAACAAAAAAACGATGCGCTTTACCCGGCCGCTGTCCCTCCGATCCTTTCCCCTGCGTGAGTGAGGACAAAAGGATTAGCAGCGGGCAGTCAAGGCTACTGTCCGAGACTAGCGTGCTCGGATGATAAAGTGAGACGCTAGTCTCGCTCAGAGCCTCAGACCAGACGCTCACCTCACCTTCTGCCAATCGCCATGCATGCACGCTGCAAAAGCTCTTCACCATTGGACATATCGCTTTTTAATCTGATCAATAATGGCAATGCGAACGGTAGCTCGATCAAAAGCGTGAAATCCAATGCCTTAGCATTTTACAGCCGGCTCTCTAGCATGTCGAATTTGGCAACGGTGGTTAGGTCAGGTGAGGTCTCGCACCGTGCAAGAGGGTAGATAGCCCGCAGCAGCCAGCGCCCAGCAGGCCGGGGCAGCCGAGCCGCGCGCGCACCCGCACCGTCGCCGTGGCGCTGGCGCTGCTGGCTCAGGTGCAGGCCCGTGTCCTGCGCCGGCAGCGTGCGCGTGTGCCCGAGCCCACCTCGCCCCGTACAGGATCCCCGCTCGCCAGGGACTGGGGGGGGGGGGGGGGGGGGGCGGGGCAAGAGCCGCATCGGAAAATGGAGCGGCCAGCGGCGTGCCGAGCGCAGACACGGCCGTGGCCGTGCAGCGCAGATGCCCTCTGATTGTGGTGTGCGCGCCGCGCCGCGCCGCCGGCGCTGCGCCCGTCGGTCGAATTGATTCGCGCGCGTACGGCCCTGCCGGTGCTGACCGGCCGGCTTGCCTCTGCGCCGCTGCCGCCGTGACGTCCGTAACATTGACCCGCGCCGCGCCGCGCCGACCGGACTTTTGAGCACTCCGCAGTCCGCACACGGCAGACGCGCAGTAGAGATACAGTACATAATAAACCGGCTCCTGACCCGACTCGCTCCTCGGCTGATGACGCCCTGGAAGAGGTTGATGTTATGGTTTGCAATTTCGACATACTCCGTCCCATTCCAAAATTTAGATATCTAGAGTTGATTAAATTTATCGAAAATGTATTAGCATCGCTAGTATCAAATAAAGGCACTCACAAGTACAGTATATTCTAGAGTGGATTTAAAAAAAATCGATTTCATGTAATAGATGGTTTTTAATTATTTTTTATCAACTTAGTCAGAATTAAATGAGTTTCACCTACGATAAAAAGCTGATACGACTTATATTTTTGAACTGCCGGAGCAGTTTTTTTTTTTCATGAACCTCATGATGATAGTGTTGGTCGTCTAGTATGGCTATGGTTGTGCGGTGAGAGATTTTGAGATCAAATTAAACATACACTCCGTAGGTGTTACCTCATAATTTGTAAGACCTCTCTGTGTGTGTTGGTGTATATATTTGTAGAATATATGCACTAAAGTGTAAAAACACAAAAGGTAAACAGACAAAGGCCCGACGGATCGAAAGAGATATCGATCCAGACTTTTCCCCATTGCTCTGTTCATGGCTCCTCTCATCCCCTATATAATCCCCCCCCTTCCCAAAGTAAATCAGCGAACGGTATGTGTACCCATGTCTTGAACATTTTATTTTCTTGTCTTTCGACTTCCATTTACATCACCACATATACCAACAAATGGGAAAATCAATTATGTAGCTTTAGAGTGCACCAATTTTTTGTAACACCCAAAATACTCAAATTTAAAATTTTTGGCATTTAATTAATTATTTAATGCTTTCACCTATTTTATAAAGGCTAAATAATAATTTTCTAAAATTTAAAATCAAATATAAGTGATAGAAACATTTATTGTTGCATTCATGCTGCTGCATTTATTTTTGTATTGCTTGTGATTCAAACAAGAATTTAAATATATTTAAATTCAAATTTGAATCACTTTGTTTGGAGCTCTAGAAAAGTTGTTAGGCCCGTAGTTCACTTTTGGTCCCTGAACTTTTCTCCCAGTCCACTTTTGCTCCCTTCTCTTTCTCCTCGGCCCGGCCCACCTCTTCCCCTTTCTTTTTTTTTCCTCGGCCCAGCCAGCGCACACCCCCTCCTCCTCTCTCCCTCTCTCTGGCACGCCGGGCCCGCACGCCAGCCTCTCCCCCCTCCCTTTCCTTTCTCCCTCGCCGGAAATGGCGCGGCTGAGCGCGCTCACCGCGGCCGGGCCCGCACGCCGAGGCCGCCAGCCCCCGCACTTACTTAACCTGGACCGCGCCCTCGTATCACTCCCCTCACCCCATCGCCCCCAACCCTAGCGCCGCCACCGCCCCCAATCTCGCCGCTCCCGAGCCGCCGAGCTCGAGCTTCGCCGCCGCTCGTCGTCAAGCTGCTCCGGTCCTCCTCCGGCCGATTCGACCCCACCAGGAGCTTCACCGAGCCACGTGGAGCGCGCCGAGCTGCGGCGGGATCCCTCTCGAGCCCCGGAGCCCCGTCGCCGACGTACACCGACGACCGCCGTCCACCGCTCGCCGTCGACCCGTCGCACCACCGCTTCTCCGCCCAATTCCTTCACCCAGGAGCATCGCCCCGAGGTATTGAAGCTCCCCATCCGCTTGATTTAGGCCCTAAGGCACCGTAGCTAGCCCTCCCGCGTTCACCGCCGTCGACCGACCGCCGGGCGTCGTCGTTGAGCCGCTGTGCTGCACGCCGCACCCCTAGAACCCCCTAGGCTCACTCATCACCGCACCACGATACTCCAGAGCCAAAATCCGGTCCTTAGCCAACCCAAAACACGCGCCCCGTGGATCACCGGAGCACTTGTCCGCTGCGCACCGCCGTCCGGCCACCTCGCCGGCCAAACCACGTCGAGAACCACCCAGGTGAACTCGCCATGCTTCCCTGAGTCGATAGGACCAGATCCCGTAGAGATTGGAGCCTCCTAGCGCGAGCTAGCCCCAACTCCGGTGATGCGCCGCCGTAGGCCGAGCAGCGCCGCCGCCTCCCTCTGTTTCCCCGGCGAGCACCCCCCTCCGGTCTGTTTTGGACCATGCGATGCAGATCCGATGGCTCACGTTGCGCCACGTCGCGGGTCAAACCCTGCGTACCGGTCAGCGCTGGTAATTTTGCTAAAGAGCCCCTCTGTTTTCCCTGAATTAACCCGCGGTCCTTTTTAATTCAAAAATAATTATGGATTGGTCCTGTTTTATTCGTTTAGGCCCCTGGAAATTTCAAAACTTTGCCAGCAAGCCCCCGAACCTTAGAAACACTATAACTTTCACGTTTTAGCTCCGATTTGCGTGATTTTCGCGCTCATGTGTTCGTAGCGAAGTGTAGATTATTTCTAGCTCCTGTTTTTGTACTGTTTTTACTGTTTGGTGTACTGTTTTAATAGATTAATTTTGTTTGCATGTAATGATTGTTTTGGATGCGTGCGTGATGATCGTGTCCAGTCGGTGAGCCCGTAGCGTTGGACTGCGAGTACGTTGAGGACGTGCCGGAGCAGGATTTTCAGCAGCAGCCGTACTCCGAGGAAGGCAAGTTATAGCACGGACAATCCTTGCTACCTATCCCACTTTTAATTCACTGTACTTTACATACGCATGTGTCTGATATTGTTTACCATTAAGGTTGTACCTAGCATTTATTTTCCCTGTCCTTGTATTCCTTTGGGTTATTGCACATGGGTAGCATTTTGCTAGGCGCAACTACTGTCACTTTTGCTTAACTGTTAAACTGGTTTTAAATGGTCCACTTCAACCTTAGTGTTAAAACTTGTCTTTTTAGCAACTTGGATTAGGGAGCTGGGGCTTGAGTGTTTTGCCTGGCCCCAGTGTCTCTCCCTAAGGACTGGTTCGTAAAAGCGGCAACCTGGGAGCCTGTCGCCGCCACCGGAACTATAATGGCTCTGGTCTTGGTTGAGTAGCTTGTACGTCTCTAGCCTGGCAGTGGTTACCGGGTGGCCTACGACGTTGTGGGAGGTACGGCGCTGGGTGATCTCCGATTCCACCGAGGACGGTAGCCCCGTCGGCTAGGTCACGTTAGACCCAGTCCCGTGTTGGGAGCCCCCGTGAGTGCGGGAGCTCCGCACGTTGCGCCATTTACTTTTGTTGGCATGATTTGCCGGCGCGTGGACGCCATTGACCCCCTCACGTTGCGCCCTGAGGGTCAGTCAATCTCGGTGCCTAAGTTTTCACCACCGTATAGTACTCCAGCGGCTACTGTCTTGTTAGGGTGTCTTGTGAAAGCCTCGTAGCGTCCCTATGCAGTCACACCTCGGAAGTGTTGATGTGCGTGGTTGGGTGCAAAGTTCTCTTGAACTTTTACGCGACTGGTGGGTAAAGGGCGAAACCTCTGCAGAGTGTACGATCTATCATGATAGCCCGGCTCAGGGTCACGAGCGGCCTGGATCCTTTTATGATTAGAAGATGATATTTACTACTGTTTAATGATGACTTCCATTAATTAATTTGGGGTGCAACTGGGATTCATCTAATGTAGTAGATATGATTAAAACGAACCAACTAAAAGTGCTAATGCAGTTAAGCCAGTGTCAAGCCTTTTGAGCCTTCATAACCCGTGCTATACTTGCTAAGTAATTCTGTTACTTACACTTGCTGTTATTACTATTTTTGGGCAAAATCCCGGACGAGTAACAGATTGGAGTCAGGCTGATTATGCTGTGGAGTTTCCAGAGGATTTGCCGTACTTCTGAGTTGGCGTTCTCCCAGTCAGAGTCCCTGTGGGATTGCGGCTACGCTAGAGAGATGTATTAGTCTTCCGCTGTCCATGTATTTCATTTATGCAAAACTCTGATGTAATCGCTACTTTATGATGAGAATTAAGCATTGTACTCTGATTTTTACCATATTTGTTCGCTATACGTGTCTGTGGACTTCCTGGGCACACATATGGTTACATTCGGGTTTTGTGTAAATCCGGGTGTGACATTTTTAGATGGATCATGAGCTATTCCCCGCAAATATGCGAGATGTGTAACACTGCATTAAGAAAAACTGATAAATATGGAGTTGAACCCACCACTCTTGGTGGATGCCACAACGGTGATTTTAAGTGGCAATGTTGTTGTTATAGTTGAGATGAGACGTTTAGAGATAAACTTTTTTAATTATCCTAGGCTGGTCAGGGAGCAAAAATCGAAGATAATAGTATTTGGCTTTCAGTATTGACTAAGGCCAGTCTCAATGGGGGTTTCATAGGGAGTTTCATGACATTAAATATGCTGATGTGGCATAGAAAAGAGAACGTGAGTTTCACTATGGCATATGAGAGGAGTTTCATTACCATAAAACTCCTTTGACTCAGTTAGAGTAGGTACAATAATACATATTAGCTTGTCTTATAGCTAAGACAACTCATCAAAATCCTACATGGGTGAGTGAGAAAGGAGGAGGGAGATTAAGTTAGTCGCTACATGCAGCGCCAAGCTGAATACGCTCTCCAAGATTGAGCTCAGTATCACCCGCCTCTGTTCCCCTATCGGCTCTCTACTCAATTCCTTCTTTCTCCAGAAATTACTACCGGCATTTAGTTTCCACCAATAGGAGCAAGCAAGTGGGTATAAAGAAACATAATATAATAATGAGTGAATAGACTAATTATTGTATGTTTGGTCTTTTGAGCTAGTCTACCGATGAGGTGGCTTGGCCGACTTTTTTGTTTTTTAGCCTTTTCCGTGAAAGAAGTTCACAAATACGCTCCTGATGAAAAGATTTAAAAAAATGGACCCTAGGCTCAGCGCCATGCACCATGGCGCCAAGGTTACACGTCTCGGCGCCATGACGTGTGGCGCCGAGCCAACACCGAGCCAGCCGTCGTGGCATCCGACGTGGCACGGGCTCGGTGCCACGGTCCATGGCGCCGAGCTCGGCGGCAAGATCCGTGGCGCCGAGCTCGGCGCTGAGATATGCGGCGTCGAGGTGTCTGCCCTACACCACAGCCCTATTGCTATTATAATGTGTGTACTAATAGTTATCAGACATCAAGATCACATAGCGCAGTGGATTAGCGTGCTGACTTTGGATCAGAAGGTCATGGTTTCGACTCCCATTGTGGTTGACATTTTTAAATATAATATTTTTTATTCCTTTTCATTTTTTAAATTTAGTATAGTGGCGGCAGTCCTTTTATTATTTCTCGATTTCCTTTCTTTTATGCATACATCTTTTCATTTCTTTTATCACTACCGGACCCTTATAGCATCATAAGTATGCAGCATATAAAATATGCATTGGCCATCTTTGTAAATGAATTTATCCCAATAGAACTGGCCCCGCTTGGATGAGAATTTCAGGTTGTCAGTGTCTTTCTATTTTCTGATAAATGGTTCTTGGCGTATTGGATCACCCTATAGAATTTGCATGATGAACTTGTAAAAAAGACAGCATTCTGAGACATAAAGATGAAACAAACACCAACCTAACATTAAACTCAACAACTTGTACCACAGTAGGACTTTGACTAGCTAACACCAGCAAAGAATGCACATATCGAAATAAAGAGAGAAAATAAGCTAGGCGGCATAACAAGCCGGAACCAACAAAGCATGGCTATTTACGCAGCAACTCATAATCATCGAGGACTTCTTCAGGAGTTACGATATTTCCCAACCCTCCCCGCTTCAGCCTCAAGCATGAATCATGTATGTAACCATACTTCCATCTTCCATCTGCCAACGTTGTCTGGCACCTGCAGATAGACGAAGCCGAAAGCTTTGTTAGTAAAGGTGGAGAGGATAAATTTTTGTTTATTTGCCCAACCAAACCTGCACCCAATAATTTTTCTGGCTTTGGATGGAATAAAAGGAGGTAATACATGCTCAAAAGTAGTTACTATGGACAGCTTCGTCTCCAACATTGGAAACTGCTTGTTGAATAGAATTTGATTACCCGCAAAAAAAGAATAGAATTTAATTGATGACTCAACTGATGTATAATGGAGATCACTAAGAATTCTACGGGACAAATGATATAGTCATCAGCGTGCTGCTGCTGCATGGGAAAAACTAAGAATTCGTCAGCGTGCTGCTGCTGCATGGGCTTCAACTGGGAGAAAAAAATCATAAAGACATAGTTTTTCGAAGGGGAAAGGGGAAATTTTCGAGGCTTGGGTGGTGCTCACTGTGGCACTTGCTGAAGATGGCCTTGGAGGCACCGCAGGCGGCAGGGAGCGCGAAGATGCGCTTCATGTCGATGGGGATGGGAAGGTTCTTGGAGCCGGCCAGGGAGCAGAGGCAGTCGACGGCGACAGGGCTGGCGACGGTGGTCTTGACCTCCCCGCAACAGGTCTTGGACGGGCTCTTGTCCGTGCTCCCGGGGGAGACGTAGCTGATGCAGTCGACCAGGCCCACGGCGACCATGGTGCACACGGGCGGTGGATATGCGCAGGGGCGGCCGGAGAGGGGAGGCGGTGCGGCGGCCGGAGATGGGAGGCGCAGGGCGGAGCAGGCGGCGGCGGCAAGCGAGAGCGAGCAAGAGAGGAAAGGGACAGAGCGAGGAGTAGGCCGCCGGCCCTATGAAAAGGCTCGGCGCCACAGATCTTGGCGCCGAGCTCGGCGCCATGGACCGTGCCGTCGAGCCCGTGCCACGTCGGATGCCACGACGGCTGGCTCGGTGTTGGCTCGGCGCCACACGTCATGGTGCCGAGACGTGTAACCTCGGCGCCATGGTGCATGACGTCAAGCCTAGGGTCCATTTTTTGAAATCTTTCCATCAGGGACGTATTTGTGAACTTCTTTCGTAGAAAGGGCTAAAAAATAAAAAAGTCGGGTGGCTTGTCTTATACCCAAGTTTATTAAACTTGCTCTTACCTAGTTTCTGGTCTAGGTAACCGCGTAGTGAAATTGTGCGCCGAGACCGACCTAAGAGAAGGACCACTGCTTTCTTCTCATTAATTCTACTACTAAGTGCGTGCATACCACAATATCTTGAGTAGTCCTCATTGATCTTTTTATACTTCCTAACTATTTGTTCAAACATGAGATGCCAGCTGGGCCATGAGATATCAAACATAGATAACCTTCAAGTGAAGAGTTAGATTTATGAAATTGTTTCTTTTGCAAACGGAATGTGCATATATAGAGTTAGTTGCATTGGCAGTGTTCAAACTTAACCTTCAAATAATTTAACTAAGGTGGACGTGTTTATAATATATCTGAACCAGTAGTAACCTATACTACTGGTTCAGATATATTTGCTCATCAGATCACATGTCATTAGCTCACCGGCCTACACGTCTAAACTTGGTGGCATAGAAGCATAGCTGACATGAACGACGATGACATTATGCTCATAGGTGACTTTTTTTTTGCGGGTATCATAGGTAACTTTCAGAGGGGGGGGGGGGGGGGGGGGGGGGGGGGGGGCGGCGGGCTAGCCTGAAATAAGAGCAATCTTGGAGGGGCTATCCCCGATGCCATGCCTCCTTTCTTTCAGTGCCTGACTGCCTGCAAAGAGAAAAGCTGACGGGACCCCAACCAAATTTATCGCCGTGTTACCCCTGTGGTCCTCCTCTCCTTGAGGCATGTAGTAGGAGCAGCAGCAAAAAGAGATGGATCATAGCTAGTAGCGAGGCTGCAACCTGCAATGCATCATTCTTGTCTGTCCCCGTTGCGCCTCATCTCCTACAGTTGCTAGGCCCGCTATTGCTACGCAAAAAGCCTGGGGTGCTACCACCGACCTATAGACAAAAGCGAAACCCAGCCCAACGTGCAGCCGCGCCAGTCGCAACAAGAACGAATCATTGCACAGGTATATATCCCAATATAATGCATGCAGGTGACCTAGTATATGTGCAAGTGCAACCACCATGGAGCTAGAGTATCTGCTTGTCCTGGCCTGTAAATAGAAATAGGTAGGTCATTCAGATCAAAATACTCGAAGCTACTCCACACATATGTGACGATCCCAGTATGGCTGGAAATTCAAGCTAGGTATATGCAGAAGAGAAGATAATCCATCAGTTCTGCATGCAATTCCATACATATGTGACAAAGCTCCGTGTCCTGTTCCTTTCTGGCATGAATACACTCTGAATCCTTCTAAGCGTTACATGCCATGCGCGTCCTACATATGTGTACAGGAAAAGTCGCAGCAAAAATAGATGTATATCTGTACAGGAATAGTGAACTAACCATCAGCTAGGACAATGCAAGTGAATATCGATCATGGGCACGCTGAACTGACAGGACCACAGGAGAGGCGCTCCACAAGCTTACATGTTCAGAAAGCATGGCCGCACCTGTTGCTTCAACACCACTCTGAACACATGCTCGCCATCACCGTACCCATGCATGCACCAATTAATCCTCCGCGTGACTGATAATGGAATGCCACCATCATCAGCAACAGAAGCTCACAAAAGATGGTGCCGTCGTTCGATCTACATGCAATTAATTGTTAATCGAGAATGTAAGAGTACTATATATGTGTACTACTACTATACTATGTCTCAAGTGTTCGCTAAAGCTGCTAGCTCTCGATCTTTTTTTGCGAAGCTAAGTGTATGGCCTGGACGATCGAGATCACCTTTGGGCTAGCTTGTTGGCAGGATCTCTCGGGAATAAAGCCAACAAATTAAAGAGAGACGATCTCTCGGTGTGCGCCGCTGCTGTTCTCTGCCAACCCCCGGATCGTCTCTGTCACACCCCAAAAAAATTTCCGAATTTTGGGATGTGAATTTTAACATAATTAAAATAATATTTTTCTCAATTTTCTAAAATTTTCTAAGATTTATGAAGTTTACAGGGAATTTAGTATAGGAAAAATATTATTCTCTAAAATAATTTTTGAATCAATGTAGGAGAAAATGTTTTTCCCGAATCTAGTAATTAATTTACCCTCTTGTTGTTAGTGCTCATAATTAATATAGGCAAAATAAATATTTTCCAAATTTAAAATGAAATATAGGTGATAGAAACATTTATTGTTGCATTCATGCTGCTGCATTTATTTTTGTATTGTTTGTGATTCAAACGAGAATTTAAATTTATTTAAATTCAAATTTGAATCACTTTGTTTGGAGCTCTAGAAAAGTTGTTAGGCCCATGGTCCGGTTTTGCTCCCTGAGCTATTCTTCCAGTCCACCTTTTCTCCCTCCACTTTTTCCCCCGGTCCAGCCCACCTCCCCTTCTTTTTCCCCCTCGCGGCCCAGCTTGGCCCGTCTCCCTTTTCCCCTCCGCGCGCCAACGGCCCAGCAGCCGAACCAGCCAAGCCGGCCCAGCCGCAGCCGCTCGCCCCGCCCCTCCCTGAGTCACTGCCCCGCCGGGCCCACCCGTCAGCGCCATCCTCTTCCCCCTTCCTTTCCCCGCTCGCCCGCGCGCCGCACTCGCCGGCGAAATCCCCGCTGCGCCGCCGCCCCTGGGCCCGCACGCCTAGGTCAGGATTGAGCCTACAAATGTGGCCAGCCCCCTCCCCGATCCCATCTACCCATCGCCCCCTCTAGCGCCGCCTTCGCCACCCCCCCTCGCGCAGCGCGCCGCCCGCCATTGCCGCCGCTCGGAGCGCGCCGTCGCCAGGCCGTTCCAACGCCGCGCCACCCCGGCTGTCACCCCCCATCGATCCGCCTGGGGGTAACGAAGCTCATCCCCCTGACCCCGGCTCGATTCCGCCCGCGCCCCTGACTAATTCCTTCGCTCCTCTCGCAGCGCCGCCGCGGCCGTCCGAACACCGCCGGCCGTCGTCCAGCTGCTCCGAAGCTTCCCCGGCCGATTCCGTGCGCCTGCGTCACCCTCAGAAGGTAACAAGTCCACCCACCATGTCAATTCTAGGCCCCGAGCACCGTAGCTTCGTTTCCCGCGCTCGCCGCCGTCGGTCCCCCGCCGCCCGATGTCGACCGGCCGCCACACTGCACCCCGCACGACTTTTTTCACCCTCACCGTGCTCGCCATACACCCCTGTCGCTCCAGCGTCAAAGATCAGAACCAAGAGCCACCCAGGAACCCCCCTGCACACCTCACCGACGCTCACCGCCGCCGCCCGCCGCCGTCCGGCCGTCCCGCCGGCCAAGGGTCGACTTGATCACCCTGGATCGACTCACCATCCCGTCCTGAGTCCATAGAGCCAGATCTCGTCGCAAACCGTGGCCCCTAGCGTCCCCTAGCCCCCACTCTGGCGAAGCGCCGCCGCGCGCGAGCCGCGCCGCCGCGCGTCCGTCTTCCCCGGCGAGCCTCCCCACCAGAGCCGTCCGATCGTGATCCGACGGTCCAGATCCAGCCCGAGCCCGAGTCAAACCAGAGAATACCGGTCAGCACGGCAATTTTGCTAAAGAGCCCTCCTACTTTCTCGAAATCAACCCGCGGTCCTGTGTAGTTCAAAAATATTTCCAAATAGGTCCTGTTTTATTCATTTAAGCCCCTGGAAATTTTAAAACTTTGCCAGCAAGCCCCCGAATCTTAGAAACGCTATAACTTTCACGTTTTAGCTCCGTTTTGCGTGATTTTCGCGCTCATGTGTTCGTAGCGACGCGTAGAATATTTCTAGCTCCTGTTTTTGTACTGTTTTTACTGTTTGGTGTACTGTTCTAATAGAATTACTTTTGCTTGCATGTAATGATTGTTTTGGATGCGTGCGTGATGATCGTGTCCAGTCGGTGAGCCCGTAGCTTTGGACTACGAGTACGTTGAGGACGTGCCGGAGCAGGATTTTCAGCAGCAGCCTTACTCCGAGGAAGGCAAGTTATAGCACGGACAATCCTTGCTACCTATCTCACTATTAATACACTATTCATTACATACGCATGTGTCTAATACTGTTTACCATTAAGGTTATTTCCTAGCATTTATTTCCCTGTCCTTGTTTTCCTATGGGTTTATGCATTTGGGTAGTATTTTGCTAGGCGCAACTACTGTCACCTTTACTTAATTGTTAATATTGACTTAATGGTCCACTTCAACATTAATGATAAAACTTGCTTTTTAGCAACTTGGACTAGGGGGCTAGAGCATGTGCTGTGTGCTTTGCTCTAGTGTCTCCCACTAAGGACCGGTTCTTAAAGCGGCAACCCAGGAGCCTGTCGCCACCGCCGGAACTATATGGGCTCTGGTCTTGGTCAAGTAGCTTGTACGTCTCTAGCTTGGCAGTAGTTACCGAGGGGCCAACGGCGTTGTGGGAGGTACGGTGCTGGGTGTTCTCCGATTCCACCGAGGACGGTAGCCCCGTCGGCTAGGTCACGTTAGACCCAGTCCCGTGTAGGAGTCTCAGCGATTGAGGACTCTGCACGTTGCGCAGTATGGGTGCGATACCCGCGCTCCGGACGCCATCGACCCCCTCACGGTGTGACTCTGTGGGCGTACGTCGATCTCGGTGCCTAAGTTTTCACCGCCGTATAGTACTCCAGCGGCTACTGACTTGTTAGGGTGTCTTGTGAAAGCCTCGTAGCGTCCCTATGCAGTCACACCTCGGAAGTGTTGATGTGCGTGGTTGGGTGCAAAGTTCTTTTGAACTTTTACGCGACTGGTGGGTAAAGGGCGAAACCTCTGCAGAGTGTACGATCTATCATGATAGCCTTGCTCAGGGTCACGAGCGGCCTGGATCCTTTTTGATTAGAATATGGTATTTATTCCTGAATAATGTCACTTACACCATTAATTGGGTTACAACCGGGTTCTCATTCACTTGTAGTAAATTGGACAAAGTTAAAATGAACCAACTAAAAGTGCTAATGCAGTTAAGCCAGTGTCAAGCCTTCTTTGCCTCATCCCCCGTGCTATACTTGCTAAGTAATTCTGTTACTTACACTTGCTATTATCATCATTTTGGGCAAAATCCCGGACGGGTAACAGATTGGAGTCAGGCTGACTACGAGGTGGAGTTTCCGGAGGATTTGCCGTACTTCTGAGTTGGCGTTCCCCCAGTCAGAGTCCCTGTGGGATTGCGGCTACGCTTAGAGAGATGTATTAGTCTTCCGCTGTCCATGTATTTCATTTATGTCAAACTCTGATGTAAACGCTACTTTATGTTGAGAATAAAGCATTGTACTCTGTTTTTTTTACCATATTTGTTTGCTATATGTGTCGGTGGACTTCCTGGGCACACATATGGCCACATTCGGGTTTTGTTTAAATCCGGGTGTGACAGATTGGTATCAGAGCCGTGCTGACTGTAGGAACGCAGCCTAGATAGTACGGTTGACAAATTACTAGGAGACCCCCATGTTTTAAAATTTAAAAAAAAAAAAAAATCTAACCGTTGAGTCTTGCGTGAATTTATGCCTTTACCTGCTTGTACTTATTGTTATTATGCATATGTTTGATTTGGTTCTTTGTAATGATTGTGATGGGCGTAGACACCAGTCTGCAACCATCTAGATGTTAGAATAAGGCTTAAGGACTCTAATGTTTAGATAGCAGAGGGCGTCTCTATGTTTCCCACGTACCTCCTTGATTCTCTTGCTATCTCCTCCTAATTAATCATCAAGAAGGAAGACAGAAGGTGATCACCGTAATTTCTGGAGTGGAGGCTCCGCGACCTATATCAACACAGGAGGACGAAGAAGCCCGATGGTTCAACTTCAGAAGAGCTCTCTTTCTCAAATCTTGTTGTCCCGTTCTCCGCCTTGTTCTTACTCTCTGCCAATCTCGGGACGAGATTCAGTTTAAGGGGGGTAGCTTGTCACACCCCAAAAAAATTTCCGAATTTTGGGATGTGAATTTTAACATAATTAAAATAATATTTTTCTCAATTTTCTAAAATTTTCTAAGATTTATGAAGTTTACAGGGAATTTAGTATAGGAAAAATATTATTCTCTAAAATAATTTTTGAATCAATGTAGGAGAAAATGTTTTTCCCGAATCTAGTAATTAATTTACCCTCTTGTTGTTAGTGCTCATAATTAATATAGGCAAAATAAATATTTTCCAAATTTAAAATGAAATATAGGTGATAGAAACATTTATTGTTGCATTCATGCTGCTGCATTTATTTTTGTATTGTTTGTGATTCAAACGAGAATTTAAATTTATTTAAATTCAAATTTGAATCACTTTGTTTGGAGCTCTAGAAAAGTTGTTAGGCCCATGGTCCGGTTTTGCTCCCTGAGCTATTCTTCCAGTCCACCTTTTCTCCCTCCACTTTTTCCCCCGGTCCAGCCCACCTCCCCTTCTTTTTCCCCCTCGCGGCCCAGCTTGGCCCGTCTCCCTTTTCCCCTCCGCGCGCCAACGGCCCAGCAGCCGAACCAGCCAAGCCGGCCCAGCCGCAGCCGCTCGCCCCGCCCCTCCCTGAGTCACTGCCCCGCCGGGCCCACCCGTCAGCGCCATCCTCTTCCCCCTTCCTTTCCCCGCTCGCCCGCGCGCCGCACTCGCCGGCGAAATCCCCGCTGCGCCGCCGCCCCTGGGCCCGCACGCCTAGGTCAGGATTGAGCCTACAAATGTGGCCAGCCCCCTCCCCGATCCCATCTACCCATCGCCCCCTCTAGCGCCGCCTTCGCCACCCCCCCTCGCGCAGCGCGCCGCCCGCCATTGCCGCCGCTCGGAGCGCGCCGTCGCCAGGCCGTTCCAACGCCGCGCCACCCCGGCTGTCACCCCCCATCGATCCGCCTGGGGGTAACGAAGCTCATCCCCCTGACCCCGGCTCGATTCCGCCCGCGCCCCTGACTAATTCCTTCGCTCCTCTCGCAGCGCCGCCGCGGCCGTCCGAACACCGCCGGCCGTCGTCCAGCTGCTCCGAAGCTTCCCCGGCCGATTCCGTGCGCCTGCGTCACCCTCAGAAGGTAACAAGTCCACCCACCATGTCAATTCTAGGCCCCGAGCACCGTAGCTTCGTTTCCCGCGCTCGCCGCCGTCGGTCCCCCGCCGCCCGATGTCGACCGGCCGCCACACTGCACCCCGCACGACTTTTTTCACCCTCACCGTGCTCGCCATACACCCCTGTCGCTCCAGCGTCAAAGATCAGAACCAAGAGCCACCCAGGAACCCCCCTGCACACCTCACCGACGCTCACCGCCGCCGCCCGCCGCCGTCCGGCCGTCCCGCCGGCCAAGGGTCGACTTGATCACCCTGGATCGACTCACCATCCCGTCCTGAGTCCATAGAGCCAGATCTCGTCGCAAACCGTGGCCCCTAGCGTCCCCTAGCCCCCACTCTGGCGAAGCGCCGCCGCGCGCGAGCCGCGCCGCCGCGCGTCCGTCTTCCCCGGCGAGCCTCCCCACCAGAGCCGTCCGATCGTGATCCGACGGTCCAGATCCAGCCCGAGCCCGAGTCAAACCAGAGAATACCGGTCAGCACGGCAATTTTGCTAAAGAGCCCTCCTACTTTCTCGAAATCAACCCGCGGTCCTGTGTAGTTCAAAAATATTTCCAAATAGGTCCTGTTTTATTCATTTAAGCCCCTGGAAATTTTAAAACTTTGCCAGCAAGCCCCCGAATCTTAGAAACGCTATAACTTTCACGTTTTAGCTCCGTTTTGCGTGATTTTCGCGCTCATGTGTTCGTAGCGACGCGTAGAATATTTCTAGCTCCTGTTTTTGTACTGTTTTTACTGTTTGGTGTACTGTTCTAATAGAATTACTTTTGCTTGCATGTAATGATTGTTTTGGATGCGTGCGTGATGATCGTGTCCAGTCGGTGAGCCCGTAGCTTTGGACTACGAGTACGTTGAGGACGTGCCGGAGCAGGATTTTCAGCAGCAGCCTTACTCCGAGGAAGGCAAGTTATAGCACGGACAATCCTTGCTACCTATCTCACTATTAATACACTATTCATTACATACGCATGTGTCTAATACTGTTTACCATTAAGGTTATTTCCTAGCATTTATTTCCCTGTCCTTGTTTTCCTATGGGTTTATGCATTTGGGTAGTATTTTGCTAGGCGCAACTACTGTCACCTTTACTTAATTGTTAATATTGACTTAATGGTCCACTTCAACATTAATGATAAAACTTGCTTTTTAGCAACTTGGACTAGGGGGCTAGAGCATGTGCTGTGTGCTTTGCTCTAGTGTCTCCCACTAAGGACCGGTTCTTAAAGCGGCAACCCAGGAGCCTGTCGCCACCGCCGGAACTATATGGGCTCTGGTCTTGGTCAAGTAGCTTGTACGTCTCTAGCTTGGCAGTAGTTACCGAGGGGCCAACGGCGTTGTGGGAGGTACGGTGCTGGGTGTTCTCCGATTCCACCGAGGACGGTAGCCCCGTCGGCTAGGTCACGTTAGACCCAGTCCCGTGTAGGAGTCTCAGCGATTGAGGACTCTGCACGTTGCGCAGTATGGGTGCGATACCCGCGCTCCGGACGCCATCGACCCCCTCACGGTGTGACTCTGTGGGCGTACGTCGATCTCGGTGCCTAAGTTTTCACCGCCGTATAGTACTCCAGCGGCTACTGACTTGTTAGGGTGTCTTGTGAAAGCCTCGTAGCGTCCCTATGCAGTCACACCTCGGAAGTGTTGATGTGCGTGGTTGGGTGCAAAGTTCTTTTGAACTTTTACGCGACTGGTGGGTAAAGGGCGAAACCTCTGCAGAGTGTACGATCTATCATGATAGCCTTGCTCAGGGTCACGAGCGGCCTGGATCCTTTTTGATTAGAATATGGTATTTATTCCTGAATAATGTCACTTACACCATTAATTGGGTTACAACCGGGTTCTCATTCACTTGTAGTAAATTGGACAAAGTTAAAATGAACCAACTAAAAGTGCTAATGCAGTTAAGCCAGTGTCAAGCCTTCTTTGCCTCATCCCCCGTGCTATACTTGCTAAGTAATTCTGTTACTTACACTTGCTATTATCATCATTTTGGGCAAAATCCCGGACGGGTAACAGATTGGAGTCAGGCTGACTACGAGGTGGAGTTTCCGGAGGATTTGCCGTACTTCTGAGTTGGCGTTCCCCCAGTCAGAGTCCCTGTGGGATTGCGGCTACGCTTAGAGAGATGTATTAGTCTTCCGCTGTCCATGTATTTCATTTATGTCAAACTCTGATGTAAACGCTACTTTATGTTGAGAATAAAGCATTGTACTCTGTTTTTTTTACCATATTTGTTTGCTATATGTGTCGGTGGACTTCCTGGGCACACATATGGCCACATTCGGGTTTTGTTTAAATCCGGGTGTGACAGATTGGTATCAGAGCCGTGCTGACTGTAGGAACGCAGCCTAGATAGTACGGTTGACAAATTACTAGGAGACCCCCATGTTTTAAAATTTAAAAAAAAAAAAAAAAATCTAACCGTTGAGTCTTGCGTGAATTTATGCCTTTACCTGCTTGTACTTATTGTTATTATGCATATGTTTGATTTGGTTCTTTGTAATGATTGTGATGGGCGTAGACACCAGTCTGCAACCATCTAGATGTTAGAATAAGGCTTAAGGACTCTAATGTTTAGATAGCAGAGGGCGTCTCTATGTTTCCCACGTACCTCCTTGATTCTCTTGCTATCTCCTCCTAATTAATCATCAAGAAGGAAGACAGAAGGTGATCACCGTAATTTCTGGAGTGGAGGCTCCGCGACCTATATCAACACAGGAGGACGAAGAAGCCCGATGGTTCAACTTCAGAAGAGCTCTCTTTCTCAAATCTTGTTGTCCCGTTCTCCGCCTTGTTCTTACTCTCTGCCAATCTCGGGACGAGATTCAGTTTAAGGGGGGTAGCTTGTCACACCCCAAAAAAATTTCCGAATTTTGGGATGTGAATTTTAACATAATTAAAATAATATTTTTCTCAATTTTCTAAAATTTTCTAAGATTTATGAAGTTTACAGGGAATTTAGTATAGGAAAAATATTATTCTCTAAAATAATTTTTGAATCAATGTAGGAGAAAATGTTTTTCCCGAATCTAGTAATTAATTTACCCTCTTGTTGTTAGTGCTCATAATTAATATAGGCAAAATAAATATTTTCCAAATTTAAAATGAAATATAGGTGATAGAAACATTTATTGTTGCATTCATGCTGCTGCATTTATTTTTGTATTGTTTGTGATTCAAACGAGAATTTAAATTTATTTAAATTCAAATTTGAATCACTTTGTTTGGAGCTCTAGAAAAGTTGTTAGGCCCATGGTCCGGTTTTGCTCCCTGAGCTATTCTTCCAGTCCACCTTTTCTCCCTCCACTTTTTCCCCCGGTCCAGCCCACCTCCCCTTCTTTTTCCCCCTCGCGGCCCAGCTTGGCCCGTCTCCCTTTTCCCCTCCGCGCGCCAACGGCCCAGCAGCCGAACCAGCCAAGCCGGCCCAGCCGCAGCCGCTCGCCCCGCCCCTCCCTGAGTCACTGCCCCGCCGGGCCCACCCGTCAGCGCCATCCTCTTCCCCCTTCCTTTCCCCGCTCGCCCGCGCGCCGCACTCGCCGGCGAAATCCCCGCTGCGCCGCCGCCCCTGGGCCCGCACGCCTAGGTCAGGATTGAGCCTACAAATGTGGCCAGCCCCCTCCCCGATCCCATCTACCCATCGCCCCCTCTAGCGCCGCCTTCGCCACCCCCCCTCGCGCAGCGCGCCGCCCGCCATTGCCGCCGCTCGGAGCGCGCCGTCGCCAGGCCGTTCCAACGCCGCGCCACCCCGGCTGTCACCCCCCATCGATCCGCCTGGGGGTAACGAAGCTCATCCCCCTGACCCCGGCTCGATTCCGCCCGCGCCCCTGACTAATTCCTTCGCTCCTCTCGCAGCGCCGCCGCGGCCGTCCGAACACCGCCGGCCGTCGTCCAGCTGCTCCGAAGCTTCCCCGGCCGATTCCGTGCGCCTGCGTCACCCTCAGAAGGTAACAAGTCCACCCACCATGTCAATTCTAGGCCCCGAGCACCGTAGCTTCGTTTCCCGCGCTCGCCGCCGTCGGTCCCCCGCCGCCCGATGTCGACCGGCCGCCACACTGCACCCCGCACGACTTTTTTCACCCTCACCGTGCTCGCCATACACCCCTGTCGCTCCAGCGTCAAAGATCAGAACCAAGAGCCACCCAGGAACCCCCCTGCACACCTCACCGACGCTCACCGCCGCCGCCCGCCGCCGTCCGGCCGTCCCGCCGGCCAAGGGTCGACTTGATCACCCTGGATCGACTCACCATCCCGTCCTGAGTCCATAGAGCCAGATCTCGTCGCAAACCGTGGCCCCTAGCGTCCCCTAGCCCCCACTCTGGCGAAGCGCCGCCGCGCGCGAGCCGCGCCGCCGCGCGTCCGTCTTCCCCGGCGAGCCTCCCCACCAGAGCCGTCCGATCGTGATCCGACGGTCCAGATCCAGCCCGAGCCCGAGTCAAACCAGAGAATACCGGTCAGCACGGCAATTTTGCTAAAGAGCCCTCCTACTTTCTCGAAATCAACCCGCGGTCCTGTGTAGTTCAAAAATATTTCCAAATAGGTCCTGTTTTATTCATTTAAGCCCCTGGAAATTTTAAAACTTTGCCAGCAAGCCCCCGAATCTTAGAAACGCTATAACTTTCACGTTTTAGCTCCGTTTTGCGTGATTTTCGCGCTCATGTGTTCGTAGCGACGCGTAGAATATTTCTAGCTCCTGTTTTTGTACTGTTTTTACTGTTTGGTGTACTGTTCTAATAGAATTACTTTTGCTTGCATGTAATGATTGTTTTGGATGCGTGCGTGATGATCGTGTCCAGTCGGTGAGCCCGTAGCTTTGGACTACGAGTACGTTGAGGACGTGCCGGAGCAGGATTTTCAGCAGCAGCCTTACTCCGAGGAAGGCAAGTTATAGCACGGACAATCCTTGCTACCTATCTCACTATTAATACACTATTCATTACATACGCATGTGTCTAATACTGTTTACCATTAAGGTTATTTCCTAGCATTTATTTCCCTGTCCTTGTTTTCCTATGGGTTTATGCATTTGGGTAGTATTTTGCTAGGCGCAACTACTGTCACCTTTACTTAATTGTTAATATTGACTTAATGGTCCACTTCAACATTAATGATAAAACTTGCTTTTTAGCAACTTGGACTAGGGGGCTAGAGCATGTGCTGTGTGCTTTGCTCTAGTGTCTCCCACTAAGGACCGGTTCTTAAAGCGGCAACCCAGGAGCCTGTCGCCACCGCCGGAACTATATGGGCTCTGGTCTTGGTCAAGTAGCTTGTACGTCTCTAGCTTGGCAGTAGTTACCGAGGGGCCAACGGCGTTGTGGGAGGTACGGTGCTGGGTGTTCTCCGATTCCACCGAGGACGGTAGCCCCGTCGGCTAGGTCACGTTAGACCCAGTCCCGTGTAGGAGTCTCAGCGATTGAGGACTCTGCACGTTGCGCAGTATGGGTGCGATACCCGCGCTCCGGACGCCATCGACCCCCTCACGGTGTGACTCTGTGGGCGTACGTCGATCTCGGTGCCTAAGTTTTCACCGCCGTATAGTACTCCAGCGGCTACTGACTTGTTAGGGTGTCTTGTGAAAGCCTCGTAGCGTCCCTATGCAGTCACACCTCGGAAGTGTTGATGTGCGTGGTTGGGTGCAAAGTTCTTTTGAACTTTTACGCGACTGGTGGGTAAAGGGCGAAACCTCTGCAGAGTGTACGATCTATCATGATAGCCTTGCTCAGGGTCACGAGCGGCCTGGATCCTTTTTGATTAGAATATGGTATTTATTCCTGAATAATGTCACTTACACCATTAATTGGGTTACAACCGGGTTCTCATTCACTTGTAGTAAATTGGACAAAGTTAAAATGAACCAACTAAAAGTGCTAATGCAGTTAAGCCAGTGTCAAGCCTTCTTTGCCTCATCCCCCGTGCTATACTTGCTAAGTAATTCTGTTACTTACACTTGCTATTATCATCATTTTGGGCAAAATCCCGGACGGGTAACAGATTGGAGTCAGGCTGACTACGAGGTGGAGTTTCCGGAGGATTTGCCGTACTTCTGAGTTGGCGTTCCCCCAGTCAGAGTCCCTGTGGGATTGCGGCTACGCTTAGAGAGATGTATTAGTCTTCCGCTGTCCATGTATTTCATTTATGTCAAACTCTGATGTAAACGCTACTTTATGTTGAGAATAAAGCATTGTACTCTGTTTTTTTTACCATATTTGTTTGCTATATGTGTCGGTGGACTTCCTGGGCACACATATGGCCACATTCGGGTTTTGTTTAAATCCGGGTGTGACACTCCAACAATGATTAGCGCTTGTGCCCGGGCGTGAAGAAATCATGGCCGGCGGTGCCCTTTTTCCTGCACAGCTCAGCTGAGACTGAGAGATTGAGGCTCGCATGTGTGTGCATGCATGCAACGCAGCCGCAAAGAGATATCGACATGGGTATATAGTTTCTCCCTCGCCCATCACCGCCCATCCCATCCTGTCACACCCGGATTTACTCAAAACCCGAACGTGGCCATATGTGTGCCCAGGAAGTCCACAGACACATATAGCGAACAAATATGGTAAAAATCAGAGTACAATGCTTTATTCTCATCATAAAGTAGCGATTACATCAGAGTTTTGCATAAATGAAATACATGGACAGCGGAAGACTAATAAACTCTCTCTAAGTGTAGCCGCAATCCCACAGGGACTCTGACTGGGAGAACGCCAACTCAGAAGTACGGCAAATCCTCTGGAAACTCCACAGCATAATCAGCCTGACTCCAATCTGTTACCTGTCCGGGATTTTGCCCAAAAATAATAATAACAGCAAGTGTAAGTAATGGAAATTACTTAGCAAGTATAGCACGGGTGTATGAAGGCTCAAAAGGCTTGACTCGGCTTAACTGCATTAGCACTTTTAGTTGGTTCGTTTTAACTTTATCCAAGTTACTACAAGTGAATGAGAACCCAGTTGTAACCCAATTAAATAGTGTAAGTGTCATTAAGCAGTAATAAATACCATATTCTAATCAAAAAGGATCCAGGCCGCTCGTGACCCTGAGCAAGGCTATCATGATAGATCGTACACTCTGCAGAGGTTTCGCCCTTTACCCACCAGTCGCGTAAAAGTTCAAAGGAACTTTGCACCCAACCACGCACATCAACACTTCCGAGGTGTGACTGCATAGGGACGCTACGAGGCTTTCACAAGACACCCTAACAAGTCAGTAGCCGCTGGAGTACTATACGGTGGTGAAAACTTAGGCACCGAGATCGACGTACGCCCACGGAGTCACACCGTGAGGGGGTCGATGGCGTCCGGAGCGCGGGTATCGCACCCATACTGCGCAACGTGCAGAGTTCTCAATCGCTGAGACTCCTACACGGGACTGGGTCTAACGTGACCTAGCCGACGGGGCTACCGTCCTCGGTGGAATCGGAGATCACCCAGCGCCGTACCTCCCACAACGCCGTTGGCCCCTCGGTAACTACTGCCAAGCTAGAGACGTACAAGCTACTTGACCAAGACCAGAGCCATTATAGTTCCGGCGGTGGCGACAGGCTCCTGGGTTGCCGCTTTAAGAACCGGTCCTTAGAGGGAGACACTAGAGCCAGGCAAAACACACAAGCCCCAGCTCCTTGATCCAAGTTGCTAAAAAAGCAAGTTTTAATATTAAGGTTGAAGTGGACCATTAATACAAGTTTAACAGTTAAGTAAAAGTGACAGTAGTTGCGCCTAGCAAAATACTACCCATATGCAAAAACCCATAGGAATACAAGGACAGGGAAATAAATGCTAGGTACGACTTTAATGGTAAACAGTATTAGACACATGCGTATGTAAAGAACAGTGTATTAAAAGTGAGATAGGTAGCAAGGATTGTCCATGCTATAACTTGCCTCAAATCCATTATACAGCTGCTCAGACTCTTCAATTCTTGATCTTGAATCTCTCGAATGACCTTCCTCTACTCGCAGCAATCATCGAGCACAACATGCAGCTAAACAAGCAAGCAAACAATATACAACTAAGAACAGTACACCAATCAAAATAAAAGCTTTAAAATAGCGCTAAAGGATAGGGCTTGGTTCGATGGTCACGTGGGCGCAGGAATCGCTAAAAACGGAGCAACGGTTGAAAAGATACGACTATCGGAAGATTTGTATTAAATGAAAGACTATGGGCTTCATTTATTTTAATTTAAGTAAAATTATGTATAAATATTTAATACAAATTATATTTTAACATTTAGAGAAGCCGAAGTAAACTTAGTCATATTTTAATTGTAAATGTTCAAGTAGAAATTATTCAAGTTAAAGCATTAACTTAAAATAAATCATATGAGAACATCTAGTCGAATAATTTTATGAGTCGTGTTTGATCTAGTCAATATTATGATAGAAACATATTTATGTTGATATTAATCATTATTAAAAATTATTTATGAAAACTCGAATTGCAACTCTAATTTGCTTTTAATTTGGAAAAGCTAGTTAAATAATAAGCATTAATCAATTAATATTTATTTCTGAAAAACCAAAGTGAAACTTAATTGTATTTTATTCAGAAAACTAATGAATAATTATTAATCATGTTAACATTAATATAAAAAAACCCGGGTATACACCTTAGTTGGATTTTAATTAGAAAACATATTTAAATAATACTTAGTCAAATTAATATATTAAGTAAAATTCAGAAACAAATTAGGTGTCAATTAACGGTGCTAACGAGTAGTTTAAGTTGGTATGCACCTAACGCAACGAAAACGGATTAAATCGGAGTTAAAACGTGGACTTTGCGCGCTAAACAAGTCTGCAGGGACTTATACGTGAATAACCATAGACTTCGGGGGTTAGCTAGGAAGTTTCCCGAGACACATCAAATAGTGGCCGTGAAACTCTAGAAGTGTAGGGTTAGATCTGCAAAAACGCCTTGGGTTGGGTTTATGTGTGAAGGGGGAAAACATGTAGGGGGTTATCTGTGAAATTGCCAAGACACAGGCTTAGATCTAATATTTACGCGATTCTCCAGGGGCCTAAACGCAAAACCTCCATCTTCCTCCTCTCGACACACAGGCAGGGGGCCATTGGCGTGGAGCTCGCCGGCGATTGGGCCGAGGGGAAACTCCGGCGAGGGGCGCAAACGAGAGAGGAGCGAAAGGGGATCGCGGGGATGTGCTCACCGGCGCGGGAATTCGACGGGGGTAGCCGAATCTTGGAGTCTGGCGGAGGCAGCGGGTCGGCGGCGAGGGGCTCGCGCGGTAGGGCTCCTCCGGCGGCGGAACCACGACTGTAAATGGCGGTGGTGGTGGTGGTGCTGAGGAGCGGCGGGGGTGGCGGCTCTACATAGGCCCGACGGGAGGCGCGGCAGTGCTCGGTCGGCGAGGCGGCACAAAAGGCACGCACGCCAAGGCGGTCGCGGTGCGCACGCCGAGGAACGGTGGCGGCGCGCTACGGGCAAGGCGCTGTAGGGCAGGGAGGCGTGCGGCTGGGCCGTGGTGGGCCGAAACCGGCTTGGGCTGGCGGAGACCGGGCGGGCCGCGGTGGAGGGAGAAAGGGAGTGGGCCGAGCGGGAAAAGAATGGGCCGGGGTGCTGTGCTGGGCCGCGCGGAGGGACTGGGCCGGGAGGGATGGCTGGGCCGCGCAAGGGAAAAGCGAGGGAGCAGCCGGGCTGGGCTGGGAGTGTCACACCCGGATTTACACAAAACCCGAATGCGGCCATATGTGTGCCCAGGAAGTCCACCGACACATATAGCAAACAAATATGGTAAAAATCAGAGTACAATGCTTTATTCTCATCATAAAGTAGCGATTACATCAGAGTTTGCATAAATGAAATACATGGATAGCGGAAGACTAATAAACTTTCTCTAAGTGTAGCCGCAATCCCACAGGGACTCTGACTGGGAGAACGCCAACTCAGAAGTACGGCAAGTCCTCTGGAAACTCCACAGCATAGTCAGCCTGACTCCAATCTGTTACCCGTCCGGGATTTTGCCCAAAAATAGTAAATACAGCAAGTGTAAGTAACAAAATTACTTAGCAAGTATAGCACGGGTGATGAGGCAAAAGAGGCTTGACACTGGCTTATCTGCATTAGCACTTTTAGTTGGTTCATTTTAATCATAACTACTACATTAGATGAATCCCAGTTGTATCCCAAATTAATTAATGTAAGTCAACATTAAGCAGTAATAAATATCATCTTCTAATCATAAAAGGATCCAGGCCGCTCGTGACCCTGAGCCGGGCTATCATGATAGATCGTACACTCTACAGAGGTTTCACCCTTTACCCACCAGTCGCGTAAAAGTTCAAGAGAACTTTGCACCCAACCACGCACATCAACACTTCCGAGGTGTGACTGCATAGGGACGCTACGAGGCTTTCACAAGACACCCTAACAAGACAGTAGCCGCTGGAGTACTATACGGTGGTGAAAACTTAGGCACCGAGATTGACTGACCCTCAGGGCGCAACGTGAGGGGGTCAATGGCGTCCACGCGCCGGCAAATCATGCCAACAAAAGTAAATGGCGCAACGTGCGGAGCTCCCGCACTCACGGGGGCTCCCAACACGGGACTGGGTCTAACGTGACCTAGCCGACGGGGCTACCGTCCTCGGTGGAATCGGAGATCACCCAGCGCCGTACCTCCCACAACGCCGTAGGCCACCCGGTAACCACTGCCAGGCTAGAGACGTACAAGCTACTCAACCAAGACCAGAGCCATTATAGTTCCGGCGGCGGCGACAGGCTCCCAGGTTGCCGCTTTTACGAACCAGTCCTTAGGGAGAGACACTGGGGCCAGGCATAACACACAAGCCCCAGCTCCCTGATCCAAGTTGCTAAAAAGCAAGTTTTAACATTAAAGTTGAAGTGGACCATTAATACAAGTTTAACAGTTACATAAAGGTGACAGTAGTTGCGCCTAGCAAAATACTACCCATATGCAAAAGCCCATAGGAGTACAAGGACAGGGAAAGTAAATGCTAGGAATAACCTTAATGGTAAACAATATTAGACACATGCGTATGTAAAGAACAGTGAATTAAAAGTGAGATAGGTAGCAAGGATTGTCCGTGCTATAACTTGCCTTCCTCGGAGTACGGCTGCTGCTGCAAATCCTGCTCCGGCACGTCCTCAACGTACTCGTAGTCCAACGCTACGGGCTCACCGACTGGACACGATCATCACGCACGCATCCAAAACAATCATTACATGCAAACAAAATTAATCTATTAGAACAGTACACCAAACAGTGAAAACAGTACAAAAGCAGGAGCTAGAAATAATCTACGCTTCGCTACGAACACATGAGCGCGAAAATCACGCAAATCGGAGCTAAAACGTGAAAGTTATAGCGTTTCTAAGATTCGGAGGCTTGCTGGCGAAGTTTTAAAATTTCCAGGGGCCTAAACGAATAAAACAGGACCTATTTGTAATCATTTTTAAATTAAAAAGGACCGCGGGTTAATTTTGATAAAACTCAGGGGCTCTTTAACAAAAATGCTCGCGCTGACCGGTAAGCCGCTAGTTTGACTCGGCGGGGGTTTGATCGCGGCCGTTGGGTCGGGATCCGACGGTCAGGAGCGAAAGGGGTAGAGGGGGTTCGCCGGCGGGGACAGGGAGGGCGGCGCTGCCGGCTCCCGCGGCGGTTCTCCGCCGGAGCGGGGCCGATCTGAGGCTCGGGTGCGCCATTTGGGACGGGGTTCGGTGCTATGGGCTCAGGGAAGGACGGCGAGCACACCCAGGGTAATCTCGACGGCGGGAGGGTGATGTGGGTGGTGTGCGGCGGCGGCCGGCGGAGCTGTGCGACGGCGGGCGTCGGTGAGCGGCGGCGCGCGGATTCGGGGCACAAAAACGGACGGGAAAGGGCTCGGGATGGTCTTTACCTTCACGCGGAGCTACTGGAGCGGTCAGTCGGGGCGGAGGAGCACTGGAGCGGCGGATTGTCGCCGTCCGGCGGCGAGCTCGGAGTAGCGACGGCGGCTTGACGCGGGGAAAACACTCCGGTGACCGAAGCGGCGATGAAGACCGACGAGGTAGACGCCTCTCGGCCTGGGGGAGGTCGTGGCGGGGTCGGCTTGCTCCGTGGGTCGACGGAGACGTCGAATCGGCGGCGAGGTCCGAGGGCGGCGCTCGGCTTCAGGCGGTGCGAACAGAGCGAAGGAGGTGGGGCTAGGGCTGGGGCGATGGGGTGAGGGGGCGGGGGTGCTGCGGATTAAGAAGGAGCGGGGGCAGGGCAACTTCGGCGTGCGGGCCCGGACGCGGCAGCCGCGCCATTAGCGGGAGCTCAGAAAGGAAGGCCGGAGGAGGGAGAAGGGAAGGTGACGCCAGCGTGACGGCGTCGGCCTGACCAGCGGGGCCCGCGTGTCAGTGAGAGGGAGGGAGGGAAACAGGCCGGGGGAGCGCGCCGGGCTGGGCCTCGGAAGCGGGGAGGGGGGAGCGAAGCTGGGCCGGCTCGGCAGTCGGGGCCCAAGAGCGGAGGAGGAGCAGTGCTGGGCTGAGAGGTAGGCTGGGCCGAACCAGAGGGAGAGAGGGGAAGGGGTTGGGCCGGACTGGAGAGAAAATAGAGGGGGCAAAAGTGGACCAGGGGAAAGTTCAGGGAGCAAAAACGAACTACGGGCCTAACAACTTTTCTAGAGCTCCAAACAAAATGATTCAAATTTGAATTTAAATATATTTAAATTCTTGTTTGAATCACAAGCAATACAAAAATAAATGCAACAGCATGAATGCAACAATAAATGTTTCTATCACTTATATTTGATTTTAAATTTAGAAAATTATCATTTACCCTTTATAAAATAGGTGAAAGCATTAAATAATTAATTAAATGCCAAAAATTTTAAATTGAGCATTTTTGGGTGTTACAGGGAGGCAGAGTTGAAGGGGGGGGGGGAAACAGGCCGGGGAAAAGTTGGAGGGGCAAAATCGAACTCAGGCCGAAACAACTTTTCTGGGGCTCAAACACACACAGTTCAAATGTGAATTTAAATTGGATTCCGATTTGAACTACAAACAAAGAAAACTCAATGCAGCCAGCATGAATGCAACACACAACATTAAACCTATATTGATTTAATTTAATTTAGAAAAACAAATTTTCCTTTACTAAATTCTCTGTAAATTTTATAAAGCTTGAAAATTTTTAGAAAATTGAGAAAAAATATTGTATAAATGACGTTAAAAATTCACATCCCAAAATTCGGAAATTTTGGGGTGTGACACATCCCCAATAAACTACGCCGGCGGGCGCGTACGGATGCCCCGGCCAGCCGCCATGAGACCATGCACATGTCCGGCCAAAGCTTCTCGCTGAATCTTTATGGAGGATAGTAAGGCTGGTGGAAAACGACGCTGCTTTTTTGTGTGTTTGTGCATTTATTCTTCTCCTTCCGTCGATCGATCGATCCACTTTCTGGGCCTTTTTTTTCTGTTGAAGAAAAGCGATCGGCGGCGACGTGGGCGCCAGGTTCCTCCCCTGCCGGCGATCGCAAATCGGTCGAGCTGCCCATGATTCGCACACATGCATGCGTGCATGTACGTACATACGGTACTTTCCTGTACGTATAGTATGTGATTGTGATGGGGCAAAAATTAACATGCATGCTTGCTTTTCTTACCTCATGTAATAAGTTAGTCAAGTAACTACTGTAGTACGTCTGAATCGACTCAAAACTTACCATGCATTTATGTGAACTATTAGTATTTAGTAGCTCCACCTAGCCAGGTACGATATGATAACAGTTCGTCCACCGTACGTACGGCATTTGATGTGTGCAACTGTTGTAGGACCGTACGCCTTATTGCTTGCAGCACGAATGGAACTTGAGTTTGGCCCGACCGTCCGAGCATGTACACATATATACTGCACGCTGCCAAGCGTATGCTGCACATATATTATATATATAGTGCAAGATGCCGGCTAGATAACTGGATGGAGTAGTTACGGCCGTCGTGCACTGTAGGAGTGCGTGGCGCCGAGCTGGTGCTTGCATTGCAATGCAAATCCGCACGCGGCACTACTGGCTCGGCTCCATGCATGCACACACGCAGCAGGGATGCATGTGACGTGAGACCCACAGGCGCTGGCCTCTCTCCACCAGACACTTCATTCAAGTACGCAACGACTGCTCCATACGTTCTGCTCCCCGGCCTGTGTCGTCCATCCCATCCGCTCTAGCAGCTGATCGGTTTCGATGTGTATGTACAAGACTGTGCGTTGTTGTCTCGACAGAGCAGTACTGATGCCTGGCCGGTACTATTCACGATCTTGGGATTCTAGGAAGTGTATTAAAAAGACCATGTATAATCCAGTATTCCTGCATGCTCAATTGCTCATCGACGGATCTTCTGGCGATTTTGGCAAGTTGTGTGTGTTTGGTCTCGAATGGCTGCCCATGCGTTACGTGTTGATCGAGGATATATACACACATCGATCGTACGTGCGATCACTTGAGTATATACTGTCCAAGCGATCGTAAAAAGAGAGGGTGCTGCCAGACAAAGAGACGAGATGGATCGATGTGCGATGGCGCTGTGCGCGCGGCCAGCCCATGTTTCGTGTTGCTGCAGTAGTGCAGTTGCGTCACTGGTCTCATCGATGACTGGCTGGCTCATCAAGTAGTCATCGGTGGATCATGACTGCGGTCTGCTGAACCACCAGTAGTGTGCATGCATGTACATACACTCAAGCTAGCTATAAGCTACAGTACGTCTCGGGATAACCAGCGGATCGATCGTCATCTACTATACTACTGTGGTGTTTAATTAGTCACGCCCTTTGTCAGAATTTGGAATAAATATGTGTACACAGATAGGGCTTTAATCTTAGTTAGTGGTTACAGGTTAGGGATGGAGCTAAGTAACACAATACTTAGGCCAGTCTCCATCTACAGTTTTAACAAAACCGATCATGTTGGTAACTGAACATGCTGGATGTTATAGGAATAAAAATCTCTTCTCATAATAACTTTACCAAGTCACTAACATTGCCGATGTGATATATAATTTAATATCCGTAAATTTTTTAATAAACTCTATTGAGACTGGGCTAACAAATCAAACTCATAAGTATGAGGACGCCCATCATTAATGTTGGTGTAACTAACTATTAGATGACTTGGTGACTAGTTTACACAGCTGTGGTGGTCTGACTATGAGAGATTGTGGTGATGCCCTTATCACTTTTTAATTTTTGTGAGGAAGCAATCATCTTCGTGATGAGATGCAGTGGAGTGATGTTGCATCCTACAGTTAAGCATCACAAAATATCAGATCTGTTACATGTTGGCCCTAGCTAGTTTGATTTTGGCTCTTTAATTTGTTCCTTGATCTGATGTCTATTTGGTTGGTAGCCAAACGTTGCAAGATGATTGTCCTATGTAAAAGCAGTGCTATATATATAGCAAGCTAAGATATGTAACAATGATTACTTGATTAGTGATCTTTTATTGCATACGAGCAGAAATAGTACTTGCCACGTGTTGTCCTATACATAACAATGTTGGCGAGGACAGATGTGGCCATCATGGTCATAATATATTTGTACCACTTGATCAGCACACAGTAGCATATATATATATATATATATATCTGAAGTAAATATCTTTTCCCCGATCAGATCAAAAGGAACAAAAAAGTGAGAACACAACATGCATGCAAATGCTTGCCTTGCAGGGACCATGCATGCATGATGCATCCGAGAAATTTAAAACGCAATAATCCACTGCACGGCCGGGTTAAATACTGTGAGGAGACAAGGCCATGATGCTTGTGGAGCATGCATGGATCGGATGAGCTAGAGGGCCAATGCAAGGATTAACTGCAAAGCAACCCCGTTTGGTCTTTGATCGCTGCACGCAGGCGTTCCTTTGGTTTCAAGCTAATAAGCTGCTGCTTGCTGCTTGACAGCGCAAGCAGGCGGCTCCGCTTTATGCATGCATGTGATGTGGAACAGCAGTTGCGACGGGGAATAATTGCGTTAGCTGCCTCTGATCTCTCGTATTCGAGATGGGCCCTCACATCGCTTTTGGCATTACCAAACGCGGCACAGGGAGTGACCCCCCCCCCCCCCCCCCCCCCCATGTCTGCCGGGCCGGTCGATCCGCCGACCGGTCACTGGAGGACCCCGGCCGTCCGGCCAGCCGCCGGCGGGCCGGGGCTCGGCTCTGATTCCCTTGGTGTCGCTGAACGCTCATCACCTTCATGAGCATGCATGCTCCCGGCGGCCACTGATTGATTGATAGACCGGCCGCTACCCAGACCCCAGTTCGAACTAGTAGTAGAAGCAGCCAGAGGGGGTGCACACGCTGCTGGACGAGACGACGACCACGTCGTGATCCGGCCGTTGTTTCTCTTGCTTGTATCGGTCTATCCCCAAGCTTCTGCAGCGCCGCCCAACAAGTACAACCGGCCGTACACGGCCAAAGAGGATGCATGGGAACCCTACAAAAAGGATACTAAATATATTGCCTAGCAATTCAGCATTTGTCTGCATTTCCTTCATTCAGAGCTCCGGACGGCAGTATATATATGTTACATATAGTGTGTATGTATAGTATGCGCTGGTTCCTGCAGGCTACATCGATGGCCAATTATGCATGAGCAGTAGCAGCCAGGAGACTTCTGGCTCGTTTATTTGCCATATTTTTCCTCTCCTGTTACGCTCTTGTTTTCGTCAATAGCGGCATGCATGTTGAATGCGTCAATCGGCAGGCATCTACCCTTAAAGGTACAGAACTACAGATTACTACAGACTACAGAGACATACTGTATTTGGTCAAGCCGAAGAGATGCCACGGGAAGAGGCAGTCAAACCTATCTGTTTTTGATGCACCTAAATTCAGCCAAAACTTTAAGGCTTGAGCAGCTCTTTTCACCGAGAAATATGCATGGGCATGGACGGCAACAACTTTGCGTGCCGTGCTCTACCTTTTTTGTTTTTGGCTCATTTCTTCTTCCCACGCGTGATGTATGAGGTGACGCAGCCTTGCTGCTTTAGAGTACAAACGTGTAGTACTAGTGTGGTCTGTGGTTTCAGTGGTTGCATGCAGTGCCAATCATTTCAATTAGACTTCCTGTTCTCAACAAAAATATGTTCTTTTAAGAATTATTGTTGCCATGTGTTGTTGCATGAGCCATGAGATGCTTCTGGTAATCCAAGGAATTAGTACTCATGCATTGTTCTGTTTTTTTTCATAGAATGCTATACTGAAACGCACATGCATGCTGGATATATGTGTGCATACATGTATCCCGGGGTGGCAACTGTACCGGCCTGCAGCTCGTTGAACGAACCTCATAAAATTCTCTGATTCTCTTAATGACAATCGTCTCTAGTTGTTCTGTTCTGACAGACAATGATGAACGTGTTTATCTTTGGAGCAGATTGCCGTGCGCAGGTAGGCTCGCTGTACGGGCACAACACATAAATACCTTACTGTTTAATGCCCCAACGTACGCGTGGGACTTAATAAAGAGAGTTCATGTTGAGCTACAATGAATCGATCAACTCATCTAAAGCCGATGAAAGAAAATAGACCTCAAATGTGGAATAAAAGTGAGCATATATTTTTTTTGGTTCTATGGCGTTCTTGCCCCTACTTTTAAGTGTAATTGGTTTGCTCCTGTTTTTTTAACTTTATGATTTAGCCCTCTATTATTCACAGTCGATGCGATTTTGCCCTTAGTCTTTGCGTATTTGCCTCTGTTTTGACCATTGACTAGGGGCAAAATCGCATTGACTTGTGAATAATAGAGGGCAAAATCATAAAGTTAAAAAAATATGGATAGAATCATAATTGCACTTTAAAATAGGGGCAGGAACACCAATGTCCTTTTTTAGTAAACTAAACTGCTAGTCCCTATTATTTCTCGAATCTCTGCAATACAGATCTATGTCTCTAAAGTCATTAATTAAGTATGTCATTGAAAGAATAGAACTGATTAAATTCTAGAATAAATACAAAAAAACGAACACCCAAGCTGAGTCAAGAACTTGAATCCGAACCTTACTAGCTAAGCTACACACTTACTTCTTGGCGTGCCACATAGACACACTAATTAAGGATACTTTTGGCCACTGTTCATAATCAGCATGTAAACGTCCAGACCAAGCATAGAGAGGCTAGTAGTTCAGAAGTGCAAGCCTGCAAGGAGGAAGGGAAGCTGGCCACATTGTCAGTGGTTAATATCTAGCTAAAAAATAGGGAACAGAGGGGGCCTATCTAGCTAATATTGTATTTTTAAAAAATACTTTATGCGGTCCTCTATCGCCCACAAAAATTTGACTTAAAACACTACTTGTGCGTGGAGAAATAAAGAAGACAAATCTTACGAGGTAGATTGGACCGATTGAAATAGTTATGGGTGTAAAATAAATCAAAACATACTTTATGGGTTATCCGGACTTTGTCCATACTTCCAGACTTTGTCCATACTTAGGATAGTAATTTAGACTTTTTCCAGTTTGTAATATATAGTTTTATTTTGATATTGGGTGCACCACATTTGCTAAATTTTGGGACACATATTTATATTCTTATAGTTTATAAGAACCTAGATGAGACCAACGGAAAAAAATAGCAACTAATAATGTTCTTTACTACGTCTATTGCACCAGCTAGAAATATGATTATGAATTCGCTGGTTTTATACTGCATTGAGCTACATACTATGCACCAATCAGGTCACTTAACATATTGGTAGAGAAAAGGGATAGGTGCTTTTCGTGGACGGATCATGGGTCGCTTGGTAAGATTTCTTATGGTAGAACCTGGCCATTCGGGTTCGAGTCCTTGGCTTAGTATGGGTGTCGTATTTTTCTGAATTTATTCAAGGATTTAGTATCCTTTCAACGGTAAGGTGATGTTTCGTTGACAACGAGGTGCTGGTGGTGAGTTCGTCGATCTCGACATCTGTCGGCCCCTACTCTCGAAAGTGCTCATAGAGATAGGGTTTGCGTACATGTATTCATAGGGGATGGGTTTGCGTGTGTTTGTGAGTATCTGGTATTTAGCAAAAAAAGGGATAGGTGTTTTTTTACAATACGGCTTACCTAATACATTTTTTGCATTCAGCTTTTCTGTTTGTTTTTTAAATTATTTCTTTAATTTTGTGCTTTCCGTCCACATGAACATCCTAAAGTTTTTTTTTGTCAAATGAAGGGTAAGGGGGAAGGTGAAATGTAGACACTTGAACAACAACCTAGGTGGACGCACACATGCAACTATGCAAGGCACGAGTAGACCTACGCTAAGAAAAAGGCTACTTGATCGATGCTTTTGATGAGATCCTCTTTTTTTTCTCTCTTTTTTTATGAGATCCTCTTGATTGGTGAAATTTGGACTCTTATGCGTTTGAAGACAAAAGGACCAATGAATACATAAGACAATTATTAGAAATATAGTGTTGCTTCATCTTAAAGAAATGAAACCTTACTTCTAATTAATAAATACACGTGTAATTTTGTTTGTACACAAATCAATATCTAGCAAAGACATAAACCCCAAATGTCCCCCTTGGATCATGCAGAAGCCAGGCATACCACAGAAGCCTTGCATACAGATACAGCTTACCGCTCGTCCTCTAGGTGCAAAGAAAACCTTCCATTTGGAGCCTAGCAACTAGCTACTCAACTGGCATTGGCAGAAAATATCCTATTTTATATGATCACATAACAATTTAGCCCCGGATTATCCCACAAGCTTCCAAACCCATCATTCCTCTTCGGATAAACTCTTGGCATGACCGTCCGAATCCTTCTGGTGAGACTGACAAACTCAGAAACAGTAGGATCTTAGGTGCTAATCACGACGATATGAGAAAAATCCTTGTTTATAATTGAAGAACATAAAAAACTAGCAGTAGCTTAATAAAGTGCCAGTACTATGCTGTATCCATTGTCCAGACTTGACTAGTACTTTTGCACTACTGAATATTTATATATACTGCCATACTGGATCACCAAAGTTCCTTTTATGTGTAAAAGAACAGAGGAACAGCCAACAGAAATCCGTGCAGTAACAGAAGTTGTACTAAAAGGATTCTGGATAGCACAGTAATTCAGCTAACCACCCCACAATCAGTGTCACCGTCGCTCTACAAGTGCAGTAATAACAGATAGAAGTATCCAAGAGACGCAGAGAAACTGCAACGTACAGTGTTTTCGCTCCATTATACTCAGTATTGGTAAAGAAAGACGTTTAGGATAAGGTTTGAGTCAAACTTTGAGAATATAAATCATGAATAACTTTTAAATTATTGAGTTTGAAATTGTAAAAGTTATATGAATAAATTTATTTAAAAAAATACTTTCATAAAAGTATACATGTATCACCTTTTGATAAATACTTTTATAGAAATAAGAAGTCAAAGTTATGTTTTGAAGACCGTGCCGCTGTCATAAACGTCTTTCACCGAGTTTCAGCTTCGGGGTTTTCAGTAGTGATGAAATGTCATCTGCAGGCCTAGCTGCTACAGTGCGGCAGCTAATGGATTAGACAGTTCCTCATGGACCACACTGGAATTGAATTAATTACCACTTGAATTGAATCCGGCCATTTTACACGTGTGTTTCTCTTGCGGCTGGAATTTCTTCTGCTTTAACTGAACACCAACACCCATACAAAGAGATTTTGGAATTACAAAATCTCCTGATGGATTACTTCATGTACTTAGTTAAGTGTATATAGTTGAGTAATTAGTTGACCACTAGCCAACAACAACTGCAAGCTTCCAGCCAATCACCTCTCCAATACCAAGCAAAGAACCAAACAAACAGGCAACCATCTTTATATGCGTGTGTGTATGCATCTAAACTCCCTTTCCATGCTCCAAAAAGGACTTTTTTTTTAATGAAACCTCCAAAAAGGACTTTATCGGTTGAGCTGAGATGCATGGCCATCTCCATTGTCTTCCTGTACTACCAGCTGCGGCAAGGGCAGTTAAGACACATTGCAAACCCCAGCGGCACTACGCTTACCAACTCCAGCTCTCCCCTTTCATCCCATATAACCCCCAAAGAAAGCTGCTAAAACCTAAAGCCAGTGTAGAAAGCTGCTCTCTCTCTCTCTCTCTCTCTCTCTCTCTCTCTCTCTCTCTCTCCTTTGGTGCTGTCTCTGTAGCAGCTCCACAAAAAGCCAACTCCAAGACCCCTTCTTCCTACCACCTCCGCCCCTCCTTAATTCCTTCTCACAGCACAAGCTGAGTTCTTATTATTATACTAGTACTACTCATCAGTTGTACTCACTTCCTCCTCGTCTCGTTTATTGTTTGTTTGTTCCCCATCTGGTTAGTCGTTGATCTCTTCCTCTCCCCTCCGCCGCTCGCTCTGCCGCTATATATACACGGCCAATCCAATCCCCATCCCATTCGCCTGATCAAACCAGGGGTTGGGGAAAGGGAGCACCCAAATTTTCCTGGCCTGGCTCTTCTTCTTGTGTTCTTGTTCCGTACTGTTGCTTGTTAGCAGTGTTCGTCTCTTCACAAGATCGCTCGCCGCTCGTGTACTGTCACCCATGTTGGGCTTCTGCGCCCCCGCGGCCGGGTCGCCTCCGGACGAGGCCACGCCGGAGCCGTTCCGCTCTCTGCAGATCGCCACCACCACGGCCGCCGCCACCACGACGACGAAGAAGAAGCGCCGGCCCGCCGGCACACCAGGTAACTCCAATCGTTGTTGCATATGGTAGCTAGCTACTAAGCTGGCCGTAGATGCATGCCGGCCGAGATCGATCCGTCGTCGTTTCGTCCTGCTCCTGTGCATGTAGTAGTGGTAATGGCCTAATGGTGGGTGGGTGCTGCGTGCAGACCCTGACGCGGAGGTGGTGTCGCTGTCGCCGCGGACGCTGCTGGAGTCGGACCGGTACGTGTGCGAGATCTGCGGGCAGGGGTTCCAGCGCGACCAGAACCTGCAGATGCACCGGCGGCGGCACAAGGTGCCGTGGAAGCTGCTGAAGCGGGAGGCCGGGGAGGCGGCGCGGAAGCGGGTGTTCGTGTGCCCGGAGCCGAGCTGCCTCCACCACGACCCCTCCCACGCGCTGGGAGACCTCGTCGGCATCAAGAAGCACTTCCGCCGCAAGCACAGCGGCCACCGCCAGTGGGCATGCGCCCGCTGCTCCAAGGCCTACGCCGTCCACTCCGACTACAAGGCGCACCTCAAGACCTGCGGCACCCGCGGCCACTCCTGCGACTGCGGCCGCGTCTTCTCCCGGTGGGTAACCAATCCAATCGATCTGCTCCAGCGCGCATCTAAATCGATTCGAAGTTACCATAGCGAAGAAAACAATTTTTTTTCTTTTTTTTGGGGGGGTTCTTCGTAGCTGATTAATTTGAGGAGAGGCTGCCTGCACCTGCACTTCACTTCACTGCACGCCGGGCGGGCCTAGCTTACATCACACCGTGTCGTAGTGTAGTGCCGGCGCCGGCGCCGGCTCCGCTCTCCTTTTGGGATGTCTGCTATTATTGCGGCATTAACGGGGAAAGGAAAGGGAGGAGGCCCGGCGGCCGGTGGATCAGAGCGCAATTCCCGAGGGCAGCGCGCCATCCCTCCTCTGTGTGCGTGCGAGCGAGCGTGGTCGTGCGTGCGTGCGTCTGCAGCATATCGATCTCTCTCTTTCTCTCTCTCTGGGGTTCGGCTTCGGTATGTGTTCCCGTCCCGGTAGGCGCCACCGCTGCCTCCGCGCCCTTCGGCTTGGGGCTTCTCGGCTTTGTGCCCGCGCTGCAGCGGCAAAGGCAGCGGCTTGGCAGCGCTGCCGCCTCACTCGATCGAGATGGCCGGCCGCACCGCAGCAGCCCCAGCGCGGGGGCCCAAAACTCCACGCCTGACAAGGTGCCGCCGGCCTCTTTGGATCCCCTGGCCCTGCTAACAGCGATGTTAAATTCATCGTCATCTCACGCTCACACATGCAATAAAGTCTATCTGGTTCTTGGCTTTTCTTCTTGAGTTCACGCGGCCATGCACGCATCCATCCTTGGTCTTTGCACACGCACTGAGATACTAGTAGCAGTCAAAATGTTCTCTTTTTTGTTCGTTTGTTTGTTTTCGAATGATACGGGAATGTTTGCTTATTGGCAGACTGGGACGCGCTAGCTAGCTCAGGTGATTATTAGAGCTCTAATTTGGTGGTGATGGCGCATATATCCAACGTGCAGGGTGGAGAGCTTCATAGAGCACCAGGACACCTGCAACGCCGGCCGGGTACGGGCGGACGCCTCGCCGGCGTGTGGCGGCGGCGTGGCTGCCGCTTGTGCCGGGTCGCAGCAACAGGTGCCACCGCCGGCCATGTCGCTGTCAAGGACCGCGTCGAGCACCAGCCCGTCCAGCGACGTCGTCATCAGCCCGGTGGCCTGGCCCGGCCCGCCGATGCCGAGCCCTACGGCCGCCGCGTTCCACCGGTTCGATCGGGTCCCGTCGCCGCGGACGCCGCCGCCGGAGCACCACCGCGGGGGACACAACCTCGAGCTGCAGCTCATGCCGATGCCGCCGTCGTGCGGCCGCGCAGCAGGCAGTACGCCGGGCATGGCGGCGTACTGCGCCGCGCCGCGCTCGCCTGCCGAGGGCGACGCCGCGGCCATGCAGCTGCAGCTGTCCATCGGCGTCTGCGGCGGCGGGCCCGGTGGCGGCGTCGAGGCGCTGGCCGCGGCGAGGGCGAAGGAGGAGGCGGCGCGGGAGCAGCTGCGGAAGGCGGTGGCGGAGAAGGCAGCGGCGGACGAGGCCCGGGCGCAGGCGAGGCGGCACGCGGAGCTGGCCGAGCAGGAGCTGGCGAGCGCCAAGCGGATGCGGCGGCAGGCGCAGGTGGAGCTGAGCCGCGCGCACGCGCTCCGCGAGCACGCCGTGCGCCAGGTCAACGCGACGCTGCTCCAGATCACGTGCCTGGGCTGCCGTCACAAGTTCCGCGCGCGGCCGCCGCCGCCGCCGGCCGACGTGGCCCCCGAGGTCGCCTGCAGCTACGTGTCGTCCGTCCTGACCGAGGGCGGCGACGCCGAGGTAGACGAGCCGCACCTGGACGCCGGCGGCATGCGGCGGCGCCAGCACGCCATGGCCATGGACATCGTCCTCTAGCTGCTATGCTAGGCTCGATCTGGCAGTCTAGCTTGCTAGCCTGATCTACCTTTCAATCACTTCTTGTTTTACCAAGCAAAGAGACGACCGGCCGGGTTAGCGCACGCATCGATCAGATGCTGCTGGTGTGGTAGATCGGTAGCTAGCTCGATCCGGTGCTGCCTAGTGCCTGTGAGCAGTAGAGGTAGTAGTCAAGCAGAGACGAAGACGAGGGGTATTAGTAGCCTCTAGCTCACTATGACGTGCATGGAATCTTTCGGTGTTTGCTTCCCATTGGATCTTGTTGGAAAAACATTTGCTCATGGAAAGCAAGTTGATGATGCCCTTTGTAAAGTTCAGACGGCATTCAGTAGCCATCGTACCAAGGATAAGACCGGATCGATAGCATGCATGATCTTTGTCACATTCACACAGCCACTGCTAAATTCAACAACCGCAGGCAATATCATCATCGATCTGTTGCGTTCTTTGTAGTAAGAATCTTTCATTTGGTAGACCATGAAACGTCAGTAGATGTTTTCGGTAGGGGCCATGGCCCATGGCAGCAGTTGGATCGAGGGGCGGAGGGTGCCAAATGGAAGCGGCCAGGGAATGGTGTTGGAAGTGGGGAACCGAGTGGAAGAATCTGAGGGGACAACGAGCTGCCGGGCGCTGGAACACGAGGGGCGGCCGTGGCCGTCGGAAATACAACGCGCACTAGAGATAAAATTTCAAAACTCCCAGGCGACACTGTTGCGGCTCAGCGATGGCACTAATAGTCCAAAACAACACGCACAATCATGCGTGCATGTACGCCAGAGATCACCACACCAGAGCCTCTCTCTCTCTCTCTCTCTGCATCGACGTCTCCAGCTGAAATGATGAAACGCTAGCCCTCTGCAGGAGGGAGGTAGGAGTAGGAGACCAGCTAGGGAGAAGTGACGACGACGAGGGCATGGAGACGGATGCGGACGCGCGCATGGTTTTCAGTGCCGGGTGGCTTTCTCTCTCGGTCTAGCTCCCCGGACGGCCGGCCTCCCCTTGTCTGTCTTGGCTAGAGATACCCCTGTCTGATGTGTACCGTCTCGTAGCACTGAAAGATATGCAGAGAAAAGCTCTCACAGCACCCTCTGCCATTGTCTGCACGTTTGCTAGCTTCTGCATGTGTGTGCGTGAGCGTGTGGGGGAGATGGGGATGGAGGCCAGGCCGGTGACTTGTCCGAAGCCCAAACGAGGCTGCTGCATGCTCCTCGGTCATCTTGCTCGGCGCTGGCTCGCAGCTGCACAGATGCAAACGCGGCTGCCTGGCATTAAAGCGCGCTAATCAAGCAAAGCGCTTTGATTAGATGACTAGGAAAGAGCTGGAAGAACATTCGGGCGTGCGCTCCGACATGTGAAGGCGATCGAGCGAATCCGCAAATGCGCCGCATGTGATATGCGCTGGGGCGGCGCCGAGGAGAATATATGTGCGCCTCCTGCTGCGTCATGTGTAGCGTGTTGTTTAATGCGTCAGACTGTCAGCGATCTCCACACACTTGTAGTGTAATGCATTGCATGCTGGTTTGTGCTGTAGGGTTCCTATATTCTTCGTAGAGTAGACCGTTTGATAAAAGGCCGGGCGCCTTTCTCTTCACTGTATATCCAAATAATATGGCTTTCATAAATCATATTTGTGTTCTCTTTTACGTGTACTTTTTAGAGAAACTCACTGGATCAGGTTACTGACTCTCCTTTAGGTCTCCTTCAGAAGGAGAAAGAAATCGTCACCTTAAGTCCTTGTTTATGGAGTTGTTCGGAGATAAAGGTTTAGCAATAGACTGAGCTTTTAAAATGATTGTTTGCTTTATTTTTATTATTTTGTGCCCGCTTTTAGCTTGTACCGGGTGTGTTACGTGGAGACGGAGTCTCTATAGTTGCAAAACATGTAATAATTCTTAGGTCTTATGCATCGTTTGCAGCGGCTAAGATCTTTTCATTCGCTTAATGAAATAGACTCTCTTTTTCTAGAAATGATTGAGGATCTTAAACTCAGTAAATGTGCAGTCAAATATACAAGCCTTCAACAGGATATTCAAACAAGGATCCATTCCACCTGTATTATTCTCTAGCTCATTGCTGCAGCATATATATAGACGTGTCTTAATTAATTCTGCTAGTTTCATTTTTAGAATTATATTCCGCCGTTTCCTAAAAACAATATTATAGTTGTGGGATGTGTTATATTTTATAATTATCTTGTAGTTGTTTGAAAATAAAGTATGTATCTTTAGTGAAGTATGTATATGAAAAAATTGAGATGAATGTAAAAAAAGGGGGTCACATTTCTGCTTCCTAGTGTTCTTTGGTCGCTATTCTTAGGCAACAAAAACTCCAATTCTTCAATCTATCTTTTTATAACTAGAGAATCAGATATATATTTTTGCTTTGTGCTTCAGCCGCTCTGGTACTCCCTCTATTTCTCTTTATAGGGTGTATTATTGGTTTTTTTTTGGAAAATCCAAACCTCATGCAATTTGACTTATACTCAAATTATGCGCATGCATGCATGCTTACTTTACAAAATTGTGTCATCGGATTGGTATTTCACATACTCCCTCCGTATTGGTAAAGAATGATGTTTTGGATAAGGTTTTAGTCAAACATTGGGAATATAAATCATGAATAACTTTTAAACCATTGAGTTTGAAAATGTGAAAACCATATGAATAGATTTGTCTTTAAAAATACTTTTATAAAAACATACATATATTATTTTTTAATAAATATTTTTGTAAGAATAAGAAGTCAAAGTTACGTTTTGGAGACCGTGTCGTTGTCCTAAACATCATTCTTTACCAGTATGGAGGGAGTATCTTCTAATAATAAAACATTGATGTTGTGTAGCATTTGATGACATGTGGTAAATGAATGGTCAAAACATACTGCTAAAGACCTTTTCACATCTTAATAAATAAAAAGAAACAGCATGGTTACTAATGGTGTCACGGGGTACGGTGTCACAAGGAATGGGTAGTACTCCCTCCGTATTGGTAAAGAAAGACGTTTAGGACAAGGTTTGAGTCAAACTTTAGGAATATAAATCATGAATAACTTTTAGTTGTTGAGTTTGAAATTGTAAAAGTTATATGAATAGATTTATTTTGAAAAATACTTTCATAAAAGTATACATGTATCACTTTTCGACAAATATTTTTATAGAAATAAGAAGTTAAAGTTTTGTTTTGAAGACCATATCACTGTCCTAAATGGCTTTCTTTACCGATACGGAGGGAGTACTGGCAGAGGCAGCATAGACCGTGGCATTATGTTGTGCAATGTGGGTGGCGTTTTGGGGTTCATTCAACACAAACACTCCATATAGACAATTGAATATGAGGCAGGGGCGAAGCCACGTTGATGTACCCCGGTGCACGTGCACCAGGGTGAAGAAATGTTTGCATGTGATTAAACTCATTTTAACCATGTAATTATATTGAAAAGTTGAATGATTGTTTGATACACAACACAGTGTGCACCAGGGTTGTTTGAAACCTAGCTTCGCCTCTTATATGAGGCTAATGCTTGATGCCATTGAATATGTGTGACCATGATTGAGAGGCAATGGCAAGGGATTGTAGTCTATATTTAGAGGTTAGGGTACCAAGTTTACATATAAAAGATTGACACCGGATAATGAGGACTACGTGATGTAGACATTCAAAAGTTTGAAATTAGTTATTGCTTTCTTAGGAAAGATATTCAACCACCTACATATTATATTTGGGAGAAACAAATTAAAGGTGCCAAATTTCAATTTCCAGGTGTTCTTGGGTTGCTATTCTTAGGTAACGAAAACCCTCCCCTTCTTCAATTGGATTTTTCTGACTAGAGAATCAAACCTTGTGCTTATTTTTGTGCTCTGGCAATTCTGTCCTCCTTTTGCACTGATAGGGGTGGAGCGCTCCAATGGACAGTGACAGAGTCAGCATACAGCGCCAGCAGTGCAAGAGTAGGGCAATGGGCAGCAGCAAAGCTGGTTCGATCTGCGGCCATTGTAGTCGGAAGCCGACAGTTGATGTCATTGATACATGTGTGGCGATGATTAAGAGCTGAAGTGGAGGAACTACTGTTATTGTGTCAATGATGCAGTAGGTGGGAAGTGCGCAGTTTGGGGGAGGTGATACGAATTCAGAATTTACATATAAGATAGATGCAGGATACTAAAGATATGTAAATCCATATTTTGAAATAAATCGTTGATATCGGAAAATACAATAGCCACCTAAAATATAGATGTTCTCATGGCCTAGGTCAAAGTTGAAGTGAACAATGTCGCTTCCCCTTAATTAATATCATCACATGCCTCGCAATCCCAAATAATGATCACTTAGAACTATTGGTGTTCATATATATGCTCATTTTAGTTATATCTGTAGAACGTACATTTGATCCAGGTGGAGCTCCAAACTTGTGGACAATATATGTACTTCCCACGAAATTCAAACATGTTCATATTCTTTATTTACCATATATTATTCTTTTCATGGATCGGTGCAACAAGCAGTACAGCGCGCACACATGGACGACAAGCTTCTGATGATCGATGCTTAGAGCCGTATCGACGCACGCATGCCGCCTGCATTGCTGAATCGCTGATTACTGGTACGCGCTCATTGACGCCTTTCTTCAGAGACCTCAGGCGAGAGCTTCCCCCACCACCACCATTGTTTCAGTGCTTCCCATCTCCGCCACTAGCCCACGAGCAAGCAACTTTTCTCAGGTGGTGAGAGTACAGCCGCGCGCAGGGACGCGCCGGCCGGCCGGCAGCTCCCGTGCGGGTTTTGGTTTTGGCGAGGCATCCAGCAGTCACCGATCAAGCAAGCAGCCAATGCAAGGGGCACTACCGGCTGCTGAGTCCTCTCGTCTGCATCTCACAATAAATTCATGGCGAGAGTCGTGGGGATGGCAGGCATGCATTGGTTTCTGAGCATGAGCAGCTGCTGACTTTTTACGGCTCGTCTCTCCTCTGTGTCGTCTGTCCTTGGCCTTTGGTTTCCTTGTGTTAAAGACACTGATAAGCATGGCCAGTGTAGTCGTCACTAGTTCTAAATGCGTTTGGTTCGTTCTCCTTCAATGAAACCTGCTGGTGTGTAATGGCGCGTCTTGATGAAAACATCCGCCGATCATGAGTACAACAGTAGTCAATGCATGAACAACACGGACCAAATTAACAATGCTGCCAGCTGAAGAACACTGGCCCGGACTGTCACTGACGAGCTCCATTTGGTTAAGCATTGATCTCCTGTGTGTGTGGTTGTGCTCTGGCAAGAAGATCGCCATCCAAGATTACCGAAAACCCCAAGCAGGCAAGGCAAGCTGTTTATTTGCCTGTTTCCGCGGGCAAGCCGAGATCCGGCGAAATTTAGAATGCTTTGACCTGGTGGCCGTTCACGATCACCTTTATGTTCACGTTCTTGTCCATGCGAACGTTCGATTCACGCCGGCCATTCTTGGCACACCTCGTGACCTCTCTCTTCTCTCTCTCTCTCTCTCTCTCTCTCTCTCTCTCTCTCTCTCTCTCTCTCTCTTCTATTTCAATTCTCGTTTCCATTCCAAGTTGTCAGCCAATGACCACAAGAGCTGGCGACGATCCGCAACCGCACTGACCCCGCCGTGCCTCGGCCGCGAGGCCGGCGGTGACGACGACGCTGGTGAGCGAGGCGGTCGGCAAGACGCGGCGCGCGAGCGGCGATGGCGTCCGTGCGGCAGTGGTGGCGCCGCGCCGCCGCGGCGCTCAAGGACAGGAGGAGCCTGCTCCTTGCGCGCCTGCGCCCGCGCCGGGCCGGGTCGTGGCACCTCCGGGAGCTGGAGGCGGCCGTGATCCGGGCCACGAGCCACGACGACCGGTGCATGGACTACCGGAGCGCCGCGCGTGTGTTCGCGTGGGCGCGCGCGTCGCCCGCGTTCCTGCGGCCCGCCATGTGGGCGCTGGCGCGCCGCGCGCGGCGGACCCGGTGCTGGGTCGTGGCGCTCAAGGCACTCATGGTCGCGCACGGACTGCTCCTCCGCTCGGGCCTCGCGCCGCCCGCCGCCCGCGCCGGGCGCGTCCCGTTCGAGCTCTCCGACTTCCACGACCGCTCCTCGTCCTCGTCGTCGGCCAGGTCCCAGGCGTTCACCGCTTTCGTGCGCGCCTACTTCCGCTTCCTGGACTACCGCTCCCTCTTCGCGGCGCAGGAGGACACCGACGCCGGCGACGGCGCCGCCGAGTGCGCGGCGGACTACCAAATGGCCCTGCTCGAGCGGATAGCAAAGCGGCAGTTCCTGCTGGAGCTTCTCCTTCAGATCCGCCCGTACTGCGACGGCATGGAGGTGCCGCTCGTGCTCGAGGCCATGGACTGCGCGCTCGTCGATGTCTTCCAGGTGTACGGCGAGATATGCACCGGCATCACGCGGTTCCTCGTCAGCGGCGTCCCCGGGCCGGGGAAGCCGCCGATGCGCAAGGCCGCCGCGGCGGCGGGGGTGAAGATGCTGTGGCGGGCGGCGAGGCAGAGTGCGCAGTTCTCGTCCTACTTCGAGCTCTGCCGCGGGCTCGGCGTGGTCAACGCCCGAAAGCTCCCGGCGGCGTTCATGCGCTTGAAGGACGAGGACGTCCGGAACCTCGAGCGGATCCTCATGGCAGACGCCCAGGACGACGATGCCAGTGACGAGGCGGAGGTAGAGTCAGAGGCGGCGCCGGCTGACGCAAAGGACGCCGCGCCGGGGTCAGCGCCGACGGTCACCACGGTGGTGACAACGGAATGGGTGGCGTTCGACGAAGAGAAACCGAGCACTGCCGTTGTCGCCTGCGGCGGGGGAAGTAAGGGGCACGCCGGGAATCACTGGAATCCCTTCGTCGCGGCGCCGTTGGACGTCCGGGAAGTCGGGAACTTGATCGAGCTTTTCTGACCTGGCGCAATGGCGACTTGGAGAGGATGAAGCTTCTTTGCAGTTCTTGTGTGTGTGGGCCCGGCATATTTAAAAGGTTAGAAGCGATTGCTAATTTGTCATCGCACGAAATTGTGCGCATTGTAAATAGCAACGTGTGACTCGGTGTTAAGTTCTGGATTCAGTGATTCAGTGTTTGTTTTTTTGTTTGTTTGCAAGCCAGTACATTCAATTTACTGGGGATCCTTAACTGCATCTCTTGTCCAAGTGTGTTATTGATGGTGCTGGTGCATGCCATGTGATCTCTGTACCATGAAAATTAACTTGATGTTAAATTGCTTTATACTGCTATATTTTATTATTGTCGAGTCTAGAACTCAAACCTGAATGAAAATTTTCACCGCAACAAACTTTACCGACCGATGAATGACCTGTTTGTAAATTGATGCTTTATCTTTAACCAGATTTTGGAACTTCCAATGACTCAAACTGAGTAACTTTTAAGTCTTTTTTTCTGAAAATTTGCAACCCTATTTCTAGGTCCCCAAACTCATTTCCAATTTTTGGACTTAAGCAGAAATTTTTGTATTGCGGAAAAAGGAAATTCGATTGGAGTATATAGACTTCTTTTTTAGAGATCGGAAATGGTATTATGCCTCCTGGGCTGGGTCCTTACTTTCCGCTCAGCCCATTTCAGCACAAGCCTCCATAAAAAAACCAAAGCTGATAGACGGGCCGCGATATGTTGTTAGGCCGTCTCGGCCCAACCACACGGCAGCACCGCAGGAGGGCGAGGAGGGTGGAGGAGCATCAAGGCCACTTGCCATTGCCACCGTCGTCTGCCTACCTTCGCCGCGGCTCGCCGCAGTAGAACGCCGCCCGACGGACCGGACCCTGTGCCGCGGCCAGCCTCGTTGGAGACCGGCACCGGAAGGGGAAACGGCGGAGGCGTTGCTATAACGCCGGCGCATCTGATTCTGATCTCGTATCGGACCGAGCACCCACCCGAACCCCAATCCCCAACCTCTCGGTCGCCCCAAGCGGAAGCGCTCCTTCTCTGCGGCTTGGTTTCAAAGTTTCCGGGAGGATGGCTGCTCCAGCGGCAGGCGCGCTGGCTCCGCTCGCAGGTTACAACCGCACGAGCCTAGCACCTTCACCCCATTGATTTATCGTTTCTCTTGCTTGCCTAGTTCGTTACTCTTTCCCCCCAATTTTTCTTCGTTCCCAGGTTGGTCTCTGCTCCCGTGGCGCAGCCCGGCTGCTTTATACTGCGGAAGGAGCCGTCCACTTCTCAAGGTGCTCTGTCATCAATGGCGCTAGAACCAATTACACCCTGTTCCTCCTGTTTCGACTTTACATGGTTAGCATTTTAGGTCGCCCAACCGCAGACTGGTGGTCGCCGATTTGCTCCTGCCAGCCTCGGAAAATGTGCGGCTGTGTCGGACCATGGGCGTCAGGAACACCGAGCCAGTGAGTACCAGTTCGATGATGATGAGCCACTTTGGCTTGCTGTGTTCAGAGACCTCGCTTTGTAAGTGTGGATTTCCCCTCTTGCTGCTCTATCTGAATGTGAAATTGAATTTTGTTGTTTGTATTGTTAGGGGTTTGAAGGGATTGATGGCTTTCTTAGCTGAGCAGCCGAAGCAACTGAAGCACCTGGAGTGGCCGGGCCTTCAGAACACGGTATGCCCCTTGCACTGGTTTTTGTTGAGATTTTAAGAACATTCCCATGTTAAACATAATATAATTTGGTGCCTGTATTAGGTTAATATATCAGTACATAGTACACACAAGGAAAGTTCAGTTTGAGCTGGTGAGGATGTGTTTAATTTGCAGCAAATGCTGTTAGGATCACGTGCTAAACAGCCTAAGATAAGTGGCAATCTATGATGGCAGAGTGACACATTAGTTGTTACTGAGATTGGAGTAAACATTGTTGTTTTAGATTAGAACTCTATAAAGCCAAGGGGGCAGCCATCTAAATGAGGAATTAGATGAGATGTTGATAAATTTGATACATAACCTGAATTAGCTTTAACCAAGAATTGTCCTTGTCCTGAATTCCTGATTCTAGCTTTCACTAGAGTTACCTGTGCCAGTTTCTCTATGAATCTTGAATGTATTGGTATGCCATACTCATATCCATCCTAGATGGGCAAGGTGGATTTTAACCTTGAGTATTAATATGTCTTCCAGTGTTGGGTGACTAGTTTCTTTTTTCTTCAAGTGCAGGGCGTTAGCCACCTTATTGTGATGATCTTATTCCATAGTTTTTAACTGGTGCATCAAAGAATCTTTGCTTACCTCTTGACTTAATCAAGTCATCTTCATTGGCAGCTGAAGACGGCTACACTTACTCTTGTACTTGTAGCTGCGTTTATTGTTGCGTTGTCAACTGTTGATGCTGCCCTTTGCTACGTGCTGTCCTGGCTACTTCGAAAATCTGCCTAGAATAATGGTATGTTACTTGTTCCTTAGACCCGAATTGTTTACAATTCCCTGATCCATAGCACATTTGACATCAGAATCCAGGTGCTCCAGTCTCTTGTAAATGATAAATCTAGTAGTTAAACCCATGGCATTTTTTTCCTTGGCATTTTGCATTTTGCTAGCGTGGTCCGTTTCCATTCGTATGAAGAAATAGGATCAGACCATCAAACTTACAGCATCAGACGGATTGATCTTTAAGGAGTACATCTTACAGTTATACCGACCTGCTGCCTCTTAGACGAATTTAAGTGTTGTTGTCTAGCACACAGTTGATTTACTGACATGTGATTCATTGATCAGCAGGAATATCTGCGTATTGCTTGAATATAATTAAGTGGGCAGGATACTAGCAGGCACTGCAGGTGTAAAGCAAGCTCTTGTTGTCGAAGGGGTCAGCGATGTTATTCAGACTTATTGGGAAGGTGGATCTTGTCCCAGTGTTCCATATTATTTTGAATAGGAACAGATGCTCTGCAACTGATGCTGATGTGATGCAGATGCTCATAATAGCATTTAAAGGGAGATATTTGGTTTCAGAAGTTCAAAAACTGGTATTGTTGTCTCTGTGGGACAAGTAAATAGGTCTAGTTAAAACTTTAGGTCTTATTTAACAGAGAAAGAGCACATCTGTGTGTGGTGATTTGTAACTTATATTTGAAGTTAGGCAGACTTGCTTGTAATTTGCTGGTCCATCAACTAGGACTGAAGAAATTTGTTTTTCAGATGTGTGTTGTATAGTCCACATTGTAATCTTAACAAGCCTGAACTCTGATTTCTCCTTAGTATCGGATTGGTGAGTTGTTATCAAGATTCAGGTCTGCTGTTGAGCTGCAAAATACAAATTAGATGCTTTGCTAATTATGGAAGGTTGCAGGATTCCATATTACATCAGGAGAAAGGTGCAATTTTCACATGACATGGTTAATTGGATGAAAAAAAACAACACTGTATGTCTATACTATTACCAATGTGAAGATACTATTGATGGGACAGTCTCCTAATTAATTCAGCCTATCCCTTTGTAGAGTATTTGGTCAGCAGCTAGCTACCTGATTTGAAATATGCAGTTTATGGATCCAGTATGATACAGAAGTCATCCATAAAAAAGTGGTACATAAGCAAGAATTTCTGAAAGAAAGATGAACCTAAATCACCCTGCACTGCAAATTGTCAATGTTTCGTGCAATAACATTACTGGCTTGGCATGATGTGCACCTTTATATTTCATCTCAGTTGTGATTCAAGGACATTTTTTAGATAATGGTGATTCAAGGACATGGATAGCGCAAACTATCTGATGATTTTCTTTTTTTTTTCAGATAATGACATGATGATTTCCTGTGAGCGTATTGGCTTTCATGGGACCAAAATGTCATGGAGAGATGATAAAGATAAATTCTTCCTCCAGGTACTCTCTTCCATATTCTTCTCCTTTCCATTGTGGAAAAAAGAAAGAAAGATAAGTTTGCTGTGAGTGCTTCCAAATTTTTATGCTTGGCTACGATTGTGCCTTTTGGTCGATTAAGATTGATCCTTATGATGGGTTCAAGAATCAATTAGAAAGTGATAGGAAAAGGTGATGTCATGCTGCCATCACCAATGAAGCTGATGCAATATGTTCATCTCGAAGTTCACATCTCCATCCATCGTTGTCTTATTTACAGCCATCTGGTCCAAAGAGTTCCCTCCCCGATGCCTAGGACCACATGTAGCAGGCAAGCATAAAAATTTCACACACAGAATCGCAGCTCACAGAAGACAAAGTGCACTGATTCATAAAAGAAGCAAGCATGCATATAAAAAATATGGACTCTGTGTTTGTCTTTGTTGTTCTTCGCAGCATGAGAGCTCAAGATGCACAACGGGGCACACAATAAGTATTGAAGCAATGGAATCTGTACATGGATTTTTCATTGCACTTGTACAAGACTGAAGCACACAATCCAATCACATAAGTTATGATATGTTACAGCTGAGAGAAGATTGCCCAAATCCAACTCGCTACATCTTTCGCCTAATCATCAATCTACAAAACCAACAGCTCGAAACAGTTCAACTCCAAACCCAACCCAAACCAAGTCTACCAATCCAATACTTAGTAGTCAAATACGTGCTAAATATATAACATAAGGAATGTACATACTACAGTGCTCCATTTGCAACACTCGATACTTGACCAATCAGATCATCCAATCAACCTGTGAGAGAAAAGAAAGCAGCACGGCCAAGTTATATAAATCAGTGATAAAAAAATTCCCAAGGCTGTTAGAATTAAGAAAGAATGCATCTTCAATCTGGAACAGTACCAGGATTGTGCAGTTCATCCAAGAGAAGGAGATTCCGGTTCAGAACCACTTATGGATGTAAATGTTGACAAAGAATCATCACCAAAGTTCAAATGGGAAGTTGATAGCCGCCTGAAATCACCAAAGTATCTATTATGGCCAGAGTATGATCTGGGCGTCAAAAGCTCAGGAGTAGCACTGCCAAGAGATGATCGCCGAGGGGTTGGAGTCTTGAGTCCATTAGCGTTTCCATTTGGACGGTACCCATTTGTCTTCCTATTTAAGCTGTTTGTCCTCTTTGGGCTTGGTTTAGAGCCGAAAATTGCTTCTTTCTCTGCTAGTAGGATGCTCTCCAACTTCTTCTGGTCCTGCAAGAATGCAGATTCATATTAAAAGGACGTGTCATTTAAGAATTATTTTCAATCCACATGGGTGATTCGTAAGCTTTCTACCCGGTATCTCCGTTTCTCCTCTTCTCTCTGTTGCCGGCTAAGTCTGTACTCTTCAAGAACAGATATTAGGCGTCCCTATTAAAAGAACATGCAAATCAACAAATTAATTGAATGACTAAGAAGAAGCACGCACACTATTGTTCATCTAATTTATATTTACCCCATAATAGAGAAAGGGTTTATTTCTTGCGTTTTCCCAAGCAAATGTCCTGTTTATCAGGTTGTCCACCATACCTGAGAAAATTCTGGGTCATGCACAAATGCATTGAAGTAACTGAAATCTTTACATAATTCTAAAACACTCAAATTGAAACTTACTTGGTATTTTTGTGACCAAAATCCGTGCCTTTTCTGCTCGTTTAAGGTTTATGTGAGCACCCCTTCCAGCACTATACCTCTTTGGGTCCTGCAAAAGATCTTTGGTGTCACTTTGCATTATTTAGCCTATTGCGAATTTCTCATGAAAAATTGAAAATGATAAGTGTCGCCAATTACATCCATCTTTCTAGCTAAACTGAATTAGATACTTTGTGCGGACATACATATGTGAAGCATTTAATTCCATTTTAGAAATGCTTACTCTACCTGGTTATATTCTTCAAGCCAAGCCTCTTCATCACAAGCAGCAATCCACTTATTTATCCTGTCCATTATATCTTTTCGGCTAAGGGACTCTTCTTTCGCTTTTAATATCTGTGACTCAATATTTGCCAGGAGCTCAGAAGGGTCAATGAGACCTAGATGGAACAAGCACAAGAATGTTATTATTTGTAAAAGCATAAGATGTTGTGGACTCTTTTGCGGGTCCACAACATAAGATCATGTGAATATAGTAGCATAGCAAGATGCATAAAGAACAACCAGAATCGATCAGAGCATCAGTTTGTTCAGGGGCTGTGCTGACATCAGGTTCTATATGTGCATTCTGGCAGATCTCTTCTAATTCTGTCCTTCGTTTCATGACAATTTCCTTTAGTCTGCTGGTCTTTAGTTTTGTTAACCTCTCTACTTCAGCTTCCATCTGCATGAAAATTTTAAACTTGTATGATTATAGTAGGCTGTGAACAACGTTTAAAAACCCAAGCAACAATGAAGAGGTTAAACCTTCTCAATTATTTCCTCGGAGAGAATACCAGGTGATGTGATTCCCTCCTCTGGTAAAATGAGAATGCTCATTACTTTGCTAAACTGTCGCTTCTCTTCTTCAGGCGAGTCCATAAGTTTCCAGAGTTGGCACAATGATTCAATTGTCTCTCTCATCTGTCAGTAATGTATCATTTGAAATGTGTCATGATCAATTGACAATAACTTAAAACTGGGAAGAAAGGAATCTCAAAAAGACCTTGTGGATTCTAGACTTCCGTTCTGCTTTTAGCTTGGATATAGTACTAGCAAGGCCTTCCAGTGTGCTATTACTGATGTTTCTGGATTGCTCAACACCATTCTGATGTAAACTGGGATGAACTTCATTTACAGTACTTCCAAAATCGATTCCAAGGACTCCACATAAAGAGTGCACTTCATTTATATACTCCAGAACCTTGCGAAGGCGCTCAGACTGAAAATTTGCAAACAAGGATAAGAAGTAAGTATAAAGCACTGAAAAAATATTGAAAGTTGCCTGCGGTCCTAAAAGAGCTAAAAGGGTTCCTAGCTGCAGAGAAATAGGCAAACTTCAACTCTATAGAATTAAGTATAAAACAAACTCTACAGAATTAATATACACTACTATACGGCTGTTAGCACAGCAAACTAAAAAATCACTCTTTCAGAAAGTATAACCAAAACATTAGAAATATATATTTTCTGAGTGAGTGAAAAAAATGACCAAGCATTCTTTCGCATCTGTATCAACCCTTTTATTTTCTAGAACACATATAAAACGCACCTGTGCTAACTCTATCTACCAGAAGCCACCAAAATCTTCAGAAAAGCAGACAGGCAGATTCAGGATGTATACCTTATCTTTCTGAAGGGCACGAAGATGTGCTTGGTAGCTGTTGAGCTTCCTCGTTGACAAGTCGTGTTCATCAGCAGCAAGACTGCTCGTGTTATCACCCTGATCATTATATTCGCTTAACTCAAACTGGATCTTCTCGATCTGTGATCGAATATCAGAGAACTGCTTGAGCCTTTCCTCTTTCTTGCATTTCAAGTTCTCCAATACTGGAACGACTGCAGCAAGTAGTTCCTTGAGCGTTACAGCGCCCTTGTCTTTCTGCACGAGTGTTGAAAAATTACTTCAGTCACACATGGAACTAACACAAGAGCTTTATTTTGTCTGTCAATAAACTAAACTCTGTAGAATGTAGTTGAATCCAAACTACTGCTTAACATTTGGTATTATGGAAATAATTGTCTGAAGTCTGCGTCCTTCCCTAGTTTGTAAAGATAACCTTCAGGATTCTTAAAAATCAAGTCGCCTCTCTAGAATCCATATCCACTTCAACAAGAAGCAAAACCATGCACGTCCTTATGCAACCAACCTAATTAGTGAGTCACAATCTGCTCATCACCATGTATAGTTGTATACCTTCAAGTACAGCCTGTGCTCCCCTAGAGTTGCCATCAGGGATGCAACTTCAGCCTCTTTGGCAGCCACTGACTGGTGGAGCTGGACCCTGGTCCGATTGGCATCGTCCACTTTCCTGCGGTAGACTTCCAGGCACTCTCTTTCGATGTCCAACAACACCTTGTTCTTCTCACCCTCACTTTCTCCTACCTCTGCCCAGATTTGCTGATTGCAAGAAATGGGCATTGCATTAGTTTTGAGCAAACACAACCTTATGATCAAAATAGTAGACTTCAATAAATACAGATAAAATATCACAGGCAATTTCAGGGTACATTTTGGTTAGTATGGTCTGATGCCCTGATTCATGTACTCTGAGCAATAGCATATTAATTTGTAAAGGTACACAGTAAAGCCTGGTTAGGTTAAAGGAGTTACTCCTGCCTGCTGCACTAGGGCCAACCAATATTGCTTTTTGGGCTGTTGAAGAACCAGAAAGGTGAAAAGGGAGAGCCATACACAATAAAGCCAGTGCTCTGCATCAAGGAATTCACCTGCCGAGCAGTTAACCACCCAGAAAAGGAGATGATACATACACGAGAAATCATCGTGCATGACTCGGGGAGGAAATTTTTGCACTTTTCTGCAACAAGTGTAACCCCAAGAAGGCAAGGACATGCAGCTCGGAAACCATGGAAGAAACCTAAGCACAGATATTCTAGCCAAGTAACAACTAAAGAATACAATTAAAAATGGAGCTAAATTATGTAGAAATGCAATTTTTCACCGAGAAAACGAGACAAAACCCGAAGAAGCGCAAAGAGGAAGAATTAACAAAGAATACGAGTGAATCTAGAAATACGAAGACAAACGGCGACACTTAACAGAGAGAAACATATCGGGGGGGAAGATTGCAAACTGAATTTCAGAAGGAAGATGAATACCTGAAGCTCTTTGAGCAGAGCACCGCAGCTGGTACCTTCCATGCCCAAGCCCAGGCCAGCACCTACGCCCACCATTGAAGAAATATTGCAGGAGACCTTCGCTCTCCGCTCTCCAGAGACCAGCAAGACCACAAAGAAGAGCAAGGAGAGAGAAATGAAACGACCGAACAAGATTCAGACTCCCTGACCCATAGGCGTTCAGCTACGGCCTGAGCTAGACCATGAGCAAAGCTGCAGGTGAGCTTTCTAGCTTCCTATTCCCTCGTCTCCTTGGGATGAGAGAAAGCAATACGAGCAGGTGACGAAAAAGCTAACAACAAATGCCAGGCCAAAGAAGCTCTTTTTCATGGTGGTTTTAGGAGTTTTAAGCCATCTCTGCCTCCTTGTTGCTTTTCTGGCTGCTACATGAAGGGATCAGAGGTGAGAGAAATGGTGGAATGCAGGAAGAGAAGGGTGGGAGAGACTGTGTATCTGTATTGGAATTTTGCAGGTTCTCTTTCCTCCAATTCTGGCTGGCGCTAGGTGGTTAGGGTGGTTCTTTACTTCTTTATGTTGGGGCTGATTGCGAGTGAGCCATAGCACTCAGAAGTGAGAAGAGAATAAGAGATGGTGGAGGGCAGAGGCAACAATGGAGGGTGGCCTGTGTTTTCAGTTATTTAATGGTGTGGTAAGGCGTGCACTTTGTGCTGTGCGTGCAAGATTCCCTCAATCTTTTGCCCAAACTACTCCAAACTGATGTGGTTTCGGTGGGGATCTTAAAAAATAACTAATGAAAAAAAATGCTAGTGCACCATACTACACCATGAACGCTACAGTGTTATCGGTACGCTCTGTACTAGGGTGCCCTTTTAACATGGACATAATGTTGTGGCGTACTAGTACTTGCAACTTGCCAGACACTTTTATCGGTTGATTTTTTTGCCAATCTGTCTGACGTACCAGTTAATCTCCTCTGATCCTAGGTAACATCTGTACGACTGTACTGGCAAAAATTCTGAAAAAAGGGCCTGTTTTTATGGCCAGGGCTAGTACTAGCACTACTGCAACTTCTGTGAAGAGGAAAAAAAAACTAAAAATAAAAGATAAAAGGAAGAGGTGAGCTGCAAGTTGCATAGAAGGTCACTGAATCCCCCTGACGGCACCCGGCGCCTTGATGTTGCAACGGACGAGAGGACGAGATACGCATGGGATCATGTGACGCTGCTACGACTACCTCTTCAGGTACGGCACCTTTCTGTCTTCGGACCATGCAAAACGGTGCCCCCGAAAAGGCATCCACAATCTTGCACCGCAACAACACAGCTGACCGAAACTGAACTCCCTCACGTGGCAGCTGCGCGCACTACTGCTCTCTACTACGAAATTCCTGCCGAAACTCGTAGATTTAACCTCCCATAATAATAATGCAGCCCACTCCTCACATTATCCGAACTCAGCTCGTACTTGCTTGTTTTGTCTACAGGTACCGAATCACTATCACGAGGCATGCAGCACATTCCGCACAACCTACAGGTACAGGATCACTATCTCACTAGCATTATTGAGCCCCCGGGAGTCAAATGCTTCCTCCAGCAAATCTCATATGCGTCCCCTGCTGCTTCCATCCATCTGCAGCAGATTCAGGTCAACTCGCTTTGCTGAAGCCGAACCTTCATCATGCATGCATAGCCATGGATGCATAATGCGCACGCTTAAATCCTCCTACGGAGAAACTCGCGAATGCTTAGCATATATAATTTAATCACAGAAGTATCTGCAGGTTCGGTTGGGCGTGGGAGCCGGATTAGGTCCGCTCGATTAATCATGCGCGTCGACGTCAGCGCGGATGATTGGACTAGTGGAGGGAGCTGAGGAGGATGGGTTTGCGCATTCCAACGCGATGAGGGTGACACCGGACCGAACGCCCCGCGCACAGCGACCCGACCTCACTCAGGCTGGTACATATACAGGCTGCCGTCTACTACTCTACTGCTTAATTGTATTTCATGGCATGACTCGTGAGGATAATAAGCTCGCAATCCTTATGCTTGGCATATGCTGCTAGGTGCTAGCTAGTAACATCTCTGGTTTTAACTTTCAAGCATGGCAATTAGTTCAACGTCTTACTGAATTTATGAGGGGGCAAAAAACTTGGTGAAGCTTTCGACTTTTGTTTTTCATGATGGAAAAGATGGAATCTAGTTCTCTGTTCTGTCTGTCTGTTGGTGCCTTGCCTAGTGCCTACTGTCCGGCCGGTTTCGCTTAGTTTATTTTGCCAACATGGAGTACAAAGTGAAAGGTGGGAGCTGAATTTGGAGTCAATTAGGATTGGCATGATTAAAGGTGCGGCTGTCCCAGCCCGGAACCAGGCAAGACGCCAAAGCGCGAGCGAATTGAGGGGGAGCTTAGCCGAAGCCGACCGTGATCTCAACTGACGAACGGTGTCCCTGGCCTGTCCGCAGCTAGTCTACTACTAGCAGCAGGCTGCAGGCATCTCATCGGATCCCAATCAGGTGCCGATGGCTGCGGCATTATGGTGAGTGTTCTCCCTTATCCGTCCATGAACTTATCTGCGTGGATATCGTCACTGGTTGGTGGTGCCCACAGAGCTATGGATCGGAGCTTGTGCACGGACGGCCCCGATGCACAAATGATTGCCTAATCGCGCCAGTGGATGGACCTGGACCAGCACCTGCACTCATGAACTCAGGGGAGCTAGGATTGTCTGCTCTGCAGTCCTTTTTCTTTTTCTTTAAAGAAAGAAGAAGAAGTGTTGGCATATGATGGTTATGGTAGAGACACACACAACGAACTTGAGAGCTTCGAATTATGAGATTGTCTACGCTAAATTCTGTGCATAATTCTTTTTTTTTAACTGTCGGTGGGCTCGCGGGTTTGGGAGAAGCAGACAAAAGCAAAGGTCCAGAGAAAAGGAGCCGTGGTGGCCACTGTGCGACCGACCCCAGGCGATGAGCTCTCACGTCCGCCCGGCGAGGTCACTGGTTCGGCTCAAAGCGTCCCCACCACTTCCGCATCCTCCGATAGTGCCCGAACTGGATCCAGCAGCGAACGGTGACATCGCTGTGGGGGCAACAGAACCACCGGAGCGCAAACAGGCTGTGTAGGACGAGTCGGCAGTCGGCGTTCATTTTTTTTTAATAACGCGTATTTTGCTCTAGACATTCAACTTTCTTCGAATGGACCAAAACACACCGTAAAGAACAAAATTGACTCGGTACCATTACAAAATCATGATCGTTTGTTGCAACACACCGTGACGATTAAATTAAGAATATATCTAATTTGAGGAGAGAGAAGGTGGGGGAAATGTCTATTTTGCCCTCTAGGAAGTGGAGCCCGCATGTCAGCTCGTTTTCTTCCTCTCACTCCTGGTTGTCTTCCTCATCGCCGACGCCCTGCTCCACATGATACTCGGCATGTCTTCCTCCCCTCCCCTACAAGATCTCCTCCCCCGCAATCTCCCACTCTCCCCTCTCCACCCGCTCTCCCGCCCCCTCCCTCGCACCTCCACCGCCGCCCCCTCCTCTCCCCCACCGCCGTCCCGTCCCCTGCCCTCCCTTGCTCCCTCCGCCGCCTCTGCCCTCCCAAACCGCTGGCCCCTCCGCACCCCCTTCGCCGGCGCCCTCTCCGTTCCCCCTCCCTAACTCGTCGAGACTCCAGTGGCGACGGCACCACCTCCGCGTCCCCTCCTCCCTCCCTAGCCCGACCTCCAACGACAGCGGTGGGACGACCAGTAGCGACGCGGGAGGTGGGAGGCGGCGGGAGCTGGAGGCCGGGCCGTGCGGGTCGGCGGTGGCGCAGAAGGTCACCGAGATGGGTAGGCCGGTGCTCGCCGTGGACGTGGCCGTGGTGGCGTTGCGGTGGTCGACGTCGGCGATGTGGCCCCATCGGTCGAGCAGGTCCACGACGATTGGGATGTCGTGGCGGTGCCTCCTCCCTCCGCCTGCCGGCCTCCATCCACCTCCCCTCAGCCGCTGCCGCACCGGCCGCCGACCTCGCCGCCTCCCGCATGCGCGAGGCCGAGCTGCACGCGCTCTACCTCCTCCGCTCCCGGCGCTACGGCCTCCTGAAGGTCCTTGTTTGGTTTTGGTAATTGAGTGACAACTTAGCTGGACTAATATGTGTTTAAGTGAAATACACATGTGATTAGTCCATAGGTAATTGTGTGATGAAGGAGCTCATTGCATATGAGACATGACATGGAGTCATGTGACTGAGAGGAGAAGATCAAGACAAGACTTGGTTTGATGGACCGGTTGCAAGTGTGAAGGGCAAGTCAGAGGCTAAGCGCTGGACCGCGTGGTGGGATGCTTGAGCAATGACTTGGCGCCGATGGACCGATGCAACGGCAAAGAGCAAGTGAAGTCAAGATCGATGAACCAATACGTCGCATGATGATATGAAGTGGATCATATCATTTGTGATGACGTTGGTGCATGTGTTGCATCAACATTGGAGAAGATGGAATGGAATGCACAAGGCAAAGGTATAACCAATAGACATTTCATTTAACCGGTCATAGGTGAGTAGAGAAGTTTATGACCGGGTTTAGGATAGATGGTCGTACTATCAAGAGGGGCAAACTTGTTTGCATATCAGTCATCTAGTGCCATTTGATCAATAACTTGCATGGTTTGCATTTAGATGAGTCGCGACTAACCTTGGTGAAAGGACCAACACTAGGCCTAGAGGGGGGGGTAAATAGGCCCTGTAAAAATTTCTGCAAAATTGCTCTGAAAACTGTCAGACGTCGGATGATCCGACGCAGTCTCGGATCTTCCGACCCACGGAAGATCCGACACTGTGTAGGATCTTCCGACGGGATAAAAACTTTATTTCGTAATTTGAGTTCTAGTACACTTTTTAAAGATTATACTTGAATAGAAGTGTGACAATAAGTGTATAGAGCCTTCTAGATATGATCAATGCAATAGAATAACAACAAGCAAGTAGATCAGATCAAATCGAGAAAATCCAACAATAAAACAAATGAGCACAAGGAGACAATGGATTTACTTCCGAAGTTCACTTCACAAAGGAGCTACGTCTCCGTTGAGAAGCTCACAAAGAGCCGGGCTGTCACACTAGCCCATAGTCTCCCTCAATAAACCACAAAGGAAGATTGAATCACTTACTATTGGCTCTCACAAAGAGAGGGGTAATACAAACTTCTGGGGCTCAACCACAAAGGAATGGGAGCTCACCGGCACCTATAACCGTCTAGGAGCAAAGCTCCAAGAGTAACAAACGTGAATCGATGAATCAAAGTTACTTCAAGTGCTTCAAGAGATGAACAAGTGAGGGCTCAAAGTTAGCACAAGCTTCACACCTTCAATCTTCTCTCTCACTCAAACCCTAGATGAATCCTTGCAAGAATCAAGCTTGGAAAGGAGTAGAGGAGTGAAATGAATGCTCAAGTGGGTGCTTGTCACGAGTTAGTTCAGTGGAGGCAGCAACAATGAATGAGGGGGGTGAGGGGGTATATATACCAACCCCCCAAAATGTGACCGTTATGTGTTCTGCGAAGGGGTATCGGATCTTCCGACCATGAGTCGGATCTTCCGAAAAGTGACAGATCAGTGTTAGAATTCCCCAAAAACATTCCAGGCATCGGATCTTCCGACGTAGTGTCGGATCTTCCGAAGAGGTACGGAACTTCCGGCAAATGACAGAACATAGCAAGAAAGCCTTCAGAACAGTTCCAGGCGTCGGATCTTCCGACACCCTGTCGGATCTTTCGACAGGCGTCGGATCTTCCGGCCCCGGAACAAACCCAAACCGAGCTGGCCGGAACTTCCGGTCGGATCTTCCGGCCAGGGGTCGGAACATGCATGTGACACACAAAAAAGGCTGAAATCTGGCTAAGTCCCGGAAGATCCGACACGGTGTAGGATCTTCCGATGGAAGTTCTGATGCTAGGATCGGATCTTCCGATGGGAAACAACTCGAAACCGAGCCAGCCGGAACTTCCGGTCGGATCTTCCGGCCTAAGTTCCGACCAAGCAGACAACATGTGAATGACTTTGTGTGTCTCTCAAGTGGATATTCATCTCAAGCAGCACTTATAACAGCTAGAATTTGTCGAACACGTCCCCCTTGATAGTACGGTGGTCCTATACTCAAATTCAAATCGAAAATCAAATTAAATTCTTCGATCGAGTCCACCACCATAAGAAATCGAATTGGGGACCTTCTTTTCACATTTCTTTTCTTTTCTTTCATTTTATTCCTGCACAACTCATTCAAAGCATTATATCCAAATTTCTATTGTCATTAATCACCAAAATAGATTAAGTGCCTAGATGCACTTTCAATCTCCCCATTTTTGGTGATTGATGACAATATCAATTTTGTTTTACAAGATAAGAATAAAATTCATGTTTTTCACATCCAACAATAGTTAGAAAAGCTCCCCTAAATTTGTGCATTTTTAACTTAAAAAGCCTCAAATGCTTTTGCACAAATTTAAGCAAAACTTTCCTATTCAACCTTTTCATCCATGTGCTCAAGTGTGATAATAAATCCGTCATGCGTATGACATATATTCACAATCATTAAAGAGAGAAATGACATTACACCATCCATAAGCATCACATGGAAATAACAAGACAAGTTCAACATCACACTAGCATGAATTATAAATAAGTCTTACAAACATAAAAGTTCTCACTTGGCACACCACACATAACTCCAAATAAGGTTCTTACAAGTCCACAAGCTAAAACATGAATAAAAGATAATGATGGGCCTCTAGAGACCAATTCACTCCCCCTTTGTCATCAAGGACCAAAAAGGGAGCTACTCGGTGGCTTCGTCATCGTCCCCGGCATCACCAACGTCATCGTCCTCGCCATCGTCACCATCATCACCACCGTCATCGTCGCCATCTCCCGCACCGGCTTCTTCTTCATTTTCCGACTCGCTTTGGTAGAATTCCTCTTCGCCGTCGGTGTCTTCCTCTTCCACTTCTTCAATCTCATCCTCATCGTGTTGTTGAGGGGCTCCAAAGACATATTCTTGAGTATTGGACTCCCAAGGATTGTAAAACTGAGGAGGAGGAGAGAACTCTCTAGGCTGGTGAACGGGGGAATGGGGCAACTGATAGTGATCCAAGAGTTCTTTGTGTTGCTTGTCAAGCTTGCACATGTCCTCATCCAAGCGAATGTCACGTTCATGAGCTTTCTTGGCTTGATAGGAGCATGCGGTGAAACAAGCGAAGAGCCCTTGCACAATGAAGTCTAGCTTCCCTTTCTTGCTCTTAGGACCAAGAGGAGCACCAAGAGAGGAAGATGGACCTTCTGAAGGAGGAGGTGCACGAGAAGATGAAGCACCAGGAGTAGTTGTCGGAGCACGGACGCCTTCATAGGGCTTGGCTTTGATCTTTAATAGCTGCTCAATTTTGCCTTGGGGAGAGCGATATGGGAAGTGAGGCTTGTCAGTCACAATGTTTACTCCAGTCACATGCTTAATCATATGGAAGATGTAAGGAGCAAAGTGGCAGCCACTAGATGACTCATGGGAGCACAAGATAATTTCATTCCAAATGAAGTTGAACACTTTGAACTTTGGCTTGCCAGGGGCCATCTGAAATAGCAAGTTCTTTGCCCTCTTAGAAATGTTATCAGCATCACCTGCCCTAGGAGACAAGGTTCCCCTAGAGAGTTGATTAAGCAACTTGTAAAACAGAGAGAGACCCTTGTACTTCCCAAAGACAACGGCTCCATAAGCCCCATCATACATGAAAACGAGCTTCACATAATCAATCTCACGTCCCTGATGAAGATCTACCTTGCTGTGATCATTGATAGTGTGAGCATAGGCGGTTTCCTCAGCTAGCCCAAACAGCCCCGCAAAAGCATGTAAGGAAATAGATAGGCGTTTGCCACAAAGAGTCCAATGCATCTCATCCCTCTCCTGATCAATCCACAAGGTGGCATAGAACTGAGCAATCACCTCTTCATTGTAAGCACATTCAAACGCCATGATCTTGGCCACATCCATCTCAACACACCGCTAATAAACATCATCAACAACTGGTTTTAGCGGCGGTGGCATGCCCTTCAAATAATTCCAATCCACCCAATACATGGGTGTACACAACCTAGCCATATTCAAAATCACCGACTCATACCAATCCGCTTGATGAGGCAGCCAAAACCGAGGATCGCCCTTGAATTGCTTGGAGGTGATGGATCGAGGGTTCTCATGTGCACTAAACCGAAGTGGTTTCAGGCTATTGGCTGTAGACTTGAAATTTATCAAAGCTCTATCACTTGGATGACGAAAAGGAATAGCAGTGGATATGAAATTCTGAGCAAGAGTGGATAGATCAATGTCATCATTGTATTCTAACCCAGTATGTTCCTCACGGTTAGCTCTCTTGGTCCTTGGACGTGGAGGAGAGGGGGTGATCTGAATTTCCTTTCCTCGCCCTTCACCACTAGAAGGCCACCTTCCTCTAACAGTCCTTGTAACAAGCTGTTTCTTTACTCGTTTGCCTCTTCCTTGCTCTCTTGTCCCATTGTCAGAATCGGACTCGTTGTCAGAAGGTGAGCCAATATTCCTTCTATAGCTAGGCCGAGCTTGCAAAGTTGACTTCTTCTTCTCAGTGTGCTTCATACGACCCATCTAGACAGACAACAAGAAAGGATCAACAGATGGACGATGAAGAGAGAGTTCAAATTAACAAGTCAGTGCCCCAGGTCTGTCGGATCTTCCGGCTATGTGTCGGATGATCCGAAGCTCGGATCTTCCGACGCATAGTCGGATGATCCGACAAAATCGAGGATGACCTAAAAATTTGGGAATCGAACATCTAGCCCACCAAAAGTCATGAGATCATAGGGAAGTGTTCTAGACATGTATATGAAGATATTCACCAAGGGAAATCCACTAGAACCTTCTACATTGATAGATCGGGCGACGGGAAGTTTGAATGAGATACCTTTGAGATTTCCTGCGAAAAATCCGGAAGATCCGAAGGGGTTCGAGTTCCTTGAGGTTTGGGAAATCAAATGAGGCTTGAAGATCAACAACTCCACGGATGAACTTCAAAATCGCCGCACAGAGTGGAGAGGAGAAGAGAGAGGGCGCTGGTAGAAGGATAGAACATATGGGAGAGATAACAGTTAAGTCTAGATATTTATAGTCGCGAGCAGGCTGGAAGATCCGACGCACAGTCGGAAGATCCGACCCTGGAGAAAGTAACCAGAAGTTCTAGCTGAAGTTCCGGCCTTTCCCAGGTCCGGATGATCCGACGGACCGTCGGAAGATCCGACCACCGGAAGATCCGAAGGAAAATTTAGAGAGAGAGGAGCGAGGCAGAGTTGTCCAGAACTTCATTGGGTAAGATCCGATGGTGTGTCGAAAGATCCGGGAATCCAGAAAACAGACTTAACAAGGATTTTCGAGATGCGATTTGATGGAAGATTTTGAGAGATATTGCCTATGGACATGTAAGACCCTTGACTCAAAGAGATCAGCCACGATCATCAACACATAACAATGATCTTTTGAGACAAGGAATGATCCAACGATCACAAGATCAAATAATTTTTGAAAAACTCACACAAAAAAATAAAACGATTTTTCTTCTAATCTAGGCAACAAACAATTGTGTATGCAATAAGTCAAGCCAAGTTACGAGAATTCAATATATTTAGCTCACTCCTCAAGGAACAAAACCTTTACTCATCAAGAGGCTTAGTGAGATATCAGCTAGTTGTTTATCAGTTCCTACATGGCATAGAGCGATATCTCCTTTGGCTTCATGATCTCTAAGGAAGTGATGTCTAATGTCAATGTGCTTGGTTCTAGAGTGTTGAACCGGATCGTTTGCTAGTTTGATGGCACTCTCATTGTCGCACAAGAGAGGGATATTTTTGTACTCACATCCATAGTCACTCAAGGTTTGTCTCATCCAAAGTAGTTGAGCACAATAAGCACCGGCTGTAACATACTCGGCCTCGGCGGTGGATAGCGCAACGGAATTTTGTTTCTTAGAACTTCAAGACACCAAAGACCGACCAAGAAATTGGCAAGTCCCTGTTGTACTCTTTCGATCTACCTTGCAACCGGCATAGTCCGAATCGGAATAGCCAAGTAAATCAAAAGTGGAGCCTTTGGGATACCATAAGCCAAGGTTCGGAGTATGCACTAGATATCTAAAGATTCTCTTAACAGCCATTAGATGACATTCCTTTGGATTGGCTTGAAATCTTGCACACATGCACACGCTAAGCATTATATCGGGCCTAGATGCACAAAGGTAAAGCAAAGATCCAATCATGGAGCGATATACCTTTTGATCGACCAATTTTCCTTCTTCATTGAGATCAAGATGACCATTCACGGGAATTGGAGTCTTGATGGGTTTAGCATTGGCCATATCAAACTTCTTGAGCATATCACTTGTATACTTTGTTTGACATATGAAAGTTCCATGCTTCAATTGCTTGATTTGAAAACCAAGAAAGAATTTCAATTCTCCCATCATTGACATCTCAAATCTCTTGGTCATTATCCTATTATACTCTTCACAAAACTTTTCATTAGTAGAACCAAAGATAATATCATCAACATAAATTTGACACACAAATAAATCTTTGTCTATTTTTTGAGTGAAGAGAGTAGAATCCGCTTTGTCCATTACAAAGCCATTTTTGAGATGAAATTCCTTAAGGCATTCATACCATGCTCTTGGGGCTTGCTTGAGCCCATAGAGCGCCTTATGGAGCTTGAAGACGTAGTCGGGATGCTTGGGATCTTCAAAGCCCGGTGGTTGCTCCACATATACCAACTCGGAGAGAGGTCCATTCAAGAATGCACTCTTCACATCCATTTGATATAGCTTGAAGTTGTGATGTGAGGCATAGGCTAGTAGAATACGAATTGATTCAAGCCTTGCCACCAGAGCATAAGTTTCACCAAAGTCAAGACCTTCAATTTGAGTGAAACCTTAAGCAACCAATCTTGCCTTGTTTCTTGTGACAATCCCATTTTCATTTTGCTTGTTCCGAAAAACCCACTTGGTGCCAATTACATTTTGCTTGGGTCTTGGGACCAATTCCCAAACTTCATTTCTTGTGAAGTTGTTTAACTCTTCTTGCATTGCAATGACCCAATCCGCATCGCCAAGAGCTTCTTCCACCTTGAGAGGCTCCAAAGAGGAAACAAACGAGTAACATCCACAAAAATTTGCTAGACGAGAACGAGTGGTTACCCCTCTTTGGATGCTCCCTAGAATGTTATCAACGGGATGATCCCGTTGAACACTTTGATGAACTCTTGGGTGTGGAAATGTTGATTGACGTTGAATAGGTCCATCATCATCTTCTTCATTGTGGGACTCATCACCTTGAGTTTCATCACCTTGAACTCCCCCTTGATCGTTGCCATGATCATGATCGTCACCATGATCATGAACTTGATCTTGCGAAGAACTTGGTGGTTCCACTCTTGTTGATGATGTTAATGGATCAATGTTAAATATGATTTCCGAGACTTGGTCTTGTTCATCATCTTCTACTTGGGGCTCTTGAGGCTTCACTTCACCTAAACTCATTTTCTTGATAGCTTGACTTGGTGGCTCTTCATCTATAAGGTCATTCACAACTTGCTCTACTTGAGAGCCGTTTGATTCATCAAATTTCACGTCTACGGTGATCTCAACACAACCGGTGGTTTTGTTGAAGACACGATAAGCGTGTTCGTTAGTACCATAACCAAGTAGAAAACCTTCATCAACCTTGGGTGCAAACTTGGAGCTTTTGGTTTTGTTGTTAAGAATGTAACATTTGCAACCAAAAACTCGAAAGTAGTGCACCTTTGGTTTGTTACCGGTGAGGATCTCGTACGGAGTCTTGCCCAAGTACTTTTGAAGATAGAGGCGATTAGTGGCATGGCAAGCCGTATTGATCGCCTCGGCCCAAAAGATATCCGGAGTCTTGTATTCATCAAGCATGGTCCTTGCCATTTCAATCAAGGTCCGGTTCTTTCTCTCAACAATGCCGTTTTGTTGAGGTGTGTATGGAGCGGAGAGCTCATGCTTGATGCCTTCTTCATCAAGGAATTTCTCAACATTGAGATTCTTGAATTCCGTCCCATTGTCACTTCTTATTCTCTTCACTTTGAACTCAAACTCATTTTGAGCTCTTCTAATGAACTTCTTGATAACCCCTTGAGCTTCACTCTTGTCTTGTAGGAAGAAAACCCAAGTGAACCGAGAAAAATCATCCACAATGACAAGTCCATACTTGTTCCCACCAATGCTTATATAAGCGATTGGCCCAAATAAATCCATGTGAAGCAATTTCAAGGGTCTTGAGCTAGTCAATATGTTTGTGGGTGGATGAGGGGCTCCAACTTGCTTTCCGGCTTGACAAGCACTACACAACCTATCTTTCTCAAAGACAACATTTGTTAATCCTAGAATGTGTTCATCCTTTTGAAGTTTGGCCAAGTTCCTCACCCCAACGTGAACTAGCCGGCGATGCCAAAGCCAACCCAAGCTAGATTTTGCCACTAAACAAGACTTCGGTTCCACTTTATTTGTTGTGAAATTAACTAAATAAAGCTTTCCCTTAAGTTGACCCGTAAAAGCAATAGAGGAATTCTCCCTTCTAAGGATGCTCACACCATCATTAGTAAAGAGACAATTGTAGCCTTTTTCACAAAGTTGTGATACGGACAACAAATTGTACCCTAGAGAATCAACTAGATAAACATTTGAAAGAGATGAGTCTTGTGATATAGCAACTTCACCTTGACCAATCACATCACCATGGTTGTTGTCACCGAACGTGATCTTTTCTATAGGCGAGTCATATTCTTTCAACTTAGCAAACATGTTCTTCTCTCCGGTCATATGATTTGAACATCCACTGTCAAGCAACAACCATGAAGATCCACCGGAGGTATATGCCTACAAAACAAGTTTAAGCTTTGAATTTAGGTACCCAAAGGAGATTGGGTCCTTGACTGTTAGCTTTTGAAATCTTAGGCACCCAAACACTCCTCATCATCTTCTTTGCATGAGCACCCACATACTTTACCACCATCTTCCCATTGTGATCCCACACAACCGTGTAGTCAATGGTGTAGTTGGGAGATGGCTTATGCTCAATGCTCTTTTCTTCTTTCTTGATCTTGGTTGAGCTCTTGACATTGTTGGTTATTGCCTCAACCTTAGGCTTGTCTTCTATGGTGTTCACAATCACACCATGAGCAATGTTCATCAAGTCTCCAAGGTTTGCACCCTTGGTGAACATTGGCACTTCATGACCTCTCAACATTCTTGTACCATTTGCTTTTCCTCCTCTAGTGAATCCGAGCCCATCCTTGATACTAGGATATCTTCCGGCTTTATATGCCAGATGGCTCTCAAATTCACTCTTACCTTTGGCCTTGCCTTTGCCAATTGTCTTGGTCAATTCTTGAATCTTTGCATCTTTAGCTTTGACTTTCTCTTCTAGTTTTGAAAGGTTAGTGGCACAAGCATTTATATCAAACTTATAGCATCTTGAGCAACCTTCACTAGTAGAGACATTTGAGTCAAGAATTGTCTTAGAGTTAATCTTAGTGCTTTCCCAAAGAGCGTTAAAGTTGACTTCTAGATCTTTATATTTGACCTCTAGGCTTGAATGCCTTTCTTGAAGCTCACTTTGTACATTCTTTAGGTTGGCAAGAGAGTCATTTGCCAAGGACAATTTCTTAGACATCTTCTCACAAGAGTCATTGGCAAGTGACAAGTCACAAGTCAATTTCTCCACCATGATCTTCTCCTCAACTAGAGTTTCTTCAAGAGCAAGGTTTCTCTCCTTTTCAAGGATGAGAAATTCTTCTTGCCTATCAAGAGACTCTTTCCTTTTCTCTAATTTCTCTACTAGTTTCTTAATTTGTTTGTAGCCTTCTTTGCCAAACTTGTTTATCATGTTCTTTTCATGTTCGGCTTCCTCTTCATCTAGATCATTTTCTACATTCCTAGATGTCAAGATGGTGGATGAGATAGATGGGGTGATGTTTAATACCTTAGTCCCTTGGGCCATGAGGCACATGGGAGCTTCATCATCACTATCTTGATAGTTGTTGAAGAGTCTAGATGTTGATGTAGGGACTTGAATGGCAAGAGTTGCCACTTCTTCATCATCGGAGTTATCACTCGAAGAATCCCACCCTTGACCAACATGAGCACTTCCAAACTTCTTCTTGTACTCTTGACTATTCTCTTTGTATCTCTTCTCCTTGTCAAAGTACTTGTCCTTCGACTTCTTGTCTTCTTTGTCATTTTTCTTGCGGGGGCAGTCGGCAATGTAATGCCCTTTCTCCCCACACTCGTAGCATCTTCTTCGAGACATGGACCTCTTGTCGCCCTTGTTCTTCATGAACCTCTTGAAGTTCTTCACCATCATGGCGGTTTCTTCATCGGTGCTATCACCATCACTTGAGTCTTCTTTCTTCTTGGAATTGGAAGTCTTTTCAATTGACTCAACCTTCTTGCTTGGTTCGGCTTTGAGAGCAATGATCTTCACTTCGGTTGGTTCCGTCGATCTAGCTACATCCAAGTTGTTCATTTCATGATATTGTAATTTGTTGAACAACTCCATGGGTAGCATCTTCTTGAACTTGCCCTTCTCCCTAATCATGGTGGCAAGCATTGGGTTCTTGGGTGCATATGCCCTAAGCATCTTCTTGGTCACTTTGTGCTCATCCCAATCTTTGCTACCAAGCATTCGTATCTTGGTGACAAGTAGCTTCAACCGATCATACATCTCTTGGAGAGTCTCATCCTTCTTCATGACAAAGGCTTCTAGTTCTCCTTGTAGAAGATCAATCTTGCCTTCCTTGACCACATACGTCCCTTCATGAGACAATTGAAGAGTGTCCCAAAGATCATTTGCAACTTCAATTCCTCTAATCTTGTTGTACTCATAGGGACTAAGAGCACTTCTAAGAACCATCACGGCTTGAGAGTTGCGGAAGAAATCATACTCTTGTTCACGACTTGGCTTGGCGTCTTTGTCAACACCTATATTCACAACGGTCCAAAGAGAGGGGTGAAGACCATATAAATACATTTTCATATCATCACTCCAACGAGCATACTCAACCCCATTGAATTTGGGAACTTTGCCCATTGGAACCGATGAGAAATTAAGACTAGTTGGATCAAGAGATTTGGTAGAAGATGATGTCTCATATTTATGAGACACGGAGTGGAGTCCATCCAACACTTCTTTTTCCTTTAGCTTCTTCTTGAGAAGCTTTTGAGCCTTTCTTTCGGCCTTTTCTTGGATTTTGTTCTTCATCTTCTCCTTTCTCTTCTTCTTCTTTTCTTCTTCATCCAAGCTTTCATCAACGTCGCTGATGATAAGATCATCATCACTTGAGCTTGAATCGATAAACAATGATCGATCATCCTTGGAAGCGGAAGCACCAACTCCGGAGTTGTCCCCCTTGTCGGACATAGTATTTTTCCCTTAGCGGTTAAGCCTTAATCAAGGGATTAGGCTCTGATACCAATTAAAAGGACCAACACTAGGCCTAGAGGGGGGTGAATAGGCCCTGTAAAAATTTCTGCAAAATTGCTCTGAAAACTGTCGGATGATCCGACGCAGTCTCGGATCTTCCGACCCCCGGAAGATCCGACACTGTGTAGGATCTTCCGACGGGATAAAAACTTTACTTCGTAATTTGAGTTCTAGTACACTTTTTAAAGATTCTACTTGAATAGAAGTGTGACAATAAGTGTATAGAGCCTTCTAGATATGATCAATGCAATAGAATAACAACAAGCAAGTAGATCGGATCAAATCGAGCAAATCCAACAATAAGACAAATGAGCACAATGAGACAATGGATTTACTTCCGAAGTTCACTCCACAAAGGAGCTACGTCTCCGTTGAGAAGCTCACAAAGAGCCGGGCTGTCACACTAGCCCCTAGTCTCCCTCAATCAACCACAAAGGAAGATTGAATCACTTACTATTGGCTCTCACAAAGAGATGGGTAATACAAACTTCCGGGGCTCAACCACAAAAGAATGGGAGCTCACCGGCACCTCTAACCGTCTAGGAGCAAAGCTCCAAGAGTAACAAACGTGAATCGACGAATCAAAGTTACTTCAAGTGCTTCAAGAGATGAACAAGTGAGGGCTCAAAGTTAGCACAAGATTCACACCTTCAATCTTCTCTCTCACTCAAACCCTAGATGAATCCTTGCAAGAATCAAGCTTGGAAAGGAGTAGAGGAGTGAAATGAATGCTCAAGTGGGTGCTTGTCACGAGTTAGGTCAGTGGAGGCAGCAGCAATGAATGAGGGGGGTGAGGGGGTATATATACCAACCCCCCAAAATGTGACCGTTATGTGTTCTGCGAAGGGGTGTCGGATCTTCTGACCATGAGTCGGATCTTCCGAAAAGTGACAGATCAGTGTTAGAATTCCCCAAAAACATTCCAGGCATCGGATCTTCCGACGTAGTGTCGGATCTTCCGAAGAGATACGGTACTTCCGGCAAATAACAAAACATAGCAAGAAAGCCCTCAGAACAGTTCCAGGCGTCGGATCTTCCGACACCCTGTCGGATCTTTCGACAGGCGTCGGATCTTCCGGCCCCGGAACAAACCCAAACCGAGCTGGCCGGAACTTCCGGTCGGATCTTCCGGCCAGGGGTTGGAACATGCATGTGACACACAAAAAAGGCTGAAATCTGGCTAAGTCCCGGAAGATCCGACACGGTGTAGGATCTTCCGATGGAAGTTCTGATGCTAGGATCGGATCTTCCGATGGGAAACAACTCGAAACCGAGCCAGCCGGAACTTCCGGTCGGATCTTCCGGCCTAAGTTCCGACCAAGCAGACAACATGTGAATGACTTTGTGTGTCTCTCAAGTGGATATTCATCTCAAGCAGCACTTATAACAACTAGAATTTGTCGAACACGTCCCCCTTGATAGTACGGTGGTCCTATACTCAAATTCAAATCAAAAATCAAATTAAATTCTTCGATCGAGTCCACCACCATAAGAAATCGAATTGGGGACCTTCTTTTCACATTTCTTTTCTTTTCTTTCATTTTATTCCTGCACAACTCATTCAAAGCATTATATCAAAATTCCTATTGTCATTAATCACCAAAATAGATTAAGTGCCTAGATGCACTTTCACTTGGGAAACGACGTTGTTGAAAATCTTGAGGAACTCTGTTCTGACTGAAAGATCGGACAGTCCGTGGTGGCATGGTAAAGAGAGCAGAAAACCCTTTGAGAAATGTTTGTGAAAATACTAACCCACTCACACATAAGGTGGTACACTTATGGGGTTGGTACATTTGCAAAGGGTTGAAGGTTTGGATGATGGTTATGGCTCGGTGTGATCTTGGTTTGCAATTCTACTTTGATCCAAAGTGTTTTGGATCAATATTTCAGTTGGGTTGGATATCCCTCTGAATGAGCTTTCCATAGAGTCCAAGATCACCTAATTTGGACATCGGAGCTAAAAGTTATGACCGTTTTACCGAGCTTCGGTTGTGCTGAAAAAGGGTCCGCCTATCTGGTGGTGGACCGTCCGGGGGGCCCAGACTGTCCACGACCAGGCGGGCGGACAGTCCGCAGTTGTTTTTCAATGCGAAGAATTTTGTGAGGCAGACTGTCCGGCGTGATGTGGCGGACGGTTTGCAGGCAAAATTCTGTGAGGCGGACTGTTTTCACGGACTGTTTACACCGAGACGTTTCTGAGTGTTTGAGAGGACTTTTGTGAGGCGGACGTTCCGCGGGCAAAAGTTTGAGTTTGGCCGGTAGATTTTTGTGTGGGGCGGACGGTCCGCGCCTGATGGGCAGACTGTCCGCCAGAGCTCTAACGGTCATCTCTGACACATTTTATAGCCGTTGAGATCTGAGGCGGACGGTCTGCCAGTTGTACTGCGGACGGTCCGCCAGTTGCGCTATTTGAGCATAACGGCTAGTTTTCTTCCTCCCTCTATAAATAGGAGGGTGCCCGGGGCTTGGAAGATGTTGAGCACCTTGGGAATGTGTTTCCCATGGTAGTGCTTGCCTTGGGAGTCCACTAACTCACTTGTTCATGCTAGATTGCGAATCTATTCCGAGTGAGTGCGAGTCTAGTGCATTGCTTTGAGATATTGCATCGAGTGGCACTAGGTGTTCGTGTTGCAAGTCGGTTTTCTTGTTACTCTTGGAGGTTGCCACCTCCTAGACGGCTTGGTGGATTGAGGCTCCGTTGAAGCACGCAAGGAGATTGTGCGGTGCTCCGGAGAAGGATTTGTGAGGGGGATTGTGCTCACCCCGTGGGGATCGCGAAGAGCAACTCTAGTGGAGCATGTCATTAAGTTACCTCACTTGTGAGTGGTGTCTTGTACTGCCCGGAGTGGCCAGCGGCTTGAGAGCTTTGCCCAAGAACCATCGAGGTGTTGGTCGACACAACGAGGATTAGCTTGGAGGCAAACAAGTGAACCTCGGGATAAAAATCACTGTGTCAACATTGTCTATCCGTCTCGGTGGTTTGCACTTCTTGATCACAAGCATTGTATTTACTTCCTTTTATATATATATATATATATATATATATATATATATATATATATATATATCTTGTGCTTGTGACGTTGCTCTCATAATTAGTTGGCTTGTGTAGCTTGCTAGTTGTCTTCTTGCTTGTGTAGCTAGAAGTAGTGATCTTATGACTAATTAGCTTGTGTAGCTTAATTAGTCTCTTTGCTTAGTTTGTGTAGCTAAGTAAATTGAGCCTTTGGATTAGACTTGTGTAGTCTTGTCCATTGAGAATTGCTAGTGGGCTTAGGGGCTTTGTGCTTTTGCTTACTAGTTGTGTAGGAGTTCCCCGGTGTGTGAAGTACTAGTGGCATAGGTTTGTGTGACCTTGCTCCTAGAATTATTTAGGTGAGCTCGTGCTAGCCCGGCACCTTAGTTGCTTGATTAGGATCTTTTATAAGGTGCTATTGAACATGGATAGAGGGGTGAAGTCTTGGCTAGACCGATAGTTTTAATTCCATATTTGTTTCGGTTAGCCGGTGCATTAAGTTTTAGAAAGGACTATTCACCCCCCTCTCGTCCGCCATCTCGACCCTACACCTCCTCAACCTTTTTAACCGCACCACCGCGGGACGAGAGGTTCCTGGCCGACGGCGAGGGCGAGGGCATCGTTCCCGGCCGGCGGCGAGGGCGAGGGCATGGTTCCTGGCCAGCAGCAAGGGCGAGAGCCACGCCGTGCCACTCCCTCGCTTGTCCACGGGAAGAAGATAGAGCTGACATACGAGCCCCAATTCACTCAAGGGCAAAATGGTCTTTTCATGCCTCTTCTGTCTCATCAAATCAGAGAAATTGTTATTATATTCGTCGCGGTGTGTTGCAGCAAATCATCACGATTTTGTAATCATACTGGGCCAATTTCATCGTTTATGGTGTGTTTTGGCCAATTGCGAAGAAAGTTGGATGTACAGGAGCAAAATTTACCTTTTAATAAAGGATACAATCCGGCCTCTATATCCAACATGTGGACATATATAGCCAAATGTTACAAAGAGTTCTTAAACTCTAATTCTCAATAAAGAGGAGCTCACAAACACAAGAAGAAAGCTCTAAGGAAAAGAAAAAAACTAGGAGACTAAGTCTCAATTTTCTTCTTCGTCCATACTTCTACCTTGCATTGTCTTTATAGGCATCACCAATCCATCACAATCTTCGTTTACTTAGAAACTTGATGACGGACTGAGTCAAACTCGACCACGAACACAATGCAATCTCTATGCATTCACTCTGACAAGTTGCCCCCACCCACGATGATGCCTAGCAACGCAAAACAAGGAAGGCAAAATCGATACGAAATGGACCTTCAAGGCGGTGCCTCCAAGGAGGAAAATGACATCGAAGACGCCGCCACCGCTCCACCGGCAAGCCGGAATTGAGTTTTCACCCGGAAGTCATCCAACACTAGCAATGAGATCAAGAACGCCCCAAAGAGGGAGAACGACGCTACGTGACGCTGTCGTTGTCGACATCGGCATTTTGGGAATGACTTTCGCCTGATGTCCCTGCAAGGCTGTAATCCATCTCGAGCATAACCTGTATAGAGAGAAATCATGTCTCCCCAGCAACAACGGCACGGGCCGAGGGAAGCCGCAGCAAGCCGACAACGGTGGGAGCTGCAGCTCGAAGCCGGCACCCACTGGGCGCTTTCGCGCCGGGGGAGGAGATGGGATCCACGCGAAGACGGGTCGTCCTCGCTGGATTCAGCGGCTGGCGGTGGCATGCTGCCGCCGGCGTGGATGCGCTCCCGCGAGCCGCCCGGCCTCCGCTCCCGCGAGCCACCACTGCCGGACCTCCTGCGAGCCGCCGCCACCGGACCTGATGGTTGCCTCCCTGCCGCCGGTGTGCGTCCTCCCGACGTGGCTCCACTACGGGGGCCACCGGATCCGGCCTCGCCAGTGCCGGATCTAAAGCGGGATCCACTGGATCTTGAGCCGACACCACGTGAAAACCTGGGTGCCGGCGAGCAGCAGGCGGAGGAAGGATGAGATGCCTCGCCGTCGCCTTCCCGGCAGCCGCACGGGCTTTCGGCGGCGAGACGGAGAGGAGGACGGTGGAGGTGGGGGGCGCCGGGGACGGGTTCGAGATGCTGTTAGCTGCTGTCGGCAGTCGGCGTTCATATTGGATCGGATGTGACCGTCCGTTTCAGTTAGCCGCGGATGGATTTGTTTTTGTTGGCCGTCGCGGCTGGCAACCCGACGACACGAGTGCGCTCCAGGGCAGCGGCCAGTCTGGCTCTGCTCTGGATGGCTATGGCTAGGCAAGCGCACGAGCCGACCTCGGCCAGCGTACGTCGCCGGAGCGTACGCCTCGGCTCCAGGCACGCCGGATCGTACGCCTCGGCGGGGTGGGCGGCGCGCCCACCCAGGCCTCCCCCGAACGGTGGCGGCTTTTGCCATGCTGGCTCCACGACTTGGCCGCAGGCTGCGGGCGTGGGCGTGGGCGTGGGCGTCGGGCCGGGGTGTGTCTGGCCAGCAAAAGCCGCGCCGTACTCCCCCCGGCGGCGGGTCCCTCCGGCTCGGCCGGCCGTCGGCATCTCCCCGATGTGACGGCCCAACCGTAGAGAGAACACAAAGTACACTTCGCTGGAGAGCTGAGCAGAGCAGGATATACTCCAGCTCAGTGTGAGGATAAACATGTTGAGAGGGCGGGCATGAATTGAATGCCCCCGCCCGCCGCCCCGGCCCCTTCGCCGTCGCTACTCGCGCACTGGCGCTGAAACTCATTCGATCGGATACGGCCCCGGGTGTACATGGTGTCAGGTACAGCTGTGTAGTGCTCGTACTACCTACCTGCCCTTGTCATGAATCGCCATGCATGCGCCAACTTGGAGCTCGATTGGCAGCGAGGACGTGTCGTTTTCAGCTACCCGTACCACCGCATCATCTTGTTCTGCACAGTTTACAGGCACAGGCCGAACCCCAGTAGTAGCCTGTACCAGTGTACCGCTTGGAATTCGGATGGAGGCGTGGGCATGCATTGGCATTGGCGAAGCTTACGTACACATCACTGTCGCTGCCCACGGAAGCACACATAACAGCGCATGCGCATGTATTGGAAATTCGGAAGCCTCGAGGCAGGACGGCGGCACGCGAGACAATGGTGACGCCATGGACAATGATAGGCGCTGCTAATTAAACAGAGCGGTTTCTCTTTGTTGTGCCGTACGCACAGCATTTGCGAGCCAACCGCGAACAGATCACAGATGGACCCGGAGGTTAGCGGCTTTAATCATGGCCACACCCGAGCTTTACATCTGCCGACACGCCCACGTTAAAAATAAGCACACGAGTCCATCTAATCTGGGCGACATTCCCGGCAAAGGACGAGGCAGGCGCGCCACTAACAGCTATCTGAAAAGATTTGAGCTGCAGGTGTGAAGCTCTCCTTTCGTTCGGAAACGTTCCTCTCGCGTTCAGACAGGGCGACAGCGCTGTCAGTGGTCACAAGTCGTCGTTGTGGCCTGTGGGAGTTGGGACTTGGAGGCAGGTGTGGATATAGAAAGGAGAGGGAAGGTCCAAAGAAAGATGGTGCAGACTCTCGCGTAGAGCAGTGGGGTGGCGGGATCTGACGGTACAGGACAAGGTATGGTAAACCTGACCTGGGTCTGATGAGTGCAGAGTGCTCCTCTACTCTAACCACCGGCTGTTGTACCTTCGTTCGAGAACGAAACAGCAGCTCTTTGGCTCCGTCTCGAGCCATGTTTAGTTTCCAACTTTATCCTAAAATTTCACTACGTAAACAAATAATTCTCATCACATCAAAATGTCTACACATTTATGGAGTACTAAATGTAGATGAAATCAAAAATTAATTACACGGTTTTGTTGTACTTTGCGAGACGAATACTTGGAGCCTAATTAATCAGTTTGAACAATTATTCACAAATACAAACGAAACGTTACGGTGACGTAATGATTGTAAAGTTCATGTACGGAGAAATTGATATAGTGGCGCATTAATAACAAATGTTAAAGTTAGGAACTACTCGTAACCTGGAATATGGGAGTCTGCAGTCTGGATGGACGTACAGCATCTCCGTCGCCTCATCGGATGGATGTTCTGCAGCGGATTCGCAGGTCCGTAGAATGTGCTTGTTTTCAGTTAATACTGGGCTACTTCCTCCATCCTTAAATAACTGTTGCTGTTGATTTCGTGTCATACTTTGCTTTGATTTATACTCCCTCCGTCCCAAAATGTAAGCATTCGTAGGGTTTAAATTTTGTACCAAAATGTAAGCATTTCTAGAGATAAGACAAAACTAAATGAGCTGATGGGGTGGGTGGAGAGTTAGTGGGTAGTGTAAAATGAGGGGTATAGAGATCTTTAGCAGTTCTGCTATTTTTTGCATTTGAATGCTTCAAATGCTTATATTGTGGGACGGATGGAGTAGAAAACATGTGCAACATTTTAATCCAGTGGGACGTTATTCACCAGAATTCAGATCCTGGTGCTCGCATCTTTTTCTTGGATTTCCTTAGAATTTATCGGTGCTATGCGTTAAATGGTAAGCGATATTTCCATCGACAACGAAGCGTCAATAATGACTTCGAAAATCTACAGCTCTACCGGATGCTCGGTCATTCAGAGATGCTCACAGGGGCTGATTGGTTACCTGAACGCGGGTTCGGCCAGGCTCCCCACGTGCGAGCAGGTTTGATTGGTTGCCCGAATAATGAGTTGATCCTGGCCCATTGGGTGTAAAAAGTGCTCGCGAGCCTGGCTCCGCGCATGCGGATAAAATCTGCGTTTCTTCGGAGCCAGGCTCCGGTGCTGCGACGCAAGTGCCGAGGAAGCAGAAAAACACTTACATGTGTACAGACTACTCTTACATGCAGCTAACCAACTTACATGCAGCTAACCAAACTATGTCTCTACGCAGCCAGGCTACGTGAACGCAAACAACCAAACATCGCTCCATTCACGTGCTCCGCCTGGCCACGGAGGGCCTGACTCCCCTGGTACGAGCCAGGCTCACCCCGGCAGGAAACCAATCAGATCCATAGAGACAGGGTCTGCGTATATGTATCTATAGGAGTAAGCGTATGTGCATGCGTGAGCGTTGTACCGTGTAATTTAAAACCTGAGCCATTTTGTCATGGGCGATGATGATCCGATGATCTCACTCCCCCCGTCTGGCTAAACAGAAGCAGACGGCTTCCCCGCTTGACCCAAGCTCCGACGAAGGAAACGAAACGCCGCCGGGCCTCGAGGAAAGGAGGCGCATCCAGCGCAGCGCAGGCACATGCATGCGCCGTGGTCCGGGAGGGAGCACCTGGGCATTTTCACCACGCGAAGCGATTCGTTCCCGGGGAGATCTGGTCGGGTCAGGGCGCGACCCGGCCTGCCTTGGACGCCACGCCCAAGCTAGGCACCCGATGCCATCCCCCGCGCATCGCCGTGCACCCCTCCGGCGCGGCCTCGGCGAGGTGAACAAGTATAAAGCCAAAAATACTAGGCTAAGGCTTCCCAGTTCCCATCCCCGGCCTACTGAATCTTTCGTCCCCCCTATCGATCCTTTTCTCCACCAGAGCAGAAATACCACGTTCTGATCAAGTTTCGTTGGTGCGCAAGGAAGGCAGGAGGAACGTACAGGAAGATGGGTAAAACATGGGCGCTCATCACCCACCTCCACGCTCTCGCAGGGTAAATCCTCTCGCCCGTTCTGCATTTGCTCACCTTTATTTGGTAACGGTATTTAGTCTGCGATTACTGACCCTGCCATGGCTCCGGGTTTAAAAACAAAAAAATCAGTGTATGATTCGTTCTCTTCTTCCGTTTGCAGGCCGACTCTCACTCTGATATACCCTCTGTAAGTGAACATTGAACAATGATCAGCCAGGATGATGCTGGTTCAATTTCTTTTAGCAATGGTGTAGCTAATGTACACGGGCAAGATGTTACTGTGGATCAGGTACGCGTCGATATGCGCGATGGAGAGCACGTCCAAGCTGGACGACGAGCAGTGGCTGGCCTACTGGATAATCTACTCCTTCATCACCCTCTTCGAAATGGCGGCCGAGAATGTCCTGTACTGGTAACCTCTCTCGCTTCTCGGATCCCAAATTCCACCCTCAAAGTTCACTATGCAAAAAGAAGATTCTCATCACATCAAAATGTCATAGCATGCATCGAGTACTAAATGTAGATGAAATAAAAACTAATTGTACAGTTTTATTGTATTCTGCGAGACGAACATTTTAAGCCTAATTAATCAATTTTTGGATAATTTTTCACACATACAAACGAAATGCTACAGTGCCGCACGCACTCCAAAGGCCAAAGTTTGGCTCCCAAATTTGGGAACTGGGCATTATTTCTTCCTCTGTTCTGCAAGCTGCAGTCTGCAGTATTTGCTGACATGCATGTCTCGACGCTGTAAACATGTATCCACGGCCGTGTTTTTTTTAGGTATTAAATAAAATCGGTTTACAAAACTATCTTCGTAACTTTGGATTAATTCACAAGACAAATATAATAAGACCTTTGACCGCACGGTTAGAAGATGGTTACTGTAGTATTGCTGTAGTAAATCATGGACTAATTAGGCTCATTAGATTCGTTGCACAAAGTTACACTTATCCCTAAAAATATTTTACAAATATACTTCATTTAATACTGTGCATACAGGATTCCCTTTAAAAATAAACACGCCCCATGGATCGGAACGGTAAATTGCACAGTGTCCACATCATCGTAATTGAACAGAGTAATTAGGAGGTGATTACTCCTTCATTGGCAGGATCCCGCTGTGGTACGAGGCGAAGCTGCTGTTCGTGGCGTGGCTGGTGCTGCCGCAGTTCAGGGGCGCCTCCTTCATCTACGACAAGTTCGTCAGGGAGCAGCTGAGGAAGAACGGGGTGAGGCTGCACGATCACCACGGCCATGGCCACGAGCCGCACGTCCTCAAGGTATGTGTGTTCGCGCGCGCTAAGCCTCTATATATGCGGATTTGCTTCTCTCAACACAGACGCGGGCTAATAAGCTCTCTCTCTCCCGGCGCTTGTTTGCCGAACGCGCAGGCTGAGCATGGCGTGCACTGAGGAGCCCGGGGTTATTCATCGGAGAAGTAACCTGACCGGGCGGACAGATTCCGTTTGGTACGTACAGAGGAGCGAACGGCTGCTTGTGCTGTAACAACATTGCGAGAACGCTAGGACAGTCTGTGCTCAAGCTAATTCCGCTGGTCCTGATTGTTCGGTGGCAGGAGCCCCTCTGTTCTTTGTGACGAATAAATCTCAACAGAAATTGCAGTGCTGCATCTCAAACTGCAGAGATACTGCCGGCCATGCTTTCAAGCAAAAGTGCTATATAATCCTTCCTATGCTAGTACAGCAGATCGTTCACGTAGCACGTCGTGCCCCGATGTGGATTCTAAGCAGTGCTAACGTTCGATCATCTAGCTACCAAGCCCCGCGGCTCAGATTTCTAGGTCACTAGTACGTGAATAACAGAAAACGTGACAACAACAAAAGTGGCGAGCCAGTGATGCGACATATCACATTTCTAACGACACATATAATAATAGCAAGTCATATCCGCGAAAGAATCGCTGCCCATCCCCTGTTCGTCGTGTCTATCGTCGCCGCGTGTTGCCCGACGTACGCTAGCAGCGATCGAGCGGCTGTCTTCCCACGCGGGACCCATGCCCGCGCCAGTCTTCACGCAACGGTGCTGGATCCACCCATGTCAAACCCTGTGCGTCGTCGGTCACCCGTAGATGGCCAAATGAACAGCACGGCACTGGCACTAAGCGACACTAGCACTATACGGCACGACACTAAGCGGCACGACGGCACGATGCCGTGCCGGCACGTCGTGCCGAATTCTCGGCCCTAAGGCATTTTGATAGTGCCGGCACTATAGCACGATCGTGTTAGTGCCGGCCCAGGCACTATGATAAAAAAAAGTACGAATCAAAATGAAAAATTCTAGAGAATCAAGAAAATTCATCAGAAATCACAAGGCTTCTTGAATCCACACAAAAATACACACATCGAATGCAACAAATATGAACATCGAACAACGACGCAGATCCAGGTTGTGCCAGCCCAACGGTGGTGGTGCAGATCCCGGCCGTGGCCTCCCTCGACGGCGGTGGCGTGGATCCCGGGCGGAGCCACCCCAGTGATGGCGGCCGGCGGCGCAGATCCGGGACGAAGCCCTCGGCGGCGGTGGCGCAAATCCGGCTGTGGCCTCCCCTGGCGGCAGCGTAGATCCGGCTGTGGCCTCGACAGCGGGCGGCGCGGATCCCAGCCGCGGGCGTGTGGCCACCAACGACACATGGTGCAGATCACGGCCGCGGGCACCAACGGCGGGCGGCATGGATCCATGGCCGGCCGGAGGAGCGGAGCTCACGAGGAAGGGGAGAGCCGGGGGCGCTCGAGGGAGGGGAGAGCCGGGGGCGGCGCGAGCGGAGGCAGAGAGCCACGAGCGAGATGGGGATGAATACGAGGCGGAGAGAGAGGAAAAAAATGAGGCTAGGGCAACCGGCCGCCCGGGGGCGCGGCTTATATACGGGAGCGGGACGGGGGAAGGGGGAGGGGGGCGAGCGGACCGGGCCATCATAGTGCCGGCCCATTTTTCGTGCCAGGCCTGGGCCGGCACTACGGGCCGAAATCACAGCCCAAGGACGGCCCGCAGCATAATGTCGGGCCGGCACCAGCACTATACACTACGGGCCGGGTCAGGCTAGTGCCGGGCCATTTCGGACCGGGCCTCGGGCCGCCCATTTAACGCGGCCCATTTGGCCATCTATAAGTCACCGTAGAAGAAATCAATTCCACCACGTTAACTTCCGACCTCGCCTACCGCACGGCACCGTCGTCGCCACGTCGTCCCCGTGACTCCCCTGCGCCTCCCGCCATGGTGGGCCCCGCCCCACACGTCCCCTCCGCTGAGGCTCCCCTACCGCGCCCCGCCCCTCGCCGCCTCCACGCCCTTCCATCGACTCCCCCGTGACGGCGGCCTTCGGCGGGTGGCCCGTCCTCGAGCCACGGGGGGACGCGCCTGCCATCATCTGTAGGGATCGTGGCCTCCTATGCCGGCGGAGCGGCGCCGGTAGGGACCCGGCCGCCCCGGCGGGGCGACGCGGCGGCAATCAGCGGCGGGGGCTGTGGCCTCACCGGCCCGCCTATCGCCCCTCCCCCCTCCCCCTCCTGCGTCAGCCCCTCCCCTCCGTGTCACTCCCACGAATTGCCAACGGCCTTCGTGGGCGCGTCCGTGACGGCGCGTCGACGGGGAGCCCGGCGCGCAGCAGCTACGTGGCGGCGGGGGGCTGGGCCTCCCTGGCCGGGACCGTGTCGTGTCGTGCCGTGCCGCCCCCTCCCTCCCGTGCGCCTCCACCCCTCCCTCCCTCTCGTGCCGCGTCGCCCTCTCCCTCCGCCGCTCGCTCTCCTCCACTGGCCCTTCCTTCCCGCTGATCCCTCCTCGCTGTCCCTCCCCTCCGCTGGCCCTCACTCCCCGCCGCTCCCTCCTCGTCGTCCCTCCCCTCCGCCGGCCCTCGCTCCCCGCCGCTCCCTCCCCTTCGCCGGGATCCGGGGCGGCCGGCGCGGCGGCACGTCCACAGTGTCGCGCCCTCCGGGTGGGTGCCCGATGCAGCCGATGCCACGTCGGCCCGTTCGTGACACAGGCGCAACGTTAGCGCGGCCGTCTGCCTAGTAACCTTTTCATGCTGGAAGGATTTTGGGCAACTGCAACGACTAACATTCCACTGGTTTTCGGCCACAGGCCTATATACATAATACATTGTTAGGGTCTTCTAAAACATTGTGCCTTTCTAACCCAAAGACACTACCCTAAAACAAAATGTGTCTTATCACAATGCTTCACCACATATGAGCACTGCGTTTCACATTGGTCTACCTAGTATATATATGCAACTTTTATATTGGAAGGACTCTGAGCAGTGGCAGCAACTCTACCATTCCACCCTATTCCCGTTCAACGCATATACATACATGCCTTTCTACTGTCCGTCAATCCCACCCTCCACCGGTTTTCAGCCACAGACCCATTTGTCTTCATATTTATTTAGCTTGTTGAAGTCGCTTATGTCTTTGGACTCCTTCAGCCTGGTCTGCCTGGTGCATTGTTAGTGTCTTCTAAACATTTTGCATTTCTAACCCAAAGACACCGTCACCCAGAAACATATGCCTGATCCCAACTCTTTCCCACGTATGAGCGTCGTGAGGTGCCCTGGTCTACCTAGTATTACTTATGCGGCATTCATTCAGGTCATATTGACATGTGTCTAATAAATGATCATCGGTGATAGATGATAACATCGATCTTTACATTGTTTTCAATCAACTGCAATTAGCTGGAGGATCCAAACGCTTCCAACTAAATTTTAGCTAGCTAATCAAAACCTTTACAAATTAGCTAGCTAATCTTTAGTTGGGGTGAGGCCTTACTTACTCATAAGTACGACCTTATCTTGTCATCTCTCTCTAGCCCCTCCTTTGATGTTCTTTGTGTCTCAACCTCATGGCACTACGCTTCTCCTCCTTCACCATTGTGCCACCGCCGATGGTGAACCATTGTCCTCATACGTGTGGAAACATCGTTGAACCAGACCAACACCTCTTTCTCCACAATAATATTGTCATCCTCATGCTATGGAGCCACGTAGTTGAGCCAGATAAATAATGCCTCCACCACCACAACCACAGTGTTGTCATCCTCGTGTTGCAGAGTCACAATTGATCCAAGTCAATGCCTCCTCCACCATTACAATGGTTTCATCCTCACGTCGTGCACATGAAACTTCCATTGGACTCGTCTACCGTTGTTAGTGAGTTTTTCACCCTGACCTTATTTACTGCACGTGTCCGCCACCATTATCCTCCTCGATCTTCCAATGTTCATCAGAAGTGGCCTCCTCCACTATTTGTGAACCCCTCTCTCTCTCCGCCTCCAATTGCTTACCCCTTCCATCCTCCTGATGCACTTGTTCATAGTTAGATGGGTGATAGATTAGTGCAATGCTAGATATGGTGATGCTATGTGTTTTAGTGTTTAATTTATAATTACAACATGATATCGCACTTAGAGCATAGTTGAAGTGAAATCAGTTGATGATGATATTGCAATTTGCATGTTTTTGCTCGATGATGCCTCATTAAACTAAAAGTAGGCTATTATTTGAGTACATATCTATTAACCTTGATAAATCCTTATCGGTCCATTTCATTTATGAGCTGCCCGTGTTGAGGCATATTTATTAAGTGTCAATATTGTTTGATCAATGATTCTTGGTCACACCAAAACTAGAATATGGTCTAAGTACATTAGCTATTAGTGAACCACAATAATCCATGTTCAATATAACAATATATTAATTCAAGATGTCTGATGAGAGATATTTTTAAGGTTAATTACAAGTAGAGATATTAAATTCTAGCAACTGATGATGTAACAAATCAAACTAGGTAGGAGCAAGATAGCAATATATTGGGGGTCAAACGATTGTTTGTCCGAAAGCACATTGTGTAATGCATATTTATATTCATGTTCAAACTATAGATGATTTTTTTATGTGTGGAGATGTATGATTAGTTCTGATATGACATTGAACATTTCATAGTCATATTAGGAATTTGAGAATAGTCATTAGGTTTGGTTGATTTAGTTTTATTACCAAATTAGTTGATTAGTTTTTAGATAATATGATTACAATTGTAAGTATGATGATTCCTGTTGGTATTAAAATTGCAAGCAAACACCAAACAGGTGAATAAGAACAACTTTCGCTATTTTCTCATTATTCTCAAATCGTGTACAGGAGTCGCCTTTTATAGTGTCGATACGACTTTCGAATTACTCTCAATATCCCCGGCTCACACCTTAGACGCCTACCCCTATTAGACAACGGCCCGGGGTATTGAGTTAATTTTCCATAAGAAGACAAAGCCAATTTGGCTACGCAACATCACTCACGCAATCCACGCCTCCTTGCACCTTGTCTTGTTTTCGTGGTTGCTTTACCTTCCAGTCGAGCGCCACCTTTCTTAAAGAGCGTCGGCCGGGTGCGGAGGTCACCTGCGCACCGTGCGCCCTAGGCGCTGCTTACCTTCTCTCGGACGCGCTCCGCCTGCTCCGTCTAACGCGGCTGAGCGCCACCTTTCCTCCAGCTTGACCTTTTCTTGAATGCGCTCCTTTCGCACCAGGCCATCTGCTCGCCACACGTTACCTTTTCTGCGCCGCAACCTCTTTTTAAAGCGTGCTCGCTCAGCTTGGAGGCCTGTCCGTCGCACACTTTGGGCACCACTTGCCTTTTCCTAGCAATGTGTCGCTTGTCGAATGAGTTCTGGAATTGCATTGATTTACATAAGCTCGAGCGACCTTTATCGGATACGTTAACATTGGTGACCCTGCTCGGTTTAATTCAACGAGTACCCAAAGTCTAACCAAGCTCCCTGGCGCCTTTTACAAGACCCCACGACTTGGGCAATAGCCTTTCAATTTGAGTAGTGATACATGACATTTCTCAACTGGTGCCCGGAGGGTCATCTTGGTGTTAAAAAATAAACCCCAACAATTCCGTTGAAAAGATATAGTATACATTTCAGTAACAATGTAATTTGGAGTGATTTGTTTTTGTCTTGTAACATGTGAGATATGTTACCTTGCTCACATGTCATAACGATGATTTTCATAATGAATCTTAATATTGAATTGTGTTCCTTGATTTATAATATATGTGATGGTCCTTGAGACATAACAAACAGACGATAAGGTCATGACCTGGTGGCTAGAACATGGAGCCATGATCATCAACATGGCTAGCTCTTGGATCCCTCCTCCACCTTTGGCTCATGCTCCATACATCCACTACTCTCAAATCATGCACTCCCCACAACTGTCGCACACTAGCTACCAAAGTTTGACCGGAAAGATAGTAGCTATTTATTTCTTCTTATGGTTTATTATTTGAAGATAACAATTCCTAATGTAAGTCAGGTAGACATTAGTACTTTAGACATATATACATATTATAGAAATTGTTATTATATCCTAATTGTAGGTTCTCACGGTATCACTAGTAGAGAACCGGGCTTTAGTCCCGGTCCTCAACCACCTTTAGTCCGGGGCGCGGCGCCCGGAACTAAAGGGTCCGGGGTGTGGCGCCCGGGACTTGGAGGCCGGGACTAAAGGGTCCCGGTCCTCACGCCCGGGACTAAAAGTCCCTCACGCCAAAAAATGTTTGAACCCAATGGGATTTAAACCCACAACCTCTTGCATGGTGTCACGCATAGCCACCTACACACTCCACCTACGCAGTACATGTGATGGAAGGTGGGATGCTTTCTCTTTATTGTAATCCGTGAAACACTTTCACCCGGGACTAAAGACCCTTTAGTCCCGGTTGGAGCCACCAACCGGGACAAAAAGTCACCATTTTAGTTCCAGGTGAAACCACCGCCCGGGACTAAAGGTCCCCCCTTGGATCTAGAAAAATACGAACCGGGACTAAATGATTATTGTCTCGGTTCAAAACCTAACCGGGACTAAAGATAGGGAATGGAAGGTCCTTTTTCTACTAGTGTATACTCCATCCGTCACAAAAAAGAAGACAATCCATGATTCAAAATTTGTCCCAAAAAACAAGTCATTCTACTATATTTAGCAAGCTCATGTGCATGCAACAACCAATTAGTATCAAATATGGCTAATAATTAGGGGCAATCAAGATCATTTTACCTATACTTAATTTATCCTAAAGTTTCTAGAATGTCTTCTTTTGAGACAGAGGGAGTATATATGATCCCATGGCTCCAGGATATAATCAGCACTGGTGCAATTTGGGTGAACAACTTTCTAAAATTGGAGTGTTTCTGTCAGGTCGGAACCTTCAAAAGTTTCTACCAGGTCGAAACCTTTGAAAGGTTCTTCATTTTGGGATAGGCTCATAATTAGAAGTAGAACGCAAACATGGGTGGATGATTGAGTCCCTACGAGTTTGGTTTCTTAGCTTTCTTCAATTTGATTTATTCTATTTTTTGTAACACATAACAAATCTAGACACTTACGTATACATATGCGTTTACATCACCCATGTCGCCCTATGAATACAGGCATGCATTCCTAATACTATGATCATCTCTGACAGATTAGGACAATAAACCTTTAAATTGATCAAGTCAGCACACATTTCCTCGCTATTGACATTGCACTTTGCCTTTAAATCCTAAATTTTTTTAAAACAAATATGTGCGCACCATGTTATGTATCATTTAACACACAACTTGGAATCAAGCCTAAATTGACTTTAATTAAAAATTAGTTAATTTTTATTTTAAAAGAAAAACGAGTGCAATTAAAACAAGTTTCAAGCGCAATCAACAACTAGCTTAAACACCTTTTTGTCCCGTCCTCAATAGAAACATGTAGTGCTATAATTGCGTGGTCATAGTATTTTTTTTTAGAAAACATATTATACCATGGAGGACACGACACATGGCTTGATTTTCAGGCTACTAGCGAACGAAAAGCGAAGAGATTAGAGAGGGGCCACTCGGCTCCACACAGGTACATAGGTACATGGCTTTATTCAGGTAAAGCCGGCCATGCGTGCTTGCATCTTGAACAGTAGTAGACCAGAGCTAGGTGCATGCCCCAACTTTTACGCGATGGCGATGCGGTTGGAGGTCTCGGTCTCCATGGACTTGAAGGCCTCGAACCGCGGCTCCTTGGCCTCGAACTTGTGCCGCACGTACAGCTTCATGTAGTCCTCGAACACGAACCTGGGGTACGCCGCCGCGGCCTCCTCGGCCTTCACCAGCGCCGGCGCCGGGAAGATGACCGCGTCGCCGCCGGGGTTGTAGAAGGACGCGATGGACATCCTGTTGCCGTCGGGCTGCGCCACCACCCGGTGCATCACGCTCTTGTACCTGCCGTTGGTGATCACCTCCAGCTGGTCCCCCAGGTTGACGACGATGGAGTGGCGCGTGGGCGGCACGTCCACCCACTCGCCGCCCTTGAGCAGCTGCAGCCCGCCGACGCGGTCGTCCTGGAACAGCAGGATGATGCCGCCGGCGTCCGTGTGCGCGCGCAGGCCGTTCACGAGGTCCGGGCGCGGGCACGGCGGGTAGCTGCTGACCTTGGTGCCGAAGGTCGGGAGGCCCCTGGGTCCGCGGAAGGCGCGCGTGAGATAGCCCTTCTCCAGGCCGAGGTTCTCGCACAGCAGGTCCAGCAACCGCTCCGCCAGCGACTCCAGCTCGCCGGCGAAGCGCTTCATCACGCGCCGGTAGTCGTCGTCGAGGTCGGGGATGTCGGCGAGGTTGGACTCCGGGAGGTGGCGCACGAAGAAGGTGCTCTCCCAGTCCAGGTTCTCCGCCTTCTTCGCGCCCTCGCCGCCGTCGTCCTTGAGCGCCTTGCTGGCGAACTCGAGGAACCTCTGCTCGCGCACCCGCTTGTAGTGGTCCTTGGTCAGCCTCTCAACCTCGTCCATCAGCTCCGTCGAGATGCCGTGGTTCAGGATCTGCGCAGTAAGAGCATTAGACCATCATCAACAAGAAATATTTGTCGCAGTTGATCTGTTCTATTTTCAGGTTTCGCCCGATCGATTAGTCCGGCCTACTCCCATGCTGAAGGATATATCTACCTCGAAGAAGCCCCAGTGCTCGCATGCGTTGCGCAGCAGCTCCATCGCCGCCGGGCTCTTCTCCCCGCCGAGCAGCCCCATGTCGATGATCGGGAACGACAATGCCGACGCCATGCTACTTTCTCTCTTTCTCTTGCCAAGCCTCGCTAGCGGGACAACTGGACTAACTAGGACCTCTCTCTTTCTTGCTTGTACGTGTCTAATGCCGTTGCTGAACTGGGAGTGCAGTGAGTTGAAGGGGGCAGGGTCCGTCGCAATTTATAGGTCAGCGGCCAAGCTTTCAAGCGGCGGAATGGAGGACCTTACCGCTCACTTGTACCCACAGTTGGACAGCAGAAACGCAGAGTTATAACCCGGTGGTTGGTGTAGATAGACACATAATACAGGGGGGCCATTGGCCAGTGGGCACCCACCCCCATGTGGCCGGCGCGCGTTGGCCCGTGCCATCCCGGGCCCTCGAAGCATGCATGCACGGAACGCTAGCTCTTTGCCTTGCCGCCCGGTTGCCCCCACGGCACAGGCGGCGCGCGCTCGCGTCGGCGCCCGTGCGCCACGGCACGGCGCACGGGGAAGACGCGTCGTTCCGCGCTCCATCGCGGCTGCTTCGCGCGCGAGCGGCTGGGGGAGGGCTGCTAGCCCGTCGACGGTGGCGGGTGGGCCGGGACACGACGTGCTTCCGTGGCCGGGTTCGGGATGGCAAGCCATATGGCGAGGTATGGCACATGATTGCCGGTCACATATTGTCCCCGCGGCAGAGATTGGACGGCCGCCCTTGTCAGCCCAGCTTAGCCGTACGTCTGGATCGCGGGACCGCGCGCCGTGCCGCGTACCCGGGCCGCCGTCTGATGAGCAGACCAGGAACCCCCATTGGTGAACGACTCATGCAAAATAATTTGATATGTTCCGCCACTAATATATGTCTTTCCACGAGTGTGTTATGTGTGTCTTGGATGATAGATCGGAGACGCCCATCATCTTGCAAAAAAAGGAAGGTGAATACAATTCTAAAATTCAGGTCAGAATTCTAGATAGCTGAAGAAATCCACGCTTGCCACAGCTGAGTTCATGAAATTTGACCTTCTGAGACTAGTGCTTCACCGGCTGTCAAACTTTTGGCGCTCCATACTACCTTCTTTGCGGCACGTTCCATTTGTCATAGACACAACTTTTGTGCTCGTATAAGCGTTGGCACACTTGCAGCAACGCAAACCATCTGTTCGTCATATACACCACGCACGGCACTTTGCTAGCTAAAAAGAAGTTAGTAAAATATGGCTTGGAACGTACCCATAAACATGCCCTTGCTCTCCCCGAATATATACACCCGTTTGCCAACCCTCCACAGAGGGCTAGAGTGTGATCTAGAGACCTTGCCGTGGTAAAAGTAAATTAAAGCTGGATTCGGCCGACATTTTTACTCATGTCACACTTACTATGCTCTCGCTCGTCACTTTGTCAGGGTTAGGTGGTGGCCGAGTGAGAAGATTACTATTTGGCTGAGTAAGATGCTGTAATAATCCTCTTTTTTTTATCCATTTGGGCCTTCCGCCTTGTAAACTGTAAATATTTTTTGCCTATAAAAATAGGGGTGGGGGCCTCCCGTGTTGATTTCCGTAAAAAAAGTAATGCAAGAGTTTGTGTTGTAGCTAAATTTATTGAACCTTTTTTTATTAGGTTTCTATCAGCATCCAACGTTCGTCTTTTACAATACTGGAAAAGGCTAACAAAAAAAGTGATAATAGAAAAGGAGAGGAGACCAAACCGCCTATGTGTGGTAAGACGTGATTCAAATAATGGTGCATTAAGGCGACAAAGATAGCGAGATGTAGTGGGGATGTCGGCAACTTGTAACTCTGCAGTGTCCATTTTGTTCGAATTTGAGCAAGTAGCTCGTTGTCTTACTCAAGAAAAATTGAAGATGAATGGCTTTTATAGAATGCAAAAGAGAGGAATATTGGGCTGCTATATATAGCAAGCATTTCAGCATCAACTTTTGTTGTGCTTTGCGTTTCAAACTTTTAAGCTTTCTATAACGGGAGGGTTGCGTTGAAAAACGCAGGAGCACGTTGAGTTTTTTTAGCTTAAAAACCTTCGAAATTTGGTTTAACCACTGAACGAAGAACAGTTTAAGCTAGACACAATTTGTTGCCCTACGCAATGGAATCTACTTATTTTAATAGGTTAAGGGATCACTTCACTAAAAATGATGTACTGCGGTATGCTTCTAATTAACCTTTTCAATCCTTTATAGGAAAAGCGGATGCATTTATAATCTGGTATAGGAAATGGTTTTGAAATATAGTTTTAAAAAACAAAATGATCTTACACAAGTCATGTTGCATATACAGTTTTGCTACTAACACAAGCGTCTTGTATATATTGAAACGAACTAATGTCTCTGCTTGTGCCGTCGACTAAAACAAAAGCAGTACGCCAAGCAAACACCAAAACTTAATTTGGAAAGCAACTCCATCAACGCAACCTTGATCCAGCGCCTCACCACCGAATGGGACCTAAAGTAGGTAAAACTTGAGCCGTCCAAGGCAAAGTTGCGGCGAGGAAGACCTTGCAAACAAATCCTTTCCATCGAGAAGTTGCTTAAGCATGTCCCCAACCATCTTATCTGGAATTAAAGCATGCCATGTTTGGTGCTTTTCTTAAAGGAGCTAGTTGTACCCTGCGATTAAGCAGGCTAGCTAGCTCGAGGATAGTCCTCCACTCGTAGTCCCGTAGACATGTCCGGCGCTGGAACGTACTGAAGTCATTGTATTATTAATTACCATCAAATTGAGGATTTTGGAAGCTTCTGAACACCAGCACACCCAACACGGCTAGGGGATAGCCCTTCAGGTGGCTGGTGCTGCATCGGATCAGTGCCTACTGTCCAGATTGGGTCCGAAACTATTGCATATGTCGGCCGTGAAACATTCGCGGAGTGCTTTCCTAAGCACAACTCATGCATGCATGAGTAGAGAATGATTTTTTAGATAAAGTGAGTAGAGAATGATAGGAAAGGACTAAAGTATGACCAGGAGGGGAGGAAAAGAGGCTGCAGCCAACTTGGAAATGGCTTATTTACACGTAACGCGGAGCAAGCTTTGCAATAGCTTTCTACTTTGGTAGCCTATCTGGCCCTAGCCACGCTGAGCTCATCTAAATGGACTAATGAACAATGGCCAAGGGACTGTTCAGATTCCACTACAAAGTCATATGATTTGCTCGATATTGTTTCGGTTAAATAGAGAAGTTCCAGAATTTGTTCTTGATGAGGGCCGAGGAAAGTTCGTCGAGCCAGCTAGGACTGCGTCTGAAGCCTGAACGGGAACTGATCCGAGCTCATCCAGGAAGAAAGCCTGAAACTGACACTGATGGTGAACCAAGTAATGGTAGCTCCGAGCCTCCGAGGTAATCAGCCATAAGCGCCGTGGCGTGTTCCCAAAAGAACATCTCCAAAAAATTGGGAATCCAAGGCCTCTCGTTGGAGTGCATTGCAGCTGTGACGACCCCGACTGGGTAAGCAGCCGCTGGTGACCGATGGCGAGCGCGGCGCGGCGGGTGCATTGCACCCTCCGTTGAAGGAGTGGGCCATGGCACGTGAACGAGCAGGAGCGCTCCGTGCGCGCGATTGGGAACGCGGAATGAATGTTTGTCGCGGTCCATCCCCGGTCCGCGGCCGACGACGACGCGCAGTGCCGTCAGGTTGAACGAGTCAAAAAGCTGCGGACAAGACCGACTTTTTTTTTTTTAGCTCTTTTCGTGAAAAAAGTTCGTAAATACGTTCCCGGTGGAAAGATTTTAAAAAATGGACCCTGAGCTCGGCGCCATAGCACGCGGCACCGAGGTCACACAGCTCGGCGCCACGGTGCATGGCGCCGAGCCATCGCGAGCCGAGCCGGCGTGGCGTCCGACGTGGCAGGGGGCTCGGCGCCATAGACCATGGCGCCAAGCTCGGCGCCGTGGATCTTGGCGCCGAGCCTTTGAATAGGACTCGGCGCCGAGCTCCTCCCGCGCCAGTCCACCTCGCCCGCTCATCGTTGCCCGCGCCCGCCGCCGCCGCCGCCCGCGCCGCCTGCCGCCCGTCGCCGCCGGGCTGGGTCGGCCAGGGCCCGGCGCCCCTGGCCCCGTTGCCCCCCTGGCCGTCGGCGCTCGTGCCGCCGGCGCCCGTGGCCCGGCGCCACTGCCCCCGGGGCGCCCCTGCCTCCTGCCGCGTCACCCCTGTCGTGTAAGGTAAAAAAATTAGAGAAACAGTCAGTGATGTTAGTAATTTATCTGATAGCTAGAATTATATATAGTAATTTAGTTACTATAGAAGTAGTTAGTGATTTTAGTTTAGTATATGCATAGTGATATTAGTTAGTGATAATATTTACGGTAGTGTTTTAGTTAGCGATATCATTAGTATACTACGTTAGTATAATCAAGATTAGTGGTAGTATAAAGTAGTATATATTAGTATATATTTATAGTGATAACTAGTGGTAGTTTTGAAGAATAGACATGACTTACGGGGTAATGAAAGTTTGTTTTGATATTTGCATGCAACCTAGTGAACATATATCATTGTGGCAGTGTGGAAAGAGATCGTTATGGATATGTTGAGTTTGTTGACATGCAAAGTGTGCCGGTTCTATTCAATGAAAGGCCATCTTTTAGTGAGTTTGTTGTAAGGGCTCGTGAGGAGATACGTTCCCATGGAGACGTTGATGACATAGAAGTTGATGGTGTTATCAACCTTGGTGCTCCCTCCAACATCTTGAGGCGGACCGTCCGAATTGACAGTGAGAACCAATGGGACAATTATGTGAGAGTGGCAATGAAGAGTCAATTGCAATGTTTAGATGTGGTGGTGCGGCCGGTGTTTATTGATCCCACCCCTAACATGTGTGGCCCAGTAATGGATCATCTCCCACATCATGACTCTCCGCTACGGGAACTTGGTAGGAGTTTTGATGAACCTTTGCCGAGTGTCCCCGATGCTCAATCTGCTCCTGATAGTAAGTATCGCATCCACATATGTTGTTGGAGCTCATGCAATACCATTTTATCATGATATCCTTATCTTTGTGTCTTTTGTTGTATAGGGGACATTCATGATAATGTCGGTGTTAACTCGTTGCCCTATGGTGACCGAAATGAAGAGGAAATTAGGGCCTCCAACAGTGTGGAAGTTGAAGCTGCAGTTATGCATCATGATAATGTTGGTGCACACCGAGTCTCCTCCTTTGTCTGAAATGTAGATGAAATTAGGGCCTCCAACAGCATGACAGATGTGGCCGATGAAGCTCAAGTTATGAATGATGATGAGCCTTATGAGTGTGCGAGGGCCATTGACTCTGATGATGGCCGACCGGTTGGAGAGCTTATAGAGAGTGACATTGAGATGATGAGACGTATCCTGCCTGGTCGTGACTTAAGTGTTCATGCATTCAGTGATCTTGCACATTCAGATAAGGCTCGTGCAGAAGGTCGTGATGAAGACCTTTTAGACGCTCCTGAGGTTTCTTGGAGCATGACAGTTGAGACGGGGCACATTTTCAATGACCTTCCATCATTGAAGAGGTGGTTGCAGCATTTTGCAGTCCTTCGCAAAAGGCCATACAAGGTCCTCCATTCTTATGCTGAGCGGCGGTACACAGTTGTATGTGACAAGGACCGTTGTGATTGGAGGGTATGTGCAAGGAAGTAAAAGGTCACCGGTAAGTGGAAGATCACAAAAGTGGTTGGGCCACACACATGTTCAGAACATGAGTTGACAACTAAGCATCGACAGTTGAGCTCAACCTTAATTGCGAAGCGGCTAATGGGAATTCTGAATCAAGAACCCACCATGAAGGTGAAGACAATTATCAGCACAGTTAAGGAGGTTTATGATGGATACCAGATTACTTATGGTAAAGCTTGGAGGGCTAAGCAGCGGGCATGGAAGATGATATATGGGGATTGGGAGGACGGCTATGAGCAGTTGCCGGAACTTTTAAATGCAATCGAAGCGGTGAATCCAGGGACAGTTTACGAGTACATGCCTAAACCAAATGAGTTGATCAATGGGCGGCAGATTTTCTTCCGACTCTTTTGGTGCTTCCCTCAGTGTGTTGAGGCCTTCAAGTATTGTCGGCCCGTCTTCTCAATTGACGGCACGTTTCTTCTTGGGAAGTATGCAGGGGTGCTTCTTATAGCCATATATGTTGATGCAAACAAAGAACTGGTTCCTTTGGCATTTGCCTTGGTTGAGAAGGAGAACAAAGATAGTTGGGGCTGGTTCTTGAGACTCGTCCGGATACATGTGGTTGGTCCCGGCCGAGAGGTTGGTGTCATATCTGATAGGCACCAGGGCATACTGAATGTTGTGCGTGAGCATATACAGGGGTATGCCCCTTTGCACCATCGTTGGTGCACTCGACACCTTGCCGAGAACCTCCTCCGTAAGGATGGTGTCAAGGACAACTTCAAGCTGTTCGAGGAGTGTGCATGTCAGCTTGAGGATAAGTACTTCCGTGAGAAGTTGGAGCAGATCAGAACAGCCACGAATGCAGAGGGTAGACAATGGTTGATAGGATTGATGAGAGATTTGGAGAAATGGACTAGGTCCCATGATGTTGGAGGATGGAGGTACGAGTTTCAGACCAGCAACATGGCGGAGTCGTTCAATGGCCTGCTCTTGGGGATACGTGGTATGCCTGTGAATGCTATTGTTTCCTACACTTTCTACAAACTTGTTGCGTTTTTCAATGATAGGCATACCAAGGCTAGAGAGTTGCAGAGTCGTGGAGTGAGATGGCCTAAAAACCCAACACAACACCTGAACAAGGCAAAGGAACGGGGACGCACACATGAAGTCATGTGTTTTGATCATACTTCGGGCACTTATGAGGTAGTACAGAGGGGTGGTACAACATCCGATGGCGAGATCCGAGAGTCCAGAAAGCATGTGGTTTGTCTACAAGAATTTACCTGCACTTGTGGTGCACCAAAGCAATATCACTTCCCATGTTCTTATTTGGTGGCTGCAGCAAGAGCTCGGAACTACAACATCGAGAGTAGGATACCTCGTGAGTATAGTGTTGACTACCAAGTGCTCACATGGAGTCCTAGATTCGTACCTTTTCGGGACTCGGGAGAGTGGCCTCCATATGACGGCCCGAAGTACGTTGCAGATCCAGCTTCCCGTTGGGACAAGCGTGGGTCTAGAAAGAGGACGAGGTACAAGATGGTTATGGATCAGATTCCAGGAAGAACCAAGCGAGGTAGTGGAACTCCATTTCTTAATGACCCCGATCAGTATGAATGTGGCAAGTGTGGTAGATTGGGTCACAATTCACGCACGTGCCATTGGCGTATTAGTCAGGTGACAATAAATTATGTACTTTGTTGCATTTTGTAAATTATTTCCCGCATTTTATCGGTTACTTGCATACATTCGTTGCAAATATTTTTTTTGTAATATTTATTTTTACGATGTTAAATTTTCTAACTAATCTGTCTCTCTATTTCAGGATGGCGCTACCCCACCTGCTGGATCCGTACTACGACCAGAACCACCAAGGACGACTCACGGCGGAGGGGCAGGTAATGACATACTCTCGCTTCGTCAATCATATTACATTTCTAATTGCTACAAACTTTGCTGATCAAAATTTTAATTTTGCGCAGGAACTGCCCCTTCTTCGTCCTCGAACCCATAACGGGTTCGTTGACATGCGGTACGACGACAGGTACACTCCTCTCTTGAGGATGGCTGACCTGGACGTCGTATCGTACCAGGTTCGCCGCGGGTTGCCTGTTTTGAACCCAGCGGCGATCACAACTCTTGTTGATAGGTAAAATCATAGTCCCACAAATCCGGTCTCTTTGGTGTTTTCAATATATTGGATGATTCATTTCAGTGTATCATTTATGTAGGTGGAGGCCGGAAACTCATACTTTCCACCTTCCTTGTGGTGAGATGACAGTGACACTTGAGGATGTGCAGAAGCTTCTTGGACTCAGTGTCAGAGGTCGTCCGGTTACAGGCCAGTGCAGCCCTGAGGGTTGGAGGGATCGTGTGCACGCCTTTCTAGGGAGAGAGCTTCCTACCGCGGCTCCGGGTACACGGACCTCTGGGGTACCTATTTCTTGGCTCCGACAGAACTTTGGCATTTGTCCGGGAGATGCAGATGAGCAGACAGTTACCTACTACTGCAGAGCTTGGATCCTTCACTTGTTTGGGTGTGTTCTCTTTCCAGATGGCACTGGTGACGCCGCGTCTTGGATGTACATCCCTTGCCTGACAGACTTCTACACGGCGGGGGGTTACAGTTGGGCGTCCGGAGTCTTGAGTTTCTTGTATCGGCACCTTTGCGAGGCTTGTCGGCGCACCCGGCAGGGCAGTTCTGTTGGCGGGTGTGTGTACCTTCTCCAGCTTTGGATGTGGACTCGTTTACCTGTTGGTCGGCCTACAGTTCTTCCTCCACGTCCCTGGTTCGTGGAGCCCGATCCTCGACTTCAACCGACGATTGCTTACCTTTGGGACCAGGTGACACCTCCACATGCCAGGTCTGTGCGAGCATACGTCGAGTATGCTAATGAGCTGGATTGCCTCACACCCTCTATGGTGAGCTAATTTCATTCCATTACCGCTTGTACTAGATTGACTCATTTCATTGAACTGTTGTAAGCGATACTAACATACAAAGTTTTTCTAGGTCTCTTGGCAGCCGTACACAGATCCGAAGGTGGGACAGTTCCAGTGGAGCAGCATGTGCTTCACTGATGAGGATCTATATAGGATGACGTGCCCGCTGATCTGCTTCTATGCAGTTGAGTACCACCTACCGCAGCGAGTTGCTAGGCAGTTTGGTTTGCGACAGGAGTGGCCCGTACCACCGTTCTCGACGTCCATCGGGTTGCACAAGTAAGTGCATTCACTTGTCCATTTCGTTTATGATTGTGCATTTAGATTAATGAAAAAGTTGTCCATTTCGATTATGATTCACCTGTCCATTTCGATTATGATTCCCTTGTGCATTTAGATTAATGAAAAATTGTCCATTCTGATTATGATTCACCTGTCCATTTCGATTATGATTCCCTTGTGCATTTAGATTAATGAAAAATTGTCCATTTCGATTATGATTCAAACAACCATTTCGATTATGATTCCCTTGTGCATTTCGATTATGATTTACTTGTCAATTTAGATTAATGAATAATTGTCCATTTCGATATGATTGACTTCTTTTTAAATCATTGTTGAAACTGTTTTTACAGGATTGATCGTCAGAAGCATAAAAAGACTACCGATTTCGAGAGACTTCACCTCGCTTACATTGAAGAATGTGATCTTTTTGATGAAAATGTGTATGAAAATGAGGACGAGCATACGAACTACAACTTCCGGGCGTACCTTTCTTGGTACTTAGGTGTGACTCATCCCAGATTGAAGGTGCAGTGGACAGGTGCTGACTACGCCGACATGGATTCGTTTGATGACGAAGATACGTCCTATGACATTGCGACCCGGGAAGGGACCGTTGTGGAGGCTGCGCCAATCTTGGATAGAGTGGTACTGGAAGCTCTGCAATCATATTTTAAGAAAGTTTAATGATTGTTGACGAGTAACAACTTGTTTTCGTTTGTGATTTGCAGGGCAACGCGCTAAGGCAATCGGTGCTTGATATTGAGCGGTTTTCGACGACGGATGTCGATGAGAGGACGGCTACCTTTCTTGGGGTAAGTTTGCAATATTAACACATAAATATATAAATGTCATCGAAACATATCCATTGACTAATAATTGAACTTCAGAGACTTGCACATCGGCTACGTCGTGCTGCAGCTCGTTGTGGTTGTAGGAGTAGCGCGGCGAGGGACGTGCGTGGCGATGCGGCTCGGCGAGGTGCAAGACAGGCCACTGCTTCGCATGACAGGTCAACAACGGATACTTTCACTGACGTTGCAGTTGAGAGTGAGGAGGAGGACGACCACGAGGAGATTGGACCGTCTCAGATCCCAGATGCTCCTCAGCCTTCGCAGCCTGCCACACGTAGGCAGCGTCGCCCACGTGACTGTTACACTCCGGGCACCGACGCTCTAGGTAAGGGCAAGGGTAAGGCTATGAGGCACTGATGGTTGTGGGTGACTTGTAATGGTTGTGGGACACTGTGATGGTGAATGTGTTGTATGCGACTTGTGATGGTGGCTTGTGTACGTGACTTGTGATTGTTGGGGGCTTTTGATGCTCAAAACCAAGGGAAGTTATGGCAAAAAAATTTCGTGACTTTATGGACTATGGACTGTTGTTATGGACTGTATGGATTAATTTTACGGACTCTGTTTATGTCGTGGTAAACTTGTTGTGTCTATGTGAACCTATGATATATGTGCCTTGTAATTATTCAGGATGGAATAAAACAAGGGAAGTTCTGCCAATTTTTTTGGTGAAAGATTACTAATTTAGAAAATTATTGAATGTCTGATATGTAACTACCACAGTACCAACCTCATATTTCAAATAAATAATTAAGACAATCAAATCGTAAAAAATATTATATACTACAGATTCTGTAAATATATGAAAGGACATGTCACTGAAAAGTCTAGATTCCAAATAGCCTTTTCAGCGTCCTTCAACATAGCATTTTCAGTGTTCATTAGAATAGCCTTTTCAGCGTCCTTCAACGTAGACTTTTCAGACAGCTATCCTAGCCTTTTCAGATGCATTAACCACAACACATCATGAGTAATTACATGCCTTGGCCTATATATACACACACTGATGAAAGCACACCACATCAGTAGCAATGTCTGGAGGGTCATCTAGTGGGAAGGGTTTCGGCTCAGGGAGAGGAAAGGGGGGAGGAAGGGACCTCCCATTGTGTGGGAGGGGTCTCTTGGCCCAGATGAGTATGGTGAGGCAGTATATGAGTTGCCAGTTCAGAGTAAAAGTGATTTCGGTAAAGAGTGCCCTCTGAGAGGATACGATAACAGGAGAGAAGACTGGCCAAAATGCATGCATGGGGAAGATTGCTTTTTGCAAATGATGGTTGAGGGCACAGACAGAGGTCGTCGTTTCTTCAAATGCCCACGAGCATGGGTAAATATTATTGTTCTTCGCTTTTAATATATTTTCATATCACTTTCTATCTACAACTTACGATAGCTATTTTTTAATAGTCCTCCAAGGCGCCAGAAAATTGTGGTTTTGTTAGGTGGGTCGATCCTCCTCCTATTCATCCATATCAGGAGTACATCTACTACTTGCAGAATCACATTTTCGATCTAGAAATGAACATGAGCAGCGGTAACAAGGATGACAGTTCAGATGAGGCAATGTGCACGGACCCAGATTGCAGCTGTGCATGCCACAATAAAGATGGACCTCTAACGCCACAGTCTCCACCCCCACCACCGCCGCCGCCTGTAATGAGCGGATACTATGGAGAAGGTGCAACACAGTTTGCTATGTGGGGACACTATTAGAGTACCATATCGTAGTCATTTCCTACATCAATATTGTTATTAGTGGTTGTAATTACCTAAGGCATGTTAGGTTTATTGGAGGACATGTTTACCCTTGTTTGGTACAGGTCCTCACATGCCACTACATGTGTTCTACATTTCGATTATCCACTGCACTATTTCGTGAGTTTTTTAATTCGTATTCTTTGAGGCCAAAACGAAAAATGCACCGCTTGACAACCAACCAAAATAAAAAATGCAACATTGTTCTTGGATTAACCGCGCAAGAATAAAATGTGCATTACATGCGAACTAGCATAATAGTCAAATACTCTTAGACATTGTCCATAACTACTTCATTAGACATGCAAATGTAGAGTGCTACTGAGTACAACGCGGCCACTTTCCCTTCCTCAAAGCATCGGGATTTTCCTCCAGTGCTTCTTTCGCACGACGAGCACGCTCAAGCTTCTTCTCTCTCTCCTCCCTTGCCTTCGCAGCACACCTCCTTTGCAGCTCCTCTTCCCGCTCCTTTTTTCCGCCTCCTGTTTGCGCCTCATCTCCAACCGTTCATTTATCTCTGCATCCCACTGCTTCATTCCATCCCAAAAGTCCTTGTCTTTATTCTTAATCTCAGTGTCGATCCACTACTCATAATCGCATAGCGGTGGTGGAGTCTGCAAAAAATTATGAGTTAGATTGCTATTACATGAAGTAACGAATCAAAAATCACTATTTTGACCACTAAGTTCTCACCATCATGCCAATGCGGATCTGCTCCGGTGTTGGATCGAATGCAAAGTTCGCACACATCCAGTACCTTTGTCTAAAAGTCTCCTCTTCCTCTGAAACCTCTACCTTACAAGGATCACCACAAAAGCACATCGGCACGGGAACACCGCTAGGTAATGGGTAAGGTTCGAAGGCATTGCGAGGCCTTTGTTGAAAGTTATTCCTCCTACTCAACAAAAACATACTTGGACTAAATTTACGACTCTACTAACAAAATCGGAGAATTTACTATTTTCGACGAAGATTACCTTGCTTGACCACCTCTACCTCGCCTAGGCATCCTAGTTTTCAATGTCACACGTACACATATTAATCATCTAATAACTCAGAAGAAGTTTCATATCTAGGGTTACAAAATACACATAATTTAAACCAAATCAATCCGAGAAAAATAGAGGACATGACAGAGGATACCTTGCTCTCGAAGATCTACGGAAAAAATCAAAGTTTCCACGGTCCAATAGATCGATTCCGGACGTTGGTTGGATGGGGGAAATAGGGAAAACCGAGAGCAACAAAGAACAAATGGAGCAGGCTGGGACGCGGCTGAGGTTGAAAATGGGGGCTCGGCGCCAAGATCCACGGCGCCAAGCTCGGCGCCATGGTCTATGGCGCCGAGCCCCTGCCACGTCGGACGCCACGCCGGCTCAGCTCGCGATGGCTCAGCGCCATGCACCGTGGCGCCGAGCTGTGTGACCTCGGCGCCGCGTGCTATGGCGCCGAGCGCAGGGTCCATTTTTTGAAATCTTTCCACCAGGGGCGTATTTGTGAACTTCTTTCGCGAAAAGGGCTAAAAAACAAAAAAGTCGGCGGACAAGATACGTAGTAGCTTGCATTGGGTTCAAGAGCATCTCTAGCGGTTTAGAATGAGTTACTGTACCTATATCCTACTAAAATAACTAAAAACACTCTAAAATAATGCTCTAGCAGTATATCTATATGATTTGCTATTTTAGACTAGAAAAAAGTCCATTTTACAACCTCTAACTATAACAAAAGTCCAATTTTCAACTTTGAATTACAAAGCCAGATAACAAAGGCCATCCAACTATCAAAACCGTATAAATTTAGTCCTTACGGTGGTTTCGAATGTGGTTTTGTATTTTGTAAAAAAATTAAAAATCCAATTAGATCTAAAAAAATCAAAATTAATCAATCTTAAATAAGAAAAATATGAAACCAGTATCAAAAAATTTCTAAAAATATAACCTATCTATTATTGCTCTATTTGAATCTTAATTATTCAAAAATAATAGGCATAACTATAAGCAACCAAATACTATGAATATGAAAAAATGGACCCAATTAAGTGACAAATATAGTGACAATAGATAGGTTACATTTTTATAAAACTTTTGATACCAATTTTGTATTTTTTTACTTAAAATGAATTACTTATGAATTTTTTAGTTTAAATTTGAATATTTTTAATTTTAATAAAATGGAAAATCACCTTCAAAACCATCTAAAGGGCTAAATTTACACGATTTTGACAGTTGGATAGCCTTTGTTATCCGGTTTTGTAGTTTAAGGTTTAAAATCAGACTTTTTGTGATAGTTGGAGGGTGTAAATGGATTTTTCCCTTTAGACTATGACATAAATTTATCTCTCTTTTACCCAAATATACCGATCCAAATATTTGATTGCTATAATTTCTTCACTTATGCATATGCTGCTGGAGAAGGCAACTTTTGGATATCTAAATTTTTCTCTCTCTTGTACTGAAAAGTGTTTTTAATCACCAGATATACCTATGATCGCACCAGATATACCTATGTTGTTGAAGATGCTCTAACGATCGCCGGTGTGCGAGCGGCGGTTGGTCGGAGCAATCGTCCACGCCGGCCGCCGCGCGCCTTACGCGTACGTTGTACACGCTGGGACTGGACCATCACTCCGGACGTACGCCCGCGCCGCCCGGCCATGTCGCGCGTTAAATCCTCCACGCCATCGGTCGGGCACATGGGCGCGCGTGTGCGTACGTGATGGGTTCTGCAGCGTCCTCGCTCCGCGCCGGCATGGCGCGGCTGGCTGGCTGCCTTGGCAGTATGGCACGGCATGCGTGCGCGCCGGGCGGGGGCCGGGGCCACGCGCGCGCGACGTGCTTCTGCTGTGCTCCTGCCCTGCTGCTGACTGGCTCCCGCGGCCACCACCACGTTGCCGGTCTGCTAGCTCCTGGCGGCGGCCCGCGCGCGGGGGGACGACGACGAGCAGACCGAGCGGCGCGGCGGGACGCGCGGGAGCCGCCTCTGGCTGTACGACGAGTGGATTGACGGGGCCTACTCCTACACGGTGGGGGAGCTAGCGCCGGGCGGCGCCGCGCCGTGTTCCGGAGACGCGCTCGGTCACCAAAGTGTAGGCGACCATGGTCGGAGAGCCCAGCGTGGCGGAGGCCAGTTAGCCACCGAGACCTGTGTTTGTGGGTCGCGGTGGTGTATTGCTGATTTGCTGCGGTTGTTCGCGTGGCACGGCTTACGTGCGTGTCTGCGTCTCTGTTCACAGGATTAGTATCTGCGAACCGAATCAAAAAACTGTAGCTGTGGCCTGTGGGGAGAGCGCGGCAGTAGAGACCGTGCACGATACTATAAGGACAAAAAGGATGTCGGGTCGGGTGCGGGCACTGCACTTGGTCAAAACACGTACGACTAGATGGCTAGCAAGCTGACCTGGACATGTGCGGCTGCTGTACTAGATTGCTGGTAGTGCAGCGGCCTAGCTGGTACGACAGACGCAGGCGATTCCGGTCCGCTCATTTGCACCAAGCCGACAAAAAAGTTCCATGCACCTTTGTGGCATTGCCAGCTCAACCGACGCATATGCATAGCACGCGGCACCACGCACCCCGTCTCCTTCCCCCAGGCCCCAGCTCCCCCAGGTGCCGGGTGCGGGTTTCGTCGACACGTAAAAACCATGGCTCGAAAGAGAGGAAGGGCGTACGTACGCGGCTTCCTGGCGTGCAGGTAGCGAGAGGGACTTCCGGGCCAATGGTCACCTGCCGCCCACCGATTATCCAGGGCTGCGGCGGATTACCGGCCGGTGGGAGCCGGGGCGAATTATTCCGGGTTTCCAAGACCCATCCGTGATCCAGCATGTATCCCACATGGAGCGGTCTCCATCGATCCTTACGCTCGGCGGTGTTAGCAAACTTAGATTCGTTCGGTTTAAGGAGTCGTAAAGAGTGTCGTGTTACAGTTACAGGCTTCGGAGTCTATAAATTGCACCACGGGTGCCCCAGTTTCTCTCACAGCAGCTAGCACTTGCAGTCTTGCATAGAGCACTAGGCACAGCAATCGTTGTTGCTTTCGATCGAGATCAGGAGATGGCACCAGCTTCGTCTTTCCCGATCATCGACATGGGGCTGCTCGCCGCGGAGGAGAGGCCGGCGGCGATGGATCTGCTGCACGATGCGTGTGAGAACTGGGGCTTCTTTCAGGTGGGAACAACAGATGATAACAACACCAGTGGACAACTTAAAACTGAATCGAAAACCTTGCATTGACACAAGAACACGACTAATATAATCTTCGCATGGATGCTTCATGTTCTCTGTTTTGTTTCTGTTCCTGCGCTGCAGATCCTGAACCACGGCATCTCGACGGAGCTGATGGACGAGGTTGAGAGGCTGACCAAGGACCACTACAAGCGGGTGCGCGAGCAGCGGTTCCTCGAGTTCGCCAGCAAGGCGCTCAAGGACGAAGGCGGCGAGGGCGCGAAGAAGGCGGAGAACCTGGACTGGGAGAGCACCTTCTTCGTCCGCCTCCTCCCGGAGTCCAACCTCGCCGACATCCCCGACCTCGATGACGACTACCGGCGCGTGATGAAGCGCTTCGCCGGCGAGCTGGAGTCGCTGGCGGAGCGGTTGCTGGACCTGCTGTGCGAGAACCTCGGCCTGGAGCAGGGCTATCTCACGCGCGCCTTCCGCGGACCCAGGGGCCTCCCGACCTTCGGCTCCAAGGTCAGCAGCTACCCGCCGTGCCCGCGCCCGGACCTCGTGAACGGCCTGCGCGCGCACACGGACGCCGGCGGCATCATCCTGCTGTTCCAGGACGACCACGTCGGCGGGCTGCAGCTGCTCAAGGGCGGCGAGTGGGTGGACGTGCCGCCCACGCGCCACTCCATCGTCGTCAACCTGGGGGACCAGCTGGAGGTGATCACCAACGGCAGGTACAAGAGCGTGATGCACCGGGTGGTGGCGCAGCCCGACGGCAACAGGATGTCCATCGCGTCCTTCTACAACCCCGGCGGCGACGCGGTCATCTTCCCGGCGCCGGCGCTGGTGAAGGCCGAGGAGGCCGCGGCGGCGTACCCCAGGTTCGTGTTCGAGGACTACATGAAGCTGTACGTGCGGCACAAGTTCGAGGCCAAGGAGCCGCGGTTCGAGGCCTTCAAGTCCATGGAGACCGAGGCCTCCAACCGCATCGCCATCGCGACATCGCGTAATGAGCGAGCGGAGCATCTGGGCTTGCATCTTGCTCCAATGCCGGAGCTGTACGCGCATGTCAGTAGCACGATGCCAGATGTTGTCCGTGTCTCCCTGCAGCTACAGGGTTACTAGTACAGTGGTAGTATGCTGAATAAAATGGTCCAGATAGGCCTATGGAAATACGGTACGATGTACCCAATGCCATGCTGGTTGTCGTTGTACCCGTTATAAGGTTGTCGGCACTCATCACACTCTATTTCTATACACTAAATGAAATATTTTATCCTAGTCATCGAGATTCTCTTCTCTATACTAAGTTTTCCTACAACCGTCATACTATATCTCATCCCATATATCAACTACCGGGCCCACGTATGTATGTATGTATGTATGTATATATATATATATATGAAAAATCCATTCTACACGCGCGTGTAGCTACACCCACCTGTGTATCTCATGATACACGATGAATTTGATCCGACGAAGAGTATGTACATGTAGTATGTGATGATACTAGACTATCTGTGATGATATATACGTTGGGTATGTAAGCATACATTGGGTATATGGTCATACTATTTTATATAGTATTATAAAGGTATAATCAAAATATATTTAAAAATAGGGTTGATTTTGAAATTTTTTCGTGTAACTCGCTTTGAAGTATCTTAGAATTAGTATATGAGGAGATACATACAATGATACACTGATGGTGGGTGTAGCTACATGCATGTGGAGATAAAACTCGTCATATATATATATATATATATATATATATATATATAGTTTTATCTACAAGTGCTTGTAGCTACCATCACCATCAATATACCATTGTGTGTATGTTCACATACTCATTTATCAGTTTGAGTACGTTCGCATACTAATTTTAAGATACTTCAAAGCGAATTGCACGAAAAAATTCAGAAACAACGCTATTTTTAAAATTTATTATGATTATATCATTATACTAGTATGTAGAAATTAGTATGTCCACGCACTTAAAGTGCGTTTATATACTCAACCTACATACCACCTAGATAGTCTAGTATCATCATATACTACATGTACATACTCTTCATTTGGTCATACACATCTTCTATCGTGAGATACACAGGTGAAGGTAGCTACATGCACATGTAGAAAGGAATTTTTCTATATATATATATAGAGAGAGAGAGACGAGTTTTATCTACAAGCGCTTGTAGCTACCATCACCATCAATATACTATTGTGTGTATGTTTACATACTCATTTATCGGTTTGAGTATGTTCGTATACTAATTCTAAGATACTCCAAAGTGAATTGCAGAAAAAATTCAGAAGCAACCATATTTTTAAAATTTATTATGATTATACCATCATACTAGTATATAGAAATTAGTATGTCCACATACTCAAAGTATGCTTACATACTCAACCTACATACCATCCAGACAGTCTAGTATCATCATATACTACATGTACATACTCTTCGTTGGGTCATACACGTCTTCTAACATGAGATACACAGGTGAATGTAACTACATGTGCATGTAGAAAGGATTTTTCCTATATATATAGGACGAGTTTTATCTACAAGCGATTGTAGCTACCATCATCATCAATATATCATTGTGTGTATGTTCACATACTCATTTATCAGTTTGAGTATGTTCGCATACTAATTTTAAGATACTTCAAAGCGAATTGCACGAAAAAAATTCAGAAACAACCCTATTTTTAAAATTTATATGATTATATCATTATACTAGTACGTAGAAATTAGTATGTCCACATACTTAAAGTACACTTATATACTCAACCTACATACCACCCAGATAGTCTAGTATCATCATATACTACATGCGCATACTCTTCGTTGAGTCATGCACATCTTCTAACATGAGATACACAGGTGAAGGTAACATGCACATGTAGAAAGAAATTTTCCTATATATATATAGAGAGAGAGGGAATCCATTCTACACGCGTGTTTAGCTACACCCACATGTATATCTAATGGTACATGATAAATTTGATCCGACAAAGAGCATGTACATGTAATATATGATGATACTAGACTATCTGTGATGATATATACATTGGGTATGTAAGCATACATTGAATATATTGACATACTATTTTATATAGTATTATAAAGGTATAATCAAAATATATTTTAAAATATGGTTGATTTTGAAATTTTTTCGTGTAACTTTCTTTGAAGTATCTTAGAATTAGTATATGAACATACTAAAAATGATAAACTAGTATGCGGACATACGTACAATGATATAATGATGATGAATGTAGCTACACGCATGTGTAGATAAAAGGTCATAAAACTCGTCATATATATATATATAATACTATATATACCTGAATAGGAAATAACTATTCCATACCCAAGCCCCTGTCAGCCTGCCGCCCCGCCGCGACCCGCGCCTCCCTCAAGGCCTCAACCCACCGATCCAGCCGAGCCCCTGGTTTTTAGGGGCATTTTTTTTCCGCCCATCCCACGATCCCCAATCAGTTACCGACCGAAGTGACCCGTCCACCTCCGCCTCCACCTCCACCTCCACCTCCGTCGAGATCGAACCATCCATACCCTTCCTCCTGCTGTCGTCTCCGGCGCCGCCCCTCGCCGATCGATTCTTCTAGCTCGACCACCGCCCGCCCTACTCTCGCCGCGGCCGCTCGCCTTTTCCCTTGCCCGCCGCCACCTGGCTCCATGCACAGAGCCTTTCGCATTATCCCTCCGGCGTCGGCATCGTCCTCCGTCAAATGGACGCTGCAAAAGCCAGCCATCGCTTGGTTGCAGCCAGTGGAAGGATCCGCTGCCCGATTCTCCGCGCCTCGGCGCCACCGGCGAGGGCCTCCGCCGCAAGTCATCGTCTTCAATCGACCATCGTCTGGTGCCTGCGGCAGTTTCGATTACAACTGCGTCGAGCAGTTATGGCTGGCAGCTCACGGCAGTGGCGGCGCGTCTTCTTGTGCAAGGCAAAACACAACAACAGGTTTTTTTTCCGCGTCCTGATTTCCCTGTTTGACTTGGCAAGTGATTTGTTAATTCTACTCATTCATAATTTCCCTGGTTTGCACATCGGAGAGGTGACCCGTGATTGAATTCAGAGATGTTAAGGTGTTGACCTTCGCGGCTCTATGTGCATCTTATATGTATGAAGGAGAAGGATTGCTAACCATTTTCTGTGATTCCCAATTTAGTAGCGCTGATATGCTGCCACCCGCAAAAGATAGAAACTATGCTTCCGGAGCCCGGAGGCAGACCAGAGCTTTAATCAAATGATACATGCTTCTTTGTTCATATATATGATACATGCTTCTTTTTCCAGTAGACAATTAGCTGAGCATCTGGAGGTGCAAGGTGTTAGTTTGCAGTCAGTTTGTGTGGCTTGGTAGCATTAGAGTTCAGAACTTCAGCACAAGGGAAAAAATCATAAATTGGAGCTTAGTGTGTTCAATTTTGCAATTGTGGTGAACTGATGATAGACATTTTTGTTCACTCTGTCCAACTGTGTAAATGTGCGACAAGTATGTTAATTAGCCAACCACAGAGAAAATAAGGTTCAAATGTTCACGCAATAGTAAGGTATGGTATATCAAGGATGGCCTATGTTTTTATGATCATGATTAAACTCCAGCAAGTTGGACTGCAGTGTCTATCCTTCACCGGATGAAGCTTGACACCTTGAGAATGTCCCCCTACTGTATGTCATTTCTGATTTCTTATGAAATAATGACTTCAGGCATGTTGGAAGCCATTAGTTGATGTCTTGTCACAATCTGTTCAAAGTTTTGGAGTTTATTTGTGAAGATGATTCGCTACTGAGACATGCAATGTGGTTTGTGTTCAGAGACGTAAAATGTTCATATATGTGTTTAGGCATGCAAATATTTTATTACTTAATAATGGTTTTCTTCAGACATGGTAATCTATTATTACTTAATAATGATTTTGTACTTCCACAATGTGTTTAGGGTGTCTTTAACAGCTATATACTGATGATTCTTAGCTCTTTTGCAGACTGCAATATGCATGCTGGTTTCCTGCACACGAGATGGTTGATTGGCTAGATGGATGTGGACTGGCTGTGCCTGCAGACTGATGGATTGGGGAGGATCCATGAAGGACCTGCCCGGCAGGATCCATGAAGAACCATTTACTGAGGACCTACGGTTGCTGCATCATGGAATGCGGTGGTAGGATTTATGGAGCTCACTGACGCCGACCATGCCATGACGTAGTGGATGCCAGTGGTCTGCGTGGTTGCAGCAGCTCATCCCGATCGGGGTCCCAACTGTAAGCACCATGTAAGCCACTTTTAAGATTATTACAATAACAGATTGATTTAAGACCCAGTCCTTTGTCTCACTTTTGTAGCTAGAAACTGCACATTTTAAAATGCTATGTTCTTGCAGGTGGAGAAGCTACAGAAAGAGTAATTGGAACTGTTGAATGTCAAAGCTGAATCTAACATTTATGAAACTACATACTAGTAAATTAGTATGTTACTGCTTGCATGATTTTGCAACTCAATGATAATTGTTGTACATTTATGAAATTACATACTAGCATAATTTTGTGATTCAATGAATTTTTGTATCAACAAACACTTATTTGTGCTCATATTATGGTTGCAAATAAATGAGGATTTTATTGTCCACTAGCTTCATTATGATATGATCAATGCTAAATGTTTGTAAGATCTCCCTGATTTCTGCTGTCAGACAGACCCCAATCCGATCTTTTGGCTTGGCTCCTGAAACATCCTTCCGGATGAGATCCAGATGGCTAGGAGGCCACAGTAGTGAAGGCGCTCATGTCGAGTCGGCAGCAGCACAAGGAGAGCTCCAATCGGCCCTGAATATAGCTGGATTTGAAGAAAAATGCAATCTGACCTTGGGAGCTATGTCAATGTCAGTCACAACTTTCCTCCACCTGTTCAGCACCAAGGTTTTGGCTGATACATACGCATCCGGGAGTGAAACTCCAGGTATGAAGCTACCGGTAGTAGCCCAACAGGCCAGAAACATGCTTGCAACATTCTCAAATTTTCCTGATGTGTGCAGATTGTGATGTACATGTCGGCACCCAACCTGACGCTTGTATTGGAATCCAGCCGTGGAAGTGATGGTCTGCTCTTTCAGTTACATTCTCGATATCTATGTTTCTGAAAGGTAATTGAGAGGAGAAAATGGTAAGATTATCAAGTAGAGCAGGGCTTCTATATTTCTCCGAATACGTCTCAGCTGTGGGTTTCTTTATGGAACACCATGGCTCCTTCAAATTTTCAGTCAGTATAGCTGAACATATTCCTTCATTCCTTGGGATAGCTTTGGGCTAGCTGCATAAATATATTATCGAAAACAGCTGCTCGAATTTTGCATTTATGATTCATTTGCTAGAAATAGTACGGAGTATATGAAGAATGAGATTATCATTTTAACGAATTATTTATTTACTACCCATTTTTTTCTTTTCACTTCATTTTTTTCTAGGAGCCATCTTGAGAATAAGATACAACTAGAAACTGCTAGCAGGACCCATGGAGGAATGCGGCAGTTGGATCTGCGGAGGCCTATTACTGATGGCAACGAGACCATAATGCTCTCGATGCCTGTGGCCACAAGAGCTGGAGCAGCTCATCACGGGTCCGACACAACCACACGCTCCATGTAAGCCATACTAATTGTTTTTTTTGTATGACGTGATTGCAAAAAAAAGAGGTCAGTGACACTGGACTGCTCCGATAGTTGCAAGTGATGATCCTCATAATCACGATGCTGCCCTTATCCCTTCTCAGCTGCTTGTATTGCTTAATTTTTTTGAATGCGCCTGAAATCTGGATTACATAGCGATGGATTGTTTTTTTGTGTCCGTATGCTTTTTGGATAAATCTGATTTTGTTTGATGCATGAGTTTTTATCTAGTTGACAGAGTACTCCTTAGCATGGGATTCATATATATGCAAATGAAGGGATTATTTTTTGTATTGCAGTATAGGGCCCTAGCATTGCATTACTCTCTTCCTATGGCATCTGAATTAATTTCAGATGGAATAATGATATGAAACATAATTTCAGATGGAATAATGATATGAAACATACACGATTCAATTTCACTCTTGCGTTTGACTAACTCGATACTTAGTTGCATACTCCCTCCGTCCACAAAAGACTGCAATCCTAGGTTTTACCAGACAAATTAGTGGTAGAGAGAAAAGTCCATAATACCCCTGTTAGTTGCATAATTAGTTCCGTGTCTGCATCGGTTCGTGTCCGACAAATACGCCACACACGTTGACTACTAAAACTTCACTGGCAGTTGGTGGAAATCCTACCGCAAACTTTCGCCTGGAGCTGCTGCAGATCGGCCGGCTCCTACCTCCAATCCAGCGGGCAGCGCCAGGATTGCTCTTGCCACCCAGCACCATGAGGTAGCAGAGGGAGTGCAGGCAGATTTCAATGGCCGGGGATGAGAGCGGCGGGCATCAGAGGGACGGAGAAGATGAGAAGGGAGCTGGATGTGGGAGGGGCTGCGAGCTGGATGTGGGAGGGGCGGCGGGCTGGATGCGGGAGGGGTGGCGACGGCGAGCTGGATGCGGGCGGCGACGACGAGCTGGACGCGGGACTGCGGGAAGGGCGGCGACGGCGAGCTGGATGTGGGCGGCGACGGCGAGCTGGACACGGGACTGCGGGAAGGGCGGCGACGGCGAGCTGGATGCGGGAGGGGCAGCGAGCTGGACGCGGGAGGGGCGTGAGGCGCGGGGCGACCGGTAGGGACGAGTGGATACAGTTGCTTCTGTAGGTGCGCGGACATGGTCGTGAGTCCCAACCGTTCTCAGAATTGCATTTATTTATGGGATTTTTTTTTGAATCTTAGGATTGCGGTCTTCACGGAACGGAGGGAGTATCTGTTAGCAGGCTAGCAGCTCAAGAGGTTAGTTCGTGGATCACTGTTCAGATATTAATGGACTCTGTAGACCAATTTGTACTATTTATAACTTCAGTTATCCGGCGAAGTTTGGCTCCATCTCATCATCTTCATTGCTTTGCAGTGGAGTGAGGTTGTGTTCGGCTGGTAGATCAAAGGTCACATTGGCGCCTTGAGTGGTGGTCAGCTGTCAAGGTGCATGAGTCTGTGGAGTCTCCAGTAGGCACACTCTCTGTTCCGGCAACATATGCTGAATTGTCACCTCGTGCAGCAGCTTTGCGGCGCATGCTTCATCGACAAGTAGTGGTGAGTGAGCTAATTCCCCATAACTCAGATGTGTAGCACCATGTATGTTCTATTTCTTTATGTAATTATGTTCCGAGAGATACAATACAGTGTCACTGAATCCAAACTTTGGGGTATATTCATATGGTATAGCTACGTGTTAATTGGAATACAGTACCGCTTTTTTAAGATTATGCTGTATTTATACACTGGATTCCTCTCTATTCAGATTGAGAAGAGCTCTATCTTCTTTTACAGTAGTTGTTTTCCTTCATTGAAGATTGTGTAAAGCGATATTTTTAATTGTACTTCTCTTTGATTTTTGGCAAATTGTTCAAGTAAATTCATCTGAAATTTTGCCAACGATGCTGACCGTGAATAATTTGACCAATTGATGTTTGTATTGTTCTCATGACGAGTCATATAGAAGAGCTGAAATTGATGCTCTTGTGTTTAGATGGCCTTGTCATTTAAACTAAATTTATCTCAGTGCTGATAAAATTTAGGTTATTTGGCAAGAGTTAAATAATATTGTGTTTGCCTGCTTAAATTGTAGTTTAATTTATGTGTTCATGTGAAGCAGATCGGCAATGTGTGCCAAGATTCTGAAGGGGTTGGAAAAGGCACAACTGCTAAAGATTTGGAAGTGAAAAAGTGAAGATGCAAGGGTCTAACAACTGGTGAAATGATTGCAATCAGAACAGGCAAGCTGGATTGGGATTCAGATACGGATAGTCGTAGCCGTTATGTGGTGTTGTACTTTAGCTCATGTGGATAGAAATGCTTAGTAACCTCTTGTTTTGGTTGGGATTTATGTAACATTGAAGTGCATGTTGATTTGTCATTCGGAATGCAAGTGATGGCACTTGACGTCTCCACTCTTATTTTGTTTTTTTATTCGTCATCAGAGACCACGTATTTGCTTGAATCGGATGTCACGAACAGTTCCATTCAAATTGAAAATTATATATTCTTACTGTACCATGCTGTTGACACCAAAAATTGGCACCAGGAAGGGGCTGACATGTGGGCCGGATTCATTGAAGAGATACCATTCGGCAAAGGAGTTTTTCCCCAGAAGCATTCGGCAAAGACGTTCTGCGGTCGGGAACGCATCGTCATTCGGCAAGAGAACTGTTTCGCAAAAGGCATTCGGGAGCGCGTGATGACGTGGATCAAGGATAAGGAAAAGGGCTGGTTTGACTTGGAATGCAAGACGGATACGGTGCCCCGGCGTATATCTTTTTTAAGAAATAAATAATGTAATCGTAATCGATTAGGAGTCGTGTCGAAACCTGGGTATAAATATAAACCCATGGTAGTTGTAAAAGGGATGGTTCAATCAATCATACAACAAACCGGCCCCGTGCCAACTTCGAGTCCTTTAGTCGAGTCGTCGAGTTCTTCGAGAGGAGTCATCGATCCGTCGACCTCCGTAAGTACCGGCAACCCTGCGCCATGCCTAGTATCATGCGGTGGATTTAGGCTCTGGTTCAGGAAGGTTCCATTGTTAGATCATGAGCCATGCGGTGGGCTAAGTTTTAGCTTGGAACAAGTTATCGGTTCTGTTGGATTTTGGCAAGATCTGATAGATCCATTAAGTTATCATGTGTTGCTCTGGGTTTTACCTTTGTGTTCGATTCATTACAACACTCCTTTGCCTAGTCTATGTTGATTAGATTCGGCTCCAGCTCACAATGCACTACGTTTCCATAGCCGAATTCGAAGTCAATCTAGATTGCCACGTGTTGCGGGTTCACGCTCGTTGGTCTTGTGTAGATCTTGACAGAACCGGGTATCATGCGGTAGATGCAGGTTTTTGGGTCGTCTTAGAGCTAATCATCCGGTGGATTAGAATTCGATTCGATCTGATAGATCTATCTTCATCAACGAAGCATGTTCCTTCTTCACGGAACCCGATTCGGCTATTTAGCTGTATCCGGCAGTATCGTCACGAGTGAAACACGTCCATGGTTTTGTTTTAAATAAAGAATGCTTTTAGCCTTCCGTGTTTAGGGTGTATCATGCGGTGGATTGCTCTATTCTTGGTTGGTGGTGTGATTCCAAGCAAGTCGTATCATGCGGTGGATTAACTTGTTTGTTTTCATGCTTGACGGGCTGAAAAGTACCTAGACATGCGGTAGACTAGTGCTTTTATCCTATGCATTCTTGTTTATTATGAAATTATGATCATGCTTTCGCCTCTTTTATTTATTTATCGTGCTCTGTTCCTCGTTAATCGGCTATGAGTATATGTTACAAGGTTCATTCAGTCAAATGCCGATCTTTCGTCATGCTTACGTCACGCATTCGGCAGTGCCTCCCCTGCTTGCTTTGCCGATTGCCGAATGATGCTCTAATTGCCGACAGATAGCTTCTCTGTAGCTATATGTCGTTTGAAACTGGCTCCGCAGCCGCAAATATGGAACTGACTGGTATTGCCCGGTACGTTCCAGGTGTTATCTAAACATCTTTTCTCCCTTTGTCAGTTTCAGGAAAATTGACTGGCACGCCTTTCGGATTCAAACGCTCGGGCCACGTGTGAAGCCAGCTAATTCGGCTTGCTGTGTGCTTGGCGTGAGGTGCGGATTTTACGTCAACACACTTTTTGGCACGCCCGGTGGGACGCAAGCTTCGAAGATGCCTGAATTAAAAGACATTCTGGATGTCACTTTTGAAGAATTGTCTGATGAACATCAACAAATGGTGAAGATTGCTGCAGATCAGTTCATCAAGAAATGCTTGCTGTCTTTTGCTAAGAACAGGAGTGGTGCACCGTTTCTCAAGTCAGATCTGCCAAGAGTTCTTTTGCCGGGACAATCTGATCTTACTGAAGATGAAGAAAGGGAGAAGTTCTCTAGCTTGTTGTACAAGGCTTTAGGAGAAACAATGACCAATCATAATGCTGCATTCCTGAACAGTTTTTGGCTCATACTGGTCAGCATCTTTGGTCAACACGTGGATAAGCCTTTTGAGCAAATGCATGGACAACTTGGTGGACCAACGTATTTCAATGTTCAAGCATCGGTTCCAAAACGTCATGGTAAAGGTACTGAAGAAACTGAAGCTTCTGGAACCAAAGACGCGAATGGACAGCCGATTCAGCAAGAGCTTCAGCATGCATTGCCGAAACCTCGTACATATGGTGATATGGCATTCGGCACCACGGGAAATCCACCTGCTTCTGCTTATAAGATATCCCCTCTGAACAACAGGCTGCAAAGGGATATGTATGGAAACGGATATTCAGAGTTTATGGATTACAATGCTATCAACGCTCTCCCGAATCCTGGGTATGTTGGTACTGCAGGCATGCCTGCTGGAAGATTAGGGAAACAAGATACCAATATTGACCTCATGGTGCAAAAAATGACCGATGTATTGCAAAATCAATTCGGTCTGAAGCCTAAAAATCAGGGGTACATGTACTCGTCTCCTTTCCCAGAATGGTACCAAAGGGTATCATTGCCGAATAGAGCCAAGGTGCCTACAGAGTTCACTAAGTTCTCAGGACAAGATGACACTAGCACTGTAGAACATATAGCTCGATATCTGATGCAGCTTGGAGAAGCTTCGGCAGATGAGGCTTTCAGAATCAGATACTTTCCTTTGTCACTGACGGGTCCAACTTTTACATGGTTTGCTTCTTTGCCTGCTCAGTCAATTTGTACTTGGAAAGACCTGGAGCAGAAATTCCATGCTCATTACTACATTGGCAGTACCGAGAAAAAGTTGGTTGATTTGACCAGCTTAAGGCAGAGGAATAATGAGACACCTACGGAGTTCCTCAGGAGATTTAGGGAAACAAAGAGCATGTGCTTTTCTCTGAACATACCTGATGACCAGCTGGCTGGTATGGCTGTAGCTGGCATGCTGCCTGCCATTCGGGAGAAGCTATTCGGGATGGAGTTTGATGATCTGGGCCAGTTGTCACACAGATTGGCCTTAATGAGTAACCAGGCATATGGTTTCAAGAAAGATGCCAGATTTGCTAAAAATAATGATGTAGCTGACATCTATAACCAATTCCTTGAAAGAGCAGATCAAGAAAATGAATATGAAGATAGCGAGGAGATAGCCGCAGCAGAGATAATGTGGGGTAAAGAACCAGTTATGGTGAATCAGAGGTGGATTAAACAGAATAAGGGCACCTACGATTTTGATGTAACAAAGGCAGATAAATTGTTTGACTATCTTGTGAAAGAAGGCCGAATCAAGCTACCAGATGGACATTCTATGCTTCGGCCTGATGGAGTGAAAGATAAGAGATACTGTGGATTCCATGATAGAAATTCTCATTCCATCAATGAATGCAGAGTTTTTAGAGTGAGGATTCAGAAAGCTATCCAAGAAGGGCATTTGAAATTCGACAATAAGATGAAGTTGGACAGTAACCCGTTTCCTCAGAACATGATTGGGTTCTCAATCAATATGGTGAGTACTGCCGAATCTGGAGAAAAGGGAGAGATGAGAGTCTTGACGTCGAAGAAAGCGAAGCAGAGTGGCTCAGTAGATCCTAATCGACAAATCACGATCGAACAGATTCGCGAGGGGAGACCTCGCTTCCCGAATAGCCAATTTGAAATTGGGAATTCTTCTAAACCCAGAGTCACATCGCGTATTCTCCTCAATAAGTGGCAACGTCAGCAAGAAAAAGAGCACTACCAGAGACGTGAATACGAGGAGGAGAAAAGAAGGCGCGAAGAAGAAAGGTTTGAGGAAGAACAAGAGGAATATGCCCGAGAACAAGAGCGTGCACATTGGGATTGTATCTTCTTCAGATACTGTTGGAATGAGGGTTTAAAGCTGCCCACGTGGAATAATTGTCCTGAATGCAATAATGGACATGTCGAACATAGACAAAATGTTGCCAATCGCCGATCCGTCCACGAAAGAATTGGAAGGATACATCCTAGTGATGATCGGCGTTTAAAAATATATAAGAATGATGATCAACCAATGAAAAGACGTGCTGATCATAGATGGATTGATCATGAAGAAGAAGATCGTGAGTATGTCTGGCAGAAAGGACAGTGGTGTCCACCTGGTTTAAGAAGGAGCCAGAAGAGAAGAGTCCAACGCCTGAGGAATCAAGAGTTGAAGCGAGCAGGAACCAGGATGAAATCGATATGGCGTCCAAAAGACAGACCTGACGAATCGGGTCATTCGGCTCCTACATGCATGGTATGTTTCTTGCCGAATGAATTCATGGCTCCAGCTAATCAAATTGTACAGGAAGAAATATTGTTAGAAGTGGATGAAGCCGAGCAATATGGATTAATGGCACAATTGGTATTGAATAAGCAAGCTATTTTCGAGAAGCCAGTCCAGAATCGGCACATGAAACCACTATACCTAAGGGGATATGTCAACGGAAAGCCACTGACGAAGATGTTTGTTGATGGTGGAGCTGCTGTTAATGTGATGCCGTACAATACATTCAGAAAGCTTGGCATGAGCCCTGGAGATTTGACGCCAACAAGCATAGTTTTGAATGATTTTGCTGGGAATCCGTCGGACACCAAAGGATGTGTACATGTAGATCTGATGATTGGGTCAAAGATCCTACTTACAACCTTCTTTGTTATTGAAGGCAAAGGTGCATACAGCTTGCTACTTGGAAGGGATTGGATCCATGCGAATTGTTGTATACCATCTACTATGCATCAACAGCTTATTCAGTGGATAGATGATGAAGTGGAAATTGTCCCAGCAGATGATTCAATTAGCGTGGCTAATGTGGAACCGGCCTTCTGGGAATGTCAAGGCATAGATTGCTTCTCAGGTAAGGACTGGGGAGAAGGTCCTGTTGAGCCAGTCAGCAGTGATCAACAGCCGATCAAAGCAGTCGGCTCTTTTAGTAATTTTTAATGGATAATCCAATCGATGGGACTGATGGGAAGCTAGGACGTGGATTTGTGTCGGCTGATAAATTAGAAGAAGTAGACATTGGAGACGGTGACAAACCAAGGCCGATATTCATCAGTGCTAGCTTAGATTCGGTTTTCAGAGAAAAGTTGATTGAGTTGTTAAAAGAATACAAAGATTGCTTTGCTTGGGATTATTCAGAGATGACTGGTTTAGATCGTTCCATTGTTGAACATCAATTGCCGATCAAGCCCGGCTATAAACCTTACAAGCAACCACCCCGGAAAATCTACAAAGATGAAGTGTTGGCCGATGTGAAGAAAGAAGTGGAAAGATTAATAGCAGCAAATTTCATTCGGCCATGCAGATATGCAGAATGGATCTCTAATATTGTTCCTGTGTACAAGAAAAATGGGAAGATGAGAGTTTGCATAGACTTTAGAGATCTGAATAGAGCTACACCCATGGATGGGTATCCAATGCCTATTGCTGACTCGTTGGTTGATGCTGCTGCTGGATATAAAGTGATTAGTTTCATGGATGGTAATGCAGGGTACAATCAAATTTTTATGGCATTAGAAGATATAGCAAAAACAGCTTTCAGATGTCCAGGACATATAGGGTTGTTTGAATGGGTTGTCATGACGTTTGGTTTGAAGAATGCTGGTGCAACTTATCAGAGAGCCATGAATTATATTTTTCATGAGTTGATCGGCAAGATTGTGGAGATATACATCGATGATATTGTGATTAAGTCATTGGATCATGAAGCACATTTGGCCGATATAAGGAAAACTCTAGAATGCACTAGGAAACATGGGCTCAAAATGAACCCAAATAAATGTGCTTTTGGAGTTTCGGCAGGAGAATTTCTGGGATTTCTGGTGCATGAAGGAGGAATAGGAGTTGGCAAGAAAAGTATGAAAGCCATTGATGAAGTTGTTCCTCCAACTAATCTTAAGGAATTACAGTCATTACTTGGTAAGATAAATTTCGTAAGAAGATTCATATCGAATTTATCACAAAAGGTGTTGCCTTTCTCTTCACTGTTAAAAGTTAAGAAGGATCAGAAGTTTGTATAGGGTGACGAACAACAAAAGGCTTTCGATGAAATCAAGGAATACATGAAAGAACCACCAGTATTGGTACCTCCACAGCTGAACAAACCTTTTAAGTTGTACGTGGCGGCCGATACCCAAACTATTGGATCGGCCCTCATACAAGAATTTGAGGGAAAGGAAAGGGTAGTTGCATACCTTAGCCGAAAATTGCTTGATCCCGAAACGAGGTATTCGGCTACCGAGAAGCTTTGTTTATGTGTTTACTACTCCTGTACAAAATTTCGGCACTACTTGCTACATGCCGAATGCATTGTGTATTCAAAATTTGATGTGATAAAGCACATGTTGTCTATGCCGATTTTGAACGGTAGGATTGGCAAATGGATTTTGGCTTTGTCCGAATTTGAGTTAAGGTTTGAATCGGCAAAAGCTGTTAAAGGACAGATTATTGCTGACTTCATTACTGAACATCGTGATTCATCAACTAATTTGCTTGAAATTACTCCTTGGGTATTATTCTTCGATGGATCTTCATGTGACAAGGGTGGTGGAGTAGGTATTCTGTTAATTTCGCCAGGAGGAGAGATGTTTGAATTTGCTATTCCTATTCAGCCTACTGTCACTAATAATCAAGCCGAGTATGAAGCATTGCTCAGAGGACTTCAATACTTGAGAGAAGCGAAGGCCATTGTAGTTGAAATTTTTGGAGATTCAGAATTAGTCATAAAACAATTAAATGGCGAATATGAGTGCAGGAACGATATCTTAAGGAATTACTATGAAGAATGCAAGCAGATCTTAAAAGAGTTTCAATCAGTAATTCTGCGGCACATTCCTAGGAGAGACAATGAAGAGGCGAACAGGTTAGCTCAAAGTGCTTCGGGTTATAAAGAGCTTCAAGAAGTTTTTGCTAATGATGTGTATACTTTCGGGAGTAATCTGACAGAAGATGATTGGAGAAAAGAAATTGTTGATTATCTGGAGAATCCATCCCGAAAGGTGTCTAGAAAGCTCAGGTATAAAGCTTTAAAGTTTGTTCTTCTTGATGATAATTTATATTATAAATCCTTGGATGGGGTGCTGTTACATTGCTTAAATCAAGAGGAAGCAAAAAGGCTGATAAGTGAAGTGCATGATGGGCTGTGTGGAGCACATCAATCGGCCTACCGAATGAAATGGGTTATTAGGAGATCTGGGTACTATTGGCCCACAATGCTAGAAGACTGCTTTGAATATTACAAAGGATGCCAAGATTGCCAGAGATTTGGAAACATTCAGAGAGTTCCAGCATCGGTCCTGAATCCTATTTTCAAGCCATGGCCATTCAGAGGATGGGGAATAGATTTGATTGGCCAGATAAATCCTCCATCTAGCAAGGGGCATAAGTTTGTGCTTTTAGCAACCGATTATTTTACTAAGTGGGTTGAGGCGATTCCATTAAAAAAGGTGACATCAGAGAATATGGTTGAATTTTTTAAAGAACATATCATTTACAGATTTGGAATTCCTCAAACAATCACCACAGATCAAGGGACTCAGTTTACATCTTCAGAGTTCAGAAATTTTGCTGAAAGTATGGGCATCAAATTGTTAAATTCTTCTCCTTATTATGCTCAAGCAAATGGTCAGGCAGAGGCTTCTAACAAGATTATGATTAAAATTATACAGAAGAAGATTGATCAGAAGCCGAGAAAGTGGCATTCGGTACTCAATGAGGCTTTATGGGCTTACCGAATGGCTCCACATGGGGCTACACAGACGTCTCCTTATGAGTTGGTATATGGGCATCATGCTATCTTGCCATGGGAGATACAATTAGACTCAAGGAGGATAAAGTTGCAAAAAGATTTAAGTTCTAAAGATTATAGTGATTTGATGATGGACGAATTAGAAGATTTGCATATGATTCGTCTCAGGGCCTTGGAAAATGTTGAGAAAAATAAAATGCGAGTTGCTAAATATTACAACAAGAAGGTGAAAGTCAAGCAATTTGCAGAAAGAGATTTGGTTTGGAAAGCAATATTGTCGATTGGAACTAAATACAGTGCATTCGGTAAGTGGTCTCCAAACTGGGAAGGTCCTTTCAGAGTGGTCAGATGCGTGCCTGGAAATGCATATATCCTGAAAACTTTACTAGGAGAGGAGTTTACTGCTGCTATCAATGGGAGATACTTGAAGAAATATTATCCTAGTATTGAGATTGATCGCTGATTGACATATTCAATGTCAGAACAACTGAAACAGCCGGCATTCGGGAAGGAGCCGTCTTCAGAACAAAATATTGACAGAAGAAGGAATGGCCAATACCAGAGTGTATTGCCCTTAGTACAAATATTTTGCATCATGAGTTTGACCAAGTTATCACAAAAAGGACTGCAAAAGATAAATTTTATTGCCGAAATTCCATAATCCCTAGTACAAACTAATGGAACAGCTTGTTCAGAACAGACTGGGGGTGAATGGAATCGGCAATGGCGGCGCCGTGAGCATCAAGGCGATCTATGGAGGCCTCGATGTCGTCGATCTCCTCCGGGTTGCCATTGGCAAAGCCGGGCGGTAGCCTGGAGTAGTCGGTGCCGGTGTGCGTCGACATGGCGACTAGGCCTGCGGCAGTGCCCAGACGGATGCCGTGTGAGGCCACCTCGTCGATGCGGCCTGCCACTGCACCAAGGCGAGCTTCTGGCGTGTCCCCAGGAGCATTCACCTTGTTTGCCAAAGACTCGACTAATATCTTCAGCCGATCGAGTTCTGCGTCGCGATCTGTAGGATTACGAAGCAACGACGGGTTAGTCCAAGGTCAGGTTGAAGTCAAGCGAACCGAAGAAATTACCGTCGATGGTCTCGAGCAGCTGCTTGCGCTGGTGTTGCCACTCCAGATCTGCGATCCCGGCTTGCTTGGAGACGACCTCCAGCTCATGCCGAGTATCATCACGTTCCTGCTTGAATCGGAGGGCATCGCTATCTGAGTAGCGCAGATCCCAGTCGGGCCTGGGGGATCGGTTAGATGACTCCGAAGAATCATCCGCTGCAGCCGGGGCCGCAGGCGGGGCAGCGACGGGGTTCCATTGGATAAGCCTAAAAGCACAAAGAAAGGTTGAGAATGATGCAAAATCTGGAGGAAAGGATAAGGAGTGGCAAGCAGTCATCACCTCCGACGAGCGCCGGCACGGCTCCCTTCGGCTTCGTCGACGGCCGGGCGTCTTCTGTTGTTGGACATCAGGATTTCTTGAAGGTTACTGTGCTGGAAGAAGAAAAGACTCAGGCTAGCAGAAAGCTCGAGTTGAAAGATTTGACGGAAGATTAGGAGCGCTCAGGGTTCTTATTTATGGAACTAACGAAGAGATCGTGGCCGAAGATTGTGGTGCATATCCCAAAGAGTTCGGAAGGTGGAAAGGATTTTCTAACCGATCGATTTCCATGTCGTTTGGGATTCTTGCTGAGTCGTATTCGGTTTTGACCGAATGAAATTCGGCTATGTCGTGTTTGAAGCGTTTTCGGGTCTGACACTGTTATAGCCAGCTTTGCCGAATGAGTTATCCACAATGGAGAAAAGACAGAGATAAGAAATGGCAAGATTACAGGATTGATAAAACATTCGGCTATCAACTGTTTGTTACAATTACAAACCCAAGAACTTTGAGATTGCATTTTTGGCATTTGATATCATGTTGCTAATGTTCTCTAATAAGTTTTTGTCAGCTTCTTGGGTTCTAGCCAGAGCAGTAAGCTTTGCCTTGAGTTGTTTGTTTTCGTTTAGAGCTGCTAAAGCTTCCTTTCGCCTCTTCTCTGTTAACTTAGGAAGCTCGACTATCTTTTTCTTATCAGCTTCAATTTCGGCCGATAGATCTCTCAATTCGGCTTCAAGTGCAGCTTTTCTGACCTCCTTCATTTCAAGTTCAGATTCCAATTTGGTCAGTAATTCCTTGCTGTTTTGAGCTTGAGTATACAGGTCTTTCACAGATTGTTTGGTTGTGGATCTCCTCTGTTCCAGAACTGGTTGAGAAGATTGGTTCTTTAGAGCCTGCTTTACTGCAACGTATTGTTGATCCAAATGAGAGACTGGTTCCAAAGAAGTTTTGATATCGGCAGGGAGTTCTTGGTCAATGGATTCCAATACATCCCGTAAGAGATCAGCATCTTTGACTTGATCTTGGATACTCTTATGCAGCAAAGCAAGGATATCTTTCAGCTTTGTTTGATTTCCTTCTGACAGAGCTTGGCCAGAAGATGTTTCTTCCCCTTGTTCGGCGACCAAGTCGTCCATAGCAAAAGAATAGCTGGATGATGAGATGGTTTTCTCCTGAAAAATGGTTCTTGCCGAATTAGTAATAATCTGCTGAATAAAAGAGTAGAGAAAGTTAAATGATTATGTTTACCTCATTCCTGATTTCCTGAATGGGAGAGGGAAGCCTTTCAGGCTCAATTGGAGGATTCTGTGTATCTTGCTGAGGAGAAACTGGAAGACTTCTTGGTGGAGATAATGCTTCTGATTGGGGAAGAAGTTGCAAAGCTAGAGATGAATCATGATGAGAAGGAGAGCTTTCCAAGATTGGATCCATTGAGGATTGTTCTGCAGATAACAAGGGATGAGTGCTGATGAAAGAAAAGTTGAGAAGATAAAGTGGTAGAATTTTACCAGTCAATGAAGCATCGGCAGGATCTGCACTGATTGCTGATTGCTGTGCTCTGGCCTGAAACCAAGGAGAAATAAAGCTGAGTAAAATACCAGTGGCATTGTGGTCAAAGAAAGAAGGCTCTGACCCTGATAACCTTTTTGCTGCTTGTTCTTTTCTTCTTTACAACTGAGGGGGCAGTTAGAGAAAGAGTTTTTCTTTTAACAGATGATGGTCTAGTGAGTATTGGGTCTAGAGAAGCCTGTCTAGCCATCAGTTGAGCCAAGGTAGGAGATTGGTGCCCCAAAGCGGATATTGGGCCTGCAGCTTTGTACAAAATCGCCCTGGCAAGAGGGGCAGGTGTTATATCCTGCAAAATGACAGAAATCAGAGTCAATTGGGGTTAATATTATTGAGACAGATGAAGGGATAAACATATTACCTCTGCAGTTGGCTGATAATCAGGCATTAATTCAAGGCAGAAGGGATGGATTGGCATGTTGAAGATATGATCATGGAGTTCTTGCCACCAGAGGGTGAAAGAAGGATGAGCAGATGTTGTTGGCACAAAAGGCTCAGGTGCATAAATGGTTCCGCAACATTTATAAGTAAAAATCCTTCTTGTTTCTGTGGAATCCTTGACAATCTCCCTAGGCTTGAGAAATTCATGAAGAAATAGCCTAGGGGGCACTTGGCCACACCCCAACTGTCTAGCCATCATGTTTGGCTGATAATATTCATAAGTGCTTTGAACCAGTCTCCCTCCGCAGAATTCGGCTGGCAGGATGCAGGGCTGGATGAAGGCATTGAAAATTGCTATAGATTGTACATCAGTGCATCCAGTTTCGAAGCTGAATTCGCAAGGGAGAGTGAGGTTGTCATTGTCCAAATATGGGAACCAAAGAGGATGAGCAAAGCCTCTGAAGAAGAGCTCAAACAGTTCACCAATGTTCTTGTTAATGGATACAGTGGAGGCAGCTTCTCCATAGGTTTGACAACCTTTGGTTCTCCGGGTTTCTCCTTCTTTGTAATTGATTGAAGGAAAGTCTCGGCTGTTAAGATCAATAGCAACGATTTGGTGCATGTACAACTGCAGCCACATTTGGACAAACCACCAAGGGCCATTGACACAGGGGATTTTCTTGCTGGTATGCATCAGGTGGGTGGTTTGATTGAGCATATGGTATACACTTCCCAGGAGGTATTTCCCAAGTGGAATGAGTTTTCCAGCAGCCAGCTCTTCAGCCATCACGATATGATTCAGAGTTGGCTCATTGGCTTTGCCGCAAAAGACTGATCTGCATAGCCACATATTCAGGAAGGCTCTGTATTCGACATCAGTCAGAGGGCCATCAGACATATGATTCTGGATGTATCTCTTGTATCCAACCCCTGTTTTTACTCCTGTCTGCTTGGAAGAACCTTTGTGGCCATGTGGATATACAGTTCCTGTAATGTTCAGGCCGGTCATCATGTAGACATCGGCTAAAGTGGGGGACATTGGGCCATGGCCGAAAAGAAAAGCATTTGCACCATTGGACCAAAAATGGCAAGCTGCAATCAGGAGGTTCTCATTCTTTGGTGTTTCGGCTAATGACAGCTCCAGGCAATGAGAAATACACAGATGGTCCCAGTCATGTGTTTGGGGGCTTTTATCATCAGACATCCTTTTGTACCAATTTCTCCAGCCGGCAATTGGGGGCAAGGGCCAGTTCTTGAAGGCGTCTTGCCACTCATGAGGTTTTGTCAGTGAAATCTTGAAAGGAATCCTCTGAGATTCGGCCGCAATGATTTCGGAAGGGTCTGAATCCCCTACAGGGCCGAGGAAATAGGATGGAGCTTTTTCCTCAACGGGGATGAGGATTTCGGCAGCTAGGGCCTATCAAGAATGGAAGGGGGTGAGAAGAAATTTAAGATGCAAATCGAAAGAAGAATGCCGAATGTGCTTGAGGGGATTGAAGCTTACTTGGAGGGCAAAATCTTGCTTCGCCATTTGAAGATTGAATCTTGGGAGTCGATGACCTAGGGTTCGGATCCGGATGAAAGCTCTGAAGATTCAAAAGGAGAAGCGGGTGCCGAGTAGAACTAACTTGGGAATATTGAGTGCTTCTGGTCAATTCCGAGATAAAGTTATCTTTTATCCCGAAATTGAAGGGGCATGTGTTGACACCAAAAATTGGCACCAGGAAGGGGCTGACATGTGGGCCGGATTCATTGAAGAGATACCATTCGGCAAAGGAGTTTTTCCCCAGAAGCATTCGGCAAAGACGTTCTGCGGTCGGGAACGCATCGTCATTCGGCAAGAGAACTGTTTCGCAAAAGGCATTCGGGAGCGCGTGATGACGTGGATCAAGGATAAGGAAAAGGGCTGGTTTGACTTGGAATGCAAGACGGATACGGTGCCCCGGCGTATATATTTTTTAAGAAATAAATAATGTAATCGTAATCGATTAGGAGTCGTGTCGAAACCTGGGTATAAATATAAACCCATGGTAGTTGTAAAAGGGATGGTTCAATCAATCATACAACAAACCGGCCCCGTGCCAACTTCGAGTCCTTTAGTCGAGTCGTCGAGTTCTTCGAGAGGAGTCATCGATCCGTCGACCTCCGTAAGTACCGGCAACCCTGCGCCATGCCTAGTATCATGCGGTGGATTTAGGCTCTGGTTCAGGAAGGTTCCATTGTTAGATCATGAGCCATGCGGTGGGCTAAGTTTTAGCTTGGAACAAGTTATCGGTTCTGTTGGATTTTGGCAAGATCTGATAGATCCATTAAGTTATCATGTGTTGCTCTGGGTTTTACCTTTGTGTTCGATTCATTACAACACTCCTTTGCCCAGTCTATGTTGATTAGATTCGGCTCCAGCTCACAATGCACTACGTTTCCATAGCCGAATTCGAAGTCAATCTAGATTGCCACGTGTTGCGGGTTCACGCTCGTTAGTCTTGTGTAGATCTTGACAGAACCGGGTATCATGCGGTAGATGCAGGTTTTTGGGTCGTCTTAGAGCTAATCATCCGGTGGATTAGAATTCGATTCGATCTGATAGATCTATCTTCATCAACGAAGCATGTTCCTTCTTCACGGAACCCGATTCTGCTATTTAGCTGTATTCGGCAGTATCGTCACGAGTGAAACACGTCCATGGTTTTGTTTTAAATAAAGAATGCTTTTAGCCTTCCGTGTTTAGGGTGTATCATGCGGTGGATTGCTCTATTCTTGGTTGGTGGTGTGATTCCAAGCAAGTCGTATCATGCGGTGGATTAACTTGTTTGTTTTCATGCTTGACGGGCTGAAAAGTACCTAGACATGCGGTAGACTAGTGCTTTTATCCTATGCATTCTTGTTTATTATGAAATTATGATCATGCTTTCGCCTCTTTTATTTATTTATCGTGCTCTGTTCCTCGTTAATCGGCTATGAGTATATGTTACAAGGTTCATTCAGTCAAATGCCGATCTTTCGTCATGCTTACGTCACGCATTCGGCAGTGCCTCCCCTGCCTCCCCTGCTTGCTTTGTCGATTGCCGAATGATGCTCTAATTGCCGACAGATAGCTTCTCTGTAGCTATATGTCGTTTGAAACTGGCTCCGCAGCCGCAAATATGGAACTGACTGGTATTGCCCGGTACGTTCCAGGTGTTATCTAAACATCTTTTCTCCCTTTGTCAGTTTCAGGAAAATTGACTGGCACGCCTTTCGGATTCAAACGCTCGGGCCACGTGTGAAGCCAGCTAATTCGGCTTGCTGTGTGCTTGGCGTGAGGTGCGGATTTTACGTCAACACATGCACTCCTTAATTAAATTGAAAAATCCCTACCTTCACATTGTGAGTGAGGTTTTATTTGACCAACCTTGAAATCGAAACTTGCAAAAGAAAAAAAAATCTTGCAGATCGGACAAAACCAAAAAAATCCCTACATTCATATCGTGAGTGAGGTTTTATTTGACCAACCTATAAACCGAAACTTGCAGAAGAAAAAAAAAAGAATCTAGCAGATCGAACAAATCCAGTTTGGTGGAAGTGCGGAACAGATGACGGGTCCATGCCGTACACGGCCTCCGGAAAAGCAGGAAGGCCAGGGCCGCTCGGCCACGCGCGGGAGTTCAACACCACAGGCCAGGGCCGCTCGGCCACGCGCGGGAGTTCGGCACCAGCCGCGCGCGTCGGAGCCTTGGAGCGAGTGCGCGCAGGTTGGCTCGGGTATGGAATATTATTCCCTACCTGGTATGAAATAGCGCTGGCATATATATATATATATTCCCCCTCCCTCCCTCTCCGGTTATTCTTTGTCCTTCCTCCCCGCGCACGGCACACCCTCTCCGCGCTCCCCTCCGTTTCTCCTCCCGGCCCCGCCCCGCCGCCTCCCCTCCCCACGCCACCCGCCTTCCCTCCTCGCGCCGCCCCTCCCGGCTCCTCCTCGCGCCGCTCGCATCCCCTTCTCGCACCACCCCTGCCTCCCTCCCCTTGGTCTCCCCCTCCGTGCCCCTTGGCCTCCCACCGCCTCCCCGCCTCTTCACCTCACCGCTCCCCGCCCCCTCCGCCTTCCCTCCCCTCCCCGCCCCGGAGGAGCTCCACTGTGGCGGCGGCCGCCACCGTGGAGGACGGGGACGCGGGCGTGGCCCTGGACGCCCAGACCGCGACGAGGCGGCGGCTCCTAACTTTCACACCCAGATTTTCACAAAACCCGAATACGGTCATATGTGTGCCCAGGAAGTCCACAGAACACATACATCGAACAAATATGATAAACAGAGTACAAATGCTCGAAATAAAATAGTTTACATTAGAGTATAACATAAATATATATTACAGTGGAAGTCTGTAACTCTCAACTAAAGCGGAGCCGCAGTCCACAGGGACTCTGACTGGGAGAGCGCAACTCAGAAGTACGACAGGTCCTCAGGGAACTCAGCAGCAGTCTCCTGATTAGCCCAATCTGTTTACCCATCCGGGATTTTGTCGAATATTGACAAGTGTAAGTAAACAAATACTTAGCAAGTATAGCACGGGTATGAAGGCTCAAAAATAGGCTAGACACGGCTTTACTGCATTAGCATTTTTAGTTGGTTCATTTTAACATTTAACAAATTACTACAAGTGAATGAAACCCGGTTGTAACCCAATTAAATAAGTATAAGTGACAATAATCATAAATGAACATCATCTTCTAATAAAAAAGGATCTAGGCCGCTCGTGACCCTGAGCAAGGCTATCATGGTAGATTATACACTCTGTAGAGGTTTCGCCATTTACCCACCAGTCGCGTAAAAGTTCAAAGGAACTTTGCACCCAACCACGCACATCAACACTTCCGAGGTGTGACGGCATAGGGACGCTACGAGGTTTTTCACAAGACACCCTAACAAAACAGTAGCCACTATGGTACAACACAGGCAGCATGATCCAAGGCACCGAGATTGACTGACTCTCACGGCGCAGCGATAAGAGGGTCAATGGCGCCCGAAGCGCGGGCACGCATGCCAACAAGTACAAGAGCGCGACGTGCGGAGTTCCCATACCACAGAGACTCCCGACACGGGACAGTGCCTGACAAGACATAGTCGACGGTACCTCCGGTGGATCAAACCATACTCTCACGAGTGCTTCCCATGGCGCCGTCGGCCCCGTCGGTAACTACTGTCAAGCTAGAGCCGTACAAGTTACTTGACCAAGACCAGAGCCATAATAGTTCTAGCGGTGGCGACAGGCTCCTGGGTTGCCGCTTTAAGAACCAGACCTTACAGAGACACTGGGGCAAAGCACACAGCACATGCCCAGTTCCTTAAACCATGTTGCTAAAAAGCAAGTTTTATCATTAAGTTAAAGTGAACCATTAAGTCATGATTAACAAAATAATAATAATGAAAGTAGCTGCGCATAGCAAAGATTCTACCCATATGCAATAATCCCAAGGTTATCAAGGTACAGGATATACAAAACTAGATACAACCTTAATGGGACATCAATTTAGACACATGCATATGAAAGTAAATGAATATAAAAGGTGTGTTTAGGTAGCAATGATTGTCCGTGCTATAACTTGCCTTCCTCGAAGTGCTGTTGCTGCTGCGAGTCCTGCTCCGGAAAGTCCTCACCGAGCTCGAACTCCAAGGCTAACGGCTCACCGACTGGATACGAAGCACCACACAAGCATACATGCATACCAATACATGCAAACAAATAATATTCTATTAGAACAGTACATCAAATAGTAGAAACAGAACAAATAAGGTTTTAGAAATAATCTACGCTTCACTACGAACACATTAGCGCGAAAATCACACTAATCGGAGCTAAAACGAAAAAGATATGGGTTTTCTAAGTTCTAGGGACCTGCTGGCAATTTTAAAAATATTCCAGGGGCTTATTTTGAAGAAATCGGGGACCTAAACATAATTATGCGTTAAAACTCAGGGACCTACGCTTAAATCAGTTAACTAAGGACGGCGGGTTCTATATTTAAAAAGTGCAGGGGGCTTTCTACAAAATTCAGGACCTATTCGTAAATACTTTTGAACTGGCTTGGATGGCGGGTTGATTTGACAAAACTTGGGGGGCTCTTTAGATAAAATGCCTCGGTTGACCGGTATGGTCAACTTTGACCGCGGGCTGGGGGCGCCGTGAGCCGTCGGATCAAGATCGGTCGGCTCCAAAGCGTGGGGAGGGAGAGTGTGGACGCCAGCGGTGGTCAGGGGGCGGCGCCGCCTGCATTCACGGCGGAGGCTCACCGGAGCAAAGCCGATTCGGCGATCCGGGGCTCCATTGGCTACGGGGGGGGGGGGGGGGGGGGGCGGGGTGTGCACGGGGAGGGAGCTGGGGACGTGGGGAGTCGGCCTCGGGGGTTCAAGTCAGCAGTAGGGTGGTGGAGGCGGCCGGCGGCGGTGAACCGCGGTGGTGGCGCTCCGGCGAGGGAGAATAGGCGCTAAGGGGCTCGGAGAGGAGCGAGGAGGGGCTCTGGAGAATGCTTACCCAAGCGTGAAGCTCCTGGAGGAAGTGAATTGGTCGAAGGGGCGCCGGAGCAGTGGATCCGGCGGCGGCGGAGCTCGGCCCGGGGAGGATGGCGGCGGCGCTGCGCGAGAGGGGTCCTGGAGAGGCGCTCAGGCTTGGTGGAGGTGGTGTGAGGCATTGGGGGTGCTCGGGGTGGCTTTTATAGGCCGGGGAGGAGTCACAATTGGCAGGTCAGCCGGGGATTGGGCGGCGGTGGGATCGGCGGCGAGCTTCCCTTCGGGGGAGCAACTTTCCTTGCGTGGGGGGGGGGGGCTCCAAAATGGAAGGAGATGGCGGGGTAGGCGCGGAGGAGCTTCGCGAAGCTTCGGCAGGGCCACAGGGCGCGGAGAGGCGGCCGGCCGGGCGGCGTGATTCACACCGGGGAGGAGGGGAAGCTCGGGCGGGGGAAGACGAAGGCCGACAGGTGGGTCCCTGGTGTCAGCGAGAGGATGGGGAGGGGGAAGGCGCGGGCGGACTGGGCTGGCGCGACGCGCTGCTGGGCTGGCTGGAGAGCTGGGCCGCGGGCGGGTAAAAGGAGGGGGAGAGGGACTGGGCCACGCGGGAGAGGAGTTGGGCTGATCTGGGAGGAGAGTAGAGGGGGTTCAAGTGAATCGGGGAAGGAAGCTTAGGGAGCAAAAGTGAACTCAGATTGAATTAACTTTTCTAGGGCTCAAACAAATGCGAATTAAATTTGAATTTAAACAGAATTTAAATTCCAATTTAATTGGCCAACAGCTAAAACACAGTGCAGCAGCATGAATGCAACACAAATATTTCTACAACTTATATTTGATTTTAATATTCATAAATAATTTATTTAACCTATATTAAATATGAACCAATTAAATAAAAGCCAATTAATTACTAAAAATTTTAAATAGGCAAATTTTGGGCGTTACACTGACTCCTCGCGGACGAAGGAGAAACGGCGGGCGGCCAGCGCGCGGATCCCCTACCGCCCTTCTCTTGCCTCTTCGGTGAGCGCCATGGCCGTCTTGCCCAGTACAACCTTGTGCTCGTGGACGGAGGCGAGGCGTAGGAACGGGCAAAAGTGCCAGCGCGGGGGAGAACAGGGGCAGGGTCTGCGTGCTTGCCATCGAAGGCTGCGGGTCGGGCCTCAACGACGCGCTGCTGGCGGTCGTCGCGCTCGCCAGGCTGGAGGCCGCGCTGAGGGAGCGCGGGGGACACCAGCGCCCGCGTCGCCGACTTCTTCGACATCGCGGCCCCCTCCGCCTTCCCTGCCGCCGCCCGAGGACCTGCCGCGCCGTCCAGCTCCCACGCGAGCCGGACCTCCACGCGGTGCGAGGAGGACCACCACGGCCGTCCAGCTCCCACGCGAAGCGGCCGTCCAGCTCCCACGTGAGGCGGCCTCCAGCAGCGGCGGCGGGGCTCCTCCTCCCTCCCTGCTGGAGCAGTCATGGTGGTTGGGCGCCGAAGTGGTGCGTAGCGTCTCCCCTCTACCGCCGCTTGATTTACCGTGTGCGGACGGGAACGGGACGATTGCGAATGTGTTAGCGTCCCCCGCTACAGCGAAAAAAAAACGTTATATGCATACGCTGAGTTTTCCTGTTCTTTTACAGGCCCAGCCTAATGAGGCGCCCCCCTTGTGCCTATACTTTGAAGTTGCAGAGAAGAAATTTATTTTGTGTTTTCAAAGATCTGAATCATGGTGTTCTTCATTATTATTCCAATAGCCCATTTATATTACAGTAAAAAAATCCAATAGCCCATCAAACAATCCATCACTGGATCATTTACCGGTCCGTCACTGTCCATGACATTGCAGATTGGTTCCCTGCCCGAGTTTGGACCGGATCACTGGGCTGACAACTGCGATCTCCTTGTAAGTTAGCCCAATCCGGCCCATAAGATGCTATTTTCTTTCCTTCCTTGAAAAGCCTTTTTTCCTCTAAAAAGGGCCTTTTTGGCAACGTTTCGCGAAGAAAGCCCAGACAAGAGACAACAACGGAGTTCCTCAAAAAAAAAAAGAAGAAACGGAGTAGTTCCTGAACGGTGGGTCCTAACGCTAACGTGCCCGCTGTCAACTTGTGCTCCGAACTGCGCACCAATGCCCTCGCGCCAACGAAGCGAAGCCACTCCGACGTGGACAAGTATCAGACGTGGAGGGCATCGATTGGTCGGCACACGCGTCCATCTCCTCGTGAGGAAGAATGAAGCAGGGCTTAAATCGAAGCACCACGACGACGAGGCTCTGATCGCTACTGCCGTCTCCTCCCCCTTCCCCGCTTCCAGAAGCTTCGCGGCTACGCCATGCGTCCCGCCGTCCTCGCGGCGCTCCTCCTCGTCGCCGCGGCCGCCTCCCCGGCCGCCGCACTCTACTCGGCCGGCTCCCCCGTCCTCCAGCTCAACCCCAACAACTTCAAATCCAAGGTCTGGCTCGCCTCCCACTGCCCCTGCGACACCAGATCGGCACCCCCATTTGGTGTTGTGCGTGACAGATTGGTCCGTTTTGATTTGGATGCAGGTGCTGGAGGCGAACGGGGTGGTGCTGGTTGAGTTCTTCGCGCCGTGGTGCGGGCACTGCAAACAGCTGGCGCCCGCCTGGGAGAAGGCCGCCGGCGTGCTAAAGGGCGTCGCGAGGGTCGCAGCCCTCGACGCCGATGCGCACCAGGCTCTCGCGCAGGTGAGCGTGCCTCCTGTTTGACCTTTTTCATTTCCTTGTAAACTTATGATTCGCGCTTGTGCGTGTTGATCTGCTTTCTCAGTGGAGTGATCTCGGCATCAAATGCTCCGATTGTATTTGTAGTTTGGCCTTATTAGTTGTTAATTGCTTATTGATGCACGCAGCACACCAATACCAGTGATTTGATATCCAAATTTTAAATCCGAGGGATGGTTTTTGTCCATTTGTTGCGATCTTCAGTGTTCAGTAGTGTAGTCTTTCAAAAAAAAAGTACTCATTACTTCAGTAGTGTAGTGTCACACTTTATTTATGGTTTTAGTTTAGGAATGGTAAATTTACTGGTAGCTACTTCATCTTATTTGTTGAAACTTTTTCGTAAAGTTAAGCATCGGGCATAAGTTAGATTTCATACTTATTTTTTGTGCATACCTAACTGTTTTAATTGGAAAGTAGAAAGTGCTCCTATGTGGAATACGACAATTTTGAACACCTACCTAAGAGCTATACAGAAAACCCCTGGTTCCTTTTGTATTATCGAAATAACCGGTCTTACATCTGTACAGTAGATTTCACTGGATGCTTCAGAGTTCTGGTGAAGAATGGTACAGTATACTTCATTAGTGCAGAGTCACACTTTTTTTGGTGGCTTAAGTCTAGTGATGGTAAGTTTATTGGTGGTTACTGCATCCAAATTGCTAGTTTTTTATTTGGGTAAAGTAGATCATCATGCATAAGTTTGAACTGATTCCAAATTTGTTGTGCAATGTAATTGGGGAGTATCTGGAGCCTGACAACTGCACAGCTAGTTGTTTTAATAGCTATAGTGAAAACCCTGATTTCATTTCCGTGTTCCATTTTCATAAATCATAGCAGAAGTCTTACTTCTTTACAGTAAATTCTATGTGATGCTTCAGAATTCTGCATCAGGATTTGGTTATCTGTTTCTAGGTTCCTTTAGTCAAGATATCAAGAATTATCAGTTTGTTAGTGGTTTTGAATTTTTCTTGGATTGATTATACTTGATATGGCCTAGCTTTTCGCGGTGGACCAGTTAGAGCGTTGAACTCCGGAAACTTCCGTCCCGACCCGGGTTCGAAACACGGCACCTTCTTATAACAAAGCGCGGGTGGACTCTCCTCCCGTGGTCGAGTTTTTTTTTATTATACTTGATATGGAGAGCTTGCGCCGCTATCAAGCTGCGTGATTCAATAATTAATCTATTGAAATTCTTACATTGCTAGAATTTTATCTGTAGAGTCTTCAACGCAAATTTTGATTTACGAATTACATTTACGTTTTGATAGAAACATGTAGCTAATGTGGTTCTTGAAACACCCATAAGATGAAATAGCCCCATCGAGTATCAGATGCAATGAACGCCCGCACTACGGGAAATTAAAGAGGACTGATACAAACTTGGATTGAATTAGACTGATATGATTTTGATAAAATGACCCTAGAGGTTGCAATAAAGGTTTGATAGTTCTTCTGTTTCACTTATCCGGATGGTCATCTGGACTGAAGTAATGTCAAGTTGACAACCACAAATTTGATCTGACATGTATATTTTATAGATATGTTCATGGATACCAATTTTGTTAATATTTGCTCATCAATGATCTCATTTTTTCAGGAATATGGAATCAAGGGGTTTCCAACTATAAAGGTGTTTGTCCCGGGTAAACCTCCAGTCGATTATCAAGGAGCAAGAGATGTAAAGCCAATTGTAGAATTTGCTCTGTCTCAGGTTTGTTGCATCGAACCATACTTACATGGCCATGTTTTTTGGATTCTTCTATTTGTTTGTTGGACATTTCGGTCACTTCTATTATGTACTAGGTTAGTACGCATGACTTGTGCTTTTGCTGTCCTTTTTCCCTGTGCAAACCCCTGGCACAGAAGTGTCTGCTGTGTGCTAGGATAAATGACTCTGAATCTCATTGTACTATGAAAACAACCATTATCTTTCTAGTGGCTAAACATAGTTTTTTGTGTAAGTTCTTTGCTGTGCTGCTTATGTTTTTTATTTAAACACATAACTGTCCTGACCAGTGCCTTAACGTACGAAGTTCTTGCCTAGTAGGCATCGAGGGATCCAATGCATTTCTCCAATTCTGAGCGTATTCTGCTATTCACAGGTGAAGGCCCTTCTTAGAGATAGGTTGAATGGTAAGGCCTCGTCAGGGTCAAGTGGCAAGGCATCGGGAGGTTCAAGTGAGAAAAATGAACCAAGTGCATCAGTAGAATTAAACTCACGTAACTTTGATGAACTTGTCGTCAAAAGCAAGGACCTTTGGATTGTGGAATTCTTTGCACCATGGTATGCAGCTTATTGTACACATAATGTTCATTATGTAACTTGGTACACCATTTGACATCTGATTATTTCTCCAGTAGAAGATAGGAAAAAAAAGGTTGCACAGAGTTGTGTACAATTTCAGTCATCTCTTACTAAGTATTCTAGCGGCATTCCATTTAATTCTCGCATATCCTTGATTTATTAATTGTGGGGGCTTCAGAGTTTGACACATACATTTGTTCAGGTGTGGGCACTGCAAGAAATTGGCACCTGAATGGAAAAGGGCTGCGAAGAACTTGAAGGGCCAAGTGAAGCTAGGCCATGTTGATTGTGATGCTGAAAAGGTGTGTCTTTGTTTGTTCTTTGAGCTTATTAGCTTCTTTTGGTAATGATAATTTTTATTATGTTTGCATCCCTTACCCCTGGTTTTTAGGCTTTCATAGAAGTAATCTCTGCCAATTGTCTAGATTGCATCATTCATGAATTGCCCATACTTATGAATCTCTTCAGAACTTTCAATTGTTTCCAAGCTGGTTACATGAGTAATGACTAATGTCTACAGAGCTATAATAGTATTCTTTAGTTTGAAATTCCTGCTGAGTTCTGGCCATTTTGGTGATCAGTTGATCACGAGGACTTTCAATGACGGATATGAAAATTTGAAGTCATTCACATCTAAGTAGTATAAGCTGAGCCTTAGAGCCCTAGGGTCACAAATTGTGACATGGCCAGATATTGTAATCTGTTAGTACATTAGGTAAGCTTCTGTTCAAAAGCTGCATAAAGTAATATAAAATGACCTAGTTTGATCCATAAGCCATTTGATTGGGATCTAATCCCATCCTTTTTTATTTTTGAGAAACCCATTCACTTATTGTTTCAAATGCCACTTTCTAACATTATGGTAAGCTAAATGATCTTTGGCATTTGAATGCATACTGGTAATAGTTAGGCAGTGTATGAGTACAGTTGAAACTTCACTTTTCAAAAGCATGGATGCATGCATGGCAAACTAACCTTTTTACACTAATTTTCCAAGTATTACTTACTAATTCACTGTTATTCGTATTTTGCAGTCCTTGATGAGCAAGTACAAGGTAGAAGGCTTCCCAACTATCTTGGTATTTGGTGCTGATAAGGAGAGCCCATTCCCGTACCAGGGGGCTAGAGTTGCATCTGCCATCGAGTCCTTTGCATTGGAGCAGTTGGAAGCCAACTCTGGTCCAGCTGAAGTTTCTGAGTTGACTGGCCCGGTAAGACCAAACCTTCATGATACTGACAATTTCTTGGAACTGTTTACTCTACAGTTGATGTTTGATGCGAGTGCTTGGCTTATGTAGGATGTCATGGAAGAGAAGTGCTCTTCTGCTGCCATTTGCTTTGTATCTTTCCTTCCAGACATCCTTGATTCAAAGGCAGAAGGAAGAAACAAATATCTTGAGCTCCTGCTATCTGTTGCTGAGAAGTTTAAAAAGAGTCCATACAGGCAAGTATCAGCTGAACTAATTACAGACTTTAGCAAAATGTGTCTTTGCTTCGTCACTTTCGGAAAAGGTCAATTGTTTAATGAATTCAGCTGTTTCATTAGTGCCTTAGCAAAAATAAACATTAATATTGGCTCTCCACAGTAACAGGTGCGTATTTGAAATTCTAAAATATAGAGTTGAAACAAGATACTGAGTAACCTTTGCGTGAATAAAATTGGTTAGTTGATATAACAAACTACAGACTGTGCAATCTGGCTCCGCAATCGTGAATGTTCTATATTGCGTTGGTCTTGATAAATTCATCTGATACAATCAGTTATGTCTTGAAAACTCCCCTTTTATTTCTTGAACTACACACATCCTGACCAGGATACCTTTTGCCTTGCAGTTTTGTCTGGACAGCTGCTGGCAAGCAAGCTGATCTGGAGAACCAAGTTGGAGTGGGTGGCTATGGCTATCCTGCCATGGTTGCTCTCAACGTGAAGAAAGGCGCATACGCTCCACTCCGTAGTGCCTTCCAGCGCGACGAAATCATGTAAGCTCCTTTGGTTTATATCTATGGTTGTTTTATGTTCATTTGCCAGACGATTAACGGGAAGTCATCTTGTGCAGCGAGTTTGTGAAGGAAGCGGGGCGCGGTGGGAAGGGAAATCTTCCTCTGAATGGTGCCCCGACAGTGGTCCAATCGGAGCCATGGGACGGCAAAGATGGAGAGGTCATTGAAGAAGACGAATTCTCCCTTGACGAACTCATGGGCGAAAACACCCCGAAAGATGAATTGTGATTCTGATGATTTTGAACCGATTTGTCATCAGCATGCCGATTTGCCAGGCTGTAAATCTAGGAACTCTGATGCTACGGTGAGCTGTACAATTTTAGTGGGCTTATTTTCAGTTTTCGGATGCTAGAATGATTTTAAATTAAAGGGAACTGATGTGATGTGATAGGCACGCCTTTTTCTTTTCCCTTTTTGCCCCTGAAATAAAGTCAGTTTTGCTGTGGACGATGCTTGGCGCAACAAACGGTTTCCCCTCATATCATGCCTGCATGTTCTGATGCTCCCGTCGGATTGATGCATCGAGTACTCCACTGCTCACACGTGTAAGGCCCCGATTGTCTGGTCTTCGGATTCCGTGAAACGATTTTTCATCCTGATTTTAAGAGTTTATGCTAGAGAATCACTTCTCTCGGAGAATCAGTTAATCAGAATCAGATACGGTATTGCATATATTGATAGCATAAAATTGCGACTCGTTACGAGCTACCTTTATACTACACAATTCTTTTTTCTTAAGGTCATATATAAAAATTGCGAATGTTAGTCAATTTTTTTAAAAAAATATGTTGGAACGGTCGTAGTAGGAGGAAGTAGTACAAAGCATTTGGATAAGATGGGCATCGTAGGCGCTACTGTCTCACTTCCGAATGACGAGCCGCAGCTTTCTCGTGTCGAAAGGCGCGCTGAAGCTTGAAAGACGCAGGTCGGGTTGGGGTTGCAGTGTTTCCTGCCTACTTTCCCATGCCTTTTGCTGGAGCACAGAGAACCAGCGCAGACGACAAACGCAACATGATCATTGGAAAAATTCGGTGGTCGCGACGTCCCTGCCAATTGTACTGTGCTCCGAAGACTCACCGGACTAGCAATTATCTTGTCACTGACGACTTGATCAATATTGAAAGCGACAGCGACTAGTTTATAAACTGGGGAGCTCGTTGTGCATTTTGTAATGCGTACTCGTGGCATGTTTATTTTTCAGAAAGCAACTCTAAAGTTCACTGTGCAAAAAAAAGATTTCCAACACATCAAAATGTCAACACATTATGGAGTATTAAATGTAGATGAAATTAAAAACTAATTACACAATTTTGTTGTACTCGGCGAGACAAACATTTTGAACCTAATTAATCAATTTTTAGACAATTTTTCACAAATACAAACGAAATGTTACAGTGACGCATTTATGACGAAGTGACATCTTTACCTCAATTCCACACCCCTAATTTGCATCTAAACAAGGGCTCAAGTCTGCCCTAGTGTATACTCTGCTTGAGTCAAGCCACAGACGCCAGTTAGTAGTACCACAGTCCACAGATGCCAGTAGGTGGTACCTGGTACAGGACTACAAGTCAACACCTGGAAATCTGCAATGCAAAGCCAAACTGGCAAACTGCAACAGAAATACTATGTGTCAAAAATACTACATGTCTATTTATCCATGGGGCTGGGAAGGAGGAAAGCTGACACCAAATGGTGATGGTCATGCGATGATTGGCATCAACCAACTGAAAGTCCACTGATCTCGTACGCCGGCGCAAAATGACAGAGCATCCATGCAACCAACGATGGGTGGGCCAGGCGGGCAGCACCACCAGACTGCGCCGCACGGAACGAAGAACCCGGCAGCGGCTCACCTCACCGAAGCCGAACCCCGCCCGCCCTTAAAAAAAATCGCCAGTACAGGTAGGACCCAACCAACACAAGAGTCGCCCGGCCCAGCAGAGGAGAGAGCATCGCGATTCACACCAGCGCCGCGAGGAGAGGGGAAGGGGAGCCGCGCCGCAGCCGCCGCCGAACAACCCAGAGCCGAGGCCCTAGCCCGCTTGCTCCGCCGCTCCCCCCGCATGGCACCGAAGCGCCCGTCCGCGGCGCCTTCGGGGTCCGCGTCCGAGGCCTCCGACGCGGAGGCGGACGCGCCCCTGCGCCACCCGTCCTCCCCGTCGCCGTCCAAGACTCCGCCGCCGCCCAACCCTAACCCTAAGTCGTCCGCCGCCGCCCACGCCTCGGCGGCGGAGGACTCCGCCGCGGCCGGATCCGACTCCGGGGCCGCCTACGACTCCGACGCCGACCAACGCCCCGCGCCACGGAAGGCGGGCGCCGCGGCGTCGCCGTCGCGCAGGCCCAGGAGCCCCAGGCCGCGCTCCCGCTCCCCCTCCCCGGACGCCGCCTCCGACTCCGACGGCGCGGCTTCCGACGCCGACCGCGCCGCCGGCGACTCCGCCGACGACGGCAACGCCTCGCCGCTCCCGCCCCCGCGCTCGTCGCGCGCGGAGGCCGCCGCCATCAAGCCCCTCAGCTCGCGCCCCATGGACCCGCCGCGCCGCTCCATGGTCCCCTCCTTCCCGGAGCCGCGCCTCAAGCGACCCCGCAGCGTCGCCGTCTCGTCGTCCGTGGAGCAGCTCAAGAGGCCGTCGCGGCTCTGGAGCCCCGCTGACGAGCTCGTCATCCTCCGCGGCCTGGCTGGGTACCGGGCCAAGCGTGGCGTTCTCCCCGGGTCCATGCATGACATTGCTAAGCTCCACGATCACATCCAGAGCGAGCTCAGTGTACAGGTAACCCCTACGCAGGTCAGTGACAAGGTACGCCGTCTCAAGCAGAAGTACAACGTACTCGCATCCCGTGGCAAGAACGGCGGGGATCCAGACTTTCCCACCCCACATGACCACAGTGTCTATGAGCTTGGCAAGAAGGTTTGGGGGCCAACTGTTAATGCTGGTGGAGGAAGTACTGCTGGTGATGGGTATGGGATTGGTGGTGGTGAGAGCGAAGAGGAGCGTGAGATGGGAGTGAGCGATGAGGATGTGGAGAGTGGAAGGGATGACCGTGCCCGCAAGAACAGGAGGTTGAGGCCGATCACTATGGCAAATGGAAACATGACTGGTTTTGGGGCTGTGAATGCCAATAGCAGAGGGAAATTTGATTTTGAGAAGGGGAAGGATGCTTATCCATACCTTTGGGAGACTGTTGAGGATCTGTCAAAGGAGCACCCCAATGGGGTGGCATTCAAGAAGGTCTTTGAGTTGATCGAAGGCCCCAAAGCTCGTGGGATGGAGGAAAAGCTGAGGAAGTTCAGGTTGACAGAGATCAGACACCAGCTGCGTCGGATGGAACTGATGAAGGAGACAGTGAAGATGGTGCTTGATGCGCTGGAGGGTTGACCAAGGAGTAATGAGTGATCTTTTGGTTGGTGAGTAGTGCAATGTTAAATGGAGCAATCAGTATCTTCTTCTTTTACTAGATAGATAGAGTTTCTGTGGCTGAATTACTTAACTTTGGTGGTCAAGGTGCACTTGCCTTGGTGAGAATCTAGGAGTAGAACAAGGAGTGACGGTGTTCTTCTTATTCTTGGTGGATCATTGTATTTTGCGTCGCTTAGGTGCTAACTTACGCGTTATATGGTATACAATTCCTGTCTTTACTTAAGTTTGGTACCTCCCATTATGAATGTTCTTTTTTTTTCTATCGTACTCTTTTTGTGGTGATCTTGGAATATCATGCTTGGTGTTTAGGCTTCAGTATCACGATTCAGGACATTGGAGTTAGGTTGGTTCTGATATTGGGGATGTTTGGATCTTGTCGTCCCTTGGAGAAAGTCTGCAAACTGTTTTTTGTTGCACTGGGATGTCAATATCAGGTTGAAGTTCAATCAAATTTGATGATGGCACCCTGGAAGAAACACATGCCTTGAATGAAGAGCTTGTTCTAGGACATATAGTTTCACTTTATGGAGGAAGCATGTAAATCCTTTACCAAAAACCATCCTGATTATGCTAACTCTGAGGGTTGTCTGGACTTGCATCCATCTCATCTTGGTATTTGTAGATGTTTATTTCTATATATCCATGTGCATATGCGCCTGTAAATGGCCCCTCACTGGACCATATTGACACCCATAGTTATTGGCTACAACTAATGTATTCCTTGTTGGCTTATTCTGCCTCAATCTGTTGACCTTTTATACTAACCTGAAACAGGCTATTTGTTTTTATAATTTCGAGAATCAGGCTGTATTTTGTTTTCCTTAGCTTGGCTTTTGACTTCAAGCTCCTTATTTGCTTACATATTCTGGTGATCGTGATGTGAATGCGAGTCATGATCATTTGTATACCTTGAATGTGCTCTTATTCTTGAGCTTACGTCACTGTTGATTTTGGTCCATACGTTGTAAAGTTTGCTGACGCATATGCTACCAAATAAGCATATTTTGTGGTGACAACATTAATAAGCTGAGGAAGAACTGACACTTGACCAACTCCGATCGAGATTCTGATGAGTCGTGATGCTTGTCGTTTGATTGACCTGGGTCTTTACTTTCTTGATGATGCTGACGCCAAAATATGCCGAGTGCTGTCACGCCGAGGATTGTAAATCGTGATTCGTGCATCTTCTGATTCTGGGCAGAGCGATTGGGCGAAAACAGAGTTGAAGCAGTGCTCGTGTTTGGTTCGGTGTCCTCGCGCAACGCGTCCTTCAACATGGCTACCTAGGAGCGTTTGAATTTCTCTTATGCGTCGCAGCCTCACAGGGCCGACTGCAAATGCAATCGACAGTTTATTGCCATTCTGCCATTCAGCATGGAAATTCCCATGATTTCAAGCAAAACCACAGGAACAATCGTGTAAGGGGTAGGGGCAGAGGGGGTCCGCGGCTGGCCTGGCCCTGGCTAAGACACGGCTGCACTTGCACGCCCAGACGAGCAGCAGCCATGGTCCTTTTGGCCAGACCAAGTCAGTGTCGTGATCTCAACTGCGCCAGGTACTTTGAACAGCTCGGCCACCGACGCCCCGATCGGCGGCATGAACAGACAAGCACCAATGCGCACATCGCCGGTGTAACACAGGTCGCTAAATTGTCGTGCACTTTGGGGCCAAATCGGGATTGATTCAGATAGAGCTGCTGCAGTCTCCATTTGGGAGCTCCAACGTTCAGGTGGAGTTCCTGCTGCTCACTACCCGATGTCCTTGCTTCTGGTCTGCTGGATGATTTGGAAGCATCGCCAGCGTCTACTAGCAACAGTTGTGGGCTAAAAGCTACCTGAGGCTGATGTTAGTGGCTTGGTGCAATGTTTTGGTTTCCAATATGAAACCCCCTATATAATCTGCTAAATCCTCTGCCAAATCCCCCCATGCCGTGTACTTCTTGTAATCTGTCCTAATTGCCTCCAATCCAATATAGTGGGGAACGCTCCTCCGTGACCCATAAAAAACGTCTCTTTAAATTCGCAGTAAAGCCTAAGGAAATGAGCAACGTTTACAAGGCTGAGCATGTAGCTTTCTGACAGTATGAAGCTACAGAGCTTCCACGCTGAACACTCGATTCATATCCAACATCTGTCGTGTGAAATAGTAAATGTTAATCAGTAAATGCAGAAAAGGCAAGAGACTTAACAGCCATCAAATCGTGCATTTCCATTTCTGAACGCGAACACTGCATTTCAGAAGAAACAGTTTTGCCGTATAATGGAGAGGGATGCACAGGAATAATGCATCACATGACACAAGAGAGGCTAAAAATGAAGTATGAACAAGAGCCCCACACCATTCAATCGGCACATTGTCAGTGCTTTTGAATCAAATCCATAAAAGCTTAACAGTCTGTTCCTTCTCAAGATGAGGACTGAACATTCCCTGAGAACAGATGAAGACAGACATTGCTTTATCAGGTCAGATAGAAATTGTGAATCTGTGGGAGATCAAGTTAGGGATTCATGTAAAGTTTCTTTCGGCATCAACGCAGACTCACATTTCATCGACAGATCCAGAGGTCAAGGATTAGTAGACTCTCCATTAACAGATGCCATAAGCTCCTCAACCTGCAGCATAGCAGAAAATAACCTCTGCAGCAATGGCGAAGTCGTTGAACAAATCATATCTTGCAATGAACTTCGAAATAGAAGACGCTTCCATCTGAAAGCATGCAAGGGGTCCACAGCTCGCGGGTTTGAAGAAGGATGCTTCCTTTTTACATGCTTGCAGAGCTCTCTGTATGTGCCCATGTATGAACAGCCATCTTCCATGCAGCTCCTCCTCTTGTGATTCAGCTTCTTCCGAGCAGGTTCAACTAATGTATATCCCTTAACCTCACCACGACAAAGGGGGCATGCTAGCTCTATTGCATCTGGGTCCTCAGAGCTTTCTTTTCTGCATGACTCGACAAGTTGATCAAGACAGTTTGAGTGCTGGAAGTTGGAAGCACAGATATATGGACGACAGCCATTGTCATGAGACGAACAGAGTAGAAGAACAGCATTGTGTGGGAATTCCATGCATACTGGACAGGTTGCATCTGTCCATGCACATTTCTCTGTTGCTGCAAATGCTAACTCCTGGCTGGTAACCCTCTTGAAGATACAATGACTGCTGGGTTTCTGATTATGTAATGATCTGAGCTGACGAGATGAACTTTTCTTGTTCCTCATATACTTGGTCATCCTGAAAAGAACTGCAAGATGTGATATTAAGTAAGATGTCATGAAGTATATCAAAAGAAAAATCTGATTGCCCATAATACAACTAAAAACAGAAGGAGCCTGGATGCCAGTATGATTCCAAGCACAAGGACAATTCTTTTTCTGCTTAATTGTTCTGACCTCTTGACCCATCACATGGTCAATAATTGAGAAGGATAGCTCAATAGAGACTTTTTTATATCCTAATTATTATTCTATAGACATGGAATAGAAGTTGAATATTGACTCGTTCACAAATAATATATATTGTAATTAGATTACCAAACAATTCAACACCTACAAGCTAGAAAAAAAAGTCCAACAGCATGTTTTGATCACAAACTAAACAGAAACTGTTACCGCCAAACTTTGAACCTCCTGTTTTGGTTCAGTACAAGTTCCAGTGGGATAATATCAGATGCAGTTGCCATGCATAATTATTTTCACTGCAGCGACTGTCAAAAGGCAATCTTTGATACTCCTAATCCTAGCAATCCAAGAAAAATGGACAACTTGGATATTTATCGTTGCTACTGGGAAAAAAAATGTCATTGCGAACAGACCAAATTTAAGGCAGGGAGAATCATATCCTTACCACGTGACTACTCTACCCAAATGTCCTGGACTTGTAAGAATGTGGAGACTAACTCAAAATCATTTAAGGTAAAAAACTTCTTCAGTATGATTGCAGAAACATGGATTTTACATGAAGCCTACACATATATATGTATCACTCATCAGCAGCACTACATAATAGAACAGCCAAGGTCCCGAAGTCCCAGTACAAAGGCATATATATGGATACATGTAAAATATTGTATCTGAAGTTCTTAAAATTTTCTTTACAGTAACCAAGCATGGTGTGCACAATGTTATCAGAACAGGGAATCAAGCATGGTGTAGACATTATGATTGCAAGGAACATCATAGCAGCAAGTTTCATCATTTATCGGACATCTACTCAGGTGTAAGAATGTAAGCTCAAAATCATATGAAAAATCCCGAGAAGCTTCTTCAGTATTGTTACAGTGATATCAATTATACTATGAAGTCGACATTTATCGGCACCAGCAGGCCAGCAGTAACACAGAACAAGGAAATCAAGACCCCTGTCCAAGTCCTGTGTTGTGAATGGATAGCCATATATAGTGTAAAACACAATATCTGGAATTCCTAAGATATTCTTTGCACTATCCTTATCGATCTAAAACATTACTACTGCAGGAAACATCTCAGCAGCAAATCTTGGCATTATACTGGAATTTGAGGGAAAACTCTCTTCTAAAACCCTAACTTTGAGGAAATTACAACACAAAATTGTATCCAAGAAACGCTAAACGCAGTCATTCTTGTAGCCGAATCGAAGGATTCGGAGGCGTCAAGAACAAGGGTCGGTCACCAGATCAACTAAATCAATCACCAAATGGACGCAAAATCGTCCATACCGACCAAAGAATCGCAAGAAAGTAAGCACCTTTTTCAGGTAAAGAAGATGCGGCGGAGCAAATCGCAAGAAGACGCAAGAACGGAAGAACCTGACTTTAAGCTACAGAGATTCGACAAGGAAATCGCCGCGGGTACCTTTCTGCTTCCAAGAGGCAAGGACGGGCGGCTGCTCGGCGACGGCGGTGTTCGGGCGGCAGGCAGGGGCGAAGGGCGGTGGCGGTGGCGGCGTCGCCCGCTGAGAGGGGAGGCCCCGAATCCGAGCGAGTCTGCTCGGGGGCGCGCGGCGTCGTTGCGTTTTGAGAGAGAGGCCGTCGCCTGTCAAGTCGCCGGCTGTGTGCCTGGCGTGGCGTGTGTGCCGAAGCGACCTGGGCTGGCTGATGGGCCGAGGAAAACCTAGCGCGGCCCAAGGCCCCAGTAACCGTAGCGAATCTGTCCGTCTAATCCATGTTGTACGGCTGCGACTGGTTCCGGCTGGAGGCCACGTTTTTTCTCTGAAAGAAAGTTGGGGCGAGCGAACCGCCCCAGCCGTTGTCTTTTGAGATCGTGCCCCGCCTTGATTTCACGTGTTAGGGACGTTTGGATTTTCAAGGGCTAAAGTTGGGTCCTTAAATAAATAATAATTAGATATATTAAATATAAATTAATTATATAAGTTACGTCTATTTTGTGAGACGAATCTAACAAGCCTAATTAAATTATAATTAACACATAATTATTACATGTTTATTATATTATTACATTGTCTAATCATGGACTAATTAAGCTTAATAGATTCATCTTGCAAATTAGCCCCGTTTACGTAATGAGTTTTTTAATTAATCTTTATTTAATACTTCTAATTAACATATTTATATCCGATACGACGGGACTAAATTCCAGTAGTAGGGATCCAAACACCCCCTTGATATATACTACCTCCGTTCGTGTACCGGTTAGCTCAAAATTGAGCTAATCAACATCATATATAAACAAACAGAAGGAGTAGTAACTTCACTTAATGTGGGCCCCGGCACGTGGATACTTGTGTTGTCCATTTGTCATGGGCTGTGTTTAGATTCGTTGAAAAGAGTGGTCGAAAAGTCACATCGGACACTGTAGCGCACTGTAACACTTTTCATTTGTTTGTGATAATTGTTGTTCTACCATGACCTAACTAGGCTCAAAAGATTCGTCTCGTCGTGTACATCAAAACTATATAATTAGTTTTTTTTTATTTACCTGCATTTAATGCTTCATGCATGAGGAGAGAGATTTAATGTGATGTGATGAGATTTTTTGCATAGTGAAATTTTGGGGCGGAAGTTTGGGAACTAAACACAGCCATGCACATCATTTTTTTTTCTTTTGGATGATGGAAGCCCGTTTGAAAGTGACAAGTAATTCATATGAAAGTACGAAACCGGCTGGGCTAGGCTCACACAAAAGAGTTAAGACCGGGTCTCGACCCAATGAAGTTACAATCGCTTAATTTGGTTCACTTTATCTCCTTAATAAAATAGCCATCACATCTCAGATACAAAGATAGAAATGAAGAGAGAACCGCAACATTAGGCATTCATGTCTTGTTTTGGTAAATTTCACCAGTGGTTTTTAGACTAATTTTGAGTTCTTATCCTAATCTCGGTCCTCTCCAAATCATACAATAGTCCTTAAGTTTGTCATGAGTTCTCATCCCAAGCCTAGTACTCCAAAAATAGTAACATCTTTAAACATGTCCCACATTTTCATTCAGCTCCATATACTCTTAAAATACTCTCATATATTTTGAAAAAAATATGATGTGTATCAAACTTTTAATATTTCAAAGCAAGTTTGCTAATCAACTTATTTTTTTGGATTTTCTAAGGAATTTTTGGAGCAAAGAATAAATGGTCTCCAAATCCACTTTTAATCTCTAGAATAAAACCAAAACTAAATGAATGAGTTAAATACAACTCTAAAAATCACTAAATCTTGTATCCAAAATTATTGGACACCCATGTGTTTGTTCCCTACTGGTTTGTCTGCTCATTATTTATATTTATATATTGTAGTATATTGATACGCCCGTGCATTGGTAAACCCAAGCCGAATGAACCACACCTTTATGGAGTGTTTATCTCCGCAAAACATTTGTAAACTATGTTCAAAGCAATGTTTTCAAGTTATGATATATTCTATTCAGTTTTAGGCGTATTAAATTATTGAAAACACATATATTTTGACACAAACTGTAAATACTTCCAAGCCCTGGAGGAGAGATTTCACAAGAGAATGTTTTGAAGGAAAGAAAAGGACCTCTCTGCTGCTGTTAATGAGGTGCTAATTAAATATTTAGCACAAGCTTTACTAGACTATGTACTGAGTGTATTCAAGCTACCCTCTGACTTTGTGTGATGACTTCATAAAGTATATAAGAGCCTTTTGGTGGGGCTCAGGGGAAGAGCAAAATGCAATGGATGGGTGTCTTGGGAGAAGATGATTATGCCCAAAGGTTTTGGTGGTACGGTTTTCAAGGATCTAAGATTGTTTAACCAAGCTCTTCTAGTCCGTCAAGCATGGAGATTGGTGATCTATCCAGCAAGCTTGTGTGCTTGTGTTCTTAAAGCTAAATACTTCCCCCAAAGGAAACCTCTTAGATACTGCAACTATAGGTAATGCCTCAACAACTTGGCGAGCAATTGAGCACGGGCTAGACTTATTAATAAAGTGTGGTGTAATTAATAGAAATAGTGATGGGAGGAGCACTAGAATTCTGAGAGATTATTGGTTGCCAAGGGGCTTTGGCGTACAATCTATTGGCAGTACTCATGTGTGCTGACTAAGGAGAGTCCACCATCTGATTGATCCTATGTCAGAACAGAGCAATAATAAGGAGCTATTTGTGCCCATGTGATGTGGAGGAGATACTAAAAATCTAATTGCCATCAGAAAGTTGCGATAATTACATTGCTTGGAATTATGGGAAGACGTGTCTCTTTACTGTAAGCAGTGCCTATAGATTAGCTACCCAAGTTCATGATGCAATAGGGGCTGCTGCTAGCAGCTCCATAATTGATAGTGTGATTTGTGGAAAATTCCAATGCCATCCAAAGTCAAGGTATTTGCTTGGAAAGTAATATAATGGTCTACCTACGCGTGCAAATAAATATTACAATTAGAGTCTTGTGAATTGTATCGTTTTATGCTTGCATTGCCTGCCCTCATGCTACATTGTTGCGTCGGGCCATGAGGAATCACTACGAACTACCTAAGGAGGAGGACCTTGGTTACACAAGACCTTAGTGTCTGTTAACACCAAATTTAACATGCACCAGGTTCAAACCTATGCTGATACAAGTGTATAAGCCGATGCCGATAGAGATGGCAGAAGCTGACACTGATTCGGAGTTGTAAATCCGATGGAAGCGATGAAGTGCAAGGGAATTGATGGAGTCAGTGTTGAAAATTTCCTTGACAAAGCGATGATGTCATACAAGACGAGTCCTATCTGGGTCTATTTTGTAAATATGGTATTTTATTTTTCACGTCAAGTTTGTAATAAGTCGTAATCAAATAGGAGTCATTAGTATAGGGTATAAATACATACCAAGTGGTGACGAAAAAATTGTACACACATCAATCGATACAAGTTTTTTTCTTGGTATCACGCCAAAATTTAGGGGCAGGAGGAACGTAGCTTTTCTCGGTGAGTTCTTGAAACAAACATGGTTGCATCATCATTAACCTCCGGTTTTGCTTGTAAGTATCATTAGTTATCAAATAATTTAGATTCAATTTGTAGCTTACACTTATATTTGAATCTCTTTTGTTTAAAGTTATCGGATCTTGTGTCATATTGCTTGTAAGGCTGCATCTATTGATCTCTTGCTAGTTGTCATTGACAAAATCCACCTATTATCACACTTTTTATTTGAAACATATCGGCTTAATGTATTCACTATAAAAACTATCTAAAGAAAGCACAACATAACAAAATCTTTCCAAATCAACATAGTTCGATAGGTTTTTAAATCATAGTGTTTATTTAGATTTCTATTAATGTCTAGATTGATTTCATATTTAAATCCATCGACTCAGTGTTTATTAGCCTATCGCCCTACTGTTATTGTTATCTCAGTTAGGTCCGATCCGATAATAGTGAGAATAGATTAATTCTCATTGTTTCAATGAATTTATTTATTAAAGACATTAGTAAATCAATACAAGTCTCTAGGATGGAATCGATTATCAATAGGCGATGAAATCATATTTTGCTCTTTCAAATTATTTGTCTTCACGATTCGGAAATTACAGCCAATGGTAAAACTGTATTAGGATATATCGGAAAAACTAGCCGATGTGAGCCTACAAAAGTTTCTGATTAAATTTCTCTCCTTGTCAATTATAGGTCAAATTGACTGGCACACCACGAACCTCAAAGATTAAAATGTTGACAAGGTTGATAGGGAGCAAAATTTTGTAGCTCATGAGCTTGCACTGCACACCTAGCTATCATGTTCAAGGAGAGTCTAGTTTATTTTTCTTTGTTTCGTGATAATATTAAGTCTTTCTTTTGTAATGGCATTGCTTAATGTTCAATAAAATTCCCTATTTGGCAAAAAAGACTAAATACTTACTCCCTCCATTTCAAAATAAGTGTTCATATAGCATTCAAATTCTGTCCCACAAAGAGTGTCCATTTAGCTTTTAGGGATGCATACATTAATACAAAAGTACATAGAGAAACGCATAGAGCCAATCAAATAAGTTACTTAATGCTACTTTTATAGTTCCAACGAGGGATAATATAGTCATTTGTCAGGCCGGCCTCAGTGGAGGTTTCATGCCATCAAATGTGCAAATGTGACATATGAGAGAGAAGAAAGAGTTTCATGATACGTGAGAGAAGTTTCATCACCATGAAACTGCTTTGGCCCAATTACCTAGTTTCTAGTCTAGATAAATACTCCCTCCATACTGGTAAAGAATGATGTTTAGGACAACGACACGGTCTCCAAAACGTAACTTTGACTTCTTATTCTTACAAAAATATTTATTAAAAAATAATATATGTATGCTTTTATAAAAGTATTTTTTAAGACAAATCTATTCATATGGTTTTCACATTTTCAAACTCAATGATTTAAAAGTTATTCATGATTTATATTCCCAATGTTTGACTAAAATCTTGTCCAAAACATCATTCTTTACCAATACGGAGGGAGTATGTGGTAAAATTGTGTACTGAGAAATAATCTGTCTTAAATTTTCCAAATAAACACCGTGACGGAGGGAGTATTTTGGGATCCAGGATATGTTGGTATGAATGGGTCTTCTCAGTTAATGCTTACCTAGGGATTTGGGATCGTCTGCGCTCACTCAGCCTTTCCAGCTGCTCATCTCTCTCTCTCCCTTCACTGGTCACTCAATCACAGTGGCATCATGACCTTATAATTGCTGCCAACCTAGGGGCACAGGGTAACAGCCAGCAGCCAATGAGCTTCTTCCACGGCCGCACTATTCAGGCCATCCCTGGCGACTGGAGTCCCGTTTCACCGGCCGCAGGATGCCGGCTCATACCACCATTATTGTTTCCTGGTGCTCTCGGGATGCTATCCAAGTGTTGTAAGATTGTCAGAGTGAAATAGGAAGGTAGACTTACCAACTATATGTTTGAAAAGACAGGAGAATGTATCGTACACTACAATAATAACTCACACCCGCACCCCTCATATGCCTCGGTGCACTCAAGATCCGGTGCTAATGTAACGTTAGCATCGGGTGCGAAATTGGGGCGCCCTCGGGAACCTACCAACCGGTGCTAAAGACCCCGACCCTTTAGCACCGGGTCGTAACATCAACCGGTGCTAAAGGGTCACCTTTTAGCACCGGTTGGTGTTACCAACCGGTGCTAAAGGCCCCGACCCTTTAGCACCGGGTCGTAACACTAACCCGGTGCTAAAGGGGGTGTCACATGCTACTACAAAACAAAAGAATCTTCTATCTCATCATATGTGCTTTGTAGATGAGATGGTTAGGTGGGTACGCGCGAGCCAAGAGGTCATGAGTTCGAATCTCCGCAGCAACACACATATTTATTTAACCCGGTGCTAAAGGTGGGTACCTTTAGCCTCGGAAACATAGCACCGGTTGGGAAACCCGATGCTAAAGGGCTTTCCCAACGGGTGCTAATGTCTGTTTCTCCGGTAGTGGTACAAGGTACCTTATTATCTTAAGGTCATTGATAGAATTGGATCGTAAGCTTGTAATTGAGCTCTTAGTATGGATGATAGAAAACCAGCACGTTCAAACCTCCTCTTTATAGACCACCGTGGAGCAAAAGGTTTCAGAAGGAAGAAATGATTGATATGAGAAACTGAAAGAACTTTCCTACAGTGCAACAAAACTGCCAAAAGATGTAAACTAGTAATCTCTCAAAAGTTGAGAAGCGGATGTTCCAAGAAGTAATAAGCATAATATTTCTTAATATAGAAGTTCAAAGAAGGAAAAACCATAGTATTTCAATGGTAAGGAAGGAACTCATGTCCGAGTGCCAAGAAGCATACTGTCAATTAACAGAATCACAACCCAAGCTACCTAAATTCTGAAGTAGATTCCTTACATATCAAGAAAAATTGCAAGCATTCATTTGCGTCTAGTAGTTTGTGTGAATCGCTACACACCTTTTAAAGTAAAACTATTAAACATAATTACATAAAAGGTAAAAGTAATTAACATATCCATGCCATTATTCGCAGCTAAAGTGCTCATGCAGCAAAATATGTAAATATGGACATAACAGGGCTTGCATACCTCATTGACAACTGGGGAGAATTGGTCATCTTTGTAAAGTAAAATGCCGAGAGCATCAACACAAAATTAACTCCTTGGGGCTTGGGCTGTTGTCTTCTGGCTCCGGCGACCCGCGAAGAAGTCAGGTTTCACAGCAGTCAGACTAAAGAGTAAAAAACACTATAGTACGTATAAGATTATAAGCTGAACTTGAGCGATCGAATCCGTTTTGTGTTGCCATTGTTTTCTAGACAAAGACACGGTACATTTCCTTTCTCGTATCCATTGTGTTGTCATTGTACGTATAGAGTTTTAAATTGAGTTGAGTAGATGTACCTAGCTTTGGCAGTACAAGTAAATGTGAATAATAACGCAGCTTGTGTTGACTACGTCTGAAAACTTTCACATGGAAGAGGTTCACGTACACGCCGCACGGTCTCTTCTCAGTGTTGTCAGTTGTCGCACGCCGCAGGCTGCAGCCCAAGCGCGCAATAAAGCCTGCCTGCGTTGTTCATAACTGCGCTTCGTGCCCAGTGGTAAGCGCCTCCCAATAAATGGCAATTCAGTGCCCATCCAACCCAGGACACCGCCCTTCAAGAACCCGTGCCCTAGCCCGGTAGCTAGCTCCTCCCTCACCTTCACTTCAAGAACCCCGGCCAGCCCTTGCGCCTATATCTCCTTGCAGTTTCTTCATTCTCTTCTCTCTTATCTCCTCCATTACATATAGCTCCATCCATGGCAGCTAGCTCCATCCACAGTAGCCATGTTGAAGGTTAGGTTAAGGGGGTTGTTGTCTGGTTCAAGGTCACCACAAGCAGGCAAAGCGCCCGTTATGCAGTACGGGTGTATATATATCTATTGGTGATCTCGGACCAGGCTTCAATCCCTTTAACCATCATCTGCATATGCTTGGCTTTGGGTCGGAGCAGTTACGTTGTTCATGCAATTTGCCTCTGGAGCTGAGTCTGGACCTTCGAGCGAGTATGGGCTGTTGGTAAGCCATCTGTTTTAGTTTTTCTTTCCATCTTACTATTAGAGAGAAACAGCAAGAGCTTAGATTTGCGTGACAATCTTTTCACTCTCATCTGTATATGTAACTTACCCTGCTATCCAGGGACGACATATAACAATTCGACTGCTTGAAAAGCATATGTATTATGCAAAGCAACTTACATCGTCTACTAGGCGTCTAGGCTTGGAATGATCGAATGCATGAGAGAACAAACATCAACTGCAACCTAATAATAACGCGGTGAACTTTTTGCCTCTGGCCCTGAACGAATTTCTAAACCATAGTCATGCGCAAACCTGCACTTCAGCGCTTGCATCATTTCTCTGTAGTTTGCATAAAACGCATTTGATCAGTACCAACCAAAAGCACATACAGTCAGACATGCATGTGATCTCTAGAAAGAGAAGATTTGAAGAGCGAAATGAAGCATTTAACATAAGCACATCTGGCGCCCAGACAGAGAAATAGCTAGGCTCATTACTTCGTTCACGTGATCGTTGTGAAAGGTCCATCCCAAATCGCCAGGGCGGCCGTGTGTATTTATCTGCGGCTATACTGACCCTAAATTTGCAACTCATAATTATTATTTCGCGACGGTCGGTATATATTTACATTACCCACTCAGCTTATCACCGAGGGATGCAAGCGGGTTCGCGAGCAACCCAAAAATAGGTCACTTTTTTGGTAGGTTTCCTCAAAACCCGCAAAAAAATGGTCTACTTGCGGTTTCACGGGCAATCCCGCATTCCCGCTTGTATATGCGGAAGAGAAAATTGTGTATAAGATAAGCATGTTTTGATCTACACATGTTGTTAAAATCATGTGCAAGCTATGATGGAATTTAGGGGCTTGGTCCATTAAAGCCCATGAAGAAATTCCTAAATTCCTAAATAAATCTCAAAGACCCATATGTGCACGAGGAAGTGGTGGATGGGTGCAACCTTTAGTCCCACATTGCTAGTTGAGAGGAGGGATGACCAACTTAAATATGGAAGTTGTCTCCACTCCTTCAAGCTATGTGTGTGGGGAGAGAAGGGAAGCTCCACACGCGCTCGCTCGCTCGCCTGGGCGGGGCGAAGGGTGCGATTGCACGACGTCTGCGTGAATGGTCCGCTGAAATCTGGCCCTGCCCCTTGCAGGGGCGCGGTTTCATTTTGCTGTTTTAATTTTTTGGTTTCCTTGGCTATCAAGTCGGCGAGATATACGGAGTCCTTATCGGTTTAGAGATCCCTATATAACCGACCCGTCGGCTTCTGCCAAAAGAACATCTAATCGAGCTAGGGTTTCTGCCTTCTCTCGCTGCTACGCCGCCGCTCTAGTCCTACTCCACCCCGATTGCCGGCGTGCACCGGCGAACGGGAGAGCAGGTCTCCGGAACCCTTCGTCCTTGTGATCCTGCACCGGGAGAGGGCGAATAAGGTTTTTGGGAAGCGCTCCGCGCGACTGCTCTAAGTCTTCGCCACGGCTCGTCTTCCGCCAAGGTCCGGCGTTGTACGAGCTCGTCGTCTGCAGCGCCGATTGTTGCGCTCCGTCCACAACGTGAACGTCGCTTCTTCAACACTCGTCACCACGGCTGCGCCAGCGCATCCACTGTACGTACGCCGTGTTCAGATCTATTTCTACATCATGTTTTATGAGTTAATCATGATGATCTTGATGGTTACTAGTATATTAGAGTGTTGCATGGTACATTTAGTTCGTGCCATGATTAACACTGTTCGGATTTTGATCAATATATCGTCTATATTTCCAACGAGCTAAACATGTTTTGATCTGATCGAGCATGTGTACGTTAGCTTGGAGCAATTAATTAGTACCGACGACGTACACCATTGTCAAGGCACTGGCGCGGCGAGCACATTTGATGTTCTATATTTGTACTGTAGATTTATTGAACGGACAGTGGAGTGATGTTCATGTCGGTCCTTGCTAGCTTGACGATGAAAATTACTGCATGCAAGCCATATACATATACTCCAGTAGTATGTATCTGTATCGTCTGTATCATAAGGATCTCTGATCTAGGAAATTACAGAGGCACTTGCAGCGCCTCTACATTACCATTACCAAGGATAGATCTCCTCCCATTTCAAGAACAAGAGTTATTCGAGCCTGGCAACTGGCATTTTAAAGTCCCCGTTCTATTTCATTATTTCACTCGTAGAGAAAGAAACTTTTGCACCGATTGGAAACCCCCTTTAGGTGAAGTGGACGCTCGCTAAAAAATATGTGTTGCTGGGATTCGAACTCGGGACCTCTTAGCTCGTGTGTACCTTCATTTTCATGTCACCTACACTGCACTTGTGTGACTAGGTAAAATATGCCTTCGTTTTGAAATAGCATGTGACCCCCCCTTTAGCACCGGATTCGTATTACCAATCGGTGCTAAAAGACCTTTAGCATCGGGTCATAACACCAACCGGTGCTTCGAGGAGCATTAGCACCGATTGGTAACACCAACCAGTGCTAAATGTGACTTTTAGCACCGGTTGCTGTTACCAACCGGTGTTAAATGGTCCCTGAGGGCTCGCGAATTTTGGACCCGGTGCTAATGTATCATTAGCACCGGATTTTGATGGTGCCGAGGCATATGAGGATGGCTGATGTGGTTTTGTCTAGTAGTGTTTGTTCCATATATGTTCTCATGCACAAGCGTAAATGAAGATGCCACTGGCCACACCTTTTGTAGAGAGCTATGGCAATGCAATTGACATATCACGTACATATTGTGTAGCTTTCCACCAGTTTGTAAAATTCGGTTGATTTTATGTTAGTATGTATATTTGAACTCTTTTACCTAGCTTTGAACGACGTATGGACGCAAACAACCTCCTTTGCATAAACACATCTTCATAGATAAATGGATGCGCGCTGTTTGTTATGAACTAATTAATAACCATGCTCATGCAAAGAACTCGCATTGTTGTTCCACCTCGGACTTTTCCAAACTAAGCGCCTGTTGAAGTGACAGCATGATCCTTTGTAAAAAAATACAGACACGCATGTCATAGAGACATTAGTGACGATATATAGGGTCACTCTATGCTACTACTTCCAAATTTCACGTTTATCTTTATATATCGTCGTCACTAATGTAGCTCGTGATGTGCGCCAGCGGCTGGATTTTCCTGGTGATAATATGGTATAGATTTGGATCCGGAAGCACGTAAACATCTAAATATAGGTGGACATCATGATTTGAACCTGGTGGGTGTGGTTCATGCACGTCTGATGTACTCCACCATGCATCACATCACCAATGGTGTTTTTCCAATTAAAAATATTGTGAGAAGATTAAAATGGCCTACATGTGGAATCAGAGGAAGTAGCTATTTGGATTCGCATAATTTATCCAGTCTTTCGTTGTGAAGGACCAAATTGACGACAAGAGCAGGGGTGAATAGACGCCTCAAAAATTCTCATCGAGAACCGTGGTCTATATCTCAAATGCAACCCTACACGACTCTTTTCTAATCATCGAGATGACATAAGTCAATTAGTGACAAGCTCACCCTAGAAACGATTAGAAATTTTTCAAAGTATCACGGAAGCAAAATAAAATATCATCAAATTAATTTGACACTAATTAAATCGGGCAAAAAATCTTGCACAAGGGATTAAGCTAAACATTCATTTGAGCTGCACACTTAATGATTAGCCACAACTTAAATAATCAAAAAGATTAAGCACTAATCACTTATACTAATTCCAAGCATGCAAGAAGCCAACCGTAGCTTAGTTAATCAATAATCAGCACAAGTGATTGAATATATTAAGCAAGCGGAAAAAGTGTATTTTTCATCCCTAAAGTATTATGGAAGTGTGAGTTTCATCCCTTATGTTTTAATTGGTGCAAACCAAGGTTTTAAATGGCGCGCTATTGAATTTGGCGTTTCTCATTTTCTGGACGATATGTCGCTATTGCGGCCGCTATAGCGGCAGCTTCGCGCTATAGCGGCAGATCACTGCTCACGCTATAGCGCCGCTATTTGTTTCCAAAAAACATGATCATAAATTTATAATTTAATATAAGAATATCTGATAAAGTGATAACTGATAATCAAGTGATTATAACCCAATATTGCACGGGCAATAATCCAACATAAACAAAAGACTAAGGACTTAAGTTCACAATTCACATCACGATCACAAGTTCACAACAAAGCAAAAGAGCTATAATTTGTCAATTCCACATTGGCAGCCAAGACTAAGGACTAAGGACTTAAGGAGCAAAGCAATGATCTAGTATGGATTGTATGGTTCAGCTTCAGCCTCAGAATCAGATAGCATATCAATATCATTGTCATCTTCTCCATCTGGGCCGAATTCACCATATTTGGGAAAAGTGGAAATAGCGCCAGATTTAGCGCGCTATGCCACTAAATAGCTATAGCGGCGCTTTAGCGCGCTATATCGGCTATAGCGCCAATAGCGTGAAAAGGCACAATAGCTTCGCGTTGGTTCTGGTTTGGCGCTATAGCGGCGCTATAGCGCGCTATTTTTTTCGTGGGTGCAAACCAATCCCTTAACTATGTGAACCGGTGCACTAATAATCTCAACTCAGTTTAATAACGATTTGGTGCAATCGGACACTGGTTTATGCCATATAATTAGCTGACTAACATCTGCTTAGCCACGTCACACCTTGCCTTTGTATTTTTCCCCTCTGGTAAAGATGCTCGTTTTCCTATTGTGATGTAACAAGAATTCTACTATAAATATTTTAGGATTAGCTAGTAGCGTGATTAATCATCAAGGAAGAAATTGACCTCTGTATGATAGCACAAAGTACAATATAGCCCGCATGCTCTACCGTAAGAAAATTAATGGAAGGCTCATGTTGCTAGTGTTGTTGCCTTGTTGATCAACTAGAGTTTTTTTTGACGTATTGGTGGATGATGGGGTCCAGTTTAGAATTCAGATGACATGCTATCATGGATTAGTTAGGGTATGACGTGGCTAAGTAGACACTAGTCAGCTAGGGTATGACGTGGCTAAGTAGACACTAGTCAGCTGATTACGTGGTATAAATGGGTGCCCAATTGCAGTAAACTGTTATTAAGTTAAGGTGGGGATGATTGGTGCACCGGTTCAAATAGTTCTGAGGTTGATTTGCACCAATTAAAATATTAGAGATGAAACTCACATTTTCATAATACTCGAGGGACGAAAAATACACTTTTCCCAAGCAAAATAACTTCTTGGGCCACGTGCACAAAGACAAACCTGCTCTGCCCTGTGCGTGCTGAGCTGCTCCGTAGCTGGGCTTGCTGGGGGGTGCCTATATGGCGCACGAAAGCCAATTAACCTTCTGGCTTCCAGCCCATTAGGCCTAGCTCCTCCTTCCTCGCGCCGCATGGCCTCCGCCCCCACCCCTTCCGCCGCCGCCCCGGACGGCAGCTGGCGCGCCGCTGCACCGCCCGCCCACCATCCACCCCTGCCCTTCCTAGCCCAATGGCCCTCGCCACCCCCGTCGCCGATAACTGCCTACCGCCCGTCCGGCCCCGCCCGCCCGACGGCGCTCCTACGCCGGAGGCGCCGCCTCGCCTCTGCCGCCGGCCGAGCCACCCCCACCCCCTTTATTCTCTAGGGCCAGCGGCCATTGGTGCCCCTACCCCGGAAACCCCGAAACACTAACCCTAATCACCGCCGCGGCCGGCAGCCTCGCCCACCACCCGCGGCCGGCGGCGCCCTCGCCGCCCCCGCCGGCTCCCGCCCCCTTCGTCGGCTCCCGCTCCTCCGCTCCCTCACCGGCGCATGGCAGCGTCGCCCCCAACGAAGAAGATGATGGAGATCGTGCGGCCAACGTCTGCCGCACGAATCTCAAACACCGAAAGCCAACGGGTCAAAAAAAACTTCCAGAAACTATATAGAAATCTCGGGCTTGCTGCGCTTGCGCTTGGGCCTGCTGGTGTAGTGCTTGCACACCTGGGCCATGACGGCCTGCCGCTGAGCCTGCGAGCCTCGCAAGCTGGGCTGCGTGACGCTGCTCTACGTGAGCTGGGATGAGCCCCTCCTTGGCCTCACGCACGCCTAGCTGGGCCGCCTGCCCAATTCCCACCTAGGCCGCCTGGCTGACACGCATGCTGGACCGCTCTGCGCTGGCTGGGCTACGGCGGCCTGCTGGCTGCCTGGGCCACGCTCCACACACGCGCCTACGCCCGGGGATCCTATATGGCTTCTGGAAGTTTTTTGGGGCAGCTGGCTTCCACACCGATAGCCGTCCGATCTTCTTCCTCATGCCATTGGATTATCTTCTTCCTCCTTGTGGGCGGACGACGCCCGCCGCGGGCGGAGGGGCGCGAGTTGGCCGGTGGAAGGGCGGAGGGGTGGGAGCCAGGTGGGGGCGGCTCGGCGACGAGGGCGCCGCTAGCCGCGGGTGGTGGCCGAGGCCAGCGGCGGTGGAGGCAAGGCGGCATTAGGGTTCGGGGTTCCGGTGGTAGGAGGGGGCAACAATGGTCGCCGGCCATAGAAAAATAAGAAGGTGGGGTGGAGGGAGGGTACGGCGGTGGCGGCAGCTCGGCCGGCGGTGGAGGCGAGGCTGCACGGGAGCGCTGCCGGCCGGGCGGGGCCGGGCAAGCGGTGGACGGGGACCGGCGGCGCAGGGAAGGAGGAGGAACAGATTAGGAAAGGTGGGGTGGTGCGACGGGGGTGGATGGCAGGCGGGCGGTGCGTCAGCCGCCAGCCGGGGCGGCGGTGGAAGGGACGGGGGCGGCGGTCGTGCGGCACGACGCGAGGAAGGAGAAGGCGGGCGCTGATGGGCCACTCGTGGGCCCTAAGCCGCGTCACTTATCTAGCGCACTGAAGCTAGATAGGAGCCCCCCATGCGCCTGCGTTGCTGCTGCGCCGCGCTGCAGCTCGCCTCAAAGCATGTGCCGCCGCTCTTCTCCGCGCGCGAATGAACCTGCAACGCAGAAACAAAAACAGAAACAACGGAAACGAGAACGAGCACCAACTTCAAATTAAAATTACTCTTTCAATTCTCCACGGATTAGCATGAAACTTGAGCCATAGTATCACAACCCCAAGAGCTAATAGATAGAAAGTAGATCTGAAAAAATAGGGTAAAACCAGCAATCATAGCCACCGGTGTCATCGCGATTCCAAGACGGGTCAGCAATGGTAAAAAAGTGTAATAAACAGTACTTTATACAGGATTAGCTGAATTTCGTCGGGGTCGGCTGGCCCCAATGGTAAGCCTTGGCTCCACCCCCGTAAAAAAGTTCAAGTAAACATGACAAATTTTAGGAAAAAACGAAGAACACCACACATAGCACGGGTTTCAAGAAATCTTTGAATTCAAGCCAAATCCATGAGAGATTCGTGGAGAAACACATCAAAGATGCTCACAAAGATCCTAGCAACATAATCCCCAAACAAATCTCATGGATTTAGCACTCAAATGTGAAGAACAAAAATTCATCAAAAATAGCTCCAAAAATCACGAAAAAGAAAAACGAAGAAGACTAGCCATGAATCCACCATGAATGATTAGAACAAGATAATCTCAACAAAATTTAAGGCTAAGTACCACCCATCATCCTCCTCTTAAGATTACGAGGCTAAACCTAGAGTAATCACTCCCTAAGTCTAATCCTCTCTCAATTAAGCAAACCCTAGCCTTATCTTAGCAAGTACTCCCCGGTCCCAAAAAAGAATGCAACTCTCGTATACGGAGAGTCAAACAATTTTAACTTTAACCAAATTTATATAAAATAGTATTAACATTTATCATACAAAATTAGTATCATTTGATTAATCATGAAATATATTTTCATACTAAATCTATTTGGAGACATGCATGTTAGTACTTTTTTTGTACAAATTTGGTCAAAGTAGAACTTGTTTGACTCCTCGATATGCGAGAGTTGCATTCTTTCTGGGACGGAGTGAGTAGCAAATGATGTGTGTGTGGGGGGGATAGCTGAAAATTTCAGCCCCCTCTCATATATATATATATAATATTATATATGACTTAGCCAAATGACCAAAGCGCCCCTAGTCTAGTACAACGATAATGCCCACGCGAGGGTGTTTTAGTCAAAGTTTTTCCTCGGGCAGCGGACAGCCGTGATCCCTTCGAGACTTCGCTTCGCCTCGACGCAAGCTTCACGATGGTGCCATGCGTCCTCCGATCCGCGTCATCCTCCCCAGTTTTGCTGCGAAACTGGGAAACCTCCGGAGTATTCTAGAAGCGCCTTTGTGTGACCTCCGTGCCAAGTCTCCATGCACCCTTGCACTTCAACTACACAGTGGAGACCACCCGTGACCCCACGCGAACTCCTCGGGTCCCTCGGTCCAAGCCTCGCTTGACCTTCACCGCATTTCGCCGACCGACACGCATCCAACACCTGCACTTCACAAGCCGAGGGCTGCATCAATCCACACCATGGTTGTTGATCACTCATCATCCAAGGGTGACCACCATTGGTCTCTCACATTGGCCATCCCTCACACTCATAGTAATGAGGTCGATGCTGCAAACTACTAAGCAACGACCAGCGCCATCAGCCCATCACATGGGCTGGAGTTACCATTCGTTCCGTGATAACAACCTCAAGGGCAAATCATCATTCCAAACAAGTATTCTAGAGAAAACTTTAGCAATTTCACAAAAAAAAAACCCAAACATTGCCCACCATTGACCTGTATATATGTTCTGCTCATTCCACGTGCCTAGTTTTGTCCATATTTCTTAGGCCTTGTTTAGATCCCAAATTTACACCCCCAAATTTATTATGTAAAAAGAAGATTCCCATCACATCAAAATGTCATAACATGCATGGAGTACTAAATGTAGATGAAATCAAAAACTAATTGCACAGTTTTGTTGTACTTTGCGAGACGAACATTTTGAGCCTAATTAATAAATGTTTGGACAATTTTTTACAAATACAAACGAAATGCTACAGTGACGCAATGATTATGAAGTGACATTATACCCCCAAATTTGGGCTCCCAAATTCGGATCTAAACAAGACCTTAGAGCTTAAGAGGTGGTAATAACAGCCTGTGACTGTGAGGATAGCACTGAATCACTACATAGGCTAGCCCGTGTGGGTAATTTTCCCTTCCATCCAGGTAGTGAATCATCATGCACGTTGAAGATGAAAGGAAAAAAAACAATACCTGCAAATTTCAATGGATGACTTTTTTTGGTCAAACAATATATACACCTCAGCACTCTCAGCTATCTATCTTTGGCCGTGTGCATGCTAGCTAGGGTGGGGTAAAGGAGACGACAAACTTTTTTATTTTTTTTACTTCAGTTACTATGCCTCCTGAATCTCATGGCCATTGCTTTGCCAAATGCCAATCACCGACATCTCTACTCCTAGAAGGCAAATGTGGGAGAAAAAACTTTCATGAAGCCTTTCCCCATCGATGCCGTCATGCTACCATCCAGTATTTTTTTTTCCGGCCGATTGATACTCCTCCCTTCCCCCACCTCCCACGACCCTCGTCCTCTTCCCTCCGCCCCGCACAGCCCGCGCCGCATCCTCCTCCTGCCACTGCCTCTCCTCTTCCTCTGTTTCCTCCCCTCAACCTTCCTTGTTTTCTGTTCCCTGCGCATCTGATCCTCCTCACAGTTGCAAGGCTCCGGGAAGCAGGCTGATGCTCCCAACGCAGTTTGTTGCGGTTTCACGGGCAAGGTATCGCTCTGTGACGGTGATGACGACCTGCCGCCGTTTCGCGATTGAAAAAACTATCGCCAGGAGCCGACGGGGCGCGGGCGCCCCCACTCGCGGCGGCACACTGTAGCACGCCGGCGTGTGTCGATCATGGAGCGGCAGCCATCGGGTCCACAAGGTGGTCCTGGCGAGGTGGAGCGGGTTCGCCGCCGGGAGGTCCGGCGTGCCTAGCCCCGGTGCACTCTGTTTCCCCACCGCACTCGGTTCCTGTTCACACTCCGCCACGGGCGCCGCCTGCGCTGCGTGCCTGTCCGCCTCCGCCAGAGACGTCGTAACCGTCTGCGATGCAGCCCGACGGAGCCGCCGCGTGGGCCCTGGTGCACCAGCTGCTTCATGGCGTACGCGGACGCCGGCTCCTCGTCGGCCCGCAACGCGCGTTCCGCGGCAGTTCCCTCGCAGGCCCGGTGGCGGCCCTGCTACGCGCGTGCAACGGTGGCGTCGGCCGCACGACGGCTTGTAATCGATCCAAAGAGCTGGGATGATGCTGAATTTTTTAGGCTTTTAGGCTTTGTGCCAATGCCGTCAATCACAAAGTTTTTTTTTTGTTCTCGCTGATTCCCACCTTTGAGTTTAATTATTTCTGTGTTCGATCGATGATTCAATTAAAGCTGGAACGATGTAGGAGGCGATTATGAAGTTGTCCACATCAATGGGGGTATTGTGAAGGTGGATCGAGTCATGCCATGATCTTCTGTCATTTTGACTTCTGGTTAGGGGCTTATTATAAGTCTCATAAGCCCCTTATACGAAGAGACTTATAATAAGTCTCAAGAGGCATTTGGATGTTTGGGCTCATATAGTGGAAAGAATGAATTTTATTATAGGTTCATGAACTTTTCTCGAGATCGCATCTAGGTCCGCAGACTAAAAAAGCGGTCATCTAGGTCCGTAAACTTTTCTCGAGATCTCATCTAGGTCCGCACACTAAATAAGCAGTCATTTAGGTCCATAGACTTTTAAAAGTGGTCATCTAGGTCCATGAACTTTTAAAGAGCGGTCGTCAAGGTCAGGCTCGTCGCCACCGCCTTGGACCTAGACGATAACTCTTTAAAAGTTCATGGACCTAGATGACCACTCATTTAGTTTGCAGACCTAGATGAGACATCGAAAAAATTGATGGACCTAGATGACCTTTTTTTAGTTTGCGAACCTAGATGAGATCTTGGAAAAAGTTCATGGACATATGGTGAAATTCACTCTAGTGGAAACTGAAAAGTGAGGTGACTCTTGTAGAGCTCATGCAAAATACTCCATCCATTCTAAAAAAACTGACGTTTAGGACAAAGTTTGGGTCAAACATTGAGAATATAAATCATCAATAACTTTTAAGTTGTTGAGTTTGCAAATGTGAAAACTATATGAATATATTTGTCTTGAAAAATACTTTCATAAAAGTATACGTATATCACTCTTTGATAAATATTTTTATAATAACAAGAGGTCAAAGTTGTGTTTTGAAGACCGTGTCGCTGTCCTCAACGTCAGTTTTTTCAGAATGGAGGGAGTAAGCCTCAAAAGCACATCTCTAGGGGCTTAATTTATGAAGACCTTACAAAAATAAGCACCTTCTGTTGGGTTAAAAAGAGGCTTATTTGGAGGTGCAAACCAAATGGGCCCTTAATTGTCCGGACAGGAAGAAATCACTTGCAAGTCCGTGTGGTCCACTTTAGCGTGTTGAAATGCCTGAGATTTTGTATTTCTTTTGGAGGCGATTTGATTCTTGTCTCATGAATTATGCGACATGTCTGTTCGAAAGTAATCTCATGATTCTTACTCTGTTCCATTTAGTTTTCGTTATCATTTTTTCTAGGTTGGTTTCAGAGTTCTATGCGTGTTATTCTAGCTAGGATTTAGTGTCCATGCCGAAAAGCCTATGGCTATGAGCACGTGGATGCCTTGAAGCAACTAGCTTAGCATCCCTGTCCGCCATTTCCGTCCCTTAACAACTTGCTTTGTACTGACCTAATGATGTTTGATGTGGTGATGGTGGAGTTGGTGCATCGATGAACAAGAAATGATAAGAAAACTGTATCAGGCTTCAAAGAGAGCCTCAAGGGTTTGTTGCAATACATACTCTCAAGTGAATAGCCAGCATGTAATGCCAATAAGCTGATACCCTCTGTTGCACTTCAGATCTTTGCTTTCAGATGTTAACTGGTAAGTTTATTTGTTACTTTTGGATTACCAATGGTCAAGCTGTGAGTTTCTTCCTTTAGTATGTCAGGCTTTCGCTATCTATGCCGACTAATTTCAGTGCTACATTATCAAACTGCAAGTTTGTGTGACAGATTCAATGTGTTTGATTTCAGATTGATTATGCATCTATGCTCCATGGTTCTTGCATAGTATTCCTTATTGTTCAACCGGAGTGGAGAATAGTCTAATCTTGCTTCTGCATCTAAATGTGTTTTTTTGAGTAGATTCAGAGCTAATATGTCATGTGTGATTGGTTTAACATCTGCTCGAATTGGTCACATTTAAGGCCTTCCATGGATACTATTAGGAGAAGCTAAACTGGAAATCCTTTGTTGTTGTTTTTTGAGAAACAACAGGGGCATGACCCCTACTGGTTATATATTAAAAAGTAAAACCAAAGTTACAGAAATCATTTACAATGAGAGAGGAAGAGAAAAAAATGGGTTCCTGTGTTTGGATTCTGCTTTATTTACATATATTCTTACTTATTGCTGAGTGGTCCACGGATGCTTCATTGCCCAATATATCTTCTACGCATGGTATTGGTAAATTTTGAGCTATTATCTTGTGTTCCTGAAATTGGCCATTTAGGCCTTATCTGGATACATAATACTGTTTTTTTTTGAAAAAAAAGCTGGATCGTTTATGCTACATACTCAAAAGTATCTTGTCTTCTTATCGCCCGCCATGTTCGTGCAGGTAATCCATTCAACGAAATACCCTTGGAGATGCAGGAGCTGCTCTATTTAGAATTTTATGTCTGTGTTGCCATTGATATTCAAATGTGTGGCCAATGTTGGAAGCTGATGCTATGGTGGTCGGTGTCCTGTGTCTCACTATGGAGACGGGTGCTCGCAATCACTGGATGCCGGTGACGGGAGGTCTGCTTATGCCTATGTCTTTCATCTTTTATGCTTCTCCTCCCTAGCTATTTTGATCTTTTAGATAAAGAATTTTCCTCGAGATCCTCCATCCAGTTGCTAGAACAACCAAAGATGCCATCAGAGTTATGGGCGCCTAATCATTTTATTTGGCTGTGTATATCCATATGCGGATATGGAGGCCGGGTTTTTATCCATTATCTAAAAAAATGTGCCTAAAAAGGATAATATTTCATTTATCATTTTGAAACTAGATGATGGGCAAAGGGACTCACAGTCCTAATGTTTCAACTAGAATGTGTACAGTTACAGTCAAATTTGGTCACGGGAGGGGGTTGCAGATAATTGCAAAAAATTGTTGCTAAAGTTATGAGTTTCATTTTAATTTCTTGAGAAGCTATACAATTAGCATGAAGATATATTGAGTTATGGACTTTGCTTTGATTTTGCAAGCTCCTATGGACTTTGCAGCACCTAATCAATGTGCTTTAATGTTTCAATTTTTAAGCACCGCGGAGGACCACTAGAGCATAAGCAAGTAAGAAGACCTATATGTGTGCATTTGAAATTCTTCTACTTCCTTGCCTGTATGTGCCATTGCTTTTTTTTCTCTAGAAAGGCTCAAATTAGTCACGTTGTATAGTTTTATAGGTGGTCATTGAACATATTGAACGCTAATTCGTGGGCTTAAATTTGTTGCTTTTAGCTTGTCCTTGTGGGTTTTGCAATCTTTTACTGACCTGATTCTTCATGTATGCTTATGAATTCCAGTTCAGATGACATGTGCTCTAGAAGTTTATGCTGGTTGAAACATTTTAATCATGCTGGCCAATAGCTGAACATGATACTTGATTATTGATGCGCTTTTTTGCATGTGAAATATAAACATGGATTAATTCATTTACATAGTAGCAAGTTGTCATTTTAGTTGCTTCTTTTATCATATATGCAAGCCAACGTAGAGGGAATAGATGGTCTTTAGTTCCTGAGGTCTGATGCCTCCATATTGGTTGCCTTTTTATCATATAATATTCCTTTGATTTCTCTCCCACGTAAAACATCAATCATACCACTCCATTATTGCTGGTATTGGATCTGAAGGACCCTGACACCATCTCCCTCCGTTTGTGCATAAATCCTCCTCCAGGTCTGCACCATCCTCTCTCTGTTTGCACTTCCCTTTCCTCAGCTATTATCTCCTGCCCTTTCCACCATGTGCGATATCTGTTAGTTCTGAATTGTCGATAATTTGATTCTATTAGATTAAGACAAAAGTGGAGGACTACTGGATACAGAGAAAAAAATCTAAGTTTAGGTGTTGTTGTATGCATCTTCTCTCCTGTTTTATGTTTCTCACTTTTAATTTTGATCTTTATAATTTAATCCTTTGTTGTTGTATGTAACTGTAGGCTTTAGTGAGGTAATGTTTGTGTAATATTTTTTTCAGGAGGATCTCTCTTAGTAGCTGGGAATTCTAGAGATGAGATGGAAGGTAGTGCGGGATCCAATCGTCCAAATACTAGGTCGAAGTTTATATACCAGTGCCTAATTTTTCTGGTTGATGTGATGTGGCCATAGCAAAGCATGATGACAATTGTCTTAGTAAGTACATCTTGTACAAGTTGGATTGTGAGTTTGTCTTATAGTTCAACATTTTGAACGTTTTGTGTCCTTATCCACTTTGATTTGATTATGAGATGTTTTGAATAATTTTTCTTAAATAGTTGTTATTTCAGTTAAAATATTATGTGTCCGTAGCAACGCCATGGGCCATTAGCTAGCTAGTTAATAAAGAAATTGAATTTCCTGAGGGAGTAAGGCCGTCCGCACTCCGGTTACTCTATTTAATTTCTTTAAAAAGAAATATTTTATTCTGGTCATCGAGATTTCATCCCATATTCTAATTTTTTTCGCCCCCATATCTCTCCTGTACTCTCCTCTTCTGTACCAACTGCAGAGCATGGCTGCACATTTCAGTTTTTTCAATTTCTTCGGTCTCTCTCCCCTCGGCCCCTCCCCTTCTTCCGCACCTTCCGCACGGGCCGTACCCCCTTCAACGCCTCTCCTCCTCCGCCTCTCTCTCTCCAACCACCGCCCCCACCTCCCCTACGCCGATCCCCCCGCCTCACCGGCCCGCCGGTGCCGCCCCCCGCCTCCTTGGCCCGCCGGTGCTGCCCCCCACCTCCCCTATGCCTCTCCGCGAGCACCGTCGCGCCGAGCCCGTCCACCACGCCCCCGGGAGGGACCAGCGCTGCCACAGCCCTGGCCGCCGCGCTGCGCAGGTCTCCAGCTCCCCCGCGCCTCCCCCGTGTGGAGGACGTCGAGTCCCTTGATGGAGCGGTCGAGGAGGTCGGCAACGAGGCGGTTGGCGGGGGGCCTGGCGAGGACGGCGGCGACGGGGCCGACAGCGAGGATGAGACGTGGCTGGCCGTGCGCGCCGTGGCGCGGTCATCGCCTATGTCAGGGCAGGCGGCGCGGGAGCAGCGGCACGACCTCGATTCGGGGGAGGTGGGTGTGGACGTCCGGATGCGCGCGTAGTTCAAGGTCACCGGCGTCAGGACCAGGCGGTATTACCTGGAGGCGTTCTGCTTGCCGGTGGTCATCGGCCTGCGCGGGCGGGCTAGTGCCCGCGGACGGCAGCAGGCGGGCCAACACGCGGGCGGAGGCTGGCGGCGGCCGGCCGGCACGCGGACGACGGCGGCGCGCCAGGGGAGTGCGAGGTCCGGATCTCCCGCCGCTCGTCGCCCTCCGCTGCTCCCTCAGTGCAGCGCGCGGGGGGGCGGGTTGCAGGCGACAACGTCCCCTCTCCTCCCCACACGCGCCGCCTCCTTCCCTCTCCTCCCCACCCGCGGCGGTGGCGCGCCGGCCTGACGACGGCAAGGCCTGCTGCGCGGGTGGCGGGGAGCGGAGGATGCGGGAGGTGGCGGCGGCCAGCAGCGAGCAGGGAGCAACGGCCACGGTACGGGCCCTATGCCACATCGTCGTGTGGCGTAGCTCCGCCATCCCGCCATTTGTGGCAGAGAGCCGGGCCTCCGGCATTTTACCGGAGCGCGAGCGCTTCCAGAAGCCCGGTGCGGTGTTCATTCCTGTAAACATTAACGTTTACGGGAGACCGGTGCGGAGCCTAAAAAGACAAAGATGGAGTGTGGATGACCTCAATCGATGTGAGCGGTCGTCCTGCAATTTTTGGCCCATTTTCCAGGTCCGATGCGGCCGCCCGGAAAATTCACGGCGGGAAGGGTTCAAGTTTCATATGGGCCGAGAACCGCGCGCAATGCAGGCTTGAATGGGCGGCGCTTTCCAGTTTCAAACCACCGATTTCATATTGCTGTAGCCCGTGGGCATCAACGCCACTTCAACTTATTATTAATCCTCTCAAAAAGAACTTTTTAAGGTGTTGCCAGTGGGGCACGTCTGAGCATCACGTGGGTGACGCGGTGACACCTGACCTGAAGAAGCGGATGCGCTTCCGATTTTTTTATTAGACTGATGTCGGGCTGATTGTTTGCTCAGATATTGGACTCTTTTGGCGCGTACGTATCTCATCGGATGAGTGGAGCAGCAGAAAAACAGTGAATATGTCAGCTCACCTGCATGCAATAAAGTTTAGAAAAAAAGTCATTACTCTTAGACCAAGCATCCAAATTAAATTTCGATTGCACCATAATGCTTATTACGATAAAATCTTCAAAATAAGATCTCACTTGACTATATTTAGATAATTTTTTTTACAAATATTTTTTTATAAAACGAGAACAAATGAATCCACGTTGTGAACAAATTGCTGCACATGGAGAACAGAAGAATCCACGATGCGAACAAATTACTGCATATGAAATTATGAAGAACAAATCAATCCCCATATCGCGAACAAATTACTTCACATAGAGAACATGTAAGCCCACATTGCGAACAAATGAGCCCACGTTGCGAACAAATTGCTGCACATGGAGAACAAAAGAATCCACGTTGCAAATAAATTACTGCACATGGAGAACAAATCAGTCCATCTTACAAACAAACTACTGCACATGAAGAACATGTAAGTCCACATTACGAATAAATTACTGCACATGGAGAACAAATGAGTCCACGTTGCGAATAAATTGCTCCACATGGAGAACAGAAGAATCCACGTTGCGAATAAATTACAGCACATGAAGAACACATCAGTTCACATTGCGAACAAATTAGTGCACATGAAGAACATTTAAGTCCACATTACGAACAAATTACTGCACATATGGAATAAATGAGTACACGTTGTGAATAAATTGCTCCACATGTGAAAGGGTTCACGTTGTGAATAAATTACTAAAAGTGAATTAGAAGTATAAATAAAACAAAATAGAAAAAAAGGAAGAAGAGAAAACAAAAAATAAAACAAAAAAAGAAAGAGAAAGAAAAGAAAAGGAATAAATAAAAATAGAAAGATGTGCGTTGTTGTGACCCTCACGTAATATACAAGTATGGTGTCCTGACGTACCTAAAAGCAAAAAGAAAAAATAACGAAAAACCCACCACCACAACACATAGTCCAATTGTGATGTAGTGAAGCGAACCTAGCTGGCTCTGACAGGCCGATTTGTTGGGTCAGCTAATTTCGTGTCAGCTCGTGGGTACGGGCGATTACTGGACTTATTCACCGTCGGCCCATATAAACACACGTGGGCAACAGAATCCGCTTCAGAGAACGAATGTGAATACATCAGACGGGCGATGAATAGTTACGGCGGTTGCCACTTGCCTGCTGAACTACTCTTGGGCTGCAAACCTTTCGTTTCTTGAACGTACAAAAAAGGTGCCATGCAAACTCGATGAACCAGGTTGTGTCTGAATAGCACTCATAATAAGCAAATAAAAAAAGGGCACAAAACCGCACCCTAATTTCTAGGCTGAGCCCCACCAGACCCACCAACACGCAGATCTGGATCCTCTGCGGTTTGCTACAGTACATCAGTGTTTCGTATGCGAAAAAAGGTTTCATAGTTCAAAACGAAGAAAAAAGTATTTAAATCCTACACTTTTTATACCATTCAATATCGTGCAAATTCATCTTTCTAGATGTGCTTGGCAGAGCTGGAATATCGATCCGTTGAAGTTTGAACACCCCAAAATTTCTGAAAATAAATTCGATTTGATAAGATGAAAGAGCACTAAGTATTGCTAGTTTGGAGTAAACGAAACTTCGATTTTTCACCGTTCTTTTGCTATCCAAGGCTAGGCCCTTTAGTTCCAAAAAGCAACCCTAAAGTTTGCTATGAAAAAGAAGATTTCCATCACATCAAAATGTCGGCCTATACATGGAGTACTAAATATAGATGAAATTAAAAACTAACTGCACAGTTTTGTTGTACTCTGCGAGACGAACATTTTGAGCCTAATTAATCAATTTTTGGAAAAAAATTCACACGTACAAACAAAATGCTACAGTAGCGCGATGATTACGAAGTGACCCCAAACCCCCAAATCCCCACCCCCTATTTTGGATCTAAACAAGGCCTAGGTCTGATGCCAAACTTTGGGTTTTGTAATCATTACGCCACTGTGGCATTTCGTTTGTATGCGTAAAAATTTGTCCAAAAATTAATTAATTAGGCTCAAAATGTTCGTCTCGTAGAGTGCAATAAAATTGTGCAATTAGTTTTTTGATTTCATCTATGTTTAGTACTCCATACATGCTATGACATTTTGATGTGATGAAAATCTTCTTTTTATGTAATGAACTTTGAGGGTAGAATTTGGAATCTAAACAGGGCCCTAAAGCCAAAGTTTCCTATGCCTGTCTTCTATTTTTCTGGCTCTCAGAGTCCTCAGCATGTGCTACGTACTCCCTCCGTCCGCAAAAGAATGCAATTCTCGGTTACCGAGGAGTCAAACAATTTTAACTTTGATCAAATTTGTATAAAATAATACTAACATTTGTGTCTCAAAATAGATCTAGTGTGAAAATATATTACATGATTAATCTAATTATAGTTATTTTATATTGTAAATGTTAGTAATTTTTTAGATAAATTTGATCAAACTTAAAAGAGTTTGACTCCTCGTCGAAATGCGAGAGTAGCATTTTTCACGGACGGAGGGAGTACAGTATTACCCCGTATCCGTACCCTACTCCAAATCCAGACGCACGGCACCCGACTGGCAGCCGCAGTCGCAGGGGATCCTGCGCCTGCGCAAACACACCAAACCCTGGCCAAGATCCAGAGCCCGCACGCATTCCCACCCTCCAGCACACCACCTCACTCCCAGTCTCCACTCTCGCTCCCAGGCTCCCAGCTCTCGCCTGGCGACGCCGGACGATCACCGATCAGCCCGGAGCCACCCAGTGGCCGCGCCAGTGACCGGCCGGCCTCCGCTCACCGACTCTCGACAGCCGTCATGCATCGGCCACCGCCGTCGTCCCTGCTCCCCCACCTCCTCCTCCTCCTCGCCGCCGTCGCCGCGCCGAGCGCTCTGTCCAAGTCGACGCTGGAGTCCTGCGCCTCGTCCACCGCGTGCCCGGCGCTCCTCTCCTACACGCTCTACGCGGACCTGAAGCTTGCCGAGCTCGCGTCGCTCTTCGCCGCCGACCCGCTCGCCATCCTTGCCGCGAACGCCATCGACTTCGCCGTCCCGGACCCCGCCGACCGCATCCTCCCGGCGGGCCTTCCGCTCCGCGTGCCGGTGCCCTGCGCCTGCTCCGACGGCATCCGCAAGGCCACCTCCGTGCGCTACGTGGCCCGGGCGGGGGACACGCTGGCGTCCGTGGCGGGGTCCGTCTACGGCGGGCTCACCACCGCCGACTGGATCCGCGACTCCAACGGCATGCCCGAGGGCGCCGCGCTCGACGCCGGCACCACGCTGTTCGTGCCGCTCCACTGCGCCTGCTTCGGCGGCGCCGACGCCGGCGCTCCCGCCGTGTACCTCACCTACGTGGTGGCCGAGGGCGACACCGTGCCAGCCATCGCGCGGAGGTTCCGGACCACGGGGAACGACCTCATGAGCGTCAACGACTTGGCCACCGCCGACGTCGCCGCCGGGGACATCATCGTCGTGCCGCTGCCCGGTGAGCTATGCTAGCCTGCGATTGAAATTGAACCACTGGCATGTTTTCTTGGATCTGGTTCTTGGCGTTGCTGGTGTGGACCGTTGCTCTGCCTCAGATGTGCCGTGCAAATTCACTCGCGTGCGTGGTCGGTTGGTTTTCCAATGCTCGCCGACAAATTTGGTAGGAAAAAAAATTGCTCACGTAGAGTCAGCAAGTACTGCTAGCTGATCACTGACATGAAGCAGCAACTAGAACTCACTCACAGCATGTCAGTTTTTTACACTTGAGATGTTGCTTGATCGTGTAGCATTTCTGCAGTAGTTCAGTGCAGGTCACAGTTTGTATATTTGGACGGGTGGCCTCCTGGCTTTTCAGTTAGTCCAGTCCAGCGCGGAGCATGCAGCACGAGTGCACGACGCATTTGACAATTAAGAACGTGCATAGTACTGCTGCGCCAAAAAGTGTCTGAGTTGGTACTCTGTTTTGAACAGTAGCAACAGGGTGCGCTCCATGTGTGCGCGCATCGTCTGTCGCTGTCAATTGTTAACAGAGGACAGCCGACAGATGAGCGCTTTAGCTAGAAAATTTGTTTGCGCATAAAGGTACAAGCATTGCTCTGGATGTTGTCCTGTTGTTCCTGCAATCTTTGCCCTTTTCCCGTTTCCAGTGCCATCTGGAAAAAAGTAGAAACTCTCCAATATGGTGTTATCTGACCTAACCATTTTCAAACCTTCATTATCCCCTATCGTCGTTCTGTAAGGTCACAGACGAACAGGACAATAGTAGCATCCATGATTGATCACTGACCAGTGAGTGACCACCAGTAGGGCTATGTATCATGTGTCCTCCTCATGGATTCATCATTTTATCATCACGTGCTGCGTCATCATTTGATATGTTACTGACATGACACCTTTCGACTCCTTCCCATCTGCTGTTCCAGCGTGCGCTTCGTCATTCCCGGCGTTCACGTCGGACGCCGGCCTGGCCGTGGCGAACGGGACCTACGCGATCACCGCCAACCGCTGCGTCCAGTGCAGCTGCGGCCCAGGCAACCTTGAGTAGGCGCCGATCTCGACTCCTCACCTCTCTGGATCTTTTTACTCGTCTGCCTAGCTCAGCTGCGCCGGCCGGCCGGCCGTGTCGTGTTTCTGATCGGTGCTCGTCGTTGCAGCCTGTTCTGCGTGCCGGCGCCGCTGGCGGACTCGACGTGCTCCAGCATGCAGTGCAGCAACAGCAACATGATGCTCGGCAACTTCTCCCTGCAGATGACCAGCGCCGGCTGCAGCGTCACCTCCTGCAGCTACGGGGGATACGTGAACGGGACGATCATCACCACGTAAGCATTTTTGTTTGTTCCAAATCCAAATGCACCTAGGTGTATATCCTGTGTTTCAGGGTAATTTCGAATGGGGGAAATCAATTTCACCAATGATCTTTGCTTCTTGCATTGCAGGCTAACCACGTCACTGAAGCCCCAGTGCCCAGGTAATTCTTCTTGCCGTGATGCCGCTACTGGCCTTAATTGATTTCTTTTTTACCCGTGTCCTCGTAGAAGTAAAACGAAAGGGTGTGTGCCGCAGCTGCTAACCATTTCTTCAAACACGTGCAGGCCCGCACCAGTTCCCTCCGCTGATGCCGCCGCCGACGTCGTCCTTCTTCGAGACGTACCTCGGCCCGTCGCCGACGCCGATGCCATCCGAAGGAGGCATTGGCCCGCAGATGGCTGGCATGGCGCCGACGAGCAGCCCGCCGGCGAGTTCCGGTCCTGCCCCGGCAGGTCGGTGCGCCGGTGAGGTTCTTGCGCTGTTCGCTGTCTGCCTCGTCGGCACCTTAGTGTGGTAGCTGGGCCGTGAGAATCGAGCAGCACTGCGTGTCCGGAAGCGGATTCTTGTACAGGAGCAGTCAGCCATTGTATTTTTCTGGGCTCTGCATTGTGCCAAATTTTGCTGTTCTTCATTCTTCTATCTGTCGTCCCTGTAAAATCACTGAACTCGCGCTAGCATATTTGTCTAGCATAATTATTGCATTATTGTTCTTGTCACCTGAAGCCTGCCAATTTGTCCGGCCAGAGTACGCTAACAACCTTTCTGACTTTCCCAACTTCACTTCAAACCGATGAATGTCCTGGACTTTATCTTCCTCTGCGGAGACTCATAACTCATAAGTCCTGACCTTGCGATGTCCTCATCATGGCCGATCTCAACAATGGGAAGTTAAATTGCCGATGACTCAACTCATATACCCAACTCTGAGTTCAAATGTTAACATACTCCGTACTTTGCAAAATAGTCCATCTTCATGGCCAAAATCTTAAGATTCTAGGTGAGTTGACGAAAATCTTCTTTTTTACACTAATTGCCTTCGTCATGCTTACGAAAATTTGATCTACACATATTTTGATCTTAATATAAAGGTCCTGCACTAAACATTTCTAACAAAGTTTCTTCGGCAGTAAATATTTCTGATAAGTTTCTCTAGACAATTTGTTTGGATCTCATTCGAATAAGTCATGTTCAAAAAGTAGCTGATAGAGTTAACGTGAATAAAGTTTTGCACAAAATTTAGTTAAAAAGTTGTTCTAAAAACTTATTTTTGAACAGCTTTTCTTGAAGAAGTTCAAAATTTGTTCTGAAAGCTTATTTCTGAACAAATTTTCTCTGTGAATTGAATACTCACAAACTGTGTATAGAGTTGTCTAAAACGTTTCCCAGAAGTAGAAACTCTCAGTTAAGAAGTTCTTTTGAATAACATTTTTGTAAAATTTATGCTTGAAAAGTTATCAGTGACAAGCTATTCTAATAAGTTGTCTGAAGAAGTTTATATAAAAGCTACACATGGATCTGTCTTCACTACATTTTCATAAAAGAATTATGCTGAAAATATATCCTAAAAGTTATATGAAAAAACCATGTGTAAAAATTATACGAATAGGTTTCTAAATTTTTAAAATGGAAAGTTACAGGAAATAACTAGACAAAAATAAAAACCTTGCACTATTGGAGATCTGGGGCATCGAAATAGAAAGCTGACAGGAGATTGAATGGTTCAGTAGTTCATCGACTCAATTGGTGGCCAAACCAGTGTTTTTCATTTATTTATATGTTGTTTGTTTCTCATTACTTGTATAAAAATATATTTTCTATTATATATGTAATTAGATCTACCAAACATACCTTATATGACATAATATATAAGATAATAAGTCTGTTTGTTGGAGATGGGACTCTGGGCATGCATGTTTGGATCGTGACTATTTTTTTGAACGAACCGCACAATATAATGCGTGTTTCATTGATATAGTAGAAAAAACAAGACTACGACCCTGAAAGGCCATAGGCAGGAAAACAGAAAAGAAGAAGAAAAAACAACTATACTCACCCGGTTGGATTGGGTCGTTAACGCGGGGTACCACTCAAAAACACTCGCTGTCCGGTTGAATTGAGACATCAATATGGCCGTGTCACTACACACAAAGACGACGGGGGAGAAACAAACCGCAGCTCCCACCCACACCCACGTGCCGCACCCTTGCAGTTATCAAACCTCCGACGTAATCCGGCGTTAATAGAGAAACAAAGGGGGGCAGTCAGGGCATACGCCACCACACCAAGAAGGCCACTGCCATGCAGGACCCTTCGTCGTAGTGCCGCCGCAACAATGCAGTCCATCTGACGGAATGAAAACACCGAGTCCGAGCAAAACAACGAGCGGGGGCCTCGCCTCATCCGTCGTTGGACTCCTCTCTCGTGTGCGGGTGACACGCCGCATCCGCCACAAACTCCATGCTCCAGAATCGTTTCTTGTGTTGCCGTCAAGATAGTGAGCAGGGATGCCCCCACCCCCCAAAGAACTTTAGTAAAACAATCAGACCGTCGTCGTGGTTCAACTTCACCACGTTGCTTCCCCCGCACGAAGCCACCACCTTCAAACAAGCAGAACAAGGTTGCCGCACGTGCCGTCTTCCGACGTTGTACCGCACCGGGTAGGTTCAGCCATGCTGAACTACCCGCCCACGATCCGCTACAAGCCGAGTCGTCCCCCGTTGTCGTTGCCGCAAGCGCCGTCCTCCGACTATGTCCCACACCGTACTGACAATTGCTAGGCAACATCGGCCGCCGTGGTCCGCTGCAAGCTCGGCCGCCCACGCTGGCCGCGCGCCGTCGTCGGCTGCCTCAACGCGCGCGATTTCTGGCCACACACCGGCCACCCTCTCCACCGGAGACCCCGGGCCCGCGGCACGCCTGCCGTCCTGCACCCCTTGGCCCCGCGCAGCCTGCCGCGGCAGCCTGGCGGCCACGCCGCCCCTCCATGGGCCTATGCCGCGTGTCCCGACCCCGCGCTGTCTGCTGCGGCCGCCTGGCGACCGCGCCGCCCATCCACACGCCCTCCGCGCTGGCCCCACGCACTGGCTGCCTCGCGCCGCAGCACTACCGCCGCCGCCGCACACCATACCCGCGCATCCCCGCGCAGTCCGCCGCTGCCGGCCGGCAACCGCGCCGTCGTCCGCGCGCCTGGCTGTAGGGAGCCACGCCGCCCGCGCAGGCCCCATGCGCCGGCCGTCGTCCGCCTCACGCCTTGGCCATCGTCCGCCTCGCACCCCGGCCGCCGCTCGCCGCACGCGACGAAAGGCACCGCCTGCATCGGATCCGCCCCCTAGGACGACGGATCAGGTCAAGTTCGTGACGGATCTGGCGCTAGCGGTCGCGCCGCCACCATCCTGGGAGGCTCCACGCCGCCCGCATGGGGGAGCCCCAACCTTGGGCGGAGACACTCGCCGCTGCCTTCCTTGCGGTAGCCGGACTTCCGGCCACCCGCTTGGGCGGCGACGAGGGGAGGGAGGGAGCCTCGAGCGGAGGGGCGGCGGTGGATATTCACTTTTGTCGCTTCTATTCATGACTAATTTTTAGTTGACAGAAAAACCGGTTCGTCGTTGTTCAACGCAGAAATGACAGAAACCGTTAATTCAACAAGTGCAATTGCATGACCGATTTTTCAGTTAAACCAAACTGGCCATGCAGGTTTTCCCAGTTCAACCGGTGAACGTGTTCGATTAGGTGGCGGCCTAGTTTCCCACACATCTTGTTAGATTAATTGGGCATTGGCCCATTTAAGTCTCAATTAATCAAAGAATTAAAAGGTCTACTAATAAATGCTAGGGAATTAAATCCCGGATGGAGAGTCAACGGGAACGCTAACCAACTTAAATAGTGGACCAACTACGGACCACTTGTGAAGTTGGTAAAAGGAGATGGGCGTGCCGCGCGCGCGCGCGCTCGCTCGCCGTGCCGTGGCCATGGCCGTGCCGAGCCGAGCCGCTCAGCGTGTGCTATGTGATGAACCTTTTTGCCAAAAATGACATTGATTGAGTATTAAACGTTACCAGTAACTGTCGATTTGATGGCTGAGAGTAACTGATGACGTTTAATGGCATTATTGGGCTGACCAATAACTGACGTCATTATGGCCATTACTGCCTCATGGAGTGTCCAGGTTCATCCCCCTCCTCCTCTGGTCGCCTATATAAGAGGGGCTCCCTCCCATAGCCAGACACAAAAGCACTCTCCGCCTATATAAGAGGGGCTCCCTCCCATAGCCAGACACAAAAGCACTCTCCCTCACAGGTACTCCTTTCAGGATACCTTTTCTTCTCCCTGTTTTTGCTGCTCTCTTGCATTCCCAACGCAAACCTTGCGCGCACACAGCTTGCGTGAGCAGTTGCCTCCGAACCTCCCTGTCTAGTGATCCTGCTCGGGATAGGCATGCAATAAGGTTTTTGGGGAGCGTACGAGTACGCGCCAGCTCGCTGATGTGAACGACTACTTCCTGGTGGCCAACTTCAAAAACCCGAACGACTACTTCCTGGTGGTCAACTTCAACAACCTGAATGACTACTTCCTGGTCGCCAACTTCGTCAACCCGAACGACTACTTCCCGGTGACCGTTCGAGAGACTCCACTGCACCAACTCGTCACTGCACCGAATTAGATCGACTACTTCGAGCAAGGCCAGTCGAGGATGGTTAACACTATTCCTCCAGATGGTGACGGCGCATCCGGTGCCTCCGGTACCGGCCCCGCCTCTGGGTACATCCTGAACATCCTCTTGTTCTTGTGTCGGTTTCTCATGTTGTTCATGTTATTTAGGAGAATTTACTTGAACACTGGCACATGTTATATTACCACCGGATCACTCACTGTTGTCGTGAATTTGTTGCTAATTTCTGGAATTAAAATATACCGAATTATGCCTATATTTCTAACAATCCAAAAACCTTATGTTAATAATAGGCTTTCGGTAGCTGGTTTTGCCGCATCAATCAAACCAAATGTTTTCGATGGGTCTAATTACAAACGTTGGCACGAGAGGGTCATGCTGTGGTTGACAGCAATGAACGTCATGCATGTCATACAGGCGAAGCCCGAACAGTTCACTCCAGAGGAGGAGCGGGTTTTCGTGGCGGCCGATAACCTGTTTAGAGGTGCCATCATGAGCGTTCTCGTTGAAAGCCTTGTGGACACGTACCTCTTGCTGCCGAGTGGCAAAGATGTTTGGGATGCGCTTGAGGCTAAGTTTGGGGTCTCTGATGCTGGTGGCGAGCTGTATGTCATGGAACAGCTCTTTGACTACAAGATGGTTGAAGACCGTCCTGTGGTAGAGCAGGCCCATGAGATCCAGGCGCTGGCTAGAGATCTTGAGAACTATAGCAAGGATGCTCCATGTCGGTTGCTTGACAAGTTTGTGGCTGGAGGTATTATCTCCAAGTTGCCACCTTCTTGGAAGGATTTTGCGACCTCTCTGAAACACAAGATACAAGAGTTTACTATTGTTGATCTCTTCGGCACTCTTGATGTGGAAGAGAAGGCGAGGGCAAAAGACCAACGTGGTAAAGGGATTGCTAAATCTTCTAGTGCCAACTTGGTGCAAAAGAAGAACTTCAATGCATCCAACAAAAGGAAGAACAAGTCGCAACAGAACCAGACAAAGACTAATCAAACGGCTCAGTTCAAGAAGAAGAAGAAACTGCCGATGGGGCATTGTTATTGTTGTGGTAGCCCGGACCACTTTGCTGCAAAGTGCCCGCACCGCAAGGACAAGAACAATGGCGGCAATGGTGGCAGTGCCAACATGGTTGTTAGTGAGACTGGTGGAACGTCGGGGTACGGTAATCTTTTACCTACAGTTCTTTCAGTATGTCATTCACCCAATTGGTGGATTGACACTGGTGCTAATATTCATGTTTATGCTGACATTTCTTTGTTTGCTTCTTACCAGGCAGGCGGGTCTTCCTCCGTGTTGATGGGGAACGGATCACATGCGCGTGTTCTTGGTGCTGGTTCGGTCGATCTGAAGCTTACTTCGAGAAAGACCGTTCGACTGAAGAACAAGCAGCATGTCCCCACCATCAAAAAAAACTTAGTCAGTGGGTCTCTTCTGTGTAGAGACGGCTTGAAATTAGTCTTTGAATCCAATAAATGTGTAATCTCTAAATTTGGAAGTTTTATTGGAAAAGGTTATGATAGCGGAGGCTTGTTCCGCTTTTCTTTGTTAGACAATTGTAATAAAGTTGTGAATCATGCTGCAAACGTTAATACTGAATCTAATGTTTGGCATTCACGACTCTGTCATGTTAATTTTGGTTGTATGATGCGTCTTGCAAACCTGAGCTTAATTCCGAAATTCACCTTAGTCAAAAATTCTAAGTGTCATGTGTGTGTTGAATCAAAACAACCTCGCAAGCCTCATTTCACGGCTAAGGCGAGAAACTTGGCACCTCTAGACTTAATTCATTCCGATCTGTGCGAGATGAATGGTGTGTTGACAAAAGGTGGTAAAAAGCACTTCATGACTTTAATAGATGATTCTACTAGATTTTGCTACATTTATTTGTTGAAGTCTAAAGATGAAGCGTTACAGTATTTTAAAATCTATAAAGCTGAGGTAGAAAATCAACTTGAGAGAAAGATCAAAAGAGTTAGGTCTGATCGCGGTGGAGAGTATTTTTCTAATGTATTCACTGCGTTCTGTGAGGAACATGGAATAATTTATGAGAGGACAGCCAAGGAGCTCATGGTGTAGTGGCAAAGGCCACTAGCTAGAAGGCTCCCACCCAGGGTTCAAATCTTGGGTGAGGCACATTAAACTTCAGGGGTCTCCCTTGGGGTGTTTTCTTTCAAAAAAAATTCATGAGAGGACACCTCCCTACTCACCTCAGTCAAATGGGGTAGCCGAAAGAAAGAACCGCACTTTGACTGACTTGGTTAATGCCATGTTGGATACAACGGGACTTTCCAAGGAATGGTGGGGTGAGGCTATATTGACTGCATGTCATGTCCTGAATCGTGTTTCTATGAAGAACAAAGAGATAACAACATTTGAGGAATGAGAAAAGAAAAGGCTAACCCTTTCATACTTACGGACTTGGGGATGTTTGGCCAAAGTGAATGTGACCATAACCAAGAAACGTAAATTGGGACCTAAGAATGTTGATTGTGTCTTTCTTGGTTATGCTTTCCACGTGTAGGTTATAGATTTTTAATTGTAAAATCTGGAGTACCTGACATGCATGTTGGTATAATTATGGAGTCCAGAGACGCTACATTCTTTGAGGATATTTTTCCTATGAAAGAGGAAGCTAGCACGTCTAGTCATGAACTGTCTATTAATAAAGAACCTAGAGAACCTACTGTTTCGATAGAACACAATGAACACACACATGTGGAAAATCCTGAGGAGGATGACAGTGAAGCTCTCAGAAGGAGCAAGAGACAGAGGACTGCAAAGTCCTTTGGTGATGATTTCATTGTGTACCTCGTGGATGACACCCCTAGAACCATTGAAGAGGCATATTCCTCTCCAGACGCTGACTATTGGAAGGAAGCAGTTCGGAGTGAGATGGACTCAATTATGTCTAATGGTACTTGGGAAGTCGTGGAACGTCCGTATGGGTGCAAACCTGTAGGATGCAAGTGGGTGTTCAAGAAAAAGCTTAGGCCTGATGGTACTGTTGAAAAGTACAAGGCAAGGCTAGTGGCTAAGGGATATACTCAGAAAGAAGGAGAGGACTTCTTTGACACTTACTCGCCGGTTGCCCGATTGACCACCATTCGAGTACTGGTCTCTCTGTCAGCTTCCCATGGTCTTCTCGTTCATCAGATAGACGTTAAGACAGCTTTCCTAAATGGAGAGTTGGAGGAAGAGATCTACATGGATCAGCCAGAAGGCTTTATAGTGGAAGGTCAAAAAGGAATGGTGTGTAAGTTGATAAAGTCTTTGTATGGCCTTAAACAAGCTCCTAAGCAGTGGCATGAGAAGTTCGACAGAACTTTAACGTCAGTTGACTTTGTTGTGAACGAAGCCGACAAGTGTGTACTATCGCTATGGTGGGGGCGAAGGTGTGATCTTATGTCTGTATGTAGATGACATACTAATATTTGGGACAAGCCTTAATGTGATTAAGGAAGTCAAAGAGTTTTTGTCTCAGAATTTTGAGATGAAAGATTTGGGAGAGGCTGATGTGATCCTAAATATTAAGCTAGTGAGAGAAGGTGATGGTGGGGTTGTTCTCACGCAATCCCACTATGTGGAGAAGGTCTTGAGTCGTTTCGGATATAATGACTGCAAGCCAGCTCCAACACCTTATGATGCTAGTAAAATATTACGGAAGAACAAAAGAATAATGAGAGATCAGTTGAGATACTCCCAGATCATTGGTTCACTGATGTACCTAGCCAGCGCTACTAGACCCGATATCTCGTTCGCTGTGAGCAAACTGAGCCGGTTTGTGTCAAATCCGGGAGATGCTCATTGGGAAGCTCTTGAACGGGTAATGCGCTTTCTGAAAGGTACTGTGGACTATGGAATTCACTATACCGGGTACCCTAGAGTACTGGAGGGTTACAGTGATTCAAACTGGATAACCGATGCAGATGAGATTAAAGCCACAAGTGAATATGTTTTCACACTTGGAGGTGGTGCTGTCTCCTGGAAGTCTTGCAAGCAGACCATCTTAACGAGGTCAACTATGGAGGCAGAACTCACTGCATTGGACACCGCCACTGTTGAGGCCGAATGGCTTCGTGATCTCCTTATGGATTTGCCGGTAGTTGAGAAACCGATACCGGCTATCCTCATGAACTGTGATAATCAAACTGTGATTGTCAAGGTGAACAGTTCAAAGGATAACATGAAGTCCTCTAGACATGTAAAGAGGCGGCTGAAATCTGTCAGGAAAATGAGAAACTCCAGAGTGATAGCCTTGGACTACATCCAAACGGCTAAGAACCTGGCAGATCAATTCACAAAGGGTCTTTCACGTAACGTGATAGACAATGCATCCAGGGAATTGGGCTTGAGACCCATGTGTGTTACTCAGTAGTGGTAACCTGTCCTGTGTGATCGAAGATCCCGTGAATTAGGATGGTGAAACAAGCTACTGTTTAACTGAGAGAAGAGAACCTTTAAAAAGGGCTCATTTCAATGGAGGTGCATTTCTCTTCTAAGTCTGTATGACAGATTGGTGAAAACCTTAATGTGATCCGAGTAGCTCAATGAGGGCAAAGATGTTGACCTACAGAACATCTCAAAGGATTGCACCTATATGGGTTCGATTGCTAGTCACAATCTATGAGATAGGGTGATCTCTAGATACCCATGAAAGGCACGGAGTATGACTTATACGCTCCAACCCGAGGGGATGCTTATAGCAGCCTAGTACTGGCAAAGGGGCTCTAGTCAAGCTTGTTTGCACAAAACTGTCAATTCAAGACATAGTCCATTGGTCAGTTGTGAACAAATGTAGCTCTTGCCCAGGTGGATGTTCAACTTAACAGTCCCCGCCATGAGGCCAGTATATCAAAACAACAGTTGAGTCGAGAGTATTTTCTTGTGTACCTTGGAATTCTTGGTGGGGATTGTTAGATTAATTAGGCCTTGGCCCATTTAAGTCTCAATTAATCAAAGAATTAAAAGGTCCACTAATAAATGCTAGGGAGTTAAATCCCGGATGGAGAGTCAACGGGAACGCTAACCAACTTAAATAGTGGACCAACTACGGACCACTTGTGAAGTTGGTAAAAGGAGATGGACGTGCCACGCACACGCACGCTCGCTCGCCGAGCCGGGCCGTGGCCGTGGCCGTGACGTGACGTGACGTGACGAGCCGAGCCGAGCCGAGCCGAGCCGAGCCACTCTATGTGTGCTGTGTGATGAACCTTTTTGCCACAAATGACATTGATTGAGTATTAAACGTTACCAGTAACTGCCGATTTGATGGCTGAGAGTAACTGATGATATTTAATGGCATTATTGGGCTGACCAATAACTGACGTCATTATGGCCATTGCTGCCTCATGGAGTGTCCAGGTTCATCCCCCTCCTCTTCTGGTCGCCTATATAAGAGGGGCTCCCTCCCATAGCCAGACACAAAAGCACTCTCCCTCACAGGTACTCCTTTCAGGAGACCTCTCTCTTCTCCCTGTTTTTTCTGCTCTCTTGCATTCCCAACGCAAGCCTTGCGCGCACACAGGTTGCGTGAGCAGTTGCCTCCGAACTTCCCTGTCTAGTGATCCTGCTCGGGATAGGCAGGCAATAAGGTTTTTGGGGAGCGTACGAGTACGCGCCTGCTCGCTGCTGTGAACGACTACTTCCTGGTGGCCAACTTCAACAACCCGAACGACTACTTCCTGGTGGTCAACTTCAACAACCCGAACGACTACTTCCTGGTGGCCAACTTCGTCAACCCGAACGACTACTTCCCGGTGACCGTTCGAGGGACTCCACTGCACCAACTCGTCACTGCACCGAATTAGATCGACTACTTCGAGCAAGGCCAGTCGATGATGGTTAACACTATTCCTCCAGCTGGTGACGGCGCATCCGGTGCCTCCGGTACCGTCCCCGCCTCTGGGTACATCCTGAACATCCTCTTGTTCTTGTTTCGGTTTCTCATATTGTTCATGTTATTTAGGAGAATTAACTTGAACACTGGCACATGTTATATTACCATTGGATCACTCACTGCTGTCGTGAATTTGTTGCTAATTTCTGGAATTAAAATATACTGAATAATGCCTGTATTTCTAACACATCCTGAGCGTGTGCACGTGCTTCCCCGGCTTTTCAGCTCTTGGCACATGCTGCCTATACCTAGCTAGTAGAGCACAGTTGGAAGCGCACGCGCGTAGATTGCAACATGGTCTTGGCACACGCTAAAACGAGTAAACTTAGTCTGCACACATCAAATCCGAACCCGAGTATAACTTGGTCTGCACACTTGGGCGTGTCTCACTGAAACCGTCCCACGCCACGCATCGGCGGCACGAATGTCTCCGTGCGCGCGGCCACTCACGGTATCAGCGATTCAGCGATCAGCGCCATGCATGCGCCCAAGCCGAAACAACTTGTCGAGGTGCCGTGCCCATCACTCTTGGGCTCCGCCGTCCGAGAGAACCCAACGGAGTAAACAAGATCCGCGCGGAGATCGGGGAACAGGGCGCGCACACAATTCGCAGTTGAAGCTGCTGCACAGCTCGCGATCGACTTGGCGGGCGCCCCGGCTAGCTGCTGACCCCCACGACGGGGCCGATCCCGGGGGAGCCCGTTTCGTTTGCCGGTGCACATGGCAGACACCTGTGGCGCGTCCATCTCGGGCCTTGTCGAGCCGCTGCCATTGGTCCCTCCCGTGCTTTGTAGATTCATGGCATGAAGCTCCTGGCCGATCTACAAAAAAAAAAGGAAAAGAAAGAGAAGATTCATGCCCTGTCTCGGGCCGCTTTCATTCCGGCTAGCTCGCGCGTCTCAGCAACTGCATGGGCCGTAAATGTAAGCTGCTAAATGTAAACTAGCCGGAATGTAAACTGCTGTCCGATTCCGATCAGCATCGTGTGCTAGCCGTCTATCAAAGAATGGAAATTATCTGGAATACCATCAGGTAACTCTTAGAGAAGCCACGATGAGTGAAAAAAAATGATCCGAACTAATTCACGATGGAGTATTCTGTTTCACACATTTAAAAAAAAAGTAGTGTTCAAACTTCAAATGGTGAAGTTGTATGACTTATGTCCTAGGTTACTGGACTTAAACTAAAATCAGTATTAATTTCTAATTGGTGAAATGGGCACACAAACGCAGATCTCTAGACCTCCTACGGTAGCTAGCGTCGCGGATCTGGCGGGGCGCGCGGCAGCGGTGTCCGGGCGTGCCGGCGGCGGCCGGCGGCCGTGACGAAGGTGGGGGCCGGCAGCGTCGCTGTGGGCCGTGTGGAGGCGGTGCGTGCGGCGACCGTAGGCCGGTGGCGACGGCGTGGCCCGTGGGGCTGGGGGTGACCGCGGCGACGGCGTGGCCCGTGGGGCTGGGGTGACCGCGGCGGAGGCGTGGCCCGTGTAGCGGCTGTGTGTGCGGCGGTACCAGCGGCGCGCATGGAGACCGCGCGGAGTAGCCGGTGTGGTGGTGGATCTAGGTGGCACGTTCTGCTTGATGGCAGAGTTGGTCCAACGCCGGATCATACAGGGAGGCAGGAGTTCTTCCAGTTGTCTGTGCTGGCCTTTCTCTATGCAGTTTATGCTCGAAATGGATTAAAACTTTGCAGGGACATCAGGCGAAAGCCATGCCCGGGATGCCGGTGTCGATAACGACGGCGTCATGCAACGTCGTTCTCCCTCCTTGGAGCGTTGTTAAGATGCTCCTTGCTAGTGATGGATGAATTCTGGGTGAAAACCCAACTTCGGCTCGCCGATGGGGTGGTGGCGGCGTCCTCGACGTCATTTCTTTGTTGGAGGCACAGCCTGGAAGGTCCATTTCGTACCAATTTTGCCGTTCTTTTTTTGGCGTTGCTAGGCATCGTCGTGAGGGATGACAATTTGTCGGAGTGAATGCGTAGAGGTTGCTTTGTGTTCGTGGTCGAGTTTGATTTAGTCCATCATCATGTTTCTAAGTAGACGAAGAATGAGATGGATTGGTGATGCTATAAAGATAATGCAAGGTAGAAGCATGGAAGAAGAAGAAGATTGAGGCTTAGTCTTCTAGTTTTTTCTTTTTAAGAGCTTTCTTCTTGTGTTTGTGAGCTCCTCAGTGTTGAGGATTAGAGTCTAAGAACTCTTTGTAACCGTTGGCTATATATATCCACACGTGGATATAGAGGCCGGATTTTATCCTTTATCTAAAAAGCTAGCGTTGATGTTAAGGAACGCAAAGATTGGGAATATTTTACTGGAATGCATCATTGCAAGCTCCCTCTCTCGATTTCTTGCCCAAATTCCCTGCTAGCTAGCTGCTCCATAGTCATCGCCAGGCAGAACCACAGAAGCAAGGTCTCCTGTCCTAAGGATCAGTGTCGAGTGAGAATTGAATGATGCACACATATGCATGGCCACGGTATTTATACGTGGATCCTAAAGCCTTCTTCCTCACAACATCCCTTTCATGGTAGCTACTAGCTAGTGGCGTACCGCACTCGCTAGCCCTCAACTTCAGAATGCCGCGACTAGCGGCGTCCTTGGTCATCTTATTGCTCCCTCAACTGCTGCTTCTTTCCGGGATCGGCACAGCGGCGGCGCTTCCCAATGGCGGCCTCGGCTTCAAGGCCACGCTAACGCACGTCGACGCGAACGCCGGGTACACGAAGGCGCAGCTGCTCGCCCGGGCCGTGGCCCGCAGCCGAGCCCGCGCGGCCACGCTGCAGTCGCTGGCGACGCTGGCGCCGGGCGACGCGATCACCGCGGCGCGCATCCTGGTGCGCGCCAGCGACGGCGAGTACCTGATGGACATGGGCATCGGCACGCCGCCGCGGTACTACTCGGCCATCCTCGACACCGGCAGCGACCTCATCTGGACGCAGTGCGCGCCGTGCCTGCTCTGCGTGGACCAGCCCACGCCCTACTTCAACCCGGCGCAGTCCGCCACGTACAGGGCGATCGGCTGCTCCTCCCAGGTCTGCGACGCCCTCTACTACCCCTTGTGCTTCCAGAACGTGTGCGTCTACCAGTACTTCTACGGCGACAGCGCCAGCACCGCCGGCGTCCTCGCCAACGAGACGTTCACGTTCGGCACCAACGCGACGCGGGTCACCCACTACCAGAATGCTTCACATCCGCCCGCCTCCTCCGCCTCGGCCATTTTTGGACCCGGTGCTGATGGGGCTTTAGCACTGGGTCCAACGGCTAGGAGGGGGGCGGCGCTGCGGGGTGTCAGGGCGGACACATTAGCACCGGGTCGTGGCGAGACCCGGTGCTAATGCTCCCCCTTTAGCACCGGTTGCAGCCAGCAACCGGTGCTAATGTGCCCGAGGCCATTTAGCACCGGTTGCTGGCTGCAACCGGTGCTAATTGGTGCACGACCCGGTGCTAATGTCTTTTGTATATAGCACATTCTTTCTCCCCCGGCCGAGCCAGCTGAACACTTAGGCGCTGTGTTCATGCTGCTCGGCCGTGGGAGGTGAGGTGCTGCCCAAATTTTTTTCAAAATTTGTGAAGATTCTACTCATCTAAGGAGCACTACAAGGTACACTCTTTCATTGTCTAATGTTTTATTTAGCTTGTAATCCTTCTATGATTTAGAAATAGAGGGATTTGTGAATCAAAGTAAAGCTAGCTAGAGAGAGCTTGTGTTCTTGGAGGAGAGAGAGGAGAGAGCTTGAGTTCATGGTGGAGAGAGTGTTCATGTTGTGTTTTAAATGGAGAGAGAAGGCAAGCTAGTTAGTATTTTGTTTTGTATGACTTGTGAATAGTTATAAGGCTTATGTATTTTATTTATTAGAGAGGTTTATTTATTAAAAGTTGGAATAGTTATTTATTAATTTAATGAAATATATATTATTAGTTATTTATTAAAAGGTAGAATAGTTATTTATTTATTTAACGGAAGGTATATTTATTTATTTAATGAATATAGTAATGTAGTTTTAGAAATTTATTTATATAATGGAATATATATTATAATTTGTATTTATTTATATATTAAATTTTTTATCTTTAAATTGTATTGTATATTTGTTATTGGTTAATAATGCAGATGAATAGACAATGGATGTACGGGGACCCCCACGCTCAGGTGTTCCGTGATGGCCTTAGAACGTTTCTCGATGCCGCCGAGCCTAACAGGACGCCGTCCGGTTTCATGTTCTGCCCATGCACCCATTGTAAAAATATACAATCGTACAAACAAAGAGGTTGTCTTCAGGTGCATTTGATGAGGCACGGTTTCATGAGGAATTATTCTGTTTGGACGAAGCACGGTGAAAGAGGAATTCTAATGGATGAAGATGAAGAAGACGAGGCCGATGACGACATTCCGTTATTGGCTCAATACTACGGTTCCTTTGCATATGCTGCAATGGGTGATGCCGATGAGGAAGATGTTGCTCGGGAAGGCGATGCTCAGGAAGATGTTGCTCAGGAAAATGAACCTACTGATGGACTCGGGCAAATGTTGCGTGATGCCGAGAAAGACTGCGGCAATGATAAGGAACTGATACAACGCATGTTGCAGGAGCGTCTCCTTCGGGTGCGGGAACCTCAACGCCGGCTCGCTCGCCAACGGCTCCGGCATGGTGGGATTCGGCCGGGGCTCGCTGTCGCTGGTCAGCCAGCTCGGCTCCCCGAGGTTCTCCTACTGCCTCACCTCCTTCCTGTCGCCGGTGCCCAGCCGGCTCTACTTCGGCGCCTACGCCACGCTCAACAGCACCAACGCGAGCACCTCCGGGCCGGTACAGTCCACGCCGTTCGTCGTCAACCCGGCGCTCCCGACCATGTACTTCCTGAACATGACGGGGATCAGCGTCGGCGGCGACCTGCTGCCCATCGACCCGGCGGTATTCGCCATCAACGACACGGACGGCACGGGCGGCACCATCATCGACTCCGGCACGACGATCACGTACCTCGCAGAGCCGGCGTACGGCGCCGTGCGCGCGGCGTTCGTGTCGCAGATCAAGCTGCCGCTGCTGAACGTGACGGACGCGTCGGTGCTGGACACGTGCTTCAAGTGGCCGCCGCGGCAGTCGCTGACGCTGCCGCAGGTGGTGTTCCACTTCGACGGGGCGGACATGGAGCTGCCGCTGCAGAACTACATGCTGGTGGAGCCCAGCTCGGGGGGCCTGTGCCTGGCGATGGCGACGTCCGACGACGGCACCATCATCGGAAACTTCCAGCACCAGAACTTCCACGTGCTCTACGACCTCGAGAACAGCCTCCTGTCCTTCGTCCCGGCGCCGTGCAATCTAATCTAGCTGTAACGAACTCTTGTATTTCGTGCACTTCTATTTCGTTTCCATTTCTATTTATGCATAGATGCACCTTATTAGGTTTGGTTTGTGGTGCGTGGCAGGGATAGTTCTGATTGTAGATCGGTGATCTGTTCAGTGGAGATTTAGTTTATGTATGGTTATCTTCTCAACAACATCTGAGGATTAATCTTCTAAAAAAATACATCTCAGGATTAATAAGCAACCCATCTGTTTTTTAGACTTGTGCTAAGCAGAGGTACAATGTTGCTGCATGCGTCTCTGTCTGTTAGGTAATGAATTGAATAAGATGATTGGTGTATGCCTATGTGGTGATACCGGTGTTTCTAGGGGCTACACTCTGTTGCTGATTGACTGGACGGTGGCCGCCCTACACTCTGCTGTAGCAAGGAGGGACCCTGCTGCAGCAGAAGGGGCAAGAGCCTGGCCTGTCCCTGAGGATAATCCCCACGAAAAGCTACTTTTTTCAGCTCCCAACCCTTTAGTTCATTTTAGAGAATCACTCCTCAGAATCAGCAAAGAATCACTTCTCGCTGAAAAACTGTTTGGCAGAGCTCCTCCTGGATTTAGCAGAGAATCTGCTCTGGGAGCTCTGCCATCCTGCCGTGTGTTCTATCATGCGTGTCGTTGTGTGTCCGCCCCTACTGCGTGCCCACGGCTCTGTCATCACTTGTGTCGGCTTTTCGGCCTTTGGTGTTAGGCCTTTTCCGTTTCTTGGGCCAGCCTCAGCACTCAGTTATTCGTTTGCCCTCCGATTATTTGACCTACTTGCATATGTGTCTTTTAAAAGAGTCGGTAATTTTACTTAAAAAAAGAGTCGATAATTTTACTTAAAAAAGAGTCGGTAATGCTTTGGATGCACAATCCCGTATACAGGTGCGGTGCTAGAGCATCTCCAAGAGCTCTTGTATATCTCGTTGACTAGCTAAAAAAGATAAAACATAAAAAAATCGCATCCATCAGACTAGCCAACTGGATGGCTATCTTTCCACGCTAGCTATCTCATTCCATTCGCCAGTTATCTTTGCCTAGCCAGGTGCGCTAGCCAGTTTTAAATATAGAGAGTCCGGTTTTAGAGAGTCGGTTGGTTTACCCCTGCTTTTAGGAAGCTTTTTATTTTTTAGCTAGTCTCTTAATCTTTGAATTTAGCTAAGATTATTGCTAGTCTCTTGGAGATGCTAGCGCTCCCACCTTCCTAGTTCTCTATATAACTCATGACAGGAATAATATTACAAACTATTGCATCCCCCTCCCATGTGACAGATATTAACTATTTCATAATTTTTTGATACTATTCTGATGCCATAAAAATTCAGATAACTTCCAAAAGTAGCCTAATTTGGTGGATTTTAATTTTAAAAATATAAAGGTACGTGTGGCATATCAAGGGTTTACAACTTGCACAGGACCTGAACAATTGGTGTTACATCAAACTATCAAAGTGGCATGGATCAGCAAACTGCCCAAAATAAGCAAACAAAATAAGTTTTGCATACTATTATCCATGCATAGTAGAAATACATGGATGATCAATTATTTAAGAGCCGTTCTCTCTTAACAAAATGAACATATTTCCATGTCTAATGTCATTTGCAAAAGAATGTTGCCATGCAATCACCTTAGTATTTCTACTTTCAAATCTCACCTTAAAATCATGTATAATATCATTTATAAAAAATATTATCATATAATCATCTTAATATTTCTACTTTTAATTTCACCTTAAAATTTTGTTTAAGAAATTCATGCGGCATCGGCGGGTATCACCTAGTAATATTCATAGAGGCGGCATGGAGGGAGTCACGGATGCATGAGTGCACCATACGCAAGTAGTTGTTTTTGTATACATGTGTTTTATCCTTGTTACAAAGAAAAGGGAGAAACACTCCAAAATAAGAGCTAACGATATATGATAATGTCTAAGATTTAGAATAATTCTACAGACAACTTATAAGTTGCAACCAAATGATTCAGATGATGTAGAGAGCGAATAGGTTTGCAAAGCCAAAAACATATATACAAGACTCCAATATGCATAAAGAATAAAGCAAAAATAGTATAAATTCCACACTGCTTATATACAAAGCCGGAAATGGCTTGCACAGTAGCGTCTCAAGCTGCAACGCTAACTAGGCATATTGAAAGCTATGGGGCGAATATTTAATGGAATATTTGGGTCTGATCAATACTGTCTTTACGAAAAGCAATAAAAAATTGGTAAGTCCTACGTACATCACTGCATGGATATGTTCGTGATGTATTCCAAGCTTAATTTTCAATTTTTTTTATTTTTAAAAAAGTTTAAACTAATTAAATTTTTTAAATTTATGCATGTAAAAACAAAGAGAGTACATATATTACGTTTTCAGACAAAACGAGATAGTTTTTACATAACCTTACTACCAGCAGAAAGGATCAATATTTATCAATTTTCAAATGAACCATTGAATTTGGCTCATCAAATTGTCTAGATCAGTTCATACTTCATACTGTGTCTAGCGTGTGTGCTACAGTACGTAAAATACTAGCTGTGTTATTTCTTTTAAAACTCACAGTCTTTTTTATTTCCGTCATTTATTTTCATTCCACTCAACTTAATGGATTTATACATGTTTACCTTTTTGCGAGGAGATTTCACATGTTTGTTAGGGAACCCATATTATTTTGTCTCGATATATTTCCTCCTTTGTAATCTTTCTAATCTAGAGCTCATGCATTCCCTGAGCTCTCAGTAGTCCACGTTAGTAAAAAAATCCTATCCTTTGGATGGAAAATAAACGGTAAAAAATAGGTGTTAGCAAAATCCAGTGTTAGATGATTTTTAAGTCTCCGATACTCTCCAGATTCATCTACGCTGGGGTCAGCAGCCGCACAAACAGCTCCTCTCGGTGCTCTTCCCCATCCTAGCAGCGTTCCCAAAGAGGAAACCACCTCGTCGCTCGACTCACCAAGCACGCACGGCCATCCAGGCACACATGTCGGCAGCCTGCTATGTGAGGTCTGGCCCTTCACCGACCAGCTCGCTGTCTACCTATGCTGCCACGATGGTGAACCAGGCCACCATGATACTACTGGAGAAGCATGAGGGAGGCCAAGACAGCAGCAAAGATAGCGGGTCAGCGGCTCAAGCTGCCCGTGATGCCCTTTGCTATTTGGTCTTCCCTGGGAATGCACAACGCGTGGACTTCTTCTTCTATTGTGTCCTTATAACCGCATATTTTTTTTGATGGAATGTCACATCAGAGGTGCATTCCTTCTACGTTGAGCTGGGCAACTAGGAAACTGTTTTGGATGCTATTCACCTGGCCACCACCTGCCTTACGAGGACCTCACCAGTTATGCATGAAAGCTAGAATTCAATAACCGTCCACTGTCACCACCCCAAGTGCCTCATTAATTTCATTGATCTAGGCATGTTTGGTAAGGTATATAGTCAATTTTCTCACAGCACAAAGATAGTCTTCATGTGCCATGATCGTTGTAGATTTGTATTAGATTTTTTTACTATTTGTGTCAGCACCGCCATAATAAGGGCCTGTTTCTATAGCTCCAAACTCCAGTCTAAATTTACACTTTCTATACTAAATTAGTATACTTTAAATATTAATATTTAGTACAAACCGTAAACCAAATGATTCATTTACATGCTTTCTATATATCCCCAGCTCCAACTCCAGGATTTCTTAGAGCTCCTCGTACCCAACTCCAAGAACTCCATAGATTTTCTGGAGTTGGAGCTGTTTCAAACAGGAAAAACAGAGAACAATGACCACACAAGTGTCTGCCGGTCTAATTGAGGGGGCATATTGAGGCGCGCCAAGGGCGCGTCAATTTTCTAGTACTATTATATAGGTGTATTGATGAGGACATGACACACATACATATGTCTATGAGGGGTCCATGGGGTGGAGAAGGAGACCAATAAGGTTTTCCAAGTCAAGAAGAAGGCCCAAGGCTAATCCGATTCGAGTCCCCAAGGTGGAGGCACAAGGAAACTCAAGTTCGAGTCGGCCTCGGAGTCCAGGAGCAGCCCGCACTAAATTCGTCGCCCAGGTCACATACAGGCTCGGTTTTTGACGTTCTACATATGCTTGGAAGGCTAAGGAGATAAGCTTTCCAATGACACCGGTCCCACCTCAAAATTCCTTCTGAGTCATCGGGAATCGTCGAAACAAGTGGACGTCCAGAATCTGTCAGGGTGTTGCGCCGCCATCTTTTGGGCTGTTGGCCCGTGTATCATGTTAGGGTCCATTGTGGACGTGGTTAGGGGGTTATGCACGCCCCAACCCTCATATAATCAGTAGCCGCCACCACATTAGGGTTTGGGTTTTGCTTAGATTAATCTGTTGAGAACAGTTTCACCGTTCGTCGGTTTGTAGAACCCCAACTATCGTGCTTAATCATACATCTGCAGTGTCACTTCCTTTGAGAGCTGCTTCTTTCGAGTTCTTGCTTGTGTTCTTCGTTTCGCAGGAAGGGATTAGCCTTCTTGGCGAGGTCAACCGGGTTGTGACACGGTTGATAACCAGAGGAGTCGTGGTGCTAAGATCGCAGGGTTCGAGTTTGCTGACTTGAAGCCGGATCGGTGAGTTGCGCTCCGCCCAAAACGAGTTATCCTTCACCTGACGGAAGATCGGGAAACCCTAGTTTCCATCAAGTGGTATTCAGAGACAGGTTTACCATCAGGTTCGTCCTTTCGCCTTTGTCCTATAGTCCAGAAAATAGCCATACAAAAATATTTGTCATCGTATTCCGCTGTCCTAGTACCCCTTTTAGCCTTTGCAATTTCGTTTCAGTTTCGCTTTGTTGAGTTTGTGTCCATGGTCAAGTCTTGTTGCTGGTTTAAGTTGTGTTCGTGTCGTAGTTCAATCGGCCATTGCTGTGATTCGTTTGTTTCCACCGCTATCCCATCCACGTTTAGCCATACAACAATTCGAGCCACCACATTACTCGATTTGCCTCGCTAGCCGCCTTGTGTGAACTCTCACCGTGCAAGCCCTAGATAGGTTGCAAGCCGCTTTGATCGCTTTTGCATTGCATACTTGATCCTTGTTTCATCTGGCGAATACCTATTGCTTGTTGCCGCAGACACTAGGAGGAAGTTTACCCTAGCCGCTGCTATTTTTCGTGCCTTTGGAAAATATAATTTGAGATACCTTCCATAAAACAGGCATAACTTTTCACTCGGTGCTCTGTTTTGGCTCAAATTTTTACAGCAGATTCGTGACTTCATTCGGAGGTGACCCAAACTAGCCAGGCTTGTTTGGTCGAGTCAAAAAATTCAAAAAGAATCAGGAAGATAAATAAAAAAAATTGATCAAGTTGTTTCAGGGTTTTCAGAGATTGTTCCTGAAATTCCCTAGACCGCATCTCACCTCAAAAACGGATGCAAATTTTTATGGTTGGAGCTTTTGATATCCTTATTCAGAGAAAAATATAAAAACAATAGTTGAGACAAATAAAACATCTTAATTCCTACTAGTCCTACAGAGAAATTGCTGAAAAGATTAAAAAGCAATTGCATAGAGTGTTGTTTTGCTTGTTTTGTGAGCTTTATCCATCGTTTCTTGTTCCAACTTGATGTGCTACGCCTAGGACACGTCTGAGCCAGCAATTGTGGCTTGTGCTTTGGATACTTATTGAACTTTGCTATTCTGCATTCGTTATTTGCTACTCCTTGCTACATATTTGGCCTTCCAAACTCCACAAACTATACTTTAGGTCAGTGCAGCAAAAGACCCTTGCAATCTCGGTACTACTTTCTCACAGGTATCACGAACCAGCCACCGGTTGTACCATCTACTGTTTTGCTTTTGTAAGAACATTTGTAAGAATTTGGTAAATCATGTGAGAGAGTGTTTCCACTGATACACATATAGTAGTTGATAGGGATAACCTTTTGTGTTTTCTCTTGTCTACATACTAACAATGGCAGGGAGCGATGAGATTGTTCGAGAAGTACTAAGTTCTCAAATGGAGAAAGCGGAGCAAAATCAATTCAACAATTTATTCCAGATTTTCTTTGTTGTGATGGAGAGACGTTGCCGAGTCATCATTGATGGTGAAAGTTGCAACAACCTTGCAAGTTTAGAGCTGGTTGAGAAGCTTGGTTTGACCACAAAGCCACATCCACATCCATACTACATGCAATGGGTAAATTCTTATGATAAGATAAAAGTAACTGAAATTGCACATATTGAATTTAGCATTGGTTCTTATAAAGATAGTGTTGATTTTGACATAGTACCTATGCAAGCATGTCATTTGTTGTTAGGCACGCCTTGGATTAATATAAATAATGTGGTACACAAACATGTTGGTAATAAATATTCCTTCAAGTACAACGGTAGAAAAATTACACTTCTACCTTTTACTATTGCTGAAATTTTAGAAGCCGATCTCCAAAGGGCGGAGAGAAGAAAAAATGAACGTTTTCGAAAAGAATGGGTTGTTTTCAATGACACAACAAATTCATCTAAATCTGAATTTTTACAAAATGATGATATTGTTTTGCCTATTGTTGGAACTGATACTTTGCAGCATGTACATAATGAAGATGACCATACAAATGAACAGGAACATGTAAAATTTTTAGGTAAACGCTCTCTTGATGTGCTGAATTTGCCCTCCAATGATGCAAATAATGTTATACTAGAACCTTCTCTTATATTACCTTTGTCACAAATAGAGAAGGAGCATGATACTTTTGATTTGAAGCAATATACATGTGCTGAAAATAATATTATTATGCCGATTACTTGTGCACATGACGAACTGAAATTATTATCTTCTTTAAACACTTTGGGTTATGTTGAGTTTGATAATTTATGTGCTCTTAGTGGTTTGGAAGAGAAATTTAGATGTGCTGAGTTGCCATGTTTGTCTACTTGTACATATCATTTTATTGGTAAATATAATTGTAAAGGAGAGTATATGGTGCATCGAGTCTATATTTGTGCAAATCTGAAATCTCCTTTTGATTTACAAGATTGTGATCAACTAGATTGTCTATCTAGTTTTACTATAACGAATTGGGTTCACTTTTCAAGAAGGGGAGCATTTTTGGCTATTACCTATGTGTGCTAGTGCTGATTTTTCTTGTATTGAACAAATACTAGCGGTTATGCAACCATCTATGCCTGCATTGTGTTTGGTTAGTGCTAATCTTTTACAGGATAGTATTGAAAAAGATCGAGTGCGTTTCGATCAAGGAGCCTACGTATTTGCCGACAACTCTATAGGAGAAGATGCTTTGAGAGATTGCAAATATGGTCATGTTACTCCCCACAATATTCTCAGTTCCCATATTTTCCACAACCTCGTGTTTCTTCGTGTTGTGCAGGGCCATCTTAGAGCACAAACGACGTCGAGGACGGCTTTTCGTCAAGAAGGGGAGGATGATGAGGACATGACACCCATACATATGTCAATGAAGGGTGCATGGGGTGGAGAAAGAGACCAACAAGGTTTTTCAAGTCAAGATGAAGGCCCCAGGCTAATCCGATTCGAGTCCCCAAGGTGGAGGCCCAAGGAAACTCAAGTTTGAGTCGGCCTCGGAGTCCAGGAGCAGCCCGCACTAAATTCGTCGCCCAGGTCACATACGGGCTTGGTGTTTTACGTTCTACATATGATTGGAAAGCTAAGGAGATAAGCTTTCCAATGGCACCGGTCCCACCTCAAAATTCCTTCTGAGTCATCGGGAATCGTCGAAACAAGTGGACGTCCAGAATCTGCCAGGGTGCTGCGCCGCCATCTTTTGGGCTGTTGGCCCGTGTATCATGTTAGGGTCCATTGTGGACGTGGTTAGGGGGTTATGCACGCCCCAACCCTCATGTAATCAGTAGCCGCCGCCACATTAGGGTTTGGGTTTTGCTTAGATTAATCTGTTGAGAACAGTTTCACCGTTCGTCGGTTTGTAGAACCCCAACTATCGTGCTTAATCATACATCTGCAGTGTCACTTCCTTTGAGAGCTGCTTCTTTCGAGTTCTTGCTTGTGTTCTTCGTTTCGCAGGCAGGGATTAGCCTTCTTGGCGAGGTCAACCGGGTTGTGACACGGTTGATAACCAGAGGAGTCGTGGTGCTAAGATCACAGGGTTCGAGTTTGCTGACTTGAAACCGGATCGGTGAGTTGTGCTCCGCCCAAAACGAGTTATCCTTCACTGACGGAAGATCGGGAAACCCTAGTTTCCATCACGTATCTCCTCATGCTCTGTTTGAGCGTTGCACCTTTTGCGAGCTCCAGCTTTTCCACCCTTTAGTTAGACTAAAAATTACAAATATATCCATAAAAAAAAGAATTACAAATATAGCCGTCCTCAAGCTCCTTCTGGGCTTCCCTGATATTTCATTTTGCCATCCCATGGACAATCTCGTTCTTACTTTCTCGTTACCCACACCGTGTACCGCACGTCCGCGTTGACCCATCAACAAAACTACATTAGCACAGTTTCATTCACGTTACATCATGCCAACCTGCATTCCATTATGTAAAGGAAGGCACAATTCTGTGGCAAACCGAGGCAGCTTGTGGTGCAGGTGAAATTGGCCGGCATATATCGCATACACACTTTGCTCAGTGCTAATGTGCTATACTGCTTTAGTTCAGTAGATTGCACCGGGATAGGTGTGCATGGACCCCAATTAACCTGAAGAGGCCTCCGCTCAAGCCATCATCTCCACTTACTGAGCACATTCCGGTCGAAAGAAGTAGTGGGGACACGCCCGACCGGTCGGGCGGTGATTTGATTTGCCTGGCGAAGGAATCGCATAATCTTGCTTGGTGACACCATCTTCTACTAGATTGCTTGCATCATCCACACATGCTCTGATCCTTTTCTCTTATTCTATAGTTGTTTATTTCCTTGCCGTGTTAATGAACTTCGATTAGGTCCGAATTAGATCTGCAAATGGAGCTTCAGATGGCTAGAATATTTGATCCTTCAGTCACCCGGCAGCACTGCTAGCTTCGGACCTCTTTTCACCGGCAAATTTTACCTCAGAATTCGGCGGTCACGTCAAGAGTTGTAGCACAGTCTCAAGTGCCCTCATGCAGCTGGTGAGTTACAGGTCGCCAACCATTCCCTTCATCTTCGCAGCCGGGGTGCCCCAAAAGCATTCCCCGACTTCCTTGGTGCCTAGACCACAAGGGCACCATCGACAGACGAATTTTGTAAAGTTTCGTGCACAATCTTGCCCGTTGCTTTCGTTCACAGCTTGCATCGATGCGTTTGCATCAACACACAGTGCAAGAATATATATCGTCTGTGCCGGGCGGTGGTGCAAGAATATATATCTATCTATCCCCGCGCATATATACATGTCACACCGGCGGCGCGAGACTAATAGGGCACTATTAGCGAGCTAAACATAATCATGCAGCAGAGATTGGTAGCGCTCGTGCTCTTGGTTGCGTCGGCGTACGCTTCCCCGGCGGCCTCGGCGTTCGCGGGAGACGTCCGTGTCGCGCTGAAGCATGTCGACGCCGGGAAGCAGCTGTCCAGGCCCGAGCTCATCCGGCGCGCCATGCGGCGGAGCAGGGCGCGCGCGGCCGCGCTCTCCGCGGTGAGGAGCCGCGCCAGATTCTCCGGCGAGAGCGAGCGGCAGGCGACGCCCGGCGGCACGGCGGTGCGCCCGTCGGGTGACCTCGAGTACGTCGTCGACCTCGCCATCGGCACGCCGCCGCAGCCCGTCACGGCGCTGCTCGACACCGGCAGCGACCTCATCTGGACGCAGTGCGCGCCGTGCGCGAGCTGCCTCTCGCAGCCGGACCCGCTGTTCGTGCCGGCCCAGTCGGCGTCGTACGAGCCCATGCGGTGCGCCGCCCAGCTCTGCTCCGACATCCCGCGCCACGGCTGCCAGAGGCTGGGCACGTGCACCTACCAGTACAACTACGGCGACGGGACCATGACCATGGGCGTCTACGCCACGGAGCACTTCACCTTCACGTCGTCGTCCGGCGACACGCTCAACGTCCCGCTCGGCTTCGGGTGCGGCTCCATGAACGTCGGCAGCCTCAACAACGGCTCCGGCATCGTGGGCTTCGGCAGGAACCCGCTCTCGCTGGTGTCCCAGCTCTCCATCCGCCGCTTCTCCTACTGCCTCACGCCCTACGCCAGCGACAGGAAGAGCACCCTCCTGTTCGGGTCCCTGTCCGGCGGCGTCTACGGCGACGCCACCGGCCCCGTGCAGACCACGCCGCTCCTGCAGAACCCCCAGAACCCGACCTTCTACTACGTCCACCTGACGGGCCTGACCGTCGGCGCGAGGCGGCTGTGGATCCCGAAGTCGGCGTTCGCGCTCCGGCCCGACGGCTCGGGCGGCGTGATCGTCGACTCCGGCACGGCGCTCACGCTGCTCCCGGGCGCGGTGCTCGCGGAGGTGGTGCGGGCGTTCCGGGCGCAGCTGAGGCTGCCGTTCGCCAACGGCGGCAGCCCCGACGACGGCGTGTGCTTCACGGTGCCGGCGGCGTGGCGGCGCGCGTCGGCGGCGTCGCAGGTGCCGGTGCCGAGGATGGTGCTCCATTTCCAGGGCGCGGACCTCGACCTGCCGCGGCGCAACTACGTACTGGACGACCACAGGAGGGGCCGCCTGTGCCTCCTCCTGGCGGACTCCGGCGACGACGGCTCGATGATCGGCAACCTGGCGCAGCAGGACATGCGCGTGCTCTATGATTTGGAGGCCGAGACCTTGTCGTTCGCTCCGGCGCAGTGCTGAGTTGAGTTTGAGGATGCATATACGGACACGGGACACGGACCAAATTCAAGGGGATGACCATGCAAACGTAAACCAGACTGGGTTGCACGCAATAAACATGGGCTGTAATAAAGTGATCTTGTGGGTAGCCAGCAGCCCACTAAGTTGGCCCAATTGGCTGGGCCATGATTAGGTTCCTGTTGTTCGGAATAAAAACTTATTATTTTAGGCGCTGCTCTGGTTGGTGTGGGCCGATATCTCGGCCCTGTTACATCTTCTAGCGTTATTTTTGTGAAATTACTATATATAATAGTTTGTTATTTTAGTAATCTTATATATATCCAGCTTAAAAGAGAAGGAAAGGAAGAAAGTTATTTCAGCAATTAGGCCCTTCCTCAGTGTTGTTATCTGAACATAAGTATATATATAGAGGCACCCCAGACCATTATTTGTTTAGCTGATTTACATGTGGACTTTCACATAATCCTTTTATAACGTAGAAACCCAGCGAGCAATTAGCCGCTTGATCTTTGGTAATTTGTCCATTCCATTTAAACACTCCTTAAACTGGTTTCCAGAGATGTCTTGCTACCCAAAAAAAAAACCCAACAAAAAACGAACGGGCAGATTCAATGGGACTTGAGCTGTTCGGGCCGTGATGGGTGGGTGTGCCAGCCTCGGGGTGTGCGCTGCTTCGGTTCAGCCGCGTCAGCGTTCACGTTCCGCGCACCGCGCCAGCACACTGCCCCCACCTATGCCACGCAGCACGCCCCGTTCCTCCGAAGGAACGAACGAACACTCGCGGAGCGAGATGGAAGGCGACAACGGCAGCGAGGGCGGCGGCGGCGACGCGGCCAGGCTCAACGACGACCTCATCCTGCGGATCCTGTTGCGGCTGCCGCTGCCGGCGGCCAGGTCGCTCGCTCCACCGCTTCAGGTGGTGTTCGCATCCAAAATTGGCAAGCCACGCAAACCGGTCGGACCGACCTCAGGAAGCGGTCAGACCGGTTTTCCTGTAGCCGATCTGGCAACAGCGACCGGTTTGCCAGAGCGGTCTGACCGGTTTCAATCCGAGTTGGAGTAGAATTAGGAGTCCTAGTTGTTTGCAAATTGTAAAAGGATTCCGTGCGGGGCAAGACCTCCCCACCCTATAAATATAAAGGGCCATGGCCGATTGAGTGATCATCCAATCGATCAATCAATATATTTTCTACTTTTTATCTCCAAACCCTAACTTTTCCAACCCCTTTGCTTTCCTTGCTTGTCTCTACGGCGTTCAAGGAGGTTCTGAGTGGCCTGACCGATCTCAGAGCAACCCTAAGCGCGCCATCTCCGACGGGGTCCCTCCCGAGGTGGTGATCTTAGGTTCATCCCAAAGTTCCTGAGGGAAACCGGTCTGACCGGATCCCTAAACCGGTCTGACCGGTTTGGGTGGAGCTACGGCGAGTTCATCGTTTCTTCGTTTGCGCGATTCGGCGCTCGCGTGTGTTGGCCAGAAAAAGCGTCAACACACTTTTGGCGACTCCGCTGGGGACACTAGAAGATCTGGTTGTCAAAAACCGTTCGATCTAAGCTCCAGACAAGATGGGATCTCGATGTGATCTTGATGCGGATAACATCATCGCGGCTTCAATGGAAGATCTTACTCCGGAGGAGCAGAAGAATTTAGATGCACTGCAAGAGTTCATGAAGATGCAATTCATGGCTGGCATCAAGAAAGATCGTCATGGCAAGGTGGCAAGAGTGCAAGAATTTGAGCTACCGGCGATCAAGTTGAACGACAATCGAGTTGAGGTAATACCCACTGTAAGTAAATCACAGAACACTCCTTCTACTACTGTTCCTAAAAATAGTGTAGAAAGAGATGAATTGCTTGCCTCTTACATTGCTCGTTTAGAAAGATTAGAAGATCTTGAGAAAGATAGGACCACTACTTGCTTTAACAATAATGAGACTAGTAGTAGCGCTCCTAAAATTAATTCCAGTAGTGGAGTTTTTCCTAGCTTGGCACCCATACCTAATGTTAATACTGAAAAACACATGTATGGTATGCCACCTGAGTTTGCCATTGGTCAATCCCTTCCGTTCCAACCGACCGGGCCGAACACGGCCAAACCGGTCAGACCGGATCAGGGAACCGGTCAGACCGGTCTGACCAGTGCGCTTGAATTGGTGCATGAGCAGCCTATACCGCTTTCTGTTTCACCTGATTCGATGGTTTATGCTCACACTAATGCTTTAGGTACTGCTAGACCTCAATATAGTACAACAGTTAATACATCTGCTCAAGGAAACGTTATACCCGATGATGTTTTTGAAAGTTATAGGCTAGCTCAAGCTAAGGTTGCTCCCTACTTAAATAAGATGAATTTGGAGAATGTGCAAACCCAACAGCCAAATAATCCTAACTGGGCTGAATTTAATAAATTTAGAGAAGATTTGGCTAATGTAGTGAAAAGTAAACTTGGTGTTGATATTGGTAATACAAATTTGTATCAAAAACCATATAATGCTGAGTTTGATAGTTTTCCTCTTCCACGTGGTTGGCGTATGCCAGACTTGATTAAATTTAGTGGAGATGATGACCGAACCACGTGGGAACATATTAGTCAATACATAGCTCAACTAGGAGAAGCGGGTGCTTATAATGCTCTTAAAGTACGTTTATTTTCTTTATCATTGACTGGCACCGCTTTTGCTTGGTTTTCTTCACTTGCTCCCGGTTCTATTATATCTTGGGATATGTTAGAGCGTAAATTTCATGATCACTTTTATAGTGGGAGCTTGCAATTGAAATTGACAGATTTGACATCGGTTAGACAAAGTAGAGATGAAACTGTTTCTGCTTACATTAAGAGATTTAAAGAAACTAAAAACCGTTGTTTCAATTTGTCAATCACTGATATGGACCTTGCTGATATTTGCTTAAAAGGGTTAAGGTCATCCATAAGAGATAAAATAGAGGGTTCTGATTTTCTTTCGGTTGCACAAGTTCAAATTAGAGCTTTAATTGTTGAAAACCGAATGAATAAAGAAAAAGAGAGATACTTCTAGATCACGTCGTTCCAATGTTCATACAATTGATTATGAGTCTGATGATTCGAGTGATAGTGATAGAGAAGTACTTGCTGCTGAATTTGTGTGGCCCTCTAAAGAAAAAAACTTACTCTTGTACATCACTTAAGCCGGTTAACAAAGGTCGGCAAGAAGAGGTTAAGTTTACATTTGATGTTTCCAAGTGTGATCGTATTTTTGATGAATTGCTTAAATCTGGGAATATCAAATTATCTCATAAATTGCCTCCACTTGAAGAATTGAAAAGGCGTGCATATTGCAAGTTTCATAATACTTATTCTCATGCCACTAATGATTGCAATGTGTTTCGTCGACAGGTTCAATCGGCCATAAATGAAGGTCGTTTGACATTTCATGAGATGCAAGTGGACAAAACTCCTTTCCCTGTCAATACCATGGATTTACAGCAGCCTAAGGTCTTGGTTCGGCCGCATCTAGCCGAAGCAACCAAAGGAAAGAATGTTGTGATTGGTGAAGCGAAATCTGATTTGAGGGGAAAAGAGTTGGTTCGAGAAGTTGCATGTGAGACAACTCCAGATGGCAGGGAGACATTCAAGGTCACTGTGAGGGCCTTTGAACATGGGGGGCAAGGGTCGACCGTTCCCACCGAGCAGAGACCGTTTGAGCCTATACAGGCCAAACCGGTCAGACCGGTTGGGGAAGGCGGCCAGACCGGTTTTCCCCCAGGGCGTCCAAAAATGATTAAACCAAGCCGTCCGGAGATTGGAAACTGGAAACTCAATATTGCAAAGAATCAGGGGAGTACAATTAGGCCAAAGGTCACTTTTGATATGTTATTTGACAAGTACTCCAAACAAAAGGCCGTTACAAGTGATCGGCCGGTAAAAAAGAGATTGAGAGTGCCTTCATATCAAGAAGAATATCCTCAGCCAAAGAGGAATTTTGTTCAGCAGAGGGAGGCACCAAGTCCATGTCCACCTCGTCCAGTTTATGATGATAATGGAGTGATGTGGATACCATATCAACAATCTTTTCAACATGGATGGGGAGGACCACGAAGGCCAGCATTAGACAGAATATCGAGGCCTATACAGGACCGTTTGGCACCTTGCCAATCTGGTCAGGGTCACCAGACCCAACCGGTCAGACCGGTTTCACAAACCGGTCAAACCTCCTATGAAGCAAGTTTACAAGCCAAAACAACGTGAGGAGGTGCATAAGATGGATGTTGACCCAGAGAGGACTACAAGTCAAGATATTATTCAGATTGGGTTGATAAAAGTTCCCCTTGGAAACGGTGGCAAAGGACCGATTGTCACGGACAATCAGGTTAAGACACCTATTCAGAAGGATTCTGTTGCTGATGGTGAAGCCAGTGGGAGTGGTTCCAACTCCAAATACTTTTTGCCAAGATGGTGTCCTCCTGGTTTATCTCGTACTCAAAGGAGGAAGCTTCAGCGATTGAGGTTTCAGGAGACAAAGGAGAAAGAGCTAGAGAAGCAGAGGGACGAAGCTTTCAACAAGTACAGGCCCATGATTCCACAAGGAAAAGAGTGGAAAGCTAAGACTAGTTCTCAGCCAGAACCGGTCAGACCGGTTCAGGAGTCGGTCAGACCGGTTGACGAAAGCGGTCAGACCGCTTTGCCCGACGCGCCACCCGGTTTTTCTTCTCCTTCTCCTATGATTTGTGATGGCAAGCTATCATCGGTATCCACTTCAGAGGACGATGAAGAGCTTGTTGATTATGGTTTTTCTCCTGAACATACAAATTTTGAGCTTAACGTAATTCATATGTCTATGGATGGTTATGTGTTATCAGAAAGAAGACGTCGCTCATCTTGATTTTGGACCAAAGGAGGCTATTTTCCAGAAGCCAAAAGCTGATGAGAGTCATCTGAAGGCTTTATACATGAAGGGTCATATCAATGGGAAGCCTATCTCTCGCATGCTAGTGGATGGAGGGGCGATAGTTAACTTGATGCCATATTCTCTGTTCAAGAAGCTGGGAGGATCAGATGATGAATTGATCAAGACCAACATGACCATCAGCGGCGTTGGAGGAGGTGAACCTATGGGCGCCAAGGGAGTTGCTTCTATGGAGCTCACTATTGGAAGCAAGACTTTGGCTACTGCGTTCTTCGTCGCTGAGACACAAGGTAACTACAGTTTAATCCTTGGTCGTGATTGGATTCATGCAAACCAATGTGTGCCTTCTACTTTGCATCAATTTTTAATTCAATGGATAGATGATAAAGTAGAGGTTGTTCATGGAGATGCATCGGCTTGTGTTGCAGTGGCCGATAGTTCTACCATAGATGATGTTGACGTAAAATCCGCACCTCACGCCAAGCACACAGCAAGCCGAATTAGCTGGCTTCACACGTGGCCCGGGCTTTTGAATCCGGAAGCGTGCCAGTCAGTTTGCCTGAAAACTAACAAAGGGACAAAAAAGTTTAGATCAAAACCTGGAACGTGCCGAGTGAGACCAGACAGTTCCATATTTGCGGCGTTGGAGCCAATCTCGAGAGACATATAGCTACGGACAAGCTATCTGTCGGCAGTTAAAACCACATTCGGCAATCGGCAAGGCACGCAAGGAGCGCACTGCCGAATGCGTGACGTAAGCATGACGAAAAATCGACTTTCAACCGAATGAACATTGTAGCAGATACTCATAGCCGATTAACGAGAAACAGAGCATGATAGATAAATAAAAGGGTGAAACATGATCATAAATTCGCAGTAAAACAAGGAATGCATAGGCCGAAAGCAGCACCCGTCAAGCATGATAACAAACAAGTTAATCCACCGCATGATACGACTTGTTTGTGACCACGCCACTAATCAGATTAGATCAATCCACCGCATGATACAATCTAACCGTGAAAAGCTAAAAGCATTCAATGTTTAATTACGAACCCACAACACAGTCACGAATTTACATTGAAAACAAGAATGCATAGGCCGAAAGCAGCACCCGTCAAGCATGGCAACGAACGAATTAATCCACCGCATGATACAACTCGTTTGAGGCCACACCACCAATCAGATTAAATCAATCCACCGCATGATACAATCTAATCGTGAAAGGCTAAAAGCATTCATTGTCCAATGCAAACCCACGAACACACGTTCACTCGTGAGAGCATACCGAATACAGCTATTTAGCCGAATCGGGGTCCATGGCGAAGGAACAAGCCTAATCGGTAAAGATAAATCTATCAGATCGAATCGAATTCTAATCCACCGGATGATTAGCTCTAAGACGACCCAAAAACCTGCATCCACCGCATGATACCCGGTTCTGTCAAGATCTACACGATGCCGACAAACTCGAACCCGCGACACGTGGCAACCTAGATCGGTTTCGGACTCGGCTATGAGGGGATAATTCGTCGCATCGTAAAGTAGAGCCGATTCTAGCCGATCTAGATTGGGCAAAGGTGTGTTGCATGAATTAAGCACATAATAAAAACGAAGCAACACGGGGTAACTTAATGAATCTGTTAGATCTTGCCGAAATCTAACAGAGCCGATAACTTGGTCCATACTAGATCTTAGCCCACCGCATGGCTCATGACCTAACAGAGGAACCTTCTTGAGACCACAACTTAAATCCACCGGATGATACTAAGCATGGTAACAAGACTACTTGCATCAAAGCTTAAATCCACCGCATGATACTAAGCATGATACAAGGTTGCCGGTACTTACGGAGGTCGACGGATCGATAACTCCTCTCGAAGAACTCGACGACTCGACTAAAGGACTCGATGTTGGCACGGGGCCGGTTTGTTGTATGATTGATTGTCTTGGATCCTCTTTACAATTGCCATGGGTTTATATTTATACCCAGGTCTTGATACAACTCCTAGTCGGACACGACTATAATACTTGTTTCTAAAAATAAATGACGAATCTTCGTGCCCATATTGCGTTCCTTGTTCGAACCGGCCTTTTCCTTATATTGATCCACGTCATCATGTCTTCCCGAACGCTACCACTCTTCTCCTGCGGAACAATGCCTCTGCCGAATGATGACGCATTCCCGACCACAGAGTATCTCTGCCGAATGCTTCAAAGAAAACCCCTTAGCCGAATGGCGACGCGTTCCCGACCGCAGAGCATCTTTTGCCGAATGCTTCAGAGAAAGCCCTTTAGCCGAATGGCATCCTTCCACCAAATCCGGCTCACATGTCAGCCTCTTCCTGGTGCTAATTTTTGGTGTCAACACATGCCCCTTCAATTTCGGGATAAAGGATACTTTTATCTCGAAATTGACCAGGAATCCCCAACATTTCCAGGCTGAGCCCGCTCGACATCCGTTTTCTGCTCCCAAATCCTCAGAGTGCGTTCTCAAACTCAAACCCTAGTTCGTCGAATCTTTCAAGCTCCGATCTTCAAATGGCGAACCAGGACCAAATTCTTCAAGTAAGTTCCGTTTTCTTCAATCATATTCGGCATTACTCTTTTCAAGCTGCATTTTGAATCCCCGAATCGCTCTTCTTCCGTCCTCAATAGGCTCTGACCACTGAAATCCTGACCCCTACGGAGGAGCAATCCGCATCTTTCTTCCTCGGCCCCTCAGGGAATCCAGATCCGTCCGAAATTATTGCGGCCGAGTCTCAAAGGATCCCTTTCAAAACTTCACTGTCGGGACCTCACGAATGGCAGGATTCATTCAAAAACTGGCCTCTGCCCCCAATCGCTGGCTGGAGAAACTGGTACAAAAGGATTCTTGAAGATAAAAGCCCCCAGACGCAGAATTGGGACAGTCTTCGTATTTCTCATTGCTTGGAGTTATCTCTAGCTGAAACACCAAAGAATGAGAACCTTTTGATCGCAGCTTGCCACTTCTGGTCCAATGGTGCAAATGCTTTTCTTTTCGGCCATGGACCAATGACTCCAACCCTGGCCGATGTCTACATGATAACCGGCCTGAACATTACAGGGACAACACACCCATACAGGTACAAAGGTTCTTCCAAACAGACAGGGGTGAAGACTGGAGTCGGCTATAAGAAATACATCCAGACTTACATGCATGATGGTCCTCTGACTGATGTTGAATACAGGGCCTTTCTGAATATGTGGTTGTGCAGATTTGTTTTCTGCGGCAAAGCCAATGAGCCAACTCTGAATCACATAGTAATGGCTGAAGACCTGGCTGCAGGCACACTTATCCCTCTTGGGAAATATCTTTTGGGAAGTGTCTATCACATGCTCCATCAAACCATCTATCAGATGCACACCAACAAGAAAATTTCTTGCGTCAATGGTCCCTGGTGGTTCGTCCAGATGTGGCTGCAATTGTACATGCACCAAATTGTCTCCATTGACCTCAACAGCCGACACTTCCCCTCAGTCAATTACCAGGAAGCAGAAGCCCAGAGCACAAAAGGCTGTCAAACCTATGGGGAAGCAGCCTCCACTATTGCTATCAACAAGAGCATTGGAGAACTGTTTGAACTTTTCTTCAAAGGCTTTGCCAATCCCCTCTGGTTCCTATACTTGGACAATGACAGTCTCACTTTTCCTTGTGAATTCAGCTTCGAGACTGGCTGCATAGATGCAGAGTCCACAGCAATTTTTAACACTTTTATTCGGCCTTGCATCTTACCAGCCGAATTTTGTGGAGGAAGGCTGGTTCAAAGTTCATATGAATATTACCAGCCGAATATAGTAGCCAGGCAATTAGGATGTGGCCAAGTGCCCCCAAGATTATTCTTTCATGAATTCCTCAAGCCTAGGCAGATCATCAAAGACTCCACAGAAACAAGAAGAATTTTTGATTATAAGTGTTGTGCAGCCATCTATCAGATCGAACCTTTTGTGCCAACAGCACTTGCTCATCCTTCTTTCATTCTTTGGTGGCAAGAAGTTCATGATCACATCTTTAATGTGCCAGTCTACCCTCTCTGCCTTGATTTGATGCCTGACTATCAGCCGAATTCAGAGGTAAACATGCTTATAATCCATTTGTTTTTCCACTGACATCCTCTTTCATCGACTTTTAACTCTGTTATCTTGCAGGACATAGTCCCTGCCCCTCTGGCCAGAGCAATTGCATATAATACTGCAGGCCCAATATCTATTCTGGGGCATCACTCTTCTTCTCTGGCTCAAATAATGTCTAGGCCTGCCAACCTGGATCCAACTCTTGCTGCACCACCTACTGCCAAGAGAAAAATTCCTTCTCTAACTGCCCCTTCATCTATAAAGAAGAAAAGAACAAGCAGCAAAATAATTGCACAGGTCAAATTTCTCCTTCCTCGAGTAAAAATGCTAATTTCATTCTGCTTATTTCTGTTCCTTTATGATTTCAGGCCAAATCACAACAATTGGCCATTAGCACAGGCCCTGCCGATGCTTCAGTGATCAGTAAAATTTTCACCATCTTGTCTTTTTTTTAAAAAATTCTTTTTCATCGGCACTAACTTTCTTTCAGTCATAGAGCAAACTTCAATGGATCCAATTTCGGAGAGCTCCTCTTTCCATCAAGAACCAGCTTCAGCTTTACCTGATGTACCTCAGCTAGAAGCCTCATCTCCACCAAAGAACCTTCCAAACTCTCCTCAGCATGACATACAAGAATCTTTGCCTGAGCTTGAGCCGCCCTCTTTCTCCATCCAAGAAATCAGGAATGAGGTAGAGATAATTACTCAGTCTCCCCGTTTCTTTATTCAATGGATAATCATTAATTCGGCAATATCTTTCTCCAGGAGAAAATAACTTCGTCACCCAGCTACTCGTTTCCCTTGGATGATCTTGTTGCCGAACAAGCAGAGGAAATTTCTTCTAGTCAGTCTTTATCAGAAGAAATCCAGGCAAAATTAAAGGAAATCTTCTCCTTTCTGCACAAAGACATCCAGGATCAAGTCAAGGATGCTGATCTTCTGAGAGATATGCTCGAGCCCATTGAACACAACCTTCCCGCTGACATTCAAGCTTCTTTGGAACCAATCTCTAAATTAGATCAACAATTTGCTGCAGTCAGACAGGCTCTGAAAGGTCAATCTTTACAACCAGCTTTAGAGCAAAGAAGAGCCATAGCTAAGCAATCTTTGAAAGATCTACATGCTCAAGCTCAGAGTAACAAAGAATTGTCAGCTAGACTGCAGTCAACACTTGATCTGAAGAAGACCAGAAAAGCTGAACTAGAAGCCGAACTGAGGGTCCTGTCAGCCGAAATCGAAGCTGACGAGAAGAAGTTAGCCGAACTCCCTGATCTGACAGAAAGGATACGAAAGGAAGCATCGGCAATTCTAACTGAAGATAAACAGCTCAAAACGAAGCTCTCTGCTCTGACAAAATCCCAAGAAGCAGGCAAAAATCTTTTGGAGACCATTAATAGAATGATATCTGATGCTAAAGATGTAATCTCCAAGTACTTGGGTGTGTAGTTGTATTGAATATTTAATTAGCCGAATGTCTTACCGACTTTGTAGTCTCATCAATCTTTTGCTTTCTCTCCATTGCGGGTAACTCATTCGGCAAAGCTGATTTTAATAGCATCAGACCCGAAAACGCTTCAACTATGACATAGCCGAATCTCACCCAGTCAAAGCCGAATACGACTCGATAAGAATCCCAAACGACATGAGAACCGATCGGCTGGAAAATCCTTTCTACCTTCCGAACTCTTCGGAATATGCGCCACGATCTTTGGCCACGATTTCCTCTGCGGGTTCTATAAATAAACATCCAGGCAGCCCACAGTTTTTTCACCAAGTTCTTCGTCTTCCAAGTTCTTGCCGATTCAAGTCATTCTTTTCCCCATCCACAGTAACTCTGAGGAACTTCCAATGGCCGACAACAACAGGAGGCGCCCGGCCGTCGATGAGGCCGAAGGAAGTCGCGCCGGCGCTCGCCGCAGGTGATTGGTTGCTTGCTTCCCTCTGTTCTTCTCGAGATTTCCTTTTTCTTTCTTGACGAATCTTCTTTGTTCTTTCAGGGTAATCCAATGGATTGCCGGCGCTGGTGCGCCAGTTGCGGCTCCAGCCGCTGCTCCTGCGGCGCCCAATTCCTCGAGTTCGTCCAATCGGACTCGTTCATCGGACGACCCCCGCTACTCAGATGGCGATGCTCGCCGATTCAAGGCGGAGAGCGACGACTCTCGTCGCGAACTGGAGATCATCTCCAAGCAAGCTGGGATTGCGGACCTCGAATGGCAGGCCGAGCGCAAGCAGCTGCTTGAAGTCATTGATGGTGAGTCCTGCAATCTGCTTAATCTCAATTCTCGTCCTCCAAATGATATTAATCTGTTATCCCCTTGTGACTTTGCAGCGCGTGATGCTGAACTTGATCGACTGAAGGCGCTGGTGGAGGAGCTGGCGGACAAGGTGAACGCCCAAGGGGACACACCCGAGGCACGCCTTGGTGCGGTGGCAGGTCGTGTCGACGAAGTGGCCTCCCATGGCGTTCGCCTGGGCGTTGCTGCGGGTCTCGTCGCTATGTCGACGCACACCGGCACCGACTATTCCAGAATGCCGGTTGGTTTTGCCAACAACAACCCAGAAGACATCGACGACATTGACGCTTCCATTGATCGTCTTGATGGCCATGGCACTGCCATTGCCGATTCCATTCATCCCCAGTCTGTTTTGAACAGGCTCTTTCAGTAGTTTGTACTAGGGATTTATGGAATTTCGGCAATAAAACTTATCTTTTGCATGAACTCTTGATGTAACATATTTTGTGCTAAGGGCAATACATTCAGTATTGGCCATTTTTCTTTTCTGTCAACATTTGTTCTGAAGGCGATTTCTTCCCGAATATCGGCTGTTCGGCAAATTAATATATCAATCACCGATCGATTTCAACACTGGGATAATACCTCTTCAAATATCTTCCATTTATAGCAGAAGCAAATTCCTCTCCCAATAATGTCTTCAAAATATATGCATTTCCAGGCACGCATCTAACTACTCTGAAAGGGCCTTCCCAATTTGGAGACCATTTGCCGAATGCTGCGTATTTGGTCCCAATCGGCAATATCGCTTTCCAAACTAGATCACCTTCTGTAAATTGCTTAACTTGCACCTTCTTGTTGTAATATTTAGCAACTCGCATTTTATTTTTCTCGATATTTTCCAAGGCCCTGAGACGAATCATATGCAAATCTTCTAATTCGTCCATCATTAAATCATTATAATCTTTAGAACTTAAATCCTTTTGCAACTTTATTCTCCTTGAGTCTAATTGTATTTCCCATGGTAAGATAGCATGATGCCCATACACCAACTCATAAGGAGACGTCTGTGTAGCCCCATGTGGAGCCATTCGGTAAGCCCATAAAGCCTCATTGAGTACCGAATGCCACTTTCTCGGCTTCTGATCAATCTTCTTCTGCATAATTCTAATCATAATCTTGTTAGAAGCCTCTGCCTGACCATTAGCTTGAGCATAATAAGGAGAAGAATTCAGTAATTTTATCCCCATACTTTCAGCAAAATCTTTGAATTCTGAAGATGTAAATTGAGCCCCTTGATCAGTGGTGATTGTCTGAGGAATCCCGAATCTGTAAATGATATGTTCCTTGACAAACTCAACCATATTTTCTGATGTCACTTTCCTCAACGGAACTGCCTCAACCCACTTGGTAAAATAATCGGTTGCCAAAAGCATAAACTTATGCCCCTTGCTAGATGGAGGATTTATTTGGCCAATCAAATCTATTCCCCATCCTCTGAATGGCCATGGCTTGATAATGGGATTCAAAGCCGATGCTGGAACTCTCTGAATGTTTCCAAATCTCTGACAGTCTTGACATCCCTTATAATATTCAAAGCAATCTTCCAACATTGTCGGCCAGTAATATCCAGTTCTTCTAATAACCCACTTCATTCGGTAGGCCGATTGATGTGCTCCACATAACCCATCATGTACTTCACTCATCAACCTCTTTGCTTCTTCTTGATTTAAGCAACGTAACAGCACCCCATCCAAGGATTTATAATACAAATTATCATCAAGAAGAACAAACTTTAAAGCTTTGTACCTGAGCTTTCTAGAAACCTTTCGGGATGGATTCTCCAGATAATCGGCAATCTCTTTTCTCCAATCATCTTCTGCCAGATTACTCCCGAAAGCATATACATCATTAACAAAAACTTCTTGAAGCTCTCTATAACCTGATGCACTTTGGGCCAATCTATTTGCCTCTCCATTATCCCTTCTAGGAATGTGTTGTAGAATTACTGACCGAAAGCTCTTCAATATTTCTTTGCATTCTTCATAGTAATTCCTCAAGGTATCACTTTTGCACTCATATTCACCATTCAATTGTTTTATGACCAATTCTGAATCTACAAAAATTTCAACCGCAATGGCCTTTGCTTCTTTCAAATATTGGAGCCCTTTGAGCAATGCCTCATACTCAGCCTGATTGTTAGTAACAGCAGATTGAATGGGAACAGCAAACTCAAATGTTTCTCCTTTGGGTGAAATTAATAAGATACCTGCTCCACCACCTTTGTTGCACGAAGATCCATCAAAGAATAACACCCAAGGAACAATGTTAAGCAAATTTATCGATGTATCATGATGTTCAGTAATGAAGTCGGCAATAATCTGTCCCTTAACAGCCTTTGCCGATTCAAACCTTAACTCAAATTCAGACAAAGCTAAAATCCATTTGCCAATCCTTCCGTTCAAAATTGGCATAGACAACATGTGTTTTATCACATCAAACTTTGAATACACAATGCATTCGGCATGTAGTAAGTAGTGCCGAAATTTTGTACAGGAGTAGTAAACACATAAGCAAAGCTTCTCTATAGCCGAATACCTTGTCGCTGGATCTAGTAACTTTCGGCTAAGGTATGCAACTACTCTTTCCTTCCCTTCAAATTCTTGAATGAGGGCCGATCCAATAGTTTGGGCATCGGCCGCCACGTACAACTTGAAAGGCTTGTTCAATTGTGGAGGCACCAATACTGGTGGCTTCTTCATGTACTCCTTTATTTCATCAAAAGCCTTCTGTTGTTCGTCACCCCATACAAACTTTTGATCCTTTTTTATTTTCAATAGTGAGGAAAAGGGCAACACCTTCTGTGACAAATTTGATATGAACCTTCTCACAAAATTTATCTTGCCAAGCAGTGATTGTAACTCTTTAAGATTAGTTGGAGGAACAATTTCATCAATTGCCTTCATGCTTTTCTTACCAACTCCTATTCCTCCTTCATGTATCAAAAATCCCAGAAACTCTCCAGCCGAAACTCCAAAAGCACACTTGTTCGGGTTCATCTTAAGCCCATGTTTCCTGGTGCATTCTAGAGTTTTCCTTATGTCGGCCAAATGAGACTCATGATCCAATGACTTGATCACCACATCATCAATATATATTTCCACAATCTTGCCGATCAACTCATGAAAAATATAATTCATAGCCCTTTGATAAGTTGCACCGGCATTTTTCAATCCAAAGGTCATGACAACCCACTCAAACAACCCTATGTGTCCAGGACACCTGAAAGCTGTCTTTACTATATCCTCCAATGCCATATAAATCTGATTGTATCCTGCGTTACCATCCATGAAACTGAGCACTTTGTATCCAGCAGCAGCATCAACCAATGAATCAGCAATAGGCATTGGATATCCATCCATGGGTGTAGCTTTGTTTAGGTCTCTAAAATCTATGCAAACCCTCATCTTTCCATTTTTCTTATAGACAGGAACAATATTAGAGATCCAATCTGCGTATTTACATGGCCGAATGAAATTTGCATCTAGTAATCTTTCAATCTCCTTTTTCACATCGGCCAACACTTCTTCCTTGTAGATTTTTCGGGGTGGTTGCTTGTAAGGCCTGTATCCAGGTTTGATTGGCAACCGATGCTCAACAATAGAACGGTCTAGACCGGGCATCTCCGAATAATCCCAAGCAAAGCAGTCCTTGTATTCTTTTAACAATGTCACCAACTTTTCTTTGAAAACCGAATCCAAGTTAGCACTGATAAATGTCGGCCTTGGCTTGTCACCATCTCCAATGTCCACTTCTTCTAATTTATCGGCCGACACAAATCCACGTCCTAATTTTCCATCAGTCCCATCAATTGGATTTTCCATCAAAAATTACTATGAGAGCCGACTGCTTCGATCGGCTGCTGATCACTGCTGGCTGGTGCCACAGGACCTTCTCCCCAGTCTTTGCCTGAGAAACAATCTATGCCTTGATATTCCCAGAAAGCTGGTTCCATATTTGCCACGCTTATTGAATCATCTGCTTGGACAATCTCTACCTCATCATCTATCCACTGAATAAGCTGTTGATGCATAGTAGATGGAATACAACAATTTGCATGAATCCAATCTCTTCCAAGCAGCAAGCTATATGCCCCTTTGCCCTCAATGACAAAGAAAGTCGTAAGCAGAGTCTTGGACCCAATCATCAGATCAACGTGCACGCATCCCTTGGTGTCCGAAGGATTTCCAGCAAAATCATTCAGAATTATGCTCGTTGGTGTCAAATCTCTAGGACCCATACCAAGCTTCCTGAACGTGGTATATGGCATTACATTGACAGCAGCTCCTCCATCGACAAACATCTTGGTCAATGGTTTGCCATTAACATATCCCTTCAAGTACAGTGGCTTCATGTGCCGATTCTGGGCTGGCTTCTCAAAAATAGCTTGTTTGTTCAACATCAATTGTGCCATTAACCCAAATTGTTCGGCATCATCTATATCGGGCAATATCTCTTCCTGTACAATTTGGTTAGCTGGAGCCATGAATTCATTCGGCAGAAAACATACCATACATGTAGGAGCCGAATGATCATGTTCATCAGGCCTGTCTTTTGGGAGCCATATTGATTTCACCTTGACCTTTGCTTGCTTCAATTCCCGATTCCTCAGGCGTTGTACTCTTCTCTTCTGGCTCTTCCTCAAACCAGGTGGGCACCATTGTCCTTCTTGCCAAACATAAGCATGATGTTTTTCTTCTTCACGATCAACCCACTTGTAATCAGCATGTCTCTTTCTTGGTTGATCATTAAAACGCCGATCATCACTAGGATGCACCCTGCCAATTCTTTCATGGACAGATCGGCGATTGACAGTTCCCTGCCTATATTCATCATATCTATTATTGCATTCAGGACAACTATTCCATGTGGGAAGCTTCAAACCTTCGTTCCAGCAGTGTCTGAAGAATGCACACCCCCAATGCGCACGTTCCTGCTCTCGAGCATACTCTTCTTGTTCTTCCTCAAACCTTTCTTCTTCGCGCCTTCTTTTCTCCTCCTCGTATTCACGCCTTTGAAAACGCTCTTTTTCTTGCTGACGCTGCCATTTGTTGAGGAGAATACGTGTAGTAACTCTAGGTTTAAAGGATTCTCCCACTTCAAATCGGCTATTCGGGAACCGAAGATTTTTCTGGCGAATCTGCTCAATTGTGATCTGCCGAGTGGGATCAACTGAACCATCCTGTCTTGCCTTCTTTGAGGTTAAAACTTTCAATCTTCTCTTTTCTCCAGATGGAACAGCATTCACCATATTAACCGAGAACCCGATCATATTCTGAGGGAAAGGGTTACTGTCCAGTTTCATCTTGTTGTCGAATTTCAGATGTCCTTCCTGGATAGCTTTCTGAATCTTCATCCTAAAGACTCTGCATTCATTAATGGAATGAGAATTTCTATCATGAAACCCACAGTACCTCTTATCTTTCACTCCATCGGGCCGAAGCATAGAATGCCCCTCTGGCAATTTGATTCGGCCTTCTTTCACCAGGAACTCAAACAATTTATCCGCCTTAGTCACATCAAAATCATATGTTCCCTTTATCTGTTTGATCCATCTTTGAGTCATTGTGACTGGTTCTTTGCTCCACACTATCTCTGCTGCGGCTATCTCCTCGCTATCTTCATACCCATCTTCTTGATCTGCTCTTTCAAGGAATTGGTTATAGATGTCAGCTACATCATTATTTTTAGCAAATCTGACATCTTTCTTGAAACCATATGCCTGGTTACTCATCAAGGCCAATCTGTGCGACAACTGGCCCAGATCATCAAACTCCATCCCGAACAGCTTCTCCCGAATGGCAGGCAGCATGCCAGCTACAGCCATACCAGCCAGTTGATCATCAGGTATGTTCAGAGAAAAGCACATACTCTTTGTTTCCCTAAATCTCCTGAGGAACTCCGTAGGTGTTTCATTATTCCTCTGCCTTAAGCTGGTCAAATCAACCAACTTTTTCTCGGTACTGCCAATGTAGTAATGAGCATGGAATTTCTGTTCCAGGTCTTTCCAGGTACAAATCGACTGAGCAGGCAAAGAAGCAAACCATGTGAAAGCTGGACCCGTTAGTGACAAAGGAAAGTATCTGATTCTAAAAGCCTCATCTGCCGAAGCCTCTCCAAGCTGCATCAGATATCGAGCTATATGTTCCACAGTACTTGTATCATCTTGTCCTGAGAATTTAGTAAACTCTGTAGGCACCTTGACTCTATTCGGCAATGATACCCTTTGGTACCATTCTGGGAAAGGAGACGAGTACATGTACCCCTGATTTTTAGGCTTCAGACCGAATTGATTTTGCAATACATCGGTCATTTTTTGCACCATGAGGTCAATACTGGTATCTTGATTCCCTGGTCTCCCAGCAAGCATGCCTGCAGTACCAACATACCCAGGATTCGGGAGAGCGTCGATAGCATTGTAATCCATAAACTCTGAATATCCGTTTCCATACATGTCCCTTTGCAGCCTATTGTTCAAGGGAGATATCTTGTAAGCAGAAGCAGGCGGATTCCCTGTGGTGCCGAATGCCATATCACCGTATGTGCGAGTTTTTGGCAGTGCAGGCTGAGGATCTTGCCGAATCGGTTGTCCATTTGTATCTTTAGCACCAGAGCCTCCAGTTTCATCAGCATTCCCTTTACCATGTGGCCTCTGAGCTTGTGCTTGAACATTGAAGTATATCGGGCCACCCAATTGCCCATGTATCTGCTCAAAGGATTTATCTACATGTTGACCAAAAATGCTTACCATTATATGCCGAAAGCTGTTCAAGAACGCAGCATTGTGATTGGTCATTGCTTCCCCCAAAGCTTTGTATAACAAGCCCGAGAATCTCTCCCTCTCTTCTTCTTCAGTAAAATCAGACTGCCCAGGAAGGAGAACTCTTGGCAAGTCGGATTTGAGAAACGGTGCACCACTCCTGTTCTTGGCGAAAGACAGTAAACATTTGTTAATGAATTGGCCAGCAGCAGCCTTTACCATCTGTTGATGCTCTTCAGACAACTCTTCCAAAGTGACATCCATGATGTCGCTCAACTCAGGCATCTTGAAAACTTGTGTGTGTCCCACCAGGCGTGCCAAAAAGTGTGTTGACGTAAAATCCGCACCTCACGCCAAGCACACAGCAAGCCGAATTAGCTGGCTTCACACGTGGCCCGGGCTTTTGAATCCGGAAGCGTGCCAGTCAGTTTGCCTGAAAACTAACAAAGGGACAAAAAAGTTTAGATCAAAACCTGGAACGTGCCGGGTGAGACCAGACAGTTCCATATTTGCGGCGTTGGAGCCAATCTCGAGAGACATATAGCTACAGACAAGCTATCTGTCGGCAGTTAAAACCACATTCGGCAATCGGCAAGGCACGCAAGGAGCGCACTGCCGAATGCGTGACGTAAGCATGACGAAAAATCGACTTTCAACCGAATGAACATTGTAGCAGATACTCATAGCCGATTAACGAGAAACAGAGCATGATAGATAAATAAAAGGGTGAAACATGATCATAAATTCGCAGTAAAACAAGGAATGCATAGACCGAAAGCAGCACCCGTCAAGCATGATAACAAACAAGTTAATCCACCGCATGATACGACTTGTTTGTGACCACGCCACTAATCAGATTAGATCAATCCACCGCATGATACAATCTAACCGTGAAAAGCTAAAAGCATTCAATGTTTAATTACGAACCCACAACACAGTCACGAATTTACATTGAAAACAAGAATGCATAGGCCGAAAGCAGCACCCGTCAAGCATGGCAACGAACGAATTAATCCACCGCATGATACAACTCGTTTGAGGCCACACCACCAATCAGATTAAATCAATCCACCGCATGATACAATCTAATCGTGAAAGGCTAAAAGCATTCATTGTCCAATGCAAACCCACGAACACACGTTCACTCGTGAGAGCATACCGAATACGGCTATTTAGCCGAATCGGGGTCCATGGCGAAGGAACAAGCCTAATCGGTAAAGATAAATCTATCAGATCGAATCGAATTCTAATCCACCGGATGATTAGCTCTAAGACGACCCAAAAACCTGCATCCACCGCATGATACCCGGTTCTGTCAAGATCTACACGATGCCGACAAACTCGAACCCGCGACACGTGGCAACCTAGATCGGTTTCGGACTCGGCTATGAGGGGATAATTCGTCGCATCGTAAAGTAGAGCCGATTCTAGCCGATCTAGATTGGGCAAAGGTGTGTTGCATGAATTAAGCACATAATAAAAACGAAGCAACACGGGGTAACTTAATGAATCTGTTAGATCTTGCCGAAATCTAACAGAGCCGATAACTTGGTCCATACTAGATCTTAGCCCACCGCATGGCTCATGACCTAACAGAGGAACCTTCTTGAGACCACAACTTAAATCCACCGGATGATACTAAGCATGGTAACAAGACTACTTGCATCAAAGCTTAAATCCACCGCATGATACTAAGCATGATACAAGGTTGCCGGTACTTACGGAGGTCGACGGATCGATAACTCCTCTCGAAGAACTCGACGACTCGACTAAAGGACTCGATGTTGGCACGGGGCCGGTTTGTTGTATGATTGATTGTCTTGGATCCTCTTTACAATTGCCATGGGTTTATATTTATACCCAGGTCTTGATACAACTCCTAGTCGGACACGACTATAATACTTGTTTCTAAAAATAAATGACGAATCTTCGTGCCCATATTGCGTTCCTTGTTCGAACCGGCCTTTTCCTTATATTGATCCACGTCATCATGTCTTCCCGAACGCTACCACTCTTCTCCTGCGGAACAATGCCTCTGCCGAATGATGACGCATTCCCGACCACAGAGTATCTCTGCCGAATGCTTCAAAGAAAACCCCTTAGCCGAATGGCGACGCGTTCCCGACCGCAGAGCATCTTTTGCCGAATGCTTCAGAGAAAGCCCTTTAGCCGAATGGCATCCTTCCACCAAATCCGGCTCACATGTCAGCCTCTTCCTGGTGCTAATTTTTGGTGTCAACAGATGATCATGAGAATCTTAAGTGTTTATCTGGTTTAGATTTATCTGATTGCGAGATCATTGGTTGCACTAAAGATGGCTTTGCTACTGCTGTTATGAGGCCGATTGGAGATCTGGCCATACCATCTCTTATGATCTGATGGATCCAAATCTAGAGTGGTTACAGCAGAGGCGTGAGCACTATCGGGCGCATAAGAACGATATGTGTGAGGCCATTGAAGATTTTGATGATTTAAGCAAATTGGGACAAGGGTTTACGTCGGCTGATCCTCTAGAGGAGGTAGACATTGGTGATGGTACTGTGCCTAGGCCGACATTTGTAAACAAGAATCTTGATCCTTTGTTTAAATCTGAGTTAATAAAATTGTTAAAGGAATATGTTGATTGTTTTGCATGGAGTTACAATGAAATGCCTGGTTTAAGTCGTGATTTAGTTGAACATCGTTTACCCATTAAACCTGGTTTTAAGCCTTTTAAACAATCTCGTAGAAACTTTAATCCTGATATTTATGACCGAGTGAAAGAAGAAATCAATCGGTTGCTAGATGCTAAATTTATTAGGCCTTGTCGATATGCTAATTGGATCTCTAATATTGTGCCTGTTGAAAAGAAAGGAACAAAAAAGCTTCGTGTTTGCATTGATTTTAGAGATCTTAATAGAGCTACTCCTAAAGATGAATATCCTATGCCTATAGCCGATTTTCTTGTTAATGCTGCATCTGGACATAGAATTCTTAGCTTTCTTGATGGTAATGCTGGTTATAATCAAATATTCATGGCCGAAGAGGATATAGCCAAAACGGCCTTTCTATGTCCGGGTTTCGTTGGTCTATTTGAGTGGGTAGTAATGACTTTTGGTTTAAAGAATGCTGGTGCCACATATCAAAGGGCTATGAATTTAATTTTTCATGATTTACTTGGCATCATAGTAGAGGTTTATATCGATGATATTGTTGTCAAATCGGCTGGAGAAGGCTCTCATTTGGCTGATTTAAGACTTGCATTTGAAAGAATGCGTCAGTATAAATTGAAAATGAATCCACTCAAATGTGCTTTTGGTGTATCGGCTGGAAAGTTCTTGGGATTTGTTGTACATGAAAAAGGCATAGAGATAGATCCTAAGAAGATTGAAGCTATTAACAATGTGAAGGCTCCTACTTGCAAGAAAGATTTGCAAAGGTTCTTGGGCAAAGTAAATTACTTGAGAAGATTTATTTGTAATTTGTCCGGGAAGGTGAATGCCTTTACTCCTTTACTTCGGTTGAAGAATGACATTGATTTCACTTGGGGGGCAAAACAACAAGAAGCATTCGATGAGATCAAGCAATATTTATCTTCGCCACCCGTCCTTCAAGCGCCTAGGAGTGGAGTTCCATTCAAGTTGTATGTGGCGGCGGAAGAAAATGTCATTGGAGGTGTTTTGACTCAAGAAACCGAAGGAAGGGAACATGTGGTTGCATATGAGAGTAGAAGATTGTTGGATGCCGAAACAAGGTACACTTTTATTGAGAAGTTATGTTTATCATTATATCATACTTGTACCAAATTGAGGCATTATCTTTTACCTAGTACTTGCATAGTAGCATGTCAAACCGACATAATTAAATATATGTTGCACAAACCAATCTTAAGTGGTAGAGTCGGCAAATGGGCTTATGCTTTAGTTGAATATGACTTGCATTGTGAACCATTAACTTCAATGAAAGGTCAAATAGTAGCCGACTTTATTGTTGGACATAGAGTGGATAAGCAACTTGATTTAAATGTCGGTTATGTTACTTTTACCCCATGGAAATTGCATTTTGATGGATCGGTTTGCAAAAGTGGTTGTGGTATTGGAATTGTAATTACTTCACCACATGGGGCTATTTTTGAAGCACTTAACCGATTAGATCATAAATGTACTAATAACCAAGTCGAATATGAAGCTCTTTTATTCGGATTGGAGATTTTACATGACATGGGAGTGAAGCATGTAGAAGCTTATGGTGATTCTTTACTGGTAGTACAACAAGTTTCTAAGATATGTCAATGTTTAGATGGTTTTTTAAATGCTTATCTTGATAAGTGTTTTGATATCATATCTTGTTTAGATGAGTTTATAATTCGCCATGTACCACGAGAAAAGAATCCAAAGGCAAATTCTCTGGCTCAGCAAGCATCTGGTTATAACGTTCAGAAAAGAAATTTTCAAGAACGAAGACCGGTGTTTTTAGAAGCCGGGTGTTCTGTTCTGGAGGAACCGGTCACACCGCTTCCTCAAACCGGTCTGACCGGTTCAACCGGTCTGACCGCTTTAGAGAACCGGTCTGACCGGTTGTCTGGTAAAGATGCTACTTCGGATGTTTTTTGCAATCAAGACGAAGTAGAAGATTGGAGAAGGCCTCTGATAAATTATTTGCAAAATCCTAGCAGTACAATTGACAGAAAAGTTCGACGATGGGCTCTCAAGTTCGTTTTGGATGGTGATGAGTTGTATCGTCGGACGATTGATGATTTGCTCTTGAAATGTTTGGGTCCTGATCAAGCTAGGTTGGCTATGGCAGAGGTTCATGAAGGAATTTGTGGTACTCATCAATCGGCTCCCAAGATGAGGTGGCTCCTTAGGAGAGCTTGTTTTTATTGGCCCAAAATGATAGCCGATTGTTTTAAATACTACAAAGGATGTGAGGAGTGTCAGAAACATGGAGATATTCAGTTGGTACCAGCAGCAATGATGCATCCAATTATCAAACCTTGGCCTTTCCGAGGATGGGGTTTAGACTTTGTTGGAAAAATTCATCCTTCTTCTACAAAAGGCCATTGTTTTGTGATTGTAGCAACTGATTACTTCAACAAATGGACGGAAGCAGTCCCTTTGAAGAATATGACACATAGAGAGGTGATTGAGTTTATTAGAGAGAATATTATACATAGGTTTGGCATTCCACAAACTTTGACTACGGATCAAGGGACTTCATTCATATCCAAAGAGGTGCGTGAGTTTGTCAATTCTTATGGTATTAAACTTCTTAATTCATCTCCATATTATGCTCAAGCCAATGGTCAAGCAGAATCTAGCAACAAAACTTTGATAAAGCTCATTAAGAAGAAGGTAGAAGATCATCCTAAAAGGTGGCATGAGGTATTATCTGAAGCTTTATGGGCTCATCGTATTTCTAAGCATGGTGCTACTAAAGTTACTCCATTTGAGCTTGTGTATGGTCAAGAGGCCGTTTTACCTGTAGAGGTGAATCTTGGCGCATATAGACTTGCAAAGCAAAATAATCTTAATTTTGATACATATTATGCTTTGATGATGGACAATATTGATGAAGTGACTGACAAGCGTTTGGAGGCTTTGGAGGAGATTGAGAAAGATAAAAGGCGAGTGGCGAGAGCATACAACAAAAAGGTAAAACTCAAATCCTTTCAAGTAGGTGATTTGGTTTGGAAGACAGTCTTGCCCATAGGGATGAAGAGTAACAAGTTTGGCAAATGGTCTCCAAGTTGGGAGGGTCCTTTCAAGATTACGAAGGTTTGCTCGGGAAATTCTTATATATGGTGGAAACCTTACAAGGTCAACAACTGCCTAGAGCTCTCAATGGGAGATATTTGAAGAAATTTCATCCAAGTGTTTGGCAAAGTGCTTGATAGGATATGGCCGATTTATGTTGGGAATCGTCCTTAGGATAAAATGGCCGGTGAATTCTGTAGACATCGACCTTAGCATGTTTTCTAGTGCATATAATTTACTAGAAAACAGGGGGGCATATGTTCGCACCCAAAATTGGCAAGCCACGCAAACCGGTCAGACCGACCTCAGGAAGCGGTCAGACCGGTTTCCCTGTAGCCGATCTGGCAACAACTGACCGGTTTGCCAGAGCGGTCTGACCGGTTTCAGTCCGAGTTGGAGTAGAATTAGGAGTCCTAGTTGTTTGCAAATTGTAAAAGGATTCCGTGCGGGGCAAGACCTCCCCACCCTATAAATATAAAGGGCCATGGCCGATTGAGTGATCATCCAATCGATCAATCAATATATTTTCTATTTTTTATCTCCAAACCCTAGCTTTTCCAACCCCTTTGCTTTCCTTGCTTGTCTCTACGGCGTTCAAGGAGGTTCTGAGTGGCCTGACCGATCTCAGAGCAACCCTAAGCGCGTCATCTCCGACGGGGTCCCTCCCGAGGTGGTGATCTTAGGTTCATCCCAAAGTTCCCGAGAGAAACCGGTCTGACCGGATCCCTAAACCGGTCTGACCGGTTTGGGTGGAGCTACGGCGAGTTCATCGTTTCTTCGTTTGCGCGATTCGGCGCTCGCGTGTGTTGGCCAGAAAAAGCGTCAACAGGTGCGTCTCCCGTCACTGGCGCGACCTCATCTGCAGCCCCGACAGCCGCGGGAGGATGGCCCACACCTTCGCCGGCTTCTTCTACATCGGCTGGACGACCACCACAACAATGGCTGCAGCTTATTCTACATGCTGCACCTGTGCCTCCAGCGAGCCGGTGATCGCGTCCGTGGACCGCGACGGCAGGAAGTGGATCACGATCCCGAAGCCCGTCCGACAGTCGGACCCCGGCGTGTCCCTGGGGCAGAAGAACAAGCTGGTGTCGTGCGACAGGTATGTCTGTTGCTGTTGTATAATTCTCGTGCTTGATCTTGTGTTTTAAGCGTGTTGCAGTTTGGCTGAGGACAGAGGCGTGATGTGTGTCTGCGTCTGCGTCGTCCTGCGCACCTTCACCGCGGCTTTTTTAGAACAGTCGTTGGGTGTTGTACATTGTTGCCACTGAAACGCTGAAAGTTGCAGTTTTTTTAGGACTGTTTTTTTCCGGTGAGTCTTGAGAGTAGTAAACCTGTTGCCACAAGCATAGAACACATGAGACAAAGTAAATCATTCTCAAACGAGACAAATGAACTAATAGAATGTAATCTTGTTTCTGCACTGACTGAAAAAAACATGTACACGCACATGAGCCCGGTATGCCTGTTACACCTATGTCTCAAGCAACAAAAAAGAAAAGAAAAAACTCATGTATCTCTGCGGTTTCTTCTTTTATCAGATATGCTTTCTTTTCCTTCTCTTAATTTCCTTTGTGTTCTCATACAAAGTAGAGTCTTCCAGGGAACACGAGGAAGCTACCATCTGCACGGCTGTGTTTCAGTGTTTGTATATATCAGTCAATGGAGCCTCGCGATCATATTCTCTTCAGCCTGTGAACCCTTATCAGCAGTTCAGCTCCCAGTCAGAATGTGGCGCTCCAAATGGCATCCTCACCTTCACTGCATCTTGAGTGCACGTATTTTAGCCTCTCAACCGGATTGCAGACCCCACTGCATTTCCAATCGAATGATGCGACACAGACGTTCCCTGCTTGTGCCTTCCACTCGCAGTCTGAGGCAGTTTCAGAGAGAATTGGTAAGAAGTGACACCGTGACTTCCAGTTTCAGGAATTGTGCGTGGTATAACAAAACAGCTGAAGAAACTGACCTGGTGGTGTGCCGCAGCACATGTCCCTATCGTCGATGTGCTCCACATCGAGCCCGATAAACCATGCACCGAGCGAAACATCTTCATTTGCATATTTGTGCAATATAGGCCTGTCGAGATGATGAACATAGCTGCATCAGTAGATACTCAAGAAATGGGAATTTTATCTGAATCCGCACGGAAGTTCTATGGTCCTACTGGTTGATTGAGATGTATGTGGCAAGATCCTTGGAGATGGCGTATAGCTGTCCAGTGGCATGGCGGAAGTATTTGTTCCCATCTTCCCCGAACTTCCAGAACTCAGGCTCGTGGTATTTTGCATTTCTGATGAAAATTCAGTGAAATGGAATGTTACTATCTATAGAATTTGATGTATTGGAACTTCAAGTAGATATGCTGTTTTCAGAAGAATTACTTGTCAGAAAGGACCGGTCCTGACTTCATACAACCAATGTAGACCCGTGGTTTCAGTTTATGTCGGCCCAGGGTCGCGACGAGCATTCCTGTACATTTATGCCAGTTAATAATAATTGACAAATTTCTTCACTATGGTCGGTGATTTTTAGAGGTACATAGTGAAGACTGAAGAGTACCTAGGTTAAGGTGAACATCGTCATCCACCTTGACATAGAAATCTGCATCCCATAAAGCAACAGCAGTGGAGAAGAATATCTTGGTCTTTGCAGATAGCTTGTGATACCCTTCAACGTGGTCCTATGTGTTATGCATGTACAGTTGCATCAGAACGAAGTTTCGTAGAGATGACAGTTACCAAATCAGGGCCACAAACATAGGCTTAAATAATGATTGCTGTTCAACAGAAACGAGAAACGATGCTGTGATTCAATAGTTGGGGGAAATAATCATACCAGCCGAAGAAAGTCATTATGAATTTCATTCTCCGCATCTATAGCCTTATCAAGGACATTGTTTGATGTAGCACTTCAAGACATAAAAGCCAGTTATTACTTCAGTAATGCATGTATTTAGATTTATGACAGAGAAATACTTGAGTGGTAAGAAAATTAGGAAACATATATATGTGCCAGCTGCCAGAATGCTTGAAAACTGAAGAGGAACTACTGCCAACTAAATGCTTTTGTATGCCTTTTCTAGTTTCAATATAGTAGTCAGTGTGATGCTTCTTATCAAAATTATAGAGTTTGAAACAACAGTAGTAGTCGTTTGAAAATTTTCAGATTAGTTTTTTCGGAGTTTGAGCCAAATGAATTACCATCTCACTAAGTATACAACTATACATAGGTTTTCCACAGAGGTGTTCAGAAAAAAAAAATTGCATAAATTTAAAATGGAAAGATAATGCAATTAACCATAGTACCATACCTATGTCCTATCGTAAATCGGATGATGATTCCCTTTTCTTCTTCTAGTTTCTTGAGTTTCTCACCTAATAAATAGAAAAGTTAGTTTGCTATAGACAGTAAGTACAGTAAAATAGAAAGAACAGTCAGCCCTAATGGAGATTTACTGCAGCGTTGGATCTTTCAACAGAAACAAAAAGATTCCTGGGGCATTTCTTCTACCTAGGAGCCTAGGAATAAGGAGCACAATAAACAACCGCTATCCAGCATCAGGGAAAAAAAATCAAGCTGCCAAGGCCGGTGAGGAGTGCAAACCTTGAGGCATCCAGGTCTCCCTCACAGAATCCCGACGCTTCCTGCTACTGAAGGCGGTGTTGATCCCTATAACAACAAAAGCTCTTTTCCTCTGCTTACTTATGCCACCTGCACTTTCCCCATGTAGCTCAGTGCTACTGCGCTTTGCTGCCAGCTCCATCTGCAGTGTGTCAATTGACTTCTCCAAATATCTAGACACAAAATGATACCCAAATTAGTGCCAAACTGACAGTTCAAAGAGCCACTGGTAGACAATGAACAGTTTTCAGGATTCAAGCTGACGTACAGTATGGCCTTATGAGTCTTTGACACCTCCCCCATAATGTCCCTATCTTGAGCTGGTTTCTGAAATCAAGAAAGAGAGTTATGCATTCCGTTAAGAGAACTATTACATCTCAGGACGGAAGACTGAAGAATTTGGGGCACGCTGATTCAGAATTCCATGTAAAACAACCTAGTTTACCTTAGCTTTCGTGAAAAGCTTGCTTTACTATTTCGCAATATCTATGTACTTTATCGAAAAGTGTAGTCAAATGCAGGGATAATTTTCAAAAAGCAAGTGGTATCAACCATCAAGACTACAAGAGGTACTTCATTAATGGCTGCTTGGTGCACAGTCGTTTCCGCATGGTTCCTAAACCGCCATGTTCTCTGATCTACGTTTTCCTGCCTAACAAATGCCACCATGTCTCATAAACGAAAAGTAGGAAATATGAATATGCAGTCATGAATATGATGCGTATAACAATGTCTCAGGCAGAAAGATGAGCATATTGTAAACCAGAATAAAAAGGATAAACAGAAAAATTTTGAGAAAAATAACTAAAATTCAGGGGTTAGGGAGCCCTACCGGCCTGGCAACAAACTCCTCCGATACGCTCTGCAGCCCGCCGCTGTCATGCAGCCGGCGCTGCACCACGACCTGCCTCGGCACCGATCCAAACCTGCCGTGAAATCCATCGCCGGCTCAGCACCCGTAAGCACTGCGTCCGTCACATGCACGCCACACACACCGGACATGCGTGGCTCGAAGAAAGCAAGAACTGAAACCAATCTATCTATTGACTCACCAGTCGGTGACGAGCATGCCGAGGAAGAAGCTGACGAAGCAGAGGAGCAGTATCCGCCGCGACAGCAGCCTCCTCTCCGAGGCGGCGCCGTTCTTGGGCTTCATCTATCTATCCCCCTTGGATTGGATAGCTCTGCCTCTGTCCTCGGCCGGCCCCGTCGCCGCGCCTATGGTGGGCCGGCGGGGGCTCCTGTCCTATGCGTTTCGTGGATTGATCACGGCAGAGAGGCGGGCGAGGGGAGGGAGGCTTTATGAAGGCTTGACGTAACCGAAGCAGAGGAGGGAAACAACAACAGGGAGACGAAGACTAGTTTAATGGTGGACTCGGAGGCGGAGCAAATGCTACGTTCACGGTGCAAGGATGTGAACGCTGTTTTTCTTTAGAGAGAGAGAGAGAGAGAGAAGGGGGACACGGAATGGGTGCCTGTGGTTTAGAGAGGGAGAGCGACACAGGGGATGGCTATGCAGGGTATGTTGCTCCTTTTCCCCATCTCTTTTAAGGTACTACTGTTAGAGATTTGGTATTCATTGATGATGAGAGCAGTTTTAGCTAAGCCATTTTTTTCTACTAAATAGGCACTAGACAATGTCTATTCATTTAATAAGGTACAAGAAACTGGCTATGAACTACCTTTCAAAGGTCCCTATTGACACGAGATTCTAAAAGACATTTTTTGGCACTAGAAAATGATCGTTTTGCTCTAGCTCATCGAATTCACTAATGTAGAAGAAGTATTGAGTAGTAGGAGCCGCGTATATGTTTGTACATCTCTTGCCTATAATAATTTAATTTATATAACTTTCTTCTTCTTGATATATGTCCAACCTCCTGGTTACCTCCAGAAGAATTTACTCCTTGTCAGTCTAATGTTGGTGTAAATTGTTTTTCTATACCTTGTTTCCCTACCTACAAAAGAATAACACTATCATTGAGTAGTTTTCTACCTGCAAAGAATATCTCAACCCTCTGTGATTATTATGTTGATTGGGTTATTAGGGTTAGTTTCAACAAACTAGCCATTGTTTGCAATTCAATACTGCAGATATTTTTTTTAATATCAGGAGCATCACAAAACAGCAATAACCGAAGCCTAAACACGGGCATCACATTTCGGGGGCCGGCGGCCTGCCGCGTTGGCACCGGCGCCGCGTGTTCCGCGAGGGACGACCCGCACGAGACACGTGAGACTGCGGAGGAGACCCACGCGCGTCGGCCATCTGGCGCCGTCGCAGCTCCAGCCTGTCCCTCTCGGACGGCCGCGCCCTCGAGGGCGCCGCGCCAAGAAGCCGCCGGCGACGGCAAGGTAAGCGGACGCGAGGACTTCGTTCCCATGGAGGAGATTCGCGCAGGGCACGCAACGCAGTTTCACCGGAGAATCCACGTTCAGTGACTAGCAGCAGTAGTCGTGCGCAGTTGGGTTAATTTGCGTCCCGGGGCTTTGTGTTCAGCCGGCATATTTTTATTTTATATATTTATATATCAGGCAACGATTGAAACCCATGTGAGGTTTTAAGGAATTTGGTACGACATGACAGTTTAATTCTCGCCGGGACAAGGAATTTCCTGCGTTGAACTTTTGTTTCAACCTGTCTGAAATCTCTATGTTGCAAATTGTGGCATTAGCCTCTTCCAGTCTTTCGACGTCTCCTTCACCCTCAGTACAACCACGAATTTTCTACAATTTTGTACTGTACCGATGCTGAAAGCTTTGCCCAAGTCATTATACCAGTAGGTTACAAACACCCGATTGGTATTTCCAAAGCATGTGTTGCCCCGGTCCAAGCCCCACAGTGTACGCTTCAGGGAAAGCGACGAGGCTGGATCAGGGGCGCGAACAACGCGGCATGCGCCAATGGAATGTTGTTACTTTCAACGGAACGGCATCGGCGTCTATACAAACTCTTTTTATCCTACTCCCCGTGTTGCTATCGAGCCGAACGTAACGGATTCAGAATTCAGTTGCTCTCGATCGAGAGGGCGAGGCCATGCCATATATGGTTTCGTGATCGTGTCCAGCCGGCAGGTGGGCCCTATACTGTCTTCTTGGATTAAACATAAAGAAATGGTGTTTTCAGTAAGTATAACAACTGTCATAGCTGGACTCCTGCATATTGGCCCTATACTGTCTTCTTGGATTAAACATAAAGAAATGGTGTTTTCAGTAAGACATTAGCAAATCAGCAGCAGTAACGATGAAACGGCATCTGGATTTAATGAAGTCAACAGGAAGTAACTTTACTTACTCCAGGCTGCAGGTGACTGTCAGTTACGACACGTGGCTCAATTCACTGTCGGTTTCAGTTTAACCTCAGGAAATGCATGATGATGATGACGCATCACATGTTGGAGGAAAAACGTGCACTGGTGTTAAGAATTTGTTTCCGAAAACAGTCAGATATGCACAAATGAAACATCTAGCCGTTCCACTCTACAGTAGGTATGACTTTCCATCACACAGAACCATACGCTGCCAGAAATAATTTTCTTCACACGATTATGACCAAATTTGCAAACCATCTTGCCCAGAACATTACGTCCTTAATCATCTTCAGAGTGGCATGTCCAATATATCAAACCACTGCAAGGGTGATGGGAAATCAGAACACGCACTGGACAATTGAACGAGAGTCGACAAAGTAGATGAGAAATACATATATACCTGATCAACACAAGAACACATTGCAGAACGCCAGCAACACCGGTCCAGACAGATGGGCCCTTGTCTGTCAGCGCGTCTTGCACCAATAAACCAACAGATCCAGCTAGGCAGACAAAAGAAACGACGTATGCAACAAAAAGCCAGAGCTTCACTCTGCAAGTTAAGAAACCAATGTTGGAATACTTTTATTCGCAGAATATCATTCTTAATCTTAAATTCCATCTGAGCACATTCCAGGGGCCCAACACTGGTCTATTAAGCGCTTGTGGTAGACCCCATGAAGTTCTTTTGATAAGGGATACTAACAAGAACCATGTGGTGACTTGCTGAACCTGACCAACACTGATGCAACCATACAGCATAATGCTAGAAACTTGAGGCTCTTCTGGTAGAAAGTACAAACATAATCTAAGATTTCCACAGCACAGCATAAATGATTAAAAAAAGTGAAATCCATACCTCCCACATGAACTTAGACATATGAAACTCCAGCTAAATAGTTCGTGTGCTTGCCACTGGATCTCAGGATGAATGGATGATGAGTCTAGGCTGCTACTCAAGTTGAATATTCAACTTTGAAACCTTAACATGCATTCTTTCAGATTTCATTGAACTGGTTTAGCAAATTATGGTATTGGTCTTGAGAGGAATGATTGCATAGGAGTATGGGAGTAGGACTTAAAATTATGACTCAGCATGCAACACATGTTTTGAGTTAAACTAAATTGTCTTTTTGTCTGCCCGCATATGAATTTCTACCTACAGATTTTCCTTATTTTGCTCTTTTATAATTGAACTATTGCATAACTTCAACGGCATTTGAATTTACAAGCTTTATGTTGTTTGCAGGCATCTTCAAAATCTACAAGTGCTCATGAAGCCTACCAAAAAAAGTTTATAGTTGAAAGAGAGAGATGTTACAAATAATCATTGTTCACGGGTCACTTATAGACAGTGGCCTTCAAACATGGATCAATCGTAACATTGGAACATATGCTACCTCCATATTATACAAAAACTGGTTTAGTTGATAAAACAACCCAAAGAGAACCCAGCTAGTTGTCAAAGTTAGTAAGTAGTTAGTAATGTAGAAACATCAATAGGACTTTAATGACCCACTTAACTTTTAAACAAATTAATGGACCTTTCAAAATAAGATCCGCTTCGAGGATGATTTACGAATCTGGCTAGATTCTACATGCTTCGAGGATGACTTACAATTCCACTTAACAGCGACTATTTTTTCCTCATCTCTTCAGGATAAATGAATAACAGAGTTAGATAAGTGGGAAGGTAGTTATTAGAAAAAGTTATTGAAGTTAGAATGTAACCGTTCAACAGGAAGTTGGAAGACTCCCAACAACTTTACTAACTATTTCAACTTATACCACATTAGTATCCTAATTCACACAACTAATTCCAGCACCAATTTAGGCAGATGAAAACTGACCAAATGCAATTCACTGATTTTGATAAACCAGAAGCAAGACCTCTTATGTGACATTTAAAAGCAATCAACAGGTTGAATATTATTGGTATATGATTTATATAAATCACAGGAAAACACAGTGAAGAAGAATTCAGGATGCCAGCATTACATGAGAGTAATCAGTGTCACGTTTCTGTTTAGCAGGAAGCCAGTGCCTTCCATTGTGGACTGAACTATTTATGAGCACATTCTACATAATTTTAAAAATCATAAATCATGTAAAACTAACTAAATTGCAAATTCATTTGTTACTTTGAAAATGTATCACACAATCAAGGCTCATTTAAATCATCAGAATTTCATCAATTGCCTAAATCCCTAAGTTTACTCAGCAATTCGACCAACCCATGCCGAATTGGCCAGTAACCTCACCTCCACTCGGAATCGTCCCCGTAGGGCGAGTAATAGTCGTATCCGATCTCATCCTTGTTCACGCAGTTGAACATGAGCGCCGCCAGCGACGCGAAGATCCCTGCAAAACGCCCGCACCCAACAAATCACGCCCATCAGCTCTAATTCAAAGTATCGCAGAAAAAAGGGGCGCAGCTCCATCAGGACCGAATCTTAGAGCTCCTGCTCGCACCTGGGAGGTAGTGGAGGAAGGAGACCTGGACGGCGCTGCAGACGACGGCGTCCACCCAGAACCACCATCCAGCCCCGAAGACGGCCCCGGCCACGCCTGGCCCGATGATCCCCCACAGCAGCAAGAGGTTCTCCATGGCCGCGACCTCTCCTCACCAACTCCTCCCACCAAGCAATCTCCTATTCTCCTTGCTTGCTCCCTTCGTTTTTCTGCCGAATTATTTTTTCCAAGTGGGGGAGCTAGGTGGAGCCTTCCTGATTTGGGCCGCGATGAGACTGGAACCAAAACTTGCAGCCCGGTTAGAGCCCAACTTTATATTCCCCTGATGGGCCCTGCATGTTTATGGGCCGGCCTAACGAATCGCGCGTTGTGAGACCGAGGGCGTGCGCGTTCGGTCGGTCGTTGGGCAGTGCGGCTGGGGGAGTGATGGCGCGAGGTGGCGCGTGGGCGGCGGCGGCGGCGGCGACGGTGTGGTGGATGGCGGCCGGGGCGGGGGCAGTGTGGCTGGAGATCGCGCCGTCCGGGACCCAGTGCGTGTCCGAGGAGATCCAGTCCAATGTCGTCGTCATCGGCGACTACTCCGTCCTCTACGAGCACCACCACGCCCACCCCACCGTCTCCGTCAAGGTAACCAATCGTGGTTTGGGTCGGATCAGGATTGATTGGGGCATTATAATGTGGGATGGGAGGTGATACGGGAAAAATTAGTGCCGTGCCCCACACCGGGTAAATTGTGAGGAGTTGTTGGAGAGTTATGTATGACTCCTTTGCTTTGAAGCCGAATTTGTTGTGTGTTCTGTGCTTGTGTGTGTGTCTGCACAATGGAAATGAAGAGGAAATGAATTGTATATAGGTCTTGCACTTGCGCGTGCACCTGGTTGATATGTGGATTCTTTGATGTTATGGAATGCAATAATTAGTTACCAAACAGCAGTAACAATTGATGGCAACCTGTGCACATTGTACATTTGACTAGACATTGCCATTTTGATGGTCACTGGGGGCATATTCCTAAGGTATACATCCATTCATTGGTGTTGCACGCAGTTTGTGGGTGTGCACAGAAAAAATGTCATTTGGAAAACCATTCTGCTAGCTGAAATGCACGAAAAGATTCATAAACAATTGTTCTGACGAACTGACAGTAAGAATTGTGATTTAGGTTGGGGCTCCACATTATTCTTAGTTTCTTACCATTGATTCAGTCAACATAATCCTTCATAGGACATCTAGCATTTCCTTTTGTTGATTAAAGACTCTATTTCTTGAAATGCTTCACTTTGAGGACATCTAAATAGAGTTAATCTACAAACTGGCAACATCTTATTGGATTGAGCTGTGATTATGAATCAGGAGATATGGAATCCACCCTTTTTTGCTGATTTCTTTGCCAATTGCATTCATGATGCTATTCTGTTGTTTGTTCACTCGTAAACTGTCTGGGAGTCAAGTTCCACCCACTCTATGGGCACATCCTTCCGACTTATTTAGACATGGTACTATGGTAGTACTAGCGAGTAAACATTTCCTTTTTACTTAATTGACAACGAAGTATTGTTACTGAGAAGGGAGCTGGTCAGCTGGAGATTGAGTTGTTTGATTCCAGATTGTTTCTTCTGGACCTTTTCTGTTCTACTAACATGTTCATTTCTGATGGGAATTATTCTTTCAGGTTACATCCCCTTTTGGAGACATTGTGCATAAGAAACAAAATGTTTCAGTGGACCAGTTTGCATTTACCACAGCAGAAGCTGGAAACTACTTGGCTTGCTTTTGGATTGATGGAGAGGACAGGGGGTTAGTGATGAAACTAAATCTTGATTGGAAAATTGGAATCGCGGCTAAGGATTGGGATTCTGTTGCTAAAAAGGAAAAGATAGAGGTGAAGTAGATGTTTATGATGCCGTTATTTATTGTTTCACTTTATTTCACCATATGACATCAAGTTTTATAACCAGGGAGTTGAGCTAGAGTTGCTCAAGCTTGAAACATCTGCCCAATCAATCCATGAAAACCTGCTTCTGCTCAAATCCAAGTTTGTGCACCGACCTCTTTTCCTAGCTTCATCTTTTGGTTATTCGTATACCAAGGCACAGCAATCACAGAATTGTTCTCTGTGCAGAGAAGCTAACATGAGAGATGTCAGTGAGAAGACGAATTCTAGGGTCACGTGGTTGAGCTTGCTGTCTCTTAGCGTTTGCATTGCAGTCTCTGTTCTGCAACTGTGGCATCTACAACAGTACTTCCGCAAGAAGAAGCTCATCTAAGTGACCGTTAAAATAGTCCTCTCCAATAAGCGTACTGTTATGTTTTTTGTTTTTGTGCATATGAGATGTGATAGTTTTGCCGTCACGAGTCAAATAATTTTGTAAATAAACTGCTAACATTTTCATAACCTGAATCCAAGTTCAGATGGCATGAGACTGCTGTTTTTCATGCTCAACTTACTGTCTTACTCCTGCAGCATGCAAAGCAGTATTTGCTTCAGTGCACAAGTAAATGTTTCCTCTATGCCAACTTCACTAGGATGCTGACCCTTTTGCCACAGCCACAAGAAAATCTCTGTAATCACTCTGAGGCAAGCTTTCGTGGATGAAGTCTGCAAGGTTCCTCCCGTAAACACTCTTGAACACTGATCTGATCTCATCTATACCAACATCGTCGCTGCCCAAGATAGCCCTTGTTACCAACCTTTTGTCAGTTGCTGCGCATTGCAAGCTTCTCTGCAGTAACTGGAAAGATCAAGAGCAGAGCGATGAGTCAGATGAGATATGTACAAGGTATTGTAAACCGTCTGCTTGTGGTACTGAATCAACTGTTAGGTTCTTCGAAGGAGAAAAAAAAAAGAGATACTGAATCAACTGTTTTGTATCACCTTGGAGTAGTACTTGGAAGGACTGTAGATGCACTTGACAACAGCTCTCAGAGCCTCTTCGAACTCACCGGACCCATTCGTCTTCAGTGCCTGCACACGTACACATTGTTGCAAGATAGCCTCAGAACAGGGGGTGCATGAAGTGTGTGCCATGAGGTAGCTGATTGATGGGTTTGCTTGCCTTGGTGTAGTCACGCCCATATATGTGCTTGTAGCTGCAGAAGGCCATCCTGAGCTGCGGGATGCTCCTCTTGCTGAACATCTCGAGGATGACGGCCTCGTCGACGACCGATCCCGCGCCGCCGCCGCCGTTCTTGGTGTCGTGCAGCCTCCTCGCGTCGCATTTGGCAATGTGCTGGCTGGGCTCGTCGTGGTGCGACTTGCGGGAGGCCGCGAGAGCCACCAGCAGCTGCCCAGATCATCAGGAAACAGCAGCAATGTCAGAAGTGGGGTTGAGTTCACTTGGCTAACGCCATGGCAGCAGATGATTAACTGAAGAAGAATGAGTACCCTCTGGTACGGATGGGACGGCTCGGTGACCATGTCCTGGTCCAGGTTCCTCCTGAACTTGGCCAGGTAGGCCTGCTTGGTGAAGAAGAGCTGGTCCTGCTTCCGGCGCGTGAAGACCTCGACGAGGGCGCGGTAGCCGGCCACGGTGACGCCGCCCTCCACCGCCTCCCGCGCCACCACCGCGTCCCGCTCCGCCGGGTCCAGCGCCCACAGGTAGAGCAGCTTGCGGAGCTGGAAGAAAGAAAACGGGTGAGAACGAACTTGGCCGCCGGGGTGACGCCCTCGCCCCGCCCCTGCTGCGCTTTTTTTTTTACCTCGTCCTCCTGGCCGCCGGCGACGAGGGCCCCCTGCAGCGCGGCGGCGAGGTCCTCGCCAAACGACGCGCGGTACGCCGCCCTGATCCGCTGCCTCTCGGCGGGGCTCCGCGGGGCCAGGAGGAGGCCCAGGCGGCGCGGGTGGCCGCCGCCGCACGCGCGCCGGATCTCCCCGCACGCCTCCTCGTACCCCGCAGCGGCCATGGCGGGCGGCGTCCCCCTGATGAAGTGTTCCGTGTGGAGAGAACTCGGTTAGGCTAGCCTACTGGCCCCCGGTGGCCGACGGCACGGCCGTTCGTTTAAATACCCGGCCGGCCGCCGCTCGCGGTTTCCTTCCTCTTGAAGGAGGGAGAAAGGTAATGGAATGGCGAAAGGGGAAGCAAGGAAGGGAACGGAAACGTGAGGGTGCGGATTCCGGCAAGGGCCAGCGGGATTTGCAGAGATGCTGCTGCTGATCTCGGGATCAGCCCTTTTCAGCTCCTGGTAATCTTGGCAAATGAAAATGAATCGCACGGATCCTACCATCCTACGAAGTATGGAGCACAACCATCTTTATCGTACGAGTCGGATAAACACCGACGTACGCACGTGATTGTTTATTTGTTGGGCAAATGAAGATTTAGAGAAGCATCTCGCAGGTGTTGTTCTGTTTGTGGTGCATCGGGTTTCAAATTCGCATCAGTGGTTGCCAGGCGAAAAGATCCGGCTCGTCTGGTCTACTATACGCCCAACCGGGTACTGACAGACGTGCGCTGCAAAGGCAGGCACAGCCAAGCCCACTGAAACTGCGAAAAGGGAATCCTTAAAGCTGGCCCCTTGCCGCGGCGAATTCACACTACATGCACCAACTTTTGCGGCCGGGGTGGTCATCAGTGGTGCGCCGGCCACTCGCGCACCGTTCGTGGATTCCCAGTAGACTCCGAGTCAAGCCCGCGCCTCCGGTGAGGTGAGCTCCGGTCGGTGCCTTTGCCTTTTGCTGCCGGCCGGCCGGTGCAGTTGGCCTCTGGCCTAGTGTGGCCTGGCTCTTACCCCAGTCGAGGGAGTCGTCGAGAGATGCATGAATCGTCCGGAACCCGGCGAGCTTTCTTGGCCGTTGGTGTTTGCTTGCTCTTTTTCCTCGGCAGAGCGGAGGGAGAAGCACGGGTCAGCTGGGGATGTGCGGGTTGACACGGATGCTCATGTGTTGGGGGGCCTGGGCTGCGCCCGGTGCAGATCGAGACGGAAGTGGGTGGCAGGACGAGAAGTGCACGCTTGGCTGTTCCGTCGCGCTCGGGCTCGGCGTCGTGCTGCCTTGGCCGTGTCGTGTGTCTCGCGAAGTGTGGCTTGGCTGTATAAGCCGCCGCCGCGCCTGCGCCTTCCCTTCGGGCCTTGTTTAGTTCCCGAATCGGGTCTGGCGCGCACGGTACGTATTAAATACGCACGGTAGCATTTCGTTTGTACGTATGAAAATTGTCTAAAAATTGATTAATTAGGTTTAAAATGTTTGTTTCGCAGAGTATAACAAAACTATGAAATTAGTTTTTGATTTTATCTATATTTAGTACTACATACATGCTATAACATTTTGATGCCGCGCAGGGATACGTGTGTGTGTGGTGCGGCGGCAGACGAGGCGCGCGCGTGCGGACTGTGGCGGCGGGCTGGTGCGGTGATTCTGGCTGCGGTGCGGCGGCGGCTGGTGGCTAGTTGGCTAGTGGTGGCTGATGCGTCAAGGAAGGTTGGCGCGAGTGTGTTTTGCCTGAACGTGGTGGAAGGCCGTGGCCTCAGGTAACAAGGCTGCTGTGCTTTGTCGAGCGTTGGAGTGGAGGACGCACCCTTGGGGCGCAGGACGCGTTCTCCGCCAACTTTGCCGTGCGCATCGAAGTGCTGCTAGGCAGGGCCGAGCGAGGCCCCGAGGTAATTCTCGCTCACTCGTCAAGGAGATTGGGCCCAACAAAGGCAATATCAGCAGGAGACAGGAGCAGCAACTATATAAATGAATGCCACCTTGATGCAGTGCAGACAGACGATCCATTTCTGATGAAATTTTAGCTTTCCAAGACACATGAAAATGCAGTGCATATTTTCCTAACATGTCAATATGCATATGAAGTTTGGAATGTACTAAAGACAAGAAATGGCTCGAAAAGACGACAAAAAATTTTTCAGCTCAGCTAGGAAATGGCTTTTTGACTACCTAGCCGTGTCTACACAAGAGGAAGCAACGGCAATGGCAATCACCGTGTGGCATATTTGGGAGGCCCGGAATGGTGCAAGGAATGGGGAGGGCCTACATCCTTACTGCATCGTGGAGAAATATGTGCTTATACTGCACTGGAGCGAAACTCTAATTATATATCCGTCGATTCCAAAACGTGTGACCCTATTAAGCCGAGAATATGGGCTCGACCGCCGGAAGGATGGGTGACGGTGAATGTTGATGCAGCAGTGTTTGCGGAATCAAATCGAATGGACATTGGTTTAGTGATCAGGGACCACAACGGTAACCGGAACGATGGGATCACTGAACCAAAAATTTCCGAGGCAACTGCTTTCAAGCATGCAGTTTACTTCATGTCAGCGCTTCCATACGATCAGGTGATAATTGCTTCCGAGAGCCTCTCAATGGTTCATAAACTCCAATTGGCAGGCAAAGATCGTTCTCAGGTTGCTGTGCTCATTCAGGACATTAAACAGGCAGCCAAGAGTTCTACTGCTTTTTCTTTCATTCATGCTAGTAGAAGTTGTAACGAGGTAGCACACTCTCTAGCTAGGTCAGCTGATCAACTCTCTGAATCAGTTTGGGTTTCTTGAAGCTCCCGAGCTTATTCGGGTTTCTCTGTGTAACGATCTATTAATTGAATGAAAAGCTACACGTTACCCTCAAAAAATTGTTCCAGGTTCACAAGGATGACCACAGGAACTGTGAAATCATTTTCGACATAATTTCCGTTTATCCACAATATTACGTGTACAAGGAATCTCCTATAGCGCTGGAAACTGGCGAGGTTCTCGGGTCCGCAGTGCAAGAGTGCAGAATTCAAATGCTCCTTCAGCAATTGCTCTATGCCTCTATACATATAGGAGGTGCTTTATCATTCTAGCTTGCGATTTGCAAGGAGTTACAATTTCGACAAGTGCTTTGAACAAGCACGTGCCAATGGGAAAACTAATCAGTCAGACAAAGGGAATTTACAGACAACACTCAGGAAACAAATATTTCTGAGAGAAACAAAAACTGGAGCGAGCTCCATAGAATGTTATTGCACACATCGGCTCTCCAGCGTCGCTGGAGCAACTACACGTATCAGGATTCAGGACAGCACCATGTGGGCCGCTGCATCAGGCTGGTAGTCGTGGATCGTATCGGTTATCTTGGATGGTGGCCAATACCGGAGCAAAGATCTCCCGACGATGTTCCTTACTGGAAGGGGCCCCCTGAAACGTCAGAATTCGAAACAAATCAGGCATACATTCTGTCAAGTGATATCTTGTACAACAGATTGAGTTGTGTTGCAACGTACCAAACGTGGGAATCCAAGCTGTTGTTGCGGTTGTCTCCCAGAACGAACACGTAACCTTCCGGTACAAGCTGCAGCAGCGATCAACAGAAATGGAAATGAGAAGGGTTAGTACCCTGGCACAGCATGATGAACCACCATTCCAAGAGAAATGCAAAATGCTAAGTATGCTCAAGGGAACACAAAACTCCATGAGATATTCTATTCGTCTAGTTTGACAATTTGATAATTCAACTCATTATCAGTGAACTACTGAAAATGCAGCCAATTGATGCTTCTGTAGAACACACAATCCAATTTTCGAAATTTGCATTTCTGATGACTTAGTTGAGCAAAACCAAGCATGTGTATCATAATACACCTACCAAAATCAAAACATGAAGGCAGAAATACAACAGACATAGTATATACTGGAAGATTGAATGTATGGCATACCACTGGTCCCAACTCATAGTTGTGTGGCTCCAGCACAAAATCCTCATCTTGAACTACTCCATTGAGGAACAGCTTGCCATCACGGACCTGTTAAAGAGCCAAGATTATCAGCTGTTACAACCCAAGCAAAAAAAACAGACAAACAAACAAACTGTTTGCAGCATAATAACACCAGAAATAAACAGAAGGCTGCAGCTTACTTCGACATAGTCTCCTCCCTTGGCCACAACTCTTTTGATGAACACGTCCCCTGAGCTGTAGCCATAGGCCTGCAATGAAAACATTGCGATTCAGACATCACATTCCCTGTATAAAGTATGAGCAAAACAACCTAGAGAGGCCGAAAATCGCACCTGAAGAGCTGGGGGAGCCCGGAAGATCACGATGTCCAAAATTTCCGGTTCCCGGAATATGTATGAGACCTGCAGATCACAATAACACCAATCATCAGCAAACATAAAAATGACACACGGTACACAACTAAATACCAAATTGTTCATCAAACAATGCTCCTACCTTCTCGGCAAGAATCCGATCACCGACATCGAAGGTCGGGTACATGGACTTGGACGGGATGGACCTCGGCTCGGCCAGGGACGAGCCGTAGAGGATTGGCACGGTCACAGCTGCAAACGCCGTCTTGGCGTCATCGGAGCAGGAGCTCATCCACCTCGACAACCAGTTGCTCCTGCTCATCGCTGCACTAGCACCGCTGCTCGTCGCAATTCCCGCAGGAACAGACGCAGCAGCGCTAGAACTAGAACCACCAATCAACGCCTTCTTGGAGGGGAGCGAAGGCGCCGGCGAACGGGGAGGGGAAGAGGTCGCCAAAGCCGAAGACGACGATGTGGCAAGGTCGCTGCAGGGGAGCCACTTCGAGGTCTGCAGGAACGGGAGGAAGGACGTGGGGTTGAACCCGAGGGAAATCGACGACGAGCCTGACAGAGACGACGCCGACCCGGAGATCCCACCCTTCGACGCTGTTCCTTGTGTGAGCACCGACAGAAGCCCCACGGCGAGAGACGGCGGCGGGGACTTGGACCACTGGCACGCCCGCGTGAGCAGCAGCGAGTGAGCTCCGGCGGCGATGGCCTGAGGCTTGGGGTGGTTGTGGTCGCCGCCGTCATGGCGGTCGCTGCCGCTGCCGCCGCTGTGGTGCTGCCCGTGCTGGCGGGTGGAGGTGAAGATGCAGAAGGGGCGCCAGGCGCCGTCGTGGAGGAGGCGGCCGCCGGTGGCGGAGGCCGAGGCCGAGGAGAAGCGGTGTCCGAGCGAGGCGGCGAGGTTCTGCGCCACGTAGCCGGAGTAGGACACGGTGATGCGGATCGCCATGGCGAGCAGGCAGAGGAGCCGTAGCGAGAGCGAGAGGAGACGGATTGGGCTGTCGAGGAAGGAAGAGGGGATCGGAGCGCGGGAGAGTTAGAAGCCGGCGGTCATTCCAGAGGGTTACAGGGTGGGAGGCTGCGTCGGGGAGGTCGAGGTGGGGGGGGGGGGGGGGGGGGTCTTCCGGCGAGCTACCTCGCCGGAAGACGAGGTCAACGGTGGGGGTCAATGGGGGCAGGCGGTGAGGTGAGGGCGGATTGGGGAGAGAGCGGGAGGGCGGCGAGAGAGGTGTGTTTTATAGACGCGTGGACGTTTACTTTTCTGAGAACGTGGAGGAATGGAGGCCCCCCGGATTTTGGAGATTTTGTATGTTTCGTTTTTTTTCCTGCAAAATTGGAATGATTTTAATCGCAAATTTTGGAGCAAAAGATACAACAATTCGGAGAAATTTTATGTGAAATATGCCCAAAATCAGCATTTGGAATTTTGGAGCAATAGATACAACAATTCGGAGGAATTTTATGTGAAATCTGCTCAAAATCAGCATTTGGATATGCTTTATTTGGCTATATTCCCTCAAAATTGCTACCTTTAATCATTTTATCCTACTTCTCGTTAGGTAAACAGCACCGTCGCTACCAAGGAAAAAGCAAGAGAAGACTGCTAAAAACGAGACTAATCCACAGCCCTCCGAAGTCAAAAGCAACAACAGCCTTTATCAATACAACCAGCAGGTTCGTTTCAAAAAAGAGCGACAACAGCCAAGACAAGTGTCCATATACGAATACAAAGCGGGCAGCACCGAACCACGAACGCGACTCGGTTCACGCTCATCCATCTGGGTCTCGGCACGGAACGAGCAACACTGCTACTGGTTTGCTTCGCCGAAGCTTCCACTGCCCCTGCTGTACCAGACACATCACTACCGTAACGAAGTCACGGGCGCACAGCAGTAATCAAATCGTGAAAAGGAGAATTTCAGATGCATCGGCAGCTCTTAAGTAGCTTATGAATTTTTTTATATTTTAATAAAAGAGAAGAGTTGTATCTTGATTAAGAGATAATCTTATACACACTTTGAGATTATATAAGGATAATATGTAAGGTCATTCATATTACGAACTACTCCATCCGTCCCAAAAAAATGCAACTCTCGCTTGCCGAGAAGTCAAACCAGCCATGTTCGTTTGGTTTATCAGTCACTGGCCAATAGTACTTTTCTCTCAGTACTTTTCTCTCAGAACACATCAGCACCGGCCATCAGCCAAACGAACAGGACATCTTTGATCAAATTTATACAAAATAGTATTAACATTTGTGTCTCCAAATAGATTTAATATAAAGATATATTTCATGATTAATTTAATAATACTTATTCTGTATCATAAATGTTAATATTTTTTATATAAATATGGTCAAACTTGAAAATGTTTGATTTCTCGGAATGCGAGAGTTACATTCTTTCTCAGACGAAGGGAGTATATGCTATGAGTTAGATCATTAGAAGAGTTGGCTAGATCATTAGAAGAGTTGAGTATTGGCTGTACCATTGAAGAAGGCCTCGTACGGTGATTTCAAGACGAAGTAACCAAAGTCAAAGAATCTGAATGAGGAAACAGAGAGCCGTGCATTCGTATGTCCAGAATCATCACTGGACAGACTGGGAACCTAGGCCATGCTCGTTCGAGATAAACAACTTCTTTCAAAGATTCAGTTCAGGAAATAAAGGACAAATCGCTCAGATAAGCAATATCCCTAAAGGTCAGAGACAGTAGAACAGCGTAATGTACAGCAGCATAGCAGAAAAACTGACGAGAAGAAATGTTCAGCGACGTAAATAACAGGGTCAAATCCTCATGCCACGAACGCTCAACAAGCTGCGCTCAGCCACTTAAAAGTTTCGTGCACACTGACATGTGGGTCCATTAACGTCTACACTGGACTTCCTTGATCCCTAACCACCACCAGCAACGATTGCTTCAGCAAAAATGTCAAACGCTAAGCAATTGACTCCTTACAAAATCCAGAGGACTCAATATTTTTTGGGATATGATGTCTCTATGTCATAAGCACTTACGTTTCAGAGCCGGTGGATACCACCAATCATACAGAGGCAGGGAAAAGGATAACATCATGGACCTCTTGACATAAGGACAAAGAAACTAGGAAGAAACCAGGAAGCATCGCAGTCCGATGACGAATAGAAACGTGCTATAAATGAGGAACTGCTGTCTAATAAGTTACGGGGGACAGTATGAAGTAAATTCAACCTTGAAAAAAACAGTATGAAGTAAATTCAACAAAATAATGATGGTAAACTGGCAGAGATAAATCTGAAACAGAGTGAGCTGGGATGAAAATGTACAGAACTTGTATGGAAAGAACTAACATTCTGGCTGACAGGTTCAATTCTAAATGTGCTCTCACTGTGTGACGACACCAAAGACCCAGACAGGTGCAAACGCGCATTTGTGAGGTGATGCGGACACTAGCTGAAAGCAACAAGTCTAAAAACACTAGATGCATCCAGTGATGATGTACAGACTAGATTTGTCATGCGCAAGGTTTCCCACCATTGCATACATCAAAATAATGTCATATTCGAAACAGCAAAAGGTATTGCAATTTCTTCGACCAGGATGAACCTTCAACCCTGCTGCAATGCATAGCATGGCAGCTAGGGACAGTGACACATAATGGGCTCTGTATTACACAAAAGACTCCATCAGGACTTGCTAGTATGCATTGATGTTTGGCTACAAGTTCTCCAAATTAGGACCAGCCTAATTTCAGGCCAATATATGAACAAAAAAAAAGATTTTCATCGCTCAACAGCCCAAATTAAACAAATATTACTTCCCACGTTACCTAAAACAGTAGACATGCTTCAACATCAATGCTCGCGCACAAAGATATCAACTTACTGGAAACCAATGTCATACATATTTCATATTTGTAGGTTACAGCCTTTAATGCTATATAAGAAATCTTCAGTTAGCAGTTTAGCATGCAGTATTCCAGCAAGACTGAAGAACCACAGGAACTAAGAACAGAGCAAAAACAACAACTATTACAATAGCATCCAATAAAATGGATCTAATAGTAAGCACACACCAAGATAAATTACTAGGAGCTCCACTAGAAATGTTGAGGTAGTTAATTACAAGTTTTGCATGAAACAGAGGAAAAGGGAACGGGTCAAGAGAAGAAACAAGAGCACCCACATTTCACATTGGTTCAGTTACAGCTAGCGACGCCCCCGGGGCTTTGACCTCCCTTTCTGCACCATTGAAAACAGGTAAACATGGTAAGCTGGACAAGGAAGCTTGACAGAGTGATATTTCTTCTGAGCACAATCATACGGAAAAATGGCAATGTAAATTTTACTCACCGATGCACCACCAAAGCTGGATCCTGAAGCTGTAGCCCCACCTGAAAAATACACCAGTGTGTCATGGAAATGCATTTCGTCCTCACGTTGAGCAGTCTTTTATAATGAAACATTGAACTAATTCCCAGGAGGGGGCATATAAGAGCAACGAGCAACATGCCGGATGGCAAAACAATGCTAATACAGTTAAGACACATCAGTGGGAAAGTATGTGTAACTCCAAGTTGCTCCAAATAAAATAGCATGAAATTTTCTATCCAGCACATAATATTGTTGAGAAAGTATGTGTACCTCCAAATGGTGTAGAGAATAGTGATGTCCCACCCAAAGATGTGGTAGTCCCAAATCCAGGAGCTGGTGTTGATGTTAGTGTAGGAGTGGAAGCTGTTCCAAATGGTGTGGTCAATTGAGCTGATCCAGATGCACCAAAAAGGTTGCCTGAAGGAGCTGGGGTTGTTGGAGTTGCAAAGAGACTAGATGACGATGGAGCGGAAGCCGGAGTGCTAAAAGCTGAAAAACCACTTGACGAAGTCGCGCCAGAAGGAAAAGAAGATTGCTGTGGTTGGCTTGCTGCTGGTGCAGCAAGTTGTGTCGTGGGCTGTGCAGGAGCAGGCAAATGCAAAGTTGGATGGACCCTTCTTGCAGCTGCTTCTAGTTTAGCTGCTTCTCTTCTGTTTGCCTCCAGAAATGGATCGTTCCCATTACCCATACGACGCTGCTCATTAAGATATTCACTTTTCATTGATTCAACATACTGATGGAGATTTTCCACCTGTAAAACAGAAACATAAGAGAATGGCTTAGGCGATACTGAGCCTGGTAATTGGTAAATGCTAAGTAAATATTTGTTCACAGTACATTGCTGGTGCTAAATGTTCAATCAGTTTACAGCTTTATATTTGGTAAAACACAAAGACAATAATTGTTATATATCAGCATATCATTAAAGTATATATCTCAAAATAAAAGAACCTAAGTTTTGGTATAACTTCCTTTTGAGCGAGATATTACCTTAGAAGCAACATAGATGAAATAGTCATGAACATTTGACATAACTTTGGGAATTGACTCTAGAGAATCTGATGATCTTTTATTATTCTCCATCTGAACTAGCTGCTCTAGCTCACCGATCCACTTGCAACACTCTGCAAGATAACACTCAAACCTATTGACAGTTTGCTGCATAAAAAGGGAAGGGCGCTTTGGGACTCCACTGTAGAAATCAACCACTGGCTGATTGGATGGAGCACCAGCAGAAGGATTTGAAGAACCACCATTTGCAACTCCAGCACCTGGACGGACAAATCTTGGCCTCAACATCATGTATGACCTAATAGCAAATTCCGTGTTCCACATCATTTCATTGACAACAGTCATCAACTCTTGAATGGAAGCCTTCTCCCTCTCTATCACAGTGGTAGTCCCTCCGAGCTCCTGCTAGAACGGACAACAAGTGTTTACTCATGATTCATGAATCCAGGATCCTGCTAGAGCAGACACCTACGCACTACAATAGTAAACGAAGTAACAAACATAAATATTCACCACTGATATATCCATTTCCAGCTACCCAAAATTATTTTCTACACAGCAAGTCATGTTTCTCCAAAGAAGCATATCAAAACATTCAAGGTGGATGTAAGCTCAAACTAAACAATACCACGATGATCTGATATATAGATTCGTTACTGAACAATCAGGGGAAAACTGTTCCAAATTATGAAGCTTCTCTTGTTACTAGCGTAAGTTCAGTTGTAAACTATGTTAATTTGTTTTTGTTCAGGACACCAGTAAACCATGATAGCATTTAGACAACTTCTCATTGGGAACATGCTTATATCAAATATATTCATATGATCAAATATAAGTGGGATAGTGGAAAAGGTTAGTCTATTGGAAATTTATTTACCTAACGAAGAAAAGAGAGGGGGGTTCCAGAGTTCTGAGATTGTTGATACTTGATAGGGAGGGGACACAGTACATATTGTCCAACAAAGTCTACCTCATGAATTTTCAAATGCTTAAAATACCTGTATGTGTTTCTAAGCTGTTTGCAGTGATATGACAAATTCTAGAAAATATTCGATACACTTTCAGACTGCCTACTGGCAAAATCATGACTCATGAGTCAGCTAAGACAACAATATAATCTTCTTGTCATGGAGCATGACAGCAATAATCACTCCTGCACCAAATGCTAAGAAAAATCTCAAGAAAGTGAAGATTGTGATGAAATTTTCTAACCTGAGCAATGCGGCTAGCATCAAGCTCAAAATTGACATTTGAGATTGAGGAGTCATAAAGACGACTGCACTGATCCAACCTCTCGCTCTCATCTTTGTACTCTCGTATCTTATCCCTGCAAAACCAGTGTTACAAAAAACACAATTTTTAGAAAACAACTTACGGTAAACAATTCAAACATCAAATATTCCATAACTCCAACAAAGAATGTGGGTGCCCAAACAGATGAACATCAAACCAGACAGACGAAAACTTCTAGGAGCACCACATGAACATAAAATGAGACAGAGGCACACCCCAATTGGCAAATCAGATGTTAGCACAAAAGATGTATCTTTTGGCCCAAAACAACAAAAGAGAAGCTGTGGATGCTAATGACAGCCAGCAATATAAGCCCTCAATCGCTCAATATACAAGTAAAATAAAATCTTTACTAGCTTATCCCCCAAAACATTTAATTCAAATCAAAAGTTTCTTTTAAAAAAATACTGCTTCATCTGGAAGAGAAACAAACGCAATAACATTTTACCAGTTCGGCCAAGTACACCTGCACAGGGCAAGAAAAACTACGGAGAAGGGGACAAATTTTTGCTAACCAAATGGAGCAAATCTAGTTGTGTGCACGTATCGACAATAAGCTCCCATCTAAGCAAAGGTACTTCATGCCCAAATAACCGCACTCCTTTACCAGAAAACAGGACAAGAAAAAGGAAACGCTCGGAGGAAGAACCCTACTCGATCTGGAGCAGCGCCTTCTGCGACTCGGCGTGCAGCTCCTCCCACTTGGTGTTGTACCCCGCGGGCTTCATATCCGTCGTGTACAGCACCAGCTTCTGCTGCTGCTGCTGCGGCGGCTGCGGCTGCGCAACCGGCGCCACCTGCTGCTGTGGCTGCTGCTGCGGCTGCTGCTGCTGCTGGAAGCTGAACTGAAACGGCGAGGGCGAGGAGGACGCCGCCGGCGTCTGGAAGGGGTTAGATGCCGCTGGCGTCTGGAAGGGATTTGACGCCGCCGGTGTCTGGAACGGATTCGACGCAGCCGGCGTCTGGAACGGATTCGACGCCGCCGGCGAGGCGAAGGAGAAGGCCATTGCCGCTGCGCAGCGTCGGAAGGCTCTCCGGCTCCGGCGAAGGCTGCGCGGGGCTCCGGCAAGTGTACAGGAGGGCGCTGCCGCGGGGGTGTGTTCCTGGGCTCTAGCTGGGCCGGGCGGGCTCGGCAACCTCTTAAACCCTAGCTAAAAGAACTGGAGTGGAGCGGGAAACTGACGCCTTTGCCCCCGAATCGGAGGAATCGCAGGAGCAAGCGACGGCCAAGGGCAAGATGGAGGATTCTGGATACGGAGAGTGGTATTTGCGGGAACTATAGCTTTTGGAAAGGAGGGAGTCGGGGACGGAGACGGTGGGGAATTACGATCGGGTTGGATCGGATCGGACCACGAGGACCGTGTTGCTTTGAAGTCGAGCTGCTCCGTCCCAGAAAAGTTGCATTCATTCTGAGACGGAGGGAATAGTTCAATTTGGAAATTCCATCTTTTTGGAAGCCTATCTATCGACGACACCGTTGCACGGTGACCTGAAGAATAAAAATGCTGACAAGATCCTGCTCAGTGCAAGAACGAGTCCTGGAGCCCCCTCAAGTGATACCCATCCTGACCCTGAACTTGAAGGCTGCAGCAGTGAAGAACTGAACAAGATCAACAAATCGACGGGCGACAGATCCACAACTTGTAAGCATGTTAAAACAACCAGATGCTGCTGGAGACATTTGAGGGAATGGTGACAGCGTTGCTACGAACGAATATGGCCAGAGCCCTGGCATTAATAATCTATATGTAGAAGGAAGCGATGAACTGTCTGCCAGCATACAGAGCAATTCCACTGGTTCTGTCCATGTTCTGAAATTACAGTCTAGGCAAATATGGTGCAGCTTGCAAGGCGTCAACACCATAGAGTCTAAATCGCAACTTGGAATACTGAAATTCAATACATCCAACAATGAGACACTCGTACATGTTTAAATTTAGAGATGAAAATTAGCGAAACATATTTGTACAACAGGTCCACTTTCAACAGATGAGTTCATTATAGCAACATAAGTTACACATGCTCCACTTTGCAACTTGTCGTTTCCAGATGTCCCTTGTAACCCTCCCCATTGTATTGACAAAAGCATCAGTTACACATGCTCCTATTATCGACCACCCCCTTTCATTGCAGCAACAAGTTGGCTCTGTCCATTCCTATGCCCACCTATGGCCATTCATAAGTTATCAGGGGTTTCAGGGTGGAAATTAGCGGCCACTATGACACATGTTCAAAACATAATGTTCTGTTTTGTCTGCCTCTGCCATAGTGCACATGGCCCAAACTGCAGAGGAGCATTCTGCAGTGCTTTGTCTGAATCAAATTTTTACTCCACCTATAGGCCTCCATTTTAGTACTGGCTCCTCCAAATCTAAGATATGAGATTACTATGGTGCTATTAACCTGATGCAGCAATCATCAATTCCCATGGTTCAAATAATGAAGATCGCAAAAGTTGATTTGATGATAGCTAATTAACCATGAGTTGAGATGCATCAATTGTAGATTTGTAGCGGCATACCAAAGGTAAATTTCAGCATCAAGGAGCAAGATATCATCAAATTGTAGTTCTTGGGGGGGGGGGGGGGGGGTGGAATATAAGAGAACAAATCAGGTTTATTTGCTGTAGGTGCAAGATATCTCACGGATATTCACGAATTTGGTAGACAAGATATTTCAGACAAGTAAAATGTGAACGGTAAGTAGGGTACCTCAAAAGCTCCACTTGGTGGATTGATGCTACAGATTTGTGTTGCATGGAGAGGATTGGCATCAGAGCGTAGCCTCAACTTCACATCTTTGAGCAACAGGTTTTAATTCCGAAACATAAAACCTGCTGTTCACACATTGTTTACCATCTTGATTAAGAAAGCAGTCTCCAACGCCAATTCCTTGGTCTGCAGATACTTGCTTTCTTCTACAACATCTGTAGTCAAGTTGAGAATCACAGGCCTCTCTGGATCATATTGAGTAATTTCACGGACTTTTGCAACCCATTTAGCTGCTTCCCATACACCAAACCTATCATTTCAAATGTAACAAAACTTCACTAAAAGTAGAATTAAGTGCAATGCAATATAAGGAAAAGAAGGGACAAATTGTTTCTTTTTGCACATATCTGGCCTAAGAATATAGTAAAGAGTAATGACTACAATGCTGGAATATATGAAATGATTAAAATGGTGGAAATTTCATGCTCCAGCCACCAATAATTCAGGCTGCAAGAGAAGTAACTTACTGCCCAGGTAACTGTATAGCCACATACCTTGTATTAAATGATGATGTCACAAACACAGCTGGGTAAGGAACATCCCTCTGAATGTTATCATAAGGAGAATACTTTCTGATTGCGAGGAACTCTTCATGGTCCACAGGGAACCCAAACTCTTCATAATCAATGGCCGTAAGAGGTAGAATAGGATGGAGAAGGGTGTTGCAAACATCCAAGAAAGGGACCTGGAGGAGGGAAAAAGGAAGTTGAGGTAATGCAACACCAGTAGAAACATCAGACTTGACATTTGACAATAGCACATCTTCAAGATTACAGTGACAAAAACATATTTAACGTGACAATTCCAATCTTGAAGAAGAATCCAAGAGCACTAGGTTGCATATTGCTAACTTGGAGAGATTTCATTATTTGGGTCTCACTTTTATCCATAACTTTAATGACAAATATCAACATAAAACGAACTTAAAAAAAAAAGATTCTTAGTCTGTTATGTGGCCGACTGATATAGCTTTGCTAGGAACTGTAGCTTCATCTACCAATCAGACACAAAAGACACTACAAGAGTCAATTTTTGCAGTCATACTGCAGCACTGTTGTCAAGAAGGCCATTTGCTTTAGATTTTTTGTAGATAGTATCAAGTAAAATGCAACAATGCAATGATCTTCGCAGAAAGTTGTCGATAAAACACGGGAACCTGATTCTTTTTTTTATTTCCCTGCAGAGAGTACGAGAATATTCTAACTTCCTTTGGAAAGGGAAACACATAATAATTAATCAAACTGAATTAAAAAGAAGGTTTTGCTGTCTCTTGAATTGCTTGGCTTCATCTGAGGTTACCCGCATCTTAGCGGTTTCTTTATCAATTTAAGTGCATTTTTTGTTGGAAGTTGGGAACAGAGCATATCAAAGTGCTAATATTTTCCACATGCATCAATTAAGGAATGTTTAGATACAGCACACATGAATCTAATGTTATAAACGTACACATTTAATTACATATTGTATACCTTCAAAACAGCAGCACGGAACAAATTTGGACGAGTATTAATTGCTGAAGCCACCAGAAGCCCTCCAGCGCTATATCCCCATCCAGCAAGCTTATTTTCTTGTATGATACCCTTTTCAAGAAGAAACTCTCCACAAGAAACAAAATCAAATACCGAATTCATTTTTTGTGTACGTGAACCTTCTTGGTGCCACTTCTTACCATAACCTCCACCGCCCCTGAATACAAATGCTTTAAGTGAATAATACTGCACAGTACACACCATCAAAATTCCAAAGGCAAATACTCAAATTCCGTGAATATGACATAAGCTACCATGAATCAACAACTATTTGAGCTCTTTCTAATATTTATATGCCATGAGCAGAAGTTATCAATGAAGATGAAGGAAATTAATATGAATTTCCCAAGTTCAGTTCATAGTATCTTTTGAGCAAGGATTCATTAGTTAGTTACAGAAATAAAGATAGTTAATTAGTAATACTCAACAATGTAACAAAGTAGGCTAGACATACCTAACATCAGCATAGGCAATCACCCAACCACGATCCAATAAGCTCTTTAATTCGCTGCGCCAACGTTTATCCAGAATCTCACCATAAGCACCATGTCCTTGAAGTAATCCTGGATTTCCATCTTGCTTATGCTTCCGTGAATATACTAAAGTCAGTGGAACCGAAACTCCATCCTTTGACGGAACATCATAGTATTCACAAGCATAGTATTCAGAAAGCTCATTCCAAGCAGAGTCTTCAGAATCTTCACTTGAAAAATCAGCCCTATCTGAGGATAGCTTGCCCATATTTGCAGCAAAAGCAGTACCATACAGCACTTTTGTTCGCTCATGAAGCATGTTTTGTTGTTGCACTATCTGCCACTTTCCATTCAGTAAGTTGTAGTCAACAACAGCATCAGGCATCTGCAAGATGGTAAACTTACTGTCAAGAATAAAATTCATTGGAAAAACATTATTTCATTATATTTTCAGCGAACAAAATAGAAAAACAAAAAGATGGTATCTGCAAGATGGTAAACTTACTGTCAAGAATAAAATTCATTGGAAAAGCATTATTTCATTATATTTTCAGCGAACAAAATAGAAAAACAAAAAGATCAAAGAAGAAAGTTGACACCAGCTGTAAAGCTATAAATGAGTAGCAATGCATTATAGGAAGTGTTCTGATTGCAGAATGAGTGTGATTCTAATAACAATGGAATTATAGGGTTCCGTCAAACATTAGGCCATTAGGGTAACAACACACTATGTTTGAAATTAGCAAACCAGAAAAGGAACATATTGCATTCTTGACTACCATGTAGTAGAAAATGGGGAATCGCACAGCGAATAATGTTGTAAAGCTTCTTCCACATGGTTTTAATAGAGTTACTGACAACATCATGAATAAATGCATCTATTCATATAGGTTAGGCACCAATAAACATATGTGAAAAATAAAAATACAAATATAATCACCACTTTTTGATCTGATTAAAGACATTAGCCCAATAAATAAACGATATATTTAATGTGGAATTGCTCGACCAAAGTATCAAAGGTGATACTGAGTTTCTACCAATTCACCACACTATATGGGCATAGCATCAGACTTTGAACATTAATTCAGTTAGTGTTGCAGACAAAGGGTTATATGAATTGGGAAGCACATAAAATGCAAAAAAAAAGAGGTCACAGTAATATATAACACAAGTTATGATAGATAAATGCCAAAGCAACATAGAAATAATTTCTTCCATTACTAGATCATCCATCCACAATGTCATGTTTAAACTTTAATGACAACAGAACTCAAGCGAACCCGGAGCTCATCCATATCAATCTTCCGTGTAAATTATTCCTCTTTGAGAAATAACAAAGCAAGAGAAAACAACAGTGAAGCACAATATAAACACGATGAGGACAATTTAACACAATAAATTAATGGGATCCACTTCAGAAATTCATACAAAGTAGTAAGCATGATAAGTTCTACACTTGATGAGAAAAGATTGCATCTCAAGACGGGAAAGGCTACTAGAAGGATGGAAGAAAGGACTAAGAAAAACAGCAGATAATATGTGTACCACAGGTGACGATATTGTGAAACGCATTGTTGAAGAACAATAATCATAATTCGGCCCAGATACAATCTGACACACATCTCTAGGAAGAGGCAGGTCAAATGGATGGAAATCTGATAGACGAGCAGGTACCTGAGAAATGAAATGAACGAAGATATTATGCTACCATTGCATAACAGTACATGCTTTCATAAGAATCATGATTGCAATATACATGTAAGCTTTAACCGATAACAGGAAATTTTTCCAACCAGATATGAGAAAACAGTTCTCAGATATCCAGTAGATGGAATAACTATGGAGCAAGTAAATTAACAAGCAACAAATAATAACGATGTGCAAGACCGTCAAGAATTTATAAGCATTCGCCATATAATTCTCTAATAGATAAGGATAAACAATTCACTTACATCGATGTCTTCAGTTAGAGGCAAATTAACTGCACAAAGTCTAAGTTTTCTGCCTTGTCTCAAAGTGAGCACCATATGAGTATCACAAAAATCAAGATCTTCAAGAATGACACCAGGTTCCTCAATAAAAACATTCTGGTTCAAACATCAAAAGTGAGTAAAATAGAATGCATGAAAACACTTATCTTGACTGATTTTGATAAGAATATATTCATACTCCCTCCATATTGGTATTAGATGACGTTTAGGACGACGACGCGGTCTCCAAAACGTAAATTTGACTTCTTATTTTTACAAAAATATTTATTAAAAAAATACATGTATACTTTTATAAAAATATTTTTTAAGACAAATCTATTCATATGGTTTTCACATTTCCAAACTCAACGACTCAAAAGTTATTCATGATTTATATTCCCAATGTTTGACTAAAATATTGTCCAAAACGTCATCTAATACCAATATGGAGGGAGTACAGCACTTATAACCAAGTCCTAATTAGCATATTTAAATATGTCATGTTTATAATGCATTTGCCAAAAGATATTGAAAGTACAACAGTTCATTTTCTTAGAACTGCTTATGTAGCTACAAAAGAACTGCAAAGGTATATCTAGAAAACAAGGGATAAAAAACATCAACATAATATAGCAGATAAATAATTTAAACCTTCCAACTCTTAGGCCCAGAAGATTCCACATCAGACTGCATTAGATAATGTGAATCAACAGGGACACCTTCTCTTGCAGCATCAGTAAATAAATAAAGGCGTCCACGATGGTGTTCAACAATGCAATGAACTTGGGATTCCCCTTCCCATACAAGTTTCATTTGGGACAAGGGATCAGAAGCTTTTATTAAATACACCTGACAAGGAACAAATAGGCATGAGCAGCAAATAAAAGACAAACTAATGGTAACACATATAAGGTGTACAATAAATGGTACCTTTGAGTGAATGTCCGAAAAGACATTTAAAGTTATATACCGAAAGTCCTTGGTATGCCGTATGTTTAGAAAAATATTCTCATCGGGCTCTTCCAAAATGAGAATGTCATCCTTGTTGGATCCAATCATGCTGCAAAACAAACTAACAAAAAAGAAAAATTAAAGTTCTACAGCAATGAAATAAAAAGGTACCGATGAGCAGTTGGAAGAAAGAAAAGAAAAGAAAATCACTAACCGATACGGCCTTCTTTCCTCATTTGTAACAATATAGACCAATGCTTTCCCGTTCATGGCCCATGAAATATTTGATACCCGATCAGCACGAGGCTTATCGCAAAGTGTCCCTGTTACTAGGTCCCTGACCATTAAGGTGAAGGAGTCCTTATCTTTGTCATACATTGTGTATGCAATGAACCTGTGATCTGGAGATACTTCAGACAGCTCCTCATATGAGTATCCTACATGGCAATGATTACATATAGCTTAATGATCTGTTCAGAAATCAGAAATGAGAAAAAAACAATGCAAAAACTTTCTGCCTTCAAAAGTGCAGTATTGCATATTTGTAGTGTGTGTTAAATGTATTCAAGTAATGCATGAAAAACTTAGAGAAAATTTTATGGATCACATATTTTGCATAAATTCCCTTATAACAGGAACATAGGCAAAATGTAAGGCAGCAATCGGATTGCAATCATACAAACACTCACAGACAACATTTCAGCATGAGATAAGTAAAATACTGATAGATCGAGTGATAGATAACGAGATCGTAACATTGAAAACATAATTGACAATAATGAGTTAGTAACTACGCTGTAGCTTTGTAGGACACATCAACAGGGGCAAAAGGCAACCTTACAGAACAAGACCTGAAACGAACTGGAATTGTGGCAGAACTTTGCTTCGGTAGTTACCTCCGAACCGCTCGGCCTCCTTATTGTAGTCCACCAATTTCTGCTCGATGCGCTTCCCAGCCGTGAAGTCGAACCCTGCTGAGGGGTCACTGTACGAGACAAACTCGCTGTGGAGCGCAGCGTTGCGGCGGCAGAGCACGGGGTACTGCTTGCCCTCGTCCGCGCGTCGGTAGTAGAGCCAGGGGCCCCAGCGGACGGGCGGGGTGCAGACGTCCGAGGCGAGGCGGGAGGCCATCTCAAGCTGGAGCTTCCGGGCAAGGCGGTCGCCGCCGCAGGCGGCTAGGCAGGCCTCGGTGTACTTCTCCTCAGCCTCCATGTGGACGTCCATGTGGCGCATGGCGGCGGCGTCGGAGAGCGCGCCCATCCAGGCGTAGTTATCGTGCCACGTCTCCCCGTGGATGGAGACAGGGTCCGGCTTCTGCGGCGGGCGCGGCGGGTTGGGGGGAGGAGGAGGGGGCGGCGCGGATGAGGGCTTGGACCGCCGGTGGGCGTGGCGGCGGAGCAATAGGCGCGGGAGGAGGTCGAGACGGCCGCGCATGGTCGACGCAGCCGGAATTGCCGGTGCTGGGGCGGCGGGGTTTGAAACCGGACGCCGTCGGAGAGGTTCTAGGTGGGGTTTTGCCCTTGGGGTTCGCCGGATTCAGGCGAGGAGAAATGGCGAGAATTTGTCATTTGGGTGGCCGTAATGGGCAGGCAGTTTATGTGGGGCTTTTTTGGGCTGGTCAGTGGCAGCCAGTACAGGAGGTGGGCTACTTTTGGGATGGACAAAGGATTGAGGATTATGAAGGAAGATCTCTGAAATGTTCTTAAAAAACAAAGGTCTCTAAAAGCATCTAAACGAAAAAAAAAGGTGGTAGAGAAAACACGTTCTTTTTCCGAAATAAACTTTTTATGAGTCTTTTATCTCCGTATCCAATCGGCACGTTCAACGGTGGTTTCTTAAATAAAAACGTACAGTTACGGGCTAGATGGGCTGGTTGTGACGGGTTTATACGGTTTAGAACCAAGGACGAAGGAGGTTGTCAGCTTGTCGCCGGCGGCAGTGAGTCGCGCGGTGTCGCCAATGGCTTTAATGCAAATCATAATCAAAGGGAAAATGCAACAACCTCCACGAGTTCTGCCTCGCAAGAAATTGAAGCAGTGGCAGCCTTCGCATTCGCCGCACCAGAAATTGAAGTCATGGCTATGGCGGTAGCGGACGGCCTCGAGGTCACGTACAACGGGCCATTGTTTGTCGTCGGCATATAAAAAAAATTGCAGAAAACCTTCCGCCCGATCAAATCGAGGCGAGGCCGTCGTCTCATTCATCTACGGCGGGAGAGCGTGCTCCCACGCGAGAAGACGAGCCTGGCGCGTGTTGTACCGAGGAGATGTCGGTTGTCGACGGTGGCAAGGATCTGCTGCGGGAGAGCACGCGCGCGCTTGCGGGAGATCCTTTGACGCGAAATCAGGCCGCCCTTCTCCCCCAAATCCTTCTTAGTGCGCCCTTCTCCCTCCAAATCCTCCTCATCACGCCCTCAAGTAGCTCGTCCTCCCTCGACCCTAGATGGCAGAGGCGGCGGCGACCATGCGGAAGCACGATAAGAGCAGGAAGAGCCGTCTGGGGGAGCCCCGCCGGCCGCCGCTCGTCGTGGGGCCTTGCCGACCACGCGCGGAAACGTCCGCTGTGGGGGCCGCCGGCCGCACGCCACAGCCCCGCCGCGGGGGCCTCGCTGGAGATGGGGAGAGAGAGAGGAGGAGAAGGAAAGCGTGGTCGGGTGGGGGAAGGGATGGGAGGTGGAAGATAAGGTTGGGACATGGGCCTCACTTATCAGCCACATATTTGTAGGTATTTTAATTCTTTGATGTATATAATAAAAATAGCTACAAAGATCAAGTATACGGTAGATCACCATTAGTTTTTTATAAAATAATGAATTAATCACCATACAGACAACCAAACAGACAGCTCATCGTACAAATTGTCTGTAAAGCTGTCTATTTGTGCTAAAAAGACAGCAACTGTCTGCAGTGTTGTACTTGTCCTGCTAGCTTCGACGGCAATGACGATGGCACAAACAAGCTCACCATGCGCAATAAAATCACAGCATGGTCTACCCTTCATGCTTTGCTTGCATGCTTGTCCCTTGTTCGACGACCTTGCTCGGTTGAAACGTAGGAGGGAGTGCAAGGAAGAAGGCAGCATGCATGGAAGAAAACATCAGAAGATAAGATGAGAAGCGAGCCCTACGGGATACTCGGCCGCTGGATACCGCAACTCTCGAGGTCGAACAAGACAATTACATGGTCGCCGTCTGATAGGCGGTCTCATACAGTAACACGTGATCTTGAGACGACTTATCAGACAACCTATACAATAGATTGTTATTTTGGTTGTCTTATAGTAATATAATATCCTTAATTATGACAACAAAACTCGTACAATGGTAAAGAAGTCGTCTCATAGTCCTAAAATTAGGTCATGAGGCGGTTGTTTCGCGAAACAATGACCTCCTTCTCTCACCTCGCTCTCTCATCCACATCAGCAAAAATCCTACATAACATTGCATGAGACGATCTACCATACGTTGGTGTCGTCTAATAGGCGGTCTCATGCAGTGACACGTAATCTTGAGACGATTTATCAGACAACCTATATAATATGGTGTTGTTTTGACTGTCTCGTAATAATACAATATCCCTTAATTTATGGAAAAAAAGAAATATTATTGGTTGCATGACAATAAAACTCATACAATGGTGGAGGAGTTGTCTCTTAGTCCTAAAATTTAGCTCATGAGACGGTTGTTTCGCGAAGCAACGGCCTCTTTGTCTCACCTCGCTCTCTCTCCTCCACATCAGTAAAAATCCTACGTGACACTGTATGAGACGACGTATGAGACCTGCCCTAAGACCGCTTAAGCTGCCCTGACCACCCGCCGCTTGGCTCGATCAGTCGCGGCCCGCGGGGGAGTACCGTGCCATCCATGCAATATTCGACTTTGGGAAAAAACATCACTTATTTTTTAAGATTTGAGCGAGCATAACATATATCTAAACATGTTGCTTTTATTAAATATCTAAAAAGGTACAGGCGATTTAATTTGGGACGAAGTAAGTAAAAGTTAACCAACCATTGAAGATGTTCACATATAAACTGGGTTGTAAAAGCTGAACCATAATACATAGTGTTTAGATGATAAATTGGAATCGACGGTATGGACTGATCCAAATAGACCTTAGCCCGAATCGGGCTTCTCGCGGTGTCTAACGAATTAATGATCTAGTGTCATCATGTCCGCTGATTCATGAAAGTGGTTTCGGCGTAGCAGTGCAAGGTACGTACTACATGACACACGAGGCAACTGAATTCACGCCGTGCAAGGTGCTGACTGTTTCACAACGGCGAAAACCAGTCCATATTCACCGGAACATGACAACGCTGACGCGAAACCCATTCATCATCACCTGGCTGTGGCTTCGGAGTTCGGATACGGACGAGGCTCCAACCAACCACCCACCTGTCCGCCACGGCACTGGCGCTACTACAAGCCCCAAACAAATGGATTGTTCCCAACACCAACTCGACTCACATCACTACCCTTCCACACAATGACAAAAGGGCCCGATAAAGTGATAGACCATTGGCCTCACTCGTCATCCGCGGTGGCTCATCCAGCAGCAGCACCCCGCGCGCCCACACTGACCGGACCCGGAGGGCTGGGCGGCGCACGCGATTCGGCCGGGCATCATGAATCTAGCCGCCTTCCTCGCCTGCCCTGCCGCGCCCGCGGCCCTCCCCTGCCATGAGATGCCATTAAATCCCGCTTTCTCCTCCTCGCTGCTTCGCCGCTCGCTTTGCGCGTCCCTCCGGAAGATCTCCCCCATGGCTTCCGCCGCCGCCCCCACCTCCGCGCCCGCCGCCACCGAGAACGGCGCCGCGAAGGCGACGGAGCAGCGGCCCGTGCAGGTCGGTGCGCCCGCTCTCTTCCCTGGCTTATCCGGTTCCTCTGCTGAGATTTGGTCGGCGCTTCTGCGTCCGGGTGCTGTGTGAGCCTGATTAGCAATCGTGGGGGTGTGAGGACTGAGGAGGTTGGGACTTGGGGACGCCGGGTGCCGTTGGTCTTTGGGGGGGAGCACGTGAGCCGCTACGCGCATTTTACGGGGCACATTTTTTTACAGGAATTAACAGTAATGGTTACATTCTGAGATGACCTTCGACTTGAATTCAGCTATTACTAGTATGCGTGCTAATTCCTGGAGTATGATATGATTCATGCGTGAATCATTCCTGTAGTATGATTCAGGTATTACTTGAATTCAGCTTATGGAGGAGCATAATTAGAGTCAACGATAAGAACCTTTTGATGAATTTGGGACCATGCTAGTGTGGACCCCAATTGTGTGTGCCAGATATGTTGTAACAATTGAGTCCATTCAACCATCTGTTTACTACAGAAGTACAGAGGCTTTGAAGGTTTTCATTCTGTAGAAACTCTTAATACCCTTATAGTTAAACCCATTTATACTTAGTTACTGATTACCACAGAGGATAAGTCGCTCCATTGCCCTCTGCAGTATTAGTTTCCTACCTTGCTTGCTGCACCCATACTACAGAGCATCGCTACTACCTTTGTACTTTGTGATGTTCATACCTGTTTATATGCTCCTTCTCTGTGATGCATTGTTATTTCAACATCTGCTATTTCTTCGTGTGTTTATTAGATATCTGAAAGATGCATGCTTCGTTTAGTCTATTTTTTTGAAAGTATGCTTCGAATTTGTCTTGCTATTCATGATTATTCATATTTTGAAACAAGTCTGATTGCTGGTACCAGTCAACCCTCCAAATCTCTTACCCGACCAAGATATATCCTTTCAGTATCTACACTGCTCTTAAGAGCATTCGCGGCAGAATTTTGATAGCAGTTTTGGAGTTTGTTCCCTTCATTATTGGATTTCTTTCTCCCACATGCAACAAATGTAGGCATGGTGACGAGCGGCAATATCATTTATTCGAGTTTCCTATTTCATCATGGTCAACAATCTGCCTATTAGTGAAGTTTAAAATCTGGCATGATACTAAAAGCATATACATATAGCTTTTACACTGGCTGATCTTTTTCTGGGGCCCATGGCTAAAAATTTACTGTCTGATGCTTTGAGACTGTCCTGTAGATGCTGCTATTTATCACCCAATTCAACGATAATGCAATTATCAAATAAAATCATGCTATATATATCTTGTATGGAACTTTTAAACTGTTTGGTACACAGTTTACTGTTTTGATAAATTTAATGCTATGGTTCATGTCTTACACCTCAGCTTGTTTTTTTTCTTTGCCTCTTTTTGGCATGCCTGAACTTCATGAATTTGAAATAGTCGACTGCATCAGAAGTAAGCCATTGAAAAGAGAAAGCTCAAGGCTGTCAACCAAGCTGTGTTTGAATATTTGGATTTTGGAAGACATGGCTTAAGCAAGGCAACTTTCATAAGGAATCAATGCTCTGGATCCAAAATCTCTAGCAAAGGGTTCTGAGCTAAAGTCGATAGGAATGCACTAATGCAAAATTCATAGTTAGAGGGTACCTCATAGCAGGTATAACCTTTCTTGAAATAAAATCAAGTGCTCCATCTTTAGGTCATGATTTGCCTTCTCGAGGTTTCTTGCTGCTGTCTCAAACTTTTAAAAAATGATACATTTTACTTTTCATCTTGTCACAATTCAGAGTTCATATGTTGGCTTTAGTGTGAGATTGTGGTGACCATGGCCCCTTCATTAAATATAAGGCAGATGATAACTAATGAGTTGACTTAGCGGCCTAACGATTCATACTATTTATAAGATATTTCCATCGACGTTTTCCATTGTGTTGAAGTCCAGCAGACATGATGAGTTAATGTTTTCTTTAAGATTTTAGTCATGGCATGATCGAATGAAACTCCTCTTGTAACACAGGATTTTACTATGTCTGTCCTTATATCAGTGGAAGTTTACTTGTAGTCAGAGTACAGATTACCCTGAGCTTGCAATTTGATTCATTTTCGATTCCTCCATTGCAGGTTGCAAAGCGATTGGAAAAGTTTAAGACGACAATTTTCACTCAGATGAGCATGCTTGCTATCAAGCATGGGGCAATAAACCTTGGCCAGGGCTTTCCAAATTTTGATGGCCCAGACTTTGTGAAAGAGGCTGCTATTCAAGCTATCAATGCTGGGAAGAATCAGTATGCACGAGGATTTGGTGTGCCAGAACTGAACTCAGCTATTGCTGAACGGTTCCTGAAGGACAGTGGATTGCAAGTTGACCCTGATAAAGAAGTAACTGTTACATCTGGGTGCACTGAAGCAATAGCTGCAACAATACTGGGTCTGATCAACCCTGGCGATGAGGTGATATTGTTCGCTCCATTCTATGATTCATATGAGGCAACACTGTCAATGGCTGGTGCCAATGTAAAGGCTATTACACTCCGTGCTCCAGATTTTGCAGTTCCGCTTGAAGAGCTTAAAGCTGCAGTCTCCAAGGACACCAAAGCAATAATGATAAACACACCGCACAATCCAACTGGGAAAATGTTCACAAGGGAGGAACTTGAATTTATCGCCAACCTCTGCAAGGAAAATGATGTTTTGCTGTTTTCTGATGAGGTCTATGACAAGTTGGCATTTGAGGCTGATCATATATCAATGGCTTCAATCCCTGGCATGTATGAGAGGACCGTGACCATGAACTCTCTGGGGAAGACATTCTCTCTTACAGGATGGAAGATTGGGTGGGCGATTGCACCCCCACACCTGACATGGGGTCTAAGGCAAGCACACTCATTCCTCACATTTGCCACCTGCACACCAATGCAAGCAGCAGCGGCAGCAGCTCTGAGAGCACCAGATAGCTACTATGAGGAACTCAAGAGGGATTACGGTGTTAAGAAAGCTATACTGTTAGAAGGACTAAAAGCTGCTGGGTTTATTGTTTACCCATCAAGTGGAACATATTTCATCATGGTCGATCACACACCATTCGGTTTTGATAATGACATAGAGTTCTGCGAGTATTTGATTCGTGAAGTTGGCGTTGTCGCCATACCCCCCAGCGTGTTTTACCTGAACCCTGAGGAAGGGAGGAACCTGGTGAGGTTCACCTTCTGCAAGGACGAAGATACGCTGCGGGGTGCGGTTGAGCGGATGAAGACGAAGCTGAGGAAGAAATGAAGGGCGGTGAAAATTCCATGTGGCTGGTGATTGCTGAATAATCTGCTAGGTTTGAAGTTTGAACTGTGACCGGGTGCATGTACTACCATTTTTCTAGCTATAGTTATCCTGTCAGTGACTTCATACCTAGTGTCTTTACTGCTTGTCCTTGTAAGGAGATGGTGATGGATCAGGATAAGCTCGCAGTACGCTTTTGTAGCCTACTGAGCAATTTGCGGTCGCTGTGTTCAACATATCTGTCACCAGACCAGCCAATAAACTGATCAAACCAAATGCTTGCAACGGTGGCTCTGTTCTTCAACCCTTCTTCTAGTGCTCTCAAACTTCTGACGTGCCAATGAGACGTTAGCCGAGTACCAAAGAACTACACCAAACCATTTTTGTTTCACCTTTTTGCGGCGGTAAATTTGATCCCACCAGGTTGACTTGGGATTTCCTTTATTCTGTTTGGATTTCACTGCCCAATTCGATTTTGCTGTTAGAATTTAGAAGAGACGAAAACGAAATATGACCAGAATCAGACATGTGAGGCTGTCACCTGCTAAGATTTGGTAACGTTCACGAAACAGTTTCTCAGACACTCTTTTTATGCGCACGCACGGTTCGTCAAGGCCAAAACGATTGCCCACCGCACGCGTTAACCTGGAGAAACTCGTAGCCTTTACTCGATCATCAGACTTTCGGTGAAATTAACATCACTCGCTACATCTCCATCCAGCCCTTGACTACCCCTGCCCAACCAAAACCGCCAAGAAAACGATCGGGGAAGATGATAAGAACGAGCGGCGACGACACGACGGCGAAAAATCATTCAATCACGCGAGGCGTATGCGCCCATGCGGCCATATTCCCCTCTCCCTCTGGATGCCGATCCCCCCTGCTGGTTCACACCTCACGCACCCTCCTCGGACAGCAGCGCGAATAAATACATTATTATCTCCCTCGTCCGTTCCGCGCTATCCATCCATCCATCGGCACGTTCGTTCGTTGGCCATGTTTCGGGCCCTCGTCAACCCCACCGGCGTCGCCTTTGGCGGCGTCCGGCTCGGCGCTCGGCCCCAACAGACGGTGCCTGATCGAAGCCCATCGGGCAATAATTTCTTGTCCGGGTTTGTGTATCGGACAAGATCTGTGTACTTGTAAATTGCACGTCTCGGCGTAGCCGCATATGGGCGAGGCGAGGGGAGGCTGCATCAGCATCATGCGAGTCTTGTCTGCTGGGTGCCGAGAGAGAGACCCCGATCCCAGCGCTGGTTGCCGACCTCGCTCACATGCTTTAGAAGAGTGGCGTGGATGAGTAGTGGTGGCGAACTCGACTCACCGGGTGTACGGGTGCAGTGAGTATTTTTCTCCCACGAGGGGTGTGCAGCTCCCGATCGGCTTGAGAGAACAGAAAAACAAAGTGCGGGTCCCAAGAGACTGCCACTGCCAGCATCGAGATGCAATGATCAGACATCCTGATTAGTTTTAGGCTAGTACAGTACTGATAATTATTTTAAGCTAGCGGTACTATCCTATGTTATCGTCGGTTTGATTTTTGAAACGCCGGCAATTGGGATGACTGATCATGGATGAATCAGCAAACGTCTTAGCTTATGTATAATGTAACTTGTACAAATTCAAAGGGACTAGTATTTGGGAAGCACCTAAAAGAAATACTTCAGGTAACAGACTCCAAACAATACGGGCTTCTTAAGATGTGATTGACCAGAGAAGCATTAAAAAATACTGCCTGTTGGATGAAGCTCAGAATCATCTCTTCAAAATAGGCTACTACTTCTTGTCTTCAGAACCAGGATGTCAACTGTCAAGCTAGAAGAATCGCTCAAAAGGTTCAGCTCCCTTCCCTGTCAACAGTCAAATAATTGCCCCAAGAATTCAGATTTGAAAACAAAAAACTGAAATGGCAGCGGTCAGATTTTGATCTCTTTTCATCAACTAATCAAAGAGAACAGAAAGAAGGCCGTGCTACCCGGCTCCATGATCACCACCCACCAACACCGGCAGTCCGCGCACGCACCGTCCACCTACCCGGCGCGCCGAGGCAGATCGAGGTCCCTGAACCCATGCACCGCCAGCAAACCCAAGCGAAACCGCAGGTCCAACCTGCGGCGTCACCACCTTTGACATGACTACATCCATGAGCCAAAACGCCTGGCTTCAAATTCCAAACCCATGACCATGAGCAGACCGACCGAATCCACGATGGTTTCCCACACGATTCCGACGAAAATCATCATCATCATCCGTGCCACCAGCAGCGATCCTCACACCAACTCCATGAGAAATCGTGAAGTTTTTCTCCCCATTCATGTTTATTTGGTGAAAGTGACTGTGACACGAGAGAGAGAGAGAGATGAAACTGCTGCCGCTCCATGTCAAAAAGTCCTGGACGCATGTTTTCTTCCTTCCCGGGAGGAAAGCCGGCAAAGGTGTTGTTGCTACCGTCCAGAACGCCTACGAAGTGGTTGCCGTCTATGAACGCTTGCGACAGGCGAGAACTACAAGCCAGGCTAGGCGAGGCCGCGAGGCGATGCTTTCCATGGCCGGCCGCCGGCTGCCGTAGTATGGTCTCACGCCCTTGTCGGGGTCTCTCCGTACGGCGCCCCCAGTTTTTGTAATGGACGACACGATGTTGCATACTACCTCATGAGTGATGCATCATATTCATATCATACTCACGCGCTCATATAAAAAAATTGCGAGTTTCGCAGGGTGGCTACCTCACCTGATGGCCACTGAAAGGGACGTTTACTTGCGGCGTCGCCGTCGCTGAATTTGGAGCCGCGAGAGGGGACGGCAAACAGAGATTTTGAGAGGCTGTAAAGAAAGAGAGAAAGGGAGAAGGGGTCACTGTACGGTGACCTCGCTTCCCACGCAAGCGAGCATCATGAACCATGGTGGTCTGTACAGTTTCTTTCACGCAGGAAACTCTGAGAAAAAAAAATTGAATGATATTAATAGCTGGAATATGAAATGATAGTTTTCCTAGATTCCGATCTTATCTTTTCGGTCGACATGTCACGATGATTGAGGACCTCGACAAGGATTAATAAGCAGATTATAATGCTCTGTTCGACCCGTAACCGAACTTAATTAGTCTGTGTGTGATGAGTGTCGCCAATTATCATGTCTCGAGTCTGCTGCTCCTGTCGAGCAAGAAAATGGAAAAAGGAAAGGAACAAAGAGAAGCACGAATTGGATCGGATCCTGCTTTCTGTATCATACAGGAGAAGCGGCTCCTGTCAGAAAACCGGCTGCCGTTTCTTCCGGCCGCCCATCTTTTTCCTCGATCTCTTGCCGAGCACAGGGATGGGCGCGCGAGCACAACAGTCGCGATTCGCCAAAATACAGAGGTGTCTGTAGGTTTGAGATAATATCAGGTTCAGATCAATTCGGTCATTCAATGCCGTTCCACAAGTTGACGCCGGGGCAACGAACTGCACTTTTTTTGTATTGTTTGCAGGATTGCAGTTTAGGGTCAGCATCATGAACATGTTCTTCTTCAGTATCGCTTCTGCAAAACTCTGCAGCACATCGAGAACATTAATCTAATCCTATTTCATAAGCACGATTTGTGCACAGCGAAGCATGACCGCTTAATAATTATCACAAGCTCCGAGATTATCTACTGTGTCGTCTGTACTCGAGGTCACAGACCAGACTGTTTAGCCTGTGAGATTGTGTCTAGGATGCAGTTTCTTGGACACAGCAGATGGGCCATGTCTGCATGTTCTCATGTTCATGATCCCGAACTCGACGTTTTACAGGTCAAACCATTTCATCAATACACTGTTATCCGAGCATACATTACACAAAACAATGATCGATAAGAACATATATACGGGGACAAAAGACTCAGAATTATTACCATTCCTGACACTATGGAATGAGTGGCATATCTCACATAATGCAGTGGAAGAATAATTGTGGGATTGGCATGGCTGTCCTATCCTGATGCAAGAAACTGAAGCAACAGCTGATCCCAGCAGCCAGCAATGCGCTGTGCCCAGCTTCACATTTCCGGAATCCTTTTCCCAGGCATGCATGCCCTCCTGGTGCAAAAATCTGGAGAGCAGCCACTGCCAGGGGACCCCCAAAGCCATGAATTGCCTCCCGAGGTTTCAAAAACACCGTGGGCTCAGGTGCAGGGAGTGGATCGACAGCACAGGGTACTGGAAATTATTTATGTCAAGTGTGCCCTACACCAGAGCTACAAGTTGCAGGACAAGGGGAAAATGTACAGCCTCCCATGTGCATCGCCAAGTACATTTGCAAATGTGGAATCACATGGGAGTCCAACCAAGCAGTCAAGATTTAGGTTGGAAATGCAATGGCAACCACATTCATATGACTATATATGAGCAATGCGTCGCAAGCAGACAGATAACTCTGAGCAAACTGTAAGTGGTAAGAAACTCGAAAGGGCATTGCAAAAACTCACTCTTCCATTGATACACTTGGATCTATGTACAGTTACAGCTTGCAAGGAGAGGAGAGGAGGAAGGGGACCGCCGATAGCGATGGCGGTATCATCGCAGAATCCGAGCCGTTTCTCGCAAATAGGATTTGACCCCATTTGCCAGCTCTGCTCTTCGTCAGCTCCCGTTCGTTGCTGAACCCTGACTCGGAGCTAGCGGTTGTGCTGCCCCGGTCGTCTGGACCTCACTGATTAGTTATTGTCCTTCGCTACCCTAATGTACAGTTAGAAGGGGGGAAAACTAAAACCATGGCCCTCAACACAACAATTCACACATAGGTATCGCAAAATTTGCCATCCATCCTGTTCTGGACTGCCTTGATCGCCGCCACGCGAGCAGCTGTGGCCGCCCTGTTCGCGGCCATGACCGCCTTGTGCACCTGCTCGTCCACTCTGGGAAGGCTAAACGCGTTCTCCGCGGCCCGCTGAGCAGCCTGAATGGAACAATGCAATGCAGCAACCATTAGAATTCCCGAAGCAATTGCAGATGGTAAATTTTGGGCAGATCGTTGTGCACAGGGGAATTGTGGTGTACCTGTACTGCACGTTGAACAGCAGGATCGGATGGAGGCAAGGGAATATTGAGAGTCCCAGAATCCCAGTCCCCAGATCGCTTGTCGCCATTCCGGAAGGTGTACATCCCAAATCCCTGCTTCTTGCCTTCGTGCCAGGAACCTTCGTAGCAATGGCCATTGGCGAAGCTGTAGACACCGAACCCGTGGATCTTGTCCCCAAAGTACTCACCGGCGTATCGATCACCATTTCTGAAACAAATATGAATTAGCACGATCCTAATTAGCAACCCCAGGTTCAGAATAACTGCCAATAAATGGAACAGCGTGCCGCTGATTTGAATTTGATCAAATGGAAGCGTGTGATTTCGCTGGATGCACACCTGAAATGGTAACTGCCGAGGCCGTGCTTGACGCCGCACTTGAATTCCCCGACGTAGGAGCTCCCATCGGAGCAGGTCTGCGCGCCGATGCCGTGGCTCTGGCCGCCGGCCCACTCGCCCGCGTAGCAGTCGCCGCTGTAGAAGCGGTAGACGCCGTGGCCGTGACGGAGGCCCTGGCGGTACTGGCCACGGTATCGGCTGCCGCGCGCCCAGCTCTCGATGCCGTAGCCGTCGTACTTGCCGTCGACCCAGTCGCCCTCGTACTTGCCCTTGCCGAAGAAGTTGTAGACGCCGCTGCCGTTGCAGCGGCCCTTGTGGAACTCGCCCTCGTAGCAGTCCCCATTGCTGTAGAACTCGACGCCCTCGCGCACGACGCGGCCGTGCGCCGCGGCGGCGGCGGATGCCTTGTCCGCCCGCTTGTGGGGCTTGTCGTCGTCGTCGCCGATGAACCACTGCACGGAGCCGGAGCCGGGGGAGCGGCGGAGGCGCAGGCGGCCGCGGAGCAGGCTCGCGGCCCCCGCGGCGGCCCCGAGCGCGGCGGCCGCGGAGGCGGCGAGGAGGGCGAGGTGGTGGCCGTCGCCGCCGCCGCGGAGGAGGAGGAGCAGGAGCAGGAAGGCGAGCGGGAGCGCGAGGACGAGGAGCGGGTGGGCGGGGCCGACGCCCGGGTGGAACTGGTGGGGCGGGGCCTTGGGGTGCGCGTGGGCCTTCTTGTCGTCGGGCTCCGGGTCCTCGACAACCACGGCCTGGAACGAGGAGCAGTTCCGCACCGTGGGGGAGCGCAGCAGCGAGGAAGGCGTCCGCGTCAGCTTGCCCGCGCCGCCGGCCCCCGCCGCGCCGAGACCGTCCATCCCTCCGCCTCCGGCTCCTCGCCGCCGCCGCTCCCCGGCCCCGACGCCTCCCTCCCTGTCCTCAATCTCCGGCGGATCTCCGTCTCAAATCCCTAGAGCAGACGCGGGCCAGGCAGGCCAGATCGATGATGGGAGCAGAGCGGGAGTGGGTGGAGCGGAGAGAAGAGAGGAGAGGACGGGGCGGAAGGGTCTCTTATAAGAAAGCTAGTACAACCACCGCGGGAGGGGAGGGGAGGGAAGAGAAGGCCGGGTGAGGTGACCAGCTCCGCATGCGCAGCGCCGACCTGCCCGTCCCCGTCCCGTCGCGTCGCGTCTCGCTGCCGCGTGGGGCCCGCCCGCAGGGGGGTGTTGGTTGGGCGTCTCGCGGTCGCGGCTGAGTTTGGTTGGCCCGGGCGGGAGACGCGCGCCGAGCCGCCGGCGGAGGGGTTTGGGCTTGGGCCGCTGCCTGGCTCCTGGCCGCGGCTGCTGGTTGCGCACAAGGGCAGGGGCAGGCCTTTCGTGTGGGTGGGATGTGGCGCCCACCGGTCTCGGATCTGGGCATTGGAGGGAGGAGAAGAGGGGGAGGGGAGGTCAGGGGGCGGAGTCGCGTGGTGCGGTGACGCAAGTGCGTCCAAGCTTTGGGCACGTGCCGCGGGCCGCTTTTTTGCTTGCCCGGGACCAGGCCGGCGCGGGCCACGGGGCTTGGGGACTGGACGGACGGACGGGCGCGCCGCGAATGCGCGCGGCGCGGCGCCAGTGGAGGGAGGGAGGGAGAGAGAGAGAGTCGAGAGGGACTCGAGGCCAACCGGGTCGGTTCCCTGCTAGCGCTTCCGCTTGGAGCGTTCCGGGCCACTGGACCCATCCATGGGTGGCTCCGGTTGCACCGCTGCATCAGCGTCACCGCCGTCACGTAAACGTAAGTAGACGGGCCCTGACACGACGCGCAAACTCCTCCGCAACCCCCCTGCATTTGCATTGTGGCCTTGTTTAGATCCCAAAAACAACTCAAGCTGAGAATGGTTTGGGTTGAACCGGTTTTTATGGTTTGGTTTTCTAATTGGATTAATTGGTTTGGTGTATAATGAGTCGAGATATCTAATGATTTGGTTTGGTTTGGTTTAACAATTATAATGGTTTAAACCAGTTTGGATCAGTTCGGAATTAGTTTGACTAAAACTAAACCTTGCGTTCACACTATGAAATTTTAGCGAACTTGATTGAAATTTATTGCAAGTGACTCAAAATGACAGTCGACTACTTTGTATAAAATTATGGGATGAGATCGACATGTGGGCCCCACGTCAAAAGCCGGACCCTAAAACTTAAACCTCGCGTTCACACTGTAAAATTTTAGCGAATTTGGCTGAAATTTGTTGCAAATGACTCAAAACAACGATCGGCTACTTTGTGCAAAATTACGTGATGAGATCCACATGTGGGCCCCACGTCAAAAGCCCGACCCTAAAACTTAAACCTCGCGTTCACACTATAAAATTTTAGCGAATTTGGCTGAAATTTGTTGTAAATGACTCTCAACGACGGTCAGCTACTTTGTGCAAAATTATGTTATGAGATCCACACGTGGGCCCCACATCAAAAGTCGGACCCTAAAACTAAAATCTCGCGTTCACACTATAAAATTTTAGCGAATTTTACTGAAATTTGTTGGAGATGTCTCAGAATAAGAGTTAGCTACTCTGTACAAATTGGTTGAACTATATCAATATGTGGGCCCCACACCATAGGACATATCCTTATTACGAGTAGTTAGTGAAAACCGGTTTCAATATTTGGGTTGAAACCAATTATTTTGGTTTGGTTAGGAGAGAAAAGCTAAATGGTTTGGATTGGTTCGGTTCAAATGCTAAGCGGATGAGATTGGATTGATTCGTAAATATGTTAGAATTAGTATGGATGAGTGTGGATTTGGTTTGGTTTCTGAACCATTCTCAGCTTGAAAAGCAACTCCCAGATTCACTATGCAAAAAGAAGATTCTTCATCACATCAAAATGTCATAACATGTATGGAGTACTAAATGTAGATGAAATCAAAAACTAATTGCACAATTTTGTTCTACTCTGTGAGACAAACATTTTGAGCCTAATTAATCAATTTTTGGACAATTTTTCGCACATACAAACAAAATGTTACATTAACGCAATGATTCCGAAGCGACATATTGTTCCAAATTTGGTCTCTTGAAACTAAACAAGCCTGTATATCCCGGGGCCGAATGTTTTCGAAAATCGATGGATTGAATGAAAAGAAACCTTGCGCTGCAATGCAATACGTTTTCGGCTTTGCGGTTGGTTGGCGTTTCTTCGTTTCCACAGCCGAACTTGCAACCAAAGACGTCGAACTTGACCACTTGGTTCCGCGCAGACCAGCTTTGAAAAGCGATTCCGTAATGTCAGTGTTGTTTCTACAGCGCAGACTTTGGTACATGAAAACTGTAGTCAAACCCCCCGTTCCCAACCTTTGCCCGTGTCAAACCTCAGCTTTTATTTGTGGTTCCAGGACTGCTATTCATTGTTTTCGCGTCGACGAATGCTCGCCGGCGAGCGATACCGCGGATCCATCGTTGACATATCCTCGGTGTCATCGACGTTCCCTGCGCTCACACGCTGACGCGCATTGATGCGTACGTAAATCGGCGCCGAGCGGCCAACGCCCAGGGCGACCCAGTCCAGTCCGGTCCAGGCGGCCGCAGGCAGCAAGCGTTGGCAGGCCGCAGGCCTCTGGCAGTCTGACTCCGCCAATCCACCGGTCTGGCTCGTCAGGACTTGGACTCCCACCCATCTCGCGAGCCGCCCTGGCCCTACGCCGCGGGGGCCGGCCAATCCGTGGCCACCTCCGGGAACAGACCGCCGTGCCTAACTCGAGGAATCCAGCGGTGACGGTGCGGGTCATTGACGGCGGCCGCGGCAGCGGAGCGCGAGGCGGGCACCGGCACGTCTGCCGCGGCGAATCTGTGGGCGATTCGTGGCGCGCGTGCGTGGCCGCGCCTAGGCCGTAGGAACCCGTATAGGGCGGTATCTTGCGGTGTGCGGTAGGCCTTGCACTTTGGGGGAGTCTCTAGGCGTGGACGACGGCGCGTCGAGCCCTGCTCCTCGCCTCCTTCTAGAACGGCATGGCGTATGGGCGGTACAAAATGTTCTGGACCTTTTTTGAGGGCGTGGCGTCACGGCGTGCGATCGTCGTCGACCTTATTGAAGCCTCTCGTTCCTGACTTCCTGTCCTGTCGCGGTGAGGTCAGTCCCAGTGGACGCTGGAGATGCCCCCCGCGTCGGCCCCTCTCGACGGCTCGGGCGGCAAACCCTAACCGACGCCTCTCTCCCTCCTCTCCAACCCACCTCGCCACCATCGAAGGGCGTCATCGGAAGCCCGGTGGACCCCAGGATGGTGGCGGTGGGGAGCTTCTTCGGCGGGACGGGTGGTCCCATGCGGATATATTTCGGCGGTGTCGGTCGTCGGCGGGCCGATCAGCGGCGGCTAGACACACGGGGCGCGCGCGAAGGTCGGGCTCGCGGGTGGTGCGGTCGGCGGTCCCGCGCGCCGGGCAGCCGGCGGCCACGGTGAGCGACTGGCAGCGGTCCGGCCTCCTCTCCCTCGCCGGCGCGGGAGTCCGACGGGCGGAGGGAGCCCCGACGGCGGCGACGCGGCCCCGACAGATATAAGTCGCTTTCTGCGGCTCGGCTATGGCAGATCTGCAGCGAGGCTGCTGTCGGCCTCGGTTCTCCGGCCGGGGTGTGGTGCGGTGTTGCCTGACGGTGGCGGCGCTAGGCTGGCGCTGCCCCCCTCTCGGCCCTCGACCTCGTCTTCCCCAAGGATCCGACCTGCGCTGCGTCTCCCGTTGGTTGTCCCCGTTCGACCGCTACGTTTCTCCGCGAGATCCCAGTTTTAATTTTTTGATTAGAATTGCTCGGTGTTGCCTCCAATCGAGGGGAGGCGCCAAGGGCCCAGGCGCATCGAGGGCACCTGACCCCGGACGTATGGTTCGTGTTCGTGTGGCGTTTCTGGTCTCAGATGAGATCTGACATAGTGGTTGGCGGTTACGAGGTGTGGCTACTGATGGCGGCGTGCTTTTTAGGCTTGGTTCCTCTAGTTCTTCTTGGTGGTGACTCACTGGCGAAAGCTTTGGTCCGTTTCTGGATCGGGCAGCGGGGAGGTTTCGATCTCTCTTCCCTGTTGGGGGCGTTGATCTGCATTTACCTCCTTTGACGGTGGCTTGAGGATCTCTGAGGTGAAAACCTAATGTTGACGTTGCGCGTCTTAGCCTTCTTGAAGGCGTTGTTTATGGAGTAGTCAAGTTTCCGTGGCGACGGGGTCGAGGGTTCCGCTGGAGGTTCAGATCGTATAGGCGCTTCAAGAGATTCATGTCCTCGTGACCCACTATTAGTAGTAGAGCTGCTCTGTCTCTTATGGTTGCCAGGGGGCCTTTTGTAGGGGTTTCTAGACTGCCCGAACCGCCGGCGGGTGTGCTTTATTGTATATATCTGGTATCTCCAGTGAGTACGTTTTATTGTAAACTGGTATCACATTATTTTATTTATATATAAAGGTCGGCCAAGTCCTTCCGGGGAGATCGGTCCCAGTGAAAAACTGCATCTCCATGGGCTTGATTTTCCAGCTACACCTTCAGATTTCGTTCGGCAACGAACGGCACAGAGGAGACCATGGCACGCTCCTTGCATCACGGGAGGCAGCGAAGAGACCCACTGATGGTCCACAGCATATACTACCTGAGTTTTTTTCGAGCTCCTCCACTCCACTACTCATCTCGCGCACCGAGCGAAAAGGCAGGGAGCAATCTTTTCGCGTAGTATGTCCTTGCGCGAGATCAGATAGCCTTTTTGCCCCCGTCTTTCCCCCTCTTTCTTTCCGCGGTGGCCCATACTTACTGCACATGCTCTGACAAACTACATACCAAAAATATCTCGATTACGAGTACATTTCTCCCTCTTTATTTAAACAAAATGCATTTCTCTTCCTGAATTCAAACAAAATGCGGCAGCCTGCCCAGCACACAGCAGCCTTTCTCCACTGGAGAAGAACGTGCGGTGTGTGAAACAGGTAGTGAGACAGTAGCAAACCGCCAAACCCAGCAGAAGCTACAGTCTTGTCTCAAACAAAGTAGAAGCCACGGTATGGGCCGTGCGCAGAGGAAATCGCACTTGCTTTTGCAAAAAGAAGGGAGATGCAGAGGAACGAAATTGTCCACCCGTACTTTTGTTTGCAAAGAAAGATCTACAGACATTTGAAGCAACAACGTAGTAAGATAAAAATAAATCACCGCACTAAGCAGAAGCAACATAGACCAACCACGCACCGAAATGTTCCGCAACAACGGGATAATCCAAATTTTGAGCCTCTCCAAAGCTGCTGCACGACATCAACTTAGGAGGAGAATGATACGAGTGGAGAAAAGACAGAAAACAAACAAAGCATCGATCCTAATTTCAGCAAAAACAAATGCGAATTTCAACTCGCACTCGTCAATCATCGACGTACGTTGCATCCAACGACACAAAGCGCCTTCCGCTTCTAAAAGTCAACTCCCAAATTTACTATAGAAAAGAAGATTTTCCGTCACATCAAAATGTGAGTACTAAATGTAGATGAAATCAAAAATTAATTGCACAGTTTTGTTGTACTCTGCGAGACGAACATTTTGAGCCCAATTAATCAATTTTTGAATAATTTTTCGCACGTACAAATAAAATGCTACAATAACGTAATGATTACGAAGAGACCACAAACTCCTAAATTTGATACATTTGGAACTAAGGCCTCGTCCTCCTACGACGAAGCTGCAAAAAAAAGCTGCCTTTCAGTTTGGTCGGACTGATGTAACCTCTGGATGTCACACGGCAAGTACTTTAACGTTTTTTCTTCTCCTAGCTTCGTTTTTACTCTCCCTTTTGATTTGTTTTACTCGTGGGGTACTGGGGTGGGAAGACCTAAAGAACAATCGAAGTGCGACGGAAAGAAGAAGACGACTGTAGCATTTTCCATCGACGCCGATGCTTGCCGTTCCGTTTAAGAAAAGTCTGGCGTCCGACACGGAGCAATGCATGGACCATGCAGTAGCTGCATGCCCTATTCGCACCGGCCGGGATGGCTATCACTGTCCCTATCAAAAGCTGGGCCGTACGAGTCAAAAAAAAACTGTACGTGTTACTATTTAGGGGATTTCAAATTTTACCCCTAAAGTTTACTATGCAAAAGGAATATTCTCATCACATCAAAATGTCATAGCATCCATGTAGTACTAAATGTAGATAAAATTAAAAAGTAATTGCACAATTTTGTTGTACTCTACGAGACGAATATTTTGAGCATAATTAATCAATTTTTAGACAATTTTTTATACATACAAACGAAATGCTACAGTGACGCACGCGCCCTAAAAGACCAAAGTTTGCCTCCAAATTTGGAAACTAAACAAGGGCTTAGTTTCTTTTATCTGCCATTGTCTGTCTCAAGCCATAAAATCTCGGGCCATGCGCAAGAACGGCTGTTTGGATGTAGCACGAACAAAAATAAGAAAAAGTCTAATTTACACCGTTCAATCATAAAAGTCTGATTTTTAAATATCTACTATAAACTCGACACCATGGGCCACTAACTATTGAAAGCGTGTAAATTTGGGTCTACGGTGGTTTCAACGATGGTTTTTTATTTTCTAAATTTTTAAATAGTTTAATCTTAAAAACTTTAAACTAATTTATTTTAAATAATAAAATTATTAAATTGGTACCAAAAAATTCTAAAAATTTAAATTGTATGTTGGTGCTCTATTACAAAACGGTAATTTAAATAAATAATAAATATAACTATAAGTAGTAAAAATGATGGACAAGAATAAATAAGATACAAATAACTCCCAATAGAGCACCAACATATAGGTTATTTTTTTTATAATTTTATGATATTAGTTTTGTATTTTTTTGAATTTAAATTGAATTAGTAATGATTGTTTAGTATTGAACCATTTTTATAATCTTCTAAAAATAAAAAACATTGTTGAAAACCAATTAAAAGGCCTAAATCTGCACGATTTTAAAAGTTGTATGACCTAATATGTCTGGTTTTACTGTTAAAAGTTAAAAATTATAATTCTATAATTGTTGGAGGGTGTAAATTGATTTTTTTTTCAAAAAAAGACAAACGCGCCAATAAATTGTTCAGTGGTTGGACCTCACGATAGAAATGCTACAAAGTTCTTATGGAACAACTAATTCTATAGGAATTCCATAAAGACCATTTGATTGAAAGCACTCTATAGGAGGCCCCCTTAATGTTCCTCTAACGGAGGGTTCGGTTTCCTTGAGGCAGCGGTTGTGCCAAATAGACCAATTCATCGATTGGTATCCCGGGGTTTCCTCGAGAGCTACATCGTTAGCATCGGAACATTCTTTAGAATTTGTGATCACGGGTCAATGCCTCTCTTTTTTAATCTGATGCCGTTCAAGAACAGCCCGAGTAGTGACTGAACAGCCTTCACCCTGAAGTTCCTTGGCACTCTGATAAAGAACAAAGAAACAGAAAGAATAGTCACAGAGAGAATATCATCGACGCGCCGGTGCGTGCACAAGTCAAGACATAGCTGTGGGCGAGACGAAACCCACACCCACCCAACCCTAATCTGGCAGACTGACTGACCGGGGCGGCAGTGATTCCAGAGATACGCCAGGAATTATTGGCGGCAGTAGGTGGAGAAGCGTCACTCATTCCTCGGCGGAATGATGGAGGCCTGAATCCTGATCCGATCCAGGTCTCCGCGCCCCTCAAAAGCGCAGAGGAATTTGACTAGGGTAGCACGCCGGCGCCGGAGCCGGGAAGCGAAGGGAAAAAGGCACGCCGGCGCCGGCTGCAGCACGGCCTTTCAGGGGAGCGGAGCCGGAGGCCTTTACCCTACCCATTGCTCGCTCGCCTAGTGCGATGCCGATGCGTCGGCACTGATGCAATGCAAGCGACGTGGGCCGTGACCTCGCCAGGAAAGCGCACGGACGGGCCAGCCGGGTTGGGCGACGGGGTTATTCTTTCCTGGCGCGTGTTGGATTCGGACGCCACGCCTCATCGGCCGCAGGGAGAGAACTTTAAGCACAGCCGTTAAGCTGTAGCTACCTGTTTCGCAGACACGCACCAGCACCGTCGATTAGGCTAATAAAGCGAAGCTCGAACGCGAGCCTCTTCTGAATTGACGAGACGAGAGTCGAGAGAGGCGGGACAGGATCACTGTTGGTCAGGATTGTGGGATCGGTACGCGCGATCGCACTAGAAGGATTCTGTCAGGGAAAGGTGACAAGGCTGCAGAGGGCATTGTCACGTTTTGCTTGTACTGTAGGGGGAGCTGGAATAGGATCCGTTCCTGCCGGACGCTGGATCCAGCTGCTGGCTTTTGGCCTCGGTTCGTCCGGCTTCGTCTACGGGGCTCTTGCTTGTCTCTTGCAACTCGGTAAAACAAAAATGTTACGCGCTCCGCACTAGCCAAATCGGTACGTTCCAAGCTCGCCATTCCGTTCGTTTTCTAGGAGCAAGCCAGAAAAAAAGCAGTAACCGGAGTATACTCCTAGGAATTTGATGGATTTTTTTTTCTTCCATAAATGGAGATTTCACACTAGCTCCGCGCAACTGTCTGGTCTGTGATGACCGTGTGACTGAACTCGGATCCATGTTTTTCAGTTGTGGAGATGGGCCTGGGTTATTTGGATCATCTATTTTATGAAAACGAGTCCCTTAAAACTCGTTGTGGCCTAACTACCGGTAAAACATTGTTTGGATAGCGTAACAAATTCCTGTGTAGTGAAAATAGGATCTGTGTAAAACCAGAAAAATGAGTTTTAGCAAAAACGGTTTTGATAAAACCAGTTTCTGCAATCTACTATTTTTACGCATGAATTCTGTACAACACTCTCCTACGTACGTACGTCGTCGCCTCATCGGCCATCGGGCGCCGTGCTGCTGATCAATAATACTCCTTTTCGATTTCATTGATATTTGTATTTGCCCTCTTATAAGAGCATCTCCAAGAGATTAGCTAAAAAGACTAGTCAAATTTACTGATTTAGCTACTCTCAAAAATAGATTTGACTAACAAATAACAGGGTAATCCAACAGATTCCGTAAAGATGGCTAGTGAGGTAGGCTAGCTAAAAATGGCTAGCGAATGAGGTGTGATAGAGAGCCACTAAATTTGGAGAGTCATTTACAGAGTCTGTTGGAAAAGTTTTTTCTCTAACAATAGCTAAATTTAACTTTAGAAAACGATTTGACTAGTCTCTTGGAGATGCTCTAATGCATCCATTCAGTGACAAGTAGCTAATACGTTGAGATCTCTTAATCCATCTTCATCTTTTAGAATATAAAAAGGCTTTAGACTATGAAGGCATGGTTGCCCATGGCAGAACGATGACGCCTCTGTAGCTGGATCATATCAAATCAGAGGCCTTGTCGTGCTTCTCCAGCAAATCAGTAGTCATAAATCATGAATGCTCATCGCTAAAACTGATTTTTAGGTTTATGGGATCCAAACAAAGTATTGTATAAACACGTGGTTAACTGAATAACAATCTTAAACTCGTTTTTCTAAAAATCCTCTCAAAACTTGTTTTTATTAAAACTGATATCTATTTATAGAGATTCAAACAACCACTAAATGTGTGCTATGCTAGGCTCAAATTACAGCTTGTTCGAAGCCCAACAGCCCACACTGGCCGAATCCGAAGCGTCTTGGTCCACGCTCATGCTGTCGTGGCTACTGCCTGCTGCTAGAAAAAAGTTGTAGTGGCTACTGCTGCTCCTTCCAGTCATCCGGTGGCCTCCCCCCTGTCCCCGCCCGGCTCCTCCTCCGGCCGCAACCGCAATGACGGCAGCGGACACCGGCAGTCTCACGGTCGCCTGGCGCAACGCAATGTATAGGCAGTTAGGCACTGATGCAACGCGTAGACCGGTGACCTCATCGGCTGGAAAGGTCACGGGTCAGGGCTCACAGGTCGGTTAGGCGACGGTTTTCCTTGGCGCGTGTTTGATTCGAATGCTATGGCGCATCAGTCGCAGGGTGAACTTTCATCGCGACGGATGCTCTCCTTTTCACCTTCGCCCAGGACTTTCAGAAAAGTTGTTAGACTGTAGCTAGCTTTCTTCGCCGCACACGCACATCGGATTCCCTCGGGCTAAAGTGAAGATATTTTGTTTTTTTTTCGCGAGACAGCTAAAGTGAACCTCGAGCGTGACCCTGCTGAATTCGACTAGACGAGTGAGTCCCTGCCTCTCTGCGATTCATCTCTACTCGAAAAATCAACGTGTGACCCGTCCGCGTGAGACTTGCACTTGGTTCGTATCAAGATTTGTACGTCTTTTCTCATTCACATGTATTTCCAATGTACATGTTTTATTTCCTATTGGTATATAACTGTGGTTGAAAAATCTCTCTATACCGCCGTTCAGTGACATGACATAAAGCTGGTGGTTGCTCTGTTCAAAGACGTGCAAGTGGACCGAAGTGGATGAGTGTGGCGTGGGCAAGTGGATGAGTGCGCCGCATTTTATATACTATACTGTGTGGTCAGGAAGAGGCGAGGACGATGCTACAGGACATAAAGCTGAACGGCTCGGTGTTCGAGGCGGTGTTTAAAGGTTGACCGTTGCTCGGGTTGTACATCATGTCTGCCAATCTTATCTGTACCTCGTTAAAGATTGGGTACACCTTCACGACATGAGAGTACATGTACGCCTGGCATCTGTATATATAACTAAATGTTTATTTTAAAGATTGTTGAAGCTGTACTCGAGGTGTTGGTTCTGTACTGAGCCACGGGGTTGAATAGAATATGGTCCAGCTCTTTTTTTATTCTCAAACGATTAGACCAGTAGGTATCGACCCTACCCCATTTATTTTTTTAATATTACTCGTGCTTGTCAACGCTATCGTTTAATCACTATACTTGCTGATTTTTTAATCGACAGTGGAATAACGTAACCATATTTAATTCAATTACTAAGATTTTAAACTTATGAATGTTGTGAGTAGAATTTTTCTTACTTGCACATGGCTAGTGAAAATCGTAAATAGGCTTTTTTTGCGTTGGCCATGCATGCTATGGGAAAAAATAGTTGCACAAATAATTGCCTCACGTGTTCTTTTTCATAATTTTGAACTTCTAAATGACAAGTGCATTCTTTTAGGATATTAATCCTTTTAGGATTAAAATGCTCACAATTTTTTTTGGACGCAATTGCTCAAACAAATATTTTTTTTACACGGGTTAACATGTACCGCTTCTTACGATGGTACCATATTGTACTCTAAATTTAGTCTTCTTTTAAGATACGCTTTATACTTTCAAACAATTAAATTCAAAGATGTACTATATTGAAAACTAAAATGTTTCTAAATAAAAATTTTTGTCGTAGTTCGTCAATCAATTACTTTAAAAAACAACAAAAATGAACGAATCGGTACCGGTACCAATATACTAGTTGGCAGATCTAAGTATACAAGTTTTAGTTTATACCAACTCAGATTTAACATAAAAAAGTACACGTAAGTTTTCTCATCGTCATTGTATCAGTACTTACTTGAAATGGGTACCGGTACCAACTAAAATAAGTACATATTGTTATGCTACTACAAGACCTGCCCTAAAGTAGGAACCAATGGTCTTGAGAATTTGCTAGTTGTGCAAAGCATCCCCATACGTATATGTATAAGAGAGTTGTATTGTATTGCATATCAATATTATAAGAGAATTGCATTGCACCTTTTGGGTGGTGATTAATCTATGTAGATTGAACCCAGCTTCTACCAGCCAAGTAAAACTTAAGCATGCATTCCACATACATTCTTCCTGTAGTAGTATTATTAGTATTACATGAAACTACCGAAAACCAGGATGCCATCAACGAAGAATACAAAGTTAGCATAACAAAGACAACGGCAGCAGGATCGAACAGGCAGGAGGTGCCTGAAGCTGATACAGATCGCGGCAGCTGAGCCAAGCAGCCCGGTGTCTCAAGTCACAGCACTTTGATTGCCCCGGCAGCGCCACTGCAGCGAGCAAATTAGTAGCAGCTAGTTATCAGCACACTATTTATGGAATATTTTGTTTCACTAGCATGTAAACAATTTGAAATAAATAAATATATAGAAAGAATATAAATGCAAAATTGTCACACTGTCATAAGGAAGGAGCAGAAGCAAAATGCTTACCCCTATCACAAAGAGAAATCCAAACCGACTCGAAACTTGCAGCTCCAAACCCCTATCACGAAGAACAAATCCAAACTTGCAGCTACTCGAAACCTACAGCACCAAGAAACAGTATTGTACAAAATGACATTTTAGCAACGACGTACACAGATGAGCAGAAGAGAAACAAGATAATAAATCTGAATTGAAGGCAGCGTTGACTAACGAACACAGGACGCTGGAGTGGAGCAATAGATCGGCGAGATGTTAAATCGGAATCACAACAACCTACATTCACCAACACCAAGATAAGAACATCAAGTAGAAACAAGACATAGGGAATCAGTAAATAAAGGTGGAGAAAGGGAGCAGAATAATCTTGCCTGCCCACCGGATCGAAGAAGCATTAGAAGCTGGGGTGTCGTCTACCTACGAGGCTGTACAGGAAAAAATGGGATCTATAAAGTGGCAAAAAGAAAACAAATCCATCCCGCACATGGTCAAGCGGATTAGTGTAACAAACCAACATGCAAGCGAACGCGGAAAAAAAGAAAAGACAACCAAGCGGCCTACGAACACAACGCTAGATCTGAAAGAAGGAACACGCAGACCCTATTGGTAAAAAATACAATGAAAGAAAAATCCAAATAAAAATAGAGGAAAAGAGGCATACGTGTACCAGACGCCGTAAAGAGGATATTAATCTAGACTATCGCGTAGGTTTCTCAACATCCAGGCAAATGAGAGAGGGGTAGAGAGAGAAACAAAGGAGAGCTAGCACCTTGAGCGTGCCAGTGCAGCGCAGGGGTAGTCCATGGCGTCCTCCTGGCATATCCGTTCGCCAAGTAGTTGCTGGAGGAGAAGGGGGCAGCCGCACAAGTCGACGGTGGCGACGGCCGCGGCGGTCGTTGGCGTCGACGGTCGGCGGCGGCGGCGGCGAGGAGAGATGTTGGGTGGAGAGACAGAGGAGAGAAGGTGAATGTTTCAAATAATTTTGAAATGAGGCGAGAGACTAGCGTGTTGTTATTATATCAGTGGTAAGGTGTGGGGAACGGAACCAACGGCTACATACAGTAAATCTTGGTACATAAATCGAGGTCGGACAGAATATAAAATGTAAATGTATCGCGCAAATGCATCGCCGTATTAGATACGGAGTACATCTTTGATGTGATATAATGATGTTCATATCTATACTGCACATATCTCGAAACAGTACCATGACATCAACCTAGGGTCAGGATAAGGTGTATTACAGTACCGGAGTACTATAAATCTTCGTTCATCTCTACTACGCTGCTCAGCTCCACGAGAGGATCACGATCACTGCTGGGAGTGATCGTGGATCTGTACCCTGTTCTCCGCGATTGCACAGACACGATCGCACTATGACGCTGTACAGCTTGGGCGCATTGTCTAGTTGGGTAGTTGGGAAAGGCACTTACCGCGAAGTTCAGTCACATTTTGCTTGGCTTATATAGGGACTTAGGGAGTTCCGTCCTGCCTCTGCTCCACCACTCCTTTTCTAACCCTAGGATTTTCCACAGATTTCACATGAACTCTATGTAACCGTGCAGGTGTGCTCTAGCCTGGTTAGCTACCTTACCGTAGAGTAAAGCTAACAATCACGGTCTGAATCCCTATCTCCATAGTTTTTTAGTTTTCTTTTTCACTCTACGTGATGAGAACTCGGATTTGTGTTTTGTATCTTTTTGGGAGATGGGCCTAAATAACTGGCAAACTACTACAGGTCCACAAATTATTTCGAAGCCCAAAAGCCCACCCGGCAAATCCCATCCACTGGGCCCCAGCTGACAGCCCCACGTGCGGCCCAGCTCCGATGCCCGCTTCCCCAAGCAAAGCGAGACGGAAGCTCAAAGCCGAAAGCCTTCCTCGTCGGCTGGGGTGGGTCCACGCAGGCAGGCGGTGGTGGTGCTCATGGCGTCGTGGCTGCTGCTCCCCCTCCCCTCCATCCCCTGGCTTCCTCCTCCTCCGCCGCCGCCCGGATCCTCCTCCGGCGGCCGCGGTGGCTGGGGCGGGGGCGGAGACGGCGGCGACTGGAGGCCGAACGTCGTCGCGGCCTTCGCCGGCGCGCAGGTCGGCCGCGCCCTCCGCCGTCGCTTCGCCGACCTCCTCTGCTCACCGGTGCTGTTTCTTGCTTCTCCTTCTCTTCGATTTCGCTCCTCTTCCCGAAAGGGAACATTAACCGCGTTCATATAGCCTCTGCTTCGTGTGTTGTTGCTTGGCCTCTTGGGGCTCAATGACTCCTCGTTATTGATTGGATGACGAACTATCATGCTTGATCAAATAGGTTAATCTGAATTGAATCATGTATGCAGGTGGTGCGACATATTGAAGCCTTGCCGAATCTGGATGACGTATGTTTTGGAGGATCACACTCATTTGCAGCACAGGCAATTCTTGGGGCGTTGGGGAATGTGTTCCATGCGCCATATGTTTGCAGCTTCGCTCTATTCAATGGGAACGGGTCAGGTGGGACATACATTGGCAAAGGGAAGGTGCTGTCCAGACGACCTCGCAGAATTGATTCAAAGAAGAGGTTGTGGACTAACGTTCTTCTTGCTATTAATGTCCTGTAAGTCAATGCTCAATTTAAGTTTGTGTCTTTTATCTTCGGATTGATATCAGCTCCATTCATACATTTGTTGCTTAACACACTTTTCTCTCATCAAAGGGCTTATATCGCTCAGGTAGCATCACAAGGGAAGCTTCTTATGTGGGGAGCCAAGGTTTGTGTCCCGTTTAGAGTTTCTAGTTCAGTTATATGCTGTTGATGTTTTATCTAACACATTCATGACCATGATGTGCGATGAAAGATCAACAGTTTGATTGATAGAGGACAACTTTGGCGTTTGGCAACATCATCCCTTCTTCACGCAAATATCACCCACCTCGCTGTATGTTTTTGTTTCAGTTGAGTTTATGTGTTATAGAAAAAATAAATAAAGCTAATTTCGTACCCGTTGTCACAATGATGCAGTTCAATTGTTTCTCCTTGAACTCAATTGGGCCCATGGTTGAAATACTAACTGGTCCTAGAAGATTTATTGCAGTTTATTTCAGCTCGGCGTTGGCAGGTATTTGTTCGTAACTGTTTTGGATGACCTATATGGTGCCCTGGTCTTAGTTATTACTGTTCATAACCAATTGTTGAAACTTCAAATAGGTTCACTGATGAGTTATCGCTGTTGTGAGTCACCAGCTGTTGGTGCGTCAGGTGCCATTTTTGGATTGGTATGTCTACTTTTCTGCTAAATATGGTCACAGAAATATTTGGTGATACTTGTGCCCATAACCCAGTGCCAAAGTCATAGTAACCCTATGGCATGATTCACTAGCAATGTGAAACTACAAACTATTTTTTCACTTGTAAATTGTTGTCATATCATTTCTTTGAAAGTCTCCAAAACTGTAAATCTTGACTGAACAGGGCTAAAACATGATTGATTTTGTACTTCGTACTTCTTCACTTTAGACTTTTCTTTCTTATGATTACCACATTTATATTTTCCGAACTAAAGAGTCTCAGCCTTGTCCTATTGGCAATAACAAATCCCTGATACATTTCATCTGCATGACCAGGTTGGCGCCTATGCAGTTTATATGTGGAGGCATAGAAGTTATTTTGGGAATGCAAGGGAAAGTTTAGAGCATATTGGTCGTGTGGTTGTCTTGAATATGGTACTGCTCCACTCCCCCTCCCCACGAACACACACAAAATTCCCTTCTTTTCTAGAAAGCATGTAAAGTTTCTTATAAGCTACTTGCTGGGGTTACCAGCTCACATTACATGTTCACAATACCACCTAGTTTTATTTTGCTTTTTGTTTCTGCTACTTGACTTATTCCATCTGCAACATTCATTTGGTAGGGTATGGGCCTCCTTTCAAGTGGAATTGATAACTGGGGTCATGTAAGTCTCCTGATTTTCTACGCAGTTGATTCTTCAATGACTCCATGTAGGCATGTAGCTCATTGGTTTCACTTGAATAATCACAGCTGGGAGGCTTGCTTGGGGGAGCTGCTGTGGCATGGTTCCTTGGTCCTGCATGGCAATATCAGTATGTGGCAAAGGATGGTAGAGTGGTCTTCAAAGACAGGGCTCCAGTCCTCCGGCTAATAAAGGGGTAGAGGGTAGACTTCCGTTATTTTGTAGTTACAAATGTATTCGTGGAGAGACAGTGAAGGGAAAGGGTCAAGATTCGTACAGTACACCAAGCAGAGGGAGCTGTGGGAAACAGTGAAGTTTTAACTATTTTGGATGTGGAAACATTTTGCTACAGAGCTAATTCCTTAGGAAACATACACAAGGAGCTTTGTTGCCGTGTCCCGGTGTCCGGGATCATTAAATTGTTAATATTCATAATATTCAAAAGCTGTGACAGACTGACAGGTGTTACCATCGCCTGACTACCACACATTGTGTATATGAATTCATGTTTGGTGTGGGTTCTACTTCTACAGTAGGTTCCTGCGTATGATATCGAGTCTTTTTTTCCCCTCAAAACACGACTATGATATTTACTCTTCTTGTCAGTTTGTCACTAGGTTTCTTCTGTTCCTGTGCTGTAAAAATCTTCCGACCCATTAAGATACTCCCTCCATGAAAGATTTGTACAAGTTTTTAACCAACAAGGCAACAACTACTCTATTAACACATGACGTTTGTAATGAAGTTATTAGTTTCAAATTTGAAAACACCTTATGGTTACACTTTTGTATCATATGAATGTAAATTTGGCATTATTAGTTTCATATTTGATAATACCTTCTTATGGTTACACTTACATATCATATGATTGTGTTTCTAAAAAAACATATCATATGATTGTAATATTAGTAGAGTAATTATCGGGTCAAAGTCTTGTCTTAAGAAAACAAAATACGTCTTGTAAAAGACGGAGGGAGTACAAGAAACATGTACTTTAGCGCCAGCAAAAATTTTATGTTCAGATTGGAAGAACTCATTGGCACCAACACGTAATTCAGTTGCCAGACTTAAGAGAGAATGAACAACACTTTCTTCTCTTCTCTTGGTGTCCAAAAAAACAAAAAGTAAATTAGATGCCCACGTGATTGAAAACTCGACACACAACTGAACAGAAGAAATCTTGCAGCGAAGTTGGATGTTGTATTATGCTCAATATGATACAAGGAAGAGTTATATTGCAGAGACAGGGCACTAGTAACAGGAGTCCTTACATTCTCCTCTACCTAAGCTCCCAACCCTTCGGAGAGAACTTAAAACTTGGTGACCACAGACTCTACGGCTCTACCATAAGCTCCCAACCCTTTGGTGAGAACTTAAAACTTGGTAGAGTCGGGCTGCCACCTTCGTGGCATAATACCCTGGTTAATTAGCATGATATCAACCTATATCTACAGTTAATCTGACCTCAAAAGCTTTACAATTCTTCATATAGTTCAGTTGCCGCTAAACAAAGCTTAATCCTTGCATCATAGCCCAAGATTGTGACTCATGGTTATACTTGAAGCAGCATAATTGCAACCCAGCCTTGCCTTCTGGCTAGATTTTCTTGATGATGCATGACCAACAGTTGAAGCAACCCAGGTATCCCAATTAAACATAACTTTAAGTATGAAGGAGAGCTGCATGTTTAGAAACAAGTAAGATCTAGCATTTGTTCAAGAAACTAATCCCTCTGAAAGATCTTGGACATAAAGCAAAATAAAGCAGCACAGAACGAAGGGAGTGCATAAGAAGGATTGTGAAATGGAAGCAAATTAAAGCAGCTGAGATACAAGGGAAAAATAATTGATAATTCAACTAGCACAAAAGGTGAGTTTTGAAAAGTTGAGTTATCTCAATGCACATACACGTTGTTAAAGGCAAGTGGAGTAAAATGAAACAAAATGTGGATCAATCTGCAATCACGATTGGACATATTTGAAAATGGAAGGCGTAAATGATAAAATAAATTGTTGCAATGAACCTGACATTTCAAACCAAGCAAAGTCTCCACACTGAATATAATTCTAACATAAGAAAAATTAAAGAGATGAAGTATTAAGAAAACTTACCATATGGGGATGGCGCAATTGAAGGGAAATTAGATGATTTTCTATTCCGCTTTTTCCTTGGGGGCACTGAATGTTGAAACACTGATCTTGAGGGTGAAGGTATTGGCATCATTTGAGAAGTGGGTCCAGGGATTGATTTTGCAAAATGACTGGGTTTTGGTAAGGGGTGGGAAGGATCTGCATGAGCAGGAACTGGTGGAATCGCTGGGGAAAGGTATTTTGGATGAGAAGGAACAACAGATGGCTTTGGTGGATGCATAAATGGGGGTAGCTTAGGGTCTCCACCAATGCAAGGAGGTTTTACCATTGGCCTACCAGCCGGAGGAAAGTGATTACATCTAAAACATGGAAAGCAAGGGTGTCTGCTCCATGAAGGGGGCAAAGCCTGGGGAGGGCGACTCGGGTTCATATATGTTGGAGGTGCAGGGTAAGGGATGCTCCCAAAAGGTGACAATGATGGTGGCATACTCGGAGAAAGTGATTGTGATGGTGATGGAGATGGACTAGGAGATAAATCAGAGATCTTGTGTTGTAGGTATGACGACAGCTGAACACCCTTTACTTTACCAAATACCGAGTGATTAAGCCCAAGGTTCCTTGCATCAGGTTCTGTGATTAGCTGAGCTAGTTGTTTCAATCTATCTGGCAAAAGATTATTGCTTCCATCTAAGACTGATGCATCGATAGTTGCCGGAGCTTCAACTGAAGAACCAATCTCATTCCTGAATTGCAAATATATTTTCTGCAAGGATTTGACAACAGTGAGCATAAAATTGGAGCAACAAAGCTAAATATGACATTACAATCTCCCTACAAGCAACTAAATCAATAATACCTCATATGACCTCAAGTTTAATCCAAGTTTCAGCTGATCCTTTAGCTCCGTAAGATTACCCAGGATCTGGTAAATGGAGCTGTTTAACACAAAGTTGAATAGGGGGTATGTGTCCCCCCATGTAGAACCAGGCTGTGAAGGTATTACAGTAATTCCTCCAGGGAATCTCATCAGTTCAAAGGAAGATGGATGGCCAAAAAGTGATGGTGTTAAGGAGAGGTTCACATGCTGGAGCATCATCTCTATTAAGGATGATCTCAGCACACTTAGAGCTGGCAAACTCATTGAAGCATCTTTTGGATAAGGAAGAACGCCAAAGACAACATTTGTGGAGTATTTAGAGGTAAAGGGCTGCATTGAGACAATGGAAACCTGCACAAGAACATATCTGAATTAACCATCACCCATCACTCAAAACAAAAGAAATTTGAGTATAGAGAACAGGCATCAGGCACCTTGCTATTAGGTACGCCAATCTCTTCAAATATGTCATTCCCTAGTTTGTCTATGTGAGAAGTAAGGAATGACACTGGCTTTTCCAAAGTGAAACCAACTTTGATTTCAGCTGAAATAGAAAAGATACTTATCATCAACAAATCCATCATGGTGCCTCATCACCATAGTGTAATGCTGTAAAAGTAGATAAATACATAATAATGTTTTTCTCATGAAAAAAGAAGTGTGCACAAGTTCTAGTTAAATAGAGCAAAATCAGCAAAGATAAATCTATACTGTAAGGTAGAAATTAAAACAATTCCCACCCAATTTTTTTCTATCCACCCCTCACATAGGACCCACATGTCGGGTCCATGGGGGAAAGTGTGTCGATGAATTTGCAACGTTAAACGAAAAAAGCACTTTCTAGAGGGTTTCCACTATTTGGAGGCTACCATTTTCACCGGCCACAAAACTTGCCCGCCTTGCGTACCCACGCCCCTACCTGCCCACGCTATGACCTTCCTAATCTGATTTGATCTTTGGACATTGACCTTCCTAATTTCTTTGACTGCATGCTATGCAGTCTTATTTTCTATTGAACGTGCGACACACATGCGTTCTTGCTAGTGAAATGTTATGATTAAGTTATCTACTGAAACATTGAAGTAGGACGTAATCCCAGCAACAAAGACATGATGGGTTGTCATAACAAATGAAAATGCATTGGGAATAAATGAGCTTTCTATCAAAATAACTATGAACTTCTGCTGATGTGGACATAAACAGGCTATAAAAGCAATGAGTTTTTTTTATATATAAAAACAGTGCCAACAAATCGAAAGGACTGGATCAGTAGTTCAAATAACTACTAGTAGTAAAATTCAAGATATAAACTAAAATCAACTCTTCTATTAAAGATTAATGGAGGAAATATTGGCCTCAATGGCAATAGAAAAACATAAATAGTGGGAACTGCGTGACACATGCTTAAGTTCATCTATATCAAACAGTAGACAACGAACCCTAAATACATTAAGATTAGATTCACCGGCAAACAAGTGATTGTGATACTTTAAGTTCGTCTTCAAAATCTCTAGAATTTAGGGTTCCCAAAAATGATGGCTGAGGTAGTGTGGGTTTAGTTATATGTCACCTTGGTATCTTATGCTTCTCAAATCTTGATGACATGAATGAAAGGGTTTGAGAATTGAGACTTAGGTGGTTCAAACCTCTTCAAATAGGTTGGGAATATCCAAACATCACAATGTTGAGATGAAACAGTGACATGTTTGTTAAGATCCACTCAGCTTGGATAACATAGGACCAAGTATAAAAACAACACATTCGAAACATACATACCGAGCAATTGAATCTAGAGCCCTAACAAAAGACAATTAAATGAAGTACACTAAAATCTGTACATCTAAGACTCATAACAGAAATCACACATCTAAAGCTGCAAACAGTACCCTCAAAATCTACCCCCTGCAGGACCAGAAAATGGATGAAAAGAACATATATGGTCAGAAGCTATACATAGAGATGGAAGACGGTCAAGTTATGCACTGCGTGAGCCCGGATCTAACATCATCAGGGAGATGTGGTAATAGATAGGAGAATTTCTGGTTTTAGGACCTAGATTAAAATTCTATGGATTCTAAAACTAACTGCAATCCAAACAGGTATACTTCAATGACGTTAGTATCTGCATCAGCTTTGAATAAAAACTTACAAGTGAAGTAACCTCGTGATCCCATGTCTCAGCATAATTCAGAACCTAAAAGCTTCAGTATGGATGAGCACAGAACTAACCAGGCACTGCCTTGCAATTGCAATCGCACCCTGGATCATGGAACGACGAAATCGACTAGGAAATCATGCGAATTACAGCTCAACGAAAGCGGAATCGAAGAATCGAGCATCCAGGCTGCGATCTCGGAGCAGTAATTTATCACTAGACCTAGAACCGAACTCCCAATTTCCTACTTGCCTCAACTCTAAACCCACGAATCCCCAAACCTTCGCAGCCAACAGCGATCAGAACTCAAGTCGCGAGAGTCCGAGAACTTACCAGCGAGCACGTCGGGGTCGTCGGAGATGTACCCCTCATGGCGCGAGGGCACGAGCAGGAACAGCACCGGGACGAGCACCCCCGCCGCGAGCAGGAGCACGAAGACGCACCGGAACGACACCGCCCGCCCGATCGCGCCGCATCCCCCCACGCACCCTCCGCCTCCGCCGCCGGCGATCTCGAGGCCTCCCGCGCCGCCGAGCTCCACATCGACGGGCTTCCCCATTCCGAGCGCATCTGACTGGCTCGCTCACCCCGGCGCTCCCTCTCTCGTCACCACCGCCGCGGCCCGTCGCGCCTACGATCTCGCAAGTCGCGACGGCGGCGGCGCCCGGGTCCCTCGCTTGAGCTCCCGCTTCTGCTCCCCGGCCGGTGCGACTGACCAACAACTGTCGGTTGAGTCGGGGGACGCTCCTCGCGTTTTGGTTTATTCGATTTTTTTAAACTCGCTGCGCTGTTTTTTTTACAGTAGTTCTCATATTCCTGCGCTGTTGCTGGACTGACGAGGGGCCTTCCTGTCAGTTTCGGCCAAAAAATGCGGGGGATTTTCTCATTCCCCCCTCGGCGTCTTTTTGGCTTTGCTTAGCGCGTAATCCAGCCTCCAGGAGAGGCATTTTCTCCGCAGAAAAATATTCGTGCTCATCTCGTTCGTGCGTCGGGCTCAAGGCGCCTTTTCCCCCTTTCTTTCCAACCATTTCGACCAACCACGAGGGGAAATCCCACCGCGCATGTGAGGACATGTGGCTTGCGAGGGCGCCTGCCGATTTTCTTTGATTTTCATTTCGATAAAAAATGGGGTCACTTGTCAACTGGGAGGGCTCGGGCTCGTTGTACACTTGTACTTGTACTGCGACAGTTGGTGCTCTTTTTAAACTGGGGTCTTGTTTAGTTCCTGAAATTGGGAGCCAAATTTTGGTCTTTCAGAGTGCGTACGTCACTGTAGCATTTCGTTTATATGTGTGAAAAATTGTCCAAAAATGATTAATTATGCTCAAAATGTTCGTCTCGTAGAGTACAACAAAACTGTGCAATTAGTTTTTAATTTTATCTACATTTAATACTTCATACATGCTATAATATTTTGATGTGATGGAAATTTTTTTTACATAGTGAATTTTGGGGGTGAAATTTGGGATCTAAACAAGGCATAGGTTTCGAGCGGCCTTGGCCTGTCAGGCCTGATTAGTTTTTGTGTTGGAGTTTCGTTTTTTTTTTGCGTTGTGGATTGTTTTCAGTAGGTTTTGTTGGACACGGTCCCTTTCAGTAGGTGACCTAGGTTGGTTTGCATGGTGCCCTGGTTCATTCAGTTAGTTAGAATGTGGTTGTAGGAGTTGTGGAAAGCGTTAAAAAGGTGTATACTTGTTTTAAAATCTATAGAAATGCTTATTGGTGCATATAAACGGGCACGTACCTTACTTTCCTAAAAATGCCTCTGAGATACCACTAGTTTGATACACTTTGAAATTGAAAGAAAATCACCATAGTCGATTCGTTGTAGATGGACACCTTATCTGCTATATGAAGAATAGTTAGCCAAAAATGCAAGTACTAATATCCAATAATAAGGCGCATCCAAATTTTTAAGTGAGGTAGAACTTGATTCTTTGTTACTCGGCACTGCCGTAGCAGATCTACTATTGATGTTTTATGTAAATCCATATGTTGTTGACAAATTATACACGTTCTCATGCACTCCCGCTTGCTCTGTGCTCATTGGAGTAATCACTCCTCAAGAACAAAGGAAAAATGAGTGTACCACCATAGGAAATGCCATATATAATGTGAAAAATATGCCCAAAAATCTCATTTAGACATCACTACAAAACCACATTATGTGCATAATAAACGGAAGCAAAATTGACCAGGCAGGTATACTAATACACAGGGTATACATAGGCAGTTGAATTTTAGGCTTTGGCTAATGCAGTTTAGGCTTTTGGCAGGCAAGACACGAGATCAGAAATTAAACTAGCGAATTGATCGATATGGTTCGTATGGTTATATCTCTCCGCTCATTTTCCTTTTCCTCCAATTCATATCTGCCACCTAGAATTGAGATGCTGATCCTCGGCGGCTCTGCACTTTAAGTTGCAAACTCATGTAGCTAACGGGGTGCATGATGCCTTATATTATTGTTTCGATTCTAGAACTTGATCTGGTGAGTATGTTGCACTAAGAACCTGCTGCTCGTTTTTATTATCTAAAAATCTAAATGGACATATCGATTAAGGCTTCAATCGAGAGCCCTCCCAGTTTAGAAAGAAAATGGATATCGGAAGTAAACATTGGACAAAAATAAAAATAAAATAGAGAGGTAGCAATCTAAGTGAAGACATAACAAATCGAATTGGCAGTTCCGACTCCCACGACCTCTACTTCTACGACGAGCATCTCTTCTTCGACGATGAGTTTAAGTCTGATGAGCTCCATTTGTATTAGGGTTTGGGGTTAGGTTTCGAGGTTTGGAGTTGGAGAGGGGGTCTCTGCCTTCAGGATATAAAGGGATGTCCACGGGAAGCCGCCGCACCGGCGATGGTGCTAGTGTGCGGGCGGGACGGTGAGGCGCGGTGGCACCGACCAGCGTGGTGGACGAGGATGGCGGTTGGGTCGTCCGATGGTGAGGGAATCATGTTTTGCATGGTTTAGACGGGAGCAATCATCGGAGCGGCGGATCAGTAGCGCCACCGCTGAAGCCGGAAGAGGCGGGGGAGCTTATCCAATAGAGAAGGAGCAGGAGGGAGAGGTGTAGTTGGGGGGAGGGGAGGGGGGTGGCTACAAGCAAGGCGGGAGTCGTCGTAGTGAAAACAAGTGGGTACGTGACGGGAGAAGATGTATGCCTTTTTTTCTTGCGGTCGTCAGATGGATAAGATGCATGGGGTTATGGGGTGGAATGGCTCTTGATATTGTTTTTTCCTATCAACATAAGTGATGAACGGAAGACTTCCTCCAATGAATAGTGCCATTTTATTGTTTCATAAGCTGGCCACAGTATTCAATGCACAACTAATGAGATTGGGAGACCGTTGGATGAAATGAAACTTTTACCTTCAATGCTAATGTGGAACAATTTTCAAGTTTATACACCCAATTCTATCGAGATGCTCTCTCTCTCTCTCCTTATTTATAAGTCCAGTGGCATGTTATCAAATTGAAATATATGGGATCTCATTTAATGATAATGATACCTTTATTGGACTAGTATAGTGGCTACACTATCTCATGTGGATTGAAACACGATTTGTGAATACATGCACCTCTAAGATAATGGGCCATTTATGTCAAGACTAACGAATCACCGCAAGCCCCTCACTGTTGACGAACATGTCATCTGTCATTGAAAGAATAATGTCGGCTAAATTCTAAAATAAATATAGAAAGTATGAAAATACATATGCTAAATCGATGACTCAAATTCGAGTGGGTAGGTTCCACAAAACCTAACTAACCAAAAATCACTTCTACCGAACATAAAGTTGTTGTATATTTTTTTGTTACAAATGTCAGATCACGGTAGCACAAAAAGTCTTGCCTGTTTGTTAGAATTGTCTACTTAGAGCATCTCCAAGAGCTCTTCTATATCCCCTTGGCTAGCTAAAAAAGAGAAAACAAAGAAAAATTACATTCAACAGACTAGTAAAATGGATAGCTATTGCGGGGGGGGGGGGAGCCCGCCGGCCACCTGCAATGCCCAGCAGCTATTTTAACTTTTCAGCAGGAGTCCGTGTGCCTACGCAGGCAGCCGACCTTGCTCCTGTCGGGCGCTGCAGGAAAGAGCTAGCAGGCCAGGCGGGTGTCTGCAGGTGCCTGCTGCAAAGGCATGACGCGTCATCTGCTGATCTGTTGGGCTTGGCAGCGGCGCTGCCGAGCAGCTGAGAAATCACCGGAGAAAGCGGAGCATGCAACGGCGACGATGGTGCGGCAGATGCAGCGCGACACTCTTGTCAATTCGAGCGTGCAGGTGGTGCTCACACAGCCCGCACGTCTGTCCTTGTAGGCGATTTAGGGGACACGGGCTGTTGCGGGCTCGCCGGTTAAACCTGCTAGGCTTTGCAGGCTGACCTGTTTATACCTGCATAACAATTACGCGCGTCTACAGGTGCCCACAAAGGTTTTTTTCGCAGGACGGGCCTAGCAGCTTGGCAGGCACTCCTGCGCCCGCTTGCATCTTGAAACACAGATGATAGAGGGAGAGTCTCCCCACCTATAGGTTGCAGTGGGGCGAGGAGGCCGGGCCGCATATGGTTCCAGGAACGAGCTGCCGGTGGTCCTACAAGAGCGGCGACTGCTCCAAAAGCTGTTGCTGTGCCGCCGCCTGCTTCATCCGAGCCAAGGGGAAGAAAAAAAAAGGGGAGGCGTTGCTGGGGATGAAGGATATTTTAACTGGTGCTCAGAGTTTTTGGTTTAATCTCTGAGATTATCGCGGTTTCATGGATCATGTGGCCATGTGGGAGTGTAGCTGCCGTATAGATCCCTGCGTGTCAGGGTCGGCATGACCTTGCGGTTCTGGCCAGGACGTGTGGCCGTGCGAAGGTGCAGGTTTCGCACCTTGCAGAATATATGGGCTCGCTTTCGTTTATCTGCAAGTGTTATTCACTAGATAATTAATAGCTCTTTGGGGTCCATCTTTACCGTTGCATGCCCTGGCTTCTAAGTTACTCAGCACCTCTTTTTTTAGTCACATGTTACTTGAATGTATATACTAATTAAGACACAACAAAAAAAACCTAATGTTTGTCAGAGAGATAAAAGCATGACATTACAAAAGAAAAAAATAACCTCATAACATTCTTTTTATTAAAATCTAGAGGACAGGCCCGAACCATTAACAACAATGAGACATGCCCTGTGACAACAAATCAATATTAGTTAATATCTATACTCATATCCTTCTAAATATTGATCAATATATTTCTTAGTACCTGCAATAAGGCTCATGTATGCTTATAAAGATGGCAAACAATGTTGTATAACCAAATGCACATAAGACTCAATAATTATTACAGATAAATATGTCATATATGCTTATAAATATGACAAATAATGTTATATAACCAAACGCACATAATACTTAAAAATTATTCCTGGTAAATATGTTTTGGGTACTCACTTAAATTTTAGTTTCATTCCTCAAAAGCAAATGACAAAAGACCAATTAAATGTTCATCATGGTAAAAGCTAAATTTGAGTGAACTTCTCTAACTATACTGTGCATATAATTCATTATAAATTTTGATATGTTTATTTTTTTGTGAAGATGTAATTTTATTTACTATGTTTCTAAAAATTAATATGTTTCTAAAAACATGCGCGACACGCCCATGCATGACTACTAGTCTATTAAAAATGACTTTTGGTGTTTGAATTTTATTTCTAAATATAGTAACTTCTAGTTAAAATCTGGTCTGGCCATTAAGTGTGCAAATCAAATTAAGAGTTGGTCAATTAAAAATTGATCCGATTGCATTAACAAGAGGCAGAAGATTTCGTTCTAAATTTAGTCAAAGTCACTGTATTTAGAAAACATAGAGAATAAGTTGATATATTCTACGGGACCGTTGAAATCTTCACCCGGTCGGTTGTTAACATGCCCACATGACTGAACCTTTGCATTGTTACCTATTTTATTTTAATGGCACATTTCAACACCAGCAAGATCTTAAATTCGGGGTTTCTTTGCATTGTGTTGCTCTATCTAAAAGTCTCTACCAAATGAAGCATCCGTCATCCACCGAATTTGTGAGATTTTGATGTACAAGAAAGAAAATCTCAAGTAGAAAATATTTCTGAAAACGACTTGACGTCGACCAGCGAGGATCGCCAGTTTCTACGGACCAGTCTACCACCATCAAATCCGCGCAGAAACCCATGAGCGCCAAGCCCCAGGGGATCCGGGAGGAACTTCCGACAAGGACAACCAGTCCAGGCCCACGGCCCAGTCCCATGATTCCCTGCTTGCCCGCATCATTGCTGCTGCGCCGCCGCCAACGCGGAAAACAGAAGCGGAAAGGAGGAAACCCTCGGAGCCGGCCGCCTCCCCCTCATTTCAAACTCGCCGAATCTCAGCGAACGGTCACCGAAATTTCAAAACCCACCGTCACAGCGAGCGGGATCCTCCCCCGTTTCAAATTTCAAACACCCCACTCCCGTCCCTTATTTCCCCCACCTCACGAGCGTGCCGATCCAGCTAACCCATCCCCCTCCTCAGCGAGCGGCCTCTTGTCTGCTGGGGCATTTCGTCGAGCGCCGTGCAAGCGTGGATGGAATGGGGCGGCGAGACCGGCATGAACTCCGTCCCGGACGGCGTCGTGCAGCACATCCTGTCGATGCTCAGCAACGTCCGCGACGTCGCCGCCTGCGCCTGCGTCTGCCGCCGCTGGCGCGACTGCGTCCCCTACCTCCCCGCGCTCTTCTTCCCGCGGAACGCCTTCGACGCCGCCACGGTGGCCAGGGGCGCCGCGGACGACGCCATCGGCCGGATGGTCGACTCCGTCGCGCGCCTCAGGGAGCTTGTCATCTACTGCCCCTTCTCCATGGCGCGCCTCCCCGCCTGGCTCGCCGCGCGGAGCGCCACGCTCCGGGTGCTCGAGCTGCGGATGGACGCCGCCGCCGACAAGGCCGCCGAGGGCGGGCACCTCGACTGCATCGGCCTGGCGGCGGACCTGGAGGAGCTCAGGCTCTGGGGGGTGTCGCTGACGGCGGCGCCCGCGTGGGGGCGGATGGAGCTCCTCCGCGTGCTGGAGGTCGTCGGCGCCCCGCTGCGGGACAGCGCCGTGAGGGACGCCATCGCCGCGTGCCCCAACCTCACCGACCTGTCGCTGCTTGGATGCGAATGCGCCGGCACGGTGGCTGTAGATCTTCACCAGCTCAAGCGGTGCCGGCTCGACATCCTCGGCGCCGGCAACTGCTCCCTCGTGCTTAACGCGCCTCGCCTCGAGTCGCTCGAGGTCCAAGGCTTCACCTGGATCACTCTGCGGGAACACAACCTCCGTCGCCTCTCAATCGCCAAGAGCACTGGTGAGCCACGCATCACGAATCCTTAATTGCTTAGTAGTTAGCTCTGATTTGATGAGCAATTTTGCGATGAAATGACGCAGGGAGGGTGCACAAGGTGGACACTGGGAAGCTCCCAGATCTGGATCACCTCTCCCTGCGCGGCGTTCAGTGGAACTGGGCTGCAGTGAGCTCGGTGCTGCAGTGCGCGAGCGAGGTGAAGCACCTGGTGATGAAGATCGAGTTCTGCGGCGACTTGGACGCGCTCCAGCCATTTCCGGAGGTTGATTTGGTCGACTTCTTCAACAATCACCCCAAGCTCCGCAAGTTTGAGATCCACGGTGCCATGTTCGCTGCCATGTGCCAGAAAAATAGCCTGAAAAACGTGAGTGAACTGTCATGGCTTACTCCTTCCTAATTTGATTGGTATGTCACACAGATGTGCCAGATGCCTAATTTGTTTGAATTGTGCATGCAGTTGGATTCCAGATTCTTCATCCCTTGCTTGGAAGAGGTTCTGATCACTGTGCGCTCGCCGCTCAATGCTGAACAGAAGCTGAACACTCTCGAGTCGCTTATGAAGTACAGTGTGAAGCTGCAGACAATGGTCATCAGGATCTCACAGATGAAGAATTGCCATGAAGTTGCTGATGATTTCTTTGAGGAGATATGTAAGTTCAAGTACATGAACTACAAGATAGTGCGAATTGAATAAGTGGGGATGCTGTTTTGATTCTTAAGATTAGTTTGATTGAGGACTTGATATTTTACTGTATTCCAGAATATTTTTTTTGTCAGTATTGATGGAGGATCCATTTTCAACCCTACTGAGTGGTTTGTTAAGTTATGCTTTTTTTTGGTTCTCATCTAGTCCATAAATTGAGTACTAGAGGGTGTTGTTGGAACACTTTCTTTTGAACATTGAGCTTGCAAGCTGTTGTAATCGGTTCTATGAACATTTTCAACCATGATCATCAATGTTGTTCACTCTTCGCCAACCTTTCTTGAAGATGTGTTTCTTTTCATGACGTATTGATTTAGATTATATATTGGGCAATCGAGACGTCTGTTTAATTTGCGCAGCATTTTGAGTATGGTCAATGCTGATTAATTCATTACATAAATTCCTTTGAGAAAGATCTTAGAGCTTACAGTCTGAATCACTATGGCATATCGACCTTAGTGTTGCTCGCTGAACGTGCAGACGTTTTGCCACCATGTTGCAACACTATCTTCAATTTTGTTGTGGAAGTATATTTGCAATGTTGCAGTGTGGCAGCATCCTAGCATGTCGATAGCAAAAGGCATCTCTTGTGCTAGGTTTTATACCATGTCGCACCTGAGTATTCTGTGTTCTTGCAATATGTTTCGTTTTTATAGAACTAGCAAGGTGGCCCATGCAAACATCGCGGGTAGCTAGCCATTTTATTCATGATATTTTTATTTTTTATTTATTGCAATATTTTTTTTTGTAATTTTATATTTTGTTTAAAAAATATAATTGGTTGTGGTGGTACTTAAATTAAAGTTTATCTATTAGTTTAGAAATAATGACACGAAATAGAAGCAATTCAGCCAACCAATCAACCAAACATATCTAGCCCATTATTGGCTATTAATGGCACAACCAAACATAGCCTATCTGAATACATCCAATCAAAATGTTTCATTGACATGCTCTCCTGCAATTGAAATGGATTATGCCATGGCCAATGTTAACCGTCTCGCATGGGGTGGTAACTTTGAATTCTGTTAGAAGTAGTCGCGCCACAGAAGGATTCACCGCTTCCTGCCTGGTGGTTCCATGCACTTCTTATCTTCTTTGTCACGTAGATGTCGGTTACGACCTTAGGTGTGGTGTGTGTGTGCGCACGTGTGTGTGTTGGGGGGGGGGGGTGTTTGCCGGAGAATCCATGGCCGTCGTCCATAGAAAATGAATTCAAGGAGCTGGACATGGAAGCTAGGTGGTGGTGGCGAGTTGTTGGGTGTCGTGGTTGGTGGTGGAGACGTTGCTGGTTAGGGACGGAGGCTGCACATCCGGTGGGCTAGGGCCGGGTGGGAGCGTAGAAGCCACTCGGGTTAGCGTGGGGACGTTCGACCTCTAGCGGCCGCCGGCGGCAGGGGGGGGGGGTAGCTTGTCGTGGGCCTTCTATGACAGCTGGCCTCCCGTCGTAGGTTTGATCCTTAACAACTCTATTAGTTTATCTTTTTTATTTATAATATTGTAGATAACTACTTATGATGGCATGTGTTATGCATCCTTTATTTGTGCGCTTCTATTTCCCGTTATCTCTGTATCTCTTTCCACTCTAGCCATCTCTATGGTAGATCAGGATGGGTGGCCGGCGGCCGACGTTCGAGTGGGTGAGCAGCGTTTCGGTGGCCAGGTGGCTAGACGTGGTGGCTGGGGCAGCGTGACACGTAGGGTCGTGTGACACGATAGCCGGCAAGGGGCACAACGGCACGCGGTGGCCACAGAGATGCAAATATTCCAGTCCCTCTCGATTTGCCAATGTCTTATATTATATTTAACTTAGTGTAGACCATTAGATTGTCATAAAATCAGTTACATGTATTTGTTTCTAGATTAACGTGGTAATTTCTATATAGTCTTATTGAATGTGGCAACTTATTTTAACGCAAAAAAATATATAAGTTTGAGAGGACACTCGATAAGATTTATAGGAGAGGTAAAAGTTGCCTTCTCAATCAATTGATTGAATATGGACGATAAGAGATTGTGGATGTATAGAGCTCGTCGGATAGTTTTCATTCGACTATTCACATAACTTATTTGGAGTTGAGATCATAGAGTTATCCCTATTGTAAAGTTTTTTTTATAAGAAGGTATAGTAATGGCTATAGTAGCCTAATTCGAGTGCAACCGTGCCCTCCTAAATTGCTTTTAGTTGTTTATAAAATCGTAGTATTCGACATAGACTGGTATCACGCGTAGCGCACTGCAAGTGTGGATCTTGCCAGCAGTTCTGCTATGCTCTCCATCTTTGGATTGGTTTCATGCTTGATGCTGGATGGTGGCCACAATACCTGTCTCAAGTTTTTTCATATTAATATTTCAAATATTTTTTCTACAAAATTTTTATAAAGAACTTCATATTTTGTCTATTTACTTTTTTGTTCATAATATTTTTGTATAATGTATGTATTAAACTTTTTGTTAAGTTTTTGTATTCTCTTTTATACATATATTTTTCTGTGTAAAATTTTTTCATTAATCTTTATAGGCAACTTATCGGAATAAACTTTTGTGAATGAGTTATGAGGTATAGAAATTACCAACAAATAGTTATTGCTGCAAATTCTTTACAGACACTAGCAAACATATGTATATAAGTATATGCAGATAAGTATTCGAGTAAAGGTCTTCGTGAAAAGTTTTTGTTTGAAATATTTTAGATAAATCTTTAATCAAGTTTATTTATTATATTTGCGTAGAAACGATTGTGGAAAAGTTTATCCACAAAAGTTTGTATAATAGTTATTTTTTAGAAAAATTTCTAGTGATATTGTACAACTAAAGTTTTATATAAAAGTTATTTAGAAAAGTTATGTACAAAAGGTATATGCTGAAAAGTTTATGTGATTTTATCTTGAAAAGTTATATAAATAAGTTAGGTAGATAAAGTTCTTTGAAACATTCTTGAGTAATAAAAGTTCTATAGAAAAACATTTTGTAGATAAATTGTTAGAAAGGTTAACATATGTAGTAAGTTTTATGCAGCAGTTTTTTAGTATTCTTTCTATATAAACATTTTGAAGAAAAGTTATGTAGGAGTCGAAACTTTCTATATATAGATACACATTTCCTAGAAATGTTATATTTTAAAAATATGTAGTACAAGTTGTGTGAAGAAGTTTTCTTGGAAATGTTTTCTGCATAACATTTTGACGAGAGTCATGTGGAAACTATTTGCAGGGAACTTCCATATAGGATCATTCATTTTTGTTGTGCCACATTGTGTTCATGCTCGACCATTTATATAACAACATGAAGCTTGCATGATTGGTCATCAGAAGATATAGTATCTTATCTTATTGGATCTATAGCTAACATTCTTGCATTAGTACATATGTACTTGATATCTCCTGTCTTAGTATGGATAGATTAAGAAATATTCTTATACTTATTTTTCTATTAGCTTCGCAGTTAATGCTCATGATTAATCACCCCCACACTGAATTTACAGTGGTTTTGAAATAACTGTGACCATAAAATTAATGGACTGCATGATCATTTTCTTCCAAGATCGAATGCTAAAATAAACTTTGCTTAATTTGTTTGTATATACACATTATAGTGATCCTTTTTATCTGTATGTTTGTTTTTGTAGCCTGTGAACCATGTGTATTCCCCCTGATGGACAGTGGTTTGTGAAGTGCCTTATTTTTTTATAAATCTGTCAAGTTGTGGAATAGTATGATAGGATTCATGAAATTTTTTTGGCAGCTTTTCAAAGGACATGTTGCAGATGTCTATAAGATCAAGTTTCAACAGCATCCGATTCACTTGATGTCAAGCTCATTGCATGGCTGGATCACACAGATCTATTGTCTATGGGTTGGGTTGAAACATGCATCTTTGTTGATTCATGAGGGCATTACTGATTGCATGCATGAGCTTTCTCTCTAGGTCTGGATAATAGCTCAACTTGCTACCGCAATTTTGAATTAGGTAGAGAACATCCATAATTGCATGTCAAGTCCGTTGAATAAGCTATGTGTCCAAAAGCATTCCAATCTGGGTTGCTACTTTGCCCGGATGTTTTTTTTTATATATTTAGTATAAGTGGATGATGGTTCATAGCCTAGAGAAAGAAATTAAGGGGATTGGTTTGATCCAGTGCTCTTGTTGGGTTCTATGGTAAGGAACTCCGCTCCTTGTGTCTTTCTATTTTCTTTTGTCCTTTTGAATTGTCTTCCTAACTGTTCATTTTTTTTTCAATATGGATCGCTGGTCCTTTCTATTTGTTCTTTTTCTTTGCGAGGCCAAGAAAAAAAAATAGAGGACTAGATAGAAAATTAGCTTTTTGGTATGTTGTTGATACAATTTTCCATTCAGAACTAATTGTTTCTGCCTATGTGTATAGGACAGACCATTTTCAGATTATAACTTTTGATTGCATATAGCTTTAGAATTTTTCTTTTTTTCACAATTAATTTTTTTCACCATAACTGCCACAACTGCAGAATTTTGTTCACTCAATTGAGAAAAATACAACTAATAGTCCCAATTTTTATTTTTTATCAGGTCATAAGGCAGGTGATGAGGGTGACAACATGTTATCTTTCTGCTACATCAGCTCAAAATATTCTACACTGTTAATTTTGTATTTTATCAAACAATTGTTTTTCTCAAATTTTTAGTTGAAACTAGCTTTTATTTGATCTCCCACCCATTTATTTCACCCTCCCTCTACGGTCCGAACGATCAAAAGAAAATTTGTGAATCTGAAAAGAGATTAGCTTGTAAAACAAGACAAAAAGAAAATGAAAAAGAAAAGAGAATGTCACGTGGGGGTTGTTGTAGTCGAACACCGCATGGAAAATACTCGCAAAACTGTGGTCAACGTGCACAAAATGAGATTTACCACAGTTTCCCAAAAAGGACTATTTTAGCCGGCGGTGGAAACTTCCCTTTCCCAGCTATCGGAGAATCGACCGCAAAGTTCTGTTCCTGTGGCCGCCCGCAAACAAAAGGTTCCCTGCCTCTGGTTAGATATTCGGAAGACAGGTCTGGGCAGGGATACAAGCAGGGAACGTTTCATCCAGACAGTATGAAACATTTCAAATCTGATGGATATAACTAAAAAAGTAGACAATATAACAATCTGTAACACATGTTGCCAGTACAACCAAATGCCTAGCAGCCTCTCAAGTGTTCAAGACAACCAATACATAATTCAAAATACTTATGACCAAGTTTTTAGGATTCTAAAGCAATCACATAAATATCCAACTAGTCAGTACCCTGACATTCAGAGGAAGTCTAGGATCACTATTTAGCTTCGGCTGAGCTCCTGCCATGTACACAACACATGAAATGTATCCTGCCATGTCTAGAAACAGCTATATGCAGTCAATTCTTAGTCTGCCTATTTATCTTAGGGCAGCTCCGGTGCGGGTTTGATTTTGGGCTCTGAGATGGACTGCACGATTCGAATGCTATCTTTGTTCGGTTACTCCAGTGCAGCATTCGATTGGTGGGTCAGAACTGAATTGAAAAAACAGAAAAGTAAGTAATAGTTTTGTTTTTCTCCGCTAATGACACAGCAGAAAGGACAGCAGCGCTTCCCTTCTACTTTTTTATTTGTTGACCCTGTTTAGTTCCAAAAAATTCTCTCTCCAAACTTCACTATTCATCTATCACATCAAATCATATCAAATCTTTCTCCTCGTGCATGAGGCACTAAATGTAGGTAAATAAAAAACTAATTACATAGTTTTGATGTACACGACGAGACGAATCTTTTGAGCCTAGTTAGGTTATGATAGGACAATGTTTACCATAAACAAACGAAAAATGCTACAGTGCGCTATAGTGTCCGATGTGACTTTTCTACCAACTTTTCATCTTTTTTTCGTCAACTAAACACATGTTCGAACCTTGTTCAAATTCGAACCGAAGAATCTTTTTCCTCTGTTCGATGTCTGTAGTGTTGAAATCGAACCATACACCCTTCTCTCTCTCTCCTCACGGTTCGCTTTCGCAGCACACTGGAGCTGCTCTTATACCAGACCTGGCAACCTGCGTGGCAGCAACAAAAAAAATGCACATTAGAACAGCAAATGTATTACATGGGCTTATTATGGCAAGAACTTAATTCACAAAACCAATTAAGACTTCCTGCATATCACAGGGCTTACTATGCCTTCCCAACTTTCTAGCAGATAGGCTAAGACATTACCATTTAGATTCCACTACCACATACACTTGAACTGGCAAGTTAAATTCATTCGGGTCCTTGAATAAAATGCCCACAAAACTTACACAGCCAAAAGAGCATCCATAAAACTCACACGTGGTCGTCCCCCAACTGCTCGGGGGATGCCCCTGATCTGGACACGTGGTTGACCCCCCGACCGCTCGGGGGACGCTGCCATCTAAGGCACATAGCACCTCCTGGACCACCCGAGGGGAGTGTCCGGTTCACCCCGAAGCGTTGTAGACCAGCGAGTCGGGGGCTATTCTAAAATTTGAGGTCTAGGAGCTATATTTAGCATTTGAGTTAATAATATGATGGTAGCTACTGTAACTAGAGGATGCTGTCCGCTCATTTTACTCTCTTTCGCACCATAGATTAAAAGTAGTACCAAAATAACTTGTATGAGCTGATCAATCAGCAGTAACATCCACTTCTCTATTTCACTTAAAAGTCAAACTTACGCAATAAATTGCTATCAAAAGGCTAGCAGAGACTCTGATCTAAGCAAGAAACAGTAGATTTCAGAAATGAACTTGTAATTGCCAAGCTATCAACACATAAACCGGGTTGAGCACAGTAGCCCCTAGGCCTGTAACATTAACCGGTGGATGTCTTGAAGTGGAAAGAGGACACAAACTCATCTAAAACTCACAAACTCTACTTACCAAGCAACTACATATTGAGTTATTGACCAACAATTCCCTGGCAGCACCAGAAATGGCAAGAGGACACGATAACAAACAAATTGACACCTATACTCTCTGCATTTAATCCGAACTGCATGTACGATCTATTCTTAAAGGTAACAATTACTGAATTATGAGCTCATGTCAACGTGCACATCTAACATCCTTTCTGTTAGCAGATTAGGACAATTAGTTTTTATATACTGGAAAGTACTTCCACGAGCTATCATTGCCCTCTTCATGAGCTATCATCAAAGTATATGGTAAAGCTCAACAGATTATCAAAAGAATTTGTCTTTTCTCAGCAGTATAACTATAGACTGAACAAAAGCACTATGGATCTGTGCATTCGAATCAAGAACCCTAGCATGTATGCGAGAGAAGAAGGGAAGGTAGAGAAGCGTGATGCGATTACCCGAAACAAGGCGACCATCGAAGGGGATGGACGCTGTATTGGAGACCACCGCCGCGCCGTTGCTGTAGTGGAGACCACCGCCGCGCCGGTATTGGAGACTACCGCCGCGCCGTTGCTGCTGGACTTGCCATGGCCTCGCCGATATTGACGTTGTTGTCGTCGCCGCACCCACGCACAGAGATGCCGCAACGCCGCCGGACTCGCGTGCCGCTGCAGAAGCCCCATCCGACTCGCAGCAGCGCCGGCGCCGCCTCCTCCCTCGCGAGTCGCGGGACGGGGAATTTTCCATGCCTCCGAGATGGGAGTGAGTTCCCGAGCCGGGGTCGCAGGGTTCATCGGGGTGGGCCGGTATGTAAACCCGATCGGGCTTAAACGGAAGACAGATTTAGTAGTGGGTCGGGATCTCTCTCAGGCCGGGGTGACCCACGGGGGTTGGACTGCAATCCCGCCCGATGCCGTGTAAAACGAACAAAGCCTTAGGGAGCTTGGGCAGAAGCTGATTATCGTGAAAATAGGTTGAGCCTGTTCCAAGCGTGGGCTTGGAAAGATTTAGGGATCCATATGCTGGAAATTCGCATGCGTGTCAGAGCTTGGTGGCGCCACCTGAATCCGGATGGCGTGTGCTTCAGGTTCACCAAAAGGATGTCCTACGGAAAATCTGGAGTATGGACTGAAGGACCATATGGCGGTGACAAAGCAAATCTTTTCTCTGCCATTTTATTTCATGGAACTAGCAAGGTGACCCGCGCAAACATCGCGAGTAGCTAGATTTTTTTCTTCATATCCGGTATATTTTTACCTTAAAATAAACTTCTTCAGATGTTTCTGTTTCATTGTCATTTTTTATCCAAAGGATCAATACAAAATGTGTCATATTTCTTTATCATCATATGTTACTAGCAAGAACCCACATGCGGCACGCACGTTTATTGATGACACGTAGGTACTGTGTCATTTGAGTGAGACATGGTAAACCGACCAGTCGTGCAAAGCATTTTTAAAAATAATTTATATTCGCTCTCTCATGTATAGAGAGCTTTAGGTATTCTCAAATCTAGAAGCACATCATTTTCGAGATGGTTGGTCTTTATTTATATGGAGAAAAACTCTCCAATCTATTATCTATTAGCAATACGGAATTATTATGTATAGACGTGGTTACAAATATGGGTATATTTAGGTGGACCATTTTTTGTCTTCGAAGTTTTGATGTGCTTGACACTTCCGCGTAGAATTGTTCCAGTTTTTTCGTGGTGCTTCGTGCGACTTGTGTTGGTCTCCTCGGATTAGCAATTTCGAAGAGAAAATCTGGTGCTTGTTTCTTGCTCATGCTTGGCCGTGTACTTTATTTTGTTGGTGCCATAATCGCGTGCTTTCCTTGTTTTAATATCCAGCATCGGCGATTAAATTTGTTTCGGCTGTAGGATCCATGCGTATCGGTTGATTCCTTTCAAAAAAAAGCTCAGAGGAGGTTTCATGGTAGAAGAATTATTTTTCAGTTTGGAGGTTGTTTCCTTTCCCAAAAAAATAGGTGGGTAAAAAAACACCGGTGAAAAAAAGGGGGCTAGAGGTGAACTCACATGGAGTTTTTGGCTCTACCAAAAAAACTTCCATAATATTTCCTTTGTTCCCTCTACATCGTGGGTCCATTGTGAGGGGTATGGATGGTTTTTGTTGGTAGCAAAAGTTTTCAAAAGAACTCAATCCTTTTAGTATACTAGCAAAGGCGCACACACACATGTATAAAATAAATCACGAATAACATAAAAAAATATGTGAGATTTAAACTTTTATCCACTGGAATATCGAGAATACCTTTTTCGGTGTACACCGTGGCTTCATAATCTTCAAAAATGTTCTCGTCGCATCCTTCTAGCTCCAAAGATTCCAAGTCCTCATCTGGTAAACGTTATATATAAGTGGTGTTTTATAAAGTATTATACACACAGAGTTTATAACTATCTCAAAACGGCTGAAAGAAGAATGCCAATTTTTTTAAAAAAACAAATGCCAACAAAAGATGTGCCATATGTATTACACTCGTATATAAAGACTATGGGATCAGACTGACGTGCAAGGTATAATCAAGAGGTAGATAACATTTATCAAACCATCAGAAATATTTTCTATCATTTCCCAAAGAGAATGGAGGATACAATCACTCCTTGAGCACATAATCTAAAGCACTGGATAGCAATATTTTTCGGTTATCCTGAAAAAAGCCACAGGTGGGGGGAAAGAGTGCTTTTGATCGGAACGGCAAATCAGTTTTTTTGCAGCATTGGGACAACTCTTGGTTCATCCTCAGAAACAGCCTCTGATAGACATCATCATCTCAAAAGGCGCAACACCAAAGTGAAAGTTTGGATTTTCTCTGAGCTGCGTAGAATTGTTACTGTACTTGTATAATTTAAATAGTATTTAGCTGCGTAGAAACGTTTCTGTACTCGTACAATTTAAACAGTATAAAAAGATGTGATTTGTTCTGTTCAGCGTAACTCCCATTCCTTAAGTATTGGGTTAAAAACTAACGATTAATTCACAATTTTTATTTTTCCAAATCAATTTTTATTTTGTTAAAAAAGACAGATCAGAACGTCGGTCGCATTGAGTGAAAAACAAATGTAACAATTTGTTCGAGGCCGTCACAAAACAGAGTTTAATTTACGCGGCACGGAGAACTACAAAGTTTGTTATTATTGCCAACCTTCAATGCAGAGATTGCCAATTATCTGGCCTCTTTGCTCTGCAAATTGCCTTTCCTATCTTTTTTTTTTGAAACAGGAGTAGAAAAGATTGGTTCCATCTAAGATATCGTACAAAACGGGATTGGATTGGATCGCGTGGCAGAAGGAGATGTAACAGCTTGTTCGAGGCCGTCACAAAATAGAAAAAAATCTGCGCGACACGGAGAACTGCATGTTCGAGTTCATTGTCGCCAACCTTCAATGTAAAGATCGCCACTTTTCTGGCCCCTTTGCTCTGCAAATTGGCTTCTTTGCGCCCAACAATCTTCCCATCCAAAAACAAATCGAAAACAACAGATCAAAGACAAAATCTTCCCCCTCAGATCCCCAGCAGAAAACAATGAAACCAAACAAAATCAATCCCGAGTCTACCAAACTGCAATCCGGAGGGCAAGACGAAATCAACATCGCGCTAGAGGTGACCAGATGGATTCCAATCGAAGCATAATTGACACATATTATTGCTGATTGTGTTACACATAACGTACATGACTTGAGAGCTATATCTGAAGAGCTAGCGATAGAGTAGGGATAACCATCAAATCGATGGGGATGAGAAGGTTCGCCGCAGTGGAAGCAGCTCCGGCCGGCGTCGGCGCTGTTTTGGGCTTCTTGGTGCTGCCCTTGGCATCACCGTCCTGACAAGTTTCATCAATAAAGTGAAAAGCATTGGTGAAAGCTTAAACAAAAGCTAATGAAAATCAAGCAGATCGTATGATCTTCATGGCAATCCTATGCATTATATTGCCATGCTTGTTGCATGAAGGCGTTGTCTCCTCTCCGATTTTTCGGTCAATGCATACATCACTTACACGCAAAGTGTGTCAAGTCATGTGCCACATGCTACATGCATATGCTTCACGTACCTTGGCTGATGTCTCTCTGACGACGATTCGCCGTCGCGGATGGCGGCCGCCACCGGAGCATCCTCTCCTTCCTCCTCCTACATGCACAAAGCCATACTTAAATTCCTACATATCTGCATACACAAGATCAGTGCATGCCATGGATCATCAGCTTATGTGAAAGTGATCGAGCGAACCGGCTTCTTCTTGTCATCGTTGATCGAATCACTCTCTGACGACGCCTCGACGGAGATGCTCCGGTGGCATTCGGTGAAGCCTCGTCCTCCGATGACAGCGCAGGTGCCGACGTGGTCGTTTCTGCAGGTGCCGCCGCCTCGTGTCATGTTTCTTCGCGGCCCCCGGGATTGGGAGCCTTGGCTGATTCAGACGCTCCTGCTCCGACGGATGTCATGGTGGCTGTCGGCGCTGTCTTTCCCTGCATCATGCACACACAATGCATGGCATTTATCATGAGGTTAGTGTTCGCACCCAAAATTGACAGACCGAGTGCAACCGGTCAGACCGGTTCTAGGAAGCGGTCAGACCGGTTTCCCTGTAGCCGATTTGGCAACAGCCACACCTGACCGGTTTGCCAAAGCGGTCTGACCGGTTTTACTCCGAGTTGGAGTAGAATTAGGAGTCCTAGTCGGTTTCAAATTGTAAAAGGATTCCTTGCGGGGCAAGACCTCCCCACCCTATAAATATAAAGGGCCGTGGCCGGTTGAGGAGGATCATCCAATCGATCAATACTATCTTTCTACTTTTTATCTCCAAACCCTAGCTTTTCCAACCCCTTTGCTTTCCTTGTTTGTCTCTGCGGCGTTCAAGGAGGTTCTGAGTGGCCTGACCGATCTCAGAGCAACCCTAGGCGCGCCATCTCCGACGGGGTCCCTCCCGAGGTGGTGATTCTAGGTTCATCCCGAAGCTCCCGAGGGAAACCGGTCTGACCGGATCCCTAAACCGGTCTGACCGGTTTGTGTGGTGCTGAGGCGAGTTCATCGTTTTTTCGTTTGCGCGATACGGCGCTCGTGTGTGTTGACCAGAAAAAGCGTCAACAGTTAGCAAGCACATGCATTCGTACTACTCCAGCAAATAAGGTGAGACATTATTCTCACATCCCGTCTTTTAGAGTCTGATGCCGTACACAACTCCCATCAGCTCAAATTTAAAGCTAAGCAACGTCAAATAAAAGAAAATTTATATGTTAATTGTGTTTGACTCTTGGAGTAGCTAGTTTGATTAATATTACGGACGGAATAAATCCATGTTGCCTTGACTACTGGTGCGTTCCGCTCGGGAAGATCGAGATTTTTTTTTTCGTGCATGCGGAAAATCACATGTTGGAATTAGTACTAATAGTTGAGGAACCATCTGACGTGTGGATATATTCTCTCGGTGACGAGACCAGATTGATCCAGAGGAGGAAAAAAAAACATTCCTAATAAAATTGAGGTGGGTACAAAATACATGGGTGAAAAAAACAGGGGATCAGGGGTGAACTCACATGTATTTTTTTGCTATGTTAATTTGAAATAGTTGACATGTGGGTCCAGGTGGGACCGTCGTGAGAGGTACGGGTTTTTCGTTGGTAACAAATATTTTCAAAAGAACTCGATCCTTTTAGTATAGAGATATTGAAATATCTTTTTGGTGCAATGCGAATTCCTATTGTAGAGTTTTTGTTACAGTGATAAATACCTTTAAGGCTCTATTTGGATGTCGATATTGAAGGCCATGGAATTGAAGTGGGTTCAATAACAAATAGCCATGGTATTGAAATGTGCCACAATTCAATTCTATTGTTTGGATACTCGTTGAATTAGCTTTTAGAATCCTGAAAAACTGTCTAATTCGATTCTTGTTTGGATGTATAGGAGCATGGAATTGACATTTGTTCCACTATCTTCCTCCATGGTCGACGAGGACCCTTGTTGTTGCTGCCGTGCACGGGGTTCTCCTTTGGCTGGCCGACCGCCTAGCCACTGTGGCGGCGCACCGTCGAACAACCCTCCCACCGGATGAGATCCAGCTCACGACGCGGCGCCCACGGAGAGAAGGATGGCACTTGTTAGCAAGAGCCACAATGGCCATCGAGAACCATCGGCTGCGAAGAAGAAGAGAACGGTGGCTGACGACGATGAAGAACAGAAGGGGGTCGGCGACGTGGAAGAAGAGATGGGGCCGACGGTGGGGAAGAAGAGAATGGGGTCCCCAGCGACAGGAAGCAGAGAAGGGGGCGCTGGTGATGAAGAAGAGAGGAGGGGTCCGGCGGCGCCGAAGAAGAAAAGGCGCGAGAGGACGGTGGACCTCCGGAGTGCAAGGGTGGGGGTGATGACTGCGTCAGGACTCGGGAGGCAGATCCGAGGGGTGCGGGTGTGGTGATTACCATCTGGTATTGGGGCTGATTTCGAATTCCAAATTCTGCAACATCCAAACAGTAGCAATAGAAACTAGACAATACCAATTCCGAAGTTGAAGCTTTGCTCGACGCTAATTCCTTCTCACAGTAATTGCATGATTCTAATAATAGATAGATGGCATTGATTTATGCTTACCAATTTATTCTTTTGTTTATATATTCTAATAACTAGATTTTCTATCCCATTCAAAGTTGATTTTTAATTTTATCCAAAATATAAGTTAAAATATTCATTGTATGGCTCGTACCAAAATTTTTCTCATCTTATATTTTTAATCTATTTTTCTAATACATTTATCTGTTGTAACCGGGATCTATGATGATCAACAATGAAGACTTTTCTATCGTTTTACCAATTAATAATTCCTAGTCCCACTAAATTAATATGGTGACTTAGCTATGGGTATCAAGATGTTTTTGTTTTTCATTTACAGATTTATGATTAACTAATTATATTCTACATAAGTTCTTTATTTAAATATTTTTCATATAAATATCACCAAAATTTGAAATGCCACTTTTTTGTTATTTTTCTTTCAATCTTTTCATTTATTAATTAGACTTTATATGGACTATGTCGTTTTCATTTTGCTTTATAATTCATTTGGAATAAACTAATCTTACTATAATCTTAATTTTGAATTTAGTAATTTATTAATTGTGCTCAACATGTATTTTTGTATACTAGTGTAGTCATTTTTTAATTAGTGTGTGTCGGTGTTTAGAAATCGTGTCCCGACACCAACCAGAAATGCGTTGTGTTCCCTCCCTTGATGGTTGATGCAGAAGATAACACGAGACACTGGTTTATCCTGGTTCCGGTCAGAAGACCGTACTTCCAGCAAGACGGTGTGTGCGATGTATTATTCTGCACCGGACTGCAAGCAGTAGGGGGTACAAGCAGGTTGGGACGAGAGGCTAGACCTCCGAGTCCCGGATGATTGAGGCAGGGTGCCAATATCGTGGTCTATTCTGAGTGTATGTGGATTCTCTTTTTTCCTTCCTCTTTTCGTTTTCTTCCTCCTGCTCGATCACCCCCTCCTTTTATAGGCCAAGGAGGAGGGGTTACAGGAGCGTGTTGCTGGTTAAGCATAGTTGTCGCACATTAGTAGGAGTGGCGTTAGGCGTGCTTCTCTGTTCTTGTTTGCTGTAGTCGATTCTTGTACTGGTGATGACGTCGAGGAGTGGTCTTGAGGATCCGGGGCGTCCTTAGTGTGATAATGGCTCGTCCGTACACTACCTCGAGGGTCTCCCATGCCGGCGCATAGCTTATTCTGTGGCAAATCGCTGTGGGAGTCGGTGGCATAGGGAGTTAGAGTGACCCGGCCCTGTTCGCACGGCGGCAACATGTCTGCACAGCGCCGGGGTTGGTCGCATAGTGCTCGGAATGGCCCGCCATACCTCTGTCGTCCTGAGCTCTTCTCCTGCTGTGTGCTCGAGGGTCTCTCCGTCCGACGGAGGTCTTTGAGTCGTCGGAGTTGGCAGTACAGGAGCTCGGAGTGACGGGCTCTGTTCGCACAGTGTCGGCCTGTCTGCACAGAGCCTTGGTTGGCAGCATAGTGACGGGAGTTGGTGGATATGATGGGAGATCGTGGCCATCAGGGCAGTATGGTAAGAAATCTGCTTTTTGATTTTGGAGGCATGGTGGCAGAGGGCGCCATTTAATGTTTGTTGGAGCGAGGGTCTCGACCGAGGCGGAGCTTTCCCCATTCCGTGGGTTGCTCGAGGTTCGGTCCCCAGGCCTCGACCGAAGCGGAGTTCTCCGATTCGCTCGAGGGGTCGGTCCCCTCGAGCGAAGCGGAGATTTTGGTTCGCGTCGAGGCACGCCGCGGGGCGTCTTGGCTGGGCCTTCAGTCTTTGCTGGGCCGTGGGCCTTAACTTCCGCTTTCTTTTTCTGGTTACTTGGACAAGATTAATGTTTATTGGGGCGGTTATCCCATAGGTTTGGGTACCCCTAATGACTGCCCCCAAGAGTGTGGTAGTGTTATTTTGAAATTTAGCTATTAATTAATTATATTACATAAGTTCTACATGTAAGTAATTTAGTTTTAATATCAATAGAAATCAAAATAACTATTTCTATTGTTCTATCCTATATTTAGTTTTTTTATAATTATATTTGTTGTAGACTCTTTGTTTAGCTATTTTTCTTTCCATTCCGTATACATGTAAACTACTAATTTGTTTATTATTTAATTGTATTCGATATGAGCTCTTTGATCAATTCCTATTTGTTTTAAAAAAATTCAAATTTATCTGTTTGTTAATCATATCTGACATAAATATTTATTTGTTGATCTTTTGTGACATAAATATCTATTTGTAGATAAGCTCTACACGTAAGTAATTTATTTTCAATATCAATAGAAATCAAAATACCTATTTCCATGGTTCTATTCCAGATTTAGTTTTTAGTAGTTGTATTTGTTATAGACTCTTTGTTCATCTATTTTTCTTCCCATTCCATATACAAATAAAACTACTAATTTGTTTATTATTTAATTATATTTAATATGAGATCTTTGATCAATTGCTAATTTGTTTTTCAAAAAATTCAAATCTATCTATTTGTTAATCTTATCTGACATAATATCTATTAGTTGATTTTGCATGACATGAACTATTTGACAAATTGCTAATTTTTTAAATGCCAAAATTATCTTTTATTAGTCACATTTGACATGAACTTTTGCTAGCTTGAAATTATCTACTCCCTTCGATCTACGGATAAAAAAGTAGAAAATTGAATGGGCGATTCCTAAAAGATGCAAAAGCTTTTTTGTCGTTGATTGAATAAAGGATAAAGTCCATTTTCGGGATGGGGATCTTTTGCCCAACGCCAAAGCAAGCATCCGCCAGCCCGTGGGAGACTCAAATCAAAACAAGACTCAAATTCCAAGACAAATCAACAACTCTGGCACAAATCTACGGAACTGTACTCACCCATCGACGGTAGCAGGTGAAGTAGCGTCGCCCTGGGTTCTCGTCGCTCCAAGAAATCCACCGCGACGCCTTCTTCCCGCAATAGCAGAACGTCGGAGGAGAGTAATCTAGCGGACGGTACGGGATTGGAGACCCCTCCCCCCATGTTCCTTGCGCACCTGTCGAGCTGCTCGAGCTCCACGACCTCGCCATGGCTGTCCACCCCTCTCCTCTCCAAACCCTAGCCCTGCCGCAATGTTCTGCCGGAGTTTATTTGGGGGCGAGTTGTCGTCGGGAGAGAGATTAGAAGAGAGAGGACTGACGTTTGGGCCCCCAGTCCGGTCAGCACGGTGATGTGGCCAAAGAATACAGCGTGGCAGTCAAAACCGCTTCAATCTGGTCAAAACAGGGGTCGATGGCTAGTAATGCATGGTTTACAAAGTTGAGTGGTAAATATTGTCTGGTTTTGGAGTTCCATAGCCAAAACCAACTCGGCCATAAGTTTAATGGCCGAAAATGGACTTTTGATTGGAGACCACATATACATATAGCTTGTCGAATACATTCTATTTGACTATTTATATGATTTATCTGAAATTTAAATCACTGAGTTACACTTGGCTCAGGATAAAAAAGAATAGGAACCACGACTGCTACAGTACTATGGGTACTGTACCCGAGTCTAACTCAGGCTCGACTGATAATTTGTTAATATTTTTAGTCTTTGTTTTTTTCATCAGTTGTATTATAGGTATAGATTTATTGAATTAATATGGACTATTAGATCTTCATAAAATCCAACGGCTCATATTTTTCTCTTTTATAGATTAACGTGGAAATTTCTTGGCTCTCTCGGCGAAGGTGATGGCTCATTTTAATACTATTGTATCTCTACTCCTAAAAATAATGCGGAAAGGAACCGTGTACGCAAAAAAATTCCTCCTCTGCCTCCCTACGGCGCCCGTCCTCCCTACGTCTCTCCTCTGCCTCCCTCCAAAAAAACTGATGCCCACGATCTCGCCCGACTCGCGCGTCGCGCTCCCCCGCACGGCCTCCCTACCACGATCTCCACTTCCCCCGCACCCCTGCACTGCACCGCAACCGTTCCCTCCTGTCCCTAAAAAGAATGACGCCTCCACCTCCATCCGAGCTCCACATCCACATCGCCTGCGACATACCGCCACCTCCGCTGCCTCGGCCGCCCGCCCGTCCGTGGCGACCTCGCCCGCCTCGCCCGCCTGCGGCCGACCTTTGCCGCCGCGTCTGACCTCCATCGCCGCCGCGACGACCCCCCCCCCCCCCCCCCCCGCGTGACGTCACCCGCTCGCGACCACCACTACCTCGCCGACCTCAACGACCTCGTCCGACCTCTTCTCCTAAAAAGAACGCGGAAAGGAACCGTGTACGCAGAAAAATTCCTCCTCTGCCTCCCTACGACGCCCGTCCTGTACGTCGCTCCTCTGCCTCCCTCCGAAAAACTGATGCCCACGATCTCGCCCGACTCACACGTCGCAACCCCCGCCCGCCCTCCCTACCACGATCTCCACTTCCCCCGCACCGCACCACAACCATTCCCTCCGGTCCCTAAAAAGAACGACGCCTCCACCTCCATCCGAGCTCCATATCCACCTCACTCGCGGCAGACCGCCACCTTCGCCACGTCACCCGCCCGCCCGAAAACAACTGTAGTGAAGCAAAATGGAAGCCACCCTAATCGGGTGACCATCGTAACCTCAGGATGGGATGTGGCTTTCGACAGAGAAGCCTGTACATGAAGGCAGGGGATTCCTTCGATTCGTGTTTATTGGAGATGATGAGAAATGACACCTTTGTGTGGTTGGAGCAGGAGCTTTCCATGCAGAGATTATTTCCTTGGCTCCATGCTATTCGTCGTCTGCTCTGTTGGGCCAGGAATGTGAATCGCTAGAATTTATGGGCCTGGACCAATAAAAAATTCAAAAAAATTTGACGAAGACATCATCATGTTGGACATAACGAGTCAGTCTCGTCTCCAAGTTACAGGTCGTCGTCATGTCGGATTCAGCTGACATGTCTGCACCTCAACTGTAATTTCTCCCTCATACGACGTCCAAACAAGGCGTTCTAGTATGCGTTGGAACCGTGACGACGAGACTTGGTTCTGGTCCTAGCTCCAGAAGCCTCCTGGATCATTCTGTGTGATCACGAAAAGGTGTTGCGTCATCTGTTTTGGGCCTTTTCAGGCTTAGTATCGTGTTGGGCCTTCGGCCCATGTTGTGGGCGCAGCGCCCCCAACCCTAGCTCGCCCCTAGGTTAATAAATTCAGTAGCCGCCATCGTTTAGACTCGGGTTTTGCTTAGATTATTCTGTCGAGAACAGTTTCGCCGTCATCAGTTTGTAGAACCCCAACTTTCGTGTTTAATCATTCATCTGCAGTGTCACTTCATATTGAGAGCCGCATTATTTCGAGTTCTTGCTCGTGTTCTTCGTTTCGCAGGCAGTGATTAGCCTTCTTGGCAAGGTCAACCGGGTTGTGACATGGTTGATAACCAGATGAGTCGTGGTGCTAAGATTGCAGGGTTCGAGTTTGCTAACTTGAAGCCGGATCGGTATGTTGCGTTCCGCCCAAAACGAGTTACCCTTCACCTAACGGAAGATCGGGCCATCCTAGTTCCCATCAATTTCTAGTAAAATCTCAAAGTCCCATGAGAGCGTAAAGAAGTTGGTTCAGCGGTGCTCTTCTTAAGTCCCATACTACTAGTGGAAGTGGAGGATGACCAACATAAAAATAAAATCTGTCCTCACACTATAAAGTGACGATATGGGAGGAGAAAGAAAGCCCACACTCGCGCTCACTCTCCTCACCGGGCGTGGCGAAGGGCGCGGGCACGCGGCACCCGCGTGAATGGTCGGCCGAAATACAGCCTCTCGCTTTGCGGAGTTTTTGCCCCAAGAAACTATTGTGTCGTCGTACGTTCACTGTCGGCGTCATATGCCATGTCGTATGCCCTACCTGGGCCATACGCGCCATGCGCCCTATGCCGCACACTGATCCGTACGCGCAAACGTGAGAGTCGGTTCTGATACCATTTGTAACACCACGGCCCTCCAAAGCCGCCCCGCACAACCCTTCCGAGGGGCGCGCACATGTACATGTAGCACTCTGTTCAAACTTTCGTCCTCGCTTCGTATAAAGGGGTTTATCCGAAGGTGCTATGGCTGGAAGACAGGGGCTTATAAGTTGACTGCACCCTTGCTAAACTAGCAATGTGGCACTAAACACGTGCATCCCGCACTCATAGGCTACTACTGAGCCATACAAACTGGGCCGGATGTGACAAGTAAAATATGAAGATCGACAAAAAAAGCTACTTTCGCTATTTGTGCATGCCAGCTCACTGGAGTAGTTGTAAATAAAGAATGTTAGGCCCTGTTTGGATCCATTCTAACTAAAATTTAGCCAGCTAATTGTTAGAGCAAAATTTTAGCCTGCTAAAACTTTTGCCGGAGGTGTTTGGATTCTCCAGCTAATTGAAATGATTGGACCCTACTACCCCTAATGAAAATAATAGAAAAAAGAAATCATACACTTTTTAGCCTGCAGTTAAAGTTTAACTGAGTTTAGCTACCCCTTTTGGATCTCCACGACTAAACTTTAGCGGCCAAACTTTAGACATAGCCTTAAGGGGTATTTGGATCTCCATTACTAAAATTTAGTCCCGTCACATCGGATATAAGGATATTAATTAGAAGTATTAAATAAAAGATTAATTAAAAAATCAATTACATAAATGAGGGCTAATTTACGAGATGAATCTATTAAGTCTAATTAGTCTATGATTAGACAATGTAATGCTACAGTAACTATGTGATAATTATATACTAATTATAGCTTAATTAGATTTGTTATGTTCGTCTCGCAAAATAGACACGACTTATGTAATTAGTTTATATTTAATATGTCTAACTATTATTTATTTAAGTGACTAAACTTTAGCCCTTTGGATCCAAACACCGTATAATCGGTGGCAAGATCTATATGGTTGCCTACCAAAGGAAACACAGGAGCTGCCGCTATTCCATCTCCAACGTGGAAATGCTCGTGATTTTCTATAAACGGGACCCATAACCCTCTTCTCTCTCTTTCTCTCTCCCTCCCTCTTTTATGGAATCAGGTCCTATAAGAAACCAGGTTCTATATAGAATCAGCTCCATAGTGTAAAGAACTAGGTTCTATAGCTACATTGAATGTATGGAACCGGCCTAGACCCGTCCATTGCGGACGCCCTAATGCTCGTGATTTTCTCAACTCGGTGCTGGCGCTGGCGCTGGCGCACCTTTTGCTTCTGTGGTTCCAGCCTCGTAATAGTGAATAACGCGGCTGTTGATTTTCTGAGTCGGCCGCGCATTTGGCTAATCTGTCTGCTTAAGAAAACATGCGAAAATGACAAGGATTCATGATCACTCCGTTGTAGAGTATAGTAAAAAAAGGTCACGATTCAGACGAACTGCAGCCTTGTTCAGTGTCCACATCATCACCTACGACGTACATACCTTGCTCTCTGACTTGAGGGAGTCGATCTGCTCCTTTGATGCATCTGCTACCTGGTAGGCATATATAATCCGAATCTTCAGATATATTTGACAGGCTCACATCGTGCGGTGTAGTTTCCGTGCACGTACTGTTTTTCAAAATTCTAAATATAAATGTGTTGCTACTGTGATGCATAACATTGGTAAAGAAGTTTCTGATCTTGTATTAACAAATAATAAATAATTAAATAGCAAGTTCTGAATAATAGCCGCAGAGCGACTCGTTAAGACAGACCATCGAAATTCCGCCATTTTCAATTTAGGCTTTCCTAATAAACTGGAGCAGCAGCGCCGGACGGCTTCACACGCACTGCCCTTGATGTCAAATGAAATGAAAAACGAACCAGTAATCGACTAGTCATTTATATTTATGTGTATACCTTGCTCAATATCGTCCAAAGCACTCCCTCGGTGCAAGGTGGCGTTGTAAGAGAACCCTTATATCTGTAGTAGCTTGAGGTTTTGTGTATCAAGTCTGCCGGATCAATTGGGGCCTTCACTTCCTCCGTAGCGTTCTGTTTGCTCGTAAGCCTCTTGAAGTACGGTTGCAGCTGCATATTAGGATATGCCCTCATTTTCTTGTTCTCTGATAGATCGATCTGATGGTTTGTTAAATCCATGGAGATATACTACACTGTATATATGCGAGGCACGTACGTACATCACCGAGCAGCTTGCTAGGCTTGCCTGCTTTGGAGCTGAATAGCACGGCGACGACGGCTTTCTCCTTGGTCGAGTCCTCGTGCACCATGTGCATCACTGCGTCCAAGCTGTACATGTACACCACATCGTTGGGACACTCGGCCAAGGTAATTAACAACAACGATAGCGAATAAGACTCTGCAACACGACGGGCTCCTTGGTAGTCTCGGCATGGCGTGTGGATGCTCACCGGGTGCCATTGACGGTATGCTCAGAAGGTGCGTGAAAGTGCACCTGCAGGAGCGAGTACTCCTTCCCGTCCACCGTCAGCTTGCCGTTCCCTTTTGTCCAGTTGATCCTGAAATCCTCGTTCGATTGAAATCAGGCTATATACGCTTTCGGCTGTGTTTAGTTCCCAAACTTTCTCTCTTCAAACTTTACTATTCATCTATCACATCAAATCTCTCTCCTCGTGCATGGAGCACTAAACATAAAAAAACTAGTTGCATGGTTTTGATGTACACGACGAGGCGAATCTTTTGAGCCTAGTTAAGTCGTGGTAGCATAATGTTTACCACGAACAAACGAAAAATGTTACGGTGCGCTACACTCTTTTTACCCTCTTTTCAAGTAAATAAACACACCCTTCATCTAGATATAGAACAAGAAAACACGAAGAAGTTTCTACGGTAAGTCGGGCTCATCTGACCATGAAATCGTGGCCCCGGTTTTGCACGGCGGCGGCGCCGGCCTTGTAGGTCTGCTCCAGTGGGCCCAAATCCTTGGTGGCCTCCACCTTGGCGATGTCGATCGGGGACTGCTCTTTGCCGCCACTACGGGAAACCCGACGTATGCCGAGTGCTTCCCTCTTTGCCGAGTGCTTTCTATCGGGCACTCGGCAAAGACTGGCTGTGCCGAGTGCCCAGACAACGGCACTCGGCAAAGAGGCGACACTCGGCAAACAGGATCTTTGCCGAGTGTCAGAAAAGAGACACTCGGCAAACACGATCTTTGCTGAGTGTCACGACAGAGACACTCGGCAAAGCTGACGCACGTGCCGGGCGCGTGCCACGCCACAGACGGCCGTTTGGGCTCCAGTAGCTTTGCCGAGTGTCACACGGCAGACACTCGGCAAAGCCGTGGCACGTGTCCAGCACGTGCCACGCGTGCCAACGGCCGTGGACGGCCGTTTGGCCTGTCAGTTCTTTGCCGAGTGTCACAGTGCAGACACTCGGTAAACATGGACGTGTTGGCCCTTTGCCGAGTGTCTGGGTCAGATACTCGGCGAAGAGTTTGAAAATTTGAAAAATATTTTTAAAAAACTTGAAATTCAAACTCAAAAAATTTGAACATTTTAAATATAAGAGTTTTTGGCCGGCTGGATTGGTAGTTTTGCCGAGTGCTTCGGCGGGGCACTCGGCAAACCACCTCTTTGCCGAGTGTTTCCTAGGAGACACTCGGCAAAGCTTATGTTTGCCGAGTGTTTTCCAAAAAACACTCGGCAAAGTTTGGCCCTGTTTATTTAAACTTATGTTTTTGGGATCCAAAGTTTATTTTTTTTCTAACAATACTTGTCAAAGGCTCTTTATATCTTATGTGGAGCCTGTGGCAAAAAGTTGGGATGATTTCGAAAAGTTTATATATACGGCCATGTCCAATCGGAGCATATCCCCATAGAAGATTCAGAGAGTTGAGATGGAGACAACCGGATTTCGAAACGAAGTGAAGTTGAATTAGAGTTTGAGTTCATAACTTTTTGTATAGGCAATAGACGACGTAGATTGCTTCATTTGAAGTTATCATATTTTTCCGGACCCATTTGATATTTTTTAAATTATTTTTACCCCCTTCTCCGCATGAAATAATGAAATATATGAAGGAATTATTAGATATATATGCTTCAAATAATGAAAACATTTCATCTAAGCATAAAATGTGCATTGTTGAATGTATTTGACAAGATATTTTGATGTGTATTTGATCGAATTTGAAAAATTTGGTATGCAAGAATTGTTCTGGGAAATGTTTGCCGAGTGCTACACTCGGCAAACAAAACCTTTGCCGAGTGTCAGGTCAGAGACACTCGGCAAAGAGCACCTTTGCCGAGTGCCTTCTTGGGGGCACTCGGCAAAGAGGCCACGTGGGCTGGCCGGCCCGCGGCCGCGCGTGCCACGTCATTGGCCGACGTGGCCCCTTTGCCGAGTGTAGGCACTCGGCAAAGGGCAGGTTTGCCGAGTGCCCTGGCCAGACTCATAAGTTGGGCCTATGGAAGTTCCCGTACATGCCAGACCTTCTGCTTCCACATAATGTTGATATGATGCACACTAAAAAGAATCTTGCCGAGGCACTTTGGGGTACAATCATGAACATTCCTGATAAAACCAAAGACAATACCAAGGCTAGAGTGGATCAACAACGGTTATGCAATAGACCGAAGCTAAATATACTACCTCCCAGGGACGGCAAAACATGGAAAAAACCTAAGGCCGATTTCGTTCTCGATAATGACCAAAAGAGGGAAGTGCTAAGTTGGTTCCAAACATTGAAATTTCCTGATGGGTATGCAGCGAATTTGAAGAGGGGAGTGAACTTAACTACTCTACGAATCAACGGGCTCAAGAGTCATGACTACCACATATGGTTTGAGCGGCTTCTTCCGGTGATGGTTCGAGGCTATGTCCCCGAGCATGTCTGGCAAGTGCTGGCGGAGTTGAGCAATTTCTTCCGCCAGCTGTGTGCTAAGGAAGTATCGAAGCCCATGCTTGCAGAAATGGAAAAGCTTGCTCCCGTGTTGCTATGCAAGTTGGAGAAGATATTTCCACCGGGCTTTTTCAACCCGATGCAGCATATGATTCTGCACCTTCCGTATGAGGCACGAATGGGAGGGCATGTGCAGAACCGGTGGTGCTATCCAATTGAAAGATGTCAGAAGGTTCTTCAAACTAAATGCAAAAATAAATGCAAGATTGAAGCATCTATTGCAGAGGCATACATTCTCGAGGAGGTGTCAAACTTCACGACGAAGTATTATGCTGACAACCTCCCTAACATGCACAATCCACCGCCTCGTTATAATGTTGGCGAAGTTGAATCGAACCTCAGCCTTTTCCGAGGGCAACTAGGAAGTGCAAGTGAAGGCACCAACAAAAATTTGACAAATGCAGAGTGGCGCGCTATCATGCTCTATGTGCTCAACAATCTATCCGAAGTTGAGCCATACATGCGGTAAGTTCAGAACGATCTTGTTTTCGAGTACCTAGCCACTATTCTGCATCCAACACTCTTGTTTCTCGTTCATACAGGGAATTTCTTGATCAATTCTGGCGTAATAGGAGGGCTCCTACCCCACACGAAGTTGATGACCTTCTTAAACATGGAAACCCAGATTTTATTTCTTGGTTCAAACAGAAGGTATACTTAATTTCAGTCTTGTCCTAAATTCGACTGAAGTCGTGTCATTAATATAACAAACTATCCTGGTCGAACTCGCAGGGCCAATCCGATGGGTCTATGAGTGCCGAGTTGAGACAGATCGCCGATGGTTGTGCGTATAAGGTCAAGTCATTTATCGGATATGACGTGAATGGTTATCGTTTTCGCACAACAAGTCATGAGCAGAGGATGCCCAATCGAAGGACTACAAGTACCGGAGTCTATACTCCAGGCTCTGATGGGGCCGATTACTATGGGAGACTTGAAGAAATATACGAGCTTAATTTTGGTGGAAGCAAACCTCTTTCTCCTGTTATCTTCAAATGTCATTGGTTTGATCCTTCAGTGGTGAGACGAACCCCTAGTCTTGGGCTAGTCGAAATTCGACAATCATCTGTCTTACCTGGAGATGATGTCTATATAGTGTCTCAACAAGCCACCCAGGTGTATTATTTGTCATACCCATGCAAAAAGAACAAAAGGCTTGAGGGTTGGGACATTGTATACAAAGTGTCGCCACGCGGTAAACTACCAGTCCCAAACAATGAAGATTATAACATAGATCCAAACACCTATGATGGAGAGTTCTTCCAAGAAAATGGGCTAGAAGGGTCTTTTGAGATAGACTTAACCTAAGCGGTCGGAATGGATTTAGACTCAGAAATGTTTGTTGACGAGGACACTGGAGATGTGGTTCATAATGCTAAGGAGGTAGAGTTACTAGAGCGATTACAATTAGGCAATGACGAAGACGACGACATTCCTCCGCCTTTGGAGGACGACCATGAACATCTCGAAATGTACGATAGTGATGATGCGACCGTTGATCCAGATAATCCTGATCCGGATGATTATTTCTAATAAAAGTACGTTTATATATTGCATCATCTCTTTCTAATAGTTTATGTTGGGTCATATTTCTTATATATTACATGTTTTTCTAATTATTTATGTTTATATGTGAAATCTAATAATTGTATGTTTTTGTTGATCGCAGGTGATTGGACCAATATGGTGGGTCGTGGCGGTGCGATGAGGAACGTCATGTCGTTGTACCGGAAGTTTAAAGATGGGGGGTCCAAGGCAGCTGGGTCGTCTGGTGCCAAGGGCAAGGGGCGAAAGAAGAAGGCCACAGGCGGGGGGCGAGGCAGGGGCAAGAGGCGAGAGCGGACCCCCGTACCTTCGTCGTCTTCGTCCGACGAGGACTTTGTTCCTTCGGCGGTGGACACTCGGGCCGCGGAGCACGAGTACCGCGAGGACGAGGAGCACGAGGCAGCGGAGCACGTGGCCGAGGAGCACGGGGCCGAGGACCACAGGGCCGAGGACCCCGAGGGCAAGGACGTAGAGGGGTCCACCTCCTCTGAGAACTCGGCCCTTTGGCAGCGAGGCCCCTCGCAACTCCCGAAGCGCCCGATACCCATGGAGCGTCGCCCCGTGATCGCACCCAGCCCTCCAAGGTAAGTAATTTTAGATGTTACATAGACCTTCTCGTTTCATATTCATATGTTGGAAATCACAATATGGACTAACAATTTATCTTAATCACTTGGGCAGGAATTGGGTGATGGTCACCCCAGGCGCTGGTCACGCCCGCAAAGTCAACGTCATCCTGGGTCTTCTTTGCAGGGAGCTGTTTCCGGGTCTGGTGACCATTGGCGGCAGGGAGGAGCCGGCCTACACCTTTGACCACTACGTCGCCGCTGGCGATCAGGAGGACCGGGAGCGCAGGATCTTCAACAACAAGGCCGAGCGGGTAAAGGGAGAGCTTTGGGTAAGTATTCATTGCACTACACTTCTCAACACAACACTTTCATTGAACAATCTACAAATAATGCAACATTCATCGTGTATATGTGCGCAGGACTTTTACAGATGCGCCCCGGGACAGGAGGCTTCGGCGGATGCTGTGGCACATGCAGCCTGCTGGAAGCTTGTCAAGGACCTGCACTACGAGGCGCGCGTGCAGGCCGTAATTGATTATTTCGCGGCACTCAAGATATCCGTGAAGAAAACGGAGGCAAGAAACATGAAGTTGACCAAGGAGCAGTATCTGGCGGTATGTAAATCGAAACTGTTTTATTCTAAGATTAAGTACTCTAAATTCGATCTTGTTACATGTCGTACACTTGATGTCTTGTAGGCGATTCCGTGGTGGTGCACCCCGCATCCCACGTGCTGGGAGGTGATAGTCGACAAGTGGTGCAGCGCCGAGTGGGCCGCTCAGCACGACCTTTGCCGGGAGCGGCGTTTGCTGATGCCCGGTGTCTCACACCATCAGGGCAGCCTTAGCCTCGAGGAGTACAGGGCCAAATGGGTACGCCGAGTCATTTCTATATTCGCTCACTCTATTCTGTGTAATTACTAATTCATATTGTTTGTTTTTTCAGTCGGCGTCACATGGTGGTGCGCCTTGCTCACAGCTCGAGGCTTTTGCTATGGCCCACAAGGGCAAGGCGACCTCCGACGTCCGGTACAACCCGGAGGACGGGCCCGCGGCATACAGCAACGCCAGCGTCCACAGTCGGCTCACAGCATATCAAGAGGTCGCGAAGGAGGTCCACGGGCCAGACTGGGATCCGACCGCCCACGACATTGATGGAGAAGTGGTCATGAGGGCGGGAGGAGGCAAGAAGCACGGGCGGTACTTGATCGACACGGCCTCTACCCCCACACTCTCCCAGATTCGAGCCAGGAGCACGAGCTCTTCAGCGGCTATCCGCCAGCCTCTTCCCGGTTCACACTTCGGGATGCAGGCACTCCAGGTTATTTCTATTTCTATCTTTGTACGTGAAGTTTGCTTACGTTTATAATGTATTATAACAATGTGATTGAATATTGCAGGCCCGGTTGGATGAAGAGACGCAGAGGCGGGAGTTCCTGGAGGCGGAGGTGCAGCGGATGAAGGACGCGGAGGCCGAGAAAGACAGGCAGAAGGAGGAGGCCGAGCGGACGAACCGAGCGTGGCAGGAGCAGGTATTTGCCTACCTGCAGAGCATTGGCCAGCGCGTGGGTGAAGGTCCGCCGCCGCCGATGCCACCACCGCCTCCACCACCACGTGTTCCTATTTCTCCCGTGAGTCACTTGAGAACCCTATGATTTCATTTCACAACTCATTTCTGTCGAAAATCTTGTAACACACACCACTAATCTCTTTTGGGCAGGCTCCTGGCTCGGCCGCGTCGAATGACGGCCCTCAAGACGAAGACCTTGCGGCGCGGGCGGTTAGATCGTTGTTCGGACCATCTCTTCCGTGAGTGATGGATGTTGGACTTTGTAAACATATGAATGATGGATGTTGGATGTTTGGATATTGAATTTGTGACATTTCTGTGATGTTGGATGGTTTAGTGACTTATATGTGTTTGTTTATGGTTGTTTGATGGTTTAGTGGCTATATATATATATGAATTGCCTGTGATGCTTATTATAAACTATCTGTAATGCCTATTAGAAACTGTCTGTGATGTTTTTGTTGAGGGGTCCTTTTAACGTAAAAAATAATAAAAACAGGAAAAAATTTGAGCCCGCCGAGTGTTACACTCGGCAAAGAGGTGCTTTGCCGAGTGTATTGGCTTTAACACTCGGCAAAGAGGCTGTTTCTGTCATTTCTGGAACAGCCTTTGCCGAGGGTTCCTGCTTTGCCGAGTGTGTTGGCTTTTACACTCGGCAAATATGCAACTTTTACCGAGTGTTAAAGCCCTTACACTCGGCAAAGGGTTGTCCAGGGCCTGCCCCCTAACCAGGCTTTGCCGAGTGTCGGGGTCCAACACTCGGCAAAGGCTGGTGTCTTTGCCGAGTGGGACACTCGGCAAAGGCTCCGTTAGCCCTAACAGCCGTCCACAGACGGCGCCGGGCCGTCTGTTAGTGCTTTATTTTGCCGAGTGCTGGCTTTGCACTCGGCAAAGCCTTTGCCGAGTGCCCGATAGAAGACACTCGGCAAAGGGCCTGTTTGCCGACACGAGCTATGCCGTAACCCTTTTGCCGAGTGTTACACTCGGCAAAGCCTTTGCCGAGTGTATTTCGGGGTTTGCCGAGTGCCCCAGGCACTCGGCAAACTCCGGGTTTCCCGTAGTGCGCTGTCGCAAACAGCCCAGTCCTTGTGCAACGTTGCCCATTTCGCAGGCCCGGCAGGATCATCCTCCTTGTAGCTGAAGGTCGAATGAGGCGTGGCTGTACAACCGAAAGAAAGGGCATGAACACAAAGCGAATAACGAAAGAACAAAATAAAACGCATAAATTATGTGCTAATTTGATGGATATTTGCAAGTGTGAAAGTGGTTTCCAAACCAGAGAGAACTCTTGCGAGGAATCCCTGAAGAAACATACTGCCCACTGGTGACGCAGATCGCGCGCAGAACGCGAAGGCCACGAAGACGGCCAACGCGAGGGTTGGGGAAGCAGCACGAGCGCCATCGCCTCTTCTCCACCGGGCCATTGCTGCAGCTTGCGACGTCGTGGACGTAGGCGGTTATCGATTCAAAGCCATGACCCTGAACTGCGTGAGAGAGGGCGGCCTTCAAAATAGGAGGAGAGTGGATGATGGCCTCATATACATCGGCAATGGAGTATTTTGGGCTTCTACTATCTTTGTGCCATATGGCGCCTGAATTCCCGAAGAGTTTGGGCTTTTATGCAAACATTCGTCGAGGATGGGTCAGTTGAACTGAGCACAGTAGTCGCCCCACAGCTTCTGCGTAATCCCACCATACTCAATTTAATCGTGTGCATGACCATCAGCTGACCCGAACAAATATTTAGACTGCAGCTTCGAAGTAGTTGGACACAGTCAAATATGCCGCCGGGTCGTTTTTCTACTACCTTTAGCTGGATACCATTAAAATGAGATGCTTCGCCGAGATGTTCGGTCGCTTCGCAACGAGAAGAAGCTGAAGCACATGTGTCAAAACAAAGCTCACATCAGGAACGAGTATTACTAGATTCTAGATTGTTTATTCCCGTTTCAAACAAAAAGATTCTAGAGAGTTTCCGACTTGAACATGCATGCAAGTGCGCACCCCACTGGTAAACAAAAGACCTATAGCCGCGATTTCTAAGGAACATCTGTGTATCTATCTATGTATTATATCAATACAATAGTGTTAAAAGAAGCCACAAAGTTCACCGAGAGGGTCAAGAAATTCCCACATTAATCTAAAAAAGAGAAGAGCATGGACCGTCAGATTTTATGAAGATCCAACGGTCCATATTATTCCATTAATTCAAAAAAGAGAAAAATATATGTCATCGGATTTTATGAAGATCTCATGGTCCATATTATTCTATTAATTTAAAAAAGAGAAGAATATGTCAGATTTTATGAAGATCTAACGGTCTATATTATTCCATTAATCTAAAAAAGAAAAAAAATATCATCGGATTTGATAAAGATCTAACGGTCTATATTATTCAGTCCGCCGCCACCTCAATGCGGTCAGTGCGCGGCTGTCCGCGGCCGCCGCGGGAGCCCTCCGTGGCCGTCGCCGTCCATGGCCTCCGTAGGAGGCCTCCACTGTTGCCGCACAACCGTCCGCGGCCGCCGCTGGAACCCTCCAACGCCGCCGCACGGCCATCTGTGGCTGCCGCGGGAGTCCTCGCCGTCGCCACGCGATCGTCCACCGCCGAGAGACCGTCCGCCGTCGTCGTCGCCGCGGGAGCTACCTGCGCACCTTCGGAGGCCGATGTGGCTGGAGGCTGCCGGACGGGGAGACCGGCACCCCTCACTGCCACTACCGCCACCGCCACCACCACACCTCCACCGCCGCCGCGGGAGCCCTCCACCGCCGCCATCGCGCAGTTGTCTGCGCCCGCTGTAGGAGGCTTCCACCGTCGCCGCGGGAGCCCTCCACCGCCGCTGACCGACTGTCCAGGCTACCGTGGGAGTCCTCGCAGTCGCCGCGCGACCATCCGCCGCCGCGGAAGCAGCCCGTGCACCTTTGGAGTTTGGGGTCCGCCCGCTCCGCGCGCCGCCTGAGGCCGATGGGCCTGAATGCTGCCAGCTGGGGAGACCGGCACCCCTCACCGCTGCCGCCGCAACTAAAGAGGGGGGAGATAGAGGGAGAGAGATAGAGCGGGGGGAGTGGTGGCGTTGGTGAAAGATAAGGAGAAAAGGAGATGGGTGGGTTCATGTGTTGATAGTTGGTATAGAATATATGATATACATGATAACGGGTGCAGAAAAAATTATATTGAGGGGAGAATCTCATTTACTAGGCTGAAATGTTTTTTTAGAGGATGAGAATAGAGCACGACAAGTACGGACAACCTAAAGCCTCATATGCCCTACCATGTTCCTCTATATAAGAGGGCAGGAGACAACATTCAACAATGAGCGGAGGATAACACGTCGATCTGCACGTGTACCTGATAAGAGGTGCTCGGATTTAGGGCGTTCAACTTTGGTAGTCACCCATTGGTTACTGTAGCCTAAGTTCTCTTTGCATAATTAGCAAAATAGCAGTACTTTTCTCATAATATTTTCTTGGATAATATTTTCCTGGTGTGATTGATTACCCTCTATATTTTATTTCCTCTCTTTAAGTTTTCCTTCATGTTATGCTATTCTGATCATTGATTTGTGCAGCAAGTTAGGCTACCAATTATACCGCGGATTCATGAAGGGAGTCGACCCAAACACCATTATGTTTTGTGGAAGGTTTCTACTTTAATCCAATCGTCCCGTGTTACACTATTGTAAGTTCGTCGAGGTAGTTCTCGTGTCACTAAGTTGCATTTTTGTGTATGTAAAGTTATATGAATTACTTTATTCACTTACCCATAATCACTACCTCAATATTAGGTCACACAATCAATTATCTTAGAGCAACTCAACAAACCCAACAAGCCCCTATCCCAAGTTAAGAGGATCTAAAAAAAGTTACACTCCAATAAACCCAACAAGTGCTTGTCCCAAGTTTAGAGGGTCAAAAAAAAGTTACATCGTAGCAGACCCAACAAGCTCCTATCCCAAGTTTAGAGGGTCCAGAAAAAGGTTGCACTCTAGTAGGCCCTCTACTTGACACACTCATATTTGGGAGGCTTCCAAATCCACCCTCCATTCTCGATGGTCTATAGAAAACACTATATTTATGAGGGCTATTTGAAAGTGCATCTAGGCACTTATATGTTTTGGTGATTTTGGATGACAACATGATTTGTATTTAACTTGTTTGCTTAAGTGTATGAGCAGGGTTTTATTCTTATGAATATTCATGTAATATGATTGTTGAAGAATATAAGCTCATTATTGGTATAAATGACATGAGAGCAAACAAGTGAGTGTGATCCCATGCAACTAAGCAATACAATGACAAGTGAAGTAAAATGACAAATGAGACACGGTCTTATGCAAATTAGTTGGTCTCATCTATAGGATACTTGTCAAAGGTTTTTGGGACAAAAATATTTGAAGAAATTGGGATTTCTTTGGGCTTGATCCATGGCAATGGTTATATTCAAAATGAGACATGATTCTATGGTTAGTATACGGTCTCAAGTGCATTGATGCTTATGGACAAGTTATCTACCAAAGAAAACATACAAGACAACATACAAAACAATATTGAAGATATTTCAAATCAATTGATGACAAGGATATTCAATGTGGATTTCATTAATGATGCAATGCAAAGCGTAGCTTAATTTGGCAAGAGAGGACGGAAGGGATCAAGCTAGATGCGAGTGACATTCCTAACAAAGTGAAGGGCAAGTTGGTCTTGTAGCCGAGGGACTTTGTTTGTGGAAAAGTCTAACATTATAGTTTGGTTTCTATACGTCAATCAAGTCATATCAAGTGAAGCAATGCGAAGCATCTAATCTTTATTGATCATATAGTGGAATGGCTTATGAATTGTTTCATACAATGGAAATTCTAAGCCATTGGCTCAAGTTGGATTTGCTCAGCAAAGACATGAAATATTGAAGCCCTCAAGTTGAAGATGATCAAGTATGGCACCAATGAAGATATAAAAGCTCAAGTGGTAGATTCTATTTATTGTTTTTATCTTGAGTTTAGGAATGTCGTACTATCAAGAGGGATGCAACATTAGTTGTGTTGACAACACCAAAAAGTGCTCAATAGATCAACCCATGAGAGATAACCTCTAGAGAGAAGTCCTTTAGGGACTTTGTGTGCTGAGGGGACCAAAACCGGTCTGACCGGTTTTGGAAAGCGGTCTGACCGCTGTTGGGACGCAAAGTGTGCTAAGTCGACCCAAACCGGTCTGACCGGTTTGGGGAACCGGTCTGACCGGTTTGGGGCTCTGACAGGCATAACGGCTACTTTGGTTTGTAAACCGGTCTGACCGGTTTGGGAAACCGGTCTGACCGGTTTCCAACGGCTATAACGGCTAGTTTTTGGGATTGGGGTATTTATACCCCTTGGCCCTCTCCTTTGAGGGCTGCTGGTTGCCCTGCCATTCTTGCACGCCTAGAGCCTTCCCAAGCACCAGCAAGCTCTCCCCAAACCTCTCTTTGTGAGAGTTGATTGATTTAGTTCATATCTTTGGATTTGGGTTGAGGGATGCTTTGTGTATGAGATATAGAAAGATTGAGTGAGCTAATTGCAGCAGCAAAGAGCATATCCATAGTCTTGAGCACTTCCGGTGAAGTCTAGCAACCATTGAAGCATTTGTTACTCTTGGAGGTGAATCCTCCTAGACGGCTAGGCGTCGCCGGTGAGCTACCTCGTGTGTGGTAAGCCACGGATTGGTTGTAAAGGCTGGCCTTGCCTTCTTCGTGGAAAAGGGTCAAAAGTTAGTGGAACCGAGGAAAGTGGCTTGGAGTGGATAAGCCCGCCTTTCGTAGGCCCTCAACGGAGACTAGGATTCATCGTGTCTTTGTGACAGCCTCAGTGGCAGTGGTGAACTCCGAACTTCGGAAAAACAAATCCTTGTCTCTTGTTTTACTTTACAAGTTCATTTCTAGCATTGATATTCGCTTCCGCATCGTTCTACTTGGGTGTGCTCTACTTGTGTGCAGGGACTAAGTGAACCTGCTAGTTATCTTCTACAGGAGCCCATCACCAAGTTTGGTTTGTGCTAGAACTTGTAGAGGAGGGTTATTTTACATAGTTGGTTTTCTCTGTGAAAACCGGTCTGACCGCTTTGGCAAAGCGGTCTGACCGCTTTCAAGAAAGCGGTCTGACCGGTTTTGGAAACCGGTCTGACCGGTTTCTGTACTGACTGTGTGAAAAAGTTTGTAATTTGCAGATTCACCTATTCACCCCCCCTCTAGGTGACATCAAGGTCCTTTCACTATTGCTAGAGTTGTAGCATTTTTATGGCCCTTAAAAAATAGAGGTAGCCTCGGTTTAGTATTTGGAGAGTCTGGTTTGAGAGGTATTGGTGGAGTTAATCTTAATAATATAATATTATTACCATATTAATTGAAATAAAAAATAATACACATTGTTGTCCAGAAAAAAGTTACACTCCAGCAGGCCCTCTACTTGACGCCGCCCCCACCCCCCCTATTTAGGAGGCTTCCAAATCCACCCTCCATTCTCGAGGGTCTATAGAAAGCACTATATTTATGAGGGCTATTGCTGGAGTTGTAGCATTTTTGTGGCCCTTAAAAAGTAAAGATAGCCTCCATTTAGTATTTGGAGAGTCTGGCTTGAGAGGTATTGGTGGAGTTAATGTTAATAATATAATATATTACCATATTAATTGAAATAAAAATAATACACATTGTTGGGAATCTATATTAACCCCTAAAGTCCATTGATTAGAGTAAATAAATAGTTAAATTCTAAATTAAATAAATAAGTAAGAAAATTATAATTTCATTAAAGAATCAATGTCAAATACAATTAGTAAATATAATAAGCTTGCATCATTAACTCATACCATGTGCCACATACATGATGGTAAAAAATGGTACGTTAGTTTGAGCACACTTGGACGAATCGTATTGACAGTGAAACAACAAATATTTAAATAAATTTATATTTAAATTAAATAAACCTAAATATTTGTATAAAAAACTAGCTACTCGTGCAAATTTGCACGGGCCACCTTGCTAGTTATATTAATACAATAGTGTTAAAAGGAGCCACCACGTTCGCCGAGAGGGTCAAGAAATTCCCACGTTAATCTAAAAAAGAGAAGAGCATGGACCGTCGGATTTTACGAAGATCCAACGGTCCATATTATTTCGTTAATCCAAAAAAGAGAAAAATATATGCCATAGGATTTTATGAAGATCTAATGGTCCATATTATTCCATTAATCTAAACAAGAGAAGAATATAAGCCGTCGGATTTTATAAAGATCTAATTGTCTATATTATACCATTAATCCAAAAAAGAGAAAAATATATCGTCAGATTTGATGAAGATCTAATGGTCTATATTATTCAGTCCGCCGCTACTCCTCCGTGGTCAGTGCGCGGCCGTCCGCCGCCTCCGCGGGAGCCCTCCGCCGCCGCCGCCGCGCAGCCGTAGGAGGACTCCACCGTTGCTGCACAGCCTTCCGCGGTCGCCGCAGGAGCCTCCACCGCCGCTGCGCAGCCATCCGTGGTTGCCACAGGAGTCCTCGCCGTCGCAGCACGACCGTCCGCCGTCGGGAGGCCGTCCACCACCGTTGCCGCCATGGAAGCCATCCACGGCCGCCGCAGGAGCCGCCCGCGCACCTTCGTAGATCAGGGTTCGGCGCACGCCGCCGGCAGGGCTGGAGGCTGCAGACCGAGGAGACCAACACCCCTCTCCGCCGCCACCGCCACCACCCCTCCACGACCACCGCGGGAGCCCTCTGCCACCGCCGCCGCGCAGTCGCCCGTGCCCGCCGTAGGAGGCTTCCACCGTCACAGCGGGGCCATCCACGGCCGCTGTGGGATGCCTCCACCACCGCCGCGCGACTGTCCGTGGCTACCGCGGGAGTCCTCGCCATCGCCGCGCGACCATCCGCCGCCGCAGAAGCCACCCGCACACCTTCAGAGTTCGGGGTCCGGCCGCTCCGCACGCCACCGGAGGCCGGCGGGGCAGAAGGCTGCCAGCCGGGGAGACCGGCACCCCTCGCCGTCGCCGCCACTAGAGAGAGGGGGAGATAGAGGGAGAGATATAGAGCGGGGGGATTGGTGATGTCGGTGAAAGATAAGTAGAAAAGGAGATGTGTGGGTTCACGTGTTGGTAGTTGATATAGAATATATGATATAGAGGATAATGGGTGCAGAAAAAATTGATATAGAGGAGAGAATCTCAATGACAAGGCAGGAATGTTTCTTTTAGAGGATGAGAATAGAGTACGACAAGTGCGGACAACCTAAAGCCCCATATGCCGTAGCATGTTCCTCGATATAAGAGGGCAGGAGACAGCGTTCAACAATAAGTGAAGGACAACACGTTGATCTGCACGTGTACCCGATGAGAGGTGCTCGGATTTAGGGCGTTCAACCGTGGTAGGCACCCATTGGTTACTGCAGCCTAAGTTCTCATTGCATAACTAGCAAAATAGCAGCATTTTTCTCATAATATTTTCTCGGATAACATTTTCCTGGTGTGATTCATTACCCTATATATTTTATTTCCTCCCTCCTTAAGCTTTCCTTCATGCTATGCTATTCTGATTATTGATTTGTGCAGCAAGCTAGGCTACCAATTATACCGCCGATTCGTGAAGGGAGTCGACCCAAACATCATTATGTTTTGTGGAAGGTTTTTACTTTAATCCAATCGTTCCGTGTTACAATATTGTAAGTTCATCGAGGTAGTTCGTATATCCGTTGCTGAAGGGAGTATCTCATGTCAGTTGGTTGCATTTTGTGTATGTAAAGTTATATGAATTACTTTATTCACTTACCCATGATCACTGCCTCAATATTAGGTCACACAATCTATTATCTTAGAGCAACTCAACAGATCCAACAAGCCCCTATCCCAAGTTTAGAGGATCTAGAAAAAAGTTGCACTTCAACCAACCCAACAAACCCATGTCACAAGTTTAGAGGGTCCAAAAAAAGTTGCACTCTAGCAGACCCAACAAGCTCCTATCCCAAGTTTAGAGGGTGTAGAAAAAAGTTGCACTCCACTAGGCCCTCTACTTGAGACCCCCTATTTGTTGACACCCCGCCCTATTTGGGAGGCTTCCAAATCCAGGAATCTACCCTCCATTCTCGGGGTCTATAGAAAGCTCTGTACTTATGAGAGCTATTGCTGGAGTTGTAGCGTTTTTGTGGCCCTTAGAAAATAGAGATAGCATCCATTTAGTATTTGGACAGTCTGGTTTGAGAGATATTGGTGGAGTTAATCTTAATAATATAATATTATTATCATATTAATTGAAATAAAACTAATACACACTGTTGGTTTTTTGTAAGATCTAAAAATCTATATTAACCCTTAAAGTCCATTGATTAGAGTAAATAAATAGTTAAATTCTAAATTAAATAAATAAGGAAATTATAAGTTGATCAAAGAATCAATGTCAAATAAAATTAGTAAATATAAGCTTGCATCATTAATTCATACCATGTGCCACATGATGATAAAAATGATATGTTAGTTTGGGCACACTTGGACGAATCGTATTGACAGTGGATCAACGGATATTTAAATAAGTTTATATTTAAGTTAAAAAATCTAAATATTAGTATAAAAAACTAGCTACCCGTGCAAATTTGCGCAGGCCACATTGCTAGTTAGTATCGGATTCGGAACAGAGACTACGGATCTGAGATTGGCATGAGTCTTGATTGATAACACAAAATGCTTCACCAAAATATTTAAAAAAATCCAGCCCACTAGGAAGAGGCACTTATAGAGCACATCTCACAAGTCATCTTAAGTGTATCTTCCTTTACCATCTCATCTCATCTCATTTATAGAACACATCTATTTATAATTCTGCATGCTTTCCTTTTGAAAAAAGTCTAAATTACTACCCTTAAGTATAAACAAAGTTCGGATAACTCTCTAATGTATGTTTTGGTTCATTTTACACCCACAACTATCTCAATCGGTCAAATCTACCCATTCATAAGATTTTTCTTTTTTTGTTTCTCCATACATAAGCGATATTTTAATTAAAGTTTTGTAGGATGATATATGGCCACATAAAGTATTTTTAAAAAATATAAAATGAATTTTTCATCATCATAAAATTTTATATCAATATGATACATTTATTATTACATATCATAGCCTTTCAAAATAATGATAAAAATTTCATATTATATTTTTAAAAAATATTTTATGTGGCCCTCTATCATTCCACAAAATTTGAACTTAAAACACCACTTATGTATGAAGAAACAAAAAAAATAAATTTTACAAAGGGTAGTTGGACTGATTAAGATAGTCATGAGTGTAAAATGAACAAAACAACTTTAGGGGGTTATTCAGACTTTATTCATACTTGATGATCTTTCCTTTTTTTAATTCATCCATGGATGATTTTTAGTCTAGTTATTCTTTTATTAGTCTTGGTTGGTGTTATGAGTTTTAGTCAATATTAATCGGGACTAAAATAATCTGCAGCTCTCATAAAAACTACTAGATGATGAAAAGTTCTTCCGGTGCCCCGTCTCTCCGCGCGGAGCAGGTCCGGGCGACCAGCGTTCCAGGAAAGAACAACTCTGCAAGCCGCCCCAGTTCCACACGCCTCAACCGCCGGCCGGCCGCGCCTTGCTTTCCAAGCCGTCGCGCGGGTCAAACCCCTAGACGGCGCACAGCAGCCACTACTGCCTTCTCCGTATAAAATGGAAGCTGCGCGCGCGGGCAGCCCCGCCCCAACCGACCAGGAGAAACCACGAGCATCGCCGAGCCAGCCTCGAGCTCGAGCTGCTCGTTCCGCGCCCACGCTTCCAAGCTCCGTGCACGTGAGGCAATCGTGGTTCCCTTCCCCGATGGCGCCGCGCCAGCAGCAGCCGCTGCTCCCGAGCTTCCTCTACGCGGCGCCGTCCGGCGTTAACGTCGGCGGCGGGCAGGCGCCTGCCGCGGCGGTGGTGGCGGGGGCGCCGAGCGAGCCGCCGTTCGGTAGGATCGAGATGTTCTCGCCGGCCTACTACGCGGCGGGCGCCGTCGGCGGGGCCGCGGCCTGCGGGTTCACGCACGCCGCCGTGACGCCGCTCGACGTCATCAAGTGCAACATCCAGGTGCGTAACTGCGTGCGTCCGACGACGACCAGAGCTGCAGCTGCCGCGCGCGCGCGGGCGTGGCACGGGAAAATGTCGCTTTCTCTGACCTTTTGACTGGCGAGTTTTGTTGTGGTTGTGTTTCGTTTTGCCACGAATTTTGGAAGCCTTTTTTTTAAAAAAGGAAGTTGAACTTTCCGTTTGACGGAGACTATCCGTTGGGCCGAAGTTATTAGCGTCGCCATCAGTAGTGATGTGATGATGACAGTACTAGTAGGCCTTGATTAGGCTTCTTGTATACAATCGCATGGGTCGGCCCAGCTGAGAGCGCGGCCGAAATGTCTCCCTACTGGTTTGCCCGGCCCGGTCCGCTTGAACGTCCTCAGCATACAAATACAATACAACAGAGCAGAGCTGCTCTGATCTCTCTTTTCCTAAATAAAGAATAGTAGGGTATTCTGATTTCGGCGAAATGCAACGTGGTCTCGCTCGCAGATCGACCCTGCCAAGTACAAGAGCACCTCGTCGGCGTTCGGCGTGGTGATGAGGGAGCAGGGCCTCCGCGGCTTCTTCAGGGGCTGGGCGCCCACGTTCCTGGGGTACAGCGCGCAGGGCGCGTTCAAGTACGGCCTCTACGAGATCTTCAAGAAGGAGTACTCCGACCTCGCCGGCCCGGAGTACGCCGCCAAGTATAAGACCCTCATCTACCTCGCGGGCTCCGCCACCGCCGAGGTCTTCGCCGACGTCGCGCTCTGCCCCATGGAGGCCGTCAAGGTCAGGGTGCAGACGCAGCCCGGGTACGCCAGGGGGCTCCGCGACGGCTTCCCCAAGATCGTCAGGGCCGAGGGATATGCAGGGTACGTAGGACACCAGCTCAGGCTGCGTTTTTGTGCTGTTTCGAGCTTTTGATTGAAGGAGTTGCTGACAAGCTAGCTGATCATGATGTCTGTGATTTGTGAACCTCACTCAGGCTGTTCAGAGGGCTTGTTCCTCTTTGGGGGCGACAGATTCCTTGTGAGTATATATGCCTTTTCATTTTCAGGTTTGTGTATGAGCTTTCCAAACTGATCGAATTTCCCCGTCATCCGTGCAGACACCATGATGAAGTTCGCGACGTACGAGAACATCGTGGAGATGACCTACAAGCACCTCATCCCCACGCCGAAGGATCAGTGCAGCAAGCCTCTCCAGCTCGGAGTGAGCTTCGGGAGCGGCTACATCGCCGGAGTCTTCTGCGCCGCCGTCTCGCACCCTGCCGACAACTTGGTCTCGTTCCTGAACAACTCCAAGGGAGCTACCGTCGGAGATGTAAGCTCACATTGCAGAACACAGATGAGCTCCATCCACCATAATTGCTCTTTTGCAGATATTTGATGACCACTGTATGTCGTTTTTTTTCTCAATTCGTCCAGGCTGTCAAGAACCTTGGCCTCATGGGCCTTCTCACGCGCGGCCTTCCTCTTCGCGTTCTGATGGTCGGTACCCTGACTGGCGCTCAGTGGGTGATATATGATTCCTTCAAAGTTATGATTGGACTGTAAGTGTATGGCTATGGTCTTTTTCTATAGGTTAACCTGCCCTGTTAAAGACTGCTATAACAACTGGTATGTACATTATGCAGGCCAACGACAGGTGGAGCGCCTGCTCCTACGACTGCTGTCCCAATTGAAGGGCTGACGGAGCTCAAAGCCTCTGCTTGATGGTCTAAAATTTTGACAGAAAATGTACTACTTTCAACACTATCATAATGGTATTGTAACAATTTTCCCCAAAGGATTGACTCAGGGTGGTGAATTTTTTTGAATAAATTAGTTACTACTATCTGTTATGAGCACAGGATACGAAAGGTAGAAGTTCCTAATAGTCATAGAGTTGATAAATCATATTCGATGCAATTTATTTGGGTTTGCACTGAATTGACCCTCCTATGCTCATTTCATGGCACTAAATTGTGTGATATAATATAATGTAAATGTATTCGTATTGCATTGTGTATAATAACATGTTGTAAATGGCTTCAATCAAATATTGTTTTTTTGTTTTGGAAAAGATTGTTGTGCTAAAAGATTAACATGAAAAAATGGTATTGCAGCAAGAGCTAGTTCAACGAGTGAATTTCAACGATTCTAGTTGGGATGACAAATTTGCCATTATGGGAGCATTTTACATAGATCTTAATTTAGTCTTTAGAGTTATAAAAAATATAATAGTTAAATATTCTGAGTGTTAATGTTGAAACTAAGGTTGATACAATGTTAGAAAAGCAAAATGCACACAGGTACTCAGACTTGTTTGGAGATGCCGCCTAGGTCATCAAACAATTGATTTGTAGTTTCACGTTTTAAACATGCTAAGTGGTTCACTAGAGGTCCAAAACATCATAATTACCATTGGTACACCTAATTGGTAACTTCGTGGCATCATGTCCTTCTAATTTTGCCAAATTGTATAGCTATTAGACCCACATAAAAGTTAATAAACAATAAAATTCTCAATCAAACGCAATGTACAAAGGTGATGGAGCCATGGAGGAAGAAAATCGTGACGACGTGGCGATATAGTCGCGCCACTATGCGCCACATGGGCTGGCACGACCCAAAGGGCTACTTCCTGAAATTTTAGTTTGAGAGGAGTTATTTTTAAAATTTTATATTTAATAGGGCTAAAATAAGAAAAAAAAACAAGTGTCGACTAGTTTAGTTTAAGTATTCGGATGGCATTGTAGTGTCGCGCTGTTTGAGTACCGACTTTTCTAATACCTAGCTACGAGTCTTGGTATGTGTTGTGTAGCCCCCGATCCTTAAGGTTTGGTGCCAACCATGGGGCAACTCGCCGTGACTGCTAGGCGACCTCAAGACTTGGGCCAGTTAGCAGTTGGCGGTCTATCTGGCTAGTCCATTACACCAGTTAGCTTATTGCTACACCTTTCATTGTCAAAGAGTGTTTGGCATGTTTTGTACGTTTTGATTAATTAGAACTAGGAAGGTGGCCCGCGTAAATTTGCGCGGGTAGCTAGTTTTTTATACTAATTTTTAGGGTTTTTTTACTTAAATATAATTTTATTTAAATATCCATTGTTTCATTGCCAATACGGTTTGTTTAAGTGTGTCGAAACTAACGTATCATTTTTTATCATCATGTATGTGTCACATGATATGAATTAATGATGCAAGCTTATATTTACTAATTGTATTTGACATTGATTCTTTTATCAACTTATAATTTCCTTATTTATTTAATTTAGAATTGAAATATTTATTTACTCAAATTATGAACTTTAAGGGTTAATATAGATTGTTAAATCTTACAAAAACTAACAGGTGCTACAACTCCAGTAATAACCCTCATAAATATAGGGCTTTCTACAAACCCCTAAGAATGGAGGGTGGATTTAGAAGCCTCCCAAATAGTGGTGAGGGTGGTCAAGTAGAGGGTCTGATTGGTCAAGTAGAGGGTCTGATTGAGTGCAACTTTTTTCTGGACCCTCTAAACTTGGGATAGGGGTTTATTGGGTCTGCTGGAGTGCAATTTTTTTTTGCACCCTCTAAACTTGGGACATACGCTTGTTGGGTTTGCTAGACTGCAACTTTTTCTGGACCCTCTAAACTTTGGATAGAGGCTTGTTGGGTCTGCTGGAGTTACTCTAAGATAATAGATTGTATGACCTAATATTGAGGTAGTGATCATGAGTAAGTGAATAAAGTAATTCATATAACTTTACATGTATAAAATGTAACTTACTTACATGAGGTACTCCATTCCTCAACAGACATGTGAACTACCTCGACGAACTTACAATAGTGTAACATAGGACGATTGGATTAAAGTAGAAACCTTCCACAAACATAATGGTGTTTGGGTCGATTCCTTCACAAATCAGCGGTATGATTGGTAGCCTAGCTTGCTGTACAAATCGATGATCAGAATGGTATAGCATGAAGGAAAGCTTAAGGAGGGAGAAAATCAAATATAGAGGGTAATCAATCACACCAGAAAATGTTATCCGAGAAAATACTATGAGAAAAATACTGCTATTTTGCTAGTTATGCAATGAGAACTTAGGCTGCAGTAACCAATGGGCGCCTATCACAGTTATGGATCAATCTTTTGTCTTTTTCCTCCACCTGTAAAAGATGGAGTAATATATAGACATGGTTGATGCTCGATCTAGCGAATGATCGATAATAGTTTACTGTTGCATGATTATATCGAGCATTAAGAGAAGCATTTCTTTAACGAGCTTGTTGTTGCTCAACTTCCATATTAACACATGTGCACGGCAAGCACGTCCATCATCAAAGTCGTACGACGCCCGAGTTTTTTCGCTTTGTTTTTCCTAAATCTGCTCCTTCTTACACTGACTCGTTAACCAAGACCATCAAACGGGTTTCAGTGTGGGCAAACCATTTGATGATCTTTTATGAGTGATGAGTGTGGCCATGGTGATGATAAATCCCGCCAACAATTCACTCCCTTCATATATAGATAATTTTTCTTTCTCGTTGTGCTCACAACCTTGGTACACGCTCTAAATCTGAGCACCTTTCATTAGTTACATGTGCAAATCAACGTGATGTCCTCCACTCATTATTGAACGCTACACCATCTAAGTTTCTCCGCTTTGTTTTTTCTCTCTCTGCTTCTTCTTGCACTAACTCGTTAACAAAGACCATCAAACGGGTTTGAGCGTGGGTAACCCATTTGATAATCTTCCACTTGCGTTGGCAAAGACACTGAGTGCTGAGTGCGGCCATGGTGCTCAATCCTGGCAGCGATTCGCTCCCTTCGGACAGGGAGAATTGTTCTCTCCTGCTGTGCTCACAACCTTGTTCAACGCCCTAAATCCGAGCACCTCTCATTAAGTACACATGCAGATCGATATGTTGTCCTCCGCTCATTGTTGAACGTTGTCTCCTATATAGAGGAATGTGGTAGGGCATATGGGGCTTCAGTTTGCCCGAAGTCTGAAGGCGCGCGAGCAGCTCCCGCGGCGGCGACGATGGCGGACGGTCACGTGGCGACGGCGAGGACTCCCGCGGCATCCATGGACGGCCGCGCGGCGGCGGCGGAGGGCTCCTGCGGCCGCCGCGGACGACCGCGCGCTGAAAGCGAAGGGGTGGCAGCGAACGGAATAATATATCTTATGCTATTTATTTTTATTTATCTATTTATTAATCATATTTTGTCTAGATTCATTGGATTAACGTGGATCGTTAGATCTTCATAAAATCTAACGGCGTATATTTTTCTCTTTTTTGGATTAACAGAATAATACAGATCGTTAGATCTTCATAAAATCTGACGGTATATATTTTCTTTTGTTTTTTAGATTAATATGGACCGTTAGATCTTCATAAAACCCGACGGTATATATTCTTCTCTTTTTTTGATTAACGTGAGAATTTTTTTATCATCTCGACGAACGTGGTGGGTCCTTTATAATAGATGGTATAGCAGATTTATCTTGAAAATTTTATCCATCAGCATTGTGGTGTAGTTTAAAATGATTGTGGTCACGGTAGTGTGTTGATGGTGAAAGGAATCGGTTCCCGATGTCTGAGAGAGAATGGATTAGGGCAATCTCAAACCATAACAGGATAACTGCCGTGTGGCTGCACGCACTGCAACTTTACCTGTGTAGCTTTAGGGAAGTAAACGTTATTACATCAAAATTTGTGGAGTAGCCGATATTCCTTGCAAGCATATCAATTCCATGCATGGAAAGCTAGACCCCGGCCCAGCTTGGCTCACCTTGGTCTGGAGCAGACTGAGAAGAGGGTGACAATGGCAAAGGGACGAGAAAAGGAGACTTTTTTAAAAATTTAATCACACATACCGTTCTTAAGCAATCAGTTCAGAAATATGGAATAGGATACAAAGTTTAAGATGTATATCGTCATTTGAACTTTGAAGATACCATGTTTTAGTTAAATTCTTGGACTGCATTCTTCCTGCAACCACCTAAAAATTCTCTAACATCCAAATAATAGCCAAATCTTATGGGGCCATTAAAATTTCGTGGGCGAACCCAAATTCCGGAGAATGCCGAGACATGCTATTTTTGGAAAATCAAACATCCGCATGCAACCGCAACACAGACGCACATCGATCATCCCAGACGGAGTCGCCACGTGGCAAAGCGATGGCTTCGGTCCCACGGCCACTCTGACCACCTGATCGATCCTCCTCCCGGCCCGCCGCACCTCCACCAGGCAACGGCATCAATGGCGAGGACGGCGGCCGATGACGACGACGACGGCCCGCCGCCGGCCTACGCCGCGCAGCGTGCTCCCCGTCGCGACCCGCGGCTCAAGGACCTGGGCATCTCCTGCATGCTCAACACTGAGGTGGCCGCGCTGCTGGCCGTCATCCGGCGCCGCCCGGACCCCTACTCGTACCTCCCGCCCGCCGTCGCCGCCGCCGAGGAGGCCACGTTCGCGGGCCTCATCAGCTCTCTCAAGACCCTCCGGGGCCTCCTCTTCCAGCCCCGGCACGGCGCGTGGCGCTGCTCCGACCCCTCCACCTACCTCACACCGTTCCTCGACGTGGTCCAGAGCGAGGAGGCCCCGCCCGCCGCCACGGGCGTCGCGCTCTCCTCCGTGCTCAAGATCCTCCGCATCGACGTGTTCGACGAGTGCTCCCCGGGCGCCCGCGACGCCGTCCACGCGATCCTCGCCGCGCTCACCAACTGCCGCATCGAGCGCATCTCCGACGCCGGCGCCGAGGAGGCCGTGCTCCTCCGCGTGCTCCAAGTGCTCGCCGCGCTCCTCCGGGCCCGCGCCGCGCCGCTGCTCTCCGACAGCTCCGTCTGCACCGCCGTCAACACGTGCTTCCAGATCGTGCAGCACGCCGCCGGCAGCCGCGGCAGCGAGCTCCTCCAGCGCACGGCGCGCCACTGCATGCACGAGATCCTGCAGGCCATCTTCGCCAGGCTGCCGGACATCCGCGAGGACACCGACGCCGACGACCTCGCCCTCGCCCTCGGCGGCGGCGGCTCGGGCGCCGGATTCGGGGCGCGGTGCATGGTGGACATCTTCAGCTTCCTCTGCTCTCTGCTGCTCAACGCCACCGACATGGTCATCACCCCGGACGGACAGGGCGCCTTCACCTCCGAGGAGGACGTGATGCTCTTCTCGCTCGTGCTCGTCAACTCGGCCGTCGAGCTCGGCGGCGAAGCCATCGGCAAGCACGCCAAGCTGCTGCGCCTCATCCAGGACGACCTCTTCTACCACCTGATTCACTACGCCACCGAGTACAGCCCTCTGGTCCTCTCCATGATCTGCAGCACAGCTCTCAACCTCTACCACTTTTTGCGACGGTGAGCCACCCACCTATGCTAGTTATTCACTTCAATTTGGCGATAGTGACTGATTAATGCCAAGAACTTTAGAATCGAATTGTAGTTTAAATGGTTGGCTTAGAACAAACTCATAACTTTGCTTATCATTATTATGACTGTAGTAATGCCTTTGAGTTTGTTATGGAAGAATGGTAACAAGTTATCATGACTTTTGATAATTAAAATTTAAAATCGTAGACATTTTAGGACAAAAAATCCAATGCTAAAAGGGCAACTTAAATATTGTCAGCTACTGTAGAATCATTGTCAGGTCACTTGCTTGTTCCTTCCACCCATACGGTCATTTCGTCCTTAGTAACGGGCAATGGCATTGGTTTCAGGTTCCTGAAGCTTCAGCTGGAGGCGTTCTTCATGTTCGTGCTGCTCCGCGTGTGCAGCGGCGCCAACGGCCCTCAGCTGCAGGAGGTTGCCGTGGAGGGCCTGATCAGCTTCTGCCGGCAGCCGACGTTCGTGATCGAGATGTACGTGAACTACGACTGCGACCCTCTCCTGCGCAACGTGTTCGAGGAGGTTGGCAAGCTCCTGTGCAAGGCGGCGTTCCCGGCGTCGGGTCCCATGTCGACGGTGCAGCTGCAGGCTTTCGAGGGCCTCGTCAACATGATCACCACCATCGCCGACAACGTGGAGGTCGACAAGGCCCCCGACCACGACGCGTATGCCCTCGACGTCTCCGAGTACCGCCTGTTCTGGACCGAGCGCTGGGACCCCGCGGCCGCCGGCGGCGGCGAGCGCGAGACATGGGTGGACTTCGTGCGCCGGCGCAAGCTGCGGAAGAAGAAGGTGGCCATCGCGGCGAACCACTACAACCGCGACCAGAAGAAGGGCGTGGAGTATCTCAAGCTCTGCCACCTGGTGCCCACGCCGCCGGAGCCCCGGAGCATGGCCTACTTCCTCCGCTACTCCCCCGGGCTCGACAAGAACAAGATCGGCGAGTTCCTCGGCGACCCCGACGAGCTCAACCTCAAAGTGCTCAAGGAGTTCACCGAGACGTTCGACTTCACGGGCTCCATCCTCGATACGGCGCTGCGCACGTACCTGGAGACGTTCCGGCTCCCCGGCGAGTCCCAGAAGATCCAGCGCATCCTCGAGGCCTTCTCGGAGCGCTTCTTCGAGCAGCAGGCGGCGGCGGGGGGTGTGTTCGCCACCAAGGACGCGGCCTTCATCCTCTGCTACTCGCTCATCATGCTCAACACCGACCTGCACAACCCGCAGGTGAAGAAGAAGATGTCGGAGGAGGATTTCATCCGGAACAACCGCGCCATCAACGACAAGAAGGACCTGCCCCGGGAGTACCTCTCGGAGCTCTTCCACTCCATCTCCACCAACGCCATCACCGTCTTCAGCACCTCGGCGGCGGCGGCGCTGGAGATGACGCCCAGCCGCTGGGCCGACCTGGTCAAGCGCTCCCGCGCCATGGAGCCCTTCACACCGTGCGACTTCAAGCACAAGCTCAGCCGGGAGGTGTTCATCGCCTTCTCCGGCCCGGCGGTGGCGACGCTCGCCGCCATCTTCGACTGCGCCGACGACGAGGAGACGCTGAACCAGTGCGTGGAGGGGCTCGTCTCCGTGGCGCGCGTCGCCAGGTACGGGCTGGAGGACGTGCTGGACGAGCTGCTGTGCTGCCTCTGCAAGTTCACCACGCTGCTCAACCCCTACGCCACCACGGAGGAGACGCTCTTCACCTTCAGCAACGAGCTCAAGCCGCGGATGGCCACGCTCGCGCTCTTCACCATCGCCAACCGCTTCGGCGAGTCCGTGCGCGGCGCGTGGAAGAACGTCGTCGACTGCCTGCTCAAGCTCAAGAGGCTCAAGCTGCTGCCGCCGTCGGTCATCGACCCGGACGGCCGCGGCGGCGGAGCTGAGCAGCAGCGGCCGGGGCACCGGCACAGCAGGTCGACCACCTCGGACGCCGCCGGCGTCATCTTCCCCCCGACGCAACGCGGCGCGGGGACGAGCCGGCACGTGTCCGGCATGATCGGCCGGTTCTCTCAGTTCCTGTCGCTCGACGGCGGCGGCGAGTCGCTGCTCTCCGTCGGCAGCGAGTTCGAGAACAACCTCAAGATCATTCAGCAGTGCCAGGTGGGGAAGATGTTCACGGAGAGCGGGAAGCTCCCCGACGAGGCGCTGCAGAACCTCGGGCGGGCGCTCGTCTTCGCCGGCGGCGGCAAGGGCCAGAAGTTCAGCACGCCCATCGAGGAGGAGGACACCGTCGGATTCTGCTGGGACCTCCTCGCGCTCCTCGCGTCGGCGAACCTCCACCGCTTCGCCGCCTTCTGGCCGCCGCTCCTCGACTGCTTCAACGCCGTCTCGCAGCTGCCGCTCTTCTCGCCGTGCCCGTTCGCAGAGAAGGCCATCGTGGCGCTCTTCAGGGTCGCCGTGCGCCTGCTCTCGCCGGCGACGCCGTCCGCGCCCACGCACCGCGCCGCCGACAGCCGCGTCGCCGAGGAGCTCGTGTTCAAGTCCATCAACATGATGTGGAAGCTGGACAAGGAGATCCTCGACACCTGCTGCGAGGGCATCTCGGAGAGCATCGTGAAGCTGCTCACGGAGCACGCCGCCGGCGTGCAGACGCCGCTGGGGTGGAAGACGCTGCTGCACCTGCTCACCGTCACCGGCCGCCACCCGGAGACCTTCGACCAGTCCGTGGCGGCGATGATCAAGATCATGAGCGACGGCGGCGCGCACGTCACGCGGTTCAACTACGCCGCCGTCATCGAGGCCGCCTTCGGGTTCGCGGCGCTCAAGATCAGCCCGCTGGACGTGAGCACCAAGATCCTCGAGCTCATGGCCGAGTCCGTCAACTGGCTCATCGTCTGGCACAAATCCGGCTACTCCGACCCGGGGAACAGCGCTGGCTTCAGCGGCGGCTCGTCATCGGCGGCGGCAGCGGCGGAGGAAGCGTCGCGGATGGGAAACCTGGCGGCGAACATGTTCATCAAGCTCGCGGAGGCGCTGCGCAAGACGAGCCTGGTCCGGCGTGAGGAGATCCGGTGCCAGGCGGTGTTCGAGCTCGGGCGCGCCTTCAACCTGGCCGCCACCGGGGACCTCGACTTCGGCCCGGCGGGGTGTCTAGCCTGCTTCAACCTCGTCATCTTCGCCATGGTGGACGACCTGACGGAGAAGACGCTCGAGTACTCGCGGCGAGAGGGCGCGGAGCGGGAGACGCGGAGCATGGAGGGGACGCTCGCCGCCGCGGCGGAGCTGCTGGCGGACGTGTTCGTGCTGCTGCTGCCGACGCTGGCGCAGGCGCCGGGGTTCCGGACCTTCTGGCTCGGCGTGCTGCGGCGGATGGACACGTGCATGAAGTGCGACCTCGCCGCGGGGGGCGGCGCCGGGCTGATGCAGGAGCTCGTGCCGAGGATGCTGAAGCGGATGATCATGGAGATGAAGGCCAAGGAGGTGCTGGTGGCGAGAGAAGGGGATGAGCTCTGGGAGATCACCCACATCCAGATCCAGTGGATCGCGCCGGCCGTCAAGGAAGAGCTCTTCCCTGAGTAGGAATAACAGCAGCTCCGTACTAGCTTGCCGATGATTAATTAACATCAGCTCCAAAGATAACAGCAGTTGTGTTCATGGCTACATGAGTAGGAATAGAGGGCCGGATTCAGATGCAAATATTAGTGGAATACGGGATTTCTATATTAAAACTACCGTACATCGAAATTTCCTGGAATTGTCATGGATTGAATTTCTTTTATTTGAATTATGCTACTACCTCCGTTCCAAATTACTATTCGTTATTGACTTTTTCTATGACCTTTGACCATTCGTCTTATTTAAAAATTTTATCCAAATATACAAACCAATAAGTTATACTTGAAGTATATACGATGATAAAGCAAGTCGCATACAAAATAAATGATACTCGTGAATTTTTTTTAATAAGACGAATGGTCAAACGTTAAACGAAAAAGTCAACAACGAATAGTTGAAACGGAGGTAGTACTAATTTTCCTAAAATTATATTAGACTTCCAATAATAAGTATCTACCAAGAAGCCATCTGAAGCATTGATTAAGAAAGAAACGGTATACGGTACAAACTAAAAATTGTAGCTAATAATGGCGATGGAATAATAACTTGCTCTCCCAAAATAAATAGGAAGTGTCTAGTTGTCAATCGATTGACATCTGCTTATTTCTCAATCGATGACTCTAGTCGTTTGATCGGGATCCAACGGCAGCTGTTGCTAGCTGCCTCATTTAAACAGCTAGCTGTTAACAGGCCCATAGTTCATTGTACTACGCCCGTTACATGTGGACAATAGCCATATCGGGCGCGATGGCGGGTTTGCGGACCCGATAACCTTTGGGGCTTGTTTTTTTCTGTTTGGGCTGCTAGGGTGTTACGGGAGCTGCTTTGCCTGTTTGCCTAGTATATGACATTAATCGCACTATTTGCCTGTTTTTTACAAACAAGTGTACCAATAAAAATCAGAAAAATATTTTTTGTGGACATACAAAAAATTGATTGTTACAAATTTTGACCGGTCCATCTTAATAACAAATAAGAGCTACCATATGATGCACCAACTAATTTGCAACGACATTAGCTGAATGGTTTAAATAGATTCAACAGAATACTCTCTTGTTATCCTCATTTACTCTTTTTTTCAGAAGATTCATTATCTCGACCACGAAATCCTTCACTCCAAAAATGGATATGATTAAAAAGACCACGTAATTCCTCAAGAAAAATATGCTCACAGTAGAAAAACAAAAATAGATACATCACCATCACAAAAGTGGAACAGAAGGTACAGAAGGTAATGAACATACCTCTTTCTTAGAACCTGGACATACTAATCTAAATGTCACAAACTAAGAAACAACACAATAAAAATGACACAAAATCAAGATGAACAGAGTACTTCGCACAGGCCATCCAACTGAAAATGATCCCATGAGAATATGAGATCCAAATAAAGAAAGAAATTACTCAATGTGTCAGCATGCAAAATTTCTCGACTAATAAATGTTATTATATTACTACATTGTCATAAATAATGTCAACGGGACTCACTCCGACCACATAATCAATATTTGTCCTCTTCGACAGAGAGCGACCGAATTTCATTCAACTAGCAGTATACCTTACCTATGAAAGGCTCCATTGATGGCAATATCTCAAATTTGATAAGAAAAATTCAGACACATGTATGACCGCATGTCTGAAATTTTGACACTCTCTAGTGGGACTTCAGCAAAGACCCGTTCTACCCCCAAAAAAAAGTTCACAACAGAGTAATGTTTACACTAGTTGACTAAAAGTTCACAACAGAGTAATTTTCACACACACACAACACTACACAACACACACACACACACACAACAGAGTAATTTTCACACACACAACACAACACACACAACACTACACAATTTTGACAATACGTTTGTGTTTTAAAATGATAATGAGCATAACACGAAACACACACACAACCACATACATTTTCTGTGTGTGTGTGTGTGTCAAATGTTTTCATTTTAATTTTAGGTATGGTTGAGTCATTAGTTCCATTTGCATGGCTTGGTCATGATCTTAGATGTGCCATAAGGGCAGTATGGCCCTATGAACTATGCCACCATTATTTTAGACACAGGGTGTGTGTTGTATCAGATTGATGCAAAGTAGTTTTTTTTTTGGAAAATGACTATGATGCTACATAGAGACAGTTCATAGGACAAACCACACACAATGAGACAAGACACAGAGATACAACACACACATTGCCCAACAAGCTGACTAGGAAAGGGAAAGAAAAAGATGCATCATACACCCGCAATCAAAGGAAACAATAACATTAAATCAATAACATACCTCCCAAATTAGTAAAACTGGCAAGACGAGTTTAAAGTTACTGCATTGTAAAACATATACAACCATCTCATAGTGGCACCCATCTTGTTCAGCAATTTTCTGAAAATAGTACTATCAATTCTGAGTGTGTATAGAACAACAACGAATTTAAAGAATAATAAAGCAGATCCGTTATTTAACATGTACAAAACTGCATCAAAAAATAACAGAACAGCATACCCTAAACATGAGTAGACTTCACCTCTGAAGCAAAATATGACTCATTTCCAAGAGACGCCACTGCCGTCCAACACCACTTTCCAATTCAATGGCTTGTAGTGTTCTGGGCTTTTCATTATTGAGCAATGCATCAAGGGAAGGGAACATATCTCTGCTGCCAAAATATATAGATGACACATAATAAGAGTAACATAGTCTACACTGATTGATCTACCTGGTCAGCAGAAGAGCACAACTCAAATGCCACTCTTAAAAATGTCCAGATATCTTCCAGAAGCAATTCACCTTGCTTATGCTTATAGACAAATAAAAAGCGAGATGCTATTTTTATACTGAGACACTAAATGAAAAAACTTCAGAAAAATAAGCAATGTTTTACATACTGTTGTGAGGGCAATTTTCTCTTTAGTTCGGTGAACCAGGGATACCCAAGGCAGGTTTTGCTGAAATAAGGGACAGGGAGATGAAAATTGGCTAGTTATTGCATAAGAAAAAGGTTTTTTTATAATGAAAAAATTGGCTAGTTATCTCAGTTACAGAACTGCAGTGATGAAAACTACACTTGACTATCACTGTAAAAAAGATATGATATAATCACAAAAAAGACTAAATGTTATAATTTATTTTTCAAATTTACATTGTAATGTGTGCATAAAATGTACTGAACTTTAATGCATGTATGAGCTCACCCCTGGCACAAATAAACACTAGTAGACCATGAATCCCCAAATTGAATCCCACTACATTTTCTACAGATCATGCAATGAGAAATAAAAAAATGGCAATCGTCATTTGATAACACACCAGACCTAGCCCAGGAAAATGGATGATACTCAATGCATTATGCATTATACCCCACGAAGTGCACAATGTGGATCCGTCATAACCATTGAAGTCCTAAGCTCATGCAGCGCCAACAAAACTTTCAGGTGGCAGCACCAACAAGCAAGCAACAAAATTGAACAGGCAGAACGGCAAAGACATGCTGAAGCAAACTGGACAAATTAACATGTTCAACAAAATACAATAATCAGCACCCTGACACTCACATACACATATATGTAGATAAAAAAAATCCCACAGACAAGAACAGAAGATGGAAACAAAAGGATTAACCCTCCATGGAGGTACCTGTATCATTTAAATGGAAACACAATCCCAAGTTCCAAACTGCGACTCAAATCTGGAGAAGGATACTAACCAACACACCACTATGAATAATTTGGTTTTCATCCCTTAAATGTGACAACGCCCATGAACCCAACAGCTACTGCTCTGCACCTCGTTGCCACCGCTATACATGGCCAAAATGACAGCACCCAACTCCTAGACTGTAGTTGTATAGAATTGACACTTGAACCATAGCAGTAGATCCAGTGGATTTCACCCCCACAAAACCCAGAGCCGCAGCCCGAGCAGGCACCGCCGCACCATGACCTTTACATCGCTGTCATGGACCCATAACATAGAAAACTTAAGACTGAACCTAACCCTAAAAGACCTACAACTTGCGCAGATCTGTGGTCGCCATCAGGGAGGTGGAGTGGAGGACGGGGAAGACATAAGAGCCGACGAGCCCCCTGGATGGGGAATGGATGGACTTGGCACGGCCGCAACGCAAGGGGAGCAGGAGCTCCGCGCAGGGCGGCAGCACTCGTGGGCGGGAAGCCACACTCCCGCACGCCTGCATCTCGCACCGCAGGAAGCCGAGCGTCGGACAGCAATGCGAGCCCATCGGGCCGTCGAACTCGTGGGAAATGAGAGGAGGAAGAAAGGGGGAGGAAGGGGAGACTGGAGAGGAAGGAGAAGCGGTGCAGGGCACGGATGCGACCGAGCGTAAGAATAAACGGGCGCAGAATACATGTCGTGCACTCGTGCGGACCCGGTTGATCTATTAACACACAAGTTGCTGGTCAATTGTTGATCCGGCAACCCACACAGCACAAATATCAATCAGTTGACGAGGAGCAAATCTCAAATAAATATTATTTTAATAAATTTGTCCCACTCAGCTTCCCTTTGTTCTTCAACATCCGCAAGAGTACCTCTTTTTTTTATTTTGCAGAAACTTTGAGCGGTGAATATCTCTGCATGGTGTCCCTTCTATAATGGAAGATCATACTCCCCTTGGTGATGTCACCAACACATCCAAATCCAGAACTAGATCTTTGGTTGGCATGAGCATTGGCTGTCCTGGAAGCGCAGGTCTGAATTGAATGATTCCGGTCCAAGGCCGTTGGATGATTAAAAAAATGTAGACGACTATGATAAAAAAATGTAGACGACTATGATTGATCTTCTTTCTCTTTTGTCATTGTATGCTGGCCACTATTAAAATTGTGGTTTGTGATGTTTTCATGTTTCAGAACTTGACTTGGACGGACGATTTTGATCCAAAATAATGTAAGAGACCAAAAGCTAGGAACAAATATATAATGGGAAAGATGTCTTTCACACAAGTGTTTTCTGGCTCTGCCACACTCGATTTTTCTTCCTCCCCGTCTGCACGGGATTCGTCATTTTCTCTCTAGGTGAGATTAGGGGGTTCACTAGAGTCTACCAAACTTAGAAGAAAGGTCGGGGGGTACCAGGCCGGCCCAAGAGGTGGCGAAGGGGACGGTGATGGTGGTGGCAGTGGCGTCGGTGGCCCAGGCAGTAGAGGAGGCCGGTTGGGCCAGGTTGGGGTGGGGGCGATGACAACAATGATGGTGGTGATGGTGGTGGCGCACAGAGGTGCGAAAGTGAAAGCGGCTTCCGCAAGCAGGCTAGGGTCTTGTCGGAGCTAAGCAGCGGGGTGGAGACACGTGGGTGACATTAATTTGCACTTGTATATGGGAGAACTAGGTATCACGGACAATACAAACGAGGGTAAGCATGTATTTCCAATCATTTCATTAAATAATCTTTAAGGGTGCCCATAGACCACCCTAGAGTCAAACTCCAGCAAAGCGGCAACCCCTACCCCATAATCTCATGAGTCACTCGTTGAGGTTGACCACCTCAACGATGACGAAGAGTACAGTGCATTCATAGAGGCGTATTGGGGCTATGTTGTGCCGTTGGTATCGAAGATACCATCAAGAACATGCAAACAACTTGCACCTTTGACGGTTGTACGGGTGCGAGGTGTCCAAGAACCTCACGATCTAGTTTGTGTACTTCAAGACGATGAAATTGTTATAAGGTGCCTCAACGCCAAGGCACGATGCCCCCATTTGCTATTTTGCTTAGAAGATCTGCAACCGGATGTTGAAGCAATCTACTTTTGTATTGTAGGTATGGTTATCACTACCGCTGCATCTTTCACTAGTTCAGGATTAATTTGATATGCCCCTTGTGCCGTGATAAGTAATCTAACATTCTTCCATATGTGTGTGTGTGTGTGTGACTATATGGTCACAGATCGTGGGGATTGACAACAACTAGACGTACCAAGTGATCGCCTTTCGTTTTGACGTACAATGTGGAACTTGAAGTTGTATTATATTTCTTATTCTTGAAATGTTTGTTTATCATATTAAGCTAAACTATCAATTTTTAAATTCTACTTATTTCGATTGCATAAATATGACTAGCTTCTTTACATGGGTTGTTTCATGTCGGTCAAAGTTTTAGATCCAAAAGTAAATTTAAAATGAGATAAGTAAAATTTGTGTGCTATTTTTATATACGTGCAACACGCACGGTACTAGTAATCACAAAATAACGACCTTTTTTGGTCTCTTGTTTCTCTCTTCTTGTATCACAAAAATGATACATAACACTTCAAGAGATGGCCTATGTCTTTGAGACCATTGATGTATATATAAGAATGTACTTACTGTGATGGAGTATTTTGTTATGCACTGTCATAGTGTAATGGGCAGACCAAGAAGCAGTACAAATTTACATGACATGCAAATACCTCGATTAGTTGAGGATTCGCGAAGCAGCAAACCCAAACCATATTTGTGTGACCTTGAGAAATCTTTTTCTGTTGTGCTTTTGCATATTTCTTGTTCAATCGTTTATCTTGATTTGTGCTCTAGCTGGGAGAACTCCAACTCGTAAATTCTGTCAAAATCTAAACTTCATATCCTAACATAAAGTGATTTAAGTCTCTGTTCTTAGTATAAAATGTGCAAGACATGCGTCTAATGTATACTTCGACTCTTGGAATATTTGGAACTATATACATCCAGATCTATGAATTCTTGATCTTAATGTGATTATACATCTCAGTATCTAAAATCTAATATAGATGGTGGACAGCATAAGATTGACGTTACTGTATTAACAATGAAAAATACTTTCACAACATATAATCATTTTTTTAAGATAATATACGCTTCTAGATTGCTAGAGGAGACCCTGTCGATATCATAACAGAGTTGGAGCGGAGAAGGTAGAAAAGTAACCGTACATAGCTTGCATATTTTTTCCCATGTTTTTTTTTCTCTCCACCGAATATACATCTCTACATTGACTGGCCTTCTCTATCTCGCCAAACAAGTGTACTACTCCGTAACTACTAAGCAAATGCATCGTAAGCAGAGCATACAATAATCGCAAGTCGGCACGGCAAGCCACTAACAGCATACCCAATCTTAATTTAAACCTACTGCGCAATTAGTTTATTCTCTGTCACAACCATTCCTCTCATCCTCTGTGCTGTTGTACCTGTCGTGCCTCTTGTAAAAAATCAGCTGGAAGTCATGTCGTCCCCTTGACCAAAGCACTAGTACTCCGGCGCCACGTCGGCGCCATGATCGGTTGCGGCCCCGATCCTTGCCACGTCGCCGGAACTGAATCTCGTGCTGCTATCTTGGCGCTGATACGTCGTGCAACGAGTCGGTCAACTGCGAGGCGCCGGCCGTCGACGACGACGGCGTGCCCGCAGAGCCCGACGTGCCGGCCGTGGCGATCAGGGAGGTGGTCGGCGCGGCGTAGCCTCTGCCGTAGAGCCGGAGGAACCCGAGGGCTTCGACGCGCGGCTCCGGCGGTGACACGGTGCCTTCCAGCATCCGCACCACGGCGGCCATGCTCGGCCGCTGCGCGGGGTCCTCGTGCAGGCAGCACAGCGCGATGCGCACGGCGCGCGCGGCCTCGGCCTCGTCCACGCGGCCTTCCAGCCTCGCGTCGACGATGTCCAGGTACCTCCCCTGCTCGTGGAGCTCCAGCGCCACCATCGGGAAGTACTCGTCGCCGCTGCCGCTGGCACCGCTCGCCGTCGACGCCGCCGCCGCCTCGCTGCTCCACCCGGACGGCCAGTCCGACAACTGATCGCCGCTGCCGGTGGCGGCGGCGTTGTCGGGCTGCTCGCCCCGGTTCTTCCTCCCGTGCATCAGCTCGAGCAGCACCATGCCGAAGCTGTACACGTCGGCGCGGTCCGAGATGGCGGCGTTGCTGAGCCACTCCGGCGCGAGGTACCCGCGGGTGCCGCGCATGGTGGTGAACAGCGCCGACTGCTCCGGCGACATCAGCTTGGCGAGCCCGAAGTCGGCGATCTTCACCTGCCCGCCGTCGGCCAGCAGGATGTTCTCCGGCTTCACGTCGCAGTGCACGATCTTCTGGTCGCACCCCGTGTGCAGGTACGCGAGGCCGCGCGCCGCGCCGAGCGCCACCTCCACGCGCTCCCCCCACTCCAGCACCGGCCCCGTGCGCCCGAACAGCGACCGGTCAAGGGAGCCCCGGCTCATGTACTCGTACACGAGCAGCCGGCGCGAGCCCTCCGCGCAGAAGCCGCGGAGGCGGACGAGATTGACGTGCCGGATGTTGGCGATGACCGTGATCTCGGTGCAGAACTCCCGCTTGGCCTGCACGCCGACGGCCTCGAGCTTCTTCACCGCGACGAGCCCCTCGCCGCCGGGGAGTTCCCCTTTGTACACGGAGCCGAACCCGCCGGAGCCGATTTTGGTCCCGAAATTGCCGGTCATCGTTGTGATCTCGGCGTAGCTAAACCGCGTCGGCATGCCCGGTATGACAATGTCGTCGTCGTCCACGTCGTCGTCAAAGCCTGCATTGCCCACTTCCCACGACGGCGACTTTTGACGGCCTGTGTACACCTGCTTCACGCCGGAGCTCTTGGCTTTCTTTTTCTTGCCCTTCGTGTTCATCCTCTTCCGAAACGCGTAAACTGCGATCAAGGCGACGAGAAGGAACGCCGCGATGGATGGCAGGACTATTGGGACGGTCCGTTTCGCCGCCGACGAGTTTGATCTGTTTCTTGTGCCATTCTGCGGCGAAGGAACCGTCTTGATGTATCCCAAGGCCGAAGCAGAAGGGCTCGAATACAGCGAGCCGAGCTGCTTTTCTTGGACCAGGTAGCAACTCCGGGAGGACTTGTCGTAGAAGTAGGCGAGGCAGGCGCAGATCCCGGTGCAGAGGCCGCGGCACGCCGTGTAGTTGACGCCGGCCATGGTCGGGGGATCAAACTTGGTGGCGAAGTAGGCAGCCTGAGACTTGAGGGGGAGGTAAGAAACCGGTGCCGTGCTGTCGTTGCTCTGGCACGACGCCGGCGACGCGAGCGCCGAGCCGTCCCCCGGTATGCACGCGCCGGGGGTTGACGGGGAGGCCGCGAACAGCGGCGCGCACGTGCAGGTCGAGCTGTTGCCGGCCGGTGAGCAGAGCCCCAGGGACGGGCACTGCAGCGGGAGGTCGCAGTCGTTGGCCGGCGCCACGAAGTCGCCTCCGAGCGGCGCCGTGGAGTTCACCAGCGGGTAGCCCGCAATGCGCAGCCGACCGTCGTACCCCAGCCTCAGCACGGGGAACGCCGCGCCAGCGAGGTCCACGCGGAACACGAGAGCGCCGTCCGCGGCTACCGCGAACAGCCCCGATGAGTTCACCGACACGGACGCCACCGCGACGTTGCGGTCCTTGTACGACCGGAGGTCGTTCGACAGCCGCCAGTACGTGGAGCCCTGCCACGTCAGCACCACGTCCGCCGCTGTCACGGCGAGCCGGTAGTCCCCCTCCGCGAGATCGGTGGCTCCCCTCGCCGCCGCCAGGAACGCGCCGGCGCGCAGCTGCTGCCCCGGGAGCAGCGTGTCGGTGGCGGCATCGAACGACTGCCACAGCGTAGCGTTCCCGGCGCCCAGCAGCTGCAGGTTCCCGGTGTCCTGCAGCCGCAGCGCCGCGACGGGAGACGGCAGCTGCGGCGGCGTGGACCACAGCACCGTTCCATTGGGGCCCGACACGGTGAGCCCCTCCGCGGTGAGCCGGACCGTGCCCGACGACGTCGTCGGCGCGCCGCGGTTGGCCGACCAGACCAGCGTGGCGGAGGGCGCGTGCACGACGGCGAGGTAGAACCTGTCCTGCTGCTTCCCGGGGTTGATCACGGCGGCCCTGAACGCGCCGCTCTTGGACTCCAGGAACGCGCCGCCGCTGTCGACGTACAGGATGCTAGAGGCCACGAAGCTGGGCCGCACGAGCTCCGTCGCCACCGGCGCCGCCTCCGCAGCACAGGCGCAGAGCAGGGCCACGACGAGAAGCAGGAGCGAGCGCGGCGGGAGCGGAGGCATTTGTGCGGCGACGGCGTGGGGCGCGCGCGGATGCGCCCATGAAGCGTAGCAGCGCACGGCACGGGAGCGAGGCGTAGGCGATTGGGGAACGTTGACCTGGGCTCGGGGCTATATGCCGGGGGGCGCTCTGGTTGGCGCGAACAAACCGGCATCTTGGCTTCGCGGCGGCAGAGTCGTTGGGTTCAGACTGCCGCGGCTTGGAATCTAGCGGCGCGGCAATTGTTGGATTTTTGTGCCTGGTTTCTGCGGGATCGGGACGGATTGGATAAACAACTGAGGATGGCCGAGCCGCACAACGACCAGCTGAAACTGAAGCTTATTGGAGGAGGCGAGGAGCACGGATGCGACCGGAGCGAACTTGTCAAATATTAGCTGTCTGCCGTTACTGTTGTACGTTGACTTCTGCTCATCATTCAAGCTGGTTCGTTCGTCAGCGCGGTGGGAAGTCAACGGCCCCCGCTCATGTCTAGCTCAGCTGAATTAATACGCAGATGGAGTCCACGCTGAAAGTTAAGAAATCTGAATCTGAATTGAGGCCAGGGGAAAGGGGTGCGGTGTTTATATGCAAGTGGAGCCAAATTTTATGTTACTGTTGCGCCCACGTGGCAGGTGTGGCGGCTACAAGATTAGTGAGCATATTTTTTAAAAAAAATATTACGAACGCTAGCACAGTCGAAGTCGTTGAGACGGATGTTTCATTGACGTTCTCGATTGGCCGAGTAAAATGCCATCTGGAAAAGAAAACGCAGAGTAGCAGAAGTTTTCTGCGTCCCAATCTGAATATGTTAGTCCTAGCAAGTGTTGGGGTCATTTCTGAAAACCGCACCTTCGGAACGAGTAATAAGAGCTGGCACGAGGGAACAGGTGAAGAAACCTTTCTTGAGTAAATCGAAGGTCATTTTCGGACAGAGGAGGAGAAGGCGCACGAGCGCAGAACCTTCGATATCGTCTGAAGTTCAGAAGGGCAAGTCAAACGAAAGTCATTGATTGTTGGCTCCGGCAAGCACATTTTTTGTTCCAAGTCGTCTGGAGCGAAGGTCAGCAGGGAGCGTTTTGAGTGACTTAGGCCTTGTTTAGATGGCTATTTGGGGTGGAGATTTGGGGGTTTGGTGTCACTTCGTAATCATTGCGTCACTGTAACATTTCGTTTGTACGTGTGAAAAATTGTCCAAAAATTGATTAATTAGGCTCAAAATGCTTGTCTCGCGGAGTACAACAAAACTGTGCAGTTAGTTTTTGATTTCATCTACATTTAGTACTCCATGCATGGGCCGACATTTTGATGTGATGTGATGGGAATCTTCTTTTGGGAACTAAACAAGGGCTTAAAGCGGAAGGTCACCTTCGCTCATCATGACGAGGCTTCGGTAATGGGACGAATGATCGAGTAGGCAAGAAAGATTGCAGAGCCTGAAGTCCGAAGGTGTTGTGAAGCTAATTACCTAAGTAAATATCTTGGTTAGAAGAGGAAGCAAAATTGTATACGATATTGTATAGGAATTACCCTCTTGCCCATCCCCTAATATTGTAAGATACGGATAGAGTGGTTTTTAAGTGGGACATGGCAAGAGGGCATTGTTGTAAAGTAACAGCCTTGTCACCCCCTATAAAAGCAGGGTGCAGCCCTCCTTTTAGGGGGACACTTTTAAAAGGATCTAGAAACGTTATCTCTACATGCACTATTGGTCCGTGTTGTGATCGTAAAAATACGTACCAACAGTTGACGCCCACCGTAGGAAAGAATTCGTTCCGAAGCCTCAAACTCGTCAAGGGTGTAGTAACCCAGAATGTCATTAACTCGTCGCTCAATTTCCGCCACATAGGTAGCGTCTGACTGATCCGAGGGCTTGATAACTTCGAAAACCAGGAAGCGGAAATGCCCGAGGACTCCAACTTCGACAGTCTTAAAGCCAAGTGGCTTCCAACCGGGAGATAAAGCTGAAACGCCGGCAGCAATGCATTCTTCGTACAAGTCACAACCAGTGCAGAGCCTCACGATTAACTTGAAAACATTGATGTTAGCCTCGAAGCCTCGAGTTCGAGTGAAAGGCGGGGAGCGAAGAACATTCAACAACTCAGGCTTACTGTGAAGCTCATAGCGACTCTGCACTCCGCTTTTCGTGACTTGTTCCGGACCTCCGGGAATGCTGGCATAGAAGCAGTACCTATGTCAATCTGCATCCCACTTGTTCTTCTGAGCTGGCACTAGCTCTATCTTTTCATAGTTCTTCTTCGCCCGATGAGGTCTGAAGGTCAAACAGCCAAACTGAGCATTGTAAACCTCTGTGTCGCCTCCAAAGGTAATTTTCTTGGCTTGATGATGAAGCTCATGCAGCCGACAGAAAGCGTCAGCATCGGGCTCTACACCTTGGCTTCACATAGCATAGAAGTATTTGACAAGCTGGGTAATGCCATTCGGAGTAAGCTGGTGCAACTTTATCTGATAGCGACCAAGTATGGTATCAACCAAAGCGTCGCACGGAAGGCGGAGTCCAGCAAAAGAGAAGTCTCAAAAAATAACAACTTCATGAGCAAAGGGGGTCGGGTATTCTTCTGTTCCAGGGGCTTGGCCTTGGCCTTTTTAAATATAAGACATGTCTTCATAAAAACTAATAAGAGTTGCCGAGACAAAGGATTGCCCAAATCGGGTGGTTTTTTGGAGCGGAAGTTTACCTCCCACAAGTTCTCTAGGGTCAGCAACTACCTTCGACAAATCATCACCAGAGTCATCGGCGCTTTCATCGCCACACTCCTCGCTGGCATCACTACCAGCAAGCCCGGAACCTTCGTCAACGGCGGTTCCGACACCTTCAGAAGAAGCAATGGTCGGCGGGATTTCCGCCTGAGGAACATTTACTTCAACGTTCGGAACATTGGCGGTAGGAGCTTCGTCTGCGGCAGCCAGAGTCGTATCGCGAGCGGTTTGCTTTGTGCGAGCCATCCTAAAGAAGGAATGAAGAAGATACATAGTCAAAATAAGGAAAAGCAAAGCAACCGCAAAAAGAGAGCCAAGACTAGGTCAAACCCTAGAAGGCGAAGAGGTAGCACGGAATCCAGAGTGGCGAAGCTTGAGAAGCGCGTAGGTCGCTCGAATTGAGAATCGAAGCCGCAGTCCAATCAAAGGCCGCCACGATTTAGGAGGCAGTGAGAAATGGATTAACGAGGGGTCACTATCACACAGTAGAAAGAGTGTACGTTCCTTTTACAGGCAAGAGGGGTCACCTTCGGTTCAACGGTCAAATATGGGCCGTAACAATATTCCGGAGGTGATGACTTTGGATAGCGTAAGCAAGGGAACGATTGCAACGGCCCAAGACATCGAAGGACCGAAAAATCGAGAGGCTTCTGTTGGGGTCATAGATTTCTAAAAACCGCACCTCCGGAATGAGTAATAAGAGCTGGCATGAGGGAAACAGGTGAAGAAACCTTCCTTGAGTAAATCGAAGGTCATTTTCGGACAGAGGAGAAGGCGCACGAGTGCAGGACCTTCGATATCATCAGAAGTTCAGAAGGGCAAGTCAAACGAAGGTCGTTGATTGTTGGCCCCGACAAGCATATTTTTGGTTCCAAGTCGTCTGGAGCAAAGGTCAGTAGGGAGCGTTTTGAGTGGCTTAAAGCGGAAGGTCACCTTCGCTCATCATGACGAGGCTTCGGTAATGGGACGAATGATTGAGTAGGCAAGAAAGGTTGCAGAGCCTGAAGTCCGAAGGTGTTGTGAAGCTAATTACCTAAGTAGATATCTTTTGGTTAGAAGAGGAAGCAAATTGTATACGATATTGTATAGGAATTACCCTCTTGCTCATCTCCTAATATTGTAAGGTACAGATAGAGTGGTCTGTAAGTGGGACATAGCAAGAGGGCATTGTTGTAAAGTAACAGCCTTGGTGACCCCTATAAAAGCAGGGTGCAGCCGCCCTTTTAGGGGGGGACACTTTTGAACGGATCTAGAAACGTTATCTCTACATGCACTGCTGGTTCGTATTGTGATCGTAAAAATACGTACCAACAGCAAGTATACTACTGTACAAGATTTAGCATCAGACAAATGACAGGAAAAATGAGCCACACTAGGCAGCATCTTGCTTGTTCAAACCAGACGTTTCCCCCGTCTCGGGTTCAACTTTCGGAGCACCGGCCGCGTTCAACCTGGTTGCCCGCCGGCGGCGGCATACACCATCCGTCCAGGGACGGCGGCTTCATCGTGGCCAGCTCCACAAAATGTTGCTCCGCATTGACGTTGAAGCGCGCAGCGCCACTCCCCCCGTTTGCTGCTCCGCCGTGATCACCCGCCGCCGGCGTCATCGAGCTTCGCTGGCAAGGGTAACCGTTGTAAGGCGGGCAGGGAGGGGCGGCGGCGGTGGCTCCTCCGCGGCGGTTGAACAGCGGCTGCTGCTGCAGCAGGAGGAACGCGGCTTGGCTCTGCAGCCGCGACGAGGACGCGTTGCCCAGCTGCTGCCCCTGCCCGCCTCGGTAGTTCTGCTGATCGTACCAGCACTGCAGGGACACCTGCGGCCTGAACGCCGTGCCGGGGTGCCGCCGCGGTGGGCTCCCCGGGAAGCACTGCAGCATCCTGCCCGCCGCTTGGTTCGCCGGGTTCGGAGGCCGCGCCATCGTCTGGCCAAAGGGAGCCTCATCAATCGGGCCCGCAAACGGCTGGTATGTCACCGGCGTTGGTGCTGGCATCGGCACGAGTCTCTGGCCGCTGAACGCGACCGCCGGCGGCCTCGCTGGCGCCTGGCCGCTGTACGCGCCTGCCGGCCGCTGCATCATCTGTGGCGCCTGCAGGCCGTAGTGTGCGCCCGTTGGTTGGCCCGGTAGGCCGAAGTACACTTGCGATGGGGAGGCGGCGTTGCGGGTGGAGCAGCCCGTCGGTTGCGTGGATGTGGATCCAATGCCTAGGCTCCCTAGTCGGGCCTCCTTCCGAGCGGGCGGGCCGAGCCCGCGCTGCGGCACGAGCATGGGCCGGTTGCCGAATTGCTTCTGCGAAAGGTTGGGCTCCCCGGCCGGGTCTTGCTCGTCGTCGTCGGCTTTCCTTTTGTGCTGCGGGGACACGTAGATCTTGCACATGACATACTCGTCCAGCTGCAGCCAGTCACCGAAACTGTCAGCATATGCACCAATGCAACAGGAATAACAGAGTCGAGTCGGAAAAACAGATCGAGGGAAAGAAAGAGCGCGTCGTTGTTACGGATTAGAACTCACCATGTTCTTTGGGCCGGGGTCGTCGAGCTTGATCTCGTACTGCGGGACGGTGATCTCGAGCATGATCCACTTGGTCCTCGTCTCGTTCTTGGGCTTGCCCACGAAGTAGTTGAGCACGTTCCTGCAGAAGGTGACGCCGCCGTTGCAGACCACCTGCTCGGCGACCTCCTTGGTGGCCGTGGACGCCTTCCACCGCCCGCGCCCGTCCCGCGTCTTGCGCGCCGGCCTCACGCCGTTCCCGTACATGCGGGATCTCGCCGACAAGAAATACCACTCCTCCTGCTCGGTCCCGCTCTTGTGCTCTGCCATGGACGAACGGTCACCACAACGCCATGAAATCAGGCAGGAAATTAAATACCAGCTCGTAGAACATAGATAGCCTACCGTTGGTCAGCGTCTCCGGGTGGCTCTCGTACACGTTGGCCTCGATGATGGCGTCGTTGGGCACGGTCGGCCGCCCCTGCAGCCTTGGGAGGAGGTAGTACCTGACGAGCTCCTCGTCCTTGGGCTTGAACCGGAACCCGATCGGGTACTCGGCCTTCTTCTTCTCGCCGTCTCCTCCCTCCATGCCCACGGCGAGTCGACGCCGACGTGCTACGTGTATCTGTTTCAGTTGGACACGGCGAGGACTCGACGCCTATATACAGTGGGGCCGATCCGCCCCCTCCAAAATCGGAAAGACGTAACCACCCCGGATCGCGGAACGGGGTAGGGTATGTATGGATTTTGGTGGATTCGATTCGAATAGCACTCGGATAATAATATTTCTGATTCGCAAACAGGTGGACCCAACCACAACCGAGTAGGGAAAGTACTTGCCCCACAAGGTAGGAAAAGCACCAGGCCAAACCCACCGCGACGGGTGGGCAAGATTAGCGAAGCCCATCCTGGTTTGTTTGCACCGAAGCGTTGGGCCAAGCAAGGGTCGTGAGCCACCCGCAGAACTCACGCGAGGCCCACGGCCCACAAACACACAGCGAGCTGCAGCTTGGCGCTACGGCATTGAAGGCGCATCGCTCGCATCTATGGTGCGGTCCGGTAGCAGTCGCGAGTCGCGTCTTTTCACCTCATCATCACCATCGCCTTGTTGTTGCAGGGCGCAGCGTTGGCGTCCCAGCATCCGCGGCGCAGGCCACACTGTTCCGTGATGGTGCGGCGACTGTTCCATGCCTGCGGCCCTGCCCGCTGCGCAACGCCCGCGACGTCTGGCCACAGTGACACGGACGCCGCTGGGGCTGGTGGCCTGGCCGGCCGAGCAGGGGCCATGCATATCATATCAGTCTGTTGCAGGAGCCCCAGGTGGGGGGGTTGCGATAGTAGTAACTGCGAGCGAGCACACTTGTTGGCTGTACTTGGTGTGATTGGGAAACGACAGTACTAGTAGTAATTTTTATTTATATTTTTGAAAACGAGAAATCTTGCGCTGGTCTATAGTACTCCGTACGTGAATATGTGATCAGTGAAAGGGCGTGGACGCTTGCGTTTGGCGGTTTTTAGAAAGAAGAACCGTCCTACGTACTTCCTCGTCCATTGACCATTCTTGTTACTGCTTTGCAGAGAAATTCCACCGCCCCGGCGATGGATAGTGTCGCTTTACTTTCCTCGCGCCCTGATTGACTTTTCATTTTTATAGCAACCTTCTGGAGTAGCTTTCGCCTTTGAACGAAGGAGCCCCTCTGCCCCAGGCCCCAGCCCGCTTCTCTCTATCTCTCTCTCACCTCTCGCCTACACACACACAGGCAAAAGCGTCGAGGAGAGAAAGAAAGATTGCTCTAAAAGACTCGAAAGGCATGGGCTCTAGGGCTGCGACGTGTAGGAAAGGCACGCAGCAACGCACGAGGAGTGGACTGACACGCCCACTCGGCCACTCCTCCTACGCTCTCTCACTCACAAACGCAGTCGCGGTCAAAGCCTAATCAATATGTATATATTCCGCGACGCTTTTCACACCGTGTGCCGCAGGTAAAGCGGTTTTTAGTCACTGCGGATGGGATTCGCCGAAAGATAGTCCTTGGTGCCGGTCTCTCTCCCTCGCATGTCAAACCATGAAAGCCGAGCTTTCAATTCCGAAGCAAACAAAGCAAGCGCCGTGTTTTTTTGGTGAAATTTTTTTTACACGCATTTGACCACTAATTAAGGGTATTAAATAAATCAGTTTACAAAACTACGTAGGTTAATTCGTAAGACTTATCTAATTAGACATTTAACTATATGATTAGAGGTTGGCTACTGTAGCATTGTAGCATTACTGTAGTAAATCATGAGTTAATTAGCTCATTAGATTCGTCGCGTAAAGTTACACTCATCACTAAAAAGTTTTTTCAAATAGATTTTATTTAATACTATATGCATACGAGATTCTCTTAGGAATTTTTTTTTGGAAATCCAATGAAACACAGTCATTGCATTGGCAGACTTGACAGTGGTCAGGATGGTTAGAGCGCATGTACTAGCTCCAGTGCGAGCATAAGTTACCATGTGTGCCCAAAGGTGGCAGGGCAAGGATCTCAAATATAGCGTACATGAGATCACTAAATCCATGTAGTATAACATTCTAATAGTCCGGGGGGAAAAGAGCGAGGACCGGGGACTGGCCTGTATGGGAGATCGATCATGAAAACAGCGTAGGTGGTACTTGCAGGATTCCGCGGGGCCCATGCATTCATATACATGCCAGTCGATCGAGCTGGCAGTGATTGTTTGTAAAAAAGAGTAAAAATTATGAAATTAGTTTTTTATTTACCTACAATTAATGCTCCACGTATATATTATTTATTTATATTTAATGTTTCGATGTGATGTAAAGTTTGGAAAGTTGGGAGGAAAAACACACAACCCCAGTAGAACGAGCGGCTGATCGGAATAGTAATGCATCAAACTAGTCCATATACGCCACTTCCATTTTCGAGTCAACTTGCTTGCGAGGTTCCATCTCCGACTCATGCGTGGACTAGCAAGCTACTGCAAAGACGAGCCGATACGATGCTGCCATGAAATGTATGTGCATTATTCAGGCGAGAGCGCGACAAAGGGATCTGCGCAGACGAGCGATCTTCCTTGATCACGAGACTTTGTTACGGGAAAACAATGAGGCGATCGAGGCCGTTGTAAGACTCGCAGCCGCCACATCTGAAGCAGCAGCACGAGCAGTCAAATCGGCTTCTCTTCGGACCACGCTCGGAGAGCAGTAGAATCAGTGTACTTAAGTGTCTGGCAACAACCCGTCTACTCGTACATACTAACAACAGCAAAGGCCGTATGCCCTGCCCTGCACCGGCCGGCAACCTCGCGCCTAGGCCTAGGCCGCCTCTATCATCCGATCAGGAAAGCCAAAGCCAAAGCCAGGCAGGCAGAGCCCTGTGCCCAGCCGGACCCTAATCGAAACGGCTACCACGAGCTACCCGGCTGCACGGCCGGCCTCGCCAGCAGCTTTCGCCTATGATCTGGTCATCTCTGCCCAGAGAAGCCTGATCGGATTCATCCATCCTTTGGACTGCGCCAGGGCCGCTACAGTGCCTCTGCCTTGCCGCTGCGCCTATACGTGCATTCAGCAGCTTCAGCGGCAGCCGGGCACTGTAGCATTCTCCACCTCCGGCCAAGCCTGGCAGGTCAAAGAACGCTGAGCCACCCTTACCTACGTGCTCCTACACACAGCAGCATGTGACCAAAGGGTGAGGAGATCGCCAGAGGTACACAAAGACGAAGGACACCGAGCAAAAAACGTAGTGAAAATGATATTTAAAAAAGACACTTCGACACAGGAGAAAAATGAAAAGGGGAGGGGCGACAATGCCTCGGAAGCCGTGCACTCATGCCTTTATTATTGGCCACTGGGCTAGTCAGTGAGTGGTGGGCGTATTATGACAAGTGGTTGCCACAGGGCAGAGAGCCCCCTTTTCTTGCCCTGGCTTTCGTGGATTCGGGTCTCATGGTAACGGCCTTGGAATCGCGGCCGTTGATTGTTCCGTCCTCTTCAGTTTCTCAGAAGAGGAGGTCCCACCACCAGCTCACCCCCGTGTGCCAGAGCATCTTCTCTGAGGCAGGCAGGCTGACTGGTGGGGTAAGGAGCCAAGGCGGGGCCGGGTCGGGGTGATCTAGATTTGTTTACGCATTAAATAATTTTGTCTCGGACTGCTGTCTCCGGCCAGGGTCCTTGTGCATGGAACGGGAAACTGGTTCGCGCACAGCACCAAGGGTACACCGACCATTGATATGACTCCAGAACCCAACCATTTTTCAAGGAGTAACCAAACCATTTTTGAAAGTTGATTTTTCTCAGCTCCAGAAGATTTATGCATAAGGTGTTTCTAGCTATTTTAGGTTGTCTGTATAAACCTCTGAAAAAAACATAAAACATGCTGCTGTGGTTTAAAACATAAAACATTCACTCAATAAATAAATTTTTGATTTAGAAGAGTTTGTGTCACATATTATTGTTTGTAGAAATATAACCATTAGTCAAATTTTGGAATATTACACTAAGAGCATCTCTAAGAGATTAGCTAAAAAGACTAGTCAAATTTATTGATTTAGCTACTCTCAAAAATAAATTTGACTAAAAAATAACAGAGTAATCCAACAGATTCTGTAAAGATGGCTAGTGAGATAGGCTAGCTAAAAATAGCTAGCGAATTAGGTGAGATGGAGAGCCACTAAATTTCGAGGGTCATTTACAGAGTCGGTTTGAAACGTTTTTTCTCTAACAATAGCTAAATTTAACTTTAGAAAACGATTTGACTAGTCTCTTGGAGATACTCTAATATCCAACCATCTAAATTGTGTGTAGTTTCCTTATAAAACTTTTAGGCACATAAATGTCAGCGATAAAACTGGAGACAATTTTCCTTAATGCCACCACCTAATTGTATTTAAAGGATTAATATAACAAATCAGAATTTTTTCACCTGAACATATAGAGGGTAATAATGCTAAATTTTTGTTCTTGCCTCCAAGTCTCCTTTTCTCCAATACAATAGTTTAGCCTATCGTCTACAAAAGCTAACATTTTCCCACCACTATATATTACATGCTTGCATGTTTATTTGGACATTACAAGCGAAAGCCCCTCGAAGATATAAGTGAGTCTTACATAATCTATGTATTGAGTTTACATTTCTACTATCAATACATTGTCCAAAACCGACAACTTTAGCACCACTTTCCTCGACATATTTGCCATGCGATACCTAGCAATGAATCCATTGTTGGAGTATATTTGTATACTATTATAAAACTAGTGTTGTGTGCAATGATGGTTGGTTTAGATGTGGCACTATGCCACTTTGATATTGACCCTCTCCTGAAACACACGCACGCACAATATTAGAAGTTGTTCTTTTTTGCAAATGACACTCCTTTACTTGGTTATGTTACGGGAATTGCCTCATTGTGTACATGAGCCTATTTTGTTAATTTTCATTAGCATAGAGTGACTATACACCTTATTAGTTCGGGCAAATTACCAAGTTTTTTCTCTTGTTCTTTAGCCTATATTTATTCAATATGTATGGTATATATCAAAGCGAGGTTAAAGAACCTTCTGTTAAAATCTTCTCAAACAACACGACAGTTTCTAATTGACCCAACAAACAAACTAGAGCACTGAATTCCGATTGATTGCAAGCTGACTACTAGCTGAGTTAGGGTACTTTACTGATAATGGAGAGGACTCGGCACGCCGCCTACTACAAATCTAGAGCGCTAGCGCGCGGCAGGGCGCGGTGGACGTAGGGAAATTGATGCGTGGGGAAGAAGGGGCGAGTAGCTTAGACATGTGGGGCCTGGGCCTGCATGCTGCGGACAGGGGGAATCTGGCAGAACTATCACGTTCCGAGGGAACGGAAGCGGTCAGAGACCCCTTTGGATTTTCGGAATATCGTGGGATCCCCGCGGGGGCGCTGCCTCTGCCTGCCTGCTCGTGCTGGCTGGCGCTGCAGCCATGCACTGCAGCAGTCGCAGCGGCAGAAGCCAGTAGAAGAAACAGAGCCCAATGCCAGCCAGCCCAGTGCCCACCCCCACACCACATGACGCAGCTGAGCGAGCTGGGAGCGGCAAGCCGCTGCTGCATTCCAGCCGCATCCCATCCCATCCCATCCCATCTCCCCCCTCCCTCGCAGTCAGGCACCGGCACCACCACCCCACCCGGAGCCAAGCTACTAGCTACTCGTACGCGGCTGGCCGAGATCTCTTTGCCCGGGTTTTACGCTTCCGGCTCCGGATTAGACCCCTCGCGCTGAAGATCTGGCGCCAGTCGCCTAATCATGACGCTGCCGTTCTCTCGGTTCTCCCGCACGGACTGTCCACTGCAGCTACTGCACCTATGCCTAGGGCTACCACTAGCTGACCGGCTAGTACCCGCAGTACACTGTTCTGCTGCTGCTGCGGCGGCCTCCCGGAAACAAGACTGTTCGCACGCAACGGCACCGGGCTCCTCTACGTACTCTCACGCAGTCGGCAGTCCGACGGCCCGTCACTCGTGACAGCATGCGAACGGCGATCCGGCGACTGCGGTGTTGCGATTCACATCCCCTGCGCGCAAAGCGATCTCCAAGGCGTCAAAGCCCCTGCGCGCAGGCGCAGCTGTAACTGCCTTTCACATCTTTGACTCCCAGGAGCGCACGCAAAAGGTACCGAGGGGCGAAACGAAACAGGCTCAGGATATAAAGCGGTTTAAATGAAAGAGAGATCTCTTTCCGGACTCGTCGCCCAAAAGATTGCGCTATCTCAGCTCACCCTGGATTTCATCAGAATAGGAGTAGCTACCTGAGCTGCTGATACTTCACGAGTTATTACTTCTGTACAACAACTTGCATGGGCTTTGGATTAGTTCCCCGGAGGCATCGGATCGATGGCACTCACTTGTTGCGAGTGCTTTGGCACGGCAGTGCAATTAGCAGTTGAACCCTAACCAAAAGACATCAGCGAAAGAAGAAGCCATCTCATCTACCAGTTGAAACGGAACACGTCGATCGAACTAGAGCTACTAGATTCTAGAACAACAAAACGGCCGCGCCCTCGGTTGCATGCGCCAGCATGCAGATTTTGCTTGGGCGCAAGCCAAGTGAGTGAGCTAGCCGACTAGCTAGTGCTAGCTGGAGACGAGGCGGCGGACGGCGCCGCCACGCTCAGGTTTAGGTCGGCGGCCTCCAGCGCCAGCCGCGGCTTCCTGGCGGGCGACGTGGACGGCTCGTGCTCCTCCGGGGAAGCCGGCCTCTTGGTTCCCGCGCCGCCGCTCGGGGCGGCGCTGAGGTGCACGCCGAAGAGCATGGTGGGCGCGGCGGAGCGCGCGGTGCCGCTACTGCCGGCCTCCCCGCCGCCGCTCTTGTCGGCGTGCTGCGGCGGCGGCGAGGGCTCCTCGGCGATGGTGAGCGAGCTGCTGGACGTGGTGCTCCCGCCGGAGTTGTTGAGCCCGGCGGCTGCCACGACGGGGGTGGCCGGTTTCTTGCTGCGCGCCTGCAGGCCAAGGCCCTGCAGGAATGCGGCGGCGGCGGGGCTGGGCGCCACGGGGCGCACGTGGTTCTGCACGAAGTAGATGATGTCGTTGTAGAGCTTGCGCATGTGCGCCAGCTCCTGCAGCAGCGCCGTGTTGCTGCGCCGCAGCCGCTCGTTCTCCTCCATCAGCACGGCCGCGGTGGCCGCGCGCCCCGCGCCTGCGCCGCCGCCCTCGGCGGTGGACGGCAACGGCGACGGCGCCGGGGGCGCGCCCAGGGCCAGGAGCCGCGTGGCCACCGGCGTGGCGGGGTGCGGCTCCCGCCAATGCGGGTGCGGGAACGCGACGCCCATGCCGTGCGCGGCCGCCACCGCCACCCCGTCGTCGCCGCCCACGAACTGGTGGTGGTGGTGCGGGGCGCCCGGGTGGAACAGCGGGAAGTGCGGCGGCGCGAAGAAGGGCGGGGGAGACGGCGATGCCGTGGACGCCGACGTCTTGCGCCGGTGGATCTCGCAGAGCAGCTGCTTCTCCCCCTTCCTGAAGAACTCGTTTGCGAACTCCCACCGCTCCGGCACGACCTTGCGGAAGCCCTGCATTGCAACATTGCTATCACCGCCCGTCCATGCAAGAACCACCACCACAAACACGTCGTGGCACATCGCAAGCTAAGGCGACTTACGTAGGTGTTGAGCTGGCGGACGAAGGAAGAGAAGTTGTTGTGCTTGAAGTAGTTGGGGAGGATGTCGCGCGCGAACTCCGGCGGGCGCCAGACGACGAAGGTGGAGACTCGGTCGTCGCCCCAGGAGACGATGTGGTCCGTGGCCGGGTCGTCGACCAGCTGGTACGTCTTGGTCAGGAACGGCGCCGGCACCGCCTTCTGCGCGGCCGCCTGCGCCGCCGCGTCGCACTCCCAGCTCCCGCATCTCTCCATCCTCTCCATCTCACTCCCTCCCTCTCTCTCTCTCTCTCTCTCTCTCTCTCTCTCTCTCCCTGGCCTCCTGCTACAGGAGACGAAGCGCCGACGAAGGTTTCTTGGGGTTTTAACTCACACCCCCCTTTGAGTTGAGTTGGACGATACGAGGCGAGCCGGTGACCGGGGGCTAATTTAACTGGGGGCGTGGTGGTGAATACGGAGGCGCCGAGCTAGCTGGGCAGTGAAGGCGAGTGTGGTGTGCTCCTGCCTCGGGGAGCGTGTGGGCGGTGGGGGTGGTGGGAGGGAATATGTGTCGCTCTGTCTGTCTGGGTGTTTTGGAGAGAGGGATTGGAAGTTTGGAGATGCAGCTTTCAAGGTAGACCCGTGACACTTCCGTTCCGACCGCCAGCGTCGTCTCTCATCTCTGATCTCCCCCCGCGCCCAGCCCAGCCATCCAGCCGTTCGTTTTCTGGGCTTTTTCTCGAGGGTCTCATCTTTTGCGCCCTCTTTGTCTTTTAACCCGCCCGTCATTTTTCCTCCAAAGCGAGCTTTCTACACTACACGGACGGGAACGGAATCAGCGGCATTTTTCCCACTCCTTTCCCGTCCGGTGCTGCCCCCGGCAACCGGCTTCTCCCGTGCATTTCTGGAAAGGTCCCCCCAGGCGGACAAGCCCTGCTACGGTTTTGGAAGCATCTCCCGGCCCTGCTGAATTCTTTTCCGGGTGCAGGAGAAAAGAGATAGGGGGAAGCGCGAGCCATGCCGCGAGCCATTCCTATTGGCCGGTCAATGGTACCCTGACGTTGCCACTCGCAGATTAAAAATTGAGGGGTTACGCTGTCGTACGTGGCGTCAACTTGCAGGGATAGGAAGACGGTTTGGTTTTACCATCGATGAGTACAGTACGGGGCAGAGCTTCTTGGATCAGAGCCAGCCGCCCCCGGTCCATGCGGCACGAGCGGTGCCCAGTGCATATCACGTGCTGTCGCTGGGGGGCAAGCCCAAACAATATTTGTCCTTGCACCAGTATTTTGATTACAAGGTACGATACTTCATACGCAGTACTTGTATATAGGACTCGGTGAACCGGATCGCGGATCGGATACATCATTAATAAACAAACTAAAATGGATACGAATCGGATCGAAACAGCCGCAAATAATGTACAAGCATATCAAAGTAATACTTGGCATACATTACACGTAGTGGCAAATGATGGCGCCGGATGGGAGGACAACGACAAAGCCGACTATGGCATGAAGCTCCATGTAGGATCTTGTGATTTTGTATTTTCATCCAATCCACGGATAAAAATAGATGGCCTTCTTAGTTAGAAAAATCATGAATCCCGTCCTCAATCCTCGTCGATACAAAAATAATTTATCTTATACATTAGAAGGATTCATCAATGACCGCTCCCTCTCGCCTGATTATTACCAAGTTACGGTAGGATCAATTTATGGATTTTGTCTATGCTCTAGTAGCTTTGAAACGATTTGGCTGCGGTATATAAGCAGGCCGGTAACGGAATTTAAGTTCCGTAAGCAAATGACCGAGAACTTTTCTCGTTGAAAATCAAGCAGGTTTATGCTATCAAAGACCAAACTATTATCTCCGTTTTTAAATATATAAAGTTTTATTAGCTATTAATTATTGAACTTGCTTGTATTAGAAAACGGAGGAGCATGCGGATCGCCGACTTGATGCTCCTAAGACAGCTCCAGTATCCATAGAACGTGAATGAAAGAGAAAATGTCAGCACCCAGCGGAGACGCGCGTTCCGGTCACACGTCCCACGCCACGCGGGCGCGGCCGAAACGGCAAGCAGCCTCGAGCTAACGTGCAGTACGTTTTTGAAACAGCCTGGGCGTGCCTGGAGCGCATACGACCGGCGGCACGGGAGCAGCCGGCCGGTGGGGCCATCAATACGGGGCTGCGTTGCCGCTCTGGGGCACCTGGCCGCGGCCTGCCCCGCGCAGCCCGCCGGCGTGATGACGCGATCTTATGCTCGCGCGGATGGTCATGGAGGCCGGCGGGCGCGGGGTGGCAGCGCGAGCGAGCCCGGCCGCCCTGGCTCTGGCCGCGTGGCTACCGCGCGCGTTCCTATCCTCTGTGCGTGGGATTCAGGAGCGCAGCACCGGATGTCCTCGATCTCCTCTAGGTCCTCCGCCGCCGCGCCGGTTTCCGAAACGGATCTCCAGCAGGCGCCGAGGCGTGCCACGGCGAGACCATGCACGCGTTTGAATGCGTCGTAGCCCCTGACGAATTCAGTAACAGCGATCCTAATCCTGCCGTGGTAGGATTCGCTGAGGGGGCTCGACCACTGTGAATAATGGCGCCCGTCCGTGTCCGGTCCAGTTCGATCGATCGCACCCCGGCGTCTTCTTTTTCCCAATAACGGACCCAACAATGGCCTGCTGCGGTCGCTGGGGGAGACTGACACTCGGCATTAGTAACGCCTGGGGTCGGGTTTATAAGCGTCGTGGCAAAATCGCTGTGCTCCGTGAATGTGCTGAGACTGAGAGCTGTCTCGATGGCCAACAACAGTCGGCCATCAATTGCGTAACTGCAGTGCAAACAGCGGGAATTCAAGAAGGTTTTCTCAGACCGCTGGAGTTTCCGCAGAAAGTATACGGCTCATGAGTTCCTCTCGCCGTGGTACACCTGCTTGTGATGCCACGTGCGATCTATTAAATTACTACCAGTACTAGCCTGTAAAGATATCTTTAGCCTAGTTTGTTTACGAACAATATAATCAGATCAGCTAGTGACTAAGCAAGCCCTGGACGATAGATGCTATAGTCTAGATAGCACGGATTTTGTAATGCATCTTGGTCCCGGCACGACATGGGAGAGCTAGCGCCCCGAAGAAGCATCTGCAGTAGATCGCACATGCACGTTGCGGCTAGACAACAAGGTACAAAAAGCGACGGTAAACGTGCCACGGAGACGAATCTTTGCCGGTGTGTAGGTAGAAGTTTGTTTAGCTGGCTGCCGGGGAGGAATATATCCATCGATCCCCGCGAACGGCGTCGACAAAGCATGCATGGGGTTTAAAAAACTCATGGAAAGCTTCGCGGCGACCGAGAAGAAACAAAAAGAATGCGGGAAACTTCTGCAAAGCGCCGAGTTTTCTACTGCTGCCCGATCGAGGGACGGGAGATGCATGGATGGGCATGCGGTGCGGTGCAGAGCTAGCGCAACGACGACGACGGAGAAAAAGTGTAGGGGAAAGAAAGCAGTGAGATCCAGCGGCCGCCGGCCGGCCGGCGACGTGGTGGGGGTCTGCCCCCTGTGGCCCTGTGGCCGCGTGTGTGTGCATGCAAAGGCCGGAGGAAAGAAAGAAAGGCTGCCCTGCCCGGGTCGCAATACTGTACTGTGCGGCCGGGGCCGGGGCGGAATCCCACCAAAAGCGGCCACTGCGGCGGCGTTCGGCTCCGTCGTCGGCACACGGGCGGACGCATCTCGGCCGGCGGGTATACAGTATACTCCCCACGGGGCCAGGCGCCAGACGGCCTCCGGGACGGGGGGGGGGGGGGGGGGGGGGGGCGTGCGGCCTGCGGCGAGTTGCTTGGCGGGGGACGGGGGACGGGAGGGGAGGGACCCGTTCCGGCCGGGGTGGTCCAGCACCCGCGCCCTACCGGCATGCGCTTGCCGGCCTGTGCTGTGCCTGCCTCCTGCGCCGATGCATCCCGTCTCTGTGCGCCGTGGACCGGGGTCTGGTCGGATCTGGCCGGTTCCTCGTTCGGATGTGTGTGTATGTGGTGGTGTGGCCACCCATCCGCTCCACGGCTGGCTGACCGCCGTGGACCACCGCGTCCGGCGCCTGCGCTGTAGGGGCGCTCGATCGCATGGCAGCAGTGCGGTGTCGCGACGAGGCCTGTCTGCAGGACGCCGGAATGTTATTGCATCTGGCCGCTCTCGGCTTTTTAATCGCGGTTACTACGCGTACGACCGGCTGGGTAGAGGATACAGTAACAGGAGCGCTGGCTGCACGCCGAGACTCGAGATGAGTACGGCGGGATCAGTGAGTTCTTGCGTCGTTGTACGGTGAGGGCGGGTAAAAACATTGCAAGCACCGCTGGTTTGAGGATACGGGATCGCCTAACACTGCAACTCGGCCAAATACTGCTGTGAGTGAGTCTGTGCTGTGTGGAAGTGTCAAAGTAACAGGCGGACCAACGCTGGCTTGTAAATCGCGGAAGCATGGTCTGTATATCGCCTGACACAATGCAACATACGTTGTACACGTACGCAGCATGATCTTTTCGTTTACAATCTGATTGGTAAAATCCTCGGCAAACCTAGGATTTATCCTAGTATGTACTTTCTATTCACGTTCACACTCTCCTAGTAGTGTCCCTACGTCGTTTCTCTCTGCATTCGTACTACGGAATTCATTTCGCGATTCAAATTCAGCCTGCGTTTCCTCCAGGGATCTGGACTCACCCCTGGCCGCAGCAGTATTATTTACACCCAAACAAAAACACTCAGGCCGCGTTTAGATGCCCCGATTCGGGAGCCGATTCGGGCCTGGCCGGTCTGACGCGCGTCAGGCCGGCCACTGTAGCGTTTCGTTTGCATGTGCGAAAAATTATCCAAAAATTTATTAATTAGGCTCAAAATGTTCGTCTCGCGGAGTACAACAAAACTGTGTAATTAGTTTTTGATTTTATCTATATTTAGTACTCCATGCATGCTATGACATTTTGATGTGATGGAGAATCTTCTTTTTGCATAGTAAATTTGGGAGGTGAATTTGGGATCTAAACAAGCCCTCGGATGGACGGTCCCTTCTCCTTTTTTACCGAGTTACCCCGGGCCGCGTCTCCTGTCTGAGACATCATATACGTGCACATTGAATGAACAAATCAATGAGGCCCAACCGCTGTGGTGGGGAACAAATCTATCCTTACTGGAAGCTGTGAATTATTTGCTCCCAGAGCAAGCCATCAAGAAATCTGCAGGACCAATCACTGGGGAGAACAGTCCTAGACTTCGACTGCGCCAGAGACGACACTCTCACTCACTCACTCACTCACTCGCACTCAGAGACAAAGCGCCTGACAAAAGATTCCTGTGGCATTGCAATGCAAGTGTTTAGTACCGGTTCTAGCGCTGCCACCGGGGTACTAATGACCAAGCCAAAGCTGGGTACTTGCCATTGACATTACTGTAAAGGAAGCATGCATGCTGCGGCTTGTTTAGCCCAGCCCAGCAGAGATCTCGAGGGGAACGGTACTACCAAAGGGTAAATGGCTGGAATGCATGAGCAGGGGGGAAAGCCTGGACAGGGCTTTACTTTTTTTTTGCTCAATTAGAAGTGAGCAAAGATATAAAGTGTGGTAGTGTTAGTGTAGGTGTAGGCCTACGCGCACATGAAAAGGAGGAGACGGGAGTCTTGCTTCTAATCTGTCCCTGACCCCAGGTCCTCGCTGCTTTTGCTGGAAAAACAAATGCTGAAAATGATAGGAGAATTGACTTGCTCTTGTTCTAAAAAAGCAACGACGGCTTTTTACCGTGTCCATGTGGTATCATTGCTTCGGTCTTGGCGAAAGTGAAAAGATAACGTATCTCAAAGGTGCTTGAGATCTTGCGCTAGGCCCTCAAGTAAACAGAAACTTCCCCTGCTTCTCTCTCTCTCACTCTCTTTTGCATAAACTTTTGGACAGCAAAGTTCTTTTTTCCGAAAGTTTCGACAGTAAAGTTTATATCAGTACACGTACAATTCCCGTAGCAATGTCCTCGGCTCCCTTCTTTGTTATTGTTACTGCATCGTCTAATTCTAATTTCACAACAAACAGTTTGCATAAAATAACCCATCTTCCTAGATTATACGCATGCACTACCAAGGTTTAACGGTAGCTGTCACCAATCGCCGGAGGTGACTGTCTCATTTGACACTACTAGTATTATATCCACCCGCAACCGACTAGTACTACAGGGAAGCGGACAGACAGGAATGCTTATTCTGTCAGAGCAAGACTGGTGATGGCACTAGCCCAAAGATTCGTTGTCACGGAAGAAGAACACCACCAGATCAGGGATCCTAGATGCCTAGGAGCAACAGGCGAGAACAGGACCTTCAGCTCTCTCCTTATTTTATTTTAGGGAAAAGTCCATTTTACAGCCTCCAACTATCAAAACAACAGTCCGATTTTCAACCTTGAACTATAAAACCGGATAACAAAGGTCATCCAACTGTCAAAACCGTACAAATTTAGCCCTTTGGGTGTAACACCCTAAAATTTATCACAATTAAATTGTAGCAACTCTCTGAATTTTTCTAGGATTTATTAAGGCTTAAATAAATTTTCTATGATTTAATTGGAATTTCTAGCCTTTTATCAATTTAAATATCATATTAAATAATTTTAGTCAAAATAAGTTGTTGATGCATTCATGCTGTTCCATTTGTCTTTTGCTTGTTGTTCAATTAAGTTGGAATTTCAATTCTGTTTAAATTCAAATTTAATTTGAATTTGTTTGATGTTTAGATAGTTGTTTCCTGTCGAGTTCAGTTTTGCCCCTCCAATTCTTGCCCAGTCCGCTTTTGCTCCCTCAGTCCTTCTTCCTTTCCCCGGCCCAAGTTCTCTTCCGGCCCATCTTCTCCCGCGCCGACCCGCTCCCTTCCTTCCCTCTCCGACGCTCACTGACGCGTAGGGCCCACGCGTCAGCTCCGTCTTCCCGAGCCGGACTCGAGCCCGAGCTCGAGTCCGACCGCGGCCGGGCGCGCACGTCGAGGGCCAGCCCCCTTAAGCCGCGCGTCGTGGCCCCTGGGCCTCTCCGCTCTCCCCGCGCGTCGCCAACCGAGCCCGCAAACCCTAGCCACATGATTGCGCCGCCGCCGAGTCGAGCTATCGGCCGCGCCGTCGATCGACGTCGTCGTCGGCCCTCTCTCGCCAAGTCTCACCGCAGGAGGTTCGCAAGGAGGTAAGGAACCCTCCCGTGTTGCCCGCGCATCGTTTCCCCGCTACGCCCCTGCCTTAATCGCTCGCCGTTGATTCCCGCAGCTCCGTCGCCCGCCATTCGCCGTCGCCGGTCGCCGTCGTCGCTCTTCCGCGCGTCAAGAACCCCCGGAGTGAGTTCGCCTTGATCCCCTCGTGCTCCCCGTCCAGCCCGCGCTCGTTTTGGTGCTCCGTAGCGCGCTAGCGCGTGTGCGCCGGCGATGCGCCGCCGTAGGAGCCAGCGGCGCCGCCGCTCTTCTTCCCCCGCCGGCGAGCCCTCTGCCCGATCCGTTCCCCTCCGTCCGATCTTCATACGACGGACCACAACCGTTCAAGCTCGGGTCAAACAGGCGGAGATACCGGTCAACCAAGGGTGTTTTGCAAATGAGCCCTTCAAGTTTTCAAAATCAACCCGCGGTCCTAGCCAGTTCAAAAATATTTCAAATTAAGTCCTTTTTCTTTCGGTTTAACCCCTGCAAGTTTTAAAATTGCGCCCGAGGTCCAAGTTTTGTCTTTTTACATGAAAACCCTCGTAGTTTTATACAAAATTATGTTTTAGCCCTCGGATTTTCGCAGTTAAACCCCTGAAACTTTTAAAACTTTGCCAGCAAGTCCCTGAACCTTAGAAAAGCCATATCTTTTGCGTTTTAGCTCCGATTTCAGTGTTTCTCGCGCTCACGCGTTCGTTGTGACGCGTAGATTAGTTTTGTGCTGTTGTTTTCTTCTGTTGGACTTGTTTGGTGTACTGTTTCTTATTTATTGTATTGTTTTCTTGTATGTATTCGTGTGATGCGTATAGGAAACGCGCCGTTCGAGGAAGTGTTCGAAGAACCAGCTGTTGAAGAGTTTGAGCAGCAGCAGGGTTGGGAGGAAGGCAAGTATTCCTTGATAATGTCCGTTTGTACCTAAACGACATGCATTTTAATTACACCGTTTATTTATCGCTTGCATTAATATTGCTGGGTCCCATTAAGGATTTCCTAGTCTGTTTTACCATACCTTGCAGCTGGGTCGTTAAATTAATTTGACTGGTAGATGATGCTTAGTTGCTCAACTTGGATTGGTCTAATGAAACCCCTACTCTATGTTCCACTATCATCTTTTAATTAAATAATGACAAGATCACCTCTTTTAATTGGAACATGGAGCGACCACCCAGGAAAACAGTGCAACCATAAGTGCTATGTGGCTCTGGCTTTGACTGACTAATTAGGTATTCTGGTTTGGGATAGTTTTACCCGAAAGGGGCAAGAGGTGCGACAGTTGACGAGGTATAGCCCGGTCCTCTTGAGCGGTAGGCTTTGCTAAGATACGCGACTCACTAGGGAGGGTTATGCTTTGCTCCTGAACCGGAAGCCTTAGCGAACTATCACTTATTAGAGTATCTTTGTAAAGATCTCATAGTGAAACCCAGTATTCGGTCGACGTGGTGTGGGAAGGGTACATGCTTCTGGGCAATGGGAATCACGGCTTATGGTGAATGTGTACAACCTCTGCAGAGTGTAAAACTGTTATAACAGCAGTGCTCACGGTCATGAGCGACCTGGACCCTCACATGATTAATCTATCAGAATATGATCTAAATTGTGGTTACCTGAATCTAATGGGTTTGTGTTTTCATTTAATTGTGGTTGGTATATACTTATATTTGCTAGTAAATAGATGCTTAATAAAAGTTGACCAACTAAAAGTGCTTAATGCAGCTATCCTTTCAGCCTTCCACTTTATAAAGCCTAGCATGTCATTTATTTCCATACTTTGCTGAGTACGGCATGTGCTCACGGTTGTTTATTTATATTGCATCGACCACACTCGGACTGCTGCTCAGATTGGGAGAATTTTGAGGACTTTACTAGTGACTTTGAGGAATTCTAGGCGAGTCCGCCAGTCAACTGCCTGTGGAGATGGAGTTATTTCGTTTCGTTTAGTTAAACGTTTATTTTAAGTCTTCCGCTATGACATTTGTGTCAACTCTGAGATTGTAATAAATATACCTTAATACTCTTTCGTATGCATGGTTATGGATATTCACTTGTGACGTCTACCATATGTGTGTAAACTTGATCCTGACGCACATATGAGATGCACCTGGTTTTCTTTCTAAAACCGGGTGTGACATTGGGTGGTTTCGAAGGTGGTTTTCCATTTTGTTAAAATTAAAAATATTCAAATTTAAACTATAAAATTCATAAGCAATTCATTTTAAGTCAAAAAAATACAAAATTGGTATCAAAAGTTTTCTAAAAATGTAACCTATCTATTGTCACTATATTTTTCAGTTAATCAGATCATTTTTTTCATGTTCATAGTATTTGGTCGCTTATAATTATGCCTATTATTTTTGAATAATTAAGAATCAAATAGAGCAATAATAGATATGTTACATTTTTAGAATTTTTTTGATACTGGTTTCATATTTTTCTGATTTAAGATGAATCAGTTTTGATTTTTTAGATCTAATTGGATTTTTTAAATTTTTTACAAAATACAAAACCACCTTTGAAACCACCTTAGGGCTAAATTTGCACGGTTTTGATAGTTAGATGGTCTTTGTTATCAGATTTTATAGTTCAAGGTTGAAAATCGGACTGTTGTGGTAGTTGGATGATGTAAAATGGACTTTTCCCTTCATTTTATTTAGGTAGAAAGCGCACCGTCTATCCTCATGGAAAAAGCGAGAGTGCACGTTTAGCTGCCCATTTGGTTGGTAATCGAAATGCCGTCCGCCCCCTCATGTTACAGATGGTTCCAGATCTTGAGCTCACACGTATGAATCCGGTCAAGCTTGTTGCTGTTGACGGGGTAGCTGGAGTGATCAGGTGATCGGTGCACAACAGTGCTGTGAGTGCAGCTACAGTACGGATGCAAAGGACTCTGTATGGGTCTGATGTGTCCCGTGTATTCTTCAGTCTTGACCATGACTACTGGCTAGTGACCATGACTCCATGAATTCCAGAGATCTTTTCGGTGAGAACCGAACCACTGTTCGTCGTCTGTTCTTGAAGGCCGGCCCGGCCTTGTTTGAATTCCGCCGAGCATCTCTTTACTCCTGTCCCTGCATCGAGATCATCCACGATTCTTCTGCCTGTCCTGACTGCCCCAAAGCTCTCTCCTCCACCCCTGCTGCCTGCCACTGCTTTGGCTGAGCTGTGGGCGGTGGCATATTCAGAGGAGCCAGCGAGTGATAGAAAAGCAAGGCGGGCGGACGAAGCAGTAGCGGAGGAGGAGAACCGACGACGACGGCGACGACGTTTGCAACTTTGAACGAACGAGACCCAGACCCCATTTCTCTCTCTCTTTCTTTCTTTCAGTTCCTTTCAGCAGACATCTTGAACGCACGCCGGGAGGGTCAGGTCACCCGTGGGGGCGCGGCGGGGCAAAAGCTGTCGCCCATCACATGCCACTCACCACCGCGTCCGTCCATCCGCCTGTACCATCTGCCCTGCGCGCACACATGAGGGGAGCCAGCAGCCAGCAACGCTAGCGCAGGCGCAGGGCTTCCTTTTGTTCGCTTCTCTTCTTTTCATTCTGCTCCATCAAAAGAAGCCCTCTTTTGCGCCGGGCGTCGCCCCCACCAACCTAAAGCCTGCTGCAAGTGCAACACGGGAGATTTTATTGGTTCAATCACAGGGTCGGGCCTCACAATCTCCCATTCTCCCTGGGGCAGGCGCTGCTAGCTAGGCGAGCTTGCAGCTCCTCATCATCCCTACCATGATAGATAGCACGGGCTTACTCACACAGTCACACGGGAGGGGCCGGCGCCCGTGCCTGCAAGTGCGACACTTGGGACGGGCCACGGGGAAGACGGGCCCGTGACAGGCTAAAAGACACGCAGTGAAATCGCTGTGTTTATCCTTGTCAAGCGAGAAGGTGTTCTCGCTCAAAAAAAAAGCGATGGCATGCAAATCAAAATGGGAATGCTCTATTTTTACTTTTACTGTTGTAAAAGAATCATTAACATTTACCAATGTATATGTTGATCATCACCTTTGTATGCATATCTCATCATACGGGGCTACTGGCTCTCCGCTCACAATAAACTCGAGGAAAAATGTCGGTTTGTTGGGCCGATCTTGCGCGAGCTAATGACTGGGCCACAGCAATCCTTGCATCTCCAGCCTGTTTTCGAGAGGGTAATACTTCGAGTCTTAGAATCCCCTCCTACGGCCCAATCTATGTGCGCGCGACCCCAAGACGTTTCTTTGGTTTTTCCTTCTTTCTTTCTATCTACTTCTCCAGCCCACCATTCGTGTCTGGCCCAATAACTGTGCGTGAAAGAGGTAGCAGCTGCAGCAGTATGAAAGGAGTAGCAGCCACCGTTTTTGTGCAAATGAAGATTCAAAAGAGAAAAAAATGTAGTTTTCAAACCAAGTGTCCAAATTGAATTATGATTACACTATTGTATTTCTTCCACGAGAATACCAGATGATTGAAACAACACCACTCTCGACCATGTTTGGATGAAATATTTTTGGAACATTTTTTTATGTATGTGGAACAATTTTGTCCGATCGCATTTGCAAAGAATATTCTAAAATAATATCATTCATATAGTTAAGCGTGGTCTTCTTTCAAAAATCTTGTTCCAAGAAATACGATGGTTAAAATTGGATTTTATTTTGGAGGTTTGGTTTGAAAAATATGTTTTTTTCTTTGAATACGGAGGTAGTACATTTTTTGGATCTTCTTGGACCGCGTGCCCGGCCCTGCAGTTTCTTCTGGGACACCATGACTGCCAAGCAGGTGCGACTAAGATGAGTCTCGTCTAATAGGCGGTTTAATACATTAACACATAATACTAAAACGACTTATGAGACTACTCGTACACTGTTTTTTTTGTAATCTTGCACAAAAAGATTTTTATTTTAGTTGTCACGTATCTCTTAATTAATTTGTGGACGTACAAAAGAATTGTGAATTGCATGACATAAAAAAATGTGCAATGGTGAGGGGTAGTCTCGGATTCCTAAATTTTAACTTATGAGGCGGTTCTTTTGTGAAACAATCATTTTCTTTCACTCTCCTCCATATCACCAAAAATCTTATATGACATCGTTTGTGACAATTTTTGTGATGACTAATGTGTAGCAATGTATCTACATTTTGATAAAACTTAAGATGTACAAAGAAGTTAGGTATGTTTGGTTGGAGAGCGAGGTGGGATAGAGTGGCTCCATCATATATTTTGGAGTGGAATGGCTCCAGATATTTGTTTGGTTGGAGGGACAGAGTGATTCTATTTTCTGTTTGTTTCGTGGGATGAAGTCGTTCAGTCCCTTGTTTGGTTGCAGAACAAGAACGAGAATATGTTTATGGTCACTCACTTCTCTCTATTGGTGAGTGTACCACCAGGGCACAACCATAACACACATAAACAATAAAACCATAACATATATCAATTACACATATATAATTTATATAATTAAGAGATCATGCCATACAATAATTTAATACGTATATACTTAATTAACCCAGAATGTATGGTTTATGGGTACAAGCAAAAGTTAGCCTACGCAAATGATCAGATTCTATGCCACCATTACATCAGACATAAGCTCTACCAATCCTTACAACCTAAAGCTCTAGCAACATGTGTTATGTCACAGCCCATACAACCAAAAGCCATAGCAACATGAGTTACACCACAACCATACAACCAAAAGCTCTACTGACATGAGTTTCACCAGGTTACTCAACCAAATGCTCGACCCACAACCTATACCAAAGTGCTTCAGAAATTGTCAGTAACAAACTTGGTACATGCCCCAATCCCTTCACCAATAATTTTTACCCAAACCCTAGATCCATACACATTTTTAGATCAAATTACCGTACATGTTACAGTTGCTTCGACGATGGAGAAGAGGATGTGCTGCTAATTCAGGCGAACGGAGCTGGGACAACAGTGTCGATCTGCTAGAAAACAAAGACATGTGCATTAGCAGTTGTGTACATTGCCGCACAACAAGTGGGGGGGGGGGGGGTGACATCCATTGCCGCGAAGCCGCCTACCCCCCGCGCGAAAAGAGGAGGGGTGGGGGGGGGGGGGGCGAGCCAGCCAGCTCCCCACGCGGGAAGAGGAGGACGGGGAGGCGGCGCCTGGCCGTGAGGCGGCCAGCCCCCCGTGCGGGAAGAGGATGAGGGGAGCGGCGGCATCCGGCCGCGAGCGAGCTAGCCCCCCCCCCTCCCGAGGGGGAAGAGGAGGAGGGGGACGGCGGCGCCCGACCGTGAGGTGGCCAGACCCCCGCGTGGGTAGAGGAGGAGGGGGGCGGTGCCCGGCCGTGAGGAAGTCTCCCCCCACACGGGAAGAGGAGGAAGGAGCTAGCAGCAGGCTTACTTGAGGGTTGGGGGAAGAGGAGGGAGGGGCATCGACGACAGTGCCGGTGGCGCCGGTGGAATGACCGCCTGCCAAGCACGGTAAGAGGAGCGCGTGTGCGGGAAGGGAGCGGAAGATGGCGCGTAGATGGGAAAAGGGAGCGGGAGTGGTGAGAATGAGGGAAGGAAGCGGTGACCGACTGTTTGGAATAGCTTAACTTCAGCTCCCAAAACAAGTTGAAACTAGAAGTCAAATGACACTTTTTTTGCAGCTTTTTTTGCCACGCTTCTCCCAACTGCCCCATTTGTATTAAAACACAGAAGTTGGTTCAGACCCGCTTCTCGAATCAGTGTTATTTCCATATTTGTACAGCTTATCTGAGAAGCATTTCTCATACCCGATGTTACAAACAGGGCCAACATTGGGCGGGGAAGGAGCCAAACGCGGTGGGAGCGGCTGTGTTCGCTCGAAAAAAGGAACAGAGTGGTGCCAGAACTATATGGAATTTTCTTATCTCGGAGAGGCTCAATTTCTATTGTCCATCAACCAAACACTATCAAAATTAGAATGGAGTGGCTCCATTCTACCATATTCCACCAACCAAACACTACCTTAGTGCATGTCACCGGTTTGATTGCCTTCTCCACTGGTATGGCAGACCTGTTGTCATGATGATTGTTGTGCCAGAATTAAAGTGGACAACTGATGACATCACGGATCTACACTGGTACAGTGCTGGACAAATGACATTGAGCAGCAATTTCATTTTCTATAAGTGAAAATTGGGACATATGCTGGACATGAGTAAATTGATAAGTGCATTAACCACTGTATATGTCGGCTCAACCCAAGATCAAGTGAGAAATGTTGTTCTCTTTGGCTTGTTGGAGCCACAGTCAATTTTGTCACAAGGGAAAGATCAAGCATCATACTTCATGTGGTTTTGGTTTCAAGGAGAAGTGTACCGTGGTGACTATATGTAAGACCCATGATGAACGCCCTCCTACCACTGAAAGGAAGAAATCATTGGCGAGTGGAGAGATTTTGGCCTACGAGAACGTGGAAAACATGTTTTTTTGTTTCCTCGGCCATGTTGACCCCAAAATGGTGCTGGCTTCTTTTCTCCCCCGATTCCTTTGCCGCCTATTGCTGATACCCCTTGACCTAACTATTTTTCTTTTTTGGAAGCATCTCCCAATATTTTCCTCCAATTTTTATGCCCATTAGGCCAGGGCCCTATCCATTTCTATTTCTTTTCTTTCTCGTTTTCTTTTCTAATCAATGTTAATCATTCCTACATTCCTTTCTATTCCTTATAGATAAGGAGTTTTTTTTGTTTCCTTTTCCCATGTTTGTATGAAACATTTGCATTTTTTCTATTTTGTCTCTCTTCTTTCTTTAATCTTTCATTTCATTTGGTTTTCTTCGCTATCCAATGCTTTTCTCTCTATTCTTTCAATTTATATTTCTATTTACTTTCTTTACCTATCCCCTTGTTCTTTACCCCGATCTACTTTCTTGTAAAGTTACTGGTGCAGGTGAAGGTCCACGAGTTCTATCTATATCACATGCAACATCATGATTGATATTGTTTGTGCAAAATTTTTCTCAAACTTCTTTGGATTCTCTTCTTCTTTTTCCACTGGAAGCTTCCTGTAGCAGTCAAAAATCTCCGATGAATTACAGGTAGCTATCGGATATTCTGGTAGAACGAACTTCCATTTGAGTTTGATTGTGTAAGATTGCAGCATCGCCTATTTACCCCCGTCTAGGCGATATCAAGGGACATATAATGAGGATTCCGATATGGACTCTTATTTACTTTTCTATTGTATTTTAGTACATAATGCTCTTGCTGATATGCCCACCGAGCGTCTGCCTCTCCAGAGGACACTGTGTTGGTCGGTTTTCTAAACTCTCCGGTTTACGTGAAAACCACCGGTTCGACCGGATCTTCCTCGGTTCAATTGCTTGCCGAGATTTTGGTGGATCGGATATTCCCTAGTTCAATTGCTTGCTGATCTTTTAGGTGGACCGGATCGGTAGGGGCTCCAGTTGGCTTTCTTCGGTTTAATTGCTCAAAACCATTCGATTTATGTGAAAACCGTCGGTTAGATCGAATATTTCCCGTTTCAATTGCTTGCTGATCTTTTAGGCGGACCGACCGGTAGGGCTCCGGTTTTTAGTTTTTTCGGTCGAACCGCCGGTCCGGTTCGGTCCTAATAACTAGCTTGTATGCAGATTTAGAGATGAAATTACTCTTTCACAGCATGAAGAATAGCCATAGGGGGATTGTACGCCGGCTGCTGAGCTACCACCCACTCTTTCGCAGACATGTACCCTTTATTCTTCTTCCTTACCTCTCTGGTGCCATGATTTTTTTTCAGATTACAAAATAGCACCAGGTTCCTTATCTGTTCTGATCTCTGCTGTGAAGGGTATCAACTAAATAGTTTTGTGGATTTCTACTTTTATTTAGTCTAACCTTCAAGTGATAATTAGGTGGATTTTCTCTTTTGTCGGAGTCATAAATATTTGTGTCAAATCTTGTGGATGCGAGTACCACCCTTTGTTACTAAAATCATTTTTCCTGAACTATTCCATGTTAACTTTTTTTTTAAAAAAAATCAGGTTCCGTTTGTGAATTTTCAGGTTCAATTGTTTGTTTTTCTTGTTGGATCAACATATTTTCCTCCGTGATTGAGACATATAGAGCTCCTAAATTATTAATGGGGTCGATTCTTATTCTTGAACTCTGAAACTTTGGAAGTTGTCTGCATAAAAATTTTATTGGGAATGTTTGTTGAAGGTTCCAAAGCACTAGCAAAATTGAAGAGCTTCAGCAACATTATGGGAACATTAACTCTTTGATTTTACTATTGGTTCTCAAATGGGTACATATAGGCTTCTCTTACTCGCTCTGCTTGTGTTTACACGTCAGATTCTTGGAGATGAGAGAAGGGGGCATATATATGGTCGCGTGTACAAGGAACTTGACCTGGTGAATCAAAGGTCTCCCATGCTGCATAGGATTACTAGCTCAACGGGAATGTGGTCTATGAAGGGATCGAGCTGAAAAGCCCCATGCTCTAGGCAATGAGTTCTATTAGTTGCTTGACAAAGTGGATTTACGTGTCATGCTTGGCCCAATTGTATAACAATTCGGTCTGCATCATATGCATCACCTCGAGGCCTAAGGGCCTAAGGATGTTACCTTACATGTTACAAAAACTATGAACACACATGTTTTTTTTGCGAGAAGAGGTTGAGCTTTATTAATGCATCATAGGGTTACAAATATCGGCCTCCACTAGGGAAGCAACAAAGTCTGGGGCACGTCGAAGCCACACGGTAGACGACATTTCTCTACAGGCACAATTAGCTAATTCATGAGCAACCCTATTTGAGTTTCTATTACAATGAACAAACTCAACCTCTCGTAGCTCATCACCGAGCAATTTCACTTATTTCAGCTGCAGTGCTAGTCTTGAGCGATTTTCTTCCTTGGATTTAAGAGCTAAACACATCGTGAGACAGTCGGTCTCTAGTATGACCGGACGATCAATCCATAGGATGGCTAAATTCAGCCCTTCCCTGCACGCCATCAGTTCAGCTTTCTCCGCATTCACACAGTTGGATCGGAGTTGCCCTGAAGTCAACAGAACTGCACCCTGCTCATCTCTTGCAATAATGCCAATACCAACTAGCCCATTGTTTTTGAAAGCCGCATCAACATTGATCTTAACTCGCCCTGAATATGGCAGCGTCCATCGCGAATGAGTATGGGAATTGCAGGCATTTGTGCATTTATGAACTGCTTCACTACACATTGATGCTTTTCCTTTCAGGTCTAACACTTGATGCTGATGAATTTCATTTAGAGAGCGGCAGTAACTCTCCAAGAATCGCTTTAAACCCTCAATTGGCATTGCAGTGTTCTCATGCTTGATTTGATCCCGGACATACCATGTACGTAAAAGAAGTAGCATGAATTTGTCCCTTGTCTTTGATTTACATTCTGCAAGAATCAATAGAAGCCAGTCTGGTCCATCATTTCTGAGCTTCTCGTCAGCAGGCAATAACCACACACTCCTCATTGCATCTCTCAGGTCTCTAGCTTTTGGACATTTGATCAAAGCATGGTACTCTGACCCCTCCTCCATACCACATATGGGGCAAGTAACCATAGGCTCTAGGTTCCTTCTTGCTTTGTTCTTAGTCATTGGTAGGCAAGCATTAGCTGCCTTCCACACACAAATTTTGACTTTTGGTGGAACCTAAGCACTCCAAATATTATTCCATAGAGTCATGTCTCCTCCCGGTGCTGCACTAGTACTCTCATTATTTTCTCCATACTCTATTCTGAAGCCCAACCTGTATGTACTTCTCACTGAGAAAATCCCAGATCTTTCATAGTGTCAGGCAATGAAATCATCCTGCCCTCTTAATCTTCATCTTTTGTATTTCCTCCACATCCGGTGGGAAGAACACATCTTTAAGCAGCTCCATGTTCCATGTATTAGTTGCTGGATCAATGAGTTCAGAGCCTATTGCGTTCTTTCTTGCCTACAAAAGATAATGACACCTCTCTTGGAATCCATTAGTCACGCCAGATACGAATGCTGGAGCCATTACCCACACGTCATATAATTCCCCTCTTTAGTAATTCAAGGCCATGTTCAACATCTCTCCATGTCGGTGAGGCATTGCCAGTAAACACAGTATCAATTAGATAGCCATTAGGGTAATACCTTGCCTTTAGGATCCGTGCACACAGGCTATTTGGAAATTGCAGTAGTCTCCATGCTTGCCGAGCCAACAATGCCCGATAAAAGATACATAGATCACGAAAGCCCAGGCCACCTTGACATTTGAACTTGATAAGCTTCTCCCATGCACACCAATGAGTTTTACAAACTCCATTTTCTGCTCCCCACCAGTAATGGAAAATTTTTCGCATGAGCTCTTCACACAAACCAGCACTCAATTTAAAAACTCCCATGTAGTACACAGGAAGAGCTTTGACAATTGATTTAATCAAAACCTCCTTGCCAGCACTTGAGATATGCTTATCGCTCCAGTCTGCTAGCCTCTTTGCGAAGCGTTCTTCCAAGGATTGGAAGGCCTCTCTCTTCATCCGGCCCTCGGGTGTCGGCAGTCCCAAGTACCTTGCTTCAAAGGCTTTCCTCTGAACATTTAGCACATTTCGTATCTGCTCCTTTGTGCCATTTTCAACATTGTTAGAGAAGAGAATAGAACACGTCTCCTCACTAACAACCTGACCTGTCCCCTTCTCGAATATGTTTAGTACTTGACGTACATGGATAGCTTCATCCATTTTTGCTCTAAAGAATAGTAGTGTGTCATCTGCAAACAAGAGGCGAGAGACCATGGGGGCATTACGGCATAGACGCAGTCCATTGATGGAGCCATCATTCTCTCTTCTGGATATCAACTTAGACAAACTGTCAGCAACAAAGAGGAAGAGGTACGGCGACAACGGATCACCTTGACGTAGGCCTCGTGATGGAGTGAATGGCTGCAAGAGTTCGCCATTAAACTTGATACGGTAGGGTACAATAGTCACACAGGCCATAACCCACTGTACCCAGGTGCTATGAAAGCCCAACTTTTCTGGCGCTCTTTGCAGAAAACACCAATCCACTCTATCATACGCTTTGGCAAGATCCAATTTATATGCACAATAACCCTCTCTCCCTGGCTGACAATTCTGCATTGTATGCAAACATTCAAAGGCAATCAATGCGTTGTCAGTAATCAGACGTCCTGGGACAAAGGCACTCTGATTCTCGGAGATCGGATCATTTAGCAATGGCCTCAGTCTGTTAACCAGGCACTTCGATGCCACCTTGTATATAACATTGCATAGGCTAATGGGTCTATAGTCCTTTAGAGTCTCTGGTTGTTGCTTCTTAGGTATTAGCACTATCGATGTGTCATTTACCCCTTCAGGCATGTGTGCTGTCGTAAAAAAACTCCTTTATTGCAGCCACAATGTCATCCTTCATGAGCCCCCAATTCTTCTGAAAATATCGACCAGGTAGGCCATCAGGGCCTGGTGCTTTGAGAGGGACAATTTGGAACATGGCATTGCTAATTTCCTCCTCTGTAGAATCGGCACACAACTGATCATTAATATTAGCTGTGATCACTTTATCAATTACTGGCAGCACCAAGTCAGGATTAATTCCTGGGTCCCGATCGTATAATTTGTCAAAGAAATCCTTCCCATGCATTTCATCTTTCCTAGTATGCCAAACTCCTAGCTCATCCTTGTTCCATGGCATTGTTTTCTAATCTTCAAATGATTGATATCAATTTATTACACATACTTTTACTTTCCTATAGAATTGAATGATTGGCTGACTTTCTGTTCTTCTAGTCAAAGTTCTACTGTGCTATGACTTGCACTGCTCTTCATAAAGTTTTTGGTGAAATTGTTTATAATGTTTACAATTGAAACAAAATATCTATATATTGATAACTATATATTATGTGGCCATCACATCACTTTTATGGTCCACTTGATTGTTTCGCTGGAATGGGAATGCTGGTTATTAAGCTAGCTTCAATTTATGTATATTTTGTTTACTTGGATTTTTTTATCTCAACCAATGTTTATGACGAATAATAATTTTTTTGTACCATCGGTTAAGCTTGTATGTGCTCTTTTTATACACGCGCGTGCCACACGTGCACAATACTAGTATGTCAGGTGAGGTGGCTCAAGGTTTTGGTCAGAAGGTGTGATCCTTTAGGCTTCGGCTACAAGCTGCGGTTACAGCCGGCTTGAGTTTGAGAGGAACGTTGCAAGCTGATGTGCATGCCACATTTCCAAATCGTCTTTTAGCATCACGCGCTAATGCACCAAGACCATTTCCTAGTTTCACTTTGCACCCAAGTAAAAGTAGGAGTAATGCGGAACCGGTCACGCACAGCTAGCACTTGAAAGAGATAGATAGGATGAATATGCCGCGCAACAAAAGCTACTGAATGAAATATAAAACATGCGCTAAGGGTGACGCTCTTTGACGGGTTCTGGTTGGTTAACATGATGCTGTTGATATATGCCTTCCCTGATAGAACATCTCACTCACACCCATTAGGAAACTTGATTAAAAAAACGTGTAGAACTAGCTGCACCGCCTACACAACAACGATGTCCCTAGCTGAACTCTTCCGTTTTAAATGGAGCTAACCCTAGTACTGTAGCCAGTACCGGCAACACAAAATCCTGTTTCCTGGTTAGGTTAGCAGTACGCACCTAAGCAGTACGATGAGTATACAAAGTGCCTAAACTGCATGTACTGTAGCTCTTGTGTTGACTGTAATTAACCGGCAGTTTGTGCAGTGTACGGTCGTCGTCGACGACGATGCGAGCGGCGTAGGGGCGAAGCAATATTGCAAAGCCGGCAGGCGAACGGACTGTGTCTGTACCCGGCCGGATCGCCGCCACGTGGGACTGCTGCGCGCGGTCGGATCGTGCGGGGCGGGTCCCGGTCATTTATGCTGGTACCGAACGCGAACCGACCAACCTGGCTGAGGTACCTTTGCGCGTTGACCGTGTCCGGACTCCGGCAATACGCAGCTCCGCGACGCTGCTGGTTGGGGTGTTTGGTTCCGGCCACTAACGGAGCTGCTGGTTGGGGTGTTTGGTTCCGGCCACTAAAGTTAGTTACAGTACCGTCACATCGAATCGAATGAAAGAATGTTAATTAGAAGTATTAAATATATATTAATTACAAAATGCATTACATAAGCCAGGACTAATTTACGATACGAATCTATTAAGCTGTCCATGATTAGACAATATAATGCTACAGTAATAATTTGATAATTATGTACTAATTATAGGTTAATTAGGGTTGTTAGGTTCGTCTTGAGGAGTAGATATGACTTATGCAATTAGTTTTATAATTAACTTATGTTTAATGCTACTAATTATCACTTATTTGAGGGACTAAACTTTAGTCCCTAAAATCCAAACACAACATTGTAATGTGGCTTTTCTCATAACGTGTTTTTTTTGTTCCTCCCGATCTCCCGAGAGTGTAAACTAACTGCAAGTGCGGATAAGCGAGAAAATGCATGGGCAAACGTATATTTCCAAGTAGCTCATTATTTTAGAGTGGATCATCGGTGTCAGTGTCGTCAAGCCCTGGAGTGTACCAAGCATGGATCGTCAGCATCGATTCAGAGGTTCACTCTGTTTTGGATTCAGGCTAAGGTTTAGGTGTTGTGGTCACCGTCTTCGTCGACGCCTTAGGAAGCGTCCCTTATTAATAATAAGTGTCGCCGGAAATCAATTGATGTATCCAATGTAATTGTCAAAAGACTCTTAACACGCCTACATAGCAATCATTCACCCGCCGGAGCTCGCTGCAGCTCGATCCGCGTGCTCGCTCAGCTCATTGTGTGCCCGCTCCGCTAGGTCCCCGCTAGAGCTTACTGAAGGTCGATTTGCGGCAGCCGGAGCTCAGCCCGCCGGCCGTGCGTCCCCACGTGCTCGCTCAACTGTCGCCTGCCTGCACGCTCGCCTGCCGGCCGTGTGACCCCGCCGGAGCTCGCTGCAGGTCGATTCGCGGCAGCCCAAGCTCACCGCGCGGCATTGCTGCCTGTCCGTCCGCTCGCCCGCCGGCCGTGCGTCCCCGCCAGAGGAGTCGATGAAGGATGGTGAAAGGACCAACACTAGGCCTAGAGGGGGGTGAATAGGCCCTGTAAAAATTTCTGCAAAATTGCTCTGAAAACTGTCACACGTCGGATGATCCGATGCAGTCTCGGATCTTCGACCCCCGGAAGATCCGACACTGTGTAGGATCTTCCGACGGGATAAAAACTTTACTTCGTAATTTGAGTTCTAGTACACTTTTTAAAGATTCTACTTGAATAGAAGTGTGACAATAAGTGTATAGAGCCTTCTAAATATGATCAATGCAATAGAATAACAACAAGCAAGTAGATCGGATCAAATCGAGCAAATCCAACAATAAAATAAATGAGCACAAGGAGACAATGGATTTACTTCCGAAGTTCACTCCACAGAGGAGCTACGTCTCCGTTGAGAAGCTCACAAAGAGCCAGGCTGTCACACTAGCCCCTAGTCTCCCTCAATCAACCACAAAGGAAGATTGAATCACTTACTATTGGCTCTCACAAAGAGAGGGGTAATACAAACTTCCGGGGCTCAACCACAAAGGAATGGGAGCTCACGGCACCTCTAACCGTCTAGGAGCAAAGCTCCAAGAGTAACAAACGTGAATCGACGAATCAAAGTTACTTCAAGTGCTTCAAGAGATGAACAAGTGAGGGCTCAAAGTTAGCAAAAGCTTCACACCTTCAATCTTCTCTCTCACTCAAACCCTAGATGAATCCTTGTAAGAATCAAGCTTGGGAAGGAGTAGATGAGTGAAATGAATGCTCAAGTGGGTGCTTGTCACGAGTTAGGTCAGTGGAGGCAGCAACAATGAATGAGGGGGTGAGGGGGTATATATACCAACCCCCCAAAATGTGACCGTTACGTGTTCTGCGAAGGGGTATCGGATCTTCCGACCATGAGTCGGATCTTCCGAAAGGTGACAGATCAGTGTTAGAATTCCCCAAAAACATTCCATGCATCGGATCTTCCAACGTAGTGCCGGATCTTCCGAAGAGGTCCGGAACTTCTGGCAAATGTCAGAACATAGCAAGAAAGCCCTCAGAACAGTTCCAGGCGTCGGATCTTCCGACACCCTATCGGATCTTCGGACAGGCGTCGGATCTTCCGGCCCCGGAACAAACCCAAACTGAGCTGGCCGGAACTTCCGGTCGGATCTTCCGGTCAGGGGTCGGAACATGCATGTGACACACAAAAAAGGCTGAAATCTGGCTAAGTCCCGGAAGATCCGACACAGTATAGGATCTTCTGATGGAAGTTCCGATGCTAGGATCGGATCTTCCGATGGGAAACAACTCGAAACCGAGCCAGCCGGAACTTCCGGTCGGATCTTCCGGCCTAAGTTCCGACCAAGCAGACAACATGTAAATGACTTTGTGTGTCTCTCAAGTGGATATTCATCTCAAGCAGCACATATAACAACTAGAATTTGTCGAACACGTCCCCCTTGATAGTACGGTGGTCCTATACTCAAATTCAAATCGAAAATTAAATTAAATTCTTCGATCGAGTCCACCACCATAAGAAATCGAATTGGGGACCTTCTTTTCACATTTCTTTTCTTTTCTTTTCTTTCATTTTATTCATGCACAACTCATTCAAAGCATTATATCCAAATTTCTATTGTCATTAATCACCAAAATAGATTACGTGTCTAGATGCACTTTCAGATGGTCAGGAGGTGGATCTCAGAGAGGTTGGGATGAGTCTGAGATTTTTTTAATGCAAAGCTTCGTACCTGTGTGGTTGTGAGGCTTCGATGAGCGAGGATGGGATAAGGTAGGCATTAAAGAGCTACACCTACGCGCTGATAGGCAACGACACTTAATACGAGACACTGCACTGTAGCTTCCGCAACACTTAATAAGGGACGGATGGAGTAAGGCTGTGTTTAGTTCTTTCCAACTTTTCAAACTTTTCATCACATCGACATCACATCAAAACATTAAATATAGTAAATGACACATGTATGGAGCATTAAATGTAGGTAAAAAATTAATTATATAGTTTTGATGTACACGACCAGACGAATCTTTTAAGCCTAGTTAGGTCATGGTAGGACAACAATTACCATAAACAAACGAAAAGTGCTACAATACGCTATAGTGCCCGATGTGACCATTTTCATCCCTTTTTCACGAATAAAACACAGCCTAAGGAGAGGCTGCATGAGAGTCATCGTGGAGGTATCATAGTATCCAGGATATGCAACATATATGATACATTGATACTCCATATATGATATATCGTGGTTGTCCGAGTAAGGCACGCGTCTCTTTTTTCCCTTCTTTTGCTTGGGTTGAGTCCAGAATCCCGAATAGTACTAACCAACGTGGGATTGATAGATAGATAAATGCTAGATGTAAATAATTTAGATAGAGCTTTAGAGGGCTAGGTTACTTATTTTTCATAATTAATGGCAAATGGTAGGTAATTTGTGTGTGTGTATATATATATATAGATAGATAGATAGATAGATAGATAGATAGATAGATAGATAGATAGATAGATAGATAGATAGATAGATAGATAGATAGATCTAGGGGCTTTAGACTGTTTTTAATAGTAGAGGTGGATAATTTTTTAGAAAACATGATGGATCCAATACTTATGAATGACAATGAGAAATAGAGTCTAATAGATTGATTGTCAAATGTTTATTATTTTTGTGAGCTAGGATTTTTTTCTAATGCTCTCTTAAGAATTATCTTGGAAGCTCTAAAAGATCCATCAATTTATTGTTAACATCGCTCTTCTTTTTTGTGAGCTTAGACACACCATTTTGCAGTATTACATATATTTTCAATTTAAAATGAAACGACATACTGATCACATAATGCTGACGATCATTTCAACATGTTCTCACAATCTCGAATTGCATCTCGATATTTTTTTAGAGGCAATATATTGCATCTCAATCCCTTTCAACTGTACCAAAGCGCAGAAACAGCAAACCTATCTACACGCGTGTTCGTAGAGAAAGAAAAGGCACACGACGATTCATTGCACATAGCGTAACCCGAAGCCCATCAGTCCGACTCGGACGAGCAGCCTCTGCCCCACCGTTCTCCTTTCCGACGCCAGCTAGGCTCCACAGCCGATACGTGGATCGCAACGTGTGAAAGGCCGTCGCCTACACCGGTCGTCCACGTGTCAGTCCCTCGTGCGCCGGCGAACGTTCGCCAGTCGCCGCTGCGAGGTGCCGCTCTGCAGAAAGGGGAGGATACAGAGGGGCCTGACGAGTATCAGGCTGACGGCGACACCCCAACAAATCTCGATAAGAAACTCCGTTTGGGAAGTTTTTTTTGCTAGAAAGGCTGGCTATATTGTAGTCGGCATTCTGGTTGCAGATGTGTTGCAAGATTGGCTGATCCGTGTTCCTCCAGAGGCATCTCTCGAGATGTCGTTTTCAGAGGGAAATAAAGAAAGCGAAAGTTTTCCTGGATGTTTAGTTTTCAGTGTGGTGTAATTCGCGGAAGGAGCAGAAAGGGCAAAAGAACAGAGGAGAAATTTTTAAAAATGGGGAAAAAATAAATTTGTCAGTGCTCGCTGATGCTAAGAGGAAACAGCGGTTGAGTGCGTCTCCCAGTCCACTGCCAAGAAGGCACCGATCCCACAATCCGTAGTGGTCTACTGGTCTTGCTTATAAATAGCAGGGCTCTTCACTTGCAGTTCTCCATCGACCTCACCACACTACCACAGACGCAGAGCTCGCAAAACCTCCACACCTTCCTGAAATAGCCATAGCCACTAGCGCTTAGCTGCTCGGCTAGCTCTCTGATCACTCTCTCTGCCTTCCTCGCCGATTTGATTTCCATAGGTTGCTAGCTACCAGCTCGATAAACCCCGCACGTTACTGATGGAGTTTGACCTGCTGAGTTACAGCCCGGAAGCTCAGCTCGAGCTGATGAACACGATGCTCCAGCTGGAGCAGCTCGCCGGGCTCGAAGGCTGCCACTCGCTGATGGCGCCCGTCTCGCCGCCTATTTCCCCGATGCAAACCCACGCAGGAGCTCATCACTGCTTCTCGCCTCCGCAGCACATGTCGACGACCACGGCCACCGCCTGTTACCCGGACCAGTTCACGCCGCCGGCCGCGTACGCCGGCAGCACCGGCCTCGAGCACCTGCAGGTCGACTACGCGCTGTCCCCGGGCGCCGACGCTGGCGCGTCATCAGGCGGCCCGCCGCCGCATCACCATCAGGCGGCGGGGTCGTCGTCGCCGACGTCGTCGTCGGCGGACGCGATGCGGGAGGTGATCTTCCACATCGCCGCGCTGCAGCCGGTGGAGATCCACCCGGAGGCCGTGCGGCCCCCGAAGCGTCGCAACGTGCGCATCTCCAAGGACCCGCAGAGCGTGGCGGCGCGGCTGCGGCGGGAGCGCATCAGCGAGCGCATCCGCACCCTGCAGCGGCTCGTCCCGGGCGGCACCAAGATGGACACGGCGTCGATGCTGGACGAGGCCATCCACTACGTCAAGTTCCTCAAGTCCCAGGTGCAGTCCCTCGAGCGCGCCGCCGCCGCCACCCACCGCGCCGCCGCGCTCGGCGCCGCCTACCCCGCCCTCCACGCGCCGTGGCAGTACGCGCTCCCCCACGGCGACATGTAACCAGGCCTAGCTTCCCCCGATATCGATCGTTACCGTCGAGTGCTCGCTGTGCGGGCCGACGCGCGCGGGCGTCGGTCGCCGTCGGAGTCTTCGTTCTGGTGCTAGCTGCTTGTAGTAGTGTTTTGTGTGTGCATCCGCGCGTGATCACATGCGCATGTAAAGATGTAGGAGCCTTGGTACATTTTATTGTTGTAGCCGCATACGACGTGGCTGCCCCAATTTTTTGTTGGAGTCGCAGCCCGTGCATGCGCATGCCCGTCCCTACGTAGGGCTGTACATTTCCTGCTTGTACCCCTTTTTTATCCATGCAGTGTAGTAGTGCTTCGATCATTTTCGCACGCTTCACCACAATTATTCGCAGCATACCACAGTGTGTACGTGATCCTTAAATTTCGTCGCATGCGCCCCAAGGCTTGCCATGTCCTTTCTCTCCTCCATTGGCGCGACCTCACAAATCGATCGGTCGACAGGACAAGCCAAGTTGACCGCCCATCAATGGAGACGGTGGCCGGTCGTCTCCGCTGCCGGCGGCCGATCCGTCCTTTATCTCGTCACGTCGATCCGTACATGTATTCACGTCGATCGCGGGACGGATCGACGACGAAGCAAAGTGTTGACACTCAAATTGGGCCAAAGGCCAAACCGGTCTGACCGGTTTGCCAAACCGGTCAGACCGGTTTCGTTCTGTAATTCGAGTAGGATTAGGATTCCGAGTTTAATTCCATATTGTAACCTATTCGAAAGGGGTAAGACTTCCCCGGCCTATAAATATAAAGGCTAGACGGCCGATTGAGGTATTCCCAATCGAATCAAACACTTTTATCTTCTATTTGTGTATCTCTCAAACCCTAATCTTTTCCAACCCCCATATTCTGTTCTTTGCTCGTCTCCACGGCGTTCAAAGGCGTTCTAGGTGGCCTGCCGACCTTAGAACAACCCTAGATCAGCTTGAGCTCCGACGGGGTCCCTCCCGAGCTTGAGTTTCTAGGTCTTCACGACTTCCCGACGAAAAGCGGTCAGACCGACTCATCAAAGCGGTCAGACCGGTCTCGAGGCTTCAAAGCGGTCAGACCGGTTCTGTTAACCGGTCAGACCGGTTTTCCTGAGGGGAGCCGGGTGTTGGCCGTTGTGACGGCCGTGCTGCGCATTTGATCGATCTCAAGTTTGTTGGCGCGTTTCTGTGTCAACATACTTTTTGGCGACTCCGCTGGGGAAGATTAATCTGGTGCTACAACCGATTACATCTACTCCAATCATGTCTGGATCGACGTGCGACCTCGACAAGGACAACATCATCGCCGCGACGATGGAAGAGCTCACGGACGAGGAGCGGAAGCGGTACCTGATCGCTGAGGAGCACTTCAGGACGCAATTCCTGAAGGGCTTCAAGAAAGATCGCGGTGGCCTTGTCAAGAGGGTAGAGGAATTCGTCATGCCGGCTTTCAAGCTGGCGAACGACCAAGTTGAAGAACTTCCTAAGGTAACTGGCGAATCCTCTGATTTGTTGCAGCAAATTACTCGCATGATGGATGATAAATTACTTGCTGCACAAACAGTTACTAGTGAGTTGATTGCTAATATGTCGGGTAATTCTGATAAGGGTAAAAATAATATAGAATTTAATGAATTGCCTAACTCAACTCCTAGCTCATCAGGCATGCCAGAGCATGTTTTAGATCCTAATTTGGGCATGCCGTTGAATTTTTATGCGGGTCAAACACCTTACCCTGGTTCGGTCCCCGAACCGGTCAGACCGGTTTGTATAACCGGTCAGACCGGTTTGCCGCCCAATGGCAGTCAGGCCGGTTCCATGAGTTCGGGGGCAACTAGTGCGATGGTTTTATCAAATACTACTAGTTCTGGTCCTGTTTTTACTGTTCCACGCACTACGGTTCCAGGAGGTATACCCCACGGATCTGGCTCGTTTCACGCGCCGATTCCGAATACTTCCTATAACACAACGTATGGTGTTCCCCGCATTCCACAAAACAGAGGTGACGGGAATTACCAAGCCGAGCTAGCTAAGTTCAAAGAAGACATAGCAAATACACTTAGAACAAGGCTCGGGCTTGAATTGGGTAGTTCACGTTTATATCAAAAACCGTATTTGCCTGAATTTGATTTGGTTCCTTATCCTAATGGTTGGCGTGTTCCTGATTTTATTAAGTTCAGTGGTGAAGATAATAGAACTCCTTGGGAACACATTAGTCAATATGTTTTGCAATTAGGAGAGGCATCTTTTTATGAGGCATTGCGTATACGGTTGTTCTCATTGTCTTTAACTGGGACTGCTTTTTCATGGTTTTCTTCGCTTGCTCCTAATTCTATTCAAAATTGGACTCAATTGGAGCGTAAATTCCATGATCATTTCTTTAGCGGAGAAAACGAAGCAAAATTATCTGAGTTAACATCGGTTAAGCAAAGCCGAGAGGAATCGGTTCTTGATTATTTTAAGAGATTTAAAGATATTAAGAACCGATGCTTTAACATAACTGTTTCTGAAAAAGATTTAGCAGATTTGGCTTTTGTAGGCTTACGGTCTCATTACAAGGAAAAATTGGAAGGTTCTGATTTTCTCACTATTAATCACTTGCAAATGAAGGCCATGAGTCTAGAATTGAAATTTAAAAATGCAAAAGAATCTGCTAAACCCCATCGTTCGAATGTGCATATTATTGATAATGATTCTGATAGTTCGGACGATGATAAAGAAATTTATGCCGCTGAATTTGTTTGGTCATCAAAAAGTAAACCTGGTTCTTGTCCTTCATTAAAGCCGATCCAGAAAAATCGGCAAGAAGAAAAATTTACTTTTGATGTAGCCAAGTGTGATCGTGTTTTTGATGAATTGCTTAAGAATGGCTTTGTTAAACTTTCTCATGCAATTCCACCAGCCGATCAATTGAAAAATCGTGCATATTGTAAATGGCATAATTCTTTTTCTCACGCAACAAATGATTGCAATGTTTTTCGACGACAGGTACAATCGGCCCTAAATGAAGGTCGATTAATGCTCGCTGAAATGCAAGTTGACAAGGCTCCTTTCCCTGTTCATACCTTGGATGTGAACACCAAGATGCTGATTCGGCCGGAACAAGCCGATGGAGCTAAAGGGAAGAACGTGGTGATTGGAGATCCGAGGCCGGAGATAGTTAATGACAAAGTTCCGGCCAGAACAGTGATGATTGGGAGGACTCTTGATGGAAAAGAGTCTCTGAAAATTACAATTAACACATCAAGACCCGGGGGGCAAGGAAGTTCTTTGGAAGAGAATCGGTTTGCTAACCAGGCGAAACCGGTCAGACCGGTTTCTCAAACCGGTCAGACCGGTTTGTCTCCAGACCGTCCAAGAACTTTCAAGCCTAAGCGCCCAGAAGTGGGTACTTGGAAATTCAATGAGCCAAAGATTCAAGGGAGGGTTCTGAAGCAAGGACCTACTTTTTCGCAGCTCATGAACAAGTACACAAAGGCCGTTCAAGTTGATCGGCCGACAAAAAAGAGACAGAGGTCACCACAGCGATGGAACAGTCCTACAGATTATAAACGTCGTGGTGGTACTATTGGAAATTCGGTGCATAACCGATTAGGCTCGTACGAACCAGGTCGCTTCACCGCTTTTCAAAGCGGTCAGACCGGTTTTGTGAACCGGTCAGACCGGTTTCGGTCTGAGCCACACATTCATGTTCCTCCTAAGCAAGAATACCGTATCAAGGAGAAAAAGGAGGATATGCAAGCCCAAGCCAGTAAATTTATAAAAATTGGCGAGATTCCAGTGGCTATACAAGACTTGGGTACAAAGCCGATGGTCATTGGAGATTCGGCTCCTGTTCCAGTCAAAAGACCAATCATGGTTAATGATCATGGGGCTAGCAGTAGCGAAGGCGTAAAGAAGATCTTCCAGCCAAGATGGTGTCCTTCCGGCTTGACTCACACGCAAAAGCGGAAGCTACAGCGCCTACGGAACAAAGAGAAGAGGGAACAGGAAGCCGAGAAGTTGAGGGATGAACATTTCAACAAGTATAGACCCATGATTCCTCAGACCAAGACCTGGCGAGTTGTGCAGCCAGCAGCACAACCGGTCAGACCGGTTTCAGAGACCAGTCAGACCGGTTCTGATCAGCCCACCGCTGCAGAAGCGGTCAGACCGGTTTATGGAACCGGTCAGACCGGTTTGTCGACAAAGGCAGGGGCCAAAACTACTTCAACCATCAATGCTACTCCACCAATTTCTCCAGTGGTTGAAGATGAAGAATTAGTTGATTTTGAGCCTTCTCCAGAACGTGACAACATGGAAATTAATGTTGTCTATTTATCTTCTGATTATTATGTCGTGCCAGAGGAGGAAATTTCTCATCTTCAATTTGGGCCTCGAGATGCTGTGTTTCAGAAACCTAGTGAATCAGAAAATCATCTCAAAGCTTTGTATATGAGAGGGCACATCAACGGGAAGCCAATTTCTCGTATGTTGGTTGACGGTGGAGCTATTGTGAATCTCATGCCATATTCTCTCTATAAGAAGATTGGCGGGAAAGACGAAGAATTGATCAAGACGAACATGACGGTCAGTGGAGTTGGTGGAGGTGATCCCATTGGTGCCAAGGGGGTGACTTCTATGGAGTTGACCGTCGGGAGCAAGACTATTGCTACGGCTTTCTTCGTCTCCGAGGTGCAAGGTAACTTCAGTTTAATCCTTGGTCGAGATTGGATTCATGCAAATAAATGTATTCCATCTACCTTGCATCAATATCTTATTCAGTGGATCGGCGATGAAGTTGAAGTTGTCCATGGTGACAATTCTTCCTTTGTTGCAACGGCCGATTCCGATTCTCTTAGTGCAAATGAGAAGGTCCAATGTTTGTCGGGCATGGATTTGACCGACTATGAGTTGATCAGTTGCACCAAGGATGGTTTCGTTCCTGCTACATTAAAACCGATAGAAAATCGGTTGAATTACTTATTGTAATTAATGGAGCAACGGAATCAACAGAGACAAACCGGTCAGACCGCTTCTGGAAACCGGTCAGACCGGTTTGGGTCTGAACAGCGCCGACCGAGCCAAACCGGTCAGACCGCTTCTGGGAACCGGTCAGACCGGTTTGCGTCTGGACAGTGGCTTCAAGACCGAATTGATCATCATCGAGTTCATTCGGCCGGCACGTTCGAAGCTATTGAAGATCTTGGTGATATAGACAAATTGGGTCAGGGTTTTACATCAGCTGATCCTTTAGAAAAAATAGATATTGGTGATGGTACTATTCCTAGACCTACTTTTGTAAACAAAAATTTATCGGCTGAGTTTAAAGCCGAATTAATAAATTTGTTGAAAGAGTATGTCGATTGTTTTGCTTGGGAGTACCGTGAGATGCCTGGTTTAAGTCGTGACTTAGTTGAGCATCGTTTACCAATAAAAGCCGGTTTTAGACCTTTTAAACAATCGGCTAGACGTTTTAATCCCGCGATTTATGACCGAATAAAAGAAGAGATTAATCGTTTATTAGATGCTGGTTTTATTCGGACTTGTCGTTATGCGGAGTGGATTTCTAACATTGTTCCCGTTGAAAAGAAAGATTCGGGAAAGCTTAGAGTTTGCATTGATTTTAGAGATCTTAATAAAGCCACTCCAAAAGATTCATATCCAATGCCTATAGCCGATGTCTTAATCAATGAAGCTTCTGGACATCGTGTTGTTAGTTTTCTTGATGGTAATGCCGGATATAATCAAATTTTTATGGCCGAAGAGGATATGCACAAAACGGCCTTTCAATGTCCGGGATTTATTGGTTTATTTGAGTGGGTAGTTATGACCTTCGGATTAAAAAATGCTGGTGCAACCTATCAAAGAGCTATGAATTTAATCTTTCATGATTTACTTGGTGTTATTGTGGAAGTATATATTGATGATATTGTAGTTAAATCGGATGGTTTAGATTCTCATTTAGCCGATTTAAAACTTGCTCTTGAAAGAATGCGGCGGTATGGTTTAAAGATGAATCCACTCAAATGTGCTTTTGGTGTTTCGGCTGGGAAGTTTCTTGGGTTTGTTATTCATGAGAACGGCATAGAAGTTGATCCCAAGAGAATTGAAGCTATGAAGAAAGTCGAAGCTCCTATTTGCAAGAAGGACTTGCAAAGGTTTCTAGGCAAGGTAAATTTCTTGAGAAGGTTTATAATTAATTTGTCTGGGAAGGTTGATGCTTTTACTCCTTTACTTCGGTTAAAGAATGAAGCCGATTTTAACTGGGGGGCAAAACAGCAAGAAGCTTTTGAGAAGATCAAAGAATACTTGTCTTCACCACCGGTGCTTCGGGCGCCTAAGCGAGGAGTTCCATTTAGACTTTATGTGGCGGCCGAAGATAGAACTATTGGAGCTGTTTTGACTCAAGAAATCGGCAACAAGGAGTATGTGATCGCTTATGTAAGCCGACGGCTCATTGATGCAGAAACAAGGTATACTTTCATTGAGAGGCTATGTTTATCCTTGTATCATGCTTGTACTCAATTGCGGCATTATCTACTATCTAGTACTTGCATCGTGTTGTGCCAAACCGATGTGATTAAACATATGTTGCAAAAGCCGATATCTAGTGGAAGAATCGGCAAGTGGGCTTATGCTTTGGTTGAGTATGATTTGACTTGTGAACCTTTGAAATCAATGAGAGGTCAAATTGTAGCCGATTTTATTGTTGAACATCGGATAAATGATACTTGTGAGTTCGACGTCGGCTATGTTAATTGTATACCATGGAAGCTATACTTTGATGGATCGGTTTGCAATGATGGTCAAGGAATTGGTGCTGTTTTGATTTCTCCAAGTGGCGCCGTTTTTGAGTTCTCAAACCGATTGGAAGAAAAGCGAACCAATAATCAAGTTGAATATGAAGCTCTTCTATTTGGCTTGGAATTTTTGCAAGACATGGGAGTAAAACATGTTGAAGCTTTTGGTGATTCGCTCCTGGTGGTACATCAAGTATCGAAGGTATGCCAATGTTATAACGGTTCATTAAATGCATATCTTGATAGATGTCTCGATATTATTGTTTCTTTTGATGAATTTACTATCAAACATATTCCGAGACAAGATAATGATAAGGCAAATACTCTGGCTCAGAAAGCATCTGGTTATATGGTTGCAAAGAAATATTTCTATCTCCAAAAACCGATGCGAACAAAAGCCGAGATTCTGGTTCTGGACGAACCGGTCACACCGGTTTCAGAAACCGGTCAGACCGGTTGTACTGCCAGAACCGGTCTGACCGGTTCTGAAAGCGGTCAGACCGCTTTGTCCCCTGACAGAAGCAAAAATACTTTAGATAATGCTAATCAATCCAAAGTTAAAGACCAGGATTGGAGAATGCCTATTATTACTTATTTGAAAGATCCTGGTCGTGGTGCAGAGAAAAATATTCGGCGAGTATCATTTAAGTATATTTTACTTGGCGATGAACTCTATCGTCGAAACGCCGAAGATTTATTGTTGAAATGTCTTGACTCGGATCAGGCCAAGGTTGCCATGGCTGAGGTCCATGAAGGTATTTGTGGTACGCATCAATCGGCTCCGAAGATGAAGTGGTTACTTAGACGAGCCGGTTTCTATTGGCCTACTATGACGGCAGATTGTTTTAAATATTACAAAGGATGTGAAGAATGTCAGAAGTTTGGAAATTTGCAACTTGTTCCTGCTGCATTGATGCATCCTATTATTAAGCCATGGCCATTCCGAGGTTGGGGATTGGATTTTATTGGACAAATTAATCCTCCATCATCCAAAGGACATCGTTTCATATTGGTTGCTACGGATTATTTTACTAAATGGACTGAAGCGATTCCTTTGAAGAATATGACGCATCGAGAGGTGATTGAGTTTGTTACTCAGAATGTTATTCATAGATTCGGTATTCCTCAAACATTGACAACAGATCAAGGTACTTCTTTTATGTCTAAGGAGGTACGTGAATTCGCTGAATCCTATAGAATTAAGTTGCTCAATTCATCTCCATATTACGCTCAGGCTAATGGACAAGCCGAGTCAAGTAATAAAACTTTGATTAAATTAATCAAGAAAAAAATAGCTGAAAATCCTAAGAGATGGCACGAAGTTTTATCTGAAGCATTATGGGCTCATCGTATATCTAGACATGGAGCTACTAAGGTTACTCCTTTTGAGCTTGTTTATGGTCAAGAGGCCGTTTTACCTGTTGAGGTGAATCTGGATGCTTATAGATTGGCTAAACAAAATGACCTTGATGCTGTTGATTACCACAATTTGATGTTGGACAATATTGATGAGGTAACCGACAAAAGATTGAAGGCTTTAAAGGAGATTGAAAAAGATAAGCTTCAGGTTGCTAGAGCTTACAACAAGAAAGTGCGAGGAAAATATTTTCAAGTTGATGAGCTTGTTTGGAAGACGATCTTTCCTATTGGATCAAAAAGCAACAAGTTTGGTAAATGGTCACCAAGTTGGGAAGGGCCTTATAGAGTTGTCAAAATCATCTTTGGGAATTCTTACATGTTGGAGACACTGAAGGGAGATCCTTTGCCTAAAGCTATCAACGGGAGATATCTGAAGAAATTCTATCCAAGTGTTTGGCAAGATGCGTGAAGATCAATGGCCGATATATTGGTAAAAATCGCCCTTAGTATAAATTTTTAGCTCCTGAGTTGTATTTACTTGCTTTTTAAGTTCTCAAGTTCACTAAAAACGCAGGGGGGCATGTGTTGACACTCAAATTGGGCCAAAGGCCAAACCGGTCTGACCGGTTTGCCAAACCGGTCAGACCGGTTTCGTTCTGTAATTCGAGTAGGATTAGGATTCCGAGTTTAATTCCATATTGTAACCTATTCGAAAGGGGTAAGACTTCCCCGGCCTATAAATATAAAGGCTAGACGGCCGATTGAGGTATTCCCAATCGAATCAAACACTTTTATCTTCTATTTGTGTATCTCTCAAACCCTAATCTTTTCCAACCCCCATATTCTGTTCTTTGCTCGTCTCCACGGCGTTCAAAGGCGTTCTAGGTGGCCTGCCGACCTTAGAACAACCCTAGATCAGCTTGAGCTCCGACGGGGTCCCTCCCGAGCTTGAGTTTCTAGGTCTTCACGACTTCCCGACGAAAAGCGGTCAGACCGACTCATCAAAGCGGTCAGACCGGTCTCGAGGCTTCAAAGCGGTCAGACCGGTTCTGTTAACCGGTCAGACCGGTTTTCCTGAGGGGAGCCGGGTGTTGGCCGTTGTGACGGCCGTGCTGCGCATTTGATCGATCTCAAGTTTGTTGGCGCGTTTCTGTGTCAACACAAAGCAATCATCATCATCTGCTGTTACATCATATCTTAGCGAGCTCGCATCAGGTGCGCAGCCGTTTGTGCCGGGCGCGGCTCCGTCGCCGCATGTGGCAGTGTCCGCCGGCCCGGTCGGCCTTGAATGCTACGCGCCAACAGTTTGGTGCGTGGCGAGGTCGTTGCGGTTGTTTCGAAACCGTTGCAGAATTATGACCTAGCCGCGGGGGCCACCACGGATAGTGTTCGGTATGTTGGCTCGCAGTCGCGGCATGTGTATCAGCGCCAGTGTGCCATGATCGATGATCATGGTCCGGCATTGCAAAAATTTAATCGTCACATGGTCGCAGCACGGAATATACAAGGATTCCAGAGATCTGCAGCTGATCTTGTAGCTATAGTGGGGTTCGTGACGCTCAATCATTGCCCCTCTCTCTTTGTACCAGCACTAACGAAATAGTTTAGGACTTTAGGACCATATACAGAGAAATAATAAACCTTTCATTATAGTAGTTTGTTCAATTCGCTCTGCGGAAACAGGGCATGTTCAGCTTGCTGAACACAGAGCTGCCGCTAATCGGGAGGATAAACCTCGCCATCAGCCACGAATTAAAACGCGCGGAACTTAACTCCTCTCTGCCCCATTAGGTCAACAGCAAGCCATGATGCCCGGTTATAGTATTATCCTGCTTCTTTCCTGGACCACCAGATCTGCGATCTCCGCCATGAATTTCCCTGCCCGGCCGGTCGCCGTTGGATGACACGGTGGTACATATCTTTTTCACGACACATACTGTATAGTTTCATCCGCACGACAACGACTGCATGCCGGAGGGGCATGGCACTGTGCGCCATCGGTCCAGCTATGACGTATGGGCATGCAAAGCGGAGCGGAGACTAACCGACTGCTGACGCTGAAATCCGCTTCGGTGAAGAAGACACGGGTGCCACGCAAGCAAAGCCGAGAAATGGGCAGTGTTTTACAGAGACCAGAAAAGGTTAGCAGTGAAATCATCAATAGTAAGTTTACATACAAATCATTGCATTGCAGCACATGAATGATTCTCTCAGAGAAGGAGGCCATATTTCGCGTACGATGAACGAAGCACTAGTGGCTCACTGATCGATAAGAGATGCTACAGATCTACCGGAACACATCCACGTCCTTTCGATCGTCGCATGTGGATTCGCGGTCCAGACAGAGGTCTCTAGGAGAAACTCAACTAGCTACGAGTCACCTTGCTCCGTCTTAAAAAGAAAAAAATTAAATTATCTTTTTCATCAAGAAGTCAAATACCCTCAACTTGACCAGACTTATACAAATAAATACTGATATTTATATCTTTAATTAGATTTTATATAAACATGCTCTATAATTAATCTAATTATATTGATTCTGTACCGCATTAATATTTTGTCTAATTTTAATTAATTTATTGATTTTTTAAGAAAAATAGTGATTTTTAGAAAACGAGGATTTCTTTTTTTAATGGAGGTGTACGACCGACCGACCGCTCAATTTAATGGCAAAAAGTTAAATTGCCCCTCAAAATTGATCCGTTTCTTCCCATTGCAGTAAATCTCAGCTGGAATATTCGCAAGCCACCTAGTAGCAGCTACTGTACTGCTTTGTCAGCCCGTCCATCGCCCGTCGCCTGTCGGCAACGAGAACGGCAAATCAGCAGCCGCAGCGCGCGATCTCATGTCGGCTGGGGATCGACGACGACCGCGGAGTCAGCACCGGGAACTGCCCGATCGCCGCCACGTGGTGGCCGCCACCACCCGATGCGCGGCACGTAGCAGTCGCCTGCGAAAGCGGCCGGTCGGCTCCGGCGCCCGGTCGCCGTCGCGGCGGACACGCGTCAGGCCAGGAGCTGGCACGGGCCCGCCGGGACGGGCGGGTCGGGCTCGGAACAGGATCCGCGCGAGATCTTGCAGGGGGCGCAGCTCGCAGGTGGTGCATCCCTCCTCGCCGAAGCTGAAGCGAGGCAGTGTTGGAACACGGACTAGGAATAGCACCATCAGCAGCGGCGCACCACCAGTCCAGGGGCGCGGACGGCGCCGTATCTCCCCCGCGACCAACCTGATCTCGGTCCCCCGTTTGGTCGCCCCGATCTTGCTTCAGTTGGTGCTCGATCCTTTGACGAGCGAGCCCTTTTGTTTTGTTTTAGGTTTTATATATATACTGAGCACGCTTTTCTTCATAGCCAATGAGGCCGCGCCGTCTGTAAAAATTGAATCAATCTTTTACTGGTGAAGACGACTGAAGATTCTTTCCACACATTCCAATTCAAGTGGTCAGCCTCATCAAAGAAGAAATGGCAATCAGAAGACAAGCTTGTGGCAGTACAGAGTTTCCCTCTTCCTATGAATAATTCACTTTCTATTATCATGTTACGTGAGTCTCCCCCGATTTGTTGTTTTGTGTGTGAGTAATAGGAGTAGGCTGCGGCTTAGGCCTTGAGTGTTTCTGCTCTGCAGGTGTGGGAGTGAGTTTAGGCTCATCCGGAGTCTTGTAAATTGGAACACTTGTTTCCTGTTTTCTTCTTAATACAATGATATGTAGCTCTCCTGCGTATTCGAGAAAAAAAAAAGTCTTCCCCGATTTATGTAATATCACAATTGTAAAATTTGAACTTCTTTCTTCTCTTATATGACAGAGCGGTGCTCCTGCTTTTATGTCAAATAATAACGACCGAAGAGGCACAATCTTTTCTGGTTATTCACATTTGGTTGGCCTTTGAGAGGAAATGAATAAGAAAATGGTCATCTGGCGATCAAGATCGGATGGGATCCATCGTACGTATGTGTATGTAGTTACACAATTTGCATCTGATCCGCGCGTCCGAGAGAAACATAAGTGGATGAGGAGGAACAAACATGTCACATCGGGTTCTGCTGACGCTTTTGCGATTGTTGCCTGATTTTGGAACATTTGGTCTGGATATTGAGAGGGATGCATGACATGTGGGTGCTTGCACACAGGCCTGAGCACCTGTAGCTTTCCCATGATCTAAATAATGGCTTGCTTTAAGCCCCCCTATCTATCAAGATCATTGCGTGGGGGCCGGCCCTGATTTGGGCCTGTGCACCAACCCTCGTTGGAATTGCCTGGGACGAAGGCTGGTGGATGCTGCTGCTGCTGCCCTCGCGAAAGGACGTGCTGGGCAGGATGCATGAACCTGAACCACACCAATGGCGATGGAGAACAATGGACCAGCTTGATAGGTATATCGCTATATGTATGTCTCTTAATTAGAATAATACTTGTGGGAAGACTAGAGTAGACAATGACGCAATGTAGGCCACAAAAATATATATAATATAACTTTACAGATTATGCATAGCTCTACGACTACAATAGCACAGGAGAGATTCTTTGAGTGTCGCCAAAACAAAAAGGATTGGGAAATCCTTTTCATTCTCTCAAGTCCTCTACGGTTTCAATTCGAAGATTATCTAGTGTGTCTTGCTGTCTGTACCATGACGCAGCACCTGTCTCTTAAGAAGATCAGTGACCCGACCACATTAATTTCACTCTTACCCCTTGTTTTGTTTAGATCCCAAATTCCACCCCCAAAGTTCACTATGCAAAAAGAAGATTCACATCACATCAAAATGTCATAGCATGCATGGAGTACTAAATGTAGATAAAATCAAAAAATAATTGCACAGTTTTGTTGTACTCTACGAGACGAACATTTTGAGCCTACAAACAAACGATTTTTGGACAAAAATAATTCGAAGATTTGTTGTAGCATTAATCAATTTTTGGACAATTTTTCACACATACAAACGAATTGCTACAGTAACGCGCACTCCAAAAAAACCCAAATTTGACTCCCAATTTCGGAAACTAAACAAGGCCTTAGATTTTTTTTCCACCCCACAATTACACCAACATTCCGCGTGTGATGTGTCTAGTCCGTGAAGTCAATGCGCAGTCACTGTTTTACCAGCGACGGGCCGTGGGAATTTGGCCCAACACCTGGACTGTACTCCGTACGCATCATTCCCGCGAGCTGTTTACACAGTTAATCCAGGTGCAGTTAGCTCAATAATGCACATCCGTTTCAGATCGAGTTGAAAATTGAGATCTAAACACGACCCCAACCAGTTCCAATCGGTTAATTAAACCGTGCCTTGTATATCACTCACTAGTACTACTGTAGCATTTTTTCCTGGAACAATCAATGCCGCTCACTCTGAGTGTCCTGCAAAGCTTGATCTGTAATGTGTTTCTGTGCAACAGAACACCCACCACCATTCAGGTCGTGCATGCCAGGATCGTTCCGGTCCGGGTCATCAGCTTTCCGGTCTCTGCTGATGCCCAGTAGTACAAGTGTGTACAACACGAGCCCGGGGGCAGCAGGCAGCACAGTGTTGCCGCCCGACCAAGGCAAGGGCCACACATGGGCCGGCTCTGGGCGAGCTCGGCTGGGCGGCTACCCCGCCGGTTGGCCCCCATCTAGGCGCGCCCGGCGACGGCGACCGGCAGACAGCCAACGAGGGCTGCAGAGCGGCGAGACCGCAGGGCCGGCCGGCAGCGCGCGGGATCGCGTACCCGGTCGTTGGAATTTTTAGGTGCGCCGCATTGAATGAGTGGCGACGCCTGCCCTGCGCGCGTGGGGTGGTGCCGCCGCGCCCGCGCCCGCCGGTGAGGGCCGGCTAACTGACGGGCGTACCGGCGGTTGGTCGGGACGGTACTTCAACAGTTGAAAGCGCGGCGGCGATCGAGGGTGGTCCGGGCGCTGGGCGGCGGTTTGGCCCTGTTTTCTTGGCTTTGGTAGATCCCACGGGAAAAGCCGGTCCAAGAGATCGTCGGTACAGTTCTAGTTTCAAGCTTGTGGGGCAAGGTTAGAGTTGAACTTGCACAATCATGCAATGAGAGAAAGAGATTGTTTAAATTGAAGAAACCCATGCATTCGATCAACCTGCCTTTCTATAGGAGAGAAGGAAAAAAAATATCAAGTGATAAATTTAGTTACTGGTTGTTCATGGGCCACAAAAATGCTGGAAGAGTCAGCGCGTAGAAGCAGCCCACTCAAAATATCGTCTCTAGTCGTACCAAAGCCCATGAGCGAGGATTTCCCGACGATCCTATATACTTCCGTAAACTTTTAGGTTAGATGGCTTCCCGTGTATAAGATTCGTGCTGAGTCTTTAGAACGACTCAGATTCACGTGGGCAGTGATGGACACGGTAAACGAGCGAACACCGGTACATGAGGATAATACGTGGCAGGCTGCGATTGAATGCTGTTAGGAGAGAACATGAACGTAACTAAGTTTTAAGATTGAAACATATTTATTTATCTCCTAAACCGTTTACTCGTTTTGGAAACAGTTTAAACCATGATGCTCTACGGAATTAGTGCGACAAAATAAGATCTCATATGTATATATTGTATTGATTTCTTCATTTTTTTTGAAGTTCAACATTCGAAATGTACTGACTCGACGTTATGATATACATGTTCAACATTAACAATATACTATTTTAACATTTTCATATAAAATGTTGAACTAGTTTGCAGAATTATTGAAATAAATTGGAAAAACTATTGAATCTAGTATTTTCAAATGTTGATTACATTTATATTGGTTTGCTCATCCCTGACATCATGGGTGACAACCGCGGATAGTAATATTAAAATTGTTGAAGCCGCTCATAGGATTCATAATTCATTTGAAAAATTAAAAAAGATTAGACAAAGTCATGAAGCACATAATTTTATTATATAAGAAAGATTTCCATATTAATAGGCAGATTCAACCACGTTGTATGGAAATATAGAAAAGATACAGATGCTAATTGGAGTGGGTCTTTAAAGCTATATTGTTTATCTAGCTTCCGTTTGCTGTATAGGAGCCCGGGATTTCCTCTTTGTTTTTTGAAGAACACCCACAACTGAACTTCTGAGATCACCGAAACTGCACACACTGAACTTCTGTTCTTTGCCCTAAAAAAAATGAACTTCTGGTTCTTTCAGATCTCCTCCCCACCTCACAAAACAAAGCAAAGCCCATGCCCCTCCCCAGAAAATGCCCACCAGCACCTTAACGGGCCTGAACGATTGGACACTTTTTTCCAGCCCCCACTAGGCCTTCATAAAAGCCCATATAGCCCAATAGCGCCTACCAGACCGAACCGACTTCCTCCGGGTCTTCCGGGCTACGGTTCGCCGAGAAAACCTCCCCTCCCCTCATCTCCACAGATCCCCGACGCAACCCTCACGTCGCCACCCAAATCCCCACCCCCGATCCGGCGATACGCTGCCGCCGGCCGCCATGTCCAGGTCGGAGCGGCGCCTCTCCTCCGCCGTGGTGCGCCTCCCCGGTCGCTCTAGGGTCTCCGCCTCCCCATCCCCGCGCCGCCGCTCCCCGTCCCCCTCCCCGCGCCGCGAGCGCCGCCGCGACCGCTCCCCTAGTCCCTACCGCGAACGCCGCCGCGACCGCTCCCCAAGCCCCTACCGCGAACGCCGACGCGAGCGCTCCCCCAGCCCCTACCGCGACCGCCGCCGCCAGTGGTCTCCCTACCACAACGACCGCGGCCGGGACCGCGGCCGGGCTCCCCCCGTCCGCGGCGGCGGGGGTGGGGGCTCCTGGTCCGCCTCCGACGACGACAACGACAAGGATCTCCAGGGCCTCAGCTACTTCGAGTACCGCCGCGTCAAGCGCCAGAAGCTCCGCAAGAGCAAGAAGCGGTGCATCTGGAACATCACGCCCAGCCCGCCTCGTGCCGAGGGCGACGAGGAGAACTACGGTTACAGCGACGTGGAGGAGGAGAAGAAGGAATCGCCGAAGGCGAAAGGGTCGACGGAGGGAAGCGAGGAGGACAGCAAGGATGCGTCGGGGTCCGAGTCTGGTGAGTCTGATAGCCTATCTGAGTCCAGCGAATCTGAGGGTTCTAGGAGGAAGAGGAAAGGGAAAAAGAGCAGTCGCCGTAGTAGCAAGCGGAGTCGGCGCCGCCATCGCCGTCGCTCATACAATTCTGAGAGTGACGAGGAAAGCGAGAACAACAATGATTCAGAGGGCTCACTTGATTCTGAGGACACGAGGGATAGGACGAGCAAGAAGAGGTCGCGGAGGCACAAGAAATCTAGGAGGGGTAGGAGCTCCAGGAGGAATAAGAGGAGCCAGGATACAGCCTCTGAGCAAAGCTCTGAGGAGGCAGAGCATTCTGACCCTAGCCCCAGAGACAGTAAGAAGAAGAGTAAGAGCTCAAAGAGGAAGAGGAGCAAGCAGTCCGACTCTGAAGAATCACAACCTTCTGATGCCAATCCAGATGTCAACGAAGATGAAGAAACAAAGGAGCCAGAAATAGATCCGGAAGCAATCAAGTTCAAGGAAATGCTCGAGGCCCAGAAGAAGGCTGCCTTGGAGAACGATATGCCTGTCGGGCCAATGCCTCTTCCGCGTGCGGAAGGCCACATTAGCTATGGTGGTGCACTAAGGCCTGGTGAAGGTGATGCTATTGCACAGTATGTTCAGCAAGGGAAGCGTATCCCGCGACGTGGTGAGGTCGGTCTGTCTGCAGAGGAGATTCAGAAGTTTGAGGATTTGGGGTATGTGATGAGTGGAAGTAGACACCAGAGGATGAATGCTATCCGTATCAGGAAGGAAAACCAGGTTTACAGTGCTGAGGATAAGAGGGCACTGGCTATGTTTAACTACGAGGAGAAGGCAAAGCGGGAGCATAAGGTTATGGCTGATTTGCAGCGCTTGGTGCAGAGAACTATTGGCCATGATGTGGGGCCTTCACATGATCCGTTTGCTACTACTGATAGCTGAGTAATGATATCTGGATCTTCTCTAATGAAACGGTTGCCTGTGTTCGGTACGCATGCTTTGCCACATGCCATTACTTTCCTACATTGTAAGTACTGATGAAAGTCACTTCCCTAGCTATGCTGCAGACCTCTTATGCAGATATTGCACTTGAACCTTAGTAAAAAAAGAACTTATTGATTATTGCTAGCTTGTACTGTTGTATTGGCTATATTTTGTTATGTGGTTACTATCCCTCTGTGTGCTTATGTTTTCTATTATTACGGTTTCAAGCTGTTCAGTTTGTACCATGGTCCTTGGCAGATTGCTTGCAAGTGTAGATAAGAGTATCTGAACTTCTTGGGGGGGGGGGGGGGGGGGGGGGCTTTTGTGGATGATGGAAGATAGTAGAAATTGAACTGTATAAATTCACTTGGTCAAATGATCCTAAAGATAGTTGCAACATCTATACTGAAATTGAACTACGCATAGGATTAGCATATGGGCATGCCTTGGATTGTGATAGTAACCTCTAACATGTATCCCATTTTTTCGTATGCAACATTGGATTTTAGTACTTTACTTATTGTCAAACAGACCATGAAAATCAACACTGTCATAGTTCCCATTAATTCAAACCATCATGGAATCGCCTGGTGGGATTTGTTTGGATCTCTTACTTGTGTATGATATCCAATTATTGGCATCTTCGACTAGGCATTGTAAATTGCCTCAGCTTCATAGCGACTGATTTTGCATGTCCTGGTATTCATGTAGCTTTAAGTTTTCGTCCTCGATTTGAATTCTCACTTATTTTTTACGCTGGTGATTATGAACTTAGTGATTATCTTCATAAGGAGACAGACAGTCTCGTACTCACTAGACCACAGTTCTTGGGCTTATTTCGTTGATAGTTATTTTACCCAAGATTGTTTGACATACAACATGATGGGCTAGTTCAATCAATCATGGGCACACACGATGTCCTGTCTAGATATGCAAACTTCTGATTCAACATAAAAAATTGATCTTGTAGTCTCAAAAAGGAAAAAAGAAAGGTTATTTCTCCCTGCTATCCCTCTTTCAATCTGATGCCTTTCACCTGATAAATTTTTAGCTTTTTTTTATTGGAACAACTTTGTTGCCACATAAAAGCTGCATTCAGCATTCTGCACAAGGATGGTTGTCAATGTCCAGGAGTTTGCTCTCTGCTGTCTGTCTGTATTGTCAATGTTCATAGAATCATATACTCCGTATTTCGCAGCATGTTTATTGTCAAAGTTGGTAGTATCTAAGTTGATTTGTGACGCCGATTAAGCACCAGTCCTTGGTACACGCAGTTGATGGGTATAATCTGCACAGCACAACTAAATCCCCACACCTTCTGATCTGAACTTAAACAATGGCAGTTTCTTCGTACCAAATGGAAGCAGGTTTCGCTCCATTCGTTGTTTTCATTCAATGGCGACGATGTTATTCTAACAACTCTCATACATAGGACACAAAAGGACACAATAGCAGTAAGCAGCAGCAAACACTTGGGAAATGGCGACGATAATATTCGAACAACTCACATACATAGGACACAAAAGGGCAACATAGCAGTAAGCAGCAACAAACACTTAGGTAGTGTTTGGTTTGGATTTTGTAAAGCAAACGTAAATGTAATGTGGTGACAGCGGAGTGGCAGCCGGTATCAGCGGAACCTGACTTTTGTTTGGTTCATGCTATGTAACGGGACTGCAAAGCAGATGCAACTTGAGGGAGACAAGAAACACCAGGGTACCACCATGCTATCTGATTACAGAGGGATTGCAGTGGAAGCCCAAACAAACATGATTTAACGTAAACGATTAACGCTGGAATCGGGTTACGTTACACGGAGCCGAACCAAACACTATCTTAGGTTGAGGTCGCTGGTCAGTCCATGGCCAGAAGGAAAGTAATCACTCGATCCATCAGAGTAGCCGCACGGCTGCTGCCAGGCTTGAGGACGAAGAAGCCATGTCCCTCGCCTTCCGACTCGAACCACTCTGCCGTCCCGCGCCACCCGCTGGCCCGCACCGCGTCGCAGTACGCCTGTGCCCTCGGCCCCCTCGGGTCCACCGACGCCGTGCACACAAGCAGCCTCCGGCCAGCCAGCTTCGTCAGGCTCGGCGCGCCGCCCGCCGTCGGGTTAATCCTCGGATCTTCCACGCCTCCCCTCGCCCCCGGGAAGATGACCGCCCACCTGTTATTGTTAGCTCGCCAGAACGCTTCATCCTCTACCTCCATCTTCTGCTCGCCGGAAAAAGACGGGTGGAGCTGGATCACGCCTTCTATGCGCGGTGGCTCAGCGGCCGGCAAGCCGTTCACGCCCACGGAGATGGCCATGTTGTGGACGATGTTGCCGCCGGCGCTGACGCCGACAAGGAAGACGCGGCCGAGGTCGCCATGGTCGGAGAGCCACGGGTCCGCGCCAGAGACCGCCCACTTGAGCGCGCCCCAGGAGTCGTCGTAGGCCGCCGGGAGCGGGTGCTCAGGCGCGAGGCGGTAGTCGACGGAGACGGCGACGACGCCAGCCCTGGCCACCAGCGAGTTGACGTAGTGATGGTACATGGGTTCGCCGGCGGAGCCGACGATGAAGTAGCCCCCATGGAAGAAGACGAGGATCGGGAGCTTGGTCGTTGCCGCCTGGACAGGTGGCAGGTAGAGCCGCACGGTGGCGCCGGTGGCAGCGTCGATGACGACGTCCTTGGAGGTGACGCCCGTGCCGGCGTCGAAGCCGGCGGCCATGGTGACCATGCGCTGGTCGTTGCGCTCGACGTGGCCGTCCATGTACAATCGGAAGGAGCTACAATCGAAGGCGATCTCTCTGCTGCCGGAATCCATTGTCCGGGTACTACACAGCAAACTACGCGGCGGTGTGCACGAGACTGGCGAAGGGGCTTATCCTTTTTTTCCTCTTCCTCTGCAGGGGCAGCGGTTAAGAGTATTTTATCAGAAGCCCCTGCGCTCTCAGGCCAGTCCATTCTCGTGATGTATAGTATCCTCCGTTCCTTTTTATTTGTCGCTTGAAAAACGGCTTGAAAAATGGGAACGAGAGAAGGAGCACGGATTTCTAACGATAAATAAATAATAAATAGAGACAGAAGACGTCTCTAGCTAAACTCTGACGTTGGAATTTCTGAATAGTCACGATCACCACTGAGCTCCAAAAAAGAAGCAGGCTGGCACAGGCACATAGGACGCGTGACTGAGCTTTCAACAATCACTGGTCAGTGTGGCTGTCAATTGTCATGTTGTGTGCTCCATCAACGCGGGCAGTTGGCTACCTGCAGCTGCAGTGCCAGCTCGATCCACCGTTTAGTTTCCGAAATTAGGGGTCAAATTTTGGTTTTTAAGCGCGTGTAGTATTTCGTTTGTATGTGTGAAAAATATCTAAAAATTGATTAATTGGACTTAAAATATTCGTCTCGTAGAGTACAACAAAACTGTGTAATTAGTTTTTGATTTTATCTATATTTAGTACTCCATACATGCTATGATATTTTGATGGGATGAGAATCCTTTTTTATATAGGGAACTTTATGGGTGGAACAAAGACCCCGTAAAGCCAATGCAAATGGAACTGGTGCGTGCCGCAGATTGTGTATCTGGGCTTGGCTTCCTTTTTCAGGTTTCGTCACACGGTCTAGAACCGTGCTCATGCCTCAGGCTTCACCGAGCTTTGTCTAGGTCGATCCCAAATTTCACTCATAAAGTGCATTACGTAAAAAGAAGATTTTCATCACGTCAAAATGTCATAGCATGCATGGAGTATTAAATGCAGATGAAATCAAAAACTAATTAAACAGTTTTGTTGTACTCTGTGAGACGAACATTTTGAACCTAATTAATCAATTTTTGGACAATTTTTTACACGTACAAACGAAATGCTACAGTGGCGCACGCACCCCAAAAGATCAAAGTTTGTCTCCCAAATTCGAAAACTAAACAAGGCCTTAGATGGAGAATAGGGGGTGAGAATTGGGAGGTTTGGGGTCACTTCATAATCATTGCGCCACTGTTATCCAAAAATTGATTAATTAGGCTTAAAATATTCGTATCGCAGAGTACAACAAAACTATGCAATTAGTTTTTGATTTTATCTACATTTAGTACTCATGCATGTTATGACATTTTGATGTGACGGAAATCTTCTTTTTATATAGTAAACTTTGGGGTTGCTTTTTTGAAACTAAACGAGCCCAAATCGCTCGGCTTTGGCTTCTCGGTATCGCTTCGTCTCTCTCACAAGCAAGCCGTTCTCAGACGCGATTGGCTCGGAAGGCGGCAGGTGACCCTCGTGCTCTTGTGATTTCGCCAAATCAACTTCGAAGGTGATTTCGCCGAATCAAATTGTTTAGCCCACTTCCAAAAAGCAACCCTAAAGTTCACTATGCAAAAAGAAGATTTTCATCACATCAAAATGTCGGCCCACGCATGTAGTACTAAATGTAGATAAAATTAAAAACCAACTGCACAGTTTTGTTGTACTATTTGAGACGAACATTTTGAGCCTAATTAATCAATTTTTAGATAATTTTTCACACATACAAACGAAATGCTACAGTGTCGTAATGATTACGAAGTGACCTCAAATCCCCTATTCTCCATCTAAACAAGGCCTTAGTGTTCATCCGGGCACTCAATCCCAGAAAACTTTGTCTACGCGTAGTTCTCCTAGCTGTGTTTAGATGAGGTGAAAAAAGGGTGAAAAAGTCACATCAGACACTGTAGCGCACTGTAGCACTTTTCGTTTGTTTGTGGTAAACATTGTCCTATCATAACCTAACTAGGCTCAAAAGATTCGTCTCGTCGTGTACATCAAAACTATGCAATTAGTTTTTTTATTTACCCATATTTAGTGTTCCATGCATGTGTCATTTGCTATATTTAATGTTTCGATGTGGCGTTGATGTGATGTCGATGGAATGAAAAGTTTTGGAATTCAAGGGAACTAAACACAGCCCTAGAAATGCAAGGTGCCAACTGTGGTTCTGAGACACTAGTTCGCCAGGGTCTTTGATTCTGTCGGTGCATCAACCCATGCTCTGTCTTTCATCCAGTTGATTGCAAATAAAGCAATTATCTCCTTCAATTGTGAGGTCCACGCACTAAGGAAGGTCTCTCAGGGCATGTACAACCCACAGACAACAGCTGTCTTTTTGTTGCAACATTGATCAAATGAGCTCATGTGGCTATCATTTAATGAGAAAAGAGAGTATTGCTGTCTACTATCTCGTCTACTGCTTTGGCTCGTGCTCCCATGCAAAACATCAGAGACCAGAGTGCGTATTTATTATCACACAGACAGTTAAGCTGACTATTTAACTGTCTGTATGTGTCTGTATGTGTTAAATAGACAATAGCTGTCTAAACTGTTGTACATGCCCTAATGCAACTGGACCCACACGCTTCACCGAATTTGTTGGAAATGCCCAGGAATCTAGGACAGAGTTCATTCACTCGCCCTGCTGCCCTACTCCTCGTAGTTGAACCGAATTCTATCCCTAACGAGTCAATCAGGAAGAGGAAAACTTGATAAAAGATGAAAAAAATAAAGAATTTGAGTCAATCCTTTATTTTTCTGCTGTAATTTATGAAAGTTTTTTTTCGTTCCATGTTAAGTTAGAACACTAGATTTTATTAAGAAGAATCTAGATACCCTTGAAGATTTACCCATAGGTTTCTAAGACCTTGAGATTGATTTTGTCCCAGTTTTGACATTACGCATTTTTATATTTGCGAACTTTGATCAATCATGGCTATCACATAAGGTTGTCCCAGTGGCGCCCCAGTGGGCTGGCGATGTCGCCAGCGGAATTATTTTTTGTTGGACAAGGAGGGCAAAAATAAAAAAAAACATCGCTAGCCAACATAAAGGCTAAATTCATTTTAGCGACACTGACGGCGCCGTTGGAGTTGAAGAAGGCCTAATAATAATAGTAGTAGATATAAGTAGACATCATAGAACTACTACCTCCGTTTTGTAATAGTTGATGTTCGTGACCAGGAAAATAAGCTAGCGGTAGGATTTTAAATCGTTGTCTGAACGTCATATATAAAGATCCGGAGGTAGTAGTTGTTATTTGTCCAAATACACAGGCATACAGCAAAAGCAGCCATACGCATTGTTCAATACGAGTAAAATAAAATACAACAGGGCTTGGGCCCACGCGTCGGGTCGCCCTGGTCTGGCCATTTGTTTTGCATGCACAAATAATGAGGCAGTAATTCACTGCTACTGCTAGGCGCTAGCCTAACCTACCGCCTAGTCGCCTAGAGGTGAATCAATGGCCAGCAACGAAAGCCATCACTCGATCCATCAGCGCAACCGCCTCGTGGCTGCCGTAATCGGAGACGAAGAAGGCGTGTCCCCCTTTGGACTCGAACCACTCCACCTTCCCCGGCCAACCGCTGGTCCTCACGGCCTTGCAGTAAGCTCGGCCCCTTGGCGCCCTCGGGTCCTCTGACGCCGTGGCGACGAGCAGCCTCTTGCCTGCCAGCTTCGCCAGGCCCGGCTCACCGCCGGCAGCCATGTGATTAATCCTCGGGTCGTCCGATCCATCCCTCGCGCCGGGGAAGATGACCGCCCACCTCTTCTTGTTAGCTTGCCAGAACTCTTCTGCCTCGTCTTCCAGCTTCTGCTCGCCCAAAAACGAAGGGTGGAGTAGGATCACGCCTTCTACCTCTACGCGCGCCAGAGCAGGTTCCGCGGCGTGCAGGACGCTGTTGCCCGCGGCGATGGCCAAATTGTGGGCGACGTTGGCGCCGGCGCTGCCACCGGCCACGAAGACGCGGCCGAGGTCGCCGTGGTCGGACAGCCACGGGTCGGCGCCGGACGCCGCCCAGTTGAGCGCGGCCCAGGAGCCGTCGTAGGCGGCGGGGAGCAGGTGCTCGGGGGCCAGGCGGTAGTCGACGGAGACGGCGACGACGCGGGCGCCGGCGACCAGCGAGTTCACGTAGCGGTGGAAGTTGGGGCTGCCGGGTGAGCCGACGACGAAGAAGCCGCCGTGGAAGATGAAGAGGACGGGGAGCTTCGCCGTGGCGCTGTCTTCGCCGGACTCGGGCGATGGCGGAGCCGTCTGGATGGCCGGGAGGTACAGCCGCGCGGCGAGGCCGGTGGCGGCGTCGATAACGACGTCTTTGGAGGTAATGCCCGTGTCGGCGTCGAAGCCGGCGGGCACGGTGTAGTCGGAAGAAACCGCAGTCGAAAACGACCTCTGCGCTGCGGGAATCCATTGCCATTTGCCAGGCGGCCAGCAGCACTCAATCGATGTAGCCAACTGCGCGGTGTGTAGTGGACTATATAAACTAGGACAAGTTCCGACGAGCAGTTTTTTCTTTTTTCTCTATTTTTTCAGAGAGAGGTGATTCTCTAATTATTTTTAAAGTAATTCTCTGAAATAAACTAAGAAGCTTGGAGCGGAAAAAAATAGCTTCTTCTGATTCTATGGAGTGATTCTCCATCTTGATTTTGAGAGAGTTACGATAAAGAATCATTTTAGCTATAGAATCATTTCTATAAAAAAATCACCTCTCTCGTATAGAATTAGAACTAGAATGTAGCTCTACCAAACAATTAAAAACAAACAGGTCCTAACAACGGGTTCGCCGCTTCTCCCCTCCTGCAGTAGTACAGTAAAGTACAGTGTGTGATTCGATTTTAGCAAGCATCTGATCGCCAATTACTTTTACCAGGCCGGCACGTAGGCCCACAGGGGATAGGGCGTGGCTGCGTGCGGCTGAGGAAAAAGCAACTCCCAAATACACTATATAAAAATAAGATTTTTCACCACATCAAAATATCATAACATGTATGGAGTACTAAATGTAGATAAAATAAAAAACTAATTGTACAGTTTTGTTGTACTCTGCGAGACGAACATTTTGAGCCTAATTAATCAATTTTTTGATAATTTTTCACAAATACAAACGAAATGCTAGAGTAGCGCAATGATTATGAAGTGACATCTTGTTCCTAAATTCAACCTCCCAATTTTGACATCTACACAAGCCTGCGGTCCGTGACTCAGTGTCACTGTGGCTTTCTGTCACGAGGCTGGATAACTGGATGGTTTGCCGGCGGCATGCACGACAGATCGAGCCCGACGAGGAAGAAATGATTGATTTAGGGTTTTAGTTGTTCGTCTCTGCTCGATCATCCACGCGGCGAGTATGTGAAGTTTAATCGGCTAAACTCAAAATAGTGTCAGCGGCATGCAGACCAACTTAATGAAAGTAAAGCCTATGTTGCCGAAGACGTTGATCTGGAGTCGATCCGTTGTCCGTGACCTTTCTCTCTTTCCCAGGACCGTCTCCAACAATAGAGATCCAAATCGGAGACCTATCTATCATTTTAGGTTGCCTACTGTAAAAAAATTAGTGACCCATAAACTCATTTCTCCAACAGAAAATCCAAAAGAGATTCCTTTCTGTGAATGTGCCACGAAGAGAGAGGATACCTAGATTGAAGCTCTCTCCTGAAAATCCATTTTGAGTTTAGGTATGGATACTCTGTTGGAGGGTGAAATAGTACATCGGAGATCCATTCTAGGTTTGGGTCTCTATTTAGATCACCTTGTTGGAGATAGCCTCAGCAGCAGCTCGGTCGACACGCTGACACCAAGGATGCTTAACGGTTCTACCTTGCCACATAATACCGTTGAACCAAATTCAAATTCTCCCAGGTGGACCAATTCACCCGTTGGTCACCCCCACTACACCAATGTAAAACAAATAGCAGAATGACCAATATTACATAAACCAGTGTCAAGTACATGGTACTCTCTCCATCTCATGAAGAATACAATTTTAGTTTTTAAGACAAATTAGTGTCATTGATAAAAGACCATGCTACCCTTAATAACTATCTCAATTCCGCTTATTTAGGCATGGAGGTTGTTGGTGCATGCAAATAATTATTGATTTTAACAAATAACTAGCAAATGTGTTCGTGCGTTGCTACGGGTGAATAAGACTTCATTAGTGAAGGCGTGCGATAACCATGGACGCCGCCGATGAGAAGCACGGTAAAGGAAAGATCCTTAGCAAACGCTACGCCCGGGAATAACAGCGGGTCAACGACGAGGATGCGAGTGATGTAAGACGATGAAGCGGTGCATCCAGCGGTGTGAGATAGCGAGAGGAGGTGAGGTATTATGGGTTGATTAATACCTGTGTGTTGCTATGGGTGAAGGGGACTTCGTAAGCGAAGGTGAGTGGGAGCCATGGATGCCGCCGATCTTGCATCAATGAGGAGCACGACAAAGATAGATCCTCGGTATTGATGCGAGCGACGTGAGAAAATGAAGGGGTGTGTGCGATGGAGCAGGATGCATGGTGAGAGGAGATGAGGTACTGCGGGTAGATAAATACCCATGTGTTGATATGGGTGGAGGGGATTTTGTGAGCGAAGGTGCGCAGAGTGATGGACACCCTTCCAATTCCGCATCCAATGAGGAGGAAAACAAATGAGAAATCCTCAGTATACACTGCGTCCGAAAACGACGGTAGGGATGCAAGCGACGTGAGAAAACGAATGGATGTGTGCGGCGGTGCGGGACAACGAGAGGAGATGAGACATTACGGGTAAATTAATGCTCATGCGTTGCTACGGCGAAAACGTACAAGTGCCATGGACGCCGCTAATTCTGCATCTTGTTAGGAATACGATAAAAAGAGATATCCTCGGTAGACGTCGTTTCCGGGGACAACGACAGGACAGTGACGGGAATGCGAGTGATGTGAGAAGATAAATGGGTGCGTGAAATGATGCGGGATGGTGAGGAGAGACGCGGTACTACATGTTGGTAGATGATATGCCATGTTTTTTTAAAAAAAATATAATGTACTAAAAGATGGTGGGTCAATTTATAGAAATATCAGGGGATTTATAAAATTACAACGTACCACTGAATCAATCCTTATTTTAGTATTATATAGAGAAATAGGTAGTTAAAGATAAAATTGCATTCTTTTGTAGGATTCTCTTGGAATCTCATAAGTGCACTCTTCATGGGACAGAGGGAGCATGCCAGAGTCGGATTTTCATCCTCCATCAACAAATGCAATTGATTGTCTGTGGGCGCCGCAGTACCAGGAGGGATGGCTTGCTCCAACTGAAACATAAAAATACTGGATTGATCCTACTTGTTGGTGGGAGTCAAAGTTTGTAACACTATGTATGGCCCAAAATATTTGTAACTCAATTTGCTTCACTCTTCTCTGACCTGACTGTAGAACATGAGGCTGCAATTTGACATATATCCAGTCTCCCACAGAGAAGTCCCTTTCCTATCTGTATTTATCTTTTTGACTTTTCGTAAGCTGCTTGGCCCTGGATAGGTTGTGTTGTATTAGCTGAGTCATGGCAGAGTGCTCATTGAGCCATTATTGTAAGTCCGATACAGCACATACATCAGTAGACAATATACCAAAGTGACTAGGAGCATAACCATACAACATCTCAAATGGTGAAGTGCCAAGAGCAGAGTGATGAGTAGTGTTATACCAATATTCTGCCAATATAACCACTAGGACCATTTGGTCTGGCAAGCATACACCAAGCATCTGAGATAGGTTTCAATACACTGATTTAATCTTTCTATTTGGCCGTCAGTGTGAGAATGATATGCCAAACTCATGTTGAGCTTTGCATCAGATAACTTAAATAACTCCGGCCATAGACTCCCAGTAAACACCTTATCTCTATCCGAAATCGGCACTTTTGGCATGTTGTGGAGTTTGTAAATGTTAACAATGTAAGCCTGTGCAACTGTTAGTGCAGCGTATGGATAACTCAAGGTGAAAAAATGAGCATACTTGGAAACTTTATGAATAACCACCAGAATTGTATCAAAGGTTTTTGATTTTGAAAGTCCTTCAATGAAATCCAGACTGAGGTACAGGAAGAGGTTTAAGCAAACCTGGTCACTTATGGTGTTCAGGTTTTTCTTGAGTGCACACTTGACAATTGTTGATGTAAATTTAATTATCATCTTTCATACCTAGCCATGCAAAGAGAGCTTTGATTTTCTGATAAGACGTCGTGATACCCGAGTGACCTCCAATTCTGTTGGAATGAAAAGCCAATAAAATAGCCTGATGAGCTTCTTTGTTATGACCTAGCCACACTCGCTTTGTATCTAATGACTCCATCTACCAGAGAAAAACATTTAGCATTGGCTCCTGATAGACTTAGTTCTGTGAGTAGTTTTTTTTTTGACACGTTCTGTGAGTAGTTGCTTAGCCTGATCATCTCGTTAGTATCTATGACTCCATCTACCGGAGGAAAACATTTAGCATTGTCAGCGGCACGCAGGGCGACTTAACGAAAGTAAAGCCTATGTTGTTGAAGACGTTTGGCTGGATGGATCTATTGTCCGGCGTGGTGTGTGCTCAGTCAAAACATGCGTCGATGCTTATTCAGGTCTTATTTCGCCCTGCTCGGCTGGCTGGTGGTGGCTGGTGCTGGTTTATACTAAGAGAAAAATACTGCTGGATGACTGGTGGCAGGTGGCTGGTGCTGATTTGTTCTGAGAGAAAAGTAGGCGGATAAGCCAGACGCCACTACAATCTTTTTTTTATTTCTCTCTCTCTCTCTCGATTCTCTTTCATACTTGGACACCTTGTAGAGACTCTATCGACCCATTGCGGGTGCCCTTAGCTCTCCCACCACGGTCGCCGAATACTCGAACCTTGAACCCCTAAATCCTAACCCTAATATCACTAAAGCCCTTGTCAAAGCTGGGGGGTGGGGGGTATGATTTTGGATGGGAATCATAGCACAGATAACACAGACTAAAATGCATCTTACTTCACTAAATATTACAACTAATAAAAATAGAATAAATTGCATCCATGATACAACAACTTGTCACGTGGGCGTAAATTAGTCCAAGAACTTTCAAAATGCTCAATTTAGTACAATAGCTTGACAGACGGGTGCAAATTAGTCCAACAACTTATAAAATACTCAAGTTGGTACGATAAGTTGACACGTGGGGTGCAAATTGGTCCAACAACTTGTGAAATGCTCAATTTAGTGCAATAACTTGGAAAATAGGTGCATCTATAGTCCAAACTTTACAACGGTGATGTATTAAGTATAGTAGATGGACATATGAATACCTTTTATCTATTATATTTACATAACTTATTTGGTTTCTTTTTTAAGCTAAAAATGCATATAATCAAATATGTAGAAAACAACAAAGAAAAACTTATCAATATTGAATATAAAAATTAATATTCTTAATCAAAATAAAATCACTATATAAAAAATAATGAATTTGATCGAAAACACAATGTTACTTCCCTATTCATTGAAAGTTCTTATCTTAACCAAATGCATTGCCATCGCGATGCGAACATCAATAGCTAATTAATACGTGAATATACTATCTATTACAACCCAACGTTAGGAAATATGTTACGGTTGTCACGTTTGGACTACAGATGCACCAATTTGCCAAGTTATTGCACTAAAATGAGCATTTTACAAGTTGTTGGACCAATTTGCACCCACATACCAAGTTGTTGTATGATGAGCACAATTTACTCTAAAAAATATATCTAGACCAAAGAAGAATTGTATGGCTTTGTATCAAGAAGAAATCACTAGTAGAGAAATGGACTTTAGTCCCGGTTCCTAGGGGTGGACATTCGGGTGATCGGAAAAGTTCGGATCGGGTTTGAAAAAAATTGGGTTTTGAAAATTGTAACCCGGATTTTTTTCAAAAAAAATCAGGTCGGGTTTTTCGAGTTTTTGATAAATTCGGGTTCGGGTAACCCGATCCACCCAATTACAACAAAGTCAAACAAAATTTTAGTAATATTTGAGGGATCTAGAATCATTTAAACCTAAAAATCACACAATGATGTATCTATTAACCATAAAAAGGCCATACTAACATAGAGGAATAATAATTTACCATAAGAGGAAAAGGAATAAGTAGATAAAACTCTTTTAATTGTCTAATGAGCTTCAATATCTAGAATTTCTAATTTATTTCAGGTTATTTTGGTATTGTAGGCTTAAACCCGAATTACCCTAATTTAATTCGGTCCAAAACCAATCTAACTTCGGATTTTTTTAGATTTCGGATTTTTCAGGTTCGAGCTTCGGGTATCAGGTTTTCTGCCCCACCCTTATCGGTTCCCACTTGGGACTGAAGTCATGCAAAGTCCAAAAAATTATTTCGGACCATGGGATTCAGACCTGCAACCTCTTATTTACCACCCCAGGGGCGGAGCTAAAGGGTGGTCAATGTGGGCCATGGACCACCCTGAATTTTTTACCCAAACATATTACCCCTCAGTAAAATTTTCAGCATTCATTTAGTTCGCGTTGGTTCATTCATAGGTCTTTCTCGCCTTCGTTCGTAAATTTTTTTCTTGTATGTTGACATATTACATTTAAAGTATAGGAAAATTATTTTAGGTTGGACCACCCCATCTATGCAGTGCATGTGACCTTAGGTGGGGTGCTTTCATTTTATACTAACCCGTGGAGGACCTTTAATCCCGACTGGAGGCTTAACCCGAGACTAAAAGAGTTTACATTAGTCCCAATTAGTCCCCGTTGGTAGGGTGACTAATGTCCGGATTTGCCTTGAGAAAAAAACTAATTTGGGTGGTATATGTGTACGCGTATATTACCTTCAACAATTCTTGTCAGCAAACCCGAGATCTATTGGGGGATTTGCTGTCTCTCTCTTGGGTCTAACTTGATATTATGGAGTGCACACAAGCAAGCAACTGTCTCAAGGTCTAGCACTGAAGCAGAGTATAAGGCAATTGCTAATGCAACAACAGAGATAACGTGGATTCAGACATTACTCAAGGAGAAGCAAAACTATGGTGTGGTAATTTAGGAGCGAAGTATCTTTCCTCTAATCCTGTTTTTCATGCTAGAACTAAGCATGTAGAAGTTGACTATCACTTTGTTAGAGGAAGAGTTCCAAGAAATTTGCTGCAGATTGATTTTGTCCCTTTAGGTGATCAAATAGCATATGGGTTCACCAAGGCTATGACGGTTAGACAGATAGCAAACTTCAAGCACAATCTCAACCTAGCACGGTTGTGATTGAGGAAGGGTGTTAGACGAATAAGGTATGTAACAAACTATGTAATCATGTTTGCATGTACATGATAGATGGCCGCACGACTCGTTTGGTTGTTGCATGTTGTTGTAATCTTGATTTAGTTAGTTGTATAGTTGCAACAACCTAACAGCTGGCTGCCTCTATCTTGTACCGATTTGTAATCCACGTTTCTCCGTGCTATATTATATTAACATGAAGCCGCCTACCAGCGAGATTTACGGCGTTTCCATCCATCTTCCATCCCTTTGATTTTCTATATAGCATGGTAACTTTTTATTCGTATTTTGATAAGTAATTGTTGCTGCTTCACGAGTGACTAGTCGTTTTACCTTTCATGATTTCATCGGCACTGGTCATGGATCAGGGGTGGCAATGATATATTAGTCTCTATGGAGGATGATTCGATATATGCTCACGCCAAACTGAGTGAAGAAAATGATGCTGAAACTCAAAACATATTGTCACTCTCCTGATAAAGCTAACACGGTGGACTCGCACGATTTTGTGCATAGGAGGAACATTCTTAGCTCCATTGTTTTGATTGCACTGCTGGGATGTTAAAGTAGGCAGTATGAATCTTTAAGAAATGCCTCAAGGTCCAAATATCCAAACAATGGCTACCAAGGAATTCAGCCACTCGATCCATCAGCATATCCGCCTCGCGGCTGCTGTGCTCGGCGATGAAGAAGGCGTGCTCACCTTTGGACTCGAAGCACTCCAGCTCCCCGCGCCACCCGCTGGTCCGAACGGAGTCGCGGTATGTGTTGGGGATTATTTTTAGCATTAAAACAACCTACCGGGTAAAGGTTGAGAAAGGTCCCGCGCCACCTTCTTCGAGCCAAATAGAATAAGGTCACTGATATTGACTGAATTAGGCAAAGGTTGTCCAAACTTGTTTAAGTCGATGCAGGTCTAAGATGTATTCGATAGACGTCATGCTCTCCGGAGAAGGTAAGCGGCGCCTAAGGCAAGCGGAGCGCCAACACTTTCATTTCAAGCGAGCACGTCCTGAGAAGAGGTGGCTACAAAGAGAAGGTGGAGGCCGGCCGCAGCATACGGAGTGCGTCCAAGAAGAGGTCAGCTCCCAAGGCGCAAGGCAGGCGGACAACCTCCGAGAAAGGTCACCGCGCAATAAAAAAGGTGCTCAACTTGAATACAAGAGTCACGAGGATTATACAAGGTGCCAGACAACATGGGTTGCGTGAGTGGCGTTGCGTAGCCAAATTAGTTTTGTCCTTCTATACGAAATACCCTAAATACCCCGGCCGTTATGAGGTAAACGTGGGGGGCGTGAGTTGAGGATATTGAGGGTAATTTGGCAGCCGAAGCGCCGCTATAAAAAGCGACTCCTGTACACAATTTAAAATGATGAGAGAAATAGCAAAAGTCTTCGTCGTCCTCTTAGGGTCATCAAGCCCGCCATTCGCGCCGGGGAAGATGACCGCCCACCTGTCCTTGTTAGCTTGGCAGAAGTCTTCCACTCTATTTGTTTGGCCGGTGACTGGTGCTGATTTGTTTCAAGAGAAAAGTACTGGTGTCTGGTGGCTGATTTGTTATGAGAAAAAAGTAGATAAGCCAAACAAACGGGGCGTCGTCGTCCTCTCCCATTTTCTGCTCGCTGGCAAACGAAGGGTGGATCAGGACCACGCCTTCGATGCGCGCCGGCGTTCCGGCGTGCAGGTCCCTCACGCCCGCGGCGATGGCCATGTTGTGGGCGATGTTCGCGCCGGCGCTAACTTCGGACAGGTAGACACGGCCGAGGTCCCCGTGGTCCGTCAGCCACGGGTCCGCGACGGAGGCCACCTATCTGAGCGCGCCCAGGAGTCGTCGTAGGCCGCCGGGAGCGGGTGTTCCGGCGCGAGGCGGTAGCGGACGGAGACCGGGACGGCGCGGGCGCCGGCGGCCAGCGAGTTGACGTAGCGGTGGGACAGGGGTGGAAGGGCGAGCCGACGAGAAGTGGCCGCCGTGGTAAAAGACGAGGACCGGAAGCTTCGCCTTGCCCGCGGTCTGGGCGGCTGGGAGGTAGAGCCGCGCGGCGACGCCGGTGGCAGCGTCGATGACGATGTCCTTGGAGGTGACGCCGGTCTCAGCGTCGAAGCCGGCGGGCGCGGCGTCGTACGCGACGCGAGCGCGTTCGCCGTGGCCGTCCCTGTACAGCCGGAAGTCTTGGCTTTTGTAGACGACCTCGGGGCCGCCGCCGTCGCCGTCGCCGGAGCCCATCGCCCCGCGAGCGCATAACCGGAACACGGAGCGAACCGCGCAGACGTGTGATGGCTCGCTCGACGGGGATTATATTATCTATCTATCGTCGGTTGCATCTGCATGCGTCAGAATTAGCCGCTGTGAATCGTGAATTCCTTGGCGAACAGCGATCGGATCAGAAGCGAAGGCGATTAATAATCCTCACGTGTAGCGCCGCGTGACGAGATTCATTGCGACTTGCGAGCGCGACGAGATGGGGCAGATGGGACTGAGCATCAGTGGAGTGTGCTGTGCCCTCTGGTTGGTTGCATGTCCCTGTGCGCAATCAATCACGCGCGTGTCGATCGGCATCACAGGCAGTAGCTCGGTCCACACGCTCGTGTGCTCCGTGTCTCCACATCCTGCTGCGTTTGCGCAATAGATTCGCGCCCACGGCTGATGGGTTCACGTATTTGATCACGAGAGGCTGTGCGCCTGTGCTGATTGATTCGTTCACGGGAGGCCGGGAGGGTACTGCAGGCTTGCTTTGTAGCCGTGGGATTGTTGCGCTGCAATGCTACTTCAGTAATTTTTTTTGAAATTAAAACTGCTTCAGTAAATATCTGAGTTATTTTTTTTGCTCAAACGGGAGTCTGACACGTGATAAAAATTTATTACAATAACAGAAAGTCTGACACGGGAGTCTTCTACCTCCAACAATCGATTCCTTAGCCACAGGATTTGTGCCGGGTTCACCGAGAGTCTAGTGACGTCTGCTACCAAAGGTTAGTCTCTAGTATACATTAAAAAAAAAGGTTAGTCTCTTGGGCTTATGAAGTCCACCACGGAAATGCTGGCCCAATAAGCGAGGATGGTGAAGCCACTAAGATTAGGGCGTGTTTGAACGCTGTTGAAAGACGATGATGAGCTGAGCCGTTGTGGCAGACGAATCACCCGCCACAATTTTGGCGATTGGTGGTGGCAAAAATGAATCGGCATCCTGCGGTAGTTCTTCAGCACTCCTAAGGCTGTTCGCACTCGTGAAACTCTACTCTACCCTCTAAATAGAAATATTTTGTTCTAGTCATCCAAAATCTCCAATCGCTATCACATTTTTCCACACTCGTTCACACTCTATACACTCTCTAAATCAACTACTACCTTATTATATAATTTTTCTCTCCCCTCTCACACACACTCTCTCTCCCTCCCTCCGCCTCCCCGCACTTGCCTCCCCTCCCCCGCTCCCTTCGCCGTCCGCGCACGGGGCGGGGGCGAGCGCGCGCGTGGGCGGGGGCGGCCGCGGGAGCGAGCTTGCGCGTGGGTGGCCGCAGCGGGGCGGCGTGTGGGACGAGCTCGTGGCGGCGGCACGCGCCTCGGCCTCGTCGACGCCGAGCTTGGCGGTGGGGAGCAGCGTGCCCGTCGGGCGGCCATGGGCGGGCGGGCGCGACGGCGGCCGGCCAGCAGCGGGGCCGCGCGAGCAGCGGAGGCATGGTCGCGCAGGGGGCGGCCGGCCGGTGGCGTGGGCGCGCGAGCGGCGGCCAGCCAGCAGCGGGGACGCGCGAGCGGCGGTGTGGGCGCGTGAGGGGCGGCCGGCCAGCGGCGTGGGCGCGCGAGCGGCGGCCGGCCAGCAGCGGGGGCGCGCGAGCGGCAGCGTGGGTGTGCGAGGGGCGGCCGGCCAGCGGCGGCGTGGACACGCGAGGGGCGGCCATCCAGCGGCGCGGGCGCGTGGGCCCTACGCCGACGTGGCAGATAGCACGCGCCCGCCACACACTCTAGGCTTGCCGTGCGGAGGGGCCGCCCGGTATTTTACCGGGGGTTTCCCATCCCCCGCTGCAGGCTGCAAACTGCACGCCGCACGGCATGCACGCCCACGTGGCGCATACCGTGCGGGGTGCGGGGCGCCGCTGCGGGCAGCCTAAGGCTGCTTGCACTGGTTGCCCAACACTCTATCCTCTAAAACAGAATATTCTATCCCATTCATCGAGATTCTCTACTCTATATCACTTTCTTCCGCACTCGTTCAAACTCTATTACACTCTCTATATCAATTACCATCACGCGGGCCCCACCAAATAAGATTTTTTAACCCCTCCCTCTCTCCTCTCCCTCCGCGGGGAGCAACAGCCGGCCGGAGGCGGGCCCACGCACAGTGCTTACCGAGCCTCCCTCTCCCTCTCTTGATTTCCCGTCTCGGCGTCCTGGTTAGCGCGTGCCGGCTCATTTGCCGCCTCCCGCTGCAGCCGGCAAAACTGCATGCATGTGCGGCATGCACGCTTGACTGGCGCATACCGTGCGGCATGCAGTGCCTCGATGCGAGCAGCCTAACTCGCGAAGACACAACCATGTCACACCCGATTTTCGAAGGAAAACCAAGTGCGTTTCATATGTGCTCCAGGATCATGTTTACACACATATGATAGACAAAAGAGTGTAATATCGAAACACAGTGTTCTAAATTACAAGAGATTTATTATAATATTCATATTACACTCTCGAGAGACACGAAGGTCTTTATCGCAGAACAAGCAATAGCTAAACGAAGCGTCTTCAGCTTCCATCTTCCACAGGCATCTTGACTAGGGGAAACGCAAGCCTCAGAACTCATCGTAGTCGCTGTAGTATTCTTCTCCATTTCCTTCTTCTGATTCAGCAATGGCAAGTGTGAGTACACCTAACTAGGTACTCAGCAAGCAGGGTGAAAATACAAGGCCGCAAGGAAAGGCTAAGGTTCACAACAGTGAGCATTTTAGAGTTGATCAAGTTTTATTAGCAATTTCCTATTCACTAGATGTAAGTTTATACCATCCCACTTAAGCATTTAAAAGAATATCCTTTTTCCAAAACCCACGAGTAAAACCACGATTTATATTCCATTTTTAAGTTTAATTATCATGTGAGGGTCCAAGCCGCTCTTGACCGTGAGCACGGCTGATATGTCAGTTTTACACTCTGCAGAGGTTGTACACTTTCACCATAGCTCATGTCCCCCATGTTGCCTGGGTTTGCAAAGCCCTTAAACACTTCCGAGGTGAGTGGCTAGGGTCCACTTCGAAGCCTTTACAAAGGTATGCAAAAGTCCAACAACCCGCAAGAGTTACAGCTAGGGCGGACCACAATCCTCCCTAATGGTCAGCACCTTAGCAAAGGTTGCTACCCCAAGAGGACCGGACTGTACCCCTGCAACCCCAGACCCCCTCTGCTCCTTTCGGATAAGGCCATTAGTACGATCACACCCCTAATTAATCGGCTAAGGTCAGAGCCCATTTTGACACCATGGTTGCACTATTTTCTTGGGTGGTTCTCCATGTTCCGATTAAATAATTGTTTTCTTGTATTAACCAACCTTTATTATTAAAGATATCGTGATCAACAATTTTATAAAGATTCATTTTAACCATTCCCAAGGTATTGCAACGCTAAGCATGAACTAACCCAAAAATATTATTTAAAACAGGGGTTGGTACAAGGGATCATGGTAAAAGACTAGATAAATCCTTAAAAAGGTATTCCCATCATATTAATGCAATAATAGTAAATTTTAGTTTGACATGCAGTTATATAGGATAAAAAGAATATGCGGGGAGGGCCACTTGCCTTGGTCTACAAAAAGATCTTCTTCTTCTTCGTAGAGTGGTTCCGGATCCGCGTCGACGGGCGACTCGGTTGCAACTGGCACGAGGTCTACGAACAACACAATTAAAACAATAAGAAAACAGTACATCAAACATTCTTAACAGACTAAAACAAGCATCTAAAACTAATAAGCTCGAAAAGACGAATGCTTGGACACCAAGAACGCTAAAAACGGAGCTAGGACGGAAAAGATACGGCCAAAACAAGTTTTTAGGGACTTGCTGGCAAGAAAACTAAATTTCCAGGGGCTAAACTGAAAAAAACCAGGGCTAAAGCATAAATACGCATTAAACCCGAGGGCTAACGTGCAAAAGAACAGGGGCTGGACTTCGGGAAACAAAAACAGAGAAGCTTGGGGTGTTTTCTGTAAAATTCAGGACCTAAATCTAATTATTTTTGAACTAATCAGGACGGCGGGTTAATTTCAAAGAAAGGCAGGGTTTCTTTTGCAAAAGTGCCTCGGTTGACCGTTATTTGGCCTGGTTGACTTCGGTCAGATTGAACGTGGGCCGTTGGATTAAGATCGGACGGCAGACAGGAGATGGGGCAGGTCGGGCGGCGGCGGGACGCCGGCGCGCGGCGGCGCCGAGCAGAGAGCTCGCCGGCGAAGCTCGAAATCGAGCTACGGGCCTCGGTTTTGGGCGCGGATAGGTGCTACGGCTTCAGGAAGGGATGGCGAACACGATGGGGGTGCTCTCGTCGTGGATTGCGCGGCGGAGCCGGCAGCCGACGGTGAACAGCGGCGGCACCGCTCCGACGAGGTGCGGGGAGGGGCTACCGCGCGAGGGAGAAGGCGAGAAGGGGCTCGGGGTGTTGTTGGGGAGTTGGCAAACGCGTCTAAGGGGTCCTAGTTGTTCAATTCACTACGGTGGCGGTGCTCGACGACAAAGGGCGGCGGCGGAGCGCCGGCGAAGGCTGTCGGAGTGCAAACAGAGCGGGACAGAGAGCAAGAAGAGGATGGGGAGCGTCGTTACCACGGTGCAAAGGTCCTGGAGTGGAAGAAGAGGGCGGAGCGGTCCTGGAGCGGCGATCCGACGAGGCGGCGGCGCTCGGCGGTGGCGGCGGCGGAAATTGGAGCAGCTCCGACGAGAGTAGGTGGCGAGAGGGGTCGAAGAGGGTTCCTGGGAGCTCGGCCGGGGTATAAGTAGGGCGATGAGAGGAGAGGGAAGGGTCTGTGTCGCGGGGAAGGGAGGGGCCGGCCATTAATGGCGTGCGGAAGTGGAGAGGCTCGGTGGTGCGGCCGTTTCGGCGGAATGGCGAGTGGGTTGGAGTGGTGCAGCTGTTGCTCGGGCTCGGTGGACGGGGAGAGGAAGGGACGCGGGAGAGAGAGCGGCGCGGGGAGCTCAAGCGGCTCGGTCGGCGGTGAGGCAGGGGAGGGGCTGGAGGTCGGGGGTGAGTCCGACAGGTGGGCCCCACCTGTCGGCGGCGGCGTGAGAGAAGGGGAGGGGGAGGCGGCTTGGGCCGCAGCTGGGCCAAAAGCGGGGACGGGCTGCGCGGGAAGGGGAAAAAGAGGGAGGGAAAGGAGTGGGCCGCGAGTGCTGTTGGGCCGGAAGGAGAGAGAGAGATAGGGAGATGGGCCGGGAGTGAAAGAGAGATAGAGAGAAAGTTTAGGGGCGGAATCTGGACTTTTTCATGATTTTGAATTTCGCACACAAACCAAACAAAATACATGCAAACCAAAAATGATGCACATGCACTTATTGCTCCAAAATTATTTAAATGATGTTTAAATATTTTTAGGCTCAAATTAATTTAAAAATTTAATTAAGTCTTTAGAAAATTAAATTAAACCAAGTTGCTATGATTTATTTGTGATGGAATTTTAGGGTGTTACAAATCCTACCCCCCTTAAAGAGAATCTCGTCCCGAGATTCAGGAAGATTCGGAGAACAGTTGAGGGAACTCTTCCATAAGTTCTTCTTCTCTTTCCCAAGTGGCCTCATTTTCTGAGTGATTGCTCCATTGAACTTTGCACATTTTTATTACCTTGCTTCGTGTGACCCTCTGTGACTTGTCTAGGATTTTGATAGGATACTCCTTATAAGTCAAGTCATCCTTTACTTCTAAATCTTCCAGTGGTAAGTGCTCTACTCTAATCTCACTTGAGCACTTCTTCAGTTGTGATACATGGAACACATCATGAACTCCTGATAATCGAGCCGGTAATTCCAACCTATATGCCACTTCTCCTTTTCTTTCCAATATTTTAAAAGGTCCGATAAAACGAGGTGATAACTTCCCTCTAACATTAAATCTTCGCAATCCTCTGATAGGTGATACTCTGAGATAGGCATAATCTCCTTCCTCGAATACCACTTCTCTTCTCTTAGGGTCAGCGTAACTCTTTTGGCGTGACTGTGCGGTTTTAAGATTCTCCCGAATTATCTCGACTTGTCTTTCCGCTTCCTTTATAATTTCTGGTCCGAAGAGTTGACTTTCACCCGTTTGATTCCAGTACAAGGGTGTTCTGCATTTTCTTCCGTACAAAGCTTCAAACGGTGCCATCTTGAGACTAGATTGATAGCTGTTGTTGTAAGCAAACTCCGCATATGGTAAACTTTTGTCCCAACTACCTCCATGCTTTAAAGCACAAGCCCTTAACATATCTTCCAATATCTGATTCGTCCTTTCAGTTTGACCATCAGTCTGTGGATGGTATGCCGAACTAAAATTCAATTTCGTATCCATTGACTCATGTAGCTTCTTCCAAAAATGTGATGTAAACTGAGTGCCTCGATCTGACACTATCTTTTTAGGAACTCCATGCAAACACACAATTCGTGACATGTACAACTCTGCTAGCCTGGCTCCTGAGTAAGTGGTTTTAACTGGTATAAAATGAGCAACCTTGGTTAACCTGTCCACGATAACCCATATGGAATCATAACCATCGCGTGTACGAGGTAAACCTACTATGAAATCCATACCAATTTCTTCCCATTTCCATTCAGGTACCTTCAGTGGTTGCAGCAAACCGGCTGGTCTCTGATGTTCTGCTTTTACCCTTTGACATATGTCACACAGAGCGACATGAGCTGCGATATCTCTTTTCATTCCGTACCACCAGTATTTCTGTTTTAGATCTTGGTACATCTTGGTACTACCAGGGTGAATAGAGTATGCTGAATCATGAGCTTCTTTCAGTATAGTTTCACGTAGGCGATCATCTTCTGGCACACATATCCTGTTTCTGAACCATATGGTTCCCTGATCATCTTTCTTGAAATCGGGAACTTTTCCTGAATCAATCAGCTTTTCGTATTCCTTGATCTTTTCATCTGTCAACTGCCCTTTTCTGATTTCCTGTTCAAGTGTTGATTCGACCTCCAAGGTCATAGATTCACTCTGGGCTACGATTCCTAAGTTGAGCCGTGCCATTTCCCAACATAACTCTTGCGGTTTCAACTGAGCTATAAGCATGTTTGCCTGACTCTTCAGACTCAAAGCATCTGCCACAACATTAGCTTTACCGGGGTGATACTGAATCTCCAAATCGTAATCCTTGATTAATTCCAGCCATCTGCGTTGTCTAAGATTGATATCCTTCTGAGTAAAGATATACTTCAAGCTCTTATGGTCGGTAAAGATCTGACACTTGTTACCAATCATGTAATGTCTCCAGATTTTCAGCGCGTGTACGACGGCGGCCAATTCTAAATCATGTGTTGGATAATTCTGTTCATGTTTCCTCAGTTGTCTGGAAGCATAAGCCACTACTTTTCCTTCTTGCATTAAAACACATCCAAGGCCTTGACGCGAGGCATCACAATATACGTCAAACCCTTTATGTATGTCTGGCATTATCAGCACAGGGGCAGTGGTCAATCTTTTCTTCAATTCTTCGAAACTAGCTTGGCATTTATCATTCCATTCGAATTCTCTTCCCTTCTCTAGTAAGGTTGTAAGCGGTTTCACGATCTTCGAGAAGCCTTCAATAAACCGGCGGTAGTAACCTGCCAATCCGTGAAAACTCCTGATCTCAGACACATTCTTCGGAGGGTTCCAGTTCAACACATCCTGAACTTTACTCGGATCCACTGCTATTCCTCCGTCGGTGATAACATGGCCAAGAAATGAAACTTCCTTTAACCAAAAGTCACACTTGCTGAACTTAGCATACAACTGATGTTCTCGAAGTCTCTGTAATACAAGTCTTAAATGCTCCTCGTGTTCTTCCTCATTCTGAGAGAATATCAGAATGTCGTCAATGAACACTACTACAAACTTGTCCAAATAATCCATGAACACCTTGTTCATCAAATACATGAAGTATGCCGGGGCATTTGTCAATCCGAACGACATGACAGTAAACTCATACAACCCATATCTGGACGTGAAAGCTGTCTTGGGAATGTCTTCCGGACGAATTCTCAATTGATGATATCCCGATCGCAGATCTATCTTAGAAAACACTTTTGCACCTCTCATCTGATCAAACAGATCCTCGATCCTAGGCAAGGGATATTTGTTTTTGATGGTGACTTCATTAAGAGATCGATAGTCTACGCACATTCTTCTAGAACCATCCTTCTTGTCTACGAAGAGAGTGGGGGCTCCCCATGGTGACGAACTAGGACGGATAAACCCTTTGCTTAACAATTCTTCTATTTGTTTCTTAAGTTCTGTCAAGTCTTTGACATCCATTCTATATGGCCTTTTAGATATGGGAGCAGTACCAGGTAAAAGTTCAATGCTGAATTCAATATCTCGGTCAGGTGGCATACCTGGTAAATCATCTGGAAATACATCCGGATATTCGTTCACGATTTTGATATCTTCCAGAGTCGTGCCTTCCATAGAATTTACTGTTCCGCCTTCTGTCGATGAGGGAGTTGCCACATACTCAATTCTGTCTCCATTAGGGCTGGTTAAGAGAACTGACTTCTTTCGGCACTGAATAGATCCATCCCACTGGTGTAACCAATCCATTCCCAAAATTATATCTATTCCCCAAGATTTTAAAACTACCAGATCAGCTGGGAAATCTACTCCCATGATGTTAAGAGTCACTTGTGGGCATAATAAACTGGCTTGCATTTCTCCGCCGGGAGTACTAACTAATAATTGTTTTTTCATAGCCCTCATGGTCATGTCATGTTTTGCCACAAATTGTTCAGTAATAAATGAATGCGTTGCTCCAGAATCGAATAAAATTGTTGCAGGTATGGAATTGGCAAGGAACGTACCAAGTACAACTCCTGGAGCTTCTTGCGCTTGTTCGGCGGTCACATGGTTCACCCTTCCACGAACAAAGTTCCGCTGAGCTCTGTTGCCCTGTGCACTTGAGCTTCCTGGACGAACTTGTGACGTTGGTTTCTCGGTCCTCTGTTCATTGCCTCTCTGTGGAGTATGCATTCCACGCTGAGGACAACTGTTAGCATAGTGCCCCAATTCTCCACATTTGAAACATCCATTTGGCTGCACTAGAGCATTGTTTCTCACAGGAGCGCCTGTGGCATTGTTTGGGCGGGGAGTGGCTGAGTTGTTGTTCGTCCGATTCTGCTGAGGATTCGGAGTACGGGGTGATTGCTGATTGAAGCGCTGTGGCTGCTGAAATGAACGTTGCAACTGCATGTTCTGTGGATAACCTCCATTCTGTCCACCAGAGCGGAAGTAAGAACCCTGAGAGGAATTGTAGCGGGGGCGAGTGTTACTGCTAGACTGTCCCTGGAACTTCCGTTTGTGTTCACCAATTTCCTTGCGCTTGCTTTCCAGGCCAATAGCTTTATTCAGAAGGGTCTGGAAATCTGGGAAGATGTGACTCTGCAACTGATAATTGAGCGGCCCTATAAGACCATCCAGAAATCGTTCCTGTCTCTTGGCATCAGTGTTGACCTCCTCAGGTGCATAGCGAGATAACTGGGTGAATTTGTCCAGGTACTCGCTGACTGACATGTTGCCTTGCTTCAGTGCGAGGAACTCCTTCTGCTTTAACTTCATAACTCCAGAGGGAATGTGGTAAGCCCTGAAGCTATCCCTGAACTCCTGCCAGGTGATGTTCTGTGGTGCGGCATGTGCGGCAGTGTATGCGTCCCACCAGTCAGCCGCTGGTCCTTCAAGTCTGCCTGCAGCATATAACACCATCTCACGATCAGTGCACTGAGTCATTTCCAGCTTCCTGGTGACAACTTTTAGCCAGTCATCAGCATCCAATGGATCTGATGAGTGAGAATAAGTGGGCAGACGGTGGCTCATGAATTCCTTATGCTTGTCTCTGGGCGGTGGTGGTGCTGGTGCTGGTTGCGGTGGCTGGTTTTGCTGTGCTTGTAAGTTTTGCACTGTTGCAGCGAGAGTCTGCAGCAGTTGAGTCTGAGCAGCCAGAAACTGTTGCATAGCTGGATCCATTGGTGGGTTTGGTGAGGGAGGTGGTGCCTGATTCCTCTGACTTGCAATATGAGCGCGTATCACTGGTCGAATATCTTGTCCTCCTCCTGACCTGGTGTTTACCATCTGAGTGTTAGGGAAAAGTGTCTCAGGTAAGAACTGAACAGATAAAGATGAGTAAAGTAAAAGCATAAGGGGGCTAAGATTTATTAATTAAACTAATTATTTTATTAACGCAGTTGTGGCCATCACTCCACAAAAGCATCCATCCATCACAAAGATCCAACTCAAGCATGTTTTCAACCATCTACCACTATTACATCGCATCGTCCTCGCAGGAACGGAATTATTAACAAAAGGAAAAGGGTAGACATCTAGAACTCCTAGCCAAGACTAGTGGTAGCTCCTGGGGTGCCGTAGCAAAGCCTCTTGCGCGGAGGAGAAGACGTGGTGCAGTGCTGAACCATCTCCTCGGGAGGTGCCTGTCCTGCAAGCTGAGCCTCGAGCTGTGCGATCTTGGCCTGAGCGTCCTGGAGCTTCCCGTGCAGTCCCTCGATCTCGGAGGTGGCTCCCTCCAAGTCGGTGTTGAGTGCAGCAGTGACTCGAGCAAGGACGTCCACACGGTCGTCTCCGGTCTGAGAAGCGGGTACCACCGTGTCCTCAGTACCAACAGGTCGGCTGGGTACGTGGCAGAAGTCGGAGTAGTACAGCTGGTCGCGGAAACGATAGCTGTAGGAGTAGAGTGCTCTCCTGGCGGCGTCGTTGATGGCGGCGTCCTCGGTGGAGAAGGGAACACAACTGTAGTGCGTCGAACGGATCCTCCATCCGGAAGCCCCTGGCTGAGGTACCCGGATGTGTACCTGAGCTGTGTAGTAGTCCTCCAGGCCGGGCTCCTCGAAGTGCTCGACCACGTACTGAGGCTTTAGAGTGAACTCTAAAAACCCCAGTAGCTCCTCCAGCAGTCTGCAGAACTGCCCGGTACCACCCAGCGAAGCGTGAAGGTGGTACTCCGGACCACGCTGGCGGGGCTCCTCTGGATCCTCCTTGTCGTTGTTGTTGTCGTTCTCCTGGTCGTCGACCTCCATGTCGGGGTCATCCCCGTCACTGGGCTCCTCCTCGTCGCTGTCGTCCCCAGAGTCGTCTGGGTCACCTCCAGCAGCGTCCGGTGCAGCGTCGCCGGCAGCAGGAGCAGCTGGTGGAATCACCATGTCTCCGTCGGCGTCCACCTCGAGCACAGTATCGTCGTAGAGCTGAGGTGGCTCCTCCTCCTGTGCCTCTGCCTGTGCCGCTGCCTGTGCCTCAGGCAGTACCTGAACCGGGACCTCCTCAGCGGGTGCCTCCACGGGGTGCTGGGGAACTGACGGTCCAGCAGGGCGTGAACCTCCGGTGACAGCACGAGCGGTCTGAAACTCACGAACCATCTGACAAGGAAAAGAAAACTGACTCAGTATAGAATAAATCAAAATGATGAGATCTTTTAACAAAAGAAATAATATAAATTAGATTTTTATACGAAAATAGGGGAATTTTGAAAGATGGCATGGCTTTCTAGATGTTGAGTCCTTAATTTCCGACCAGTTCTAACTTAAGGCTGCGTCCTACAGTCAACACAGCTCTGATACCACTCCTGTCACACCCGATTTTCGAAGGAAAACCAAGTGCGTTTCATATGTGCGCCAGGATCATGTTTACACACATATGATAGACAAAAGAGTGTAATATCGAAACACAGTGTTCTAAATTACAAGAGATTTCTTATAATATTCATATTACACTCTTGAGAGACACGAAGGTCTTTATCGCAGAACAAGCGATAGCTAAACGAAGCGTCTTCAGCTTCCATCTTCCACAGGCATCTTGACTGGGGGAAACGCAAGCCTCAGAACTCATCGTAGTCGCTGTAGTATTCTTCTCCATTTCCTTCTTCTGATTCAGCAATGGCAAGTGTGAGTACACCTAACTAGGTACTCAGCAAGCGGGGTGAAAATGCAAGGCCACAAGGAAAGGCTAAGGTTCACAGCAGTGAGCATTTTAGAGTTGATCAAGTTTTATTAGCAATTTCCTATTCACTAGATGTAAGTTTATACCATCCCACTTAAGCATTTAAAAGAACATCCTTTTTCCAAAACCCACGAGTAAAACCACGATTTATATTCCATCTTTAAGTTTAATTATCATGTGAGGGTCCAAGCCGCTCTTGACCGTGAGCACGGCTGATATATCAGTTTTACACTCTGCAGAGGTTGTACACTTTCACCATAGCTCGTGTCCCCCATGTTGCCTGGGTTTGCAAAGCCCTTAAACACTTCCGAGGTGAGTGGCTAGGGGTCCACTTCGAAGCCTTTACAAAGGTATGCAAAAGTCCAACAACCCGCAAGGGTTACAGCTAGGGCGGACCACAATCCTCCCTAATGGTCAGCACCTTAGCAAAGGCTGCTACCCCAAGAGGACCGGACTGTACCCCTGCAACCCCAGACCCCCTCTGCTCCTTTCGGATAAGGCCATTAGTACGATCACACCCCTAATTAATCGGCTAAGGTCAGAGCCCATTTTGACACCATGGTTGCACTGTTTTCTTGGGTGGTTCTCCATGTTCCGATTAAATAATTGTTTTCTTGTATTAACCAACCTTTATTATTAAAGATATCGTGATCAACAATTTTATAAAGATTCATTTTAACCATTCCCAAGGTATTGCAACGCTAAGCATGAACTAACCAAAAAATATTATTTAAAACAGGGGTTGGTACAAGGGAGCATGGTAAAAGACTAGATAAATCCTTAAAAAGGTATTCCCATCATATTAATGCAATAATAGTAAATTTTAGTTTGACATGCAGTTATATAGGATAAAAAGAATATGCGGGGAGGGCCACTTGCCTTGGTCTACAAAAAGATCTTCTTCTTCTTCGTAGAGTGGTTCCGGATCCGCGTCGACAGGCGACTCGGTTGCAACTGGCACGAGGTCTACGAACAACACAATTAAAACAATAAGAAAACAGTACATCAAACATTCTTAACAGACTAAAACAAGCATCTAAAACTAATAAGCTCGAAAAGACGAACGCTTGGACACCAAGAACGCTAAAAACGGAGCTAGGACGGAAAAGATACGGCCAAAACAAGTTTTTAGGGACTTGCTGGCAAGAAAACTAAATTTCCAGGGGCTAAACTGAAGAAAACCAGGGCTAAAGCATAAATACGCATTAAACCCGAGGGCTAACGCGCAAAAGAACAGGGGCTGGACTTCGGGAAACAAAAACAGAGAAGCTTGGGGTGTTTTCTGTAAAATTCAGGACCTAAATCTAATTATTTTTGAACTAATCAGGACGGCGGGTTAATTTCAAAGAAAGGCAGGGTTTCTTTTGCAAAAGTGCCTCGGTTGACCGTTATTTGGCCTGGTTGACTTCGGTCAGATTGAACGTGGGCCGTTGGATTAAGATCGGACGGCAGACAGGAGATGGGGCAGGTCGGGCGGCGGCGGGACGCCGGCGCGCGGCGGCGCCGAGCAGAGAGCTCGCCGGCGAAGCTCGAAATCGAGCTACGGGCCTCGGTTTTGGGCGCGGATAGGTGCTACGGCTTCAGGAAGGGATGGCGAACACGATGGGGGTGCTCTCGTCGTGGATTGCGCGGCGGAGCCGGCAGCCGACGGTGAACAGCGGCGGCACCGCTCCGACGAGGTGCGGGGAGGGGCTACCGCGCGAGGGAGAAGGCGAGAAGGGGCTCGGGGTGTTGCTGGGGAGTTGGCAAACGCGTCTAAGGGGTCCTAGTTGTTCAATTCACTACGGTGGCGGTGCTCGACGACAAAGGGCGGCGGCGGAGCGCCGGCGAAGGCCGTCGGAGTGCAAACAGAGCGGGACAGAGAGCAAGAAGAGGATGGGGAGCGTCGTTACCACGGTGCAAAGGTCCTGGAGTGGAAGAAGAGGGCGGAGCGGTCCTGGAGCGGCGATCCGACGAGGCGGCGGCGCTCGGCGGTGGCGGCGGCGGAAATTGGAGCAGCTCCGACGAGAGTAGGTGGCGAGAGGGGTCGAAGAGGGTTCCTGGGAGCTCGGCCGGGGTATAAGTAGGGCGATGAGAGGAGAGGGAAGGGTCTGTGTCGCGGGGAAGGGAGGGGCCGGCCATTAATGGCGTGCGGAAGTGGAGAGGCTCGGTGGTGCGGCCGTTTCGGCGGAATGGCGAGTGGGTTGGAGTGGTGCAGCTGTTGCTCGGGCTCGGTGGACGGGGAGAGGAAGGGACGCGGGAGAGAGAGCGGCGCGGGGAGCTCAAGCGGCTCGGTCGGCGGTGAGGCAGGGGAGGGGCTGGAGGTCGGGGGTGAGTCCGACAGGTGGGCCCCACCTGTCGGCGGCGGCGTGAGAGAAGGGGAGGGGGAGGCGGCTTGGGCCGCAGCTGGGCCAAAAGCGGGGACGGGCTGCGCGGGAAGGGGAAAAAGAGGGAGGGAAAGGAGTGGGCCGCGAGTGCTGTTGGGCCGGAAGGAGAGAGAGAGATAGGGAGATGGGCCGGGAGTGAAAGAGAGATAGAGAGAAAGTTTAGGGGCGGAATCTGGACTTTTTCATGATTTTGAATTTCGCACACAAACCAAACAAAATACATGCAAACCAAAAATGATGCACATGCACTTATTGCTCCAAAATTATTTAAATGATGTTTAAATATTTTTAGGCTCAAATTAATTTAAAAATTTAATTAAGTCTTTAGAAAATTAAATTAAACCAAGTTGCTATGATTTATTTGTGATGGAATTTTAGGGTGTTACACAAACGCCAAAAACCATCCACAATGGTAGCCCGAAGTGAAGCTTCAAATGGAGAGAGAAGCTTTAGGCACCGCTCTACGCATTGCAGCTAGTGAAGCCCGTGGCAAAACATTCGGGAGCGATGCATATCTAGGCGCCGCTGCCAACTAAATAAAAAAATTCTTGCGTCATTCTACGAACGGCCAAGAGAAGGCAAAGAAAAACAATACCTGCAAGGAATACCGTAGGATTAGATTCCGTGTTCATTTTTTATTAACAACGTGGGACCTTGAGTGATGTCTGAACGTTGCAGTCTATAAGGAGTGATGCCTGTTTTCAAACTAATTACACTGCTAAAATCTTGTTCGGTTAGTCTAACCGGTATAGATACAACTGGGTCTCCCGTATATCAACTGGATCTCCACAAAATCAGGATTATAGTTGCCGTTGTTTTCTTTATCAAAAACAAGTTTCCCGTATTGCCGTAGCGCACCGTCGCATTATTTTTCTTTTGCAAAAAACAGGGACACAGATTGGATCAAAATGATCTGCATACGTAGTCACCGTAGAAAAAAAATCAGTTGATAGATGAAACAATCAAACACATGATTTTCTACCTATATCACGACGCTAATCATTTTTTTTGTTTTTAATGGGAACTAGGGTGTTCGATCTTTCGTCAGGCGAATGATAACTCGTTTTGGGTAAAACACGACACACCGATTCGACTTCAAGTCAGCAAACTCGAATCCCGCAATCGTACCACCACGACTTCTCTGGTTATCAACAATGTCTCAATCCGGTTGACCTCACCAAGAAAGCTAATCCCTGCCTGCGCACAAAGAACACAAGAAAGAACTCGAAAGAACGCATCTCTCAATATGAGGTGACAAGCTGCAGATGAATGATTAAGCACTCAAGTTGGGGTTTTACAAACCGATGACGGCGAAACTATTCTCGACAGAATAATCTAAGCAAAATTTGAGTCTAAACGACGGCGGCTACTGAGTTTATAAGGCTAGGGGCGAGCTAGGGTCAGGATGGGGCCTCCACAACATGGACCGAATGCCCGACACGATACAAAAGCATGAAAAAGACTTAAAATAGGTGACACAACACTTTTTCGTGGTCACATAGAAAAATCCATGATGCTTCTGGAGCTAGGACTAGAACCAAAAGAAGTGTCTCGTCATCACGGTTCCAACACATCGAAGAACATACTGATTGAACGTCGTATGATGGAGATATCGTCGTTTCGTTGTAGACATGTCGGCTGAATCCGAACCGAAAACGCTGTCCATCGTAGCGACGACCTCTAACTTGGTGATGTTCAACGTGGATGGAGTATGTCCAGCGTGGTGATCTCGAGCTAAGCGATACCCAAAATGCTAACTGAATAACAAATCTAATACCAATTTTCTTAAAACCGCTCTTAATACTTGTTTTATGAAAACTGGTTATATTTTTTAAGATCCAAACAACCACTAGGATACCGGATATGACCAATGGTCAGAATCATGGGAAGATGATAAATGGAACGAATAAGGCAACGCCAAAGATATTAGCGAATTATGGCAAGATAGAGTTGCATCCAAAAACTGGCAACTACTATAAGGGGGCATAAAAAAACTGGCAGATACTTTGGTGTCGTCTAATATACGGTCTCATACAGTGACACGTAATTTTAAGACGATTTATGAGACAACCTATACAATAGATTGTTGTTTTGGCTGTCTCATAGTAATACGATATCTATTAATTTATGAAAAAATAAAGAAATATTATTGATTGCATGGCAACAAAACTCGTACAATAGTTAATGAGTTGTCTCATAGTCCTAAAATTTAGCTCATGAGGCGGTTGTTTCGTAAAGCAACAACATCTTTCTCTCAACTCGCTCTCTCTCCTCTACGTCAGCAAAAATCCTACATGACACTGCATGAGACGATCTATGAGACCGCTGACGTGCAGCAATGTACCTGCCCCTAATGAGAAGTAAAGCAAAATATGTGGCCGTTATCCTTCCCATCCATCGGCTATAAAAATAAGAGAAATTGAACTCTGACACTTTGTTCATTATCTCTTTGATCATGTATGCCACCTAAATCAAATGACCCGCGAGACTATCTCAGTCAATGATACAAGGGACGGAATGGTAAAAGTGTGAACCGATGCCATTAAAACCTAAATCTCTCGGAAAAAATCCAGTCATGTCGTATGCCCGGTAGATAGATTCCTAAAACGAAGGATAGGCTCTAGCTTATTTTATGATCGGTGCATGTTCATCACTTCATGTCTTCATCGTTGCCATCTTTTTTCCTTTAGATATTGGGTTACCTTGGTCTTGGCAGCGCAACGTTCCAACCTCCCTAGCGAGGCTCTAGAAAATCTTAGGAACCTTCGTGTTCCCTACGGGCCTTCCGCGCAACCAGCGATATGCCTGTGGCATCGATATATCCAAGTTTTCAGTCAGTGCCATGTTCGATGAACCATATCAATTCAGGCCTTGTTTAGATTCCAAATTTGGGGTCACATTTGGAGGTAGGATGTGACTTCGTAATCATTGCGTCACTATAGCATTTCGTTTGTATGTGTGAAAAATTATCAAAAATGGATTAATTAGGTTCAAAATGTTCGTCTCGCAAAGTACAACAAAATTGTGTAATTAGTTTTTGATTTTATCTACATTTAGTATTTCATGCATGTTATGACATTTTGATGTGATAGAAATCTTCTTTTTGCATAGTGAGCTTTGGACGTAGAATTTGGAATCCCTCACAAATACGGCATCTGTCGCCTGTCGGCAGGTTGCCCTCGACGATAGAATTAATACATAGGCATTGTTCAATCACACCACCATGTCCTCTGCGAGGAAATGCCCACTTCATAGAACAGGACGCCATCTGTTCCGATGTGTTGACGACCAAAATTGGCACGGCTGTGCAAACCGGTCTGACCGGTATGCACAAACCGGTCAGATCGGTTTAGGAAACTTCATCAAAATGCAAATTGGACTTCACCACTGCGTAGCTCTCGTCGAGACGATCAAGATGCATATGTAGAACGCCTATTTTGGACTCCGGATGAGAGAGTTATGACTTCGGGAAGATTCAGCACCTGGGAAAACCGGTCAGACCGGTTTGGACCTGTAATTTGAGTAGGATTAGGACTCTATTTTGTCCCATATTGTAACCGACTCAAACGGGGTAAGTCCATCCCACCCTATAAATATAAAGGGCCAAGGCCGATTGAAAAATCATCCAATCGAACAAATACATCTATCTTTTATCTTTTTACTTTTTCTCTTTTCCCTACTTTTCCAATCTACTATTTGCTGTTCTTCCTTCGTCTCTACGTCGATTGAAGGCGTCCTAGGTGGCCTGCCGACTCTAGGACAACCCTACGTGCGTTGCCCCGACGGGATCCTGCCCGGACGACGCTCGAAGGTCTACCGCCAGCCCTGTCTGGCAAACCGGTCTGACCGGTTACAGAAACCGGTCTGACCAGTTCCTGCGTTTGCGCTCTGTTGGCCGCGAATTCGCGCCAACAGATTTTGGCGACTCCGCTGGGGACGAAAATCTGGTTGCTCAAACCGTTTTATCGATCCTTAGGTAAATCAATCGGCTGCCATGGCCGGTAAATTACCTAAACCTGCTGATGTCGATGCTGCAAACATTCAAAGGCCGAACGTTGATCAAACGGCGGCTGAGGAGCAGAAGGCGCTTGCGGAAATCCGAAGAAAGATCCGTGAGCATAAAGAGCGGGAGGCCCAGGAGATGGAAGAAGAAGCCGTGAGGCAATATATATCGCACTTCTCCATGGATCGACAAGGGAACGTCAGGAAAGACAAGGATGTCGTCATTGATATTCCCGCGCTAAAGGTACAATCCAATGCCCCTCTTGAAATTAATTCAGAAATTGCGAATTTTATTGATGGAGCTGTCAGTGCTAGCTTTAATAATAAATTTGTTGCCATGGGTGAAAAATTTGAGTCTACGATTAAATCTCGTTTAGAACACTTAGAGGCCAAATTTGATAAACAATTTTCTGGTAAGGATGTTAATGTATTTACTTCTAATACCGAAAATTATAATACACCAGAGGATTTATCAAATTTGCATGTTCCAAAAATTCCCATTGGTTCATCACCAGTCCACCACATACATAGCCGGACTACTATTGGTACTTCGGCTGGTGGAGTGAATACAATGGCTGCTACTAATTCTATGATGCCGCATACGATTATATACAATGAGCCATCTACAGGTGCATATGTTTCTAATAGTTCGTTGCATCATATTCCTAATACATTGCCGAATCAAACAACAACATATAGCACACCACAACCCACTCTAAATCAAGTACCACATCCTGGATCAACTAGACCTAGAACCGTTTCGGGGATGGAGGGATTTAGAGAAGAGATTCTTGAGATATTTAGACAAACTTTTGGTACGGAGCCTAAAACCAAGAGTCGGTCGTATCAAAGACCGTATCCTGAGAATTACGAGTATATCCCATACCCACCAGGATTTAAAATACCAGAGTTTACTAAATTCAATGGGAATGATGGTAGAAGTACGTTAGAGCACATAGGCCAATTTACTATACAATGTGGTGAAGCTGCTTCTAATGATATTTGTAAAATGAGATTATTTCCTTTATCTCTATCGGGTGCTGCATTTACTTGGTTTATTTCTTTGCCACCCAACTCAGTTTATACCTTTGCTAATATAGAAAGTAAATTTCATGATTATTTCTTTAATGGTGAAACTGAGTTAAAATTGTCAAATCTTGTATCGGTTAAGCAAAAATCTAATGAATCTGTTTCTGAATATATTAGAAGATTTAGAGATACTAGAAACCGATGCTATAGTTTGACAATTTCAGATAGAGATCTAGCTGATCTTGCTTATGCTGGTTTGCTTGATGTTCATAGAGACAAGCTAGATGGTCAAGAATTTCTAGATGTAAGTCGGTTGTTGCAAAAAGCTCTAGCTAATGAAAACCGACTTAAAGAATCTAAGAGTTTACAAAAAACTAATGATAAAAGTAATCGTCTTGTATATTATGCATCTGATAATTCGGACGATGAAAGTAATAATGTTTATAGCACTGAATTTGTGTGGTCAGCCAAAGATAAACCTACCACTTGTGATTCCTTAAAGCCGGTCCGCAAGAATCGGCAAGAGGAAGTTAAATATACTTTTGATGTGGCTAAGTGTGAGAGAATTTTCGATGAATTGCTAAAAGCTGGAAAAATTAGAATAACTCATACTATGCCGCCATTAGAAGAGTTGAAAAGACGTGCTTATTGTAAATTTCATAATTCTTATTCTCATGCAATGAATGATTGCAATGTATTTCGGCGGCAAGTGCAATCGGCCATTGATGAAGGTCGTTTGACATTTCATCCTATGCAAGTTGACACTAATCCTTTTCCTATGAATACCATTGAGTTACAAGATCCTAAAGTGCTAATTCGGCCACATCAAGCCGAAAAAGCCGTTGGAAAAAATGTAATCATTGGAGATGACAAGCTTTGTGATCCAGAAGTAATAAAGGTGCAGAAGGAGGTCCCTCAAGTGCTTGGGGGGCAACAAAAGACAAAGAAGACCGGCAGCGCGCAAACCGGTCTGACCGGTTCTTCAAACCGGTTTGACCGGTTTCTCCAGAAAAGCTGGGAGTGCTCCAAGCACAAGAAAAAGGTGAAGCCGACCTTCGAGGAGCTTTTGGCCAAGTACAAGAAGAAGAGATCAAGTCAAAAGCAAGGAAATCGGCCTAGTAAAGGTAAAAAGTCAAAACCTCCATCAGAATATCAAAATAAATCTTGTTCTTGCAAATCTCAAGTAAATTATGCTGCTGCACCTTGTTCATATGTTGGACCGACCTCATCATGGTCCTGGTTCTATCCTCATTATTATTCACCTTTGAATTATAGCGATTTACATATGCGTTCATATATGATTCAATATGCTCCTACATATGAAAGTTATGGTCCAATACAAAGACCGTTTGTTGTTAACAATAATCTGGTCAGAAGTACACCTAGTTATAAAGGAGATGAGAAGGACGGCAAGAGAGATTCAAAATACTCACAGCCGAGGTGGTGTCCCTCAGGCTTATCTCATACTCAAAAGAGAAGATTGCAGAGGATACGTAAGCAAGAATCAATGGAGCAACAAGCAAAGGTCATGCCAACAAAGTTAGCAATTACCAAGCAAGTATGGAGGCAAAAGCAAGTCGTTCCTTGAAGTAAAAAGCAAGTTTATGGCCGATAAAACAATTATCGCCCTTAGAGCAATATATGGGCGATGTACTGTTAATCATCGTATTTAACCAATTTTGATTATTATAGATGTTTTCTGACACGCAAGCTTTGCCAGAAAACAGGGGGGCATATGTTGACGACCAAAATTGGCACGGCTGTGCAAACCGGTCTGACCGGTATGCACAAACCGGTCAGACCGGTTTAGGAAACTTCATCAAAATGCAAATTGGACTTCACCACTGCGTAGCTCTCGTCGAGACGATCAAGATGCATATGTGGAACGCCTATTTTGGACTCCGGATGAGAGAGTTATGACTTCGGGAAGATTCAGCACCTGGGAAAACCGGTCAGACCGGTTTGGACCTGTAATTTGAGTAGGATTAGGACTCTATTTTGTCCCATATTGTAACCGACTCAAACGGGGTAAGTCCATCCCACCCTATAAATATAAAGGGCCAAGGCCGATTGAAAAATCATCCAATCGAACAAATACATCTATCTTTTATCTTTTTACTTTTTCTCTTTTCCCTACTTTTCCAATCTACTATTTGCTGTTCTTCCTTCGTCTCTACGTCGATTGAAGGCGTCCTAGGTGGCCTGCCGACTCTAGGACAACCCTACGTGCGTTGGCCCGACGGGATCCTGCCCGGACGACGCTCGAAGGTCTACCGCCAGCCCTGTCTGGCAAACCGGTCTGACCGGTTACAGAAACCGGTCTGACCGGTTCCTGCGTTTGCGCTCTGTTGGCCGCGAATTCGTGCCAACACGATGCTTACCCGCCGACGCCGCGGGTAAACCGGGCGGCGAGGAGTTGAGCGCTGCGCTGGAATTCACCGCTCACGTCGTCCCCATGTGCGAGCTAGCAATGGCTCAGCCGCACAGGAATTCAGGAGGCCCGGTGCCGCCGGCGCAGGGCCAGGGCGCCGGGGGCAGATGGGGACCGCGCGCACGTCTGCCTCCGCCACCGACTCCACCGCTTGGCCGTCGTCGTCTTGCAGGGTTGTCATCTGAATATGACTATCGTTTTGCCGATGCAGCCGAGGGTGAGGGTGGCACCACCAACCTCCCCAACCGTCCGGGATAAGCGCTACTATTGTGTGATTTCGTAGTCGTGGCGATCAAGCACCTGATCGTGATGGACGCGTGGTTCGGATAGATCTCATAAAAGCACCGAAATGTCATAATCTGGTGCCTTAATTTTTCTCTTACCGACTGCTACAGTTGGATTCCACAAGTTTAACCAAAGGGAAACGAACTGTGAAGTGTGAACTACGCATATGAATGCAGCTCAGCAGCTGAGAGCAGGGCACATACATTGTCCCGTTCAGTACCAGATCCAGGACTGTCGTTTGGCTAACTGCTACACCTGCTGTACAGTTCGACGTTGCAGCTGTTATCCTGCGCCGCGAGCCCAGGCAACAGTCCAATCCAGCCCACCGCCTGCACGGCACCAGCACCGGCCACCGGGCATGGACGTGAGCGCCGCGCCGATCCGGGCGAGCCATCCCCAAAAATTTTAATCCGGAAGCTCTCAGTTCAGGAGGTCACTCACCTCCCCTCGCCTCTCACCTCGTGTCAGACTCCCTCCTCGAGATGCCGTGCCTCCACGTCGCAGTCCGCCCCCAGCGACCTCTATTAAACGGCGACACCTCACGCTACCCCTGCTGCCACACCCGACGCTTATCAATGCGCTGGCGACGGCGATTGAGCGAATTCAGCGGATAGAAGGATTTCATCTTTCTTTTCCCCGAGGGGATGCGGGGCGGAGGCAGCGGTGGTTCCGGGCTTGGGTTTCGGGGCGTGGTGGTGGAGGAGGAAGAAGCGGAGGTGGTCTCGGCGCCGGAGAGGCCAATGCGGCGGCGCGGCCGGCAGTGGGGGGTGGAGGTGGACGATGGGTACTCGCCGAGCTCCACGGGCGGCGGCAGGAGCAGCTGCTGCGACTCCTTCGGCTGCGACTCGGTTGGTCCTGGTCCTTGTTAGCTAAGCTTTCTTGCACTTTATGATGCTTTCTTTTAGAATATCCATGGCTCGTGGACGGTTCTTCTTTTTTGTTGTTGATTGGTATATTAAAATGATGCTTGCATTGAGCCGCCATTAGGAAGATAAAGTTCACAAAATTTGAGCTGGCATTCACCTTTTAGAATGAAAAGGTTTAATCTTTAACACTTCTATGTGATCACAAGTGGGAAGCTTTAGTTCTTCATTAGCTGGTGGCAAGTGGCATCATGGCGCCATGCAGATCTAGGTCGCCCATAGCAGCGAAATCGACAAAGTGGGAGGGCCCGAAATTTTTTGACTTGAGCGGTAGACATTATCATCACCATCCTGGATCCTTAGCAACAAAAAGTTGGGGGGCCTTTTCTGACATGATAAAATGGGCGCCATTGGATTCTCTTCATCTTTTCCCCTCCTTTTTCTTGAGATTTACTTTTAATCACTGAAGTTATTATGATGGTTGCCTGCAGCCTTTGGCCGGGTTCGTGCGCCCAGATGGTGACCCAGACACAGATCTGGAGACAGATGGGTTGGCCACTTCCTCCTCCAGTGGTAAGCATAAGCACAACACGCTGTAACCAGCTCACAGTTTGGATTCTTACTAGTGTCTCAGTCGGCCTAAGAGGCTGAGAGCAACCTGACTGCCTTTTAAAACTAGCTCGTGTTCTTAAGCTTCTGCACCATTCACGGAGCGGCAGGACGACGAGGAGGTGCTGTGCGGGGTGAAGGAAGAGGAGTGGGCGCAGGTACAAGAATCAGCCAAGAATCCAGCAGGCCGAGCCACCCCAGGTACTGTGTTAGTTTTGAGTTTTGCAATTGGTTTGGTTGGGCTGTGCGAGGTTGTCAATTTTTGTATGCTTGTATGTTGTTCGACAGAATGCCCCAACCAGCGCTACGGAACGGAGGCTGCTGTTCTTTTGCACGGTAGGAAGGGGTCGAAACAGCGACCAGCCTCGCTCGACTTCGGTAGTCCTGTGTTCCATGGAGCTACATTTTCTCCGAGTTTTGTGGTTGGTGGTGTGGGGTTGATGAACAAGGGACTTGTAGCATCACGCATCAGGTCAGACGTGTTTCATAGTCCTGGAACACCGAACTATCCACGGCATCGTGCATCGGTGTTGGGGTTCCAGAAAGGGTGGTGCTCTGAGAGAGTGCCACATCCTTCTAAAGGAAGTAGGAGGTACCCAGGGAGCAGCATGGCATTTCCTTATAGCAATGGGAGGACATTGCCCTCGAAATGGGAGGACGCAGAGAGGTGGATCTTCAGTCCTAATTCCAGTGATGCTCTTGGAAGAAGCACAATTGCTCATGCTCGGCGACCAAAGTCTAAAAGTGGCCCCTTGGGACCTCCGGGAAGACTTGGCGGACAGTATTCATCTGTTTCTTCGGTGTCACTGCTTGATAGTGGGAGAGCTGGACCTATTACATCAAATTCACCTTTTGTGGCAGGAGTACTAATGCCGGAACATGTCTGTGGAGGGAAAAATGCAAATGGAATGTCTTTAGGTAGGCTAGCTGGTGAGGAAACCACCATTGGAGATGGTGTCAGGTTCTGTCCACCGAATGGTGGGTCTCATGCTGTTCGATCTTCCAGAGTTCGTCGTCGATTAGATGCTGCCGTCGAGTCATCTGCTTCATTACCTAGCACCCAAGAATCTACTGGAGGTATTTAGATATTATTTCCTGTGTGCAGTGTATAGGGCTGTCAGAAAAGCTCGAGGCTCATGAGCTGGCTCGGCTCGTTAATAAGTTCAGCTTAGTTCAGCTCGGCTCGATCTCTTAAACGAATCAAGCCAAACTTCATTTTCAGCTCGTTTTCTTAATGAGCTAGCTCGTGAGCTGTTCGATAGGCTCATTAGGCTCAATAAATATGATAGCACCAAATTTAGTTGTTATTAGTATAGTAGTATTTTTGTTGTTTTGCTAAAATAAACTTGTTATTCAACTTGTAAGTCAAATCTAGTATTTCGAGTCTTTAAACTTCTACATTATTCCAATTTATTAGTTTTGTTACTTATTTTTATAATATCATCGAGAATTATACTTTTAAATATTATTAACATGCTTAAATTATCATATCTGGGTTACTATCACATTTAATTTTTACATTAATATTGAATGGTGTTTGGCTCATGAGCCAAATGAGCCGGCTCGAGCTTTTAGAACGAACCGAGCCAAACTCAACTTTTAGCTCATTAACCTTAATGAGCCGAGCCGAACTAGTTCGTTATTAAACGAGTCATAACGGGTCGCCTTAACGAGCCGAGCTGGCTCGTCAGCCACCCCTAGCAGTGTACATATCCATCATTTTTTTAATTCTATCTACTATTAGTGTTTAAATATTGTTTGGTTGTGTTGACAGAAAAAAAACACTTTGTTTGAATTATCCTCATGTTTGCTGAAGAGAAGGCAATGTGAAATCCGGCTCGAATTGCATAACAAAAATAGGCTTTTGACAATGTTATGTTAAGAGCTGTTTGTCCTATTTTGCACAGAAGATCTTTGTACAAAGTTATCTGTATGTGTTGTATACTAAAAACTCAGTACTTTGTTCAATTTCTTTTCAGGTGATCAGGTTGAAATCACAGAAGATTCAGCTACAACTATTGCCTCAATAGTTTCCAGGAAAGATGCTGCAACTCAAACTAGCCCAGATCTAAGTAGGTCCTCTTCACCCAACACCAGACCAACATTTACCCGTTCACTCTCGATGCAACAAGTCAAAGAGAGCGAGAGCTGTTTGTCAGATCTTGAGTTCAGGGATGTTCAGATGGATGATCGAGTGACTCTTACTAGGTGGTCGAAGAAAAATGTAACACGGTCGTCTAACAAGAATTCAACAAATATAATAGAGTGGAAGGAAAAAGCAGTGGAATCAAAATCCTCATCCTGGGGCTTTGCTGAAGCAAAGTGCATATCTAAGTAAGGGATCATTACACGTTCAGCTGTTTTTGATGCTTGATGAGCATTTTCCTTGGTCACATATGCATCTTTTTGATCCACTAGTTTACTATCGTAGTGCTTAAAGCCTAATTTCCAAATATCGTTATGTGTCCTGAAGTCTCATGTCCTTCTTATCTGATCTAGTATGTTCCAAGTCTTTACCATTTCTCAATACCTTTTTTATTATAATTTATGCCACAAATCGTGAAAGCTGATAACTCACTTTAATGTTATAAGGATTGAGAGAAAGGATGAAAAAATTACTGCATGGGAGAATATTCAAAAAGCAAAAGCTGAGGCAGCAATTCAGAAGTTAGTGGTATGTTCTTTGCTCTATTTCTAATTGTATTGTGCTACTTTTAATTGAATTGATGCTAATACTACAAATATTTAATTTATTTCCTAATGCTATCTAGTTCATCCTCCTTTACACCCACACTCTATAATAATATCAGATTAAGCTCGAGAAGAAAAGATCATCTTCACTGGACAAGATTTTGAACACCCTGAAGTCTGCTCAAAGAAAAGCGCAGGTGATGCGTGAGCGTGATGCAGCAACAGCAAACCAAGATGAAAAAGGCTCTAGGAAGGCGAAAAAAACAGCACAGCTTAGCAGGAATGGCCAAATCAGTTCACTAAGTGGCTGCTTCACTTGCCATGCTTTCTGATACATGTACTTCCACATTTGAGTAAGTTGCGTTCACGTTACTGCACTTTTTTTTGTTATTGAATTTTCAAGTAGTTTGATTTGATGTTCTGCTTCTCCATGAATAATATTAGCTGCCTTTACAGCAGCATCTATACTGCAGTTTCTATCGCATCAGGCAAGACAGTAGTATGTTTAAAACAAGGAAATTGACAGCCAATCTCTGTGTTTGAAGTTGTTCAAAATTGTAGCAGCCAATGTGAAAGTATCAGTGGTTACTTTCAAACATCTGGTGTGCTCTGCTAAAAGAGCCATATTGATGTAAATCATCCATGTTTTCACATTCACGGAACTCTCTCTCTAGAGACATTCCATTGATTAGCTCCTTCAGATTTATAGATTCTTTTAAGGATATAGATTGTTCAGAATCTTCGCAATGCAAGTTTGAGATTAACAGTCTAGAGGCTAGTTCCGCTCTTTAGGTTGTAAAATTGTCTCAAACAATACTTTCATTTATTAATAACTTCTCGCAGATACAAAGACAGATTCTTAAGCTTGACCTGTATATGCTTTTAACATCAAGACTTCTTATGTTCAGGAATCGGATCCAATCAATTCCTCCGTATTTCTACATCAAAATCATGGTGAAGTCAAGATCCATCACATTACAGTACATAATACTGATATGTCTGCATCTGGAGCTTACGTACTCAAATCTTCCAAAGATGCTAGCTGCAGCTACTATGATAGGGACCATGCAACATCTACAGTGATGCCCTACGTTAGTTTCGATTCCGCCAAGGGGACAAAAGAAAATGGAGCCACGAACGAAATGGGTAACGGTTCTGCAAACACCCCATGTGCCTGGTTGATGCCTCGGCATATCGATAAAGGCCTCCTTTATCATTGTTCCAGTACCCGGCCATCCTTGTACGGAGTATGTTGTAGCTAGGCACTGTGAGTGTTATGGCGATGTGTTTTCCAAAGCTGATATGGATCATACATGCATACCAAGTGCAATTCCAGATCAAAGAGGCGGCAGAATCTTCAGGTATATGAGGAGGAAGCATTGCCTGCTTGTGCTGGCGAGTACCCTTGCTGGGTGTTAAAAGGCAAACCATGCTGCTTTGTTGCTTTTGTTCGGTACAGTGCTTTACCAGCATGCAATGGTGGTGGCTACTTGCATTTGCTTTCAGCAACGTCAGTGTGTACCTCTTTTGGGATGTTGGTTTGGCCTGATACTTTGGAATACCTTTGCATATGTACATATACCTTCGCGTAATCGTCTTACAGCATTTATTTTCTATGCTGGTTTGTTGTGTCCTTGGGGGTCTCATTTTACAGCAGCTACGTACTCATCTGGAATGCTAGTGGGCTTGTGGCTTTTTTAACATATTCTTCACACGCTTGGGTGGCATATTTTACATTATCTTTCAGTGGACCATTTGGTCGGGTAGGATAAGATAACTTTTGACAAAGGCTAGTTTGTTGGGCACTTGTGCGCCTTTTGCTGCGTGCAACTGCTCGTGGTTGACTGCTGGCGTTGCCACACTTGATGCTGCATAATTTATTAATCTGTGTTTCCTTCTCTTCATTGCTGCCGGAGTGCCGGACTGTGATATGATGGCAACAATCCATGTCACCTGATGTATCAATTGGAGGCAAACAGGTGATCAGTATTGACAGAATTTGGATGGAAACTTACTGGCTAGATTAAGACGTGGCAGTTTTAGAAACCGAGAAAAATTTAGAAACCCGAGCAAACTAAAACGTGCTAGAAAAAAACCAGAGCAACCAGAGCCATGTAGTAGTTTCCTCTAAAAAATATCCAAGGTGGACTCTTAACAACAGAAAAAACTACAGTTTCCAAAACTCAAAACTTGATACGTCGAAAACCCAAAACTAGGCGAAGCTTTGCTGGTTACGATACGAGTGTTTGTATTTTTACGTACAAGCGTTTGTATTTTTTTAAAAAAAATCAGAGGTCATTCTCTTAGGGTCTGTATGCCTATACTTATACGATGAGTTATGAGCATTTGCATCTTTAGTTTAGCAAAAAGAAAATAAAAAATAATTTTCTTGAACTAGAGCATAGTACAAAACACATTTTTTATTATCGAAGATAGATGGGGTTTATTCCAATCCAGCCTCTTGGATATGCTCGTCGAGGTAGAGTTACGTATCCTCATAGGGGTGAGTGTGAGTGTGCTATGAGCGTTTACATTTGCGTCTGTACCGATATTTCACACACAAAAAACTATAAAGTATTAATTATTAGAAAATGTATATATGATATCATTTTTACCCAAAAATATAAATTGGACTTCTAATAAAGATGTAACAAAAGATATGAAGAACATCAACAATGTCATGAAAATTCTAAAAGATTTTTTCTGTCATAGTGTATGAAGTCATCCATCACTCACAAATTTTGGATCGAAAATCCCACTCGTATGTGAAGAAAACAAAACAAAAGAATTCCTTTTTGAGGGTGTATTGACAAAGTTTAATTAGTTAGGGCTGTCCCAAATAACCAAACTTTGTACATATGATAGGAGTCCAAGTAGACAAAACAAGGATAGTTAAAAATGGACTTGTTCCTACTTCAACAGTGGTTCAATGAACACAGCCAAATTATATCTTATTGCCAGCTTTGTTAATTTTTCATTTTAAGCATAAGCATTATAACTTGGTAGTTAATATATATCATATTCCTTTCGTAAAAAATAATGTTCTAGCATTCAAATATGAAGCATGCATAATCTGGTGCACTAATGCCGTAAATGTATTAATTGAATAGAAATAGATTTTCTCCATCTTCTACATGCAAACTCAAATAACTAAGGATCTTTTTATCAAACCAAATATGTTTGAAAAAATCTAAAACGTCGTTCTTTTTAAAGCGAAGACAGATGGAGTATGTAAAAGAATTAAAGCTGCAGGTACAGGGTTGTCAGCAAGCCCAATGCAAGCATCCAGTAGTGGTGGTCTCATTATACACATAAGCAAAATATATTCAAGACACCATCTAAACTCCTAGCGTCACAACGCAAGCACTCATCAGTGGCTGTGTTGGACCACATGCTTTCTCCAAATTTCTGAACAAAAGTGCAGTTACTTTTCCCCTCCTCTCACATGAATCCACCATCTCTCTCCTAGAGCTACCGGCGACCTCTGCAGGTACTGCTGTCGTTCTGAAAGCAACTATTTTAACTCCTCTCTCTCCTCCACGGCATCTGCTATCTGATGTGGCAAGGTGAGGCCACTACCCACCGTGGAGCGATGGGCCTGTAAACCCCATCATCCCTAGATGTCTAGATCAATATGATTGAGGCCCTGTTTAGTTCCAAAATTCCACTCCCAAATTTACTATGCAAAAAGAAGATTCCCCGTCACATCAAAATGTCATAACATGCATGGAGTACTAAATGTAGATGAAATCAAAAACTAATTGCACGGTTTTATTGTGCTCTACGAGACGAACATTTTGAGCCTAATTAATCAATTTTTGGACAATTTTTCACAAATACAAACGAAATGCTACAGTGACGTAATGATTACGAAGTGACATCATACTCCCAAATTCAACCTCCCAAATTCAACATCTAAACACCACCTGAGAATGTGTTTGATCTGAAAACACATAGGGCCCAATGAAGGTGTCATGAAACTAAAGCACGCTGACTGCACACCATGGCGTAGCCAGCAGGGAGCAGGCAGGGGCCGTGGCCCCCCGCAAACCAGCCAAAAAGTTTTTTACCCATATCATGTCATCATGTCTATTGCTAGATCAATACTATTTATTTATTTATTTGATACAAAACATGAGCCAATACTCATGAAATTAAAAATTACTACAATTAGGGATGATATAAAATCACTAGGTTGCTACTAAATAAAAAAGAATAGGTATTCTTACTTTTGTATAACGTGATTGTTATTCTTACAATTATTTTTTAATAGGATGATAATTACTTGTATTTGAAAGTGCATCTAGGCACTTATGTGTTTTGGTTATTTGTATGACAACATGATTTGTGAACTAACTTGTTTGCTTAAGTATATGAGTAAGAATTTATTCTTATGGATATTCGTGTAATATATTTGTTGATAAGAATGTGCTCTCCATTGGTTCTAAACGACATAAAAGCAAACAAGTGTGTGTGATCCCATGATACAAAAGGTGAACAATGACAAGTGAATGAAAATGACAAAGGAGATAAGAGTTTATGTGTATTGATTGGTCTCACGTACAAGAAGCTTGTCAAAAGTTATTGAGATAATTTAATTGAAGAAATTGAGATTTCTTTGGACTTGGTCTTTAAGTTATGGTTTGAATAGAAAGAGCTATGGTTAGTAAGTGGTCTTATATGAAGAGAAACTTATGGACAAGTCATATGGTATAAATAACATAGAAGATCATATTGGACATATCATCGGGATAATTGAAGACATGGATTTCAATGTGGTATTCATGGTGACGCAAAGCAAAGCAAAACTTAAAGTGGCATGATAGAATGAAAGGGATCAAGCTAGATAGCTGGTGACGAGGTACTAAGCAAAGAGAAGGGTAAGTTAGTCTTGTAGTCGAGGAACTTTGCTGGGGTGAAGAAGCTAGTATCGTGCTTTGGTCTCTAGAAATTAATCAAGCATTATCTAGTAAAGCAATGCAATGCATCCAATCATTGTTGAAGCATATGATGAAGTGGCTTATGAATTGGTGACAGATTCTCGATCATACACTTAGATATTCTAAGGCATTGGCTCAAGTTGGGTTTGCTCAGCAAGGAAAGAATGTTGTGACCCTCAAGTTGAGATTGATCAAGTATGACATCAATGAAGACATAGAAGCTCAAGTGGAGATTTTATTTATCATATGTAATCTTAAGTATATCTATGTTGTACTAGCAAGAGGGGTGCAACATTAGTCGTTTGACAACACCAAAAGTGCTCTTAGGTCAATCCATGTGAGGTAGCCTCATGAGAGAAGTCCTTTGAGACTTAGTGTGCTGACTGATCCAGACCGGTTTTGAAAAGAGGTCTGATCGGTTTGGGTGCTCAGAGTACTAACGGCTAGCTAGTTGGGTTTGAAAACCGTTGTGACCAGTTTTGGGACCGGTCTGACTGGTTTGCCACTAACTAGTAACCGCTAGTTTTTAGAGAGTGGGGTATTTATACCCCTTAGCCCTCTCCTTTGAGGGCTGCTGGTTGATTGAGCATTCTTGGGCGTCTAGCACCTATTGCAGCACCAACAAGCTCTCCCCAACATCTTTTTGTGAGATTGGTTGATATTGTTCATATCCTTGGGTTTGGGTTGAGAAAGTGATTGTGTGTGAGCTGTAGAAAGTTAGGAAGAGCTAGCAAAATCAGTGAAGAGCAAGTACATAGCTTGAGCACCCGCGGTTGAGGTGTAGCAACTCTTGAAGCATTTGTTAATCTTGGAGGTGAAGCCTCCTAGATGGCTATGCGTCGCCGGTGAGCCACCAAGGTTGTGGTGTGCCACAAATAGTTTGTAAAGGCTGCGATCTTACCTCATTTGGGGAAAAGATCACAATTAGTGGAACCAAGGAAAGTGTTTTAGAATGTATAAGCCCGCTTATTAGTAGGCCCCTCAACGGAGACGTAGGATTCACTTTAGTGAATCTGAACTTCAGGAAACAACTCTTGGCGTCTCTCATTTGGTTTACCCGCTTATTCAATTCTATCATTTATATTTGTTTCCGCTTCGATCTACTTGGTTGTGCTTTACTTGTGTGCAGGGACTTGATGAACTTGCTAGAAATCATCTACAGAAGCACCCCCATCAAGTTTGGTTTGTGCTAGAACTCATAGAGGGGTTGATTTACATTATAGTGTTTCTCTGTCAGAAACTGGTCTGACCAGTTTTTCTTCTGGCAGTTTGTTAATTTCCTGCAAAAAGGATCCAAAGTTTCCAGAGATTTTTGTGGAGTCTCCGGACATGTCCTGATTTTCCGGACAAATCTTCAGAGTCTCCGGAGTTTTTACTGATCAATTGTTTTAAGTGTTGGAAATTTGCAGAATCACCTATTCACCCCCCTCTAGGTGACATCAAGGTCCTTTCGATATTATCAATATTTAGTGTATTCATCATAATTATAAGTAGCGAGTATTTTGTGAATCAATTTTTTGAATTTTATTTATTGATCATTCAATTATAATGATATAACGGGCTCGCCCCCTTGAGCAAAATTTCTGGCTCCACTACTAATTGCACACATAGGGAATTGCATCATCCACAACTAGACTCGGTGCACATCAAACTCCTAAAAACTACATGAAATGGGGGGATGCTGGCCCTAAGTTGAGTCGTTTTGTTCGTTTCTACCACTACCAGAATCATGTACATCGGCACCGGGTGGGAAAGCCCTTTAGCACCGGGTTTCCCACCCGGTGCCAATCTTCCGGTGCTAACCCTTTAGCACCGGGTCAAAAAACCGGTGCTAAAGGTGGGGCACTAGCCAAAAATATTTGCATATTTACGTGTTGCGGGATTCGAACTCAAGACCTCTTGGCTCGCGCGCGTGCACCCACCTAACCATCTCACCTACACAGCACATGTGATAGGATTAAAGATGCGCTCCTTTTGAAGTAGCATGTGACACCTACATTAGCACCGGATCGTATTTACGAACCGGTGCTAAAGGGCCTTTAGCACCGGGTCGTAACACCACCCGGTGCTAAAGGGTGACCCTTTAGCACCGGGTCGTAATACCACCCGGTGCTAAAGGAGGGGGACCCTTTAGCACTGGGTTGTAACACCAACCGGTGCTAAAGGGGACTTTTAGCACCGGTTGGTGTTACAACCCGGTGCTAAAGGGTTCCCGAGGGTGCCCCAATTTCGCACCCGGTGCTAACGTTACATTAGCACCGGATCTTAAGTGCTCCGAGGCATACGAGGGGTGCGGATGTGAGTTATTCTTGTAGTGTACTTAGGGGGATGCTTGCTCAACTCGTTTTGTTCGTTTCAACTTAGGCTTTCTCCAGAGGCATGGTCGACGTCGCTAATATGACGTGGAGATTAAAGAATAAACAACACAGCAAAAAAGTTGAGCAATCAATACATTAGTGCATTGAGTTGAGTGTTGTGTGAGGGTGGGTCGTGCGGATGCCATCGAAGTGCATCTAAGACTAGCGATTAGTTCATTGCTAGCGACGAGCTTTCTGCGCTCTTCGGCGAATAAAAAATAGTTCCACTTGCGACCTCACCAGCCCGTTGGGGAAGGCCTTAGAAAGTTTTCCATCTATCTTCACGTGGCGCCCTTAACCATACCTTAAGTACTTTAGCAAGATTTAGAATATTTTCATGGTCACATGGCATATATATATATAGGACCGGGTTATTTGGCTCGCTGCGTGCGAAATAATATTTAGCGCGCACGGCCGAGCCTCCGCCGGCGCTCCGGCGGATCCTTCTGCCCTCAAATTACTCCGCTTTAAACTTCAGGAGTAAAGATTCCTATCCAAGTTGTACTGCACGTCCGTTTTAATATCTATTGATGATTGATCCTGTCGGCAGCAGTTACCGGCGTAGCGCGTGCCGGAATGCCGCAGTCGAAAGCTGCCATAGCTGTATCTTTGTTCTCATTGTCGAGTGTGCTGGTCGGTCGTCTACTACTCCGTAATTTCTGTCGTTATAATTTTATACTTTTATAAATCCATTAGTATTGTACTATACTCTTGTACGTACGCTTAAATCCGTCTCATCAAGCCGGAAAGTAAGTACTAGTTCCGTGCCTTTTTGGCTTTCGTTCCATCGTGTAGTTTTCTATAGCTCCAAAAGTAATTTCAAGCAATAGAAGTAATCTCTTAAAGATTAATTCATTTTTTCTTTAGCATGAGAATTAATTTCAAACTGTAGAAATAATATTGAAATTGAGGCATAACCATGCTATAAGACCACCTTGCAAAGGAATAATCTATTAGAATTTTCACGTGATTATATCTAGAACATGCAGTATACGTAATTAAGGCAAGGACGTCCTTCCTGCCGGCAATTGCGCAGGAGGCACTATACAAAACGCTCCATCTGTGTAACAGTCGTACTAAATAGTTGTGTAATCCTTACTGCACCATACTTCATCAAATTACATTAGCTTGATGTGTAATATTAGAGTAGTAATCTCTGCCTATAACATAAGAGTATTTTACTAATGTTAAGAGTATTTTTGCAAATTTGTGACAAATACTACTCAGATATAAAAAAATTCTACTTTAAGGGTCATATGTAATAGCTGTCTACTTTCCTAACAAGAAGTAATTTCCCCAATACGAGAGTAGCTATTTTTTCTAATTTCTGAGAAGTAATTTTAACAAGACAATAGTAGTTTATTCATGAAATTCAGGTTGACATCTGTAAAGTTAATTTTTTCAGAGAAAACAAGATGGGTTATCCCTTGCACATACAAATCATCAAACACCACTAACTAGCTACTTGTCTAAGCTACTGCTGATCGTTCCACACTGCAACAGCTTCAAACTTTCTTGTGCATGACTATGCTAGTCAGATCTTCATGTCCACACTACAGGTGGCATGATCAAAACGAAGGCTCACATTCATGAATCATACCAGCCAAGCTCTCTGCTACCTGCTCACCTGGCTAATCTGTACATAGAAAAAATGAAACAAAACACATCATTACTTCATTGCTTCACAGGTCATACTTCATTATCCTGCACTGAGCATGGAAAAAAGTACTCCTTGCTTCCCATGGCTAATTATTTATTGGCAAAATTACCAATTGAATACATAAACTTCTCTTTTGGCAATATTACTTCTTCTGTATATAAAATACTACATTAAGTTGTAATTTCAAGGACAGATTACTTCTCTACAAGAAGAGTAAGTTCTATACAAAATTATTCCCACGACTTACAGGTGGCATGATCAAAATGAAGGCTCACATTCATGGATCATACCAGCCAAGCTCTCTGCTACCTGCTCACCTTGCTAATCTGTACATAGAAAAAATGAAACAAAACACATCATTACTTCATTGCTTCACAGGTCATACTTCATTATCCTGCACTGAGCATGGAAAAAAATACTCTTTGCTTCCCATGGCTAATTATTTATTGGCAAAATTACCAATTGAATACATAAACTTCTCTTTTGGCAATATTACTTCTTCTGTATATAAAATACTACATTAAGTTGTGACTTCAAGGACAAATTACTTCTCTACAAGAAGAGTAAGTTCTATACAAAATTATTCCCACGACTTTTAGATAATACACTAGCTGCAAATAGCTAATATCTATAAAACTGTGAAATGCCAATAGCTGCAACTCCTCCAAGTTTACTCTTGAACACACTATGAGAGTGGAAAAAAAATTTGGACTGAAAATTACTTCCCTAGCTTTTGGGTCACTTCTGAGAGCATTTTAAAATTACTCCTGGACTTGCTAATTTACCACATACTAATATGTGAATTACTTCTCTGATAAACATTTAATTGAGTATCTTGTGGCGTATCTTCTCTACCAGGAATATCTTCTCTAAATATTCTTTCCATCTATTGGACAAAACTGGAGTATCTTACAGTGTATCGCCTAGGACAAAATAGAACAAATCAAGCAGTAGACCAATCTTGCAAAAGTATTCGGTAATACTGCAAATTGCTAGGTGAAAGAAAGAGACCACTCTTGTTAGAACAATAAATGCAGACTAGAGTGTCCATAGAATAAATTACTTTTCCACAACAATCTTGCCTGCTAATGATACGGTGATCTCCCGGATGAACATTCACCAACGTAGAATAGCATAGCAGATCCACCGTGGTAATATGCAAGAAATCACTATAGAATAATCCCGCAAGAAAGCTACTACTAGTACTAAATAAATTAGTGTCAGATTGGAAATTCAAGACACGCAGTTGCAGACTGACCTAGAGATCAACTGCTTAGAGCATACTAGCAATGGAGACGAAGCTATGGTTCCCGTGCTAGCTTGTTGAAGAAGATCCGCCCGGAATCACTGCTGTGATCTCCTTTGACAAATCAGTATCCGTGTGAAAAGGGCATCTCCTGGCCAGCTCCATATGGCACCGCCGGTTGACTAACACGAATGAGTAGTGCGATGGATTAATCCACAACTACTGATGGAGAACACCAACAGATCGGGTCCTGTGGTTACCATGCGTTAGGAGGGAAGAGGCCATCGGCTTGGCCGCCGTACGCCACCACCACCACCGCCTGCGCCGCTGCGAAGGCAACGAATCAGCCCCGGCAGCCTCGCCGATGAGGTTGTGCTCGCTGGCGTTTCCTCGGCTTGAGGCATCACCGGGCGTCGTTGTGGATCGGCGAGGGGGAGATGTCTGTCGTCGCTGGCCATCGGAAAGAAGGAGGGATTATCTATACGGTAAATCAGACGAAATAAAGTACGCATTAATTAGGCCTACTAATAATAGCAGGGGACACCGTTCTCATCTACGGCATGTAAGCTATTTACGGTGGTGGAATCGCTCATTGACTGCCGGACGGGCGGCGCTCCGCCGGGACGCTAAATATTATTCAGCACGCTGTGAGCCACATATATATATATATATATATATATATATATATATATATATATATATATATATATATATATACTTGTATTATCGTGGTCATAGCACAAGATGAGAAATAAAACAAAATTGAAAAAAAAAGTTTCTTACGACAAGTGTTCCAAGTATTAACGTCTTATTCAAGTTAGTGTTATCGTGCGTAGGGAAGCGCGCGACCCGCCGCTTTGAGCCCCCACCGCCGTCTCTTTCCACGGTTCCGCGGCTCCCGCCGCCGCCACCGCCGCGGCCAACAATAATCTGCCGCCTCCGCCACCGCCATGCTAACTCGCTGGTCGTCGCCTCCTCCGCCCCCGCTGTCGGCACCGCCCACCGGACGTCCCCCACCGCCCCCACCCATCGCCCGCTGCACCGTCGGGCCGGCTGCCGACCCACCACCTTCTCTACGATCGCCGGTGAGCCTCGACCCCCAACAACCCCAGGCCCCTAACCTGGCCGGCGGCGGCGAGCAGGCGAGGCACGGCGGCAAGCAGTCGGTGGCGCACGCGACGAAGCGCGCTATAAACTTAACGATTTGATAATATTGGGATACCTACTTCCTCCTCTGCTGCCACACCTTCGGGATTACCCTTCAAGAGTTACTGTAATTATTTTGGCCACCTACATCGTGATAGCGTCAGAGTCAAATCGATCAAATCATGTCCAACTTACATGGTCATGAGTTCATGACATAGATCCAAGCCACCACCAACCTTCTTGGACAACTATGGAAGCTGGATTGATTAGCAGCATCGCTGGCCCATTAGTAGGTCGAGATACTAATCTCATTCCCTGACAATTTCTAGCCGTCTGGAATTTCTAGCCATTCGTTGATAATTTTTTGGCCAACTAGGGATGCAAATCCATCTGTTTTTGGATCATTGGGTCGATTCAAAAGTTAGAAAAATGAACTACAATGACATGCCATGTAAATAATTTAGAAGATGGAATAAACTAGAGTGGCTGACCCAAAAACATCTTTGGATACCCACTTACATCCCTAGGGCCAACTATGTACCAACATCTAAAGATTTATCAAGTTCTTTATCCGCGGCCAACTATGTACCAACATCTAAAGATTTATCAAGTTCTTTATCCGCATCGATACGGATGAATATGAACTTACCTTGCACACTCGCCTGCTTCTACCCGGACGGTGCCTCTCGACAGATGGTGACCGAACATGCGTCATTTTCTTTCTCCTCCACCTGGCTTGCAACTGATGTTGATAACTTTTTCGAAATTTATGGATCCGCTGATAAAAGCCCTTTGCATTTCTTTTTGAAGCAGTTCCCATCATAGACCGGGAAACCTACCACCCTGCTCCCATCAAGGCGCCAGTGAGACTTACACCGGGTCCCACAAACGGATAAGCCGGGAAAGGCCCCACATGGCAGCCACTCAGCACTCGCTGCAGCCCTCCCGGGGTCGAGGATATTTTTGTCCGCATGCCGCCGTCCCAACAACCGACGGAGGCAGGTCCTCCACGTGCCCGTCGCTGGTTGGCTGCCCGGTCGCGTGTGGGGAGACCACGACCTGTGAACGCGCCACGTCCTAAACCAACCGACGGGAGCACTCCCCGCTCCGCTCCACTGCGCCACAGCCCACAAGAAAGACCTGGATCCCCTGCGCCGTCTTTCTCTGCTTCATCCTTCGCAATCCCGGGTCACCGGCAGACGCCACTCGTCACCACCATGTTAGATCTGTTAGGTCGCTAATATATTGTAGATGTGCGTCTGGGTGTGTGTGCATGCATATGTGCTGTGCGTTATATGTAAAAGAGAGGGGATCGAGTTCATACCGTCCCCGCCGGTCGCGGCAGCTCCTGTCGCCATGGCCTGTTCTGTTGGTGGGTGTCTGCACAAGGCAGCGTCGCGCAGTGTAGTTGTAGGAGTGCGTCGCGGTTGGAGATCCCGCCGGCCTTCGGGTCGCCACCGGCACTGGCCTGGAACGGCTACGGAGTCCGGCGTGGACGTCGTGGCAGCGGTGGCGGGTCTTCCCGTCACTGCCCGCGCTAACCCTAGATCGGATTGGTATGTCGGTGGGTCTGACGGCTCACGGTCAACCTCGTGAGTAGAGCCGGCGGCCCCCACCTCTCTTTATAGCGCAGGGTGACAGGGGCCCACCAACCATGGGTTGGATTGTGCGCCCCCGATCAGGGCGCGGATCAAGGCCCACGGCCTTTGGGCCGTGTGGGCTGAGAGATCAACCTAACAATCTCCCCTTTGATCTCACATTCACTTTCCTTTTACTTTTACTATTTCCTTATCTCATTCTAGATTTGTGTACAGAGCATATTTCATCGTCACGACTCAATTGTCAATAGAATCAATAGCTACCATACACGCCTCTATTCAGAAATAGATTCTTTAATCCATGGGCCCTGTTAATCCAGAGATCGTAGGCAATACCTTAGCCCCATGCCGGCCACGTGTTCTTTGAACACGTTGGGCGGTAAGCCTTTCGTTAGCGGATCCGCGAGCATCTTCTCTGTTTTAATATGCTCGAGACTTATGGTGTGATCCTGGATTCTATCTTTAACAGAATAAAATCTTATCTTTATCGACTTGGTAGCCGTACTTTTCTTATTATTATGAGCATAGAACACTGCTGGCTGGTTATCGCAGTACATCTTTAGTGGTCTTTCTATACTGTCTACCACTCTCAATCCTGGTACGAATTTCTTTAGCCATTCAACTTGGCAGGATGCCTCGTAACATGCTATAAATTCAGCATACATCGTAGATGTTGCTGTCACTGTTTGCTTGGAGCTTCTCCACGATATAGCCCCCCCTGCGAGAGTAAAGATGTAGCCTGTCGTGGATTTACTATCATCTCCATCTCCCGCAAAGTCTGAGTCTGAATACCCTTCAATCTCAAGGGAATCAGTTCTTTTATATGTTAACATGAGGCCTTTTGTGCCTTGCACATACCGTAAAGCTTTCTTCACTAATTTCCAGTGCTCGAGGCCTGGATCTTTCTGATATCTGCCAAGTATGTTGGTAACAAATGCTAGGTCAGGGCGTGTGCACACTTGTGCATACTGTAAGCTTCCGACAGTTGAAGCATATGGAACTGTCTTCATTTGTTCCCTTTCATAACTGTTCTGAGGACTCTGAAAATCCCCAAATCTATCGCCCTTGACTATTGGCGCAGGAGTGGGCTTACTCCTTTGCATACAAAACTTTTCTATAACCTTTTCCAGGTACGTCTGTTGAGACAATCCTAGTACCCCATTTGGTCTATCTCGGTGAATTTCGATTCCCAAAACGAATGAGGCTTCACCAAGGTCTTTCATATCAAAGTTCGAGGACAGGAACTTCTTCGTTTCAAATAATAGTTTGACATTACTACTTGCCAGTAGAATGTCATCCACATAAAGGATGAGGAAAATGTAACTGCCTTTCTGGAATTTTGCATAAATGCAATTGTCCTCAACATTTTCATTAAACCCGAAACTCTTTATCGTTTCGTTGAACTTCAAGTACCACTGTCTCGAAGCTTGTTTTAACCCATAAATGGATTTCTTTAGGTGACATCCCATGTGTTCTTTTCCTTCCACGACAAAACCTTTGGGTTGAGCCATGTAAACTTTTTCTTCAAGATCCCCATTAAGGAATGCCGTCTTTACATCCATCTGGTGCAATTCGAGATTGAAATGCGCCACCAATGCCATTATGATTCTGAAGGAATCCTTACATGAGACCGGAGAAAAAGTCTCATTGTAATCTATTCCTTCCTTTTGTGTAAAACCCTTCGCCACAAGACGCGCTTTAAATCTTTCTACATTCCCTTTGGAGTCACGTTTCGTCTTGTAGACCCATTTGCAGCCTACTGTTTTGGCTCCTTTAGGAATTTCTTCTAAGTCCCAAACACGGTTGGTACTCATCGATTTCATTTCATCTTCCATGGCCTCAAGCCACTTGGATGAATTTTCGCTTCTCATGGCTTGTTCGAATGAAATAGGATCATCCTCCATTCGAAACTCTTCTGTGTTATACACTTCATAATTATCAGGAATTGCTGACTTTCTTGCTCTTTGAGACCTTCTAGGGGCCTCTACATTTGGAACATTTTCTATTGGAGGCTGTTGATGCTCCCCCTGATCTGCAGCAACATTTTCTATAGGATCCTGAGGGACAGGTTCCACATTTGCATTCGGTGTTGCTACAGGAGGAACCACCACAGGAGCTGGAGCCGCAGTGTCTGGCACCGTCGGCGTAGGCTCAACAGGTAGTTCGAAAAATGGCTCCTGAATCATTGGATTGGGTGCGCACACCCGCCTCTCCTCAAGATCAATCTTTCGAGCTTCCATGCTCCCCCGTATCATTTCTTTTTCAAGAAAAGCAGCATGTCTCGTTTCCACAAACTTTGTGACGTTATCTGAACAGTAGAAACGATATCCTTTTGATTTTTCTGTGTAGCCAATAAAATGGCAACTCACTGTCTTGGGATCTAGCTTCCCAATGGTCGGGTTGAATATCTTTGCCTCGGCAGGGCTCCCCCACACCCGTAGGTGATTCAATGAGGGTACTCTGCCTGTCCACAGCTCATACGGTGTTTTTTGACACCGCTTTACTGGGAACTCTGTTGAGAATATAGGTGGCGGTTTTTAAAGCCTCCATCCATAAGCTCATTGGTAGTGTAGAGTAGCTGATCATGCTTCGCACCATATCCATAAGGGTACGGTTACGTCTTTCAGCGACTCCATTCTGCTGAGGATCGCCCGGCATAGAGTACTGGGCAACTATACCTTGTTCCCTTAGGTACCTCGCGAAAGGTCCTGGAACTTGGCCATATGGGGTGTGCCGACCATAGTATTCCCCTCCACGGTCGGAACGTACTATCTTTATCTTTAAATTATGTTGATTCTCAACTTCAGCCTTGAATATTTTAAACTTATCCAACGCTTCTGATTTTTCTTTTATTGGATAAATATATCCATAACGGGAATGATCATCGGTAAAAGTAATGAACGAGTCAAAAACATCTATGCTTTTAACTGAAAACGGACCACAGATGTCTGTGTGAATTAACTCTAAAACACCTGCGGTATGTTCAGCATTTTTCTTTGTAATCTTTATGTATTTTCCTTTGATGCAATCAACGCATTTATCTAAGTCTGAGAACTCTAGAGGAGGAAGAATGTCATTCTTAACCAGCCTTTCTATTCTCCCCCTCGAAATATGGCCTAAACGACAATGCCATAATTTCGACGACGTGTCTTGAGTTCTCTTTCGTTTTCTATTATGAGCTGTGGATGGGGATACAAGCGCATTCACATCACATACGGAATTCACACTTTCACGTAGTGATAACAAATAAAGATCATTTTTCTTAAAAGCAATAGTAGTAACTGTATCTTTAAAATCTATCACACACATGCCATTTCCAAAATGACATCCATATCCATCATCATCTAGACGAGATACACTTATTAAGTTCCTCTGTAAACTAGGCACAAAGAAAACATCTCTAAGAAATAAATTAAATCCGGTGTCGAGCTCTAGGAGAAGGTCGCCCACCGCCTTCACTTCTGCTTCGACTCCATTCGCGACTTTAATTCGCCTTTCGTTTCTTTGAGTAGTTCTCGTCGAACGGAATCCCTGTAAAGAGTTTGCAACATGAATTGTTGCTCCTGAGTCAATCCACCAAGTAGACGTGGAATAATCTATATACAGAGATTCATTTACGAATGAAATAACATTCTCACCTTTCCTTTCCATGATCATCTTTAAGTAGGCGGCACAATTTTTCTTGTAGTGCCCCTTCTCCTTGCAGTAGAGACACTGATCTTTCTCCACTGTGGTTTGCCCATCCTTAGGTCTGTGCTGCTGGGAGTGCTGAATGCCTTTGCCCTTAGAGGAGGGATTTCCTTTTGCGTTGTTAGACGCATTGTTGTTATTTTTCTTCTTTTGCACGTGGTTAACATTGTTACCACGTGCTATCTTTATCCTTTCCTCCTCTTGAGCCAACATCGCTATGGTCTTTTCTATGTCCCATTTCTCAGAACTAACATTGTAGTTAACAACGAAGTTCTCAAACTCATCTGGCAATGAAGCAAAAACCAAATGAATGATGGTACTCTCTTTCAAGTCTTCATCCATTGGCTTGAGCTTATTGTTTATGTGAATTAAGCGATGTATGTGCTCTCTGATGCCACCTGTGTACTTGGTGTTGATCAACTGCTTGATCAACTGAGAGGCGTAGGTCTTTGAAGAGCCAGTGTACTGACTCTTTAACTTCGCCAAGTACTCAACGACATTATGACAATCTTTAATTGCCCCAAAAACAGAAGGCTCTATAGTGTTCTTGACCACTGCCAAACATTTCTTGTTAGCAGTAATCCATTTGGCATTCTCTGTGTCAAATTTCTGTTTGCTGACCGTATAGGCCTGCTCTGTCTGCTGCCAAACAGCATCTGTCACATCAGCCCCTCTGACCGGCTTCTCAGGCTCAGCTGGAACCGGTGCAGTGAGGACCCAGTCCAGCTCTGTCATGGTAAAAAAGAAGTCCACCTTCTTATACCATTCATTATAATTATCTCCTTTAAGAATGGGAATGTCCTCGATGGAAACCATCATGGAACCCGCAGCTGAAATTAATTCATATTAAGTGAGAACATTATAACATAATGACAATGCCTTATTACATTAAACTTCATCACCTTTGGGCAGAAAAAGTAATAATGCAACAATAACATCTATAAAATTATAATATTGTTATTATCAACTTTGGTCAGAAAATAACAATATCACAATAAATCTGAAATTTTATCTGTGGCTTGAAATTAAATTATCCCTTTGGTTCAAATTTAAATACAAGTCAAAATAAATATCTAGCAGCGGAAACTTTAAATAAATTCATATGGACAGTAGCAAAATACTCTATTTACCCTCTAAAATTATCCCTTTGGTTCAAATTTAAACAGGGGCAAATTCTATTCAAATTTCTATTCAAATTGATCAAAATCGACTGAAATCAATTCAAATAAATGCGAAAAGCTACTGTGCAGAACTGTTTCTGTTGGGCCAAAATGCAGCTCGCGGCCGCGGCCCAACTCTGTTTCGGCCTGCTGGGCAAGCCTCTCGCGCGCGCGGGCCGCAACCTGGGCCTGGGCCGCCAATTGAGCCCAGCGCCGCAGCCGCGCCCCCGCCCGCGTCAATCTCGTCCGTTCATCAGATCGGACGGACGAGCGCTGAGATCGGAGGTATAAAAACCCCCGCCGAGTCGCGCGTCGCGCTAACCCTAGCTCATTTGTTTCCTCCGCGCCGCAGCGCTCCTCTCTCTCTCTCTCGCTGGCGAAACGGCGCTCAGCGCCGCGCCGCCGCGCTTCGCCATGGCCGGCGGCCACACGCCGCCGTGCCGCAGTCCTTGCGCCGCCGCGCCATGGCCTATGAGCCATGGCCAGCGGTGCTCCTTCTCCACTCCTCCCTGTTCTCCTCTCTGTGCTAGCCGTAGCTAGGTCTACGCGCGTGCGCGCGCGTCGTCGGTGGCCTACCGCCGGCGCGCCGCCGGAGCTCCGCCGCCACCATGGCCGGCGAACTCTGTGCGCTCGGATCTGTGCGCGCGAAAACGGCATCGTCATGCCGTCGCCGCCACTCTGCGCCCTTGCGGGCCTCCTCGCCGGAGTCGCGTGCGTCTCGCGCGCGGCTCCGTCGAGGAGATCTGTATGGGTGATGAGGGTGGTGGTGATGCCGCCCGTGGACGGCATACCGAGGTAAGTTAACTCTGGATCTATGGTTAGGGTTAGGGTTTGGGTTCGATTTGATTTCTTTTTCTCGGATTTCTCGTGTTTCCCGAGTGGATCTACTAACTCATGGCTAAACTGATACCATTGTTAGATCTGTTAGGTCGCTAATACATTATAGATGTGCGTCTGGGTGTGTGTGCATGCATATGTGCTGTGCGTTATATGTAAAAGAGAGGGGATCGAGTTCATACCGTCCCCGCCGGTCGCGGCAGCTCCTGTCGCCATGGCCTGTTCTGTTGGTGGGTGTCTGCACAAGGCAGCGTCGCGCAGTGTAGTTGTAGGAGTGCGTCGCGGTTGGAGATCCCGCCGGCCTTCGGGTCGCCACCGGCACTGGCCTGGAACGGCTACGGAGTCCGGCGTGGACGTCGTGGCAGCGGTGGCGGGTCTTCCCGTCACTGCCCGCGCTAACCCTAGATCGGATTGGTATGTCGGTGGGTCTGACGGCTCACGGTCAACCTCGTGAGTAGAGCCGGCGGCCCCCACCTCTCTTTATAGCGCAGGGTGACAGGGGCCCACCAACCATGGGTTGGATTGTGCGCCCCCGATCAGGGCGCGGATCAAGGCCCACGGCCTTTGGGCCGTGTGGGCTGAGAGATCAACCTAACACACCAAGCTAGCTTACTCGTTCGAGCCTTTCCGAGAGGCGCATGTGACTCGCAGCGAGGCTTTGAGCTCCTTTGCTCCGAGCTCTGCTGGTGTCCATGTTGTTTGATGTCGAGGTTGAGCTGAGAGACAGGTAGGGAGAGAGGGAGGGAGGGATGGATTTCAAGAACGGCGGGTCGTCCTCGCAGCGCCGGCCAGCGGTGGAGGAGGGGGCGCCGCTGGCGAGGCAGGGGTCGGTCTACTCGCTGACGTTCGACGAGTTCCAGAGCGCGCTCGGCGGGGCCGCCGCCAGCGGCGGCAACGGGATCGGGAAGGACTTCGGCTCCATGAACATGGACGAGCTGCTCCGGAGCATCTGGACCGCGGAGGAGACCCAGGCCATGGCCTCCGCCTCCGGTGTGGGGGCGCAGCCAGCGCCGCTGCAGCGCCAGGGCTCGTCGCTCACGCTTCCCCGCACGCTCAGCGCCAAGACGGTCGACGAGGTGTGGCGCAACCTCGTGCGCGACGAGCCGCCGCAGGGGGCGGACGGCGGCGGGCAGCAGCAGGCCAACCACCAGTCGACGCTCGGCGAGATGACTCTAGAGGAGTTCTTGGTCAGGGCCGGCGTGGTCAGGGAGAACCCCGCCCCCGCCCCAGCGCCATCGCCCATGCTGCCGCCGCGGCCGGTCCCTGTTGCCCCCAAAAGCTCCACCTTTCTGGCGAATTTTCCCGGTGCCGACGACGCCGTGGCGGCGACAGCGCTGGGGTTTGCGCCGGTCGGCATGGGGAATCTGGCCCTGGGTAATGGGCTGATGCAGCCCAGGGCGGCCGGCATGGCAGGCAGCGCCATGGCTGTGCAAACAGCGGTGAACCAGCTTGATTCTGGCGGGAAGGTGTACAGCGACCTGTCGTCGCCGACGGAGCCTCTGCCGTATTCGTTTGAAGGGATGATTCAGGGGAGGAGGAATGGCGGCGGAGTGGAGAAAGTGGTGGAGAGGAGGCAGAGGAGGATGATCAAGAACAGGGAGTCCGCGGCGAGGTCCCGAGCGCGCAAACAGGTCGCAACCTTTGTACTGAATTCATGCATGTCTTACCAAATCAGGCCATTTGTTAGTGCAAGACTGCAATCTTGTTGAGCTGAAAATAAGATATTCGAAAACTTCATCCACAGTTGTAGCTCGCCGTGCATGCTAGGCTTGTTCTTGAGTCACGACTCATGACACGGTGAATTTGGCAATTGTAAGGCTGCGTTTGGATCTAGTGACTAAAGTTTAGTCCCTCGAACAAGTGACAATTAGTAGTATTAAACATAAATTAATTATAAAACTAATTGCATAAGTCATATCTACTCCGCGAGACGAACCTAACAAGTCTAATTAACATATAATTAGTACATAATTATCAAATTATTACTGTAGCATTATATTGTCTAATCATGACCTAATTAGGCTTAATAGATTCATATAGTAAATTAGTCCTCGCTTATGTAATGCATTTTATAATTAATCTATATTTAATACTTATAATTAGCATTCTTTCATTCGATGTGACGGGACTAAAATTTTAGTCCGTGGAACCAAACACCCCCTAAATGTAATCAAAAGTCATTGTCCAGTGCAACCTGACCTTTCTTGTTACTGTACTTCTGTCTCTTTAAAGCGGACAGTTTTTCGACTTACCTGTTTCGTTTAAAAATTTCTTATTATTTTGCATAGGCTTATACAATGGAGCTAGAAGCTGAAGTTCAGAAACTCAAGGAGTTGAATCAGGAACTGGAAAGGAAACAGGTGTCTTTTCTAAACACTGCAACTGCAGGTGTAACTGTGCATTGCCTATTGAGGAGCATTTATTACTGTCATTCTGGCCTTGTTTAGTTCCCAAATTATACCCCAAATTCTACTATGTAAAAAAAATTCCCATCACATCAAATACCAACACATGTATGAAATATTAAATCTAAATAAAATCAAAAATTAATTATACGGTTTTGCTGTACTCGGCGAGACGAACATTTTAAGCCTAATTAATCAATGTTTGAACAATTATTTACTATGCAAAAAGAAGATTCCCCGTCACATCAAAATGTCATAACATGCATGGAGTACTAAATGTAGATAAAATAAAAAACTAATTATACAATTTTGTTGTGCTCCACGAGACGAACATTTTGAGCCTAATTAATCAATTTTTGGACAATTTTTCACAAATACAAACGAAATGCTACATTGACGCAATGATTACGAAGTGACATCAAACTCTCAAATTCAACCAACCAATTTCAACATCGAAACAAGGCCGTAAAGTGCTGGTAGTTTCGGTGTCAGAATGTCCATGCTGCTGGCATCTATAATAGAGTTCGGAACTATTTTTCAGGGTGCTACAAGTACAGTTTTCATGTGTTATGGCCATGTCCTCTAAGGCCTTGTTTTGTACCAAATTTGGGGGTATGAGGTCTCTTCGTAATCATTGCGCTACCGTAGCATTTCGTTTATATGTACGAAAAATTGTCCAAAAATTGATTAATTAGGCTCAAAATGTTCGTCTCGCGGAGTACAACAAAACTGTATAATTAGTTTTTGATTCCATCTACATTTAGTACTCCACGCATGTTATGACAATTTGATGTGATGGGGAATCTTCTTTTTGCATAGTGAATTTGGGAGCTGTTTTTTAGAACTAAACAAGGCCTAAGGGAACATTGCCAAAGAAGGAACAGTTTGTTAGTGTATATACAGGCTTGACATATGAATCACTCTTCATATAGTTATTGCGATACAGCGTTAGTGGGTTATGCTAAACCATAGTCACAGAAAACGGGTCGAAGGCATTGTTCCTTGATCCGGAAACACCGATCCCGTCGCGGGAACGTTGGGCCATTTTCGTCCCCCGATTCGGTTCCTCGACCCTATCGATCCGGAAACTTTGTGACTATGTGCTAAACATTTTTAAGAATAGGCGCACATTCATGCATCTCAGTTCTTTGGATCTGCTCATAAGTACTGATCATTCATTTCTTCGTCATGCAGGCAGAGATTATGGAAATGCAGAAGAACGAGGTAATTGTTTTTGTCATTTGTAAATTCCAAACTTTATATGTTGACATATATGTTATCTTGGTGTTCTTCCTGGTTTGTTAAAACTTCACGAGAGATGAAATTCAGCCTATAAATCATGCTACTTCTTCTACTATTAGTTTGCCAAAAAAAAAGGACGAAAGAACCGCGACAAGAAAAACTAATACTATTACTTTCTCACCTTATGAGTGGCTAGCTGAGCAACTAGTTGCTAAATTGGTTGTAGGATTCAGTAAGGAACTCAACTTTTTACTCTTGCAGAGTTCATTTCTTTCAGGCACATTTAGTTTTCTCAAATACGTAGGAGCGCTGCCTGCCATTATATTAATAGAAGAAGAAAGATCGATTCCTAAAGAGACTCCCCCTCACCCCAAAACACCCAAACACCCACTTAGTAAATTAGGAACCTAATGACTGTTTACACATCAAGGACGACCTGGCCCTTTGGGGCACATTTAGTTCAACATAACTTCAATATGCTCATTATCCTTCTAGACTTCTCGGCCTGTGAATTCACATCGATTATGAGATAGTTCATTACTCATCAAGTTACACTTTTCACTCTCTAAAAAATGAATTAAGCGTTTGAAGAATCAGCTGGCTTTGATACATGCTCGTCATTGTGTATTTAATGCATCATATTTCATCTCATTATTATGAGGGCTTCATGATGGTAAGATTGCTAGTTTGAGTAACCTGACGATCAGTTACAACTGGACTATTTGGTTTTTTGGAGTTTTCCTGAATTTTCTTTCTTAACGTTTAACTGTCAGATCATTGCACATATCATTGCAATTTCATAAATGGACCACCTGTAGGCTGTATTGGTATTTGGTAACGATGATCGTAAATTCTGGCAACAGGTACCAGAAATGTTGAAGGATCCATTCGGACGGAAGAAACAGGTGTGCTTGCGAAGAACACTGACTGGCCCCTGGTGATGATTGTATCGTCGAACACAGTAGATGACTTGCTACGTACCTGCAATGCTGCTTGTGATCTGTATATAATCTCTCTTCAATAGACTGGCGATGAACATATATAGCTAAAATATATTGTACTGCTACCTCCCTTCTGCCACTTATGTATTACACAATACTGTAGTGGTGGCATCGCAAGCTGACATGTAGTACTTCGTGGAGAACCAAAGCCGGCAGTTAGAACCAGCTTTAGCCATGCTCTATAGCTTGTGTAGAGTTGCCTAGGTTTGCATCTTATCTTGCCTGTTCATCATATAGAGATTGGATGATTTTAAAAAGATCGATGTAAATAGATTAATGGGATCCAACTAGGGAGAGCATGCGGCCGGCTCGATGACTATCTGTATATCTGATGGATTTAATATGGAACTATCTGTTACTGCTTGTGTGTAATGACAAAAGCGGTCGGCTCGGTGATGATTGCAGTGCAGTCGACAGTAGTCTGTATTTCTCCTCGGTCCATGGCCATCCAACGGCTCACAATTATCTTCTTCCTCAAGCCAGTGCTTATTTCACCTGGTGCGCTCTCTATTTCTCTAAACTGTTGCTCCATCATTTCTGGAATGTTATTAGTCCTGTTGCCAGATTTGCACGGCAAGCATATAGCGCTTGGCTCCGAATCCCTTTTTCCCCATAGTCAAATTATCTCTTTTATTAATAATAGACAAATGTTTTTTTTTTAACTCATGGGCATGGGTCAGAAATGAACTGGACCAATCTGACATTGCCCCCAAGGAGATTAGTTCGGCTAAAAGGGTATTAGGCTGATGCCCGAAGCCTCGGTCAGCGGGCTGGCGAAAGCCCATTCTGTCTGTAGGGATGGGATGAGAACAAGGCCACATGTATTCATGGGCCGATTCGATAATTCGATTTATGCTCCGGTCGGTCGCCCCACCAGGCCGCCACACTAATAATGACTATCTCTCAGCCCAACCGATTTGCTAAGCGTAGTGCCTTGTTTTTTTCTTTTTTCCTTATTGACGCACATGTAAATATCTGCTGTGTAATCCTTCTACGTTTAACGGTCCAGTCTGGGCTACGTTCGTTTAAAAAAACCGATTTGCTAAGCGAACCACAACGCTGTTAGCTCAAAAAAAACCAGCGCTGAATTGTAACTGTTAGAGGACTTGGCTACACGCTCCACCCGTGATTCCGTGAAGACGGCCAGACGGTTCTCGCCGCCTCGCCGGTCATCACCGCCGACGCTCGAGCCTCGCCAGCCAGCTAACCTACTACGACTTAAGCAATTTACCATTCATGCAGCAGCGCGGCAGACCACAGTTCATAATATATAGATGATCTTTGCATCAGATATATCCTTTGCCTCGCCTGAACCTGAATGAATGAACTTTACGTTTGGTATGGCAAATAGCTGCTCCCAGGTCAGCCATGACTCATGATCATGACAATGTATAAATGTTCGACACTGACGCCGAGCAAACACGGACGGCGTGACGCCTCGATATATTTGATCCGCGTGCAGGTCTTGCCTCACTGCCCTGCTGGTTGGTATAAATGAGATCCGTACGTATGCCGTGTAGTGTAGCCGTGTAGGGCGTTCTATCTTTGCTCGGCGGTGAGGAGATTAGATACGTGTACAGCAGAAGAACAGAGAGCGAGAGCACAGAGTGGTGTTGGCCAGCGGCGTGATCTGATCGTCACCTAATCTCCTCACCGCGCGGCACGAATTCGAACGTCCTCCGATCCACGCGCGCGCCGCGGACTGAATGAAGAATAATGCCCCTGCGCTCAGAGTCTGCATCCCCACCGTCACCACGAGACCGGTCAGCCGAGCAAGTAAAGGGTGGATGTGATGTAACCGACCGCTTCAGGGGGCGGCGGCCCGGGTGCGCGCATGTCGCGCGGCGCGACCTCTTGTACTTCCTCAGCTCCTCTGCAGACTCGCTCGGCTCGTGGGCCACTGACTCCACGGTGCAGTGAAGATTCTGCGCATGTGATTTCCCCCGCGAAGCACGAACCGCCACCGACGACGCTAGCATCAATCGCGATTCACTAACATCGCAAAAGAATTTGCACCCACGTAATGACGTAAACTTGGTCGGAAGTTGGCACATTACTCCGTATCGCCGACCGGTAGGCCTTGGTCGTCGACTCCAACGGTGCAGTGAAGATTCTCCACGCCGCAAGACCGATCGACCGCCGACCAAGGGCGCCGCCTATCGCGAGTCAGAGAAACGCGAGAGTAGACACTTGTGCTGATGAATTTCACCCTAAATTTCACTATATAAAAAAAAGATTCTCATCACATCAAAATATCATAGCATGTATGGAGTACTAAATATAGATAAAATCAAAAACTAATTGCACGATTTTATTGTACTCTACGAGACGAACATTTTAAACCTAATTAATTAATTTTTGGATAATTTTTCATACGTACAAACGAAATATTACAGTAGCGCACGCACTCCATGCCAAATTTTGGCTCCTCGGGAACTCCTTCGCTTGCACATGTCAGACCTGCAAAAGTTGGCCATATGCTTCGGATCGAGTGGCTTCTCGGCCGGCGCGCGGGCACGGCCCAACTTGCGCGGCCGCTGGTGGCTCCGCCCGTTGAAAAACGGGCCCGTTTAAAAAAAAATTCTCTCCAAACTTCACTGTTCAACTATCACATCAAATTATATCATATCTATCTTCTTATAAATGAAGTATTAAATATAGATAAATAAAAAAACTAATTACATAGTTTTGATGTACACGACGAGACGAATATTTTAAGTCTAGTTACATCATGGTAGAACAATATTTACCGCAGACAAACGAAAACGAAAAGTGCTACAGTATACGATGTGACTTTGTATCAAATTTTCACCGGAGAACGGGTGAGATCTCTTGCAGGTTGCAGCAGACAGGATGGAATGGACGCAGTTGCTGCATTCCGGCTGAAGGTCTATTGAAACGGCGCCCGAGATGGTCAAATTATACGATGGGTACTCTACACTTCTCAACAGATTTCTACTATTCTCCCGGACTACAAACCCCTGGCAGGGAAGTAGTATCTTTGCCACTTTCAAGTGATGCTTCCTGCAGACTGCATTACACAGGGCAGGGCACGCACCAAAGTCCCTTCTCACTTCTAAAGCTTTTGCCAAGATTATCGAACCTAGATGGCTAGATCACAATTTTCACAGTTGTACGACTACAACAAAAGCTAAAGAAGCTTGCCGAGAATTTTTCATCTGTCATATCAGTATTTATTTAAAAAGGAAATATTGTAATATGGAGTTTTAAATAAAGTGTTGCACCGCGAGCAACGACCTGGCATGTACGTCCTTCCGCTCCACGCGCACGGCCACGAAACGGACATCGGACAAGCAAAGCAACTCTGGCATCGCACGTTGCACCGCGCGGAGCTAGCTGCACAGCACAGGCGGTCCCTGCCTTTCTGGTACGCGCGCGCGGCAGGCTAGCGGTTACAAAACGCCAGGTAGCGCCGTGTCGTCGGGCCCGGCGCCGGATCAGCGGTTCAGCGCCAAGCGACACTGCGCCAAGATCGCGTCTCGTCGCCGCGCGGCTGAATAGTCCATTTTTTTGTTTCTCCATCTGGACGTTTGGTGATGTCTCCCGCGACGGAAGCAGACCCGCACGGCTGCACGCGGCAGCCTTGACCGGCCGTGCACGGCGTCGCTATCGCTCCGGCGAATCAAGAAGATGGGATCGGGAGGTAAGCTCCGCTGCCGCCGTGCAAGCGACGAAGCTATCCGAGCTCCGATCCGATCACCTTGGCGCCCGGTCGGCCGGCGTCTCACAGGAAGCACACGTTTTGCAGGCACCAACTAGGCGCGTACGTGCCTGTGACTGGATCGGTATTATTGTGTCGGGACCGTACTACGTATCACGGTCGTTCGTTGGGAAAGTACAGCTATAGCAACGCTAGCTGGAGGAATATTTGGCCGGCACGTGTGATTCGGTACGGACTACGGACTGGCCGTGGCCTGGTGGATGCTTGCTTCGTGCGCACTTTCCCTTGAGCAACTAGGAGACGATTAGGCTGGGCATATCGTAGATCGCATCACAACTAGCTTCGGTAGTGGGTAATCACGCAAAAATGCATGGAGATTTGTCGGCCCGTCGGCGGGTACCGCAATTGGAGTTTCCCGGCGAGCCGGCCGACGTTGAGATTAAGCCCCATATTAAGATTAAGCCCCTCCTAGCTTCTGAGTTGTGGCATGTTCGTGTTTCTGCGACGTTGATTTTGTTGCAACTAGATACAACAAAGCTTCCACGCAAATTAGAAAGATGAACTTAAGTTGCAAAAGTCGTCAAGGACTATATCATTCATTGTCTATCCGTGTAATGTATTATTAATAAAATAAATCAAGTTTAGGAACTATCTCACAATAAAAAGTCCGAATGAATATTAGAAACATTATTTTTTTTCTCGTTTATGAAAATTTTTCACGTCTTTTTCACCGTTAGACACTGACAGGTGGGTTCTCTGCGAGGGGTGGGTAGAAATTATTTATATGAGAAGTGTTTTAAAAAATAGATCCTTATAGTTAGATAAAATAGCAAAAAGTTTAATTTTTTCATTACGTCTTGCAAAAGTTCGTTCAACCATAGGAGATTTAAAGAAATTATATATTCTCTATATAATATCAGATGAAAATAATCCTTATATGAAAATTGTAGCACTCAGTGGGATTTACAACTATACAACTGTCAACTTTCAAGCAATTTTTAGACCTAAACTTTCTAGCTATTTGTGAGCATGAAGGCAACTCTAAATTATAAAGCTATTGACTATAAAGTTGTAGATTGCATCGAGTTCTACAATTTTTATATGAAGATTATTTTTCATTTGAGAATATACAAAAGAGCCACAATTTTTTAAAGACAACAGATAGACTAACTTTCACAAAACCATATGGCAAAAATTGGATACCTTTGCCAAACTGTACGACGAGAATTTATTATTCTTGTCGTTTCCGTCAATGGTTTGGCATGATTGTATGTTTTATTGTTGGTGTTAAAATTGCTAGTAAACACCAAACAGGTTAAACAGGAAACTTTTGCTATTTTTCTCCATTCTCTCAAATTGTGTACAAGAGTCTCCTTTTATAGTGGCGCTTCGGCTGCCAAATTACCCTCAATATTCCCGACTCACACCTGCCACGTTTACCTCTATTAGATAACAGCCGGAGGTATTGAGGGTATTTCGTAGAAGATGACAAAATCAATTTGGCTACGCAACGCCACTCACGCAACCCATGCCGCCTAGCACGTTGTCTAATCCTTGTGACTCTTCTCTTCCAGTCGAGCACCCTCTTTAATGCGCAGTGACCTTTCCTGGAGGTTGTCCGCCTGCCTTGCACCTCGGGTGTTGACCTCTTCTTGGACGCATTCCGTCTGCTGTGGCCGACATCCACCTTCTCTTTATAGCCACCTCTTCTCGGGACATGCTCGCTTGAAACGAAGGCGTTGACGCTCTGAGTGCCTTAGGCGCCGCTTACCTTCTCCGGAGAGCGCGACGTTTATCAAATACATTTTAGACCTGCATCGACTTAAGCAAGTTTGGACAACCTTTGTCTAATTCAGTCAACATCGCTGACCTTGTTCTTTTTTACTCAAAAGAGATGGTGCGGGACCTTTTCCCGACCTTTGCCCGGTAGGTTGTTTCGATGCTAAAAATGATCCCCAACATTTATGATATTTTTAAATCCTAGGATTACTTTTGTAATTAATGTATTAAATGATATTTTGAAAAATAAAATTCAAGTATATTCATTGGTAAAACAGATGTTAATACTATGGAAAAGATCAAGATTGAGCCGGCGTCCTGCTAGGATCTGTCGCAGTTCAAGCTCTTGCGGCTCTCTGTTTCTGACTACTAAGATTCTCATGTCCAGTTCAAGAAATGTATTTCCCTAACTAGCAGAAAAAAGTTCGCAACATTATATCTTGTTCATTTTCAAATGCTCCCAATATTCATATTTTTATTGATGAAATGGTTTCTACTGAAAATATTTTTGCGAGAATTCTATTTAAAATATATCGACTTAAGTATTACTTAAGTATCTAAATATTTTATTATTGGATCTGGGTTGAAACCGTGAAAATCGTGATTAAAAGCATCGGTGGTGTGAAATAGCAATTCAATGGTAGTGGAATTTCAAAAGTGACATCGTATTTACAGGATATCAAAACTATCACCAGCTACGAGCCATTCAGGAAGCTATATACAGTGTTTATGGCTTATATATGAGTCAATTACTTGTGAGCCATTATAAAAAGTTCTCGTTCCGTAAATGCCATGGAAAAAGTTTTGTCTCCATGGGCGACACTGAGTCAAATTTTTGTTGCCCTCGGTGCCACTGCCGTCAGATCCGTTAGGTGGAATCGTCGTTTGGGCCTACATGTCAGCTAAAACTTGAGGTTATGTGACCATTTTGCCCATGTCCTAGTTGACCACTTCCCAGAATAGGACCACTTCTCCCTCCGGCCACGACCTCTCCCCTCCCCACCGCTCGTCCTCACCCACCCGTCCGCCTCCTCGACCCGGCGCCGCCGCTGGAGCGCGGCAATCCCGGCCGCCGTTCCCCGCCGTGCCAGATCTAGCGGCCGCACCCGCATGCCCCTCGGGATGCTCGTCGCGGGGCTCCCGCGCCTTCCCCGCGCCGGCAAGCCCCTTAACCCCTCCTACGCAGGCGGCCGCGTCGATGCCGCCATCCTCAGCCCCGCCGCCCCCGTCCGCCGCCTCGAGGCCTCCTCCTTGTCCGCGTTGCCCCTCGCGCTCTCGCCCGCACAGGAGGCGCTCGTCGTCGTGGTCGACGCTGAGGGGACGCAGGCGCAGGGACAGCCGTCTCCGGCGGCGGCCCTGAGTGCCACGTGGTGCGTGATGTTGGCGCCGGCATTGTCCTAGGCGACGAGGAGGCGTGCGACGTTGCCGTGCGCAGACAGCCACGGCTCGCTCTCCGCCGAGGCCATCGAGTGGCCATTCCAAGCTCCTACGCTGGGCAGAGTTGAGCGACAACGATGGCGACCTCCTCTCCGACGACGATTGCGACGACCTCCCGCGCCACGCCGCACTCTGCCCCACCCCGAGCGGAGGAACGAGGAACGGCGCCGCGGCCCCGCCACCGCAGCAGCCGGGACGAGGAACAGCGCAACGAGCGCCGCCACACCTCTCCGCCACCACGACATATGCGCCCTCGTCCGCTCGAAGCATCGCCACCACTGTGCCTCGCCGTCTCAGCAGGATGGGCGAGCGGTTGGCCAAGGCCGGGCCTTGCGTCGTCGTTCTTCCCCCTGCCACCGTCGTGTCCCATCGCGACAGATACGAAGGGCGAAGGGGCGAAGATACGAAGGATGAGAAGGGAGAAGAAAGAAACGGGGGCTGACGGATGGGCCACATGCGTCAGTGTCTCATACTACCTAAAGGGAAATAAGGGTAAAATAGTCATTAGGTCCCTCCGTTAGCTACCGTTTCATCTAAAATTGACGGAAGTGGCAGCGAAGGCATCAAAAAGTTGGATGAGTGGCTCACAAGGAGCAAAAACTTTTTCCATGGCAGTTAAGAAATTTGAAACTTTTTTAATGGCTCACAAGTAATTGACTCCTTGTATATAGGCCAACCAGCTTTGCTTTGTGTTTGGAGTCCAGAATAAAATTTACAAAACGCTCATGTGGCTCCAAGACATTGTTCGTCGATCGGGCACGCAGGCACGATCCACAGCTCGTGAGTACATGAACATGATTACATGAGATGACACAGTAGAGCTCCCAGCTATTATGAGTTTCTGACGGCAATGAAATTTCGAAGAGCGGCATTGGCAAACCTGACCTACCTACCTCGCACGGAGGCCCCAACAAAAGAAACCAGATCGATCCGCCCCCAAAAGCTGGGACAGAGCCGCGCTGTGACGGAATCAAATCACACCTGCCGCGCGCAGCTCCTGTCGCCCGTCGTCCTAGTTCACGCTCGGCTCGCCGTCGCCGCTGCTGCTTACCTCGGAGATCCATCCAGTGACGACCCAACCGGCATCCCCGCGTGGCCACGACGCCGTTCATCATTGGCCACGCCCCCGCCCCCGCCCCGGCCATCACGTGCACGGGGGGCACGAACCTGAGCGCACGTCGCACCACGGAGGCGGTCACTGCGGTTCTGCCCTTTCTGGTCCGGGGCGGCAGGCTAGCGGGTTTCAAAAGGCGGAGGCAGGCACGGGCTGGCGGCCGTGTCGCGGAGCCGGCGCCGGATCAGCACGCCACGCCGCGGCGAGATCGTGTCCCCGTGTCGTGGCCGCCCGGCGGATGGAAGCGAACCCCGTAGTACGTGCCAACCGCGGCCGGCCGCGCTTTACAGCGCTATATACTACGGCGTCGCTATTGCTCCCTGGCAGCCCGGATCAAGATCGGATCGGCGGTTAGCTTTGGGTGCCCCCGTGCGAGTGCGAGCGTACGGCGGAGGCGTCGCTGCGTGAGGGCGCAGGATCCCCAGCTCGGATCGCCTGGCCGGCCGCGGAGGGTGCCGTGGCTCGAATATTATTTTATCGGCCCGCCGTACTGCGGTATCACGGTCGTTTGTTAGGAAAAGTACTCCTGTAGTATGGCAGCCTCGCTCGCCGCAGCCCGCAGGAATATTTGCTGGGCGGCACGGGTGATCCGGCGATCTGGTAATGTCCGTCCGGCCGGGCCGGGCCGATGCTTCGCGCACGGTTCCTCCTCGTTCTCAATACCTCGGCCGAGTGACACCAGAGGATTAGGCGTGGGCATTATTGCGACGGGATCGCGATTAAGCGGCAGTAATGACCCGTATAATGATGGCATAAATAAATGGTGTGGTGCAAGGACCAGTAATGGCTTTTTTTTCTGTTTCTATATGCGGTACTGCAATAATGAACATGAACTCCACCGCATCGTGTGCCCCTGGGGAGCAGATAAGCCCGTGCGCGCGTGGTACGTACGAACAGGGGGAATACACAATGCACACGGGATATGTTCGTTGCGTGCTGGCATGTGTACGCACCTCGGGTATTTTAATACGAGGAGTACTATGCTCGACGTGCTCGAGCTGGTACTGTATTTTTTTCCACTTGTTATTAGCGCTGCGGTTACGCCTTTGCTGGACGGGAGTGTGGTCCTCCAGGGTCGGTACGCAACACAGCTAGCGTGGCAACTATAATGCGCCCGTCTCGTGGAGCATCTGCACGCGCGCCACCCTGAACATTAGAGGTTAGTAGTACCAGTATGAGATGCTGTCCGGTGTAATGAACTATTGTTCGTTCGTGCGTGTTCCCTCGCGGAGCGAATGAGCCAGACTGGAACACACTTTACAACCGGATTAGAAACCAACTGTTTCCTCGAACCATCATCGCTTTTGTCAAGGGCCCTAGTCTGAAACTGAACTGTCTGGGTAGAGTCGGGGCGATATAGTGGAACGAGTACTGAAGGACCACAACAGAAAAATGTGTCCTGGTGGACTTCGTGATAGCCTACAAGGTTTAACTGTTGGTTGCGTTATCAGGTCCACAAGGCAGATTGTTTAAAAATTAAAATCCGTGCGCGCTCGTTGCCACGGTGGTTGCAGGTAGACTTCCTGCGTCTCTCCGGCATAAGCCAAGAGCTCGCGGCCAAGCAGCGTTCGGTAGCGCTACAGGGTAAATAGGTCCCCAATTTGTCTGCAGAAAGGTACACAAACTTTACTTTAGCTTCAGGGCTCAAACAAATATCGCCGCATCAACTAGCCTGAAACCGCGCCGAAGTGTGTTAAACTGTCCTTCGAAGTAGATGAGACGCGATCAACTTGGTTGACTTATCTTCCCACCTCGCCATTCTTGGACCTTGTCCTCAGAGAGAGAAAACATTGACCCATGGGCATCATCAGATGCATGTTTTCCCCCCAACAGTCCATTACTCCATTTGCTTGCTTCAAGATCTGATAATGACAGGCGTATCTGTGAAAATGAAGGACGGATGTAACATGATGGCAACACCGTACCATTTCCTGAAAATTAATACGGAATACCAGTCAAGAAAAAAAAAGACCGCGCAAAACAAAAGGAAAAAATGGAAAGGATAGTCGAGCGGGAAAAAAACACTAGTATAAACAGTCACTGATAGTGTCTTATTTGTTACAGTGTCAGCTCGTCAGTTGTAGCCTGTAGACTGTAGAGCCAGCTGCCTCCCAGCCCGCTTTTTCTCAGAATTGAGCATGGGCAGTGCCCGTGTCCATGACCACATCTACGCGCATGTCGGAGGCGGACACACGGGAGTGGGCAGGCGCCAACCGCAAGCCGACGCCGCGGGCTTCACCTGCTTCGCTTCGCTTCCCGGCGGCGACGGCGCCGGTGCATTAATGGCTCATGGCTGGCGCGCGCCACCGCTCCGTCACAAGCAAACCGAGAGCGCGCCAGCCTTGTTCACGTACGCCTCCACGGGTCGCCCGCGGCCGCGCCCGCGCTGCCGTGCAGCTGCGCAGCGAAAGCAAAGCCTTTCTTCTCGGCGGGTACACCGTGGGGGGTGCGCCCGTGCATGAGGCCGGGTAACTGCTTCCACGGCGTCCGTATTCCTTTAGGTTACGGAAAAGGCAAAGCGTGGTTAGGAATTGTTAATCCGCGTCACTTGCTTGTACCATACAAAATGATCGATCATCACCGCAAAAGCTTGGTTCGCAGGGGAAGAAAAGCTACAAGGCACAGCAGGGGATGTCGCCACCGGGAGGCAACCGCACGTATGCCTCTCATGCCGGGCACCCAAGCAAAACATGCTCATGCTAGAGCCTGTGGAAGCGTGGCTGCGACTCATGGCCCTTGTCTGCCGATGCGAGGAGCGAGCCATGCTACATGTGGTAGTATTGTCGGATTGAGCTATTGGAGGAAGGTTCGCATGAGCATGATCCGTTTGGATAAATAAAGAAACCGGGGTAGGTTTGATCGAAGGGAGCAGCGCACATCAGCACCCACCCACCCTGACTGTTAAAGCTTCGACATGCTAACGGTATCCAACAGTGCGTAGAGTAAACAAATCCTTTAGAAATGTTCATCATCAGTCATTGTGGCAGTATTTGGCGCGAATTTACTGTGCAAGTATGTCTTTTCCGAGCGAATTTAGCTCTCGTTTCATCAGGGAGACTGTATCTTACAATGAACGGTGCTTCGCGCACATGAGCACGGCATAGTTTACTCGCGAGTTCATGCGCACGAACATGGGCTAGTTTACTTTCTCACTTATACTAGTGTAGTTTGATTCGGGCTCAAGGTAACAAAGAATCAGGAGCGCTGCCACCGCCGGTGAGGACTACGGGGAGATCGGTCGGGGTCACGGTCACGGCCCCGCCAGCGCCTGCGCGAGGCGCTGGACCCTGGCGGCGATCTCCGGCGGGATCCGCATGGCCGCCCGGGAGCGGTCCTTGCCCCGCCGGAAGTCGAGACCCAGCGCGTCCGACACGTCCTCGGAGGTCCACCCGGCGCGCCGGAGCGAGTCCGAGCAGTGGTCCGTTTTTAGGACCAGCGCGTCGAGGACGGCCTCGGTGTCCGGCGCTGGGGCCTCGTCGGCGTCGAAGAGGCCGGAGGCGGTGACCTCGACCATCTCGTCCACTTCCCTGTCTCTCCAGCCGCCTTTCTTCAGCATTGATCCGAGCTCGTCGAGGTAGTTGTCGACCCACCGCGGGGTTGACCGCCGGGGTGGCGACGGGCAGCCGGAGGAGGATGAAGAGGCGGTGGAGGCCTCCGAGGAAGAGGAGTCGCGGCGGCGGCGGTCGGATGCGGCGTCGCTCCAGAACTCGATCCAGCGCGGGGCCTGGACGGCGTCGAGGCTCCGGCGCGTGTACGACGGCGTGCTCGCGCCGGCGGAGAGGGGGGAGGCCAGCGGGGAGGAGACTACGTGGTCCATGGGCTGGAACGAGGTCTCGCGGGTGAAGAAGTGGAGCAGATCGAGGCCGCAGCAGAGCACTCGGTCATCGGCGACGAAGAAGACCGGGTTCCCGGCGAGGCAGGGTCGGCAGGGCAGGTAGCAGCGGTCGAAGAGCGGCACGAGCAGCGGCGCGCGGCGGATGGCGGAGCGCGCGAGGCGCAGGGCGCGGTCCGGGTCGGCGGGCCTCCGGCCCCAGCACCGCGGCCACAGAGCGCCCCTCGCGATCTGCAGCGACGCCGCGGCGACGGGGAGGTCGAGCGCGGCGCGGAGGCCCGCGCGGCCCCGCCAGTCCGGGAACCCCGCGCCCGAGGGCACGCCCAGGGCGAGGACGGCGCGGAGGTCGGGCGGGAACGTGAAGCCGAACTCGGCCTCGGCGCGGGCGAACTCCGCGTCGGAGAGGCCCGGGAGGACGGCCACCCCGGCCGCGCGGAGGTGGGCGAGCACGCCCGCGGCCACGGCGTGGAAGGAGTGCAGCCCGTGGCGCGGCGACGCGGACGCCGAGGCGGGGCCCGCGGCGGCGCGCGTGGACAGGCGGCGGAGCCCCGCCGCGTGCGCCGCCGCCGCCGGGGCAAGACCCGCCATCCGGTGGTCCACGTCCACCATGGTCTCACCGCCTTCAACTGCCGTGTGAGCTTCCTGCCTTGGGATGCGGGGAGTGTGGAGTCCTTGAGGTGCCGAGGAAACACGATTGCTTCGCTCGATGCGGAGGAGGAGAAGGAGATGAGAGGGGACGGGCGGGAGGGGTGGGGTTATATAGTGGGGGAGGCGGTGGCCGTCGGGCGTAAGACAAGGGTGGGGCCTAGGGCCGTGGGCAACGGGCCCTGCGGAGATCTGAGCTGAGCGTGGGGTGAGAAAGCGATGCCGCTGCGGACGTAAACATCAGCCGCCGTGTGATGTGATTCGAGCTGGCGGGCTAACGTTGGCCATCACTCCGCTTGTGAAAACGCAACTTGCTCAGGTCTCATGAACGGGTGAGGCGGCAATAAATTGGCGCGTTCGTATCGAGCATATATGGTACTAGGTACTAGTAATACACACGACGACTTTCTCGTCAGTTACTAGTGCGAATCGCTAACGTTACTACGACTTATGATCAGTGTTGTGCAATACTGTATTTTGTTTTCTGAAATAAAGAGACGAAGAAGAAAATATTGTAACTATTTTACAGCAGTCGCAAATGCAGTACGGAGTACGTATAAACACAAGCCAACGCGGTAGCTGTCGAGCTACAGCCTGCTGAATGATTTTGAATCCATTATTCGGTGCCTGGGCCAAAGGACATCTGTGTTCATAAACCCCGGGGGAAGCACAAGTACAAGTGGATAATAGGCATCCCTTGCCAGAGATCGAGACCATAACTTGCTTGGGGGCACTCGGATCGGATGTCCCCCCAGCCCCAGGAAAGCGAAGGGGGGATGCTTGCTTAGTTGGCCGCCGCGCTCATCTCCTATCATACAACGCAATAATGCAATGCCCGTCGGATCGAGAGACAAATAACCCAACTGGTGGCCATGACTTTGGTCCCCCGGAAACCGTGCATCCGTTCATGGGTCCTCTCTCGGAGTAGGTCTGCGCTGCACCATCCGGCCTCCTTCCGGTACTCGGCGTACGGGCATGTGTACGTACGTCGAAGTCCTCTGACAAACCTCGCGGCAAGTTGCTCGGCCTTGTTGTTTAGATTCTAAATTTGGGGGTTAAATTTGGGGTAGGATGTCACTTCGTAATCATTGCGTCACTGTAGCATTTGTTTGTATGTGTGAAAAATTATCCAAAAATTGATTAATTAGGTTCAAAATATTCGTCTTGCAAAGTACAGCAAAACTGTGCAATTAGTTTTTGATTTCATCTACATTTAGTACTCTATGCATGTTATGACATTTTGATGTGATGGAAATCTTCTTTTTGCATAGTAAACTTTGGAGGTAGAATTTGGTATCTAAACGAGCGAAGGTTCCCGCGCGCGGACCGTTGTGTAAACACGAGAGGCGAGACCGGCCGGGCGGTGCTGGCTTGGCGTGGACGAGATGCTATTGCTGGCTCACCTGCCGTGGGACACGGCCTGGGCATCGTCATCATCTGCATTCACCGGCTGGCTTACCGCACGCCTGCAGGCTTCAGCCTGGAGGAAGAAGGAAAGGCAGCTGCATTGCATTGCCTCGCGTTGGGACCGTCCCGATCGAGATGAGACAGGCGGGGTTTGTCCGTATCCGCAGCGCTGTCACAGCTCCCACCCCCGTCGCAAGTTTTTGGCATCTCACGCGGACACACGCTAATCTCGGGCGCGTCAAGTCGACGTGATCCCGATGGAGATCTGGGCGCCGCCGACTGGCTTTGGGACGGCCGTCTGGCCGCGAGTCACCGTCACGGCAGACACTACCGGTGACGGGTGACTGGTGACTGGTTGGTGAGTGAGCCGGGGGGATGGCATTTCTGGGCGATCGAGCAGCGATTACTTGTTGCGATTGAGGCCATGTTTGCCAGAATTCCCGCACCCAAATTTACTATGCAAAAAGAAGATTCCCATCACATCAAAATGTCATAGCATACATAGAGTACTAAATATAGATAAAATCAAAAACTAATTATACAGTTTTGTTGTACTCTGCGAGACGAACATTTTGAGCCTAATTAATAAATTTTTAGACAATTTTTCGCACGTACAAACGAAACGCTACAGTGCGCATTTATGGGACGTGTCAGAGGGCCAGACCGGATTCGGGGGTACCGAATTTGCATCTAAACGCGGCCTGAGTATGGAAACTATTATTGGGCGGATTATTAATTGCTGCCTTGGGTAATCTCCGACCTACCATTTGTTCTCGTTCTTCTTGTCGCGTGGATTGTCGCTGTCGGGAGTACGTCGGAGTGATTATGACGCAGCAGAGTGATAAACACTGGCAAGAAAAATCATCATACCGATACCAATTATGTGCTTTTTCCCCCTGTGTACATGTTGCATACAATACAAACACACTCACTGTTTGGATCACAGGAAGGCTTGTGGCCGTGCTTGCTCAATGACTGAGGCGAGGTCTCCCTCTCGATCTTACAGTCGTCATTACTGTGCTTTGGTTGCAGGTCGGCGTCACGGCGTAGGGAGATGAGCAGCGCCTAACGACCTAGTAATAGCGACATGCCGCACGGAGCCTTGGCTTAATCCAGAGACAAAAGCCTGCGGTACCTTGAGACAGTGACAGAGGCCACCACGCACTCTCAACTCTCGGCTACCTGCCTATCGTTTGCGCTTCAGCGCTTGAACACTGGCGGCCTGGCACAGAAGAGGCTCTTGTTTTACGGCGACACGTTGCTTAATGATGCATGTCTCTGGAACAGATTATTATCACCGTGTGTGCTGCACAAGGAGACGGGGAGGAGGCCCATGCACACAGGCTATAATTTTTACCGCACTCACTTGAGGAATCAAGGTCCCTCAGCTCCCCTCAGCTTGCCACTTGAGAACATAAAACATGGCAGCCTTCACGCACTAAAAAATCGCCGGCTTCAGCTGCATCTTCTCAGAAAAACGCTGCAGCTTTCGCTGCGACTAGCGAGCGTGCTGTTGTTACACGCGCATGTACGGAGCAGGAACAGGCGGTTTCTACAACTTCGAAGACAGCGGTTAGGCTATCTCCAGTAACGTGACCCAAACTCAAATTTGGGTCCTAAACAGTGTTTTGGGTATAAAAAACGCTCTCCAACAGAGTATCCAAACACACTGCTCATTTTACGTCCTAGATGAGAGGAGGCAAATTTGTGTCACTCTCTCTCCTCGACCCAAACTAGAAGCTACGCGTGGAAGAGGTTGCGTCCGCACTGTGGGGAGCAACCGGCGCAGTGAAGCCGTTGTCGGACTTGCTCCGGTGGAGGAAGTCCTTGAAGAACCCCCGCCTACGATAGCTTCTCGAAGAAGAGGACGATGCGAGGACACCGTCGAGGAGGAGGACGACGACCGGGAGGCTGATGGGGCCACCTTCACACCCGCTGTCTCACCGGAGCTCGCCGCCGGAACAGGACGACGACGGCGCGAGCCAGTTGGTGCGGAAAGGGGACCGGGAGTGGGACTGGCGGTGCACCGACCGGCTCCGGAAATGGACGCGCTCGTCAGCCGGCGCCGCTTTCCCCTCCTCCTCCTCCAGCGGCGGCGGCGCAGGAGGGCCTGCGGGACGTCTCCGTTGAGCGGCGGCAGCGCCTGCGGCCGAGGGAACTCGTGCGCGGCGGGGCTCGCCAGCGGCTCCCGTGGTCGGCGGAGCTCGTGCGGTGCCCGCGGCCGGCGAGCTGGCCGGAGGAGCTCGCGCGGCGGAGCAACGGCTGGCCTCGCGTGTGCTCGCAAGAGGAGGAAGGGAAGAGGATGGGTCGTCTGTTGGAGAAGAGGATTTACTGGTCACGAATCTTTTTATATAGGCAACCCACTGATGGATGAGTCTCTGATTTGAGTTTTTATTGTTGGAGACAATCTTGCTACCACCAAACGCTAGCAGTAGTAAATGGGGCCGGTGAAAACGGAGAGGAGACTTGGAGGCTGGGGCCTGGGGAATAACGGGGATCCCTCCCTCGCTCGCATGTGATTCGGAGAGACGACTGACTCCTGGTTCGTGCGGGTGAGTTTGTCAACACGAGCAGGTGGCCCGTGCACGTGAGAGCATGTGGATGGCAGGGTTGCAGGGCCGCGTTTCGTAGTACTCCGTAATAGCGTGGAGCTGGAAATTGAGTCGAAGTCGCGTGCCCACAGTCCACACGGACAAGGCATGCGTACTGAACTGTAGAGTCTCATTTTCTTTTCTCTTTCCGTTACAAACACTAACTAATTCATTGTCATGTAGTACTATCTATCTTCGCACAGGAAAGAAAAGGAGAAATTCTCAAAAAAAAAAGGAAAGAAAAGGAGAAGAAATGCAAAACCTAACACGTCGGTGCAAAATTTCCCGGGCCTGATAAAAAAAAGTAAGTAATTGGGCCCAGCCTTTTACAAGCCTCTCTCAGAAGCTTGCTTACCGAATATAAAAAATCAATGGGCCGGAAATGAAGTTCTGCATCCTTTGGACTTATTTGGGCTCCTGGCTTGGGAACGCAATTTCACGGGCTTTGCACTGGGTTTTCGGGCTGTTTTTAGTGAGCCTGTTTACACAAGCCCAATAAAAATGGCCTGTTACAAGATAGCGTCCGTTTCCCTTTTTTTTCCTTTCTTAAAAAAACCTAGAGGCCGTTTGCTGTTCTTTGCCTGGTACTGCTGTGCACACTGTCACTGCACCGAACCCTGGAACTTTCACTGCAAATTTCCCGTGTAGTTTACACCTCTGTGTGTATCCATCCTGGAAGTTGTAATGAAGATGCATACAGACCGATGACTGCTGGGAAGAAAACAGGAAAGGACACTACTGGAATTCATGCAGCTAGTCCAAAGCGAATTCCAGCTGTGGACTTTATCTCCAGGGCAGCGAACTCCCGATTTGAACCGTTCAGCAGGTCGAAGCTATACACCGGGATAATCAAACATTTTTCCAGCTTAGCAGTCAAACGAAGCGCCTAGCAGAACCTTCTGCGGCGCCATCATCCCATCCTACCCGCGCCAAGTCCTCCCGTGAGATCAGCACGCAGCATTACAGTTTCAGGAGACCATCCAGCGTTCATCCTAGCTTGCTCGTCAACCTTCCTGCTCCGATCTAGCCCCCGTCCGCCAGCGCCCCAGATGTAACCGACCGGAGAAGCAAAGCGGGGATGGACGCCAAAAAAAGTCAGCAACTTGTGTCGCGCGTCATCGGTCAGAGAGAGAGGGAGAGAGAGAGAGAGGAGGCAGCAGCAGCCACCTTCCCCGGCCCGGGCCGGCGCTCGTTTTCTCCGCCCCGCTCTTGTTTCAGTTGGTGGGGCGTTTACTTGGGCGATCACCGAGTTGGACAAGCAACCCACCAAACCCCCGGCCGGACCCGGACCTGCACTGCACGCTAGCTAGTCCAAGTTGCCTCGCCATCTGTTTCTGCCGTTTGGCCTTTTCCAGTCTGGGTTGTTTAGTTTCTAACTTGACATGTCAAAGTTAGCATTTTACTATTAATGCGACTTTATAGCATTTCGTTTGTATTTATGAATAATTGTTTAAATATTAATTAACTAGCAAGTTGGCTCGCACAAATTTACGCGGGTAGCTAGTTTTTTTATACAAATATTTAGGTTTATTTAATTTAAATATAAATTTATTTAAATATTTGTTGTTTCACTGTCAATACGATTCATCAAAGTGTACTCAAACTAACGTATCATTTTTTACCATCATGTATGTGGCACATGGTATGAGTTAATGATGCAAGCTTATTATATTTACTAATTGTATTTGACATTGATTCTTTGATCAAATTATAATTTTCTTATTTATTAATTTAGAATTTAACTATTTATTTACTCTAATCAATGGACTTTAAGGGTTAATATAGATTCCCAACAATGTGTATTATTTTTATTTCAATTAATATGGTGATAATATTATATTATTAAGATTAACTCCACCAATACCTCTCAAGCCAGACTCTCCAAATACCAAATGGAGGCTATCTTTATTTTTTAAGGGCCAAAAAACTACTACAACTCCAGCAATAACCCTCATAAATATAGTGCTTTCTATAGACCCTCGAGAATGGAGGGTGGATTTGGAAGCCTCCCAAATAGGGGGGATGGGGAGGTGTCAAGTAGAGGGCCTACTGGAGTGCAACTTTTTTCTGGACAACAATGTGTATTATTTTTTATTTCAATTAATATGGTAATGATATTATATTATTAAGATTAACTCCACCAATACCTCTCAAACCAGACTCTCCAAATACTAAATCGAGGCTACCTCTATTTTTTAAGGGCCATAAAAATGCTACAACTCTAGCAATAGCCCTCATAAATATAGTGTTATCTATAGACCCTCGAGAATGGAGGGTGGATTTGGAAGCCTCCCAAATATGGGACTGTCAAGTAGATAGCCTACTGGAGTGCAACATTTTTCTAGACCCTCTGAACTTGGGATAGGAGCTTGTTGGGTCTGCTACGGTGCAACTTAGGTTAATTATGAGAAAAGTACTGCTATTTTGCTAATTATGCAAAGAGAACTTAGGTTACAGTAACCAATGGGTGCCTACCACACTTGAACACCCTACATCCAAGCACCTCTCATCAGGTACACGTGCAGATCGACGTGTTGTCCTCCACTCATTGTTGAACGTTGTCTCCTGCCCTCTTATATAGAGGAACATGGTAGGGCATATGGGGCTTTAGGTTGTCCGTACTTGTCGTACTCTATTCTCATCCTCTAAAAAAACATTCCAGCCTAGTCAATGAGATTCTCCCCTCAATATAATTTTTTTGCACCTGTTATCCTGTATATCATATATTCTATACAAACTACCAACACATGAACCCACGCATCTCCTTTTCTCCTTATCTTTCACCAACGCCACCACTCCCCCCGCTCTATCTCTCTCCCTCTATCTCGCTCCTCTCTAGTTGCGGCGGCGAGGGGTGCCGGTCTCCCCAGCTGGCAGCATTCAGCCCCATCGGCCTCCGGTGGCACGCGGAGCGGCCGGACCCCAAACTCCAAAGGTGCGCGGGCTGCTTCCGCGGCGGCGGATGGTCGCGCGGCGACTACGAGGACTCCTGCGGCAGCCTGGACAGTCGGTCAGCGGCGGTGGAGGGCTCCCGCGGCGACGGTGGAAGCCTCCTACAGCGGGCGCAGACAACTGCGCGATGGCGGCGGTGGAGGGCTCCCGCGGCGGCGGTGGAGGGGTAGTGGTGGCGGTGACGGCGGCAGCGAGGGGTGCCGGTCTCCCCGTCCGGCAGCCTCTAGCCACGTCGGCCTCCGAAGGTGCGTGGGTAGCTCCCGTGGCGGCGACGGCGGCGGACGGTCTCCCTGCGGTGGACGGTCGCACGACGACGGCGAGGACTCCCGCGGCAGCAACAGATGGCCGTGCGGCGGCGTTGGAGGGCTCCTGCGGCGGCCGCGGACGGCTTTGCGGCAACGGTGGAGGCCTCCTACGGCGGCCACGTATGGCTGCGAGGCAGCCACAGAGGGCTCCCGCGGCGGCTGCGGACGGCTGTGCGGCAACGGTGGAGGCCTCCTACGGCGGCCACGGACGGCTGCGCGGCGGCAGCCACGGAGGGCTCCCGCGGCGGCTGCGCACTGACCGTGGTAGGTGGCGGCAGACTGAATAATATAGACCGTTAGATCTTTATCAAATCTGACGATATTTTTTTTCTTTTTTGGATTAATGGAATAATATAGACCGTTAGATCTTCATAAAATCCGACGACATATATTCTTCTCTTTTTTAGATTAATGAAATAATATGGACCATGAGATCTTCATAAAATCCGATGACATATATTTTTCTCTTTTTTGAAATAACGGAATAATATGGACCGTTGGATCTTCATAAAATCCGACGGTTCATGCTCTTCTCTTTTTTAGATTAACGTGGAAATTTGTTGAACCTCTCGGCGAACGTGGTGGCTCCTTTTAACACTATTGTATTAATATAACTAGCAATGTGGTCCGCGCAAATTTGCGGGGGTAGCTAATTTTTTATACTAATATTTAGATTTTTTTAAACTTAAATATAAATTTATTTAAATATCTGTTGATCCACTGTCAATACGATTCGTCCAAGTGTGCCCAAACTAACATATCATTTTTATCATCATGTGGCACATGGTATGAATTAATGATGCAAGCTTATATTTACTAATTTTATTTGACATTGATTCTTTGATCAACTTATAATTTCCTTATTTATTTAATTTAGAATTTAACTATTTATTTACTCTAATCAATGGACTTTAAGGGTTAATATAGATTTTTAGATCTTACAAAAAACCAACCGTGTGTATTAGTTTTATTTCATCTAATATGATAAGATTAACTCCACCAATACCTCTCAAACCAGACTTTCCAAATACTAAATGGACGCTACCTCTATTTTCTAAGGGCCACAAAAACGCTACAACTCCAGCAATAGCTCTCATAAATATAGTGCTTTCTATAGACCCCGAGAATGGAGGGTAGATTCCTGGATTTGGAAGCCTCCCAAATAGGGCGGGGTGTCAACAAATAGGGGGTGTCAAGTAGAGGGCCTAGTGGAGTGCAACTTTTTTCTACACCCTCTAAACTTGGGATAGGAGCTTGTTGGGTCTGCTAGAGTGCAACTTTTTTTTGGACCCTCTAAACTTGTGACATGGGCTTGTTGGGTTTGTTGAAGTGCAACTTTTTTCTAGATCCTCTAAACTTGGGATAGGGGCTTGTTGGGTCTGTTGAGTTGCTCTAAGATAATAGATTGTGTGACCTAATATTGAGGCGGTGATCATGGGTAAGTGAATAAAGTAATTCATATAACTTTATATACACAAAATGCAACTTACTGACATGAGATACTCTCTTCATCAACGGATATACGAACTACCTCGATGAACTTACAATATTGTAACACGGAACGATTGGATTAAAGTAGAAACCTTCCATAAAACATAATGATGTTTGGGTCGACTCCCTTCACGAATCGGCAGTATAATTGGTAGCCTAGCTTGCTGCACAAATCAATAATCAGAATAGCATAGCATGAAGAAAAGCTTAAGGAGGGAGGAAATAAAATATATAGGGTAATGAATCACACCAGGAAAATATTATGAGAAAAATTATGCTATTTTGCTAGTTATGCAATGAGAACTTAGGCTGCAGTAACCAATGGGTGCCTACCACGGTTGAACGCCCTAAATCCGAGCACCTCTCATCAGGTACACGTGCAGATCAACGTGTTGTCCTCCACTTATTGTTGAACGTTGTCTCCTGCCCTCTTATATAGAGGAACATGCTAGGGCATATGGGGCTTTAGGTTGTCCGCACTTGTCGTACTCTATTCTCATCCTCTAAAAGAAACATTCCTGCATTGTCATTGAGATTCTCCCCTCTATATCAATTTTTTCTGCACCCGTTATCCTCTATATCATATATTCTATATCAACTACCAACACGTGAACCCACACATCTCCTTTTCTACTTATCTTTCACCGACACCACCAATCCCCCCGCTCTATATCTCTCCCTCTATCTCCCCCTCTCTCTAGTGGCGGCGGCGGCAAGGGGTGCCGGTCTCCCCGGCCGGCAGCCTTCTGCCCCGTCGGCCTCCGGTGGCGTGCGGAGTGGCTGGACCCCGAACTCTGAAGGTGTGCGGGTGGCTTCCGCGGTGGCGGACGGTCGCGCGGCGATGGCGAGGACTCCCGCGGTAGCCACGGACAGTCGCGCGGCGGCGGTGGAGGCATCCCACAGCGGCCGTGGACGGCCCCGCTGTGACGGTGGAAGCCTCCTACGACGGGCACGGGCGACTGCGCGGCGGCGGTGGCAGAGGGCTTCCGCGGCGGCCGTGGAGGGGTGGTGGTGGCGGCGGCGGAGAGGGGTGTTGGTCTCCTCGGTCTGCAGCCTGCAGCCCCGCCGGCGGCGAGCGGCTGAACCCTGATCTACGAAGGTGCGCGGGCGGCTCCTGCGGCGGCCGTGGATGGCTCCCGCGGCGGCAACGGTGGCGGACGGCCTCCCGACGGCGGACGGTCGTGCTGTGACGGCGAGGACTCCCGCGGCAACCACGGATGGCTGCGTAGCGGTGGTGGAGGCTCCTGTGGTGACCGCGGAAGGCTGTGCGGCAACGGTGGAGTCCTCCTACGGCTGCGCGGCGGAGGCGGCGGATGGCCGCGCACTGACCACGGAGGAGTAACGGCCGACTGAATAATATACACCATTAGATCTTCATCAAATTCGACGATATATTTTTGTTTTTTTGGATTAATGGAATAATATAGACCGTTAGATCTTTATAAAATCCGACGGCTTATATTCTTCTCTTGTTTAGATTAATGGAATAATATGGACCATTAGATCTTCATAAAATCTGATGGCATATATTTTTCTCTTTTTTGGATTAACGAAATAATATGGACCGTTGGATCTTCATAAAATCCGACGGTCCATGCTCTTCTCTTTTTTAGATTAACGTGGGAATTTTTTGACCATCTCGGCGAGTGTGGTGACTCCTTTTAACACTATTGTATTAATATAACTAGCAAGGTGTCCCGCGCAAATTTACGCGGGTAGCTAATTTTTTACTAATATTTTTTGTCCAAGTGTACCCAGACTAATGTATTATTTTTTATACTAATTGTATTTGATATTGATTATTTGATCAACTTATATTTTCCTTATTTATTCAATTTAGAATTTAACTATTTATTTACTCTAATCAATGTACTTTAAGGGTTAATATAGATTGTTAGATCTTATCAAAAACAAACCGTGTGTATTATTTTTATTTCGTTTAATATTGTAATAAATACCTCTCAGACTCTCCAAATACTAAATAGAGTCTAACTCTATTTTTAATGGCCACAGAAATGCTACAACTCCAGCAATAACCCTCATAAATGTAGGGCTTTCTATAGACCCCCGAGAATGTAGGCCTACTGGAGTGCAATTTTTTTTCTGGACCCTCTAAACTTGCGACAGGGGCTTGTTGGGTTTGCTGGAGTGCAACTTTTTTCTGGACCCTCTAAACTTGAGATAGGGGTTTGTTGGGTCTGCTGGAGTTGATCTAAATTATATATTGTGTGACCTAATATTAAGGTAGTGATCATGGGTAAGTAAATAAGGTAATTCATATAACTTTACATATATAAAATGCAACTTACTGACATGACATGAGATAGTCTCTTTCTCACGGACATGAGAACTACCTCTACGAACTTGCAATAGCATAACACATGACGATTGGATTAAAGTAGAAATCTTCTACAAAACATAATGGTGTTTGTGTCGTCTCACTTTACAAATTAGCAGTATGATCGGTAGCCTAGCTTGCTACAGAAATCAATGATCAGAATGACATACCATGAAGGAAAGCTTAAGGAGGGAGGAAATAAAATATAGAGGGTAATCAATCACACCAGGAAAATGCTATCCAAAAAAACTTATGAGAAAAATACTACTATTTTGCTAGTTATGCAATGAGAACTTAGGCTGCAGCAACCAATGGGTACCTATCACGGTTATGGATCAATCTTTTGCCTTTTTCCTCCTCCGGTAAAAGATGGAGTAATATATAGACATGGTTGATGCCCGATCTGGTGAATGATCGACAATAGTTTGCAGTTGCATGATTATATCGGGCATTAAGAGAAGCATTTCTTTGCCCAGCCTGTTGTCACTCAACTTCCATGTCAACACATGTGCACGTCAAGCACGCCTATCATCAAAGTTGTACGACACTTGAGTTTCTTTGCTTTGTTTTTTCCTAAATCGGCTCCTGCTTCTTGCACTGACTCGTTTACGAAGACCATCAAACGAGATTGAGTGTGGGCAAACCATTTGATGATCTTCCATGAGTGCTGAGCATGACCATGGTGATGATCAATTCCAGCAGCGATTCACTTCCTTCGGATATAGAGAACTTTTCTCTGACGTTGTTCTCACAACCTTGGTGAACGCCCTAAATCTAAGCAACTTTCATCAGTTACATGTGCAAATCAACATGGTGTCATTCGCTCATGTTGAACGCTGCACCACCTTAGTTTCTCCGCTTTGTTTTTCCTCTCTCCGCTCCTTCTTGCACTAAGTCATTAACAAAGACCATCAAAAGGGTTTAAGCGCAGATAAACCATTTGATGATCTTCCATGAGTCTGAGTGCGGCCATGGTGCTCAATCCCGGCAGTGATTCGCTCCCTTCGGACAGGGAGAATCGTTATATCCTGTTGTGCTCACAACCTTTTTGAACACCCTAAATCCGAACACCTCTCATTAGGTACACGTGCAAGATCGACATGCTGTCCTCCGCTCATTGTTGAACGTTGCCTCTTATATAGAGAAACCTGGAAGGGCACATGGGGCTTCAGGCTATCCGCACTCGTCGTACTCTGTTCTTATCCTCCAAAAGGAATACTTGTGTCTAGTCACTGAGATTCTCTCCTCTATATTAATTTCTTCTGCATCCGTTATCTTCTATATCTCATATTATATACCAACTACTAACGCGTGAACCCACCCATCTCTTTTTTCTCCTTTTCTTTCACCGATGCCCCCACTCCCCCACTCTATCTCTCTCCCTCTGTCTCCCCACCTCTCTCTAGTGGCGGCGGCGGCGAGGGGTGTCGGTCTCCCTGACCGGCAGCCTTCAGTCCCACTGTCCTCCGGCGGCGCGCGGAGCGGCTGGACCCCAAACTCCGAAGGCACGCATGCGGCTCCCACGGCGGCGACGACGATGGATGGCCTCTTGACGGCGGACGGTCGCGCGGCAATGACGAAGGACTCCCGCGGCGGCCAAAGATAGTTGCGCAGCCGCGGTGGAGGGCTCCCGCGGTGGCCGGGGACGGTCTTGCGGCGACGGCGGTGGGCGGCCTCCCGGCGGCGGACGGTCGCGCGGCGACGACGATGAAGACTCTCGCAGCGGCCACGGACAGTCGTGTGGCGGCAGTGGAGGGCTCCCGCGGTGGCCGGAGACGGTCTTGCGGCGACGGCGGTGGGCGGCCTCCCGGCGGCGGACGGTCGCGCGGCGACGACGATGAAGACTCTCGCAGCGGCCACAGACAGTCGTGTGGCGGCGGTGGAGGGCTCCCGCGGTGGCCGGGGACGGTCTTGCAGCGACGGCGGTGGGCGGCCTCCCAGCGGCGGACGGTCGCGCGGCGACGACGATGAAGACTCTCGCAGCGGCCACATACAGTCGTGTGGCGGCGGTGGAGGGCTCCCGCGGTGGCCGGGGATGGCCTTACGGCAACGATAGAGGCCTCCTACGACGACCATGGACGGCTATGCGGCGGCGGAGGGGCTCCCGCGGCGACCGCAGAGGGGTGGCGGCGGACGGAATATAGACCGTTACATAAAATCTGATGACATATATTTTTCTCTTTTTTAATTAACGGAATAATATAGACCGTTAGATCTTCATAAAATCCGACGGCATATACTTTTCTCTTTAAACCGTTAGATCTTCATCAAATCCGACGACATATATTTTTCTCTTTTTTAGAGTAACGGAATAATATAGACCGTTAGATCTTCATAGAATCTGACGGTCCATATCCTTCTCTTTTTTAGATTAACGTGGAAATTTCTTGGCCCTCTCGGCGAACGTGGTGGCTCCTTTTAACACTATTGTATTAATATAATAGATAGATAGATTAGGTTTAAAATGTTCGTCTCGTAAAGTACAACAAAACTGTACAATTAACTTTTGATTTTATCTACATTTAATACTCCATACATGTGCCAACATTTTGATGTGATGAGAATTTTATTTTTTTGCATAGTAAAATTTAGGGGCAAACTTGGGGAAGGGGCCCTGAGCCAAAGCCAGCTGGGGAGGTGTATCCGTACGCCCAGGAGACGCCATTTGTAGAACCTTCGGTCCATGGTGTATGCATGCAAAGATGCAAAGGTGTAGTAATAGTGCTTGCTGTACGCCTGTACTGAATTTCGTGAAGGCAGGCTCGCTCTAGAATAGTAGAATGGGCGTCCGGAAGCACTAGTACATCTGGGGATGATGGAGCGTCCGGGAATGGGCGTCCGGGAAGCACTAGTACCAGGAATCGTTTCGAGTACGTGTTCTCCGTACCGACAGAGACGACGATGATGGAGCGGACGGACCAGACATCCAAGACTTTGGCGGATCACCTAGTACTCTGCGTCCAGACAGTCGGGTTCTTTACGAGACAGGTTTCCGATTCCATTTTATTTTATTCTCCGCGAAATCAAGTTAATCTTGAGTAGGTGCATCGCAGCATCAGTCCACCTATAATCCGCGTCAGTGTGACAGCAGCACGGTCGAGGCTCGGCGCGCTGCGCGTCCACGTCAGTCTCGACCGATGATTCTGCTTGCGCCGTAACGATCGCCGGCTCCGGCCGCACATTTCCTCGCGCCGTTTCGTGGCACACGCTTGAAAAGTCCAAGCTCAAATGATCGCGGTAGCCAAACATCTTGTTCGCACCTACTACGTACTACTGCTGCTGCCCGGGGTCGCGGGATCTTTTTTCACGGAGAAGGGATCAACGGTGAAAGAAACCAACCGCGATCGATCAAATCCCGCTTCCTTTTCTTACCTCAGGTTCATACTGTATTAGATCCGGCTCCAAGCACCGTCCCACGGTGTTGTTTTTTTCCTCCCCTTCTGTTGAAGTCCAAATAAGAAATTCGCGGCACAGTGGTCGTCGATCCACGGGCGCTTGGCGTGTTGGCATGAGTGAGGACTCACGCAGGCCGCACGGCAAGTTGCGGTGACGTCCGTGGAAGCCATTGATCGGATGGGGCAGAAAGCCCCCGGCAAGGAGCCCAACGCCGAAAGCAACCGCCGCGCTGGTGTGTGTATGTGTATCGCCCCTCTCGCACGACGGCGTGAGGAGGAGGAGGACCCGCCGCACACAAGTGACAAGTCCGCCCGCTCTGGCCTCTGCTCCTTAATTTCCTCTCCTGTCTGTCTGGTCCGTCCTCGGCCCCACCCTCCCTTTAAAACGCCCGAGGCGAGCACGGGCTCTCCTCCCTCATCACCAGACGAGCGACGCCAGGGCGGGGGGAGCTAGAGAAGCGGCGCACCAGGAACCACGAGGACCGTACGCCGCGAGCGGGCGGCGGCGCTTACATGGGAGTAGAGGCGGGCGGGTGCGGGCGGAGGGCGGTCGTCACCGGGTTCTACGTCTGGGGCTGGGAGTTCCTCACCGCCCTCCTGCTCTTCTCGGCCGGCGGAGCCTCCTACTAGCTAGCTTCTCTTGCTTTAATTCCTCCCCTTAGATAGCTCAGCCGTATACACAACACACAAGTGATCCATCGGTTACTTAGTATTCAGTAGGCAGAGAGAGGATATATACACATATAGGTCAAGTAAAGATTCAAGTGACCAGGCAGTCGGTGGTAGCCGGCGAGATGGACGGAGAAGCCGTGGCCGTGGCGGCGACGTCGAAGCAGAGCGGCAGCGGGACGAGGGCGGGAGGCGGGCCGGCGCCGTTCCTGACCAAGACGCACCAGATGGTGGAGGAGCCGTCGACGGACGAGGTGATCTCGTGGGCGGAGCAGGGCCGCTCCTTCGTGGTGTGGAAGCCCGTGGAGCTGGCGCGCGACCTCCTCCCGCTCCACTTCAAGCACTGCAACTTCTCCTCCTTCGTACGCCAGCTCAACACCTACGTGAGTACGCACACACCCCAGCTTGTTTTCTCTTACTAGAAGCAGCCATCAGTTACCAATTCCATCTACTGTTACATCATCGTAGCACTGCAACTTTTACGTACGTTAATGATTTTCTATTTTTTCCTCCTCAACGATCGATTCCATGATCTTCTCTTGGTGCCTAACTCTGTAACTGAGACTTGCGTGGGTTGCCGTATCACGTTAGCTAGATTTACCGATGGGTTTGCTACTCTAATCACTTTGTTTACTGCTTATTTTTTGCGTAGCTACCTAGCTGTGGGCCGGCGCGCTATCGTTGTCGCGGCCGCGCTACTTCTGTTTGTGATTTGTAGCATGTCGTTTTGTCCGCGTGCTCGATGGCCAGATCATCAACAAATTAAGGCAATCCGACGACCTGATGCTTCGGTTGCGAAAAGTCCTCCACGGCAGCTCGTTCTTTCTAGAATCTAGGTGACCTATACCTATCTCTTCTCGTTCTCAGCCGCTGCACATGTTTCGCTGTGACGATCGAACTACATACTCAGGGGTGGGACAATGTTTACGGGCCGCGGCGCACATGCATGTAGAGTGCAAGCTCCACTAAACTGACGAAAGAGAGGCGTCTCCACTCTCCACGGGATATATGGAGCTGTGTCGTCGGCGACTCGAGATCGATCACCTGCAACGGAGACGATCGACGGGGAGCGATAACCTTCCAACTTTTCATAGGTTGCTGGCTGGCCAGCTGAAACGTAGAAACCGAGCAAACGCTTCCTTTTGTCGCGTTGTGCAGCCCGTACAGGTCAGGTCAGTATTAGGCGCTGCATGCGTACACACACGGGCAATACAATAGACCTTCGAGATGTACACGGTACAGCAGGGTCCGTCAACCATCATGTTACGTGTCATCGTTGATAGGGAAGGAGTGCGTACGTGCAGAAGTCAATCTCTACCTCCCTCCAATTTCTTTCCCACGCAAAGCATGCTTAATTATCGGTTCTGGAATGCTTTAAGAAATGATAAAGGAAAAAGGAGCTAGAGAGACCGAGAAAGATTGATTAGAGGAAAACATGAAAAGGGTGGCCGAACCTCCCTCCCTCCTGCTGATGGTCACCTCATACTTTTTTTGTCCCTTTTTCTAGAACTCTCTCGGTTGTTGATGGTGTGACAAGTTTCTTTCAAAGGGGCCTGCTATGGCTTCCTTTGCTGCCCAGCCCTTGTTAACGTACTAGTAACTTGCTTGCTGGCACAAATATGTATCATCATAGAAAACAGTTCCATGAAAGCAAAGCTAATCAGGCGCGCGCTTGTCTTGTTTGGGTCGCTTGACACGCCACGGGTATTGGAGGCGACAAAACCATGATAGTAGTATTCTAGCTAGTGCGCCCGGCCCCAGAGACTGTCACAACACATTATTAATTTATTATCTGTGGCATAATAATAGGAATCTTGAGGAAGCTTCGGAGTGATGAGCTTTTCTGGGCTCTTCTGTAGTTCTGTGGCCTACCAGAAGGTTAATTTAGCAAGGGGCTGGGCGCATATGCAATTAAGCTCAACAAACAATCATTTCAAGCCACCCAACAAATATGCTAATATTTTGTTCCCTTTCATTTTTGGTTGTTGGGATCGGAAAAATACCTCTACAAATCTCAACCAGAACATGCCTGTGGAGAGATTCACACTTGTTTGATTCTTGTGTTGGCGCTCTCTCGAGAATTTGGCGCATGAGAGATGACGATGACTTGCCCACTAGCATAGTCAAAGCTTCACACTAACAGCGGGTTTGTTCTCTCTGATCCTTGAACTATTCTAATTAAAGGGGAGGAAGCTTCTACGAATGTGAAAGGCTAAGGCGTTATCTGTCTGACTATCTGAGCAGCGGTTGCTGCTGAAAGTAGATAGGCCTGACGTGTAGCGTGGAATATATCGAAGCCGAAATGCTTGGTCGTTCCCGTGAGAAACTTTCCCACCAGAGACGTCTTGTTGGTGATCGGAATTTTACATCCTACGGAGCATGAAGAAAAGGTGTCCACAGCAGGCACGTTTGTTGTGATAAGCTGGTAGTGCGATGGTACGCTTCTAGAGTTTTAGTTTGGCATCTCAAATAGAACTATTCTGCTCTGGCGCTTCCTGACTGCACTAGATTATCTTCAGGTTAGTTGACTCTTCATACTGCTCAAATAGTAACCAGCTTGTTCTGCCTGGCAAGTGGCAACTAATGGGGCAAGAAATTAACTGACGACTGATTTGGATGAGCGACCCATGATACTCTGGTCAGAGTTTAACAAAGAGAAGAACGCATACGTACGTCATGGGTTGATATGGTGGATATTTTGGAGGCGCTCCGTGTAGATGTCGACTCCTGTTAAACTGTCTTTCACGTACTTGTCTGTCAAAAAGACAAGAAGAAGGAATTAAAAAGGGAGGATCGGATGACATATATAGGATTCTTATTGTTAATCTAGTCATATATAGAGTTGCAGGCGATCGATGAAATTGACGTGGCTGTGTTTAGATGAAGTGAAAAAGAGGGTGAAAATGTCGCATCGGACACGTAGCGCACTGTAGCATTTTTCGTTTGTTTGTGGTAAACATTGTCCTATCATAACCTAACTAGGCTCAAAAGATTCGTCTCGTGTACATCAAAACTATGCAATTAGTTTTTTTATTTACCCACGTTTAGTGTTTCATGCATGTGTCATTTGCTATATTTAATGTTTCGATGTGATGTTAATGTGATGTCGATGGGACGTAAAGTTTTGGAATTCAATGGAACTAAACACAACCATGCTAGAGAACAATCAAGACTGCCTTGATAAAGTAGTTTTGATACGGGACGACCCTGTTGCAGTCAGCTAGTTGACCAATTTGCCATTGTTGCATACTGACGATCAATCGACGGTGACCATGCGTGCAGGGTTTCCGGAAGGTGGTGCCGGACCGGTGGGAGTTCGCGAACGAGAACTTCCGGCGAGGCGAGCAAGGGCTCCTGTCCGGCATCCGTCGCCGCAAGTCCACGACGCCGCAGTCCTCCAAGTCCGGCGGCAGCGGCGCGAACGTCGCGTTCCCGCCGCCGCTGCCCCCCGCGCCTCCCGCGTCCGCCACCACGTCCGGCGGCAACGAGCGCAGCTCCTCGTCGGCATCATCGCCGCCGCGGGCCGACCACCTGACCAGCGAGAACGAGCAGCTCAAGAAGGACAACCACACGCTGGCGGCCGAGCTGGCGCAGGCGCGCCGGCAGTGCGAGGAGCTCCTGGGCTTCCTCTCCCGGTTCCTCGACGTCCGGCAGCTCGACCTCGGGATGCTCATGCAGGAAGACGTCGTCCGAGCGGCCGGCGGGGACGCGCGCCACCAGCAGTGCCGCGCGGTTGTGGACCAGCTGGCGGAGCGCGGCGGCGAGGAGGGGAAGGGCGTGAAGCTGTTCGGCGTGCTCCTCAAGGACGCCGCCGCGAGGAAACGCGGCCGGTGCGAGGAGGCGGCGGCCAGCGAGCGGCCCATCAAGATGATCAGGATTGGCGAGCCGTGGGTCGGCGTGCCGTCGTCGGGGCCGGGGCGGTTCGGCGGTGAGAACTAAGGTTTGGTTTGGTCAGGAACTGATGCGCGCCACGGCCGGCCGTGACTATGCCGGCTTTTCAGCGAGCGCGTGCCTGTATCGTGCAAGGTGAGGTTGATGGTTAAGGATAATTCCATCGATCAACCAAGTAACCGAAGCCAGTGCTGTGGTAAAAACTGTAAAGGCAGAACACAGGACTCCGGAGATACGCGTAACGCGTGTTAATTAAGAATTAAGCATGGGATGCTTTAGAGGTAGGAAGATTGATAGTAGAGACGAGTAAAAGGGCTAGGAGTCCCCTGTGTTCAGAATGGAACATTGTAATTTTCAAGCTAAAAAACAAGATTTCTTTGTTCTACATTTCTATTTGCACCTTATTACTTATTAGTGATTTTGGTTGATTCTTATAGCTGCGCCCTTTTATTTTGTATAAAAATGTTGCTCCACGCGATAGGTTATAGTAGTAGGGTTGAAAACAAGAAGGATTACATCTGAATCTATTTTTTTAATAAAAGAAGCTTCATTCTCAGATGAAATAAGATTACGGGCTATATACCCAGCATGTTTTTTCAGAAATTAAATGGCCTTATATCAGCAATGGAACCTTGTTCAAGTATTCACATTGTCTATAGCACAAGTGCACAATTCATATTTGAAAAGAAACTTTTAACTTGGTATATCATTCCGAATCATTCTTATTTTTCATTTCTTTAGAAAGGTTTCAACAACATTTTTAAGTTCTACTAAAACAACTCCAAAATACCTTATTATACAAACATTTTATAAGACCAACTAGCACAACTGTTTCAAAAGACTTCAGGCAATCCAATGATTTGCAATACTCCCTCTGTATCACATTTAGAAGTCGTTTTGGACAAGATTTTAGTCAAATATTGGGAATATAAATCATGAATAACTTTTAAGTCGTTGAGTTTGGAAGGGTAAAAACTATATGAATAGATTTATCTTAAAAAATATTTTTATTAAAGTATACATATATTATTTTTTTAATAAATATTTTTGTAAAAATAAGAAGTCAAAGTTACATTTTGAAGACCGTGTCGTTGTCCAAAACGACCTCTAAATCTGATATGGAGGGAGCATGTAATAGGAGAAAGAAATGTATAAACCGGTCTCATCAACTATTGATCTACACGTTCGAACAAGTCACGGAAAAATGTATGAAGTGTTGCTGCATAAAAGATATCGATAACAAAATTTCTATAGCTATATATTGATTTGCTCGAGTACTATATTGATTTGTTCGAGTAGCATCTTTGCTTTATTGATATAGTGGCTCCTGTTTTCTCCGGTCCGTCAAACAAGAAATTAGTGGTGAATTGGTGATGCAAGGAATGATTTTGGTGCAATGAAGTTATTGTTGAGAATGTATCAGTGGAAATCACATAGTCAATTTTTTTTAGCACAATCACGTAATCATTTTTTTTTTTGAGAGGACAGTCATAATTAAGATGATGTCCGTGACACATGCACAATAGAGGGCCCAGGTAGCCCAGACAGATCAACGCAGTGGTGGGCTGTTGCTGATTGCAGAGAAAAGGCCCCCGAGAGTTTACATCACGCGCACCCAACAGTACATAATAATGGGCCGTTAGAAGGCCTCACACTCTCAATCCGCAAACCTCTCGAATCATCTGATCTGATGATGACTTTATCTCAAAAAAAAATCTGATGATGACTGTGTTTCTTTGGGGTGTGAAAAACACCCGACCACTAATCAAGGATATTAAATAAAGTTAGTTTACAAAACTACTTAAAGAACTCCGATTAATTCGCAGAACCTATCTAATAAGGCCTTTGACTAATGGTTGTGTTTCTTTGGCCCCTAATTTTTTTTTCAAATATGGGTTATGAGCTAAAATGAAGTTTATTTCGGCAGGTTTCTTCATCTCTGGTTTGACTACGCTATTCTTCTCGCTTCGTCTAGCGCGTGCTCCCTAGTCGCCGTCACCGTCGCCGGCTCCCCTCTCGCAGCCGGCCACTGTCCCCCAACCACACTATGATCTGTATAAATATAAAAATAACACTTATTTGAGAAGCGAGTTTGAATCAGTTTCTACGTTTTTAGTATAAATGGAAGCGGTGGGAAAAGCGTTGCAAAAAAAACTGCAAAAAAGCGTGTCGTTTGGCTTGGGCGCGCATAAGCTGAAGTTAACCTGTTTTAAATTGGGCCTATACTACGTCGGGTGGCGCGCTTCGCCGCGCCCGCTTATGATGTTGGTGCCGATGCATTTGACGTGCGATGCATCAGTTCATATGAAGTGGGTTATGTTCTGTTTGGATGTTGCATTATTCTACGGTGACGCTGTTTTGTAGCAAGTCATTAAGTGACGCATGAAAACTAAATACACAAACCCTTATTGGATCGAACACTAAAATTGAGACCTCATCTGGACCATATTAAATACCGGAATAAAACTTAAAGCAACTCCAACAGATTGAGAAAAACAATCATATTTCTCTATAATTGTCAATAAAGGGAATTAGGAGGAAAAACACTGCTCCAATAGATCCCCTTCTATTCCTCTTTCTATATAATTTTTTCTTAATCCCCTTTATTTCAATCGCATTCCCCTTAGAAACGGGAGGCAACTCCTCTCCATTTTCTACCTTTTTCCCGTCCCCTCGCAGCGCTGCTTCCCCCGCGCCGCCGCATGGTGTCCCGCCGTTGCCCCAGACAAGCGGAGGCGCGCACGGGCGTGTCCGCCGAGCGCCGCCACCATAGCCGAGAAGATTCGAGCGCCGTCCCTTGCGGCGCCCATGCCCGGCGCCATGCGCCTATCTTTCGACCAGATGGCGGGGAAGGTGCACGGGGAGCAGCACCACCTCGCGGCGCCCATGCTGTACGCGCCGCCACCGTAGTCCGCCGAGGGCGCGGGAGCGTCAGGTTCGCCGGGCGGCAATGTGCAAGGCATGGGCGAGCTGATGCGCAAGAAGCGCAGTCGGCCGCGCAAGTACGCGCTCGACGGCAGCATGGCCCTGGCGCTGGTTCCTATCTCCTCCGCCTCTGCCGGCAGCGCCCGGGGCCCTGGCCAGCAGCAGCACGCCGGGTTCAACAAAGAGCACGCCAGAGGGCTCCGGCAAGAAGAAGCGGTTCGAAGCCTTGAGTATGCGTTCTTCCTCCCGTGCTCAGTTTCCTACCAAGCCGCTGCTTCTTGTGCACGCCAGCGGGCTCATCGGCTTGTTGCCCGCCGCCGGCGGCAGCTTGGAGAAGAGCACGGAGAGGTCGTTGTCGTGATCAAGGCTACCCTCGTGGGAGCCCAAGCCGAGGATGCGCTGAGCCGACATAGAAGATGACCGCGGCGGCGTCATCGACTTCTGGCGGCTCGCCCGGCCACGAGCAACCTCATGGTTCCGGCCAGCTCGCGTCGTGCTGGTCGGACGCATGCATCGCCTCTCCGCCCCGCGTCGCCTCGCAATACCCGCGCCGTCCGCGCGCTGCCCCGCGTCGCCTCGTCCCCCCCCCCCCCCCCCGCGCCGACCACGCGCTATGCCTTGATGCCCCGTCTGCCCCGTCGTGCGTCGTTCGCCCTGCGTCACCTCACCAACGCCCGCGCCGGCCGTGCGCCACCTCGCGACCGGCCGTCTTGCTGGCCGCGCGGTGCTCGTCGTCCACGGTGCGGAGCACCGCCTCCACAATATCGGCCGCGCGCTGCTCGCTTGCAAAGAAGAGAGGGAGGAGACGGAGAGAAAAAGATCCGGTCACTTTCAGGTGGGACCCATACGTGGGGGGAAACGTAAAGGAAAGGAGGAAAAGGGATCTGCTGGAGCCCAATATTATGAAAATTTGACAGGAGATTTCTCTATAGTAAAAATAAAGGAAAATGAGAAAGAGAATCTATTAGAGTTGCTCTTAGTATACAAAAATAGTAACCTTGTCCGAATAGACAACCTCCTGTTCACTGGGGATACGTACCTTCAGAAAAGAACTTATCTTAGAGCAAGTTCAGCAACTGTTGGTAATGTCGGACATATCAGTAGGTGGGGTGACATGGAGGAAAGAGGTGAGGAGTCTGAGCGCAGCTTGTCGCTGCAGGTTGCGCCGATCGCTTGCAGCTAGTGGGCCAAGATAGCAATAACGAAGAGAGAGGGTGCAAATTTATTAGTAAAGATGTGTCCAGAGAAGAGATATGATTGTTTAGTGGTTCATGGGTCCCACCAACAATAAATGGAGAGACATAGTGTGCTGACGTTCAACTTTTAGAGACAAGCAGGCCCGCTCTTACATATATTCACATGGTTGTGTTTTAAGGGTATTAAATAAAGGTAGTTTATAAAACTATATTCACGACACTGGATTAATTCACGAGATAAATCTAATAAGGCATTTGATCGTAAGATTAGAGGATGGTTGCTGTAGCATTACTGTAGTAAATCATGGACTAATTATGCTCATTAGATTCGTCGCGTAAAGTTACACCCATCTCTAAAAAGATTTTACAAATAAACTTCATTTAATACTCCATATATGCAAGATTTCCTTTAGAAATAGGTTTTATAAATATATTTTAAAGGGGAAAGAAACATACCCATATTCTTTCATTTCCCGTGCACAAAATTTAGTCCTTGTTTAGATCCCAAATTTGCACGTCCAAATTTACTATGCAAAAGAAGATTTCCATCACATCAAAATGTCATTCCATGCATGGAGTACTAAATGTAGATGAAATCAAAAACTAATTACACAGTTTTGGTGTACTCTACGAGACAACATTTTGAGCCTAATTAATCAATTTTTGAATAATTTTTCACACATACAAACGAAATGCTACGGTGCGTATGAAATTTCGTACTCCTATGTTTGGGAACTAAACGCCTTGATTTTCACGCTTCTGGCCTGGCGTGGCAAGCACCGTATGCGGAGGTGATGGCCATGGATCGAGGCGGTAGGAGTATGCGTATAACCGGTGGAGGGGCGGACCGGACAGGTGGATTCGAGGAACTGGATATGCATTTTTTGCGAACGGACGGAGCGTACATGAGTGAGGGAAAGAGACAAAAATTTCCTCTCCAAACTTCACTATTCACCCATCACATCAAATCATATCAAATCTCTCTCCTCATACACAGAGCATTAAATGAAACATAGGTAAATAAAAAAACTAATTACATAGTTTTGATGTACACAACGGTACAAATCGAGACTAGTTAGGTCATGGTAGGACAATGTTTACCACAAACAAACGAAAAGTGCTACAGTGCGCTACATCGTCCGATGTGACTTTTCTACCAACTTTTCACCCCATCTTTTCAGAAACTAAACAACCCCTCGGTCCTATTCACGCGTCTGGCTGTGTTTAGTTCCTTCCAACTTTTCAAACTTTTCATCACATCGATATCATATCGAAACATTAAATATAGCAAATATCGCATGTATGGAGCATTAAATGTAGATAAATAAAAAAACTAATTATATAGTTTTGATGTACACGACGAGACGAATATTTTGAGCTTAGTTATGTCATGGTAGAACAACAATTACTATAAACAAACGAAAAGTGCTACAGTGCACTACAGTGTTCGAAGCGTCTTTTTCACGCTCTTTTACCGATCTAAACATGGCCAACGACCGACGGAAGCCCAAAATGCTGATGAGACATTGACGTTGCAGAAGACAATCCAACGCGTCAGATAGGAAACAGGCCTAGAAAATGAACGTGTCGCATATTCATACGTCCGAGTGCAAAGTTATTCCGAGTAAACGGTTGTACGTTGTACCCTGTATCTCATGTCCAACGGTGTGATTAGCTGCCAGCGCGACGCGAAACCACGCGGCGAGTAAGCACGCGTGGAGCGCCGGATGGACAGGAACTTCTTAAGGGAGAAGGAAGGCACATATTTCTTCGTTGTGCTATTTCCTTCGTTTGGCTTATCCACCTGTATCATTAGAACTCCTATATTCGTACGAAACACCTCAATGAGCACATGCTTAACTCCGACGGCCTATTTTTCACTAATTAGGAGTACACTAACAGTCTGACATTTTTGGATATTCCACCAAAATATCACCAATTTGAGTTTAAGCGTCGACTTTTGCTATTTGCAAAAAAAAAGACTAGAACATGTTGAATAATCCAATATTGAGTAAAATATACGAGTGATTTCTAAACTTGTTACGCAGTGTTATTTAGGTTCCTAAACTTTTAAAATGTATTCTTTGATCCCTGGGCTCGTCTAAGTGTGGCATCTAAGTCCTCTATTTTTAAAATTTATTTCCATGTACCCGAACTTATCTCAACATGTTATTCGGATCTCCAAACTCTCATAATGCGATGGAAAAGAGAGAGATCTAGTGCGAGAATAAGATGAAGTCTTTGTCTCTTCACGTGTTTGAACTTGTGATGATATCCATGACAAGTTTATAAAAAATATTTTTAGGAATTGATGGACCAAAATGACATTCATTTACAAGTTCAATAACCTAAAAATATAATTTTAATGTTTAGGACCCAGATGACACATCCGGACAAGTTGAGTGACAAAAAAATATATTTTAAAAGTTTATAGATCTAGATAAAACATTGATATAAGTTTAAAGACCATTCACATATTTTACTCTAAATATTTGAACAAACTTGACTCGGCTAGTTTGGTCGCGGCTCTACATCAACGGAAACAGGAATAAGCGGCTACGTGTGCACAACGGAAAAAACTGATGCGGGCTGCAAACTGCGCCGGTGCAGCCCCACCCTCTGATTGGCGACACGTGTCCGTCCACATGATCGGACGTTTGCCCGGCCTCGGCTCCCAAGCGCGTTATTCTCGGCTCCCCTGTGCCCGCGCACGTCCCGCTGCGGTTGCGGCTCTCCCATACGCGTTTCTGAGTCAGCTGCGATTCTCATTTCCATATTCTGTCACATAGGTCCACAGCCTTGAGAATCGCCGCAAGTTTGCGATGAAGGTCATTGATGCCGTAGTCCGCGAGGTAGATGCACACGAGATCATAGTGACCTCTCAATCAGGAATCATGCAGTTTCCATCCGCTAAACCAACTGAACTGATGATGCAAAATTCTAGTAGTACGAGGAACCTGTTCTCTTAAACAAGAACTGAATCAAGCATACTACTAATAATCAATTCGATCTCCAAATTAAATCATAGCGTAATTGGGGCAACAACATCAAGAGGGTTACCGTGGTATTGGGCTTGGAGCTTCTCACGGTGGCTGAGACGGACCTCCGTCCCGAGGCATCGGCACGACGGCACCCGTTGACGCCATAGGAGTCGATGGGAAGCTCCTCGGGGCGTTAGCCGTCGGAGGCGAAGCGCGGCAAGTAGCAGATGCAGATGTAGGACCAGGAGTGCCGTCGCGAGCGCAGGCGTGCTGCGGGCGAGCCTGGCGTGGAGGAGCCGAGCCGAGCCTTCCTCTAAAGTCTGAAAGACCTTCAAGAGTGGCGCGTCTGACCGCATGATCCAACGCTCGAGCCTTCCTCTGAAGTCTGAAAGACCTTCGAAAGGCCACACACGAGCGTTGGATCATGCGGTGACGCGTGTCGTGAATCGAGAGTGGGGCCGCACCTGGCGTAGTTTGCAGACGGGCTGCACAGAAGTTTTTTCCTGCACAGCGGGGTGGCCATTTGTTTGAAGGCTTACGGAGAGAGAGGATTTCAAACTCCAAAAGACATTTTTGGGACTGGTTTAAGCGCGCGCATCCTCTCAGTCTCCGGGCAAAAGTAAAACCAACAGTGCAACAGCACCATCTTGTATCAGTTGGCATTGCGGTCCCGATTAGCTACGGGACTGTCGCTTGCCGCTGGACACTTGCTACAGACGCTCATGCACGACAGCACGAGCTCATGCCCTGCATGCCCACGGACATGCCCATCCGAGTTCCGGACCACGACACATCCGAAACAGTGCTGCTCATCAGCTTTTCTCCCGGTACCCAATCAGCTGCCAACAGGGCTGCACGACAGGTGGCGGGCGAGCCGGCAAGGGCGCCGGAGATCGTTTGGCCGGGCCCCTGTCCCGACGCGTCGTCGTCCTCGGCTAGCTGGCCTTGGAGCCTAGTGCGGCGCCCGGCCCCCCGTCGTACCTCCGCGACCACCCGTGCCCAGCGCGAAAGCGAATCACCGAACTGCACGTACGGCCGGGGCCGGGGTCCTTGTGCGAGCCGATCGCGATGTCTGCCAGAGCGGACGCCGGGCGGGAATATGGCTGAAAGGGGGAGGCCGAACTAACCGCCCGCTCCGCTCCCCGGCCGGCCGGCGTGTGCGGTGGAGGGAGCGGCGCGGCGGGGCACTGTGCGCCTGTACCGCTGCCCGGTCAGCGTGAGCTGGACTCCAATCGACGGGGCTTGTCGCGAGACGGCGAGGGGGACGGGCGCCAACTCACTCGACAGCAGCAGCGCGCGGCGAGGACGTGCGGCGTCCGGCTACGCCACGCCGATACGTTGATATGTTGCCCGTATCGCGGACATTTCTGATACGCGATACAACGGTGATACGGCATCGATACTTATCCAGTATCACTATTCTTACTCTTGCTCCCAACCTTTTTAGATCTAACTTTTTTCTTTAATCAGATGACAGCAACCGGTACCAGCAGTGCTGGTGCAAGTACTCAATGCTTTTGACACCAATTCAACTATTTAAGACTTATTTTATAATTTAAATTCTTATATTTAAGACTTGTTTTATGTATTAAATTTAAATCCTAAATGTATCAACGTACTCCCCCGTCCCAATATATAAGCATTCGTAGGGTTTAAATTTTGTGTCAAAATGTAATCATTTTTAGATATAGGACAAAACTAAATAGGATGATAGGGTGGGTGGAGAGTTGGTGAGTAGCGTAAAATAATAGATATAGAGGTCTTTTAACAGTTCTGCTATTTTTACGTTTCAATGCTTGAAATGCTCGTACCGTGGGACGGAGGGAGTATCAGATTAATTTAAATATAATGTTTCCTCTTAGCGTATCCGTGTCCGATATCCATTATAAATCGGCGTAGCCCAGGGCCGTCCGGACTCCGGACTGGGACTCCAGCGGCGGCGGGGAGGGTTTGGTGCGAGTGACCAGGCGCGCGCGCGCCGCGGTTCACTTGTCAGATGCGGTGGGTTCATGGGTTTGCTCGTCCTTGTTTGGTCTCGATAGATACTTTTACGTTGCGCGCCTTGATCAGCATGTACGGCGTGTCGGCGCTCACGCCTGCTGGCATCGCCAGGGAAGTGGGAGCCAAATGATGACAAGGCTCGTGTAGTGTTGTTTGGTGGGGTTGTTCTTTTTGTGTGTGTCTCTCTCTCTTTGTTTTGGAATAACAGGAAACGGAGACGGTGAGTGAGAATGTGAACTGCATGGTTCGATCTTACTGCTGTCACTTCAGGGCTGAGGAGGGATATATGTGGAGCCGGGAAAAAGTGAGGAGGACCATAGAGATTGAGGTAAGAAAAATTTACAGTTGGTGTATTATTTTGAGTTTTTGTGAGGTGTTTCTTCTCTAAAATTTTCATAAATTCGGTATTAGGTAGAAACAATTATAGTTAGTTCACATACATGCAAAAGTATTTCTTTGATGGTTTTCATTGCCTAGTAAAAAATCATTACTACCTCCATTAAAAAAACCAAGCCATTATAGTTTTGTTCTAAGTCAAAAGTATTTAAGTTTGACCAAGTTTATACAAAATATCAATATTTTTTACACCAAATAAGTATTATTAGATTTTTCATATTTTCATAATAAACCTATTTGGCGTGATAAATGTTGAAACTTTTCTCTATATTTTTTGTTAAATTTAATAAAGTTTGATTTAGAATAAAACTAAAATAACTTATTCTTTTACGGAGGGGTACTACATTTTATTGGCGGTTTAGGGATACTCGGCAGCATACCTTGCCGTTTACTGTATTCAATAGCGACAGTTTTGAAAAAAAAACTTATGAAATTTTAGAGTTAGCAAATGCAGACAAAACAACATTGATTGTCACATATACTTAAAAAAAAGGCTAGATCGGTGAGGTAATACCGCCCCACGACTTTTCATTAAGAAGAAGGAACCTTCTCCCGGTCTAGGAAAATCCCTGAACCTCAGCTTTACTGGCGAGTGAATTTTCTTTAAAACCAGCCCTGTAAATTCGCTGCATCGAGGATTCAAACTGGGTCTGCTGGGTGCTACTTAAGTTCTCTAATCACTAGGCTAGAGGTCCTTTCACTTGTCACATATACTTTGATTTAGACAAAGAAACTATAAATCATCTTAATCTTTGTCAAAGGTTTTTTTTGTCATGGAATCACAAAATTCTTTATAGGTCTACATGGTAGTCCTCCGTATGAGGCGCATGTGGATGAACATGAAGGAATGGCCTAGAAGGGCACTGGACACCCCCTCTATCTATGAACCTAAGTGGCATTTTGACTTAAAAACAAATTTAGCAACTTTTCATCAATAATCTATCAAATTATTATCTGCATGTTTAGGTATAAAGCGCACCAATACAAATTTGTATTTACATTATTTTTAATATAACATCCATCTACTAATCCATCTAATAGCAAGTGACAATATATTTAAAAATATATAAGGGGTCAAATCCGTTTTGAAAGAGTTTTTCTGTATCAAATAACCTTCCATTAGTAGAGGGAGGGAGTAGTAAGGAAGGAGCATTTGAAAGGTTCTCGAGAAGGGCTTGTGGTGCCCCCTTGCATAGGCGGGCAAGTAATAATAATTGACTAAAATTATGCACATATTAATTAGCGCATATATATATATTGTTTTGATCTAATAATCCATTTCCAGGGCTTGATGGTGAGTTTTGCACACATGGAATTATTTTCAGCTTGCCACATAAGTTGTCTTCAAAGAGCTCAACCAACATAGTAGGAGAAAAGGGGCAATACTGCTCCCTATTCTGGGTGAACATATCAAAGGATACTGCGTCAACGATATCCACATAGCTTACATTTTCATCATTATCAGGGAAGGCAAAGAAAAAGAGAAGAGAATGCTGCCGTTTCTTCTCCTTTAACTTAATTTGATCAGGAGAAGGGCAAGCAAAGAAAAAGGAAAAAAAAACTCTCTATCTAGCTAAGTTAAATAAGTCTAATTTAAATGTCAAACTATTATGTCCTCAACATCATCACTGTCACAACCCTTTCGGTCCAGATTCCTGTTTTCTCTCCATAACCTGACAGGCAAGCCATGCTTGGGCACAGGGAATGGGCTGTACTCGACCTCATCACTGGATCCAACAATCTCCCACCTGCAAACCAATCAAGCATGCACACGACAATCAGTATCTCAGTGTAAGATCAACGAACCGTCGTTATATAGCTGTGATCAGTGTTCATGCTGCTCACATATAGGAGCAGATCAGGAGTAGTTGTCAGTTGTGCAAGAAGACATTGGGATCGTGACGACATTGGACGGACCCACAATTATGGTACTCCCTCCATATCGGTAAAGAAAGACATTTAGGACAAGGTTTGAGTCAAACTTTGGAAATATAAATCATGAATAATTTTTAAGTTGTTGAGTTTGAAATTGTAAAAGTTATATGAATAGATTTATTTTAAAAAAATACTTTCATAAAAGTATATATGTATCACTTTTTGACAAATATTTTTATAGAAATAAGAAGTCAAAGTTGTGCTTTGAAGACCGTGTCGCTGTTCTAAACGTCTTTTTTTACAAGTATGGAGGGAGTATGATCGATGCACGAGATTTGGAGCATGCACGGTGTGGAATTTTGTGCGGGGCAGAGGTGGCCAATGGAACGGCACCAAGCCATGGTGTGTATTCAGCGTTCTGGTCCACAAGGACAAGCGAGAATATATGGCAGATCTGCGAGCAGGTGCACTCACCTGTAGCCGGTGACCAGGTGGTGGATGAGGACCAGCATCTCGAGCTTGGCCAGCTCGTTCCCCGGGCAAGCGTGCACGCCGTTCCCGAATGGCAGGAATGTGTTCGGCCGCGGCGCCACCTGCATATGCAACATCCACGAACAACCAGAAAAGGGGTTGATCAGCAAATGGTACTGCAATTTTTCGCTTCCATTTTTACAAAAACATGCATATGCGCTTTGCTGTTGTTGTTGTTCTGGATCTTTTTTAATATATATATTCAGTAGGGGACTTTCCCTCCTGTTCGATCAAAAAAAAATTCGCTTCCATTTTTACAAAAATAGAAAGTTCTCTGATTTTCAATTACGGAGGGAAAAGGACAGTAGGACTTTTGAGATGATATGATTGTATGCTATTTTGTGGATAAAAAACACAATATGCGCTTGATTGTTGTCCTAGAAATATATATTTGCTTTAACAAAATAGAAGAAATATTTCGAAAACGGATGGAGTATTGACCAACGAGATTGCGATTTAACATACAGCTAAAAGCAAGCATCCAAATCAACACTACAGCAACAGCTAGCGAGGAGACGAGACCCATACCTGGAATCTAGAAGGGTCGAACTTCTGTGGATCCTGGAAGTAGTCGGGGTTGTGATGGATGTTTCTGAAGAGTGGCATCACCTTCCACCCCTTGGGGATAAGGAACCCTGCCCGCCAAGGAAATACATGGAATCCGCGTCAGAATTAAGCCCTCTTGCTGCGTGCAGACGGGAAAAAGGAGTGCCATGCAGCGCCCTCCGGTGACGTAGCTCCACGTCGACCGCAGGCTGCCGCATGGGTGTGCGCACGTGCCTACCTTTGTACTCCACGTCAGCCACGGCCTCCCTGAATGTGAAGGAGATGATGCTCGCCATCCTTAAGCTCTCCAAAATCACCTGAGCGGATGAGAACGAGATGGTTGGGAACAAACAGAATGACGGCGCCGTCAGTAACCACAAGAAAACACGAGAATAATCGCACAGGGTCACAGATCGATCGCGCCCGCGGACGTCAAGATCTAACAAGGCAGAGGCGTCGCTTGTTCCAGCACGTACCCTGTGCGTTAGCGCCATGCTCCTCGTGTGCGCCCACGTCAGCGGCAGCCTCCCGCCGCCGGTGGCCTCGAGGACCGCCGCCTGCTCCTGCCGGACGGCCTCCAGGAGCTTGGGTTGGCCGTGGAGGTACTTGACGGCCCAGGTGAGCACGCTGGCCGTCGTGTCCTGCGCCGCGAACAGCACGCCGATGATGTTGTCGGCGATCTGCTCGTCGGTGAGGAGGAGCGTCACGCCGTCGTCGGCCCGGGACTGCATCAGGCACCCGAGGAGGTCGGTGCCCGGCTCGCCGCGTTCCCGCCGCTCGCGTATGATGTCGCTCAGCACGCCGTGCAGCCGCCGCCGCGCCTACAGTGTCCATCCAAAGGTTTCACATGTCATGTACTGCTGTTGCCAGGACAGGAGAAATGGAGAATGCCCAGAAGGTACTAGAGCAGTTGTAAATGCCGTCGCGTGCTCTGCTCACCCACCTGCATCGCCTTGTAATACAGCGTCCCGGGGAGGCTGTTGGGGAAGGAGTTGTAGCCCTTCTCCACGACGGAGTAATTCTTGCTCAGCTCCGCCTTCCGCGGCTCGTCGAGCCCGCCGCCGAAGATGGTCACGATGCCCACATCGAACGACAGCTGAAAACGTAAGAGAATCGAAGCGATGTTCTCAGCATCCAATCCGACATTACCGGCATGCATCAATGGTCATGCACCCTCTGGACGGAGATTATCTTGCATGCTTACCTTCTTCATGGCGTGGAACGTGCTCATTACGCGGCCGTCCCCGGAGGCGAGCGTGGAGCGCACGGCGGCCTCGACCTCCGGCACGAGGGCGCGCAGCGCGTCGGGGCCGAGCGCGCCCTGCACGAGCTTGCGGAGGCGGAGGTGGTAGTCGCCCTGGTGGAAGAAGAGCGCCGACGGCCCGATCATGCGCTCCTTGCTCCGCGGGTACGTCGGCTTGAACAGGTGCGCCTGAGTCACCAGCACGAACCGCGCCGCCTCCGGGCTCGCCAGCATCACGCACGGGCAACCCAGGAGGTGCGTCTTGAAGATCTCGCCGTACCTGCACAAGCAACACCGCCAACAACCCGGCAGAGCGTCAGTAACCTCCCATCAAAAGCCAAGCTAGCTTGCGTGCATGCACGCTGCATGATTAGCCGCGCGAAACTTGCAAGCTAAGAGGTGAGGGGAAGGAACAAAGGCAAGGAGAAGACATGCTCGCATGAGTTGCCGGCCAGCTTGCAGCGACTGACCTCTTCTGTTTGGAGGCAAAGAAGACGTTGGGGTCCTGGGAGTAGAGCTGAAGGGTCTCGCCAAGGTAAGGCCAGCCCATGGAGCCAGGGGGCAGCTTCAAGGCTTCCTTCTCATGGCCGCCGTAGCCGCCATGGCGCTGGCCGTTCCCCTTCCGCCGGCGTGCGTAGTGGACGACGTACGAGGCGATGGCTAAAGAAATGTGGATGCACGCAAGGACGAAGAAGAAGGCCATCCAACTAACTGATCTTGCTGAGAAGCAGATCAGTTGCGATTGCAGACTGGCCTGCTACGTTTCTTGCTGGGTGTGTTATGTGCGCGCGCCTGCTTTATATGTTGGTCGCTGGGAGGAGAGAGAGAGGGAGACAGAGCGTTTGTGAGGAGAGGGAGAAACGAGAGAGGGACAGTCGGACAGAGAAGAAAAATCTTTGATGGATGGATCTTTCGACTGGTGGAGGGCGAAGGAAGGCCTTGCGTGGTATTTATAGAAGGAGCGCTGCTGGCAGGTCTACATAGCATAGGTTAAAGTCAAAACCTGCATGCGGGTGGATAAGTCCTGCTTAAGAATGGGAAGCACAAATTTTAGATGACATTTTGATTTTGCAACCAGTTGGATCTTCTTGTGTTCCCACTACTTTATCTGTTTATGAATATACAACGTTCTATAAACCACTCAAATGATTTTACTTCAACACACTGCTCCATCCGTCTCAAATTATAGTTCACTTAAACTTTATATGCTAAGTTAGATGTGCCTAATTTTGACCAAACTCGTAGAAAAATATAACAACATGTACAATATCAAATGAGTGCAGTGTCAAGGCATGTTCCATGTTAGATTTAATAAAACTAATTTGATATTGTTAATATTGATACTTTTCTCCATAAACCTGATCGAGATTAAAAAAATTGACTTACAACAAACTCAAAGTGAATTATAATTTAGAACAATGGGAGTAGTATAGGAAAAATGAATTATATTGATCACATAAAATTAAATCAACTTAAATGTTGGAATAAATGTCCATATAACAATTATATGTTTCTCAAAGAAAAATAGTGAGAGTTGGTAAGATTTTTTGTCCACAACCTCCTAGATGTCTTTTAGCACGGCCCACCATGTTTATTGTTTGATATCCATGCTACCTTTATTCGATATTTGCACCAACTTATCTCTTTTATTTTATTTCCAAGAGATGCAATGGTTGTTTCTACAATTCTACCGGCATTGAATTGGTATTGTGCCCTTGTAATAATAGATAGACCTAGCAAACTGAAAAAAAATTGATTCTTTTAGAGCTACCAAAGAATTGACAAAAAGGAAGAGTTTATTTTGTAGAGATACCAAATAATTGACTAGATAACTTATTTAGAATAATGAAATTAACCAAGCTATATATTCACACAACTACACATGTGGCCAAACACAATATTTTGACATTGAATAAGATATAGTAGCTATTCATATAGAATGAATAAACTTTGTCTTAAGATGTACGAGTGCATTATGAAGTAACAATGGAGCACAATGGAACATGCTCACTGCAATTGAGTACAAACTTGGTATTGGACCTATTGGTAGTAATGTGGATGCATTCAGTGGTGGTTAAAGAGTGTTTGTGCTATATGAGGCAAGTCATCCACACATGTTTAGATGTGTACTAAGATGTATATCCTCCATTTTAAAAATGTAAGTTTCTCCCAAGACAAACTTCTCTAACTTTGCCCAAGTTTACTAAAAACTACACTAACATGCACAATATCAAATTAGTTATTTACCATTAATTATATCTTGATCTTATATATTTTTCCATAAATTTGGTTAAAGATAAAAAAAATCCTTATTACATTCTAAAACGAAGGGAGTACATGTATTTTTGTGAGTATATATATAAATAACTTCTATAGCATGCAATTCATATTAATAAAGGGTTGAAACAGGATTAATATAACCGATTTTGCTTCTAGCTTGCAATTCATATTACTGCTAGTTTCATAAAAAAGATAAAAAGTTCATGTCTCTCGTTCTGGGCTCCCGCCTCCCAAATTACACAAAACCACATCCTCAAATAGACTAGCAAATATGCACACGCGTGTCGTGCTACCTTTATTAGGGGGTTATTTTAAACTATTTGGTTGGTGAGTACATGGGGCGGGTAAAGAAATTTTATGTGAGAAAAGTAATGCCAAAACGGCAAAAATTGTCTAGAATCATCTTTTTTTTTCTTGTTTCTGAAAACTTTTCACGTCTTTTTCACCGTTAGACCTGATATATGGGTCCTCTATGTTATATAGATATATGTCACATTGTGAAACCAGGAACATATAGATGCATGCAAAGTATGTACCTAATTAACTAGTCATACATACCAGCGAATGTTTTCAATTTTCATTCCAATTTGCGCAAGTAATAATCCATTTATTGGGCCGGCGAGAGTTTCTAATCGCAGGACATGATCCGTGCACGAAAGATCCCACGGTGGCAGTTTATTTGACGAAGTCGCCCCAGCTACCCCGGGGCCCTTGCCAATCCGGCTCCACGCGGGCCGTCCGCACCAGAACGGACGGCCAAAGAGCACGTGAAACGAGAGCACCGGCCGTGCTTGCTGATGCACCGTCCCGGCCTCCTCGCCGGTGCCGGCCGGGCGCCAGCTGGGTCTTTCGTGTGGTGTTCGCCATGCGGGGGCCGCCGCCAATCATGAGGACGAGCAAAAAGCCCCGGAGCCGGGGCCATCATCCCCCGCGGGGCTCACGCGTCAGCGGCTCGGCGGCGCGTATCTCCGCGAGATCGGATCGGCCAGGTGTTGGCTCCCGAGAGTTCCAGCCGTGGACCGGGGCCCGGCCGGGTCCCCCGAGCTTGGGGTCGACGTCGCGGCCAGGTCGGACGGGCTTCGAGACGGTTCCGGGCGGCCGCGGCCGCACGGCCGGGAACTGCAGGGTTGCCTCCCCGCGCGGCCGTCGACACCGCCGGCTCCTGCCGCGGTTGCTGTTCCAGGACGTGAACAGCTCGCGACCTGCGATAACCCAAGCCTGCATCCCTTGCAAAATTGGCTCTCGGTCTCCAAACTGTGCACGCGTGCTGGGTCTGGGCCGGGTGTCATGGACCGGCAGCGAATCGACCTGGAGCGTCGATGTGCACCGCCATTGCTGGATGATCGTTTTCACGGCGGCGAAGACAGAAACGTTCAAGAACATACCAGTGGCTTCTGTTGCAGATCGAGCAGATGACTTCGGAGAGAAGCCATATGCGCATCGCCTACTGTTTCGAGAAAACCATAGATTTGTAGCATCTGATGACGACGTTGATGATTGCTACTGTATGTACGACATAATGCATTATCTGTGAATGATTTTTTCGATTGAGATACTATTTGAATCTCCATATATTGCTGCATCGCTGACGAGGAAGATATTGCAGCATCTAGAGGTGAGTAGCACTTGCTGTTTACACAGCTACTGTCCCTAATTATCTGCGATCAATGTGTATGATCTGTTTCTTCTCCTTTGCGTACGTACGTGTTCCGGAAGTCTGGTGCAACTTGAGCTACAGCCTATAGGAGTATAGGGTTAGATAATTGTCGAGCATTCGTATTGCACGGCGAAATCACAAGGAATTTACATTATTAACTACTAATTCAATTGTAATGCAAAAGTTACATTTGTGGCAGATGAGCAGCAACGCATTATTTTCCGGCTCTGTTGTATGATGTATGTATCCCTGCACTGTATGATTCTTCAGTTACCGGACGTGTCTCGGACGTCACCACAAGATCCAGGCAAGCATCATTTATGCACAGCTCCTATCAAAAATAACTTTTGACAAGTATACTGTATGTGGCATTCATCCAGGAACGAATTTCTTCGGTCGTGGGCATTCTTGTGTTCGTTTTAATCTACTGCCACTACCGCATATATGATTGTCGAAAGAAACCGCTTCAACTTAATAGGCGAAAGATGTGGAAGGAAGAAACCGCTTCAACTTAATAGGCGAAAGATGTGGAAGGAAGAACAACAACTAGGCAATCTTCATCAAATAGTGCAAATCCAGGTTTGTGCCTGTCGAGAAACCCTGAAACTGGTTTCAGATGAATGCCAACCTCTATGGTGTCCCGTTCTATGGATTGAAAATTTCTTTTAGTCCAGGAATGTTAGTGGAGTAGACACGAAAGTATGACAGGGTTAAAGCTTTGACCATTCCTGTGATCACACCAATAATCGAGCAAGCAAAGGTAAACTATAGATTAATCAAGATCACTCTGGGACCCCAACTAGGCTAATAGTAACGCCTTTCTCCGGAAAGCTCAGCGCACAGTGCCTAGGATTTGGACGCGGCACACATCTGTGACATCCAAATTCCCCTCGCTTGTATGCATCCCGCGCTCCAAAACGCTGATCGAGCTCGAGGTGAGAGCCTTTCATCTATCCGTGTAGCTAGCTCGATGGCCAAGCAACACGTACAATGGCTTGGATTTTTGCGCCCGCGCCGCCCCTGGGCCAGCCACGAGCCACGGGGTTGTGGTGCCCCTCCGGTGGACGTCGCTGTCGCGGAGATCCGCTCGGTCGGACGCCGCTGGCTCGAGGCTGCTCTAGAACCGGCCGCCGTGGGTGGGTCTCGAAATTTATTGCTGCGAGACGGGAAGGCGGCCTCCCGGCCACACCTCGCGCCGTGATCGCCATGGCATCTACTGCGCGCGCGCCCCGGCGGGCAGATCAACCAGCCGTCCCCGCGCGCGGGCACATGAACGACCGCGACAACACCAGAAGCCGTCACGTCAGCCCACGGCACGGCCGCATGGCGTGTGCTGACGCGCGAGCGCGAGCGCGCGCGCGGATCACCTGATCGGCCGATACGCCCTGGGGCCCGAGCGATATCCACGGCGCAACTCGCAGCCGCGACCACGCGCGAGCGCCGGGGAGGATTCGGAGGTGTGGCCGCGCGCGGCGCTACGGTCCACCGACCGTGCCGCGGGGGGTCACGTCAACATGCTGCGCGGCGGCGGTGCTCTGGCCCATGTCGGTGCCTGGAGGCCCGCCGGCTGGGCCCATCATCGTCACCGTCCCGGAGCTCCCGCGGGCGCCGGCCGTTCCGGCCACGTATATGGCTCCGAAATTGCCCTTTTCGCGCGCATTGTGCTCGCCAGGTGATGGCACGCGCGGCAACTGTGTGCAAGTTGCCAATGGCGTCAACGTGATGGGGATTGATCATGTTCGGGATCGGGATCCCTCGGGCACCGACCACCTTGCAAGTTGGTACGGATTAGCCTCCGCATGCTCGTCGATGCACGGATGGGGCGGAAGATTATTTTGACGCAGGCGCGCGAATGCTTGTGCACAGCGCCTGTACGTGTGCATACGCCATGCCACCCTAAACAGACGCGGTTATGTACATATTCAAGAACGATGCGTTATAGTGGGAAAACTAAATGACGGTACCCTGTGAAAGCATAAATAAAATTTCAGTAACGATAAGCACAAAAGTACATGCCCTTACAGCAGGGAGTGTGGCTTATATACAAATAGTGGATCATGACCATGGTAATTAATTTTTTGATTTTTTTATATTATTATTTTATACATTAAGCTTCACGGTGACCAAAAGCTACATCTATCTCTTTCCAACCCCTTAGAATTTTTGTTCCTAAGTTTTAGTACTTTCTCGTTCTTAACTTTGAGTTCTTTCTCATCTTTTTATACACAACTTCTTTCTTCCGCTCTTTTACCTACTTATTATGACACCTTTTACAACTTTGTTACTTTGTACAACTCGCTTTCACCAATGCACCTACACTTGCGTTGTTACTTTGTGTCTAGGGTATTTTTTCTCTTAAAAAGAAAAAGTCTATTTTACTATCCTTACATATCTACTTTGTCTACTTAGCTCCTTGAATAAAATTTAGACTCGATTTACTCCTCTAAACTAATTCAAGTGGCTCAATCTCTCTTTTTTTTGTTTCTCTATGTTTAAGTTGATTTTTAAGGTCAAATTTTGCGAGGTAATTTATAACATGACGTAGAAAAAAATTATGAGTTTTTCACCATTACTTTTCATGTGTTTTGTATATATCTCTATGATCTATTTTGTATTAAATGTTTCTAGCCTATGAATAACTATGAAAAATTGTTAATATATTTTCTAACATAAGGCATCATGTTCTCTATCCACTCTTAAAATTTAAACTTAAAAAACAACTTATACATGTAGAAACAAAAAAGAGAGATCTTAGTAGGGGGTAGATTGGACTAATTGAAATAGTTTGGAGGAGTAAATCGAGGCTATTTTTATGTACGAATTAATTGGATAGGTGAGCAAACTTCACCTTTTACAACTATTACTTTTGATTTATCCTCACCTTTTTGCATGTACATTCTTTCTTCTTTTGCCTAATTATTATGACCCCTTATGACTTTCTTATTCCTTGACTCAAATTATATATCACACACTTGAGTTGTCCTCGTGAGAACATTGTATTGCCTCCTAGATTGACGGAGTCGTGTAAGGTTTAGTAGTCAAGAGCAAAATGATCTAGTTCAAGAAATATAATGTCATGGCTATGTACTTATCACATGGTGTTACATCCTGACCATTATGAGGGCCTATGACAATCAAGCTCTGGTGTTTTCAGAAATACTCTCTTCTAGGATCATTCGAAACCTAGAGGTTTGAATGCTCCAAGACTTTGAATGCAACATAGGCTTATACATTTTGGAGCTATGGCGTTCCACCCTTCAACAATAGATGTCATGTCTTCATGCACTAGGGTCTTAGTTTAGTCAATTTTCAGTGACACACATGAATGGATCAAATGCATCGATCATGAGGTTATTGAATCCTTGATGTGCCTCTTCAAGCATTCACCTATTCAATCACCTTTCTATATCCATCCCATGCTAATTATGAGGTAGTTATAGACTATGGGCATGGCCTTGTACAAATGAAGGTCATTTCCCTCACGGGAACAGAGTTACTAAGGAGTGGCTCAGGGTAAAATGATATAGTACAACTATTGTTGTACAAGATTCGCCTAAATTTATCTATCTTGTCGGGTGCATTGAGTATCTGCCCATAGCTAGTTGGGATTTCCATGGTCAAGATAGTGTTGAGGCCAACAACTCATGTTATGAAGGTTATATATGAATGGGTCCTTCACTCCTTCGGGTCAAGGACGTAGGTTCAGTTTCAAGGTGGAACCACCCTTGTTGACATAGATCCAATTAATGCCTAGGGAGATGTTCAGAGATAGATGAGAAGGGAATGTTGGTAGATTTTAACTTAGCTCTACTTACTACATCAAATGTTTCTTATTACATGGGATAGTATTGCTGTCACGACTTACTACCTACGATAGGTCCGAGAGACTAGTTACAAACCTAGAAAATTTTATGTCTAGATAATGAGTTTACACTCAAATTAAATTATATCGCAACTCTCATGTGATGTAAATATTAAAACCACGACTAAATATGAGTACTTTACAAGATTTTTTTTATTTATTTGAAGTCTACATTATTCTTGTCTAGAAGACAAGACCTCTACTATTGCTGAGCTTCATACCCGAGGCACAATTTGGAAGAGAGGCCGATATCTCTACCTCCTCGCTGAGACTTCTACCTCTCGCTTGCAATCCCTAAAACCATTTTCTATGTGGAGACGGGAGAGTGGGTCTCTTCTTCTTTGTAATAGTGGAACACTAGGGTTAGAGAGGCGGTGGCCAGCCGGTGAGAGCTAATGGGAGTGTAAGCATAGCTTGACCCTTGATTTTGGTTGGTTCAGCCGCAAATCCTCCCAATTCACTCTCCAGAGGCGGATAAGGTTGGTTAGTTTATGAAGTGGTCCGCCAGTACCCACCCTTTTTTTTCTCTTTTCAATCTTTTTCTTCTAAAATTCCTGCAAAACAAATAAGAATACAAAACCCATGGAAGTTTATATTAGTAATATAAGTGAAAGCATGAAAAAGAACCAAGCATCATGTGCACAACTAAAGATTCAAAATCGTAACTAAAATAAACAATGTTTCTACTATAGACCCAATACGTGCAGCTACGTGAGGTTTATGGCTAATACCTTGTCCTAGGTGGTTGAAAAGATGAACTAGCTTAGATGAAGAGTTGCCTTTACCTCTTACCTCTTACCCTTTGGATGCACTCGTAGTTTTTAATACAATGTTGTTTTTTTCCTGAATATATATTCTCTGATTCTGCAATATCTCCTCATATGGCACTCTCAATCAGTCAAGAATGTGCGTGTGTTTTAATTTCCTCACCATGGCTGCTTACTCTACAGGCTTATCTGGAGGTCAGGGTAAGGATCAAGATGGCTCACCTATCACCACCAATAGACCTTTTAAACTTCCATTTCTTTTCAATCACGGGTGGCAGCTTTCATGAATGTAACCACATAAGAATTGCACGGTCTCATTCATTCGCAGAGGATGAAGCCGTAACCCTTTTCCCTTTATCTAAAAACCAGGCATTTGAACTTTTGAAGCTGTGGTTCTGTGCAGCTGGAGTCGAAACCCTCCGGTACTTCTCCTGATAAGGTCATCGATGTAGTCCTAATAAGTATCTCCATCTCTCAAAGGGCCCCTACAAGACGTCCCTGTCGCAAAGCTGTAGCGACGCCCATGACTGGCTCTGGTTCGCACACGACCGTGCCCACTCGTACGTGTGGAGCCAGCGCAGCGACCAAATCCCCATCATATCCATCCCTCCATCACGCGATCCACGATTCTGCATCGCCCAAACATAGATGCGTGCGTCCCCCGCTTCTTCCACAGCGCGCGCACACACGTTATATGTGATGCAAATACCCTATCCATCATGTCCTGTCGCTGCGGCCGATTGACACCGTGTCGGGGCGACGCACGTACGCCGGCCGTATGGCTAGACGGATATTTGTGCACTTGGCATTCCATATACGGACATGTTCAGGTACCGTGGGTCTCTCAAAAGCACACCAAAAGTAGAAACGCCGGCTAGGCTCGTGGCTAGATTGATACGGAGGGAATAAAAATCCGGCGAGACTTTTGGGACAGGTCCCGCCGTGTGGTGGCCGGGGCAGAGACGTGGTTTGGTTTGGGACAAAAGCGCCGAACGGCACCCAGGCCACGATGACTGCCAATAAGCTATGGCCTGCACGTCCTAGTCGCCGGGCCTGCGGTGGCTGGCTGCCGTTGGCGAGCTCCCGAGAAGCTGGAGTTCGTTCGTGCCCGCCCGGGCCGGTGCTGCTGGATATTCACGCGCGCGCGCGCGCTCCATGGAACGGTGCGTGGCGCGTGACGTGACGTGAGAATCATATATCGAATATGCCCGTGGATTGTGTGGATTCCGCGCGCCTCGACCCGGCGCGACGAGCAAGTTGGCCGCGCGACATCGCGCCACTCGGACAGGATGTGTACTTGTGCAAGCGCCTTGATGCTTGATCCGATTCAGAGCTAAGCTATATTAGCTTGGTTTGATGACCTGATCGATGAGATGAGCATGTCGTACGTGCATGAAAACGGCAGTGCAATGTAGTGGAGGTAGCTGTGCTGGCAGTCCTCACTCCTCAGTCACTCCTTTCTCGATCTCTGGCATGCTCTTAGTTGAGCAAATTAAAGCCAAAGCGAGTGATCAGTGCCGCTACGTGCCGTTGCCCGCCACCACGAATCAAGGAAATGCGCGAGCGATCGGTGATGGCGAACGGACATTGCAGAAAGTGGCCAAAGCTCAGCAGGTTTTAGTATTCGTCATGTCACACACTCACACCCACGCCTGGACAACGATACCCGCAGTGGCATATCCATGTCTGAATTTGACAGCCGATCGCAAAGGGGCCAATGCAAGGACGCAAAAAGAGATGGAACGAACAAGATTATGGCAGATAGGCAGATAACTACGGTGCCGATCGAATCCAACAAAGTCCGGTGGTACACCTATTATGGGGATCCCGAAAGGGACACTGTTCTGATCGACCGAATATAATCGTTGTCCTGTCGCCGCCGTTGCTGGCCGGAGCAGCGTTTTCTAGAGATCATCTGCGTGGCCGGGTCGTACGGCTTAGCTCGCTAGCGCGCTCTCGCGAAGTTTTCTTCGTCTTGGGCGGTCTGTACGTCTCGGCATCTCCTTTTCGTCACCGAACCGGAGCCTCGTCCGACTTTTTTTTTGTTTTTTTAGTCTTTTTTGAAAAAAGTTCACAAATACACCTCTAGTGGAAAGATTTCAAAAAATAGACCCTAGGCCGGTTACACGTCTCGGCGCCATGACATGTAGCGCTGATGTACCAATATCGAAAGATGACGAGGCGTCTACGTGGAACATACCTCGGCGCCAAGATCCACGGCGCCGAGTTGCCTGGCCAACGGGCCCATGCATGTGCCAGGGCAGTGCGCGCAGACGCAGGGAGCAGGGTGGGCCTGCAGTTTAATGTTCCTATTGACACCAGCTGGTGTGAGGCCCAGCATCATTAAAAAAATCAGCACCGGACTTTTCCAGAGAACGACGCTCTTTTTTTTTCGGTCGCCGAACGCCGCACACCACGAACCATTGAGAGCACGCTACCTCATCCAGTTCTCCTCATCCCCATCTACTCACATTTTCCCCATCGGAGCTCCAGCTTCCCTTTCGATCCATTGCTGTGCCCCCATGGCTGCAGGCGCCCACGGCCGGATCCCTGGACGCGGGATTGCGGGCAGCCTTGGGATCCGCTGGTTCCAACCATACATGTACATCCGTGGGGGCCGGGAGCTAGGAGGCGGCAGTGGCGTTGGGGAGGTGGGCGTCGGCGGCCGTAGGAAGCTGGGCGTGCGCAGAGGCCACATTGAAGGGCGCGGAGGTCAACTCGAAGGGACGGCGGCTAGATCGTGGTGCACGGCCGCCGAATCGGACGCCCTGGCTTGCGCATCGGTCCACGCATACGGCCATGGCGGCAGGCACCCGCGGCAAGCTCCGAGGAGTTGTGCGTAGTCGTCGAATCGGACGTGCTGGCTTCCACATCAACAGCTACGGCCAGGTTTACAGCTCGGCGCCGTGGATCTTGGCGTCGAGCTCGGCGCCGAGATCTGTGGCGCCGAGGTATGTTCCACGTAGACGCCACCTCATCTTTCGATGTTGATACCTCGGCGCCGACGTTTAACCTCGGCGCCACGGTGCATGGCGCCGAGCCTAGGGTCCATTTTCTGAAATCTTTCCACCAGGGATGTATGTGTGTACTTCTTTCATAAAAAGGGCTAAAAAACAAAAAAAAGTCGTGGTTCTCCACGGGCTAGGAAAGATTCACCCCTAGATCTAGCGGCTGCTCGGAATGCGGAGTTCGCCCTGTCGCTCATGGTCAGTGCTACGCCGCCGCCACCATGGCCTAGCGTTGCTTCGTAAGCTTTGCACTAGAACATTACCGCCAAGTGCCGACGGGTTCGCGAGGACAAATGGAACCACTCGGGCGGAGGCCGCGCTTGCGCTCCACACGTAGCAGGCGCCCTGGCCCCTCGTCGAGGCGAGCTGCCTGCTTTGAATGGTTGGGACTCGCGCCCCCGCGATCCCCGACGCCGAGTCGCCATCACGAGGAATCCCGAGGCGGGTGGCGCGGAGATCCGGCGTGCGCCCGCCTGATAGGGATCCTCGCCGCCGCGCCGTGGCGCCCCGTGTGCGTGCTGTCGAGCGGCAGGTGTACGTCGTTCGGTACGGTGGCCCGCCAGAAATGGTGGCGAGGCTGCTTTCCACGACGGGCGCACCGCGAGGGCATCTGATCGCAAAAGTCCTTGGGTTGGCACGGAAAATGTAATGGCCATTGCTTTCAGTGCGGGGAAGCTGTTGGGCAAGGCCTTCTCCGATGGTTGAGCTAGCACGCCAGCTCTAAGCACTCTAAAAGACAGCTCCTTCAATGATCTAGCTCTTAGCATCTAGCTCATAACACGAATGACCCCACACATCATCCTCACATAATCTCGAAATACGTGTATGAGACTGTCTCTTGAACAATAGCTAGCTCTTAGCTTTTTACACTGTTCACAGATTAAAAAATTTATGAGCTAGCCTAAGAGGGGGTGTTTGGTTCCTTTTTAGTCCCATCACATCGAATGGAAGAATGTTAATTAGAAGTATTAAATATAGATTAATTACAAAATACATTACATAAGCCGGGACTAATTTACGATACGAATCTTTTAAGCCTAATTAGTCTATGATTAGACAATATAATGCTACAGTAATAATTTGATAATTATGTACTAATATAGGTTAATTAGGCTTGTTAGGTTCGTCTCGCGGAGTAGATATGACTTATGTAATTAGTTTTATAATTAGTTTATGTTTAATGCTACTCATTATCACTTATTTGAGGGACTAAACTTTAGTCCCTGGGATCCAAACGCAGCCTTAGAATCAATTCGTTTTTGGAACATACTGATGTCGTGTGGGAGAGAGGAAGAGTTGAGCCTGGACTGCCTAACAATATGGAGACACCAACCACATCAGCGCAAGAACCCCAGGCAAACACACAAAGTCATCAGGCAGTTTAGTCATTTAGTAGCGGAGAAACGCAAAGAGCAATCATACCAGCCATAAACACTTGTTGCAGTCTTTTTTTTTCCGGACATATGGAGCATGTAATTAGGGAGATACAGTTGTCGCTGATGATAGTTATTGCTAATGCAACCAGTCCAACCACCACGACGTCACATAGTCGTGTGTGTGAGGTGAAGAAGACAGGTGATAGGGAAAACACATGACCTTTTTTCTACCACGGTCAATAAAGAAAACGCCAGTAAGGATCATGGATATTCACCACTACGGATAAGTGAAAGCAGCAGAGTTGGAGGGCTCAGTCGTCCGACGTCACGTGTCTCATATCTTTGTTGTATGGATCAGCGTTAGCAGCAACAATAGCAGAACTTTCGCGCTGAGTTTACATGTCTATAGGGTGGAATGCATGGCATTGGCACGAGTGTGCTACAACCATCGTGTGCCTAGCTACGGTTTGTGGGAGGCTCTCAGGCTCGGTAGAGTTTAGGGTACTGATATCTAGAGTTGTAGGGTCGTACAATCAACACGTGCACAGCTCCACACCTTCACATATACTAGGATAGGCGGCCACGTTGCAAATTACTCCCTCAGCGCAAAAAAAAAGCAATTCTCGTTTATCACGAATTTGAGTTTGACTAAATTTATATAAAATAAAATTAATATTTAAGTATATTTTTATATTAAACCTATGACATGAATATTAGTATTTTTTAATAAATATGATCAAACAGAATGATAGTTTCATTTTTGCGGCATAGGAAGTATTAGTACTATAAGACTATTTAGTTTTGTGCAATGCATTATGGAGTTATATTTGAGATTATCGTCTTATTAGGATATCTTAAATAGATGTATAGAAACAACTCTTATAATGTGTACTATATTTGTGCCGTTGTTTTATAGTCCGCTCAAGACAGTTTTTTTTTTTGGGTGAACAACTCAAGACAAATAGTTGTTTTGTGTTTGCGTCTATGCATGAGACAACTCAAATGTGAGCATAACTTTCTAGTTTTTGGATATACAACCTACGAGTAAGTTCTCTCTATGTAAGCACATTACTTTATTTTTGCGGGTATGTATATGCACATTACAATGCATTGGGGGTAGCCTAATTTCTTGTACTGTGTTTTTAAGGATACGTTGCCAGCTGAGGAAAAATGTGGTTTTGTAACATGACTGGTTCATTTGACTATTTGAATTAGAGTGTCTCTCTTGTATGTCCCGTTGGCTAGCTAAAAAACAAAAAAGAAAAAAAATGTATCCAACAGACTAGCCAATTGGATAGCTATCTTTCCACGCTAGTTATCACCTCCCACTCGCTAGGTATCTTTGCCTAGTCAGACACGCTCTCCATCCACGCTTGCTAGTTTTAAAGAGTTTGTTGGTTTATCCCTACTTTTAGAAAGTTTTTTATTTTTTAGCTATCCTCTTAATCTTTAAATTTAGCTAAGATTATTAATTGTTAGTCTCTTGAAGATGCTCTTACGTAGGAGGAGAAATAGACAGTCATACGATGATATGAATGTGGGTGAACCAGTCATATTTTTTGTAACAGTCATGATTGGCTCATTTCGTTTTGATTGTATTTCTGTTGTTATGGTAAGTTAACACGGTTCGTTATTAAACCATGGATCAGTGCTTGTGCCTTTCTTGCGTACTTCTTTGGGACGGCCTAAAGCCCTCATGGTATCATTATGAATGTATAAGCAAGGTAAAATTTTGGAAATGATCCCCTTGTCCCGTGTCTTCCGGATATAAATTATTGAATAAATCTCCCTGTGCCTGACCAGTGTTTTCTGGGCCAGATGAAATGAAGCCACCGAAGAGGAGCAAGGAGGACAACACGGTGCTATTTATAGCCCAACTGAAGCGGCACAAATGCCAACGAGCTGCAAACTCGAAGGATAATGCTTATCCAGTTATCCTGGTCCAGCTCGGCATGCTCCACGAGTCCTATCGAGCTCCTCTCTCGAGCACGACTGCACGAGCAATGACTGAAATCACTGTTGACAGCTAAAATTGGCGCAAACGCTAGCAAACCGGCCCGACCGGTTTTAGAAAAGAATTGGTTTTGACCGTTGTAATTCGAGTAGATTTAGATTTTCTATGTAATTCTTTTTGTAACCGACTCGTGAAAGGGTAAGACTTATCCGGCCTATAAATATAAAGGCTAAAGGTCGATTGAGGATGTTTTCAACCGAACCAACAAATTTATCATTTACTTTTATCCTTCAAACCCTAATCTCTTCCAAACTCTATTTGATGTTCTTTGCTCGTCTCCACGGCGTTCAAGGACGTTCTAGGTGGCCCGCCGATCCTAAAGCAACCCCAGATCCTCAAGTTAAAAAAACGATGGGTCCCTCTCGAGCTCGAGGTTTTAGGTTTTTTTACGATTTTCCTGTCAGAAGCGGTCTGACCGGTTTGCTCAGGCAAACCGTGGGTGTTCGTCATATCGACGACCTTGCTGTGCGTTCTAGCATTTTCGAATGTGTTGGCGTGACTTTGTGTGAACAATCACAATGCTCCAGAGCTTATCCGCTGGATCCGAGGACCCCAACTTATACATTTGGATAGAGCAGATTGCTAGGGCGCTAGGTCAGCAAAGCTGCGTGAGCATGGCAATTGGCGAAGGCCGGCCAGGTAGCCGTGCGTTGCCATTGAAGATCAAGCAGCATTGTGGAAGAGCACACTTTCATATATTGTCACACCGGGTCCAGTTTGTATGGCCCAGTAATGGCCCATGAGTGCAGGATGCACGTGTTTAGTGCCACATTGCTAGTTTAGTAAGGGTGGATGCAACTTATAAGCCCTTATCTTCCAGCCATAGCACCTTCGGGTTAACCTTTTTACATGAAGCGATGACGAAAGTGTAAGCATAGTGCTATGTGTACGCGTGCACGCCCCTCGGAAGGGCTGTGCGGGGCGGCTTTGAAGGGCGGGGCGTTACATATATAGGGTGGAGTAAAATACACAAGTGGTTTTGAACTTGTTTCAAGGTGTCATTTAGATCCTTAAACTCTCAAGATGCATATTATCATCCCTAAACTTACTAAAGTATGTTATTTAGGTCTAAAATTCCAAAAATGTCCTATATCGTTGACGTTTGTCCATATTTTAATCCATAATTGTGCTATGGTACAATCCAATAAAGTTCTCTAAGTACTATAATGAAAATAGTTGATTTGCTAAGAGAAATAGTATGACAAATCATGTTTAATTAGCAGGCAGGTCATAATGCATAGGGGTATATTTAGAACTTTGGATCTATATGACACAATTTAGTAAGTTTATAAACTCAAATATATATTTTGAGAGTTACATGAGACTACGAGACAAGGGATGTATTTTACTTTATAGGGTGCGTTGAAGTGGAAGTACGTCGATGGAGAGTTGTGTACTAGCAAGCAGCGACTCCATATCTAATATCTTATGCCCGAAGGAAAAGGAGACGTCTGGCGTAGCGTATTAGTGTTCCTGAGTTCCATCGAATAGCTAGTTTATTTCGTTCGGATGAGATTGATCGACGATCATTCAAGCAGCTGCGGACTGTGGTTCGTGCATGGATGGAAAAGCTCCACCTAGTTACCTTTAGGGGGAAAATGGCGGTTGTTTTGCGTTGCCATTGAAAAAGGCTAAAGCTGCATTATTTATAATCGAGAGCCATGCATGCAAACTTCAGCTATATATCTATATCTATATATATATGAAAATTCCTTTCTATATATATAGTGATTGCACTATTAATTTTGAAATGAAGTCTAAAACTTATTGTAATTTTGATGATTTTGTTTGTATCTCATCATCCTTAGGCTCTAGTAAACATTGCCAAAACTTATCTAGTATCTTTTTTCTGCGGGTAAAAGCTTATCTAATATCTGATAATAACATTAGTTCAAATAATTGTGCTGTCACTTATTCATCAAATCACAAACAATGATTTAGATGACTATTTTTCTTACTAGCAACACGTACGTTCAATAGAAAAATAAAATTGTATAACATAAATGCAAAGGAATTAGTAAGATCAACATTCAAAAGTTAAATCGGATTAAGTGGCTATGCTTTTTGGACGGTGAATTTTTTTTGCCTCCAAACAGTGGAAACCCTCTCCTTTTCGTTTGACGTCACAAATTCATCGACACACCTCCCCCACGGACCTATATGTGGGTCCTCATAGAGGTGGACAGGAATATTTTAGATGAAAATTGTTTTCAATTCTACTAGATACTTATAATATATAATAATAATATATGTAAATATAAAAATAAGATAGACAAGTCTCAATAATCCTTAGTTTCTACCACATAATATTTTATTCCAATAACATATGATGAGCATGATCGTATGCCCGAAGGAAAAGGAGACCTCTCGCGTAATGTATTACTGTTCCTGGGTTCCATCGAATAGCTTATTTATTTCGTTCGGATGAGATTGATCGACGATCATTCAAGCAGCTACGGAGTGTGGTTCGTGCATGGATGGAAAAGCTCCGTGTAGTTACCTTTAGGGGAAAATGGCGGCTGTTCTGCGTTGCCATCGAAAAAGGCTAAAGCTGCATGCGTGGCTTATTTATAATCGAGATCCATGCATGCAAACTTCAGCTATATATATAGTGATTGCACTATTAATTTTGAAATGAAGTCTAAAACTTTTCGTAATTTTGATGATTTTGTTTGTATCTCTTCATCCTTACGATCTAGTAAACCTTGCCAAAGCTTATCTAGTATCTTTTTTCTGCGGGTAAAAGCTTATCTAATATTTGATAATAACATTAGTCCAAAAAATTGTGTTATCACTTATTCATCAAATCATAAACAATTATTTAGATGGATATTTTTCTTACTAGCAAGAACACACGTGCGACACGTACGTTCAATAGAAAAATAAAATTGTATAACATAAATGCAAAGGAATTAGTAAGATCAACATTCAAAAGTTAAATCGGATTAAGAAGGGTTAAGTGGCTACGCTTTTTGGACGGTGAAAAAAAAATTGCCTCCAAACAGTGGAAACCCTCTGTTTTTCATTTGACATCACAAATTCATCAACACACCTCCTCCACGGACCTATATGTGGGTCCTCATAGAGGTTGACAGGAATATTTTAGATGAAAATTGTTTTCAATTCTACTAGATATTTATAATATATAATAATAATATATGTAAATAAAAAATAAGATAGACAAGTCTCAATAATCCTAAGTTCTACCACATAATATTTTATTGCAATAACATATGATGACGTGTCCATATCTTTTATTAAAAAATTACTAGAGAGAAACTTATTACATCCCATCGCTTTGTCTTTTTCAAAACCGAGGCAAATGATAATGGAACAAAACTGTACATTTTCAAGAAGAAGCGCGGGGAGGAAGAAGCTGACGAGGACATCGGTCTGACATGTGGATCCCGCTTACAGTAGTTAACAGTTCAGACAACGTTCGTTCATCCCTTTAGTCAGGTCACTCCAACCAAACAAAAACTAGGGATGAATTTATCCCTCTCAACCAAAGACGCTACAGGATGATCCATCCCACAAAAGAAGGAACGAGACCATCCCATGCTATCTCATCTCCAAACCAAACACATGGAAATTCTTAATTACCAAAAGAGATTTTTATGTCGTCCTTGATCCTATATTAGCTTGCTGCTAATAAATTATAGCATTATTACAAGCTTATTATGTCGTATACATTGTTGGTACAAATTGATACCCCTAAAATCCGAACCCACAACGGTCACCACGAACCCGGCACCAGTTGGTGTGCTCACCTAGTATACGGAATACATAGCTTGTATTAATTAGTACATCACTGTATGTACTAGTTTTTTCTTGCGATACACAATATAGAGACAAATGATCATTTACACAATAATGTACATACACCCACACCATAAAGAAAATTCCTTATTTGTCATCATAAATAACTCAATTCATTTCTTCGCAAATATGTAACATCAAGTTTGACTTTCTTTCCGATTTAATATTTTATGTCGTTTGCCTTAGTTAAGCTGAACAAAACGACCTCCAAATCATCTATAAAAATCTTGAAATATTTTCTAGTGATAGAACAAATCAAGATGAACATAATTTTCTTAAAAAACGTACATATACTATTACAATTTTAAAATTAAAATTTACCAAATTAGGCTATTTTTGAAATTTATCTGAATTTTTGTGGCACCAAAATACTTTCTAAAACAATATGAAAAAATAAATAATATATTCCCATAGACTGATATTTTCCACCATATTTCAATTAAAAAAAATATGAAATTGCTCTAAATTTGAAAAGAATAGAAGAATATCATAATTCTATATATGCCCTATGCTAGGAAATTATTTTATAAATTTCTGAACTAGATGCGAGAAATATTTTTATCCCATAAAAATTATGATATTTTTCGAAATTATCTAATTTGGTAATTTTTAATTTTAAACTGTAAAGATACATGTATGTTTTGTAAAAAAATGGATTCATGCTCTTTATTTTCATTAAAAATGTCATTTTTTAATGTGATTGGGAGGTTGGTTCATCTCAGTTAAATGGCTGATGTGAAGGAATGTGAAATAAAAATACAAGTTAAAAATCAATGTCAGGTATGGTGGGAAAGACTTTTCAAAGCCAACAAAGAAATTGAGTTATTTTTCAATACCAATAAAGAAATTGTGAGGTTGCATGGCAAGAAAAACTCGTACTCCTTGACGAATTGTCGCATATTCCTAAAATTAGCTTATGAAACCGTTGTTTTGCCAAACAATAATCTTATCCTCTCACATTGCTTTCTCTACGTCAGTAAAAATTATATATAACACTGCATAAGATGGTTTATGAGACTGTTGATGTATAGCAATGTACATGCCCGAAGATCGCCGGCTTCTTCGCTGAGGATGACGGCGCTGCCTTATCCGTTTGATCTGATTGAGCAAATCCGGAACACGCAAGCATTCTGGCCATTTCTATATAAACCTGTCCGTATGGGGCTTCTGCAGGCGCGCACACACAGCATACTGCATACTAGCACTGTCCAAGTTATTAGTACACTGCACAAAGCACTAGTGCACGTCTACGTACGTACGCTGGTGGATACACAGTACACTACACTATGGAGAAGCAACTCGTCACACTGTCTGGACCAGGACTACTCGTGGCGTTCCTCTGCCTCACGTCCTACGTGCACGCGCAGACGACACAGATCCTGTTCCAGGTGCTTGATTTACTCGAAGCATTTTGCCCACGAGTGTCTTCTCTTTATAAAATCATTAACATTTTACTTATGCATGCATGTACTCCGTACTAGCTAATAACACGCCAACTTAAGTGTAAATTAACCATGCTCGATCTGTTTTGTTCATTCTGGTATTGTGCATCCAGGGGTTCAACTGGGAATCCTGGAACAAGCAGGGCGGCTGGTACAACATGCTCAGGGGCAAGGTGGCCGACATCGCCAGCGCCGGCGTCACGCACGTCTGGCTCCCCCCGCCCTCACACTCCGTGTCGCCTCAGGGCTACATGCCGGGCCGGCTCTACGACCTGAACGCGTCCAGGTACGGCACCAGGTCGGAGCTCAAGTCGCTCATCGCCGCCTTCCACGCCAGGGGCATCAGGTGCATCGCCGACATCGTCATCAACCACCGCAGCGCCGACTACAAGGACCGCCGCGGCATCTACTGCATCTTCAAGGGCGGCGGGCCCCCGGGCCGTCTGGACTGGGGCCCCGGCATGATCTGCCGCGACGACACCAAGTACTCCGACGGCACGGGCCACCCGGACACGGGCGCCGACTTCGCCGCGGCGCCCGACATCGACCATCTCAACCCGCGCGTGCAGCGGGAGCTCTCCGACTGGCTCGGCTGGCTGCGTCAGGACGTCGGGTTCGACGGGTGGCGCCTCGACTTCGCCAAGGGGTACTCGGCGGCCGTCGCGAGGACGTACGTCCGGAACGCGAGGCCCGGGTTCGTGGTCGCAGAGATTTGGAGCTCCCTGAGCTACGGCGGCGACGGGAAGCCGGCGGCCAGCCAGGACGAGAAGCGGCAGGAGCTGGTGAATTGGGTGAAGGAGGTGGGTGGGCCGGCCACGACGTTCGACTTCCCCACCAAGGGCGTCCTGCAGGCGGCGGTGCAGGGTGAGTTGTGGCGGATGCGGGACAAGGACGGCAAGGCGCCCGGGATGATCGGGTGGCTTCCGGAGAAGGCCGTTACGTTCATAGACAACCACGACACGGGCTCCACGCAGAAGATGTGGCCGTTCCCGGCCGACAAGGTCATGCTGGGATACGCTTACATCCTCACGCATCCAGGAATTCCCTGCATCGTAAGTCTCTAGCTTGTTACACTATACGATCATTCCTTCGTTCCTTGATCAGTTAATCAGCTAATGGTGTCTGCTGTACGTCTTGATCCGTGAAGTTCTACGACCACGTGTTCGACTGGAACCTGAAGCGAGAGATCACCGCACTGGCGGCGGTGCGGAGGCGCAACGGGATCAAAGCCGGGAGCAAGCTGCGGATCCTTGTGGCAGAGAGGGACGTGTACGTGGCGATGATCGACGAGAGAGTCATCGCCAAGATTGGGCCGCGGTACGACGTGGGCAGCGTCATCCCGCCGGGCTTCAGAGTTGCCGCCCAAGGCGATAACTACTGCGTCTGGGAGAAGAGCGGCCGTAGGCAGTCTCAGGCAGCCGGCGCTACAAACTAGCGGGGATGTCAGGCCTAGTTTCTTGTTTTTTTGCGCGAAATGTTTGTTTCAGCTTTCAGTTTGTTAATAAACCTGAGATGTTTTGCGCTATGTTGCGATCAACTCCTTGCAGCCTGATGTTGCCATGTTGGTGGGGTAGCACATGAATGCATCCAGTAATGACTTCAGCAGTGCACAATCTGTTGTGAACAAAGAACAGAGAGAAAAGTTACTAAAACAAGAATAGAGAGAAAACATAAAATCCTGAACCTATGCTAGAAGAAGCTCTGGTGGTTTCCCGTAAAAAGTAAGCTGGCCCACTAAAAACCTGAAGAGGCCTAAGTTTGCTGCCCAAGCCCAACCCTATAAGGATTTTCTTTCGGCCAGACTGCTTCTAAGCAAGCTAGGCTGCGTTGCCAATACATTCAAAATCCAACTTTGGAGGCCCAAACAGATATCAGGCTAACTTGGTCCGTACCTCAATGGGCCAGGCTATCAGCTTTATCTCATCTCATTATTATAGGCTGCACTGGTTGAAGCATCCACGCGAAATGGGTTATTTTTAGATATTGGATTCAATCCAGCTGGCCAAAAATTACAAAAATTCTTAGACTCAATACCTTAAAATTGAGAAACATAAAAGCTAAAAAAAAGCTAAAAGGACTTAAAAAAAGATAGAAAACTAAGTTTCACAACTTCTACGTCCTTGAACAATGAATCTGGACCGGAAGGGCCCCACCGGCCGCTCAATTATCGCACATTTGTGCGTCTTCTTGAAATTCGCTTCCTATAGGGATCAAACTCCCGACCTTCCGAAGGGGTCGTGCGGTGGGTGGCACTGGTCCAGTCGGTCTATGCTGCCCGTTCGGACAGGGTCTTATTCAAGTTCCACCCAAAATTGTTAAACACCGCCATTGCAGTGACCTCCAACTACAAGCAACAAGCGATGGGGGAGGCCTGGGCACTTGGGCAGCGATGACCCGACTATACTCCCGAAAGACGATGGGCTCCTGGGTGGCAGTGTTTGGGGTTGAGTTTGAGTCAATAATAATGTCCGGATAAGGTAGCAGCGAGCTAGAGAAGTGGCCACCGGTGGCGTGGCTTTTGTGGCTGGCTTGAGCTTGTATCGAGTAGGCCTTAACGGAAAGAAAAGAAAGAAACACAAGCTTTAGAAGGTGCATAAGCTCCTGAGTCCTGAATATCAGATCTGCACACCTGATAGTTGAGGGCTTTCTATTTTGGTTCTCAGCGTTGAATTCCTGCATCATTGGCAGTGGATTTTGTTTCACACAGTTGAACGGGAAATTTACGAGGAGGAAGCAGGATTTGTTTCCTAACTATATCCAGGCAGATAGGAAGAGGAGCCAGGCGACCGATTTCCTTGACCTGGCTGCCAGGCAGCTAGCGTAGGCAGCTCCTTCCAGCCAGAAATCTCACTGCAACCAAATGAACCTTAGGCAGCTCACAGGCAACCCTGCTAGCCAGGCAATTCAGCTCAGGGTTACATCCCGCATGGCCAGTTGTGTAAGCAAGTTTAGAGTGCAATAGCGCTGTCCAGGATGAAAACACCAACGATTAACTAGTTTGTAAAAAAAACACATTTTGAAGGCGGCTAGCCAACTAGAGCAAAACCATTTTGGAATAGAGAAACTGCAAAGATGATGCGGCAGCCGGCTGCCAGTGGGTGCAAACAGGTGAACCTTAGGGTATCTTTAACCGTATTTCTCCTCAACTACAGAGGGCATTTAGTATGACTCATGACCTCCTCAAATAGGAGAAAGTCTCCATCCGGTCAATCACTATACTCTGAGAATAGTAAGAAAAATAGTGTTAATTTTTTTATGTCCATCTTACTATTACTAATTGGAGGCTTCTTTTGAAGCCTTCACGTTAATTCTCACGAGAAGTGCTAAAAAAAAAAGATAAATACTATAAATTCTCACAAAAATCAGAAACATCTAGCCATCAATATGGTATACTTGATAATAGTCGCCATTGGATCAAATTTGCATATAATTACCCACCTTTGTCATTATGTAAAGCAGCCTAAAATAACCCCTTAATTTTTTATCTAAAATACAAATGTCTGTCCTTGTGAAATTAACCCCTTCTGTATCCTCGACGAGTCACACGATTCCAATATGTGAAAAAAGATTTCCTTTGTGCTACGGTTGTGACGGCGGCTCAAACTGTGGCAAGGCCATCCCACGTTGCAAAAGAGTTGATCTTTCAAGAAGTAGGCAGACAGAGGTGCTTCCCATCACATTATCCAACGAAGAGATTGGCGACCCCCCAAGCATCGCAACTGAATCAATTGTCTTATGCTTTAACCATTGCAGTGTGAATCCGAAGCCATTTTGTTCCCGCGGGTGAACTGACGATACCCTGTCAAGTGTCAAGGTCAGCAATTAACCCACTATCTTTATGCGTGCAATCATCTTTTCTAATAAAGTAAGACAGTGCAAGAATACGCAGTCTCAGTGCACGATTTTATTACATAGTTACCAAATAATTTAGTAACCGAACCAAATGGGTTCCATAACAAACTCCTCTCTTATTTCATGAAATTCCTTGCAACCTGTGTCAGTGCATAATTTCATACCACTAGTACATCAACCCGTGCTCCGCACGGACGTATGTATTGGAAATTCATGATAAATTATTGCTTATAGCTCATAATCAAACTTTCTTACCATGTGGTCCTCTTATATTATATTAGTTAAATATTCTAACAAATATATCACATCGCGTGAAAGGGCATCTAGGCTTCACACGCGACCATGTTGGCATGTTGCACGACTCATACAAGGCTCCTTTTTATCCCGTTATTAATGTGCCACGGCAGCACTTGCACTTTTGCCATCAACAATATGCCGTTGCTCTCGTTTCAAGCAACGGAGCTTATCCATCACACAGTCCACTGGGCCAAACGGCCGCCGGATGCATCCTATAAATTCCCCATGCACGGGCATGGTGCTCCACACACAGCCAAGTACACAAGTCCCTCTTACATTTCAGTGCACCAGCAGAGCAAAGCAAGAGAGAGTTACAGGCACTCGAGCGATCGAGCAGGAATGGCAAAGCACTCGGCTGCCATGTGCAGCCTCCTCGTGCTCGTGTTGCTCGGCTTGGGCTCCCAGCTAGCCCAATCCCAGGTCCTCTTCCAGGTATGCATCATCCATCCCCGGCCCTGTTCCAGCTACTCTGCTGCATTGCATGCGTACATGTACTGGTGGAGCAGAGCTCTGAACTTGAATGATGTGGCTGCACGCAGGGGTTCAACTGGGAGTCGTGGAAGAAGCAAGGCGGGTGGTACAACTACCTCCGTGGCCGCGTGGACGACATCGCCGCGACGGGTGCCACGCACGTCTGGCTCCCGCCGCCGTCGCACTCGGTGGCGCCGCAGGGGTACATGCCGGGCCGCCTCTACGACCTGGACGCCTCCAAGTACGGCACCCACGCCGAGCTCAAGTCCCTCATCGCTGCTCTCCATGACAAGGGCATCCAGTCCGTCGCTGACATCGTGATCAACCACCGCTGCGCCGACTACAAGGACAGCCGCGGCATCTACTGCGTGTTCGAGGGCGGCACGCCCGACGCCCGCCTCGACTGGGGCCCCGACATGATCTGCAGCGACGACACGCAGTACTCCAACGGCCGTGGCCACCGCGACACCGGCGCCGACTTCGGTGCCGCGCCCGACATCGATCACCTCAACCCGCGCGTCCAGCAGGAGCTCTCCGACTGGCTCAACTGGCTCAAGTCCGACCTCGGCTTCGACGGCTGGCGCCTCGACTTCGCCAAGGGCTACTCCGCCGACGTCGCCAAGGTGTACGTCGACAACACTGCCCCGACCTTCGTCGTCGCCGAGATATGGAGCTCCCTGCAGTACGATGGCAACGGTGAGCCGTCCAACAACCAGGACAGGGACCGGCAGGAGCTCGTGAACTGGGCGCAGGCCGTGGGAGGCCCTGCCGCGGCGTTCGACTTCACCACCAAGGGCGTGCTGCAGGCGGCTGTCCAGGGCGAGTTGTGGCGGATGAAGGACAGCAACGGCAAGGCGCCCGGGATGATCGGATGGCTGCCGGAGAAGGCGGTCACCTTCGTCGACAACCACGACACCGGATCCACCCAGAACTCATGGCCTTTCCCCTCCGACAAGGTCATGCAGGGCTACGCCTACATCCTCACCCACCCAGGAACTCCCTGCATCGTAAGTCCTCGATCAACTGCATCATCGATTCACCATGGTCGTGCCCAACTATATTTGAACCATAAGCTCGTTACAATAAATTTACTGACACCGTGTCATTGCTTTATGTATATTTAGTTCTACGACCACGTTTTCGACTGGAACCTAAAGCAGGAGATCAGCACGCTGTCAGCAGTGAGGTCAAGAAATGGAATCAACCCGGGGAGCAAGTTGGACATCCTTGCCGCTGATGGGGATCTGTATGTCGCTAAGATCGACGACAAGGTTATCATCAAGATCGGGTCGCGTTATGATATCGGTAACCTGATCCCCTCAGACTTCCACACGGTTGCCCATGGCAACAACTACTGCATCTGGGAGAAGAGTGGTCTGAGAGTTCCGGCGGGTCGACACCACTAGACCCGGCCTAACCCCTAAAGATATTTTTCAGACCTATTTGAGCTTGAAAAAGAAGATTATTGGTCGAGATTAAATAACAAAAATACAATTGTACTAAGCTTCTTTCAGCAAATTATTGAAAGAAGAAGATTTTAGTGTTTTGGTGTATTATGTTGGCTTGGGAATTTTGTAATCTCCTGAAATGAGGAAACAAAGATTATTACTCTTATTAAGCTGAAACTTCTGTCAGTGCATGCCTATATACTAGCAAGATTGGTGTCTGGCAGCCACCAAAGTCCAAGTATGGCAAAAAGTTGGCAAGTATACAATGTTTGGATTGCAACTGTGCCAAAAGATTATGAAGACTAAAAAATAGCATTTTACTTGTGAGAAGCTCACTTATACCTAAAATGTTTCAACAAATATGCAATATAGATTTTAATATATTGATTAGATTGCAAGATATAACTAGTTTAAATAGGTAAAATCAAAATTGTGATTTAAAATCTATACTCCCACTAATTCGAGGTACATGACATTTAGAGCATGGACAGCATAGTCTACAATGTGATTTTTCCCGAGCTATGCTATATATGGAAGTATAACTTTCAAACAAACATAAGTGAATATTCTAAATGAAATTTTAAGGTTAATCTCATGACATGTATCTTTTGATGTCATTCTACTGTTGGCACTTCTTACGATCCAATATCAGAATTGAGAATCCTGGTACTTGGGTAAGGAGTGTTTCAGTGGTTTTCCTTATGGCTCAGTAAAATATAGAAATATTCTGCAAGCGCACAGAATCACCGTTGTAGCACTTCACCTGGGAGTATTCCGAGGTATCGTAATTTATATTTCCGCAGAGAAGCTTTGGCAAGATTACTAGTGAACAGATATTCGAGACTATCAGAGAAGGGTACACGACTAGACAAGACAGGGGATAACGGTATTGGATAGGAGTGGATATATCGGACACACAGCTCAAGGGATACTCAGGTAAGGGAGAGAAGAGATAGATAGCTGGGAGGACAACGAGAAGAGATAGAGGACTCCTGGATTCTTTATCTACCTATGTCACTCTAGCTTAGAGATACAGCGGCTACAGAGCCAGCACTAGGAGATCTGGGATAACTCTAATGTCTTAGCTTCAGGACAAGGGAACCGGTGAACACACAGAAAGGGATGAGAAGGGGTGCCACTATTTCCCAACTGGGCAATCCTACGGACCGGAACTAACGTGATGGGCTACGAAGACCGAAAGGGCTGTCACCACCTCCCGGCTACCACCTCCGTTGCGACGGGAATAAACTAAGGCCACCGACTAGTCTAGGAACCACTCCTACACTAGGCAACGACTACTTACTCTGCTAGCAAGAGCAAGTAACCTTGTCAATACTCTTGGTGACAATTCACCTCCAGTATCAAGCAAGATCGAAGAACCAGCCAAGACAAAGAATTAAACAAGACTACAAGCACTAGAACTATAACTGACTATAGTCTAAACAAGATATATTTGCAACTAGGATAAAGTAGAAGCAAGATATAAATGACAAAGGCAAAGTGATAAAGATAACTATATTGATACTCAATGTCTTACAAAAGGAAAAGTAAAAGATACAAGAGCTATTACCAGAGCTTCTGAAGACGACTCCGGAACCTCCGAGGCAAAGCTCGACTCAACTCTAACTCCCAACTAAACTATCCTAACTCTACTAGAATGAAAGTGGAAATGAGCTCCTTGGCTTGGTGTGTGTTTACAAGTGAAAGTGAACCTCTATTTATAGTTGCACAGGTCGGTTTGGGGCTGAGTAACCTCCAAGGCATCCAGGGAATACCCCCCCTTGATTCGGGCGAGGAGAGGCGGTTCGGCCGAACCAGGGGGTTCGGCCAAACGTAGGATCCACCGACCTGGCCACCAAGGGCCAGGATTTCGCCCCTGGAGTCGGTTCTGGTGCTGGGGGCGGTTCGGCCGAAGGCCCCAGTTCGGCCGAACTGGGCCTGGCCCGTGGCCGGCCTCCCCAGCACCGCCTCTGCTCCGTGGGCCTTCTGGGCTGCCTCCTGGTGGTTGGCTTCGCGTTGATTTGGCCCAAGATGACTTGTTGGTGCTCCGGGATGAGTTGTCGGTCGCCCACGTGTCATGTGATGTGTTCGTTTGGTCATTGTTGACGTGGACGACTCCCGGTGGTCTGCTTGGCTAAGGGGGTAACCGGCCGAACGGAGTCGTTCGGCCGATTTGGTCATTTCCGGCCCCAATAGCATATATTTGCCGTAGTTGTACCTGCACAAGTGACACTCACCAAAACTCGTGGAACTTTATTAGAAATAAAACCTAAGTACATGGAATGTTGCATAAAACCTTATTTATTCCCGAGTATTGGTGGTCGGATTTGAGCTGTAACGACCGCCATTAAGCTCCCCCAAGCTTAGCTCTTTGCTTGTCCTCGAGCAAAGATATAAACTTAGGCTCGGTGGATCAGGAGTTGCTACAATGTCATTTCTTTTGCAGGTAACTTTATAAACAACTAGTCTTCAAAAAAATACTTGAATCATAGGCAAAGTTTCAAATCACCTTTTTACCTATGGGGCTTATAGCAATCTCCTTATCTTGGGCGGTTGAAAGGACGAACAGTTTAAACTCAGTTTTATTCCACTCTCCTCTTTTCAGGATCCCATCTCGGAGTTTTTCATAAGTTTTGAAAACTACAAATTGTTCCTCATTGGCACACTCAATCACTCAAGTGTATTTGAATCCTCACCAAAGGCTTGTGCCTTCTTTTCATCCTAACATCTAATATGGCTTTTTGTGTGGCTCAGGGACAAAGGATGAAGGCATGCATGCATCTTATATTTTGCTAAGTCAAAGACCGGATCTCAGAGGAGACAAATCACATCTTAAGATCGAGACGTGCAAGTGTGTGGATATGAGTGGAGTGGCATATGGTGGAGTGGTGGAATGGAATATGGTGGAATGGTGGAATGGAATATGGTGGAACTCCTTGGATGAATTTCCCTCTGCTTGATTTATTTTCGAGAACATGGGCTATCTTTTATTCTTATATTTTTGCCATGCCACTTGGCATGCTTTTCTTTTTCTCCTTCTCTTTGTCATGCTCTTTGGCATGCTTTTCTTTTTCTCTTATTTTTGCCATGCTTCTTTGGCATGCTTTTCTTTTTGCATAGCTCATGTCTCTATCAAGAATATTTATAGAGGGAAATCATAGAACATAGAGCATTTATTTTTGTGGATGGATGATGGAAAATGTTTGCTAACTCCCAGTGTAGGAATTGCAAGTGAGAGGTGGTGTGTGTACGTGGGTCTCGATCTTTAAGAGTATGAAAGCTTCACTCAAAGGTCACAACAATTTGACAAAGCTCACTAAGCTAACAAGCAGCATATGAGTAGAAATTTTCAACTAAGCTTATCATATGACTCTGGTAGGTATTTTGACCAATGAGGAACTTGTTTTATTTTGAAAGCATAAATTTCCGAGATTTTCCCGTACTAAAAGCAGAATAGAATTTAACCAAATTCTCACTATATCAATCCCCACAACAACTTAGACTTGGAATAAAGCATGTGCTCCCACAAGGTTTTCAGGATCATTTTTACTCATGCCGAATAACTCAAGCACAATCTAGCAACTAGTTGAAACAAAGTACTTGCAAAATTAATGACAGAGCAACTATTCATCATTTCCAAGGTGAGAGGCATATGATTCATTCCATGCATAGTTGGGAGTTATTTTTATTCAAGGGAAATATTGTTTAAAGGAAATATTTTTGGTATTTTCATTTTTTTAAATGCAAATTATCATGAAGGAAAATGAAAGGGAAATTAAAAGATCAAAGTGCTGGATAAATCGGGACATACCTGCGGGGGTCCTCCCCCAAGCTTGGACTCTTCACTGGTAGGGGTTGAGCCTTGAAAGGTACTGGCTCAGTTGTTCCGCTTGTTCGTGGACGTCGTGCTGGATAGATGCCACCATCCCGCTATTCTCTTGATGGTACTGAGAATGGCGGGTTAGCGTGTCTTGAATCTCTCGGGTACGGTCGTCGATGAGCTCGACTCGGTCGGAGATGTAGGACAACTCCCGGTCGTAGTCGAAGCGTGCAGACTGTGAGTATCCGGGGTAGTATGGCTGGGAGGCACTGTCGTATCCCCCTCCATACCGGCTCCCGGACCACTCAGAGTCCGTATCCTGGCCGTAGTCCCAGCGTCCTGAGGTGAAGTAGTTCGGCTCCTGATGCTGCCCGGAGCCTCCTGCTCCGGACGTCCCAGCGCCGGTGTACATGTCGTAGGTGTCCTCAAAAGCGGAAGTGTGTCGGTGCGGCATTTGTGGTACATCTTCCGGCTCCTGTGAGGTGGCGAGCCCAGCATCATGCTTGGCTCGTCCCCTCGTGACGGGTCCGTCACCTGCAACGCTGTGCCGAGCGGGCTCTCTCTAAGGTGGAGAGTCGTCCGACTCGGTCCTCAACTGGAGAGTTAGTTTCGGCGTGGTATACAACCTTAGTGCTACACAAGGCAATGGCACTTCAGTTGTATAGCCACGGTAAATCATTGCCAGCGTTGCGTCAGGCGTCCGCCGTATCATGTGGGCTTGCACGAAGTGCTCGGAATCCACGACGGAACGCGCTGTCTCGATGTACGTGAGCCGGGCGCCCTGGAGGATGCCCAGGTGGTTAGCGAGGCGAGTGACTAGAGAAGTCATCGCCATGCTACCCGCATGAGAAATATGAGACAGCCAGTGACCAACCATGTCTTTCACAGGTGAGTAGGGAATCTGCTTGACCATGGCAAAAAGAACCCTCAACTCGATGGTGTTGACATGGCGCAAATATGCCCGGGGGAATACCATCATAGACACCCAACGATGCATGAAACGCAAAGTGGGGTTATGAATGCTGTTCGTGCGAGGCGCATGACAGTTGGTATCCCCCGAAATCTTTTTCCAAAATGCCACCCGGTCAAATCTTTTAAGCGCTTTGTTCGGGTCTAATGAACAACGGCTTGAAAATCCGAGACCCGAACTAAAATCCCTCCAAGAGCAGAAGAACTCTTGGTTGAAGAACCAAAAACGAATACCCCTAGTTTCAGAAACCAAAGTCGAGAGGAATTCAAGGGTGAGCAGGTACGAACCTTCTTCGTTGATGTGCCAGAAATTCTCCCAGCCAATGGACTGGAAGATTTCTGTAAACTCTACGTCCATCCCCGTGTCCCTGAGCAAATCTTGCTCAAACACACGGGTATGCTCGAACTCCTTCAGCCGAAGCTCGTTGAAGGTGTTCTGCTCCATTTCTGTTCTAAGGTTGATGTCACTCTCGCTCAGGAGCTGCCTGGCTGGGGGCGTGGCATGGCCCCATCCCGAGCCGGCTGCTCCGTGCTCGTCCGTGTCCATCCGGCTCGAGCCTTGAGACGGAGCTGGGGAACTCCCAGCATCGTCCGATCGTCGGCCTAGCCGGGCGGAACGACGGAGCGAACTGAAGAACTTCGACATGATTCCTGCAAAAAGTTAGTGCAACAACAACTACCCGAAGGACTGAATATATAAATGGTTAGCACAAGAAAATCAAGTCAGTCGTTCGAGATAGTTAGTCGTTCTTGCGGGGATGAAAACCACCACAAAAGGTTAGTTGTTCTTGTGGGTGTCGGTGACCACCACAAAATCGTCCGAAATATCAGCACAAAGATCATAACAAGAGCAAAATATTTTTGGGATTTTCTCGTGATGCAAGTGAACCAAAACTTGAACAAGAACTTTGGGAAGAACTTGAGCAAGCACTTGAGCAAAGAGGTAAGAGAGAGAGAGAGAGCTTCCTAGCAGAATTTTCAGAATGTATGAGTGTGTGAGGCAAGCAAGGAAGCGAGGGGTTGCATTTATAGGCAGATGGGGCAGCGCAGGCTGGTTCGGCCGAAGTGCCTGGTTCGGCCGAACCAGTGCATTCGGCCGAACTGGCCCATGTGCCTCCTACGCAACCTGCCTCCCACCAGCACAGAAATCTTGAATGGGTGCAGCACTAGGTCATGAAAATTTGGTGGTTTCTGTTAGGTGAGATGCAAAATTGACATGACCAAAGTGGACTTTAGTGGAGTCATCCCCATGCTGCCATGTTTGTGATAATTGGTGAGTGTGCAGCCATTTTTAGTGGGGTAGACATGTTTGTTGCTGGTTGGTGGCGATGGTAAATAATTGGAGATGTTCTAGAAGGGATGAAAATGATAAAAAGTTACCAATTACATCCACCCTAGGTAAAATTTCAGCATGTGTCCAATTATTTCTAACCAAGCTTGCAAAATTTTCTACTCTCTCTCAAATTAATTACTCAAGTGGTTCATTTATTTTGAAAAGGGACACATGCAAATGCAATTGGAAATTTAAAAATTGGAAGGGAAATATGGGATACATACCGGTTTTCCTCGCGGCGAGAGCTCAGCTTTTAAGTCCGCGAGCGGGACTTCTCCTGTCTTCAGTTGCTTTTGACATCGTCCGGTCCCGGAGTGGATGACTCGGATGATGCAACCTTCTTCTGCCACATTTTCTTGTTCTTCTTCTTCGGTGTCGGTGGCGGTGGGATCGGTGTCTCTGGAGAATTCCAGAGGGCTTGTTCTTCCTCGTATTTCTTTACGAGGAAATCCATTTCTTCTGCACTTGTCGGTTTTGTCGGCTCGTTCCACTTGAGCTGCTCACCACCGAGTATTTCTAGCTCTCCATTAATGAGAGCCTTAAGGAAACACTCGGCGCTCCTCTTCTCCTGTGTGAGTGGCTTTGTCTTCTTCTCTTCCCGTGGTTGAAACTTGAAGTAAGTCAACCTTCCGTCGATACGGAACGAGATTTCTCTCGCATCCATATCGATCCTAGCCCGGGTGGTGTTCAAGAATGGTCGGCCCAACACAAGGGGAAACGAATGCTCGTTCCCCGTGTCGAGGACAACAAAGTCCACAGGGACATATCGTCCCCAGATCCGGACCGGTACATTCTCGATCACCCCCTCGGGGTAGCGGATGGTTGAGTCCGCAAGCTGTACCTGGGCAGTAGTAGGTGACAAAGTAGGGTAGCGTAATTTCTCAAATAATACCTTAGACATGATGTTGACGCTTGCCCCCAAATCACAGAGTGCATCATCAATGCGACGATTCCAGATCGTGCACTGAATGATGGGCACTCCGGGATCTTCCTTCCTGTCCGGAGAGGTCTTGATGATCGCCCTTTTTGCAGCTCTCGGCAGGTAGGTCCCTCTTGGTGTCAGCACTTGGTTGCGTGCGACCTTCCCTGCGTGGTTAGTTCAGAGGACACTACGAGGCATCTTACCATGCCTTGTAGCGACGGCTTTCACTGTCTCGATGGAAGGCTCGGGTTGCCCCGGGATCTTCCCCGATTCAGTGACAGGAACAGCAGCAGCTAACTGAGCGACTTGAGTTTCTATCATTTTATTAAAGCTCAGTTGACTTTTCATAGCAGAAGAAAATGATTCCATCCTAGAGTCTATGCTTTCCAGTGTTTTATCATTAGCAGCAAGCTTTTTATTGATGTTTTCAGTTATTTTCATTTGGCCAAACACAAGATCTCTAAGAGACGGCTGATTATTGAAGTTGCTGGAATTGAAATTGTTACCTTGTTGAGGCCTCTCAAAAGGGAGGTTTGGGCGCGGATTCCAGCCTTGGTTGCCGTAGTTGTTCGGTCGGTACCCGTTGTTGTTGGAGTTGTTGACGTAGTGGGCATCTTCTCGCGTTTCAAGGCAGTCATTCCCCGAATGGCCAGTGTTGCCACAGACTTCGCAGGTCATGCGAGTGTCCATGGCTTGCACCGTTTCTTGAGCAGGGGCCTCCAGTTTCTTCATCAGGAGGTCCATCTTGGCAGCGAGCATGTCCAGAGCTTCAACTTGGTGAACTCCTCGGGTCTTTGGTTGAGTCCGGTCATCGGACCAACCTTGGTTCTTGACCATCTTCTCTATGAGGGCCTTCGCACGACTCTCCTCAAGAGAGAAGAACGAGCCTCCAGCAGCAGCATCCAGGTACTCACGGGTAGAATTTCTCAGCCCGTGATAGAAAGTTTGGATTATGAACCAACTCTGCATACCATGGTGAGGACAAGCAGAAATATAGTCCTGGAGGCGATCCCATGCCTCCGGGACTGTTTCATCTTTTAGCTGCTGGAAACTAGCTATTTTGTTCCGGAGGACGTTGGTTTTCCCAACCGGAAAGAATTTTAGCAAGAAAGCGCTAGTGCATTTATCCCAGGTATCTATTGCTTCGCGGTTAGCATAAAACCATTGTTTCGCCTTGCCTAATAATGAGAATGGGAATAAACGAAGGCGAATGGCATCGATACTTACTCCGCGGATGGTGAAGGTGTTGCAAATCTCCAAGAAATGCTGTACATGAGCATTGGCATCTTCGTGTGGCTTGCCGCAGAATGGGCTAGCCTGTACCATGTTGATGAGGGCTGGCTTCAGCTCGAAGCTACAATCTCCGACTGGCGGAGCTGGTCCGATACGTACGTTCTCGCTTGATGGAGCGGAGAACTCACGGATCGTCTTGGTTGCCATCCTCGATGTAGCCTGGTCAACGACGGGAAGGACTGGGTTCATTGGAAGGAGTTGCTTCTGAGGAGGTACAACACGAGGTCGTACTTTCCTCACAAATGACTCCGGATTTTCATGGAAGTTTGACGGTAGTTGGAAACCAGTCATGCACTGCTCTGTTCTACAAAGACCAACGAACAGAGCAAGGATAAACCCGCTTGAGTAGTGGTACTCAACTAAGATAGCTCAAGATAAAAATTCAAAAGTAATCTAGCCAAAGACATCTCCGGCAACGGCGCCAGAAATGCTTGTTGGCACTTCTTACGATCCAATATCAGAATTGAGAATCCTGGTACTGGGGTAAGGAGTGTTTCAGTGGTTTTCCTTATGGCTTAGTAAAATATAGAAATATTCTGCAAGCGCACAGAATCACCGCTGTAGCACTTCACCTGGGAGTATTCCGAGGTATCGTAATTTATATTTCCGCAGGGAAGCTTTGGCAAGATTACTAGTGAACAGATATTCGAGACTATCAAATAAGGGTACACGACTAGACAAGACAGGGGATAACGGTATTGGATAGGAGTGGATATACCTGACACACAGCTCAAGGGATACTCAGGTAAGGGAGAGAAGAGATAGATAGCTGGGAGGACAACGAGAAGAGATAGAGGACTCCTGGATTCTTTATCTACCTATGTCACTCTAGCTTAGAGATACAGCGGCTACAGAGCCAGCACTAGGAGATCTGGGATAACTCTAATGTCTTAGCTTCGGGACAAGGGAACCGGTGAACACACAGAAAGGGATGAGAAGGGGTGCCACTATTTCCCAACTGGGCAATCCTACGGACCGGAACTAACGTGATGGGCTACGAAGACCGAAAGGGCTGTCACCACCTCCCGGCTACCACCTCCGTTGCGACGGGAATAAACTAAGGCCACCGACTAGTCTAGGAACCACTCCTACACTAGGCAACGACTACTTACTCTGCTAGCAAGAGCAAGCAACCTTGTCAATACTCTTGGTGACAATTCACCTCCAGTATCAAGCAAGATATTCGAGACTATCAAAGAAGGGTACACGACTAGACAAGACAGGGGATAATGGTATTGGATAGGAGTGGATATACCTGACACACAGCTCAAGGGATACTCAGGTAAGGGAGAGAAGAGATAGATAGCTGGGAGGACAACGAGAAGAGATAGAGGACTCCTGGATTCTTTATCTACCTATGTCACTCTAGCTTAGAGATACAGCGGCTACAGAGCCAGCACTAGGAGATCTGGGATAACTCTAATGTCTTAGCTTCGGGACAAGGGAACCGGTGAACACACAGAAAGGGATGAGAAGGGGTGCCACTATTTCCCAACTGGGCAATCCTACGGACCGGAACTAACGTGATGGGCTACGAAGACCGAAAGGGCTGTCACCACCTCCCGGCTACCACCTCCGTTGCGACGGGAATAAACTAAGGCCACCGACTAGTCTAGGAACCACTCCTACACTAGGCAACGACTACTTACTCTGCTAGCAAGAGCAAGCAACCTTGTCAATACTCTTGGTGACAATTCACCTCCAGTATCAAGCAAGATCGAAGAACCAGCCAAGACAAAGAATTAAACAAGACTACAAGCACTAGAACTATAACTGACTATAGTCTAAACAAGATATATTTGCAACTAGGATAAAGTAGAAGCAAGATATAAATGACAAAGGCAAAGTGATAAAGATAACTATATTGATACTCAATGTCTTACAAAAGGAAAAGTAAAAGATACAAGAGCTATTACCAGAGCTTCTGAAGACGACTCCGGAACCTCCGAGGCAAAGCTCGACTCAACTCTAACTCCCAACTAAACTATCCTAACTCTACTAGAATGAAAGTGGAAATGAGCTCCTTGGCTTGGTGTGTGTTTACAAGTGAAAGTGACCCTCTATTTATAGTTGCACAGGTCGGTTTGGGGCTGAGTAACCTCCAAGGCATCCAGGGAATATCCCCCCTTGATTCGGGCGAGGAGAGGCGGTTCGGCCGAACCAGGGGGTTCGGCCGAACGTAGGATCCACCGACCTGGCCACCAAGGGCCAGGATTTCGCCCCTGGAGTCGGTTCTGGTGCTGGGGGCGGTTCGGCCGAAGGCCCCAGTTCGGCCGAACTGGGCCTGGCCCGTGGCCGGCCTCCCCAGCACCGCCTCTGCTCCGTGGGCCTTCTGGGCTGCCTCCTGGTGGTTGGCTTCGCGTTGATTTGGCCCAGGATGACGTGTTGGTGCTCCGGGATAAGTTGTCGGTCGCCCACGTGTCATGTGATGTGTTCGCTTGGTCATTGTTGATGTGGACGACTCCCGGTGGTCTGCTTGGCTAAGGGGGTAACCGGCCGAACGGAGTCGTTCGGCCGATTTGGTCATTTCCGGCCCCAATAGCACATATTTGTCGTAGTTGTACCTGCACAAGTGACACTCACCAAAACTCGTGGAACTTTATTAGAAATAAAACCTAAGTACATGGAATGTTGCATAAAACCTTATTTATTCCCGAGTATTGGTGGTCGGATTTAAGCTGTAACGACCGCCAACATCTACTAATAATTTTATATTGATGGGTCAAAATTAAGAAAGTTTATTTGACAAAAATATCGAAATGCCATGTGATCGAAGAGAATAAACCACCCAAAAGGTTTGAAATCCAACAATTAATAATTTAGAGAGGACAAATCTCCTGCTGCCATCAAGGTGGCATGGGATTTGATTGTCTTGGTATCTAGGGCTAGGGATCCGCACGTCCGATGGCCTCAAATTGGTGAGCATAATAGCTGTGTTGTGTTTGGACTTGTTGGGACAGTTAGGGCAATTGTTGGGCCAATGGCTAAGCTTAGCTGGCAAACTGTTAGCTTGCTACTGCTCTCTATTTTTATTTGTAAGGCGGGCACGGATATCAAGATTTAAATTGTACGATCTTTAACTAATAATTTTATTTTTTATAGTACAAACATGATATGGTTGGATTTGTAATTATAAGTTTATAAGTATAAATAATATGATATAAAAATAAATGATCAAAGACTATGACAAATTAGGTGACGCCTTATAAACTAAAATGGAGGGAGTACATAATTATGTGATGTTTGGATACATGAGGTGATAGTTGGCTGGAATTCTGACAAAAGTGTATTTTACCCTTGGTACGTGAGGGACAGCAACATGTTGGAGGGAAAAAGTGGTCTTATGCTAATCATTAGGACCTTTTATTTTACCCTAGCTAAGTTTGACCATATAATGGGCTAATAGTTAGTTTATGGGGTGGGGTGGGGCTTGGCTATAACAATTGGGCTAGGGCTAGTTAGCATTGCGTGTTTGCCCTCATGTTTAGATCAGTTGGGGCTCATTTTCATTAGCTAATAATTAGCCTTGTGTACCAAAATAGGCCCTTTGCCAAAATTATTTGGCCCTCAACTAAATAATAGTCTTGCTATATATTTGTTGATAGATTTCTTGCGACAAAATACGTCAAATCTAGGGCATCTGATTTTTCTTTGTTATGTGTGCTCCAATTGTTGGATTATTTCTCTCAATTTTTCCTATCTATTGCAACCGAAGTAACTTTAGCTCTTTAGCATAGCATAGTTAATTGCTTTTGTGTTGCACTATTTTTGGTTTTCTTACTTTGTTTTGTGGAAAATTGTGGTAAAAAGATATCATAGAAAGTTTGTACATAAAAGTTATATGTATAAGTTTATAAGTTTTTCAAAATGATAAAAGGATGTGGAAATCAGAAACAAAAGGAAAGTGTGGAGTTATCGGCGATCGACCGTACAGCCTCGCAACGGGTGCTCGCTAAGAGCATCTCCAAGAGTGTCAAAAAATAAAGTCCCAAAAACCTGAATTTGGGACCTTACCAAAAGCTATTGGAAGGAAAAACCATCCCTCCATCCCAAACTAGCAATTTTATTTCGGAGGGTGTTGGCTTTCCAAACCGAAAAGAATTTAAGAAAAAAATGTGCTAGCGCACTTATCCCTAGAATCTACAGCTAAAAAATTTGGCTAAAAAGATTTAATTGCTGCCACATCGTCCACTGGGCCTAAAAGCAGATTTTTTACCCAGCGTGAACATTAACTTGGTGGGTTTTTTCTTCCATTATTTTTCGCGGGATTGGGAGTGCATAAAGGAATGGTAAATTTAGCTCAGGATGTAAGAATGATTCATCTTCTCTTTCATTTTAATTTATTTATGCATTCCTTTCGTCATTCTTTTTCCCTTCAAATCCCTTCACACATATTTTCCTTTATATTTATATAAGATGAGTTTTATCTACATGTATGTGTAGCTACACTCACCATCAGTATACCACTGTACATATATTCACATACTCATTTGCTTTGAGTACGTTCATATACTAATTCTAAAACACTCCAAAGAAAATTGTATGAATTTTTTTCAAAAGCAACCCTACTTTTTAAATATATTGTTATTATACATTTATACTAGTATATAATAATAAGTACCATTGCATACCCAACATAAATACCTTTATACTCAATGCATGGTTGCATGCCCAACGTATATATCATCCGGATATAGTCTAGTATTATCATATACTGCATATATATACCCTCAGTTTACTCATATACGTTTCGTATGATGGGATACGCAGGTGTGTGTATCTACATATGGAACTGGTACTATCTGCATACAAACATTTAAGGTTTTTGTATAATTATATAATTATATTTGATATTTGTATCATTCATCTTCATTTCTTATAATCGATTGAAACAGACATCTATCTTCGTACTAACGTAGGAAAACCTATAATTTCATTTCAAAAAAGAGCAAAACCCGAGTTTAGAAAAACTTTTTTCATGAACTGAGTGTAGGTCGGTTGGTAAGGTTTTTGCGGTGAAGCCTACCCACCAGGATCTGTATCCTTGACTCAGCACTGGTGTCATATTTTTCTTAATTTATTTCAGGATTTAATCGGTGCTATTCTTTCAGTGGTGGACGAGCGTAGTATCCTACATCATGTGTGATGTATTGCCCTACGTATGAGTTATTATTTTGGAGGGGTCTCTGCTCCACCTTATATGTACAAGAAGCAGAGTTACAAATCGGTTACATTATCCTAATCGGATACAACAAAGAGAAGATGGTAATTATGAAGTATGTGTATACGACTAGTTCTGTACGTTGTGCACGTAGTAATTATACTAAACTACTATTCTGTACGTTGTGCACGTAGTAATTATACTAAACTACTATTCTGTAGTTACAAATCGGTTACATTATACTAAACTACTATTCTGTATGTTGTGCACGTAGTAATTATTTTTGGAGTAATCAGGCCAAGACCACTGTGCAGAGTAGTTTAGTCATATCTATGACTGACCCTAAACATCCTAGTCCCACAGTGTTGATACTGATCTTTCAAAAAAAATCCTTTTTGACGATACATATCTAAAATTCATTGTAGAGATATTACTAGTAGCATAAAACAACATTATTTCTAGATCCATTATGGAAAACTTTCCTCATATATCATCTTTTCTATTTAAAAGATATATTTATATATTTTGGGCACCGAAAATTTGTCATAAAAAGTGAACCTTCTTCCGAACGCAATTGTCATCCGCCGAAGCCACGTCACCAAACTCCCATGCCGCTTTGACTTTTCTAGGCCTCGAGCTGTCCATCACTCCAGTCCCTCTCACCGAAGAGCTCAGCCTGTAGCCCGCAAGCTGCTTATGCCAATACGTCAGCGCGCACTAATCAAACGCCCCCGTGCCCAGCCAGACCGGGCGTTTTCCTCTTTTCCTTCTGGATGGATCTTTTTAGAATCAGAGCTCCTCGTATCCACACGTTTTCCACTCCACAGAGCTTCGAACCGGAAGTGGAATACGCCGGTCTCCTTCCAACATCCCACCTGGCGTCGCTCTGTACCTGCGCACCGTGTGCCTCTCGACGGACGACGGCGGCATACCTATATAAGCGCCTCCACCCGCCACTTCCCGCTCCAGTTCAAACTTCGAACACACTCTCCAAGCTCGACTAGCTAACAAGCAGAAAGCTCGGACATGACCAAGAAGCTCACCTCCGCCATGGCAGGGAAGCAGGATTTTCGAAAGGCACATCAATTCGACGATCAGGGGAGACAGCAGGCTTCGATTCATGGAGGCGGCAACAGCGCGGCGGGGTTCGGGGGCAGGATTATCTCGCATGAGCAGGAGGACGCCATCATCGTCGCGGCGCTCCGGCACGTGGTGTCCGGGTACACAACGCCGCCGCCGGAGGTCGTCACGGTGGCGGGCGGGGAGGCGTGCGGGACCTGCGGCATCGACGGATGCCTAGGGTGCGACTTCTTCGGGGCGCCGGAGACAGTGAATTACGGGGCGGGGCAGCCGCCGGCTGGGGCAGCGGCGGCGGCGGCGGCGGGAGGGGAGCAGCAGCTGAGGCCGCGGCGGCGGAGGAAGAAGAACATGTACCGCGGCGTGCGGCAGCGGCCGTGGGGCAAGTGGGCGGCGGAGATCCGCGACCCGCGGCGCGCGGCGCGGGTGTGGCTCGGCACCTTCGACACGGCGGAGGCGGCCGCCAGGGCCTACGACTGCGCGGCGCTCGAGTTCCGCGGCGCGCGCGCAAGGCTCAACTTCCCGGGCCACGGCGACTCTTCTTCTTCCGCCGCGGCGGCGGGAACAACGGGAGCCGTGACGCAGACGCCGTCGCCGTGCAGCGCGGACGCCGCGGGCGGAGCGGGAGACGAGCTGTGGGAAGGCCTGCAGGACCTGATGAAGATGGACGAGGCGGACCTGTGGTTCGCGCCATTTTCTGGCGCCGCATCAAGTTTTTGAGAGCTCTTGTACTGTCAACTGTGTACACAAGTGTGGTTACTAGACCAGTGACTGGGACTCACTCAGCTAGACTAACCGGGAACGGGCATTCTTTTGTTGTTGTATTGCACAAAGCACAGCTAATTGGCTAATCAAAACTGTTTGATAGACTGAACATTTCTAGTGTTGCTCTGCTAAGGTGACTGAGGACTTGATGAGTACACTCATGGTGGATCATGCTGGGTAAATGGCTAGAGAGAACATACTGAAAAGGAATCATTGACTGAGCCATATGAGGTCAAACGTGGTAAAGGAAAACACCGGGGTCAATGTTAGTTAAAAAAAATCGCTTCGCTCGTCTGACGTCATGTCCCTATTTTATTTACCTCGTCACTGTTCTAGGAAATATGAGCTGTACTAGAGGAGTATAGAGGTCACCTGAGACTCGTCAAAGCAATCTCTTCTTCCATCGCGTGGCGCCCTGGAAATCATGTGACGAAATACCGAGGATTAGAGAAGGACCTTTCAACCCCCGAGAGCGACGGGTGCAGTGGCGCGCAGCTACTACTACTCGTCAACTCGTTTCCAGGGACCGGACCGGGAGCAGAAGCAGGGTAGGAAGCGCGCGAGGACTACTCGTCACCCGCCAGCGCCACTGACATGCGGGCGCGGGACGTGCTGCCAGGTGCCAGCGCGGCGGAGAAGCGTCAAGCAACAGGCGGGCGGGGTGCGGCGCGCACGGGGGGGCGTTTCGCTTTCGGCCGCGGGATGGGATTCCGGATAAGCTCCAGCGTGCGCATAGCCGCGCGCCGCCCGCGGCGGTTGTTGGGCGTCAGCCAAAAGCCCAAAACGGACCGAGCCTGCTGCGCAACGGCCCATGAGCCCGTCGTTTCGCTAGTTGAGTGATCGACTGACTAGTCTGCGATTTTCGGCCATGCAATACGCAACTGCCTTCTCGAAGAGTATAAAAAAAAACGAAAAAAAGACTGCCTTTTGGATATCTAGGATGGTCAACCTCGACGTTTCTCAGCGTCAAGCCTGTGACTCGTCCACTGGAACAGCCAACAGCCTGTGGCGACGAGTCATACTATACTCATGCGCTCCGTATACAGGTATGTCCATCCAAAATCTACCACACTTTATGGCAATGAATTCGTTCGAAAGAAACCTTAGTTTCTCATGCAAAGTTTGATTAATATTTTTCTCCGGACTTATTGTTCAAAATTTTAGCTACAAATTTTGGACTAAAATTTTAGCCTTTTTGTTCAAACTTTTCGCTCATTTTTTTATTAAATGCCAGGGTTCCCAAAATGCAAAAAAAGTTTATCAAAGTTTTTATCTATTTTTTTCTTCCCAAAAACTTTATACTATGAATTTTGGTCCAATTTTTTTTTGAAATGAATGTTTTACCCGCAAAGAGTGAAAGAATCGAGGGTTTTTTTGGATCGTTGTTATTGGATCCTACATGATGGACCACCTCATTTTGCATGATAAACATAATGGCCCATATGTGAGGTCGTACTACTAAGTAATAACCTATCATGATTCTTTATATTTAAATGTGAACATTGGGCTTGGTTGCACCTTTAAATAGTGTTATCTCAAAGATAAACGCCCGACCTAAGAATTGAAATGGCGCAGCAGATGTATCATAATGCCAAAGAGCTCAAAAGCACTCCAATTATCATTTACAAATGTTATTAGGACCATTCCCCATTGCATTTACTATATCCAATTTAATTCCAAATGTTATTGTACACCACTCACTCACTAAAATGTTTTTTTTCTTGAACACAAAGAAGAGCTACAAGACATTTTGTATTTAAAAGAAGCATGCTCCCAATTATAGTTTATTTTTAACACCATTCTATGTCGAAATTATCTAACTTTAACCAAATTTATAAGGAATAATAATATCTATATAATACCAAATAAGTATAAGATTGATTTTAATGGACTAATTGATATTGTAATTATTGATTTTATTATAAATTCGTTAAAGTTAGATAAGTTTACCTTATAATGAAAACTAAAATGAAATGGGTTCCCCGAAAGTATATTTGAGGAACAATTGGAGGCGTATTTGCAGGGTACGGTTAGCCTTTGCTACGGGCGCTTCTGTTCTCCTTCTCCCCCGTTCTTCTCCCCAGCCGATTAGCGAATCACACGGAGGCGACCGGCGGCCGGTGGGCGTCGAGAAGCGACTAGGGCAGCCACCGGAGGAGGCGGCAGCAATAGGACACTTGGGCATACAACTTGGGGGAGGATTACAATGGAAGCGGCAGCTAGCACCGATGCTCAAAGAAGCAGGAACTGGCGGCAGGGGCGCTCGGGAGGCGTTTTGGCCGGTAGCGGGGACGGCCGAGGAGGCGTTGGTTAGCGGTGGTGAAGTTCTTGGAAGCAGCGAAGATTACTCTCCAGGGCAGCACGCGATTTCCTCTCCCTCTAGCCTCGGTTGAGTGTAATTTGGTCCTGGCGCTCCATCTTTCTCCCCTAATCTAGGATACAAAATTGTGGAGCAGAGACGCCACCACATGCTAAAAATAGCAGAGATTTATCATTGGTTTGCTCGGGCTCCTCCATGCGGCAATGCCTCCTCACCGCATCCTTTCTTTTTCTCCCCACCTCGAGGCCCAGCCTGATTTTTCCTTCCTCCTTCGGTCCTTCCATTGAGGAACTGCACGCAATGAAGGGAGATAGAGAAAAGGGATTGAAATGAGGTACATATTTTCTACCTTTTCCTCCTGTTTATTACTTTAGATTTCCTACAGTACTATGTTGTTGCCTGATCTGCGTTCCGGTTGGGCAAAATTTGTTTGTATTTATTCATGCGAATGCTGTCCGTGTTATCTTTTCTGGAAAATACAAAGTTGTCTGCATCATGGAAATTAACTCTTTGCTAACAATTCTAAGGCCCTAGAGGATTTCAAAACATTGTCACACTGCACATCACTATAAACTGAATGAGCACATTGCTTTTCGATATGTGCTATGTTTCGCATGACGCAAGTTTTATTTAGATATGTGCCAGGGAAGTAATCCACAAAAGTTCCTCGGAGAGCATTGGTTTTAGGAGCTTCAGCATTCAAGATGCCATGGCCTGATGTCACACCCGGATTTACACAGAAACCCGAATGCTGTCATATGTGTGCCAGGATGTCTACAGAACACATACAGCTTACAAATATGGAAATCAAAGTACATATACTCGAATAAAACATTTTACATCAGAGTTTACCTAAACAAAACACAACGGAAGTCTATGCATTAGCTCTCTCGACAGGTAGAGCCTCAAGTCAACAGGAACACCGACTGGTTGACCACAGCTCAGAAGTACAGAAGATCTTCAGAAAACTCAGTAGCAGCAGACTCACTTTTGACTCATCTGTTACCCATCCGGGATTTTGTTGAATAATGGCAAGTGTAAGTAATCCAAATTACTTAGCAAGTATAGCACGGTGTATGAAAGCTTAAAAGAAGGCTTGACACGGCTGAACTGCATTAGCACTTTTAGTTGATTCATTTTAGCATTAATCAAGTTACTACAAGTGAATGAAACCCAGTTGTAACCCAATTAAATAAGTATAAGTGACATTAATCATAAATAAACATAATCTTCTAATCAAAAAGGATCCAGGCCGCTCGTGACCCTGAGCAAGGCTATCATGATAGATTTACACTCTGCAGAGGTTTCGTCCTTTACCCACCAGGCGCGTAAAAGTTCAAAGGAACTTTGCACCCAACCACGCACATCAACACTTCTGAGGTGTGACTGCATAGGGACGCTACGAGGTTTTTCACAAGACACCCTAACAAAACAGTAGCCACTATAGTACAACACAGGCAGCATGATCCAAGGCACCGAGATTGACTGACTCTCAGGGCGCAGCGATAAGAGGGTCAATGGCGTCCAGAGCGCGGGCACGCATGCCAACAAGTAAAAGAGCGCGACGTGCGGAGTTCCCGTACCACAGGGACTCCCAACACGGGAATGTGCCTGACAAGACATAGCCGACGGTACCCCCGTCCTCGGTGGATCAAACCATACTCTCACGAGTGCTTCCCATAGCGCCGTCGGCCCCGTCGGTAACTACTGTCAAGCTAGAGCCGTACAAGTTACTTGACCAAGACCAGAGCCATAATAGTTCTAGCGGTTGCAACAGGCTCCTGGGTTGCCGCTTTAAGAACCGGACCTTAGGGAGAGATACTAGAGCAAAGCACACAGCGCATGCTCTAGTTCCCTAAACCATGTTGCTAAAAAGCAAGTTTTATCATTAACATTGACGTGAACCATTGAGTCATCATTATCAATTAAATAACGGTGATAGTAGCTGCGCATAGCAAAGATTCTACCCATATGCATAAATCCGGGGTAATCAAAGGGACATGGTATACAAAACTAGGTTCAACCTTAATGGGACATCAATTTAGACACATGCATATGAAAGTAAATAAATGTAAAAGGTGGTGTTTAGGTAGCAAGGACTGTCTGTGCTATAACTTGCCTCAAATCCATTATAATTACTCATAGTCTTCAAATCTTGGTCTTCAAACTCTTCTTGAAATCCCTTGATGGCGTTCCTCTACTCACAGCAATCATCGAGCACAACAAAAAGCTAAACAAGCAAACAAACAATATACAACTAAGAACAGTACACCAATCAAAAATAAAAGCTTTAAAAGAGCGCGCTAAAGGATGGGGCTCGAGGCTACGGTCACGTGAGCGCAAGAATCGCTGAAAACAGAGCTACGGCTAAAAAGATACAACTATCGGAAGATATTGAATTATAAAAGAAAATAAAAAACTATATGCTTGATTAATTATAATTAAATAAATAATATAAAATATATTTCAGAGAAACATCTTATTTTGGAATTAATTCAATTTCATTTGAATTTGTAAAAGCCAGAAATAAACTAATCATATTTTATTTATAAGTGTTTATGTAGAATTTATACAATTAATCATTTAAGTTTAAGTAATAAAAATATGTGAGAGCATCTAATTGAATAATAAGATATTTCGTGTTTAACTAGCCAATATTATATTTAAAACAAATTAATATTGACTTTATTCAAATCAATTTAATTATGAAAACTCGGAGTGAAACTCTAATTTGCTTTTAATTAGAAAAGCTAGTTATCATATACATTAAGCATATTAATGTTAGTTTATGAAAATCGAGATATAACCTAGTCAACTTTTATTTATAATTCTAATTGAATAAATATTAGTCAATTTTATGTTAACATTTAAAAGCAGAGTATAAATCTTAATTAGATTTTAGTATAGAAAACATAGTTAAATAATCTTTAGCCAAATTAATATTCAAATAAAATTCAGAAATAAACAACATGATAAATGTTAGTGCTAACGCATAGTTCACGTTTATACGAAGCTAACGCAACTTGAACGAGTTGAAACAGAGCTAAAACGCGGAAACTAGAGCTTAAACAAGATTACAGGGATCTAATCGTAATTATTCATAGATTCCAGGGAGTAGCTTGGAAGTTTGCAGTGACTCAGTGAACAGTGGCTGAGAATACAAGAAAAATCGGGGTTAGATCTGCAAAAAGAGCTCGGCTGGGTTTATGCGTGAAGGGGAAAACTTGCAGGGGGCTATTTGAAAAATGTCCAAGACACATGAACTTTACTAAACATTACATGCTTCCTCAGGGGCCTAACTGCAAGAGAGTCATCTTCTTCCTTGAAACAAGCAGAGGAGCTCACCGGTGCTTCCATGGCGGCTCGGCTCGCCGGCGCTAGGGAGGATGGGGGGCGGGGGCGGTGAGGTAGCGCAAGAGAAAGAGAAGAGCGAGGGGATGACAGGGAGGTGCTCACCGGCGGCGCATGGGGTCGACGGTGGCCGCAATCGCGCCCGCGGCGTGGATAGTGGCTGGCGGCGAGGGCTTCGCGTGGGGGAGCTCGTCCGGCGACGGGGAAACGACGAGAGGCGATGGCAGGGGTTCGTCTCCGCGCGGGGAACGTCGGGGTGGTGGCGGCTTGTCCCGAGGGTCCCTAGACGCGACGAATTGCGTCGACCACGCCGGCGACGGCGCCCGGCTCCGAGAAGAAGTGACGGCGGCGGCGCTGATGGGCGAGAGGAGGCGCTAGAGAAACGAGATCAGGGCGGGCAGCGGGGGACGCAGGCCTCGGGTTACGCACTTTGTAGGGCACGCACATCGAGGGATGGAAGGCGGCGGCACGGCGGAAATCACGGCGGCGCGGCGGCGGAGGCGCACTCGCGCGCAGGAGGCGGGGGCAGGCGGCGCGCGTGGGCCGAGCGGGGCGCGCTTGCGGGTGGGCCGGCTGGGCGACGTGGGCCGCGGAGGAGGCAGGCGCGAACGGGGCGCGCGCGGCTGGGCCGGGAGAGCAGAGCGGGCCGGGGCGGCGCTGGGCTGGTGGCCCAGTAGCGCATGCGGGATGGGCCGGCGGGTGGCTTGGGCCGCGCGCGGGAGGGAAAGGGGGTGGGCCGAGCGGAGCAGTGCGGGCCGCGAGGGAAAGAAGGAGGAGGGGCAAAAGCGAACCAAGGGAAAGAATTCGAGGGGCGAAAGCGGACTTGGCCAGTTTGGGTTTTCGTTTTCTTTTCCTGTTTATTGTCAGAAATTGTTTTTCGTGCAAAGATAAATCTAGAAAATTCTAGATAAATCACGTAAGCCCCGAAAAATGTTCTGAAAATTCTAAAAATTCCAGGAAAATCCCAGAGGTAGAGTTGGATACGAGAAACCCAAATAAAATATTTGGAGCTCATGAAAAAGGTTTTAGCACCTTCCAAAAATTGGAAAATGCTCTGGGAAAATTAGGAATAAATTCCAGAAAATTCCCAATAGGCTTCTAAACGCATTTTAGAAAACTTGCACACCTAAAACCACTAAATGCAAGCCGGCATGAATGCAAAGCACACAACGTTAAACCTATTTATTTTATTTTAATCTAGGAAAATTTGTTTTTACTGTACTAAATTCCCTGTTAATTATATAAAGCTTGTAAAAATTTTAGAAAATTGGGAAAATCATTGTATTAATTATGCTAACAAATCACAATCCAAAATCCAAAAATTTTGGGGTGTGACATCTGAATCCATGGAGATGCATAAGATGATCTAATCTACATTTAGATAAATGGCTTGCCCCGATAGCATGCAATTTTGATTACTTGGTTTATGAACATCACAATTCGCACAATGCACAGACAGTTTCGCCATTTCTTTCTGCCGGATGATAAAATGCTGTCACCTTCACAGAAGGTTGCATAATCAAGACGTGCAAATTGAACTGTGAATAGGAGTAGCTCTTGTAAGGTCATTTTTTATTGGCGATTATCATGTACCTATATAAGAGGTGATGGCTTTGTATGCCCAATTTTATAGGAATATTAAAGCAAATCAACTGATATCGCCGGTCACACAAGTCCATATTAACCCATATATAAAACATAAATAAGTAAAGATTCTGTCTCCACCTAAAACAGTATTTTCATATAATCGTTAATCTGATTTGATTTTAGACATTTATGCTGCACAGATTTTTTCTGCCTTACTAGTTATCTAAGATTTGTAAACTTTTCCAAAAGAGGAGTACTGAAACAAACCATGCATGTCTCCTCCAAAAGTGAATAAATCAGTGGGTATATTGTTTATCCGAGGTGTTAGCAGAGACATAAATGCAACAGGTACGATCAATCCTCTTTTATAACTTTTATTAGATGCAATGCACATGGAAATTTTCTGATAGAGCAAACTATCTTCTCTTAAGAAAATATGCAACTACTTACTGAATGATAGGAGAGGGTTTTAGTCCTAAGAGTGCTTCAAAAACCCATCTCTTTCTGATTCTTGGGATTCCACTATGGACTATCTCATATAACATCGATAATTTTTTCAAAATATGAATAGGAATTTGAAAAGCATTTTCTTCAGCTAACACGATTATTGTTTGCTAGGTACTCTGTGGTAACTTTGTCCATGATAATTTTCTGAACTTATCATTTGGTAAGCTCCTACATGCTGTAGAATGGATGAAGCGGGTGTGGAAAGGGTGCCACTAGTACCTGTTCCTTCTGACTCTGTCAATGTAACAGCAAGTTGGACTGATTCAGAACCTCCTACTTCCTTAGATTTTCCTAAAAATGTGCCGGTTATTCATACTAGACATTTAAGTGAAGATTTAAGTGGCCTTACAATTAATGATTTGCGTGTCAACAATGGAGAGCAGCATTGCAATGAGCAGATTGAAGGAAAAGGCATAAGTAGTCACGGTCACATTAGACGTTTTAGTGCAGATTTAAGTTCCCTTGCAATTAATGATTTATATGCAAACAAAGGAGAGGCGAATGGCCATAACCTGCTTGAAGGGAAGGGAGAAAGTCGCCCTAATTCAGCTGAAAGAAACATTTACAAGGCAGCAGAGATTGCTGAACGCTTCATTCAATCTATAGATAACAGAGTTCTTGTTGATACTGGAGCACCAATAGAATCTGTTAAAGAGGCAGTAAGCAAATTTGGTGGCATTCTTGACTGGAAGGAGGTAATTAAATGTCTATTTTACCGAACTGTTCTTTGTATGTCTCATTGCCTTTTGTTTTTCTTTTTGGGTGTTAACTTGTGAAATTATCGTGGATTTCCATCCTGTTTATTTTTGTGCAGAGACGTAAAAATGTCCAAAATGCCCTTGACAAAGCACTAGAAGATGCTCCAGAGTATCAAAGAAGAGCGGAAGCTGCAGAAGTAGAGAAAAACAATGTTCTAACAGAATTGTGTAGCACTAGGCGAAACATAGAGGGGCTCAAGCTAAACTTGGAGAAGGCACAAACTGAGACAATACAGGCACAACAAGACTCTGAGCTCGCTAATATACGGCTCAAGGAGATACAACAGGGAATTGCTTGCAGAGAGAGTGCTGCAGCAAAGGCAGAGATTGAACTTGCAAAATACCGCCATGCTAATGCCTTAGCAGAATTAGAGTCAGTGAAAGATGAGCTAGAACAACTTCAGAAAGAGTACACGTCCTTAAATACTAAAAGGGACAATGCTGAAACAAAAGCATGTGAATCCAGTGCTGCATCACAGGAGATTGAGAAGACCGTTGATGACCTCACTCTCAAGCTCATTAAATTGAAACAGTCACTGACATCTTCTCAAGCTACTCATATCATAGCAGAGGAACAAAAATTGAATGTCGCTTTGGCATATCAAAAAGAAAAGGCAAAATGGCAGAACGAGCTGAAGCAAGTTGATGAGGAGGTTCAGAAGATACGTGATGCAGCATTAGTCAACACAGATCTCAAGTCCAAGCTGGAAGCTGCCTCTACACTGCTGGTGAAGTTGCAAGATGAGTTTTCTACTTATTTGAAAGGGGAGGATTCACCTCAAGAGGTTTGTTTAGATGGAGAGGAACCGAGACCAACGATTAGTACCCGGGCGAAGCTGGCAAAGTCTAGGAAGGAGCTGGAGGACATGAGGGCAGACATTAAAAAAGCCAAGGATGAGGTCAGAATACTTTGGAATGCTGCTGCTACATTGCGAGCTGATATAGAGAGGGAAGAGGCAAATCTGGGGGCAATGAGACATAAAGAGCACCTCTCTTCTGTTTCTGTCTCATCTCTCCAAGAAGAATTGAGCAACATCACACATGAGATCAACATTGTCCATGAAAGAACAAAAGCAGCTGAGATGCCTGCAGAGCTACAACAGGCAACCAAAGTGATGGAACAAGCAAACTCAAAGGCTCAGATGGCTCGTCATGAGGTGGCGAAGGCTAGGGAAGAGGCAGATCAAGCCAAAGCACAAGTTAAAGTCGTCAAGTTGAGGCTCGAAGCAGTGTCGAGGGAGATACTCGCGGTGAATGCATCTGAAGAAATTGCAACTGCCTCAGCAAATGCACTACATGAATACAAGGACGAAACACAAATAGAGCCCCAAGCTGACCAAATAAGCAACAACTATATGACATTATCACTTGAAGAGTACGATGCGTTAAGCAAGAAAGCACAAGATGCCGAGGACCTTGCCAAGAAGCGGGTCATTAAGGCTGTTGAGAAGATCAAACAAGCCAAGGACGCAGAGGTGAGGAGCTTGAATCAGCTGGAGCAGCTGGCCAAGCAGATCAATGAGAGGAAGTTGGAGCTGCGGGCTGCGCAGGAGAAAGCCAATTCAGCACAATATGGCAAGCTGACCATGGAGAACGAGCTGAGGAAACGGAGGTCCAAGCATGAGCAGGAGAACAAAGCGGGTGAATCGGCCCATGGCATTGCTGATATCCCCAATTTGAAGAATGCGTCATGGTCTTTTGATGCATCATCATCAACCTCCAGCCCTCACATGGCTGGGGCATTGTCTAGAGCTGACACTATGGCGGCAACTAGGGTGAAAGAGCCGAAGCCACGGAAGTCATTGTTTCCACGGTCCATAGTGGCTATGTTTGTGTCTAGGAAGAAGACACATTGAAAGTAGCATTCCTTTCAAGTTTCCGCTGATAACACAGTGTGCCAAGTTCTTTAGTATGATTCATTTGTACATGTACTCATGTAGCATATAGGTTACAGGTTCGAACACAGAATAGAAGTGTTTCAGAAATTTGATTTGATTTGTGTTGTAAATTTTATCGAGCACTAATTGAATTGCGTCTCGGACCACTTTGCTAATATTGTTAGAAGCGTACAACATGACTTCTTGAATGCTGTTGACATGAGAATTTGATGTTGTTTGTTGAATAATCAATTAAAGAAACTGCATGAGCTGTATGAGAAACACACAGTTTCGAAACAGTGGAGATTAAATCGTGTATACGCAATTTCCTCTGTGGGGAAAAATATTCAGTCATGCAATTTGCTGCATGTACGTACCTTTTCTTATATAGGAAAAAAGGAATCAGAACAAAATTGTTATTCTGAAATTTCTTTTGAGTCTCGATTTCTGGAAAATTCATGGTTTTACTTCACCTGATCTGATCAAACTGTATCAAAATCAATCAAACAATTTAAGGCCATCGTCCACACCCTCGCAGTGCCGGACGTACCGCAGGACGGCACCCAGGTCCCCGTTCTTCCTGGCCCTGCAGTCATAGCTCGGCGGCGCGTGGAAGCACGGCTCCATCGACGTCGCCCGGACGCAGGGCAGACTGGCCGCCGTCTTGTTCCTCGGCGGCGGCGGCAGCAGCCAAGGCCTCACCCCGGCGAGGCCGTTGCCGACGTACCCCACCGTTGACCACCCGCCCACCAGCGACACGTTGCAGTAGCTCTGCAGGAACATCTCCACTAGCACCTTCTGGTTCTGCGGCTGCTTCCCGGCGCCCGGCTTCTGCAGCACGCTGACGGACTCCCCGGTTTCCGTGGCGTGCTCGTAGTACTTGGACCTCAGCCTCTCGGCGTACTCCGGCCGCGCCGAGCTGACGAGCACCGCCTTCGACGTCGCGGTCGATCCGTCGTAGTCACCCGACGCCGCGTTGGGGTTGACCTCGGGCAGAATCTTCTCCTGGCTCGTGCACGCCGTGATCTGCTCGAGGTACGCCTCCGTCGACACGGGGTTCCAGGTGAGGTTGTTCGCGATCTGGATCCCGATCTTCTCGTCGAACTTGGCCATGTACGACGCGTAGTAACCTTGGATTATCTTCCAGACCTTGTTGGACGGGTGGAAGAGGTACCTCCCGACGTGGTGGAACACCGTGTCCGCCGCCGGGAACATCCACCGGAGCTCGTCCTCGAACTGCGGCACGAGGAACAGCCCCGGCGCGAAGTAGAGGTCGGAGCGCAGGACAAGCCAGTTCACCTTCCCCAGCACGGTCTGGTCGTCGTCGCAGAAGAAGAGCTGGTCCGGCAGCCGGTAGTCGCGCGCCAGGTGGAGGTACGCGTACGCCGGCAGCGACTCGGACCGCACGCCGGCGGGGTCCTCGCCGCCGATGACCTTCCTGGCTGCCACCAGGGCCCCGTAGCTGCGCTCGCTGCCGCGGTGGAGCCGCGTGAGGTTCCGCACGGGGAAGGTGTTGGGCAGCTCCCACGACGACGCGCCGGGGAACGGCTCGCAGAAGAGGCCCGCCATGTCCGCGGCCAAGTCGACGAGGAAGACGCGGCGGGTGAGGAGCGCGTAGAGGAACGCCGAAGCCATGGAGAGCACGCGGTCGCCGAGGTGGTGGTTGTCGCCGGCGGGCGTCCACACGAGGTAGCTGCACTCGGCGAGGCCCATGCTGTTACCGGCGGTGGCGAGCTGCCGCACGGACTTGTCGTAGAGGGGCGTGCCGGGGCCGCACCGGCGGTGGAGCGCCTCGTACTTGCGCAGCCGCGAGACGAGGTACGGCGACGGCGAGTGCGGCGACGGTGAGCGGTAGAGAGAGGAGTGGTACCGGCTCTGGCAGGAGGTCTCGTCGATGTCCGGCGAGAGCAGCCCGCCCAGGAGGACGTCCCGGGTCTCCGGCGGCGCGGAGTCCGAAGGCTCCGATGGCGGCTTCGTCTCTTCATCTGCAAGGAACCGAGAAGTGACTGAATGAACATGCTGCTTGCGATACGCTAAGTGCAACCGTGCACGAAGCACGGGCGCGTACCGTAGTGCACGGTGACTTTGATGCCCATCTGCTGCCACAGGTCGAGCAGCGTTGGCCGGCCGGGCGAGAGCGCGAGGAAGAGCGGCAGCGTGGTGAAGCAGAGCGCGACGAGCAGGCCGACGGGCCACGCGGCGCTCCTCGCCGCCGGCTGCGGCGGGACGCGAGGCGGCCGCATCAGCTTTTCCGTCCGTTCCTTCGTCGATCAATTCTCCCCACCTTGTCAGCGCCGCAAAGGGAAAGACGGGAGCAGAGGACTCTGATCTCCGATGCAACCACATCGATGAACAGTCTGCAGAGACTTGTGATACGGGCCGAACGCGCACTTTTTCGCCGGTCGAAGTAACGGCGAGTCGGCGGCATGGTGTAAGATGCAAGCTTCCCATTGTTTATGCAAGCATGCCTCGTTTCTTTCTCGTGCCCAGGTGATTGGAATCGGAACCGTGTGACTCTGAGGTCTGAGCTGAGTCTGAACCCAGCAGAAAGGAAATATTAAGCCCATTGACGCAACAGACTTATTAAGCCCATTGCGATTTTGGCGCCCCGTATGCTTTTGACGCAACGTGTCAGCCCGCAAACTGGCCCAGCCAGATTGACTATCAGGTCCGATGAAATCCAGGCCTGGATGGGCTGGACGCGCGGGGATCGGGGCTTCTTGTGGCACGGACGCAGCCCAGCCCACGTTATGTTGAGGCCCACTACTACCTGCCGCCGCTTCAGAAAGTGAATTGAAATTTTAAAAAAAACCATTGCCATCTTCCTTTTTTTAACAATCCAAAAACCATTTGCAATGCTGGAGTTGAACCAATGGTCACGTTCGATACCGGCGCCGCGTGCGCGCTTCGCAGCTAGCCAGCCGCCGACGACCAAGCGTGCCGTGGAACGGGACAGCGACAGCGGCCGAAGTTAGTTGATCCTAGCACGACGTCGTGCACGAAAGGATCAGGCGCCAATCAACTGAATCTCCAGCAGGGGGGGTCGAGGGGAGGAAGGAATACGGAGGTGCAAGCAAGGAACAAACGCCCACCACGTCCGCCGGAGGCCGCGAGACGCAACGAATCATTCATTGATGGCATCCAGCTCCAGCGTGATCGACCTCCAGCGCCGGCCGTGCCAAATGCTTTCCACCCAAGCAAGCCCCAAATGGCATTTCATTAGAGATGCCTGCGCCCAGACAAATATTTTAGGAGCGGCATGTCTCACCGAGATTAATTATTGTCCCGTAACGAATCGCGGCCGCGAGGATTGGAACGGGTCCGGCGCGCGTGTGAGAGGAACATGTGGGCGCACCAACCGCTACCAGAGTTTGAAGGCCTCAAAAAAACAAAATTAGCTCATGAACAAGCTGCTGTCGCCCGAGCAAAACTAAACAAAAGTCGCGAGCCGGCGGCAACGGCAGCTGTCCGGCCGTTGCTTCCAGTTCCATCTCATTGCCGTTGCACCATCTCCTTCCTTCCAATCCAAATCCGCGTATTTGTCGGGGGGTGCGGGACCACTTCTGGAAGCCAGGCAGCACCAATGATCCCCTTCTGCCTCCTCGCCGGCACCCTCGTCCTCCTCGCCGGCGCCGCCGATGCCACCCTGTCCGGTGAAAAGCTCTATCTCTGCCACCGGGCAAAGTGCCGTGCCCCTATATACTTGTTACCAGATGAGGAGATCGGCTCACCTGCATTCGTTCGCTCGCAGGGTACCAGATAAGCTGCGGCGCGACGTCGGCCAAGGTCGCCGGGAACGTGACATGGGTTCCCGACGGGCCGTTCGTCACCGGCGGCGTGGCCGCGGAGCTGGAGACCCCTGGCGTGATGCCGATGCTCTCCTCCCTCCGCTACTTCCCGGACGCGTCTGCCAGAAAGCACTGCTACGTGGTCCCCGCGGAGCGGCACGCCCGGTACCTGGTACGCACGACGTACTACTACGGCGGGTTCGACGGTGGGAGCGCCCCGCCGGCGTTCGACCAGATCATCGACGGCACCCGGTGGAGCGCGGTGGACACGGCGGCGGGCTACGCGAGGGGCCTCGCCACGTACTACGAGGCCGTGGTGGAGGCCGCGGGCAAGGAGGTCAGCGTCTGCCTCGCCAGGAGCGCCGCCACGCCGCCCGGACGGAGCCCCTTCATCTCCGCGCTCGAGGTCGTGCTGCTGGAGGGCTCCGTGTACGGCGCCGTCAACTTCACCGCCTACGCGCTCAGCACCATCGCGCGCCACGCCTTCGGCCACGACGGCTCGGTCATTGGGTAATTAAGCAAGCAACCGTGTGCCATTCATGGATGTCTCGGCGAAAATACGGTGGACCTGATCGATCTGACCATGTCGTGGGAAATGTTCGTTCTAGCTATCCAGGTGATCGTTTCAACCGGTACTGGGAGCCGTACGGCGACGGGAGCATCCCGGTGGTGGAGAGCCAGGCGAGCGTGGCGACGGAGGCGTTCTGGAACAAGCCCCCGGAGGACGTGTTCCGGCGAGGATTCACGACGAGCCGAGGCAAGAGCCTGGACCTCCGGTGGCCGCCGGCGCCGCTCCCCGCCGCAAGCTACTACCTGGCGCTCTACTTCCAGGACAACCGGGCGCCGAGCGCGCTCAGCTGGAGGGTCTTCGACGTCGCGGTCAACGGCCAGCCGTTCTTCGTCGGCCTGAACGTCTCCACGGCGGGGTCCATGGTGTACGGCGCCGAGTGGCCGCTGTCCGGGCAGACGAGGATCACGCTGACGCCGGCGCCGGACTCACCGGTCGGGCCGGTGATCAACGCGGCCGAGATCATGATGGTTGTTCCGCTCGGAGGGAGGACGCATCCCAGAGACGGTAACTTGATCAGTGCAATTTTCAATTTTCATCGCAGTGCATGGCTGGCTGATTCACTGTTTGTTTGCTCACAAGACCTGATCAGCAAATGAATCCATCTCCTTGCTGCAGTGATCGGCATGGAGGCGCTGGCCGGAGGATTTCGGAACCCGCCGTCAGACTGGAGAGGTGATCCTTGCTTGCCCAAGGGGAACTCATGGACTGGTGTCACCTGCAACGACGATCCACTCGCAAGAGTTGTCTCGCTGTAAGTCACTAGTAGTACTAGTTAGATGTCAATGACCTCGGAATGTTTCACTGTGCAAGGAAGCATACCAAATGTTCTCTCGCCGATTTCTGAACATTGGATAATGGTCTTTGCACCGCAGCAACCTCACAAATCTCGGAATTGGAGGATCAATCTCTGACAACATTGCCAACCTGACTGCCGTCTCGAGCATGTAAGATTTTTGGAACAAAATAATGCAGATGTGCATGCTAGTGTACATAAAAAATGATTTACAAAACTGAAGCGATCATTGCTGCAGCTGGCTTGCGGGGAACAATCTAACCGGATCGATTCCTGATATGAGCCCCCTGCATCATCTAGTCTCTTTGTAAGTACAGCGACGGGTAATTACCCGACTGCTAAATATCACTTCTGGATGATCTAACATTAAAGATGTTGGATGCTTCGTTTACCTGAACTAATTGCATTCTGAATGGAAATTTGAAGGCGCCTGGAGCAAAACGGACTGACAGGCCTGCTCCCTGAATCTCTTGGAAACCTTACGAGGCTTGAGGAACTGTGAGTGCTTATACTAAAATAAGTAGTCCAGTCCATTGTAGGACATAAATAGTTGCTTCATTACTCGGTGTTAATCTACTGATCACTCGAGTAATTCTTAATTGACAGGTCTGTGCAGAACAATAACCTACAGGGGTCAATCCCAAGCAACATAAGGAACAGAGCGATGGTGGACACTAGCTTCAGATTCAAGTAAGTGATTGTACTCTGAGCTTGTAATTAATTCGTACAGCGCCCTGGAGTGACTAAAACTTGTGCATTGACAGGTACACACCTGGGAACAACCTTAGCTAACGACAAATAAGACAAAATTATCTAACTGGTGATATTTATCATGGTGCTTCTTTTCTTATTACTCACTTTCTGGTGCTTCAGACATTTTTGTTCTTTCGTTCTTCTTGGAAACTTAAGTCTCTTGTATGTACCTTTTTTTTGTCAAGATGTAATCTTTGCTTTTATTCCGGTTAATATGTAAATTTTTGTTCATAGAAAAACAAAGAGTCAAACGAGAAAACAAGAAGGCTTGTTACTTAGAAGAATTCATAAAAGCAATGATATATATGCAACCCATCTGCACAACTTCTTTGTAACCAAAGGGTCAAAAGCAATTGTGTGGTTGCTCATGGATGAAACAAAAGCTCAAACCACTTGGTTATAATTTTTTAGTACGCGCAAACATGTTTCTTTAGGGAATCCAGTTGGCTGTGAATGAGATCCTTCTCAATAGAGTGCTTTGCCCAGGCAAGTTCTTGAAAAAAAAAAGAATGAGTTCATACAAATGTGAAGCATTTCCCAACTCGTAAAATGCTTCTGTGGCAGGCCAGGCAATCCAGCCCGAAGTTCTATTCTTTGGGCCCATGATCCGTCAGCCCGCCCAGCCCTTTATCCGTACTGTCCCAAGATATCTTCCATTCTCCCTCGGTGTCGTGCGTGTCTTGGCGATTATCTCCCATTCCTCGCGCTCATCGCCCACTTCACCGTCGCTGCCAGCCTGCCACTCCCATTCCCGCCTCGCCGCCGGCGATGACCGCCGCCTCCCAAACCCAAATCCTACCCCCGTCTCCATGACGACTCCCGCGAACCCCGCCCCGCTCCTCTCCTCCCGCCCCAACCCCTCCCTCCCACTCTACCGCCGGCGGCGGCTCCTCCACCCTCCGGCCGCCGCCAACACCACCGGCGCCGCCTCGTCGCCGGAATGGTTCCTCCCACGCCGCCCTCCGGACACGGACCCCTCCACCTCCTCCGGCGGCCGCGTCGCCGCTCGCGACCCTGGCGTTCGCGTCAAGGCCAAGGAGGGCACCGAGGAGGAGAAGGGTAAGAAGGGCAAGACGAAGAGATGGTGGGAGCGGTGGTCCGGGGATAAGGAGAGCTACCTGGTCGACGACGTGGAGCCGCTCCCGATCCCCATGACCGTGCCAGGGACCGAGCCCATGTCGCGGGAGGAACTCGACCGCCGGCTCAGCTGCGACGTCGAGATCGAGGTGAGTGCGCCGGCCGAGGTGAAAGCTTCAATTTCTCTGTTCTATTTGGCGAGTTATGGTTAGGAGATGTGATGAGTTTGGGATGTTGTGGGTTTGGGTTGTAGGATTGCAAGACGGTTTCGTACGAGTGGACGGGCAAGTGCCGGAGCTGCCAGGGGACGGGGCTGGTCAGCTACTTCAGGAAGAAGGGCAAGGAGACCATCTGCAAGTGCGTACCATGCGCCGGCATTGGTGAGATAGTGATTTCTCGGACTTGATTTATTTCCTTATACATGGTAGGGAGTACAATATTGTTGTTAGGAGTAAGACATCTAGTGAGATGAAGGCCATTGGTACCCAGATCTTCTTGTTGGTAGATCTACTACCATTACTATTGCACAGTAGATAAAACATAAGAGTAAGGGTTGAGCTTTGTGATTAGACGTCACGTTGTTTTGATGAAATACTAGTTACACCGATAATATAGTGATGCAGTAGAGCTGTTACTGGTGAAGGCACAATGCTGTTATAATTACAAAATCCCCAACACTAGGATAGTTTGAATCCCATGGTTAATTTATTTGCTGCGGGTTGGGTTGCTTTTGTGATAAGAATCCTGTCTTGCCATAACTTAGACTGTAAGCTTAGGAATTTACAACCTACTGCCACTTGAACTAATTCCTAAAGAGCTCCATCATTCATTATTGTGGCCATACAGCTTTTTCAATGCTGCTTGCATTGTGGTTGACTACTAATTGGTCACGGTACACCAAAAGGAATATTGGAAAATTATTCCAGCAATAGGTTTGAGAGTATCCATCAAATTGTCTTGTGAAATATTGCTTATATGTGATAGTCTGGTACAAAAATATCATTAAAGTTTCTTTGCAAAATATGAGATCATTATAATGTTTGTTATTGGAGTTGTGTTGGTGTATGATTTCCCTGATATTGTCTGAAGTGATATAGTTCATGGTTATTTCTTACAGCAAAATATTTACATGAGCACTGAGGTATGGGGATCTTCATATCGATGGTTCTCTATATCATTCTAACCTAATGTCTTTAGTTTATAAGTAGAAACAATGATGGACATGGTTGCGAGTGCTAGTTGGTAGTTGGTAGGCATGGTGACATTATCAATGTCATAGTAGTAAATTGCTGAATAAATTCTGTTCCTACTAAGGACAATTGGATGGTGACATGACATGAGATTTCTAGTTTATGCATAATGGACACGGTAGTTCCTCAGTTCTCATTCTCACAGATTTAAATACAAGACATCTGAACTAACTTAGCATGTTAATTGGCAGCATGCATGTGAATAAAACTTATGTTAATGATCCGAAGACAGTTAATGACCAGCAACTTTATGGGTGTGATCGGAGATACTGTTACCATAAACTACATGGTACAGACAACTCTTGATTATGGAGCTCTATACATCAAACAATGTTAGAACTTGGACAACTGTTACCCTAGAAATAGTCACATTGCTAGACTTAGACTAATTGGTTTAATCATGTTGTCTTATAGTTTTTACTGTATTGAATGTTCCTGTTGTTTTTTTGTACTAGTTGGAAAAGGTTTTATCCTAATCCAACAAGTGTTTAGGTGGAAGTGGTGGAACCTGTGCCCATAACCCTTCAATTTAAGAGCGACGGATGCTATTGATCAATTGGTGCCTTATTCACAGCAAACTTGACTGTACTTTCCCCATGTGTTTGCATTGTACCATGAAGCCATCCCTAAGGTCCTGTCATAACCATGGATTCACGACAATGGTACCCATACATATGCTTGACTAATTTACTGCTCCTGTTGGCTCACTGTGTTCTTGCTCGATTCCTACCACCAAACTACAAGCACGACCCATATCCTTCATGGCACTGGTGGCTGCAGTCACATTCACCATGGTACTGAAGCCTAGCGGACCCTTGTTCATGTCCTATAGTCCTATGTCCTTTTCTAGTTTAGCCACCACTCACTTTCTAGCTTGTAAACCTTACTTAACTAATTACTGAAGTACTAGATTGAAAGATCAACAGTCCATTTGCTTGTTTTAGTGGGGAGTTCCTACCCACAGGACCAGTTCGGTGGTTTTCTTTTTAACTTTTACAGAATATGTGGTACCATGGTACATAACCGTCAGGGGTCATGAGAAATGGAATGATATGGATATGTAGTACCGAAACACCAAGTGTTCGTACGGCTACCTTTTCTGAGATATATATACCTTTCCTGATATTAAATGTGTAGATGTGAGTAGGTGACACCAAGATGTTCTGCTGATGCTACCTTATTTTCTTTGTTTTTATGTCATGGAAAAGTAAAGTTGGACCAATTAGATTTCTGTAGAGCTTGAGGGCATATGTTGTGTCAAATTTATGCACTGACTTCCTCCCACACCCTTGGTACGGGAACGTTATTTGTTTTGTAGGTTATGTAAGGAAAATTACATATCGTGAAGACATTCAAAAGTTGGACGAGCTAGACAATGAGAAACCACCATAATTTGAAGGGTTCCAAGTCATTTGACTGCTGTAATTTTATAGCTGCTGCAGAATGCCTTGTGCTCGTAAACATCAACAAGTTGACCTATGATTCTTTCCACTGCATATTTTACTGTTCAGGCACGATACACAGAGGGGTTGTCATATTCTTTAAGCAATGTAAACTTATAAATGGGCCCGATAATTGTACCCCTGTTACCCTTTGTTGTTCACCGACAGATATGACAACAATCGATATAGAAAAGGAAATATTAAATTTCAGGTAATTCTTTGCTCGGCTGTGTAGAACTTTTGGCTTCCTGTACATTCCCGAGCACCTTCATATCAGATTCTTTGCACGTTGGCATGTTCCATCTGTTGCCCTCCTTTCTGGTTTGAGATTGCCTACGCTGCAAGTTCTAGAGGAATCCCACATTCTGAAACTTTCTGCAGCTGTCACAGCATATTTATTCTGGCAAACTTTGCTCATGTCAGGGGACATACAATACAAAGTCTATATACTCTGATGGAGGGCCTCCATCGTCTCTAGCTAGCTGCAGCCGATTAATTAATCACAAAATGTCTCATCTGAGCATTCTCTCCTTCAAGTACAATCTCGCGAAGCTCCGTTCCAAGGCCGGCCGGCCAGGGCGGCCGCTGTCGGCAAGGGACCGGCAGTTCTCCGACCTGAGCACCTACAAGCCCGACGACGAGGAGATGAAGAAAGTCTTCAACACGATCGCCAGCAACCCCCGCGGGATCAACAAGAAGGACCTCCAGCTGCTCATGGAGAGGCTCGGGAAGGCTGACGCCGGCGGCGAGGCGCGGCGGATGATGTGCGTGGCGGACCACAAGAAGAACGGCTACATGGACCTGGAGGAGTTCATGGAGGTTCACCGGAACGGCGTGCAGCTGGGGGACATCCGGCGGGCGTTCTTCGTGTTCGACAGGAACAAGGATGGCAGGATCAGCGCCGAGGAGATCATGACGGTGCTGCTGCAAGCTCGGGGAGAGCTGCTGCCTTGAGGAATGCCAGAAGATGGTGAGGGGGATCGACAGGAACGGCGATGGCTTCGTGGATATGGACGATTTCATGGCCATGATGACTCGCCCACGGAGAAAGTCTTGAGCTACCAAGAAAACGTGCTGATGTAAATATGCCACGCATGCAAGATGCAAATCGATCACATCTGGAATAAAATGATCTGATTCAAATAAACGCCCATTTTGTTCTGCTTTTTTGAAAAACATCAACTTTTTGCAGCTTGATGATGAGATGATGTTAGTATCGGTGATAGAAATAATTGTTTCTATTGACAACCTTCTTCCAAGCTTGGTGGTCGTTACTCTTTGCACTTGCTCAGCGCCGAGAGTCATGCCCCTACCATGTCATCCGTTCCCTAGGGCAAGTATATTGGTGTCGTATAAGGGCAGATATAATACTACACCTCAGCTAGAGACGAAAAGGGCTTGCATCCCGGGCCGAAGACCCATGGACAGATATTAATTAAGCTGGTCAATTAGAGTCTAATTATAGTATTTTTAACAAATAAACTACATAGATTAGCTTGAGATGTGTTGACCGGACCCATGCTGCAGCACGTCCAGCACGGGTCCTGCCTCCGCCCCTAACCTCAGCAGTCTGATAGGTCGTCTCATGCAGTGTCACGTAGGATTTTTACTGATATGGAGGAGTAAGAGCAAGGTGAGAGAAAAGATGTGGTTGTTTCGCGAAACAACTGTCTCATAAGCTAAATTTTTGGACTATAAGACAACTTCCACACCATATGAGTTTTCAACCACTATAAAAATTCTGAATATACATTGTATTATTTAAATCATATTTTATTATATATCTTGCTGAATTGTTGGTAGCACTTCGTTTTATTAGACCTTTAATTATCACATTTGCAACCAAAAATAAAGTGAAGGTGTCTGTATTGAACTCCCACACATTATATAATCAGATATTTCTTATGAGGGAAAACGATATTTTATAGAGTTAAAATATTTAAATTTATAAGCAACATCACAAGTGAAAAGGATAGGAGTTCAATAAGCCGGATTCAAGGGGCAATTATGTACTTGTAGTAGGAGTGGTTGATCATGAGTTCATGGTATGGCTTGGCTGCTATGATATGAAAGTCACGTTGACTTCTGACCTTATGCTTGTATAAGCTGCAAGACGGTGAATGTACCATCATATATATGAAATAATTTACGTAACCAAGCAATGAAAAAATCTGAGCTCTTTAGGGATCCAAAGGTCCAGCTCGGTCGAGGATCGTAACGTGTCTTAGCCCTTGTTTAGATCTCAAATTTGGCTCACAAATTCTACTATGCAAAAAGAAGATTCTCATCACATCAAAATATCGGTACATGTATGGAGTACTAGGCTGTGTTTGGATCCTAGAGACTAAAGTTGAGTCCATCAAATAAGTGACAATTAGTAGCATTAAATATAAATTAATTATAAAACTAATTGCATATATCATATCTACTCCGCGAGACGAACCTAACAAGCCTAATTAATCTATAATTAGTACATAATTATCAAATTATTACTGTAGCATTATATTATCTAATCATGGACTAATTAGGCTTAAGATTCGTATCGTAAATTAGTCCTTGCTTATGTAATGCATTTTGTAATTAATCTATATTTAATACTTCTAATTAGCATTCTTCTATTCGATGTGACGGGACTAAAACTTTAGTCCCTGGAACCAAACACTCCCTAAATGTAGATGAAATTAAAAACTAATTGCACAGTTTTGTTGTACTTTACGAGACGAACATTTTAAGCCTAATTAATCAATGTTTGGACAATTTTTCACAAATACAAACGAAATGCTACAGTGACGCATTTATTACAAAGTGCAAACTTCCCCAAAATTTGGATCTAAACAAGGCCTTAGTTATGCAAGATTTATTTAATAATTCCATATCAGCAGGACGTTAAAAGTGATATATGATTGGAGCTATTCTACACAGTTCTAAAATAAACAATATGCCTAATCTTGGAATCCTATTCCATCCTTTGCATATTTCTGGTCAGCCTTTCAAAACTCTCCTTGCAGATTTCCCCACTATGTGCCTGTATGGTTCAGCTTTCTACGGGATTCTGCTCGTTCTACCCAATTGCATTTGTTACTCTTTTGTCCTTTTCTTTTCAAGTGCATCCTTACGAATAGAACCATGCAAAGACTAGAGCGTTTATTTTGCTATTACCTAACATAATGGCAAATTAGTTAATAGCAAAACACGCTCTTACAAATTAACTGTTGGCCACATCTGTAAATTACGTCATTTAGCACAGGTTATGCTCAACACATAACTCCTGCAATTCAGGACATGTATATATGCTCATGAGAACTGCAAGAACATCTCTCGATTACGTACAGCAAGACTCAGATCTTTTATCTCTTATATCTTTACTTTCTTTGTTACAAAGGCATCCGGAAATCTGGATGACTTTCCGGTGTCTGACGTACTAGCTATGAACCCAAATCAAGCTACCAAAAGTAAGAGCAGGGATAATCCGTGCACATGAAACCTGACCATAATCTGTAAGGCAACGCAATGTGGCCCATGCCAAGTTGAAACGCAACACCATAATTCATCGAAGCCAGCACCATGCGAGAAAACATGCATATGGTTGCAGAGTTTTAGAAGCGAGGGCAATAATACAGACCTGATCGGCATCCTATTCCATCTTTCTTTGGGGAAATAAAAACATACATACGTCCCGTCCGATCGATTTTTCTCCCCTTGCAGATTCCCACATTGTGTGGCTGCCCATCCTTATCTCTTGTAGCTTCCGGCCTTTTCATGATTCCATTCGCGCGCGCATCAACCAACTGCATCCCATCGTCGTTCTTTTGTGCCACTTGGTGCAGATTCTTGCTCCATTCAACGAGCAGTACGTGCACACGCACACGCTAGCTGATGAAGTGATGAAGATGATGGACCCAATAATCGGCCACTCCGGCTCGGGGCGTGCTATATTCTTGGACGTGGAGATGAGCTACTTGTCGACGGCAAGCATATCAAACAATGTAAAGGTACAGCGCGTACCGAATAAGCTAACTGCGAAAGGTCACCAGGCGCGAGGTGCAGTGGGAATAATCGTGGAAAACGTAGGCTGACGACGTAGTATGTTACAGTAGCGCGCGGTAGCCTTTTTTTGTAAATCTCGTCTCTTCGGCCGGCCGTCCGGCCAGCCGCGGGGCGGTGACAGCCTTATATACGGAGTACCTTGTATATAAGGGCAATAGGGGTTCAACAAGTTGCTGCACATAGGCAAAAGGAACACATACTACAGCTCAAGGTAGTGGTAGGCATAGTCGTAGCTAGCTGCGCGTTTGTCCTGATCAGCTGCTGCTGCTGCGGTCGACCGAATCGATGGCGATCAGGAACATGCAGGTGGCGACGCGGTCGCTGGACGCGGACATGACGGTGGACGAGTTCAAGGAGTGGCTGCGGCGGTTCGACACGGACCGCGACGGGCGCATCAGCCGCGAGGAGCTGCGGCGCGCCATGCGCGCCATCCGCGCCCGCTTCACGGGGTGGAGGAGCAGGCAGGGCATCAGCTACGCCGACACCGACGGCGACGGCTACATCGACGACAGCGAGGTCGACGGCCTCATCGAGTTCGCGCAGAAGAACCTCGGCCTCAAGATCGTCGCCTACTGATCGGGTCTCGCTCGTCGTCGGGGGCCGGAACGATGATTCGCCGGGGCGCTAGCGAGAGCGAGACTCGCCGTAGTACGTGCATCCTTCCTAGCTCCCCGCTAAAATAAGGACTGCCCGATGATGATCGACCGCTTGATGATGCTTAAAGTTAAAAGCTCGCTTCCTTGTACTTAATCAATTCATGCGCTCTCTGTATCTGTGTGTGTGTGATCTATGTATGGTGTGTAATACCATGCGCGGGTGCCTCGGCTTTACCTGCTAGCTAGGTCGGGTCCGTCCACGGGTACGGTGCTGCGGATGTTAACTTGCTCTAGCGAAGTTGACACTGTATCCTTTTTTTGTTTTGTTTTGCGAATGGACACTGTATCCCTTGACCATGCCGTGTCTCCTATTTTTCTTCAAGTTTAAGCTCCTTGATGGTTTGTGTGCTAGCTCCGGCCCGATGTCCGATGATCCTTCTCCTCCTCCGGTCAGATTGGCTGTGCCGCCGGCACCTCGTAGTTATTCGCTTGCGACCGTCGCCGTCCCTGGCGAACTCTGTACCTTGGCGGAGAGCCGGAGACGTACACCGCTACACGGTCGCCCTGCGATGCGATCGACAATCCAGTGTAGGATGTCCGGTCAAGATAACGCCGACCAGGCCAGCGTCGTCCCAACTCGATTCGCCACGTTCTACTCGACGGCCCAGCAAGCAGAGGCTGCCATTCACACTTGTTGGGCTCCGCGTGGCCCACTTAAGATGTCAGCCCATATATACTTGAGCTTGTGCTTGTCTTGGGCCTAGTTCTCTGTTCCGTCAGGGACACGGGAAAGCCCACTCTGTTCCGTCAGAGGCTCAGAGCAGCAGAGTGGCAGAGGCTCGCACCCGGCCTTCCGTCCGCCCGGCCCGGGCCACTTCGCGCCGCGCCGCGCCACGCCACGCGCAGCTGCCCTGCACGCCTCCACCGCCTGGCCCCCCTTTCAGAGATCGGATGGCCGAGACACCGCGGCTGCCGCCTGCAGCCAGGGCAGCGACTGGCCGCGGGCCGGGACCCCTCCCCGCGCGGGACCGGGATTCAGTAACTTTGCTTCGTGACGTCACGTTGTAACTTTGCTTCCGATAGTTTCTGTTTCTTCTAAGACAAACCTGATGGACTGAAGGCAAACATGATGGACTGAACATTTTTTCTGTTCTTTCAGCCATTCTGCCTAGCAAATCCACACGTAGTGTGACAATAATTTTGAATCCACATAACACATTAATTAGCATGTAGCCTAACAGATGCAAAGTTTCCAACTGGAGATAGCATACACAATACATGAAACAAAGTATGCATTTTGAATCATTCAAAGTGACATTTATAGGACATCACCAATACATGGCACTACGAATCACTCAAATTGGTAGTCTGGTGCAACAAATGCTACTACTTGTTTGGCCATTTCACTTGTACAATTAGGCCACAAAACTATAGTTAGCCCACAAAATACTATAGCTAGTCCTGTCCAAAATACTACCTAGCCAACTTGCACATACTAGAATAGATCGTCAACATGAAGAATATCATTTTCACAAATTGGAGCTGTCACAAGTTGGGTAAAATTGTCAATAGCATTGTACTCCTTGCCCCCCACAGTTGTTTCTTTTTGGCTGCCACCATTCTCCATTTCCTTTAATGGAAGTACACCATCATCTTGCTTTTGTTTCTGTTAATGAAAGTACAACTAATTAGCTTTAGGAATGGATGAAAATTACATGTAGAAATTTTTAGCTTGCAAGTTGAGAAGATACCTTGGCCCCTTTTTTTTGGTCCAGCAGGTTTAGTAGGATTGCGCTTGCCCTTCTGTAATTTATCAAGCCAAGTTTTTTTCCTTCTCGAATTTTTTGACTTGACCTCCTTTTTCTTCAATTGTGCAGCACTAAACAACTCATCTTTTTGGTGCACATTTGGCTCAATATTTTCTTGATCATTACACATGTTACTCATGTCAGTAGCAGCAGATGCATTGAGTTGAAGTTTATCCTCCAATTGTGCTCTCAAGAAGTCAAGTCCTTCTTCTAGCAACAAACAACAATCTGGATAGTTGGCTGCTTTATATGCTAAATTCAGAAATTTGTGAGACAGATTAATGAAAAGTCTCAAAGAGCCATGTAAATGAGTCTTCTGTTTCATCAAACAAAAGAACAGCACCAAAAATAGTGGTTTCTCTGAATTGATTCAGCCCAAGAAATACACCAAATGGCCTATATTCTTTGTTTGTGCCAAAAGTGGTATCAAATGTGACCACATCACCAAAGTATGCATAGTCAAGGATCATTTTAGCATCAGCCCAGAAAATGTTAGTTATATGCTCATCACAATCCAACTGCAAAGCATACTGAAATGATGGGTTCTCGGCGATTTTATCATGAAAATATTTCAACATGCTTCCAGCCTGTCCAAAAGCCAATTCTCTTTGTCGTTTGCTTTGTAAATAATTTTTGCGATCACGACAAGTGTAACTAAGGTTAAGTGGTCCACCAACCTGACGAATTGCCAACTCATGTGCAGCTTTCGGTCTAATTCCAGAATCATCGGTGGTCTCAATTTCAAAAGCTTGTACTTCTGAAATTTTCCTTTGGGATGCCATCAGGTGACGGGTTTCCGGCAAGTGAAGTAAGTGATTGTGTTCAAGCACAACATCAGTGACTTCATAATATCCATCATTTCGATCCAATATAAGACTCATACGAGCTTTGCAATCTGTTCTTGTTTCGGCTCTAAAACACTTGGTCACCTTATCAGTTTGCCTTTTTCGCCGATAACCCTCATTGGAACAAACATATCTACATGAAGTCACCTTATGATCATAATTGCTTGTATTTGTGTACATTTTCCTCACATCAAAGCCTGTACGACCGCCATATGCTACCCAAAACTGCCAAGCCTCATCTGGATTTCTGAACCTCAAACCAATTTGAGGTATCCCCTTGTCAACATCTGCCATTGCCTTCCGCCACAGTACCACACTCACAAATTGCACAAATGTGTTCTGTTACCCAACATCAAGAACAGATGATAATCCCATTACCAAATCGAACAAATTAACCTTTCATGGTTCACTGAACCTCAAATTGATAGATATTTGACCTAAATCTATAAACATTCATACATGCTAATGTGCCCAAATAGAAAGAAAGAAGCCTTACTGATGATGGCGTCCCTGACGACGATGGCGCCCAGACAACGTCCTGGCAATGGTGGCCCAGCAGTCCACCTCCCTCTCCTCTGGGATAGCGTGGCGTGGGAGATGGAGACCTCTGCGGCGGCGGCTCGCTTCCTTCCCCTCGCGGCCGGTGTGACCTCTACCACCAGTGTCGCACGAGAAGCTTGTGGGAGGGGGTGGAGGCGCAGAGGACGCCGTGCCGGACTGCCGGGCAAAGACGCGGAGGGCGTCACGCCCAGGTAGGCGCCGCCCGGCGCGGAAGAGCGGCGCGGATGGCGTCGCGCCTGGGGGCGTGGAGGCGCGGGAAAGAGCGGCCGCGGCCCGCGGAAAAGGAGCGCTCCCGCCTGCTCCGTGCTCTCCGTGGGAGAAAAAACGTTGAGGAGATTGGATTTCACCTATGGATGATTTCAGCCGTTGGATGCATGTTGTAGGGTAGATGAGAGGCCTAAAGTTGCATTGTGCCGTCACGAAGCAACGCTACTCAATCTCAGTCCCCCCGCGCGCATGGCAAATGCAGGCCAGGCCATTGCTTTTGTCCCGTGGCCACGGCCGGCGCCTCACGCAGCGAGAGATCGATCGACCGCAGGCGCAGCGGCAGCCGGCGGAGGCGCGGGGGAGGAGCTGAGGCAGCCAGGCAGGGCCGCTGCGCAGGCGCGACCGGACAGCCAAGTCCCGCCTCATAAATCCGCGCACTGTGGCGGCGATCACCAGGTAGGAGGAACGGTGGACTGGGCTGTGCTGGCGGAGCATTACGCGACAGGGCGGGGAGATGCGCCAGCCAGGGCCCCGCGCCCCGGCTGCCGGCCATTGCCTGCCCTCCTCGCGCGCGCACCGGCGCAAGAGGACAAGAGCCCGGCGGATCACGGATCGGATTGATTAGCTAGCGGATAAAGCTCTCCCTCCCCGCAAATCTCTGCGCGCTTTCCATTCTTGTTTGAATCTTTGGGCCGGTGACGACGACCAGGCCACCACAGCTTTGACCGCTTGCTCAGCACACTCAACCAACAGCTAGCTTTCTGGAGCGGCTACCACTTGTTCAAAGCAAGCACCATACATATATATAGTACCGTGTCGCAGAAACATAACGTACGCGATCGCGCGACTCGCTGACGAGACGGGGATTTTGTAGCATGCCACTGCAGCCAGCATGTGACAACAACACGAAAAGAAAAAAATTTACAGAAATCATTTATTTTTGAACAAAAAAGCTTCATGTTACCTACGAAATTCAGGACAGTAGTGGTAGTCTTTGTTGGAGTTAATTTGACCCTACGACGACTACGCTACAAGCGACCATGGATCGGATGATGCATCTAACCCGACGAACCAATTACATACTACCGAGAACAAATGATCAAAATTCCCTTCTACACACCCAAATAAAAGAAGAGAAGCAGCAGCAAAGAGGTAGTAGTAGTAGCAAGGAAATGTGCACATTCGCGCGTGCCTACGGACGTGTTCCTCCACTCTTCGTCGTTGCTTCATCTCCGGTTAAGAAGTAAGCAAGCACTAATATGATGGAGACGCTACCTCGATTGCCAAATCATCATTAGCGAGCAGGTGTTGATCACCTAGCTATCTGAAGCATGGCAGGAACACATCACCATCGACCAACCAACACCAAATACTTCGATTAATCGCAATTCATGTTGCTTCAGTCTCTCGTGCCTCCCTGGCCTCCAAGATCCTGAAAGAGTGTTGCATACATTGTTAGCTGTCACTTTGAGTGCTGAGCGGAAAAGTTGGCATGGATTGTAGTAGTACTTGTTCAGTTAGCAGAAAAGTACATGCAATGCAATGCTATGCATCCGCTCCGAGATAGCTTGGAGAAATTTTGGATGCAGCAAGTACTCTATGGCATGCAGGCTCGTTGTTGCAGAGTTGCAGGAAGTTTCAACTTGCAACAAAGGATTCAGAAAATGCCAATGGCGCCCACAGGATAATGGGACAATGCACTATAGCCAGAGTGGTACTTGGACTGATATGATGCGAACAAGTGAAGATCTATCTATCCGGGATTCCGTGATGCCAGTAGTGGGAGAAGGGCCTTACCGTATGGGCGTCGGTGGACGTGCCGGCGGCAGGCTGCTTCTTGGTCGCCTTCTTGAGCCCGAGCAGCTCTTTCCACCGGATGTTGGGCGCGCGGGGCACGCGGGCGTGGCGCTCGTCGGCGCGCAGCTCGTCGCGCAGCGTCACGGGGCGGCCGCCGGCGCCGCCGTGCGGGGCCTCCCGGAGCGGCAGGAGGCGGCCCTTGGAGATGAGCTGGTCGGCGGCCATCATCGGGTGGCTGCCGACAGAGAACTCGAAGTCGGCGTCGCCCGGCGCCGCCGCGCCAGGCCCGCGGGCCGCGGCCGGGGGCGGCGGCTCCACCGCGAAGTCGCTGGAGAAGCTCATCCGGGGCGCCATAAAGGGCGCCGCCGGCTGGTGCTGGTGGTGCTCCGGATTGTACATGTTAACACATGCCATGCATCGCCACGCGCGCGCGCTTTGGCTGGTTGCTCCGCCGCCTCTCCCCCCGGCCCCGAGCTCCGATGAGCTCTTTGCGCGAGAACGAAGAAGCCTGGAGATCAAGAGAGGAGCTAGCTTGGTAGTACACTGTATACTCTAGCTAGCTTGTGAGTGAGCGAGTGATGAGTGGAGCAAGCTCAGCTCGTGTAGCCACTAGAGTGGGTGTACTTGCTTGCTGTGATTATTAGTGAGGAGAGCGATATGATGACTGTGAACGGAGCAAGCTCAGGTAGTTGGATCTCGTGGAGAGTGAAGAGGCCGGGTGGGGTTGGCTCGGGGCCGGGGCGATATATAGCCGGGTGGGAGGGGGATTGAGAGTGAGCATGGGTGCTGGCGGACGGCCGGGGACGGGGACGGCGCGCGTGCATGGGATGACGGACGGAATGGGCGGACCTCGGTCGCCGGATGTGCCGGTTTGGATGGACGCGGGATGCGCGCGCGTGGAGGCACGCGAGGGTAGCATCTGGATCTGCCGGGTAGGGTGGTGGCTAGGCATGGCGCCGCGAGATTTTTTAATGTGTTGCTGGGGGCATTGGAGAGATGTTCAGGCAAGCGGGGAAGTGGATGATGATGATGAGCTAGCTAGGGATGCATGGGCACTGCATACACTTGCTTCTTTGGAGGGTTGTTGCCGGGTAGGAGAAATGAAGTATTTTATGAATCGTCGCACATTGTCGCTTGACGCGCGCAGTGGTGGCGTACTGGCGTTGCGTTGGTTGCCGCAGCTCGGCGCACCAACCCAACCCATGGTTGGTGGGCCCTGTCACCCTGCGCTATAAAGAGAGGTAGGGCCGCCGGCTCTACTCACGAGGTTGAACTTGAGCCGCCAAACCCACCGACACACCAACCCGATCTAGGGTTAGCGCAGTTAGTGACGGAAAGACCCGCCACGACGTCCACGCCGTCATCTGCCGCCGTTCCAGGCCAAAGCCGGTGGCGACCATAGGGCCGGCGGGATCTACGACCGCGACCGTCGATACCGGCACTGCGCGTCGCTGCCTTGCGCAGACCGTCACCGACCGAACCTGAGATGGCTTCCTCCGCCGGAGGCGAAGGTATAACCTACACGTTGTTCATCATGTTCTTATCATAGTTCGTCACATTTTATTATCAAGATTCAAGTTTACCCTTCTAGATCTGTGACTAGTGATCCGTTTATTCTAACAGGGTGTCTTACATGTGTCGGTTGTTACTAATTTTCTCTATTCCAAAATACAGTAGTTTATCTGAAGCCAAACATATTTAATTTCAACTAATTTTATTGAAAAAATGTATTAATATCTACATCACCAATTTAATGCACTGCCAAAAAATATTTCATGATTCAATTAAGATAACTAATTGGATGTTGTAGATATGTTGGTGTATTTTTTCTATGCATTGCACGTGCGCACATTTTATGTGAAAAATCATGTAACTTATGACTTATGACACATGACTCTGTAGCTAGTGGCCTCCCGGCAATTTAAAATATTTTTTTAGACTTTTATCTCTTAATCCAATTGGTGAATGAACCAATATTAACAGGCTAAAATTATTAGTGTCAAATGGGCGATACCGGTTGGGAAACTCGGTTTTACGTGATGATACCGCAAAATAATAAATTTACCAGTGTGAGCCACACATTGGACAACCTAGGTTTTACGTTTTGTTGCAAAAGGAGGAGGAGCAGTATTACACGCGTGGGGAATGTTGTGGTCTACCGTGTATAACAATGGATACATTAGCTGATCATGATTGGAGGTTAACGTTTAACAACAGGTTATGCTAAAGAAGAAGCTAATGATGGTATTAAGAAGATTTGTTCTTTGATAATTACCATGCATGAAGCTTTGCTTTAGGTGCAACTACATATTATGATAAGTATCGTCCACATGCATCATCCTACGACGATATACTAGAGGCCAGGCTATGTGTTTATTCCACCATCCAAAAACACCAGTACGTGTCGTTTTCCTACAATAAACCCCGACCCGTGGCTACTGAGACTGATGACTGACCAACATGTCTGCATTTACCCGAACAGCTTCTTCGCTGAAACCAAATGCCTATTGTCATTCATGTCGTCGTACTGCTCGGCCTACTACTAATGTAATGATCCCACGTCATCGCGCATATAATTTCACTTGGCTTGTCTCGACGCGAGCACAGCGCGCTGCCAAGCTGTCCAAGAGATCCCGAGCAGAAATCTATCACCCCGATAATGAATTGGATTCAGAGAGGGGTTACTGGTGGCCTTGGTCACTGCATGCTCAGAATTCAGAAAAGGCTCGCTCTCGAGCCCGGACAAGGCGACGGCACATGTTCGTTTCCTTTGGGCAAGTGGGAGTGCACCACCAAATGCCTCCCTGCCCGGCCGGACACATTCCCTGCAGCTAGCTACCAGCGCCACGGCCGCCTTTAATTTTCGGTTAGGGCCTCGTTTACTTCCCAACTTTAACATTAATATGTCACTGTATCAATTCGTTTGTATTTGTAAATAATTGTCCAAACATTGATTAATTAGGCTTAAAATGGTCGTCTCGTAAAATACAAAAAAACTGTGCAATTAGTTTTTTGATTTCATCTACATTTAGTACTCTATGTATGTACCGGTATTTTGATGTGATAAAAATTTTCTTTTCGTATAGTGAAATTTGGGGGGCAAAGGTAGGGAACTAAACAAGGCCTAGTTTCTCTATGTGCGGCGTGTCCCCGGGCGCCTGATAATGCCGTGGCTACGGCTGGCATATCAAGCTTTTAACGCTGTATTTTATGGCGCAAACCACGTTGTTAAAGCGAAGCAGCCGGACTAATCACGTTGGAGCTACATGATGAGTACTCCTATTGAGCAATGACCAGGCTGATGGGCATGCGGCCCTACGTTGCGACCTTGCAGACCATTCTATATATATGATTCAAATTTCGTTTGAAACACAAAAAATCTTATCACATTTAATATATGCACATACATACAACAATCAGTTAATTAGTACTGAATATGACTAATAAATATGTGCAGTCAGAGTTATTTTAAAATTTTCTTATTATTCAGTCCTTCAAATCTCTATAATAATCTGATTTTTGGACGGAGGAGTGTATATTGTTAGGTGGTTGTTCATGTATTTATCGTTTTGCCTCCAAGAATGGGTAGCAACGGAACTGTAGGTGCACTGTACAGTGTTGCATACTGCTACCAGTACAGAGTATATTTACGGTGGGACGGAGGAGCCAACAAAATCTAGGCAGGGAGCTGGAGGGAGTTGACTGGGGTTTGACTGCTGCCCGGGCGCATGCAAGCTACTCCTCCGTCCTACGATATAAGCATTCGTTGACTTTTTCTGTTCATGTTTGACTGTTTGTCTTATTTAAAAAAATTATGAAAATATTATTTATTTTGTTAGGATATGTTTTATCATCGTATATATTTTAAGTATATCATAATTGTTTTTATATTTTTATAAATTTTTTAAATAAGACGAACAGCCAAACATAATGCACAGAAATCGAGAAATGATTATACGAGGGCGACGTGGACAGGTCGAAAAGACCGCGTGATCCGGAGCGAGATCCTCCGCAGAGAGCACTCGCTCTCCCTCCCGCTGCGTGGTGCGGGCTGCGGCCTTGCCAATGCCATCCCATCCCATCCATCCAGACGTCCATCACGTGGCAAAGACGGGCGGCCACTTGTGCAGCGCAGCCTTTCTGCGGCGTCTGCTAGCTGCGTGCCATATACTCGGTCCATACCTAAAATAACCGTCCCTAAAATTCGGTATTCTCACCAACACACTTTTTGAATGACAGTAATTATTTTTTTAAACAAACATGTACGAGATTGTGCCTATTTTATTGATAGATAAGAGAGTACAGAAACGCAGGCAACCGCGGTTTACAGGAACGAAAACGTTACTCCCGCGGTACAAGAAGGGCTAGCTCTTTTGCCGCCGCAACGATCCAGGTCGAAACTTCACTCCTAATTTTCACCATAACCGTAGCTGTGGATGACTCTCATCTGTCAAATGTTCGTGCATTTCGCTCTTTTCAAATCTCTCAAATTATTAATGAGGTAAGGCTTCTCGAAGCTCTTCTCGGGAAGTCCTATAATGTGATCATTGTCTACTATTGCAGGGCATCGCGTGTAGGCGTACAAACGGTTAGAGACAAGCTGGGTTGTGTCGTCCAAGCTGCAACGAGGTCCCAGATTCTCTTAGTGTATCTGGAGTCCGCTAAACGCTGGTGGACAGATTTCATGAACGGACAGATTTCATGAACGATAGTTATTAAGAGACAGAGGAAGTAACCCGTACTCTTCTCTTCTCTGGCATTGCTGCAGTTAGCGGTGCGACGAGTGCGGCCGTATACAAAGATGCCGATACGGTTCCATCAATCAAATTATTTGCAGATCGACGGGGCCGGGTGATACCCAGAATTCCCGTCCATCATCGCTTGGTCTTTGTCCGGCACGTGGCCTTTTTGGCGGGCTGTGTCCATCACCAGATCGAGCCGGAGGACACGGTACGTACGTACTTGCTCGTGCTAGCTGCTGCCAGTCTCGTACGCTCGACGACCGACCGCCCCGGGGCGTTTGGAAAATACGGAGCGGGGTGCCGTAAGTAAAGGGCGCGCATGCATGCGGGGCACTATTTGGTGTGTGTGTGCGTGTTTTGTCCGTGCAGTGGCATCAACAGCAGGCCGCGTGCGATGTTAGTGCACGGCATATGATGATTACAGCGTGGATAAGATACTTTTTAGCACTGGGGGTTTCTCACGGTCGACTACCTCACGTGACTTTTGCAGCGGCCGGCTAGGCTGCAGCCAGTGTGGACGCGAGCAACGTGGCTATAGTGAACTCTTGTTCTTGTTCGCGACCTCTCACGTCGCAGTACGTCCGTCCGTCCGTCCGTCCTTAGCCACACTGTCGATCGATTAGCTAGGTAGCAGATTCGCACGCAGATTTTGTGTGTTGGGCCTCGTTTAGTTTGCAATTTAGCATATCAAAATTGGCATTTTGTTATAGCATTTCATTTATATTTGTGAATAATTGTTCAAATCTTACTATTACTAATTGGAGGCTCCTTTTGGTGCCTCCACGTTAATTCTCACGAGACGCGTTAGAAAAATAGATAAATATTAGAAATTCTCATAAGAATCAGAAACATCTAGCCATCAATTTGATATACTCTAATCGTCCTGAAAATTGATAGCCCTTGGATCTAATTTGTTTTCTAAAAAATTACCTACCTCTGCCATTATAGAAAAAAGCCTAAAGTAACCCCCAATACTTGGTCCTAAATTACCCATCTATGCCATTATGGAAAAATTATAAGTGCTACAAAAGGAGAGAAATACAAAAAAATTCAAAAAAACATTAATATGCTCCTTACGTATCAATGTATTTAACCAAATAGATGTTGCTTTCCTAAACCCTAGGTGTAGGAAACGAGCAGCCATCGTCGATGAAGCTAAACAATCAGCCGCCATCTATGAAGCTAAACTAGCAACCGTGTGCGGTTTAGCTGTAGTACGTTGGCCAACCACCGCACCTGGAGGGGAGCTCGCTGTCGCGAGCCACAAATAGCTATGGGGTTGCAGGACGAGTTTTTGCAGCAGGAGATGGTGCGCGGCAGCAGTTGTTTTGGGGCATGCAGCATCAGATCGTGATGCTTGCGACAAGGCAGGCCTGTGCGTCGACCCAGGGCAAGAAGGAAGTAGTCATGATGATAATATTGCTCTGCATGCAGCTGCTGCAAAGATGTGTGTATTGGTAACCATTCTCTACCCTCCACTCTGTTGCATTTTCTACTTTAAATTGCATGGAGGCAGCCGGTATTGATTAGTTAATACAGACAGTTATGTTGATAGATTCATTCTTAATTCGTGATAATAATGAGAAGGGTTAAATAATAGTTTCCTGCACTTGGTAAACTAAAGAGAGTTGAAAGTAAATCATCAAACAGGTATATGTTGGCAAACAAAACTATGAGGATGCTGGTAATCGTAGGAGTTTAACTTATAGATGAGATTGTTTTATGGTCGGGAAATTTTATGAAACAAAATTATAGAGACCAAGAACTCGGCAAGGTAATAGTCAAATCTGAATAACGGAGAAGGGATGCAGTGTGAGCTCAGTTTGAACTAAGATAAACATATCAGTTAAGCAAACATTGGGTCACCATTATTTTGATTGGCTGATTGGTAATATATCGAATTATGATATCCCAAAACTCGATGCAGAGTAGATAAAACCAAAACGTGTAACAAAAGAAAAGGGAGAAGTGAGGTGTAATAAAATCAATAGATGGATCATTCTTTAAGAATTAGAAATAAACTAACTTTTAAAGTGTGAAAGGCCTAAACACTACCTACACACATATAAATATCAACACTGTTGGAAGGTAGTTAAGGGCGCGCTTGGATTCCAGTCATCGGTCGCCACGTCACAACTATGACTGCACCAAAGCTGCGGCACATAAATTTGACGCCAAAAGTTAGGCGAGAAAATGAACTAGCTCTCTAAAGACAAGTTGTGGCGCGCCGTAGCATATTCAGCAACCAAACAGCAACCTCGATTTCTATAGCGGTGGCGTGGCGAACTCTGGCGTGCAACCAGGCACGCCCTAAGTGACATGTCTAATCTCATACTCCATCTATATCTTCAAAAATATAGCCAAGTAGTATTAAATTTAAGTGTCAATATTTAAATAGCAACCAAAGGTTTCAAATAATTTCATGGTTGCTCATTTATTTATAAAAATGTTTCAAATCAACGAATTGCACAAATAAGAGATATTTCTTCAGTCAATACAACCGCTTAAACATTCATTTAATTAATATATAGATCTTTAATATTAGCCGGTTTTCAAAATTACTAACCCGTGCAGACGCACGAGTTGATGAGCTAGTATTGATTAATTAGGCTCAACGTATTCGTCTCACAAAGTACAATAAAACTGTGCAATTAGTTTTTTATTTTATCTATATTTAGTACTCCATGCACGTGCCGGTATTTTGATGTGATGAGAATATTCTTTTTGCATAGTAGAATTTGGGGGGCAAAGTTGGGGAACTAAACACGGCCGTGTACCACATGCACTAGCTACCGATCCATTTGTGTGGTAGTTACTATATTTAGTACTCCATGCACGTGCCGGTATTTTGATGTGATGAGAATATTCTTTTTGCATAGTAGAATTTGGGGGGCAAAGTTGGGGAACTAAACACGGCCGTGTACCACATGCACTAGCTACCGATCGATTTGTGTGGTAGTTACTGTGAGAGCAAGTACAATAATGATCTTATAGACAAGTTAGTTATCAATTTTGCTGATATGAAAGAGGGAAAAGAGCTCGGCTCTCTGGCCATCACCAATCCTCTACTCAGCTGATTTTTATAGAATTAATGAGGCTGCCAAGTAAGCAAAAATTTGATGCGGTAGAAGAGTTAAGGAGGAGAGAGAAGGAAAAATATAGAAACCGTGTCGTATGCAGAAAACCAGCTCGTCACACGTTCCAAGACGATAGAAGCCAGTAAAAACATTTGGACACACGTTTCAAGGAGTTAGAGGAGAAATGAATGGACTAGAAAATTAATCAAAACATTTGGACACACGTTTCAAGGAGTTAGAGGAGAAATGAATGGACTAGAAAATTAATCAAGGCTCATAGGAAGAAATTATGGGTTGGGTGCTATAGTTTCTAAACATGGTGTCTTGATGATATGATAATATTGACACTACTTATGGATATTATGGGTTAGGATTGGCCTCTTGCAAGCAACAAGCTGAGCACGGACTCCTATGTAGAAATGGAACCAAATTAGGGCAGTCCCAACCCTCCATGTAGGATGGTTTCCATAGCATTAATTAGGCTGCCACATAGGACTTTTTGCTTGTGTGCCACTGTATTAAATAAGAGAGGGAATGGAAAGAGGAAGAAACTGGGTCTCATGCAAGACCCAGTGTCGACACGATAACCTATGCATAGGACACTACCAAAGTTTGCATTGGGAGAGGATGGTGTCTTCATGATAGAAAAAGAACAAGTATGATTGGTAGAGAGAAAAGATGATGAATTTATTAATGATCCATCCTAAGAAATCATGGGTTGGAGAATGTAGTGTCTAAGGTGATGTCTTGCTAACATGGCAGCATAGATACTATCCATAGACATGATGGGTTGGGACTGCCCTTATAGACGATGTGAGAGTGAATAGGAAAGAGAAGACAATAAATAACACAAAAATAGTAATGAATAGACAAGTAATAGACTATTGTTGTATGACTTGACTCTTACATCTTGACTAATAACTAAATATTTGACTCTATTATTAACTTTGCTCTAAGAGACCGCCGTCATCGTCAATCCATCACTCATCGTCATATCGATATGATCCAATGTGGTAACATTATTTTACGAAGGCGGGCGCTGCCCGGCCTCCTCTTCAAACTCGATGGATCGGTATGATCTACAGTCCACGACTAAAACTACAGCAGTGATAGCTACGTATGGCAGCACAGTGCAGGGTGCCGCAGCGCATACATGGTTCTTTTGCTTTAAATATCTGTTGGTCCCTCCGGCCTCTTGCCCAGAACTGGGAGAGAATAAATGGCTACTGTAGTACTATACGCGCGCGCGGCGAGGTTAAGACACTGAAGACAAAGGCTGCTGTGCCGTGAACAGTAGCGGCGTGATGCTCATCTACCTCCGATCCATTTTTGAATGTCGCCGGCCTCGATCTCCCAGTCTCCCTCCCAACAACTCAAAGCTATGGATCGGCCGACGTGCAAAGCAGCAGCATCGATGATACGCGCATGCACGCGGCTGACCCGACTCCGACGGAAGCGCGAGGGGGCAGGCAGAGGCAGAACCCATGCACGCATGCATGCAAGGGCACTGTGCACGCTGTCCCGGGCCGAGATGGATGGATATGGATCGTGTCCCGCCACGCGAGGGCCAGCCCGTCCTTGCGGGCATCGACAGCGACGCGGCCTGGACGACTACGCGCACGTCGACGACGACGACGACCCGGCCCGGCCGGACCGGGAATGAATGATTGACACGCGGCTGGTTTGTATAGAGAGAAAAATACTGCTGGCTGTCCGCTGATAAGCCAAGCAAACAGGATCAGGTCGCATCGTTGCCGATCAGTACGACACCCCTCTTCCTCTTGGCAGATTCTATACTAGCTAGCTACTCCCTCGATCCCAGTAGGTAAGCATTTGTAAGATTCAAATTTTGTGCTAAAATGTATTTATAGGGATAGAACAAAAATAAATGGGTTGGTGGGGTGGGTAGAGAGTTGGTGGATAGTGTAAAATGAGGGGTATAGAGGTCTTTTAGCAGTTCTGTTATTTTTTTGCATTTGAATGCTTCAAATACTTATATTGTGGGACGAAGGGAGTACCTTATACTAGTCATGATGAAGAATTGATATATATCTCTATTCCCTCCGTATAAGATTTAGACGACGTTTTGTACAAGATTTTAGTCAAACATTGAGAATATAAATTATGGATAACTTTTAAGTCGTTAAGTTTGGAGACGTGAAAACCATGGGAATATATTTGTCTTAAAAAATATTTTTATAAATATATATATAATTTTTTAATAAATATTTTTTAAAAATAGGAAGTCAAAGTTACGTTTTGAAGACCGTGTCATTATCATAAACGTCATTCTAATACCAATATAGAGGGACTACAAGAAACATGCTAGCACTATTAGAGAAACCATCGTCCATCCCCTCGTATGTCTTGGCACACTCAAGATCCGGTGCTAATGTAACAATAACACCGGGTGTAAAATTGGGGTGCCCTCGGGGACCGTTACCAACCGGTGCTAAAGGTGCTCCCCCTCCACCCGGTGCTAAAGGGTGACCCAAAGACCCTTTAGCACCGGTTGGTAAATATGACCCGGTGTTAAAGGGGATGTCACATGCTACTTCAAAAGAAGCGCATCTTCTACTCAATCACATGTGTCGCCGTATGTGAAATGAAAATATAGGTACGCGCGATCCAAGAGGTCTTGAGTTCAAATCCCCGTATTAAAAGACATTTTTTTCTACCGATGGGTACCGGTCCGGATGCGTAGTACCGATTGGGTGCCAATGGCGCATGTTCCGGTAGCGTAGAGTAGCTAGCTCTCGAGAGACATATGATATATATGTACGTGCTGCCGGCGTCTAGGACGATTCCCGTATTGGCCACCATGTAGGTATGTCAATCTCTCCCATGGTGTAGTAGTAGGTATGAATCTATGATGGGCTCTAGCTAGCCAGGTTCTCACCATACGAACGTACGTCCGCATACCATTGTACCAACAAGCTTCTGGCCTGTCGCCCAGCGTCCAAGCGCATAGTCCATGATATGGGGTGCGCCGTGACCTAGCGCCAGCACGTAGTAGATGTAGATCCGGGTAGCATCTAGCTAGCTGGGGCACACCGTGCCGGCCAGTGCTAGCTTCAGCTCCCTGGCTAGCAGGCGGTGGTAAGAAAGGTGTCATGCATAGGGCCGGCCGGCCAGCCGGCCGGCCGGGCCGGGGCCGCCATCTCTCTCGGTGCGTGTGAACGTTACAAGAGATCGCTGCTCGCATGCAGCACGGCCATTGCCTGCTACTGTTCCGCCATGTGAAGGGGCTCAGGCCAATGGTGGTCGCCAGGCCGGCCAGGTAAACCGGCGGGAGGGCGTGGCAGGTCTTGCATGCAGCTAGGCTCCGCAGTTTTGCTCTACCGTACTGGCCAGGTGTCGGTACACCAAGTAGTAAATACTTACAGTAGCCTGCATGGCCATTAAAGTGTACTACGTACTCCGCCATATGTACGTCGTGGTAGTAGACCGGCCGTGACCGTGTACGACCGGCGCCCCCACCTGCAGGCGGGCCAACGAGCAGCGAGGCCCACCCATCAGATGGACCTCGCAGTCGCGGTGCGGAACAACGAGACATGATTAAAACTCGTGGGTATACACGGCAGTCGGTTGGATGGCCGGCACGCGACGACGCCGGCTTTCTGCTCTGCACCGGCGCGGCGGCGCGTCTTTCCACGCAAAAATAACGGTTCAAAGCCCCGCCCCCGGCGGTCGCTTTTGGGTCGTCGCGCCGGCGTCCTGACCAGGCGCCCGGCATTTATGCATGCATGGGCCGGCGGCCGCGCTCGTCTCGGCGACCGGCCGGGGTGCGTGCAATGAAGTGAAGCTGCTCTCTCGGCTCGACGACGACTACGACCAATGCTGCATGCGCTGCGCATCGGGAACGCCGCGTTCCAGAACGCCCGCCCGGCGGCATCGCCTCGCCTGGATGAAGGATGATTGAATTCAATCCCGCTGATCGATGAGGTGCTGCTACTGACCGGCCTGACGACGCCTATGCAAGGCAGGGAAGGGATAGCACTCAGCCCTGCGTGCAGGCTGCAGCGGCCAAGGGCCAGCTGCGACCTCCGTGGCCTCTCCACCTCTGCGAGATCAGATGGAGGAGTATTGCGTGGTCTTGGTTAGTTACCTACATCGACGTGTAAAAATTGACATTTTATTATTAATGTGTCAACGTAGCATTTCGTTTGTATTTACAAATAATCGTCTAAACATTAATTAATTAGGATCAAAATATTCGTCTCACAAAGTACAACAAAAATGCATAATTAGTATTTGATTTCATCTATATTTAGTACTCCATGCATGTGCCGGCATTTTGATGTGATGAAAATCTTTTTTTTATATAGTGGCTCCATGCATGTGCCGGCATTTTGATGTCCTGCCCTTGTTTAGATACTAAATTTGGCTCTCAAATTCCACTATGCAAAAAGTAGATTATCATCACATCAAAATGTCGGCACATACATAGAGTATTAAATATAGATAAAATCAAAAATTAATTATATAGTTTTGTTGTACTTTGCTAGACGAACATTTTAAACCTAATTAATCAGTGTTTGGATAATTTTTCATAAATACAAATAAAATGTAAACTAAGTTTGGCACTAAAATTTATTATAAAAAGTGGAATTTGGGGGTAAAGTTAGGGACAAGACCCTAGTGCCGAGTTCGGAGTTGGAGGAGTACGTCGATCAAAGTGCTCTCTTTTCCGTGCCAGCTTTTGTGAAGTGTGTGTGGTGTACTACTCCGCATGCATGGGCAACAGTGCAGCCGTGTAGGCTAGGCTGGGGGTCGTAGGATTATTTGACTGCTACTCTTTGAAAGGAAGCGGTTGGACTGGGCTGGAGCTCAGCTCTCCCGGCTTTTGCTCCACCCAAAAGTTGCTGCAGGATGCGTAGGCAGGGCTCCTCCCTAGCTTGGATCGCTGACGAGAGAGGCCGGGCACGGGCTGGAGGCTGCACCGGCCAGTCGGGCTGCAGTTTGACCGTCCAATGGAAAGTTGGAAACCCATGGCGCTGCGACTGCGAGTGCAAGTGTGCAACCTACGGAGTACTCCCTCCGTATGGGAAGACGGTCATTTAGGATAAGGTTTGACTCAAACTTTGGAAATATAAATCATGAATAACTTTTAAATTATTGAGTTTGAAATTATAAAAATTATATGAATAGATTATTTAAAAAAATACTTTCACAAAAATATACATGTATCACTTTTCGACAAATATTTTTATAGAAATAAGAAGTCAAAATTATGTTTTAAAGACCGTGTCGCTGCTCTAAACGACTTCCTTTACAAGTAAGGAGGGAGTACACGAGATAAGGCAACAAGGCCATCCGGATGCCATTGGCCCGCATATGGGCATATGGCAAGTTGGCGGCAACCCCTACCGTATATAGCTACCGGGCGGCTGGACCCGCATCTGTCTGTTGTATGCACTATAATAAATCCGCTAAATATCATGTGTCGAAACTTTGTCGTGTGCAATATGGCCTTTATATACAATAAATATACGGAATCCAGTAGTGGCGTAGTCAGCCTTAGTAACAGAATGGTAAAGTGTTTGAATGCAATGAGGTATTTGAAGGATGAATGCCATTATACATCCATGACTCTGACTTTGAACTTAAAGAATTGCATATGGAGAATGGGCGAAAAAAAATGATCCTTGATAAACTTGTCAAGCGTGTAGTGGCTCTATGCCATCCAAGTCAAAACTAAAAACTACATGTAGAGGTCCATATATAAACTTGAAACGTGTCAGGGAGGTCAAAAGTGCCTAAGACACCTCTAAGATTCTAAGTTCTCAATATGAGGTCCATATTGTCATACTAACCATATCGATCAATAGCCACATGAATATTTGCAACTTTGGGACTGTGTTAGGGGCATCAAATTAAATGGACAGGAAGATCGCCATATTTGGAAGCTGGAAGCAGGAGGCGGCTATTCCTCTAAATCAGCATATAGAGCTTACTTTCAGGGTTCAATAACATTTGAACCTTGGAAGATAATCTGGAAAACATGGGCTCCAAATCAGTGCAAGGTTTTCTTATGGTTGGAAGACAGGTGCTGGATAACCGATAGATTAGAGAAAAGAGGGTTGCCTCACCCAGATCAATGTCCCTTGTGTGACCAAAATGAAACAGTACAACATCTCTTGGTAAATTGTGTAGTAGCATGGCAGGTTTGGTTCATTCTGTTAGCACCTTTGAACCTTGGTGAGCACATTCCTAGACAGCGAGAGCGTGATTTTACCGGTTGGTGGAGGAAACTTATGAATAAGGTGACCAAGGAGCATAGGAAAGGAGTAAATTCTCTGGTAATCTTGGGCGCATGGATGATTTGGAAGCATAGGAACACCTGTGTGTTTGAGGGAGCTGCTCCCTCAGTCAATTCTATAACGAGGGAGCTCAAGGATGAATACAATATTTGGTGTCTGGCTGGAGCTAAGAGGCTGCAAGGCCTGGGCTTAGCTGGGAGAATTTAGCTCGTTTGTCTTAGGATTTTGGTCATATTCTTGTGTTCTTTTCATGTTTAGACGGCCAAGTTATTTGTAATACTGTCTCTCATATTTGTTCCTATATGAGAGATTGGTGGTGTTGTATGAAAACTTTTTTCTTCTCTCTAATACAATGAAACTCAGCTCTCCTGCGTTTTCAAAAAAAATTGTGGATTACATGTTTAACAAGTTTATGGATCCAAATTTGTATTCTCAAAGTTTGTGGACCTAAATAGCACTTCATCATACATGTTTAAGGACTCATCCTGCATTTCACTAAAAAAGAATCATTTCCTTCAAGCATGATGGACAAATTCCAGCGTTTCTACATGGAGTCCTAGGCCTACTAAATATTTACTTCAAAGTATCTTCAAAGTTCCCGCATTTAGACTACAAAATACTACTACTTTTTTTCAGTGACTACAAAATACTACAACTAACTCGAAACTTTTGACTGATGATCATCACCTTAGTCTTTAGGACATAGTTTATCCTTGTATATAAAAGCGTTAACAATTATTCACACCTAGCCTGCATATACATTTAAAAAATTGATACTAGTTTGTATCCAATCATTGGTCCAATGGCCTCATGCAGCTGTCGTGTAAAAGCAGATGCCAAGTCAGCTCCTAGAAATGCTCCAACCAATGGTCAAAGCGGACACACAAATTGTGTAGCCATAGTACCCTCCACATATCAGATGCCTGCCCCCAAGTAAAATATGGCCACAGGCTCATGATCGCCCCATGATACCATGCCCCTCCTTTCACGCCAACGCTGAGCCTGTCCGGTCTCCGATCTCGGGGGCAAAGCGCAAAAGCACTGTGCACTCTCGGTGAGCAACGCGTCGCCCTCTCCCTTTGGGAACGTGTGTATCATTAGGCCGACCTCGCCTAGTTTACCCTCGATGGGTTTGGAGCTTTAGGGATGCCTGACTGTGAGGTTCTCCGAAAGCTAAAAATAGTTTGGTCTAGTTTATATATAAATAAATATATATAATATGTTCCTGTTCTGGTTCTGGTTGCTGGGGTGATGCATGACCGCATGAGGAGGCTGGAGCTGTGCAGGATCACATGCAAAAGCATGTATGTCTTGTTGGGTAGCAAAGGGGAAAAAAGAGAGATGCAGTAGGACCATGCGTGCACGGGTCACCAGATGGTGTGGTCAATCCTCCAATAGTCAATTGTGTAGTAGATGCAGCTAAGCCGAGGTTGATTACTTGCAAAAGCTGGCCGAGCAGGCTTACTAGTATAGTAGGGGTGATTTGTTTTGCGTGGATGGCCATACCATACCTCGGAAACGCGACAAAAGTGGTGTGCTGGCGATCCTATATATTCTGGGTGTATGGCACCCTTTTAACCACCCATCAGTATTTTTATTTTTGAGGCATCAAACACATGAATTTCACAGGAATAGCATAGAAACTTCACAGAAAACGCAGAAAACAGAAAAAATTCCAAAAGAGGCCTGATTGGATGGTTCGCGCTAAATTTTTCTATGACGCTATGCCACGTGGCAAGATCTTCACTATCTACCTGCCCGTGCCAGAGAAAAATGCTCCACTCGGCCCGGGCAATTTTTTTTCTTTTTCCTTTTGAGAGGCGGTCCGGGCAATTTCTGGTGCGATCTTTAAGGTTGGGCCGCCTGCTTGTAATGGACTATTTATCTCGAGGAAGGGCGTATGGGCCTCATTGGGCTCAATTCTATTTGGTCTCGCGTAGCCCAAGAGAAAGGGCTGGTCCATTCTTCTTCATTTGATATTGTGCATGTAAAACGTGAGGCAAACCTGGCAGCTCACCTTTGTGCCAAGGAGGCCTAATGGGTCGGGGTAGGCGTGTGTGGGACAAGCAAACCCCAAGTTTCCTACTTCGTATGGTGCAGGAAGATTGTAACCCATTGAATAAGTAATAGAGGAGAAATATTTGTCGCAAAAAGAAAAGGATAACAGAAGCAAAGAGAGGTTACGGTTTGCAAATGACCCTTTTTTTTCAAAATTCAAATGCATATGTGATACTTATCAATGTGTCTAAACTCTGAAGGCCCTTTCCATTTAACTTTAGCATACTGTCCAAAGTCATTGTAGGAAGTAGCAGGTGAGGATGCCGTGGCAAAGGAGGATGATATATGAAGTAGGAGATGTGTGATACACCGGAGCAGAGGTTCTGAGCTAAAATTTCCATGCAACTGTTACTTGTTTAGGCACCTCGTTCAAGAATTGAAAATGTTATTTCAAGTGAAACAACTAATGCTATGGGGAGGGGAAAGCTGTATGAAGATAGGGTATTTCTATAAGTGATTAGCTTGGATTCTACTAGCTCTGTTACAAATTATTATTCGTTTTTTATCTTATTTTTTCACAATATCTGACCATTCATCTTATTTAAAAAATTATGTAAGTATCATTTATTTTTTTTGTTACTTTAGCATCAATGGTATATTAAGTATGACTTATTTTTTCATACATCTAGTCTAGACTAAGTTTTAGAATAAAGCGAATAGTCAAAGAAAAAAATCAACAGTGAATAAATATTTGGAACAGAGTAATTACTATAGATCATCTTTTTATGAAAAAATAATTTCTCTCCCCTCTCCTCTCTATCCTCCACATGAGGAAGAAGCTGAGATGGCACCATTGAAGCTTCTTAGAATCGCTGTGTAAAGAAAATGGGCACAAGAATTTCAACACACTAGCACGTTTTGTATGTATCCGTCAGCCAGGACCCAGGAGGGGCTAAAAATTATACTCATCTAGGATGCCGAAGTACAAACAACACAAGGAAACACTCTTACAATAACTTTCGAGGTTTTTAAAGTACACTATCTGTGTATACCACTTTCATCTGTTCTTACATCATAATTTACATGTTCTTGCGAGTGATCGAACCAAACCAGTCGGCTTCTGAAATTCTGATCTCCAAAGCTCGATCATATCCACACGTGCAGTATGTACGTCGCACGAGCGGCGCCGCCCCTCTTACCAACTACTCCTGTTTACTGAAGCTTTTCGTCGTCGTCCCCGCCCGCCGTCTGCTTGACCGCGGAGAAGGAGTTCTTGCAGTGCGCGATGGCGGCCTCGATGGCGCTCTGCAGCTCCTCCATGGTGCTCTCCTCAGACGACGTCGACACCTTCACCGACCCGCCCACCGACAGGTGCCCGCTGTTCGCCGGCGACACCCTCAGCGATGCCGGCGCCGACGACAGCTGTGCGCGTCGCCTCCTCCACCGCTCCCGCTCCTTCATCTCCCTCGCGGCGTTCGGGCCGTGCCCCGAGAACGAGTGCGGCCGGCGCCGCTGATCCCGCCTCTCTCTCTCCGCCTGCCGGGAGAAGGAGGCACGCAGCTGCTCCACCATGGACGCCATGTGCCTCTTCACCCACTGGCCCACGTCCAGCGCCCTCTTCGCCTTATCCCTCCTCTTGTCCTCAGCCTGCTGCTGCTTTCCCGCGGCGTCGCTGCCGCTGCTTGTGTTCTCCTTTCTCCACGCGGCGCCGAGGCCGGAGAAGAAAGGCGAGGCCTTGTTCTTGGCTCTACCCCTGTCCCTGTCCTTGCTGGTCGGGCTGCTGCTCGTGGTGGCGTGATGGTGGCTTGTTCTGGCGTGGTTGAGGTGGCTGAGATCGCTGCCGACGCGGTCGACGGGGGTGCGGGACATGGAGAGCGGGGGGAGGTGGCCGCCGAAGGGGGAGGGGAAGGAGAAGTCGTCGTGGGGGAGGGAGAGGAGGGGTTGGCCTGGACAGCAGTTGAGGTGGACATGGTGACCGCAGCCGCGGCATGTCCATGGCTTTGAGCGCCGCGGTAGGGTTCGCGCGCGTACGTGTGGGTGACAGGGTTTGGTGGACAGCTGGTGTGGGGGAGGCGGATGCATGGCGGGAGCTACCAGAGGACGCTGGTGATTAGCGCACCAGGCACGGATCGGAGAGGGTTTAACCTTAACCTGCGCTCTGACGGTGAAGGAGAAGAAGATAACTAGATAAGCACTGCAAACTACCTGATGGCGTTGATATATAAAGATATTAAAAGAAAGGAAAACGGCATCGAACTGACGCGTTGATGTGATTTGGTCGCCATCACCGGAGAAATAGTAAACGGCGCGCTGATGCAACGTAAATCAACCTGTCGAGATTACATGCGACTTGATTACGTTGACGATAAGAAACTCCGTTAATACCATTCACAAACAACTTCCCTCTGAAAGATGATAACTTTTTTTTTCTCTCCTGAGAAGACAGATCGATGGTAGCTTTCAGCTGGCACTGGTGGATTTGAACCCGATATAATACCCCGTCGAAACACGAATGGTTCACAGCAGTTGGATGGCTAAGCTCTTCTCGATCTCTTTGACATGTAGCAAAGCTTGTTAACATACTCCATCAGTCCGTCTAGGACGACCCCCAAGCACTGAACTGAACCAGTCATCAAACCACCGGATGGCACGTAATTATTTCGCCATAACCTGAAATAATGGACCGCGCACTGATTGCGATATCGCCCGATCGTCAACTGACATATACGTGTACCCGTACGTGTAGCTCCCCACACCAAGCCAATGATGAACCGACCAGAGGCTGCAACTGGTCTCCAGCTAGCCAGTGCGCGCATTTCAGGCTAGAGACACTACTACACTGTTAACCTGACGGCAGCGCGAACCAAGAGTCCGGCCCCATGCATGGCACACACGCAGAAGGGCCGCCATTGCTTGCTTGGCCGGCCGCCATTAGAGCCGAGGGGGCGTCGTTGGTGTGTAATTTGACAGAAAACACGAAACCACCGGTACGATCACAGTTCACAGACTCGACCCCCCTAAAAGAAGGACGAATGCCTTTTTTTATAGGGGCTTCAGACCATTTGATTTACAAGATTACCATCTCTTTCGTATCTCACCTTAAGCTTATTTTACCTCCTAACTAAGCTATCAAAGGGGGACAAAAAGGTAATTTCAATACAAAAGCGTGTACAATTTGAATTCTTCTTCTAGTCATGTTGGTCACACCTCCTGCTGAGCATCGCCAGACCTTCTGCTGAAAGATCACCCGACCCTAGCGAGGCACGACCTCTGCTCCAGCCCTGCTCTGAACATTCGAATGCGCTCCTTTGTTCGTGCTTGCCAGCTGCAACTCGTCTTGACCTCCGCTCCTGACAACCCATCTCTTACGGATTACAATGGTACTCGTGACCTTCGGCTTTCGACCTTCGCTTGAGATCATCTTGCCTTCCTGACGATTTCTAAACTCGAAGGTCATCATCCGAAGCCCTTTCCTATTCTTGGTCGGGAGGCTACCTTCGATCAACTTTTGGCCTTGCGTCTTCTCGACCGGCTTTGAGTGACAATTCCGGAGGTCTGGCCTATCCAAAATCTGAACCGCCAACATGCGTCACTGTAGAGAGCACTTGACCAGAATGCACCAGCAGCGACGTCGTACGCCGTCGTCATTTGCACAGCTGCAGCTGCCGGCCGGCCGGCGCCGATCGAGCTAGAGCTCAGGATCGGACACGCCGGGCCAACCTGGCATACCACCACCCGATGACTCGGACATGTACAAGATACAGCTGGTCCCGGAACGAACGAATGATCCAAGCTAGGGACATGCAACATGCGTGCTGCCCACTGATCGTTGTCGTTGCTGCGTAATCTGCTTGTCGAGCTGAACAAACAGAGACAGGCACGCTAGCTACGGCATCCGGATGAAGAGATGTTTCGTCTGGTTGCGGAACAGTGCGCGCAGATTCAGAGAGGAAAAACAACTCATTTAAATCTGAGAAGGAGATGCGGTAGGGGCCGGGAGCTATATGTCCGATGGATGGATCGATGGATGGCCCTTGTCCTTTTGTGCTCTTCCTTCGTGTCCTCGCGGAGCTGTGCGTGTCATCTTTCTTGATTACTCTAATCCTGTGAACAATAATCTCAGTCATGACATTTCGCTCGCAGACATATACTAGCTAACATCACCAGAAAAGGCAGCGTGCCGTACCGTTGTCGTTTCTGATGTTCGTCTCTCGACGGCAAAGGTGATTATATTGATGACGCGTTTCCCATGCATTCCTTAGAGATCATCTGCTCAGGTACTGGAGCAAACCGTATCGATCAGTTCAGAATAACTTTATATTTTTTGTGGTCCTGTTCGTTCGAGTTCATCAGGTTGACTGTTTTCCTCCTTGATTTTGTCTTTTTAGAGGTCCTCCTTGATTTTGTTGGGTCATTGGTTAATGGAAGCACTACGACCGGCCTTTTGAGTTGATTTCAAGTGAGCATCGCAAATCTCACTTGTAGCTACCTGTGCACTTTGTCAAACCCGGCCGGCAAGTCAGCTCAATCGTCAGTTTGGTTGGCAAATCACAATCACGGCGCTTTTAGTCGACTATCTATACGCGAACCGCGATCACACTAATAGCTCCGGTACAGTATCCGTGTTGCGTGCTTGTCACAGACAGGTAAATTCGCTTCTCTTTTTTTCCCCTCTACTAATCTAGGAGTATAAGGTCCTGTTTGGATCTTAAGTGCTAAAACAAATGTGCTAAAAACAACTACTAAGACCCTGTTTGGTTCATCGAGGCTTATTATTATAAGCCCTCCCAAATAAACCCCTTTTGAATCAAATAGGAGGGGCTTATTGAGGCTTATTTTTATAAGCCTCTCGTAAGCCCATAAATTTCTAGAGAGGTGCTTTTAAGGTTTATTGTGCATGGGCTACTTAAAAATCACCCTACTTTCTACTATATATAAGTCTAAAGAACCAAACACCTCTTGAGGATTATTACAAGCCTTTTCATACGAGAGACTTACGGGGCTTATAATAAGCCCATCCAAACCAAACAGCGCCTAAAGTTTAAAGTTTAGTACCCTGTTTGGATTCAGGTACTAAAAGTGACTAAAGTGTCATAGATACTGTACAGATAAAACTACCCATTTCTTCTCCTCTGCACTGTGATAAATGAAGCGTGTTCCTTGGAAACTCCCCTTTTAGCCTTTTTAGCACCTCTTTGAATGCTAAATATGCTAAAACGTTTTATTCTCTTTTAGCACCTAGTGTTTAGAACTTTAGCCCAAAAATTTAAGTCCAGTGACTTTGTTTTAATAGAGGGGATCCAAACACCCCATAAGTTGCCAACGACATACGAATAATGCGGCTGATTAGTCACCACATCCAAACACACCCTGTAAAGCTATGGGTATTGGGTAGTAGAGACTAGACTAGATCACGCAACAGCCCAATGCCTTTTGATGTACTAGTAGACGTACTAGTACGTGGTCCGGCCGTACGAGGACGTTCCAATGGTGCCACACCTGACGGCAGCCGCGAAGCTCTTCGCTCCGTCCCCCAGCTGGTCCAAACAAGCGGACGAGCAGGATCAACTCAACTCATCGACACCCCCGCGCACTCGCACATGACCCCGCACCAATCGGTCACCATCCATCCCTCGCTGCCCCTCGTCGATCGCGTCGCGGTCGCCGCCACGGCTCCTCCGCCGCCCTGCGCCGTCTGATGACCACCCGAGCCGAGCCACGCGCGCAGATCGACTCGTCGTCGCGCTGCCGCCGCTGTTCGGTCTCTGGTAGCCGACCGCCCAATCAATGGGGGAGGCGGTTAGGCATTGCGGTCAGGTGCCGCGCGCGAACCCGCAGTAGCCACTAGCCAGTAGGTGAGCTGTAGCCCGGCGGGGGCGCTGGCACGACGTAGCCAGCCGTGCAGCGCAGTCCCCGCGGGCGTCTCCGGGGGGTTCCGTGTCACCGGCATGTTCCTCCGCACGGGAGGTGACAAAGCGGGGGACGGGATGTGCCAAATGACAGTGCGCGGGGAGAGCGATCCCCAGAGATTCCCTTCCCGGATGTCGTCACTGGAATTTAGAAGAGAAAAAATGTATGTGCAGGATTTTGTCGCTGGGTTTTAGTTAGTTAGAAAATGCGCAGTGTGAGCACTGGCGCGCCACAGTGCGGCAAATAAATGGCTTTGGCTGGCGGTTTGGACTTTGGCGCGAGCGAGCAAGCGACAAGATGCACGCATTTGGATGCATGGCGAGCAGGGGCGTGTAGACACACGGTCCAGAGTAAGTTGCGGGCGATGGTTACAAGACAAGCACGCAAGATGATAGAGATTATTAGCTAGTAGTACTATTCCAAATTATACGTATGCTGGAACGGGTCTGGTGTGCAGGAATCAATCGTATCGATTTACTGGTGACTGACAGTGGATGTTTAACAACACAGTGCACGGGCAGTCCAAGTGTCATCGATCAATCGAATCCAAAGATTAAATCACTTGAACAATCAGCAGTGGATCTCGAAAGAGACTCATTGCTAAGCTAATCATTTCTCTCGGGCGTCGTCAGTTAACTTGGTGTCAACAAATTACAAGCAGACCAGTGATCGTTTAGATCTCTCTATACACGGACAACGACCTCTGTACAGTGAAATGTCGTAGAAGCAGCTTCGCAGCTTGGGCTGTGGTCCTTTGAAGAAAAGATGGGCGTCCTATGCTATCCTAGTCCAACAGATGAATAAATCCCCAGGCTGTTTGTCAAGAATACTTTGTATCGCTCGACTGAAACGGTCAATTTGGCCAAAGAATTGTTATGGGCTGACTAGTGGTTCCAGCTATGAATAAAAGAATCTTTAGTGGTATGAAACAATGGTTCCGACAATTAGACCGTCCTAGCACATGTGACCAAAGATATTTGGTGATGTACCTGGAAAGACAAACATGCACCAAAGACAAATTAGCAATCTGAAGGTTAGCTAACCTCTATAGCAGCACACAGAGTAGTACGTACAGATGAAATTTCAAAACAAAAAATGGAATGCGTTTCAGATAACAAGAGTATCCAAACTATTTTGCCATACCTTTTCGTTGCCGTTTACCCTCCATTGCCTCTTTTTTATAATGACAGCCTTCGCATAGGAAAGGACCTTGCCAGCCTTGTAGTTTTTCATGTTGCAGTGGGTTGGAATTCAGTGAAATCCCTTGCCCATATTTCAGCCGTACCAGACAAACTGCACAACTGGAGCGCGCAAAAATTTTCTCAAGTGCATATCCGGTTGTTAGCCTGCACATAATGGGTACGAGTGAGATCTAAAGCAAGTAGAAAAATGTAATTTAACATTTGATTTTAATAACAAGGGATTTGCTTCTCAGGAGTATTTAAGAAAATATCTGTTGAGGGACTACATCCTGAAATTAGCTAAAAACAGACAGAGAATCAAATCAAATTAAACTAATCAAGTACACTAATCAAATGATTACAAGCGTATTTCTTATTTCTGCTTCGCATTAGAAAACAAGTGCTCTATCGAACGGGTGGAACAAGAACCCAAGCAGGAAGCCAGAATTTTGACAATATAATGTATGAAGCATACGCACTCTGCCTTTTATTCAGTTGAACTACTTTTAGCTCCAGTAATTCACTTGAACAGTCAAACAAAACGTAGAGACATCTTTTGGTTTGGTGAGATATTTCTTCCACAAAGATAAATAGTAAATACTATTGATCTTACTGCGTTATCTTAAAATTAGTGTGTGTATCAACCAGATCTGGATGGTTTGATGACAACATGTAAATGATCAGAAGAAAGAGCAGGACCGAGGTTGTGGGGGTTGGGAAAGGAATCAGCAGACAACACTGGCCACAACATGTAAGGAAACAAAAATGGGGCTGTGTGGCTGATTCCATCAGTCAGTAGTAATGCCAACTCACTTTCTGTTTCCAATAATTACTAAAAGTCCTGCTATCCTTTAGCAGACAGCAAGATCTGATGTTGCTCATATGGGACAATCATGTGGAGTACCAGATCTGGATGAGCATAGCAATTACACTAGCTGAGTGTGCTCTAGCTAAAAATGTCGATTTCATTGCCATAAACACAAGGACAGAATCATAGTGACCAGATCTACTCTGCATTGATGCACTGGTACACATATGGACATCTCAATCACAATTTATAGTGATGCTGGTACTCATCTTTCAAATGCAAGGAAACCCAACTATATTTTTGTGCTAAATTTATGTTATTTTCGCTTTTAGAAATATATGAGGTCCAAGCTTAGCACAAGTGAATAATTTGAAAATAAAACTGTTAAGCTCTCTATATATTACCTTTTAGAAAGCATCGCAGAGCCATCTTCAAATATTTCTTCCACCACATCAGGTTCAGCATATTCGCTATCTGTTTTAAAGGGCACATTTGGAGGTTTTCGGCGAAACATATTATTGAACACAATCTTCCCCTGCCTCTTAGGAGGACTAGGAGCTAGTTTTTCTGGAGGTAGTACATCGATCACAATGCAAGTAGTATCGTCCCTGATTCCTCGAGGCCGGATTGCTTCCTGAATAAGATAAAAACAATCATGAATTGAGGATCAGAATTTGTTGAGATCAATAAAAAAAACTAATGTGAGTTTTTATTTTAGGAAAGTATGAGAGTTACATTAACAATACGATTGGCAGCAACATCTGATGGGAATCCACGAGAACAGTCAAGAGCCATTTCACAAGTCAAATCATCCCATACTCCATCACTTGCGATGATAATTCTGCCTCCAGCATTTGAAAGCTGTAACAAAAAACATTCATAATTAGAAGATCAAACAGACAGGGTTACAGAGTGAGAACTGCAGAGGTCATAACTAAAAGCATATGACACTAAAAACTTGTAATGTTGTGGAATATTTTAGATAAAGCCATCTCAAAGGAGGAACTTGAGTTGGCATCTGATGAGAATGGACATTTCACAGGCAATGTTTTGAACAAAAATACATGTGAGATGCAGAACAGAGCTTTCAAATGAGCTGAACAAACCTTCACTTGCTTAACATGTGGAACAGGAATGATGCATTCACCAACATCAAAATCCCCTATCGATCTAGATAGGCACAAGCCACCGGGCCAACATCTCAGAGGGCCAACCTGAACAGGCAACAGATAAAATCTATAAATCTAACACAGGATAAAGATACTGAAATAGACCAGGAAACCATAGAATGCATTGAACAAAAATGCTAATCGGTGTAGATAATGAAGAACTTGTAGTGCCTGAGGTAAGATAGATACTTTGAATCTTTGATAATTAAATTCACAAATTTGATAGTGAAATCATGGAGTAACATGTGACTGAAGGCAATGGAAAGTTATACACCAAACAACCGCACTATCTATCCCAATTCAAGCGCATAAAGGATTCAAGATGAGATCCAAACCTCTGGGCCACCGACAATATCCATTTTCCCAACCTTACTCCCACATGCAGTTACTCGTTCAACCCTGAAAAATAAGCAAATTATAAGAATAGCACATATCCCAACAAAAAAACATCAGTGGCGAAACTTACTCATCTGGGTTGGAGTCAAAACGATGATCAGCAGATAAATAGTAGACTGAACCATCAGCAGATTCTAGTATGCAACGTGAATCACCAACAGATGCTACTGTTACAACCCACTCATCTACTATCACAAATGTCACAGTTGTACCCGAAGTTTCAGCTGAAACGATAAATGGAACATTAGAGGAGAAAAGCGCATAACTCGTTTTTACAGGGATCTAAAAGGCATGCAAACAGGAAAAATGCAGTTATACAAGCAAATCTGAACAGACAACGTTCTCACAAATTCTAGTCCCTTAGGAAAACAGACATTGATAAATAATAACACATGTGCACTGCTTTGGCTTTCAAAAAAGGAGAGGGGAAAAACATGTGCAATGTATGCCTGTTTATTTAAGGACTAAATAATCGGTGTTAAATATACTTAGCTGAACAAGAACAGGACTGATTTATTTACCTACTGTCTGAAAATCTTTATCCGTCTTGACAAACGCTGCAACAAGCGCACGTGGGAGCACTGCAAGCCACTCGTCTCTGCTCAAGCACTTAGGAATGGCACACAAGACATTGTGCAGCAGATTCTCCTTTGCGTATATGGCAGCTCCAGATCCATTGTGCCCATCAAACAGCTATCAACAGAACACAGTGATCAGCAGTCAAATAAACATCGTCCAAGTAAACACAGTGATCAACTATCAAATAGCTATAAAAAGTGATCAACTATCAAATAGCTATAAAAAACAGTGATCAACGATGTACCGTCTGATAGCTATGACCAAAACACAGACAAAAAAAACTATCTATCTGCTCCACGGTGGAATACGACCACTAACCCACTAACCAAATTTGATTGGAAAAAGTCTACTTCACCCCCTAACCTATGAGGGGTGGAACACATCACCCTCTAACCGAAAATGAATTTTTTACCCCCTGAACTTTCTAAAACCGGACAAATCACCCCCTGAAGCAGTTTTGAAAAATCATAATAAATCACAGAGAAATCATAAAATGAAAAATCAAATTGTGTTGGACTTCAAATTAGTAGTTCTACGTAGTGAACATATAATACGGAATGCTTTAGTACATTTTTTCTACAACTTTAGATCTATGCTTTTCTTCATAGCTGTAAAAAAATGTACTAAAGCGTACCATATTATATGGTCACTGCATAGATCTACTCATTTGGAGTCCAACACAATTTGATTTTCCATTTTATGATTTTTCTATGATTTATTATGATTTTTTAAAACTGCTTCAGATGGTGATTTGTCCGGTTTTAGAAAGTTCAGGGGGTAAAAAATTCATTTTCGGTTAAAGGGTGATGTGTTCCACCCCTTATAGGTTAGGGGGTGAAGTAGACTTTTTCCAAATTTGATTTGAAATGGTTATCATACCACCACAAAAATTAGGATAGTACGAGCATGGGTGAACTGAAATTAACCATGATATGTGTCAGACATTTCGTATGCATGATGCTTTCACCCTGCACTGTTCTACGTTCAAAGAAAAAAAAGTGGAACAACTTTTCCTCACTTGACCAAAAAGTTGGAAGAACTATGCCAATCGGAAAAGGCAGAAAGCAAGCGCGCAGTGCCAAGCACGTACGGGGGCGGAGAGTCCTGCATGCCCAAAACCACACACAACTCCAGCGGGACTAACGCGATCTCCCGTTCCCAGAACCTCCTGGTCTCGATCAGAAGAAGATGATTACAGACTAGGCAGAGCAATGTGGGTACCGCGAAGACGGAGAAGGAAGTGGACGGGTCCCCGGCGACGCGCTGGCCGGCGTCGGCGCAGAGCAGCGTGAGGTCCTCGCCCTTGCGGCTGCGGCTGGCCTCCCCGCACAGCACGTCCGGCCGCTCCATCCGCTCCTTGGTCACCTCCCGTCGCAGCAGCACGCCCAGCGGCACCGTCCCGGCCGGCGACAACGCGGGCGCCGCCGCCATCGCTCCTCCGCGCGCGCCGCCGCCCACAAAACCCTCGGATGACCGCCAGGGACTCTCTGGCCTTCGGACGGGCTTACTGGCGCCTCTCGCCTGCGCGCTCGGTCGCAATAAGCCACCCCCCTGAAAAGAGGATCAGGGCGTCGCGGCCCCGCAGATATAGCAGGAGCCCGCGATCGTGGCCGCCACGCGGTGCGTGGGCGCGGACGCGATTGACCTGGAGACGGACGGGACGGGGCCGACCTGGATGGGAGGAGACGAGGTCAGCTTGGTGATGAGGCGTGAGGAGTAGAGGGGAGAGGGAGGATGAGGGATTGCTCGATCGGCGCAGCCGTTTCGATTTTATCGGCAGGAGCACGCAATGCGGTTTTGATTCGGCTCGGCTCGGCTCGGTTGCGATCTCTCTAGTCTAAAATCTCTATCTCCCCCCTCTGCTGCCCCCCGCCGCGTGCTCGCTTCCCACTCCCGTGTTCTCTCGCTCTGCCCGCCTCGGCGTAGCGGCCTGTACGTGATGCCGCCGTTTCCCGTCCCGTCACTGGCCGCCAGGTAATTTCCCCAAAACCCGCTTTTGCTCCATGTGTTTCGGCGTGGGCCTTGGGGGCGCCGCACTGAGAACCCGAGAAGGCCGGCTTGGCTCGTGGGCGTGGCGGCGACGGCCGGGCAGGGGGCAGCCTGGTCTCTCGTTTGACAAGGTCAGGCTCAGGCGCACGCGGGCGTAGCAGAGCAACAAACAACGATCACGCGACGACGGTTGGTTGCCTTGTGCCCATCATCTGATCTGACGACGGTGAACAGGTGGAGCACGTTCCGAAATACTACGACCCCCTCTCCTCTCCTCTCTTCTGCTCTGCTCTCCCACAGGTGGGTGTGGGCTGGTGTGCATTTCGGAACGTTAAAAAATGCACCGAGGCCCCGTCTCTCTCCGGGCTGGCCGGGAAAGTCCAAGAACGGCGGCCAGGCCCATTGCCGTCCAGCGGGGCGGCCGCACGTGTGCCGCCGGATCCGCCGGGGGGCGCGTCGCGCTTGTTGCTTGTGTTTGTGCAGAAGAAAAAAAGCTGAGGCGTTCATGATTTGGCTATGACTTGCGATGATCCAGTTTCGGGACGGCTCGTTGTTGATGATGGCCGTTCAGTTCGTCCTGCTGCTTTTTTCGTAAACCAGACAAAGTTGTGGATGAGCTTACGCATTGTGGTTGTTAATTGAGCGATGTGATGCAAAGGTTGATTAATTAGCTGTAAGCCTGTAACGGAGGTCCATTAATGTTGAAGTCGACCGTGGTTTCTTTCGGTGAAGGAGACGGCAAGCTCCAAATGGAGCTAAGATGAGAGGGTGCGATTTTTCAATGGTACTTGTACAGTTGCACCGTTTGTACGGGCTTAAGACAGTGAGCTGGGACCGTGGGATCATGGATAGGCACAGACCACCCCATCTAATGTTCATCATATAAAGCCACTTTATTTCAACCGTATTGGTGTCATTTTTAAGGATATAGTTGGGGGATAGTATTATATATATATATATATATATATATATATATATATATATATATATATATATATATATATATATATAGGGAAGGTATACTCTGTGGCCGGCCATAGAATAGTTATTCTGTAGCCACATCTTTTTACTGTAGTTTTATGTAGTAATTTACTATAATTTCAATACATATTTATGGTAATTGGGTTACTATAACACACATAGAGATATTTACCATTATATTATAGTAAATTACTTAGTACGAAGTTACTAAAATCTCATGAATTACTATAGTAATTATAGTAACTCAAAGTGTCTATAGAATAGTTATTCTATGGCCGGCCATAGACTATAGATTATATATATATATATATATATATATATATATATTGTATTAGAAGTCCTTTTGGGCAAGGTTTGAGTCAAACATTGGGAATATAAATCATGAATAACATTTAAGTCGTTGAGTTTAGAAATGTGAAAATCATATAAATAGATTGGTCTTGAAAATTACTTTCATAAAAATATACATATATAACTTTTAAAAAAATATTTTTATAGAAAAGTGGAGTCAAAGTTGTACTTTGATGACCGTGTCGCTGTCCTAAAGGACTTCTAATACGATACCGAAAAAAGTATATATATATAAATAAAATAGTAGCTCTTCAACACCACGTGAACATACCTCGTACCCCCCTATGATATTCTAATTCAAAATGTATGTCGCTAACAAATAACATTATTTTTCAATATATGATATCAAAATTCACATGCCTAATTATGTTTTACCTTAAGAATTCAATAGATTACTTAAAATATTGACAGCGACGGGTTGGAGGTCCGTGCGCTAGTGGTGACCATGGAGTTGGCAATGAGACTGGCATGGTAGGAGGCGACCAGTAGATATACGTTGCCAAAGTGACATGTGCGGTGAGGCGGTTCCAATGTAAGGTAGTTTTCTGATGACAACCGGCACTGGTGGAGAATTAGCCTTTAGTCGCAGTTCTCACCCCTTTAGTCCTGGAGCTAAAAAAAATATTGCATAATCACTCCACCTACACAGCACATGCGATGGAAGGTGTGATGTCTTTCCTTTATTGTAACCCGTGAAGGCTTTTTAGTCCCGGGTGGTGGTTTCAACCGAGACTAAAATCCGGGACTAATGTCCCGGATGAAAGGGGATGAAAGGCCTATTCTCTATTAGTGTGAAGACTCCATTTCAGATGGGACACTTAGCTATCTTCGAGGAGGCGATTGGGTTGCAGAGTGTATTGGTGGGCATTGCTAGCAAAGCAACACCCAAAGGCAGTTGCTTATGTTTTGGCTTGGTGGTTTGCAGAAACTATGGTGGCTAGCCTGATTGCAAGGGTTAGTCCGATGTGAGATAATGTCAAAAGACGACGTAAGCGAATCTGATTGCATGATAGCTACACGGTGTACAACAGATTTGTCGATGCTTCCGATCACCGACGATCTATTTTGCTTCGTCGTCGCAGCGCGTCTCCGCGGGGAGCGATGGTAGGCATGACAAGCACAGAGGAGTTACACTGGTTCGGGCGGAATGTCCCTACGTCCAGTCGGGGACGCTCGTGTTCCTTGCCCTTGGCTGCCTCGGAGCTTACAAGGGGGGAGCTTGTAAATTGTGGTGTGTGTTCTCCGTCTGGATGTCAACATGTGAGAGGGTTAGTATGCGAGCATGACAGCTCGGGAGGATGCCAGCATGCCAGAGTGTCCGCCCCCTTCCCTGGAGGGTTTCCTTCCCCCTTATATATGGATGGGGTCGGTTACATGGGAAAAAGAAAAGAAAAAGGAAAGGGAGCCCGAGGTCGGAAGCTTCCGAGTGCTTCTGGAGGCCCTATGAAACTCCGCCTTCATCTATCGTCGCGCCCGACATGTTTTCGGTGGGTCGGGGTGCCTCGCCTCGTATGCTCCTCCCTCCTGCCATGTCAGAGCCTGCAATAGTTTTTTCACGATGATGTTAAGCCTACCACGATGCTCACTGCGCAGGGGTAGCTTATCAAGGAGATAAGAATCTGATTTGACCGAACGCCACTTCACCTTCCCCCGAGCTCTGTCTAGTGCTCGAGAGTCAAGCTTGCAATCGATTCGGGCCTGCGCCCTTGCCACCTGGCCGGTGTAGGTCTGCGCTTCCGCCATATGGCTGGTGTAGGCTAGCTCCTATGCGAAGAAGTAGGAGGCCATCCCTCACTTGTCACCTCACTTAGCCTGCGCCTCACGCGTGGCCCAATGCGTGGAGGGGTGTGCCTATTCCCCGGCCTTGTAATAGGAGCTGAAACGCAGTGGCCCATTTTTAACCTCTCCGTAGGACAAAAACCAGCTTCAGCTCCCGGTTTCAGGCCGTAGTGTCCCCAAAGAGGTTGGAGGAGAACTTCACCGTTCGGGGTGAGGGTGCAGTTTAGGTGGAGTAGCATGCTTCTGGCTAGGTCAGGCGCGTGCCATCTGTCCTGCCTGTTTGCTTCTCCCCGATCGTCTGGGGGGCGTGACTCGTGCCCTAGCAGCGCATGCCTCCCCAGGATCTTGCCTTCATCTTAGTCTTGAGATTGGTGCTAATGTTGGTGGGATCAATACCCCGACTATGGGTATCCCACAAGACTAAAGCGGATGGCTCGGTGTGAGGCATCCTTGGAAGCGTTGTCGCCGGCAACGATGTTAGTTTTTTGTTTTGATGCCTTTGTCACCTATGATGGTGGTATACAATGGCAGACCTAGGGAATGAACCAAGCCCGGGAAAAGGCCATAACAGCTCTCCCTTCCTGCCTTCCATATTGTTTACGGCCACACACGGCATTGGTTTGAATGGGAGTCAGAAGAAGGTCTTGTTTGGGATATATCTTCATAAGCCGGGGCGATTGCTCAGGGTTGTGGAAGGGAGCTTGTGGAGTGGTAGTGGCAGAATAATGACCACGTTGTGCAGCTTGTATTGATGTCTGGTCTACGTTGTTATGTCCGATATTGGGTGGATCGTGTTGATGCCCTAATCGGACCAATCAAAGTTGTTTATTGACATGAGTAGGCGTGTGTTGATGTCTTGATGTCCAATCTAACCCGTCAATGTTAGTTTTAGTTTTTTTACTTTCTTTTCATTTTGTTAACTATGGGGATATACATTTGTATTTTTTCTACTATTTAAATAAGAGAAAGCACACGTGATGTGCCACTTGTTAACAAAGTAAGATTGGCCCCGTTTGTTTTCCTCCTACTAAAGTTTAGCCCTGTCACATCGGATGAAAATATGTTAATTAGGAGTATTAAATATATATTAATTAAAAAACTCATTACATAAACAAGGACTAATTTGCAAGATGAATCTATTAAGCCTAATTATATCATGATTAGACAATGTAATACTACAGTAAACATATGATAATTATACATCAATTATAGCTTAATTAGGCTTGTTTGGTTTGTCTCGCGAAATAGACATGACTTATGTAATTAATTTTATAATTAGTTTATGTTTAATACGTCTAATTATCATTTATTTAAAGCTCTAAACTTTAACACCTGGATCTAAACACCACCTAAGAAGATGACATCAATTCACACGTCGCATGAGCCACCACATCAAGATTCTATCTAGAGACCACATGATTGGCACTTTTATTTTAGTTGATTGCATAAATAGGAAAAAAAATCAAACAATACAAGATCTCAAACATAACGCCATCACTAAAAATATGGTTGTCACAAAAATACAACGAAAAACAACAATTTAAACAAATAACCAATTCGACTACGTGTCATTAAACAATAGGAACATGAGCAAATAAGGTTCAAATAATTCCAATTAGAGCATCAACACATAGGTTGTATTTGTTCTAAAAAAAGGTGGTTATACACTTTAGTCATCAAATCAGATTTATTTATTTCCAGCAAATAAAAAAGCACCTTTAAAACCAATTTGTCTAGATTCCATAGTTAGAGAGTACTACCTAGAAGTAACTTATCGTCTCATTCCTTAAATAGATAATTATCTGCATGCACCAGTGACTCACATGTCTAAATTGGTGGGATTAACACAATTATTAAGGGTAGCATGGTCTTTTACCAACAACACTAATCTATCTGAAAAAACCAGAATTATATTATTCATGGGACGGAAGGAGTATACATTGTGTTTTTCTCGTCTTAAATGGGTAAACCTATATATATTATGAAAGTATTTCTTATGATGACGAATTTACTAACAACAATCATATATCGTCAAGCTGTGTAACCTTTTTCATTCCTAGCAAGCTACAACCAGCTTTTGTATTTCTTCTAGTTGACTCAAGTGCGAGTGCGCACAAGCGTGGATAATGAAACATGGCTTACAAAGCCAATAAAGTATGGTAGTCTAAGGCTCCAAGCCATCGGGACTTCATGAAATCTGTATATTTCCAATGTTAAATGCTAATATAATTGACATCACCTCTACTTATTTTACCGGAATTCATACTCGTGAGTCGTGATGCTTTGATCTTTCGTCACCTTCGCAAATGTACTGTACCACACATATATGAAAGTAAGCACACTACATAATGATGGTCTTGCAGTTTTTTCAAAAGAAAAACGCTATGCTCTTGCACTCGTTTTACCTCTATTTATTTCTTCCTCCTCCGTGCACCTCTTATCCCTCTGAGATCCTTCCACCAGTAGAAAATCCACTTTTAGTTTCGGGCCTCAAAGACCTTTAGTCCCGATTCTGCAACCGGGACTACGGTTCCGAGACTAAAAGTGGAGCAGAGAGATGGGAGAGGCCGGGAGCGGAGAGATCGAGATATAGGGGAGAGAGGATCGAGGAAGAAAAATATTACCGTGGTGCAGGGAGTTGGCCTTTAATCTCGGGCGGAGCCCCCAGCCGGGACTAAAGGCCCCCTGCCAACAGTACCATTAGCAGGGGGCTTTTAGTTCCGGCTAAAAGGGCACTTTTACTATCGGGCGGAGCCTCCGACCGGAACTAAAGGTTCCTGCTCCATGTCTCATTTAGAACTAGGACTAATACTCATATTAATTCCGGTCTCAATTACCGCCGGGACTAAGGGGTGGATGAAAAGTGGCTTCTCTACTGGTGTTTTAGAAGCTTCCATAGACTCGATATCCTGCTCTTGTACTTCGTTTTGCTGTTCTCGTGCTGGAAACTGTGAAATCGACTGTCTGGGTTCGTGACAAATGGTGCAACCTGCAGCCACAAACTGACGACAAGGACGATCGCCAAAACCGCAAAGTATCGGCCGGGATGTGAAGCCGTTGGAGCACGGCTTTGGTGCGCCCGGTGCCCATCCCGGCGCCGCGGTGCGTGCTCCAGCTGATCAGCTCCCAACAACGAGCTGTCTCGCCGAGGCCACGCGAAACGAGACGGAAACCGGGATAGTGGAGCGAAGCGACACGGCACTGAGATAGGCAGGAGGAAGGCGCCGAATATACTCCGCGGCCTCGTCTCCTTCCCCACTTCGGCCTCGGCAGGTCCGCGTGCCGGCCGATACCTTCGTTACCCAATCGCCTCGTCCCGCTCTGCATCCCTCGCTGAGGCGCTGACTCTGTCGCCTTCTTCCCCGGGACCCCTCGGCAGCAGCTCCTCGCCCGCTCCCACCACAAACCCCCCCGCGCCGGCGAGATGGAGCTCAAGCCCGGCATGTCGGCGCTCGTCACCGGCGGCGCCTCCGGCATCGGTAAGCAGCGCCGCTTCTCCCTCTCTGGCTCTCGAAGCCTCGTTCAGTACTGATTCCTGAGTCCTGATGCGCCGTACCCGCTTTAGTTTAGCCTGTACGGAGGGGTCGATGCTCGATTCCACTCCTACGAACTGGGGATGCCTAATTGTGCGTTGAATCGTGGGAAATGGGGGAACGGATGGGCCAATCATGCCGTGTAGCACTTAAATTGGAGGTGACGGGTGCTTTTCTCGAAACCTATGGATTAGATGGTCGTGGGTGGGTCGGTCCTAACATTGCTGTGCAGGGTAGGCAACTGCTAAGCTGTACTGCTTATAGTACAACAATAATGGGTTAGCAATATGTTCAGCCAGAGCTATAGCGAACTTTGAACATTGCACCGACAGCATTTTTAATCTGGGTGATTGTTGTGACTATACACAGTAAGAAAGAGCACTTGAGCATTGTTACAAGATGGTAGTGTAGCAGGAACAGACAATCCCATCCTTGACAAGTCCAAGCACGCACTTCTCTAGTAGGCATTAGATTTGGTAGCTAGCATATATTTTATCGGAATTATCGGCCAACCATGGGAGCAGTTTGTGAATTATAGTAGAATAGTGCTGATGTGAGAAGGTTTACTTGCGATATGCTATAGGTTTGCTGGAAATAAAGTAGCGTAATATATATATATATATATATATATATATATTGCTTCTTTTGGTACTGCACATAAGATAACATGCAGCCATGAAACAATCTCTGACCACAATAAAACCAAAGACTCAAAACTTTCCAGAAGCTGGTATGCAATGCAATTGGTAGCAAGTTTCCTTGTTTGGCAAGTGCCATACGGCAAGGTTGCAACTTCAGGTAGTGGATGGTTTAAACAAAAGTGAAAGTTGACAAGTGCCAGTAATTTTAGATTGAACTAGCGGCCATATGTTCAAGGTTACCATATAATCAGAATGTACTCTTATACTTGACTGATAATAATGAATAGTCGTGGCACAACACTGATTATTAATTTATAATCTTAGACCTTTAGTCTAATGTGAGGAAAAATTTATCGTAGCTTCTGCTCCCTCTTCTGGGTTAAATGTATCCCTTTAATTCAACATGCTATATAGATACTTTCCAATGTATTATCTGAGTTTTTTTTTCTATTTTCAGGGAAAGCACTTTGCATCGCTTTTGCACAAAAGGGTTTATTTGTGACTGTTGTCGATTTCTCAGAAGAAAATGGAAGAGAAGTTGCTACATTAGTTCAAAAGGAAAATAGCAAATTTCATAGAGATCTTAGAGTTCCATCTTCTATATTTGTTAAGTGTGATGTTAGCAATGCAGGTAAGATTTTTAGACATTTAAATGTTAACTGAAAGCACAACTTGAGCTTTCAGGTGTGCTCTGATCTTAAAGTTACTATTTGATATGCAGATGATCTTGCTGCTTCTTTTGAGAAACATGTACACACTTATGGTGGACTAGATATCTGCATCAATTGTGCTGGAATTGCCAATAAAACACTAGTTTATGATGATGCTTCTGATGGATCTAGAACATGGAGGCATGCTGTAAATGTGAACCTGGTTGCTGTTATTGATGGTACTCGCATTGCAGTAAGTCCACCATTAATTGTTGGGAATTTTTTGCCAAGTTGATCTTTCAGTAACTCAAATTGTTAATTTATACTAACAGTAATTGCCAGTATGGTGTAGCATTCATTATCTTTAGACATGTACACATCATATCATTTGAGTGTGCACATATGTTTTCGTTGTTTGTTCATACAGTACTTTCAAGATAAAATGTTTGGATTGCCCTTTCTTTGCTTTTATTATTGGTAACACTAGAGAAAATAAGTGTCATTTTTTACCGCGACATGGTCACCAAGGTGCAACTTTGGCCCTAGTAAAGTTACATATTATGAATTGTCGAGGCACATCTTGACATGTCAGTTTTTGTATGTCTAATTATTTATCAATAAAGGCCTCTAGCTGGATTGGTTAGATGGTCCCGGCCCGGCCCAGGTCGTTGGTCGTCTCACACGGGCAGCGGTGCCGCTGTGTAAGGGTGGGACAGGGGTTCGGGGGTTTTCTCGACATGCGTGAGAAGGTCTTCTCTTAGCAAAAATTCCCGGGGGCTGTCTTACCCCCCGTAGGTCGAGTTTTTTTATTAAATCAATGAAGGCATTTTCCTAAAAATCTTCATGATATACTGTTAGCCATAGTTAAAAAAATCAACTTCATTCATCTCAAAATATAACTTTGTTTTCATTCAGGGCTGCTATAGTTTTGTCAGTAAGTAGCATATCCTCAAGGTTTCCTTAAGAGCAAGAAGTAGGATATCATTTTGGATCAATTAGAATAGGAAGAATGGCAGATGAGATCAAGCTTATTTTCTTGGTTTAGTTTGATTCTTCATTTTTGTACAACTGTTTTGAATCATGTTATTAATTGTCATAAATGCCACATGCACATGACTTATGGTTGAATTTCTAATTGTCAGACTCAAATAATGCGATCCCAAAAGAAGCCTGGTGTTATAATAAATATTGGTTCAGCGGCAGGCCTTTATCCTATGTTTTTTGATCCCATATATAGTGCGACAAAAGGTATATGATCAGATATAACCTTTTCTTCTTCCCTGTTATTGGTCAGCAGATTGAAATTGCAATACTGGGACAATTTGGATATTAACTATAGCTATTAATTTATGGAGAATATGCACATAAACCATTTACCACAGTTTAGGATATCTTGTGACCTGAAAATTCATTTCTTGGCAGGGGGTGTGGTTATGTTTACAAGATCACTTGTTCCATTGAAACGCCATGGTATTCGTGTCAATGTGCTCTGCCCAGAGGTATTAATAATCTGCATTACTGAATGCAAATATTTATCATTTGTCCTATAATTTGCACATTTGCTTTCGATGTAGTATTATGTATGTATTCCCCCTCCCCCCAACCTTAGCATTTTTCTAGGTTTTGTATTTCCAAAAAATAATTCAATAGTGCTACAGTTGTGCACAGTGTATTCGCATTTCATAGATTGACAATAATAGACAAACTTAAAAGATTGACCAGACAGTGTGAATTGCCACTATCTTAAGGACCACTGCTGATATCAATACCTCTGACCCCCCACCAGTGCATGTACACGATCTTATATAATCTAGAGGGAAATTGATAGGATCAAGATCACAGTATTAATTAAAATCAAGGGCATTTTGTCTACAGGACACTAAATAAAACCAACCTGTCTGTAGAGAGCTGCTAAAAATTTATTGTCTGTAGGACACCATCCAGTGCCCTACAGAGTGGGCCAGGAGTTGATCTCTGTAATTTGTAGAAACTAACTATCATCCTTTCTGATAAATCATGATAACAGCTAGAAGGGAGAAATATGAGGTTGGTTTATGATTATTTTTTGTATTGACCTAGTGATATACTGATTTATGCAGTTTGTTCAAACTAATCTGGCGGAACAAATGAGCAGCAGAATTATAGATTCTACCGGTGGATATTTGAAGATGGAGGATGTTGTTAATGGTACATTATTTCATACCTTTCTAAGCTGTAATTAACGGCTCTTAGCTTTTTTACCGTGATTGATGTGCCATGATTACCACGTCTTACTCCAAGCATCTGATGAACTGTCCTAAACTTCTCATATCATGTTGAGATGGGGTCTTTTAAATGATAAAACTGAACACGATCATCTGTTGATATTTTTTTGTAGTAGAACATGTCGATCCATTGATCTAAATTCAATAAACTAGATGGCAGGTTGCGAAGCTTGCATCACAGTCACTTTGGTTTCCAAGCTTGAGAACTGTAGCAAGTGATGGTTACCCCAAACGGTTTCCCCTGGTAGACAGGGTTGGATCTAGGGGGTGGGCGGCCCACCCTAATATTCAGCCCACCCCTCAGATTTCCAAGCCAAGCCAGCCCAGCCAAGCCAAGCGGCCCACCCTTGATTCCAGGCCTACATTGGCCCCTGCTGGTAGATATGGTCGAGGGATCTATAAAACTTATAACTTTTGTGTACAATGCTCTCTCTCAATGTCATATTCCAAAACCCCCTTTTTCTTGCCTCAGGTGCATTCGAGCTTATACAGGATGAGAGTAAGGCTGGTGCTTGCCTTTGGATAACGAAACGCCGAGGGATGGAATACTGGCCAACACCAGAAGAAAAAAGAAAGTATATGGTGAACCCCAACAAGTCGAAAAGGATGCTGGCAAAGAACATATATCCGAGCATCCAAATGCCTGATTTTTTTGAGAAGATGTAAGTAATCTTGGTAAGTTATGTTTCTTTCTTTTAGAAGATATATAAGCTGCCTGACTGCCCCCAGCATGGTAGTTGGCTTTTCTGTTCCAGCACTTCTATCACGAGTCAAGAGTTAAGACACTAATTCAACCGCTTTTACAGAAACTAAGCACCTTTAGGTTTCACGCTTCTCATAGCACTACAACATTTGCTTGGCTGGAAAGATTTGCCTCTATTGTTTACACAAGCTGACGTACTGATATTATGAGATTTACCATTTTTTTTTCTTTTGGCGTTCTTTTATTCAACATGACGTCTTTTAGTAGTTTTTTTTCTACAAAACATCTTAGCTTTAACTCTATATTGCTTATCAGTTATCATGGAAAACTCATCACAAAATTCGTGTAACAGCAATAGCCTGTCAGATATTATGTCTCACAGACTGGAAATTTTGTGCCAGTATTCTGCATTTACTGTATTAATGATTGTTTCTTATTGATGCTTGTGTAGAGTTGTTCACACACTCAGCCATAATTTCCGCAATGCTACAAGACTTGAGCGTGTGCGACTGAGATTGCCTGTTGAACCACACAGTGCTCTGGTTAAAATAATATATGCTGGTGTAAATGCTAGTGATGTAAGCCTTTGGTCAAATGCTTTTCTTTTGATGCATGATGTCCATCAATTAACCTTTGGACGATCTAATGGCCTTGTGCAGGTAAACTTCAGCTCAGGACGTTATTTTAGTGGTAATCCTAAAGAAATCGCTTCACGCCTTCCATTTGATGCTGGTTTTGAGGTAATCAATGTTTTCACATGTCCACGCTAATAGTATGCTCAATATTGAATAATGCTTTTGAGATGTACTCTGTGGCAACTTATCATTCTTATATAACATAAATTCCCAAGCACTACAATGTCACTGATAGTTTGTGAAAAAAGGTTAATCATACAAATGATCTCGCTGACAGCAGCAGTTTAACAGTTCGGTTATTATGATTCCATATAGTGCGCTTGAAAAGGTAGACATAGTATGTCCATAACCCTTGTGGTCAAATGCATCATGGAATAAAGTATAATTGGCCCATAAAAAAGGGGAAAACAGACACCATATCATGCTACATACTTATACCAATTCCTGAGTGTACATCCTATCTTATAATTTAATAATATCATCACTTTCATAGGTGTGCCGTTTGCTACTTTCTGCATAGGCATTAAGATACTCAATTGAGTTACCTTACAGTCCTCCAGTGATGTCAGAATAATTTCTGTGTAGTTCTTTTTCACTTTTCACTACAACTGATTAATTTTTATTTGCCTTTTTTCTTTCTTATGAGGAAGTTTAATGTATGCAGGGTGTGGGAATTGTTGCCTCTGTTGGATATTCAGTGAACCATATCAAAGTAGGCACTCCTGTGGCCCTTATGACTTTTGGAAGCTATGCTGAATTCACGCAGGTGCTGCATTTTATGCCTTTCCATTACATTACACAACAAATTACCTACTAGCTTCTGTCCTACTTGAAATGGGATCATCTCCAATCTATTAAATTTTGAATATTGTTATGTTTGTCTATCAGTAATGATTTTTATCTTTGCCTTTTTCTTGTGAAGGTTCCAGCCAAACATCTTCTTCCGGTGCCAAGACCAGACCCAGAGGTTGTTGCTATGTTAACATCAGGACTGACTGCTTCAATTGGTCTTGAAAAGGTTTATACCCCTGTTTGTTTTCTTTATATCCTCTATGGTATATCTGGTCTCCATCCTGGACTAATTTGGTCGATTCTTCCTGGCTTTAGGCGGGGCAAATGACATCTGGGAAAGTTGTTTTAGTTACAGCAGCTGCTGGTGGAACAGGACAATTTGCAGTTCAGGTCAGCTGATACCATGTTGATATCATTACTATGATGTATTGTTTTGATGTAATGCTTTGCACATATATTTCTATGGATTGCAAGGAGGTATTATATAAACCTACTGTTTTATACATTTTTAAACTTGAACAGGATAGCTATTCCTTAGTTGGGTTTCATTTCATCTAATTCTTCTTCCACATTTAACTAGCTCTTACGGATGTGCTTTGATATTTACTGAATTGAGCAGCAAGCATTGTCATGTTGGTTCTGTTTTCCTGTCTACTTCAATATATGTCCATCTAGGTTTGCCCTAACTCAATTCTTTTTGGCTTCGACCATCAATATATAATGTTTTATATAGATTCAAAAGACTGGCATTACTAGGTTCATAATAAATAACTATTTTCATTTAAAATAATATGTTTTTTATGTTGCTGGTTAACGTTTCATGGGAGACCATGTCGATATCCTAGTGGGCATTTATTTGTGATCTGAGGAAATACATATTATTCTAGGCAACTGTCGTTTTTTCGACTCTGAAGTATATCCTTACTTATTTGGACTTTTCTTTTTCATATCTTCACTAGTTGGCCAAACTAGCAGGCAACAAGGTTGTTGCCACATGCGGAGGTGAAAGTAAGGCTGAACTTCTGGCATCATTAGGAGTTGATCGTGTTATCAATTACAGAAATGAAACAATCAAAGATGTGAGTTTCATTTTCAGTTTTTCAGACTGGCCTTTTTTTTTACGTTCACTGCACAGAATGTGATTTGACTATGGAAGGGTTTATGTGTCAAGTGTCTGAGCTTGATATCACATCCTTGTGTTGTCATAAATGTGCCAATTTATTTTTTAACCTATATATTTCTGTTGTTTGGTTTTGTCCTACCCCTGTTTGTAGGAATGCAATCTTGAAATTGTGTTGTCCTTTAACTAGAATAACCTTTCCTGTGTCATACATAATGCCAAATGTTTGTTGCACATGGTTGAACTACACTTGTGTTGCTGTAGAAACTGTATGTTATGTAGATTTCTGATATTATCATGGACTCTCAAGTAACTTGAGCCCTTGTTTGTTTTCTTCAATGTGCTCATTATAAATGTTTGAATTCAGGTTCTGAAGAAAGAGTTTCCAAGAGGTGTAGATATCATATATGAATCTGTAGGTGGGGAAATGTTTGACTTGTGCTTGAATGCACTTGCAGTTCATGGGCATCTCATTGTAATTGGTATGATCTCCCAGGTAATTCTCGCAGGCCCTGAAGCCCATGGGTTTTTATTTATTGTGTTTTGATTTGTGAGTGAGGGTGAACATGTAAAATTGCTCTGCGCTTCACCATTCAGAGTTTTAAGGAAATTAAAATTGAAGCCGAGGACTTGGTGTTGATGATTCTTGCATTTTTCCTCTGGTGGAAGAATAAACTCCGGGCATATTTGCTAAGTGTTAAATGAGGAATTTGCCCAATATGCATCTGGTTAATAGTTGGAGACTTGGAGTTTACCTATTTATTGTGGTTTTGTTGACACCTTTCTGAATTAGTTTCTGTCATCTGAATATTGGTAACTTCGGTGTTTTCAGTATCAAGGAGAGGAGGGGTGGAAGCCAAAGAATTACACTGGACTATGTGAGAAGATTCTAGCTAAAAGTCAAACTGTGGTATGTATCGCCTAACTTCTTTAGTTATCATATTCATACTGCTTTGACATTTGATGTTCATTAAATAAATCTGTTTGGAGACAATGTATCTAGCGTATTAAGAACATCCTACAGCTGAACATGGAGCCAGATCATCAAATAAAGTTTAACATTTGATTTGATCTGGGAAATTCTATATTTAATAAAAATTGAATTGCATAATTAGCAGAGAGAATGGCCATACTCATTCTATGCACATCTATTAGAGGTTGAACTCTCTATACACCCATAATATGGATTGTACTATATCAGCTGCAGCACATTTGGTACCCACTGAGATGTGAAACCGAATGTATCACATCCCTGGGACAAGGAAAACAACTGGTAGCTGTGAGAGGTTTGCTGGCTGATCTTTGGCTGGCTTCCTGCCTGTGACTCTGGATGTCACCGTGAATGGTGCACGTGAGAATGTAGATGAAAAGTATAGAACTGTGGTGAGGGAACATGTTAAGCTTTATTGCTTCCTAATGATGGTAGAAGCGTAGAGCACGTGAGAATGTATGAGAATTGGAGAATTGTGGTGAGGCAATAGGTTAATCTTTATTGCTTTCCATTGACAATCTCTTAATATAGCAGGATATATAATCTCATCGAAGCAACTGATGCTAGCAAACATATTCCTTAAGGTATCTTATCCAGTAAATTGCCTGATCCAGTGGAATAGCCAATGCGGACCTTATCTTGGCATGACCAAGGTCTGTGCTGGCCCTGCCTATACGATCCCTGGCTCCCTGCATGACAGGATGTGCCGCTGTAGTTGTGAAAATGTGATGTACATTTAGCAAATTCAGGATAAATTAGAGCCAAGGTGATACACGTTAATGTCTTCATTGGTACTTTGCAAATTCAGGATACATAGCAACAGGCAAGTACCACCTTTTTGGTAGGAGATAAATGTCTCCATCTAAATCTAGGTTATAAACTTATAATTCATCTTGAACACAGATTACCAAACTTTTTGGTAGCTACGTTTCACTTGTACTTCCTCAAAAGTTACATGCTAGTAAAGAAACTGAATGGGACAGTGATCGAGCTACATTGATAGATGTCGAATCCATTAGCAACTTTTTTTGTATGCTCCTTACAACTTTGAAAATTTTCCATTTCAATTGCAGGCTGGATTTTTCCTTGTTCAGTATGCTCATCTGTGGCAAGATCATCTTGACAAACTTTTTGACCTGTACTCCTCCAGAAAGCTAAAGGTATGCTTCATAATTATGTCACTGCAAGCATGTTCAGAGAAAATTGAAATAACAAGACAACTACCTCTATTTCGCCCAGTGATGGTTCACCAATTCGTGGGATAATTCAAAATTTTCCATTTTCCTTTGTAGTAACTTACCTTTCCATGTCATACCGCAAAACCGCATATTACAGGTTTCCCTTGACCCCAAGAAGTTCCTGGGTGTTGCTTCTGTGCCAGATGCAGTAGAATATCTTCATTCTGGGAAGAGTGTTGGCAAGGTAGCACCAGTTCCATAAGAACACGTCGACTGTTCTTGTCTTTTTTATGTGGCTTACAAATTTTTGTTTGTCACTTTCAGGTCGTTGTGTGCATTGATCCATCATACAGCCAGGCCGTTTCTAAGCTATAATCTACGGACAAATGACGTGTAGTTGATGGTTGCAGAGTAGGTTACGCAGTTATAGGTACACGTACAGTCCTGAGGCTCCTCCGGTGTTTGTTCCCAGCTCGGTCGACTCAACCCAAGACGCTATTTTCCCAGCGGATAAGAACTGAATAATTGCATATGTTGGTGTATAGCTTATTTTTCTGCATAGTTTATAAGATGCGCTGACTATACACTGTACTAAGGGGCGAACATGGACATGGGAATCGAACAAGTATCCAGTCCAAGGGACTAGGATTGTATTGGCATAAAGTGCTCTTGTCTTGAATAAAACGGGTATTTACTAGATTGTGGGATCATTGTTAGCATCCATGAGGAAATGATGTTTGCACTGGGTGGTAGATTCTGAAATGGAAAGATGTTTCGCAAAGTTGTAAACAGATCACCAACCCAAATTTCATCTAAGCTCTCTGTTCCGGAGTTGTGCTGCTCAGGCGTGGAAGAGATGGCTAAAACAGCTTTGAACCGTGGGCAGATTGCTCCTTCGGCTGCACGCCGGTCGCACTTCTTCTGCGGCTCCAGCTTTGCTTCAACCGACACACGCACATCTGACCGTGTGCTGTCCTTCTCTACATAGAGAGAGTAAAGAGTGAGACCACAAAGGTCGCACAGAACGGGGCCAGACAGACTCCTGATCATCCGGCCAAAGTCATTCGATACGCTTGCCTATGATCCTCTTGAATGTAGCAGCGTACATGGAGACTCAGTAGCGAAAAGCGCAGCGTGGACTAGATATGCAAACCCACGTGAAGACCATGGCCGTAACGTCGCCCAGAGCCTCGGAGAAGAACAGGCGCAATATGAACACCATCACAAAGTAGAGGGCATGCCAGCTGAAACCTTCTGGGCCAAAGAGCTCCCCCCAAGCTGCATCATGTCATGTCCACGGTGAGGATGCCAAATATAGACGCGACCGGCCGAGGGATGAGGAAGTACAGGACGAGAGCCGCCACGCGACGAACAGCGGCTGCCCACGGGTGCGCGCCACGACGCGAGGCAAGCCTTTGCTGTCGTTGCAGATGCCCAAATATATTGTCTGGATGCAAAATTTGAAATAATTCAGAATTGTGCTTCCAAACTCGTTTTTGGGTTATCGCATACCAAAAACAAAACCGAACTGGATCAAGATGACGGAGAGAAACACGTGGAGATCGAGCAGGCCGAGGCGGGCAAACCACGGCGCGCTGTTCGCCTCCCGCCTCGTTACCGTCGTCTGTCCCCATCTCGTCTTCTCGGCAGCTCCACCGGCCGGCCAGGCCGTGCGCTGCCACTCCGATCCTCTCCATTATTGCCTGCTTGCCTCGTCACGTCTCGTCTCACTGCGCCCTTTTCTCGAGCCTCGCCGCCTCCGCCATCTACGAGTCCCCCGTCAGAGGTTCGGGCGGGATGGAGCTGAAGCCTGGCTTGTCGGCGCTCGTCACCGGCGGTGGCTCCGGCATCGGTAAGTAACAGCAACGCCCCCGCCCCCGCCGCCGCCGCGCGAGCGCGGCGTCGATTCTAGTGCAAACGGGTTGGGCCGGGCCCGATCAGCGGGGACTCGCGTTTTGTTCGCTTTCATTTACGGGCTCCGTAGCCTGGGCCACGGCCTCTTAGCTCTCCAAAACCCTCTCTGCTTGGCCTTCGGCTCCTCCCGTCTTGGTGCTCCGGCGATGTGGTGCGTTGCCACCGCCGCCATCGGTGGCTGGACACGACACGATGCAGTTAACACCGCCGTCGGTGGCGGCCGGAGGTGGGGTCTCCTAGCCGTGGATTTTATTCTCTCTCCGTCCACCAGCCATCACCCAGCCTGCAGTGGTGTACCCACATTTCACCTAGCGCCGCTTCTGGCGAGGCAAAGGCAGCAAGGCACGCTTCGGCGTAGGAGGGGATCATAGCTGACAAGCACGAGTTCGTTCCGTTCTCCGTTCGCTTGATTTCGTGCAGGGCAGCGGCTTTAGTAGATTCCTTATGATGTACTGGTTGACAGTTCCCGTTTTGTTTTTTCAGGCAAAGCACTCTGCATTGCCCTTGCAAGGAAGGGTGTGTTTGTGACAGTCCTCGATTTTTCCGAGGAAAATGGGAGAGAAGTTGTTTCGGTTGTTCAAAACGAAAACAAACTCGTTCATGAATATGCTAGAGTTCCACCCGCCATATTCATCAAGTGTGACGTTACCAATGGAGGTATGTTCTTGCAGGGGATGAAGATTAATCTTGTATACTACTTGTCCAGACCACTCGTTTAAGGTGTTGTCGTGATTCTAAGTTTTAAAATAACAATGACCAAAACATGTTACATTGCTACTCAAGTGTCACTGACTGAAAATTCTGTGAAATAAGTTAGCAAATAGCAAGAACCCATGAAGTTCTTCAGAAAGGTATTTAATATCTAGGATTTTAGGATCATAACGTGAAGTCATGAACACTATCAAATTGCATGCCGCAGGGATCTATACATATGTTGTGTCAGATCTTTGAGTTCTGTTTCCTAGAATACTTTAAATTTGGGGATAAGTTCACCGGCTTTATTGTGCTCATTGGATACTGAATCACTTGCTTTATGTTTCCAGCATTTCACTGGAACCATAATTTCTCCTTCCCTCCATATTTGCCATGATCTTAAAGATTTACACTGGTTTGAATGTAGATGCTCTTGCTGCTGCTTTTCGGAAACATGTGAACACGTTTGGTGGACTAGATATATGCATCAATTGTGCTGGATTTGTCAACAAATCTTTGGTTTATGATGATAAATCTGATGGAACTTCCGCTTGGAGGCGTGCTGTAAATGTGAATCTTGTTGCTGTTATCGACGGTACCCGCATTGCAGTAAGTCTCTTATCAACTGTTATTATAGAATTGCAGTAACAGTGAGTGCTTCTGCTCCTGTGTGCACATTGTTTATGAGTATGAGATACATATATATATTTCAATTTCTTTTGATACAGTTATTTAATAAAAAGTAGTAGTTCACCTTTTCCAATACTATTGTCAGGTTAAGAGGCAACAGTTCTTTTAGAATATATCCTGTTCTTGTTCTCCATTTAGAGCAAGCAGGACATAATGTTGGATCAGTAACAATCAAGAATTTGCAGATCTGTCTTGCATTGTTTACAAATTTTGAATTCTTCAACTTTGCACTACTTCAAAACACAACTTGATATTCATACAGGTTATTTTTACTTGTTTCTTGACAAAAGAAACATGTGCACTAATGATGTTGGATTTTTTTTCCACCGTAGACTCAAGTAATGCGATCCCAGAAGAAGCCTGGTGTCATAATAAATATTGGCTCAGTTGCTGGCTTATATCCTATGAGCTATGAACCTGTGTATAGTGGAACAAAAGGTTTGTTCTTTTCTTTATTCTGGAAGACGGATGTATTATTCAAGTGCTGATTGTGTTGGCAGATGAGCAGTTAGAACATGAAACGACTTTTGGATCTATCTAAGACTATTTATTTGTAGAAAATAATTCACACATTTGTTGGGTATGGATTCACACATTTGTTGCAAATATATAAGTGGTCCCTATGTAGGAGTATTTGCAGACCTGTTGGGTGTTGATTCTTTTTTCTTGAAAGAATAATCTATATCGGCGTGTGTGTATGCTATGTGACTTCAAGATTCATTTGTGTAGGAGGTGTGGTTATGTTTACAAGGTCGCTTGCCCCATTGAAGCGGCATGGCATTCGTGTCAATGTACTGTGCCCTGAGGTATTAAGATTTTGCATGACTTGAGGCATATATGGCCAACTGTTTCTTGCACTCGTTGACTTTGCATTCATTGCAGCTACAATGAAACTGTTCCCACATTCCTTAATCCTTTTTAACTTGTGAAAAATTACTGATATGTTCTGCAATATTCAGGACTAACCTGACAGTTGTACTTAAGAGCATACAGACGGTATCCTCCAAAACCATACAGACAGGACAAAAGATATATCAGTTTGATCAGACAGTGTGACTGCTCGCTAGCTGGGTTCTCAAGGGCAAGGGACAATGATTTAAGTTAAAATTGTACAAACATGAACTTGAACTATCTTTTAAAATTAAAAGAAGCTTGCTCCACAACTAGCTGCTGGTGGGGCAAGGGCAATTTCGACGATGATATTTCAAGTCTTATTTATCTTAGATTTATATATGTTGCACTAATATATGCAGTTTGTCCAAACTAGTATGGGAGAACAAGTAAATCATGTACTTGTGGATGCACTTGGTGGATTTTTGAAGGTGGAGGATGTTGTTAATGGTAAGCTATTTCTCCCCTAGTTAAGTTGTAATTATTCATTTCACTTTATGTCCAATTTTTTTTCCATAATGTGCACGCCATGATTACCACCGGTGACCATTAAACCTTAGATGAACCTTATGTATGTTCACTTGAGATGGCATGCTTTAATTGATGAAATAAAATAGACATCCATGCATGCATGTGAAACATGTATCTATATTGTAAAGTGAGTCCTGAATTGCAGCACTTTGGTTCCCATTTGAGCTGTAGGTTTAACAATTTCACAGTGAATAAAGAATTTAAGAGTGATATTAGATTATTTTCTCGCTAGAATGGACCAATCTGGCTAGGTCAACCATTCGTTCCAGGTAGTTATGTTTTCGGTCTCCCTTTGATTCCTTGTACAAGTGCAGCCCTCAAATTCATGGAACCAGGCAACACCCTTATGCAAGTTTAAGGACATGTATACTGTGCTATTTTAATGTCCATATCGGTATATATATCTCATGCATACGATGTTTCTTGCATGCTCAAGAAAAAAAAATTGACGAGCTATTTCTCTTTCCATGTTATCTGAAAAGAACCCCTTTTATTTGGATTAGGTGCATTTGAGCTTATAGGAGATGAGAGCAAGGCTGGCGCTTGCCTTTGGATATCTAAACGGAAAGGGATGGTTTACTGGCCAACATCTGAAAAGGAAAAAAATTACCTTGTTTATTCCTCTAAATCAAACAGGAAATCAGTAAAGAAGGGATTTCCTAGCATCCAAACACCTGAATACTTTCATAAGATGTATGTAGTCCTGCTACGTTCCATTTATGTTTTTCTAATGGCTTGTTGATTACAATTACTGCATCCAGGGATTGTTGATGAAGGATATACCCTGAATCCCCAATGTTCTAATTTTTGTTCCTTTTCCTGCTATGGAATTTTCATATTTCCGTTCTTTAACATTTCTATTCACTGCTACTTCATTTTTGTCATACTTAGTGCAAATATGGATTAGTGGATTACCATAGAAGTTTAGTTCTTGTACCCAATTTTTTTCAAGAACATTGAACATGATGTGAATGTAGTTTCAAATATCTATGTAAAGTATTGCCTACAATAACTAATCAGTTTCATATGTTTGAGAGGCTCATAGCACCAATAGTTGGTTCATTTCTTAATATAGGATCTAGCGAACTACTCCCCCAACGGTTAAATCATGTCAGTTCTTACATATAGATATGGTGCTTCTGTAGGGTTGTTCACACACTCACTCATAATTTCTGGAATGCTACAAGGCTTGAGCGTGTGCGCCTGAGATTACCCATTGAACCACACAGTGCTCTGGTTAAAATAATATATGCTGGCGTAAATGCTAGCGATGTAAGTTCTTGCATTTGTATTTTCAACTGTTTCAATTTTTATTCCCCCATTGCATAACCATTCAAAGATGTTAATGATTTGTTTCAGGTAAACTTCAGTTCTGGTCGTTATTCCAGTGGTAATGCTAAAGAAGCTGCTGCACACCTTCCATTTGATGCCGGCTTTGAGGTAACTGATGCTTTATATATTTCCATGCTTCTGATGCATTTGATGGTTCAATGGATAATATAACCAAAGAAACAAACTTGTGGAAAACAGCAGATTATCAACTTTGTTGTCAGCACACATGCTGTCAAAAAAAATAAAATAAAGTATTTCTGCCGCTCTTTGAAACCAACTATATATTGGTAGGTATATATGTTGGGAGACTCTACCTTCTGCTGTCATATGAGGACCAAAAGGTCAACGATAACAATTTGCCCTTGATTGACGAGCTGGGAGACTCTACCTTCTGCCGTCATATGAGGCCATGGCACTGCTTGTCTGCTTATGGATGAAAGGAAAGGGGAAGGCTTGTTTCTTTTGGTTTCTTGCTTAGACCCAAAAAGATGCCAACGCCTCCTTATTTTTGAGTTTCAAGCAATAGCATCTCACAAATAGGGATATAGAACCGCTAATAGAAATGTTCTTATGTAACCAAGCTTTGTAACTAGACAACAGGGAACTCATGTCCATTCTTACACCAATCAGATTGCAGCTTGTTAATTTCTATGGTTTAATACAGTTTTACCACATTGGATCTTGATTCTTGAATTGGATTGCTGCATGGTAACTCAGAAATTTATTTCTGTTCTTTTTAGGAAATTAACAGATCTACATGCATACTGCACTAGGCAATTGCTTATGACATTTTATCAGGATTTTCCTTGCCTTTCTAATATTGTAAGTTTTACCAGTTCTTGCCTTTAAAAAATAAATGCAGGCTGTGGGAATTGTTGCCTCTGTTGGAGATTCGGTGAAACATGTCAAAGTTGGCACTCCTGCGGCCCTTATGACTTTTGGGAGCTATGCTGAATTCATGCTGGTACTGCATCCTATGTCTCTTTTGGTAATTAGCAGTCCTTGCGTTACACCAGAACTCGAATAAAATTTTCAATTTAGCCATTAACCACTTGCAAACAACTATTTCGAACCTCCATGCTACATGCAAAGTTACGAAATGATCACTAAGCCATAAAAGGCCCACATGAGCATAACTATGTGCAGAGAATCCTCTGTACACATGCAAATGCATACACAGGTCAATGCATAGAAAATCCCATACCATAGAACCAACCACCGTGACCACCACCAACAAATCTCACTCTTCTTACATAGTAAAGATAAATTACCTACCAACATGTGATGTGTATCCTCCATCAAGTGATACCTTCTCTAACATCTTACATTTTGGACACCGTACCTCTGACAGTAACATATTTTTTGCTTTATATCTTTCTGATGGAAGATTCCAGCCAAACTTCTTATTCCAGTGCCAAGACCAGGCCCAGAGGTTGTCGCTATGCTAACATCAGGATTGACTGCATCAATCGCTCTTCAAAAGGTTATATTTTCTCTTCAGTTGTCTTTTCTTACCATTTGAAATATACCATGTATTTGAACTCTATACTGCGTTCAGGCAAGATTCAAACTCCAAGTTGGAACTATAATTTTTTTTCCTGATGTGTACTCGATTTTTTCTGAATTTCCTCCTTTAGGCTGGTCAAATGACATCTGGGCAGGTTGTTTTAGTCACAGCAGCTGCTGGTGGAACAGGACAATTTGCTGTTCAGGTGAGCTAATGACATTTATGAGTTATGACCATTTCCTATTTTATGTATGCTCGATGGCTTGCCTACTTCTGTAGTTTTATAAAGGTGGTGTTGTTATTAGTGCTATGCATTATTTTTGAACTTGCCCAATATGATTGTATTATGAAAGCTGGAACACATATCTTTCCTAGTTAATTAGCGCTTAGGATCATGTTCTGGCCACTTGCATTCTCTTTTCACTGCATTCAACATGATATTTGGAGGATATATGGAGCTTTATCTTCTTTTGTTCTTTTCCTTTGTGTTTATCATTCTCTATCTTATGTGCAAATGTCAGCCATTGAAGTCTGAATGTCCTTTTGTTCTGAATATACAGCTTGCAAAATTAGCAGGCAACAAGGTTGTAGCCACCTGCGGAGGTGAAAGTAAATCTACATTTCTGGCTTCCTTAGGAGTTGATCGAGTTATCAACTACAGAAATGAAAATATCAAAGATGTGAGTTTTTGTTTCATCCTTTTGTATTTACCTTCAATACTCCAGCTTGAAAACATTTATTTTCATTCCTTTCTGTTCTGTCCTGAAATTAACGTTATCCTTCCACTTGAATTGACCTTTGACTCTGTATAGTGAACGGTTTTTCTTGAGCATGTATATATTTCACATTTGATTTATTACTCAAATCTATGTAGAATATATACAGTCAGTCAGAGTACTGCTGAATAAGATTGTTCTAATGTTCAATTCTAGGTTCTGAAGAAAGAGTTTCCAAGAGGTGTGGATATCATATACGAATCTGTAGGTGGAGAAACATTTGATGTCTGTTTGAATGCCCTAGCAGTATATGGGCGTCTCATTGTAATCGGTATGATTTCTCAGGTATACTTTTGAGTTTTGACAGGCTCTGGACTTTGCTTTCATTGATTTATCATATGCTTGAGTGGCGACTCTAGTGGGTGATACAGAATACATGAAAATTATTCTGTGCTTCACCTAAAAAAATATTTTTGCATATTAAAACGATGGGAAGTTGAGGCCCAGGGGCTGATCTGCACAAAGTCATTATTGACCGCAGGTGCTTTAGAAATCGTACAATTTTCATTTAATGCAGTTAATAAACACGCTTTCTGATTATTCTGAATTATGACTTGTTAATGTCAAACATGTCAACTTTCACAAAAAAAGTCAACATGTCCACTATGCATCTTCATTAATAGTTGAGATACTTCGAATATATCATCTGTTCCTAGGAAAGATTATCGATCTATTGAGATAATGCTTACAGTTACCCGAGTGTTGGTAGGCACCCTAAATAATTTATAGGATACTGCACATTGTAGCAGAAAATATGTCAGTTGGTAGTGAACAATATTTTATATGTTTTCAGTATCAAGGAGAGGAAGGATGGAAACCACAAAATTACACTGGATTGTGTGAGAAGATTCTTGGGAAAAGTCAGACTGTGGTATGTGCGTACAGAATAATACCAAACTCCACAGTTCGCATGTACTGCACTTGAAAGTTACTTAATAAATGTTGACAAAATGACATTGCAATCTTCTAAAGATATGCATATGGCTGATTTGCTCAAAAATTGCATGCATGTACTTTACACGATGAATGGGACAGAGCCTGAGGCATATACACAGATCCTAGTTATCACACATTGAATCAGTATGTTGAAAATCCTAGGAAGATGCTTCTCACTAACGATGAAAGGAAATGCTTTTGAAGCCACCACAATGACAATGGAAGCATAAAACTGCGATTACTTTCTTTCCAATTTCAGGCTGGATTTTTCCTGATTCAGTATGCTCACCTGTGGCAAGATCATCTTGAAACACTCTTTAACCTGTATGCCTCTGGAAAGCTAAAGGTATGCTCCATATTTGTGCGTCTCTCTTTCTACAACGAGCAATGGTTCCATATTTGTCTTATATTTTCAAACCCAACTTATGGCACGCTGCCAACAGGTTTTCCTTGACCCCATGAAATTCCTGGGTGTTGCTTCCGTGGCAGATGCAGTAGAATATCTCCATTCTGGAAGGAGCATTGGCAAGGTACTACGGTTTCTACAAGGCTACAATAACAACAGACGAACCTATTACTGTTGCAGTAACGCAGCTTGCAATTTTCAATGTTATCTTTTCAGGTCGTCGTTTGCATGGATCCATCCTACGTCCGGACCCTTGCTAAGCTATAGTATGTACTGTGCAGACATATGACCTGCACTGGCACCACTCACCAGAAGATATTCTTCTTCAGATTCCTGGTCTGTCAGACAGACGAGATGATCAGTGCAGAGTTACGCCGTATGTTCAGACTTGGCAGCATATAGCTGGCTTGTCCGACTAGTTGGCAGGGCACGTGAGTAGGAGGGCCGAACATTGGACAGGAAATCAAATAAGCTTGTAAGCCGGGTGATTGTTTAAATAAAGTGCTCTGCTCAATTGCGCAAAGCAATTTTTTTTCAGGTTATCGTGCGCAGAACTCTTCTTTTGTTTTTTTGGATCGGGTGTGCAGAACATTTCGGATCAATAAGGGGAACTTCTCAAGCTTCTTTGAATATTCTCTGGTTGTCCTGCTATATGGAGGGAAGATGGAAAAACATGTGTATCGATCTTATTTTGGACCACTGGAACTTTGTCAAATTTTATGGGATTTTGAATTGTTTCTTGTGAAATTCCAATAAATGGTGTCTCCCAAGTAATCCATTACAGTTTTCTGAGATATAAACAAAGTAAGTTCGTACAGTTCAGCACTCAGCAGAGAAAAAGCCTTTGTGGGCCTGAATGGCTGGTACTCTGTTTCACTGTTATGAACGGAGAACCGACAGATTGAACACAACGACAAGTTATAACCTTTTTCCCTGGACTACACATAAGAACATGTTAACCACACACACGCTAAAGTTACAAGTAGAACATCCACTGACGTACAAGGTTGAGCCTTCACATGATTAGCCCTCTCGTGAGCATAATTACAGCTAAAAGAAGCGTCACACGGTAAGTAGCTACAGTACAAGAGAAACCAGCGCCGAAGAGGACACGAGCGCGGCCTCTTCGATCTGACGGTTGACTGGGCGTTGCGGGATCGTGTCATGGGCCCACGCGGACCCACTCGTACCGGCCCTCCATGGGAGCGTCCTTGACGACGTCATAGTTGTACCTTAACATGAACAAAAAGATCCAAATGTTACTACAGGCCTACAGCACCGCCAACATGTGAACAGTTCACGTCAAAACGAAACATGTGAACAGTTGTTCAGATTCGGCAAATGGGATGTATAAACCTAAAGTGAATTTTTTGAAAGATAACCATTGGCCTGCGGAAAGCTTCGCAGCCTGTGCCAACACGAAAAGGCCCAGTGACAAGTTGGAGCCATCTCATGATCCCCAAAAGCTGCATTTGTTTAGCGGCACCGGAGGTCATATATTCCTCTAGTGCAGCCTGTGCCAACACGAAAAAGGAGAGAGGACTTTCACAGTAACATCAGGAACAGAATTACAGACCAGGCAGGCCTCTAGTGCAGCTACAAACTAGTATTAGCACAGTAACTTTGTTTGGCAACCTTTTTTACTGTCTTCTAGTGCAAATTGTGCAGAAGAAACACGCTGACACTTTCAGAGCTTGAGCAGTAGCATGCAAGCATCACACAGGCCCACGGCTGCGGTGCCCACAGCAGCTTTGGAAGCTCGCAGAGACAGCCAGACAGGGATGTTTGAAGGCTTGAAGCCGGAGTTTTGAGGAGCACCGTAGAGTTTACTTTCAAAAAAAAAAAAGAGAGAGAGAAGCACCGTAGAGTATACTCACTTGGCCGCGAAGCGCCGCGCCATGGTGCTCTCGGCGGCGGCGAGGAACGCCTCCACCTCCTCCGGTGGCGGCGGCCTCCCTCTCTTTGCCTTCCTCGGCCTGCGCGACACAGCAGAGGAAGGGAGAAAGCTTTAGCCTCAGAATTCTTTTAAGCAGGAGATCATGCACTGAACAAGCTAGCACAGCTTCGACGAGCTAGCCTAGCTAGCTTGCTCAGCTCGGCTGCTTTCCCGACGAGAAGCGAGAAGCTAGGACAGGAGAAGGGCGAGGTCGTCAGAGAAGAGGGAGACTGACATGCCGGCGTCCACCACAACCACAATGTCGCCCTCGCGCTTGCCGCAGCTTGACACTGCCGTCACAGCGGCGGCGGCCATATTTTTCTTCTTCTTCGTCGTCGTCGGCCTCGCTCCTGTTGTTTACTTCACGACTTGTACCTCGGGCGGGCCTGCTGGGCTGTGTGGGCGGAGACTGTTTGGTGTTACGGGTGGGGAGTGGGAGGAGATAACGATGGGATTAGGTGGGAAACGGCGGGGGAATGAAGCCGAGGCGCGCGGCTCCCGTCCTGGGTGGTGGGTGGAGGCGAGCGGGAGATTCCCATGGAGGTTGGAGGGAGGGCCAGCCGAGTGAGTCGTCGGCGCCTGTAATAACGGCAGCCGCCTACCGCGGCAGGGCACGGACGGGACGGCAAAAAGTGAGCGGCCCCCGCCGGGGCGTGTACGTGTCGTGCCGCCGCGGGGGCCGGTGCGCTGTCAGTCGCGGTGCCCTCTATCGGGTGCGCCAGGCTGCCGAGTGGGCCGAGCGGATGCCGTCGGTGCGTGCCTCGGTGGGGTCTCTCGGGTACGGCCGCGGTAGACGCGCGGCGACCGGACCAGCGAAGGAGCGATCGATCCCCCTCGGCCAGAAAGGCTCGGGTTAGGAAGGAATCAAATGTGGGGATATACCGCGCGGCACGGCGCCCGTGTGGCATGTGCGCTCCCCTCCCCTCGTCCCGTTATGGCGTCCGTAAAACGGCGGCATTTGTTACTAGATCTTTAGTTTCGGCGGCTTGGGAGCATTATGCTTGCACAGTTTGTGCATGTTACAGTTTGCGTTATCAACCTTTTTCCAATCGTTGCATGAATGTGCAGGGCTCCAGCCTCCAGCGATGGTTTGTCCCATGCCCCTTTTGGCGATAAGAAGCTCGTGGCCACAAATTAAACGATGCGATGCGCGACATCTCTTTTCATTTTGCCACTATGGTGATGTGCTGTACGGGATGAGGGTTTTCCTAGGAGGTTTGGTGGTTGCCTGTGTCTCTGCCTGCCACGGCATTTGAAATTTTGAGTTGGTTGTGGTGGTGACGTCGTCAGATAAAGGCCACGCACCCACGAATGGTCATCAGGTCATCTATGATGCAAATGCACGCGACTTGGAGAATATTTTTATTATTTTTATTAAAACAAATTGCAATCGTAATAAACACACCACACCCGTACATATTCAGGCCTACATTCTGTTTGCTGCATTTGTATTGATCTAAATTGCTTCAAGCATCCGGTCTACGACAAAGAGCGCAAGGTTGCTTTTGCCTGCCATGACATTTGAATTTTTCACCCGACAAATTTAAGCTTACAACTGGTACATGAAGATAAAAATATCATGAGGGCGTATATTAGAAATAGTTATCAACTCTAACTTTTGTTTTAGGGCTAATAAGCGGATAATGTGGTTTGATTGGGGTAGTAAAATGAACTTCTTCCTTTAAACTGGGTATCTGCCCCCCAACCCTATGAAATACTTATAAAAAATTAATATATTTGTTTTGCAACATAAAGTATGATACTAGCTATCACCATGTAAATTTTGAACCTAAATTCAAACTGTATGAGAGACAATAAGGACAATTTCAGCAAGGATTGATTAGACAATTTTAAAATGGTTTGGAGGAGTAAAATAGGCCAATGCTTTGTTTATGCAGTTAAATGGACGAAGTCATTTGTTCAAGGCAAAATGAACTTTGCCCGAACTTATTTGTTCCAGCAAACCTACCAGAGTACTCGCCAAGATTATTCAGTAATTTCAATATATCACCTTTACTTGTTATCATCAGTGAAATTGTCAAGTTGGAGCTCAAATCTGGTCAACGCCACGCGTCCATTGAGATGTCCTTCGATGAAGTACTTTGTGCGTATCATAAGAAGCAAATTAATTGAAGGGATTCAAGCCCTTGCAGAAGTAACTCCATTCATTTGCTTCGTCACAGGGCTTTGTGTCTTAACAATCCTACATTCACAATTCTAAAAAAACTAAGTCAAACAATGGTTCAAGGTTCCTAAAAAGAATAGTGGTTGAAGAACTGCAATTTTGCAACTAACAAGAATCCCCATCAAGTAATGTTGGGCCAAATCCTCCGTTTACCCCATTCGGGCCACTGCAGGTGGGCCCACTTGGCGCCCAGGCCCGCTCTATCTCGGCCCGCTCTGTGCCTCTCTGTTCCTCCCCCAAATCGATGTGAGCGGGCGGCGGCAGGGGCGCCGCGAGTCGGTGAGGGAGGAGACTCCGCCCCAGTCAAAGGCAGCCGCCTCCCGACGCCCCCACACGGCGAGTCAGGTGGGAGGAGCGACGCCGCCCGTGGCCACCGGGCGACCAGCCTCCGCGCTCGCCGGCGACGAGGAGCCGCGCCCGCAGGGAGCCCCCGCGACTGCGACGAGGAGCCGCGCCCGCAGGTAGCCCCGGCGACGGAGACGAGGAGCTGCGCCCGGCTGCCTGCAACGAGCCCCGCTACGGTGACCACGATTTAGGAACTGCTACTGCTAGGTGCTAGGGTGAGTTTCTTTCTTTCCCTTTCCCAATCCAAATTAGAGCTGCCATAGTGCTGTGTTCTTTCAATGTTCAGTTGTTCCCTACTTCCCCAGTACCCTTCCCGATTAGTTCAGTGTTCAGTTGTTCCCTACTTCCCCAGTTTCCTTATTAGAGTAGTGCAGGTAATGCTTTTATCCAGTATGGCATCTCCAAATTTGAGTAGTGCAGGTAATGCTAGTGCTAGTGCTACTGCCTGGGGTAGCGTGGGATCTGGGGTCAAAGAAACATCTGATATAAAGGCTCCGTTGTGGGATCATGTCACCATTCTGGAGAGGCCTAAACCTGGTTATCAAGGCTCCGTTGTGATATCAACTGATAATATGATATGCATTATTATCTATCTATTATAAAAAATGGTTAACATGTATCCACACATCGTTTTTTTTTTGGGAAATTGCCGTATCCGTATCCTTCCGATATCGATACAGTATCCATATCCATGCTACATAGCTTTTAATTATCAACGTTGTGAACTATTTTGTATTGGATATTTTGTTTTGGCATAGAATTGGGAATATTCAGTTGCAAAAAAATCCTTGCTCTGACACTATTTGAAAAACACAGCTACGTGAATTTTGCAGTAGTCATGTGATGATTTTGGATGAAAATCTGGAGTGTGCAGTTATGTTCACGTGGCCATTTCCACGAAGTTGAATGCTGGATGGTTTATTCTGCCCTCCTAATAGGTTTTTATGATAGCAAAATTATTTGAATTTTGTGAAATTCCTTCAGCATTTCTTCACTTGTGCTATCCATGATTTATAATAAGCTTGAGTAATGTGTCATTTTGTCTGATGGCTAGGCTGCATAACAAGTGGGTTTAGGTGTTAATGGTGATTTAGGCTGTTCTTATGTATATAATAGATTTGAGGTGTATATTTGTGATTTAGATTTTGTTTCCTAAAATTAACCAAAATCGAAGTTATGCCTCTTTGTAACACTAATTTCAGCAGAAACGGACCAAATATAAATCGGTGGTGCTTGTGTCAATTTGTTAGTTCAAACCAAGAGCTGTTTCCATGATAAAAAAAAGTTTCCCTCCTAAATTTCGAAATTCTAGAAACAAAATAATACACATTGTTTTATGTTGACTCATGATATTATTGCTACAAAAGAAGTGTTTTTGCATATATTACATATTTGGGATGTGTTGAGCACTTATTGTTTGTTGCCCCCTGCATACAGTGGTCCAGCTTCCACTATGGTTCTAGGCAGTAACATTTCCATCCAGAAAACCTTCTACGAGGTTTTATCTGTGAGTGAAGATGCTTCATATGATGAAATCCGTGCAGCATACAAGTCAGCTGCTCTAAACACGCATCCTGACAAAGCACATACAACTCCCGACTCATATGTGCCTTCCAGTGAACAAGAAGAATTTTTTATGGTGCAGAAAGCATGGGAAATCCTACGCCATCCTGCATCTAGAGCAGACTATGATAAGCAGCTGAAATCATCCAGACAGAACATTGAGATCATTGCATCTGAAATCGAAGTCGGGGACATGATCGTCGAGAGCACTGCTGATACTGTGGAGCTGTTGTACCCATGCAGGTGTGGTGATTATTTTTCCATCACATCATGTGAACTTGGTGACATGGGAATTTTTGTCAGTGGAGATGGAGAAGTAGAACATCAGGTGTCTGATTCTGCGTCAGCTTCTGTTGTTCTGGGCTGTGGCTCTTGTTCTCTCAAAGTAAGGTTGGTTATAAATGAAACATCATGATACATTTCAGTCTTTGTATGTTGTGATCAGTTTGAGCAACCCGACCACATATTTTTCAAGGGATATGCCTCTGGTTGTCCTGTTCATCTGGGAAATATTGTGAGATCCTGATGGTGGTTGCCATGTGATAAATGACGTTTTGACCATTGTAATCAGCGAACCACCATTGTCAATTCCAGCAGCTGGGAATTAAAAGATGTTTCCGTGGTGGTTATTCGGTACATCATTGGTTAATGTTGTTTATGGGCCGATTTAATGGCCGTCCATTTCTGTCATTCACCTAAACAAAACAACAGCTAAATAAATGCTTGATATTCTTGATCATGACAGTTCCTTGACAAGAAATCCGTGTTAGTTGAGACCATTACTGTATTCAATAAAATGGATGGTTCAGCAGGCTTTGGATCTCCTTGCGTAGTTATAACTTGTTGTGACCGTATCTGTACTGCTAAGCAAGGACGGCATCCCATGCAGAAGCAGAACGAGCATGCATCTTTCTTAATGCTTGCGGATAATCTTTTAGCATTTGATGCTTGTTCAATTGTGCCTGCCGTTACCGGCAAGTCATTTGTACAAGACAACGAGGTTACATCTCCTCGTTTGTTCTACTTCCACTGTTTTTTTTTTCCTTTGTCTTTTGCACGGGACAGACTTTCTAATCTTGTTGTTTAATCTTTTCAATCAGCGCAATCATTCAAGTATTCTGTTTGAAGCATTTCAGTTGGGAATTAGATCCTCCTAGCCTCCATATCGCATCGACAAAAGAAATCTTTGCGCATCCTTATCTTTGATTCCTCATGCCCCCTGAAAGCTACATCAAACCACACCATCAGAAAATTCTGCCGCTGCACTCTTTCCCTCACGACTTCCACACCTCAGTCAGTGCTCCGTGACCTCACTCACCGCCGTTGAGAACCTACGCGTCGGGCCACGCCTCGCGCTCGCCGGCCATAGAGTGGGGGTCTGCGGGTGAGCGGTTGGCCTAGCGTTTGCTTCAAGAGAGGCGCGTTCCCGCCCGCGAGGGCACGCACGAGCAGCAACCGCCCAGGACGATACGCATGCGCGCGCGTGCGTGAGTGCCCCGGCTTGGTGTGATGCCGCCACGGCAACCGCCGGAGCACTCGTCGGCGTTTCCTTGGCCGGCGCGGGGCTCCCAATAAGTCTGAGGCGTCGCTCTCCCCCCTCTCGTCAGCCATCGCTTTGCAGGCGGCGCGCTCGGCAAGCATGTAAACTGTTGCGCATTCATGAGTACGCTGCACGGTTTGGCGTGCTAGCTCGGTAGTCCTGGCTCCGTCGTGTGGATCACGTACAGGATCGCTGGGTGCTGGCGGGTTGAGCGTGGATATATAGTTAAGACGGCGAGTTCATCCGGGCCGCGACGTTTTACCGGCAAAAGCGTACCGGTCGTCCTGTTTGGTACATGGGGGGACGCAGAAAACAAGTGATGTGTGCTAACTGTTTATACAGAGGTTACGTTTCTTCCATGCTAGAGACTTCTTCCAGCAAACCATCGGGAAAATGCATGGTGTTACCGAAATTCGTTTCCAATGCACGAATCCTTGAATTCCAATGAAGGAGAATGCTTTCTGTATGGCAAATTAACAGTTGATTATTCGCAATCAGTGCGTGGTGCCTATATTGGCAATCTGACGCCGCAATTTCTCGTCCGATGTCCAACTCAAATACTACCGAGCATTTCTTACTTAGCCTTCAACCCAAAGGATTATCAATATTTCACAAACGCCAACAAGCTCCCACAGCAAGCCAGCTTGTCTCCTTTTTAAGTTGCTGGGCACTTGTCATGCACGTCCACATCCCTCCTTGGAGAACCCATTTCCTCCGATCTCCACACAGGGACCGAGCTCCCCCATTTATATCCACCACTCCCCGTCGATCGGATCACGAATGCCCCTCGATCGGATGAACGCCGCAAACAAAAAAATCATCTCGATCCGTAGCTGCGTGCACACATCGGTGATCTCTCCTTGCGTAGTTGATCAGGGAAGGAGCAAATAATGCCTTGCTTGGCGCAAGAGCTCCAGCTCCAGTCCAAGCCCCCCGCCGCCAGTCACTACTGCAAGTCCCTGTCGTCGCTCATCCGGGAGACCTACGCGCACTGCCATGTCCCCTGCGTCAGGGTCCCCGCCGGCGCCGGCTGGAGCTCCGGCGAGGACAGCGACGACGACAGCGCCCTCGACGAAGAGCTCGACACCAAGCAGGTAACAAGGACATGGTTTGAGTTCTTGATCCGTTCGGGGGATTAAGCGCACGTGCACTACGGGTTCTCGCGCAGGTGGTCCTCACGGAGATGAGGAACCGGCAGATGAAGAAGCGGTCGAGGTGCAGCCTGGACTCGCCGACGCTGCCGCTGTCGAGCGCCGCCTTCGCCTGGTCCTACACCCCGCTCGATCCGAGGACCGTGCTCGAGAAGGTGTCGAGCCCCAAGACGTGCGTCGTGGTGGAGGGGGGCAAGGAGGAGGCGAAGGAGGAGGAGGAGGCAGCCGATGACGGCGGCGACGGCGAGGGCTACTGCGACGCGGACGACGAGAGCGAGGCGTTCTACTCGGTGAAGAGCTTCTTCACGCGCAGCACGAGCCGGGCGGCGACCGTGGCGTCGTCGTCGGCGGGCATGATGATGATGATGGACCCGCCGCCGCCGCTGCTGCTGCGGTCGCCGGAGGCGTGGGAGCGCTTCCGGGACTGCGAGGGGTGGCCGTTCGGGCTGTGCCGCCGGCCCGCCGTCCTCCCGCTGCCGCCGCTGCCCAGCACTCCGGCCGACTCGTGGAAGTGGCGCAAGAGCGTCAGCAGCCTCGCCGCGAGCCCAACTCCTGCCTACATCCACAAGCTTACCTGCAGTAAATAACCGCGCGCATCGCCATTGATTAGCCAAGAAGGGCCTCGCTCGAAACCGTCCGTGTTAGCAACGCCGCTGAGACGTGACGACGACGTTTGCAAGATTTCAGCTAGTTGAGTGTGTGTTTGATGAATGTTGCATTGTCGACAGTGGTGGAGCTTCTCGTAACGTAATCTTGTTCTTTCGGCCTCCTCTAGAATGCGAGAATTTCATAGGAATTTTACAGGACATGAAACATCCGCTGCGACCTAGGAAATTCCTACGAAAATGTTGCATGTTTGAGGAGGCCTTGATCTTTGGGGGGATTTTCAGGTGTGCGTGTTCTGAATAATAAACTCAGGTGCACTTTCAGCTCTCCCGACTCGAACGCTGTAGTTTGATTTGATCCCTACTCAGAGGTGAGAGCCCTCGTTCTGTCTTCTTCCAATGTTCCAGGACATGATAATTCTTGTTCCAATTCACTTTCTTACTCCTTGTCTTCTCCGTAAAAAAAGTTCATAAGGTTCTTTGTTCCATTTTGATGAGGTAAAGACAATTTGAACTCCGACAAGTAAAAGATGGAACAAAGCGCAGAGCAGGAGCGCACGGTGGAACTTTGCTCCACGACTTGCCAACTGATGTGACCAAAAGGAAAAGGCAATTCTATTGCTAAAGCACTAGCGGTTCACTTCAGTCTACAGCTCTGGTTCTCAATTCTGTCCAAATTGAGAGGCAATCATTCAGAAACGCAGCATAGAATTCATGATTGGGAGCCAACTGCCGCGTCTGTCAGCATAAGAACAGTGGAGAGACTGAGGCTCGTTTAGATCCCAAGTTCACTATGCAAAAAGAAGATTCCCATCACATCAAAATGTCATAGCATGCATGGAGTATGTAGATGAAATCAAAAACTAATTGCACGGTTTGGTTGTACTCCACGAGACGAACATTTTGAGCCTAATTAATCAATTTTTGGACAATTTTTTACACATACAAACGAAATGCTACAGTGCGCCTCGGTTTTCCAACTCCCAAATTTAGAGTGTAACAAGGCCTGACCAGGGCCGCAGCTTTGATGTGGGGAGGTACTGTAGTAGCAGTTCAGTCGTCAGTGTGAGATCTCTCTTTTGCCTTTTGCCTCGCGCTGACTCGTTAAACCATATGGACGAAGGTGCATCTGCTACAGATCCTGCACATTTTAGTTACAGCTCACTCGGTAGCCGTAACAAAGCCTATGTTACTCCACGATGCACAATGATGTGATGTGATGTGATATGATATACCAAGCATAAGTTGGTCTTTGGAGACTTCGAATTGAATGAGGGGGAAAAACAGCAGCAATAGGGACATGACGATTCAGGATATCGAAGGGACAGTGCACAAACTCAGGCCGTGTTCTCTTCCCGAATCGGGAGACCCGAATTAGGTCTGCGCCGGCTAACGCGCGTCAGCCGGCGCACTGTAGCGTTTCGTCGGTATGTGTGAAAAATTGTCCAAAAATTTATTAATTAGGCTCAAAATGTTCGTCTCGCAGAGTACAACAAAACTGTGTAATTAGTTTTTGATTTTATCTATATTTAGTACTCCATGCATGCTATGACATTTTGATGTGATGGGAATCTTCTTTTTGCATAGTAAATTTGGGTGTGGGAATTCTGGAACTAAACAAGGCCTCACTCATGTTCCTCGGATGCAATATTATGATGTATTTCTTAATTTTTTCCAATGCTACAAATCTTCTTATTCCCATACTGCACCTATGAATGAACTTTATGAAACCAAAGAGAAACATCGGAAAGGAAGAAAATAAGGCACTATGAATCGAGCTAAATCTCAAAAACCAAAACGACGTACGTAATCCATTTGCACCGAATCACCTAAGGCTTTGAAGTTTGAACTGATAATATTTATGTAAAAGTTTTTTTTAAATTGGGCTAAAGCATATGTTGCAGGGACCGAGTGCTTCACCTCCACTATCATTGCTTCGCTACATTCTGAATTTTGTCCAAATTAAGGGTCAGTCTATAGGACGACCGGTCGCTCCCGCGACCGGTCCGGCAGGCAGCGGCCTTCTTCCTGGGTGCCGGCGCCGCTGGGTTAGGGGTCCGGAGCTGCCGAGGTTCGGAGTTCACCGGCGGACCTAGAAGAGGTGCTCGGGGTGGCAGGCAACTCGACGGCGGCGACAGTCGCCGGACGAAGGGCCAGGCGGTGGGGGTCCCCCGGTAAGTGGTGTTGCCGGCAGGGGCGGAGAAGACGGAGGAGAAACGATGCCGACGAGATTTGCGGCGGCCGTGGCAGTGGACGGTGGCATATGCGGCGTACGGCGGGGGCGAAGGGGACGACAGCAAACGCGGCCGATGGATTAGCGTCGGCCGCGGTGGTGGGCGGTGGCGGAGGCCGCCGGAGTCGGAGAGGTGACGGCGACGGAGGCTTGCTGCGGCGGGCGACACGCGTTATCCGCGTCCATGATTCAGAAACGCAGAAGAGAATTCATGCCCTTGTTTAGATCCCAAATTCCCACCCCAAAGTTCACTATGCAAAAAGAAGATTCCCATCACATCAAAATATCATAGCATGCATGGAGTACTAAATGTAGATAAAATTAAAAACTAATTGCACAGTTTTATTGTACTCTACGAGACGAACATTTTGAATCTAATTAATCAATTGTTGGACAATTTTTCACACATACAAACGAAATGCTACAGTAGCGAACGTATTCCAAAAGACCCAAATTTGACTCCAATTCCAGAAACTAAACAAGCCACATGAGTGGGAGCCAACTGCCTCGTCTGTCAGCGTAATAATAGTGGAGAGACTGATCAGGGCCGCAGCTTTGATGTGGGGATGTGCTGCAGCTTAGTCATCAGTGCAAGATCTCTCGTTGACTTTTGCCTTTGCATCGCTGACTCGTTGAAAAGCGGCATTCGCTACGGATCCTCAGCAAGCCTATATTGTTCAACGATGCACAATGATATGATATAATATGATATATCAAAGAGTAAATTTCACTAGTGGTCTTTAAACTTGTTCCATATTTTCATCCCAATTTCATTACTCTCAAAACACATAGTAATGATCTTTAAACTTGTCTAGGATTCTCATTTGGGTTCGGTGCTCCCAAAATGCATAATATTGTTTTCAAATTTTGTCATGCGTTCTTATTCTATTCCTTAAATTTGTTTCTCGTTCTCACCTGGTCCATATACTCCCAAAATACATTTGTTTATTTATGCTAACCTTGTGTATTGTCTGAAACTTTCTAGAGTTTGAAACCAAGTTTGAATCCATCAAACTTGTTCCAATTTTTGTGATTTGTTATTTTAAGAGTTGTTATTTGAACACATTCATTTAGTAATCGATTTTATTTTAGATATTAAAAGAGATCTGAAAATTGTTTAGCCTTTGCGCCAAAATTACATGAGAAAATCACAAAAAAAATACTTTGACTCTAGGTTGTCAGCTTTGATTAAAAATAATATAGACAAATCACAATTTTTTATCAAGTTTGAGCATAATTCAAACTTGATTATAAATCCTAAAATTTGAAACAAAATCACAAATGGTTTTCTAAATAAAAAACATTATGAAAGTGTATGGACTAGAATGAGAACCCATGACAAGTTTATGTGCAATGATATGCATTTTGGCCTTTTGGGCAGACCACGACCCAGATGCTGGATAAGTTGAAGGACCTGTACTGTACATTTTAAAAAGTATACCAGGATCACAATAAAACCATAGGACAAATTTAAAGACCGTTGATGAAATTTACTCTATACCAAATATGAGTTATCGTTGGAAACTCCAAATAGAGAGGAAAAACAGTGGCAATAGGGCATACCAGTTCAGGATAGCAAAGGGATAGTGCACAAACTCGCTCATGTTCCTCTGATGCAATCTTATCCTTATGTTGGACTATTTCTTAAACTTAAATCCATTTTCTAATGCTACAATTAAATCTTCTTCTCGGAGTTCTCGCCCGGATGAACTTTATCAAACCAAAGAGAAACTCGCATGAACGGAGGATAAAAATGACCATGCATAAATCAAGCTTAATCTCAGAAACCAAACGACGTAGTCCATTTTGCACAGAAACTATTTGAACATCCATATGGTCCTTATCACAAGACTTTGACAAACAATTGTTATAAAATGATTTAAATATTTCATCAAATTACTTCTCACGGTGAATCTAGTAACGTGACCGATATAAATCATCCAAAATATTTACATTCACATGAACCCTAAAATAACGGGAATTTCTAACTAGTCAATTGATCTGAGATAACTGTTTATGTTCAGAACGCTCTTCGGCAAAACAGGTATGGCCGTGTTTCTCTTGTTCCCTAAATTTTTTTTTTCCGAGGAATCTTACAGAGTATTAAATAAAGTATACTTATAAAACCTTTTTAAGGATAAGTATAACTTTGCGTGATGAATCTAACGAGTCTAATTAACCCATGATTTACTACAGTAACGCTACCGTAACCATCCTCCAATCATACGATCAAAGACCTTATTAGATAGGTCTCGCGAATTAACCCAAGCTTATGTACGTAGTTTTATAAATTGACTTTTAATACAAGAAAAAATTTTCGCGCTCCGAGAAACACGGCCATAATCGAAATCAAACATCCTGTTGACATGTACTAGTATGGCCTGATCTGGCTCACCAGTCACCTCTGCTGTTTTTCGTCCGACGTGGCACCCGTTGATTGGCCCGGTACGCATCAGCACGTACTGAGTTGGCGGGTGGCTCTCCGCGGCAAAAAGAAAAGGAAAAGACAAGGGGGACGTCAGCACCCTTCATCCAAACCGTCCAGCCTGCCATCTCATCAACACCTCACCCGTCCGATCTCCCGTTCCCTCGCCGAACACCGGGCCCCACTGCACGCCGCCGGCGCCACCTCACCCTTCTCCTTCCTCTGCAAGCCGTCTCGGTCTCGACTCCGACTCCCAACTCCTTGCTCTCTTTCGATCGCATCGCGCCCCCTCTCCCGTTTCACCCTCGCCTCCAGCTGCCTGGCACGCCTCGGCGCCCGACTCCCGCCGTCGCTGCCACCGCCCGCGGCGGCCTCAGCAATAGGAGCTGGGCAGCCAGCCTTTTCAGTACATCACCGCGCGCTACAGGTGAGCCGCCTTCTCTCCTCTTGTGTTCGAGGTGGTGCTCGCGGAGATCTAGGTTGTTGGCGATTCGGTTCGAGATCTCCATGATGGGGGTGGTTGCTGCGTGGTAATTTGCGGTAGGTTTTGGCATACGACAAATCGACAAGTTGGAAGGATCCCTTACTAGTTCTCCAGGCGTAAACTCCAGCTCTGATCTCGTTAGGCTGGTTCGGAATTTGAGATCTTTTGTGGCTTCCTGGTCTTAATTTCGTGCTGTGGGTCAATGTATCGAATTATCCACTCGGAATACATTTAGAAAGGTTTATTGATCGTTAGTGCTCTTACCATGAACAGAACTGCGGATTGAGGAATTATTATATTTTGATTTGAAGTATAGCTGAGTGTAAATTAGGCTATACATTTTAATTATTTTCCAATGACACAGGGCACTAAGCATTTGTAATTTGTCTCATTTTGTGCTGGAATTTTCACAGTGTTTACCATTTCAAATAAATCTTTCACAATTTTTACAACTTGGGGGATATGGAATGTAAAAAAAAAGGTGATAGAAAAACAGGGGCCAAACCCTTGTATTATGGCCAGGAAATTGCAATTGTATCCAAGAGAATTTTACAATATCCACTGCCCACTGTTACTAGGTCATAGCTGCCCCAAAAAGAAACAGGCATCCTGGTATCCTGGCTTGTGGCAAATAACCTCAATCACGGATTGGTCCCTGTTGGGTTTTGTTTTAAGCGAAGGCATCTAAGGTTCTGCAAACAAATAAAGGATAACCATTGAACATCTGGTTCTATTTACTTTTATTTTGTTAATTCTAGGTAACTTCATTTTAACTAGAAAGAGGATATTCTTCTGCATGAGTACCGGTTGTAGTCACATGTATAAGATGACGTTCAGTTATAGAACGTATCAAAGCTCCAGAACAGAGTTGGCAGTGTTCTTGTGGTACTTGTGCTGATTGAATTGTGACTGGCATCCGCTTTAAGGGTTTTCTCTGTTGTTCCTGTTTTGACTGTTTATATTCTTGTTTGTGGCCACCAATTTTCACATGATATTTGTTGATATTTGCAGGCCTGATTCCTTTAGCCAAATTTTGGAGCCTCATACAATTGTTGTTCAAGGCAGCTGCATCGAAGATGTCCGAGTTCCTTGACCTAGAGGTGCAAGATGGCATAAGGATGCCCTGGAATGTTATTCCAGGCTCCAAGCAGGAGGCTTTGAACTGTGTGATTCCTGTTTCCGCTATCTATACCCCTCTGAAGTCAATTCCTGACATCCCAGTTCTCCCATATTCACCCCTTCGGTGTCGCATGTGTCGTTCCGTCCTCAACCCTTTCTCCATTGTTGACTATGTTGCTAAGATCTGGGTCTGTCCATTCTGCTTTCAACGCAATCAATTCCCTCAACACTACTCCTCGATCTCAGAAAATAATCTCCCTGCAGAACTCTTTCCTCAGTATACCACCATTGAGTACATATCATCACCTGAAACTGGTCCTGTAGCGCCACCGGTTTTCATTTTTGTTGTAGATACTTGCATGATTGAAGAAGAAATTGGTTATTTGAAGTCTGCACTGGCACAGGCCATTGAGCTATTGCCAGATAATTCCCTTGTTGGATTCATTACTTTTGGAACATATGTGCAGGTAAATGGTCACCCTTTCTCGCTAATGCTCCACATAGCTGTTCATATTTGATGTTTATTTGGTTAGCTTAGTAACATATATGATATCTATCCATTCAGGTTCACGAATTGGGTTTTGGCTTGTTGCCAAAGTCATATGTATTCAAGGGAACAAAGGAGGTCACCAAGGAACAAATATTGGAACAAATGTGCTTCTTTTCAGGGAAGAAAATGCCCACCACTGGGGTGATTGCTGGTACCAGAGATGGTCTTTCATCTGAGAGTATCGCTAGGTTCCTGTTGCCTGCTTCTGAATGCGAGTTTGTGTTGAACTCAGTTAAGAACCAGTTTGATTAAAATAGGAATAATACTATCCATACCATACAATATATCTTCAATGTAAAATATTGCAAATCCATGATATAATTTGACTACGTGTAGGTTATAGAAGAAATGCAAAAGGACCCGTGGCCTGTTCCAGCTGATCAGCGGGCATCAAGGTGCACTGGAGTTGCCTTAAGTGTTGCAGCCAATCTCCTTGGGGTTTGTGTCCCTGGATCAGGTGCTAGGATAATGGCATTTGTCGGTGGTCCATCTACAGAGGGACCTGGTTCTGTAAGTCCAAAAGTTTCAACTGGATACCATTTTTAAGCTATCTTGGGTTCCTTTAACTACATCAGTCCTGGATTAACATGCCTAATAGAGGGCCACTGGGAAGGTTCCTTTGCCAATATACAACCTACATACTTCTCTGGAGATTTAACATAGGTTCCTATAAGCTCTAGAAATGTGTTTGTCTGTAATTTTTTCAACATCATATTCTCAGGTGGAATAGAATATGCTCACATAACTTGAACTTGTCTGGATCTGATGCTATATTACATGATTGTCTTATTTCCCCCAAATATTTCTGTTCAATGCTGAATTACTGTTAATAGCCATGATTCTGGAAGCAGTTATTTTAGCTTCATGGTTTCACTGCTATATTCTATATATGCTTGAGTTTTATTTGTTTATATATTTGCTTGGGGATTATGTTGGACTATCCATATATTAGTATAAGCTAAACACTATGTACTTTTTTATTTGCTTTATACTACGATGAGATATAACAATAAGTGATCCGAAAGAAGATTGAAGCCATCCTTCACTTCTATTACCTGTGTTGTGTCAGAAGATGTATATTTTCTTGAAACGACTAACTCATGTTTATCTTGCTACTTATATTTACATTTACCGCATTTCTCTTCACATCACTAAGCAATATCATGGAACAATACTTCGCTCCAGTTTATTTGTTTAAAAACTCACATTGCTCTGATTACAGATAGTAATTAAGCTTTAGCGTTAGTGCCAACCATGTTTTTTCGTACCACAATTATACGCTTTCTACGCAGTAGGATGACTATCTTGCAAAATTTCCAGATTGTATCCAAATCCTTATCAGAGCCAATTCGCTCACACAAGGACCTTGATAAAGACTCGGCACCACTTTATGACAAAGCTGTTAAGTTCTATGATCAAATAGCAAAGCAGCTTGTGCACCAAGGGCATGTGCTGGATTTGTTTGCCTGTGCAGTCGACCAGGTTTGCCACTGATTTACCTTTTTCAAGTATGAAGCCCTAGCTCTTTGGGGACAAAAACCAGCTTGCTGAACCTCCGACAACATTTTGTTTTCCCTTCTTTCTGCTTGGTATTAATGCATCTGGCCTTTATTTAATTTAATGGGGCCACGCACTATTATTACACTTGTAGTTTGATTTAAACTTTAGGTTTTTATTTCTTTTACTGTCTCTTTTGCTAAAAATCCACGGCTTTATCACATACAAGTGTCTATGCATCAGAGTATATCACGCATATGCGTAATTTATAACATGATATAGATTGCTAACCGAAATTGATAACATCACCATTGTAAAATTGTTTCATATGCCCATTTACAACTTTCCAAATTTGTTCTCATAAGAAACAACCCATTTCCAATTTTTACATGTAAGACTTTACACAGATGATTCCAATAGCAGGGCATATAATCAGTGTATTCAAATATATTTCAGCACAGTATCAGTATTTTTCAATGTGTAAACCGACATGTGTGGTTACCTTGTTCTGAACTAATAAATTTCCTCTTTGTGGTTTGATTATAGGTAGGAGTCGCTGAAATGAAGGTTGCAATTGAGAAGACTGGAGGAATAGTTGTGCTTGCTGAAAGTTTTGGTCATTCTGTTTTCAAGGACTCACTTCTCCGCATTTTTCAGTCAGCAGATGACAACCTTGGTCTATCATTCAAGTAAATGTTCTTTCGTCTATCTTAATTTAATTTTTGTGCTAGCATGACTTGTTTCTTGAGAAGTTGAAATGTAATTGTAAGGACTTGAACTGATTCACCTTTGTCTTTTCTAAACTTTATACATGCAAGCTGCATTCTTAATTGGCAGGGCTACCGCTTTCTTATATCTCTTTTGAGAATGGTGCATTGGAGACGCTTCCAACTTGGTTTCCCTGTTTTGAATACCATAGAATCACATATAGTCATTCTTCTATGCTCCAGGAACTACATGTAGTTGTGCATAGTCCCATTGAAGCTTCAGTGCATCACAGCTTTTTACCACGTCAGGCCATTGTACAGTTGCTTAAAAGTGGGTTGACTGCTAACCGCTGCTTAACACATAGCATCTGGTGCATTGGTTGCACATTGACCATAAGGAAAGCTGACTGACTGGCATGTTTGTAAAGGCATGGTCTTGTTATTCCTCGAACAGATAATCCCATGTAGGTTACTAATGGCCGGTTTGGTTTTGAAAAACTCCTGTAAGATTTTGCCTGGGTGGATAATTAAACATGAGTTTTTTTTTTCAGTTTACATCCTACTCGCTCTGGTTGCAAATGTATGTCGTTTAGGACATTGGCACGGTCTCCAATATGCCAGTTGTGATTTTCATGAAATTATGTTACTTAGGATTAAAGGAATTGAATATTATGAAAACACTTTGTGTTGAATATAGCAATACCAATTTTATGTTCTCATTTCTCAGTCTGCACATTGATGGTAAAAATTTTGAAAGTTTGACCAAAACTTATCCTAAAACGATTTACATTTGCAATTAGAGGGAGTGTACCTTTGTGGAATGGTGACATTTTGATTTGCTAATATGGTTAAATTGCCTCTGTAGCGGTATTCTTGAGATTAACTGTTCAAAGGATGTAAAGGTTCAAGGCATCATCGGACCTTGTACTTCCCTGGAGAAGGTATGACACTATGACCATTCAGTAGCTACTTTCTTAATTAAGCATACAACAAGGTTGCATGCTTTTATTCTCACTTTTTTCCCCCAAATATTGCTGTCATGTTATGCAGAAAAGTCCTTTGTCTTCAGACACTGTTATTGGTCAAGGAAACACTAGCGCTTGGAAGATGTGCGGTCTTGACAGAAAAACATCACTTTGCTTTGTATATGATATTGCAAAAAAAGATGGCCCAGATTCAGTCGGTCAATCAACAAGCAATCAGTTCTACTTTCAATTCTTAACCTAGTAAGAATATTTTTGGTTTCCTTTGGCCTGTTCATATGTATGTAGCCGATTTTGTTTTGGATGAATTTGTCTGACTAACTTGAGGGTGTCAAATTCAGCTATCAGCACAATGAGGGCCAGATGAGATTAAGATCAACCACAATATCCCGAAGATGGGTATCTGGCGCCGACAATGTGGAGGCAAGTTTCCTTTTATTTGCTTAATTTAACAATGGTGATTTTTCACACACTTTGTTTTTTGCAAGCTATAGTTAGTATAGCTGATCTGATGAGGTTATATATATATATATATATATATATATATATATATATATATATATATATATTCAAAACTGCCGTGCCTGTTTCCTATTCCTTTCTTGCGTTTTTCTTTTCTGGTGTTTCCTATTTCAATACAAAACTAAGGTATGTTCCTTAGCAAGTTCATTTGTTTTGTAGGAGCTAGTAGCTGGCTTTGATCAGGAAGCTGCTGCTGCAGTCATGGCACGTTTGGTGTCATTTAAGATGGAAACTGAGGTAACCTCCAGCATATTTTCGTTAGCATAAGTGCACAATGTTAGTAGTTTATTTTTTTAGCTGTTGTACTATGAGCCTCTTTGCTGTGTTTTATGAGATGGCCAACTTATCATGCTATATTTATTGTATAAAATGGGAAATTGAATCATTGTAGGTCATTCTGCCCTCTCCCTCCCTCCCTCTCAAGTCTTCTCCTGAAGTTATCATTTGCTATTTCTTCTTATACAGAGCATTTTTAGGGCATATGAAAGGATTCACGAAGCATGCACAGTAGTTTAAGTAGTTTAGCTCATCTTAATGTAACATTTTCCTGTCATGGACTATTCCAGGTTGATTTTGACCCAGTAAGATGGCTTGATCGGTCTTTGATACGTATATGTTCTAAATTTGGAGACTATCAGAAGGAAACGCCCTCTTCCTTCAGTTTATCTCCGCGTCTATCAATATTTCCTCAGTTTATTTTTAATTTGAGGCGTTCTCAATTTGTTCAGGTATGCTGTTCACCTTTTTTCATCAAGTAATGCTGTGAATATGAAAATTGTAAATCTCTGGATAATAATTACTTATTTCTTGTGCAGGTTTTTAATAACAGTCCTGATGAAACTGCATATTTTAGAATGATGTTGGACAGAGAGAATGTAGCCAATGCAGTTGTGATGGTTCAGCCTTCACTTATATCCTATTCATTTCAGTCAGGGCCAGAGCCAGTTCTCTTGGATGCAACTGCAATTGCTTCTGACAAGATCCTTTTGTTGGATTCTTATTTTACTGTTGTCATATTCCATGGGGTAACCATTGCTCAGTGGCGAAAAGCTGGTTATCAAGATCAAGAAGGCCATGAGGTAATCCTTCTCACACGTTTGTGATGTTAGTCTGCTGAGATACAGAGCATTTTTTGCTTGTGCATTATTTTTTATTTTAGTTTATTACTTCACCTTCACATCAAATTTTCATTATTTTCATATTATAACGGTCAAGCTAGATCAAATCCACTACAATGCATTATGGATTACATGCTATAGTTGCCATCCGGTGCTTACTTGTACATTGTTCAGGCATTTGCCCAGCTGTTGAAAGCTCCACATGAGGAAGCTACTTCAATTATAAAGGAGCGGTTTCCTGTACCCCGTTTGGTAGTCTGTGATCAATATGGATCTCAGGTATTCATTTTTTCTTATCCACTTTGAATTTCCCTAGTTCTGTATGGACATGATCCGGTGGGGTTGATAATTCATGGATTTCTTTTTTTTAAGTAGTTCATGAGTTAGTGAAGTAATATTCCTAAGTCCTTTCACTTGAGCATGTAACATAATGCTCCTTGTTATAGATTCAGGGTATTTGCACTATAAAGCAGCATCATTTCAGCACCCAATCAATCCATTCAAAGGGATACAGGAACAATGAGCCATAGCCTGTATGTAACTAGTTCTATGACATGTAAATGAAGTGTTCAACCATTGCTGCACGTCAGTATCCTATTTTAATTTAGTTACAGAAACCCCCCAAACCTCATCTCAACCAAACAGTGCTTGGGATTGCTCTTGTTGTTGGTCACATCTAACCACCAGTGCTCAAATAAAGTCCCTGGCCCTTTGCTTTTGTTGGTCCCTGATGTTGCAGCACCCTCAGAATCAAGCCATTTGTCATGTCTAACCTCCACTGATCAAATTTAGTATGTATATGAACCAGAGCAACTCCTCTCCAGCAAGGTCCCTACTTAAGCCCCTACTCAAAATTAGGGGAGCCAAAAAAACGCACTCCAGCAGGGTGGAGTAGGGAGGCCCCTACTTTTACCCCTCCGGCCCCTTCTCCCAAGGGTGGAGTAGGGAGGCCCCTGCTTGCTTTTTCTCTACTCCCGCACGCTCTCTCTCTTCCATCCCACACCGCTCCTCCCTGCCTCGCTCTTGCATGCTTGCCACACCAAGGTCAACCTCCATCGTTGCCTCGGATCAGCCATCAATGCCCCAAGCTCGAGCTCTGCCCCATCGAGCTTCGGATTGCCACCGCCAGCCATCACCTATGTGAGAGAGAAGAGCGTCGAGGAGGCGGAGAAGACTGCAAGGCGAGAGAGAAGAGGTGGGGGGAAGTGAATGAATATAAATGATAAAAGTAAAAATAGAGTTGACCCACTTATCAACAGGCCCTACATGTCATAAACAAAAGTTGGGGCTCAGGAGTAGGGGGCTACTGCTGGAGTTATGGATAAAATTTAGAGTCCCAAGTAGGAGCTATTGCTGGAGTTGCTTAGGGCATGTACAACAGTTTAGACAGCTGCTGTCTATTTAACACATACAGACAGTTAAATAGTTAGCTCTACAATAGTTTAGACAGCTGCTGTCTATTTAGCTGTCTGTGTGATAATAAATAGGCACTCTGGTTACTGATGTTTTGCATGAGAGCACGAGCCAAAGCAGTAGACGAGATAGTAGACAGCAACACTCTCTTTCCTCGTTAAATGATAGCCACATCAGCTCATTTGATCTATGTGGCAACAAAAAGACAGCTGCTGTCTGTGGGTTGTACGTGCCCTTAAAGTGTATTGCGGTTTAGCCGAATGGTCAATATTCACCAAGGAAAAAAGAACAATTATTTCCATGGAAAACCCCCCTTATTTTTCAACCGTAGTCCCATCCCAACCTTTCTCTTGGCATACCCTTCCCTATACTATATTCTGGAAAGAACTAACAATTACGTTCTTCTGAAACTGCAGGCTCGATTTCTACTGGCGAAGCTAAATCCATCAGTGACATATAACTCGGATAATATCTCGGCTGGTGGAGATGTCATATTCACAGATGACGTGAGCTTCCAGGTTTTCATGGACCATCTCCAGCGGCTAGCAGTCCAATAGGACATGAATCTGTAGATCAGTGCATAGAGAAATTTTGTACTACCAATGATGACTTCTGTTGTACAGTAAGGATAATCCTTTTTTTGTAATGTCTTTACAAATTCGTTGTAGCTGGTTTTAAATTATACACTTTTCTTCATTTTAGTAAATTTTACACAACAATTTGGATCTTAATAGAACTACAAATAATCATCAGTGCATTGTAGCCTTGTAGGTTGGTGATAACATATGAACTGTTTTGCATACTCAAATGATTGAATTTTGGTTGGAAGTTTTCGTGCATTTCTAGAGTTGCATTTTATTGACTGGACCACCGCCCCAGTGCGTGAGAGCCAAACAGCTACTGGACACCGTAGCCGCGGCAAAGTTATTCCGCTACCGTACAGAATAAAAAGATCGAGGCTCGGGTATGAGCTTATGAAAGAAGCATGACAGCACGTGTTAGGTTCTGAAATTTGAAATCTCTACGCAAAGTGAAATATCTATTCAGCTGTGTCACTGTGCCTCTTGATTTTACTCCAGAGAAACAGCCTTAGGGCAGTCCTAATCTATGATGTTCATGGGTAATGTCTATGAAGGTGGCGTCGTTCTGCTACGCGTGACGTGATCTATTAGGTGAAGGTGGCGTCGTTCTGCTACGCGTGACGTGCACGAGGGCAGAAAAATACAATTGAAGGCGTACCGGTGGTTTCTCTCTCTCTCTCCACATTCTTCGCTGCTGGCGTAGGGCTTCTGGATCAGTTCTTTGCTCCGAAACCATATAGGACACTTACAATGAGCTGTAATTCTAAGCAGAGAGTCACACTATAGGTCCATTTTAGATTGTTAGGTGACTATTTGTCGATTCTGTGATTTCATGTGGCTATTATGTTTTTGAGACACTGCAACAGTGATCGAAGAGCATGCCTCATGCCGTTGTCAATTTCTTGTCATGTTCTTGAACGATTGGTTGATCTCGTGAGATCCAATCTACTTCAGGCTTCATTGGATGGCTAAACATGCGCCTAAACTTAATTTAGTCTCACGTACTTGTGGATTGACCTAGCTAGAGACATACTAGAGCTAAACATGAGCAATGTGTTTTGCAGTATCGTACTCTATTGTGTTCATTGCATGCTGAGTACCCCCAAAATCCTTCTTTAACCATGCGCCTAAACTTAATTTATTTCTCCTAATAATTTGTTTCAATAAAAATAATTTCTTCCCTACCCACTCTTCATCTGACACTTCTCTCCGTCTTATACATATGTTCCGAAGCACGTGTGGCCAGAGTTCACTCCCAAGGGAGAGGCCGAGCTGATCGCTCGCCTTATCACCATTCGGATGCTGTTGTCGGACTTAGGCTAGTGTACATGTAGTCACAGTTAGTTACTCGTTTATGCAATTGTTTATTTGTTATCAAGCGAGCTCTTGGTCACAACTCACAAGATCCCATTCCGTAGTAGGACCGAGTGCCGGATTTTGTCTACGCCATGGATTCCAGCGATCTGGCCGGGGTTAATATCTGCTAATACAATTGATTTCCCATCTCAAAGAAACACCGACACCTTGCTCTGGTCCATGGCCATGGAGCCCGCCGATGCCGAAGACGAGGTGGCCATGGAGTCCCCGGCGCACTTCCGCCTCTACAAGAGCGGCAGAATCGAGCGCCTGAACCGGCCTCCGGTCCTCCCCGCCGGCCTCGACGAAGCTACCGGGGTCACCTCCAAGGACGTCGTCCTGGACGCTGAAACCGGCCTCAAAGTGCGCCTCTACCTCCCAAAGCTCCAGGAGCCCTCCAAGAAGCTCCCCGTCCTCGTCTACTTCCACGGCGGCGGGTTCATGCTGGAGTCAGCCGGCTCCGCCACGTACCACACCTACGTCAACCCCCTCGCAGCCGCGGCGGGCGTCCTCGTGGTCTCCGTGTGCTACCGCCTGGCGCCGGAGCACCCGCTCCCGGCGGCGTACGAGGACTCCTGGGCGGCGCTCCAGTGGGCGGCGTCGGCGCAGGACGAGTGGATCGCCGAGCACGGAGACGCGGCGCGCCTCTTCCTCGCCGGCGACAGCGCCGGCGCCAACATCGTGCACGACATGCTGCTGAGGGCGTCCGGCGACGACGCCGGGCCGCGCGTCGAGGGCGCCATCATGCTCCACCCGTGGTTCGGCGGGAGCACGCCCATCGAGGGGGAGCCGGAGGTCGTCGCAGCGGTCACCGCCGGGCTCTGGGCGTACGCGTGCCCGGGCGCGGTGGGCGGCGTCGACGACCCGAGGATTAACCCGCTGGCTCCGGGCGCGCCGGCGCTGGAGAAGCTCGGGTGCACGAGGATGCTGGTATGCGCCGGGAACAAGGACGGGCTCTATGCGAGGGGCCGTGCGTACTACGAGGCCGTGGCGGCCAGTGCGTGGCCCGGGGAGGTGGCGTGGCATGAGTCGGACGGGGAGGAGCACGTCTTCTTCCTCCCGAAGCCCGAGTGCGAGAACGCCAAGCAGCTCATGGACCGCGTCGTGGCCTTCATAGCCGGGGCTTGAGTTGGCTCTCTGTGTGTGTGTGTGTGTGTGTTCGATCGCGCGCTGTATTCGAGGTTCGAATTGTTGTTAAACTTGTGCAAGTTTCCTGATTGAATAAATCGGCCTTGGTCCGGGTATGATTTTTTCTCGTGGAAGTTTTGAGCTTCAAACTGAAATTCATATTCACTATTTTAGCTCGACGCCTCTACTACAGCTATACGCCTATACTTGAGCATTTTGCGGACCAGACCAAAAAAGTCTTGAATTTCTCGAATAAAAAATTCATGCCCAGTAGCATCTCATAGGTAATTGCGGGCTCGAGATTTCCAATTTTTTGGTTGGACGGGCTTGTGCCAGGTTTTCTATGACCCTAGCTAGAACCTGGCACGTTCAGACCGAGCCAAAAATACTCAGATCTAGCCACTATTGATGAGGGCAGAGTGCTGTCACAATGTCCGCCATTCTTTTTTTTGAGAAACTCTACGATAGGCTTACGTCGACCTGAACATTTGCATTGATAGGATAAAGTATTACATCCCAAGATTTGTGAAGTTGGGGAGAAAAGGAGAAAATGGCCGCCATTCTAATCTAAATGTATTGAGAGTGAATGATTGTATCCAGGCAAGTCAAGAAAAATGGGGCACCACTAAATAACTGAATAGCCAATTATGCCATTTGACACGATGTTGCACCGATTTTAGACGGTGTGAGCCAAATGCAATTATAAAAACGCATAATATGTGTTCTGCAACAGTGTAAACAATTTTATGTTAATCATGGGTAAGTACCAATTTTTAACCATGCATACATGTTGTGTATAAACTTTCTTTAACCATGCATACATATTGTGTATAAACTTTACTTGTTATATTCCCCCAAATAATTTGTTTCAAGAAAAATATTTTCTCTCTGCCCCTCTTCATTTGAGACCTAGCCATCTATGGTACATGTACATGTTTGGATTGTGTTCAAATCTTCCATACCAAGTTGTTGGTGTGTCAATCAAAGCATTGTGGTCAAATCTACCATACCAAGTTTTTGTTGAACTTATAGATTGGCAACATTAGAACTCTAAGATATGTTTTAATTGCTCTAGAAATTTAAAAAGGTTCTAACTCACGCACTCTCCTCTTTTGCCATTAGATCCCTTTTCCAGCAAAGGCCTCAGCCAGCTTTATAAATAAAGCAACAGCAACACAAATGTTCAAACTGGAATCAACATCACCAGCCACAAAATTACACCGGAAGTCTGACCAGGAACTCACAGCACCGAACAGCAAAAACACAGTAGCTAAATAGCACCAGACTAACAGCAACTGACAGAATCAGAGCACCGGCTGCCCAACGACAGCAGCACCAGGCCAAGCCCGGCGAAACACACCCAACGCTGGCAGGCTGTGAGGAGCAGCCTGGGAGCAGATCAAAGCAGACAAGGAGAGGGCAGGGGGAGGGGGAGCGGGAGAGCGGGAGCGCCAGGTCCTGATTAGCCGATTCCAGCAGGGTCCGGGGGCCGTGGCGACAGCATGAGCATCCGCGATCGAAGCCCATTCGTCAACTTAGGCCTTTGTTTATTTAGATCAACTCCTAAATTTACTATGAAAAAGAAGATTTTCCGTCACATCAAAATGTCATAACATGTATGGAGTACTAAATGTAGATGAAATCAAAAACTAATTGCACAGTTTTATTGTGCTCCGTGAGACGAATATTTTGAACCTAATTAATCAATTTTTGGACAATTTTTCACAAATACAAACGAAATGCTACAGTGACGCAATGATTACGAAGTGACATCAAACTCCCAAATTCAACCTTCTAATTTCAACATCTAAACAAGGCCTTATCGATGTCTGCTTTGTCCTCCGTATTACCCAGAAGGCACCAACGCTGCAATAGCGTTAGGGGAGGAGATGAGCATGTTCTGGAAGGCTAGTTCATTACGAGTGAGCCAAAGAGTCCAACAGACTGCCCCGAGCAGCCTAATTAGAATGTCTCTAGATTGTTTATTGAAGGTTTTGATTATGTCAAAGAATTCATAAATCGATTTGGGCGAAGTGGCCCATTCACACATCCTAATCAGGTACCAATATTTGAAGGGCGTTTTCTGGCCCACTGTCCACCAATGCGCAGGCTCAACTACGCATATGGCTAGCCATTTTTCACGACCCTAGGCACGCAATACCAATTCTACAGTCGACCGCATGTTTTGGAACTGGCGGTCGATCTGACAAGCGCACCCACACCACTAGTACCAGGCTGTCATTAACGCACACGCACTGACGCATTTTCTCATCTCTCCCGCCTTTCAATTTCTCTCTCTTCCTCAACTCTCACCGTCTCTCTCTCCCGCCGGCGGAGCCCCTAGTGATGGCAGGTGAGGCGAGCTCCCGCTCGCGGGTGCGGCGGCGAGTTACGGTAGCCGGGCTGCAGGCGAGCTCCCGCTCGTGGAGCTTGCCCGTGTGGTGGCGGAGCTTGCTCTCGGCCGGCCACAACGACGTCTAGTGAGGGAGCGGCGATGGCCTCAGCGAGCTCCATGGAGGGTGCGACGGCAGCCCCAGCGAGCTCCCGAACGGGGCAGCAAGTACGTCGGAGCGGGAAGGCGCCGCTCGCCATCTTTTTTTTTCCTTTTTTTCACAAAGCTTTTTCTCGAAACTTTTCCTCTCGATTTTTCATCTAAAGTTTTTCTTCAAAATATAGTTTGGTTCATAATCTTTTTCTCTCAGAATTTTTTTTGAATTTTTTCTCTTCTTTCAAATGTTTTTTATAACTTTTTGGCTTTTGATTTTTTCCTTTCAAAGTTTTTGCCTAAACTTTTTCATAATTTTTCTGTCTAAACTTTTTACCTAAACGTTTTTCATAACTTTGCTTTCTAAACCTTTTGTTTTCGAAACTTTTATTATTTTTTGGTTCTTATTTTTGAATTTTTAAAAAACTTGTTTAAAAATTTTTACGAAACTTTTTCATAAATGTTTATTTACAAATTTTATTAAAAATTTTGTTTTTGATTTTTTTCTCTAATCTTTTTGATCCGTTGTTTTCATCCAAGAAATGACCGCTCGTGATCTCTCAGCACCAGTGAGAGAGAGAGAGAGGGATGGGGTGGGACCACACGGAATTAAAAGGGTAAGAATACTCACAGGCCAAAATCAACCGCACGGAAGCCAACTCCCGAAAGCGCGCCGGTATTTTCCGCTTTATGGTTGTCCGAATTGACCTCACGGAACGGATCCGTGCGGTCGACCGCAAATTAGGGGCTCCCCTAGGCAAGCCAAAAACTCGATCCCATTACAAACAATGGAGAATGGAGCCAGAACGAGCAAATATTTGATGGGATGAGTGCTGGCTATACCCTAAATGTGACGGGCATGTTTGGATTGTGCCCATGTCTATGTTGTTGTGGCCAAATATTTGGTGGACGTTTCCGCTGCTCGCGTGGTCCGACAACGTGCGAGAAAGCCAACGTGTCGCGGTCTAGGCGAGCCAAAAAAATCAGAACGTGCGGTCAAGATTCACTCCCCAAGAGAGCGGCCGAGCTGATCGATCACGTTATCACCGTTCGAATGCTGTGGCCGGAGGTGTGGGTCATGAACTATGTGAAGCCAGTTTGGGCTAGGCCTGGAGTAGTAGAAGTTTCATTTTGTTACTCGTTTATGCAACAGTTTATCATGAACCGAGCACTTTGTCACAAGATCACAGCAATCCCACGCTGTGGTAGGACCGAGCGCCGGATTTTGTCTACGCCATGGATACCAGCGATTTGGCCGGGGTCAACAGCTAGTAGAATTGATTTTCCATCTCAAAAGAATCCATCATATCATTGGAAGTCTGCCAGTATCTCTACCAAGGCCACACCGACAACTTCCTCCGTGGCCATGGAGACCACCGCCGACGAGGTGGTCGTCGACTCCCCGGCGCACTTCCGCATCTACAAGAGCGGCAGGATCGAGCGCCTGAACCGGCCCCCGATCCTCCCCGCCGGCCTCGACGAGGCCACCGGCGTCACCTCCAAGGACGTCGTCCTGGACGCCGGGACCGGCCTCTCCGCGCGCCTCTACCTCCCAAAGCTCCAGGAGACGTCCAAGAAGCTCCCTGTCCTCGTCTACTTCCACGGCGGCGCGTTCCTGCTCGAAACGGCCGACTCCGCCACGTACCACACCTACGTCAACCCCCTCGCCGCGGCGGCGGGCGTGCTCGTGGTGTCCGTGAGCTACCGCCTGGCGCCGGAGCACCCGCTCCCGGCGGCGTACGAGGACTCCTGGGCGGCGCTCCGGTGGGCGGCGTCGGCGCAGGATGAGTGGGTCGCTGAGCACGGCGACGCGGCGCGCCTCTTCCTCGCCGGCGACAGCGCCGGCGCTAACATTGTGCACGACATGCTGCTGAGGGCGTCCGGCGACGCCGCCGGGCCGCGCATCGAGGGCGCCATCATGCTCCACCCGTGGTTCGGCGGGAACACGCCCATGGAGGGGGAGCCGAAGGGCGCGTCGGCGGCCACCGCTGGGCTCTGGATGTACGCGTGCCCGGGCGCGGTCGGCGGCGCTGATGACCCGAGGATGAACCCGCTGGCGCCCGGCGCGCCGTCGCTGGAGAAGCTCGCGTGCGCGAGGATGCTGGTGTGCGCCGGGAAGAAGGACGGGCTCTACGTGAGGGACCGCGCGTACTACGAGGCCGTGGCGGCCAGCGCATGGCCCGGGGACGTGGCGTGGCATGAGTCCGAGGACGAGGAGCATGTCTTCTTCCTCCCGAAGCCCGAGTGCGAGAACGCCAAGCAGCTCATGGACCGCGTCGTGGCCTTCATAGCCGGGGACTGAGTTACTCTCTCTATGTGCTCACAGCATTCGACATTCGATTCGTCGTTGAACTTGTGCAAGTTTTTCTGATTGAATAAGTCGGTCTTGGACCGGGTCTGATTTTTCTTGTAGATGTATGTAGCAGTGAACTTGCTGAAATCGAAAGTTTTAAGCAAACTGAAATTTATATTCATCATTCCATCTCTGCCATAGTCGAGGAGAGCAGAAGAATCCTCAATGTTGTTATGTTCCCTGCATATCTTTGCGACTTTGCTCATTCGGCTACAGTGCTCTATGATAAGCTTTCGTAGTTTCATGAATGCTTTATGATAAGCTTTCGTGTTTCCTTAATCGAAAAAATATATAATCCAATCTAAGAGAAACTAGGCGGTTTTTTATTAAAAAGAAAATAGGCACCTAAATTCAAGGTAGAATCGACTCGAACCTAGATGATTTCCTATCGACTTTCTTAATCACTGTGTCCACTGCTAAGAGCAAGTACAGTAATTGTTCATGACGCTGGACAAATCAGCAAGAGAGGTGAGGTGGATGAGAAAAAGGAAGAGAGAGAGGGTAGCTGGTCGCTACATGCAGCGCCAAGCTGGGTACGCTTGCCTAGGTGTTGGGCTTCAAGAGCCATAATCTTCTCTCTTTATGTAAGTAGGTCACATATGAATAAAAAAATATATTTAGAAGGAGAGAAGAGACTAGTTTATCTACTGTATTTGTCTATTCACGAGATACCTTGTCTTATAGAGATGCTTATTAAACTTGCTCTAATGAGGTGTTCTATTTTGTTGTGCCGCATCCTCTTTGAGGCCAGTGATGAAGGAAATAAAAAGAAAATTGGTGTTTCGATAACGATTCAAGGTTGATTGTGCGAACAGTCAATTTGGTGTTTCAATGATGGTTCGAGCCGTCATTGAACCTGTGTAACATTAGTTGATTGTTGCTTGACAGTAGCATAAGAACACAGAACCTCTTTGAGAGCAGAGCACCTGCCAACTGGTGGCTTAATAGTGATATGATCTTGTGGTCACTCTATGTAACAACCCTAAAATTCCCTATAGGATTTGTTGAGTGCAAAAATGTGAATTTAAAAAAATTTTGGTGAATTGTTGTGCAAGCAAACCAATATTTAAAATTAATTCTATTGCTTCTCAAATTCTTAAGCAATTTAAATTTAAAAATTTAAAATTAATTTGAAGTGCTAAGGATGAAATAGTGTGATTTGGAGTTATTTGGATTTATTTAGATTTTTGGTTGGTTTGAATTCAAATTCTAGATTTGAATTCAAACTCTAACTATTTAAACTAATTTCCAAATCTATCTAACTGTTCGTGGGCCTAAACCCGAAGCCAAAGTCCATCTAACCCCCTCTAACTTCTTTCCCCGAGCCAGCCAACCAACCGGCCCGCTCGGCCATTCGACCCAGCAGCGGCCCATCCTTTTTCCCCTCACCACGTCGCCTCCGCGTCGCCTTCCTCTCTCTCTGACGAGTGGACCCCACCTGGCAGCCTTCTCCTTCCTCGCGTCATCTTCCCCCGCGCGCCGCTTCTCTCTCTCGCGGCCGCGCGCGCGCCCGTGACCTCCAACCACCCGAGCTCCGCGGCCCGTCTCGATTACGCCGCGTGTCCGCGGGCGCTCGAGCACCCCATCCAGCCGTCGAGCCCCTGAAACCCTAGCGCCAATCGCCTATAAAACCGCCGCCGGCCTTTCTTCCTCCCCAAGCCGCGCCGCCCCTTTGGGGTTCGATCCGATCCAATCGTGAGGGGTGAGAGGTGCGAGGAGAGGTGGGGAAGAGATTGAGCGGGAACAGGAGCAAGGAGAGGAGCCGGAGCGTCTTCCCCGCATCGCCGCCGCCGAAGCCGACGCCGCCGTCCGTGGAGCCGCCGAGGAGGAGCCGGACCAGGGACGGGAGGAGGAGCACGAGCTTCGCCAAGCCACGACGAGCCCTTCCCCGAGCTGCAGCGATCGACTACTAACCCCTAGGTGAGCGCCGCCGAGTTTTCCCCCTTTCTTCTCTGTTTCCGGTGAGTTGCGCCGCCGCCGCCGTGCTAGCCCCCTGGGACCCGGCCGTCGAGTCGTGGCCATCGCTCGTGTGCAGGAACCCGTCGCCGCTAACCCCTCTGCAACCCGCCGTCGCTCGAGCCTTGCAGCCGAGGCCGCCGCGGTCGAGCTCCGCTCGCCGCGCGCGAACGCCGAGGCCACGCACGGCCGTGGGCGACCACGAGCCCGCGCGTGTGCACCTAGCCGCGTCCCAGCAGCCGCTGGAGCCGCACGCACGCGCGCTTAACCCAATCCGCGCGCTGTTGAACCAAAAACCCGAGCCGCCGTCGTTGCTCGCCGGCGCCATGGCTGAGCCGCCGCAGTTCGCGTCGGGAGGGCCAAACCGCACCCAAGCCGACCCCTTTTTCTCCCCGTCCGCGTTCACCAAGCCCTAGCCAAGCCGTTCCGACCGATCTTGAGCCCAGCCGAGCTTTTTCCGGCGAGAACCGCCGCTGACCGTCGCCGCCGGCGTGCTCCAGTGCGCGTCGCGCGCGCGTCGCGTCGCGCCGTGGCGAAGCCACACCGAAGACCACACCAAGCCGGCCACACGAGCATCGCAGACGATCCTGATTCGGCCGCAGAATGATCCCGTGCACCCGGCTCATGTGGACCCCTCTCACGGTTCACGGTGGACCTAGTCCACCAGAGCAGCACCAGCAGCAACCCCTTCGTGGGCCTAAAGTTCGCGTTTAAGTCTGTTTAACCCCCCTAAACTATCTTGGCCCAGTCACTTTCGGCCCAGTTTCCAGCCCAGCCATCATTTAATCTTTTTCTTTTTCTTTTTAACTGCGCTGACGTATGGGACCCACCTGTCATACACTGTGTGTCACTGACACATGGGGCCCACTGACCAGAGCTGACCGTTGACCCCGTTGACCGTTGACCGGTCAACGCTGACGTCACCAGGGCCCACTGCTGACGTCATCCTAGGTGGACCCCACTGCTGACGTCAGCATGACGTCATGCTAACGTCAGCAGGCTAATTATTAATCTGTTTTTCTTTTTCGGAAATTATTTAATATTTTCAGAAAATGATTTAAACTTCGAAATTTAATAATAAATCAACCGTAGCTCAGAAAAATATGAAACCAGTTTCTATATTTTTCTAAAATCATAACCTACGCGTTAGTATAGAGTTTGGTGTTATTTGGGTCTTCTCTTTTCGCTGAATTGGAGTTCCTTTGCTAGTAGTCGCGCCTTATTTTATTTTCCGCAACCTTAGGAGCTCCGGAGAGTCTGGAGGAGCCGGATCACTTCGACAACTACTTTGACGAGGACGAAGACCTTTGCCCAGGTTCACGCCCGACCATTCTCTGAAATACCTATTAGACATGCAACTAGTATGCTAGCGCTTTACTTTACTCGCATGATAAACCTGCACTGCCTTTGTTATTATCCTGTTACCTTGCTGCCTACCACTCACTTAATGAATTACGCTATGCGATGCATGTGTTGGGATGGTTGTGATTTGATCCTCTTGGCGTGAGTTGTGGGTGGTTTGGGAGGAGTAGTGCAGCTAGGCGGTGTAAGCGAGTAATAACAACTCGATCGTTTGATCGAGGTGCTGAGGGGCTGCACTCGGGCAATCCCTACGGAGTACCTGTTACGGGTACGTGGTTCTTGGATATTGGTACTCGTGGAGTACTTGAGGAGTTTGGGCGGCTATACCTGTTATGGGTGCCGATTGCGGACCGTTGCGGCGGATCGCTTATGACGCAGATACTCGCTTTACCGAAAATTAAGGACCGAGTCGTGCCCCCACTTTGGACTTGGGATTACCGTGCTCACCATCTACCCAGTATGGGGAGGGTTCCAGCAAGCCTACTCTAGTGCGGCGCCGAGACTGTAGGAGAATCGGACTTGATATGTGTAGGGGGGATTCGTTGCGGCATAATCTCCCTGATTTATCACGGCCCCCGACTGGCCCCGGTGGGAAGGTTTCACATCCCTGGGGCAGATGTTAGATCGGATGTTTCCCGAGCCCAGGGAGACAGGATTGGCGCCGCTACTGTTTAGGGTCTTTGCTGTGGGCTGCGTCTCAGGTTGGTTGCGGACTAGCCTTGCAGCCCGGATGGATTCCTGGAGTGCCACCACCTCTGCAGAGTGTAAACTATACGTATAGCTGTGTCCACGGTTACGGACGACCCATTTCTGAGAAGCCCCGACTAGCATGGGAATCTGCTTTCTTACCTCATCCTTGTTTCGGGTTATGAGAGGTTGGTCCAGCTGAGGTTGTTGAGACAAGGTGGGGAGGGAGCCCACCGAGTCGACTAGTGAGTGAAAGGTGTTGGTGGATGATGATTTGCGGGAACCTGCCGTGGCAGGACGAGCCCGATGGGAAAACGTGAGGCTGATGGGTGGATTTGGGGGAGTGAATGTGAGTGTGTGAGAAGGAGTTGGTGATGAGATGAATTTGGGCTATTGCAGCTGCTTGCATAAGAAAACCCAAGCTCAAACCTTGATTATTTCTATACCCTAGAATAGGCCACTTTAAAGCTTGCATCATATTATGGTTGGTGACGTGAACCTGTCCCATTTCCTTGGGGACAGACTTTGGGTTCTCAGGTGAAGACCCCGACCACGAGTTCAACCAGGACGGGTGGTACGATTGAAGGGTGTGCGCTACGCTCAAGGATGCCTGTGGAGGAGTGGACCCTGATGTTCTAGCTACCGCTGCGCAGTTGTTTCTTATTGTCGATTTAGCCCAGAGGGCTTGTACCAGACGCTATGTTTTATTTATGTCATGTAATGGATCTTTTCTCGTTGTATGGATGTGATATTCGACTGAGATGAGTTCTGTACGAGATAGCTACTATTCCTGGGACTATCTCAAGGGTACAGGGAGTCGGGTTCTCGTCGGTGAGAATCCGGTTCGTCACACTCTAGATGCTGCGGCTGACGAGTGACAAACTGACAATGATGAACTGGACTCCGAGAAAAATCAAGGGTGACATCAGGGATCACGCAGCATGCACTTGTCACGTTCGTCACCTAAGAATCATCGTACACTTGGGCGGATTCGCCAAGTCTGTTTTCATGTTCCCTGTCTTCAAATGCAGAACAACAACATTAAAGCCAGCTTCCATTTCTGAAGCTTACAGAGTTGCAACGCAAAGCTTACACACCACCTCGTCACGTAGCCATGGAACCGGAGGCCGACGAGGTGGTATTCGACGCCCCGGAGCACTTCCGCATCTACAAGAGCGGCAGGATAGATCGTTTCCATCGACCAGTGCTCGTGCCCGCGGGCGTCCACGACGATTCCAGCGGCGTCGCCACCAAGGACGTCGTCCTCGACGCCGACACCGGCCTCTCCGTGCGCCTCTTCCTGCCCAAGCGCCAAGAGCGTTCCAGCAAGAAGCTCCCCGTCCTCGTCTACTTCCACGGCGGCGGGTTCATCATCGAGTCCGCGAGGTCCGCCACCTACCACAACTACCTCACCTCCCTCGCCGCCGCGGCCGGCGTCCTCGCGGTGTCCGTCGACTACCGGCTCGCCCCCGAGCACCGCCTCCCCGCCGCCTACGACGACTGCTGGACCGCGCTCCAGTGGGCGGCGTCCGCACGGGACGACGGCTGGCTAGCCGAGCACGGCGACGCGTCCCGCGTGTTCGTCGCCGGCGACAGCGCCGGCGGCAACATCGTGCACAACGTGCTGGTGAGGGCGTGGGTGTCGTCGTCCGCGGATCGAAACGCGGCGAGGGTCGAGGGCGCGGTCCTGCTCCACCCGTTCTTCGGCGGGAGCACGGCCATCGAGGGGGAGCCGGAGCGCGCGGTGGCGATCACCGCCAAGGTGTGGACGTTAGCGTGCACCGACGCGGCGGGCGGCGCGGACGATCCGAGGATCAACCCGACGGCGCCGGGAGCGGCGGCAGCGGCGCTGGAGCGGCTCGGGTGCCAGCGGGTGCTGGTGTGCGCGGCGGAGAAGGACTGGCTGGTGGCGAGGGACCGCGCGTACTACGGCGCCGTGGCGGCGAGCGCGTGGCCCCGGAGCGCGGCGTGGCTGGAGACGGAAGGGGAGGAGCACGTGTTCTTCCTGCTGAAGCCAGAGTGCGACAGGGCCAAGGCGCTCATGGACCGCGTCGTGGCGTTCATAGCCGGAGCGTGAGCTGCCTCTGGGCTCTGCGTTCGTGCAGCAGGAGAGTCGAGAAATCGTGTGAATGGCCGACTGCTCAAAATAGGGACGGGATGAAAACGAAAATGATAATTTCCGATTATCGAGAATCGTTTATGAGATTTTGCCGAATTTAAGGTCTAATGGAAACGATAACGGTTATCGAAAAAACGAAAACGAAAATGATTCTAGCGTTTTCTGATCGTTTTTTAAAAATACCGTATTTAATTGGTATTTTACCGTCGGTAATTATCGGATTTCCAAGTTCCCAAAGACACCAATCAGCCCAATACATTGCTACGGTTGACCCAGTCTTTCGTACTTGGCCCGGGTCGGTCTTGGTTCAACAAGTGCCTGCGTCTGCCAATCTCGCATTGATTAGACTTGGTATTATTCTATTGTTACGTGAGCAAGTATGACATTATGCATGCTTTTATTGTTGTGTAACATGTATGTGACTATGTACGGTGTGATTAACATAAATTGTTAGTATTTGTCGTATGATATAGGTCAGGTTAGAGGATTATTGCCATGTTTTACCGCTTGATGTGTTTACCGTTTTTCAAATATCGTTTTGATGGATTTCGATCATTTTTAATATTATCAGAATACTGACGCCGTTCTCGTTTCCGACAATATCATATCGTTTTCGCTTTCGAAAAAATAATGTGAAAGTGAAAGTGGTGGAGCCTTTTTCCGATGTTTCCGATCGTTTTCAACCCTAGACGGAGCAAGCTGGGTGTCAGCAGTGGCCATGGTTCCCATGCATTCGAAAAAAATAAAGTAATATTAGAAGTTTGGTAAGCTATAAATTTGTGGCCTTTAGATATGCTTTGTGATGCTTGGTATGCTGTTGGAATTTTCTTATGTCAAGGGGATGACATGCAAAGAGATCGATCCAGTCTATTTCTATATTGTTTCTTTACGACATGAACCATCTGTAGAGCATCACCGAGAGACTTTCTATTTTGTTAGCTAAACTAGCAAGGTGGTCCGCGCAAATTTTCGCGGGTAGCTAGTTTTTTATACTAATTTTTAGGTTTTTTAACTTAAATATAATTTTATTTAAATATACGTTGTTTCATTGTCAATACGGTTTGTCCAAGTGTGTCCAAACTAACGTATCATTTTTTATCATCATGTATGTGTCATATGGTATAAATTAACGATGCGAGCTTATATTTACTAATTGTATTTGACATTGATTCTTTGATCAACTTATAATTTCCTTATTTATTTCATTTAGAATTCAACTATTTATTTACTCTAATCATGGAATCTAAGGGTTAATATAGATTGTTAGATCTTACCAAAAACCAGCAGGGTGTATTATTTTTATTTCAATTAATATGGTAATAACTTTATATTATTAAGATTAACTCCACCAATACCTCTCAAACCAGACTCTCCAAATATTAAATGGAGGCTACCTCTATTTTTTAAAGGCCTTAAAAGTGCTACAACTCTAGCAATAGTCCTCGTAAATATAGAGCTTTCTATAGACCCCTGAGAATGGAGGGTGAATTTGGAAGCCTCCCAAATAGGGGGGAGTCAAGTAGAGGGCCTGCTGGAGTGCAACTTTTTTCTGTACTCTCTAAACTTGGGATAGGGGCTCCTTGGGTCGGCTGGAGTGCAACTTTTTTCTGGACCTTCTAAACTTGGGATAGACGCTTGTTGGGTCTGCTGGAGTTGCTCTAAAATAATAGATTATGTGACCTAATATTGAGGTAGTGATCGTGGGTAAGTAAATAAAGTAATTTATATAACTTTACATATACAAAATGTAATTTACTGAAATGAGATACTCCATTCATCAACAGACATGCGAACTACCTCGACGAACTTGTAATAGCATGACACGGGACGATTGGATTAAAGTACAAGCCTTCCACAAACATAATGGTGTTTGGGTCGACTCCCTTCACAAATCAACAGTATGATTGGTAGCCTAGCTTACTACACAAATCAATGATCAGAATGGCATAGCATGAAGGAAAGGTTAAGGAGGGAGAAAAATCTAATATAGAGGGTAATCAATCATACCAGAAAAATATTATCCGAGAAAATATTATGACAAAAATACTGCTTTTTTGGTAGTTATACAATGAAAACTTATGCTGCAGTAACCAATGGTTGCTTATCACGGTTATGGATCAATCTTTTGCCTTTTTCCTCCTCCGATAAAAGATGGAGTAAAATATAGACATGGTTGATGTCCGATCTAGCGAATGATTGACAATAATTTACTGTTGCATGATTATATCGGGCATTAAGAGAAGTATTTCTTTGTCCAGCCTGTTGTTACTCAACTTCCATGTCAACACATGTGCACGGCAAGCACGTCCATCATCAAAGTTGTACGACACCTGAGTTTGTTCTCTTTATTTTTCCTAAATCTGCTCCTTCATATACTAACTCGTTAATGAAGACCATCAAATGGGTTTGAGTGTGGGCAAACCATTTGATGATCTTTCATGAGTGCTAAGTGTAGCCATGGTGATGATAAATCCCGGCAACGATTCACTCCCTTCAGATATGGAGAATTTTCTCTCTCGTTGTGCTCACAAACTTAGTGAATGCCCTAAATCTGAGCACCTTTCATCAGTTACATGTGCAAATCAACGTGATGTCCTCCGTTCATTGTTGAACGCTACACCATCTAAGTTTCTCCACTTTGTTTTTCCTCTCTTTGCTCCTTTTTTGCACTAACTCGTTAATAAAAACCATCAAACGGGTTTGAGCGCGGTAACCCGTTTGATGATCTTCCACTTGTGTTGGCAAAGATACTAAGTGTTGAGTGCGGCCACGGTGCTCAATTCCAGCAGCGATTCGCTCCCTTCGGACAGGGAGAATTGTTCTCTCTGTTGTGCTCATAACCTTGTTCAACGCCCTAAATTAGAGCACCTCTCATTGGTACATGTGCATATCAACATGTTGTCCTCCGCTCATTGTTGAATGGTGCCTCCTATATAGAGAAACATGGTAGAGTACACGAGGCTTCAGGCTGTCCGCACTCATCGTACTCTATTATCATCCTCTAAAAAGAAATATCCATGCCTAGTCATTGAGATTCTCCAATCTATATCTATATCTTCTGCACCCGTTATCATCTATATCTCATAGTCTATACCAACTATCAACACGTGAGCCCACCCATCTCATTTTCTCCTTTTTTTTCACCGACGCCACCACTCCCCCCACTACTCTATCTCTCTCTCCCTCTATCTCCCCTTTTCTCTAGTGGTGGCGGCGGCGGCGAGGGGTGCCAGTCTCCCCGGCCGGTAGCCTTCAGCCTCAACGGCCTCCGGCTGCGCGTGGAGCGGACGGACCCCGAACTCCGAAGGCGCACGAGTCCCGCGGCAGCAACGGCGGCGAACGGTCACGTGGCAACGACGAGGACTCCTGCAACGGCCACAGACGGCCGCGCGGCGGTGGCAGAGGCTCACGATGGCCGCGGACGGCCACATGACGGCGGTGGAGGGCTCCTGCGGCGGCCGCACGCCGACCGCGGAGAGGTGGCGGCGGACGGAATAATCTTCATAAAATCCGACAGCGTATATTTTTCTCTTTTTTAGATTAGCAGAATAATAGAGATCGTTAGATCTTCATAAAATCCGACGGTATATATTCTTTTCGTTTTTGGATTAACGGAATAACATGTACAGTTAGATCTTCATAAAATCTGATGACATATATTCTTCTCTTTTTTTGATTAACGTGGGAATTTCTTGGCCCTCTCGGGGAACGTGGTGGCTCCTGCTAACACTATTGCATTAATATAACTAGCAAGGTGGCCCGCGCAAATTTGCGCGGGTAGCTAGTTTTTTTATACAAATATTTAGGTTTATTTAATTTAAATATAAATTTATTTAAATATTCGTTGTTTCACCGTCAATACAATTCGTCCAATTGTACTCAAACTAACGTATCATTTTTTACCATCATGTATGTGGCACATGGTATGAGTTAATGATGCAAGCTTATTATATTTACTAATTGTATTTGACATTGATTCTTTGATCAAATTATAATTTTATTATTTATTTAATTTAGAATTTAACTATTTATTTACTCTAATCAATGTACTTTAAGGGTTAATATAGATTCCCAACAATGTGTATTATTTTTATTTCAATTAATATGGTAATAATATTATATTATTAAAATTAACTCCACCAATACCTCTCAATCCAGACTCTCCAAATACTAAATGGAGGCTATCTTTATTTTTTAAGGGCCATAAAAATGCTACAACTCCAGCAATAGCCCTCATAAATATAGTGATTTCTGTAGACCCACGAGAATGGAGGGTGGATTTGGAAGCCTCCCAAATATGGGAGTGTCAAGTAGATGGCCTACTGGAGTGCAACCTTTTTCTGGACCCTCTAAACTTTGGATAGGAGCTTGTTGGGTGTGCTACGGTGCAACTTTTTTTGACCATCTAAACTTGGGACAAGGACTTGTTGGGTTTATTGGAGTGTAACTTTTTTAGATCCTCTTAACTTGGGATAGGGGCTTGTTGGGTTTATTGAGTTGCTCTAAGATAATTGATTGTGTGACCTAATATTGAGGTAGTGATCATGGGTAAGTGGGGTAAGTGAATAAAGTAATTCATATAACTTTACATACACAAAAATGCAAATTAGTGACATGAGAACTACCTCGACGAACTTGCAATAGTGTAACACTGGATGATTGGATTAAAGTAGAAACCTTCCACAAAACATAATGGTGTTTGGGTCGACTCCCTTCATGAATCCGCTGTATAATTGGTAGCCTAGCTTGCTGCACAAATCAATGATTAGAATAGCATAACATGAAGGAAAGCTTAAAGAGAGGAAATAAAATATAGAGGGTAATCAATCACACCAGGAAAATATTATCCAAGAAAATATTATGAGAAAAGTACTGCTATTTTGCTAATTATGCAAAGAGAACTTAGGTTACAGTAACCTATGGGTGCCTACCACAGTTGAACGCCCTACATCCGAGCACCTCTCATCAGGTACACGTGCAGATCGACGTGTTGTCCTCCACTCATTGTTGAACGTTGTCTCCTGCCCTCTTAAATAGAGGAACATGGTAGGGCATATGGGGCTTTAGGTTGTCCGGACTTGTCGTACTCTATTCTCATCCTCTAAAAAAATATTCCAGCCTAGTCAATGAGATTCTCCCCTCAATATAATTTTTTTCTGCACCCGTTATCCTGTATATCATATATTCTATACCAACTACCAACACATGAACCCACCCATCTCCTTTTCTCCTTATCTTTCACCAACGCCACCACTCCCCCCGCTCTATCTCTCTCCCTCTATCTCCCCCCTCTCTAGTTGCGGCAGCGGCGAGGGGTGCCGGTCTCCCCAGCTGGCAGCATTCAGCCCCATCGGCCTCTGGCGGCGCGCGGAGCGGCCGGACCCCAAACTCCAAAGGTGTGCGGGCTGCTTCCGCGGTGGCGGATGGTCGCGCGGCGACTGCGAGGACTCCCGCAGCAGCCTGGACAGTCGGTCAACAGCGGTGGAGGGCTCCCGCGGCGACGGTGGAAGCCTCCTACAGTGGGCGCATACAACTGTGCGATGGAGGCGGTGGAGGGCTCCCGCGACGGCGGTGGAGGGGTGGTGGTGGCGGTGACGGCGGCACTGAGGGGTGCCGGTCTCCCCGTCCGGCAGTCTCCAGCCACGTCGGCCTCCGAAGGTGCGCGGGTAGCTCCCGCGGCGGTGACGGCGGCGGACGGTCTCCCCACGGTGGACGGTCGCGCGGCGACGGCGAGGACTCCCGCAGCAGCAACAGATGGACGCGCGGTGGCGTTGGAGGGCTCCTGCGGCGGCCGCAGACGGCTGTGCGGCAACGGTGGAGGCCTCCTACGGCGGCCACGGACGGCTGCGCGGCGGCGGCCACGGAGGGCACCCGCGGCGGCCGCGGACGTCTGTGCGGCAACGGTGGAGACCTCCTATGGCGGCCACGGACGGCTGCGCGGCGGCAGCCACGGAGGGCTCCCGCGGTGGGTGGCGGCAGAATGAATAATATAGACCGTTAGATCTTTATCAAATCTAACGATATTTTTTTCTTTTTTGGATTAATGGAATAATATAGACCCTTAGATCTTCAGAAAATTTGACGGCATATATTCTTCTCTTTTTTAGATTAATGGAATAATATGGACCATGACATCTTCATAAAATCTGATGATATATATTTTTCTCTTTTTTGAATTAACGGAATAATATGGACCGTTGGATCTTCATAAAATCCGACGATTCATGCTCTTCTCTTTTTTAGATTAACGTGGGAATTTATTGACCCTCTCGGCGAACGTGGTGGCTCCTTTTAACACTATTGTATTAATATAATAGATAGATAGATAGATAGATAGATAGATAGATAGATAGATAGATAGATATAGAGATTATATCCCTTTTATAAGAATAGAAAACCCCTAATTTAATGGGGTAGTCCAAGAGACTAGTTAAAACGTGTGCTTTATATTCAAATCTGGATTCACGTCATCTCTTTTTTTCTGGGGAAAAAGGCAAGGGAGGACGAGCAGACAGCGAACCTAGATGGATGGCGAGCTGGATATATTAGCTGTTGGATGCGTTTTTAAGGATTTTTTTAGTTACAAGGAAGACAAATAGAGAGTCTCTTAGAGATGCTCTTATACCTAACTTTATTTCTGAATATATAACATATAAGAAGTAAATTAATCCCAATGGTATATTATTGTCAACACAGCTTTGCTTTTTTGAAGAATTTTGTTGCTGATAATAAGATGGCTTGGATAAATTAGTTATGGTGGGTCGTGCACGTTTCTCCGCATGCATGTTCAATCAATACGTAGAAAGTATTGAACTTTGTCAAAGTTGAAATTCTTTGCAAGTTGAAATGTCTACTCGACGTCTCTCCTCCAGAGGGAAGGAATAACGACCAACTAGAGACTCTAAGAAAGTGGGGACATAAGAAAACAGGCGCCATCCACTTGTCATTTTCTGTAACCTATGGAATTATGTACAGCCGCGAGGATTCACACATCAGTCTCCGTTCCACGCTCACACTATTTGTTTGATTGTTTCCTATGATCAAAAAGAATGTTTCCTCAACCAGAACTCCAGAAGCCGCCCTATATACTGCTTAGTGCTGAAGCTTTCAACTGCAACGCAGGACAGTAGTACTCTAGTAGTCCAATACAGAACGAGGTTACATTGCCATGGAGTCCGAGGCCGACGAGGTGCTGTTCGACGGCGAGTCCCCCACGAACTTCCGCGTCTACAAGAGCGGCCGTGTGGATCCTTTCCACCAACCAGTGCTCGTACCCGCAGGCATCGACGATGCCAGCGGCGTCGCCTCCAAGGACGTCGTCATCGACGCCGGCACCGGCCTCTCCGTGCGCCTTTTCCTGCCAATGCTCCAGGAACCGTCTTCATCGGCCAAGAAGCTCCCCGTCCTCGTCTACTTCCACGGCGGCGCGTTCATCATCGAGTCAGCCAAGTCCGCCATGTACCACAACTACGTCGCCTCCCTCGCCGCCGCGGCCGGCGTCCTCGCGGTGTCCGTCGACTACCGCCTCGCCCCCGAGCACCCGGTGCCGGCCGCCTACGACGACTGCTGGGCCGCGCTCCGGTGGACGGCGTCCGCGCAGGACGGCTGGCTCGCCGAGCACGGCGACGCGTCCCGCGCCTTCATCGCTGGCGACAGCGCGGGCGGCACCGTCGTGCACAACCTCCTGGTGAGGGCGTCGTCGGACTCCGAAGCCGCCGGGACGAGTATCGAGGGCGCGGTCCTGCTCCACCCGTACTTCGTCGGGAGCACGGCCATCGAGGGGGAGTCGGAGTGGGTGGCCGCGATCACCAACAGGCTGTGGGCGTTCGCGTGCCCCAGCGCGGCCGGCGGCGCGGACGACCCGTGGATCAACCCGACCGCGCCGGGAGCGGCGGCGGCGGGGCTGGAGCGCCTCGGGTGCGAGCGGGTGCTGGTGTGCACGGCGGAGACGGACTGGCTCGCGGCGAGGGGCCGCGCGTACTACAAGGCCGTGGCGGGCAGCGCGTGGCCCGGGAGCTCGGCGTGGTTCGAATCCGAAGGGGAGGGGCACGTCTTCTTCCTGGTGAAGCCCGAGTGCGAGAAGGCGAAGCAGCTCATGGGCCGCGTCGTGGCCTTCATAGCCGGGGCGTGAAGTACGTGTTCCATGTGTGGGCAGCATTCTGAAACGTGCTCCGTGTGCACCTGAGTGTGCAGCATTGGATCGGAGCCGTGATGCACTAAACTTGTTCAAGGTTTTCTTTCACCGGGGTTGAATAAAAATAGTTCAGTTTGTAGTCTTACATGAATATCTAGAAAACTGAAATATTTAAGTGAATTGAAATTTCTTTCCAGCATTTCAGCTTAGCTTCAATGTTCAAAGATGGCAGTGTACGCCTTTTCCTATAACTTCGTCAATGGGACGATAGAGAAAAGTCAATGGAGCAGCATTTTCGAAGATGAAACGATGGTAATCTGGACACAATTTACACCTTGTTTAGTTCTCGAATCGGATGTGCCGATTCGGGACAGGCACTGTGCATAATAAATACGCATTGTAGCATTTCGTTTGTACGTGTGAAAAATGTCCAAAAATTAATTAATTAGGCTTAAGATGTTCGTCTCGTAGAGTATAACAAAACTGTGCAATTCATTTTTAATTTTATCTACATTTAGTACTTCATGCATGCTATGACATTTTGATATGATGGGAATATTCTTTTTGCATAGCGAACTTTGGAGGTAAAATTTGGGATCTAAACAATGCCTTAGGTGAGAGAATTGAAGACCATACTTTATTAAACAACTGAAGCCATACATTACTAAACAACTGAAGATCGTGTTGTGCAAGAAAGATCGTTTTCAGTGGACCTGGAGCAGCAAGTAGTCATCCACCGAGGTCAGCTCCAATGCATTCCCAACTTAGAAGGTCAAAGTTGATATTATCAGTAGCATTTTGTTTGTATTTATGAATAATTATTCAAACATTAATTAATTAGGCTCATAATGTTTGTCTCGCAAAGTACAACAAAACTGTACAATTAGTTTTTAATTTCATCAACATTTAGTACTCCATACATGTGCCGGTATTTTGATGTGAATCTTCTTTTTTTTGAAATATGTGCAGGAGCGCTGCACTGTCATTTAAGAAGAAGAGCATACAGATAGTTCATACAAGTTGTGTTGCATAAAAGAACTGAAACTCTCTAAACTCCAAGCTACAAACAGAATGAAGTGTACTGATTATCATGAAAGGCAACTCCGGGCTTCCACACGCCCGATGTCGAAACATAATCTCCAGCTTAATATCCTGCAAGACATCAACCGGTTGTTTTGAGCTTCCCTCAAATACACGTCTGTTCCTCTCTTTCCAAATGTTCCATGCAATATACATAAGCAAAGCTGGCTTGACTCTTCTATGTTCTTTCGGCAAGTTGGTCAGTTCTTTATTACACCATTCCTCAGGCTCCTCTTCTTGATCCGGTGCTTGAACGATGGCATTGTGAGCACTGGCCTTCTCCCAAACCTCGTGCGCAAATAGACAACGTAGTAGTAAATGCACTGCAATTTCTGCTGCTCCTCCACACAGCAAGCAGACCGGATTACAGGGCATTCCTCGAGCAATAAGTTTATCTGCAGTGAGGACCTTATTTTGTAAAAATAGCCACATGAAGAATTTATGCTTGCCCTTGGCATGGGCCTTCCATATAGATGAACACCGCACCGTGCTATAAGATCCAAAGAACTGAAGATTATATGCTGATTTTGCACTATACTGACCATCAGGTGTCCAACACCATTTGATTTCATCAGGCCGGTCATGCAGCGTTACTTCCTGCACCATATCCCACGGCTGAACGAAACTCGCCATTTGATCTACTGTCGTCATGCGCCATAGGCCTCTCGTCCAGGTCTGGTCAAGTAATTCCTCCCAAACCAATCTATTTTTCCTCCATGCGAGTTTATAAAGTTCTGGGAACATGTCCATCGGTGCATGTCCACTTAACCAAGAAGATTGCCAAAACCCTGCTTTTCTTCCATCCCCAATTGTTACATTTGTGCTCACTCTAAACATTTGCAGGTCCAATGCAGACACTGGCAGTGATGTGCCCACCCATGGTCGTTCCTGGTCCGTCCATTCAAACCACAACCATCTCAAGCGAAGCGCTCTGCTGAAGCATTCTAGATCCATGATCCCCAAGCCTCCCAGCTGTTTTGGCCTCATTGCTTTGGACCACCTGACTAAGCAATGCCCTCCTTTCACCTCCTTGACACCCTTCCATAGGAAACCTCTTCGGATTTTATCTATTTGCTTAATTGCCCATTTCTTGATCTGGAAAACAGTCAGGTAGTATGTGGGTATTGCTGATAGGACTGTGTTGAGCAATTTGAGCCTTCCTGCACGACACAGTAGTCTACCTTTCCAAGCTGGTAGTCTGCCTGCAACTTTATCAATTAATGGCTGCACATCAATTTTTCAAATTTGCCTTGTGTGAAGTGGTAGGCCTAGGTACATACACGGGAACTCTTTTATGGGGCATCTAAAGGCCTGCATTATGTCATTCAACTGAACCTCCTCGCATCGAATTGGATACACTGCACGTCTGCACTTTTCAATGTGTTTGTTACAAGTCCTGATGCCCGGCCAAAACCTTCCAGGATTTCTTGCACAACTGTCACTTCCGCTCCGATAGGATTTAACAGGATTGCTGCATCATCAGCGAACATACTAATACGCACACGTGCTGCCCTGTGTGCAATTGGGGTAAGTAGAGCATCAGTTGTTGCCCTGTCCAAAATCCATTTCAGTGGCTCAATAGCTAATATAAATAGCATAGGAAACAGAGGGTCTCCCTGCCTCAATCATGTCCTGTGCTGAAACCATCTTCCTCTTTTGCCATTTAGAATCACAGATGAAGTGCTAGTGGACAACAGAGCAGTCACCCAACTTTTCCACCTCAGCCCAAATCCCATTTGTTCTAAAAATTCCATTAGATAATCCCATCAAACTGAGTCAAAAGCCTTTGCAATATCTAGCTTGAGAAACAGGGTTGGCTTCTTAGCTCTATGAAGTTCTCTGATGATGTTCTGAGTATACAAGTTGTCCTGGATGCATCTTCTTTTAATGAAGGCACTTTGGGATCTTGAGAGCAGCTGGTTAAGACTTCCTGATAATCTTGATGCCATCATCTTGGAAATTAGTTTAGCAATGCTATGGGTTAGGCTTATTGGTCTGTAATCTCCTATGCAAGCAGCCTCTCTCTTTTTGGGGATGAGGATAACATGTGCATTATTCAGGTGGCTTAAGTGTTGGTCATGCTGCTGAAAAAAATAATTCACCGCAGAAATAATGTCTTGTTTGATTATATTCCAGCAGACCTTGAAAAACCCACCAATGTAGCCATCAGGTCCAGGGGCCTTTTCAGCAGCAATCTCCTTTACTGTTTGTAGCACCTCCTCTTGCGTGAAGTCTTCTTCCAGATGTTGCAGATCATGTCTGATAGGATTTAACAGGTTCCAGTCAAGAGTGACTTCTCTAGCTTCCTGGTGTCCAAAATGGGCACTAAAATGTTCAAATATGTGGCTCTCCTTGTCTTCATGCGTCAGCAGGCATCCAGCTGGCGTTTGCAACTGTTGAATAAAATTTTTTCGTCTCCTACCATTGGCCTGCATATAGAACAGCTTGGTTGATGCCTCCTCTGCCCTGATATATGTCAATCTTGATTGCTGTTTTGCTCTCATTTTTCAACCACTGTAAGACCTAGGTATCTTGCTTTCAGGTCTCTCCTAAGCTGAATTTCTTGGCTACTCAATTGTCTATGGTCCTGCACAGCGTCAAGTATACCAATTAACTGTCTCGCTGCACAGAGTAGCAATTTTATATTTCCAATTCTAGATGTTGCGTTCGCTGTAATTTTATATGTAGCCTCAGGAAAGGATTGTGCACATGAACCTCTTGTTGCCAGGCCTGGTCCACCATCTCGAGGAAACCCTCTATTTTAGTCCAAAAAGTTTCAAACCTAAAGCCTTTATACTTTGGCACTGCTGCATTTCCAACAACAATTAGTGGACAATGATAAGGTACTGTGGCTGGTTGGGCTTTCATAATGGAATTCGGAAGCATCATATCCCAGTCACTGCTACAAAAGGCCCGATCAATCCTTGTCTGCGTGACATCATTTGTCCAAGTGAATTTCCTCCCTTTTAGCACAAGTTCTTTTAGTTCTAGCTCATCTATCAGATGTCTGCCTGCAAGATTAAATTAAAGTCCCCAAGTACCAACCAGGTTCTTCCTACAGTGGCATGTATATTCCTTAGCTCTTGCATGAATTCCAATTTCTCTCGATCTCCTTGTGGCCCATACACCACAGTCACCCACCAACTGATTGGGCTCATTGTAGACTCCAGGAGTGCTGAAACAGTGTACATTCTATATTCAAATTGCCTGATAGAATAGTGGTCTGCATCAACCGCAAGAAGAGCTCCCCCCCCCCCCCCTCCCCCCCCTGTCCCAACTGCTGGCAAGTAAACATAGCTGCTTTCAAACTTCTGCCCTAGCATTTCCTTGACTAAATCTTTTTCAATCATTGCCAGCTTTGTTTCTTGCAATGCCACTATAGTTGCCCTCATGTCTACTGCCAGATCTCTCACTACTCTCCTCCTTGCCGGGTTATTCAATCCCCTCACATTCCAATTGAGAATAAGACATTTTTTATCATTCATTAAAAGAAAACTTTATCCCCCTCAATTCCCACTGGATTGGTCAGATGTCTCCCGGATCGAGTCCACATCATCAACATGGCCCTAAGCATCAAGGCAGAACAACAAAATACACACAAAAACAATCCACCTCTTTCCATCAATCCCACAGGCCCACCTCTTTCCAGCTTGCCCCGAACAAAGCCTTCCAATTCAGCAAACAGTCTCCCCCCATACAACATGACACTACTAGGAAACAGAACAACAGAAAACACACTCCTCGCAGCACAGCGACTCAACTCGAAAGCAAATAAATACATTAAACAGACTAAGATACACTGGCTCCACACTGAGCCCACCCACTGCATCCCCTCCCAGGGATTACTCATCCTCAACATCAGCCACACTGGACAGAGCACCGAAAACTCCAGCACTGCCAACATCCTGAATCCCAAAGACTTTCCTGAAATCTCCAGCTAGCCCCTCCTGAATTGGATCCACAAATTGCTCTCCAAGCTGCTGCTTCATCTCAGAATTTTGATTATCCTCTCCCCGGATGCCGCATGTTTGCAATAACAAAGCCGTGGCCTGATCATCCATGGAGCCGCGCTGAATGGACACTTTGTTGCCTTTCTTCCTGTCAATATGGCCATCAATGTTATAGGCATTGGCTGCAGATTTCTTTGTGGTTGCTGGTTTCAGCCTGGGGTTCGGGTTGCACAGCAGTGCCTTTTTCAGCGGCACTGTATATCGGATTCCGGTCTTTGCTCCTCCCCTGTGGCTGGTATGATCTCTGCTGTCCTTGTTCATACGCCCATCAGCATTTCCCAGGATTATTCTTTCCACAGCTTCATTCTCTCTTGCTTCACCCTGCATCTCCTCCAATGCATCACAACCCACATTTAAGTCAAACAATGGCCCTTGCATCAGCTCCTGCAGTGGCCCCCGTGGTGGCTGCGAAACTCTCATTATGGAGTCCTCAGCTTGCAGCACAACTTCACTCCCTACCCCCACATTTCCATCAGGGCCCACATTTCCCTCCTTTTGTAAATCAATGCTTAGTTCCTGTACCTCACCCGACACAAGAGGACTCCCAGGCTGGTTGTCTGGCGAAGAGACCCTGATGGACGCAGTTGGCTCCACCGAGCGCTGCGACACAGTGGGCCTGCTGTGCTTGAGACCAGCCTGTAGTGCTTCCTCCAGCATTGGGTCCGTCCCCACCTCAGCAACAAGAATGTCATGCATCATTGAGCTATCTGCCGCATCCGGCAACAGGATTTCAGGCGAACTCTTCTTCAGATCAGCCGTCAGACTAGTACTTTGCTTGATTTGCCACCTCTTCTCCAAGTCGACAATCGGAACAGCGCTCCGCTTAACTTGCCACTTCCACTGGCCCATGGTTGGCTGCATACGCCTGCGCCTGTTTTGATAACCAGTCTCCTGACTAGTACCTCCCTGAGAGGAGCTGCTGCCCCCATATCTTGATCCCCACAGATCATGCGGACCAGCAGGTGGCATTTGCCGGAGGCCAAGCCCGCCCCCACCAGAGTTGCCCCCGTGCGGTGGTGATCTGTCCCGGTCACGACCCCCCAACCTCTCATACACTGAAATCCTTCTTGCACCCCGCTCCTGTCTCCTAACATCTGGCACGCCTAGCCTCCATCGATAATAATGCTTCACCGGCCATTCCACCTCCAGTTCTTCATCCTGGCAACCACTCATGAGGCTGTCTCTACTCTGATGGGAAGGGCTTGCTGGCAGTGTTGAAAAATCCAGCACCCGGTCAATGTGAATGAGCACTTCATAGTCCATTGTTTCCGCCGGACCAATACGCATTGCCCCCATGGCCATACCCAGTTCCATCAGGCTCTCAGCATAGTTCTCTTCTGGCAACGTGACCGGTTCCTCAATCTGAAGTGTGGCTGAAGCAGCAACCCCGTCCGGGTCTGACGTCCAAAGCCATATCCTGAGGCATTCCTCCTCCTCTTCAGGTTTCTCCATCTCACACTCCATATCTAATCTTCTTTTCACACAGTGAATTTGGGGGCAAACTTTGGCAAGGCCTCAACTTGCAACGACGAGGGCTGCAGCTTAAGTGTTGGATTGTCGTGTCAGCGACGACAGCTACAGCTTCCAAGTGTTGTATTGTCGTGTCAGCGAAGTGTTGTATTGCCGTGTCCACCGGGTGTCGGCCCCTCACTTCACAAGATCCCTCATCTACTCATGTTTCCAAGAAATAAAAGATGTATGCCGCATGTTACGGTTACCAGCGTATTCATCGACAGGCTCATGTTTCCAAGCAGCCTAGCGTTGGGGGTTCCATGCTCAAAGATGTATGCCGCAGTAAGCACTAATCTATTTCAAGATTTTGAGGTGACGAAAATATGCACGTACACATAGGTAGCGTAATCCAAAGAAGCCATGAATCACAGCTGGGATGAAATTTTGATAAAATACAGCGAACTGTAAAGTCACCTACAGCAACCTAATCTATTTCAAGATTTTGAGGTGACGAAAATATGCACGTACAGATAGGTAGCGTAATCCAAAGAAGCCATGAATCACAGCTGGGGTGAAATTTGATAAAATACAGCGAACTGTAAAGTCACCTACAGCAGCTAGTCTGCATCCACCACACGTCAGGGTAAACATCAATCTAAATGAGTCGCTAAACATCCAAAATACACCAGCCAGTAGTAACAACCCACTTATCTAAGACTGCATGGCATCTTCCCCATCTGCTTCCCCTGGAACTTCATTAAACATGTACTGGCTCTGGTACTCCATGAGGTACTGTGTCGATCTCTTCACATCCAGAAAGAGCTGGTACACCCGGCTAATATCCTCCATCTCCACCACCTTGCCCTTGCGCTTCTGGCATGCTAGCGCGGCAGAGGTGATCAGGTGGATGGCATACCTTAGGGAGGTCTCCACGCCAATTTTTGTGAGCAGGACCTTGGCGTCCGCAGACATCTCCACGTCCTCCTCGTCGCACCTGATGTCCAGGATCTTGCGGATATCATCCTCTGTGTAGGGCTGTGTCGTGATGATCAATAGGCGGTCAAGGAAGTCTGGCGGTATCCCATGTGGCGACCGATAGTTTGTCCCACGAATGGATGTGATCCCTCGGTTTGTCGCGATGACTAGGATTGGAGCCATATCGTTCTCCAATGCACGGTTTAGGAAGGAGAAGCATTCAATATCTAGCATGTGGACTTCGTCAATAAACAGAACGCCAGGAACAATCTCAGCCTTTCCTTCCTCTCTCCACTCCGCAACTTTTGTGTCAATCTGCTCTCGGACCTCTGCGCGAATTTCACCAGTATCACCAGTGAACAACGCAAGAAAACCCTGTGTCCTGAACAGGAAATAGCAAGATAACAGAAATAAGTTGGCTGGTTACTTTAGTCCTTGCACATCAATACATCACATTTGAAAAACAGTTAACTTTTGAATCATGTGTTCATGCAAAAACAAATTGACAGAATAAAACAATGTAGCCGGCTCCTAGGATCACGCCAACAGTTTCATAAAAACAGCATTTAGACAATGTTTAGAGTGAAGATCAGTTATCAATTATTTTGTTTTGTGAGGATGTTAAAAACAAATTGGTTGCAGATATCTGCAAATTATATGTTTGTAGACTATCTCTGTAGCTTGTCTTCGAGCACATGGTCCATTTCCTTACATATGCACATAAAATAGCTCCTAATTTAATATTTTTTACTAATAGGTTAACTTATTCTCACTTTGCCTTGTCCTGAACTTGCTCCCTAATATAAAGTGAACACTAAAAGAAAATCAAGCAGATCCTTTCTTTGACTATTTTTACAGGAGCCTGCTGAATAACACCTTAACACAAATTTTCTATTTCTCAGCAAGCCAAAAGACAAAGCAGATCCCATTTTGTGCAACCCATAAGAATTATATTTCAGAAGTTGCCTTAACTATATCTTCAAGTGAAACGTCAAATTTTAGAGGATGCTTACATCATTGGATAAAACTTATGGGGGTAGATTGAGATTCAAGTAATTATTCTGATGAATTTAGTGGATATAAATTGCATGGAATCAGAACCCAGAAAAAAACTGCGGCACCAAATAAATGATTTGAGTTGTGGTGGTGAACAGTAGTAATTTAATATCATAGAGGAAGTGATTGCTGATGTTGGCATATCATCAAAGCCTCAACAGGTTGAAGGCCAGTCCTAAATTCAATAAAGGGATATAATGATCACACTCAAATGTTTAATTTATCACACTATAATTCAGGACACCTTAAAAATACATGAAAAAAACAGGCATGTAACAGTTTCCAAATATAATTTGGTCATGCTGTTATGGCACCAGCAATGGAGAAATAAGAGGGGGTCGTAAGGCCTTATGGGTATCTTTTACCACTGTGAAGCTGATCTTATAGCAGTCCACAGCTTAGAGGTACCCGTAGCCATATGGCCCGTTCATAAGAGATAAAAACTAATATTTTCTCTCTCCCACTGTTTCCATGTCTCCCGGCGGTGAGCTCCTCACGACTCACGACTACATTCCAGTCCTCCCTCGCCGGAAGCTGCCGGCGTTGTTTCAGCCCCGTCCACACCACCGCCCCTCCCTTCGCTGCCTACCTCGATGCCGGCGACGCATCTTCTCCCTCCCTCCATGTCGTAGATGCTCCCATGGGGAACCAGGAACTTGGTGAGAGGCCCAAGCCGTTGGCTCCCCAATCCACACCCCCGCCCTCTTCCCTTGCTGCCGAGCTCGAGTCCGATGACACCCTCCAGGTGCTCCTCTCCATGCCGCCGTGGAGAGCTTGGGGAAGACGGGATCTCCAGCGTCGAAATCCTCTCCCCGTGCGACCGTGCAGAGCTTGATTCGCGCTGAGAACTTGATCCGAGCGCAGAGCTCGATTCACACAAAGGAGAAGTCAATCTGCTGGTTAGGGCTTCATTCGATCAAAGGAACGGAGGTGGGAGAGGGGAGGCGCGGTGTGCGCCGCGGGCGGCGGGCGGAGGCGGAAGGCGTCCGTCGTGCAGATAGAGGACCGAAGGGTTGGATCCCTTTTTTTATTGCATCATGGGCCCCACGCCTGCCTCTTTTTTCCACAACCATTGTGGCAAAAAGAACAACTAATGACCACTGTTGTAGGACCCACCCATAATGATCACTTAGACCATAAACATTGCCCTTGCCCTTATATGTCAAGACCCAAATGTCAAAACAAGTCATCAAGTCCACAAGTTGCTGCTCCTTTATTTTAGGAGTAATGTCAGTTGTCAGCTCCAGGATTGGGTAAGTTAAATGAGCACAAATGATTAAAGATGGGAAAATCTATCACGACAATAGCTTGACATGGAACAGCAATATGCAATTCATATGGGTCAAACTACTACAGAATAACCATCCTTTAGTTGTGAGTGATCCCTTGCATACTAAAAATGCTGCAATAAAGAGATTTGCCAAGGCTGCAATAAAATTCCAGCAGCAAGAGATGAATTCCCCAAGGTTGCACTTAGCATAAGGCAGATACAATTCAGTGTAGATTATCTTGATTAGTAGAATTACATATAAAAATTCTTGAAGAAATTTTTGCAGGTATGTTGTTGTAATTGGCAAGACCAGCTGCCATTTAATTCAATATACCTACATCAATGTAAAGGTACCTTGCGAATTCTCTTATCAGAACTGTTGGGAGTTTAGAGAATTGCTACTTGTTGAGAATCTGCTCCAGTCCAAGTATGAAAAAATCATGAAGAGGTGCGAAGATACCTGCTATTGATGACATCAATCTCGTGTAAGGTGACACAATGAACGACCTCCTTCCGCTTCTGGAGCTCACCATCAGGACACTTAACAAACTTGGTGTGCGAGCCAACAGCATCATAATCCCGCGACCTACCAATGGAGCGGCCAAGCTTGGTGACCTTCCCGGAGGCCTTGTCAAGCGCAATCACATCTCCACTCTGCACCTTCTCTTTCCCAAGAGCTTCAATCATCTTCCCCCCAAGCTCGTACACCGTCTCCATGTCCGTAGTCTTGAGCGTGAGCCGCCCAGTCTTGCCGGGCGCAGTAGCACCGGAGGGCGCCGAGCCGGCAGCGGCGGACAAGGGGCGGTCGATGGAGATCTCGACGACCTCGCCCTCGATGATCTCCGCCTCCTCCTTGATGCGGACGCCGATGGCGCGGCGGAAGGCCTGCGTGAGGGCCTCGGTCTTGGAGAGGTCGAGGGAGAAGAGCTCGGAGGCGGCGACGGAAGCGAAGGGCGTCTCGACGCCGAGCGACTTGGCGATGCCCATGGCGAGCGCGGTCTTGCCGGTGCCCGGCTGGCCCGCGAGGAGGACGGCGCGGCCGGCGATCTTCCCCTGGCGGATGAGCTGGAGGATGAGCCCCGCGGCGCGGCGCGCCGGGAGCTGGCCGACCATGCCCTCCGAGGCGTCGCGGGCCTCGAGGGAGGAATCCAGCCCCAGCCCCCGGATGTGGGAGTGCGCGGCGATGCGCTCAATCCGCGTCAGGTCGCGGCTCTCCGACAGCCGCTTGAGTTCCGCCATGGTCACGGCTCGCCGCGCCGCCGCTTCTGTGCTTCGCGTTTTTCGATTGCAGTGGCGGCCGGCGGCAGGGTGAGGTTTGAGCTAGGGTTTTGTCAGTCGATAAAGTAGATGGAAGAAGGATGGAGGCGAAGTCGTCTCAAGAGCAAAAACATAAGCGTAGTCACGATGGGCCAGTGCTATTCGGCCCATACATGTTTACAGCCCATTTAATTAACCATACCAGGCCCAGATTTAAGTTCAGCCCAGCTCTGGGGGACAGTGGAGAACCTCGTGACAGTGGCAGAGGTAAAGCAATTAAGCAAAGCTGGTTCTTTCTGATGTGGATCTGAAATGTATACTACTAGTAGTTTAATAAACTAATCACGCTGTTCAAGGCGTGACTGCGTAGCAGTCTAGCAAAAGACCTCGTAACGGTCTTATGTTTAACAGAGCCGCAGAGGTAAACAAAGCTGGGTCTTTCTGATTTGGATCAGAAATGTATACTAGTTTAATGAACTAATCACGCTGTTCAGATAGGCGAGGGTGTGGAGTGTGCGGGCGTGCGGCTTTGCCTCGCTAGTGCTCTCGGCTCATTGCGAAGCTGATCCGCAGCAATTCCACAAGCCGCTTTGATCAGCCACGGCAATGGGATCCCACGCTGCCGACGAGGTAGTGATTGGATGCGACGCCTTCCGCGTCTACCGGAGCGGCAAGATGGATCGCCTCCTCCGCCCGGCGTGCGTGCCCGCCGGCGTCGATCCGGCCACCGGCGTCACGTCCAAGGACGTCGTCCTCGACGCCACCACCGGCCTCTCCGTGCGCCTCTTCCTCCCCAGCCGCGGCGCGCACGGCTCCTCCTCCAAGAAGCTCCCCGTCCTCGTCTTCTTCCACGGCGGCGCCTTCCTGATCGAATCCGCCGTCTCGTCGCTGTACCACGGCTACGTCGCGTCCCTCACCGCCGCGGCCGGCATCCTGGCCGTCTCCGTCGAGTACCGCCTCGTGCCCGAGCATCCGGTGCCCGCGGCCTACGACGACGCCTGGGCTGCGCTCCAGTGGGCCGTATCGGCGCGGGACGAGTGGCTCGCCGAGCACGGCGACGTCGCCCGCCTCTTCCTCGCCGGCGACAGCGCCGGCGGCAACATGGTGCACAACGTCCTGGTCAGGCTGGCCTCTTCTTCCCACCCGGCTGCGCCTAGAATCGAGGGCGCGATACTCCTGCACCCTTGGTTCGGAGGGAACGCGCTCGTCGAAGGCGAGGATGCGACAAAGGCCAAGGAGATGGCCATGATCTGGGAGTTCGCGTGCCCTGGCGCGGCGGGCGGCGCGGAAGACCCGCGGATGAACCCGATGGCGCCGGGCGCGCCGGGGCTGGAGAGCCTCTGGTGCGAGCGGATGCTGGTGTGCGCCGGCGAGAACGACTGGGTGGCGGCGAGGGACCGCGCGTACTACGCGACCCTGGCCGCGAGCGCGTGGCCCGGGAGCACCGCGTGGCTCGAGTCGGAAGGGGAGGGGCACGTCTTCTTCCTCGAGAAGCCGGAGTGCACCAAGGCTAGGGAGCTCATGGACCGCATCGTCACGTCCGTCCACGGATCCTGATCACCGCGCGCAATGGCGGTTTGATTTGTGTTTGTATGTTTCCATCTCTGATTTGAAGGAACGATTTTGATTTGCATTTCGTCCTTTTGTTACAGTACAACTGAGAATCCTGAATCCATTTGGTAACCATATCGATTTGATGTCGTAGTTAGCTCTAGTTACAACTTAGGCCCTGTTTGGTCCACATGACTAAAACTTTAGTCCATCACATCGAATCTAAGATTGCTAATTAGAAGTATTAAATATAGATTAATTTAAAAACCCATTACATAAGCGAGGACAAATTTACGATATGGATCTATTAAGCCTAATTAGTCCATGATTAGGCAATAAAATGCTACAGTTATCATATGATAATTATGTACTCCCTCCGTATCGGTAAAGAATGATGTTTTGGACAAGATTTTAGTCAAACATTGGGAATACAAATCGTGAATAACATTTAAACCATTGAGTTTGAAAATGTGAAAACCATATGAATAGATTTGTCTTAAAAAATACTTTTATAAAAGCATACATATATTATTTTTTAATAAATATTTTTGTAAGAATAAGAAGTCAAAGTTACGTTTTGGAGACCGTGTCGTTGTCCTAAACATCATTCTTTACCGGTATGGAGGGAGTACTAATTATAAATTAATTAGGCTTGTTAGGTTCGTCTCGCGGAGTAGACATGACTTATGTGTAACACCCTAAAATTCGTCACAATTAAACTGTAGCAATTTCTGAATTTTTTAGGATTTATTAAGGCCTAAATAAATTTTCTATGATTTAATTGGAATTTCTAGCCTTTTATCAATTTAAATATCATATTAAATAATTTTAGTCAAAATAAGTTGTTGATGCATTCATGCTGTTGCATTTGTCTTTTGCTTGCTGTTAAATTAAGTTAGAATTTAAATTCTGTTTAAATTCGAATTTAATTTGAATTTGTTTGATGTTTAGAAGAGTTGTTTTCGGTCGAGTTTGTTTTCGCTCCTCCAACTTTTGGCCCGGTCTGTCTTCGCCCCCACTACTTCTCTTCTCTCACGAGCCGGCCCAAGCTTCCTTTCCCGGCCCGAGCCTTCTCTTTCGGCCCGTTCCCCGCGCCGGCCCACTCCGCGTCTTCCTCTCCTCCGCGTCGCTGACAGGCAGGGCCCGCCTGTCAGGACCATCTTCCCGAGTCGGACTCGAGTCCGACCCGGGCATGGCTGCGCCACTCCCTCCGACTCGGGCACAGACGCCAAGGGTGGGCCAGCTCCCTCTTTTCCGCGCGCCGTTCCTCATCGACTGCCGCGCTCTCCTCGCGCGTCGCCAAGCGAGCCACAAACCCTAGCCGCCTGTTGCGCTGCCGCCGAGTCAAGCTCTCCGCCGCCGCGCCGTCGTCGCCCCTCTCTCGCCAAGGTCTACTTCGGGAGGTTCGTCTTGAAGCCCCGAACATCCCCAACGCGTTTTTGCCCTGATTTTCGGCCGCGCCCCACCTTAATCGCCCGCCGACCTTCTCCACAGCGTCGCCGCCGCCAATCCTTATCGCCGGCTGTCGTCGGAGCCCCTCTGCCGCTGATAACTCGTCAGGTGAACTCGCCGTCCCGTCCCGAGTCTCTAGGACCAACTCCCGTCCGTTTTGGTGCCCTGTAGCTCGATTCCGGCGCCACTCCGGCGAAGCGCCGCCGCGCTCGCGTCGCGCCGCGACCGCTCTGTTTCCCGCCGGTGAGCTCCTCTGGCCGATCCATCTGTGGCCGTCGGATCAAGATCCGACGGACCACAGCCGTCCAAGCCCAAGTCAAACGGAGACTTACCGGTCAACATAGGTTGTTTTACAAAAAGGCCCTCCAAGTTTTGCGAATCAACCCACGGTCCTAGCCCCGTTCAAAAATAATTCAATCTAGGTCCTTTTTCTTTCGATTTAGCCCCTGCAAGTTCTAAAATTGCGCTCGAGGTCTAAGTTTTAGCTTTTTGCATGAAAACCCTCGTAGTTTTATATAAAATTATGTTTTAGCCCTTGGATTTTCGCAGTTAAGCCCCTGGAACTTTTAAAACTTTGACAGCAAGTCCCTGAGCCTTAGAAAAGCCATATCTTTTGCGTTTTAACTCCGATTTTAGTGATTCTCATGCTCACGTGTTCGTGGTGATGCGTAGATTAGTTTTGTGCTGTTATTTTCTTCTGTTGGAATTGTTTGGTGTACTGTTTCTTATTTATTGTATTGTTTCCTTGTATGTGTTCGTGTGATGCGTATAGGAAACGCGTCGTTCGAGGAAGTGTTTGAAGAACCAGCTGTTGAAGAGTTTGAGCAGCAGCAGGGTTGGGAAGAAGGCAAATAATCATTGATCATGCCCGTTATACCTAAATGACATGCATTTTAATTACACCGTTTATTTATCGCTTGCATTAATATTGCTGGGTCCCATTAAGGATTTCCTAGTCTGTTTTACCATACCTTGCAGCTGGGTCATTAAATTAATTTGATCTGGTAGATGATGCTTAGTTGCTCAACTGGGATTGGTCTAATGAAACCCCTACTCTATGTTCCATTACTATCTTTTAATTGAATAATGACAAGATCACCTCTTTTAATTGGAACATGGAGCGACCACCCAGGGAAACAGTGCAACCATAAGTGCTATGTGGCTCTGGCTTTGACTGACTAATTAGGTATTCTGGTTTGGGATAGTTTTACCCGAAAGGGGCAAGAGGTGCGGCGGTTGACGAGGTATAGCCCGGTCCTCTTGAGCGGTAGGCTTTGCTAAGATACGCGACTCACTAGGGAGGGTTATGCTTTGCTCCTGAACCGGAAGCCTTATCGAACTATCACTTATTAGAGTATCTTTGTAAAGGTCTCATAGTGAAACCCAGTATTCGGTCCACGTGGTGTAGGAAGGGTACATGCTTTCGGGCAATGGGAATCACGGCTTATGGTGAATGTGTACAACCTCTGCAGAGTGTAAAACTGTTATAACAGTCGTGCTCACGGTCATGAGCGGCCTGGACCCTCACATGATTAATCTATCAGAATATGATCTAAATTGTGGTTACCTGAATTTGATGGGTTTATGTTATCATTTAATTGTGGTTGGTATATACTTATATTTGCTAGTAAATAGACGCTTAATAAAACTTGACCAACTAAAAGTGCTTAATGCAGCTATCCTTTCAGCCTTCCACTTTATAAAACCTAGCATGTCATTTATTTCCATGCTTTGCTGAGTACGACATGTGCTCACGCTTGTTTATTTATATTGCATCGACCACACTCGGACTGCTGCTCAGATTGGGAGAATTTTGAGGATTTTACTACTGATTTTGAGGAATTCTAGGCGAGTCCTTCAGTCAACTGCCTGTGGAGATGGATTTATTTTGCTTCGTTTAGTTAAACGTTTATTTAAGTCTTCCGCTATGACATTTGTGTCAACTCTGAGATTGTAATAAATATACTTTAATACTCTTTCGTATTCACTTGTGACGTCTACCATATGTGTGTAAACTTGATCTTGGCGCACATATGAGATGCACCTAGTTTTCTTTCTAAAACCGGGTGTGACATTATGCAATTAGTTTTATAATTAGTTTATGTTTAATGCTCCTAATTATCACTAATTTAAGGGACTAAACTTTAGTCCCTAGGATCCAAACACCCCCTAAACTGTGTGATCAGTGGTCTTGTACTCTTGTCATGCTGCAGAGGATGGAGTTTTCTAGTAGGAACAAAGAAAAAAAAAGACAGTGCGCCGTGGCCTCTAGAGAGAGAAAAAATAAAGAGTGGTTCCGGATTCTTGGGCTAACCAGTAAACATGAAACCTGCAGTAACCGCCGGATTTCTTGATGCCTAGTTGCAAATCAAAAGAACCTATAAGACTCTGCACAAACCTGCAGATGTTACAGCTAGCAAAGTCCCGCACACTGAAACTGGTAGCCCCGGATGTTACAGAAATCCTTTGAACACTGCTTTTTGTGAATGGAAGCTACTGTAGATGTATGACTGTAGGTGGTAGATTGGTGCTGGTGTTTGCCGTTCCTTTTTCTCAGGGCAAGAGGAAAACTGTAACGACAAATATGTCTTGCTCTTTAATCGTCTCTTCATGTATACCTAAATCAAATCAAATAGCATATCATGGCTATAAAGACTACTCCCTCGGTCCTATGAAGAAATGCTATCTTGATTTTTTTTCGGACAGATCAGTACCATTGGCCAAAAAAACATGCTGCTCTTAATAATAATTGTCTTAATCCAATCAATTTAGACATAGATGTTGTTGATCCATACATATAATCTATTTTAAGGAATAAGACAGTTAGTGACGGCTAGAATTACACTTTTTTGTGGGATTTCTTTGTAATCTCGAAATTGGACTCTTCGTGGGACGAGAGGTATTATTAAGATCCTACGAGAAAGGATTATGTACAACTTAACACCTCTTCATCATGATTGATCGCCACCATCCAGTTTCCCACAAGCAAAAATGACAGCAGGCAATCTGAGCCTGTCAGCTAGTACTACTTCGTTTGGCAAAAGCTCCCATCACCACTTTCAGCATATAAATAAAGTGGACTTCAAAATTATATAAACTAGATTATAAGTCATAAAAGTATAATAAAAGACCACCCTAATCTGAAATAAACTACCTATAAGTAACTTATTACAGATTATTTATGATCTCAAAGTGGTCTTAAAATTGTCTTTTACTCTATTGCCGATAAGTTATAGTCCAGCTTATATTATATAATTGAGACTGAAACAATAAATAAAATGGACTTGCAATAGGATTATGTTACACTTCAATAAGTGACCAAGCGAGAGTGACTTTCATTTTACTGTAAAATGACCAAGCTAGAGTGGTCTAGGATCTGGTGACAGCAACAATGATACGGAGATACCAAATTTAAACAGCAATGACTAGACTTGATGATTTACAAAATACACAATGGAGTTTTAATTCGCTACGTAGTGTGTACAAGCGAATTTACATAGTTGTGCAAGACTGCAAGAGCATGTATCGATATCAGTTAAATGAGGTAAGAAGGCAGCAATGGCACAGGAAGTCGAATGTAGATGTAGGAAATGGCGATTTGGCGGGTATTCTAGTGTGTTTTGTATAACGCTCAAGATTAACAAAAGCAGGTACCATCGGAAAACCGTGCTCTTGGGCACAATATTACTACCTCTGGCCATAATGCCAGATATGGCGTTTTAAACTGAAAGAGAATATGATTGCACGCCAAATTAGCTGCATTTCTTGACAAAATATTTGGATTTATCCCTCATCGTTACATGAACAACAACGGATACCACATTTTGATCATCGAAGCATAATCTTATCACAAGGATCATAGATACTAGATAGAACCAGACTGGGGGAAAAATCACTTGGAGCCATCTCATGATACAACAATTGCATTGCGGAAACTTGGCCGGTATGTCGGGTGCAGCAACAGCATGTCAACGTTCCATACAGTAGTGCGCCTCCGCCCAGCTCTATTTGGAAGAACAAATACGTAATGTCCTTAGGACGGTGGAAAACTCACGGCCCATATGTATGGTCCTCAAAGCCCAATCAGGGCCCCAAAGTAGCAGCGAAAAGGAAACGCACACCATGGCCCAAACCCTCATTCGAGTTTTCGACCTCCCCCACACCCTAGGCCCTAGCGGGTCCATCTAGTTTACGGCGTGAGGTCAATTCACGGACAGGCCGAAAAGAGGAAAATTTCTGACGCGGGCATAGGTCCTTTGACTTTTTCGGAAACCACGTCAGCTGGCACGTTTTATCCGCGTATTTTCCCTTTGGATTCCGGCGCGTTTTTCGACGCCGGTGCCATTTGGCCCCCATTCTCTTTTTGGCTTCCGTACCATTCTCTTTCTAGCCTTTTTAGCTTGTTTTCGGACTATTCGGTTCCAAAAATTTCCTTTTAGTAATTCGGGACCGTGGAGAATGGGTGAATTAAATGGACGGGGGAGTAAAATAAAAGCTAATTTCAACTAAAATGTTTGAAACACAAATGTTTTAATAAAAATGAATACAAATTAACAGTGTGCAAATATTATCAATCTGATCAAGCAGCAACAGATAAAAAAATATTGAGATCGCAGGTGCACCCTTCAATATTTTACTGCTTGTGTGGACCTGAAAAAAATTAGAGCGGTTAATTATACTTATCATAATTTAAACAAATATATATATATATACTAGCAAACTTATGCGACAGTGACCGCTACGTTTGAAACAAATTATTTAACTAAAAACTTATCACAAAATTATCACTAAAAACTTCTGAACACAATTTTAACTATATATATTTTTATAGAAAAATGTTTGGATAAGATTTTTCGTCAAATTTATATATAAAAGGAATTCTAAAACCTTTTTAGCAAAACTTTTATTACATATATTTCTATAAAACATTTTTAGCAAAGTTCTCTACAAAAATATTTTTCTATAGAACTTTAACTTAAGAATGTTTCGAACAACTATATCTACCTAACTTTTTTGTATAACTTTTCAAGATACATTCACATAAACTTTTCAGTAACATACCTTTTGTATATAACCTTTTTAGATCACTTTCATATAAAACTTCATTTCTATAATTTCAGTAGGAATTTTTGTAAAAAAGAAATAACTGTTAGGCATAGATTTATCAAAATAAACTTGGTCAAAAGATTTATCTAAAATATTTTGAACAAAAACGTTTCACGGAAACCTTTACTCAAATACTTTTCTTACATACTTTTGTATATAATTTTTCTAGATACTTTTCTTCGAATAACTTTTATTCATAAGTTCTCTGATGAAAAAATTCATCAATATAACTTTCTTTGTACAAAATTTCCTTAGAACTATTGCCCAAAAACTTATATAAATAATTTCTTTAAGCAAACTTTTATCCAGAACTCCACTTAGAACCTTTCTAGAGAAATTATATAGAAAACTTTTATAGAAAAATTTCCTATACTTCTTGTCTACTATCTAGAAAAATTTTATTCAAAATTTATCTGGATAACTTCAACTTCACTTTAATCTATGTTCTAAGCACACAATATTAAATTCTAAAAAATAAAAAGAAAAAAGTGCTATATACAGAATGTTACCTAGACAAAGTTTAGTAAAAAATATTTTCTAAAATGTTATATACAAAAGGTATATGAACAAAAAGTTTTATGTGAAGTTATGCAACCAAGTTTTATATGAATAATAACTGAAACATTAGCAACAAAAAAGTTTCGTATAAACACCATGCAACAAGACATTTTGGCATAATTTTTTATGAAAAAAGTTTGCAACAAAACTTTTAAGGAACTTAGGCGTGAAAAAAGTTTGGTAGAGAACTTTGCTTCGAGAACTTATAGAGAAAACTTATCAAGTGGAACTTTCTCATTAAACTTATCAGGCACCAAAGTTGGATCTCCCATGAATAGCATCATGTGCTGAACCTGCGAAGTAAAACAGTATTATGGCATGTTTTAGGCTTTTAGCTGAGCTTGACAAAATAATATATTGTAAAAATAGCATATGTTATGGACAGTGCAAAGCAAATTGAAGATAAAGAATTCTTTGCATTCGCACTTTCGAAAAGGACATTTTTTTCTGAGAAATCCATGTGCTGGTTAGAAATCCACAATATGAGAAAATATATTAATGTAATGTGGATGTTGAGAAATGCGGTAAGCACTTTCTGAAATACTAGATAAGAACATTGCAAATTGCTAGATGTTGGCCTGGTCATAAAAAAAATGTCAGTATGTGTAGCACTGCAGCTTTGTTGGGCTGCAGATGCTGAGAAATTGTTTTCATTCTCGCAATAGTGGGTGGATAGGAACTCACACTACAAGCCAGCAACTATGGAGTTTGGTGTTGCGGTTGTTGAAGAAAACATCATTACTAAAAAAAATCATTATTCTAATGAGTTGAATTTACATAGAGTTAAGCTAAGAACTCTGATTGACATTTTTTGTTATTCAACTAGTCAACCTTTCTAGGTTGATAGAACAATGAAGATTTGCTAGAAAAGTGAAAAGTTTTACTGGATAGTCTGGTTCTAAGGAACTATCTAGGTAAGATGCAGAGCTGGTAATCAGGGAAAACAACATGCTAATTTAATCCTGATGCCCCTGCTATCCATGGTTCTTAAAACCCAGATGCAGTAGGCATCACCATTTTAATATCAACAAACAATCGTATTGGATAGGTTAAATCAGCACTCCGCCAAACATACATGACAACAAGTATTAAATTGACTACACAGGATAAAACCAAATGGTAGGACAACACTTCTAGGAGATCATTTGGCACAAAAAATTATGAGCAGCCACACTAGGATCCTCCTCTACACTAGGCATAATCCCCCCGTGGTAGCAACATGCAATTCCTTCGAACCAGCGAAAGGAAGCAGTCGAGAAGGAAGGTTGCCCAAAGAGGTACAGTAGCATGACCATCAACGCCTAATATACATCAACTGGGCAACCATTTTACAAAGGCAAACTCACTAAATTCGGCAAAAGTTATTAGATGACAAATGAGTTACTCGCACAAATTAGAATGATTTCTTAAATGTAATGACAGTAGGGATATGTTCATACTACTCTAATCAGAAGCTCAGTCTCTGCGCTGGGAGATGTTTGGGCACAACACACGCATAAGCATGTAGACCTCCGGCTCACCGAGAATGCTGCAGCCAGCATGCTGCGCTTGTTACTCTGCTAGCTACAAGCTTCACTTCATCCTCCGCTTCCTGTTGTGCTGCCTGCTTGCTCCACCACCAGCCTCTACGTTGGACTCGCAACACCCGCACGGTACTCCCCTACGGCAGCGCGGAGAGGTTAAGGATTTCTATAGGGGGAGGGAGACGAGACTGATATGAAATAAACCACACCGACGAGCTCGAAAAATAACCGGATCTCACCACCAACCTCCACAATCTGAAGGCAACTTCAGCAACCTAGCGCCGGAGGAGTTGGACGCCGTCGACGGGGTCGCCGCGGAAGGCACCGCAGGGTACACCGACAGCGACGCGGCATCTAGACCTTGGAGCCACCGCAGCTCACGCCGTTGGGCGGTGGACCCTCCCAACGGGCGGCAGGACCCGGCGTTAGTCGCGGAGGCGGGCACCGTTGGACATCTCCTTGAGCAGGCGAGGTCCGCCGCGGCGCGTGCCTCCCCCGCACGGGGCAAGCTCCGCCGGCCTCCGCCCGGCACCTTCCCATCGGAGGAGTGTTAGGTTGATCTCCCGGTCCTTCACGGCCCAAAGACCGTGGGCCTTGATCCGAACCGCGCCCTGATCGGGGGCGCCCAACCCATATGGTTGGAGGGCCCTGTCACCCCGCGCTACAAAAAGAGGTGGCCTCCACCGGCTCCAATTACGAGGTTGACCGGAACCGCAGGGACCACCAACACAAATCCGATCTAGGGTTAGCGCGGGCAGTGACGGGAAGACCCGCCACCGCTGCCACGACGTCCACGCCGGACTCCGTCGCCGTTCCGGGCCAGTGCCGGTGGCGACCCGAAGGCCGGCGGGATCTCCAACCGCGACGCACTCCTACAACTACACTGCGCGACGCTGCCTTGTGCAGACCTTCACCAACAGAACAGGCCATGGCGACGGGAGCTGCCGCGACCGGCGGGGACGATATGAACTCGATCCCCTCTCTTTTACATACAACACACAGCACATATGCATGAACACACACACCCAGACGCACATCTACAATGTATTAGCGACATAACAGATTTAACAATGGTATCGGTTTAGCCATGAGTTAGTAGATCCACTCGAGAAACACGAGAAATCCGAGAAAAAGAAAGCAAATCGAACCCAAACCCTAACCCTAACCATAGATCCAGAGTCAACTTACCTCGGTATGCCGTCCACGGGCGGCGTCACCACCACCCTCATCACCCCTACAGATCTCCTCGACGGAGCCGCGCGCGAGACGCACGCGACTCCGGCGAGGAGGCCCACAAGGGCGCAGAGCGGCGGCGACGGCGTGACGATGCCGTCTTCGCGCGCACAGATCCGAGCGCACGGAGTTCGCCGGCCATGGTGGCGGCGGAGCTCCGGCGGCGCGCCGGCGGTAGGCCACCGACGGCGCGCGCGCACGCGCGTAGACCTAGCTACGGCTAGCACAGAGAGGGGAACAGAGAGGGGTGGAGAAGGAGCACCGCTGGCCATGGCTCATAGGCCATGGCGCGGCGGCGCAAGGACTGCGGCACGGCGGCGTGTGGCCGCCGGCCATGGCGAAGCGCGGCGGCGCGGCGCTGAGCGCCGTTTCGCCAGCGAGAGAGAGAGGAGCGCTGCGGCGCGTAGGAGATAAAATGAGCTAGGGTTTGGGCGACGCGCGACCCGGCGGGTTTTTATACCTCCTATCTTCGCGCTCGACCGTCGGATCTGATGAACGGTCGAGATTGACGCGGGCGGGGGCGCGGCTGCGGCGCTGGGCTCAATTGGCGGCCCAGGCCCAGGTTGCGGCCCGCGCGCGCGAGAGGTTTGCCCAGCAGGCCGAAACAGAATTGGGCCGCAGCCGCGAGCTGCATTTTGGCCCAACAGAAACAGTTCTGCACAGTAGCTTTTCGCATTTATTTGAATTGATTTCAGTCAAATTTTGCTCAATTTGAATAGAATTTGCCCCTGTTTAAATTTGAACCAAAGGGATAATTTTCAGAGGGTAAATAGAGTATTTTGCTACTGTCCATGTGAATTTATTTAAAGTTTCCGCTGCTAGATATTTATTTTGACTTGCATTTCAATTTGAACTAAAGGGATAATTTGATTTCAAGTCATAGATAAAATTTCAGAATATTATGATATTGTTATATTTCTGACCAAAGTTGATAGTAACAATATTATAATTTTATAGATGTTGATTATTGCATTATTACTTTTTCTGCCCAAAGGTGATGAAGTTTAATGTAATAAGGCATTGTCATTATGTTATAATGTTCTCACTTAATATGAATTAATTTCAGCTGCGGGTTCCATGATGGTTTCCATCAAGGACATTCCCATTCTTAAAGTAGATAATTATAATGAATGGTATAAGAAGGTGGACTTCTTTTTTACCATGACAGAGCTGGACTGGGTCCTCACTGCACCGGTTCCAGCTGAGCCCGAGAAGCCGGTCAGAGGGGCTGATGTGACAGATGCTGTTTGGCAGCAGACAGAGCAGGCCTATACGGTCAGCAAACAGAAATTTGACACAGAGAATGCCAAATGGATTACTGCTAACAAGAAATGTTTGGCAGTGGTCAAGAACACCATAGAGCCTGCTGTTTTTGGGGCAATTAAATATTGTCATAATGTCGTTGAGTACTTGGCGAAGTTAAAGAGACAGTACACTGGCTCTTCAAAGACCTACGCCTCTCAGTTGATCAAGCAGTTGATCAACGCCAAGTACACAGGCGGCATCAGAGAGCACATACATCACTTAATTCACATAAACAATAAGCTCAAGCCAATGGATGAGGACTTGAAAGAGAGTACCATCATTCATTTGGTTTTTGCTTCATTGCCAGATGAGTTTGAGAACTTCGTTGTTAACTACAATGTTAGTTCTGAGAAATGGGACATAGAAAAGACCATAGCGATGTTGGCTCAAGAGGAGGAAAGGATAAAGATAGCACGTGGTAACAATGTTAACCACGTGCAAAATAAGAAAAATAACAACAATGCGTCTAACAACGCAAAAGGAAATCCCTCCTCTAAGGGCAAAGGCATTCAGCACTCCCAGCAGCACAGACCTAAGGAGGGGCAAACCACAGTGGAGAAAGATCAGTGTCTCTTCTGCAAGGAGAAGGGACACTACAAGAAAAATTGTGCCTCCTACTTAAAGATGATCATGGAAAAGAAAGGTGAGAATGTTATTTCATTCGTAAATGAATCTCTGTATATAGATTATTCCACATTTACTTGGTGGATTGACTCAGGAGCAACAGTTCATGTTGCAAACTCTTTACAGGGATTCCGTTCGACGAGAACTACTCAAAGAAACGAAAGGCGAATTAAAGTCGCGAATGGAGTCGAAGCAGACGTGAAGGCGGTGGGCGATCTTATCCTAGAGCTCGACACCGGCTTTGATTTATTTCTTAGAGATGTTTTCTTTGTGCCTAGTTTACAGAGGAACTTAATAAGTGTCTCTCGTCTAGATGATGATGGATATGGATGTCATTTTGGTAATGGCATGTGTGTGATAGATTTTAAAGATACAGTTACTACTATTGCTTTTAAGAGAAATGATCTTTATTTGTTATCGCTACGTGTGAATTCCGTATGTGATGTGAATGCGCTTGTATCCCCACCTACAGATCATAATAGAAAACGAAAGAGAACTCAAGACACGTCGTCGAAATTATGGCATTGTCGTTTAGGCCATATTTCGAGGGGGAGAATAGAAAGGCTGGTTAAGAATGACATTCTTCCTCCTCTGGAGTTCTCATACTTAGATAAATGCGTTGATTGCATAAAAGGAAAATACATAAAGATTACAAAGAAAAATGCTGAACATACCGCAGGTGTTTTAGAGTTAATTCACACAGACATCTGTGGTCCGTTTTCAGTTAAAAGTATAGATGGTTTTGACTCGTTCATTACTTTTACCGATGATTATTCCCGTTATGGATATATTTATCCAATAAAAGAAAAGTCAGAAGCGTTGGATAAGTTTAAAATATTCAAGGCTGAAGTTGAGAATCAACTCAACTTAAAGATAAAGATAGTCCGTTCCGACCGTGGAGGGGAATACTATGGTCGGCACACCCCATATGGCCAAGTTCCAGGGCCTTTCGCGAGGTACCTAAGGGAACAAGGTATAGTTGCCCAGTACTCTATGCCGGGCGATCCTCAGCAGAATGGAGTCGCTGAAAGACGTAACCGTACCCTTATGGATATGGTGCGAAGCATGATCAGCTACTCTACACTACCAGTGAGTTTATGGATGGAGGCTTTAAAAACCGCCACCTATATTCTCAACAGAGTTCCCAGTAAAGCGGTGCCAAAGACACCGTATGAGCTGTGGACGGGCAGAGTACCCTCGTTGAATCACCTACGGGTGTGGGGGAGCCCTGCTGAGGCAAAGATATTCAACCCGACCATTGGGAAGCTAGATCCCAAGACAGTGAGCTGCCATTTTATTGGCTACACAGAAAAATCAAAAGGATATCGTTTCTACTGTTCAGATAACGTCACAAAGTTTGTGGAAACGAGACATGCTGCTTTTCTTGAAGAAGAAATGATACGGGGGAGCATGGAAGCTCGAAAGATTGATCTTGAGGAGAGGCGGGTGTGTGCACCCAATCCAATGATTCAGGAGCCATATTTCGAACTACCTGATGAGCCTACGCCGACGGTGCCAGACACTGCGGCTCCAACTCCGGTGATAGTCCCTCCTGTGGCAACACCGAATGCAAATGTGGAACCTGTCCCTCAGGATCCTATAGAAAATGTTGTTGCAGATCAGGGGGAGCATCAACAGCCCCAAACAGAAAATATTCCAGAAGTAGAGGCCCCTAGAAGGTCTCAAAGAGCAAGAAGGTCAGCAATTCCTGATGATTATGAAGTGTATAACACAGAAGAGTTTCGAATGGAAGATGATCCTATTTCATTCGAACAAGCCATGAGAAGCGAAAATTCATCCAAGTGGCTTGTGGCCATGGAAGATGAAATGAAATCGATGAATACCAACCGAGTTTGGGACTTAGAAGAAATTCCTAAAGGAGCCAAAACAGTAGGCTGCAAATGGGTCTACAAGACTAAACGTGACTCCAAAGGGAATATAGAAAGATTTAAAGCGTGTCTTATGGCGAAGGGTTTTACACAAAAGGAAGGAATAGATTACAATGAGACCTTTTCTCCGGTCTCATGTAAGGATTCTTTCAGAATCATAATGGCATTGGTGGCACATTTCAATCTTGAATTGCACCAGATGGATGTAAAGACGGCATTCCTTAATGGGGATCTTGAAGAAAAAGTTTACATGGCTCAACCCAAAGGTTTTGTTGTGGAAGGAAAAGAACACATGGGATGTCACCTAAAGAAATCCATTTATGGGTTAAAACAAGCTTCGAGACAGTGGTACTTGAAGTTCAACGAAACGATAAAGAGTTTCGGGTTTACTGAAAATGTTGAGGACAATTGCATTTATGCAAAATTTCAGAAAGGAAATTACATTTTCCTCATCCTTTATGTGGACGACATTCTACTGGCAAGTAACAATGTCAACCCATTATTGGAAACGAAGAAGTTCCTGTCCTCGAACTTTGATATGAAAGACCTTGGTGAAGCCTCATTCGTTTTGGGAATTGAGATTCTCCGAGATAGACCAAATGGGGTATTAGGATTGTCTCAACAGACGTACCTGGAAAAGGTTATAGAAAAGTTTTGTATGCAAAGGAGTAAGCCTACTCCTGCGCCAATAGTCAAGGGCGATAGATTTGGGGATTTTCAGAGTCCTCAGAACAGTTATGAAAGGGAACAAATGAAGACAGTTCCATATGCTTCAGCTGTCGGAAGCTTACAGTATGCACAAGTGTGCACACGCCCTGACCTAGCATTTGTTACCAACATACTTGGCAGATATCAGAAAGATCCAGGCCTCGAGCACTGGAAATTAGTGAAGAAAGCTTTACGGTATGTGCAAGGCACAAAAGGCCTCATGTTAACATATAAAAGAACTGATTCCCTTGAGATTGAAGGGTATTCAGACTCAGACTTTGCGGGAGATGGAGATGATAGTAAATCCACGACAGGCTACATCTTTACTCTCGCAGGGGGAGCTATATCGTGGAGAAGCTCCAAGCAAACAGTGACAGCAACATCTACGATGTATGCTGAATTTATAGCATGTTACGAGGCATCCTGCCAAGTTGAATGGCTAAAGAAATTCGTACCAGGATTGAGAGTGGTAGACAGTATAGAAAGACCACTAAAGATGTACTGCGATAACCAGCCAACAGTGTTCTATGCTCATAATAATAAGAAAAGTACGGCTACCAAGTCGATAAAGATAAGATTTTATTCTGTTAAAGATAGAATCCAGGATCACACCATAAGTCTCGAGCATATTAAAACAGAGAAGATGCTCGCGGATCCGCTAACGAAAGGCTTACCGCCCAACGTGTTCAAAGAACACGTGGCCGGCATGGGGCTAAGGTATTGCCTACGATCTCTGGATTAACAGGGCCCATAGATTAAAGAATCTATTTCTGAATAGAGGCGTGTATGGTAGCTATTGATTCTATTGACAATTGAGTCGGGACGATGAAATATGCTCTGTATACAAATCTAGGATGAAATAAGGAAAATTGTAAAAGGAAAAGAAAAGCGATTGTGAGATCAAAGGGGAGATTGTTAGGTTGATCTCCCGGTCCTTCACGGCCCAAAGGCCGTGGGCCTTGATCCGAACCGCGCCCTGATCGGGGGCGCCCAACCCATATGGTTGGAGGGCCCCTGTCACCCCGCGCTACAAAAAGAGGTGGCCTCCACCGGCTCCAATTACGAGGTTGACCGGAACCGCAGGGACCACCAACACAAATCCGATCTAGGGTTAGCGCGGGCAGTGACGGGAAGACCCGCCACCGCTGCCACGACGTCCACGCCGGACTCCGTCGCCGTTCCGGGCCAGTGCCGGTGGCGACCCGAAGGCCGGCGGGATCTCCAACCGCGACGCACTCCTACAACTACACTGCGCGACGCTGCCTTGTGCAGACCTTCACCAACAGAACAGGCCATGGCGACGGGAGCTGCCGCGACCGGCGGGGACGGTATGAACTCGATCCCCTCTCTTTTACATACAACACACAGCACATATGCATGAACACACACACCCAGACGCACATCTACAATGTATTAGCGACATAACAGATTTAACAAGGTGAACTCCACCCGCCGGATCTGGATCGGGATTGAAAGGAAGAGAGGAGGAGCCGATGGATCTTGTACGCGAGCGTGTCTGCTCCGGTGGTGGTGGCGCGGAGCGCTGCTCCGGCAGGGGTGAGGCCAACGGCGAGGGTGGAGAGGGACGGGGAGAGCGGGAGCGAGGTGGGCACCACGAAGAGGCGGAAGAGGATGGGGTAGCGAAGAACCATGGGGATGAGCAGGCGGCCGTGGCGCGCGAAGCCGAGGAAGCGGCGGCAGCGGCAGAGGACGCGGAGCGGGAGGAAGTGGCAGGCTTGGAGAGGAGGAGCGGACCGGGATCTGGATCGGGAGGAAGAGAGGAAAGAGAAAGAGAAAGGGGTAAAGAGAATGGAGAGAAGGCAGCGGAAGTGATAAGGTTTGAATGGACCCTACTCACGTGCTGGAGCTATCGGATCGACCGCAAGTTTCTTGCATGCGGTCACCCGCAGAATCAAGATTGCGGGCCCTAGCCGAGTTTTTCATGGATCGTGGATGGTGCTACGGCTGCACGTGGAGAGACCAAGCTGCACTGCATCAGCGGCCAGCCTAACTCGCTTGGAGAAACAGCCGAGGATCACTAATCACCCTCCTAAACACACGCTAAGAGAGAACGCGTGTCACTCACTCCCGCACACCCATGATGCCCGGTAGTGTTTCTTTACGACTTCTCTCTCCCCACAGCGAATACGGTCGCAGTAAACAAAACAAGAAACTGTCGGGCCCGAGGCCTTTCGCCCATGAAAAGGGTGGGAAAACGCGAGAAAAGACGCTCACATGCGCGGTCAAGCCCGAGCAAGGCCGTGAGGGCGAGGGGCACGCCGGGATGGGTCCGGCTCCGGCTCCGGCGGCCCTACTGGTACTGGGACACGCCCCGTGACCGCGTGGCTCCCCCGGTCCCGAAGTTAAAAAGCTGCGCCGCATCCGGTACTGCCCGTCGCGTTGCGAATCTCTCGCTCAGCCGGTCGCTCCCCCCCCCCCCCCCCCCCCCCCCCACCCCCCAGCTAGCCGCCGAGGCCACCAAGCTACTGGCCCCGTCGCGTCGCGGCCGCATAGCGATGAGACGGCGAGATCCACAGGCGCGCGCGCAGCCGTACTCGCGGACTGGACGTACCCGCCGCCACCCCAGACTCCACAGTGCACGGCCCCGGCGCGGCCGCTTTGGCCCTGGACCGGCTCGTGTCCCGTCGGCGGAACAAGGGGAGAGGGGGAGCGAGTGGAGGAGGCGAGCGCGAGAGCCGGCCAGCGCGCGGCCGCCCCGTTCCGCGCCGCAGTCACCGGCGTCCATTTCGAGGGACTAGCGAGTGGGGAATGGCGCTGATTGCCGGTGATCACCCACGGGACCCCCGAGTCGAGCAACTCGAGGCTGTCCGAACCCCGTTTTTACCGCACGCAGGGAAGTTACAGGCTACTACTAGTAGTGTAGCACAGTGGTTATTCGTGGCGAGCTCAAAAGCACCGAAGCGTGCGTGCCGCGAACGAATAAACACCCCACGTGAGGAGTGTGAACGTTCGGCGAGCTTTGGCCGGCGGCGCGTCCATGCGTTGCGCTCCGATCGCAAGCTGTCTTGCACCGGAACAGAATGCCGTGGTGGCCTGCGCCGCCGCGTCCTGTCCTCAGAATGTTGCCGTTGCTGTGGTACGAGCCAGCTCTTCCGGACGCAGTACTCCGTACGTAGCGGTGCCGACCGCCAGCGCCCGGTGGTCCCGGAAGGAACTATGCCTCGGCAGTAGTAGTGTGCGCGACGCGATCTTAATTACTCCCGTTTGCACCGTGCGGACACGCGATTGCGATCCAAATCCCCACCACCACCAGCGCCGCGGCGCCGGACGGCCGGGGGCTGAGCCCGAGCCCCCAAATGCTGGAACCGCACTGACACGCTCGCACACCCCGAGCAAAAAAGAAAGATCACGAGACACACATTCTCCGCCGCGGACCGCGGCTGCCTGGCCGGCGCATGTGATCTCGCCACAAGGAAAAAATCACCGCTCCGATGAAATCACCAACCATATATAGCACTAGCACAAAAATTACACGCCGCAGTCGGTAGGGTAGTAGTAGAGTGACGCTTCTATACGAATATTATACGGCAGTACTGTAACTGAAGCAACCGCTATGAGCCGTAGCTAGCAGCTCAATCAGCACTGCACGCAGCACGCTAGCCCCCTGTGGACTGCAGTCAATGAGACGCGACGCGGGCGAACGAAACCAACACCGGTTCCCCTCTCCATCCGGACGGTTGCGGGGGAGGAACCATTTCCTCCGATCGACGACGTATAGTAATCATCGACCGGTAAGGCAATCATCAAGGACAAAAAAAAGTAATCACTACTGTAGTACTAATAATCACCTCTCACTCCTCGCTAGTTACTGCTACTGCTGTAGTATAGTACTGATGCGGTCGCGGTGCTGCAATCACTGATCGCCGCAGCAGCAAATCCATCCGATCCCACCCAGCTGCCAGTGTGCTAGTCGCGGTTAATGAAGGCGACGAGCTTAGCCATTTCCGCGAGCGCCTGCGGCGAGCCGAGCTTGGTGAGGAAGTAGACGTGACCCTCGCCGGGGGTCTCGTACAGCTCCGCCTCCCCCGGCCAGCCGCTGCCCCGGAGCGCGGCGTAGTATGCGCGCTGCCAGGGGCTCAGCCTGTCCCGCTCCGACACGGTCACCAGCACGCGGGAGGCGCCGAGGTGCTGCCACGACGACGCCGGCAGCATCAGCGGGTCCGCGTACGGGTGGTTGATCGGGTACCGCCCCGCGCAGATGAAGCTCCAGGTGCGCGCCGCCGACTGGAGGTACGCCGGGTCCGTGGCGTCGGCGCCGACGCGGCTCCGGCCCTGGAAGTAGGGGTCCAGCAGCGCCACGCCCTTGATCAGCGCGCCGCCGTCAAGGCCCTCCTCCCCGGCGCGCAATGCCAGGTTGTGCGCGATGTTGCCGCCCGCGCTGTCGCCGGCGAGGAACAGCCGGGACAGGTCGCCGTACTGGGACAGCCACGGGTCCGACCCGGCCGCGCTCGCCAGCACCCACTTGAGCGCCGCCCACGAGTCGTCGTACGCCGCCGGGAGCGGGTTCTCCGGCGCCAGGCGGTAGTTCACGGACACGGCCACGACGCCCGCCCTGGCGGCGAGGGTGTTGAGGTAGGCGTGGTAGATGGGCGTGAACGCGGACTCCACCACGAACGCGCCGCCGTGGAAGTAGACGAGCACGGGCACCCGGGCGGTGGCGCGGAAGCTCGGGAGGTAGAGCCGCGCCGCAACGCCCGTGGACGGGTCGATGGCGACGTCGCGGGAGGTGACGCCCGTGAGCGCGTCCGAGGACGCCGCCACCACGTCAGTGCCCATGAGCCGCTTCACGCGCCCGCTCTTGTACTCGATGAGGAACGGCGAGAAGTCGAACTTCACCTGCGAGTTGGGGTCCCCGGCACGCCGCGACTGCAGCAGCTGCCGCCCCGCCGCCGCCCCGGTCCAGCAATGCGAGCCGAGGAGGAAGAGCAGCAGCGGGAGCAAGATCCGCGCGGCCATGGCGGCAACAGAGGCAGAGCAGAGCAGCTCAGACAGAGAGTGGCAGAGTGGAGTGTGAGACTGAGCTGCTGCAGTGCTGCTGCGTCTCCGAGACTGAGGGCTGCCACGGGGATGGGGTCCGGTTATATGGGCGGAGGCAGCCGACAGGGTTGGGGCGGCACCGCACTATTTTCGTGGCGCGGATCGGGGTGGTGGGCTTTGGACGACCGCTTTAGCGCCGGCCCGCCTTGCCCGGCCTTTAATTTCTCTCGCTGCCGCTGGACCGTACCGTGCCGGGCATGTGCCCCCGCGCGCGATTCATCACCGTTCACATCACGCCCCGCCAAAAAAGGATTAATTGCTGTTAATGGCGCGATTTCTGCTCTTGATTTGCGAGGGGAACTCGCGCTCCGCTTTTTGACGGGGTGGAAAGGGTTTTCCAGACCCACCGCTTTTTTGGGTGTAAAGTTTCAGCCACCGCTTCTTAAAAAAAACTGACGGTTCATACTGCTTTAGTTTAGTCGTTTCAGCTCTGCAAAGCTGCAAACGCTTCTTGAATCCTTCCATGTTCGTGTGAATCCCAGCATGGGTTTTAAGGTAATCAAAGCATCAACTCAAACATTCTTCCACAGCCCACAGGCATCACCCATCAGCCACGGTACTTGTTTGGCGTCTCGACTCGACGAGTTTCTGAGAACCTTTTCTCATCTGCTCGAATCCTACAGTTCAGCCTTTTTCACCTGCGATCAAGTGCCGTTCGGCATCCTCACGAGCTGTCTCTAAAGCTTGTGAACACTGATCGTTCAGTATTCAATGCCGCGCGCATTCTCAGCACGCTGGCCTGTCCCGTTCCTCATCCACGAAACGCTGCTTGGTCTAGCGCCCTAACCTGGCTCCCATACCGATCTGTGTCTCTCGGTGAGTGGGCCGGCACTCGCCGTTCACTCAATTAGTGGCCTGAGGTGATCCAGCACACGGCGGCGCCACCAGCTGAGTGTGCCGGCCGCTAGCTTTGTCGCAAAGGCACGCCACGGCAAGGGGCGCCGGGCGCCGGCTCCAGCTCGCGCGCGCAGCCCGCGGTGATGCCGGGAGCCTGCACACCCTGTACTCGTGCAAGTTACAGCTTTCGTGGAGCCGCGCCGCTGACGGGATCACGGGAGCGCTGGCGCTGCTTGCAGCTGTGGGTCTCATCGATCGGACGCTTGCGAGTCGTGTCAGCGTCAGTGCTGAATTTCTGACGCTATCTTGTTTTGTTACCCGTCCGTGTAATCGTGTCGTGTCGTTGGACCCTGCAGTTTCTGCCGGTGCCCAATATCTTGTTTAAGTGTTGTTCGGTGGCCAGTGTGGACAGTGCCCAGCTGAAAATCGTGTCCTAACACTTCCAATTTTCGTTCTACCGACACGTGGTGCTGGCCGGCCGTGTTCAGAGGTACTGTAAGAGCGGTGCCAACGCTTTCAGTGCCATCAATGGCTTTCACGAGATGAGATCGTCTCCCTGAATCCCAGTGCTCGAATCCGGCAGTGCCCCCCTCCTTACCGAACTCAATAATTCCCGAACTGAAACCGGCCCTGATACGACATGAGTAGAGTAACAACAACATCATGCCAGCGTCTATTCATGCGATCCCATAAAGGGAGCGGAGGATATCGTATGTTACTACGTTGTACAAGTGTGAATATTCTTCTTCAGACAAACACGCTGATTGCTGGAACTGTGGATTTCGCTGTTGCGGGCATGATGTCGAGCACGGGCGAATCAATCTGCTACGCACGCTGCTGCACTCGACGATCAATGTGGCCGGTGGCCCAACCAACCGCCCGAGGTGAAGGTGTGGGCTTTACTCTTACTATACTTGTGTGCCGATTTCGTCGCTTCCCGTGTAGCATTCCGGCTACCATCAAGCAGCTCACCGCGCCGTGCTAATTAAAGCCCCGAACTGCCGAGCTGTGCCCGTGCTTAAAGATGGCGACAGTGATCCCCACAGCGACGGCATGTTGATTTGCGACTCGAGGAGTTGGGAGCTGCGGGGACGGCAGCCGAAAATACCGTTCCCGTGCCCTTTCCGAGCATAAAAGCCAGCCCAGCCACGCGCCCACGACGGCGTGCTCGTTCTCCGCTCGCTGTCCGACCGCCCGTCCCTCAGGTTGCCGCGGAGCCGGTGTCCCCGGATCAGCCCCGCACGATTTCCACCGCCAACACGAGGGCTGCCCCTCTCGCTTGGGCACCGAACAGCGTTTGGCCTCGCGAACCCACGACCCATATATCACTCTCGCGTCTCGCCTGCGTTGAGACGGTTCCGCGATTTGGAGCCTCCACCAACCTCGCATGCGCTTGGGGTCCCCGGCCGGACGGACCGATCGACGTCGCCTGCGCCGCGAAACGAATGGAGGCGCACATGCCGTGCCCATGCCTCGTGCGTACGGAAAACGCTAGGCGTGCGGCGTGCCCGGGGTCGGCGCCAGTCGGTCAGGGAGCATGCGCCGGTCCTTAAAGGCGACGACAGCAACCGCCGGGAATGACCGAGGGCCACCGTGCACATGACCCGCGTCCCGGCCGGTTCCTGGCGTTCCGACGAACACGTAAACACTGTTCGTCCTTGCGCAGAAAAATAGCAGCGGGTAGATGCTAGGCATGGGTCGGTTCCGGTGAGTTTTATGGGTTGAGTTTTAATAGGAGTTAGGGGGTGTTTGGGTCCACATGACAAGAGCAAAAAATAGCAAAACTTTTTTTGAAAGAGTAAAATAGCAAAACTTTTTTTGAAAGAGTAAAATAGCAAAACTTTTGACCTCAAGAAAAGATGGTAAAATTTTTGTCATTATGGGTGTTTGGATCCAATGGCAAAACTTTTGGCAAAAACTTATTTAAACTCCATTCTCCCTCCTTTTGCTATGGGGTGTTTGGAGGCAAATGACAAAAGTTTTGCCTTTTTGCCCAATTTTGCCACAATGTTGAGCCAAAAGATTTTTGTCATCTCATTTTTTATTTGTCCTTTTGCCATGGGGGTGTTTGAAGGCAAATGGCAAAAAAAAATGGCAAAATGGATGCCATTTGCCCATGGATCCAAACACCCCCTTATTTAGATGGGTTAAAATGTGTTGTATCAATGAGTGGGCGCGGGATGGAGCGGATCTCATGTAAATGTGGTCGGTGCGAGTTGGAATGAGTTAAAATGAGTCGTATCCTTAGTGAAGCTTATATATACTTTATGGCTAGATCTATAAGTGGGTCCCACGTCATGAGTCCAGCATGACTAGACCTACAAGTGGGCCCCACATCAGGAGTCGGACCCTAAAACTAAAACCTCGTGTTCACGTTATAAAATTTTAATAAAATTGACTGAAATTTTTTGGAGATGGCTCGGTATGATAAATAACAACTTTATGCAAAGTAGGGTGACTAAACCTATAGGTGGACCCCACGCTAGGAGTCAGACTCTAAAACTAAAACATCATGTTCACACTACAAAATTTTAGCTAAATTAATTGAAATTTATTGATGATACTCAGTATCATAATCATCAACTTTATACAAAGTTTGGTGATAGACCTATATGTGGGCCCCACCTCAAGGGTAGGAGCTTCAAACAAGACCTATGGGTACTCCATGGACATTGACATTAATGCATTTAGGGTGTAAAAGCGTCTAATGGAGGTGGGACGGAACGGATTTATTAGTAATTTTTTTTGGTAGAGTTGGATTGATATATGCAACTAGCTAGAAATAAAACGGGTTGGGTTTGGGAGCGGGTTATGGCCCGTTAGCAGGCCTAGCAGATGCATTATCGTCCTCGGCTTCGGCTGTAAACAAGCCGGTCGCATCCCGTGCTGGTACTGTTCAATGTCCATGCTTTGCCTGGCTGCTTGCTTCCAAACCTGCATCGAATACGTCCCGTCAGTCTGTCACGAAGCTTAGCTGTACCCGTACTCGGCTTCAGTGCACCGCATGAGGCCCCGAATTAAAGTGCAGTTGACGCTCGACACAAGCTGTACGCAGCTTCCGAGCAACTAGAAAAAATGAATCTGGAGAATATGGGATCCACGGCGGATGGTTCCTCTTTACACTTTACGGAGTACAGTGTTAGTATTAACGACGGTGCGGGGATTTATACGGCCCTGTACTCTGCAGTCTGATGATCGGATCGCACCTCGTTCACGCTCAGCTTCCCGATCTGACCTGTGAATTAGCGGCCAGGAGTCTCGACAGCCACCTGCTGGCCAGTACGAAGGCACAGGACTCTCGACATTCACCTGCCAGTAGCGCGGTAGCGCAGTACGCACTGTCAGTAGCAATGCATGGTGCCAGATTGTTCGGTAGCTCAGATCTGACGAAACGTCCCGGACGCCATTGAAGCATCGTCCCATGGTCGAGGCCCGGCGGTAAGAGCCGGAGCCTTGGCCTCCAGTCCTTCGCATTCGCATCGCAGGCCGCTCGATCGCCTCGCGGTCCTCGGCACTGCCGGCCTGGCGGCGTGTCCTGGCCGTGCTAGGGCTAGGGCCGGTTCCTAAATTCCACTCACAAAAGAAAATTTCCATCGCATTAAAATATCATCATATGTACGAAGTATTAAATACAGATAAAATTAAAAACTAATTATATAATTATATAATTTTATTATACTTTACGAGATGAATATTTTAATTCTAATTAATTAATATTTAAATAATTACTTATAAATATAAATGAAATGACATAGTGTCGTATTTGTGACAATGTCTCACCTTTACGTCCTAAAGTTGATAAAAAGGCCTAGGAAAGCCGATGCGGAGTACAATCATTGCCCCAGTTCAGCTCCCCACCGCATCGGCATCGGTAGGCCTCCCGCTCCGGTCGGCTGAGCCGCATCGGCCAATAATTCCCCGCGCCGGCAGCGAGCATCCCCGGGCCGTGCGGGCATGCTGCCACGGCCCGCGTTGGCCGGCTGCAGCGGTGAGGTGACCGGCCTCGGCATCTGAATCTGATCCGAGCGCGGTGGGTCGTGGGCGCGGCCGGATCTTGGTTAGCCCGGATGTTCGTTTCGGAGGGAGGAGCAGCGAGCAGTCGTCGCCGTCGGTCCAGCTGCACCTGCACCGTCCGGAGGGCAACTCCGGCACACGGCCGAGCGCATCATGAGGCGCGTCGGTGGGTGCGTTGACGCTTTGGGCGCGGTGGGCTATCATTGCGGGCGTTCGGTGGAGCGGAGCCACAGTGTGTTGCGACGTGATGATTATCACGGATTCCGGGCGGGGTTGGGGCCCCTTCCGTGTGGAGCGTGTAACAGTTACGAAACTGGACCTTCATCACGTCGTTTCTCCCGTGCGCACGTACGTGCAGTAGAGGCGGTCACGGACTCACGGTTCTGCGCTTCGATGGCGCCTGTGCCGTTGGTGTCTCGGACTCTCGGTCTGCCTCGACGCGTCCTTCTCCCCTTCCGCAGCGCAACCACTCCCGCGCGACCGTGGCGATTTTGCTGGCCAGATTGCTTTAGTTGTTGCAGGCTTCAGTTCAAGCACACCGGGAGCGGTTCCTCTCAAAGCTGTTCCATGGGATATCATTTCACGGAGGGTTGCCAGACAGACCGCAGAGAGGAACTGCATCACACCAACAAAACAGATCGATTGCTGAGAGTAGTAGCACTTTTGTATCAGATGACACCACCCATCTTTTTGTTGCTTCAGTCTCAGTATCGAAATACTCCGTAGTTGATGAGCTTTTGGGTCGAAACAATTCGAGTTTCCTTCTACTGTTGCCTTTTCATTTTCGTCCATGTAAGGAATAGGGCTCCCCGAGGGCCCATTTAAGGGATGGCCGACAGTAGCCTTATGGGCTGGCTGGTGTAATTGGCGGACCGCGGGAGGACCCATGCGTGAGCCAGAATAGGAAAAAGCCCTTTTAGCTTCCCTTAACTATTGCCCCTCTTTCCTCATCTCTAAAGTCAGATATTCGTGGTCCCTTAACTCTAAAACCGGTCATTTTTCGTCCTCAGCAGTTTTGAGGTTGGTTTCGGAGAGGGTAAATTGGACTTTTGTTGACAGTTTGAGGGTATAAAATTGTGTTTTTGGAAAAAAAATAAAAATTTCTGAAATATCGTTTAATCTTAAAAATTATAGAAAATTTGTTCTAGACCAGAAAAATATGAAAGTACTTTTAAATTTTCGCTAAAATCAAGTTTTTCTTTTAATGCCTAATTTGGAGCCATACTAGTTTTTAGGTATACCAGGGTATGAAAAACATGATTTCAAGAAAAATATAAATCTAGTCTCATATTTTTCTGATCTAAAAGTTGTCTTTGAAATTTATAAGATTAAACCAGACTTTAGATCTTTTTGATAATATCTCTTAGAAAAAAAATATGTGCATAACCTTTTTTTTAGAAAGACCATTTTACGCCCTCAAATTTTCAACCAAAGCTCAATTTACCCCTCTGAAACCACCCTAAAAACCATTGAGGATGAAAAACAACTAATTTTCAAAGTTCAGGACCACGAACATCTGGTTTTAGAAATGAGAGATGTGAATCAGACTTGGGCAATAGTTGAAGGATGCCAAAAGGACTTTTTCCGCCAGAATATTAGCAAGGGGAGATAAGTAAGCCCACCAGATTATAGATTCTCTACGGCCCGTTCGCTCATGCTCCTTCCTATCTTCTTCGGAGTTCGGATTGGCAGCTGTCTCACACTGCCAGTCCGTCACTCTCACCCCCCACCTAGCCCGTCAAATAACGAATTGGCACGAACGTGTGCAGTGTGCTGGAGTTTGGAAGAAGACGTGGAGCAACAAAATCGACCGTGCAATGCAGTATGCAGGAGCGTGCACGAGTGCTCCAGCTACGCCACATAAAGCTATCAGCTATCGGCCACCGACAGTTCTAATAAACTATTGACCCAACAATTAGATGAGATGACACCTCGACCCCATGCATCATCAGCTTCAATGAAATTTCCACCCCACCTGTACCTACCAGTCTACCACTACCAAATACCAATTGGCCTGGTGGTGTCGTGAAAGCTTTGTACACAGCAGCCAGAAACACTGGACAACCAGCAGCTCGTCAGCCACAAAGTCCACCAGATTACAGCTACCTCCCAGCCCCCTCTCACTCTGGCCATGGATCCGAGCTCCGAAATCATACTGGACACTCCGTTCTTCCGCATCTACAGCGACCGGCGCATCGACCGCCTGATCGGCACCAGTACCGTGCCGCCTGGATTCGACGCCACCACTGGCGTCACGTCGAAGGATGTCGTCCTCGACGGCGACATCGGCCTCTACGTCCGCCTCTACCTCCCGGACACGGCCTCCCGGTCCTCCGACGACAACAAGAAGCTCCCCGTGCTTGTCTACTTCCACGGCGGCGGCTTCGTCACCCAGTCGGCGGCGTCTCCTCCGTACCAGCGCTTCCTCAACGGCCTCGCCGCGAGCGCCGGCCTGCTCGTCGTCTCCGTCAACTACCGCCTCGCGCCCGAGCACCCGCTGCCGGCCGGCTACGAGGACTCCCTCCGCGCGCTCAAGTGGGCGGTCTCCGGTAACGGAGACCCCTGGCTGTCACAGCACGGGGACCTCAATCGCGTCTTCCTGGCCGGCGACAGCGCCGGCGGGAACATCGTCCACAACGTCGCGATGATGGCCGCGTCCGAAGGCGAGGCGGGGTCGGAGGCACGGATCGAGGGCGCGGTTTTGCTCCACGGGGGGTTCGGCGGGAGGGAGCCCATCGACGGGGAGACGCCGGAGTGGATGGAGATCACGGAGAAGCTGTGGGGGTTCGTGTGCCCCGAGGCGACGGACGGCGCGGACGACCCGCGGATGAACCCGTTGGTCGCCGCGGCGCCGAGCCTGCGGAGCCTTCCCTGCAAGAGGGTGCTTGTCTGCGTGGCGGAGAAGGACTTCACGCTGCCAAGGAACAGAGCCTACTACCAGGCGCTCGCGGCGAGCGGGTGGGGCGGCACGGTGGAGTGGTTCGAGTCCAAGGGCCAGGAGCATGTCTTCTTCCTCGTCAAGCCCCGTTGCGATGAGGCCGTGGCGCTCATGGACCGACTTGTGGCGTTCTTCGCCGGTAACTGATTGCGACATGCGTGACTACGACCATATTGGCCGAGACGAATGTAACAACAAGGCGAAGATGCGGCTGATTGCTGAAGGAATCGAATTATCAGAAATTTCCGTTTAATACCTTTCAAAAAATAAAAGAATTTTCTGTTGAATAATTGTGCTCGGAGTCTCGGCCGTGCTGATACGTTGTACTATGCCTTTGGCACAGATCACGGCCGCCATGTTCGTTTGGCTTATTAGTCACCGTACTTTTCTCTTAGAACAAATCAGCACCGATCAGCAATCACCAGTCGCCAGCAGTATTTTTCTATCAGCACAGATCAGCATCAGTCATCTGCCACCAGCCAGCCTAACAGGGCTGCATGGAACGAATCATTTGGTTCAACCACTTGATCAGGACTGACAATCCTTAGTGCTCCGCTCCACACATGCCATTTGTTTCAACCACTAATTTTGATTAGTACATAAACCCATCAGCAAAAAATTGCATTTTTTTAGGACAGCAAAAAATTGCAGTTGCGTGGGGTCGTAGCGAAAGGAACGAATCCACATCCACTCATCCATCAGGCTCATGGTCCCGACCATTTATCATAGACACAGTCCTTTCGCCTGATGCTCCAGGCTCCGGCTAGCTATCCATGGACCCATCCACAAAACTTGTATTCGATTCGCCGCTCCTCCGAGTTCACGGCGATGGCCGTGTCGAGCGCTTCTACGGGACGGAGACCACCCTGCCGGGCCTTGATGCCGCCACCGGGGTCGCCTCCAAGGACGTCGTCCTCGACGGCGCCACCGGCGTCTTTGTCCGCCTCTACATCCCCGACCACCTCCTCACCGCCGAGCACAAGAAGCTGCCAATCCTCATGTACTTCCACGGCGGTGGCCTGGTGGTCGACTCGGCCGTCTCTCCGATGTACCACAGGTACCTCAACTCCGTTGCCTCCAAGGCCTCTGTCCTAGCGGTGTCGGTCAACTACCGCCTCGCCCCGGAGCACCCGCTTCCGGCGGCCTACGACGACGCATGGGCAGCGCTCTGCTGGGCTGCGTCAGGCGCCGATCCGTGGCTGTCCGATCACGGCGACACCAGACGTGTCTTCGTGGCCGGCGACAGCGGAGGCGCCAACATTGTCCACAACATAGCGATCATGGCAGGTGCTCGCCATGGTCTGCCTTCCGGGAGCTTCGTGGAGGGGGCAATTCTGTTGCATCCTATGTTTGCCGGAAAGGAGCCGGTCGACGGAGAGTCAGGGGAGGCGAGAGAGATGATGGAGAAGCTCTGGCCGCTAATTAGTCCGCAGAGCACGGAAGGTCTGGACGATCCGAGGTTGAACCCAATGGCCGATGGAGCGCCGAGCTTGCAGAAGCTGGCATGCCGGAAGGTGCTTGTTTGCTCGGCCGAGAGAGATCACTACGCGCGGGCAAGGGCCACGGCGTACTACCAGGCGGTGAAGGAGAGCGGGTGGCGCGGTTCGGTGGAGTGGTTGGAGTCCGTCGGGGAGGAGCATGTGTTCTTCCTCCACAAGCCGGAGTGCGATGAGTCCTTGGCACTGATGGACAGGGTGTCCGCCTTCCTTAGCGAAGAGCCGGAGACTGAATGAATCATTGAGGCTGGTGCGTATCGCAATTTCAGTACTCAAATAATCAGGTGTGATGAAAATTGTTCCTTTGTATTGCAATGTACTAAACGTCATAATCGTTTCGTAACTTTAATAAAAGCTGTTGTTTTGGTTACAAGTGTAAGCTGAAGCACTACTGATTTGCTGTACTGATAATACGAAAACGCAACGCCATGAAATTTCATGCCATTGCTTTTCTGTATTATCAGTACAACAAATGTAGCAGAAGTTACAGAAACAAACATCCACTTAAATGAATTTTGAAATGGACCAATTTTTAGCTTTATAAGTCGACGAGTTGTCTAAATTGAGATGAAGTTCTTGGGTTGTGATTTGCGAAGGCAGTGAAGCAAAAAAAAAAGAGAGTTATTGGCTAAATTCAGCCTCAAAGAGTGGCTTGGTTCCGTGGATTGGCTGGAGTCAACATGCAGAGTGTGAGGAGAAGATGGGCCAGGTTGTCACCTTCCTTGCCAGCGATTGAATCAGAGAGGGGGGCCTGAATTGAAATTTGCAAGTGCAATTTCTTTCCCATTTCAAATGAAATAAGAACACCTCTAGTATTTAAAGTGTATTCAAAAGTGCCATTTGTATCGCAAGTGTTTCTATCACAAACGTTAAGGATTAACCATATTTTACAACTCTTAACAAAATAAAGTTCCTTTATTTACAAGTCTATAAGCAGAGCTACTTATTTTTGTAGTGTGCAATAAAAAATTCTTTCTGAATAAAGAGTGGAATGTAAGACTAGTTCGAAAGGAGTACTAGTTTGCACAGGTACTTCAAACGAAGAATCCACTGAAATGAAACTATTTTCTAGTTTTATGATGTGAGTTGCCGAATTGTCAGATGAAGTTCTTGGGTTGTGAAGCAGAAGATACAATTATTGGCAAATTCAGTTTCAATGAAATTTTCAGGTTGGTTGCCTACTCTAGCAGAGCAATGCCAATCTAAAATTCTGAATGCACACCATTAATTCAGAACCAGGAATGCTCCTGCTGGATAACACAGTTACATTTTCTTTCCATTCTTGCAATCTGGCCAATAAATTCAAAATCATGAACTGTGCCTGTGCGTAGCTTTTTTTGTTGCTAAATCACCCAGCAGGTGACGGACGAACAGGCAAATAAATCTCAACAACGCCTGACAAAGTCGGCCACGACGGCGAGTTCCTTGACGGCGTTGTCGCTGCCGTTCTTGGGCAGGAAGAAGACGTGCCCCTCGTCCTTGGTCTCGTAGAACTCGAGCTCCCCGTCCCACCCGCACTTCTTGATCCCCTCCGCGTACGCCCGCGCCCTCTCCACGAACCAGCACTGCTCCGCCGTGGTCACCAGCACGCGGCGGGACCCGAGCTGCCGCCATTCCTCCGGCTTCGCCATCGGGTTGATGTACGGGTGGTCGAGGCCGAACTTTCCGCCGCAGATGAAATCCCATGTGGGGTCGAAAATGGCGCGGTACGCAGGATCCGTGGGCTCCCCGCCCAGCGGCTCCTTCCCCCAGAAGTACGGGTGCAGGAGCGCGATGCCGCTGACCGTGTCGCCGTATCCCTCGATGGGTTCCTTCCGCAGCCGTATCGCGGCGTTGTGCGCCATGTTGGCGCCGGCGCTGTCCCCCGCGAGGACGAGGCGGGAGGCGTCGCCGTGCGCGGCGAGCCAGGGCTCGGCCTCGGCGTCGTTGCCGTCCGCGCGGCACGCGGCGACGACCGCCTTGACGGCCGCGAACGCGTCCTCGTAGGCGGCGGGGAGGCGGTGCTCGGGCGCGAGGCGGTAGGTGACGGACACGACGACGGCGGGGACAGCTGCGGCGAGGGAGGCGGCGTAGATGTGGTAGAGCGGGGAGGCGGCGGTGTGGACCATGAACGCGCCGCCGTGGAAGAACACGACGACGGGGAGCCTCTTGCCGGGCTCCACCCCGCCCGGGAGGTAGAGGCGGGCGGGGATACCTTCTGCGGGGTCGAGGACGACGTCCTTGGACATGACGCCGTTGGCTGGGTCGCCGGCGGGCGAGGGCGGGACGGTCTCGGTGCCGTCGAAGCGCTCGATGCGGCCGCTCTTGAACATCCGCAGCGCGCCTTGCAGCTCGGACTCGACCTCGGAGTCGGGGTCCATGGCTGCGCGGGGCTTGAGGAGGCGGCTGTGGATTGGGAGCCGGAGGAGCAGAGCGGCGAGCGCGGCGACGAGGAGAGCCAAGCAGAGCACCCGTCGCGACAGATCGGGCATCTTCGGCGGGTTTTTCCCCCTGTGGCCCCTGTGGTTGCGGTTGGTAGATCAGCGTTGAGGAAGGGGCGATTGGGGGCGAACTGGATCCAATGCCCTGGAGCCCGTGACAGCCGTAGGATGAGCCGTTCACATGCCCGTAGCCATCCGATGAAGCATGGGTCGCATGATTCCAAGTGTATAGGTTGATAACCTACCCATACCATTTGGGAACTTATCTAATGGATGAGTAGCTACACACAACCCTCTTTTCACCCTCATGAATTCCCTCAATTTCAAAATACATGTCATTTTGATATTTATCATAAATCAAACTTTTTAACAGTGACCAATTTCTTAGAAATATGCGCTAACATATACAACATCAGAATATTTTGTTAAATCCATAATAAATATGTCTTGTTAGAGCATCTCCAGCAACATACCTATATTTGAAGACCTAAAAATGTTTTTAGCGACATGAGAGAGAAGATTTTGAGTAGTCCAAAGTAGTCTTCTACAACAGTGTACCTATATTGCTATACCTATTTTTTTTATGCCTGACACTGACAGGTAGGACCTACAAGTCAGGCCATTGTTTCCCCGTTCACCTTCTTCTCCGACTGGGCAAATCCCTCCCTTCTCTCTCGCGTCTCCCACCAGATTCCTGCGATTCAAGCCGCCATCGACGGAGATGAGCAGGGCGGCAGTGGTACGGGGCTAGCGCTTGCCTGCACCCACGCGACGGAGCTCCCTTGCGCCATGGCTAGGTTGAGGCAGAGCGCTCACGTTGAACCTGGGGCTGAGGTGGAGTTCATCGCACCATGTCCGAGGCCCTCGAGCTTGCACGCGTCGGGGAAGAGCTCACATGGCCTCGCGTCGGGCGGTGGAGCAACTTGAGGCCACCCACCTTGGCAGCCATGACGGCCTTCTCGATCCGTCTCTTGCTCCTTTGCCCCCAAATCGAAGCACGTCCATGTCCCTGAGTCGGCTCGTCCTACTTCGCTCCCAAATCCATGAGCTCCCTCCAGCGGAGCTCTCCCATGGCAGCGTCTGGCTGGCGAGCAGCGGTACCGTCGGCGGAGCCTGAGCTCTTGGCTCACGAGCGGCGGTACCCACGGAGCTCGTCTGCGGCGACGCCTCGCGGGAGCTCAGGAAGGAGAAAAGGGGCATTGGTGAACATGGGTTTGGAGGGGAAGAGCCATGGGGAGAGAGTACGGGCAACCGGGGGTGGTGCGCCAGCGGCCGAGCAAGGCTACGCGGGGGGGGGGGGGGGATGACAGTTGGGTGATGTGGCAAGAAATAGGTCTAGATCTATTTTGGTTTGGTGGATTGGTATATTTGCATGGAGAGAGAAATTTAGGTCATAGCCTAAACATTTTAGGTATAACAATCCATATAGCAATGCTGCTGGAGCATGCTTTTAGGTTTTTTGGTAGTTTTTAGGTATAACAATCCAATATAGCAATGCTGCTGGAGATGCTCTTAGTGCATTTATTTGGTAACACCTACAATACCAAATAATTACACCATCAAAACATATTCCATAGTGGATTTATCAATACTAATTTGATGTTCTTGCATTTTCAATAATTTTAGTAAATTTTTTAATTGTTCGACTTAGATAAAACTAAAAACGATATACATTTCCGACCAAGAGAGTATTTTGCTGCATTATTCACACTTTCATGGATTTTTTACACCCCCAAACCAATTTTATCTTCAAAATACAGGATCGTTTCATTTTAAGGTCTTCAAAATGCCAAACACTAACCTCTTAATTTAAGGTTTCATTTTGCAAACATAAATTTAGAGATTTCAGATCCATAATTCCAACTTTTAGTTTCGAACATTGAAATCCCAAACTTTACTACTCAAATGAAAAGATCAAGAAGAATTGTGGATCAATTGGTAAGGTTAGTTGTGTTGGAACCTACTCACCCGAGTTCGAATACTCGACTTAGCATGGACGTCGCATTTTTCTAAACTTATTTCAGGATGTGATAACTCCGTCAATATTGACATCTATCTATCAAGCTTTCGGAGATACTTATAAGATAGGGTTTGTGTGCATCTAATCACCTGGTGAGTATGGGTGCGTTGGGAACATGTATGTACGGGTCTTTCAAAAAAAAATCCCACATGAAATTTGAACACAAAGAGTTTGATGAGAACACGGAGCAGAGGCTCAACTGCGATTCTTCGTTTAACACGTTGCTTGGAGACGGTGATGGCGCTTCTCTAGGCAATAACAGAGTATGGATTTCCGTCTCAACGAGGACTGGAACGTGACAAGGGTGGCCGACAAGAATAGAAGTGCGTGCACTCGTTGAGTGTGGGCACTATTGGGATTGGGAACCGGATGCCATCTGCCATTCTTTTTTTTTGAACAATTCATCTGCCATGCTATGGTATCACAATTTTTGATACATATACCACGTGAATTGGCAAATGGAAAAGGAAATGCATGGAAAACTTTGCTCAAATAATAATTGCCGATTTGGACCGCTCCACAAAACGGTTAAGCTAAAACGAGTTGGTGTCTTCCCCAACCCCCTTTCACCCTGAGATGCGAGTGATCCACTAGGACCACCACCCCCGAGACCACCGAACAAAGGTCTGGTCACATTCCTACTTCCGTCACCACCCATCATCCCCAGACGCAACCGAGCAATTTTGTATTCTATCCATAGCGGCGGCGGATCAGAGACAGGTGTTCATTCGTCTACCGAACCCCAAATCTCACTTACTTTCCCCTACCCAGCAGAGCCAATTTTCTCTTGTGATCCTTGTCAGGGTAAGTTAGTACTGGGATCATGGTTGCCAAGGGCAAGCGACCGCTCGCCAAGCTCGCGCTGCTTCTGCTCGCCGTGCTCCTCCTCGTCTCCGCCGTCCTGCTGTGCGTCTTCCTGATCCCGCGCCACCACAGGAAGCCGCTGCCACCGGGCTCGCCGCCGGCGCCGGGGAACGCCTCGAACCCCGACGACAGCCTCGTGGCGTTCGACTTCTCCCCGTACCTCATCATGTACAAGAGCGGCCGCGTGCACCGGCTGGACGGCACCGCCCGTTGCGCCGCCGGCCTCGACGAGGACACCGGGGTGACCTCCAAGGACGTGGTGATCGACGACGGGACCGGCCTCGCGGCGCGGCTGTACCTGCCCCCGGCGCCCAGCGGGACGAAGGGGAAGAAGGACCTCGACAAGCTCCCGGTGCTCGTGTTCTACCACGGCGGCGCGTTCGTCATCGAGTCCGCGTTCACGCCGCTGTACCACGCGTACCTGAACGCGGTGGCGGCGAAGGCGCGCGTCGTGGCGGTGTCCGTGGAGTACCGCCTCGCGCCGGAGCACCGGCTGCCGACGGCGTACAACGACTCCTGGCAGGCGCTCAACTGGGTGGCCAGGAACGCCGCGTCCGGGCCGGAGCCGTGGCTGCGGGACCGGGGCAACCTCTCCCGCCTGTTCGTGGCCGGGGACAGCGCCGGCGCCAACATCGCGCACAACGTGGCCATGCGAGCCGGCACGGAGGAAGGGGGGCTGGACGGCGGCGCGGCCATCACGGGGCTCCTGCTGCTGGACCCCTACTTCTGGGGCAAGAAGCCCGTGGCCGGGGAGACGACGGACGCGGCGACGCGGCGGCAGTACGAGGAGACGTGGTCGTTCATCTGCGGCGGGCGGTACGGCATCGACGACCCGCTGGTGAACCCGCTGTCGCTGACCGCGGCGGAGCTGCGGAAGCTGGCGTGCTCGCGCGTGGCGGTGACGTCGTCGGGGCTGGACTGTCAGAATAAACGGATCACTAGCTACAGATCTAGAAGGGAATAACTTAAATCTTGACAGTAAAACTTGAAGAACAATAATAGAACCATAACAAGAACATGATGAACGAAGAACGAGTAGATCCATACCATCGCCTCCAATGGAGGAAGACATGTCACGTTCTGTTGATGACGAACTGCGCAAGGCAGCGATGCGCAGTGTAGGTCGTAGGTCGCGGCGTCCCTCCGGTCGCCACCGGCTTTGGCCTGGAACGGCGTCGGAGGACGTCGTGGCGGCGGGGCTTCCCGTCACGAACTGCGCACTAACCCTAGATCGGATAGGTGTGTCGGTGGGTCTGACGGCTCACGGTCAACCTCGTACTTAGAGCCGGCGGCCCCCACCTCTCTTTATAGCGCAGGGTGACAGGGGCCCACCAACCAATGGTTGGGTTGGGCGCCCCCGATCAGGGCGCGGATCAAGGCCCACGGCCTTTGGGCCGTGTGGACCGGGAGATCAACCTAACAATCTCCCCTTTGATCTCACAATCGTTTTTCTTTTACCTTTTACAATTTTCCTTATTCCATACTAGATTTGTGCACAGAGCATATCTCATCGTCCCGACTCAATCGTCGATAGAATCAATAGCTACTGTACACGCCCCTATTCAGAAATAGATTCTTTAATCTATGGGCCCTGTTAATCCAGAGATCATAGGCAATACCTTAGTCACATGCCGGCCACGTGTTCCTTGAACACGTTGGGTGGTAAGCCTTTCGTTAGCGGATCCGCGAGCATCTTCTCTGTTTTAATATGCTCGAGACTTATGGTGTGATCCTGGATTCTATCTTTACCAGAATAAAATCTTATCTTTATCGACTTGGTAGCCGTACTTTTCTTATTATTATGAGCATAGAACACTGCTGGCTGGTTATCGCAGTACATCTTTAGCGGTCTCTCTATGCTGTCTACCACTCTCAATCCTGGTACGAATTTCTTTAGCCATTCAACTTGGCAGGATGCCTCGTAACATGCTATAAATTCAGCATACATCGTAGATGTTGCTGTCACTGTTTGCTTGGAGCTTCTCCACGATATAGCTCCCCCTGCGAGAGTAAAGATGTAGCCTGTCGTGGATTTACTATCATCTCCATCTCCCGCAAAGTCTGAGTCTGAATACCCTTCAATCTCAAGGGAATCGCTTCTTTTATATGTTAACATGAGGCCTTTTGTGCCTTGCACATACCGTAAAGCTTTCTTCACTAATTTCCAGTGCTCGAGGCCTGGATCTTTCTGATATCTGCCAAGTATGTTGGTAACAAATGCTAGGTCAGGGCGTGTGCACACTTGTGCATACTGTAAGCTTCCGACAGCTGAAGCATATGGAACTGTCTTCATTTGTTCCCTTTCATAACTGTTCTGAGGACTCTGAAAATCCCCAAATCTATCGCCCTTGACTATTGGCGCAGGAGTAGGCTTACTCCTCTGCATACAGATCTTTTCTAGAATCTTTTCCAGGTACGTCTGTTGAGATAATCCTAATACCCCATCTGATCTATCTCGGTGAATTTCGATTCCCAAAACGAATGAGGCTTCACCAAGGTCTTTCATATCAAAGTTCGAGGACAGGAACTTCTTCGTCTCCAATAATAGGTTGACATTGCTACTTGCTAGTAGAATGTCGTCCACATAAAGGATGAGGAAAATGTAATTTCCTTTCTGAAATTTTGCATAAATGCAATTGTCCTCAACATTTTCAGTAAAACCAAACTTCTTTATCGTTTCGTTGAACTTCAAGTACCACTGCCTCGAAGCTTGTTTTAACCCATAAATGGATTTCTTTAGATGACATCCCATGTGTTCTTTTCCTTCCACGACAAAACCTTTGGGTTGAGCCATGTAAACTTTTTCTTCGAGATCCCCATTAAGGAATGCCGTCTTTACATCCATCTGGTGCAATTCGAGATTGAAATGCGCCACCAATGCCATTATGATTCTGAAGGAATCCTTACATGAGACCGGAGAAAAAGTCTCATTGTAATCTATTCCTTCCTTTTGTGTAAAACCCTTCGCCACAAGACGCGCTTTAAATCTTTCTACATTCCCTTTGGAGTCACGTTTCGTCTTGTAGACCCATTTGCAGCCTACTGTTTTGGCTCCTTTAGGAATTTCTTCTAAGTCCCAAACACGGTTGGTACTCATCGATTTCATTTCATCTTCCATGGCCTCAAGCCACTTGGATGAGTTTTCGCTTCTCATGGCTTGTTCGAATGAAATAGGGTCATCCTCCATTCGAAACTCTTCTGTGTTATACACTTCATAATCATCAGGAATTGCTGACTTTCTTGCTCTTTGAGACCTTCTAGGGGCCTCTACATTTGGAACATTTTCTATTGGAGGCTGTTGATGCCCCCCCTGATCTGCAGCAACATTTTCTATAGGATCCTGAGGGACAGGTTCCACATTTGCATTCGGTGTTGCCACAGGAGGAACCAGCACAGGAGCTGGAGCCTCAGTGTCTGGCACTGTCGGCGTAGGCTCAACAGGTAGTTCGAAAAATGGTTCCTGAATCATTGGATTGGGTGCGCACACCCGCCTCTCCTCAAGATCAAACTTTCGAGCTTCCATGCTCCCCCGTATCATTTCTTCTTCAAGAAAAGCAGCATGTCTCGTTTCCACAAACTTTGTAACTTTGTCAGAACAGTAGAAACGATATCCTTTTGATTTCTCTGTGTAGCCAATAAAATGGCAACTCACTGTCTTGGGATCTAGCTTCCCAATCGTCGGGTTGAATATCATTGCCTCAGCAGGGCTCCCCCACACCCGTAGGTGATTCAATGAGGGTACTCTGCCTGTCCACAGCTCATACGGTGTTTTTGGCACCGCTTTACTGGGAACTCTGTTGAGAATATAGGTGGCGGTTTTTAAAGCCTCCATCCATAAGCTCACTGGTAGTGTGGAGTAGCTGATCATGCTTCGCACCATATCCATAAGGGTACGGTTACGTCTTTCAGCGACTCCATTCTGCTGAGGATCGCCCGGCATAGAGTACTGGGCAACTATACCTTGTTCCCTTAGGTACCTCGCGAAAGGTCCTGGAACTTGGCCATATGGGGTGTGCCGACCATAGTATTCCCCTCCACGGTCGGAACGGACTATCTTTATCTTTAAATTATGTTGATTCTCAACTTCAGCCTTGAATATTTTAAACTTATCCAACGCTTCTGATTTTTCTTTTATTGGATAAATATGTCCATAGCGGGAATAATCATCGGTAAAAGTAATGAACGAGTCAAAACCATCTATACTTTTAACTGAAAACGGACCACAGATGTCTGTGTGAATTAACTCTAAAACACCTGCGGTATGTTCAGCATTTTTCTTTGTAATCTTTATGTATTTTCCTTTGATGCAATCAACGCATTTATCTAAATCTGAGAACTCTAGAGGAGGAAGAATGTCATTCTTAACCAGCCTTTCTATTCTCCCCCTCGAAATATGGCCTAAACGACAATGCCATAATTTCGACGACGTGTCTTGAGTTCTCTTTCGTTTTCTATTATGAGCTGTAGGTGGGGATACAGGTGCATTCACATCACATACGGAATTCACACTTTCACGTAGTGATAACAAATAAAGATCATTTTTCTTGAAAGCAATAGTAGTCACTGTATCTTTAAAATCTATTACACACATGCCATTTCCAAAATGACATCCATATCCATCATCATCTAGACGAGATACACCTATTAAGTTCCTCTGCAAACTAGGCACAAAGAAAACATCTCTAAGAAATAAATCAAATCCGGTGTCGAGCTCTAGGAGAAGGTCGCCCACCGCCTTCACTTCTGCTTCGACTCCATTCGCGACTTTAATTCGCCTTTCGTTTCTTTGAGTAGTTCTCGTCGAACGGAATCCCTGTAAAGAGTTTGCAACATGAATTGTTGCTCCTGAGTCAATCCACCAAGTAGATGTGGAATAGTCTATATACAGAGATTCATTTACGAATGAAATAACATTCTCACCTTTCCTTTCCATGATCATCTTTAAGTAGGCGGCACAATTTTTCTTGTAGTGCCCTTTCTCCTTGCAGTAGAGACACTGATCTTTCTCCACTGTGGTTTGCCCATCCTTAGGCCTGTGCTGCTGGGAGTGCTGAATTCCTTTTCCCTTAGAGGAGGAGGGATTTCCTTTTGCGTTGTTAGACGCATTGTTGTTATTTTTCTTATTTTGCACTTGGTTAACAGTGTTACCACGTGCTATCTTTATCCTTTCCTCCTCTTGAGCCAACATCGCTATCGTCTTTTCTATGTCCCATTTCTCAGAACTAACATTGTAGTTAACAACGAAGTTCTCAAACTCATCTGGCAATGAAGCAAAAACCAAGTGTATGATGGTACTCTCTTTCAAGTCCTCATCCATTGGCTTGAGCTTATTGTTTATGTGGATTAAGCGATGTATGTGCTCTCTGATGCCGCCTGTGTACTTGGCGTTGATCAACTGCTTGATCAACTGAGAGGCGTAGGTCTTTGAAGAGCCAGTGTACTGACTCTTTAACTTCGCCAAGTACTCAACGACATTATGACAATCTTTAATTGCCCCAAAAACAGAAGGCTCTATGGTGTTCTTGACCACTGCCAAACATTTCTTGTTGGCAGTGATCCATTTGGCATTATCTGTATCAAACTTCTGTTTGCTGACCGTATAGGCCTGCTCTGTCTGCTGCCAAACAGCATCTGTCATATCAGCCTCTCTGACTGGTTTCACAGGCTCAGCCGGAACTGGTGCCGTGAGAACCCAATCCAGCTCTGTCATGGTAAAGAAGAAATCCACCTTCTTGTACCATTCATTGTAGTTGTCTCCTTTTAGAATCGGAATATCCTTGATGGAGACCATCATGGAATTCGTAGCTGAAATTAAATCATATTAAGTGAGAACATTATATCATAATAACATATCCTTATTACATTAAACTTCATCACCTTTGGGCAGAAAAAGGAATAATGCAATAATCAACATCTATAAAATTATAATATTGTTATTATCAACTTTGGTCAGAAAATAACAATATCACAATTAATCTGAAATTTTATCTGTGACTTGAAATTAAATTATCCCTTTGGTTCAAATTTAAATGCAAGTCAAAAATAAATATCTAGCAGCGGAAACTTTAAATAAATTCACATGGACAGTAGCAAAATACTCTATTTACCCTCTGAAAATTATCACTTTGGTTCAAATTTAAACAGGGGCAAATTCTATTCAAATTTCTATTCAAATTGAGCAAAAATTACTGAAATCAATTCAAATAAATGCGAAAAGCTACTGTGCAGAACTGTTCTGTTGGGCCAAAATGCAGCGCGCGCCCGCGGCCCAACTCTGTTTCGGCCTGCTGGGCAGTCCCCTCGCGCGCGCGGGCCGCAACCTGGGCCTGGGCCGCCAATTTGGCCCAGCGCCGCAGCCGCGCCCCCGCCCGCGTCGATCTCGGCCGTCCATCATATCCGACGGTCGAGCGCGAAGTGAGGAGGTATAAAAGCCCCGTCGCGTCGCGGCCGCCGAAACCCTAGCTCATTCTCTCCTCTCTCGCGCAGGCGCGCTCGCTCTCGCGCGAGCCAGCGGCTCTGCTCCCCGGCCGGCGGCTCTTCGCCTCCGCGCCGCTTTCTTCTCTCTTCTCTCTCTCGCAGCAGCTGAGCCGGTGGCGCTTCGCCTCCGTGCTCACGGCCGGTGGCCTCTCGCCTCCACGCCGCTCTCTGTCGCCGTCGACCCCATGGTCGGCGGTCTTTCTCTGTCTCCTTCGTTCTCCATGGCCCTCATGGCCGAAGAGTAGTTAGGTTCTGTCGAAGAAGAAGAAGATTCTTGGCGCCGCTGCGAGTCCCATCGCCGACGCGCGCGTGCACCTACTGGTGCGCGCGCCGCCGTCGATGGGATCCGGGGTGGTGCTCTGTTCTTTGCCACTGTCGAGTGGTAGATCTGAGATAGGGTTCGGTGTTGAGTTTCTATTTTCGTTGTCCCGCGGTGCGGGTGATGTTTCTGTCCGATCCATCGATATCGAGTTTTATTTGTCTGTTCGATCCTTCGAGATCGAGTTTTTCTCTGTTTCTTTCGATCCGATTGGGATCCTTTTCATCTGATTTTTGATTCCAAACTACTAGATCTATGCGCTAGTAAGGCGACTGATACCATTGTTAGTATAAACGGATCACTAGCCACAGATCTAGAAGGGAATAACTTGAATCTTGACAGTAAAACTTGAAGAACAATAATAGAACCATAACAAGAACATGATGAACGAAGAACGAGTAGATCCATACCATCGCCTCCAATGGAGGAAGACATGTCACGTTCTGTTGATGACGAACTGCGCAAGGCAGCGATGCGCAGTGTAGGTCGTAGGTCGCGGCGTCCCTCCGGTCGCCACCGGCTTTGGCCTGGAACGGCGTCGGAGGACGTCGTGGCGGCGGGGCTTCCCGTCACGAACTGCGCACTAACCCTAGATCGGATAGGTGTGTCGGTGGGTCTGACGGCTCACGGTCAACCTCGTACTTAGAGCCGGCGGCCCCCACCTCTCTTTATAGCGCAGGGTGACAGGGGCCCACCAACCAATGGTTGGGTTGGGCGCCCCCGATCAGGGCGCGGATCAAGGCCCACGGCCTTTGGGCCGTGTGGACCGGGAGATCAACCTAACATGGACGACTTCCGGCCGCGGGACCTGGCGTACGCGGCGGCGCTCCGCGACAGCGGGTGGGGCGGGGAGGTGGAGCAGTACGAGACCGCCGGCGAGCGGCACGTCTACTTCCTGGACAGGCCCAAGGACCCCAACTCCGTCAAGGAGCTGGCCTTCGTCACCGGATTCCTGAGCCGGGAGTAGCCATCGGTGGCCTAGCAGCTGACAAGGCAGAACGCGACATGGGCGTAGGTGCGATCGTGAGAATTGTGGTCCATGGTAATTACTAGAGTAGATTATTGACAGAGTAGCATGATCAGTTTGTTTTTTGTGTGTTTGGAACTTTGGATCTTGATGAGGTTCTCGAGAGGCGATGATTTGGTTGATGATGGGTTTGGTGAATTTGGGGATCTCGGAGCGGAGGTCCTCTGGCTGCTTTCCGTGGCTGCAGAGGGCAGGAGAGTCAGTAGTGGGAAACTCGTTCCTGTGCTTGTCTGCTTAACGCCTTAACTGCTTGGGCAGGAAATCCTCCTTCAAATCTCCACTAGAGCTTCAGTCAGAAAGTGAGAAGCATGTTCTGGGATCCTGTTTTGTCAGTCTTTAGATATTTTGTGGCAATGAATACAGTCGACAGACAGTCTCATGAAACCTCGTACCGGGTTAAGCATTTCGGTCGTTCAGTTGTCACCTCCGCCTGTTTAAGGCAAATTGCAAGCCAAATTTTAGTCTGAATTTCGTTTGTGTGTGTGAAAAATTATCCAAAAATTGATTAATTAGGCTCAAAATGTTCGTCTCGTAGAGTACAACAAAACTGAGTTTTTAACTAGCAAAGTGGCCCACACAAATTTACGCGGGTAGCTAGATTTTAATAATATTTAGATTTTTTTAACTTAAATATAATTTTATTTAAATATCCGTTGTTCTATTATCAATACTGTTTGTCCAAGTGTGTCCAAACTAATGTATTATTTTTTATCATCATGCATGTGGCACATGGTATGAATTAATAATGCAAGCTTATATTTACTAATTGTATTTGATATTGATTCTTTGATCAACTTATATTTTCTTTATTTATACAATTTAGAATTTAACTATTTATTTACTCTAATCAATGTACTTTAAGGGTTAATATAAATTGTTAGATCTTATAAAAAACCAACAGGGAGTATTATTTTTATTTTCTTTAATATGGTAATAACATTATGTTATTAAGATGAACTCTATCAATACCTCTCAGACTCTCTAAATACTAAATGAAGTCTACCTCTATTTTTAAGGGCCACAGAAATGCAACAACTCCAGCAATAACCCTCATAAATATAGGGCTTTCTATAGACCCCCGAGAATGGAGGCCTACTGGAGTGCAATTTTTTTTTGGATCCTCTAAACTTGCGACAGGGGCTTGTTGGGTTTGCTAGAGTACAACTTTTTTCTGGACCCTCTAAACTTGAGATAGGGGTTTGTTGGGTTTGCTGGAGTTGCTCTAAGATAATATATTGTGTGACCTAATATTGAGGTAGTGATCATGGGTAAGTGAATAAAGTAATTCATATAACTTTACATATATAAAATGCAACTTACTGACATGACATGAGATAGTCCCTTCCTCACGGACATGAGAACTACCTCTACGAACTGTAATAGCGTAACACATGACGATTGGATTAAAGTAGAAATCTTCTACAAAACATAACGGTGTTTGGGTCATCTCACTTTACAAATTAGCGGTATGATCGGTAGCCTAGTTTGCTACAGAAATCAATGATCAGAATAACATACCATGAAGGAAAGCTTAAGGAGGGAGGAAATCAAATATAGAGGGTAATCAATCACACCAGGAAAATGCTATCCAAAAAAATTTATGAGAAAAATACTACTATTTTTCTAGTTATGCAATGAGAACTTAGGCTGCAGTAACCAATGGGTGCCTATCACGGTTATGGATCAATCTTTTGCCTTTTTCCTCCTCTGGTAAAAGATGGAGTAATATATAGACATGGTTGATGCCCGATCTAGTGAATGATCGACAGTTGTTTACAGTTGCATGATTATATCGGGCATTAAGAGAAGCGTTTCTTTGCCCAGCCTGTTGTCACTCAACTTCCATGTCAACACATGTGCACGTCAAGCACGCCTATCAATAAAGTTGTACGACACCTGAGTTTCTTTGCTTTGTTTTTCCTAAATCTGCTCCTGCTTCTTGCACTGACTCGTTTACAAAGACCATCAAACGGGATTGAGTGTGGGCAAACCATTTGATGATCTTCCATGAGTGCTGAGCATGACCATGGTGATGATCAATTCCAGCAGCGATTCACTTCCTTCGGATATGGAGAATTTTTCTCTCACGTTGTTCTCACAACCTTGGTGAACGCCCTAAATCTAAGCAACTTTCATCAGTTACATGTGCAAATCAACATGGTGTCCTTTGCTCATGTTGAACGCTGCACCACCTTAGTTTCTCCGCTTTGTTTTTCCTCTCTCTGCTCCTCCTTGCACTAAGTCATTAACAAAGACCATCAAAAGGGTTTGGGCGCGGATAAACCATTTGATGATCTTCCATGAGTGCTGAATGCGGCCATGGTGCTTAATCCTGGCAGCGATTCGCTCCCTTCGGACAGCGAGAATCATTATATCCTGCTGTGCCCACGACCTTTTTGAACGCCCTAAATCCGAGCACCTCTCATTAGGTACACGTGCAAGATCGACATGGTGTCCTCCGCTCATTGTTGAACATTGCCTCTTATATAGAGAAATGTGGAAGGGCACATGGGGCTTCAGGCTATCCGCACTCGTCGTACTCTGTTCTTATCCTCTAAAAGGAATATTTGTGCCTAGTCACTGAGATTCTCTCCTCTATATTAATTTCTTCTGCATCTGTTACCTTCTATATCTCATATTATATACCAACTACTAACACGTGAGCCCACCCATCTCTTTTTTCTCCTTTTCTTTCACTGACGCCCCCACTCCCCCCACTCTATCTCTCTCCCTCTATCTCCCCACCTCTCTCTAGTGGCGGCGGTGGCGGTGAGGGGTGTCGGTCTCCCTGACCGGCAGCCTTCAGCCCCGCTGTCCTCCGGCGGCACGCGAAGCGGCCGGACCCCAAACTCCAAAGGCACGCGGGCAGTTCCCATGGCGGCGACGACAGTTGATGGCCTCCTGGCGGCGGACGGTCGCGCGACAATGATGAAGGACTCCCGCGGCGGCCACAGACAGCCGCGCAGCCGCGGTGGAGGGCTCTCGCGGCGGCCGGGGACGGCCTTGCGGCGACGGCGGTGGACGGCCTCCCGGTGGCGGACGGTCGCGCGGCGATGACGAAGGACTCCCGCGGCGACGACGAAGGACTCCCGCGGCAGCCACGGACAGTCTTGTGGCGGCGCGGTGGAGGGCTCCCACGGTGGTCGGGTAAGGCCTTGCGGCGACGTTAGAGGCCTCCTACGACAACCATGGACGGCTATGCGGCGGCGGCGGAGGGGCTCCCGCGACGACCGCAGAGGGGTGGCAGCGCACGGAATAATATAGACCGTTAGATCTTCATCAAATCTGACGACATATATTTTTCTCTTTTTTAGATTAACGGAATAATATAGACCGTTAGATCTTCATAAAATCCGACGTCATATACTACTCTCTTTAAACCGTTAGATTTTCATCAAATCCGATGACATATATTTTTCTCTTTTTTAGATTAACGGAATAATATAGATCGTTAGATCTTCATAAAATCCGATGGTCCATATCCTTCTCTTTTTTAGATTAACGTGAGAATTTCTTGGGCCTCTCGGCGAACGTGGTGGCTCCTTTTAACACTATATTTAGTACTCCATACATGCTATGACATTTTGATGTGATGGGAATCTTTTTTTTTATAGTGAACTTTGAGGGTGAAATTTGGTATTAGACAAGGTACTTGCCACCATCATGAAGTGCGTCATCCGTTCTGTTTTGGTCTTTGCTGTTGTTGACATCTTACTATCTCACTTTTCCCCAGACATCTTACTTTCACATCTTCAGACGATCTGCGGAAGTGTATTAGCTCGGATTATTATGGTATACAGTAATTCATTTCATTTCGTGTTCAGGACTTCAGGTGCGACGGGGAGGTAGCTGCCATTGCTTGCGGGTGCGGGAGACGGCAATGCTACGATCTCTCTAACCTTGCAAAGTTGCAAGGTGGCTTCCTTCGCTAGCATGTAATCGAGCAGGACAACAGGCGTGCACATTGACTTTTCTTACACTCGCCGAACACAAAGCGGACAACCGAGGCCCTTTGTTTCCCACGCGCTAAACTTTAGCGCCGTCACATCGGATATAAATATGATAATTAAGAGTATTAAATATAGATTAATTTAAAAATCCATTACCTAAACAAGAAGTAATTTACGAGACGAATCTATTAAGCCTAATTACACCATGATTAGATAATGTAATGCTACAGTAAACGCATGATAATTATATATTAATTATAGCAAAATTAAACTTGTTAGGTTCGTCTCGCTAAATAGACATGACTTATGTAATTAGTTTTATAATTAGTTTATATTTAATACATCTAATTGTCACTTATTTAAAGCGCTAAATTTTAGCATCTACATCCAAACACCACCTAATCATCCGGGCGAAAGTACATACGACGACGACATTTCACCCACCGCCAATGAATTTTTCCTTTCCATTTTCTACTTCAGTGGCCTTGCCTATCTGGAAAAAGGACTATATATTCTGTCAAGAATAAGATGCGACACGAACGACTCTAGTTTGCGTCTTCGTGACGAGGCAATGATTGGCGACTAGTGATTAGTGAACGAGGGCAAGTCTGAATCAGAGAGCCTTCAGACTTCAGATGCCATGCCCCAATAACTGTATGTATTAGCTCGCGGTAGGAAAAGTCTGGTTCATCAAATATTCACCCGTATAACCCATAACAGTAGGAATTCCCCACGATTTCCAGCCAAATCGTAAGAGCAGATTATCAGATGCAAGCATCATGGCAGATGATGTTTCTTCTAAGTTTTTTAAAAAGTTTCTAACATTTAATTCAGCAACAAGACATTCGATGATAGGAAATAATTATCTTCTTAACATTCGATGGGTTTATATTTTCATTTTATGCATTTATTCATACTGGTGTTTTATTGTGTGAGAAACGTATTTCAAATTCCACTGGTTTTAATTTAGCTCGAATCCCTGAATCTCTGTGGGCTGAAACCTAACATCCCTTGGACCCAGCTCAATTTTTTATCAGGCCCAAATTCTGTTTATTTTGGTCCAAGCGCACTTTCCCTTTCTCTTTCTTTCCTTTTCAATTTGTCCGAACCGTTCCCAACTTTGAAATATTCAAGGCTCGTGTTTAATAACCCTTTTTGGGTTCATTGTCAAGAAACAACTGATAACAAAGCTACAGAGTGTAAATAGGACTACGGCGTGCCATTCTTTGTGTTCGGATGGATCAATTTGATGGCAGAGTGTAAATTAGGACTAACTTTCCTTCTCGATTTCTGAAAAAGATAAAAAGTAGTGCCTCGTACTGGAATGAAAGTAGCTCGATCAGTACTTCAGCTGTCTAGGCCTCTTTCAAAACCAAGCATCCTATTTGTATGAACTGCATCAGACGATCGGTTTAGAGCAACTCCAGCACGGCTCAGCTGACAAAGCCACATCGCACTCTCAAATTTGAGTTCTGTAGTCCGTTTGTTTGCGGCAGACAACCGTTCCACGTACTCGCAAATTAAAGGTGCAAGGTGCCCAGCCTTTCCCTTAACGAAAGGGAAGATCATGTGGTGTAGCCGTGTAGCGGCAGGCGTGAGAATGGACCTTTTCTGGCAACGCCAACAAACAACTGTCCCGCCGGGCGAGAGTACCAGACCAAGATTGGCAGATTATTGCACTTCACCCGCTACAAATTCGTACCAAACTTCTAATTTCTGACTTTTGATGAGTGGCCTCACCGTTCTGAAAGAGCGATGGATTCAGTGACAAAGCATTCCAGGTCTAAACTCCAGAACCAGATGCCATACCGCGATGACGAGCACCGTTTCCCATCCACATATCCGTCGAAGATGGATGCTACACACGGGCACGGCTCTATCGAGTTTATTGACCAGCTGTTGTCAGCGGTGACGAGGCAATCAATGATCGGCAGAGGGCCAACGGTGCCAGATCTGAATTAGCAATAGGTGTCTCAGCAATGAGCATTGTTGCAACCGTGTGGCTCGTTTTGGTTAGAACACAGAAAAATTCTTGATCAAGTTTGGTTCTTCAAATGTTCAGAGACAGAACAATGTGATCCAAAAGTCACATCCGGATGCATCGGCTTTGAAAGAAAGTATAATGAAACCACAGTAATACGAATTCGCCCGCAGGTTTCCACGCAAATCCGCTGAGAATCATTGAGGATACACGCATTGTGCGCAAATGCAATGTACAGCACCCATGAGGTCGCAACGATTTACTAAAGGTTAACAAATTTGGCAATGGCGTCGTCCAGAGCGACGGCGTCGGCGCACGCGAAGTCGACGAGGTGGAAGCAGTGTCCCTGCCCGGCCACCTCGAGCACCTCCACTTTCCCGGCCCACCCGCAGGCCATGAGCCCCTCGGCGTACGCGCGGCCGCGGTCGCGGAGCACGTCCTTCTCCGCTAGGCACACGAGGACGCGCCCGCCGGCGAGCCCCTCCAGCCCCGGCGCGCCGGCCGCCAGCGGGTTGATCCAGGGGTCGTCCACGCCCGTGGTGCCCGGGCACACGGCGCGCCACATGGTCACCACGCTCTGTGCCATCGCTGGGTCGGTCTCCTCCGACGCCACGGTGCCGGCGCCCAGGAAGTAAGGGTGGACGATGGCGACGCTGCTGATCCGGGCGCCGTGGGGGAGGGCCTCCGTGCCGGTGCGCATCGCCACGTGGTGCGCGATGTTGGCGCCGGCGCTCTCGCCGCCGACGCACAGGCGGGAGAAGTCGCCGTGGTCGGTGAGCCAGGGCTCCTCGCCGGATCCAGCGGCGTGGGAGGCCACCCAGCGCAGCGCCTGCCAGGAGTCGTCGTAGGCGGCGGGGAGCGGGTGCTCGGGCGCGAGGCGGTACTCGACGGAGACGACGACGGCGCGGGCCCGCGCCGCGAGGGAGGCGAGGTACCCGTGGAAGACGAAGTTGAAGGCGGTGTGGAGGCAGAAGCCGCCGCCGTGGAAGTACACGAGGACTGGAAGCTTCTTCCGGCTTCTACCGTTCTCTTCGGTCTCTTCGGCTGCCGGCGGGAGGTAAAGGCGGACGGAGACGTCGGGGGAGATGGCGCGGTCCTTGGAGGCGACGCCCGTGGCGGCGTCCGTGGATGCCGGGACGGGGTCGGAGCCGAAGGAGCGCTCCACGCGGCCACTCTTGTAGACGCGGATGAGCTGCGCCATCTCGAAGACGACCTCGTCGTCGCTGGCGCCGGAGCCCGCCATGGCTGAGGTGGGTCGGGGTGTGGCCTGGGAAGGGATGGAGGTGTCGCCGCAGAAAAGGAAGCCACCAACAACACGGCTGGTGTGGGGTGGGTTGAAATGCGGGAGGCGTTGACAGATCAGCTGCTGCTAGTTGGGCTCAATTGAGCATCATGGCCCATGTGGCCCCACGTCTATGTGGACTCGGTTCGGTCATCTCCGTCACGGGCCCACTGGGGCCACGGATGTGCGCCGGCGACCCATCCATATGGCCATATGGGTGGCAGCGGCGACAGCGGCGGCGGAGGGGGCGACGCCGATGGCTCACCGCCGCAAGGTCTGGTTAGTCAAATATATCAAGTCCTGAGTAGCTCGAGTGCCAGAACCAAAGAGTGAAGGTCTCTTCCAGCTCGAGAGTTCGGTGGCCCCCTTTCTGCGCACAGCTTTCCGATCTCCCCCACGCCATGGCTGGCATCGGCGGCGGCGCCGTTGATGAGGCCACCCTCGACGCCCCAGGCTTCATCCGCGTGTACAAGAGCGGCCGCGTTGAGCGCTTCCTGCCGGTGGATTTCGCCCCGCCCTCCACCGACGCTGCCACCGGCGTCGCCTCAAAGGACGTCGCTATCCTTCCGGAAGCCGGCGTGTCGGCGCGCATTTACCTCCCGGCGCCCCCTTCCTCCGGAAGCTACAGCGGCAAGCTCCCCGTCCTGGTGTTCTTCCACGGCGGCGGGTTCTGCCTCGGCTCCGCGTTCGACGCCGCGGTCCACGGCCACGCCAGCCGGCTCGCCGCGGCGGCCGGCGCAATCGTCGTGTCGGTGGAGTACCGCCTCGCGCCGGAGCACCCGGTCCCCGCGCTCTACGGGGACGCGTGGGCGGCGCTCCAATGGGTGGCCGCGCACGCCGCGGGCCGCGGGCCGGAGCCCTGGCTGGCCGCGCACGCGGACCTCGGGCGCGTCCACGTCGGCGGCGAGAGCGCGGGCGCCAACATTGCGCACCACGCCGCGATGCGCGCCGGCGCCGAGGAGCTGGGCCACGGCGTGAAGCTGAGCTCGCTCGTGCTGATCCATCCCTACTTTCTGGGAGGCGACAGCTCCGAGACGGACGAGATGGGCATGGCGTTGCTCCGCGAGCTCGTCCGTCTGTGGCCGGTGGTGTGCCCCGGCACGAGTGGCTGTGACGATGACCCGTTGATCAACCCGATGGCGGAGGGCGCGCCCAACCTCGCTAGCCTGGGGTGCGGGCGCGTGCTGGTTTGTGTCGGGGGAAAGGACCCGATGAGGGGTAGAGGAAGGCTGTATTGCGACAAGCTGAAGGGAAGTGGGTTGTGTGGGGAGGTGGTGGACTGGGAGGCAGACGGCCAGGGGCACGGTTTCCATCTCTCATGTCCAATGAGTGCAGAGGCAGAGGCGCAACTCGGTGTCATTGCTGAGTTTCTGAGCAATGGATGACATCTCCGTTTATCCACTCCTTCAACGTGGCAATGGTGCATTGTTCTCGAATTTAGTATCTGATTACATTTTCATTCTGAGTTTCATTTAAGAACATGCTTGGTTTGATTGTTTTTTCATAGATATGTCCAGCCTATACAGATTATATGCCTTAACTTTGTGCTGAATTACAGTTAGTCTATGATCCTATATTCCTTTTGTGCTGAATTACAGTTAGTCTATGATCCTATATTCCTTTTGTGCTGAATTACAGTTAGTCTATGATCCTATGTACTAAAGAAGTCAGAAATGCAAGAAATCAACAGAGCTATATTGAATTTACCTTTGGGCTAATGTTTATTGCCACAAGTATCTGATTTGGTTTAATTATGTTATCTGTATTTTGCTATGCCTGACTTGTGTTAATGACAAATCATAGCTTTGCTAACGTTCTCTTCAGTAGTACACCCCTGGTGGTGACCTTGTTGCATAACATGAGCAACCATAGGATACATGAGGGATTCTCACAGTAGAGCAATCTTCCCGCACAAATGGGAGAAATGGCCGGTAGTCTCACCTCACCTGCAATAGTCCAGTAGCAGCCGTCTATGATGGACCATGACCCAACAGTTCTAAGCAGATCAGTATATGAAGAATATCTCTTGGACCTACTTATTTGATGATATGCCTTGTGTTGTTATCTACCAGATATCCCAGGCGTGCAATTTTGTTTGTCGTACAAGGCATGCATGATATCTTGGTCAATCTGTCACTTCCATTTCCGCGTCATTGGGTCTTTGAACAGTGCTTCCTTGACTTGTCTTTTTTGCTTTTATTGACCAAACATGTTTCTTCTCATCTCGCAAAGAACATGCTGTTTGAGCAGCAATAAGATATGTATGAAAATGTTACGATATTCATGAATGGAAGGACGTTGGTAGAATTTACAAAGATTCTATAGCAACTTGGTCTGTTGTTGCTTTGTCAACAATGAATTAGGGTTGACCATGGTACATATATTTTCATCTTGGTATGCACGTTGACTCATGAGGGAAGCAACGATATTGAAGCTATTGCTTGCTTCACTACAATTCTAGCCTCTTACTGCTAACATGTTAATTTCTCATGATGTGTAGTGTTGATGTCATGTATCTACCTACTTCGTCCTTAAACTATGTAGCAAGTTCCATTGTTTGTGTGAATACTGGTTAACCTAAGTTTGTGTTACCGGCTGTACTCATTTTAAGTCTTAATCTTTATACAGAAATCACATTTTAAGTCTTAATCTTTATACAGAAATCACAATAAGTGAGACTAGATAATAGGCTCTTTGCTGAGGACATTGATCTATTTGAATTTTTGTAGCACTGGAATGTTCTACCAGACAGAGAATGTTATATAGTTATGTAGCTTTTTTGGAGGGCAAAAAGGTCTTCTTATGTTATTTACTAGATCTGCAATATTTTCACTGCTATAATTCATCCTTTTGTTCTTTGCATCCTTTTAGAAATCAAACATTTATTCTTTAGAGTTTTCTTTGTCCAACTTTTTTGAATCCTTAATCAGGAAATGATATCTGTTGTAGCATGTGACCTTCATTGACATTTATATTGACTTTAATTACACCTTTAGCCTATGGAAACCTGAAAGTCTACGGCTTGTCCCTGATTGAGCCGAGAAAAAAAATTGATGACCTTTTTATCAGTTCATTTGATGTCTAGAATAGTAAATAGTCATTTGTGTATAAAAGGAATGAACATACCTCACCAGTGATGCAACAGTTAACCATTTAATAACAAAGCCGGCATAAATTAAATTTAATCTTCTGTTCTGGTTGTTTCCATACAGCTGCATGATGTCCAAAGTCAATTTCTGGAGCAGCGCAGCTTCTTCCTGATTTTAACCTTAAATACCCATACAGGCCTAAGATTTTGGTATCCCAGTCAATCAGCGTGAAATAGCACATAGAAATGGTCACCTTTGACAAGGTTGCATGCAACCTGACAAGCTAGATCAGATTGAAAGCATGAAATAGAGCACAAAGGCTTGTTTTCTTTTAATTCCAAATAAGCGACTACCAATTCTCTGTCATGAATAAAACATTGAGTTGCAACAGTTTCCTTTTTTCTAGCGGTGCCTTCAGGGCATTAGTAGATACCCTAGCTCCAGGGCAACTGAGAAAGGGATATTTATTCCCTATAAAAAGATACATGTCTCTAACAAATGCAAACATCTCAATGATCACAATAAAGAAAACCATAATTTCCTCTTTGAGAAATCCGAGCCGTGTCTTCTAGCAAGAAACATACATTTAATGTTTTAGGTTCATTTTTACACCCAAAACATAGCTTGGTTAAGTCTCAGCTACTTAATTTTTATTCAATATATTTAGCAAAATTTCTACTATTATAAGCACTAAAAATTGCTTATGATAATTCTTAGGTGACTCGTTTAAAACACATGACTGAACCACCCTTTGCAATATTTCAAACAATTAACTTGTACGCTTGCACTTAGGTGTAGGCACTTTCTTAGAATGGAGTATTTTACATGTTGCCATCTTGGATACGATGTTTCCCCACGTTTAAATTGCACATAATGACTAACTCCTGAAGGTATATACTTTCTTGGAAACATCTCTTCTCTCTTTATATTTAGCCAGTTTTCTGGCCAGCCAACATCTTGAAAGGTCTCAACTTGAAGCCTATTAATACTTGTTCTGTGTACATATACTTTGCCATCCTGATTGTCCTTGTTGGAGTTCAGTTGTGTTAAGCCTATCCTCAGAGTTAGAGAGACCCGGAAAAATGGAGGAAGAAAAACACATCCAGCCACCAACTTATGGCAACCTTGTAACAATTCTTTCCATTGATGGTGGAGGGATTCGAGGAATTATTCCAGCTGTTGTTCTCACCTTTCTGGAATCAGAGTTGCAGGTAAAGGTGTAGAAGCACAACTGTGCAATGTACTTTCATGTATTGTATTGTTTGCCAAGGCAGCAATAACTTGGTCATAGATATGATAGTTTACAACTCCCTACTGCATATGTAGAGTCAAGAAACTTTGTTCATGTGCTAGTTTAAAGCCCAACCCATCGAACCAATTCACAAACTATGCCCCCTCACGGGTGGTATTTTTGGCGAAGTAATCCTAACATAAACCTTACTATTTTATGCCTCACTAGCTGAGTAATTCTTGAAAGCCTATCGCAATTTGCATTACAGTCAGAATTAGGACTGTGCTCCTATTTTTCAAACACGCTAAATATTCTCTTGATTGCTTCTCATGTAAATCTGTTCTGTTTAATTGGTAAAGAAACTTGATGGAGAGGAAGCCCGGTTAGCAGATTACTTCGATGTCATTTCTGGAACCAGCACAGGGGGCCTTGTGACCTCAATGCTGGCTGCACCAAACAAGAAGAACAGACCACTTTTTGCGGCGAAGGATATTCAAGAATTTTATATGAACCATGCTCCCAAGATTTTCCCGCAGCAGAGGTGAATACATATCTTATTGTTTTTGTTAGTTGGATTATAAACATCTGTGGTCAACATTTTCTTTCTCTTTCTTTAGGGGTCCGTTTGGTAGGATAATGAAGATATTCCGATCGCTGTCAGGCCCTTCTTATGATGGCAAGTACCTTCATGAAGTTGTCAGGAAGAAGTTAGGGATAACCAGGCTGCATGGGACTTTAACTGATGTGGTAATACCGACTTTCGACATCAAGCGGCTACAACCAATTATTTTCTCATCCTATGAGGTGTGGCTCTCTCCCTCCCCCATAGCCTCTATTCATCCCTCTCATGTCTCTGAAGATCAGTGTCCCATACCTGTAAAATATAGTACACTGTTATAAATACACTTCAACTGGTGTTAGAATAAATCTAAGGCTAAAGATCAAAGAGCCAATAACATGGGCTTCCATTGATCATGCTTAAAATTTACATGACAATGAGAATTCTTTTTTTTCATATCATAGGTTAAGAATGATAAGTACAACACAATGGATGCTCTACTATCCGACATTTGTATTAGCACATCCGCTGCTCCAACTTATCTACCTGCACACTACTTCAAGACAGAAGACTGCCATGGGAACACCAAGGAGTTCCATCTTATTGATGGAGGAGTAGCTGCCAATAATCCGGTACGACATTTATCAGTAATTATTCATTAGTGAATGCCAGAAATTTGCACTTCAATCATGAGGCGAGGCTGATAAATTATTTGCAGTTCTATGTGTAAAATCTATCAAATATATTATGTGCAGAATTTAAAATAAGTTTTGAACTTCTTAAGTAAACCTAATGTATATTTCTGTTGTTTAGGCTTTAGTTGCCATTGGAGAAGTAACCAAGCAGATATTCAAGCAGAACCCAGATTTCTTCCCCATAAAACCTATGGATTATGGTCGGTTTTTGGTCATTTCACTAGGCACAGGCTCAGCTAAGTTTGAAGCAAACTACAATGCACAAAAGGCTAAATCATGGGGAGTGTTAGGTTGGTTGCTTGGCAGTGGATCCACTCCCTTGGTAGATATTTTCACACAAGCAAGTGCAGATATGGTGGATATCCATATCTCTGCTGTTTTCAAAGCTTTGCATTCTGAGCAAAACTATCTGAGGATTCAGGTGTGTACAACAGAAACATTTAGTTCTGCAGAACTAATAAATTTGGTTTATCTCAAAGAGTGCTATTTCAAAATAACAGGATGATACTCTACAAGGGACACTGTCCTCTGTTGATGTTGCAACCAAGGAAAACATGCAGAAACTTGCCAGTACTGGAGATGCGCTACTAAAGAAACCTGTCTCACGGGCAAACCTGGAGACTGGTCATATGGTGCCTGCTTATCATAGCACCGAGATGACCAACGGAGAAGCTCTAAAGAGGTCAGTTCTACTTCTGCACCTCCTGTCAGTATGTGTATTGTATTGGTCATTGGAGCACCCAATTCAAATGTACTTATCAGTTCTAGTACTTGTAGATTTGCCAAGCTGCTGTCTGATGAAAGGCGAATTCGCAAGGCAAGATCGCCAAAATGAAGAAAGTCCTGTCCCTTGTGTCCATACCCTGAGAGAACTCCTGCATGACTTCATTTAGAAATTAGCTGATATTGTTCGTTGATATGAAGTTCCATTGTAACACAATAAGAAAACGTGTAGGTGATAATACTGATACTACACATTGACATTGTTAGGCTGCCTGCTTTCTTGGCATGTAAAAAATTGTAAGAATACTAATATTGGTTTTGAATAAATATCATCATTTAATCACTAACACCATTGTTTTGGTAGTATTGATGGTTTTATTTCAGCCAATGAGCCACAGGGTGAAGAAAAAAGATTCCAGGTCGCGATGCACTTCAATGTGTGAATGATTTTGCAAAATTTCCTGACGAATTTACCTGGTTTAATAAATCAAAATGAAAATTTGCCTTTTCTAAGCTGATCTAATGTATCTCTCTGTTGTTCTTGTTCTAGGCTTTAGATGCCATTGGAGAAGTAACCAATCTGATAATCAAGGGCAATCCAGATTTCTTCCCCATTAAACCTGTGGACTATGGTTCTTTTTTGGTCATTTCCTTTGGCGCAGGCTCATCGAAGATTGAAATGAACTACAGTGAAATAAAAGATAAATCATGGGGAGTATTAGGTTGGTTGCTCGGCAATGGATCGACTCCCTTGGTTGATATCTTCACACAAGCGAGTGCATGTATGATGGATATCCATATATCTACTGTTCTCAAAGCATCGCGTCAGAATAGAACTATCTGAGGATTAAGGTGAGTAAATCTGAGACATTTTCTTTTGCAATAGCTAATACACCAGTTTATTTGTTTCAGAGAGTGCAATTTGAAATAGCAGATTGTCACTCTACAAGGGACACTCTCCTCAGTTGACGTTGGGACAAAAAATAACTTGGAGAAACTTGTCAGTGTTGGAGATAAGGTGCTAAAGAAACCTGTATCGCATGCAAACTTGGAGATTGGTCATATGGTGCCTGCTTTTAACAGCACAGAGATGGCCAATGAAGAAGCTCTAAGGAGGTTAGTTAATATAACCTTAAAGCTCTAAGGAAGTTAATATGTTAATGGAGATGGTGAATAACTGAATGTCCAGTGATTTCTCCTTACTCTAATGTGTCCTGTTGATTGTGAAACCTTGTGGAGCTAGGCGTTCATTATGAGGAAATCAAATTGTGCTAATAAAATGTGTGCATTCTTTTGTTCTTCTTTCGGTAGCTAGCTACATAGTTCAACTATTTTATATATTGGTTGCCCAATACAGGATTTGTTTGTCCAACTTTTAGTGTTTAGACCCAGAATCTGCATATTCCCACGCATGTCTTCTCACCTGCGCTGCATTTGCCTTCTTTACCTATGAATCTTCTCTCAGTTAGTGTTGTAAGTACTGCAAGTCTGCAAGGGTCTTTCAAAAGAAAAGAAGTCGCTACTGCAGGGGTATCTATGTGGGCTATTGTGTATTCACTAGAGATACCTAAGAAAGGGAAATATGTATTTGGATTCCACACTTGCTACATACACTCTCAACATTGTTGATTGGGCCATATATCACTCACAAAAAATAGAGAAAATATTGGTTTGCTAGTCTTTAGTTTCATGATTGTAATTATTTGTCATGCTCAGAGAATCTCCTTGAGTAATGAGTGCTTGGATTTGTTTTCATTCGACCAAATTCTCATCTTGTGCATCTTAAGGATAGGGTGAGTTCGTGCATCCACCGGTGTTATTAGGACTAAAAAAGACATTTCATATGCTTAAGGCTATAAATGGTTAGTATCTTTACCATCTTTTACCTTCACTAAGTACACTTCGCCTCTGTTAGAAACAAAAGTGTCGGTTTTTTTTTGTTTATTAGGGGAGTCATATGACAATCAAGGCAGTCCAATGCAAAAGATAATTGTTCAAATTTATCGAAGGCAAGAAATAAATGAACCATCCATTTGAAGATTATTTAAGGTGACAAAGGAAATGATGTGTCAGAGAGAAAAAATAGGCATCCATAGCAAATTTTTAGGTTGGATTGAAAAAAATCCCCTGCACGAGCGAAGCCGAGGTTTGGGATTTCTCAGTTGAGAAAAGGTTTACTTTTCTTAATAAAAAACTATGGGTCGGTTTTACCCTACCAGCCAAGTTTGTTTTCCTTTATTAGAGCTGACATGATTTTTCTTAATGATACAGACAGATGCACCAAAATTTGTGGAGTGATGTGGTACTGAATTTCAAGATGCTAAGTTACCAACCATTGTTTGACTTGGGAAATGCCTACAGTGTTCCTCGTAAGGTTTAAGAATGTGTGCTTTCTTGAACCATTTGTTGGAAAGCTGACCCTAAGGCACTCGAATGTGTCTGTAAAATGTCCATGTAGACAGTGTTAGCCTTTGATGACTTTCTTGGTGTAATGGAAAGAAAGTATTTTTTTGGGAGGATTTCGAATAAAATTCAGCATCAGAGTTGCTTGGTCTGTTGTTTTGCCGACTTTTGCGCGTCTACAACTACAGTATTATTTCAGCCGCCGAGTGAAGAAGAGATATCAAGTCGGATGTGCTCTGAAACATTTGGAACAGATAGATCCTCCCAGCACTGCTTCAAGGAACAGGTATCTGGTACGATTACCTTTCTTCATAGAAATAGATTAACCTATCTTTGCTTTGAACATCAAGCAAGATGAGCTTCTTTTTCAGAAAGGTCTCTGTGCCTTTGGTACTTGCGTAGGCTTCTGCCGTTGTGCATGGGTGGGATGACATCAATTCCATTGGATTTGGAGAGTGAACAGACTATACAAATGTACACAAGGGGTTCACTGGATCAAAGCTGCTCATACTCTAATGACATACTTTCGTAATGGTCCGTGCAAGAAGCTCATCGTCTATGAGTACCTTTTAACTTCTGATGAAAGTTCCACGTCCCTAAAGTTTCTGCTTACATGGTTTATGTTACTACTGAGGTGGCTCTGATGATGGCAGTAACTCTACGCCAAGCTGGATTTCTTTACCATTCCAGTGACAACTAGGTGCAAGCAGGGTGCTGGACGCCACAATTTTGATATGGATGCAAATCGTCGCTAGCCTTCCAAAACGAGGTAACCATGTGGTGCTCTCCAAACACTCATTAAGCCCTAACCCCCTACAATTAGAAGAAAAGGACATCTTGTATCCATCACCAACCGATCTCGCAGCACCGAAAGATCTTGCAATCTTATGAAGTAGGTCTATCATGCAACTTTATAAATACAAATCTGCTGTAAACACATCTCTAGTCCTTTGTTATTATAGCTTCTCAGACGAGTGGGTAGAGACGGTCGACATTTGGAATCAGAGTGGTGCTCCCTTTGTTTGGAATTGGATGGCAGCCAAATATACTGCAATTAAGTACAAGCTCAGAGCTTCAGCCAGCCGGCCATGGCGGCCTTTGGTCATCCCTTAGCGACCCCAGGGCTGCATCCGATCGACCATCGTTCTGGTAAAGTGCATTTGACAAGTATTTGCAGCAATATAGTATGGTCTCCCGACAGGACAGTCCTGAACATTTTTTGGGAGCATGTTAGATTGTCAGTGGCCTGCGCCTGTTGGGCGTCCTAAACCGTTGGTTGGATCCTGGGCAAGTGACTTTACAACGCCGTCGCCGGCCATGCTGTGATCTATGTTTATTTCGCCTGTGAGCTCAGGTCATAGGCTGGAAGGTTATAATGATGAAAAAGGTGAGCTCCTAGGTCCGGGGGGCTCGCCGCCGGCGAATGTGCGTGGCCGGTCAAAAGAGCGCCTCCTCTGTTTGGTCAGAGCAGGGAAGATTCCCAGATTGTGCCATGCTAAGATGCAATTGGTGCCAACCCTTTGCCTCAAATCTTTTGATGGCGACATGTTAGTAACTTATGCCTGCAGCTATTTCCCCAGATATCTTTTGACAGTTTACGTGCGTGTGCTAGTATCTTTCGCATCAGTATGCTTGAGAAGCCTGTATCTTTTCTGAATAACACGCGCGTGCAAGGAACAGAGTATTTGACCGTGGGATTATTACCATGTGAAAATAACCTCTGAATCCAGTGAAAATGACACGCAACATGCATGGTGTCACAGCGTTTGGTGGACTTCTATGGGTTGAGACCCTTGAAGACACCTGTTTTCTATTTTGTTTTCCATGGAGCTAGATTTCTTTCAAGCTCTGCCCCTATGGTAGCCATTTCTTTTGGCGCCACGTTGGTACGAACCAGGGCACTTTATCTCCCTATATAGATTGTCGCAGAGATCGCCGTTCGAATCAAACTCAAACCCAAACTGAGAAGCTCAAGAAGACCATTAGTGCTAGCTCCAGATCGAGCACACACAGCCACTGCGGCCTGCAGCAATCTACACACACTCGCGTGCTTAGATGGCCGGTCTCAAAGTGTTGTGCGCATGCATCCTGATCTTCTTGGTCGTGTCCGGCAGCGCAGCGTCCGGGGAGGCGAGGAGGCTACTGGCGGAAACCCGCGCCGGCGAGCAATCATGCGTGGGTGGCTGCCGTCCTCCGGCAGTGCTCGAGCAAGGCCGAGCAGACCTCCCGGCGGCGAGCAAGATGGCGACCACCGACGGCCGGCCTACGGCGCCCGGGCACAGCCCCGGGATCGGCAACAAGATTGCAGGGAACACCCGGTGAACAAGGGGATCAATGTGGAGACACCAAAAGTCTCCAGCGTTTCTTCGTTCGTTTGCTTTGCTTGGACAGATATATCAACCCCTTCTCGTGAATGTACATTTTCCCCTGTTCGATCGATATGCTTGTATACTTCGGGTAGTGGAAGTGTGATGGATGTGTACGTATGTTTCCTATTCCTTTTGGAATAAAGTTGCTTAGGATTTGTACGGTCTCTGTGTTTTCTGTATAAAGTATATAGTATTATATATGTTCCTCTACAAGTCGTCCATGCATGCATAGGATTATATCTGCCGCTCTGGACCGAATAAAGGTCGAGCATCGAGATGAAGTGCCCGGCCATACATGCCTAACAGACAACAACGTGCACTTATGTACTCAAAGTGCACGTCCTCTTAATTATGTACGGTCTCAACGTGCACAAAAGAAAAAGCAATCTAGCAAGTCCCGGCCCTCTGCTCCAAATTGTAGTTCTCTTTAAACTTGTCTAATTTTGATGGAACATATAAAAAATATGATAACATCTACACTACCAAACAAATAAATTACCATGAATTCATAATGGATCCAGCAAAAACTAATAATCTGATGCTGGAGATGCTAATTATTTTTTTCCATAAATTTAGTTAAAATTAGATAAGTTTGACGTAGAACAAAACTAGAGTGAAATCAATCAATCAATCAATCTATCTATACTATAATGATTCAGTTCTTTTAAAAACACTTCTTACCCAAATAATTCATACTCATCCCTCATAGAGGACCCATGTGTCAGGCCCAATGGTGGAAACGACGTAGAAAGTTTTTCAAAAACGATGTTTCTAGAGAGTTTTTACCGTTTTGGCATTATGTTTCTCACCATGTAGTTTGTTTACCCACCCCACGTACCCACCAATCAAATAGCCCTAAAATTACCCACACAATAAAGGTAACACACCTGTGTCGCGCGACCACCCCTATATTTTTTAACTGGAATGTTTTTTTGGCCCACAACCCTGTATTTTTTTAGCCGTACTATTTTTATTTGGAAATTATCTATACTATAAGGATTCAGTTCTTTTAAAAACACTTCTCATCCAAATAATTCATACTCACCCCTCATAGATGACCCATGTGTCAGGTCCAATGGTGGAAACGACGTGGAAAGTTTTTCAAAAACGATGTTTCTAGAGAGTTTTTACCGTTTTGGCATTATATTTCTCACCATGTAGTTTGTTTACCCACCCCACGTACTCACCAATCAAATAGCCCTAAAATAACCCTCACAATAAAGGTAACACGCGTGTGTCGCGCGACAACCCCTATATTTTTTAACCGGACTGTTTTTTTAGCCCACAACCCTGTATTTTTTTAGCCGTACTATTTTTATTTGGAAATTACTATCGGACTCATTTTTTTGAATTTGGAGCTCCGGCTGTTTTTTGGACCCCTTTACTATTTTTTAGCCGGATTTTTTTGGGATTGGTAGCTGGATTTTTTTTCGAAAATTGCTACCGAACTTTTTTGAAAATTGAAGCTCGGTACTATTTTTCTGTTGTTGTTACTGAGCTGATGTTTTTTCCTTTAAATATAGATTGCAGCCAGATAGTTTACATTTCTTTTTGTTACGGGAGATATTGTTCTAGGTTAAGCTGGTTCCTCCATCGACGACTTCTACTCAACGGAGGCTGTACTCAGCGGCGCATCGCGAGGTGTAATGAGAGTCGGCGGTGCTAGACATCACCACGACATATACATCTCGGCAAGGCAGGCTCGGCGGCGCCCACTCGGCCACAATATAGTGGGCATAGCTGCGGTGCATCCTCGGAATCTTGCCGTCATGAACCGAGGTGATTGTTGCCGTTAGGTGATCACACAACCTACGTGATTGTATCGTGTTTGTGATTTTTAGTGGATGTATAACATATTGTTTGTCCATGTATAACATATTGTTTGTCCATCGTTTTATCGGCACCTGATGTATTTTTTATTTTTAATGGATGCATAGCGTGTTGTTTGCACGGATGGATCATCGTCAACCGTTGTGATTAAAACTGGTGAGGACATCGTTGTTCGTGTACCCCTTCTATTCAATTTACCTCATCTAGGACAAGTTTCTTGGAACCGGTAAGCGACCCTCGATCGTGATCTCTACCTCATGTAGGTCAACAACAACGGAAAGTATCTCCCTGGTGAGTGCTATATCAAGCCATGTCCCGGCGGTCAGGACCCATATGTCGGGTCTATAGGGGGAAAATACGTCGATGGTTTTGCGATGACAAACAAAAAAATGCACTTTTTATATGATTTTCTCTGGTTTCACCAACAAAATCCTTACCCGCCTTGTGCATACCCGACGTATAGCAAGCGCATGTCGTGCGGGCCACCTTGCTAGTATAACAAATAACAAAGAGATGCCCTGGTCTATTTATAGATACTAGTAGAGTGCACGCGCGACATGCGCGCGCATTAAAAAAATATAGTAAACAAGAATTTTACTTCTTTAATTTGAGGATGAGTTTAAGTCAATTTTTGACAAATTAACCGGTAACTTGATAAAAAGTAAATTGAGGTCGATTTAAGCTTACTATATAACCAGTAACTTTGATAAAACTAATCGATCTACCGTAGTTTCGTGGTGGAGCTGTACGCCACGTTTCCGTCACTGTCGAGGATGGCCACCCTGTACTCGTCGTCGTGTCGGCCTATTGTCTAGGAGCCGGAGCACGACGGAGGCACGCTCCCACAATTTTATAATAAAAAACATGTGAACTCTTAGATTTCTGATTCAAAAATGCATGAACGAATTATGCTCTACTTGTCAAAATGGTATGGTGTCATCTAAAAAGAAGACAACATACTACATTTCATCACCTCAAAGGATCCACTCATGTAAACGCCGCACGTCAAAGTTATCTTCTGTTCCCATACAATTTCCATAACAGCTCACGAAACTGAGACAACAACCTTTCTATAATATAAATTAAAGATAATAAAGCATTGTATCTTTTGATTTGGATAAGTCTTTCCAGAAAAATATATGCTTTTCGGTATAATATGAGAACTTTTCTCTCTTTACCTATTAATGCTTGCATTCTTCCTTTTATATTCCAACATGAGAGATAGAAATGTTAGCTACATTCAGTTGTTTAGAGAATTCTTGTTAAAGTTATAAGAGAGAAAATATTATGAAATTGTCCGTTGATTAATAGGGTGAGCCAAAGCCAAAATCAAACAGCCAGGATCATAAAAGAATATGTATTTTTTTAATAAGCCATTACACACTGAATTTTTATTCAGACCCTTTCGCTAGAATAGCAGGAAATATGGTATGAAAAAAAGAATAGTACGAAATATACTACTTTCTCTGAACCTACACATGCTGAAAATTGGCCATTATAAAACAAAAATTAAATAATAAAGAATATGCATCACATATAACTGGAAGTGGAGTGCGTGAAGCTACCGTAAGAGAGTTGGGGTTTATTTACTTGTTACTGTATGAAGGAGTTGTTATGTGTGTCGTGTGTTACTACACTGCTTCACCCATTGAGAGGCCAAGTGTGGTGCCTCGTTTTACTTTGTTTTCTTTTACCACTTTTCACCTTCCGTGTTTCAACTCTTGAGAGATTCTTACTTCAGCTTTCTGCCATCCTTCAGTGCCGGTAATCACTACGTGGCCCTTTTACCATGTCTTTACACTTTACGCAACGGCAGAGGCGCTGGAGGCGCTGCTGCTGTGTTGCGTGCTCGCCATGGCGTTCGTGGGCTGCGCGCTCGCCGCGGACGTGCAGAGCGCGGCGCTCCTGGCGTGGAAGTGCACGCTGCGCGGCGGCGGCGCCTACGCGGCGCTCGGTGACTGGCGCGACTCCGACGCGTCGCCGTGCTGATGGACGGGCGTGTCGTGCAACGCAGACGCCACTGGCCACGTCACGGAGCTCAGCCTCCAGTTTGTCGACCTGCACGCATAATATTATCGTAATATTTGCACTGGAGCTTGGCAAGCTCGGGAACCTCAGGAACCTCCTGGTGTGGCAAAACAACCTCGTCGACGTCATCCCGCCAGAGCACGGGGCGTGCTTGGCGCTCGCCGTGCTGGACCTCTCCATAAACGGCCTCACCGGCCACATCCAGGCGGCGCTGGGGAACCTCACGTCGCTGCAGGAGCTCCAACTCAGCGTCAACAATGTCTCCGGCCCCATCCCCGCTGAGCTCGCGCGCTGCACCTACCTCACCGACCTCGAGATCTCCGGCGCCATCACCGCCGAGATCAGCAAGCTCACGGCGCTGCGCATGCTCTACCTATGGGCCAACCTGCTCGCCGGGAGCATCCCGCAGGAGATAGGCAGCTGCGTGAGCCTCGAATCTCTCGACCTGTCACAGAATGCGCTCAGCGGGCCCATCCCGAGGTCCCTCTTCCGGCTGCCGCGACAATGCCTTGTCCGGTGAGATACCGCTGGAGATCAGCAACTGCACGTCGCTCGTCCGGTTCCGAGCCAGCGGCAACCACCTCGCCGACGCGATCCCGCTGGAGGTTGGTAAGATCGGCAGCCTCAGCTTCCTGGACCTCAGCTCAAACAGGATGTCCGGGGCCATCCCGGCCGAGATCGCTGGCTGCCGGAACCTCACGTTCGTCGACCTCCACGGCAACGCCATCACCGGCGTTCTGCCGCCGGGGCTGTTCCACGACATGCTCTCACTGAGGAGCACAGAGGGAGGAAAGCCTTCCTGCCGAGGCCGTGTCTGCTGTCCGCGTTTGTCACGGCCCTAGGCGGATTGCCACCTGAACGCATCCGTGCTCGTTGCAACCTGGGCGTCGCCGTGGACAGGAAGCAGGGCTCCTCGTGTTGATGGCTAATGCACAAGACGGAAATCTTTGAGGCGACCGTGACCGAGCGGGACACTAATCTGGGTACGTGAGAGCTCGATGAAAAAAAAGTGGGAGTCGGCGTTTCTGTCGTGCTTGGCTCGACGAAAAGGTTTATTTTTTACGTTGTTTCTGTCGTAACAAAAAAGATTACGTGGATGAAACATAAATTTGGAAGGAAAGAAAACATATATGTGGAGGAATCAATTTTCCATATGGAAGTATGATGTGGGGACTATTTGACGCGCGGGTGCCGCGCGTGTATTAGAAAAATATAGTGAACAAGAATTTTATTTTTTCAACATAGAGTATCTAAATTTAAATGAGTTCAATTCTACATAGTTTATTAAAATTTTAACGAAAGATGACAGTAATTTAATGGATGAACAGTATGAAATAAAACAAACTTGTAATTGATAGATCCAATACAAAGAAATCATTGTACATGTTTCTACCAAGAGCACAAGAATAGATAAAAAATAAAATTAAGATATAAATTACAACATAGTAAAGTACCGTGGGTTGATTTTTATAAATATTTTTATAATATTCTAATAGTCATGCACGCGCGACATGCATGTTTTTAGAAACATAGTAATTTTTAGAAACATAGTGAACCAAATTATATATTCACAAAAAAATATCAAAAATAATTTTGTATTTATAGAAAAATACATACGACAAAGACTTATTTTAGATTAAGTGACCAATAATTTAACATCATAGACATCAAAATTAACCAATAACCAAAACACATAGTCCATGTCATAATTGTTTTATCCACTTCCAACTTTAATAAACTAAAACAATTTTGTATACCAGCTCGGTTTACCTTTGGCTGTGAACAATGGTGGCAGGGTCAACGCTGACACGGAAGAGACAACAACATAATAGAAAGCCATGCTATGTGATCACTTAGCAAAATTGACGCTTGATGAAGCTGCAACTTAGCGCTTACATTTGTAGATCAACAACGGTTTGGGTGGATTAAGAGCATCTCCAAGAGACTCTGTATTGTGTTAGCTAAATATAGAGATTGTAGCCCCTTTGTAAAAATAGAAAGTCATCTAATTTAATGGGGTAATCCAACAGATTTTGTAAAGATGGCTAGTGAGGTAGGCTAGCTAAAAATGGCTAGCGAATGAGGTGGGATAGAGAGCCACTGAATTTGGAGAGTCATTTACAGAGTGTGTTGGAAACGTTTTTTCTCTAACAATAGCTAAATTTAACTTTAGAAAAACCATTTAGCTAGTCTCTTGGAGATGCTCTAATGTGGCTGTGCCACATCTATTTTCTAACATCGTCGAGGCGTGTACAATAGATTACAAGCACGTACGAGACACGAGGGTCAGTGCGACATCTATTTTTAACATTCTCGAGGCGTGTACAAAGGATTACAAGTACGCACAAGACGCAAGGGCTTAGAATTATATCTTATCTTGTTGAATTCAATATTAGTGAAAATATATGTGTCAGACCAGCATAGAACATATAAGATACAATAATTAGGCATGCAATATATTGACATAAAAGCTATTTCTAGATACTGACATCACACTAAACCCTTCTAGATAGACTTCATCATTTTATAGAGTATTAATTAATTATAAATGGCAAAGGGCAGTATTCTCACGTACTCGCACAGTGGCCGTTTTCTCCTTTTTTTTTGACTTACGGAGCTGGCCCGCTCGCGTTGGTAACCAGCCCCAGATTTTTTTGACGCATGCAGCCGGCCTCGCGTGAGAGTCGGAGTAGCGGCAGGGAGGAAATTAGCATGCAGGCACGCGTGGGGCCGTGGGAGTCGTAACGGAGTCCGCGTTTGTCTCAACCGGAAAATACGTGAGTTTTAATTTCCATCGGATCTGTATCAAGTACAGAAGAGTCCGACGGTTATTTTAGACTATTTGATTGGTGGGTATACGGAATGGGTAAAGAAATTCTATGATGAGAAAAGTAATGCCTAAAACGGCAAAAACTCTCTGGAAACATCGTTTTGTGAAAACTTTTCACGTCGTTTCCACCGTTGGACATGACACGTGGGTCCTCCATGAGGGATGGGTAGAAATTATTTGGGTGAGAAGCGTTTTTAATTCTACTGGATAGATACTTGATTATTAGTTTACATGCATGGCTGCATTCTTGTCCCTGTCCACCAAAGAAACCTTACCATGCATGATAGTATATGATGATTCTCCCAGCGTACTTGAAGCTTTTTTATTGCACATCCTTGGTGCATGAAGAATCTTAGGATAATATCTCCAAACTAATACTGGCGGTACAGTTTGGTATCTCCATTATGGTAGATCCCAAAGCGCACGTACGAGAGAGATACTCTAACTTGGAAACTATATATTTACAGGTAATGTCAATGTCAAGAATAATATTCCTAAAGTTGAGAGCATTGGCCCCGCAGCTATTCTATTTTGTCATAATCATGGCCGTCTTAATTTAACCCGATTGCTCTGTAGCGATCACCTTTACTGGCCAGGAGGTTGTTTGCCTGGATGGTCAAACCGTACGAAAAGAAATTTAAGGAGAACCGCTACGCTGATGCAGTTCTTCCCTGAACCGTTGATCTCATGCGTTTGTGGCGCACTACTTGGGAGTATAAAATTAAATGAACTCAGGCAGACGGGCCATCGTGTGATACAGCCTAACATGCAGTGTCCAAGGCCTCCAAGGAGATCTTGCGCATTGGAAAACAAAAGGCGACGGCTGAGAGATGTCTAAAAGTACGTGAGTTTGTCCTTAAGTACATACGTAGCAGTGTTAAACTATTTCTAATCCTGAAGTTCAAAACGCTTTGTGCTTCAGCTGTAAGTGTGCGTAATTTATGACTTGTGCACCGGTCAAAACTTTTGCGCGGCAAGGAACAAAACTGAGCTTTCTAACAGTTTGGAAAAGAGGAGGGAAGATAGCCGCCAAAGCTAGAAACTTCCGCCATCTCAGGGGTGCAAACTTTTGTGTGGTAGTGATAGCATCACAAAAACCTAGCGGATATCTATATAGAATTTATGTAACTTTTATTGTAATTTGAGGCTTAGTTTTTGAACACACAATTTAGTCTACCCTCCCGTAGGCGTCAAAGTCCCTTCACAGAGGAAAGGAAGAAATTTTTCGAGGGAGAATGAAGGACGTTGCAAATCTAATAGGCTCCGTCTCGTTTTCAACCACAATTCGCTACAATTTCTCATGCATAGTCTAAACAGTCCCATGTTTCCAAAAAAAATACAATTCACTTTTATATAATTTTTTTCACTTTGTGTACCTCTATATATGTTTAATATTTACGGGGTTTTCACTTTGACGCACCTCTGTATATGACTTCGGTCCTTGAAGTGAAAAAATAACACTATAAATGTGAATATAGTCTTTTCATTTTGCATATCTCCATATATGTTTGATATGTCCTTAATTAACCTCATAATTTGAGACATGCTTTTACATGCAATTCGATATTCTCATTGCTGCATACATGTATCAAAGGTCTACATGCATGGTAATACATATCATGTAGACCTAAGCATTTTTTAGGCCGAACCAAAATTTGTGTCCATGACCGTCCCAAGCGCACCATCACGCCAACTTTTGCATCAGGCTTCGGCTTCCCATTCTTGTTCACTAGAAACAATTTATTCACATTGGCTATATACTTGAGGTGAGTAATTTAAACTTTTTTCTAAAAATAAATAGAACAGTTTGTCAGGCCAGGCTCAGACCTATGACCAAGCCTGACCATATAAGAGCTATGGTCTGGGCAAGCTAGGTCACACTGGGCCAAAAATACTCATGTCTAGTACTCCCTCCGGTATCGTATTAGAAATCCTTTTGGACAAGGTTTGAGTCAAACATTGGCAATATAAATCATTAATAACATTTAAGTCATTGAGTTTGGAAATGTAAAAATAATATAAATAGATTGGTCTTGAAAATTACTTTTAAAATATACATATATAACTTTTCAAAAAATATTTTTATAGAAAAGTGGAGTCAAAGTTGTGCTTTGGTGACCGTGTAGCTGTCCTAAAGGACTTCTAATACGATACCGGAGGGAGTATCTATTATGCATGTATAGCTTAAGTTAGTATTTATGTCACAAATAGTTAATTTAGAATCATACATTGGTGTATTTTTATATTTTATAGTGATAAATGTAGGCAATTTAAATGTAGATTTAGAGTTTACTTTATGACTACACACATGACCCTACCTTTATGAGTATCGAATGATGGGGCCTACATATTTTAGATTGATGGAATAACAGCAGGTTGTTGCTCTCTTTGGCTACATCGTCTACCACTGAAAAATACATCACCAGTATTAGGTTATTTCTAGTAATATAATGAAATAATTATTTTTATAATTGGATATGTGGGCAATTTAGATGAATATTATGTGGCTACTTTATGTTATTTTTTATTATGGAAGCCATGGGTAATTTAGATATAATTTTAGAATAATTAGTTTATTTTCATAATGACTAAGGCCAGTAACTTTTTAGAACATAATAGATCCAGTGGTGCATACTAGGCCACTTTCTCTCCCTACAAATTGTGGAAGAGATTGCCATTTCTAAGAAGCTCACGAATAGTAGTATTGCTAGTTGCAGAGCATATATAGCGCTACTGCCACTATTGCACACCTGACCTCTTGGCATCCTTCCTCTCGCACGCACACCGTACCCTTGCACATACTCTTGTTCTTGTGCTTATACAGATGGCCGGTCTCAAGGTGTCTTGGGCGTGCATTGTGATCATAATGATCATCATGTCCAGCGGTGTGCCGTCTGGTGAAGCGAGGAGGCTGAGGGCAGTCCCAACCCATCATGTCTACGTGTAGTGTTCATGGTGTCATGCTAGTAAGACATCACCTTATACACTACATTCTCTAACCCAGATTTCTTAGGACGGATCATTAATAAATTCATCATCTTTTCTCTCTACCAATCATACTTGTTCTTTTTCTATCATGACGACACTATCCTCTCCCAATGCGAACTTTGATAGTGTCCTATGCATAGGTTCTCGTGTCGACACTGGGTCTTGTATGAGACCCAGTTTCTTTCTCTTTCCATTCTCTCTCTTATTTAATACAGCGTCACACAAACAAAAAGTCCTATATGACACAAACAAAAAGTCCTATATGACAGCTAACTAACGGTATGGAAACCATGAAACCCGCGCGGGCGGGGAAGCATGCGTGGGTGGTCGCCGTCCCACGCTCCAAAGCCGCGCAGGCCTCACGGCGACTTCGAAGATGGCGACCATCGACGGCCGGCCCACGGCGCCTGGGCACAGCCCAGGGATCGGCAACAAGATTACATGGAGCACCCGTTGAAAGGTTCATCAAGATATCAACAGTTTCCGTCGTCGTTCGTTCCTTCGTTCGATTGCTTGGGCTGGGAGGAGTTGACAGAGAAAACTTTCTCGTGGATGTACACATGCAAGTTTAATTTCTTTGTTTTTTTCCTGTTATACTGTACTCTGTACATGACATACTCTGTACATGACATAGTGCATATGGCCATGTGATGGATGCATGCTTGCTGTTCCTTTTGAATAAAAGTTACTCAGGTTTTGTACGGCATTTTGTGCATCGTGTATATACTATATATATGTACTCTGTTCAGAGTTCTATTTAGGTTAGGTAGCTAGGATTTCCCGACCATGCATGATCTACGGAGTATCTACAAGTGGTTAGTTTGGTTATCAACGGTGGAACATGTCTATCTAGATTTGTCAATTTCAAATTCTACATGCTAAATTCTTATTTTTTTTAAAGAAGTACAATATGCATACATGTGTTGGTAGCGGTGAGGCCTGCGTTACAAGGATATATATTTTCTGGTTGTAACGTGGTTCAAATGAGACGTAAATAAAGCATTATTCTTCATGCATGGTTAGATACACATGTTTTTCTATTTGTAATTTTGCATGCACGCATACATTACTGATTCTATGATTCTGCCCAACAATGGAAACATGCATTTTCGGAAGAAAGAAAAGGAACCATGTATGATTCTGTCACCGTACCAACACCAATCATCACAATAGACCACATTTTAACTCAGCAATAGCCCCTACTTTAGATTTTCTACTTTTTGAGTAGGGATTATCCCTATTTTTTGGGCCCTAAATTTTACCCACAACTCTAACAATAGCCCCAACTCTTGAGCCCATACTTTATTTATGACACGTGAGAGACGTGTCACACCCGGATTTACACAAAACCCGAATGTGGCCATATGTGTGCCCAGAAAGTCCACAGACACATATAGCGAACAAATATGGTAAAAATCAGAGTACAATGCTTAATTCTCATCATAAAGTAGCGATTACATCAGAGTTTTGCATAAATGAGATACATGGACAACGGAAGACTAATACAACTCTCTAGCGTAGCCGCAATCCCACAGGGACTCTGACTGGGAGAACGCGAACTCAGAAGTACGGCAAATCCTCTGGAAACTCCACAGCATAATCAGCCTGACTCCAATCTGTTACCCGTCCGGGATTTTGCCCAAAAATAGTAATAACAGCAAGTGTAAGTAATGGAAATTACTTAGCAAGTATAGCACGGGTTATGAAGGCTCAAAAAGGCTAGACACTGGCTTAACTGCATTAGCACTTTTAGTTGGTTCGTTTTAACTTTATCCAAGTTACTACAAGTGAATGAGAACCCAGTTGTAACCCAATTAATAGTGTAAGTGACATTAAGCAGTAATAAATACCATATTCTAATCAAAAAGGATCCAGGCCGCTCGTGACCCTGAGCAAGGCTATCATGATAGATCGTACACTCTGCAGAGGTTTCGCCCTTTACCCACCAGTCGCGTAAAAGTTCAAAGGAACTTTGCACCCAACCACGCACATCAACACTTCCGAGGTGTGACTGCATAGGGACGCTACAAGGCTTTCACAAGACACCCTAACAAGTCAGTAGCCGCTGGAGTACTATACGGTGGTGAAAACTTAGGCACCGAGATCGACGTACGCCCACGGAGTCACACCGTGAGGGGGTCGATGGCGTCCAGAGCGCGGGTATCACACCCATACTGCGCAACGTGCAGAGTTCTCAATCGCTGAGACTCCTACACGGGACTGGGTCTAACGTGACCTAGCCGACGGGGCTACCGTCCTCGGTGGAATCGGAGATCACCCAGCGCCGTACCTCCCACAACGCCGTTGGCCCCTCGGTAACTACTGCCAAGCTAGAGACGTACAAGCTACTTGACCAAGACCAGAGCCATTATAGTTCCGGCGGTGGCGACAGGCTCCTGGGTTGCCGCTTTAAGAACCGGTCCTTAGAGGGAGACACTAGCGCAAAGCACACAGCACATGCTCTAGCTCCCTAATCCATGTTACTAAAAAGCAAGTTTTAATCATGAGAGTTGAAGTGGACCATTAAGTCAATATTAACAATTAAGTAAAGGTGACAGTAGTTGCGCCTAGCAAGATACTACCCATATGCAAAAAACCATAGGAAAATACAAGGACAGGGAAATAAATGCTAGGTACGACCTTAAAGGTAAACAGTATTAGACACATGCGTATGTAAAGAACAGTGTATTTAAAGTGAGATAGGTAGCAAGGATTGTCCGTGCTATAACTTGCCTTCCTTGGAGTACGGCTGCTGCTGCAAATCCTGCTCCGGCACGTCCTCAACGTACTCGAAGTCCAACGCTACGGGCTCACCGACTGGACACGAACATCACGCACGCATTCCAAAACAATCATCACATGCAAGCAAAAGTAATTCTATTAGAACAGTACACCAAATAGTAAAAACAGTACAAAAACAGGAGCTAGAAATAATCTACGCTTCGCTACGAACACATGAGCGCGAAAATCACGCAAATCGGAGCTAAAACGTGAAAGTTATAGCGTTTCTAAGGTTCGGGGGCTTGTTGGCAAAGTTTTAAAATTTCCAGGGGCTAAAAACGAATAAAACAGGACCTATCTGTAATTATTCTTGAATTAAAATGGACCGTAGGTTAATTTCCAGAAAGCCCAGGGGCTCTTTAGCGAAAACGCCAGTGTTGACCGGTATTGGTGGCTTTGACTTGGCGCTCGGGGCGACGCGGACCGTCAGATCAGGATCCGATGGCCAGGGTTCGTTGGGGGGGTTATGGTCGCCGGCGTCAGAGAGGGGCACGGCGGCGTTGCGTGCTCCGCGGCGGCGCTTCGCCGGAGCGGAGGGGCTCTCGAGCTACAAGCCACCAAAAAGGATGCGGCCAGGTCCTACAGCACCGCGGGGAGATGGCGAGTGCGCTGGTGGTGACCAAGTCGAGGGACCCTCTGTGGTGATGGCTGCCGTCGGTGAGCAGGGGAGGACGACGACGACGAGCATAGGGGGAAAGGGTTGCGGGGCATGGGAGCGAGCGAGAAGGGGTTGGGAAGGGTCCTCACCAGCGTGCGAAGCTTCTTGAGTGGTTGATTGGGCAGCGCAGGCGCTCGGTCGGCGAGTCGACGTCGGCCGGCGGCTCCGACGAGTCTGGAAAGGGGGCGACGGCGATTAGCCAAGAATCAAAGGAACCAGGGGGGGCTGGATGGCGCGGATAGGTACGTTACCTCCTGGAGGAGCTCCGGGATGGCTTCTTGTCGACCAGAGGGCGGCGGCCGGCGATAATTTGCCGCGGCAGCCAATGGCGGCGGTGGGTGGCGGAGAGAGCGCTGGGGGAGGTTAGGGAGCTCGAGGCAAGGTTTGGGGGAGGCGTTGGGGACCGGCGGCTCTGATTTTAATGCCCCGGGGAAGGGTCTTGGCGTGCGGGCTGTGAATCGGGGGCAGCGGTGGCGCGGCTTCCGCCTTCCTTAGGCGGAGCTCGGTTTCCTTGAGAGGGGCGCCTTCTTTTGGTAAGGCGGCGGACGAACCTTCCTGGAAGGTGCGAGGGGAGGCTTAATGGGCGCGGGAATTGGTGCGGGGCAGGCCGGAGCGTACGCGCGGGGATTTCACCGGAGCGAGCGGTGTTCTGGCGGGAGGTAGGGGACGGGGCTGACGAGCGGGCCCCGAGTGTCAGTGAGGGGAGAGAGGGGAGGGCGCGCGGCTGCTGGCGGCCGGGCCGGTGCGGGGCGGTACTGGGCCGGAAGGGAAGCGGCCCAGGCGGGAGGGCTGAGGGAGGAAGGGAGGGAGGTGGGCCGAGTGAGGAAGGAAAGAGGAGAGAGAGGAGTGCTGGGCCGGGGTGATGGGCCGGACCAGAGAAAAAGTAGAGGGGGATAAAGTGAACCCGAGAAAAGTTCAGGGGCTGAAACGAACTATGGGCCTAGCAACTTTTCTAGAGCTCCAAACAAAGTGATTCAAATTTGAATTTAATTATATTTAAATTCTTGTTTGAATCACGAGCAATACAAAAATAAATGCAGCAGCATGAATGCAACAATAAATGTTTCTATCACTTATATTTGATTTTAAATTTTAGAAAATTATTATTTAGCCTTTATAAAATAGGTGAAAGCATTAAATAATTAATTAATTGCCAAAATTTTTAAATTTGAGTATTTTGAGTGTTACAAGACGATAGTCAATAGATAACTCTATTTGTGTTTTTCTTATTTTTATGCCCCCCCCCCAAATCTTCTCTCCCTCCCTGGCTCTCTTCTCTCTCTCTGGAGCATGATAGGCCGGTGGTGCCCGAGCTTCATCTCCTTGCGTAGAAGGACATCAGCGTGTAAGGAGAATGCGCATGGGCCCCTCACACTCACCTCTGTGCGAAAGGTCAGGAGGCAGCGGTGGATCCAGAGCTAGGTCCGCCGAAGCGGATCTGCTTGAGCTCGTTGTGGCTGCGGCGGATCCGTTTGAGCTCGTGCGTGGCGGGGAGATGGGACCCGCTCGTGCTCGCCACAGCTCCAGGGCAGAGAGATAGGGAGAGGGTGGCTGCTTCAAGCAGCGTTGGGCATCCAATCGAAGCTTGGAGAGCCTCCACGTCTGCGTCGGACAGATAGGTCGTAGCTAAGGAGTAAAGGCCCGAGTGCAAGTGAGAGTGCATCTTGTCGCCGGTGGCATGCATCTACCGTTCGATCATGAGGTTAGGGTGGTGGATCTTGATCTCAATGCACCGATGGAGCAGGTATGTATGGAGTGGAGCTCGGAAGTGTACGTGGAGAATGGCCCCATTGGCTTGTTGGCGCATGGTGGTGAGAGAAGGAGCGACAGCACTGGCACGGGAGAGAGCGGGAGTGGACACAAAAGAGTGAGGATATGGGCGCACACGAGAAAAAAGAGAGTAGGGGCCTCCCTACTCCATAAGTCAAAGAAGGGTTCAGAAGTGAAAAAATATGCCTCTCAAGAGTAGGGACCCAATTAGAGGATCAACTGAAGTTTATTTTTTTGACCCTCGGATTTTACTTTTCGAGTAAGAGTTTGAATAGAAACTTTGTTGGAGTCACTCTTACATAATACAAATTTAAACAACTAAGTTGGTTGAAGTAGCTGAGGAGAAATCCTAGGATAATAAGTTTAATAAAGATACAATATTGTCGCTCTTGTTTTCGGAGGCTATTGGCCGCTGCCTCCTTAGCTAACCTTTTGTTTTCTCATGGGCTGAGGAATTTCTAAGATACACTATTGGCCGCCGCATCCTCAGCTAACCTTTTGTTTTCTTATGGGCTAAGGAATTTCTAAGATATACTGTTGGCCGCCGCCTCCTCAGGTAACATTTTGTTTTCTCCTCAGGAATCCTCGTGGGCTTAAAACAGAACTTATTGTCGCAAAGTTAAACAGAACTTATTGTCGCAAAGTTAAACAGAACTTATTGTTGTTGAACTATTTTAGGTTGAAGTAGCTGAGGAGTCACTCTTACATAATAAGTTTTGAGCCCATGCGGCAGCCAACCGATTTTTGTTTCCTAGCACCAGGTGTTCAAACAAGCCACATGCATGTGCATGGAGTTTCTAAGCTAACACGTACTAGTGCTTCAATGTATACACGTCTTTCGGTTATTTCTCTCATATATCTTCTCCGCGACAACGCTGGAGCTGCCCTGCTTACAGTATCTTGACTATCAGAAAACAGCGTATAGACATCAGAGAGATCCTCCCACAGTGGAGCTCCCACTTGTTTTTCCTAGATACTGACAAGAATATTCCAAAAAGTTGAGAGCACCGGTAATCTGGCTCGTGGCCGTCTTTGTCCCTCAACCGTGCCGTGCCATCGGCCGTCGGACGTCGCAACGTTCACTGGCCAGGGTTGCATCAAGCACGGTCAAGCCGTACACAAGAAAAGGAAGATCTCCACTGGCCAGCCGCCCCTCTCTGAACCGTCGACCACATGCCTCCTTGGAGCTACTGCCTACTGGGCGTATAAAATTGCAGGAAGGCAAGCAGAGGCAGGCGGCCATGAATCGTGTAGCCTAACATGCGGTGCCCAAGCTTCCAAGGAGACCATGCATTGGGGGGAAAAAAACCAACGGCTCAGAGATGTCTAACGTTTTTTCTGAAAACGCTTGCTTTTCAGTTCCGAATGTGCGTAACGTATAACTAGTATATATACGAGTCAAAAACTTTGTGCGTGCCAAGAATAAAATTGAGTTTTCTAGCAATTTGGAAGACAAAAGCAGAGGAAAGGAAGGGCAGGTAGCCATCAAAGTGAGGAAGTTCCACCGCTCCAGGAGCCAACCAAGTGAGCAACCAACAAAGCAGAGGAACAAGAGAGAATCTTTTGCGCACGGAGCTGAGAGAACAAAGGAGATAACAAATCTAATGCGGCAACATTTTTTCCCCTTCCCTTTTCGTATCATATGAAGTGATGGTGATGGACACTCATAAGCCTGGAGTGGTAGAGAGCACTGTATCCGTATGCAATGTGCTGCATGTCTGCATTTCTGGACCGGGAGAGTACGGTGCTGGCTGTACAAAATGTTCTGTACGCATGCAGTTGGCCTGCAGTTAACTCGTAGCAGTGCACTACAGAACTGAACGGGGCCGGATACTTTCGTGCCCAGCTACGTCATATATGGCTTAATGTACCTACAAGTAAAGTAAAGCCTTGCTATAATATTCGCACAGCTTCTGTTTATATCGAGGTGAGGTACATCTAAAGAAAAGAAAAGAAACAGGATACCCGCAAAAGAAAAAAGAAAGAAAGAAAAGAAACAGGAGAAGAAAATAAGGGCGTTGACGTTGTTGCAACGAAGGCATTTAACATGGTCTGGGCTTCAGTTTTGGCCCGCACATGCAATTACTGTATCAGGCCCACTACATTAGGCCCACGCTTCATGGCGTCCCGTCCTTTTTCTGGTTGCTGGAAACCTCAGACAGAGGACACCCACGCACAGCCCTTATTTAGTTTCTAAAAAGCAACCCCCAAGTTCACTATGTAAAAAGAAGATTTCATCACATCAAAATGTCGGCTCATACATGGAGTACTAAATTTTGATGAAATCAAAAACTAACTGCACAATTTTGTTGTACTCCGCGAGACGAACATTTTGAGCCTAATTAATCAATTTTTGGATAATTTTTCACACATACAAATGAAATGCTACAGTGTCGCAATGATTACGAAGTGACCACAAATTCCTAAATCTCCACCCCTATTTTGCATCTAAACAAGGCCTAAGTCAGGGACAGCATCAGTGCATCACTTGCAACCTGAACAAAAACAGATAAAGAAAAATTCCTTCCAGCTCCCGTTTTCTCACTCCATTACATCTTCTTCGTTATTATTTACCCTGAAGAATCCTTCCTTCCGCATCAAAGCTCAGACACCACACCACCACCACCCTTGTCACTCACTGCCCAGTTGCCCTACCCGCCTCCTAAATCATTTGAGGCCAGCCGAAGGGTGAAGCGACATGGCAGACGACCACATTGCAAGTTGCAAAGCAGCGCTGCCATTCGCTCACACCCCCACATGCATCGTGTTTGTTTGCTTCCTCGCTTGCTCTGCTGGGCGCCCACCTACAATGAACACCCCACACTCTCGGAGGGGGAGGAGAGATTCTCAGATTCTACTGCCCACTCAGCAATGCGGGACGGCGGCCCGTGCAGGCAGGCAGGCAGCGCAGCAGCAGCAGCAGCAGCAGGCGACCTGATGCCAGCGCAACTGCAAGGCCTGCCTGCACAGCCGAGCAGCTTTGGCCGCTTACTCGCGGCACCATACGCAGGGGCGGGGGAGCCAGGGCCGTGGAACGCCCTGACATGTGGTTTTATCCTCGGCCGCCGGGTGTGATCCCCGCCCGTTTTCTTTATGCGATGATGATGAGGGTAGGGTTCTTTGTCCGTGGCGCTGGGCGGGGCAGAGTGGACAAGTGCTAGAGGCTGAATCTGTGGGTGCAAGTTGCAGCCTCAGCCGGTTGTTTCCTCCGGCGCTAGTGCGTGTGGCTCCGACGCATATCCATCCGGCAAATAAAGGCGCAAGGGGGTGTTCGGCATGGCTAGTTGATTCCTACTGTATTCAGGTGAGTTTAAACCTATGTGCAGTGCAGTAGATTCAGATTTCAGTAAGAAATTTAAAGCCTGTTTGGATCCCATTAGCCCCTAGAACTAAAATTAAAATTAGTAGGGACTAAAAATTAGTCCCTATCATGTTTGAAGGAAGAGACTAAAAAGTATTAAGGCTCTATAAAAAGACTAATTTGCTCTTCCTTAATTAACTGCCCCTCTCCTCTCTAACTGCCCCTCCAGTTGGCGCGTAGTGGGGTCCATAAGGGATAGGAGTTGATTTTTGATCCATTTAGTCTCATTTAGCAAACCCCATTAGACTAAGAACATCTCCAAGAGACTAGCTATAATACTAACTAAATTTTAAGATTAAGAGTCTAGCTAAAAAATAAAAAGCTTGTTGGGTAAACCAACACTCTTTAAAACTGGCAAGCGTGGATGGAGAGCGCGTCTGACTAGGCAAACATACCTAGCAAAGGGGAGAAGATAGCTAGCGTGGAAAGATAGCTATCCAGTTGGTTAGTCTATTGGATGCATTTTTTCTCTTTTTTTACTAGCAAGTGGGATATACAAAGAGCTCTTGAAGATACTCTAATGGGACTAAACCGTTTAGTCACCTTTTAGTCCTTGTGTTTGAAACTTTAGGGACTAAATGAGACTAAATGACCCTGACTAATATTTAGTTCATGGGATCCAAACAGGGGCTAAGACTTTTTGGTCCAACATGTCTCTTCAGTGGTTTTAGTGAACAGAGATAGATCAATCTCACAGATAAAATCGAAACTTAATGCTCTAAAATCTGTGTGGTTTAGGATTGTTCTTTATATACTAATAACGAGGACACTTGCACATACTCAAATGCATCCAGACCTAATATAAGGGACACACTCCGTCTTTTCTTTTAAAAAAAAGGAAAATCAAGAATGCTGATACGTACACTCGCGTTAGTGAATTGTAGAACTACTTAGATACCAAAAAGAAAAACGAATGAAAACCCTCGAAACTCTCTTCTTTTTAATGGTGCAGGTTGACTAGCAACCCGGCATGCATATATGGTCTAATAATAGGTATTGCATGCCTTGCATGCTCGTCATCTCCAACAGAAACTTGATTTATTATTAAAAAACAGAAACTTCATTTTCCTAGCCAAAATCAAGCCTTTTCACTCTGCTTTGCATGTTTTCTCACTATAGGAGTATATACCAAATATAAAAATATATTTGTTTTTATCGTTATCATCTCTTCCGCTCCCTTGCTCCATGCCCATCCGCACCCTAATCGAAAGTCAGAAACGACTCTACGTGTAGCCCGCAGGGGCCGGGTCAGGCCGACATCGGCGTGGATCCGGTCAAAATCTCGAATCGACGGCCGGCGAGCCATCCACGCGCCCCATCGGACGGCCGCCGCTCCCCCATATCCTCCGCCGCCGCCTGCTTTATTTAGCCTAGCTTCTCCCCAGCCCCTCCCGCGAGCTGCTCCTGCTCCTCTTCTTCCCTCCACTGGCCTCCAAATTTTCTCTCTTCTCTCGTCAGAGCCACACCTCTCTATCTATCTCTGTCTCCGGGGCGGTGCTGAAGTGAGGGACCATGCAGGCGGCGGCGGTGAATGGCGGGGGCGACGTGCAGAAGCCTCAGCAGCAGCCGGTGGTGGTGGGGGCGCCACCTCCGCCGGCGGCGGCCGTGGTGCCGCCTCATTGGGTGGCCATGCCGTTCGCGCCGCCGCCCGGGGCCGCGGCCATGATGATGCCGCCGCACCAGATGGCGCCGGCGCCGCCCCAGTTCGCGGCGGCGCACTTCGTGCCGTTCCACGCCGTCGCGCCGCCGCCGCCGCCGCCGCGGGCGGCGCCCGTGCCGGCCGTCGCCCTGGGCTCCCCCGCGCCGCATCAGGTCGGGCAGGAGGAGAACAAGACCATCTGGGTCGGCGACCTCCATTACTGGATGGACGAGAACTACCTCCACAGCTGCTTCGGCTACACCGGCGAGGTGAGCACTGATGCGCGCTCGCGCGCTCTCACAAGCCCAGATCTTGACCACGGCCATGCTGTCCCCGAGCCAGCTCCACAAAAAAATGTTTCTTTTCTACTCGCCCATGAATCGTTCTTTTGTTGATGTGACAAGCCTGTGTGACACGCACACAGGCGTGTTCGGTTGCGTCCCAGCGAACTAAAAATGGCATTTTAATGTAGTCGTTCGTTTCCAAAATGTGCTTCGTTTCTTGGGCTGCGCGAGGGAGGAGAGAGAGGGATCTTACAAGCATACGTACGTAGGTAGTTGCAGCAGCAGATGTGGGTACGTATGATTGGGTCAGTCCGTCACTGTGCTGGAAAAAGGAAATGGCTGAGCAACCGCTGGGCAAACGGCAGACGTGGATCTGCGAGCTGGAACTGGAAACTTGGCAGTGACCACTGGCCTCAGACCTCAGCTCGTTAGATTGGCGGCTGAGACAGTGGCCTTATGCTGACTTTCCTGTACTGCTCTGCAAAAATATTCGGCTTGATGCACAGGCAGGTTGGTCATCGGTGGGTCGCAGTTTATTAGCCGAGCATTGCAGTTTCGGTTGGCAGATTTATTTTTAGTTTTTGTGTTTTCAGTATCACAGGTGTTTTACGTTTGTAGGTTTTCGTAATTTTAATGTCTTTGTTGGTAAAACATACTTAAATATGCTCTTCATTTATTTGGACCGAAGAATGATGATAACCACGTAACCATTGCCACGGCTTGAATGAACTCGTGCACTTAGCAGACTCAATTAAAAGGAAAACTAATAATGATGAAATATTACTTCTATTTAAATCATAGTATTAGATGAAAGTATGAAGAAACATCTGAATCCTGGTGAAGGGTTTGGTGAAACACGGTAACTTTGGGTGTACATGAACATGTTTTTCTTGTACTAGTTTGCTTAGCTGCTGACTGAGTCTTAATTCTTGGGTACCTTTCTCAGTTCGATGGATAGGATATTAGGTGTGTAGACTGAAGTGTATCTTCTGATGCAATTCAACATTCTTTTCTATTTATTGGGATACGTACTCGAAGTCTAAACTTGCACTAATACCTTTCCATACTATGTAGGTTGTGGCAATTAAAGTTATTCGCAATAAGCAGACTGGACAGTCGGAAGGATATGGATTTGTCGAGTTCTACAGCCATGTCGCAGCTGAAAAAGTTCTTGAAGGTTTCTCTGGTCATATAATGCCAAATACCGACCAGCCTTTTAGGTTAAATTGGGCATCATTTAGCATGGGAGATAGGCGCTCGGATGTCGCTTCAGATCATTCAATATTCGTAGGCGATCTTGCTTCTGATGTCAATGACGCCACACTACTGGAGACTTTCTCCAGCAGGTACACCTCTGTCAAAGGTGCCAAAGTTGTTATTGATGCTAACACTGGCAGATCCAAGGGCTATGGTTTCGTGAGATTTGGAGATGACAGTGAGAAGACACATGCCATGACCGAGATGAATGGTGTGTATTGCTCTTCTAGGCCCATGAGAATTGGCCCTGCAACTCCCAGAAAATCATCAGGTTCAGTTACAAGTTTTTCCATAATTTTATCTACTAACTTCCTACCTATTTCTTCACTGTTGTGTTCTTTCACAACTCCTGTTTCTTTAGTATCCAAGTTTATGCCTGTTACTGTCGCCCGAAACCAACAATAAATAGAGCACTGGTGCATTATTCTTTTGGTTGTTTCGGTGGTTGTTCGGTGAGCATTGTGATCCTGTATTAATTTTCATATGATTTAAGTTGAATGAACATTCCTTGATTTTGTCACTTAATTCTAGATTTGAGGTTCTATCAGGAGAGTGGGGATTGCATATATGGGAGTTACTATTATGCTATATCTGAATTTGGATATTTCATTACTTTATGATGCAAGATTCTGATGATTAAGCATTCACGGATAATACAGTGGAAATTACCTGTTGACACTAGTCTGCCCTTTAGCATCTCTTCTGCTTTCTACTACAAATTCTCTTATACGTTGATTTGTTTTCATTTTGTTTCATCATTGACTAGCCTTTTAAAGTTTCAACTGCTTAAAAGATACCTCTATGTTTTCCTTCTTATTAGGTACACCCCCATACTTTAAGTACATCATTTGCCAGTAAAAAACATCATTTGACTAAAAACCTCACGAAATTTGTTTTTTAGTTGTCCTGCAGTCCCAGTAAATATCTCTACCGTTACTTTTTCATTCATTGGGTTCCAACATGTCTACATTTTTAATTTAACTTATTTTTGCTTCCAGTGAGAAGCATAATTAGGCACAACGCTAACAATGTCTTCTTTCTTTCTGTTCTGTTTTGAGAATGAACATCATCCTCTTCCGGTAGCTTAGTTTTGTAAATCCAAATAGACACGGTGATATTTGCTGATTACTTTAACAGATACTTATGAGAGTTTAACCTTATGGAAGAAGGATTTATATTCAGTGCTTTTTAGAAGATAGGTAGACATGCTGATATAGTACAGGAGATCAGTGATTTATTTGATAATGATGGTGGAATTATGCCTTGTGAACTGATATTAACACGGACCGGATAAAGTTGATATTTGAGAATCATACATACTTTTTGGATAATGGTGGTATTTTTTTCCCCTTCTTTTTCTGAAAATCATGTTGGTTTAGGTACTTCAGGATCAAATGGTTCATCTGCTCGATCAGACGGTGGAGATTTGACAAACACAACTGTGAGTAGAGATGCATTCCCTGCAACTCATACCCATGTAGCCTATTTCTTCTCTCTCTTTTTACCGTAGTTCTTTGATTATAAGCAGGTATTTGTTGGTGGGCTTGACCCCAATGTTAGTGAAGAGGACCTTAGGCAAACCTTCTCTCAGTATGGAGAAATTTCCTCTGTAAAGATCCCAGTTGGGAAACAATGTGGCTTTGTGCAGTTTGCTCAGAGGTACGACGATGAGCGCAACCCGCATTTTCAGTTCCCCAAACGCATTCTATCATGCATATATAATAGCCTCCTTTACCATTTTGATTTCTGAGTACTTATTTATTTTCCAGAAAGAATGCAGAAGATGCATTGCAAGGACTAAATGGAAGTACTATTGGGAAACAGACCGTGCGTCTTTCATGGGGTCGCAACCCAGCAAACAAGCAGGTACTATCAACTGTCCTGCTCTGAGTGATGGTTCCAGCAACCTGACTGTGTAACTTTGTAGCAAAACCTTTGACACCATTTTCTGTTGACAGTTTCGGGGCGACAATGGCAGCCAGTGGAACAACGGGATGTACTACGCAGCGTCCCCGTTCTACAACAGCTACGGCTATCCAGCGGCACCGTTCCCTGACCCCGGCATGTATGCCGCTCCAGCCTATGGCGCCTACCCGTTCTACGGCAACCAGCAGCAAGTGAGCTGATGGGTTGCTGAACTGCTGTGACACGCGCGACTAGCTGGAGCCTGGAGGTATTAGGCTATTAGTTGTAGCTCTTGGTAGACGAAGAAGGAAGTAGGCTAGCTAGATGCAGTGACGGGTCATGTAAAGTGAAATATTGTTACACGAGCTAAGCTAGCGCGACCAGAGTCCGAGATACCTATTGACTGGCCCCGGTCCTGTCGGATTCTACAACAAAACATAATTTTTGATGACCCGGAGCTGCAGGCTACCTTGAAGCAGAACAATAAACGAATGAAATCCTTGTGTCTGCTTGCCATTTGATCTGCTTTATCTATCTTTGATATTGATGATGAGTTGTTATACTGCACTGTGTGTATTTGGTTGCCGGTGAACTGTTGGAGGAGGACACATCCTGAGGTGGGATATACTCCGTATCACGCTTGGAAAGCTTCTCTGGATAACGGTTATATGGGCTATAATATTAGACATCATATGGCATATTTTAATTCTAAAAAAATATTAGACATCATATGTCTTTCTTCCAGGAACCTATCTTGCTTGTTCTTTTCTTAAGCAATTATTATTTGTGGTACATTGAGCACTAAAATAAGTAATGCTTACTTCGTATGTTTTGAAGACGGCTGAGAATGTACCAAGTTCTTGGTTTTTGCAGGTTGCATTATTCAGTTATATGTTAGATTTGTTATATTTTATTGTAGAGTAAATTGCACCCACAATACAACAACCAGATGGATGGGTGCAAATTGATCCAACAACTTGTAAAAAAGCTTAATTTAGTGCAATAACTTGATAGGTGAGAGCAATTTGGTCCATCAACCTGTAAAATGCTCATTTTAGTAATAACTTGGCAAATCGGTGCATCTACAGTCTAAACATTACAACCGTAACATATTTTCTAACGCCGGGCTGTAATAGATAATATATTCACGTTCGAACAAATTATTAAGCGTTAATTAGCTATTGATATTCACATCGTGATGTATTTGGCTAAGATAAGAACTTTTAATGTTTAGGGAAGTAATTTTGTGTCTTTAAATTAATTATTTTTATATAATGATTTAATTTTCATTAAGAACGTTTAATTTTATATTCAATATTGATAATAAGTTTTGTCCTTGTTGTTTTCTACATATTTGATTATATGTATTTTCATCTTAAAAAGGAAATCAATATTTACGTTTTAGTAACTTGGCATAAATATTTTTAAAGCCTCCAATACTTGTTTCGAAAGGAAAATTGAGCTAAAAGGACATAAACAAAATTATTTTTCTACGTAATTATTGAATGCATGAGCAGAAAGCCCAAAAGAAACCTAAATGTTTCAAAGTTTCTCTCATGGACTTTAGTCTTTCGATAATGCTAATGGTGTTATTCTAGAATTTGTTGAATTTGGACTAATGAATAAATAGGTTATGCAAACATAATAGATAAATGGTATTCACAGGCCCATCTACTATACTTAACCCATTACTTTTGTAAAGTTTGGACTATAGATGCACCTATTTGCCATGTTATTGCACTAAATTAAGCACTTCACAAGTTGTTGGACCAATCTGCACCCCACGTGTCAAGTTATTGTACCAACTTGAGTATTTTATAAGTTGTCGGACTAATTTACACCCAGCTGTCAAGATATCGTATTAAATTGAGTATTTTGCAAGTTGTTGGACTAATTTGCACCTAACTGCTAAGTTCTTGGACTAAGTTGCACCTAACCGCTAAGTTGTTGTATGGCAGATGCAATTCCTTATTTGACACCAAAATAATGACCCATTCCTTTCTTGGACTTTAAATTTTTTTGTTCCTTATTTGACATTGCCGATTGTTGGACTAATGACCCAATTCCTTATTTGACACCAAAATAATGACCCATTCCTTTTTTTTGTTCCTTGTTTGACATTGCCGGTTGTTGACATTTGCACCTAACCTAACCGCAAGTTGTTGGACTAATTTTCTTGGGCAAAAAGGTCTTTTTAAGTGCTACTTAACAGTGTTAGTACTCAGAATTAACGGCAGTGTCATTTTGGGAATGAAAGTTAAAGTCGGTGTCAAACAAGAAACATAATTTTTTTGAGGGTCAAGAAAGGAACGGGTCATTATTTTAGTGTCAAATAGAGAATTTACTCTTATTGTATTGAGCCTGGTCATTTGATAACTGTAAACTGATGGCAATGGATTTAAGTATATACTTTAATTACAGTGAAGATTAATATTTCTTTCGTTGGTGGTACATGTTTTCCTTGACAATTGGCAGGCCAAGTATTTCATTGGGAACTATTAGTTTGGCAGTTGCGGGCCACCAAGAAACATAATTTTCTTTGTGGTTGTGGCAGTTACTTCGCACCACACGAGCCATCATAGCACCAACGATAAACCATCATCCTACGCACCATAACAACCTGCACAAAGATGGATGTTCTTTACAGTGATGTCTCCAAGAAGGAAATAACATCCATAGACGCTACCATTGCCGATCGGAAGACCGTTCTAGGTTTTTCAACCAAGAGACAAATGGTAGATGCGTACCTCACAACAATGCCTCGAACAAGGACATGACACAGAAGCCATCACCATTGTTGGCATTGGCAGTAAGGCGAGCAACGCTTTCGCACGAAAGCTCACAACATCCAAAACCCACCCCAAATGCATGTGGTTCTCCACTGCCACAACGTACTAGGCATTGCCTAGTGAGACCATCCACCAAGGCAAATGACCACCGCAAGCCGCCACCAATGGGAAGATGCTACCTGCTGATTAAGCCACATGTATGTGTGACAAATTGATGCAGCACTAGCCAAGGTGGCCACAAGCCTGCTAGCACCAGCCACCTCGGGAGTCCACTCAAAGTTGTCGCACAAGGATAACGGTTGCCCCACCGATGCACACAAGGCCAACAAGCGATCATTCAACCATTGTTGCCGACGCTAAGGAGCTGCCTTCACCTGGTTGTCGCAGCCACAATGAACTGGTCGCAGGCATGCGTGGCCCATCGCTATAGTGCCAGGACACATGGACCGCAACCAACCCAGCTGATGGCAATGGGGGGGCGATTTTCCGTTAGGTGAGGATAACTATTAATTTGGTAGATAATTGACATATATGATCAAGCTTCTGACAAAAAAGATTTGAATCCTACAATCACAGCACCACATCTACTCTGGTTATTAATTGTGTGTTGTCCGGTTGACCTCACCATAAAGGCTAATGCCGGCTTGCAAATCAAAGAACACAAGCAAGAACAAGGTAGAACATAATATACATATTACAAATAATATGAAGCACACAATTGGGGTTTCACAAACCGATGAACTAAGAAACATTTCATTGACAGATTAATATAAGCAAAACCCAATCCAAAAGTGGCGGCGTCACATACCAATATAGGGTAGATGCTAAGCGGCGGCCATGGAGGTGGAGGCCAAGGGGAAGGTCGACCTAAGGCACCCTTGGGGTGTGCTCCTACTAGTGAGGGTGCCCAACAACTTGGACCGGGGTCCTAAGCAAAATTACAAGGCCTGAGGGTCAATAAAACACTAGTAGAGAAACATGTATTAGTGTCGGTTGGGAATGACTTTTAGTCTCGGTTTCCTAATCGGAAATAGAAATTCGGGGCTAAAGGGGTGACCCTTTAGTCCAGTTCCAAAACTTGGAACTGGAACTAAAGGTGTGTTAAAAAAACGCGTCGTCGCAATTTAGAAGTCACAGGAGTTTTCACGCAGAGGACTACCAACCAGGAATAAAAGGCTTTCGGGACCCATGGAAATATACCAACTAGGTCCGGGGCCAAAAGTTACCCAGAACAAATGTAGGAGATGAAAAATCCATTATTTACTAGTGAAATGTGACACAACACCCGACAAAAAACAACAATATAACTTGTTTTGATGGTTTGAAGGCCTCCATGACATGATATTGATGTCAGATCAGACCCATTAGAAAGTTTATCAAATAAGCTTTCCATGAAGTACTCATGGGGCTCAATCATACTCCATATGAATGAGTTATGGCCTCCGGAACGCATATTATTGGGCCAACTCCAAACTGAATTGTGGGCTTCACTAGACTTTCACTCCAACTTGAATCTTTTGTATGGGATATCCACTTCCCATATGTTGTACAGGCAATAGAAAACACATTTTCATGAAGTACATCTTTCTCATACTGTCTCCTAAACATAATTGTATGACCAATATCAGTTAGCAGCATGTTCTCAATTATTCATCATGTAGATTTAGAAAGAAGTTTACCTTATGTTCTTTTTGAATAGTGGTATCCAAGCATACCATGTTCTCATCACAAGCCATTGACATCCCCTCGCGAATCGCCACATGATGTTGCTACCAAAGAGACACCTTTAGTTGGTTGTCGCAGCAGCAAGTCCCACGCACACGTGACCGGTACTGTAGATCGCCGCCCAAAGGGCCTCCGCAACCACAATAGCTGAATGTGAGCTACGAAGCCCCCGCCGATCCAAACACACCACCTTCAGATTGGCCGCATCCTCGTCTTAATTAGAAAAAGATTGTCTTCTATATGTTTCACACGTTGGAAAAGATTTATATATAGGCGGCTAGGCGCACGAGCTGTGAACGCAACTAGGGATGCAAGTGGGTACTAATAGTGTTTTTTTGGGTCAACCACCCTAGTTCGTTTTACCTTCTAAATTAATTACGTCCGATGTCATTCTAGTTCATTTTTTTAAATTTTGGATCGACCGATGACCCAAAAACAGTGACACTTGCATCCCTACGCGCAACTCCATGACAAGCAGTTTTGGATGCTTCCCAAAGTATCTTCTGGGTACAGTTTTAGAGTGAGTTTGAGCCGGCTCTCTGTACGTTGTTATTGTCCTGCATTTTGTTCTAGCAAACTTTGGCAGATAGAGAGTTGTTGCTTCAATGCCTTTCATTTTCGTCGTCTCTGCGTTTGGACCTGCACGTGGGATGGATGCCAGCTATGAGTATTTTATTGTATCCACGACTGCTTGGTTTCCATGAGCTGCACTGTGATTTGGCCGGCTGGTGGAAAGAGGTCGAATTTGGCCATTCAGGTGTTTACCATTGACGGATTTTTTGAAAGAAAGAATAGAGAAAATTAATATAGAGTTCATTGCATTGTCATATAATGGCATACAATCTTCGCAGCTGTAGACATTCAGAAGTACACATATCACAATACTCTTGTTTCAAGTCGTATCACAAATAGAAACTCCATGTCCACTTAGGAAACATGAACCTCTTAATTTTAACCACAAACCAGCAAATGTAAAACCAACATTAAGCAAAGTTACCAGCAAAAATAAGCAAAGTTACACTAAGTGCCAGAGGCAACTCTCTGTCCCACGCCATAGCTCGATCTTGTTTATTAAGTTTTCCATTGATCAAGACCGTCATTCATCGTTTATGGAATCACTGCTCCGGTACGTAGGGTGGGAGCACCCCCTTCAGAAAGGAGTCTAGCAATATTAATGCTCTCTCAGGTTGGAAGGACGGAACCATATGGCCAGCTCCTCTAACGGAAGCAAATGTGAATCCTCCGGTGTACTGTTGAACATATCCTCCTACCTGCAAGCACAACCATTTAGAAGCCATGAATTTCAAGCTTATAAACGTGTAGTATATGGTAAAGCTCCCTTAATTTGGAGCATGAGATTCTCATATGAGTTTCATAAGGAAAAAAAATCCTATAAGAGTGGATGCATTTATATCGTATACAAAAATGCTTGCATTCCGCATTAAACATACCTCCATGTTTACTGTCCACGGGCGCCATGGAGTTGTTACGTGCAGGTTCAGGTCATGGATGGAATACCTCGTAGCGGGAAGTGGGCATACTGAATCAAAATCACCACTGAAAGAAGTGCACAATTGCATTATTTTCGAATGTCTATAAATAATTGTATTCTGGTCCTTGCACAGACGCACAGTAATATAAATTTACCTAAAAATCCAGACAGGCAACTTCTTCTCAACTAGCCACGAGATTGTTGGCACCATGGAAATTGGTGCATCTGTCCAGTTCAAGTTTCTGCAAAAACCACACAAGTTTGAGGTGAAACAAGACATATTATGTTATCTCACAATATTAGATCGGCATGATGGGTCCAATCAAAAGATCTTACACGCATGTTGACCACTTTGTCGTTCTAGCGTGAAAAGCATTTTGCACTGCTGGGTCATTGAGGTATGCAACGGTGTAATAACCGCTGCATGGATCATACCCAGGTAACTGTAATGTATGGAAAATGTTAGTGATTTAGAACTATAATTTTAGAAGAATGAAATTTAAGAACCTTGTTGTAGTGAAACATTATGGAATTGTTGTCTTACGTAGCCACTGGGGTAGTATGCTCCATTGGCTGCATCAACACAGATCGGAGCATATATGTCGTAAGAATCAATTTGTCCAGGATCGAAAGCATCTAGAGCGCCACTACACACCATGCCATCTGAGTCGTCAAAATCACAATGCCTAGTTATGTTGGCAAAAACCTCGTCTGACATTGCCCCATGGCTCCAGAAGTAGTCAACTTGACCCTTGAAGTTCATATTCCAGTCCAGAAGTGGATTTCCAACCTTGAAGGAAATTAAAAGGATATCCATTACCGTTAGCTTGATTATTTGTAAGGCTACAAACATGTTAACTAAAAGAATTAGGTACCAAGATGCCCCGTAGGTTTATGGTTGTCTTGCTGTTGTATGAATTCTGGATTAGGATGGTGGCAGCAAGTTCGGGCACGTAGTGTCCGGCGTAGCTCTCCCCAGAGATGTAGAATGGACGGCTTTTGTACTCAGGAAAACGCTCCAACCAATTTATCAAAAATAAATAGGCATCATGAGCTGTCATTTGATCTCCACTACGGTCATAGTCTGATGATGTGTTGGAGTAAGAAAATCCAACACCCGCCGGCGATTCCAAGATCACATTAGCCACTACATTTTTTTTCAATTATCCCGTTAGAGTTTCATACTATATAAAAATGGTCATTTTTTTCAAATTCAAACGAAAGGGAAGAAGGCTATAAGCTGTATAAGTTACCGTTATTCCAAGCATTCTGGTTTCTGCTCAGCGTTTTGTTGTCGTTGTTTACACGGAACGGCCCCAATTGTTGCATTCCTCCAACGCCTAGCGAGGAACATCCTGGCCCTGTGAACGGGAATGAACAAGGGCATCCTGTAAGAGAGAATGTTGGCCGCACACATATGCCGGCCTGTCGTCCGATCATTATGTTGGGAATATGCCCAAGAGCCAACTGGATTCGATCCACTAGTCTTAATGGGCCACAAATGTTGTGAAGCCCATTACCAGGGGAAGGGGTACATTATTTATTAATCCCATATTGCTAATGGAATATGGTGTGGAGAATTTCATCCAAATAAATAGAGACCAAACCCCTCCTAAGAAAGACAAGACTTCCGAGCAATAGTTGCTCTTCTCTCCATCATGCTCGCGGACCTAGCAGTCCGGTGCGCGACGTTTCAATCCTCGTACGTGTGGATACCTCGGAGGTGCTACGCTTGGAGCACAAGGACGAACCGCACGTGCAGGACCAGACGGACGTAAGCAACTGCACTGCACTGCCACTTCGACGCGTTCGTCTACATCAAGACGGCTTCCGCTGCAACTGCGCGTCTAGTGGTAACAATCTGTGATCTATAACTGCTGTTGTTCCTATTTTTGGGTGAACGAGTTTTTGTGTGTGCTAGCGTAGCCTCCTCGTTACCCTTCAGTGGTATCAGAGCCGTAGCTGTTTCGTTATAGATTCGGATGTATGCATATGGAGATATGCTTGGATTAGATTAGTCTCTGATCGGTTCGTGATCTCCACTATGATGGTAGTGTAACGAATTACTACCGGTCGGAATTCCGCCATCGGAGTTAAGTGATACACGTAAACCCAGGCATGGTGAGATATAGATCAATTGGATTGGTCGAATCGAACTTAGATCAATGACCGCGTCGCATGTCGATACACGACGGTGTTGATTGGATCCACTATGATGGTAGTGTAACGAATTACTCCTACCGGTCGGAATTCCGCCATCGGAGTTAAGTGATACACGTAAACCCAGACATGGTGAGATATAGATCAATGTGATTGGTCGGATCGAATTTAGGTAAATTGCCGGGAGCAAGAACGGCGGACGGTCCGCGCAAGAACGGCGGACGGTCCGCTAAAGAACGGCGGACGGTCCGCGAGAGAACGGCGGACGGTCCGTAAATTCGGTCAAAAATCTTATAGAGACGTTATCTAGCGTTCCAGAGGGTCGGACGGTCCGCAAGAGCCGGTCGGACAGTCCGCGAAGCGGATCGGACAGTCCGTGGGAAACGGCGGACGGTCCGCGCAAGAACGGCGGACGGTCCGCGAGAGAGCGGCGGACGGTCCATAAATTCGGTCGGAATTTTGACAGAAGCGTTTTCCAGCGTTCCAGAGGGTCGGACGGTCCGCCAGAGCAGGTCGGACAGTCCGCAAGGAAACGGCGGACGGTCCGCAGGGAACGTCGGACAATCCGGCGAAATTAAAATTTTGAAAACGATCCCTCAGAAATGTTTAAGTTTTGAATGTCCTCCCAACTAAATCTTGCACCATCACATGTCTTGTACAATTAGTGGTGGGTCTATGAAATTAGGGTGCCACTAGTTTTCCTTGACTAGATGGGTTTGTATCGGATACTCACTCGCATAAAGGGTTGGTTAACTTAAACAAGGTCATCTTAACGGTTAAGGACCTTGGGACATAAAGGTTGGACGCCGAGACATAGAGATGTCAACCAACAACAGGAGTCATATATGATATGATTAGCAAAAGTTGCTTACCGATCTACCATGTCTTCTAGCGGTGATGCTAAAGCTCACTAGTCGACTTGTTAGTTGTGGATCCTGAATCACTAAGTATCAATGGAGGGATATTGATTTTAGTGGGAGTAAATTCCGTTAAATTGTTTAATGTATTTTACTCTGTCATAGATATGTTGTCTTAGTATTTTTCATTATTTTCTGTTGTAGATCAATGGCACCTAGCACACTGTTTTCTTTGCGTTCGATCCTTGAGAAGGATAAGTTGAATGGAACAAATTATGCGTATTGGATCCGAAACCTTAGAATTGTTCTCAGGGCTGAGAAAAAGGAAGATATTCTAGACACCCCATTACCAGATGAGCCTGGTGATAACGCAACTGTTGCTGAGAAACTTGCTTACAAGAAGGCATGTGATGGTAATCTTGAAGTGAGTTGCCTTATGCTTGCTTGCATGGAACCCGAGCTGCATATGCAGTTTGAGACAAACCATGAGGCGCATGATATGATCGAGGCGCTCAAGGATATGTTCCAAACTTAGGCCAGGACTGAAAGGTTCAATGTCTCAAAGGCCTTTGTGGAAACAAAGCTAGCAGAAGGCGCAGCTGTAGGGCCGCATGTGATCAAGATGGTTGGTTACTCCCAGAGGTTGGAGAAGCTAGGCTTCCCACTTGGCCCAGAGTTAGCCACCGATTTTATTTTAGCATCACTTCCGCCTAGCTTTGGGAACTTCATTTCGAACTACCATATGCATGGGGCGGAGAAGGGATTGAATGAGTTATGTGACATGCTCAGGACAGCAGAGGCTGACATTAAGAAAAGCGCTAGCAGCAGCCATGTGATGGCCATCCAAAACAGGCCTAACTTTAAGAAGAAGGGCAAATCTTGGAAGAAGAAGGGCAAGGCTAAAGATATGATCTCTCAGCCAAGCCCAACGCCCCAGACTAAGTCTGGACCAGCTGCAGAAAAAGAGGAGTGCTTTTATTGTAAGGAACTTGGTCACTGGAAGAGGAATTGCAAGCAGTACCTGGCTTCTCTGAAGAAAGGCGGTAGTAAGAGTACTTCCGCATCAGGTACACTTGACATTAATATTACAGACATTTTTCTCGCTGAATCTTCTATTAATTCCTGGGTATTTGATACCGGATCGGTTGCTCATATTTGCAATTCGATGTAGGGATTAGTAAGAAGTAGAAGCGTGGGAAGAGGCGAAGTTGATTTCCGCGTGGGCAATAATGCAAGAGTTGCTGCTTTGACCGTCGTGACGATGCAACTCCACCTTCCGTCAGGATTTATCATGGAATTGAATAATTGTTATTTTGTTCCTAGTTTGAGTCGAAACATTGTATCTCCCTCATGTTTGATGAAGGATGGTTATACATTCGCGAGTAAAGACAATGGTTGTGTGATCTCAAAGAATGACATGTTTGTGGCTCTTGCATCCATTGTGAATGGGTTGTTCATTTTAAATCTTGATGATTCACCTATATGTAATATAATTGCTAAAAGGCCTCGGCTAGATGATTTGAATCCTACCTATATATGGCATTGTCGTTTGGGTCATACAAGTGAGAAGCGCATGAATAAGCTCCATTCTGATGGACTTTTAACTTCGTTTGATCTTGAATCATACGAGACGTGCGAAGCTTGTTTGCTAGGCAAGATGACCAATGCACCTTTCACAGGTTTTCCTGAGAGGGCGCAAGACTTGTTGGAACTCATACATACTGATGTATGTGGACCAATGAGCACGACAGCTCGAGGTGGATTTCAGTACTTCATAACTTTCATTGATGATTTTAGTAGATATGGCTATGTCTACTTAATGAAGCACAAGTCAGAGACTTTTGAAAAGTTCAAAGAGTTTCAGAATGAAGTTGAAAATCAGCGTGGTAAGAAAATTAAAGCCTTGCGATCGGATCGTGGAGGCGAGTATTTGAGCCACGAGTTTAGCACTCATCTAAAGAGTTGCGGAATTGTTCCACAGCTAACGCCACCTGGAACACCTCAGAGGAACGGTGTGTCCGAGCGACGTAATCGAACCTTGTTAGACATGGTGCGATCAATGATGAGCCAGTCAGACCTACCGTTATCATTTTGGGGTTACGCTCTAGAAACATCAGCTTTCACACTAAATAGGGTACCATCTAAGTCCGTGGAGAAGACACCATATGAGATATGGACTGGCAAGACTCCCAGTTTGTCTTTTCTGAAAATTTGGGGTTGTGAGGTATATGTCAAGCGACTTCAGTCGGACAAGCTTACACCAAAATCGGACAAGTGCATATTCGTGGGATATCCAAAGGAAACAATTGGATATTATTTCTACAACCGATCAGAGGGCAAAGTGTTTGTCGCTAGGAACGGTGTTTTCTTGGAGAAAGAGTTTCTCAAAAGCGAGAAAAGTAGACAGAAGGTGTATCTTGAAGAAATTCGAGATGAGCCTATGAGGCAAGACTTTACGAGTAATGCTAATGTAGCAGAACGAGTTGAGGCACCTGTGGTAAGAGAAGAACCGCCACAACCACGAAGGTCGGAAAGGCCACGTCGCGCAAACATAGAAAATGAATCTCCTAGTTACGGGAGAGCGCGACATATTGTTGATGGACAACGATGAGCCTAGGACCTATGCGGAAGCTATGATGGACCCAGATTCCGAGAAATGGCAAAGTGCCATGAGATCCGAGATAGATTCCATGGGGCAAAATCAAGTTTGGAACTTAGTTGACCCTCCTGATGGTGTGAGACCCATCGAGTGCAAATGGATCTTTAAGAGAAAGAGAGATGTAGACGGAAATGTTAACGTCTACAAAGCACGACTTGTTGCAAAAGGTTTTCGACAAGTTCAAGGAGTTGACTACGACGAGACATTCTCTCCAGTAGCGATGCTTAAATCTATCCGGATCATTCTAGCAATAGCTGCGTATTTCGATTATGAGATATGGCAAATGGATGTCAAAACAGCTTTCCTCAATGGGAACCTAGAGGAGGATGTATACATGATACAACCCGAAGGTTTTGTCGATCCAACTAATGCTGGAAAAATATGCAAGCTTCAGAAATCAATCTATGGATTAAAGCAAGCATCTCGGAGTTGGAACCTTCGTTTTGATGAGGTAGTCAAAGGGTTTGACTTCCGGCAGAATGAAGAAGAGGCTTGTGTTTACAAGAAGGAAAGTGGGAGCTCTGTTGTATTTCTAATCTTGTATGTGGATGACATATTGTTGATTGGGAATGATATTCCTATGCTAGAATCTGTTAAGACTTCGCTGAAAAATAGTTTTTCTATGGAGGACTTAGGGGAAGCTGCATACATTCTGGGCATAAGGATCTATAGGGATAGATCAAGGAGGCTTATAGGATTAAGTCAAGATACTTATATTGACAAGGTGTTGAATCGGTTCAGCATGGAACAGTCCAAGAAAGGGTTCTTGCCTATGTCATATGGCGTACACCTCAGCAAGACTCGGTGTCCTACGACGACTGATGAGCGGGAGCGCATGAGTAAGGTCCCTTATGCTTCAGCAATTGGATCCATCATGTACGCCATGATAAGTACTCGTCCAGATGTCTCATATGCTCTAAGTGTTACGAGCAGACACCAGTCTAATCCAGGTGAAAGTCACTGGACAGCGGCGAAAAACATTCTTAAGTACTTTAGAAGGACTAAAGATGTGTTCCTAGTCTTTGGAGGTGAGGAAGAGCTCATTGTAAAGGGTTACACTGATGCTAGTTTCCAAACTGATCCAGACGATTCAAAGTCGCAATCAGGATTCGTGTTCACGATAAACGGTGGTGCTGTAAGCTGGAAAAGTTCTAAGCAAGATACTGTGGCTGATTCTACAACGGAAGCAGAGTACATCGCAGCTTCGGAAGCGGCGAAGGAAGGTGTTTGGATGAGGAAGTTTCTCATTGAGCTTGGTGTGTTTCCCATTGCATCTAGCCCATTGGAACTCTACTGTGACAACAATGGGGCAATTGCACAGGCTAAGGAGCCGAGGAATCACCAGAAAAACAAACATGTACTGCGGAAGTTTCACCTCATTCGAGAGTTCGTTAATCGTGGTGAGATAAAGATATGCAAAATACATACGGATTTGAATATTGCTGATCCTTTGACAAAGGCTCTTCCACAGCCTAAACATGAATCACACACGAGAGCTATGGGTATTAGATATCATTTAGATTACCTCTAGTGTGAGTGGACAATGTTTTGTATCTATGACATATTGTTTATTTATTGAATATCCATGAAAGACAACTTGTATATGATTAGAAATTATGTGAATTGTTTGTGAAACTCTATACTTGTATGGTTATTCAAAAAGTTGTCCCTAATTTGATTAGCACATGTATTAGTTGATGACTATGTTTCACAAGTCATGGACATGGAGATGTCAAACTAATAATGTGGGCACATGTATGACATGGGGCTGGACTGACCCAGTTTGAGACTTGTTTATCTCTTCTTCACAACGCGTATGCTTTGTCCTTAGACCTGAGATTGTCGTATGTACTCAAGATGTGAATTGACCTACTTAGGGACTATCAAACGCTGCTCCGTAACTGGGTAGTTATAAAGGTGGTTTTCGGGTTTGTCAGGAAGCATGCTGTGAGGCATGGTCAATCAAGATGGGATTTGCCCCTCTCTATACGAGAGAGATATCTCTGGGCCCCTCGAGTGATCGGATCAAGAAATGCATGGCCGTGCTAGGTTAAGTGTTAACCTCTTGAAGGATCCGACTCATAGATTCGAGAAAGGGAGGTCTTACTTGGAGTTAGACCAAATATCGTGAGGCAAAGGGAATAGCTTGTACGTGATGTTGTGGTGGTTCGTCTGATATGATCTTTACGTATTCATGGGAGTTGACACGTCTTGCTAGAGGCCACTATCAACTATTGGAACGAGTAGGAGTACTCGAACCATGTCTATGTATACGTGAACCCATAGGGTCACACACTTAAGAGGTTTGGAACACTGAAAACTTGCTTATGAGATTGTCTCTAGTGCAAGTGGGAGACTGTTGGGAATATGCCCAAGAGCCAACTGGATTCGATCCACTAGTCTTAATGGGCCACAAATGTTGTGAAGCCCATTACCAGGGGAAGGGGTACATTATTTATTAATCCCATATTGCTAATGGAATATGGTGTGGAGAATTTCATCCAAATAAATAGAGACCAAACCCCTCCTGAGAAAGACAAGACTTCCGAGCAATAGTTGTTTTTCTCTCCATCGTGCTCGCGGACCTAGCAGTCCGGTGCGCGACGTTTCAATCCTCGTACGTGTGGATACCTCGGAGGTGCTGCGCTTGGAGCACTTGGACGAACCGCACATGCAGGACCAGACGGACGTAAGCAACTGCACTGCACTGCCACTTCGACGCGTTCGTCTACATCAAGACGGCTTCCGCTGCAACTGCGCGTCTAGTGGTAACAATCTGTGATCTATAACTGCTGTTGTTCCTATTTTTGGATGAACGAGTTTTTGTGTGTGCTAGCGTAGCCTCCTCGTTACCCTTCACATTACCTCCGTTGAGCCACAGGAGGAGCGGCTTTGTCGAGGCATCCTGTGGCGCCTCCACGAAGTAGTAGAAGAGCGCGCGGCCTTTCTTCTCGTCGACGGTCACGTACCCGCCGTACTGGTCGAAGTCGACGCCGTCTGGTTGCCCCGGCAGCGACGCAATCTTGTCAGCCGCCTTCAGGGCGCTCTGGTCAGCGCCGCCGGAGTAGCTTGTTCTCTGCAGGCTGCTGGCAACCCTTTGACCTATGTTGCTAACCTTAAAGCTGCCCTTATCGCTACGACGACTGTGCCTCCTAGACCTGATGAACTCTCTCAGTTGAGCATCTTGGGACGCATCTGCGTGCAGTGCAGCAGCGCAGACGAGGAGCAACAAGTAGAGGAGGGAGGCAGTGTTCCTCATCTTTTCTGGTGAAACTCGTCTCTGTGAGATTCACAGTTCGCTCGGCAAGGGTTTATATAGGGCCCTGACGAAGGACTGATAATTTTTTTCTGAAAGAGCAGTTTTGGATTCTTCGGTATCTATGTTCAGGTGAGAACAAACAGTTGTGCAACACTTCGTGCAGCAAGCTGTATAGGATCATTGTTCCTCTCATGCAGGCTGGTCTAGATCGGAGCTAGGATCTATCTCTCCACGGTTTACTTCGCGGAGATGGCAATGGTTCGATGAGAAAGGACACGCTGCCGGCTTCTGAGATGGAACAATGTGCGTAGGTTATTAATTAATAGCAAGTGCGGCCGTTAGGATCTCTCATTGTAGTGTAGCCTTTGGTCCGTTCTTCATCTGCGTTCTCCATTCAGGAAGATGATTTGGGAGGTAATCGATGGCAATTTACTTATGTTCTGTGTGCTCCAGGCTCCAACCTTTTGCTGCTAGTCAAATCCAAGACTAATAGCGAGATAGAGTATCCATTTGGAATGCAATGCACATACATGCAACACAAACAAAGTATACAGAGGCTCCCAACAATATTTGCATACATGGTTTAATTTGTTTTCTTTCAAGTGTATCTGCAAAGAATGTCACAATGGAAATCTTTTTTTCTTCCAAATACAGTATGGACAACATTTCTCAAAGATTGAGCCGGCTGATTGTGAGATTAACAAAATCACTACAAATATTGATCATTGCCATGTTTCTGTGACTTGAAGCACATTTACTAGGTCATAGAAATGTGTTTTTTGTAGTCCACTAGGACTTGCATATTTTGTCTCGTTGCTTTACAATTATATGCCAATATACAATGCATTAGGACCATTCTTGTTTTTTTACAGAGCAGTAGAACTAATATATATTTTTCAGTATAAGGTCCAACCCGGCGCCGGAAAAGTAATAAGTCAGGAACTGATAGCATAGCAGCACACGGGAGTTGGACGGGATTGAGGAAAACAAAACTATGTTGGCCGAAGTTTGTGACAAAATGGGAAAAAATTGATTAATAATCTTGGACACACCAATGCATATAGCTTTCTAACCTACGGAGCTATATATCTTTCTATGGGCATCCTTTCTAGAATTCAGTATTTCAAGTTTGCTAACAAATGCGAACCGATTGTAGGTTAGGAGATTACTTACGGTGGAACCTCCCCATCAGAGTTCGAGTTCTCAACTCGACATTAGTGTCGCATTTTTCTAGATCTATTCCAACATTTAACCGGCGTTATTTTTTCAGTGGTATACAACATCACCATCGATAGCGATGCGCTATTCTTCTAGTTTGATATCGTAAATATGGTTTTTTTCTTTAAGTTCAGTTAAATAGAAGACCGTTTAACTTAGGATAAAACCAGAATTGGTTATATTTTGGGAGGGAGGGAGTAACAGAAAATTCGAAATATAAATATGATTGACATGTTATGAAGTTCAGTATTTTCATCATGTACCACGAATACATGTGCCACCGCATTGATAGATTTCTATTTTTATCTCATTGTCTCGGCACTTAATGAGAACTAAGTACTGTCAGATAAGAATGACGACTAAGGCTATTCTTAATGGGATTTTATTTTTGTGTTTTTAAGAAAGCCACATAAACAAATAGATATTTAATTCATAAATGAAATAGTCCACACAACGCATTGTTCATTTTGATGTTTTATAGGCAATACATGTAAGACAAACTATGTTGAAAATTATGCATACAGAGTTACACCTAGATGAAACTCATTTTCACCTTCCTTCTCATTAACTCTTTGCCACATCACCTAAGAGCGAACATGACATCATATTTAATATGCATGAAACTTTATAAAATACTGCATTTTTTTGAACGTAAGACCGGCCTGATCGCCGGTGTTATATTTATAGAGAAGAGTTGTAAAGGCCTAGGCCAAGACAAAGCAAAAAAAGGGGGGAAGAATATACAAAGTAAGGGGATCGCTACGATTACTCCTCGAAACTGAGAATCCCCCCCCCCCCCCAATTTCTTAGCCCCTGCTAGTATCCAACATCGCGCCTCCTCTTTGATCTTCTCAACTAGCTGGTATGGTTGGAGGTAGTCTCGATTGAAAACTCGCGCGTTTCGTTCTTTCCATAATTCCCAACAGACTAGGATGATTAAAGACCGCAGACCTTTCTGTGGGGCTCCGTTCATGGAGCCTGTGTTTGCCCACCAGTCGCTAACAGATGTAAAGCCCGTCCAGTCCGCTCGTGTCGGTACGTGTATCGCCATCCATTCGAAGCACTTGTCCCAAGCTCGGATACTGTAACGACATTGTGTCAGTAAGTGGAGCAAGGTTTCATCATGAGAATGGCACAACATACATATCCTTTGGTTGGGCCAGCCCCGCTTGATTAATCTGTCTGCTGTCCATAAGCGGTTTTGGTAGGCTAGCCATGAAAAGAATTTGCATTTTGGCGGGGCCTAGGCTCGCCAAATCAAGTGTTCCATATGTGACGGTATTGACCCTAAGAATTGGGCCTCGTAGGCCGATGCCGTGGTATAGTCGCCGTGTTTTGTTAATTTCCATTTGATTGTATCTGGGACGTCGTCGTTCAGTTGTACGGCATGCACCTTGCCCCACAGCTGGGTGAACTCAGTTAGTTGATTTGGTGATGAGATTGCACGTGGGTCGATGTCTAAGATCCATGTATCATTGGCTAGAGCCTCCTTCACTATCCGTCTCTTGTTTTTTGAAATTTTGTAAATGGAGGGCGCTAGGTTTCTGGGCGCAGTTCCTTGTAGCCAAGCCGAATTCCAAAATTTTGCCTTCTCACCATCCCCTAGATCGATCGTCGTGGCCGCCTCGAAAAGGCAACGGTCTTTGTTATTACATGGGATCGGCATGCCCACCCAAGGCTTATCTTCAGCTTTCCATTCCTGTCAAAGCCACCGTAGGCGTAGCGCTCGTGCAAATTTCTTTAGGTTTAGGATTCCTAGGCCGCCCAGCTTTGTTGGTCTGCATGCTTTAGGCCAGGCAACCTTGCACTTTCCACCTGCGATTTGATCTGTTCCAGCCCAAAGGAAGCGTTTTTGGCGTCGATCAATTTCCTCTAGAATGTCTGCTGGTGCATTGAGGGCTGACAAGTAGTAGATGGGCTGTGATGTTAGGACTGCTTTCACCATCGTCCTCCTCCCTGCCGGCGTGAGGAGTCTTCCCAGCCAACTTGCGAGTCGCCCATTGGCCTTATCGGAGAGCGGTTGGAAGTCCACTTTTTTTAATCTGCCAAGGGATAGAGGGAGTCCCAAATATTTGATTGGGAAGGATGTTCTTGCTGCTGGGAAGGGTGCAAGGATTTCATCTAGATTGATTCTAGCACATCGGATGGGGGTTATCGAGCTTTTCTGGATGTTTGTGTTCAATCCTGTGACACTCCCAAAATTGTCGAGTAGGTCCTTGATGTTGGAGACATCAGTCTTGGTCGGGTTAAGGAAGATCACCGCGTCGTCGGCGTAAAGAGAAAGTCGTAGTCGTGCACTTTTGCCCCTTAATTTCGTGAGTGCATGTCTCTGGGTCGCCGAGTCTAGTAGTTGCTGCAATGGATCAATTGCGAGGACGAATAAAAGTGGTGAGAGAGGGTCTCCTTGTCGTAGTCCTCGGCCGTGTTGGATGTCCTCTCCTGGAGCACTATTTAGTAAGATCTTGGAGGTTGCTGAGCTGAGTAGGGTGGTGACCCAGTTTCGCCATCTCGGGGGGAAGCCTCGGCGTTGTAGTAGATCAAGTAGATAGTCCCAACGTACTGAGTCGAAGGCTCTTGATATATCTATTTTTAGCAGCAGCGTCGGTGTTTTGGAGGTGTGGAATCTGCGCGCGAGGTTTCTGACATACATGAAATTATCGTGTATTGCTCTTGTCTTGATAAAGGCGCTTTGGCTGCTTGAAATCAGTTTGTTCATGTGCGGTTGTAGTCGCAAGGCGAGCATCTTTGTAATAATCTTTGCAATACCATGGACGAGACTTATTGGCCAAAAGTCTGTTATGTTG